>CM065815.1:111895357-116895357 GCA_033398695.1 Orobanche coerulescens | reverse complement strand
ACTTCTTGGGCGTGGATACATGTTGTCATACAAAAAATCCATGAAGTCTTGGAGTTCATATCATCGATTATCCATCCTATAACATTCTTTGATCGAGCGAATCAGGTCAGATTTCCTGGAAATCCGAGTTTGGGTAAATTGGGGGTTTTGTTCGTCCGATTTAACCGTAATAACTTAGAATTGTGAGGTATTGATGATTATTTAGGTGTATTCTATCATTCCCCTTGTTATTCCATGGTTGTATTGTATTGATTCGTCGTTTTGGTCGAGTTCTTAGTCGACGCCTTGAAGGTGTCCGACAAAAGGTCTTAGAGGGGGGATTGGGGGTTGTGCGATTATTATTCATAGTGTTGATTTATCATTGATATGACTTAGGGTCGAAATCCTTGCGAAGAACTTGAGTCAGAACCCTTCCATTCATTGTCTTCTTCGGGGTCCGAGCTTCTCGGTCGAACCGTGTTCTTCGGAGTATTCGGTAGCGGTTGTTAAGGCAAGTATTTTACTATACAAATTGTGTCTTGTGAAAAGGGATGTTGTGTTATGGTTATGATGAATTGATTTATCTTAGCGAATATGCTTCGTATGAACTGATTATTATGAACGACTGACGGTAACGATAATACCTTCACTTAGTTAATATCATGGAATTGTGTTGGATGTGCAAATCATCTAAGTTTGTGACGGGCGTGGTTGGTCATTGTTGAGTTGTTGTGATTATTATGATATGTGTGTTGTTTTGGTTTACATACTTGATTATACATTTCGGTGTAATGTGGAATGGCTTGACATTTGATAATTATGAGTTGTGTCGTGTCGATGTGTGTGTATGTTCTAGGTAGGGTCTGACGAGGCCTCTGGAGTTCGGTACATGATGTGTACGAACAAGGTGTGTGATCTAGGTAGGGTCTGACGAGGCCTCTGGAGTTCGGTACATGATGTGTACGAATGATGTTTGTGGCTGGGTAGGGTCCGTCGAGGCCTCTGGAGTTCGGTACATGATGTGTACGAACAGTGCGTGTGGTCCGGGTAAGGTCCATCGAGGCCTCCGGAGTTCGGTACATGATGTGTACGAACAATGATCGTATAACAGTGATTGTTTGGATAACATTTTAAATGTGGGTCTCGGACTCATAATGATATCTTATCTAGTGTGTTTTGAAACGAGAATCAGGCTGAGGCCCTAATGTTTACGAAAATGTTTTGTAAATTGGGACTCGAGGTCCAAAAGAACTTCCGCTTTAAAAATTCCCGAGATGATGAGATCCTTTTTAAATATCTCTTGCTTGAGTTCGAAATTCTAAAACTTCTCGTGAACATTTTGATAATTGATTTCCGTATTAAATTCATAGTTGCTATTTACTTGTTGCATTTCGTATCGTATTATACCTGCACTAGTAAAACAGTGGAGCTTTACTAACCCCCAAGTAATCGGGGGGTAGATGTCTGTTTTGCGTCCAGGTACATGCAGGTTCAGGGGAGCAGTCACAGGATTGGCACAAGTGGATGACGAGCTGCGATACTATTCAAGAGTTGAGAGTTGTTTTGATTCTTGTAGTGTTGTCAGAGTTGATTTCAGTCGTCCGCTGTATTGTGTTTCGACCCCTGTGTGGGTAATGTTATTTTAGTCAGTTCTGTTGATGGAGTTGTGTGACCTCATCGGTCTGTGTATTCATGTGTAAGTGACCTTAACGGTCTGTATTATTATATTGTTTGACCCTGGCCGGGCAAGCATTTGGTTGTTTATGGATGTTTAGCCTAGTAGATCCTTGTAGAAAGGGTCTAAGGCGTGTAATATTCCCATACGGTTTTGGGGGTGTTACAATGTCGAGCAAGGGCAGAAAAGCTATGGAAAAGTCTTACAAAAGCACAAAACGCACCCACGAACCAGAATATGATGCATATCGTTTCGTGTCATATACCGCTTCCAAGGTTTTTTCTGAAATCCTTCCTCAGGAGCAATTGACGGACTGCTACTACTTCAATTTTCACAGCCTGGAACGGGTGAATGTTGTTATTTCATATTTTTTCTCTTCTATTGGAATTTCCCGTTTTGTTGAATGTAAGGAACCTGTCTTTCCCGAGTTAGTTCGCGAATTCTATGCGAATATTCATATTGCTGAGAGTGAAGGATCCTCATCCTTAGTTTTAGGGAGTTTGGTTGGAGGAACTGTAGTGAAAGTCTCTTAGGATATTTTGACTCAATTATTTGGTTTGTCGTCCGATGGATTTTCTTGTTCTGGGAAATCGATCACTGAAGAATCTGGAGTTACCGAGATTGATGTCAAGGAATTTTTCAGTTCGAAAGCCCTAATTGACATAACTGATGAGGATTTTGAGAACAACGATTTCGGGATTAATATTCGACTCCTTTTGGTCGCACTCACCTAGTGTATAATGCCCAAGGTCAACACGCAGCATAAGTTGGTCGAAATCGATAAACATGTGGTGTACCGAGTGCTAAATGATGACAGGATTGACTTTGCTGCAATTGTCACAAGCTGTATGAAAGTCAAGGGCGACCATTTTCGGTCGAAGAATCACGCTTCAAGGTCCCGCAAGGCTGGAATGTCATAAGGCTCAATCCTAACGGCGATCTTCAAATTTCATCAAGTGGATTTAACAACGGACAAAGCCGTTCCCGTTTCACTCGGCCATGAGATCTCGGATTACTCGCTCAAGGCCATACATTATGTTCGAACGATCAACCGGGGCTGGATTCTCTTTCCATACCTTCATGAATATGATCAAATGGAGAAAGGGACTCGTATGCCGACATCGGAAGAGCGAATTACTCGACGAGGGCCGCACACCCTTCGAGAAATGCAAATTGGAGAATTTGTGAGGAAGCCCATTTCTAAGGGAAAACATCCGATGAAAGAGACACTTACCGAGGAAGAGGAGAGTGACCTCGTTTCACGGATGCACAGCATCGAGACTTCACAATTGGATATCCGTGAAGATGTTCGTTATCTTCGCTCCGAGGTTCAAGGAGTGCACGAGTTGCTTGAAGATTTCATTCATTTCACTCATCTATCATTCCCGCTTCCACCTTCTTCATCCGAGCAAGCACCCTAGCTTTTAGGACATTGATTCTCATTGTAGCGAACTTTTATTTCACATGTTTTTGATGTCGTGTGCTTTGGATATTTCTGTGTAATGCTTGAATTATTTTCAATGAAATGCGCATTCCCTTCGTTTGGTTTTCATGTACTTTGGCGTTTGTTAATTATGTGTTTCATTTTGACGCATGGCATTTGATTGGTATCTTGTTATATACGCAACAACACAGGGGGAGTCCTTTTTGCTTATGTCAAAAAGGGGGAGAAACACTCCAAAACCCGAACGTACTAACATATCGAACAAGTTACCTTCATTCGAAATTTTTTTAAACGTTTTTGCAGGTATATATTAAATGTTTTGACATCATCAAAAAGGGGGAGATTGTTGACTCAAAGTATTTTGATGATGATTATATTCAAAAAATTTAACAAAAACTATCTCATCGAGCTGTTACATTGAAGGATTCTGTTCCTAGCGCTACAGACTGAATGGTAGCGCACACTATCGAGGGAAAGTCACCTGCAGTCATGCAAGTAATCTGCAGTCAAGTTGGAGTCACCTGATGGATAGCGCACTCAAATCCTATAATATCAGCGCATGCTAAGTGGTCAAACTTGGCGCACATTATCATCTATCTAGCGCATGCAATCGCACTCAAGGCAGAGAGTCAGTAAGGTCTGTACAGAAAAAGGAAAATCATCTGTGCACGCTACGGAAGTATAACTACGCACGCTATTCAGAGGCCTTAGCGCATGTTACATGTCAAACCTTGCGCACGCTACCGAAAATCATATTGGTAGTCCAGTAGGCTCTAGACTCAAATCAAGGAAGCAATTACGTACGCTAAACAAGTTAACGTACGTTATCTGGAAAGTTATAGTGCACGCTACAATACATTTGTTAGCACACGCTAAGTGCTCAAATTCATACCGTTAGTCAACTTATCCGTTGGAACGCAAACGTCAAAAAGGAGATCCGTAAAATCTGGAAAGCTAATATAAAATAATACTAGCGCATGCTAATGTATCAGTACTAGCAGTACTTTTTTATCTCTTGGAAAAGAGACGTTGGGGAGACAAACCGACAAGATTCAACTGTCAAAAGTGAAGACCTGTTGACCGACGATAACGCATGCTACAGAAGACCGACTAGCGCACACTAGATGTGTATTATGACCGTTGGTACAGTTTAATGACCGTCCAGATCAGTCAAGTCAAAGCTCGTTAGCGCACGCTATGAAGGATTATTAGCGCACGCTAATAATACGTTTTTCAGCATATGAAGAAGGACTTGACACTATAAATACCCATATCACTTGGATGTCTCAACACATAACTTCAAGCATTCAAGTATACAAGCATTCAAAACGTTCTTGAGCTCGGATTTCTATCTATGATTGCATTCTAAGTTGTGAGGAAAAAGATACAAAGAGTGATACATATTGTAATATTTAGTATACTTTGTATTCTTTTCATTTGGTTGTGAGTGTTGCATCACTCATACAAGAGTATTAGAGAAACGAATTAAGACTCATTAATCCGGTGTTATTAGGATCTTTGATCCGGCATTATTAGGATTACACTCCAACATTCGTAAAGTAAGGATTATCTAGTTCTGATAGAACACTAGATACAAAAGTTTATTTTGAGAGTGGTTGTGCTTGGACCAATAGAAGACAAGCGGTTGTAACGGTTCTTGTACTCGGACCGATCGAGGATGAGACAAGTGTGTGGCTGTTCTTTAGCTAATAGAAAAAGAAGTCGGAGAGAGGACGTAGGCAAGTTGCCGAACCTCTATAAATCTTTGAGTCTTTTACTTTCTGCACAATTTTCTTTTATTCGCGAGAAAGTTCGATATTCTACATTACCACTATTCAATCCCCCCTTCTAGTGGTAAATTTATCTCTTCAGGGCCGTGTCTGGCTGGCAGGCTGCCGATGGTGACTTGGCCGTGGTAGGCCAGTTATCGACTCGATTTTTTCGTGTATTCTTGAAAATTAATCTCCCGCATGTTAAATTGGATTTAATATGATTAAAATAATTTATGGTATTTCATTTTATAAGGGAAATTTGATTAATTAGAATACTTATGGGTGACCGAATTATTTGAACGTTTTTCATATTACAGGTTGTGTGAATCGATTGGATCGGTTCGTATTGTTGATTGGATCAATGTATCTCTACGCTTTCCGTTTATATAGTATTTATTGGATGTTGGCCACTAAGTATACTGGATACAGTTTGGAAAATAGTTTAAACAACAAACTGTATGGATTTTAAATCTGAGTGCGTAGCGGAAGTCTTGGATACAGTAGGTTGCTGTGGATACAGCAACTAAGTGTATAGTGTATACTTAATATATCACAGTAATTTAAAACAGTAAAAGCTGAAGGTAAATAACACAGTAATTAAAGTGGTTCGAGGTAAACCCCTATACGTCCACTAGTCCACCACACAGGAGTAAAAAGTTTATTATAATTACTACGTACACAACTACGTAATTATAACAACACACACAATCAATATATCGTTCACACAGATTGATATAAAGATCTTAGCTTAAACCGTTCACACAGATTGGTTTTGAGCTAATGCTTTGACTTGCTTCTTCACACACAGTTCTGAAGCTTCGTCTTCTTCAATGCAAATCCTTCACACAGTTCCGGAGAAGCACAGATTGTTCAGTCCACACAGGGCTGATCTTGAGTTTGTTCAACGTATAGAACAGATGGTGAACAACAACTTTTACTTTAAGAGCTTTCAGCTGATGAAGTGTTGTTCAGGATGATGAGCACTGTATATCTCTTTAGATCTTAATTGCAGTAAGCTTTGGAGATATGTTTTACTCTGATGATAACTTTTGATAGCTTGAGTGTTAGGTTACTGGTAACTGATCTTCAATGCCTTCATAAGATATATATAGTCTCTGAAGCATATATCCGTTGAGATGTATCCGTTTGAATGAGATTTCATTCCAACGGGATTATGACACGATCCGGATTTCGCGGGATTCTGAAGATCTGAAGACTGGAAGTATTTAAATACTTTATCCTTGTGTATTTAAATACTTCTTTATTCAACGGGACTTGACTTATGGATATTCCTTCTTTGTCCTGTTGTGAGCTGTATGGAAGATAACTGTATTTTGAGTTTCGAGACAGTTTCCATACTTGGTCTTTTTACAAGACTTCTTGCTGTACTGAAGGGCTTCACTATATGCTGATTCGAGGCAGGTCTTCGATATAAGATAAAGCCTCAAAGCTTCGATACAGTTTCCTTTACTGTATATGGATTGGCATATATGTCAAAACCTCTTTATTAAATATCATTCGATACAGGGATCGGATATCCCGGCTGTTTCGATACAGGGTCTTTGTTTTCCCAACAATTTCCCCCTTTTTGACAATTTGCCAAGACTTGCTTTTTTATCTTTTCAAGTCTTCTTGATGATGCCAAAACCTTCTTCATGAAGTGATCTTTTGATGTCTTCTGGCAGATTTCTTGGTCTTTCGTCAAAAGGTCTGTCTTAGTCTAAATGATGAACTGCTCGCAGGCAAGTTCAATACAGTTTAAGGATTTATTACAACTTAAGCTTATGATTGGCGCGCAGGCACAATCTTACAATGTTTTCTAAGCTTACAACTGAAATTATGAACTGTTCGTAGACTAGTTCGTACAGCTTAATTTTCAATCAAGTTTATCTAACTTGAGACTGCTATCAAACAATTTAAGTAATCATACATCAACACAGTAGATTACGAGTTGTAATCTTTCAAGACAAACAAACGTTTTTATTGATATTCAAAATGAATTGAGTACAGAGTTTGCTGTTTCGAAGAGAAATTACAAAGCAAAAATAATATACATAGATTTCAGCTCCTTATCTATAATCCGCATGCCTCCATGGCTTTTTCCCTGGTTCATTCTCGGTACCACGCCACCAGTTTTGAAGAGAATCATTGCCTCGATCCTGGTATATAGCTCTTCCATCGTAGGATCGATCAAAGGGAAGTATCCAGTCTTCTGGATGGGTGATCCGATCTCCTCTTCTGTGTTTGGATTTCATCTCGATTTGGAGAGGGAGTTTCCCGTCTTCTAGCATATTCGTAAATTTGTCTGCGGCCTCCGCTATCGTTTTATAGTTCTTGAAGATGGCGGATTCCCTGATGAGTTTGACAAAGTATCTCATCAGTTCGTTCTTCCTCCAGTGCTTCACTTCGTCGGCAGTAGGATTGCGGTTGGTCGGCAGACGAATTTCAGAAGGTCTCTGAATAAGAGTTTGCCAAGGGACATTGGGATCATGAAATTCCGGTCGAGAGCCTGAAATTTTAAAACTTTGGGAGGGAGGTGCTAGCTTGTTCAACTCGGTAGTGATACTGTTTTGAGCAGCCTCAAATTCCCTTTCTTGTTGCATCCTGATTCTCCTAGCAGCTTCTCGTGCCTCTTCCCCCTTTTTGGCATCATCAAGACTTTTCAGGATTTCTAGAGCAGCGTCCTGTTTTGTCTCGATGCTAGTCATTCTCTCTACAAGGGAGGAAAGAGTCTGCGACTTTTCCTTAATGCATTTGTCGTGAGCGCGCAGTTGAGAGATGTTTTCAATCATAGCACAAGCGGTCTTGGCTTCAGCTATCCTCGTTTTTGTTGCTTCTTCCTTCAGCAGTTGCTCCTGCTTATCTTCCATGATCTTCAAAGCTTGTTTGAAAACTTCTGGCAAAAGAATGAATGCGTCGACAACACGAGATACTTCGTGTTGAAGAGTGGTCATTTCTTCGACGACAGAAGTATGCATCTAATTTAATGCTTTTTCAACGGAAGATAGAGCATTTACTGCATCCTGGATGAATACAGTTTGAAGGCCAAGTGCACGCAGGCGCTCTTTCCGTGCGGCAGAAATCGGAGAATCTGGTTGGTCAAGATCTGCAGAGCTGTTCAACCTTCTTACATTCACGGATGGGTGTGAAGTAAGTTGGACATCCTCAGGTTCGATACCATCCTCGGATTCCACGGTTGAAGGGGCGGGAGCAGCTTCCTGTGGTTCGGCGACAGGGGGTTGAGAAGCTTCCTGTTGCGAAGATTCTTCAGCATACATGGATACAGGAGGGACTGAATCCTCCTGTTGTCTTTCCGGAACAGCTTCTTCGGTCGCAGCAGGCTCAGGTGCCTGTTCCAAAATTTCTTCTACTTCCTCGACTGGAGGGACTGATTCCTCTTGGTCGGGAATGTTCTCATGCTGTGGCGAAGGGGGATTGTTCTCGATAGAAGGCCCTTCGTCGTCTCTGGGTGGAGAGGCGTCTCGAGGTTCAGCCTCTTCATGACTCATCCTCAGACCTGCCTGTAAGGCATCGTCGTCGTCGTCTGAGTCATGATCTTCGTCGTCTTTTGGATTAGTGGGAGAATCCTGTGACTTTTTCTTTCCTTTCCTCCGAGCATCAGATTTGTGCAGAAGATGGCTTTCAATTAGATCCTTGCAGGAGGGATTGTCCCATCGAAGCAGCGCCTCAATTTCTGTTGGGTCCGTCACTTCTGAGACGAATCTCTCTTCGTGGCTCCAATCGCTCCAGTTGTACAGTGTATCGTATGGAGCCAGCCTGTAGCCTTTCCATTGAAAAAATCTTTCGTAGGCGTGTTCAATTTGAACCTAAAGAAGGGTCTGATTAATAATCGAGTCAGGGGAGGGACTTCGTACAGTGTCTGGAGACGCTGTATCGAGGGATTCCTGTACAGGTATGGGATCCTGTACGGAAGAGGGACTCCTTACAGGGGATGGTGCCCTGAAGGAAGATGGATCCTGTACGGGTGTGGGATCCCGCAGAGGAGAAGTAGCTTTTGGCTCCAAATGGGCAGCCGACTCGCTAAAGTCTTGATCGTTGGCAGATGTCTCAATATCCGTCCTAGCCGCCAAAGGCTCGGGATCTACTGTCGATACAGTAGGAGACACCTCTTCCACAGGGGTTGGGCCCTGGGGTTCTTCATCAGTGGGTTGAGCCACGGGGGAGACTCCTTGGAGGGCTTGGCAGATTTGATTTTCGAAAGCCTCCTGAGTCTCTTCTTGGGCTTCTCACCAGCAGAGTGTTTCTTGCTGTGAGATCTCTTACGCTTCTTTGAAGATTCCACTTCTGGGAACTTCAGGGATTCATCTCTTGGATTATCAGAAATTGGCATGTGTCTGGTTCTCGGGTGGTTGCAAGACAAGGTGCTCTGGTTATACGCAGTAGGCTTGATGCCTCCTAAGTATATCCTCGAGCTATTCTTCTTCGCATCGGCGGATTGCGTCAGTCCGCACTTCGTCAGGATATAGTTCAATATTAAACCGAAAGATTTCTTCTGGGTGGAAGGTTTGCACACCTCCTCTTGTAGGCGTTTCAGGATTATTTGGCACCAATTGACCTTTTCACAGGTCAGAATAGCCACCATCATCCTGAACCTTAAGTTGGTACACATCTCGAACGCACCGGTTCGATTTTCAATAATTCTTGAGCAAAAATCATGAAGATACACATAAGGAAGAAGAAAGTTTTTCTTGCGACAAGTAGTCGTCACCATGTCAACAACTTTGGACCCTGTGAACAGTCAAAAAAATTTTAGTAATGAGCTCTTGAGACCCGAATGTCTCAAGCTGATCCATGGTCAGGCCATCAGCGGGTAGCCTATAGATGCTCTGGAGCAGATCGTGATCGATACAGATCTCAACTCCCTGGACTGTTGCAGTGATGTCAGCAACATGACCTCCTTGGGCCAATGACATAAAGCGTACGGCGGCGTTGAGGTAGAATTCCTCAACCAGATGGGTGTCGAATTTGTCAGCAGTCTTGCTTCCAAGGCGATAGAGGCCTTGTTGTTGAAGACGAGTAATGATATATTCTATGGGTTCTGCGTCGTTGGTTTCTAAGAGAATACGCTCAATGATGACAGGTTTGGAGAAGATCCGGCCATCAATGATGTTAGCAGATTTCTTCAGAACATAAGAAGAAGATTGTCCAGCCATTGATGTTTTCTTAAGAAAAAGGTGCAAGAAAATAATCGAAATATGCAGTAAAATGCAGAAAAATATGTAGGCTGTTTTTGCTTGAGAACTCTTGAATTTGCAGAAAGCGTAAAGAGTCTCTAATGGCGTATTTCCTTTTATAGTCAAGCGCGAAATAGGGTTTTGCAGAGTACGAATGGTCAGATTTTAAGGGATGGGAACCGGTTTTGAAATCAACGGTTAAGATGGACTGAGTGTAACTGGTACGCTAATCCATTGAAATGTTTAAAAATTGAGCGGGTCCCACTTCTGACATAGGTTGATACCCTAAATGCCTAAAATGGCGGTTTAAAAATAATAAACAATTTAAAAACATCGCGGCTTTTGAGATTCAGTTGTCCAGATGTCGTGTAAGGCATTTAATGAACATGACGTTTGACATAAAAACAGGGCACGCGGACAAAAATTATTTTGAAAGGAAATAATATTATATTATATACTGAATCAAAATCCTATAGCATGTGCTGTTTCCGCGTCGATACAACGTTCCCCCTTAAAAAGGTGCTTATAGGTTTTGAATTCCATACATCAATATTTGGATTAATGCTGTATTCATGGGTCCTACAGTATTCCCCCTTAATTATTGCACACACCAGCTGTAGGATTCATATGTCTTCGCTCGCTACAAAGGTCTTTGTATTGACACCCGAGTGTACAAATAATTAATGTTGGATACTGTATTCTTGGGTCTTACAGCATTCCCCCTCAATTGTTGAGTAAAAACAGTAAATTTACTTACAGGGAGTCTGGCTGTAGCATTCCCAATTCTTGTCTGAGCATGTTGAATCTTGCTGTGTCGAGAGGCTTGGTGAAGATGTCGGCCAGCTGAACGTCTGTATGAACTTTTTCCAGGCGAACATCCTTTTTCTCGACGTGATTCCTTATAAAGTGATGCTTCATGTTGATATGCTTAGTGCGCGAGTGCAGAATAGGATTGTGCGTGATTGCAATTGCACTCGTGCTATCACACATGATTGGAGTCTCTCTAGCATCGATTCCATAGTCTGACAGTTGTTGCTGCATCCAAAGGATCTGCATACAGCAGCTACCAGCAGCATAGTACTCTGATTCAGCCGTGGAAAGAGAGTTAGCCAATTGCTTCTTACTGAACCAAGAAACGAGTCTAGGTCCGAGAAAGTGACAAGTTCCACTTGTACTCTTCCTATCTAGCTTGCAGCCTCCGAGATCCGAGACGCTGTATCTAACTAAATCGAATCCGCCTTTCTTAGGATACCATAGTCCTGCATCGACTGTTCCTTTAATGTACTTCAGGATTCGTTTAGCTGTATTGAAGTGTGATTCCTTAGGTGCAACTTGGTATCTCGCACACACTCCAACAGCAACCTGGATATCGGGCCTGCTAGCCGTTAGGTACAGGAGCGAACCAATGAGCTTCCTGTAGAGTGATTGGTCAAACGGCTTTCCGGCTTCATCAGCACTAATTTGCACGGAAGTGCTCATGGGGGTTGGCGAGGATTTGGAAGTTTTCATTCCAAATTTGTTGAGAAGCTCCTTGCTGTATTTCTCCTGGTTGATGAATATACCTGTAGGCAACTGCTTTACCTGCAAACCTAGGAAATAACTAAGTTCCCCCATCATACTCATTTCAAATTTACTTTGCATGAGATGAGAGAACCTTTGACATAGAGCAAGGTTAGTTGAACCAAAAATAATATCATCCACATAGATTTGCACCATAAGAAGGTTATCACCTTCCTGTATCTTGAACAAGGTTTTGTCCACAGCACCTTTCTCAAATCCGTTGTTGGTTAGATACTGGGACAGGGTTTCGTACCAGGCTCTAGGGGCTTGTTTATGTCCATACAGCGCTTTCCTTAGCCTGTAAACTAGATCGATACCGTCTTTGTTGGCAAACCCTGGTGGTTGTTCAACATAAACTTCTTCTGCAAGATCTCCATTCAGGAAAGCACTTTTGACGTCCATTTGGTATACGATAAAATTCTTATGGGCGGCAAAGGCTAAAAATATCCTAATGGCTTCTAGTCTCGCTACAGGGGCGAAGGTTTCATCATAGTCGATTCCTTCTTCCTGACAATAGCCTTGTGCTACTAGTCTGGATTTGTTCCTTATGATAAGTCCATTTCTATCCTTTTTGTTTCGGAATACCCATTTGGTTCCTATAACCTATTGGTGTGTTGGTCTGGGTACAAGATACCATACATTGTTTCTTTCGAAACCGTTAAGCTCTTCTTCCATAGATGTTATCCAATGAGAGTTGTTAAGAGCGTCTATGGTCGAAACAGGTTCGGACTGGGCTAAGAATACAGCGATAGTCCACATATTGAGTCTTCTAAGTTCGGATTGAGATTTCCATTCAGGAAACTGTGAAACTTTAGCATTAGATTCTTCTTGTGCACAAAATACATTTCCTTGTGTACTCTGTATTCTCCTACGAGTAGAAACATCGGCATTAATGTTTCCAATGATCAGCTCTTGCGGGTGATCTCTCAACCATCTTCGGTCGGGTTCTAATTCAGGATCCCGTACTGTATCGAAAGTTTCTGTGGATACAGATTCAGCTTGTATAGCGTCGGCTTCATCCACATCGATTCTTACAGCTGCGGGGTTGATTTCTAAATCAACGACAGGTTCTATGGGTGTAGGTGGATCCAAGATAGATAGATGGTGAATGTTCTGAGTGATATCATCTACTCCTGTAGGGTCATGGTGTGGTTCGTCGAACACTACATGAACTGATTCCTCGATCGTCAGCTTCCTTTTATTAAAGATTCCGAAAGCTTTGCTGACGGAGGAGTATCCTACGAATATTCCTTCATCTGATTTTTCATCAAAGGTTCTAAGTTGGTCCTTCCCATTGTTTAATACATAACACCTGCATCCAAAAATGTGAAAATACGAAACTAACGGAGTTTTGTTATTCCATACCTCATAAGCTGTTTTGTTGTGGTGCTTGTTGACGATACAGCGGTTTTGAGTGTAGCACGCTGTATTGGTTGCTTCACCCCAGAAACGCTGTGGCAATTTGCTTGCGGCAATCATTGTCCTTGTTGCTTCTTTCAACGTCCTATTCTTTCGCTCGGCAACACCATTTTGTTGAGGTGTATGGGCAGCTCAGTATTCGTGTTGTATTCCATTCTCCGAACAGTATTGCTCTATAAAGCGGTTAGTAAATTCAGTACCTCTGTGGGAACGAATGCACACGATACTCGATGCTTTTTCATTTTACAACTTTCTCAGGAGCTCGGGCAACCTTGATGTTGTTTCCTTCTTCTTGCTAAGAAAGATCGTCCAAGCATACCTGGAATAATCATCAACAACAACCATGCAGTATTTCTTACCTCCCAAACTTACTGGGTCTACAGGACCGTAGAGATCTATGTGTAGCATTTCCAACACTCTTTGGGTTGAAAGGTAGGATTTGCTTTTCAGGGTTGACTTGATTTGCTTGCCTTTCTGGCATGGTCCGCAGACGCTGTCCTTCTTGAATGACACATTTGGCAAACCTCTAACCATTCCCTGTCTTGAAAGCTTGTTGATCGTCTTGAAGTTGACGTGAGACATCCTCTTGTGCCATAACCAGCTAATATCTGCAGTGCCTTTGGCAACAAAACATGGAATTGAGGAGCTCATAGGCTTCCAAAGAATGTACATATTACCCGATCCGCTTCTGTAAGCACAACTTCCTTGGTTTGGGTGTTCTTGACTCTGCGGCCGATCTATATAGAACTTCACCGAGAATCTGTTTATCACGTAATCGGCTAATACTAAGTAGATTATACTGTAAGCCTTCAACATATGCAACATCGGTGACCTTGAATTTCCCGACAAGTAGGTTTCCTTTGCCTCTTGTTCTTCCTTTAGACTTATCACCGAAGCGAACTTTTGGACCGTGACCTTCTACAAAATCATATAGCTTGCTCCTATCTCCGGTCATGTGACGAGAGCATCCACTATCAAAGTACCAGGTATCCTCCTCTAGAATGTCCTGTAACAAAGAAATTAGGTAGATTTAGGTCCCCTTTGATTTTGGGTCCATGTATGTTAGTTCCTTTAGGTACCCAAGCTTTCCTGGCAGCAATTGGTTTACTGTAGGACATACTCGGTACAGTGTTGCGATATCTACGGGGGGCATATCCGTAGTCGTTATAATCATGATAATTATTATGCATGTAAAATTCAGGGTTATTATTATTATTCCAGTACGAGTGCCGTCTAGGAGGTGGAGCCATTTTCTTAGGCCTAACAGCTTGTCTTCTGGGTCTTAGTTGGATTCCCAATGCTGTTGTTGATACCGAATCGCATCTCTTTGTCTTGAGGGATAACGGGGCTCTGTATCCAATACCTCGGCGAGTCATGCGATAGCTTGCCGTGCGGGCCTTTGGTGGTTGGATACGACCTTCCTTCGAACGCATTGACGCCGTTGATATGCTCGGGAGCATCTTTGTTGAGTGCGCCTCACGAGTTGGAATGGCTTATGATTCCGCTGCAGTATAGGATTGCGGGGCGGAATTGCAGCCTTCGGTTTTCTCGATACAGTGGTTCCTTCATGGGACTAGGGGTATCTTCCGATTCTGGAATGTGTTCCACACTCTTGACGAACACCGTACTAGTTTTCCCTTTGTTTGAACATGAGCCGTATCCTAAGCCACTTTTATCATGAGCATGTTGCCCGGTTTCAATTTCTTCCATTCTTTTGGACGATTTTTCAAACGACTTCAGAATGGTCTCAAGTTCAGTTTCTCGCTTTTCGAGAGTTGTGATTTTGGTTTGTAGTAGAACCAAATCATTTGTCTTGCTCTCATTGTGGGTTTTAACCTCATTTAGTTCATGAGCAAGTTGATGATTGCTCTCCATGAGTTTTTAAAAATCGACCTTGCTGGTTTCGCAATCAAGAGACATATTTTCATAGTTTATTTTCAGCAAGTCATTTTCATTTTTCAGCTCTAAATTTGTTAATTGAAGCTGTATATTCTCAGTTTTTAGAGTCTCATGGGCCTTTTGAATGTTCTTAAACTCATTCATCATATTTTCGAAAGTATGAGATGCATTTGACGGAATAGCTGAGGTTGAACTTACCTCATCGTCGCTGTCTTCACCTTCTGGAACATCTTTGGCCATAAAGCACATGTATGCCTTATCATCGAACTCATCGTCAGATGAATCACTTTCAGTGACCACCTGAAGACATTCTGCTGATTTGGATGGTGTGGGGGAGGCTTCTGATTCTCCAATCAGGGCCTTGAACTTGTCTTTCCAAGCACGTCTTCTTTCATCTCTCTCTTGTTGCTCGGCCTCAGGCAATCTTTGGACTTTGGGATGAGGACATTTATTTGCATAATGGCCTGGTTTCCTGCAGTTATAGCACGAGTTAGCATCACCGGATGATGTTTCTGTACTTACCTTGTGGGCGTGTTTGGGCTGTAGGAGTCTTTCCAGATCGCTTGATGAACTTTTGAATTTATGCATGAGAAGCGCCATTTCATCTTGAGACAGATGTCGTGCCATCACAAGGCATTCTTGTGACTGGGCTTCGACGAGCTAGGCATGCTGTGTCGACGGTTCGATACAGCGGCGAGAGATGTGACCTTTGAAGGAGATTCTTCAGCTTTCTCTCTTCTGTCAATATCACACTCGAAAGCTTTGAGGTCATAGAAGAGATCAAAAGTAGATATTTCATTAAGATTACAGGATACACGCATAGCTGTGGTCTTAATCTCCCATCGGGCTGGGAGAGATCTGAAAATTTTTAAGTTCTTCTCCTTTTGGGTGTAAATTTTGCCCAACGCTTCAAGTTCACCAACAATACCAGTGAATCTGAGGTCAAGTTCCTCAAGTGTTTCCGTTGGTTTCATTTCAAAAGATTCAAATTGCTGAGTTAGTTTTAAAATCTTGTTTTCTTTTGAGAGCTCAGTTCCCTCACAAATTAACTTGAGTTTATCCCAGATTTCTTTGGATATTTTGCAGCTCTTTACCTTTGAGAACGTGCCTTTGTCAAGAGTGACAAATAACGCGTTCTTAGCCACGTTGTCGAGATTGGCTCGCTTCCTTTCATCTGTTGTCCATTGCTCGCGTTCCTTCTCGAGCATTTCAGCATGGGCTTGGCCCTCAATCCTTGCGGCCGGATTTACCTTCATAATCTTGATAGGACCATCCTGTATAACAAAAATCATCTCTTCGTGCATTGCTGCAAGATGAGCCTCCATTCTAATTCTCCAGTCATCAAATTTGTTAATAGAGAACATAGGGACTTTGTTAATCATAGAAGTATCCATACTGATAATACAGGAATGAAAGAGACTGTTTTGAAAATAAGTGATTTGAATCTGATTCGGTTAAGAATACGACTGATTCTTTTTACAATCAACCTCTCTGATACCACTTGTTGGCCACTAAGTATACTGGATACAGTTTGGAAAATAGTTTAAACAACAAACTGTATGGATTTTAAATTTGAGTGCGTAGCGGAAGTCTTGGATACAGTAGGTTGCTGTGGATACAGCAACTAAGTGTATAGTGTATACTTAATATATCACAGTAATTTAAAACAGTAAAAGCTGAAGGTAAATAACACAGTAATTAAAGTGGTTCGAGGTAAACCCCTCTACGTCCACTGGTCCTCCACACAGGAGTAAAAAGTTTATTATAATTACTACGTACACAACTACGTAATTATAACAACACACACAATCAATATATCGTTCACACATATTGATATAAAGATCTTAGCTTAAACCGTTCACACAGATTGGTTTTGAGCTAATGCTTTGACTTGCTTCTTCACACACAGTTCTGAAGCTTCGTCTTCTTCAATGCAAATCCTTCACACACATTTCCGGAGAAGCACAGATTACTCATTCCACTCCGGGCTGTTCTTGGTTTGTTCAACGTATAGAACAGATGGTGAACAACAACTTTTACTTTAAGAGCTTTCAGCTGATGAAGTGTTGTTCAGGATGATGAGCACTGTATATCTCTTTAGATCTTAATTGCAGTAAGCTTTGGAGATATGTTTTGCTCTGATGATAACTTTTGATAGCTTGAGTGTTAGGTTACTGGTAACTGATCTTCAATGCCTTCATAAGATATATATAGTCTCTGAAGCATATATCCGTTGAGATGTATCCGTTTGAATGAGATTTCGTTCCAACGGGATTATGACACGATCCGGATTTCGCGGGATTCTGAAGATCTGACGACTGGCAGTATTTAAATATTTTATCCTTGAGTATTTAAATACTTCTTTATTCAACGGTACTTGACTTCTGGATATTCCTTCTTTGTCCTGTTGTGAGCTGTATGGAAGATAACTGTATTTTGAGTTTCGAGACAGTTTCCATACTTGGTCTTTTACAAGACTTCTTGCTATACTGAAGGGCTTCACTATATGCTGATTCGAGGCAGGTCTTCGATACAGGATAAAGCCTCAAAGCTTCGATACAGTTTCCTTTACTGTATATGGATTGGCATATATGTCAAAACCTCTTTATTAAATATCATTCGATACAGGGATCGGATATCCCGGCTGTTTCGATACAGGGGCTTTGTTTTCCCAACATTGGATGAATGCTTTTGAATGGAGATGTGGTTCGTGGACTTAGTTTTGAATTGTTCGGTTTATTCGATTGGGTTGTAAAGACCGTTTTGAGCCTATTTATTTCACTATAAATATTTGTATCAATTTTCAATGTAAAATTTATATGTAATGACGAAGACCGGAGGAAGATCATTTCAAGAAGACGAAGATTCAAGACGAAGACTTGTAATTAGGTTACGGAGTTTTTATTTTCTAGGAACGGTCTATGAACCACATGTTGGTAGCAACTAGGTTGTGAATGGTTGTTTCATATTATATGAATGCCACAAACGCGCTTAAGTGAATTAATGTGCAAAGTGTAACATTAATCGCGAAAATTCTCCCACGACAAATTATTAAGTTTAGAAGGTTT
Organism: Orobanche coerulescens; assembly: GCA_033398695.1. Lineage (NCBI taxonomy): Eukaryota > Viridiplantae > Streptophyta > Magnoliopsida > Lamiales > Orobanchaceae > Orobanche > Orobanche coerulescens. The sequence continues at coordinate 116,877,346 of CM065815.1, read as the reverse complement.
AAAGGTTTTCCTTCCCTCCATCGAGCTTTCGGGAAATTGAAACCCAAATCGGATGTGCTATGCTTCCGAGTTATCGGGGTAGTCGTTCGGGGAGGATGGATAAATTACCAGGAGCGCATTGGATGCCTTCGGTTGGAGCAAATTTTATCCCTAGAAACCTGATAGGTTGCCGGATAAGATTCAATTGTGAAACTGATTTGCGTCGATGGTATAAACTTAACTTGTTCACGAAGCATAGAAATCGTATAGGTTGAGGGGAGTGAACAAGGGGAAAAAAAGATCGTATCATCCATTAGATGGGTTGGTGTTGGACACCACTTTATGACAATTAATAGACTAGAAACCTGTTCGGTTGCCCTCTATTAAGATTTATAAAAACACGATCACCACTATGAAGTAGAGCGATGATACTTCCGGATTTCACATGGGAGTGTGTTATTCCGATAAAAATACTGGGAGATGGGTAACAAGAATAGAAAAGACCTTAATTCTATACTCAGATCATAATTGAACGAGTTACTAATTAATCTGTCGTACTTAAATGCAGACATAACTCTCAATACGACAATGAATCCACTCGCAATTCTACTCAAAAAGAACATCTTGATGGGAGTAAACTTCATGGAGTGGATCCGCAATATGATGATAGTCCTCAGTATAGAGGCACTGTGATACGTCTTGGAGATGGATATTCCGGAACCTCCAGTGCGGACAAGAGCCAATCAAGAAGAGATTGAAAACCACGAAAAGTGGTTAAGGATGACGTGAAAGTCCGTGCTTATATGATGGCTTCCATGTCTAATGAGCTTCAGAGAGCTCATGAGAAAATGACTTCTGCTAGGCAGATTCTATCTCACTTAACCGAACATTATGGTGAGCACAGCAGAACTGCTACATATGAGATATCCAAGCAACTATTCGGTGCAAGGATGAAGGAAGGTGAGAAGGTTGGGGAACACGTCCTCAAAATGATATCCATGATTGAGAGATTGGAGGCTCTTGATTTTAAAATGGATACTTCTCTCCAAACCGACCTTATCCTACAGTCTCTCTCTGATTCCTTCTCACAGTTTGTTATGAACTTCAACTGCAATGAGATTGTATGTAATTTAGCTGGGCTAATGAACAAACTTGTGACCGCTCAGTATCAGATGAAGACAACGCGGATGAAGGAGTCTGCCCTTGTGATTTCTTCTGGATCTCGGAGATCTAAGAACAAGAAGAAAAAAACCAAGAAGCGGACGGGACCATAAGTCGAGGACCTTAAAGGTAAGGGCAAGGCCCCGATGGTTCCAAAGAGCAAGAAGAAAAAGGACGCATGTCTCAAGTGCGGTGATCTGGGCCACTGGGCAAGAGACTGTCCGATTCTTCATGGCACTTCAGGTACAAAACTTTTAGTTTTGGAAACAAATTGTTCTGCTACTATATTTTCTACTTCTTGGATACTGGATTCAGGTGCTAGTTCTCATATTAGTACCGTGAATCAGGATATGGAACAAAGTAGGAAGCTTGGAGCTGGGGAAGTGATGGTTATTGTCGGAAGCTGACATAGTGTCGAAGCAACTAACATAGGATCACTTCTTTTGGGTTTAGAATCCAGCTTTGTTTTGACTTTAGAAGATGTACTTGTTTTGGACAAGGGGCATAAAAATATTGTATCCATTCCGGTCATGGACCGAAAGGCTTTTCATTTTTCATTGGTGATGGTTCCTGCAAAATTTATTTCAGAAATAAACTAGTGGGCACTGCTACATTGTTAAATGGACTGTATCATCTAAAACTCAGTAACAAAATCGTTGTGAATACTATGACTAGGAAGCATGGTAGGGATGAAACCAATCAAGTTTTGAAATGGCATCTTAGACTTTGTCATGTTGGTTAGACCAAAGTTTACAAAATGGAAAAAGATGGACTTATGGGTCCATTGGGATCAGATCCCTTTCTTACTTGTGAATCGTGCCTTAAAGGCAAAAATGACTAAGTCCCCCTTCACAGGGACTTTTGAAAGAGCCGTTGATAAACTGGGATTAATCCATACTGATGTATGTGGTGCTTTGGAAGCAGCACGTGATGGATATCAGTACTTCATTACGTTTACAGATGATCATACTAGGTATGGTTATGTATACTTAATGAATCATAAATCCGAGGCCTTTGAGAAATTCCAGGAATTTAAGTCCCTAGTCGAGAAACAAGCTGAAAATCATATCAAAGTACTTCGGTTGGACCGAGGCGGTGAGGATATGTATATGGAGTTTGACAAGTTCAAGAAGTAACATGGAATAGTATCATATCTAACACCTCAGTTAAATGGTGTGTCAGAAAGAAGGAACCAGACCTTGTTGGACATGGTCCATTCTATGCTAGGTTATACTGACTTACCGATTTACCTGTGGGGTATACACTCCTGAGCTGCATATATCTTGAACAGATGTCCTTCCAAATCCGTTCCTAAAAACTCCACATGAGATGTGGGAGGGCAGGAAACCAAGTCTTAATCACATTAGGATTTGGGGATGTCCCGCCTATGTCAAGAAGACTAAGATGGACAAAATGGAAGCGAGGTCCGTGAGGAGACGTTTCATTGGATTCCCATCTGAGGCGATGGGTTATCTATTCTACATGCCTAAAGATCGAAAGATCGTTGTTTCTTTGCATGCACACTTCCTGGAAGATGAGTTCATTCAGGAAGGCGGAGCAGGTAGAAATATTTCTTTGGAAGAATACAATGAAACTCCTCAGAAGACACCTGTGCAAGAAATTGGAACCGAACGTTTTGTAACACAAGTACAACCACTTCATAGGTCTAGTAGGGTATCTCAATTACCTTAGAGGTATAGTTTTATGCACTTGAAGGAACCGGGTTTCCACGAGGTTCCAGGTGATAAACAAGAGACCGACCCGTGACCAATGACCTAGCAATGGTGGATGTAGACTCCATGAAATGGACTGTAGTAGTCTTCATGTAGTTGGGACCTTAGTTTTGACGAGGCAGCCAAAGAGTTTGACTTCGTGAAAAATGAAGAGGAACCTTGTGTCTAAAGAGGGTTAGTGGGAGCAAGATCACATTTTTAGTACTATATGTAGATGACATTCTACTAATAGGAAATGATGTGGGAATGCTCAGTTCTGTGGAAGCTTGGCTTTCGAGTTATTTATCCATGAATTAGGAGAAGAAACCTATATTCTTGGGATTCGACTCTACTGGGATAGATCAAAGAGAATGATAAGTTTTCCCAAGCCCTCTATATAGATAAAGATCTTAAATAGGGTTCCTTCCGATGCGACATGGAATAAAACTCACCTTGAATATGTATTCTCATAGTGAGGAATAATGAAAGGAAATGAGTTCTATACCATATGCTTCGGCAGTGGGTAGCCTTATATATACTTTACTGTGTACAAGACCTGACATTGCGCATGATGGAAGTGTGGTAAGTAGGTTTCGGGCTAACCTAGTTAGGGAACATTAGACCACCGTAAAGAATGTTCTCAAGTACTTCAGAAGTACTAAGAGATTTGGTTCTTACATATGGTAGTGGAGAACTGAATGTAATGGGAGTCACTGTATTGGACTTCCAAGGACAGAAAGACGATTCTATGTCTACTCATGGCTATATTTACTCTTAATGGAGGAGCAGTATCTTGGCATAGTTCCATGTATAGCGAGACTGCTGATTCCACCGGTTAGGCTGAGTATAAAGCGGCCTCGGGGGCCTCCAAAGGAAGGATTAAGAGGTTACTGGGTAAACTTCACATGACACCTTGTGCTGCGCTACCTGTTTTCGTTTTTATACGATAACAATAGAGCAGTAGCACAGGCCTGGAGCCGAGGTTTTATAATGGTACAAAACATATTGAGAGAGAGTATCATCTCGTAAGAGAATTTGTTCGCAATGAGATACATTGTGCTGCATAGAGTAGAGTCAGCCGACAACGTCGCTGATCCAATGACCAAGACACATTCTCAGATTAGCTTGGAGCGTAATCTGGAGAACATGGATATTAGATACCATAGTATGTGGCATTGAGTGCAAGTGGGAGATTGTTGGGAGTATGCCCTCGAATGCCACTCATAGGATGTTGAGTGAGGGTATTGTACTTGTAATTATGTAAATTATTTATATAAGGCAATGAATGTTTCTTTATTTGCTGGTAGTTACTGGCATTACTCGTAAATATACATATAGAAACTAGTCTGTCTATTTCAGATCAAAATGTTCCACTCCTTATTGGATAAGGAGGTCGGCACTGGATAGGTGTATAGCTCAAATACTTAAACGTTCGCAAGTCGATGAAACTTGACTGGGCGTTAACTTTATGTGAAGACTTGTATGACGTGTTCTTTGACATGGAGAGTGCCTTTCGAACACTAATGGTTAGTGGGAGTACACGTTATAAGTATGCAAATTAGATTAGTATACTCGAACCAACTCACCCTCGATTCGTCAGACGGATTTCACTCTGAGACAGTCAATGACGGAATCGAAAGGTTGTGATAGTTATTCGTGGACCTTCGACTTGAGGATTTAGTAGGGATGTGCTTGCGACGTCAAGATTTTCATTAGACTAGTTCGACCTTGTAAACCGGAAGGCAGGGGTCAACCTCGACATGCATCTTGACGGGCAAGTAGCAGGTCCTACTGAATACCAAGATAGAATTCTTTCTCCCGTTAGTGAGTGGGTTATATGTCATATGCGGTTATTGGCAGATGAGATCATAAGTCTTTGGCCAAAGCATTGGAGCTAGTTGTATTGGATGCAGGAGAGCTCGATGATCTCGATTTGCATTAACTCATGCATAACGTCAAGTACAGATAGGGTTTGACTGACCGTGACCCTATAACTTTATTAGGCATATGAAAGAAGGGTTTATACGTATACTGGTATTCACGACAGAATGGTTCTTGAATGATCCCAATCATTCGTTCTCAGTTGGGGTACAGTGTAGGCCGCCAGGCTGGCTAGGTGGTGCTACTACTCTTTGGTTCCTCCCATTGCTGACTGAGATGGACCTACCAAGTCGCACAATAGGATTAACGATAGAATGAATCGAGCTTATTCTCTCATTATGAATATTAGATATTGGATATCTAATTTACTGGGACATTGGATGTCTAAATTGATTTATTGGATAAATTAATTTACGGCCTAATGAATTAAATAAATTACTGGGTGATTAATTTAATTCATGAATATAATTATTTTTTGGAGAAATTAATTCTGTTAATTTTGTATTTGATATGATTAATTAATTGGATTAGTTAATTAATATAAATACATCAGAATAGAATTGGAGTTTATCTGATTGGACTCTCGGGAGTTCGTAACGAACCAAACTCGTCCCGGTTCTTCTAGATGGCTGCCCCATTTCACCATCCATATTCTTGGTCTTTGTCTCCAATTTTATAATTGGAAGACCAAAGACTTATGGAAGGGACACAAATCTCTTATGATTTAAAGGTGATGATTTGGTCTTGTGGAAGAATAATAAAAGAGAAGAAATCTCACTCTACCTCACCTTTGAGCAATTCACGGCTCATAAGCTAGAGAGAGAGAGAGAGAATTAATTTTCTTGGTCTTCATCACCATTTTCTTCTTCATTCATATTCTTCATAATTTTCTTAGAGAAATATTGTGAGGATATATTGAGATATATAGATTAAACACTTAGAGTTTTATAATATTGATTAGCAAAGCTTATACAACCTTGGTCTATCCGTATCCTTGGAGGATAACGAGGTTTAGTCATTCCGGTCGTTTTTCCGGAACGTGGCAAGTAGAGACGCGGTATTTTCGGCGTTGGATCATCCAAGAGCTTGGAGCGGATTGGATCGTAGGGAAAGCAATCTAAAGCTTGGGAAATAGCTCAAGAGTGTAACACCCCGAGATATTCGGAATAATTACAGTGCCGTAAACCCTTTAAGTAAGAATTTACAAGGCTAATTTGAAGAAATGTAAAAATAATGCCACAGTACCATAAAAGTTCAAAATACAAAACCGGTTTCAACAGATCAAATGAGGTCATTAATACAACCATCTTGAAATATTAATAAGACACACGTACTCGAGTACTGAAAATAATCCAAAAAGACAAGTCACAACCACAATAAACATCACTGAGCCCCTTCGTCGTCACGTCAGTACTGTGGATGTTTTCCCGCTCTTCGGCTACGTGAACATCAAAAAGAAATGTCCACCCCCGAAGGGGTTAGCAAAATGATGCTAGTACAAGTATCATATTAAGCAAATTGAATATGCAACAACAATGCATAACAGAATACACAATACAGACTTCCGCTACCGGAATCCAACAATGCGAATCCACAAGATTCCATTAACACAACATGGGTATTCCAATGATCCAGCGCCCTCAGCATAGATCCCAAGATGATCCCGTCGGACCAACACGAGGAGGAAAAAACCCATCCAATGATCCAGCGCCCTCAGCATAGATCCCAAGATGATCCCGTCGGACCAACACGAGGTGGACATCCGATCCAGCGCCCTCAGCATAGATCGCACAACATACACAAACACAACTCATGCATACATATATGCAAAATCGCTATGTCCATCAACATGAACATACAAACACTCGATAACGAATATCATGACAATTCAACGAAATAAATCCCATGTTCAACAACATGAATAAACCACATGCATGCTTAAAATACCAACATTAACAAATTACGATACTTGCCTCAAAGATGACAAGAACTAATTACTCCAATGATCTCAACACACTCGAAGGCCGCCTCCTTCGATCAAACCTTCGGAATGCTCGGCCCTTGAACATACAGGAAAAATAACGACAACTCAAAACAAGTTAAATGTACGAACTTCTAACGTCTACTATGGTCGGGTTAAAACTCTAAACTAGCCGGCTCATGGTTCAACTCACCCGATGACCGCTCGGTCTAGCTAGAGTCACTGAAATCACCGTAATTTCGTACTATGATTTCTGACTATCGATGTCATTACCAAGTGTTGGGTACCAAATCGGATATTTGCGCCGTTTTATGCGGAAGCGAAAATAAATTGCGGAAAATAAAGGACACGAGGATTTATAGAGGTTCGGCTATTAACGAAGCCTACGTCCTCTCTCGATGTATCTTTTTCCTTAGGCTTAAGATCAAAACCTCTACGCCTCTCTTCTATCGTTCGAGGGATTACCGTTACAAGCTCGTCTTCTATCGGTCCGAGTAAAACCGTTTTTCCTTTTCTATTGGATAAGGAATCAACCACTCTAGCTTTCTATGGGTACTAGATAAACCTCACTAAGATATCGATTGTGATTCTAACAATGCCGGATCCTTGATCCTAATAACACCGAATCAAATCGTATCTTTTCTTTTTATCGCTCGTGTATGATCTTGTGTATAACACTCAATCACTCTTAATTAAGCTCAAGAACAACAACTATAATGTTTACAATGATATAACACGTATGTATGCTTTGCTCAATGTTGTTGTATGGAATAATACCAACTCCTTGGTATTTATAGCCTTCTTCCTCCTTACTAGCCGTTGCTGCCAGTTGACTAGCTAGCGTGCGCTAGCCTTCCTTCTTAGCGTGCGCTATCGCACATTTTTGCTCTAGCGTACGTAAAGGCTTTCATGTAGCGTCGTTAATCACTTTATATTTCATCCGGTAGCTCGCCAACGATTAGCGTGCGCTACCACTTCCTTTGTAGCGTCGCTAATCCAATATATCCGTTGCATGGATTGTCAAAGTGACCGTTTGATATGCCGACTTTGACTGCTTTTTCCCAACGCTCGGATTGACTAGATTCAAACATCTTAGCGTCGCTAATCATCCTTTGTAGCGTGCGCTAATGATGACTTCATTGCATACGTCATTCTCGTGTTTGAATATCTTCCACAATAACATGGCTCGATAGCGTGCGTTAATAATAGAGGGTAGCGTGCGCTAATAATAGAGTGTAGCGTGCGCTATCCATCTGCCGACTTCACCGCATCTTACTTGATACTAGCCGAATGCAATGACTCCTCGTTAGCGTGCGCTAACATATGTCCCTTAGCGTGCGCTAATGCGATCCAGATTGCAATTTTTGCGTCTTAAATGCCTTCGCCGTTTTTGCTTCGATGTTGTTTTGTAGTTTAGCAACTTTAATCATCAAAACACAAATTAAATAATGTGTGGAATAAATATTCCAACAATCTCCCCCTTTTGATGATTACAAAACAACCCTTGAATTGGATAATTTGTAAAAAAATAATATATGTATATTTATACGAATCAAAGTTTTCGGCTTTGATCGTTTCGTTAGTTTCTCCATTTCTTTTCTTTTTCTTCTTTTTCGACTTCTTCATTTTTCAACTCCGTCGTTTTTCGTTTTTCAATTTTTTCAACTCCCCCTATTTGTATGCTTTTCTTTTCTTTTCGACTTCTTCGATTTTTCTCATTTTTATCTCCTCTTCATCTCCTTCTCATTTTTATCATTTTTATCTCAATTCATATCTTTCTCCCCCTTTTTGTTTTCATCAAAAAGTAAAAAAATATAAAGGATACCAAATGAAATATAAATATGCATGATACCAATTTATGCATTAATAAGGGTATAAACTCCCCCTGAAAATATTATTTCCTTCTCCCTCTTTGTAAAATATCATTTGTCAAAATTTATTTTTGGGGATCCAACCGATAGTTGGTTTTTCTTTTGAAACATAGACGATGTTTGAAACGTTTGTTCCTTTAGGAACCGAAATCTTTTTAATTTTTATCGTCCGTCTTGGGCTTTTGCAATTTGAAATGTGATGTCCAATTTTCAAACATTTTTCACATCGGGGTATTTTGAAATTGACGGATTCATTTTTCGAACGTGATTTGAATCCTAACCCCTCTTTATTTAGAGTATATTTTTGAACACATAACATTTGTTCAAATTTATCGTTGCCGCACGAGAATTTCTTTGTCAAAATTTTTAGTTCATCTTGAACTTTTAAAAGATCATTTTTTAAAATATTTTCATTTTCAAGGCATTTCGAATGATCAATTTCGACAAATTTCCCTTTTTCAAGTATTTTGGAATTTTCAATTTCCAAAGTTTTGTATTTAGACTTGAGGGATTTAATTTCATTTAAAGCATTTTGATAGTCCGTATGTAATAACTCGAATGCTTCAAAAAGTTCATCGTAAGAATTACTTACTTGGCTTTCGATTTCGCTATCGTCGAATGAACTCCGAGCCATGAGCGCGAGATTATTTTGTTCAAGAAAATCTTCATCGGGATCTTCGTCGCTCCATGTTGCGATTAAAACTTCCTTTTGCTTTACTCGACAGTTTTTGGCAAAGTGGCCTGGTTTACCACATAATCGACAAGTGTTGTCGGGTTTCTTCGATTCGCCCGCTTGGATGTCCTTCTTTCTCCGGTTTAATAAGTGTTGAAACTTATTAATATTTTTGGCATAATATGCCATTTCTTCGTCGCTTTCGTCCACCGGGGTTTCTTCTTTCTTCTTCGACATTTTAGCCTTGAATGCTATCGACCTCTCCTTCGGTTTCGGTTTGGTATTTCGAGATTTTAGAACAATCTCGTAGTTGATAAGAGAACCAACGAGAGCACTAAAATCGAGAGTATTTAAATCTTTGGATTCCATTATTGCCGTAATCACTGGCCCCATTCTCGAGGTAGTGATCGGAGAATTTTCTTTACTTTCTCACTACTCGAAAGTGGTTTTCCGTAACATGCTAATCCATTAGTAATAACCGAAAATCGGTCAAGCATAATCGAGATGGATTCGTCGTCCTTCATTTGGAATAATTCATAATCGTGAAGGAGCATGTTTATCTTCGTCTCCTTGACTTGAGACGTACCTTCGTGTGTTACCTCAAGCATTTTCCAGATTTCTTTGGCACTATCACACGATGATATCCGGTTGTGTTCTTCCGGATTTAAAGCACAGTATAATAATTGCGTCGCTTTGCAATTATAATGGTCGTTTTTCCAATCCGCATCGTCATACTCTTCAAAGGTTTTGAGAGTTCCGTTTGAGTTCGTCGGGATTTTGGGACCAAGACAAATCACCTTCCAAAGCTCGATGTCATATGCTCGGATGAATATAGACATCTTCTTCTTCCATGTCATGAAGTTTGCGCCATCAAAAAATGGTGGTCGGTTGAGAGCAAGGCCTTCGACTGGAGCCATTTGGAACGCCATTGGATCTTTTCTCCTCGGATGTTAAGCCGCGTATTGGAGTACCGCTCCGATACCAATTGTTGGGTACCAAATCGGCTATTTGCGCCGTTTTATGCGGAAGCGAAAATAAATTGCGGAAAATAAAGGACACGAGGATTTATAGAGGTTCGGCTATTAACGAAGCCTATGTCCTCTCTCGATGTATCTTTTTCCTTAGGCTTAAGATCAAAACCTCTACGCCTCTCTTCTATCGGTCGAGGGATTACCGTTACAAGCTCGTCTTCTATCGGTCCGAGTAAAACCATTTTTCCTTTTCTATTGGATAAGGAATCAACCACTCTAGCTTTCTATGGGTACTAGATAAACCTCACTAAGATATCGATTGTGATTCTAACAATGCCGGATCCTTGATCCTAATAACACCGAATCAAATCGTATCTTTTCTTTTTATCGCTCGTGTATGATCTTGTGTATAACACTCAATCACTCTTAATTAAGCTCAAGAACAACAACTATAATGTTTACAATGATATAACACGTATGTATGCTTTGCTCAATGTTGTTGTATGGAATAATACCAACTCCTTGGTATTTATAGCCTTCTTCCTCCTTACTAGCCGTTGCTGCCAGTTGACTAGCTAGCGTGCGCTAACCTTCCTTCTTAGCGTGCGCTATCGCACATTTTTGCTCTAGCGTACGTAAAGGCTTTCATGTAGCGTGCGTTAATCACTTTATATTTCAGTCCAGTAGCTACTGCCCTTAACAGTTAGCGTGCGCTACCACTTCCTTTGTAGCGTGCGCTAATCCAATATATCCGTTGCATGGATTGTCAAAGTGACCGTTTGATATGCTGACTTTGACCTGCTTTTCCCAATGTTCGGATTGACTAGATTCAAACATCTTAGCATGCGCTAATCATCCTTTGTAGCGTGCGCTAATGATGACTTCATTGCATACATCATTCTGTGTTTGAATATCTTCCACAACAGTAACATGGCTCGATAGCGTGCGTTAATAATAGAGGGTAGCGTGCGCTAATAATAGAGTGTAGCGTGCGCTATCCATCTGCTGACTTCACTGCAGCTTACTTCGATATTAGGCTGGAATGCAGCTGACTCCTCGTTAGCGTGCGCTAACATATGTCCCTTAGCGTGCGCTAATGCAGTCCAGATTGCAATTTTTGCGTCTTCGTCTGCTTCGCCGTTTTGCTTCGCCTCGATGTTGTTTTGTAGTTTAGCAACTTTAATCATCAAAACACAAATTAAATAATGTGTGGAATAAATATTCCAACACCAAGTTCGGTTATAAATCACGTTTCAATCCGAGTTTAAGGTTGAATCATCACTACACTTCGTTCTTCCACAATTTATCTTCCTTGCCGAAATTTACATTCATAGCAACAGTTACCCATCAATATCATTTTGTTTGAATCATCAACATGAAGATAACCATATCCAGAAATCACTACGAGGTATGAATTACGTTCAAGGTCACCTCATACTATCCAAGGATATCTCTAAACCACTCTAATAATTCATCTTCTTGTAAACAAATCTCATACAAAGTGATGATAATAACAGTACCCCGACATGCAAGTGATTCGGATAAGACGTCCTAAAATATACCAAAATCTCAGAAATCACAAATCCTTGATTCAACTCAAAAGGGTTCAGTTACACTCTTCTTACTCAAAGGGGTTCTAAAATGATTACTTCAAGCTTATATGAATGGTGCTCAACCTAATCATTAATCCATAACCTTGATAAACTCCAGGAGGAAGTTATAATCCGAATAAAAACACAAATTATAAGTTCGGGCAATGACACATACCTTGTATGGAAAGAAAAGACGAAAACTCTTGATGAACTCAACGTTGGACGCTTGAACACCAATCCTCAAAGCTCCTCGCCTAAAATGATGTGTTAGGAGGCTGATATGAAGGTTGAAGATGGGGAGGGTAACTCTCAAAGTCGCGGAATTGGAGTGAGGGTTGAAGTGGAAGTCTGAAAAATGAAGGAGGGTGCTGTCCTATATATAGAAAATGGTTATTAGCGCGCGCGACGGCCATATCCATAGCGTGCGCTAACGGGCTTGCAGTCTACTGTTTCCCATATCCATATCGAAATACGCTAGATAATACTCAGATCAAAATACAACATATACAATGTCACAATGTTCAAAATACACATTTAAATCTCGGGTATTACATCCTCTCTCCCTAAAAAGAAGTTTCGTCCCGAAAATTAAGATGAAAATAACTCCGGGTATCTAGTCTTCATACCATCCTCCATTTCCCACGTGGCCTCTTCGACTCCGTGTCGTGACCATTGCACTTTAACCAAGGATATTGTTTTATTCCTCAATTGCTTGATCCGACTTTTGAGTATTTTGATTGGTCTCTCTTCGAAGGTGCCATCATTAGCTATTTCGATCTCGCCGAAATCAATGATATGACTGGGATCTTGTATATACTTCCGCAATTGGGATACGTGGAATACATTATGAATGTGACTCAGTGATGGCGGTAAGGCCAACCTGTATGCTAACTCCCCAACTCTATCAAGGATCTCGAATGGTCCAATATATCCCGGACATAGCTTGTCTTTCCTTCCAAAATGGAAAATTCCCCGTGTAGGAGACACCTTCAATAGTACGTGGTCCCCAATGTAGAACTCTAACGGGCGACGACGCACGTCTGCATAAGACTTCTGTCGACTCTGGGCAGTCAACAACCTTTCTCGAATTAGCGCTACCTTTTCTTGAGTCTGGACTATCAACTCTGGTTCCGTCCCAATCAAGTCATAAGAATCATCCCAACACAGGGGCGATCTACATCTTCTCTCGTATAATGCTTCGAATTGTGCCATATTAATGGAAGCATACCAACTATTATTGTAGGTAAATTCAATCAAGGGCAAATGAACCTCCCAGTCGGCTGACCAATCTAAGGCACAAGCTCTAAGCATGTCTTCTACTGTCTGAATAGTCCTTTCGGACTGACCGTCCGTCTGAGGATGATAAGTCGTGCTAAAGTTTAGCTTAGTTCCCAAAGACCTGTGAACCGCCTTCCAAAAGTGCGATACGAAGCGACCATCTCGATCCGAAATAAGCGTCTTCGGTGTACCATGCAATCGGACTATCTCCGCAATAAATACTCGCGCCAATTTCTCGGGCCCCAAGTGTATTTGATTCCTAGGAAATGAGCCGAAATGGTTAGTCGATCAACTACAACCCAAATCACGTTCATTCCCATCTTGGTCCTTGGCATATTGGTGATGAAATCCATCGACATATCCTTCCACTTCCACTCAGGGATCGGAAGTGGCTTCAACATTCCGGCAGGTCGCTGATGTTCAATCTTAATCTGCTAACAAGTCAAACATTTCAAAACGTATTCTGCTACGTCCTTCTTCATATTTCCCCACCAGAAGTTTTGTTTTAGATCCTTATACATCTTACTACTGTCCGAGTGAATAGAATAGGCCGCGCTATGAGCTTCCTTCAAAATTATCTGTCTCAAAACATCATCATCGGGAACGCAAAGTCGACTCTGAAATCTCAGAACTCCCTCATCCTATATCACGAATCCTGGGGCCTTCCCTTTCTTCACTTCGTCACATAATCGAAGAATTAGATAATCGTTCAATTGCTTAGATTTGATTTCCTCGACTAGTGACGAAGTTAGTTCCATCACGTATAGTTGCCCTTGGATTCATGGTGACCATACTTCAATCCCTTCACAAATCAGTTCTCGTTGAATGCTGGTTTGGGACGTAAGTGCTTCAAACACTTGAAGAGAAATAGGTTTACGGCTCAGTGCATCAGCTACTACGTTTGCTTTGCCCGGATGATAGAGGATTTCCAAATCGTAATCCTTGATCAATTCGAGCCACCTTCTCTGCCTCATGTTTAATTCCTTCCGACTGAAAATATACTTGAGGCTCTTATCATCTGTAAAGATCTGACAATGAGTGCCGTATAAATAATGTCGCCAAAATTTCAAAGCAAAGACCACAACTGCTAACTCCAGATAATAGTCGGGTAATTAACTTCGTACGGTTTCAACTGTCGAGAGGCATAGGCAATCACCCTATTCTTTTGCATCAACACACATCCCAGACCCTGATTTGAAGCATCCCTTTATACCATGAATCCATCAATTCCATCTGGTAACGCTAGTATAGGTGCTGTCGTCAGTCTCCCCTTAAGTTCATCAAAACTAGCCTGACATTTCTCATTCCACATGAATCCTTGAGCCTTCTGCAACAGCTGAGTGAGCGGATGAGCAATTTTGGAAAATCCCTCTATAAAACGGCGATAATATCCAGCAAGTCCTAAGAAGCTTCAGACTTCTTTCATGTTATTAGGAGATTCCCACTCCAAGATTGCTTCGACTTTCTTTGGGTCCACTTGAACTCCGTTAGCTGATATCACATGCCCAAAGAAGGTTGCTTCCCTAAGCCAGAACTCGCATTTAGAAAGTCTCTCATAAAGCTGTTCATTCCTCAAGGTGCTCAAAACAATACACAAATGCTCAGCATGCTCCCCTGTGTCTTTTGAATAGATCAAGATGTCATCGATGAAGACTACCACAAATTTGTCCAAATATTCTAAGAATACTTGATTCATCAATTGCATGAATACCGCAGGAGCATTGGTGAGTCCGAATGGCATCACCACAAATTCATAGTGTCCATACCGGTATCTGAAAGCAGTCCGATTCCTTAATTCTCAACTGATGGTACCCTTATCGCAAATCGATCTTAGAGAATACTCTGGCCCCCTACAGTTGGTCAAACAAGTCGTCGATCCGAGGTATAGGATACTTGTTCTTGATCGTCACCTTGTTTAGCTGTAACACCCCCAAAGCATCTCGAGGTATTACAGTGCCGTGAATCCCACGTGGGACCCACAAGGCTAGTTAGAAAAATAGGCATTTTAAGAAAATCGCGATAAAACATTAAATTCAAGGTTTACATAACGTGAGTCGAAAGATTTAAGGAAAAATGTAATTTGAAGTCCAATTATTACACAACAAAACTTTTTTCAAAGAAAACAATTTATTCCAAGTTAAGCAGCGGATAGAGATAATTCTAACACCGCTCAAGTTTGACTGGACCCCTCGGGGATGTCCTGCACATGATGAACAATTCTACCTGGTACGACGAATCATACCAGGTAACCAGGGTCAGAGAATGCATACCAAATAACAGCTACTAACAACGATATACGTCATCTTTACAATCACAGTATCTAGTAATCACAGGGAATATTTCATCACTCAACCGACGTTGTCTCTCTCTTTTATCACATAAGCCCCAAGGTCGCAACCAAGGGTCACGGAAGTATCCACACGGGAATACCCCGGAACATAGGCGCCCAATTCGGGTCTTACCCCCTAACACATTTCCACACGGGTACCATACAGGTTTTATCCCCAACACATCGGCCCATTTATAACATTTTTAGAGAAAGACAAACGTCGGCATTTATCAAAATGGCACATACGCACATACGGTATAACATTGATATTAGAAAATTCTCGAGCAAGATTTCACTTGTCTGTGATCTGACAGTAGGTGCTTTGTGATAACGAAGTCCCCACGCCCGCTCGAGCTTAACCTAGCCACGAAATATCCGATTAACACCTCGTACGGATTATGATGAATAAAACTAGTCTCCCGTTCCTAATCGAATTCCTAGTGTAGTTTTGATTGTTGATATAAGTATCGTTTCTAAGTTTTTAAGTATTGTGTACCATTATCTCGTTCAATCCTATAATTAACATTAGGTATATCGATTTACTCGAGAAGATAATCCTATCATTTTTTGGTTGTCAACGAATTATTATGGCGTAATGGAATCTCATGCTTTCTAATTCAATTCTATATTCCGAATACTACAATTGACGGATTCTATTGCACAATAACTTTGGTGGTTCGATACCCAATATTGATTATACTATCGAATTGTTTTCCTTAGTTTGCTAAGTGTCAAAAATCACAAGGTAAGGGTGGCTACGAACAATGGAACATACGGTGACGGATTACTACGAATTCTCCCACAATTGATTCGTCAAATTTTACATTCCTAGCGATGATTTGAAATGGAATTTTGTATGATTGGTATGATTTGCATGAAACGAAACATGTGAAAAACGATAATTCCGGTTACTACAATTCCATCCGACAAGATTGTCTATGAAGTTTAGTAAAAATCTAACCAATACCCGCAATCTAATAAGTATAAATAAGAAAACATCGAAGATATAACTCCAGGGATTGGTGACTTACCTTATTGGAAGAAGAATAATGAAGATAGTTGGCGGATTTACAAGAACTACGAGGAGAACGAGAAGTGACTTGAACGACTTGGATAATCTTCACCGGAGCTCAAGAATCCACCTCCTCAATGTTACTTCAAGTGTATAAGAGGCTTAAGAACCGGGTATAGGGCTAGGAATTTCTCCAAGGGTGATAGTTTGTGGTGTTGGGTCATGCAAATGAAGAAGGGAATTGCATTTTATAAAACTTGGTTTCGGTAACGTACGTTAACGATAAGAGTGTTACGTACGTAAGGTGTATTACGTACGTAACAGAGTAATGACAACGTACGTAAAGAACTCACTGCCCGAAATGTGCCCAAGTGTTACGTACATTAAATTTGGGACGTAACGTACATTACGAATTGTTGACTCGTTTGTCCTCTAGCCCGCCGAAAGTAGCTCTGTCCGTGTCAAAAGAAAGATTCTGGTCGGAAGACCGACCCACCCGTTACGTACGTAATGTAGCTACCCTAACGTACGTAACAATCGAAATATAGCGTACGTGGGTTATAGCGCGCGTTAGACAGAACTTTAACGTGCGTTAGACATAAACTCTTTAGCCTCATACCATATTCTAACCATCTCGGGGTAACCATCCCTTCCACTCATCAACAATTATCGGGGAACAAGACGTTGGCCACCATCATATTCGCACCGACAATCGTCCCACGACGTCAAGGCGTGTCACCCCCATTTCATTCACATCGTACAATTATATAGCACTCAATGGAATACATAAATAGAAATGACGTCACATTACCAAACATTCACACAGTACAAAGTAATCAAGCATGGAATACCGGAGGTATTACATATCACCCCTCTTAAAAATAGTTTCGTCACGAAACTTAAGAAAATAAATCGGGATGACTCTCCTTCATGCTAGACTCGGTTTCCCAAGTCGCTTCTTCCGTGTCGTGGTGCGACCACTGAATCTTCACGAGGGGTATGGCTTTATTTCTTAACATCTTCACACGCCGATCCAAAATGGCGGTCGGTATCTCTCTAAAGGTAGCGTCATCGGAAATTTCCACTTCTTCGAAATTGAGCTTGTGAATCGGGTCATAGACATACTTCCTTAACTGGGAGACGTGAAAAACATTATGCACTCCATCCAGTTGCGGCGGTAGAGCTAATCGATATGCGAGCTTCCCTACCTGGTCTAATATCTCAAACGGACCTATAAATCTCGGGCTTAACTTGCCCTTCTGGCCGAAACGCCGAATACCTCGCATAGGTGATACTTTGACCCAAACATAATCCCCGATCGTAAATTCTAACGGTCGCTGTCGATTTTCGGCATAAGATTTCTGCCGGCTCTATGCGGCTATCATGTGTTTCCGAACAATAGAGATCTTCTTAATGGACTCCTGGATAAGATCCAACTCGGTAACCGCGGTGTCAGAGGCATCATCCCAGCATAACGGTGACTTACATCTTCGCCCATACAGGGCCTCAAATGGTGCCATGCCTATGCTTGCATGCCAGTTGTTGTTGTACAAGAACTCCACTAATCCCAAATGTCTAGCCGAATCCTTTCCCCAATCGAGCACGCATGCCCTCAACATATCTTCCAAGGTTTGAATCGTACGCTTGGTCTGTCCATCCGTTTGAGGGTGATAAGCCGTGCTAAAGTGTATTTGGGTCCCCATAGCTTTATGGACGGCTTTCCAAAAACGAGACACATATCTGGTGTCCCTATCCGAAATGATGGATGAGGGAACACCATGTACTCTTACGATCTCTCTGATGAAAATGACGGCCAGCTACTCTGTCCCGGTTGTCTCTTGAATAGGAATGAAATGTGCTGATTTTGTCAATCGATCAACAATGACCCAAATCGTATCCTTTCCTCCCACCGCCGTAGGTAGCTTAGTGACAAAGTCCATTGATATGCTCTCCCATTTCCACTCCGGGATGGGTAGGGGTTGCATAATTCCGGCTGGTCTGCGGTGTTCAATTTTCACTTGTTGGCACGTCATACATCGAGCGAAGAACCTAGCAACTTCCTATTTCATATTCTTCCACCAAAAACTCAATCGCAAATCTTTGTACATCTTGCTTGCTCCGGGGTGAATAGAATAGGGAGTGGAGTGCGCCTCCTTCAGTATAGTTTGCTTCAGTCCGTCATTCGGTGGAATACATATCCTGTTCTTGAACCTCACCAAATCACCCTGAATCTTATAGTCGGAAACATCTCCTTCCTCGATTCTTGCACCAATCGCACGTAATTCAGGATCTTCCATCTGTGCTAGACGTATCTCGTCTAGTAAGGACGAAAGTATATTGATTGAGCATAATCGTCCTTGCCTACGTTGTACCCATACTTCGGTGTTGCTTCTCCTGATATCTTGCTGCAGTTTGGGCTGAACTGTTATGCTGGATACCATCACCTCTTGTGTAGTTTTCCGACTAAGAGCATCAGCTACCACGTTGGCTTTTCCGGGATGATAGGATATTTCCACATCGTAGTCCTTGATTAGCTCCAACCAACGCCTCTGTCTCATGTTTAATCCTCTCTGCGTGAAGATATATTTCAAACTCTTATGATCCGTGAAAACTTTGCAAGTAACTCCGTAGAGATAGTGACTCCAAATCTTGAGGGAATGCACCACCGCGGCTAGCTCCAAGTCATGTGTCGGGTAATTTACTTCGTACGGCTTCAGTTGACGGGATGCATACGCAACGACTCTGCCATTCTGCATGAAGACACACCCTAGTCCATGCTTGGATGCATCCGTGTATATAATGAATCCTTCTGTACCCTGTGGTAACACTAGTACTGGGGCAGTAGTTAGCCTACTCTTGAGCTCGTCGAAGCTCTTCTGGCAGTCTGCAGTCCATACAAATTTGGTGCTCTTTCTCAGTAGGTTCGTTAACGGTCGGGCGATACAGGAAAAAGCCTCGATGAATCTTCGATAGTAACCTGCCAGTCCTAGGAAGCTCCTAACCTCCTTGACATTTTTCGGCGGTTTCTAACTCGTTATTGTCTCGATCTTTTGTGGGTCGACCTTGACACCTTCTGCTGAGACAACATGTCCGAGAAAAATTACCTCCGGCATCCAGAATTCGCACTTGGACAGTTTCGCATAAAGTTGGTGTTGCCTTAACACGCTCAGCACTTGCCTCAAATGTTCCTCGTGTTCCTGTCGGCTTCGAGAATATATCAGGATGTCGTCGATAAAAACCACCACGCATTTATCGAGGAAATCAATCAAAACTCTATTCATCAGTTCCATGAAAATGGCTGGGGCATTAGTCAACCCGAATGATACCACGATATACTCGTAATGCCCATACCTCGACCGAAATGCAGTCTTGGGTATATCTTCCTCCCGAATCCTCAATTGGTGATATCCGGACCATAAATCGATATTTGAAAACATGACTGCCCCTTGTAACTGATCAAAGAGGTCATCAATTCTTGGTAGTGGATAACGATTCTTGATAGTAACCTTATTCAGCTCCCTATAGTCGATGCACAAGCGTAGAGAGTTGTCTTTCTTTTTAACGAAAAGTACCGGCGCGCCCCACGGCGAGGTGTTGGGCGGATCAACCCTTTCTCCAACAGATCTTCGAGCTGTATCTTTAATTCCTTCATCTCGGCCGGTGCCATCCTATAAGGAGCTTTGGAAATAGGTCTCGTCCCTGGCTCGAGTTCAATGGAAAGGTCAACTTCTCGGTGCGGTGGCAGCCCTGGTAGTTCATCAGGAAAAACGTCTGGAAACTCATTCACCACCGGAATGTTTGTGATTGCAAGTTGTGAAGTGTCCTCTCGAAGAACATAACACCAATAGTACTCACTTCGAGAGCTGCAGGAGGCTTCTGATGCGATAATGCTGAGAGACCCTTTCGTACTAAAGTGTTCACGTCCGCTGATGACATGTGTGGTACCGTCATGAGCCGAAATGGAAATAGTCAAGTGGTAGGTATCCAAGTTCGTTCTGTGCAATGGCATCCAGTCCATACCTAATATGATATCTTCATTCTGGAGCGGGAAGACCATAAGATTAGCGGTCCAACTATGATTGTTGATGCAGATCCGACAGTCTCGAACCTTTTGATCGCTGCTTAATCTACTACCCTCGGGTAGTTTAACAGTAAAGGGATCACAAGGTACACAAACAAGATTTAAGCATTCAACACATTCCACAGATATAAACAAATGGGTGGCTCCGGTATCAAATAGTACATGCACTGGCTGAGAGTTAACAAGAAGAGTACCTGAGATAGCTGGCGCAGACTGACCATCCGTAGCCCTCAACTCAAATACACGAGACGGCACTGACTCCGAAAAGGACGAGGTACCTCCGCCGCGCCCACGGCCACGTCCGGCACCGTGTAGTGGTGGTTGGTTCTGGTGGGATGGAGCTCGGTAGTTGGAAACAGCAGGCGTCCTAGGGGATTGCACAGAGCCTTGTTGACTTGGTTGGGGAGCTGGGCTCTGAGTGGAATTGGCCCGCCAGCAGTAACGAGACATGTGTCCACTCTTTCCGCAAGTGAAACATTTGGTAGCCGTCTTCGACACCGATCCTTAGTATGCCGGTCATGCCACAATTGAAACAGCCCTACGGTAAGGCCGATCGATACGCCTTCGTTGGTACGAGATCGCCGACTTAAAAGAAGATGCGGGCCCCGAATTTGTTTTGTTGTTGCTCCAGTGCTGAATCGATGTCTTCGCTTCTTCGAGTTATGCCCGATGTCGGTATTAACAATCAGACGCATATCCGTGACTACGTCTTCGTATGCTCTCAGGGTCGTGCAGTGAAATCCGGCGGCATAGCGTTGTACATCCTCCGGTAACCTCTGTGTAAGATGGCATATTCGTTGATCTTCTGATGGAACCATCTGGGAGATGTAACTTAGCTCGGTTCGGTAGTCCCGAATGATCTCTGGTACTGGCATGTTCTGAGGCCCGGCACTGAAAAAGTCTCGTGCGCGAGCAGTTCGGGCTGATCTGGGACAGTACTTGCTCCGTAGTAGTCGGGCAAATTCGGTCCACCCGACCACTCGGTCCTCTAGCCTGTAAGTCCTCCACCAACGTTCAGCAGTGTCACGGAGTTGATTAATTCTGAGCGGCACCTTTCTGTTCTCTGGGCATCCGATTACTTCGAAGGCAGTCTCCATTTCAGAAATCCAGTCGTCCACGTGTTTCTCTCCTGTTCCGTCAAATAATGGAGGCCTAGCCTTCAACATCTCTCCCAATCATCGATCTCTTCCTACGTTTTCTTCCACATTGATGACCGGTATCCGTTCCGCCTGATTGACCTGAGCAATTCCCATGGCGATAGCCTGGGCAAGGGCCTGAACAAAAGCTGGGTCCATGCCCCCCGGGTTGTTATTCTGGCGTTCCGCCTCCTGATCGTTTTGATTAACTGGTGGCGGCTGGCCCCCAGTAGGATGGGTCTCGGCAGTGTTCCCGTCCTCATTGTGGTTCGCGGCTGAACCCTGAGCGTCATTCACCACCCTCCTAGCTCCTCGGTGTGCCATCACTAACGGTATTAATCTAAAGCCAGTTCCACGCACGGTTTACAATTAAATGTTGTACAAAAGTAGAAACACACACATATCACTTACTTGCATTCCAATGAGGAGTTTCGATCGCTTGGGGTGTTGGACTTTTGAAAAAGAAATAGGAGAAAGTTTATTCAAACCAGGAGTTTCTCTCTGATACCATTTTCTGTAACACCCCCAAAGTATCTCGAGGTATTACAGTACCGTGAATCCCACATGGGACCCACAAGGCTAGTTAGAAAAATAGGCATCTTAAGAAAATCGCGATAAAACATTAAATTCAAGGTTTACATAACGTGAGTCGAAAGATTTAAGGAAAAATATAATTTGAAGTCCAATTATTACACAACAAAAGTTTTTCCAAAGAAAACAATTTATTCCAATTTAAGCAGCGGCTAGAGATAATTCCAACACCGCTCAAGTCTGACCGGACCCCTCGGGAATGTCCTGCACATGATGAACAATTTTACCTGGTATGACGAATCATACCAGTAACCAGAATCGAGAATGCATACCAAATAACAGCTACTAACAACGATATACGTCATCTTTACAATCACAGTATCTAGTAATCACAGGGAATATTTCATCACTCAACCGACGTTGTCTCTCTCTTTTATCACATAAGCCCCAAGGTCGCAACCAAGGGTCACAGAAGTATCCACACGGGAATACCCCGGAACATAGGCGCCCAATTCGGGTCTTACCCCCTAACACATTTCCACACGGGTACCATACAGGTTTGATCCCCAACACATCGCCCCATTTATAACATTTTTAGAGAAAGACAAACGTCGGAATTTATCAAAATGGCACATACGCACATACGGTATAACATTGATATTAGAAAATTCTCGAGCAAGATTTCACTTGCCTGTGATCCGACAGTAGGTGCTTTGTGATAACGGAGTCCCTACGCCCACTCGAGCTTAACCTAGCCACGAAATATCCAATTAACACCTCGTACGGATTATGATGAATAAAACTAGTCTCCCTTTCCTAATCGGATTCCTAGTGTAGTTTTGATTGTCGATATAAGTATCGTTTCTAAGTTTTTAAGTATTGTGTACCATTATCCCGTTTAATCCTATAATTAACATTAGGTATATCGATTTACTCGAGAAGATAATCCGATCATTTTTTGGTTGTCAACGAATTATTTTGGCGTAATCGAATCTCATGCTTTCTAATTCAATTCTATATTCCGAATACTACAATTGACGGATTCTATTGCACAATAACTTTGGTGGTTAGATACCCAATATTGATTATACTATCGAATTGTTTTCCTTAGTTTGCTAAGTGTCAAAAATCACAAGGTAAGGGTGGCTACGAACAATGGAACTTACGGTGACGGATTACTACGAATTCTCCCACAATTGATTCGTCAAATTTTACATTCCTAGCGATGATTTGAAATGGAATTTCGTATGATAGGTATGATTTGCATGAAACGAAACATGTGAGAAACGATAATTCCGGTTACTACAATTCCATCCGACAAGATTGTCTATGAAGTTTAGTAAAAATCTAACCAATACCCGCAATCTAATAAGTATAAATAAGAAAACATCGAAGATATAACTCCAGGGATTGGTGGCTTACCTTATTGGAAGAAGAATAATGAAGATAGTTGGCGGATTTACAAGAACTACGAGGAGAACGAGAAGTGACTTGAACGACTTGGATAATCTTCACCGAAGCTCAAGAATCCACCTCCTCAATGTTACTTCAAGTGTATAAGAGGCTTAAGAACCGGGTATAGGGCTAGGAATTTCTCCAAGGGTGATAGTTTGTGGTATTGGGTCGTGCAAATGAAGAAGGGAATTGCCAATTTATAAAACCTGGTTTCGGTAACGTACGTTAACGATAAGAGTGTTACGTACGTAAGGTGTATTACGTACGTAACAGTGTAATGACAACGTACGTAAAGAACTCACTGCCGGAAATGTGCCCAAGTGTTACGTACGTTAAATTTGGGACGTAACGTACATTACGAATAGTTGACTCATTTGTCCTCTAGCCCGCCGAAAGTAGCTTTGTCCGTGTCAAAAGAAAGATTATGGTCGGGAGACCGACCTACCCGTTACGTATATAATGTAGCTACCCTAACGTACGTAACAATCGAAATATAGCGTACGTTAGGCATGGGTTATAGCGCACGTTAGACAGAACTTTAACGTGCGTTAGACATAAACTCTTTAGCCTCATACCACATTCTAACCATCTCGGGGTGACCATCCCTTCCACTCGTCAACAATTATCGGGGAACAAGACGTTGGCCACCGTCATATTCGCACCGACGATCGTCCCACGGCGTCAAGGCGTGTCACCCTCATTCACATCGTACAATTATATAGCACTCAATGGAATACATAAATAGAAATGACGTCACATTACCAAACATTCACACAGTACAAAGTAATCAAGCATGGAATACCAGAGGTATTACATTAGCTCCCTGTAATCAATACATAATCGGAGGGATCCATCTTTCTTCCGGACAAAGAGAATGGGCGCTCCCCAAGGGAAATGCTAGGTTGAATGTAACCCTTCTGCAATAATTCCTCCAGTTGCTTCTTTAGTTCATACATCTCGGTTGGCGCCATACGGTATGGTGCTCTGGAAATAAGAGCGGCTCCAGGCTCTAAGTCGATATTGAACTCTACTTCTCTCCGCGGAGGTAACCCAGGTAGTTCATCAGGGAATACATCTGAGAATTCGTTCACAACTGGAATAGATGAGAGCTCTACTCCTTCTTCTTTCTTCATGGCATAGCACCAAAATCCGTGACATCCCTGCTTCAGTAATTTCACTGCTTTCATATCTTTGATCAATTTTCCCAAGCTTCCCGGTCTCCATCCTTTGAATAAATGTTCAGATCCGTCATCAGCAATGATAGAAATCACTCTCTTTCGGTAATTCAAAATAGCTCTATAACGGTTGAGCCAATCGTCTCCGATAATTAAATTGTCACCATGGATGTCGACTACAATAATATTCGATGGTCAATCTCTCCCTCCTATAGACACCGGAAAATCTCTAGTTTCTAGGGTTCCCATAATTCTCTCTCCACTCAGCAAACCCACAACATAAGGCTCACAATCAAATAAATACGAGATTTTCAAACGATTAACACAGTTCAATGATATGAAAGAATGTGTAGCTCCTGAATCGAATAAGACACTAACTGGTTGCAAAAGGATCTGAATCGTACCTGATGCGATAGGAGTGTTCTGATCGTCATATTTCCTCATCTCGTACAAGCGCGGAGGAACGGACCCAGCACTGGACGCCTCTCTTTTCCTAACATTCTGCTGCTGAAACCCACTTTGCTGAATCTAGTTCACACTTGTCTCTTTCGGAACTGGCGCTGGAGTGCGAGTACCAAATTCGCACGGTGCCCTTCTTGCCCACATTCAAAACAAGTCACAGAAGGAACGGGACAATCACGTCGAATATGCCCTGCTCGACCACAATTATAACACTTCTTAGATGCGTCCGAAACTGTTGATGTTGTCCGGAACTTCTTTCCACCTCGAGAAGGATGCGGAGGTTTCCTAGATGAATAATATAAAGACTGGCCCTTGTGGGGCCTACCACTCTTGTTTTTCGAGAAGTTTCCGGACACTTTCTGCTTCTTTGCCTCCATCGATTTTTCCACCGCTGCCTCTTTCATGTCGTAGGCCAGCGCTTTGTCTTGATACTGTCGCAACGTAGTACACTCGAATCCGGACATGTACTGCTGAATCTTCGGCTTCATCCGCATATCGAAATGAAAAATCTTCTTCGCCTCCGTCCTGACCAAGTGTCGCACACAAGTCAGCTGATGATTAAAAGTCTTGATTATGTCTGTCACAGGTGCTTCCGAACTCTGCGGTGAGAAAAACTCTCGGACTCTAGCCTCTGTAACTGGACGAGGACAATATTGTGCTTCCATCATTAGTTTGAATTCCATCCAGTCAGCATTATGATTCTCAGGTCGAATAGCTTCCCACCAGTCAAAAGCCTCCCCAGTCAGAAAATACTGGGCAATCGGAACTTTCCGGTCGTCGGGACAGTTAATCCCCACAAATATCTTCTATAACTCCTTCAGCCAATGATCCCATGTAAGTGCCTCAGCAGAACCGTCAAATTTTGGCGGGTGTAATTTGACCACCTCAGTAAGCCATCTATCTCCCGGATTATCCTCGTTATGCTGTTGTCCCATCGCCATCTGCATGCAGTCAACTACCTGAGCGAACTGGTTTACCTGAGCAACCACCTGTTGAAGCACTCCCGGCATGTTAGGATTTGCGTTGTCATTCGCTGATCCCTGTTGTCCTCCAGAATGGGAATCGGTTCGACTAGCCGATAATTCTGGGGTAGTCGCTGAATCCTCCTGTCTCACATTACCACGTCCGCGTCCATGACCTCCCCTCAACATACTGTAAACACAATTACTCAATATCCAGGGCAAAATTTTCAAAAGTAAAGTCCGTCAATATTCACAAAACATAATTTAAGTAAAACGGTAGTATAAGAGATTAGGAGACTTACAACCACGGTCCACATGACGATGCTGGCTGAACAGTGATGTTACGAACGACCCGTAAATCAAATAACGTAAACAGACCCAACTAAACCCGACTGCCAAGATATCTATGAATCTTGGCTCTGATACCATATTCTGTAACACCCCGAGATATTCGGAATAATTACAGCACCGTAAACCCTTTAAGTAAGAATTTACAAGGCTAATTTGAAGAAATGTAAAAATAATACCACAATACCATAAAAGTTCAAAATACAAAACCGGTTTCAACAGATCAAACGAGTTCATTAATACAACCATCTCGAAATATTAATAAGACACACGTACTCGAGTACTGAAAATAATCCAAAAAGACAAGTCACAACCACAATAAACATCACTGAGCCCCTTCGTCGTCACGTCGGTACTGTGGCTGTTTTCCCGCTCCTCGGCTACCCGAACATCAAAAACAAATATCCACCCCCGAAGGGGTTAGCAAAACGATGCTAGTACAAGTATCATATTAAACAAATCGAATATGCAACAACACTGCATAACATAATACACAACACGGACTTCTGCTACCGGAATCCAACAATGCGAATCCACAAGATTCCATTAACACAACATGGGTATTTCAATGATCCAGCGCCCTCAGCATAGATCCCAAGATGATCCCATCGGACCAACTCGAGGTGGACATCCGATCCAGCGCCCTCAGCATAGATCGCACAACATACACAAATACAAATCATGAATACATATATGCAAAATCGCTATGTCCATCAACATAAGCATACAAACACTCAATAACGAATATCATGACAATTCAACGAAATAAATCCCATGTTCAACAACATGAATAAACCACATGCATGCTCAAATTACAAACATTAACAAATTACGATACTTGCCTCAAAGATGGCAAGAACTAATTACTCCAATGATCTCAACACACTCGAAGGCAGCCTCCTTCGATCAAACGTTCGCAATGCTCGGCCCTTGATCATATAGGAAAAATAATGGCAACTCAAAACAAGTTAAACGTACGAACTTCTAACATCTTCTACGGTCGGGTTAACACTCTAAACTAGCCGGCTCATGGTTCGACTCACCCGACGACCACTCGGTTTAGCTAGAGTCACTCAAATCACCGTAATTTCATACTACGATTTCTGACTATCGATGTCATTACCAAGTTCGGTTATAAATCACGTTTCAATACGAGTTTAAGGTTTAATCATCACTACACTTCGTTCTTCCACAATTTATCTTCCTTGCCAAAATTTACGTTCATAGCAATGGTTACCCATCAACATCCTTTTGTTTGAATCATCAATATGAAGATAACCATATCCAGAAATCACTATGAGTTATGAATTACGTTCAAGGTCACCTCATACTATCCAAGGATATTTCTAGACCACTCTAATAATTCATCTTCTTATAAACAAATCTCATACAAAGTGATGATAATAACAGTACCCCGACATGCAAGTGATTCAGATAAGACATCCTAAAATATACCAAAATCTCAGAAATCACAAATTGTTGATTCAACTCAAAAGGGTTTGGTTACACTCTTCTTACTTAAAGGGGTTCTAAAATGATTACTTCAAGCTTATATGAATGGTGCTCAACCTAATCATTAATCCATAACCTTGATAAACTCCAGGAGGAAGTTATAATCCGAATAAAAACACAAATTCTAAGTTCGGACAGCGACACATACCTTGTATGGAAAGAAAAGACGAAAACTCTTGATGAACTCAACGTTGGACGCTTGAACACCAATCCTCAAAGCTCCTCGCCTACAATGATGTGTTAGGAGGTTGATATAAAGGTTGAAGATGGGGAGGGTAACTCTCAAAGTCGCGGAATTGGAGTGAGGGTTGAAGTGGAAGTCTGAAAAATGAAGGAGGATGTTGTCCTATATATAGAAAATGGTTATTAGCTCGCGCTACAGCCATATCCATAGCGTGCGCTAACGGGCTTGCAGTCTACTATTTCTGCCTCGCCTTGACTTAGCGTATGCTAACCCCCCTTTACGTGCGCTAATTACATAAATTAGCATACGCTACCACTCATATAGCGTGCGCTAATGGCCATACAAAGCTTCACTGACCTTACTGTACTCAACATTAGCGTGCGCTAGCATCATAACATTAGCGTGCGCTAATCACCATTGACTCGACTTTTCCAAAAGCCCATCTAGATTCATCCCGACATGTCCCGACCAAGATCTGCGGCTGATCTCACCTACCACCCTGTCTTATTCAAGTTGACTACGTATAGCGCGCGCTAAGGTTCATGCACAGCGTGCGCTACGGAACCCAAATTAGCGTACGCTACGCCTAGTCGTTAGCATGCGCTACAAATGCAAAAATTAGAATGTTGAACACATTCACGAAATCATACGCTCAACAACACTGGATCATGAAATACGCTGGATAATACTCAGATCAAAATACAACATATACAATGTCACAATATTCAAAATACACATTAAAATCTCGGGTATTACAAAGAGAAGGATACCATTTAATCAATGGAATACAAGGGTATGTTTTCTTGTATCTCTTGTACTTCGTTTTAATATTCGTATATACATAGCTCGATCTATCCTTGGATTCGGATCGAATTAATTTTCATTTAACCGCTTCCGCTGGGCCTTCGATTTAGGCACCGAATCCCAACAGAGGTAACATCTAAACCCTCAATTTCAAATAATAACAGCTCAGACATGTCTCAAGATATTAACTTACATGGATATGTCAATCAGCTCCTCAACGACTTTGAAAAGTTAAAATTTGCACACTTGACTGTGACAACTGAGAAAACACAGCTGCAAGATGAGAATAGGCAACTGAAAAATAACTTTGAAAAACTCAGCCTAGAGTTAACAAAAATCAAGTCTGAATCTGAAAAACAGACTGGAAACAAATTGAAAAACTCAACTGATAATACCACAGCTGAGATCAAAAGGTTAACTGTTTTAAACAGTGAGAAATCAGCTGCACTTGCTCATGTTAAATCTGAGTTTGCCAAACTGACACAGCTAAGTAATACATAAGCTAAGGAAATAACATCCCTCAAGGCATCTATAACCCTGGATGAATTGTGTATGAACAAGAGGCCAATTTATTCCAGATCAGGCCTTAGATATGACCCCAACACTCCCTCTAGTTCAAAAACCATTTTTATCAAGGGAGAAACAATTGTACAAGTTGCTGAGCCTACATAAAAACCTCTATTTCAATATAGGTAGCAACCCAGTCAAAAATTTAGGCAGCAGCCAAGGTTCACAAGGCAGCCACCTAGACAGGAGACTAGGCAATGGCCAAGGCAAAAGCAGCAGCCAAGACATTATGCCAACTATTACCAAAGACTCCCTAAAAACAGATTTCAAAATGGGAGAGGCAAATGGAAACCTCAAGGTTATCTAAATTTCCAAAATGAACAGGTGTAGAGACCCCAACGATTTAACAAATGGTCTCAGCCGAGATTTAGAAATGTCCCACACCACAGATTTTATGAGGTATATCCAGTACACAATCATAACCAAGGATATAGACCCAGACACGACACACTTTATAGGGGAAGAGAACATAACTTTTATAATCTAAGGAGAAATCAATTCTCCAGGAAGCCTACTAACCTCAAAGGACCCACACAAATTTGGGTACCTAAATCTCTGCTTGTCTGATTGCAGAAAAGATAGAAGGAATACTACCACATCTTCTCAAGTTCAACAATAGGAGGTGAAGAATGGTTTGTAGATTCTGGATGCTCAAGGCACATGACAGGGAATAAGAAGGTGCTTTCAAACTACACCCAAGAAAGAGGTCCAGATGTAACCTTTGGAGATAGCTCTAGAGGTCAGACAAAAGGATTTGGAGAGCTGCACAGAGGAAACATAACCATATCCAAAGTTCACTATGTTAAATGGCTCATATACAATCTGTTGAGCATAAGCCAATTATGTGATGAGTAGAATCTAGTAGTCTTCACCATTTCGAAATGCATGGTTATTGGTATCCTACCTGGAGAAGTGAAGCTATAAGGATTCAGAAGAAGAGATGTGTACATGAGAGATTGGAATACAGGCATTCCAAACAAATGTTTCTATCTAAGATAATTGCTGAAAATGGATGGCTATAGCACAAGAGATTATGTCACCTGAACTTCAAAGCCATCAACAAGATACTGTAACAACCCAAACCCGGCGGTTATTACAGTGCCGTGAATCCCCAACTGGACCCACCAGGCGAAACACAGTACAATAATTGACATAACATAAATGCAGTACCGAACCACATTATGATTACCAAACACTCCGATGAGGAGTTTATACAGATATTCTTACTAACATGCGCCAAACAGACGAGGATCAACATAATACAGGTATACTCTATATGAAGATATATATACCGATACAATACAAAATATAGGAGAATAAAAATGCAGTGGAACTGAAAAGAAATACAACTGAGAACAAGAAGACTCGGGCCCTTGACTAGTATTCTTAAGACTCTTCGTCGTCACCTTGTCTCTCCTGTGTCTTAGCCTTCTCGCGACCTAAAATATGATAAAACAACATATTTCGCCCAAAACGACAGGGTCAGTTACGCAAGATAATAAACCTCAATATGTCGAACAAACATAATCACACATGCTATATGAATTAACAAATCATCACCCAAAACCGGAATATACGCAACAACACATGCTGTATAAACCACAAGTTCGATCATAATCTCAAATCGTCGAACACATGCGATCAAATGTGAATCGGCCAAATTATAACCCAATCCCGTTGAATACATATGCAATCAAACATGCTGTCTGAATCAACTAACAATTACGGCTCAAAGGATGGCGCCACACTACGCCCGGGATGGAAATGTGTTCGTGGACAAGCCACCAACGAGTATCGATCGAATACATGTGTGGTATTGTACCTAATCAGTCTCACGAAGTAACCGTCTCGTGTGCACAGTCCAATGTGAGGTCAACTACCAACACACGACCTTATATGTTCCCAACATGAAAATCCTACACATACCAACCGGAATGCCAGTGTGACCTCGAATGCCACGAGATAACAAAAGTGACATCGAAATTTAATAATGACTCAGTAATTCCTAACAAGGGACCAACCGACTCAACGAAGGAAATATAAATCCAACGAAGATTAAATCAACTAACCGAAACACGACGAGGGTATAAATAAGACTCAGAACAAATGTTCCTCAATGGATGATCGACCAAATCAATAATAACATCACTATGAATCGAAATTCATAAAGCATAAATGAACGCAAATATATATAACATATATAAGGCATATTATCATCATAACCAAGCAAGAATTCACTTGCCTCAATACTGAAGACGTAAAATGCTTCTGCATGATCACAACGTCCTCCATGAAATGAATGAGTAACGATCGAATGAACACCACTCAACAATCAACGAACAACCTTAGATCCAACGAATGCGATTCCCGATCACGGGATAGCTCACGAGCTCAATGGTCCCCAAATTACGTCCGATTATCATACCTTAATACACGATTTATAAATCAAGATACTATCATTAATTTATTTGATTATAATAACTCTATTAATTATCACTAGATAATATTTTAATGACATCATACCTTGAATTGGGTCAAAATTGAAAGGTAGCTGAATTTATTCGAAATTCGATTGTCGATTTAGGAACACCAATGGACAGTCGATCGATCAAATCTCTAACCCAGATTAATCTCATTTTCTCAACTCTCCAAATTGATGAAGTTGGCCTAACAACATATTCCATCACGAACACGTACACACACATATAACACTCACAAACACACACAACATATATATATATATATTAATGTGTATATACACTACACGCACCCACACATCACACACGTCACACACAATATATATATATATATATATAGCACACACAAAACTCACACAAAACACACACACCACACTCACAACTCACGCAGCACACACACACACACACACACACACACACACACACACATAGAGAAACAAACATACAACACACACACTCAGTCCGGCCAGACAATCAACCCCTCTGTCGTCTCCCTGCATCACCGGATTATGTGTCGCCGGCAAACCGACCCGTCGAAACTCGTCCAGCTCCAACTCAGTTCCGACCATGGCCGAACTTTACCAACTCTAGCCCCGCCTGCAACCACTTTGCCGGAAGTCTCGCCGCGCCTCCATCCGTTCAGGTCAGAAGCCATCTCCGATCGTTGGAAAACTCAACTCAGGTAGTTGACTTCTTGTCAAAAGATCTCTCCGATCATCGAAAATCTATCTCACCGGAACACCATTAATCGGCCAACATCCGATATGAAAATCGAGTTCGTCGCCGGAGGCTATGAGGAAAATTGGTCGCCGATTCTTCAGCTTCACCTCGTCGGAAAATAAAAGCTCGAACAGTCCGATCTAAATACAGTGGTCAACAGCTTGACCTCATCTAGCTCCGCCTCCGACTGTCTATACCTGAAATCCATTCACCGGAACAAAATCTCCAGGTCAAGAACCCAGTACATATCCGACTCCATCCGTACCTCCATTAACTCCGACCCGAGACTCAGAATCCGGCCTCTTTTGAACTCTGCCGCCGTCGGAAGTTCGGCTCCAAGTCCTCCAAGACCAAGTCCCGCTACCTCGCCCTTCTTTGCCGTCGCCTGAAATTCATCGAGAGAGACGGATAGAGGGAGATAGGGAGAAAAGAGAGATGATAGAAATAGAGATGAGAGAGAGAGGGAGAATAAAAGAAACGTGAGAGAGAGAGAGATAAGTCAATGATGTTTAATAATGATAATAATAATAAAATAAAATAATAATTGAATAATACTTAATGATTAAGTAGGTGGTGTATTAAAATGGTAGAGCCTCATATCATAAATGGATCCGATGATCCATTAAATAAATTATTCAGTCGAATTGCCATATTTTCGTCTGGTCTACGTTAATCGTTTTAATCA
The DNA here is from genome assembly GCA_033398695.1 of Orobanche coerulescens. NCBI lineage: Eukaryota > Viridiplantae > Streptophyta > Magnoliopsida > Lamiales > Orobanchaceae > Orobanche > Orobanche coerulescens. The sequence goes on along the minus strand of CM065815.1, from coordinate 116,843,807 downwards.
TTTAATAAGAAAATAAATCTCTATTAATTCACGCCTAATGTCAAGATAACTCGTCTGATTTTTTAAATAGTCAGCTAATAAAATAAAGAAAAATAATTAAATAAAAAATATATCGTCAAAAATCGAATTTAAAATATTCCGAATATTACATACTTCCTCCCTTAAAATAAGTTTCGTCCCCGAAACTTGCCATGTAATTACCCATCTCTCTGAAACGTTACACCAAATATTTTCCCCGAACTAGTTCAATATTATCCAAAATCCCATGATTCGATCGACAAGATCTGAATGTATATATCGGCTCCAAAGCATCTTAATATGATAAATTGAAATCCAGCAGCAAGCAGTTTTGTATCGCCGCTTCCGATCCCATAATACTATTCATTTAAATTTACATATTTAAAACCATGTCTTAATACTCCAACTCTTACGAAACTGAGATAACAATATTATATGACACTCATAAAAAAATATCAGCAATAGATATATATACACTTGCATTTTTTTAAGACATATTTGAAAATTCCACAAAATCCTTATTTTTCCAAGGTTTCAAAATTGCACAATAAAATTTTGATATCACTTATTTTTCAACTGCACTGGCATCACCTTACGGAAAGAATTTCCTTTAAATTATAATAAATACTTATTTGAAAAATAAAATGTTCAAAATATATTTGTCTTTTGAAATATATTGTGATCGTAATACAATACAAGAATTTTAAATACCTCAGTCATTTGCTTTAAAACGTAGCGAACTTTAATTTTTCTCAAAATAAAAGTACTCGGTCAATTATATATATATATATATATATATATATGAAATTCAATCACTATTTTTCCTTTTATTTGAAAGGCCAGTGATACTTTTTTGTTCGAATTTTCAACACAATGTTTATTCAAAATACAAAAATTCTCATTTCTGAAATTAAGTCCGAACAAATATAAGATTATCATGTCGCACTAGCTACGTTCATATTACTGTCAATTTTGGATGTCGTGTACTCTGCATTAATAATTCATCCCCTATGAATTTTTAAAAGACATAGGACAAAGGCAGTTCGCCTATTCCGTATCTTGCCAAAATCAATATATGTCACAGATAATGACATTTTACTGCGACTACACGAGCAAGTGTCGTTCTATAGATTTTTAAAATCTTCCCTCGAAATTCGTAACTCAACTTGCCTTGATTCATGCTGCCTTTCCACTATAAATAGCCGCATCGATGAGACATTAATCGTATTCAACTCATTCAAGTTCTTTCTCTATTCCCATTATCATTTATCACATACCTCCCTTAAATATAACTTTCATCGAGAAACCAATGGCATCATCCCCTTTATATAGTATCCAATCCATCTGTGTCTTTGCCGGAGCGACTCTTGGGAAAGATGTCCGCTTCCGAAAAGCAGCTGACAATTTCGGAGAAGTGTTGGCCGCAAGAAAAATCAGTATAATATACGGAGGAGGAAATACAGGTTTAAGGGATCGTGTGGCAGCCTCTGCTTCGATGGGCGATGCAAAATCTTAGGGGTAATATTGAAACCCTTGGCAGATTCACCACTTGTTGGCCCGACTTATGGGAATGAGTGTTATCCATGCATGATCGAATCATGAGCATGGGTAATAATGCTGATGCGTCCTTCCAGGAGATTTGGATACGCTAGAGGATCTATTCCAAATGCTCTCATGGGCACGGCTGAACATCCACCAAAATCCAGTGGGGATACTCAACGTCGACGGATTCTTTGATGGCCTCCTCGCTTTCCTGGATTCTCTAGTTGAAAAAGGTTTTGCATATCCACTGTCACGAAGACTCCTTCTTTGTGCAACAACACCTGAGGAATTGATCGATAAATTCCTCGCATATATGCTTGAACCTTATCCAACTGCAATTCGTATCGTATGCATTGATGCTAGCACGAGTCGAAAACGTGCTATAGATCTAGCACTCTCTCTGTGAGGTCTATTCGTGAATCTATCATTTTAAGTTTGTATCTTGATTGCAGTTTGTTTCCACATTATTTCTATCATAATAAAGTCAATATGATTCAGAATTCTCAACACCATTTTATTGTCTTGTATCTTTACATAAAGTCAGAACGAAGCCAAAAATTTAATTTGTGGGATATCAATAAAATGATAAACTTCAATAACAAGATCCGAAAATATCAAAAGATAAACTCTAATAAAATCCGAGAATATCAACAAAATAATAGTCTCAAATAAAATACAAGAATATCAATAAAACGATAAACTCCAAAAATAAAATCCGAGAATATCAACACAATGATAAACTCCAACAAGATAAATCGATAATATCATCATCATAATAGACTCCAACAAAGTCAACCGAGAATATCAAAACTGTGATAAACTCCAATAAAATCAACCGAGAATATCAATAATTCATCTTACTGATAATCAAATTATGGTATAAAATCACATACCGCACACCATAGGTGGGTTTGGCACTGGCACAGGTCACATGTGACGCGAAGATCTCTTGATACTAGTCTGATCAATGATGACTTTACAAGGAGAAATGATTCGGATGCGTAGTATTCGAAAACCACGCTCTACTACCATCTTCTGTAACAACCCAAACCCGGCGGTTATTACAGTGCTGTGAATCCCCAACTGGGACCCACCAGGCGAAACACATTACAATAATTGACATAACATAAATGCAGTAACGAACCACATTATGTTTACCAAATACTCCGATGAGGAGTTTATACAGATATTCTGACTAACATGCGCCAAACAGACCAGGATCAACATAATACAGGTATACTCTATATGAAGATAGATATACCGATACAATACAAAATACAGGAGAATAAAAATGCAGCGTAACTGAAAAGAAATACAATTGAGAACAAGAAGACTCGAGCCCTTGACTAGTATTCTTGACACTCTTTGTTGTCACCTTGTCTCTCCTGTGTCTTAGCTTTCCCGCGACCTAAAATATGTTAAAACAACATATTTTGCCCAAAACCACAGGGTCAGTTACGCAAGATAATAAACCTTAATATGTCGAACATACATAAACACACATGCTATATGAATTAGCAAATCATCACCCAAAACCGGAATATACGCAACAACACATGTTGTATAAACCACAAGTTCGATCATAATCTCAAATCGTCGAACACATGCGATCAAATGTGAATCGGCCAGATTATAACCCAATCCCGTTGAATACATACGCAATCAAACATGATGTATGAATCAACTAACAGTTACGGCTCAAAGGATGGCATCACACTACGCCCGGGATGGAAATGTGTCTGTGCACAAGCCACCAACGAGCATCGATCGAATATACGTGTGGTCTTGTATCTAATCAGTCTCACGAAGTAACCATCTCGTGTGCACAGTCCAATGTGAGGTCAACTACCAACACACGGCCTTATATGTGCCCGATATGAAAATCCTACACATACCAACCGGCGTGCCAGTATGACCCGGAATGCCACGATATAACAAAAGTGACATCAAAATTTAATAACGACTCAGTAATTCCTTACAAGGGGCCAACCGACTCAACGAAGGAAATACGAATCCAACGAAGATTAAATCAACTCACCGAAACGCAACGAGTGTATAAATAAGACTCGGAACAAATGTTCCTCAATGGATGATCGACCAGATCAATAATAACATCACTATGAATCGAAATTCATAAAGCATAAATGAACGCAAATATATATAACATATATAAGGCATATTATCATCATAACCAAGCAAGAATTCACTTGCCTCAATACTGAAGACATAAAATGCTTCTGCATGATCACAACGTCCTCCATGAAATGAATGAGTAAAGATCGAATGAACAACACTCAACAATCAACGAACAACCTTAGATCCAACGAATGCGATTCCCGATCACGGGATAGCTCACGAGCTCAATGGTCCTCAAATTACGTCCGATTATCATACCTTAATACACGATTATAAATCAAGATACTATCATTAATTTATTTGATTATAATAACTCGATTAATTATTACTAGATAATATTTTAATGACATCATACCTTGAATTAGGTCAAAATCGAAGGGTAGCGGAATTTATACGAAATTCGACTATCGATTTAGGAACAACAATGGAGAATCGATCGATCAAATCTCTAACCCAGATTAATCTCATTTTCTCAACTCTCCAAATTGATGAAGTTGGCCTAACAACATATTCCATCACGAACACGTACACACACATACAACACACACAACATATATATATACACCTGCACAAACACACAACACACACAACATATATATACATACCTGCACACACATAACTCACACAAAACACACACCACACTCACAACTCACGCAGCGCACACACACACACACACACACACACATATATATATATATATATATATATATATATATATATATATATATACTGCACACACACAGAAACACACATACAGCACACACACTCAGTCCGGCTAGATAATCAACCCCGCTGTCATCTCCCTGCATCACCGGATTATGGGTCGCCGGCAAACCGACCCGTCGAAACTTGTCCAGCTCCAACTCAGTTCCGACCATGGCCAAACTTTACCAACTCCAGCCCCGCCTGCAACCCCTTTGCCGGAAGTCTCACCGCACCCCCATTCATCTCGTACGTTCAGGTCAGAAGCCATCTCCGATCGTCGGAAAACTCAACTCAGGTAGTTGAGTTCTTGTCAAAAGATCTCTCTCCGATCGTCGGAAATCTATCTCACCAGAACACCATTAATCGGACAACATCCAATATGAAAATCGAGTTCGTCGCCAGAGGCTATGAGGAAAATTGGTCGCCGATTCTTCAGCTTCAGCTCGTCGGAAAATAAAACCTCGAACAGTCCGATCTAAATACAGTGGTCAACGGCTTGACCTCATCTAGCTCCGCCTCTGACTGTCCATACCTGAAATCCATTCACCGTAACACAATCTCCAGGTCAAGAACCCAGTACATATCCGACTCCATCCGGACCTCCATTAACTCCGACTTGAGACTCAAAATTCGGCCTCTTTTAAACTCTGCCGCCATCGGAAGTCCGGCCCCAAGTCCGCCAAGACCAAGTCCCGCTACCTCTCCCTCCTTTGCCGTCGCCTGAAATTTGTTGAGAGGGACGGATAGAGGGAGATAGGGAGAAAATAGAGATGAGAGAAATAGAGATGAGAGAGAGAGGGAGAATAAAAGAAACGTGAGGGAGAGAGAGATAAGTCAATGATGCTTATAATGATAATAATAATAAAATAAAATAATAATAGAATAATACTTAATGATTAAGTAGGTGGTGTATTAAAATGGTAGAGCCTCATATCATAAATGGATCCGATGATCCATTAAATAAATTATCCAGTCGAATTGCCATATTTCGTCTAGTCTACGTTAATCGTTTTAATCATTTAATAAGAAAATAAATCTCTATTAATTCACGCCTAATGTCAAGAGAACTCGTCTGATTTTTTAAATAGTCAGCTAATAAAATAAAGAAAAATAATTAAATAAAAATTATATCGTCAAAAATCGAATTTAAAATATTCCGGATATTACAGATACGCTCTCAAAAGCTGGTCAGAGGACTTCCAGAAGAAGTATTCAAGAAAGAAGCTCTCTGTGATGCATGCCAGAAAGGAAAGCAGACCAGAGCATCATTTAAACCAGTTCAGCCTACTACCCTCACCACCAGAATTTTAGATCTACTTCATATGGATCTCTTTGGTCCCATTAAGCCAAGGACATTAAGTGGAAGGAAGCATTCCCTAGTAGAAGTAGATGACTACTCAAGATTCACCTGGGTTGTTTTTCTCTATAAAAATAGTGAAACACTAAAAAAGTTACCTGAGCATCTAAGGAGGATTCAGAATGAGAAATCTCTCTCCAGCATCAAGATCAGATAAGATAGAGGAGGAGAATTTCTCAACAAGGCAATCACTAAGTACAGTGATCAGAATGGAATCTAGCATGAAGTATCTGCCACAAGAACATGTAGGTCACAAGTCGTCCAGGAACAAGTCTAGAGGGGGGTGAATAGACTTATTGAAACTCTTTTCCACAAAGGATGAGTTTCTCAGCTGATAGATATGCGGAAGTCAGCTGATGACGAACGCAAATAGTTAATGGAACAGTTAAGTATGAATGCATCAGTTTAAGTATGATGCTAAAACAGTAAAGTACGCAGGCAATTTATAGTGGTCTCAGAGGTGGGGTAATCCTCTACTAATCCACTTTCCCTAAACCAGTTGGAGATGAATCCACTATAATTTTCAACCAGTGATAAATATTACAGTGATTCTATAACTTAGGTACAACAACTTCCTACCAGTGGAAATCTTGTCGTTGCAACTCCTTTTTGACTGCCTAGCACCACTTGATCTTCAAATCCTTGGATGCCTATCAGTCGCGAAACATCAACCAGTGAAGTACCCCTTACTCAGGTTTTAAGACAAGAGTGTTTTGTCTTCTCCAACTAAGAGCTTTCTTCGTATATGAATGAGAGCACTGCTCTTCACGATGCAATAGATTTCTGATGGCTTAGATTGCTTTGATCGCTTGAAAGTATAGTTCGCACCGTTGTTGCTCAACTTCAAATCTTCATATATATATAGGTGTCGATCTTTTGAGCTTTTCTTCATAGCCATTGCCAATCTGTAACAAATCTTTCCGTTGGAGAAATAGACTTCTTTATTTTTCTTTTTGAACGTTGCAAGGCTGGATTCCCATATTTTAATCCATTTCTGACAGTTGTGAAGACTTTCATGTGATGGCACCGAATCTTTTGATTTTAATATGAATAAAGTCTTCAGAGGTGAGTCTGGATGATTTACTTAAATCATATCCTTCCGGGAATCTCTCCAGTCTGTCCCTTATCGCCCGCATGTGACTTTCCGTATTTATTGACTTGTCAACGAATGCTGACATGGACCGGTTTACTTGGCTGATCACTTATTTGATCTCTCTGTGGTCAAACTGTCTGATGTGCAACCTTATATGCTATCGACTTCTCTGATGTGCCGACTTGTCTGAAGTCTTTTGACCTGATTGAACTTCACTGATCTGATGGTCAAACTTCAGATGACTTGATTTTTCTTCTTGACTGCAGTCTGGTCCAAATTCGCTGTTTTAATTTGTTTACCAGAACATCTCCGATAAGGGTTGCCTGATATAGCTCGTCTGTGGTCAACCTTATCTGAGCAGTTGAGTTGACCAAGACTCGGCTGATAGATATTTATTTGTGATTTGTACTAAGCCGATTTTTAAAGCCTAACTTATATGGCCTATAGATGATACTCATTTGGTTCTTCTTTACATTTTGCCACGTATCTAACTTAACAAAATTTGGCCTATGGAAGATACTCATCTGGTTCTTCCTTACATTTTGCCAAATAATAAACATACATTTGAATAAACAAATACAATGATGACATCATCAAAATCTAACAAGTATTCCTAACAAATTCCCCCTATATTGATGATGGCAAAACTTAAGCAATTATTCAAATGAAAAACAGGTCTGTACATAAGTGCAAAACACAATAAAATCAGTCCAGTTTTGAGACAACTAGAGATTGTCATTCAAATGACTGTTTATAAAAAATTTTTGAGTTTGTTTACAAGTACATCAGCTTTGAATGAACAAACAAATAGAGAAAAAATTTCAAGTACTTTAAAAACGAAAATTACAAAGAAAATCCTATCTGCCTCTGCCTCTTCGGACAGTTTGCTTAGGAGGCCTAAATAACTTAGCTCCAATAGGCCTCTTACAGACAGGTGCCAGACCAAATGGGTAGGTGCTTCTTTCTGTAGGATTAGCTCATCCAATTCATTGTCTAAAGGGGTAGGCGCTTCTTCTTCTCTAAATGAAGGGATCATAGGATAAATATCCCAATTGGCTGCATATTTAAGCGAGATCTTCCAAAGAATAGGCCATTTGGTCTCCATGTAGTTGATGAATGACTGTTGAGGAGAGCATTCTCTGTCCTGGAGTATTTCCCATAGATAATACTTCTCTATGAACTCCTTCTTGGCGTCTGCCCAACTAGTCATAAATTTTGTAGGCAGAATTTTTTCAACATGCCACATTTGCTTGCCTTCCCATTCGAACCTTGGATATTCTCCTTGCCTTGCTCTCCTCTTCTTTTCTGCAGGCTGCTCAGGATTAGCTACTTCTTTCCTCTTTTGGCTTGATGTCCCAGCTTCAATTAATGGGATATCTTGCCTCTTCTTCGATCTGAGCTCCTGAGCCTATACATATCCTGATACTTCTCTTACTTCCCCTGCTTACTTCCTTCCCCCTTTTTGCCAGCATCAACCAGTATAGTCAATTGCTGCTCGACTCTGTGCATCCAGTCAGACATGCCAAGGGGCATTCTGGAGTTTGTAGGATGCGGAGGTTGAGGAACATTCCTCTGCAGTAGGATATCAATTTTGGCATTGATGGTCTGCAGGTCAGGTGAGATTTTTGTGGCAAGCAACTCTTCAACAGATTCTTTGACAATGTTGCGGATCAGCTCAGTCATCACAGGGGAGATGAGTGATGTTTGAGGAGAGTGCTCACCTGAGATTTTTGCGCCTGCAGGTAGGTGTACAGTTGACCTACCTGTGTGCAGACTCCTGTCTGCAGGTGGATGATCAGATGGGGTCTGTTATGGGGTCCCCGATCTGTCTTCTTCTTCTTCTTCTTCATCTAGGCTGGTGTAGCGGGCAGGTGCCCCAGCCTCATCTGCTCTGGCTTCATCTTTGCCTTCTTTTTCTTCTCCTGCCTCCTTTTCCTTCTCTTCTTTCTCTTTCTCTTCTTCCTCTTTCTCTTCTTCCTGCTCTTCTTCCTTCTCTTTCTCTTCATCATCATCCTTCGTTTCATCCACATTACTTTTCTTGTTCTCATCATCATAATTATCATCATCATCATCATATTCTTTTTGTTCCTGCTCGACTTCTTCTCCTTCATCATCTTCTTCTTCTTCCAATTCCTCTGTCTTTTCAACTTCATCTTCTTTTTCCTTTTCTTCTTTTTTTTCTTCAACTATAATGTTTTCTTCTTTTTCTTCTTTTTCAACTCCTACTTCTTCTTCCTCCACTATCTCTTCGATTCTAATTTCTTTTTCTTCTACTTCTCCATCCTCATGGAGAGAACCATCAAAACCACTTCCCATAATAATATGGATGAGCTGGTCCATGTTGGTTTTAAAATGGGACATGAACCAGTCTTCCTGGAGTATCAAAATTAGGTTTGACTCATTGCAAAAATGTATGAGTAGATCCTCCGTAGCCTGGGGATAGTCCCAGCTACTCATTTCAACAAAAACTTGCAGTTGGGTAAATGGAACAGATTTCAATGTTTTCTATTCCTCAAAAATATCGACAAAAGAATGTTTAAGAACATGTTGTTTTACCAGTAATAGCTGCTCTATAGACAGGTTTAGGAAATTGTTCGTGAGCAGGTTGAAAGTGTAGTCTGCTTCAGCAATATGGATGATCAATCCTACTTCTTCTTCTTCAGACATGAAATGAGGGGTTAGAACAGGAACCATTTGAGTTTCCAGGCTGGAGGGAGCAGGCTGATCCTCCATGTGATCTGGTGCAGAAGTGGATAAGTAATCTGGCTGCTCCTCCTCTTCAAACTCTAATCGCCTGGGCCTCTTAGGGGATGGTTCTGGTGAAGAATGAATCGCCGATGGATCTCCAGGGTCTGGTCCCCTTCTCTTGAAATGGAGGCCAATTGGGGTGTTGTCTGAATCTGAATCAGACTAGTCTGCAGGTTGGTCGCGGGCTGTAGTTTGCTCTCCATCAGACTCGTCCGAGCTTAATGGATATCTGTAGGGAGTTGGCTCTACAGACATTTCCCTTAGAAATTAAGTTGCTTTTCTCTCTCCGCCTAATCTTCTTAGAGTCTCTTGGTCTAAGTGACCAAGTCCCTTGTTGATGTGGAATGGGTCATCATTTCCCTTCGCCACACCTAACTGCTCCAAAATCCAACTTATTTGCGTCCCAAAGGCCAGCTTTGATTTGAATCTTTTCTCCTCATCTAGCCATTAGACCTTGTTTACTTCGCGCACGAGTTGCCTGAAAATATAGTTAGCCCAGTCAATGGGTTCATCCTGAATTAGTGCTCCCAGCACAATAAACTTGGCTGACGACAACTGGTTGTAGCTACCCGCCATCCCCATCACTATTTTTTTGGTAATATCCAACGCATAGCGATGCTCTTTCCCCAGCTCGCTTCTCTTGGCGGTCAGCTTCAACTTTGAAAGCTGCTCGTGAGCCTTGATCTCCAGCCACGTGTCAGCTGCGTTTTGCTTCAGGGCTTCGATGGCCATTCCATGAGATTTCATCCTGAAAACTTTCCCGACCGATTGCGGAGTGATATCCACTTGAACTCCAAAAATTGAGCTCCTAATGCCCGATTCGAGAACTCTGGCTTCTCTGTAAAATGCGATAACAGCCTCTTTGAAGAGATATTTGGGGCTGATATCCAGATATGGTTAGATCCCATTCGTCTTCATCGATCTGATAAGGTGACGCATGTTTTTGTCTAGATTAGTTTCGAGCAGCCCCTCAAAATCGACTACCAGAGAGAAAATAATCCGGTCCTTCACCGCCTTCAGATTCACTCCTACAAAATATGATTCCATTTCTGCAAAAAAAGATTTTCTGAGTGTATTGAATGTTCGAAAGAATTTTTGCTCTCGAAAACTAGGGTTTGTAAGCTTGAAGAAGGTAAAGTGAAAATGACTTTTCCGTCTTTAAAAGGAAAATTGAAACGACGTTTGGAATTTTATTATTAAATTAATCTTGAGTTGGTTCAAATTTTAAAAATGTATGACGGTTGAAATTTTTTTTAATTTGAGTTAGTGGGGTCATGTGAACTTGAGATTACCACGTGTAAATAAATAATAATAAAATATTCAGGAGTCGGTCAAAATTAGAAAACTTAGCCGGTTGAACGTTTGACTATTTGACTGCTCTGCATCAGGTAACTATTCTTGTCTACTTTAGGTAGGGTCTGATGCCTGTGGTCAGCTTAGTCCGTCCTTCGTCTGATCTGCTTCAGTCATCTTTCTCGTCTGTACTAGATTCCTAATCTTGCAATCTAAGTTCCCTGCTCAGCTCCAAAAACCTTTCTTCTGGTAAAGGTTTGGTGAATATGTCAGCAATCTGGTATTCTGTGCTGACTCTTTCTACTCTGACTCTCTTATTAAGCACATGATCTCTTATGAAATGATGTTTGACATCAATGTGATTCGTCCTTGAGTGCAATACTGGGTTGTTGGTGATTGCAATTGCACTAGTGTTGTCGCACCATATTGGGACTTCATTTGCAATGATGTTGTAGTCTCTTAACTGTTGTCTGATCCATAAAATCTGGGCACAATAGCTACCTGCAGCTAGGTATTCTGACTCTGTTGTTGAGATAGAGTTAGATACCTGCTTCTTGCTAAATCAATCTTGTTCCTAGAAATTGGCACGTTCCACTGGTGCTTTTCCTATTAATCTTACATCCTGCAAAATCTGCATCTGAATATCCTGACAGCTTAAAGTTATTATATTTAGGATACCATAATCCAACATTAATGATTGACTTAAGAATTTAATGGTAATCTTAGCTGCTTCCAGGTGTGACTGATTGGGTTTGGACTGAAATCGTGCACATACTCCTACAGCATATGAAATGTCTGGCCTGCTTGCGGTCAGATAAAGAAGTGATCCAATGAGTCCTCTATAGTGGGTTGAATCCATTGATATGCCTTCTTCATCTGCATCTAGGTGTGTCTAGTGCTCATAGAAATTTTTGCTGACTTGGCCGATTCCATTCCAAATATCTTGATTAAATCTCTGGTATATTTGACTTGGTTGATGAAAATTCCATTTTCCATCTGTTTTACTTGCAATCCTAGGAAGAAATTTAGCTTTTCCATCATGCTCATCTCAAACTCTCCTTGCATGAGATTTTAGAATTTCTCACACAGCTCCGGGTTGGTTGAGCCAAATATGATATCATCCACATTTATTTGAACTAATAATATGTGGTCTTCATGTTCCACTCTGAATAGGGTCTTGTTCACTTTCCCTTTACTCAAACCGTTCTTCTCTAGAAACACAAATAATGTTTCATACCATACTCTTGGTGCCTGCTTGAGTCCATATAGAGCCTTTCGAAGCTTGTAGACTTGTCTATTTTGACAAATCCAGGGGGTTGCTCCACATAGACTTCTTCTTCTAGAATTCCATTAAGAAAGGCACTCTTCACATCCATCTGGTAGACTTCAAAATCTTTGAATACTGCATATGCAAGGAATAGTTAGATGGCTTCTAATCTTGCAACAGGTGCATAGGTTTCATCAAAATCTATTCCTTCACATTGTGCATAGCATTTGGCAACAAGTCTGGCCTTATTCCTAACAATAGCTCCATCTTCATCGCATTTGTTCTTGTACACCCATTTGATGCCAATAACCTTCTTGTGATCTGGTCTGTCTGTTAGTTCCCAAACATTGTTCCTTTCCATCTGTTTAAGGTCTTATTTGCATTGCGTTGATCCATGAGTAGTCTTCCAAAGCCTATTCTGTAGTCTTGGGTTCAATTTGAGACATAAAGCATGAGAACATTGCCATTCCTGCGGGTAGATTGGATTGTCTGGTCTTGACTCCATCAGTTAGCTTCCCAATGATTTGTTGGATGGGATGATCTTTAAGCCACTTAGGAATGTCTTCTTCTTCAGGGTCGTTCCCCCTGTAGATTTGCTTTGGTGAACTTCTCTCTAAGCATCAGCTTGATTCTGGCTTCCTTGATCTGGAACTGGATCAGCTACGGTCTTGTCACCTGCAGGTGGAAGTCCTGTCTGGTCTGCAGATGGGTCTTTATCAGCTACAGATGGGTCTTCATCAGCAGCAACTGGATCAGGTAGATTCTGAGGTCCTATCTGATCTGCAGTTGGGTCTTTATCAGCTACAGATAGGTTTTCACGCTGGTCTGCAGGTGAGTCCACCATTCCTGTATCATGGATGATAACTTCTTATAGGGTGGCATATTTGAGTTTGTTCTCAATTATTTCCAACTTTTTCCTGTACTCAACAAAAGATTCATCAAATACAACATGCGTTGTTTCCTCCACAACTAAGATTATTTTGTTAAAAACACTATATGCCTTGCTTCTTTGTGCATATCCCATAAAGAGACCATCATCAGTTTTATAATTTTTGATCTACGGATTTTCCATTTTCATCTTTTTCTAATTTCAATGATGAAGACATTGGTGTTGAGATCACTTTGCTACTCTCCATTTTGAATTTCATGAGGAGATCGTTTGAGTACTTTGTTTGATGAATAAAAATTTCATCTTCGCATTGCTTGATTTGAAGCCCGAGGAAGAATGTTAATTCTCCCATCATACTCATCTAGAACTCTCCCTTCATAATATTAGAGAAATCTTGGCACAATGATTCGTTAGTAGCTCCAAAAACAATGTCATCAACGTAAATTTGGCAAACAAGTATATCATTATTCAATATTTTCATAAACAAGGTATTATCAACTTTACCTCTTTTATAATCATTTGCAATTAAAAATTGACTTAAACGATCATACCATGCTCGGGGTGCTTGTTTCAAACCGTAGAGCGCCTTGTTAAGCTTGTAGACGTGATCCGAGAAATTGGTGATCTTCAAAACCGGGAGGTTGCTTGACATAAACTTCTTCTTGAATATAGCCATTCAAGAATGCACTTTTCACATCTATTTGAAATAGCGTGATCTTTTTCTGAGCGGTGTTGTGCGGCGATTTATACGCCTCGACAGCGATCAGTATAAGGGCCGAGCGACCAAGTTCACGACCAAATGAGCTGCGGCGAACTTGTCAGACGAAGGCAACAGTCCGCCTTCGAGTATCTAGCGATCGACTCCAAAGGCGATCGCCTTTTGGCACCTAGCGATCGACTCTGGTGCCCGACCTAGGACGACCGTTCTGCGCCACGAACAAGGCCTTCGTCCGTCAAAGTCAACGAAGACTGGATCACGAAGCTAGCACCCATGTGTAGATCCGCGGAAGGCGCCGCAGAACGTGGATCGTTGACTCCAGCCCATGCGCAGCTGTCAGTGACAGGGACGGCCTTGTAATGCCCGGATAAAATGGTGTATTTACCGTGTATTCGACCTTGTATTATTCAACTTCGTGATGTTATTAATCGTAGATTGGTTTCCCGTATTCGTACCCTTACGTTTTTGTATCTTCAACATTTTGCATGCATGGTTCTGCACATGCTTACGTACGCTACGGACTTGTGCTTAACGTACGCTAAGTCTACTGGGTAACGTACGTTATATTTTGAGCTCAACGTACGTAAGCTCAGTCAATTCAAGATCCGACAAGGGTCGGCGTGTGGGGACCGGATGAAGATTCGTGGAGATTGCCAGCATGAACCTGGACGGTTTTCCAGCACATGCAAGTCAACGGATTAGCGTACGCTAGGAGTGATTTTTAACGTACGCTAAGGTCCTATATGTTACGTACGTAACACCTGTAGCCTAACGTACGTAAGCATATGCTAGAAACAGTCCAGTGAGCTCTGGCCGAGCGATAATGCACACTAATGTTCGAGTATAGCGTACGCTAACCATGTAACGTACGTAATGGACTTTGGTTAACATACGTAATGGTTTAAAATCTATTTATAGTACCCGACCCTCATTTCATTTCCAAATCTTACCTTGGCCGATTTTTGTGTTCTTGAGATTATCCCTCACCTCATATCCCTCATATCATCATCTACATCCGATTTTGGGAAGCCTAGACCGTGTGGATTAGTGATCAAACTTCCGGTGAAGAGTTTCTTCAAGACTTTCATTGTTCTTCCATTTTTAAGGTATGTAAACTCTACACCAAGATGAGGATTTCGTTCTTTGTTAGATTATGAGCTTTTCGCAGAGGGTATGGAGCTTGTTTCGTCATGATGAATCCAACCCCATGATTAGGAAGGATTGTATTTGGTTTAATTAAGGTTTCCTTTGATTATAGTTGAGCCATAATCTTTACCCAACTTAAAATTGGAACCTTCTGAGATGAACACACCTTGTTATTGCTTCCGTAACACTCTTTTGATGAACTTAATGTTGAGGGTTACCCCTGTGTAAAATTAATTCATGAAGTTGAACGTAGAGTGTGTTCGATTATAATCCTTACCTTTAATGAACTTGTTGTAAATCTTCTTAGATGAGTAGAACCTTGAAAGGATAATTGGAACAATCATTTTGATTGAAGAATTTGATAAGAGAAATCACCGCGGAAGAACAAGAATCGTAGAGACGAATTAACCTAGAACTAGAATGAACATGATTATCTCATAATATTTCGATATAGCCACCGAACCGAGCCTTCGAGTTAAGAATTGGAATTTGAGTTTGGATCATGGAATATAATAATATTATGATTGTTCTTGGAATTGTAGATACCAACCTTGTGTTCCACTACAATCTATTGAATTTGCAAGTCTTTTTCCAAGCGTAGTACTCGTCGGAAAATAGGATCGAGAACCGATTGTCCGTTATCGATAATTCGTTTATAACTTTAGACGTTCGGGACTCGTGCGTTAGTTTCGGGAAAATTATTGAATTTCTTGTTATTCCCTTGTACAAGGTGATCGATCAAGGGTCGGCGACCTTCGAGCGAGTGACTTTCATGGGAGTATTTAAATTCTTGCCATCTTGAGGCAAGTATCGTATTTTAAACTTGTTAATATCGGATTGTTGATCATGTGTATGCTTTATTAATGTTGTTGAACATGAGATTAATTTCTTTGAGTTGTCATGGTATTTGTTATTGATTCCTTGATTGTTCACGTCGATGAACATGTTGATTTGCATATGTGTATGCATAATTGTACTGTTTATGTTGTAAATAATCCGATGGGATCATGAGGATCTATGCTTAGGGCGCTGGATTGGATGTCCACCATGCGTTGGTCTGACGGGATCATCATGGGGATCTATGCTGAGGGCGCTGGATCATTGGACGGGTTTTCCACCATGCGTTGGTCCGACGGAATCATCATGGGGATCTATACTGCGGGCGCTCGATCGTTGGATTACCCTGTATTGTGTTGATCGAATCACGAGGATTCGCATCATTGGATTCCAGTGACGGAAGTCCGTTTTGTATGCGTTATGATGCATTATTGATTTATGTATTATGATACTTGTACTAGCATTGTTTTGCTAACCCCTTCGGGGGTGGACATTTGTTTTGATGTTCAGGTAGCCGAGGAGCGGGGAAGCAGCCACAGTGCTGACATGATGATGAAGTGGCTCAGTGATGTGGATTATGTCATTTTGGTTTTATGGTCATTTTCCAGTACTCGAGTACGCATATGTTGTTGATGCTTTGGGGATTTTATGTAATATTGGACTAATTTGAATTGTCGAACGGGTTGTAAACTTCTTTTACATTGATGACACTTTAGTATTATTTCCGTATTTCTCAATTTAGCCTTGTAAATTCTTATACAAAGGATTTACGGTGCTGTACTTATTCCGAATATATCGGGGTGTTACAGAATATGGTATCGGAGCTAAGATTCATGGATATCTTGGCAGTTGGGTCTGTTTACGTTATTTGATTTATTGGGTCGTTTGTAGCATCACTGCTGAGCCAGCGTCGTCGTGTGGACCGTGATTGTAAGTCTCCTAATCTCAAATACTACCGTTTTATTTCTGATTTGTGATTATTGACGGACTTTCTTTTAGAAATTTTGCCCTGGATATTGAGTATTTGTGTTTACAATATGTTGAGGGGAGGTCGTGGACGTGGTCGTGGACGCGGACGTGGGAATGCGAGACAGGAGGATTCAGCATCTACCCCAGAATTATCGGCTACTCGAACCTATCCCCATTCTGGAGGACAACAGGGATCGGCAAATGATAACGAAAATCCTAATATGCCGGGAGTGCTTCAACAGGTGGTTGCTAAGATAAACCAGTTTGCTCAGGTAGTTGACTGCATGCAGACGGCGATGGGACAGTAGCATGACGAGGATAATTGGGGAGATAAATGGCTTACTGAAATGGTCAAATTTCACACTCCAAAATTTGACGGCTCTGCTGAGACACTCTCTTGGGATCACTTGCTGAAGGAGTTAGAGAAGATCTTTGCAGGGATTAATTGTCCAGACAACAGAAAGGTTCCGATCGCCTAGTATCTCCTGACTGGGGAGGCTTTCGACTGGTGGGAGGCCATTCAACTTGAGGATCATAATGCTGACTGGACGGAGTTCAAATTAATGATGGAAGCGCAATATTGTCCTCGCCCAGTTAGATAGGCCCGAGTCCAGGAGTTTTTCTCACCATAAAATCTAGAGGCATCTGTGACATACGTGATTAAGACTTTTAATCACCAGTTGACTTATGTTCGCCACTTGGTCAGGACCGAGGCGGAGAGGATTTTCCATTTTGACATGCGGATGAAGCTGGAGATTCAGCAATATATGTCCGTATTTGAATGTACCACCTTGCAACAGTATCAGGACAAAGCACTGGCCTACGATATGAAAGAGGCAGCACTAGAGAAATCAATGGAAGCAAAAAAGCAGAAAGTGTCTGGAAACTTCACGGAGAACAAAAGTGGTGGGCCCCGTAAGCGCCAGTCCTCATTTCATTCATCGAGGAGACCTACGCATCCTTCTCGAGGTGGAAAGAAGTTCCGAGCAGCATCAATAGCTTCAGACGCAGCAAAGAAATGTTATAACTGTGGCAAAACAGGGCATGTTCGACGTGATTGTTACGCACCTGCTGTGACCTACTTCGAGTGTGGACAGGAAGGACATCGCGCAACATTCTGTGGAAATACGACTAGATCTTTTGATACTCGCACTCCTGCATCGGTTCCGAAGGATACAAGTGTGAACCAGATGCAGCAAAGTGGTTTCCAGCAGTAGAGTGTTGGGAAAAGAGAGGCGTCCAGTGCTGGTTCCGTTCCCCCGCACATTTATGAGGTGAGGAAGTCAGACGATCAGCACACTACTGTCACATCAGGTATGATTCAGATCCTTTTGCAACCAGTTAGTGTCTTATTCGATTCGGGGGATACGCATTCTTTCATATCTTTGAACTGTGTTAATCGTTTGAAAATCTCGTGCTTATATGATTGTGAGCCTTATGTTGTGGGATTACCGAGAGGAAAGAAAATTGTGGGAACCCTAGAAACTAGAGATTTTCCAGTGTCTATAGGAGGGAGGGATTGGCCTTCAAATCTTATTGTAGTCGACATCTATGGTGACGATTTAATTCTCGGAGACGATTGGCTCAACCGTTATGGAGCTATTTTGAATTACCGAAAGAGAGTCATTTTTATCATTGCTGATGACGGATCTGAACATTTATTCAAAGGATGGAGACAGGGAAGCTCAGGAAAATTGATCAAGGCCATGAAAGCAGTTAAATTTCTAAAGCAAGGTTGTTACGGGTTTTGGTGTCATGCCATGAAGAAAGAAGAAGGAGTCGAGCTCGCATCTATTCCAGTGGTAAACGAATTCTCAGACGTGTTCCCTGACGAATTACCCGGGTTACCTCCGCGAATAGAAGTAGAGTTCAATATCGAATTAGAGCCTGGAGCCGCACCTATTTCCAGGGCACCATACCATATGGCACCAACCGAGATGTATGAATTAAAGAAGCAGCTGGAGGAATTATTGCAGAAGGGTTACATTCAACCTAGCGTTTCTCCTTAGGGAGCACCCGTTCTCTTAGTCCGGAAGAAAGATGGGTCCCTCCGATTATGTATCGATTACAGGGAGATGAATAAGGTGACGATCAAGAACAAGTCCCCTATACCTCGAATCAACGACTTGTTTGATCAACTGCAAGGGGCGAGGGTATTCTCGAAGATTGACTTGCGATCACGATACCATCAATTGAGAATCAAGGAATCGGATATACCGAAATCTGCTTTCAGATCCCGGTACGGGCAGTATGAATTCGTGGTAATGCCATTCGGACTCACCAATGCTCCTGCGGTATTTATGCAATTGATGAATCGGGTATTCTTAGAATACGTGGATAAATTTGTGGTAGTCTTTATCGATGACATCTTGATCTATTCGAAAGACAGAGAGGAACATGCGGTGCATTTGCGTATCGTTTTGAGCACTTTGAGGAATGAACAGCTTTATGCGAAACTTTCTAAATGCGAGTTCTGTCTTAAGGAACTAACCTTTCTTGGGCATGTGATATCAGCTGATGGAGTTCAGGTAGACCCGAAGAAAGTCGAGATAATCTTGGAGTGGGAATCCCCTAATAATGTGAAAGAAGTCCGGAGTTTCTTGGGACTTGCTGGATATTATCGCTGTTTGTAGAAGGATTTTCCAAAATCGCTCGTCCACTTACTCAGCCGTTACAGAAGACTCAAAAATTTGTGTGGAATGAGAAATTCCAAGCGAGTTTTGATGAACTTAAGAGAAGACTGACGACAGCACCTATACTAGCGTTACCAGATGGAACTGATGGATTCATGGTATATAGCGATGCTTCAAATCAGGGTCTGGGATGTGTATTGATGCAAAGGGATATGGTGATTGCATATGCCTCTCGACAGTTGAAACCATATGAAGTTAATTACCCGACTCATGATCTGGAGTTAGCAGCTGTAGTCTTTGCTCTAAAAATTTGGCGACATTACTTGTACGGCACTCGTTGTCAGATCTTCACAGATCATAAGAGACTCAAGTATATTTTCAGTCAGAAGGAATTAAATATGAGGCAGAGAAGGTGGTTGGAATTAATCAAGGATTACGAACTGGAGATTCTTTATCATCCAGGCAAAGCAAACGTGGCAGCTGATGCACTAAGCCGCAAACCTGTTTCTCTTCAAGTATTAGAAGCGCTCACGTCCCAAACAGCATTCAACAAGAACTGATCCGCGAAGGGATTGAAGTATGGTCACAAGATGTCCAAGGGCAACTATACGTGATGGAACTAACTTCGTCATTAGTCGAGGAAATCAAATCTAAGCAGTTGAATGATTCTCTGATTCTTCAATTATGTGACGAAGCAAAGAAAGGGAAGGCCCCAGGATTCGTGATACAAGACAATGGAGTTCTGAGATTTCAGAATCGACTTTGCGTTCTCGATGATGATGATTTGAGACAAACAATCTTAAAAGAAGCTCACAGCGCGCCCTATTCTATTTACCCAGGACCAGTAAGTTGTATAAGGATCTAAAATAAAATTTCTGGTGGGGAAATATGAAGAAGGACGTAGCAGAATACGTTTCGAAGTGTTTAACCTATCAGCAGGTTAAGATTGAACATCAGCGACCTGCCGGAATGTTGAAGCCACTTCCGATCCCTGAGTGGAAGTGGGAGGATATATCAATGGACTTCATCACCAATATGCCACGGACCAAGATGGGAATGAATATGATTTGGATAATAGTTGATAGACAAACCAAGTCGGCTCATTTCCTGGGTATTAGAGACACTTGGGGACCCGAGAGATTAGCATGAGTGTTTATTACAGAGATAGTCCGATTGCATGGAACGCCGAAGACCATTATTTCAGATCGAGATGGTCGCTTCGTGTCGCACTTTTGGAAGGCAGTTCACAGGGCTTTGGGAACCGAGCTGAACTTTAGCACGGCTTATCATCCTCAGACGAAGGTCAGTCCGAAAGAACTATACAGACAGTAGAGGATATGCTTAGAGCTTGTGCCTTAGATTGGTCAACCGATCGGGAGATTCATCTGCCGTTGATTGAATTCACCTATAACAATAGTTGGCATGCTTCCATCAAGATGGCACCGTTTGAAGCATTGTACGGAAGGAGATGCAGATCACCCCTATGTTGGGATGACTCTTCTAACTTGATCGGGATGGAACCAGAATTGATAGTTCAGACTCGAGAGAAGATAGGTTTGATTCGTGAAAGGCTGTTGACTGCCCAGAGTCGAGAAAAGTCTTATGCTGATGTGCGCCGTCGCCCGCTGGAATTTGAGTCTAGGGACCATGTACTATTGAAGGTTTCTCCTACCCGGGGAATTTTCCGTTTCGGAAAGAAGGGAAAGCTGAGTCCGAGATACATCGGACCATTCGAGATCCTGGAAAGGGTTGGGGAGTTGGCGTACAGGTTGGCCTTACCGCCATCGCTGAGTCACGTTCATAGTGTGTTCCTCGTATCCCAATTGCGGAAATATGTACCGGATCCCAGCCATATCATTGATTTTGGCGAGATCAAAATAGCTAATGATGGCTCGTTCGAAGAAAAGCCAATCAAGATACTCGAGAGTCGAGTCAAACAGTTGAGGAATAAACCGATCTCCTTGGTAAAAGTTCAGTGGTCTCGAAATGGAGTCGAGGAAGCAACTTGGGAGATGGAGGACAGTATGAAGTCGAGAAACCCGGAATTGTTTTCATTTTAAGTTTCGGGCCGAAACTTCTTTTTAGAGGGGTAGTATGTAATGCTCGGATAAAATGGTGTATTTACCGTGTATTCGACATTGTATTATTCAACTTCATGATGTTATTAATCCTAGATTGGTTTCCCGTATTCGTACCCTTACGTTTTTATATCTTCAACATTTTGCATGCATGGTTCTGCACGTGCTTAGGTACGCTACGGACTTGCGCTTAACGTACGCTAAGTCTGCTGGGCAACGTACGTTATATGTTAACGTACATAAGCTCAATCAATTCAAGATCCGACAAGGGTCGGCGTGTGGGGACCGGATGAAGATTCGTGGAGATTGCCAGCATGAACCTGGACAGTTTTCCAGAACATGCAAGCCAACGGCTTAGCGTATGTTAGGAGAGATTTTTAACGTACGCTAAGGTCCTATATGTTACGTACGTAACACATGTAGCCTAACATACGTAAGCATACGCCAGAAACAGTCCAGTGAGCTCTGGCTGAGCGATAACGCACGCTAATGTTCGAGTATAGCGTACGCTAACCATGTAACATACGCAATGGACTTTGGTTAACGTACGTAATGTTTTAAATCTATTTATAGGACCCGACCCTCATTTCATTTCCAAATCTTACCTTGGCCGATTTTTGTGTTCTTGAGATTATCCCTCACCTCATATCCCTCATATCATCATCTACATCCGATTTTGGGAAACCTAGACCGTGTGGATTGGTGATCAAACTCCCGATGAAGATTTTCTTCAAGACTTTCATTGTTCTTCCATTTTTAAGGTATGTAAACTCTACATCAAGATGAGGATTTTGTTCTTTGTTAGATTACGAGCTTTTCGCAGAGGGTATGGAGCTTGTTTCGTCATGATGAATCCAACCCCATGATTAGGAAGGATTGTATTTGGTTTAATTAAGGTTTCCTTTGATTATAGTTGAGCCATAATCTTTACCCAACTTAAAATTGGAACCTTCTGAGATGAACACACCTTGTTATTGCTTCCGTAACACTCTTTTGATGAACTTAATGTTGAGGATTACCCCTGTGTAAGATGAATTCGTGAAGTTGAACGTAGAGTGTGTTCGATTATAATCCTTACCTTTGATGAACTTGTTGTAAATCTTCTTAGATGAGTAGAACCTTGAAAGGATAATTGGAACAATCATTTTGATTGAAAAATTTGATAATAGAAATCACCGCGTAAGAACAAGAATGGAAGAGACGAATTAACCTAGAACTAGAATGAACGTGATTATCTCATAATATTTCCATATAGCCACCGAACCGAGCCTTCGAGTTAAGAATCGGAATTTGAGTTTGGATCATGGAATATAATGATATGATGAATGTTCTTGGAATTGTAGATACCAACCTTGTGTTCTACTACAATCTCTTGAATTCGCAAGTCTTTTTCCAAGCGTAGTACTCGTCTAAAAATAGGACCGAGAATCGACTGTCCGTTATCGATAATTCATTTATAACTTTAGACGTTGGGGACTCGTGCGTTAGTTTTGGCAAAATTATTGAATTTCTTGTTATTCCCCTGTACAAGGTGATTGATCGAGGGGCGGCGACCTTCGGGCGAGTAACTTTTGTGGGAGTATTTAAATTCTTGCCATCTTGAGGCAAGTATCGTATTTTAAACTTGTTAATATCGGATTGTTGATCATGTGTATGCTTTATTCATGTTGTTGAACATGAGATTAATTTCTTTGGGTTGTCATGGTATTTGTTATTGATTCCTTGATTGTTCACGTCGATAAACATGTTGATTTGCATATGTGTATGCATAATTGTACTGTTTATGTTGTAAATGATCCGAGGGGATCATGAGGATCTATGCTGAGGGCGCTGTGTTGTGTCGATAATTATACGTCTCAACAGGCGATCGCCTCAGATACCGGGCGACCGAGCCAGAGCCCAACAGCCAAGGCAGATTGGCCGACCGAAGGTCATAGGACAAGTCCCGGTGCCGAGCGATCGACATCTAAGGCGATCGTCTCTCGGTACTTGGCGATCGACCCCTGGTGACCGACCAAATGACGACCGCCTCATGCCACGCAAGTCCAGCGCCCGTCTAATCGGCAAAGGACGAAGCCCACGACAGTGACCCACGTGCAGATCCGGAAAAGGCGCCGTAGAACATGGATCGTTGACCACAGCCTGTCAACATCTTCTCACCAACCGACAGACCCGCCAAAAGTTGTACAGTGGGACCGCCCGTGACAGCAACTCTGGACGCGTGCAGGTTCCCCATTGGACTGCACAGCTGGCTGCCAGCAGCAGCCGTAGACTTTAAAGCAGACAGCCCATGTGACATAAAGACGATTGTCCCTTATTATATTACATGAAAGGCGATCGCCCGTCAGAAAACAGGGCATCCCAGCTTCTATAAATAGAAGGCTGCCTACACTTGGAAAATGGTCTGACTCTTGGCTGCTTCACGTCCAGTCCAGAATCTCAGCTCATAACTTGGCTTTCTGACTCTTGGCAATAGCTATCTCTCGGCTTAACAAGAACACGCAAAGCTTCGCTCAAGAGCTAGATAAATAGGATCTTTTACAATCATTGTAATCACATTCTTACATTAATACTTGTATCCCTGAATATTTGTATTAATAACATCTCGCGAGATCATTCAAGCCCGGGCCTAACAAACCCAGCAAATCTTGTGTTTTCCATTCCCTCGGACGTGCTCTTGCAATTTGCTGTTGCTCGACCATTCCAGCAATATTCATCTTTGGATAATATTTCGGGCAACAACAATTGGCGCTAGAGGAAGGGGATCTACCCTCAATTTTTATTCCTACCGTCTTGAAGAACACTCACTATTCTCCGGGGCATATATCTGAAGAAACACTCACTTTTCTTCAGAGAAAAGCTTTCAGAATCATGACTTCTGCCTCTGCATCGAAGAAAGCCGATGGTCGATCCGCCAGACGCCTCATTCCATCTCAATCTGAGCCACAGCCTATGGCGGAGGGTATCCGCCACGGTACGAGACTCTCAATCCCGCCCCCGAGGAACGGCCCAAGCCTCTCGCTCGATCAGTTCTAAATCGCGGAATAGATCGAAGAGGCCATGGCCATCCTACAGGAGCGACGGAGAGCTTTCGACGCGCCGCCCGCTATAACCCCCTCGGCCATCCGCCGCGTGAGCAAACGGAAGTTCAAAGGGCTAGTGACTGAGCGATCGCCAGGAGGCCCCCATTCGCAAGAAGAGGCACTCGTCAGCCGGGGCACCTCTGTTTTCAGCCGCCTAGGCAGCGCCCCATCATGGCGACCGGGGCAGTCTGGCCCCAGCCACGAGACGACGGAGCTCGAGTCTGTCACCAGGAGTTCGGCGTACCCAACTCCCAGAAGGCAGGCCATCCATCTGGCTCCTCCTCGCCAGAGAACCGAGATCGGCGACCGCGGAGTCAGGAGATCGGTACACGATCGCCTCGGCTCTGGCTCTGAAAGCCGATCCACGAGCGACCATGCTACAGCGATGGCTGCGATGCAGCGCCAGCTCGACGACATGAAGGCACTCCTAGAAACCGGGGCAGGCGCCAATAGCAAGATTGCCTGGCCGAGCAAGCCCCTCGCAGTCCACATCGAGCTCGCCCCCGTGCAGCGTAAGATCGCTCCTCCCAAAACACCTCTATACGAGGGGAGGTCGGATCCCAATACTCACCTGAGCAAGTTCAGGATCTACATGACCGGGTGTGGGGCATCAGACGCGACCAGGTGCTGAATGTTCCCGCTAACGATGGGCGACCTGGACCACAGGTGGTACATCTCATTACCACCGCGATCCGTCAATTCCTTTGACCAACTGGCGAACGACTTCATAGCGTACTTCGCCGCCAAGGTCGCTCGGCCGAAAGGTCCCCATCGCATGATGCAAATCAGGAAAGAGGAAGAAGAGTCTGACGCAGACTACATCGACCGGGTAGACGAGATCATCCTCAACGGCGAGCCCGTAAGCGATGAGATCGCCCTCTACTCAGTCCTAGGGGGATTCCATGGTCTTTCGCCTATGTTCAGGCCTCTTACGAAGGACCTCCCCCCGACCTACGCGATCTTCCGTGCCAAAGCCGCAGACTTTCTGGCCAGGCAAAGGTTACTTTTCAACCTATGAGCAACGCGATCGGCAGCCGAACGACGATCACCAGTCTTCCAGTCCGATCGCCATTATCAAACGACATCACCAAAATCGGAGAACTCGTTCACCATCCACAGTTCATCATATAACATGGTGGACTACGGCACGAGATCGCCTCCACCGCACAACGTATACCGTCGAAGGTTGGCATCCAACATGACGATCCGAGGTAGAAGAGTGAAGCCATGGTCCTGGTAGTCGATGGAACCGACTGCTTCGGCCATGCAAGGTCCCTTTGGGCCACGATCGCCCGCCCTTCGTTTAAATACGAGGCTGGCGTAGTCTGAGGGCCCTCCAAAACTAATCAGTGGACACGATCGCCCGCCCTCAAAGGTTCATCATCTAACATGATGGACCCGGACAATGCAATGCGTCACTACCCCCGTCTCAACGCACACCGTCGAGGGTCGCCATCTTCATGGCGGGCCGAGGTGGAAGCAGAGCTAACAAGCCGCGGAAGTGGAGTTGATTAATCCGATGACACCCCGCGCAAGGACTCCTCTAGACCAAGATCGCACGCCTAACAGAGGACCCTCACAATAAAATGAGTCACGAGACAGACAATGTCGCTCGCGCATAAGACAAGGTCATGGAGTCTGTCCATCGAACTCCCCGACTGTGCACGGTTCCTCAATGACGAAACAATCAGCTTTCTACGAGGGACCGGCCAAAATTGTTTATTGCAGGTACAAGGCCGAAGATAGCTCGCCAATCGAACAGATCGCCCAAGTCCGAAACCAAAGTCCGCACACAGGATCGCCCGTCCTTGTCTTAAACGATCGCCAGCAAGAACCACCACACCCCGTGTCTTCAACATCGGAGCAAGCTGGGGGCAATTGTTGTGTCGAGAATTATACGTCTCAATAGGCGATCGCCTCAGAGACCGGGCGACCGATCCAGAGCCCAACAGCCAAGGCAGATTGGCCGACCGAAGGTCCCAGGACAAGTCCCGATGCCGAGCGATCGACATCTAAAGCGATCGTCTCTCGATACTTGGCGATCGACCCCTGGTGACCGACCAAATGACGACTGCCTCATACCACGCAAGTCCAGCGCCCGTCTAATCGGCAAAGGCCGAAGCCAAGGACAGTGACCCACGTGCAGATCCGGAAAAGGCGCCGAAGAACATGGATCATTCACCACAGCCTGTCAACGTCTTCTCACCAACCGACAGACCCGCCGAAAGTTGTATAGTGGGACCGCCCGTGACAACAACTCAGGACGCGTGCAGGTTCCCCATTGGACCGCACAGCTGGCTGCCACCAGCAGCCGTAGACTTTAAGGCAGACAGCCCATGTGACATAAAGACGATCGCTCCTTATTATATTACATGAAAGGCGATCGCCCGTCAGAAAACAGGGTATCCCAGCTCCTAAAAATAGATGGCTGCCTACACTTGGAAAATGGTCTGACTCTTGGCTGCTTCACGTCCAGTCCAGAATCTCAGCTCATAACTTGGCTTTCTGACTCTTGGCAACAGCTATCTCTCGGCTTAACAAGAACACGCAAAGCTTCGCTCAAGATCTAGATAAATAGGATCTTTTACACTCATTGTAATAGCATTCTTACATTAATACTTGTATCCCCGAATATTTGTATTAATAACATCTCGCGAGAGCATTCAAGCTCGGGCCTAACAAACCAGGCAAATCTTGTGTTTTTCCATTCCCTCGGACGTGCTTTCGCAATTTTCTGTTGCTCGACCATTCCAGCAATATTCATCTTCGGAAAATATTTCGGGCAACAACACGCTGGATCGGATATCCACCATGCGTTGGTCCGACAGGATCATCATGGGGATTTATGCTGAGGGCGCTGGATCGTTGGACGGGTTTTCCACTATGCGTTGGTCCGACGGGATCATCATGGAGATCTATACTGAGGGCGCTGGATCGTTGGATTACCCTGTATTGTGTTGATGGAATCATGAGGATTTGCATCGTTGGATTCCAGTGATGGAAGTCCGTTTTGTATGCTTTGTGATGCATTATTGATTTATATTATGATACTTGTGTAATACCCGGTTGTAATTCATTCATTTTTCATTCAGTAATTATCAGTCTGTAATTGTCACTCAGTGTATTTTCACTCAATTATAATCATTCATCAATCATGTTCATTCACCGTGTTCACCGTTCGTAAAAACTTCGAGTTGAGTATCGTTATTGTTCATCGTTTCAACTTTCCTCATATGAGTTCGACTTTGTTAAATCACCATTAATTTTTGGTAACTCCAAAAATTCTAAATCTTTGCAATATTATAGAGCATCGAATTAGCTTTCCAATGGTTCAAACGGTGAGTCAATCGGAGTCCGGACGAGAGAGTTATGGTCGTTTGATTTTGGCGATCACTGCCGACCGAACTCGGCCGTGTCGTCCGACACGGCCCGTGCCGTACTCGTCCGAAATGCGAAGTTTCTGCCGACCAGGCTCGACCGTGTCGTCCCGCGGCCCGTGCCGTACTCTTCCGGATAAGCTGGAACGATCGCCGACACGCCCGACCGTGTCCCGGGACACGGCCGAGTCATGCCGAAGTCATTGTCGGGCGGGTCGCTATCGGAAGGCCCTCGGCGCCGCGACCGTCTCGATCCGGACACGGTCGAGTCCTGTCGGCCAGTGTCGGCCAATCATGCGACACGGCCGTGCCGATCGGCACGGGCCGTGTCCGGCAGGTAGTCAACCCCTATAAATTCATTTTTCAGATTTCACCATTTTTACGCATTTTCTTCACCTTGAACCGAGAGATAAGGCTTGAGGGAGGGTTTTTCCTTCACAAATCATTTGGGTGTTTGATTTTCTTCATCTCCTTTCGATCGTGAAGCCCGGATAATCAATCTAACGCGTATTCTTGATTAAAGCACTTGGATCATCAAGAGGTAATTCCTTCAACACTTTGGACTTCGATTTTGTGTTGAAATAGGATGTTTGGACGTTATAATCATGATATATGAAGGGATATGTATATGATTATGAGTTTGTATAAGGATTCATTGGATTATTGAGGGATTATTCAAGAACACCTTGTAAATCGAGTTGGAATTGGGGATTTTCGACTAATTGTTGTTATAATCACATTTTTGGATATTCATAACGGATTATTGATCGTATTGGAGATGTTTTGATGGTTTGAAACACTTCTTGGGGATTTTGATATTGGGATATCGAGGTTTGATTGTAAACAATCGGAGTTTGGATACAACGTATTCGATATAATGCCCCAATGAACTTAGTTTAATCGTATCGACGTTTTGAGTTCGTTATATTCGTGTTTAATTCGTATATTGATCGGATTGTCGGTAATTGTATTGAATTAAGGTTGTTCGTATAATCGACACTTCATTTAGGGCGTTGTTCGTGGACGGATTTCTTCACCGTGTTGTGTAAGTTAATTCTTACTCGGTTAAAAGGATATTCATACCTTTTGATGATGATCATTCATAAATATAATTCATTCATCAGTGTATTAATCATATTAAAACTTGTGATTGTCAATTAATCACTTGATCATAAGGCAGCGGTTCCAATCTTTCGTTGAGCTTTCATTCATTTCATTATTACTCTCATCTCGGTGAGTCATTCTTGACTTTGTCAGATTATTATTTATTCATTGATATTCATTACGGTCATTCTCGTTCATATGACCTTCTGGGTTCATATTGCGTGGCCGGGCGTGGCTGTGTGGAATTTTTAGTCGGGCACACGATGGTTATTGTATTGGGTTCACCAATACATTAGACCGTGCACACGGGAAAGCGTTACACCGTGACACTAATTAGGTACACGGACGGATGTTGTACACTCGCCTGCAGAACATTACGGGCGTACTATGATACTCTTCTTGGCGTAATTCATAACTAAGGATATTTCATAACTTGATTAAATCATGTTTGTGTATTTTCAACCCTTGAGGATTGTTGTTCTTTGTAATCGACCGCTTTGGGGATTTTGTTTTTCAGGTCATGGCAAGGCAAACGAACGGTAATATCATGTTGATGTAGAGTAGTACTAGTTATAATAGAAGGTGCACCGATAATTCAGTTATTCATATTATTTTCCTTTATTTTCCATTGCAGATTTTCATTTTGATACTCCGTTTCATTCGGTGTTGTGTATTTTATCTTCATATAAAATACACTAGTATTCAGTATTGTCTGGTGTGTTGTAATTAAACTCCTCATCGGAGTAATTACCGTTGTAATGTGGTTCGGTACTACATTTATCTTGTGTAATTCATCCTTTTCATTCGCCTGGTGGGTCCCAGTCGGGGATTCACGGCACCGTAATATCCGCCTAGTTTGGGGTGTTACGAGTTGGTATCGAGCGTGGTTTGAATACTACCTTCCGAGTCGTGTCTCATTTGAAATCATCGTCGACTAGTATCATTGGACTTTCGCGTCACGTGTGACCTGTGCAAATGCCGAGCCAATCAGGCCGGAAGAACTGTAAGATTTCTAACGCCATGATATAATTTCGCAATCGTCATTCATTCATCATTCATCATTTAACAATCCTCAACATCATCATTTATTATGATTAAGACGATCATGTTAACTCATTAATCACTTAATTCATTTCATTACTCGATTAATGATCGGGACGACCATGTTAATTCATTAATCACTTAATTCATTTCATTACTCGATTCGATCTAGATGATCATATTATAAATCTTGTTAATTCATTCAAAATAATCATTCCAAGAATTTCATCAGATATTCATGTCACTTCAGTCAATCATTCATATAATCACTAAGTTAGAGCATGTATACTCATTTTCATCATCTCATGACGTAATCATAACGTGATAATCATGCGGGTAATATAATCATTATGCGACCTTCATACTTCAGTATGGAGAGAGGCATCGAGAGATGCACGGGAAGAGGCCGCGGTGCGGGCCGAAACCCGAGGAATAATCACTCGCTGTCGGGAAATCGTGCCCAGGACTCGGCTCAATCAGAAGATGTTCGGGTTGATCCACTCACTTTAATGCAGGCGATGATGACCCATGTGCAGTTGCTCAATCATCATTGCGCCACTCTGGCTGGATTAATCGAGAGAACTCTCCCGTATGAACCAGCTGCTAAGGAGAGTGCTGAACAACAACCTTCATCTCGTGGGAAATCAACGGCGTAATCAATCCGAAGGCGGTCGATCAACCTTCAAGAAGCCTCGTGTGAGTCCTATCGTTTCGGCGACCTCTACGGTGTATAGTTGTGCGGGATCTCGGTCGGCGGCGATTCGGCCGTCACTGTTTCAACCGTGAAGAACCCGGTCATTTCGGCACCAAATGTCCGAGCGGTATCACGTGCCATAAGCGGAATTGCTGGGCATAAGGCCCGTTTTTGCGAAAGGACTCCAAGTCGGCTCGCGGTATCTCGTGCCGAAGCAACAGCGTTTGAGAATCGCTTTGTCATCGTCGTTTAAGACAATGGAAGCAAATAGAGTTGGAGCTCGTATTTATCGGACGAGCGTCAGGTTCGGGGACCGGCAAGTCCTGTGTTCATATGATGAGGAGGATCGGCGATTCGGTGACCGAAGGATCTCGGGTATACTCATGATTTTATTTCAACTTGTGTGTACCTTTTGATCTTTGGTACACCGCATTCATTCATTTCGGATCATGCTTGAATAAACTTATTTCGGGATAGTCCTATTGCTTGTGGACCTCATACCATCGGTCTACCTGACGATGGAAGAATTTTCGGAATCATACCGAATTAAGTTTAATGACCGCGATTGGTTGTTGGATCTAATCGTGGTGAACTTATCTTAGGACGATGTAATTTTCGGTATTAGTGGTTTAACCGTCTTGATACTATCCTCGGTGTTTGTTAGCGTTTGGTCGCTATCTTTCCGTCGTTGGTTGTCGAATGTGTGCTTGAAGTAATCCCGTTGTTCGAAGAGAATTTCTATTATGGCGGAGCGAAGAAATTCCACAGTCGAACTATTCAATCATTCATTGTTTCATTTTCATCGATTGGCCTTTCTAAGGCAATCGAGTCATTCAATCATTCATTGTTTCATTTTCATCGATTGTCCTTTCTAAGACAATCGAGTTATTCAATCATTCATTGCGTCATTTTCATCGATTGGCCTTTCTAAGGCAATCGAGTTATTCAATCATTCTTTGTATCATTCTCATCGATTGGCCTTTCTAGGACAATCGAGTCATTCAATCATTCCTTGTATCATCTTCATCGATTGGCCTTTCTAAGGCAATCGAGTTGTCCAATCATTATTGGTATCTCTTTTTATCAATTGACCATTCTAGGGTAATCGAAATGTTCAATCATTCGTGGTATCATTGTCATCGATTGACGATGTATTTCCAGGCGAGTTATCTGGTTGCCTTCACATAGAGTAAGGGAATTCAGGAGTGAGTTGGAGCCGGTACGTTCCCTTTATCGAAGGCACCGTATCGGATGGCCCGACCAGAATGCAGGAGTTGAAGATTCAACTTGAGGAATGGTTCGAGGAAGGTTATCCCCGACCGATTGCGTCCCCGTGAGGAACACCAGTGTGATCTGTCAAGGAGAAGGATGGCTCGTCTCGTGTGTGTATTAATTACTAGGAGTTGAACATGGTGATGATCAAGAGTAGTACCCTTTATCTCGTATTGATGATCTTTAAGATCAACTTCAGGGAGTTTCAGTATTTTCCAAGATCGACTTAAGATCTGGATATCACCAGTTGCGGATTCGAGAGTCGGATATCGCGAGACGGCGTTTCGTACGCTATGGTCATTATGAGTTCGTAGTTAAGCCGTTCGGGCTAACTATTGCACTGCGGTATTCATGGAGTTAATGAATCGGGTTTTCATCGACTTTTTGGATCATTTTGTTGTTGTCTTCATCGATGACATTTTGGCTTATTCTCGTGATCGAGAGGAAAACGAGGTACATCTTCATCAGGTTCTCGACGTGTTGAGACGCGAGCAACTTCATGGTAAGCTTTCCAATTGTGAGTTCGGATGTCAAGTGATTTTCTCGGGCATGTAATTTCACTGTCGAGACCGTTTCGAACCTCAGAAGACTGAGGCCATCCGAGGTTGGAAACATCATAAAGGTGTTAAGTAAATCAAGTTTCCCGGATTAGGCGATTAATTATCCAACCCACGACCGTAGCTAGCAACCGTGGTTTTCGCGTTGGAATTTTGGCGTCGTTACCTTTATGGAATCACTTGTCGGTCTTCACCAATCACAAGAGTTGAAGTATATATTTACTCACAAGGAGTTAAATATGCGGCAGGACGGTGGTTGGAACTAATCAAAGATTTTGATATCGAGATCCTTTACCACCGGGCAAGGCGACGTTGTCGCCGACGCCTTGAGTCGTAAGTCCGTTCGGGAGCGGATGCTTGCTCGTTTAACGATTCGAAGGAGCTTCAGAATTCCTTAGACCCGAGATCGAGTGCAGCCCGTGAGTTCGGGGACAACTTTGTATGTTAGAGATTTCATCATCTCTGAGGATGCAATCAGGAGAATCGGGGTTCGGACCCGGCATTGTTGCGCATTCGTGAAGATGTGGCTCGGGAAAGCCCCTGGATTCGTAGTCCACGAGGATGGACTTTTGAGGTTTAAGAACCGGTTCTGCGTGCGGTGAATGTCGAGTTGAAAAACTCTATTTTGTGAGGAGCTCATGCTATCCCTTATTCTGTTCATCCGGGTCGGCCAAGATGTACAAGGACTTGAAACAAAATTAC
Source organism: Orobanche coerulescens (assembly GCA_033398695.1). NCBI lineage: Eukaryota > Viridiplantae > Streptophyta > Magnoliopsida > Lamiales > Orobanchaceae > Orobanche > Orobanche coerulescens. The sequence continues at coordinate 116,810,548 of CM065815.1, read as the reverse complement.
GGTGGAGTAATATGAAGCGAGAAGTCGCGAATTTGTTTCGAGATGCTTAACACATCAACAAGTCAAGATGGAACCTCGGCCGTGAGTATGCCATACCGCTCTATTTCAGAATGGAAGTGGGAAGACATTTCTATGGAATTCATCACGATTTGCCGACGAGTCATCGTGGCATAAATATGATCTGAGTGATCGCGGACCGCTTAACTAAACCAACTCATTTCCTTGAGATCAAGGATTTGTGGAGTCCCAAGAGATCGCCCATTGTTCATCAAGGAGATATTAAGACCGCACGGTACTCCTAAGAGTATCGTTTCCGATCGTGACGGACGATTTGTGTCTCATTTTTGGAAATCGATTCATCGTGCTATGGGAACTCGGCTTAATCTCGATCGCCTTTCATCCTCGGTCAGACGGACAATCAGAGAGGACTATTCAGACAGTAGAGGACATGTTGAGGGCATGCGTCCTCGATTAGTAGACGATGGGGAAGCCCAATTACTGTTGTTTAAGTCCACGTACAATATAGTTGGCATGCCTCCATTAAGATGGCACCTTACGAGGCCTTGTACGGTCGTCTTTGTCGATCTCCTTTGTGTTAGGATGACTTGTTAGAATCAATCGGCACCGAGCCCGATATGCTTATAGCCGTCCGGGAGAAGGTAGCTTTGATCAAGAGTCGTATGTTGATGACTCAGTCGGCGAGAAATCGTATGCGGATAATCATCGTCGACCACTAGAGTTCGAGACGGGTGACCATGTTTTGGTCAAGATATCCCTGAGTCGAGGTATTTTTCCCGTTTCGGAAAACGGGGGAAGTTGAGTTCGAGATTCATTGGACCGTTTGAAATTTTGGATCGAGTAGGCGAGTTAGCTTATCGATTGGCTTTACCTCGGCTTTGAGCCGAATTCATAATGTGTTTCATGTCTCTCGATTTGCGAAAGTATGTTGCCGACCCAAGTCACATACTTCAATTCGACGAAATCGGGATCGCAGATGATCATTCGTACGAGGCGTCTGCGAGTATTAGAGCGGCGAATCAAACGGTTGAGAAATAAGTCGATTCCTTTGGTCAAGATTCGGTGGTCGGACATGGAGTCGAAGAGGCCACTTGGGAAACCGAGGAGATTATGCGGGAGGGTTATCCCGAGTTGTTTGACCCTTAGTTTCGGGGACGAAACTCTTTTTAAGGGGGGGAGTATGTAATACCCGGTTGTAATTCATTCATTTTCATTCAGTAATTATCAGTCTGTAATTGTCACTCAGTGTATTTTCACTCAATTATAATCATTCATCAATCATGTTCATTCACCGTGTTCACCGTTCGTAAAAACTTCGAGTTGAGTATCGTTATTGTTCATCGTTTCAACTTTCCTCATATGAGTTCGACTTTGTTAAATCACCATTAATTTTTGGTAACTCCAAAAATTCTAAATCTTTGCAATATTATAGAGCATCGAATTAGCTTTCCAATGGTTCAAACGGTGAGTCAATCGGTCCGGACGAGAGAGTTATGGTCGTTTGATTTTGGCGATCACCGCCGATCGAACTCGGCGTGTCGTCGACACGGCCCGTGCCGTACTCGTCGAAATGCGAAGTTTACGCCGACCGGGCTCGGCCGTGTCGTCCGACACGGCCGTGCCGTACTCTTAGGATAAGCTGGAACGCATCGCCGACACGCCGGCCGTGTCCCGGGACACGGCCAGTCATGCCGAAGTCGTCGGGCGGGTCGCTATCGGAAGGCCCTCGGCGCCGCGACCGTGTCGATCCGGACACGGTCGAGTCCTGTCGGCCAGTCGGCCAATCAGTGCGACACGACCGTGCCGATCGGCACGGGCCGTGTCGGCAGGTAGTCAACCCCTATAAATTCATTTTTTCAAGATTTCAGCCCATTTTTACGCATTTTCTTCACCTTCAACCGAGAGATAAGGCTTGAGGGAGGGTTTTTCCTTCACAAATCATTTGGGTGTTTGATTTTCTTCATCTCCTTTCGATCGTGAAGCTTGGATAATCAATCTAACGCGTATTCTTCGGATTAAAGCACTTGGATCATCAAGAGGTAATTCCTTCAACACTTTGGACTTCGATTTTGTGTTGAAATAGGATGTTTGGACGTTATAATCATGATATATGAAGGGATATGTATATGATTATGAGTTTGTATAAGGATTCATTGGATTATTGAGGGATTATTCAAGAACACCTTGTAAATCGAGTTGGAATTGGGAATTTTCGACTAATTGTTGTTATAATCACATTTTTGGATATTCATAACGGATTATTGATCGTATTGGAGATGTTTTGATGGTTTGAAACACTTCTTGGGGATTTTGATATTGGGATATCGAGGTTTGATTGTAAACAATCGGAGTTTGGATACAACGTATTCGATATAATGCCCCAATGAACTTAGTTTAATCGTATCGACGTTTTGAGTTCGTTATATTCGTGTTTAATTCGTATATTGATCGGATTGTCGGTAATTGTATTGAATTAAGGTTGTTCGTCGACCTACACTTCATTTTGGTCGTTGTTAGTGGACGGATTTCTTCACCGGTGTTGTGTAAGTTAATTCTTACTCGGTTAAAAGGATATTCATACCTTTTGTTGTTGATCATTCATAATTATAATTCATTCATCATTGTATTAATCATATTAAAACTTGTTATTGTCAATTAATCACTTGATCATAAGGAGCAGCGGTTCCAATCTTTTCGTTGAGCTTTCATTCATTTCATTATTACTCTCATCTCGGTGAGTCATTCTTGACTTTGTCAGATTATTATTTATTCATTGATATTCATTACGGTCATTCTCGTTCATATGACCTTCTGGGTTCATATTGCGTGGCCGGGCGTGGCTGTGTGGAATTTTTAGTCGGGCACACGATGGTTATTGTATTGGGTTCACCAATACATTAGACCGTGCACACGGGAAAGCGTTACACCGTGAGACTAATTAGGTACACGGACGGATGTTGTACACTCGCACAGAACATTACGGGCGTACTATGATACTCTTCTTCAGCGTAATTCATAACTAAGGATATTTCATAACTTCAGTTAAATCATGTTTGTGTATTTTCAACCCTTGAGGATTGTTGTTCTTTGTAACTGACCCCGTTTGGGGATTTTGTTTTTCAGGTCATGGCAAGGCAAACGCACGGGAATAGCATGTTGATGTCGAGGAGTCCTAGTGATACTAGTAGGGGCCCCGATCTTTCAGTTATTCATATTATTGTCCTTTATTTTCCGCTGCAGATTTTCATTTTGATACTCCGTTTCATTCAGTGTTGTGTATTTTATCTTCATATAAAATACACTAGTATTCGGTATTGTCCTGGTGTGTTGTAATTAAACTCCTCATCGGAGTAATTACTGTTGTAATGTGGTTCGGTACTACATTTATCTTGTGTAATTCATCCTTTTCATTCGCCTGGTGGGTCCCAGTCGGGGATTCACGGCACTGTAATATCCGCCTAGTTTGGGGTGTTACAACTTGTACTAGCATTGTTTTGCTAACCCCTTCGGGGGTGGACAATTGTTTTGATGTTCAGGTAGCCGAGGAGCGGGGAAGCAGCCATAGTACCGACATGACGATGCAGTGGCTCAGTGATGTGGATTATGTCATTTTGGTTTTATGGTCATTTTCCAGTACTCGAGTACGCATATGTTGTTGATGCTTTGGGGATTTTATGTAATATTGGACTAATTTGAATTGTCAAACGGGTTTTGAACTTCTTTTACATTGATGACACTTTAGTATTATTTCCGTATTTCTCAATTTAGCCTTGTAAATTCTTATACAAAGGATTTACGACGCTGTAATTATTCCAAATATATCGGAGTGTTACAGGCCTCACCTACCGACATACCCGCTGAAAGGTCCTAAGTAGGGCCTCCCAAGATAGCGACACGGCTGCGTGTTGGCCTCTCATTAGTTCGCTCCTCTAGCAGCCAGCAACTCCTGCGGACTTTAAGGAGACCAACCCATGTGCTAAAGACGATCGCCCGCTTATTATAATACAGCAGAGGCGATCGCCCAGAAACTCTCAGTGCTATAAATAAAGAGCCTTCAGCAACTGGAGAAAGGGTCAGAATCACATTCAGAAAAACGTTCACAGACGTTCCTCTCCGAAAATACGCACATACATTCAGACCTTCGGACTCTCGGCTTTCTCTCTTGAATCTATTTTAGGATTTCTCTCTCAGCACCTCTCATCCAGAAGACGGTCGGCAGAGGTAAGAACTCCCTACAGTACAGATTCGAAGAGATTCACAAGTCCAGGAGCTCAAACATTCAACTAATACACACAGTGAGAGACCGTCGATTTCTCACAGTCGTCACAGCACCCCAAGGTTGTTACAAGAACTCACAGAGCATCATATCTGGTTCTTCCGGCAATCTTCACACTCAATAGCTAAGATAACTAGGGCCTGTACACTCATTGTAATTGTACTCTAACATTAATATTTGTACTCCAAAGTATTTATATTAATAATATCTCGTGAGAGCATTCAATCCCGGGACTAACAACCCCGGCAAATCTTGTGTTATTTACTTTCCCCACGGACGTGCTCTCGCATTTGTTTGTTACTCGACCATTCCAGCAATATCATCTCCAGATAATATTTTGGGTAACAACAAGCGGCTAATGCACATAACAAACGGATGGCTTCGATTCGAGCCATGGGAGCAAAACTTTCTTCGTAATCAAGACCTTCCTCTTGATTATACCCTTGTGCGACCAAACGAGATTTATTACGAATTGGGTAACTGTCTTCGTCACACTTGATTTTGTGCACCCATTTAGTTTCGATAATTGTTTTATCTTTAGGAGCGGGAACTAAATTCCATACATTATTGTGCATGAATTGTACAAGCTCCTCTTGCATTGCCATCATCCAACTTTCATCATCAAGAGCCTTGGATATATTTTTGGGAACTATTTCGGATATGAAAGCACAATGAGCAATATATTCGGTGGTTCTCCTTCGAGTTTGATAATTGTCTTCAATGTTTCCAATCACGAGATCTTTTGGATGGTCTTTGATGTGCCTCCAATCTTTTGGTAGACTCTCGATAGTTTTCTTTTGGATTTCAAAAATTTTCTCCATTTCGTTTGAGGGATGAGAATCCTGAAAAATACCTGCATCATCAAAACATTCTACCTTTCTTGGGGGTGAGATCATATCGTTGAATTTAACATGAATGGATTCTTCAACTTTATTTGTTCTAATTTTATAAACACGATATGCTTTGCTATTTGTAGCATAACCAAGAAATATTCCAGAGTCGGATTTAGCATCAAATTTCCCCAAGTTATCCTTTCCATTATTTAGGATAAACACATTGCAACCAAAAGGATGGAAATAAGATATATTTGGCTTTTTGCCCTTCCATAATTCATACAAAGTTTTAAGGTTAGTTTTACGAACATGAACTCGGTTAATCACATAGCATGCCGTAAATATTGCTTCGGCCCAAAAATATTGTGGAAGAGAATATTCGTTAAGCATAGTCCTTGACATTTCCTCCAACGAACGATTTTTCCTTTCAACAACCCCATGTTGTTGAGGCGTTCTAGGAGCCGAATTGTGATTAATACCATATTTGTCACATGAAATCTCTAACGGAGTGTAATCAAATTCACCTCCGTGATCAGTGCGAATAGAAATTATAGAGAGACTTTTCTCATTTTGCACCAAACGACACCATTTGGAAACTCGGAAAATATATCATCTTTATGAGCAAGAAATCTAACCCAAGTAAAACGGGAATAATCATCAACAATGACCAAAGTATAAAGCTTACCATTTAGACTAACATATCTAGATGGTCCAATCAAATCCGTATGCACAAGTTCAAGAATACGGCTAGTGGAAACCTCAAATTTTAGTTTGAAAGATTCTCGAGTATGTTTCCCTTTTATGCATGATTAACACAAATGATTTCGATCAAATTTGAGTTTGGGTAAACCACGGAAAGATCGTGTCTCGATAAAATTGAAATGATGGGTAGAGATGTATGCCCCAATTTACGATGCCATAAATATGCATTATCATCCAAATTAATAAGGCACTTTTCATTAAATGAACTTTTATCATTAAGATCAACAATATAAATGTTTCCACATCTCAAACTGATGAATGCAATTTTATTATTTCTAAATGCCGTGCAATGAGTTTGCTCAAAGAGAATTTTCAAACCTTCATCACATAGTTGATAAACGCTAAGTAAATTGTGATGCAAACCTTCAACAAATTATACTTTGTTGATAGAGGGAGAAGGTTCCTTACCGACTTTTCTGATGCCTTTGATCTTTCCCTTTTGATTGTCGCCAAAGGTCACATGTCCTTGTTCTTGATATTCGAGGTCTTCAAATAAGTCCTCGGAGCCGCACATGTGCCTTGAGCATCCGCTATCAATGTACCACTTGCTTTTCCTTGGTGCCGGTACCTACAAAAATAGTGTTTCTCGGTTGTTTCGGTACCCAAGCCCTTTTGGGTTCTCCAACGTTAACGATACTTATAGCATTCAGAACAATTGTCCCTTTTGGAACCCATATTTGTTTAACTTTGATGGTTCTCAACTTTGAACGAACGTTGTCATGAACTCGTTGTTTGAAAGGAGTTTTTGAATTCTTGGCTTCAGTTTTCTTTATTTTGTCAAGATTGATAAGGGATTGTTCCCTTTTAAATGGGTCGAAACCAAGACCGTGTTTTAACAATGGAGATTTTTGAATGGATAAGAGCTTTTCGAATTTCTCATTTCCGAGAGTAAATTTGTTCAAAATATATTTTAGCTCCTTTTGAGTTTTCGTCAACTCAATTTTCAAAATGTTTTCTTTTTCAAGGCATAAGGTATGATCGAGTTCAATAGTTTTCCCTTTGTTTTGAAGAGAGGATTTTTTGAGTTCTAAAGATTTTATTTTCCTCTTTAAAGACATATTTAATTTAACCATCTCGTCGTATTCTATGTTCAAAGATTCAAACGCACTTAATAACTCATCGTCATGATGAACTTCTTGTGGATCGCAAAAATCGAATGTATCATATTCTCCATCATTAAGTTTAGAACGTATGTCGATATTGCTTTCGGAGTCGAGTGCCATAAATGTGAGATTAGCATCGAGAGATCTTTCAATCTCCTCCTCGTCATCACTCCAAGAAGCGATTAGAACCTCCTTCTTTTTGAATCTTTCGACTTGAGGCTTTGAAGAGGATCCTCGGCATTCCTTGGCATAGTGGCCGGCTTGACCGCATTTCCGACAATTATTGTCGAACTTCTTTACAGGAACATAGCTATTCTTCTTTTGTTCAGCCTTACCATCCCGACCAAGGAAATTTCGCCTTCTTTGAATTAGATTTTTATACCTTCTAAAGTACTTGGCGTAGACAACAAGTTCCTCTTCATCTTCATCCTCGGGAACATCTTCCTCAACATTGCTATCAACAATGAATGCGACTACTTTTTCACGAGGCTTTGGCTTAGTACCTCTAGACTTGAGAACGATCTCATAGTTGATGAGTGACCCGATGAGGGCACTAAACTCGAGCTTGTTGAGATCTTTGGACTCCATGATCGCGGTAACTGTGGCATCCCATTCACGTGGCAACGAGCGAAGAATTTTCTTAGCTTTGTCGCTACTAGATATAGACTTTCCGAAAAATGCAAGTCCATTGGTTATAGCCGAGAACCGATCCAACATATTGGTGATCGTTTCCTCGTCCTTCATGGAGAAGAGTTCGTAGTCATGAAGAAGCATGTTGATTTTAGTCTCCTTGACTTTGGTGGTTCCTTCATGAGTTACTTCGAGGATTTCCCAAATTTCCTTTGCGCTTTTGTAAGAAGATATCCTATTGAGTTCTTCGGGATTAAGGGCGCAATAAAGAAGTTGAGCAGCACGTGATTTGATGTGCGTGTTCCTCTAGTCCTCGTCGTTGAACTCGTCGAACTTTTTCAACGACCCATCTTCTTTCTTTGCAAGTTTCGGACCAAGTGGAATGACTTTCCAAATTTCAATATCATAGGCTTGAACGAATATAACCATTTTCTTTTTCCATGTCATGAAATTGGAACCGTAGAAGAAGGGAGGTCGGTTGAGATCATTTCCTTCGATTTGTCCAAGAAGTGCCATTTGCGGATCTTTTTCCCTTAGGTGGTTAAACCCTTAAAAAGAGACCCGCTCCGATACCAACTGAAGAGATAAATTTACCACTAGAAGGGGGGGTTGAATAGTGGTAATGCGGAATATCGAACTTTTTCGCGAATAAAAGAAAATTGTGCCGAAAGTAAAAGACTCAAAGATTTATAGAGGTTCGGCAACTTGCCTACGTCCTCTCTCCAACTTCTTTTTCTATTGGCTAAAGAACAACCACACACTTGTCTCGTCTTCGATCGGTCCGAGTACAACAACCGTTACAACCGCTTGTCTTCTATTGGTCCAAGCACAACCAGTCTCAAAATAAACTTTTGTATCTAGTGTTCTATCGGAACTAGATAATCCTCACTTTACGAATATGGGAGTGTAATCCTAATAATGCCGGATCAAAGATCCTAATAACACCGGATTAGTGACTATCAATTCGTTTCTCTAACGCTCTTGTATGAGTGATGCAACACTCATAACCAAATGAAAAGAATACAAAGTATACTAAATATTACAATATTATCACTCTTTGTATCTTTTTCCTCACAACTTAGAATGCAATAATAGATAGAAATCTGAGCTCAAGAATGCTTTGAATGCTTATATACTTGAATGCTTGAAGTTGTGTGTTGAGACACCCAAATGATACGGGTTTTTGTAGTGTCAAGTCCTTCTTCATATGCTGAAAAACGTATTATTAGCGTGTGCTAATAATCCTTCATAGCGTGCACTAATGAGCTTTTACATGACTAATCTGAACGGTCATTAAACTGTACCAACGGTCATAATACACGTCCATCATGTGCTAGTCGGTCTTCTGTAGCGTGCGTTATCATCGGTCAACAGGTCTTCACTTTTGATTGTTGAATCTTGTCGGTTTGTCTCCCCAACGTCTCTTTTACAACGGATAAAAAAGTACTTAGTGTGCGCTAGTACTGATACATTAGCGTGCGCTAGTATTATTTTATATTAGCTTTCCAGATTTTACGGATCTCCTTTTTGACGTTTGCGTTCTAACGGATAAGTTGACTAACGGTAGGAATTTGAGCGCTTAGCGTGCGCTAACAAATGTATTGTAGCGTGCGCTATAACTTTCCAGATAACGTACGTTAGCTTGTTTAGAGTACGTAATTGCTTCCTTGATTTGAGTCCAGAGCCTACTAGACTACCAATATGATTTTCGGTAGCGTGTGCAAGGTATGACATGTAACGTGCGCTAAGGCCATTGAATAGTGTACGTAATTATACTTCCGTAGTGTGCGCAGATGATTTTCCTTTTGCTGTCCAGACCTTACTAACTCTCTGCCTTGAGTGCGATAGCGTGCGCTAGATAGATGATAACGTGCGCTAAGTTTGACAACTTAGCATGCGCTGATTTTATAGGATTTGTGTGCGCTATCCATCAGGTGACTCCAACTTGACTGCAAATTACTTGCCTGAATGCAGGTGACTTTCCCTCGATAGCGTGCGCTACCATTCAGTTTGTAGCGTGCGCTAGGAACAGAATCCTTCAATGTAACAGCTCGATGAGATAGTTTTTGTTAAATGTTTTGAATATAATCATCATAAAAATACTTTGAGTCAACAGGCCCATGCCGAATGGCACGGTCGGGTCATGCCGGCAGTGTCCTAGACATCCCTGCCTGACATGGCCGTGTCAAATGACACGGTCGAGTCACCTCCGAAATCCTGCAGGCCAGACACGGCCCGTGTCACCAGACACGGCCGGGTCGTCCTACCTGGCACGGACCGTGTCACCAGACATGGCCGGGTCTGCCTGGAAGTGGCTTGCAGACTTCCGGACACGACCGTGTCACCCAGGACACGGCCGAGTTACCCTCGGCCAGATTTGACCCTTTGTCCAAAAAGTCGTCCGACGACGATTCAGGGCTAGATTTTCGACCAGATATCCAATATCTATATTTTCCAACTTTCATATCTTCAATATAAATCATATTTCCCACAAATTTAAGATTTATATTTAGACATAAACTTACGAAAAATACAACTATTACAAACAAAAAACATATATCACGATTATGACTAAAATGATTCCAAATCATTCACCATCTAATCGAGCATTCCAAATGCCAATATCGTATATACAATCGCAAGACCTACGCTCTGATACCACTGTTGGGATTCAGTGCCTAAATTGAAGGCCCAACGGAACTGGTAAAATGAAAATTTATTCGATCCGAATCCCTACGAGGATCGATCGAGCTAAGTATATACGAATATTAAAACGAAGCACAAGAGATACGAGAAAACATACCGTTGTAGTCCGTTGATTAAATGGTATCCTTCTCTTGAGATATTCCCCAAGCTTTAGATTGCTTTCTCTACGATCTAATCCGCTCCAAGCTCTTGGATGATCCAACTCCGAAAATACCGCGTCTCTACTTGCCACGCACCGGAAAAATGACCGGAATGACTAAACCTTGTTATCCTCCAAGGCAACAGCTAGAACAAGGTTGTAGAAGCTTTCCTAATCAAGATTATAACACTCTAAGTGTTTAATCTATATCTCTGAATATATCCTCACAATCTTTCTCTAAGAAAATTATGAAGAATATGAATGAAGAAAAAAATGGTGATGAAGACCAAGAAAATTAATTCTCTCTCTCTAGCTTATGAGCCGTGAATTGATCAAAGGTGAGGTAGAGTGAGATTTCTTCTCTTTTATTATTCTTCCACAAGACCAAATCATCACCTTTAAATCACAAGAGATTTGTGTCCCCTCCATAAGTCTTTGGTCTTCCAATTATAAAATTGGAGACAAAGAACAAGAATAAGGTTGGTGAAATGGGGCGGCCATCTAGAAGAACCGGGATGAGTTTGGTTCATTTCGAACTCCCGAGAGTCCAATCAGATAAACTCCAATTCCGTTCCGATGTATTTATATCAATTAAGTAATCTAATTAATTAATCATATCAAATACAAAATTAACATAATTAATTTCTCTAAGAAATAATTATATTCATGAATTAAATTAATCACCCAGTAATTTATTTAATTCATTAGGCCGTAAATTATTTTATCCAATAAATAAATTTAGACATCCAAAGTCCAGTAAATTAGAATATCCAATATCTAATATTCGTAATGAGAGAATAAGCTCGATTCATTCTGTCTTTAATCCTATTGTGCGACTCGGTAGGTCCGTCTCAGTCAGCAATGGGAGGAATCAAAGAGTAGTAGCACCACCTAGCCAGCCTGGCGGCCAACACTGTACCCCAACTGAGAACGAATGATTGGTATCATTCAAGAACCAATCTGTCGTGAATACCAGTATACGTATAAACCCTTCTTTCAAATGTCCCGATCAAGTTATAGGGTCACGGTCAGTCAAACCCTATCTGTACTTGACGCTATGCATGAGTTAATGAAAATCGAGATATTCGAGCTCTCGTGTATCCAATACAACTAGCTCCAATGCTTTGGCCAAGGACTTATGATATCATCTGCCAATAACCGCATAGGACATATAACCCGCTCACTAACGGGAGAAAGAATTCTATTTTGGTATTCAGTAGGACCTGCAACTTGCCCGTCAAGATGTACGTCGAGGTTGACCCCCACCTTCCAGTTTATAGGGTCGAACTACTCTAATGAAAATCTCGACGTCACATGTACATCCCTACTAAATCCTCAAGTCCAAGGTCCACGAATACCTATCACAACCTTTAGATTCCGTCATTGACTGTCCCAGAGTGAAATTCGTGTGACGAATTAAGGGTGAGTCGGTTCGAGTATACTAATCCAATTAGCATACCTAAAACGTGTGCTCCCACTAACCATTAGTGTTCGACATGCACTCTCCATGTCAAAGAACATGTCATACAAGTCTTCACATAAACTTAACACCCAGTCAAGTTTCATCGACTTGCGAATGTTTAAGTATTTGAGCTATAAACCTTTCCAGTGCCGACCTCCTTATCCAATAAGGAGTGGAACATTTTGCTCTCAAATACACGGACTAGTTTCCATATGTATATTTACGAGTTAGGAATGCCAGTAACTACCAGTAAATAAAGAAATATTCATTACCTTATATAAATGATTTACATAATTACAAGTACAATGCTCTCACTCAACATCCTCTGAGTGGCATTCGAGGGCATACTCCCAACAACCTCTTCTTCAGCTAGGTTGGCCATCAGACATTTATAGTCTTCATCATCATCAGAGAAGAATCCACTGCTAGATTCTACTCTTTCTTGGTCTTCTCCAATGAAAGCTTTTCTTTTGTCCTCTTAATGATCCCAAATCATTCACCATCTAATCGAGCATTCCAAATGCCAATATCGTATATACGATCGCAAGACCTACGCTCTGATACCACTGTTGGGATTCGGTGCCTAAATCAAAGGCCCAGTGGAAGCGGTAAAATGAAAATTAATTCGATCCGAATCCCTACGAGGATCGATCGAGCTACGTATCTACGAATATTAAAATGAAGCACTAGAGATACGAGAAAACATACCCTTGTAGTCCATTGATTAAATGGTATCCTTCTCTTGAGATATTCCCCAAGCTTTAGATTGCTTTCCCTACGATCCAATCCGCTCCAAGCTCTTGGAAGATCCAACGCCGAAAATACCACGTCTCTACTTGCCACACGCCGGAAAAACGACCAGAATGACTAAACCTTGTTATCGTCCAAGGATACGGCTAGAACAAGGTTGTAGAAGCTTTGATAATCAAGATTATAACACTCTAAGTGTTTAATCTATATCTCTAAATATATCCTCACAATATTTCTCTAAGAAAATTATGAAGAATATGAATGAAGAATAAAATGGTGATGAAGACCAAGAAAATTAATTCTCTCTCTCTAGCTTATGAGCCGTTAATTAATCAAAGGTGAGGTAGAGTGACATTTCCTCTCTTTTATTATTCTTCCACAAGACCAAATCATCACCTTTAAATCACAAGAGATTTGTGTCCCCTCCATAAGTCTTTGGTCTTCCAATTATAAAATTGGAGACAAAGACCAAGAATAAGGTTGGTGAAATGGGGCGGCCATCTAGAAGAACCGGGACGAGTTTGGTTCATTTCGAACTCCCGAGAGTCCAATCAGATAAACTCCAATTCCGTTCCGATGTATTTATATCAATTAATTAATCCAATTAATTAATCATATCAAATACAAAATTAACATAATTAATTTCTCCAAGAAATAATTATATTCATGAATTAAATTAATCACCCAGTAATTTATTTAATTCATTAGGCCATAAATTAATTTATCCAATAAATCAATTTAGACACCCAATGTCCCAGTAAATTAGATATCCAATATCTAATATTCATAATGAGAGAATAAGCTCGATTCATTCTGTCATTAATCCTATTGTGCGACTCGTTAGGTCCGTCTCAGTCAGCAATGGGAGGAACCAAAGAGTAGTAGCACCACCTAGCCAGCCTGGCGGCCAACACTGTACCCCAACTGAGAACGAATGATTGGGATCATTCAAGAACCATTCTGTCGTGAATACCAGTATACGTATAAACCCTTCTTTCAAATGTCCCGATCAAGTTATAGGGTCACGGTCAGTCAAACCCTATCTGTACTTGACGCTATGCATGAGTTAATGCAAATCGAGATCATCGAGTTCTCGTGTATCCAATACAACTAGCTCCAATGCTTTGGCCAAAGACTTATGATCTCATCTGCCAATAACCGCATAGGACATATAACCCGCTCACTAACGGGAGAAAGAATTCTATCTTGGTATTCAGTAGGACCTGCTACTTGCCCGTCAAGATGCACGTCGAGGTTGACCCCCGCCTTCCGGTTTATAGTGTCGAACTACTCTAATGAAAATCTTGACATCACATGCACATCCCTACTAAATCCTCAAGTCTAAGGTCCATGAATACCCATCACAACCTTTCGATTCCATCATTGACTGTCCCGGAGTGAAATCCGTGTGACGAATCGAGGATGAGTCGGTTCGAGTATAATCCAATTAACATACCTATAACATGTGCTCCCACTAACCATTAGTGTTCGACAGGCACTCTCCATGTCAAAGAACACGTCATACAAGTCTTCACATAAACTTAACGCCCAGTCAAGTTCCATCGACTTGCGAACGTTTAAGTATTTGAGCTAATAACCTTTCCAGTGCCGACCTCCTTATCAAATAAGGAGTGAAACGTTTTGCTCTCAAATATACGGACTAGTTTCTATATGTATATTTATGAGTTAGGAATGCCAGTAACTACCAGTAAATAAAGAAATATTCATTGCCTTATATAAATAATTTACATAATTACAAGTACAATGCCCTCACTCAACATCCTCTGAGTGGCATTCGAGGGCATACTCCCAACAACCTCTTCATCAGCTAGGTTAGCCATCAGACACTTATAGTCTTCATCATCATCATAGAAGAATCCACTGCTAGATTCTACTCTTTCTTGGTCTTCTCCAATGAAAGCTTTTCTTTTGTCCTCTTTTCTGCTCACTTCTTTCTTGCCTCCTCTCTTATGTTTTGCATTGACCAAAACTTCTCTGATAATGAACTTGCCTGATAACTTCTCTGATAAATGGCAGTTCTATACTTATTCGATTTTCTACTGATCAACATTTGATCAAGACTGAGCCTAAGTTTAAAGGCCAATAAAAGATACTCATTTGTTTCTTCTTTACAATTGCCAAGTACTTAAAAACATACATTTGAATAAATAACAAATACAGGGATGACATCATCAAAATCTAACAAGTATTCCTAAAAATTACAATATTCTGATTATACACAACTTAGATTAGGAGAAATCAACATCTGTGATACTCCAACTAGCTGATAGATCTATAAAAATTCCTATAGGAATCGTAGAGGATGTTCTGATTCAAGTAGACAAATTTTACTTTCTTGTTGATTTTATAGTCCTAGACACTGAACCTGTCGAGAATACTAAAGATCGCATTCCTATCATTTTAAGAAGGCCATTTTTAGCTACTTCAAATACATTAATTAACTGTAGAAATGGCAGCATAAAATTTCCTTTTGAAAATATGACTGTTGAACTAAATATGTTTAACATTTCTCAACAACATGATGATCATGGTGATGTCTGTGAGGTAGATATGACAGAGAGTATGAGTCCTTATTTCATTCCACAAATTAGTGATGATGATCTTTTTGAAAGCTGTCTTTCTCATTTTGGCTCAGATTTTGACATCGACATTTCAATTGATGAAGTAAACTCTTTACTAGAGTCTACATCATTATTGAATAATGATAAATAGAAAGCTAAAACTGGACCACTTGAGAGTCAAATGAATAAAGAAGTACCTAATGAAGATTCAAAGATAGAGCTAAATCTGTTATCTGAGTCTCTAAAATATGCATTTTTAGGACCATCAGAAACCCTGCCTGTCATCATAGCATCTGATTTAGACAAACAACGAGAAGATAAGTTAATCAATGTCCTTAAAGAGCAAAAAGAAGTAATAGGCTCGACCATCTCCGATATTAAAGGTATTATTCCTTCTATATGCATGAATAGAATTCATATTGAAGAAAATGTGAAAACATCTCGAGAATTTCAAAGACGACTAAATCCTAATTTGAAAGAAGTTGTAAGAGCTGAAATAATTAAACTTTTAGATGTAGGAATCATCTACCCCATTTCTGATAGCCCTTAGGTCAGTCCTGTTCATATAGTTCCAAAGAAATCTGGCATAACTGTAATCACAAATGAAGAAAATGAACTTGTTCCAACCAGAATTCAAATAGGATGGAGAGTCTGTATTGATTACAGAAAATTGAAGTCTATTGCAAGAAAAGATCACTTTCCACTTCCTTTAATTAATCAAATGCTAGAAAGGTTAGCCGGTCATGCTTATTATCGCTTTCTTGATGGATATTCCGGCTATAACCAAATTCCCATTGCTCCTGGAGATCAAGAAAAAACCACTTTTACCTGTCCTTTCGGCACTTTTGCTTACCGACGAATGCCATTTGGTTTGTGCAATGCACCTGCTACTTTTCAGTGGTGTATGATGAGCATTTTCTCTGACATGGTTCAACGGTATTTATAAATTTTTATGGATGATTTTTCTGTATTCGGTCTAGCTTTGATGAATGTTTACACCAGTTAACCCTCGTGTTGGTTAGCTGCAAGGAGAAAAATCTTGTACTAAACTGGAGAAAATGTCATTTTATGGTTAAAAAAGGAATTGTCTTAGGACATGTGATTTAAAAAAAAAGAAATTGAGGTGGAGAAATTTAAAGCTAACTTAATATCCACTCTTCCACCCCCATGATCGATTAAAGAAATCCAGTCATTCTTAGGCCATATTGGTTTTTACAATCGATTCATCAAATTTTAGCAAAATCTCAAGGCCACTGTGTAATTTACTTTCAAAAGACACACCTTTTGTATTTGATGATCATTGCCTAAAAGCTTTTAAGACACTCAAATATATGTTGAGCTCTGCACCTATCATCAAATCTCCAAACTGGAATCTTCCATTTGAAATAATGTGTGATGCATCCGACTATGCTGTCGGTGCAGTATTGGGTCAAAAAGAAAACAAATTGCCAACTGTAATATATTATGCAAGTAGAACTCTAAATGATGCCCAATTAAATTACTCTACAACTAAAAAAGAATTGCTTGCAGTTATTTTTGCCTTAGACAAATTTCGACCTTACTTGATTGGTTCGAAGTCATAATTTACTCCGATCATGCTGCACTAAAATATCTTCTTTCCAAAAAATATGTTAAACCTGGCTTGATCCGCTGCATTCTATTGTTATAAGAGTTTGACTTAGAAATTCAAGATAAAAGAAGGATCTGAAAATGTTGTTGCCGATCATTTGTCTAGGCTAATCGTGAATTTTACTGATAAAGAACCTCCCGTTAATGAAACTTTCCTTGATGAACAACTCATGTCCGTTTCTCACATACTTTGGTATGCACACATTGTCAATTACCTTGTCACTAGTAACATACCATCTTATTGGAATAATCCAGATAAAATAAAAATTTTAAACGAAGTAAAAGAATTTTGTTGGGATGATCATTATTTGTTCAAATATTATCTTGATCAAATCACTAGGCTATGTGTGCCTGAACATGAACAACAAAACATCATCGCCTTTTGTCATGATCATGCATATGTAGGTCATTTTAGTTCAAAGAAAACAATTGCTAAAATTATGCAATGTGGTTTTTATTGGCAAACACTTTTCAAAGATACACATTCATATTGTAGCACATGTGATAGATGTCAAAGATTAGGTCGAATTTCTAAAATAAATATGATGCCTTTAAAATCAATTTTAATTATTAAAATATTTGATGTTTGGGCATATATTTTATGGACCTTTTCTAATTTCTTTTGGCAATCTTTACATCCTTGTGGCCGTTGATTATTATTCAAAATGGGTAGAAGCAATTGCTTGCAAAACAAATGACCACAAAGTCGTGGTAAAATTTTTGAAAGAAAATATTTTTACAAATTTGGAACACCACGAGCAATTATAAGTGAGTGGGGAAAATATTTTTGTAACCAATTTTTATATCATTTATTTAAAAAATATGGTATTACACATAAAGTTGCTACTCCTTATCACCCTCGAAAAAGTGGACAAGTTGAAATTTCAAATAGAGAAACCAAACTTATTCTTAAAAAAATTGTTAATCCTACAAGGAAAGATTGATCTTTGAGATTGAATGGTGCATTGTGGGCTTACCGTACTGCTTTTAAAATACTCATCGGAATGTCTCCATTTAGGCTTGTGTTTGGAAGATCATGTCATTTGCCTGTTGAATTAGAACATAGAGCATACTGGGCCATAAAACGATTAAATTTTTCATTAGACTTAGCTGGAATTCATAGAGAACTTCAACTAAATGAATTAGAAGAAATCAGAAATGATGCTTACGATTGTGCAAGGAAATATACGGACAAAATGAAATTATTTCATGATAAACACATCTTGAGAAAAACTTTTTCTCCTGGTCAAAAAGTTTTTTTTTAACTCTCGTTTGTTATTATTTCCAGGCAAGTTGCATTCACGACAGTCTGGTATTTATTATTCGCACGGTCTATCCTCACGGAGCTGTAGAAATTGAAAATCCAAAAAATGGTAATATTTTTAAAGTGAATGGTCAACGGATAAAACCATATTTGGAATTAAAATCTTTTGAGGTAGAAGAGGTTCTTCTTAGGGACCCCAATATTGTGGATTAATACTCTATTGTGTTTGTCCGATCAAGTGGCGGATAATGGTACTCCGTGGCTTATAAAGTAGGATTTTTTAGTTTCCCACAACAACTGATTTTGTAGATATTTTTCTATTATTTTATTTTTTTTAATTATGGAACAAAGTTTGAAAGCAATAGAAAAAAGATTTCCCTTTCTTAGCAAAAAAGTCATTTTGAAAGTTTACAAAACCAGACTTGAAAGGATGAGGTTGCTTATGAATAACGGCATACCTTTTAATATTCGATTCATTATTGAAGCCAATGTGAGAATAGCAGGTGAATTCACAGAACACCAACTAGATTTTTACCAGGGCTTAGAAAAGTTCATATGCCGAGAAAAGACGAGCAAAGAAAATGGTCGTTTGCTACAAATGTGCCAGGTGGAACTGTGATTCAAGATGTCGATCTTTAGGAATTCCTTGCACAAACAGAGAAGATAAAATCCAGTTCATCAAGGATGGTCTGAATAAGGAGAATTTAGAAGATATCGAAATTTCTATTGACCCACATCCTAGTGGACTCGTACATTACGGGATTTGATGTTTGTGGAATAAATTCAAACCAGAATATGAACAACGTCTTGAAAATCTGATATTAAAAGACCCTGTTTGCCAAATGGGAAGCTTCTCACTGACTCATAGAAGGTGTTTAAACTATTTTGAACGTAATATCAGAAGAAAATGTAGGCCTCAATCCCAAATACTGTACATACACGTGAGTATCATTACCTTTTGTCGTTTTATTAGATTTTCGGAATAAAAATGTGATACGCAATAAATGCATTCATTATTCTGTTAAGTAGTTGAAGCACAATTAACACGGGCACAGATTTGATAAATCTTTTTACTTTATTTTGCATCTATAAATAAACCTTGCATTTGTTTCTTTTATGAATTCCTCAAACTTGTATTATTTTCTTTGACTCTCTAAAATAATTTTTCTTTTCAAAAAATGGAATCATCATCTTCCACAAAAAGATTTAATTATCTACATTTTTTGTGGAGCTAGTCATGGGAAAGAGGCTTGCTTTACTGAAGCAGCCCACAAATTGGGACGTACCTCAGGACAAAATGCTTTCATATAGTTTACGAAGGAGGAAGTCTGGGATTAATGGATCGTGCCGCTTCTCCTTCTGCCTATATGGAAGGAGTAAAAGTGATGGGAATCATTGCAAAACATCTGGCTGAAAGTAAAATCACCGGAACAACTATTGGAGATGAGTTCAGAGATGTGAATATGTAATACCACATAACTCACATGACAAATAATGTTGATGCCTTTATCACCCTTCCCGGAGGTTTTGGCACTCTTGAGAAATTTTTTCATGTGGTTACCAGAGCCCAGCTAAATGTTCATAAGCAACCAATAGGTCTGCTAAATGTAAATGGTCTCTTCGATGGTTTACTATCTTTCACCGACTACTCTTCTGAAAAAGGTTTTATTTCTGAACGTTCTAAACGAATCATAGTCGCTGCAACAACACCAGAAGAGCTGATCAAAAAACTTATTGCATTTGTTCCTGATCCTGATCCAGCTCTTGCTAATATTATTTGTATGGAAGATTTCACTGTACGAAAATGTAAAATTAATGCATTCCTTTCCCTTTGATATCCCATTTCATTCCTCTTGTTGTTTTTACTTTTTAGCGGATGTAAAAATTGTGAAAATGATGGAAGCTTAAGGAGTGTTTCTTTTCGATCTCTTGACGCGCATCTATTCATGATTTATGTATTGTTACTACTGTAATTTTTCTCGTTTGTTTTTAATAAAATCATTGATGACAGTGTAAGGCGACTCTTCGGACTCTCTTGAAGTGCATCTAGTTGTTTGTGTTATACATCCGGGTATATATTTTCTTTTACTGTATTGCCACACTTATTTTTCTTGCAGGTCCAAAAGGGTTTAAGCAAAGCGTCATGTTTCATAACAGGGAAGCCTTCTTTAAACGCTTACTCTAATATTATTTTTACACAAAAAGGATATTGTTCGTTATTAAGTATGTGGGAAGGTGTATATTTCTCTATAATAATATAATATTATACAAAAAGGTTGAAAATCATGGCACCACTTTCTTGAGAAAATATTAGTGAAAAAATTATTTTTGGGAATAGATTTGGATAAAGGTGTATGGAATTCATTGCACAAGACTCCTTCTTAGAGTTTTGAAACGCTCTATATTTTTTGTTGTGTGGTCAAACATATTGTGTTCATTCTAGAACTTGTTCATTTATACATTTCGAGACTACAATTATAAGCTCTTGTATTAAGATGATAAAGGTAATTAGGATAAACTCCTTATTGGCTTATATTTTCCCACCCATTACATTTTATCCTTAGAATCCCCATTGAGCCTTAACCTATTTCTTTGATCAAGCACATTACTTTAGCCATTATCCGTTCGTGTTGATGACACATCCATTTGCACCCTCTGATGAAAGATTTAATTGTGAACTAGATGTGAGACAAATAAGGATTGATGTTCATAAGAGTATTGTGGATATCAGGAGCTTTCATTGAAACTGAAAGGGTGTGAAGTACATTGGAGTATTGAATCGAATAAAAGAGAAATATAAATAAAAGCAAAAAAAATGCCAAAAAGAAAAATGGGAGGTCAAGTGTGAAAATAATCACTATGTATACATAAAATAGCACTTGAACTATCCCTCGAGTGATACATAATTCTTTCCAAGAAGATCCATCGACATACTATTTCCTACACAAGAGTATGACCTTGCCAGATGAATATTCAAATTACCTCGTGAAGTACAGAATATCTTGGGGATGATGGTTTGAGAGTTTTCATTACAAAAGAGATGATGTTGATTGTTATTTGTAGGATTTGTAACGCATCTAAATTCACAATTGATCTTGGCTAGCAAACCTCATAATTAATCCTTTATACCCATACCCAAAGCCACGTTACAACCAAAGAAAGACATTTTAATATATGCATGAGTTTATCCTTTTTAATAGTGGATTTTTTATTTTTGACCAAGCGTATGGCAATGATACATTATGCTTTGATATGAGTGAACTCTTTTCGAATATCCCATATATACACTTGAGTAAAGAGTGGCATCCACCATGAGGTATTGAATCTTTTTCCATTCGAGTCTCAATGAAGTTGTTAGAATTTGATGCGGCATCCTATCTCACTTGGGTATGATCACTTCTTTTCTCTTGATATTGGTTTTACCATGAATTTTTCGCCCGAGGGCATACAAAAGATAAGTGTGGGGCAATTTATAGGATATATTTTTAGTAATATTTTTATTAATATTATATATATATGTATGTATATATATATATATATATATATATAATTGTGTATTTTGTGTGATAACTTAGAATTTCTACTGTATATTTTTGTTATTTCACTTCTTTAGAATTTACTATAATTTTGTGTTATTTTTAGATAGTTAATTAGAATTAAATTATATCTGTAGGTTAACCAACCGGTACAAAATATTTCAATTGGTTCAAGAGCAATATTTTTCAAGAATCCAAACATATACATGAGTGATCTCATTTTTTTTTCTCATCGAGAAAATCATTTTGAAATTAAATTCACCCAAATCCGAGCTCGTATGAAAAAGTTATGGTCGTTCGAAGTTTGGAGGACAATTAAACACGCGGACCAATGATATCGTGCCACGTGTCAAAACCGGATTGGACAAACTAAGCCAACTATAGAGTGACATCAGCCATGAAGTCAACATGCATCCGTGTCATCCTTGTCAGCTGCAACGTCAGCAAAAGTACACGCCGAACACACGCCAGCATGCTTGAGCCAATCAGAACGTGCCACGTGGCAGCACACGTCAGCAAAACACACGCCTGAGACACGTCCGAGCCAGCTGGACAATTTTGGCCACTCGCACCACCAGCGCGTGTGACATACGCTCTAGTCCAGAATCGCTAACCTGGCGCGTGTTGCACACTCGCGCGTCAGAAAAGCGCCACGTCAGCTGATGACGTGGCAGTCGGATGGAATTATTGTGGGATGAATATCAGATTTGTTTGGATGTGTATTATTGATGAGTTTTGTATTGACATAATTAGAGATAGATTTATTTATTATTTAGTGTGAGTTTATTTATTATTTAGTTGTATTAAAAAATTCTAAAATAGTAGTATAAATGGGAGATGTTGAGAGGAAAAGGGGGAGAGAAAATAGAGAGATGATATTGTAAGAGAGACATAGAAAAAAAATATTATGTAATAAAATTATTTTTGAGAAATAATATTATGAAATATTTATTTATTTGTGTTGTTATTATGAGTGAGTAATTTTATTTTATTGGGGTTATGATGAAACCATGTCTATAATATTATTAATATTTATATAATAATTCCAGTAAATATTTTTAAAGAGTATGATTTTCAGTAGGGGAATATTATTCATCAATTATATCACATATTTTTTATAGTTATAAATTCCTCATTGCTTTGTGATTAATGATATTAGTTAATTTCTTTGATTTTTTGTTTTCAATTAAATTGGATACATGCAATGCTTAGAGATTACACTTTTCAAGCGAAGAAAACTATATTTGAATTATAATTTCGTACTTATTATTAAATCTATAAGAAAGTAGTAACATTGCTTTCAAAATCTATTCCCCGAATTTCTTGGAATTAATATATAAAATAAATACATAATAGAAACTGGCGGATTCTAAACCCTAGTAAATTATTTAAAAATCTATTTATCTAAAATTCAATTAAAAATTATTATTAATTATTTCAATCATTCCAACTATTAAATTATTTGGGACTAGATTAGAGTTTAATATAATTTGGTTTAATACGATAGAAATATTTTTATTTCACCATCATAGTCCTCCATGTAGAATCGACCTTGCACCGTATTTCTACATTGAATGAATCATGTGATTGCGAGTATTAGACTAAAGAGTCAACAACAGACCACACTCGAAACAGTTAACCGACGACTTCTTACAGTTTGCAAATACGTGACTCTGAACATTATAGTTGAAATATCTCGGCGTACCACCAAAAGTCAGCGATAGTGACATGGAAACCTTTGATCCTCTGGCCGATGGAGAAGGTCCCACAAACGATCGATGCGAGGGTCGAGGTTTAGAAACCCCAGTTCCCTTACATCTCGATGAATCTCCAGACGTCTTCTGTTTCTATGGCATGGACATAGGCTCCATAGATGATAGAGTCATCTCCAATGCTGGGTCTCTGCCAACATCGACATTCTCTCTAGCTACTTGCCTCTTATCATGAGATTGGTCTTCACGACCATATGCACTGGGCTGATCGGTGCTCGTTAACGAACGAGTCACCTCACCATGCTCATTGTTGCGATCACGACCACAACCTCGTTTCCTCGATATACCGAACATATAACCGCTAGGTTTAACGGAACATAACATTGCAAAACAACATACCGAAAATACTAGCTCAACACAACATATCTACGTAAGACAACAAATATTAACACCATAAAAATATCCACTCCGGATAATTACACAAATATAAGAACTACCACTGCAACAAATGGAACTTAATGTCGTAAAAAAATCACATGACCATATCAACAGGAAACTCATGACCATTACCGATATGAACACGACTGTAACAAACTACACGTCATTGTGGTAAACCATTGGTAACATTCTTTTAAAATTCCACGAGGTATTCGTTCGAACCATAATATTTTAAAATCCTTGAGAAAATAAAATTTGAAAATACTTTTGATACCTCGGGATGTTTTACTAAAACTATAACTCATAGGTCGTAACCATCTCATTTTGAAATCATATGCAAAATAGTATTCCAGAATATTAAATTCTCTTGGAAACAACATCATCAAGATAACTATGTCATAACGTATCATCATCACAAATAATAAACCACGAGGTAACAACATGTTACCACGCAATATCATCACAATTAACAACACACACGGTAATCTGCGGCCTTGCTACCTTGGCATCGACCCCCAGAGGTTTCACCGAACCATCACCGGGTGGAAAAACTGTTCATACTCACACTAACCATTTCTAGAAATCAGCAATCACATCCGAATAACATCATACAAGCCACAAAGCAAAGCCAACCCTTTCAAAACAACAATTGGGTACTCACTCGAAATTCTTCAACAAAAACAGTAATGTGACAAATATATCACAATGGCTTGACATCACACGATTCAACTCTAGCCTGTCACCTTAAGCAAAAATCCTCATCCCCCACATACTGCACTTAACACGTGATAGGTACAAAATTAGCGTGCATTAATGAGTTAAAATATTTGAACGTTCTGTTCAGGTTCGTTAGCGTGCGCTAATGACGAAATTCGCTTGCGGTAACTGACTCATCTTATAAAATATTCCAAGTTTGAATTAGAGTTTAAATCGAGAATGATTTTTCCTCTTTCACTATATTTTTTGAAAAGAAAAAATCACATTTTTGTTTTAAAATATAAAAATTTTATGATGTGAATGATTTTTTTAAAATCTTATACTCGAGTCATTTGAAAGTAAAACCAATATGTTAAGAATCATTTCCAATAATCCTCTCAAACACGACAAAGATCCACGACAGTAACATTTTACAAAATGACCAAGATACTTCAAAACATAATTGTCAAATACCGTCGCAAGGTTCATCCTAAAATACAAGGTCAGCTCGCCAAAAATTCAAACCACTTTTCAAAATGTACATTAAGCCGCCATTTAACCACGCCGTCAAAATATTTTGAAAATTGATTTTCCGCAAATATACTCAAGTCTATGAATTTTTCAGAAACCATTTACAAACACGCACACGCAATGGGTAGAACTACCAATAAAAACACATTTGCAGTAAATAACCACAATTAACCAAAAAGCATTCGACTCCCAAACATATGCTTATCCGACATTCAAAATTACCAGTTATAACAACACAACTTCATAGCACCAAATTCAAACAAAAATCAGCATAACCTGTCTCGGTTCTCAACGAACTCTTTCACCGACACACTTTCTAAAACACATCAATATTCAGCAATTGACAACACGTTACATCACTCAGAATTCAGTCCATCAATATATCCCAATCGTTACATACATAATATACCACAAGTATCAATCTGGTTTCCATCTCACAACACGCACATAACAGAGTCATTAAACACCAGCTATAAAAAAGGAGACTTACATCCATAGGTCGCACAAAGATGACGGTCGCCCACAACACTAATCTCAACCGACAGCACAGACGACGTGATGTGACGTGTAATATCCATGTGCTTTATTAAAATGTATTTTATTTTTGGTCATATTCGATTGGGAGTTGGATTGGGAAAGTTCCATATTAAACCGTTTGGTGCCTGGAACCATGTGTATATTGAAGCTGGAACTGGTATGTTGGTTGTTAGTGATTGTTGTGTTCTGTGACTGTCAGGATGTGTTCATTCTAACCAAACTTCGTAATGGTGATGCTGAGAAGCAGCAGTTAACGCACACTGGATAGTGTTGCTAGCGAGCGCTAATCATGCATTTGTAGCGCACGTTAGTTGGCCATGGCAGCGCACGCCATTACGGCTGCTCAGTACATGCATAGGTATCTGGAATCTACCCGGAAAACTAACAGGTAGCGCGCGCTAACCATTACGGGTAACGTACGTAGCGCGACCAGTGTAGAAAGTTCTGCACCGCCTTTTAAAGGCAGTGGACTGCCTCTTTGCCCAATAGAGCACGCTACACCTTGCCCGTAGCGCGTGTTAATCACGTCCCATATAAATAGGACATCATGGTTCAGTTTACGTCATTTCTTCTTCCTTCTTTTCTCCTCCGACGGTTGGGTGACCTAGACGTAGGGAAGTGCAGATTTTGGCCGGACTTCACTACCCAACAACGTTTTAGAGTTCCTAGAGCGAAGCTAAGAAGATCTTAACACCTTTTATCCTACGGATTAAGGTAAATCATTTGAAATGTTAATTCTTCATATTTTAGGGTTTTGGTGAGGTTTCATCCTCTAAGGTCCAGATCTAGTCATGATTATGCTGGATTATGATATTGTAATTATAATCATTTGCTTTTGATCGAAGTTTACGGATTAAGTTTCAAGTTTTCTTCCGTAGTTGTGTATCATACATGTTGAACCCATAGTGTCCGATTGATTGTACCTAAGAGTAGAACTTAGGGTAAAGCTTTTCGTTTATGTCGTACTATGTTTGATATAGTGCTGTGTTGTGCTAGGACATAATCGTTGAGGAAAGTTCGGGAGGCAGTCCTTTCGTTCACCGTTCCCTGTACCATTATAATTGAGGCAAGTACTTTGATTGTGTTTGATGTACTTCATGTGAATATGTGAAAAGTGTGAATTTGTAAGTGGTAATTTTAGAAAATGTGGTTTGTGCCATGTGGTTACTGAGTATGTGTGAACCGAGTTAAAAACAGTGAGGGTCCCTTGGGATTCGATAGGCGGCATTCCCTATAGATCACTCGGTGGGGTTGTACAACCAGAGAGGGCCTGACGAGGACTCCCTGGGGTGTGTATCTCGCGTGAGGTACATGGCCAGTACAGCTCAGGAGGTTGTTTTGTGATGATGATTATGGCATTCTATTCCAAAATATATGTGATGGCACTGTTATTTGGTTGTTTATTCACTTGTGGCACATATTTTGGAATCGTTGTACTTGCACCAGATATTTGCTGATCCCTTATGGGGTAGATATACTTGTTGTGTATTCAGGTACAGGTCTTAATGGCGAGCCGGCGTAGGAAGGGCATGACGATGGCGAGAAACACTGATATCATGTGTTATTTTGAGTCGGTAGTCGTTTATCACGGTTAAAGTCGTGTTTTGGTTTTGTACTAGCGCGGGTACTATCATATATGGTTTAATATATTAGTGTTAGTCATTGTTGATGTTGTTGGATCATTTGTGAGTTGTTGTATCTATTGTAATCTAACATGACCATGTATTGGTATGCTTTGTGATGTATGTTGTATTGGAGTTGATGTTGGTTTTAAGCGTGTGAATGTCCCGGTTCAGTTGATGGTCATTGTGTTTTATGTTGGTCTAAGCCTGGTAGGTTCTCCAAAAAGAATTTACAGCGCTGTAATATCTCTGTAAATCACAGGGTTGTTACAGAATTTGGTATTGGAGCCTAGGTTTATGGATACCTAGGTTGTTGGTGTTTTGGGTCTATCAAAGTGAGTTGGACATTTGTTTATGATATCATCGGGTTGCTGCTATCCCATGTGACCTGTGCTGTAAGTCTCTCTGAATTCTGATTCCTTCTTCCTAAATCATTTTGGTCTCTTTCCGAACATGATTGGATTTTGAGTTCCTCTTGTGAATTGTGTTACATTTGAGTTGTGTCTATTGTTTTTCTTCCCTTATACATCTAAGGAACTGGTGCATATTGACGTAAGGAGAAGTTGAGCCTTTCGATTGTAATCTCCTTCCTATGTGTGTGGTGGTTATGTTGTGTTAATTCGAATAACCCTGGATTGAGGGGCTGGGATTTGTTTATGGTATTAGGATTGTTCGAATGTGCATAAGTATACTATACGGTCCGGGTGAAAATAGTCACATAGCATATATGGGAAAACCGGGAACATTATTGATTCCTACATTCCATTAAGAATGAAATTTTAAGTGTCAGTTTTATCCAAGCAGTGAAGACCTATGAACGTCTTATTACCTGGTCACGTATTTCGGCGAAAACTTTTTCTCAAGTCAGACGTGTTGGTCGAAGAGGAAAGATTTTTAAAATTTCGATATTTGAAGTGTAAATCCTTCAAATTAGTTACGACATATTAAGACTTTGTTTGCAAACTTGAAAGTTGACATGAGAAATAAAACTTCCTCTTTTAAAGTATTCACGAGTTTTGGGCGACACTTGACTCGCCCCTTATTTGCAAAAGATTGTGTTTCGGACATGGTATTATTATTCCAGTCAGAAGACCAAAAGTTGATTTTAAGCATAATACACATGTATATGTATTCTCACCCTTGTATATAGTATACGTGCCTCCCAAATTCGACGTTCTAGTATTTCTTACATTGAGTACTTGAGATCAGACAATACCCTATGAAGCCTCCTCAGTAATTGAGTTGTCAAGTGGGGCAAAGAGACAGAAAACATCCAGAAGGTTTTGGGTAATAGTGCTCAGAATTGTGATCAAGTTGATGGTGTAATGTCGGTTCATTTTGAATCCATTCATGATAATAACCCTTTTCGCCGAGAGGTAGGATTTCAGCTCAGTTGTTAATGGTCTTTCGATGATTCTTTATGTGATGTTGTATACGTACGAACCGATGGTGCTCGAATTTGTATGTTGTCGTTTATTGGAAACCTTAGGTTCTAATGCTGTCTGAGATATGTTCATGACCATTTTACTGAATTGGAACAGTTAGCGAATACTACCTTGTAGATAGCGCACGCTAACGCAAGATGCAGAAACTACTGCATTCAACTGAGAACTAGCAGCGCACGCTATGCAATTATGTAGCTCGCGCTGAGGTGCAGCAGTTTGCGCACGCTCTGGAGAAGATAACGTGCGCTAACTGGTAGTTCAGGGGCAGTCCAGAAGCTACTGGACTGAGGCTGGAGGTCTCATTAGCGCACGCTAATGCTTGTAGTTAGCGCACGCGAATATGTCTGGCATATGAACTGGACAGCAATTGTGATTCATCATTTCCACTCTTTTCCTTTTTCTCCATAGATGACATCAAGGTGTGAATCTAAGATGACTAGAGTTCGTGACCTTGTCCGATTTTGTTCCGTTGAAAGGAGTTTTGGAGTATAACATCTTCTAATTCATTGTTCCTCATTAGATCGGGGCAATTCCTTGATTTCCCCTTGAGTTGACCATTTTGTAGATTCTGTTCTTGATCTCATATTTTCAATCTGGTTTTGATGAATTAATTGAGGTCGAATGTTGTTGTTGGTCATGTTCTATTAATTGTGTATCCGTAACTCCGACTTGTTCAACTCAGTTGATGATTCTGAGGACTCTAAAGAACCGTGAAGGATTAACATTCGATCAAATATTCGTGAACAAATCAAACAATCAAGGGGCGTCCGATATCCTAGATGTGGGCAAGTGATGCTTTCATAATACGTCGGAATTCTTGATACTCCCGACAATTGTGGCATTGACTCTCTTTATTTTCTTGCTTTCCATCTCCAACTTGGTAGTTCTACGTTTCGAGGACAAAACTCCCTTGGAGGGGCGAGAAGAGTATAATAATCAAGAGTCCTGCGCTCGTATATTTAAGGCCTTGAACCCTTATGTTTGACTCTGTTGTCGCACTGCAGAACTTGCGAGTTCGATAGTACTGCGATGATTGGCTTGATGTCTTTGCTTACCGTAATTATGGTTTCCATCATGTTCTGGTTTCAAGATCTCGTTGTATGACCCCATTGTTGTTGAATATTGGACATATTTCCTTGGGTAACTCATGATTCTACCCGAGCAAACCATATCTATTGCGTTATGCTTTATTTTGATTTCAACTTATGCCGCTAACTGAATCGTATCCCTGCCGAGAAATTCTCATGATGTTAGTAGCCATTCCGCATTCGCTAAAATGCCTAAAGATTTGTCCATCCGACCATATGAAGTTGCTTGTTACGTTATTACCTTGTTTTCGTTGTTCTAAATTTCGGGGATAAACTTCTTTTGTAAGTGGATCGTGAAACACGAGTTTTTGACTTCTTTTTCCACCCTAACTCGCTTAGGTTCGGTGATACCTTCTGAATTTGTTCTATTCTTCGGGCTTTGTCATTCGAACGAGTTGTGATATTGTTACACATGAATCTGTTTACAGTTATGACTTTTCCCAAGTTTGGTTCAACTATCATGAGTCCTATGCAAAGTGAACGTCTTGTAATTCTTACAAGCCCATCTAATATCCTGAGTTGAGGCGTGAACTTTGGGGTTGTTTGGTTGTTGTCGTCCAATCGTTGTTGTTCGAATGTGGTTCAATCGTTGTGGTTCAATTGTTGTTGCTCGATCTCGCATTGTGATTATCGAGTGTCTGATTCCCTTAAGATTCGTGTACTCATCCCAATAAGTCACCTTTCAAACTTTTGAGGTTGTCGGAACTATACATTTGTTCGGCATTAAGCTCGCATTTTGAATATTGCACTATTTGGATTATCAACCTAGTGCTTTATGATCATTGCACTTCGTAAACATTCATGCGTATTGAATCGGACTACAGCGGCTTTGTATGACATGGAGTTTCGTGTCCGCTGTTGGCAGCAGATAATGCGAGTCAGCTAATGTTTGCCTTGCCTTGATTGTCTCATATCCTAAGTTTTGGGAAAAAAATTATTTCAATGAAAGTGGGATGTAATAATTTTATTTTCCCGTTAGTTCCTTCTCTTTGATCTATTTTCATTTCTTTTGGTTCGACGATCAACATCTGAGAGATGGTCATCATGTTTTGACATCAAGTGGGAATGCCGAAAACCCGTGATTATATCCTTTAGATTGACTAATATTTTGGTCGTATTCGCACCATTGATTGACTCGACCCCTATCAGGCATCCTTGCGAGTCTATCGCTAAGATTTTATTGTTAATATTATCATTGTTGTGGCGGTAAGAGATAATTAACACTGGATGACGCTGCCGCCATAATAGCGGCTACTAGCAAAAACTGTAGCACCGCTAGGGCTGCCGACCTAAGGTCGGTTTGATGTATATATAAGGCCTTGAGAGGTATTTCCATAGTAGACTCAAGACGTTAACCGAAAGGAAACAGTTGAGTAACCTTGTAAGTATAGATCCTACTAAGCATAACCGTTGCTTGGAACATATCAATTATCTAGAGACTGTGGCATAATTTCATCGGGATGCAAATCAAACTATGCAGGAAGCAGCTACATGAGAACGTGAGTGTGCTATGTATCTAGAAGCTCAGTTGGCTGCAGTACATCATACTCTTCAAGAGAGGGAGGCCCAGTACACTCAAGCGAGAGAAGCCCTCCAAGATTAGATCCAGCAAGAAAGGGAAATGATACGAGCCAATGCTGAGGAAATCTTTGCTATCATCTCAGCGGCCCCAATCCCGGTAGTGAGACAGGAAGTCGCAGAAGATGATGAGGATCCCGAGGAAGATCCCGAAGAGGACCCGGAAGAAGAGGTCGAAGATAACTGTGTCGTTGTTAACCGATAAGCTATGCTTAATGGGGCAAGCTATGGATACGATTGATGACTGAGACATATATTTCGACGACCCTCTTCCTGTTTCGAGTTTAAAGGACAAAACTTCTTTTTAGAGGGTAAGGGTATAATATCCGTGTGCTTTATTAAAAACGTATTTAATTTTGGTCATATTTGATTGGGAGTTGGATTGGGAAAGTTCCATATTATACCGTTTGGTGCCTCGAACCGTGTGTATATTGGAGTTGGAATGGGTATGTTGGTTGTTAGTGATTGTTGAGTTATGTGCCTGTCAGGATGTGTTCGTTCTAACCAAACCTCATAATGGTGATGCTGAGAAGCAACAGTTAGCGCACGCTAGATACTGTTGCTAGTGTGCGCTAATCATGCATTTGTAGCACACATTAGTTGGCAATGGTAGCGCACGCCATTATGGCCGCTTAGTACATGCAGAGGTTTCTGGACTCTACTCGGAAAACTAACAGGTAGCGCGCGCTAACCATTACGGGTAACGCACGCTATAGCGCTGCCAGTGTAGAAAGTTCTGCACTGCCTTTTAAATGCGGTGGACTGCCTTTTAGTCCAATAGTGCACGCTACACCTTACCCGTAGCGCGCGTTAATCACGTCCAGTATAAATAGGACATCATGATTTAGTTTACGTCATTTCTTCTTCCTTTTTTTCTCCTTCGACGGCTGGGCGACCTGGACGTAGGGAAGTGCAGATTTTGGCCGGACTTCACTACCCAACAACGTTTTAGAGTTCCTAGAGCAATGCTAATAAGATCTTAATAGCTTTTATCGTCCAAATTAAGGTAAATCATTCGAAATCTTAATTCTTTATATTTTAGGGTTTTGTTGAGGTTTCATCCTCTAAAGTCCAGATCCAGTCATGATTATTCTGGATTATGATGTTGTAATTATAATCCTTTGCTTTTTGTTGAAGTTTACGGATTAAGTTTCGAGTTTTCTTCTGTAGTTGTGTATGATCCATGCTGACCCCATAGTGTCCGATTGATTGTCCCTAAGAGTAGAACTTAGGGTAAACCTTTCCGTTTCCATCATACTATGTTTGATATAGTGTTGTGTCGTGCTATTACTAATCATTGAGGAAAGTTCGGGAGGCAGGTCCTTTCATTCACCGTTCCCTGTACCATCGTAATTGAGGCCAGTACTTTGATTGTATTTGATGTACTTCGTGTAAATATGTGAAAATGTGATTTTGTGAAAAGTGGTAATTTCTGAAAATGTCGTTTGTGCCATGTGGTTACCAAGTATGTGTGAACCGAGTTAAAACCAGTGAGGGTCCCTTGGGATTCGATAGGCCGCATTCCCTATGGATCACTCGGTAGGGTTGTACAACCAGAGATGGCCTAAAGAGGACTCCGTGGGGTGTGTATCTCGCGTGAGGTATAGGGCCAGTACAGCTCGGGAGGTTGTTTTGTGATGATGATTATGGCATTGTATTCCGGAATATATGTGATGGCACTGTGATTTGGTTGTTTATTCACTTGTGGTACATACTCTGGAATCGTTGTACTTGCACCGGATATTTGCTGATCCCTTATGGGGTGGATAGTTGTTTATTCACTTGTGGTACATATTCTGGAATCGTTGTACTTGCACCGGATATTTGCTGATCCCTTATGGGGTGGATATACGTGTTGTGTATTCAGGTACAGGTCTTAATGGCGAGACGATGTGTTATTTTGAGTCGGTGGTCGTTTTATCATGGTTAAAGTCATGTTTTGGTTTTGTACTCGCGCGGGTACTATCATATATCGTTTAATATATTAGTGTTAGTCATTTTTGATGTTGTTGGATCAGTTGTGAGTTGTTGTATCTATTGTGATCTAACAGGACCATGTATTGGTATGCTTTGTGATGTATGTTGTATTGGAGTTGATGTTGGTTTTAAGCTTGTGAATGTCTCGGTTCAGTTGATGGTCATTGTGTTTTATGTTGGTCTAAGCCTGGTACGTTCTCCAAAAAGAATTTATGGCGCTGTAATATCTCTGTAAATCACAGGGGTGTTACAGAATTTGATATCGGAGCCTAGATTTATGGATACCTAGGCTGTTGGTGTTTTGGGTCTATCAAAGTGAGTTGGTCGTTTATTTATGATATCATCGGGTTGCTGCTATCCCATGTGACCTATGCTGTAATTCTCTCTGAGTTCTGATTCATTCTTCCTAAATCGTCTTGGTCTCTTTCCGAACATGATTAGATTTTGAATTCCTCTTGTGAATTGTGTTCTATTGGAGTTGTGTCTATTGTTTTTCTCCCTTATACGTCTACGAAACTGGTGCATATTGACGTAAGGAGAAGGTGAGCCTTACGATTGTAAGCTCCCTCCTATGTGTGTGGTGGTTGTGTTGTGTTAATTCGAATAACCCTGGATTGAGGGGCTGGGATTTGTTGATGGTATTAGGATTGTTGGGATGTGCATAAGTATACTATACGGTCCGAGTGAAAATAGTCACATAACATATATGGGAAAACCGGGAACATTATCGATCCTACATTCCATTAAGAATGAGAAATAAAACTTCCTCTTCTAAAGTATTCACGCTTTCTGGGCGAAACGTGACTCGCCCCTTATTTGCAAAAGATTGTGTTTCGGACATGGTATTATTATTCCGGTCAGAAGAACAAAAGTTGATTTTAAGCATAATACACGTGTATATGTATTCTCACCCTTGTATATAGTATGAGTGCCTCCCAAATTTGAGGTTCTAGTATTGCTTACCTTGAGTACTTGAGATCAGAAAATACCCTATGAAGGCCCCTCAGTAATTGAGTTGTCAAGTGGGGCAAGGAGATAGAAAACATCCGAAATAGTGCTCAGAATTGTGATCAAGTTGATGGTGTAACGTCGGGTCATTTTGTACGCATTCGTGATAATAACCCTTTTCGCCGAGAGGTAGGATTTCAGTTTAGTTGTTAATGGTCTTCTGATGATTCTTTGTGTGATGTTGCATACATACGAACCGATGGTGCTCGAATTTGTATGTTGCCATTTATTGGAAACCCTCAGTTCTAATGCTGTTTGAGATATGTTCACGACCATTTTACTGAATCGGAAGAGTTAGCGTAGGCCACCTTGTGGATAGCGCACGCTAACGCAAGATAAGACTACTGCATTCAACTGAGAATTTAGCAACGCACGCTATGCAATTACGTAGCGCGCGCTGAGGTGCAGCAGTTAGCGCACGCTATGGAGAAGGTAATGCGCGCTAACTGGAAGTTCGGGGGAAGTCCAGAAGCAACTGGATTGAGGCTGGAGGTCTCGTTGGCGCACGCTAACGCTTGTAGTTAGCGCATGCTAATCTGTCCAGCATATGAAACGGACAACAATTGTGATTCATCATTTCCAGTCTTTTCCTTTTTCTCCATAGGTGACACCAAGGTGTGAATCGAAGACGACTAAATTTCGTGACCTTGGCCGATTTTGTTCCATCCAAAGGCGTTTTGGAGTATAACATCTTCTAATTCATTGTTCCTCATTGGATCGGGGCAATTCATTGATTTCCCCTTGAGTTGACCGTTTTGTAGATTCTATTCTTGATCTCATCTTTTCAATCCGATTTTGATGAATCGATTGAGGTCAAATGCTGTTGTTGGTCATGTTCTATGAATTGTATATCCATAACTCTGACTTGTTTAACTCAGTTGACGATTCTGAGGACTCTAAGGAACCATGAACGATTAACGTTCGATCAAATATTCATGAACAAATCAAACGATCAAGGGACGTCCGTTATCCTAGA
This sequence comes from Orobanche coerulescens, assembly GCA_033398695.1. NCBI lineage: Eukaryota > Viridiplantae > Streptophyta > Magnoliopsida > Lamiales > Orobanchaceae > Orobanche > Orobanche coerulescens. Next base: position 116,775,250 of record CM065815.1, on the reverse strand, counting down.
TGTTGGTCAGTGATGCTTTCATAATACGTCGGAATTCTTGATACTCCCGACAATAGTGGCATTGACTCTCTTTATTTTCTTGTTTTCCATCTCTAACTTGGTAGTTCTATGTTTCGAGGACAAACTCCCTTGGAGGGGGAGAAGATTATAATAATCGGGATTCCTGCGCTCGTATATTTAGGGCCTTGAATCCTTATGTTTGACTCTGTTGTCACACTTCAGAACTTGCGAGTTCGATAGTACTGCGATGATTGACTTGATGTCTGAGCTTACCGTAATTGTGGTTTCCATCATGTACTGGTTTCAAGATCTCATTGTATGACCCTATTGTTTTTTAATATTGGACCAAATTTCTTTGGGTAACTCATGATTCTACCCGAGCAAACCATATCTATTGCGTTATGCTTTATTTTGATTTCAACTTGTGATACTAACTGAATCGTGTCCCTACTGAAAAATTCTCATGATGTTAGTAGCCATTCCGCATTCTTTAGAATGCCTAGAGATTTGGCCATATGACCCTATGAAGTTACTTGTTACGCTATTACCTTGTTTTCGTTGTTCTAAACTTCGTGGACAAACTTCTTTTGTTTGAAGTGGATCGTGACACCCGAGTTTTTGACTTCTTTTTCCACCATAACTCACTTAGGTTCAGTGATACCTTCTGAATTTGTTCTATTCTTCGGGCTTTGTCGTTCGAACGAGTTGTGACATTATTACAGATGAATCTGTTTACAGTTATGACTTTTCCCAAGTTTGGTTCAACTCTTGTGAGTCCTAAGAAAAGTGAACGTCTTGTAATTCTTACAAGCCCATCTAATATCCTGAGTTGAGGCGTGAACTTCGGGGTTGTTTGGTTATTGTCGTCCAATAATTGTTGTTCGAATGTGGTTCAATCATTGTGGTTCAATTGTTATTGCTCGATCTCGCATCATGATTATCGAGTGTCTGATTCCCTTAAGATTCGGGTACTCGTCCCAGTAAGTCACCTTCCAAACTTTTGAGGTTGTCGGAACTATACATTTGTTCAACGTTGAGCTCGCATTTGGAATGTTTTACTATTTGGATTATCAACCGTAGTGGTTCATGGTCATTGCACTTCGTAAACATTCTGCCGTATTGAATCGGACCGCAGCGGCTTTGTATGACATGGAGTTTCATGTCAGTAGATAACGCGAGTCAGCTAATGTTTGCTTTGCCTTGATTGTCTCATGTCCTAAGTTTTGGGACAAAATTTATTTCAACGAGAATGGGATGTAATAATTTTATTTTCCCGTTAGTTCCTTCTCTTTTGATCTATTTTCATTTCTTTCGGTTTGACGATCAACATCTGAGAGATGGTCATCATGTTTTGACATCAAGTGGGAAAACCCATGATTGTATCCTTTAGCTTGACCAATATTTTGGTCGTATTCGCACCATTGATTGACTCGACCCCTATCAGGTATCCTTGCGAGTCTATCACTAAGATTTTATTGTTAATATTATCATTGTTGTGGCGGCAAGAGATAATTAACACTGGATGACGGCGCAGCCATAATAACGGCTGCTAGAAACAACTGTAGCACCGCTAGGGCTGCCGACCTAAGGTCGGTTTGATGTATATATAAGGCCCTGAGAGGTATTTCCATAGTAGACTTAAGACGTTAACTGAAAGGAAACATTTGAGTAACCTTGTAAGTATGGATCCTACTAAGCATACCCTTTGCTTGGAACATATCAGTTATCTGGAGGTCGTGGCATAATTTCATCGGGACGCAAATCAGGCTGTGCAGGAAGCAGCTACACGAGAATGCGAATGTGCTGCGCAGCTAGAAGCTCAGTTCGCTGCAGTACAACGTACTCTTCAAGAGAGGGAGGCCCAGTACACTTAGGCGAGAGAGGCCCTACAAGATCAGATCCAGCAAGAAAGGGAAATGATACGAGGCAACGCTGAGGAAATCCTTGTTATTCTCCCATCGGACCCAATCCCGGTAGTGAGATAAGAAGTCACAGAAGACGAAGAGGATCCCGAGGAAGATCCCGAAGAGGACCCAGAAGAAGAGGTCGAAGATAACTCTGTCGTTGTTAACCCATAAGCTATGCTTAATGGGGTATGCTGTGTATCGATATTTTCTCATAAATATGTACTGGTGTAATGTTTACGATTTTACAATAAATTTTTTTATGGATACGATTGATGACTCGGACATATATTTCGACGACCCTCTTCCTGTTTCGAGTTTCGAGGACGAAACTTACTTTTAGAGGGTAAGGGTGTAATATCCGTGTGCTTTATTAAAAATGTATTTTTTTTGGTCATATTCGATTGGGAGTTGGATTGGGAAAGTTCCATATTATACCGTTTGGTGCCTGGTATGTTGGTTGTTAGTGATTGTTGAGTTATGTGCCTGTCAGGATGTGTTCGTTCTGAGCAAACTTCATAATGGTGATGCTGAGAAGCAATAGTTAGCACATGCTAAACAGTGTTGCTAGCGCGCGCTAATCATGCATTTGTAGCGCACGTTAGTTGGCCATGGTAGTGCACGCCATTATGGCCGCTCAGTACATGTAGAGGTTTCTGGACTCTACTCGGAAAACTAACAGGTAGCGTGCGCTAACCATTACGGGTAACGTACGCTAGCGCGGCCAGTGTAGAATGTTCTGCACCAACTTTTAAAGGCGGTGGACTGCCTTGTAGCCTGACAGCGCATGTTACACCTTGTCCGTAGCGCGCGCTAATCACGTCCAGTATAAATAGGACATCATGGTTCAGTTTACGTTATTTCTTCTTCATTCTATTCTCCTCCGCCGGCTGGGCGACCTGGACGTAGGGAAGTGCATATTTTGGCCGGACTTCACTACCCAACAACGTTTTAGAGTTCCTAGAGTAAAGCTAACAAAATCTTAACAGCTTTTATCATTCGGATTGAGGTTTCATCCGCTAAAGTCAACATCTAGTCATGATTATGCTAGATTATGATATTGTAATTATAATCCTTTGCTTTTCGTTGAAGTTTACGGATTATGTTTCGAGTTTTCTTCCGTAGTTGTGTATGATCCATGCTGATCCCATAGTGTCCGATTGATTGTCCCTAAGAGTAGAACTTAGGGTAAACCTTTCCGTTTCCATCGTACTATGATATAGTGTTGTGTTGTGCTAGGACCTAATCGTTGAGAAAAGTTCGGGCGGCAGTCCTTTCGTTCACCGTTCCCTGTACCATTGTAATTGAGGCAAGTACTTTGATTGTGTTTGATGTACTTCGTGTGAATATGTGAAAAATGTGATTTTGTGAAAAGTGGTAATTTCTGAAAATGTGGTGTGTGCCATGTTGTTACTGAGTATGTGTGAACCAAGTGAAAACCAATGAGGATCCCCTAGGATTCGATAGGTCGCGTTCCCTACGGATCACTCAGTGGGGTTGTACAACCAGAGAGGGCCTGACGAGGACTCACTGGGGTGTGTACATGGCCAGTATAGCTCGGGAGGTTGATTTGTGATGATGATTATGGCATTGTATTTCGGAATACATGTGGTGGCACTGTGATTTGGTTTTTTATTCACTTGTGGTATATATTCTGGAATCGTTGTACTTGCACCGGCTGTTTGCTGACCCTTCTGGGGTGGATATACTTGATGTGTATTCAGGTATAGGTCTTAATGGTGAGCCGGCGTAGGAAGGGCACGAGGATGGAGAGCAACACTGATATCATGTGTTATTTTGAGTCGGTGGTCGTTTTATCATGGTTAAAGTCGTGTTTTGGTTTTGTACTCGCACGGGTACTGTCATATATGGTTTAATATATTTGTGTTAGTCCTTGTTGATGTTGTTGGATCAGTTGTGAGTTGTTGTATCTATTGTGATCCAACGGGACCATGTATTGGTATGCTTTGTGATGTATATTGTATTGGAGTTGATGTTGGTTTAAAGCGTGTGAATGTCTCGGTTCAGTTGATGGTCATTATGTTTTATGTTGGTCAAAGCCTGGTAGGTTCTCCAAAAAGAATCTACAGCACTGTAATATCTCTGTAAATCACAGGGGTGTTACACAACGCACGATTGAACTTGTCACTCGACGACTTGAATGACACGACAAAACACGACTCAACTCGACCCGACAGTCTAGGTTTCCACAACCTAAGCTCAGATACCATAAATGTAACACCCCCGAAAATCCACCGGGAATATCACATTCCGTAGACCCTATGGACAAGAATCTATCAGGCTAATCACAACAAGACGACAAACCTTTGACCCACCGGGGTCAAACTACGTAATGACACAGACCAAAAAGGTCAAATATTAAAAATACATAGGGTCAAAATACAATACAGCGGAAGACTGTATATATAACTCAAACAGTACAATGACATCGGTCTGAACTCTAACTCTTGATTAATATCGCAGCTCAACATCTTCCATGCCGATCCTGTGACTGCTCCCACAAACCAAGCATACCTGAAATGTATGAAATGCATTTCCCCCAATTTAAGGGGTTAGCGATTCGAATTTTCCAGTACAAGTATCATAACCATACGAAATGTAGCAAGCAAACAACAATCGCCGATCAGATACGACAACCATTCGGCAAGTATTTCCGAGAGGTTTTAGTAGTTAGAAAACAAGGTATGAAGCATTTGAAAATAAAATCATCATCTAGGGAATTTTAGAAACACAAAGTCTTTAGGACCTCGAGTCCTAAGTTAACAAAAACTATTTTCGAAAACATTAGGGTCTTAGCCTAAATCTCATTTCATGTCTCAATAGTTTACAACATGGATGACATTTCCCAATTCATTTGGTTCTTGGCCCAACATTCATTTTATAAAACTTCCTTTCAAAAACATTGTTCATCAAAACGTGCTCATGACCTCATGCTACCTTGCCATGTGTCTCCATAGGTTCAACAACCCACACGGATTGAGCCAAAATAGTACATCAACATCAATCATGCTCGTAACCCCGTGATCCATTGCCACGTGTCTATGTAGGTTCAACAACCCACATGGATTGAGCTGAAACAGTACATCAACATCAATCATGTTCGTGACCCATGATCCCTTGCCACTTGTCTCCGTAGGTTCAACAACCCACACAGATTAAGCCCAAAAAACAATCACAACAACCAGTCCCGACTCCATGATCTCTTGCCATGAGTCATCGTAGGCCCCCTCGAGCCCACACGGTTGGACTGATGTGTCCTGACCCCATGATCCCTTTCCATGTGTCATCGTAGGCCTCGTCAGACCCGCACGATTGTACCTCATCACCACATACTAAGTACCAATCCCATGGTCCCTTGCCATGAATCCTCGTAGGTCCCATCGAACCCACAAGAGTGACTTAGCAACACATCATACAACATTTACAATCAACACACCATATTATATAATCGACAGTATAATACACCATAACATTATCATAACCATCATCATAAACAATACACAGTAGACTCAACATATTCAACAATCACACACAACACAATACACATCCAAGTGTATCACAAATCAATGCGATTACCACAACCAACATAATTCCTCAACAATAAACATTCGAGGATAATATAAACACCACATTACATTCATTTCGAGTAGTTCATAACCATTTCATATGAAATATATTCACGAAAGTAACCAATCAACGTAAACCCAACATGTAATCTTTATTCATAAAATAGAAGTCGTGTTATCATGATAATTGCCTCGATAACCAACACCGGAATATTCCTACGAACACGGATCGGTCGGACAGCCCCGAATACCTACAATCTCTTCAAGAAACAATGACAACACAATAATTATGAGGATAAGGACTAATAACAATGGAAATCACAACCAACGACCGAAAGAAACTCATTGAAACATTTAATCGAACATTAAATGTTCATGGTTCCTCAAGAACCCTAAAACCACGATTCGGATTAAATGAAACCGAAATATTGATATACAATCCATAGGATATGTTCAACAACATCATATAACACTAATGGATTCATCATAATCGGACTAGAATCGAAATCAAGAACAAACCCGAAAAAGGTCAAATCAAGGAAATCAATAAAAATACCTCGATCGGTCGAAGAACAAGGATTATATGATGTTATAATCACATAAGACCCTCGAAAGCACCTTGGAATGGAGCAAAATTAGCCAGGAATCCGAACCTAGTCTCACTCGTTCGTCCACCATGAGAATAAATGAAGAAATGGTGAAATGAGGAGTAAAAACGCGATTGTCCCATTTATACCTGCAGTGACACACGACCACACACACGACCAAATGCTCGTGCATTTGGTTGTGCGTTGGGCCACTGCCCAGCTTCTACTGTCACGAGAACCTGCTCGTGTGGCTTGCTCATGCGTCCCTGTCCCTCGCCATAGATCACTGGCCAGTTCTGGGGTACAACACGAGTTGGGCACACAAGCTCGTGCTCGTGTGGCTTGCTCACGTGCTACAAACGAGTGCTAGAATCGAGCCCGATAGGGCTACGAAAGCACCCAAAACATAACCAACTCAAAAGGGAGAGATATCATATGCCCACAACACCTTCTAAGAGGCAAAACGACAATCGGAATACAATATGCCGTGTCACACATGCATACACATGATCTGCATGACTTACGCAATGAAAAGTCGTACCCGTCGAACACCACAACATGATACATCATATCATACACAACGAAGAGATAATTTTAAATAATCATCATCGAAACAAAATAACTGGCACAAACGGCAAATAATTATAGGCAAACAGAAATGAAAATCTTGGGTATTACATACTACCCACTAAAAATAAGTTTTGTCCCGAAACTTAAACAAAATCATCACAGTGCCACATAACAAAACATAAACGTTCAAACATCAGATATCAAACAAATTCGTGTCCCCGTGATCTAGCGTCACGTGTATCCGTAGGTTCAAAAACCCATACAAAATTATTCAAACCAAAACATCAGTCATCAAGCACCAAACATTAAACATCAAAAATCAGATCTCCGCACGAGATACAATCCACAATATAAAACACAAAATGCTATCACTGGGAACCACTGGGCCCTCCAGGAGTAGGAGCGGAACCCCGGTCCCCAAACATCTTAGCAACGGTCTCGCAATGCACCGCCTGGTGTCCCACTTGACCGCACTCGAAATAGTTAACTGGTGACTTCTTACAGTTCGTGTTAGGAATATGCCCTCGAATGCCACTCAGAGAATGTTTGAGAGAGGGCATTATACTTGTTGTTATGTAAACTATTATCTGAAGACAATTGTTTGTTTCCTTATTTACTGAAATTCGTTGGCATTCCTGACTTGTAAATATATATAGAGAAACTAGTCCATGTATTTGAGAGCAAAACATTTCACTTCTTATTAGACAAGGGGATCGGCACTAGAAAGGTTTATAGCTCAAATACTTAATCGTTCGCAAGTCGATGAAACTTGACTGGGCGTTGAGTTTATGTGAAGACTTGTATGACGTGTTCTTTGACTTTGTAAGTGCCTGTCGTCACTAATGGTTAGTGGGAGCACACATTGTAAGTATGCTAATGGGATTAGTATACTCGAATCGACTCATCCTCGATTCGTCACATGGTTTTCACTCCGGGACAGTCAATGACGGAATCTATAAGTTGTGATAGGTATTCGTGAACCTTCGACTTGAGGATTTAGTAGGGATGTGCTTGTGACATTAAGATTTTTACTAGAGTAGTTCGACCCAGAAAGTCGAGAGGTGGGGGACAAGATAGGATTCTTTCTCCTGTAGTGAACAGGTATATATCTTATGTGGTTATTGGCAGATGAGATCATAAATTCTTTGGCCAATGCATTGGAGCTAGTTGTATTGGATACATGAGAGCTTGGTGATCTTGATTTGCATTAACTCAAACATAGAATCAAGTACAGATAGGGTTTGACTGATCGTGACCCTATAATTTGATCGGGATATTTGAAAGAAGGGTTTATATGTTTACTGGTATTCACGATAGAATGGTTCTTGAATAATCCATATCATTCGTTCTTAGTAAGGTTACAGTATAGGCCGCGGGCTGGCTAGGTGCTATTACTCCTTGGTTCCTCCCATTGCTTACTGAGACGGATCTACCGAGTCGTGCATTAGGGAGATGACGGAATAATTTTAATTGGATCTCTTATTGTGAATTTTAGACATTGGATGTCTAATTTATTTTATTGGATAAATTAAATAGGTCTTGTGAATTAAATAAATTACTAGGTAATTAATTTAACTCATGAATAATTATTTCTTGGAGAAATAATATTTTGAGATAATCGATTAATTAAATTAATCAATTGTATAAATTTTATTTGAGACGTACCAAGATGTATCAGTCGGACTGGATACACGATGGTCAGTTTCAGGGACCAAAACGAACCAAATCCTACTCTATTATTATGTGGGCCGTCCCACACCTTGGCCATCTTGGAAGATGACCTTTTTCCCCATCTTGCATGTGTTGAGGAGACTTCCTAACACTTGGGGACAAAAGGGGGATGATAATATGGGATCTTATCATGATCACCCCTTAGGTGTGACTTTGGAATGAAGTGAAGACTTTGTTATAAAACAAAGCTCATCCACTCCATCCTAACACAGGAAAATCGGCCTACACAAGATATAGAGAGGGAGAGTTCATTTTGTTCTATATCTTACACTCTTAGAGAGAGAAAGAAAAACAAGAACAGAACATATATCACTTGGAGTGATCACATAGTTGAGAGATAAAATCAAGAACAATATATATACATCACTTGGAGTGATTTCATTCTTGAGAAGAAAAGTTCCTACTACTCTTTTCAAGCCGTATACTTGGAGTATAATCGAGTAGATTGTTGTTCCGGTCATCTCCGGGCGCGTGGCTAGTAGAGAAGCGGTGTTTCAGCATTTGGGTCACCGAGGGCTTGTCAAATCGGATTTGCGGTCACCGGCATCAACTTCAACCATTTAATCAATATACTACAAGGGTATGATTTTGTATCTTCCTCTTTGTTCACTTTATATTCATATATACATAGCTTGTATAGATCCTCTTGAGGTATTCGTATTGTAGTTGTGTTTTTCGCTTCCGCTGTGCCCTTCATTTTTTCTTGCGAATCCCGACAGTGGTATCGGAGCGTGGTCTTGAGATCATATATACAATATATTGCATTTGGAATGCTTGATTGAATGGTTTATGGTTTAGAATCATAAATGTTTAATCGTTTTATATGTTTGTTTGTTCGTTGTTGTTGTGTTTTTCATAAACTCATATCAAAATATAAATCTTGTATTTTTTGGAAATATGATTCATATTGAAGATATGAAAGTCAAAAAATATAGATATTGGGTATCCAGTCGAATATCAAGCCCCGGATTACCGTTGGACGGAACTGAGGACAAAGCTGAAATTGGTTAGGCCAAAATCAGGACTGCCTCGCGGTCCAGCCTTTGGGATCGCGATCTGGGCACTATTCCAGCATGTTTCGGGCTCGTTTTTCTGCCCGTTTCAGAAAAATTAATCTCCCGCATTTTATATTGGATATAATTTTATTAAAATGGAATATGGTATTTCATTTTAAAGTTGGGAACTTGATTTGTTAGAATGGTTTTGATTGACCGAATTACTTTGAACGATTTCATATTACCGATTGTGTAGATTGATTGGATCAATCTATTTATAGTTAATTTAATATATTGGTTGGATCTATATATATTTATTAATTCCATTTATTTAGTATTTATTGGATTAATGCTTGTGAATGGTGATGTGGTTCATGGACCTAGTTTTGAATCGTTCGGTTTTATTCGATTGGCTTGTAAAAGCCGTTTTAAGCCTATTTATTTTACTAGAAAATTTGTATAGGATGCAATTTTTCAATATAAAATTTATATGTAATGACGAAGGTTGGAGGTTGATCCGTTCGAAAAGACGAAGATTCAAGATCGAAGACAAGTAATTAGATTACGATGTTTTTGTTCTAGGAACGGTCCATGAACTACATGATGGTAGCAACTAGGTTGTGAATGTTTTATTCATATGGTATGAATGCTACAAACGTGCTTAAATGAAGTAATGTGCAAAGTGTAACATTAATTGCGAAAATTCTCCGACGACAAAATATTAAGTTTAAAAGGTTTCAAGGTTTTCCTTCCCTCCATCGAGCTTTCGAAAAATTAAAATCCAATCCGAATATGCTATGCTTCGGAGTTATCGGGGTAGTCATACTGGGAGTGCATTGGATGCCTTCAGTTAGAGCAAATTTTATCCCTAGAAACCTATTCGGTTGCCGGATAAGATTCAATTGTGAAACTGATTAACGTCGATGGTGTAAACTTAACTTGTTCATGAACTATAGAAACGTATAGGTTGAGGGGAGTGAATAAGGGGAAAAAGAAGATCGAATAATCCACTAGATGGATTGGTGTTGGACACCACTTTATGAAGATTAATAGACCAGAAACCTGTTCGGTTGCCCTCTATTAAAATTTATAAAGAACTCGATCACCACTATGAAGTAAAGCAAACAAGAACTTCCGGATTTCACATGGGAGTGTGTTATTCCGATAAAAATAGTGGGAGCTGGGTTAAATGAATAGAAAAGACCTTAATTCTAAACTCAGATCATAATCAAACGAGTTACTAATTAATCTGTTTTACTTAATGCAGACAAACCAAATAACAACTCTCATAATGACAATGACCTCACTTGCAATTCTACTCGAGAGAACAACTTAACCGGACCAAACTTTGTGGACTAGCTCCGCAATCAAATGACTGTCCACAGTATGGAGGCACTGGGATACATCTTGGAGACGGACATTCCGGCAACTCCAGTACGGACCAGGGCCAGTCAGTAAGATGTTGAAACCCCGAAAAGTGGGTTAAGGATGACATTAAAGTCAGTGGCAATATGATGGGCTCTATGTCTAATGAGCTTCAGAGACCTCATGAGAAAATGACTTCTGCTAGGTAGATCTTATCTCACTTAACCGAGCTTTATGGTGAGCATAGTCGAACTGCTAGGTATGAGATATCTAAGCAACTCTTCAGTGCAAGGATGAAGGAATATGAGATATTTAGGGACCACGTCCTCAAAATGATCTCTATGATCGAGAGATTGGAGGCTCTTGATTTTAAGATGTATGTTTCTCTCCAAACTGACCTTATCCTAGAAAATCTTCCTGATTCCTTCTCTCAGTTTGTTATGAACTTCAACTGCAATGAAATTACTTATAATTTAGCTGAGTTGATGAACAAACTTGTAACCGCTCAGTCTCAGATGAAGACTCCACGAGTGAAGGAATCTGCCCTTGTGATTTCTTCTAAATCTCAGAAGACCAAGAACAAGAAGAAAAAGACCAAGAAACAGATAGGCTCACAAAGTAAGGATATGGGCAAGGCCCCGATGGTTCCTAAAAGCAAGAAGAAGGACAAATGTCTCAAATGCGGTGAGCTGGACCACTGCACAAGATACTATCCGATCCTTCATGGCAATTCAGGTAAAGAACTTTTAGTTTTGGAAACGAATTATTCTTCTACTGTATTTTCTACTTCTTGGATACTGGATTCAGGTGCTAGTTCTCACATTTATACCATTAATCAGGATCTGGAACAAAGTAGGAAGCTTGGAGCTGGGAAAGTGATGATTGCTGTCGCAAGTGGGCATAGTGTCAAAGCAACTGACATAGGATCACTTCTTTTGGATTTGGAATCCGGATCTATTTTGACATTGGATGATGTACTTGTTTTGCCGAAGGGGCATAAAAATATTGTATCCGTTCCGGTTATGGATCGGAAAATCTTTTTATTTTTCATTGGTGATGGTTCCTGCAAAATTTATTTCCGTAATAAACTAGTAGGCATCACCACATTGTTAAATAGATTTTATCATCTAAACCTAAATAACAAATTGTTGCAAACACTATGACTAGGAAGCGTGGTAAGGATGAAACTAATCAAGTTTTTAAATGACATCTTAGACTTGGTCATATTGGTCAGACCAAGGTTGACAAAATGGAAAAGGATGGACTTTTGGGTCCATTAGGATCGGATCCCTTTCCAACTTGTGAATCTTGCCTTAAAGGCAAAATGAATAAGTCCCCCTTCACAGGGACTTTTGAAGAGCTACTGATAAACTTGGATTAGTCAATACCGACATATGTGGTGATTTTGAAGCAGCATATGATGGATATCAATTTTTCATTATGTTTACGGATGATCATACTAGGTATAGTTACGTATACTTAATGAAACATAAATCCGAGGCCTTTGAGAAATTCCAGGAATTTAAGGCCCTAGTCCAATAACAAACTGGTAATCATATCAAAGCACTTCGTTCAGACCGAGATGGCGAGTATATGAGTACAGAGTTTGACGAGTTCCTTAAGGAGCATGGAATAGTGTCACAACTCACACATCCAAGAACTCCTCAGTTCAATGGTGTGTCGGAAAGAAGGAACCGAACCCTGTTGGACATAGTTCATTCTATGCTTAGCTACACCGACTTACCGATTTATCTATGGGGTTATGCACTCCTGACTGCTGCTCATATCTTGAATAGATATCCTTCCAAATCCATTCCTATAACTCTGCATGAGATGTGGGAGGGCAGGAAACCAAGTCTTAATAATATTAGGATTTGGGGATGTCGCGCCTATGTCAAGAAGACTAAGGTGGAGAAGTTGGAAGCAAGGTCCGTGAAGGCACATTTTATTAGATTCCCATCTGGGACGATGGGTTATCTATTCTACATGCCCGAAGATCGAAAGATCATTGTTGCTTTGCAAGCACACTTCCTGGAAGATGAGTTCATTCAGGAAGGTGGAGCATGTAGAAGTATTTCTTTGGATGAATACAATGAAACTACTCAGGAGACACCTATACAAAAAATTGTAACCAAACCTTGTGGAAACACAAGTACAACCACTCGTAGGTCTAGTACGATGTCTCAAATACCTGAGAGGTATGGATTTGTGCACTTGGAGGAACTGGGTCTCCATGAGGTTCCAGGTGATAGCCAAGAGACCGGACCCGCGACCTATGACCAAGCGATGGTGGAAGTAGACTCCTGGAAATGGCGAGAAACTATGGAAGCTGAGATAGACTCCATGCATGGCAATTAGGCGTGGACTCTAGTAGACCGCCCCAAGGACATAGTGCCCATTGGGAACAAGTGGATCTACAAGAGAAAGACTGATGGGGATGGCAAGGTTGACACCTATAAGGCAAGGCTTGTGGCAAAGGGTTTTACCCAAAAAGAAGGGATCGATTGCCACGATACCTTCTCGCCCGTAGCTGTGATCAAGTCTATTCGAATGATGCTTGCTATAGTTGCCTAGCAAGATTATGAGATATGGCAGATCGATGTGAAGACGGCTTTCCTAACTGGATTCCTCTAGGAGGAGATCTATATGGAACAGCCGAAAGGCTTTGTGTCTGACATAGATATTCATAAAGTGTGCAAGCTTCGGCGTTCTATTTATGGACTGAATCAGGCTTCGTGTAGTTGGAACCTTCGTTTTGACGAGGCTGTCAAAGAGTTTGACTTCGTGCAAAATGAAGAGGAACCTTTTGTATACAAGAGGGTTAGTGGGAGAAATATCTCATTCTTAGTACTATATGTATATGACATTCTACTAATAGGAAACGATGTAGGAATGCTCAGTTCTGTGAAAGCTTGGCTTTCGAGTAATTTCTCCATGAAATACTTGGGAGAAGAAACCTATATTCTTGGGATTCGACTCTACCGGGATAGAGCGAAGAGAATGATAGGTCTTTCCCAAGCCCTCTATATAGATAAGATCATAAAGCGATTTAAGATGGATGATTCTAAAAGAGGGTTCCTTCCGATGTGACATGGAATAAAACTCAACTCGAAGATGTGTCCTCAAAGTGAGGAACAACGAAAGGAAATGAGTAATATACCATATGCATCGGTCTTGGGTAGCCTGATGTATGCTATGCTGTGTACGAGATCTGACATTGCACATGCTGTGAGCGTGGTAAGTAGGTTTTGTAATACCCGGTTCTAATTCAGTCATTATCATTCAGTAATTTCATTCGGTGATTGTCACTCAGTGGATTTTCACTCAATTATAATCATTCATCAATCATGTTCATTCACCGTGTTCACCGTTCGGAAAAACTTCGAGTTGTGTATCGTTATTGTTCACTATTTCAACTTTCCTCATATGAGTTCGACTTTGTTAGATCACTATTAATTTTTGGTAACTCCAAAAATTCTAAATCTTTGCAATATTATAGAGCATCGAGTTAGCTTTCCAATGGTTCAAACGGTGAGTCAATCGGAGTCCAGACGACAGAGTTATGGTCGTTTTAGCTCAACCGCTCATTTTTCAGTATTGGCCGATCACTGCCGAACGAACTCGGCCGTGTCGTCCGACACGGCCCGTGCCGTACTCGTCCGGAAAATGCCGAAGTCTCTGCCTCAGGACCCGACCGTGTCGTCTGGCACGGCCGAGTCGGACTCTTCCGGATAAGCTGTAACCGATCGCCCGGACGCCGACCGTGTCCCAGGACATGGTCGAGTCATGCCGAGTCGCTGTCGGACGGGTCACTATCGGAAGGCCCTCCGCGCCGCGACCGTGTCAAGCAGGACACGGTCGAGTCCCTGTCGGCCAGCTGTCGGCCAGCTATGCGACACGACCGTGCCGATCGGCACGGGCCGTGTCCGGCAGGCAGTCAACTCCCTTAAATTCGTTTTTTTTCAGCATTTCAGCCATTTCTCCCCCTTTTCTTCACCTTCAACCGAGAGAGTAAGCTTGAGGGAGGGTTTTTCCTTCACAAATCATTTGGGTGTTTGATTTTCTTCATCTCCTTTCGATCGTGAAGCCCGGATAATCAATCTAACGCGTGTTCTCCGGATTAAAGTATTTGGATCTTCAAGAGGTAATTCCTTAAACACTTTGGACTTCGATTTTGTGTTGAGATATGATATTTTGGACGTTATAATCATCTTATATGAAGGGATATGTATATGATTATGAGTTTGTATAAGGATTCATTGGATTATTGAGGAATTATTCGAGAACACCTTGAAAATCGAGTTGGAATTGGGGATTTTAGACTAATTGTTGTTATAATCACGTTTTTGGATATTCATAACGGATTATTGATCGTATTGGAGATGTTTTGTTGGTTTGAAACACTTCTTGGGGATTTTGATATTGGTATATTGAGGTTTGATTGTAAACAATCGGAGTTTGGATACAACGTGTTTGATTTAATGCCTCTATGGACTTGGTTTAGTCGTATCGACGTTTTGAGTTCGTTATATTCGTGTTTGATTCGTATATTGAACGGATTGTTGGATATTGTATAATTCAAGGTTGTTCGAGCGACCGATATCTCATTTAGGACGTTGTTCGTGGAAGGATAATTGCCACCGGTATTGTGTAAGTTAATTCTTACTCGGTTAAAAGGATATTCATGCCTTTTGTTGTTGTTCATTCATAATCATAACTCATTCATCATTATATTAACCGTATCAAAACTTGTTGTTATCAATTAATCATTTCAGTCATAAAGGCAGCGGTTCCAATCTTTTCATTGAGCTGTCATTTTTTTTATTACCATTCCACCTCGGTGAGTCATTATTCATTTTCGATGTCACTTTTGTTATATCGTGGCATTCCGGGTCATACTGGCGTGCCGATTTGTATGTGTTGGATTTTCATGTCGGGCACGTGATGGTCATGTATTGGGAGTGATACATTGGACTGTGCACACGGGTCATATTGTCTCGTGAGACTGATTAGGTACAAGACCACACGTGTATTTGATCGATACTCGTTGGTGGCTTGTGCACGGACACATTTCCATCCCGGGCGTAGTGTGGCGCCACCCTTTGAGCCGTACTGTTAGTTGATTCATATAGCATGTTTGATTGCGTATGTTTCGACAGGATATTTCATAACTTCTTAAATAATCATGATTGTGTATTTTCAACTCTTGAGGATTGTTGTTCTTTGTAACTGACCCCGTTTGGGGATTTTGTTTTTCAGGTCATGGCAAGGCAAACGCACGAGAATAGCATGTTGATGTCGAGGAGTCCTAGTGATACTAGTAGGGGGCCCCGATCTTTCAGTTATTCATGTTATCGTCCTTTATTTTCCGCTGCAGACTTACATTTGAATACTCCGTTTCATTCAGTGTTGTGTATTTTATCTTCATATAAAATACACTAGTATTCGGTATTGTCCTGGTGTGTTGTAACTAAACTCCTCATCGGAGTAATTATGGTTGTAATGTAGTTCGGTACTACATTTATCTTGTGTAATTCATTCATTTTCATTTGCCTGGTGGGTCCCAGTTGGGGATCTACGGCACTGTAATATCCGCCTAGTTTGGGGTGTTACAGAGTTGGTATCGGAGCGTGGTTTTGAATACTACCCTCCAAGTCATGTCTCATTTGAAATCATCGTCATCGGACTAGTATCATTGGACTTTCGCGTCACGTGTGACCTGTGCAGATGCCGAGCCAATCGAATCAAAGAAGCGTAAGACTTCTAATGCCATGGTATAATTTCTGGCAATAGTCATTCATTCATCATTCATCATTTAACAATCCTCAAACATCATCATTCATTATGATCGGGACGATCATATTAACTCATCAATCACTTAATTCATTTCATTACTCAGTTAATAATCGGACGATCATGTTAACTCATTAATTACTCAATTCATTTCATTACTCGATTTGTCAACTGATGATCATATTATCAATCTTGTTAAGTTATTCAAGATAATCATTTCAAGAATTTCATCAGATAATCATGTAACTTCAGTAAATCATTCATATAATCACTAAGTTAGAACATGTATACTCATTTTCATCATCTCATGACATAATCATAACGTGCTAATCATGCGGGAACTATAATCATTATGCGACCTTCCTACTTCAGTATGGAGAGAGTCATCAGAGATGCACGGGAGAGGCCGCGGTGCGGACCGAAACCCGAGAAATAATCACTCGCTGCCGGGAAATCGTGCCCAGGACTCGGCTCGATCAGAAGATGTTCGGGTTGATCCACTCACTTTTATGCAGGCCATGATGACCCATGTGGAGTTGCTCAATCATCATTGCGCCATTCTGACCGGATTAATCGAGAGAACTCTCCCGTATGAGACGGCTGCTAAGGAAAGTGCTGAACAACAACCTTCATCTTTCAAAGAAGAAATCAACGGCGTAATCAACCCAAAGGCGGTCACCAACCTTCAAGAAGCCTCGTGTGAGACCTATCGTTTCGAGCGACCTTCTACGGCGCATAATCGTGCGGGATCTCATTCCCGAGCGGCCTCGGCCATCACCTGTTTCAATTGTGGAACGCCGGTCAATTCAGCACCGAGTGTCCGAAACCGTCTATCACGTGCTATAATTGTGGGAATTTTGGGCATAAGGCCCGTTTTTGCCGAAAGGACTCCAAGTCGGCTCCGCGCATCTCGTGCCCAAGCAACCAGCGTTTGAATAAAGGCGCTTTGTCATCGCTGCTTAAGACAATGGAAGCAAATAGAGTTGGAGCTCGTATTTATCGACGGAGCGTCCGGTTCGGGGACCGGCAAGTCCCAGATTCATATGATGAGGAGGATTGACGATCCGGTGGTCCGAATGATTTCAGGTATACTCGTAATTTTATTTCAACTTGTGTGTACCTTTTGATGCTGGTACACCACATTCATTCATTTTCGAATGATGCTTGAATAGACTTATTTCGGGATAGTCCTATTGCTTGTGGACCTCATACCATCGGTCTACCTGACGATGGAAGAATTTTCGGAATCATACCTAAGTAAGCTTAGTAACCGCGATTGGTTGGTGGACCTAATCGTGGTGAATTTATCTTAGGACGATGTAATTTCGATATTAGTTGGTTTAACCGTCTTAATACTATCCTCAGTATTTGTTAGCGTTTGGTCGCTATGTTTCCGTCGTTGGTTGTCGAATGTGTGCTTCAGGGAAGTAATCCCCGTTGTTCCAGTAGAATTTCTATTATGGCGGAAGCAGAGAAATTCCGTAATCGAACTATTCAATCATTCATTATATCATTTTCATCGATTGGCCTTTCTAAGGCAATCGAGTTATTTAATCATTCCTTGTATCATTTCCATCGATTGGTCTTTCTAAGGCAATCGAGTTATTCAATCATTCTTTGTATTATCTTCATCGATTGGCCTTTCTAAGGCAATCGAGTTGTTCAATCATTATTGGTATCTCTTTTTATCGATTGACCATTCTAGGGCAATCGAAATGTTCAATCATTTGTGGTATCATTGTCATCGATTGACGATGTATTTCCAGACGAGTTATCTGGTTGCCTTCACATAGAGTAGGGGAATTCAGGAGTGAGTGGGATCCGGTACGTCCCCTTTATCGAAGGTACCGTATCGGATGGCCCCGACCAGAATGCAGGAGTTGAAGATTCAACTTGAGGAGTAGTTCGAGAAAGGTCATCTTCGACCGATTGCGTCCCCGTGAGGAGCACCAGTGTGATTTGTCAAGGAGAAGGATGGCTCGTCTCGTGTGTGTATTAATTACCAGGAGTTGAACAGGGTGATGATCAAGAGTAGTATCCTTTACCTCGTATTGATGATCTTTTAGATCAACTTCAGGGAGCTTCAGTATTTTCCAAGATCGACTTAAGATCTGGATATCACCAGTTGCGGATTCGAGAGTCGGATATCGCGAGGACAGCGTTTCATACACGCTATGGTCATTATGAGCTCGTAGTTATGCCGTTCGGGCTAACTATTGCACCTGTGGTATTCATGGGGGTTAATGAATCGGGTTTTTCATCGACTTTTTTTGGATCAGTTTGTTGTTTTCTTCACCGACGACATTTTGATTTATTCTCGTAGCCGAGAGGAATACGAGGTTCATCTTCATCAGGTTCTCGACGTGTTGAGACGAGAGCAACTTTATGGAAAGTTTTCCAAATATGAGTTCTGGAGGTCCGAAGTGACTTTCTCGGACATGTAATTTCATCTGACAGAGTTCGTGTCGACCCTCAGAAGTCGGAGACTATCCGAGTTTGGCAACCTCCGAAAGATATTAATTAAATCCGATGTTTCCTCGGATTAGCTGGTTAATTATCCAACCCACGACCTGGAGCTAGCAGCCGTGGTGTTCTCTTTGAAGATTTGGCGTCATTATCTTTATGGCGTTACCTGTCAGATATTCACCGATCATAAGAGTTTAAAGTATATATTTACTCAGAAGGAGTTAAATATGCGACAGAGACGGTGGTTGGAATTAATCAAAGATTATGATATTGAGATCCTTTACCACCCGGGGAAGGCGAATGTTGTCGCCGACGCCTTGAGTCGTAAGTCTGTTCAGGAGCAGATGCTTGCTCGTTTAACAATTCAGAAGGAGCTCCAACAGGAAGTCCTTAGACCCGAGATCGAGGTCTGACTTCAGCCGAGTCGAGACGACTTTGTATGTTAGAGATTTCATCATCTCTTGAGGATGCAATCAGGGAGAATCAGGGTTCAGACCCAGCATTGTTGCGCATTCGTGAGGATGTGGCTCAGGGGAAAACCCCTGGATTCGTGATCCACGAGGATGGACTTTTGAGATTTAAGAACCGGTTGTGCGTACCGGCGAGTGACGAGTTGAAAAACTCTATTTTGAGAAAAGCTCATGCTACCCCTTATTCTGTTCATCTGGGGTCCAGCAAGATGTACAAGGACTTGAAACAAAATTACTGGTGGAGTAATATGAAGCGAGAAGTCGCAGAATTTGTTTCGAGATGCTTAACCTGTCAACAAGTCAAGATGGAACCTCAGCGACCGGCGAGTATGCTGATACCGCTCCCTATTCCAGAATGGAAGTGGGAAGACATTTCTATGGAATTCATCACGAATTGCCGACGAGTCGTCGGGGCATAAATACGATCTGAGTGATCGCGGACTGCTTTACTAATTTAGCTCATTTCCTTGAAATCAAGGATATGTGGAGTCCCAAGAGACTGGCCCAGTTGTTCATCAAGGAGATAGTGAGACTGCACGGTACTCCTAAGAGTATCGTTTACGATCGTGACGGACGATTAGTATCCCATTTTTGGAAATCAGTTCATCGTGCTATGGGAACTCAGCTTAATCTCGATCGCCTTTCATCCTCAGTCCGACGGACAATCAGAGAGAACTATTCAGACATTAGAGGACATGTTGAGGGCATGCGTCCTCGATTGGAAGGACGATTGGGAAGCCCAACTACCACTGATCGAGTTCACGTATAATAATAGTTGGCATGCCTCCATTAAGATGGCACCTTACGAGGCCTTGTACGGTCGTTGTTGTCGATCTCCTTTGTGTTAGGATGACTTGTCAGAATCAATCGGCACCGAGCCCGATATGCTTATAGCCGTCCGGGAGAAGGTAGCTTTGATCAAGAGTCGTATGTTGACAACTCAGAGTCGACAGAAATCATATGCATATAATCGTCGTCGACCACTAGAGTTCGAGACGGGTGACCATGTTTTGGTCAAGGTATTCCAGAGTCGAGGTATTGTCCGTTTCGGAAAACGGGGGAAGTTGAGCCCAAAATTCATTGAACCGTTTGAAATTTTGGATCGAGTAGGCGTGTTAGCTTATCGATTGGCTCTACCTCCGGCTTTGAGCAGGATTCATAATGTGTTTCACGTCTCTCAGTTGCGGAAGTATGTTGCCGACCCGAGTCACATACTTCAGTTCGACGAAATCGAGATCGCGGATGATCATTCGTACGAGGAGCGTCCTGTACGAGTGTTGGAGCGGCGAATCAAACAGTTGAGGAATAAGTCGATTCCTTTAGTCAAGATTCAGTGGTCCAGACATTGAGTCGAAGATGCTACTTGGGAAACCGAGGATAGTATGCGGGAGAGTTATCCCGAGTTGTTTGACCCTTGGTTTCGGGGACGAAACTCTTTTAAGGGGGGGTGTATGTAATACCCGGTTCTAATTCAGTCATTATCATTCAGTAATTTCATTCGGTGATTGTCACTCAGTGGATTTTCACTCAATTATAATCATTCATCAATCATGTCATTCACCGTGTTCACCGTTCGGAAAAACTTCGAGTTGTGTATCGTTATTGTTCACTATTTCAACTTTCCTCATATGAGTTCGACTTTGTTAGATCACCATTAATTTTTGGTAACTCCAAAAATTCTAAATCTTTGCAATATTATAGAGCATCGAGTTAGCTTTCCAATGGTTCAAACGGTGAGTCAATCGGAGTCCGGACGAGAGAGTTATGGTCGTTTTAGCTCAACCGCTCATTTTTCAAGATTGGCGATCAACGCCGAACGAACTTCGGCCGTGTCGTCACGGCCCGTGCCGTACTCGTCCGGAAAATGCGAAGTCTCGCCTCGGGACCCGACTGTCTCGTCAGCACGGCCGAGTCGGACTCTTCCGGATAAGCGAGAAGATCGCCCGGCCACGCCCGACCGTGTCCCGGGACACGGTCGAGTCATGCCGAGTCGGCCGGACGGGTCACTATCGGAAGGCCCTCGCGCCGCGACCGTGTCAAGCAGACACGGTCGAGTCCTGTCGGCGGTATGCGACACGGACCGTGCCGATCGGCATGGGCCGTGTCCGTGACGATGAACTCCCTTAAATTCGTTTTTTTCAGCATTTCATCCATTTCTCCCCCTTTTCTTCACCTTCAACCGAGAGAGTAAGCTTGAGGGAGGGTTTTTCCTTCACAAATCATTTGGGTGTTTGATTTTCTTCATCTCCTTTCGATCGTGAAGCCCGGATAATCAATCTAACGCGTGTTCTCCGGATTAAAGTATTTGGATCTTCAAGAGGTAATTCCTTCAACACTTTGGACTTCGATTTTGTGTTGAGATATGATATTTTGGACGTTATAATCATGTTATATGAAGGGATATGTATATGATTATGAGTTTGTATAAGGATTCATTGGATTATTGAGGAATTATTCGAGAACACCTTGAAAATCGAGTTGGAATTGGGGATTTTCGACTAATTGTTGTTATAATCACGTTTTTGGATATTCATAACGGATTATTGATCGTATTGGAGATGTTTTGTTGGTTTGAAACACTTCTTGGGGATTTTGATATTGGTATATTGAGGTTTGATTGTAAACAATCGGAGTTTGGATACAACGTGTTTGATTTAATGCCTCTATGGACTTGGTTTAGTCGTATCGACGTTTTGAGTTCGTTATATTCGTGTTTGATTCGTATATTGAACGGATTGTTGGATATTGTATAATTCAAGGTTGTTCGAGCGACCGATATCTCATTTAGGACGTTGTTCGTGGAAGGATAATTGCCACCGGTATTGTGTAAGTTAATTCTTACTCGGTTAAAAGGATATTCATGCCTTTTGTTGTTGTTCATTCATAATCATAACTCATTCATCATTATATTAACCGTATCAAAACTTGTTGTTATCAATTAATCATTTCAGTCATAAGGAACGACGGTTCCAATCTTTTCATTGAGCTGTCATTTTTTTTATTACCATTCCACCTCGGTGAGTCATTATTCATTTTCGATGTCACTTTTGTTATATCGTGGCATTCCGGGTCATACTGGCGTGCCGGTTGGTATGTGTTGGATTTTCATGTCGGGCACGTGATGGTCATGTATTGGGAGTGATACATTGGACTGTGCACACGGGTCATATTGTCTCGTGAGACTGATTAGGTACAAGACCACACGTGTATTTGATCGATACTCGTTGGTGGCTTGTGCACGGACACATTTCCATCCCGGGCGTAGTGTGGCGCCACCCTTTGAGCCGTACTGTTAGTTGATTCATATAGCATGTTTGATTGCGCATGTTTCGACAGGATATTTCATAACTTCTTAAATAATCATGATTGTGTATTTTCAACTCTTGAGGATTGTTGTTCTTTATCGACCCGTTTGGGGATTTTGTTTTTCAGGTCATGGCAAGGCAAACGCACGGGAATAGCATGTTGATGTCGAGGAGTCCTAGTGATACTAGTAGGGGCCCCCGATCTTTCAGTTATTCATGTTATCGTCCTTTATTTTCCGCTGCAGACTTTCATTTGAATACTCCGTTTCATTCAGTGTTGTGTATTTTATCTTCATATAAAATACACTAGTATTCGGTATTGTCCTGGTGTGTTGTAACTAAACTCCTCATCGGAGTAATTATGGTTGTAATGTAGTTCGGTACTACATTTATCTTGTGTAATTCATTCATTTTCATTTGCCTGGTGGGTCCCAGTTGGGGATCTACGGCACTGTAATATCCGCCTAGTTTGGGGTGTTACAGGTTTCAGGCAAACCCAGAAAAGGGAAATTGGACCTCCTTAAAGAACGTACCTAAGTACTTGAGAAGGACTAGAGATCTGGTCCTTATGTGTGGTGGTGGAGAACTGAATGTGATGGGATTCACTGATTCAGAATTCCAAGGACAGAAAGACGACTTCATGTCTACTTCTGGCAACATTGTTACTCTTAATGGAGGAGCAGTATCTTGGCGTAGCGCCAAGAAAAGCATGACTGCTGATTCCACCTGTCAGGCTGAGTATCAAGCAGCCTCGGAGGCCTCTAAGGAATGGCTTTGGATTAAGAAGTTTCTGGATGAACTTCAAGTGACACCAAATGCTGAGCTGCCTATTACAATTTTGTGCGATAACGACGGAGCTATAGCACAGGATAAGGAGCCGAGGTTTCACAATAGTACAAAACACATTGAGAGGAACTATCATCTCGTGAGAGAATTTGTTCGTAAAGGATGCATTGTGATAGAGTAAACTCAGAATACAATGTCGCTGATCCACTGAACAAGCCACTTTATTAGATAAGCTTGGAGCATCATCTGGAGAACATGGATATTAGATACCATAGTGTGTGGCATTGAGTGCAAGTGGGAGATTGTTAGAAATATGCCCTCGAATGCCACTCAGAGGATGTTTGAGAGAGGGCATTGCACTTGTTGTTATGTAAACTATTATCCGAAGGCAATTGTTTGTTTCTTTATTTACTGAAAGTCGTTGGCATTTCTGACTTGTAAATATATATAGAGAAACTAGTCCATGTATTTGAGAGCAAAACATTCCACTCCTTATTAGATAATGGGATCGGAACTGGAAAGGTTTATAGCTCAAATACTTGATTGTTCGCAAGTCGATGAAATTTGACTGGGCGTAAGACTTCTATGACGTGTTCTTTGACTTTGTAAGTGCCTGTCGTCACTAATGGTTAGTGGGAGCACACGTTGTAGGTTTTCTAATAGGATTAGTATACTCGAATCGAATCATCCTCGATTCGTCACACGGTTTTCACTCTGGGACAGTCAATGACAGAATCGATAGGTTATGATAGGAATTCGTGAACCTTCGACTTAAGGATTTAGTAGGGATGTTCTTGTGACGTTAAGATTTTCACTAGAGTAGTTCGACCTAGAAAACCGAGAGGTGGGGGTCAACCTCGACATGCATCTTAACGGATAACCAATATAGGATTCTTTCTCCTGTAGTGAACATGTATATGTCTTATGTGGTTATTGGCAGATGAGATCATAAAGTCTTTAGCCAAAGCATTGGAGCTAATTGTATTGGATACACGAGAGCTCAGTGATCTCAATTTGCATTAACTCAAACATAGAATCAAGTACAGATAGGGTTTGACTGATCGTGACCCTATAACCTGATCGAGACATTTGAAAGAAGGGTTTATACGTTTAGTGGTATTCACGATAGAATGGTTCTTGAATGATCCCTATCATTCATTCTCAGTAAGGTTACGTTATAGGCTACAGGACTGGCTAGGTGGTGCTATTACTCCTTGGATCCTCCCATTGCTTACTGAGACGGACCTACCAAGTCACGCATTAGGGAGATGACGGAATAATTTGAACTTGATCTCTTATTGTGAATTTTAGACATTGGATGTCTAATTTAATTTATTGGATAAATTAAATCGGCCTTGTGAATTAAATAAATTACTAGGTAAACTCAGGAATAATTATTTCTCCGAGAAATAATATTTTACTATAATAGATTAATTAGATTAATCAATTGTATAAATTTTATTTGAGACAAATCAAGATGTATCAGTCGGACTGGATACACGACGGTCCATTTCATGGACCGAAACGAACCAAATCCTACTCTATTATTATGTGGGCCGCCCCACACCTTGGTCATCCTGGAAGATGACCTTTGTCCCCATCTTGCATGTGTTTAGGAGTCTTACTAACACTTGGGAACAAAAGGGGGATGATAAGATGGGATTTTATCATGATCACCCCTTAGGTGTGACAATGGAATGAAGTGAAGACTTTGTTATAAAACAAAGCTCATCCACTCCATCCTAACACATGAAAATCGGCCTACACAAGATATAGAGAGGGAGAGTTCATTTTGTTCTATATCTTACACTCTTAGAGAGAGAAAGAAAAACAAGAACAAAACATATATCACTTGGGGTGATCACATAGTTGAGAGATAAAATCAAGCACAAAATATGTACGTCACTTGGAGTGATTTCATTCTTGAGAAGAAAAGTTCCTACTACTCTTTTCTAGCCGTATCCTTGGAGGATAATCGAGTAGTTAGTTGTTCCGGTCATCTCCCGGCGTGTGGCTAATAGAGACGCCGTGTTTTCGGTTCTCAAATAGGATTTGCGGTAACCGGCATCAACTTCAACCATTTAATCAACAGACTACAAGGTTTTGATTTTTTATCTTCCTCTTGTTCATTTTATATTCGTATATACGTAGCTTTTATCGATCCTTTTGAGGGATTCGTATTGTAGTTGTGTTATTTGCTTCCGCTGCGCCCTTCGTTTTTGCTTGCGTATCCCAACAGTTCGCACGTACGTGACTTGGAACATTACACTTGAAATATCTCAGCGTACCACCGAAAGTCAACGATACTGACTCGGAAGCCTTTGATCCTCCGATCGATGGAGAAGGTCCCACAAATGATCGATACGAGGGTTGAGGTTTAGAAACCCCAGTTCCCTTACCTCTCGATGCATCTCCAGATGTATTCTAATTCTTTGCCACAAACATAGGCTCCAACGATGATAGAGTCATCTAGAATGCTAGGTCTCTGCCAACATTGACATTCTCTCCAGCTACTTGCCTCTGATCATGAGATTGGTCTTCACGACCATTTGCACGGGGCTGGTCGGTGCTCATTAATGAACGAGTCACCTCACCATGCTCATGGCGACGATCACGACCACAACCTCATTTCCTCGACATACCGAACATACAACCGCTGGGTAGAATGGAACATAACATCGCAAAACAACATACCAAAAATACCAGCTCAACACAACATATATACATAAGGCAACAAGTATTAACACGATAAGATATCCGCTCTGGATAATTACACAAATACAAGAACTACCACTGCAACAATACATTCATAAAAAAATCACATGACCATATCAATGGGAAACTCACGACCATTACCGATACAAACACGGCTGTGAAAAACTACACATCATTGTGGTCAACCGTTGGTAACATTCTTTTAAAATTCCACGAGGTATTCGTTCAAACTATAATATTTTAAAATCCTTGAGTTCATATGATTTTTTTAAAATAAGATTTGAAAATACTTTTGATACCTCAGGCTGTTTTACTAAAACTATAACTCAGAGGTCGTAACCATCTCATTTTGAAACCATTTGCATAATAGTATTCCGGAATATCAAATTCTCTTGGAAACAACATCATCAAGATAACCATGTCATCACGTATCATCATTACAAATAACAAAACACGAGGTAACAACATGTTACCACGCAACATCATCACAGTTAACAAAATACACGGTAATCCGCGGCCATGCTCCCTTAGCACCGACCCCCAGAAGTTTCACCGAACCATCACCAGGTGGACAAACCGTCATAGGCACACTAACCACTTCTACAGATCAACAATCACATCCAAATAACATCATACAAGTCCCAAAGCAAATCCAACCTTTAGAACATAATTATTGGGTACTCACCCGAAATTGTTCAAAGGACGGTAATGTGACATATATCACAACGGCTTGAAATCACATGGTTCAACTCTAGCCTGTCACCTTAAGCAAAAATCCTCATCCCCATGTACTGCACTTAACGCGCGCTAGGTACAAAATTAGCATGTGTTAATGAGTTGAAATAATCAAACGTTCTGTCCAGGTTTATTAGTGAGCGCTAATGACGAAATTAGCATGCGGTAATGGACTCATCTCATAAATATTCCAAGTTTGAATTTATAGTTTAGATCGAGTATGATTTTTCATCTTTCACTATATTTTTCGAAAATAGAAAATCAATATGTTTTCCATGTGAAAGATTTTTTAAAATCGTATACTCGAGTCATTTGAAAATAAAACCAATATGTTAAGAATCATTTCCAAAAATCCTCTCAAACACGACAAAAGATCCACGATGGTAACATTTTACAGAATGACCAAGATACTTCAAAACATATATTTCAAATACCGTCACAAGGTTTATCCGAAAATGCAAGGTTGGTTCGCCAAAAATTCAAACCACTTTTCTGAATCCACACTAAGCCGCCATTTAACCGTGCCGTCAAAATATTTTGAAAATTGATTTTCCGCAAATATACTCATGTCTATGATTTTTTCAGAAACTATTTACAAACACGCACATGCAGAACTACCAATAAAAACACATTTGCAGTAAATAACCACCATTAACCAAAAACATTGGACTCCCAAACATATGCTTATCCGACATTCAAAATTACCAGTTTTAACAACACAACCTCATAGCACCAAATTCAAACAAAAGTCGGCATAACCTGTCTCGATTCTCAACGAACGCTTTCACCAACACACTTTCTAAAACACATCAATATTCAGCAATTCACAACACGTTACATCACATGGAATTCAATCCATCAACATTCCCCAATTGTTACACACGTAATATACCACAAGTATCAATCCGGTTTAAATCTGAAAAACACGCACATAACAGAGTCATTAAACACCAGATAAAAAAGAGGAGACTTACATCCACAGGTCGCACGAATATGATGGTTGCCCACGATACTAATCTCAACCGACAACACACACGACATGATGTGATAATGCACAATTCAACTTGTCACCCGACGACTCAAATGGCACGACAAAACACGACTCAACTTGATCCGACATCCTAGGTTTCCACAACCTAAGCTTCGATACCATAAATGTAATAGCCCCAGAAATCCACCGGGAATATCACACACCGTAGACCCTTTAGACAAGGATCTGCCAGGCTAATCACTACAAGAAGACAAACGTTTGACTGACATATGTCAAACTCATAATGACACAGACCGAAAAAGTCAAATATTCAAAATACATATACCGGTACGGTCTCAACGAGTCATTCAAACCAAAACAAAACTTCTTACAATACATACCCACATAGGGTCAAAATACAATATAGCGGAAGACTGTATATAACTCAAACAGTACAACAACATCGGACTGAACTCTAACTCTTGATTAGTATCACAGCCCATCATCTTTCATGCCAATCCTGTGACTGCTCCCACGAACCAAGCATACCTGAAATGAATGAAATGCACTTCCCCCATTTAAGGGGTTAGCAATTCGAATTTGCCAGTACAAGTATCATAACCAGACGTAACGTAGCAAGCAAACAACAATCACGGATCAGATACGACAACCATTCACCAAGTATTTCCGAGAGGTTTTAGTAGTTAGAAAACAAGGTATGAAGCATTTGAAAATAAAATCATCATCTCGGGAATGTTAAAAACACAAAGCCTTTAGGACCTCGAGTCCTGACTTACAAAAACTATTTTCGAAAACATTAGGGTCTTGGCCCAAATCTCATTTCACATCTCAATAGTTGATAACACATGTGACAGTTCCTAATTTATTTGGGGCTCAGCCAACGTTCATTTCATAAAACATTCTTTCAAAAAATTTGTTCAACAAAACATGCTCATGAGCCTGTGATCCATTGCCATGTGACTCCATAGGTTTAACAACCCATATGGAGTGAGACAAAACAGTACATCAACATCAATCATGCTCGTGACCCCATGATCCCTTGCCATATGTCTCTGTAGGTTCAACAACCCACATGGATTGAGCTGAAACAGTACATCAACATCAATAATGCTCGTGACCCTGTGATCCCTTGCCACATGTCTCCGTAGGTTTAACAACCCACATAGATTGAGCCAAAAAAACAATCACAACAACCAGTCCCTACTCCATGATCTCTTGCCATAAGTCATCGTAGGCCCCATGGCCCCATCGAGCCCACACGGTTGGACGTACTGTGTCCTGACCACATGATCCCTTGCCATGTGTCATCGTAGGCCTCGTCAGACCCTCACGATTGGACCTCAACACCACATACTAAGATCTGATCTCATGGTCCATTGGCATGAATCCTCGTCGGTCTCGTTGAAGCCACACGAGTGAACTTAGCAACACAACACACAACATTTACAATCAACACACCACATTATGTAATCGACAGTATAATACACCATAACGTTATCACAACCATCATCATAAACAATATACAGTCGACTCAACATATTCAACGATCACACACAACATAACACACATCCAAGTGTATCACAAACCAATGCGATTACCACAACCAACATAATTCCACAACAATAAACATTCGAGGATAACATAAACACCACATTACATTCATTTGAAGTAGTTCATAACCATTTCATACGAAATATATTCATGAAGGTAAACCAATCATCGTAAACCCAACACGTAATCTCTGTTCACAAGATACAAGTCGTATAAGAAAGATACTTGCCTAGATAACCGACATCCGAATATTCCTACGATCATGGCTCGCTCGGACAGCCCCGAATACCTACAATCTCTGGGAGAAACAACGACAAAACAATCAATACGAGGATAAGGACCAATAACAATGGAAATCACAACCAACGACCGAAAGAAACTCATTGAAACATTTAATCGAAAATGTTAATGCTTCCTCAAGAACCCTACAATCACGATTTGGATTAAAAGAAACCAAAATATAGATATACAATCCATAGGATATGTTCAACAACATCATATAACACTAATAGATTCATCATAATCGGACTAGAATCGAAATCAAAGAACAAACCCCAAAAAGGTCAACTCAAGGAAATCAATAAAAATACCTCGATCCGATGAAGAACAAGGATTATATGATATTATAATCACCTAAGATCCTCCAAAACACCTTGGAATGGAGCAAAATTGTCTAAGAATCCAAACCCTATGGTCCGTCCACCGTGAGAAGAAAGGAAGAAATGGTGAAATGAGGTGAAAAAAATGCGACTGTCCCATTCATACCCACAAAGACGCACGACCACACACACGACCAAATGCTCGTGCGTTTGGTCGTGCCCTGGGCCACTGCCCATCTTCTGCTGTCACGTGCGAGCAACACACACGAGAACATGTTCGTTTGGCTTGCTCGTGCGTCCATGTCCCTGGCCATAGATCACTGGATGGGGCTGGGGTGCAGCATGAGTTGGGTATACGAGCTCTTTCTCGTGTGGCTTGCTCGTATGCTACAAACGAGGTCTAGAATCGAGCCCGATACAACTCCGAAAGCACCTAGAACATAACCAACTCAAAAGGGAGAGATATCCTGTGCCCACAACACCTTCTGAGAGGCAAAACGACAATCAGAATTCAACATGCCATGTCACATATGCATACACATGATCTGCACGACTTATGCAACAAGAAGTCATATTCGTCGAACACCACAACAGAGTACATCATACCGTACACAACAGAGATATAATTCTATATAATCATCGTCGAAACAAAATAACCGGTATAAAACGACAAATAATTCTAGGCATAGGGAAATGAAAATCTCGTGTATTACAACATCATCTCTCAACCAAAACAAAAATGGGTCCTCGAACTTCTTCGCTTTGATATCATTACCCAAGGATGATGTGATCTCTAGAGCGCATAACCTTCCTTGAATCCCGGAAGCCAAACTTCAATATCCTTCCAATGAAATCTTGATGGATCCTCGATTGGGGCGTAGTACCTCCAACATCTAAAGAAATATCTATTTATGATTCAATACATCATCCATGACATTCACTTTACTCGGGTGGTAGAGAATCTCAAGGTCATAATCTTTGAATAATTCCAACCACCTATGTGTATCACATTCAGCTCCTTCTGGTTGAAAATACACTTTAGGCTCTTCTGATCAGTATATTTCTTGCATAAAGAACCATAAAGATAATTCCTCTAGATCTTTAACGCAAAAATGACGGCTGCCAACTCTAAATCATGGGTAATTCGTTTCATACAGCTTCAACTGCCGAGACGCATAAACGATTACCCTGTCTCCCTACATTAGCACACAACCAAGTCCGAAATCTAAAGCATCATTATAAGCCCCAAAATTATCGGATGTCTCTTTATTTCGTCAAACATGTTCTGCCTCTCCTCATTCCATTATAATTTCTGGATTTTCTAAAGTAACTGCTTAAGTGGTCGCGCAATTTTTTAGAATTCCTCGACAAACCTTCTATAGTACCCATCAATATATAGGAAGCTTGCACTTTATTAACATTCTTAGGTGCTTCCCTCTATAGTACTACCTCTATTTTCTGAGGGTCAACATGGATTCCCTCAGCTGAAATCACATGGCCAAGGAATGCTACTGCTTCGAGCAAGAACACACACTTTGAGAACTTTTCATGTAACTACTTGACTCTCAAAGTGTCTAATATAATTCTAGGGTGCTCTGCATTCTCCTCATAATCTTGAGGGTACATAATAATGTCTTCTATGAAGATGAAAACAAACTTATCAAGATACTTCATGAACACCTTTGTTCATCAACTAAATAAAAATGGTTGAAGCATTGGTTAGCCCAAACGACATGACCACGAACTCATAATGGCCATATTTGATATGGAAGGTAGCTTTCGGAACATCAGGTTCCCAAATTCACAATTGATATTATCCGGATCACAAGCCAATCTTCAAAAAGACGGGTGCCTCCTAAAGCTGATCGAACAAATTGTCTATACTTGGCAAAGGGTATTTATTCATGATGGTCATCTTGTTTAGTTCACGGTAGTCAATATATAAACAAAGTGACCCCATCCCTCATCTTAACAAACAAGACTGGTGCACCCCAAGGCGAAACACTAGTCCAAATGTACCTCTTGTTTGGAAGCTTCCCTAACTGACTCTCCAACTCAGAAATCCATGATGGTGCCATAAAATATGGTGCCCTAGACCCAGGAGATTCATGAGGCTAGATGAATATTGAACTCAGCATCCCTCTGGGGTGGTAATCCTGGCAAGTCATCCAAAAATACATCAGGATACTCATCCACCACTAGAATCGATGATGATTCGACTCCCCACGCTCCACCTTCATGGTGTAACACCAGTAGCCAATACAAGTCTGATTTAGATGTTTTATCACCTTCATTGCACTGATCACACTTCCCTATTTAGCCGTCTTACAACCCACAATATTATGCGCGGTCCCATCTTCAGCTATTATGAAAGATCAAATCCTCACCCTTCAAATATACTACAGATGAGATTTAAAGGCTAATCTCGATCCCCAATCCTCATTGGATAATCTCTAACTTCTAGATTCTCAAGCTTACGATCCCTTATAAGTATACCCACCACAAGGCTCACACTCATAAAAATAATTAATACCAATACGACACACAATATCTGAAGCAATAAAAGAATGAGTAGCACCTGAATCGAACAATACATGAAACTTGATGAGAAAGAATATGCATAGTACCTTGGCCTACCGGAGCCGCTTGTATCATTTACATGCCTCATCTAATAAAGACGGGGATGGGCTGATTCCGAACTAGATATACCACGATGGTTTGACTGATTCCTACCCCGACCAAGGCTCAAACTCTGAGGAGTCTGAGTAACTAGTGCTCTCTAATTAAGACTCTGCTCCTTAAATGGAGCAGCTATAGGCTAAGTCTGTATGATCGTGGCAATAGTCTCACAGTGAACTGCTCGATGACCACCCTAGTCACAAGTGTAATAAGTGACCGGTGGAAGCGAACAATCGCGTAAACAATAGTGATGCTAACTACAGTTAATACAGGTTATGCAACTACTAGTAGAGGACTGAGTCGAACATTAGCTTGAGAACTTCCAGAATAACGAAATGATTTTCATGCAGAAACATGAGTAAACTAAGACCTCAGAAACCTACTACCTTTACTTCCTAGAAAACTGTCAGTGGTTTCTGCTTCTTAGGTTCGAAACTAGCCTCGACAACGACCAAAGATCGATCCTGGTACTCCATCAAGGTGGTAAACATAAGGGGAGACATGCTCCGACGAACATGGGGCTTCATATGCATATCTACGTAATGAATTTTACCCGCTTCACTCCTCACTTGTTTCTTGACATATCTCAGTTGTAGATTATATGTGACTATGGCCTAGGATACAGGGACATCTTGAGGCATAGCTGAGAAAATCTCGATAATTCAGTGCTCTTGACCGAACAAGGATAATATTCCACCTCCACGGTGGTCTTGAATTCAGGCCAGATAGATGTAGGATCTCGAGGGTTCAAGGAGGTATTGAGCATTGGGTACCCTCCTCTAATCTGAGCAAGCTACGATATCAAAAATCCTGCCACGCTAGAAGAGCAAGTTTTCCTAGCCCAAAGAATCATAAAAGCCAGTGAATCAAGGTGGATACATCTTTATTACTTCATGAAACTATTTTTTGGGCCCATTATCGCCAATTCGGGGCTGGTTCTGTTGCCTGGCTTGGGCTATCTGCGCTAGCTGAGCTGCTACCTGCTGAAGGATAGTAGCAACTCCAATATTGGCGTTAATAAGAACTCAAGGGCAAAGTGTCCTACACTGTGTGCAATGCAGAATCAGTAGCCGACTAAGAAGGTGCAATCCCTTCTTCAGCGGTACCACAACTATGACCTCGGCCACATCCACAAACTGGTTTGCCACGACCTCTCGACATGATAAAGAATAAAAAGGTACAAAGCAAAATAAGATCATCACAACACATTTCCCACCAATAAGTACCTCAACTCAACATATATAATTCACATGAGAAGATAATAAGGTAATGCAAAATATTTAAGAAGACTTACAGGCACAAATTACATGATGGGTAACAGCGCAATGATGTTAGGTTTCATAAACGACTTCCATGACACAACAAACAGACCTACGTATTCATATACTGACTCTGATACAATATATGTAACACCCTAAATTGTTATCAATATGTCCTCGAATGCCACTTAGAGGATGAGAGAGTGAGAGCATTATATTGTAATTATGAACATCAATCGAATAAGACATTTATTATTGCTATATTATTGTATATCATAGGCATCGATCTGATATAAAGAATATTTGTCCTTGTATTTGAAAGTAAACTCTCCACTTCTTACAATATAAGGAGATAGGGACTAGAAGTGTTTAAGGGCTTGAATGCTTAACTAATTCGCAAGTCGATGAAACTTAACTGAGAATTAATTTTAGACAAGACTTGTATAACATGAATTTTTTTTATGTAGAATACATTTCTTCATTAAGAGTTAGTGGGAACATACTTTATAAGTATCTTAATGGGTTTAGTGTACTCGGACTCGACTAATCTTGATTCAGTCACATGGGTTACATTCGGGATAGTAAATGACTGAATCGAAAGGTTGTGATAGGTATATATGAACTTTTAACTTAGGATTCAGTAGGAGATGTACTTGTGACATTAATTTAGTTATTAGATTAGTTCGATCCAATAACTGGCTGGTGGGTGTTAGGTATATTCCCTCGAATGCCACTCAGAGGATTTATGAGTGAGGGAATTGCACTTTTTATTATGTAAATTCTTATTAGAAGGCAATTGGTTGTTTCTTTATTTACTGGTAGTCACTAGCATTACCTGACTCGTAAATATATATAGAAACTAGTCTGTGTATTTGAGAGCAAACATTCCACTCCTTATTGGATAAGGAGGTTGGCATTAGAAGTGTTTATGGCTTAAATACTTAATTGTCCGCAAGTTGATAAAACTTGATTGCGTGTTAAGTTTATGAGAAGACTTGTATGACGTGTTCTTTGAGTTGGGAAGTGCCTGTCACCACTAATGATTAGTGGAAACATACGTTGTAGGTATGCTAATGGAATTAGTACACTTGAACCGGCTCACCCTTGATTTGTCACACAGATTTCATTCTGGGACAGTCCATGATGGAATCTAAAGATTGCGATAGTTATTCATGAACTTTCGACTTAAGGATTTAGTAGAGTTGTGCTTGTGATGTTAAGATTTTCACTAGAGTAGTTCGACCCAGAAAACTGAAAGGTGGGGGTCAACCTCGACATGCGTCTTGACGGACAAGTAGCAGGTTCTACTAAATACCAAGATAGGATTTTTTCTCCTGTAAGTTAACAGGTATATGTCCTATGCGGTTATTGGCAGATGAGATCATAAGTCTTTGGACAAAGCATTGGAGCTAGTTATATTGGATACACAAGAGCTCGGTGATCTAAGTTTCTATTAACTCAGGCATAGGATCAAGCACAGATAGGGTTTGACTGACCGTGACTCTATAACTTGATTGGGACATCTGAAAGAAGGATTTATACGTATAATGGTATTCACGATAGAATGGTTCTTGAATGATCCCTATCATTCATTCTCAATAAGGTTATAGTACAGTTCGCGGAACTGGCTAGGTGGCGCAATAACTCTTTGGTTCCTCCAATTGCTTACTGAGACGGATCTATTGAGTCGCGTAGTAGGGAGACGATGGAATAATTTGAATTGGATCTCTTATTGTGGATTTTATACACTGGATGTCTTATTTAATTTTTTAGATAAATTAAATCGGTCTGGTGAATTATATAAATTGCTGAGTAATTAATTTAATTCATGAATAATTATTTCTTGGATAAATAATATTTTAATATAATTAATAATTAGATTAATTGATTGTATTAATTTTATTTTAGAAGAACCGAGGTGTATCAGTCAGACTGGACACACGACGGTCCATTTCACGGACCGAAACAAACCAACTCCTATTTTTCTATAATGCTCCCCCCTTTTATTTTTAGACGAAACGAGGTGTAACAGTCGGACTGGACACACCATATTTGTTTTCATTTCGGATCATTGGTGTTGTCCGTTAGTATTCCTTCGTATGTTGCGTAATCGTTGTTCTGTCGAGGAGTTTCGTTGTTGTGTTCAACTTCCAGAATTGTCCTACTGCCTATGTTGTAGGCATAGCTTATGCTATGTAGTGTAATAGTGTGTGCTAATTTGCATAGTTAACACACGATATTGTGGCCGGTAGCGCACACTACATGGAGAGGCCGAGACTGTCCAGAAGCTACTGGACTGGAATGAGGACTTGTTAGCGCACGCTACAGAACTTGACTAGCGCACGCTAACGGCATATTGGGCACAATCTATTTAGTTTCTGGCCCATTCGGGCATGCTAATCAGTGTGATTAGCACACACTAAGTTGTCCAGTATATATAATGGACAGTGGGCCTTCTTTCTCATTTTTTTCTTTCATTTCTCCTCCTTCTTGCGGTGGACGGATGAGGGCGACTAGGGTTTGGACTTTTGGTCAATTTTTCTCCATCTAGAAGTGTTATGGAGGGTCTTAGGTGATTATAACATCATCTAATTCATTATTCTTCATTGGATCGATGTACTTTCTTGAATTTCAACCCGGTTGTTGCTTTTAGTGTTCTCGAGGAACCATGAACATTAATATTTGATTAATTATTTAATGAGTTTCCTTTGGTCTTTGGTTGTGTTTTCCATCATTATTGGTCCTTATTCTTGTAGTGATTGTGTTGTCATTATTTTTAACAAAGATTGTAGGTTTTGGGACTGTTCGGTTGAGCCGTGTTTGTCGCGGCATTCGCGTGTTGATTTCTGCGGAAAGTGTTCTAATCTATATGATTTATATCATGTGAACTAAAGTTGTAGAATGGATTTGTGATGGTTTGTGTATTTTTGTTGATTGTGCCTTATGTGAATTGTTGTAGTTGTTATATGGTAAAGTTAGTGTTGATTTGTTTCTTGTCGTATAAACATGTCGATTGAGACGTGGTGTGGGTTTGATAGTCACTTAGATGTGTATTGCAGTATTTTGAGGATCAGTTTGTTGTTGGGATTAGATTGTATAAAGGCATTGCTCATATTTATGTGTTGATAGTCCGTAACTATGTAAGTGGTGTCAATAGATAGTTGGGTATTGCTACGGGATTGGTAACAGCTGTATCGATGGATATTGATGTTAGTTGGATTGATTGTAAATGTGTTATTCCTTGGTCGGTCGTATGTGTCGAATAAAGTGGTTATTTCTGGAAAGTGCCTTGACTATATATATATATATATAGTGATTTACGATTGAGACATACAGTTTTGTAAAACATAAGTCCATGTGTGTTGTTTTTCTTATACCTGGGGATGGTTCGACGGGACCTCCAGGGGCCGATGCTAATGGGCATGGCTGTGGAAGTGGTTTCCCACTTGGGGATAGTTCGACGGGACCTTTGGGGGCCGATGCTAAGGGGCACAGCCGCGGGTTACCAAGTGTGGTTTTTCTTGATGATGATATGTGATATATCCGTAATATATTTTGTTCTCGATGTTGAGTTGTGTATATATAGGGTTTTGGTACTTTGCTAGAATGACATTAGAATAAGTTTTGTATATAATTTATCCCGTGGTTGTGATGTTTTGGTGTAGGGTCGTGGACCCTGTGATTATTTCTGTGCATTGTGGTTTGAAACGAATTGGCCTGAGACCCTAACGATCGTGTCAAATTTGTTTTACTGAAAATGAATTTGGACAGAGACCCAATCGATTTGAAATGGTTTTGTAACTAAGGGCGTGAGGTCCAAAAAGGATTTCTATTTTATAAAACTATTGTAAAGTGAAATGAGATTTGGACTGAGACCCTAATATTTTCAAAATGGCTTTACAACTTTGGACTTGATGTCCTAAAAGGCTTTGTCATTTTCTAAAATGCCTGAGGTTATGATTCTTATTTAAGGACTTGAAGTTGTTCTCTAAACAGTAAAGCCTCTCTGGAATTCTGCTTAATGTCTTTTGTAGTTAGACTATGAATGATGTTCATGTGGTATAGATTGTATGATTTGAATACTTGCACTAACAAATTCGAATTGCTAACCCCTTAAATGAGGGAAATGTGTTTCATGTATTTCAGGTACACTAAGAGCGAAGGAGTGTTTACAGGGTCAGCATGTAGGATGATGGGCCGCGATACTAATTAAGAGTTAAGAGTTCGGTCTGATGTCGTTGTACTGTTGAGTTGTATATACAGTCTTCCGTTGTATTGAATTTGACCCTTGTATGGGTATGTACTATATAAGAAGTTTTGTTTCGGTTTGATTGAGTCGTGTGACCTTTCCGGTCCATGTATTTTGAATATATGACCTTTTCGGTTTGTGTCATTATGTAGTTTGACTCTAGCTGGTGAAATGTTTGTCGTCTTGTGGTGATTAGCCTGCTAGATCCTTATGGAAAAGGGCCTACGGCGTGTGATATTCATGCTGTATTTCTGGGGGTGTTACATTTATGGTATCAGAGCTTAGGTTGTGGAAACCTTGGCTATCGGGTCGAGTCATATTTTGTCGCGTCATCCGAGTCGTCGGTTGACAAGTTGAGTTATGCATTGTCACATCGTGTTGTTTGTTCAGACTAGTATCGTGTGCGACTGTCATCTCCGTGCGACCTATGGATGTAAGTATTCTCTTTTATAGGTTATATTATGTGTTGCATGAGTTTTTTGTAAGTACGAGGTTAGATGGAATCCGTATTTCATACTTGTAGTATATTACGTGTGGAGTGATCGAGATATAATGATACATTAGATTCTGAGTGGTGGAGTGTGTTGTGAAAATTTTCTGAACATTGATATCCCAGAAAGAGTAACGACGACAGAGTTTGTGTAGGACTCAAATAGATGGTTTCGACGTGTGTTCGAATTTGGTGTTCATGAGTTTTGTTTGTTAAATTGATAATTTTGAGTGTTGTATATGCGTATATTCAAGAGTCGATTATTTTTTACTAATTGTTGTTACCTGCTGCAAATGTATGACAATAAGTAATTATATCCGCTAAATGCATGTGTGAAAATGGTTTTATGAAATTTCATAGACTTGAGTATATATGTGGAAAATCAGTTTTCAAAATGTTTTGAAGGTGCGGTTAAATGGTAGTTTAGTGTGGATTTTGAAAAGTGGTTTAAATTTTTGGCGGTCCGGCCTTGTACTTACAAATGAAACCTTGGGACCTTTCCACATTTAGGTCCAATTTTTTAGGTCCAATTATCGCCATAGGTCCAATTATCGCAAATCTTGTTTGAAACCGTCGTCTCTCTATTTCTACAAGTTCAATTGGTATATTTAGTCATATAATGGGTTTTGGTGTTATTGTCCGATCTCGAGTCGTGATATTCAGAAGTTTGGGTCATTTTGTAATTTTCTAAAAATACTGGGCATTGAGTTTCTAATTTTGTTCTCCATACTATTGGGTGGTCGGAATCATTTGTTGGTTTAACACTTTTGTTCGTCAATAGAAACTCTTCGTAAGCGCTTTGTTACTTTCTTCATACTTTCACTTCTGGTTGTAGCTCGAGGCATTTTTTTCGGACTACTCAGGCCTGCTATCAGAACATAGTAATGATCGTAAGTCTATCCTTGTTATGGTCGTTAGCTTATCCTTGTTACGGCTCCGGTGTCTTGCACGACCGTCGTTTGATCTTTTGTCGTGTTTGAGAGGATTTTTGTAAATGATTTTAACATATTGGGTTTATCTTCAAATAACTCAAGTATAGGATTTTAAAAAAATCTTTCACGCCATAAAACCTTTGTATTTTTAAAACAAAATTGTGATATAAACAACAATCAAATAACAATCAATAACCGATATATCCAACCAATCAATCTCACGAACCTCC
The DNA here is from genome assembly GCA_033398695.1 of Orobanche coerulescens. NCBI lineage: Eukaryota > Viridiplantae > Streptophyta > Magnoliopsida > Lamiales > Orobanchaceae > Orobanche > Orobanche coerulescens. Next base: position 116,735,261 of record CM065815.1, on the reverse strand, counting down.
TCACAACTTGATGCAATATATTAGTCTAATCAACGATCAATCCTCACAACCTAATGCAATAATTAATAAACAACAATCCAATAACAATCAATAACCGATATATCTAACCAACCAATCTCAATGGTTCAACGACACCTCGATCATATATAAAACCAAATAGTATAACTCAAACCATCACGAATTCATAATCACAACACGATAAACTACACCGTCTATCTACTTAGCGCACGTTAATCACATAACGTAGCGTGCACTAAGTCACATCAGTTAGCGTGCGTTAGCCAGTCAGGTAGCGTGCGCTAATGCTATACAGTTGCATGTCTTACAAGTATCGACTAACACCATGCGATTACGGATACGAATGTAAAGGAAACCATATTCCATGATCAATCACAATCTTTCCAGGTTCAATGTCAGCATCATACTCGCATTATATATACCATTAATCAATCATCAATCGACATGACTTAATTCCTAAGTATGATCATTTCATCTTCGTGTCTAAAAACACTAATAATTCAACACAATCATCTTGCTACGCTATATTCATCAAGAAGTTCTTCAAGAACACCAAGTGATTCGAAACCATGTTCATAATCATCAAAACAACATAATCTAACATCCTTTAACATGTAAATAATCAATGAAATCTTTTATCAAAATTCCATTAAATCTCATATAACATCATCCCATGATAATCCAACATGCTCCCTTCCAAGTAATCATCCTTTAAAAACGAACCACTGTCAAAGGGATACGAAAATTACCTTGTATATACGTACGTAAAAATGAACCACTATCAAAGGGATACTGCCTTGTTTCGCACATCAGCTTACGTACGTAACGCCCATGCAATAACATACGTAAATAGGCGTTGACTTGCTACAGTGAAATGCTCGGTAGCGTGCGCTATTCGTCTTCAATAGCGTGCACTATTCTTCGTTGACCCAACAATTTGTACCTTCTCCGAAGATGCCTGGGGTCCACACGCCGAAAGTAGCCTGACAAAGCCAAGATTCTCTTTTGACCGATCTGATATCAGCATACGCTAACCATATGCATTAGCGTGCGCTAAATGCCGATAATAATCAGTCTGGGCCTACCTGTCGGCCACCTTCCGAACTTTATCTAGGATGCCTTACGTACATTAGGGGTACTCCTTAGCATATGTAACTCAACTCTCTTAGCATGCGCTAAGTATACATCATAGCGTGCGCTAACATGGCTGTACTTAGCCATTTTCAGCTATTCTTGTCCAACGTCTCAACATACTAAATACATATACACGACATACTGAATACACATACTCCTTCCAATAATATTCTCATATAATACGCCTGACATACAATATCTTCAAATGCAATTGTCGACCAAGTCCGACAATAATACTAATACCGATGTCTCAGTCTTTCAATCATTTTATCCATACCGTACAGATTCCACACTATACAATATAATTCAGATAAAATAACATTAAACAGTCAAAGTAGAAATTCAGGATATTACATACTACACCACTTAAAATAAGTTTCATCCTCAAAACTTGCAATCTGTTATAAAAAAAACCGTTCAACCAAAGTATCCTGAAACCATCACGACGACGATCAATCATCATCATTAACGAATAACCATAATAGTATACTTACAATTGCGCAAGGTCGATGGTCTCCTGTAATACTAGCAAGTGGCCCTACTTCAAAGCCTCAATACGCGTACAGTCACAATTACACGAATTCAACAAAATGCATCATCTCCGAAGGAAATAATCTATCCGTGTCAAATCCTGTCTGCCTGATTACACAATCAAGTCCCAATTCGGATACAATCAATAATACACAATACATCTGTGAAACAACTGCCAAAACAATGACTCAAGTCCCAAAACATCGACACAAAATTCAAATGCTCATATGATCATTAATAATGATCAATCAACAAATTTACCGGGAATACCATTGACATGATAAACTCCAATACGTCAAATCCAAATGTCAAACACAACTGAGAATATCATCAACATGATAAGCTCCAATATCACTAATGAATGATCAACGATAATCGAAAATACCCTCACACGGTAAGTTCCAGCACGATCAACACAGAACCACAATGACGGATATATGAGAGAATAAAATTCTCAAAACGTTACACCAATTGCATATAGTGGACCTCAAAGAAACACACCCGACTGTTGAACATACCCCTATCCTACACAGAGTGGGAACGACCAATCATTACCCAAAACAACCATCCTGGGGTCACCATCCTCAAGTCCACACTTACTAAGAGATCAGTAAAAAATCGCTATGGTAAAATCGCGCTACTACCATACCAAATGGAGCCACATAGCACATATGCCCCGGTTTCACAAAACCTGACATTTCAAAATCACATTCTATACATAAATTACAACACACAGCATATTTCTCTTATCTGATTAATCAACCGATCATCCCTGGATAACCAAACTACCATACTAACGTTCGAATCTCTTTTCATCGTCCCATACTGATGTACTATCCAGTTTATGAGTCACATTCATAACTCTACCATGATATGTACTATGCACTAAATGCGGATGTATATCAATCACATTTTCAAAATTAGTTTGAAATCATATAGTCTCGTCAAGCAGACAAATATTCGAAAGTTCTTTCAAGAATTTCAAAACTCAAAACATAAATTCGTAAGACCACGAAATCAATTTTCGAAAAATTAAATCGGCTTGCTTACATCAAGTTCTCGATGACAATTCTTTTCGAATACATACGAAAAATGAAATTATGCAAATGATTGCCCACATCGATACCCCTGTATACCATTTAGGCTCGTCACCCAATCCACTGACATTCCATCGGAAAACCACATGATAGAGTTCCAAAATCTCAATATATAAACTTCGATAAAAACTCCCTTTTTTACATATGGCCCACAACGTCGACCATTAACCCATCATGGATCACCTCAACTATGCTATGAGAAAATATTGAAACAAATAAACACAGCGAAAGACTTCCCGAGAAGTTTCATTTGAACAAGTAAACCAAAACCCCGAAAGGCAGTAATGAAATAGATAAACGGTTGGTAAGGTGTTTTACAAATCTCAGGAGTTTTAGAAAACAGAAAAGCCTTTTGAAACATTAGGGTCTCAGCCCATATCCCGTTCCACATTACAAGAAACTTAAAAGTAGAAAATCCTTTTGGAACCCAAGTCCTGAGTTATAAAACTATTTCAAAATCGATTGGGTCTCGGCCCAAAAATCATTTTCCATAAAACATCCGTGAAACATTCATTTTGAAAAGTATCATTTACAAATGCTCAAAAACAGTTTCATATATCTCAAAATGAACTAACATGACTACATATTATCCTCACCAATCCACAATCTTTCTCCCAAATGCACAACTCCGTTCTCAAAATTTAACCGAGATATTAGTTTCCAAAATCATAGCTTCTCAAGATCATCAATCCTGTCCCAGCTTTGTCATCTCATAGTGTAACACATATTATTCTTTTAAATCTCAATGTAATTCAAAACAAATTCCAAATACTTACAAATCGTGAAGCCGACGATTCCCCGTGATACTGGCACATGTCTCAACTCAAGAAAATACTTGACATAGATATTTTCAAAACACACATTTTGCAAACTCAATTCGACTCGAGAACACAACACCTCTCTATCTGAAGAAACACGTCAATATCATTTGGAAAAGTTTACAACAACCCCAGTACCATACTGGTAAATCACATAACGCACAAGCCCGAGTGAACAACAAAAACCCAGGGCTCTAATATTCGTCAATTGACAACTCGAATGATGTGATAAAAACATGACTCGACTCGACCCAACTGCCTAGGTTTTCACAACCTAAGCTCCGATACCATATTCTGTAACACCCCCAGAGCCATCCAGGAATATTACAGAGTCGTGGGCCCCAAGATGGAACCCACAAGGCTAAAAGATATTTTCGCAAATATTTACAAATTCCCAGGAGGCTAACAACGGTACTATCTATTAAAAACATTCGAAGACTTTATAAAAACTCGTTTATCAAAACCGTCGTAAAATCTCATTTGAAAGGACAAGATGTAACACCCCAACCCGACAAGGGTAGAAGTATCACATTATAGTGGCATATCAGAACATACATAAAAGAACTCAAGCGGAAGTCTAAATACCAAAATGTAAGTCAACATGACTTAAAAGAAATACATAAGTTCCATGATCCAAAATGAAGGAAACAAAATCCAAGTCTAAATAATGGAAACACAATCCAAAAAGCTAGGAAATCTAGCGTAGGTAAGTCCACACACAGCTCCTACTCTCAGCCCAAAGATAGCCCAACTCCCAGCTTAATAACCTGTCACGGAAGAAAAGAAATGCGGCTGAGCTTAAAAAGCTCAGTGAACAGTTATATATAGCAAGGTACTGAAACTGAAATGAGAGAAAATAGAATATGGTGTAATGGGGAAATATCAAAAGGTATAACGTAAGTGTAGTAAATGGTGTAAGGGTTACATAATTCTACCACGAGCACAGTGACATCTCATCATAGCATCATATCATCATAGGTAACATAATTATCATAAATGGAGTAGCTAACTCCCAGTGTGAATGACGTGTATGTAGGTCACAAGTCGTCTAGGAATAAGTCTAGAGGGGGGGTGAATAAATTTATTGAAACTCTTTTCCACAAAGGATGAGTTTCTCAACTGATGGTACAGATGACTTAGAGTCATCTGTAGTCAATGTAAGTGCGGAAGTGAGCTGATGACGAATACAGAAATTATCAATGGAACACTTAAATATGAATGCAGCAGTTAAGTATGATGCAGAAATACAATCAAGTATGCAGGCAATTAATAATGGTCTCAGGGGTGGGTTAATCCTCTACTAATCCACTTTCTCCAAACCAGTTGGAGATGAATCCATATAATTCTCAACCAGTGATATATATTACAGTGATTCTCAAACTTAGCTACAACAACTTCCAGCCAGTGGAAATCCTGTTGTTGCAACTCCTTTCTCACTGCCTAGCACCACTCGATTCATCAAATCCTTGGATGCCTATCACTCGCAAAACTTCAACCAGTGAAGTACCCCTTACTCTAGTTTTAAGACAAGAGTGTTTTGTCTTCTCCAACTAAAGAGATTTCTTCGTGTATGAACTTAGAGTACTGCTCTTTCACGATGCTATAGTTTTCTGATTGCTTTTAATTGCTTTGATTGCTCGATATTGTTGTTCGCATCGTATTGTTCAACTTCAAATCTTCAGATATATATAGGTGTCGATCCTTTGAGCATTTCTTCATAGCCGTTGCAAATCTGTAACAAATCCGTCCATTGGAGAAGTAGACTTCTTTGTTTTTCTCTCTGAACGTTGCAAGGCTGGATTCATATATTTTAATCCAATTCCGACCGTTGTGAAGACTTCCATGTGATGGCGCTGAATCTTTTGAATATAATAAGATTAAAGTCTCCAGTGGTGGGTCTGGATGAATTACTTAATTCATTTCCTTTCCGGGAATCTCTCCAGTCTGTCTCTAATCACCCACATCTGACTTTCCATAAATATTGACTATTCAACGCATGCTGACGTGGACAGGAGTATTTGGCTGATCACTTAACTGACCTCTCTGTGGTCAAACTGTCTGATGTGCAGTCAACCTTCTCTGATGTCGGCTTCTCTAATGTGCCGACTTGTCTGTAGTCTTCTGACCTGATTGAACTTGACTGATCTGATGGTCAGAGTTCAGATGGCTTGACTTTTCTTCTAGGCTGCAGTCTGGTCCAACTCCGCTGATTTAAAATGTTGACCAAAACTTCTCTGTTAAGGTTTGCCTGATATAGCTCGTCTGTGGTCAACCTTATCTGAACAGTTGAGTTGACCAAGACTCGGCTGATAGATACTTATTTGATTTGCACTTAGCCGATTTTTAAGCCTAACTTATATGGCCTATAGAAGATACTCATTTGGTTCTTCTTTACATTTTGCCAAGTATCTAACTTATCATAATTTAGCCTATGGAAGATACTCATATGGTTCTTCATTACATTTTGCCAAGTATTAAACATACATTTGAATATGACATCATCAAAATCTAACAAGTATTCCTAACAAATTCCCCCTATTTTGATGATGGCAAAACTTAAGCAATTATTCAAATGAACAGGTCTGCACATAAGTGCAAGACACAAACTAAAATCAGTCTTGTTTTGAGACAACTAGAGGTTGTCATTCAAATGACTGTTTATATTAAATTCTTCTGATTTTGTTTACAAGTACATCAGCTTTAAATGAACAAACAAATACAGAAAAAATTACAACTCTTTCAAAATCAAAAATTACAAGAGAAAATCCTATCTGCCTCTGCCTCTTTGGACAGTTTGCTTGGGAGGCCTAAAAGGCTTTGCACCAATTGGTCTCTTATTGATAGGTACAAGGCCATACTTCCTCCTGATAACAAGAGCGGAAAAATCTTGTTCTTCTTTGGATGTGAATTTATGCTCTTCACATAGCTTTCTTATCTCATTCTGTAAGGTTAGCTCATCCAATTCATTGTTTTGCAAAGTGGGAGGATCTTCAGCTCTGAAGGGAGGAACCATGGGGTAGGCATTTCATGCATTTGCATGTTTTACTAAGATGGCCCAGAGCTTTGGCCATGTTGATTCCATAAAGTCGATAAAAGTCTGCTGTGGGGAGGAATTTTTCTCCTGTAGTAACTCCCCAGATATAATATTTTTCATTGAACTTCTTCTTTGCAGTTCTTCACATTGGACCAGCTTCGGTAGGTAGGAAATCCTCAACAAACCAAAGCTCTTTGCCTTCCCATTCAAATGTAGGCTCTGCTTCTTGTCTTGATCTCCTCTTCTTCTCTGCAGGTTGATCTTCAGGATCAGCTACTTTTTTCCTATTTAGACTTGATCTCCTAGCTTCAATTAAAGGAACATCTTGCCTCTTTTTCGATCTCAGCTCCTGAGCCTGAACTTCTCTTACTTCCTCCTGCTTTCCTTTCCCCTTTTTGCCAGCATCAACCAGTATGGTCAATTGCTGATCTACTCGGTGCATCCAGTCAGACATGCCAAGTGCCATTCTGGAATTTGTAGGAGGAGGTTGAGGGACATTCCTCTGCAGTAGGGTATCAATTTTTGCGTTTATGTACTGCAGGTCAGGTGAGATTTTTGAGGCAAGAAACTCTTCAAAGGATTCTTTGACAATGCTTCGGATCAGCTCAGTCATCACAGGGGAGATGGGTGATGGCTGAGGTGAGTGCTCACCGAAGCTTTCTGTGCCTGCATGTAGGTTTGCAGTCGACCTACCTGTCTGCAGACTCCTGTCTGCAGGTGGCTGATCAGGTGGGGTCTGCTCTGGGGTCCCCGACCTGTCATCTTCTTCTTCATCTAGGCTGGTGTAGCGGGCAGGTGCCTCAGCCTCATCTGCTCTGGCTTCATCCTTGCCTTCTTTTTCAGCCTCTTATTCCTTCTCTTCTTCCTTTTTCTTTTCCTCCTTCTCTTCTTCCTTCTCTTCCTCCTTCTCTTCTTCCTCATCAAATTTATTCTCTTCTTCCTTCTCTTCCTCTTTTTTATCCTCATCATTATCAGCATTATCATCATCATTATTATTATTATCATCATTATCTTCCTGCTCAACTTCTCCTCCTTCATCATCTTCTTCTTCCTCCAACTCTTCTGTCTTTTCTTGTTCTTCTTCTCCTGATTGTTTTTCAACTATAGTATTTTCTTCTTCTTTTTCTTTTTCTTTTTCTTCCTATCTCACTTCCTCTTCTTTTTCTTCAACTATTATTTTTTCTTCGTGTTCTTCTTCTTTCTTCTCACACATCTCTTTTCAACTTCTTCTACTCTTATGTTCTTCTCTCCACTCCCACTACCATCTTCTGGAACAGTGCCAGCTAAGACACTTTCCATGGTAAGAAAAACACATTTGTCCATATTTAATTTGAAGTTGGACAGAAACCAATATGGTTTGAGCATCAAAAGAATGTCAGTCTCATGACAAAAATTCATGAGAAGTTGCTCGTAGACCGGGAAGATCCCGACTCGTTTTCAACAATTATTTGAAGTTCAGAGAATGAAAGTGTTTTAAAGTATTTCCATTCTTCATAAACATTAAGAAAAGACACTTGAAGGACTTTTTGCTTTACCTCTTGGAGCTGTTCCATAGTTAGCCCCAAAGGATTGGTGTCCAGCAAGTTGAGAGAATATCCTGCCTTAGGGATATTGATCACGAGATCAGCTTCCTCTTCTTCAGTGACAAGATGTGGTTGGACAGGGATAGGAATTGGAGAAGGGATGATCTACATCTGATCTGCAGAGGCAGGTTCCGGTGCAGATATGTGTTCTGTCTGCTCTTCCTCCTCAAAAGTTAAACGCTTGGGTCTTTTGGGGGAGGGTTCAGGTGAGGAATGAATCATTGATGGCTCTCCAGGGGCTGGTCCCCTTCTTTTGAAATGAACAGCTATGGGTGTGCTGACTGAGTCTGAATCAGACTTGTCTGCAGGTTGGTCGTGGCTTGCATCTTGGTCTTCATCAGACTTGTCTGAGATAGAGGGGTGACTGTAGAGAGTAGGCTTGATAGGCATTTCCTCCAGAATCTTGGCTGCCTTCCTTACACTCCCCAATCTCCTCAAAGTTTCTTGGTCTAGGTGACCAAGTTTTTTGTTGATGTGGAAGTGATCTGCATTTCCTTTTGCAAGACCCAAGTGCTCCAGAATCCAACTGACTTGGGTTCCAAAGGCTAAATTGGTCTTGAATTTATTCTCATCAACTAGCCACTGAACCTTGTTCACCTCACGAACCAATTGTCTGTAGATGTAGTCTACCTAATCAATTGGCTCATACTGAATTATGGCTCCCAAAACTGCAAACTTGGCTGATGACAGTTGATCGTAACTGCCAGCCATACCCATCATTATCTTGTTGGTGATATCCAACACATAGCGATATTCTTTCTGAAGCTCACTCCTCTTCGCAGTTATCTTCAACTTTGCCGGCTGGTCAACAGCCTTGATTTTCTGCCAGATGTCGGCTGTGTCCTGCTTCAGTGCCTCTACGACCATGCCTTTAGATTTCATTCCGAAAGCTTCTTCGACCACTCGTGGAGTGATTTCCATTTCTTTCCCAAAAACCGAGCTTTTGATGCCCGATTCCAAAACTCTGGCTTCCCTGCAAAATGCGATAACAGCCTCCTTGTAGAGATATTTGGTGCTGATGCTCAAAAATGGGTAGATCCCATTTATCTTCATGGATCTGATGATGTCATACATGTCGTTGTCCAAGTTTTCCTCGACTAGTCCTTCGAAATCGACAACCAGAGAGAAAATGATCTGGTCCTTCACCGCCTTCAGATTAACTCCGTTGAAGTATGATTCCATTTCTGCACAAGAGAAATTTTTGAGTGCATTTAAAGCTCGAAGGGGTTTCTGCTTTTCGAAAATTAGGGTTTGTAAGTGTGAAGAAGGTAAAATGAAATGACTTTCCTATCTTTAAAAAGAAATTCAAGCGACGTTTGGAATTTTAATATTATTTCAATTTTGAGTCGGTTCAAATTTTGAAATCATATGACGGTTGGAATTTTTAATTTGTATTAGTGGGATCTTGTGAACGTGTAAGTGCGCGAGAGTGCCATCGTGTAAACATGTGAACGTGATATTGCCACGTGTAACTAAATAATAATAAAATATTCAGAAGTCGGTCAAAATTAGAAAACTTAGCTAGTTGACCGTTGACTGTTTGACTGTTTGACTATTCTGCATCAGGTAACTCTTCTTGTCTGCTTCAGGTAGATCTGATGCCTGTGGTCAGCTTAGTCCGTCCTTCGTCTTTTCGTCTGGTGTGATCAGGTAACTTCCTTTGCTCATCTGATCTGGTCTTCAGGTAGCTTTCTCGTCTGTACTAGATTCCCAATCTAGTCATCCAACTTCCCTACTCAGCTCCAAAAACCTTTCTTCTGGTAAAGATTTGGTGAAAATGTCAGCAATTTGGTATTTTGTGCTGACTCTTTCAACTCTGACTCTTTTATTAAGCACGTGGTCTCTTATGAAATGATGCTTAACATCAATGTGCTTTGTCCTTGAGTGTAATACCGGGTTGTTGGTGATTGCAATTGCACCATTGTTGTCTCACCAAATTGGGACTTCATTTGCAATTATGTTGTAATCCCTTAGCTGTTGTCTGATCCATAAGATCTAGGCACAACAGCTACCTGCAGCTAGGTATTCTGACTCTGTTGTTGAGATAAAGTTAGATATCTGCTTCTTGCTAAACCAGGATATCAGTCCGGTTCCTAGGAATTGGCACATTCCACTGGTGTTTTACCTATTAATCTTACAACCTGCGAAATATGCATCTGAGTATCCTGACAGCTCAAAGTTGTTATCTTTAGGATACCATAAACCGACATTAATGGTAGACTTAAGATATTTAATGATCCTCTTAGCTGCTTCCAGGTGTGATTGCTTGGGTTTAGACTGGAATCATGCACATATTCCTACAGCATATGAAATATCTGGCCTGCTTGCAGTTGTAACACCCCGAGATATTCGGAATAATTACAGCGCCGTAAACCCTTTAGGTAAGAATTTACAAGGCTAATTTTAAAAAGAGTGTAAATATAAACCAATCGTACAACTGAAGTTCAAATACATATTTGATTCAACCGATCAAAGAGTTAATTTATACAACCATATCGAAAAGACATTATTAAAACAGACGTACTAAAGCGAAACAAGAAGACAAATCACGGTAACAATAACATCAATCACATCATCGAGCCATTTCATCGTCTGCCGATCGTGGTTGTCTCCCGCTCCTCGGCTACCCGAACATCAAAACAATGTCCACCCCCGAAGGGGTTAGCAAAACGATGCTAGTACAAGTATCATAATACAATAAATCATCAATGCATCATAAAACATGCAAAACGGACTTCCGCTACCGGAATCCAACGATGCGAATCCTCACGATTCCATCAACACAATACAGGGTAATCCAGCGATCCAGCGCCCTTGGTATAGATCCCCATGATGATCCCGTCGGACCAACGCATGGTGGAAAACCCGTCCAGCGATCCAGCGCCCTCAGCATAGATCCCCATGATGATCCCGTCGGACCAACGCATGGTGGACATTCGATCCAGCGCGCTCAGCATAGATCCTCATGATCCCCTCGGATCATTTATACCATAATCAATCAACTATGCATACACATATGCATTTCAATATGTTCATCAATACGAACAAATAATCAACCAATATTGCAAGTTATCCTGCAAACCGAAAACTGGGTTGAATGGTGAAGAACTCAAGAATTCTACCGTGATAATACAAGTTATCCTCGGGCATATCATGCTAATAAGGTTTGTGGAAGTTTTATGGTTATGAAATACGAATATACGGATAGTCAACTCAACATCATAATCCATCTATGATCTCCAAGAAATAATCTAAATTCCATTAGTTCTACGTTCCAAAACACATGATTCCATCGTGTAAAACGTATCAACTGGGTAAATATCCGATTACTGATCATAACTCGATTTGAACATGCTTAGGAGTCCTTATAATAAGATGGTTCAAAGGTTCATACGATATATAGTGCCGATACGTCAAAAGTATCCTTCTAACATGTGATGACCGATTATAAACGAAATACTTGCTATCAAAACATGATTCAAACTTCCTTAGGAACATCACTAACATCAGTGAAGAATCACCTACCTCAAAGTAGTGAAGAATACGGAGGAAAATGAAGCGATCCAACACCGAAGGCTTGAACACCAATCTCCAATGATATACGATCTTCAATCTCGAACTAGGAGGTTGATATGAAGTGTTTGGGACGAAGGGAGTTATGTTCTAAGTGTAAGAGTTCGGGTTATGGGAGGAGAAAGAACTGAAATCACGAATAGGATGTTGTCCTATTTATAATAAATGGCTATTAGCGTGCGCTAGACCCTGTCCGTAGCGTGCGCTAACGGCTTCCTGACTAAATCAGTACTCGGCACTTAGCGTGCGCTACGCATATACCGTAGCGTGCGCTAAGGCGTTGACTCGGCTTTTCCCGAAGCCGTCCAGTACATCCGACACGATCCGGCGGGGTCCCCGGCCGGATCTCACCTACCGCACGTCCCAATCAATTTGACCACGCATAGCGTGCGCTAATGACCCTCGATGGCGTGCGCTATGAATCCACGTTAGCGCACGCTATACATAGCTTGTAGCGTGCGCTACATGCGCAGAATTACAATCTTCAAATCACAATTATGAAATCATACGCTCGATAACATCGGATTATGAAATACGGAAATAGTACTCAAACAATAGTACAATCATTACAATATCACAAGTTCCGATTACATAACGAAATCTCGGGTATTACATCCTTCCTCCCTAAAAAGAAGTTTCGTCCAAACTTAAGATGAAAACAACTCCGGATATTTAGCCTTCATACCGTCCTCCGTTTCCCAAGTGGCCTCTTCGACTCCATGTCGTGACCATTGTACTTTAACCAAGTGTATTGGTTTATTCCTCAATTGTTTGATCCGGTTCTCAAGTATCTTGATTGGTCTCTCTTCGAAGGTGCCATCATTAGCTATCTCGATCTCATCGAAATCAATGACGTGACTGGGGTCCGGTACATACTTCCGCAGTTGGGATACGTGAAACACATTGTGAACGTGACTCAGTGATGGCGGTAAGGCCAACCTGTATGCTAAATCTCCAACTCTCTTGAGGATCTCGAATGGTCCGATATATCTCGGACTAAGCTTGCCTCTTCTCCCAAAACGGAAAATCCCTCGTGTAGGAGACACCTTCAATAGTACATGGTCACCAACGTCGAACTCTAGAGGGCGACGACGTACGTCTGCATAAGATTTCTGTCGACTCTGGGCAGTCAACAGTCTTTCCCGAATCAAAGCTATCTTCTCTTGAGTCTGAATAATCAATTCCGGTTCCGTCCCGATCAAGTCCGAAGAATCATCCCAACACAGGGGTGATCGGCATCTTCTCCCGTACAAAGCTTCAAATGGTGCCATCTTAATTGAAGCATGCCAACTATTATTGTAGGTGAATTCAACTAATGGTAAATGAACTTCCCAATCAGTTGACCAATCCAAGGCACAGCTCTAAGCATGTCTTCTACAATCTGAATAGTCCTTTCGGATGACCGTCCGTTGGGGATGATAAGTCAGACTAAAGTTTAGCTCGGTCCCCAAAGCCACGTGCTTGCCCTCCGAGTGCGACACGAAACGACCATCTCGATCTGAAACAATGGTCTTCGGCGTCCCATGCAATCTGACTATCTCCGCAATAAATACTCGCGCCAATCTCTCGGGTCCCCATATATCTTTAATCCCTAGGAAATGAGCCGACTTGGTTAGTCGATCAACTACAACCCAAATCATGTTCATTCCCGTTCTAGTCCTTGGCATACTGGTGATGAAATCCATCGAAATGTCCTCCCACTTCCATTCAGGGATCGGAAGTGGCTTTAACATCCCGGCAAGTCGCTGATGCTCAATCTTAACCTGCTGACAAGTCAAACACTTCGAAACGTACTCCGTTACGTCCTTCTTCATATTCCCCCACCAAAAGTTTTGCTTTAAATCCTTATACATCTTATTGCTGCCCGGGTGAATAGAATAGGGCGCGCTGTGAGCTTCCTTCAGAATAGACCTTCTCAAATCATCATCATCGGGAACGCAAAGTCGACTCTGAAATCTCAGAACTCCATCATCTTGTATCACGAATCCTGGGGCTTTTCCTTTCTTTACTTCGTCACATAATCGAAGGATCAGAGAATCGTTCAATTGTTTAGACTTGATCTCCTCGACTAGTGATGAAGTCAGTTCCATCACATAAAGTTGCCCTTGGATTCCTGGTGCCAATACTTCAATCCCCACGCGGATCAGTTCTCGTTGAATACTGGTTTGGGACGTAAGTGCTTCCAACACTCGAAGGGAAACAGGTTTACGGCTCAAAGCATCGGCTACTACATTTGCTCTCCCCGGATGATAGAGAATCTCTAAGTCATAATCCTTGATCAATTCTAGCCACCTTCTCTGCCTCATGTTTAATTCTTTCTGACTGAAAATGTACTTGAGGCTCTTGTGGTCTGTAAAGATCTGACAATGAGTGCCGTACAAATAATGTCGCCAAATTTTCAAGGCAAAGACCACAGCTGCTAGCTCCAGATCATGAGTCGGATAATTAACTTTGTATGGTTTCAATTGCCGAGAAGCATAAGCAATCACTTTATCCTTCTGCATCAACACACAACCCAAACCCTGATTTGAAGCGTCGCTGTATACCATGAATCCATCAGTTCCCTCTGGCAGTGCTAATATAGGTGCTGTCGTCAGTCTCCTCTTAAGTTCGTCAAAACCAGCCTGGCACTTCTCATTCCACGTGAACTTTTGAGTTTTCTGTAACAGCTGAGTGAACGGACGAGCAATTTTGGAAAATCCCTCTACAAAGCGGCGATAATATCCAGCAAGTCCTAAGAAGCTTCGGACTTCTTTCACGTTGCTGGGAACTTCCCATTCCAAGATTGCTTCGACTTTCTTCGGGTCCACCTGAACTCCGTCGGCTGATATCACATGCCCAAGGAAAGTTACTTCCTTAAGCCGTAACCCACATTTAGAAAGCTTAGCATACACTGTTCCTTTCTCAAGATGCTCAAAACCACACGTAAATGTTCAGCATGTTCCTCTGCGTCCCTCGAATATATCAAGATGTCGTCAATGAAAACGACCACAAATTTATCCAAGTAATCCAAGAAAACCCGATTCATCAATTGCATGAATACGCAGAGCATTGGTAAGTCCAAATGGCATTACTACAAATTCATAATGCCCATAGGGATCTCAGCGATTTTGGTATATCCGATTCCTTAATTCTCAGCTGGTGGTATCCTGATCGCAAGTCAATCTTCGAGAATATCCTTTCCCCTTGCAGTTGATCAAACAAGTTGTCGATCCGAGGTATAGGATACTTATTCTTGATTGTCATCTTGTTGAGCTCCCTGTAATCAATACACAGTCGGAGGGATCCGTCTTTCTTCCGGACAAAGAGAACGGGCGCTCCCCAAGGAGAAACGCTCGGTTGAATATAACCTTTCTGCAACAATTCCTCCAGTTGTTTCTTGAGTTCATACATCTCGGTTGGCGCCATCCGGTATGGTGCTCTGGAAATAGGAGATGCTCCAGGCTCTAATTCGATAGTGAATTCCACTTCTCTCTGCGGAGGTAATCCAGGTAGTTCGTCAGGAAAAACATCTGAGAACTCATTCACAACTGAAATAGATGAGAGCTCTACTCCTTCCTCTTTCTTCATGGCATAGCACCAAAGTCCCTGACATCCCTGTTTCAGTAATTTCACGGCTTTCATTGCCTTGATCAATTTTCCCGAGCTTCCTGGTCTCCATCCTCGGAATAAGTGTTCAGACCCGTCATCAGCAATGATGGAAATGACTCTCTCTCGGTAATTTAGAATAGCTCCATAACGGCTGAGCCAATCGTCTCCGAGAATTAAATCGTCACCGTAAATGTCAACCACAATAAGGTTCGATAGCCAATCTCTCCCTCCTATAGTTACTGGAAAGTCCCTAGCTTCTAGGGTTCCCACAATTTTCTCTCCGCTTGGTAATCCCACAACATAAGGTTTACAATCATACAAGCACGAGATTTTCAAACGATTAACACAGTTTAATGATACAAAAGAATGTGTAGCTCCGGAATCGAATAAAACACTAACTGGTTGCAAAAGGATCTGAATTGTACCTGATGCAACAGCTGTGTTCTGATCATCCTTCTTCATCTCGTAAATACGCGGAGGAACGGACCCAGCACTGGATGCCTCTCTCTTCCCAACATTCTGCTGCTGAAATCCACTCTGTTGCGTCTGGTTTACACTCGTCTCCTTCGGAACTGGAGCTGGAGTGCAAGTACCAAAAGATCGGGTCGCATTCCCACAAAACGTTGCGCGATGTCCTTCCTGTCCACACTCGAAGCAGTCCACGGTAGCGAAACAATCACGTCGAACATGTCCGCTTTTACAGTTATAACACTTCTTCCCTGCGTCAGCAGATTGGTGCTGCTCGGAACTTCTTTCCTCCTCGAGAAGGATGCGGAGGTCTCTGGATGAGTGAAAGAGGACTGACCCGGCGGGGCCCGCTATTCTTATTCTCCGTGAAGTTGCCGGACACCTTGTTTCTTTGCTTCCGTCGATTTCTCTATTCTTTGCTTCCTTCATATCATAGGCCAACGCCTTGTCACGATCTTGCCTCAAGGTGGTACAATCAAATCCGGACATGTATTGCTGAATTTCGGCTTCATTCGCATGTCAAAATGGAAAATCCTTTCCGCCTCGGTCTGACAGTGGCGCACATAAGTCGATTGGTGATTAAAAGTCTTAATCACGTCATCACGATTGCTTGAATTTTGCGGTGAGAAAAACTCCCGAACTCGGGCCTCTCTAGCCCAGGCGAGGACAATCTGCGCCTCCATCATCAATTTGAATTCTGTCCGATCAACATTATGCTCCTCCGGTCGAATGGCCTCCCACCGTCAGCCTCCCTGTCAGAAGATACTGGGCGACCGGAACCTTCCTATCGTTGGGACAATTAATCCCCGCAAAAATCTTCTCTAATTCCTTCAGCCAGTGATCCCAAGAAAGCGTCTCAGTCGATCCATCAAATTTCGGAGGATGCAATTTGATCACTTCGGTAAGCCATTTATCTCCCCGATTTTCCACGTTATGTTGCTGTCCCATCGGCCTGCGCATGCGATCCACAACCTGAGCAAATTGGTTTATCTGGGCAACCACCTGTTGAAGCACTCCCGGCACGTTAGGATCTGCATTATTATTTGCTGATACCTGTTGTCCCCCGGAATGGGAATCCGTTTGACTAGCGGTTATCTCTGGGGTAGATACCGACTCTTCTTGTCTCGCATTTCCACGTCCGCGTCCACGACCGCGTCCGCGTCCACGACCTCCTCTCAACATACTGTAAATATAAATACTCAATATCCAGGGCAAACTTTCTAAAAGTACATCCATCAATGTTCACAAATCATGAATAAAATAAAACGTTAGTATTTGAGATTAGGAAACTTACAACCACGGTCCACACGACGATGCTGGCTCAGCGGTGATGTTACGAACGACCAATAATCAAATAACGTAAACAGACCCAACTAACCCGACTGCCAAGATATCCATGAATCTTAGCTCCGATACCATATTCTGTAACACCCCGAGATATTCGGAATAATTACAGCGCCGTAAACCCTTTAGGTAAGGATTTACAAGGCTAATTTTAAAAAGAGTGTAAATATAAACCAATCGTACAACTGAAGTTCAAAGACATATTTGATTCAACCGATCAAAGAGTTAATTTATACAAACATATAGAAAAGACATTATTAAAGCAGGACGTACTCAGTACTAAAGCGAAACAAGAAGACAAATCACGAATAATAACATCAATCACATCATTGAGCCATTTCATCGTCTGTCCCGCTTGTGGTTGTCTCCGCTCCTCGGCTACCCGAACATCAAAACAATGTCCACCCCAGAAGGGTTAGCAAAACGATGCTAGTACAAGTATCATAATACAATAAATCATCAATGCATCATAAAACATGCAAAACGGACTTCCGCTCGGAATCCAACGATGCGAATCCTCACGATTCCATCAACACAATACGAGGTAATCCGGATCCGGTGCCCTTGGTATAGATCCCCATGATGATCCGTCGGACCAACGCATGGTGGAAAACCCGTCCGGCGATCCAGCGCCCTCGGCATAGATCCTCATGATCCTCGGATCATTTATACCATAATCAATCAACTATGCATACACATATGCATTTCAATATGTTCATCAATACGAACAAATAATCAACCAATATCATGAGAATTTTCAGAAATACATCTCATATTCAACAATATGAACAAAACCACAAGCATGATCAAAGATTCAATATAAATCGAACTCGACATATGATACTTGCCTCGAAAATGGCAAGACGAAATACTTCGATGATCTCAACACACTCGAAGGCCGCCTCCTTCGATCAACGTAATGTGCTCGAACCTTAACAAAAGGAACGATATACAAATCATCTCAAGTCGAACGATGGCCTAACAATTCGGTCTACGGCCGAAAAGCTCAAAATAAACAATCTGCCTGGACTGCTTAGCGTGCGCTACATACTCTACGTAACGTGCGGTAAGCAGGCCTGTTAGCGTACGCTATCGGGTAAGACTAGCGTGCGCTAGTTCTGGCCCGGATTTGCACCGGCCGATATATAACGCGCTACGTCGTATTGTGCGTTAACGTAACCTCGATAGCGCACGTTAACTCACATATGTTAGCGTCGCTAACTTGCATGTGAGAATCATAAGCCAAAAGCTGGGTTGAATGGTGAAGAACTCAAGAATTCTACCGTGATAATACAAGTTATCCTCGGGCATATCATGCTAATAAGGTTTGTGGAAGTTTTATGGTTATGAAATACGAATATACGGATAGTCAACTCAACATCATAATCCATCTACGATCTCCAAGAAATAATCTAAATTCCATTAGTTCTACGTTCCAAAACACATGATTCCATCGTGTAAAACGTATCAACTGGGTAAATATCCGATTACTGATCATAACTCGATTTGAACATGCTTAGGAGTCCTTATAATAAGATGGTTCAAAGGTTCATACGATATATAGTGCCGATACGTCAAAAGTATCCTTCTAACATGTGATGACCGATTATAAACGAAATACTTGCTATCAAAACATGATTCAAACTTCCTTAGGAACATCACTAACATCAGTGAAGAATCACCTACCTCAAAGTAGTGAAGAATACGGAGGAAAATGAAGCGATCCAACACCGAAGGCTTGAACACCAATCTCCAATGATATACGATCTTCAATCTCGAACTAGGAGGTTGATATGAAGTGTTTGGGACGAAGGGAGTTATGTTCTAAGTGTAAGAGTTCGGGTTATGGGAGGAGAAAGAACTGAAATCACGAATAGGATGTTGTCCTATTTATAATAAATGGCTATTAGCGTGCGCTAGACCCTGTCCGTAGCGTGCGCTAACGGCTTCCTGACTAAACTGTACTCAGCACTTAGCGTGCGCTACGCATATACCTGTAGCGTGCGCTAAGGCGTTGACTCGGCTTTTCCCGAAAGCCGTCCAGGTACATCCGACACGATCCGACAGGGGTCCCCCGGCCAGATCTCACCTACCGCACGGCCCAATCAATTTGACCACGCATAGCGTGCGCTAATGACCCTCAGTAGCGTGCGCTATGAATCCACGTTAGCGCACGCTATACATAGCTTGTAGCGTGCGCTACATGCGCAGAATTACAATCTTCAAATCACAATTATGAAATCATACGCTCGATAACATCGGATTATGAAATACGGGAAATAGTACTCAAACAATAGTACAATCATTACAATATCACAAGTTCCGATTACATAACAGAAATCTCGGGTATTACAGCAGTCAGATAAAGAAGTGATCCAATGAGTCCTCTATAGTGGGTTGAGTCTACTGATATGCCTTCTTCATCTGCATCCAGGTGTGTGCTTGTGCTCATAGGAATTTTTGATGATTTGGTTGATTCCATTCCAAATCTCTTGATTAGATCTCTGGTGTATTTGGCTTGGTTGATGAAAATTCCATTTTCCATCTACTTAACTTGCAGTTCTAGAAAGAAATTAAGCTTTCCCATTATACTCATCTCAAATTCTCCTTGCATGAGATTTGAGAACTTCTCACATAGCTCTGGATTGGTTGAGCCAAATATGATATTATCCATATATATCTGAACTAATAATATGTGGTCTTCATGCTCCACTCTGAATAGGGTTTTATCTACCTTACCTTTGCTGAAACCATTATTCTCAAGAAACACGGATAATGTTTCATACCATGCTCTTGGTGCCTGCTTGAGTCCATATAGAGACTTTAGAAGCTTGTATACTTTGTCTCCTTTGACAAAACCAGGGGGTTGCTCCACATAGACTTCTTCTTCTAGAATTACATTGAGAAAGGCACTCTTCACATCCATCTGGTAGACTATGAAATCTTTGAATGCTATATATGCAAGGAATAGTCTGATGGCTTCTAATCTTGCAATAGGTGCATAAGTTTCATCAAAATCTATCCCTTCTCATTGTGCATAGCGTTTAGCCACAAGTCTGGATTTATTCCTAACAATAGCTCCATCTTCATCGCATTTGTTCTTGTACACCCATTTAGTGCCAATAACCATTTTATGGTCTGGTCTATCTGTTAGTTCCCAAACATTGTTCCTTTCCATCTGATTAAGTTCTTCTTGCATTACATTGATCCAAGAGTAGTCTTACAGGGCTTGCTCTATTGTCTTGGGTTCTATTTGAGACATAAAGCATGAAAACATTGCCATTCCTATGGGTAGAGTAGACTGTCTTGTCCTGACTCCATCAGTTATCTTCCCAATGATCTGTTGGATAGGATGATCTTTGAGCCACTTAGGAATATATTCTTCTTCAGGCTCTGCTCCCCCTGTAGATTTGCTTTGGTAGATTTCTTCTCTCTCTGCATCAGCTTGGTTCTTGTCTCCTTGGTCTGTAACTGGATCAGCTACCATCTTGTCATCTGCAGGTGGGAGTCTTGCCTGATCTGCAGATGAGTCTTTATCAGCTACAGATTGGTCTTCTTCAGCAGCAACTGGTTTAGGTAGGTTTTGTGGTCCTGTCTGATCTGCAGTTGGGTCTTCGGGAAGATCTTCAGGTGAGTCCACCATTCCTATGTCATGGACAATGACTTCTTCTGGTGTGGCAGATTTGAGCTTATTCTCTATCAGCTCCACCTTTTTCCTGTACTCAGCAGTAGTTTCATCAAATACAACATGAGGTGTTTCCTCCACAACTAAGGTTCTTTTATTAAAAACTCTATATGCCTTGCTTCTTTGTGAGTATACCATAAAGAGACCATCATCAGTTTTAGCATCAAAGGCATTTAGTTGGGTTCTACCGTTGTTGTGGATGAAACACTTACAACCAAAAATATGAAAATATGCAACAGTTGGTGTTCTGCCATTCCAAACCTCATAGGAAGTTTTGCCATGTCTCCGTACTATTATACTCCTGTTCTATGTGTGACATGCTACGTTGACAGCTTCAGCCCAGAACCTCTTGGGCAGGTTTGCTTCTCGATCATGGACTTGGCGGCTTCCTTCAAGGTTCTGTTTCTTCTTTCGGCAACACCATTCTGCTGAGGGTCTTGGCTGCAGAGACTTCATCTTGGATCCCATTACGATCAACATGTCGGTGATTGCCTTGTTGAGAAATTCTCCTCCTCTATCTGATCTGATCTTGATGATTGAGAGAGATCTCTCATTCTGGATCCTCCTTAGCAGCTCAAGTAACATGGTTTGTGTTTCACTCTTTTTATAGAGAAAAACAACCCACATATATCTTGAGTAGTCATCTACTACTACTAGAGCATGCTTTCTGCCACTTAAGGTCCTTGGCTTGATGGGACCAAATAGATCCATTTGAAGTATAACTAAGATCCTTGTTGTAAGAGTGGTAGGTTGAACTGGCTTGAATGATGCTCTGGTTTGCTTCCCTTTCGGACACGCATCACAGAGAGCTTACTTCTTGAATACTTCTTCTTGAAGTCCTTTGACCAGCTTCTGAGAACTAATCTTGTTGATGGCTTTGAAGTTTAGATGACATAGTCTCTTGTGCCACATCCATCCATTCTCAGCTATTGTCTTAGATAGAAAACAGGTATTATGAGTTCCTGTGTTCCAATCTATCATATAGACATCTCTTCTTCTGAATCCTTGTAGCTTCACTTCTCCAGATAGGATATCTATCACCATGCATTACCAAATGGTGAAGACTACTAGATTGTTCTCATCACAAAACTGACTTATGCTCAAAAGATTATACTTGAGTCCTTTGACATAATAAACTTTGGATATGGTGATGTTTCCTCTGTGCAGCTCTCCAAAACCTTTGGTCTGACTTCTAGAGCTATCTCCAAAGGTTACGTCTGGACCTTTTTCTTTGGTATAATTTGTTAGCACCTTGTTGTTCCCGGTCATGTGCCTTGAGCGTCTGTAATCTACAAACCATTCTTCACCTCCTATATTTGAATTTGTGGAGATGTGGTAGTAGTCCTTCCACCTTTTCTGCAATCAGACTAGCAGAGATTTAGGTACCCAAATCTGTGTGGGTCCTCGGGGGTTAGTTGGATTCCTGGACAACTGGTTTCTCCTGGGATTGTGAAAGTTGCTGTTATTACCCCTAAAAGATGTGTATTGTCTGGGCCTATATCCTCTGTTAGGATTGTGTACCGGATATGCCTCATAAAACTGATGGTGTGGGCCATGCCTAAATCTTGGATGAGACCATTTATTAAATCTTTGAGGTCTCCATACCTATTCTTTTTGAAAAGTAGGATAACCTTGAGGTTTCCATTTGCCCCTCCCATTTTGAAATCTGTTCTTGGGGAGTCTTTGATAATAATGGGCATGTTGTCTGGGCTGCTGCTTCTGCCTTGGCCATTGCCTAGTCTCATGTCTAGGTGGCTACCTTGTATACCTTTGCTGCAGCCTAGACCTGTGACTTGGCTGCTGCCTATTTTGAAATACAGGTTTGTATATTGGCTCAGCATATGAGACAATTGTTTATCCCTTGATGAATGTGGTTTTAGAACTATGAGTGAGTGTGGGGGGCATATCCAAGGCCTGATCTGGAATATAATGGCCTTTTATTTGTACACAGTTCGTCCAGGGTTAGAGATGCCATCAGGGAGGTTATTTCCTCTGCCTGAGTTTTAGTTAGCTGAGTCAGTTTAGTAAACTCAGCTTTCATGAGCAAGTGCAGCTGATTTTTCACTATTCAAAATAGTTAATCGTTTTATCTCAGCTGTGGTATTATCAGCCTGGTTTGTAGAGTTATCTGCAGTCTGTTTTTCAAGATCAGCTTTGGTTTTATTCAGTTCTAGGCTGATTTTTTCAAAATCATTTCTCAGCTGCCCATTCTCATCTTGCAGCTGGGTCCTCCCGGCTGATACAGTTTGGTGTGCAGATTTTAATCTCTCAAAATCTTTGAGAAGCTGATTTACAGACTCGTGTAAGTCGATGTCTTGTGACATGTCTGAGCTGTTATTATTTGAAACTGGGGGTTTAGATGTTACCTCTTCATCAGCTAGGTTGTCCATCAGACAATCATATTCTTCATCATCATCATAGAAGAATCCGCTGCTTGATTCTACTCGCTCTTGGTGTTCTCCAATGAGGGCCTTCCTTCGGTCTTCTTTTATGCTCACCTCCTTCTTGCTATCGTCCTTCTTGAGATCAGGACAGTCGATTTGGATGTGTCCGGTTTTGTGGAAATTATAACACTCTACCTTCCAGCTTCCAGCCTTTTGATTTCTCTTGGGGTTCTCCTTATAGTTCTTCTTGTATTTGGAGTAATTCTATCTGAAGTTGCTGAACCTTTGCATTATGAACGCCATTTCTTCACCAAAATCAACTGGATTTGGAGGTTTAACATCAAATAGGTTCTTGGCGGGGGACTCGGCTGCAAAGGCTATTCCCTTCTCCGTAGGCTCGGTAGATTATGAACTTGGGAGTTCGAATTCATAAGCCTTTAGATCGGAGAAGAGCACCTGGATTTTTATTTTATTGAGGTCTTTGGGTTCCCTCATGGCCACCACCTTCATACTCCATTCGGGACTAAGAGATCTTCGCACCTTCAAGGCCATCTCCCTGTTGCTATAATTTTTACCAAGGGAGTTGATTTCATTGATGATCTATGTGAACCTTGTGTCCACCTGGTCTATAGATTCTCGGGTCTTTATCTAGAAGTTGTCAAATTTCTGGGTAGCAATTGACAACTTGTTTTCTTTTATTAGCTCTGTACCTTCACACATCACCGCAAGGGTGTCCCAGATCTCCTTGGCATTTTTGTAGTTCTTGATCTTGACCATTGTTGATTTATCAAGAGTTTGATACAGCACATCTCTGGCCCGGTTGTGAAGGTTGGCCAGTTTCCTTTCTTCAATGGTCAGCTCCGTCCTTTTATTGGGGATCTTTTCTGGCTTTCCAGCTACAATCTCCTTAGGAGTGTTGTCCTTCTCGAATATGAAAGGACCATCTTCGATAATGCACCACATGTCGTCATGAATAGAAGATAAAATGTTCCTACATCCTTATCTTCCAAAGATCATACTCGTCAACTGAAAAATAGGTAATCTAGAATGCATGTGTTCCATTTCTAAAATGAGCTTAAAATATATATCCTCGATATATGGATCTGGTTCTTGAAATATTGAACCAACCTCTATGATACCACTTGTAGGTCACAAGTCGTCCAGGAATAAGTCTAGAGGGGCGGAGAATAGACTTATTGAAACTCTTTTCCACAAAGGATGAGTTTCTCAGCTGATGGTACAGATGACTTAGAGTCGTCTGTAGTCAATGTAAGTGTGGAAGTCAGCTGATGATGAATACAAAAATAATCAATGGAACACTTAAGTATGAATGCAGCAGTTAAGTATGATGTAGAAAAACAGTAAAGTACGCAGGCAATTTATAGTGGTCTCAGAGGTGGGGTAATCCTCTACTAATCCATTTTCTCTAAACCAGTTGGAGATGACTCCACTATAACTCTCAACACAACTTCCAACCAGTAGAAATCCTGTCATTGCAACTCCTTTCTGACTGCCTATCACCACTCGATTCTTCAAATACTTGGATATGCCCATCAGTCGCGAAACTTCAACCAGTGAAGTACCCCTTACTCAGGTTTTAAGACAAGAGTGTTTTGTCTTCTCCAACTAAAGAGCTTTCTTTATGTATGAACTTAGAGTACTGCTCTTTCACGATGCTATAGTTTTCTGATTGCTTTTAATTGCTTTGATTGGTCGATAGTGTTGTTCGCATCATAGTGCTCAACTTCAAATCTTCAGATATATATAGGTGTCGATCCTTTGAGCATTTCTTCATAGCCATTGCAAATCTGTAACAAATCCATCCGTTGTAGAAGTAGACTTATTTGTTTTTTTTCTGAACGTTGCAAGGTTGGATTCCCATATTTTAATACAATTCTGACCATTGTAAAGACTTCCATGTGATGGCGCCGAATCTTTTGAATATAATAATACAACAATAAACAATGCACAACTACATAATAACAACAATAAACAAATGCATGACAACAGCAATACACGAATGTATCACAACATGATCAACACGAGGTGACAAAAATGACCAGAGTACTTGCCCAGAGTCATTCGAGAGCAATCTCGATGTCAAAACTATCACTGATAATTTCCTCAATATTCGACGATCCAGAAGTACCACGGACTGTAGATATCTCATATACTCACATTTACCACAATATGTCCTCGATACCCAAATATACCAATAACGAATGGAAATCATATACATTATGATTTAACTCCTAAAAATCGGAAAACAACATACAATACAAATCTCCAGAGTTCACAACAATAATCATTGCTATATGCATTATAACCGAATTGAGACTGAAATCATTCATTAAGTATTATAAACTGAACAAGTAATAACTTGCCTCGATACCGCCACGATGATGATGAAGTCGTTGTCAATTTCCTTGCCTTCGTATGCAAGGTCCTCGGACTTGTCCATAGTAATTCACGAACCTCCTCGAACTCGACCACAACATATTAGTCTAATCAGCGATCAATCCTCACAACCTAATGCAATAATAAATAAACAACAATCTAATAACAATCAATAACCGATATATCCAACCAATAAATCTCAATGGTTCAACGACACCTCGATCATATACAAAACCAAATAGTATAACTTAATCCATCACGAATTCATAATCACAACACGATAAACTACACTGTCTGTCTACTTAGCACGTGTTAATCACATAACATAGCGTGCGCTAAGTCACTTCAGTTAGAGTGTGTTAGCCAGTTAGCTAGCGTGCGCTAATGCTATACAGTTGCATGTCTTAGAAGTATCGACTAACACCCTAAGATTATGGATACGAATGTAAAGGAAATCATATTCCAAGATCAATCACAATCCTTCAAGGTTCAATCTCATTATCATACTCGCATGATATATACCATTAATCAATCATCAATCGACGAATTAATTCCTAAGTATGATCATTTCATCTTTGTATCTAAAAACACTGATAATTCAACACAATCATCTTGCTACGCCATATTCATCAAGTAGTTCTTCAAGAACACCAAGTGATTCGAAACCATGTTCATAATCATCAAAACAACATAATCTAACATCCTTTAGCATGTAAATAATCATCTGAAATCTTTTATCACACTTCTATTAAATCTCTTATAACATCATCCCATGATAATCCAACATGCTCCCATCCAAGTAATCATCCTTTAAAACGAACCACTATCAAAGGGATACGATAAATTACCTTGTATAGACGAACCATGAAGACGAACAATCGAACTCCATTCCAAGAATCATCAATAACTTCAAGAACAAGGCTTTAATCCATGATCCTCAGCTTAATCTTATTAAAGATCATCATCTCTCAGTATTTCGGAACCTCAAGTATCCTCCCAAGGATCTCTCTATCGAATGAAAGGAAGAAAATGGACAAAATGCATCTTAACACCTGTCTGTCCTTTTATAAACTGCACATTACTAGCGTGCGCTAAACCTTGTATTTAGCGTGTGCTACAGCCCTAGAGTGCGCTATCGTTCCTTGATAGCATGCACTATCGAAGTCCAAAGACTACTGCCTCGCTTCCCACATCAGCTTACGTACGTAATGCCCATGCAACAACATACGTAAACAGGCGTTGACTTGCTACAGTGAAATGCTCGGTAGCGTGCGCTATTCGCCTTCAATAGCGTGCGCTATTCTTTGTTGACCCGACAATCTGTACCTTCCCCGAAGATGCCTGGGGTCCACACGCCGAAATTAGCCTGACAAAGCCAAGATTCTCGTGTTTGAGAGGATTTTTGTAAATGATTTTAACATATTGGGTTTATCTTCAAATAACTCAAGTATAGGATTTTAAAAAAATCTTTCACGCCATAAAACCATTGTATTTTTAAAACAAAATTGTGATATAAACAACAATCAAATAACAATCAATAACCGATATATCCAACCAATCAATCTCACGAACCTCCTCACAACTTGATGCAATATATTAGTCTAATCAACGATCAATCCTCACAACCTAATGCAATAATTAATAAACAACAATCCAATAACAATCAATAACCGATATATCTAACCAACCAATCTCAATGGTTCAACGACACCTCGATCATATATAAAACCAAATAGTATAACTCAAACCATCACGAATTCATAATCACAACAGGATAAACTACACTGTCTATCTACTTAGCGCACATTAATCACATAACGTAGCGTGCGCTAAGTCACTTAAGTTAGCGTGCGTTAGCCAGTCAGCTAGCGTGCGCTAATGCTATACAGTTGCATGTCTTACAAGTATCGACTAACACCATGCGATTACGGATACGAATGTAAAGGAAATCATATTCCATGATCAATCACAATCTTTCCAGGTTCAATGTCAGCATCATACTCGCATTATATATACCATTAATCAATCATCAATCGACATGACTTAATTCCTAAGTATGATCATTTCATCTTCGTATCTAAAAACACCAATAATTCAACACAATCATCTTGCTACGCTATATTCATCAAGAAGTTCTTCAAGAACACCAAGTGATTCGAAACCATGTTCATAATCATCAAAACAACATAATCTAACATCCTTTAACATGTAAATAATCAATGAAATCTTTTATCAAAATTCCATTAAATCTCATATAACATCATCCCATGATAATCCAACATGCTCCCTTCCAAGTAATCATCCTTTAAAAATGAACCACTGTCAAAGGGATACGAAAATTACCTTGTATATACGTACGTAAAAATGAACCACTATCAAAGGGATACTGCCTTGTTTCGCACATCAGCTTACGTACGTAACGCCCATGCAATAACATACGTAAATAGGCGTTGACTTGCTACAGTGAAATGCTCGGTAGCGTGCGCTATTCGTCTTCAATAGCGTGCACTATTCTTCGTTGACCCAACAATTTGTACCTTCTCCGAAGATGCCTGGGGTCCACACGCCGAAAGTAGCCTGACAAAGCCAAGATTCTCTTTTGACCGATCTGATATCAGCATACGCTAACCATATGCATTAGCGTGCGCTAAATGCCGATAATAATCAGTCTGGGCCTACCTGTCGGCCACCTTCCGAACTTTATCTAGGATGCCTTACGTACATTAGGGGTACTCCTTAGCATACGTAACTCAACTCTCTTAGCATGCGCTAAGTATACATCATAGCGTGCGCTAACATGGCTGTACTTAGCCATTTTCAGCTATTCTTGTCCAACGTCTCAACATACTAAATACATATACACGACATACTGAATACACATACTCCTTCCAATAATATTCTCATATAATACGCCTGACATACAATATCTTCAAATGCAATTGTCGACCAAGTCCGACAATAATACTAATACCGATGTCTCAGTCTTTCAATCATTTTATCCATACCGTACAGATTCCACACTATACAATATAATTCAGATAAAATAACATTAAATAGTCAAAGTAGAAATTCAGGATATTACATACTACACCACTTAAAATAAGTTTCATCCTCAAAACTTGCAATCTGTCATAAAAAAAACCGTTCAACCAAAGTATCCCGAAACCATCACGACGACGATCAATCATCATCATTAACGAATAACCATAATAGTATACTTACAATTGCGCAAGGTCGATGGTCTCCTGTAATACTAGCAAGTGGCCCTACTTCAAAGCCTCAATACGCGTACAGTCACATTTACACGAATTCAACAAAATGCATCATCTCCGAAGGAAATAATCTATCCGTGTCAAATCACATGCTTTGATTACACAATCAAGTCCCAATTCGGATACAATCAATAATACACAATACATCTGTGAAACAACTGCCAAAACAATGACTCAAGTCCCAAAACATCGACACAAAATTCAAATGCTCATATGATCATTAATAATGATCAATCAACAAATTTACCGGGAATACCATTGACATGATAAACTCCAATACGTCAAATTCAAATGTCAAACACAACTGAGAATATCATCAACATGATAAGCTCCAATATCACTAATGAATGATCAACGATAATCGAAAATACCCTCACACGGTAAGTTCCAGCACGATCAACACAGAACCACAATGACGGATATATGAGAGAATAAAATTCTCAAAACGTTACACCAATTGCATATAGTGGACCTCAAAGAAACACACCCGACTGTTGAACATAACCCTATCCTACACAGAGTGGGAACGACCATTCATTACCCAAAACAACCATCCTGTGGTCACCATCCTCAAGTCCACACTTACTAAGAGATCAGTAAGAAATCGCTATGGTAAAATCGCGCTACTACCATACCAAATGGAGCCACATAGCACATATGCCCCGGTTTCACAAAACCCGACATTTCAAAATCACATTCTATACATAAATTACAACACGCAGCATATTTCTCTTATCTGATTAATCAACCGATCATCCCTGGATAACCAAACTACCATACTAACGTTCGGATCTCTTTTCATCGTCCCATACTGATGTACTATCCAGTTTATGAGTCACATTCATAACTCTACCATGATATGCACTATGCACTAAATGCGGATGTATATCAATCACATTTTCAAAATTAGTTTGAAATCATATAGTCTCGTCAAGAAGACAAATATTCGAAAGTTCTTTCAAGAATTTCAAAACTCAAAACATAAATTCGTAAGACCACGAAATCAATTTTCGAAAAATTAAATCGGCTTGCTTATATCAAGTTCTCGATGACAATTCTTTTCGAATACATACGAAAAATGAAATTATGCAAATGATTGCCCACATCGATACCCCTGTATACCATTTAGGCTCGTCACCCAATCCACTGACATTCCATCGGAAAACCACATGATAGAGTTCCAAAATCTCAATATATAAACTTCGATAAAAACTCCCTTTTTTACATATGGCCCACAACATCGACCATTAACCCATCATGGATCACCTCAACTATGCTATGAGAAAATATTGAAACAAATAAACACAGCGAAAGACTTCCCGAGAAGTTTCATTTGAACAAGTAAACCAAAACCCCGAAAGGCAGTAATGAAATAGATAAACGGTTGGTAAGGTGTTTTATAAATCTCAGGAGTTTTAGAAAACAGAAAAGCCTTTTGAAACATTAGGGTCTCAGCCCATATCCCGTTCCACATTACAAGAAACTTAAAAGTAGAAAATCCTTTTGGAACCCAAGTCCTGAGTTATAAAACTATTTCAAAATCGATTGGGTCTCGGCCCAAAAATCATTTTCCATAAAACATCCGTGAAACATTCATTTTGAAAAGTATCATTTTCAAATGCTCAAAAACAGTTTCATATATCTCAAAATGAACTAACATGACTACATATTATCCTCACCAATCCACAATCTTTCTCCCAAATGCACAACTCCGTTCTCAAAATTAAACCGAGATATTAGTTTCCAAAATCATAGCTTCTCAAGATCATCAATCCTGTCCCAGCTTTGTCATCTCATAGTGTAACACATATTATTCTTTTAAATCTCAATGTAATTCAAAACAAATTCCAAATACTTACAAATCGTGAAGCCGATGATTCCCCGTGATACTGGCACATGTCTCAACTCAAGAAAATACTTGACATAGATATTTTCAAAACACACATTTTGCAAACTCAATTCGACTCGAGAACACAACACCTCTCTATCTGAAGAAACACGTCAATATCATTTGGAAAAGTTTACAACAACCCCAGTACCATACTGGTAAATCACATAACGCACAAGCCCGAGTGAACAACAAAAACCCAGGGCTCTAATATTCGTCAATTGACAACTCGAATGATGTGATAAAAACATGACTCGACTCGACCCAACTGCCTAGGTTTTCACAACCTAAGCTCCGATACCATATTCTGTAACACCCCCAGAGCGATCCAGGAATATTACAGAGCCGTGGGCACCAAGATGGAACCCACAAGGCTAAAAGATATTTTCGCAAATATTTACAAATTCCCAGGAGGCTAACAACAGTACTATCTATTAAAAACATTCGAAGACTTTATAAAAACTCGTTTATCAAAACCGTCGTAAAATCTCATTTGAAAGGACAAGATGTAACACCCCAACCCGACAAGGGTAGAAGTATCACATTATAGTGGCATATCAGAACATACATAAAAGAACTCAAGCGGAAGTCTAAATACCAAAATGTAAGTCAACATGACTTAAAAGAAATACATAAGTTCCATGATCGAAATGAAGGAAACAAAATCAAGTCTAAATAATGGAAACACAATCCAAAAGCTAGGAAATCTAGCGTAGGTAAGTCCACACACGGCTCCTACTCTCGGCCCAAAGATAGCCCAACTCGACAATAACTGTCACGGAAGAAAGAAATGCGGTGAGCTTAAAAGCTCGGTGAACGATTATATATAGCAAAGTCTTGAAGCGAAACGAGAGAAAATAGAATATGGTGTAATGGGGAAATATCAAAAGGTATAACGTAAGTGTAGTAAATGGTGTAAGGGTTACATAATTCTACCACGAGCACAGAGACATCTCATCATAGCATCATATCATCATAGGTAACATAATTATCATAAATGGAGTAGCTAACTCCCAGTGTGAATGACGTGTATGTAGGTCACAAGTCGTCTAGGAATAAGTCTAGAGGGGGGGTGAATAAATTTATTGAAACTCTTTTCCACAAAGGATGAGTTTCTCAACTGATGGTACAGATGACTTAGAGTCATCTGTAGTCAATGTAAGTGCGGAATTGAGGTGATGACGAATACAGAAATTATCAATGGAACACTTAAATATGAATGCAGCAGTTAAGTATGATGCAGAAAAACAATCAAGTATGCAGGCAATTAATAATGGTCTCAGGGGTGGGTTAATCCTCTACTAATCCACTATCTCCAAACCAGTTGGAGATGAATCCATATAATTCTCAACCAGTGATATATATTACAGTGATTCTCAAACTTAGCTACAATAACTTCCAGCCAGTGGAAATCCTGTTGTTGCAACTCCTTTCTGACTGCCTAGCACCACTCGATTCATCAAATCCTTGGATGCCTATCACTCGCAAAACTTCAACCAGTGAAGTACCCCTTACTCTAGTTTTAAGACAAGAGTGTTTTGTCTTCTCCAACTAAAGAGATTTCTTCGTGTATGAACTTAGAGTACTGCTCTTTCACGATGCTATAGTTTTCTGATTGCTTTTAATTGCTTTGATTGCTCGATATTGTTGTTCGCATCGTATTGTTCAACTTCAAATCTTCAGATATATATAGGTGTCGATCCTTTGAGCATTTCTTCATAGCCGTTGCAAATCTGTAACAAATCCGTCCATTGGAGAAGTAGACTTCTTTGTTTTTCTCTCTGAACGTTGCAAAAATTTGGATTCATATATTTTAATCGATTAAACCGTTGTGAAGACTTCCATGTGATGGCGCTGAATCTTTTGAATATAATAAGATTAAAGTCTCCAGTGGTGGGTCTGGATGAATTACTTAATTCATTTCCTTTCCGGGAATCTCTCCAGTCTGTCTGTAATCACCCACATCTGACTTTCCATAAATATTGACTATTCAACGCATGCGCGTGGACGGGAGTATTTGGTGATCACTTAATCGACCTCTCTGTGGTCAAACCGTCTGATGTGCGGTCAACCTTCTCGATGTCGGCTTCTCTAATGTGCCGACTTGTCGTAGTCTTCGACACGATTGAACTTGGTGATCGATGGTCGAGTTCGGATGGCTTGACTTTTCTTCTAGCCGCAGTCTGTCCAACTCACGATTTAAAATGTTGACCAAAACTTCTCTGTTAAGGTTTGCCTGATATAGCTCGTCTGTGGTCAACCTTATCTGAACAGTTGAGTTGACCAAGACTCGGCTGATAGATACTTATTTGATTTGCACTTAGCCGATTTTTAAGCCTAACTTATATGGCCTATAGAAGATACTCATTTGGTTCTTCTTTACATTTTGCCAAGTATCTAACTTATCATAATTTAGCCTATAGAAGATACTCATATGATTCTTCATTACATTTTGCCAAGTATTAAACATACATTTGAATATGACATCATCAAAATCTAATAAGTATTCCTAACAAATTCCCCCTATTTTGATGATGGGAAAACTTAAGCAATTATTCAAATGAACATGTCTGCACATAAGTGCAAGACACAAACTAAAATCAGTCTTGTTTTGAGACAACTAGAGGTTGTCATTCAAATAACTGTTTATATTAAATTCTTCTGATTTTGTTTACAAGTACATCAGCTTTAAATGAACAAACAAATACAGAAAAAATTACAACTCTTTCAAAATCAAAAATTACAAGAGAAAATCCTATCTGCCTCTGCCTCTTTGGACAGTTTGCTTGGGAGGCCTAAAAGGCTTTGCACCAATTGGTCTCTTCTTGATAGGTACAAGGCCATACTTCCTCCTGATAACAAGAGCGGAAAAATCTTGTTCTTCTTTGGATGTGAATTTATGCTCTTCACATAGCTTTCTTATCTCGTTCTGTAAGGTTAGCTCATCCAATTCATTGTTTTGCAAAGTGGGAGGATCTTCAGCTCTGAAGGGAGGAACCATGGGGTAGGCATTCCATGCATTTGCATGTTTTACTAAGATGGCCCAGAGCTTTGGCCATGTTGATTCCATAAAGTCGATAAAAGTCTGCTGTGGGGAGGAATTTTTCTCCTGTAGTAACTCCCAGATATAATATTTTTCATTGAACTTCTTCTTTGCAGTTCTTCACATTGGACCAGCTTCGGTAGGTAGGAAATCCTCAACAAACCAAAGCTCTTTGCCTTCCCATTCAAATGTAGGCTCTGCTTCTTGTCTTGATCTCCTCTTCTTCTCTGCAGGTTGATCTTCAGGATCAGCTACTTTTTTCCTATTTAGACTTGATCTCCTAGCTTCAATTAAAGGAACATCTTGCCTCTTTTTCGATCTCAGCTCCTGAGCCTGAACTTCTCTTACTTCCTCCTGCTTTCCTTCCCCCTTTTTGCCAGCATCAACCAGTATGGTCAATTGCTGATCTACTCGGTGCATCCAGTCAGACATGCCTAGTGCCATTCTGGAATTTGTAGGAGGAGGTTGAGGGACATTCCTCTGCAGTAGGGTATCAATTTTTGCGTTTATGTACTGCAGGTCAGGTGAGATTTTTGAGGCAAGAAACTCTTCAAAGGATTCTTTGACAATGCTTCGGATCAGCTCAGTCATCAAAGGGGAGATGGGTGATGGCTGAGGTGAGTGCTCACCGAAGCTTTCTGTGCCTGCATGTAGGTTTGCAGTCGACCTACCTGTCTGCAGACTCCTGTCTGCAGGTGGCTGATCAGGTGGGGTCTGCTCTGGGGTCCCCGACCTGTCATCTTCTTCTTCATCTAGGCTGGTGTAGCGGGCAGGTGCCTCAGCCTCATCTGCTCTGGCTTCATCCTTGCCTTCTTTTTCAGCCTCTTATTCCTTCTCTTCTTCCTTTTTCTTTTCCTCCTTCTCTTCTTCCTTCTCTTCCTCCTCTTCTTCCTCATCACCTTTATTCTCTTCTTCCTTCTCTTCCTCTTTTTTATCCTCATCTTTATCAGCATTATCATCATCATTATTATTATTATCATCATTATCTTCCTGCTCAACTTCTCCTCCTTCATCATCTTCTTCTTCCTCCAACTCTTCTGTCTTTTCTTGTTCTTCTTCTCCTGATTGTTTTTCAACTATAGTATTTTCTTCTTCTTTTTCTTTTTCTTTTTCTTCCTATCTCACTTCCTCTTCTTTTTCTTCAACTATTATTTTTTCTTCGTGTTCTTCTTCTTTATTCTCAGACATCTCTTTTCAACTTCTTCTACTCTTATGTTCTTCTCTTCACTCCCACTACCATCTTCTGGAACAGTGCCAGCTAAGACACTTTCCATGGTAAGAAAAACACATTTGTCCATATTTAATTTGAAGTTGGACAGAAACCAATATGGTTTGAGCATCAAAAGAATGTCAGTCTCATGACAAAAATTCATGAGAAGTTGCTCTATAGACTGGGGAAGATCCCGGCTACTGTTTTCAACAATTATTTAAAGTTCAGAGAATGAAAGTGTTTTAAAGTATTTCCATTCTTCATAAACATTAAGAAAAGACACTTGAAGGACTTTTTGCTTTACCTCTTGGAGCTGTTCCATAGTTAGCCCCAAAGGATTGGTGTCCAGCAAGTTGAGAGAATATCCTGGCTTAGGGATATTGATCACGAGATTAGCTTCCTCTTCTTCAGTGACAAGATGTGGTTGGACAGGGATAGGAATTGGAGAAGGGATGATCTACATCTGATCTGCAGAGGCAGGTTCCGGTGCAGATATGTGTTCTGTCTGCTCTTCCTCCTCAAAAGTTAAACGCCTGGGTCTTTTGGGGGAGGGTTCAGGTGAGGAATGAATCATTGATGGCTCTCCAGGGGCTGGTCCCCTTCTTTTGAAATGAACAGCTATGGGTGTGGTGACTGAGTCTGAATCAGACTTGTCTGCAGGTTGGTCGTGGCTTGCAGCTTGGTCTTCATCAGACTTGTCTGAGATAGAGGGG
Source organism: Orobanche coerulescens (assembly GCA_033398695.1). Taxonomy (NCBI): domain Eukaryota; kingdom Viridiplantae; phylum Streptophyta; class Magnoliopsida; order Lamiales; family Orobanchaceae; genus Orobanche; species Orobanche coerulescens. Next base: position 116,699,478 of record CM065815.1, on the reverse strand, counting down.
TGACTGTAGAGAGTAGGCTTGATAGGCATTTCCTCCATAATCTTGGCTGCCTTCCTTACACTCCCCAATCTCCTCAAAGTTTCTTGGTCTAGGTGACCAAGTTGTTTGTTGATGTGGAAGTGATCCGCATTTCCTTTTGCAAGACCCAAGTGCTCCAGAATCCAACTGAATTGGGTTCCAAAGGCTAAATTGGTCTTGAATTTATTCTCATCAACTAGCCACTGAACCTTGTTCACCTAACGAACCAATTGTCTGTAGATGTAGTCTACCTCATCAATTGGCTCATACTGAATTATGGCTCCCAAAACTGCAAACTTGGCTGATGACAGTTGATCGTAACTGCCAGCCATACCCATCACTATCTTGTTGGTGATATCCAACACATAGCGATATTCTTTCTTAAGGTCACTCCTCTTCGCAGTTAGCTTCAACTTTGCCGGCTAGTCAACAGCCTTGATTTTCTGCCAGATGTCGGCTGTGTCCTGCTTCAGTGCCTCTACGACCATGCCTTTAGATTTCATTCCGAAAGCTTCTTCGACCACTCATGGAGTGATTTCCATTTCTTTCCCAAAAACCGAGCTTTTGATGCCCGATTCCAAAACCCTGGCTTCCCTGCAAAATGCGATAACAGCCTCCTTGTAGAGATATTTGGTGCTGATGCTCAAAAATGGGTAGATCCCATTTATCTTCATGGATCTGATGATGTCATACATGTCGTTGTCCAGGTTTTCCTCGAGTAGTCCTTCGAAATCGACAACCAGAGAGAAAATGATCTCGTCCTTCAACGCCTTCAGATTAACTCCGTTGAAGTATGATTCCATTTCTGCACAAGAGAAATTTTTTAGTGCATTTAAAGCTCGAAGGGGTTTCTGCTTTTCGAAAATTAGGGTTTGTAAGTGTGAAGAAGGTAAAATGAAATGACTTTTCCATCTTTAAAAATAAATTGAAGCGACATTTGGAATTTTAATATTATTTCAATTTTGAGTCCGTTCAAATTTTGAAATCATATGACGGTTGGAATTTTTAATTTGTATTAGTGGGATCTTGTGAACGTGTAAGTGCGCGAGAGTGCCATCATGTAAACATGTGAACGTGATATTGCCACGTGTAACTAAATAATAATAAAATATTCAGAAGTCGGTCAAAATTAGAAAACTTAGCTAGTTGACCGATTTGTTTATTTGTTTCGTCGTTTACGCATCGGGTAACTCTTCTTATGCCTTCGGTAGATCGATGCACGTAGTCGACTTAGTCCGTCCTTCGTCTTTTAAATGCAGTCTGATCAGGTAACTTCCTTTGCTCATCTGATCTGGTCTTCAGGTAGCTTTCTCGTCTGTACTAGATTCCCAATCTAGTCATCCAAGTTCCCTACTCAGCTCCAAAAACCTTTCTTCTGGTAAAGATTTGGTGAAAATGTCAGCAATTTGGTATTTTGTGCTGACTCTTTCAACTCTGACTCTTTTATTAAGCACGTGGTCTCTTATGAAATGATGCTTAACATCAATGTGCTTTGTCCTTGAGTGCAATACCGGGTTGTTGGTGATTACAATTGCACAATTGTTGTCTCACCAAATTGGGACTTCATTTGCAATTATGTTGTAATCCCTTAGCTGTTGTCTGATCCACAAGATCTAGGCACAACAGCTACCTGCAGCTAGGTATTCTGACTCTGTTGTTGAGATAGAGTTAGATATCTGCTTCTTGCTAAACCAGGATATGAGTCTGGTTCCTAGGAATTGGCACATTCCACTGGTGCTTTACCTATTAATCTTACAACCTGTGAAATCTGCATCTGAGTATCCTGACAGCTCAAAGTTGTTATCTTTAAGATACCATAAACCGACATTAATGGTAGATTTAAGATATTTAATGATCCTCTTAGCTGCTTCCAGGTGTGACTGCTTGGGTTTAGACTGGAATCGTGCACATATTCCTACAGCATATGAAATGTATTGCCTGCTTGCAGTCAGATAAAGAAGTGATCCAATGAGTCCTCTATAGTGGGTTGAGTCCACTGATATGCCTTCTTCATCTGCATCCAGGTGTGTGCTTGTGCTCATAGGAATTTTTGATGATTTGGTTGATTCCATTCCAAATCTCTTGATTAGATCTCTGGTGTATTTGGCTTGGTTGATGAAAATTCCATTTTCCATCTACTTAACTTGCAGTTCTAGAAAGAAATTAAGCTTTCCCATCATACTCATCTCAAATTCTCCTTGCATGAGATTTGAGAACTTCTCACATATCTCTGGATTGGTTGAGCCAAATATGATATTATCCACATATATTTGAACTAATAATATTTGGTCTTCATGCTCCACTCTGAATAGGGTTTTATCTACCTTACCTTTGCTGAAACCATTCTTCTCAAGAAACACGGATAATGTTTCATACCATGCTCTTGCTGCCTGCTTGAGTCCATATAGAGCCTTTAGAAGCTTGTATACTTTGTCTCCTTTGACAAAACCAGGGGGTTGCTCCACATAGACTTCTTCTTCTAGAATTCCATTGAGAAAGGCACTCTTCACATCCATCTGGTAGACTATGAAATCTTTGAATGCTGCATATGCAAGGAATAGTCTGATGGCTTCTAATCTTGCAATAGGTGCATAAGTTTCATCAAAATCTATCCCTTCTCATTGTGCATAGCGTTTAGCCACAAGTCTGGCTTTATTCCTAACAACAGCTCCATCTTCATCGCATTTGTTCTTGTACACCCATTTAGTGCCAATAACCATTTTATGGTCTGGTCTGTCTGTTAGTTCCCAAACATTGTTCCTTTCCATCTGATTAAGTTCTTCTTGCATTACATTCATCCAAGAGTAGTCTTCCAGGGCTTGCTCTATTGTCTTGGGTTCTATTTGAGACATAAAGCATGAAAACATTGCCATTCCTATGGGTAGAGTAGACTGTCTTGTCCTGACTCCATCAGTTATCTTCCCAATGATCTGTTGGATAGGATGATCTTTGAGCCACTTAGGAATATCTTCTTCTTCAGGGTCCGTTCCCCCTGTAGATTTTCTTTGGTAGATTTCTTCTCTCTCTGCATCAGCTTGGTTCTTGTCTCCTTGGTCTGCAACTGGATCAGCTACCATCTTGTCATCTGCAGGTGGGAGTCTAGCCTGATCTGCAGATGAGTCTTTATCAGCTACAGATTGGTCTTCATCAGCAGCAACTGGTTCAGGTAGGTTTTGTGGTCCTGTCTGATCCGCAGTTGGGTCTTCGGGAAGATCTGCAGGTGAGTCCACCATTCCTATGTCATGGACAATGACTTCTTCTGGGGTGGCAGATTTGAGCTTATTCTCTATCAGCTCCACCTTTTTCCTGTACTCAGCAGTAGTTTCATCAAATACAACATGAGGTGTTTCCTCCACAACTAAGGTTCTTTTATTAAAAACTCTATATGCCTTGCTTCTTTGTGAGTATCCCATAAAGAGACCATCATCAGTTTTAGCATCAAAGGTATTTAGTTGGGTTCTACCGTTGTTGTGGATGAAACACTTACAACCAAAAATATGAAAATATGCAACAGTTGGTGTTCTGCAATTCCAAACCTAATAGGAAGTTTTGCCATGTCTCCGTACTATTATACTCCTGTTCTAAGTGTGACATGCTACGTTGACAGCTTCAGCCCAAAACCTCTTGGGCAGGTCTGCTTCTGCAATCATGGACTTGGCAGCTTCCTTCAAGGTTACATTTATTCTTTCAAAGAACACCATTCTTTGAGGGTCTTGGCCGCAGAGACTTCATCTTTGGATCCCATTCGATCCTTTATGTCGGTGATTACCTTGTTGAGAAATTCTCCTCCTCTATCTGATCTGATCTTGATGATTGAGAGAGATTTCTCATTCTGGGTCCTCCTTAGCAGCTCAGGTAACTTGGTTAGTGTTTCACTCTTATTATAGAGAAAAACAACCCACGTATATCTTGAGTAGTCATCTACTACTACTAGAACGTGCTTTCTTCCACTTAAGGTCCTTGGCCTGATGGGGCCAAATAGATCCATGTGAAGTAGATCTAAGATCCTTGTTGTAAGAGTGGTAGGTTGAACTGGCTTGAATGATGCTCTGGTTTGCTTCCCTTTCGGACACGCATCAAAGAGAGCTTCCTTCTTGAATACTTCTTCTGGAAGTCCTTTGACCAGCTTCTGAGAACTAATCTTGTTGATGGCTTTGAAGTTTAGATGACATAGTCTCTTGTGCCACATCCATCCATTCTCAGCTATTGTCTTAGATAGAAAACAGGTATTAGGAGTTCCTGTGTTCCAATGTATCATATAGACATCTCTTCTTCTGAATCCTTGTAGCTTCACTTCTCCAGAGAGGATATCTATCACCATGCATTACCAAATGGTGAAGACTACTAGATTCTTCTCATCACAAAACTGACTTATGCTCAAAAGATTATACTTGAGTCCTTTGACATAATAAACTTTGGACATGGTGATGTTTCCTCTGTGCAGCTCTCCAAAACCTTTGGTCTGACTTCTAGAGCTATCTCCAAAGGTTACGTCTGGACCTTTTTCTTTGGTATAATTTGTTAGCACCTTGTTGTTCCCGTTCATGTGCCTTGAGCATCTGGAATCTACAAACCATTCTTCACCTCCTATATTTGAATTTGTGGAGATGTGGTAGTAGTCCTTCCACCTTTTCTGCAATCAGACTAGCAGAGATTTAGGTACCCAAATCTGTGTGGGTCCTCGGGGGTTAGTTGGATTCCTGGACAACTGGTTTCTCCTGGGATTGTGAAAGTTGTTGTTATTACCCCTAAAAGATGTGTATTGTCTGGGCCTATATCCTCTGTTAGGATTGTGTACCGGATATGCCTCATAAAACTGATGGTGTGGGCCATGCCTAAATCTTGGCTGAAACCATTTATTAAATCTTTGAGGTCTCCACACTTGTTCTTTTTGAAAATTAGGATAACCTTGAGGTTTCCATTTGCCCCTCCCATTTTGAAATCTGTTCTTGGGGAGTCTTTGATAATAATGGGCATGTTATGCAGAATTTCTTTATACGCCTTGGCCATTGCCTAGTCTCATGTCTAGGTGGCTGCCTTATATACCTTTGCTGCAGCCTAGACCTGTGACTTGGCTGCTGCCTATTTTGAAATACAGGTTTGTATATTGGCTCAGCAGATTAGACAATTGTTTCTCCCTTGATGAATGTGGTTTTAGAACTATGAGTGAGTGTGGGGGGGATATCCAAGGCCTGATCTGGAATATAATGGCCTTTTATTTGTACACAGTTCGTCCAGGGTTAGAGATGCCATCAGGGAGGTTATTTCCTTTGCCTGAGTTTTAGTTAGCTGAGTCAGTTTAGTAAACTCAGCTTTCATGAGCAAGTGCAGCTGATTTTTCAATATTCAAAATAGTTAATCATTTTATCTCAGCTGTGGTATTATCAGCCTGGTTTGTAGAGTTATATGCAGTCTGTTTTTCAAGATCAGCTTTGGTTTTATTCAGTTCTAGGCTGATTTTTTCAAAATCATTTTTCAGCTGCCCATTCACATCTTGCAGCTGGGTCCTCCCGGCTGATACAGTTTGGTGTGCAGATTTTAATCTCTCAAAATCTTTGAGAAGCTGATTTACAGACTCGTGTAAGTCCATGTCTTGTGACATGTCTGAGCTGTTATTATTTGAAACTGGGGGTTTAGATGTTACCTCTTCATCAGCTAGGTTGTCCATCAGACAATCATATTCTTCATCATCATCATAGAAGAATCCGCTGCTTGATTCTACTCGCTCTTGGTGTTCTCCAATGAGGGCCTTCCTTCGGTCTTCTTTTCTGCTCACCTCCTTCTTGCTATCGTCCTTCTTGAGATCAGGACAGTCGATTTGGATGTGTCCGGTTTTGTGGAAATTATAACACTCTACCTTCCAGCTTCCATCCTTTTGATTTCTCTTGGGGTTCTCCTTATAGTTCTTCTTGTATTTGGAGTAATTCTATCTGAAGTTGCTGAACCTTTGCATTATGAACGCCATTTCTTCACCGAAACCAACTGGATTTGGAGGTTTAACATCAAATAGGTTCTTGGCGGGGGACTCGGCTGCAAAGGTTATTCCCTTCTCCATAGGCTCGGTAGATTATGAACTTGGGAGTTCGAATTCATAAGCCTTTAGATCGGAGAAGAGCACCTGGATTTTTATTTTATTGAGGTCTTTGGGTTCCCTCATGGCCACCACCTTCATACTCCATTCGGGACTAAGAGATCTTCACACCTTCAAGGCCATCTCCCTATTGCCATAATTTTTACCAAGGGAGTTGATTTCATTGATGATCTATGTGAACCTTGTGTCCACCTGGTCTATAGATTCTCGGGTCTTCATCTTGAAGTTGTCAAATTTCTGGGTAGCAATTGACAACTTGTTTTCTTTGATTAGCTCTGTACCTTCACACATCACCGCAAGGGTGTCCCAGATCTCCTTGGCATTTTTGCATTTCTTGATCTTGACCATTGTTGATTTATCAAGAGTTTGATACAGCACATCTCTGGCCCGGTTGTCAAGGTTGGCCAGTTTCCTTTCTTCAATGGTCAGCTCCGTCCTTTTCTTGGGGATCTTTTCTGGCTTTCCAGCTACAATCTCCTTAGGAGTGTTGTCCTTCTCGAATATGAAAGGACCATCTTCGATAATGCACCACATGTCGTCATGAACAAAAGATAAAATGTTCCCACATCCTTATCTTCCAAAGATCATACTCGTCAACTGAAAAAATAGGTAATCTAGAATGCATGTGTTCCATTTCTAAAATGAGCTTAAAATATATATCCTCGATATATGGATCTGGTTCTTGAAATATTGAACCAACCTCTATGATACCACTTGTAGGTCACAAGTCGTCCAGGAATAAGTCTAGAGGGGCGGAGAATAGACTTATTGAAACTCTTTTCCACAAAGGATGAGTTTCTCAGCTGATGGTACAGATGCCTTAGATTCGTCTGTAGTCAATGTAAGTGTGGCAGTCAGCTAATGATGAATACAAAAATAATCAATGGAACACTTAAGTATGAATGCAGCAGTTAAGTATGATGCAGAAAAACAATAAAGTACGCAGGAAATTTATAGTGGTCTCAGAGGTGGGGTAATCCTCTACTAATCCATTTTCTCTAAACTAGTTGGAGATGAATCCACTATAACTCTCAACACAACTTCCAACCAGTAGAAATCCTGTCATTGCAACTCCTTTCTGACTGCCTATCACCACTCGATTCTTCAAATACTTGGATATGCCCATGAGTCGCGAAACTTCAACCAGTGAAGTACCCCTTACTCAGGTTTTAAGAAAAGAGTGTTTTGTCTTCTCCAACTAAAGAGCTTTCTTTATGTATGAACTTAGAGTACTGCACTTTCACGATGCTATAGTTTTCTGATTGCTTTTAATTGCTTTGATTGCTCGAGAGTGTTGTTTGCATCAAAACCGTCGTAAAATCTCATTTGAAAGGACAAGATGTAACACCCCAACCCGACAAGGGTAGAAGTATCACATTATGGTGGCATATCAGAACATACATAAAAGAACTCAAGCGGAAGTCTAAATACCAAAATGTAAGTCAACATAACTTAAAAGAAATACATAAGTTCCAAGATCCAAAATGAAGGAAACAAAATCCAAGTCTAAATAATGAAAACACAATCCAAAAAGCTAGGAAATCTAGCGAAGGTAAGTCCACACACAGCTCCTACTCTCAGCTTAAAGATAGCCCAGCTCCCAGCTTAATAACCTGTCGCGGAAGAAAAGAAATGCGGCTGAGCTTAAAAAGCTCAGTGAACAGTTATATATAGCAAGGTACTGAAACTGAAACGAGAGAAAATAGAATATGGTGTAATGGGGAAATATCAAAAGGTATAACGTAAGTGTAGTAAATGGTGTAAGGGTTACATAATTCTACCACGAGCACAGAGACATCTCATCATAGCATCATAACATCATAGGTAACATAATTATCATAAATGGAGTAGCTAACTCCCAGTGTGAATGACGTGTATGTAGGTCACAAGTCGTCTAGGAATAAGTCTAGAGGGGGGTGAATAAACTTATTGAAACTCTTTTCCACAAAGGATGAGTTTCTCAACTGATGGTACAGATGACTTAGAGTCATCTGTAGTCAATGTAAGTGCGGAAGTGAGCTGATGACGAATACAGAAATAATCAATGGAACACTTAAATATGAATGCAGCAGTTAAGTATGATGCAGAAAAACAATCAAGTATGCAGGCAATTAATAATGGTCTCAGGGGTGGGTTAATCCTCTACTAATCCACTTTCTCCAAACCAGTTGGAGATGAATCTATATAATTCTCAACCAGTGATATATATTACAGTGATTCTCAAACTTAGCTACAACAACTTCCAGCCAGTGGAAATCCTGTTGTTGCAACTCCTTTCTGACTGCCTAGCACCACTCGATTCTTCAAATCCTTGGATGCCTATCACTCGCAAAACTTCAACCAGTGAAGTGCCCCTTACTCTAGTTTTAAGACAAGAGTGTTTTGTATGCTCCAACTAAAGAGATTTCTTCGTGTATGAACATAGAGTACTGCTCTTTCACGATGCTATAGTTTTTTGATTGCTTTTAATTGCTTTGATTGCTCGATATTGTTGTTCGCATCGTATTGTTCAACTTCAAATCTTCAGATATATATAGGTGTCGATCCTTTGAGCATTTCTTCGTAGTCGTTGCAAATCTGTAACAAATCCGTCCATTGGAGAAGTAGACTTCTTTGTTTTTCTCTCTGAACGTTGCAAGGCTGGATTCATATATTTTAATCCAATTCCGACCGTTGTGAAGACTTCCATGTGATGGCGCTGAATCTTTTAAATATAATAAGATTAAAGTCTCCAGTGGTGGTTCTGGATGAATTACTTAATTCATTTCCTTTCCGGGAATCTCTCTAGTCTGTCTCTAATCGCCCACATGTGAATTTTCATAAATATTGACTATTCAACGCATGCTGACGTGGACAGGAGTACTTGGCTGATCACTTAACTGACCTCTCTGTGGTCAAACTGTCTGATGTGCAGTCAACCTTCTCTGATGTCGGCTTCTCTAATGTGCCGACTTGTCTGTAGTCTTCTAACCTGATTGAACTTGAATGATCTGATGGTCAGAGTTCAGATGGCTTGACTTTTCTTCTAGGCTGCAGTCTGGTCCAACTCCGCTGATTTAAAATGTTGACCAAAACTTCTCTGATAAGGTTTGCCTGATATAGCTCGTCTGTGGTCAACCTTATCTGAACAGTTGAGTTGACCAAGACTCGGCTGATAGATACTTATTTGATTTGCACTTAGCCGATTTTTAAGCCTAACTTATATGGCCTATAGAAGATACTCATTTGGTTCTTATTTACATTTTGTCAAGTATCTAACTTATCATAATTTAGCCTATGGAAGATACTCATATGGTTCTTCCTTATATTTTGCCAAGTATTAAACATACATTTGAATATGACATCATCAAAATCTAATAAGTATACCTAACAAATTCCCCCTATTTTGATGATGGCAAAACTTAAGCAATTATTCAAATGAACAGGTCTGCACATAATTGCAAGACACAAACTAAAATCAGTCTTGTTTTGAGACAACTAGAGGTTGTTATTCAAATGACTGTTTATATTAAATTATTCTGATTTTGTTTACAAGTACATCAGCTTTAAATGAACAAACAAATACAGAAAAAATTACAAGTCTTTCAAAATCAAAAATTACAAGAGAAAATCATATCTGCCTCTGCCTCTTTGGACAGTTTGCTTGGGAGGCCTAAAAGGCTTTGCACCAATTGGTCTCTTCTTGATAGGTACAAGGCCATACTTTCTCCTGATAACAAGAGCGGAAAAATCTTGTTCTTCTTTGGATGTGAATTTATGCTCTTCACATAGCTTTCTTATCTCGTTCTGTAAGGTTAGCTCATCCAATTCATTGTTTTGCAAAGTGGGAGGATCTTTAGCTCTGAAGGGAGGAACCATGGGGTAGGCATTCCATGCATTTGCATGTTTTACCAAGATGGCCCAGAGCTTTGGCCATGTTGATTCCATAAAGTCGATAAAAGTCTGCTGTGGGGAGGAATTTTTCTCTTGTAGTAACTCCCAGATATAATATTTTTCATTGAACTTCTTCTTTGCAGTTCTTCACATTGGACCAGCTTTGGTAGGTAGGAAATCCTCAACAAACCAAAGCTCTTTGCCTTCCCATTCAAATGTAGGCTCTGCTTCTTGCCTTGATCTCCTCTTCTTCTCTGCAGGTTGATCTTCAGGATCAGCTACTTTTTTCCTATTTAGACTTGATCTCCTAGCTTCAATTAAAGGAACATATTGCCTCTTTTTCGATCTCAGCTCCTGAGCCTGAACTTCTCTTACTTCCTCCTGCTTTCCTTCCCCCTTTTTGCCAGCATCAACCAGTATGGTCAATTGTTGCTCTACTCGGTGCATCTAGTCAGACATGCCAAGTGCCATTCTGGAATTTGTAGGAGGAGGTTGAGGGACATTCCTCTGCAGTAGGGTATCAATTTTTGCGTTTATGGACTGCAGGTCAGGTGAGATTTTTGCGGCAAGAAACTCTTCAAAGGATTCTTTGACAATGCTGCGGATCAGCTCAGTCATCACAGGGGAGATGGGTGATGGCTGAGGTGGGTGCTCACCGAAGCTTTCTGTGCCTGCATGTAGGTTTGCAGTCGACCTACCTGTCTGCAGACTCCTGTCTGCAGGTGGCTGATCAGGTGGGGTTTGCTCTGGGGTCCCCGACCTGTCATCTTCTTCTTCATCTAGGCTGGTGTAGTGGGCAGGTGCCTCAGCCTCATCTGCTCTTGCTTCATCCATGCCTTCTTTTTCAGCCTCTTTTTCCTTCTCTTCTTCCTTTTTCTTTTCCTCCTTCTCTTCTTCCTTCTCTTCCTCCTTCTCTTCTTCCTCATCACCTTTATTCTCTTCTTCCTTCTCTTCCTCTTTTTTATCCTCATCATTATCATCATTATCATCATCATTATTATTATTATCACCATTATCTTCCTGCTCAACTTCTTCTCCTTCATCATCTTATTCTTCCTCCAACTCTTCTGTCTTTTCTTGTTCTTCTTCTCCTGATTGTTTTTCAACTATAGTATTTTCTTCTTCTTTTTCTTTTTCTTTTTCTTCCTATCTCACTTCCTCTTCTTTTTCTTCAACTATTATTTTTTCTTCGTGTTCTTCTTCTTTCTTCTTAGACATCTCTTTTTCAACTTCTTCTACTCTTATGTTCTTCTCTCCACTCCCACTACCATCTTCTGGAACAGTGCCAGCTAAGACACTTTCCATGGTAAGAAAAACACATTTGTCCATATTTAATTTGAAGTTGGACAGAAACCAATATGGTTTGAGCATCAAAAGAATGTCAGTCTCATGATAAATATTCATGAGAAGTTGCTCTGTACACTAGGGAAGATCCCAGCTACTGTTTTCAACAATTATTTGAAGTTCAGAGAATGAAAGTGTTTTAAAGTATTTCCATTCTTCATAAACATTAAGAAAAGACACTTGAAGGACTTTTTGCTTTACCTCTTTGAGTTGTTCCACAGTTAGCCCCAAAGGATTGGTGTCCAGCAAGTTGAGAGAATATCCTGCCTTAGGGATATTGATCACGAGATCAGCTTCCTCTTCTTCAGTGACAAGATGTGGTTGGACAGGGATAGGAATTGGAGAAGGGATGATCTACATCTGATCTGCAGAGGCAGGTTCCGGTGTAGATATGTGTTCTGTCTGCTCTTCCTCCTCAAAAGTTAAACGCCTGGGTCTTTTGGGGGAGGGTTCAGGTGAGGAATGAATCCTTGATGGCTCTCCAGGGGCTGGTCCCCTTCTTATGAAATGAACAGCTATGGGTGTGCTGACTGAGTCTGAATCAGACTTGTCTACAGGTTGGTCGTGGCTTGCAGCTTGGTTTTCATCAAACTTGTCTGAGCTAGAGGGGTGACTGTAGAGAGTAGGCTTGATAGGCATTTCCTCCAGAATCTTGGCTGCCTTCCTTACACTCCCCAATCTCCTCAACGTTTCTTGGTCTAGGTGACCAAGTTGTTTGTTGATGTGGAAGTGATCTACATTTCCTTTTGCAAGACCCAAGTGCTCCAGAATCCAACTGACTTGGGTTATAAAGGCTAAATTGGTCTTGAATTTATTCTCATCAACTAGCCACTGAACCTTGTTCACCTCACGAACCAATTGTCTGTAGATGTAGTCTATCTAATCAATTAGCTCATACTGAATTATGGCTCCCAAAACTGCAAACTTGGCTGATGACAGTTGATCGTAACTGCCAGCCATACCCATCACTATCTTATTGGTGATATCCAACACATAGCGATATTCTTTCTGAAGCTCACTCCTCTTCGCAGTTAGCTTCAACTTTGCCGGCTGGTCAACAGCCTTGATTTTCTGCCAGATGTCGGCTGTGTCCTGCTTCAGTGCCTCTACGACCATGCCTTTAGATTTCATTCCAAAAGCTTCTTCGACCACTCGTGGAGTGATTTCCATTTCTTTCCCAAAAACCGAGCTTTTGATGCCCGATTCCAAAACTCTGGCTTCCCTGCAAAATGCGATAACAGCCTCCTTGTAGAGATATTTGGTGCTGATGCTCATAAATGGGTAGATACCATTTATCTTCATGGATCTGATGATGTCATACATGTCGTTGTCCAGGTTTTCCTCGACTAGTCCTTCGAAATCGACAACCAGAGAGAAAATGATCTAGTCCTTCACCGCCTTCAGATTAACTCCGTTGAAGTATGATTCCATTTCTGCACAAGAGAAATTTTTGAGTGCATTTAAAGCTCGAAGGGGTTTCTGCTTTTCGAAAATTAGGATTTGTAAGTGTGAAGAAGGTAAAATGAAATGACTTTCCTATCTTTAAAAAGAAATTCAAGCGACTTATGGAATTTTAATATTATTTCAATTTTGAGTCGGTTCAAATTTTGAAATCATATGACGGTTGGAATTTTTAATTTGTATTAGTGGGATCTTGTGAACGTGTAAGTGCGCGAGAGTGCCATCGTGTAAACATGTGAACGTGATATTGCCACGTGTAAGTAAATAATAATAAAATATTCAGAAGTCGGTCAAAATTAGAAAACTTAGCTAGTTGACCGTTATTTGTTTATTGTTTGACTATTACGCATCGTAACTCTTCTTATGCCTTCGTAGATCGATGCAGTGGTCGCCTTAGTCCGTCCTTCGTCTTTTCGTCTGGTGTGATCAGGTAACTTCCTTTGCTCATATGATCTGGTCTTCAGGTAGCTTTCTCGTCTGTACTAGATTCCCAATCTAGTCATCCAACTTCCCTACTCAGCTCCAAAAACCTTTCTTCTGGTAAAGATTTGGTGAAAATGTCAGCAATTTGGTATTTTGTGCTGACTCTTTCAACTCTGACTCTTTTATTAAGCACGTGGTCTCTTATGAAATGATGCTTAACATCAATGTGCTTTGTCCTTGAGTGTAATACCGGGTTGTTGGTGATTGCAAGTGCACCATTGTTGTCTCACCAAATTGGGACTTCATTTGCAATTATGTTGTAATCCCTTAGCTGTTGTCTGATCCACAAGATCTAGGCACAACAGCTACCTGCAGCTAGGTATTCTGACTCTGTTGTTGAGATAGAGTTAGATATCTGCTTCTTGCTAAACCAGGATATCAGTCCGGTTCCTAGGAATTGGCACATTCCACTAGTGCTTTACCTATTAATCTTACAACGTGCGAAATCTGCATCTGAGTATCCTGACAGCTCAAAGTTGTTATCTTTAGGATACCATAAACCGACATTAATGGTAGACTTAAGATATTTAATGATCCTCTTAGCTGCTTCCAGGTGTGATTGCTTGGGTTTAGACTGGAATCATGCACATATTCCTACAGCATATGAAATATCTGGCCTGCTTGCAGTCAGATAAAGAAGTGATCCAATGAGTCCTCTATAGTGGGTTGAGTCTACTGATATACCTTCTTCATCTGCATCCAGGTGTGTGCTTGTGCTCATAGGAATTTTTGATGATTTGGTTGATTCCATTCCAAATCTCTTGATTAGATCTCTGGTGTATTTGGCTTGGTTGATGAAAATTCCATTTTCCATCTACTTAACTTGCAGTTCTAGAAAGAAATTAAGCTTTCCCATCATACTCATCTCAAATTCTCCTTGCATGAGATTTGAGAACTTCTCACATAGCTCTGGATTGGTTGAGCCAAATATGATATTATCCACATATATCTGAACTAATAATATGTGGTCTTCATGCTCCACTCTGAATAGGGTTTTATCAACCTTACCTTTGCTGAAACCATTATTCTCAAGAAACACGGATAATGTTTCATACCATGCTCTTGGTGCCTACTTGAGTCCATATAGAGCCTTTAGAAGCTTGTATACTTTGTCTCCTTTGACAAAACCAGGGGGTTGCTCCACATAGACTTCTTCTTCTAGAATTACATTGAGAAAGGCACTCTTCACATCCATCTGGTAGACTATGAAATCTTTGAATGCTGCATATGCAAGGAATAGTCTGATGGCTTCTAATCTTGCAATAGGTGCATAAGTTTCATCAAAATCTATCCCTTCTCATTGTGCATAGCGTTTAGCCACAAGTCTGGCTTTATTCCTAACAATAGCTCCATCTTCATCGCATTTGTTCTTGTACACCCATTTAGTGCCAATAACCATTTTATGGTCTGGTCTGTCTGTTAGTTCCCAAACATTGTTCCTTTCCATCTGATTAAGTTCTTCTTGCATTACATTGATCCAAGAGTAGTCTTCCAGGGCTTTCTCTATTGTCTTGAGTTCTATTTGAGACATAAAGCATGAAAACATTGCCATTCCTATGGGTAGAGTAGACTGTCTTGTCCTGACTCCATCAGTTATCTTCCCAATGATCTGTTGGATAGGATGATCTTTGAGCCACTTAGGAATATATTCTTCTTCAGGCTCTGTTCCCCCTATAGATTTGCTTTGGTAGATTTCTTCTCTCTCTGCATCAGCTTGGTTCTTGTCTCCTTGGTCTGTAACTGGATCAGCTACCATCTTGTCATCTGCAGGTGGGAGTCTTGCCTGATCTGCAGATGAGTCTTTATCAGCTACAGATTGGTCTTCATCAGCAGCAACTGGTTCAGGTAGGTTTTGTGGTCCTGTCTGATCTGCAGTTGGGTCTTCGGGAAGATCTGCAGGTGAGTCCACCATTCCTATGTCATGGACAATGACTTCTTCTGGGGTGGCAGATTTGAGCTTATTCTCTATCAGCTCCACCTTTTTCCTGTAGTCAGCAGTAGTTTCATCAAATACAACATGAGGTGTTTCCTCCACAACTAAGGTTCTTTTATTAAAAACTCTATATGCCTTGCTTCTTTGTGAGTATCCCATAAAGAGACCATCATCAGTTTTAGCATCAAAGGCATTTAGTTGGGTTCTACCGTTGTTGTGGATGAAACACTTACAACCAAAAATATGAAAATATGCAACAGTTGGTGTTCTGCCATTCCAAACCTCATAGGAAGTTTTGCCATGTCTCCGTACTATTATACTCCTGTTCTATGTGTGACATGCTACGTTGACAGCTTCAGCCCAAAACCTCTTGGGCAGGTTTGCTTCTCCAATCATGGACTTGGCAGCTTCCTTCAAGGTTCTGTTTCTTCTTTCAGCAACACCATTCTGCTGAGGGGTCTTGGCTGCAGAGACTTCATGCTGGATCCCATTCTGATCACTGTAATCAGTGATTGCCTTGTTGAGAAATTCTCCTCCTCTATCTGATCTGATCTTGATGATTGAGAGAGATCTCTCATTCTGGATCCTCCTTAGCAGCTCAAGTAACTTGGTTTGTGTTTCACTCTTTTTATAGAGAAAAACAACCCACGTATATCTTGAGTAGTCATCTACTACTACTAGAGCGTGCTTTCTGCCACTTAAGGTCCTTGGCTTGATGGGACCAAATAGATCCATTTGAAGTATAACTAAGATCCTTGTTGTAAGAGTGGTAGGTTGAACTGGCTTGAATGATGCTCTGGTTTGCTTCCCTTTCGGACACGCATCACAGAGAGCTTACTTCTTGAATACTTCTTCTTGAAGTCCTTTGACCAGCTTCTGAGAACTAATCTTGTTGATGGCTTTGAAGTTTAGATGACATAGTCTCTTGTGCCACATACATCCATTCTCAGCTATTGTCTTAGATAGAAAACAGGTATTAGGAGTTCCTGTGTTCCAATCTATCATATAGACATCTCTTCTTCTGAATCCTTGTAGCTTCACTTCTTCAGATAGGATATCTATCACCATGCATTACCAAATGGTGAAGACTACTAGATTCTTCTCATCACAAAACTGACTTATGCTCAAAAGATTATACTTGAGTCCTTTGACATAATAAACTTTGGATATGGTGATGTTTCCTCTGTGCAGCTCTCCAAAACCTTTGGTCTGACTTCTAGAGCTATCTCCAAAGGTTACGTCTGGACCTTTTTCTTTGGTATAATTTGTTAGCACCTTGTTGTTCCCGGTCATGTGCCTTGAGCATCTGGAATCTACAAACCATGCTTCACCTCCTATATTTGAATTTGTGGAGATGTGGTAGTAGTCCTTCCACCTTTTCTGCAATCAGACTAGCAGAGATTAGGGTACCCAAATCTGTGTGGGTCCTCGGGGGTTAGTTGGATTCCTGGACAACTGGTTTCTCCTGGGATTGTGAAAGTTGCTGTTATTACCCCTAAAAGATGTGTATTGTCTGGGCCTATATCCTCTGTTAGGATTGTGTACCGGATATGCCTCATAAAACTAATGGTGTGGGCCATGCCTAAATCTTGGCTGAGACCATTTATTAAATCTTTGAGGTCTCCACACCTGTTCTTTTTGAAAATTAGGATAACCTTGAGGTTTCCATTTGCCCCTCCCATTTTGAAATCTGTTCTTGGGGAGTCTTTGATAATAATGGGCAAGTTGTCTGGGCTGCTGCTTCTGCCTTGGCCATTGCCTAGTCTCATGTCTAGGTGGCTGCCTTGTATACCTTTGCTGCAGCCTAGACCTGTGACTTGGCTGCTGCCTATTTTGAAATACAGGTTTGTATATTGGCTCAGCATATGAGACAATTGTTTATCCCTTGATGAATGTGGTTTTAGAACTATGATTGAGTGTGGGGGGCATATCCAAGGCCTGATCTGGAATATAATGGCCTTTTATTTATACACAGTTCATCCAGGGTTAGAGATGCCATCAGGGAGGTTATTTCCTTTGCCTGAGTTTTAGTTAGCTGAGTCAGTTTAGTAAACTCAGCTTTCATGAGCAAGTGCAGCTAATTTTTCACTATTCAAAATAGTTAATCGTTTTATCTCAGCTGTGGTATTATCAGCCTGGTTTGTAGAGTTATCTGCAGTCTGTTTTTCAAGATCAGCTTTGGTTTTATTCAGTTCTAGGCTGATTTTTTCAAAATCATTTCTCAGCTGCCCATTCTCATCTTGCAGCTGGGTCCTCCCGGCTGATACAGTTTGGTGTGCAGATTTTAATCTCTCAAAATCTTTGAGAAGCTGATTTACAGACTCGTGTAAGTCCATGTCTTGTGACATGTCTGAGCTGTTATTATTTGAAACTGGGGGTTTAGATGTTACCTCTTCATCAGCTAGGTTGTCCATCAGACAATCATATTCTTCATCATCATCATAGAAGAATCTGCTGCTTGATTCTACTCGCTCTTGGTGTTCTCCAATGAGGGCCTTCCTTCGGTCTTCTTTTCTGCTCACCTCCTTCTTGCTATCGTCCTTCTTGAGATCAGGACAGTCGATTTGGATGTGTCCGGTTTTGTGGAAATTATAACACTCTACCTTCCAGCTTCCAGCCTTTTGATTTCTCTTGGGGTTCTCCTTATAGTTCTTCTTGTATTTGGAGTAATTCTATCTGAAGTTGCTGAACCTTTGCATTATGAACGCCATTTCTTCACCGAAATCAACTGGATTTGGAGGTTTAACATCAAATAGGTTCTTGGCGGGGGACTCGGCTGCAAAGGCTATTCCCTTCTCCGTAGGCTCGGTAGATTATGAACTTGGGAGTTCGAATTCATAAGCCTTTAGATCGGAGAAGAGCACCTGGATTTTTATTTTATTGAGGTCTTTGGGTTCCCTCATGGCCACCACCTTCATACTCCATTCGGGGCTAAGAGATCTTCGCACCTTCAAGGCCATCTCCCTATTGCCATAATTTTTACCAAGGGAGTTGATTTCATTGATGATCTATGTGAACCTTGTGTCCACCTGGTCTATAGATTCTCGGGTCTTTATCTAGAAGTTGTCAAATTTCTGGGTAGCAATTGACAACTTGTTTTCTTTGATTAGCTCTGTACCTTCACACATCACCACAAGGGTGTCCCAGATCTCCTTGGCATTTTTGTAGTTCTTGATCTTGACCATTGTTGATTTATCAAGAGTTTGATACAGCACATCTCTGGCCCGGTTGTCAAGGTTGGCCAGTTTCCTTTCTTCAATGGTCAGCTCCGTCCTTTTCTTGGGGATCTTTTCTAGCTTTCCAGCTACAATCTCCTTAGGAGTGTTGTCCTTCTCGAATATGAAAGGACCATCTTCGATAATGCACCACATGTCGTCATGAATAGAAGATAAAATGTTCCTACATCCTTATCTTCCAAAGATCATACTCGTCAACTGAAAAAATAGGTAATCTAGAATGCATGTGTTCCATTTCTAAAATGAGCTTAAAATATATATCCTCGATATATGGATCTGGTTCTTGAAATATTGAACCAACCTCTATGATACCACTTGTAGGTCACAAGTCGTCCAGGAATAAGTCTAGAGGGGCGGAGAATAGACTTATTGAAACTCTTTTCCACAAAGGATGAGTTTCTCAGCTGATGGTACAGATGACTTAGAGTCGTCTGTAGTCAATGTAAGTGTGGAAGTCAGCTGATGATGAATACAAAAATAATCAATGGAACACTTAAGTATGAATGCAGCAGTTAAGTATGATGCAGAAAAACAGTAAAGTACGCAGGCAATTTATAGTGGTCTCAGAGGTGGGGTAATCCTCTACTAATCCATTTTCTCTAAACCAGTTGGAGATGACTCCACTATAACTCTCAACACAACTTCCAACCAGTAGAAATCCTGTCATTGCAACTCCTTTCTGACTGCCTATCACCACTCGATTCTTCAAATACTTGGATTTGCCCATCAGTCACGAAACTTCAACCAGTGAAGTACCCCTTACTCAGGTTTTAAGACAAGAGTGTTTTGTCTTCTCCAACTAAAGAGCTTTCTTTATATATGAACTTAGAGTACTGCTCTTTCACGATGCTATAGTTTTCTGATTGCTTTTAATTGCTTTGATTGGTCGATAGTGTTGTTCGCATCATAGTGCTCAACTTCAAATCTTCAGATATATATAGGTGTCGATCCTTTGAGCATTTCTTCATAGCCATTGCAAATCTGTAACAAATCCATCCGTTGTAGAAGTAGACTTATTTGTTTTTTTTCTGAACGTTGCAAGGTTGGATTCCCATATTTTAATCCAATTCTGACCATTGTAAAGACTTCCATGTGATGGCGCCGAATCTTTTGAATATAATAATACAACAATAAACAATGCACAACTACATAATAACAACATTAAACAAATGCATGACAACAGCAATACACGAATGTATCACAACATGATCGACACGAGGTGACAAAAATGACCAGAGTACTTGCCCAGAGTCATTCGAGAGCAATCTCGATGTCAAAACTATCACTGATAATTTCCTCAATATTCGACGATCCAGAAGTACCACGGACTGTAGATAACTCATATACTCACATTTACCACAATATGTCCTCGATACCCAAATATACCAATAACGAATGGAAATCATATACATTATGATTTAACTCCTAAAAATCGGAAAACAACATACAATACAAATCTCCAGAGTTCACAACAATAATCATTGTTATATGCATTATAACCGAATTGAGACTGAAATCATTCATTAAGTATTATAAACTGAACAAGTAATAACTTGCCTCGATACCGCCACGATGATGATGAAGTCGTTATCAATTTCCTTGCCTTCGTATGAAAGGTCCTCGGACTTGTCCATAGTAATTCACGAACCTCCTCGAACTCGACCACAACATATTAGTCTAATCAGCGATCAATCCTCACAACCTAATGCAATAATAAATAAACAACAATCTAATAACAATCAATAACCGATATATCCAACCAATAAATCTCAATGGTTCAACGACACCTCGATCATATACAAAACCAAATAGTATAACTTAATCCATCACGAATTCATAATCACAACACGATAAACTACACTGTCTGTCTACTTAGCACGTGTTAATCACATAATGTAGCGTGCGCTAAGTCACTTCAGTTAGAGTGTGTTAGCCAGTTAGCTAGCGTGCGCTAATGCTATACAGTTGCATGTCTTAGAAGTATCGACTAACACCCTACGATTATGGATACGAATGTAAAGGAAATCATATTCCAAGATCAATCACAATCTTTCAAGGTTCAATCTCATTATCATACTCGCATGATATATACCATTAATCAATCATCAATCGACGAATTAATTCCTAAGTATGATCATATCATCTTTGTATCTAAAAACACCGATAATTCAACACAATCATCTTGCTACGCCATATTCATCAAGTAGTTCTTCAAGAACACCAAGTGATTCGAAACCATGTTCATAATCATCAAAACAACATAATCTAACATCCTTTAGCATGTAAATAATCATCCGAAATCTTTTATCACACTTCTATTAAATCTCTTATAACATCATCCCATGATAATCCAACATGCTCCCATCCAAGTAATCATCCTTTAAAAACGAACCACTATCAAAGGGATACGAAAAATTACCTTGTATAGACGAACCACGAAGAAGAACAATCGAACTCCATTCCAAGAATCATCAATAACTTCAAGAACAAGGCTTTAATCCATGATCCTCAGCTTAATCTTATTAAAGATCATCATCTCTCAGTATTTAGGAACCGCAAGTATCCTCCCAAGGATCTCTCTATCGAATGAAAGGAAGAAAATGGACAAAATGCATCTTAACACCTGTCTGTCCTTTTATAAACTGCACATTACTAGCGTGCGCTAAACCTTGTATTTAGCGTGTGCTACAGCCCTATAGTGCGGTATCGTTCCTTGATAGCATGCGCTATCGAAGTCCAAAGACTACTGCCTCGCTTCCCACATCAGCTTACGTACGTAATGCCCATGCAACAACATACGTAAACAGGCGTTGACTTGCTACAGTGAAATGCTCGGTAGCGTGCGCTATTCGCCTTCAATAGCGTGTGCTATTCTTTGTTGACCCGACAATCTGTACCTTCCCCGAAGATGCCTGGGGTGCACACGCCGAAATTAGCCTGACAAAGCCAAGATTCTCTTTTGACCGATCTAATATTAGCGTACACTAACCATATGCATTAGCGTGCGCTGAATGCCGATAATAATCAGTCTGGTCCTACCTATCGGCCACCTTCCGAACTTTATCCAGGATGCCTTACGTACGTTAGGGGTCCTCCTTAGAGTACGTAACTCAACTCTATTAGCGTGCGCTAAGTATACATCGTAGCATGCGCTAATGTGGCTGTACTTAGCCATTTTCATCTATTTTTGTCCAACGTCTCAACATACTAGATACGTATACACGACATACTGAATACACATACTCCTTCCAATAATATTCTCATATAATACGCCTGACACACAATATCTTCAAATGCAATTGTCGACCAAGTCCAATAATTATATCAATATCGATGTCTCAGTCCTTCAATCATTTTATCCATACTGTACAGATTCCACACTGTACAATATAATTCCGATATAATAACATTAAACAATCATAGTATAATTTCAAGATATTACAGTAACCACTCAGACTCAGATGAAGACTCCAGATGAAGAAGACTTATTCTTCTAGATCTCAGAGGTAAGGCTTCTAGATGGGCCCACAATGTAAGGCTTTTAAGGGTAAGGGCAAGGCCCCGGTGGTGCCTAAGAGCAAGAAGGTGAAGTCAGACACATGTCTCAAATGTGGTATGTTGGGCCACTGAGCAAGAGACTGTCCGATACTTGATGGGGCTTCAGGTACGGTACTTTTAGTTTTGGAAATGAATTATTCTGCTACCGTATTTTCGACTTTTTGGATACTAAATTTAGGTGCTAGTTCTCATATTTTCTACTTCTTGGAACAAAGTATGAAGCTTAGAGTTGGGGAAGTGATACTCGAAGTGAACATAGTGTCGTAGTAACTGACATAGGATCACTTCTTTTGGATTTTTAATCCAGCTTTGTTTTAACATTAGATGATGGAGCAGTATCTTGGCGAAGTGCTAAGCAAAGCACGACTGCTGATTCAACCTGTCAGGATGAGTATCAAGTAGCGTCGGAGGCCTCTAAGGAAGGGTTTTGGATTAAGAAGTTTCTGGGTGAACTTCAAGTGATACGATGTGTTGAGCTGCCTATTCCGACTTTGTGCGATAATGATGGAGCCGTAGCATAGGCCAAAGAGCTGAGGTTTCACAACAGTACAAAACATATTGAGAGAAAGTATCATCTCGTGAGAGAATTTGTTTGCAAATGTACATTGTGCTGTATAGAGTAGACTCAGAAGACATCGTTGCTGATCCACTAGCCAAACCACTTTCTCAGATGAGCTTGGAGCGTCATTTGGAGAACATGCATATTAGATACCATAATGTGTGGCATTGACTGCAAGTGGGAGATTGTTAGGAATATGCCCTCGAATGCCACTCAGATGATGTTTGAGTGAGGGCATTGCACTTGTTATTATGTAAATTCTTATTAGAAGAAAATTGTTTATTTCTTTATTTACTGGTAGTCATTGGCATTCCTGAATCGTAATATATATAGAAACTAGTCTATGTATTTGAGAGCAAACAATCCACTCCTTATTGGATAATGGGGTTGGCACTAGACACTACTATAAAAACAGCATTTACTCACACTTAGTTTCGGACACTTTATCAAAAGTGTCAGTAACTTCAGATATTTGACTCATTTTTTGTTTTTAACATAATTGTGTCATAGGATACTGACACTTAAGTATCAGTAACTTGAGTATCAGAATTTACTGACACTTAAATATCAATAATAAAAGAAATTACAATAACCTATAACAATGAATTCATTAATGTTTTTTTATTTAATTTTGTTCGAATATTAATTAGCTATACCCTAATTCTTCATTGTTCGTGAGTTCTGGTTTATTCCCATTCTTCCAGGTTTCTTCCCACAGCCTCTCCCCTTTCTCGAATGTTTTCTTCCTTGTCCGTTCGGATTCTAGTAGCCACTCCACCGTCATCGGTCATCGTACATCTAGTAACCACCATTTATTTTCCTTTATGTTATTAGAGAACCTGCTTCGGAGAATCTCTATCCGTGTGTCAACACTACCGCGGAGGTCTGCCATGTATTAACACTACCGCCGCGCTAAGGACGTCTGTTTGAACAGCCATGGGGAGAAAAAAATTGATTCTCAGATTAGGGTTTTACACAGACCTCGGCATTTTCTTCGTCAAACCTCATCCTCGATCCCTAACATTCTCTTAAGTCAGTAGCCATGGGGTATGCATGTACATCTTGTTCTGTGTTATTATTGTTATTTGTTGTGAAATCTATTGTTTTTTTCTGAAATTTTCATTGATATATGATGATTTGTGAGGTTTTCATTGATATATAGTTTCACTGATATCTGAGTAAAATGATTGAATTTGTGTGCTGAAGGTTCATTAAACAATTCTTTGTTGGGCATTTCCTTGGTAAGCAGGAGAGGGACACTGCAATTATCAAGATGAAGTTCAATAACGTCTTTGTGCAAAATTTAGCCGAATCTACTACAGATGAAGATCTGAAGAACATATTTGGTGAGTATGGAACAATCACTAGTTCTTTAGTGCTGAGGGATGTTGATGGAAAGTCGAAATGTCTTAGGTTTGTCAATTTTGAAAATGCCGATGCTACTGCAAAAGTTGTTGAAGCTCTAAACAGGAAGAAAATTGATGAAAAGTAGTGGTATGATGGGAAAGCCCAGAAGAAGTCAGAGAGGGAAGAGCAAGAACTCAAAAAACGATTGAGCAGATTACCATGGAATCCGTTGACAAAATTAAAGGGGTTAATTTATATGTTAAAATTTTGGATGATAGCATTGATGACGAGAGGCTTAAAGAATTGTTCTTAGAGTTTGGTACTATTGCTTCTTACAAGGTAGTTTGATATTTGTTTTACCTGGGAGATGTGTGGACTCATATGTCTATTGGTATCCTCTTTTTTGTTTTTTAAAGCCTTTTTATTTAATTTTACTAGATTCGTTCATGTTTCGTACTGCAGGTTATGCGTGAGCTCAATGGAATAAGCAGAGATTCTGGATTTGTTGCATTTTCAACTCCAGAAGAAGCTTCTCGAGTTGTGAGTTGATACACTTCTAGATGACCTTTCATTATAAAATGCATAGGCTGATTAATATAATGCTTTTACGATTTCAACTCTCTGATATGAACACGAAAATGGTGATCAGTAAGCCACTTTATGTTGTACTTGCACAACGGAAAGAAGAGAGAAGAGCAAGGTTACAGGTAAACTCTATATCAGGAGAACACATTGTCTTTAATTTCTTCTCTATTGCTGTCTGTCCTAATATATGTCGCATTTTACCTTATGTAGCTGCTGAATTTCAACAGCCTAACAATCAGTTCTGAACTCTAGAATATCAATATTGTAGTTATTTGGCTACTTGGTGTGTCAATTATAGGCTCAGTTTTCGCAAATGAGGCCTGTTGTGATTGTAATAGCCGATTGTAATTCAGTCATTATCATTCAGTAATTATCGTTCAGTAATTGTCACTCAATAATTTTCACTCATTAATGATCATTTGTCACTCATATTCAATCATTGTTTTCACTGTTCGGAGTATATTCGTATCACGTATCAGTTTTATTCATCATTCAACCCGGTTGGATAGTCGGGCCGAGCGTATCATCATTTTCATCTTTGTGTGGGCTGTGTGTGAGGAGTAGCGCACGCTACTTACTTTCTTTAGCACGCGCTGATTGAGTACAGGTAGCGCATGCTACCACTCAGCATTAGCGCACGCTAATGTTGTTCAGGCTGACAGTCTAGAAGGCACTGGATTGCAGGTGAGTTATAAGTAGCGCACGCTACGAATGGTAAGTAGCGTGCGCTAGTGGTTTGTAGTAGCGCATGCTATACATTTCGGTGTAGCGCGCGCTAAGGTCGGACAGGCAGAGTCCAGTGGGTACTGGACTGAATTGGATTAATTCATAGCGCATGCTATGAGTGGTTTTTAGCATACGCAAACGGTGTAGTAGCGTACGCTAAATATTGAATGTAGCGCACGCTATCGCGAGCAGGTTAGAGAACAGAAGGTTCTGGACTCCAGTACTGGGCATCAGATAATTCGTTAGCGCACGCTAACATATTGGGGTTAGCGCACGCTAAGTGTACATCCGTAGCGCACGCTACAAAAGGTACGTAGCACACGCTACCGTTTTCGGACAGTGGGTACTGGACTACCCAAAACACCCATTAACGCACGCTAAGATCTGGAGCTAGCGCGCGCTAAACTGGGATTTCTATAAATAGGACAGTTCAGCCCTTACTTCGTCATTTTCATTTCTCACTTCGGTTTTTGGCGATTCTGGGCGATTTTGGATGATTGGGAGAGTGTTCTTCGAGCTACTATCACCTATAATCATCTTCAAGCTTTTGAGTTGGATTAATCATCACTTCATCATCTCCAATACATCAAATCAAAGGTAAACATTTCTTGGATCAAGTATTTTGGATTTTTGGGTTTTTCCTTTCGATTTCTTCGTGTAAGCTTGGATTATTGTTGGAATATGTTAGATATGGATTATCTACCTTGGATAAATGTATTCCTATGGATTTAATGGCATGCATTTCGGATTTCATGAATTATTGGGGTTTGAATCAAGAACACTTTGGGGTTGACTTTGATATTTTTGGGGGTTTTCGATTAGATGTTATCGTTAACTCATTTTGTGGATTCATATGGGATTACTGATATCATTGGAGGTGTTTTGTTGGTTTGAAATACTCATCTTGGAGTTGGTTTTGATATATTCGAGATTTGGATATTATCGAAGCATGTGTGTTTGCCATGTGTTCGCTAGAATACCTCAATGAGTTTGGATATTGTTGTATCGACATTTGAGTCGGTTATAATCATGTTTGGTTCGTATTTTGAGCATTGTTGGTAATTGTCATTCAAGGTTATTCGAGCAACCGGTAGTTTCCCTTAATTAGGACGTTGTTCGAGAGAGAGATCGTATCATCACCGGTGTTAAGGTAAGTTAATTCTTACTCGGTTAAAAGGATATTCATTCCTTTTGTTGTTGTTCATTCATAATCATAATTCATTCATAATGTATTAATCGTATTGGAACATGTAATTGTCAATTAATCACTTCATTCACAAGGAACGACGGTTCCAATCATTTCATTGAGCTATCATTCGTTTCACTATCATTTCATCTCGTTGAGTCATTCTTGACTTTGTCGGATTGTTATTCATTATTACTCTTCATGGTCATTCCTTGCCCATATGAACTTCTGGGTTCATATTGCGTGCCCGGGTGGGGATGTGTGGAATTTTTAGTCGGGCACGTGATGGTCATGTGTTGAGTTCACCGACACAATGGACTGTGCACACGGTAATGTACCTCCATGAGACTAATTAGGTACAAGGACGGTTATGTCCGGACACTCATCTTGTGCACTTGCACATACCATTACGGGCGTACTATGATGCCTCTCTTCAGCGTCATTTCATAATTAAGATATATCATGATTGTGTTTATTCAACTCTTGAGGATTGTTGTTCTGTGTAACTGACCCCGTTGGGGGATGTTGTTTTCAGGTCATGGCAAGGCTAAGGCACGGTAAAAGAACGCTGACGGCGAGGAGTCCCAGTGATGCTAGTAGGGGGGCCCAGTCCTTTTCATTCATACGTATTTTCTTCATTTTATTTCCGATGCAGACTTCCGTTTGGATATTCATTTCATTCAGTGTTGTATATTTTATCTTCATATAAAATATACATGTATTCTGTATTATCTTGGGTGTGTTGTAATGAAACTCCTCATCGGAGTGATTGATGATATATTGTGGTTCAGTACTACAATTATATTATTTAATTCATTAATTTTCATTCGCCTGGTGGGTCCCAGTCGGGGGTCCACGGCACTGTATTATCCGCCTAGTTTGGGGTGTTACAGTGATGCCTGCATCGATTGCTCCCCGTATGCCTTTGTATTCCCCGGCGCTCCTGGTATTGGGCAGCAACTATTTTATCGGCAAGCTCCTGCTATGACACCTCCATCGGTGGCACTGATTCCTTCTGTTTTACTTTCATCAGCCCTCTGCTAACATATCTTTATTATTTCTCATTAGAATGCGAAACACTTTTACTTACACGACATATTTAAGTTTCTTGTTTTTTTCTTCCGTGTGTCTGGTCATGGATTTTGGAAGCTATGATTGTGTTACTGAAGAATAGGTCGAGTCAATTATTCATTTTCCTTTTCATCCAAGTTTAGAACTGTCTTTTGTATGATTTTCTAGCATATCAAATGCTCAGGAGCCATGCTTTTTACTTTGAGAGTTGCCACTTGCTTCTGGCCCACTTGTTTCTTCTTCTTCCCCCACTTGGGTTTAGAATTCTAATCACCATCAACCACAAGAACTTGGAACCCTTGCCTGAAGAGACCTTCCACAGCTTGAAGCTCTGGCAGCAATTCCGCCAAGGTATATACTCCCTATGATTCATATTGCAGTTTAGGCGGAACTGCTCCAAGCTCCTAGGTAAGCTGCCTAGGATGATATCGACCTGCGTTTACGCATCGATAGTAGCCCTTAAGATATCAAGTTTGTTTAGATGAGAAGTTTAGAACATGATCCATTACCGGGGTTCCTTCAGGCATTTGGGTCATCATCAAGACCGTCATAGCATTTTTCCTAGCCGCCCAGTTTCGATGACCAAACATCTCGCCGAGATTTTTCATCACTTCTGCAGCCGTTCCCATACTATAATGTTGATGCTGCATTATATTTGCTAGAGAAGCCAAGATGTAACGGCAAGCCATCTCATCATATTTCTTCTATCTGTGGAATTCTTTCACCTCGTCGGGTCTCGAATCCGCATCTGTTCCAATAGGTATTCCTCATTTAGAACAAACTTGTGTTCTTCAGCAGCCAGGACAATATTAAGATTACGTTTCCAATAAGAAAAGTAAGTGCCGTCTAGTTTGTTTTCTTTGAGAATTGCAGCAAGTGGATTAAAAGACATCTGAGATAAAAATTAAAAACATTCATCACATAATGCATAGCAAAATATATTAAAAACCTCAAAAACACAATATATATGATAGCAACCAACACCTCAAAAAATCCACATATGCAAGCCATGATCGTGTGGACATTTACACACATTTTTCAAGTAGAGTTTTACGTCTTTAATTTTACTATCTAGTCAATTTATGTTTTAACAAGTAAAATTAAGAAATAATTACTACTAGATACAGTTTTTGAAACACAATTGTAACGAGGTACAAGTTTTTTTGCATTACTACTAGGTACAAAACATGATACAAAATACCCAAAACACCCTCCAACTCAACTATAATATATCCCCATCTTCCACAAATTGGTTTTAGCTAAAAACGAGGGATATAAAAATCCCTCTGCACAATGGAAAATCAGTTTCCTCTCTTTCTTCACTTCGCCTCGGTTCTCCCTCTTACTCTCAGATTTCTCCCTCTCTAAAATCTGAGATTTCTCTCTCTAACACAAGCCACCCACACTCACAACTGAAAAAGAAAACATACACAGAAAATCGATCTCTCTGAATCGCACCTCAACATTCGCACGGCCGGAAACAGCGGTGGGTGACGCGGAGTGGTGCAATGGTAGTTGGCAAGACTTTGGGTTTTGGGGTTCTGGTTCAGTGTTCACGCTTAGGTTTGGGCCGCCAGTTTTTGGATTCTAAACATGGTTTATAGCTTGTCAGTATTGTGATAGTGTAATACCCAGTTGGAAATTCATTAATTATCATTCAGTAATTGCCACTCAGAATTTTTTTTCACTTAGTAATAATCATTCGTCATTCGTATTCATTCATTTTGTGTTCATATTTCGCCGTATCTTGGAGTCGTGTATCAGTTTTTATTCATCACTCATCTCTGTTCGGGGATCGATACGAGAATATTTTCATCATCATCACGATTGGTCGCTTGTGTTGGGAGTTCCATGATCGTTTCACCGATTGGACGTGACTTATTATCGTGTAAGACGTGCAGGTCGTGTGTAGGCATGCGTGTCCTGTCACTTTTGTGTTCCCTTGTCATTTTGGCACTTAACAGGGACGCACGAGCATGACACACGAGCAGCTGCTCGTGCGTGCTGCTCGTGCATGGCATCAAGTTTGGACAGTACACTTTGGCGACCATCAGGGACACACGAGCAAGACACACGAGCAGTTGCTCGTGCGTGTTGCTCGTGCGTGAGATCAGTGGTCGGGCAGTGGCCTGGCGCACGACCAGACACGCGGACATTTGGTCGTGCATTTTGGTCATGCGTCACTGGAGTATATAAGGGGGATCAGACGGGTTTTCACCTCATTTCTCACTTTCTCTCCTTCTTCTCGTGGTAGTCGGGCGAATCGACTAGGTTTTGGGGTTATAATCGATTGTACTCCATCCAATCATGTTTTGTGGAGGCTCTAGGTGATCATATCAACATCTAATCCTTCTTCTTCGTCGAATCAAGGTATTTCTCTTGGTTTTCCTAAAATTGTCCATTTTGGGAGTTTTGGCTTTGATTTCATTTTTCATCCGATTTTGATGAATCGGTTGACGTTAATAAACATTATTAATCATGTTCTATGGATTGTATATCCATATCTTCGATTCGTCCAACCCGATTGATGATTCTTAGGTTCTTGAGGAACTTTGAACATTTAGTGTTTGATTAAATGTCTCAAAGAGTTTTCCTTCGATCGTTGTGTTGTTTTCATTCGATATTGTGTTATTGAATGAATTGTATTTTATTCAAGGTTGTTCAGGTGCTTGTATTTATCGTAGAATGCCGTTCGTTGTTCGTGGAAGGATTTCATCGCCTTCGGTCGAGGCAAGTTTTATACTTGTACTAGTCAATGAGATTAATGTTATCATATATGCGTATGAATGTGTTGTATCATTCCGAGACTTAGTCTCTTCATATTTTCATTGATATTAGGGGATCGTTCGATACGATACTCTTAGGAAATTATGCTAAATGTTTATTACCATTCATTAATGGCTGGTAAGGCATTGAGATATTCGTTGTTAATGCTATTATCGATCACCGGTTCGCGGTATCGATGTATCGTTGTTGTTATTAATATTGACGTCGATCTAAGGGGTTGTTGTAATCATTGTTATTAATGTTGGCGTCCTGTCATTTATGTTGTGTTAGCCGATTGAAAACATTGTCGTATTCATTCTCATCTTCGTCGTCGGTAACCGATTAAAGGTACCGAGGCATTCATTGTATCCTTGTTATCGTTTGTCTGTTCTAAGGCAATCGAGGCGTTCAATCATCCATTGTATCATTGTCATCGATTAGCCGTTCTAAGGCAATCGAGGTGTTCAATCACTCATTGTATCATTGTCATCGATTAGCCGTTCTAAGGCAATTAAGGTGCTCAATCATTCGTTGTATCATTGTTACGATTGACCGTTATAAGACAATCGAGATATTGAATCATCCGCTGCATCATTGTTATCGGTTGGCCATTCTAAGACAATCGAGGTATTGAATTGGGGCTGTCGAGGATAGTTTCCATCCGTTGTGTCATTTTTGATTTATTATATTTTGGAGGCTAGTCTCGACTAGTGCTCATTATGGGTAAGTTTGGGGCTTGAACCTTCACGGTTGGCTTTCCAACACCTACAATTCAGTAGGTCACGGCCATTGGATGGCCAAATTGTGATACGGTTTCGTGCCGTGGCTTCGGCCCTAACTGTGATACGGCTTCGTGCTGTGGCTTCGGCCCTAATTGTGATACGGATTCGTGCCGTGGCTTCGGCCCTAACTGTGATACGGCTTCGTGCCGTGGCTTCGGCCCTAATTTTGATACGGCTTCGTGCCGTGGCTTCGGCCCTAATCGATACAGCTTCAGGCTGTTTTGGCTTCATGTGATTGTGATATTTGACAACTTCGGCTGAGTGACTTTCTGGTCTTTTTGATGTCTTGATAATTTCATTGGATCCTTCGGGTATTTTGATTCATATTTAATTCAGTTCTGGTCTGATTTTTGTCGTGTAATTCATTGTGGTACTCTATGATTATCATTCGTCGTTGGGCACTTATGTTCTAACCTGTCGAACAGGTATTAATAGTATGCCGTGGGCATAGTGTTTCATGAATGCTCGGTTCTTACCTTGGTTTGTGAGCATCTCGCATTATTATCATTGTACCGTTTCATTCTGCCTTTGGATGCATATCATGTTATACGTGTATTTGATGTTCATTATCTGGATGACTGACCCCGTGGGGGCGGAACATGTTTTCATAGTTTAGGTGCTTGCGAGGAGAGAATTGAGACACAGGGGCATGATGATGGTGACGAGGCATTCGAGCAATACTAGTCCGAGTTGTTCATGTTGGTCAGTCAGTTGGAGTATTCTCCAGTTGTCAGTCATTATCATTATGTATTACCGGAGCAGATGCTCGTGGATGTTGTTGTATTTTTACTTTTGGCCATATAGGGCCATCGTTGTTGTTGAAATTCCTTATCGGAATATTGTGTCAGATATCATGGTAGGGACTATGATTTTCCCTTGTTGTTTAATTTAATGTATTTTAGTCATGTTCGCCTGGTGGATCTCCTGGCGTACGGTCCACGACATTGTAATAACCCAATAGGATTTGGGGGTGTTACAGAAGATGGTATCAGAGACCTTTTGGGTTGTGAGATACCCTGATATGTGAGTTATGTGGCTCTACCGACGCGGTAGTAGTAGGACTGTCAGGTTATGACAATCTAGTCTATCGGGTTTTGTGAGTCGCAATATTAGTACGACTCCACGAGTCATTCATTCATCGAGTCGTCGTCAGTGAAGACTAGTATCGCGAGACCTCGAAGCTTTGTATGACTTGTATAAGGACTCGATTATCTTTATGATCATATATTAATCATGTCATTAATTATTCATGCTTTGTTGAAACCTATATATGATATTATTGTTACGATTGATGTGCATGACTAATTGTTTTGGAGCACGTGTGACTTGTGTAAGCGTTAAGGATCAACTCATTCATCAGTTAAGAATCCTCAATCATCATTTTGATCTTGTCGATCATGTTAATTCATTCATCACTCAGTCAATATCATTACTCAGTTAATTCAATCATCACTCAGTTAATTCATTCATCACTCAGTCAATATCATTACTTAGTTAACTCATTCATCACTCAGTTAATTCATTCATCACCCAGTCAATATCATTGCTCAGTCAACTCATTCATCACTCAGTTAATTCATTCACCACTCAGTCAATATCATTACTCAGTTAACTCATTCATCACTCAGTTAATTCATTCATCACCTAGTCAATATCATTGCTCAGTTAATTCATTCATCACTTAGTCAATCTCATTGTTCAGATTAATTCACTAATCATCCAGTCCATCTCACGGTTCAGTTGTTGATCTTGTGAATCAAATCTTCAACCTTGTTAACCTGTTCAAGGCAATCATTTCAGGAATTTCATCAAATAATCATGTCACCTCACTTGATCATCCATGCGATCTTATCATATTCCGGCGTTATGTCGACGATCATTTTATTGCATTATTAATGCATTCATTGTGTTATAGCGTGTATGCTCATTGTTATCATTCCGTCACGTAATCATAAAGCGATATTCGTGCGGGATCTATAATTATCATGTGGCTTTCCTGCTTCAGTATGGATAGAGCTGTCAGAGGACGCAGGGGCAGAGGCCGCGGTGCGGGACGAAGCCCGGGATCTCGTGTGCATGTCCACCTGAATGCGAGGGATATCATTAATTCATCAAGTAGCGAGGCTACTCATTCATGAGCAGATAATCAGTCACTGTCAGGGAGTCGTACCCGAGAGGCATCTCACTCGGAAGGTGTTCGGGTTGACCCATTCATATTTATACAGGGCATGATAGCCCAGATGACTCAGATGGCACGGATGGTGGAGACCATGCAGACCTCGATGGTTCGTGGTCCACCACAACAGGGATTCCAGGTGCCGTTTCATGGACAGACTGGAGGAGTGAATCATATTGTTGGCGATATCTCTCGTCAGAGGCCGCCTACTTTTGAGGGTTCGTCGGAACCAGCTGATATTGTTCATTGGCTTGAGCATTTTGACAAACTCTTCGACATGGTTCAGTGTCCGGAAGTGAGTAAAAGGCATTAGCGGCTTATTACTTGAGTAAGGGCGCTTATTCGTGGTGGCTTTCTGTGAAACCCATTGATCGTGATTGTATTTGGAGTGAGTTCAAGGCTCTCATGTTAGAGAGGTATTATCCGGCTCCACTTCGTGAAGCCAAGTTGTCAGAGGTTTTGAAATCCGAATCCGTCGAGGACAAGGGTGTTATTGTCATTGCTGAGAAGTTTCAGGAACTACTTCAGTTTGCTTCGTCAGTTATCCGTACTGAGGCGGATAAGATCAAATATTTTAGCAAGAGGCTAAATCCGCAGTTGAGGATGCAGTTGTTCAATCACAATTGTAATTCACTTAGTGAGTTCATCGAGAAGGATCTTGGAGCAGAGCTTTTGATGAAGGAGCTTACTCAGAAGCACCCTTCAGTTTCTTCTTGTGGGAGGACTAGGATGCCGGTTCGTTCTGAGGGACATCGGGCTCCGACGTCCAAGAGGTCATTTTCCAGTCGTATTCGTGCTGAGAAAGCATCTTCCTCTCAGACGACGAGTTCGACTGTTGTGTGTTTTAATTGTGATTCAGCAGGGCACGTTAATACTCGGTGTACGGTGCCAGCTATTATCTGTTTTCTGTGTGGGAATCAGGGACACCTTCATAAATACTGCAGGAATTCTAGTGCCGGTAGATCTCGAGAGAGCTCAAGGGACTCGGGGGATTTTGTTACTCCAGCTCGTGCTTCATCCAAGGGGTCCTACCAGGCTTCGAGATCCCGAGGTAAGGACATTCATCACCGGTTTTGAGCAAGTTAATTCTTGCTCGGTAATAGGATAATCATTCATTTCATTGTCGTTCATTCATTCATATAATTCACTCATCATATATCAATCACGTTGAGACTTATAATTATCAAACTAATCATTCACTTCACGGGGAACAATGGTTCCAATCATTTCACATGAGATAGCACTCATTACGTTATAATTTCACCCCGATGAGTCATTCTTGATCCTTGTTAGATTTCGGTTCATTATCATTCATTGTGATCATTCTTATTCTTGTTACCTCCCAGGATCATATTGAGCAATGAGTTCAGATTTGGGTCTCCTTAAATCGATGAGATCTAGGAGGTCGATTTTCTGGAGGATATCGGTGTTGGGTACATTTGATATGTAGCCTTAATCTTTGTATCTTTCCTTTCTCTGTTTTCGGATTAATGTGTAACTTAATCCGTATTAATGTATCGTGGTTGTGGATCAATTACTTTTGATCTATTTTATAATGATCGTATTTGAAAATCTTTTGATTTTTGTTATTTGATGCATTCTTTTTGTGCTGTACCCAAGATTTCGTGATAATCTGGGTAATTATTCATTGTGATTCAAGACGTCAAGTCATGGGGACTTGGGCGTGTGATTGAGATGGTCCCGAGGACTATATGTGCCTTGTCGCTTTCCTTTTGAGGCGTGAGTCAGTACTTATGGGCGGGTGGCCCAGTTGTTCAGGCGAAGTGTTTCGCGTTGAGGAGCATTCCTCGAGATCTTGTTTTCAAATCCTGATGGATAGTTCATATCCCGAGTTGTTTACCCTTAGTTTCGGGGACGAAACTCTTTTTAAGGGGGGTAGTATGTAATACCCGATTGTAAATTCATTAATTATCATTCAGTAATTGCCACTCAGAATTTTTTTCACTCAGTAATAATCATTCGTCATTCGTATTCATTCATTTCGTGTTCATATTTCGGCGTATCTTGGAGTCGTGTATCAGTTTTTATTCATCACTCATCTCTGTTCGGGGATCGATACGAGAATATTTTCATCATCATCACGATTGGTCACTTGTGTTGGGAGTTCCATGATCATTTCACCGATTGGACGTGACTTATTATCGTGTAAGACATGCAGGTCATGTGTAGGCATGCGTGTCCTGTCACTTTTGTGTTCCCTTGTCATTTTGGCACTCACCAGGGACGCACGAGCATGACACACGAGCAGCTGCTCATGCGTGGCATCAGGTTTGGACAGTACACTTTGGCGACCATCAGGGACACACGAGCAGGTGCTCGTGCGTGAGATCGATGGCAGGCGTGGCACAGCGCACTGCATACACACGGACATTTGGTCGTGCATTTTGGTCGTGCGTCACTAGAGTATATAAGGGGGATCAGACGGGTTTTCACCTCATTTCTCACTTTCTCTCCTTCTTCTCGCGGTAGTCGGGCGATTCGACTAGGGTTTGGGGTTATGATCGATTCTACTCCATCCAATCATGTTTTGAGGAGGCTCTAGGTGATCATATCAACATCTAATCCTTCTTCTTCGGCGAATCAAGGTATTTCTCTTGGTTTTCCTAAAATTTTTCATTTTGGGAGTTTTGGCTTTGATTTCATTTTTCGTCCGATTTTGATGAATCAGTTGATGTTAATAAACATTATTAATCATGTTCTATGGATTGTATATCCATATCTTCGATTCATCCAACCCGATTGATGATTCTTAGGTTCTTGAGGAACTTTGAACATTTAGTGTTCGATTAAATGTCTCAAAGAGTGTTCCTTCGATCGTTGTGTTGTTTTCATTCGATATTATGTTATTGAGTGAATTGTATTTCATTCAAGGTTGTTCGAGTGCTTGTATTTATCGGAGAACGCCGTTCATTGTTCGTGGAAGCATTTCATCGCCTTCGGTTGAGGCAAGTTTTATACTTGTACTAGTCAATGAGATTAATGTTATCATATATGTGTATGAATGTGTTGTATCATTCCGAGACTGTCTCTTCAAAATTCCATTGATATTAGGGGATCGTTCGATACGATACTCTTCGGCAATTATTCCAAATGTTTATTATCATTCATTACTGGTCGGTAAGGCATTGAGATATTCATTGTTAATGTTATTATCGATCACCGGTTCACGGTATCGATGTATCGGTTGTTGTTATTAATATTGACGTCGATCTAAGGCGTTGTTGTAATCATTGTTATTAATGTTGGCGTCCTGTCATTCATGTTGTGTTATCCGATTGAAAGCATTGTCGTATTCATTCTCATCTTCGTCGTCGGTAACCTATTAAAGGTATAGAGTCATTCATTGTATCCTTGTTATTGTTTGTCTGTTCTAAGGCAATTGAGGAGTTCAATCATCCATTGTATCATTGTCATCGATTAGCCGTTCTAAGGCAATCGAGGTGTTCAATCACTCATTGTATCATTGTCATCGATTAGCCGTTCTAAGGCAATCGAGGTGCTCAATCATTCGTTGTATCATTGTTATCGATTGACCGTTATAAGACAATCGAAATATTGAATCATCCGCTGCATCATTGTTATCGGTTGTCCATTCTATGGTAATCGATGTATTGAATTGGGGCTGTCGAGGATAGTTCCCATCCGTTGTGTCGTTTGTGATTTATTATATTTTGGACGCTAGTCTCGAGTAGTGGTCATTATGGGTAAGTTTGGGGCTTGAACCTTCACGGTTGGGTTTTCAACACCTACAATTCAGTAGGTCACGACCATTGGATGGCCAAATTGTGATACGGTTTCGTGCCGTGGCTTCGGCCCTAACTGTGATACGGCTTCATGCCGTGGCTTCAGCCCTAACTGTGATACGGCTTCGTGCCGTGGCTTCGGCCCTAACTATGATACGGCTTCGTGCCGTGGCTTCGGCCCTAATTGTGATACGGCTTCGTGCCGTGGCTTCGGCCCTAATCGATACAGTTTCGGGCTGTTTTGGGTTCATGTAATTGTGATATTTGACAGCTTCGGCTGAGTGACTTTCTGGTCTTTTTGATGTCTTGATAATTTCATTGGAGCCTTCGGGTATTATGATTCATATTTAATTCATTTCTGGTCTGATTCATGTCATGTAATTCATTGTGGTACTCTGTGATTATGATTCGCCATTGGACACTTATGTTCTAACCTGTCGAACAGGTATTAATAGAATGCCGTGGGCATAGTGT
Organism: Orobanche coerulescens; assembly: GCA_033398695.1. Lineage (NCBI taxonomy): Eukaryota > Viridiplantae > Streptophyta > Magnoliopsida > Lamiales > Orobanchaceae > Orobanche > Orobanche coerulescens. The sequence goes on along the minus strand of CM065815.1, from coordinate 116,662,045 downwards.
TTCACGAATGCTCGGTTCTTACCTTGGTTTGTGAGCATCTCGCATTATTATCATTGTACCGTTTCATTCTGCCTTTGGATGCATATCATGTTATACGTGTATTTGATGTTCATTATCTGGATGACTGACCCTGTGGGGGCGGAACATGTTTTCATGTTTTAGGTGCTTGCGAGGAGAGAGTTGAGACACAGGGGCATGATGATGGCGACGAGGCATTCGAGCGATACTAGTCCGAGTTGTTCATGTTGGTCAGTCAGTTGGAGTATTCTCCAGTTGTCAGTCATTGTCATTATGTATTACCCGAGCAGATGATCGTGGATGTTGTTGTATTTTTACATTTGGCCAATGAGGCCCATCGTTGTCGTTGAAATTCCTTATCGGAATATTGTGTCGGATAACATGGTAGGGACTATGATTTTCCCTTGTTGTTTAATTTAATGTATTTTAGTCATGTTCGCCTGGTGGATCTCCTGGCGTGGGGTCCACGGCACTGTAATAACCCAATAGGATTTAGAGGTGTTACAAATAGCTTGTCAGATCTTCATCGGCGATGTTCTCGGATTCAGATACCACCGACGCCTTCCGCGGTTTGCGGTGGCGGCTCGTTTCCGCTGTTCTGGTTTGCGGTGGTGGCTCATTTTTTATCTGCAATTTTGAGGTATTTCTGAATCCCACAATAATCCGACGTTAGAGAGGATATATCTTGCTTGAAAGGTACTGCTCATGGATTCTACTTTTGCTCAATTTTTTGTTTAACTTTTATTTCGATTGATCGAGGTTTTAGATTTGATTGTGTAGATCTGGAGATTATGAATGCAAAATCGAGGGATAGAGCAAGTTAACTCTCTGATTGTATGAACATATGGTGAATGGAGAAGGATACAAGTACCTTTTTATTGGATTTTGCTTTCCCTCTTTTGGATTTAATTAGGTTTGATTTTTTGTTTTCGTTTTTTAGTTCATTTGGGGATTGGGGTTTCATGAATTAGTGCACGGTTTCATGTATTGGTGCACAGGTGCATGCACGGGTGTATATTTTTTAGAACATGTTCATGCATAGGTGTATACCGAAATATGGAAGACGAAGAAGATAAAAGTCTGCAACGAAGATAATGAAGGTCTGCAACAGATTTTTAAAATTCAAATTTGAAGATGAAGCTGAAGGACACAAAGAAGATGGAAGATGAAGTTGGAGAACAAAGAAAGTTTTTTATCAATTTTAAATCTGGAACTTTTTTTATTATAGATATGTAAGATTCAAATTTCAAATAAATAAATTCAAATTTCAATTTTCAAATGAACATAACAAAAAAGGTGCAGAAGGCTAAAATGGTCTTACCAAATATAACTTTGTATCTAGTAGTAATGCCTCAAAAAAAATTGTATCTAGTTGTAATACTTGCTCCTATTTTGTACCTACTTGTAATGGACTCTAAAATTAATAGTTGGTTCCTCTTGACCATGTATTAATTAATATAGATTCCGATGGAGAGCTCATTAAGTAATAGACCTAAGTGAACACCATAATTTAACAACCTTAAAATATTATTTTTTAAATAATAGTAATACAGATGGAGAGGTCCTATCATAGAAAATAATATTTACCTTTTATTATCATTTGAAATTAAAAACTAGTGAACTTATAATTAGCACATCCGATATGGAGGAAGACCCTAATGTCAACATGCATGGTAATTACTTCACAATTTAAATTAATTATGGACGCCAGTTTGATTTTATTTTTAAAAAAAATAAATAATTTAATCACTTAGTTATTTTAGCTTTAATATTTTAATTTTCTCGTCCTAGCATGAAAGAAACATATCACGCACATATCCATAAATGCCATACATCCAACACAATAAAAACAAACAATAAAATAAAATGAATAATTAAATCCACTTATCATGACTTTTATTCCACGTTTTTGAATAACGAGAAAAACTTCGGCTCGAAATCTCCCACTGCTTCAAGTATCTGGTCACCTCTTCCCCATTGACCCAAAATTTTTCCAAATATGGAAACTTTCTTTTTCATTAAAAATTAATTGCACAAGAAAATTCCAAATTTAAATATTGTGCACCAACGAACACAACGAACGGCGAAAAATGAAATAGGACCCTACATCGGACGACCCGAACCGACCTGAACAGCAGCCTGGACTGCGGTCTGGACCGTGATCATGCGGCCGGACTGCACGACAGTTTTCTAGTCCAGGTCGGTTCGACCAATTGGGACTCCCTTTCGCACGGGACTCCTTTTTCCTTCGTACTTTGTGTACTCCAACTCTATTACAGTTTTACACGAAATAAAATACATCGAATTTACCTGCAAGACAATTCTTGCAAAATATTCCAAAGATCATAATATATGAAAATTTAAATTTAAATTGCTAGGAATTAACCACAAAATTAAATAAATTGAACGGAACCTAAAGACCGGCTCCGATACAAATTGTGAAATAAAACACAGCGGAAGAGGCGGGTTTAAATTTACTAAAATCGGCCCTCAAGAATCAAATCTATTTAGGCTCGTCAAATAATTAATTAAACAGATTAATAAGCAATTTAAACGAACAATATTAATCTACGCGTCTAACCATGATAATTCGTAGTATTCTTATCTAGATATAAGAGATCCAAGAATACATTACCTTTGATGCAAAGTCTTCGAATTTCTCCTTGATCTTCTTGTATTTCTACCTTTAGATCTTCTAGAGTATATCCCGCCTATATCCAGATATCGTGTGGGCAACAATCTACCGGACTTTTTTGAACAACAAATTTGGATCAGCCGAACCCTTGTGGCTTAATGTCACTCGCTTTCTTTTCGTTTATTTTATAGTATTACTAAACACTCTTAGAAGATCAATGTGTTATCTAAATTGTGGAATCAAAGACAAAAGTCAAGATCCAAAATTATACACAAGAAAAAAATCGAACTCTCAAGCTTGGTGAAGTGATTTCGGCCGTCCCCTATAGTTATATTTATAGGTGTTATGGGATACTCTAGGGATCTTAAGGGGGATTAGGGAAGGACTCTTAATAGACCTCAAATTTCCATATTAGGCCTTTCCTAATATATTGAGTCTATTAATATCAACTCAGTCCACTAAATAGTTAATATTGCACTTCCAACCCAAATCCCAATTTACGAAATTGGGCTTTTTATTTAAATATATTATTTTCCGCATTTAAGATATCAAATGCCCATTCATTAATTTAAGCTACTGACAACTTTAATTAATTAATATCTTATTTAGGAGTAGTACCACTCGAACCTATTATTATATCGGAATTAAATACACTTGCAGGGTTTAATATAATAATTATTATCGAGATCCTCAAGGGGACATCACCAACCCACACGAGTCGGGACATGATTTCTAGTAATACTAATAATTATCCTATAAATAATATTATTACCCAAGATACAAAGCTTATTGAATCAATCATTTTGACTCTCACCCATGGTAAATCAAAGCAATAAATATTATAAATACACAATTAAATATTATATACTTAGAAGATATAATAGTTATCCTAGATTTACGTTCTTCTTATAGTCAGTACAGAAGATACTATCTCACTTCAATCCAGTTCAACGTATCCAAATACTTTAATGCATGCTAATAGTCAAGACCAACTAATCGCAAGCATACACTACAACCTTTCACATAATTTGTATAATAATTATATAGGTTGTGAACTATTATATTATTTTATAAGGCTCTGATAACGTGATCTTCCGTGTGACACCAACACACCACATTATCTACAATATATAATAATTAAATATTTTATTTGCATAACCATAACGTGAATAAATATACAAAAGATGTTATTAAATGTAATTAATATTCTCATAGGTAGTTACAGGGAAATAAGGCAATACAAGCATAAAGTTTGCTTTGCAGTAAGAAACCCTAACAATTATACATGTAAAATCTAGGGTTTTGATTCCAGTACAATTGCCATCTTGGAGGGGGAACCATTTTCTTTGGCCTTACAGCTTGCCTTCTGGGTCTTCAGTTGGTTTCCCAGAGCTGTTGTTGATACTGCGCGGCGGCCTGCTTTCTAGATGGATAACGAGGCTCTTGTATCCAATATCTAGACGCACTGTACTATTGGTAGTACTGCGGTGCGTGCCTTTGATACTTGGATACAGCCTTCTTTCTGAATGGCTGTTGGCGTTATTGATATGTTTGGGGAGCATAATGTTGATCAAACTTTACAGTCCGGGAGGCTGAGGTTTCCGCTATTTGTGATATGAACTTAGAGGCGGAATCACAGCCTTTGCTGTACGAGGAGGGGCATCTGTAACCTTTGCGGGACTTGGGGTCTTTCGGGTACAGGAATGGGTTCCACTCCCGTAACGAACACCGTACTAGATTTTCCCTTAGAGAATGATCATATCCTAAGCCACGTTTATCGTGGGCATGCTGCCCAGTACTTAGAATTTCTTCAATCCATCTAGAAATTTTTTCAAATGATTTCAAGATGGTGTGAAGTTCTCCTTCTTGTTTCTCGAGAGTTTTTACTTTAGCTTTGAGTAAAACATAATCATTTGTCTTGCTCTCATTATGAGACTTTGCCTCAGTTAAATCTTTGGCAAGTTGATGATTGCTTTCAATGAGTTTTTCAAATGTGACTTTGGTGTTTTCGCAATCAAGAGACATATTTTCATAGTTATTCTTAAGCAAGTCATTTTCCTTTTTGAGCTCCAAGTTTGAAATTTTGAGATGTATGTTTTCTCGTTTGAGTGTCTTATGGTTTTTTGAATAGTTTTAAATTCATTCATAATGTTTTCAAAACTATGCGATGCATTTATAAGAATAGTTGAATTTGAACTTACTTCATCATCGCTGTCATCATCATCCGGTATTTCTTTGGCCATAAAACACATATATGCTTTATCCTTGATTTCATCATTGTAGGATTTACTGTTAGTGATTGCCTGAAGTCACTCCTCGGTCTTGTTCAACGCGGGCGAGGCTTCTGAATCACCAATCAGGGCCTTGAGCTTGTTTTTCCAGGCACGCCTTCTGTCATCCTTTTCCTGTTGCTCAGCTTTTGGCAACTTTTGCACTTTTGAACGTGGACATTTATTTGCATAATGTTCCGGTTTCCTACAGTTATAACATAGGTTGGAATCACTAGATCAAGGAGATTCAGAGCTTACCTTGTGGAAAGGCTTGGGCATGTATGGAGTCTTTACAGACTGTTTGATGAACTTTTTGAACTTGTGCATGAGCAGGGCCATTTCACCTTGCGACATGATCTCAAAGTAATGTATGCAGTCTTGTGTGCCGATTAGGATGTGCTGGGTGCTGAACTGTGTCTCCTGTCAAATACAACAGCCAGTGCTGTAGTCTGGGCAGGCGACTCCCCTGCCTTATCTCTCCTATCAATTTCATACTCATAAGCTTTGAGATCAGAGAAGAGAACAAAAGTAGAAATATCATTTAAGTTACCGGACACACGCATAGCTGTAGTCTTAATGATCCATCGGGCAGGGAGTGATCTAAAGATTTTTAAATTTTTCTCCTTTTGGGTATACACCCTTACCCAATGCTTCAAATTCACCGACAATGCCAGTAAATCTGAGGTCAAGCTTCTCAAGCATTTCGGAAGATTTCATTTCAAAAGATTCGAACTGCTGAGTAATTTTAGAAATTTTGTTTTCTTTCGAGAGATCAGTTCCCTCGCAAATTCGCTTGAGTTTCTCCAAGATTTCTTTAGCTGTCTTACAGCTTTTTACCTTGGATAATATGCCTTTATCTAGAGTGACAAACAACGCATTCTTAGCAACATTGTCGAGGTCCGTACGGTTGCAATCACCCATTTTCCATTGCTCGTGCTCCTTCTCGAGCATTTCAGCATGAGGCTGACCTTATATTCTCGTGGCTGGATTGACCTTCATTATCTTTATTGGTCCTTCCTGGATGACGAATATCACTTCTTCATGCATGGCTGCAAGATGAGCTTCCATCCTAATTCTCCAGTCATCAAACTCATTAATGGAGAACATAGGAACTTTGTTTATCATAAAGGTGTTCATTTAAGAAATAGAAAGAATGATGAAAATATAACATCGTTTTCAAAAGCTAGTGATTTGTGGATCTGATTTAGTTAAAAATTGACTAATTTTTTTTAGAATCAACCGCTCTGATACCACTTGTTGGCCATAGAGTATACAGTAAACAACTTAAAATGTAAAAATACAATTAGCTCTATGATTTTCTAAGTTAATTGCGTAGCGGATGTCTGAAGGTGAGTTGCTGTAAATACAGCAACTGGGTATTCTCTTGTTTGCTTAGTGCGTACAGAGTTTTCACAATGTATACTTATAAATCATAGTTATGAATGAAAACAGTAAGAACGGAAAGTAAATAACATATGGAGTGGTTCGAGATAAACCCCTCTACGTCCAGTGGTCCTCCACAAAGGAGTAAAGAATTTATTAAAATCACTACGTACACAACTACGTGACTTTAACTAAACCTGTCTCTATATCATTCACACAGATTGATACAAGGACTGTAGCTTTGGATGTTCACACAGATCGGCTTCAGCTCTTTCGACTCACTTCTTCTCATACAGATCGAAGCTTCATCTTCAATGCCATTATTCCCACACAGGTCGGAATACGCAAGGACTTAGTCCATATAGGGCTAAGGTTTATCTCAACAGTAAAGGGTGGTAGAATGATTCCAAACATCAGCTATATCTTGTACGAGCATTCGCTATATGCTGTGTTGTTTGCGTTGAATACTTGGTATATTTCTTCGCTTAGATACTGTTGTATGCTTACGAAATATACTGCTCTTTAATAGCTAGATTGTCAGAGCTATCTGCCAGATGTATGCGCGAGAATGAATAATATTGGTGAGCAATGTCCACTTGCTTGGCGCTATTTGTAACCTTGGAAATAAGTGTAGTCGTTAGCTGGTCAGTGAGATCTTTACGTCTTTGATTGGAGTCTACTGAATGTTTGAATTAAATGCAGCTCATATTTAATGCTTCACACATTCTTTTTGACTTCACATTAAGTGCTCTTCAACGCATTCAGACTTGTCTCTTTCCGGCTGCATTAAATATTGTCCTATTAGCAATAAATGCTACTTTAACCGTGAATATTTTATTAATAAACAATGTTTATTTCACAATGGTTTAAAGCTTTTTCTTCAGTCCTGTTCGATTGTGTTTTACTTTTCCTAAGTAAAACACCTACAGTCAGATTGCTGTTCCAACGTACTTCAACTTCTGTTGTATGATGCAAGCTCTGAAGGATTAGACTCTATAGAAGATCTCTTGTTGTATAGGTGGGATGTACGGAGTTTCTTAACAGCTTCCATACTTAGCGAAATTCTGACTTCTTTAAGACTTCTTTGTTGTACGTTGGCGATTATCAAAATGGGAATATTTATCCTAGCAGTATGCTTTGCCAGGAATTGGAAATGTCATATCTTGATTAAACCCCTGTACATTTTTATTATTTTACTCATCAATTGAGGGGGATTACTGTAAGATCCATGAATACAGTGTCCACATTTATTAATTGTACACCCAAAACTACAAGTCATATCGTGTAGGAAGAGGAGGGTACAATTACCTTCCTACAGATATAGTGTGCGTTAATTAAGGGGAAACATAGTAGGACTCTTGAATACAGTATTAGTCGCTAATGGTTGAGATTCCACCTACTGTACCTGCCCCTGCGGTAGTTAACCCATCAGAAGATGTTTCGACAAAAGAAACATTGGATGCTCCCATAGTATATCCTGAGGATCTGCGGCTATGACGGACGACCAAGTATTTTGTAAGATGGAAGAAGTCAGTGAATCGGCTGCCCCTTCTGAGCCGACAACCACTTCTACTCACAGGGGCGATACCCCTGTAAGGAGCCCCGCTTTCAATAGGGCACCCCACCTTGTCAGTGATTATTGGGAAGTAATACCCCAAGTGTTTTCATAAATGCACCTACAGGCTGTCCCTACAACAAATATTTCTTCAAGAATACAACGAATATCTTGAGTGAAGAAATATCAAAGTCCTCAACAGAGAACAACACAATTACAATGAAGCCTACAACCGTAGTTCTATTCGTGTTACTTCAAAAAACCTTACTGTTGAGACCCTTAACCCTATGTGGACTAAGTCGATCTATTTCGACTTGTGTGGGAAGAATAGAGTTCAAGGATGAAGCTTCAATATGTGTGAGAAAAAGCAAGTTGAAGAAGCCTACAACCAATCTGTGTGAACGGCTCAAGCTATAGTCAGCTGTATCAATCTGTGTGAACAATACAACGACCAGTTTAGTTAAAATCATACAGTTGTGTACACGTTGATTTTAATCAACTTCTTACTCATGTGTGGAGGACCTCTGGACGTAGAGGGGTTTATCTCGAACCATTTTGAAACTGTGTGTTATCATTTTCTGCACTTACTGTTTTCCTATTGTCTTTAGGGAATACTTACTTTGACAACCCTGCAAGCACCAAGCTATAAGAGACTATCTAGTTGCTGTACTTACAGCAACTTAGTCTAAGACTTCTGCTATGCAAATCAAACTTCTAAAAAGAGTACAGCTTATTCAACCCCACCTTCTAAGTTGTAATAGAGGATACTGTGACTAACAAGTGGTATATTGTTAGGAATATGCCCTCGAATGCCACTCAGGGGAAGTATGAAAGAGGGCATTGCACTTGTTATTATGTTAATTTTTATCAGAAGGCAATTAGTTACTTTTTTATTTACTGGTAGTCACTAGCCTTCCTGACTTGTAAACATATATATATATATATATATATATATATATATATATATATATATATAAATATATATATATATATAAACTAGTATATGTATTTGATAGCAAACATTCCACTCCTTATTAGATAAGGGAGTTGGCCCTGGAAGTGTTTATGGCTCATATACTTAATTGTTCGCAAGTCAATAAAACTTGACTGGGCGTTAAGTTTATGAGAAGACTTGTATGATGTGTTCTTTGACTTGGGAAGTGCCTGTCGTCACTAATTGTTAGTGGAAGCACATGTTGTAGGTATGCTAATGGGATTGGTATACTCGAACTGGCCCACCCTCGATTCGTCACACGAATTTCACTTCGGGACAGTCAATGACGGAATCGAAAGGTTGTGATAGGTAGTCGTGAACCTTCTGTTGTGTCGGGAATTACACTCTTCGACCGGCGATCACCTCAGAGATCGGGCGACCTAGCCATAGCCGAGCAGCCGAGATAGATCGGCCGACCGAAGGTCCCAGGACAAGTCCCGGTGTCGAGCGATCGACATCTAAGACGATCGTCCCTCGGTACTTGGCGATCGACTCCTGGTGGCCGACCACCAGACGATCATCTATCGGAACTTGCCGATCGACTCTTGGTGACCGACCGATGCCGACCGCCTCATGCCGCTCGAAGCCGATGATCATCCAGTCGGAAAAGGCCGAAGCTCAGGACAGAACCCACGTGCAGTGCCGAGACAAGATCCGCATTTCATGGATCGTTGACCACAGCCTGTCAGCATCCTTCCAGTGGGACCGCCCGTGACAGCAACTCCGGACGCATGCTGGCTCCTCATTGGACCGCACAGCTGGCAGCCGGCCGCAGCCTTGGACTTTAGGCAGACAGCCCATGTGACTTAAAGACGATCGCCCCATTATTATCGTGGACGGAAGGCGATCGCCCGCCAGGAAACAAGGCATCTCAGCCCCTATAAATAGAAGGTTGCCTGCACTTGGAAAACGGTCGGATTCTGGCTGCTCCTTAACAAGCTCAACACACATCTTGGCTTTCTCACTCTTGGCAACAGCTATCTCTCGGTTCTTTCTTCTCTCTCAGCCTCTCTCACACAGAAGACGATCGGCGGAGACGAAGAACACCAAGGCTTCGCTCAAGAGTTAGATAAATAGGATCTTTTACACTCATTGTAATTGCATTCCTTTACTTTAATACTTGTATCCACGAATATTGGTATTAATAACATCTCGCGAGAGCATTCAAGCTCGGGCCTAACAAACCTAGCAAATCTAGTGTTATTCACACCCTCTCGGAAGTGCTCCCGCAACCTTGTTTGTTGTCCGTCCATTCTACCAGTATTTCATCTTCGGTTAAATATTTCGGGCAGCAACATTTGGCGCTAGAGGAAGGGGATCTACCCTCAATTTTTATTCCTACCGTCTCGAAGAACACTCACTGTTCTCCGGGTCATATACCTGAAGAAACACTCACTGTTCTTCAGAGAAAGCCTTCAGAATCATGATTTCTGCCTCTGCATCGAAGAAAGCCGCCGGTCGATCCGCCAGACGCCTCTTTCCATCTCAGTCAGAGCCACAGCCTATGGCGGAGGGCAGCCGCCGCGGTCCGAGACTCTCGATCCCGCCCCCGAGGGACGGCCCAAACCTCTCAGTCGATCAGTTCCAAACCACGGAACAGATCGAGGAGGCCATGGCCATCCTGCAGGAGCGACGGAGAGCTTTCGACGCGCTGCCCGCTGCAACCCCCTCGGCCATCCACCGCGTGAGAAGACGGAAGTTTAAGGGGCTACTGGCCGAGCGATCGCCAGGAGGTCCCGATCCGCAAGAAGAGGCGCTCGCCAGCCGGGGCACCTTTGTTTTCGATAGCCTAGGTAGCGACCCATCTTGGCGACCGGGGCAGTCCGGCCCCAGCCACGAGACGACGGAGCTCGAATCCGTCACCAGGAGTTCGGCGTATCCAACGCCCCGAAGGCCGACCAGCCGTATGGCTCCCCCTCGCCAAAGAGACGAGGTCAGCAGCAGCAGAGTTAGGAGATCGGTACACAATCGTCTCGGCTCCCGCTCCAAAACCCGATCTATGAGCGACCATGCTACAGCGATGGCCGCGATGCAATGCCAGCTCGATGACATGAAGGCGCTCCTGGAATCTGGGGCAGGCACCAAGAGCAAGATCACCGGGCCGAGCAAGCCGCTCGCGGTCCACATCGAGCTCGCCCCCATGCAGCATAAGATCGCCCCTCCCAAACACCTTTGTACGAGGGGAGATCAGACCCCAAAACTCACCTGAGCAAGTTCAACATCTACATGACCGGGTGTGGGGCATCTAACGCGACCAGGTGTCGAATGTTCCCTCTGAAGCTGGAAGACCTTGCCTACAGGTGGTACGCCTCATTGCCGCCTGGGTCCATCGGCTCCTTTAATCAACTGGCGAACGTCTTCACAGCTTACTTCACCGCCAAGGTCGCTCGACCAGAAGGTCCCCTTCGCATGATGCAAATCAGGCAGGGAGAAGAAGAGTCCTACTCGGACTACATCGACCGAGTAGACGAGATCATCCTCAACGGAGAACCCGTAAGCGATGAGATCGCCCTATACTCGGTCCTGGGAGGATTCCATGGTCTTTCGCCTATGTTCAGGTATCTTAAGGACCAACCCTCGACCTACGCGATCTTCTGAGCTAAGGCCGTATACTTTCTGGCCAGGCAAAGGTTTCTTCTCAACCTGTGAATAACGCGATCGTCACCCGAACGATGATCTTCAGTCTTCCAGTCCGATCGCCGATCTCAAGCTACATCATTAAAACCGGAGGACTCGTTCGCCATCGACAGTTCATCATTTAACATGGTGGACTACGGCACGGGATCGCCTCCACCACATACAGCCATGGTCCTGGTAGTCGATGGAACTGGATGCTTCGGCCATGCAAGGTCCCTTTGGGCCAAGATCGCCCGCCCTTCGTTTAAATATGAGGTCGGCGTAGTATGAGGGCCCTCCAAATCTAATTAGTGGACACGATCGCCCGCCCTCAAAGGTTCATCATCTAACATGGTGAACCCGGACAATGCGACATGTGCCACTACCCCCGTCTCAACGTACACCGTCGAGGTTTGCCATCTTCATGGCGGGCCGAGGTGGAAGCAGAGCTAACAAGCCGCAGAAGTGGAGTTGATTAATCCGACGACACCCTGCGCAAGGACTCCTCTAGACCAAGACCGCATGCCCTTCGTTTAAATACGAGGCGAGGCGCAGCCTAACAGAGGACCCTCACAATAAAATGAGTCACGAGACACTCAATGTTGTTTGCGCACAACACACGGCCATGGAGTCGGTCCCTGGAACTCCGCGACTGTGCACGATTTCTCAGCGACGAAACTATCAGTTTTTACGAGGGATCGACCAAGGTTGTTTTTTGCAGGTACAAGAACGAAAGATAGCTAGACAATCGACCAGATCGCCCAAGTCCGAATCCAAAGTCAGCTCAACAGAACGCCCGTCCTTATCTTACACGATCGCCAGCAAAAACCACCTCGCCCCATGTCTTCAACATTGGAGCAAGCTGGGGGGCAATTTTTGTGTCGGGAATTACACTCTTCGACCGGCGATTGCCTCAGAGATCGGACGACCTAGCCATAGTCGAGCAGCCGAGATAGATCGGCCGACCGAAGGTCCCAGGACAAGTCCCGGTATCGAGCGATCGACATCTAAGACGATCGTACCTCGGTACTTGGCGATCGCCTCCTGGTGGTCGACGACCAGACGATCATCTCTCGGCACCTGCCGATCGACCCTTAGTGACCGACCGATGCCGACTGCCTCATGCCGATCGAAGCCTATGATCATCCAGTCGGCAAAGGCCGAAGCTCAGGACATAACCCACGTGCAGTGCCGAGACAAGATCCGCATTTCATGGATCGTTGACCACAGCCTGTCAGCATCCTTCCACCAACCGACAAACCCGCCGAAAGTAGTCCAGTGGGACCGCCCGTGATAGCAACTCTGGACGTGTGTTAGCTCCTCATTGGACCGCACAGCTGGCTGCCGGCCGCAGCCTTGGACTTTTTGGCAGATAGCCCATGTGACTTAAAGACGATCGCCCCATTATTATATTGTACGGAAGGCGATCGCCCGCCAGGAAACAAGGCATCTCAGCCCCTATAAATAGAAGGCTGCCTGCACTTGGAAAACGGTCGGATTCTGGCTGCTTCTTAACAAGATCAACACACATCTTAGCTTTCTCACTCTTGGAAACAGCTATCTCTCGGTTCTTTCTTCTCTCTCAGCCTCTCTCACACAGAAGACGATCGGCGGAGACGAAGAACACCAAGGCTTCGCTCAAGAGTTAGATAAATAGTATCTTTTACACTCATTGTAATTGCATTCCTTTACTTTAATACTTGTATCCACGAATATTTGTATTAATAACATCTCGCGAGAGCATTCAAGCCCGGGCCTAACAAACCCGGCAAATCTAGTGTTATTCACACCCTCTCGGAAGTGCTCCCGCAACCTTGTTTGTTATCCGTCCATTCCAGCAGTATTTCATCTTCGGATAAATATTTCGGGCAGCAACACCTTCGACTTGAGGATTTAGTAGGGATGTGCTTGTGACGTATAGATTTTCACCAGAGTAGTTCGACCTAGAAAACCTGAAGGTAGGGGTGAACCTCGACATGCATCTTGACGGCCAAGTAGCAGGTTCAACTAAGTACCAAGATAGGATTCTTTCTCCTGCAAGTGAACAGGTATATATCCTATGCGGTTATTGGCAGATGAGATCATATGTCTTTGGCCAAAGCATTGGAGCTAGTTGTATTGGATACATAAGAGCTCGGTGATCTCAATTAGAGTGATCATATTCTTGAGAATAATTATGTGAATAGTTATTATGATCGTCTCTCGATGTGTGGCTAGTAGGGACGCGGTGCTTTCGGTATTTAGATTATCGAGGACTTATCAAATCGGATTTGTGGTCATCGGCATCAACATCAACATTCAATCAAAGGACTACAAGGATATGTTTTCATATCTTAACTCTTGTCTAATTATATTCGTATATACGATGCATGATTGGTCCTCTTTAGGGGTTCGGTTAAAATTGTTTTTTGCTTCCGCTGTGCCATCGATTTAGGCACCGAATCCCAGTAGTGATATCAAAGCCAGGTTTTGCGATCGTATATACGATATTTAGCATTTGTAATGCTTTATTGAATGATTTATGATTTGGAATCATAAATATTTGATCCTAGTATATGTTTAATTGTTCGTTGTAGTTATATTTTTCATAAATTTATATTAAAACATAAAGCTTAGATTTCTTGGAAAAATGATTTATATTGAAGATATGAAAGTCGAAATATATTGATATTAGATATCCGGTCAAAAATTAAGCCTCGGGTTGCCGTTGGACGAACAATAGTCATGTTTCTGGACTACTGGAAACTGACACAGTCGTGTCACTCAGTGAAACGGTCGTGTCACTCTCCATAATGTTTGACACGGCCGTATCATCTCAGTGACACAATCATATCACTTTTCAGACTCATTCCGGACTTGATTTTTTCGTGCATTCCAGAAAATAAATATCCCGCATTTAAATTGGATTTAATTTTATTAAAATAGAATATGGTATTTCATTTTAAAAGGGAAAATTTATTTGTTGGAATGATTATGATTGACCGAATTACTTTAAACGAATTAAAATTACCAATTGTGTGTACTGATTAGATGAATTCTGTTAAATAGTAAATTTTATATATTGGTTGGATCAATACATCAAATTACTCATTTAATACCAAATCCATTTATTTAGTATTAATTGGATGAATACTTATGAATGGTGATGTAGTTCTTGGACCTAGTTTTGAATCGTTTATTTTATTCGATTGGGTTGTAAAGGCTATTTTGAGCCAATTTATTTTACTAGAAAAATCTATATAATCGGATGCAATTTTCAATGTAAAATTTATATGTAATGACAAAGACCGGAGGAAGATCCATTCAAGAAGACGAAGATTCAAGACTCAAGACATGTAATTAGATTATGATGTTTTTGTTCTTAGGACGGTACACGAACTGCATATTGGTAGCAACTAGGTTGTGAATATTTTAGTCATATGGTATGAATGCTCACAAACGTACTTAAATGAATTAATGTGCATAGTGTAACAATAATCGCGAAAATTCTCCCCCGACAAAATATTAAGTCTAAAATGTTTCAAGGTTTTCCTTCCGTCCATGAGCTCTTGGAAAATTGAAATCTAAACCGTATATACTATTCTTCCAAGTTATCGGGGTACTCGTTCGGGGAGAGTCAATAAATTCCAAGAGTACATCGGATGCCTTCGGTTGGAGCAAATTTTATCCCTAGAAACCTGTTCGGTTGTGGGATAAGATTCAATTGTGAAACTGATCAATGTCGATAGTATATACTTAACTTGTTCACGAACTATAGAAAATCATAGAGTTTGAGGGGAGTGAACAAAGAGAAAAAGAAAATTAAATCATCCATTAGATGGGTTGATGTTGGACATCACTTTATAAAGATTAATATACCAAAAACCTGATAGGTTGCCCACTATTAAAATTTATAAAGAACTCGATCATCACTATGAAGTAAATCGAACAATACTTCCGGATTTCACATGGGAGTATGTAATGCCGATAAAAATAGTAAGAGCTGGGTTAAATGAATAGAAAAGTCCTTAATTCTAAACTTAGACCATAATCAAACGAGTCACTAATCAATCTACATACTTACTGCAGACAAACAAATATCAACTCTCCAAATGACAATGAACCTACTCGCAATTCTACTCGAGAAGAACACCTTAAATGGACCAAACTTTGTGGACTGGCTCTGCAATCTTATGATGTCCTCAGCATGGAGGCGCTGGGATAAGTGGGTGAAGGATGACATTAGTGTAATACCCGTACTTTTATTGACTGTTTGACCTTGCCATTTTTCTTATTACGTCGCTCTGTAAACTCTTGGTGATGTTGTCAATATTGTTATAGAGTTTCGTATCTTGGTTGGATCACAATCGTGTTGTTTAGACCTTGCGGAAGTGTTCTGGGTCAGATAAATAGCGCACGCTAGGCCTAGGCTAACACACGCTAATTCTGCTTGAGTAGCGCACGCTAGCTTTGAGACGTAGCGCATGCTAAGGGACCAGTCAGGTCAGAACCAGTAACTCATACTGCTTTCTGGACTGGCAATTAACGCGTGCTAGGAGTTCGTTAATGCACGCTATTCGTGGTTAGTAGCGCATGCTAACATCGGTCCGTAGCGCACGCTAACAGGCTGGTTGGCAGAGGCAGTGAGGTTGTCAGGTTTTCTGGACTATCGAGTAATGTACGCTCGTCTTCGGATAGCGCACGCTATAAGACCTGCGTAGCGCATGCTAAGCCATAGCGGTAGCGTAGGCTAAGACTCGAGCAGGGCAGAGGACAGTAGGTTCTGGACTCAAGTTATGGACACCATTTTTGGCTAGCGCACGCTAAGATTAGGCGATTAGTGCACGCTAACGGGGCCAACAGAAGCTACTGGACTACCCGGTGACCTCGCTAGCGCACGCTAATAATCGAGGTGTAGCGTGCGCTAGACTGGGCGAGTATATATTGGACAGTTGACTTCCATTTCGTCATTTTTCATTCTCTTCACTCATTTTCGATGGGAGAAGCTCGGGAGAGGCGATTTTGGGCTATTGGAAGTGATCCATCTTCAAACATCAACATATTTGGTTGGAGAACAAGGATTACACAACATCTAATCCATTCTATCGTCCAAATCAAGGTAAAAATCCTTAGAATTCTAATTTTTGGGAAAATTTGGGGTTTTTCCTAGATTCGTCCGATTTATCTATTTTGAAGCTTGAGAACCTTGAGATTATGATGTATCTATCCCGTATACATGCTTTTCCTACAATTTTACGGATTAGTTTGTGCCGTGTTCGGACTTGTGAGGGTTTGGGTGATTTTCCAAACTCTAGTTGTTTACCCTTGTATTTTCGTGAATCGTAGACGGGTTTCGGGAGTTCTTCCTGAATTATGAGTATGGATTATTGATTATCATATCCCTTACGAATCGTTTAGGTGCCGGAAGCGCGTTCTTGGACCTACCGACCTCATACTCTTTTCCGTTCAATTTCTCGATGTCTCAAAGGCAAGTATATACTTATGATTATATGTTCTCGACTTTGAAAGTAAGATATATGAATGGTATGATTGTTTATATCCACTCTGGGGTGGGCCGACAGGTCCCCTGAGGGTTTCGTAGCCTCTGGTGCGATTCCACGGATAATTTGGGTTAACCACTCTGGGGTGGGCCGACGGGTCCCCTGAGGGTTCCGTAGCCTCTGGTGCGGTTCCACGGTTGATCATGTATGCATTGTTGTGATGCTATGAGATTTAGTTAATCCGGAATACTAGTCTTGAATTGATGAATTGACGGTTACCTTTACTTTATTGTCGAGGAGTATTGTGTTTCATATTTTATATACTTGCACTAGCTATTCGACGGCTAACCCCTTATGGGGGAAATACTTTTTATGTATTTCAGGTTCTAGGAGAGTGGATAGGCAGGTATCGGGTCGGCATGAAGATGATGGGCAAGCGTGATACTGTGTCTAATCTACAGTTATGTTTTGTGTTCCTCCATTCAGTGTTGTTGTACTAGAAAGATTATTGAATACTCGAGTATTGTTTGTTTCCAGTCTTTCTTGTTGTTCCGGCCTGTGTTGCCGAGGTTTTGATTTTGTACTGTGATGTATTTGGATATATTGGACATGGTTTGAATACCCTTTGTATCGTCTTTCATTTCATTTTATTTGGACCTTCTCGGTCAAGTTTTATAGTTCCGCGTATGACTAGCCTTGTGGGTCCCACGGTGGGGTTCATGGCACTATAATATACCCTGAATAATTTGGGGTGTTACAGAATATGGTATCAGAGCTTAGGTCTATGGATACCTAGGCCGTCGGCCTTTTGGGTCAATTGAGTCGTCATTTGTCCACAGTATCACTACTCTGCCATCATCACAGTGCGACCGGTACTTGTAAGACCTCTAACTCTTCTGGTGTTTCCTTATTCGTTTTACTTCTATTTTGGTATTCTTGAGAATCGGACACTTCGATGATGTGCGATTGAATTGTACTTACGTGCCTTGTGTGTTCTTCAGTATATCTGCTAGTAGGGGCCATGGCCGTGGTCGTGGCCGTGGACGTGGCGCGGCCGTTTCCATCAGTTCTGTGGCGGGGTCAACTAACCCCAGTTTATCGAACTCGGTGCATCCGGACACCGAAAGTCAGCACGACCAGTCGACTGACGAGGGGAACAGTGCGGACGTTGGAGTTGCGAATGTACTTCAACAATTGGCTAACCAGATGACCATTTTAGCCCAAATCGTTCAACTGAATAATCCGAACCCGAACGCGGATGCGTTGCTTCAGAATGTAATCCGTAAGCACCCACCACAGTTTAGCGGTGCCACAGACCCGTTAGGTTGGGAAGATTGGCTAGCGGAGTTAGAGAAAATTTTTGAAGCGGTTGATTGCCCCGAAGTGAGGAAAGTACCGATTGCTCAGTATTTCCTCACCAAGGGGGCCGCTACATGGTAGAAAGTCATCAAGCCACAGGATCGTGTTGCCACGTGGGATGAATTTAAAGAGACTTTGGAGGCCGAGTTTTGTCCTTGTCTGGTGCGAGAGAGCCGAATTCGAGCCTTTTTCGAGGCTAAACTGCAGAATATTCCCGTTTCAGAAGCAATTGTAGAGTACAACCAACAATTGATCCACGTGAAGGATCAAGTGCGAAACAAGCGTGATAAGATACGTTATTTTGATATGTGGATGAATATCGACTTACGGCGGGACATGGCCGGATTTGCTTGCAACACACTGAAGGAATATCAGGACAGAGCTTTAGCCCATGATATGTTAAGCCCCGACAACGATACCACTGAAGAATCGAAGAAGCATAAGATCACGGGAAATTTTGCTGGCTCTAAGAGTGGCAACTTCCAGAGGTCACAGATGACTAACTGTTCTACCAGACAGTCGTCACGTTCTGCGAAAATAAAGAGGGGTTTCCGGTCTGCTCCGGGCACCACAAATTGCACGGTAACTTGCTATAATTGTGGTCGTCCAGGCCACGTTAATTTGGAATGCAATTTTCCACCGTTGAAGTGTCACACTTGCGGACAGATGGGACATAGAGCGGCTTATTGTTCCAAACCAAATCAGACTTTGGACACTCAGGCTTCTGCCCTAGCACCACTTGACCAAGGCACTAATCAGTGGCAATCTTTTGGTCAATCTCAGCATAATTACCGCAGGGGCCGGGGATGGGGTTAGAATGCTGGAGGGGGAAACTCTAGCATCGGTTCGGTACAACCACGAGTCTATGAGATGCATAGAACATAGGAACGCGACGCGGCAGTGGCTTCAGGTACCATTCATATTTTATCTCATCCAGTCCGTGTGCATTTTGATACGGGTGCTACGCATTCTTTTATTTCTTTGGAATGTGTACGCCGTTTGAATATAACTTGTATGACTGCTTGCGATCCCTTCATTGTGAAACTACCTAGCGGGGATAGAATTGTGGGAAACCGGGAGATTAAAGATTTTCCGGTGATTATATCTGGTATGGAATGGTTATCGAATCTGATTGTAGTGGATATGGTAGGCGAGGACGTGATCCTCGGCGACGATTGGCT
This sequence comes from Orobanche coerulescens, assembly GCA_033398695.1. NCBI lineage: Eukaryota > Viridiplantae > Streptophyta > Magnoliopsida > Lamiales > Orobanchaceae > Orobanche > Orobanche coerulescens. Next base: position 116,642,554 of record CM065815.1, on the reverse strand, counting down.
TGATAGTCACCAAGCGATTATGAATTACCGTACTAAAGTTATCATCATGATGACTAAAGACAGATCCGAGTACTCATTTTTGTTGGTACAATATTTTTAATAATTCATTTTATACATTTTTGATGATGAGCTATTTAACAAAAATTTCCTTTACACATTTTTCCTTCACTTAACGTACGTAATCAACACATCTATAACGTACGTAACACTCACAATTCTTGCAAGAGTTTTTATACAGGTAACGTACATAACATATTCTGTATAACGTACGTAAGGTTTGATGTTTCAGCCCGTTGCAAAAAGTCATTAGCCGTTACAACAGGTCTTCACATCCAACGGATCTTTGACTGGAAGTTAACGTACGTAAGCCATACTTACGTAACGTACGTAATGATTTTTATCAGATGTCACTGGACTGTTTTTTCAGAGTTCATTACGGCCGCTACTCAAGTTACATAACATACGTAAAAGTTATAACGTACGTAACCGCCCCTCCATAATGTACGTAAAGCATGCAACTGTTCCAACGGGAAATTCACCTCATGAAGGTTATAAATAGCACATTTCAAGGATTTGGATGACACAACAAATCATCTGCGCTTACAAGTATTATCAAGCTATTTCAAGCATATTTTACGAGAGATATACATAATCTACAGTGCGATACAAGGAGAATTGTTCCATCACTTCCTACTTATATTCTTGTATCTAAGAGTGACATTCTTTGTAAAGTCGAGTTCCTACTCGTAATTGTTTGATTATAAGGTTGTCCTGTACCAGGAAAAACAAGTGTTTTAGTGTGGTTTTCTTGAGATCGGAAATCAAGAGATTGTAAGAGTTAGGACTAAACTAGAAAGTGCATTCAAAGTTTTCTAAGAAAAGTCCTAGTCGATAAAACTAGGTAGGGGACGTAGGCTTCGTTTATAGCCGAACCTCTCGAACAAATTTTCGTATTCTTTCTTTTCTGCACTTTATTTCCCCTGATATCTTGCTTCCGCACAAAAAGAGTTTAAAACTCTTAACGACACTATTAAACCCCCCTTCTAGTGGCGGTACCAATTCAACAATTGGTATCGGAGCAGTCTCTTTATCACCGGATTAACACCCGCTAGAGAAAAGATCCAGAAATAGCCTTTATCCAATCCTCTCTTGAAGGCAACTCTCTCAATCGCCCTCCCTTCTTCGATGGCTCAAACTTTATGACATGGATGAAGAAAATGTCCATCTTCATCCGAGCTCACGATATTGAAATATGGAAGGTCATTGCTCTTGGACCTACCATTCCCAAGAAGACAGATGGCTCTCTCAAAAGTTTCGAAGAGTACGACGATGCCGACTGGAAGAACGATCACTTTAATAGTAAAGCTACTAAACTGCTTTACTGTGCTCTCAACCCAGAAGATCACAACAGAATTTCTTCTTGCGAGATAGCTAAAGAGATCTGGAAAATGTAGAGATTACCCACGACGGTACGAGTCAAGTGAAAGAAACCGAAATCAATATGCTTCTTCACGATTATGAACTCTTCACTATGAAAGAAGAAGAAAGCATTACCATTATGCTTGACCGTTTCTTGGCTATCACAAATGGGCTAGCTTCATTCGGGAAACCGATATCAAGTAGTGATAAATCCAAGAAAATCCTTCGGTCTCTACCAAGAGAATGGGACGCTACTGTTACGGCTATCATGGAGTCGAAAGACCTAAACACCATAGAATTCAGTGCTCTCATTGGATCTCTCATTAGATTGTCATTAAATCTCAAAGTTCGAAACCAAAAGCCAAGGAGAGAGAAAGGACAATCGCCTTCAAATCCAAAGAAGAAAGCGATCTAGAGGATGAACCTGTTGAAGAAGAGGATGAAGAAACCGCCTTTTATGCCAAAAACATAAAGAAATTAAAAATCTTCTACAAAGGTGCCAGAGAGACATCAAACAAGAAACGAGGGATGAAACCAAAAAGACTCACTTCCCTCAAAATAAAATGTTCGACAACACTTGTCGAAGGTGCGGCGTTCCAGGCCATTTTGCTAAAGCTAATGTGTCCCAGATTTCCTTGGCATTTTTGCAGTTCTTTATTTTGACCATGGTGGATTTGTCAAGGGTTTGGTACAGCACATCTCTGGCCCGGTTGTCAAGGTTGGCCAGCTTTCTTTCTTCGGAAGTCAGCTCTGTCCTCTTCCTTGGGATGTTCTCTGGCTTCCCTGGTGCGATCTCCTCTGGAGTGTTGTCCTTCTCAAAGATGAATGGCCCGTCCTCTATGATGCACCACATGTCATCATGGATCGAAGATAAGTGTGCCTGCATCCTTATCTTCTAAAGATCATACTCGTCAACTGAAAACACAGGGAGTCTAGAATGCATGTGTTCCATTATAAGATGAGAGTAAAGATATATCTCTGATCGATATGGTTCGTGAAAAAAATATGAACCAACCTCTCGGATACCACTTGTAGGTCACAAGTCGTCCAGGAATAAGTCTAGAGGGGGGTGAATAGACTTATTGAAACTCTTAAACTCTTTTTCACAAAGAGTATGTTTCTTCAGCTGATGGATAGACAAATGACTTGGAGTCGTTTGTTCTTAGTATGTGCGGAAATCAGCTGATGACGTATACAAAACAGCTAATGAAACACTTAATGATGAATGCAGCAGTTAAGGTATGATGCTATAAAACAGTAAAGAACGCAGGCAATTATAGTGGTCTCAGAGGTGGGGTAATCCTCTACTAATCCACTTTTCTCCAAACCAGTTGGAGATGAATTCACTATAATTCTCAACCAGTGATAAATATTAGAGTGATTCAACCAAACTACAACAGCTTCCAACCAGTGGAAATCCGTGCCGTTGTAACAAACTTGACTGCCTTGCACCTCTTGATCCTCGATCCTTGGATGCCTTTACAGTCTCTTAAGTTCAACCAGTGAAGTACCCCGAACTCAGGATTATAGACAAGAGTTTTTGTCTTCTCTAACTAAGAGCTTCTTCAAGTATGAACTTTTTAGAACCGCTCTTTCCACGATGCTATAGATTGCTTTTCGATTGCTTGAATGCTTTGATCACTTGTAAGTATGTTCGCACCGGTGTTTGCTCAACTTCAAATCTTCGGATATTTATAGGTGTTGATCTTTGAGCATTTCTTCATAGCCGTTGCAAATCTTTTCAACAAATCCGTCCGTTGGAGAGGTAGACTTCATTGTTTTCTTTCTGAACTTTGCAAGGCTGGATTCCCATTATTTTAATCTATTTTCCGACCGTTGTGAAGACTCTGCATGTGAGGCGCTGAATCTTTTGAATATAATAGGATTAAAGTCTTCAAGGTGGGTCTGGATGAATTATTTAATTCATATCCTTTGCGGGAATCTCTCCAATTTGTCTCTTCACGTTGCATGTGACTTTCCGTAATTTTTGACTTTTCAATGCATGCTGACGTGGACTTGGAGTACTTGGCTGATCTCGACTAGGCTGATGAGCAGTTAACTTCTCTGCAGTCTGGACCTCTCTAATGTTCGCTGTTTAGAACTCGTCTGATCAGATGACTTGTCTGAGGTTACTTGACTGCAGTCTGTTCAAACATCTCTGTTGATTTTTGTTGACCAGAACTACTCTGACTTGACTCGGATGTACCTCTCTGATGAACTCAGCTGATCTTTAGTACTTAGCCGATTTTTAGCCTAACTTAATTTTGGCCTATAGAAGATACTCATTTGGTTCTTCTTTACATTTAGCCAAGTTTTTACACTTAACATAATTTGGCCTATGGAAGATACTCATTTGGTTCTTCCTTGCATTTTAGCCAAGTAATAAACATTTGATGACATCATCAAAATCTAAGAAGTATTCCTAACATCGAGAGGAAGAATCGCTCTCTAGAAGAAATGAGCCGAACAATGCTCAATGAATATGGTCCTCCTAAATATTTCTGGGCCGAAGCCGCTAACACTGCCTGTTATGTTATTAATCGAGTCCATCTGCGGAGGAGCAAAATGTTGACTCCCTATGAGATATTTAAAGGTAAAAAGCCCAATTTATCTTATTTCCATCCATTTGGTTGTAAAGTATTTATTCATAATAATAGTAAGGATAGTTTGGGTAAATTTGATTCAAAATCAGATATTGGAATATTTCTTGGTTATTCAACTAACAGTAAAGCGTATCATGTATTTAATTGTAGAAGAGGCTCGGTATAAGAGTCAATTCATGTAAAATTCGATGATACAGTTTTACCCCCGAGAAAGGTTGTTTTTGATGATGATGCAAGTATGGTTCCAGCTAAACAAGTGTCAGAAGTATCAAAGGAGTTGGAGAAGCTCGACTTAAGCTCGGACAAGCAGGAGGAGAATACTTACAACCTTCATAAAGATTGGGCAAATGTGAAAGACCATCCGATGGAACAAATTCTCGGAAAAATCGATGAAGGTGTACGAACTAGGAGAAATATAAATGACTATATTAACAATATTGCGTTTATTCTCTTACAGAACCAAAGAATATCGATGAAGCCATAAATGATGAGATTTGGGCTATTGCTATGCAAGAAGAGATAAACCAATTCGAAAGAAATAACGTTTGGGAATTGGTTCCGGCACCGGTAGACAAATCAATCATTGGTACCAAATGGGTACATAAAATTAAAATCGATGATGATGGTCTCCCAATTAAAAATAAATCGAGGTTGGTCACCCAAGGTTATAATCAAGAAGAAGGCTTGAATTATAAAGAAACATTTGCTCGTGTTGCTCGTCTTGAGGCAATTCTTCTTCTCTGTGCCTTTGCCGCATACAAGAAAATCAAACTCCATCAAATAGATATAAAAAGTGCGTTCCTAAATGGAATCATCCAGGAGGAGGTGTATGTCAAGCAACCGCCGGGTTTTGAAGATTACGATCATCCAGATCATGTGTACAAGCTCCATAAAGCTCTCTATGGATTAAAACAGGCTCCGAGAGCATGGTATGATCGTTTAAGCACTTTTCTTATTTCAAATGGGAATAAAAGAGGTAATGTTGATAATACCCTATTTATTAAGAATTTAGGTGATGATATGCTTATTTGCCAAATTTATGTGGACGACATTGTTTTTTGTGCAACTAACGAATCTTTGTCCCAAGAATTTTCAAATCTTATGAAGGGAGAGTTCGAAATGAGCATGATGGGAGAGTTGAAAAATTTTCTCGGACTCCAAATTAGGCAACTCAATGACGGAATATTCATTCACCAATCCAAGTACGTCAATGAGCTCCTAAAGAAATTTAAGATGGAAGATTCCAAAGAAATATCTACTCCTATGTCTTCCACTCTTAAACTCGACAAAGATGAAAAAGGTAAGTTTGTTGACCAAAAATAGTATCAAGGTATGATCGGCTCTTTACTTTATTTAACTGCATCTAGACCCGATATAATATTTGCTACTTGCTTATGTGCTCGTTTTCAAGCGAATCCTAAAGAATCCCATTTCATTGCATGCAAAAGGATTTTTTGTTATTTAAAATATACTGCTGGCTTAGGTCTTTGGTATCCTTCTAGCATTGATTTTCAAATTTTTGCATATAGTGATGCCGATTTTGGGGGATGTAAAATTGATAGAAAGAGCACCAGCAGAACGTGTCCTTTTATGAGTTCATGTTTAATTTCATGCCTTCCTCGAACAATCTCCAGAGTTGTCTGAGGAGATCGCGGCATTGGCTGGTGTTGTGGCTGGGAGTTTTGTGGTAGGCACAAAATTTACTGCGGTCCAGATGACCGTTGTCCCTCATCGGCTTCGGCTTCCTGAGCCACTCGCGCCCCTTGATGGCGTTGAAGATATGGGCCGGAGATAGATTTAGGTTGCGGAGGAGGTGAACTTCCACATCCTCGAAGGGCTTGAACTCACCGGGCGGCTTGGCGACCGTCTTTCTGGGCTTGGCGACCGCCTTCTTGGGGACGGGAGATGGCGCCTCCCTTTCTCCGGTTGCCACTTTGCCTAGGCGAAGGGTGAGCAATCTCTGCCTGGACAGAAAGTCGGCGGCCTTGACGCTGAAGATAGCGTAGGTCGGGGGGATATCCTTCGTGAGGTGCCTGAACATGGGTGAATGGCCATAGAATCCTCCCAGGACCGAGTAGAGGGCGAGCTCGTCGCTGATGGGCTCGCCGGTGAGGACTATTTCATCCAGCCAGTCGATGTAATCTTCATCGGGCTCGTCTTTCCCCTGCCTGATCTTCATCATGCGGTGGGGACTTTCTGGCCGAGTGACCTTGGCGGCGAAGTACGATGTGAAGTCGTTCGCCAGCTTCTCAAAACAGTTGATTGAGCACGGTGGCAATGAGATGTACCTCCTATGGGCAAGATCGCCCAAGGTTAATGGGAACATTCAGCATTTCATCGTGTCCGATGCCCCGCATCCGGTCATGTAGATACAGAACTTGCTCAAGTGGGTCTCGGGGTCCGATCTCCCCTCATACAGAGGTGTTTGAGGAGGAGCGATCTTTGGTTGCACGGGGGCCAGCTCCATCTGGATCGCGAGCGGCTCACTTGGTCTGGCGACCTTTCTCCTGGGGCCTGCCCCAGTTTCTATGAGCGCCTTCATTTCGTCAAGCTGGCACTGCATTGCGGCCATCGCCGTAGCCTGGCTACTCGTGGTCTGGCTCTCGGAGCGGGAGACGAGGCGATCATGTACCGATCTCCTAGCACCGTGGTAGGCAACGAGGTCTCTGCCGCCGAGCTCAATTCTTTGGTGAGTGGGAGCTAGATGGCTGGCATGTCTTCTGGGAGTTAGGTACGCCGAACTCCTGGTGATGGATTCGGACTCCGACGTCTCACGGCTAGGGCCAGAATGCCCAGGTCGCCATGAGGGATCACTGCCTAGGCGGCTGAAGATGGAATCGTCCCGCCTTGCGAGCGCCTTTTCTTTCGGCTCGGGGCCTTCTGGTGATTCCCCGACAAATAACCCCTTGAGGTTTCGCTTGCCCGCACGGCGAATGGCTGATGGAGTAATAGTGGGCATGTCGCATGCTCTCCGTCGCTCCCTTAGGATGGACATGGCCTCCTCGATCTGTTCCGCGGTTTGGAATTGATCGAGTGAGAGGCTGGGGCTATCCCTCGGGGGCGGGAGTGAGAGTCTAGCGTCGCCGCGGTTGCCTTCCGCCGCAGGTTTGGACGGGGCCTGGGCCGGAATAAGGCCTCCAGTGGACCGTAGGGTCGCTCTCTTTGAGGTGGTGACAGACGTCGTTATCTTGAATGTTTTTCTTTGAAGAACACAGAATGTTTCTTCAAGTATATGTTTCGAAGAACAGTGAGTGTTCTTCGAAACGGTCGGAGAGTAAATAAAGGTAACGCCCTCCTTCTAGCGCCAATTGTTGTTACCCAAAATATTATACGTAATGGTTTGTTGGATATGGCTACGGGTGAGTAACAAACAAAATGCGAGAGCACGTACGAAGGAATGTAAATGACACAAGATTTGCCGGGGTTGTTAGTCCCGGGCTTGAATGCTTTCGCGAGATATTATTAATACGGATGCTGCTTTAGAGTACGAGTATTAATGTTAGAGTACAATTACAATGAGTGTAATGCCCCTAGTTATCTAGCTCTTGAGTGTTGTTGATTGCCGGAAGAACCAGAGTTAAAGCTCTATGAGTTCTTGTTACAAAGATCAAGTGTTCTCTGTATTGTTTACTGTGTGTAATCGTGTTAACGTGTCGTTTTCCAATGCTGGAGGTCTCTTATTTATAGAAGAGGAGGTTGTTGGGATATCTCCATCCCAAACGGGCGATCGCCGTTCCTGCATTAAATCAAGCCGGCGATCGTCTCGTCATGTGGGACTGTTACTTAAAGTCCGCAGCTGCTGCTGGCAGTCAGATGCGCGAACCAATGAGAAGGTGACATGTGCCTCATGTCGCAATCTTGGGAGGTCCCACCTAGGACTTTCGACGGGTCTGTCGGTAGGTGAGGCCGTCCTTGTCACCGACAACTGCTGATGGGCTGGAGTCAAGCCTGTTCTTGTGGCGTCTTTTGCGGATCTGCACGTGGGCCTTCATCCCGAGATTCGGTCTTCGCAGACTTTGACGGATGTTGTTTTTACACGTGGCATAGGACGGTCGTCCTCGGTCAGGTACTAGAGGCGATCGCCAGGTGCCAAGAAACGATTGCCCTGGACGTCGGTCGCTAGGCACTTGACCATGATCTGGCATCTTCGGTTAGCACATCTGCCTTGGTCTATTTGATGCCGGCTTTGGTCGCCCGGCCATTATGCCAATCGCCTTCGAGGCGTATAAATCACCGCACAACACCTAGCAAGTTGTTCAATTGCTATATATATATATCATCACTCTAAGCATGGCAATGGAAACATCTCTGTTAGATGCTCCTGAGGTGCGGAATAAAATTTGGCTCGAGCGAGTACCAAGTAGCTGGGGTGTCCTTACTCGGGTAAGAGCCACTTCGACTTCCGGTCTAATTTATTTGCCAAAAATAAAAAAAAATAATACTTTTAGTTTTGGGCTTGCAATTTTCTTCCTTACTTATTCGGACTAGGGGGACTTTGGTTTTGCAATGCATGCGAGCATGTCACGTGTAGGTTTGCAATTTTTCACCTTTTGATTTTTACCTATATTATGGATCTTCAGTTTGACAATGCATTTTACTTTGTATTTTTGTTTAGGAAATATTATTATCTACGTGGCATTTTGGTTTTGGATCCCTCTAATAACCGATGTATGAAAAAAAAGTTATTTTTTCTTATAATAATTGACTCTTCTTATCTATATATGTATACTAGCATTAGGGATTCATAGCACCATATTAACTCTCAATCAGTATTCAGATTATTACTTAACAATAATTTCCTAATATGAAGTACATTGAATTGAGTCAAATTGATATAAATTCGTTTAAATTCATTTACTAGTTACAGAAATAAATAGATTAACCAACTGTATTGGCCCCTAGTAGCGACGCTTTAAAATTGAATTTCCCAAGGCCCAATGATCCATTAGTCTATGACTAAGGGTTAGGTCCTAGCCCTCCGGGGTACGCTAGTGGAACAATTAAATATTGAGGGCTTCAAGCGAAAGTGTGGGAGGCCAGATCTCGGTGGAACCCTGCGGTTGGATTTGGGGGGTCCAGCATGGAGCAATCACTTGGGGGACGACTCCTTGTGCGCGGTAGTTGAGGATATTTAAGAACCTGAGAGCCAGACACACATCTCGTGATTTAACTGGTAGTAGTACTGTGGGGTCGTGACTGTTATCCTGAGCACTAGTCATGTATTAGCTTGGAACCTTGGTATCAAAAAAAAAAAAAATAAATAAATGGATTAAACCAATCAATCAATACCCAGATTCAATAAATTCTCAGATGTCCATTTTCCCTCCAATTAAAAGCTTAATTTGTAAACTGGTTGGAATAAAGTAATCAAGTCTATATCGACCCGACCTTTAAGTTGTGCCATATCAGTTAACTCTGGCCCACCGCATAAAGGCCCACTCTCTTCCCTATCTTTTTCCTTTTTATTTTCCACTTATCTCCTTTTTAGGTCCTCCATCCGTCTTCTGGATTTCTCCTTTTCTCTTCATTTATCCCTCATTTCTCTTTCGATTTCCTCCTATTAGTGAGGGTGGATATTTAAATTTATGATAATTATTGAAGGTAACAATGAAAGGGGAAAAAACGGAGTATAAATATAGCTTAGGATCAAACAAAAACAAATTTCAGCTTTAATTCAAATTCAAAAAAAAAAAACACACACACACTCACAAACGATGAAATGGAGAATCCTTCACTTAACGTAATGATCGTGGAAGGCATTGATGGTATCCGTATGCTCGTCACAACGCTCTTCAAGAATAACGGCTTTGCAGGTAGCGTTATCGATTTGCCTCCATTCGTGATGTCAGATGCATTAACTGTGGCAAGTCGGGCCATAGGAACCGGGAGTGTCCTCATCCGCAGTTGACTTGTCATACTTGTGGTTAGCCGGGCTACAAAGCTTCTTTTTGTGACCGGGTAGGGTAGATTCTTGGTGCCGAGGCTTCTTTTCCAGTGCCTAAGGAGCCGAGTGTGAACCAGGGGTCGTTTGCTCCGCAGTCTCCGCTGAGTGCCAGTCGAAGGAGAGGTTGGGGTTATCCCGCTAGAGCGGGATCTTTTAGTGTCTTCTCTACTCATCCGCGAGTTTATGAGATGAGGAGGGTTGATTATCCAGCAGCCACCGTGGCCACAGGTACCGTTCATATTCAATCTCATCCTGTCAGTGTGCTTTTTGATTCGGGTGCTACGCATTCATTCATCTCTCTGGAGTGTGTGCGCCGTTTGAGCCTTGACTGTTTGTCGCCTTGCGAGCCTTTCATCGTTAAACTTCCCAGTGGTGATAGAATCATTGGTGATCGAGAGGTCCGAGACTGTTTTGTGTTTATTTGTGAGAGGGATTGGCTCTCTAATTTTATTGTTATGAATATTGAGGGTGAGGATTTGATTCTCGGGGATGATTGGGTCGAGCAGCATGGTGCAATCATGAACTACCACACGAGAATCATCACCATGCTAGCCGAGGATGGCACTGAGCACTCTTTCGCGTGGCGAAAGAGAAACCAGAAATTCGTAATTAACGCCTTGAAGGCGATGAGACTCTTGCGAAAGGGGTGTACTGGTTATTGGTGTTACGCCTTGCAGAGAATGGTGGAGTCGAGCTTTCATCGATTCCAGTCTTTAGTGAGTTTCCTGATGTCTTTCCTGACGAGTTACCAGGGTTGCCACCAGACTGTGAGATTGAGTTCGCTATCAAGTTAGAGCCATGTACGGCTCCGATTTCGAAGGCGCCGTATCGCATGGAACCTTCATAGATGGCTGAGTTGAAGAACCAGTTGAGTGAGCTTCTTGAGTCGGGGTATATTCGACCGAGCGCTTCACCTTGGGGTGCACCGGTTCTGTTTGTGCGGGAGAAGGATCGTTCGCTGCGTTTATGTATTGACTATCACGATCTAAACAAGGTGACTATCAATAACAAGTATCCCTTGCCGAGGATTGATGACTTTTTCGATCAGTTTCAGGGAGTTGCGGTATTCTCGAAGATCGGTTTGAGATCGGGGTACTACCAGCTTCCGGTGAAGGAGTCCGATGTTCCGAAAACAGCCTTTCGGACGAGATACGGACATTATGAGTTTGTGTTCATGCAGTTGATGAACAAGGTCTTTATCGAGTATTTGGATAACTGTGTCGTCGTTTTCAATTACGATATCCTTATTTATTGGAGGAATGAGGAGGAGCATGTGCATCATCTGCATGTGGTCTTAGACATTTTTAGGACCGAGCGACTCTATCCGATGTTCTCGAAATGTGAGTTCTGGATGAAGGAGGTGATGTTTCTGGGTCACGTGATTTCAGCTGAGGGGGTCCGTGTAGATCCACAGAAGATTGAGGCAGTGTTGGATTGGGCACCGCCTCGGAATGTGAAGGAGGTCCGTAGTTTCTTGGGTTTGTCTGGCTACTACCGTAGGTTCGTTGAGGGGTTCTCGAAACTAGCTTGTCCACTTACGCAGTTGCTTCAGAAATATGAGAAGTTCGTCTGGAATGACGAAAGGCAGGAGAGTTTTGAGGAGTTGAAGAGACGTTTGACTTCAGCCCCGATTTTAGCGTTGCCGTGTGGAAACAAGGGTTTTACCATTTATAGCGATGCTTCGGGTCAGGGTATTGGATGCGTGTTGATGCAACATAAAAAGACTATCGCGTATGCGTCGAGACAGTTGAGGCCATATAAGCTTAACTACCCTACTCATGATGTGGAGTTAGCGGCAATTGTTTTGGCGCTCAAGATTTGGCGTCACTATCTTTTTGGCTCTGCATGTCAGATTTTTACCGATCATAAAAGTCTAAAGTTCATATTCACTCGGCGGGAGTTGAATATGAGGCAGAGGAGGTGGTTGGAGTTGATTAAGGATTATAACCTCGAAATCCGTTATCATCCGGGCAAGGCGAACGTCGTGGCCGACGCCTTGAGTCGAAAATTGGTTGCGTTGCAGACGCTTGAGATCCTTACATCTCAATCGGAACTTCAGCGGGATTTGATTGAGTTGAGTGTTGAGATTTTGTTGCCAGGAGCTGTCAGGCAACTTTGCGCTTTGGAGATTTCGTCGTCGTTGATCGATGAAATTAAACTGAAGAAGTTGGAGGATCCGATGATTACTCAAATCCTTGAGAATGTTTTTAAGGGAAAGTCTCCTGGTTTGTGATTCATGATGATGGTGTGTTGAGATTCCAGAGTCGGCTTTGTGTATCGAACGACTTGGAATTGAGGCAGAGTATTTTGCGAGAGGCCCATGCTACGCCTTACTCAGTTCATCCCGGTTCGAGTAAGATGTACAAGGACCTAAAGAGGAACTTTTGGTGGAACGACATGAAGGAGGAGGTCGCACAGTTTGTAGCGAGATGTTTGACTTGTCAGCAGGTCAAAATCGAGCATCAGTGACCAGCCAGGTTATTGCAGTCGCTTCCCGTTTTGGAATCGAAATGGGAAGATATTTCGATAGTCTTCGTCACGAGCTTGAAGAGATCGAAGTCTGGTATGAATATGGTTTGGGTGATTGTGGATCGTCTGACTAAGTCGGAACATTTTCCGGGCATCAAGAATACTTGGGGTCCGGAAAGGTTGGCTTGTGTGTTTATTGTGCAGATTGTGAGGCTTCACAGTACCCCGAAGTCTATTGTTTCGGATCGGTATGGCTGTTTTGTATCGCACTTTTGGCAGGCAGTACATAAAGCATTAGGTACTCGTTTGCATCTGAGTACTTCTTTTCATCCTCAGTCAGATGGTCAGTCGGAACGCACTATCCAGACATTCGAGGATATGTTCTGTGCTTGTGTTCTCGATTGGAGCAGTGACTGGGAGGAGCATTTGTCATTGATCAAGTTCACATAGAACAATAGTTGGCACGTATCGATCAAGATGGCACCGTATGAGGCGCTTTATGGGCGGCAATATCGATCACCGATTTGCTGGAATGAGGTGTTCGATTTGGTCGGGACTGAACCGGATATCGCCATGGAGACGAGGTGGAAGGTGGAATTACTTCGGGATAGGATGTTGACTGATAAAAGTTGATAGAAATCCTATGCTGACGTCTGTCATCGACTACTGGAATTCGATGTGGGAGACCACATTTTGCTAAAAGTGTCGCCGACGAGAGGAGTTTTCCGCTTCGGGAAGAAGGGAAAGTTGAGTCCGAGATTTATTCGGCCCTTTGAGATTCTTGAGAGAGTTGGCGAGTTGGCATACCGTTTGGCATTGCCCCCGGATTTGAGCCACGTTCATAGCGTTTTCCATGTTTCCCAGCTGAGGAAATATGGTCCGGATCCTAGTCACGTCATTGACTATGGTGAAATCGATATCGCTGAGGATATTACCTTCGAGGAGCGTCCCTTGAAGATTTTGGAGCACCGTGAGAAGCGACTGAGGCATAAGACCATTCCTTTGGTCAAGGTGCAATGGTCGAGGCATGGTGTCGAGGAGGCAACTTGGGAAACCAAGGATAGCATGCGTGCTAGGTACCCTCAGTTGTTTGTTTGTTAAGTTTCGGGACGAAACTTGTTTTTAGAGGGGGATAATGTAATATCCGCATTTTTTTCTTTTCTGGTATTTTTCATTTTTTTCGTATTTCTTGCTTTTAGTGGCTCGCTTGTAACCATATTGGTATTTCGAGAATACTTATTTCTGGACTTTTTGTTATTCGAGCTTGTTTCGGACTGTTTTACTCAATTCCGCATTTATTGGCTTTTCCGTCGCTTTTTGGTTCGATTCTCGTAATCGTTGTTCGGAACCGCCGTTTTGGGGTTGCCATAAATTCATCTTATGTTGTTAGGCAAGTTGTGAGCTTTTTTTTGATGTTTCGATCATGTATCGTGTGTTTCGGGTGTTTAGGCCATTCGGTAATTCCACCGTCTAGCATGCGCTAACTCTGATGCGTAGCGCATGCTAGTGTCGTTGTGTAGCGCATGCTATGTTCGTTTTGTAGCGCTCACTAACGACTCGAGCACGACAGTGGCAGTAAGTTGTTTCTGCTCTCTGCTCTCTGGACGAGCAGTTTAGCGCACGCTAAGATTGTATTATAGCGCACGCTTTGGTTTAGGCTTAGCGCGTTGGGTGTCCGGTAGCGCACGCTAATCCGGCTGTTCAGAACTGGGCAGAATGTTTCTGGACTCGGCCTGGTGTCCAGGTAGCACGCTATGGCCCGATAGCGCATGCTATCGAGGGGCCATTAGCGCATGCTATCCTCTGGTAGCGCAAACCAATGGGCCAGAACCATTGGTTCTAAACTGGTTTTTAGCTGGGTAGCGCAAGCTAACTCTAATAGTTAGTGCATGCTAAAGTTCTCTGGTTATAAATACCAGAGAGTTGACCTAGATTCATCACTTTTTCATTTCTAATTCTCTTTCCGATCCGGAGCGATTCTTGGGCGATTTCCAAGCGATTCGAAGTCTTGTAACATCAAGCTATCATCTTCCTTGATATCTTGGTGTAGATTAACAACACTAACACTTGTTCTTCATCCTTAATCCAAGGTAATCTCCTAGAACCCTATTTTGGGAAATTTGGGGATTTTTGAGTTTTTGTTCGATTCCTTCCGTATTGTTGATTAATCCATGATGTATATGATTAATCTTGGTAGTATTCTTGTTTTCCCTACGAGTTCATGGTAAGTTTCGTGATATTTGTGAAATCCATAGGGTTCGATTGCGATCCGTCCTTGTCGTTGTTTTTGTACGAACGGACATGAATCGTAGGTGGGTTTTCGGGTGTATTCCATTTCCGTACTCGTTTAGAAATGGTTGTGATTGTATTCTTCGAATCGTTAGGTTCGGTTTCGTCGGTTCCTAGCGATCTTGCTTGATTTTCCTTTCCGTTCGAGTCGTCGTCCATTATTCAAGGCAAGTACTCTTGGAAACTTTTATGCTTAACATGAAAAGGTGATGTATTTGTGTGTGCTTTGCTCACCTCGGGAGGGTCCGATGGGGCCTCGAGGGAATCAATGATTTCACTCTGGATTCACGAGCTTGATTCGCTATCCAGCTCGGTAGGGTCCTTAGAGGCCTCGAGTGGGATCAGTGGCTTCACCCCAGTCCTAGGCGATGCCTGTGCGTGATTTCTTTTATGATATGGCCAGCTCGGGAGGGTCCTTAGAGGCCTCGAGTGGGACCAGTGGTTTCACCCCGGTGCTAGGCAAATTGATTATTGACTGTTTGTTTTTGGAAAATACATGCCTGCTTTTGGCTTTTGGAATGAATTGATGCATGTACTATGAAATGTGTAAGCGAATGGTTTGCCTTGATTACTTGTAATAGCGTAATTGCTAACCCCTTTGGGGACCCGTTTTGGGGAAATTCTTGTTATGAATTCCAGGTTATGTTCAGTCGGACGAGCGGGCATTGGGACAGTACGAGGATGCTGGCCAGGGTTGATGACATGTGCAAATGAGTCTCCTTATTTCCGTTGTCCTTTTGACGTTGTTGTTTTCAACTTGTGAACTTATAGATAGTACTCGCGAGTAGTTAGGCATTTTTACTAGAAATTTGGTTTGTATTATTAAATGTTATTTATGATTGTCATGAGATGTTTGTTTCGTCGGTTATGCCGGCCGTTTTATTTGTTTATCATCCTGGTGATGTGTGTTTCTCGCTAACTATGACGGTTAGACGAGTGGTATTTATTATTTAGCCTGATGGGTCCCAGGTAGGGGCCCACGGCGCTGTAATATACCCTGAATATCTTGGGGGTGTTACAGAGAGAAGATTAGTATCGTGGGTGGCCGTCATCTTCGTGCGATCTGTGATGTAAGGCTCTTGTATTGTATTTTGTGTTATTGATTTTGTCACAAGTTTGTTGTGAAATGAAGATTGTATTTGGTGTTTGTGACGCATTACGTATGTATTGATCAGAGATGCTCAGGGGAGGCATTGATTGATTCGACATGTGTTCGAAATGGTGTTCGTAAATTATGTTATTAAACTTGGATGGATGGGTTGACATGTGCTCGAACTCGGTATTTGTGAGTAGTTTGTGGAATGGGTGATTTTGTATGCCGAATGGGCATGTGTTTCGAAATCGATAGATTTCGGGTCATTGATTTAATTGTATCCGCTGCGTGTGTGCGTATAAATGAGTGTTTGAATTATTTTGGATACATGATAAAATGTTACCAATGATGAACTTTTGTTGGGCTTGAAAGAATTTTGAGAAAATCTCTTCTGTGTATTCATGCTATTTCCAAATGATTTGAGTATGTGATTTTAAAATCTTCACACCATAAAATTTTTGTATTTATAAATCAAACGTGATTTTAATTTCTAAAAGGGTGGAGGATAAATCTTTCTAAAATGTGTCAGTTAGCGCACGCTAATGTGCTATTTAGCGCAAGCTAACTGGACCTGGCAGACTAAGTGATATAGTTAACGCATGCTAATCTAGGTTTAGCACACGTTAAGATGCATTGTGTTGTAAGTATTGAATGTGATTGTTGATATGTGGAAATATCTGTTGTATGTATAAATAGATTGCCCACCCGGTGATGGTTCGGTGAAACCTCTAGGGGTCGATGCCAAGAGATCATGACCACGGGATACCCGGTGTGCTGTTGATTGTGATGATATTGAGTGGTAACATGTGATTACCCTGTGTGCTGTTTATTGTGATGATGTTGAGTGGTAACATGTGATTACCCTGTATGCTGTTGATTGTGATGATGTTGAGTGGTAACATGTGATTACCTTATGTGTTGATGTTGTGATAAGAGTATGTGATGTCATGATTATGTGATGCTATGTTTCATTATATTGAACGATTATATGATCAGTATGCGGAGAGGACGAGGTCGAGGTCTTGTTCGCGGCCGTGGACGTAATCAGAATCGTGGTTCGGTGACTCGCTCGTTTTCGAGTGCCAACCATCTCAGTACAGATGGTAGGAATGATCAGTCGCATGAGCAGGAGCAGTCAGCTGGGGATAATGTTAATATTGGCGCAGCCACCATCCTCCAGCAGTTGGCAAATCAGTTGGCGCAGATGAATCAAGCAGCGAACCTAAATGATCCTCCCGAGAGGGATAACGGAGCTAGTAAGTGGTTGCGAGAGGTGATGAGAATGCATCCACCTCGTTTTGCGGGAGTCTCTGATTCATTAGGTTGGTAGAACTGGCTCTTCCAGTTGGAAAGAACATTTGATGTTGTATCTTGTCCGTAAGAGAGGAGAGTACCTATTGCTCAGTATCTTCTCGACAAGGAAGCTGCAGATTGGTGGGAGGTTGTAGCGCCTAGAGATCGTATGGCTACTTGGGCCGAATTCAAGACTACCATGGAGGCCGAGTATTGTCCGCCGCCTATTCGAAAGCGCAGTATTGTTGAGTTTTTCTCGGCCACGCCTTAGGATGTGTCGATATCCCAGGCGATAGTCGATTATAACCAGCAGTTGGGTAACGTTCGTGAGCAATTGAGAAGTGAAGCAGACAAAATCCGTTATTTTGATATGCGTATGAGACCTCGTATACGTCAGAGCATGGCTCCTATTAGATGTACTACTTTGAGAGAGTATCAGGATCGAACTTTAGCAATTGAGATGGCCATTTCTATGACAGAAACTTGTAATATCCTGAAATTCTACTATGATTGTTTAAGGTTATTTTATCTGAATTATATTGTACAGTGTGGAATCTGTACAGTATGGATAAAATGATTGAAGGACTGAGACATCTGTATTGGTAATATTGTCGTACTTGGTCGACAATTGCATTTGAAGATATTGTGTGTCAGGCGTATTGTATGAGAATAATATTGGAAGGAGTATGTTTATTGAACATGTCATGTGTACGTATCTAGTATGTCGAGAAGATGGACGGGAACAACTAGAATTGGCTATGTACAACCTTATTAACGTAATCTAACACAATGACTTAGCGCACGCTAATGCAGAGAGATTAGCGCATGCTAAAGATATAGATTAGCGCACGCTAATAGTAGATCGGTCAAAGGGAATCTTGGCTTTATTGGTTACTTTCGGCATGTAGGACCCAAGCACATTCGGACATGTGCAGATTTTCAGGTCAACGAAGATTAGCGCACGCTAAGGTTGAAGATTAGCGCATGCTAATGGTGTATTACTGTAGCAAGTCAACGTCTCTATAACGTACGCTATGATCTTGGTGTTACGTACGTAAACCATTGTATGAAGCAAGGCAGTAGCCTATGGACCTCGATAGCGCACTCTAACAAGGTAAGTTAGCGCACGCTAAAGCATGTAACGTACGCTAAGTAAAGATGTTAGCGCACGCTAATAATGTACAGTATATCTATGTGTAGTTGGGCATTATTCTTCATTTTCGTGCATTTCTTCCTTTGAACCGATAGAGAGAGTTCTTAGAGAGAGGTTTGAGGTTCCAAACACTTGAGTATAGTGGATTCGATCGTCCTTAACAACATTGGAGCTTGGAATCGATTGGAAATGGATTCAACCTTGAGAATCGACCTATTTCTTCAAAAAGGTAATTACTCTTCACTTCGGGATTTCATCTTGGATTGAATATTGATTTTCCCGAGTTGATAATCATCGCATGTCTGAATTGATATGTATGATTATTAGATGGATTACCGTATTATGATGATGTTGTTGATATATGGATATTAATATGATTCTTGGTGTTCTTGGTATATATTACATCAAAGAGGAATACGTGATAGGATATAAATAGTTTTGGATATACACATAGATTTGAGGATTAGAACTAATATTGTGTTGATTATAGTGGTCGAATTCGTATATTCTTGATAATACGTGGATCATGATGATGAGATTGAATTTGGAAAGGTTATGATTGATCTTGGTGTATGATTTCCTTTACAATTGTATTCGTAATCGCAAGGTGTTTATCGGTACCTATAATACATGCCACTACATGATGTTAGCACACATTAGCTGACTGGCTAACACACACTAAATTGGAATAATTAGCCCACATAAATATTGAGGAATTACGTACGTAAACTATGTTCGTTAGCGCACGCTATGTAATGTGACTAGCGTACGCTAAGTCAATAGACAACATACGTATATCGTAGTTTGGTTATGAGTTCGTAAGTGTTTTGTTCGGACTGTGTTTAATCGAGATATTAGAACCATTAGGTTTATTGATTGGTGTTGTATGTGGGGTCTGATATTTGCACCGTTTGCGGCGTAAATAACAAGTGCGGAAAATTAAATGACGCATGGATTTATAGAGGTTCGGCTATTAACGAAGCCTACGTCCTCTCTCGATGTATCTTTTTATTTAGGCTTAAGATCAAAACCTCTACGCCTCTCTTCTATCGGTCGAGGGATTACCGTTACAAGCTCGTCTTCTATCGGTCCGAGTAAAACCGTTTTTCCTTTTCTATTGGATAAGGAATCAACCACTAGCTTTCTATCGGTACTAGATAAACCTCACTAAGATAGCGATTGTGATTCTAACAATGCCAGATCCTTGATCCTAATAACACTGAATCAAATCGTATCTTTTCTTTTTCTCTCTTGTGTATGATCTTGTGTATAACACTCAATCACTCTTAATTAAGCAAAAGAACAACAACTATAATGTTTACAATGATATAACACGTATGTATGCTTTGCTCAATGTTGTTGTGTGGAATAATATCAACTCCTTGGTATTTATAGCCTTCTTCCCTCTTACTAGCCGTTTCTGCCAGTTGACTAGCTAGCGTGCGCTAGCTCTTCCTTCTTAGCGTGCGCTATCACTCATTTTTGCTTTAGCGTGCGTAATGTCTTTCATGTAGCGTGCGTTAGACTGTTCCCAGTTTTAGTCGAGTAGATTCGTTTCTTCTTTAGCGTACGTTATGCCTTCTGCCTTACGTACGTAACCATCTTGTATTAGCGTGCGTTAATAACACATTGTAGCGTGCGCTAATACAATATATCCGTTGAATGACTTGTCAAAGTATCCGTTTGATATGCTGACTTTGACCTGCTTTTCCCAATGTTCTGATTGACTAGATTCAAACTGCTTAGCGTGCGCTATTCCTTCTTTGTAGCGTGCGCTAGTGCTGACTTCATTGCATTCGTCATTCTGTGTTTGAATTCCTTCACAACGGTAATAAGACTTCGATAGCGTGCGTTAATAATAACGTGTAGCGTGCGCTATCTTATCAGCTGACTTCACTTCAGCTTACTTCGAACTTGGCTGATATGCAGTTGACTTCCCATTACCGTGCGCTAACGTGTGATGACTTGCGTGCGCTAATGCAGTCCAGATTGCAACTTTTTGAGTCTTCGTCTGCTTCTTCGTTTTGCTTCACCTCGATGTTGTTTTGTTGTTTAGCAACTTTAATCATCAAAACACAAATTAAATAATATGTGGAATAAATATTCCAACAATCTCCCCCTTTTTGATGATTACAAAACAACTCTTGAATTGGATAAAATCTGCAAAAATAGAATATATGTATATGTATATGAATCAAAGTTTTCGGCTTTGATCGTTTCGTTAGTTTCTCCAATCCTCTTTTTCTTTTCGACATCTCCTTTATAGATATTTTTTTTTAACTCCTTCATTTTATCTCCCCCTTTTTGTGTGCTTTCTTTTTTTTTCGACTTCTTCGATTTTTCTCATTTTTATCAATTCATTTCCTTCTCCCCCTTTTTGTCTTCATCAAAAAGTAATAAATGTAAAGTATAAAAAATATAGAGAATAATGAAATATAAATATGCATGATACATATGAATATGCATTAATAAGTAAAAAAAAATACTCCCCCTCAAAGTATTATCTCACCTTCAAAAATATTCCTTCTCCCCCTTGGAAAGATATCACTTGTTAAAATTTATTTTTGGGGATCCAACCTATAGTTGGTTTTTCTTTCGAAACGTGAACGATATATGAGACGTTTGTTCCTTTAGGAACCCAAATCTTTTTAATTTTTATCGTCCGTCTTGGGCTTTTGCAATTTGAAATGTGATGCCCGATTTTCAAACATTTTTCACATCGGGGTATTTTGAAGTTGGCGGATTCGTTTTTCGAACGTGGTTTGAATCCTAACCCCTCTTTATTTAGAGTATATTTTTGAACCGAGAGCATATTTTCAAATTTTTCGTTTCCGAGAGAAAATTTCTTCGTTAAATTCTTGAGCTCGGTTTGAATTTTAACAAGATCATTCTTTAAAATATTCTCATTTTCAACGCATTTAGAATGATCGATCTCGACAAATTTCCCTTTTTCAAGTATTTTGGAATTTTCAATTTCCAAAGTTTTATATTTAGACTTGAGGGATTTAATTTCATTTAAAGCATTTTGATAGTCCGTATGTAATAACTCGAATGCTTCAAAGAGTTCGTCGTAGGAGTTACTTACTTGGCTTTCGACGTCGCTATCGTCGAATGAACTCCGGGCCATGAGCGCGAGATTATTTTGATCAAGAAAATCTTCATCGGGATCTTCGTCGCTCCATGTTGCGATTAAAACCTCCTTTTGCTTTACTCGACAGTTCTTAGCAAAGTGGCCTGGTTTACCAGAAAATCGACAAGTGTAGTCGGGTTTCTTCGATTCGCCTGCTTGAATGTCCTTTTTTCTCCGGTTTAATAAGTGTTGGAACTTATTAATGTTCTTGGCATAATATGCCATTTCTTCGTCGCTATCGTCCACCGGAATTTCTTCTTTCTTTCTCGGTACCTTAGCCTTGAAGGCTATCGATTTTTCCTTCGGTTTTGGTTTGGCATTCCGAGATTTTAGAACAATCTCGTAGTTGATAAGAGAACCAACGAGAGCACTAAAATCGAGAGTATTTAAATCTTTTGATTCCATTATTGCTGTAACCGTACCGTCCCATTCTTGAGGTAGTGATCGGAGAATTTTCTTTACTTTCTCACTAATCGAAAGTGGTTTTCCGAAATATGCTAATCCATTAGTGATGACCAAAAATCGGTCGAGCATAATCGAGATGGATTCGTCGTCCTTCATTTGGAATAATTCATAATCGTGAAGGAGCATGTTTATCTTCGTCTCTTTGACTTGAGACGTACCTTCGTGTGTTACCTCAAGCATTTTCCAGATTTTTTTGGCACTATCACACGATGATATCCGGTTGTGTTCTTCCGGATTTAAGGCACAATAAAGAAGTTGAGTTGCCTTACAATTGAAATGGTCATTTTTCCAATCGGAGTCATCATACTCTTCAAAAGTTTTAAGCGTACCGTTGGAATTCGTTGGAATTTTTGGACCAAGACAAATCACCTTCCAAAGTTCGATGTCGTAAGCTCGAATGAATATCGACATCTTCTTCTTCCAAGTCATGAAGTTCGCGCAATCAAAAAATGGTGGTCGGTTGAGAGCAAGGCCTTCGGCTGGAGAGATTTGAAACGCCATTTTGGATCTTCTCCTCGGATGTTAAGCTGCGTATTGGAGTACCGCTCCGATACCAATTGTTGTATGTGGGGTCTGATATTTGCACCATTTGCGGAAGCGTAAATAACAAGTGCGGAAAATTAAATGACGCACGGATTTATAGAGGTTCGGCTATTAACGAAGCCTACGTCCTCTCTCGATGTATCTTTTTCCTTAGGCTTAAGATCAAAACCTCTACGCCTCTCTTCTATCGGTCGAGGGATTACCGTTACAAGCTCGTCTTCTATCGGTTCGAGTAAAACCGTTTTTTCCTTTTCTATTGGATAAGGAATCAACCACTAGCTTTCTATCGGTACTAGATAAACCTCACTAATATAGCGATTGTGATTCTAACAATGCCGGATCCTTGATCCTAATAACACCGAATCAAATCGTATCTTTTCTTTTTCTCTCTCGTGTATGATCTTGTGTATAACACTCAATCACTCTTAATTAAGCTCAAGAACAACAACTATAATGTTTACAATGATATAACACGTATGTATGCTTTCCTCAATGTTGTTGTGTGGAATAATACCAACTCCTTGGTATTTATAGCCTTCTTCCTCCTTACTAGCCGTTGCTGCTAGTTGACTAGCTAGCGTGCACTAGCTCTTCCTTCTTAGCATGCGCTATCGCTCATTTTTGCTTTAGCGTGTGTAATGTCTTTCATGTAGCGTGCGTTAGACTGTTCCCCGTTTCACTCCAGTAGCTTCGTTTCTTCTTTAGCGTACGTTATGCCTTCTGCCTTACGTACGTAACCATCTTGTATTAGCGTGCGTTAATAACACATTGTAGCGTGCGCTAATACAATATATCCGTTGTATGACTTGTCAAAGTATCCGTTCGATATGCTGACTTTGACCTGCTTTTCCCAACGGTCTGATTGACTAGATTCAAACTGCTTAGGGTGCGCTATTCCTTCTTTGTAGCATGCGCTAGTGCTGACTTCATTGCATTCGTCATTCTGTGTTTGAATTCCTTCACAACGGTAATAAGACTTCAATAGCGTGCGTTAATAATAACGTGTAGCGTGCGCTATCTTATCAGCTGACTTCACTTCAGCTTACTTCGAACTTGGCTGATATGCAGTTGACTTCCCGTTAGCGTGCGCTAACATGTGATGACTTGCGTGCACTAATGCAGTCCAGATTGCAACTTTTTGAGTCTTCATCTGCTTTTTCGTTTTGCTTCGCCTCGGTGTTGTTTTGTTGTTTAGCAACTTTAATCATCAAAACACAAATTAAATAATGTGTGGAATAAATATCCAATAATTGGTTATGTCAGTTGTTGATTGTTATCAGATTATTTTGTATCGATTATTACAATAGGTTGTGATGTTTGATCGTAGATTACAATCGTTGTGTTGCGGTTGAGGTTGAAGAGTTCGTAGATTTTTTTGGTCGGGGCTGAGGAGCTTATAGATGATGGCAATGGAATTGGTATCGAGGGAAGTTATTACTTGCTCAGTTTATAATTTTAATGAATGGTTTTAGTTTCATTTCGTTTATGATGCATATAGCAATGATTATTGTTGTGAACTCTGAAGATTTTGATTGTATGTGGTTTTCCGATTTTTGAGAGTTAAATCATAATGTATATGATTCACATTTGTTATTGGTATACTTGGGTATCGAGGATACGTTATGATAAGACGAGGATATGAGTTATCTATAGCCGTGGTATTTTGGATCGTCAAACATTGAGGATAATCATCGGTGATGATTTAACATCGAGATTGATTTCGAAGGACTCAGGGCAAGTATCTTAACTTGATTTTGGTCTAGTATTGATGATTTTGATCATGCATATTGTCATTCATGTTGTTGAACATGAGGTCGTCCAAGTTGATTTGTCATAATTTCGTCCATGTTATTAATTCATATGTTGTTCATGTTGATGAACATATTGATTTGCATATGTGTATGCATAATTGTATTGTATATGTTGTATTGATACGATGGGATCGTGTGATCTATGCTGAGGTCGCCGGATCAGTTTTCCACCTCGTGTTGGTCCGACGGGATCATCTTGGGATCTAGGCTGAGGGCGCAGGATCAATGGACAGGTTTCCACCTTGTGTTGGGCCGACAGGATCATCTTGGGATCTATGCTGAGGGCACTGGATCATTGAATTACCATGTGTTGTGTTGATGGAATCTTGTGGATTCGCATCGTTGGATTTACCATGTGTTGTTGTTGTGCATATGTATATTGATGGTTATCCACCTTGTATTGATCTAGTAGGATCATCTTGGGATCTATGCTTTGTGTGCTGGATCGTCGGATTTCCATTGAGTATACATTGTTGTTATCGTTGTGAGAGTATTGATGTTGTCATATGAGTATGCATTTGTAGGTCTTGTGTTATGACCATGTATGTGTGTTGTATTGAACTGATCTCGGATTAGACTAACGCGAGTCATCGTGGCATTGTGCATCTTGAGGTATGTTCGGTATCTCCTTCTTGGTTCTTGTCCTTGGATGGACAATTGATTATCGTGTTGATATTGTTGATGTTATCCGAGGGATTGAATTGGCTAGAGTTCGTACATTTCCGTAGTGGTGAGTCTTGATGATGTTTCGAGAACTTGAGTATTGCTTGAAGTACAGTATAGATGTTCTGCATGAATTCATTGTTTAATGGAGATTACGAGATGTGGAATATGGTAAGGATTATTTTGATGAGGATTATCATCGAGTTGGTAAAGTTATGACGATAAGATTCCATTGGTCGTATTCTTATTTTGTGATTTCATTGGTATGTAATTATTGATGTGATGTGACAGTTATCATTGTTGAGTATTATAGCTGACCCAGTCATGGACTTTCTTTTTAGGTACTTGGAGTATCGAAGTTGTAGCGGTCGTGGAGAGATGAGCTTCCCGTAGGATACTGGCTATGGCGTGTGTTTGCGAATCGAGTACTATGACTAGTTGTAATACTCTGCTGCTAGAGTATTTTTAGCTGTTTGTCATTTCCGCTGTGTGAGTATTTTTAAATGCCCTTTTGGTATTTGGCAACTTAAGTTATTTTGGAAAACCGATCTCAAAACTATTTTGTCAATACATGTAAGCGGTGACTTAACGTGTACTTATGAAACTATTGAGTTTTCGCGGTTTGGCCTTGTATTTTCAAATGAGAGTTTTTCGACGGTCTTGTTAAATGGA
Source organism: Orobanche coerulescens (assembly GCA_033398695.1). Taxonomy (NCBI): domain Eukaryota; kingdom Viridiplantae; phylum Streptophyta; class Magnoliopsida; order Lamiales; family Orobanchaceae; genus Orobanche; species Orobanche coerulescens. Next base: position 116,617,007 of record CM065815.1, on the reverse strand, counting down.
TTTTATAAAGTCTTTGATCAATTCAAAAGATATTACCGTCATCGCCATTTAGGCATATTTGAAATGTTTGTACAAATTCCTTTCAGCCTTGTGGGTTTCGTTTCGGGGCCCACGACACTGTAATATTCCCGGTTGGCTCTGGGGTGTTACCGAATATGGTATCAGAGCTTATGTTGAGAAAACATAGGCTGTCGGGTCGAGTCGAGTCGTGTTGTGTCACATCATTTGAGTTGTCGGTTGGAAAATATTAGAGCCCTGGGTTTTTGCTATTCACTCGGGCTTGTGTGATATGTGGTTTACCAGTGTGGTACTGTGGTTGTTGTAAACTTTTCCAAATGGTATTAACGTTTTTCTTCGGCACAGATGTGTCGTATTTTGAGTTGAACTGATTTTGCAAAATGGATGTTTTGAAAATATCTGTGTCGAGTATTTCCTAGAGTTGAAACATGTGCCAGTATCACGGGGAATCATCGGCTTCACGATCTGTAAGTATTCCGATTTTGAATTGCATTGAGGTTATTTGCAGTTATAATATTGATGTGCTTTGATATTTGAAAGAATATTATGTGTTACGTTATGAGATAGCAGAACATAATAGTTGGGACAGAACCAATGATCTTGAGAAACTGATATTTTGAAAAATCAATGTGTCGGGTAATGGAATTGTGTTGGGAAAGATGTGGTGGATTGTTGAGAGGAACATGTAGTCATGTTAGTTCATTTTGAGACATATGAAACTATTTTTGAACATTTGAAAATGATATTTTCAACATGATACATTTTGAATGAACTGCTTTGCTCGTTCTCATGAAAATGTATTTCCTTAAAATTATTTTGAGAGATAGTATTATTGTCTTTAAAACTTGTTTAATCATGGCATAGTTGAAGTGTTGCAGAATGGGATAATGGTCGATGTTGCGAGTCATATGTTGAAAAGGAGTTTCTATCGAAGCCTATACATTAAGATTTTGGAACTCTATCGTGTGGTTTCTGATGGAATGTCAGTGGAATTGGTGACGAGCCGAACTGGTATACAGGAGTATGGATGTAGTCAAGCATTTGCATAATTTCATTTTATTTAATCATATGTATTCAAAAAGAATTGTCATCGAGTACTTGACATAAGCGAGCCTGTTTAATATTTTCTTCAAAAAATGATTTTTGTAGTCTTACGACTATATATGTTTCGAGTTTTGAAATTCTTGAAAGAACTTTGGAAAATTGATTTTCTTGACAAGATTATATGATTTCAAGATGTTTTGAAAATGTGATTAGTATACGTACAAATGTATTACATAATATATATATACTGGTGGAGTTATGAATGACACTCACGAACTGGATAACATATCGATGGTACGATGAAAAGAGATTCGAACTTCAGTATGGTAGTTTGGTTATCCAGGGATGACCAGTTGGTTGAGCCGATAAGAGGAATATGATGCGTGTTGTATATTCATATGTAGAATATGTATTGGGACTCTGGATTTTGTAGAACCGGGGCATATGTTCTATGTGGCTCTATTGGTGTGGTAGCGAGATTTTGCTATAGTTATTTTTTACTTTTGAGCCATATTGATTAGAGTACGATTGGGTATGTTCAACGGTTTGTGACTGGTTGTTCGTACGCCGAGGGGTACGTTCAATAGTCAGTTGTGTTTCGTTGCGATTCACTATATGTTATTTGTGTAACGTTTTGAGAATTTTATTCTCTCATATATCTGTCTATGTGGTTCTGTGTTGATCGTGTCAGAGCTTACTGTGTGAGGGTATTCTCGGTTATTGTTGATCGTTCGTTGGTAATATTGAGTTTATCATGAGGTTGATATTCTCGGTTTTGTTTCGACCTTTGGTTGGTCGTATTAGAGTTTATCATGTCGATGATATTTTCGGTTAATTTATTGGTTGATCATTTTTGGTGATCGTATGAGCGTTCGGACTTCGTGTCGATGTTTTGAGATTTGTTACTATTGTTTTGGGCAGTTGTTTCACAGATGTATCGTGTCAGGATTGGGACTTGATTGTGTAATCAGGCAGACATGCTTTGACAAAGACGGATTATTCCATAATCGAGTTATAATGATGTATTTTGTTGAAATGTGTGAAATTGTGATTGTAAGCGTATTGAGGCTTTGACATGAGGTCATTTACAAGTATCGCAGGAGATCATCGACTTCATGCATGTGTAAGTATACTGTTTTAGTTATTTGTTAATGACGATGATTGATCGGTTACGTGATGGTTCTGGATATTATGGTTGAACTTTTGATTGTGACCGGATTGCAAGTTTCGAGGATGAAACTTATTTTAAGTGGGGTAGAATGTAATTTCTTGAAATTCTACTATGATTGTTTAATGTTATTTTATTATAATTATATTGTATAGTGTGGAATCTGTACAGTATGGATAAAATGATTGAAGGACTGAGACATCTGTTTTGGTAATATTGTCGTACTTGGTCGACAATTGCATTTGAATATATTGTGTGTCAGGCGTATTGTATGAGAATATTATTGGAAGGAATATGTTTATTCAACATGTCATGTGTACGTATATAGTATGTCGAGAAGATGGACGGGAACAATTGGAATTGGCTAAGTACAGCCTTATTAACATACGCTAGCACAATGACTTAGCGCACGCTAATGCAGAGAGCTTAGCGCATGCTAAATATATAGATTAGTGCACGCTAATAGTAGATCGGTCAAAGGTAATCTTGGCTTTATTGGTTACTTTCGGTGTGTAGGACCCAGGCACATTCGGACATGTGCAGATTGTCAGGTCAACAAAGATTAGCGCATGCTAAGGTTGAAGATTAGCGCACGCTAATGGTGTATTACTGTAGCAAGTCAATGTCTCTATAACGTATGCTATGAACTTGGTGTTACGTACGTAAACCATTGTGTGAAGCAAGGCAGTAGCCTCTGGACCTCGATAGCGCACGCTAACAAGGTAAGTTAGTGCATGCTAAAGCATGTAACGTATGCTTAATAAAGATGTTAGCGCATGCTAATAATGTATAGTATATATATGTGCAGTTAGGCATTATTCTTCATTTTTGTCCATTTCTTCCTTTGAACCGATAGAGAAAGTTCTTAGAGAGAGGTTTGAGGTTTCAAACACTTGAGTATAGTGGAGTTGATCGTCCTTAACAACATTGGAGCTCGGAATCGATTGGAAATAGATTCAACCTTGAGAATCAACCCATTTCTTCAAAAAGGTAATTACTCTTCACTTCGGGATTTGATCTTGGATTGAATATTGATGTTCCTGAGTTGATAGTCATCGCATGTACGAATTTATATGTTTGATTGTGAAATGGATTACCGGATTATGTATGTTGTTGTTGATATATGGATATTGATATGATTCTTGGTGTTCTTCGTATATATCACATCAAAGAGGAATACGTGATAGAATATAAATGGTTTTGGATATACACATAGATTTGAGGATTAGAACCAATATTGTGTTGATTATAGTTGTCGAATTCGTGTGTTCTTGATAAGACATGGATCATGATGATGAGATTGAATCTGGAAAGGTTATGATTTATCTTGGTGTATGATTTCCTTTACAATTGTATTCGTAATCACAAGGTGTTTATCGGTACCTATAATAGATGCCACTGCATGATATTAGCACACGCTAGCTGACTGGCTAACGCACGCTAAATTGGAATATTTAGCGCACGTAAATATTGAGGAATTACGTACGTAAACTATGTTCATTAGCGCACACTATATAATGTGACTAGCACACGCTAAGTCAATGAGCAGCGTACGTATATCGTACTTTGGTTATGAGTTCGTAAGTGTTTTGTTCAGACTGTGTTTAATCGAGATATTGTAGAACCGTTGGGTTTGTTGATTGGTTATGTCGGTTGTTGATTGTTATCGGATTTTTGTGTATCGATTATTACAATAGGTTGTGATGTTTGATCGTGGATTATGACTGTTGTGTTGCGGTTGAGGTTGAAGAGTTCGTAGATTGCTTTGGTCGGGACTGAGGAGCTCGTAGACGAATACAATGGAATTGGTAATGGCTTCATCATCATTGTGTCGGTATCGAGGCAAGTTATTACTTGATAAGTTTATAATATTTAATGAATGGATTCAGTTTCATTTCGTTTATGATGCATATAGCAATGATTATTGTTGTGAACTCTGGAGATTGGATTGTATGTGGTTTTCCAATTTTTGGGAGTTAAATCATAATATATATGATATACATTTGTTATTGGTATACTTAGGTATCGAGGATACGTTATGATAAGATGAGGATATGAGTTATCTATGGCCATGGTATTTTGGATCGTCAAACATTGAGGATAATCATTGGTGATGATTTGACATCGAGATTGCTCCCGAAGAACTCGGGGCAAGTATATTAATTTGATTTTGGTCTAGTGTTGATGATTTTGATCATGCGTATTGTCATTCATGTTGTTGAACATGAGGTCGTCTTGTCATAATGTCGTTCATGTTATTAATTCATATATTGTTCATGTTGATGAACATATTGATTTGCATATGTGTATGCATAATTGTATTGTATATGTTGTATTGATCTGATGGGATCGTGTGATCTATGATGAGGGCGCTAGATCAGTTGTCCACCTCATGTTGATCCGACGGGATCATCTTGAGATCTATGCTGAGGGCGCTGGATCATTGGACGGGTTTTCCACCTCATGTTGGTCCGACGGGATCATCTTGGGATATATGCTGAGGGCGCTGGATCATTGAATTACCCTGTGTTGTGTTGATGGAATCTTGTGGATTCGCATCATTGGATTTACCATGTTTTGTTGTTGTGCATATGTATATTGTTGATTATCCACCTCGTGTTGATCTAGTAGGATCATCTTGGGATCTATGCTGTGTGCGCTGGCTCATCGGATTTCCATTGAGTATACATTGTTGTTATCGTTGTAAGAATATTGACATTGTCATGTACGTGTGTTGTATTGAACTGATCTCGAATTAGACTGACGTGAGTCATCGTGGCATTGTGCGTCTTGAGGTATGTTCTGTATCTCCTTCTTGGTTCTTGTCCTTGGATGGATAATCGATTATCGTGTTGATATTGTTTATGTTATCCGAAGGATTGAATTTGCCATAGTTGGTACATTTTCGTAGTGGTGAGTCCTGACGATGTTTCGAGAACTTGATTATTGCTTGAAGTTCAATATAGATGTTCTGCATGAATTCATTGTTTAATGGAGATTATGAGATGTGGAATATGGTAAGGATTATTTTGATGATGGTTATCATCGATTTGGTAAAGTTATGACGATAAGATTCCATTGGTCGTATTCTTATTTTGTGATTTCATTGGTATGTAATTATTAATGTGATGTGACAGTTATCATTGTTGAGTATTATGGCTGACCCCGTCGTGGACTTTCTTTTTAGGTACTTGGAGTATCGAACCTGTAGCAGTCGTGAAGAGATGAGCTTCCCGTAAGATACTGGCTATGGTGTGTGTTTGCGAATCGTGTACTTTGACTAGTTGTTATACTCCGGTGCTAGAGTATTTTTAGCTATTTGTCATTTTTTTTAAATGACCTTTTGGTATTTGGCAACTTAAGTTATTTTGGAAAACTGTTTTCTAAACTATTTTGTCAATACGTGTAAGTGATGACTTAACGTCTACTTTTGAAACTATTGAGTTTTGGCGGTTTGGCTTTGCATTTTCAAATGAGAGTTTTTCGACGGTCTTGTTAAATGGGTTTTATAAAGTCTTTGATCAATTCAAAAGATATTACCGTCATCGCCGTTTAGGCGTATTTGAAATGTTTGTAAAAATTCCTTTCAGCCTTGTCGGTTCCGTTTCGGGGCCCACGGCACTGTAATATTCTCGGTTGGCTCTGTGTGTGTTACAGAATATGGTATCAGAGCTTAGGTTGATAAAACCTAGGCTGTCGGGTCGAGTTGAGTCGTGTTGTGTCACATCATTTGAGTTGTCGGTTGGTAAATATTATAGCCACAGGTTTTTTGTTCACTCGGGCTTGTGTGATATGTGGTTTACCAGTGTGGTACTGTGGTTGTTGTAAACTTTTCCAAATGGTATTAACGTGTTTCTTCGGACAGAGATGTGTCATATTTTGAGTTGAACTGATTTTGCAAAATGGATGTTTTGAAAATATATGTGTCGAGTATTTTCTAGAGTTGAGACATGTGCCAGTATCATGGGGAACCGTTGGCTTCACGATCTGTAGGTATTTGGATTTTGAATTGCATTGAGGTTATTTGCAGTTATAATATTGATGTGCTTTGAGATTCGAAAGAATATTGTGTGTTACGTTATGAGATAGCAGAACATAATAGTTGGGACAGAACCAATGATCTTGAGAAACTGAGATTTTGGAAAATCAATGTGTCGGGTAAACATGGAAAACAGAATTGTGTATTTGGGAAAGATGTGGTGGATTCTTGAGAGGAACATGTAGTCATGTTAGTTCATTTTGAGACATATGAAACTGTTTTTGAATATTTGAAAATGATACTTTTCAACATGATACATTTTGAATAAACAACATTGCTCGTTGTCATGAAAATGTATTTCCTTAAAATTATTTTGAGAGACAGTATTATTGTCTTTAAAAACTTGTTTCATCATGGCATAGTTGAAGTGTTGCGAGAATGGGATAATGGTCGACGTTGCAGTCATATGTGGAAAAGGAGTTTTTATCGAGTCTATACATGAAGATTTTGGAACTCTATCGTGTGGTTTCCATGGGAATGTTAGTAGAATTGGTGATGAGCCGAATCGTATACAGGAGTATGGATGTAGTCAAGCATTTGCATAATTTCATTTTATTTAATCATATGTATTCAAAAAGAATTGTCATCGAGTACTTGACATAAGCGAGCCTGTTTAAATTTTTTCTTCGGAAAATTATTTTTGTAGTCTTACGACTATATATGTTTCGAGTTTTGAAATTCTTGAAAGAACTTTCGAAAATAGGTTTTCTTGAAAAGATTATATGATTTCAAGATGTTTTGAAAATGTGATTAGTATGCATACAAACGTATTGCATAATGCATATCCTGGTGGAGTTCTGAATGAGACTCACGAACTGGATAACATATCGATGGTACGATGAAATGAGATTCGAACTTCAGTATGGTAGTTTGGTTATCCAGGGATGACCGGTTGGTTGAGCCGATAAGAGAAATATGATGCGTGTTGTAGATTCATGTGCAGAATATGATTTTGGGACTCTGGATTTTGTAGAACCGAGGCACATGTGCTATGTGGCTCTATTGGTGTGGTAGCGAGATTTTGCTATAGTTATTTTTTACTTTTGAGCCATATTGATTGGAGTACGATTGGGTATGTTCAACGGTTTTTGACTGGTTGTTCGTACGCCGAGGGGTACGTTCAACAGTCGGTTGTGTTTCGTTGCGATCCACTATATGTGATTTGTGTAACGTTTTGAGAATTTTATTCTCTTATATATCTGTCTGTGTGGTTCTGTGTTGATCGTGTCAGAGCTTACTGTGTGAGGGTATTCTCGGTTATTGTTGATCGTTCGTTGGTAATATTGAGTTTATCATGAGGTTGATATTCTCGGTCGTGTTTCGACCTTTGGTTGGTCGTATTAGAGTTTATCATGTCGATTAATTTATTGGTTGATCATTGTTGGTGATCGTATGAGCGTTCGGACTTCGTGTCGATGTTTCGAGATTTTTTACTACTGTTTTGGGAAGTTGTTTCACAGATGTATCATGTATTATTGGTTTTTATCAGGATTGAGACTTGATTGTGTAATCAGGCAGACAGGCTTTGACACAGACGGATTATTCCATAATCGAGTTATAACGATGTATTTTGTTGAAATGTGTGAAATTGTGATTGTAAGCGTATTGAGGCTTTGACATGAGGTCATTTACATGTATCGCAGGAGATCATCGACTTCATGCATTTGTAAGTATACTGTTTTGGTTATTTGTTAATGACGATGATTGATCGGTTTTGTGATGGTTCTGGATATTATGGTTGAACTTTTGATTGTGACCGGATTGCAAGTTTCGAGGACGAAACTTATTTTAAGTGGGGTAGAATGTAATATCCTGAAATTCTACTATAATTGTTTAATGTTATTTTATCCGAATTATGTTGTACAGTGTGGAATCTGTACATATAAATAAAATGATTGAAGGACTGAGACATCTGTATTGGTAATATTGTCGTACTTGGTCGACAATTGCATTTGAAGATATTGTGTGTCAGGCGTATTGTATGAGAATATTATTGGAAGGAGTATGCTTATTCAACATGTCATGTGTATGTATCTAGTATGTTGAGAAGATGGACGGGAACAATTGGAATTGGCTAAGTACAGCCTTATTAACGTACGCTAGCACAATGAATTAGAGCATGCGCATGCTAAAGATATAGATTAGTGCACGGTAATAGCAGATCGGTCAAAGGGAATCTTGGCTTTATTGGTTACTTTCGGCGTGTAAGACCCAGGCACATTCGGACATGTGCAGATTGTTGGGTCAACAAAGATTAGCGAATGCTAAGGTTAACGATTAGCGCACGCTAATGGTGTATTATTGTAGCAAGTCAACGTCTCTATAACGTACGCTATGATATTGGTGTTACGTACGTAAACCATTGTGCGAAGCAAGGCAGTAGCCTCTGGACCTCGATAGTGCATGCTAACAAGGTAAGTTAGCACACGCTAAAGCATGTAACATACGCTAAATAAAGATGTTAGCGCACACTAATAATGTACAGTATATATATGTGCAGTTGGGCATTATTCTTCATTTTCGTCCATTTTTTCCTTTGAACCGATAGAGAGAGTTCTTAGAGAGAGGTTTGAGGTTCCAAACACTTGAGTATAGTGGAGTTGATCTTCTTTAACAACATTGGAGCTCGGAATTGATTGGAAATGGATTCAACCTTTAGAATCAACCCATTTCTTCAAGAAGGTAATTACTCTTCACTTCGGGATTTCATCTTGGATTGAATATTGATGTTCCTGAGTTGATAATCATCGCATGTACGAATTGTTATGTATGCTTATGAGATGGATTACCGGATTATGATGATGTTGTTGTTGATATATGGATATTGATATGATTCTTGGTGTTCTTCGTATATATCACATCAAAGAGGAATACGTGATAGAATATAAATGGTTTTGGATATACACATAGATTTGAGGATTAGAACCAATATTGTGTTGATTATAGTTGTCGAATTCGTGTGTTCTTGATAAGACATGGATCATGATGATGAGATTGAATCTGGAAAGGTTATGATTTATCTTGGTGTATGATTTCCTTTACAATTGTATTCGTAATCACAAGGTGTTTATCGGTACCTATAATAGATGCCACTGCATGATATTAGCACACGCTAGCTGACTGGCTAACGCACGCTAAATTGGAATATTTAGCGCACGTAAATATTGAGGAATTACGTACGTAAACTATGTTCATTAGCGCACACTATATAATGTGACTAGCACACGCTAAGTCAACAGACAGCGTACGTATATCGTACTTTGGTTATGAGTTCGTAAGTGTTTTGTTCAGACTGTGTTTAATCGAGATATTGTAGAACCGTTGGGTTTGTTGATTGGTTATGTCGGTTGTTGATTGTTATCGGATTTTTGTGTATCGATTATTACAATAGGTTGTGATGTTTGATCGTGGATTATAACTGTTGTGTTGCGGTTGAGGTTGAAGAGTTCGTAGATTGCTTTGGTCGGGACTGAGGAGCTCGTAGACGAATACAATGGAATTGGTAATGGCTTCATCATCATTGTGTCGGTATCGAGGCAAGTTATTACTTGATAAGTTTATAATATTTAATGAATGGATTCAGTTTCATTTCGTTTATGATGCATATAGCAATGATTATTGTTGTGAACTCTGGAGATTGGATTGTATGTGGTTTTCCAATTTTTGGGAGTTAAATCATAATATATATGATATACATTTGTTATTGGTATACTTAGGTATCGAGGATACGTTATGATAAGATGAGGATATGAGTTATCTATGGCCATGGTATTTTGGATCGTCAAACATTGAGGATAATCATTGGTGATGATTTGACATCGAGATTGCTCCCGAAGAACTCGGGGCAAGTATATTAATTTGATTTTGGTCTAGTGTTGATGATTTTGATCATGCGTATTGTCATTCATGTTGTTGAACATGAGGTCGTCTTGTCATAATGTCGTTCATGTTATTAATTCATATATTGTTCATGTTGATGAACATATTGATCTGCATATGTGTATGCATAATTGTATTGTATATGTTGTATTGATCTGATGGGATCGTGTGATCTATGATGAGGGCGCTAGATCAGTTGTCCACCTCATGTTGATCCGACGGGATCATCTTGAGATCTATGCTGAGGGCGCTGGATCATTGGACGGGTTTTCCACCTCATGTTGGTCCGACGGGATCATCTTGGGATATATGCTGAGGGCGCTGGATCATTGAATTACCCTATGTTGTGTTGATGGAATCTTGTGGATTCGCATCATTGGATTTACCATGTTTTGTTGTTGTGCATATGTATATTGTTGATTATCCACCTCGTGTTGATCTAGTAGGATCATCTTGGGATCTATGCTGTGTGCGCTGGCTCATCGGATTTCCATTGAGTATACATTGTTGTTATCGTTGTAAGAATATTGACATTGTCATGTACGTGTGTTGTATTGAACTGATCTCGAATTAGACTGACGTGAGTCATCGTGGCATTGTGCGTCTTGAGGTATGTTCTGTATCTCCTTCTTGGTTCTTGTCCTTGGATGGATAATCGATTATCGTGTTGATATTGTTTATGTTATCCGAAGGATTGAATTTGCCATAGTTGGTACATTTTCGTAGTGGTGAGTCCTGACGATGTTTCGAGAACTTGATTATTGCTTGAAGTTCAATATAGATGTTCTGCATGAATTCATTGTTTAATGGAGATTATGAGATGTGGAATATGGTAAGGATTATTTTGATGATGGTTATCATCGATTTGGTAAAGTTATGACGATAAGATTCCATTGGTCGTATTCTTATTTTGTGATTTCATTGGTATGTAATTATTAATGTGATGTGACAGTTATCATTGTTGAGTATTATGGCTGACCCCGTCGTGGACTTTCTTTTTAGGTACTTGGAGTATCGAACCTGTAGCAGTCGTGAAGAGATGAGCTTCCCGTAAGATACTGGCTATGGTGTGTGTTTGCGAATCGTGTACTTTGACTAGTTGTTATACTCCGGTGCTAGAGTATTTTTAGCTATTTGTCATTTTTTTTTAAATGACCTTTTGGTATTTGGAAACTTAAGTTATTTTGGAAAACTGTTTTCTAAACTATTTTGTCAATACGTGTAAGTGATGACTTAACGTGTACTTTTGAAACTATTGAGTTTTGGCGGTTTGGCTTTGCATTTTCAAATGAGAGTTTTTCGACGGTCTTGTTAAATGGGTTTTATAAAGTCTTTGATCAATTCAAAAGATATTACCGTCATCGCCGTTTAGGCGTATTTGAAATGTTTGTAAAAATTCCTTTCAGCCTTGTCGGTTCCGTTTCGGGGCCCACGGCACTGTAATATTCTCGGTTGGCTCTGTGTGTGTTACAGAATATGGTATCAGAGCTTAGGTTGATAAAACCTAGGCTGTCGGGTCGAGTTGAGTCGTGTTGTGTCACATCATTTGAGTTGTCGGTTGGTAAATATTATAGCCCTGGGTTTTTGCTGTTCACTCGGGCTTGTGTGATATGTGGTTTACCAGTGTGGTACTGTGGTTGTTGTAAACTTTTCCAAATGGTATTAACGTGTTTCTTCGGACAGAGATGTGTCATATTTTGAGTTGAACTGATTTTGCAAAATGGATGTTTTGAAAATATATGTGTCGAGTATTTTCTAGAGTTGAGACATGTGCCAGTATCATGGGGAATCGTTGGCTTCACGATCTGTAGGTATTTGGATTTTGAATTGCATTGAGGTTATTTGCAGTTATAATATTGATGTGCTTTGAGATTCGAAAGAATATTGTGTGTTACGTTATGAGATAGCAGAACATAATAGTTGGGACAGAACCAATGATCTTGAGAAACTGAGATTTTGGAAAATCAATGTGTCGGGTAAACATGGAAAACAGAATTGTGTATTTGGGAAAGATGTGGTGGATTCTTGAGAGGAACATGTAGTCATGTTAGTTCATTTTGAGACATATGAAACTGTTTTTGAATATTTGAAAATGATACTTTTCAACATGATACATTTTGAATAAACAACATTGCTCGTTGTCATGAAAATGTATTTCCTTAAAATTATTTTGAGAGACAGTATTATTGTCTTTAAAAACTTGTTTCATCATGGCATAGTTGAAGTGTTGCAGAATGGGATAATGGTCGACGTTGCGAGTCATATGTGGAAAAGGAGTTTTTATCGGAGTCTATACATGAAGATTTTGGAACTCTATCGTGTGGTTTCCAGTGGGAATGTTAGTAGAATTGGTGATGAGCCGAACTGGTATACAGGAGTATGGATGTAGTCAAGCATTTGCATAATTTCATTTTATTTAATCATATGTATTCAAAAAGAATTGTCATCGAGTACTTGACATAAGCGAGCCTGTTTAAATTTTTTCTTCGGAAAATTATTTTTGTAGTCTTACGACTATATATGTTTCGAGTTTTGAAATTCTTGAAAGAACTTTCGAAAATAGGTTTTCTTGAAAAGATTATATGATTTCAAGATGTTTTGAAAATGTGATTAGTATGCATACAAACGTATTGCATAATGCATATCCTGGTGGAGTTCTGAATGAGACTCACGAACTGGATAACATATCGATGGTACGATGAAATGAGATTCGAACTTCAGTATGGTAGTTTGGTTATCCAGGGATGACCGGTTGGTTGAGCCGATAAGAGAAATATGATGCGTGTTGTAGATTCATGTGCAGAATATGATTTTGGGACTCTGGATTTTGTAGAACCGAGGCACATGTGCTATGTGGCTCTATTGGTGTGGTAGCGAGATTTTGCTATAGTTATTTTTTACTTTTGAGCCATATTGATTGGAGTACGATTGGGTATGTTCAACGGTTTTTGACTGGTTGTTCGTACGCCGAGGGGTACGTTCAACAGTCGGTTGTGTTTCGTTGCGATCCACTATATGTGATTTGTGTAACGTTTTGAGAATTTTATTCTCTTATATATCTGTCTGTGTGGTTCTGTGTTGATCGTGTCAGAGCTTACTGTGTGAGGGTATTCTCGGTTATTGTTGATCGTTCGTTGGTAATATTGAGTTTATCATGAGGTTGATATTCTCGGTCGTGTTTCGACCTTTGGTTGGTCGTATTAGAGTTTATCATGTCGATTAATTTATTGGTTGATCATTGTTGGTGATCGTATGAGCGTTCGGACTTCGTGTCGATGTTTCGAGATTTTTTACTACTGTTTTGGGAAGTTGTTTCACAGATGTATCATGTATTATTGGTTTTTATCAGGATTGAGACTTGATTGTGTAATCAGGCAGACAGGCTTTGACACAGACGGATTATTCCATAATCGAGTTATAACGATGTATTTTGTTGAAATGTGTGAAATTGTGATTGTAAGCGTATTGAGGCTTTGACATGAGGTCATTTACATGTATCGCAGGAGATCATCGACTTCATGCATTTGTAAGTATACTATTTTGGTTATTTGTTAATGACGATGATTGATCGGTTTTGTGATGGTTCTGGATATTATGGTTGAACTTTTGATTGTGACCGGATTGCAAGTTTCGAGGACGAAACTTATTTTAAGTGGGGTAGAATGTAATATCCTGAAATTCTACTATAATTGTTTAATGTTATTTTATCCGAATTATGTTGTACAGTGTGGAATCTGTACATATAAATAAAATGATTGAAGGACTGAGACATCTGTATTGGTAATATTGTCGTACTTGGTCGACAATTGCATTTGAAGATATTGTGTGTCAGGCGTATTGTATGAGAATATTATTGGAAGGAGTATGCTTATTCAACATGTCATGTGTATGTATCTAGTATGTCGAGAAGATGGACGGGAACAATTGGAATTGGCTAAGTACAGCCTTATTAACGTACGCTAGCACAATGAATTAGAGCATGCGCATGCTAAAGATATAGCTTAGTGCACGGTAATAGCAGATCGGTCAAAGGGAATCTTGGCTTTATTGGTTACTTTCGGCGTGTAGGACCCAGGCACATTCGGACATGTGCAGATTGTTGGGTCAACAAAGATTAGCGAATGCTAAGGTTAACGATTAGCGCACGCTAATGGTGTATTATTGTAGCAAGTCAACGTCTCTATAACGTACGCTATGATATTGGTGTTACGTACGTAAACCATTGTGCGAAGCAAGGCAGTAGCCTCTGGACCTCGATAGTGCATGCTAACAAGGTAAGTTAGCACACGCTAAAGCATGTAACATACGCTAAATAAAGATGTTAGCGCACACTAATAATGTACAGTATATATATGTGCAGTTGGGCATTATTCTTCATTTTCGTCCATTTTTTCCTTTGAACCGATAGAGAGAGTTCTTAGAGAGAGGTTTGAGGTTCCAAACACTTGAGTATAGTGGAGTTGATCTTCTTTAACAACATTGGAGCTCGGAATTGATTGGAAATGGATTCAACCTTTAGAATCAACCCATTTCTTCAAGAAGGTAATTACTCTTCACTTCGGGATTTCATCTTGGATTGAATATTGATGTTCCTGAGTTGATAATCATCGCATGTACGAATTGATATGTATGCCTATGAGATGGATTACCGGATTATGATGATGTTGTTGTTGATATATGGATATTGATATGATTCTTGGTGTTCTTGGTATATATCACATCAAAGAGGAATACGTGATAAAATATAAATGGTTTTGGATATACACATAGATTTGAGGATTAGAACCAATATTGTGTTGATTATAGTGGTCGAATTCGTATGTTCTTGACAATACATAGATGATGATGATGATGATATTGAATTTGGAAAGGTAATGATTGATCTTGGTGTATGATTTCCTTTACAATTGTATTCGTAATCACAAGGTGTTTATCGGTACCTATAATACATGCCACTGCATGATGTTAGCGTACGTTAGCTGACTGGCTAACGCACGCTAAATTGGAATATTTAGCGCACGTAAATATTGAGGAATTACGTACGTAAACTATGTTCGTTAGCGCACGCTATGAAATGTGACTAGCGTACACTAAGTCAACAGACAACATACGTATATCGTAGTTTGGTTATGAATTCGTAAGTTTTTGTTCAGACTGTGTTTAATCGAGATATTGTAGAACCGTTGGGTTTGTTGATTGGTTATGTCGGTTGTTGATTGTTTTCGGATTATTGTGTATCGATTATTACAATAGGTTGTGATGTTTGATCGTGGATTACGATCGTTGTGTTGCGGTTGAGGTTGAAGAGTTCGTAGATTGCTTTGGTCGGGGTTGAGGAGCTCGTAGACGAAGGTAATGGAATTAGTAACGGCTTCATCATCGTTGTGTCGGTAGCGAGGCAAGTTATTACTTGCTCAGTTTATAATATTTAATGAGTGGTTTCAGTTTCATTTCATTTATGATGCATATAGCAATGATTATTGTTGGGAACTCTGAAGATTTGGTTTGTATGTGGTTTTTTGATTTTTGGGAGTTAAATCATAATGTATATGATTTACATTTGTTATTGGTATACTTGGGTATCGAGGATATGTTATGATAAGACGTGGATATGGGTTAATCGTCAAACATTGACGATAATCGTCGGTGATGATTTAACATCGAGATTGCTCCCAAAGGACTCGGGGCAAGTATCTTAATTTGATTTTGGTCTAGTGTTGATGATTTTGATCATGCATATTGTCATTCATATTGTTGAACATGAGGTCGTCTAAGTTCATTTGTCATAATGTCGTTCATGTTATTAATTCATATGTTGCTCATGTTGATGAACATATTGATTTGCATATGTGTATGCATAATTGTGTTGTATATGTTTTATTGATCCGATGGGATCGTGTGATCTATGCTGAGGGCACTGGATCAGTTGTCCACCTCGTGTTGGTCCGACGGGTTCATCTTGGGATCTATGCTGAGGGCGCTGGATCAGTTGTCCACCTCGTGTTGGTCCGACGGGATCATCTTAGGATCTATGCTAAGGGCGATGGATCATTGAATTACCCTGTGTTGTGTTGATGGAATCTTGTAGATTCACATCGTTGGGTTTACCATGTGTTGTTGTTGTGGATATGTATATTGTTGGTTATCCACCTCGTGTTGATCTAGTAGGATCATCTGGGGATCTATGCTGTGCGCTGGATCATCAGATTTCTATTGAGTATACATTGTTGTTATTGTTGTGACAATATTGACGTTGTCATATGAGTATGCATTTGTAGGTGTTATGTTCGGACCATGTACGTGTGTTGTATTGAACTGATCTCGGATTAGACTGACGGGAGTCGTCGTGGCATTTTGCATCTTGAGGTATGTACTGTATCTCCTTCTTGGTTCTTGTCCTTAGATGGACAATCGATTATCATGTTGATATTGTTGATGTAATCCTAGGGATTGAATTGGCCAGAGTTGGTACATTTCCGTAGTGGTGAGTCTTGATGATGTTTCGAGAACTTGAGTATTGCTTGAAGTACATTACAGATGTTCTGCATGAATTCATTGTTTAATGGAGATTAAGAGATGTGGAATATGGTAAGGATTATTTTGATGAGGATTATCATCGAGTTGGTAAAGTTATGACGATAATATTCCACTGGTCGTATTCTTATTTTGTGATTTCATTGGTATGTAATTATTGATGTGATGTGACAATTATCATTGTTGAGTATTATGGCTGACCCCATCTTGGACTTTATTTTTAGGTACTTGGAGTATCGAACCTATAGCAGTCGTGAAGAGATGAGCTTCCCGAAGGATACTGGCTACGGCGTATGTTTGAGAATCTAGTACTTTAACTAGTTGTTATACTCCGCTGCTAGATTATTTTTAACTTTTTGTCATTTCCGTTGTGTGAGTATTTTTAAATGACCTTTTGGTATTTGGAAACTTAAAGTTATTTTGAAAAACTGTTTTCTAAACTATTTTGTCAATACATGTAAGCGGTGACTTCACGTGTACTTTTGAAACTATTAAGTTTTGGCGGTTTGGCCTTGTATTTTCAAATGAGAGTTTTTCGACGGTCTTGTTAAACGGATTTTATAAAGTCTTTGATCAATTTAAAAGATATTACCGTCATCGCCATTTAGGCGTATTTGAAATGTTTGTAAAAAATCCTTTCAGTCTTGTGGGTTCCGTTTTGGGGCCCACGGTGCTGTAATATCCCGGTTGGCTCTGGGGGTGTTACAAAACTAATCCAGAAAGTAAGAACCAGAAGATTACTGGTAGTTTCTCTAAGGGTCAGATGAGTGAGTTTCATGAGCCTGTTGATTCACATTCGACTGGAAGTACTCCTGGTTCTGTTGATCAGTCCAACAATCATATTCTGGTGATTAGTAAGGGTAGCAGTGTGAAAACGTGTTTCAACTGAATTCGTGTGGGCCATACCAGTAAGAATTGTCGTTCGCCTCAAGTGAGTTGTTTCAAGTGTGGTCAAGCGGGACACCAAGCGGTGCATTGTGAGACTGTTGCTATAATCTTTGGGAAGCGAAATTCCGTTCCTACTCCTGGAGGGCCCAGCGGTGCCAGTGATAGTATATTATGTTTTGTCTTATGGATTTTATCTCGTGTGTAGATTTGATATGTGATGTTTGATGTATGGTACTTGATATCTGATATTCTAGGTTGAATATTTCCATGTGGGTTGTTCTGATTATTGTGTTGGCTCAATCCGTGTGGGTTGTGGAACCTACGGAGACACGTGACAGAAGATCACGGGGACACTTGATGATTGAACGTTTTGGTTTTGATTTGCAACACTGTGATGCCTTTGTTTTCAGTTTCGGGATGAAATTTAATTTTAGGGGGGTAGAATGTAATACTCGAGATTTTTTGTTTCCGGTTGTGCTAAATTTGTTTCTACTGTTTAGTGGATTGTATATTGTTTGTGCCTATATGATCGTGTGTCATGCATTGATGTGTGTTGGTTGCGATTCAGATTGTAGCGTGTTTGTTGATCCGTTGGCGGGAATCGTTGTTGTGAGGAGTTTTGGTGCGATCTTATTACCTGTTCAGCAGGAATAGCGCACGCTATGTGCTTGTGAGGAGTTTTGGTGGGATCCTATTGCCTCGTTAGCGCACGCTAAGGCTCCATTAGCGCACGCTAACAGAGGTTTCAGAATTGAGGCAGAAGCTACTGCCCTCGACTTGGAGTTCGATAGCGCACGCTACGTCGTTGTGTAGCGTGCGCTAATGGCAAAAGTTAGCGCACGCTATTGGAAGAATAGTGCACGCTAACTGTTGGTCAGGTTCAGTCCAGAAGCTACTGGACTGAGATGTTTGGATAGAACGTGCTTCGATAGCGCATGCTACTCCAGATGATTAGTGCACGTTAAGCTGCCCAGTATATATATTGGACAGCAGTTGAGAATTCTCATATTCCCTTCATTTCTTCTTCTCTCTGTGGGTTTGAGATGAGGGCGGCTAGGGTTTGGACTTCTGGCCTATTTTTGCTCCATCCAAGGTGTTTTGGAGAATCCTAGGTGGTTATAACATCATCTAATCTGGTGTTCTTCATCGGATCGAGTTAATTCCTTGATTTTTTCTTCGAGTTGACTTTTTGGAGATTTGTTCTTGGTTTCGATCCTAGTCCAATTTTGATGAATCGGTTGGTGTTGTACAATGTTATTAATCGTGTTCTATGGATTGTATATCCATATTTCGAGTTTGTTTAACTCGATTGACAATTTGAATGTATTTGGGAATTATTGAACATCTAATGTTCGATTAAATGTTCCAATGAGTTTTCCTTGATAGTTTGGCGTGATTTCAGTTGTTGTTGGTCTTGAACCGCATTGTGATCGTGTTTTCATTGTGTCGTGCGAAAGTTGTAGGTTTCGAGGCACTTTGGTCGAGCCGTGTTCGTTGGAGTGATCGGTATCGATTATTGAGGCAAGTATCTTGCTTATACAACTTGTATCTTGTGATTAGAAATCGTGTGTTGTGTTTTGATGATTGGTTTACCTTTGTAAACATGGTTCGTGGTGAATTAATTATGTGTTAACCATTGTAAAGGCTTGGTGATGACTGTGTTATTTTAGCGGGAGACCAATGAGAATAAAGAAAGTTTTTGGGCATATGTATTGTGTGTTGTGTTATGTGTGCAGGATTGTGATAATCGTGTTGGCTTGGTTATACACATGGCTGTGCAATGTATTGTGTATTGATTGTGAGTTATGTTGGTTGTGTATCGTTGATTTATGATAGTTGATGTGATTGTTGAGATTGTGTTTTGTGCGCGTGATGTGTGACTTCGTGGTGATCAATGTGATTGATTGATGTGTTCGTGTTTGATGGAATGTGAACGTGAGTAGTGCATTCGTACGGGTTCGACGGGGCCTACGAGGATTCAGGACAGTTGATCCTGGGGTCGGAACCTAGTACGTGGTGTTGAGGTCCAGTCATGCGGGTCTGACGAGGCCTACGATGACACATGACAGTCGATCATGGTTCCAGGGCACAGTACGTCCGACCGTGCGGGTTCGACAGGGCCTACGGTGACTCGTGACAAGATATCACGGAGTCGGGACTGGATGTTGTGATTGTTTTGTTTGGCATAGTCCATTCGGGTTGATGAACCTATGGAGCCACGTGACAAGGGATCACGAATGTTATGTTTGTTGTGTTTGATACGTGACAAGAGTTCACTGTGTTGTGATAGTTTTGTTTGCCATAGTCCGTGCGGGTTGATGAACCTACAGAGCCACGTGACAAGGGATCACGAGTGTTATGATTGTTGTGTTCACGTGACACGAGTTCACGGTGTTATGATTATTATGTTTGACATAGTCCGTGCGGGTTGATGAACCTATGGAGCCACGTGACAAGGGATCATGAGTTTTATGATTGTTGCATGTGGTATATGTGACAAGAGTTCACAAGCCTCTTGATTGATTGTTGAGCATGTTTTAATGTAAATGATTTCGACAAACTTAGGACATGAGTTCCTAAAGGATTTTAACAAACTTAGGACATGTGTTCCTAAAGGATTTTGACAAACTTAGTATATGAGTTCCGAAAGAATTTTGACAAACTTAGGACATGAGTTCCTAAAGGATTTGCGCTTTCTAAAATTCCCAAGATGACAGTTCATTTTATAAATATTCCA
This sequence comes from Orobanche coerulescens, assembly GCA_033398695.1. Classification (NCBI taxonomy): domain Eukaryota; kingdom Viridiplantae; phylum Streptophyta; class Magnoliopsida; order Lamiales; family Orobanchaceae; genus Orobanche; species Orobanche coerulescens. The sequence goes on along the minus strand of CM065815.1, from coordinate 116,596,700 downwards.
CCTGTGTTAGTTTCTATATTATTAAAACTTTTAGTGAATACGTGATTGGTTGATTTGTGATTGGTAGAGTGTGGTTGCCTAATTTATGATTTGTAATTGCTAGTTACATTTTGCATAGTTTGATATTTGCACTAGTAAAATAGTGGAGATTTGTAATCGGGGGGTGGATCTGTATTGTGTCCAGGTTCATGCAGGTTCGTGGGAGCAGTCACAGGTTCGGCAAAAGAGATGATGGGCTGCGATACTAGTCAAGAGTTATGGAATGCAGTGGTTATTGTTGCATCATTGTATTATTTTCAATCTTTCGCTGTGTTGTATCGTTTTGTATTTTCGACCCCTGCATGGGTATGAATTGTAAGAGGATTCTTTCAGTATGATTTAGTTGTCTGACCTAATCGGTCCGAGATGTCACCCTATTCGATCCCGACCGGTCAAACAATTGGTCATTTATTGTGTTTAGCCTGGTAAATCCTTGTGGATAGGATCTACGGCATGTAATATTACCGGTTAAATTCTGGGGGTGTTACAGTCCTAGGCTTGTGAGATCAGATAGTCTGTAATGTGGACACACTTGTATTGCGCACTATTGGTAGCTCCACCTGTGAGGGGTCGGAAAAATGATCGAGGTGTAAGAGCGTGTATAATTGTGGGCTATTGTGGTGACCTAGACATGTGGGAAAATGCAGCGGCTAGGGGAATGCCGTTCAACCGAGGTACTAATGCCAGGAAGCGCGTAAGGTGAAGGTTGATGTCGATTGGTGATGCTGTGTGTGTGTGGTAATGCGGGCTAGCGCGAGGGGTGCGATTGAAGAGTCAGTCCATCAGGGGATGCTGTCGTATGTGAATGGCCACGATCGTTTTGTGTGTGTGCTGCAATACAATGTGCGGAAAGAAACATTCTTGCCCCAGCACGAGGGCGTGCTGATTTAGGTGGGGGAGGATATCACGACCCGAAATGTCGTGACCGTGTTGACTGACCAAATGAGAGTATGCCTTCTTGTTAGCTTGCCACAAGAGGGGTAAAGGGGGCTACTGTCGTCCCCCTGATGAGCCCATGGCAGGGCAAAACCAGTTGGCATGCGTAAGTGGGATAAGGTGGTCTCGGGGCGTGAGGGGACCCGGGATGCCACACGGGCTTCGAAACTCCCATCCCGTGATAAAGCAACATCCGTCGATCCCTAGTCGACATCGTTTATGGTTGAGACTATGATGGTATCTGATCATCTTCGATCCCCCAACTTTCGTTCTTGATTTATGAAAACATCCTTGGCAAATGATTTTACAGTTGTTCATCTTTCATGAATCCAAGAATTTCACCACTGACTATGAAATACGAATGCCCCCGACTATCCCTGTTAATCATTACTCCAATCCCGAAGGCCAACGAAATAGGACTGGAATCCTATAATGTTATCCCATGCTAATATATACAGAGCGTAGGCTTGCTTTGAGCATGCTAGCTTTTTCAATGTAATAGTGCTGTAGGAACGACCCAGCCAATTAAGACCAGGGGCATATCGCGGGCAGAAGGGACAAGCCGACCAGGCGGTACACTGCGAGACCATCGTTGAGATGTTCGGGTGCCGAGATCCCGCCCCTACTCGTGGAGAGCTCAGTAGTGCCCAGTAGCGTAGTTACGTGTTGTATTTGTGTTGTAATTCGTGTAGAGATTGATATTTCTTGCGTGAACTTTTTGGTTTTGTTTGTATTCTACCCTGATGTTTTATTTTAAGTTTCGGGACGAAACTTATTTTTAGTGAGATAGAATGTAATATCCGGTATCCTCGTTTTCCGTTATCTTGAATTGTTTGTGTTTTGACGTCGGACATTTTCTTCTTGATGAGAATCGTAATAATTTCTATCGTGATACTCTATTTGTTTCTATCGCATAGCCGTTTTAGTCGGGTGCAACGCAAAACAGAATTTTTTCCAAAATCCTTTGGTTCATAACCAAAACGATAGTAATATTTCGCAATATCCGAAGTACTTCAAAATACATTTTCCAAATACCGTCTGATGATGTCATTTGAAAATACACGGCCCATTTGTCCAAATTTAACCGATTTTAAAATCCATACAAACCGTGGTTTGACTGCACCACCCAAAATATTTTCCAAAAATCGATTTCTACAAAAATGCTCCAACCGTAAAATCCTTCAGAAAAACGTTCTCAAACCTACCCGTAGCGGCCAAAATTACAACATTCCAAAAACAATTGAATTTAAAACCCTATGCTCAACCGGCAACCAGGGTCGCCAATTCAATCAAATGCATCTCGTGGTACCAAGTTTAAACACACAACAGAATCATTCATCGGAGTTTCTCACAAACTCTACCGTTGATACCTTTTCAAAACCCATCAAGGTTTACAACTTTCACCCCATACCACCCCACACAGTGGTTCAAAGGTAAAACAACAATACGCCCAGCTTTATACATGTATTATATGCCACAAGTATTAAATACACTATATTACACAACACCCTGCAAATAAAATTATTCACCGCAATTAACTCACTAAGATAAAATCATGATACACAAGTACCTCGCATAAAAGAGGAGACTTACGTCCTCAGCCCACACGGAGATGACGGTCGCCCACGATACTAATCTCATCCGACACATTGTGACTACGCGCAACTCAACTTGTCACCCGACATCTCGAATGACAAAACCACACAATACTCGACAAATCACGACTCGATTTGACCCGACAGCCTAGGTTTCCGCAACCTAACCTCTGATACCATAAATGTAACACCCCCAAAACCATATGGGAATATTACACACCGTAGACCCCTTTTCACTAGGATCTACCAGGCTATACCTTTCAACACGACCAAATATTTGCCCGGCCAGGGTCAAACAATACAATAAGACAGACCATTAAGGTCACTTACACGTGAACAAGCAGACCGATAAGGTCACACAACTCAATCAACAGAACTGACTAAAGCAACATTACCCACATAGGGGACGAAACACAGTACAACAGAAGACTGAAATCAACTCTGACAATACAATTAAACTCTGACAACTCTCAACACTTGATTAGTATCGTAGCTCGTCACATCCTATGCCAATCCTGTGACTGCTCCCCGGAACCTGCATGTATCTGGACGCAAAAACAGACATCCACCCCCCGATTACTCGGGGGTTAGTAAAACTCCACTGTTTTACTAGTGCAAGTATCAAATCATACGAAAAGTAACGAGCAAACATTGATCATAATCAAATTTAATAACCAAGTACCAAAATATTCCCGGGAGGTTTTAACAAGGGAAATAAGCTATGAAGCATTTAAAAGTAAGATCATCCTCTCGGGGATTTTTAGAAATTCAAAACTTTAAAGACCTCAAGTCCTGATTTGGTAATCCTTTTAGAAAAACCATAGGGTTCAAACCCAAATCCGATTCGCATTTCGGTAATTTACATTACAAAAATATTTCCACAAATCTTGCGGGGATCGGCTCAACATTCCTTTCTCGAAAACATCATTTTCAAAACATATTCATGACCCCGTGATCTCCTTCCACGAGTTTCCGTAGGTCCGACAACCCGCACAGAAATAAACAAACATATCAATCACAACAACTAATCCTGACCCCGTGAACCTGTGCCACGTGTCACCGTAGGTTCCGCCAAACCCGCACGGTTGGAAGGCACACATCAACCATAACCAGTCCTGACCCCGTGAACCTGTGTCACGTGCACCGTAGGTTCCGTCGAACCCGCACGGTTGGACGTACTGTGTCCTGATTCGATAGACCTGTGCAATGAATCATCGTAGGCCTCGTCAGACCCCCACGATTGGACCTCAGCACCACACACTAAGTTCTGATCCCACGGACCTGTGCCATGAATCCTCGTAGGCCCCATCGAACCCACACGAGTGAACTTAGCGTTCCAGCACACAACATTCACATTCACATTACACCAACACGCACACAATCAAACAATCGTCTTGTCCATTACAATTTCACACAACTAGTATACTTAGCCCGAAGCCAACATTACAACCAATACAAGCTTTACACAATCAAACACATATAACCCAATATTATCATCCAAATCCTCGATGAATCGATGTCACATAACTCACAATCAATACCTATAATACGGTACACATCCAAGTGTACAATCGACCAATATAGACACATTTCCAAGTTTATCACAATAACCACAATTCATTCATTTCAATGCGTAGTCATATTCATATGGTACAAAACGTATAAGTAAAATACTTGACTCGATAGTCGGCACCCGAATATTCCTGCGAATACGGCACAACCCGAAAAACCCCGAACACCTACAATCCTCCGTGAAATCCAACGGAAACACTGTTACTATGAGAATAACAATTGAAAACAAAGGAAAACACGATCAAGAATTGAAGGGACCCTTTGAGACATTTAATCGGATACTAAATGTTTAAGGTTCCTTAGAAACCCACAAATCCCGATTGGGTTCCAACGAACTCAACATACGGATATACAACCCGTAGAACACGTCTAAAACAACATTTATACAACAATTAATTGACCCAAAACGGATTGGAATCGAAATCAAAAGGAAAATCCCTAAAATCTTCAAAAACAAGGGTTCAAGCCAAAATACCTCAATTTAGACGAAGAACACGGATTAGATGATGATATAATCAACACAAGCCTTCCAAAAATGATGGTCTATGATGTTCCCGATCTAAAACCCTCAAATTCCATCGAAGTGTTGCGAAAAACGAAGGAAAAAAGGAAAATGGACGAGCGATCCACGTCCAGGCCTTTAAATAGCCGACCTTGGCCGACAGCTTACGTACGTAATCGGCCATAGCCTACGTACGTAATCGGCCATGGCCGAACTCCCTGTACCAGTTCTGCCGACATGTTACGTACGTTACCGGCAGACTGTTACGTATGTAACAGGCCTTACGGCCGTTACTGCCGGGCCATTACGGCCGTTACTCGGCCAGGTCTGTCCAGCCAGGACTCGGTCGATCCGACGGTCTGGAAAATCCCGAAACCTAGACCTGAATATAATCCGAAGATATGGTTACGAATTACTCGCAAAGAAGAATCTAAGCACTAAGAGAACACACATTTCCGACCACCCAAGGGCTCGAAATTCGACAACGGAAGTAATCACCCCAAACTTTGGGAAATTACGAAAATGGCCTAAAACGTCCGAAATACACGATACACGATCGAAACACCAAACCAAAGCTTGCAACATGAATAATAACATTAAATGAACTTACGAGAAACTCGAAACAACAGTTATGGACGAGATTCGCAAGAATCAAGCTCAAGTGCGGAAAAGTCATTTAAGAACACGGAACTCAACAAAACGATACCGAAACGAACTCGGCTGACAAAAAGTGTAGAATTAAATATTCTCAAAATGACGAAACGGTCATAAGCAAGTCGTTGAAACTGACCTCTGCCGAAAAAGAAAATTACCGGAAATCGAAATTGAAGATATTACATAATGAGCTTCAGAGAGCTCATGAGAAAATGACTTCTGCTAGGCACATTCTATCTCACTTAACCGAACTTTATGGTGAGCACAGCAAAACTGCTAGATATGAGATATCCAAGGAACTGTTCGGTGCAAGGATGAAGGAAGGTGAGAAGGTTGGGGAACACATCCTCAAAATGATATCCACGATCGAGAGATTGGAGGCTCTTGATTTTAAAGTGGATACTTCTCTCCAAACCGACCTTATCCTACAGTCTCTCCCTGATTCCTTCTCACAGTTTGTTATGAACTTCAACTGCAATAAGATTGCATGTAATTTAGCTGGGCTAATGAACAAACTTGTGACCGCTCAGTCTCAGATGAAGACTCCGCGGATGAAAGAGTCTGCTCATGTGATTTCTTTTGGACCTCTGAGGTCTAAGAACAAGAAGAAAAAGACCAAGAAGCAGACCGGACCACGTGTCAAGGACTTCAAGGGCGAAGGCAAGGCCCCAACGGTTCCGAAGAACAAGAAGAAGAAGGATGCTTGCCTCAAGTGCGGTGAGCTGGGCCACTGGGCTAGAGATTGTCCGATTCTTCATGGCACTTCAGGTACAAAACTTTTAGTTTTGGAAACAAATTGTTCTGCTACTGTATTTTCTACTTCTTGGATACTGGATTCTGGTGCTAGTTCTCATATTTGTACCGTAAATCAGGATCTGGAACAAAGTAGGAAGCTTGGAGCTGGAGAAGTTATGATCACAGTCGGAAGCGGGCATAGTGTCGAGGCGACCGACATAGGATCACTTCTTTTGGGTTTAGAATCCGGCTTTGTTTTGACTTTAGAAGATGTACTTGTTTTGCCCAAGGGGCACAAAAACATTGTATCCATTCCGGTCATGGACTGAAAAGTCTTTTCATTTTTCATTGGTGATGGTTCCTGCAAAATTTATTTCAGAAATAAACTAGTAGTCTTTGCTACATTGTTAAATGGATTGTATCATCTAAATCTCAGCAACAAAGTAGTTGTGAATACTATGACTAGAAAACGCGGTAGGGATGAAACCAATCAAGTTTTGAAATGGCATCTTAGACTTGGTCATGTTGGTCAGACCAAGGTTTACAAGATGGAAAAAGATGAACTTATGGGTCTATTGGGATCGGATCCTTTTCCTACTTGTGAATCTTGCATTAAAGGCAAAATGACTAAGTCCCCCTTCACAGGGACTTTTGAAAGAGCCACTGATAAACTGGGATTAATCCATACGCATCGGCTTCATCTACTTCAGATCTTATAGCTGCGGGTATTGTACTTGTAATTATGTAAATAATTTATATAAGGCAATGTATGTTTCTTTATTTACTGGTAGTTACTAGCATTCCTAACTCGTAAATATACATATAGAAGCTGGTCCATGTATTTGAGAGCAAAATGTTCCACTTCTTATTGGATAAGGGGGTCGGCACTGGAAAGGTTTATATCTCAAATACTTAATCTTTCACAAGTCAATGAAACTTTACTGGTGTTAAGTTTATGTGAAGACTTGTATAACGTGTTCTTTGACATGGAGAGTGCCTGTCGAACGCTAATGGTTAGTGGGAGCACACGTTATAGGTATGCTAATTGGATTAGTATACTCGAACTGACTCACTCTAGATTCGTCACACGGATTTCACTCCGGGACAGTCAATGACGGAATCGAAAGGTTGTGATAGGATTCTACTGAATACCAAGATAGAATTCTTTCTCCCGTTAGTGAGCGGGTTATATGTCCTATACGGTTATTGGTAGATGAGATCAAAAGTCTTTGGCCAAAGCATTGGAGCTAGTTGAATTGGATACACGAGAGCTCGATGATCTCGATTTGCATTAGCGCATGCATAGAGTCAAGTATAGATAGGGTTTGACTGACCGTGACCCTATGACTTGATCGGGATATTTGAAAGAAGGGTTTATACATATACTGTTATTCATGACAGAATGTTCTTGAATGATTCCAATCATTCGTTCTTAGTTGGGGTACAGTGTAGGACGCCAGGCTGGATAGGTGGTGCTACTACTCTTTGGTTTCTCCCACTGCTGACTGAGACGGACCTACCGAGTCGCGCAATAGGATTGACGACGGAATGAATCGAGCTTAATCTCTCATTATAAATATTAGATATTGGATATATAATTTGGGACATTGGATGTCTAAATTGATTTATTAGATAAATTAATTTACGGCCTGATGAATTAAATAAATTACTGGGTAATTAATTTAATTCATAAATATAATTCTTTCTTGGAGAAATTAATTATGTTATTTTGTATTTGATATTATTAATTAATTGGATTAATTAATTTATATAAATACATCAGAATAGAATCGGAGTTTATCTGTTTGGACTCACGGGAGTCTGAAACGAGTCGGACTCATTCCATTCCTTCTAGATGGCCTCCTATTTCCTCCCCTTTTCTTTAGTCCTTGTCTCCACCTTAATTTGTGGGAACATAAGGCATCTAGGGGACAAGATATGTTGAATATCTTGAGGGTAGGTGCTTTGGTTGAAGAATAAAAGTGAGAAGACTAACTCTCACTTGACACCCTTGCCATTCCAACCGTAAGTGAGAGATAGTGAGAGAAAATATTTTTCTTAAGTCTTCCTCGTGTTCTTCACCTTGTTCTTGATAATTCTTGGAGAAAAAATCAAGAAATCAAAGAGAGAAATTTTGATAAACATACTTAGTGTATATTCATCAAATTCAATAGCTTCATCACTTATCTCTAGCCGTATCCTTGGAGGATAGCAAGGTGATCGTCATCCCATTCGCTTCTCCAGCGCGTGGCAAGTAGAGGCATTGTATTTTCGACGTTGGATCGTTCAAGTGCTTGGAGTGCTTTGGATCGTAGGTATATACAACTAAGCTTGGGGAATAACTCAAGAGAAGGAATCCATTTAATCAATGGACTACAAGGGTGAGTTTCGATATCTCTTGTGTTTTCATTTTAATATTCATATATACGTAGCTCGATCGATCCTTGTAAGGATTCAGATCGAATTAATTTTCTTTTTTCCGCTTCCGCTGGGCCTTCATTTTAGGCACCGAATCCCAACAGATTTCTAGGTCAAGGACATGTTCTATAGGAGTTGGTGGATCTATGATGGAAAGATGTTGGATGTTCAGAGTAATATCTTCTACTCCTATAGGATCATGGTGAGGTTCGTCGAACACTACATGAATTGATTCCTCAATTGTTAGCTTCCTTTTATTAAAGATCATGAAAGCTTTGCTAATAGAGGAATATCCTATAAATATCCCTTCATCCGATTTCTCATCAAAGGTTCTAAGTTGATCTCTCCCGTTGTTCAAAATGTAACACCTGCATCCAAATATGTAAAAGTACGAAACTAATGGAGTTTTGTTGTTCCATACCTCATAAGCTCTTTTGTTGTGGTTTTTTTTGATGATACAGTGGTTTTGTGTATAGCATGCTGTATTGGTGGCTTCGCCCTAGAAACGTTGTGGCAACTTGCTTGCGGCAATCAGTGTCCTTGTTGCTTCCTTCAGCGTCCTATTCTTGCGCTCAGCAACACCGTTTTGTTGAGGTGTACGGGCAGCTGAGTATTCATGTTGTATCCCATTTTCCATACAGTATTGCTCTATGAAGCGGTTACTGAATTCTATACCTCTGTTGGAATGAATGGACATGATACTCAACCCTTTCTCATTCTGAAGCTTTCTCAGGTGCTCGGGCAGCTTTGATGTTGTTTCCTTCTTCTTGCTTAGGAAGATTGTCCAATCATACCTGGAAAAGTCATCAACAATAACGAGACAGTATTTCTTACCTCCCAAACTTACCGGGTCTACAGGACCGTATAGATCCATGTGTAGCATCTCTAGAACTCTGTGAGTGGAAGGGTAGGATGTATTCTTCAGGTTGTTCTTGATTTGATTGCCTTTCTGACAGGGTCCACAAACGCTGTCTTTTTGGAATGACACATTGGGCAATCCTCTAACCATTCCCTGTCTGGAAAGCTTGTTGATAGTCTTGAAGTTGACGTGAAACATCCTTTTGTGCCATAGCCAGCTTAAATTTGTAGTGCCGTTGGCAACAAAACAAGGAATTGTGGAGCTCGTAGGCATCCATTCAGCAATATACATATTACCTGATCTGCTTCCTGTGAGCACAACTTCTTTGGTCAGGATGTTCTTGACTCTACAGTGATCTATATAGAACTTCACCGAGAACTGTTTGTTACATAACTGGCTAATACTAAGTAGATTGTACTGTAAGCCTTCAACATAAGCTATATCATTGACTTTAAATTTTCCGACAAGCAGGTTTCCCTTCCCTCTTGTTCTTCCTTTTGATTTATCACCGAAGCGCACTTTTGTACCGCGACCTTCTACGTAATCTGACAGCTTGATTTTGTCTCCTGTCATGTGCAGAGAACATCCGCTATCGAAGTACCAGATGTCCTTCTCTAAAATGTCCTGTATGCAAACAAATTAAGTAGATTTAGGTCCCCTTTGATTGTTGGGTCCATAGATGTTAGTGCCTTTAGGTATCTAGATTTTCCTGACAGCAATAGGTTTACTATAGGATGGTTTAGGTCCGTAGTTACGATGTCTATGTGAGGCATGTGCGTAGTCGCTATAACCATGATAATTATTATGCATGTAAATTTCAGGGTTATTATTATTAATCCAGTACGAATGCCGTCTTGGAGGTGGAGACATTTTCTTCAGCCTTACAGTTTGCCTTCTGGGTCTCTAGTTGGATTCCCAAAGCTATTATTGATACTGTGCGGAAACTTGCTTTCGCGAGGGATAACGAGGCTCATGTATCCAATATATAGGCGTGCTGTACTAAAGGCACTGCCGTGCGGGCCTTTGATATTTGGATACAGCCTTCTTTCTGAACGGTTGTTGGTGCTGTTGATATGCTCGGGAAGCATGTTGTTGAGTACGCCTTACAGGTCTGAATGGATGGTGATTCCGCTGTCTGGAATATAAGTGTGGTGGCGGAATGGCAACTTTTGCTGTTCGCGGTGCAACGGGTTCCTTCACAGGACTCGGAATTTCTCCTGATACAGGAATGGGTTCCACACCCCTGACGAACACAATACTAGTTTTCCCTTTGTTGGAAAGTGAGCGGTATCCTAAGCCACTTTTACATGAGCATGTTGCTCGGTGCTTAGAATTTATTCCATTCTTTTAGATGATTTCTCGAAAGATTTCAGAATGGTCTCAAGTTCTCCTTCTCGTTTTTCGAGAGTTTTTACTTTGGCTTGAAGCAGAACAAAATCATTTGTCTTGCTTTCACTATGAGATTTAGCTTTACGTATTTCATGAGCAAGTTGATGATTGCTCTCCATGAGTTTTTCATAATCGACTTTGCTGTTTTCACAATCAACAGACATATTTTCATAATTTACTTTCAGTAAGTCGTTTTCTTCCTTCAGCTCTAGGTAAGGGATGGAGGTGGATGTTTTCATTTTTCAAAGTCACATGGGCCTTTTGAATGTTTTTAAACTCATTCATCATGTTTTCAAAAGTATGAGATGCATTGGTAGGAATAACTGAGGTTGAGCTTACCTCATCATCGCTATCTTCATCTTTCGGAATGTCTTTGGCCATAAAGCACATATATGCTTTATCTTCGAAATCATCATCAGATGAATCACTATCAGTGATTACCTGATGACATTCTTCAGAATTTGATGATGCGGGGGAGGCTTCAGATTCACCAATCAGGGCCTTGAGCTTGTTTTTCTAAGCACGTCTTCTTTCATCCTTTTCTTGTTGCTCGGCTTCCGGCAACCTTTGAACTTTGGGATGAGGACATTTATTTACATAATGTCCTGGTTTCCTGCAATTATAACACAGGTTAGCGTCACCAGAGGAAGTTTCGGTACTTACCTTGCGAATAGGCTTGGGCCTGTATGGAGTCTTTCCCGACTGCTTGATAAACTTCTTGAACTTATTCATGAGGAGCGCCATTTCGTCTTGTGACAGGATGTCATCGTCGCTGTCAGCATTCTTGTGAATGGGCTTTGATGAACTCGGCATGCTGTATCTTCGGTTGGATACAACGTCTAAGGCTATAGTCCTAGCGGGAGATTCTTCAGCTTTCTCTCTCCCGTCTATATCGTACTCAAATGCTTTGAGGTTAGAAAAGAGATCAAAAGTACATATTTCACTAAGATTGCACGACACACGCATAGCTGTGGTCTTAATGTCCCATCGGGCAGGGAGAGATCTGAAAATTTTTAGGTTCTTCTCCCTTTGGGTATAAATCTTGTCTAATGCTTCAAGTTCACCAACAATGCCAGTGAATCTGAGGTCAAGTTCCTCAAGTGTTTCAGTTGGTTTCATTTCAAAATATTCAAATTGCTGAGTTAATTTTGAAATCTTGTTTTCTTTTGAGAGCTCAGTTCCCTCACAAATTAACTTGAGTTTATCCCAGATATCCTTGACTGTTTTACAGCTCTTTACCTTAGAGAACGTGCCTTTGTCAAGAGTGACAAATAGCGCATTCTTTGCAACATTGTCGAGATTGGCACACTTTCTATCATCAGAAGTCCATTGGTCGCGCCCTTTCTCGAGCATCTCGGCAAGAGCTTGGCCTTCAATCCTTGGGGCCGGATTTACCTTCATGATCTTTATGGGGCCATCCTGTATAACAAAAATCATCTCTTCGTGCATTGCTGCAAGTTGAGCCTCCATCCTAATTCTCCAATCATCAAACTCGTAATAGAAAACATGGAGACTTTATTAATCATTGATGTATCCATATGAGAATATATGAAAGAAAAAGACTGCTTTAAGCAAAAATAAGTGATTTTGGATCTGATTCGGTTAAAAATACGACTGATTCTTTTTAGAATCAACCGCTTTGATACCACTTGTTGGCCACTAAGTATACAGAATACAGCTTGGAAAGTGTTTTAAGCAACAAGCTGTACTATTTTCAAATCTGAGTGCGTAGCGGAAGTCTTGTTAAAGTAAGTTGCTGTAAATACAGCAACTAGATATGAAGTGTATACTTAAAATAATCACAGATATTAAAACATTAAATGCAGAAGGTAAATGACACAGTAATTAAAGTGGTTCGAGCTAAACCCCTCTACGTCCACTGGTCCTCCACACAGGAGTGAAAATGTTTGTTATAAATACTATGTACACAACTACGTATTTATAATCAAACCTATCAATGTATCGTTCACACAGATTGATACAATGATCAAAACTTTCAACCGTTCACACAGATTGGTTTAGGCTTTCACTTGACTAACTTCTTCACACACAGTTCCGAAGCTTTGTCTCTTCAATGCAAGTCCGTCACACACAGTTCGGGAAAAGCAAGGCTTGCTCAGTCCACACAGGGTTGATGGGTTTGTTCAATGATAGAACGATGGTTTGAATAACAACTTGACTTTCTTGAGCTTGAGCTGATGATGTGTTGTTCAAGGTTGAGCACTTGTATATTTCTTCTCTCAGAATATGCAGTATGCTTGAAGAAATATGTTTGCTCAGAATATTCGTGTAAGCGCTTGTTATCTTAGTGATAGTTTTTCGGGTTGTGAGTTCGTGTCTGATCTTCAAACTCTAGGGGATATATATAGACTTATGAATATATCCGTTGAGAAAGTTCCGTTGAGCAAAAGTCTGTTACAACTGGATGTTTGACTTGTATATACCAAGATCCGGATTTTGCGTTGTTTGAAGATCTCTGTTGGTTTTAGTATTTAAATACTTTATCCTTTCAGTATTTAAATACTTCTTATCAAACGGGACTTGACTTTAGCAAATAACAAAGATTCCTTTTCAAACGGTCTTCAGTCCTGTTTTGTTGGGTATTGAAGGTCTCAATACTTTACAGCTTGAATGTTGTATCCATTTGTGCTGTAGGCTATAAAGGGGAGGTCGCTGTATGGAATATTTGCTGTATGAAGGGACAGCTTCCATACTTGGCGCTTTTAGACTCTTGTTGCTGTATGATGGCATAATGATAAGTCTTCGATACAGGTGCGGCAACTTCGATTAGACTTTCGATACAGCAGCTTGATGTATGCTGGATTGGCACATTGTCAAAACACTCTATCAAAACCTCGATACAGGGATTGTTATCCCAACACTAATATTTTGATTGCATCTATTCTTATTACACCTGCTACCATTGTCCTATTTTAAGTCAACTCAGAGGAACATCGAGGCTAGTGGCTTCATCTTTGGGCTTGCTATAACGCAAGGACAATGTGTCTGCTTGCACTTAGATTGAGACTAGCTTAATGCTAGTCACTTGTTCTGATATTTGGATTCTTGCATTTGGTTCAAGACTTTATATTGAACACACCTAAACTTTCTGAGGTCACAATCGCAACAAGGGTAAGTAAACATCGACATGTTAAGCGGGTATAATTTAAACCTTTAAGCCAGAATTTACTATCAATTTAACAAGGAAATGTGGACATTAAATTTTAGGCTTTTTAGGTGGTGTCGTTGGAACCAGTGTCCAATGATATGCAAATGTATGCATTTTGTTCTACATACTTCTTTAATGCTTTCAGCACTTACAAGCATTACAATAGATACTGGTGGGAATAATGAATTCCTTGCCTTAGTGACCAAAATCTATGTATACAAAAAACTTTACCTCAAGTAGCTATACACCAACTACACGTGGCAAACCTATCTTTTAATTCTTTCTACAGAATACATGTCAAGATGAACTGACCAGATCAAATCTAATCTGAAAATGCCACTACATCTGATTAAAGTGTAACTTGTACAAATAAATCTTGTACTTTCTACTAACCAAACTTTATTTCTTCATCACAATAGGCAGATATGCTACTCAATCCCAAATCCTAAAATAACTTATCAATCACAATGAAGCACAATGAGATATTAATTTTCATTTCAATGATCACTATTACGAGCCTCGATACCAATTTCACACTCTGCACACAATAAACGGCGGTCTATCTTCACCTTCCACCCCATTTCCTTAACATGTTGAAATCTAGAAGTTTGTCAAACACTACATGCAAAATAAATAGAAAGAGGAACAAGCATTTGCTGCAATGTCACAGAAGAAGCATCGTGTTAATATAGTCTGATCCCAGGGTTGTCAAACAGACACCGGGGGGGATACTATTGACATTAATTGGATACAGCACTACTATTTTTCCGTTTAGTATTATGATTGCATCCATTCTTATTACTCCCATCACCAAATTAATCTGGGCAAGATCGTCCTATGTTAGTGAACTTGATGAACTTCAAGGTTTTCGGCTTCAGTTTTGGGCTCACTATATTGCAAGGACTATGTGGTTACGTGCACTTAGCTTGACGCTCTCTTAATTCTGTTTACTTTAATTTCTAATCGTTGGATTCTTGCATCTGGTTTGAGGCTTGATATTGGATAGACTTAAACTTTATCGTCGCAGTATGTGTAAGTGAAGACAATAATTAAGGAAATTTTTACAATATTGACCAGAAATTACTATTAATCAACAAATAAATCTGGACATCGAATTTTAGGTCTTTTGAGTGTAGTTAAAAATGCCAAAAAAATCCTCCCAATGTCTGGTAATATGTAAGCATCAACTGATTCTGTTCTACATTATGTTCTATTCTTCCTTCATCACATGTAAATTTTACATAAGAGACTACGGAATTATGAAGTTCTTGTAACACCCCCGATATATTCAGGAATATTACAGCGCCGCAAATCCTTTACATAAGGATTTACAAGGCTGAAGAATTGAAAAGACATTAACAGGTACCAAGAGATGAAAATAACGGAATTAAGATACAACAGTTCTGACCAAATACTGAAAATACGAATGTTCAACAGGAAATTATTAATACATCACCACATTCAAATTCATCATAAACGACTACGTACTCGAGTACTTATTGAAATAACCAACAAACAACAGACAAATAAACCCGGCCGGAACATCACTCTGCACCCTCGTCGTCATGCAGCTCCAGTGGTTGTTTCCCTGCTCTCCTGGATCCTGAACATAAACAAAATGTTCACCCCCGAAGGGTTAGCACAACGATGCTAGTACAAGTACCACAATATATTATTCAACATCTCACGAAGAATAATAACGTAAATGACAAAAATACCAACGAGTCTTCTCCTACGAGAAACTCATAAATAACATATACAACTGATAATCGCAACATGATATCATAACATACACATGGTAATTCCGACGATCCAGCGTTTACTGCCTAGAACCCACGATGATCCCGTCAGACCAACCCGTGGTGGGAAAACCCGTCCGATGATCCAGCGCACGCTAGCATAGATCCCCCGATAATCCCGTCGGACCAACACGAGGTGGACATACAACAACGACATACATGCACGACAATATGTGTAACATCAATACATAAAACAAATAGGGTACTTGCCTCGATTCGAAGACAAGAACAATACTTCCACGAAAACGAAACACTCGAAGGTCGCCCCTTCAGTCAATCACGTAATAAGCTCGAACCTTAACAAAAGAAATAATATAGAATTTATCTCATGTCGTACGAATGTCTAACAATCCGATTTACGGTCGAAAGCTCATAAAATGTAATCTGTCTAAACTACTTAGCGTACGCTAAATATTATACGTAGCGTGCGTTAAGTCTGTTCGTTAGCGTACGTAAATTACGAAGCCTAGCGTACGCTAACTACGCACGGTCAGTACCTCACTGATCAGCCGACTGACTCGCCTGATGGATTAACGTACGTTACGTACCAAACGTAGCGTACATTAACTCATGCTCGATAGCGCACATTAATCTACAAAGCTTAGCGTACGCTAACCGTGTATGGCAGTTCACTACTGGGCAACAGATTGTTCTTATCATGATCAAACCAACGAAATCTTCAGTGTTAATTCATGTTACCTCCATGAATATCATGTTCATACAGTTATGAATGGTATTACAGATAACAACAACTTCGGATTCAAGAATATGTATACTATTATAAAACCATATTCCATTTCGATTACAATTCTTCATGCGATAATTCGGAAGGCCTAACGGTTGATATCAATTCCTTAAATCAATCAAAACTATCATCTTGTAGTTTGATTAACACTCCATCTATGCAAGATAAATCCTTCCATGATCAATCTCTTAGATTCGTCTAACAATAATGATGTTAAAGTCAAGTCCGTGATTACTATGAAGACACCTTCTAAATTCGGATTACCAATGACAGAAAGTTCCTCTACTTGTTTATTGTAATAAGATTCGAATCACGATGTTCATAATCAAGGTACTTAAGGCATAATCATCTCAATATCCTAAACATGATGTGGTTTGGATAATTCACCCAAGAAACTCAATATTTTGCTAGCATGATCATCTTATTCTCCATAACACGAATCTAGAGTTGGAGATAGAATCAACATACCTTAATATGAAGAAATCACTGAACCCCAAAGGTGGAATCTGACTCCGGTTGGTTATATGCCACTCCAAGGTGCTACTTTTCTTCAATGATCAATCACAATAAGTATCCAATGACCAATGATCAAGTGGATGTGTTATAAGTGTATCTAAGGAAGATGATATGCCCTCTGGTCTCTCAAGAACGAAAGATAAACGATGGAAATGAGAAATAAAATGGAGTGCTGGCCCATATACAAACTTTCTGTACATAGCAGATTAGCACACGCTACCATACATCCTTAGCGCGCGCTAATAAGAGTCGACTCCAGAATGGTCCAGGTTCATCCGTGGGAATCTTATCCGGTCCTACGTCCGGCTAGCGCATGTGTTAGCCGCCTAGCTCAATAATTGATTACCTAACGCACGCAAGTCCTTCATTCGTAGCGTGCACTAGTAGTAGCCGATAGCGTGCGTTAAGATACATTCTTAGCGTGCGCTATCACGAGTTTGCATGATAAAATTTGCATGATGATATACTTATGTATAAAGATACCAATGTGAGAAATAACATACTCCAATTATCGAGATCATAAATCCGAATAATACAGGGTTCGAATACAGATGAAATACACAATAATAAATCCGGATATTACATACTCTCCTACTAAAAAGGAGTTTCGTCCCGAAACTCAAGACGAATATAACTCTGGATATCTGGACTTCATGCTATCTTCCGTTTCCCATGTGGCTTCTTCCACTCCATGACGTGACCACTGAACTTTGACCAAAACAATTGGTTTGTTCCTCAACTGCTTAACTCGACTTTCGAGTATCTTGACCGGTCTTTCTTCAAACGTCCCATCCTGAGCGACTTCGATCTCGCCGAAATCAATGACATGACTAGGATCCGGTATATATCTCCGTAACTGGGATACGTGGAACACGTTATGAACATGGCTCAATGACGGCAGCAATGTCAATCTGTATGCCAACTCTCCAACTCTTTCAAGGATCTCGAATGGTCCGATATATCTCGGACTCAGCTCTCCCTTCCTTCCAAAATGAAAAATACCTCGAGTAGGAGAAACTTTTAAAAGTACGTGGTCTCCCGTACTGAACTCCAGTGGGCGACGGCGTACGTCTGCATAAGATTTCTATCGACTCTGGGCGGTCAACATCCTTTCACGAATCAAGGCTATCTTCTCTCGTGTCTGCACGATCAACTCTGGTTCTGTCCCGATCAAGTCTGATGAATCGTCCAAACATAGGGGCGATCTGCATCTCCTCCCGTATAATGCCTCAAATGGTGCCATCTTAATGGAAGCATGTCAACTATTATTGTAGGTAAATTCAATCAACGGTAGATGAACTTCCCAATCGTTGGACCAATCTAAGGCACAGGCCCTTAGATTCTCAGCCGACTTGCTTTTCTCAAATAATTATGTTTTGCATTGATAATATCAGTAGTTGCCTGGTGAAGAAGCATATTGACTATGGGAGTTATGTGTATCTTCCATGCGAACAGCTTTTGGCTCTATTTTTATGGAGTTGGAAGTGCAGTTGTGGTCATTCCTTCATGGCTGCATGACGTTGTGTTTGACCCCTTTTATCTTTTCTAGGGATTGAAAGTATTTGGTCGTGTCTCTGTTTGCTTGTTTTCTTAGTCTTAGTAGATTGCCAGTTCAGGTCGTTGATTCGTAGTTTTTTCTTTGCTGCTTGCTGTCTTGTTAGGCCTCCTGAAGGTCTTTGTTCCCTTTTTCCGTTTCTATTGGTGTTTCTCCCTCTTCTTTAATGAATTGGTTTTTCAAAAAAAAAAAAAAAGAAACAAACACCCTTGCACAGTGTTAAAGTATTTATGCTGTCATATAGTTGTCTAATCTTTTTATGTTGGTTTGTGTATTGTCTGCAGCACCTTTTGCTGTTGGTGGTCGATGCAGTTTCGGGAATCTGAGGATCTGCTCATCAGATTTCGTCTGCCATATTAGATGTGTTCATTTCTATGCTTTCGTGGACATGTAGTTACTGTGTTTAAATCTGAATCTGTATTTGATCACCTTATGCTTTGAAGTGTGTTTAAATTTGAATTTGTGATGTCAATCCGACTTGTTATCTTTTAAATTTCGAGTATTTTTTGTGTCTTTTTCATACTCGTTCTGTAGAGTATCTATTCATTACTGAAGAGTGTAAAGTAATGAAAAAATGGAAACCGTAGCTTTAAGGTCAATCAATCGGTTCCGGTTAAACTTTGCTCGTGTATGGTACGTGGTTAATTCAGTGATTTCGGTGCTTGTTTTTGTTGATTTTGCAGTTAATTTGATATTGTCAGTGGTTGTTTTGTTGATTTGGTGTAAGGTTCGCGGTGACTTGCCGTTTCAGAGGTGCAAATTGACTCTGGATTCGGTTGAGTTTTGTGATAGGGAGGTGGATGAAGGCGTGGCTTCGGAGTTTACGGATATTGTAACATAATTAATATAATTTCTACGGACTGTTTAGGGTCATAAATGCCATTTTCTCCTATTTTTCCTAGCTATAGCATAATTTACTTAAATTGTGTAGAGGTTTATTAGCGGCAGTGAATGAAATATAAATTATCTTGCTCATGTAGGACAAGAGTAATAAAAGTGTAATGTTAGGGTAAAAAGGGAGGATATTGACCTATCAGGCACATGCGCATTGTAATATCCGTACTTTTTATTGACTTTTTGACCTTGTCGTTCTTCCTATTTTGTCGCTCTGGAATCACTTCGAGATGTTGTCGATGTTGATCTGGGAGTTTATATCATTTAGAATTCTTGTTCAAATCATTGTTGCATTGGATCATTGTTGCGATGCTATCACCTGTGTGTGGGGCGTAGCGCACGCTACACTCCCTTTATAGCGCACGCTATTTAAGTACTAGTAGCGCACGCTAACTGTCTGCATTAGCGCACGCTACTAGTGTATTTGAGGCAGACAGTCCAGTAGGTACTGGACTCGATTGAAGGATTCGTAGTGCACGCTATGTGTAGAAGACAGCGCGCGCTAGTTGTATTAGTAGCGCACGCTAATCAATCATGGTAGCGCACGCTAAAGCTCGAGCAGGACAGAGGACAGTAGGTTCTGGACTCCCATTTCTGGGCAACAACTACCAGATAGCGCACGCTAACTCTTGGATAGCGCACGCTAGAGAAAGGTGTTAGCGCACGCTACGGTATACGTAGCGCACGCTAACGATGCTGGCAGAAGCCACTGGACTACCGGGTGACCCCGTTAGCGCAAGCTAATATTGAGGCGTAGCGTGCGCTAGACTGAACGCAGTATATAAGGGACAGTTGACCCTGCACTTGTCATTCTTCATCATTTTCATTTCTTCCGATCGGGAGAGCTCGGGAGAGGCGATTTGGGGTGATTTGAGGCGGTCCTTCTTCAACAATCATCATCTTGAGTTGGATAACAAAGATTTCACAACATTTAATCTATCTCCATCTTCCAAATCAAGGTAAAAATCCTTAGAACCTTAGTTTTGGGAATTTTGGGAATTTTCTTAGATTCATCCGATTTATCCATTTTGGGACTTCAGAATTTTGAGATTATGATGTATCTACCCCGTGCCCATGTTTCCTCTACGATTATATGGATTTTTTTGTACTTTATTCGGACTTGGGAGGGTTTGTGTGATTTTCAAACCTCTAAGTGATTATCCTTGTAGTTTCGCGAATCGTAGGCGGGTTTCGTGAGTTTCTTCATGTGATTTGAGTATGGATTATTGATTATCGTGTTCCTTACGAATCGTTAGGTGCCGGAAGTGCGTTCTTGGATCTACCAAACTTATACACTTTTCATTTCGATTCTCGATGTCTCAAAGGCAAGTATATGTTTATGATTGTACGTTCTCGACTTTGAAAGTGAGGTATATAAATTGTATGATTGTATATATTCACTCTGGGACATACCGACGAGTCCTCAGAGGGTTCCATGGCCTGTGGTGCGGTTCCATGAATAATTTATATTTTCAATACCCTTCTGGTGCCAAGGGATATATGAAGGATCCCACACCGTTTTCAAGTTGGAGGTGTAATGATTTCTTAGTATGTGAAATATAGTGAAAATTTACAATTAATACATTCTTGAGCATGTTTGTCATGAGATATGAGTTAAATATGAGACGTTACATGTTTTTAATGCGTGTGGAAGTGAACATTATAATATATATGTTGATGGGTTGCATTTAAGTTTAACTTTTGATGTTTGTTTGTTGATGAAGGATCTGTCTGCGATGAATCCAACGGGCTCGGGGGTTTTGGTGGATGAAGGTGGTGTGGTGTATGTGTTTGTCTTACATGTGTGTTGTAACATCCCCATGATATACGATGATATTACAGCGCCGTAGATTCTCTTTTGGAGAACCCACCAGGCTAATATACATAAAACTCATTAAAATTAACAAACCACAACCTTCAGTTAGTTAAAGGGTCAAACTGTCTCCAATATGACATAAATTACAAAACCAAATAACACATTATCCCGTAGGACCACAACTGATACAACAGCACCATCCATAATAAAAACAACTCAATGACAACACATGACAGTACCCGCGCGAGTACAAAGCCAAGACACAACCATGAGTTTGACAAAATGACCACCAACTCAAAATAGTACACGATATCAAGGCTGCCCACCAAGCTCGTATCCACCCTGTGCTGGCTCCCTTATTGGACCTGAACCTGAATACACAATAAGTATATCCACCCCCGAAGGGGTCAGCAAAAATGCCGGTGCAAGTACAACAATTACAGAAAATGTACACCCAACGAATATTCAACAGAAATCACAATGTCATCACAAATATTCCGGAATGAAATGCCATAATCCTCATCGCAAGATAACCTCCCGAGTTGTACTGGCCCTATACCCGTACGGAATACACACCCCAGAGAGTCCTCGTCAGGCCCTCCCCGGTATACAACCCAACCGAGTGATCCATAGAACTCGAAGTCTGACAGGATCTCAGGGGACCCTCGTTGGTTTTACTCGGCTCACACAATCTCAATAAATACATGGCATAAATCGTATATTTTCTCAAAATCATAATTTTCACACATTCACATGAAGTACAATAAACGTAATCAATGTACTTGCCTTGGTTGGAAACGATACGAGAATAATGAACGGAAAGATGTACGATCCAAACCCCTTCAAAGAATCGATCCTAGTTCAACAAAATACCGAATCAAATACCATACTATGAAAATGGAAGGAGTCACCCTAAGTTTTGCTCATATGGACCTTTATTCTAACACTATGAAGACAACATAGCTCGAATCCAAACTACGGAGGATAACTTGGGATTTAATCCGTGAACTTGGAGAAAAAATGAAGGATTGTCGTTACAACATCATAATCTAGTACAAATCTGAGCTAAAATAGATTAAAATCGAAGATCTCAACAAAACCCCAAAATATGAAGCCAGCAGATTTTACCTTGATTTGGACGGTGAAAGTTGATGAGATGATGATAACTTGGTGTTAGGAACTCAAAAATATTGTTGGATGAAGAAATCTGACCAAAATCTACACTTTTTAATGGTCAAGAACGCTCAGCCTCCGGAGGAGGAGAAGAAAGGGAAGAAAATGACGATTCTAAGCCTGCCCAGCATATATATATACTGGGGGGAAACTAGCGCACGCTACGGCTAAAAATTAGCATGCGCTAACGGGCTTGAAAGGCAGTACAGAACTCACTGTCTGACTTCAGTAGTGTGCGCTACTCAGAAATACTAGCGCGCGTTATCGAACGTGACTAGCGTGCGCTAAACCCAAAACATAGCATACGCTATCTGCTATCGCCCACAGTCCAGAAAACAATCTGCCCTCATTGACCTACCGACCTAGCGCGCGTTACCAACCTTTAACGTATGCTAACACACCCGTAATAGCATACGCTAGTCCTCGATTAGCGTGCGTTACTGCCTCAGTCCAGAGTCCAGAAAGCTCACTGCCCAACAGGCCTAACACGCGCTAATGTACAAGAATAACGTGCGCTACTCGCATCTGGCTAGCGTGCACTGTAATATCCGCAATTTCGATTTCCGATAATTTTCTTTTATGGCGGAAGTCCATCTTAGAAACTCTATTGTGACCATTTCGTCGTTCCGAGAATGATTAATTCTACACTTTTTGTCATCCGAGTTCGTCTCGGTGTCGTTCTGTTGAGTTCCGTGTTCTTAAGCGGCTTTTCAACATATGAGTTCGACTTTGTTAAATCACCATCAATTCTTGGAAACTCCAAAAGTTCTGAATCTTTTCAGTATTATAGAGCATCAAGTTATCTTTCCAATGATTCAAACGGTGAGTCAATCGGAGTCCGGACGACGGAGTGATGGTCGAAATAGCTAAGACTGCACCATGTGCCTTTTAGTCTTTGGAGCGGGCATGCGCGCTGCCCCCGATGGCTGTGCCGCGGCACTAAGCCAACGTGCTGGGCAATTTTTGGCCGTGGGTCGCGGCACACTCAGCTTGTGCTGCGGCACACAGTGCAGGTTTGCCTATTTCAGCGGGTTTCGTGAGGATCAAGCTCATTTCATCATTTTTCCTTCTTCCTCTCCTCCTTGGGCGATTTGTGGGCAATATTTTGGGCGATTTAGCATCATCAAACCCAAAGAATTTCATATTCTTCAAGTTTTGGTGTGGATTAACAACATATTTTTGGATTCTTCATCCTAATCGAAGGTAGATTCTTCAACATCTTGGATGTCGATTTTGAGTTGGGATATGATGATTTGGATGTTGTAACCATGATATGTGAAGGGATATATGTATGATTATAAGTTTTTATGAATTATCATTGGATTGTTGGAGGATTATTCAAGAACATGTTGGATGTTGATTTTGGAATTGGGGGTTTCGATTAGATGTTGTTGGAATCTAGAATTATGTATTCCTACAAGAATATTGATTTTATATAAGATGTTTTGTTGGATTGAATCATTCATTGGAGGTTTGGTATCAATGTAATTGAGATTGGTTGTGAACAATTGGAGGTTGTCTACAACGTGTTTGTTGAATTGCTTCAATGAATTTGGGTATTGTTGTATCGACTTTCGAGTTGATTGTGATCATGCTTGATTCGTATTTTAAGCGAATAGTTGGTATTTGTGTTATTCAAGGTTTTTCGAGCGACCGACAATTCCACTAAGGACGTGGATCGTGGAAGGACTTTCTCGCCGTCGGTTTGAGGCAAGTTTTATACTTGTACTAGTCAATGAGATTAATGTTATCATATATGTGTATGAATGTGTTGTATCATTCCGAGACTTGGTCTCTTCATGATTTCATTGATATTAAGGGATCGTTCGATACGATACTCTTCGGAAATTATGCCAAATTTTTATTATTGTTCATTCATGGCCGGTCCAAGGCATTGGGATACTCGTTGTTAATGTTATTGTCGATAGCCGGTTCGCGGTATCGATATATCGATTGTTGTTAATATTGATGTCGATCTAACACATTGTTGTAATCATTGTTACTAATGTTGGCATCCTGTCATTCATGTTGTGTTGGCCGTTTGAAGGCATTGTCGTATTCATTCTCATCTTCGTCATCGGTAACCGATTAAAGGTGCCGAGGCATTCTTTGTATCATTGTTATCGATTGGCCGTTCTAAGGCAATCGAGGTGTTCAATCATTCATTGTATCATCGTCATCGATTGGCCATTCTAAGGCAATCGAGGTGTTCAATCACTCATGGGATCATTGTTATCGGTTGGCCATTCTAAGGCAATCGAGGTATTGAATCATCTGCTGCATCATTGTTATCGGTTGGCCATTCTAAGGCAATTGAGGTATTGAATTAGGGCTGTCGAGGATAGTTCCCATCCGTTATGTCATTGTTATCGATTGACCATTCTAAGGTAATCGAGGTATTGAATTGGGACCGCCGAGGACGGTTCCCATCTGTGAGTCATTATTGTCGTGTTGGCCGACTCAAGGCAGCACACGATCATTCTCGTGAATTCGGTAATCTTTGAATCGTTACCGTTTGTGGTTAATTGTGTTTTAAAGGCTAGTCTCGGCTAGTGCTCGTTGGGTAAGCTTGGGGCTTGAACCTTCGTGGTTGGTTTTCCAACACCTACAGCTCAATAGGTCACGGTCATGGTTATGATCTCACTATGGGTATGTCTGGGGCTTGAACCTTCGCAGTTGATTTCCCAGCACCTGCAATTCAGCAGGTCACGGTCACTGGGTGATCTCATTATGGGTAATCTTGGGGCTTGAACCTTCGCGGTTGGTTTCCCAACACCTACAACTCAGTAGGTCACGGTCATGTTTATGATCTCATTAAGGGTAAGTTTGGGGTTTGAACCTTCATGGTTGGTTTCCCAACACCTACAATTCAGTAGGTCACGGCCATTGGATGGTCTCATTGTGATACGGCTTCGTGTCGTGGCTTCGGCCCTCATTGATACAGCTTGGGGCTGTTTTGGAGCCGGATAATACCTCTTTAACATGAGAGTCTTGAACTCACTCCAAACACAATCGCGATCGGTGGTTTCACAGAAAGCCACCATGAATTAGCGCCCTTACTCAAGTAGTAAGCCGCTGCTGCCGCTTTACTCTCTTCCGGACATTGAACCATGTCGAAGAGTTTATCAAAATTCTCAAGCCAATGAACAATATCAGCTGGTTCCAACGAACCCTCAAAAGTAGGGAGCCTCTAACGAGAGATATCGCCAATAATCTGACTCACTCCTCTAGTCTGTCCATGAATCCCTGCTTTGGTGGACCACGAACCATCGAGGTCTGCATGGTCTCCATCAGACGCGTCATCCGAGTCATCTGGGACATCATGCCCTGCATGCATATGAATGGGTCCACCCGAACACTTTCCGATTGAGCTGCTTCTCGGGTACGACTCCCTGACAGTGAATGATTATCTGACAGTGAATGAGTAGCATTGCTAACTATTGAACCAATGTTATCCCTCACGTTCGCACGGGCATGCACACGAGATCCCGGGTTTTGGCCCGCCCTGCGGCCTCTTCCCATGCGTCCCCTGACAGCTCTATCCATACTAAAGAAGGAAAGTCACATGATAATTATAGATCCCGCATGAAGATCGCATTATGATTACGTTACGGAATGATAATAATGAGCATACACGCTTTATCACAATGAATGCATTAATAATGCAATAAAATGATCATCAACATGATGCCGGAATATGATAAAATCGCATGAAAGATCAAGTGAGGTAACATGATTATCTAATGAAATTCCTGAAATGATTATCTTGAACAGGTTAACAAGGTTGATAATTCGATCAACAAGATCAGCAACTGAATAATGAGGTTGACTGAGTGATTAATGAATTAACATGATTGAAAAGATAAAAAATGATGATCGAGGATTGTCGACTGATGAATGAGTTGATCCTTATCGCTTGCACAGGTCGCACGTGCTCCAAAACAATTAGTCATGAATAAATCGTAATACTAATATCATATATACTTTTCAACAAAACATGTATAATCATTGACATAATGAATGTATGAACATAAAGAGAATCGAGTCCTTACACAGGTCATACGAAGCTCCGAGGTCTTGCGATACTAGTCTTCACTGACGATGACTCGATGAATGAATGACTCATGCAGTCGTACCAATATCACGACTCATAAAACCCGACTGTCCAGATTGTCATAACCTGACAGTCCCACTACTACCGCGCCGGTAGAGACACATAACTCACATATCAGGGTATCTCACAACACAACTCTCTGATACCATCTTCTGTAACACCGCCAAATCCCATTGGGTTATTACAGTGCCTTGGACCCCACACCCGGAGATCCACCAGGCGAACATGACTAAAATACATTAAAATTAACCAACAAGGGAGATCACAGTCCCTACTATGATATCTGACACAATATTTTGATAAGGAATTTCAACGACAACGATGGGCTTACATGGCCAAAAATAAAAATACAACAACATCCACGAGCATCTGCTCGGGTAATACATAATGATAATGACTGACAAACTGGAGAACAATCCAACTGACTGACCAACATGAACAACTCGGACTAGTATCGCTCGAATGCCTCGTCGCCATCATCATGCCCCTGTGTCTCAACTCTCTTAATCACCTAAAACATGAAAACATGTTCCTCCCCCACGGGGTCAGTCATCCAGATAATGAACATCAAATACATGTATAACATGATATGCATCCGAAGGCAGAATGAAACGGTACAATGATAATAATAATACGAGATGCTCACAAATCAAGGTAAGAACCGAGCATTCGTGAAACACTATGCCTACGGCATACTATTAATACATGTTCAACAGGTTAGAACAGAATTGCCCAACGGCGAATCATAGTCATAGAGTACCACAATGAATTACACGACAGAACCAAACCAGAACTGAGTTAATTATGAATCACAATGCCCGAAGGCTCCATTGAAATTACCAAGATATCACAAAGTCCTGAAAGCCACTCAGCTGAAGCTATCAAATATCACAATCACCCGATTTGTGAAGCCAAGTTATCAGAGGTTTTGAACCCCGAACCCGTCGAGGACGAGGGTGTTATTGTCATTGCTGAGAAGTTTCAGGGACTTCTTTAGTTTGCTTCATCTGTTATCTGTACTGAGTAGATAATATCAAATATTTTAGCCAGAGGCTAAATCCGCATTTGAGGATGTAGTTGTTCAATCACAATTGTAATTCGCTTAGTGAGTTCATCGAGAAGGCTCTTGGAGCAGAGCTTTTGATTAGGGAGCTTGCTCGGAAGCACCCTTCAGTTTCTTTCGGTGGGAGTTAGGATGCCGATTTGTTCTGAGGGACATTGGGCTCCGACATCCAAGAGGTCGTTTTCTAGTCGTCTTCATGCTGAGAAAGCATCTTCATCTCAGACGACGAGTTCGACTGTTGTTTGCTTTAACTGTGATACAATAGGACATCGCAGTACCCGATGCTCGATGCAGGCTGTTGTTTGTTTTCTGTGTGGAAGGCAGGGACACCTTCAGAAATACTGCATGAGCTCTAATGCCAGTAAATCTCGAGAGAGCTCGCAAACCTCGAGAGATTTTATCACTCCAGCCCGTGTATCATCCAAGTGGTCCTATCAGGCTTCGAGAGACCGAGGTAAGGACATTCATCACCGGTTTTGAGCAAGTTAATTCTTGCTCGGTAATAGGATAATCATTCATTTCATTTGTCGTTCATTCATTCATATAATTCATTCATCATATATCAATCACGTTGAGACTTATAATTATCAAACTAATCATTCACTTCACGGGGAACAATGGTTCCAATCATTTCATTTGAGCTATCACTCATTACGTTATCATTTCACCTCAGGGAGCTATTCTTGGTCCTCAATGGATTTCGATTCATTATCATTCATTGCGATCATTCATCGTAGTCACTCTCGTTCTTGTGACCTTCCGGGATCACATGAAGCGGTGAGTTCAGATTTGGGTCTTCCTTGAATCGATGAGATCGAGAAGATCGATGATCTGGAGGATATCGATGTTAGGTACATTTGAGATGTAACCTTGTTTTATAGATTAATGATTAACTTAATCTGCATCGTAGTATTGTGGTTGTGAACCATCTGCTGTTGATTTATCTTGTAACTATGGTAATTGAGAATCATGAGATTTGAGTCATTGGTTGGGGTTTCTTCCCTTTGGTGTTGTAGTCGAGATTTTGTGATGATATGGATAATTGTTCATTGTGATGCGAGACTTCAAGTCATGGGGCCTTGGGCATGCGATAGAT
The DNA here is from genome assembly GCA_033398695.1 of Orobanche coerulescens. NCBI lineage: Eukaryota > Viridiplantae > Streptophyta > Magnoliopsida > Lamiales > Orobanchaceae > Orobanche > Orobanche coerulescens. The sequence goes on along the minus strand of CM065815.1, from coordinate 116,568,061 downwards.
ATGGTCCCGAGGACTATATGTGCATTGCTGTTTTTCTTTGGAGCTGTGAATCAGTGTTCATATGGGCATCCGATGCCGATGAGAAGCGAGTTTTCAGTTCTCGTGTATCTCATTAAGTTTTCCTGGCGAGATATTGCTTCTCCCAACTTGTTTTAAGTTTATGGACGAAACTTCTTTTAAGGTGGGTAGTATGTAATATCCGCAATTTCGATTTCCGATAATTTTCTTTTTTTGGCGGAAGTCCATCTTAGAAACTCTATTCTGACCATTTCGTCATTCCGAGAATGATTAATTCTACACTTTTTGTCATTCGAGTTCGTCACGGTGTCGTTCTGTTGAGTTCCGTGTTCTTAAGCGGCTTTTCAACGTATGAGTTCGACTTTGTTAAATCACATCAATTCTTGGAAACTCCAAAAGTTCTGACTCTTTTCAGTATTATAGATCATCAAGTTATCTTTCCAATGGTTCAAACGGTGAGTCAATCGGAGTCCGGACGACGGAGTTATGGTCAAAATAGCTAAGACTGCACCATGTGCCTTTTGGGGCTGGAGCGGGCTGTACCGCGGGCCGCGGCCCCTGATGGCCAGGACGCGGCACTAAGCCAATGTGCTGGGCAGTTTTTGTCTGTGGGCCACGGCACACTCAGCCTGTGCCGCGGCACACAGTGCAGGTTTGCCTATTTCAGCGGGTTTTGTGAGGATCAAGCTCATTTCATCATTTTTCCTTCTTCCTATCCTCCTTGGGCGATTTGTGGGCAATATTTTGGGTGATTTAGCATCATCAAACCCAGAGAATTTCATCTTCTTCAAGTTTTGGTGTGGATTAACAACATATTTTTGGATTCTTCATCATAATCGAAGGTAAATTCTTCAACATCTTGGATGTCGATTTTGAGTTGGGATATGATGATTTGGATGTTGTAACCATGATATGTGAAGGGATATATGTATGATTATAAGTTTTTATGAATTATCATTGGATTGTTGGAGGATTATTCAAGAACATGTAGGATGTTGATTTTGGAATTGGGGGTTTCGATTAGATGTTGTTGGAATCTAGAATTCTGTATTCCTACAAGAATATTGATTTTATATAAGATGTTTTGTTGGATTGAATCATTCATTGGAGGTTTGGTATCAATGTAATTGAGATTGGTTGTGAACAATTGGAGGTTGTCTACAACGTGTTTGTTGAATTGCTTCAATGAATTTGGGTATTGTTGTATCGACTTTCAAGTTGGTTGTGATCATGCTTGATTCGTATTTTAAGTGAATCGTTGGTATTTGTGTTATTCAAGGTTGTTCGAGCGGCCGACAATTCCACTAAGGATTTTGATCGTGGAAGGACTTTCTCGCCGTCGGTTTGAGGCAAGTTTTATACTTGTACTAATCAATGAGATTAATGTTATCATATATGTGTATGAATGTGTTGTATCGTTCCGAGACTTAGTCTCTTCATGAGTTCATTGATATTAAGGGATCATTCGATATGATACTCTTCGGCAATTATGCCAAATGTTTATTATTGTTCATTCATGGCCGGTTCAAGGCATTGGGATACTCCTTGTTAATGTTATTGTCGATAGCCGGTTCGCGGTATCGATATATCGATTGTTGTTGTTAATATTGATGTCGATCTAAGACACTGTTGTAATCATTGTTATTAATGTTGGCATCCTGTCATTCATGTTGTGTTGGCCGATTGAAGGCATTGTCCTATTCGTTCTCATCTTCGTCGTCGGTAACTGATTAAAGGTGCCGAGGCATTCATTGTATCATTGTTATCGATTGGCCGTTCTAAGGCAATCGAGGTGTTCAATCATTCATTGTATTATCGTCATCGATTGGCCGTTCTAAGGCAATCGAGGTGTTAAATTACTCATGAGATCATTGTTATCGGTTGGCCATTCTAAGGCAATCGAGGTATTGAATCATCCGCTGCATCATTGTTATCGGTTGGCCATTGTAAGGCAATCGAGGTATTGAATTGGGGCAGTCTTCCCATCCGTTGTGTCGTTGTTATCGATTGACCATTCTAAGGTAATCGAGGTATTGAATTGGGACCGCCGAGGACGGTGCCCATCCGTGAGTCATTGTTGTCGTGTTGGCCGACCCAAGGCAGCACACTATCATTTTCGTGAATTCGGTAATCTTTGAATCGTTGCCGTTTGTGGTTAATTGTGTTTTGGAGGCTAGTCTCGGCTAGTGCTCGTTGGGTAAGCTTGGGGCTTGAACCTCCACGGTTAATTTCCCAACACCTAAAGCTCAGTAGGTCACGGTCATGGTTATGATCTCACTATGGGTAAGTTTGGGGCTTGAACCTTCGTGGTGGGTTTCCCAGCACCTGCAATTCAGCAGGTCACGGTCACTGGGTGATCTCATTATGGGTAAGCTTGGGGATTGAACCTTCGCGGTTGGTTTCCCAACTCCTACAACTCAGTAGGTCACGGTCATGTTTATGATCTCATTATGGGTAAGTTTGGGGCATGAACCTTCGCAGTTGGTTTCCCAACACCTACAATTCAGTAGGTCACGACCATTGGATGGTCTCATTGTGATACGGCTTCGTGCCGTGGCTTCGGCCCTCATTGATACAGCTTCGGGCTATTTTGGCTTCGGGTGATTGTGATATTTGACAGCTTCGGCTGAGTGGCTTTCAGGCCTTTGTGATGTCTTGGTAATTTCATTGGAGCCTTCCGGCATTGTGATTCATAATTAATTCAGTTCTGGTTTGGTTCATGTCGTGTAATTCATTGTGGTACTCTATGACTATGATTCGCCGTTGGGCATACATTCTAACACGTTGAGCAATTATTAATAGTATGCCGTGGGCATAGTGTTTCACGAATGCTCAGTTCTTACCTTGGTTTGTGAGCATCTCGTATTATTATTATCATTGTACCGTTTCATTTTGCCTTCGGATGCATATCATATTATACATGTATTTGATGTTCATTATCTGGATGACTGACCCCGTGGGGGCGGAACATGTTTTCATATTTTAGGTGCTTGCGAGATGGTAAAGAATGTCAAGATCATAATCTTTAAGCAATTCCAACCATCGACGCTGGCGCATATTAAGCTCCTTCTGAGTTAATATACAGTCTGGGCCCAGGCCGGCACTGGCCGAGTTACGGCCGGTAGTGCTCGGCAGTTATGTACGTAAGGCCGGTTAAGTACGTAAGGCCCTGTCCGGTAACGTACGTAACGTTTCCGGCAATTCTAGGCAGCGAGTTCGGCCGTGGCCGGTTACGTACGTAAGCCATGGTCGGTTACGTACGTAAGGCGGCGTGACGGCTATTTAAGGCCGTGAGACGTTTTCTTGACCATTTCTCACTCGTTTTCTTCCCTTCCGCGGCTGGAGCTTGGTTAATCATGGAGAGATGTTGTTGGACAATCAATCCATGAAGTCTTGGAGTTCATATCATCAATCATCCATCCTATAACATCCTCCGATCTACCGAATCAGGTCAGATTTCCTAGAAATCTAGTTTTGGGGAATTTGGGTATTTTGGTTGATTTCATCCGTTTTATCCGATTTAACTTATCATTATGATGGATTGATGATTATTTAGATGTATTATATCATTTCCCTTGTTATTCCATGGTTGGATCGTATCGATTCGTTGTTTGGGTCGAGTTCTTGACCGACGCCTTGAAGGTGTCCAGTAAAATGTCATAGAGGGGTTTTCGGACGTTCTACGATTATTCTTCCTTGTATGATCGATGATTTGTTGATTATATGTTGTTAGGGTCGAGTTTATTGCGAAGAAACCGAGTCGGAACCCTTCCGTTCGTTGTCTTCTTCGGGGTCCGAGCTTCCCGGTCGAATCGTGTTCTTCGGAGTATTCGGTAGCGGTTATTAAGGCAAGTATTTTACTATACGAATTGTGTCTTGTGAATATGGACGTCGTATTATGGTTGTGATGCATTGGTTTACTTTCGTGTATATACTTCGTATGAATTGATTATTACGAACAATTGATAGTAACGATGATACCTTCACTTAGTTAACATTTTTGGAATCGTGTTGGATGTGCAAATCATCTATGTTTGTGCCGGGCGTGGTCGTTCATTGTTGAGTTGTTGTGATGATTAAGATGTGTGTGTTGTCTTGGTTTACATACTTGATTGTACATTTCGGTGTAATGTGGAATGGCTTGACATTTGATGATTATGAGTTGTGTCGTGTCGATATGTGTGTGTGTGTGTTCCAGGTAGGGTCTGACGAGGCCTCTGGAGTTCGGTACATGATGTGTACGAACAAGGTGTGTGATCCAGGTAGGGTCTGACGAGGCCTCTGGAGTTCGGTACATGATGTGTACGGACAAGGTGTGTGATCCAGGTAGGGTCTGACGAGGCCTATGGAGTTCGGTACATGATGTGTACGAACGATGTTTGTGGACGGGTAGGGTCCGTCGAGGCCTCCGGAGTTCGGTACATGATGTGTACGAACAATGTGTGCGGTCCGGGTAAGGTCCGTCGAGGCCTCCAGAGTTCGGTACATGATGTGTACGAACAATGATCGTGTTATAGTGCTTGTTTAGGTAACCTTTTAAATATGGGTCTCGGAGTCATAATGATATCTTATCTAATGTGTTTGAATCGAGAATCGGGTCAAGGCCCTAATGTTTTCGCAAAGGTTTTGTAAATTGGGACTTGAGGTCCAAAAAAATTTCTGCTTTAAAAATCCCCGAGATGATGTGTTCCTTTTCAAATATCTCTTGCTTGAGCTCGAAATTTTAAAACTTCTCGGGAACATTTTCATAATAGATTTCCGTATTAAAATTGTAGTTGCTATCTACTTGTTGCATTTCGTATCGTATTATACTTTCACTAGTAAAACAGTGGAGTTTTACTAACCCCCGAGTAATCGAGGGGTGGATGTCTGTTTTGCGTCCAGGTACATGCAGGTTCAGGGGAGCAGTCACAGGATTGGCACAAGTGGATGACGAGCTGCAATACTAATCAAAGAGTCGAGAGTTGGTAGAGTTTGGTTATACTGTTAGAGTTGATTCAGTCTTCCACTGTATTGTGTTTCGACCCCTGTGTGGGTAATGTTGTTAGTCAGTTCTGTTGATAGAGTTGTGTGACCTCATCGGTCTGTGTGTTATGTGTAAGTGACCTTAACAGTCTGTATTATTTTATTGTTTGACCCTGGCCGAGCAAGCATTTGGTTGTTTATGGATGTTTAGCCTGGTAGATCCTTGTGGAAAGGGTCTACGGTGTGTAATATTCCCATACGGTTTTGGGGGTGTTACATTTATGGTATCAGAGCTTAGGTTGCGGAAACCTAGGCTGTCGGGTCGAGTTGAGTCGTGATTTGTCGAGTAATGTGTTGTCTTGTCGTTCGAGTCGTCAGGTGACAAGTTGAGTTGTGCGTAGTCACAACGCGTTGGATATGTTGTCGGATGAGATTAGTATCGTGGGCGACCGTCATCTCCGTGCGGCCTGTGGACGTAAGTCTCCTCTTTTATGCATAATATATGTGTTCATGATTTCATTTATGTGTGATATTTGTAGTGCATAATTTTATTTACGCGGTGTTGTGCAATGAAGTTGTATTCGATACTTGGATACGCCGTATGTGTATTGAACTGGATGTATTGATGTTTGGCCCTTGAACCACCATGTGGGTTTGTATGGTGTGAAAGTTGTGAACCTTGATGGGTTTTACGGTAGAGTTTGTGAGAAACTCCGATGAATGGTTTTGCTGTGTGTTTAAACTTGATACCACGAGATGCATTTGATTGAATTGGCGACCCTGGTTGCCATTTGAGTATGTGGTTTTAAATTCGACTGTTTTTGGAATGTTGTATTTTTTGTCCGCTATGGGTAAGTTTGAGAATGTTTTCTGAAGGACTTTACAGTTTGAGAATTTTTGTAAAAATCGATTTTTGGAAAATATTTTGGTGGTGCGGTCAAACCACGGTTTATATGGATTTTTAAAATTTGTTAAACTTTGACAAATGGGTCGTGTATTTTCAAATGACACAATCAGACGGTATTTGAAAAATGTGTTTTGAAGTACTTCGGACATTGTAAAATATTACCGTCGTTTTGGTTATGAACTAAAGGATTTTGGAAAATTTTTATTTTGCAGAACGATTTTTGGTTTTTGGAATTTTGAACTTCATATGTCCACGTGTTGGGGAAAGTGGTTGTGATAAGTTTGTGGTGTTGTTGTGCTCGCCGGAGAATGTTTCAGTGTTTTCTAAATGTTGAGATACATGGTTTTGATTGGACGATCGGGGTATTAAAAGTGTTTTCAAAAATTTCATTTCACCAAATTTTCAAACTTGAGAATTTTAAAATTTTATCATTTGAATAATACGCCGGAAATATTTTATTTTTGTTGCAAGTGTTTGATCCCTATGATACGTGTGTGGTTTTGACTGTGTTTGATTTGGTAAAATCCAAACATCTCTGTTGATGTGACAGTGTGAATTATTTTTGAATGAAGTTCTTAAATTACAGTGTTAGTTCGTGCACTTGTGTGATGACTTGGAGTTGATGTTTTATCGTGCTGCTATTTGTCGTCCTATGTTGACGTTGGGATGTTAGGTTGGTTGTGTTATTCTGAAAGTTTTTCACTAAGAGAAAGTGTCCTCATTTTTATCAAATGCGAAATGGTTCTCCAAAGTCTCGATAACGATGTTTCACGTTTGTACTTTTTTTGAAAGGTGATACTCAAGATCAACCGGTGTTTTTCTAAATTATTTTCAAAAGGAGGTTTTCGTTTTTAAAACCTATCCATTCCCGTTTGAGGGCTGGGTATGTATGTATGATGTTCGCGTTGTATGATGTTTGCTCCCGAGTATGATCGAATTGGTGGTATGAACGTTGAGGCGTTGCCACGCATTTGTTGTACTAACCCTCTGTGAGAGGTGTGAACTGGTGTTTACTGTTTATCGCCTCATGGTGATTTGCGTGTTGTCGCACGAGTGTGAGCTGTTGAAGCTCGGGTTTGTACGTTTGTGTACATGTGTGATTGTTTCATAATGTTTGTAATTATGTGTTGGTTATCGTTCGGGCCGTTGAGGTCGCCGAACGATACCGTCGTTGTTGTAAGTGTTTGTGTGTGTATTACTTTACGATTGTAATCGTTGTATATGATATGTGTTATGATTCTTTGTTGTGCTGAGTTGGCATCTCCGCTATATTGTTTTGCGACGTTATGCCCCATTGTATCTAGCATTTGTATTTTCGGTATGCCGAGCCGAGGTGTCTCAACCGTGATGTGTCAGGGCATGCACGTGTAAATTGTCCTTCTCGTCAGTAACGCGTTTCAAGTGCGGACTCTAGGGACACCGAATTCAGTTTTGTGAATTGGCTACTGAGACTTTCGGAGTTCGCGCTTCAGCACAGATATCAGGATCGGCTCTGAGAGACCCATGGGAGATTTTCCTGTCGGATGCTATGTGTGTTGTGACCTTGTTCCGTTGTTGTGAGTTGCGGGGACGACATTTCTTTTATAAGAGGTCGGATGTAATACCCGTACTATATTTGACTTCTGCAGTTTCTCCTTCTAAATTCTATCGACTTGCACGTGTTCGTCGATACTTTTTGAACTTGTTTGATCTCTCAGTTGTCATCGTTCGAACTGGTTGTGACCTTGTTTCAGATCAACCTGTTTATCATCGTGACCTTTCCGAGTTCGGTTCGATTCTTGTGAACCTTGTTTGGAAGCAACGTCTTTCACTTTCTACCAGTTCTTTTAATGTCTGGAGTTGAAGTGGGGACTTCGGAGTCATTGTTCGACTGTTGTCATTCGATCATTGTTGTTTGATCGTTGTTGTTCGATCATTGTTATTTGATCATTCTTGTTCGATCATTGTTGTTTGATCATTGTTGTTCGATCATTGTTGTTCGGTCGTTGTTGTTCGATCGTTTTTGTTCGATCGGGGTTGTCTGACTGTTGCCTGATCTCGTACTGCGAAGAATTGTCGTTCACCGTTAGTCAACTGTTTCGAGTGTGGCCAAGTGGGTCACCGAGCCGTGCATTGTGAGACGGTAGTTGAGAGATTTGGGGATTGAGGTTGCATCTCTGCTCCGAAAGGACACAGAAATGCCTAGTGTAGTTTTTGAGGACTTCGGCATAGTCCGAATTGTTTGTGGTTGTCCTTGTGGATCGTTTGTGTGTTTATTTCTGTTTTCTTGATTGTGCGTGTTTCCTTGTAATGGGTGCTTTGTGTTTTGTGATTGTTCGGATAATCGACTTGGTTATGTTATCAGTTTGATGACGCTTGTAACTTGTTGGTTTTATTATGTCTCTATCGGTGGCGTTGTGTTGGTCGTCGTGGAGCGTGTTTTCACGTCGTATGTGTCTTTGCGTTTCTTGCAGCGTTTCGCTGTTAGGCGCAAGTTTTCGGTTTTGTGTATCTCGTCGAGTTTTCCTGGTGGGGATATTGCTTCTCCCTACTTGTTTTAAGTTTCGGGGCGAAACTTCTTTTAAGGAGGGTAGAATGTAATACCCGTAATTTCGATTTCCGGTAATTTCTTTTTTTCGGCGAAAGTCCGTTTTGACGACTCGCTCATGACCGTTTCGTCATTCCGAGAATGATTAATTCTGCACTTTTTGTCATCCGAGTTCGTTTCGGTGTCGTTTTGTTGAGTTCCGTGCTTTTTGGCGACTTTTCCGCACTTGAGTTCGATTCTTGCGAATCTCATTGGAAACTACTGTCTCGAGTTTCCCGTAAGTCCGTTTAACTTTGTTAGACACGTTGTGAACTTCGGTTTAGTTATGCGATCACGTATCGTGATTTTCGGACGTTTTGGGCCATTTTCATAATTTCCCAAAGTTTGGGGTAATTACTTTCCGTTGTCGAATTTCGAGCCTTCGGGTGGTCGGAATCGTGTGTTCTCTTAGTTCTCGAATTCGTCTTTGTGAGTACTTCGTAACCCTACCTTCGATTCGTATTCAGGTTCGGGTTTTGGGGTCGTTCGGGCCATCGGAGTTGGCCCCGGCCGAGTCATGGCCGGCGATGCAGGCCCAGTAAAGCCTTTGGCGAAATTCTGGCCCGGTAGTGCTCGCGATTATGTACGTAAGGCGATTCGTCGTAAGGCCACAGACGGAAACGTCGTAACGTTTCCGGCATTTCTAAGCGGCGAGTTCGGCCGTGGCGATTCGTCGTAAGCCATGGCGATTCGTCGTAAAGCGGCGGCGTGACGACTTATTTAAGGCCAAGTGACGTTTTTCTTGACCATTTCTCACTCGTTTTCTTCCCTTCCGCGGCTGGAGCTTGGTTAATCATGGAGAGATGTTGTTGGACAATCAATCCATGAAGTCTTGGAATTCATATCATCAATCATCCATCCTATAACATCCTCCGATCTACCGAATCAGGTCAGATTTCCTAGAAATCTAGTTTTGTGGAATTTGGGTATTTTGGTTGATTTCATCCGTTTTATCCGATTTAACTTAGGATTATGATGGATTGATGATTATTTAGATGTATTATATCATTTCCCTTGTTATTCCATGATTGGATCGTATCGATTCGTTGTTTGGGTCGAGTTCTTGACCGACGCCTTGAAGGTGTCCGGTAAAATGTCATAGAGGGGCTTTCGGGCGTTCTACGATTATTCTTCCTCATATGATCGATGATTTATTGATTATATGTTGTTAGGGTCGAGTTTCTTGCGAAGAAACCGAGTCGGAACCCTTCAATTGTGAATTCCTCATCTCTCTGTGGAGGCAAACCAGGTAACTCGTCTGGAAATACGTCGGCATATTCTCTCACTACCGGAATATCCGCTAACATTATTGACGATTTCTCGGTTTTAGTCATATAACACCAATAACCAATATACCCCTGATTGAGTAATCTCACTGCTTTCATCAAATTAATAACTCTTCCAGAACAGCTGGGATTACCTCCCTGAAACACACATTCGACCCCATCGTCTGAAATGATAGTGACCATACGCTTACGGACACTAATTATGGCATCATGACGATCCATCCAATCAATACCCAAGATGACATCGTCTCTCGGCAAATCTACCACGATTAGGTTCGCTGGCCATACACGGCCATGAAGCTGAATCGGACAATTCTGAATCTCACGATTTCCGATAATTCGTCTACCATCAGGTAGACCAATGACATAAGGCTCACAACTAGTAGCACTACCCAGACGTAGTCTACTCAAACATGACTCGGAAATGAATGAGTGCGATGCACCAGTATCAAAAAGGGTACACACAGGTTGAGATAGAATATCGAGTGTACCTGAGATCATCCGGGCCTCTGGATCGTCAGTCTTCTTCATCTCATATATCCAGGGCTTGCTAGTCCCGGCACCGGACGCTCCCGTCTGATGGATAAAGACTCCACCTTTATTCGCTCCTGTCGTCTTGAACAACGCAGACTGAGTGGCCTGATTTTGAACAGCTGACTACTTCGGGGCCTGAGATGACGCCGAAGTAGGTTTGGAGTCCCTATGGCAAAAACGGGCCTTATGCCCAGCAATCCCACAGTTATGGCACGTGATAGTCTGCCTCGGGCACTTGGTGCTGACGTGACCCAGTTCTCCACAATTGAAACAGGTGATGGTTGAGCTGGCCGCTCGGGACTGAGACTCCGCGGGTTTCGGTGTCATATGAGGTCGCTCAGAAAAAGTAGAGCCCACCCGAGGTTTCTTGAAAGTGGCTTGACTGCCGTCAGACTGATTACGGTTCTTGGACTTCTTGCTAGCAGATGAAGGTTGTTGCTTAGAAATCTCCTTAGCGGTAAGCTCATACGTAAGAGCTTTCTCGATGAATTCAACCAGAGTGGTGCAATGATGATTAAGCAACTGTAGTCTCATACGTGGTTTCAGCCTCTTGCTAATATACTTAATCTTATCCGCCTCGGAATGAATGATAGATGAGGCGAACGGAAGAAGTTCCTGAAATTTCTCGGCAATGGCGAGAACATCCTCGTCTGCTGAGGGGTCGGGAGTGAGTAATTCTGACAGCTTGGCCTCTCTGAGTGGGGCTGGATAATACCTCTCCATCATGAGAGTCTTGAATTGATCCCAAGTACATGATCCGTCGGTGGGCTTCAATGATAACCACCAAGAATGAGCGCTCTTACCCAGGTAGTAAGCCGCGACTGAAACTTTGTGTCCTTCGGGACACTCTACCATAGCAAATAACTTCTTGAAATGTTCGAGCCAATGAACAATATCCGCCGGCTCAGATGAGCCTTCAAAAGTAGGTGGCCTTTGGCAAGAGATGTCGCCGATGATACTGCTCACATTCCTCTCTTGCCTCTGAGGTGGCGGCGGAGGAGCCTGTTGATTTTGATTAGCTGAATTATGCATCGTCTCCATCAGTTGTGCCATCTGAGTCATTTGGGCCATCATGCCCTGCATAAAAGCGAGTGGGTCAACCCGAACACCTTCTGACTGAGCTGTGCGCCGGGTACGACTCCCCGATAGTGAATGATCACGTCCAGGTGAATGAGTAGCAGCGTCGCTGCTCGATGAATTAGCATTATTTCTCGCGTTCGCACGTGTATTCACACGAGCTCTCGGGATTCGGCCCGCACCACGGCCTCGTCCTCCGCGTCCTCTGCCAGCTCTCTCCATACTGAAGTAGGAAAGTCACATGATAATTATATTTCCCGCATGAATATCACGTTATGATTATGCCATGAAATGTTGAAAATGAGCACACGCGCTCTAGCATAGTGATTACATGAATGATTAACTGGGGTGACATGATTATCTGATGAAATTATTGAAATGACTATCTTGAACAAGCTAACAAGATTAATGATATGATCTTCCAGATCAACAACTGAGTAATGAAATGAATTGAGTGATTAATGAGTTAACATGACCGTCCTGGTCAAAAATGAAAATGATGATTGAGGATTGTTAACTGATGAATTATGAATGAATGATTATTGCCAGAAATTATACCATGGCGTTAGAAGTCTTACAGTTCTTTCGGTCTGATTGGCTCGGCATCTGCACAGGTCACACGTGACGCGAAAGTCCAATGATACTAGTACGATGACAATGATTTCAAATCAGACATGACTCGGAAGGTAGTATTCAAAACCACGCTCTGATACCAACTCTGTAACACCCCTAACTAGGCGGATATTACAGTGTCGTGGACCCCTGACTGGGACCCACCAGGCGAATGAAAACTGATGAATTAAATAATATAATTGTAGTACCGAACCACATTATATTACCAAATACTCCGATGAGGAGCTTAAGTACAATACACCAGGACAATACAGAATACTAGTATATTTTATATGAAGATAAAATACACCACCCTGAATAAATAAGCATCTCAAATGGAATTTTGCAGCGGAAATACAAATGAAGAGAAATAAGAATGACTGAAATGACTGAAATGACTGAAGTAACCGGAATGACTGGGGCCCCCTACTAGTATCACTGGGACTCCTCACCGTCATCATGCTCTTCCCGTGCCTTTGCCTTGCCGTGACCTGAAAACAAAATCCCCCAACGGGGTCAGTTACACAGAACAACAATCCTCAAGGGTTGAAAATACACAATCATGATATATCTTTAGTTATGAAATATCCTTAGTTATGAATTACGCTGAAGAGGAGTATCATAGTACGCCCGTAATGTTCTGTGCAAGTGTACAAGACGAATGACCGGACACACCCGTCCTTGTACCAAATTAGTCTCACGGAAGTAAGCGTTACCGTGTGCACGGTCCAATGTATCGGTGAACCCAATACATGACCATCATGGGCCCGACTAAAAATTCCACACATCCGCACCCGGCCACGCAATATAAACCCAGAAGGTCATATGAACGAGAATGACCACAATGAATATCAATGAATAATAATTCGACAAGGTCAAGAATGACTCACCGAGATGAAAATAATAGTGACGTGATTGATAACTCAATGAAATGATTGGAACCGTCGTTCCTCGTGAATGAAGTGATTATTCGACAATTACAAGTCTCAATACGGTTAATACAATAATGAATGAGTATGATTATGAATGAACAACAACAAAAGGAATGAATATCCTTTTAACCGAGTAAGAATCAACTTACACAACACCGGTGACAATTATCCTTCCACGAACAACGTCCTAATTGAGATACCGGTCGCTCGAACAACCTTGAATAACACAATTACCAATAATCCGTTCAACATACGAATCAAACACGAATATAACGAACTCAAAACGTCGATACGACTAAACCAAGTTCATTGGGGCATTATATCGAACACTTTGTGGCCAAACTTCGATTGTTTATAAACAAACTTCAATAATACCAACATCAAATCCCCAAGAAGTGTTTCAAACCAATAAAACATCTTCAATACGATTAATAATCCAATATGAATAACCAAATTCGTGATTACAACAATGATTAATCGAAAACCCCCAAATCCAACTCAATATTCAAAGTGTTCTTAAATAATCCTTCAATAATCCAATGAATAATCAAACATATCCATAATCATGCGTATATCACTTCATACAACATGATCTTAACATCCAAAATATCATATCTCCATACAAAATCGAAATCCAAGATGTTGAAAAAATTACCTCTTGAAGATCCAAGTACTTTGATCCGAAGAACACGCGTTAGATCGACTATCCGGGCTTCACGATCGAAAGGAGATGAAGAAAATCAAACACTCAAGTGATAGATGATGGGAAGTCTCCCCCCTCAAGCCCCCTCTCTCGTATAGGTTGAAGAAATGGGAAAAAATGAGTTGTTCCACACAAAAATCGCAATTATAGTGTTGACTGCACTGTGTGCCGCGGCCCGGCCGAAGTGTGTCGCGGCACAGGGCCAAAACTACCCCCAGTGATCGGCAGCGTGCCGCGGCCCGGACGAATATGCCGCGGCAGTGACTCGGCAGTGTGCCACGGCCCCAACGGCATGAGCCGCGGCCCCCCGGTACAGACGGGTTGGCCGAAAATTGCAACACGAGTGTGCCGCGGCCCGGACGAGTGTGCCGTGGCAGTGACTCGATAGTGTGCCGCGGCCCTGCCGGCATGAGCCGCGGCCCCCGGTACAGTCGGGTTGGCCAAATTAGCAGCATGTGTGTGCCGCGGCGCACACTCCTTGTATCGCGGCCCACACCCCCATTGGGTCCTAAAATGATGAAAAATGACCCGGGAAGAGAATAAAAGAAATAGGAATCAATATTTGGAAAACAATAACACGAAATGGAAGTACGGAAACCCCAAAACGGTGGTTCCAAGCAATGATTACAAGGGTTCGCCCAACAAAACACAATTTGAACAATAAGGATATTTGAAATGACATGGACTCCAACATCAACAACGACTAATGAATCAATTACAACAATCAAGATAATACTCTAGTCTTGATTCCCGAGTAAGGTGGAAACAATAAACAATATCGATACACAACTCGAAGTTATTCCGAATGGTGAACACGGATGAATGATTATTAACAAGTGAAAAATTACATAGTGACAATTACCGAATGAAATTACTGAATGATAATGACTGAATTACAACCGGGTATTACATCATGTATGCTATGTTTTGCACTATGCCCGATATCTGTCATGTTGTAGGCATGGTGGCGAGATATCAATCGAACCCAGGACTGGGACATTGGATTGGTGTCAAGCATATACTCAAGTACCTGAGAAGGACTAGGGAGCATATGCTTGTATATCAATCAGATACACTTTGTCCTTTAGGTTACACTGACTCAGATTTCAGTGCGGACAAAGAAAAGTCGAAATCAACTTCCGGATATGTTTTCACTTTGGGAGGTGGAACCATCAGTTGGAGGAGTGTGAAGCAGAAATGCATAGCAGACTCTACCATGGAAGCCAAGTATGTAGCAGCCTCCGAGGCAGCTAAAGAGGCAGTATGGCTCAAGTACTTTCTAAAGGATTTGGGTGTGATTCCTAATTTGCCTAGGAGTATTACACTGTATTGTGATAATTACGGTGCTGTTGAAAATTCGAAGGAACCACGGGCCCACAAAGAAAGAAAACATATCAAGCGCAAATATCATATCATTCGAGATTTTTTGAAGAGAAAAAAGATCATTGTATCCAAGATAGCATCTGAAGACAACCTAGTTGATCCTTTCACGAAAGGGTTGCCCTCAAAGTCATTTGAAGTGCATGTGAAAGGAATCGGGTTGCGATGTATGGCAGCATTGCTTTGAGTATAAGTGGGAGATAGATAGACATAGTCTAGATAGTATACTTCAAAAGCATGCTTTGAGTATAAGTGGGATATTGTTAGGGTTATATACGTCAAAGCATACTTTATGCTTGTATTACCTAATTTCCCGGTCTTTATCTATGAGAATATTTAATTCATTTATCACATGTTTTGCATATTTATTCACGCTATGTTATGCAAATGTAGTCTAAATTACTTTATATTGTAGATAATGTGGTGTGTCGTGTGACACAGAAGATCACATTATCGGTTCCTTATATAGTAATATTTAGTTCACAACCTATATAACATTAGACCGTTATGTGAGAGGTTGTAGTATATGCTTGAGATTGGTTGGTCTTGACCATTAGCATATATATTAGTGTATTCATTATAAGTTGAACATGATCGAGGTGAGATAAATTCTTCTGTACTGACTATAAGAAGAACGTACATCTCAGACAATTATTATTTCTTAATTGTAGTGATTAATATTTAATTATATATATTTAATGTTTATTGCTTTGATTTATCATGGGTGAGAGCCACAATGATTGACTCAATTTGCTAGATATTTTGGGCAATATTGTTATTTGTATGATAATTAATATTATAGCTATAAATCGTGTCCCGACCACTCGGGTTGATCATGTCCCTTGAGGCACTCGAAAGTATTATTATATTAAACCCTGCAGGTGGAATTAATTTTCTAATATAATAATAAAGGTCGAGTGGTATACTCATGTATAATACATTAATTAATTAAAAGCTGTCAGTAGTTTAAATTAATTAATGGACATGGAATATCTTAAACATGGGAAATAATTAATTCAAAAAGGAGCCCAATTTCGTAATTTGGGATTTTGGTAGGAAGTGCAATATCAACCTTTTAGTGGACTAAGTTGATATTAATAGAGTCTTAATATTAGGAAGAGTCCTAATATTGGAAGAAGATATCTATTGGGAGTCCTTACCATATCCTCCTTAAGGTCCCTAGAGTAGCCCAAAACACCTATAAATAAAGACATAGGGGTGGCCGATTTTTCTACCTTCATTTGCCCAAGAAAATCGATTTTCTGTGTGTGTGTTTAATTGTGGATCTTGACTTGTGTCTTGGATTCCACAATTTAGTTAACACAATATTTTTCTAAAATACTCAAAATATTCAAGAGAAATAGAGAGAACAAAAGTCGTACGTTTCTTGAGAAGAAATTTCGGCCGACCCCTTGCTGTTCAAATTTGATCCGGTAGATTGTTGCCCACACGACATCCGGACATAGGCGGGATATACTCTAGAAGATCTTGAGGTAGAAATACAAGAAGATCGGAGAGGAACACGAAGAGGAGACAAATCGACCAAAAGGGAATTTCTACCACTTCGCGTCAAAGGTATAAACTGACTCCCATACGTAAATATGATTATTTAATTGTTTATTAATCTGTTTAGTTAATTAATTTACAAGCCTAAATAGATCCGATTTTTCTGTTGGTTAGTTTATAAAACCTTTTATTAAATAATTACCACCAACTTGCTTCCGCTGCGTTTTATATTCCAACATATGACATATTGACCTATGGTACATAACCGAAGCTACTGGTCTTGAGAATCCAACAAAACTGCCACGATGCACCACCAGGATCGAACATAAAGAAACGATTGAACCGATGATAGGCCGTTGATTTTATCGAACCTCTAGTGCTTTCTTGAAGAGTTCACTCCCTTCACCAGCCCCAAACACCTCAAAATTTCGTAAGCATATATAAACGGGTGTTAGGATTCCAAAACCATCAACCTTGTGGTCAGAAACTGGTCGAAAAGACATCGAACTGGTCGTTGGAATGGATGGTGGTATGTGAAGACTTCATTTAAGTGGTTAACCTCCTTCCAAGTCTCCAATTGGCACCAAAATTTGTGAGAATGTAGCCTTGGATGTTAGGAAGTACTTGTAAAAATTTCACCTTAAGAGTTGGTCTAAAAGCGGGTGAACCGACCTTTACAATTACTGGTCCGCAAGTTGGACAACCATAAAACTCAGGTTTCATCAACTTATTAATCATTGTCAAAGGAATCACATAACATATAAATATTATCACTTAAGTACGACCATTTGTGAACACAATCATAGCATCATAAGCCACCCAGGCTAATATTTATGATCATGTATGTATAAGGACTCGGTGAAAAGGGAGGACTCAGCACCATACTTATATGAGTCGCTACATTATTCTCTTTAGCATAGGAGGCTGTCATCTCCTAATCGTACCAAAGAATAGGCTTAAATCAATGAATATGGCTAAGAAGGATCATTGGGGGGGGTCTTCGGCGTCACGCATGCTTATGAAAACAAGACGCGGATGACATAACTATCATCATCGGTCATGAGCCCTGCTCACGACTCCACCAACGTACTTTGGTGTCTTTGATCAAGCTAGCTGCTTTGTTCAAAGAAAAAATGATGTCCACGGAAATACTGTGGTATATAGATCATCAATGTCCAAACTCCGGACTATTAAAGCCTAAATGTGTCAATGTCCCAATACATGATCTGGTTATAAAAAACGATGCAAGCCGGACCATATTGACTCATGAATATTTTTCTTTTCACATATCCAATACAAGTGATGCATAATATTTTATTCTCACAAATCACAATGAGATGCTATGAGTGATACACTTTGGCATATATATCATCGAGTCATAACATGGTTCAATTGTTACGGAACATATGTGACTAGAAAACACCATTCGACAATCAACAACTTGAGCATTGTACTACTCATTGATTGTGATGACCTAGTCATCATAGTCATAATGGATTTATAAAACGAAATCCAAAAATATTGTGTTCCTTGAAAATAGCTTAATACGTAATCAATTTCGCTTGCAAAATTTTTACAAACATGAGCATAGCGAACACTCTAACAACATAGAGATCTTATATCTGATACGATCAAGATGATCGATCATATTGAGTGCATAACATGGCAAGAATATATGCCTAAGGGGCAAAATCACGACACAAGCATGGTGTAAAACTACCATGCATACGCTCGACTTTCTTATAAGAGTGCGTATTCTGGGCTTCCCCAAGGAAATTATTTTTCCACATTTGAAAGATGATAGTTTAGCGTACAACGCATACCAAAAATTGCATTATCTATGGCAAATTCGGCCAAAAATAGGTTGAAAAGTATGTGTCATAAGACCACTTGCAAATTCAAGATGGAATCCAAGTTGGTTGGGACAAAAGTTAGCACAATCGCTGGAAAATAAAATTCCGCGCAGCTTGACCTTTGTTCACTAAAACAGCGGTAACTCCCTTGTTAGGAAGGCTATGGACGATCAGTCAGATGTTCTGAAAGCTAGACTTTCGTATCTTTATATCCATAGATTGTGCACCACACGGATAATTAAACTCAGATTACAATGTATGTTTAAATTGGTTGCTTTAGTATTTCCCAAGTTTAGTGAGAAATCAAGGTCGAGACCATATCCAATGACATAAGTGTTGATGCAAAAACATGGCAATGACAGCCATAGGTGCGTTTAAACACAGCAGGGTGTTCGATTTATTATCTCGACTAATGATCCTTTCGGTACTCCAACTTGGTAGACTTGCAGAGAAAGTAGGAATGTCGGTACAGCTAAGGCTGTTTAAAAATCACTGTTTCCGTTTGAACTTTCAAAGCATAAACAAATATCAAGGAGGATGCGTCTAGTCATGATCAAAAGTGTAGACAAACTCCACCAAAATGCATCAAATCAACCAAGTATTTTAATTCTCAATTTGCAAGTATACGTCACAATAGCCATGCTATATGGATGCAAAACAGTGCATCAATATTTAGCATTTTGAACCATGAGACATAATGAATATACCATAACCAACTCATCTTGACCATCCAATAAGATCGACTAGACATAGTCAAATGTATAAAGCACATGCCTTTACAAATACTTTGAAAAGTATTCGGATCTAGAGTCACATGAACTATAATCGAGGTCAACGAATTCATGTACTTACCGCAATATGCCATTGCTTTACATGTTGAATTACTCTTACATTCTTTCATATATTATATTGCAAGGAGACGGTGCATGACTACACCCACATGCAATATTTTATTTTAATAAAATGAAAGATGGAGTTTTCCAAGTATGGGATTGGGTCAAGACCAACGTGGTGGTCCCTCAATTCAACGTGACAAATCCGTCATAAATCGATTTTAACCACGACATATCCGTCGCAATCGATGTTTGTCCCATTCGCACGTCACAAATTCGTGACTAATCATGAACAAGTCATAACTTTACTGTTACCGACAATGTTCATTTTTTTCAATTGTTGGTTTAAAATCGACAAAGCGGCGACGTCAAATCGCAGCCAAACTGTGGTGTATGCAAAAACCACAAATATAGACTTTCAACAATTATCCGTGACTCCCCCAGGACCATCACACAGTTTACTTCGACATATGAGAGTGATATCACCTCTCATGGTCTCATCTACCACAAAGTAGCGTGGGAGATAAAGAACTCAATTCCCCACTTCCCAAAAAATTCCCAAAAGAGAGGAATTGAAAAACGGGAACTTTAATAAAATCTTACGTGAGTACTCGGTTCCATATGTGTTTTGATCCTTGAATGGGAGTTTCTCTCTATATGAGCAATATATTTTCGTGGTACTCGGTTCCATATTTACTTTGATCCTTGAACGGGATAATAAATATGACTTCTCTCCATATTTTGCACATCATTATGAGCAACATATTTTTCTATATTCACGTAAAACATAAACATGGTAAGATTCATAAGTGTACAAATCAATGAACAAATGAATCATTAAGTAGGAAAAGATGGAAAGTTGAGAAATGCCCGGAAAGGGCTATTGGGCTCGATAATTGGTCGAAAAGGACCCGGGCGCGGCAGTGCAGCAGCTCGGTATTGGATGAGGCCGGATCTCCAAATTTCCTTATAAAATCTACTTTTGTTCTGCAGCAGATTCATTAATCAATACTACTCAGAACCTGATCTCCATCGTTTAATATATAGCTATTTGTGTTGGGAAGTTGCTGTAAAAATTTCACACCGATCCGACGGTTAACGAATCGGAAAATGTGATTTTGGTATGACTGCGCTGTGTAGAAAATTTACGCGCGGAAATTCTCGTCTCTAGTTTTTTTCTTTTTGTGTAAAAATCTGCTTCTGTTCGCGTACAATTTCATCGAGAAATATTGTTCCGAATCAGATCTTCACCGTTAAATTTGTTGTTCTTGCTACACGGTTGAAAGGGTAAAAAAATCTGATTTGTTGCAGCTGTCGGGTCCAGTCGGCAGGCTGCAACTGGGTCTGGACTGCACTGGAATCAAATCGGACTGCAGCAGCGGGTCGGGTCGATCAACAGTGGGTTGGGCAGCAGCGGGATGGACTCACGAACGGGATGGAGAAATCCGATCTGGAGATGACGGGTTGCACGGGTCTAGCTAGCATTAGGCAGATGAATCGCAGGTTTGGGGAAGACGAAGGCGGACAACGGCTGGCGACGTCTCGGGCTTATGAACAGAAGTCGCGCGTCGATCGGGCTTAAAGGGGTCGGTTCGTGAACATATCACGGTTGATGATGGCAGCGATCTAGGTCGGGGAAGACGATGGCAATGACAACCTGGTGCGAGGCGGCGACCGATTTGGTGCAGATTTGGGATCGGGGGTGGCGCGGCGGGATTAGGGTTTCGACCGGGTAAGGGGATAACGGCGGGTTTGCAGAAGAAAAATTGATTTTCGTTTTTTTGGGGGGGATTTTTCAGAAAAACGGGAGGAGATTTTTTCTTTCTCAGTTGGGATACTACGTGCTGATAACGTGTTTCAGGAGAAAGTAAAAGACTGTAAATACGAGTCAATCAATTGTATTCATAACACTGATAGAGTGCCCTTTATATAGGCATTACAATAAGGTCCTTCCATACATGGGATTCTTAGATAAGGTAAGACGTTTAATAGGATCCTACTACCTCTAGAAGGATTTAGAACCTTCCATCTATGTATCTACAACCAGTATTAGATAAGACACATTACGGGAATAATAATTCCCGGAACACTCTATATTTTTTTATTATAATAAGAATTTTAATTGGATGGAAAAGAGTATCGGAGATGGGGTAAGTCCCTCAACTAGGTGATCCACATATATCTACATAATACCAACTGACCCAACCCGAATGGACCATTGTGTATTGTTTTTTATGGCAACACAATTTGCAACAATATCTTGCACACATAAAGAAAATGATACTACCTCCGTCCCGCCCAAAGGTTTACATTTCTATCAAAAAGTTGTCTCTTTAGTAAGTTTACATATATCACTTTTTACAATCAAATCAAACAATCACTTTTTACTTTTTAATCTCCACCACTCATTCATCATCAATACTTTTTACTTTTTAATCTCCACCACACATTTAATCATCATTACTTATATCAATCATTACCTAAAATACACCAAATATACACCCTCTGTCAACCTTTGGCTGGGACGGAGGGAGTATTACCACAGCAGATTTCTCTTATTAAACAAACACATCACATGCACATATAATAAAGAGCAATGTCAAAGTGAAAGGCAACAATATTTGTTTGTTAAGATTTTAGTTAAGAATATTTAATTATATACTTTCAATTATTTATATTCTTACAGCTGCCTTGCAATGTTTATAAGTTTGTGAAAATAACTCAAATATAAAATTGAGGGGGACGATATGCGCAAATTGACAGCATTTATGGGTAGATGAACATCTCAACTGATAGACAATAAAAGCACTAACAGACTCCAATTTACACCAGAACCACACTATGATATACACAACATTCAGACGTTTCATCACATTAGACCTCTCCAAAAAAAGAGTAAACTAATCGAAACCGCCATTCCGTTTCATTCTTGATCGGCAAAAGACTCTCGAAGGAGGAGAAGGCGAGAACTCAAACGGAAGCTGTGGAATTTCCATTTCGCCCTTCAAAATCCTAACAACGTCCCCAATATCCGGTCTCAATTCGGGCATCCTCTGCAAACAAGCAAGCGCCAAACTGATACACATACTCGCTTGCTCCTTGTTATACTCGTCTTTTAGCCGTTCATCAACAAGCTCGAGTGTGCTCCCCGAGTAAGCCAAGCTCCTAGCCCAGCTTATCAAATTCGCTTTCTCGAGCTTCATTGGCGAAGCAAGTATGTGCAAAGGCCTCCTCCCAGAAACAATAACGAGAATCAAAACCCCTAAACTATAAATATCGGCTTTTTCCATTAAACAGCCGTAACCGTTGTATTCGGGCGCCGCATAACACAATGTCCCTCTCATGCTAGTCGTGCTACTTAACTCCCGACTAAAAAGATCCCCACTCCACATATCACTCCCTACGGAACGGGAATTCTTTTGTTTCTTTCTATAACCTAATCTAAAACTAAACTCCGGGTTTTTTGTATCATCATCGTTTTCGTTCTCTTGCCCTGGCTTTCTTATCCTCCCAAACTCGAAATATTTACCTAAACCGAAGTGTGGGACTTTGAGCCGGCCACTAACCGCTTTCGCCTTTTTACTCTTCTTTCTATTTTCATCGAGATTTTCCTCTTTCCACCATTCGTGCATCTTTCGATGATTATCGGAATGTGTTTCTCTCCACCTTGTCGAATCTTCCTTCTCGGTGCCATTATTAAGACGCTGGAATCCAAATTCTTGCGTCGAACTCTCTTTCACTTCCTCGTGTTTTCCCAATCGTGTAGCATTATTTAAGGTTTTCTTCTGTTGGGTTGTCCCCTCTTCTAAGTCCCAATGGGGAATATCTGGATTAGTGCAAATCTGACTCCCGATCCACTCAGTCACGTAATCTTTACTACACAATTCGCCACTCCCATCTTGTTTCCACCACCAATCTTTCCCCCATTGCTTCGCGCTGGTATTTTGGCTACCAATATCATCGCTAATCATACCAACACTTAAACTCAACTCCTTACTATGATCCATGCTACTGAACTCGTCATCACAAGCCATAAATTTATTCCAACCCTGCCCGTCACTTTCGTTCCCTGGCAACCCCTTTCCCTTCAAATTGCTATTTCCACCCTCCGAATTAAAATCGAAATTCATCCCCAAGCCCACCACGTTGTGATGAATTTTACCATTATTCTTACATGAATTAGAAGCTTGCAAAGCCAATGCGAAATCCACCTCATCGTGTTCTTGGCTCTCGAGAGAAGTCCCAATTGCTGGGGTCTCATCATCATTCTCCCCAACACCTCCAGTGGCATTCAGATTCCCAGAAAGCTCTTGACTAAACAAATCAACACCAACCTCACCCTCGAGCTTCAATCTCGACAACCCGAAATCCGAAAGCTTAGCCCTAAACTCGGAATCAAGCAACACATTGCTTGGCTTCACATCACCATGAATCACAGCAGGCTCACACTCAAGATGCAAGAAAGACAATGCTTTAGAAACTTCAAGGATTATATTAAACCTTATACTCCAATTCAAACTCTGATCAAGAGTACCACAACTCCCATCATTATTATTATTAGAATCATCAAAAAACAAAGATTCCTGCAAACTTCTGTTAGGCATATACTCAAACACCAAGAGCCTATTACCTTTCTCCACACAAAACCCAGTTAAAGAAACAATTAAAGGGCAATATTTCAGCCCACCAAGAATCTTCAACTCGGTCTGAAACTCTTGCTCACTTTGGATCAAATTTGAGTCAAGAAGTTTAACAGCTACTAATTTACCATCACTCAAGATGCCTCTGAACACAGTTCCCGAGCCCCCTTTGCCTATTGAGTTTGAGGCGCTGAAATTGTTTGTGGCGCTCTTCAATTCTCTATAGCTGAATTTCTGAAGCTTGCTCGACGGCGAACCGGCATCAAATGGATTGGTTCTTGATTTGTAAACTAAAGAGTACCAGATGTAGTAAAGAAAATAAAGCATTGCAGAGAGGATTATGAGTGCAGCTGAGATTGTGCTGGCAAGAAAAATTATGCTTGTTTTGGGTTTTGGGTTTTGTGGGAATGGCTGTCTTGAAGCCATTCTCTCTCTCTCTCTCTCTCCTATCTGTGTGTGTGTGTGTTTAGGTCCTTTCTTGATTTTGCTTTTCTTTTTGGAAAGATTCTTGATTTTGCTTTGGAGATGAATGATCAGGAAAAAAAAATCTATACTATATTATGAATATGGTTTTTAATGAAATTATGTTCATGATTAAATGCAATTTGGAGTTGTTTATTTCGTGGAGATTCATGTTTTTTTATTTTAAAAATGTAGTAATATAAGGGGGTGTGAGTTGAATTTTTAAAGGATTTTATATTTTATAAAGAAAAGGGCATATGGGTCCCAAATGAACTTTTGACCAAATGGAGCACTCGAAGGGAGAGACTTTCTGGAGAGCCGGCAAAATCCACAACTTTTCATCCGACTTTCATTTTTTCCACAACCTTTTTAAAAATCCTGTAAATCCACAACCTTTGGTACTTGTTCGATTTTCCCGTAATTTTAATTTAGCCCCAAATTCGGTCCTACGTGGATCCTACGTGGGCCAGAGTGTGTCATAGAATATTCAAAGCTGCGTCGTGTTAAGGCAGGGTTAATAACGCAAAATCTGTGGCCTTTGATGCACTTTCATTTTTCCTTTGGCATGACATTCGATTTTAATTCATGCATCTAAAAAGTTGAAAAATATTTTCAATTTTAGTTTTTTTGCACAATTTTAAGGACAGCTTTATAATGTAGTTCTATTTTTTTTTTTTTTTTTGGTTTTTCCAAAAAAAATCCGTTTGTAGAGTTTCTCTTTTTAGATTTTGACTAGTTAGTTTTCCAATTAGTATATCATGATCTTAAAACAATATACTTCATAAAAATTGAAAGCTAAGAAAAATAAAAAACAGTTGAAATATGGGGAAAAACAGATTATATTACATAAGTGCAAATAATTAAGAAAAACATTCTTACCTATTTATTGCCATGAAACCAAATCACCTTACAAACAAACAACTGAACTACAAACTGTTTAAAACTAACTAGTCAAAATCTAAAAAGAGGAACTCTACAAACTGATTTTTTTTGAAAAAATCAAAAAAAAAAAAATAGAACTACATTATAAAGTCGTCCTTAAAATTGTGCAAAAAAACTAAAAATTGAAAATATTTTTCAACTTTTAAGATGCTGCTAATGGAAAAATCGAACAAGTGTCAAAAGTTGTGGAAAAAATGAAAGGGGGATCAAAAGTTGTGTATTTTGGCGTTATTAACCCTAAGCTTAAAACGACGCAGTTTGAATTTTCGGCGGTGACAACGTCCACGTAGGATCCACGTAGGATCGAATTTGGGGCTAAATCAAAATTATGGAAAAATCGAACAAGTGCCAAATGTTGTGAATTTACAGGATTTTTGAAAAGGTTGTGGAAAAAATAAAAATCGGATGAAAGATTGTAGATTTTGGCGTCATTAACCCTTTTTTTTCCCCCACTTTTCTTCTTTTCATTTTCCTCTTCGGTTAGTTTACTTTTTCTTGTTAAGAATTTGGTTTATTGGTTTTGCACATATTCAAAATTTGACATTTCGTGTCATATTTCATGTTAAAATAAGTAAATTTTTGTATCTTGTGTCAAATTTGAGCTTTATTTCAGTTCTTATATTCCTATGTATCTGTACTTTGTATCATCTATAAGAATAATTACACCAATAAAAAGAGAAATGATGTTTGAAATAATTCAAGAAAGCCTAGAAGGTTTTACCCTACATAATTTTCTTCATAAGCCAAAAAAATACTAGAACCTCTCCTTAATAAAATATTGCAACTTATCTCCTTAAATGTAAGATATATTTAAATTTGAAATAATTGCAATTGCAGAAAATTCTTGATTTTTATTTTCCATAATAGCCCAAATCTTGTGGAATTGCATCCTTTACATATATATGTGTGGATAGAGCAGACGTGTAGTCACTATCTTTTGGTTGCATATGAAATAATCTCTTGAGACTTGATGCAATAGCGTACAAACCAAATTAGTATGTGAATCACACTAGCTACGTAAATGGCATTCGGCAAACACTTGCGACATGACTTTTTTTCTCGAAAAAACTTTCATTGTGGATGGGGTTGAGACGAGACCCATCAACCTGTGAGATAAACAAGAAATCGAGAAAATACAAACAATCCACCCCAGAACTAAGATAAAAAATGGGCTATAGCCTAGGTTCTAAAAACTAAAAATATCTAAGGCCTGATAAAGAAATACAAGGTGCACCACTGTAAATGTGAGCCGGAATACAGGCCCGTAGGTGATGAAATCAACTATAATAAATCACTAGTTCTATCTAAAATGAAACGAAGGATATCCAAACTGCCATATGAGGGAGAGAAGGTACGGCGGAGCAGTATATGAAGTGTATGTCTGAATGCCGAGGGACAACAAACCAAGCCCAAAAAGATAGTCGGATGGCTTGTTACCCTCATGGAAGATGTGTATGACTCTAAACTGGATGTCTCTGAAGATGTGACGATTACGCATAAGAGTGTGGTGAACCTGCCATGAGCCCCGATGACCTGAAGTACGCAGGGTCACCACAACGGCTGCATCAAGCTCAATCCAAATGTGACGCGAATGCAGGGAAGCCAAATTCAGACTAATAGCTAACGCATGGATCTCAGCATTAAAACTTGAAGAGACTTGAAGAGAGGAGTGGAAAGCAAGAATGAACTCTCCTTGATGATCCCTCATCAGGACTCCACCATGGGCATCTGAGTATCTCTATCGAAAGAACCATTCGTATTTAGCTTGATCCGAGGAGTCTCGAGTCGTAGCCAAACAACAGGGATGGGGCGATGTGTCTCGATGGGGGCAGAAGACGGTCGCCTAAAACAATCAGAAGGAAAACACCCCACCCAGAACTCCTGAGTGATAAGTCCCGCAACCAATAATAATAGAACATGACGCTCCACCTGGACAATAATATGAGTGTATATAAAGGTTAGTCACCTGTGCTTTACACTATTCATTTATATCCAGATGAACCGAAGGATTAGACAAGGAATAATAAAAGTTGCATGTCCTAAGTCTATGCCATGTAAGGAAAAACTCAGAAGCTCAAATATACTTTCTGTAAAGGGTGGGGAAATATGTATCCACGTGCCAAAATAGTCAAACACATCACGTGCAGCATCACTCTCCAGAAAAAAGTGAATGATGGTGTCAGTATGAAAAGAATATGCTAAGGCACAACATGAGCATCTGGACACAGGGGAGATTCCCCTGGACTAAAGGATGGAATCAAGAGGTAGTAGGTGTAAAAGCATCTGCCAAATAAATACAGATATCGTCGGGGTGAAAGGGATAGTCCAAATGGCGCCATAGATAAAATTAGATGATCCCTCACCATGATGTGAGGCCAAGCTGACGTTAGAGAAAATGCACGGGATGAATTAAGTGTCCAATATATGCTATCCGTATCCTCCTCAGTTATGGAAATTGCAAAAGCATCTTGTATGAAGTCTGGGGTAATATCCTCCTCACCAAGAATATACGCAATCTTACCCCTACCCCAACTCTCATGAGACCATAACTCTCTAACTCTAAGATGGTGTTGTTGAGAAATATAATACCCCAAGTATTTTGATAAGTGCACCCTATAACCTGTCCCTACAGCTTCACTTCATACAACGACCAAGAAGTCAAAATCCTACAGAAGTTCTAGACTACAACAAAAAAATTTTTTGGCTACAACAAAAGAAGTTGTAGGTGTTTTACTTAGGAAATAAAATACAAACTAACAGGATATATACTTAGAACTTTAAACCGTTGCGAGATAAATAAATTCTTTATTCACAAAGTATTTTGACTAAAACCAAGGAAGCTCCAAAGGCTGCACCTGTAGACAAAGAAAAGGCTACAACTGTCCCTTTTCAGAAACCAAAGGCTGCAATGTAACACCCCAAACTAGGCGGATATTACAGTGCCGTGAATCCCCGACTGGGACCCACCAGGTGAATGAAAATGATGAATTAAATAATATAATTGTAGTACCGAACCACATTATATTACCAAATACTCCGATGAGGAGTTTAAGTACAACACACCAGGACAATACTGAATACTAGTATATTTTATATGAAGATAAAATACACAACCGAATGAAACGGAGTATCAAATGAAAGTCTGCGGCGGAAATTAAAGGACAACGGCATGAATAATCGAAAGATAGGGGCCCCTACTAGTATCACAGGACTCCTCGACGTCGAGATGCTATTCCGTGCTTTTGCCTTGCCATGACACGAAAAACAAAATCCCAGTAAATGGGTCGATACGTAACAACAATCCTCAAGGGTTGAAAAATACACAATCATGATTTAACTGAAGTTATGAAATATCCCTAGTTATGAATTACGCTGAAGAGGAGTATCATAGTACGCCCGTAGTGTTGTGTGCAAGTGTACAAGATGAATGACCGGACACACCCGTCCTTGTACCTAATTAGTCTCACGGAAGTAATCTGTTACCGTGTGCATAGTCCAATGTATCACTCCCAATACATGGCCATCACGTGCCCGACATATGAACGAGAATGACCATAATGAATATCAATGAATAATAATAATCTGACAAAGTCAAGGATGACTCATCGAGGTGAAATGATAATGAAGTGATTGATAGTTTCAATGAAATGATTGGAACCGCCGTTCCTCGTTAATGAAGTGATTATTCGACAATTACAAGTCTCAATATGATTAATACAATGATGAATGAGTTATGATTATGAAAGATCAACAACAAAAAGGAATGAATATCCTTTTAACCGAGTAAGAATTAACTTACACAACACCGGTGACAATTATCCTTCCACGAACAACGTCCTAATTGATATATCGGTCGCTCGAACAACCTTGAATAAATACAATTACCAACAATCCGTTCAATATACGAATCAAACACGAATATAACGAACTCAAAACGTCGATACGATTAAACCAAGTTCATTGGGGCATTATATCGAATACTTTGTGGCCAACTTCGATTGATTACAACCAAACCTCAATAATACCGACACCAAATCCCCAAGAAGTGTTTCAAACCAACAAAACATCTTCAATACGATCAATAATCCGTTATGAATATCCAAATACGTGATTATAACAACAATTAATCGAAAACCCCCAAATCCAACTCGATATTCAAAGTGTTCTTGAATAATCCCTCAATAATCCAATGAATCTTTATACAAACTCATAATCATATTCATATCCCTTCATATAGCATGATTATAACGTCCAAAATATCATATTTCAACACAAAATCGAAATCCAAGATGTTAAAGAAATTACCTCTTGAAGATCCAACCACTCCGATCCGATGAACACGAGTTAAATCGAGTATCCAAGCTTCCCAAACGAATAAATATGAAGAAAATCAAGTACTCCAGTGATTGATGAAGGAAAATCCCTCCCTCAAGCTCTCTCTCTCGGACAAGATGGAAGAAAAGGGTGAAAATGAAGAAAAAGTCCCGGCCGGATCCTTATATACTACGGCCGTAACATCCCAGGTCAACGGCCTTACGGCCGTAACCGGCCAACTCGTACGGCCGTAACTCGGCTTCGTCCAAAAACCTGCCGACAGCCTTACGGCCGTATCTGCCCTGACTTACGGGCGTAACTCGCCCTCGTCTAAAACATCTGCCGACATCCTTACGGCCGTACCCGCACACCTTACGGGCATAACTCGGATGATACGGCCGTATCCGGCCAAACTTACGGGCGTAAGCCCCCTTCGTCGAAAATGACCAGGTACCCTGCCTGTAACGTACGGCCGTATCCGGCCAAGCCTTACGGCCGTATCTCCCTCGCCTTACGGCCGTATGCCGCAACCCTTACGGCCGTAACTCGCCTTTGGCCAAAAACGCCTGGGCACCCTGCTCGACACATACGGCCGTAATCGGCCAAGCCTTACGGCCGTACCTGCTCAACTTACGGCCATATTCCGAAACCTTACGGCTGTAAGTCCCGTTCCTCTAAAATGGCCTGACATCAACGAACCCTTGTTACGGCCGTAACCTACAATCCTTACGGCCGTAACTCAATGCTGGACATGGTGAAAATCCGATAACTCCAATTCCTCGCTACGACTGATGAATGATCCGACAATTCATACGAATGTAAAAGTGAACAGGTCCAACACATGCCAAAAGTGATACTCCCAGTACAAGACTACCAATCCTGATGAAAATGATAATATTCCCGTCTCAATCTATAAACGGAGATGAAATGACGATCGGTAACTGATATACGATTACAACATACCAACAGTGAACGAAATGAATGAATCATGAATGATGAGTGATTAATAATGAGTGAAGTTACTGAATGATAATTACTGACTGATTAATATTGAATAAAAATGAATGAAATTCAACCCGGTATTACATACTCCCCCCCTTAAAAAGAGTTTCGTCCCCGAAACTAAGGGTCAACAACTCGGAATAACTCTTCCGCATACTCTCCTCGGTTTCACAAGTGGCCTCTTCGACTCCGTGTCTAGACTACTGAATCTTGACCAAAGGGATCGTCTTGTTCCTCAACTGTTTGATTCTCCGCTCTAAAACTCGTACAGGACGTTCCTCGTATGAATGATCATCCGCGATCTTGATTTCGTCGAAATGAAGTATGTGACTCGAGTCGGCAACATACTTCCGCAACTGATAGACGTGAAACATTTTTTGAATTCGGCTTAACGCCGAAGGTAAAGCCAAACGATAAGCTAGCTCGCCTATTCGTTCCAAAATCTCAAACGGTCCAATAAATCTCGGACTCAACTTCCCCCGTTTCTGAAGCGGAAAACACCCAGCTTCGGGGAAACCTTGACCAAAACGTGGTCCTCCGTCTCGAACTCTACTGGTTGACGACGATCGTGTGCATAAGATTTCTGTCGGCTCTGTGCGGTCAACAAACGACTCTTGATCAAAGCTACCTTCTCACGGACGGCTATAAGTATATCGGGCTCGGTGCCGATTGATTCTGATAAGTCGCCCCAACACAAAGGAGATCGACAACGACGACCGTACAAGGCCTCGTAAGGTGCCATCTTGATCGAAGCATGCCAACTATTATTATACGTGAACTCGATCAATGGTAGTTGGGCTTCCCAATCGTCCTTCCAATCAAGGACGCATGCCCTCAACATGTCCTCTAATGTCTGAATGGTTCTCTCGGATTGTCCATCGGACTGAGGATGAAAAGCGGTACTGAGATTAAGCTGAGTTCCCATAGCACGATGGACTGATTTCCAAAAATGAGACACAAACCGTCTGTCACGATCGGAAACGATACTCTTAGGAGTACCGTGCAGTCCCACTATCTATTTGTTAAACAGCTGGGCAAGTCTCTCGGGACCCCATATATCTTTGATCTCAAGGAAATGAGCTGATTTAGTTAAGCGGTCCACGATCACCCAGATCGTATTCATGCCACGACGACTCGTCGGCAAACTCGTGATGAAATCCATAGAAATGTCTTTCCACTTCCATTGTGGAATAGGGAGAGGTTTCAGCATACCCGCCGGTCGCTGATGTTCTATCTTGACTTGCTGACAGGTTAAGCATCTCGAAACAAATTCCGCGACTTCTCGCTTCATATTACTCCACCAGTAATTTTGTTTCAAGTCCTTGTACATATTGCTAGACCCCGGATGAACAGAATAAGGGTAGCATGAGCTTCTCTCCAAATCGAGTTTTTCAACTCGTCATTCGCCGGTACGCACAACCGATTCTTAAATCTCAAAAGTCCATCCTCGTGGACCACGAATCCAGGGGCTTTCCCCTGAGCCACGTCCCCACGGATGCGCAACAATGCTGGTTCTGAACCCTGATTCTCCCTGATTTCCTCCTCAAGTGATGATGAAATCTCTAACATACAAAGCTGTCCCTGAACTCGCTGAAGCCGGATCTCGATCTCGGGTCTAAGGAGTTCTGCCAAGCTCCTTCACCGAATTAAACGAGCAAGCATCGCCACAGACGGACTTACGACTCAAGGCGTCGGCGACAACATTCGTCTTGCCCGGGTGGTAAAGGATCTCGATATCATAATCTTTGATTAGTTCCAACCACCGCCTCTGTCGCATATTTAACTCCTTCTGAGTAAATATATACTTCAAACTCTTGTGATCAGTGAAGATCTGACAGGTGACGCCATAAAGGTAACGACGCCAAATTTCCAACGCGAAAACCACGGCTGCTAGCTCGAGGTCGTGGGTCGGATAATTAACCAGCTAATTCGAGGAAACTTCGGATTTCCTTAACATCTTTCGGAGGTTGCCAAACTCGGATAGCCTCCATCTTCTGAGGGTCGACACGAACTCTGTCTGATGAAATTACATGCCCGAGAAAAGTCACTTCGGACATCCATAACTCACATTAAGAAACTTTCCATAAAGTTGCTCGCGTCTTAACACGTCGAGAACCTGATGAAGACGTACCTCGTGTTCCTATCGATCACGAGAATAAATCAAAATGTCATCGATGAAGACAACAACAAACTGATCCAAAAAGTCGATGAAAAACCGATTCATTAACTGCATGAATACCGCAGGTGCATTAGTTAGACCGAACGGCATAACTACGAACTCATAATGACAATAGCGTGTACGAAATGCCGTCCTTGCGATACCCGACTGTTGAATTCGCAACTGATGATGTCAAGATCTTAAGTCGATCTGGGAAAATATTGAAGTTCCCTGAAGTTGATCTAAAAGATCATCAATACGGGGTAGAGGATACTAATCTTGATTATCACCCTATTCAACTCCTGATAATTAATACACACACGAGACGAGCCAACCTTCTCCTTGACAGATCACACTGGTGCTCCTCACGGGGATGCACTCGGTCGGAGACAACCTTTCTCGAAC
Source organism: Orobanche coerulescens (assembly GCA_033398695.1). Classification (NCBI taxonomy): domain Eukaryota; kingdom Viridiplantae; phylum Streptophyta; class Magnoliopsida; order Lamiales; family Orobanchaceae; genus Orobanche; species Orobanche coerulescens. Next base: position 116,534,966 of record CM065815.1, on the reverse strand, counting down.
TATTCCTCAAGTTGAATCTTCAACTCCTGCATTTCGGTCGGGGCCATCCGATACGGTGCCTTCGATAACGGGGACGTACCGGGCTCCAACTCACTCCTGAGTTCCACTACTCTATGTGAAGGCAACCAGATAACTCGTCTGGAAATACATCGTAAATCGATGACAATGATACCACGAATGATTGAACATTTCGATTGCCCTAGAATGGTCAATCGATGAAAAGTGATACAATGAATGATTGAACCTCTCGATTGCCTTAAAATGGCAAATCGATGAAAATGATACAATGAATGATTGAACATCTCGATTGCCTTACAACAGCAAATCGATGAAAATGATACAATGAATGATTGAACATCTCGATTGCCTTACAACAGCAAATCGATGAAAATGATACAATGAATGATTGAACATCTTGATTGCCTTACAATAGCAAATAGATGAAAATGATACAATGAATGATTGAATAACTCGATTGCCTTAGAAAGACCAATCGATGAAAATGATACAATGAATGATTGAACAACTCGATTGCCTTAGAACGGCCAATCGATGAAAACAATACCATGAATGATTGAACAACTCGATTGAGGAATTTCCCTGCTTCCGTCATAATAATAATTCTTCTGGAACAACGGGGATTACTTCCCTGGAGCACACATTCGACAACCAACGACGGAATGATAGTGACCAAACGCTTACAGCACTAAGGATAGTATCATGACGATCCATCCAACTAATACCCAATATTACATCGTCCTCAGATAAAATTCACCACGATTAGTTCCACCAACCAATTGCGGTCTGTAAGCTTACTTCGGTATGATTTCCGAAAATTCTTCCATCGTCAGGTAGACCGATGGTATGAGGTCCACAAGCAATAGGACTATCCCAAAATAAGTCTATTCAAACATGATTCGAAAATGAATGAATGCGGTGTACCAGTATCAAAAGGTACACACAGGTTGAAATAAAATTACGAGTATACCTGAGATCATTCGGGCCACCAGATCGTCGATCCTCTTCATCACATGAATCCGGGACTTGCCGGCCCCCGAACCGGACGCTCCCGTCTGATAAATATGAGCTCCAACTTTATTTGCTTCCATTGTCTTAAATGACGCGTTGACAGAGCGATCGATTCGAATTCGATTGCTTGAGGCTGAGATGCCGGAGCCGACTTGGAGTCCTTTCGGCAAAAACGGGCCTTATGCCCAAAATTCCCACAATTATGGCACGTGATAGACGGTTTGAGACACTTAGTGTTGTAATGACCAGCGCTCGGCAGTTGAAGCGGTGATAGCCGACCGCTCGGGATCGAGATCCGTCACGATTAAGCACCGTAGGAGGTCGCTCGAAACGATAGGACTCACGAGGCTTCTTGAAGGTTGTGACCGCCTTGGATTGATTACGCCGTTGATTTCTTCTTGTGAGATAAAGGTTGTTGTTCACAATTTCCTTAGCAAAGAGCTCATACGGGAGAGTTCTCTCGATTAATCCGGCCAGAGTGGCGCAATGATGATTGAGCAATTGCACATGGGTCATCATGGCCTGCATAAAAGTGAGTGGATCAACCCGAACATCTTCTGATCGAGCCGAATCCTGGGTACGATTTCCCGACAGCGAGTGATTATTTCCCGGGTTTCGGCCCGCACCGCGGCCTCTCCCCGTGCATCCCCTGACAGCTCTCCCCATACTGAAGTAGGAAGGTCGCATAATGATTATATTTCCCGCATGATTATCACGTTATGATTATGTCATGAGATGATGAAAATGAGTATACATGCTCTAACTTAGTGATTATATGAATGATTTACTGAAGTGACATGATTATCTGATGAAATTCTTGAAATGATTATCTTGAACAACTTAACAAGATTAATAATATGATCATCCAAATCGACAACTGAGTAATGAAATGAATTGAGTAATTAATGAGTTAACATGATCATCCTGATCATTAACTGAGTAATGAAATGAATTAAGTGATTAATGAGTTAACACGATCGTCCTAATCACAATGAATGATGATGTTTGAGGATTGTTAAATGATGAATGATGAATGAATGACTATTGCCAGAAATTATACCATGGCATTAGAAATCTTACAGTTCTTTTACTCTGATTGGCTCGGTATCTGCACAGTTCACACGTGACGCGAAAGTCCAATGATACTAGTCTGATGACGATGATTTCAAATGAGACATGACTCAGAAGGTAGTATTCAAAACCACGTTCCAATACCAACTCTGTAACACCCCAAATTAGGCGGATATTACAGTGCCGTGAATCCCCGACTGGGACCCACCAGGCGAATGAAAATGATGAATTAAATAATATAATTGTAGTACCGAACCACATTATATTACCAAATACTCCGATGAGGAGTTTAATACCGAATACTAGTATATTTTATATGAAGATAAAATACACAACACTGAATGAAACGGAGTATCCAAATGAAAGTCTGCAGCGGAAATTAAAGGACAACAGCATGAATAACTGAAAGATAGGGGCCCCCTACTAGTATCACTGGAACTCCTCGACGTCAGCATGCTATTCCCGTGCTTTTGCCTTGCCATGACCTGAAAAACAAAATCCCCAGCCGGGGTCAGTTACACAGAACAACAATCCTCAAGGGTTGAAAAATACACAATCATGATTTAACTGAAGTTATGAAATATCCCTAGTTATGAATTACGCTGAAGAGGAGTATCATAGTATGCCCATAGTGTTCTGTGCAAGTGTACAAGATTAATGACCGGACACACCCGTCCTTGTACCTAATTAGTCTCACGGAGGTAATCTGTTACCGTGTGCACAGTCCAATGTATCACTCCCAATACATGGCCATCACGTGCCCGACTAAAAATTCCACACATCTGCACCGGGCCACGCAATATGAACCCAGAAGGTCATATGAACAAGAATGACCATAATGAATATCAATGAATAATAATAATCTGATAGAGTCAAGAATGACTAATCGAGGTGAAATGATAATGAAGTGATTGATAGTTTCAATGAAATGATTGGAACCGCCGTTCCTCGTTAATGAAGTGATTATTCGACAATTACAAGTCTCAATATGATTAATACAATGATGAATGAGTTATGATTATGAAAGATCAACAACAAAAAGGAATGAATATCCTTTTAACTGAGTAAGAATTAACTTACACAACACCGGTGACAATTATCCTTCCACGAACAACGTCCTAATTGATATATCGGTCGCTCGAACAACCTTGAATAAATACAATTACCAACAATCCGTTCAATATACGAATCAAATACGAATATAACGAACTCAAAACGTCGATACGATTAAACCAGGTTCATTGGGGCATTATATCGAATACTTTGTGGCCAACTTCGATTGATTACAACCAAACCTCAATAATACCGACACCAAATCCCCAAGAAGTGTTTCAAACCAACAAAACATCTTCAATAGGATCAATAATCCGTTATGAATATCCAAATACATGATTATAACAACAATTAATCGAAAACCCCCAAATCCAACTCGATATTCAAAGTGTTCTTGAATAATCCCTCAATAATCCAATGAATCTTTATACAAACTCATAATCATATTCATATCCCTTCATATAGCATGATTATAACGTCCAAAACATCATATTTCAACACAAAATCGAAATCCAAGATGTTGAAGAAATTACCTCTTGAAGATCCAACCACTCCGATCCGATGAACACGAGTTAAATCGAGTATCCAAGCTTCCCAAACGAATGAAGATGAAGAAAATCAAGTACTCCAGTGATTGATGAAGGAAAATCCCTCCCTCAAGCTCTCTCTCTCGGACAAGATGGAAGAAAAGGGTTAAAATGAAGAAAAAGTCCCGGCCGGATCCTTATATACTGCCGGAAGTTGCGGCCGTAACTCGGCCTTCATACGGCCATAACATCCCAGGTCAACGGCCTTACGGCCGTAACCGGCCAACTAAATACGGCCGTAACTTCGGCCAAACTCGAAACACTGCGGACACTTACGGTATCATACGATTTCTGGCGTAACTCGCCCTCGTCTAAAACATCTGCCGACATCCTTATGGCCGTACCCGCACACCTTACGGGCGTAACTCGGATGATACGGCCGTATCCGGCCAAACTTACGGGCGTAAGCCCCCTTCGTCGAAAATGACCAGGTACACTGCCTGTAACGTACGGCCGTATCCGGCCAAGCCTTACGGCCGTATCTCCCTCGCCTTACGGCCGTATGCCGCAACCCTTACGACCGTAACTCGCCTTCGGCCAAAAACGCCTGGGCACCCTGCTCGACATGTACGGCCATAATCGGCCAAGCCTTACGGCCGTACCTGCTCAACTTATGGCCGTATTCTGAAACCTTACGGCCGTAAGTCTCGTTCGTCTAAAATGGCCTGACATCAACGAACCCTTGTTACGGCCGTAACCTACAATCTTTACGGCCGTAACTCAATGCTGGACATGGTGAAAATCCGATAACTCTGATTCCTCGCTACGACTGATGAATGATCCGACAATTTATACGAATGTGAAAGTGAACAGGTCCAACACATGCCAAAAATGATACTCCCAGTACAAGACTACCAATCCCGATGAAAATGATAATATTCCCATCTCGATCTATAAACGGAGATGAAATGATGATTGGTAACTGATATACGATTACAACATACCAACAGAGAACAAAGAAGATAGCGATGATGAGGTAACCTCAACCTCAATTATTCCAGTAAATGCATCGCATACTTTTGAAAACATGATGAATGAATTTAAGAACATTTAAAAATCCCACGAGACTTTGAAAAATGAAAACATTCAGCTTCAACTTTCCAACATAGATCTGAAAGAAGAAAACGACTTGCTGAAGATAAACTATGAAAATATGTCAATTGATTGTGAAAACAGCAAGCTCGAGCATGAAAAACTCATGGAGAGCAATCATCAACTTGCTCATGAACTAAGTGAGACTTAGTCTCAAAATGGAAGCAAGACAAATGATTTTCTTCTACTTCAAGCAAAATTTAATACTCTCGAAAAGTGAGAAAGAGAACTTGAGACCATTCTGAAATCTTTCGAGAAATCATCTAAAAGAATGGAAGAAATTCTAAGCACTGGGCAACATGCTCATGATAAAAGTGGCTTAGGATACAACTCATTTTCCAACAAAGGGAAAACTAGTACTATGTTCGTCAAGAGTGTGGAACACATTCCTGTATCGGAAGAAACTCCAAGTCCTGTGAAGGAACCTGCTGCACCGCGAAAAGAAAAGGCTACCATTCCGCCCCCGGAATCCTATTCGAGACAGAGGAATCATAAGCCATTCCAACGTGTAAGGCACATGCAACAGCATGCTCCCCGAGCATATCAACAACGCCAACAGCCGTTCAGAAAGAAGGCTGTATCCAAATACCAAAGGCCCGCACGGCAGTACTTTCACTATAGCACGCCTAGGTACTGGATACAGGAGCCTCATTATCCATCAAGAAAGCAGGTGTCCGCACAACATCGACAACAACTTTGGGAATCTAACTGGAAACCCAGAAGGCAAGTTGTAAGGCCAAAGAAAATGGCTCCACCCCCGAGACGGCATACGTACTGGATTAATAATAATAACCCTGATTTTTACATGCATAATGATTATCATGGATACAGTAAATACGTACATGCCCCACGTAGATACCGCAAATCTGTACCAAATGTAACCTACAGTAAACCAATTACTGTCAGGAAAATTTGGATACCAAAAGGCACTAACATTCACGGACCCAACAATCAAAGGGGACCTAAATCTACATAATTTGTGTGCTACAGGACATTTTGGAGAAGGACATATGGTACTTCGACAGCGGATGCTCCCGGCACATGACAGGAGATAGAAGCAAGCTATCAGATTTCGTAGAAGGTCGCAGTCCAAAAGTGCGCTTCGGTGATAAATCTAAAGAAAGAACAAGGGACCACGTGTATTTCTTATCCTTCCGCAAAAGGTTCGTCATTGGTTAAGCAATTTAGAAAATCCTTCCACAGCTCGCCTCTAATGGCCTGCTAATCCGAGAAAGCTTTGAATTTCCTTAACATTTTTCGGAGGTTGCCAATCTCGGATTGCCTCCGTCTTCTGAGGATCGACACGTACCACGCCTGACGAAATTACATGTCCGAGAAACGTCACCTCGGACATCCAGAACTCATACTTGGAAAACTTTCCATAGAGTTGGTCCCGTCTCAATACGTCAAGAACCCGATGAAGGTTAACTTCGTGCTCCTCTTGATCACGAGAATAAATCAAAAACGTCGTCTATGAAGACAACCATGAACTGATCCAAATAGTTGATGAAAACTCGATTCATTAACTCCATGAACACTACAGGTGCATTAGTTAATCCATAACGGCATTACCGCAAACTCATAATGACCATAGCATGTTCGCAACGCCGTCCTTGCGATATCCGACTCTCGAATTCATAACTGATGATATCTAGATCTTAAGTCGATCTTGGAAAATACTGAAGCTCCCTGAAGTTGATCTAAGAGATCATCGATACACAAACGAAAAGAACCGTCCTTCTTCTTGACAATTAACTCTGGTGCTCCACACAGGGATGCTCTCGGTCGAATATAACCCTTCTCGGTCAAATCATCCAATTGATTCTTTAGTTCCTGCATTTTGGTCGGGGCCATCCGATATAGTTCCTTCGATAATGGGGACATACCAGGCTCCAACTCTATCGTGAATTCCACCTCCCTCGGTGGAGGCAACCAGCTAGCTCGTCTGGGAATACATCATCAATCGATAACAATGATACCTTGAATGGTTGAACACCTTGATTGCCTTAGAATGGCCAATCGACGACAATGATACAATGAATGATTGAACACCTCGATTGCCTTAGAACGGCCAATCGATGACAATGACATAATGAATGATTGAACACCTCGATTGCCTTAGAATGGTCAATCGATGACAATGATACAATGAATGATTGAACATCTCTATTGCCTTAGAATGGTCAATCGATGACAATGATACAATGAATGATTGAACATCTCGATTGCCTTAGAACGGTCAATCGATGACAATGATACAATGAATGATTGAACACCTCGATTGTCTTAGAACGGTCAATCGATGACAATGATACAATGAATGATTGAACACCTCAATTGCCTTAGAACGGTCAATCAATGACAATGATAAAATGAATGATTGAACAACCCTGATTGAGTAATTTCACTACTTTCGTCATATTAATGATTCTTCCGGAACAACTGAGATTACCTCCCTGAAATAAACACTCGACTCCATTGACTGAAATGATAGTGACCATATGCTTACGAATGCTGAGGATGGCATCATGACGATCCATCCAATTAATACCCAATATTACATCGTCCTTAGGTAAATCCATCACGATTAGGTCCGCTATCCAATCGCGGTCATTATGCTTAATTCGGTAAATTCATAACCTCACGATTTCCGGAAATTCTTCTACCGTCTGGTAGACCAATGACATAAGGCTCACAACTAGTGGAACTATCTAGAAGTAGGGACTCGAAAATGAATGAATGCGATGCACCAGTATCACAAAGGGTACACACAGGTTGGGATAGAATTTTGAGTATACCTGAGATCATTCGGGCCTCCGGATCATCGGTCCTCTTCATCTCGTGAATTCGGGGCTTGCCGGCCCAGAACCGGATGCTCCTATCTAATAAGTATGAGCTCCGCCTTTAGTTGCTCCCGTCGTCTTAAAGCAGACCGAGTGCTTTGATTAAAACCGGTGCTTGGGCCTGAGATGCCACCGGAGTATGCTTGGAGTCTCTTTGGCAGAAACGGACCTTATGCCCGGCAATCCCACAGTTGAAATAGGTGACAGTCTGCCTCAAACACCTAGTGCTGAAATGACCCGGCGCTCCACAGTTGAAATAGGTGATGGCCGAACTGGCCGCTCGGGACTGAGGTTTTCCGGGTTTATGTGCCGTAGGAGGTCGCTCCGAAAAAGTAGAGCCCACACGAGACTTCTTGAAGGTTGACTCACCGCCTTCGGACTGATTACGCTTCGTTGATTTTTTGCTAGCAGATGAAGGTTGTTGCTCAGCAATTTCCTTAGCAGTAAGCTCATCAGTAAGAGCTTTCTCGATTAATTTGGTCAGAGTAGCGCATTGGTGATTAAGCAATTGCATCTGGGCCATCATGCCTTGCATAAAAGCGAGTGGATCAACCCGAACACCTTCTGCTTGAGCTGTGTCTCAGGTACGACTTCCTGACTGTGAATGATTATTCCTAGGGTTTCGGCCCGCACCGCGGCCTCTCCCCCTGCATCCTTTGACAGCTCTTTCCATACTGGAGTAGGAAAGCCAAATGATAATTATAGATCTCGCATGAGTACCTCGTTATGATTACATTATGAAAAGATAAAAATGAGCATACGCGCTCTAACACAGTGATTACATGAATGATTAACTGAGGTGACATGATTATCTGATGAAATTCTTGAAATGATTATCTTGAACAAGTTCACAAGATTAATGATACGATCCTTACGATAAACAAATAGGTAATGAAATGAACTGAGTGATTAGTGAGTTAACATGATCGGCGTGATCAAAAATGATGATGACTGAGGATTGTTGACTGTTGAATGATGAATGAGTGATTCTTATTGCCAGAAATTATACCATGCCATCAGAAATCTTACTGTTCTTTGGTCTGAGGGGCTTGGCTATTGCACAGGTCACACGTGATGCGAAAGTCCAATGATACTAGTATTAGCTAGTTCTGTGACAAACAGTTCTCGGTGAAATTCTATATAGATCACTGTAGAGTCAAGAACATCCTGACCAAAGAAGTTGTGCTCACAGGAAGCAGATCAGGTAATATGTATATTGCTGACTGGATGCTTGCGAGCTCCACAATTCCTTGTTTAGTTGCCAAAGGCACTGCAGATCTAAGCGGGCTATGGGATAAGAGGATGTCACACTTCAACTTCAAGACGATCAACAAGCTCTCAAGACAGGGACTGGTTAGAGGATTGCCGAATGTATCATTCCAAAAAGACAGTGTATGTGGACCATGTCAAAAAGGCAAGCAAATCAAGTCCACCCTGAAGAGCAAATCCTACCTTTCAACCCACAGAGTGTTGGAAATACTACACATGGATCTCTATGATCCTGTAGACCCAGTAAGTTTGGGAGGTAAGAAATACTATCTCGTTGTTGTTGATGATTACTCGAGGTATGCTTGGACAATTTTCTTAAGCAAAAAGAAGGAAACAACATCAAAGCTGTCCGAGCTCCTGAGAAAGCTTCAAAATGAAAAGGGATCGAGTATCGTGTCCATATGTTATCGATATTGCTTTCGAAGTCGAGTGCCATGAATGCGAGATTAGAATCTAGATATCTTTCAATCTCCTCCTCGTCATCACTCCAAGAAGCGATTAGAACCTCCTTCTTTTTGAATCTTTCGATTTGAGGCTTTGAAGAGGATCCTCGACATTCCTTGGCATAGTGACCGGCTTGACCACATTTCCGACAATTATTGTCGAACTTTTTTATAGGAACATACCCATTCTTCTTTTGCTCTGCCTTGCTGTCCCGACCGAGGAAGCTTCGCCTTCTTTGAATTAGATTTTTATACCTTCTAAAATTCTTGGCGTAGAGAGCAATTCCTCGTCATCTTCATCTCCGGGAACATCTTCCTCAACATCGCTATCAACATTGAATGCGACTATTTTTTCACAAGGCTTAGGTTTAGTACCTCTAGACTTGAGAACGATCTCATAGTTGATGAGTGACCCGATGAGGGCACTGAACTCGAGCTTGTTGAGATCTTTGGACTCCATGATCGCGGTAACCGTGGCATCCCATTCACGTGGCAACGAGCGAAGAATTTTCTTAGCTTTGTCGCTACTAGATATAGGTTTTCCGAAAGATGCAAGTCCATTGGTTATAGCCGAAAACCGATCCAACATATTTGTGATCGTTTCCTCGTCCTTCATGGAGAAGAGTTCGTAGTCATGAAGAAGCATGATGATTTTAGTCTCCTTGACTTGGGTGGTTCCTTCGTGAGTTACTTCGAGGATTTCCCAAATTTCCTTTGCGCTTTCGTAGGAGGATATCCTATTGAGTTCTTCGAGATTAAGGGCGCAATAGAGAAGTTGAGTAGCACGTGAATTGATGTGAGTGTTCCTACAGTCCTCGTCGTTGAACTCATCGAACTTTTTCAACGATCCATCTTCTTTCTTGGCAAGTTTTGGACCAAGGGCAATGACTTTCCAAATTTCAATATCACACTACCAAAATTCACAATTTAGCTGACGACCCATAAAAAAACGGCCGACGACTTTAAAGTGTCGTCGGCTAAACTTTGAACTTTAGCCGACGACCCGTACTGCCGTCGGCTAAACAGTTTTATTCGACGACTTGATCTGGGTCGTCGGCTAAAATGTAACATAGTCATCGGCTAAAGTGTTAAACTTTAGCCGTTGACTTTTGCAACGGTTTAGCCGACGACTAAACACTTTTTCAAAAAAAAAATAATATACTTTAGCCGACGACTTGATCTAGGTCGTCAGCTAAACCCCTTTCGAAAAAAATAATATACTTTAGCCGACGACCTAGATCAAGTTGTCGGCTAAAGTATAATGTTTTTTTTTAAAATACTTTAGCTGACGACCTAGATCAAGTCTTCGGCTAAAGTATATAATTTTTTTAAAATACTTTAGTCGACGACCTAGATCAAGTCATCGGCTAAACCTCCAATTTAAAATTATATATCGTTCTCAGTTCTCCTCGGCATCCGAAAAAAAAAACAAAAAAATTGGGGTTTAGCCGATGACTTAGATTTAGTCGTCGGCTAAACCTCTAAATATATATATATATACCCTCTTCTCTTCTTTCTTATTCATTTTCTTCTTTTTTCTTCCCCCACCCACCCATCACCCGCCCGACGACACCAGACCGCCCGTCACCCACCCGCCGGAACACCGCCGCTCGACTGTCCGCCCGCCCGCCGCCCGCTCGCTGCTCGACCGTCCACCCGCCGCCCGACCTCCGCACAGGCAACCCGTCTTTTTTTGTGCATTTTTAGTGTATTAATTTTATCTGTAATTAGGTTGTTTTTCATGTAGTTTTTATTATTTTTTTAGTTTAGTAGGTTAGGTTTTATTTAGTTTTTAGATTTTTGTGTTTTATTTAGTTTTCATTTGTTTGATGAATTTATTGTATTTGTTTGATGTATTGTTGGTGCATTGTGTTATTAATTGGTGTACTGTGTTGAATTGTATGTATTGTTAGTGTATTGTGTTATTAGTTGGTGTATTATGTTGAATTGGTGTATTTTTGTTAATGTTGAATTGGTGTATTGTATATTTTTATTTCACCTCATAATTTCATCAGCCTGCCGTCCGCCGTTGTCCGCCGCCCTGCAGGCAGATTTTATTTTTTGCCCGATTTTAGTCCGATTTTGTTGGTGTATTTTTGTCTCTAATTTATTAATTGGTGTATTGTGTTGAATTGGATGTATTGTTGGTATGTTGTGATATTAATTGGTGTATTCTGTTGAATTGGTGGATTTTTGTTGCTGTTGAATTGGTGTATTGTATATGTGTTGAATTGTATGAATTGTTATGTATTTTTTCACTAATTTATTAATTGGTGTATTGTGTTGACTATAAATTGTTCCCAAAATCTGATTTTTTTTTTATATTAGGTTTTAGCCGACGACCTTTACAATAGTCGTCGGCTAAATTATATTATTTTTTTTTTAAAAAAATGTTTTAGCCGATGACTTTGTTAAATGTCGTCAGCTAAAGTATATTACTTTTTTTTTTTGAAAAAGCTTTAGCCGATGACATTTGTAAAGTCGTCGGCTAAAGTATATTACTTTTTTTTTTTGAGAAAATTTTAGCCGACGACATTTGTAAAGTCGTCGGCTAAACCTCAATGTTTAGCCGACGACTACCAAAAAAGTCGTCGGCTAAACCTTGGCCGACGAATATCGGCCGACGGTTTTTTAGCCGACGACTGATAGGATTAGCCGACGATATTTACCTTTAGCCGACGACTTTAAGTCGTCGGCTAATCCCCCGATATTGGTAGTGTCATAGGCTTGAACGAATATAGCCATTTTCTTTTTCCATGTCATGAAATTGGAACCATCGAAGAAGGGAGGACGGTTGAGAGCATTTCCTTCGATTTGGCCAAGAAGAGCCATTTGCGGATCTTTTTCCCTTAGGTGGTTAAACCCTTAAAAAGAGACCCGCTCCGATACCAACTGAAGAGATAAATTCACCACTAGAAGGGGGGTTGAATAGTGGTAATGCGGAATATCGAACTTTCTCGCGAATAAAGGTAAAATGTGCGGAAAGTAAAAGACTCAAAGATTTATAGAGGTTCGGCAACTTACCTACGTCCTCTCTCCGACTTCTTTTTCTATTGGCTAAAGAACAACCACACACACTTGTCTCGTCTTCGATTGGTCCGAGCACAACAACCGTTACAACCGCTTGTCTTCTATTGGGCCCAAGCACAACCACTCTCAAAATAAACTTTTTGTATCTAGTGTTCTATCGGAACTAGATAATTCTTACTTATGAATGTTGGAGTATAATCCAAACAATGCCGGATCAAAGATCCTAATAACACCGGATTAGTGACTCTTAATTCTCTTACGCTCGTGTATGAGTGATGCAACACTCACAACCAAATGAAAAGAATACAAAGTATAATAAATATTACCATGTGTATCACTCTTGTATCTTTTCTTCTCACAACTTAGCATGCAATAGAAATCTGAGCTCAAGGATGCTTTGAATGCTTGAATGCTTGAAGTTGTGTATTGAGACACCCAAGTGATATGGGTATTTATATATAACACCCCCGATATATTCAAGAATATTACAGCGCCATAAATCCTTTACATAGGGATTTACAAGGCTGAAGAAATGAAAACACAATAACAGATACCAACATATGAAAGTAACTGAAATAAAATACATCAGTTCTGACCAAAACTGAAAATACAAATGTCCAACGGAAAAGTATTAATACATCACCAAATCCAAATCATCACAAATGACGACGTACTCGAGTACTTATTAAAACGATACAAACAACAGACAAATAAACCCGACCGGAACATCATTCTACACCTTCGTCGTCACGCAACTCCAGTGGTTGTTTTCCCGCTCTCCTGGATCCTGAACATAAACAAATGTTCACCCCCAAAGGGGTTAGCACAACGATTCTAGTACAAGTACCACAACATATTATTCAACATCTCACGAAGAATAATAATAACATAAATGACAAAGAACCAAAGAGTCTTCTCCTGTGAGAAACTCAATAATATCATACACACATGATAATCACAACATGATTTCACAACATACACATGGTAATTTCAATGATCCAGTGTTCACTGCCTAGAACCCTCGATGATTCCGTCAAACCAACCCGAGGTGGAAAAACCCGTCCGATGATCCAGCGCACGGTAGCATAGATCCCTCGATGATCCCGTCGGACCAACACGAGGTGGACATACAACAACGACATACATGTACAACAATATGTATAACATCAATACATAAAACAATTAAGGTACTTGCCTCGATTCGAAGACAAGAATAATACTTCCACGAAAAATGAAACACTCGAAGGTCGCCCCTTCGATCAATCACGTAGCAAGCTCGAACCTGAAACAAAAGAAATAATATAGAGTTCATCTCACGTCGTACGGACATCTAACAATCTAAATTACGGTCGAAAGTTCATAAAACGTAATCTGCCTGGATTGCTTAACGCACGCTACGTATCCTATGTAGCGTACGTTAAGGCTACTTGTTAGTGCACACAATTATACGAAGTCTAGCGTACGCTAACCAATGCACTGTCAGTACCTCAATGATCAGTCGATTGACTCGTCTGATGATATAACACATGTTACGTTCCAAGCGTAGCGTACGTTAACTTATGCCCGATAGTGCACGTTAACTATAAAGCTTAGCGCGCGCTAAACATGTATGACATTTCTTCCCTGGGCAGTCGATTGTTCTAACTGTGATGAAACTTACGAAATCCTTAGTGTTTAATATATGTTATCTCCATGCATATTACGTTCATCCTATTACAAATGATATCACGGATTCAAACATCTTCGAGATACAAGGATACGTATAATCATCACAACATCATATTCCATCTTGGTTACAATTCTCATGGGAAGTTGGTGTTCTTAAGGTCGATACACTAGATTCCAATATCATCATTACATCCCAATTTAACCATGAAGATGAACTAACAATTCCAACTTAAAAGAAAGGATGCAAATCCTCTATGATTCTCTCCTAAGTCCATTTAACAAAAGTGATAACAACTTATAACACATGATGTTGTTTGGATAATTCATCAATGGAACTCAATATCTTGATAACATAATCCTCATATCCTTAATAACACGAATCCAAGGTAGGAGATAGTATTAGCATACCTTAAGATGAAGAAAACACTGAAACAATAGGTAGACCTCAACCCCGGTTGCTTGTATGTCACTCCAAAGTGAGTTTCTTCTTCAATGATCAAGTGTAAGTAATCTCCAATCTTTAATGATCATGTAAGGAGGGTTTATATGTATTTAAGAAGTAGGGAAGGCTCTCTGGACTTCCAAGGAACGAAGAACAAGTGAAGGAAACATAAACCAAATGAAATGAGGGTGCTGTCCCTTATATAATGTTTCTGCACGTTAGCTGATTAGCGCACGCTAATTAGCGTTGACTCCAAAACTATCCAGGTTCGCCCGCGGGAATCTTATCCGGACCCATATCCGGCTGGTGCATGTGCTAGTCACCTAGCTCAATAATTGACTGCCTAACGCATGCAATTCTTCATTCGTAGCGTGCGCTAGTTTTAGCCGATAACGCACGTTAAGCTACATTCTTAGCGTACGTTATCACGAGTTTGCATGAGAAAATTTACATGTTGCTATACTCATGTACAAAGATACAAATGTGAGAAATATCATACTACAATTATCGAGAGCACAATTCCGAATAATACAGGGTTCAACAACAGATGAAATACTTAATAATAAATCCAGATATTACATACTCTCCTACTAAAAAGGAGTTTCGTCCCGAAACTCAAGACGAAAATAACTCTGGATATCTGGACTTCATGCTATCTTCCGTTTCCCAAGTGGCTTCTTCCACTCCATGGCATGACCACTGAACTTTGACCAAAGAGATTGGTTTGTTCCTCAACTGTTTAACTCGACTCTCGAGTATCCTGACCGGTCTTTCTTCAAACGTTCCATCCTGAGCGATTTCGATCTCGCCGAAATCAATGACATGACTATGATCCGGTATATATCTCCATAACTGGAATACGTGGAACACGTTATGAACATGGCTTAGTGACGGCAGTAATGCCAATCTGTATGCCAACTCTACAACTCTCTCAAGGATCTCGAATGGTCCGATATATCTCGAACTCAGCTTTCCTTTTCTCCCAAAACGAAAGATGAACCGAGTAGGAGAAACTTTTAAAAGAACGTGATCTCCAGTACTGACCTCCAGTGGGCGACGGCGTACGTCTGCGTAAGATTTCTGTCGACTCTGGGCAGTCAACAGCCTTTCGCGAATCAAAGCTATCTTCTCTCGTGTCTGTATGATCAACTCCGGTTCTGTCCCGATCAAGTCTGATGAATCATCCCAACATAGGGGCGTTCTGCATCTCCTCCCATATAATGCCTCAAACGGTGCCATCTTAATAGAAGCATGCCAACTATTATTGTAGGTAAATTCAATCAACGGTAGATGAATTTCGCAGCCATCTGACCAATCTAAGGCACAAGCCCTTAGCATATCTTCCACTGTTTGAATAGTCCTCTCGGATTGTCCATCTTTCTGCGGGTGATAAGCTGTGCTGAAGTTCAATTCGGTCCCCAAGGCTTTATGAACTGCTTTCCAAAAATGAGACACAAAACGACCGTCTCGGTCAGAAATAATGGTCTTCGGCGTACCATGCAATCGGACTATCTCTGAAATGAATACTCGTGCCAACCTCTCTGGTCCCGACGTGTCCTTAATGCCTAGAAAATGAGCGGATTTGGTTAAATGATCAACTATCACCCAAATCATGTTCATTCCTGTCTTGGTTCTCGGCATACTAGTGATAAAGTCCATCGATATGTCCTCCCACTTCCATTCAGGAATCGGGAGCGGCTTCAGCATTCCGGTAGGTCGTTGATGCTCGATCTTAACCTGCTGACAAGTCAAACACTTCGAGACATACTCCGCTACATCTTTCTTCATGTTGCCCCACCAAAAGTTCTGCTTCAAGTCCTTATACATCTTTATGGTGCCCGGGTGGATAGAATAGGGCGTGATGTGAGCTTCCTTCATAATTGTCTGTTTTAGAACATCGACATCGGGAACGCAACGTCGGTTCTGAAAGCTCAAAACTCCATCATCATGAATTATGAATCCGGAGGCCTTTCCCTTGATCACTTCATCATGTAACTGAATCATCAAAGGATCATCTGCTTGCTTAGATTTGATTTCTTCGATTAACGATGAAGTTATTTCCATCACGCACAGTTGTCCTTGGACTCTTTGCAACCATACTTCTATTCCTTCTCCAATCATCTCTCGTTGAATGCTAAGCTGGGAGTTCAGAGTCTCCAGCATCTGAATAGAAACAAGTTTGCGGCTAAGTGCATCGGCCACTACATGTGCTTTGCCTGGATGATAAAGAATCTCCAAGTCATAGTTCTTAATAAGTTCCAGCCATCTCCTTTGCCGCATGTTCAACTCTTTCTGATTGAAGATGTATTTGAGACTCTTGTGATCCGTAAAGATCTGGAAATGAGTCCCGTATAGGTAATGTCTCCAGATTTTCAAAGCAAAAACTACTGCTGCTATCTCCAAATCATGCGTTGGGTAATTCACTTCATAAGGTTTCAGCTGTCGTGATGCATAAGTGATCACCTTATCATTCTGAATCAATAAGCATCCGAGTCCTTGTTTCGAAGCATCACTGTAAACTATAAATCCTCCAGTTCCCCGTGGAAGTGCTAAAATCGGCGCCGTCGTAAATCTCTTCTTCAATTCATCAAAGCTATTCTGGAACAACTCATTCCACTCAAACTTTTGAGTTTCTGCAGTAGTCGAGTAAGTGGGCGGGTAATTTTGGAAAACCCTTCCACGAACCGACAATAATATCCAGCAAGTCCTAAGAAATTTTGGACTTCTTTCACATTCTTTGGAGGCTTCCAATCCATAACCGCTTCGATCTTCTGAGGATCTACTCGTACTCCTTCAGCTGATACCACATGGCCGAGGAACATCACTTCCTTTAGCCAGAATTCACACTTAGAAAGTTTGGCGTATAATTGTTCATTTCTCAACAGGTCTAACACAATCCGTAAGTGCTGTGCATGCTCTTCCGGGCTCTTAGAATACACCAAAATGTCATCAATGAACACAACCACAAATTTATTCAAATACTCGATGAACACTCGGTTCATCAATTGCATGAATACAGCAAGTGCGTTAGTGAGACCAAACGGCATCACTACAAACTCATAGTGTCCGTAGCGAGTTCTGAACGTTGATTTCGGAACATCAGATTCCTTAATCCTCAGCTGATGATATCCTGATCTCAGATCAATTTTTGAAAACACTGTTGCTCCTTGTAACTGGTCAAACAAATCATCAATCGATGGCAACGGATACTTGTTCTTAATCGTCATCTTGTTCAGCTCTCGATAGTCAATACACATCGAAGCGATCTGTCCTTCTTCTGGATAAAAAGAATTGGTGCTTCTTAGGGCGAAACGCTTGGCTGGATATAGCCTTTGTCGAGTAACTCCTCCAGTTGCTTTTTCAGTTCGTACATCTCAGTAGGTGCCATACGATACGGCGCCTTAGAAATTGGTGTAGCTCCGGGTTCCAGCTCAATGGTGAATTCTACATCCTGTTATGGAGGTAGTCCAGGTAACTCGTCAGGGAATATATCCGGAAACTCGTTCACAACAGGAATGGATGAAAGTTCCACAATTTCGTCTTCTTTCTTCATTACATAGCACCAGTATCGGGTACAAACCTGTTTCAACAATTTGACAGCTTTCATCACTTTGATCAACCTTCCTGAGCTTCCTGGTTTCCATCCTTCAAACCGTATTTCAGAACCATCGTCAGCGATAAGCGAAATATTCCTCTTTCGGTAGTTTACAATAGCTCCATATCGATTAAGCCAATCGTCTCTGAGTATCAGGTCGTCTCATTGCATTTCTATCACAATCAGATTTGAGAGCCACTCTCTGCCTCCAAATGATACAGGGAAATCTCTAGTTTCTAAGTTTCCAACAATCCTCTCTCCGCTCGGTAAACCCACAACATAAGGTTCACAATTATGAAAACCAGAAATATTCAAAGGATTTACACAAGACAAGGATATAAATGAATGCGTAGCTCTTGTATCGAATAAAATGCTAACTGACTGGGAAAGGATCTGAACAGTACCTGATGCGACAGCAGCATCCTGATCGTATGTTCTCCTCATCTCGTACAGACGTGGGGGAATAGATCCAGCACTCGATGTACCCTTTCGGTCCCACTGTCCTCTGCCTTGTCCGCGGCCAACATTCTGAGGCATCTGAACACTTTGCTGTGTCTGTTGGATACTGGCTTCCTTCTGGACTGGCTGTGGTGTACGGGCTCTAAAAGACTTTGCAGCCTCTTCACAGAACACCGCACGATGTCCCTCTCGACCACAATCAAAATAAGTCACGGCAGGTAGGGGGCAATTTCGTCGATAGTGCCCCGTCTGTGCACAGTTAAAGCATTTCCTAGTGACATCTGTCGTGGTTGATGCTGCTCCGAAGTTCTTTCCGCTCTTAGATGGGTGTGGAGGTTTCTTGAAAGAATGAAAGGATGACTGGTCCTTGCGGGGCCCACTACTCTTGTGCTCCGTGAAACTACCAGAGACTTTCTGCTTCTTGGACTCTACCAACTTCTCCATTGCTGCTTTCTTGATTTCATATGCCAATGCTTTATCGTGGTATTGACGGAGAGTGGTACATTCAAAACCGGACATGTACCTCTGGATTTCTGGTTTCATTCTCATATCAAAATGGATCATCATTTCTGCATCTGTTCTGATTAGATGTCGAACAAACGCCAGCTGCTGGTTAAACGTCTTAATTGCCTAAGATACTGGCACATCTGAAGGCTGAGCGGAGAAAAACTCCCGAACTTTGGCTTCCCTCACAGGATGAGGGCAGTACTGAGCTTCCATCATCAATTTAAATTCTGTCCAATCAGCATCATGGTCTACAGGATGGCTTCCCACCACTCGGATGATTCCCCTAGCAGAAAATACTCAGCAATAGAGGCTCTCTGGTCGTCTGGGCAATTAATCCTGGCAAAAATTTTCTCCAATTCCTTTAACCAATGATCCCAGGTGGGAGTCTCAGGAAATACCGTCGAATTTAGGTGGTTGCATCTTCGCCACCTCTTGCAGCCATCGGTCACCTCGATTTCCCATGTCTGGGATACCCTGTTGTCGATCTCCCTGTTGTAACCCTACTGCCACCTGCATTTTGGTCTAGGACCTGGGCGAACTGAGTCATTTGGTTCAACACTTGACGAAGGATTTCGGGCACATCAGGTTTCAGTTCATTATTAATAGATCTCTGTGGCTCGCCTGAGCTGTGGCTAGCATGATTAGAAGGCGAAGCTTCTCTTTCGGCATTCCTTCGTCCGCGTCCACGACCGCGACCACGTCCACGTCCACCTCTCAACATATTGTAAGCATAAATACTAAATATACAGGAAACAATATCGTTCTAATGTTCAAGTATAAAGAGATACAACATGTAAAGAACGAGATAGAGTTTAGGAACTTACAACCACCGCTCGCATGAAGACGTAGGCAGTACAGTGATGTTATTCGCGGCCGGTTACCTCAAAAGACAAATATGACCCCTATTTTAACCCAATGGCCAAGATATCCATAATCTTAGCTCCGATACCATATTCTGTAACACCTCCGATATATTCAAGAATATTACATCGCCGTAAATCCTTTACATAGGGATTTACAAGGCTGAAGAAATGAAAAGACAATAACAAATACCAACGTATGAAAGTAACTGAAATAAAATACAACAGTTCTGACCAAAACTGAAAATACAAATGTCCAATGGAAAATTATTAATACATCACCAAATCCAAATCATCACAAATGACGACGTACTCGAGTACTTATTAAAACGATACAAACAACAAACAAATAAACCCGGCCAGAACATCATTCTGCACCTTCGTCGTCACGCAACTCCAGTGGTTGTTTTTCCGCTCTCCTGGATCCTGAACATAAAAAAATGTTCACCCCCAAAGGGGTTAGCACAACGATGCTAGTACAAGTACCACAACATATTATTCAACATCTCACGAAGAATAATAATAACATAAATGACAAAGAACCAAAGAGTCTTCTCCTGCGAGAAACTCAATAATATCATACACACATGATAATCACAACATGATATCACAACATACACATGGTAATTTCAATGATCCAGCGTTCACTGCCTAGACCCCCCGATGATTCCGTCAAACCAACCCGAGGTGGAAAAACCCATCCGATGATCCAGCACACGCTAGCATAGATCCCCCGATGATCCCGTCGGACCAATATGAGGTGGACATACAACAACGACATACATGTACAACAATATGTATAACATCAATACATAAAACAATTAAGGTAATTGCCTCGATTCGAAGACAAGAATAATACTTCCACGAAAAACGAAACACTCGAAGGTTGCCCCTTCGATCAATCACGTAGCAAGCTCAAACCTTAAACAAAAGAAATAATATAGAGTTCATCTCACGTCGTACGGACATCTAACAATCCAAATTACGGTCGAAAGTTCATAAAACTTAATCTGCCTGGCTTGCTTAACACACGCTACGTATCCTATGTAGCGTATGTTAAGGCTACTTGTTAGCACACGCAATTATACGAAGTCTAGCGTACGCTAACCAATGCACTGTCAGTACCTCACTGATCCGTCGATTGACTCGTCTGATGATATAACGCACGTTACGTTCCAAGCGTAGCGTACGTTAACTTATGCCCGATAGTGCACGTTAACTATAAAGCTTAGCGCGCGCTAAACATGTATGACAGTTCTTCCCTGGGCAGTCGACTATCCTAACGTTGATGAAACTTACGAAATCCTCAGTGTTTAATATACGTTATCTCCATGCATATTACGTTCATCATATTACAAATGATCTCACGGATTCAAACATCTTCGAGATACAAGGATACGTATAATCATCACAACACCATATTCCATCTTGGTTACAGTTCTCATGTGAAGTTTGGTCTTCTTAAGGTCGATGCACTAGATTCCAATATTATCATTACATCCCGATTTAACCATGAAGATAAACTAACAATTCCAACTTATAAGAAATGATGCAAATCCTCTATGATTCTCTCCTAAGTCCATTTAACAAAAGTGATAACAACTTATAAACATGATGTTGTTTGGATAATTCATCAATGGAACTCAATATCATGATAGCATAATCCTCATATCCTTAATAACACGAATCCAAGGTAGGAGATAGTATTAACATACCTTAAGATGAAGAAACACTGAAACAATAGGTAGACTTCAACCCCGGTTGCTTGTGTGTCACTCCAAAGTGAGTTTCTTCTTCAATGATCAAGTGTAAGTAATCTCCAATCTTCAATGATCATGTAAGGAGGGTTTATATGTGTTTAAGAAGTAGGGAAGGCTCTCTAGACTTCCAAGGATCGAAGAACAAGTGAAGGAAACATAAACCAAATGAAATGAGGGTGCTGTCCCTTATATAATGTTTCTGCACATTAGCTGATTAGCGCACGCTATCTTACTATACTTACCGCACGCTAATTAGTGTTGACTCCAAAACTGTCCAGGTTCGCCCACGGGAATCTTATCTGGACCCATATTCGACTGGCGCATGTGCTATCCGCCTAGCTCAATAATTGACTGCCTAACGCACGCAATTCTTCATTCGTAGTGTGCACTAGTTTTAGCCGATAACGCACCTTAAGCTACATTCTTAGCGTACGTTATCACGAGTTTGCATGAGAAAATTTACATGTTGCTATACTCATGTACAAAGATACAAATGTGAGAAATATCATACTCCAATTATCGAGATCACAATTCCGAATAATACAGGGTTCAACAACAGATGAAATACTCAATAATAAATCCGGATATTAAATTATAGTGTCAAGTCTGTCTTTATATGCTGAAAAACGTATTATTAGCGTTCGCTAATAATCCTTCATAGCATGCGTTATCGAGCTTTGACTTGACTGATCTGAACGGTCATTACACTGTTCCAACGGTAAAATACATGTCTTAACATGCGCTAGACAGTCTCTCGTAGCGTGCGTTAGCGTTGGTCAATAGGTATTCACTTTTGAATTTGAATCTTGTCGGTTTGTCTCCCCAACGTCTCTTTTCCAATGGATAAATTTGTACTTAGCGTGCGCTAGTACTTATACTTAGCGTGCGCTAGTATTATTTAATATTAGCTTTCCAGATTTTCGGATCTCCTTTTTGACCTTTGCGTTCCAACGGATAAGTTGACTGACGGTAGGAATTTGAACTCTTAGCGTGCGCTAACAAATGTAGTGTAGCGTGCGCTACAAATTTTTCAGATAACGTACGTTAGCTTGTTTAATGTATGTAATTGCTTCCTTATTTTGAGTCCAGAGCCTACTGGACTACCAATATGATTTCCGGTAGCGTGCGCAAGGTTTGACATGTAACGTGCGCTAAGGCCTCTGAATAGCGTTCGTAATTTGAACTTCCGTAGCGTGCACAAATGGTTTTCCCTTTTTCTGTCCAGACCTCACTAACTCTCTGCCTTGATTGCGATAGCGTGTGCTATAGATAGATGTTAATGTGCCCTAAGTTTGACAACTTAGCGTGCTCTGATATTGTAGGCTTTGCGTGCGCTATCCATCAGGTGATTCCAACTTGACTGCAAATTACTTGCCTGACTGCAGGTGACTTGCCCTCGATAGCGTGCGCTACCATGCAGTCTGTAGCATGCGCTAGGAACAAGATTTTCTTTCAATAAAACAGCTCGATGAGGTAGATTTTGGTTAAATGTTTTGAATATAATCATCATCAAAATAGTTTGAGTCAACAATCTCCCCCTTTTTGATGATGTCAAAACATTTAATATAAACATGCAAAACCATTTAAAAAATGTCGAATCAAAGTAATTTGTTCGATATGTTAGTATGTTTGGTTTTGGAGTGTTTCTCCCCCTTTTTGACATAAACAAAAAGGACTCCCCCTGAAATGTTGCGTATATAACAAAATACCAATCAAATGACATGGGTCAAAACGGAACGCATAACTAATATTAATGAGCCGAAGTACATGTAAACCAAACGAAGGGAATGCACATTTCATTGAAAATAATTCAAGCATTACACAGAAATATCTAAAGCACACGACATCAAAAACATGTGAAATAAAGGTTTGATACAACGAGAATCAATGTCCTACAAACTAAGGTGCTTGGCCGGATGAGGAGGGTGGAAGCGGAAAGACTGATGAGTGAAACGAATAAAATCTTCAATCAGCATGCGGACTCCTTGAACCTCCGAGCGGAGAGAACGAACATCTTCACGGATTTCCAGCTGTGAAGTTTCGATGCTACGCATCCGGGAAATGAGATCGCTCTCCTGTTCCTCGGTAAGTGACTCTCTCATCGGACGTTTGCCTTTAGAAGTAGGCTTCCTCACAAATTCTCCTGTTTGCATTTCTCAAATGGTTTGCGGCCCTCGTCGAGTAATTCGTTCTTCCGGTGTCGGAATTCTAGTTCCTTTCTCCACTTGATCATCTTCATTAAGGTACGGAAAGGAAATCCAGCCCCAGTTGATGGTTCGCACATAGTGCATGGACTTGAGCGAGTAGTCGGAAATCTCATGGCCGATAGACACACGAACGACTTTGTCTTTTGTTAAGTCCACTTGATGAAATTTGAAAATCACCGTTAGGATGGAGCCGTATGGCATTCCAGCCTTGCGGGACCGTGAGGCATAGTTTTTCGATCGAAAGAGCTCGCCTTTGACTTTCATCCAGCTTGTAACAATCACGGCGAAATCAACCAAATCGTCATTCAGCACTCGGTATACTACATGTTTGTCGATTCCAACCAACTTATGATGCGTGTCGACCTTAGGCATTATACACTTGGTGAGCGCGACCAATAAAAGTCGAATATTAATGCCGAAGTCATTGTTCTCGAAGACCGCATCGGTGATATCGATGACGGATTTCGAGCTTAAGAATTCTTTGACATCAATCTTAGACACACCAGATTCTTCAGAAATAGACTTCCCCAAACACGCAAAACCATCCGATGATAAACCAAACAATTGTTTCAAAATATCCGAGGAGACTTTCACCACAGTTCCTCCAACCACACTTCCTAAAACTAAGGATGAAGATCCTTCACTGTCAGCAATATGAAGATTCGCGTAGAATTCACGAACCAACTCGGGAAAAACGGGTTCTTTACATTCAACAAAACGAGAAATACCAATTGAGGAGAAGAATTCCGAAATAGCAATATTCACTCGTTCCAGACTGTGGAAATTGAAATAATAGCAGTCTGTCAAGTGTTCTTGAGGGAGGATTTCCGAAAGTACCTTGGAAGCGGTATAAGACACGAAACGAGATGCATCATATTCTGGTTCGTGAGTATGTTTTGTGCTTTTGTATGCCTTCTCCATAGATTTTCTTCCCTTGCTCGACATGATTATGAGAGGAATTGAGTGCTTTGAAGGAAGAAATCGGAGTTTGAGAGAGCTAGGGTTCTTGGTGCGAAAGGGGATCTGAGGTTGCGTGCGTTATGAAATGGTGAATGATTTTCTGGGCTGTTCAGGGTTTATATAGGTAACTGAAAAAGTTTAATTAGCACGCGCAAGGAATATAAGGGTAGCATGCTCTATGAATTTATATGTTGCTTACTGGACTGTCCAGTAGCATATATCATAATAAGAGGATTTTAGCTAGCGTACACAAGTGATAAGGGGTTAGCGTACGCTATCGAAAAAAAATCGTACAGGAATGGGAAATTAGCGCGCGTTAAAAGGATAAAGCTAGCGTGCGCTAGCGAATGGAACATTTCTAAGAGATTGATTTCTCGAGTAGATAACTAATTTCAAAAATTGTCAAGATGTCCCATACCAAGTTGCAAACGAATAGTGTTAAATGATTCCTCAGGAAGAGGTTTCGTAAATATATCAGCAAGTTGATCTTTCGTCCCGACAAAAATTAAGCAAATATCTTTCTTTTGCACATGATCGCGTAAAAAATGATGTCTAATATCTATATGCTTAGTTCTACTATGAGACATGGGATTTTGCTCAAATTAATTGCACTAGTATTATCACATAAAATAGGGGTATTTTTAAAATAAATGCCGTAGTCACGGAGTTGATTTTTAATCCATAATACCTGAGCACAGGAACTCCATGCAGCAACATATTTGGCCTCAGCTGTAGACAATGCTACACTGGTTTGCTTTTTACTTCCCCAATATATTAAACATGATCCAATGAAGTGACATGTACCACTAGTGCTCTTTTTATCAATTTTACATCCGCCAAAATAGGCGTCACTGTATGCAACCGAATTAAAATCCAAACAAGAAGGATACCATAGACCTAAACCGATGGTCCCATTCAAGTAACGAAAGATATGTTTACAAGCAATTAAATGGGATTCCTTAGGATTAGCTTGGAATCGAGCACATAAGCATGTAGCAAATATTATGTCAGGCCTAGAATAAGTTAAATATAGCAAAGATCCGATCATACCTCGATATAATTTTTGATCCACCAGTTTGCTATTTTCATCTTTTTCTAATTTCAATGATGAAGACATTGGTGTTGAAATCACTTTGCTACTCTCCATTTTGAATTTCTTGAGGAGATCGTTTGAGTACTTTGTTTGATGAATAAAAATTCCATCTTCGCATTGCATAATTTGAAGCCCGAGGAAGAATGTTAATTCTCCCATCATACTCATCTTGAACTCTCCCTTCATAAGATTAGAAAAATCTTGGCGCAATGATTCGTTAGTAGCCTCAAACACAATGTCATCAACGTATATTTGGCAAACAAGTATATCATTATCTAATATTTTTACAAACAAGGTATTATCGACTTTACTCTTTTATAATCATTAGCAATTAAGAAATGACTTAAACGATCATACCATGCTCGGGGTGCTTGTTTCAAACTATAGAGCGCCTTGTTGAGCTTGTAGACGTGATCCGGGAATTGGTGATCTTCAAAACCGGGAGGTTGCTTGACATATACTTCTTCTTGAATATAGCCATTCAAGAATGCACTTTTCACATCCATTTGGAATAGCTTGATCTTTTTGTGAGCTGCAAATGCACATAACAAACGGATGGTTTTGATTCGAGCTACGGGAGCAAAACTTTCTTCAAAGTTAAGACCCTCTTCTTGACTATACCCTTGGGCGACCAAACGAGATTTATTTTGAATTGAGTAACCATCTTCGTCACACTTGATTTTGCGCACCCATTTTGTTCCGATAATAGTTTTTTCTTTAGTAGCAGAAAATAAATTCCATACGTTATTGTGCATGAATTGAACAAGCTCCTCTTGCATTGACATCATCCAACTTTCATCATCAAAAGCCTCGGATATATTTTTGGGAACAATTTCGGATACGGAAGCACAATGAGCCATATATTCGGTGGTTCTCCTTCGAGTTTGAACACCGTCCTCAATGTTTCCAATCACGAGATCTTTTGGATGGTCTTTGATGTGCCTCCAATCTTTCGGTAATCTCTTGATTGTCTTCTTTTGGATTTCCGAAATTTTCTCCATTTCGTTTGAGGGATGAGAATCCGGAAAAATACCTGCATCATTAAAACATTGTACCTTTCTCGGGGTTGAGATCATATCGTTGAATTTAAGATGAATGGATTCTTCAACTTTATTTATTCTAATGTTATAAATACGATATGCTTTGCTATTCAAAGCATAACCAAGAAATATTCTAGTGTCGGATTTAGCATCAAATTTCCCCAAGTTATCCTTACCATTATTTAGGATAAATACATTGCAACCAAAAGGATGGAAGTAGGATATATTTTGCTTTTTACCTTTCCATAATTCATATGGAGTTTTAAGATGAGTTCTACGAACATGAGCACGATTGATCACATAACATGCCGTAAAAATTGCTTCGGCCCAAAAATATTGTGGAAGAGAGTATTCGTTAAGCATAGTCCTTGACATTTCCTCCAAAGATCGATTTTTCCTTTCAACAACCCCATTTTGTTGAGGCGTTCTAGGAGCCGAAAAATTGTGATTAATACCATATTTTTCACATAAAAGCTCAAACGGAGTGCAATCAAATTCACCTCCGTGATCGGTGCGAATAGAAATTATAGAGACTTTTATCATTTTGCACCAAACGATACCATTTGGAAAACTCGGAAAATGTATCATCTTTATGAGCAAGAAATCTAACCCAAGTAAACGAGAGTAATCATCAACAATAACCAAAGTATAAAGTTTACCATTTAGACTAACATATCTAGATGGTCCAATCAAATCCATATGCACAAGATCAAGAATGCGGCTACTGGAAACCTCGAATTTTGGTTTGAAAGATTCTCTAGTATGTTTCCTTTTTATGCATGATTCACACAAATGCTTCCGATCAAATTTGAGTTTGGGTAAACCACGGACAAGATCGTGTCTCGATAAAATGATAGGTAGAGATATATGCCCCAATTTACGATGCCATAAATATGCATTATCATCTAATGTAATAAGACACTTTTCATTGAATGAGTTTTTATCATTAAGATCAACAATATAAATGTTTCCACATCTCAAACCGATGAATGCAATTTTATTATTTCTAAATGCCGTGCAATGTGTTTGTTCAAAGAGAATTTTAAAACCTTCACCGCATAGTTGAGAAACGCTAAGTAAATTATGATGCAAACCTTCAACAAATAATACTTTGTTGATAGAGGGAGAAGGTTCCTTACCGACTTTACCAATGCCCTTAATTTTTCCTTTTTGATTGTCGCCAAAGGTTACATGTCCTTATTCTTGGTATTCGAGGTCTTCAAACAAGTCCTCGGAGCCACACATGTGCCTTGAGCATCCGCTATCAATGTACCACTTGCTTTTCCTTGGTGCTGGTACCTTCATAAATATTGTTTCTCGGTTGTTTCGGTACCCAAGCCCTTTTGGGTCCTCCAAAGTTAACGATACTTAAAGAATTCGGAACAATTGTCCCTTTTGGAACCCATATTTGTTTAACTTTGATGGTTCTCAACTTTGAACGAACATTATCATGAACTCATTGTTTGAAAGGAGTTTTTAAATTCTCGGTTTCAGTTTTCTTATTTTGTCAAGATTGATAAGGGACTGTTCCCTTTTAAACGGGTCGAAACCAAGACCGTGTTTTAACAATGGGGATTTTAGAATGGATAAGAGCTTTTTGAGTTTCTCATTTCCGAGAGTAAATTTGTTCAAAATATATTTTAGCTCCTTTTGAGTATTCGTCAACTCAATTTTCAAAATGTTTTCTCCTTCAAGGCATAAGGTATGGTCGAGTTCAATAGTTTTGCCTTTATTTTGAAGAGAAGATTTTTCTAGTTCTAAATATTTTATTTTCCTCTTTAAGGACATATTTAATTTAACCATCTCGTCGTATTCTATGTTCAAAGATTTAAATCGCATTTAATAACTCATCATCATGATGGACTTCTTTGTAATCGCATTTAATAGCTCATCACCATCTCCCCTTGGGCGATTTTTTTTGCTTCTTGGTGCCTGAACCTTAGATCTCTCCCCACAGATTTGTTCTTCACTTAATTTGGATTTTGTTTTCTGATTCTGCTTCGCGAGAATAGCCTCTTCACCGCTCCGATTTACCTTTCATCCACTATTTTGGGAGTTCCCAGCGGGTTACTGTGCATCTTCTTCAGCGCGATTGACTGTAGCACCAACCTGCTCTGTTATTTTTTCTTCGCAGCCTTTGAACTCAACTTCTGGAGGGGCATTGCGAGTTGCTGCAACTGGACGGAGGGCAAACGCCCAACTCCCCTGCAAATAACTGTGGCGGGACCATGGGGAATGGCAAGAAGAAAGTCAACTTCAAGCCATTGCTGACTGTGGATGGAAGCTCCACCTCGATATCAGGTAAAATGGCTAATCCCTTGCTTTCAATTAAAAACATGGGAGATGTGGAGGAATTGGAGGTTGAGGAGGGACAGGAAATTGGTTCGGAGATGAACCCAACCGTAAGTTCTGAAGCTGAACTTGATGCTGCATTAAAAGTGCTTTATAAATTGCCGGACCGAAAACTTAGCAACCAGAAAGGCACAGACGACAAGGGTCCTGTTGAAGGAAATGCCGACAACAAATCTTATGCAGAAATCGTGAAAAATAGCAGGGACCCTGATGCCGGATTCCAACTTTCTTTTGAGGAATCAGATGAAGCAGCCGTCCGCATCCTACCAGAGGAAATAGTTGATGTTGGGAGCAAATTTGGATACGCTCTTATTGGTTACTTCCCAACCAGGCATCCGGGCAAAGTTGGCATGGATAAGATCACCAAATCATGGGATGTTGAAGTCAGAGTCATCCCTAATGTTAACGGATGGATCACTTTTCATATTTAAAACCAAATGTGATAGAGACATTGTGTTGGGGGGAGGCCCTTATTCTGTCTACGGGCGCACTCTTCTCCTCAAAACCATGCCCACGTGGTTCAAATTCGGAGAAGACGAGATTGACTCAATTCCTACTTGGGTCAAATTCCCAAACCCGCCTCTTGAATGTTGGAACGCCAAGCTACTCTGCCGTATTGCTTCGAAAGTAGGCAGGCCGCTTATGACAGACAAATTGACGACAACAATGGAACGTATCTCATATGCTAGAGTACTTATTGATGTGGATGTTACAAAGGAGCTTGTTCGTACCATTCCCATTATTGATTCTAATGGAAAGCCATTCGACCAGCTAGTTGAATTCGAAAATGAACCAAAGTATTGTACTATATGCAGAAATATTGGACATCAAACAGCCTATTGTAGGAGGAATGAGGCTGTTGACAAGCAAGAATCGAGTAAGAGCAAGCCGGATGGTGCCGCTGCAAAGCCACAAGTTGCTGCCTCTCGAGCAACAAATCCGAAGGCACCTTCTGACAATAAAGCAAGAGCCAAAGAGTCATCACCTAAGTCCCCCGCAATTGGAGAATTGAGCCATCATGTAAACTTGCTCATTCCCCACACGAAAGACAATTCAGATACATGCCCTCATTCGAAAAAAGCAGAGGGATCAGTTAACAGTGCCCCAGGCCCGTCCAGCAAAGCTTTAGAAGAGGATGATCACTCATCTCTTCACACTGACGAAACAGAATACGTGGCTATCCCAGAGGCAGGTTTTCAGCTAGTTGGGAAAGGCAACTGAGCAGTTAAACCAAAGGCCATTGCAATCAAATTGAAAGATCAAATCTACCGAAAATAAGAAATGGAGCGTTCCTCCCTTGGCAAGAGGTCAGGCTCTAAACGTCAATGATTATTGCAACTTGGAACATTAGGGGGTTTAACTCACCCCTTAAGCAGGATGAGGAGTTCCACCTCATTAAGAAAAATAATATCGATGTTTTTGGACTCTTGGAAACAAAATCCACTGCTAGCAAAATGGATTACTTCATTTCTAGAAGACTGACAGGTTGAAATTCTTGCAACAATTTCAACACTCACGAGAACGGTCGTATGGCCATTATTTGGAATAAAGGCAAAGTCGATTTGGAGATTCTTGGAGTGCATCCCCAAATTATCCACACCTTGGTTACTTGCAAAATTAGCCATCAAACCAATTTTGTTAGTTTTGTCTACGGTCTTCACTCGAACACTAATAGGAAGCCGATGTGGGAAGAACTATGCCATCTGAAATCGGTCATCAACAAGCCGTGGCTTGTTATTGGGGACTTTAATTCAGTCCTTCATCCTACTGATAGATTATCTAGCATTCTGATTCCTCCTCGTGAAATGAAAGATTTTGAGAACTGTTGTTCCTTGCTCGGGCTAACGGACTTGCCTTCATCAGGCATGAAATTTACCTGGAACAATGGCACGGTGTGGACTAAATTGGACAGGGCCATGGTCGATAATTGCTGGATTTTGGAGAACCCTCACTGTGAGGCTAACTTCCTGCCGCAGGGCCTTTTGGATCACTCCCCTTGCGTGGTCCGATTTTCAGGGATCAGCTCCGTGAGTAAGACTCCCTGGAAATTCTTCAACATGTGGATGGAACATGAAGAATTTCTTTCTATTGTGGACAGATCCTGGAGATCCAGGATTAGGGGCTCGGATCAATTACGCTTGAGGGAGAAACTCAAATCTCTCAAGCCTTGGTTAAAAGATCTTAACTTGAAGCACTTTGCCCATATATCTAATCGTGCTTCAGAGGCTAAAGCTGCCCTCAAGGAGGCTCAGGTTAGTTTGCAATCGGACCCGAGCAATTCAAACTTAGCACTTCAGATTCATGCCCTCAGAGAAAAGGCCATTTTCTTGGGGAATGCCGAAAATCATTCCATCAGCAGAAAGCTAAGGTTAAATACCTTATTGAAAGTGACAAATGTTCGAAATTCTACCACGCTGTGGTTAAACGGAAAGCTAAAAAGAATTTCATTGCATCTATTCATAGACCGGACGACAGCCTTACAAATTCAATCGATCAAGTGGGCGAGGAACTTGTCGATTGGTATAAGAACTTGTTGGGAACCAGACACCCCACCAGCTCTATTGATCCGGCCATCATTGACTATGGGCCGAGACTGGACCAGGGAATGAGGGACACCCTGATTCGTGATGTGGACAAGGATGAAATCCTTCGGGCCCTTAACAGTATTGAGAATGATAAATCTCCAGGGCCTGATGGTTACTCTTCTAAATTCTTTAAGAAGACGTGGGGCATCACCGGGGACGATTTTGTAGCGGCTGCTTTGGAGTTCTTTCGGTCAGCCACCCTCCTTAAGCAATGGAATCATGCATTCATTGCTTTGATTCTGAAATCCTCTCATTCGCCATTAGTTAGTGACTTCCGGCCTATTTCTTGTTGCAACGTATTCTATAAAGTAATTTCTAAAATACTTGCAACAAGACTTTCCTCTGTGTTGGATCCGATTATAGATGGGGCACATGCGGCTTTTATTAAGGGACATAGTATGATTGACAACATTCATCTTATGCAAGAATTGCTTAAGCAATATAATAGGAAGAGGATCTCGCCCCATTGTGTAATCAAAATTGACCTAAAGAAGACATTTGATTCGGTATCATGGCAGTTCCTCCGCGAGGTTCTTCAAGGGCTTGGGTTCCCTGATATCTTCACTTCATGGGTGATGGAATGTGTCACTTCCACCATGTTCTAAATTTCCATTAATGGTGGACTTTTTGGATACTTTAAAGGCGAGAAGAGGCTTCGGCAAGGGGATTCACTGTCCCCTTACTTGTTTGTTGTTTGTCTTGAATACCTTTCGAGGCTCATTAGAAAGAAAACAGTGGGCTCTGTTTTTAAATTTCACCCGCAGTGTGAGGGTTTGAACATAACACACTTGGCGTTTGCGGACAATCTTATGCTGCTTTCCCGAGGTGACCCGGATTCAATCCGTATTCTCATGGACTATCTGAACGCATTTAGTGGGACTTCTGGGCTCGAGATGAATGTTCTCAAGTCCAACATTTATATGGCAGGAGTCAAGGATATTGTCGCGGAGGACATACTTGATCTTTCACAGCTTACGCGCGGGACTATGCCTTTTCACTATCTCGGCATTCCCCTTGCGGCCAGGAGGCTTTTAATTGCTAATTATGAGGAGATGATTGACAAAATCCGAGACTATGTCAATGGTTGGTGTGCCTCGACACTTTCTTATGCGGGATGTACTGAGCTTGTCAGATCAGTTTTACAAGGGGTCGAATGCTTTTGGCTTTCCATCTTTCCCCTCCCAGTGGCAGTGCGGCTTAAAATCACTCAAATTTGCTGGAAGTTCTTATGGGGTTCGGTCAGCCCTAGCATTGCTTGGACTACCATTTGCTTGCCCAAATCGGAATGGGGATTGGGTATTCGGGACTTGGGATCTTGGAATAAAGCCTTGCTCGCTAAGATTCTTTGGAACATTCACGCCAAGAAGGACACACTGTGGTGTCGATGGGTGAATCACTATTATTTGAGGGGGGGCTCCTTTTGGGACTGGGCAACCCATAAGGATGATTCCCATCTGATTAAATATACTTTGTCCATCCGGGACGAAATGATTGTCAAGTGTGGTTGAAGGCAGAACGTAGAGAACCAACTTAGGACTTGGAGGGCGAATAGCAAGGGCAGTCACCATCCATATAATTTTTTTCGGATCGTTGGTACACCGAGGCCTTGGGCGAGCGTAGTTTGGACTAGTGGGGTCACGCCCAAGCATGCATTTACCTTATGGCTTGCTGCCCATGGGCGACTTCGGACCAAGGACAGAATTAGGCATCTCGGCCTGGACGAATCTTGTAGCTTTTGTGCTTCTCAGCCTGAATCCGGAGAACATCTATTTTTTGATTGCCCATTCGGTGCCCAAATCTGGGCTGCCATCAAAGAGTGGATAGGAATCACCCGTTCGATGACTACCTTGAGGAGTGCTCTCAAATGGATCAAGAAGGAGGCCAAAGGGAACTCTTGGCAAGCTAAGGGGCAGAAGATTATATTCGCTTCAACCGTGTATCACATTTGGAACGCTCGCAACCGTCTGATTTTCGAACGCGAAGTATTGTATATTGACTTCGTCATTCGCCGTATTAAAATGCACGCATTTATGATTTTGTATGCTTTATTTCCGAAATATAAATATAGTTTCTTTCGACTAGCTCCCGAGCGAGAGTGAGGAGCTGACGTTGTGGCTGCCCCTCTCATTTGCTTTGTTTTGATTATCCCGCCTGAGGAGCCAACTTGTGGCCTTCCTTTCGGACTGTTTCTCTCCCGGGTATGCCCGGTGTATGTATATCTCTTTGATCGATTAATTCATTTTTAACCGATCAAAAAAAAAAGTGAGTCAAACTTCGCATTTACTTTAGTCTCAAAAGCATCAAATCGGCGCACATCCGAGCTTGACCAAGAATCGATCAAGAAATTTTTTGTTCATTTTGAGAGAGAAAACCAAATAGCAAATCTACCTCCCTTCCGACCACTTTACATGTGAGATTTTGCGTGACGAGTCATAATTGATTCCACTTTATGTATTGCATTAAGTGGGCCGGCGAGGAATTATAAATTCAAGAGTCATTACTTTCCACAATTACCATCACGATGAAGAGCCGGTCAACTTTATCAACTAATTCTTTGCCGTGGTGCAAACCTTGCCTCTTCAAACCTTGTAAGAGGATGAGATCCGGATGAAGTGATTCTCTTTTATATTGAAAGATCGAGCTAAGTCATGGCTAATGTCCTAGCTCCTAATTCTTTGATTTCATGGGATATGGTCTACGATCGATTCATGGGGAGGTACTATTCCCATCAAAATACGAAGGACATTCTTTCCAAAATTTCAACTTTTAGCCAAAGTGAGATTTTCATGAAGCACGGGTGCGCTTTCAAGAGTATTTGATTCAATCTCCTCCTCCTCATATCTATTTGGAGCTCCTCAACTAATTTTTCTACGATTGTCCTTGAATTTCCAATAAACGGTCGACAACATTGTAATACTACAGACGTTGCATGTACTTTTTATCGTATTCTTTTCCCAATATTTGACTATTAAATAACATACTATATAAATTTGGTTGTATGATTATATTATTGATGATCATTATCCACTAATGATAAACTATCATACATCGACTATGGTAATTGATGTTGAAAGTGTAATTTAGCCAAGACATGTGATGTTAACGATTGCTAGTTCTAAGAGATAGCGTACACTACCGGCAAGAAGTTTGCGTACATTATACTTATGAAATAACACATGTCAGCTGAGTATCGGACAACGGGGAATCTGAATTCGATATGTGGGGACTTGCGATCAGGCATGCATACAAAGGTGAGTCAACATATCTGGGGCTTTGCGATCAGGCATGCATTGAAAGGTGAGTCAACATGATGTAGATTAATCTCGGAAGGTTAACATACGTTACATAACTCCATTAGTGTATGTGAATATGTTTACATACGTTAAGTTAAGGGCCTGTTAAATAATTTAATCCTCGTGGACCAACTTTCGGTGAGGATACAAACTAACGAGTTAACTCCTTATAACATACGTTAGTACGTCAAAGTAGCGATAGTAGCCTATGGACTGGACCTTGCATACGCTATTGGATAAATTTAACGTACGTAACGTCCTTAGCATATGCTATGAAGGACATGTACCGTACATTAATAAAAGATCGGATTATAAGTATGGGACTGCCCTTTTCATTTTGCACAGTTTATTTCACTCCCTCTCGACCTAGAGCTCTCCTCCATTACTATACGAGTGTATTTCAGCCACTTCTAAGCCTCCTTAATGTTAGGATTTGGAGCACTCTTGGATTGTTCAAGTCTTGGAATTTTTTTTTGAAGCTTTACCTACGCCTTTTGCTATTCGAATCTATCTTTGACATAAGTTTTATTCAACCCAGTCCTTGATGAATTATTGTTGAAGTATTTTGTATATATTGAACTAGGATAAGTTATAGTTCGATTTCTTGAGGTTACGTGAGTTGTAAAGAATGAATATGAATGAATAAGTATGATAATAGAACCCTACCATGTTAGACACTCGGAGAACTCGTCGATTTCATCGTTGTTATGAATATTTGATTCGATTATGCAGGAATTTTGATTGACTTAGAATATTATCATGATCCAGACATATTTATTATAAGTGAAAGAAACGTTCAATTAGTTCTTGTCCATAGAAGATTAGGTGTTGTATGGTTATTGTTAAATTGGATTATGAGTTTGTTGATTCTAATATTAATGTCAAGATAAGCCTTTTTTTTCATGATATAAGGCTACAATGTTGATTGAATGATGCGACAGCACAAATCGATCAAAACTATCTTAAGATATGAATTTAACGGTCATTAGGAATTATCATGTCGATTGGATTATATTTTTGGAGAATTTCTGACCAAATGACTATCATTCTTAAACAATTTTAGCATTCCAACTCGGTAGCTATAAATATGACTGATGAAGGGATTTCCCTTGATTATTGGTTATTTAATTGATGATGATAACTCAATAATGATGTCGAATGAAAATTAATTGAATGATCATAATTTTACTAGGTTGTGATATGTGATATTCTGACCATCGTGTTCATGTATATTGCCATTAGGAATTTCTCCGACGGTTTTAAGGCAAATTCGGTACTTATTTGGTCTATGATAATTGGTTTCAATAAAACTAAAGTTTAAATAATATGTTTCTATTTTTGAGTTTGATTGTGTTTGATAGTAAATGAGAAAGTGGCCGCGAGAATGGTTGAGGGCCCCAGCCATGTCCCAATACCGAGCAGAACCGACGTTTACTATTTTTCAGGCAGAAATCCATGAAAGATGTTATTTCAAAAGGGAAGTAACGACTGAGACCACAACTGCCCCAACATTTGGGATATTTTTGATATTGAGGTGTGATTGTAATAATTTATTTGATGCAAACATATTTCTGAACTCGAATACATTTTTTATGTTAGGGGTTTTCTCGCTTAATTGATTATACGATTGGTTATCATCGCCTGGCCTCAGGTGGGACTGGCACGATTCGTCATGTCAGGCAAAGTGAATTCCTATATGTAGGATATTCCCGAAGTTCCAATCATGCTTGCAAAGGAGTTGGGGTTTTACATGAATGCTGAATCTTTTTTATAATTACCTTGAGTAATAAGTTGTGTCCTCTGTGTTGTAATAAACAAAACCGATTCGAGAAACTTAATGGTGGACTAACTTTATTGCTATTTTACCATTTTTAACTTGTTTTCAATATCTTTAAACTACTAAAACAGCCTTGTGGGTGTCACATGGGATCCATAACACTATAATGCCTTGATTAACCTTGGGGTGCTACCGAAGATGGTAGAGAAATTTTTTCCACTTTTCATTCCAAAATAAAATTCTCGAAAGATTTAGATTAAGCCCAACATTCCAAGCGACCGTGACTTCATGAGGAATGCGCCAAGTAGGTGTTATATTCATTTTTTTTGTAATTATTCCAAGTGAAAACCATATTTATTTGTTAGACATTATCAGATCCTGGACTAAACAGAAAGATCGAAATTAAAATAACTATATAAATCACCAATCATCATCTAAATGGCATGTCACAAAGCAAGAAGAAATGCGAACGTGGTTAGGCGAGGGTTCCACTATTAACGATGATGGAGGAAATACTGATGAGAGCATTCCTTAGAGGGACAGACAACTTCTTCCGTGCAATAGAATGCTGACCATGCCGGAGGATAGAATGTTAATCCGGAGGAAATAGAGCAAACATTTATTCAGAATCCCTATATAGAATTCTTTATCAACCAAGAGAAGTACAGCAAGGAGATACTCAATAAGTTTGGGATGAATAACTCCAAATCCTCGTCAACCCCGATGAGCACTTCCATGCAAATTAGTGCCGACGAAGCTGAAAAGCTGGTTGATCAATCACACTACAAAAAGCTTATAGGCTCACTGTTGTACCTAACGGCTAGCAGGCCCTATATCCAGTTTGCTGTAGGATTGCGTGCTCGATATTAAGTAGAATCCATGTCGCTGATCGCTAGCGTACATAATACGGTTCGAATAACGTACGTAAGGTTCGTTTAATACACTAAGTTATATTATCACGTTTAATCCTTATAACACGACTTCCCTTTAGACTTGTCCATCAATTTCTCGGGGAACAAGACGTTGGCCACAGTCATATTCGCATCGATAATTTCTCAACGACATCAAGGTATGTCACTGACATATCATCAACATCATACAATTACATCACAAAAACAAATAAATTCCACAAGCTTTTATACATGACAACACGACCTAAACATAACGTATAAAAGTACAAGCGTCGAGAGGTGGAGCACATTGTTAAATCATTAAAAATGCAGTACATGATGTTTTTAACAGCATGGAATACCCGTGGTATTACATACCATCCTACTTAAAATAGTTTCATCCCAAAACTAAGAAAATAACTCGGGGTAACTCTCTCTCATGCTCGAATCAGTCTCCCAAGTTGCTTCTTTAATGCCGTGATGTGACCAACGAACTTTCATAAAGGGTATAGCTTTATTCCTTAGAGTCTTTATTTGACAATCTAGAATCGCAATTGGCATTTCTGTGAAGGTAACATCATTAGAAATATCTACTTCTTCGAAATTGATCTTGTGACTCGGATCATAAACGTACTTCCTCAACTGGGAGACGTAGAAAACAATATGCACTCCATCTAATGATGGCGGCATTGCTAATCGATAAGCGAGTCTACCAACATGGTCTAAAATCTCAAATGGGACGATAAATCTCGGGCTCAACTTTCCCTTCTGGCCG
Source organism: Orobanche coerulescens (assembly GCA_033398695.1). Taxonomy (NCBI): domain Eukaryota; kingdom Viridiplantae; phylum Streptophyta; class Magnoliopsida; order Lamiales; family Orobanchaceae; genus Orobanche; species Orobanche coerulescens. Next base: position 116,496,286 of record CM065815.1, on the reverse strand, counting down.
AAATGTCGAATGCCCCGCATCAGCGATACTTTGACCCAAACGTGATCCCCAACTAGAAATTCTAATGGTCGCTGGCGATTCGTAGCGCATGACTTCTGGCGGTTCTGTACTACTAACATGTATTTCCAAACAACGGAATTTTTTTTAATAGATTCCTGGATCAGATATAACTCGGTAGCGACGACATCAGAAGCATCATCCCAACATAGGAGAGACTTGCATCTCCTACCGTACAAGGCTTGAAAGGGTGCCATGCCTATGCTTGCATTCCAACTGTTGTTGTATGAAAACTCCGCTAAGTAGAGATGTTTAACCTTGTCTTTGCCCCAATCGAGTACACATGCTCTCAACATATCCTCCAGGGTCTGTATCGTACGTTATGTCTGTCTGTCTGTTTGAGGGTGATAGGTTGTGCTGAAATATAGTTGAGTACCCATAGCCTTATAAATAGCTTTCCAGAAGCGGGACACGTACCTGGTGTCTCTATCTGATATGATTGCTGAGGGAACGCTATGTAGTCTCACGACTTCCCGGATAAAGATAGTGGCCAACTGCTCTATTCCGGTAGTATCCTGGATCGGAATGAAATGTGCCGACTTCGTCAGTCGGTCAACAATGACCCATATCATGCCCCTACCTCCCGTCGACACAGGTAACGAAATCCATTGATATGCTCTCCCATTTCCATTCCGGAATGGGCAAGGGCTGTATGATTCCGACCGGTCTGCGGTGTTCGATCTTCACTAGTTGACATATCATACATCGAGCAATGAATCTTGCTACTTCCTACTTCATGTTTTTCACCAAAATCTCTTCGGCAGATCCTTGTACATTTTGCTCACCCCGGGATGCACAGAATAGGGAGTAGAGTAAGATTCCTTCAGTATAGTTTGCTTTACCTCTTCATTTGGCGGGATACAGATCTTGTTCTTAAATCTCACCAAGCCCCCTTGGATCCAGTAGTCTGAAATAACTCCCCCCTCGTCTGAAATAACTCCCCTCTTGGATCCTGTAGTCTCTGATACCATTTTCTGTAACGCCCCTAAAATTTACCGGAACGTTACAGTGCCGTGAACCCCGTGTGGGACACACAAGGCAAATTTTTAAGATTTTAAAATTTATCCATTAAATAATTTTTATGAAACTAGCTCCACGATGATACAATTACGAAACGAAATACTTTAGAAAAATAAGTTCGAATACACGATTATTACATCAACTTGGAATATTCAGAATTCAGTTTAAAGAAACGAAATAACAGGGCTTCTTCCCAACACCGCTCAAGCCTGATCCGGAACCTTCGGGAATGTCCTGCACAAATTCAGCAAATTTGCCTGACACAATGAATCGTGCCAGCTAACCTAGGTCAGACAATATGAACGAAAAATCATCGAAAGTATAAGACAAACCTTCAATATAATATCACTATTCGGTTTGGCATTGGATCACAACATACCCAACATTATCTTTTCTATCAATACATAAACTCCCAAGGTCGTAACCAAGGGTCACGGAAGCATCTACACAGGAATACTTCGGACGTGGGTACCATTCAGGTTTTATCTCTCAACACAGTTCTGTACGGATGTATCAACACATACTCCCAAGGTCGCAACCAAGGGTCACGGAAGGTTCTACACAGGAATACTCCGGACGTGGGTACCATTCAGGTTTTATCCCTCAACACATCGGCCCATCAATCAAGTTTCAAGTAAAATGAAATATGATTTCCATGAATAGAGACACACATTAAATTTGGAATGTATCATAACATAGACTAAGCAATGTATCACTTGCCTTAGTTCCGATGAAAGTAACTTCCTTGATAACACAATGGCTCGAACGCCCACAATCGAGAGCTCAACCTATTACATATTCATCGATTAATACCTCATGGTGATAATGACGAATAGCGACAATTGCCCTCGTCCCGATAGGATTTTAAAGCTAGTTCGTTTCATAATGTCGAAACCAAAATTCTATGTTTAATGCGAATTACTTAAATCCTCAATCCACCAATTTTTAATTTATCACATCATTTTAACAACAATGTTTTTATACACTATTTCTATGTTATGACTACGAACCACATGTAATCTTGCTAATTACTCAAATTTAAAATTCCATAACTCTAGGGTAGAACGGACAAGTACAATTCCCATGAAATCCTAATATTGATTACCTATCCAATTCGATAATTGATAACTAATTCATTAAAGAATTACCAACGAGCTTACCATACGATAATTGGATTACAAACACAATCCATAACATGACGATTCCATGGTGTTGGTGATTTACAAGTTCGATCATGAGTTTTACAATCCAATTATGTTTACTACCACAAGTCATACAAAATACTAGTTTGATAGGTTTCGTTTAACAATTATGATTAGTTTCACCGGTTCAATCATCATCAAAAGTTCTAAGTACCCAAAACATCCGAAATCTAGTACAACTTAACTAAAAACACTGAGATGGATTCGAAGGTTTGATAAACTTACCTTACTTGACGAGGTACAAGGAAGAACAACAAAGGACGATGAATAACGGGAGGACAACACCTTCAAAACCTTCTCCAGAGCTTGATCAATCCACTCTTACTATGATAACATGCGGCTAGCGAGGCTAGAATTCGATTAGGAGGGCTGGAGAATGATATTTGGGGAGGAGAAATGTTTAAGGATCGGGAGGAGAAATGTTTAAGGATCGGGAGAGGTGAAAGAGGAGATGTCATTTTATAACACCACGATGGCAATACGTACGTTATGCCCAAGGGTTTATGTATGTAAACTTTGTTATGTACGTTGTTGCCAAAAGGTTAATGTACGTAAGGGGTTCTCAGAGCCTACTGCCCGAAATGACATTGTCCATTATGTGCGTAATGTATTTCTGAGTTACGTATGTAAAGCTCAGTTGACTTACTATCGTTATCGCGCCGAAAGTTGTCCTGACCACGCGGGATCAAGATTCTCGTCCGAAGACTGAAAACTGCATTACGTATGTAAGGCCTAAGCTTTAACATATGTAACGGGATGAGGCTAGCGTACGTAATGTGGTTTGAATAATGTACATAAGGTTCATTTAATACATTAAGTTATATTATCACGTTTAATCCTTATAACACGAATTCCCTTTAGACTTGTCCAGAATTTCTCGGGGAACAAGACATTGGCCACCGTCATATTCGCACCGATAATTGCTCAAAAACATCAAGGTATGTCACCGACATATAATCAACATCAGATAATTACATCACAAAATAAAATAAATGCCACAAGCTTTTATATGTGACAACACGGTCTAAACATAACGTGTAAAAGTACAAGCATTAAGAGGTGGAGCACAATGTTAAATCATTAAAAATAAAGTACATGATGTTTTTAACAGCATGGAATACCCGTGTTATAACAATCTAAGGAGTCACACTTCACAACAGCCAAATGAATCCTTAAGTACGTGAAAGGAACAATTGATGTAGGATTGTGGTATCATATGGAAGGAGAATTCGATTTGGTTGGCTACAGGGACTCAGATATCGGAGGCTGTAAGTTGGATAGGAAGAGTACAAGCGGTACTTGTCACTTTCTTAGACCTAGACTTGTGTCATAGTTTAGCAAGAAGCAATTGGCCAACTCGCTTTCTACAGGTGAGTGGGAATACTATGCCACTGGAAGTTGCTACATGCAGATTTTCTGGATGTAACAGCAATTATCATATTATGGAATCAGTGCCAGAGAGATGCCAATCATGTCTGATAGCACGAGTGCAATTGCTATAATGCACAACCCTGTATTCCACTCGCGAACTAAGCATATTGATATGAAGCACCACTTCATCAGGAATCATGTTGAGAATAAGGATGTTCGGATTGAGAAGATTCATACATTCACTTGGCCGACATCTTTACTAAACCTCTCAGCACAACCAGACTATGTATGTTACGTCAAGAATTGGGAATGCTACAGCCTGACTCCATGTAAGTTTTTATGCTTTTACTCATCAATTGAGGGGGAATGATGTAAGACCCAAGAATACAGTATCCACTCTAATTAACTTCACACTCAGAACAAGCCGATTCTTACTGTAAGAAAAAGGAGATTTAAAACTTTCCTACAGTTAACGAGTGCATTAATTAAGGGGGAATATAGTACGACCCATGAATACAGTATTAATACAAAACTGATGTAAGAATTGAATCCCGTATGTACCTTTTAAGGGGGATTCGCGGGATACAACAAATACACAACAGGATATCAATTGATATTATAATACTATTCTATTCATTCAAAAAATATTTTTAAGTCCACGTGCCCTGTTTACAGTTCAAACGTTCTATCCTTTAATGTTTTAAAGACACCTGGGCTTCAATGCCTCAAATTCTGCGATTTTATTAATTTCAAACTGGTTATCATTTCATACGTTCATATTACAGTTTCATGCAATAAGAGAAGACGAACTGTCAGGAGTGGGATCGGTCATCATTTCAAAAACAGGATGGATTAAATGTGCTAGTTACTCTGAATCCATCTTGTACGTTCTTTTTAATAAGATGGTTCCCATCCCTTAAACTTGACCATTCACGGTATGAAACCCTAATCTCCCCTGCACCCTATAAAAGGACTGTATTTTCCACTCTTTGACTCTTTACGCTTTTAGCACATTAAACGAGTCTTAAGCAAACATTTTACATATTTTCTGCAATTTTCTGTGAAATTTCCCAGTTTCTTCAAACGTGTATCTTGCAAAAATGTCGAATTCTCAGACTTTATCCCTTTCCATAACGAAGCAGACAATAATCAATGGACATTTCTTCGCCAGGTCCGTTGTAGTGGAGAGAATAAATTCCAAAGGAGAAGACTTTGTTGGGATGGAATTGGTCGTTTCTAGGGTGAAACAACAAGGGCTATACCGCCTTGCTAGTCACCATGCTGATCTCTACGATGAGCAAATCGTGGAGGAATTCTATTTAGAAGCTTCGTTCAAGTACTATTCTCAGAGGAGAGGAGGTGAAATTTCTGAAATCTTTGCAACTATTCAAGGGATTGAGGTATCTGTGAACAGAGATTTTTTGGAGAAACTATACAGGCTGCCGTCTGATGGCCTGAAAATGGAAGAGCTTGAGACCTTCGGGTCGGAAAGCCTACTGTCTGCCTACTGGAAACTATATATGGGTGATGAGAATGCTAAGAACGTTCACCCCTCATGCTACAAGAAAACTTTTTGGCTGCCCTATGTTTATCTTCATGACTTCAGTTGCCGGGTTGTTGAGAATCGGACAGGAGCTTTCGAGATCTGCACTAACCTACGCTTCAGGATGATGGCAGCATCATGTCTATAGAAAATGTTAACTCACTACTACAAAACTGGCCTTTAACAGTGGTTCTGGAGCCATTTTAACAGCGGTTCTGTAACCGCTGTTAAAGGCTCCGATGTTAAATTTAACATCGATTATTAGAAAACTGCTGTTAAATTTAACATCGGTTCTTTGTAACCACCGCTGTTAAATTAACAGTGGTTTTCTGAAAAAACCGATGTTAAATTTCAAAGGTACTTTAACAGCGGTTTTTTTATTATAACTACTGTTAATCTTAATTTTTTTTAATACTAGGTTTATTTATTTAATTTACCCACCTGCTACACAATTTCGGAAAACAGTACAGCAACCATATAACACAACTTTTCATCCAACAATCAAGAATACCAATACAATGATGTTTCAAAGTTATACAACAACACAACTTTGAAACATTCACCAATATAACACAACTTCCATCCAACAATCAAATAAATAACGCTCATTACAAATATCTAGAATATCAATACAATGATGTTTCAAAGTTGTACACAACTTTGAAACAGTCACCAATATAACACAACTTCCATCCAACAATCAAATACAATAACCCTCATTACAAATATCTAGAATACCAATACAATGACGTTCCATCCAATTCAAAATAAATACAACACAATTCACGAACTAACCAAAAATCTACGCATATAAACGGTTCCTAACCTCCAAAAATTGTTTTTCCTATTCGGTTCGAACTTCATGAATTCTATCAATAGGAAGTGATGCAACATCATTATACATATGTACATATAAACACACACACACACACACACACACATATATATATATATATATATTTAAAAATTAACAAACTCATCAACTTAACGAATCACTTTTAAACTGAAATAATTTAAAAAATTGAAATTAATTTAAATAATTTAAAAAACTGAAATAAAAGTTTATCACCTCCATCCATCCATCGATAATATGAGCTCGGACAATAGTCGACATCCAATGCATGACGTAATACCCATACTCCCAACCTCCACTTTGTTTATTACACTAAAAAGAATATAAAGCTCAATTAGTCAATTATATAATATATAATATATCTACATATATATAGCTAACATATATATATATGTATGATTGAATGTATTACTTACTTTGGGATATTTTCAAGTAATGATCTGTTAGGATCTACTTGTATGCATACCAGCCATCAGCTTATACGCGGTCACGACACTATTTGGAAGAAGTACTATTGTATTATGAAATGAAAGTAATATATATATATATATATATTTCAAGTAAATGCTACAAGTTAAAACTTACTTCTGGACTATGGCCTTAATGTGATTGTCGGGCTTACGGTGTAGTGAGAAAAACCACACAACTTCGCCTTTTGCCGGAATAATGACCAAAAGCTTCCAATGCTCACTGCATTAACAAACGTATTACAAGGGGGAGGGCTGGAATATTTAATTTTTCCATTACCAATCTAAATACATCTACTTACATAATTATTAATATATAAAAATCTACAAAGACAAGAAAGAGATATTAATACTTTTAGACAAAAAAGAGGGTAGTGAGACGAATGTTAGATCTTACTCATGATGGTAAGCTCCAAGGTATATTTGTTTTTTTGCATCCGACATACGCGAAGTGATGTATCCGGATGTCTCCTCTCCCTTATTTCCCATATTTTTTATGGATTGAGGATCAAAATATCCATACAAATCCTCGTCCATCGTGCCCACATTCAATTTCGATAAGTACCTAATTTGTTAAACAAACTATTAATATCTTATTTACATTACAAACTATGAATTTTTGATGAATATACATAAATATGCATGTAAAGAATTACTTACAAAGTCTAAAACTGTAGAATCGATAAGCTAAGCCACTGTTTGTCTTGAATGATTTCCAAAAGATCATTGTAACTTATATACAAGGGAACGTCATCAACATCACAACCAAAGGACGCTGTATCCCATGGCACCTGTAACGGGTCACTAAAGAGAGTCACTGCAACACTAAATAACTCGCTCAACATGTCATCTCTGTGACTCGGCCGGTCATCTCGACGAGCATGTTTCTTAGGTGGATCAGGTCGCTCAGTATCCTAAATCATATACAAGATACATGAAATGCATTGTTACAGTAAAAAAGTTTAACATATATACCAGAAAATGATTTAAGTTTGCAAAAGAAAAATAACAGCATGATATTAAATAATAACAGCATGATATCAAAAACAGTGTAAAACATGTTACAAAGGAGAAACACAATATAGGCTACAAAGGAGATCCGAAAATATGTTACACGAATAACCATAAAATACTAGATAGAGAAAAATATAAATATCATTGTCATACAATAATACCAATGCTTTTTACTAATTTAAAATTTCATGTAATTTGAATTAGTCTTTATATTAATTTAGAATATCATATAACCATACGAATGATGAAATAAAATTTTAATCTAATATAACTATTGACTTTACCATATTCATCAGCTTCAAGTTTTCATTACTTCTGAAAATAAAAATTCTTGTCCTAAGCAGACCAACAATTCAGAATCATTTTCCAATGAAGTACATGATTCCTTATTCATTATCATCAAACAAACCGTAAATCCAGACTGCTAGACACAAAAGAAATATATACCTTTTATTTAGATATTAAAAACGATAATCGGAGTATCTTTTATTTACATTTTAATATTAAAAACACAAAAGAAATATACCTTGATTGTAATATCCGCAATTTTGATTTCTGGTATTTTTTTTGGCTGAAGTCCATCTTAGCAACTCTATTATGACCGTTTCCTCATTCCGAGAATGATTAATTCTACACTTTTTGTCATCAGGGTTCGTCTCGGTGTCGTTATGTTGAGTTCCGTGTTCTTAAGCGACTTTTCCACGTATGAGTTCGACTTTGTAAAATCACCATTAATTCTTCGAAACTCCAAAAATTCTGAATCTTTTCAATATTATATAGCATCAAGTTAGATTTCCAATAATTCAAACGGTGAGTCAATCGGAGTCCGGATGAAGGAGTTATGGTCGAAATAGCTAAGACTGCACCGTGTGCCTTTTTGATGCTAGAGCGGGCTGTACCGCGGGCCGCGGCCGTTTCTTGCCGGGCCGCGGCACAAAACTGTTTTGCTGGGCGTTTTTGGCCTTGTGCTGCGGCACACTCAGCCCGTGCCACGGCACACAGTGCAGATTCTTCTATAATTTCGTTTTTTTGAGAGGAACAAGCTCATTTCTTCATTTCACTTCTTCCTCTCTTCCTTGGGGCGATTTTTGGGTGTTTCAACATCATCAAAACTCAGAGATTTCATCTTCTTCAAGTTGTAGTGTGGATCAACAACATATTTGTGGATTTTTCATCCTAATCTAAGGTAACTTTCTTCAACCCTTGAATTCGATTTTGAGTTGGAGCATGATCTTTTGGATGGTATAATCATGAATTGTGATGGATATACGTGCGATTATGAGTTTTTACAAGTTATCATCGGATTGTTGGAAGTTTTTCTCAAGAACACTTTGAAGGTTGACTTGGAATGGGGTTTTGCAATTTAATGATATCGTAAAATCGATTTGAGCATTTCGTTTGGATTATCGATTGTATTGATGGTGTTTTGGTGGTTTGGATCATTCAATAGAAGTTGGTTTTCGATACAAATGGGTTTAGTTGTTTAAGAAGGGAATTTGTTTTCAAGGTATTTGTCGAAATGCCCCAATGAACTTGGTTTAGTCGTATCGACGTTTTGAGTTCGTTATATTCGTGTTTGATTCGTATGTTGAATGGATTGTTGGTAATTGTGTTATTCAAGGTTGTTCGAGCGACCGGTAGTTTCCTTAGGACGTTGTTCGAGAGATATCGTATCATCACCGGTGTTAAGGTAAGATAATTCTTACTCGGTTAAAAGGATATTCATTCCTTTCGTTGTTGTTCATTCATAATTATAGTTCATTCATAATGTATTAACCGTATTGAGACTTGTAATTGTCAATTAATCACTTTAGTCACAAGGAACGACAGTTCCAATCATTTCATTGAGCTATCATTCTTTTCACTGTCATTTCATCTCGGTGAGTCATTATTGATTTCGATGTCACTTTTGTTATCTCGTGGCATTCCGGGTCATACTGGCGTGCCGGTTGGTATGTGTAGGATTTTCATGTCGGGCACATATTAAGTCGTGTGTTGGTTGTTGGCCTCACATTGGACTATGCACACGAGAAGATTACTTCGTGAGACTGATTAGGTACAAGACCACACGTGTATTCGATCGCTACTCATTGGTGGCTTGTGCACGGAGACATTTCTATCCCGGGCGTAGTGTGGCGCCACCCTTTGAGCCGTACCGTTAGTTGATTCATACAGCATGTTTGATTGCGTATGTTTTCAACAGGATTGAGTTATAATCTGACCGATTCACTTTTGATCGCATGTGTTCGACGGTTTGAGATTTTGATCGAACTTGTGGTTTATACAGCATATATGATTGTGTTTATTCAACTCTTGAGGATTGTTGTTCTGTGTAACTCACCCCGTTAGGGGATTTTGTTTTCAGTTCATGGCAAGGCAAAAGTACGGGTTTAGAACGTTGACGGCGAGGAGTCCCAGTGATACTAGTAGGGGGCCCCAATCCTTTCAGTCATTCATGTTGTTGTCATTTATTTTCCGCTGCAAATTTCCATTTGGATACTCCGTTTCGTTCAGTGTTGTGTATTTTATCTTCATATAAAATATACATGTTTTCGTTATTATCCTGGATGTGTTATAATGAAACTCCTCATTGGAGTAATTGATGTTATAATGTGGTTCAGTACTACAATTATATTATTTAATTCATTGATTTTCATTCGCCTAGTGGGTCCCAGTCGGGGGTCCACGGCACTGTAATATCCGCCTAGTTTGGGGTGTTACATTGATAAAGTCGGCAACAACAAGATTCTTTGTCCATGCAATAAAGGTACCTAGAGCTTCCCTCACTAAACGTACCTCTTCAGTAGGTATAGAACTTCGGCACCGTCATCTACGACCTTCTCGACTACTACCTTAACTAAATGAGCTGGTAAAGGTGCACAATGTAGGGTAGAATCTCCATGATGAACTCGACCGATAGCGACTAGACGAGGAGGATGCTTGTCCACATAAAATCCAAATCGATCAGTGCCCCCAGGCGGAGTCTTCCCTCCTGAAGGGCCAGAAACATCATCGGCACAACTCCCCTTCGTACTGACATGGGTAACATGATGATCATCGCGTGTACGTAGATCGGCGTGGGGCTGCTGTGAATGAACACCCAAAGACTCCAATGTTTGGCCAAATGTTTTCATCAAATTTCGTGTGACATCATATGTGATCTTCTTCATTAGTTCTTCCAACACACTTTCATTTATTGATGATGCAGATCGACGTGAAGATCGTCTAAAATAATCTCGAATGCCTACACCAAATCCAATCCCACGAACATGGCCAGGGTGCTCCGGTCTTTCAATGGCCTCAGCCAATATATCATGTCGTCCCTCGGGAGTGAAGCTGCCCTGCGTACACTGCACCTCCAACTCATCCTACAAAAGAACGATTTTTTCGTAAGCGGAACACAAATGTGAAGCACATAATGAACTGTTAGTATTTTTTTCGTCTCCATAAGACACCAATAGCCGTTTTCATTTTCGTTATCACTAACAATTCTAATCCAAGCAAAAAGAGAGATAAAGAGAAAAACAAAAACAAAATCTAGCACCTACCCAACCCCCAAACAATCAGCTACATATTTAATATCAGAGAATCACATACCATAAGAGGAACAAATTATGCACACAAACCCAAAATTTAATATGTATAGCAAATGAAATTAAATAAGAAAAAAGGGAACACATATGAAATGAGGAAATCAAAACCCAACCATAGTATATTATGAACTAATTGTTGGGATAACAAAAACCCTGTATCGATGATGTTGGGATAAACAATCCCTGTATCGATCATATTTTCAGAATGTTTTCACAATATGCCAAATCCTGAATACCGCCAATAGCTGTATCGAAAAGCTGATCAAGTATCAACCTGTATCGAAGACTTCTCGCAGTCCCAACCATATAGTAAATCTATCATACATCAAAGAGTCCCGCAAAGCTAAGTATGGAAGCTGTCTCGAAATATCAATACAGCGATCCTTCCATACAGCCCTCAAACAGGACAAGAAGGAATCTTCAGTATTCGCTAGAAGTCAAGTCCCGTTTGATAAAGAAGTATTTAAATACTAAAGGATAAAGTATTTAAATACTGTAAGTCATCAGAAGATCTTAAAATCCCGCAATATCCGGATCTCAGTCAAATATCAAGTTGTCTCAGAATCTTGCTCAACGGATATATTATATATTTCAGAGGCTATATATATATCCAGAGTTTGAATATCAAGATCCACAGAATATATACAGAATATTCACGACTTACAAACGAACAAAGCTTACAAGAAATATTCAGAGCAAAATATATCTCCCTAAACTTTCTTCTATTCTGATAGAAGAGATATACAGTGCTCAAACCTTGAACAACACATTATCATCTTAAAGCCCAGAAAGTCATAGCTGTTGTTCAAACCCTGTTCTATCTTTGAACAAACTCATATCCCTGTGCGGACTGAGGAATCCTTGCTACTCCCGAACTGTGTGTGACGGACTTGCATTGAAGAAGACGAAGCTTCAGAACTGTGTGTGAAGAAGCTAGTCAAGTTTTAGCTCAAACCAATCTGCGTGAACGGTTGAAAGCTAAGATCTTTATATCAATCTGTGTGAATGATATATTGATTAGGTGTTGTTATACTTGTAGTTGTGTATGCAGTAATTGTAATAAACTTTTTACTCCTGTGTGGGGGACCAGTGGACATAGAGGGGTTTACCTCGAACCACTTTAAATATTGTGTTATTTACCTTCTGCCTTTATTGTTTTATTAACTGTGTTTATTTAAGTATACACTGCACACCGAGTTGCTGTATCCTCAGCAACTTACTGTATTAAAGACTTCTGCTACGCACTTAGATTTAAAAACCGTACAGCTTGTTTAAAACACATTCCAAGCTGTATCCAGTATACTTAGTGGCCAACAAGTGGTAACGGAGAGGTTGATTCTAAAAAGAATCAGTCGTATTTTTAACCGAATCAGATCCAAAGTCACTTATTTTTATAAAACAGTCTTTTTCATTCCTACATTCTCATATAGATACATCAATGATCAACAAAGTTCCTATGTTCTCTATTAATGAGTTTTATGATTGGAGAATCAGGCTGGAGGCTCATCTTGCAGCAATGCACGAAGAGATGATTTTTGTTATACAGGATGGCCCCATCAAGATAATGAAGGTAAATCCGGCCCCTAGGATTAAAGGCCAAGCTCATGCTGAGATGCTTGAAAAAGAGCGCGAACAATGGACTTCTGACAAAAGAAAGCGCGCCAACCTCGACAATGTTGCGAAGAATGCGTTGTTTGTCACCCTTGACAAAGGCACATTCTCTAAGGTAAAGAGCTGTAAATCAGCCAAGGATATCTGGGATAAACCCAAGTTGATTTGTGAGGGAACTGAGCTCTCAAAAGAAAACAAGATTTCCAAATTAACTCAGCAATTTGAAAGTTTTGAAATGAAACCAACTGAAACACTTGAGGAACTTGACCTCAGATTCACTGGAATTGTTGGTGAACTTTAAGCTTTGGGCAAAATTTATACTCAAAAGGAGAAAAATCTAAAAAATTTCAGATCTCTCCCTGCCCGATGGGACATTAAGACCACAGCTATGCGTGTGTCTTGCAATCTTAATGAAATATCTACCTTTGATCTCTTTTCTGACCTCAAAGCATTTGAGTACGATATAGACAGGAGAGAGAAAGCTTAAGAATCTCCCGCTAGGACTACAGCCTTAGCCGCTGTATCCAACCGTCGACACAGCATGCCCAGCCCATCAAAGCCTAATTACAAGAATGCAGACAGCGACGACGATATCCTGTCACAAGATGAAATGGCGCTCCTCATGCACAAGTTCAAAAAGTTCATCAAATAGTCTGGAAAGACTCCCTACAGGCCCAAGCCTGTTCACAAGGTAAGTACTGAAACTTTCTATGGTGACGCTAACCTATGCTATAATTGTAGGAAACCAGGACATTATGCAAACAAATGTCCTCATCCCAAAGTTCAAAGGTTGCCGGAAGCCGAGCAACAAGAGAGGGATGAACGAAGACGTGCTTGGAAAAACAAGCTCAAGGCACTGATAGGAGAATCAGAAGCCTCCCCCACACCATCCAAATCCGAAGAGTGTCTTCAGGTAGTCATTGAAAGTGACTCATCTGACAATGTATTCGAAGTAAGGCATATATGTGCTTTATGGCAAAAGACATTCCGGAAGAAGAAGATAGCGATGATGAGGTAACCTCAACCTCAATTATTCCAGTAAATGCATCGCATACTTTCGAAAACATGATGAATGAATTTAAGAATATTTAAAAATCCCACGAGACTTTCAAAAATGAAAACATTCAGCTTCAACTTTCCAACATAGATCTGAAAGAAGAAAACGACTTGCTGAAGATAAACTATGAAAATATGTCAATTGATTGTGAAAACAGCAAGCTCGAGCATGAATAACTCGTGGAGAGCAATCATCAACTTGCTCATGAACTAAGTGAGACTTAGTCTCAAAATGGAAGCAAGACAAATGATTTTCTTCTACTTCAAGCAAAATTTAATACTCTCGAAAACCGAGAAAGAGAACTTGAGACCATTCTGAAATCTTTCGAGAAATCATCTAAAAGAATGGAAGAAATTCTAAGCACTGGGCAACATTCTCATGATAAAAGTGGCTTAGGATACAACTCATTTTCCAACAAAGGGAAAACTAGTACTATGTTCGTCAAGAGTGTGGAACACATTCCTGTATCGGAAGAAACTCCAAGTCCTGTGAAGGAACCTGCTGCACCGCGAAAAGAAAAGGCTACCATTCCGCCCCCGGAATCCTATTCGAGACAGAGGAATCATAAGCCATTCCAACCTGTAAGGCACATGCAACAGCATGCTCCCCGAGCATATCAACAACGCCAACAACCGTTCAGAAAGAAGGCTGTATCCAAATACCAAAGGCCCGCACGGCAGTACTTTCACTATAGCACGCCTAGGTACTGGATACAGGAGCCTCATTATCCATCAAGAAAGCAGGTGTCCGCACAACATCGACAACAACTTTGGGAATCTAACTGGAAACCCAGAAGGCAAGTTGTAAGGCCAAAGAAAATGGCTCCACCCCCGAGACGGCATACGTACTGGATTAATAATAATAACCCTGATTTTTACATGCATAATGATTATCATGGATACAGTAAATACGTACATGCCCCACGTAGATACCGCAAATCTGTACCAAATGTAACCTACAGTAAACCAATTACTGTTAGGAAAATTTGGGTACCAAAAGGCACTAACATTCACGGACCCAACAATCAAAGGGGACCTAAATCTACATAATTTATGTGCTATAGGACATTTTGGAGAAGGACATATGGTACTTCGACAGCGGATGCTCCCGGCACATGACAGGAGATAGAAGTAAGCTATCAGATTTCGTAGAAGGTCGCAGTCCAAAAGTGCGCTTCGGTGATAAATCTAAAGAAAGAACAAGGGACCACGTGTATTTCTTATCCTTCCGCAAAAGGTTCGTCATTGGTTAAGCAATTTAGAAAATCCTTCCACAGCTCGCCTCTAATGGCCTGCTAATCCGAGAAAGCTTTGAATTTCCTTAACATTTTTCGGAGGTTGCCAATCTCGGATTGCCTCCGTCTTCTGAGGATCGACACGTACCCCGCCTGACGAAATTACATGTCCGAGAAACGTCACCTCTGACATCCAGAACTCATACTTGGAAAACTTTCCATAGAGTTGCTCCCGTCTCAATACGTCAAGAACCCGATGAAGGTTAACTTCGCGCTCCTCTTGGTCACGAGAATAAATCAAAAACGTCGTCTATGAAGACAACCATGAACTGATCCAAATAGTTGATGAAAACTCGATTCATTAACTCCATGAACACTACAAGTGCATTAGTTAATCCATAACGGCATTACCGCAAACTCATAATGACCATAGCGTGTTCGCAACGCCGTCCTTGCGATATCCGACTCTCGAATTCATAACTGATGATATCTAGATCTTAAGTCGATCTTGGAAAATACTGAAGCTCCCTGAAGTTGATCTAAGAGATCATCGATACACAAATGAAAAGAACCATCCTTCTTCTTGACAATTAACTCTGGTGCTCCACACAGGGATGCACTCGGTCGAATATAACCCTTCTCGGTCAAATCATCCAATTGATTCTTTAGTTCCTGCATTTTGGTCGGGGCCATCCGATATAGTTCCTTCGATAATGGGGACGTACCAGGCTCCAACTCTATCGTGAATTCCACCTCCCTCGGTGGAGGCAACCAGCTAGCTCGTCTGGGAATACATCATCAGTCGATAACAATGATACCTTGAATGGTTGAACACCTTGATTGCCTTAGAATGGCCAATCGACGACAATGATAAAATGAATGATTGAACACCTCGATTGCCTTAGAACGGCCAATCGATGACAATGACATAATGAATGATTGAACACCTCGATTGCCTTACAATGGTCAATCGATGAGAATGATACAATGAATGATTGAACATCTCTATTGCCTTAGAATGGTCAATCGATGACAATGATACAATGAATGATTGAACATCTCGATTGCCTTAGAACGGTCAATCGATGACAATGATACAATGAATGATTGAACACCTCGATTGCCTTAGAACGGTCAATCAATGACAATGATACAATGAATGATTGAACAACCCTGATTGAGTAATTTCACTACTTTCGTCATATTAATGATTCTTCCGGAACAACTGAGATTACCTCCCTGAAATAAACACTCGACTCCATCGACTGAAATGATAGTGACCATATGCTTACGAATGCTGAGGATGGCATCATGACGATCCATCCAATTAATACCCAATATTACATCGTCCTTAGGTAAATCCATCACGATTAGGTCCGCTATCCAATCGCGGTCATTATGCTTAATTCGGTAAATTCATAACCTCACGATTTCCGAAAATTCTACCGTCTGGTAGACCAATGACATAAGGCTCACAACTAGTGGAACTATCCAGAAGTAGGGACTCGAAAATGAATGAATGTGATGCACCAGTATCACAAAGGGTACACACAGGTTGGGATAGAATTTTGAGTATACCTGAGATCATTCGGGCCTCCGGATCGTCAGTCCTATTCATCTCGTGAATTCGGGGCTTGCCGGCCCAGAACCGGATGCTCCTATCTAATAAGTATAAGCTCTGCCTTTAGTTGCTCCTGTCGTCTTAAATAGCACGGACTGAGTGGCCTGATTCTGAACCGCTGATTGCTTCGGGGCCTGAGATGCCACCGGAGTATGCTTGGAGTCTCTTCGGCAGAAACGGACCTTATGCCCGGCAATCCCACAGTTGAAACAGGTGACAGTCTGCCTCAAACACCTAGTGCTGAAATGACCCGGCGCTCCACAGTTGAAACAGGTGATGGCCGAACTGGCCGCTCGGGACTGAGGTTTTGCGGGTTTATGTGCCGTAGGAGGTCGCTCCGAAAAAGTAGAGCCCACACGAGACTTCTTGAAGGTTGACTCACCGCCTTCGGACTGATTACGCTTCGTTGATTTTTTGCTAGCAGATGAAGGTTGTTGCTCAGCAATTTCGTTAGCAGTAAGCTCATCAGTAAGAGCTTTCTCGATTAATTTGGTCAGAGTAGCGCATTGGTGATTAAGCAATTGCATCTGGGCCATCATGCCTTGCATAAAAGGGAGTGGATCAACCCGAACACCTTCTGCTTGAGCTGTGTCTCTGGTACGACTTCCTGACTGTGAATGATTATTCCCAGGGTTTCGGCCCGCACCGCGGCCTCTCCCCCTGCATCCTTTGACAGCTCTCTCCATACTGGAGTAGGAAAGCCAAATGATAATTATAGATCTCGAATGAGTACCTCGTTATGATTACATTATGAAAAGATAAAAATGAGCATACGCGCTCTAACACAGTGATTACATGAATGATTAACTGAGGTGACATGATTATCTGATGAAATTCTTGAAATGATTATCTTGAACAAGTTCACAAGATTAATGATACGATCCTTACGATACACAAATAGGTAATGAAATGAACTGAGTGATTAGTGAGTTAACATGATCGGCGTGATGAAAAATGAAATGATGACTGAGGATTGTTGACTGTTGAATGATGAATGAGTGATTCTTATTGCCAGAAATTATACCATGCCGTCAGAAATCTTACTGTTCTTTGGTCTGAGGGGCTTGGCTATTGCACAGGTCACACGTGATGCGAAAGTCCAATGATACTAGTATTAGCTAGTTCTGTGACAAATAGTTCTCGGTGAAATTCTATATAGATCACTGTATAGTCAAGAACATCCTGACCAAAGAAGTTGTGCTCACAGGAAGCATATCAGGTAATATGTATATTGCTGACTGGATGCTTGCGAGCTCCACAATTCCTTGTTTAGTTGCCAAAGGCACTGCAGATCTAAGCGGGCTATGGCATAAGAGGATGTCACACTTTAACTTCAAGACGATCGACAAGCTCTCAAGACAGGGACTGGTTAGAGGATTGCCGAATATATCATTCCAAAAAGACAGTGTATGTGGACCATGTCAAAAAGGCAAGCAAATCAAGTCCACCCTGAAGAGCAAATCCTACCTTTCAACCCACAGAGTGTTGGAAATGCTACACATGGATCTCTATGATCCTGTAGACCCGGTAAGTTTGGGAGGTAAGAAATACTGTCTCATTGTTGTTGATGATTACTCGAGGTATGCTTGGACAATTTTCTTAAGGAAAAAGAAGGAAACAATATCAAAGCTGCCCGAGCTCCTGAGAAAGCTTCAAAATGAAAAGGGATCGAGTATCGTGTACATACGTTATCGATATTGCTTTCGAAGTCGAGTGCCATGAACGCGAGATTAGAATCTAGATATCTTTCAATCTCCTCCTCGTCATCACTCCAAGAAGCGATTAGAACCTCCTTCTTTTTGAATCTTTCGATTTGAGGCTTTGAAGAGGATCCTCGACATTCCTTGGCATAGTGACCGGCTTGACCACATTTCCGACAATTATTGTCGAACTTTTTTATAGGAACATACCCATTCTTCTTTTGCTCCGCCTTGCTGTCCCGACCGAGGAAGCTTCGCTCTTTGAATTAGATTTTTATACCTTCTAAAATTCTTGGCGTAGAGAGCAATTCCTCGTCATCTTCATCTCCGGGAACATCTTCCTCAACATCGCTATCAACATTGAATGCGACTATTTTTTCACAAGGCTTAGGTTTAGTACCTCTAGACTTGAGAACGATCTCATAGTTGATGAGTGACTCGATGAGGGCACTGAACTCGAGCCTGTTGAGATCTTTGGACTCCATGATCGCGGTAACCGTGGCATCCCATTCACGTGGCAACGAGCGAAGAATTTTCTTAGCTTTGTCGCTACTAGATATAGGTTTTCCGAAAGATGCAAGTCCATTGGTTATAGCCGAAAACCGATCCAACATATTTGTGATCGTTTCCTCGTCCTTCATGGAGAAGAGTTCGTAGTCATGAAGAAGCATGATGATTTTAGTTTTCTTGACTTGGGTGGTTCCTTCATGAGTTACTTCGAGGATTTCCCAAATTTCCTTTGCGCCTTCGTAGGAGGATATCCTATTGAGTTCTTCGAGATTAAGGGCGCAATAGAGAAGTTGAGTAGCACGTGAATTGATGTGAGTGTTCCTCCAGTCCTCGTCGTTGAACTCATCAAACTTTTTCAACGATCCATCTTCTTTCTTGGCAAGTTTTGGACCAAGGGCAATGACTTTCCAAATTTCAATATCACACTACCAAAATTCACAATTTAGCTGACGACCCATAAAAAAACGGCCGACGACTTTAAAGTGTCGTTGGCTAAACTTTGAACTTTAGCCGACGACCCGTACTGCCGTCGGCTAAATAGTTTTATTCGACGACTTGATCTGGGTCGTCGGCTAAAATGTAACATAGTCATCGGCTAAAGTGTTAAACTTTAGCCGTTGACTTTTGCAACGGTTTAGCCGACGACTAAACACTTTTTCAAAAAAAAAATAATATACTTTAGCCGAGGACTTGATCTAGGTCGTCAGCTAAACCCCTTTCGAAAAAAATAATATACTTTAGCCGACGACCTAGATCAAGTTGTCGGCTAAAGTATAATGTTTTTTTTAAAATACTTTAGCTGACGACCTAGATCAAGTCTTCGGCTAAAGTATATAATTTTTTTAAAATACTTTAGTCGACGACCTAGATCAAGTCATCGGCTAAACCTCCAATTTAAAATTATATATCGTTCTCAGTTCTCCTCGGCATCCGAAAAAAAAAATTGGGGTTTAGCCGATGACTTAGATTTAGTCGTCGGCTAAACCTCTAAATATATATATACCCTCTTCTCTTCTTTCTTATTCCTTTTCTTCTTTTTTCTTCCCCCACCCACCCATCACCCGCCCGACGACACCAGACCGCCCGTCACCCACCCGCCGGAACACCGCCGCTCGACCCGCCGCCCGCTCGCCGCTCGACCGTCCGCCCGCCGCCCGACCTCCGCACAGGCACCCCGTCTTTTTTTGTGCATTTTTAGTGTATTAATTTTATCTGTAATTAGGTTGTTTTTCATGTAGTTTTTATTATTTTTTTAGTTTAGTAGGTTAGTTTTTATTTAGTTTTTAGATTTTTGTGTTTTATTTAGTTTTCATTTGTTTGATGAATTTATTGTATTTGTTTGATGTATTGTTGGTGCATTGTGTTATTAATTGGTGTACTGTGTTGAATTGTATGTATTGTTAGTGTATTGTGTTATTAGTTGGTGTATTATGTTGAATTGGTGTATTTTTGTTGATGTTGAATTGGTGTATTGTATATTTTTATTTCACCTCATAATTTCATCAGTCTGCCGTCCGCCGCTGTCCGCCGCCCTGTAGGCAGATTTTATTTTTTGCCCGATTTTAGTCCGATTTTGTTGGTGTATTTTTGTCTCTAATTTATAATTGGTGTATTGTGTTGAATTGGATGTATTGTTGGTATGTTGTGATATTAATTGGTGTATTCTGTTGAATTGGTGGATTTTTATTGCTGTTGAATTGGTGTATTGTATATGTGTTGAATTGTACGAATTGTTATGTATTTTTTCACTAATTTATTAATTGGTGTATTGTGTTGACTATAAATTGTTCCCAAAATCTGATTTTTTTATATTAGGTTTTAGCCGACGACCTTTACAACAGTCGTCGGCTAAATTATATTATTTTTTTTTAAAGAAAATGTTTTAGCCGACGACTTTGTTAAATGTCGTCAGCTAAAGTATATTACTTTTTTTTTTGAAAAAGCTTTAGCCGATGACATTTGTAAAGTCGTCGGCTAAAGTATATTACTTTTTTTTTTTGAAAAAATTTTAGCCGACGACATTTGTAAAGTCGTCGGCTAAACCTCAAAGTTTAGCCGACGACTACCAAAAAAGTCGTCGGCTAAACCTTGGCCGACGAATATCGGCCGACGGTTTTTTAGCCGACGACTGATAGGATTAGCCGACGATATTTACCTTTAGCCGACGACTTTAAGTCGTCGGCTAATCCCCCGATATTGGTAGTCTCA
This sequence comes from Orobanche coerulescens, assembly GCA_033398695.1. Lineage (NCBI taxonomy): Eukaryota > Viridiplantae > Streptophyta > Magnoliopsida > Lamiales > Orobanchaceae > Orobanche > Orobanche coerulescens. The sequence goes on along the minus strand of CM065815.1, from coordinate 116,475,225 downwards.
TAGGCTTGAACGAATATAGCCATTTTCTTTTTCCATGTCATGAAATTGGAACCATCAAAGAAGGGAGGACGGTTGAGAGCATTTCCTTCGATTTGGCCAAGAAGAGCCATTTGGGGATCTTTTTCCCTTAGGTGGTTAAACCCTTAAAAAGAGACCCGCTCCGATACCAACTGAAGAGATAAATTCACCACTTGAAGGGGGGTTGAATAGTGGTAATGCGGAATATCGAACTTTCTCGCGAATAAAGGTAAAATGTGCGGAAAGTAAAAGACTCAAAGATTTATAGAGGTTCGGCAACTTACCTACGTCCTCTCTCCGACTTCTTTTTCTATTGGCTAAAGAACAACCACACACACTTGTCTCGTCTTCGATTGGTCCGAGCACAACAACCGTTACAACCGCTTGTCTTCTATTGGACCAAGCACAACCACTCTCAAAATAAACTTTTTGTATCTAGTGTTCTATCGGAACTAGATAATCCTTACTTATGAATGTTGGAGTATAATCCAAACAATGCCGGATCAAAGATCCTAATAACACCGGATTAGTGACTCTTAATTCTCTTACGCTCGTGTATGAGTGATGCAACACTCACAACCAAATGAAAAGAATACAAAGTATAATAAATATTACCATGTGTATCACTCTTGTATCTTTTCTTCTCACAACTTAGTATGCAATAGAAATCTGAGCTCAAGGATGCTTTGAATGCTTGAATGCTTGAAGTTGTGTATTGAGACACCCAAGTGATATGGGTATTTATATGTAACACCCCCGATATATTCAAGAATATTACAGCGCCATAAATCCTTTACATAGGGATTTACAAGGCTGAAGAAATGAAAACACAATAACAGATACCAACATATGAAAGTAACTGAAATAAAATACATCAGTTCTGACCAAAACTAAAAATACAAATGTCCAACGGAAAAGTATTAATACATCACCAAATCCAAATCATCACAAATGACGACGTACTCGAGTACTTATTAAAACGATACAAACAACAGACAAATAAACCCGGCCGGAACATCATTCTGCACCTTCGTCGTCACGCAACTCCAGTGGTTGTTTTCCCGCTCTCCTGGATCCTGAACATAAACAAATGTTCACCCCCAAAGGGGTTAGCACAACGATGCTAGTACAAGTACCACAACATATTATTCAACATCTCACGAAGAATAATAATAACATAAATGACAAAGAACCAAAGAGTCTTCTCCTGTGAGAAACTCAATAATATCATACACACATGATAATCACAACATGATATCACAACATACACATGGTAATTTCAATGATCCAGTGTTCACTGCCTAGAACCCTCGATGATTCCGTCAAACCAACCCGAGGTGGAAAAACCCATCCGATGATCCAGCACACGCTAGCATAGATCCCCCGATGATCCCGTCGGACCAACACGAGGTGGACATACAACAATGACATACATGTACAACAATATGTATAACATCAATACATAAAACAATTAAGGTACTTGCCTCGATTCGAAGACAAGAATAATACTTCCACGAAAAATGAAACACTCGAAGGTCGCCCCTTCGATCAATCACGTAGCAAGCTCGAACCTTAAACAAAAGAAATAATATAGAGTTCATCTCACGTCGTACGGACATCTAGCAATCCAAATTACGGTCGAAAGTTCATAAAACGTAATCTGCCTGGCTTGCTTAACGCAAGCTACATATCCTATGTAGTGTACGTTAAGGCTACTTGTTAGTGCACGCAATTATACGAAGTCTAGCGTACGCTAACCAATGCACTGTCAGTACCTCACTCATCAGTCAATTGACTCGTCTGATGATATAATGAACATTACGTTCTAAGCGTAGCGTACGTTAACTTATGCCTGATAGTGCACGTTAACTATAAAGCTTAGCGCGCGCTAAACATGTATGGCATTTCTTCCCTGGGCAGTCGACTGTTCTAACTGTGATGAAACTTACGAAATCCTCAGTGTTTAATATATGTTATCTCCATGCATATTACGTTCATCCTATTACAAATGATCTCACGGATTCAAACATCTTCGAGATACAAGGATACGTATAATCATCACAACATCATATTCCATCTTGGTTACAATTCTCATGGGAAGTTGGTGTTCTTAAGGTCGATACACTAGATTCCAATATCATCATTACATCCCAATTTAACCATGAAGATGAACTAACAATTCCAACTTAAAAGAAAGGATGCAAATCCTCTATGATTCTCTCATAAGTCCATTTAACAAAAGTGATAACAACTTATAAACATGATGTTGTTTGGATAATTCATAAATGGAACTCAATATCTTGATAACATAATCCTCATATCCTCAATAACACGAATCCAAGGTAGGAGATAGTATTAACATACCTTAAGATGAAGAAAACACTGAAACAATAGGTAGACTTCAACCCCGGTTGCTTGTATGTCACTCCAAAGTGAGTTTCTTCTTCAATGATCAAGTGTAAGTAATCTCCAATCTTCAATGATCAAGTAAGGAGGGTTTATATGTATTTAAGAAGTAGGGAAGGCTCTTTGTACTTCCAAGGAATGAAGAACAAGTGAAGGAAACATAAACCAAATGAAATGAGGGTGTTGTCCCTTATATAATGTTTCTGCACGTTAGCTGATTAGCGCACGCTAATTAGCGTTGACTCCAAAACTATCCAGGTTCGCCCGCGGGAATCTTATCCGGACCCATGTCCGGCTGGTGCATGTGCTAGTCACCTAGCTCAATAATTGACTGCCTAACGCATGCAATTCTTCATTCGTAGCGTGCGCTCGTTTTAGCCGATAATGCACGTTAAGCTACATTCTTAGCGTACGTTATCACGAGTTTGCATGAGAAAATTTACATGTTGCTATACTCATGTACAAAGATACAAATGTGAGAAATATCATACTACAATTATCGAGATCACAATTCCGAATAATACAGGGTTCAACAACAGATGAAATACTTAATAATAAATCCAGATATTACATACTCTCCTACTAAAAAGGAGTTTCATCCCGAAACTCAAGATGAAAATAACTCTGGATATCTGGACTTCATGCTATCTTCCGTTTCCCAAGTGGCTTCTTCCACTCCATGGCGTGACCACTGAACTTTGACCAAAGAGATTGGTTTGTTCCTCAACTGCTTAACTCGACTCTCGAGTATCCTGACCGGTCTTTCTTCAAACGTTCCATCCTGAGCGATTTCGATCTCGCCGAAATCAATGACATGACTATGATCCGGTATATATCTCCATAACTGGAATACGTGGAACACGTTATGAACATGGCTTAGTGATGGCAGTAATGCCAATCTGTATGCCAACTCTACAACTCTCTCAAGGATCTCGAATGGTCCGATATATCTCGGACTCAACTTTCCTTTTCTCCCAAAACGAAAGATTCCCGGAGTAGGAGAAACTTTTAAAAGCACGTGATCTCGAGTACTGACCTCCAGTGGGCGACGGCGTACGTCTGCGTATGATTTTTGTCGACTCTGGGCGGTCAACAGCCTTTCGCGAATCAAAGCTATCTTCTCTCGTGTCTGTACGATCAACTCCGGTTCTGTCCCGATCAAGTCTGATGAATCGTCCCAACATAGGGGCGTTCTGCATCTCCTCCCATATAATGCCTCAAACGGTGCCATCTTAATAGAAGCATGCCAACTATTATTGTAGGTAAATTCAATCAACGGTAGATGAATTTCCCAGCCAGCTGACCAATCTAAGGCACAAGCCCTTAGCATATCTTCTACTATTTGAATAGTCCTCTCGGATTGTCCATCTTCTACGGGTGATAAGCTGTGCTGAAGTTCAATTCGGTCCCCAAGGCTTTATGAACTGCTTTCCAAAAATGAGACACAAAACGACCATCTCGGTCAGAAATAATGGTCTTCGGCGTACCATGCAATCGGACTATCTCTGAAATGAATACTCGTGCCAACCTCTCTGGTCCCCACGTGTCCTTAATGCCTAGAAAATGAGCGGATTTGGTTAAACGATCAACTATCACCCAAATCATGTTCATTCCTGTCTTGGTTCTCGGCATACTAGTGATAAAGTCCATCGATATGTCCTCCCACTTCCATTCAGGAATCGGGAGCGGCTTCAGCATTCCGGTAGGTCGTTGATGCTCGATCTTAACCTGCTGACAAGTCAAACACTTCGAGACATACTCCGCTACATATTTCTTCATGTTGCCCCACCAAAAGTTTTGCTTCAAGTCCTTATACATCTTTATGGTGCCCGGGTGGATAGAATAGGGCGTGCTGTGAGCTTCCTTCATAATTGTCTGTTTTAGAACATCGACATTGGGAACGCAACGTCGGTTCTGAAATCTCAAAACTCCATCATCATGAATTACGAATCCGGGGGCCTTTCCCTTGATCACTTCATCATGTAACTGAATCATCAAAGGATCACCTGCTTGCTTAGATTTGATTTCTTCGATTTACGATGAAGTTATTTCCATCACGCACAGTTGTCCTTGGACTGTTTGCAACCATACTTCTATTCCTTCTCGAATCATCTCTCGTTGAATGCTAAGCTGGGAGGTCAGAGTCTCCAACATCTGAATAGAAACAAGTTTGCGGCTAAGTGCATCGGCCACTACATGTGCTTTGCCTGGATGATAAAGAATCTCCAAGTCATAGTCCTTAATAAGTTCCAGCCATCTCCTTTGCCGCATGTTCAACTCTTTCTGATTGAAGATGTATTTGAGACTCTTGTGATCCGTAAAGATCTGGCAATGAGTCTCGTATAGGTAATGTCTCCAGATTTTCAAAGCAAAAACTACTGCTGCTAGCTCCAAATCATGCGTTGGGTAATTCACTTCATAAGGTTTCAGCTGTCGTGATGCATAAGTGATCACCTTATCATTCTGAATCAATAAGCATCCGAGTCCTTGTTTCGAAGCATCACTGTAAACTATAAATCCTCCAGTTCCCCGTGGAAGTGCTAAAATCGGCGCCGTCGTCAATCTCTTCTTCAATTCATCAAAGCTATTCTGGAACAACTCATTCCACTCAAACTTTTGAGTTTCTGCAGTAGTCGAGTAAGTGGGCGGGTAATTTTGGAAAACCCTTCCACGAACCGACAATAATATCCAGCAAGTCCTAAGAAATTTCGGACTTCTTTCACATTCTTTGGAGGCTTCCAATCCATAACCGCTTCGATCTTCTGAGGATCTACTCGTACTCCTTCAGCTGATACCACATGGCCTAGGAACATCACTTCCTTTAGCCAGAATTCACACTTAGAAAGTTTGGCGTATAATTGTTCATTTCTCAACAGGTCTAACACAATCCGTAAGTGCTGTGAATGCTCTTCCGGGCTCTTAGAATACACCAAAATGTCATCAATGAACACAACCACAAATTTATTCAAATACTCGATGAACACTCGATTCATCAATTGCATGAATACAGCAAGTGCGTTAGTGAGACCAAACGGCATCACTACAAACTCATAGTGTCCGTAGCGAGTTCTGAACGCTGATTTCGGAACATCAGATTCCTTAATCCTCAGCTGATGATATCCTGATCTCAGATCGATTTTTGAAAACACTGTTGCTCCTTGTAACTGGTCAAACAAATCATCAATCCATGGCAACGGATACTTGTTCTTAATCGTCATCTTGTTCAGCTCTCGATAGTCAATACACATCGAAGCGATCCGTCCTTCTTCTGGATAAAAAGAATTGGTGCTTCTTAGGGCGAAACGCTTGGCTGGATATAGCCTTTTTCCAGTAACTCCTCCAGTTGCTTTTTCAGTTCGTACATCTCAGTAGGTGTCATACGATACGGCGCCTTAGAAATTGGTGTAGCTCTGGGTTCCAGCTCGATGGTGAATTCTACATCCTGTTATGGAGGTAGTCCAGGTAACTCGTCAGGGAATATATCCGGAAACTCGTTCACAACAGGAATGGATGAAAGTTCCACAATTTCGTCTTCTTTCTTCATTACATAGCACCAGTATCGGGTACAACCCTGTTTCAACAATTTGACAGCTTTCGTCGCTTTGATCAACCTTCCTGAGCTTCCTGGTTTCCATCCTTAAAACCGTATTTCGGAACCATCGTCATCGATAAGCGAGATATTCCTCTTTCGGTAGTTTACAATAGCTCCATATCGATTAAGCCAATCGTCTCCGAGTATCAGGTCGTCTCCTTGCATTTCTATCACAATCAGATTTGAGAGCCACTCTCTGCCTCCAAATGATACAGGGAAATCTCTAGTTTCTAAGTTTCCAACAATCCTCTCTCCGCTCGGTAAACCCACAACATAAGGTTCACAATTATGAAAACTAGAAATATTCAAAGGATTTACACAAGACAAGGATATAAATGAATGCGTAGCTCTTGTATCGAATAAAATGCTAACTGACTGGGAAAGGATCTGAACAGTACCTGATGCGACAGCAGCATCCTGATCGTCTGTTCTCCTCATCTCGTATAGACGTGGGGGAATAGATCCAGCACTCGATGTACCCTTTCGGTCCCACTGTCCTCTGTCTTGTCCGCGGCCAACATTCTGAGGCATCTGAACACTTTGCTGTGTCTGTTGGATACTGGCTTCCTTCTGGACTGGCTGTGGTGTACGGGCTCTAAAAGACTTTGCAGCCTCTTCACAGAACACCGCACGATGTCCCTCTCGACCACAATCAAAATAAGTCACGGCAGGTAGGGGGCAATTTCGTCGATAGTGCCCCGTCTGTGCACAATTAAAGCATTTCCTGGTGACATCTGTCGTGGTTGATGCTGCTCCGAAGTTCTTTCCGCTCTTAGATGGGTGCGGAGGTTTCTTGAAAGAATGAAAGGATGACTGGTCCTTGCGGGGCCCACTACTTTTGTGCTCCGTGAAACTACTAGAGACTTTCTGCTTCTTGGACTCTACCAACTTCTCCATTGCTGCTTTCTTGATTTCATATGCCAATGCTTTATCCTGGTATTGAAGGAGAGTGGTATATTCAAAACCGGACATGTACCTCTGGATTTCTGGTTTCATTCTCTTATCAAAATGGATCATCATTTCTGCATCTGTTCTGACTAGATGTCGAACAAACGCCAGCTGCTGGTTAAACGTCTTAATTGCCTGAGATATTGGCACATCTGAAGGCTGAGCGGAGAAAAACTCCCGAACTTTGGCTTCCCTCACAGGACGAGGGCAGTACTGAGCTTCCATCATCAATTTAAATTCTGTCCAATCAGCATCATGGTCTACAGGATGGCTTCCCACCACTCGGATGCTTCCCCTATCAGAAAATACTCAGCAATAGAGGCTCTCTGGTCGTCTGGGCAATTAATCCTGGCAAAAAATTTCTCCAATTCCTTTAACCAATGATCCCAGGTGGGAGTCTCAGGAAATACCGTCGAATTTAGGTGGTTGCATCTTCGCCACCTCTTGCAGCCATCGGTCACCTCGATTTCCCATGTCTGGGATACCCTGTTGTCGATCTCCCTGTTGTAACCCTACTGCCACCTGCATTTTGGTCTAGGACCTGGGCGAACTGAGTCATTTGGTTCAACACTTGACGAAGGATTTCGGGCACATCAGGTTTCAGTTCATTATTAATAGATCTCTGTGGATCGCCTGAGCTGTGGCTAGCCTGATTAGAAGGCGAAGCTTCTCTTTCGGCATTCCTTCGTCCGCGTCCACGACCGCGACCACATCCACGTCCACCTCTCAACATACTGTAAGCATAAATACTAAATATACAGGAAACAATATCGTTCTAATGTTCAAGTATAAAGAGATACAACATGTAAAGAACGAGATAGAGTTTAGGAACTTACAACCACCGCTCGCATGAAGACGTAGGCAGTACAGTGATGTTATTCGCGGCCGGTTGCCTCAAAAGACAAATATGACCCCTATTTTAACCCAATGGCCAAGATATCCATAATCTTAGCTCCGATACCATATTCTGTAACACCTCCGATATATTCAAGAATATTACATCGCCGTAAATCCTTTACATAAGGATTTACAAGGCTGAAGAAATGAAAAGACAATAACAGATACCAACGTATGAAAGTAACTGAAATAAAATACAACAGTTCTGACCAAAACTGAAAATACAAATGTCCAACGGAAAATTATTAATACATCACCAAATCCAAATCATCACAAATGACGACGTACTCGAGTACTTATTAAAACGATACAAACAACAGACAAATAAACCCGGCCGGAACATCATTCTGCACCTTCGTCGTCACGCAACTCCAGTGGTTGTTTTTCCGCTCTCCTGGATCCTGAACATAAACAAATGTTCACCCCCAAAGGGGTTAGCACAACGATGCTAGTACAAGTACCACAACATATTATTCAACATCTCACGAAGAATAATAATAACATAAATGACAAAGAACCAAAGAGTCTTCTCCTGCGAGAAACTCAATAATATCATACACACATGATAATCACAACATGATATCACAACATACACATGGTAATTCCAATGATCCAGCGTTCACTGCCTAGACCCCCCGATGATTCCGTCAAACCAACCCGAGGTGGAAAAACCCATCTGATGATCCAGCACACGCTAGCATAGATCCCCCGATGATCCCGTCGGACCAATATGAGGTGGACACACAACAACGACATACATGTACAACAATATGTATAACATCAATACATAAAACAATTAAGGTAATTGCCTCAATTCGAAGACAAGAATAATACTTCCACGAAAAACGAAACACTCGAAGGTCGCCCCTTCGATCAATCACGTAGCAAGCTCAAACCTTAAACAAAAGAAATAATATAGAGTTCATCTCACGTCGTACGGACATCTAACAATCCAAATTACGGTCGAAAGTTCATAAAACTTAATCTGCCTGGCTTGCTTAACACACGCTACGTATCCTATGTAGCGTATGTTAAGGCTACTTGTTAGCGCACGCAATTATACGAAGTCTAGCGTACGCTAACCAATGCACTGTCAGTACCTCACTGATCAGTCGATTGACTCGTCTGATGATATAACGCACGTTACGTTCCAAGCGTAGCGTACGTTAACTTATGCCCGATAGCGCACGTTAACTATAAAGCTTAGCGCGCGCTAAACATGTATGACAGTTCTTCCCTGGGCAGTCGACTATTCTAACTTTGATGAAACTTACGAAATCCTCAGTGTTTAATATATGTTATCTCCATGCATATTACGTTCATCATATTACAAATGATCTCACGGATTCAAACATCTTCGAGATACAAGGATACATATAATCATCACAACACCATATTCCATCTTGGTTACAATTCTCATACGAAGTTTGGTCTTCTTAAGGTCGATGCACTAGATTCCAATATCATCATAACATCCCGATTTAACCATGAAGATAAACTAACAATTCCAACTTATAAGAAAGGATGCAAATCCTCTATGATTCTCTCCTAAGTCCATTTAACAAAAGTGATAACAACTTATAAACATGATGTTGTTTGGATAATTCATCAATGGAACTCAATATCTTGATAGCATAATCCTCATATCCTTAATAACATGAATCCAAGTTAGGAGATAGTATTAACATACCTTAAGATGAAGAAACACTGAAACAATAGGTAGACTTCAACCCCGATTGCTTGTGTGTCACTCCAAAGTGAGTTTCTTCTTCAATGATCAAGTGTAAGTAATCTCCAATATTCCATGATCATGTAAGGAGGGTTTATATGTGTTTAAGAAGTAGGGAAGGCTCTCTGGACTTCCAAGGATCGAAGAACAAGTGAAGGAAACGTAAACCAAATGAAATGAGGGTGCTGTCCCTTATATAATGTTTCTGCACATTAGCTTATTAGCGCACGCTATCTTACTATCCTTACCGCACGCTAATTAGTGTTGACTCCAAAACTGTCCAGGTTCGCCCGCGGGAATCTTATCTGGACCCATGTCCGACTGGTGCATGTGCTATCCGCCTAGCTCAATAATTGACTGCCTAACGCACGCAATTCTTCATTCGTAGTGTGCACTAGTTTTAGCCGATAACGCACGTTAAGCTACATTCTTAGCGTACGTTATCACGAGTTTGCATGAGAAAATTTACAAGTTGCTATACTCATGTACAAAGATACAAATGTGAGAAATATCATAGTCCAATTATCGAGATCACAATTCCGAATAATACAGGGTTCAACAACAGATGAAATACTCAATAATAAATCCGGATATTAAATTATAGTGTCAAGTCCGTCTTTATATGCTGAAAAACGTATTATTAGCATGCGCTAATAATCCTTCATAGCGTGCGTTATCGAGCTTTGACTTGACTGATCTGAACGGTCATTACACTGTTCCAACGGTAAAATACATGTCTTAACATGCGCTAGACAGTCTCTCGTAGCGTGCGTTAGCGTTGGTCAATAGGTATTCACTTTTGAATTTGAATCTTGTCGGTTTGTCTCCCCAACGTCTCTTTTCCAATGGATAAATTTGTACTTAGCGTGCGCTAGTACTTATACTTAGCGTGCACTAGTATTATTTAATATTAGCTTTCCAGATTTTCGGATCTCCTTTTTGACCTTTGCGTTCCAACGGATAAGTTGACTGACGGTAGGAATTTGAACTCTTAGCATGCGCTAACAAATGTAGTGTAGCGTGCGCTACAAATTTTTCAGATAACGTACGTTAGCTTGTTTAATGTACGTAATTGCTTCCTTATTTTGAGTCCAGAGCCTACTGGACTACCAATATGATTTCCGGTAGCGTGCGCAAGGTTTGACATGTAACGTGCGCTAAGGCCTCTGAATAGCGTGCGTAATTTGAACTTCCGTAGCGTGCACAAATGGTTTTCCCTTTTTCTGTCCAGACCTCACTGACTCTTTGCCTTGATTGCGATAGCGTGTGCTATAGATAGATGTTAATGTGCCCTAAGTTTGACAACTTAGCGTGCGCTGATATTGTAGGCTTTGCTTGCGCTATCCATCAGGTGATTCCAACTTGACTGCAATTTACTTGCCTGACTGCAGGTGACCTGCCCTCGATAGCGTGCGCTACCATGCAGTCTGTAGCGTGCGCTAGGAACAAGATTTTCCTTCAATAAAACAGCTCGATGAGGTAGATTTTGGTTAAATGTTTTGAATATAATCATCATCAAAATACTTTGAGTCAACAATCTCCCCCTTTTTGATGATGTCAAAACATTTAATATAAACATGCAAAACCATTTTAAAAATGTCGAATCAAAGTAATTTGTTCGATATGTTAGTATGTTTGGTTTTGGAGTGTTTCTCCCCCTTTTTGACATAAACAAAAAGGACTCCACCTGAAATGTTGCGTATATAACAAAATACCAATCAAATGACATGGGTCAAAACGGAACGCATAACTAATATTAACGAGCCGAAGTACATGTAAACCAAACGAAGGGAATGCACATTTCATTGAAAATAATTCAAGCATTACACAGAAATATCTAAAGCACACGACATCAAAAACATGTGAAATAAAGGTTTGATACAACGAGAATCAATGTCCTACAAACTAAGGTGCTTGGCCGGATGAGGAGGGTGGAAGCGGGAAAGACTGATGAGTGAAACGAATAAAATCTTCAATCAGCCTGCGGACTCCTTGAACCTCCGAGCGGAGAGAACGAACATCTTCACGGATTTCCAGCTGTGAAGTTTCGATGCTACGCATCCGGGAAATGAGATCTCTCTCCTATTCCTCGGTAAGTGACTCTCTCATCGGACGTTTGCCTTTAGAAGTAGGCTTCCTCACAAATTCTCCTGTTTGCATTTCTCGAATGGTTTGCGGCCCTCGTCGAGTAATTCGTTCTTCCGGTGTCGGCATTCTAGTTCCTTTCTCCACTTGATCATCTTCATTAAGGTACGGAAAGGGAATCCAGCCCCAGTTGATGGTTCGCACATAGTGCATGGACTTGAGCGAGTAGTCGGAAATCTCATGGCGGATAGACACACGAACGGCTTTGTCCTTTGTTAAGTCCACTTGATGAAATTTGAAAATCACCGTTAGGATGGAGCCGTATGGCATTCCAGCCTTGCGGGACTGTGAGGCATAGTTTTTCGATCGAAAGAGCTCGCCTTTGACTTTCATCCAGCTTGTAACAATCACGGCGAAATCAACCAAATCGTCATTCAGCACTCGGTATACTACATGTTTGTCGATTCCAACCAACTTATGATGCGTGTCGACCTTAGGCATTATACACTTGGTGAGCGCGACCAATAAAAGTCGAATATTAATGCCGAATTCATTGTTCTCGAAGACCGCATCGGTGATATCGATGACGGATTTCGAGCTTAAGAATTCTTTGACATCAATCTCAGACACACCAGATTCTTCAGAAATAGACTTCCCCAAACACGCAAAACCATCTGACGATAAACCAAACAATTGTTTCAAAATATCCGAGGAGACTTTCACCACAGTTCCTCCAACCACACTTCCTAAAACTAAGGATGAAGATCCTTCACTGTCAGCAATATGAAGATTCGCGTAGAATTCACGAACCAACTCGGGAAAAATGGGTTCTTTACATTCAACAAAACGAGAAATACCAATTGAGGAGAAGAATTCCAAAATAACAATATTCACTCGTTACAGACTGTGAAAATTGAAATAATAGCAGTCTGTCAAGTGTTCTTGAGGGAGGATTTCCGAAAGTACCTTGGAAGCGGTATAAGACACGAAAAGAGATGCATCATATTCTGGTTCGTGAGTATGTTTTGTGCTTTTGTATGCCTTCTCCATAGATTTTCTTCCCTTGCTCGACATGATTATGAGAGCAATTGAGTGATTTGAAGGAAGAAATCGGAGTTTGAGAGAGCTAGGGTTCTTGGTGCGAAAGGGGATCTGAGGTTGCGTGCGTTATGAAATGGTGAATGATTTTCTGGGCTGTTCAGGGTTTATATAGGTAACTGAAAAAGTTTAATTAGCACGCGCAAGGAATATAAGGGTAGCATGCTCTATGAATTTATATGTTGCTTACTGGACTGTCCAGTAGCATATATCATAATAAGAGGATTTTAGCTAGCGTACACAAGTGATAAGGGGTTAGCGTACGCTATCGAAAAAAAAATCGTACAGGAATGGGAAATTAGCGCGCGTTAAAAGGATAAAGCTAGCGTGCGCTAGAGAATGGAACATTTCTAAGAGATTGATTTCTCGAGTAGATAACTAATTTCAAAAATTGTCCAGATGTCCCATACCAAGTTGCAAACGAATAGTGTTAAATGATTCCTCAGGAAGAGGTTTCGTAAATATATCAGCAAGTTGATCTTTCGTCCCGACAAAAATTAAGCAAATATCTTTCTTTTGCACATGATCGCGTAAAAAATGATGTCTAATATCTATATGCTTAGTTCTACTATGAAACACGGGATTTTTGCTCAAATTAATTGCACTAGTATTATCACATAAAATAGGGGTATTTTTAAAATAAATGCCGTAGTCGCGGAGTTGATTTTTAATCCATAATACCTGAGCACAGGCACTCCATGCAGCAACATATTTGGCCTCAGCTGTAGACAATGCTACACTGGTTTGCTTTTTACTTCCCCAATATATTAAACATGATCCAATGAAGTGACATGTACCACTAGTGCTCTTTTTATCAATTTTACATCCGCCAAAATAGGCGTCACTGTATGCAACCGAATTAAAATCCAAACAAGAAGGATACCATAGACCTAAACCGATGGTCCCATTCAAGTAACGAAAGATACGGCAATTAAATGGGATTCCTTAGGATTAGCTTGGAATCGAGCACATAAGCATGTAGCAAATATTATGCCAGGCCTAGAAGAAGTTAAATATAGCAAAGATCCGATCATACCTCGATATAATTTTTGATCCACCAGTTTGCTATTTTCATATTTTTCTAATTTCAATGATGAAGACATTGGCGTTGAAATCACTTTGCTACTCTCCATTTTGAATTTCTTGAGGAGATCGTTTGAGTACTTTGTTTGATGAATAAAAATTCCATCTTCGCATTGCATAATTTGAAGCCCGAGGAAGAATGTTAATTCTCCCATCCTACTCATCTTGAACTCTCCCTTCATAAGATTAGAAAAATCTTGGTGCAATGATTCGTTAGTAGCCTCAAACACAATGTCATCAACGTATATTTGGCAAACAAGTATATCATTATCTAATATTTTTACAAACAAGGTATCATCGAATTTACTCTTTTATAATCATTAGCAATTAAGAAATGACTTAAACGATCATACCATGCTCGGGGTGCTTGTTTCAAACTGTAGAGCGCCTTGTTGAGCTTGTAGACGTGATCCGGGAATTGGTGATCTTCAAAACCGGGAGGTTGCTTGACATATACTTCTTCTTGAATATAGCCATTCAAGAATGCACTTTTCACATCCATTTGGAATAGCTTGATCTTTTTGTGAGCTGCAAATGCACATAACAAACGGATGGTTTTGATTCGAGCTACGGGAGCAAAACTTTCTTCAAAGTTAAGACCCTCTTCTTGACTATACCCTTGGGCGACCAAACGAGATTTATTTTGAATTGAGTAACCATCTTCGTCACACTTGATTTTGCGCACCCATTTCGTTCCGATAATAGTTTTTTCTTTAGTAGCAGGAAATAAATTCCATACGTTATTGTGCATGAATTGAACAAGCTCCTCTTGCATTGCCATCATCCAACTTTCATCATCAAAAGCATCGGATATATTTTTGGGAACAATCGGTTTTGTATTTTGAACTTTTATGGTACTGTTGTATTATTTTTACGTTTCTTCAAATTAGCCTTGTAAATTCTTACCTAAAGGGCTTACGGCGCTGTAATTATTCCGAATATCTCGGGGTGTTACATTTACAAGTATTCAAGACCTAAGGTGATGAGTATACATACATTTCCTGTAATATTTGTACCTTCTATTTTTGGTAATTTCTATTTTTGGTGTATGTTCATTTCGGACGACTCGCTTGTTACTGTTTTGAAATTCTGAACCTATTTTGTTCTTGGAGATTTTCCGTTTGGACGAGTTTCGAGGATGTTTTTGCATAATTTCATCTTGAATTATATCTTGTCGCATGTACATTCGATTCTCGTAAAACTCGTTCGTTTTCGTTGTTTCTTGATTTGCATAAGTTTGTATGGTTGAGTTGGTCGTGTTGAAACTTTTGGTTTGTTAATCCGACGTCGTATCGTGATTTTCGGGCAATTGGGCCATTTTTGTAGTTTCCCATAAGTTTAGGGGAATTTCATTTTCCTTACCGTATTACGGGCTCTCCGGTGATCGGAGTTGTATTTTCTTTCAGCGCTCAACTCTATCGTCTTGAATATTCCATGTTCGTATTTCTGGATTCTAGCCTTGCTTTGCATTTCGACTTCTTTTTGTGCTGTCGGCAGCAGTGTACTGAGCAGTACTGAACTGCTGCCTGAGTAGCGCACGCTACTCCTGTTTTCCTTGTGCGCGCTAGTGCTAAGTGGTTAGCGTAGGCTAACTTGGAGTTAGTAGTGTGCGCTAACGATTTCAGCGGGCTGGGCAGTAAGGTCAGTATTTCGGCACTGGACCAGGTAGCGTACGCTAATTCAGCGTTAACGCACGCTAATTCCTAACATTAGCGCACGCTAATCATGTTAGCTTGCGTACACTAACGAGAGGACAGTAGGCTGACTGCTTTTCCACACCCCGTTAGCGCACGCTAATGCTTGTGCGTAGCGTGCACTAAGCCTGTTTAATATAAATAGGACAGTAGCAGTCAACTTCGTCATTTTTCCATCATTTCTTATCCTTCTCGGCTTTGAGCGATTCTAGACGAGGGTTAGGGCCGATTCCGACTGAATATCATCATCCACTACCATCCGTGCATTCCTTATGTGAATTCTTCAAGTTCCTAACACTTTCCACCATCCGAATCAAGGTAAGAACCCCTAAAACCCTTGTTTTGAGATTTTGGGGAAATTTTGGGGATTTCTTGGGATTTGACTCTTTTAGTCCGAATTATCATTAGATTATTGCTAGACTTGGATAGTGTACTTGTAATCCTTTGTTTTTGTTGAGGATTTGTGGTTTTAAACTCCAAATTTTCCATTGTTCGTCACTTATAGTCGACGATACCCAAGTTATGTTCGACAAATGGTTGCAGCGGGTAGAACTAGGATGTATTCCAACATTTTCGTAGTTTAAGATTGGTTGTTCATCGTTATTGTGTTAGGATTGGATTTGTGAAGATTATTCGGGCCAAAACCTTTCCGTTCACCGTTTTCCTTCACGTCGTATTAATCAGGCAAGTACATGTATTATATCTCATTATGTGTGTACGCTTTTGATGCGAATGATGTAAACTGTATTATTGAATGAACGTGATTGTTACTCTTCCACCTGGGGATGGCCTGTGGCCTCTGGGGGCCGATACTAATGGGTACGGCCACGGAAGTGGACTTGGGTGCGTGTGTTGATGTTCTTCCACCTGGGGACGGTTCGTCGGGACCTCTGGGGGCAGATACTAATGGGTACGGCCGTGGAAGTGGTTTCTCACCTGCGGACGGTTTGACGGGACCTCTGGGGGCCGATACTAATGGGTACGGTCGCGAGTTACCAAGCGTGGATATTTGTGATGTGGAAAACTTGATTATTTACCGTTTTGGTGTAAATGTGATATTTCGGAGTATTGATTCTCAAAATGATCTTTCCTAATGAATGTTTGCATTGAATCGTGTATGTATATAATGTTGTGTAATTGTGTACTTGCACTAGATATTCGAATGCTAACCCCTTAAATGGGGGAAATGCGTCTTATGCATTTCAGGTACTGGTCGAGCTGAGGAGTTGGCACGGGATGCGCATGCAAAGGATGGGCTGGCATGATGATGTGGCTCGAGTCTATATTTTTATGTTTTGTCATTGCATTGTCGAGTACTAGAGTTAGACTGTTTACTTTTGAACTTGGTTTAAGTCCCCTGCGTGGGCAATGAATTGGTATTTAACTTATGTTTCATGTACTCCATTAAAATGTTTTGGCCGAGGCCACGGACTTATTTACTTTTTGAGTGCATCTTTTGGGATTTCACTGTGGTTTAGGTGTCATGTGTTAGCCTGGTAGACCTCACGAGGGTTCTACGGCGTGTAATGTCCCATTTGTGAATTGGGGTGTTACATAGAATGTAATATTCGTACCTTCTATTTTTGGTAATTTCTATTTTTGGTGTATGTTCGTTTCGGACGACTCGCTTGTTACTGCTTTGAAATTCTGAACCTATTTTGTTCTTGGAGATTTTCCGTTTGGACGAGTTTCGAGGATGTTTTTGCATAATTTCATCTTGAATTATATCTTGTCGCATGTACGTTTGATTCTCGTAAAACTCGTTCGTTTTCGTTGTTTCTTGATTTGCATAAGTTTGTATGGTTGAGTTGGTCGTGTTGAAACTTTCGGTTTGTTAATCCGACGTCGTATCGTGATTTTCGGGCAATTGGGCCATTTTTGTAATTTCCCATAAGTTTAGGGGAATTTCATTTTCCTTACCGTATTACGGGCTCTCCGGTGATCGGAGTTGTATTTTCTTTCAGCACTCAACTCTGTCGTCTTGAATATTCCATATTCGTATTTCTGGATTCTGGCCTTGCTTCGCATTTCGACTTCTTTTTGTCCGCTTCGGCAGAAGGTGTCTTGAGCGATCTTGATCGCCGCTCGAGTAGCGCACGCTACTCCTGTTTTACTTGCGCGCGCTAGTGCTAAGTGGTTAGCGTAGGCTAACTTGGAGTTAGTAGCGTGCGCTAACGATTTCAGCGGGCAGGGCAATAAGGTCAGTATTTCGGCACTGGACCAGGTAGCGTACGCTAATTCAGCGTTAACGCACGTTAATTCCTAACATTAGCGCACGCTAATCATGTTAGCTTGCGTATGCTAACGAGAGGACAGTAGGCTAACTGCTTTTCCACACTCCGTTAGCGCACACTAATGCTTGTGCGTAGCGTGCGCTAAGCCTGTTTAATATAAATAGGACAGCAGCAGTCAACTTCGTCATTTTTCCATCATTTCTTACCCTTCTCGGCTTTGAGCGATTCCATACGAGGGCTAGGGCCGATTCCGATTGAATATCATCATCCACTACCATCCGTGCATTCCTTGCGTGAATTCTTCAAGTTCCTAACACTTTCCACCATCCGAATCAAGGTAAGAATCCCTGAAACCCTTGTTTTGAGATTTTGGGGAAATTTTAGGGATTTCTTGGGATTTGACTCTTTTAGTTCGAATTATCATTGGATTATTGATAGACTTCGATCGTGTACATGTAATCCTTCATTTTTGTTGAGGATTTGTGGTTTTAAACTCCAAGTTTTCCATTGTTCGTCACTTATAGTCGACGATACCCAAGTTATGTTCGACAAATGGTTGCAGCGGGTCGAACTAGGATGTATTCCAACGTTTTCGTAGTTTAAGATTGGTTGTTCATCGTTATTGTGTTAGGATTGGATTTGAGAAGATTATTCGGGCCAAAACCTTTCCGTTCACCGTTTTCCTTCACGTCGTATTAATCAGGCAAGTACATGTATTATATCTCATTATGTGTGTACGCTTTTGATGCGAATGATGTAAACTGTATTATTGAATGAACGTGATTGTTACTCTTCCACCTGGGGATGGCCTGTGGCCTCTGGGGGCCGATACTAATGGGTACGGCCACGGAAGTGGACTTGGCTGCGTGTGTTGATGGTCTTCCACCTAGGGACGGTTCGACAGGACCTCTGGGGGGCGATACTAATGGGTACGGCCGCGGAAGTGGTTTCTCACCCGGGGACGGTTCGACGGGACCTTTGGGGGCCGATACTAATGGGTACGGTCGCGAGTTACCAAGCGTGGATATTTGTGATGTGGAAAACTTGATTATTTACTGTTTTGGTGTAAATGTCATATTCTACTTATCACTTTATTACTTGTTGACACCGTGCACTTGCGGCATAGTGTGAGGGATTTCCTCACAACAAGTTTTTAGCGCCGTTGCCGGGGACTGATTTTTCGCTAATATCATTACCAAGCGACTTTAATTTTAATTTGAAGTTTTTTTCTTTAGTTTTCTTCTTTATTATTTTTTTATTTTTTTTTCATTATGTTTTCCTTTGATTATCGTGACCCTTGGCATTTCATAAATTTCGATGATCTTAATAATTTGCCTAATAGGATCACTCAGCCCCCTCCCCCGAAACAAATGACTACGCTTGAACATTGTGTAGACGCTCTCAAAAATCCTGATAGTACCCCTGTTGAGCGAGAATGTGCAAGTCATGGTCTTGAGATTCACTATGGTTATTTTCCAGCTCATCGATTTAGTAGTGAAGTTGAGGGGCAGGTTGAAAAGAAAGACATGCTGAGTTTTAGGGTCGATCCCCCAGCACCTGATAATTACATAAAGTGTGATGAGCTTGTAGAAAAAGTTACCATTGATGATGTTTTCAAAGAAATTTCATTAATTTGTTATCAAACTTCGAATAATAAGGTGAACACTTTTGTGCCTAAAATTTTATTAACGGTGCCACGCATAATTTTTCTTAAATCCATATTGGGAGAGATTGGCCCCATTACTTTGATTTTGTTGAGGCTGATTCTTTGAGTTCTAATGAGGTTGTTCATGATATGTCTTTATTATATACCCATTCGAACTCTGCTTATTTTTTCATACATTACAATTATTATATTCTTTCATTATTTTTTGGTTGTTCGCATAATTATTCTTACTCATTATTTTTAGCAACCAGGCATGAACCAAAGCCTCTATTGTGGAATAGGAGGCTTATAGATTGCAAGAAGGGGGTATTTGGCAATCTCCCTAGAAAGAAGCCACATTAATTTTTTATTTGCCACATCGTGCTCAAGACGTAAAATAGAGCGCTTGATGGGAGGCAACCCATCATTTTTTACTTGCTTTCTAGTTAGTTGTTTTTATTTGATTTTTTGTTAATAATTTTTTTTTTCGTTTGGATTCGTGCATTATTGTTAGCCCTTATTTCTCTAATATTTTTTTGTTAACCCAATGAGTTATTATCCTTCATATTCTAGTCTTTCTTGACTTAATGTCTACAGTTATTTCATGACTAGATACTAAGTTTGGAGGTCCCTGGTGATGTTGAGCATTATTTGAAGTATGGATTGACAGACGATTCCACTTAGACATGTGCTGGCGTTCAAGAAGACATTTGGAATAAGATTCACTTTTCCTTATATCTTTTATTTTCACATGAGTGTTATTGTTTATGATTTTATGTGTAGTGGAATAAATTGAAGCATGCGATATTTTCTTAATTTTTCTTGGTTATAAATTGCGATTTCATCATTGCTTTATTTTTCGTGAATTTTTCGTGCTTCCGTGTGTAAAACGGATGTTACGATACTGATTTCTTTTTGAAGAAACGATTGACTTTTGGTCGAGTTTGCAGTCAGCGATATATGTTTCCTCTGAGCATTCATTTAGGTCTATATTTTTCGTTTTTGTAGAAATCTTAGCGTATAAGAAAGGAGATATACGTGTTTTCAAATCGCCGTCTATACGTTTGGTTACACTTTTCACGCAGCTAGTCGTCCAGTAACATGAGTCTTGTGGGCACTTAAAGTGAGTTTAGAGTCGGACAGTTTTTCCCAAAAAGTCGAGATATTATACATGTTCTATGATGGGAAGTCTAGTAACCGGGGGTATTCACGTGACCCGTTGTTTACTCTCGCGTAAAACGACAACCATGAATAGACTAATGATTTAGAAATATCGCATTACCGATGATGGGAAGCCTAGTAACCGGGGGTATTCACGTGACCCGTTGTTTACTCTCGCGTAAAACGGCAACCTTGACATGCAGGAATTGCTATTCGAGTTTTTTCTCCGCTGTAGAGGGGGACTTAGTAACTAGAAGCATCCATGTGCCCCATGAGTGTCTTTTACGTCAAACGGTTTCCCAATACATGAGAATGGAAATCCACCCTAGGATTATCCCGATGAAACATCCCGAGATCCGAACCTAGTGGTTAACTCGAATCTTTATTCTGATCATACATAAGGGAATGCTGTCCGAGGAGTAATTTTGACGATGAAACTCTTAAATTTTTGCCATTAGACTGTGGGACTCGGCAAGTTAGCTTGTTTAATCTAACCATTCATATTGGTGGTCGGTTAAATTCACGCTTGTTAATCTTTGATCTTGATTTTCCTCATAAACGATTGATTAGCACTAAAAATGGTTACTTTGTGGAATCAATGTCCTTGATGTGACTCACTATTACCATATTCATATTATTCTTTGAGATTTTCAGGGTAGTATTGATTAAGTTGAGCACTATGGATTTGCACAATCATTCACGATACTTTTTATTTGAAAATTGATTTTTGCTTGAGGACAAGCAAAGGCTTAAGTTTGGGGGTATTTGTTAGGCGTATTTTTATGCGCTTATTTATCATTATTTTATATCCATTTTGAGCCTAAATCTGCAATAAATGAGCTTTTAATGCACTATTCTTTTATGTTTTGTAGGAAATTGGAGTCCGGAAGCTCGAACGGCGAAAAACGGGCGAAAACGACAATTTTTAGTCCGGGGCCGCGGCATAAGGAAAGCGAGCCGCGGCACACGCACGGCACACAAAGGCACTGAGCACGCTGTACCGGGGGCCGCGGCACGTTGAAGCTGAGCCGCGGCCCATGAAGAAAATGCGCCCAGGTATAGAGGCGCTGAAAATTAGGGGCCGCGGTACAGATTAAGTGAGCCACGGCCCACGGGGCGGTTTTGATGGATTTGCCGCGTTTCTGAGCCGCTTCTGAAGCCCTTTTTTCGACCTAATTCCCGGACGCGTTTTGGAGGCTAATGATAGCTATAAATAAACACTGAAGGTCAGAAAGAGGGGAGGATTGAAGACATCGTAGGACGGGATCGAAGAACACAAAAATCCGGGGAGAGCGGAAATGAAGAGATTTGTGGGCAACGACAAGACCACGGATCCCTTACGGTTTTTCTCAATTTTTCCGCGTGTTATTTTCTAGATCTATTTGAGTAGGATTGTGATTGTAGCCGAATACATGACGGTTTGATTTATTTATTTTTATTTCAATTCACTCGTTATTCGTATTGAGTTGGATTCTTCTCACTTTCTCAATGCTTTCAATTGTCTGGCCAATAGTTGAATTGATTTGAATGTCTTTATGGATTCGGGAGATGAAATTTAGGCATAGTTCTTGTGAGAAAAATCATGATTTTCGTGAGATAGGGATATACTCATGGGAATTGTGAAGCCTGTTTATTGTGGGAATTCATGAACTGTTTTAGCTGTTAATTATCTAATTCGAATAGGGATATATCGAGTTAATAATTCTTAATATTTTCTATCGACCTTGGGAAAGACTTTAGAATACTTTAGGAATTCCTAGCTTACAATCAGTTGAATAAAAGTGAATTGAATTAAATAAAAATCATTCCTGATTGTTTGAGGCGAAAATCATAATCCTACGCCCTTATTATTATTATTATTATTATTTTCTATTTATTTTTCTGCAATTAGTTTAGAAATAAATTCTATATAATTGTTCTTCAAATAAAATTACGAGTTGACTATATTTTGGTACTTAGTGAAATCAGTCCTCGAGGGAACGATATCTTACTTATCACTTTATTACTTGTTCACACCGTGCACTTGCGGCATAGTGTGAGGGATTTCCTCACAACAAGTTTTTGGCGCCGTTGCCTTTTGCCGGGGGCCGCGGCACGTTGAAGCTGAGCGGCGGCCCATGAAGAAAATGCGCCCAGGTATAGAGGCGCTGATCATTGGGGGCCGCGGTACAGATTAAGTGAGCCGCGGCCCACGGGGCGGTTTTGATGGATTTGTCGCGTTTCTGTGCCGTTTCTGAAGCCCTTTTTTCGACCTAATTCCCGGACGCGTTTTGGAGGCTAATGATAGCTATAAATAAACACTGAAGGTCAGAAAGAGGTGAGGATCGAAGACATCGTAGGACGGGATCGAAGAACATAAGAATCCAGGGAGAGCGGAAACGAAGAGATTTGTGGGCGACGACAAGACCACGGATCCCTTACGGTTTTTCTTAATTTTTCCGCGTCTTATTTTCTAGATCTATTTGAGTAGGATTGTGATTGTAGCCGAATACATGACGGTTTGATTTATTTATTTTTATTTCAATTCACTCATTATTCGTATTTAGTTGGATTCTTCTCACTGTTCTCAATGCTTTCAATTGTCTGGCCAATAGTTGAATTGATTTGAATGTCTTTATGGATTCGGGAGATGAAATTTAGGCATAGTTCTTGTGAGAAAAATCATGATTTTCGTGAGATAGGGATATACTCATGGGAATTGTGAAGCCTGTTTATTGTGGGAATTCATGAACTGTTTTAGCTATTAATTATCTAATTCGAATAGGGATATATCGAGTTAATAATTCTTAATATTTTCTATCGACCTTGGGAAAGACTTTAGAATACTTTAGGAATTCCTAGCTTACAATCAATTGAATAAAAGTGAATTGAATTAAATAAAAATTATTCCTGATTGTTTGAGGCGAAAATCATAATCCTACGCCATTATTATTATTATTATTATTTTCTATTTATTGTTCTGCAATTAGTTTAGAAATAAGTTCTATATAATTGTTCTTCAAATAAAATTACGAGTTGACTATATTTTGGTACTTAGTGAAATCAGTCCTCGAGGGAACGATATCTTACTTGTCACTTTATTACTTGTTCACACCGTGCACTTGCGGCATAGTGTGAGGGATTTCCTCACAACAAGTTTTTGGCGCCGTTGCCTTTTGCCGGGGGCCGCGGCAAGTTGAAGCTGAGCCGCAGCCCATGAAGAAAATGCACCCAGGTATAGAGGCGCTGAACATTAGGGGCTGCGGCACAGATTAAGTGAGCCGCGGCCCACGGGGCGGTTTTGATGGATTTGCCGCGTTTCTGGGCCGTTTCTCAAGCCCTTTTTTCGACCTAATTCCCGGACGCGTTTTGGAGGCTAATGATAGCTATAAATAAACATTGAACGTCAGAAAGAGGTGAGGATCGAAGACATCGTAGGACGGGATCGAAGAACACAAGAATCCGGGGAGAGCGGAAACGAAGAGATTTGTGGGCGACGACAAGACCACGGATCCCTTACGGTTTTTCTTAATTTTCCCGCATCTTATTTTCTAGATCTATTTGAGTAGGATTGTGATTGTAGCCGAATACATGACGGTTTGATTGATTTATTTTTATTTTAATTCACTCGTTATTCGTATTGAGTTGGATTCTTCTCACTGTTCTCAATGCTTTCAATTGTCTGGCCAATAGTTGAAATGATTTGAATGTCTTTATGGATTCGGGAGATGAAATTTAGGCATAGTTCTTGTGAGAAAAATCATAATTTTCGTGAGATAGGGATATACTCATGGGAATTGTGAAGCCTGTTTATTGTGGGAATTCATGAACTGTTTTAGCTATTAATTATCTAATTCGAATAGGGATATATCAAGTTAATAATTCTTAATATTTTCTATCGACCTTGGGAAAGACTTAAGAATACTTTAGGAATTCCTGGCTTACAATCAATTGAATAAAAATGAATTGAATTAAATAAAAATCATTCCTAATTGTTTGAGGCGAAAATCATAATCATACGCCCTTATTATTATTATTTTTATTATTACTATTATTATTTTCTATTTATTTTTCTGCAATTAGTTTAGAAATAAATTCTATATAATTGTTCTTCAAATAAAATTACGAGTTGACTATATTTTGGTACTTAGTGAAATCAGTCCTCGAGGGAACGATATCTTACTTATCACTTTATTACTTGTTGACACCGTGTACTTGCGGCATAGTGTGAGGGATTTCCTCACAACAGTATTTCATGGAGAAATTAGTCGAAAGCCAAGCTTTCATATAACTGAGCATTCCCACATCAATTCCTATCAGTAGAATGTCATCTACATATAGTACTAAGAATGCGATCTTGCTCCCACTAAACCTCTTGTATACACAAGGTTCCTCTTCATTTTGCACGAAGTCAAACTCTTTGACTGCCTCACCAAACGAAGGTCCCGACTACATGAAGACTGCTACAGTCTATTTCATGGAGTCTACATCTACCATTGCTAGGTCATTGGTCGCGGGTCGGTCTCTTATTTATCACCTGGAACCTCGTGGAAACCCAGTTCCTCCAAGTGCATAAAACTATACCTCTCAGGTAATTGAGACACCTTACTAAACCTATGAGGTGGTTATACTTGTGTTTCAGAAGGTTCGGTTCCATTTTCTTGCACAGATGTCTCCTGAGGAGTTTCATTGTATTCTTCCAAAGAAATATTTCTACTTTCTCCGCCTTCCTGAATGAACTCATCTTCCAGGAAGTGTGCATGCAAAGCAGCAACGATCTTTCGATCTTTGGGCATGTAGAATAGATAACCCATCGTCTCAGATGGGAATCCAATGAAACGTCTCCTCACGGACCTCGCTTCCATTTTTTCCACCTTAGTCTTCTTGACATAGGCGGGACACCCCAAACCCTAATGTGATTAAGACTTGGTTTCCTGCCCTCCCACATCTCATGTGGAGTTTTTAGAAATGGATTTGGAAGGATATCTGTTCAAGATATATGTAGCAGTCAGGAGTGTATACCCCCATAGGTAAATCGGTAAGTCAGTATAGCCCAGTATGGAACGAACCATGTCCAACAAGGTCTGGTTCCTTCTTTCTGACACACCATTTAACTGAGGAGTGCCTGTAGGTGTTAGTTGTGATACTATTCCATGTTCCTTCAGGAACTTGTCAAACTCCATACTCATATCCTCGCCACCTCGGTCCAATCGAAGTGCTTTGATATGATTTCCTGTTTGTTTCTCGACTAGGGCCTTAAATTCTTGGAATTTCTCAAAGGCCTCGGATTTACGTTTCATTAAGTATACATAACCATACTAGTATGATCATATGTAAATGTAATGAAATACTGATATCCATCATGTTTTGCTTCCAAAGTACCACAAATGTCGGTATGGATTAATCCCATTTTATCAGCGGCTCTTTCAAAAGTCCCTATGAAGGGGGACTTAGTCATTTTGCCTTTAAGGCAAAATTCACAAGTAGAAAAGGGCTCCGATCCTAATGAACCCATAAGTCCTTCTTTTTCATTTTATGAACCTTTGTTTGTCCAACATGACCAAGTCTAGGATGCCATTTCAAAAATTGATTGGTTTCATCCTACCACGCTTCCTAGTCATAGTATTCACAACGACTTTGTTACTGAGGTTTAGATGATACAGTCCATTTAACAATGTAGCAGTGCCCACTAGTTTATTTCTGAAATAAATTTTGCAAGAACCATCACCAATGAAAAATGAAAAGCCTTTCCGATCCATAACCGGAATGAATACAATATTTTTATGCCTCTTGGGCAAAACAAGTACATCTTCTAAAAACAAAGCCGGATTCTAAATCCAAAAGAAGTGATCCTATGTTGGTTGCTTCGACGCTATGCCTGCTTCCGACAGTGACCATCACTTCCCCACCTCCAAGCTTCCTACTTTGTTCGAGATCCTAATTCACGGTACAAATATGAGAACTAGCACCAGAATCTAGTATACAAGAAGTAGAAAATACAGTAGCAGAATAATTTGTTTCCAAAACTAAAAGTTTTGTACCTGAAGTGCCATGAAGAATCGGAAAGTCTCTTGCCTAGTGGCCCAGCTCACCGCACTTGAGACATGCGTCCTTTTTCTTCTTGCTCTTTAGAACCATCGGGGCCTTGCCCTTACCCTTGAAGTCCTTGACTTGTGGTCCCGTCTGCTTCTTGGTCTTTTTCTTCTTGTTCTTAGACCTCCGAGGTCCGGAAGAAAGCACAAGGGCAGACTACTTCATCCGCGAAGTCTTCATCTGAGACTGAGCGGTCACCAGTTTGTTCATTAGCCCTGCTAAGTTACATGCAATCTCACTACAGTTGAAGTTCATAACAAACTGTGAGAAGGAATGAGGGAGAGACTGTGGGATAAGGTCGGTTTGGAGAGAAGTATCCATTTTAAAATCAAGAGCCTCTAATCTCTCGATCATGGATATCATTTTGAGGACGTGTTCCCCAACCTTCTCACCTTCCTTCATCCTTGCACGGAATAGTTGCTTGGATATCTTATATCTTAGCAGTTCTGCTGTGCTCACCATAAAACTCGGTTAAGTGAGATAGAATCTGCCTAGCAGAAGTCATTTTCTCATGAGCTCTCTGAAGCTCATTAGACATAGAAGCCATCATGTATGCATGGACTTTTACGTCATCCTTAACCCACTTTTCGTGGTTTTCAATCTCTTCTTGATTGGCTCTTGTCCGCACTGGAGGCGCCGGAATGTCCGTCTCCAAGACGTATCCCAGTGTCTCTATACTGAGGATTATCATCAGATTGCGGAGCCAATCCACAAAGTTAGGTCCGTTCAAGGTGTTCTTTTCGAGTAGAATTGCGAGTGGATTCATTGTCATATTGAAAGTTATGTCTGCATTTAAGTACGACAGATTAATTAGTGTCTCGTTCAATTATGATCTGAGTATCGAATTAAGGTCTTTTCTATTCTTATTACCCAGCTCCCACTATTTTTTATCGGAACAACACACTCCCATGTGAAATCCGGAAGTATCGTCACTATACTTCATAGTGGTGATCGAGTTCTTTATAAATCTTAATAGAGGGCAACCGAACAGGTTTCTAGTCTATTAATTTTCATAAAGTGGTGTCCAACACCAACCCATCTAATGGATGATTCGATATTCTTTTTCCCCTTGTTCACTCCCCTCAACCTATACGGTTTCTATGGTTCGTGAACAAGTTAAGTTTACACCATCGACGCAAATCAGTTTCGAAATTGAATCTTATCCGACAACCTATCAGGTTTCTAGGGATAAAATTTGCTCCAACCGAAGGCATCCAATGCGCTCCCGATAATTTATCCATCCTCCCCGAAGGACTACCCCGATAACTCAGAAGCATAGCACATCCGGTTTGGGTTTCAATTTCCTGAAAGCTCGATGGATGGAAGGAAAACCTTGAAACCTTATAAACTTACTAATTTGTCGTGGGATAATTATCGCGATTAATGTTACACTTTGTACATTAATTCAATTAAGCGCGTTTGTGGTATTCATACTATATGAAACAACCATTCACAATCTAGTTGCTACCAACATGTGGTTCATGGAGTGTTCCTAGAAAACAAAAACTCCGTAATCTAGTTACAAGTCTTCGTCTTGAATCTTCGTCTTCTCGAAATGGATTTTCCTCCGGGCTTCATCATTACATATAAATTTTACATTGAAAATTGCATCATAGATACAAATATTTCTAGTAAAATAAATAGGCTCAAAACGGCCTTTACAACCCAATAGAATAAACCGAATGATTCAAAACTAAGTCCACGAACCACATCCCCATTCAAAAGCATTCATCCAATAAATACTATATAAATGGAAAGCGTAGAGATACATTGATCCAATCAACAATATGAACCGATCCAATCGATTCACACAACCGGTAATATGAAAAACGTTCAAATAATTCGGTCACCCATAAATATTCCAATTAATCAAATTTCCCTTATAAAATGAAATACCATAAATCATTTTAATCATATTAAATCCAATTTAATATGTGGGAGATTAATTTTTAAGAATACATGAAAAAATCGAGCCGAGGCGAAACTGGCCTGCCACGGCCGAGACACTGCCGGCATTCTGCCGGCCAGACACGGCCCGTGTCGCCTGACACAGTCGGGTCGTGCCGGCAGTGTCCTAGACTTTCCTGCCAGACACGGCCGTGTCCAAAAGACACGGTCGGGTCATCCAGACAGCCTGCCGGCCAGACACGGCCCGTGTCGCCTGACACGGTTGGGTCTGCCTGGCAGTGACTATGCAGACAGCCGGACACGGCCGAGTAACCCAGGACACGGTCGAGTCACCCTCGGCCAGATTACACCTTTTGTCCAAAAAGTTGTCCGACGACGATTCGGGGCTAGATTTTCGACCGGATATCCAATATCTATATTTTCCGACTTTGATATCTTCAATATAAATCATATTTCCCAGAATTTAAGATTTATATTTAGACAAACTTACGAAAAATACAACTATTACGAATGAAAAACATTTACCACGATTATGACTAAAATGATTCCAAATCATTCACCATCTAATAGAGCATTCCAAATGCCAATATCATATATACGATCGCAAGACCTACTCTCTGATACCACTACTGGGATTCGGTGCCTAAAACGAAGGCCCAGCAAAAGCGGTAAAATGAAAATTAATTCGATCTGAATCCTTATGAGGATCGATCGAGCTACGTATATACGAATATTAAACGAAACACAAGAGATACTAGAACTTACCCTTGTAGTCCATTGATTAAATGGATTCCTTCTCTTGAGCTATTCCCCAAGATTTAGTTGAATATCCCTACGATCCAATGCGCTCCAAGCACTTGAATGATCCAACTCCGAAAGGACAACGTCTCTACTTGTCACGCGCCGGAAAAATGACCGGAATGACAATCACCCAATTAACCTCTAAGGTTACGGCTAGAATCGGATGATGAAGCTCTTGGATTTGATGAATATACTCCAAGTATGTTATCAAAATTTCTCTCAATATTTTCTCTCAATTTTCTCTAAGAAAAATGAAGTAGTAAATGAAGAAGATGAAGATGAGTGTTGAACTCAAAGTCACTCTATCTCTCTCTCTCAATGTTTGATACGTATGAATGCACCAAAGGTTGAAGTGAGAGATGTCAAGTCTTCCTTTTATTCTTCAACTCACAATATATTATTCCCAACCAAATAATGTGCATGATATTTGTCCCCTCAACACATGAGATTCCAAACATCATGATGGGGACAAGTCAAAACACACACATGGATATAAGTGGGGGGAGGGGCGGCCTTGATCAATGATAGGAAGAGTTTGGTCCGTTTCGGACTCCCGTGAGTCCAAACAGATAAACTCCGATTCCGTTCCGATGTATTTATATCGATTAATTAATTTAAATAATTAATCATATCAAATATATAATAACATAATTAATTTCTCCAAGAAATAATTATATTCATGAATTAAATAAATCACCCAGAAATTTATTTAATTCATTAGGCCGTAAATTAATTTATCCAATAAATCAATTTAAACATCCAATGTCCCAAATTTAGATATCCAATATCTAATATTCATAATAAGAGAATAAGATCGAGTCATTCCGTCGTCAATCCTATTGCGTGACTCGGTAGGTCCGTCTCAGTCAGCAATGGGAGGAACCAAAGAGTAGTAGCACCACCTACCCAGCCTGGCGGCCTACACTGTGTAACACCCCCAGATCCAACCGGGAATATTACACGCCACAGGACACACAAGGGTCCCGCCAGGCTGGCGACACACAAGATTTAACCACAATCCAATACATAACAACCATGACATAATAGTCCAACAAAGGTTACAAAACACAAGTTAGGCCTCGGCCAAAAGAGTATATTTCAAATCATCGAACGCAAACATTACACGACAAAGTACAACTCAAAACCACCCATAATACAAGATATAAAAGCGACTCAACATCACAATACAACGATCGATGCGAGCTCTCTAACATCCTGCTTGTCAACTCCGTGTGCGCCACATGGGGGCTCCTGTCCCTCGAGAATACGAAATGTACAAAACATTCCACCCCAACAATGGGGTTAGCCACAACCGCTAGTGCAAGTACAGTATTATAATTATTTTAATCCATGTGCATTTCCAAATCATTTCAAAATCCCAAAAGCTTCAATTTACGATATTCGAATATCAATATCAATCACCGGTAAAAACACTCCGACAACCCTCGCGACCCGGTCCGGCCCTCAAGCCACCAAGTCCCTGTGTGCCCCGTCGAGCAATCCCGTGAGGATGTCCACTCGAGTATCTCTCGTGACCCGGTCCAGCCGCTAAGCCACCAGTCCCCGTGTGACCCCGTCGAGTCAATCCCCGAGTGAGAGTACCCGAGAATAACCTTTCAACTCTCATCATTCTCTAAACCATCACAAATGCATGCCATAAACTAATGCAATAAAGTACTTGCGAACTTTCTTACTCTCAAAGGAACAAACGACGAACAAGGTTACGGTCCGAACTATCTTCCGAATCCCGCTCCTAACAAACATTGAGGCGTTAATCGTTACAATTTGTTGGAGACACGAAAATCCATCCTAAGTTCTACCCTTAGGACCATTTAATCGAGTACTACGAGGGCGTAATGGGTTTTGCTCGATTTACAAAAGAGGATTTGGAATCAATCCACAAAACCTTGAGGAAATCATGAAATCATACCTATACAACCATTTTCAACTACAATCCATCATGATTTGGAGTTAAAACGGCCGGAGAAACGAGATCCCCAAAATCCCCAAATTTCCCCAAAGTTAGGGTTCTACGGAAGGATTACCTCGATTCCTTGGTGAAGACGACGTAAGATTGATAGATCTTTACTTGAAGTTGGAAAGATTTGAGTTTCAACCGTGCTCACAAAACCTCGCCTACACCGCCTGGAGTCGTCTAGAAGCTCAAGAAGAGGAGAGAAAATGAAAAATGACAAGTGTTGACCGCAACACATGTATTTATATAAGTGCGCCTTAGCGCGCGCTAACGCTACCGAATAGCGCGCGCTATCGGCCTAGGTCTACAACCCACCATACGCGCCCGGCCCTGAAAGTGTGCACCACATCCGATAGCGTGCGCTACTCAATCGAGTTAGCGTGCGGGTATCGCTGAGTTAGCGCAGCCTTCCGCCTTAGCGCGCGCTATCGGTGTCGATCTAAGTCCGTAACCTTCGCCTGTTCGAAACCCTTCGTCCACACCGGTAGCGTGCATTCTGGAATAGCGTGCGCTACGACCGACGAGTTAGCGCACGCAACGACCGCCTTAGCGCACGTTACAAAGTCAGACCTCACCGCCCGGTCACTTAGCGCGCTAACACCCAATGGCGTGCGCTACTGTTCCCCTAGCGTGCGCTACTATGATGCCTTAGCGTGCGCTAGCTCAATTTTATTCCCTCTCTGGACCGCCCCATCTTGCCGGTTAGCGTGCATAACCTCTTGTAGTAGCGCACGTTAGCCTACAACTACCGTTGCGTCGCTACCCATATAAGGTAGCGCACGCTAATCTGGGTTGCGAAGCGATGCAAGCGGTTCGACTCTCGATGACGGATATTAACGAAATACCAACAAGAACCACAACATACGGCTCAAATTCGAATCAAACACATGATACCAATGTTCAAAAATTACGAACCAAACTACAAAGTTCTGAATTCCTAATTATAAGCGATAAAAGGTACGATTATTACATTCTCTCCCCCTAAGAATAAGTTTCGTCCCGAAACTTACGAAGTGAATAATTGGTATCTAGACTTCATATGCTCTTGTCTCCCACGTGGCTTCTTCCGATCCATGTCTCGACCATTGTACTTTGACCAAGGGAATAACTTTACGTTTAAGTTGTTTTACCCGACGCTCCGAATCTGGATTGGTTTTCCTCAAAGGTGACATCGAATTTAATTCAATCTCCCAAAATCAATGATATGCTTAGGGTCCGTATTTCCTCAATTGCGAAACATGAAATACATTATGCACATGACCCAGTGAAGGCGGAAGGCCCACACGGTAAGCAAGTTCGCCAATCCGTTCTATAATCTCGAATGGCCCAACATATCTCAGTTTACCTTTCTTCCCAAAGCGATAAATTCCCCGGGTTGGCGATACTTTTATCAACACATGATCGCCGACTTCAAACTCTAGCGGTCGACGTCGATTATCGGCATAGGACTTACGCCGCTTTGGGCGGCCAAAAGCCTCTCGCGAATCAAAGAGATCTTTTCCCGGGTCTCCACTAACATATCCGGCTCCGTCCCGATCGATTCTAGGAATCATCCCAACACAATGGTGACTTCCATTTCCGTCCATATAAAGCCTCAAACGGTGCCATCTTAATCGACGCATGCCAACTATTATTGTAGGCAAATTCGATTAGTGGCAAATGCGATTCAGTCATGCTTCCAATTCGGGCACATGCTCGCAGCATGTCCTCAAGAGTCTGAATTGTCCGCCATCGATCGAGGATGGTACGATGTACCGAGCCTCGATTCCGTCCTAAAGCTCGATGAACGGATTGCCAAAAGTGCGACACAAATCTACCGTCTCGATCGGAAATAATGCTCTTAGGAGTCCGTGTAACCTTACAATTTCCGCGATGAATACACGAGCTAGTTTTTCGGCCCCAATTATCCTTAATTCCCGAGAAGTGAGTGACTTGGTTAGTCGATCGACAATAACCCAAATCATGTTCATCCTCGCGTGCTCGGCATGTTGGTGACAAAATCCATCGTTATATCCTCCCATTTCCATTCGGGATTGGTAGTGATTTAAGCAACCTCGGCCGTTGATGTTCAACCTTGACTTGTTGACACGTCAAGCATTTCAAACGAACTCTTCAACATCATTCTTCATATTGCTCCACCAATAGTTATTCTTCACGTCCTTATACATTTTGCTCGTCGGGTGAAGAGAATACGGTGTAGTGTGCGCTTCCCTCAATATGGTGCCTTAAGTTCGACGTCTGCAGTATACAAAGTCTACCTCTAAACTTTAAAACACCGTCATCCTGAATCATAAATCCTGGAGCTTTTCCTCTCATTACATCCTTCCTTAGCTGGACTAGTAATGGATCCTCAAATTGCTTCGACTTGACTTCGTTGATCAAGGACGACGTGATCTCCAAAGTACATAATTGGCCTTGAACTTTCTGAGCCAAATCTCTATATCTTGCCTAATTATGTCTCGACGGATCTCGTGTTGAGATGTAAGCATACTCAGCATTTGGAGGGCTACGGGTTTCCGACTTAATGCGTCCGCTACCACATTAGCTTTTCCTGGATGATATAATATTTCGTCGTAATCCTTAATCGGCTCAACCATCGACGTTGTCTCATATTTAGCTCCTTTTGGCTAAATATATATTTTAGACTTTTGTGATCCGTGTAGATTTTACACGAACCATAAAGATAATGCCTCCAAATTTTTAACGCGAATACAACCGCCGATAACTCTAAATCATGGGTAGGGTAATTCATTTCATATGGTTTCAATTGTCGGGACGCATATGAAATCACTCTACCTCTTTGCATCAAAACACAACCCAATCCAAGTCTGAAGCATCCGTACACCTCGTAATCGTCGGTGCCACGAGGTAACGATAACACGGCGCCGAAGTTAATCGTCGTTTAAGCTCATCAAAAGCTGTTTTGCCTCTCGTCTCCACTCAATTTCGAGATTTCGAGCAACGAGTAAGTGGTCGAGCGATTTTGAAAATCCTTCGACGAACTCGCGATAGTATCCCAAGCCCTAGAAAGCTCTGGTCTCCTTCACATTCCTAGGGGTTCCCACTCAACAATGGCCGCTATCTTTTGGGGATCCACTCGAACTCCATCGATCGAAATTACGTGACCAAGAAATGTCACCTCTTTAAGGAACTCGCACTTTGAGAATTTAGCGTAAAGTTTCTCCATTCTCAAAGTGTTCAACACCATTCGGAGATGTTTAGTATGATCTTCCTCATTCCGGAGTAGACAAGAATATCATCAATGAAAACGACCACAAATTTATCAAGATAGTCAATGAAAACTTTGTTCATCAAGCATAAACACGGCAGAGCGTTGGTCGTGCCAAATGGCATAACCACAAATTCGTAATGGCCGTATCGAGTACGGAAGGCGCTTCTAATGTCAAAATCCGAATCCTCACCGTAATATCCCGATCGCAAATCAATTTTAGAGAATCGTGGCACAAGTTGGTCGAACAAATCGTCTATCCGAGGTAAAGGATATTTGTTCTTAAGCTAACTTATTCAATTCCCGATAATCAATGCATAGACGGAACGATCCGTCCTTCTTCTTAACGAAAAGGACCGGCGCACCCCAAGGTGATGCACTAGGTCGGATGTACCCTTTATCCAGAAGCTCGCCCAATTGTTTCTTCAGTTCTAACATCTCGGAGGGTGTCATACGATAAGGCGCTCGGGAAACAGGTGCTGCGCTTGGCACAAGGTCAATAGGAAACTCTACTTCTCTAGATGGAGGTAGTCCTTAGGTCATCCGAAACACATCAGGTATTCATTCACAACTGGAATGGATAATAAATCGGCTTCACAGCCATTTGTGCTCATGGCGTAACACCAATAACCAATACAATCTTGTTTTAACAATCTTATCGCCTTAACGGCGGAAATCACTCCACCTGAACTACCCGGTTTACGACCCAAGAAAGTGTGCTCGACACCATCTTCCGCTATTATAGAAATAGTTCGTGTCCTGTAGTTCATGATAGCACCATGGCGATTTAACCAATCATCTCCCAGAATTACATCCTCTCCTTTCAGATCTACCACTATGAGGTCTGAAGGCCAATCTCGACTCCCGATATACACAAGACAATTTTTAATCTCTTGATTCCCAATCAAACGCTCTCCACTAGGAGTGCTTACTACGAATGGTTCGCACTCAATCAAACACCCAAGACCCACACGTTTCACACAATCAAGAGCAATGAACGAATGGGTAGCTCCCGAATCAAATAATACCGATACAGGTTGAGAAAGTATTTGCGTGATACCTGCAGCCACGAGCCTCGATTCGTCGCACGCCTCATCGTACACTCTTGGCCGCATCGAACCCACACTCGATGCAGCTTGTCGATCCACCGACCTCGACCTCTTCCACGTCCCAGTGCATTGCGGTGATTAGATGTAGTCCCGGGTTCACACTCGGAGTTGGTGCGAACTCTGTGTTTAACAATTTTGGTGGCAGCAATGGGCCGCCCGATGACCTTGACCGCATGCGAAACAAATAACGGAGGAAGTGGACATTCCCGACACGATGGCTGTTTGATTACAATTGAAACATTGTCCTCTACCAAAGGCGTAAGATCGCCCGATCGTAAACTCGAGCACTGCGGCTTTTTTGAGCATTTCCCGATAGCGAGTGAGAAGCTTGAGATTTGTGAAATCCACCACTTTTACTTCCAGAAAAACCACCGGTCGTCTTTGGCTTCTTCATCTCGGTACCCGACCTTGACGCGGAAATGACCATCTCGATAGCCAAAGCACGATCCTGATATTCCTTCAACGTAACGCATCTGAAACCCGCCATAGCCTCACGAATCCTGGGCTTCATTCTCAAATCAAAGTAACGGATTTTATCCGCTTCGGTTCTTACTTGCTCACGAACATGGTTGAGTTGCCGATTATACGTAACAATGGCCTCGGTGATGTACATCCTGAGGTGTTGCCGTAAAGAAATCTGCAATTCGTTTTTCTCTAATAGGCCAAGGGCAATACTCTTCCTCTATCGCAACTTTAAACTCGGCCCAAGTGGCCACACGATCCGTAGGTTTCGATGCTTCCCACCAATCCATGACCTCCTTGTCAAGGAAGTACTGTACAATAGGGACCCGTCTTTCTTCGGGGCACGCAACGGCATCAAAAATTCGCCAAACCGAAACAACCATCCTTCCCATCCCAATGTATCGACGCACCAAGAAAGCGAGGAGGTTGCATCTTCATCACCCCCTGAAGCCATTTACTCTCATCTGTGGGTTGATCATGATGTCCGATTCATTCAACTTGACTAATTGTGCCGCTACTGGAGTATAGCAATGCCGGCATTCACATTAGTGTCACCACGGTTCTTGACTTACAAGGATCGGTGACCGCTCGGGTTCAAAGAAGCGGTGTTCGGATCCGTATGGGATGCCGAATCAGATGCATCATTAGAATGTGTGCCAGATTCGTTAGCGGTACCACGACCACGGCCTCTGCCGCGTCCACGTCCGCCACGTCCACCACGGCCTCTCAGCATACTGAGATATAGAAGGATTAAAATTATCAGAACAGTTCATGAATCAAGGAACTTAAATCTACCTTACTATGAAAGCGACAAGGCACAAAGAGAGTTAAGGAGTCTTACCACCATGGGTCACACGGCTCGACAGCATCACACGGTGTTGAGCTCGATCAGTTATACGACTCTTATGACTTGACAATCGAATGTCCAAAGGCCTAGGTATTTCCGAAACCTAGGCTCGATACCATAAATGTAACACCCCCGCATCCAACCGGAATATTACACGCCACAGACACACAAGGGTCCCGCC
This sequence comes from Orobanche coerulescens, assembly GCA_033398695.1. NCBI lineage: Eukaryota > Viridiplantae > Streptophyta > Magnoliopsida > Lamiales > Orobanchaceae > Orobanche > Orobanche coerulescens. Next base: position 116,438,051 of record CM065815.1, on the reverse strand, counting down.
AGGCGACACACAAGATTTAACCACAATCCAATACATAACTAACATGACATAATATTCCTACAAAGGTTTCATTACACAAGTTAGGCCTCGCCAAAAGAGTATATTTCAAATCATCACGAACGCAAACATTACACGACAAAGTACAACTCAAAACCACCCATAATACAAGATATAAAAGCGACTCAACATCACAATACAACGAGATGCGAGCTCTCTAACATCCAGTGTGCTTGTCAACTCCGTGTGCGCCACATGGGGGCTCTGTCCCTCGAGAATACCAAATGTACAAAACATTCCACCCCAACAATGGGGTTAGCCACAACCGCTAGTGCAAGTACAGTATTACAATTATTTTAATCCACAGGCATTTCCAAATCATTTCAAAATCCCAAAACAGTTCAATTTACGATATTCCGGAATATCAATATCAATCACCAGTAAAAACACTCCGACAACCCTCGCGACCCGGTCCGGCCCTCAAGCCACCAAGTCCCTGTGTGCCCCGTCGAGCAATCCCGTGAGGATGTCCACTCACAGTATCTCTCGTGACCCGGTCCAGCCGCTAAGCCACCAGGTCCCCGTGTGACCCCGTCGAGTCAATCCCTGAGTGAGAGTACCCGAGAATAACCTTTCAACTCTCATCATTCTCTAAACCATCACAGAAATGCATGCCATAAACTAATGCAATAAAGTACTTGCCTGAACTTTCTTACTCTCAAAGGAACAAACGACGAACAAGGTTACGGTCCGAACTATCTTCCGAATCCCGCTCCTAACAAACATTGAGGCGTTAATCGTTACAATTTGTTGGAGACACGAAAATCCATCCTAAGTTCTACCCTTAGGACCATTTAATCGAGTACTACGAGGGCGTAATGGGTTTTGCTCGATTTACAAAAGAGGATTTGGAATCAATCCACAAAACCTTGAGGAAATCATGAAATCATACCTATACAACCATTTTCAACTACAATCCATCATGATTTGGAGTTAAAACGCCTGGAGAAACGAGATCCCCAAAATCCCCAAATTTCCCCAAAGTTAGGGTTCTACGGAAGGATTACCTCGATTCCTTGGTGAAGACGACGTAAGATTGATAGATCTTTACTTGAAGTTGGAAAGATTTGAGTTTCAAACGTGCTCACCGAAAACCTCGCCTACACCGCCCGGGAGTCGTCTAGAAGCTCGAAGAAGAGGAGAGAAAATGAAAATGACAAGTGTTGACCGCAACACATGTATTTATATAAGTGCGCCTTAGCGCGCGCTAACGCTTACCGAATAGCGCGCGCTATCGGCCTAGGTCTACAGCCCGACATTCTTCTCGCCACCGGGTGTGCACCACATCCGATAGCGTGCGCTACTCAATCGAGTTAGCGTGCGCTGTATCGCTGAGTTAGCGCGCGCCTTCCGCCTTAGCGCGCGCTATCGGTGTCCATCTAAGTCCGTAACCTTCGCCTGTTCGAAACCCTTCGCCCACACCGGTAGCGTGTGTTACGACCGAATAGCGTGCGCTACGACCGACGAGTTAGCGCACGCAACGACCGTCTTAGCGCACGTTACTGTTTGGTCGCTAAAGTCCAGACCTCACTGTCCTTACTGTCCGGGTCACTTAGCGCGCGCTAACACCCAACAGTGGCGTGCGCTACCTGTTCCCCTAGCGTGCGCTACTATGATGCCTTAGCGTGCGCTAGCTCAATTTTTATTCCCAGTCCAGTGCTCTCAGGACCGCCCCATGCTGCCGGTTAGCGTGCGTAACCTCTTGTAGTAGCGCACGTTAGCCTACAACTACCGTTGCGTACGCTACCCATATAAGGTAGCGCACGCTAATCCTGGGTTGCAGAAGCGATGCAAGCGGTTCGACTCCTCGATGACGGATATTAACGAAATACCAACAAGAACCACAACATACAGGCTCAAATTCGAATCAAACACATGATACCAATGTTCGAAAAAAAATTACGAACCAAACTACAAAGTTCCTGAATTCCTAATTATAAGCGATAAAAGGTACGATTATTACACACTGTACCCCAACTGAGAATGAATGATTGGGATCATTCAAGAACCATTATGTCGTGAATACCAGTATACGTATAAACCCTTCTTTCAAATGTCTCGATCAAGATATAGGGTCACGGTTAGTCAAACCCTATCCGTACTTGACTCTATGCATGTGTTAATGCAAATCGAGATCATCGAGCTCTCGTGTATGCAATAGAACTAGCTCCAATGCTTCGGCCAACGACTTATGATCTCATCTGCCAATAACCGCATAGGACATATAACCCGCTCACTAACGAGAGAAATAATTTTATCTTTGTATTCAGTAGGACCTGCTACTTGCCCGTCAAGATGCACGTCGAGGCTGACTCCTGCCTCCCGGTTTATAGGGTCGAACTACTCTAATGAAAATCTTGACGTCACAAGCACATACCTACTAAATCCTCAAGTCGAAGGTTCACGAATACCTATCACATCCTTTCGATTCCGTCATTGACTGTCCCGGAGTGAAATTCGTATGACGAATCGAGGATGAGTCAGTTCGAGTATACTAATCCAATTAGCATACCTATAACGTGTGCTCCCACTAACCATTAGTGTTTGACAGGCACTCTCCAAGTCAAAGAACACGTCATACAAGTCTTCACATAAACTTAACGCCCAGTCATGTTTCATCGACTTGCGAACGATTAAATATTTGAGCTATAAACCTTTCCAGTGCGGACCCCCTTATCCAATAAGGAGTGGAACGTTTTGCTCTCAAATACACGGACTAGTTTCTATATGTATATTTACGAGTTAGGAATGCCAGTAACTACCAGTAAATAAAGAAACATTCATTGCCTTATATAAATGATTTATATAATAACAAGTACAATGCCCTCACTCAACATCCTATGAGTGGCATTCGAGGGCATACTCCCAACAATTCCATCAACATATCAAAGGGTAATCCAACGATCCAGCGCCCTCATTATAGATCCCCATGATGATCCCGTCGGACCAACGCATGGTGGAAAACCCGTCCAACGATCCAGCGCCCTCAGCATAGATCCCCATGATGATCCCGTCGGACCAACGCATAGTGGACATCCGATCCAGCGCCCTCAGCATAGATCACGTGATCTCACAGGATCAACACAACATACACAAACACAACTATGCATACACATAGGCAAAATCAATATGTCCATCAACGTGAACATAAAATCAATCAATAACGATATTATGACAATTCAACTGGAATGACCTCATGTTCAACAACATGAATAACAGCATGTATAATCAAAATCCTCAATATTAAACCAATATTCAAAAATACGATACTTGCTATAGAAATGGCGACAAGGATTGCTACTACGAAAAGAAAATCTCCAACCAGCTCGAAGAACTCTCACTCGATCAATCCACCAAAACCCGAACCTTCAGCGAACAATAACATCGGTATAACTAACGGTTTCGGATAATTGTTCAAACCATCAACGAATCACTACGAGGTATGTTATACTCTATTACGGCGATGGAACTATTCTGCCCTACTACATTCGGAGGAACCGACACTATGCTATTCGGCCGGCAACAATCTCATAGAATACTATCCAAGTTCACACACACTTCTTCGGTCGAATGACACAATATGAAATGACATTCATCTTAGAAGGATTCTAATAATGTTCTTCAATAACAAGATATCGAAAAACCTCGAAAAATCATCATAAGAATTCATTCACTAGGTTCATTTGATTATCATCTCCTTCTAGGAATTAACCTTCAGCTCAAACCATTAATCTCTCCAACGAAATGCTCGATCATACCAATCCTAAGAACTTAGATAATCTCCGAAAGCTTGTTATAATTAGGTTCATGATCTCAGGATGTTATATTAAAGAATCTAATCACTATAAGGTTTGTTCAACATGTTCAAAAACCAAAAGGAACCGAAGTATCATCGAATTTAATCTTCTAAAACCCTGATGTAAGACTCTTCACGTATATAACTGATTAGGTGAACTTAAAACATGTCCAAAACATCACTAAGAACATGTTAAACCAGTTGGTGAAGGATCACATACCTTAATATAGTGACGAACAACGAAGAACTCGAAGAAACTCAACACCGTAGGCTTGAACACCAATCCACAAGGGTCTATGATCTTCAAAATCAAGCTAGGATGGTGATATGAGGGGTATATGGTGTTGGACAATCTCGAGAACGCAAAAAATCAGCCAAAGAAAGGATGAGAAATGAAATGGCGTTGAGGTGTATAAATAGAATTCTATTCGTTACGTACGCTAAACACCCCACATTACGTACGTAACAACCTCAGCGTACATTAAAAATCCCCCTTAGCGTACGTTAAGTCCGTTGAATTGCTTAGCTGGAAAGCCGTCCAGGTTCATGCGAGCATCACACGAATCGCCCCTGGCCCCCACCCGCCGACCCTTGTCGGATCTAGAGTTGACTGAGCTTACGTACGTTAAGCTCAACAGCTAACGTACATAATATTGCATTCTTAGCATACGCTAAGATCATCATCTAGCGTACGTTACCACGTGCAGAACCATGCACGCAAAATGATGAAGATACGAAAACGTAAGGATACGAATACGGGAAACCAATCTTCGATTAATATCATCACAAAGTCGAATCTTACAAGATCAAATATAAGATAAATATACAATAATTATCCTGGCAGTATATACTACCCTTCTAAAAAGAAGTTTCGGCCCGAAACTTAAAACGAAAAAAATTCCGGGTATCTCTACTTCATACTATCTTCTGTCTCCCAGGTTGCTTCTTCGACTCCATGTCGGGACCACTGAACTTTAACCAAGGAGATCGATTTATTCCTCAATTGCTTGACTCGACTCTCAAGTATCTTGATTGGCTTTCTTCGAACGAGCCGTCATTAGCCACCTCAATCTCGCCAAAATCGATGATATGACTAGGATCCGGTATATATTTCCACAATTGGGATACGTGGAATACATTATGAACGTGACTCAGTGATGGCGGTAACGCCAACCTGTACGCCAACTCCCTAACTCTTTCAAAGACCTCGAATGGCCCGATATATCTCGGACTCAGCTTTCCTTTTCTTCCAAAACGGAAAATTCCCCCGGTAGGAGAAACTTTCAATAGTACATGGTCCCCAATATCAAACTCCAGTGGGCGACGGCGCACATCAGCATAAGACTTCTATCGACTCTGGGCAGTCAACAGCCTTTTACGAATCAGGGCTACCTTCTCTTGAGTCTGAACTATCAATTCTGGTTTCGTCCCGATTAAGTTGGAAGAATCATCCCAACACAGGGGCGATCGGCATCTTCTCCCGTACAACGGTTCAAACGGTGCCATCTTAATAGAAGCATGCCAACTATTGTTATAGGTGAATTCAATCAATGGTAAATGAACCTCCCAATCGGTTGACCAATCTATGGCGCAGCTCTTAGCATATCTTCTACTATTTGTATAGTCCTTTCGGACTGACCGTCCGTCTGAGGATGATAGGCCGTGCTAAAGTTCAGCTCGATTCCCAAGGCCTTGTGAACTGCCTTCCAAAAATGCGATACAAAGCAACCATCTCGATTCGAAATAATGGTCTTCGGTGTACCATGCAATCGGACTATTTCCGCAATAAACACTCATGCTAACTTCTCGGGTCCCCAAGTGTCTTTAATACCCAGGAAATGAGCTGACTTTGTTAGTCGATCAACTATAACTCAAATCATGTTCATTCCCATCTTGGTCCTTGGCATATTGGTGATGAAGTCCATCGATATATCCTCCCACTTCCACTCAGGAATCGAAAGTGGCTTTAATATCCCGGTAGGCCGCTGATGTTTAATCTTAACCTGCTGACAGGTTAAACATTTCGAAACATATTCTGCTACATCCTTCTTCATATTTCCCCACCAGAAATTTTGTTTTAGGTCCTTATACATTTTACTGGTGCCCGAGTGAATAGAATAGGGTGCGCTGTGAGTTTCCTTCAAGATTGTCTGTCTTAAAACATCATCATCGGGGATGCAAAATCGACTCTGAAATTTCAGAACTCCATCGTCCTGTATCACGAATCATGGGGCCTTCCCTTTGTTTACTTCGTCACATAATCGAATAATCAGAGAATCATCCAACTACTTAGATTTGATTTCTTCGACCAATGACGAAGAGTTCCATCACACACAGTTGCCCTTGGACTCTTTGTGACCATATTTCGATTCCTTCACGAATTAGTTCTCGTAGAATGCTGGTTTGGGACGTAAGCGCTTCCAACACTCGAAGAGAAATAAGTTTGCAGCTCAGTGCATTAGCTACCACGTTTGCTTTGCCTGGATGATAGAGGATTCCCAAGTCGTAAACCTTGATCAATTCCAGCCATCTTCTCTGCCTCATGTTTAATTCCTTCGGACTGAAAATATACTTTAGGCTCTTATGATCTGTGAATATCTGACAATGAGTGTCGTATAAATAATGTCGCCAAATCTTCAAGGCAAAAACTACATCTCTTAACTCCAAATCATGAGTCGGGTAATTTAGTTCGTATGGTTTCAACTGTCGGGAGACATAGGCAATCACCCTATCCTTTTTCATCAACACACATCCTAGACCCTGATTTGAAGCATCGCTGTATACCATGAATCCATCGGTTCCTTTTGGTAATGCTAGTATAGGTGCTGTCGTCAGTCTTCTCTTAAGTTCATCAAAACTAGCCTGGCATTTCTCATTCAACACGAATTTCCGAGTCTTCTGCAACAGCTGAGTAAGCGGACGAGCAATTTTGGAAAAGCCTTCTACAAAACGGCGATAATATCCAGCCAGTCCTAAGAAACTTCGGACTTCTTTCACGTTATTAGGAGATTCCCATTCGATGATTGCTTCGACTTTCTTTGGGTCTACCTGAACTCTGTCAGCTGATATCACATGCCCAAGGAAGGTTACTTCCTTAAGCCAGAACTTACATTTAGAAAGTTTGGCATACAGCTGTTCATTCCTCAAAGTACTCAAAACGATACGCAAATGCTCTACATGCTCATATGGGTCTTTCGAATAGATCAAGATGTCATTAATGAAAACGACCAAGAATTTATCCAAGTATTCTAAGAATACCCGATTCATCAATTGCATAAATACCGCAGGAGCATTGGTAAGTCCGAATGGCATTACCACAAATTCATAGTGCCTGTACCGGGATCTGAAAATAGATTTCGATATATCCGATTCCTTAATTCTTAATTTATGGTATCCTGATCTTAAATCGATATTCGAGAATACCCTTTCCCCCTGCAGTTAGTCAAACAAGTCGTCGATCTGAGGTATTGGATATTTGTTCTTGATCATCACCTTGTTTAGCTCCTGGTAGTCGATGCACAATCGGAGAGATCCATCTTTCTTCCGGACAAAGAGAATGGGTGCTCCCCAAGGAGAAACGCTAGGTTGAATGTAACCTTTTCTACAGTAATTCCTCAAGCTGCTTTTTTTAGTTCGTACATCTCGGTTGGAGCCATACGGTATGGTGCTCTGGAAATAGGTGCGGCTCCAGGATCTAGTTCGATATTGAACTCTACTTCTCTCCATGGAGGTAACCCAGGTAGTTTGTCAGGGAATACGTCTGAGAATTAGTTCACGACTGGAATAAATGAAATTTCTGCTCCTTCTTTCTTCATGGCATAACACCACAATCCGTGACAACCCTACTTCAGTAATTTCACTGCTTTAATGTCTTTGATCAATTTTCCTGAGCTTTTCGGTCTCCATACTTTGAGTAAGTGTTCAGATCCGTTATCAGCAATGATAGAAATGACTCTCTTTCGGTAATTCAAAATAGCCCCATAACGATTAAGCCAATCGTCTCCGAGAATTAGATCGTCACCATGGATGTCGACCACAATAAGATTTGATGGCCAATCTCTCCCTACTATAGACACTGGAAAATCTCTAGTTTCTAGGGTTCCACAATTCTTTCTCCGCTCGGTAATCCCACAATATAAGGCTCACAATCATATATATACACAAGATTTTCAAACGATTAACACAATTTAGTGATATGAAAGAATGTGTAGCTCCTGTATCGAATAAGACACTAACTGGTTGCAAAAGGATCTGAATCGTACCTGATGCAACAGCAGTGTTCTGATCGTCTGACCTCCTCATCTCGTAAAGGTGCGGAGGAACGGACCCATCACTGGACGCCTCTCTTTTCCCAACATTCTGCTGCTGGAAACCACTTTGTTGTGTCTGGTTCACACTTGCCTCTTTCGGAACTGGTGCGGCAGTGCGAGTACCAGTAGATCTAGTCACATTTCCGCAAAAAGTCGCACGATGGCCTTCCTATCCGCACTCGAAACAGGTCATAGAAGGTGCGTAGAAATCACGCCGGACATGCCCTACTTTACCAAAGTTATAACATTTCTTCATTGCGTCTGAAACTGTTGATGCTGTCCGGAGCTTCTTTCCGCCTCGGGAAGGATGCAGAGGTCTTCTAGATGAATGAAATGAAGACTAGCCCTTGCGGGGCCCACCACTCTTGTTCTCCGAGAAGTTGCCAGACACTTTCTGCTTCTTTGCCTCCGTCGATTTCTCCACCGCTGCCTCTTTCATGTCGTAAGCCAATGCTTTGTCCTGATACTGTCGCAAGGTAGTACATTCAAATCCGGACATATATTGCTGAATCTTGGGTTTCATCCGCATGTCGAAATGGAAAATCTTCTCTACTTCGGTCTTGACCAAGTGTCGCACACAAGTCAGCTGATGATTAAAAGTCTTAATTATGTTTGTCATAGATGCCTCCGAACTATGCGGGGAGAAAAACTCTCGGACTCTAGCCTCTCTAACGGGACGAGGACAATATTGTGCTTCCATCATGAATCTGAATTCCGTCCAGTCAGCATTATGATCCTCAGGTCGAACAGCTTCCCACCAGTCAAAAGCCTCCCCAGTCAGAAAATACTGGGCAATAGGAACCTTTCGATCATCGGGACAGTTGATCCCCGCAAATATCTTTTCCAACTCCTTCAGCCAGTGATCCTAAGTAGGCATCTCGGCTGAACCGTCAAATTTTGGTGGGTGCAATTTGAGCACCTCTGTAAGCCACTTGTCTCCTCGATTATCCCCGTTGCGCTTCTAGCCCATCGCGGTCTGCATGTGGTCAACCACCTGAGCAAACTGGGTCATCTGAGCGACCACCAGCTGAAGCACCCCCGGCATGTTAGGATTTGCGTTATCATTTGTTGATCCCTTTTGTCTTCCAGAATGGGAGTCGGTTCGACAAGCCGATAATTCTGGGGTAGTCGCTGAATCCTCCTGTCTCGCATTACCATGTCCGCATCCACGACGGCGTCCGCGACCACGACCTCCCCTCAACATACTGTAAACACAAATACTCAATATCCAAGGCAAAATATTCTAAAATAAAGTCCGTCAATATTCACAAAACGAAAATTAAATAAAACGGTAGTATAAGAGATTAGGAGACTTACAACCACGGTCCACATGACGACGCTGGCTGAGCAGTGATGTTACAAACGACCCATAAATCAAATAACATAAACAGACCCAACTAAACCCAACTGCCAAGATATCCATGAATCTTAGCTCGGATACCATATTCTATAACACCCCGATATATTCGGAATAATTACAGCGCCGTAAATCCTTTATATAAGAATTTACAAGGCTAATTTGGGAAATACGGAAATTAATAATAATACCAAAGTACCATTAAGGGTATAATTCAAAACCAGTTCAACAATGAGTCCATTATTACAAGCATTCCAAACACCAACAAAATATGCGTACTCGAGTACTGAAAAATATCTGGAAAATAAAACAACATCAAATTACATCACTGCGCCACTTCAACGTCATGTCGGTACTGTGGTTGCTTCCCCGCTCCTCGGCTACCTGAACATCAAAACAAATGTCCACCCCCGAAGGGGTTAGCAAAACGATGCTAGTACAAGTATCATAATATATAAATCGGATATGCAACAACAATGCATCATAAATTCCATAAAACGGACTTCCGCCACCGGAATCCAACGATGCGAATCCACGTGATTCCATCAACATATCAAAGGGTAATCTAACGATCCAGCTCCCTCAGTATAGATCCCCATGATGATCCCGTCGGGCCAACGCATGGTGGAAAACTCGTCCAACGATCCAGCGCCCTCAGCATAGATCCACATGATGATCCCGTCAGACCAATGCATAGTGGACATCCGATCCAGCGCCCGCAGCATAGATCACATGATCTCACAGGATCAACACAACATACACAAACACAACTATGTATACACATAGGCAAAATCGACATGTCCATCAACATGAACATAAAATCAATCAATAAGGATATTATGACAATTCAACTGGAATGACCTCATGTTCAACAACATGAATAACAACATGTATAATCAAAATCCTCAATATTAAACCACTATTCAAAAGTACGATACTTGCCATAGAAATGGCGACAAGGATTGCTACTACGAAAAGAAAGTCTTCAACCAGCTCGAAGAACTCTCACTCGATCAATCCACCAAAACCCGAACCTTCAACGAACAATAACATCAGTATAACTAACGGTTCCGGATAATCATTCAAATAATCAAATGAATCACTACGAGGTATGTTATGCTCTATTACGGCGATGGAACTATTCTGCCCTACTACATTCGATGGAACCGACACTATGCTATTCGGTCGGCAACAATCTCATAGAATACTATCCAAGTTCACACACATTTCTTCGGTAGAATGATCCAACATGAAATGAGATTCATCTTAGAAGGATTCTAATCATGTTCTTCAATAACAAGATATCGGAAAACGTCGAAAAATCATCATAAGAATTCATTCACTAGGTTCATTTGATTATCATCTCCTTCTATGAATTAACCTTCAGCTCAAACCATTAATCTCTCCAATGAAATGCTCGATCATACCAATCCTAAGAAATTAGATAATCTCCGAAAACTTGTTATAATTAGGTTCATGATGTGAGGATGTTATATTTAAGAATCTAATCACTATAAGGTTTGTTCAACATGTTCAAAAACCAAAAGGAACCGAAGTATTACCGAATTTAATCTTCTAAAACCCTGATGTAAGACTCCTCACGTATATAACTGATTAGGTGAACTTAAAACAGGTCCAAAACATCACTAAAAACATGTTAAACCAGTTGGTGAAGGATCAGATACCTTAATATAGTGACGAACAACGAAGAACTCGAAGAAACTCAACACCGTAGGCTTGAACACCAATCCACAAGGGTCTATGATCTTCAAAATCGAGTTAGGATGATGATATGAGGGGTATATGGTGTTCGAAAATCTCCAGAACATGAAAAATCAGCTAAACGAAGGATGAGAAATGAAATGGGGTTGAGGTGTATAAATAGAATTCTATTCGTTACGTACGCTAAACACCCCACATTACGTACGTAACAACCTTAGCGTACGTTAAAAATCCCCCTTAGCATACGTTAAGTCCATTGACTTGCTTAGCTGGAAAGCCGTCCAGGTTCACGCGAGCATCACACGAATCTTCCCTGGCCCCCACCCGCCGACCCTTGTCGGATCTCATTAAAATGAAACCTTAGTCAATGTTTGTAAACTTGTTAAAATGATGCAGAGGAAATATGGGTTATGAATTACAGATATGTGGTTTGTAACTGTTCATATCTAATATATGTGATTACACCTCATATCTAGTCAATTTTTGTAAGCTAGTCAATATATATATGGGTTATGGATTACACATATGTGGTTTGTAACTGTGGAACAGTTTTAAAATGCTTAAGAAATGTTTGTCTGCCTAAGAACTGGACTTAAAGCTGACTAGCATGTCCTTTTATCTTCTTCAACTGAAAATTATGTTGCTATGCCTATGATTATCCAAGTATGTGAGGACAGTCATAATGACTTTGCATTGAAGTCATGTCATGGTGACGGAAGCATCATTTCTTTGTGTAATCTCAGCATCGCATATTTGTGGCTTTCAATAATATCAGCAAAATCCCTTTTGATTGTGCACATTGGCTTAAGCTAAATATGTCTGCGTTACAGTTTGGATAATTTAGAGGGGAGGGTAACTTTTTGAAGTCATTATTTTTCATGCAAAACTCTTTAGTTAGTGACAGGAATTGGTCGGCAATCACATACTCGAAGTCGTAGTAAATGGTTGAAAAACACATGATTGAAAATGGCAGGGTGATGAACAAAGGAAAATGATCAATTGAGGTATCATATGATTAGAATAATTATACCGAGTTAAGACCAGAAAAATAAGGACCGGGTTTATTCTAAAACCTCAATGCCAAGTTCAAACACTACGATTGTGATTGAAAATGATCGAAAAGTATGTCGAAAGCATCCGTCTGGTGCGTGAAAAAGAGTATTGCACATTTTGTTGTTTTTATTTCAGCTTTCTTATTATACTTGTTATTGTCTTCTTGTAATTATGGAAGTTCCGTTCATAAATGATTATTTATACACTAGTTACTGTTTATTTTTTCACTATTGAGAGAACAAAAAGTCTAAGAAGAGGAGTGAAATGATGTTTCATTGATTCGATGATTTCTTTACATTTAAGTGCATTAGTGAGATATATCAAGGAAGTTAATGTGCTTCTCCTTGTGTGGATCCTATTTCAATGGGAACTTCAAGAGTCGATCCACTTACACGTCTCGCTTTTACTACTATATCGGGAGTTACTCGATGTATTGCTTGACGTAAAACAGATAGTGGATTTTTGTTTTGTTGAATTTTTTTCAAGGCTCGATAGATAATTTGATAAGGCAATGATTTTTTTTTCGTGTTTCAGAATACGATTAACCAACATGTTAACTAATCGATCATGATAAATTGGATCAGATTTTGCTGTTTTTTTTTCTTCTGCAACACCTCGACGTGTCATGAGCGTGAAAGGGGTGGAATGTTGTATGCTTGTTTCTATTGTGATTGTGAATACTGGAACTTTATACATTGTAGTCATGTGACTATATCTCTTTGGCATGCGATCAAAAAGTGACATATTTGTTATGATGTATACACTCACAAAATTAATAATGTGGTATCTTAATATTTTAGTCTTATATTGTTGGTTTTATGATGAAATTGTTGTTTTCATCTCATAGCTCTTGAATAAAAATATGTTACATGGTATGCTGAAACATGTGTTGCTCTTTATTACTTAATAATGAGAGTCGTTGCCTCTTTCCTGCAGGCACATACATTGACAAGAAGTGTCCCTTCACCGGTGATGTATCCATTAGAGGACGTATCCTTGCTGGAACTTGCCGTAGTGCAAAGATGACGCGAGCCATCATTGTGCGACGGAACTACCTGCACTGGGTGAATAAGTACCAAAGGTATATTATTCTCTTTTATCAAGTTGCTGGCTTGCTCCTATTGGTATTGGTTGTTTGTCAAAGTGTTTTATATTTGTCCCTAGATATGAGAAGAGGCATTCCAACATCCCAGCACATCTTTCCCCATGCTTCTGTGTGAAGGAGGGCGACTACATCACCATTGGTCAATGGAGGCCGTTGTCAAAAATCGTGAGGTTCAATGTTCTTAAGGTGATTCCAGCTGGTTCCTCTAGTCTGGGGAAGAAGGCTTTTACCGGGATGTGAGTTAGACGATAAGGACTTGTTGTTAGTTGTTGAAATAGTTTTTGAAACTATGGATTTTGAACTTTTATTGTTTCGATTGGAATTATTCCCTTTTATGTGATGATTCTCATATTGAGCTTAAGTTATTTATACATCAAGGCCAATTATGCAGTATTTGCTATTATTAACTAGCTATTTTTTTCAATTTGTTATACATCATGAAATTGTTGGTTCTTATATTATTGAGCTCTTGTGTTTGAAGGTTAGTTATAGTTGAATGTAGATTTTGGCAATGAATTTTAAATTGAAATGTGAAATATTAATATATATTACTGCAGAAAATACTAATATATATTATACAATAACTGAAGTAAAAAGTTCTTTATTACTACGGCAATTATAAAATAACCAAAGTTAAAGGCATTCTTTTACTTCACTTACCTCCACATTTGGATCATAATTAGAAAAAAAACCCGAGACAGACTTCGGTTATTAGGATATTAGACTTCACAGAAAAAATGAAGTCTAAAGTATACCTTTTACTACATGAACATAGACTTCGGTAATTATAACGCTTTTACTTCAGATATTATCCGAAGTCTTTGACGTTTATTCTTATATTGTTTATTGATCAACCTTTAGTTTTATTTTTAAACTTAGGTAGTATACTAAAGTCAGTACAGCATCTTTGCCCCCGAACCACTGATATAAAGATGATCTTATTATTTTATATTTATTTTTATTACCCATAGTGCCACAGACCCTCTGAGTGAGAATCCACCAGGCTAGATACCAAAATAAGACATCAAAGACAAATGCCAATATTGCTAAATACGACTTAGTAGACCGATTTGGCCTTTCATCAATGACATACAACTTAAACTTCATATACATCTCTATCCCGACTCGTACCCATGCAAGGGTCAAAATACAACGACACTCCCATACGACGTGGTAAACACTACAGAGGAAAAGAATAATACAATTCCACAAATAAATCCCAATACAGGCCCTCATGTGATTAGTATCATTTTTCTTCCATCATCCTTCGTACCGATCCCGTGTCATGCTCCTTAGGAACCTGCACGTACTTGAATGCAATACAGACATCCACCCCCCGATTACTCGGGGGTTAGCAAAATTCTACTATTTTGCTAGTGCAAGTATAAAGTGCAAATACGAGCCATACACAACATATTCCAAGAGTATAATAATCTAGACTAAGCAATGGTAAATAGCTGAGGGTCACGTGTAATTGATTGTGAATAAATGTAATCGTACAATTCAAAATCAATATTCCGGAAATAACTAAATCTCATTGCATCACATTCAATACATACATGATTAACCGAGGAACCACACCAGAGGCTACGGAACCCTCAGAGGACCCGTCGGTCCGTCCCAGAGTGGTTAACCCAAAATATATTTGCGGAACCGCACCAAAGGCTACAGAACCCTCAGAGGACTCATCAGTCCGTCCCAGAGTGAATATATATAATCAATTGAATTCAAGACTAGTATTCCAGAGTAACTAAGTCTCATTATATGTCACATTTCATTTATATGCGTGATTAACCATGGAACCGCACCAGAGGCAACAGAACCCTCAGAGGACTCGTCAGTCCATCCCAGAGTGGTTAACCCAAAATATATTCGTGGAACTGCACCAAAGGCTATGGAACCCTCAGAGGACCCGTCAGTCCGTCCTAGAGTGAATATATAGATATGATCACAACCACGAGGAGATATAATCCCCAACATCACCGAATAGTACCACCTCCTCATAAGGGAGTCGACAAGCAATACAACACAATATATGCGCACTCATCAAATAAATACACATTCGATCATACAACCCTTAACAAGGCAAAAGGCTTTTATAATCACGTAGCACGAAGGCAATATATTCCAATTCGCAACCACAATACATATATCCATAGAACTCATTTATTTGCAAAGCACTCGGGCGTTTTGAAAGAAAACCGTTAATGGGATTGTATCAATCCTCTTGAACGTTCGTTATGAGTACTCCAAGTAAACACACAGAGTCGATTATCAATTATTGCATCTACGAAACATAAAAAGTGTGGGCAAGATACTTGCCTCGAAAATCAACACGCAAATTCTCCAGAGAACACGGCTCAACCAAAAAACCTCGAACACGTACAACTTCCATAAGAAATAATGAAAATATGATCACAACGAGGATAAAGACCAAAACTAATGGGAAACGCCTCAAATCAATGAAGGAAAACTCATATGAACATTTAATCGAACAATAAATGTTCACGGTTCCTCAAGAAAACTCGAATCATCAATCGGCTTGAAAGAATCAAGGAAATGGATGTACAATCCATAGAACATGTTTAACATCATCATTTAACACTACCCGATTTATCAAAAACGGATTGAAATCAAAGTCAAGAACAAAACCCCCAAAATACCCGAAATTAGAGTTCTAAGAATTTTACCTTGATTAAAATGGTGAAAGATGTTGGGATATTGTTAAATCTGTACTGGGAGCTCAAAGATGTTGATGGGTGATGATATCAGGCCAAAATCCATGCTTATACACCCTCAAGATCGTCTAGATCGCTTGAAGGAAGAAAGGGGAGGAAGAAATGACGAAAGTTGACCTCTGCAGTCCTATATATACTGTCAACAGTTAGCGTGCGCTAAGGTATGTGTAGCGTGCACTATCGGCTGTAAAATGCAGTCCAGAACCCTCTGCCAAACTCCGTTATCGCGCGCTAATAGATTCGTTTAGCATGCGCTAATTACACATTGTGTAGTCTTTGCTATTTTGACCATAACTCCTCATCCGGATTCTGATTGACTCACTGTTTGAACCATTGGAATGCTAACTTGATGCTCTATCATACTGCAAAGTTTCAGAACTTTTGGAGCTTCCAAGAATTGATGGTGATTTTACAAAATCGAACTTATATGTGGAAAAGTCGAAATAATATGTCGATTAATCCGAAACAATATAAAAAGTTGCTCGAATGGCGAAATGTGCTGAACAAAACATATCCAGAATGTGCCAATGAACACAAGCAAGTCACTAGAGTCAAGAAATATAGAAATGGAAAGTACGGGTATTACACTAGCTGCCTAATTCGGTTAGACTTTGGGCTAAACAGCCTAGGCCAAAAAAGCCCGAATTTAAAAGGACCAAAATAATTAAAACATAACCCTCTTTTTTTCGGGTTTAAACAGGCCAACCCATGAGCCGATAGCCCTTTTAACATTTCTACTCATGGTAGGAGATCGTAGAGTCATGGACTGGAGTTTGTGAGTTGTGATTGTGTTGTTTGGATCAGTTTGTACGAGTTGTTTAACCTACGAAGACACATGGCAGGAGATCATGGGTTCACGAGCATGTTTTGATGTTTAAGAATTTAGGAAGGATTATGGAAAATGGTTTTGAAATGGTTTTATAACTAAGGACTCGAGGTACTAAAGATTTTCTATTTTTTAAAACTCCTGAAATGATGAGACATTTTTAAAGAGTTGAGGTTGTTTTCTAATCTTTAAAACTCTTAGGAATTTCTTATGAATGGTTGTCACTATTTGGTTCATGACTGACGTTTGCATGGTTGTTGGCCACTTAAGTATACTGGATACAGTTTGGAAAATCGTTTAAACAACAAACTGTACGGAATCTAAATCTGAGTGCGTAGCGGAAGTCTTGGATACAGTTAGTTGCCGTGGATACAGCAACGATGTATTTGGTGTATACTTAATATATCACAGTTATTTCAAACAGTAAAAGCAGAAGGTAAATAACACAGTAATTTAAGTGGTTCGATGTAAACCCCTCTACGTCCACTGATCCTCCACACAGGAGTAAAAAGTTTATTATAATTACTGCGTACACAACTACGTAATTATAAACAAACCTATCCTTGTATCGTTCACACAGATTGATACAAAGAATGTCGCTTTCAACCGTTCACACAGATTGGTTAAAGCTTCCTTCTTGACTAGCTTCTTCACACACAGTTCCAAAGCTTCGTCCTTATTCGTCCCACAGTCGAATAACTTGTTGAGTTCACACAGAGCTCGGTTTTTACACAGAGGTAAAAGGTAGGTAACCAGGTAAG
The DNA here is from genome assembly GCA_033398695.1 of Orobanche coerulescens. Taxonomy (NCBI): domain Eukaryota; kingdom Viridiplantae; phylum Streptophyta; class Magnoliopsida; order Lamiales; family Orobanchaceae; genus Orobanche; species Orobanche coerulescens. The sequence continues at coordinate 116,420,326 of CM065815.1, read as the reverse complement.
AACAGCAGCTTTGAATATCAAGTTCTTGAGCTGATGATAGCTGTTCTTGATGTTGAGCACTGTATATCTCTTTCGTTCTAACTTGCAGTATGCTTTGGAGATATGTTTGATCTGATGATTAAATTTGATAGCTTGAGTATTAGGTTACTTGGGTTGGTAGGTCACTGATCTTCAATGTCTTCAAGGATATATATAGTCTCTGAAGAAAGTATCCGTTGAGATGTATCCGTTTGAATAAGATTTCCTTCAACGGGAATATGACATGATCCGGATTTCGCGGGATTCTGAAGATCTGAAGACTGGCAGTATTTAAATACTTTATCCTTGAGTATTTAAATACTTCTTTGTTCAACGGGACTTGACTTGTGTTCTTTCTTGTACTTTTGTGAACTGTATGGAAGATGACTGTATTTAGGGCATCGAGACAGTTTCCATACTTGGTCTTTTTACAAGTCTTCTTGCTGTACTGATGAGCTTCACTTATGCTGATTCAAGGCAGGTCTTCGATACAGGATAAAGCCTTGAAGCCTCGATATAGTTTCCTTTACTGTATACGGATTGGCATATATGTCAAAACCTCTAAATAACATTCGATACAGGGATTTGAGTATCCCGGCTGTTTCGATACAGGGTGTTTGTTTTTCCCAACCATTTCCCCCTTTTTGACAATTTGCCAAGACCTTCTTACTTAACTCTTCGAGTCTTCTTGATGATGCCAAAACCTTCTTCATGAAGCATTCTTCTTCGATGACTTCTGGCAGATTTCTTGGTCTTTTGTCAATAGGTCTGACTTTGTGACTTAGTCTACAATAATGAACTGCTCGCAGGCACGTTAAATCTGATTTACAACTTAAGCCTATGATTGGCGCGCGAGCACAATCTTACAATGTATTCTAAGTTTACAATCAAATTATGAACTGTTCGTAGACTAGTTAAATGCAGCTTATTTTTCAATCAAGTTTATCTAACTTGAGATTCCTATCAAACAATTTTAAATAATCATACATTAACACAGTAGATTACGAGTTGTAATCTTTCAAGACAAACAAACTATTTTATTGATATTCAAAATGATTGAGTACAAAGTTTGCTGTTTCGAATAGAAATTACAAAAACAAAAATAGTATAAATTTCAGCTCTTCATCTATAATCCGCATGCCTCCATGGTCTTTTTCCTTGCTCATTCTCGGTGCCGCGCCACCAGTTTTGAAGTGAATCATTGCCTCGTTCCTGGTAAATCGCTCTTCCTTCATATGAACGATCAAAGGCAAGTATCCAATCTTCTGGATGGGTGACCTGATCTCCTCTTCTATGTTTTGATTTCATTTCGATTTGGAGAGGGAGTTTACCTTCTTCTAGCATATTTGAAAACTTATCTGCCGCTTCCGCTAACGTTTTATAATTTTTGAAGATGGCGGATTCCCTGATGAGTCTGACAAAATATCTCATCAGTTCATTCTTCCTCCAGTGCTTCACTTCGTCGGCAGTTGGGTTGCGGTTGGTCGTGACGTATTTAGAAGGTCTTTGGATAAGAGTTTTCCAAGGGACATTTGGGTCATGGAATTCGATGCTGAGCACGAAATTTTAAAACTTTGGGATTGAGGTGCTAGCTTGTTCAATTCGCGGTGATACTATTCTCGACCTCAAATTCCCTTTCTTGTTGCATCCTTATTCTCCTTGCAGCTTCTCGTGCCTCTTCCCCCTTTTTGGCTTCATCAAGACTTTGCAGGATTTCAAGAGCGGCGTCCTGTTTGGTCTCGATGCTGGTTATTCTTTCAACAAGGGAGGAAAGAGTCTGCGACATTTCTTGAATGCATTTGTCGTGAGCACGCAGTTGAGAGCTATTCTCGATCATTGCACAGGTAGTCTTGGCTTCAGCAATCCTTGTCTTTGTAGCTTCCTCCTTCAGCAGTTGCTCCTGTTTATCTTCCATGATCTTCAAGGCTTGCTTGAAAACTTCTGGCAAAAGGATGAATGCGTCGACAACTCGAGATACTTCGTGTTGAAGAGTGGTCATTTCTTCTACGGCAGAGGTGTGCATCCAATTCAATGCCTTTTCAACGGAAGAAAGAGCGTTTACTGCATCTTGGATAAATACAGTCTGAAGGCCAAGAGCTCGCAGGCGCTCCTTACGTGAAGCAGAGATCGGAGAGTCAGGCTGGGCGAAGTCTTCAGCACCATTCAATCTTCTTACATTCACGGATGGACGTGAAGTAAGTTGGACATCCTCAGGTTCAGTACGGTCCTCGGATTCCAAGGTTGCAGGGGCGGGGGCAGCTTCTTGTGGTTCGGCGACTGTTGGTTCAGAAGCGTCCTGTGGCGAAGGTTCTTCGGCAGATATGGATGCAGGAGGGACTGAATCCTCCTGTTGGTTGGCAGGAATAGCTTCTTCGGTCGCAGCAGGCTTGGGTGCCTGTTCCAAAATTTCTTGAAGTTCCTCATGGAGGGGTGATTCCTCCTGGTCGGGAATGTTCTCCGGCTGTGGCGAAGGGGGATTGGCTTGAGTAGAAGGCCCTTCGTCTTTTCTGGGTGGAGAGGCGTCTCGGGCTTCAGCCTCTTCACGGCTCATTCTCAGACCTGCTTGTAGAGCATCGTTGTCTTCGTCTGAGTCATGATCATCGTCATCTTTTGGATTAACGGGAGAATCCTCTGACTTCTTCTTTCCTTTTCTTCTGGCGTCAGATTTGTGCAGCAGGTGGCTTTCTATTAGATCTTTGCAAGAGGCGTTGTCCCATCGAAGCAGGGCCTCAATTTCAGTTGAGTTTGTTACTTCGGAGACGAACCTCTCTTCGTGGCTCCATTCGCTCCAGTTGTACAGTGTGTCGTACGGAGCTAGCCTATAGCCTTTCCATTGCAGGAATCTTTCGTACGCGTGGTCAATTTGAACCGAAAAAAGTGTTTGATTTATGATTGAGTCAGGGGAGGGACTTCGAATAACGTCTGGAGATCTTTGTTTGAGGATTCCGTGCAGTATGGGATCCTGTACGTAACATGGACTCCTTGCAGGGGATGGTGCCCCGAAGGAAATTGGATCCTGTACGGGTGTGGGATCCCGCAGAGGAGAAGTAGCTTTTGGCTCCGAATGGGCAGCCGACTCGCTAAAGTCTTGAATGTTGGCAGATGTCTCTATATCCGTCGTAGCCGCCAAAGGCTCGGGATCTACCGTCGATGCAGAGGAGACACCTCTTCCACGGGGTTGGGCCACAGGGTTCTTGATGGGTTGCGCCACGGGCGAGACATCCTCGGAGTGCTTGGTTTTGATTTTTGAGAGCCTCCTTAGTCTCTTCTTGGACTTCTCACCAGCAGAGTGTTTCTTGCTGTGAGATCGCTTGCGCTTCTTCTTTGAAGATTCCATTTCTGGGACCTTCACGGTTTCATCTCTTGGGTTGGCAGAAATAGGCATGTGCCTGGTTCTCGGGTGATTGGCATGCATGGTGCTCTAGTTATACGCAGAGGGTTTGACACCTCCTAAGTATATCCTCGAGCTATTTTTCTTTGCATCGGCGGATTGCATCACTCCGCACTTCGTCACAATGTAGTTCAGCATTAAACCAAAGGATTTCTTTTGGGTGGCAGGCTTGCACACCTCTTCTTGAAGACGTTTCAGAATGATTTGGCACCAATTGACCTTTTCACAGGTCAAAATAGCCACCATCATTCTGAACCTTAGGTTCGTGCACATCTCGAACGCACCGGTTCGATTTTCAATGATTTTGGAACAGAAGTCATGCAGATAAACGAAATGAAGAAGAAAATTTTTCTTGTGACAAGTGGTTGTCACCATATCAACCACTTTGGACCCTGTAAATAGTCCATAAAACTTGGTAATAAGCTCTTGAGACCCGAACGTCTCAAGTTGGTCCATGGTCAGGCCGTCGGCGGGCAGCCTATAGATCTTCTGGAGTAGGTCGCGATTGATACATATTTGCACTCCTTGGACTGTTGCAGTGATGTCAGCAACATGTCCTCCCTGGGCTAGTGACAGAAAACGAACGGCGGCGTTGAGGTAGAATTCCTCAACCAGATGGGCATCGTATTTGTCGGCGGTTTTGCTCCCGAAGCGATAGAGACCTTGTTGTTCAAGACGAGTAATGATATACTCCATTGGTTCGGTGTCATTGATTTCCGAGATAATACGCTCGATGATGACAGGTTTCGAGAAGATCCGGCCATCAATGATGTTGGAGGTTTTCTTCAGGACAGGGGAAGAAGATTGACTAGCCATTGAAGTTTTCTTAAAACGAAGGTGGAAGAAAACAGTCGAAATTAGCAGTGAATATGCAGAAAATATGTAGGCTGTTTGCTTGAGAACTCTTGTAATTGCAGAAAGCGTAAAGAGTCTCCAATGGCAGATACAGTCCTTTTATACTTGGGCGGCGAAATAGGGTTTGCAGAGTACGAATGGTCAGATTTTAAGGGATGGGAACCGGTTTTGAAATCAACGGTCAAGATGGATTGAGTGTAACTGGTACGCTAATCCATTAAAAGGTTTTAAAATACAATGGGTCCCACTTCGACATAGGTTGATACCCTAAATGCCTAAAACGGCGGTTTAAAAATAATAAACAATTTAAAAACATCGGATTTTGAGATTCATTGTCCAGATGTCGTGTAAGGCATTTAATGAACATGACGTTTGACATAAAAGCAGGGCACGTGGACAAAAATTATTTTAAAAGGAAATAATATTATATTATATACCGAATCGAAATCCTATAGCATGTCTTTGTTCTCCGCCGATACTGACGTTCCCCCTTAAAAAGGTACTAATAGGTTTTGAATTCCATACGGCAATATTTGGATTAATCTTTGTATTCATGGGTCCTCTGAGATTCCCCCTTAATTATTGCACACATCACCGTAGGATTCGTATGCCTTCGTTCGCTCTGATCTTGTATTGATGATTCCGAGTGTACAGATAATTAATGTTGAATCTGTATTCACGGGTCTTACAAAGATTCCCCTCAATTGTTGAGTAAAAGCAAGAAATTTACTTACAGGAGTCCGGGCCGTAGTATTCCCAGTCTGTTCTTAGCATGTTGAATCTTGCCGTGTCGAGAGGCTTGGTGAAAATGTCGCCACCGGATGTCTCAGTATGGACTTTTTCCAGCGAACATCCTTGTTCTCGACATGATTTCGATAAAATGATGCTTCATGTTGATATGCTTAGTGCGCGAGTGCGTAACGTGATTGTGCGTCATTGCAATTGCACTCGTGCTATCACACATGATGGAGTCTCTAGCATCGATTCCATAATCATTGTTGTTGCCGCATCCAAAGGATTCGCATACAAAGCCTATCGCCAGACATAGTACTTTGATTCACCGTGGAAAGAGAGTTAGCCAATTGCTTCTTCTTGAACCAAGAAACGAGTCTAGGTCCGAGAAAGTGACAAGTCCCACTTGTACTCTTCCTATCTAGCTTGCGACCTCCGAGATCCGAGTCAGATCCAACTAAATCGAATCCGCCTTCCTTAGGATACCACGATCCTGCATCGACTGTTCCTTTAATGTACTTCGTGATTCGTTTAGGTGTATTGAAGTGTGATTCCTTAGGTGCAACTTGGTATCTCGCACACTCCAACAAAGAATCGATATCGGGCCTGCTAGCCGTTAGGTACAGGAGCGAACCAATGAGCTTCTGTAGAGTGATTGGTCAAACGGCTTTCCGGCTTCATCGGCACTAATTTGCACGGAAGTGCTCATGGGGGTTAGCGAGGATTTGGAATTGTTCATTCCAAATTTGTTGAGAAGTTCCTTGTATTTCTCTGGTTGATGAATATACCGTAGGCAAATCGCTTTACTGCAAACGTAGGAAATAACTAAGTTCCCCATCTATACTCATTTCAAATTTGCTTTGCATGAGATGTGAGAACCTTTGACATAGAGCAAGGTTAGTTGAACCAAAAATAATATCATCGACATAGATTTGTACCATTAGAAGGTCATCACCTTCCTGTATCTTGAACAAGGTTTTGTCGACAAGACCTTTCTCAAATCCGTTGTTGGTTAGATACTGGGACGGGGTTTCGTACCAGGCTCTAGGGGCTTGTTTAAGTCCGTACAGGCTTTCCTTAGCCTGTAAACTAGATCGATACCGTCCGTGTTGGCAAACCACGGTGGTTGTTCAACATAAACTTCTCGCAAACTCTCCATTCAGAAAGCACTCTTGACGTCCATTTGGTATACGATAAAACTCTTATGGGCGCAAAGGCTAAAAATATCCTAATGGCTTCTAGTCTCGCTACAGGCGAAGGTTTCATCATAGTCGATTCCTTCTTCCGACAATAGCCTTGTGCTACTAGTCCTGGATTTGTTCCTTATGATAAGTCCATTTCGATCCGTTTTGTTTGAAATACCCATTTGGTTCCTATAACCGATTGGTGTGTCGATGCAGGTACAAGATACCATACATTGTTTCTTTCAAACCGTTAAGCTCTTCTTCCATAGATGTTATCCAATGAGAGTTGTTAAGAGCGTCTATGGTGAAACAGTTCGGACCGGGCTAAGAATACGCGATAGTGCACATATTGAGTCTCCTAAGTTCGGATTGAGATTTCCATTCAGAAACCGTGAGACTTGACATTAGATTCTTCTTGTGCACAAAGTACATTTCCTTGTGTACTCTATATTCTCCTACGAGTAGAAACACTGCATTAATGTTTCCAATGATCAGCTCTTGCGGGTGATCTCTCAACCATCTTCGGTCGGGTTCTAGTTCAGATCCCGTCTTGTATCGAAAGTTTCGTGGGTACAGCCGACATGCAGTCGCTTCATCCACATCGATTCTTACAGCTGCGGGGTTGATTTCTAAATCAACTACAGGTTCTATGGGTGTAGGTGGATCCAAGATAGATAGATGGTGAATGTCCTGAGTGATATCATCTACTCCTGTAGGGTCATGGTGTGGTTCGTCGAACACTACATGAACTGATTCCTCGATCGTCAGCTTCCTTTTATTAAAGATTCTGAAATCTTTGCTGACGGAGGAGTATCCTACGAATATTCCTTCATCTGATTTTTCATCAAAGGTTCTAAGTTGGTCCTTCCCATTGTTCAAGACATAACACCTGCATCCAAAAATGTGAAAATACGAAACTAATGGAGTTTTGTTATTCCATACCTCGTAAGCTGTTTTGTTGTGGTGCTTGTTGACGATACAGCGGTTTTGAGTGTAGCACGCTGTATTGGTTGCTTCACCCCAGAAACATTGTGGCAATTTGCTTGCGGCAATCATTGTCCTTGTTGCTTCTTTCAACGTCCTATTCTTTCGCTCGGCAACACCATTTTGTTGAGGTGTACGGGCAGTTGAGTATTCGTGCTGTATGCCATTCTCTGAATAGTATTGCTCTATAAAGCGGTTAGTAAATTCAGTACCTCTGTCGGATCGAATGCACACGATACTTGACGCTTTTTCATTTTGCAACTTCCTCAGGAGCTCGGGCAGCCTTGATGTTGTTTCCTTCTTCTTGCTAAGAAAGATCGTCCAAGCATACCTGGAGTAATCATCAACAACAACCATGCAATATTTCTTACCTCCCAAACTTACTGGGTCTACAGGACCGTAGAGATCCATGTGTAGCATTTCCAACACTCTTTGGGTTGAAAGGTAGGATTTGCTTTTCAGGGTTGACTTGATTTGCTTGCCTTTCTGGCATGGTCCGCAGACGCTGTCCTTCTTGAATGACACATCTGGCAAACCTCTAACCATACCCTGTCTTGAAAGCTTGTTGATCGTCTTGAAGTTGACGTGAGACATCCTCTTGTGCCATAGCCAGCTAAGATCTGCAGTGCCTTTGGCAACAAAACACAGAATTGAGGAGCTCATAGGCTTCCAGTCAGCAATGTACATATTACCTGATCTGCTTCCTGTAAGCACAACTTCCTTGGTTTGGGTGTTCTTGACTCTACAGCGATCTATATAGAACTTCACCGAGAACTGTTTATCACAGAATTGGCTAATACTAAGTAGATTATACTGTAAGCCTTCAACATATGCAACATCGGTGACCTTGAATTTCCCGACAAGTAGGTTTCCTTTCCCTCTTGTTCTTCCTTTAGACTTATCACCGAAGCGAACTTTTGGACCGCGACCTTCTACAAAATCGATAGCTTGCTCCTGTCTCCGATCATGTGACGAGAGCATCCACTATCGAAGTACTGTATCCTCCTCTAGAATGTCCTGTAACAAAGAAATAAGGTAGATTTAGGTCCCCTTTGATTTTGGGTCCATATATGTTAGTTCCTTTAGGTACCTGATTTTCTGACGACAATTGGTTTATGTTGGATGTACTCGATGCAAGATTGCGATATCTACGGGGGGCATATCCGTAGTTGTTATAATCATGATAATTACTATGCATGTAAAAATCAGGGTTATTATTATTATTCCAGTACGAGTGCCGTCTAGGAGGTGGAGCCATTTTCCTAGGCCTAACAGCTTGTCTTCTGGGTCTCCAGTTGGATTCCCAATGCTGTTGTTGATACTGAACTGGCATCTGCTGTCTTGAGGGATAACGGGGCTCCTGTATCCAATACCTAGGCGCACTGTACTGAGTGTACTGCCGTGCGGGCCTTTGGTGGTTGGATACCGCTTTCTTTCTGAATGACTGTCGGCTTTGATGATATGCTTGTGGAGCATGCTGTAGATTACGCCTTCTGAGTGGTTGTTGGTTCCACTGTCTCGAATAGTAGAGTTGAGGGGGCGGAATTGCAGCCTTCGGTTTTCTCGGTACAGCAGGTTCCTTTATGGGACTAGGAGTATCTTCCGATTCTGGAATGTGTTCCACACTCTTGACGAACACAGTACTAGTTTTACCTTTATTCGAACATGAGCTGTATCCTAAGCCACTTTTATCATGAGCATGTTGCCCAGTGCTTAGAATTTCTTCCATTCTTTTGGACGATTTTTCAAAAGACTTCAGAATGGTCTCAAGTTCAGTTTCTCGCTTCTCGAGAGTTGTAATTTTGGTTTGTAGTAGAACCAAATCATTTGTCTTGCTCTCATTATGGGTTTTAACCTCATTTAGTTCATGAGCAAGTTGATGATTGCTCTCCATGAGTTTTTCAAAATCGACCTTGTTGGTTTCACAATCAAGAGACATATTTTCATAGTTTATTTTCAGCAAGTCATTTTCATCTTTCAGCTCTAGATTTGTTAATTGAAGCTGTATATTCTCAGTTTTTAGAGTCTCATGGGCCTTATGAATGTTTTTAAATTCATTCATCATATTTTCAAAAGTATGAGATGCATTAGGTGGAATAACTGACGTTGAACTTACCTCATCGTCGATGTCTTCACCTTCTGGAACATCTTTGGCCATAAAGCACATGTATGCTTTATCATCAAACTCATCGTCAGATGAATCACTTTCAGTGACCACCTGAAGACATTCTGCTGATTTGGATGGTGTGGGGGAGGCTTCTGATTCTCCAATCAGGGCCTTGAGCTTGTCTTTCCAAGCACGTCTTCTTTCATCTCTCTCTTGTTGCTCGGCCTCAGGCAATCTTTGGACTTTGGGATGAGGACATTTGTTTGCATAATGGCCTGGTTTCCTGCAGTTATAACACAGGTTAGCATCACTAGATGATGTTTCGGTACTTACCTTGTTGACAGGTTTGAGCCTGTAGGGAGTCTTTCCAGACTGTTTGATGAACTTTTTGAATTTATGAATTAGAAGCGCCATTTCATCTTGTGCGGGATGTAAATCGCCGTCCTTTGTCGGCGTTCTTGTGGCCAAGCCGACGAGCTAGGCATCTTTGTGTCGACGATTCGATACGGCGAGAGCTGTGACCTTTGAAGGAGATTCTTCACTTTCTCTCTTCTGTCAATGTCATACTCAAAAGCTTTAAGGTCGAGAAGAGATCAAAAGTGGATATTTCATTAAGATTACAGGATACACGCATAGCCGTGGTCTTAATGTCCCATCGGGCCGAGAGATCGAAAATTTTTGGTTCTTCTCCTTTTGGGTGTAAATCTTGCCCAACGCTTCAAGTTCACCAACAATACCAAGAAATGAGGTCAAGTTCCTCAAGTGTTTCCGTTGGTTTCATTTCAAAAGATTCAAATTCTTTGAGTAAGTTTTGAAATCTTGTTTTCTTTTGAGAGCTCGCCCTCACAAATTAACTTGAGTTTATCCTGCATTTCTTCGTCATTTTGCGGCTCTTTACCTTTGAGAACGTGCCTTTGTCAAGAGTGACAAATAACGCGTTCTTAGCCACGTTGTCGAGATTGGCTCGCTTCCTTTCATCGGTTGTCCATTGCTCGCGTTCTTTCTCGAGCATTTCGGCATGGGCTTGGCCCTCAATCCTTGCGGCCGGATTGACCTTCATGATCTTGATAGGACCATCCTGTATAACAAAAATCATCTCTTCGTGCATTCCGCAAGATGAGCTTCCATTCTAATTCTCCAATCGTCAAATTCGTTAATAGAGAACATAGGGACTTTGTTAATCATAGAAGTATCCATACCGATAATATAGGAATGAAGGAGACTGTTTTGAAAATAAGTGATTTGAATCTGATTCGGTTAAAAAGAAATACGATCGATTCTGTTTAGAATCAACCGCTCCGATACCACTTGTTGGCCACTTAAGTATACTGGATACAGTTTGGAAACTCGTTTAAACAACAAACCGTACGGAATCTAAATCGAGTGCGTAGCGGAAGTCTTGGATACGATTAGTTGTCGTGGATACAAAGAACGACGTATTTGGTGTATACTTAATATATCACAGTTATTTCAAACAAGAAAAGGAAGGTAAATAACACATTAATTTAAGTGGTTCGAGGTAAACCCTCTACGTCCACCGATCCTCCACACAGAGTAAAAGTTTATTATAATTATGCGTACACAACTACGTAATTATAAACAAACCTATCCTTGTATCGTTCACAGTTGATACAAAGAATGTCGCTTTCAACCGTTCACAGTTGGTTAAAGCTTCCTTCTTGACTAGCTTCTTCACACACAGCCTAAAGCTTCGTCCTTATTCATCCCACACAGTCGAATAACTTGTTGAGTTCACACAGAGCTCGGTTTTTACACGAGGTAAAAGGTAGGTAACTGTAAGAACAGTGACTTTGAATATCAAGTTCTTGAGCTGATGAAAGCTGTTCTTGATGTTGAGCAATGTATATCTCTTTCGTTCTAACTTTCAGTATGCTTTGGAGATATGTTTGATCTGATGATTAACTTTGATAGCTTGAGTATTAGGTTACTTGGGTTGGTAGGTCACTGATCTTCAATGTCTTCAAGGATATATATAGTCTCTGAAGAAAGTATCCGTTGAGATGTATCCGTTTGAATAAGATTTCCTTCAACGGGAATATGACATGATCCGATTTCACGGATTCTCAAGATTCAAGATCGGCGATTTAAATACTTTATCCTTGAGTATTTAAATACTTCTTTATTCAACGGGACTTGACTTGTGTTCTTTCTTGTCCTTTTGTGAACTGTATGGAAGATGACTGTATTTAGGGCATCGAGACAGTTTCCATACTTGGTCTTTTTACAAGTCTTCTTGCTGTACTGATGAGCTTCACTTATGCTGATTCAAGGCAGGTCGATAAAGCCTTGAAGCCTCGATACAGTTTCCTTTACTGTATACGGATTGGCATATATGTCAAAACCTCTAAATAACATTCGATACAGGGATTTGAGTATCCCGGCTGTTTCGATATAGGGTGTTTGTTTTTCCCAACAATGGTATATTTCGTATAGCTGGAATACTTGCACTAGTGCTATATATCCCGAGTGCTAACCCCCAATCTTGGGGTGGATGACTTTTATGCATTTCAAGTACCCCAATCTCGAGAGAGCGATCTCATGATCGGCATGAAAGGTGATGAGCCGCGACACTAATCAAAATAGAGTTTGGGCTTTTTTATTTTGTCGATGAGTTGTATTTTGTTTCCGCTGCAGTATATTTTGCCCCTGTGTGGGTATATTTTTTAATGTAAGTTTATTTGATTTTTGGTTTGCTCATGTTGTGTTGTGACCTTGCTGTTAGGAATATACTTAAGGTTTCAATGATGTCATCCTTGTATTCAAAGTTAACTTCAAATGTATAAGTACTTGAGATTGTAAAGAAGAACCAAATGAGTATCTTCTATATGCATCTCAAATATATATTCTAAAGTACTTGGTATTGTAAAGAAGAACCAAATAAGTATCTTCTACATGCCTTTTAAATTTAGGTTAAGTTATGATCAGTGAAGTTCTGATCAGTGAAGTTCTGATAAGCTGAGTTCTGATCAGCTAAGTTGTGATAAGCTAAGTTTGTTCAACTAAGTTTAGAAGACAACCAAGTATATCATCCAGGTATTGCCAAGTCAAGATATCAGTCGAGTATGGCCAAGACAAAATATCAGTCGGGTATTGCCAAGTCAAGCTTTCAGCCAAGTATGGACATCAAGGAACACGTGACACCTAGAAAAAATTTCACAAGTGTGAATCAGCTCCGTCCACTTCAGCAAACGTCGAAAAGACAACAAGGATGGCAAATCACATGCAGACGTGAATAAAGCAAAGGAGACAATCTAAACGATTAACAGAAGTTAATAAATATAATATTCCTCGAGATTCATGTCCAGAATACTTTCCTTATTATAGAAATCAAAGAACGGCATGGACAACCTTATATCTTCAAACAGGCAAATTTGAAGAACGCAACAAGCCATGGAAAGAGATAAATGTTAAACAAAGAAGTCTCTCTCCAACGGACTGATTTGTTCAAAGGATATGACGGCTATGAAGAGCTCAAAAAACATACCATAAGTATCTGAAGAACTCTTGAGCTGAATTACGATGCGATTAATATTCACAAGCGAACAAAGTGAGCAAAAGCATTATACTCTCTAAAGCATCATGAAGAGCTAAGATCACAAGATTCAAGTCATAAGAAGCTCTTAGAAGTTGGAGAAAACAAACACACTTGTCATTCAGATTTGAGCAAGGGGTACTTTCTTGAACGAGGTTCTTGGAAGCTGGGTTGTGCGACATCCATGGGTTCTTGATTGAAAGGTGATAAGCAACTTAAGAGTTGTGAGACATCCACGGGTTTTTGATCAGGAGGTGACAAGCAACCAAAGAGGAGTTACCGCGGCGAAGGGTTTTCACTGGTTGAAAGTTGCTGTAACTAATTCATTGCAACCATAGTGAAATTAGCTCCAAGAGGATTGGAGAGAAGTGGACTAGTAGAGGATTACCCCACCTCTGAAATCACTATAAGTGCTATGTGTTTTACTGCTTTTAAACATCATACTTAACTATTGCATCTCTCTTAACCATTGTATTAACAAATTTAGTCAACTTAGTCCTCCGCATATTTTTTCAATTGACATTTCCTAACTTATATTTCAGCTAAATTTCCTAACTGAGATTTTAGATAAGTTTAAAAATCAGCTAAGTGTATTTAGCTTCCGAGCATCACTGCTAAGTTTCATAAACCAGTTATTTCAGAAAAGTTTTAAAAGTCTATTCACCCCCTAGATTTTTACCATATATATCTGTGACCTACAAGTGATATCGGAGAGATTGATTCATAGACCTCCTAGTTGGTAGTCATAGAACCAAATCCATATACTTACGAATATTTCACTAATCTCTCATATTAAGATGGAGCACATGCAGTCTAGACGTTTTCTCTATTGATGATTGTGATATTTGGAAGATAAAAAAGTAGGAATACTTATCATCCATACACGACGACATGAAGCATTATTAAAGAAGGTCCTATTGTAACACCCCAAAAGGCGGCTATTACAGTGCCGTGAATCCCACACTGGGACCCACCAGGCGATATTCAAAACAGATTAAACAAATATTATTTGTGATACCGAACCCCAATGAATAGTTATTACTCCGATTAGGAGTTTATTAAAATATGGCCAACGGCCTTACAATACACAGGATCCAAAAAAAAAACAAGTATAAACCATATGGGGATGGAAAATACTTCAAATGTCAAATACAACCAAATAGCAATTTAAATGAAGCAGGAAATAACATAACACGGTTTAACATAACCGGACAACAAAGATGTGGGGCCCCCCGAACTAGTATCCTTCGAACCCTTCGCCGTCGACATGCTCTTCCCGTGACTTGCCTTTGCCTCGACCTAAAATACAATACAAGTATTTCGCCCAACACAGGGTCAGATATACATGATAATCAATTCTTCTAACATTATACAATTCACATATATATAGATTTCAAAGAAATTATTCCGACTATCAATCATACCCCTCGGGCGTATGAAACGATCAGTCACAAGCATCCAATACTATGGACGATTTAACAGTATGGCTCAAGATGGACATCACAGTACGACCGATCCGGAAATGTGTCCGTGTACATGTCCGCCCCGTATACGGAATCCAGAATATACGTGGGACGATGTACCTAATTAGCCTCACGAAACTACGTCCCGTGTGCACAGTCCAATGCGGAATAATATCCACGCATGACTATATATGTGCCTGGCTAAAAATCCTACACAATGACCAATCGGAACGCAGATATGATTCCGGATATGTCACGATACAACATGACATCGAATTCAATAAATCACACATCCGATTAAGAATCCAGAAAAACTCACCGAAGTGAAAATAAGACCAACGAGATCAACGATTCAAAGCGACGTACTTGGGAATTCAACCCCATGAAGAAAAGCGGGATAACGTCAAGGACAATGTCAAATCACGACAAACATTACATGAACAATTCATACATATGAAATATATAACCATCACAAGGATCTAATCATCATTATAACCAAGCAAGATAACTTGACTCAAATCCGTAAGCGAAAGATAGTCCTTCTCCAAATGATCAAACGGACGGTATCCTCGGTTAAACACTCAATCGAACAAGCAACCTTGAATGAAACGTAATTCATTCAATAACATATTCACATAATATTAATATCAATTCGTAGGAAACGACGCCCGCAACCTACTCGAATAATTCATTCCACCGTAATGAATACCTTAACGATTAATGAAAGGTTTCAATACATCTAATTCATCTTCCAAAATCGGATTACCATACCAAAAGTGTCCTTTAATTCTCTTGATATTCTATGAACAAAACATCTTCAATTTGCCAATAAAATGGGTTTAAATCAAATTCTCATGTTCTACAACATCTACTACTATAAAAGGATAGTCGTAATGAATTTGATACTCAATCTACCATGACAATATTGTTCATAAACAGCATCATCTTCTTAAGAACACTATCTATTTAGCATGATGATGAACCACATTCTAAGTTATCAACACATTAGATTAATGAAAAGTTATTGTTGTAGTTATCAAGATCCTTATCATTCTTCAAAGACTTGTGAAGCTGAACCATAATGATTTAAAGCTTCTAAGATTTCTGAACAAGATCATCTAATCCTATCTTTAACATTATCAAGTTCTTCCCAAGGTAATTAAATACCTAAAATGGTGTTTAAACACTCTATGATATCAAGTTCTTGATTAAATCCAGCTATGATGAAGCTAACCGATCCAACAATGTTCTACTGAGTTAAATTCGTCCAGTAAGATGAGTAATGATAACTATAAACATGATTACCATCACTACAACATCAAGAACTCATCTAATCTAAACCCTCATTTATCATATTCATCAAAAGTGTTAAAAAGGTTGGATTAAAACTATGTTTTACTTGATTAATCTAACTCTAGGTGAAGTATAATTCATCATTAACATCAACATAAGAAAATAATGCAGAGAGGAAAGTACACCTACCTCCAGAAATGAAGAACAACTTCAATGCTATGAGAAAATATACTCCAAGCTCAAGAACAAATCCTAGTCTCCAAGGAAATGATCTCCACTCCAAGATTTAAGGCTTAGAAACAAGTTGGTGAAGGTTGATATCGTTTTGGTAGTGCAGAGATATGCTATGTGAAGAGAGAAATTCGGTTTGGGGTTGTGAAGAAATGAAAAACAGGCTGGTCCTATAAATAGACTGTGCAGACTTAGCGCACGCTATCGGAACAGATTAGCATACGCTAATGCACTTACGTACGCTATCCGGTCGATATTGCATACATAAACGGCTTACAGTGGCTACTGTCTTGAATTATCGCAGGCCGTTAGCGCACGCTAATGAGAAATGGGTTACGCACGCTAATAAAAGTAGATTCTCACCGACACGACAGCTCAGACCTTGATCACATGCATGCTAACGGCTAAGGAGTTCACGTGCTGAAGTCAACTGATGCCAGATTCCCTCTTAGCGTACGCAACAGAGGAAAACTTACGCACGCTAAGGCACAGGATTAGCGTACGTTAATCGTGCTGTGTAGCGTACGCTACATCAACAGAAAAATTCGAAAATGCAACTCTCTAATTAACATCGAATCATCACATATGAAATGAAATGACAACGATATGATATTCAAATATATAATACCTCAACATAATACTAAATGCAACGATTTATGATAATCAGATTATCCGAATAATACAACGACAGGTAAAAATGAAAAGTTACAGTCGGATATTACATACTCCCCCACTTAAAAGGAGTTTCGTCCTCAAAACTAAGGGGTAAATAACTCGGGGTATCTCGCTCGCATACTATCCTCGGTCTCCCACGTAGCCTCCTCGACTCCGTGTCGTGACCACTGAACTTTCAGTAGGGGAATCGTCTTGTTCCGCAACTGCTTGATCCTCCTCTCGAGTATCCGTATAGGACGCTCCTCGTACGAATGATCCTCTGCTAATTCAATATCTTCGAATTGAAGTACATGGCTCGGATCAGCAACATATTTCCTCAACTGGGAGACATGAAACACGTTGTGAATCTTACTCAAAGTCGGTGGCAAAGCTAGTCGATAGGCCAGATCGCCTAGACGCTCCAAAACCTCAAACGGCCCAATGTACCTTGGGCTCAGCTTGCCCCTCTTCCCGAAACGAAAAACACCTCATGTAGGAGACACCTTCATTAACACATGGTCACCAACCTCGAACTCAAGCGGTCGTCGACGGTGGTCAGCATAAGACTTCTGTCGACTTTGAGCCGTTAACAACCGACTCCTAATCAAAGTGATCTTCTCACGGGCGGCTAACAACATATCGGGTTCCGTACCCAGAGATTCTGACAGTTCGTCCCAACACAAAGGGGACCTACAGCGACGGCCATACAATGCCTCATACGGTTCCATCTGAATCGAAGCGTGCCAACTATTATTATAAGTGAATTCCACCAAAGGCAGCTGGGCTTCCCAATCGTTCTTCCCATCAAGAGCACATGCTCTCAACATATCCTCTAGAGTCTGGATGGTTCTCTCCGACTGACCATCGGTCTGTGGATGAAAAGCCGTACTGAAATTCAACTACGTGCCCATCGCACGATGAACTGCCTTCCAGAAGTGTGACATAAATCGCCCGTCACGGTCTGATACAATGCTCTTGGGGGTACCGTGTAGTCTCACAATTTCCTTAATAAACAGCTGGGCCAATCTCTCGGGGCCCCACGTGTCCTTAATCTCCAAGAAGTGGGCTGATTTGGTCAGACGGTCCACAATCACCCAAATCGTATTCATTCCTCGACGACTCGTCGGCAAGCTAGTGATAAAATCCATAGATATGTCCTCCCATTTCCACTCAGGAATCGGGAGCGGTTTCAGCATTCCTGCGGGTCGCTGGTGCTCAATCTTAACCTGCTGACAGGTCAAACACCTCGAAACGAATTCGGCAACCTCACGTTTCATATTCCCCCACCAATAATTCTGCTTCAAATCCTTATACATCTTGCTAGAGCCCGGGTGAATAGAGTACGGGGTAGCATGGGCTTCCCTCATGATAGAGTTCCTCAATTCTTCGTCAGCGGGTACACAAACTCGATTTCTAAAACGTATCAATCCATCCTCGTGGATCACGAATCCAGGGGCTTTCCCCTGGGTTACTTCATCCCGAACTCGAGATAAGAATGGGTCCGTAACTTGCTTCGATTTGATCATATCATCAAGAGACGAAGAAATCTCAAGGGTGCAAAGTTGTCCCTGAACACGCTGTAACCAAACTTCAATTTCTGGCCTCATAAGGTCCAACTGCAACTCCCTCTGTGCTGTCAAATGGCTCAAGATTCTGCTCTGCCTTTGTCTTACGGCTCAATGCGTCGGCAACCACATTTGCTTTACCCGGATGATAAAGGATCTCGATATCATAGTCCTTGATTAATTCTAGCCACCTTCTCTGCCTCATGTTCAACTCTTTCTGAGTAAAAATGTACTTTAGGCTCTTGTGGTCTGTAAAGATCGCGGGTAACTCCATAAAGATAGTGACGCTTGATTTTCAAAGCAAACACCACTTGCTAACTCCAAGTCATGGGTCGGATAGTTAACTTCATAGGGTCGCAATTGTCTCGATGCATAGGCAATCACTTTCCCTTCCTGCATTAATACACATCCCAGACCCTGTCTCGACGCGTCACTATACACCACAAATCCTTCCGTTCCTTTTGGTAAGACCAAAACAGGTGCCGAAATCAATCGACTCTTGAGCTCTTCAAAACTTTGCTGACATGATTCTGACCACAAATACTTCTTGTCCTTTCGCAGTAAGTTAGTCATTGGTTGCGCAATTTTAGAGAATCCTTCTACGAATCGCCGGTAGTAACCTGCTAGGCCGAGGAAACTACGAACTTCTTTCACGTTCTTCGGTGGTATCCAATCTCGAATGGCTTCCGTCTTTTGTGGGTCCACTCTCACCCCTTCGGATGATATCACATGCCCAAGAAAGATAACCTCAGGCATCCAAAATTCACACTTAGAAAATTTCCCATAAAGTTGTTCCCGCCTCAATGTATCGAGAACTTGGTGGAGGTGACGCTCGTGCTCCTCGTGATTGCGAGAGTAAATCAGAATGTCGTCAATGAAGACGACTACAAAGCGATCCAGATAGTTAATAAAAACTCGATTCATCAACTCCATGAATACTGCCGGTGCATTAGTCAGTCCAAATGGCATCACCACGAACTCATAATGCCCATAGCGAGTACGGAATGTTGTCTTCGAAATGTCAGACTCTCGAATCCTCAACTGATGATAACCAGATCTCAAGTCGATCTTAGAAAACACGGCGGCTCCCTGAAGTTGGTCCAATAAATCATCAATACGAGGCAAGGGATATTTGTTCTTGATGGTTACCTGCTCGACTCACGGTAATCAATACATAAGCGTAGAGATCCATCTTTCTTCCGTACGAATAACACTGGTGCTCCCCAAGGGGACGCACTAGGTCGAATATAGCCTTTGTCAGTCAACTCCTCAAGCTGGTTCTTCAATTCTTGCATCTCAGTCGGAGCCATACGGTACGGTGCTTTTGAGAGCGGGGAC
Organism: Orobanche coerulescens; assembly: GCA_033398695.1. Taxonomy (NCBI): domain Eukaryota; kingdom Viridiplantae; phylum Streptophyta; class Magnoliopsida; order Lamiales; family Orobanchaceae; genus Orobanche; species Orobanche coerulescens. The sequence goes on along the minus strand of CM065815.1, from coordinate 116,400,958 downwards.
GTACCTGGTTCTAACTCAATAATAAACTCCACGTCACGATGAGGAGGTAAGCCTGGCAACTCGTTTGGAAATACATCTGGGTAGTCTCGGACTACCGGAATGTCGGCCAATTCAACTGGTCGATCAGCTGTTTTGGTCATGTAGCACCAATAACCAATACACCCTTGATTAAGCAGTTTCACTGCTTTCATAGTGCTGATGACTCTCCCAGAACGACTGGGATTATCACCTCGAAAAATACACTCGAATCCATCATTAGAAGTGACGGTAACCATCCGCTTGCGGACACTGAGTATTGCATCATGATGATCCATCCAATCGATACCCAAGATTATATCATCCTTAGGTAGATCGACTACAATCAGATTTGACAACCACTCACGGTCGTTCAAACGAATCGGACAGTCCTGGACTTCACGATTCCCAATAATTCTTCTACCATCAGGTAGGCCAATCACGTAGGGCTCACAATCGATAACATGGTCTAGAGGCAAACGACTTAAACAAGAAGAAGATATAAAGGAGTGTGAAGTACCGGTATCAAAAAGAACACATACAGGCTGGGAGTGGATCTCGAGTATACCTGAAATCATGCTGGCCTCGGGATCATCAGCTCTCTTCATCTCGTAAATCCTGGGTTTTGCAGTTCCGGCACCAGGTGTACCACTTTGATTCCCACGGCCCATTCCCCTATTCGCCCCGGTGGTCTGATAGGAAGCGGACGGAGGCGTCCGGTTCTGGACAGAGGATTGAACTGGAGCATGAGATGCTACTGGATCACGTCCGGGCCAACTCCTGCAAAAACGAGCACGGTGACCATTCTTCCCACAAGTATGGCATGTGATGGCAGGCTTTGGGCATTTGAAGTTGATATGCCCCTGGCCCCCACAGTTATGGCACACCACGGAAGAGGGAACCGCTCGAGAGTGCGATCCGGAGGGCTTTGACGCCAAGGGTGGTTGATCAGAAGGGTTTGGAAATGACTGGGGCTTCCTGAATGTCCCCCGATTACTCTCAGTCTGGTTCTGGTTCTTGGACCTTTTGTTGTTGGACTGTGGTTGTTTCTTGGAAATCTCCTTCGCGGTGAGTTCGTACTCCAGAGCCTTCTCGATGAACTCTGGTAAGGTAGCACAGTGGTGATTCAACAGCTGCATTCTCATTCGGGGTTTAAGCCTCTTGAGAAAGTATTTGATCTTATCGGCCTCGGATCGGATAATTATCGTGGCAAAAGGAAGGAGTGCCTGGAATTTCTCAGCAACAGATAACATCATCGTCTTCAGACGGGTCGGGGTTCAATAGTTCCGACAGTTTGGCCTCACGGAGTATACGGATAATGTGGTCTAGCATGAGGTTTTTAAATTCATCCCAAGTGTAAACACCATCAGTGGCCTTCTTGAAAGCCACAGTGTGGCGCCTTTGCCAAGGTAATATGCGGCTACCGAAACGCGATTCTCTTAGGCGATCCACCATCGAAAAAGTTTCTCAAAATGCTCGATCCAATGCACAATGTCGCGAGGCTCGGAGGAGCCTTCAAAAGTCGGTGGTCGGCGAGAAATGTCGGCGATAATCCGACTCACGGGTCCGCCAATCACGGGAGAAGGATGAGCCCCTGTTCTTTGGCCAGTAGCGGCCCTCTGTATAGCTTCCATTAGTTGACCCATCTGGGTCATCTGTGTCATCATGCCCTGCATTACGACGTAAGGATCGACACGCGCATCCTCGCGCCCACTGTGGTGCGATTGTTCCCTAGAAGGTGAACCACTGTCTGCGGAACTCTGATCCGCATTCGCGCGTCTGTTGGCTCGAGGTATCGGGATTCGGCCCCTACCGCGGCTTCGTCCCCCTCTGCCACGACCTCTCAGGTTTCTTTCCATACTGAAAGAATCAATCATAGTGATAATCATAAGTACAATTCAAGATACTAAAATTCATGCTAAGCTAGTAGCAACAAGGAATCACATATTCAAGGAAAACGGTTATCGATACCACAAATGTCGCACCGAATATCATATCGGTGTCAAGTCAAACAATTTTCAAGTGTATAATCAATTCAGCATTTACCTCGGATTATCAATCGGTTAAATCCTGTCTCAATTCCTCGAAATAACATGATCAACAAGGAGACCCATACTGATATCAATATCATGCCAGTAATTAAATCATGGCTCATAAAGTACATACCGTATTTGGCTCGTAGGGTCAGGCGCTTGCACAGGGCACACGTGACACGAAGGTCTCTTGATACTAGTTCATTTCTCAATGACTCATAAAAATGAAACAACTCTCTGATACCATCTTCTGTAACACCCCAAAAGGCGGCTATTACAGTGCCGTGAATCCCACACTGGGACCCACCAGGCGATATTCAAAAAAGATTAAACAAATATTATTTGTGATACCGAACCACAATGAATAGTTATTACTCCGATTAGGAGTTTATTAAAATATGGCCAACGGCCTTACAATACACAGGATCCAAAAAAAAACAAGTATAAACCATATGGGGATGGAAAATACTTCAAATGTCAAATACAACCAAATAGCAATTTAAATGAAGCAGGAAATAACATAACACGGTTTAACATAACCGGACAACAAAGATGTGGGGCCCCCGAACTAGTATCCTTCGAACCCTTCGCCGTCGACATGCTCTTCCCGTGCCTTGCCTTTGCCTCGACCTAAAATACAATACAAGTATTTCGCCCAACACAGGGTCAGATATACATGATAATCAATTCTTCTGACATTATACAATTCACATATATATAGATTTCAAAGAAATCATTCCGACTATCAATCATACCCCTCGGGCGTATGAAACGATCAGTCACAAGCATCCAATACTATGGACGATTTAACAGTATGGCTCAAGATGGACATCACAGTACGACCGATCCGGAAATGTGTCCGTGTACATGTCCGCCCCGTATACGGAATCCAGAATATACGTGGGACGATGTACCTAATTAGCCTCACGAAACTACGTCCCGTGTGCACAGTCCAATGCGGAATAATATCCACGCATGACTATATATGTGCCTGGCTAAAAATCCTACACAATGACCAATCGGAACACAGATATGATTCCGGATATGTCACGATACAACATGACATCGAATTCAATAAATCACACATCCGATTAAGAATCCAGAAAAACTCACCGAAGTGAAAATAAGACCAACGAGATCAACGATTCAAAGCGACGTACTTGGGAATTCAACCCCATGAAGAAAAGCGGGATAACGTCAAGGACAATGTCAAATCACGACAAACATTACATGAACAATTCATACATATGAAATATATAACCATCACAAGGATCTAATCATCATTATAACCAAGCAAGATAACTTGCCTCAAATCCGTAAGCGAAAGATAGTCCTTCTCCAAATGATCAAACGGACGGTATCCTCGGTTAAACACTCAATCGAACAAGCAACCTTGAATGAATCGTAATTCATTCAATAACATATTCACATAATATTAATATCAATTCGTAGGAAACGACGCCCGCAACCTACTCGAATAATTCACTCCACCCTAATGAATACCTTAACGATTAATGAAAGGTTTCAATACATCTAATTCATCTTCCAAAATCGGATTACCATACCAAAAGTGTCCTTTAATTCTCTTGATATTCTATGAACAGAACATCTTCAATTTGCCAATAAAATGGGTTTAAATCAAATTCTCATGTTCTACAACATCTACTACTATAAAAGGATAGTCGTAATGAATTTGATACTCAATCTACCATGACAATATTGTTCATAAACAGCATCATCTTCTTAAGAACACTATCTATTTAGCATGATGATGAACCACATTCTAAGTTATCAACACATTAGATTAATGAAAAGTTATTGTTGTAGTTATCAAGATCCTTATCATTCTTCAAAGACTTGTGAAGCTGAACCATAATGATTTAAAGCTTCTAAGATTTCTGAACAAGATCATCTAATCCTATCTTTAACACTATCAAGTTCTTCCCAAGGTAATTAAATACCTAAAATGGTGTTTAAACACTCTATGATATCAAGTTCTTGATTAAATCCAGCTATGATGAAGCTAACCGATCCAACAATGTTCTACTGAGTTAAATTCGTCCAGTAAGATGAGTAATGATAACTATAAACATGATTACCATCACTACAACATCAAGAACTCATCTAATCTAAACCCTCATTTATCATATTCATCAAAAGTGTTAAAAAGGTTGGATTAAAACTATGTTTTACTTGATTAATCTAACTCTAGGTGAAGTATAATTCGTCATTAACATCAACATAAGAAAATAATGCAGAGAGGAAAGTACACCTACCTCCAGAAATGAAGAACAACTTCAATGCTATGAGAAAATATACTCCAAGCTCAAGAACAACTCCTAGTCTCCAAGGAAATGATCTCCACTCCAAGATTTAAGGCTTAGAAACAAGTTGGTGAAGGTTGATATCGTTTTGGTAGTGCAGAGATATGCTATGTGAAGAGAGAAATTCGGTTTGGGGTTGTGAAGAAATGAAAAACAGGCTGGTCCTATAAATAGACTGTGGAGACTTAGCGCACGCTATCGGAACATATTAGCGTACGCTAATGCACTTACGTACGCTATCCGGTCGATATTACGTACATAAGTGGCTTACAGTGGCTACTGTCTTGAATTATCGCAGGCCGTTAGCGCACGCTAATGAGAAATGGGTTACGCACGCTAATAAAAGTAGATTCTCACCGACACGACAGCTCAGACCTTGATCACATGCATACTAACGGCTAAGGAGTTCACGTGCTAAACTCAACTGATGCCAGATTCCCTCTTAGCGTACGCAACAGAGGAAACCTTATAAGGCACAGGATTAGCGTACGTTAATCGTGCTGTGTAGCGTACGCTACATCAACAGAAAAATTCGAAAATGCAACTCTCTAATTAACATCGAATCATCACATATGAAATGAAATGACAACGATATGATATTCAAATCTATAATACCTCAACATAATACTAAATGCAATGATTTATGATAATCAGATTATCCGAATAATACAACGACAAGTAAAAATGAAAAGTTACAGTCGGATATTACACCTATCACTTACATGAAGGACAAAACTGCTGAGGAAATCACATTTGGGAAACCGAAGCAGATTCCCAAGACCAGAACCGAGCTGGCCACCAATGAGAGGGAGCTGGCCAATCTTGACAACCGGGCCAGAGATGTCCTATATCAAACTCTTGATAAACCCATCATGATGAAAATCAAAAATTGCAAAAACGCCAAAGAGATCTGGGACACATTAGCAGTAATGTTTGAAGGAGCATAACTGATCAGAGAAAATAATTTATCAATTGCTACACAAAAAATTTGATAACTTCAAAATGAAGGATGGAGAAACCATCAACAACGTGGATAGCAAATTCACAGAAACCATAAATGAGATCAACTCTCTTGGAAAACTTATGGCAACCGAGAGATGGCTCTAAAGGTTCTAAGGTCCCTTACCCCAGAGTGGAGCATGAAGGCCGTAGCCATGATGGAATCAAAGGATATTAACAAAATAAATATCAAAGTGCTATTCTCATACGTGAAGGCATTTGAGTTCGAACTCCCTTGATCATCATCCAGTGAGCCAGCTGAGAAGGGAATCACTTTAGCAGCTGAGTCCCTTGTATTCATAATGCAAAGACTTAGTAATTTCAAAAATAATTACTCGAAATACAAGAGGAACTACAAAGAGAATCCCAAGAGAAACAAAAAGTAGGGAACTGGAAGGTGGAATGCAACAACTGCCACAAGACAGGTGGATAAGAGACGAAGAAAAAAAAGACACAGGCAGAAGGGAAGATAAAAGAAAAGCTCTAATTAGAGAAGATCAGTCACTTGAGATTGAGGCATCAAGTGGTGGATTTTTCTCAGAATATGAAGATGATTACAGCAGCCTGATGGCCAATACAATTGATAAATAGGTATAATCTAAACCCCAACCTTCAGAATATTTTAGTTCAGACATATCTGAAGATCTTGATTTGCATAAGTCTATCACTCAATTGATAAAAAATAGAGATAACTTCACTCAAGGCATCAAAAATATTAGAAGAATTATGCAGTAACCAAAGATCTTTATATTTAAAATTAGGGCTTGGATATAATCTAAATGTTGTTACTACTTCTAAAACTACATTTGTTAAGGGAGAAGCAAGTGTAAAACCAGATGAACTAACCAATCAAAAACGGCATAAACCCAGTCATAAGACTCAGCAACAGTGAGACAATCTAGGCAGCAACCAGGACAGTTTAAGACTCATCCAAGTCAGTCTAGGGGCAGCCAAGAGAGTTTAGAACTAAGCTGAGACAAAAGATTAGGAAATTGCCAAATCAGAACCAGCAGCTTAGACATCATCAACAAAATTATTACTACCAAAAGTTCCCATAATACAATTCTAAACTGATAGAGGTAGATGAAAACCACAAAGGTATAACTTTCAAAATGTGTGGAAACAAAAACAGAATTTACAGCCGAGATTTAACCATCGCTCACACCAAGCATAACATTTACCTTATCATGTGCGCAATCCAAATAAAGGATACAAGAATTATAATTATGCACATTATAATAGATATCAGATCAATTCTCTTGAAAAAAGATGAAATAATTGCTTCCAGAAATCCATTAACCTTAGGGGACCCATTCAGATCTGGGTACCTAAATATCTGTTACATGATTGCAGAAAAGGTGGAAGGATTACTGTATAGTAGCCACAGAATCACCAGTATGAAGTAAAGGTTGTAGACTCTGGGTGATCAAGACACATAATTTGAATCAAAACAATATTGTCATGTTATACCAAGAAAAGAGGCCCATATGTAGCATTTGAAGATAGTTCATATGATCAAACCAAAGGATATGGGAAGCTGCACAGAGGCAATATTTTCATAACAAAAGTACAGTATGTTAAAGGATGAAAATTTAATATTTTAAGCATAAACTAGTATTGTGATGAGAGCAATTTGGTAGTATTCACCAAATGGAAATGTATGGTTACTGATCTCTCATCTGGAGAAGTAAAGCTACAGGTTATAGAAGAAAAGATGTCTATGTGAGATTGGAAAATAGGCATACTTGATGCATGTTTCATATCAAAGGCTCTAGCTGAAAATGGTTTGTTATGGCACAAGATATTAAGCCACCTTAATTTCAAAGCGCTCAACGAATTAATCTCACAAAAACTAGTTAGAGGTCCCCCAGAAGGAATATTCAAGAAAGGGGCTTTGTGATGCATGCCAGAAAGGAAAACAGACCATAGCCCCATTCAAATCAATACAACCTATCACTCTAACCAACAGAATCTATAACTTCTTCACATGGATCTATTTGGACCCATCAAGCCAAGAACCTCGAGTGAAGAAAACATGCCTTAGTAGTTGTAGATGACAACTCAAGATACAGTTGGATAGTTTTCCTCTACAAGAAGAGTGAAACACTGACCAAGCTGCCTGAGCTAATGAGGAGAATTCAACATAAGATATCTCTATCTATCATCAAGATCAGATCAGATAAAGGAGGAGAATTTCTCAACAAAGCAATATCTGAATACAGTGATCGAAATAGAATTCAACATGAAGTTTCAGCTGCAAGAACACCACAACAAAATGGTGTGGCTGAAAGAAGACACAGAACCCTCAAGGAAGCAGTCAGAACAATGATTGCTGAAGTTGATCTCCCCAACAGGTTCTGTGCTGAAGCTGTCAAACAGCCTGTCATACACATAATAGAAGCATGATTGTAGGGAGACACTGTAAAACTCCCTATGAGGTTTGGAATGGCAGATTACCAACTGTTACATACTTTCATATTTTTGTTGTAAGTGTTTTATCCAGAAAAATTGCAAAACCCAACTAAATGCATTTGATGCTAAAACTAATGATAGTCTCTTCATGAGATACTCTCAAATAAGCAAAGCATACAAGTCTTTAACAAAAGAACATTATGTGGAAGAAACACCTCATGTTGTCTTTGATGAGTCTACTGCTGAGTACAGGAAACGGGTGGAACAAATTGAGGAAAAGTTCAAAACCACCACTCTAGAAGAAATGATTATCAAAGACACGAGAATAATTCACTCAACTAATCAAGACCCTACTGCAGATCAACCAGGTTCACCAGACACAGCTGAACCAGTCGCATCTGAATCAAACAGCACTGATTCATGTATATCTGAACCAGACCCAACTGCTCATCAAGACCTAATTGAAGCACATATGGATATATCAAACCTTTCAGGCAATTCTTCAAGTGGAATAAACAAAGATGATTTTCAACCAAAAGTAGAACATGAAGATGAAGCTCCCAAATGGTTAAAAGATCATCCCATCCAACAAATCATTCGGAACCTAATTGATGGAGTCAAACCCAGAAATCAAAAGACCTAAGAGGAATGGATTTGTTCTCATGATTTATATCTCAGATGGATCCAAAAACAACAGAACAAGCTCTAAATAACTGTACCTGGGGGAATGACATGTAAGAAGAACTAGACCAAATGGAAACGATTAATGTATGGGAGCCACTAGACAGTCCATACCACAAAAAATCCAATGGCACCAAGTGGGTCAACAAGAACAAATGTGATGAAGATGGAGCTGTTGTTAGAAATGAAGCGAGGTTGATTGCAAAAGGATATGCTCAAGTGAAGGAACAGATTTTGATGAAACTTATGCACCAGTAGCAAGGTTGGAAGAAATAAGGCTCTTTCTTGCCTATGCAGCCTTCAATAGACTCGAAGTATATCAAATGGATGTAAAGATCGGCTTCCTCAATGGAGTAATGGAAGAAAAAGTATATGTAGAACAACCTCCTAGATTTATCAAAGGATACAAGGTGTACAAATTGCTGAAAGCCTTATCTATACTCAAACAGGCACCAAGAGCCTGGTATGAGACAATATCCATAGTTTGAGAAAAATTGATTAAGCAAAGGAAAGGTGGACAAGACACTATTCAGAATTGAATATGAAGACCACATATTGCTCGTTCAGATATATGTGGATGATGCCATCTTTGGTTCAACCGACCCTGACTTATGTGAAAATTCTTAAATCTTATGTAGGGAGAATTTGAAATGAGTTTGATGGGTAAACTGAATTTCTTTCTTGGTTTACAGGTCAAACAAGTTGAAACATGTATCTTCATCAATTGAGCCAAATACTCAAAGGAGCTGATCAAAAGATTTGGCATGGAGTCAGCCATGTTCTTGAGAGTACACATGAGCACATCTATGCACATTGACATCGATGATGAAGGCACTCCACTGGACCCTACCCACTACAGAGGATTAATTGGCTCACTATAGAATCTGACTGCAGGCAGAGCAGACATATCATATGCAGTTGGAGGGTGTGCAAGATTTCCAGTCCAAACCAAAAAATTCCCACCAGGAAGTAGCCAACAAGATAATTAGATATCTAACATCCACAAGCAATGTTGGATTATGGTATCCTAAAGATGACAACTTTGAACTATCATGCTATTCTGATGCTGACGTTGCAAATTGTAAAATTAACATGAAAAGCACAAGTGAAACATGTCAATTTCTTGGAACCAAGCTGATATCATGGTTCAGCAAAAAGCAAACCTCAAATTCAATATCCACAACCGAATCAGAATACCTAGCCGCAGGCAGCTGTTGTGCTCAAATTCTATGGATCAAAGAACAGTTAAGGGACTACATTATTATAGCCATTGAAGTCCTGATATAATGTGACAACAATAGGCAATAGCGATTACGAACAATCAGTACTACATTCCATAATAAAGCACATAGATGTCAAGCATCACTTTATCGGAGATCATGTGATTAACAAAAAAGTTTGAGTGGGAAGAGTCAGCACTGAATATCAAATAGCTGATATATTCACAAGCCTTTGCCAGAAGAAAGATTTCTTGAACTAAGCAGGGATCTTGGACTCTTAGACTGGGAATCATGTGCCTAGCTAAGAACCAAGCTGTTGCACAAACTCGGCCAGGATCAAAAGAACATAGTTAATGTGAAAACTAAACTAGGATAAAAGAACCTAGCTGATGTGGAAACTCAGTCAGATCAAAAGAACCTAGCTGATGCGAAAATTCAACTAGAATTAAAAAAACCCAATGGATGAGGAAACTCAGCCAGATCAAAGAACCTAGCTGATGCAGAAACTCATCCAGGATCAAAGAACTTAGCTGATGAGGAAATTCAGCCAGGATCAAAACGCAACTAGGACAGAAGTCAAACAATCAACCAGCTAAGTTCCTAATCTTAGTAACATTATTTTATCTTACTTAAAATCACACATGGATTAATATGCACGAATCTAAACACCCCATGTCTAACCAACATTGTCAAGTCACTACTGCACGTTTTCTAAAAAGTCGAAACACCACTTCAGAATTAAATATTCTTTAAAACCAACTTCAGTATATTCATTATTTAAAAAAATGATTGAAACTGTCAATAAAAACTTATCGTCTTCATTCTGAGCAAGAACCCTAGCTTTCCGATATAAAAAATTCAAAACCTTCTCTACACTAAAAACATTTTCAAACTGCAAAAATAGATTTTGAGACTTACTTCAAGAACATCAACTTGAAGGTCGTGAAGGAGAAAATCATTTTCAGCATCATAGTGGACTTCTTCGGACTTTTGGAGTCCAACAACACCCTTCTCATGAAGGACTTGATCTTAAAAATGAAGTAAAATGGTATCTACCATTATCTATGTATCAACCCTTTCGAAATCTACAAGGAAAAGGTCATTTATTTTCTCAAGGAAGCGCGGGTAACTGAACGGGGCATAGAAAGCTCAATCTTTGGCGAAATCATCATCATCAAACAACAAACTATCTCTAATGCTTTCGGAATGAAGAACCGCGGAATAGCGGTGGAGGCTCTAAAACAAAATCATTTGGATATTTGTAAATGGATTAAGATGCCAGATTTGTCGAGAAAAATGAATAACACTGCAAAGAGGGCATATATAGAGAAGGAATTTCACTTCATAATGGACATGACCAACAGAATCATAATAGCCATCTCGAGTAGCTTTGATGAGATGTCCACATCAAAATATACCGTGATTGGGGAAATGATGCAAAGGCAGAGAATTAACTGCCCTCACTATATCTTCGGGCAGTTAGTGAAAGAAGTGAACAAAGTCAGCTCGGATAGTACTAATAAGAAATTCAGCCAAAAGTTGACCTATGGTGCTCAAATTAGCTATATTATGGAGGAATGGAAAAAGGCAAGCCAGAAAAAGTTCACATCAACAAACGTCTTGGGCATTTAGACGCAACTGCACTGGAGGCCCTGTCAGTAAAGCAACCTCAAGCTGAAGAGATGCTGGCTCAAATGAAAACAGACACATCTTCATAAAAATTCATTTGAATCTGAGGACGAACTAGAGGTGGAATCAGCAGCAACTATCTTATCCACAACTGAGATTCCGATTGAACTGACCCCAACTGAGATCCCAACTGAACTGACCCTAGCTGAGATCCAAACTGAATTGACCCTAGCTGAAATCAATGCAGCCAATATCCTGTCATACAAGTTACATGTTGCTGAAGAACAACCAATCATGACACCTGCCCAACCAAAAGATGATAAAGATAGCAACAACCTTCCAGTGTCTGCACATTTCAGGGAGACAAAGTACCCTGAAAAGAAGGAAGTCGTCATTATCGAATCATCACTTGATTCTACAACAAAATGAATTAAAGGACTAGTTGATTACCCAACTGAGTCCTCAGAATAAACCGTTGCTGAGATTCCAGCAGTTGAGATGACAGATGAGTCCAGTATCCCAGCTGAAACTCAAAGCATGCCAACTGAAATACCAGTAGCTCAACAACCAAGCTGGCCCTAATAGAAGAAAAGCAAGAAGAAAATATTATGCCTGCTGCACCACTCTTAGAGCTTCATAGCACTCCTGAGGAAGCATAAGCTGAATAACAAGGCATAATTGAGGAAGTAAACATTCACTAGAAGTTCAAATGGAGCTCGGCGGGTCGTAATGCTGCCTACTCGATTGATAGAGATACCATTTCACTCATGGCCAATGACTCCCATTCGGGAATCCATACACACGGGACTGAGAAGAATGAGGGTGTGCAAGAAAACCCTTACACATTGATGCAGACATGGTTTCCTAGATCACACCGATGGCACAATTGATGGAGACTAGGCAGGACTCTACATTTCATGGTCAGCATAGGGACCCCCAACCACCACGTTGGCTCAAGGGGGAGTGTGAGTATGATTGCTGTCGACATCTCTCACCAGCGTCCACCTACTTTTGAGGGATCATCTCAACCAGCTGATATTATTCATTAGCTCGAGCACTTCGATAAACTCTTCGACATGGTCGGATGTCCGAAAGAGAAATAAATGGTTGTATTAGATAACAACTTTAGTATGGGCGGTCATTCATGGTGGATGTCAGCAAGATCACTGATGGTGTTTATAGATGGGTTTATTTCAGAACTCTCATCTCAGAGAGACTTTATCCAGCCCATCTTATCGACGCCATGCGGTCAGAATTGTCGAACCTAGATCCTTACGAGGATGCCTCTGTTTTATCTCCGCTAAGAAGTTTCAGGAACTTCTCCCTTTTGTCATTTCAATTATTCAGATGTAGGCTGATAATATTAAGTATTTCAGTAAGAGGTTGAAGCCTCGAATGCTGATGCATTTTATTAATCACTACTGCACGATGTTGCCTGATTTTATCAAGAAAGCTCGTGAGTTTGAGCTTAACCCGAAGGAAGTTCCTCAAAAGAAACCGCCATCTACGAGGTCGAGGACCCAGAACCAGGCCGAAGATAGTAGGGAAACTTTCAAGAAGCCTTAGACTGGACCTACTTATTTGAGCTACCACCCATGGCATTAAGATTAGTGGGATCACAGTCTCGAGTGGCCAGTTTGGCCATTATTTGTTTTAATTATAGGAAGCATGGTCCTGTCATCTCCAGTGTTCCAGGCTAGCTATTACTTGTAATAGCTATGAGTGTTTCGTTCATTGGTCCTTATTGATGGACTTGGACATGCTTTGATGACTTCACACATCCCAGTGCAGTTAGTTATTTAGGGTCGTGCTCCCCGTCCACTCTGTAGGTCACAAGTCTTCAGGAATAAGTCTAGGGAGTGGGGGGGGTGAATTGACTTATTAAACTCTTTTCTGAATCTCAGATGAGTTACTCAGCTGTGATTAGGTACAGATAACTTATGCCATCTGCAGATTGGTAATGCGGAAGACACAACTGATGACGATAACAGGTAACTAATGTTAACTGCAGATAACTATCTAATGGAACAGTAAGTATGAATGCAGCAGTTAAGTATGATGTTTAAAGTAGTAAATCACACAGCACTTATAGTGGTTTCAGAGGTGGGATAATCCTATACTAGTCCACTTTTCTGCAAAACAGTTGGAGATGAATTCCTTATAACTTTCAACCAGTGATAAATGTTACAATAATTCAACCAGTTACAACAGCTTACAACTAGTGGAATCCCGTGGCCGTTGCAACTCCCTTTGACTGCCTAGCACCTCTTGATCAAAAATCCGTGGATGACTCAACAACTCTCGAGCTGTCTATCACCTTCCAATCAAGAATCTGTGGATGCCTTATCAGTCGTGAAACTTCTGAAAACCTCATTTATAGAAGTACCCCGTACTCAGTTTTAAAGAAAAGAGTGTTTGTCTTCTCCAACTTAAGAGCTTCTTTGAATATGACTATTTAAACTTTGCTCTTTATGATGCTATAGATTGCCTTGATAGATTTGATAGCTTTGATTGTCTTGATTGCTTTGTTTGCTTGAAAGTATTGTTTGCATCGTACCTTGCTCAATTCATATCTTCAGGTATTTATAGTACAATCCTTTGAGCTTCCTTTATAGCCGTTGCATCACTAAACAAATCCATCCATTGGAGAGTGGACTTATTTGTTTATCTTATCATTCCGTTGCACAGCTTCATTCCCTTTTCAATTCCGACCGTTTCAAAGACTTTCTTTGTTTAGCGCCGTTTTTCTTGATGAGAATAATCATAAGTCTTCAGAACGTGGATCTCAAGGAATATTTTATTCCTAGCTTTCCGAGAATCTTTTCAGTTTGTCTCCGTACGTCTGCATGTGACTTCCCGTAATTGTTGACTTTTCAATGCTTGCTGACATGGACTGAGTTACTTGGCTGATAACTTAACTGAGAACTTTATGTGATGCCTTTTGGTCAAACCTGCCTAATGTGCAGTCAACCTTCTCTGACGTAGGACTTCTCTGATATAGCTTCTCCGAGATAGAGTTCTCTGATATGATGAGTCTTCTCTGATCTTGTAATATCCACCATTTTCATAATGTAATATTATTATTTATAATAATATTATCGATGCATCTCATTTCATTTAATCTCATTTAGAGGAGCATGACTATTTTCGACGTATCACAAGTCCTAGCCCGAGTCATTTTGTCAGATATATATTCAAGTAGTCATTATTTATATTTATAATAGTGTTATTAATTATTCAAGCATAATACTAACACTATTATTATTATTAATATTATCATTATTATTTATAATATTATTAATACTATCTTATTAGTACTATTATTATTCTTATCGTTATCATTTTTCGATTATTATCAATATTACCAAATTATTATTTTTACATTACTATTATTATTATATCATTTATACTTAACCATGTGCCTTATCCATTATTAAACTTAATTAACCACAATGGAGAACTCCTCTTTCCTCACCGATTGTTCCCAGCAGAGTTCTCGCTTTATCAAACTTATTGATACATATCCAACATACAATCCTAATTCAACTAAAATACTCCAATATTTACATCTATAAATATATTAATTCTGCAGTACAGAAAATCTTTACACATCGATCGAACATCCAAGCAAAAAAATAAAAAGAGAAAAAGAAAATACAATACAATACAGTTCCTGCAAGTTTACGCCAGGAAAATTACAACAGGAAGAGAAGAAGACATCTGCCATAAACACAAAGTGCTTCTCCTTCCCAGTGAAGGTAATTCAATCTTTTCTCTTCTTTGTACAAGGCGTTCTTGTTTTGCATATCAACTGTTAGATTGATTCATCAGTACCAATTAATTAAGAAATCACCAAGCCAATCGACTTAATCATCTTCAAGACCAAATACATTTTTTCTTTCCAACTGACTTTACTAGCAACCTCAAGAACAAATCTTCTGGAAAAGAATCGATCCCAGCAGCAATACCAATTCTTCTTTAATTTTCATCTTTCCAGCAACCTGCAGTGGAGATAAAAAATCTAAATCTTCATACATGTTTTTCTGCAAATTTTAATTTCCATAAAACACATGACGTCAAACCTAAACCATTAACCCAGTTCACCCACCACGAATTCAACAACCGGAAACACAAAAATCACAAATCACAACATCAATTTACAAAACCCAGCATCCCCAATCTAGAATTCATCAAGTTTGACATACCTTTTCAACCCAGAACTGAACTCAGTTTCTTAGTCTCAGCTCCAATTTCATGAACCAAATCAATAAACAAACCTCAACGGCCCAACAGAGCTGAATTTCCATCTATATTTCAATCAGACGAATTGATTGAAACCAAACACCAAATCCAGACCTGTAACCCGAACCTTATTCAGCCTGTTTGCATACCAGTCACAAATCAGAAACTCGATTTGCACTTACATAATCTAGAAACCCGGTCCAAACCTGTACCTGAGCAGAATCGAACTCTTGCTGCAAGCTTTCCTGTGGAGATTACCGCTTCTACACCGCTTGTCGCCCTGTAGCCGAGCGTATGTGTGTTCTATTTTGTTATGTGTCTTTCTGCCATTTTATTTTCGGCCGAGAAAGTGAGAGAGAGAGAGAGTCGAGAGGAAGAGAATTTTAGAGAGAGGTAGAGAGAGAGAGTTTTTGAGATACGTGAATCGGTGCAGAATATTAGGGAGAGAGAGAGTAGAGAAGGACAGAGAGTGAGGGATGGGAGGAAGAAAGGTGAGAAATGTTTGTGTCGGCTGATGATAGGTTAGGGGTATTTATACCCGCAAAAAATTAGGGTTTTTCAGTTAAGCCCTCATTTTTTCCAGCAACTTTCAATTTAACCCAAACACATTTATCTTCGATTTTTACCCCAGCCCTTTTTCAGTCCTTCGTATTAAGCCTCCGGATTTCTCAGATCTTGCAATTTGACCCCAATCAACTTTAAAACCTTCAATTCAAACCTATTTTGACCAAGACATTAAAATGTTGACTCTTCAATTAATATTAATAATTAGTCCGATTTTATGCATATATATTTTAATTTTAGTCATTATGTCATAATATTTTACAATGATTAAATTCTTATTATATGTAGACTTTATCAAGGATTTACGGGCTTATGACTGTGAGTAGAGTATCTTCATATTCAAGTTCAAGCAACATCATTTATTCAGGAGGGAATTTCCACTATCACTTTAATTCCTTTAATTGGATTGTATATGTGAGATTCTATTAATGTTTAAAATTTATGATACATGTTCTAAATCAGGCTTACCTACATACGTGTAAAGGGCTATCTTAAGATATATGTTGTGTGGGGACACCTGAACAACCTCAATACTCACATGCGTGCTCGATTCATGTTATATGTGGTATTGTGTGTATGTATTCACGTTGAGGAAAATGTTATTGATAGAATAATTATTTAAATGTTTTCCATGAGATTGTATGTTACTGTGATACATGTGATTTCCATGAGCTGAAGGAAGCTCACCCTCACCTTTATTGATCCCGCAGGTTAAACCAAGCTGGATGGACGAAGGAGCGAGCCGAGAAGGCATATGAATGAAATTTTATTAAACAATGTTTTTCTTTATGTCTCATGTTTCGAAATTTATTTGGGGAAACTTTTGTTTAGAAATTAATAATTTAAATTTTATTCTTCTGCCGCAATTATTATCTCTTATCTATGACGTATTGTTACCTTAATTAAAGGTATTTATTTTATGTCATTGTAGCCACTCGACTTTGTAGACGAAAATTTTAATATTCTCAAAAGAAATTATTTTCGTCGAAATTTACCTTTTACTTATTTTTCCCTATAATTACCCCTAGAAAGTCGGGGCATTACATAGTGGTATCAGAGTGAGTTTTACCTTTCTGTAGACTCAATAAATGTAAAAGTATCATACACTCTCAGCTTCGCCACTTCATCACTCCGTCCAAGGTACCAAATTTTAGTCATTATTCATGCATATATCATTCCATTTTACTTACATGATTGTATATGTATGTACGAATAATTAGAATGGCCAAACATAGGATGACGCCACATAAGAGGGTTCCTGCTACATTTGACTCACATCTTCTGGCACGCAAAGATTGGTGGGACGATCCGAGTTTTCCAGAAAATGCACCACACTATGTCATCAACAGGCTGAGCAAGTGGTTGCAGTCTGGGAAACGAGGTTCCGTCAAGCAACAGCTGGAACACCTAATGGGGATGTTATCCGAAGATTGGAGTTTTTACATCTTCGGTCTTTGGAAAGAGTCCATCAAGAGATCACCAGAAGAGCGGGAGACCGCAGATGATTTCCAGTTTGTATATGGACGTTTATTGGATATGTACGCTCGAGATGCGATACCAGCTGCAAATTGGAGTTCCGACTCTATGGATGAAGAAGACTTCGAAGAGTATTCCGAAGAAGACCCTGAGGAGGATCCTGAAGAAGATCCAGAGGAAGATTCCAATGAGAGCTCAAAGGTGGACCTCGCAGAAAATATAAAGGATGTTTTGATGGCAGACATCGAGTCTGATGATGACGTCACTTCGTGGATTGAGCCGCGACCCCCTATTCCTGTTATAGATATTATTAGTAGTGACGATGAGGAATAGCCGTAGGCTTAGTCTATTTTATTATATAACTATTATATTGAGATTTCTAGTGGATGTTTCCAGTTTCATTTCTTTAAAACATATTATATAATGAATATCAGTTATTTTATTGCCTTTATATTTTTATGTGTTGCGACTATTATATGCGTTCTACCTATCTTCTCATTCTTTGTTTCTCGCACTACGTCGACTAATGGGTTTTACAACTCGTTGGCAGACTCATGGCTAACCGAGGAAACCGCAACGCTCAACCCAACCAAGATCAGCTTTTGGCTGGATTGGACACATTGCTTCAAGGCGCAACCATTTTATCGCCGAATAATCCTGAGCAAGCTCAAGCTCAAGTTATCAAGCGGTTCAATCATTTCAAGCCACCCGTCTTTCTTGGTCGTGAGAGACCAGCAACAATAGAAGAGTGGTTGTTGAACCTAGACAGCATCTTCGACTACATGGCATGCACCGATGCCCAGAAGTTGTCATGTGCCATGTTTGAGCTCAAGAAGGATGCTAGTGTTGGGATTCGGTGCCTAAAACGTAGGCCCAGCGGAAGCGGTAAAACGAAAATTAATTCGATCCGAATCTGTAATATCCGACCGTAACTTTTCATTTTTACCTGTCATTGTATTATTCGGATAATCTGATTATCGTGAATCGTTGCATTTAGTATTATGTCGTGGTATTATAGATCTGAATATCATATCGTTGTTAATTCATTCCAAATGTGATGATTCGATGATAATTAGAGAGTTGTATTTTCGGATTTTTCTGTTGATGTAGCGCACGTTACACAGTAAGATTAGCGTACGCTAATCCTGTGCATTAGCGTGCGTAAGGTTTCCTCGGTTGCGTACGCTAAGAGGGAATCGGGCAAAGCTTGACTTCAAAGACGTGAACCCTTTTAACCGTTAGCATGCATGCGATCTAAGTCTGAGCTGTCATGTCGGTGAGAATCTACTTTTATTAGCGTGCGTAACCCATTCTTCATTAGCGTGCGCTAACGGCCTGCGATTATTCAAGACAGTAGCCACTGTAAGCCACTTACGTACGTAATATCGACCGGATAGCGTACGTAAGGGCATTAGCGTACGCTAAACTGTCCGGATAGCGTGCGCTAAGTCTGCATGATCTATTTATAGGACCAGCCTGTTTTTCATTTCTTCACGACCCAAACCGAATTTCTCTCTTCACATATCATCCCTCTGCACTCTAAAAACGATATAAACCTTCACCAACTTGTTTCTAAGCCTTAAATCTCGGAGTGGAGCTCATTTTCTTGGAGATTTGGAGTTGTTTTTAAGCTTGGAATATATTCTCTCATAGCATTGAAGTTATTCTTCATTTCTGGAGGTTGGTGTGTTTTCTTCTTTGCATTATTTTCTTATATTGATTATTAATGACGAATTATACTTCACCTAGAGTAGATTAAGCAAGTAAAACATGGTTATAATTAAACTCTTTAAGCACTTTTGATGAATATGCTAAATAAGGGTTTGAAATAGAGGTGTTCTTGATGATATAGTGATTTTAATCATGTTGTAATTGTCATCACTCACCTTCTGGACGAATTTAGCTCAGTAGGACTTTGATGGATCGGTTAGCTTCTTCATAACTGGATTTAATCAAGAACTTAAAATCATAAAGTGATTTTAAACACCATTTTAGGTATTTATTTACCTTGAGAAGAACTTGATGATGTTAAATATGAGATTAGATGATCTAGTTCAGAAACCTTAGAAGCTTTAACAAAGCATATCTATTCAGTTGCATCAAGTCCTTGAAGATTGATAAGGGTCTTGATAATTACAACAATAACTTTTCATGAATCTAAGGTGTTGAGAACCTTGAATGTTTGATCATCATACTAGATAAATGGTAAATTCACCATCATGTTAATGAATCCTCCAGCCTTGTAAACATAGACCTTGATAACCTTCATAAGTATGGTGTAATCTCAGAGCTTATGAATTTGTTGTTAGTTTTAAGTCAATATAATTGAGAGGAGAATAATCATAATGTGCAGATTTTACCTTTCAACCTTTTAATGTTTTGGAAAGTTTAATCATCATAAGATGATCTTAACATCATAATTGGTTATTCAACATACCCTTGTTAGAACTCTTGCTTATGATGAACCATGCGAACATTCGGTCAATATTGTAAACCGATCCTTATGATTGTAATGATGATTAGAAGGACTCCTGGCATAAGGCTTCAATAATTGGTAGTAACAAACTATTTTAAAGGATTGTAGGTTGACGTCTTACTAATCCTATACTGATATTATACGAATATGTTTTGAGTAAAATGTATTTCGTTTAAGGTTGTTTGTTCGAGTAAAACTTGTCGAGGACCGTTCGTTGCTCCGATAAGAAGAGGACTATTCTCGTCTCGTATTAAGGCAAGTTATCTTGCTTGGTTATAATGATGATTAGATTCTTCCGATGGTTATATCTTTCATATGTATGAATTGTTCATGAAATGTTTGATCTCGATATTGTCCTTGACGTTATTCCGCTTTCTTCATGGGTTGCATTCCCAAGTACGCTGCTTTGAATCATTGATCTCGTTGGCCTTATTTTCACTACGGTGAGTTTTTATTGATCCTAAATCGGATATGTGATTTGTTTTGGATTTCTTATCCTTTGAGTTTAGTTGTCTTGTTTTATCGTGACATATCCTAATCATATCTGCCCGATTGGTTATTGTGTAGATTTTTAGCCGTGCACATATAGTCATCGGCGGATATTATTCCGCTGGCCGTGCACACGGGACGTAGTTTCGTGAGGCTAATTAGGTACATTGTCCTACGTATATTCGGATTCCATATACGGGCGGACATGTGCACGGACACATTTCCGGATCGGGCGTCTTGTGATGTCCATCTTTGAGCCATACCGTAAATCGTCCATAGTATTGGATGCTTGTGATCGTTCGTTTCATACGCCCGAGGGGTATGATTGATAGTCGGAATGATTTCTTTGAAATCTATATATGTGAATTTTATATGTCAGAAGAATTGATTATCATGTATATCTGACCCTGTGTTGGGCGAAATACTTGTATTGTATTTTAGGTCGAGGCAAGGGCAAGGCACGGGAAGAGCATGTCGACGGCGAAGGATTCGGAGGATACTAGTTCAGGGGGCCCCTCATCTTGTTGTCCGGTTATGTTAAACCGTGTTGCGTTATTTCCTGTTCCTTTTAAATTGCTATTTGGTTGTATTTGACATTTGAAGTATTTTCCATCTCCATATGGTTTATACTTGTTTTTGGATCCTGTGTATTGTAAGGTCGTTGGCCATATTTTGATAAACTCCTAAACGGAGTAATGACTATTCATTGTGGTTCGGTATCACAAATATTATTTATTTAAATTGTTTTGGATATCGCCTGGTGAGTCCCGGTGTGGGATTCACGGCACTGTAATAGCCGCTTTGGGGTGTTACAGAAGATGGTATCAGAGAGCGTCGTTTTTTTTTTATGAGTCATTGAGAAATGAACTAGTATCAAGAGACCTTCGTGTCACGTGTGACCCGTGCAAGCGCCTGACCCTACGAGCCAAATGCGGTATGTACTTTATGAGCCATGGTTTAATTACGGCATGATATTGATATCGTATGGGTCTCTTTGTTGATCATGTTATTTCGAGGAATTGTGACAGATTTATCGATTGATAATCCGAGGTAAATGCCGAATTTATTATACAATTGAAATTGTTCGACTTGACATCGATATGATATTCGTGCAACGATTGTGGTATCGCTAACCGTTTTCCTTGAATATGTGATTCTTTGTCGCTATTAACTTAGCATAAATTTTGGTATCTTGAACTGTACTTATAGTTACCATTATGATTGATTCTTTCAGTATGGAAAGAAACCTAAGGGGTCGTGGCAGAGGGGGACGAGGCCGCGGAAGGGGCCGAATCCCGATACCTCGAGCCAATAGACGCGCGAATGCGGATCAGAGTTCCGCAGATAGTGGTTCACCTTCTAGGGAACAATCGCACCACAGTGGGCGCGGAGATGCGCGTGTCGATCCTTATGTCGTAATGCAGGGCATGATGACACAGATGACCCAGATGGGTCAACTGATGGAAGCTATGCAGAGGGCCGCTACTGGCCAGCAGCAGGGGGCTCATCCTCCTCCTGTGATTGGCGGACCCATTCTTATCTCGGGTTCGGGATGAAGTGACCCAGGGGAAAGCCCCTGGGTTCGTGATCCACGAGGATGGATTGATACGTTTTTGAAATCGAGTTTGTATACCCGCTGACGAAGAGTTGAGGAACTCTATCATGAGAGAAGCCCACGCTACCCCGTACTCTATTCACCCGGGCTCTAGCAAGATGTATAAGGATTTGAAACAGAATTATTGGTGGGGGAATATGAAGCGTGAGGTTGCCGAATTCGTTTCGAGGTGTTTGACCTGTCAGCAGGTTAAGATTGAGCACCAGCGACCCGCAGGAATGCTGAAACCGCTCCCGATTCCTGAATGGAAATGGGAGGACATATCTATGGATTTTATCACTAGCTTACCGACGAGTCGTCGAGGAATGAATACGATTTGGGTGATTGTGGACCGTCTGACCAAATCAGCCCACTTCTTGGAAATTAAGGACACGTGGGGGCCCGAGAGATCGCCCACTGCTTATTAAGGAAATTGTGAGACTACACGGTACCCCCAAGAGCATTGTATCGCATCGTGACGGGCGATTTGTGTCACACTTCGAAGGCGCTCATCGTGCGATGGGCACACAGCTTGAATTTCAAGACGGCTTTCCATCCACAGATCGATGGTCACGGAAAGAACGATCCAGACTCTAGAAGATATGTTGAGAGCATGTGCTCTTGATCGAAGAACGATTAGGAAGCCCACCGCTTTGGTGGAATTCACGTATAATAATAGTTGGCACGCTTCGATTCGATGGCACCGTATGAGGCATTGTATGGCCGTCGCCGTAGGTCCCCCTTGTGTTGGGACGAACTGCCGAATCTCCGGGTACGGAACCCGATATGTTGTTAGCCGCCCGTGAGAAGATCACTTTGATTAAGAGTCGGTTGTTAACGGCTCAAAGTCGACAAGTCTTATGCGACCATCGTCGACCACTTGAGTTCGAGGTTGGTGACCATGTGTTAATGAAGGTGTCTCCTACTCGAGGTGTTTTTCGTTTCGGGAAGAGGGCAAGTCGAGCCCAAGGTACATTGGGCCGTTTGAGGTTCTGGAGCGTGTAGGTGATCGCCTATCGACTAGCCTTGCCACCGACCTTGAGTAAGATTCACAACGTGTTTCATGTATCCCACCGAGGAAATATGTTGCTGATCCGAGCCACGTACTTCAATTCGAAGATATTGATTTAGCAGAGGATCATTCATACGAGGAGCGTCCTGTACGGATACTCGAGAGGAGGATCAAGCAATTGCGGAACAAGGCGATTCCCCTATTGAAAGTTCAGTGGTCACGACACGGAGTCGAGGAGGCTACGTGGGAGACCGAGGATAGTATGCGAGCAAGATACCCCGAGTTATTTACCCCTTAGTTTCGGGGACGAAACTCTTTTTAAGGGGGTAGTATGTAATATCCGACCGTAACTTTTCATTTTTACCTGTCATTGTATTATTCGGATAATCTGATTATCGTGAATCGTTGCATTTAGTATTATGTCGTGGTATTATAGATCTGAATATCATATCGTTGTTAATTCATTCCAAATGTGATGATTCGATGATAATTAGAGAGTTGTATTTTCGGATTTTTCTGTTGATGTAGCGCACGTTACACAGTAAGATTAGCGTACGCTAATCTTGTGCATTAGCGTGCGTAAGGTTTCCTCGGTTGCGTACGCTAAGAGGGAATCTGGCAGCAGTTGACTTCAGCACGTGAACCCTTTTAACCGTTAGCATGCATGCGATCTAAGTCTGAGCTGTCATGTCGGTGAGAATCTACTTTTATTAGCGTGCGTAACCCATTCTTCATTAGCGTGCGCTAACGGCCTGCGATTATTCAAGACAGTAGCCACTGTAAGCCACTTACGTACGTAATATCGACCGGATAGCGTACGTAAGGGCATTAGCGTACGCTAAACTGTCCGGATAGCGTGCGCTAAGTCTGCACAGTCTATTTATAGGACCACTGCTTTTTCATTTCTTCACGACCCAAACCGAATTTCTCTCTTCACATATCATCCTCTCGCACTCTAAAACGATATAAACCTTCACCAACTTGTTTCTAAGCCTTAAATCTCGGAGTGGAGCTCATTTTCTTGGAGATTTGGAGTTGTTTTTAAGCTTGGAATATATTCTCTCATAGCATTGAAGTTATTCTTCATTTCTGGAGGTTGGTGTGTTTTCTTCTTTGCATTATTTTCTTATATTGATTATTAATGACGAATTATACTTCACCTAGAGTAGATTAAGCAAGTAAAACATGGTTATAATTAAACTCTTTAAGCACTTTTGATGAATATGCAAAATAAGGGTTTGAAAAATAGGTGTTCTTGATGATATAGTGATAGTAATCATGATGTAAGAGTCATCACTCACCTTCCGGACGAATTTAGCTCAAGAGACTTTGATGGATCGGTTAGCTTCTTCATAATCGGATTTAATCAAGAACTTAAAATCATAAAGTGATTTTAAACACCATTTTAGGTATTTATTTACCTTGAGAAGAACTTGATGATGTTAAATATGAGATTAGATGATCTAGTTCAGAAACCTTAGAAGCTTTAACAAAGCATATCTATTCAGTTGCATCAAGTCCTTGAAGATTGATAAGGGTCTTGATAATTACAACAATAACTTTTCATGAATCTAAGGTGTTGAGAACCTTGAATGTTTGATCATCATACTAGATAAATGGTAAATTCACCATCATGTTAATGAATCCTCCAGCCTTGTAAACATAGACCTTGATAACCTTCATAAGTATGGTGTAATCTCAGAGCTTATGAACTTGTTGTTAGTTTTAAGTCAATATAATTGAGAGGAGAATAATCATAATGTGCAGATTTTACCTTTCAACCTTTTAATGTTTTGGAAAGTTTAATCATCATAAGATGATCTTAACATCATAATTGGTTATTCAACATACCCTTGTTAGAACTCTTGCTTATGATGAACCATGCGAACATTCGGTCAATATTGTAAACCGATCCTTATGATTGTAATGATGATTAGAAGGACTCCTGGCATAAGGCTTCAATAATTGGTAGTAACAAACTATTTTAAAGGATTGTAGGTTGACGTCTTACTAATCCTATACTGATATTATACGAATATGTTTTGAGTAAAATGTATTTCGTTTAAGGTTGTTTGTTCGAGTAAAACTTGTCGAGGACCGTTCGTTCGTTCCGATAAGAAGAGGACTATTCTCGTCTCCGTATTAAGGCAAGTTATCTTGCTTGGTTATAATGATGATTAGATTCTTCTGATGGTTATATCTTTCATATGTATGAATTGTTCATGAAATGTTTGATCTGATATTGTCCTTGACGTTATTCCGTTTTCTTCATGGGTTGCATTCCCAAGTACGTCGTTTTGAATCATTGATCTCGTTGGCCTTATTTTCACTACGGTGAGTTTTTCTTGATCCTTAATCGGATATGTGATTTGTTTTGGATGTCTTATCCTTTGAGTTTCGTTGTCATGTTGTATCGTGACATATCCGGAATCATATCTGCGTTCCGATTGGTTATTGTGTAGGATTTTTAGCCAGGCACATATAGTCATCGGCGGATATTATTCCGCGTTGGCTGTGCACACGGGACGTAGTTTCGTGAGGCTAATTAGGTACATTGTCCTACGTATATTCTGGATTCCATATACGGGGCGGACATGTGCACGGACACATTTCCGGATCGGGCGTACTGTGATGTCCATCTTTGAGCCATACCGTAAATCGTCCATAGTATTGGATGCTTGTGACTGTTCGTTTCATACGCCCGAGGGGTATGATTGATAGTCGGAATGATTTCTTTGAAATCTATATATGTGAATTTTATATGTCAGAAGAATTGATTATCATGTATATCTGACCCTGTGTTGGGCGAAATACTTGTATTGTATTTTAGGTCGAGGCAAGGGCAAGGCACGGGAAGAGCATGTCGACGGCGAAGGATTCGGAGGATACTAGTTCAGGGGGCCCCTCATCTTGTTGTCCGGTTATGTTAAACCGTGTTGCGTTATTTCCTGTTCCTTTTAAATTGCTATTTGGTTGTATTTGACATTTGAAGTATTTTCCATCTCCATATGGTTTATACTTGTTTTTGGATCCTGTGTATTGTAAGGCCGTTGGCCATATTTTGATAAACTCCTAAACGGAGTAATGACTATTCATTGTGGTTCGGTATCACAAATATTATTTATTTAAATTGTTTTGGATATCGCCTGGTGAGTCCCGGTGTGGGATTCACGGCACTGTAATAGCCGCTTTGGGGTGTTACAGAATCCCTACGAGGATCGATCGAGCTACGTATCTACGAATATATAAACGAAAAGCAAGAGTCGTAAGAAACTAACCCTCGAAGTCCGTTGATTAAATGGTAACCTTCTCTTGAGTTATTCCCCAAGCTCTTGAAGGATCCAACGCCGAAAGCACCGCGTCTCTACTTGCCACGCGCCGTAGAAACAACCGGAACGACGATCACCTTGCTATCCTCCGAGGATACGGCTAGAGCTAAGTGATGAAGCTATATATGTAAATATTACTACACTCTAAGTGTTTTAATCTTACTCTCTCTATATGATTTTCTCTCAAATTTTCTCCAAGAAAAATGAAGAAGAAATGAATGAAGAAGATGAAGATAATTGAGAAAATAGTTTTTCTCTCTCTCTATCAATCTCACTCACGTAGGAATCATATCTTATTTAAGAGATATGAAGTCTTCCTCCTTATATTCTTATTCCACTCTCATGTGAACAACTCATGTCACATGAGATCAAACCCCACAAAGTCATCTTTTTCATATAAAATGAAAACAACAAGACAAGAGGAAAGTGGGTGGAAATTAGGGGGGCGGCTACCATGCAGAAACGGATGAGTTCGGTTCGTTTCGGACTCCCGTGAGTCCAAACAGATAAACTACGATTATCTCCGTCCGATGTATTTGTATCGATTAATTAATCCAATTAATTAAACATATCAAATACAAAATAACATAATTAATTTCTCCAAGAAATAATTATATTCATGAATTAAATTAATCACCCAGTGATATATTTAATCCATTAAGCCGTAAATCAATTTATCCAATAAATCGATTTAAACATCCAATGTCCCAAATTAGATATCTAATATCTAATATTCATAATGAGAGAATTAGCTTAATTCATTCCGTCGTCAATCCTAATGCGCGACTCGGTAGGTCCGTCTCAGTCAGCAATGGGAGGAACCAAAGAGTAGTAGCACCACCTAGCCAGCCTGGCGGCCTACACTGCACTTAATCGAGAACGAATGATTGGGATCATTCAAGAACCATTCTGTCGTGAATACCAGTATACGTATAAACCCTTCTTTAAAATGTCCCGATCAAGTTATAGGGTCACGGTCAGTCAAACCCTATCTGTACTTGACGCTATGCATGCGTTAATGCAAATCGAGATCATCGAGCTCTCGTGTATCTAATACAGCTAGCTCCAATGCTTTGGCCAAAGACTTATGATCTCATCTCCCAATAACCGCATAGGACATATAACCCGTTCACTAACAGGAGAAAGAATTCTATCTTGGTATTAAGTAGGACCTGCTACTTGCCCGTCAAGATGCACGTCGAGGTTGACCCCCGCCTTCCGGTTTATAAGGTCGAACTACTCTAATGAAAATCTTGACGTCACAAGCACATCCCTACTAAATCCTCAAGTCGAAGGTTCACGAATACCTATCAAAACTTTTCGATTCCATCATTGACTGTCCCGGAGTGAAATCCATGTGAAGAATCGAGGGTGAGTCGGTTCGAGTATACTAATCTAATTAGCATACCTATAACGTGTGCTCCTACTAACCATTAGTGTTCGACAGGCACTCTTCCATGTCAAAGAACACGTCATACAAGTCTTCACATAAACTTAACGCCCAATCAAGTTTCATCGACTTGCGAACGATTAAGTATTTGAGCTATAAACCTTTCCAGTGCCGACCCCCTTATCCAATAAGGAGTGGAACGTTTTGCTCTCAAATACACAGACTAGTTTCTATATGTTTATTTACGAGTTAGGAATGCCAGTAACTACTAGTAAATAAAGAAACATTCATTTGCCTTATATAAATGGTTTACATAATTACAAGTACAATACCCTCACTCAACAACCTCTGAGTGGCATTCGAGGGCATACTCCTAACAATCTCCCACTTGCACTCAATGCCACACACTATGATATCTAATACCCATGTTCTCCAGATGACGCTCCAAGCTAGTCTGAGAAAGTGGCTTGGTCAGTGGATCGGCGACGTTGTCGGCCGAGTCTATTCTGTGCAGCACAATGTATCCCTTGCGAACAAATTCTCTTACGAAATGATACTTCCTCTCAATATGTTTGGTGCTGTTGTGAAACCTCGGCTCCTTAGCCTGCGCTACAGCTCCGTCGTTGTCGTAGAAATGCATGAACAGCACCAAAGACATGGTATAATTTGAAGTTCTCCCAGAAACTTCTTAATCCAGAACCCTTCCTTGGAAGCCTCCGAGGCTGCTTGATACTCAGCCTAACATGTGGAATCAGCAGTCGCGCTTTGCTTGGCACTACGCCAAGATACTGCTCCGCCATTAAGAGTAAATATGTAGCCAGAAGTGGACATCGAGTCGTCCTTCAGTCCTTGGAAGTCCGAATCAGTGAATCCCACCACATCCAATTCTCCACCGCCATACATAAGAACCATATCTCTAGTTCTTCTCAAGTACTTGAGAACGTTCTTTACAGCAGTCCAATGTTCCCTACCTGGGTTTGCCTGAAACCTACTCACCACGCTTACATCATGCGCGATGTCAAGTCTTATACACAACATAGCATACATAAGGCTACCCACGACCGAAGCATATGGTATATTACTCATTTCCTTGCGTTGTTCCTCACTTTGAGGACACATCTTCAAGGTGAGTTTTATTCCATGTTGCATCGGTAGGAACCCTATTTTAGAATCATCCATCTTAAATCGCTTTAAGATCTTATCTATATAGAGGGCTTGGGAAAGGCCTATTGTTCTCTTCGCTCTATCCCGGTAGAGCCGAATACCAAGAATATAGGTTGCTTCTCCCAAGTCTTTCATGGAGAAATTACTCGAAAGCCAAGCTTTCACAGAACTGAGCATTCCCACATCATTTCCTATTAGTAGAATGTCATCTACATATAGTACTAAGAATGAGATCTTGCTCCCACTAACCCTCTTGTATACATAAGGTTCCTCTTCATTTTGCACGAAATCAAACTCTTTGATTGCCTCGTCAAAACGAAGGTTCCAACTACGCGATGCTTGCTTCAGTCCATAAATGGAACGCTGAAGCTTGCACACTTTCTGAATATCGACTTCGGACACAAAGCCTTTAGGCTGCTCCATATAGATTTCCTCCTCGAGGAATCCATTAAGGAAGGCCGTCTTTACGTCCATTTGCCATATCTCATAATCGTGGTAGGCAGCTATAGCAAGCATCATGTGAATAGACTTGATCATGGCTACGGGCGAGAAGGTATCGTGGTAATCGATCCCTTCCTTCTGGGTATAACCCTTTGCCACAAGCCTGGCCTTATAGGCGTCAACCTTGCCATCACCATCAGTCTTTCTCTTGTAGATCCACTTGTTCCCAATAGGCACTATTCCCTTGGGGCGGTCTACTAGAGTCCAGACCTGATTGACATGCATCGAGTCTATCTCAGCTTCCATAGCGTCACGCCATTTCGCGGAGTCTACATCCACCATTTCTTGGTCATAGGTCGTCGGGTCGGTCTCTTGGCTATCACTTGGAACCTCATGGAGACCCAGCTCCTCCAAGTGCACAAGCCCATACCTCTCAGGTAAATGAGACACTCTACTAAACGAGGTGGTTGTACTTGTGTTTCAGAAGGTTCGGTTCCAGTTTCTTGCACAGGTGTCTCCTGAGGAGTTTCATTATATTCTTCTAAAGAAATACTTCTACCTGCTCCACCTTCCTGAATGAACTCATCTTCCAGGAAGTTTGCTTGTAAAGCAACAATGATCTTTCGATCATCGGGCATGTAGAATAGATATCCCATCGTCCTAGATGGGAATCCAATGAAACGTCCCTTCGCAGACCTAGCTTCCAACTTTTCCACCTTAGTCTTCTTGACATAGGCGGGACATCCCCAAATCCTAATATGATTAAGACTTGGTTTCCTTCCCTCCCACATCTCATGTGGAGTTTTAGGAACGGATTTGGAAGGACATCTGTTCAAGATATACGTGGCAGTCAGGAGTGCATACCCCCACAGGTAAATCGGCAAGTTAGTATAGCCCAGCATGGAACGGACCATGTTCAACAGGGTCCGATTCCTTCTTTCTGACACACCATTTAACTGAGGAGTACCTGGAGGTGTTAGTTGTGAAACTATTCCATGTTCCTTAAGGAACTGGTCAAACTCCATACTCATATACTCGCCACCTCGGTCCGACCGAAGTGCTTTGATATGATTACCAGTTTGTTTCTCGACTAGGGCCTTGAATTCCTGGAATTTCTCAAAGGCCTCGGATTTATGTTTCATTAAGTATACATAACCATACCTAGTATGATCATCTGTAAACGTAATGAAATATTGATATCCGTCACGTGCTGCTTCCAAAGCACCACAAACGTCAGTATGGATTAATCTCAGTTTATCAGCGGCTCTTTCAAAAGTCCCTATGAAGGGGGACTTAGTCATTTTGCCTTTAAGGCAAGATTCACAAGTAGGAAAGGGATCCGATCCCAATGGACCCATAAGTCCATCTTTTTCCATCTTGTAAACCTTGGTCTGACCAACATGACCAAGTCTTAGATGCTATTTCAAAACTTGATTGGTTTCATCCCTACCACGTTTTCTAGTCATAGTATTCACAACTACTTTGTTGTTGAGATTTAGATGATACAATCCATTTAACAATGTAGCAGTACCCACTAGTTTATTTCTAAAATAAATTTTGCACGAACCATCACCAATGAAAAATGAAAAACCTTTTCGGTCCATGACCGAAATGGATACAATGTTTTTGTGCCCCTTGGGCAAAACAAGTACATCTTCTAAAGTCAAAACAAAGCCGGATTCTAAACCCAAAAGAAGTGATCCTATGTCAGTCGCCTCGACACTATGCCCGCTTCCGGCTGTGATCATAACTTCTCCAGCTCCAAGCTTCCTACTTTATTCCAGATCCTGATTCACGGTACAAATATGAGAACTAGCACCAGAATCTACTATCCAGGAAGTAGAAAATACAGTAGCAGAACAATTTGTTTCCAAAACTAAAAGTTCTCAGACTAAGTGCCATGAAGAATCGGACAGTCTCTAGCCCAGTGGCCCACTCACCGCACTTGAGACAAGCATCCTTCTTCTTCTTGTTCTTCGAACCATCGGGGCCTTGCCCTTACCCTTAAGGTCCTTAGCTTGCGGTCCACCGCTTCTTGGTCTTTTTCTTCTTATTCTTAGACCTCCGAGGTCCGAAGAAATCACAAGAGCAGACTCCTTCATCCGCGGAGTCTTCATTTGAGACCGAGTGGTCACAAGTTTGTTCATTAGCCCACTAAATTACATGCAATCTCATTGCAGTTGAAGTTCATAACAAACTGTGAGAAGGAATCAGGGAGAGACTGTAGGATAAGGTCGGTTTGGAGAGAAGTATCCATTTTAAAATCAAGAGCCTCCAATCTCTCGATCATGGATATCATTTTGAGGACGTGTTCCCCAACCTTCTCACCTTCCTTCATCCTTGCACCGAACAGTTGCTTGGATATCTCATATCTAGCGATTCACTGTGCTCACCATAAAGTTCGGTTAAGTGAGATAGAATCTGCCTAGCAGAAGTCATTTTCTCATGAGCTCTCTGAAGCGCATTAGACATAGAAGCCATCATGTATGCACGGACTTTTA
This sequence comes from Orobanche coerulescens, assembly GCA_033398695.1. Taxonomy (NCBI): domain Eukaryota; kingdom Viridiplantae; phylum Streptophyta; class Magnoliopsida; order Lamiales; family Orobanchaceae; genus Orobanche; species Orobanche coerulescens. Next base: position 116,368,967 of record CM065815.1, on the reverse strand, counting down.
CGTCATCCTTAACCCACTTTTCGTGGTTTTCGATCTCTTCCTTATTGGCTCTAGTCCACACAGGAGGCGTCGGAATGTCCGTCTCCAAGACGTATCCCAGTGCCTCTATACTGAGGACAATCATCAGATTGCGGAGCCAATCCACAAAGTTAGGTCCCATTAAGGTGTTCTTTTCAAGTAGAATTGCGAGTGGATTCATTGTCATATTGAGATTTGAGTCTGCATTAAGTACGATAGATTAATTAGTGACTCATTCAATTATGTTCTGAGTATAGAATTAAGGTCTTTTCTATTCTTGTTACCCAACTCCCACTATTTTTATCAGAATAACACACTCCCATGTGATATCCGGAAGTATCGTCACTCTACTTCATAGTGGGGATCGAGTTCTTTATAAATCTTAATAGAGGGCAACCGAACAAGTTTCTAGTCTATTAATTTTCATAAAGTGGTGTCCAACACCAACCCATCTAATGGATGATTCGATCTTCTTTTTCGCCTTGTTCACTCCCCTCAACCTATACGGTTTCTATGGTTCGTGAACAAGTTAAGTTTATACCATCGACGCAAATGAGTTTCACAATTGAATCTTATCCGGCAACCTATCAGGTTTCTAGGGATAAAATTTGCTCCAACCGAAGGCATCCAATGCGCCGGTAATTTATCCGTCCTCCCCGAACGACTACCCCGATAACTCAGAAGCATAGCACATCCGTTTTGGATTTTAATTTCCCGAAAACTCGATGGAGGGAAGGAAAACCTTGAAACTTATAAACTTAATAATTTATCGTGGGAGAATTTTCGCGATTTACGTTGCACTTTGCACATTAATCGTTTAAGCGCATTTGTGGCATTCATACAATGTGAAACAACCATTCACAACCTAGTTGCTACCAACATGTGGTTCATGGACCGTTCCTAAAAAACAAAAACTCCGTAATCTAATTATAAGTCTTCGTCTTGAATCTTCGTCTTCTAGAAATGGATCTTCCTCCGGTCTTCGTCATTACACATAAATTTTATATTGAAAATTGCATCCTAGATACAAATTTTTCTAGTAAAATAAATAGGCTCAAAACGGCCTTTACAACCCAATCGAATAAAACGAACGATTCAAAAACTAAGTCCACGAACCACATCCCCATTCAAAAGCATTCATCCAATAAATACTAAATAAATGGAAAGCGTAGAGATACATTGATCCAATCAACAATACGAACTGATCCAATCGATTCACACAATCGGTAATATGATAACGTTCAAAATAATTCGGTCGACCATAAATATTCCAATTAATCAAATTTCCCTTATAAAATGAAATACCATAAATCATTTTAATCATATTAAATCCAATTTAACATGCGGGAGATTAATTTTCAAGAATACAAAAAATCGAGCCGGGCGAAATTGGCTGCCATGGCCGAAGTCATCACCGGCAGACATGCAGACAAAGCTGGCATGGCCGAAGTCACGCCGGCAGCTGCCGGCCGGCTGCCCATCAGCCCCGGGCCGCGGCCTCGGAGCCTCGTGCCGCGCCCACAAGATGCTGGCCGCCTGTGTCGGCCGCACACGGGCCGCGGCCCCGACTTCCGACCCTTCCGACCGGCCCAACGGCATTTCGGGGCTAGTTTTTCGACCGGATATCCAATATCTATATTCTCCAACATTCATATCTTCAATATAAATCATATTTCCAAGAAATTAAGATTTATATTTAGACATAAACTTACGAAAAATATAACTACAACAAACGTAAAAACATATACCACGATTATGACTAAAATGATTCCAAATCATTCACCATCTAATCGAGCATTCCAAATGCTAATATAGTATATACGATCGCAAGACCTACGCTCCGATACCACTGTTGGGATTCGGTGCCTAAAATGAAGGCCCAGCGGAAGCGGTAAAACGAAAATTAATTCTATCCGAATCCCTACGAGGATCGATCGAGCTACGTATATACGAATATATAAACGAAAAGCAAGAGTCGTAAGAAACTAACCCTCGAAGTCCGTTTATTAAATGGTAACCTTCTCTTGAGCTATTCCCCAAGCTCTTGAACGATCCAACGCCGAAAGCACCGCGTCTCTACTTGCCACGCGCCGGAGAAACAACCGGAATGACGATCACCTTGCTATCCTCCGAGGATACGGCTAGAGCTAAGTGATGAAGCTATATATGTAAAGATTACTACACTCTAAGTGTTTTAATCTTACTCTCTTTTTATGATTTTCTCTCAAATTTTCTCCAAGAAAAATGAAGAAGAAATGAATGAAGAAGATGAAGATAATTGAGAAAATAGTTTTTTTCTCTCTCTCTCAATCTCACTCACGTAGGAATCATATCTTATTTAAGAGATATGAAGTCTTCCTCCTTATATTCTTATTCCACCCTCATGTGAACAACTCATGTCACATGAGATCAAACCCCACAAAGTCATCTTTTTCATATAAAATGAAAACAACAAGACAAGAGGAAAGTGGGTGGAAATTAGGGGGGCGGCTACCATGCAGAAACGGATGAGTTCGGTTCGTTTCGGACTCCCGTGAGTCCAAACAGATAAACTACGATTCCGTTCCGATGTATTTGTATCGATTAATTAATCCAATTAATTAAACATATCAAATACAAAATAACATAATTAATTTCTCCAAGAAATAATTATATTCATGAATTAAATTAATCACCCAGTGATATATTTAATCCATTAAGCCGTAAATAAATTTATCCAATAAATGGATTTAAACATCCAATGTCCCAAATTAGATATCCAATATCTAATATTCATAATGAGAGAATTAGCTTAATTCATTCCGTCGTCAATCCTAATACGCGACTCGGTAGGTCCGTCTCAGTCAGCAATGGGAGGAACCAAAGAGTAGTAGCACCACCTAGCCAGCCTGGCGGCCTACACTGCACTTAATCGAGAACGAATGATTGGGATCATTCAAGAACCATTCTGTCGTGAATACCAGTATACGTATAAACCCTTCTTTCAAATGTCCCGATCAAGTTATAGGGTCACGGTCAGTCAAACCCTATCTGTACTTGACGCTATGCATGCGTTAATGCAAATCGAGATCATCGAGCTCTCGTGTATCTAATACAGCTAGCTCCAATGCTTTGGCCAAAGACTTATGATCTCATCTCCCAATAACCGCATAGGACATATAACCCGTTCACTAACAGGAGAAAGAATTCTATATTGGTATTAAGTAGGACCTGCTACTTGCCCGTCAAGATGCACGTCGAGGTTGACCCCCGCCTTCCGGTTTATAAGGTCGAACTACTCTAATGAAAATCTTGACGTCACAAGCACATCCCTACTAAATCCTCAAGTCGAAGGTTCACGAATACCTATCACAACCTTTCGATTCCATCATTGACTGTCCCGGAGTGAAATCCATGTGACGAATCGAGGGTGAGTCGGTTCGAGTATACTAATCTAATTAGCATACCTATAACGTGTGCTCCCACTAACCATTAGTGTTCGACAGGCACTCTTCCATGTCAAAGAACACGTAATACAAGTCTTCACATAAACTTAACGCCCAGTCAAGTTTCATCGACTTGCGAACGATTAAGTATTTGAGCTATAAACCTTTCCAGTGCCGACCCCCTTATCCAATAAGGAGCGGAACGTTTTGCTCTCAAATACGCGGACTAGTTTCTATATGTTTATTTACGAGTTAGGAATGCCAGTAACAACCAGTAAATAAAGAAACATTCATTTGCCTTATATAAATGGTTTACATAATTACAAGTACAATGCCCTCACTCAACAACCTCTGAGTGGCATTCGAGGGCATACTCCTAATAGCTAGGACATGGTGGACTGGAGTGTGGAGGCTCAAAACCCAAGACGAGAAGGATACGTTCACTTGGGACTACTTCAAGGAGACAGTTATGGAAAAGTACTACTCGAGGGCGTACAAAACCAAGATGCAAAAGGAATTCCTCGATCTGACCCAAGGAGGAATGTCGGTCACTGACTATGAGTTTTGCTCCTTACATGGTTGAGATGGATGACATAAAGTCTCAGAAATTCCGAGATAGACTACGTGATCGAACTCGTCACCATCAGGCTGGTCATGGTCGTCTGACCTATAATGAAGCAGTTGCAAGGGCCGAGGACATTTCTGCTAGTTTGGATGTGGAGAAGGCAAGAGCACCACCAGTCGCAGCAAATAACAAGCGCAAGTGGAACGATCAAGGGAGTGGTAGTTAGAATAATGCTAAGACTGAATTTTCAGAGGCGAAAACCTAGTCTGATAAACCTACATGTGCTACTTGTGGTAAGGGACATAAATGTGCATGTATTCTTGGTCATAATCGGTGCTACTTTTGCCGCGAAGAAGGACACATGGCCTCAGCATGTCCGAAGAAAGGAAAAGGCCCAGGCAATAATGTGTAAGGTCAAGGATCAGGAGGCAAAGCTCGAGTGTATAGCATGGCCGACGCTGAAGAACAGACTACCCCAAACCATGTCAAGTATGTTGTCAGTTGCATATATTACTGCTTTGGTGTTGTTTGATACGGGTGCATCTCATTCATTCATCTCTACGAAGCTTTGTACTATGATTGGTTGTAGAAGTAGTAAAGCCCCTAGATCTCTATTAGTTAGCATGCGTGCGGGGGGAGTAGTGCATGTAGACTCGATAACTGATAATGTGAAGATAGAGATTTACAAACATAGCTTCGTAGCCGACTTGCACATAGTTGAACTTAGTGATTTTGATGTTATTTTGGGTATAGATTGGTTGGACAAACATAGAGCTGTAGTTGATTGCTCCGAAAGGAGGGTAACCTTATGTTCGTATGTCGATGTCAAGACCGTATTCGAGGGAGTAAGATAGATTAGTACCCCGAATGTGATTTCAGGCATGAAAGCTGTGAAGATGTTGAAGAAGCGTAGTTGCCAAGGATTCCTCGTGAATGTGATGGGGAAAACAACTTCGGGGAAGACGGTAGCTGATGTACCTATAGTCAAGAAGTATCCAGATGTCTTTCCCGAAGACTTGCTGGGAGTTCCGCTGAATGGTTAAGTTGAGTTCTCGATTGATTTACCAGCCAGGAACGGCACCAATATCGAAAAGAATGGCGCCCAAGGAATTACAAGAGCTGAAAGTGCAACTTCAGGAACTACTCGACTCTGGATTTATCCGGTCGAGTGTTTCACTATGGGTTGCGCCAGTACTCTTCGTGAAGAAAAAGGACGGAAGTTTGAGGATATGCGTAGACTATCGTGAACTTAATAAACTCATGATAAAGAATAAATATCCACTTCCTGGAATAGAGGACCTATTCGATCAAATTGGAGGATCAAGAGTGTTCTCGAAAATTGATTTGAGATCTTGATATCACCAACTAAGGATTAAGGATGATGATATCCCGAAGACCGCATTTCGAACTCGATATGACACTATGAGTTATAGTGATGCCATTTGGATTGACTAATGAACCGGCGGTATTCATGGACCTCAAGAACCGTGTATTTCAACCTTATTTATGTTTGTCATTGTGTTCATAGATGACATACTTGTGTATTCAAAGAGCAAGGTTGAACATGAGCAGCATCTTAGAACAGTATTGGAGTATTGGGAATACTGTGCAAGGAGAAGTTGTATGCGAAGTTCAACCAGTGTGAATTCTGGCTTAACCGAGTTGCATTTTTTGAACATGTGATCACTTCTAGAGGAATCGAGGTTGACCCGGTTAAGGTAGAGGCAGTTAATGATTGGAAAGTACCGAGTAATGCAAATGAAGTTTGCAGCTTCTTGGGTTTAGGTGGTTATTATCGGAGATTTATCGAGGGATTTTCGAAGATAGTTGCACCAATTACAAGATTGACTAGTAAGGGAGAAGTTTTCTTATGGAATGAGAAGTGCGAAATGAGTTTCCAAGAACTTAAGCGAAATTTTACTGCAACACCAGTTTTGATGATTCTCGATCCGACGAGATAATTCGTCATCTACAGTGGTGCATCCAAGCGAGGCTTGGGTGTGTATTGATGCAGGAGGGCAAGGTAGTTGCCTATGCTTCGAGACAGTTAAAACCGCATGAGCTGAACTACCCTACTCATGATATGGAATTAGCAGTGGTAGTTCATGCCTTGAAGATTTGGAAACAATACCTAGATGGAGGTAAGTGTGAAATTTATTCAGACCACAAAAGTCTTAAATATATTTTCACACAAAAGGAATTGAATATGAGGCAGTACAAATGGCTAGAGTTGGTCAAAGACAACGATTGTACAATTCATTACCACCCTGGTAAAGCAAACGTAGTTGCTGATCCACCGAGCCATAAGGCGACAGGAGACCTAACCTGTTTTTTTACCAAAGAGGGAGCTTGGTCAAGGAATTTGCAAGAATGAAACTTGAGATGGCTACACCATCGAATCCAGTTGAGTCGTTATTGGCTAGTTTGATGGTACAACCAACCTTGAGGAAGCAAATCAAAGAAGGTCAAGGACAAGATGACTTTTTGGTCAAAATGAAAGAACGTACTCTTTTAGGTGAGGATAAGGGATTCAGTGTGTCCGATGATGGCACAATGTACTACGAAGGGAGGATTTATGTTTCCAATGTTGTCAAGCTGAGAGAAGCAATATTGAAAGAGGCACATAGTACTCCATATACAATACACCCTCGAAGTATAAAGATGTACCAAGACCTTAAGGGGACATTTTGGTGGGAAGGTTTGAAAAGAGATGTGGCAGATTTTGTCAGAAGGTGTATAGTTTGTCAACAAGTGAAGGCAGAACACCAACGCCCCTTTGGACTACTTAAATCACTTCATATTCTGGAATGGAAATGGGAACATATTACGGTGGACTTTGTGGTAGGTTGCCTCAAACGGAAAGAGGAAACCACGCTATTTGAGTTGTTGTGGAACGACTCACAAAGTTAGCTCATTTTATCCCAGTTAAGATGAATTTTTGGATGGATCAGTATGCTCAACTTTACATCGGTGAGATTATTAAGTTGCATGGAGTGCCAGTCCCTATAGTATCCGATAGGGATACTCATTTCACATCGCATTTTGGGAATGTTTGCAAGAAGCCTTGGGAACGCAGTTGAATTTTAGTACGACCTATCATCCTCAGACTGATGGACAGTCTGAGAGGACCATTTAGATTCTTGAGGATATGTTGCGAGCATGTGTGTTAGACATGGGCAATAATTGGGAACAACGGTTGCCTTTGGTAGAATTTGCTTACAACAATAGTTATCAGTCAACGATCGGTATGGCACCGTATAAGGGTAGGAAGTGTCGATCAACACTATATTGGGAAGAAGTAGGTGAAAGGAGAATCTTGGGTCCCGAGATGATTGAGCAGATAGTAGGTGTTGTAGATAAGATTCGTGAGAGGATCAATATAGCACAGGATCGCTAGAAGTCTTACGCCGACAAGCGTAGGAAAGATCTCGAATTATGTGTTGGTGACAAGATATTCCTGAAGGTATCTCCTACAAAGGGAATTGTTCATTTTAGTCTAAGGAGAAAGTTGAGGCGGAGATATATTGGACCGTTCGAAATTCTCGAACGAATTGGAGAGTTAGCTTACCGCTTGGCTTTACACCTAGAACTTTCGGCTGTGCACAATGTTTTTCACGTATCGTTGTTGAGGAAGTATGTGCACAATCCCAGCCACATCAACAACTATACCGCCGTAGAGGTGAAGAAAGATCTTACTTATGAAGAACAACCAGAAGTGATTCTCGACCGATCAGTCTGGCAGTTGAGGAACAAAGAGAAGGTGTTTGTCAAAATCCAATGGCGTAACCACAGTAAAGATGAGGCTACTTGGGAGCGGAAGAACTTCAAGTTCGTTATCCGAATTTCTTCAATCGAGGTATGTCATTTATTTTCGAGGACGAAAATTTTTCTAAGAGGGGTATGATGTAATATCCGCCATTTTCATAATGTAATAATATTATTTATAATAATATTATCGATGCATCTCATTTCATTTAATCTCCTTTAGAGGATCATGACTATTTATTTCGACGTATCACAAGTACTCTTAGCCCGAGTCATTTTGTCAGATATCAAGAGTAGTCATTATTTATTTTTATAATAGTGTTATTAATTATTCAAGCTTAATACTAACACTACTATTATTAATATTATCATTATTATTAATAATATTATTAAAACTATTTTATTAGTACTAATATTATTATTATTATTATTATCATTTTTCAGATTATTATTATCAATATTACCAAATTATTATTTTTACATTACTATTATTACTATTATTATTATTATATCATTTATACTTAACCATGTGTCTTAACTTAACCAACTATGATTAAACTTAATTAACCACAATTGAGAATTCCTCTTTCCTCACCGATCGTTCCAAGCAGAGTTCTCGCTTTATCAAACTTCTTGATATATATCCAACATACAATCCTAATTCAACTAAAGTACTCCAATATTTACATCTATAAATATACTAATTCTGCAGTACAGAAATTCTTTACACATCGATCAAACATCCAAGCAAAAAATTAAAAAGAAAAAGAAAATACAATACAATACAGTTCCTGCAAGTTTACGCTAGGAAAATTACAACAGGAAGAGAAGAGGACATATGCCATAAACACAAAGTGCTTCTACTGTAGATTCTGGAGCAATCCGTTAGTGCGAATTTTCTCCTTTACCTTCTGCAAATCTGCTCCTTCCCAGTGAAGTAATTCAATCTTTTCTCTTTTTTATACAAGGCGTTCTTGTTTTGTATATCAACAGTTTGATTGATTCATAAGTACCAATTAATTAAGAAATCACCAAGTCAATCGACTTAATCATCTTCAACACCAAATACATTTTTTCTTTCCAACTGACTTTACTAGCAACCTCAAGAACAAATCTTCTGGAAAAGAATCGATCCCAGCAGCAATACCAATTCTTCTTTAATTTTCATCTTTCCAGCAACCTCCAGTGGAGATTAAAAAATCTAAATCTTCGTACATGTTTTTCCGCAAATTTTAATTTCCATAAAACACATGACGTCAAACCTAAACCATTAACCCAGTTCACCCACCACGAATTCAACAATCGGAAACACAAAAATCACAAATCACAACATTAATTTACAAAACCCAGCATCCCCCAGAATTCATCAAGTTTGACATACATTTTCAACCAAAAACTGAACTCAGTTTCTCAGTCTCCGGTCCAATTTCATGAACCAAATCAACAAACAAACCTCAGCAGCCCAACAGAGCTCAAGTTCCAGCTATATTTCAATCAAACGAATTGATTGAAACCAAACACCAAACCCAGACCTGTAACCCGAACCCTATTCAGCCTGTTTGCATACCAGTCACAAATCAGAAACTCGATTTGCACTTACATAATCTAGAAACCCGGTCCAAACCTATACCTGAGCAGAATCGGATTCTTGCTGCAATCTTTCCTCTAGAGATTGCCGCTTCTACATCGCTTGTCGCCCTGTAGCCGAGCGTTTATGTGTTCTTTTTTTGTTATGTGTCTTTCTGCCATTTTATTTCCGGCCGAGAAAGTGAGAGAGAGAGAGTCGAGAGGAAGAGAATTTTAGAGAGAGGTAGAGAGAGTTTTTGAGATACGTGAATCGGTGCAGAATATTAGGGAGAGAGAGACTAGAGGACAGAGAGTGAGGGATGGGAGGAAGAGAGGTGAAAAATGTTTGTGTCGGCTGAGGATAGGTTAGGGGTATTTATACTCGCGAAAAGTTAGGGTTTTTCAGTTAAGCCCTATTTTTTCCAGCAACTTTCAATTTAACCCCAAACACTTTTATCTTCGATTTTAACCCCAGCCCTTTTCCAGTCCTTCGTATTAAGCCTACAGATTTCTCAGATCTTGCAATTTGACCTCAGTCAACTTTAAAACCTTCAATTCAGTCCTATTTTGACCAAGACATTAAAATATTGACTCTTCAATTAATATTAATAATTAGTCCGATTTTATGCATATATATTTTAATTTTAGTCATTATGTCATAATATTTTACAATGATTAAATTCTTATCATACGTAGACTTTATCGAGGATTTATGGGCTTATGACTGTGAGTAGAGCATCTTCATATTCAAGTTCAAGCAACATCATTTATTCAGGTGGGAATTTTCAATATCACTTTAATTGCTTTAATTGGATTGTATATGTGAGATTCTATTCATGCTTAAAATTTATGATACATGTTGTAAATCAGGCTCACCTGTATACGTGTAAAGGGCTATCTTAAGATATATGTTGTGTGGGGACACCTGCACAACCTCAATACTCACATGCGTGCTCGATTCATGTTATATGTAGTATTGTGTGTATGTATTCACGTTGAGGAAAATATTATTGATAGAATAATTATTTAAATGCTTTCCATGAGATTGTATATTACTGTGATACGTGTGATTTCCATGAGCTGAAGGAAGCTCACCCCCATCTTTATTGATCCCGCAGATTAAACCAAGCTGGATGGACGAAGGAGCAAGCCGAGGGGGCATATGAATGAAATTTTATTAAACGATATTTTTCTTTATGTCTCATGTTTCGAAATTTATTTGGGGAAACTTTTGTTTAGAAATTAATAATTTAAAACTTATTCTTCTGCTGCAATTATGATCTCTTATCTATGATGTATTATTGCCTTAATTAAAGATATTTATTTTATGTCAGTGTAGCGACTTGACATTGTAGGCAAGAATTTTAATATTCTCAAAAGAAATTATTTTCGTCAAAATTTACCTTTTACTTATTTCCCTATAATTACCCCTAGAAAGTCGGGGCATTACATAGTGGTATCAGAGCGGGTTTTACCTTTCTGTAGACTCAATATATGTAAAAGTATCATACGCTCTCAGCTTCGCAACTTCATCACTCCGTCCAAGGTACCAAATTTCAGTCATTATTCATGCATATATCATTCCATTTTATTTACATGATTGTATATGTATGTACGAATTGTTAGAATGGCCAAACCTAGGATGACGCCACGTAAGAGGGTTCCTGATACATTTGACTCGCGTCTTCTGGCACGCAAAGATTGGTGGGATGATCCGAGTTTACTAGAAAATGCACCACACTATGTCATCAACAGGCTGAGCAAGTGGTTGCAGTCTGGGAAACGAGGTTCCGTCAAGCAACAACTGGAACACCTAATGGGGAAGTTATCCAAAGATTGGAGTTGTTGCATCTTCGGGCTTTGGAAAGAGTCCATCAAGATATCACCAGAAGAGCGAGAGACCACAGATGATTTCCAGTTCGTATATAGACGTTTATTGGATATGTACGCTCGAGATGCGATATCAGCTGCAAATTGGAGTTCCGACTCTAAGGATGAAGAAGACTCAGAAGAGTATTCCGAAGAAGACCTTGAGGAGGATCCTGAACAAGATCCAGAGGAAGATCTAGAGGAAGTTCCCGGTGAGAGCTCAAAGGTGGACCTCGCAGAAAATATGAAGGATGTATTGATGGCAGACATCGAGTCTGATGATGACGTCACTTTGTGGATTGAGCCGCGACCTCCTATTCCTGTTATAGAGATTATTAGCAGTGACGATGAGGAATAGGCGTAGGCTTAGTCTATTTTATTATATAACTATTATATTGAGATTTCCAGTGGAGGTTTCCAGTTTCATTTCTTTAAATCATATTATATAATGAATATCAGTTATTTTATTGCCTTTATATTTTTATGTGTTGCGACTATTATATGTGTTCTACCTGCCTTCTCATTTTTTATTTCTCGCACTGCATCGACTAATGGGTTTTACAACTCATTGGCAGACTCATGGCTAACCGAGGAAACCGCAACGCTCAACCCACCCAAGATCAGCTTTTGGTTGGATTGGCCACATTGATTCAAGGCGCAACCATTTTACCGCCGAATAATCCTGAGCAAGATCAAGCTCAAGTTTTCAAGCTGTTCAATCATTTCAAGCCGCCCGTCTTTCTTGGTCGTGAGAGACCAGCAACAATAGAAGAGTGGTTGTTGAACCTAGACAGCATCTTCGACTACATGGCATGCACCGATGCCCAGAAGGTGTCATGTGCTGTGTTTGAGCTCAAGGTGGATGCTAGGACATGGTGGATTGGCGTGTGGAGGCTCAAAACCCAAGACGAGAAGGATACATTCATTTGGGACCAGTTCAAAGAGATAGTTATGGAAAAGTACTACTCGAGGGCGTACAAAACCAAGATGCAAAAGGAAATCCTCGATCTGACCCAATGAGGAATGTAGGTCACTGACTATGAGCACAAGTTTAACCACATGTGTCATTTTGCTCCTCACATGGTTGAGACGGATGACAAGAAGTCTCAGAAATTCCGAGATGGACTACGTGATCAAACTCGTCACCATCTATCTGGTCATGGTCGTCTGACCTATAATGAAGCAGTTGCAAGGGCCGAGGACATTTCTGCTAGTTTGGATGTGGAAAAGGCAAGAGCACCACCAGTCGCCGCAAATAACAAGCGCAAGTGGAACGATCAAGGGAGTGGTAGTTAGAAGAATGCTAAGACTGGATTTTCGGGGGCGAAACCCCAGTCTGATAAACCTACATGTGCTACTTGTGGTAAGGGACATAAAGGTGCATGTATGCTTGGTCATAATCGGTGCTACTTTTTCCGCGAAGAAGGATACATGGCCTCAGCATGTCCGAAGAAAGGAAAAGGCCCAGGCAATAATGTGCAAGGTCATGGATTAGGAGGCAAAGCTCGAGTGTATAGCATGGCCGAGGCCAAAGAAGAGACTGAACCCCAAACCATGTCAGGTATGCTGTCAGTTGCAAATATTACTGCTTTGGTGTTGTTTGATACGGGTGCATCTCATTCATTCATCTCTACGAAGCTTTGTACTATGATTGGTTGTAGAAGTAGTAAAGCCTCTAGATCTCTGTTAGTTAGCATGCCTGCGGTGGGAGTAGTGCATGTAGACTCGATAACTGACAATGTGTAGATAGAGATTTACGAACATAGCCTCGTAGTCGACTTGCACATAGTTGAACTCAGTGATTTTGATGTTATTTTGGGTATGGATTGGTTGGACAAACATAGAGCTGTAGTTGATTGCTCCGAAAGGTGGGTAACCTTATGTTCGTCTGTCGATGTCAATACCATATTCGAGGGAGTAAGACATATTAGTACCCCGAAGGTGATTTAAGGCATGAAAGCTGTGAAGATGTTGAAGAAGCGTAGTTGCCAAGGATTCCTGGTGAATGTGATGGGGAAAAAAACTTCGGAGAAGACGGTAGCTGATGTACCTATCATCAAAGAGTATCCAGATGTCTTTCCCGAAGGCTTGCCGGGAGTTCTGCCGAGTCGTCAAGTTGAGTTCTCGATTGATTTGTGCCAGGAGCGGAACCAATATCGAAAAGAATGGCGCCCAAGGAATTACAAGAGCTGAAAGTGCAATTCAGGAAGTGCTCGACTCTGGATTAATCCTTCTGAGTGTTTCGCTATGCGGTGCGCTAGTACTCTTCGTGAAGAAAAAGGACGGAAGTTTGAGGATGTGCATAGACTATCGTGAACTTAATATACTCGCGATAAAGAATAAATATCTACTTACTAGAATAGAGGACCTATTCGATCAACTTGGAGGATCAGGAGTGTTCTCGAAAATTGATTTGAGATCCGGATATCACCAACTGAGGATTAAGGATGACGATATCCCGAAGACCGCATTTTGAACTCGATATAGACACTATGAGTTTATAGTGATGCCATTTGGATTGACTAATGCGCCGACGGTATTCATGGACCTCATGAACCGTGTATTTCAACCTTATTTAAGTTTGTCATTGTGTTCATAGATGACATACTTGTGTATTCAAAGAGCAAGGTTGAACATGAGCAGCATCTTATAACAGTATTGTGAATACTGCGCAAGGATAAGTTGTAAGCGAAGTTCAACCAGTGTGAATTCTGGCTTAACCGAGTTATATTTTTGGAATATGTGATCACTTCTAGAGGAATCGAGGTTGACCTGGTTAAGGTAGAGGCAGTTAATGATTGGAATGTACCGAGTAATGCAAATGAAGTTTGCAGCTTCTTGGGTTTAGCTGGTTATTATCGGAGATTTATCGAGGGATTTTCGAAGATAGTTACACCAATGACAAGAGTGACTAGTAAGGGAGAAGTTTTCTTATGGAATGAGAAGTGCGAAAAGAGTTTCCAAGAACTTAAGCGAAAGTTGATTGCAACACCAGTTTTGACGATTCCCGATCCGACGAGAGAATTCATCATCTACAGTGATGCATCCAAGCGAGGCTAGGGATGTGTATTGATGCAGGAGGGCAAGGTAGTTGCCTATGTTTCGAGATAGTTAAAACCGCACGAGCTGACTACCCTACTCATGATTTGGAATTAGTAGCGGTAGTTCATGCCTTGAAGATTTGGAGACATTACCTAGATGGAGGTAAGTATGAAATTTATACAAACCACAAAAGTCTGAAATATATTTTCACACAAAAGGAACTGAATATGAGGCAGCGCAAATGGCTAGAGTTGGTCAAAAACAACGATTGTACAATTCATTACCACCCTGGTAAAGCAAACGTAGTTGCTGATCCACTGAGCCATAAGGCAAGATGAGACCTAACTTGTTTGTTGAAGGAAAAACTTGGTCAAGGAATTTGCAAGAATGAAACTTGAGATGGCTACACCATCGAATCCAGTTGAGTCGTTATTGGCTAGTTTGGTGTTACAACCAACCTTGAGGAAGCAAATCAAAGAAGGTCAAGGACAAGATGACTTTTTGGTCAAAATGAAAGAACATACTCTTTTAGGTGAGGATAAGGGATTCAGTGTGTCCGATGATGGGGCAATGTACTAGGAAGAGAGGATTTATGTGCCCAATGTTGTCAAGTTGAGAGAAGCAATATTGAAAGAGGCACATAGTACTCCATATACAATACACCCTCGAAGTATAAAGATGTACCAAGACCTTAAGGGGACATTTTGGTGGGAAGGTTTGAAAAGAGATGTGGCAGACTTTGTCAGAAGGTGTATAGTTTGTCAACAAGTGAAGGCAGAACACCAACGCCCCTTTGGACTACTTAAATCACTTCATATTCTGGAATGGAAATGGGAACATATTACGATGGACTTTGTGGTAGTTGCCTCAAACGGAAAGAGGAAACCACGCTATTTGGGTTGTTGTGGAACGACTCACAAAGTTAGCTCATTTTATCCCAGTTAAGATGAATTTTCGGATGGATCAGTATGCTCAACTTTACATCGGTGAGAATATTAAGTTGCATGGAGTGCCAGTCACTATAGTATCCGATACTGATACTCGTTTCACATCGCATTTTGGGAATGTTTGCAAGAAGCCATGGGAATGCAATTGAATTTTAGTACGACCTAGCATCCTCAGACTGATGGACAGTCTGAGAGGACCATTCAAATTCTTGAGGATATGTTGCGAGCATGTGTGTTAGACATGGGCAATAATTGGGAACGACTGTTGCCTTTGGTTGAATTTGCTTACAACAACAATTATCAATCAAAGATCAGTATGGCACCGTATAAAGCCTTATATGGTAGGAAGTGTCGATCACCACTGTATTGGGAAGAAGTAGGTGAAAGGAGAATCTTGGGTCCCGAGATGATTGAGCAGACAGTAGGTGTGGTGGATAAGATTCGTGAGCGGATCAAGATAGCACAGGATCGCCAGAAGTCCTACGCCGACAAACATAGGAAAGATCTCGAATTCTGTGTTGGTGACAAGGTATTCCTGAAGGTATCTCCTACAAAGGGAATTGTTCATTTTGGTCCAAGGAGCAAGTTGAGGCCGAAATATATTGGACCGTTCGAAATTGTCGAACGAATTAGAGAGTTAGCTTACCGCTTGGCTTTACCCCCAGAACTTTCGGCTGTGCACAACGTTTTTCACGTATCGTTGTTGAGGAAGTATGTGCACGATCCCCGCCACGTCAGAAACTATACCGCCGTGGAGGTGAACAAAGATCTTACTTATGAAGAACAACCAGAAGTGATTCTCGACCGATCAGTCCGGCAGTTGAGGAACAAAGAGAAGGTGTTTGTCAAAATCTAATGGCGTAACCACAGTAAAGATGAGGCTACTTGGGAGCAGAAGAACTTCAAGCTCGTTATCCGAATTTCATCAATCGAGGTATGTCATTTATTTTCGTGGACGAAAATTTTTCTAAGAGGGGTAGGATGTAATATCCGCCATTTTCATAATATAATATTATTATTTATAATAATATTATCGATGCATCTCATTTCATTTAATCTCATTTAGAGGATCATGACTATTTATTTCGACATCACAAGTCTTAGCCCGATTCATTTTGTCATATATATATATATATATTCAAGTAGTCATTATTTATTTTTATAATAGTGTTATTAATTATTCAAGCATACTACTAACACTACTATTATTAATATTATCATTATTATTAATAATATTATTAAAACTATTTTATTAGTACTATTATTATTATTATTATCATTATCATTTTTCAGATTATTATTATCAATATTACCAAATTATTATTTTTACATTACTATTATTACTATTATTATTATTATATCATTTATACTTAACCGTGTCTTAACTTAACCAACTATGATTAAACTTAATTAATCACAATTGAGAACTTCTCTTTCCTCACCGATCGTTCCAAGCAGAGTTCTCACTTTATCAAACTTCTTGATACATATCCAACATACAATCCTAATTCAACTTAAATACTCCAAAATTTACATCTATAAATATACTAATTATGCAGTACAAAAATTCTCTACACATCGATCAAACATCCAAATGAAAAAAAAAAGAAAGAAAAGAAAATATAAGACAATACAGTTCCTGCAAGTTCACACGAGGGAAATTACAACAGGAAGAGAAGAGGACATCTTCCATAAACACAAATTGCTTCTGCTGTAGATTCTGGAGCAACCCGTTGGTGCGAATTTTCTCCTTTTCCTTATGCAAATCTGCTTCTTTCCAGTGAAGGTAATTCAATCTTTTCTCTTCTTTGTACAAGGCGTTCTCATTTTATATATCAACTGTTAGATTGATTCATCAGTACCAATTAATTAAGAAATCACCAAGTCAATCGACTTAATCATCTTCAACACCAGATACATTATTTCTTCCCAACTGACTTTCCCAGCAACCTCAAGAACAAATCTTCTGGAAAAGGATCGATCCCAGCAGCAATACCAATTCTTCTTTAATTTTTATCTTTCCAGAAACCTCCAGTGGAGATAAAAAAATCTAAATCTTTGTACATGTTTTTCTAAAAATTTCAATTTCCATAAAACACATGACGTCAAACCTAAACCATTAACCCAGTTCACCCACTACGAATTCAACAACCGGAAACACAGAAATCACAAATTACAACATCAATTTACAAAACCCAGCATCCCCAAACCATAATTCATCAAGTTTGACATACCTTTTCAACCCAGAACTGAACCCAGTTTCTCAGTCTCATCTCCAATTTCATGAACCAAATCAACAAACAAACCTCAGCAGCCCAACAGAACTTAAATTCCAGCTATATTTCAATCAGACGAATTGATTGAAACCAAACACCAAACCCAGACCTGTAAGCCTGTTTGCATACCAGTCACAAATCAGAAACTCGATTTGCACTTACCAAATCTAGAAACCTGGTCCAAACCTGTAACACCCCCGTGATATACAGAGATATTACAGTGCCGTAGATTCTTTTTAGAGAATCTACCAGGCTAAGACCAACACAAAATACATTAAACGATAACAAAACTAGGACATTCATCCGTTAAAAGAAACCAAATTCAACTCGATAAGTTGTACACCACAATACCAAATAACAAATCGTCCCGTAGGATAATAAAACACAACCACTCCCAACGGGAGTACAACAACATCATTAACCATCAAATTTGACACAACATACAACATAGACAGTACCCGCGCGAGTACAAAACCAAAACACTACTTTGACCATGACCATACGACCACCAACTTAAAATGATGCACGATATCAATGCTGCCCACCAAGCTCGTGTCCGCCCTGTGCTAGTCCTCCGACTGGACCTGTACCTGAATACACAAAAGTATATCCACCCCAGAAGGGGTCAGCAAGAAGCCGGTGCAAGTACAATGATTCTAGAATATGTACAACAAGTGAATAATCAACAAAAAACCACAGAAATCACAGTGCCATCATAGATATTCCGGAATACCACATCACAATCATCATCACAAAACAACCTCCCGAGCTATACTGGCCCCGCATCTCGCAAGATACGCACCCCAAGAGACCTCGTCAGGCTCTCTCTGGTTGTATATCCCAACCGAGTGATCCGTAGGGAAACGCAGCCTACCGGACCCCAGGGGACCCTCACTGGTTTTACTCGGATCACTCACACTCGATCAACAATTGGGACAAATCACATTTTTACATATTCACACGAAGTACATTAAACACAATCAAAGTACTTGCCTCAATTCGAACGACACGGGAAACAACAAACGGATGGACGTACGGTTCGAACTTCCTTCAACAATTCAACCCTAACACATCGAGATACCGAATCAAAACACAACACCATGGAAACGGAAGAATTCACACTAAGTTCTACCCTTAGAGACATTTAATCGAACACTACGGAGGCGACAAAGGTCGAACCCAAGAACGGATTAAAAACTCGGAATTTAATCCATAAACTTTGAGGGAAAACAAAGGAACATGATTACAATATCATAATCTAACATAATCCAAAGCCAAAACGAACTTGAATCAAGAATTCCCAATAAACCCCAAAATTCTTTCGAATAACTTGAAGAACTTCAACCACATACCTTAATTCAACTAAGAGATGGATAATTCTTCAATAATGAACTTAATATCTTGATTCTATAGTGTTTGGAACATGTTTATGGCTTGATTTTGGAGTTTAAGGTGGAGGATGAAGGGAAGGTGCTAGAATGCCCAAAAAATCAACCAAAGGCTGTATATAGCTCCCAAAATGGGTTTTTCAGCATTACTGCACTTCCGGTCGTGTCACAGGACACGGTCGAGTCAGGGGTCATGTCACAGTCCAGAACCTTTTTGCTTAACCGTAACAGTTCGACACGCCCGCGTCAAATGACACGGCCGTGTCACTGCACCGGGGTCTGCTATTTCGACAATAACTCCTTCGTACGGACTCCGATTGACTCACCGTTTGAACTATTGGAAAGCTAACTCAATTCTCTACAATTCTGAAAAAGTTTAGAATTTTTGGATTTTTTGGAATTTATGGTGATCGATCGAAGTCAGCCCTTGTGCAAATCACAATTCGGAAATATCTACTCTTATTCTATTAACACCCTTTTGGTAATACATTCATATCTTACGGCCATAACTCTCGAGTCACCACTTCGACATTCCGGCCAAGACAAACATACTCTGGAAATCACAAAACTCGACAATTACCAACCATAAACATTCCAATTCCGATCGTCAAAATACACGGTTCCAAATAACCATAATTCAACTTGGAAATTACGAATAAATTCTCAACTAAATACGTCCGAAACAACACACACACGAATACTAAAATACACGGATATTACACCCTTACCCCCTAAAAATAAGTTTCGTCCCGAAACTTGCAATCCTTTTTCAACAAACATCTCAACCGAAAATTTCCAACCTCATCATAGAAATAATCAATCGTTATCACAAGCGACTAACCAAAGCAATATAATTAAGGGTACGTGAAGTTGAGGTTCTCCCGTGATACTAACATACGACTCCTATATGAAGTCTCAACACAATACCAACATACCAATTTCTGTATCACTCCCAAAATTATCAGGGAATACTACAGCATCGTAGACCCCCGCGCCGGAACCCATAGGGCAACTAAAAATTTGTTTTCGAAATCGTTTAAAGCAAGTCAAAAGACAGTTGACGGCAATATCCTTTAAAAACATTCGAAAAGACTTTACTGAATTTATTTATGAAAAACTGCCGTAAAATATCATTTGAAAGTACAAAACCAAAATGCCATCACCCAACAAATTCATGAGTATATGTTAAACCACCGTCATACGTATTGACATACGTTTAGAAAATGATTTTCTGAAATAACTTGAGTTGCAAAATATCAAAAGGGCCATTTACAAATACTCATGCAACGGTTATAAGAAACAGTTAGAAATACATTTGCAGCGGAAAATAATCATTCAGTGACAATACTCGATTCCCCATTAAATGTCATAACTAGTATCACCCGGAAAGCTCACCTCTTCACGACCACTACTAGCTCCATCTCCGAGTACTAACTCATGGAAAGCCACAACAATTCAATCCTCCTCACAATCCACATCTTACACTCTCAATTGACGAATGAACTCAAATACTACCGTCTGTACTGTATTCAAACAATACCATGAATTCTCAAAACATCATCATAACTTACAAGTGTAGAATAATGCATCCGTGCTAAATCCTATCCGTCGGATTACACAATCAAATCTCAATTTGGGTAAACCAATAACATACAACATATCTGTAGATCAACTACCACAAAACAATGAATATAAATCCCGAAACATCGACATACATTCCGAATGCTCAGATGATCAATAACAATGATCAACCAATACATCAACCGAGAATGTCATCAACAAGGTAAACTCTAAATGATCAACAAAGGACCAAACAATAACCGAGAATACCATCGACAAGGTAATCTCCAAATGATCAATAAAGATCAACAATAACCGAGAATACAATCAACAAGGTAAACTCCAACACGATCAACAAGGATCAACAATAACCGAGAATACCATCAACAAGGTAAACTCAAAACGATCAACAATAAAGGATCTCAAAGAAATGACAACAACTGTCGAACATACCCCTCGGACGTATGAACATCCACCCGCAAACCGTCGAACATACCCAACCATAAATGGAGGATGAATGACCAAACAATATGGCTCAAAGATAGAAGTCATATTACGCCCGACCCGGAAACGTGTCCGTGCACATGTCCACCCCGTATACGGAATCCAGGATATACGTGGGACATGTACCTAATTAGCCTCACGAACTACGTCTCGTGTGCATGGTTCAATGCGGAAATATCAACACATAACCATAGTGTGCCCAGCTAAAAATCCTACACAATAACCTATCGGAACGCAGATATGACTCCAGATATGTCACGATGCAACATGACAACGAAACTCAAAGAATCACATATCCAATAAGGATCAAAAGACTCGCCGAAGTGAACAAAGACACACAGATAATGAAAGATCGACACGACCGACCATATCCAAAACAAACATCCTGGGATCACAATCCCCGAAGGATAATCCATACGATCAACAATCTCAGACAACAGTTCTGGGATCAACATCCCTCAATGAAACAATCGACACAACCATTAATACCAACCATAGTCCTGGGATCAACATCCCTCAACGAACAACCAATACGAATCTCAATATACGAAGCCTCAACGTACAACATATATAACAACTCAACATAATAATTATTTTCATAGCTGAACAATACTTAAATTACCTCAAAGCCGAAGACAATATTCTTTCCACGAACAACATCCCTGAACGAATATACAACTTACTCGAATAATCTCGAATGAGGTACAGTCCATCAACATCCATAAACCATCGTCCCGACATCATTGTCGACATGATAACTATCATCGATATCCAACATTCCATATCACCAACTAAAGATGACTCAAATTTCCGACTTCACCAAACACATTTAAATCATATACATTATGATTTAATACAAAGCAAAGCACAATATATAAACCACTATCCCGGTAATTTCACATTCACAATATCACTATTATATGAATCATAAATGAAATGAAACTGAAACCATTCATTAAGTATTATGAACTGAACGAGCATAAACTTGCCTCAACGACGATGCAACGAATCCGTTACCAAACCCATTGTGTTCCTCTACGAGCCTCTCCATCCCGACCAAGGCAATCCACGAGTTCTTCACTCTCAATTTCAACAAAACGGTTATAGTCATCGATCAACTATCACAATCTAATGTCATAATCGATTAACAGCCCGTTTGATAATAATCAACAACCGGCATAACTAACCAACAAACCCAATGGTTCAACAATACTTCGATCAATCATGAACTCATTTTAACAACGTAAGTCTGAAATCCGATAGTCATACCAATAATCAATTCAAACTAATAATATGTGTGTCAACATTCTCACTTCCAACTTTGACCTCAAATACGAATTTAACAATGTTCCTTTTTATTCATATTCATAAATCCATTGCAAAACGCTGATACCGATACCCTCAAAAAATCCAAATTATCCAAATAATTTAATATTATGAATAATCATATACCAAGATTAACCACAATCGCTCTAGTTTCAACCTCATATCATGATTTGTGTTTCATCAAGAACATATGAAATCCACCACTATAATCAATATACTATTAATTTCTAAATATCAAATCCAAGACTATATCCAAAACCATTTATATCTTTTAGCATATTCCTTCTTAGGGTGATATGTACGAAGGACACCACAATTCCATAATCATGCTCATAATAAAACAACATAATCCAAGATACATATATCATCATTTCCTCAACACAGATTTATGTGAAATATTCAAATTCATCACCGCACTTCTAAAATCTACCATTACAAGATGTAATCATCAATAACACCATCAGGATCAAAAAAATTAAAGTGTAGAATGGTTTGACATACCTCAAGAAAATGTTCAACACCAATGAACATCTCAAGAATCAACTTTAACTCCATATATCCTGCTCCAATCCATGCTCTCCAGTACTTAATCGATTCAGGAGAGGCAAATCAGTCTCGAAGGATTGAAGAATTAAAAGGCGAGGTTGAACTTCTCAAAATACCAAGGTGGTGGAGATCCCACATGTTTATAAATTCTAGTCACTACGTACGTTATATGAACAACCTAGCACACGTAACACTCCTTACGTACGTTATCTGACCTTGATAGGGTACGTAACACTAATCCAGAGGTCACTGTCTGCTTTCCTTACGTACAACATGTAACACCAGCGTTCGCGATCAATGCCTCACTTATGCATTATGGCCTTGATAGCGTAGGCAATTACCGTCCAGGGATTATTGCTTTTAATTCATTCAATGGCTTACGTACGCAAAGCCCATGCCTTAGCGTTCGTAATATAGTCGTTGACTTGCTACAGTAACTCACCCATTTAACGTACGTAATATGCAATCCATAGCGTACGTTAGCTCCAATATTGACTTGCCTTAACCACTCCTATGTCGGATGTTGCCGACCACGGGACCCACTTGTCGGCCATTTCCTGAACCCTGACCAATATCTCCAATAGCATACGTTATGCATGACATATAGCACATGCTACACCTGACGTCTTAACATACGCTAGATCCTCGACTTAGCGCACATTATGGCTTCCGTAATAACCTCTTATAACTGCTCCTGTTTGTCATCCCAACAGTGTCCTCATCCCAGTAATGCTCTCATATGATATTCCTGATATTAAAATTAGGACGATCTGATACCCGATATCTTCAAAAATATCTGTCGGTCGACTTCATCCATTATGAGAATACAGCTGTCTCAGATTACAAGTTATTCATCCAAATTGAACAACAAGGGAAGATTGAGGAGATGAAAGATTACAACAACAGATTATCCAATCACATCAACAATTATTCTCGAAAAGAAGAAATAACTAACCTCCGAGGGGACTCCCAGCACAGGCAACACAAGGTGGCAGCAACCCAGTGATATCATGAACAAAATACCGACTCAACTTTAACAGACCCAAAACACCAACAACCTAGGTATCCATAAACCTAAGCTCCGATACCATATTCTGTAACACCCCCGTGATATACAGAGATATTACAGCGCCGTAGATTCTTTTTAGAGAATCTACTAGGCTAAGACCAACACAAAATACATTAAACGATAACAAAACTAGGACATTCATCCGTTAAAAGAAACCAAATTCAACTCGATAAGTTGTACACCACAATACCAAATTACAAATCGTCCCGTAGGATCATAAAACACAACCACTCCCAACGGGAGTACAACAACATCATTAACCATCAAATCTGACACAACATACAACATAGACAGT
Organism: Orobanche coerulescens; assembly: GCA_033398695.1. NCBI lineage: Eukaryota > Viridiplantae > Streptophyta > Magnoliopsida > Lamiales > Orobanchaceae > Orobanche > Orobanche coerulescens. The sequence continues at coordinate 116,344,806 of CM065815.1, read as the reverse complement.
ACCCGCGCGAGTACAAAACCAAAACACGACTTTGACCATGACCATACGATCACCAACTTAAAATGATGCACGATATCAATGCTGCCCACCAAGCTCGTGTCCGCCCTGTGCTAGTCCTCCGACTGGACCTGTACCTGAATACACAAAAGTATATCCACCCCAGAAGGGGTCAACAAGAAGTCGGTGCAAGTACAATGATTCTAGAATATGTACAACAAGTGAATAATCAACAAAAAACCACAGAAATCACAGTGCCATCACAGATATTCCGGAATACCACATCACAATCATCATCACAAAACAACCTCCCGAGCTATACTGGCCCCGCATCTCGCAAGATACGCACCCCAAGAGAGCTCGTCAGGCTCTCTCTGGTTGTATAGCCCAACCGAGTGATCCGTAGGGAAACGCAGCCTACCGGACCCCAGGGGACCCTCACTGGTTTTACTTGGATCACACACACTCGATCAACAATTGGCACAAATCACATTTTTACATATTCACACGAAGTACATTAAACACAATCAAAGTACTTGCCTCAATTTGAACGACACGGGAAACAACGAACGGATGGACGTACGGTTCGAACTTCCTTCAACAATTCAACCCTAACACATCGAGATACCGAATCAAAACACAACACCATGGAAACGGAAGAATTCACACTAAGTTCTACCCTTAGAGACATTTAATCGAACACTACGGAGGCGACAAAGGTCGAACCCAAGAACGGATTAAAAACTCGGAATTTAATCCATAAACTTTGAGGGAAAACAAAGGAACATGATTACAATATCATAATCTAACATAATCCAAAGACAAAACGAACTTGAATCAAAAATTCCAACAAACCCCAAAATTCTTTCGAATAACTTGAAGAACTTGAACCACATACCTTAATTCAACTAAGAGATGGATAATTCTTCAATAATGAACTTGATATCTTGATTCTATAGTGTTTGCAACATGTTTATGGCTTGATTTTGGAGTTTAAGATGAAGGATTCTAGGTGGAGGATGAAGGGAAGGTGCTAGAATGCCCAAAAAATCGACCAAAGGCTATATATAGCTCCCGAAATGGGTTTTTTAGCATTACTGCACTTCCGGTCGTGTCACAGGACACGGTCGAGTCAGGGGTCGTGTCACAGTCCAGAACCTTTTTGCTTAACCGTAACAGTTCGACACGCCCGCGTCAAATGACAGGACCGTGTCACTGCACCAGGGTCCGCTATTTCGACCATAACTCCTTCGTCCGGACTCCGTTTGACTCACCATTTGAACCATTGGAAAGCTAACTCAATTCTCTACAATTCTGAAAAAGTTTAGAATTTTTGGATTTTTGTGGAATTTATGGTGATCGATCGAGGTCAGCCCTTGTGCAAATCACAATTAGGAAATATCTACTCTTATTCTATTAACACCCTTTTGGTAATACATTCATATCTTACGGCCATAACTCTCGAGTCACCACTTCGACATTCCGGCCAAGACAAACATACTCTGGAAATCACAAAACTCAACAATTACCAACCATAAACATTCCAATTCCGATCGTCAAAATACACGGTTCATGGCATACGATCAATACCTGCTCAACAAGTTAGAATACAAATGCCCAACGGCGAATAATCAATATAGAACACAACAACGAATTACTCAAAGGTAAACTAATCCAAAGCTGAAACAGAGAACAACAATGATACTCGAAGGCTCCAATTGAAATATCAATACATCGCACATGCCCTAAAAGCCCTCAGCCAAAGATGCAAATCATCATATTGGCTTGAAAGCCACCCAGCCGAAGCTGTCAATCATCACAATGGCCTAAAAGCCACTCAGCCGAAGCTGTTAATCAATAATGAAATGGCCAAAGCCAAACAGTCCGAAGTTGTATCACATGAGAGGCCGAAGCCACACAACCGAAGCTGATCACAATGAGGTGGACTAACGCCACACAGCCGAAGCTGTATCACAATTAGGGCCCAAAGCCATACAGCCGAAGCTATATCACAGTGAGGGGCTGAAGCCACACAGCTGAAGCTGTATCACAATGAGGTGGACTAAGGCCACATAGCCGAAGCTGTATCACAATGAGGTGGACTAACACCACACAGAGGAAGCTGTATCACAATGAGGTGGACTAACGCCACACAGCCGAAACTGCATCAAAATGAGATTATCCAATGACCGTGACCTATTGAACTATAGGTGTTGGGAAACCAACCGCGATGGTTTAATCCCCAAACTTAACCACAATGAGATCACACAGTGACCGTGACCTACTGAACTGTAGGTGTTTGGAAACCAACCGCGAAGGTTCAGGCCCCAAACTTACCCATATTGAGATCACCCAGTGACCGTAACCTACTGAACTATAGGTATTGGGAAATCAACCGCGAAGGCTCAGGCCCCAAACTTACCCATGGAGAACTAGCCTCCAAAACACAATTAATCACAGTGGCAACGATCACAGAATTACCGAATTCACAAGAATGATAGTGTGCTGCCTTCAGTCGGCCAACACGACAATAATAACTCACGGATGGGCACCGTCCTCGGTATTCAAATACCTCGATTACCTTGGAATGGCCAATCGACAAAAATGACTCAATGGATAGGAACTATTCTCGACGGTTGCAATTCAATACCTCGATTGTCTTAGAACGACCAATCGATAACAACAACTCAACGGATGCCTCAATACCTTTAATTGGCTACCGACGATGAAATGATAATCAAATACGTCAATGCATTCAATACAACATCGATAGCAAAACACCAACATCAATAGAAACACTCATATCGATGTCTTAATCGAACATCAATATCAACAATAACAATCGATAAATCGATACCGCGAACCAGTTACTGACAACAACAATAACAATAAGGCGATCAACAATAACATTTGGCATAATTACTGAAGGGTATCGTATCAAACAATCCCCTGATATCAACGAAAATCATGAAGAGACTACGTCTCGAAATGATACAACACATTCATACACAAACATGATAACATTAATCTCATTGACCAGCGCAAGTATAAAACTTGCCTCAAATCGAAGGAGATGAAATCTTCCCGCGAACGACGAATGGCATCCACCGACAATCACAAGCACTCGAACAACCTTGAATGAAATACAATTCATGCAATAACACAACATCAATCGAAAACAACATAACAGATAGCCCCGATTACAACAAAAATCGATCAAACTACACAAATGAATATCATAGTCCTAAACTATGAATTCTAACATCCTCCAATCATCTCAATGATCAATTAACATGATCATAATGTTCTTAACACTTGTGAAAAACAATTCAACAATGATTATCAAGAACAACATCAAATCCCATTATGATGATATCATCATATATCATCACAATCACCCCAAAAACATCATCAGCACTACTAGCATGATGTCCAATTCATCAAATTCGGATTAATCAACAAGATTAACTCAACCATTTCAAGATTATGATAATTATCTCATAACTAATCACAACCCTACAATAAAATGGTTGTAATCTCGTAAGAACACATCCAATATCAATAATCATCTCAAAGCTATGTTAATCACGTAACAATCTTAACATAACTCTTCCTAGACATGATTATAATCTCTAAGTATTCTTAAACATCAAGAACACCCTCAACCTCAATCATCAACAACATATTCTTCATCATAAGTTCAAAAAAACTATGAAGAATCATACTATCCTCCAACAATCAATAACTACATTAGGTAATCATCAATAACAACATCATAATCTCGAGATAAACACAATATTAATCACATTCCTCTTTAAGAAGTGAAGAACATCCTCAAATACTTCAAGAATCCACTACCATCTACAAGCTCCCAACTCCAATCCAAGCTCTGAAGCTCCAAAGCAAGATGGAAGGGGCTGAAGATCACCAAGGAATGCAGAGCGATGATTTCTAGAGAGTATGGTGGAAGTTGGGTCGTGGAGAAATGAAAGACAAGACATGTCTTTATAATCTTCACAGTTCATTACGGCCGCTATCGTCACAGATTAACGTACGTTATATATATAACATACGCTATTACCACTACGTAGCGTATGCTATGCCCTCCCAGAACTCTCTGCCTCAAAACGGCATTACGTACGCTAGCATAAGCATTACTTACGTAATGCCCGTTGACTTGGCTATCTCGGAAAGCCAAATATCCGGATCATGCATAGCCCTACACGCCGAAAATCAGATGCGATCAACACTACAGCTATAGCATACGTTGCTATGCATGTAGCATACGCTATGGCTAATATACTTAGCCAAAAATCAAACTCACCAAGCAACAACCAATCGACAATTACAATACCAACGACAAGTATAAATATTTCGATACCAAAATACCCCAATACAATTTACATTTTATCAGTCAAATACAATAGCTCTTCTACAATTCCAAATGAATACGTACAATACAATAGTAAAAAGGAAAAAAATTATCCCCGAATATTACAAAAACGGTCCATGAACTACATGTTAGTAGACTTAGGTTTTGTATGTTTTTCATATTATATGAAAAACAAACAAACCGACAAACTGCGATTATAAAATGACTAATGTGCAAAGTTTAACATATAATCGCGAAATTCTCTCACTTTCAAACACTAAGTTATAAAGGTTACGAGGTTTGCTACCCGCTGTCCAACTCGTGAAATATTGAAATCTAAACCAAAATATTATTCTCTCGAGTATGTCGGGGTAATATTTTTGGGGAATGTGATAAATTCCTAGAGTGCATTAGATGCCTTTGGTTTTGACAAATCAAAACCCTAGAAGTCGTATGGGTTGCCGGGTGATATTCAATTGTCAGACTGATAGGAGTTGACGGTTTCAACTTAGATATTTCAACGAGCCATAGTAATCGTATGGGTTGAAGGCAAGTGAATTAGGGGTAAAAGAAGATCGAATCATCCATTAGATGGGTTGGTGTTAGACACCATTTTATAAAGAATAATAGAATAGAAACATTATGGGGTGCCCTCTATTAGACTTTATAAATAAACCGATCACGACTATAAAGTCAACCATGACCTCTGAATTTCACAGGAGAGTGTGTAATGCCGATAAAAATAGTGGGAGTCAAGTTTTGAATAAATAAAGTCCTTAAATTCTTTACTCGGATCATAATTAAACAATCACTAACGAATCTCAAATTATTCTCTGCAGTTAATTAAACAATCAGTAATGAGTTTTGAACCCAATCATGATTTTACTTGAAAGAACACTCTTACTAGACCCAACTTTGTGGATTGGCTCTGCAATTTGAGGATAGTCCTTAGTGTGGAGACGCTCGGTTACGTTTTGGAGATGCACATCCCACCAGCTACTGCAAGGACCATGGATAGTCAGGAAGATGTCGAAGCCCATGATAAATGGGTTAGAGATGATGTCAGGCTTTAATGTTTCAGGATAGTTTCAATGAACAATGAGCTTCAAAGGGCCCATGAAAACATGCCCTCTACAAGGGAGATTTTTACACATCTTACTAAGCTCTATGAGAAGCACAGCTGAACTGCTCGGTATGAGATATCGAAGCAGTTGTTTGGTGCTCGAATAAACTAAGGAGATAAAGTTGGGAATCATGTCCGCATAATGATATCTATAATCGAGAAATTGGAGGGTCTTGATTTAGAATGCAAGCTTCTCTCTAGACCAACATTATCCTTCAGTCACTTCCTGACTCCTTCTCTCAGTTTATTATGAACTTCAACTGCAATGACATTGCTTGTAACTTGGCTGGGCTAATGAACAAACTGAGTAATCAAATGAATATTTAGCCTAAGGAAACTGCATTTGTAATTTCCTCTGGGCCTCGGAGGTCCAAGACAACAAGAAAAAGGGCAAGAAGCAGTTCAAGCCCAAATGAGGGATACAGAAAGAAAAGGACAAGACCCCAATTGTTCCGAAGAGTAAGGGGGACAAGAATATAGATGCTTGCCTAAACTGTGGTGTGCACGGCCACTGGAGGAGGCAATGTCCAAAACATGACAGCAATGCGGCTTCAGGTATGGAACAACTAGTTCTAGAAACAAATTATTTTGTAACTATTTATTCCACTTCTTGGATACTTGATTATGGTGAAAATTCTCATATATGGACAATGAATCAAGATCTAAAACGTACTATGAATCTTGGATCTGGAGAAGTAATGATGACACTCGACAGTGGGCAAAGTGTCGAGGCTACTGATATCGGATCACTTATGTTGGATTTAGAATCCAGTTTTATTATCACTTTAGATGATGTACTAGTTTTGCCCAGGGGCACAAAAATATTGTATCAATTCTGGTCATGGACCGTAAAGGATATCATTTATTTATTGGAGATGGATCTTTTCGAATTCATTTTTGAAATAAATTAGTTGCTACTGCTATGTTACTAAATAGTTTACACCATTTTAATCTAAAGAATAAAACCACTGTGAACACTATAACTAGGAAACATGGTAGGGACGAAACAAACCAAGCACATAAGTGGCATCTTAGACTTGGCTATGTTGATCAGACCAAGATTCATAAAATGGAAAAATATGGACTTATGGGTCTATTGTGATCGAATCCCTATCGAACTTGTGAATCTTGAATTCAAGGCAAAATAACTAAGTCACCCTTCACAAAGACTTTTGAAAGAGCTGCTAAAAACTTGGATTAATCCATACCGACATATGTGGCCCTTTTAAAGTGGCACAAGATGAATTTCAGTATTTCATTACATTCACTGATGACCATACTAGGTATGAGTTCGTGTACTTAATGAAATACAAATCCTAAACCTTTGATAAGTTCAAGGAATTTAAGGTCCTAATTGAAAACCAAACAGGTTATCATATTAAATCACTTTATCCGGACCGAGGTGGCAATTATATGAGTATCGAGGTTGATGAGTTCTTAAAAGAACTAGGGAAAGTGTCACAATTTACTCCTCCGGCTACTCCCCAATTAAATGGTGTGTCCGAAAGAAGGAATCAAACATTGTTGGGCATGGTTCGCTCTGTACTTAACTGTAATGATCTACCAATTTCCCTGTGGGGTTACGCGCTCCTTACTTCTGCACCTATCTTGAACAAATGTCCTTCCAAGTCAGTTCCTAAGACTCCACATGAGATGTGGAGAGGTAGGAAACCTAGTCTTAATTATATTAGGATTTGGTGATGTCTTGCTTATGTCAAGAAGACTAAAGTGGAGAAATAGGAAGCTAGATCTGTGATGGGTCGTTTCATAGGATATCCTGGGGATTCCATGGGATACTTATTCTACATGCCTGAAGATCATAGTATCATCGTTGCTTTACAAGCCCACTTCCTTGAAGATGAGTTCATGCCAGAAGGAGGTGCAAGTAGAAATATTTCCTTAGAAGAAATAAAAGAAATACCCAATGAGACACATGTACAAGATATTGGAACTAAACCATCTGAAATATAACCGCAACCTCGCAGGTCTAGTAGAGCTTCTCATTTACCTGAGAGAAAGGGCTATCTGCATCAAGAGGAATTGGGTCCTCATGAGATGACGGAAAGTATCCAAGAAAATGATTTCTCTACTTATGACCAAGAGATGGTAGATCTGGGATCCTCGAAGTGGCAAGAGGCTGTGGAAGCTGAAATAGACTCTATGAATGCTAATCAGGTGTGGAATCTATTGGATCATCCTAAGGGCATAGTGCCTACTGGGAATAAATGGATCTACAAGAGAAAGCCTGATGGAGATGGCACGGTTGAAACAAATAAGGCTAGGCTTGTGGCTAAGTGTTATTCCTAAAGAGAGGGAATCGATTACTTCGAGACCTTTTCGCCTGTAGCCATGATAAAGTCTATTCACATGATGCTTGCCATAGCAGACCATTTTGATTATGAAATATGCACTACTACAAAATTAACGTTTAACAATGGTGTTTTAACAGAGGTTCTAAGAAAACCGCTGTTAAAAGGACGCAGTGGTATAATTTGTAATTTTTTAGACAAATTTAACAATGGTTCTTGGAAAAACCATTGTTAATTGTAAACTTTAACAACGGTTGTTAGCAATCGATGTCAAGTATACTATCCTTTTAACATTGATTATTAAACAACCGTTGTTAGTTTACTAATTATGGACATTAAAAACCCACGGGGAGATAGATCAGTGTTGCTTTACTTTGAAAGCAAAAAAAAATCCCCCCCCCCACACCCGCAAAATGTTTCCCCTGCGAAAAGATGAAAATGAAAAAAATATATCGGACACGAAAGGAGCAACTGGAATAGGATGTCCCTAAAATCAAAATTGAATCTTGATCGGTCCCTCCCGATTGTGTGCATGGAAGTCACCTGAAAGTTTTTGGATATTATTTTGGTGTTCTTTTTAGTCTATAGTTTGGCTCCCAGTTTTGTAATAACCTATATTTTTGTTTTCTGTCATCTTGTGTTGGTTGTCTTTTTTTTATGCCGGATATTTTTCCGTTGATGCTAAATCAGAATGATTTTAACATGATACTCTATGTGTTACTATCGTGTAGTGGTCTTAGTCGAGTGCAACTTGTCGCCACATCGGTCATATTGATCATATACTTGTGCGTGTGGCACTGTATGTTATTTCTCTTCGTATGATTGTTTTGTTGTCAAGCTAAGAGTCATGTTATCCGTCGGGTAGTTGCGTCATTGTAGCGACTTCATATTATGCTGTTGCCAAACCATGTTACGTATGCTAACGAGTGCATTGCGTACATAACTGATGATGGATAACATACCTTATGTGTTCAGGCTGCGTACGACCTATTGGTCGGGGCAGTAACCCCTAGAGAGGCTTTAGCGTAAGCTACATGGGTCTTATAATGCACATTACTGATTGGTTACGTACGTAAAATTGGAGGTGTTACATATGTTAACCTACATATGGATTGGGGCAGTGAGATCTGAGTAGAGAATTACGTACGTAACATTTGTCTGTTATGGACGTAAGACCAATTACATACGCTAAACATGTAGTATTGGGTACGTAATGTGCTGCGGCCTATATACACGCGGGCAACAGACTTCATTTCGCTTTTTCATAATTTCTTTCTCTTTCTCTTCTTGCGGTCGATGGGATTGGTTTGAGAGTCTAGGGTTGGTCGAGGTTTCATCATCTATCAATCTTTTTGAGTTTCTATCAAGGAATAACATCATCTAGTCCGTTGTTCTTCGTCGGATCGAGGTATTTTTCTATTTTTTCTCGAGTTAACCTTTTTGGAGATTTGTTCTTTATTTCGATTCTAGTCCGGTTTTGATGAATCGGTTGGTGTTATACGACATTATTAATCATGTTTTATGGATGTATATCCATATCTTCGGTTCATTCAACCCGATGGGTTATTTTGGTGTTCTTGAAGAATCGTGAACATTTAATATTCGATTAAATATTCGAATGAGTTTTTCTTCGATAGTTTGATGTGATTTCTATTGTTATTGGTCTTGATCCTCATTTTGATTGGGTTTTCATTGTTTCTTGCGGAAGTTGTAGGTATTCGGAGTTTCCCAGTCGAGCCGTGTTCGTCGGAGTGTTCGGTATCGGTTATTGAGGCAAGTATATTGTTTATACGATTTGTCTCTTGTGAATAGAGATTTCGTGTTAGAGTTACGATGATTAATTTACCTCTGTGAATATATATTTATTTCATATGTTGTGAGTATAAACTAAATGTCGTAAATACTTCGTGTTGGATGTGTTGTGCTTGATTGTTCATGGTCGAGGAATCATGATGGTTGTGATGATTGTGTTCGTTTGATTTTACGCTTGGGCATGTATTGTGTGTTGTGTTATGTGTGCAGGATTGTGATAATCTTGTTGGTTGGTTGTACACATGGTTGTGCAATATGTTGTGTTTCGATCATGAGTTATGCTGGATTATGTGTTATTGATGTTGATGGTTGGATTGTTGCGATTGTGCTATGTGTGTTGGGTGTGTACAGTCATGGTAATTAATGTGATTGATTGACCGTATGGCCTTGGTGAAATGTGAATGTTAGTGTTGTGTGCTGTGTTGCTAAGTTCACTCGTGCGGGTTCGACGGGGCCTACGAGGATTCATGGCGGGGAACCATGGGGTCGGAACTTAGTATGTGGTGCTGAGGTCCAATCATGCGGGTCTGATGGGGTCAGGACACAGTACGTCCAATCGTGTGGGCTCGATGGGGTCAGGACACAGTACGTCCAATCGTGTGGGCTCGATGGGGCCTACGGTGACTCATGGCAAGAGATCATGGAGTCGGGACTGGTTATGGTGATAGTTGTGTTGACTCGATCCGTGTGGGTTTTTGAACCTACGGAGACTCGTGGCAAGCGATCACGGAGTCATGAGCATGACTAGTTGTTGTGATTGTTGTGATCGGTTAAGTCCGTGCAGGTTGTTGAACCTACGGAGACACGTGACAGGGGATCACGGTGTCATGAATTACATTTTATCAATCAAAGTTTTTGAAAGAAAGTTTTAAGAAATGAATGTTGGGCTGAGCCCCACGAAAATTGTGGAAATATTTTCGTAGTATAAAATTGTTGAAATATTAATTGAGATTTGGGCTAGGACTCGAGGTCCTAAAGATTTGCTAGTCAATAATCCCCGGGATGATAATTTTATTTTCAAATACTTCTTTGCTTGAATTCAAAATTCTAAAACCTCTCGGGAATGTTTTGGTAGTTGATTGTCGTATTTGATTCGTGGTTGCTATTTGCTTGTCGCATTCGATAAAAATGAGGACACTTTCTTTTATAAGAGGTCGGATGTAATACCCGTACTATTTTTTTCACTTTCTTCGATAAAAAATAGTACGGGTATTACATCCGACCTCTTATAAAAGAAAGTGTCCTCATTTTTATCCTCACAACGTAAGCCCTTGGCCGGTTACGTACGTAACGCTGTCGGCAGGCAGCCTATTTAAGGCCCTGCAGACGGGTTTTTCACAATTTTTCTCATTCTTTTCTTCATCTTCCGCGGCTGGAGACTTCTTGAGCGTGGAGATATGTTGTCATACAACAAATCCATGAAGTCTTGGAGTTCATATCATCAATCATCCATCCTATAACATCCCTTGATCGAGTGAATCAGGTAAGATTTTCTAGAAATCAAGTTTTGGGGAATTTGGGTGTTTTGGTTGTTTTCATCCGTTTAATCCGATTTAACTTAGGATTGTTATGGATTGATGATTATTTAGATGTATTATATCATTTCCCTTGTTATTCCATGGTTGGATCGTATCGATTCGTTGTTTTAGTCGAGTTCTTGATCGACGCCTTGAAGGTGTCCGATAGAATGTCATAGAGGGTTTTTTAGACGTTCTACGATTATTCTTCCTCGTATGATCGTTGATTTATTAATTGTATGATGTTAGGGTCGAGTTTCTTGCGAAGAACCCATGTTGAACATTTCCGTTCGTCGTCGTCGTCCTTTTCGTTAGCATCGAGCGTTTCGAAGCTTCTCGGTTGCGCCGTGTTCGTCGGAATACTTGCGTGCCGATTTCGAGGCAAGTACCTTGTCCATACATTTCTTGTTTCGTGGATATGCTGATTGGTGATTGTCTTGGTGTGTTTGTTTGTCTGTTTGAAATGAGTTTTCAAAAGATTCGGCTAGCCTCGTTAAAGGCTCACTTTCAAAACGCGTGTGTTTTGTAAATTATGTGGGTTGTAAGTGACTACGTGAATCCTCTGGATATGTTTGGTGTTGATGTTGCACTTGGTAAAGCGTGTGTACATACATTATCTCTTTTCGGTGCGTTATGGTTTGATGTGGTATTTTGCTAAGTGTTTGATGCCTCTTGGCGAATTGTTTGGATATCCTTGGTGTGATATGTTACTTGTGCTTGATTATTTTGCGGCCAGCTCGGGAGGGCCCGACGGGGCCTTGAGTGGGATTCGTGGCTTCGTCCCGGTCCTAGGTGACGTGTTGTGCTTGATTATTTCGCAGCCAGCTCGGGAGGGTCCGACGGGGCCTCGAGTGGGATTTGTGGCTTCGTCCCGGTCCTAGGTGACGTGTTGAGCTTGATTATTTCGCTACCCAGCTCGGGAAGGTCCGACGGGGCCTCGAGTGGGATTTTTGGCTTCGTCCCGGTCCTAGGCGATGCTTGTGCGTGATTACGTTGTGTTGATTTTATGTCCGTCGAGGACACGTGATATGGGTTCTGACCATGTGAACTATTAGTGGTTTTCTATTTGCGAAAACAAAACCTTTGGGCTGTGACCCCTGTTGATTTTTTGAAAGATAAGGATTTGATAATCCTAAGTTGTTTTCTATTAAAACTCCCATTTTACAAACCGTTCTCATTGTTTGTGATCTTTCGGATTTGGAAAGTTTTACTCAAACTCTTGCCTCGGGAAGTATTCGTTTTGTTGTATTTGAATATTTGAGAATTCCTGGTTATTGTTATTCGTGGAATGTGAATTGTATGACTCGTATTTTGCACTTTGTTCTTGCACTAGCGAAACAGTGGAGTTTTGCTAACCCCCTAGTATTCGGGGGGTGGATGTTTGTTTTTGCATTCAGGTTTTGGGAGCATAACACAGGGTCGGCACGAAGGATGATGAAAGATGATCGATACTAATCACATGAGGAACCGTACGTTGTTGTATTGGTTCAATTGTACTTTATTTTCCGCTGCAGTAATTTTTCCCCGTTGTACGGGAGTTGTTGTATTTTGACCCCTGCGTGGGCATGAATCGTAATTGAGTTGTATGTTTTTATTGAAAGACCAAGTCGGTCTACTGAGTTATTATAGCCTCAAAGGCATCATCGAGTTGTTCGTTTGTCATTACCAGCCTGGTAGATCCTTGTAGAAAGGTTCTACGGCGTGTAATATCCCTGAGCGGATTGGGGGTGTTACAGGGTTAAGTTGAGTTGTGTCGTTGTCGAGTCATTCGAGATGTCATTTGACAAGTTGAGTTATGTGTTGTCACATCGTGTTGTTCGTTGAGATTAGTATCATGAGAGACCGTATGTGAGATATCTGTGTTTCATAATTTCAATCATGTGCAAGTTGTGTGATAAAATCCATGTTTGATATTTGTGGTATACCGCTTGTGTATTGAGTTGAATGTACTGATGGTTTGGACACCGAGTGGTGCGGTATGATGTGAAAGTTGCGAACCTTGATGTGTTCCAGTAAATGTATCAACGATAGAGTTTGTGAGAAACTCAAATGGATGATTTTGACGTATGTTTAAACTTGGTGTTCACGAGTTGTATTTGATTGAATTGGTGATCTTGTATGCTGGATGGGCATGTGATTTAAATTAGGTTATTTTTGGATCATTGTAATTATGTCCACTGCATGTAGATTTGAAAACGGTTTTCTAAATGATTTTATAGACTTCAGTATGTTTTGGAAAATCGATTTCCAAAAATATTTTGACGGTGCGGTTAAACAACGTTTTGTATAGATTTTGAAATTGGTTGAACTTTGACAAGTTGGTCATATTTTTTCAAATGACATCTTCAGACGGTATTTGGAAGATGTGTTTTAGAGTATTTCAGACATTGTAAAATATTACCGTCATTTTTGGATATGTTGAAAGGATTTTGGAAAAAAAATTGATTTGCAAAACGACTTTCATTTCAGAATTAAGAACATTTAATGTGTCGGTGTGTTGAGGCTAAGTCGTTATAACAAGCTAATTATGTTGTTGTACTCGTCGGAGAATTTTACATTGTTTCTTAGTGTTAATATATAGTGTTGGGAGTTGATCCTTAACCTTCAGAGCTATATTCTTTTGTCCATGCCACTTTTATTGATTTGTATATCCATAAGTTTCAGAACGTGGATCTCAAGGAATATTCCATTCCTAACTTTCCGGGAATCATTCAGTTTGTCTCCTTAAAATCACGTTCGCGTGTCTTTCCGTTATTATTGACTTTCAACGCTTTGCTGATGTGGACTGAGAAACTTGGTTGCAGTAATGGGTAGGTCAACCTCCTCTGATGTTTGGTTTGACCGGAAATCTTGGCTGATAAATAACTCGCCTGTTGTCAACTGTCATCTGATATATTTGCTTGACCGAAGACTTGTCTGCTTTCAGTTGGAGTAATACTCGCCTGATGTGTTCATTGTCTGAAACCCAACTGATAACTCGCCTGTGGTCGAAATTCTCTGATATACTCTGTTTGACCAAAACTCGCCTTATATAGAACTCGTCTAAAAACTCATCTGATATGCTAGATGTTCTATACTTAGCCGATTTTCTACTGAATAACTCTATAATCAAACTTAGCCTATTTAATGGCTTATAGAAGATACTCATTTGGTTCTTCTTTACAATGCCAAGTACTTAGAGCATACATTTGAATAAATTATTAACACATGGATGACATCATCAAAATCAAAAAAGTTTTCCTAACAATTTCCCCCTATTTTGATGATGGCAGAACTTAAGTATTTCAAATGTAAGCAAGTCTGCACAAAAGTAAAGTGCAAGACAAAAATAAACTCAGTCTTTTTGAGATAACTAGTGGTTGTCATTCAAGTTGACTGTTATAAAACTTTCATAGTTTGTTACATTACAGTGCAGTTCTTGAATGAAACAAAATACAAGTAAAAATTACAAGTAAACTGTAAAATTACAAGTAATTATAATTATTTGAAAATATAACAAAAATAACATTTTTTAGCTCCTTCCTCTTTCTCTTTCTCTTCCTCTGATCTGCCTTGCTGAAGGAAGTGCCTTCAATGGGTTAGCTCCAATGGGTCTTTTTGTAACTGGAATTAAACCATACTTATTTTTCACAATGTATGAGGCAAACTTCTATTGTTCCCGAGATGAAAAGTTGTTTTCAATGCATATCTTTTTAATTTCTTCATGAAGAGCAATCTCATTTAGTTCTCCATTCATGAGAGTAGGTGCTTCTTCAGGTCTGAAGTTTGGAATCATGGGATATGCATCGAATTCCTTTTCTGCATATTTCTTCAAAATATCCCAATGGTTGGGGAAATTCATCTCTATGAAGTTTATGAAAATTTCTTGTGGGGAGCAGTCCTTGTCTTGAAGTATTTCCCAAAGGTAGTACTTCTCTATGAATTATTTCTTGAACCTCCCCACATTGGTTCTGCTTCTACAGGCAATAATTCCTCAGCATATTGGAGTTCTTTTCCTTCCCATTGTAATCGTACAACATGATCTTGCCTGGTTCTCTTCCTATTGGCTGCAGGTGGTGCAGCTGTTTCTTTTCTCTTCAAAGTTGAAGTTCCAGCTTGGATCAAAGGAAGGTCCTGCTGCCTTTTTGGTCTTGCTTCTTCCCTTTCTTCCCCCTTGCTCTTATCTTCCCCCTTTTTGCCAGCATCAATGATCTTAGGTAGTTGTTCCTCCACCCTAATCATAAAGTCAGACATGCCAAGTGGCATTCTGGAGTTTAAGGGTGGTGGGGAGGACTCCTTCCTGTTGAGAAGAGTGTACACTTTGGTATGAAGGGACTGCAAGTAAGGTTTAACCTTGGTTGCTAGAAGCTTTGCAAATGTTTCTTCCACAAGTCTTCTGATCAGGTCAGTGACATCATGTGACAGTTGGACTTCAGGTGACAGTTGATGATTTTTTTCACCTGAGCCTTCCTGTGCAGCTGATCTTCTGGTTGTGGACTTCTCTGAGGGTAAGCTCCTATCAGCTGCTCTCTGATCAGATGGGGCCTTATCAGGGGTACCTGGTTTGTCATCTTCTGTGGGCTGATGATAGATGGATGCTTGATCAGGTGCATCATGGTCATCAGCCTCATCATCTCTCCTTCCCTCCTCTTCTCTTTCCATTCCTCTTCTTCTTTTTCTTCTTTTTCATCTTCTTTTTCTTTTTCAACTTTTTCTTCGTCTGTCTCAACTTTTCCTTGTTCTTCCTTTTCCTCCTCATCCTTCTTTGCAACTCCATCTTCTTTTTATTCTTCTACAAATTTTTCAACACTTTCAACTTTTTCAACTTCAACTATTACAATTTCTTTTTCTTTCTATCCTCATTTCCTATTCTCTTCCTTTTGTACTTTGCCCTCCTTACCAAGGATTTCACATTGTGAGCCACCCTTCATGACCTGTAGGATGAACTAGTCTATATTTTGTTTAAAGTGAGAAAGGAACCAGTTCTCATGTAACAACAAGCTCACATCTGTCTCTTGACAGAAGAACATTATGAGTTGTTCAGTCGTCGTGGGATGTTCCCAGGTACTCCTTTCAACAAACTCTCTTAATTGAGTGAAGGTAAGTGTTTTTAATTCCTTCCACTCTTCATAGATATTGACAAAGGGAAATTTAAGAGATTGTTGTTTTACCAATTTTAATTGTTCTGAGGTAAGGATCAGAGGGTTGTTCTCCCTGAGGTTTAGGGAGTATCCAGCTTCTGGTATTTCGATGGTCTCCTCTGCCTCCTCTTCCTCTATTATGCTTGGAAGGGTCAGGAGGGGAATTACTTCTGCCACCATCTCTGACTGATCTAGTAGTTCTACAGCAGGTGTAGGAGCAGGTGATATGATGAGCTGCTTCTCTTCTTTTTCTTTAGATGAATAGTCCACCAGACCTTTTTGTCTCTTGGAGGACTGATCAGGTGAAGATCTGATGTAGACAACTTCCTCCGGTTCAGGTGACTTTCTCTTGAATAGCTTGGTTAGAGGAATGTTGCCGCTGTCTGCAGGTGACTTTGCAGATGACTTCTCAGGAATGTCGTCTGCAGGTGACATTCCAGGTGCAGGTGACTTTTGTATCGTCTCACCTACAGAGGGAGATGATGTTATCTCAGGTTGGTTTGGAGCAGCTGCATAAGATTGGACCTCGTCTGAGTCCGAAGGTCCTCTGTAGAGAGAAGTGCCACTACTCATTCCCTTTAGAATTTCAGCTGCTTTGGGCTTATCAGTCAGCTTCTCGAGTGCGGCTTGGTCCAGATGTCCAAGTCTTTTGCTAATGAAGAATGTGCCTGCCGTCCCCTTAGCTCTACCCAGGAACTCCAGAATGTAACTTATCTGGGTCCCATAAGCTAACTTTTGCTTATACTTGTTCTCTTCAACATTCCAGCTGACTTTGTTGACTTCCCTGGCTAGTTGTCTGAAAATGTAGTCAGGCCAATTTATCCTCTGACACTGCATCATGGATCCCAAAATAACGTAGTTCGAGGATGAAAACTGGTCGAAGATTCCAGCCATACCCATTATAATTTTGTTAGTAATGTCTAACATGTACCGATACTCCTTCTCCAGATCTCATTTCTTTGCAGTGCTCATCTTCATGGGTTGCTCATGCAACTTGATATCATACCAAGGGTCGACTGGGTTTGCTTCAGGGCCTCGACTACAATGGCCGGTTTTACATCTTGAATGCATCGCTGATGGTTTGTGCGGTGATGATTATTTGTTCTCCAAAGATTGAGCTCTCGATGCCCATCTCTGTGATTGTGGCTTCCTTGTAGAAACAAATTACAGCTTCCTTGAATAGCTGCCTGGGATTGATGTCCAGGAAGTGATATATGCCATTTTTCTTCATTTTACTGATTAGGTTCGCCATCGTTGCTGTATTGTTAGATTCCAGCAGTCCTTCAAATTCGGCGACTATGCTGAAAATGATTTGTTCTTCCACCAACTTTAGGTTGACGCCTTGGAAGTAGGTTGTTGAGTCCATTTCTGTAAGAAAGGTGTTTTGATTTATTGCAGTGAAAATTCTAAGGTTTTTCTGCTTTCGGTAAATTTAGGGTTCTTTATCTTGAATATGATAAGGTTTTTCTGAAATGATTTCCGCCCTCTTATATACCCAGTGGACAAGACGTTTTTGAATTTTAATAATTAAATAAGTAAGCGGCGGTATGAATTTTGATAAATAAAGAATGACGGTTGCAGTTTATTGGACATCGTGGATGTAGACGTGGAGGTAGTGTGGTCGTGTGTTTTTATCCACATGTAATAAAATTGAGTATTTAAAGAGATGGAAAACTTAGCTCGTTGACTTTTTGACTTTTTGTCTGCTCTGCATCAGGTGAGGTATGTCGCCTTTGGTTGATGTCAGCTAACTTTTCCACCTTATGCGATGTTTCTTGGCTGGTCTGATCAGGTGACTTTTCTTCACTGGTCTGATCAGATGACTTTTTCGCCTGCTCCTGATCAATTAACTTTTTCTTCGTCTCTTGTCTGCTTCAGGTTAGATGACTCTTGTCTGCTTCAGGTCAGATAACTTTTCCTTCATCTGTTTTTCAACTAAACATTAGATTCCCAATCTAGTAATCCAAGATTCCTGCTAAGCTCTAGAAACCTTTCTTCTGGTAAAGGCTTGGTGAATATGTCAGCAATTTGATACTCCGTGCTGACCCTTTCCACTCTTACTCTTTTGTTAAGCACATGATCTCTGATAAAGTGATGTTTGACATCTATGTGCTTTGTTCTTGAGTGCAGAACTGGATTGGTTGTTATTGCAATGGGACTATTGTTGTCACACCATATTGGAACTTCATTTGCTATGATGTTGTAATCCCTTAGCTGTTGTCTGATCCAAAGAATTTGAGCACAACAGCTACCTGCAGCTAAGTATTCTGACTTAGTTGTGGATATTGAGTTCGATACTTGCTTCTTGCTGAACCATGATATAAGTCTGGTTCCAAGGAACTGACATGTTCCACTGGTGATTTTCCTGTTTCCTGGTGAGACTGCTTCGGATTGGATTGAAATCGTGCACACACTCCTACTGCATATGAAATATCTTGTCTGCTTGCAATGAGATATAGAAGTGATCCAATTAGTCCTCTGTAGTGTGTTGGATCCACTGGAATGCCTCCTTCATCTGCATCAAGGTGTAGGGATGTGTTCATGGGAACTCTTAGTGATTTGACTGAGTCCATGTCAAATCTTTTGATTAAATCCCTTGTATACTTTGCTTGGTTGATGGGGATTCCATTGTAAACTTGTTTGACTTGCAAACCAAGAAACAATTTAAGCATTCCCATCACACTCCACTACTACAAAACTAGCCTTTAACAGCGCCCTTTTAACAGCGGTTGTTCGAAAACCGCTGTTAAAATGACGCGGTGGCATACTTGTAAATAGTGTGCAATAAATTAACAGCGGTTATTAAAATAACCGATGTTAAAATAGGCACTTAACAGCAGTTTTATAATAACCGCTGTTAAATTTATCCCGAAAAAAAAAAATGAACTTGCAATTTAACATCGGTTGTTAAGGAAAACCGATGTTAAATTTTGACAATTAACAGCGGTTTATACAATAACCGCTGTTAATGTTTTTCAAAAAAAAAAAAAAATATCGTTAACAGCGGTTTTATTTATAACCGCTGTTAAACTTTGTTAACAATACATTTAACAGTGGTTGTTGCTTAACAACCGCTGTTGTTGTATCATTAAGAATAGTCGAGGTTTTCTTTTTCTTTCTTCCTTCGCCTTTCTTCCTCCGCCTCTGTACCCAAAACCTTTCATCTTTTTGACCGTCTTCTGTGCGCACACTCTCTCTCTCTACAAGAATTTCTCGTTTTTTCATCTGGGTTCATCTCCCCCATCGGTAAATTCAACTTCGCCACCCACCACTTTACTCCCAAGGGCGTCACTTTTGATTACTCCCGCTTTTCTTTCTGTTCGAGACCTGTGTCTGCCCCCGGATCTTCACAGGGAACTTCAAAGGAGGATTCCCCCGCCGCCTTCCGACCCGCGGCTGCTGCGTTTTTTTTCTGTAAGTTCCTTTTTTTTTCTTTTGATTTTTATTTGCTTATATTATCTGTAAGTCATCTGGGTTTGATATATTTCTTTTGATACTTAGATTTTCAATCGTTTATAGTCACTAGATCTGTTTTTTCGAGTGGAAGATCACCATTCTCCCCCACCCCCCACCCACCCTCTCGTATTCTTGATCCTCTTTTGGATTTCTTTGTTTATGCTGTTCTGGAGAGAAAGAATGTCTTTCTCGATTTTTTTTCAGTCTTCATTTTTTTCAGGATATACAGTTCTTGTATTTTTTTACCAAAAGACGGTGAATACAAATGAATCTATAATGAAGCCTGGATTTTTTTTAAATTTTTTTTGAAGGAAGTTTTATTTTTCAGTTGCTAATTATCTCTGTTGTTTATTATGATTTATTTCTGTAAAATTATGTGTTGATCCGTCTTCGAAAGGTTAGAGCGCTTGTCGGAACAACTCATGATATTATCCACGTTTGTATGCCCTCCCCAAGATCCGTAATCCGGCACCATTAGGGCCGAACCAACAGCCTTTGCCATACCACTCATGAACTTATTCGGAGTCTAGTGTTACGGAGTTCGAGTTTTGGAGAGGGCATACAAAAAACCCATGAGTGAAATCATGAGTTTTCCGAGTAGGGCTCTAAGCGTTAAATCCGTCAATAATATACTTGCATAACAAATACTTCATTTCTAAATTCTCAATAATAATGCATCCATTTTCTTTTATTCCTCTTGATTTCCTCTGACCTCATTGGTAAAAACATTTGAGATTTGATCGAAATAAAGAACCAAGTATGCCGTCGAGTAGTCTGTCCTTTGACATGTTTCGTTTTTTCATCTGGGTTATGGGTTATCTTCTGCTGCGTTTTTTTTTTTTCTGTAAGTTCCTTTTTTTCTTTTTTTTTTGTTTCTGTTGATTTTTATTTACTAGAGAGAACTCGATTTGAAGCTTTCATAACTCTTCGGGTGGTTTGGTTTATCTTTATTTAGCTATTGAGCAAAAAGAGTTCGCTACCTTTCTGCGTAAATCTTGTTTTCGGGGGAAAGGAGAGAGGGGCATTATTTTTGCAGCTGGGTTCGTAAGCTGCAAGCAAGGAGAGAGGGGCACTATTTTTGGAAGTCAGTGCTTGTATTTGGTCGTCCAGTTCTTCCTATGGACTAAGGGAGGTTTGGGGCATTCTTCACTGGGGTAGCTGTTGAACCAAACAAACCCTGAGGTTCCAGAAAGGCATGACAAACGACAGTCTTAAGCCCTATTCTACCACACCCGAATCGCCGCTGCGACCTCTCTCTCTCTCCGGCCGCTGCCAGCCACTCTCCTACAGGTATTTATTTTTGTGCTTTCTTTCCTCATATGTTGATTTTTTTAGTTTCTGTTCAATGGTTTTGACAAACAAGAGCATTTTATTGGTAATTAGAAGTATGGTCTGTCGTTTTTTTGCTTTCATTAATGGGATAATTACTCTTGTGTGTTTTTCAGTTTTTGTCTGTTACCTTTTAAAGCATGAATTACGTTGGGATAGATGTGGTTAACTTCTTAAGGATCTTCTCCATTTGGGATAGATGTTAACCTTCATCTTAAGGATCTTCTCCCAATAGTTAATGCAGGAAAAGGTTACAGTCTTTATAAACGCTTCAAGGTTATTACTCTCTCGCTAACAGTATGTGAAATTTAAGTACAGTTTGATTCGTGTAGATCGAGATCTGTTTAGTCATTAGTGTTTCTAGTTTTTGATTTATTTGTAAAATACGTCTTATGCTAATTTTTAGGTCCCGATGAGATTAACATTTTATTAAACTATTAAATGGCCTTTGTTTCATTTTTTATTTCTGATCTGGAAACGCCTCGAGTTATCCCTATTTATCTTAGTCCAGAGACCTACAATATGCTTAATATAACATCATACGAAGTTCCCTTTTCTTTGTCATTATTCAATTCTTTCTTCCTTTTCCTTGTACTCAAAGAGGTTGTGTTATCATAGTCATTCTTATCTTCAGAATTCATGGACATGAACCCAGCCTCTGCTAGGTTTCGATCATTAGAAATATCTTGATAAGATGACAGGTCTTGCATCAAGTCAGACCAAGCTGACTCAGCCAAATTAGTCTCAAATCTTTCCTTGGGATTAGGGTCGCCTGGGGGTGTTTCATATGCTTCAACTCCATGCCTATGTTTCCTGTCCTTAGTCACAAACGGGACAACAACCAAAAATTCCCCAACCCCAATAACATAGTTAATAATCTGACTTTTCAAGTTCAATTTCAGGCCCTGTGACCAGGAAAAAAAAGGAACAATCCAATCAGTATGATTGATTTTATACTGTCTTATGTACATTGAGGTTTGCCATTATTAGTAGATTTTGGACTAAGATCCTTCGATTCATTATGCCATCTATTGGTATCTATTTTCTACTTGTTTAATTATTACATACTACTAACAGAAACTTGGTCATTTAATTTGATAATTAATTTGGCAGTATTAATGTGGGCTGATGTGCTGACAACATAGTCAATGTTTTCATTTCATAATACATTATTACTTCTTTTAAACAGTGCCGTGACCGCGTATAAGGTGATGGGGGTATGCATACAAGTAGATCCAAACAGACGATTACGTGGATATATCCCAAAGTAAGTAATACATTCAATATATATATATACATATATATATATATATATATATTAGCTATATAAGTATATATTATTAAATATTATATATTATATAATTGAGCAACATATTCTTTTTAGTGTAATAAACAAAACAGAGGTTGGGAGTGTGGGTATTACGTCATGCACTGGATGTCGACTATTGTTCGAGCTCGTATTATCGATGGATGGATGGAGGTGATAAACTTTTATTTCCGTTTTTTAAATTATTTCAGTTTAAAAGTGATTCGTTTAAGTTGATGAGTTTGTTAATTTATATATATGTTTATATGTACAGATGTTTGATGATGTTGCGGCACTTACTATAGAGAGTATTCGTGCAATTCGAATCGAATGGGCAAAATAATTTTTGGAGGTTAGGGACCGTTTATGTGCGTAGACCTTTGACATTTAATTTTATAAGAATACCATTGTTGTACCTGAAGATTCAGTTTCTTTTCTGGTTCATGGTTGTAGGGATATCCGTTTTCTGATTCATGTTTGTTTGTTGCCGTTGTACTTGAATTGTGTTGTATTTTTTTTGTATTGGATAGAATGTTATTGTATTTGATGGTTGGATAAAAGTTGTTTAGTTGTATTGGTGAATGGATGAAATAAAGTTGTGTTGTTGAGGTTTTATTTGATGTTTTTGGTTGGATGCTGTTTTTGGTGTTTAGGATGCTGTTTTATGTGTATGTGTAGCAGGTTGGAAATAAAAAAAATAAACCAGGTATTTAAAAAAAAAATATAATAACAGCGGTTCTAGATAAAAACCGTTGTTAAACTGGAAGTTAAATTAACAATGTTCCCTTTAAAAACCGTTAAAATGTCCAGCTTAACAATGTTCCTTTAAAAAACCGCGTTAAATGGACATTTAACAATGTTCCAGATAAAACCATTGTTAAATCGACATTTAACAACGGTTCCCTTAAAATTAACAAATGTTTTTATCTGAACTCATTAAATGTTCAGCTTAACAATGTTTTTAAGGGAACCGCTGTTAAATGTCCAGTTTAACAGCGGTTCTTGTTGAAACCGCTGTTAAATTAACACTGTAAAATTAACGGTTTAAAGCAGAATCATGTTAAATTAACAAAGACTACCTTCTCAAACCGTTAAATTAACAAGATTATTTTTAACATGTTCCGAACCGTTAATGTGGCTCCAGAACCGCTGTTAAAGGCCCAGTTTTGTAGTAGTGCTCATCTCAAATTTTTCTTGCATGAGATTTGAGAATTTTCCACATAGCTCAGGATTGGTTGAGCCAAATATAATGTCATCCACATATATTTGAACAAGTAATATGTGGTCTTCATGTTCAACTTTGAAGAGGGTCTTGTCCACCTGTCCTTTGCTGAATCCATTTTTCTCAAGAAATACTGATAGGGTTTCATACCATGACCTTGGTGCCTGCTTGAGTCCATATAGAGCTTTCAGAAGCTTGTATACCTTCTCTCCTTTGATAAATCCAGGGGGTTGCTCCACATAGACTTCTTCTTCTAGTAATCCATTGAGAAAAGCGCTCTTTACATCTATCTACAAGACTTCAAAATCCTTGAATGCTGCATATGCAAGGAATAGTCTGATAGCTTCCAGTCTTGCTACAGGTGCATATGTTTCATCAAAATCTATTCCTTCACATTGAGCATATCTTTTTGCAGTGAGTCCGGCTTTACTCCTAACAACAACTCCATCTTCATCACATTTGTTTTATACACCCACTTGGAGCCTATGACTTTCTTGTGATCTGGTTTGTCTATTAGTTCCCAGACATTATTCCTCTCCATTTGGTTTAGCAATTCTTACATTGCAATTATCCATGAGTAGTCATGCAGGGCCTGTTCGGTTGTTTTGGGTTCCATCTGAGACATGAAACATGAGAACATTGCCACTCCTGCTGGTTTTGTAGATTGCCTGGTCTTGACTCCATCGGTTAAGATTCCAATGATTTTTTGGATGGGATGATCTCTTAGCCATTTGGGTGTGTCATTTTATGGGTTTGTCCCCCCTATTGAGTTGATTTGATGGACTTCCTCTCTCTATGCATCAGCTTGATTTTGGCCTTCTTAATCTGCAACTGGTTCAGCTACTATTTTGTCAGCTGCATATGGGTATCCTATCTGCTCTGCAGATGGGTCTTCAGTCTGATCTGCAGTTGGGTCTCCTGCCTGATCTGCAGTTGGGTCTTCATATGAGTCCATAATTCCTTCATTGGTGTTAATTTCTTCTAGGGTGGCGGATTTGAGATTTTTATCAATTGATTCCACGTGTTTCCTGTACTCAACAGTAAACTCATCAAACACAACATGAGGTGTCTTCCACAACTAATGTTCTTTTATTAAATACTCTGTATGCCTTGCTTATATCTAAATATCCCATAAAGAGACCATCGTCAGTTTTAGCATGAAAGGCATTCAGTTGGGTTTTACTGTTGTTGTGGATGAAACACTTACAACAAAAATACGAAAGTATGCAACAGTTGGTGCTGCCATTCCAAACCTCATAGGGAGTTTTACCATATCTCCCTACTATCATACTCTTATTTTGAGTATGGCATGCTGTGTTGACAGCTTTAGCCCAGAACCTCTTAGGCAGGTCAGCTTCTGCAATCATTGACCTGGCTGCTTCCTTCAGGGTTCTGTTTCTTCTTTCAGCTACACCATTTTGATGTGGTGTTCTTGCGGCTGAGACTTCATGCTGGATTCCATTCTGGTCATTGTACTCAGTGATTGCCTTGTTGAGAAATTCTCCACCTTTGTCTGGCCTGATCTTTATGATTGAGAGGGATTTTTCGTTCTGAATTTTCCTCAGTAGTCCACGTAGCTTTGTTGATGTTTCACTCTTTTTTATAGAGAAAACCCATGTATATCTCGAGTAGTCATCTACTACTACTAGGGCATGCTTCCTTCCACTCAATGTCCTTGGCTTGATAGGGCCAAAGACATCCATATGAAATATATCAAGTATTCTGGTGGTGAGAGTGGTAGGCTGAACTGGCTTGAAGGTTTCTCTTGTTTGATCTCCCTTCTGACATGCATCATAGAGGGCTTCTTTCTTGAATACTTCTTCAGAAAGTCCTCTGACCAGCTTTTGAGAGCTGATTTTGTGGATGGCTTTGAAGTTCAGGTGATATAATCTTTTGTGCCAAAGCCATCCATTCTCAGCAATCGTTTTTTATAGGAAACAAGAGTTTGGTGCTCCTGATTTCCAGTCTAACAGATAGACATCTCTTATTCTGAATCCTTGTAGCTTCACTTCTCCAGTCGGGGGATCAATCACCATGCATTTCCATCTTGTGAAGACTACTAAGTTGTCCTCATCACAAAATTGGCTTATACTTAGAAGATTGTATTTGAACCCTTTGACATAATGCACTTTATTAATGATTATGTTCCCCTGAGCAGTTTCCCATGTCCTTTGGTTTGTCCACATGAGCTATCTCCAAAATTTACATCGGGTCCTCTTTCTTTCACATATTCTAACAGAATCTTCTTGTTCCCTGTCATATGCCTTGAGCATCCAGAGTCTACAAACCATTTGTCAGCTCCTCATGTTGAACTTGTGGTGACATAATAATAGTAGTCCTTCCACCTTTAGGGTTAGTAGGCTCCCTGGAGAATTGATTTCTCCTGGTGTTTTGGAAATTATGTTGCCTATTCCTATGAGGTGCATAGTGTCTTGGTCTATATCCTTGGGTAGGATTGTATACTGGATATGCCTCATAAAATATCTGGTGCGGGCCATTTCTAAATCTTAGCTGAGACCATTTATTAAATCTTTGGGGTCTCCACACCTGTTCATTTTGAAAATTTGTATAACCTTGAGGTTTCCATTTACCTCTCCCATTTTGAAATCTGTTTTTGGGTAGTATTTGGTAATAGTTGGCATAATGTTTGGGCTACTGCTTCTTCCTTGGCCATTGCCTAGTGTCCTATCTACGTGGCTGCCTTGTAAACTTTGGTTGCTCCCTAAACTTTTGACTTGGTTGCCGCCTATTTTCAAATACGGGTTTGTTTGAAGGCTCAGCAGTCTGGACATAAGTTTTTCCCTTGATGAAAGTAGTTTTTGAACTAGAGGGAGTGTTGGGGTCATATCCAAGGCCTTATTTTAAATAAAGTGGCCTTTTATTTATACACAATTCATCCAGGGTTATAGATGCCTTTAAGGATGTTATTCCTTTGCTTGTGTATTACTCAGCTGTGTCAGTAGACTCAGATTTGACATGAGCAAGTGCAGCTGATTTCTCACTGTTTAAAACATTTAGCCTTTTAATCTTAGTTGTGGTATTATCAGCTCATTTTTTCAATTTATTTTCAGCTTATTTTTCAATTTCTTATTTAGTTTTTGATAAGTCTAGGCTGAGTTTTTCCAAATTACTTTTCAGCTGCCTATTCTCATCTTGCAGCTGTGTTTTCTCAATTATCACAGTTAAGTGTGCAGTTTTAAATTTTTCAAAGTCATTGAGGAGCTGATTGACAGATTCATGTAAGTCAATATTTTGAGACATGTTTGAGCTGTCATTATGTGAAATTGAAGGTTTAGACGTTACCTCTTTATCAGCTAGGTTGGCCATCAGACAGTTGTAGTCTTCATCATCATCAGAGAAGAGTCCACTACTTGATTTTACTCTTTCTTGGTCTTGTCCAATGAGAGCTTTTCTCTTGTCTTCTTTCTTGCCCACATCCTTCTTATCTTCATCTCTCTTATGATCAGGGCAGTCAAATTGGAAGTGTCGTGTCTTATGACAGTTGTAGCATTCAATCTTCCAGTTTCCAGACTTTTGGTTCCTCCTTGGATTATCTTTGTACTTCTTCTTGTACTTGGAGTAGTTTTTCCTGAACTTGCTGAATCTTTGCATGATGAATGCCATTTTTTCCTCAAAATCTAGAGGATTTGGAGGTTTAACTTCAAACAGGTTCTTTGCAGGGGACTCAGTTGCGAGTGCTAATCCTTTCTCTACTGGTTCAGTTGATGATGAGGATGCAGGTCATAGAACAACTCCTGGATCTTTATCTTCTTAATATCTTTGGATTCCCTCATGGCTACTGCCTTCATGCTCCATTCTGGGTTAAGAGACCTTAGATCTTTCAGGTCCATCTCCCTGTTGCCATAGTTTTTTCCAAGAGAATTGATTTCATTCATAATCTCTGTGAATCTCCCATCCACCTCATCAATGTTTCTCCACTTTTTATTTTGAAGTTTTCAAACTTCTGGGTGGCTATTGACAACTTGTTTTCTTTGACCAGCTCGGTTCCTTCACACATTACAGCTAATGTGTCCCAAATTTCCTTGGCATTATTGCAGTTTTTGATCTTGACCATGGTTGCCTTGTCAAGAGTCTGATATAATACATCTCTGGCCCGGTTGTCAAGATTGGCCAGCTTCCTTTCTTCCGGTGACATTTCGGTCCTCTTTTTGGGAATCTTCTCTAGCTTCCCAGCTGCAATTTCTTCTGGTGTGTTTTTCCTTCTGAAAGATGAATGGTCCATCTTCTATGATACACCACATGTCATCATGTATAGATGAAAGATGTGCCTGCATTCTTATTTTCCAGAGGTCATATTCATCAACAGAAAATACAGGTAATCTAGAGTGCATGTGCTGCATGTGTTCCATTATAATGAGAGATTTATATATGCTCAGATATATGGATCTGGTTTTGTGAAATTAAAACAACTTCTCAGATACCACTTGTAGGTCACAAGTCGTCAGGAATAAGTCTACAGAGGGGGTGAATAGACTTATTAAACTCTTTTCCCGACTCTCGGGTGAGTAAACTCAGCTGCTAAGTATGCAGCTAAAAGACTTAGCTACAGATGAGTAATGCAGAAGCACAGCTGACGACAGTGCAGGTGACTTATGTCGACTGACTATGACTTATGTCAACTATAAAACTAAGTTATGCGGAAGACAATTGACTAATAAATGGAACAGTAAATATGAATGCAGCATGTAAGTATGATGTTATGTAGTAAAACACATAAGCACTTATAGTGGTTTCAGAGGTGGGGTAATCCTCTACTAGTCTACTTTTCTCCAAACCAGTTGTAGATGAATTCACTATAACTTTCAACCAGTGATAAATGTTACAATGATCACACAGTTACAACAGTTTCCCCTTAGCAGTTTCCCATGTCCTTTGGTTTGTCCACATGAGCTATCTCCAAAAGTTACATTTGGTCCTCTTTCTTTCACATATTCTAACAGAATCTTCTTGTTCCCTATCATGTGCCTTGAGCATCCAGAGTCTACAAACCATTCGTCACCTCCCCCTGTTGAACTTGTGGTGATATAATGGTAGTCCTTCCACCTGTGGGGTTAGTAGGCTACCTGGAGAATTGATTTCTCCTGGTGTTTTGGAAATTATGTTGCCTATTCCTATGAGGTGCATAGTGTCTTGGTCTATATCCTTGGTTAGGATTGTATACTGGATATGCCTCATAAAATATCTGGTGCGAGCCATTTCTAAATCTTGACTGAGACCATTTATTAAATCTTTTGGGTCTCCACACCTATTCATTTTGAAAATTTGTATAACCTTGAGGTTTCCATTTACCTCTCCCGTTTTGAAATCTGTTTTTGGGTAGTCTTTGGTAATAGTTGGAATAATGTTTGGGTTGCTGCTTCTGCCTTGGCCATTGCCTAGTCTCCTGTCTACGTGGCTGCCTTGTAAACTTTTGTTGCTGCCTAAACTTTTGACTGGGTTGCCACTTATTTTGAAATATGGGATTGTTTGAAGACTCACCAGTCTGGACATAAGTTTTTCCCTTGATATTTCCGGTAATTTCTTTTTTTCGGCGGAAGTCTGTTTTGACGACTCGCTCATGACCGTTTCGTCATTCTGGGAATGATTAATTCTACACTTTTTGACATCCGAGTTCGTTTCGGTGTCGTTTTGTTGAGTTCCGTGCTTTTTAAGCGACTTTTCCGCACTTGAGTTCGATTCTTGCGAATCTCGTCCGAAACTGCTGTTTCGAGTTTCCCGCAAGTCTGTTTAACTTTGTTAGACGTGTTGTGAACTTCGGTTTTGTTATTCGATCACGTATCGTGATTTCCGGGCGTTTTGGGCCATTTTGTAATTTCTTGAAAGTTACGGGTATCCGTATCTGGATTTGTTGTCTCGACCTGTTTCTTGGTCGCGTATGATTAGTTATGGTATTATGTTTTCATTTCGGGCCGTTGATGTTGTCCGCGAACTTTTCGTCGTGTTCATTCCGTACGTTTTCGGAAATCGGGTCGTCGAGCCCTGGTGGTCGCATCGCCGGACGGCTATGGATCGCCGACGATTGCAGGCACCGCCGGACAGTGCGGCAGAATCGGGCGAGCGCACGCCATCGCCGGAAGGCTGCGCGTGCTAACCGGCAGGTGTAGCGCACGCTATCGGGTGGCCTAGCGCACGCTATCGGGTCTGGGCAGTAGGGTTCTGAGGTTCTGGACTCGGTCAGGATCGGCAGGTAGCGCACGCCATCGCTTGCCAGCGCTAACCGGGCAGGGTAGCGCACGCCGCGGCCGACTAGCGACGTTACTGGTAGTTTGTTAGTCCAGGCTATCGACAGCCAAGCTGCGCGCAGAAGCTTCCGGCCGTAGCGCACGCTAGCGAGTCGGGCGACGAGTCATGGTCGGCACTGGTCGGTGGTGCCGGGTCATGCGGGCCATGGCCGAGAGTGCTCGGCCGACATCGGGCCGATAGCGCATGCTAGTCCGGGAAGGCTAGCGCACGCTAGTTCCGCCCAAGATATAAATGATGTACCAACGACTTTTTTCACCATTTTTCATTTCATTTCTCTTCGGTCCGCGGCTGGGGTTTTGGAGGAGACAAAGCCATGTTGTTTAACAACAAATCCATGAAGTTCTTGAGTTCATAACATCAATCAATCATCCGTTATCATCCTTTGATCCAGCGAATCAAGGTAATCTTCCTTAGAACCCTAATTTCGTGAATTTGGGGTTTTTTGCATTTTTGTTCAATTCGTTCCGTGTTGTTGATTAATTCATGATGGGTATGATTAATCTTGGTAGTATTCTCGTGTTTAACATCATTTAATCCATTGTTCTTCGTCGAATCGAAGTATATTTCTTGATTTCCTTCGTATTGACTTTTCGGGGATTTGTCCCCGATCTCGCTTTTCCATCCGCTGATGGATCGATTATGTTTAAATGATTTTGTTAAACATATTCTATGGATTGTATATCCATATTTCAACTTGGAATTCCGTTTTCGTGTTTTGTCGGGACGAATCGTGTTCTCGCCGTTTTGGGAAAACACTTGAACATTCGCTGCTCGTTCTTTGAATTCAACGGCTTTGTGTCATGCTATGGAATTCATTTTCATTGTTGTTATTGTCCTCCGTAGTTTATTATCGCGAATTGGCGTTCGGTGGAGTCGGCGGGTTCATAGTCGGTTCGGGCCAACCTACTTCGGTCGATTCTCCGCGTTGTTCTTATTTGAGGCAAGTACCTTGTCCATACTTTTCTTGTTTTGTGGATATGATGATTGGTGATCGTCTTGGTTTATTTGTTTGTTTGAAATGAGTTTTCAAAAGATTTGGTTAGCCTTGTTAAAGGCCCTCTTTCAAAACCGTGTGTGTTTTGTGATTGGTGTGTTCCATGAACGAGTATGTGACCCCTGTGGATATGTTTGGTGTTGATGATGCACTTGGTGTTGCGTGTGGATGTATATTGTTTCATTTCGGTGCATTGTGTTTTGACGTGGTGTTTTGCTAAGTGTTTGATGCCTCTGGGTGAATTGTTTGGATATCCTTGGTGTGATGTGTTAATTGCGCATGATTGATTCGCTAGCCAGCTCGGGGGGTCCGACGGGATCACGGGGTGGGATTCGTGGCTTCGTCCCGGTCCTAGGCGACGTGTGGTGCTTGAGTATTTCGCTAGCCAGCTCGGGGGGTCCGACGGGATCACGGGGTGGGATTTGTGGCTTCGTCCCGGTCCTAGGCGATGCGAGTACATATTTTGTGAATGTGTTTGCTCACCTCGGGAGGGTTCGACGGGACCACGGAGGGAATTCCAATGGCTTCGACCTGGGTTCACGAGTGAAACTTCACCGCTATGTGTGTATATTTTGTGATTGTTTTTCGCTCACCTCGGGAGGGTCCGATGGGATCACGGAGGGAATTCCATTGGCTTTGACCTGGATTCACGAGTGCGGTTGCGTATGTTTTGTGAATGTGTTTGCTCACCTCGGGAGGGTTCGACGGGGCCACGGAGGGAATTACATTGGCTTCGACCTGGATTCACGAGTGAAACTTCACGGGTGCGTGTGTATTTTACGTCCGTCGAGGACACATGATGTGGGTTTTTAACCTTGTGTATTATGGTTGGTTTTATTTGCGAAAACAAAACTTTTGGTGTGACCTGTTAATTTTGAAAGCGAAGGATTCGGTAATCCTAAATTGTCTCCTACTAAAACTCTCGATGGCAATTCAAACTTTTATAAATAGTTTTCCCTTGATTTGTGACCTTTCGGTTTAGAATGTTTTACCAAACTCTTGCCTCGGGAAGTACTTTTCGTCACGTTTGGATTTTTAAGGATTCTGGTTATTGTTATTCGTAAAATGTGAATTGTATGGCTCATATTTGCACTTTGTTCTTGCACTAGCAAACAAAGGAGTTTTGCTAACCCCGAGTATTCGGGGTGGATGTCTATTTTTGCATTCAGTTTTGGAGCATAGCACAGGTTGGCACGAAGGATGATGAAAGATGAATGATACTAATCACACGAGGATCCGTTCTCAGTCGTATTGGTCCAGTTGTATTTTCTTTTCCGCCGCAAGATATTTTCCCGTTATGCAGGTGTGATCAGATTTCGACCCCTGCGTGGGCATGAGTTGTATTTGAGTTGTACATATTTATTGAAAGACCAAATCGGTCTACTGAGTCATTTTAGCCTTAAAGGCGATGTTTGATTGTAGTTGTCGGCCTGGTAGGTCCTCGAGGAGAGGGTCTACAGCGTGTAATATCCCTGAGCGGATTGGGGGTGTTACACGAGGTGTCCCGACTGAGCCGTGATTGTAGGAGTGTCCGGTATCGATTATCGAGGCAAGTATCTTGCCCATACATTACGTGTTTTGTGGATATTATGGTTGTTAATCGTCGATATGTGCTAAATAAATGTTAATAACCATTTTTCAAAGGAATCGGTATATTTACCATCATGGTTTTTGTAAAGGTGACCCGTGTGTGTCGGGAATTAATGTGCTTAGTTGAATATGTGTGCTAGTGTCGAGTATAGAATCACCGTACTTTCTTGTGATGTCATTGCATATGATTATGTCGTTGGTAAATATAAAGTGTAATTCTTTTGTCAAATTATGTGCTTGGAGTCCCGTGGCTATGGACGAATATGTGAGTTTTTGGTGATATTGGTTGTGTCGTTCGGTGCTGTTGAAATCTTGTGCTCCCTTGTGAATTGATATAGTTCTGGGTCGTGAGTACGTGTTGGATAATTTGGCCATTCTAGCAAGGTACCTCGACTATATATATTTTGTGTGTTTGACCTTTGAGAGTCATGGTTTTGTAATCTGTGAGTTGTTACTCTTCCACATGGGGATGGCATGTGGCCTCTGGGGGCCGATACTAATGGGTACGGCCACGGAAGTGGACTTGGGTGCGTGTGTTGATGTTCTTCCACCTGGGGATGGTTCGACGGGACCTCTGGGGGCCGATACTAATGGGTACAGCCGCGGAAGGGGTTTCCCACCTGGGGACGGTCCGAAGGGGCCTCTGGGGGCCGATACTAATGGGTACGGCCACGGGTTACCAAGTGTGGTTTCTGTGATATTGATGTTGATGTTTTGATGATTAATTGTGATATTGTCCGGAGTATCACAATGCTTTGCGATCGGGGTCGAGAGACATTATATATCGAGTCTTGGTGCTTGGCTAGAATGGCATAAGATTAATGTGTTATGTGTAATGTGCACTTGTAAGTGAATTGAAGGGGATGATCGGGTCGTGGACCCTGTGTTTTGTGACCGGAATGGTTGGGTCGTGGACCCCGCGTTTTGTTAACGGATTTGCATTTTGGAAAATGAACTTTGGGGTTGTGACCCTTAATGACTTTCGAGGAATTAAGAACTTTTCAACTTCTAATGTTTTCAAAACTCCCGAGATTTGGAAATGTTTTCAAAGTGCTTACTTGCTTCGTTTCTACTTTCAAGAGTTGAACTATTTTTAACTAAATATATCTCGGGAAGTCTTTCGTTGTATTCTCGGAATGTGTTGTGTATGGCTCGTATTTGCACTTTATACTTGCACTAGCGAAACAGTGGAGTTTTGCTAACCTCCGAGTAATCGGGGGGTGGATATCTGTATTGTGTTCAGGTACATGCAGGTTTTCGGGAGCAAGACACAGGATCGGTACGAGGGATGATGAAAGACGGATGATACTAATCACACGAAGGCCAGTTTTGGGTTCAGTTAGTCGGAGTCCATTGTATTGTCTTTTCCGCTGTCTTATTGTTCATTGTTGCGAGTATTTTACCCTTGCATGGGTATGAGTCTGGATGAGTTTATGTATTTTGATTTGTAAGTCAGTGACGAAAGACCAAATCGGTCTATTAGTTCGTTATTTGATTCGTCGGTATGTAATGTAATGTGTTGTTTTGATGTCTAGCCTGGCGGATCCTCACAGAGAGGGTCTGCGGCGTGTAATATTCCCAGTTTGATCTGGGGGTGTTACAATGAGACGATCAACACAACCATTAATACCAACAATAGTCCTTTCTAACAACATTGCTATATGAATTATAAATGAAATGAAAACGAAACCATTCATCAAATATTATAAACTGAACAAGTAGAAACTTGCCTCGATACCGATACCACGAAGACTTTACCAAAATCCATTGCCTTCATCCACGAGCTCTTCAGCCCCGAACAAAGCAATATACGAACTCTTCGACCTCAACCGCAACACAACGGTCATAACCCACGATCAAAACATATCAACCTATTGCAATAACCGATTAACACACATTCGATAAAAATCAATAACCGACATACCCAACCAACAAACTCAACGGTTCAACGAAACCTCGATCATATACATAATACCAAATAATCCAACTCAACAAATACGAACCCATATCCACGATACAAGCCGTAACTCGATGATCACAAATAACAATCAATAACCGATCAACAACGGTTCTACAATATCCCGATTAAACACATATCCAAACAACCCGAACCAATCAAACACGAATTCAAAACCACAATACGATTCCAAAATCTGAAGATCATATCAATAATCAATTTAAACCAACAAGGGTCTAACATTACCGATTCCAAATTCAATCTTAAATACGGATACAAGTTTCCTCCTTGTAAATTCATAATATAAACCAATTACCGGTTATCATCATCAATCCGGACGATCCGATTAATTCAACATCATAGATAATCATATTCCAAAGGTTTCAATTAATTCCATTATCCGAATTGAACACTTATTCAATAAGTATGAATTTCCAAATTCAAACATGAATAATAATTCTCATCAAACTCAAAATCTTATTCGTATTCCTATACGAATATTGTACCAAATACATAACTTAGTTCTAAATGTGAATATTCCATATTCATATCCAAAACACCAACACTTTAAAACGTATTCATCAAATCAATGATCAATTCATCTCGACATTAAGGATTTTATAACATATTCGACTCCAACTTCAAATCCAAATACGAAGACAAAACTCCTTCTTGTTCATACTTGTAAATTCGTAGAAAACAATTTACCAATTATTATCGTGAATAATCACATTCCAAAATTATCCGAAATCCTTCCAAAATCATAACATGTAACTCAAGAGTTCTTCAAGAACACGAATTATCCAAATTCACGTTCATAATCCATAAAAAAACATAACCCGATGTTTTCTAACATCTAAACAACCCTTAATCATAATTCAAGGTGTATATAATCATGTTCTTCAACATATACTTCTCATAACATCATGAATCGCAACAAACCACCAAGAACATCGAGAATACCACGATTCCATAATCATAACAACATAATCGAATCATTTGATCACCAATTCATTATCTTCCTTTAACAAAATTCCCATAATTACCAAGAATCATCACAACAATATCATTTCAACCATCATTCATACGAAAACGTGTAGAATTTTCCAAGTTCTACTCATTGAGACATTTCATCGAACACTTTGAAGGCATAGTCCAATTCAATCGATTATTCAAAGAAATATTCGAATCCGTTCCACAAAACTTCAAGAGAAACGAATAATCTCAAGAATAC
Organism: Orobanche coerulescens; assembly: GCA_033398695.1. NCBI lineage: Eukaryota > Viridiplantae > Streptophyta > Magnoliopsida > Lamiales > Orobanchaceae > Orobanche > Orobanche coerulescens. The sequence continues at coordinate 116,309,204 of CM065815.1, read as the reverse complement.
AACAAGGTTCCATCAATAATCTGAGTTTAAACGAATCAAATCGGCCAAAACATCAAGAAACTCCAAAAATATCCAAAACCAAGTGTTTAGGTGTTCTTACCTTCGATCCGGGTGGAAGATGATGTTAATCCATGATTCCAACTTCCAAAACATGTTGTTATAAGATGATCTTACTCAAATCCATCAATTCTTGCCGAAGGAATCGCGAAGAAACGAAGAAAAACGAAAAAATGAGTAGGTGACTCGGTCCAGGCCTTATATAGGCCGAGACCTGCCGGCACGTTACGTACGTAACCGGCGGGTCCTTACGTACGTAGCCGGCCGCGGCCGACCCTACTGCCCAATTCTGTCGGAACCCTTACGTACGTAACCGACAGCTGGCTTACGTACGTAACTGGCCCTTACGGCCGTAACCGGCCACTGCCTTACGTACGTAATCGGCCAGTCCTAGCCATCCCTGCGAGTCACTGCCGACCGTGAACGGCCACCCCCACGAGTTACTGTCGACCATGCCCGGCCATTCCAACGAGTCACGACCGGCCATGCTCGGCCATCCAGGTCATCTCGGCCACGACTCGCCACCGCCCGTAACGCACGTAACACTTATTCCGCTATGCGTTTAATACGACGTTGACTTGCTACAAAGATAATAATCGTATTACGTCGTAATACACCGTATAACGTCGTAACTCCATCCGCTGACTCACCGTCCACATCTGCGCCCGAAAGCCGCCGATCACGGGCCCTTATCCGATTCTCTTGTTACGTACGTTATGTACATTATATAACGCATTTAAGCTAACACATTTTACGACGTAAGCTCCAAGGCTTAACGTACGTAATGGCTTTTATACTTAGCCAAAATCCAATCGTTTCGTCCGACGCCTCGACGTACAAAATACAAACATACGGCATACCGAATACACATATCAATCCAAAATATTCTCATACGGTATACCGATATCCCAATCTGTTTAACTCCGATACAACGTATCCGAATATATCTCAATCAAAACGATAATCACACCAAGATAATCGTCTCGGTTCTCAATTTATTTTATCCATACCGTATAGATACCAAACTATACAAGATATCTCGAATAAAATAACGTGAAAAATTTATCTTGAAAATCGGTATTACATACTACCCCCTTAAAATAAGTTTCGTCTCGAAACTTGCAACCAAATACCAACAACAGATAAATCCAAAATTTCCCACTCATCACAAAACAATCAAGTGTCGCCACAAGCGAATAACCAAAACGATATACTTACAAAAAGGTGAAGCCGATGATCTCCGTGATACTAGCACACGACTCCCATACGAAGTCTCAAAACAACCAACACACACCAATATCACAAATAGCAATTTGAAAAGAATCTCAAAAATTTTGGAAACTCCAAAACTCGATTCGACTCAAAAGTCAGAAAAATCATTTTCAAAAATCACGTTACTACCGTACCGGTAGAGCCACACAACACACACGCCTGGGTTTCACAAAACCCAAGCTCCGATACCATCTTCTCGTAACACCCCAAAACCATCCGGATATTACAGCCGTGGGTCCTGCTACGAACCCACTGTGCTAAAAACCGTTTACAAAACCAATTCAAAAGCGCCAAAAGGCCGATGACGGTAATATTTTAAATACTCAAATATTTTCAAAAGCATACTTTTGAAATACCGTCATAAAATACCATTTGAAAATACAAGGCGAAGTGCCAAATCTCAACAGTTTAAAATATACGATAAGCCCCAACTTAAACGTACAAATAAAATAATCTGGGAAAAAGAGTTTGACGAAAATAACCCAAGTTCGTAAAATGCCCAAAAGGCCATTTTAAAATACACACACGAGTTGGTAAAAATACCAAAGAGCTATTTTGAAATATACACACGCAACGGATAAATGCAGTTCAAAATACACATTTGCAGCGGAAATGAATAACCAGAAAAGAAATACTCGATACTCCAAAACATGCCACCGCCAGTATCACATCGGGAAGCTCATCCCTTCACGACCGCTACTAGCTCGATCTCCAAGTACCTAAAACTAAAGCCCACGACGGGGTCAGCCACAATACTCAATAATGATATCGATCACATCATCATAAATAATTACATACCAATGTAATAATATTGTAAGAATACTACCAAAGTAATTTTACCGTCATACCTTACCAATCCATAACAATCCATACTAAATCAATCCTTGAAATATTCCATATTTCGTATTCTCAAATGACGAAATGAATTCAACAACAATCATCTCTACTGTATTCCAAAATTACCGACAATCCTCAAAACATCATCATAACTCATAAGTGTGGAAATAATCCAATCTGTGCCAAATCCTATCCGTCGGATTACACAATCAAATCTCAACATGTATAAACCAATAATACACAACATATCTGTAGATCAACTACCACATGATAATGATAACAAATCCTGAAACATCGACATATAGTCCGAATGCTTATACGATCAATAACCAGATCAACCGATAAATCAACTGAGAATATGATCGACATGATAACTCCAATACGACCAATAAAGGATCACGATAACTGAGAATACCATCAACAAGGTAAAATCCAAATGATCAACAAAGGATCAACTATAACCGAGAATACCCTCAACAAGGTAAACTCCAAACACGATCAACAAAGGATCAACTATAACCGAGAATACCCTCAACAAGGTAGACTCCAAATGATCAGCAATAATGGATCTCAAGAAATAACTCTGACTGTCGAACATACCCCTCGGGCGTATGAACAACCAGTCGCAAACCGTCGAACATATCCAATCATACATGGAACTATGAACGACCAAACGGTATGGCTCAAAGATGGACGTCACAGTACGCCCGATCCGGAAATGTGTCCGTGCACATGTCCACCCCGTATACGGAATCCAGGATATACGTGGGACATGTACCTAATTAGCCTCACGAACTACGTCTCGTGTGCACGGTTCAATGCGGAAACATCCACGCATAACCATCATGTGCCTGGCTAAAAATCTTACACAATAACCAATCGGCACGCAGATATGACTCCAGATATGTCACGATGCAACATGACAACGAAACTCAAAGAAACACATATCCAATAAGGATCAAAAGACTCACCGAAGTGAACAACAACAGACTGACAATGAAAAGTCGACACGACTAATCAATATCCAAAACATCAATCCTGGGATCATCATCCCCAAATGAATGACCAACACGTCTACGATCTCAATACAAAAGTCCTGGGATCAACATCCCTCAACGAATAACCGATACGAAACTCACTACACGAAACCTCAACATATACAACAACTCAACATACTAATTATCCACATGATTGAACAAATACTTAGATTACCTCAAAGCCGAGGACCATATCCATCAACATCCCCCAATGAGACGATCAACACAACCATTAATACCAACAATAGTCCTTTCTAACAACATTGCTATATGAATTATAAATGAAATGAAAACGAAACCATTCATCAAATATTATAAACTGAACAAGTTGAAACTTGCCTCGATACCGATACCACGAAGACTTTACCAAAATCCATTGCCTTCATCCACGAGCTCTTCAGCCCCGAACAAAGCAATATACGAACTCTTCGACCTCAACCGCAACACAACGGTCATAACCCACGATCAAAACATATCAACCTATTGCAATAACCGATTAACACACATTCGATAAAAATCAATAACCGACATACCCAACCAACAAACTCAACGGTTCAACGAAACCTCGATCATATACATAATACCAAATAATCCAACTCAACAAATACGAACCCATATCCACGATACAAGCCATAACTCGATGATCACAAATAACAATCAATAACCGATCAACAACGGTTCTACAATATCCCGATTAAACACATATCCAAACAACCCAAACCAATCAAACACGAATTCAAAACCACAATACGATTCCAAAATCCGAAGATCATATCAATAATCAATTTAAACCAACAAGGGTCTAACATTACCGATTCCAAATTCAATCTTAAATACGGATACAAGTTTCCTCCTTGTAAATTCATAATATAAACCAATTACCGGTTATCATCATCAATCCGGACGATCCGATTAATTCAACATCATAGATAATCATATTCCAAAGGTTTCAAATAATTCCATTATCCGAATTGAACACTTATTCAATAAGTATGAATTTCCAAATTCAAACATGAATAATAATTCTCATCAAACTCGAAATCGTATTCGTATTCCTATACGAATATTGTACCAAATACATAACTTAGTTCTAAATGTGAATATTCCATATTCATATCCAAAACACCAACACTTTAAAACGTATTCATTAAATCAATGATCAATTCATCTCGACATTAAGGATTTTATAACATATTCGACTCCAACTTCAAATCCAAATACGAAGACAAAACTCCTTCTTGTTCATACTTGTAAATTCGTAGAAAACAATTTACCGATTATTATCGTGAATAATCACATTCCAAAATTATCCGAAATCCTTCCAAAATCATAACATGTAACTCAAGAGTTCTTCAAGAACACGAATTATCCAAATTCACGTTCATAATCCATAAAACAACATAACCCTATGTTTTCTAACATCTAAACAACCCTTAATCATAATTCAAGGTGTATATAATCATGTTCTTCAACATATACTTCTCATAACATCATGAATCGCAACAAACCACCAAGAACATCGAGAATACCACGATTCCATAATCATAACAACATAATCGAATCATTTGATCACCAATTCATTATCTTCCTTTATGAAAATTCCCATAATTACCAAGAATCATCACAACAATATCATTTCAACCATCATTCATACGAAAATGTGTAGAATTTTCCAAGTTCTACTCATTGAGACATTTCATCGAACACTTTGAAGGCATAGTCCAATTCGATCGATTATTCAAAGAAATCCTCGAATCCGTTCCACAAAACTTCAAGAGAAACGAATAATCTCAAGAATACAACAAGGTTCCATCAATAATCTGAGTTAAAACTGTAACACCCCCAAGTTATTCAGGGAATATTACAGCGCCGTAAGCCCCGCCGGGGGACTCACAAGGCTAAACATACGCAGAACTATAAATTTTGACCGATAAGGTCTACGCACAATGGAATGAAAAACAATACAAAGGTATTCAGAACATAACCAATGTATCCACAGACATCATAGCACGAATCAAAAACCTCGGCAAACACAGGCCGGAACATCAAGGGAAATGGAAAACAATACTCGAGTATTCAATAGCCAATCCAGTACAACAACCCTGAATGGAAAACTCAAAACATAACTGGAAGAAAGACACAGTATCACACTTGCCCACCATCTTCATGCCGACCCGATACCTGACTGTCCGACCTCCTGGAACCTGAAATACATGAAACGTATTTCCCCCTTAAAGGGGTTAGCCGTCGAATAGCTAGTGCAAGTATATCAATATGAAACACAATACTCCTCGACAATAAAGTAAATGTAACCGTCAATTCATCAATTCAAGACTAGTATTCCGGAATAACTAAAATCTCATAAGACGTATGTGAATGCCATAGAAACGCTTCGTTCATATCATACGCCGATACGTATGTGAATGCCGTAGAAACGGTTCGTTCATATCATACGCCGATACATGTAGGAATGCCGTAAAAACGGTTCGTTCATTACATGCCAACAACACATACATGAATGCCGTAAAAACGGTTCGTTCATAATATGCCATCAATATATCTATGAATGCCGTAAAAACGGTTCGTTCATATTATACCATCAATATTTCTTACTTTCAAAGTCGAGAACGTACAATCATTAATGTATACATGCCTTTGAGACATCGAGAAATCGAACGGAGGAAAGGTATGAGTTTGGTAGGTCCAAGAATGCGCTTCCGGCACCTAAACGATTCGCAAGGAATATGACAATTAATTATCCATACTCAAATTACACGAAGAGACTCCCGAAACTCGTCTACGATTCAAGAAAATATACGGGTGAACAACTAAAGGTTGGAAAAATAGTTCAAACTCCCAAAAGTCCAAAAAATCGTAGGAAAGGAATGAATACGGTATAGATACATCATAATCTCAAGGTTCTCAAGCTTCAACCGGATAAATCGGACGAATCTACGAAAACCCCCAAAATCCAACACAAAATTCAAAGTGTTCTTGAATAATCTTTCAATAATCCGATGAATATTCAAACATGTCCATAATCATGCATATATCACTTCATACACCATGATTTTATCATCCAAAACGTCAATACCCACACAAAATCGAGAAGTCAAGATGTCGAAGAAATTACCTCTTGAATATCCAAGCTCTATGATCCAAGGAATACGCGTTAGATCGACTATCCGGGCTTCCCAACCGAATGAAAGTGGTAAAAATCCAACACACAAGTGATAGATGTGAGAAAACTCCTCCCCTCAAACACTCTCTCTCGCAGGTGGAAGAAGAAAATGGTGAAGTGAGCTTCATCTCGCTCAAAAGCACAATTTATGTAGTTGACCGCATTGTATGCCGCGGCTCAGCCCAGGTGTGCCGCGGCACAGGCCTAAAAATTGCTCCCAGGTTTCGGCAAAGGTGCCGCGGCTCAGCTGTGTGTGCCGCGGCACCGGGCTGGATTTGGCCGAGGATGCAACACAAGTGTGCCGCGGCTCACCTAGGTGTGCCGCGGCATTGACTCAGCAGGTGTGCCGCACCGCGACATGTGCCGCCGCACCCGGTACAGTCCGCTCGGCCAGGTTTAGGAAATGTGTGTGCCGAGGCGCACACTCCTTGTGCCGCGGCTCACACCCCCTTCGGGTCCTAAAATGATGAAAAATGACCCGGGAAGAGAATAAAAGCAGTAGGATTCAATGTCTGGGCAACAATAACACGAAATAGAAGTACGGAAACCCCAAAACGGTGGTTCCAAGCAATGATTACAAGGGTTCGCCCAACAAATCATGATTCGAAGAACATGAAGAGGTTTGAAATGACATGACTTTCGACCGGGTATTACATTCTACCCCTCTAAAAAAGAAGTTTCGTCCCGAAACTTAAGAAATAAATAGTTCGGGGTATTCCACCCGCATCTTCTCTTCCATCTCCCAAGTCGCCTCTTCGACTCCATGCCTCAACCATTGCACTTTAACCAGTGGAATGGTCTTATGCCGAAGTTGTTTCTCACGGCGTTCAAGAATCTTCACGGGTTTCTCCGGAAAGGTAATATCCTCGACAATATCAATCTCACTGTAGTCGATAATGTGGCTCGGATCCGGTACGTACTTCCTCAACTGGGACACATGAAAAACACTATGGACGTGACTCAAAGCTGGAGGCAACGCCAAGCGATAAGCTAAATCTCCAACTCTGTCCAAAATCTCGAAAGGTCCGATATACTGACTGAGTTTCTTTTCCCGAAGCGGAAAACTCCTCTAGTCGGCCGATACTTTGAGCAAGACATGATCCCCACTTCAAACTCCAAGGGTCGAACGAGTATCAACGTAAGATTTCGACGACTGGGCGCCGAATCGATCTCGGATAATAGAAATCTTTTCCTTGGTCTCCAATAACATATCCGGTTCCGTCCCAACTAGCTCGAAGCCTCGTCCCAACATAATGGCGACCTACATCGCCTACCATAGAGTGCCTCAAGGGTGCCATTTTGATCGACGCATGCCAACTATTATTGTAAGCAAACTCGATCAACGACAAGTGAAGCTCCCAATCATTACTCCAGCCTAAGGCACAAGCCCGCAACATATCTTCCAAAGTCTCGATCGTCCTCTCTCGTCTCGACCGTCCGACCGAGGATGAAAGGAAGTGCTCAATCTCAACTCGCACCCGTGAGCCCGATGAACGGCTCGCCAAAAATGCGATACGAAACGGCCGTCTCGATCGAAACAATGGTCTTGGGGGCACCGTGTAACCTCACGATCTCGGCGATAAAGGTTCGAGCTACCTATCCGGTCCCCAAGTATCCTTAATACCCAAGAAGTGTGCAGACTTGGTCAACCGATCGACAATCACCCAAATCATATTCATTCCGCCCGAGTTCTCGGATGCCGGTGATGAAATCCATTGAGATATCTTCCCACTTCCACTCGGGAATGGGAAGTGGTTTCAACAACCCCACGGCCGTTGATGTTCGATCTTGACTTGTTGACACGTCAAGCACCGTAGTACAAACTCCGTAACATCCTTCTTCATGTTATTCCACCAAAAATTTCGCTTCAAATCTTTGTACATCTTACTCGTCCCGGGGTGGATTGAGTAAGGCGTAGCATGGGCTTCTCAGAGAATTCTCTGTCTCAACTCTAAATCATTCGGAACACAAAGTCTGCCCTGAAATCTCAGAATACTATCCTCGTGTACCATAAAGCCAGGAGCTTTTCCTTTAATTACATCTTCCTTCAGCTGAGAAATCATTGGGTCACTCCACTGCTTCCCTTTGATGTCATCAACTAAGGACGAAGTAATTTCGAGAGTACACAACTGTCCCTGTACTCGTTGAAGCCAAACTTCTATCCCTTGCTCAATTAAATTTTGACGAATTTTCGTCTGGGATGTAAGAACCTCGAGAATTTGAAGAGATGCCGATTTGTGGCTCAAAGCATCCGCAACGACATTAGCTTTCTCGGGTGGTAAAGAATTTCCAGATCATAATCCTTTATCAACTCTAGCCAACGTATCTGTCTCATATTCAGCTCCTTCTGGATGAAAATATACTTCAGGCTCTTGTGATCGGTATAAATCCGGCACGGTGAACCATACAAATAATGCCGCCAAATCTTGAGTGCGAAGACAATTGCGGCCAACTCTAAATCGTGAGTAGGATAATTCATCTCATAAGGCTTTAGTTGTCGTGACGCAAAAGCTATTGTCTTATCATGCTGCATAAGGACATAACCTGTGCCTTGACCAAGCGCCATCAGAACTGCAAAGCCTTCGCTACCATGTGGTAAAGTTAGAATCGGCGCTAAAGTCAATCGTCTCTTTAGTTCATCGAAGCTCTGTTGTCTCTCATCCGTCCAAACAAACTTTTCGGTCTTCTGGAGTAATTTCGTAAGCGGTCGAGCGAGTTTCGAGAACCCCTCGACAAACCGACGGTAATACCCAGCAAGGCCCAAAAAGCTACGAACTTCCTTAACATTTTTAGGCGGTGCCCAATCTAGCACTGCCTCGATCTTCTGCGGGTCTACACGAACCCCTTCGGCCGAAATCACATGGCCGAGAAACATAACTTCTTCCAACCAAAACTCACATTTCGAGAATTTTGCATAGAGGTGCTCGGTTCTCAAAATGTCCAAAACCAAACGCAAGTGCCGGGCATGTTCCTCCTTATCTCGAGAATAGATCAAGATGTCGTCAATAAAGACGACTACACACCGGTCGAGGTACTCGATGAATATTTTATTCATTAACTGCATGAATACTGTCGGCGCATTCGTCAACCCAAAAGGCATAACTACAAATTCATAATGCCCATATCTCGTCCGGAACGCCGTCTTCAGAACGTCGAACTCCCTCACCCTGAGTTGATAATACCCGGATCTTAAGTCAATCTTCGAGAAAACCGCAGCCCCTTTCAATTGATCAAATAAATCGTCTATACGAGGCAAAGGATATTTATTCTTGATGGTTACTTTATTCAGCTCACGGTAGTCGATGCACAAACGTAGTGAACCATCTTTCTTCCTCACGAAGAGAACAGGCGCGCCCCAAGGCGAAGCGCTCGGTCTGATGTACCCTTTTTCCAAAAGTTCTCCCAACTGAGTCTTCAATTCCTGCATCTCGGAAGGTGCCATCCGATAAGGTGCTTTAGAAATCGGGGCCGCATCTGGCTCTAAGTCTACGGTAAATTCTATCTCTCGATCTGGCGGTAGTCCCGGGAGATCATCCGGAAAAACATTGGGATACTCATTAACAACCGGAATCGAAGAGAAATCGACTTCGTTTCCTTCCGTTTTTAAAGCATAACACCAATAGCCCGTACAACCTTTATTCAAAAGTTTTACGGCCTTCATGGAACTAATAAGTAACTTGGATTGGCCCGACTTACGTCCCAAAAACGAGTACTCAGATCCGTCTTTAGTCATCATGGTAATAACCTTGGTACGGTAATTCATAATCGCTTGGTGATTATTAAGCCAATCCTCGCCGAGGATTACGTCCTCGCCTTCCATATCAACTACAATTAGATTCGATAACCATTCCATACCGGATATAACCACCGGAAAATCTCTAATCTCCCGATTCCCCACAATCCTATCCCCTGGGCGCTTTCACGATAAAGGGATCGCAAGGCGATCAAACAAGTTATATTCAAACGGCGTACACACTCCAAAGAAATAAAAGAATATGTAGCACCCGTATTATATAGTACACGGACTGGATAAGATAAAATATGGATGGTACTGCCACCACCGCTTGCGTCGGGTTCGTCTGTTCGACGCATCTCATAAACTCGTGGTTGTACCGAACCGACGCGAGAGTTTCCCCCTCCAGCGTTCTGACCCCGACCCCGGCCCCTGCCAAAATTCTGCTGAGGTTGACCAAAAGATTGTCGTTGATTAATACCTTGATCAAGAGGTGTCAGCGTGCCCGAGTGTCCAAAGTCCGGTTCGGCTCGGAACAATAAACCGCTCTATGCCCCATCGACCACACGTGTGACACTTTAATGGTGGAAAGTAGCATTCCGAACTAAAGTGGCCTGGACGACCACAATTATAGCAAGTCACTATGCGATTTGAGGTACCCGGAGTGGGACGGTAACCCCTCGTCCCTTTATTAGAACGTGACGATGGTCCGGAAAAACGGTTAGTCGTCTGTGACTTCAAAGTTGCCACCCTTAGAGCGAGAAAAATTTCCCCGACTTTCTGCTTCTTTCGTTCTTCAACGGTATCATTGTCGGGATCAACATATCGTGGGCTAAAGCTCGTCCCGATACTCTTTCAAAGGTGGTACAAGCAAATCCGCCATGTACCGTAAGTCCAAATTCATACTCTTATCAAAATTACGGATCTTATCACGATTGTTAAGCTATTGATCATTCACATGGATCAATTGTTGGTTATACTCCACGATCGCTGCGAAACGGAATATCTTGTGGTTTAGCCTCGAAGAAGGCTCGGATTCGCCTCTCTGCACCGGCCAAGGACAAAACTCGGCCTCCAAGAGCTCCTTAAATTCATTCCACGAGGCAATACGATCCTGTGGCTTGATGACCTTCCACCAAGTAGCGGCCTCCTTAGTGAGGAAATCTTGAGCAATTGGTACTTTCCTCACCTCGGGGCAATCAACCGCCTCGAAAATCTTCTCTAATTCCGCTAGCGCCTTCCCACTTAACGGGTCTGTGGCACCGCCAAATCCGTGGAGGGTGCATACGGATTACATTCTCAAGCAAGGCATCCGTGTTTGGGTTCGGGTTATTCATTGACAGTTTGGGCTAAAATGGTCATCTCGAGTAGCCAATTGTTGAAGTGCATTCGCCACTCCAACGTCTGCGTTGTTCCTCGACCGCCTGATCGTCGTGGCCGGATTTCGGTGTCGGGATGCACCGAGTTCGACAACCAGGGTTGGTCGACCCGCAATCAATCGATGGAAACGGCCGCCACGCCCTACCTCGTCCACGGCCACGACCACGGCCACGGCCCCTACCAGCTGACATACTGAAGAACACACAAGGTACGTAAGCACAATTCAAACGCACGTCCTTAAGGTGATCGATTCTCAAGAATATCCATAGAAGAAGCATAATGAATAAGGAAACATCAGAAGAGTAAGAAGTCTTACAAGTACCGGTCGCACTGTGATGATGGCAGAGTAGTGATACTGTGGACAATTGACGACTCATTCGACCCAAGAGACCGACACCTAGGTATCCATAGACCTAAGCTCGATACCATATTCGTAACACCCCAAGTTATTCGTGGAATATTACAAAAGCCGTAAGCCCCGCCGGGGGACTCACAAGGCTAAACATACGCGGAACTATAAATTATGACCGATAAGGTCTACGCACAATGGAATGAAAAACAATACAAAGGTATTCAGAACATAACCAATGTATCCACAGACATCATAGCACGAATCAAAAACCTCGGCAAACACAGGCCGGAACATCAAGGGAAATGGAAAACAATACTCGAGTATTCAATAGCCAATCCAGTACAACAACCCTGAATGGAAAACTCAAAACATAACTGGAAGAAAGACACAGTATCACACTTGCCCACCATTTTCATGCCGACCCGATACCTGACTGTCCGACCTCCTGGAACCTGAAATACATGAAACGTATTTCCCCCTTAAAGGGGTTAGCCGTTGAATAGCTAGTGCAAGTATATCAATATGAAACACAATACTCCTCGACAATAAAGTAAATGTAACCGTCAATTCATCAATTCAAGACTAGTATTCCGGAATAACTAAAATCTCATGATACGTATGTGAATGCCGTAGAAACGGTTCGTTCATATCATACGCCGATACATGTAGGAATGCCGTAAAAACGGTTCATTCATTACATGCCAACAACACATACATGAATGCCGTAAAAACGGTTCGTTCATAATATGCCATCAATATATCTATGAATGCCGTAAAAACGGTTCGTTCATATCATACCATCAATATTTCTTACTTTCAAAGTCGAGAACGTACAATCATTAATGTATACTTGCCTTTGAGACATCGAGAAATCGAACAGAGGAAAGGTATGAGTTTGGTAGGTCCAAGAACGCGCTTCCGGCACCTAAACGATTCGCAAGGAATATGACAATTAATTATCCATACTCAAATTACACGAAGAGACTCCCAAAACTCGTCTACGATTCAAGAAAATATACGGGTGAACAACTAAAGGTTGGAAAAATAGTTCAAACTCCCAAAAGTCCGAAAAATCGTAGGAAAGGCATGAATACGGTATAGATACATCATAATCTCAAGGTTCTCAAGCTTCAACCGGATAAATCGAACGAATCTACGAAAACCCCCAAAATCCAACACAAAATTCAAAGTGTTCTTGAATAATCTTTCAATAATCCGATGAATATTCAAACATGTCCATAATCATGCATATATCACTTCATACACCATGATTTTATCATCCAAAACGTCAATACCCACACAAAATCGAGAAGTCAAGATGTCGAAGAAATTACCTCTTGAATATCCAAGCTCTATGATCCAAGGAATACGCGTTAGATCGACTATCCGGCTTCCCAACCGAATGAAAGTGGTAAAATCCAACACACAAGTGATAGATGTGAGAAAACTCCTCCCCTCAAACTCTCTCTCGCAGTGGAAGAAGAAAATGGTGAAGTGAGCTTCATCTCGCTCAAAAGCACAATTTATGCATTGACCACATTGTGCCACCTGTGTGTGCCGCGGCACGTGCCTAAAAATTGCTCCTGTGTTTCGGCGGTGTGCCGCGGCTCAGCCTGTGTGCCGCGGCACCGGTACTGATCGGTTTTGGCCGAGGATGCAACACAAGTGTGCCTCGGCTCAGACTAGGTTTGCCGCGGCATTGACTCGGCAGTGTGCCGCGGAAATGCCGACATCTGCCGCGGAACCCGCATACTCCGCCGGCTGGTTTAGGAAATGTGTGTGCCGCGGCGCACACTCCTTGTGCCGCGGCTCACACCCCCTTCGGGTCCTAAAATGATGAAAAATGACCCGGGAAGAGAATAAAAGCAATAGGATTAAATGTCTGGGCAACAATAACACGAAATAGAAGTACGGAAACCCCATAACGGTGGTTCCAAGCAATGATTACAAGGGTTCGCCCAACAAATCACGATTCGAAGAACATGAAGAGGTTTGAAATGACATGACTTTCGACCGAGTATTACAAAAACGAATCAAATCGGCCAAAACATCAAGAAACTCCAAAAATATCCAAAACCAAGTGTTTAGGTGTTCTTACCTTCGATCCGGGTGGAAGATGATGTTAATCCATGATTCCAACTTCCAAAACATGTTGTTATAAGATGATCTTACTCAAATCCATCAATTCTTGCCGAAGGAATCGCGAAGAAACGAAGAAAACGAAAAATGAGTAGGTGACTCGGTCGTGCCTTATATAAGCCGAGACCTTCCTAAGACGTTACGCACGTAATCGGGCGGGTCCTTACGCACGAGCGCCGCGCCGACCTACCGCCTAATTCCGTGGAACACTTACGACGTAATCGGCACTGCTTACGACGTAATCGCCCTACGGCCGTAATCGCCACCGCCTTACGACGTAATCACCGGGCCCTAGCCATCCTCGCGAGTCACCGCCGACCGTGATCGCCACCCCCACGAGTCACTATCGACCATGCCCGCCATTCCAACGAGTCACGACCAGCCATGCTCGGCCATCCAGTCATCTCGCCACGACTGCCACCGCCCCATAACGCACGTAACACTTATTCCGCTATGCGCACGTAATACGACGTTGACTTGCTACAGTATAATAATCGTATTACGTACGTAATACACCCTGTATAACGTACGTAACTCCATCCGTTGACTCACCTGTCCACATCTGCGCCGAAAGCTGCCGATCACGGGCCCCACTGTCCGATTCCTCTTGTTACGTACGTTATGTACACTATATAACGTACGTAAGCTAACACATTTTACGTACGTAAGCTCCAAGGCTTAACGTACATAATGGCTTTTATACTTAGCCAAAAATCCAACTGTTCCTGTCCGACGTCTCGACGTACAAAATACAAACATACGACATACTGAATACACATACTGAATCCAAAAATATTCTCATACGGTATACCTGATATCCCAATCTGTTTAACCTGATACAACGTATCCTGAATATATCTGTCAATCAAAAACGATAATCTGTAACACCCCCAAGTTATTCAGGGTATATTACAGCGCCGTGAGCCCCGCCGTGGGACCCACAAGGCTAAACATACGCGGAACTATGAAACTTGACCGAGAAGGTCTACATACAATGAAATGAAGGACAATACAAATGGTATTAAAAACCATAACCAATGAAACCATATACGTCACCACACAAATCAATACCTCGGCAACACAGGCCGGAACATCAAGGAAACTGAAAATACAATACTCGAGTATTTAAAATCCATTCCAGTACAACAACACTGAATGGAGGAATCCAAAAAGATAACCGGAGACAAGACACAGTATCACACTTGCCCATCATCTTCATGCCGACCCGATACCTGCCTGTCCGATCTCCTGGAACCTGAAATACATATAAAGTATTTCCCCCATAAAGGGGTTAGCCGTCGAATAGCTAGTGCAAGTATATCAAGTATGAAATACAATACTCCTCGACAATAAAGTAAATGTAACCGTCAATTCATCAATTCAAGACTAGTATTCCGGAATAACTAAAATCTCATAAGACGTATGTGAATGCCGTAGAAACGGTTCGTTCACCTCATACGCCGATACGTATGTGAATGCCGTAGAAATGGTTCGTTCACCTCATACGCCGATACATGTAGGAATGCCGTAAAAACGGTTCGTTCATTACATGCCAACAATATATACATGAATGCCGTAAAAACGGTTCGTTCATAATATGCCATCAATATATCTATGAATGCTGTAAAAACGGTTCGTTCATATCATACCATCAATATTTCTTACTTTCAAAGTCGAGAACGTACAATCATTAATGTATACTTGCCTTTGAGACATCGAGAAATCGAACGGAGGAAGGGTATGAGTTCGGTAGGTCCAAGAACGCGCTTCCGGCACCTAAACGATTTGCAAGGGAATGACAATTAATTATCCATACTCAAATTACACGAAGAGACTCCTGAAACTCGTCTACGATTCAAGAAAATACACGGGTGAACAACTAAAGGTTGGGAAATCGCCCAAACTCCCACAAGTTCGAAAACGGCACAATCCAACCCGTAAAATCGTAAGAAAAACACGCATACAACATAGATATATCATAATCTCAAGGTTCTCAAGCTTCAAATCGGATAAATCGGACGAATCTACGAAAACCCCAAAATCCAACACAATATTCAAAGTGTTCTTGAATAATCTTTCAATAATCCGATGAATACTCAAACGTGTCCATAATCATGCGTATATCACTTCATACACCATGATTTTAACATCCAAAACATCATTACCCAATACAAAATCGAAATCCAAGATGTTGAAGAAATTACCTCTTGAAGATCCAAGCACTATGATTCGAAGAGTACGCGATAGATCGATGATCCGAGCTTCACAATCGAAAAGAGATGAAGATAAATCACACACTCAAGTGATAGGTGAAGAAACTTCTCTCTCTCAAGCCTTCTCTCTCGTGCCCAAGTGAAGAAATGGGGAAAAAAATGAGGTGATCCGCTCAAAAAAACGCAGATATAGGGTTGACTGTCATGTGTGCCGCGGCTCAGTCGAAGTGTGCCACGGCACAGGCCCAAAATTTTCTCCCAGGGCTCGGCAGTGTGCCGCGGCTCATCCGAAGTGTGCCGCGGCACTGTGACGGTTTTGGCCGAACTGGAAAATGAGAGTGACTTAGCTATTTCGACCATAACTCCTCGCCCTGACTCCGATTGACTCACCGTTTGAACCATTGGAAAGCTAACTCGATGCTTTATAATATTGCAAAGATTCAGAATTTTTGGAGTTTCCAAAAATTAATGGTGATCCAACAAAGTCGAACTCGTACGTGGAAAAGTCGCTAAAGAACACGGAATTCAACCGAACGACACCGAAACGAACTCGGATGACAAAAAGTGTAGAATTAATCATTCTCATGATGACGAAACAGTCCCAAGCAAGTCGCCAAAACGGGCTTTCGCCAAAAAAAAAAAATTACCGGAAATCGAATTTGCGGATATTACATTCTACCCTCCTTAAAAGAAGTTTCGTCCCGAAACTTAAAACAACTAGGGAGAAGCAATATCCCGCCAGGAAAACTCAACGAGATACACAAGAAACACGTAACTTACGCCCAACGGCGAAACGTTACAAGTAACACAACAATACATTACCCGAAGGTAATCCAAGCCAACACTGAGGTAAATACGAATCACAATTTCTGAAGGCTCCAACAGAAATACCAATACATCGCAATGGCTTGAAAGCCCCAAAGCTGTATATCACGATGGCCTGAAAGCCGAACAGCCCAAAGCTGTAAATCATCACAATACAGATCTCAAAGAAACAAACCTGACTGTCGAACATACCCCTCTGGCGTATGAACGCTTAATCACAAAACGTCGAACACATCCAATCAAACATGGACTATGAACGATCAAAAATTGTACGGCTCAAAGATGGACATCACAGTAAGCCCGATCCGGAAATGTGTCCGTGCACATGTCCACCCCGTATACGGATTCCAGAATATACGTGTGACAATGTACCTAATTTGCCTCACGAACTACGTCTCGTGTGCACAGTCCATTGCGGAAACATCCACGCATGACCATTGTGTGCCGGGCTAAAAATCCTACACATAACCAATCGGCACGCAGACATGATTCCAGATATGCCACGATACAACATGACAACGAACTCAAAGGATAACATATCCAATACGGATCATACGACTCACCCAGTGAACGAGGACACACGAATAATGAAAGATCGACACGACCAACAATATTCAAAACAACCATCCTGGGATCAAAATCCTTAAGGACCGATTAATACGAGCAACAATCACAACACAACAATTCGGAAAATCCTCAACCCTCAACGATCACAAAACTACCGAGTTCACAAGAATAATAGGGTGCTGCCTTGAGTCGGCCAACACGACAATAATAATTCAACGGATGGGAACTATCCTCGACAGTCCCAATTCAATACTTCGATTACCGTAGAATGGCCAATCGATAACAACGATACAACGGATGAGAATATTTTTGACAACGGATGGGAATTATCTTTGATAATCCCAATTCAATATATCGATTACCTTTAGAGCGGTCAATCAATAACAATTATACAGCGGATGTCTCGGCACCTTTAATCGGTTACCGATAACGAAGATGATAATCGAATACGTCAATGCCTTCAATCGGCCAAAACGACATCAATAGAAAAACACTGATATCAATAACGACGATTCACAAAAAAAATATCTTGATGGAACATCAATCAATAATAACAATCGATACGTCGATACCGCGAACCGTCTATCGACAAATATTACCAACAAGTATCGCAATGCCTTAAATCGGCCATTTACGAACAACAATAATATTTGGCATAAGTTGTCGACGGGTGTCGTATCAAACAATCCCCTGATATCAATACAATCATAAAGAGGCCAAGTCTCGAAATGATACACACATTCGTACACCTACACGATAACATTAATCTCATTGATTAGTACAAGTATAAAACTTGCCTCGATATCAATACAACGAACTGTTACCAACTCAGTTGATTTCGTCTTACGAGTTCCTCAGTCTCGACCAAGTTAATCTACGAACCCTTCAACCTCAACCGCAACACAACAGTCATAATCCCTGATCAAACATCATATCTTATTGTAAAACGAAGGATTAATAATCAACAGGTTCGATGACGACCAATATCAATACCACCAAACCATAAACTTAACCGTTTCACCATATCTCGACTAATTACAGTCTGAATAATCCAACTCAGGCACTTACAAATCCTGTCCACAATACGAGTCGAAATATGATGATCATATCAGCAACCAATTCGGACCAATAATAAGGGTCTAAATGTTCCAAACTCAATTCTTAAATATGAATTGACAAGGTTCCCTTCTCGTAAATCCATCGTTAAAATTTACTTATGACCGTCATCAATTCGAATCATCCGACTGGTTCAAAACAATAGATAATCATATTAAAAAGGTTATCAAACAGTCCAATCATTCGACTTGAATATTTGCTCCATACGTATGGGCTTCCAAATTTAGAGATGAATAATAGTCTCATCAAACTCATAATCACATTCGTATTCCTATACGAATATTATTTCCAACACATAGTTTAGCTCTAGATATGAATATTCCATATTCATTTTCAAAACATCAACACTTCTTAAAAATTTTCATCACCTCGTATAATTCAAGAGTTCTTCAAGAACATGAAATATCCGAAATCACGTTCAGAACAACATATCCGAGGTATATATCTCCATGTTACCATTTTCTTCATCATGTCATTCATACAACCTCAAGAATCGCAACAAAACCATTATCATCATATGAAGGAGATCTCAATAATCATATCAACATCCGAAATCTCTTATTACAATTCCAATAAATCGCGTATAACATTATCACATGATACCATAATTGTAACACCCCAGATCCTCCTCGGAATATTACACGCCGTAAATCCCGAAATTCAAGCTTCAATGAAAATTTACCTTGATTTGGAGTGATGAAACTGAGCTTGAAAATGATGATAGGTGAATACAGCTCAAAAAGTTCTCTCCAAAACATCCAAAATCACCCAAAACCGATGGGAGGAGGAGGAAATGAAAAATGACGAACCTGGACCGAACTGTCCAATATATACTGATCTTCGATTAGCGCACGCTATGACCTGATGTTTAGCGTGTGCTAGCGGTTAACTGGGCAGTCCAGTGAGCCCTGATTGCCTTGTTAGCGTGCGCTACGAACTTGGTAGCGCGCGCTAATGCCTTCCCGATAGCGTGCGTTAACAAATTGTTAGCGTGCGCTAACTGATGTCTGAAGCCCAGAAACTGAAGTCCAGAACCTCTTATCCTCAGACCTATTCGCGATTAGCGTGCGCTACCAATGCGACTTAGCGTGCGTTACTAGCACAGTTAGCGCACGTTACTTACCACTCGTAGCGTGCGCTATGAATTAATCCGATTCAGTCCAGTACCCACTAGACTCTGCCTGATCGGCCTTAGCGCGCGCTATACCGATTGCATAGCGTGTGCTACCTCAAACTTCTAGTGTGCACTACTTACCACTCGTAGCGTGCGCTACTAGCACTCAACTGCAGTACAGTGCCTTCTGGACTGTCTGCCTCATTTGCGCTAGCGTGCGCAATTACTGATGCCTAGCTTGCACTACCTATACCCCACTAGCGCGTGCTAACAGGAGTATGTAGCATGCGCTATCTCACACACATACTACCAAAATATAATGATGATGATGACAATAAACTTGGCTCGATCTCAAACAGTGATGAATGACGAATAGCAACTGATATGTGATTCCAAAGTACGTTGAACAATGGTCACAACTGAATGAATATGAATGATGAATGTTTATTACTGAGTGAAAAAAATTCTGAGTGACAATTACTGAATGATAATCAATGAATTTATAACAGGGTATTACAGTATGTGCTCCTTACTATTGCTTATATCCTGAAGAGATGTCCTTCCAAGTCCGTTCCTAAGACTCTACATGAGATGTGGGAGGGTAGGAAACCAAGTCTTAAGACTCTACAATAGATCCCACACCCTGCATCTCTGTAATGTATTGCCTAAACATCGAAGCATCTTCCGTAAGCCTAACATCTTTAGAATCTGTCATCAAATAATAATCCAAGATTCAGAAGAAAAAAACTCATTAGACAACCTCATATATGCAAATGTCTCTGTTGTACCTTCAACTTCCTTGTCAGGTTGCATAGTGACGAAAACCATATGCTATTCTCTTTCATTTGCCCCTCAATTGCCAACGATACAAATCAAAAATCAGCAAAAATAAGAAAAATGCAATTATAGTTCAAATTTTCATTTAAGATACCGCCTCCAGAAGACACTCCTGGCAAAGAAAAAATGGTAACAGCAGTTGCCACTAAAACCAAGAACAGGCGACACTATGAAACATCAAAAAACACATGATGTCCTCCTTCACCTACCTGTTTTTATCTCGAGTCTATATTTTTCCTCGATTTTTAGAGATCAAAAATAACATTCGCGCGAGTGTTACACATTAAGGGGGTGTGTAATTTTGAGAGATAGTTGGGTATCTTTTGTAATTACTAAATTATCATTCTCAAAAAACTGAAGTGATGAATAATAACCCAACTTTTTATTTATTATTACTGATACAATACCTCTTTGAACTTAAACCGGGCTGTAAATCCGAGACTAACAAACCCTTATCTGCTCATTCCAGCACACTCACGGACTCTTCATATCAGACCATTTTCTTCCGTCCTTCGATGATGTTGAATAGCCTCTCGAGAGTTGTATAGTTAATCCGCGTGCCTCATCTATTCCCACCATAGTGAAAGTCTTCCAGTCCCCGTCTGCCCGTAGGATAATATATAGACGTTATACCCGTCCAGAACCGACATTGAAAGTGGTGACGTTTCCTCAAAAACATCAACTTGCACCAAGAAGCAAAACAGAAAGTAACGTGTATGTTGGTTGCATAGAGATAATTACAGAACTGCACCTGGGGTTTATCCGGTTATCTTTCAATATCGCAAAAACCACCCTCTTGAGCATGCAATACGTAAAAGAGAAACAAATGTAAAGGTAATAATTGTAATTTTGAAAGATAACTTTTATTTTTTATTTTTTTTATAATTAGACTAAACCTCAGGGGTAATTTTTGTAAATTGGTCCTACTATCGGTCAAGCATAGATAAAACACAAGGCCTGCAGTGGAAATCGGAACTCCTCCATCAATATCGCTTGTTCAAAGGCCTGCAGTGGCAACATACTCTGATGTTTCCTGAGGAAACAAAATCTGTTAATTTTAGAGCCTTATTTGATATGAAAAAATCAGTACTAACAAGTCCAGCACTTACCTTTCAATTCCAAGACTTTGTTATAAAGTTCGTTTCTCTCATTGACTTCTTGGAGGAACTTCATTTTAATATCTTAATGAAGTTGGTTGTGATGATCCATTGTCAACATATACACTTATAAGTTAAAAAAAATAGTTAACTACAAAAACCACCCTCAAGGTTCAGTGTAATAACACAAAAAAAAGCTTTCCTTTGAAATTGCAGACTATGAAGCACGGATACTATCCCCGATGTTCAAGAATCCTGTGATACCGCTGGATACGCCCACAAATAAGTATCCAGAAGTATAAGAAGAAGGGAGGGTCAAACCTTAAAGGGGGTAAGATAGAATAGTGTAATGTTGGATCTTTGAGGATGCAATGAATGAGGCGGTTAATGTTGGTTCGACCTAGTGATGTTGTTTCTTTTAATGTCGGGTGACCAAGTGATGTTCCTACATTTTGGGGGAAAAACATTAATCGTTTAGATATGTCATATCGTATCATGTATCATGTCCATGCCTCATAGATTACAAATAGACTCTTGACACTTGTTTCTTATATTTTCAAGTTTCAACACTCGAGGAGGGGCTATATGTTGAGAAAATGCAAAAGTGAATAGAGTTACTTCTAATTTTGGAAGATAACAGGAATTTTATATGTAATTTGGTGAAACCTCAAGGGTATTTTTGTAATGTAACCCTGAAAAAAATCTGGATGTGGTAGTTGTGCCTGGATCTGAAATACAGTGCCGTTATTTTCTTTTGCAATTATTTCCTCTTTCTATTACTGTTCATTTTGCAATTAAATGTTGAGTGATTTCTTGTTACAAAGTAAAAGTATCAATGGAACCTTGGTTATACAACACATTTACATAAACGTTAGTGATAAGGGCTTTTGTTGTCCTTTACCTTGATCAAATGTACATAAATGGGAAAGAATGTTGAACGAAAAAAAAAAGATCGTATTTCAAACAATATATGATCTACATAACAAAAATTGCACAATAGACAATAATAAAAAGTAGTCTAGATAGTGTTGAATCTTATCTATCTCATTATTTTAAATGTTTATAACATCATTATGCAAAATATCTAGATTCGAAAAATTCTCATTTAAAAAAGATATTCTTATTTAAGAATCTACTAATTCTAAATTCCAAATTATAGATGAATATAAATTAATAAAAATTTATGTTGTCCGATACCGTAACATATAACAAACTCACAAAACAATATATATGGGCAAACTCCACACTATTACATATCCACAAATCTTCCTTTATTTTATTCATAGAGTTCCGATTCGAATACATGTAACATGGTTTTATCTCCTATTAATAGTACTTATCAAACAGTAAGGCTTAAATGGAGCTATTATAGCCAATCCTTACTAAAACATGACAATCAAGACGTAAAAGCTCAATCGAAGTTGTTATAGCCGATTCTGAATAAAAAAAAGGCTCGAATCTAATCAATTAATCCCGGTTTTTATAGAGTTCCAACTCGAATGCATGTAATGTGGTCTTATATCTCTGTTGGTGTTCTTAAGAAGAATATTGAGATATTTGCCTATCTTTCTGGCTTACGAGCTAATATTTTTAAAATAACTATAACATTAACGAACATAAAACAACATATATAGGCAATCCCGTGCATTGACCGATATTTCAAGAACAAAAAAAAATAGAATAATGAGAAGGTCATCTACCGTTCTGGTGGTATAAGCCCATGAATTGTGCCAGACCATGAAATTTTCTCCTTTCTCATCCTCAAAAATAATCTAACTTTTTTGCAAAATTTTGGCCCAGACAATTTGAAGTTGCACCCTACACACCATGTCCGGTTTTCGGGATAAAATCCTGTCATGACGGGAAGCCAACCGTTCAGAAAAATAGTGAATAAAGTTCCTTAATAGTTCATCATAAACTATTATGTCAGAGTAACATCACAAACAACATCACAATATTGTAGCTAAAGAACCTCAAACTTTGTGAATCAAGACAATTTAGAAGAATAATAAAGGAAGCATTTAAAAAAAACCTCAACTTAAAAACACTTAGATCATAATACAAACAGTGCACATAAATTAATTTAGAAAAATCCAGGGATCAGAAAGAAACACTGTATACAGAATTTATATAGAATATTATAGCAACTATTTATGAGGTTATTCAAGAAAAATATTGCTTCATCATGTTAAGGGTATTTAATTCTGAGCGTCCAAGGCGATAACAAGTCGAAGAGATCCTCAGTCGCATCAAAAGTTTAGGACATGAGTTACTTTCTTTATGGTTAGATAATTCTCACTAACATTGGCAATCATATGCTAAAAATGTCATTATTGCATACAGATCATTTTGATATTGCATTTCCATAAGCTAGCAAGACCGTACCTCGATCTCGCTCCCCTTGGTCGCAAAAGCGGTATGTCCTTCCTGCCAAAAAAACTCACAACTACTACAGTATAACAAATTATCAACAATAAACTTTTCACTGTTCATATTTCTGATCTGACCATCACTTTCTTAAATTAGGAAAAACATGAATGACATGAAATGAAATATGACCATGATAACGACCAAAGTCCTGATTTGAAGCCTCAAAAAGGCTGGACTATTGGAGTAAATGATAAACTCTAAAAACAAAATTCGAGAACGTCAACAAAATGATAAACTCGAACAAAATCAATCGAGAATATCATCATCATGATAAACTCCAACAAAGTCAACCGAGACTATCAATACTATGATAAACTCCAACAAAACCAATCGAAAATATCAACACCATGATAAACTCCAACAAAATCAACAGAATATATAAATACCATGATAAACTCCAACAAAATCAGTCGAGAATATCAATACCATGATAAACTCCAACAAAATCAACCGAGAATATCAATACCATGATAAACTCGAACAAAATCAACAGACGATATCAACAAATTATCGATTCATCTTATAAGTAATTAAATTATGGCACAAAATCACGTACCGTACTTCATAGGTAGGGATCGGCACTAGCATAGGTCCCACGTGACGCGAAGATCTCTTGATATTAGTTCGATCAATGAAGACTTTACAAGGAGAAATGATTCGGATGTGTAGTATTCGAAAACCACTCTCTGATACCATCTTTTGTAATACCGCGAACCCGGCAGTTATTACAGTGCCGTGAACCCCAACTGGGAGCCACCAGGCAAAACACAGTACAATGATTGACATAACATAACTGCAGTACCGAACTACATTATGTTTATCAAATACTCCGATGAGGAGTTTATACATATATTTTGGCAAACATGCGTCAAACAGACCAGGATCAACATAATACAGGTATACTCTATATGAAGATAGATTTACCAATACAATACAAATATAGGAGAACAAAAATGCAGCAGAACTGAAAATAAATACTTCCGGAAACAAGAAGATTCGGGCCCTTGAATAGTATCCTTGAGATTCTTCGTCGTCACATTGTCTTTCCCGTGTCTTAGCCTTCCTGCGACCTAAAATATGATAAAAAAACATATTTCGCCCAAAATCACAGGGTCGGTTACACAAGATAATAAATCTCAATATGTCGAACGTACATCATCACTCATGCTATATGAATTAACAAAGCATTATCCAAAATTAGAATATACACAATCACACATGCTGTATAAACCACAAGCTCGATCATAATCTCAAATCGTCGAACACATACGATCAAAATGTGAATCGGCCAGATTATAACCCAATCCCGTTTAAAACATACGCAATCAAACATATGAATCAACTAACATTTATGGCTCAAATTATGGCGCCACATTACGCCCGGGATGGAAATGTGTCCGTGCACAAGCCACCAACGGGTATCGATCGAATACACGTGTGGTCTTATAGCTAATCAGTCTCACGAAGTAACCATCTCGTGTGCACAGTCCAATATGAGGTCAACTACCAACACACGACCTTATATTTGCCCGACATAAAAATCCTACACATACCAACCGGCACACCAGTGTGACCCGGAATACCACGAGATAACAAAAGTGACATCGAAATTCAATAATGACTTAACAATTCCCAACAAGGGACCAAATGACTCAATGAAGGAAATATGAATCCAACGAAGATCAAATCAACATACCGAAATGCAACGAAGGTATAAATAAGACTCGGAACCAGTCTTCCTCAATGGATTATCGACAAGATCAATAATAACATCATTATGAATCAAAATTCATAAAGCATAAATTAATGTAAATATATATGATATATATAAGACATATTATCATCATAACCAGGCAAGAATTCACTTGCCTCGATATCGAAGATGTAAAATGCTTCTGCATGATCACAACGTCCTCCATGAAAAGAACGAGCGACAATCGAATGGACAAACCAATCAATCAACAAACAACCTTAGGTCCAAAAAATATGATTTCCAATCACATGATAGCTCACAAGCTCAATGGTCTCCAAATTACTTCCAATTATCATACCTTAATACACGATTAATTAATCAAAATACTATTATTAATTTACTTGATAATTAAGTGGGACGGTCAACTTTGGACATTTAAATAGTCCAACCATTTAGTCCGTGTTCTGAACCTCGTGTATCTTGTCCTACATATAAACTTTGGTCAGTCATATTTGTACCTAAAATTAATTAATCCAATTAATTAATTATATCAAATACAATATAATTAATTTCTTTAAGAAATAATTATATTTGAATTAAATTAATTACCCAGTAATTATTTAATTCATCTGACCGATTTAATTTATCCAATAAATTAAATTCAATTAGACATCCAATGTCTAATATTTATTAAGAGAGAATAGGCATAATTTATCCATCATTAATCCTGTATGCGCGACTCTGTGTGTTCGTCTCAGTCAGTAATGGGAGGATCCAAAGAGTGTGAGGAACACTTAGCCAGTCCGTGGCTCACACCGTAACCCAACTGAGAACAAATGATGGGAATCATTCCAAAACCTGTTGTGAATATCATATACGTATAAACCCTTCAATCATATGTCCCGATCAAGTTTTAGGGTCACGGTTAAGTCAAACCCTATATACACTCGACTCTATGCATGTGTTAGTGCAAATCAATATCGAACTCTCGTGTATCAAATACAACTAGTTTAATTGCTTTGGCCAAAGACTTTTGATCTGAGTTGCCACTAACCGCATAGGACATTATCCTGGTCACTTACAGGAGAAAGAATCCTTTCTTGGTATTTAGTAAAGACTGTTGCTTACCCATTAAGTTGCACTTCAAGGTTGATCCGTACCGATAGGTGATTGGATCGAACTACTCTAATGACTAACTTAATGAAAAAAACACATCTTCTACTGAACCCTCAAGTCGAAGGTTAACATATACCAATTATAACCTTATGATTCAATCATTGACTATCCAAGTGTGAAATCCATGTGATCGAATCGAGGTGATTCGTATCCAAATATATTAATCCAATTAATATACCCATACTGAATGCTCCCACTCCTCTTGAGTGAAGACGTGCACATGCCCAAGCATAGGATATACAAGTTTTCATTAAACAACTTAATGTCCAATTAAGTTTTATCGACTTGCGGATAGTTAAGCTTCTGAGTTCCAAACACTTCCAGTGCATGACTCATTGTCTCATAAGGAGTGGAATGCTTCTACTCAAAAGCACGGGCATCATTTCTATTTATCTACCAAATCAGGAACGACAATGATATATAATAAATAAAGAAATAATCACTCCCTTTTATTAGTGAATTCATAATCACAAATAAATGTCCTAACTCTCTTATCCTCAAAGTGGCATTCGAGGGCATACGCCAACAGTTGATCTACTTTCTCAGATAATCTTGGAGTGTCATCTGGAGAAAATAGGTATTAGATACCATAGTATGTGGCATTGACTGCAAGTGGGGGATTATTAGGAATATGCCCTCGAATGCCACTCAGAGGATGTATGAGAGAGGGAATTTTGTACTTGTTACTATATAAATCATTATCAGAAGGCAATTGCATGTTTCTTATTTGCTGGCAGTCATTGGCATTGCTGACTCGTATATATATATATATATATATATATATATATATATATATATATAGAGAGAGAGAGAGAGAGAGAGAGAGAGAGAGAGAGAAACTAGTCCGTGTATTTGAGAGCAAACATTCCACTCCTTAATGGATAAGGGGATCGGCACTGGAAAGGTTTAGGCTCAAATACTTAATCGTTCACAAGTCGATGAAACTTGACTGGGCATTAAGTTTATGTGAAGACTTGTATGACGTGTTCTTTGACTTGGAGAGTGCCTGTCGTCACTAATGGTTAGTGGGAGCACACGTTGTTGGTTTGCTAATGGGATTAGTATACTCGAACTGACTCACCCTCGATTCATCACGGATTTCACTCCGGGACGGTCAATGACGGAATTGAAAGGTTGTGATAGGTATTCGTGAATCTTCGAGTTGAGGATTTAGTAGGGATGTGCTTGTGACGTTAAGATTTTCACTAGAGTAGTTCGACCTAGAAAGCCGAGAGGTGGGGGCCAACCTCGACGTGCGTCTTGACGGACAAGTATCAGGTTCTACTAAATACCAAGATAGGATTCTTTCTCCTGTAAGTGAACAGGTATATTTCCTATGTGGTTATTGGCAGATGAGATCATAAGTCTTTGGCAAAAGCATTGGAGCTAGTTGTATTGGATACACGAGAGCTCGTTGATCTCGATTTGCATTAGCTCAAACATAGAATCAAGTATAAATAGGGTTTGACTGATCGTGACCCTATAACTTGATCGGGACATATGAAAGAAGGGTTTATACGTTTACTGGTATTCACGACAGAATAGTTATTGAATGATCCCTATCATTCATTCTCAGTAAGGTTACAGTATAGGCCGCGGGACTGGCTAGGTGGTGCTTGTAACACCCCCAGAATCAAACCGGGAATATTACACGCCGCAGACCCTCTCCGTGAGGATCCACCAGGCTAGACATCAAAACTACATAATAAATTACATACCGACACGATAAAATACAAAATCCGTAGACCAACTTGGTCTTTCGTCACTAACATACAAGTCAAAAATACACATTTCCATCTCGACTCATACCCGTACAAGGGTAAAATATACTCACAAACCAAAAGTACGACAGAAGAAAGACCACACACAAACTCGGACTGACTGTATCCAACACTGGCCTTCGTGTGATTAGTATCATTCGCCTTCCATCATCCTTCGCGCCGATCCTGTGTTTTGCTCCCAAACCTGCATGTACCTGGATGCAAAAACAGACATCCACCCCCGAATACTCGGGGGTTAGCAAAACTCCACTGTTTTGCTAGTACAAGTATAAAGTGCAAAGACGAGCCATACAAAACACATTCCGAGAATACAACAAAAGACTTCCCGAGCTATTTGATAATTAAAATAGTTCAAGTCTTGAAAGTAGAAACCAAAACAAGAAAGCACTTTGAAAACATTTTCAAATCTCGGGAGTTTTCGAAAACATTTGCGATAGTAAAGTTCTTAATTCTTCAAAAGCCACTTAGGGTCACCGCCCCAATATTCATTTTCCAAAAATGCAAATCCGATTAACAAAACACGGGGTTCACAACCCAATTCATTCCAGTCACAAAACACAGGGTCCACGACCCAACCATTTCGATCACCAACACAGGGTCCACGACCCGTTCATTCACTTCAATTCACTTCCAAAAATACATTACACATAACACATTATTTTTATGCCATTTTAGCCAAACACCAAGACTCGATATATAATGTCTCTCGACTCCGAGCAACAAGCATTGTGATACTCCGGACATATCACAATTAATCAACAGTACAAACACTCTGGCAATTCTCGCGACCCGGTCCAGCCCTCCGGTCCCGCCGTAAGGCCACCAAGTCCCTGTGTGCCCCGTCGAGCAATCCCCAGGTGAGAATGCCCACTCGAAGTAACTCTCGCGACCCGGTCCAGCCTCTAAGCCACCAGGTCCCCGTGTGACCCCGTCGAGTCAATCCCCGAGTGAGAGTACCCGAGAAAAACTTTACAACTCTCATCAATTCACATTTCCAAAACCGCAATCCTCAAGAGTCAATCACAATATATATAGTCGAGGTATTTGCTAAAATGGCCATATTATCCAATACATACTCACGACCCAAAATTAATACTATCCACAAAGAAACACACCATCTAAACGGCACCAATCGACACAACCAACATCACACAAGTTCACACATTCACACACATCCGCATGACTCCACGCAAAATCTTAACAACATGATTGAACTTTAACTTACCAACAAAAAAAATCACACATAATGGCATCATCCGAAGGTAGGGAGTTCCTATACTCAACACTAACACATATAGTCAAATAATCACATTATGTCTCGAACACAAGATTCATCCTTTAAGAAAACCATAATTGTAAATATACCGATTCTTTAGAAAAATGGTTGTAAACAATTCGTTTAGCATGTATCGTCAACTTTCAACCATCATATTCACAAAACACGTAATGTATGGGCAAGATACTTGCCTCAGTAGTTGATACCGGACACTCCGACGAACGTGGATTAACCGGAAAACGTCGAATGTCCAAAACTCTTCGGCGGAAACGACGGTAGAACCACCAATTGGAAAACGGCGAATGGAAGGGTTCCGGATCGAGTTCTTCGCAAGGAACCTGACCCTAACATAATACCGTCAATAATCAACGATCGTACGAGGAAGAATAATCGTAGAACGCCCAAAACCCCCCTCTAAGGATTTTCACCGGACACCTTCAAGGCACCGATTAGGAACTCAACAAAACGAAGAATCTTTAACAATCGAACCATGGATCAACAAGGAAATTGGTATAATATGACTTAATAATCATCAATCAATCACAAATATAAGTTATCACGGATCAAACGGGCGAAAACAACCAAAACCCCCAATTTTCCCAAAACTAGGATTTTAAGAAAACTAACATTGATTCGCTGGATTGAAGGATGTTATGGAGTGATTAATCGATGATATAAGTTCCAAAACTTCGTGGATTAGTTGTATAATAACATGCCTTCATGATCTCCAATGACCCAGCCGCGGAAGAGAAAGGGAGAAAATGAAAAATGAGTGCAAACAGGACTGCTCGGTAATATTTATACTGGTGCAGTCTAGCGTGCGCTAGACTGCCGAGCTAGCGTGCGCTAGCGGGCGGTCATGGTCGAGAATGTTCGGCCGGGCCCGCCATCATGCGCTGAACACGTGCCACATTCCAGAGACTTCCTGGCTCGGCCAGGTAGCGCAGCGTCTTTCAAAGCCAGAAGGCGTGCGCTCTGCGGCCAGAAGGCGTCTTGATGTCTGGCGGCGGATGCGCTACCGCCGATCTCCCGACCCGTAACCTTCGCCCTTATCGCCTCGGTCGACTAGCGCGCGCAGCCCAACCGCCATAGCGTGCGGCGCCTCCCCAGAAGGCGTGCGCTACTTTTCCGGCCGTGGCGTGCGCTACGCGGTTCTGTCGCAACCGCCCGACTCGCTCGCACTCGTCCGGCCAAGGCTGCAGCCGTCCGGCCACCGTCCCCAACCGTCCGGCCAGTGTCCGACCACCATGATTCGACGACTCGATTTTCCGAAATCGCACGGAACGAACACGACAAAATACTCGGGGACAACATCATCGGTCCGAAATGAAAACAACGGATAACAAATCATCACCTACGGTCTTAGACGCCAAAATCAGTTGTCGAGAAAATAATACCGGAACTCGACAACCGGGAAATATCCGAAAAAAAAATACAAAATAACCGGAACGAAAATCGTGGGTATTACATTCTACCCCCCTAAAAATAAGTTTCGTCCCGAAACTTAAAACAAAAGCAAGGCGACTCTCGACAACACACTAGAACTCCATGCAGTATAAAGCCACTACGATCCGATTCAATACGCAAGAATGCTTACGAAAAGCAACGACCATGAATCGTTGCGGTTGATAAAACCAAGCAATACAAAAATCAAGTCACGATCCCAACGCTGAAAGGTATGAAATTCCAATAACTCACAGATTTGGAAGATCAAATACGAAGACAATTTCCCAACACTTATGAAAATCGCAAAATGGCCCAGATGTACAATAATCACGATTTCGAGGTCAAACGATAATGATTGGACAACGAAGAACGAATAGCAATGATCGAACAACAACGATAACCTTTGAAGTACATACCTCAATTCAAGACATCAATAACTTGTAGGAAGCACGAGGTGTTAGTTTCGAACACGGTTCACAAGAAATCGATCCGAACATGGAAAGATCACAACGATATGCACATCAATTTGGATCAATATCAGAACTCGCTCGAATGACAAATGAGAGAAACAACACAAGATCAGAAGCATTAACGAACACAATCGCCTCAATACGGTCGAACAAAACGGAAACGAGAAGAAGAAAAATGCGGGCATTACATCATATCACCTTTAAAAGAGGTTTCATCCCCGAAACCTAAACAACGAAACGAAGTGTTTGAATATCAACCTTCCCGGCCATACCCTCTTGGTCCCGCATCTAGTCTCCATAACCAACTGTACCGCGGTCACGGTCGCGTCCGCTGTCCCTCGGCATACTAAGCGGATTCTCACTCAATACGATTGCACCACTTCGCAAAAACAAATATGCTAAAGTACCAACTTAGCATGACATATCACATAAGGTAACCAATAACAACTCGCAAAGAAAATCCACGAGGTATCCCTTTAAAGAAAATCTTTTGAAAATCATTGGATTTGTATGTTATTCAAAATAAACTTTAAAAGTACTTTTGGTACCTCGGGTTATTTCATCAAAACTTGTAATCAACATACTCTAACCGCCTCATTTGAAATCATTTTCCAAAATAATAATTCCTTGTAACCGGCTTTATCAAAATCGTCATGCCTTTACTCATCACCATCACCGTTAACAACCAACAAGTTTGTTGTTGCCCAAAATATTTATCCGAAGATTAATAGTGCTGGAAGACGGACAACAAACAACAATTGCGGGAGCACTTCCGAGAGAAGATAAATAATACAAGATTTGCCGGGTTTGTTAGGCCCGGGCTTGAATGCTCTCGCGAGATGTTATTAATACGAATATTCGTGGATACAAGTATTAATGAGAGAAATCTAAATACAATGAGTGTAAAAAGACTCTGTTAATCCGGCTCTTGAGCGAAGCTTGGTGTTCTTCGTCCCGCCGATAATCTGCTCGAGGAGAAAAGGCCGGGAGAAGTAAGACCGAAAGAAAGCTGTTGCCAAGAGTTGGATGTTAGCCAAGTGCTTGATGTTTGCTTCTGTATAGTGTGAAATCCGAAGGGAGTTGAAGAAGTGTCCAAGTGCAGGGTGCCTTGCTTATATAGGGGCAGCCGGGTCCTGTCCTGTAGTGGCCGATCGTCTGCCGGCCATTAGAATAATCTGCCGACCGCCTGTCGGCCAATATAATAATCTGCCGATCTCCTGGGCTGTCGGGCTAAAGTCCAAGGAAGAGGTGTTTGTCGAATAAAGTCCAATGCATTGGCTGGTGCCGGTGGGCGGTCAATAAGGAGCCATCACGTGTCCGGAGCCGGTCAACATGCGGCCCTACCGACGGCTTTCGGCGGCCTGTCGGTGGTGGAGAGAATCTGCGATTGTGGTCAATGGCCCGGATTGGCGGATTTTGTCCCGGCCTTTGCACATGGTGCCGATCTTGAGGCTCGGCCTTCGCCGACCGGATGTCCATCGGTGGTGATCGACATGAGTGGTCGTCCCTGGCCGATCATCCGAGGTCGCCAATGGTCGGTCACCAAGGGCGGGTCGCCAATGGTCGGTCACCAAGGGCGGAGTCGCCAATGGTCGGTCACCAAGGGTCGATCGGCGGATGCCGATAGAGGGTCGCCAGATGTCGGTCGCCAGGAGTCGGTCGCCGAGTACCGAGAGACGATCGTATCTGAGGTCGATCGCTCGGCACCGGGACTTGTCCTGGGACCTTCGGTTGGCCAGTCTAGCATGTCCGCTGGGTTAGGGCTCGGTCGCCTGATCGCTGGTCGGCAGACTCGCCTTGGTCGCTCGGCAGTAAGTCGGTCGCTCGGCCTCGGAGGCGATCGCCGGTCGGAAGGTGTTAAAACTTGACACAACAATTGCCCCCCAGCTTGCTCCTATGTTGAAGACATGGGGCGAGGTGGTTCTTGCTGGTGATCATGTACGGATGAGGACGGGCGATCTGAGCTGACTTAGGACTCGGACTTGGGCTATCATGATCGATTGGCTAGCTATCTTTCGGTCTTGTACCTGCAAAAACAACATTGGCCGATCCCCCACGGAAACTTGGTGGTTTCGCTTGCTTGAGGAATCGTGCACAGTCGCGGAGATCGATGGACCGACCCCATGACCGTGTCTTGGTGCACAAAGACAATGAGTGCCTCGTGACTCACTTTATTATGAGGGTCCTCTGTTAGGCTGCGCCTCGCCTCGTATTTAAACGAAGGGCGTGCGGTCTCGGTCTAGAGGAGTCCTTGCGCGGGGCAGCGTCGGATGAATCAACTCCACGCCCGCGGCTTGTTAGCTCTGCTTCCACCTCGGCCAGCCATGGAGATGGCCGACCTCGACGGTGTACGTTGAGACGGGGTTGTGGAATGAGTCCACTGATTAATGTTGGAGAGCCCTCCGACTACGCCGGCCTCGTATTTAAACGAAGGGCGGGCGATCTCGGCCGAAAAGGGACCTTGCATGGCCGAAGCAGCCGGTTCCATCGACTGCCAGGGCCATGGCTTTATGATGTGCGGTGGAGGCGATCTTATGCCTTAGTCCGTCATGTTATATGCTGGACTGTAGATGGCGATCGTGTCCACCGGGTTGCGGATGATGTTGCGATCCGCCGAAAATCGCGATCGTCGCTCGGCGGCCGATCGCTTTATTCGTAGGTCGAAATTGGCGATCGGGCGCGGCTAGTCCCTCATGTTAGAATGGATCGTAGGCGGGATCGAGTCCTCCGGCTCTGGCGGGTAGTAGCGATCGGGCCGGAGATCGGAGGTCGTCAGACGGCGCCACCGATCTACTCCTAGGCCGAGAAGGAGCCTTTGCACAGACAGAAATCTGCGGCTCTAGCCGGAAGGCTGCGTAGGTCGTCGGCGGGGTCTTCGTGAGATGCCTGAACATAGGCGAAACCCCGAAACCTCCTAGGACCGCGTAGAGGCGGTCTCATCGCTTACGGGCTCGCCGTTGAGGATGATCATGTCAACCCGGTCGATGTAGTCCGAGTCGGACTCCTGTTCCCCTTGCACGATCCGCCACATGCGATGGGGACCTTCTGGCCGAGCGGCCCTGGTGGCGAAGTATTCTGTGAAGACGTGCGCCGCTCGTTAAAGGAGCCAATGGACCGAGGTGGCAATGAGGTGTACCACCGGTGGGCGAGGTCGTCTAGCATCAGAGGGAACATTCGGCACCGGGTCGCGTCGGATGCCCCACACCCGGTCATGTAGATGTTGAACTTGTGCAGGTGTGTTTGGGGGTCCGATCGCCCCTGGTACACGGGTGTCTGAGGAGGGGCGATCTTGTGCTGCACCGGGGCGAGCTCGATGTCGATCGCGAGCGGCTCGCTTGGCGCGGCGATCGTCTTCACGGCGCCTGCCCCGGACTGCAGGAGCGCCTTCACGTCGTCGATCTGACGTTGCATTGCGGCGATCGCCGCGGCTCGGCTGCTTGCGGATCGGCTTTGGGAGCGGGGGCCGAGGCGATCGTGTACCGACCTCCGGACCCCACTGCTGCCGACCTCGGGAATCTGGCGAGCGGGAGCCAGGCGGCTGGATCGCCTTGTGGGAGCCGGGTAGGCCGAGCTCCTGGTGACGGACACCAACTCCGTCGTCTCGTAGCTGGGGCCGGACTGCCCCGGTCGCCAGGTCGGGTCACTGCCCAGGCGATCGAAGACAGACGTGCCCCGGCTGCCGAGCGCCTCTTCTTGCGGGCGAGAGCCTCCTGGCGCTCGCTCGGCCAGTAGTGCCTTGAGCTTCCGCTTGAACTTCCGGCGGGAGACCGAGGGGGCGGCAGCAGGCGCGTCGAGAGCACTCCGTCGTTCTGAAGGCGGCTATGGCCTCTTCGATCTGTTCATTGGTTCGAATCGATCGAGCGAGAGGCTCGGGCCGCGCCGTCCGGACGGATCGGCGTCTCGATGCGGGCCGCCTTCCACCATCGGTGCGGCTCGATCGGGACGGAACAGGGGTCCGCAGCCGGGTCGGCGGCTTTCTTCGACGCGGAGGCGGAAGACATGTTTTCTGAAGGATTTCTTTGAAGTGCAGTGAGTGTCACTTCAAGTATCTGCCCCGAGAACAGTGAGTGTTCTTCGGGACGGTAGGTATATAAAATCGAGGGTTGGATGCCCTCCTTCTAGTGCCAATTGTTGTTGCCCAAAATATTTATCCGAAGATTAATAGTGCTGGAAGACGGACAACAAACAACAATTGCGGGAGCACTTCCGAGAGAAGATAAATAATATAAGATTTGCCGGGTTTGTTAGGCCCGGGCTTGAATGCTCTCGCGAGATGTTATTAATACGAATATTCGTGGATACAAGTATTAATGAGAGAAATCTAAATACAATGAGTGTAAAAAGACTCTGTTAATCCGGCTCTTGAGCGAAGCTTGGTGTTCTTCGTCCCGCCGATAATCTGCTCGAGGAGAAAAGGCCGGGAGAAGTAAGACCGAAAGAAAGCTGTTGCCAAGAGTTGGATGTTAGCCAAGTGCTTGATGTTTGCTTCTGTATAGTGTGAAATCCGAAGGGACTTGAAGAAGTGTCCAAGTGCAGGGTGCCTTGCTTATATAGGGGCAGCCGGGTCCTGTCCTGTAGTGGCCGATCGTCTGCCGGCCATTAGAATAATCTGCCGACCTTTGTCGCCAATATAATAATCTGCCGATCTCACAGGCTGTCGGGCTAAAGTCGAGGAAGAGGCGTTGTCCGAATAAAGTCGATGCGTGGTGGTGCCGGTGGGCGGTCGATAAGGAGCCATCACGTGTCGGAGCGATCAACATGCGGCCCTACCGACGGCTTTCGGCTGTCGGTGGTGGAGAGAATCGCGATTGTGGTCAATGGCCGGGATTCGCGGATCTTGTCGGCCTTTGCACATGGTGCCGATCTTGAGGCTCGGCCTTCGGCCCGGATGTCCATCGGTGGTGATCGACATGAGCGGTCGTCCACTGGCGATCATCCGAGGTCGCCAATGGTCGGTCACCAAGGCGAGTCGCCAATGGTCGGTCACCAAGGGCAGGTCGCCAATGGTCGGTCACCAGGATCGATCGGCGATGCCGATAGAGGGTCGCCAGATGTCGGTCGCAGAGTCGGTCGCGAGTACCGAGAGACGATCGTATCTGAGGTCGATCGCTCTGCACAGGGACTTGTCACAGGACCTTGATTGTGATCCCTAGCATGTCCGTGGGTTAGGGCTCGATCGCTTTGATCGGTGCGGACTCGCCTTGGTCGCTCGGCAGTAAGTCGGTCGCTCGGCCTCGGAGGCGATCGCCGGTCGGAAGGTGTTAAAACTTGACACAACAATTGCCCCCCAGCTTGCTCCTATGTTGAAGACATGGGGCGAGGTGGTTCTTGCTGGTGATCATGTACGGATGAGGACGGGCGATCTGAGCTGACTTAGGACTCGGACTTGGGCTATCATGATCGATTGGCTAGCTATCTTTCGGTCTTGTACCTGCAAAAACAACATTGGCCGATCCCCCACGGAAACTTGGTGGTTTCGCTTGCTTGAGGAATCGTGCACAGTCGCGGAGATCGATGGACCGACCCCATGACCGTGTCTTGGTGCACAAAGACAATGAGTGCCTCGTGACTCACTTTATTATGAGGGTCCTCTGTTAGGCTGCGCCTCGCCTCGTATTTAAACGAAGGGCGTGCGGTCTCGGTCTAGAGGAGTCCTTGCGCGGGCGGCGTCGGATGAATCAACTCCACGCCCGCGGCTTGTTAGCTCGGCTTCCACCTCGGCCACCATGGAGATGGCCGACCTCGGCGGTGTACGTTGAGACGGGGTTGTGGAATGAGTCCACCGATTAATGTTGGAGAGCCCTCCGACTACGCCGGCCTCGTATTTAAACGAAGGGCGGGCGATCTCGGCCGAAAGGGACCTTGCATGGCCGAAGCGGCCAGTTCCATCGATTGCCCGGGGCCATGGCTTTATGATGTGCGGTGAGGCGATCTTATGCCTTAGTCCGTCATGTTATATCTTTGGATGTAGATGGCGATCGTGTCCACCGGGTTGCGGATGATGTTGCGATCGGCCGGAAAAGCGCGATCGTCGCTCGGCGGCCGATCGCTTTATTCGTAGGTCGATTGGCGATCGGGCGCGGCTAGTCCTCATGTTAGAATGGATCGTAGGCGGGATCGAGTCCTCCGGCTCTGCAGGTAGTAGCGATCGGGCCGGAGGCGGAGGTCGTCGTGACGGCGCCACCGATCTACTCCTAGGCTGAGAAGGAGCCTTTGCCTGGACAGGAAATCTGCGGCTCTAGCCCGGAAGGCTGCGTAGGTCGTCGGCAGGGTCTTCGTGAGATGCCTGAACATAGGCGAGAAACCCTGAAAACCTCCTAGGACCGCGTAGAGGGCGGTCTCATCGCTTACGGGCTCGCCGTTGAGGATGATCATGTCAACCCGGTCGATGTAGTCCGAGTCGGACTCCTGTTCCCCTTGCCTGATCCGCCACATGCGATGGGGACCTTCTGGCCGAGCGGCCCTGGTGGCGAAGTATTCTGTGAAGACGTGCGCCGCTCGTTAAAGGAGCCAATGGACCGAGGTGGCAATGAGGTGTACCACCGGTGGGCGAGGTCGTCTAGCATCAGAGGGAACATTCGGCACCGGGTCGCGTCAGATGCCCCACACCCGGTCATGTAGATGTTGAACTTGTGCAGGTGTGTTTGGGGGTCCGATCGCCCCTGGTACACGGGTGTCTGAGGAGGGGCGATCTTGTGCTGCACCGGGGCGAGCTCGATGTCGATCGCGAGCGGCTCGCTTGGCGCGGCGATCGTCTTCACGGCGCTGCCCGAGGCTGCGAGAGCGCCTTCACGCGTCGTCGATCGGCGTTGCATTGCGGCGATCGCCGCGGCTCGGCCGCTTGCGGATCGGCTTTGGGAGCAGGGGCCGAGGCGATCGTGTACCGACCTCCGGACCCCACTGCTGCCGACCTCGGGAATCTGGCGAGCGGGAGCCAGGCGGCTGGATCGCCTTGTGGGAGCCGGGTAGGCCGAGCTCCTGGTGACGGACACCAACTCCGTCGTCTCGTAGCTGGGGCCGGACTGCCCCGGTCGCCAGGTCGGGTCACTGCCCAGGCGATCGAAGACAGACGTGCTCCGGCTGCCGAGCGCCTCTTCTTGCGGGCGAGAGCCTCCTGGCGCTCGCTCGGCCAGTAGTGCCTTGAGCTTCCGCTTGAACTTCCGGCGGGAGACCGAGGGGGCGGCAGCAGGAGGCGCGTCGAGAGCACTCCGTCGTTCCTGAAGGGCGGCTATGGCCTCTTTGAAAATCATGTACTCGAATTATTCGAAAATATAATAGTACGTTAAAGTCATTTCTGAAAAATCTCCCAACACTACACAAGAATCAACGACGGTAACATTTTACAAAATGTTCAAGGTATTTTAAAACAACTCTTTCAATACCGTTGAGGTTTTATTTGAGAATCCTAGGCCGGCTCGCAATTTCAAACAATTTCCAAAGTTCATACAAAGCCGCCGGCTTAATCACAACGTCAAATTAATTTCAAAAATTGATTCCCGCAACTTGCACAAACTTATGAAAGTTTTAGGAAAACATTTTGAACACACACACACACAACAGACATAATTTATCGACTCACCGAACAAAATCAATTATCACTGAGTGCGAATGAAAGGTCACAACACACGTTCACACAAAACGGTTGTCATCACTAGACAACGCACATAGGATACAGTCACAGACGACTGACTGCAGAAAGTTAGGCCTAACGGCAAAAATGCGATTCCACATCCTCTGTCCCACCTAACTAACGTACGCTACAACAATTATTTAGCGTGCGCTATTCATGCTGTATTAGCGCGCGTTACAACAACTTTAGCGTGCGCTACTCATGCCACATTAGCGCGCGCTAGCCTTGTACTTAGCGTGCGCGATCAGCTCAAATTCAGCACGTGATTACGAACATATATACGACATTACTAAAACCGATAGTTACAAATGAACAACGACAGCATATGAATCTAAATGCCATCGATTCACATGCTTATAACACTTCGCGAGCAACCATCAAAGGACAACTGTCATCCAAAATCGAAATCTCGTCTATTAATAAAGAGAGCTGTCTTAACTCATACCGAACGACTTAACATTCACATCACTGTTTTCATCTAAAACTGGCAACACTGCCCGAACAACAAGAACATCATCACGTATTTCTTGACTAACAGCCATAAAACCGATAAGTTGAAAACGAGAGTCACGTCTTGTCTACATTTTGTAAACTTCACTTGGGTTCAAAAATCGTGTTTTGAAAACTTATAATATCAAATGAAAATAAAATATCGGTAGTTGGATTTCTCCAAAAATTTTGACCTTGAGGTCATCATACGAAAATCAAACAACATAGGCCACATACTCACAAATCACCTTTAACTCCACATCATAACAAAAATCATACAAGCTCGTATATCACAAGGCACAATATAGTAGGGAGACTTACATCCACAGGTCGCACGAAGATGATGGCTACACCTCGATACTAATCACGGCCGACATCACAGACGACGCATCGCGACACGACTTAGACAGACACAATCTGACAGAACAAGACACGACAATACCCGACTGGACCCGACAGCCTAGGTTTCCGCAACCTAAGCTCTGATACCATAAATGTAACACCCCCAGAATCAAACCGGGAATATTACACGCCGCAGACCCTCTCCGTGAGGATCCACCAGGCTAGACATCAAAACTACACAATAAATTACATACCGACACGATAAAATACAAAATCCGTAGACCAACTTGGTCTTTTGTCACTAACATACAAGTCAAAAATACACATTTCCATCTCGACTCATACCCGTACAAGGGTAAAATACACTCACAAACCAAAAGTACGACAGAAAGACCACACACAAACTCGGACTGACTGTATCCAACACTGGCCTTCGTGTGATTAGTATCATTCGCCTTCCATCATCCTTCGCGCCGATCCTGTGTTTTGCTCCCAAACCTGTATGTACCTGGATGCAAAAACAGACATCCACCCCCGAATACTCGGGGGTTAGCAAAACTCCACTGTTTTGCTAGTACAAGTATAAAGTGCAAATACGAGCCATACAAAACACATTCCGAGAATACAACAAAAGACTTCCCGAGCTATTTGATAATTAAAATAGTTCAAGTCTTGAAAGTAGAAACCAAAACAAGAAAGCACTTTGAAAACATTTTCAAATCTCGGGAGTTTTCGAAAACATTTGCGATAGTAAAGTTCTTAATTCTTCAAAAGCCACTTAGGGTCACCGCCCCAATATTCATTTTCCAAAAATGCAAATCCGATTAACAAAACACGGGGTTCACAACCCAATTCATTCCAGTCACAAAACACAGGGTCCACGACCCAACCATTTCGATCACCAACACAGGGTCCACGACCCGTTCATTCACTTCAATTCACTTCCCAAAAATACATTACACATAACACATTATTTTTATGCCATTTTAGCCAAACACCAAGACTCGATATATAATGTCTCTCGACTCCGAGCAACAAGCATTGTGATACTCCGGACATATCACAATTAATCAACAGTACAAACACTCTGGCAATTCTCGCGACCCGGTCCAGCCCTCTGGTCCCGCCGTAAGGCCACCAAGTCCCTGTGTGCCCCGTCGAGCAATCCCCAGGTGAGAATGCCCACTCGAAGTAACTCTCGCGACCCGGTCCAGCCGCTAAGCCACCAGGTCCCCGTGTGACCCCGTCGAGTCAATCCCCGAGTGAGAGTACCCGAGAAAAACCTTACAACTCTCATCAATTCACATTTCCAAAACCGCAATCCTCAAGAGTCAATCACAATATATATAGTCGAGGTATTTGCTAAAATGGCCATATTATCCAA
Source organism: Orobanche coerulescens (assembly GCA_033398695.1). Taxonomy (NCBI): domain Eukaryota; kingdom Viridiplantae; phylum Streptophyta; class Magnoliopsida; order Lamiales; family Orobanchaceae; genus Orobanche; species Orobanche coerulescens. Next base: position 116,267,330 of record CM065815.1, on the reverse strand, counting down.
TACATACTCACGACCCAAAATTAATACTATCCACAAAGAAACACACCATCTAAACGGCACCAATCGACACAACCAACATCACACAAGTTCACACATTCACACACATCCGCATGACTCCACGCAAAATCTTAACAACGTGATTGAACTTTAACTTACCAACAAAAAAATCACACATAATGGCATCATCCGAAGGTAGGGAGTTCCTATACTCAACACTAACACATATAGTCAAATAATCACATTATGTCTCGAACACAAGATTCATCCTTTAAGAAAACCATAATTGTAAATATACCGATTCTTTAGAAAAATGGTTGTAAACAATTCGTTTAGCACGTATCGTCAACTTTCAACCATCATATTCACAAAACACGTAATGTATGGGCAAGATACTTGCCTCAGTAGTTGATACCGGACACTCCGACGAACGTGGATTAACCGGAAAACATCGAATGTCGAAAACTCTTCGGCGGAAACGACGGTAGAACCACCAATTGGAAAACGGCGAACGGAAGGGTTCCGGCTCGAGTTCTTCGCAAGGAACCTGACCCTAACATAATACCGTCAATAATCAACGATCGTACGAGGAAGAATAATCGTAGAACGCCCAAAACCCCCCTCTAAGGATTTTCACCGGACACCTTCAAGGCACCGATTAGGAACTCAACAAAACGAAGAATCTTTAACAATCGAACCATGGATCAACAAGGAAATTGGTATAATATGACTTAATATTCATCAATCAATCACAAATATAAGTTATCACGGATCAAACGGGCGAAAACAACCAAAACCCCCAATTTTCCCAAAACTAGGATTTTAAGAAAACTAACCTTGATTCGCTGGATTGAAGGATGTTATGGAGTGATTGATCGATGATATAAGTTCCAAAACTTCGTGGATTAGTTGTATAATAACATGCCTTCATGATCTCCAATGACCCAGCCGCGGAAGAGAAAGGGAGAAAATGAAAAATGAGTGCAAACAGGACTGCTCGGTAATATTTATATCAGTGCGATCTAGCGTGCGCTAGATCACTGAGCTAGCGTGCGCTAGCGGCGGTCATGGTCGAGAATGTTCGGCCGGGCCCGCCATCATGCGGCCGAACACGTGCGGCTGTCGGCCCGACCACATTCCGAGAGACTTCTGGCTCGGCCAGTAGCGTCTGCGCGCCGAGCCGTAGCGTGCGCTCTGCGGCCCGGCCGTGCGTCTTGATGTCCGGCAGTAGCGTGCGCTACCTGCCGATCTCCCCAGTCCAGAACCTTTCTGCCCTTACTGCCTCGGTCGACTAGCGCGCGCAGCCAACCGGCCATAGCGTGCGCTGCCTCCTGGCCGTAGCGTGCGCTACTTTCCGGCCGTAGCGTGCGCTACGCCGGTTCCTGTCGCAACCGCCCGGCCGCGATCGCACTCGTCCGGCGATTACTGCAGCCGTCCGCCACCGTCCCCAACCGTCGGCGGTGTCCGACCACCATGATTCGACGACTCGATTTTCCGAAATCGCACGGAACGAACACGACAAAATACTCGGGGACAACATCATCGGTCCGAAATGAAAACAACGGATAACAAATCATCACCTACGGTCTTAGACGCCAAAATCAGTTGTCGAGAAAATAATACCGGAACTCGACAACCGGGAAATATCCGAAAAAAAATCCAAAATAACCGGAACGAAAATCGTGGGTATTACAGTGCTATTACTCTTTGATTCCTCCCATTGTATACTGAGACGGACCTACCGAGTTGAGCATTAGGAAGACGACAGAATAATTTGAACTGCATCTCTTATTGTGAAATTTAGACATTGTATGTCTTATTTAATTTATTAGATAAACTAAATCGGTCAGGTGAATTAAATAAATTACTGGGTAATTAATTTAATTCATGCATTATTATTTCTTGGAGAAATAATATCTTGATATAACTAAATAATTAGATTAATCAATTGTATTAATTTTAATTAAGACGAACAAAGATGTATCAGTAATACTGGATACACAACGGTCCGTTTCATAGACCGAAACGAACAAAATCCTTCCCTATTATTGTGTGGGCCGCCCCACACCTTGAATCATCTTGGAAGATGATTTTTGTCCCCATGGTTGCATGTGTTGAGGACTTTTCCTACCACTTGGGGGACAAAAGGGGTGATAAGATGGGATCTTATCATGATCACCCTTAGGTGTGTAGGTTGGAGGCTTGTGTAGACTTTGTTATAAAACAAAGTTCATCCTCCATCATTTGGAACAAGAAAATCGGCCAACACATTGTATAGAGAGGGGGAGAGTTCATCTTGATATTCTTATACTCTTACAGGGAGAAAGAAAAACAAGAACAAAATTATATCACTTGGAGTAATCACAAATTTGAGAGAATCATTTCCTACTACTTGTTTCTAACCGTATCCTTGGATGATAATCAAGTAGTTGTTGTTAAGATCATCTCCCAGTGCGTGGCTAGTAGAGATGGGGTGATTTCGGCGTTTGGATCATCGAGGACTTATCAAATCGGATTTGCGGTGACCGGGATCAATCTCAATATTCTATTATGATTTCATATCTTTATTCTTGTCCTTTTATATTTGTATATACGTTGCATGATCTTATCCTCTTTAGGGGTTCAGTTATTTCATTTTTGCTTCCGCTGCGCCTTCGTTTTAGGCATCGAATCCCAACAACTTACACCCGAAGTTTTGTATTACATAGTTCCGTACACGAATTACTCCCGATTTCTATTGAAATAACAATTATTGTTGTGATTAACGACGATCATGCATATTATAAGATGTGAACATGTTTATTTTATAATAAATGGACTTGGGTAATTTAGAGAAATTAGTTCAACCGGTCGGTGATCAGATGACTATTGTGTGATTTATAATATATTTTCATAATAAACTCTTAAGCTTGAATAGTTCGGTATATAATATTTATACATTCAAATATTATGACCTCTACTGTGAAAAGTCCATTATGATATAAGGGTTGAATCTTAGAAGTTGCATGAAGGTTTTATCTTTCGAAAATTAAATTTCTGCCATTCCAAATTTTAAATAATTATTACTACTATACTTAGATGATTTGGATAATTCGGTACGGATTGATTATACGTCCAGAAATTATGAACTTTATTGCAAAAGGTACATTGTGATGTAACGATTGAAATCCAGAAGCTGTATGAAAGTTTTACCTTTCAAAATTACAATTATGTCCTTCCGAATTTTAAGTCTTATTATTATTACTTTGATTACATGAATTTGAATAATTCGGTACGGATTGATTATACGTCCGAAAATTACGAACTTTATTTTGAAAAGTCCATTATAATATAGGGATTAAAGGTCAGTAGTTGTATGAAAGTTTACTGTAGAACCCCCTAAAATTCGATAGCTCACTACATGTATGGTTTATTATATCGTGATGTAATTTTAATAACATTTGTTATAATATAATATAATCTACATCTAGTTTCATTTTATTTTACTTGATTGTTTCATAAATAATAAATTAATTAAAAGTTAAAGTAGAATATTGATTCAACTAATGGGCTATGTGTACCAATATTTACTAACATAACTCACTAATGGACTCAAACCCAACCTAATAAAATTCCTAAGTCTTGAATTTATAGTTGAAGGCCCAACCCAACTACTTAATTCATTTATAATTAAGCAAATATCCAACTAATTATATTAATATTCTACACACTTATAATATACAAAATATACACACACACACACACACACAAAATGGGCGGCCAAGTGGAGAGGGGGAGGATATCTAGAGTCTTCATGTCCTCCTCATGCAAGACATGACCTTGTGTCTTGTGCTCCCTTTCCCCATGCCTCGACCACCTCTTTTTAAACACTTAAAAATATACACCAGTATCACCTTATTTCACATGCAAAAAAAAAATCTGAAAAATTAGAGAGAGAGAGGGAGAGTAGGCCGAAGCCAAGAATAAGAAGACGAAAAAAAAGAGAAAGGAAAGAAAGAAGAAGAGAAGAAGAAGAAGAAGAAAGGTCCAAACTCAAGAAGGTAAGTTCATCATTTTATATATATTAACATATAAATACATACAAAAATGTGTATCCTACATGAACCAACTTAAAGCATGTCCTATCATGAACTCTCATGGTGTACATGTTGGCCGAAAATAGGAGAGATCAAAGAAAGGTTGATTCGACTAGTCTAATACCTAATTTCCTGCACAACTCCAAGAAATCGAGGTGGGTAAAATTGTTTTCCTTCTTTTCTCTTATTCAAGATTATTACAAGTTAAATATATGGTGCATGCAAGTATTATGACTTTAGTTAGCTATACTTGATTAAAAATAACATTCATTACCATGCATGTAATGATCTTTGCAATTGTTGAATTTTAGTTTGTCATATTTTGATTATATGTGCAAATTGATTCATTGGTGAAAACTTTGGTTGAATATGGTAAATCTGACCTTTGGTTATTAAAACTCCAAAATATATGAGTATATACTAGACTGTGGTAAGAAGATAATTAGTCACCGGAAGATTTGATAATTCGAACCTAAATTCGAAGGATAATTAAAATAATTTAAATAAGATAAATCTTGGGGTAAAATTGTTATATTCTATAATTCTGGTCTTATGTCCTGAAAGTAAGTCTTAGTATATCAAACATAAGTTATCTAAAAATTTCACCAAAATCGAAATTTACTAAAATAGAAAATCGGGGCAAAAATGTAAATTTCAAGAATTCGGGGCCAAAACTGTAATTTACAGAAACTTACTATTTCGAAAATAAATTTTCCAGAAAAGTTGAGCTCTCTGGACTCGTAATAACATAAGGAGCTTATCCCTAAAATTTGAGGTCAATCCGACAAGAAATGAAAAAGATATGTCAAGAATACTAAAATACCGATTAAGGCAAAATGAAGGGGTGAAATTATAATTTCTAAAAGAATAGAAATTAAAACTGAACGTAATCTAAAATTACAATCCATAAAGTTCAAATCGCAACTGGATTCATAATTTTCGAAGTTTAAATGAATCCAAACGAATTAATCAAAATTATAAGACAAAACTAAATAAAAATAATAATAATAGTACTTTAATTTCAAAGGGGCAGAATTGAAATTTATGAAAGTAAAAACCTCCATGCAACTTCTGATCTCCGAACCTTGTATTATAACGGACTTTTTGCCATAAAGTTCATAATTTTCGGACATACAATCAAACCGTTCCGACTTAATCAAATTTATAATATTTTAGGAAAAATAATGATAGTACTTAAAAGACGGAAGGGCAGAATTGTAATTTCTGAAAGGTAAAACTTCCATGTGACTTCTGACCTTCAATCCACATATCATAACGGACTTTTCTCAATAAAGTTTGGAATATTCGGACGTATAATCAATCTGCACCGAATTATCCAAATTCATAGAATTATAGTAAAAATAATAATGATAGTACTTAAAAGACGGAAGGGCGGAATTGTAATTTCCGAAAGGCAAAATTTTCATGCGACTTCTGACCTTCAATACTCATATCATAACAGACTTTTCGCAATAAATTTCGTAATTTCCGGATGTATAATCAATCCGTACCGAATTATCCAAATTCATACAATTATAGTAAAAATAATAATTATAGTACTTAAAAGACGAAAGAGCAAAATTGTAATATTCGAAAGGTAAACTTTCATGCGACTTCTGACTTTCAATCCTCATATCATAACGGACTTTTCGCAATAACGTTCTGTAACACCCCCAAAACCATCCGGGATATTACAGCGCCGTGGGTCCCGCGCCGGAACCCACCAGGCTAAAAACCGTTTACAAAACCAATTCAAAAGCGCCAAAAGGCCGATGCGGTAATATTTTAAATACTCAAATATTTTCAAAAGCATAATTTTGAAATACCATCATAAAATACCATTTGAAAATACAAGGCGAAGTGCCAAATCTCAACAGTTTAAAATATACGATAAGCCCCAACTTAAACGTACAAATAAAATAATTTGGGAAAAAGAGTTTGACGAAAATAACCCAAGTTCGTAAAATGCCCAAAAGGCCATTTTAAAATACACACACGAGTTGGTAAAAATAGCAAAGAGCTATTTTGAAATATACACACGCAGCGGATAAATGCAGTTCAAAATACACATTTGCAGCGGAAATGAATAACCAGAAAAGAAATACTCGATACTCCAAAACATGCCACCGCAAGTATCACATCGGGAAGCTCATCCCTTCACGACCGCTACTAGCTCGATCTCCAAGTACCTAAAAATAAAGCCCACGACGGGGTCAGCCACAATACTCAATAATGATATCGATCACATCATCATAAATAATTACATACCAATGTAACAATATTGTAAGAATACTACCAAAGTAATCTTACCGTCATACCTTACCAATCCATAACAATCCATACTAAATCAATCCTTGACATATTCCATATTTCGTATTCTCAAATGACGAAATGAATTCAACAACAATCATCTCTACTGTATTCCAAAAATACCGACAATCCTCAAAACATCATCATAACTCATAAGTGTGGAAATAATCCAATCTGTGCCAAATCCTGTCCGTCGGATTACACAATCAAATCTCAACATGTATAAACCAATAATACACAACATATCTGTAGATCAACTACCACATGATAATGATAACAAATCCTGAAACATCGACATATAGTCCGAATGCTTATACGATCAATAACCAGATCAACCGATAAATCAACTGACAATATCATCGACATGATAACTCCAATACGACCAATAAAGGATCACGATAACTGAGAATACCATCAACAAGGTAAAATCCAAATGATCAACAAAGGATCAACTATAACCGAGAATACCCTCAACAAGGTAAACTCCAAACACGATCAACAAAGGATCAACTATAACCGAGAATACCCTCAACAAGGTAGACTCCAAATGATCAGCAATAATGGATCTCAAGAAATAACTCTGACTGTCGAACATACCCCTCGGGCGTATGAACAACCAGTCGCAAACCGTCGAACATATCCAATCATACATGGAACTATGAATGACCAAACGGTATGGCTCAAAGATGGACGTCACAGTACGCCCGATCCGGAAATGTGTCCGTGCACATGTCCACCCCGTATACGGAATCCAGGATATACGTGGGACATGTACCTAATTAGCCTCACGAACTACGTCTCGTGTGCACGGTTCAATGCGGAAACATCCACGCATAACCATCATGTGCCTGGCTAAAAATCCTACACAATAACCAATCGGCATGCAGATATGACTCCAGATATGTCACGATGCAACATGACAACGAAACTCAAAGAAACACATATCCAATAAGGATCAAAAGACTCACCGAAGTGAACAACAACAGACTGACAATGAAAAGTCGACACGACTAATCAATATCCAAAACATCAACCCTGGGATCATCATCCCCAAATGAATGACCAAAACGTCTACGATCTCAATACAAAAGTCCTGGGATCAACATCCCTCAACGAATAACCGATACGAAACTCACTACACGAAACCTCAACATATACAACAACTCAACATACTAATTATCCACATGATTGAACAAATACTTAGATTACCTCAAAGCCGAGGACCATATCCATCAACATCCCCCAATGAGTGTAATATCCATAATTTCTGTTGTGTCAAGAATTAACACCTTCCGACCGGCGATCGCCTCGAAGGTCGGGCGACCGAGTCACTGCCGATCGTCCAAGGCAGGTCTGCCGATCAGCGACCAGGCGACCGAGCCTTGACCCAGCGGACATGCTAGGCGCGGCCAAGAAGGCCCTGTGGCAAGTCCGTGTCGAGCGATCAACCTCGGATACGATCGCCTCTCGATACTCGGCGGCCACTGGCGATCTACTAATGGACGATCCTCTCGGTACTCGGCCGGCCACTCGGCGGCACCGCAAGCGGGCGATCCTCTCTCGGCATCTTGCCGACCTACCCTTGGAGACCGACCATTGCCGACCTTCATCCACCGGCCGATGGCGACCTCGATGATCGGCTAGAGAGCGCCTCATATCGATCTCCACCGATGGCCATCCGGTCGGCGAAGACCGAGCCTCAAGACCGACACCACGTGCAAGATCCGGGACAAGATCCGCGAATCACGGGCCATTGACCACGATCGGCAGATTCTCTCCACCCGGTAGGCAAGCGCGAAAGCTTGTCGGTAGGGCCACATGTTGGCGATTAGGACACGTGATGGCTCTAATTGGGCCGCCCATTTTGCGCGATCCTTGCATTGGACTTTAGCCCGGCAAACATCTTCCTTGGACTTTATCCAGACACCCGAGATCGGCACATTATTATATTGGCCGTGGCGATCGGCACCTTATTATATTAGCCGTGACGTCAGCCCTCTGAGACGGGACCCTTGCCCCTATATAAGCAAGGCACCCTGCACTTGGACACTCCTGGAACTCCCTTCGGATTTCACACTATACAGAAGCAAACATCAAGCACTTGGCTAACATCCAACTCTTGGCAACAACTATCATTCGGTCTTACTTCTCCCGGCCTTTCTCCTCGAGCAGATTACCGGTAGGGACGAAGAACACCGAGCTTCGCTCAAGAGCCGGATTAACAGAGTCTTTTTACACTCATTGTATTTAGATTTCTCACATTAATACTTGTATCCACGAATATTTGTATTAATAACATCTCGCGAGAGCATTCAAGCCCGGGCCTAACAAACCCGGCAAATCTTGTATTATTTATCTACTCTCGGAAGTGCTCCCGCAATTGTTGTTTGTTGTCCGTCTTCCAGCAGTATTAATCTTCGGATAAATATTTTGGGCAACAACAATTGGCGCTAGAAGAAGGGGATCCAACCCTCGATTTTTTATACCTACCGTCCCGAAGAACACTCACTGTTCTCGGGCGGTACTGAAGTGACACTCACGCACTTCAAAGAAATCCTTGAGAAATCATGTCTTAGCCTCGCGTCGAAGAAAGCCGGCCCGGCCGGCCGGACCCTGTTCCGTCGGTCGAGCGCAACCGATGGTGGAAGGTAGCGCGCGGTCGAGAGGCGCTCGACCCGTCCGGGAAGGCGGCCCGAGCCTCTCGCTCGATCGATTCGAACCAATGAGCGGATCGAAGAGGCCATAGCCGTCCTTCGGGAGCGACGGAGTGCTCTCGGCGCGCCTCCAACTATCACCCCCTCGGTCTCCGCCGGAAGATCAAGCGAAGCTCAAGGCACTCTTGGCGAGCGGCGCCAGAGGCTCTCGCCCGCAAGAAGAGGCGCTCGCGGCGGGGCACGTCGTCTTCGATCGCTGGCGGTGACCCGACACAGCGGCCAAGGCGATCCGGCCCGGCCTACGAGGCAGCGGAGTTCGAATCCGTGACGAGGAGCTCGGCCTACCGGATCCCACAAGGCGATCCGGCCGCACGCTCCCGCTCGCCAAATTCGAGGTCGGCGGCGGGGTCGGAGGTCGGTACACGATCGCCTCGGCCCCCGCTCCCAAAGCCGATCCGCAAGCAGCCGAGCCGCGGCGATTGCCGCAATGCAACGTCAGATCGACGACGTGAAGGCGCTCCTGCAATCCGGGGCAGGCGCCGTGAAGACGATCGCCGCGCCAAGCGAGCCGCTTGCGATCGACATCGAGCTCGCCCCAGTGCAGCACAAGATCGCCCCTCCTCAGACACCCGTGTACCAGGGGCGATCGGACCCCCAAATACACCTGAGCAGGTTCAACATCTACATGACCGGGTGTGGGGCATCAGACGCGACCCGGTGCCGAATGTTCCCTCTGACGCTGGACGACCTCGCCCACCGGTGGTACACCTCATTGCCACCTCGGTCCATTGGCTCCTTTAACGAGCTGGCGCACGTCTTCACGGAACACTTCGCCACCAGGGTTGCCCGGCCAGAAGGTCGCCATCGCATGATGCAAATCAGGCAGGGAGAAGAAGAGTCCGACTCGGACTACATCGACCGGGTTGACATGATCATCCTCAACGGCGAGCCCGTAAGCGATGAGACCGCCCTCTACGCGGTCCTAGGAGGTTTTCAGGGCTTCTCGCCTATGTTGAGGCATCTCACGAAGACCCTACCGACGACCTACGCAGCCTTCCGGGATAGAGCCGCAGATTTCCTGTCCAGGCAAAGGCTTCTTCTCAGCCTAGGAGTAGATCGATCGGCGCCCGTACGACGACCTCCAGTCTACCAGCCCGATCGCTACTACCCAGCAGAACCGGAGGACTCGATCCCCGCCTACAGTCCATTTTAAATGACGGACTAGCCACCGCCCGATCGCCAATATCGACCTACGAATAAAGCGATCGGCCGCCGAGCGACGATCGCCGATCTTAGGCGGATCGCAACATCATCGGCAACCGGTGGACACGATCGCCATCTGATCCGGCACATAACATGACGGACTAAGACGTAAGATCGCCTCCACCGCACATCATAAAGCCATGGTCTGGCGGTCGATGGAACTGCCGGCCATGCAAGGTCCTTCGGCCTAGATCGCCCGCCCTTCGTTTAAATACGAGGCCGGCGTAGTCGAGGGCTCTCCAACATTAATCAGTGGACACATGCCACAACCCCATCTCAACGTACACCGTCGAGGTCGGCCATCTCCATGGCTGGCCGAGGTGGAAGCAGAGCTAACAAGCCGCGGAGGTGGAGTTGATTCATCCGACGCTGCCCCGCGCAAGGACTCCTCTAGACCGAGACCGCACGCCCTTCGTTTAAATACGAGGCGGCGCGGCTAACAGAGGACCCTCATAATAAAGTGAGTCACGAGACACTCATTGTCTTCGCGCACCAAGACACGGTCATGGAGTCGGTCCATCGATCTCCGCGACTGTGCACGATTCCTCAAACAAAGCGAAACCACCAAGTTTCCATGGGGGATCGGCCAATGTTGTTTTTTGCAGGTACAAGACCGAAAGATAGCTAGCCAATCGACTATGATAGCCCAAGTCCGAAGCCTAAGTCAGCTCAGGAAGATCGCCCGTCCTCATCCGAACACGATCACCAGCAAGAACCACCTCGCCCCATGTCTTCAACATAGGAGCAAGATGGGGGGCAATTGTTGTGTCAAGAATTAACACCTTCCGACCGGCGATCGCCTCGAAGGTCGGGCGGCCGTCACCGCCGATCGTCAGGCGGAGTGCCGATCGCGACCGGGCGGCCAGAGCCTTGACCCGGCCGGACATGCTAGATCGCGGCCGAAGGCCCCGTGGCAAGTCCGTGCTCGAGCGATCAACCTCGAGATACGATCGCCTCTCGATACTCGGCCAGGCCACAGCGATCTACTAATGGACGATCCTCTCGGTACTCGGCCAGACTCTGGCGGCCGACAAGCGGGCGATCCTCTCTCGGCATCTTGCCGACCTACCCTTGGAGACCGACCATTGCCGACCTTCATCCACTGGCCGATGGCGACCTCTGATGATCAGCTAGAGACGAGCGCCTCATATCGATCTCCACCGATGGCCATCCAGTCGGCGAAGACCGAGCCTCAAGACTGACACCACGTGCAAGATCCGGGACAAGATCCGCGAATCACGGGCCATTGACCACGGTCGTGATTCTCTCCACCCGGTAGACAAAGCGCGAAAGCTTGTCAGTAGGGCCACATGTTGACTGATTCCGGACACGTGATGGCTCCTAATTGGACCGCCCATTTTGCGCCAGTCACTGCATTGGACTTTAGCCCGACAGCCAGCATCTTCCTTGGACTTTATCCCGACAGCCCAGGGGATCGGCACATTATTATATTGGCCGGCGGGCGATCGGCACCTTATTATATTAGCCGGCAGGCGATCGGCCACTACAGGACAGGACCCGGCTGCCCCTATATAAGCAAGGCACCCTGCACTTGGACACTCCTGGAACTCCCTTCGGATTTCACACTATACAGAAGCAAACATCAAGCACTTGGCTAACATCCAACTCTTGGCAACAGCTATCATTCGGTCTTACTTTTCCCGGCCTTTCTCCTCGAGCAGATTACCGGCAGGGACGAAGAACACCGAGCTTCGCTCAAGAGCCGGATTAACAGAGTCTTTTTACACTCATTGTATTTAGATTTCTCACATTAATACTTGTATCCACGAATATTTGTATTAATAACATCTAGCGAGAGCATTCAAGCCCGGGCCTAACAAACCCGACAAATCTTGTATTATTTATCTACTCTCGGAAGTGCTCCCGCAATTGTTGTTTGTTGTCCGTCTTCCAGCAGTATTAATCTTCGGATAAATATTTTGGGCAACAACAATTTCGAATTTCGGTAATTTTCTCTTTTTCGGCGGAAGTCCGTTTTGACGACTCGCTCATGACCGTTTCGTCATTTCGAGAATGATTAATTCTACACTTTTTGTCATCCGAGTTCGTTTCGGTATCGTTTTGTTGAGTTCCGAGCTTTTTAGCGACTTTTCCGCACTTGAGCTCGATTCTTGCGAATCTCGTCCGAAACTGTTGTTTCGAGTTTCTCGTAAGTTCATTTGATGTTATTATTCATGTTGCGAGCTTTTGTTTGATGTTTCGATCGCGTATCGTGATTTTCGGACGTTTTGGGCCATTTTCGTAATTTCCCAAAGTTTTGGGTAATTACTTCCGTTGTTGAATTCCGAGCCTTCGGGTGGTCGGAATTGTGTGTTCTCTTAGCTCTTAGATTCGTCTTTGCGAGTACGTCGTAACCGTATCATCGATTCGTATTCAGGTTCGGGTTTCGGGGTCGTTCGGGCCGTCGGAGTTGGCCGCCGAGTCATGGCCGGCAACAGGCCCAGGCCGGCTTGGCCGAGTCATGGCTGGTAGTTCTCGGCGGCTTCGGCCGAGTCACGGCCGGCGGTGCTCGGCGGCTCGCCGAGCGGTCGTGGGCGCGACACATCTTTGGCGGGGCGGCGGCACACTGTGGCATTTTTCGGCCAAACCGATCAGCGGTGCGCGGCACACTCCGGCCGAGCCGCGGCACACGGCCGACCAGGAGCCATTTTTGGGCTGTGCGCGGCACACTCCCGGCTGGGCCGCGGCACTGTGCATCTATTTATGGCCCCTGAGACGGGTTTTGGCCATTTTCTCACTCGTTTTCTTCCCTTCATGGTGGAGCTTGGTTAATCATGGAGAGATGTTGTTGGACAATTAATCCATGAAGTTGTGAAGTTCATATCATCAATCATCCATCCTATAACATCCTCCGATCTACCGAATCAGGTCAGATTTTCTAGAAATCTAATTTTGGGGATTTTGGGTATTTTGTTCGTTTTCGTCCGTTTAATCCGATTTCACTTAGGATTTTGATGGATTGATGATTACTTAGATGTATTGTAGCGTTTCCCTTGTTATTCCATGGTTGGATCGTATCGATTCGTTGTTTTGGTCGAGTTCTTGATCGATGCCTTGAAGGTGTCCGGTAAAATGTCATAGAGGGGTTTTCGGGCGTTCTACGATTATTCTTCCTCGTATGATCGATGATTTATTGATTATATGTTGTTAGGGTCGAATTCTTGTGAAGAACTCGAGTCGGAACCCTTCCGTTCGTCGTTTTCTTCAAGCTTCTCGATCGTGGGTGTATTCTTTTCCTTCGCCGGGGAATCGTAGGTGTTCGAGGTGTCCCGACTGAGCCGTGATTGTAGGAGTGTCCGGTATCGATTATCGAGGCAAGTATCTTGCCCATACATTACGTGTTTTGTGGATATTATGGTTGTTAATCGTCGATATGTGCTAAATAAATGTTAATAACCATTTTTCAAAGGAATCGGTATATTTACCATCATGGTTTTTGTAAAGGTGACCCGTGTGTGTCGGGAATTAATGTGCTTAGTTGAATATGTGTGCTAGTGTCGAGTATAGAATCACCGTACTTTCTTGTGATGTCATTGCATATGATTATGTCGTTGGTAAATATAAAGTGTAATTCTTTTGTCAAATTATGTGCTTGGAGTCCCGTGGCTATGGACGAATATGTGAGTTTTTGGTGATATTGGTTGTGTCGTTCGGTGCTGTTGAAATCTTGTGCTCCCTTATGAATTGATATAGTTCTGGGTCGTGAGTACGTGTTGGATAATTTGGCCATTCTAGCAAGGTACCTCGACTATATATATTTTGTGTGTTTGACCTTTGAGAGTCATGGTTTTATGTCTGTGAGTTGTTACTCTTCCACAGGGATGACATGTGGCCTCCGGGGCCGATACTAATGGGTACGGCCACGAAGTGGACTTGGGTGCGTGTGTTGATGTTCTTCCACCAGGGGACGGTTCGACGGACCTCGGGGGCCGATACTAATGGGTACGGCCGCGGAAGGGGTTTCCCACCTGGGGACGGTCCGACGGGGCCTCAGGGGGCCGATACTAATGGGTACGGCCACGGGTTACCAAGTGTGGTTTCTGTGATATTGATGTTGATGTTTTGATGATTAATTGTGATATTGTCCAGAGTATCACAATGCTTTGCGCTCGGGGTCGAGAGACATTATATATCGAGTCTTGGTGCTTGGCTAGAATGGCATAAGATTAATGTGTTATGTGTAATGTGCACTTGTAAGTGAATTGAAGGGGATGATCGGGTCGTGGACCCTGTGTTTTGTGACCGTAATGGTTGGGTCGTGGACCCCGCGTTTTGTTAACGGATTTGCATTTTGGAAAATGAACTTTGGGGTTGTGACCCTAAATGACTTTCGAGGAATTAAGAACTTTTCAACTTCTAATGTTTTCAAAACTCCCGAGATTTGGAAATGTTTTCAAAGTGCTTACTTGCTTCGTTTCTACTTTCAAGAGTTGAACTATTTTTAACTAAATATATCTCGGGAAGTCTTTCGTTGTATTCTCGGAATGTGTTGTGTATGGCTCGTATTTGCACTTTATACTTGCACTAGCGAAACAGTGGAGTTTTGCTAACCCCCGAGTAATCGGGGGGTGGATATCTGTATTGTGTCCAGGTACATGCAGGTTTTCGGGAGCAAGACACAGGATCGGTACGAGGGATGATGAAAGACGGATGATACTAATCACACGAAGGCCAGTTTTGGGTTCAGTTAGTCGGAGTCCATTGTATTGTCTTTTCCGCTGTCTTATTATTCATTGTTGCGAGTATTTTACCCTTGCATGGGTATGAGTCTGGATGAGTTTATGTATTTTGATTTGTAAGTCAGTGACGAAAGACCAAATCGGTCTATTAGTTCGTTATTTGATTCGTCGGTATGTAATGTAATGTGTTGTTTTGATGTCTAGCCTGGCGGATCCTCACGGAGAGGGTCTGCGGCGTGTAATATTCCCAGTTTGATCTGGGGGTGTTACATTTATGGTATCAGAGCTTAGGTTGCGGAAACCTAGGTCAGTCGGGTCCATCGTGTATTGTTGGGTCTTGTCTTGTCAGTTGAGTCTGACTGATGTCGTGTCGCGACGCGTCGTTTGGAATGTCGGCCGTGATTAGTATCAGGGTGCAGCCATCATCTTCGTGCGATCTGTGGATGTAAGTCTCCCTACTACAGGTTGTACCACGAGCTATACGAGCCTGTGTAATTTTGTGTTATGTAGTTAATATTTGAAGGTGCATCGTGAGTAAGTGACATATATTTGTTGATTCCCGTCTTGCGCTAAAATGTAGAATGATATTGCTGAATGTATCTTTGTATAAATCATTTTTCTTTCAAGAGTATAAACCTTGGAATTTTAAGTTTTCGAATCCTTTTGGGGAGTCACGTAAAATTTTTAAAATGCCCTCCAAGGGAGGAAAAAGTTGATTTTCGTATGTTGACCTCAAGGCTGTAAGTTCTGAAAACTCGAATTATTGATAATTCTTTTCCACTGTGTACTATAAGTTTTCAAAACACGAGTTTTGTACTCAAATGAGTTCTACAAAATATACTCAAGACGTGACCCTTGCTTTTAACTTTTCGGTTTTGAATGACAATTGCCTTTTGATGGTTGCTCATGATGTGTTGTAATTATGTGAATCGATGGCTTTGAGATTCGAATATTGTTGTTGTTTAATTGTGACCTTCGATTCTAGTAATGTCGTATATATGTTCGCAATCATATTGCTAAAATAGAACCGTTAGCGCACGCTAAGTGTAAGGCTAGCGCGCGCTAATGCAGCATGGGTAGCGCACGCTAAATATGTGTTGTAGCGAGCGTTAGTCAGTTTGGGCAGAGGCTATGGAACCGCATTATAGCCGTTAGGTCTAACTTTTGCTGCCAATCACCTGTAGTTGTATTCTCTACGTGGTGTCTAGTGATAACAACTGTTGTGCGTGAATGTGTGTTAAGACTTTTCGTATTGCTAGGTGATATTTGATTGTGTTTGATGAATTGATAAATTATGTCTGCTGCGAGTGTGTTCGAACACGCTTTTCTAAAACTTTCATAAGTTTGTGCAAGTGCGATTAGCCGGCGGCTTTGTATGAACTTTGGAAATTGTTTGAAATTTGCGAGCCGGCCTAGGATTCTCAAATAAAACCTCGACGGTATTTGAAAGAGTTGTTTTAAAGTACCTTGAACATTTTGTAAAATATTACCGTCGTTGATGTTTGTGAAGTGTTGGGAGAATTTTCGAAAATAATTTTAATGTATTGTTGCATTTTCAAATAATTCGAGTGAATGATTTTCAAAAATCTTTCACACCATAAAAATATTTTATTTCAAAAACCAATGCGATTTTTATTTTCAAAAATATATAGTGAAAGATAAAAAAAAAAATCTCACTCGATGTAAAGTTCAAACTCGGATTCGGAAATGTTAGAGTATGTAAGAATGATTTGATGATCTTGCATGGTTAACTTGTTAGTTGTTAATGGCGATGATGATACGTAGAGGCATGATGACTTCAAATGATTTCAAATGAGACGGTTAAAGTATGTTGTTTAGAAGTTTTGATGAAACAAACCGAGGTACCAAAAGTACTTTTAAAGTTTATTTTAAATAGCATACAAATCCTAGGATTTTCAAAAGATTTCCTTTAAAAGGATACCTCGTGGATTTTCTTTTCGAGTTGTTATTGGTTACCTTATGTGATATGTCGTGCTGAGTTGGTACCTTAGTATAATATTTTGCGAAGTTGTGCAATCGTATTGAGGGGGAGTCGGCTTAGTATGCCGAGGGGCGAGAGGGCCTTGATCGTGACCACGATACTAATGGCCATGAAGATCGGATGTGGACCAAGAGGATATGGTCGGGAAGGTTGCTATTCCAAAGCCGTTCTCGTTGTTTAGGTTTCGGGACGAAACCTCTTTTAAAGGTGATATGATGTAATACCCGCATTTTTCTTTCTTTCTCTTCTGTTTCGTCCAACCGTATCGACTCGACTGTGTTCGTTGATGCTTCTGACCTGGTGTTGTTTCCCACATTTGTCATTCGAACGAGTTCTGATATTGTCCCAAATTGATCTATATATCGTTGTGACCTTTCCAAGTTCGGAAAATTAGTCTCGTTTTCGATCTTCCAACCCTTGGGCGGTGGAATTCCGTATTTGTTCAGCGATTGGCTTGCGTTTTGATTGATGTACCGTTGGGTTGGTCAATCGTATTGATTTTCGTTCGTTGTGTTTTATGATTGTTCGGATAATTGACTTGATTGTATTATCCATTTGATGACGCTTGTCACTTGTTGGTTTTATTATATCCCTAACGGCGGCGTTGTGTTGGTCGTCGTGGAGCGTGTTTTCACGCCGTATATTCCTTTGCGTTGCTTGTAATGTTTCGCCGATGGGCGTAAGTTACGCGTTTCCTTGCGTATCTCGTTGAGTTTTCCTGGCGGGATATTTCTTCTCCCTACTTGTTTTAAGTTTCTGGACGAAACTTCTTTTAAGGAGGGTAGAATGTAATATCCGTAATTTCGAATTTCGGTAATTTTCTTTTTTCGGCGGAAGTCCGTTTTGGCGACTCGCTCATGACCGTTTCGTCATTTCGAGAATGATTAATTCTACACTTTTTGTCATCCGAGTTCGTTTCGGTATCGTTTTGTTGAGTTCCGAGCTTTTTAGCGACTTTTCCGCACTTGAGCTCGATTCTTGCGAATCTCGTCCGAAACTGTTGTTTCAAGTTTCTCGTAAGTTCATTTGATGTTATTATTCATGTTGCGAGCTTTGGTTTGGTGTTTCGATCGCGTATCGTGATTTTCGGACGTTTTGGGCCATTTTCGTAATTTCCCAAAGTTTTGGGTAATTACTTCCGTTGTTGAATTCCGAGCCTTCGGGTGGTCGGAATTGTGTGTCCTCTTAGCTCTTAGATTCGTCTTTGCGAGTACGTCGTAACCGTATCATCGATTCGTATTCAGGTTCGGGTTTCGGGGTCGTTCGGGCCGTCGTAGTTGGCCCCGGCCGAGTCATGGCCGGGCAACCTGGGCCCAGGCCGGCCGCGAGTCACGGCCGGTAGTGCTGGGCAGCTTCGCCGAGTCACGGCCGCGGTGCTCGCGGCTCGCCGCGGTCCGTGGGCGCGGCACATCTTTGGCGGGCCGCGGCACACTGTGGCATTTTTCGGCCAAACCGACCGCACGGTGCCGCGGCACCTCCGGCCGATCCGCACACGGCCTACCACTGGAGCCATTTTTGGGCTGTGCCGCGGCACACTCCCGGCCCAGGCAGCGGCTGCTGTGCATCTATTTATGGCCTGAGACGGGTTTTTGGCCATTTTTCTCACTCGTTTTCTTCCCTTCCGCGGCTGGAGCTTGGTTAATCATTGAGAGATGTTGTTGGACAATCAATCCATGAAGTTTTGAAGTTCATATCATCAATCATCCATCCTATAACATCCTCCGATCTACCGAATCAGGTCAGATTTTCTAGAAATCTAATTTTGGGGATTTTGGGTATTTTGTTCGTTTTCGTCTGTTTAATCCGATTTAACTTAGGATTTTGATGGATTGATGATTACTTAGATGTATTGTAGCGTTTCCCTTGTTATTCCATGGTTGGATCGTATCGATTCGTTGTTTTGGTCGAGTTCTTGATCGATGCCTTGAAGGTGTCCGGTAAAATGTCATAGAGGGGTTTTCGGGCGTTCTACGATTATTCTTCCTCGTATGATCGATGATTTATTGATTATATGTTGTTAGGGTCGAATTCTTGTGAAGAACTCGAGTCGGAACCCTTCCGTTCGTCGTTTTCTTCAAGCTTCTCGATCGTGGGTGTATTCTTTTCCTTCGCCGGGGAATCGTAGGTGTTCGAGGTGTCCCGACTGAGCCGTGATTGTAGGAGTGTCCGGTATCGATTATCGAGGCAAGTATCTTGCCCATACATTACGTGTTTTGTGGATATTATCGTCGATATGTGCTAAATAAATGTTAATAACCATTTTTCAAAGGAATCGGTATATTTACCATCATGGTTTTTGTAAAGGTGACCCGTGTGTGTCGGGAATTAATGTGCTTAGTTGAATATGTGTGCTAGTGTCGAGTATAGAATCACCATACTTTCTTGTGATGTCATTGCATATGATTATGTCGTTGGTAAATATAAAGTGTAATTCTTTTGTCAAATTATGTGCTTGGAGTCCCGTGGCTATGGACGAATATGTGAGTTTTTGGTGATATTGGTTGTGTCGTTCGGTGCTGTTGAAATCTTGTGCTCCCTTATGAATTGATATAGTTCTGGGTCGTGAGTACGTGTTGGATAATTTGGCCATTCTAGCAAGGTACCTCGACTATATATATTTTGTGTGTTTGACCTTTGAGAGTCATGGTTTTGTAATCTGTGAGTTGTTACTCTTCCACCTGGGGATGACATGTGGCCTCTGGGGGCCGATACTAATGGGTACGGCCACGGAAGTGGACTTGGGTGCGTGTGTTGATGTTCTTCCACCTGGGGACGGTTCGACGGGACCTCTGGGGGCCGATACTAATGGGTACGGCCGCGGAAGGGGTTTCCCACCTGGGGACGGTCCGACGGGGCCTCAGGGGGCCGATACTAATGGGTACGGCCACGGGTTACCAAGTGTGGTTTCTGTGATATTGATGTTGATGTTTTGATGATTAATTGTGATATTGTCCAGAGTATCACAATGCTTTGCGCTCGGGGTCGAGAGACATTATATATCGAGTCTTGGTGCTTGGCTAGAATGGCATAAGATTAATGTGTTATGTGTAATGTGCACTTGTAAGTGAATTGAAGGGGATGATCGGGTCGTGGACCCTGTGTTTTGTGACCGTAATGGTTGGGTCGTGGACCCCGCGTTTTGTTAACGGATTTGCATTTTGGAAAATGAACTTTGGGGTTGTGACCCTAAATGACTTTCGAGGAATTAAGAACTTTTCAACTTCTAATGTTTTCAAAACTCCCGAGATTTGGAAATGTTTTCAAAGTGCTTACTTGCTTCGTTTCTACTTTCAAGAGTTGAACTATTTTTAACTAAATATATCTCGTGAAGTCTTTCGTTGTATTCTCGGAAAGTGTTGTGTATGGCTCGTATTTGCACTTTATACTTGCACTAGCGAAACAGTGGAGTTTTGCTAACCCCCGAGTAATCGGGGTGGATATCTCGTATTGTGTCCGGTACATGCAGGTTTTCGGGAGCAAGACACAGGATCGGTACGAGGGATGATGAAAGACGGATGATACTAATCACACGAAGGCCGCTTTGGGTTCAATTAGTCGGAGTCCATTGTATTGTCTTTTCCGCTGTCTTATTATTCATTGTTGCGAGTATTTTACCCTTGCATGGGTATGAGTCTGGATGAGTTTATGTATTTTGATTTGTAAGTCAGTGACGAAAGACCAAATCGGTCTATTAGTTCGTTATTTGATTCGTCAGTATGTAATGTAATGTGTTGTTTTGATGTCTAGCCTGGCGGATCCTCACGGAGAGGGTGCACGGCGTGTAATATTCCGGTTTGATCAGGGGTGTTACATTTATGGTATCGAGCTTAGGTTGCGGAAACCTAGGCCGCCGGGTCCATCGTGTATTGTTGGGTCTTGTCTTGTCGAGTTAGTCGGCGATGTCGTGTCGCGACGCGTCGTTTGGAATGTCGATTGTGATTAGTATCGGGTGCAGCCATCATCTTCGTGCGATGTGGATGTAAGTCTCCCTACTACAGTTGTACCACGAGCTATACGAGCTGTGTAATTTTGTGTTATGTAGTTAATATTTGAAGGTGCATCGTGAGTAAGTGACATATATTTGTTGATTCCGTCTTGCGCTAAAATGTAGAATGATATTCTTTGAATGTATCTTTGTATAAATCATTTTTCTTGCAAGAGTATAAACCTTGGAATTTTAAGTTTTCGAATCCTTTTGGGGAGTCACGTAAAATTTTTAAAATGCCCTCCAAGGGAGGAAAAAGTTGATTTTCGTATGTTGACCTCAAGGCTGTAAGTTCTGAAAACTCGAATTATTGATAATTCTTTTCCACTGTGTACTATAAGTTTTCAAAACACGAGTTTTGTACTCAAATGAGTTCTACAAAATATACTCAAGACGTGACCCTTGCTTTTAACTTTTCGGTTTTGAATGACAATTGCCTTTTGATGGTTGCTCATGATGTGTTGTAATTATGTGAATCGATGGCTTTGAGATTCGAATATTGTTGTTGTTTAATTGTGACCTTCGATTCCAGTAATGTCGTATATATGTTCGCAATCATGTTGCTAAAATAGAACCGTTAGCGCACGCTAAGTGTAAGGCTAGCGCGCGCTAATGCAGCATGGGTAGCGCACGCTAAATATGTGTTGTAGCGAGCGTTAGTCAGTTTGGGCAGAGGCTATGGAACTGCATTATAGCCGTTAGGTCTAACTTTTGCTGCCAATCACCTGTAGTTGTATTCTCTACGTGGTGTCTAGTGATAACAACTGTTGTGCGTGAATGTGTGTTAAGACTTTTCGTATTGCTAGGTGATATTTGATTGTGCTTGATGAATTGATAAATTATGTCTGCTGCGAGTGTGTTCGAACACGCTTTTCTAAAACTTTCATAAGTTTGTGCAAGTGCGATTAGCCGGCGGCTTCGTATGAACTTTGGAAATTGTTTGAAATTTGCGAGCCGGCCTAGGATTCTCAAATAAAACCTCGACGGTATTTGAAAGAGTTGTTTTAAAGTACCTTGAACATTTTGTAAAATATTACCGTCGTTGATGTTTGTGAAGTGTTGGGAGAATTTTCGAAAAATAATTTTAATGTATTGTTGCATTTTCAAATAATTCGAGTGAATGATTTTCAAAAATCTTTCACACCATAAAAATATTTTATTTCAAAAACCAATGCGATTTTTATTTTCAAAAATATATAGTGAAAGATAAAAAAAAAATCTCACTCGATGTAAAGTTCAAACTCGGATTCGGAAATGTTAGAGTATGTAAGAATGATTTGATGATCTTGCATGGTTAACTTGTTAGTTGTTAACGGCGATGATGATACGTAGAGGCATGATGACTTCAAATGATTTCAAATGAGACGGTTAAAGTATGTTGTTTAGAAGTTTTGATGAAACAAACCGAGGTACCAAAAGTACTTTTAAAGTTTATTTTAAATAGCATACAAATTCTAGGATTTTCAAAAGATTTCCTTTAAAAGGATACCTCGTGGATTTTCTTTTCGAGTTGTTATTGGTTACCTTATGTGATATGTCGTGCTGAGTTGGTACCTTAGTATAATATTTTGCGAAGTTGTGCAATCGTATTGAGTGGGAATCCGCTTAGTATGCCGATGGGCAGAGGACGCAGTCGTGACCACGATACTAATGGCCATGAAGATCGGATGTGGACCAAGAGGATATGGTCGGGAAGGTTGCTATTCCAGCACTTCGTTCTCGTTGTTTAGGTTTCGGGACGAAACCTCTTTTAAAGGTGATATAATGTAATACCCACACTTTTCTTTCTTTCTCTTCTGTTTCGTCCAACCGTATCGACTCGACTGTGTTCGTTGATGCTTCTGACCTGGTGTTGTTTCCCACATTTGTCATTCGAACGAGTTCTGATATTGTCCCAAATTGATCTATATATCGTTGTGACCTTTCCAAGTTCGGAAAATTAGTCTCGTTTTCGATCTTCCAACCCTTGGGCGGTGGAATTCCGTATTTGTTCAGCGATTGACTTGCGTTTTGATTGATGTACCGTTGGGTTGGTCAATCGTATTGATTTTCGTTTGTTGTGTTTTATGATTGTTCGGATAATTGACTTGATTGTATTATCCATTTGATGACGCTTGTCACTTGTTGGTTTTATTATATCCCTAACGGCGGCGTTGTGTTGGTCGTCGTGGAGCGTGTTTTCACGCCGTATATTCCTTTGTGTTGCTTGTAACGTTTCGTCGATGGGCGTAAGTTACGCGTTTCCTTGCGTATCTCGTTGAGTTTTCCTGGCGGGATATTTCTTCTCCCTACTTGTTTTAAGTTTCTGGACGAAACTTCTTTTAAGGAGGGTAGAATGTAATATCCGTAATTTCGAATTTCGGTAATTTTCTTTTTTCGGATGTTTTGACGACTCGCTCATGACCGTTTCGTCATTTCGAGAATGATTAATTCTACACTTTTTGTCATCCGAGTTCGTTTCGGTATCGTTTTGTTGAGTTCCGAGCTTTTTAGCGACTTTTCCGCACTTGAGCTCGATTCTTGCGAATCTCGTCCGAAACTATTGTTTCAAGTTTCTCGTAAGTTCATTTGATGTTATTATTCATGTTGCGAGCTTTGGTTTGGTGTTTTGATCGCGTATCGTGATTTTCGGACGTTTTGGGCCATTTTCGTAATTTCCCAAAGTTTTGGGTAATTACTTCCGTTGTTGAATTCCGAGCCTTCGGGTGGTCGAATTGTGTGTTCTCTTAGCTCTTAGATTCGTCTTTGCGAGTACGTCGTAACTGTATCATCGATTCGTATTCAGGTTCGGGTTTCGGGGTCGTTCGGGCCGTCGGAGTTGGCCCCGGCCGAGTCATGGCCGGCAACACAGGCCCAGGCCGGCAGCCGAAGTCACGGCCGGTAGTGCTGGGCGGCTCCCGGCGAGTCACGGCCGGCGGTGCTCGGCGGCTTCGCCGGCGGTCAGTGGGCCGCGGCACATGCTGGCAGGGCCGCGGCACACTCTGTGGCATTTTTTCGGCCAAACCGACTGTACCGGGTGCCGCGGCACACTCCGGCCGAGCCGCGGCACACGGCCTACCACTGTGTCACGGGGTGCGGCTCACTGAGGTTCAGGCCGTCGAATTCGTGCAGCGGATCACGAATCACCCGTGCGCCTAGGAGACTTCCGAGTCTCCGTCCGGCTACCATCAACGAGATTTCATATAATACCAACATTAGAGATATCATGCACTGGTCCATTGTGCTGCGTAAGACGCTAGGCACCCACTTGTCCTTTACCTCCGACCAACTAAGGGCCGGTATCTCATACCCTTCAATCTTAACCCGCAATGGCACTCGGCACTAAGGGTCACTCGCATGCCCGAAGTGCAATTCCTCGTGCTCGACACTCACTCGGGACTTCCTAGGTGCAGTACCTTGGCGCCCTTGAGAGTACCTCACTCGAGACGGACAACCTTTTAGATCTTGGCTTAGATTCATGCCATCAATAGATATTTGCCCCTCACGATGTTTGGGACTACTTCGCATACCGACATATTACCTTTATTCCACAATGTGGTGTTGTCTCGCAACCACATGTACAAGCCAACGATCCCCCGCAGCATAGCCGGAACCGATAGCTAATGCTTACGAGTAAGCTCACGAGGCGTGTGATTTAAATGCGTGCCTCGATTGCCCTATCGACATAGAGGAAGTGTATATGGCCGACGGCATCCCTCCGGTCACACTTTAGCCTCAATGCCAACCTTAAGCCCAACGCAGACCACTCAGGTCCTACGCCGCCCTAACGATTTCCAACTCGCTCGGGAACTCCTCGCACACTTCGAATGCTTAGAGTTGGCTCCCTAGAGGCCCCCCTTACCTCTAGGAAGATTGCACGCTTGGTGCTCGACAGCACTAGGAAGACTGGCCGCTTGCCCACCATTGCCCATCTAAGGACTGTCCCCCCTATAATAGGCTTAGACAAATAATCCCTTGTAATCGCACTAGACATTGAAAAGCCGAGGAAACACATCGGGTGTAACTCCCTCATATGAACTCCAAATCCTTATCCGCTTGAACCGTAGAGTAGCTTACGACATTATCTATAACTCCTCAAAGTTTCAGCCCCATCCGATACTCGAGGAGTGAGGAATTGCCTCTGCAATATTCTGAAACTACGATAATGCCACTGCACTGCAGCATCTCGATCCTTCGCATCGTTCGCTACTCAAACGGAACCGTCTAGTTGTGAAACTTGGTAGAGACCTTCCCAACACTCCAAGGAACTCCCCATTACAAGCATTTCACGAAACTCATTTTCTAAAGCCCTCTGCTCAACGACTCAAAGTCCTGCTCGCGCACGGACACACTCCGGACGCCGACCACTGTCGCGCGTCCCCAACCTTATTCGTGTCGCAGGGCAACTATCCAACATAATCTTTTGTAAGTCCGGGGCAATCCCGGGTACTCGAATAATATGAAAAGCGCCCTGTGACATCCTCCCCCTCTCGATCCGTTGACGTCCTCGTCAACGCATGCACACACAACCTGCTCCAAGTACATGCGCTGCCCATCTCATCATGAAAATACTTGGGCAACGAACCCGACACTCTACCTCCATCTCCTCAACTCGTGTGCCTCTCAGCACAACACTCTTAGTTCCATCAAGTGGCGCCTGCTTGTAAAGTCTGAGGCCCAACTCGAAGAACGCCTGCACGGCAACTCGATGATCGCAATTTCTCGCCGCTCGCCCGGCAACTCATGCGCCTCGCGCATTCAAACTCATTGCTCGTAGGGATGCAGTGCATGCGATCAATGCACTCTCCCTCCTCTCGGATGTTGCCGCTCTCAGCACACACCCTCACTCTAATCTTGGCAGGAATCATTCTCTCCATGCCTCGATATAACCAAAAACCAACCGATGGTGTCAGATCGCCACTCTAGCTCAAATCAAGTCACTCCCTCATTGTCAAGTCCGAGACTAGCGACAAGTTCTCCGAATTAAACCGGGTCGATTTGCCTGAACATCTGGAGTACATGATACTTCTAAGAGTGCTCACTAACACCAAGAACCCATCCAAAGGAGCCTTGCGCTCCGCTCAAATACCACCGCGGCTGCCCTCTCAAAAATCCTTACTAACCATACCCCATAATATGGGTTCCGAATTCTATCAAGGACGAGCCAAACCCAATCTGAAACTCTGTAAGACAAGTGCCCTCTAGCACAAGTCGAAAGAGGCCTGCACGGCTGCTCACAGATCACTACTCTCTCGGCCCTCAATGCCCAATCGACATCAACCTTCACCCTACGCGCTTCCTGGCGTTAGTACCTCGGTTGAACGACATTCCCTCAGGCCACCGCACTTCTACGGCAAGGAGCTTGAAGGCTGTACGCGTGATCAACGGACCCTCCCCCGCTCGAAGGTGATGCCTAACTCTCGGCACACCGCGTCACCGGCCTTCAGCCTGGCGTGACGAAACTCGTAACCTGGCCATCTGGCCTTATTGCTCAATGCACAATTGTGTACTCTGTACGAGCACACCTCATTCAGCTTGCTCTCATCAGAAATTCTTCAACCAATAGGTCCCATTAATTGGCTTCCAAATCACTTCCAAGAACAGCCATCTCAAAATCGCTCGCATGTGTGTCCAGGATGGACACACCTCTTTGGTAACCAGGAAGCCCAATGCTTCGTATAACTCAGCCCCTTTCAGAAAATCCCTCAACCACAGAGCCCATACTCTAGGCTTTGGAATCCCCTTAAGGAACATCATTCTCGAATCAGCCCATTTCTCTCGGGGGTCTGGCCCTCCCCCACTCATGTTGGAGGCCAGACCCGAATCTCTTGTCCCTCATAGACTGCTGGGACATGCAACACCACACTTGGAGCATGCCCATTCTCATATCTGCCCGACTCGAACCAGGAAGACTGAACACTCCACTCTTGCAACTCCCGTGGTGGCTGTGTTACGATTGCACCTCATGTGCGAAGGCGCTTTGCGCATAACAATTCAAATCTCTTAGTAACCAATGCACCTCAAGTGCTGTGGCGCTTGTGCGCACTATGATTAAGCCCAAGCTTTGCACCTGAACGTGCTGTGGCGGTTTCCTTGATCAAGTTCTCGCCCAAATAGGTCTCAAACCCAAATCACCTCTCAATCTGCGGCGCTACGCAAACATGGCTGCAACTTGGCAGACGTGGCTACTGCACACCACCCGGCTAACCGGCATGTCTCCTTCTAGGAGATCAAGATGTCTAATAAGCCCACAAAATTAGGCCAACATAAAGTTTCTGATCAGATTACACCAACACCGTTACTCACGCGTCCGTAATTTACCGATGAGAATGTTCCCCTCACATTAACCAACTGGCAACCGTACTTGCAGAGAATAAATAGTCATTAAACACGTCGTAACCCGGGTACTACCATTCGCCGAAATCACTAATGCCAACAACTCGCACTGAACAAAGCTTTCGAACATCACCGACAGAAACCAAACAACCAGGGTACTACCATTCGCCCAATTGCAAAGCCAACTCGAGGTACTACCATTCGCTCAAGTCCCACTGCCAACTTAATTCTCAACTCTGCCACAATACGTAAGAACGCATTGCAAGCCCTTCGTTGAAATGCCACTACAATGGCTAATCAAAAAAAAAAATTTGGCACAATTTTGGTATCCGGTTCACAAGGGGAAGCAAGATATTCAACAAAGCTCAACTGAAACCTGGATGCGACATTCCAAGGCTCTGATACCACCTGTCACGGGGTGCGGCTCACTGAGGTTCAGGCCGTCGAATTCGTGCAGCGGATCACGAATCACCCGTGCGCCTAGGAGACTTCCGAGTCTCCGTCCGGCTACCATCAACGAGATTTCATATAATACCAACATTAGAGATATCATGCCTTTCGGTCCATCAGTCGCGTAAGACGCTAGGCACCCACCTGTCCTTTACCTCCGACCAACTAAGGGCCGGTATCTCATACCCTTCAATCTTAACCCGCAATGGCACTCGGCACTAAGGGTCACTCGCATGCCCGAAGTGCAATTCCTCGTGCTCGACACTCACTCGGGACTTCCTAGGTGCAGTACCTTGGCGCCCTTGAGAGTACCTCACTCGAGACGGACAACCTTTTAGATCTTGGCTTAGATTCATGCCATCAATAGATATTTGCCCCTCACGATGTTTGGGACTACTTCGCATACCGACATATTACCTTTAATCCACAATGTGGTGTTGTCTCGCAACCACATGTACAAGCCAACGATCCCCCGCAGCATAGCCGGAACCGATAGCTAATGCTTACGAGTAAGCTCACGAGGCGTATGATTTAAATGCGTGCCTCGATTGCCCTATCGACATAGAGGAAGTGTATATGGCCGACGGCATCCCTCCGGTCACACTTTAGCCTCAATGCCAACCTTAAGCCCAACGCAGACCACTCAGGTCCTACGCCGCCCTAACGATTTCCAACTCGCTCGGGAACTCCTCGCACACTTCGAATGCTTAGAGTTGGCTCCCTAGAGGCCCCCCTTACCTCTAGGAAGATTGCACGCTTGGTGCTCGACAGCACTAGGAAGACTGGCCGCTTGCCCACCATTGCCCATCTAAGGACTGTCCCCCCTATAATAGGCTTAGACAAATAATCCCTTGTAATCGCACTAGACATTGAAAAGCCGAGGAACCACATCGGGTGTAACTCCCTCATATGAACTCCAAATCCTTATCCGCTTGAACCGTAGAGTAGCTTACGACATTATCTATAACTCCTCAAAGTTTAAGCCCCCTCCGATACTCGAGGAGTGAGGAATTGCCTCTGCAATATTCTGAAACTACGATAATGCCACTGCACTGCAGCATCTCGATCCTTCGCATCGTTCGCTACTCAAACGGAACCGTCTAGTTGTGAAACTTGGTAGAGACCTTCCCAACACTCCAAGGAACTCCCCATTACAAGCATTTCACGAAACTCATTTTCTAAAGCCCTCTGCTCAACGACTCAAAGTCCTGCTCGCGCACGGACACACTCCGGACGCCGACCACTGTCGCGCGTCCCCAACCTTATTCGTGTCGCAGGGCAACTATCCAACATAATCCTTTGTAAGTCCGGGGCAATCCCGGGTACTCCGAATAATATGAAAAGCGCCCTGTGACACACTGGGAGCCATTTTTGGGCCTGTGCCGCGGCACACTCCCGCTGGGCCGCGGCACACTGTGCATCCTATTTATGGCCCTGCAGACGGGTTTTTGGCCATTTTTCTCACTCGTTTTCTTCCCTTCCGCGGCTGGAGCTTGGTTAATCATGGAGAGATGTTGTTGGACAATCAATCCATGAAGTTTTGAAGTTCATATCATCAATCATCCATCCTATAACATCCTCCGATCTACCGAATCAGGTCAGATTTTCTAGAAATCTAATTTTGGGGATTTTGGGTATTTTGTTCGTTTTCGTCTGTTTAATCCGATTTAACTTAGGATTTTGATGGATTGATGATTACTTAGATGTATTGTAGCGTTTCCCTTGTTATTCCATGGTTGGATCGTATCGATTCGTTGTTTTGGTCGAGTTCTTGATCGATGCCTTGAAGGTGTCCGGTAAAATGTCATAGAGGGGTTTTCGGGCGTTCTACGATTATTCTTCCTCGTATGATCGATGATTTATTGATTATATGTTGTTAGGGTCGAATTCTTGTGAAGAACTCGAGTCGGAACCCTTCCGTTCGTCGTTTTCTTCAAGCTTCTCGATCGTGGGTGTATTCTTTTCCTTCGCCGGGGAATCGTAGGTGTTCGAGGTGTAATACCCGTAATTTCGATTTCCGGTAATTTCTTTTTTTCGGCGGCAGTCTATTTTGACGACTCGCTCATGACCGTTTCGTCATTCTGGGAATGATTAATTCTACACTTTTTGACATCCGAGTTCGTTTCGGTGTCGTTTTGTTGAGTTCCGTGCTTTTTAAGCGACTTTTCCGCACTTGAGTTCGATTCTTGCGAATCTCGTCCGAAACTGCTGTTTCGAGTTTCCCGCAAGTCTGTTTAACTTTGTTAGACGTGTTGTGAACTTCGGTTTTGTTATTCGATCACGTATCGTGATTTCCGGGCGTTTTGGGCCATTTTGTAATTTCTTGAAAGTTACGGGTATCCGTATCTGGAATTGTTGTCTCGACCCGTTTCTTGGTCGCGTATGATTAGTTATGGTATTATGTTTTCATTTCGGGCCGTTGATGTTGCCCGCGAACTTTTCGTCGTGTTCGTTCCGTACGTTTTCGGAAATCGGGTTGTCGAGCCCTGGTGGTCGGTTATTGGCCGTGTAACACCCCCAAGTTATTCAGGGTATATTACAGCGCCGCGAGCCCCGCCGTGGGACCCACAAGGCTAAACATACGCGGAACTATAAACTTGACCGAGAAGTTCTACATACAATGGAAAGAAAGACGATACAAATGGTATTCAAAACCATAACCAATGAAACCATATACATCGCTGCACAAATCAATACCTCGGCAACACAGGCCGGAACATCAAGGAAACTGAAATACAATACTCGAGTATTTAAAAATCCATTCCAGTACAACAACACTGAATGGAGGAATCCAAGAAAATAACCGGAGACAAAACACAGTATCACACTTGCCCATCATCTTCATGCCGACCCGGTACCCACCTGTCCGCTCTCCTGGAACCTGAAATACATGAAACGTATTTCCCCCATAAAGGGGTTAGCCGTCGAATAGCTAGTGCAAGTATAACAATATGAAACATAATACTCCTCGACAATAAAGTAAATGTAATCCGTCAATTCATCAATATCCGTCAATTCATGAATATAAGACTAGTATTCCGGAATAACTAAATCTCATAGCATCACATCAAGACGTATATGAATACCGTGGAACCGCACCAGAGGCTACGGAACCCTTAGGGGACCTGTCGGCCCGCCCCAAAGTGGTTCGTTCATATCATCCATCATCAATACATATATGAATACCGTGGAACCGCACCAGAGGCTACGGAACCCTCAGAGGACCCGTCGGTCCGTCCCGGAGTGGTTAATTTATATTATCCATGGAATCGCACCAGAGGCTACGAAACCCTCAGAGGACCCGTCGGTCCGTCCCGGAGTGGATATAAATAAGCATGCCAGTAATATTTCATACTTTCAAAGTCGAGAACGCACATTCATAAATATATACTTGCCTTTGAGACATCGAGAAATCGAACGGAGGAAAGGTATGAGCTCGGTAGGTCCGAGAACGCGCTTCCAGCACCTAAACGATTCGCAAGGAATATGACAATTAATTATCCATACTCAAATTACACGAAGAGACTCCCGAAACTCGTCTACGATTCAAGAAAATATATGAGTGGATAACTAAAGGTTGGGAAATCGCCCAAACTCTCACAAGTCTGAAAACGGCACAATCTAACCCGTAAAATTGGAAGAAAACACTCATACGGTATAGATATATATCAAAATCTCAAGGTTCTCAAGCTTCAATCGGACAAAACGGACGAATCTACGAAAACCCCCAAAATCCAACACACAATTCAAAGTGTTCTTGAATAATCTTTCAATAATCCGGTGAATACTCAAACATGTCCATAATCACGCATATATCACACCATACACCATGATTTAATCATCCAAAACGTCAATACCCACACAAAATCGAGAAGTCAAGATGTCGAAGAAATTACCTCTTGAATATCCAAGCTCTATGATCCAAGGAACACGCGTTAGATCGATTATCCGGGCTTCCCGATCGAAAGGAGATGAAGAAAATCAAACACTCAAATGATTTGTGAAGGAAATCCCTCCCTCAAGCTCTCTCTCTCGGTTGTAGGTGAAGAAATGGGGAAGAAATGAGCTGAAATGCTCAAAAAAACAATTATAGGGGTTGACTACCCTGCCGGACACGGCCCGTGCCGATCGGCACGGTCGTGGCGCGCAACTGGCCGACAGGGACTCGACCGTGTCCTGCTTGACACGGTCGCGGCGCGGAGGGCCTGCCGATAGTGACCCGTCCGACAGCGACTCGGCATGACTCGACCGTGTCCCGAACACGGCCGCGTCCGGGCGATCGGCTCGCTTATCCGGAAGATTTTGACTCGGCCGTGCCAGACGACACGGTCGGGTCCTGTGGCAGAAACTTCGGCATTTCCGGACGAGTACGACACGGGCCGTGTCGGACGACACGGCCGAGTTCGGTCGGCAGTGATCGGCCAATGAGCGGGGGAGCTAAAACGACCATAACTCTCTAGTCCGGACTCCGATTGACTCACCGTTTGAACCATTGGAAAGCTAACTCGATGATTTATAATATTGCAAAGATTCAGAATTTTTGGAGTTTCCAAGAATTTATGGTGATTTAACAAAGTCGAACTCATACGTGGAAAAGTCGCTAAAGAACACGGAATTCAACAGAACGATACCGAAACGAACTCGGCTGACAAAAAGTGTAGAATTAATCATTCTCCGGATGACGAAACGGTCCCAAGCAAGTCGTCAAAATAGACTTCCGCCAAAAATAGAAAATTTCCGGGGATCAAAATTACGGGTATTACATTCTACCCTCCTTAAAAGAAGTTTCGTCCCGAAACTTAAAACAGGTAGGGAGAAGAAATATTTCACAGAAAACTCAACGAGATGCACAAGAACCAAACTTTCGCCCTAACGGAGAATCATAAATATAGAACTCCACAATACATTACCCGAAGGCAAACCAAACCAATGCCGAAAAGATACGAATTCACAATGCCCGAAGGCTCCAACGGAAATACCGATACATCACAATGGCCTGAAAGCCGAACACCCAAAGTCAGAATCATCAAAATAAAGATCTCAAAGGAGAAAACCAGACAGTCGGACATACCCCTCGGCGTATGAACAACCAGTCGCAAATCGTCGGACATATCCAATACAACATGGACTACGAACGAACAATCAATAAAGCTCAAGAGGGACATCACAGTACGCCCGATCCGGAAATGTGTCCGTGCACATGTCCACCCCGTATACGGAATCCAGAATATACGTGTGACAATGTACCTAATTAGCCTCAAGAACTACGTCTCGTGTGCACGGTCCAATGCGGAAATATCCACGCATGACCATCGAGTGCCTGGCTAAAAATCCTACACATAACCAATCGGCACGCAGACATGATTCCGGATATGCCACGATACAACATGATAACGAAACTCAAGGGATAGAACATCCAATATGGATCATACGACTCACCAAGTGAACGATGACACACGAATAATGAAAGATCGACACGACCAACGATATTCAAAACAACCATCCTGGGATCAGAATTCCCTAAGGACCGATTAACACGAGCAACGATCACAACACAACAGTTCGGGAAATCCTCAACTCTCAACGATCACAAAATTACCGAGTTCACAAGAATAATAGTGTGCTGCCTTGAGTCGGCCAACACGACAATAATAATTCAACGTATGGGAACTATCCTCGACAGTCCCAATTCAATACTTCGATTACCGTAGAATGGCCAATCGATAACAACAATACAACGGATGAGAATATTTTTGACAACGGATGGGAATTATCTTCGATAATCCCAATTCAATACCTCGATTACCTTAGAACGGTCAATCGATAAACAATGGTACGATAGAATAGATGTCCCGGTGTCTTAAACCGACAACCGAACGGAGATGATAAAAGGATATATCAAACGTCTCTAATCGATTAATATAATATTTAATAGAAAAACACCGATATCAATGACGACGATCACCACAATATCTCAATGGAGCATCCATCACAATCACAATCGATACGTCGATACCGCGAACCGGCAATCGACAACGACTTAACCAACAAGTATCGCAATACCTCGAACCGGCCTTTTACAAACAACAGTAACATTTGGCATAATTTGTCGACGGGTGTCGTATCAAACAATCCCCTATTATCAATAGAATCATAAGGAGGCCAAGTCTTGAAATGATACACACATTCGTACACATACACGATAACATTAGTCTCATTGATTAGTACGAGTATAAAACTTGTCTCGATATCAATACAACGTACTGTTACCAATTCAGTTGATTTCGTCTTACGAATTCCCTCATTCTCGACCAAGTTAATCTACGAACCCTTCAACCTTAACCGCAACACAACAGTCATAATTCACGATCAAACATCATACCTTATTGTAAAACGAAGGATTGATAATCAACCGGTTCGATGACGACCAATATCAATACCACCAAACCACGAACTCAATCGTTTTACCATATCTCGACTAATCACAGTCTGAACAATCCAACTCAGACACTTACAAATCCTGTCCACAATACGAGTCGAAATATGATGATCATATCATCAACCAATTCGGACCAATAATAAGGGTCTAAATGTTCCAAACTCAATTCTTAAATACGAATTGACAAGGTTCCCTTCTCGTAAATCCATCGTTAAAATTTACTTATGACCGTCATCAATTCGAATCATCCGACTGGTTCAAAACAATAGATCATCATATTGAAATGGTTATCAAACAATCCAATCATTCGATTTGAATATTTGCTCCATACGTATGGGCTTCCAAATTCAGAGATGAATAATAGTCTCATCAAACTCATAATCACATTCGTATTCCTATACGAATATTATTTCCAACACATAGTTTAGCTCTAGATATGAATATTCCATATTCATTTTCAAAACATCAACACTTCTAAAATTTTTTTTTTTCATCACCTCGTATAATTCAAGAGTTCTTCAAGAACATGAAATATCCGAAATCACGTTCAGAACAACATATCCGAGGTATATATCTCCATGTTACCATTTTTTTCATCATGTCATTCATACAATCTCAAGAATCGTAACAAACCCGTATCATCATATGAAGAAGATCTCAATAATCATATCAACATCCGAAATCTCTTATTACAATTCCAATAAATCTCGTATAACATTATCACATGATACCATAATTGTAACACCCCAGATCCTCCTGGGAATATTACACGCCGTAAACCCTTCTCACAAGGATTTACCAGGCTAAGCACAATTTCCACGTCATTCCAAAAATGCCAAAAAGACCGATGACGGTAATATTTTTCAAATACTAAAAAAAATCATTTTCCAAATACCGTCAAAACGATCAAGATTAAAATGCCAAAAACTCAGTTTAGGGAATCGGTTTTACAAAATAAAATTTCAGTTGGCAAAATACCAAAATCCATTTCAAAAATACTCACGCAGCGGATAAAAGTACAGTCCAATTTATGCATTTTCATTGAAATAAGACGAACATCAAAATACACGATTCCCAACATACTCCCTCCCAAGTAGTAATCCAAAAAGAAAAAAATGAGCCACTATCAAAGGGATACGAGGATTACCTTGTATGGACGAGCCACGAAGAAAGAATAATTGAACTCCATTCCAAGAATCATTAAATCATCATAGTCATCATATGGCCTCAAGAACATCAAGATCTCTATGATTCCATAATCATAATCAACATATTCAAAGCATATCATTATCTTCCTTCAACATAAACCTCATAGAATATGGATAACACAAGAAATCACTTCAAGAATCAACAATAGTTCCATAACCAAGCTCTAATTCCATGATTCCAAGCTCACAATCATGTTAAAAGTGTTTAGAACACTCTTAAAAGTGAAGAGGGACGAGTTTTGGAGAGAAATATCTCAAAGGATCGTGAGAGAAATGAAAGGCAACACTTCAATATATAAATTGCACTCTCATTACGTACGTAAGTGTCCTTTCTTAACGTACGTAACAACTTTAACGTACGTAATCCAATATCCATAACGTACGTAACCAACTCACTGTCTCATTCCGTGCAATCCATTACGTACGTAACCCATACCATATAACGTACGTAATATACCAGTTGACTTGCTACAGTACAATGGTTGTGTTACGTACGTAACACGTCCTGTATAACGTACGTAACACGTACGTTGACTCACCTGTCAACATCCTCCGCCGAAAGTTGCCGAAACAGGGTCCCACCTGCCGACCAGGACTCGGTTCTGTCCGATGCCATCGTTACGTACGTAATACCTTAGCCTTAACGTACGTAACCATGCCAATCTTACGTACGTAATCTCACCTTATTAACGTACGTAATAATTCCATACTTAGCCAATTTCAACAATTCCTGTCCAAAGTCATGACATACCAAATACGAGCATACGGCAAAATCAATACATATACTCAATTCAATAACATTGTCATACGTTCACAACGTCCTCGAGCATAATTAACCATCCACGATATCCAATATATAAACGAAAAAAATATATCCGAAAAATCGGGGTATTACACTCTACCCCCCTTAAAAATAAGTTTCGTCCTCGAAACTTACAATCACTCGTACAAACAACATTTCAACGGAATTCAATTTCACCAAGAATTATCGAATAATTCGAACAACATACTTACAAGTCTCAAGTCGAAGATCTCCCGTGATACTAGCATGCGAATCCTAAACAAAGTCTCAACATAATATCGATACACACCATTATCGCCATTAGCAACTTAACAAAATCTCAAGGAAGAGTTCACGTCCGTGACCACGGCCACGATTCTTCCTACTTTCAGCCAACATTCTGAAAGGCACACACATGCGTAAGTATAATCCGAATCGCACATTCTCGAAGTGACCAATTCCCAAGAATACCAAGCTATAAACGAAACGATTAAGAAAAATACGAGAAGAGTGAGAGGACTTACAAGTACCGGTCGCCTTTGTGATGATGGCGAGTAGTGATATGTGGGCAAATGCCGACTCAATCGACCCAAAGACCGGCGGCTAGGTATCCATAAACCTAAGCTCTGATACCATATTCTGTAACACCCCCAAGTTATTCAGGGTATATTACAGCGCCGCGAGCCCCGCAAAGCTAAACATACGCGGAACTATAAACTTGACCGAGAAGGTCTACATACAATGGAAAGAAAGAAGATACAAATGGTATTCAAAACCATAACGAATGAAACCATATACATCGCTGCACAAATCAATACCTCGGCAACACAGGCCGGAACATCAAGGAAACTGAAATACAATACTCGAGTATTTAAAAATCCATTCCAGTACAACAACACTGAATGGAGGAATCCAAGAAAATAACCGGAGACAAAACACAGTATCACACTTGCCCATCATCTTCATGCCGACCCGGTACCCACCTGTCCGCTCTCCTGGAACCTGAAATACATGAAACGTATTTCCCCCATAAAGGGGTTAGCCGTCGAATAGCTAGTGCAAGTATAACAATATGAAACATAATACTCCTCGACAATAAAGTAAATGTAATCCGTCAATTCATCAATATCCGTAAATTCATCAATATAAGACTAGTATTCCGGAATAACTAAATCTCATAGCATCACATCAAGACGTATATGAATACCGTGGAACCGCACCAGAGGCTACGGAACCCTTAGGGGACCTGTCGGCCCGCCCCAAAGTGGTTCGTTCATATCATCCATCATCAATACATATATGAATACCGTGGAACCGCACCAGAGGCTACGGAACCCTCAGAGGACCCGTCGGTCCGTCCCGGAGTGGTTAATTCATATTATCCATGGAATCGCACCAGAGGCTACGAAACCCTCAGAGGACCCGTCGGTCCGTCCCGGAGTGGATATAAATAAGCATGCCAGTAATATTTCATACTTTCAAAGTCGAGAACGCACATTCATAAATATATACTTGCCTTTGAGACATCGAGAAATCGAACGGAGGAAAGGTATGAGTTCGGTAGGTCCGAGAACGCGCTTCCGGCACCTAAACGATTCGCAAGGAATATGACAATTAATTATCCATACTCAAATTACACGAAGAGACTCCCGAAACTCGTCTACGAGTCAAGAAAATATACGAGTGGATAACTAAAGGTTGGGAAATCGCCCAAACTCTCACAAGTCCGAAAACGGCACAATCTAACCCGTAAAATCGGAAGAAAACACTCATACGGTATAGATATATATCAAAATCTCAAGGTTCTCAAGCTTCAATCGGACAAAACGGACGAATCTACGAAAACCCCCAAAATCCAACACACAATTCAAAGTGTTCTTGAATAATCTTTCAATAATCCGGTGAATACTCAAACATGTCCATAATCACGCATATATCACACCATACACCATGATTTAATCATCCAAAACGTCAATACCCACACAAAATCGAGAAGTCAAGATGTCGAAGAAATTACCTCTTGAATATCCAAGCTCTATGATCCAAGGAACACGCGTTAGATCGATTATCCGGGCTTCCCGATCGAAAGGAGATGAAGAAAATCAAACACTCAAATGATTTGTGAAGGAAATCCCTCCCTCAAGCTCTCTCTCTCGGTTGTAGGTGAAGAAATGGGGAAGAAATGAGCTGAAATGCTCAAAAAAACAATTATAGGGGTTGACTACCTGCCGGACACGGCCCGTGCCGATCGGCACGGTCGTGGCGCATGGCCCGGCCGAGGGACTCGACCGTGTCCTGCTTGACACGGTCGCGGCGCGGAGGGCCTGCCGATAGTGACCCGTCCGACAGCGACTCGGCATGACTCGACCGTGTCCTGGAACACGGTCGGGCGTCTGGGCAGTCGGTTCTGGCTTATCCGGAAGAGTTTGACTCGGCCGTTCCAGACGACACGGTCGGGTCCTGTGGCAGAAACTTCGGCATTTCCGGACGAGTACGACACGGGCCGTGTCGGACGACACGGCCGAGTTCGGTCGGCAGTGATCGGCCAATGAGCGGGGGAGCTAAAACGACCATAACTCTCTAGTCCGGACTCCGATTGACTCACCGTTTGAACCAATGGAAAGCTAACTCGATGATTTATAATATTGCAAAGATTCAGAATTTTTGGAGTTTCCAAGAATTTATGGTGATTTAACAAAGTCGAACTCATACGTGGAAAAGTCGCTAAAGAACACGGAATTCAACAGAACGATACCGAAACGAACTCGGCTGACAAAAAGTGTAGAATTAATCATTCTCCGGATGACGAAACGGTCCCAAGCAAGTCGTCAAAATAGACTTCCGCCAAAAATAGAAAATTTCCGGGGATCAAAATTACGGGTATTACATTCTACCCTCCTTAAAAGAAGTTTCGTCCCGAAACTTAAAACAGGTAGGGAGAAGAAATATTTCGCCAGGAAAAACTCAACGAGATGCACAAGAACCGAAACTTACGCCCAAACGGCGAATCATCAATATAGAACACCACAATACATTACCCGAAGGCAAACCAAACCAATGCCGAAAAAGATACGAATTCACAATGCCCGAAGGCTCCAACGGAAATACCGATACATCACAATGGCCTGAAAGCCGAACAGCCCAAAGCTGTAAATCATCACAATACAGATCTCAAAGGAGCAAACCTGACTGTCGGACATACCCCTCGGCGTATGAACAACCAGTCGCAAATCGTCGGACATATCCAATACAACATGGACTACGAACGATCAATCAATAAAGCTCAAGAGGGACATCACAGTACGCCCGATCCGGAAATGTGTCCGTGCACATGTCCACCCCGTATACGGAATCCAGAATATACGTGTGACAATGTACCTAATTAGCCTCAAGAACTACGTCTCGTGTGCACGGTCCAATGCGGAAATATCCACGCATGACCATCGAGTGCCTGGCTAAAAATCCTACACATAACCAATCGGCACGCAGACATGATTCCGGATATGCCACGATACAACATGACAACGAAACTCAAGGGATAGAACATCCAATATGGATCATACGACTCACCAAGTGAACGATGACACACGAATAATGAAAGATCGACACGACCAACGATATTCAAAACAACCATCCTGGGATCAGAATTCCCTAAGGACCGATTAACACGAGCAACGATCACAACACAACAGTTCGGGAAATCCTCAACTCTCAACGATCACAAAATTACCGAGTTCACAAGAATAATAGTGTGCTGCCTTGAGTCGGCCAACACGACAATAATAATTCAACGTATGGGAACTATCCTCGACAGTCCCAATTCAATACTTCGATTACCGTAGAATGGCCAATCGATAACAACAATACAACGGATGAGAATATTTTCGACAACGGATGGGAATTATCTTCGATAATCCCAATTCAATACCTCGATTACCTTAGAACGGTCAATCGATAAACAATGGTACGATAGAATAGATGTCCCGGTGTCTTAAACCGACCACCGAATGGAGATGGTAAAAGGATATATCAAACGTCTCTAATCGATTAATATAATATTTAATAGAAAAACACCGATATCAATGACGACGATCACCACAATATCTCAATGGAGCATCCATCACAATCACAATCGATACGTCGATACCGCGAACCGGCAATCGACAACGACTTAACCAACAAGTATCGCAATACCTCGAACCGGCCTTTTACAAACAACAGTAACATTTGGTTTGTCGACGGGTGTCGTATCAAACAATCCCCTGTTATCAATAGAATCATAAGGAGGCCAAGTCTTGAAATGATACACACATTCGTACACATACACGATAACATTAGTCTCATTGATTAGTACGAGTATAAAACTTGTCTCGATATCAATACAACGTACTGTTACCAATTCAGTTGATTTCGTCTTACGAATTCCCTCAGTCTCGACCAAGTTAATCTACGAACCCTTCAACCTTAACCGCAACACAACAGTCATAATTCACGATCAAACATCATACCTTATTGTAAAACGAAGGATTGATAATCAACCGGTTCGATGACGACCAATATCAATACCACCAAACCACGAACTCAATCGTTTTACCATATCTCGACTAATCACAGTCTGAACAATCCAACTCAGACACTTACAAATCCTGTCCACAATACGAGTCGAAATATGATGATCATATCAGCAACCAATTCGGACCAATAATAAGGGTCTAAATGTTCCAAACTCAATTCTTAAATACGAATTGACAAGGTTCCCTTCTCGTAAATCCATCGTTAAAATTTACTTATGACCGTCATCAATTCGAATCATCCGACTGGTTCAAAACAATAGATAATCATATTGAAAAGGTTATCAAACAATCCAATCATTCGATTTGAATATTTGCTCCATACGTATGGGCTTCCAAATTCAGAGATGAATAATAGTCTCATCAAACTCATAATCACATTCGTATTCCTATACGAATATTATTTCCAACACATAGTTTAGCTCTAGATATGAATATTCCATATTCATTTTCAAAACATCAACACTTCTAAAAATTTTTTTTCATCACCTCGTATAATTCAAGAGTTCTTCAAGAACATGAAATATCCGAAATCACGTTCAGAACAACATATCCGAGGTATATATCTCCATGTTACCATTTTTTTCATCATGTCATTCATACAATCTCAAGAATCGTAACAAACCCGTATCATCATATGAAGAAGATCTCAATAATCATATCAACATCCGAAATCTCTTATTACAATTCCAATAAATCTCGTATAACATTATCACATGATACCATAATTGTAACACCCTGCATCCTCCCAGGAATATTACACGCCGTAAACCCTTCTCACAAGGATTTACCGTGCTAAGCACAATTTCCACGTCATTCCAAAAATGCCAAAAAGACCGATGACGGTAATATTTTTCAAATACTAAAAAAAATCATTTTCCAAATACCGTCAAAACGATCAAGATTAAAATGCCAAAAACTCAGTTTAGGGAATCGGTTTTACAAAATAAAATTTCAGTTGGCAAAATACCAAAATCCATTTCAAAAATACTCACGCAGCGGATAAAAGTACAGTCCAATTTATGCATTTTCATTGAAATAAGACGAACATCAAAATACACGATTCCCAACATACTCCCTCCCAAGTAGTAATCCAAAAAGAAAAAAAATGAGCCACTATCAAAGGGATACGAGGATTACCTTGTATGGACGAGCCACGAAGAAAGAATAATTGAACTCCATTCCAAGAATCATTAAATCATCATAGTCATCATATGACCTCAAGAACATCAAGATCTCTATGATTCCATAATCATAATCAACATATTCAAAGCATATCATTATCTTCCTTCAACATAAACCTCATAGAATATGGATAACACAAGAAATCACTTCAAGAATCAACAATAGTTCCATAACCAAGCTCTAATTCCATGATTCCAAGCTCACAATCATGTTAAAAGTGTTTAGAACACTCTTAAAAGTGAAGAGGGACGAGTTTTGGAGAGAAATATCTCAAAGGATCGTGAGAGAAATGAAAGGCAACACTTCAATATATAAATTGCACTCTCATTACGTACGTAAGTGTCCTTTCTTAACGTACGTAACAACTTTAACGTACGTAATCCAATATCCATAACGTCGTAACCAACTCACCGTCTCATTCCGTGCAATCCATTACGTCGTAACCCATACCATATAACGTCGTAATATACCGGTTGACTTGCTACGGTACAATGGTTGTGTTACGTCGTAACACGTCCCGTATAACGTCGTAACACGTGCGTTGACTCACCTGTCAACATCCTCCGCCGA
The DNA here is from genome assembly GCA_033398695.1 of Orobanche coerulescens. Classification (NCBI taxonomy): domain Eukaryota; kingdom Viridiplantae; phylum Streptophyta; class Magnoliopsida; order Lamiales; family Orobanchaceae; genus Orobanche; species Orobanche coerulescens. Next base: position 116,224,824 of record CM065815.1, on the reverse strand, counting down.
AAGTTGCCAAACAGGTCCCACCGCCGACCAGGACTCGGTTCTGTCCGATGCCTTCGTTACGTACGTAATACCTTAGCCTTAACGTACGTAACCATGCCAATCTTACGTACGTAATCTCACCTTATTAACGTACGTAATAATTCCATACTTAGCCAATTTCAACAATTCCTGTCCAAAGTCATGACATACCAAATACGAGCATACGGCAAAATCAATACATATACTCAATTCAATAACATTGTCATACGTTCACAACGTCCTCGAGCATAATTAACCATCCACGATATCCAATATATAAACGAAAAAAAATATATCCGAAAAATCGGGGTATTACACTCTACCCCCCTTAAAAATAAGTTTCGTCCTCGAAACTTACAATCACTCGTACAAACAACATTTCAACGGGAATTCAATTTCACCAAGAATTATCGAATAATTCGAACAACATACTTACAAGTCTGCGAAGTCGAAGATCTCCCGTGATACTAGCATGCGAATCCTAAACAAAGTCTCAACATAATATCGATACACACCATTATCGCCATTAGCAACTTAACAAAATCTCAAGGAAGAGTTCACGTCCGTGACCACGGCCACGATTCTTCCTACTTTCAGCCAACATTCTGAAAGGCACACACGTGCGTAAGTATAATCCGAATCGCACATTCTCGAAGTGACCAATTCCCAAGAATACCAAGCTATAAACGAAACGATTAAGAAAAATACGAGAAGAGTGAGAGGACTTACAAGTACCGGTCGCACTGTGATGATGGCAGAGTAGTGATACTGTGGGCAAATGCCGACTCAATCGACCCAAAAGACCGACAGCCTAGGTATCCATAAACCTAAGCTCTGATACCATATTCTGTAACACCCCCAAGTTATTCAGGGTATATTACAGCGCCGCGAGCCCCGCAAGGCTAAACATACGCGGAACTATAAACTTGACCGAGAAGGTCTACATACAATGGAAAGAAAGAAGATACAAATGGTATTCAAAACCATAACGAATGAAACCATATACATCGCTGCACAAATCAATACCTCGGCAACACAGGCCGGAACATCAAGGAAACTGAAATACAATACTCGAGTATTTAAAAATCCATTCCAGTACAACAACACTGAATGGAGGAATCCAAGAAAATAACCGGAGACAAAACACAGATCACACTTGCCCATCATCTTCATGCCGACCGGTACTCCACTGTCCGCTCTCCTGGAACCTGAAATACATGAAACGTATTTCCCCCATAAAGGGGTTAGCCGTCGAATAGCTAGTGCAAGTATAACAATATGAAACATAATACTCCTCGACAATAAAGTAAATGTAATCCGTCAATTCATCAATATCCGTCAATTCATCAATATAAGACTAGTATTCCGGAATAACTAAATCTCATAGCATCACATCAAGACGTATATGAATACCGTGGAACCGCACCAGAGGCTACGGAACCCTTAGGGGACCTGTCGGCCCGCCCCAAAGTGGTTCGTTCATATCATCCATCATCAATACATATATGAATACCGTGGAACCGCACCAGAGGCTACGGAACCCTCAGAGGACCCGTCGGTCCGTCCCGGAGTGGTTAATTCATATTATCCATGGAATCGCACCAGAGGCTACGAAACCCTCAGAGGACCCGTCGGTCCGTCCCGGAGTGGATATAAATAAGCATGCCAGTAATATTTCATACTTTCAAAGTCGAGAACGCACATTCATAAATATATACTTGCCTTTGAGACATCGAGAAATCGAACGGAGGAAAGGTATGAGTTCGGTAGGTCCGAGAACGCGCTTCCGGCACCTAAACGATTCGCAAGGAATATGACAATTAATTATCCATACTCAAATTACACGAAGAGACTCCCGAAACTCGTCTACGAGTCAAGAAAATATACGAGTGGATAACTAAAGGTTGGGAAATCTCCCAAACTCTCACAAGTCCGAAAACGGCACAATCTAACCCGTAAAATCGGAAGAAAACACTCATACGGTATAGATATATATCAAAATCTCAAGGTTCTCAAGCTTCAATCGGACAAAACGGATGAATCTACGAAAACCCCCAAAATCCAACACACAATTCAAAGTGTTCTTGAATAATCTTTCAATAATCCGGTGAATACTCAAACATGTCCATAATCACGCATATATCACACCATACACCATGATTTAGTCATCCAAAACGTCAATACCCACACAAAATCGAGAAGTCAAGATGTCGAAGAAATTACCTCTTGAATATCCAAGCTCTATGATCCAAGGAACACGCGTTAGATCGATTATCCGGGCTTCCCGATCGAAAGGAGATGAAGAAAATCAAACACTCAAATGATTTGTGAAGGAAATCCCTCCCTCAAGCTCTCTCTCTCGGTTGTAGGTGAAGAAATGGGGAAGAAATGAGCTGAAATGCTCAAAAAAAACAATTATAGGGGTTGACTACCCTGCCGGACACGGCCCGTGCCGATCGGCACGGTCGTGGCGCGCAACTGGCCGACAGGGACTCGACCGTGTCCTGCTTGACACGGTCGCGGCGCGGAGGGCCTGCCGATAGTGACCCGTCCGACAGCGACTCGGCATGACTCGACCGTGTCCTGGAACACGGTCGGGCGTCTGGGCAGTCGGTTCTGGCTTATCCGGAAGAGTTCGACTCGGCCGTGCCAGACGACACGGTCGGGTCCTGTGGCAGAAACTTCGGCATTTCCGGACGAGTACGGCACGGGCCGTGTCGGACGACACGGCCGAGTTCGGTCGGCAGTGATCGGCCAATGAGCGGGGGAGCTAAAACGACCATAACTCTCTCGTCCGGACTCCGATTGACTCACCGTTTGAACCATTGGAAAGCTAACTCGATGATTTATAATATTGCAAAGATTCAGAATTTTTGGAGTTTCCAAGAATTTATGGTGATTTAACAAAGTCGAACTCATACGTGGAAAAGTCGCTAAAGAACACGGAATTCAACAGAACGATACCGAAACGAACTCGGATGACAAAAAGTGTAGAATTAATCATTCTCAGGATGACGAAACGGTCCCAAGAAAGTCGTCAAAATAGACTTCCGCCAAAAATAGAAAATTTCTGGGGATCAAAATTACGGGTATTACAGGTCGGACAGTTGCGGGACTGGCCGGACGATTGCGGGCACCGGCCGGACAGGTGCGGCAGGAACCGGCGTAGCGCACGCTACTGCCGGAAGGCTGCGCGCGCTAACCGGCAGGTGTAGCGCACGCTATCGGGTGGCCTAGCGCACGCTATCGGGTCTGGGCAGTGGGGTTCTGAGGTTCTGGACTCGGTCAGGATCGGCAGGTAGCGCACGCTACTGTCGGTTGTAGCGCGCGCTAACCGGCAGGGGTAGCGCACGCTGCCGGCCGACTAGCGTACGTTACCTGGGTAAGTTTGTTAGTCCAGTGGCTACTGGACAGGTCGGCTAGCGCGCGCAGGCTTCCGGCCGTAGCGCACGCTAGCGGGAGTCGGGCGGACGAGTCATGGTCGGCAGAATTGGTCGGTGGTGCCGGGTCATGCGGGCCATGGCCGAGAGTGCTCGGCCGATACTGGCCGATAGCGCACGCTAGTCCGGGAAGGCTAGCGCACGCTAGTTCCGGCCCAGTATATAAATGACAGACCAGCGACTTTTTCAGTCATTTTTCATTTCATTTCTCTTCGGTCCGCGGCTGGGGTTTTGGAGGAGACAAGGCCATGTTGTTTAACAACAAATCCATGAAGTTCTTGAGTTCATAACATCAATCAATCATCCGTTATCATCCTTTGATCCAGCGAATCAAGGTAATCTTCCTTAGAACCCTAATTTCGTGAATTTGGGGGTTTTTGCATTTTTGTCCGATTCGTTCCGTGTTGTTGATTAATTCATGATGGGTATGGTTAATCTTGGTAGTATTCTCGTGTTTAACATCATTTAATCCATTGTTCTTCGTCGAATCGAAGTATATTTCTTGATTTCCTTCGAATTGACTTTTCGGGGGATTTGTCCCCGATCTCGTTTTCCATCCGTTTTTGATGGATCGATTATGGTTAAATGATGTTGTTAAACATATTCTATGGATTGTATATCCATATTTCAACATGGAATTCCGTTTTCGTGTTTTGTCGGGACGAATCGTGTTCTTGGCCGTTTTGGGGAAAACATTTGAACATTCGTCGTTCGTTCTTTGAATTCAACGGCTTTGTGTCATGCTATGGAATTCATTTTCATTGTTGTTATTGTCCTCCGTAGTTTATTATCGCGAATTGGCGTTCGGTGGAGTCGGCGGGTTCGTAGTCGGTTCGGGCCAACCTACTTCGGTCGATTCTCCGCGTTGTTCTTATTCGAGGCAAGTACCTTGTCCATACTTTTCTTGTTTTGTGGATATGATGATTGGTGATCGTCTTGGTTTATTTGTTTGTTTGAAATGAGTTTTCAAAAGATTTGGTTAGCCTTGTTAAAGGCCCTCTTTCAAAACCGTGTGTGTTTTGTGATTGGTGTGTTCCATGAACGAGTATGTGACCCCTGTGGATATGTTTGGTGTTGATGATGCACTTGGTGTTGCGTGTGGATGTATATTGTTTCATTTCGGTGCATTGTGTTTTGACATGGTGTTTTGCTAAGTGTTTGATGCCTCTGGGTGAATTGTTTGGATATCCTTGGTGTGATGTGTTAATTGCGCATGATTGATTCGCTAGCCAGCTCGGGGGGTCCGACGGGATCACGGGGTGGGATTCGTGGCTTCGTCCCGGTCCTAGGCGACGTGTGGTGCTTGAGTATTTCGCTAGCCAGCTCGGGGGGTCCGACGGGATCACGGAGTGGGATTTGTGGCTTCGTCCCGGTCCTAGGCGATGCGAGTACATGTTTTGTGAATATGTTTGCTCACCTCGGGAGGGTTCGACGGGACCACGGAGGGAATTCCAATGGCTTCGACCTGGGTTCACGAGTGAAACTTCACCGCTATGTGTGTATATTTTGTGATTGTTTTTCGCTCACCTCGGGAGGGTCCGATGGGATCACGGAGGGAATTCCATTGGCTTTGGCCTGGATTCACGAGTGCGGTTGCGTATGTTTTGTGAATGTGTTTGCTCACCTCGGGAGGGTTCGACGGGGCCATGGAGGGAATTCCATTGGCTTCGACCTGGATTCACGAGTGAAACTTCACGGGTGCGTGTGTATTTTACGTCCGTCGAGGACACATGATGTGGGTTTTTAACCTTGTGTATTATGGTTGGTTTTATTTGCGAAAACAAAACTTTTGGGCTGTGACCCTGTTAATTTTTGGAAAGCGAAGGATTCGGTAATCCTAAATTGTCTCCTACTAAAACTCTCGATGGCAATTCAAACTGTTTTATAAATAGTTTTCCCTTGATTTGTGACCTTTCAGTTTTAGAATGTTTTACCAAACTCTTGCCTCGGGAAGTACTTTTCGTCACGTTTGGATTTTTAAGGATTCCTGGTTATTGTTATTCGTAAAATGTGAATTGTATGGCTCGCATTTGCACTTTGTTCTTGCACTAGCAAAACAGTGGAGTTTTGCTAACCCCCGAGTATTCGGGGGGTGGATGTCTATTTTTGCATTCAGGTTTTGGAGCATAGCACAGGGTTGGCACGAAGGATGATGAAAGATGAATGATACTAATCACACGAGGATCCGTTGCTGTCGTATTGGTCTGGTTGTATTTTCTTTTCCGATGCAGTATATTTTCCCCGTTGTAGACGGTGTGATCAGATTTCGACCTGCGTGGGCATGAGTTGTATTTGAGTTGTACATATTTATTGAAAGACCAAATCGGTCTACTGAGTCATTTTAGCCTTAAAGGCGATGTTTGATTGTAGTTGTCGGCCTGGTAGGTCCTCGAGGAGAGGGTCTACGGCGTGTAATATCCCTGAGTGGATTGGGGGTGTTACACGAGGTGTCCCGACTGAGCCGTGATTGTAGGAGTGTCCGGTATCGATTATCGAGGCAAGTATCTTGCCCATACATTACGTGTTTTGTGGATATTATGGTTGTTAATCGTCGATATGTGCTAAATAAATGTTAATAACCATTTTTCAAAGGAATCGGTATATTTACCATCATGGTTTTTGTAAAGGTGACCCGTGTGTGTCGGGAATTAATGTGCTTAGTTGAATATGTGTGCTAGTGTCGAGTATAGAATCACCGTACTTTCTTGTGATGTCATTGCATATGATTATGTCGTTGGTAAATATAAAGTGTAATTCGTTTGTCAAATTATGTGCTTGGAGTCCCGTGGCTATGGACGAATATGTGAGTTTTTGGTGATATTGGTTGTGTCGTTCGGTGCTGTTGAAATCTTGTACTCCCTTGTGAATTGATATAGTTCTGGGTCGTGAGTACGTGTTGGATAATTTGGCCATTCTAGCAAGGTACCTCGACTATATATATTTTGTGTGTTTGACCTTTGAGAGTCATGGTTTTGTAATCTGTGAGTTGTTACTCTTCCACCTGGGGATGGCATGTGGCCTCTGGGGGCCGATACTAATGGGTACGGCCACGGAAGTGGACTTGGGTGCGTGTGTTGATGTTCTTCCACCTGGGGACGGTTCGACGGGACCTCTGGGGGCCGATACTAATGGGTACGGCCGCGGAAGGGGTTTCCCACCTGGGGACGGTCCGACGGGGCCTCTGGGGGCCGATACTAATGGGTACGGCCACGGGTTACCAAGTGTGGTTTCTGTGATATTGATGTTGATGTTTTGATGATTAATTGTGATATTGTCCGGAGTATCACAATGCTTTGCGCTCGGGGTCGAGAGACATTATATATCGAGTCTTGGTGCTTGTCTAGAATGGCATAAGATTAATGTGTTATGTGTAATGTGCACTTGTAAGTGAATTGAAGGGGATGATCGGGTCGTGAACCCTGTGTTTTGTGACCGTAATGGTTGGGTCGTGGACCCCGCGTTTTGTTAACGGATTTGCATTTTGGAAAATGAACTTTGGGGTTGTGACCCTAAATGACTTTCGAGGAATTAAGAACTTTTCAACTTCTAATGTTTTCAAAACTCCCGAGATTTGGAAATGTTTTCAAAGTGCTTACTTGCTTCGTTTCTACTTTCAAGAGTTGAACTATTTTTAACTAAATATATCTCGGGAAGTCTTTTGTTGTATTCTCGGAATGTGTTGTGTATGGCTCGTATTTGCACTTTATACTTGCACTAGCGAAACAGTGGAGTTTTGCTAACCCCCGAGTAATCGGGGGGTGGATATCTGTATTGTGTCCAGGTACATGCAGGTTTTCGGGAGCAAGACACAGGATCGGTACGAGGGATGATGAAAGACGGATGATACTAATCACACGAAGGCGCTTTTGGGTTAGTCGGAGTCCATTGTATTGTCTTTTCCGCTGTCTTATTGTTCATTGTTGCGAGTATTTTACCCTTGCATGGGTATGAGTCTGGATGAGTTTATGTATTTTGATTTGTAAGTCAGTGACGAAAGACCAAATCGGTCTATTAGTTCGTTATTTGATTCGTCGGTATGTAATGTAATGTGTTGTTTTGATGTCTAGCCCGGCGGATCCTCACGGAGAGGGTCTGCGGCGTGTAATATTCCCAGTTTGATCTGGGGGTGTTACAATGAGACGATCAACACAACCATTAATACCAACAATAGTCCTTTCTAACAACATTGCTATATGAATTATAAATGAAATGAAAACGAAACCATTCATCAAATATTATAAACTGAACAAGTAGAAACTTGCCTCGATACCGATACCACGAAGACTTTACCAAAATCCATTGCCTTCATCCACGAGCTCTTAAGCCCCGAACAAAGCAATATACGAACTCTTGGACCTCAACCGCAACACAACGGTCATAACCCACGATCAAAACATATCAACCTATTGCAATAACCGATTAACACACATTCGATAAAAATCAATAACCGACATACCCAACCAACAAACTCAACGGTTCAACGAAACCTCGATCATATACATAATACCAAATAATCCAACTCAACAAATACGAACCCATATCCACGATACAAGCCGTAACTCGATGATCACAAATAACAATCAATAACCGATCAACAACGGTTCTACAATATCCCGATTAAACACATATCCAAACAACCCGAACCAATCAAACACGAATTCAAAACCACAATACGATTCCAAAATCCGAAGATCATATCAATAATCAATTTAAACCAACAAGGGTCTAACATTACCGATTCCAAATTCAATCTTAAATACGGATACAAGTTTCCTCCTTGTAAATTCATAATATAAACCAATTACCGGTTATCATCATCAATCCGGACGATCCGATTAATTCAACATCATAGATAATCATATTCCAAAGGTTTCAATTAATTCCATTATCCGAATTGAACACTTATTCAATAAGTATGAATTTCCAAATTCAAACATGAATAATAATTCTCATCAAACTCAAAATCGTATTCGTATTCCTATACGAATATTGTACCAAATACATAACTTAGTTCTAAATGTGAATATTCCATATTCATATCCAAAACACCAACACTTTAAAACGTATTCATCAAATCAATGATCAATTCATCTCGACATTAAGGATTTTATAACATATTCGACTCCAACTTCAAATCCAAATACGAAGACAAAACTCCTTCTTGTTCATACTTGTAAATTCGTAGAAAACAATTTACCGATTATTATCGTGAATAATCACATTCCAAAATTATCCGAAATCCTTCCAAAATCATAACATGTAACTCAAGAGTTCTTCAAGAACACGAATTATCCAAATTCACGTTCATAATCCATAAAAAAACATAACCCGATGTTTTCTAACATCTAAACAACCCTTAATCATAATTCAAGGTGTATATAATCATGTTCTTCAACATATACTTCTCATAACATCATGAATCGCAACAAACCACCAAGAACATCGAGAATACCACGATTCCATAATCATAACAACATAATCGAATCATATGATCACCAATTCATTATCTTCCTTTAACAAAATTACCATAATTACCAAGAATCATCACAACAATATCATTTCAACCATCATTCATACGAAAACGTGTAGAATTTTCCAAGTTCTACTCATTGAGACATTTCATCGAACACTTTGAAGGCATAGTCCAATTCAATCGATTATTCAAAGAAATATTCGAATCCGTTCCACAAAACTTCAAGAGAAACGAATAATCTCAAGAATACAACAAGGTTCCATCAATAATCTGAGTTTAAACGAATCAAATCGGCCAAAACATCAAGAAACTCCAAAAATATCCAAAACCAAGTGTTTAGGTGTTCTTACCTTCGATCCGGGTGGAAGATGATGTTAATCCATGATTCCAACTTCCAAAACATGTTGTTATAAGATGATCTTACTCAAATCCATCAATTCTTGCCGAAGGAATCGCGAAGAAACGAAGAAAAACGAAAAAATGAGTAGGTGACTCGGTCCAGGCCTTATATAGGCCGAGACCTGCCGGCACGTTACGTACGTAACCGGCGGGTCCTTACGTACGTAGCCGGCCGCTGTTGTGTCAAGAATTAACACCTTCCGACCGGCGATCGCCTAGGAGGTCGGGCGACCGAGTCACTGCCGAGCGGCCAAGGCAGATCTGCCGATCAGCGACCAGGCGGCCGAGCCTTAACCCAGCGGACAAGCTATATCGGCCAACCGAAGGTCCCAGGACAAGTCCCGGTGCCGAGCGATCGACCTCAGATACGATCGCCTCTCGGTATTCGGCGACCGACTCCTGGCGATCGACTAGCGGACGATCCTCTCTCGGCATCTGCCGATCGACCCTTGGTGACCGACCTCTCTCGGCATCTGCCGACCAACCCTTGGTGACCGACCAACGCCGACCCTCGACAACTGGTCGATGTCGACCTCTGATGACCAGCTAGAGACGACCGCCTCATGTCGATCAGCGCTGATGGCCATCCAGTCGGCCAAGGCCGAGCCTTAAGACTGGCACCACGGGCAAGGGCCGAGAAAAGATCCGCGAATCACGGGCCATTGACCACAGCCTGGCAGAATCTCTCCACCAGCCGACAAGCCGCCGAAAGCTGTCAGTAGGGCCGCATGTGACAATGATTCCGCCGAAAGTTGTCAGTAGGACCACATGTGACATTGACTCTGGACGCGTGCTGGCTCCTCATTGGATAGCCCAGCTGGCGCCAGCACCTCTTCCTTGGACTTTAGCCCGACAGCCCAGGAGGTCGCCCCATTATAGTATTGGCCGGCAGACGATCGCCCCATTATTATAATGGCCGGAAGGCGATCGCCCGCCTAAGGACAAGACCCGGCTGCCCCTATATATACAAGGCTCCCAGCACTTGTATTCCTGGCTGAGATTATCGCGATTTGAGCATACAATACAGAAACAATATACAGCACTTGGCTATCTCCAACTCTTGGCAACAGCTATCATTCGGTCCTTCTTCTCCCGGCCTATCTCATCCAGCAGATTATCGGCGGGGACGAAGAACACCGAGCTTCGCTCAAGAGCCGGATTAACAGAGTCTTTTTACACTCATTGTATTTAGATTTCTCTCATTAATACTTGTATCCACGAATATTTGTATTAATAACATCTCGCGAGAGCATTCAAGCCCGGGCCTAACAAACCCGGCAAATCTTGTATTATTTATCTACTCTCGGAAGTGCTCCCGCAATTGTTGTTTGTTGTCCGTCTTCCAGCAGTATTAATCTTCGGATAAATATTTTGGGCAACAATAATTGGCGCTAGAAGAAGGGGATCAAACCCTCGATTTTTTATACCCACCGTCCCGAAGAACACTCACTGTTCTCGGGGCAGATACTTGAAGTGACACTCACTGCACTTCAAAGAAATCCTTCAGAAATCATGTCTTCCGCCTCCGCGTCGAAGAAAGCCGCTGACCATCCAGCCAGACCCCCTGTTCCGTCCCAGTCCGAGCCGCAGCCGATGGTGGAAGGTAGCCGCCGTGGTCAGAGACGCTCGATCCCGTCCCGGGACGGTGGCCCGAGCCTCTCGCTCGATCAGTTCCGAACCAATGAACAGATCGAAGAGGCCATAGCCGTCCTTCAGGAGCGACGGAGTACTCTCGACGCGCCTCCTGCTATCACCCCCTCGGTCTCCCGGCGGAAGTCCAAGCGGAAGCTCAAGGCATTACTGGCCGAACGATCGCCAGGAGGCTCTCGCCCGCAAGAAGAGGCGCTCGGTAGCCGGGGCACGTCTGTCTTCGATCGGCTGGGCAGTGAGCCGACCTGGCGACCGGGGCAGTCCGACCCCAGCTACGAGACGACGGAGTTTGAATCCGTTACCAGGAGCTCGGCCTACCCGGCTCCCAGAAGGCAATCCAGCCGCCTGGCTCCCGTTCTCCAAATTCCCGAGGTCGGCAGCAGCGGAGTCCGGAGATCGGTACACGATCGCCTCGGCTCCCGCTCCCAAAGCCGATCCGCAAGCAACCGAGCCACGGCGATTGCCGCATTGCAACGTCAGATCGACGACGTGAAGGCGCTCCTGCAATCCGGGGCAGGCGCCGTGAAGACGATCGCCGAGCCAAGCGAGCCGCTCGCGATCGACATCGAGCTCGCCCCCGTGCAGCACAGGATCGCTCCCCCGCAAACAACCGTGTACGAGGGGCGATCGGACCCCCAGACGCACCTGAGGAAGTTCAACATCTACATGACCGGCTGTGGGGCATCGGACGCGACCCGGTGCCGAATGTTCCCTCTGACGCTGGACGACCTCGCCCACCGGTGGTACACCTCATTGCCACCTCGGTCCATTGGCTCCTTTAACGAGCTGGCGCATATCTTCACGGAATACTTCGCCACCAGGGTCGTCCGGCCAGAAGGACGCTTTCGCATGATGCAAATCAAGCAGGGAGAAGAGGAGTCCGACTCGGACTACATCGACCGGGTAGACGTGATCATCCTCAACGGCGAGCCCGTAAGCAATGAGACCGCCCTCTACGCGGTCCTAGGAGGTTTTCAGGGCTTCTCGCCTATGTTCAGGCATCTCACGAAGACCCTACCGACGACCTACGCAGCCTTCCGGGCTAGAGCCGCAGATTTCCTGTCCAGGCAAAGGCTTCTTCTTAGCCTAGGAGTAGAGCGATCGGCGCCCGCGCGACGACCTCCAGTCTCCCAGCCCGATCGCTACTATCCAGCAGTGCTGGAGGACTCGCACACCGCCTACAGTCCACCATTTTAAATGAGGGACTAACTCACGCCCGATCGCCGATATCGACCTACGAATAAAGCGATCGGCTGCCGAGCGGCGATCGCCAGTCTTCCGGCCCGATCGCCGATCATCACGCTACATCATCAGCAACCCGGTGGACACGATCGCCATCTACAGTCCAGCATATAACATGACGGACTAAGGCATAAGATCGCCTCCACCGCACATCATAAAGCCATGGTCCTGGCAGTCGATGGAACCGGCTGCTTCGGCCATGCAAGGTCCCTTTCGGCCGAGATCGCCTGCCCTTCGTTTAAATACGAGGCCGGCGTAGTCTGAGGGCTCTCCAACATTAATCAGTGGACCCATGCCACAACCCCGTCTCAACGTACACCGTCGAGGTCGGCCATCTCCATGGCTGGCCGAGGTGGAAGCAGAGCTAACAAGCCGCGGGCGTGGAGTTGATTCATCCGACGCTGCCCCGCGCAAGGACTCCTCTAGACCGAGACCGCACGCCCTTCGTTTAAATACGAGGCGAGGCGCAGCCTAACAGAGGACCCTCATAATAAAGTGAGTCACGAGACACTCAATGTCTTCGCGCACCAAGACACGGTCATGGAGTCGGTCCATCGATCTCCTCGACTGTGCACGATTCCTCAAACGAAGCGAAACCACCAAGTTTCCGAGGGGGATCGGCCAATGTTGTTTTTGCAGGTACAAGACCGAAAGATAGCTAGCCAATCGACCATGATAGCCCAAGTCCGAATCCTAAGTCAGCTCAGATCGCCCGTCCTCATCCATACACGATCGCCAGCAAGAACCACCTCGCCCCATGTCTTCAACATAGGAGCAAGCTGGGGGGCAATTGTTGTGTCAAGAATTTACACCTTCTGACCGGCGATCGCCTAGGAGGTCGGGCGACCGAGTCACTGCCGAGCGGCCAAGGCAGATCTGCCGATCAGCGACCAGGCGGCCGAGCCTTAACCCAGCGGACAAGCTATATCGGCCAACCGAAGGTCCCAGGACAAGTCCCGGTGCCGAGCGATCGACCTCAGATACGATCGCCTCTCGGTATTCGGCGACCGACTCCTGGCGATCGACTAGCGGACGATCCTCTCTCGGCATCTGCCGATCGACCCTTGGTGACCGACCTCTCTCGGCATCTGCCGACTAACCCTTGGTGACCGACCAACGCCGACCCTCGACAACTGGTCGATGGCGACCTCTGATGACCAGCTAGAGACGACCGCCTCATGTCGATCAGCGCTGATGGCCATCCAGTCGGCCAAGGCCGAGCCTTAAGACTGGCACCATATGCAAGGGCCGAGACAAGATCCGCGAATCACGGGCCATTGACCACAGCCTGGCAGAATCTCTCCACCAGCCGACAAGCCGCCGAAAGCTGTCAGTAGGGCCGCATGTGACAGTGATTCCGCCGAAAGTTGTCAGTAGGACCACATGTGACATTGACTCTGGACGCGTGCTGGCTCCTCTTTGGATAGCCCAGCTGGCGCCAGCACCTCTTCCTTGGACTTTAGCCCGACAGCCCAGGAGGTCGCCCCATTATAGTATTGGCCGGCAGACGATCGCCCCATTATTATAATGGCCGGAAGGCGATCGCCCGCCTAAGGACAAGACCCGGCTGCCCCTATATATACAAGGCTCCCAGCACTTGTATTCCTGGCTGAGATTATCGCGATTTGAGCATACAATACAGAAACAATATACAGCACTTGGCTATCTCCAACTCTTGGCAACAGCTATCATTCGGTCCTTCTTCTCCCGGCCTATCTCATCCAGCAGATTATCGGCGGGGACGAAGAACACTGAGCTTCGCTCAAGAGCCGGATTAACAGAGTCTTTTTACACTCATTGTATTTAGATTTCTCTCATTAATACTTGTATCCACGAATATTTGTATTAATAACATCTCGCGAGCATTCAAGCCCGGCCTAACAAACCGGCAAATCTTGTATTATTTATCTTCTCTCGGAAGTGCTCCCGCAATTGTTGTTTGTTGTCCGTCTTCCACAGTATTAATCTTCGGATAAATATTTTGGGCAACAACGGCGCGGCCGACCCTCTTGCCCAATGCAGCCGGAACCCTTACGTACGTAATCGGGTGGCTTACGTCGTAATCGGCCCTTACGGTAACGGCCACCGCCTTACGTCGTAATCGGCGATCCTAGCCATCCTGCGAGTCACCGACCGTGATCGGCCACCCCACGAGTTATCGCCGACCATGCCCGGCCATTCCAACGAGTCACGACCGCCATGCTCGGCCATCCAGTCATCTCGGCCACGACTCGGCCCGGCCGCCCGTAACGTCGTAACACTTATTCCATTGCGTCGTATCGACGTTGACTTGCTACAAGATAATAATCGTATTACGTCGTAATACACCACCGTATAACGTCGTAACTCCATCCGTTGACTCACCTGTCCACATCTGCTACCGAAAGCCGCCGATCACGGGCCCAACTATCCGATTCCTCTTGTTACGCGTTATGTACATTATATAACGACGTAAGCTAACACATTTTACGTCGTAAGCTCCAAGGCTTAACGTACGTAATGGCTTTTATACTTAGCCAAAATCCAATCGTGTTCCTGTCCGACGTCTCGACGTACAAAATACAAACATACGGCATACTGAATACACATACTGAATCCAAAAATATTCTCATACGGTATACCAGATATCCCAATCTGTTTAACCTGATACAACGTATCCTGAATATATCTGTCAATCAAAAACGATAATCACACCAGTATAACTGTCTCGGTTCTCAATTTATTTTATCCATACTGTATAGATACCAAACTATACAGTATATCTCAGATAAAATAACGTGAAAAATTTATACTGAAAATCAGGGTATTACATACTACCCCCCTTAAAATAAGTTTCGTCCTCGAAACTTGCAACCAGTCACCAACAACAGATAAATCCAAAATTTCCCACTCATCACAAAACAATCAAGTGTCGCCACAAGCGAATAACCAAAACGATATACTTACAGGTGCGTGAAGCCGATGATCTCCCGTGATACTAGCACACGACTCCCATACGAAGTCTCAAAACAACCAACACACACCAATATCACAAATAGCAATTTGAAAAGAATCTCAAAAATTTTGGAAACTCCAAAACTCGATTCGACTCAAAAGTCAGAAAAATCATTTTCAAAAATCACGTTACTACCGTACCGGTAGAGCCACACAACACACACGCCTGGGTTTCACAAAACCCAAGCTCCGATACCATCTTCTGTAACACCCCCAAAACCATCCGAGATATTACAGCGCCGTGGGTCCCGCGCCGGAACCCACAAGGCTAAAAACCGTTTACAAAACCAATTCAAAAGCACAAAAAGGCCGATGACAGTAATATTTTAAATACTCAAATATTTTCAAAAGCATACTTTTGAAATACCGTCATAAAATACCATTTGAAAATACAAGGCGAAGTGCCAAATCTCAACAGTTTAAAATACGATAAGCCCCAACTTAAACGTACAAATAAAATAATCTGGGAAAAAGAGTTTGACGAAAATAACCCAAGTTCGTAAAATGCCCAAAAGGCCATTTTAAAATACACACACGAGTTGGTAAAAATACCAAAGAGCTATTTTGAAATATACACACGCAGCGGATAAATGCAGTTCAAAATACACATTTGCAGCGGAAATGAATAACCAGAAAAGAAATACTCGATACTCCAAAACATGCCACCGCCAGTATCACATCGGGAAGCTCATCCCTTCACGACCGCTACTAGCTCGATCTCCAAGTACCTAAAACTAAAGCCCACGACGGGGTCAGCCACAATACTCAATAATGATATCGATCACATCATCATAAATAATTACATACCAATGTAATAATATTGTAAGAATACTACCAAAGTAATCTTACCGTCATACCTTACCAATCCATAACAATCCATACTAAATCAATCCTTGAAATATTCCATATTTCGTATTCTCAAATGACGAAATGAATTCAACAACAATCATCTCTACTGTATTCCAAAAATACCGACAATCCTCAAAACATCATCATAACTCATAACTGTGGAAATAGTCCAATCTGTGCCAAATCCTATCCGTCGGATTACACAATCAAATCTCAACATGTATAAACCAATAATACACAACATATCTGTAGATCAACTACCACATGATAATGATAACAAATCCTGAAACATCGACATATAGTCCGAATGCTTATACGATCAATAACCAGATCAACCGATAAATCAACTGAGAATATCATCGACATGATAACTCCAATACGACCAATAAAGGATCACGATAACTGAGAATACCATCAACAAGCTAAAATCCAAATGATCAACAAAGGATCAACTATAACCGAGAATACCCTCAACAAGGTAAACTCCAAACACGATCAACAAAGGATCAACTATAACCGAGAATACCCTCAACAAGGTAGACTCCAAATGATCAGCAATAATGGATCTCAAGAAATAACTCTGACTGTCGAACATACCCCTCGGGCGTATGAACAACCAGTCGCAAACCGTCGAACATATCCAATCATACATGGAACTATGAACGACCAAACGGTATGGCTCAAAGATGGACGTCACAGTATGCCCGATCCGGAAATGTGTCCGTGCACATGTCCACCCCGTATACGGAATCCAGGATATACGTGGGACATGTACCTAATTAGCCTCACGAACTACGTCTCGTGTGCACGGTTCAATGCGGAAACATCCACGCATAACCATCATGTGCCTGGCTAAAAATCCTACACAATAACCAATCGGCACGCAGATATGACTCCAGATATGTCACGATGCAACATGACAACGAAACTCAAAGAAACACATATCCAATAAGGATCAAAAGACTCACCGAAGTGAACAACAACAGACTGACAATGAAAAGTCGACACGACTAATCAATATCCAAAACATCAATCCTGGGATCATCATCCCCAAATGAATGACCAACACGTCTACGATCTCAATACAAAAGTCCTGGGATCAACATCCCTCAACGAATAACCGATACGAAACTCACTACACGAAACCTCAACATATACAACAACTCAACATACTAATTATCCACATGATTGAACAAATACTTAGATTACCTCAAAGCCGAGGACCATATCCATCAACATCCCCCAATGAGACGATCAACACAACCATTAATACCAACAATAGTCCTTTCTAACAACATTGCTATATGAATTATAAATGAAATGAAAACGAAACCATTCATCAAATATTATAAACTGAACAAGTTGAAACTTGCCTCGATACCGATACCACGAAGACTTTACCAAAATCCATTGCCTTCATCCACGAGCTCTTCAGCCCCGAACAAAGCAATATACGAACTCTTCGACCTCAACCGCAACACAACGGTCATAACCCACGATCAAAACATATCAACCTATTGCAATAACCGATTAACACACATTCGATAAAAATCAATAACCGACATACCCAACCAACAAACTCAACGGTTCAACGAAACCTCGATCATATACATAATACCAAATAATCCAACTCAACAAATACGAACCCATATCCACGATACAAGCCGTAACTCGATGATCACAAATAACAATCAATAACCGATCAACAACGGTTCTACAATATCCCGATTAAACACATATCCAAACAACCCAAACCAATCAAACACGAATTCAAAGCCACAATACGATTCCAAAATCCGAAGATCATATCAATAATCAATTTGAACCAACAAGGGTCTAACATTACCGATTCCAAATTCAATCTTAAATACGGATACAAGTTTCCTCCTTGTAAATTCATAATATAAACCAATTACCGGTTATCATCATCAATCCGGACGATCCGATTAATTCAACATCATAGATAATCATATTCCAAAGGTTTCAAATAATTCCATTATCCGAATTGAACACTTATTCAATAAGTATGAATTTCCAAATTAAAACATGAATAATAATTCTCATCAAACTCGAAATCGTATTCGTATTCCTATACGAATATTGTACCAAATACATAACTTAGTTCTAAATGTGAATATTCCATATTCATATCCAAAACACCAACACTTTAAAACGTATTCATTAAATCAATGATCAATTCATCTCGACATTAAGGATTTTATAACATATTCGACTCCAACTTCAAATTCAAATACGAAGACAAAACTCCTTCTTGTTCATACTTGTAAATTCGTAGAAAACAATTTACCGAATATTATCGTGATTAATCACATTCCAAAATTATCCGAAATCCTTCCAAAATCATAACATGTAACTCAAGAGTTCTTCAAGAACACGAATTATCCAAATTCACGTTCATAATCCATAAAACAACATAACCCGATGTTTTCTAACATCTAAACAACCCTTAATCATAATTCAAGGTGTATATAATCATGTTCTTCAACATATACTTCTCATAACATCATGAATCGCAAAAAACCACCAAGAACATCGAGAATACCACGATTCCATAATCATAACAACATAATCGAATCATTTGATCACCAATTCATTATCTTCCTTTAACAAAATTCCCATAATTACCAAGAATCATCACAACAATATCATTTCAACCATCATTCATACGAAAACGTGTAGAATTTTCCAAGTTCTACTCATTGAGACATTTCATCGAACACTTTGAAGGCATAGTCCAATTCAATCGATTATTCAAAGAAATCCTCGAATCCGTTCCACAAAACTTCAAGAGAAATGAATAATCTCAAGAATACAACAAGGTTCCATCAATAATCTGAGTTAAAACTGTAACACCCCCAAGTTATTCAGGGAATATTACAGCGCCGTAAGCCCCGCCGGGGGACTCACAAGGCTAAACATACGCGGAACTATAAATTTTGACCGATAAGGTCTACGCACAATGGAATGAAAAACAATACAAAGGTATTCAGAACATAACCAATGTATCCACAGACATCATAGCACGAATCAAAAACCTCGGCAAACACAGTAGGAACATCATGGGAAATGGAAAACAATACTCGAGTATTCAATAGCCAATCCAGTACAACAACCCTGAATGGAAAACTCAAAACATAACTGGAAGAAAGACACAGTATCACACTTGCCCACCATCTTCATGCCGACCCGATACCTGACTGTCCGACCTCCTGGAACCTGAAATACATGAAATGTATTTCCCCCTTAAAGGGGTTAGCCGTCGAATAGCTAGTGCAAGTATATCAATATGAAACACAATACTCCTCGACAATAAAGTAAATGTAACCGTCAATTCATCAATTCAAGACTAGTATTCCGGAATAACTAAAATCTCATAAGACGTATGTGAATGCCGTAGAAACGCTTCGTTCATATCATACGCCGATACGTATGTGAATGCTGTAGAAACGGTTCGTTCATATCATACGCCGATACATCTAGGAATGCCGTAAAAACGGTTCGTTCATTACATGCCAACAACACATACATGAATTGTAATATCCTAGAATTTCACTATGAATTTTTCGCATTATTTTATCTGGGATGTACCGCACAGAGTGGGACCGACACGATATGAGTGGATAACTGTGACAGTCGTGCCAGTATGTCTATCGAGGGTATTTTGATTCTAGGATATTACATGCTTGTTGTGTTTTTCGATGTCGGATGTACCGTATGAGTATTTGTATGATTGCCCTACTTGGTCGACAGTTGTATTCGAGGTATCGTGCATCAGAAGTATCGTATGAGAATGATATCGGAATGAGCATATGTATTAAGTATGTCGCGTGTACGTATTCAGTATATTGAGATGTCAGACAGGGGCAGAAATGGCTAAGTATGAAAGCCATTACGTACGTTATGTAAGGAGACTTACGTACGTAAGCAAGCAGGATTAACGTACGTTAAGGAACGTACATTACGTACGTTAAGAAGGAATTCAGACAGATCGAGCCGTGGTCGGCGGTGGGACCAGTGTCGGCGCTTTGGCGCGAGGATGTGGACAAGCGAGTCAACCTCGGCATTACGTACGCTATGCATGGCATATTACGTGCGTAATATGGGTTGATCTTTGTAGCAAGTCAACCGCTACATTAAATGCGCTATGGTGATGGTATTACGTACGTAACTCAAGTTGCAAAATAGTACGATTAACCTGGATGACGATTACGTCGCTATATAGGGCATATAACGTCGTTAAAGGCCTTATGCGTTAACTTTGGGACTTAACGTACGTAACGAGATGCGCGATTTATAAAATAAGAACGGGACTTTCATTTCCTCACGAAAGGAAACACATTTCCTCCTCCCGGCTCGTCCCCTTTCACTCTCAAACCCATTTCAGACCCTCATACCCTTGTTAAGACTTTGATAAGGATGATTGGAAGCTTGAAACTTGGAGTTCTTGGAGTTTTGGAAATGTTTGATTGTGTTATTCATCTTCAAAAGGTATGTTGATAAACTCTACTCCTTGAATTCGGATTTTGATGTTAGTGTTGATGTTCTTCTTCGTATGAAGATGATTATGGTATTGTTGTTACGATTCTTGAGGATATATGAACTATATGTTGAAGAAAGATGATGATATGTTGGTTTTGTCTTGAATATGTTGACTATGATTATAGAATCATGTTGTTCTTGGTGATCTTGGTAGTATTGCTTCGATTCTTGATGTTAGGAGGATCGTATGTGGGAGAATATGATGATACATGCCTTGGAGTATGGATTAGATGATGGTTAGATGTTAGAACACATTGAATTACGTTTTGTTGGCTTCAAACGTGATTATGGATTAATTCATGTTCTTGAAGAATTCTTGAATGATATATGTCCGTAAATTGGAAGGACTACGGTTAATTTTGGTATATGATTATTCATGATGATAGCCGTAATTGTATTCCTATGAATTTGCAAGAATGAGCCGTGTTAGTCCGAATTTAAGATTGAAGTCGGAACCGATAATGTTGTAGATGTTGGTAGAACTATTGAACACCGAATTTCGGCTTGTGTCCGTATTGTTAAGAGTTGATATGGTTTGATTTTGTATGATCAAGATATCGTCAAGTTTGATTAATTGGTCATTTCGGTGTTGATTATTATTGAACGTATCGTTAATTGATTATTGCATTAGGTTGCGTTAGTGATCGTTGAAGTTAACCGTTATCTTTGCGGGACGAGCGGTCTTTGCGGAGCTTGTAGACGGAGATGGCGGGATTGATAGTGGCTTCGTCGAATGGGTATCAAGGCAAGTTGTGCTTGCTCAGTTCATAATGTTAATAAATGATTTCGTTTTCATTTCATTTATGATTCATATAGCAATGGTATTATGGAATATATGAATTGTCGGAATGGTGGTATGTATGGTATTTTTGGACTAAGATAAATCATAATGTATATGATTTTAAGGATGCCTAGTGGAAATGGGAACGTGAATTATAATTTGGTCTATTGCATGAGAAGTTGGATATCAAGGTTAGTTATCGTGTCGATGTTGAATTTGGGATGGTGGTTTGGTATTAGTTATGGAATGTACTTCATTTTGGATTGTCGGATAAACCGTGTATTCGTTCAGGGCAGTTGGTCGTGGAAAGGTTGGCGTCTTCAGCTTGAGGTAAATTAATATTGTTAGATTATGATAATCATCATGTTGCATTATTGCACGTGTGTGTTGATATTTCATGGGGTGAGTGTGCACCATTGTTTGTTACGTTTTGTAATGTGCTCTTCCTGTGAGCAGTGATCTGTTGGGCCGATGTGTTAGGGGATAAGACCTATATGGCACCTATGTTCCGGGGTATTCCTGTGTGGATACTTTCGTGACCCTTGGTTGCGACCTTGGGGTATTTTGTAATTGCATGAACTGTGTTAGGGGATAAGACCTATATGGCACCTATGTTCCGGGGTATTCCTGTGAGATGCTTCCGTGACCCTTGGCTGCTGCCTTGGGGTTTATGTGTTAATATTATATGCATTGTTGAGCATGATTTGGACTGTTGTCTGATGGAAATACGACATTGTGGTCGTGTCGGTCTTCCATGATCGAGTTATTGTTGCTCTTTTGGGAAGTCTTTTGATCCTTGATGGATATGCGTTTCTTCGAGATTTGTTGTCATGTTGTATCGTGACATCTATCTTGAGTCTTATTGATTGGTCGTTCACAGTCCATGTATAATTGGATCTGTTCAATATTCAGGTTGTCCTTGAAATCCCGTATATATATGATTTGTATATGGTTGACGATTTTATTCTCTCGTGTATCTGTCCCTGTTGATCCTTTTCTGTTCTCGTTTGGAGTTACCTTATCGATGGTCAACTCATTGATATCGATCCTTTATAAATCTCGTTTGGAATTCACCTTGTCATTGGTAATCTCGTTCGTTATTGATCCTTATTGATTCCGTTTGGGAGTTGTCTCACCGTTGGTATTCTTGGTTATTAGTCCTTGATTGATGTTATGGGAGTTTACC
The DNA here is from genome assembly GCA_033398695.1 of Orobanche coerulescens. Lineage (NCBI taxonomy): Eukaryota > Viridiplantae > Streptophyta > Magnoliopsida > Lamiales > Orobanchaceae > Orobanche > Orobanche coerulescens. The sequence goes on along the minus strand of CM065815.1, from coordinate 116,202,232 downwards.
GTGTCGTCGGTATTCTCGGTTATTGATTCTTCATTGATCCTTACCGTGTCGTCGGTATTCTCGTGTGTCGATTCCTTATTGCTCTTGTTGGAGTTTACCGTATCGTTGGTATTCCCAGTTGTTGGTCCTTATTGATCTTGCTAGAGTTTACTGTGTCGTCAGTATTCTCGGTTGTTGACCCTTTATTGATCTTATTTGAGTTTATCGTACCGTTGGTATTTCTGGTTGTCGACTCTTTTTGACCTTGTTAGAGTTTACCGTGTCGTCGGTATTCTCGGTTATTGATTCTTCATTGATCCTTACCGTGTCGTCGGTATTCTCGGTTATTGATTCTTCATTGATCTTGTTGGAGTTACCACATGATGGTATTCTCGTTCGTGGTTGATCCTTTGTTGATCTTGTGCGGAAATATCATGTCATTGATACTTCCGTTATGATGCATTGATTGTTTATCATTATTGATTGTGTGAGCATTCATGCTTGTATTGATATTCGGGACTTGCCATTGTTTCGGGACAGTTGATTTGCAGATGTATCGTGTGATATCAGTTCCTATCAGTATTGGGATCCAATTGTGCGACCCAGCCAGCAGAGTTGAACTTGGCCAGATTATTCTATACTCGAGATATGTTTATGATTGGAAATCTTGGTAGTGTTTCGGATACAGTACAAGTGATTACATTTGAATTCGTTCATACTTAAGGACACGAGGCGTGGGATATGGTAAGAATTGATTGTTATGGTTGTGACAGGTTGGTAAGGTTACTTCGGTAAAATACATGGGGAATGTTCTTACTCTGTAGAACACGTTGATATGTATTGTTTTTGTGATGTGATCGTTATCATTGTTGAGTATTATGGCTGACCCCGTCGTGGGCTTTATTTTTAGGTACTCGGAGTTCGAGCTAGTAGCGGTCGTGAAGGGATGAGCTTTCCGGTGATACTGGCTATGGCGTGATTGTTGGGATTGTGTATTCTTTTCTGGTTTTCTAATTCCGCTGCAAATGTAATTAATTGTATTTTTATCCGCTGCGTGTGTATATTTAAAATGGCTTTCAGTATTCTTTGAACTGTGTTTTTATCCGCTGCGTGTGTGTGTACTTTCAAAGGGCTTTTTGACATTTTTAAACGTTTGCGAAAATGATTTTAGCCTTGTGGGTTCCAATATGGGGCCCACGGCGCTGTAATATTCCCGTAAGGTTTTGGGGGTGTTACATGAATGCCGTAAAAACGGTTCGTTCATAATATGCCATCAATATATCTATGAATGCCGTAAAAACGGTTCGTTCATATCATACCATCAATATTTCTTACTTTCAAAGTCGAGAACGTACAATCATTAATGTATACTTGCCTTTGAGACATCGAGAAATCGAACGGAGGAAAGGTATGAGTTTGGTAGGTCCAAGAACGCGCTTCCGGCACCTAAACGATTCGCAAGGAATATGACAATTAATTATCCATACTCAAATTACACGAAGAGACTCCCGAAACTCGTCTACGATTCAAGAAAATATACGGGTGAACAACTAAAGGTTGGAAAAATAGTTCAAACTCCCAAAAGTCCGAAAAATCGTAGGAAAGGAATGAATACGGTATAGATACATCATAATCTCAAGGTTCTCAAGCTTCAACCGGATAAATCGGACGAATCTACGAAAACCCCCAAAATCCAACACAAAATTCAAAGTGTTCTTGAATAATCTTTCAATAATCCGATGAATATTCAAACATGTCCATAATCATGCATATATCACTTCATACACCATGATTTTATCATCCAAAACGTCAATACCCACACAAAATCGAGAAGTCAAGATGTCGAAGAAATTACCTCTTGTATATCCAAGCTCTATGATCCAAGGAATACGCGTTAGATCGACTATCCGGGCTTCCCAACCGAATGAAAGTGGTAAAAATCCAACACACAAGTGATAGATGTGAGAAAACTCCTCCCCTCAAACTCTCTCTCTCGCAGGTGGAAGAAGAAAATGGTGAAGTGAGCTTCATCTCGCTCAAAAGCACAATTTATGTAGTTGACCGCATTGTATGCCGCGGCTCAGCCCAGGTGTGCCACGGCACAGGCCTAAAAATTGCTCCCAGGTTTCGGCAGTGTGCCGCGGCTCAGCCCAGGTGTGCCGCGGCCTGCAGTCTGATCGATTTTGGCTGAGGATGCAACACAAGTGTGCCGCGGCTCAGCCTAGGTGTGCCGCGGCATTGACTCGGCAGTGTGCCGCGGCACTGCCGACATGTGCCGCGGCACCCGGTACAGTCCGCTCGGCCAGGTTTAGGAAATGTGTGTGCCGCGGCGCACACTCCTTGTGCCGCGGCTCACACCCCCTTCGGGTCCTAAAATGATGAAAAATGACCCGGGAAGAGAATAAAAGCAGTAGGATTCAATGTCTGGGCAACAATAACACGAAATAAAAGTACGGAAACCCCAAAACGGTTGTTCCAAGCAATGATTACAAGGGTTCGCCCAACAAATCACGATTCGAAGAACATGAAGAGGTTTGAAATGACATGACTTTCGACCGGGTATTACATTCTCCCCCTCTAAAAAGAAGTTTCGTCCCGAAACTTAAGAAATAAATAGTTCGGGGTATTCCACCCGCATCTTCTCTTCCATCTCCCAAGTCGCCTCTTCGACTCCATGCCTCAACCATTGCACTTTAACCAGTGGAATGGTCTTATGCCGAAGTTCTTTCTCACGGCGTTCAAGAATCTTCACGGGTTTCTCCGGAAAGGTAATATCCTCGGCAATATCAATCTCACTGTAGTCGATAATGTGGCTCGGATCCGGTACGTACTTCCTCAACTGGGACACATGAAAAACACTATGGACGTGACTCAAAGCTGGAGGCAACACCAAGCGATAAGCTAAATCTCCAACTCTGTCCAAAATCTCGAAAGGTCCGATATACCTTGGACTGAGTTTCCCCTTTTTCCCGAAGCGGAAAACTCCTCTAGTCAGCGATACTTTGAGCAAGACATGATCCCCCACTTCAAACTCCAAGGGTCGACGACGAGTATCATCGTAAGATTTCTGATGACTCTGGGCAGTCAGTAATCGATCTCGGATAATAGAAATCTTTTCCTTGGTCTCCAATAACATATCTGGTTCCGTCCCAACTAGCTTAGAAGCCTCGTCCCAAAATAATGGCGACCTACATCGCCTACCATAGAGTGCCTCGAAGGGTGCCATTTTGATCGACGCATGCCAACTATTATTGTAAGCAAACTCGATCAACGACAAGTGAAGCTCCCAATCATTACTCCAGTCTAAGGCACAAGCCCGCAACATATCTTCCAAAGTCTGAATCGTCCTCTCTGTCTGACCGTCCGACTGAGGATGAAAGGAAGTGCTCAATCTCAACTCAGTACCCAGAGCCTAATGAACGGCCTGCCAAAAATGCGATACGAAACGGCCGTCTCGATCAGAAACAATGGTCTTGGGGGCACCGTGTAACCTCACGATCTCAACGATAAAGGTTCGAGCCAGTCTATCCGGTCCCCAAGTATCCTTAATACCCAAGAAGTGTGCAGACTTGGTCAACCGATCGACAATCACCCAAATCATATTCATTCCGGCCCGAGTTCTCAGCATGCCAGTGATGAAATCCATTGAGATATCTTCCCACTTCCACTCGGGAATGGGAAGTGGTTTCAACAACCCCGCCGGTTGTTGATGTTCGATCTTGACTTGTTGACACGTCAAGCACCGTAGTACAAACTCCGTAACATCCTTCTTCATGTTATTCCACCAAAAATTTCGCTTCAAATCTTTGTACATCTTACTCGTCCCGGGGTGGATTGAGTAAGGCGTAGCATGGGCTTCTAAGAGAATTCTCTGTCTCAACTCTAAATCGTTCGGAACACAAAGTCTGCCCTGAAATCTCAGAATACTATCCTCGTGTACCATAAAGCCAGGAGCTTTTCCTTTAATTACATCTTCCTTCAGCTGAGAAATCATTGGGTCACTCAACTGCTTCCCTTTGATGTCATCAACTAAGGACGAAGTAATTTCGAGAGTACACAACTGTCCCTGTACTCGTTGAAGCCAAACTTCTATCCCTTGCTCAATTAAATTTTGACGAATTTTCGTCTGGGATGTAATAACCTCGAGAATTTGAAGAGATGCCGATTTGCGGCTCAAATCATCCACAACGACATTAGCTTTCTCGGGGTGGTAAAGAATTTCCAGATCATAATCCTTTATCAACTCTAGCCAACGTCTCTGTCTCATATTCAGCTCCTTCTGGATGAAAATATACTTCAGGCTCTTGTGATCGGTATAAATCCGGCACGGTGAACCATACAAATAATGCTGCCAAATCTTGAGTGCGAAGAAAATTGCGGCCAACTCTAAATCGTGAGTAGGATAATTCATCTCATAAGGCTTTAGTTGTCGTGACGCAAAAGCTATTGTCTTATCATGCTGCATAAGGACACAGCCCAGGCCTTGACCCGAAGCGTCACTGTAAACTGCAAAGCCTTCGCTACCATGTGGTAAAGTTAGAATCGGCGCTGAAGTCAATCGTCTCTTTAGTTCATCGAAGCTCTGTTGTCTCTCATCCGTCCAAACAAACTTTTCGGTCTTCTGGAGTAATTTCGTAAGCGGTCGAGCGAGTTTCGAGAACCCCTCGACAAACCGACGGTAATACCCAGCAAGGCCCAAAAAGCTACGAACTTCCTTAACATTTTTAGGCGGTGCCCAATCTAGCACTTCCTCGATCTTCTGCGGGTCTACACGAACCCCTTCGGCCGAAATCACATGGCCGAGAAACATAACTTCTTCCAACCAAAACTCACATTTCGAGAATTTTGCATAGAGGTGCTCGATTCTCAAAATGTCCAAAACCAAATGCAAGTGCCGGGCATGTTCCTCCTTATCTCGAGAATAGATCAAGATGTCGTCAATAAAGACGACTACACACCTGTCGAGGTACTCGATGAATATTTTATTCATTAACTGCATGAATACTGTCGGCGCATTCGTCAACCCAAAAGGCATAACTACAAATTCATAATGCCCATATCTCGTCCGGAACGCCGTCTTCGGAACGTCGAACTCCCTCACCCTGAGTTGATAATACCCGGATCTTAAGTCAATCTTCGAGAAAACCGCAGCCCCTTGCAATTGATCAAATAAATCGTCTATACGAGGCAAAGGATATTTATTCATGATGGTTACTTTATTCAGCTCACGGTAGTCGATGCACAAACGTATTGAACCATCTTTCTTCCTCACGAAGAGAACAGGCGCGCCCCAAGGCGAAGCGCTCGGTCTGATGTACCCTTTTTCCAAAAGTTCTCCCAACTGAGTCTTCAATTCCTGCATCTCGGAAGGTGCCATCCGATAAGGTGCTTTAGAAATCGGGGCCGCATCTGGATCTAAGTCTACGGTAAATTCTATCTCTCGATCTGGCGGTAGTCCCGGGAGATCATCCGGAAAAACATTGGGATACTCATTAACAACCGGAATCGAAGAGAAATCGACTTCGTTTCCTTCCGTTTTTAAAGCATAACACCAATAGCCCGTACAACCTTTATTCAAAAGTTTTACGGCCTTCATGGAACTAATAAGTAAGTTGGATTGGCCCGACTTACATCCCAAAAACGAGTACTCAGATCCGTCTTTAGTCATCATGGTAATAACCTTGGTACGGTAATTCATAATCGCTTGGTGATTATTAAGCCAATCCTCGCCGAGGATTACGTCCTCGCCTTCCATATCAACTACAATTAGATTCGATAACCATTCCATACCGGATATAACCACCGGAAAATCTCTAATCTACCGATTCCCCACAATCCTATCCCCGCTAGGCAGTTTCACGATAAAGGGATCGCAAGCAGTCAAACAAGTTATATTCAAACAGCGTACACACTCCAAAGAAATAAAAGAATGTGTAGCACCCGTATCAAATAGTACACAGACTGGATAAGATAAAATATGGATGGTACCTGAAGCCACCGCCGCGTCGGGTTCGTCTGTTCGACGCATCTCATAAACTCGTGGTTGTACCAAACCGACGCTAGAGTTTCCCCCTCCAGCGTTCTGACCCCGACCCCGGCCCCTGCCAAAATTCTGCTGAGGTGGACCAAAAGATTGTCGTTGATTAATACCTTGATCAAGAGGTGTTGGGGCAGAAGCCCGAGTGTCCAAAGTCTGGTTTGGCTCGGAACAATAAACCGCTCTATGCCCCATCTGACCACACGTGTGACACTTTAATGGTGGAAAGTAGCATTCCGAACTAAAGTGGCCTGGACGACCACAATTATAGCAAGTCACTGTGCGATTTGAGGTACCCGGAGTGGGACGGTAACCCCTCTTCCCTTTATTAGAACGTGACGACTGTCCGGCAAAACGGTTAGTCGTCTGTGACTTCTGAAAGTTGCCACCCTTAGAGCCAGAAAAATTTCCCCCGACTTTCTGCTTCTTTCGTTCTTCAACGGTATCATTGTCGGGGATCAACATATCGTGGGCTAAAGCTCTGTCCTGATACTCTTTCAGTGTGGTACAAGCAAATCCGGCCATGTACCGCCGTAAGTCCAAATTCATCCGCATATCAAAATAATGGATCTTATCACGCTCGTTACGCACTTGATCCTTCACATGGATCAATTGTTGGTTATACTCCACGATCGCCTGCGAAACGGGAATATCTTGTGGTTTAGCCTCGAAGAAGGCTCGGATTCGGCTCTCTCGTACCGGCCAAGGACAAAACTCAGCCTCCAAGAGCTCCTTAAATTCATTCCACGAGGCAATATGATCCTGTGGCTTGATGACCTTCCACCAAGTAGCGGCCTCCTTAGTGAGGAAATACTGAGCAATTGGTACTTTCCTCAACTCGGGGCAATCAACCGCCTCGAAAATCTTCTCTAATTCCGCTAGCCAGTCTTCCCAGCCTAACGGGTCTGTGGCACTGCCAAACTGTGGAGGGTGCATACGGATTACATTCTGAAGCAAGGCATCCGTGTTTGGGTTCGGGTTATTCAGTTGAACAGTTTGGGCTAAAATGGTCATCTGAGTAGCCAATTGTTGAAGTGCATTCGCCACTCCAATGTCTGTGTTGTTCCCCTGACCGTCTGACTGGTCGTGCTGACTCTCGGTGTCGGGATGCACCGAGTTCGACAAACTGGGGTTGGTCGACCCCGCAACTGAACTGATGGAAACGGCCGCGCCACGACCCCTTCCTCGTCCACGGCCACGACCACGGCCACGGCCCCTACCAGCTGACATACTGAAGAACACACAAGGTACGTAAGCACAGTTCAAACGCACGTCCTTAAGGTGATCGATTCTCAAGAATATCCATAGAAGAAGCATAATGAATAAGGAAACATCAGAAGAGTAAGAAGTCTTACAAGTACCGGTCGCACTGTGATGATGGCAGAGTAGTGATACTGTGGACAATTGACGACTCATTCGACCCAAGAGACCGACAGCCTAGGTATCCATAGACCTAAGCTCTGATACCATATTCTGTAACACCCCCAAGTTATTCAGGGAATATTACAGCGCCATAAGCCCCGCCGGGGGACTCACAAGGCTAAACATACGCGGAACTATAAATTATGACCGATAAGGTCTACGCACAATGGAATGAAAAACAATACAAAGGTATTCAGAACATAACCAATGTATCCACAGACATCATAGCACGAATCAAAAACCTCGGCAAACACAGGCCGGAACATCAAGGGAAATGGAAAACAATACTCGAGTATTCAATAGCCAATCCAGTATAACAACCCTGAATGGAAAACTCAAAACATAACTGGAAGAAAGACACAGTATCACACTTGCCCACCATTTTCATGCCGACCCGATACCTGACTGTCCGACCTCCTGGAACCTGAAATACATGAAACGTATTTCCCCCTTAAAGGGGTTAGCCGTCGAATAGCTAGTGCAAGTATATCAAGTATGAAATACAATACTCCTCGACAATAAAGTAAATGTAACCGTCAATTCATCAATTCAAGACTAGTATTCCGGAATAACTAAAATCTCATAAGACGTATGTGAATGCCGTAGAAACGGTCCGTTCACCTCATACGCCGATACGTATGTGAATGCCGTAGAAACGGTTCGTTCATATCATACGCCGATACATGTAGGAATGCCGTAAAAACGGTTTGTTCATTACATGCCAACAACACATACATGAATGCCGTAAAAACGGTTCGTTCATAATATGCCATCAATATATCTATGAATGCCGTAAAAACGGTTCGTTCATATCATACCATCAATATTTCTTACTTTCAAAGTCGAGAACGTACAATCATTAATGTATACTTGCCTTTGAGACATCGAAAAATCGAACAGAGGAAAGGTATGAGTTTGGTAGGTCCAAGAACGTGCTTCCGGCACCTAAACGATTCGCAAGGAATATGACAATTAATTATCCATACTCAAATTACACGAAGAGACTCCCGAAACTCGTCTACGATTCAAGAAAATATACGGGTGAACAACTAAAGGTTGGAAAAATAGTTCAAACTCCCAAAAGTCCGAAAAATTGTAGCAAAGGCATGAATACGGTATAGATACATCATAATCTCAAGGTTCTCAAGCTTCAACCGGATAAATCGGACGAATCTACGAAAACCCCCAAAATCCAACACAAAATTCAAAGTGTTCTTGAATAATCTTTCAATAATCCGATGAATATTCAAACATGTCCATAATCATGCATATATCACTTCATACACCATGATTTTATCATCCAAAACGTCAATACCCACACAAAATCGAGAAGTCAAGATGTCGAAGAAATTACCTCTTGAATATCCAAGCTCTATGATCCAAGGAATACGCGTTAGATCGACTATCCGGCTTCCCAACCGAATGAAAGTGGTAAAATCCAACACACAAGTGATAGATGTGAGAAAACTCCTCCTCAAACTCTCTCTCGCAGTGGAAGAAGAAAATGGTGAAGTGAGCTTCATCTCGCTCAAAAGCACAATTTATGCAATGACCGCATTGTGTGCCGCGGCTCAGCCAGTGTGTGCCGCGGCACAGCCTAAAATTGCTCCTGTGTTTCGGCAAGGTGCCGCGGCTCAGCCTGTGTGCCGGCACCGGCATCGATTTTGGCCGAGGATGCAACACAAGTGTGCCGCGGCTCACTAGGTGTGCCGCGGCATTGACTCGCAGCAGCCGCGGCATCGCCGACATGTGCCGCGGCACCCTGCATACCCGCTCGGCCGGAGTTTAGGAAATGTGTGTGCCGCGGCGCACACTCCTTGTGCCGCGGCTCACATCCCCTTCGGGTCCTAAAATGATGAAAAATGACCCGGGAAGAGAATAAAAGCAATAGGATTCAATGTCTGGGCAACAATAACACGAAATAGAAGTACGGAAACCCCAAAACGGTGGTTCCAAGCAATGATTGCAAGGGTTCGCCCAAAAAATCACGATTCGAAGAACATGAAGAGGTTTGAAATGACATGACTTTCGACCGGGTATTACAAAAACGAATCAAATCGGCCAAAACATCAAGAAACTCCAAAAATATCCAAAACCAAGTGTTTAGGTGTTCTTACCTTCGATCCGGGTGGAAGATGATGTTAATCCATGATTCCAACTTCCAAAACATGTTGTTATAAGATGGTCTTACTCAAATCCATCAATTCTTGCCGAAGGAATCGCGAAGAAACGAAGAAAAACGAAAAAATGAGTAGGTGACTCGGTCCAGGCCTTATATAGGCCGAGACTCCGCAAGACGTTACGCACGTAATCGGCGGGTCCTTACGCACGAGCCGGCCGCGCCTACCCTATCGCCCAATTCAGCCGAACACTTACGACGAATCGGCACTGCTTACGTCGTAATCGCCCTTACGGCCAGAATCGCCACCGCCTTACGTACGTAATCGCCGGGCCCTAGCCATCCTCGCGAGTCATCGCCGACCGTGATCGCCACCCCACGAGTCACTATCGACCATGCCCGCCATTCCAACGAGTCACGACCGCCATGCTCGCCATCCAGTCATCTCGCCACGACTCGCCAAACCGCCCATAACGTACGTAACACTTATTCCGTTGCGTACGTAATACGTACGTTGACTTGCTACAGTATAATAATCATATTACGTACGTAATACACCCTGTATAACGTACGTAACTCCATCCGTTGACTCACCTGTCCACACCTGCGCCGAAAGCTGCCGATCACGGGCCCCACTGTCCGATTCCTCTTGTTACGTACGTTATGTACACTATATAACGTACGTAAGCTAACACATTTTACGTACGTAAGCTCCAAGGCTTAACGTACGTAATGGCTTTTATACTTAGCCAAAAATCCAACTGTTCCTGTCCGACGTCTCGACGTACAAAATACAAACATACGGCATACTGAATACACATACTGAATCCAAAAATATTCTCATACGGTATACCTGATATCCCAATCTGTTTAACCTGATACAACGTATCCTGAATATATCTGTCAATCAAAAACGATAATCTGTAACACCCCCAAGTTACTCAGGGTATATTACAGCGCCGTGAGCCCCGCCGTGGGACCCACAAGGCTAAACATACGCGGAACTATGAAACTTGACCGAGAAGGTCTACATACAATGGAATGAAGGACAAAACAAATGGTATTAAAAACCATAACCAATGAAACCATATACGTCACCACACAAATCAATACCTCGGCAACACAGGCCGGAACATCAAGGAAACTGAAAATACAATACTCGAGTATTTAAAATCCATTCCAGTACAACAACACTGAATGGAGGAATCCAAAAAGATAACCGGAGACAAGACACAGTATCACACTTGCCCATCATCTTCATGCCGACCCGATACCTGCCTGTCCGATCTCCTGGAACCTGAAATACATAAAAAGTATTTCCCCCATAAAGGGGTTAGCCGTCGAATAGCTAGTGCAAGTATATCAAGTATGAAATACAATACTCCTCGACAATAAAGTAAATGTAACCGTCAATTCATCAATTCAAGACTAGTATTCCGGAATAACTAAAATCTCATAAGACGTATGTGAATGCCGTAGAAACGGTTCGTTCACCTCATACGCCGATACGTATGTAAATGCCGTAGAAATGGTTCGTTCACCTTATACGCCGATACATGTAGGAATGTCGTAAAAACGGTTCGTTCATTACATGCCAACAATACATACATGAATGCCGTAAAAACGGTTCGTTCATAATATGCCATCAATATATCTATGAATGCCGTAAAAACGGTTCGTTCATATCATACCATCAATATTTCTTACTTTCAAAGTCGAGAACGTACAATCATTAATGTATACTTGCCTTTGAGACATCGAGAAATCGAACGGAGGAAGGGTATGAGTTCGGTAGGTCCAAGAACGCGCTTCCGGCACCTAAACGATTCGCAAGGGAATGACAATTAATTATCCATACTCAAATTACACGAAGAGACTCCCGAAACTCGTCTACGATTCAAGAAAATACACGGGTGAACAACTAAAGGTTGGGAAATCGCCCAAACTCCCACAAGTTCGAAAACGGCACAATCCAACCCGTAAAATCGTAATAAAAACACGCATACAGCATAGATATATCATAATCTCAAGGTTCTCAAGCTTCAAATCGGATAAATCGGACGAATCTACGAAAACCCCCAAAATCCAACACAATATTCAAAGTGTTCTTGAATAATCTTTCAATAATCCGATGAATACTCAAACATGTCCATAATCATGCGTATATCACTTCATACACCATGATTTTAACATCCAAAACATCATTACCCAATACAAAATTGAAATCCAAGATGTTGAAGAAATTACCTCTTGAAGATCCAAGCACTATGATTCGAAGAGTACGCGATAGATCGATGATCCGAGCTTCACAATCGAAAAGAGATGAAGAGAAATCACACACTCAAGTGATAGGTGAAGAAACTTCTCTCTCTCAAGCCTTCTCTCTCGTGCCCAAGTGAAGAAATGGGGAAAAAAATGAGGTGATCCGCTCAAAAAAACGCAGATATAGGGTTGACTGTCATGTGTGCCGCGGCTCAGTCGAAGTGTGCCGCGGCACAGGCCCAAAATTTGCTCCCAGGGTTCGGCAGTGTGCCGCGGCTCATCCTAAGTGTGCCGCGGCACAGGGTACAGACGGTTTTGGCCGAATCTGGAAAATGAGAGTGACTTAGCTATTTCGACCATAACTCCCTCGTCTGGACTCCGATTGACTCACCGTTTGAACCATTGGAAAGCTAACTCGATGCTTTATAATATTGCAAAGATTCAGAATTTTTGGAGTTTCCAAAAATTAATGGTGATCCAACAAAGTCGAACTCGTACGTGGAAAAGTCGCTAAAGAACACGGAATTCAACAGAACAACACCGAAACGAACTCGTATGACAAAAAGTGTAGAATTAATCATTCTCATGATGACGAAACGGTCCCAAGCAAGTCGCCAAAACGGGCTTTCGCCAAAAAAGAAAAATTACCGGAAATCGAATTTGCGGATATTACATTCTACCCTCCTTAAAAGAAGTTTCGTCCCGAAACTTAAAACAACTAGGGAGAAGCAATATCCCGCCAGGAAAACTCAACGAGATACACAAGAAACACGTAACTTACGCCCAACGGCGAAATGTTACAAGTAACACAACAATACATTACCCGAAGGTAATCCAAGCCAACACTGAGGTAAATACGAATCACAATTTCTGAAGGCTCCAACAGAAATACCAATACATCGCAATGGCTTGAAAGCCCCTCAACCAAAGCTGTATATCACGATGGCTCGAAGCCGAATGACCCAAAGCTGTAAATCATCACAATACAGATCTCAAAGAAACAAACCTGACTGTCGAACATACCCCTCTGGCGTATGAACGCTTAATCACAAAACGTCGAACACATCCAATCAAACATGGACTATGAACGATCAAAAATTGTACGGCTCAAAGATGGACATCACAGTAAGCCCGATCCGTAAATGTGTCCGTGCACATGTCCACCCCGTATACGGATTCCAGAATATACGTGTGACAATGTACCTAATTAGCCTCACGAACTACGTCTCGTGTGCACGGTCCATTGCGGAAACATCCACGCATGACCATTGTGTGCCGGGCTAAAAATCCTACACATAACCAATCGGCACGCAGACATGATTCCAGATATGCCACGATACAACATGACAACGAACTCAAAGGATAACATATCCAATACGGATCATACGACTCACCAAGTGAACGAGGACACACGAATAATGAAAGATCGACACGACCAACAATATTCAAAACAACCATCCTGGGATCAAAATCCTTAAGGACCGATTAATACGAGCAACAATCACAACACAACAATTCGGAAAATCCTCAACCCTCAACGATCACAAAACTACCGAGTTCACAAGAATAATAGGGTGCTGCCTTGAGTCGGCCAACACGACAATAATAATTCAACGGATGGGAACTATCCTCGACAGTCCCAATTCAATACTTCGATTACCGTAGAATGGCCAATCGATAACAACGATACAACGGATGAGAATATTTTTGACAACGGATGGGAATTATCTTTGATAATCCTAATTCAATATATCGATTACCTTTAGAGCGGTCAATCGATAACAATTATACAGCGGATGTCTCGGCACCTTTAATCGGTTACCGATAACGAAGATGATAATCGAATACGTCAATGCCTTCAATCGGCCAAAACGACATCAATAGAAAAACACTGATATCAATAACGACGATTCACAAAAAAAATATCTTGATGGAACATCAATCAATAATAACAATCGATACGTCGATACCGCGAACCGGCTATCGACAAATATTACCAACAAGTATCGCAATGCCTTAAATCGGCCATTTACGAACAACAATAATATTTGGCATAAGTTGTCGACGTGTGTCGTATCAAACAATCCCCTGATATCAATACAATCATAAAGAGGCCAAGTCTCGAAATGATACACACATTCGTACACCTACATGATAACATTAATCTCATTGATTAGTACAAGTATAAAACTTGCCTCTATATCAATACAACGAACTGTTACCAACTCAGTTGATTTCGTCTTACGAGTTCCTCAGTCTCGACCAAGTTAATCTACGAACCCTTCAACCTCAACCGCAACACAACAGTCATAATCCCTGATCAAACATCATATCTTATTGTAAAACGAAGGATTAATAATCAACAGGTTCGATGACGACCAATATCAATACCACCAAATCATAAACTTAACCGTTTCACCATATCTCGACAAATTACAGTCTGAACAATCCAACTCAGGCACTTACAAATCCTGTCCACAATACGAGTCGAAATATGATGATCATATCAGCAACCAATTCGGACCAATAATAAGGGTCTAAATGTTCCAAACTCAATTCTTAAATATGAATTGACAAGGTTCCCTTCTCGTAAATCCATCGTTAAAATTTACTTATGACCGTCATCAATTCGAATGATCCGACTGGTTCAAAACAATAGATAATCATATTAAAAAGGTTATCAAACAATCCAATCATTCGACTTGAATATTTGCTCCATACGTATGGGCTTCCAAATTCAGAGATGAATAATAGTCTCATCAAACTCATAATCACATTCGTATTCCTATACGAATATTATTTCCAACACATAGTTTAGCTCTAGATATGAATATTCCATATTCATTTTCAAAACATCAACACTTCTTAAAAATTTTCATCACCTCGTATAATTCAAGAGTTCTTCAAGAACATGAAATATCCGAAATCACATTCAGAACAACATATCCGAGGTATATATCTCCATGTTACCATTTTCTTCATCATGTCATTCATACAACCTCAAGAATCGCAACAAAACCATTATCATCATATGAAGAAGATCTCAATAATCATATCAACATCCGAAATCTCTTATTACAATTCCAATAAATCGCGTATAACATTATCACATGATACTATAATTGTAACACCCCAGATCCTCATGGGAATATTACACGCCGTAAACCCTTCTCACAAGGATTTACCAGGCTAAGCACAATTTTCCACGTCATTTCAAAAATGCCAAAAAGACCGATGACGGTAATATTTTTCAAATACTAAAAAAATCATTTTCCAAATACCGTCAAAACGATCAAGGCTAAAATGCCAAAAACTCAGTTTAGGGAATCGGTTTTACAAAATAAAATTCAGTTGGCAAAATACCAAAAGCAATTTCAAAATACTCACGCACTGGATAAAAGTACAGTCCAATTTATGCATTTACATTGAAATAAGACGAACATCAAAAATACACGATTCCCAACATACTCCCTCCCAAGTAGTAATCCTTAAAAAAAACGAACCACGAAGAAGAATAATTGAACTCCATTCCAAGAATCATCAAAACTTCAAGAACAATACTTAAATCCGAGCTCTCCATCTTAATCTTGTTTAAGAGAATCATCTCTCAATGATTAGGAACTTCAAGTACTTCCCAAGGCTCTCTCTATTGACTGAAGGAAGGAGAATGGATAAAATGCCTCTCAGCACTCGTCTATCCTCTCTATAAAACACATCACTAGCGCGCGCTAGACCTTATATTTAGCGTGCGCTATAGAACTAGCGTGCGCTATCCCTCCTTGATAGCGTGCGCTATCGGGAAGTCCAGAAGCTACTGCATTGCTTCGAAATTCATCTAACGTACGTAATGCCCATGCATTAACGTACGCAAATAGGCGTTGACTTGCTACAGTGAAATGCTCAGTAGCGTGCGCTATTCCCCGACCTTAGCGCGTGCTAATCGTCGTTCACCCGACAACCTGTACCTTCCCAGAAGATGCCCGGGTCCTACACGCCGAAAGCAACCAATAAAGCCAAGATCCCCTGTTGATGATCTAAAATTAGCGTGCGTTAATTGCCGATAATAAACAGTCTGGGCCTACCTGTCGGCCACTTTACGGACCTTATCCAGAATACCTTACGTACGTTAGGGGTCCTCCTTAGCATACGTAACTCAAACCTCTTAGCGTGCGCTAAGTATGCACCGTGGCGTACGCTAAGTATATATGTCTTAGCGTGCGCTAGGCATACCTTGTAGCGTGCGCTAACGTGGCTGTACTTAGCCATTTTCCGCTATTCTCGACAAACATCTCGACATACCAAACGATCATACGGCACAATGAATACATAAACGCATTCAATAACATTGTCATACGTTCACATCATCCTCAAGAACAATTATCCATCAACGACACCCAACATATAAACGAAAAAAAATATATCCGAAAAATTGGGGTATTACACTCTACCCCCCTTAAAAATAAGTTTCGTCCTTGAAACTTGCAATCTCTCGCACAAACAACATTTCAACGGAAATTTAAATTCACCAAGAATTATCGAATAATCCGAACAACATACTTACAAGTCTGCGAAGTCGAAGATCTCCCGTGATACTAGCATGCGACTCCTAAACAAAGTCTCAACATAATACCGATACACACCATTATCGCAATTAGCAACTTAACAAAATCTCAAGGAAGAGTTCAGGTCCGTGACCACGGCCACGATTCTTCCTACTTTCAGCCAACATTCTGAAGGGCACATACGTGCGTAAGTATAATCCAAATCGCACATTCTCGAAGTGACCAATTCCCAGGAATACCAAGCTATAAACGAAACGATTAAGAAAAATACAAGAAGAGTGAGAGGACTTACAAGTACCGGTCGCACTGTGATGATGGCAGAGTAGTGATACTGTGGGCAAATGATGACTCAATCGACCCAAAAGACCGACAGCCTAGGTATCCATAAACCTAAGCTCTGATAGCATATTCTGTAACACCCCCAAGTTATTCAGGGTATATTACAGCGCCGTGAGCCCCACCGTGGGACCCACAAGGCTAAACATACACGGAACTATGAAACTTGACCGAGAAGGTCTACATACAATGGAATGAAGGACAATACAAATGGTATTAAAAACCATAACCAATGAAACCATATACATCACCACACAAATCAATACCTCGGCAACACAGACCGGAACATCAAGGAAACTGAAAATACAATACTCAAGTATTTAAAATCCATTCCAGTACAACAACACTGAATGGAGGAATCCAAAAAGATAACCGGAGACAAGACACAGTATCACACTTGCCCATCATCTTCATGCCAACCCGATACCTGCCTGTCCGATCTCCTGGAACCTGAAATACATAAAAAGTATTTCCCCCATAAAGGGGTTAGCCGTCGAATAGCTAGTGCAAGTATATCAAGTATGAAATACAATACTCCTCGACAATAAAGTAAATGTAACCGTCAATTCATCAATTCAAGACTAGTATTCCGGAATAACTAAAATCTCATAAGACGTATGTGAATGCCGTAGAAACGGTTCGTTCACCTCATACGCCGATACGTATGTGAATGCCGTAGAAACGGTTCGTTCACCTCATACGCCGATACATGTAGGAATGCCGTAAAAACGGTTCGTTCATTACATGCCAACAATACATACATGAATGCCGTAAAAACGGTTCGTTCATAATATGCCATCAATATATCTATGAATGCCGTAAAAACGGTTCGTTCATATCATACCATCAATATTTGTTACTTTCAAAGTCGAGAACGTACAATCATTAATGTATACTTGCCTTTGAGACATCGAGAAATCGAACGGAGGAAGGGTATGAGTTCGGTAGGTCCAAGAACGCGCTTCCGGCACCTAAACGATTCGCAAGGGAATGACAATTAATTATCCATACTCAAATTACACGAGGAGACTCCCGAAACTCGTCTACGATTCAAGAAAATACACGGGTGAACAACTAAAGGTTGGGAAATCGCCCAAACTCCCACAAGTTCGAAAACGGAACAATCCAACCCATAAAATCGTAAGAAAAACACGCATACGGCATAGATATATCATAATCTCAAGGTTTTCAAGCTTCAAATCGGATAAATCGGACGAATCTACGAAAACCCCCAAAATCCAACACAATATTCAAAGTGTTCTTGAATAATCTTTCAATAATCCGATGAATACTCAAACGTGTCCATAATCATGCGTATATCACTTCATACACCATGATTTTAACATCCAAAACATCATTACCCAATACAAAATCGAAATCCAAGATGTTGAAGAAATTACCTCTTGAAGATCCAAGCACTATGATTCGAAGAGTACGCGATAGATCGATGATTCGAGCTTCACAATCGAAAAGAGATGAAGAGAAATCACACACTCAAGTGATAGGTGAAGCAACTTCTCTCTCTCAAGCCTTCTCTCTCGTGCCCAAGTGAAGAAATGGGGAAAAAAATGAGGTGATCCGCTCAAAAAAACGCAGATATAGGGTTGACTGTCATGTGTGCCGCGGCTCAGTCGAAGTGTGCCGTGGCACAGGCCCAAAATTTGCTCCCAGGGCTCGGCAGTGTGCCGCGGCTCATCCGAAGTGTGCCGCGGCACAGGGTACAGAAGGTTTTGGCCGAATCTGGAAAATGAGAGTGACTTATCTATTTCGACCATAACTCCCTCGTATGGACTCCGATTGACTCACCGTTTGAACCATTGGAAAGCTAACTCGATGCTTTATAATATTGCAAAGACTCAGAATTTTTGGAGTTTCCAAAAATTAATGGTGATCCAACAAAGTCGAACTCGTACGTGGAAAAGTCGCTAAAGAAAACGGAATTCAACAGAACGACACCGAAACGAACTCGGATGACAAAAAGTGTAGAATTAATCATTCTCAGGATGACGAAACGGTCCCAAGAAAGTCGCCAAAACGGGCTTTCGCCAAAAAAGAAAAATTACCGGAAATCAAATTTGCGGATATTACATAATCACACCAGTATAACTGTCTCGGTTCTCAATTTATTTTATCCATACTATATAGATACCAAACTATACAGTATATCTCAGATAAAATAACGCGAAAAATTTATACTGAAAATCCGGGTATTACACGTTCGTAATTTTCGGACGTATAATCAATCCGTACCGAATTATCCAAATTCATACAATTATAGTAAAAATAAGAATGACAGTACTTAAAAGACGGAAGGGCAGAATTGTAATTTCAGAAAGGTAATCTTTCATGCGACTTCTGACTTTCAATCCTCTTATCATAACGGACTTTTCACAATAAAGTTCGTAATTTTTGGACGTATAATCAATCCGTACCGAACTATTCAAGTTTATGAGTTTATTATATGATTATGCTAAGACTCGCACAATAGCAATCTAATCATCAACCGGTTGAACTAATTCCTCTAGTTTATCCAAGTCCATTTACTATCAAATAATTATATTGATATCTTATAATATGCATATTGGTTGTTAATCACGAGAATAATTGTTATTCAATAGAAATCGGGAGTAAGTATTGTGCGGAGCTAAGTGCTACGACCTTCGGGCGGGAGCCACCGCTAGAGTCCGTACGAGTACCTCTAGAGTCCCTTTTTCTATTTATATGCATGAGGGGCGGTTAGTCTAAGTCATGAATCGAGCAGCGTAGCTGCAGTTCTAGGCAAAGTTACTGTCGTATCCTATTCCCTTGAAGCCGAAGGACAGAATGATTCTAAGATGACTGGGTCGTAAAATTCGGGTATAGTCACGATTATGATATGATCCGGGCATAGACCCAAGATAAGGACATATCGAGCCCAGATAATAGATAAGGCAGCACGTCACAAAGCGTGATAGCGATAAACCTCAAAGGCCAATGTTATAATGCTGGTCCGACAAACGCCCAAGGCTACGGTTATCAAACCAAAGGTCATGGCGATAGCCAAAGGTCAAACACTAATAACGGTCTAAGATGTTATAAGGATGCTAAGGGATTAGTCATGTAGACGACTTCCCAAACCTAAATACTCATTGGGCGCTCGACGCCGTGCATTCTTCATACTCAACCGCAATCTACGGAGATTGACTGTACATTCATGTCATAATTCGTAATATTCTTTTGAAACTTGCACCAATTTTTAAACAACACCATTTTTCAAAAGTGGGAGAAACATAATGTTTATTAAATAATAAACTCATTAAATATCAAACCTCAACTCACTGAGAATCCATTATTCTCACCCCATTTTGAATTGTTTTTCTAAAACCCCACTAGATGAAGAGAACCAAGAGGATAAAGAGACATATGCTAACGACCACTACAGACCGTCCTCAAAGTATTTCCAAGACACAGGAAATTAGGATACTGCTTTAATGCTTCTTTATTTCCTGTGTCAAAATGTATTTTGATTTTGGATGTACTCTTTTGCACTTGATGTAATAGTTCTGCTGTACTCATGAATGTTTCTTCTATCGAATAACCAGACTTAGTTCACCGGGCTAAGATCTGGCACTTGTATGCTTACTGAAATTTCTTTATCACAAACGTTATTTATTACGTTAACTGTCGCATTCTCGTACAACCCCGGTGTGGGGGCGTGACAGGAGTGGTATCGAAGCCCGATTTGTGAGAAGGACACTTACAACGGGCTAACCAGGATAAGATTCTTTGGACTTAGATGGGAATTCTACTTAGGACGAAGTGACCCATAGGACTGAGACCTAAGGTAGATTTCTCGAGTCAACTCTCATTAAGATCTCTTTCGACTTGTTGCTATTCACTTGGAGTATGCATAGTTAAATTCAAAATTCCTAAGTCATTGGCCAAGGTACTTGATTAAGTATCCACGGAATTTCCCCGATTAAATCACTTCTCCTATTGAACTCTTGAAACGGACATAGCTTATTTCACTTATCAGATCCTCTGAACTCCACTAAACCTCATTACTTTTCAAAATGGGGTATTATTATTTTTTGGTCGCTGATGTCGTATAAGCATATTTGTTGAGTCATTAAGTTCACAACCTTGATGATAATTCATGCTTAATAGAGTTTATTACTGGATATTTCAATCCATTTGCTATTCATTCAGAGTAAGCGTCGCCAATTGGCATCGTCTAAATTAATTAAATCGCTATACTATTCATTTGTAACAGTGATGACTAATTTCAACTTATTACAAGTTCCGTGTTGCTACGTACATCGTAGTCAACTTAGAAACGTTATTTGTTTGGAAGGCGTAACGCTAATATTGCAAGGGATTATTCAAAATATCCCATCTGAATGGGGCGAAATCCAAACCTTGCAAAAACTTACAGTTTGATTTGAATTATTAAGACATATTTCCTTAATAATTGTCTGTGTATTTCCGTCCTATGAGCTGTCTCTTTGAGATGTTACCTACTATCGATAGTTGAGAAGGAAAACCTACTTTTCCTTATCCAATGCTGTATATTTTTTTTATGAAACAGCATTGAGTATGTAATAATAATGTTGAATAATGATAACATTTCTTGATACTCAATAACCGAATGCAAGCATCTTAATTAACACTCACTTCAATAATCACTACCTGTAAGCTTAGAAGTATCCACACCTATGGGTACGAGCCAAGAAACAGATTCGGTATTTAAGGATTGTGAAGCAATAGTTGAGGGTCATTATTTTACTGCTGACCTAATTCTTCTTCCCATACTTGAGTATGACCTTATACTTAGGATGGATTGGATATCTAAAATCTATGCGCAACTCGACTACCATTCTAAGATAGTTCGATTTTGCAAACCCGATCACCTAGTAGTTGAACTATACGGGGATGCTAGAATTAACTCGGCCCCAATCATATCAGCCACGAAGGCGAGAAAGGCCATATCGAAGGGAGCAATGGGATATTTGGCTTTTGTCATTAACAAACCCAAGAGTAAAATGGAGATTGAAGCTACACCGGTAGTATCAGAATACCATGATATTTTCCCCACGGAACTCACTTCTCTACCTCTAGATGGGGAAGTTGAATTCAACATTGATATCTTGCCGGAGAAGGCACCTGTGGCTAGAACGCCATATCAAATGGCCCCACTGGAACTGCAAGAACTGAAGGTTCAGTTGCAGAAATTGCTAGAGGTTGGATTTATCCGACCTAGTATATCTCCTTGGAGAGCACCAGTGCTATTTGTAAAGAAGAAAGATGGCACACTAAGATTGTGCATCAATTACCGAGAACTTAACAATATTATTGTTAAGAACAAGTATCCACTTCCCAGGATCGACGAACTATTCAACCAACTACAAGGAGCAACGGTTTACTCAAAGTTCGATCTTCAACAAGGATATTACCAATTGAGGATCAAAGAGAATGACATACCGAAGACTGCCTTTCAAACTAGGTATGGTCATTACGAATTCGTGGTAATACCTTTTGGATTGACCAACATGCCGGCTGCATTTATGGATTTAATGCACCGCGTATTCCAACCATATCTTGATCAATTCGTAGTGATATTTATTGACGACATACTCGTTTATTCCAAGTCGGATCAAGATCACGAAACTCACCTGAGATTGGTACTAGAGACATTAAGGAAGCATACATTGTAAGCTAAATTGAGCATGTGTGAATTCTGATTAAGAGAGATAGCGTTTTTAGGACATATAATATCTGGAGATGGAGTCGCAGTAGATCCATCAAAGGTGGAGACTATTCTGGACTGGAAGAGGCAAGAAACAGTTACAGAGATATGGAGCTTTCTTGGACTTGCGGGTTACTACCGCAAATTCATTAAAGATTTCTCTAAAATCATAGGACCACTCACAAGACTGACGCAGAAGCACGTCAAATTTGAGTGGAACGATAAGTGTGAGTTGAGCTTCCATGAACTCAAGAGAAAACTCACTACCGCACATGTACTAACACTTCCTGAAGGGAGTGAAGGGTTTGTGGTATACAACGATGCATCAAAGGAAGGATTAGGAGCTTTGCTGATGCAAAACGGCAAGGCTGTGGCTTATGCATCACGAAAGCTAAAAATCCACGATATGAATTATCCGACCCATGACCTTGAACTAGCAGCAATAGTGTTTGCTTTGAAGAAATGGAGACACTACCTGTATGGAGCTACATTCACCATCTTTACCAACCATAAGAGTCTCAAATATTTGTTCTCTCAGAAGGAGTTGAATCTAAGATAGAGACGGTGGATAGAACTTCTTGAGGATTATAACCTCACCATTCAGCATCATCTGGGAAAGCGAGTGTTGCTAGGCTCATGATGAGGGAATGGGATGCCCTAATAGAAATAACCCAATGGAACCCAAGACAGTCTAAGACACACGTTGTGTGCGCTAATTTGTCAATGAAGCCGAACTTACTTAAGGAAATCCAAGAAGCACAAACATAAGACGGGAAATTGTGTAAACTTAGGGAAATGGCCGCACAAGGTGAGAAATCTGAGTTTAGCATGTTGGAAGATGGAACACTAAAATTCAAACACCGTATATGTGTTCCCGATAATGACGAACTCAAGAAGAAAATTTTAGCAGAGGCTCACTGCTCTCGGTATACAATTCATCTAGGTGGTAATAAGATGTATAAGGGTCTAAAGAAATACTACTGGTGGGTGAATATGAAGAACCAAGTTGCAGAATTCGTAGCAAGGTGTTTAACCTGTCAAAGAGTGAAGGTTGAACACCAGAGACCATCAGGATTGCTACAACCACTCATGATTCCCAAATGGAAATGGGAACTAATTACGATGGACTTCGTGATGGATCTACCAACAACCAGTGGAGGATATAACACAATCTGGGTAGTCGTGGATAGACTTACAAAGTCAGCTCACTTCCTACCCGTAAGAAAGAATAATAGTCTGCAGAAGCGAGCAAGGACATATATCCGAGAAATCGTTAGATTACATGGAGTACATGTAAACATTGTGTCAGACCGTGACCCCAGATTTGTCTCCAGATTCTGGAAGAGCCTTCATCAAGAACTTGGGACGATATTGAGTTTCAGCACTACAGCTCACCCTCAAACGGACGAACAATCCGAGCGAACGATACAAGTCCTTGAGGATATGTTACGGGCATGTGCACTTGATTTTTAAAGGAGTTGGAGTCACCACCTACCCTTAGTTGAGTTTGCTTACAACAACTATCAGGCAACTATCGGGATGGCTCCATATGAAGCATTATACGGAAGAAAGTGCCGATCACCAATACATTGGGAGATTGACGACCAATGGACACCAAGGATTAAGCAGAACCGAAACTCGATACCAAAAGTTGATCTAGTAGAAGATGCCATAGATAATATTCGAATCATTCGGGATCAAATTCACACTGCTCAGAGCCGATAGAAGAGTTATGTAGACTGGAGAAGGAAGGATTTGGAATTCAACACCGGAGACAAAGTATTCCTTCGTTTATCACCACATAAGGGATTGATCAACCCGAAGAAAGGAAGGAAGCTTAGCCCTAGATATGTCGGACCTTTTACAATCCTAGAACGAATTGGGAAATTAGCATATCGTCTCGAGCTACCAACCGATCTTTTCGGAATGCACAACGTATTTCATGTCTCAAGATTGAAAAAATATCATCCAGATCCTGAATATGTCATCACGCATGGCATACCACCAATCAAAGAATATTTAGCTTATATCGAGAAGCCGATTAGGATCGTGGATCAACAAGTAAGCGAACTAAGAGACAAGAAGATACCATTGGTGAAGGTCGTCTGGACAAATCACAATAGAAAGGAAGATGCTACAATAGAAAGGAAGATACCATTGGTTGGAGCGTTGACCACGTTAGCACACGCTAATGTATGTGCTTAGCGCACGCTAATAACTGTCCAGTATAAATACTGGAAAGCAGCCTTCACTTTGTCATTTCTCACCTTTCTTCATCCCTTTCCGATAGGAGCGAGCTTTTGGAGGGTATTTGGGCGCTCTTTATCACCAAGCTTCATCTTGAGGCGGATTTATGTATGTTTAACATAATATAATCACCTTCTTGGCCCAAATCAAGGTATTCTCTTCTTAGAACCCTAGTTCTTGAATTTTGGGAGTTTCTCCTTGGTTCTTCGATTTAATCTGTTGATGATGAATCGATTATGTAATTCTTGTTGTCTTGGTCATGATCTTCGGATTTTTGAACACATTCATGATTTTATATCACTCGGAACATAGTTCTTGATTCCTTTGAGAAACCCTTAGATCCTTGTTGTTCTTAGTGTTGATTTGGATTCCGATTAGTTTGTTGATTCTTGATGGTATTGTTCTTGTAGTATTTGGGGGACTGTCGAGATTCTTGATAGTTATTTGGAAGCTCAAGAGCTGCTCGAACCCGTCCGTTCATCATTCCGTTGCTCGTGGTTTTGAGGCAAGTATCTTGCCCATACACTTCAGATTTCGTAAGATATAATACTTGGTGATTGTCTATGTGCTAATTGAATGTTTTATTAAACTTCCAAAAGATTCGATATATATATCCTCGATAAGTGTTCTCTTCCAAAATTAACTTTAGTGTTTGAGAACGAATGTGTCATTCTGAGAATGGGTATTGTTGGTATAAAATCGGATATTTGTGCCGTTTGTGCGGAAGCGTAAATAAATTGCGGAAAATAAATCACACAAGGATTTATAGAGGTTCGGCTATTAAAGAAGCCTACTTCCTCTCTTGATGTATCTTTTTCTTAGGATTAATATCAAAAAATCTACGCCTCTCTTCTATCGGTCGAGGGATTACCGTTACCAGCTCGTCTTCTAACGGTCCGAGTAAAACCGTTTTTCCTTTTCTATTGGATAAGGGATGAACCACTCTAGCTTTCTATTGGTAGTAGATAAACCTCACTAAGATAGCGATTGTGATTCTAACAATACCGGATACTTGATCCTAATAACACTAAATCCAATCGTATCTTTTCTTTTACCTCTCGTGTATAATGTTGAATGTATAAACACTCAAACTAACAATATAAGCTCAATATCACGACAACAATGTAAGTAAATGAATATAAGATCAATGTCTTGATTGCTTGGAGTTGTTGTGTGGAATAATACCAAAGATGTGGTATTTATAGCCTTCATCCACCAAACTAGCCGTTAGTCTGTTTTGACTAATTAGCATGCGCTAGGCTTTCTCTTTAGTGTGCGCTAGTCTTTTCCAGTTTCAGTCCAGTAGCTTCGTTTCTCCTTTAGCGTACGTTATATTCTTTGTGTTACGTACGTTATCTGACTCAGTTAGGGTACATTAACCATGATTGAGTAGCGTGCGTTAATGTAATATATCTGTTGCCTTCACTTGCCAAACTATCCGTTTGATACTTGACTTATGACTGGAATCTTTCCAACGTTCTGATTAACTATATTGAAACTGCTTAGCGTGCGCTATTCCTTCTTTGTAGCATGCGCTATGCTTACTTCACTGCATACGTCATTTTGTGTTTGAATATCTTCCCAACGGTAATATGGACTCGATAGCGTGTGTTAATGACTATGTGTAGCGTGCGCTATCTCATTAGCTAACTTCACTTGAGGTAACTTCGAACTTGGCTGATATGCAGAGAACTCCCGTTAGCGTGCGCTAACGTGATATCTCTAGCGTGCGCTAGCTTTGTATTTAATCCAGCTCTTTACGTCTTCATTTGCTTCGATGCTTTGCTTCGCCTTGATGTTGTTTTATTTTGGGTTAGCAACTTAATCATCAAAACATTATTTGTGAATATGTGGAATAAATTTTCCAACAATCTTCCCCTTTTTGATGATTACAAAACAACTCTTGAATTGGATTAAACCTGAAAGATAAAAATATATATATATATATATGTATATTTATACGAATCTGTTCCGGGAATTATTATTCCCGTGATGTGTCTTACCTAATACTGATTGTAGATACATAGATGGAAGGTTCTAGATCCTTCTAGAGGTAGTAGGATCCTATTAGATGTCTTACCTTATCTAGGAATCCTATGTATGGAAGGACTCTCATTGTAATGCCTATATAAAGGCCCCTCTATCAATGTTATGAATGAATTGATTTGCTATCTTTTACTTTCTCCTCAAACACGTTATCAGCACGTAGTATCTCAACTGAGTAGGAAAAATTCGTCCGAAATTCAGAAATTCCGAAAAAAAAAAAAAATCAAAAAATCGGAAACCCTAACTCTGGGCCGCCGCCGCCGCTGGAGCAAGAAAACACTCCCAGAAAGGTAACGGTCGAGTTCGGCGAGCCTGGAACTAGCGACCTGAAGGTGATTTTGCTCGGGAAACAGGGACTGGCTGTGAAATTAATTGTCCAGAGGAGGGTATTAATAGAAAACAGCAGTTTTTTTTTTCTCGCGGCCCGGATATCCGAACAGGAACAGCAGCTTGTTTCTCCATGTC
Organism: Orobanche coerulescens; assembly: GCA_033398695.1. Classification (NCBI taxonomy): domain Eukaryota; kingdom Viridiplantae; phylum Streptophyta; class Magnoliopsida; order Lamiales; family Orobanchaceae; genus Orobanche; species Orobanche coerulescens. Next base: position 116,175,032 of record CM065815.1, on the reverse strand, counting down.
TTGAAATTGATGAATGTGAGGATGTTGAGATATATGTGGAGACTATTGGGTTGATGTACTGTAAACAAGTGAAGCAGAGGTTGATGAAGCAAAGCGTTGCGCGCGTGCTTCATCAAAAGCGTTGCGCGCGTGCTTCATCCAGTCCCTACTGCAGTCAGTCCGACCCGGCCCAACAGTCGCCAAACTCGACTCGGCAGCTACATCAAAAGCAGATTTTTACGAGGAAATTTGGAGATCCGACCTCATCCAATACCGAGCTACTGCACCGCCGCGCTCGAGTCCTTTTTCGGCCAAATTATCGAGCCCAGTAGCCCTATCCGGGCGTTTCTCAACTCTCCATCTTTTCCTAATTAATGATTCATTTGTTCATTAATTTGTACACTTATGAATTTTACATGTTTATGTTTTACGTGTATATAGGAAAATACGTCACTCATGATGATGTTCACGCTATGGAGAAAAAGCCATATTTATCCCGTTCAAGGATCAAAGTAAATATAGAACGGAGTACCCACGGAAATATGTTGCTCATATGGAGAGAATCTCCCGTTCAAGGATCAAAGCATATATGGAACCAAGTACCCGTAAGACTTTATTAAAGTTCTCGTTTTTCAATTCCTCTGTTTTGGAAAATATTTTTTGGGGGAATTGGGTATTTGGGTTCTTTATCTCCCATGCTACTTTGTGGTGGATGAGACAATGAGAGGTGGTATCACTCTCGGATGTCGAAGTAAACTGTGTGACGGTCCTGGGGGAGTCACGGATAATTGTTGAAAGTCGATAGTTGTGGTTGTTGCATACACCACGTTTTGGGTGCGATTTGATGTCGCCGTTTTGTCGATTTTAAAACCAACAATTAAATAAAATGAACATTGTCGGTAACGGTAAAGTTATGACTCGTTCATGATTAGTCACGGATTTGTGACATACAATGGGACAAACATCGATTGCGACGGATATGTCGTGGTTAAAATCGATTTGTGACGGAATTGTCACGTTGAATTGAGCGACCACCACGTTGGTCTTGACCCAATCCCATACTTGGAAAACTCCATCTTTCAGCTTATTAAAAATAAAATATTGCATGTGGGTGTAGACATGTATCGTCTCATTGCAATATGATATATGGAAGAATGTACGAGTAATTCTCATGAATTTTAACATGTAAGGCAATGGCATATTGCGGTAAATACATGAATTCGTTGACCTCGATTATAGTTCGTATGACTATAGGTCCGAATACTTTTCCGAGTATTTATAAAGGCATGTGCCTTATACATTTGACTATGTTTAGTCGATCTCATTGGATGGTGAAGACAAGTTGGTTATGGTATATTCATTATGTCTCATTGTTCAAAATGCTTAATTATGATGCACCGCGTTGTATCTATATAACATGGCTATTATGACGTATACTTGCAAATTGAGAATTAAAATACTTGGTTGATTGATGCACTTTGGTGGATTTTTTCTGCACTTTTGATCATGACTAGGCGCATCCTCCTTGGTATTTGTTTATGTTTTGAAAGTTCAAACGGAATCAGTGGTTTTTAAACAAATTTTTGTCAGACCGACATTCCTACTTTCTCTGCAAGTCTACCAAGTTGGAGTTACCGAAAGGATCATTAGTCGAGATAATAAATCGAACACCCTGCTGCGTTTAAACGCACATATGGCTGTCATTGCCATATTTTTGCATCAACACTTATGCCATTGGATATGGTCTCAACCTTGGTTTCTCACTAAACTTGGGAAAAACTAAACAGCCAATTAAAATATGCACTGTGATCTGAGTTTAATGATCCGTGTGGTGCACAATATATGGATAGAAAGATACGGAAGTCTAGTTTCCATAACATCTGACCGTTCGTCCATAGCCTTCCTAACAAGGGAGTTATCGCTGTTTTAGTGAACAAAGGTCAAGCTGCGCGGAATTTTTTTTCCAGCGATTGTGCTAACTTTTGTCCCAACCAACTTGGTTCCCATCTTAAATTTGCAAGTGGTCTTATGACACATATTTTTCAACCACTTTTTCGCCGAATTTGCCATAGATGATGCAGTTTTTGGTATGCGTTATACGCTAAACTATCATCTTTCAAATGTTGAAAAACAGTTTCCTTGGGGAAGCCCAAAATACGCACCCTTATAAGAAGGTCGAGCATGTGCATGGTAGTGTTACACCATGCTTGTGTCGTAATTTTGCCCCTTAGGCATATAACCTTGCCATGTTATGCACTCAATATGATAGATCATTTTGATCATATCAAGCATAAAATCTCTATGTTGTTAGAGTATTCGCTATGCTCATGATTATGAAATTTTGCAAGCGAAATTGAGTGCGTATTAAGCTATTTTCAAGGAACATGATATTTTTTGATTTCGTTTTATAAATCCATTGTGACTATGATGAGTAGGTCATCACAATCAATGAGCGGTATGATGCTCAAGTTGTTGAATGCCGAATGGCGTTTTCTAGTCACATATGTTCCGTAACAATTGAGCCAAGTTATGACTCAATGATATATATGCCAAAGTGTATCACTCATAGCATCTCATTGTGATTTGTGAGAATAAAATCTTATGCATCACTTGTATTGGATATGTGAAAAGAAAAATATTCATGAGTCAATATGGTCCGGCTTGCATCGGTTTTGGTAACCAGAAGATGTATTGGGACATTGACACATTTAGGCTTTAATAGTCCGGAGTTTGGACAGTTTGATGATCCATATACCACGGTATTGTCATGGACATCATTTTATTTGAACAAAGAAACTAGTTGGATCAAAGACACCAAAGTACATTGGTGGAGTCGTGAGCAGGGCTCATGACCGATGATGATATTTATGTCATCCGCGTCTTGCTTTCATAAGCATGTGCGACGCCAAAGACCCCCCCGATGATCCTTCTTAGCCATGTTCATTTATTAAAGCCTATTCTTTGGCACGATTAGGAGACGACACCCTCCTATGCTAAAGAGAATAATGTAGCAACTCGCATAAGCATGGTGCTGAGTCCTCCCTTTTCACCGAGTCCTTATACATACATGATCATAAGTATTAGCCTGGGTGGCTTATGATGCTATGATGGTGCTCACAAATGGTCGTACTCAAGTAATAACATTTATATGTTGTTCCTTTGACAATGATTGATAAGTTGATGAAACCTGAGTTATGGTTGTCCAACTTGCGGACCAGTTATTGTAAAGGTCGGTTCACCCACTTTTTAGACCAAGTCTTAAAGTGAAATTTTAACGAGTACTTCCTAACATCCAAGGCTACCTTCTCACAAATTTTGGTGCCATTTGGAGACTTGGAAGGAGGTGAACCACTTAAATGAAGTTTTCACATACCACCAAACCGGCCCCTAACGACTAGTTCGATGTCATTTCGATCGGTTTTTGACCACAAGGTTGATGGTTTTGGAATCCTAAACACCCGTTTATACATGCTCACGAAATTTTGAGGTGTTTGGGGCTGGTGAAGGGAGTGAACTCTTCAAGAAAGCACTAGAGGTTCGATAAAACCAACGGCCTATCATCGGTTCAATCGTTTCTTTATGTTCGATCCCGGTGGTGCATGGTGGCGGTTTTGTTGGATTCTCAAGACCAGTAGCTACGGTTATGTAGCATAGGTCAAGATGTCATATTCACCTATACCTATCATCATTCAAATGCTTAGTTACAAGGGTAACCATATGCATTTTGTTAACTGGATTGTGTTAACACGGAAAACCTTTATCGTCCACATGTTCATGTGCCAAAAGTGCGTCACCACAACGCATTATGACGGGTTATAAATGATGAATATGACATGCGCTTTCACTCATAGTCCACTTAAAATGTACCTTGGCAGACGATCTCGTAAGTCACTTTGATGAGCCAGTCTTCCCGTCGTTAGGGGGAGATGCGAACGATCATGTTCGAGTAGAACGACTTGGAAATTGTCGTAGTTTGTCCCTACTGTGTCTCACCAAGTTCCCTAAAGTGACGAGATTAAATACATGCTGCAAACATGTCTGCAAGGATTGTGTCCGGTCATGGACGTTCGTCACCTATAAATGGTGATATGGTAACACCACAAATTGTGGTAGATGGTGTTACTAGGCCGTGGATCTCATAGAGTATTGGGATGCCACTTGGTTCGATAAATACTCTCGCTAAGAATGTATGCGAGCTTGGTACATGAAACTTGATCATATGATCAAATGAACTCATCCGTCTCATGTGATTCTGGATTATAGTCATCATTGGGGGACGCCTCAATGAATGCCAATCCATAAAGAGTACTCTATGAATAAAGCCGGTACATGAGGACGTGGAATGTGAGTTTAATCGAACCATACTTCGTTGAAAATCTACAACGTTGTAGCCTTGGACTAAAATGGAAACATATGCGACTCCAGTATGAACAAAGTGATAGCCCTTTGTTGAAGTGGTACCGACACTCCAAAGATAAGATCTATCCGTATACTTTGTTAAAGCGAGTGAGAGAAAGAGTTAAACTCACCTCATGGCGCGAGGTTTCTCATGAACGCACTGGAATCGACTACGACGACACGAAACTTAGTTGTGCTATCGTAATGGATGTTATAGCATCCACTATCTTTTCAGTTAGATAGTTTCCTAAAAACTGACGTGCAGCTTGTGGTTAAATCTTATCTTAGTGGGGAACTAAGTTAAGTGATAAAAAGGATCTCGTGGTGGATCAGACTCAAATCAAGTGGCTCCTGACCACGGAGTGCGACGACAAGTGATTGACGGGGACGCATACTAAGTATATACTTGATTTGGTAGAGATATGAAGCTTTCGCGTGTAAAACTAAGGGTTTATAGTGATGTACTCTTGTGAGACTAAGAGATTCCGCTAAATCCAAAGTTAAGAATGAAAGAATCTTGGGGACACTTGATGATGCGTATTCATCAATCGGTTTAAGGCAATCTAAGGGACGGTTTCCCTAAGAGACGATAAAGTAATGCCTATATGATTCCCAATGATTAGTCGAAGTCATCATAAGACTTGACTCACTTAAGTGATGATGCAGTCTTAAGAGAAAAGTACGGTATTATCTACTCATGTTTGACTCGATGTACTCATTCGTAATAATCCGGTAAAGCCACTGTGATGATGGCCTAGGATGCGCTCACGCAATCTCTGTGATTGACAAGAAGCTTGAAGCTCGCTCTATCTCGATAAAAAGGACACTTGAAAATTGATACCCGAATCGCCTGAATGTGTTGGTCTATCTCCCATATGACCTACATGGCAGCTCACTTGATGGAAAATGGTGAAATTGGTACCATTGGAAAGGTTTGTGTCTACTTTCCAAGGAAACCAACCATTTGATCACATCCATCATGTTGAGTGACATATGACTATTGTTGCAAAGTAGGACAGGATGTGTCCGGTAATTTGCTGAGTCAACTTGGATAGAGCTTTGTGATCTGCTCAGGTCGATCTAGGTTACGTACTGTATGTGAATGAAAAGCTATGGGTGTCTAGTTTTCATAAGTTCTTACAGTCTCGTTGATACCTATTGAATCGAAGAAGTTATGACTGATTTGGTGCATAGAGGTCAAGACTTTGGAAAACTTGATAAGTCTTTAGCGACTCTGCACTTTGGATGTGTCGCGCTCTTTTTATCCTTAGACCAAGGTTTGTTTTTCCCATTGGGTTTTCACTTGGTAAGGTTTTTAACGAGGCGACCTATGAGAACATCCAGACAATGATGCGTTGTACTTCTGTTCAACTTAGACCAAGAGGTATTTTTCCCACTGGGTTTTTCCTTGGTATAGTTGTGAGGGCAACTTGGCATCTGACTCCTATGATTTGAGGTACTCATCAGGGGGAGTCGTTATGTATACATCAAGGGGAGTATACATGACATGTTATGTTGGTGCATTGCAATCTTTTCCTCATCAAGCCTTTATTTTTCCATGGGGTTTTGTTTTGGCTTGGAATAGGTTTTTACGAAGGCAACATCTTCTGCACCATTGTTGTATTAGTGCTCGACACAGGGGGAGTGTTCCGGGAATTATTATTCCCGTGATGTGTCTTACCTAATACTGATTGTAGATACATAGATGGAAGGTTCTAGATCCTTCTAGAGGTAGTAGGATCCTATTAGATGTCTTACCTTATCTAGGAATCCTATGTATGGAAGGACTCTCATTGTAATGCCTATATAAAGGCCCCTCTATCAATGTTATGAATGAATTGATTTGCTATCTTTTACTTTCTCCTCAAACAGAATCAAAGTTTTCGGCTTTGATTGTTTCGTTAGTTTCTCCAATCGTTTTCTTTTTCTGTCATTTTCGACTACTTCGCATTTCATTTTTCAATTTTTCAACTCCTTCATTTCTCCCCCTTTTTGTATGCTTTCTTTTCTTTTTCGACTTCTTCGATTTTTATTTTTCTCCTTCTTCTATTTTGCAGGTTTTTCTCGTCATATCTTTCATGACGCTTTTATCCGATTTAACTTCTTCTCCCCCTTTTGGTATTCAGCAAAAAGTGTAAGAAATATAGAGGATACCAAATTGAATATATAAAGAAAATATGCATGAAAAAATATGCATTAATAGGTAATATCTCCCCCTGAAAATATTGTCTATCCCTTTGTAAAATATCAATTGTTAAAAATTAGTTTTTGGGGATCCAACCGAAAGTCGGTTTTTCTTTCGAGACGTAGACGATATTAGGAATAAACGTTCCTTTGGGAATCCAAATTTTCTTTGTTTTTATCGTCCGTCTTGGGCTTTTGCAATTTGAAATATGATGCCCAATTTTTAAATATTTTTCGCATCGGGGTATATTAAGATTTACGGATTCATTTTTAAAACGTGGTTTGAATCCTAACCGCTGTTTGTTCAATGTGAATTTCTGAATCGAGAGCATTTGTTCAAATTTTTCATTTCCACACGAAAATTTCTTCGTTAAGTTTTTGAGCTCGGTTTGAACTTTAACAAGATCATTCTTTAAAATATTCTCATTTTCAACGCATTTTGAATGATCGATATCAACAAATTTTCCTTTTTCTAGAATTTTGGAATTTTCATTTTCCAAAGATTTATATTTAGTTTGAAGGGATTTAATTTCTTTTAAAGCATTTTGATAATCCGTATGTAATAATTCAAATGCTTCAAAAAGTTCATCGTAAGAATTACTTACTTGACTTTCGACGTTGCTATCGTCGAATGAACTCCGGGCCATGAGCGCGAGATTATTTTTATTTAGAAAATATTCATTGGGATCTTCGTCGCTCCATGTTGCAACTAAAACCTCTTTTGGTTTTACACGACAATTTTTTGCAAAGTGGCCTGGTTTACCACATAATCGACAAGAGTTGTCGAATTTTTTAGATTCCCCTCCTTGGATGTCCTTCTTTCTCCAGTTTAATAAGTGTTGGAACTTATTAATATTCTTAGCATAATATGCCGATTCTTCGTCGCTTTCGTCCACCGGGATTTCTTCTTTCTTTCTCGACATCTTAGCCTTCATGGCTATCGATCTCTCCTTTGGTTTCGGTTTGGCATTCCGAGATTGTAGAACAATCTCGTCGTTGATAAGAGAACCAAAGAGAGCACTAAAATCAAGATTATTTAAATCTTTAGATTTCATTATTGCCGTAAACGTACCGTCCCATTCTCGAGGTAGTGATCAGAGAATTTTCTTTACTTTCTCACTACTCGAAAGTGGTTTTCGAAAACATGCTAATCCATTAGTGATGACCGAAAATCGGTCGAGCATAATCAAGATGGATTCGTCGTCCTTCATTTGGAACAATTCATAATCGTGAAGGAGCATGTTTATCTTCGTCTCTTTGACTTGAGACGTACCTTCGTGTGTTACCTCAAGCATTTTCCAGATTTCTTTGGCACTATCAAACGATGATATCCGGTTGTGTTCTTCCGGATTTAAAGCACAGTATAATAATTGCGTGGCTTTGCAATTATAATGGTCGTTTTTCCAATCCGCATCATCATACTCTTCAAAGGTTTTGAGAGTTCCATTTGAGTTCGTCGGAATTTTGGGACCAAGGCATATCACCTTCCATAATTCGATATCGTAAGCTTGGATGAAAATAGACATTTTCTTCTTCCAAGTCATGAAATTCGATCCATCAAAAAATGGTGGTCGGTTGAGAGCAAGGCCTTCGAATGGAGCCATTTGAAACGCCATTTTGGATCTTCTCCTCGGATGTTAAGCTGCGTATTGGAGTACCGCTCCGATACCAATTGTTGGTATAAATTTGGATATTTGCGCCGTTTGTGCGGAAGCGTAAATAAATTGCGGAAAATAAATCACACAAGGATTTATAGAAGTTCGGCTATTAACGAAGCCTACGTCCTCTCTCGATGTATCTTTTTCTTAGGATTAAGATCAAAACCTCTACGCCTCTCTTCTATCGGTCTAGGGATTACCGTTACAAGCTCGTCTTCTATTGGTCCGAGTAAAACCATTTTTCCTTTTCTATTGGATAAGGAATCAACCACTCTAGCTTTCTATTGGTACTAGATAAACCTCACTAAGATAGCGATTGTGATTCTAACAATGCCGGATACTTGATCCTAATAACACCAAATCCAATCGTATCTTTTCTTTTACCTATCGTGTATAATGTTGAATGTATAAACACTCAAACTAACAATATAAGCTCAATATCACAACAACAATGTAAGTAAATGAATATAAGATCAATGTCTTGATTGCTTGGAGTTGTTGTGTGGAATAATACCAAATATGTGGTATTTATAGCCTTCATCCACCAAACTAGCCGTTAGTCTATTTTGACTAATTAGCGTGCGCTAGGCTTTCTCTTTAGCGTGCGCTAGTTTGTTCCAGTTTCAGTCCAGTAGCTTCGTTTCTCCTTTAGCGTATGTTATATTCTTTGTTTTACGTACGTTATCTGACTCACTTAGCGTACGTTAACCATGATTGAGTAGCGTGCGTTAACGTAATATATCCGTTGCCTTCACTTGTCAAACTACCCGTTTGATACTTGACTTTTGTCTGGAATCTTTCCAACATTATGATTGACTATATTCAAACTGATTAGCATGCGCTATTCCTTCTTTGTAGCGTGCGCTATGCTTACTTCACTGCATACGTCATTCTGTGTTTGAATATCTTCCCAACGTTAATATGGACTCGATAGCGTGCGTTAATGACTATGTGTAGCGTGCGCTACCTCATCAGCTAACTTTACTTCAGGTAACTTCGAACTTGGCTGATATGCAGAGAATTCCCGTTAGCGTGCTCTAACGTGATATATCTAGCGTCCGCTAGCTTTGTGTTTAATCCAGCTTTTTACGTCTTCGTCTGTTTCGATGCTTTGCTTCGCCTTGATGTTGTTTTGTTTTGTTTAGCAACTTAATCATCAAAATATTATTTATGAATATGTGGAATAAATATTCCAACAGGTATTAGTATTGTATGTTGTGCCTGGTTTTCGTGTAGTACTGTTAGGTGACTGTCGTTACGATGATGTGTGATATTGTGTGGTTGGGTTGTTCACTCGGGGATGTCTCAAGGAGGCTCCGAGGTCCGTGGGTTACTAGCATGGGATGCGAATAACCCTTAGGAGGATGTCGATGTGGATATTTGGTTCTTGGACCCCATTATTTTTCATTGGAGTTGTATTTTGGACATAACTTTTGGGCTGTGTCCCAAAATGGTTTTCGGAAGACTGGGAATTCTTTAAAACATTTTACTATCTGTTTACCTCACTTTATTCTTACCTTTCATAGTTTGTAGATTATATTATTAGTCTTGCTTGTGTCTGATTGCGGAGGCCATTCTAGTGAGTACTCTGAGTATATGGTTTATAGTCCTTTGCATTGGAAGTCGGATATTACTACTGAGTGTGAGAGTTATATTCGTTCACTCCGAGAGGGCCTGACGAGGCCGAGGAGGGATCCGCACATTGTCGGGTCCACGAACATTCGAATTAGCCACTCCGAGAGGGCCTGAAGAGACCGAGAAGGGATTGACGCATTGTTGGGTCCACGGTTAATCCGGGAGTATTTTTAGCCTTATGGCTTAGTGCATTTTGTGATATGTCCGGAGTGTCACGATGTTTTGACTTTCCGTAATGCTTGTGGATGTAATACATATTTATCAGAGGTGCTTGGGCTAGAATGGTTTATGGATGATGTGTTGTGTGTAATTGGTCCTCAGCTGTGAATTGATGTCTGGCTATAGTTTTCGTGATTATTTTCCAATCAAAAACTCCTCGGATTCGGAGTTATTTTCAGAGTGCTTACTTGTTCAATCCTACTTTCAAGATTTGAACTATTTTAACTAAATGAAACATCTCGGGAAGTCTTTCTAAATTAATCATGTTATTGTATTCCCAGAATATGATATGTATGGCTTGTATTTGTATTTTAATCTTGCACTAGCAAAACAGTGGAGTTTTGCTAACCCCCGAGTATTCGGGGGTGGATGTCTGTATTGCGTCCAGGTATTTGCAGGTTGCTAGGGAGCGAATCACTGGATCGGTATGAAGGATGATGGAAGACGATGATACTAATCACATGAAGACCATTCGTTGATGTGTTCAAACCCCTGCGTGGGTACGAGTTATGAGAATAAGTTATGTATGTTCGATATGTTGTGTTGTGGCAAAGACCAAATCGGTCTAGTGGTTCGACTTTAGTCTGTTGGCATGTATGGTTTATCGTGTTTTTCTGTATTTAGCCTGGTAGATCCTCACCGCGAAGGTCTGCGGCGCTGTAATATTCCCAATCGGTTTGGGGGTGTTACACACAGAGTACAGTTCCTTGTGTGCTCTATAAACTCCAGCATCAGTATCACCAATTATTTACTCCTGTGGGTGATCTCTTAACCACCTCCTGTCGGGTTCTAAGCCAGCATCCTTTGTTGTGTCCTGTTGGGCTGTAGGTTCAACTTTATCTCCCACAGCATTAGTTCCAACTACTTTATATGTTCTTACAGCGGCGGGATTAATCTCTAGAGTGACGATAGGGTCTTCCTGCGGCTGTGAGATTTCCTCAAGAGAGAGCGTGTGGATAGCTTGGGTTAGGTTTTTTGTTCCTGTAGGATCGCAATGGGGTTAATCTAAGACGCTGACAGAGGAGTATCTAAAAAATATACCCTCATCGGATTTCCCGTCAAAGGCTTTGAGACAACGACAAAAAACGAAACATGTCGGCCAAAGTTGACCTTTATTCGACAGGGAGAAAGTTCTAGGCTAAAGTTAAGCCAACAAGCCGCCGGCTAAAGTCTATTTTTTTATTATTTAAAGCTTGGATTTTAGCGAACGGTTAAATTACGGCCGTCGGCTAAAGTTTAAAATTTTAACAATAAAAAAATTGACTTTAGCCGATGAAAAAAGGTTGCGCCGTTAGCTAAAGTCTAAAATTTAAATAATAAAAAAAATAGCTGACGGTTTGTGTAATAGTGGTCGGCTAAAGGCTATTTTTTATTAAAAAATAATTTCATATTTTGTTTTACCAAAACATGTCTTTGAATATATATCATCACAAACCAAACACCAACACAACATTAATAATAAAGAATTCCAGAAGCACAAGTCAAACAAATACATCAAGATATATCAATCTCAATAAAATCCTAATATTTACAAACATAATATCCCAAATACGTGTACATCATCATATCTACACAAACATATGAAAATGGTAACTAAATACTACCCAAACCACGAAAAATATAATTAGTACCGTTATGTGAGTTATCATGGTGCTGTGAAGATGAAGTTGGAGTCTGTAAAGGGATAATCAGAGGTCGTGGCGCCAGAATCCCGCTTGAGTCATATTCGAGATGAGTGAGTTCATATATGCTAACATCATCTGCGTCTACTGAGTCATCGCCTGCTGCTGTCTCTCCATCGCCTGCTGGTGCTGGGCCGCCATAGCTTGCTGCTTCTGAGTCATCAATTGTTGTTGCTCTTCTTAGAATTTAGCAAACTTTCTTTAGCCCGTGTTTATAACTCAAGCTGGAACTCATTGGCTATCTCTAATTTCTCCTCCACAAAGGCCTTCTGCATATCGCCCCGATGTGCTTGAAAGCCTGTCACATTCTTCAACAATCTATTACACTCTGTTCCCATCATCGGCATGTAAAAATGGCTCCCATTAGGAGGGTAAATAGTACCCTACATCCTAGCTCTGATATAAGGATCTGTCTGATCGTCCTGCTCAATGGCTGCGAGATCCATCTCAGCTAACTCGGGATTCTTCTCCTTCGCGATCTATGCCAATATATCATCGGAATCCATCCTGATCATCTCATAATTCACATTAAAAATAAAATAATTGGATATGAATAAAGGTCGGAGAAAATACATGACGCACTACAAAAAAAAAAAAATTTCAGTAGTTAATTATGTTTTTTTCTTACAAGTTCTTCAACACATCTCGGATATAGCTTCTCAATAACATAGACAAACTGATTGTCCACTTGATTAGAAATTGCAGCCTCGAGAGCAACACATGCTAATGATTGTGACCACAAACTATGGTGCTCCGCTTAACGACTACGATTGGCCACATTGGTCTTACAAGTGGACTACAAAAGGATTCACGTCAAATCAATAATAAACTATTTCGGCACTGAATGTAAAATTTATTTGATAATAATAATAACATATTCATAACAGATAATACTATAAATTTAGTAATAATGTAATTTTTAATACTTATACGATAAAGCTCGGGTCGTTGAATTGAACGCACAACCACTTCCACTCGTGTACCCGGTACTTGAACTCTAAGGGAATTTCTATGCCCACCCAAGCCTCTCAAAAAAGGTGCAGCTCATTTTTCCAAGACCTGTACATGTACAGGTGACATAAAAGCATAAAGATTTGAGATTTATTTATTCGAGCACACACACACACACATACACACACACACACACACACACATATATATATATATATATATATATATATTCCAACACATAAATGATAACTTAGACGTATAAATAACATTACTTACTTCGTGGTCTTCTCGTTCATATTTTACGCTTCCCCTTCACATTCCTCAACCACAAGTGTTTCCTTATATTCATTTCTTCAATACCTGGGATCGCCTTTCGTCTTACTCATACAAGCCAAAATAGTTTCCACCACACTTTCACAAATATTTTTCGATATGCATGACATCTAGATAGCTCCTTATCAACAGCTACTCCAATAAGGTAGTTCCCAAAATATACTTTTGTGTGACCAGTACTTATACCTTTCGGGAGTGTCAGGGGTTGTTCCATGTATATCCGGATGGTTACTTAACAGACCAAAATCATACTCGTTCAGCACAAATAATATTTCATCCCATGTCCACTCTCATGGTGGTGCATCCATCTCTACATTTCCATCAAATGTTGCACCATCCATATGCCATCTATGTTCCCTGTCAAGACTAACCTGATGACTCATTCGGATTATTTTTCTGCAGTGGTACCTCGCACAGTCTGCATTCAAGCATATTGGACAACCTCTATATCCACTAATAATATATCTGGACAACATACTGTATGCTGGAAAATCACTAATAGTGCTGGTACAAATGGCATGCAAATAGAACATCTCCTGCGAGTAACTGTCGTAAGTGGGATGGCCTTGGTTCCACAGTGACTTCAATGCTTCTATCAATACATATCGATACATTTTCCTAGATATCCTACCCCTGGCACTAATAGGATCAACATCGTATATTCCTTCTTCATGCCCATCCACGGAATAAAGTTGTAAGGAATCACCACCACCGGCCATATAGTATATGAAAGACTCATGTTACCAAAAGGATTGAATCTGTCAGATGCAAGCCCAAGTCTCACATTCCAGATATCAGATGAAAACTCAGGATATTTCATATCTATATGCTTTCATGCCTCTCCATCCGAATGATATATCATAGTATCGTCTTCATGTGCATGAGCCTCGCCGTATCATCTCATGGCGTTTTGCTGTGTGAGGCGACATAAGCCTTTGTAACCTATTTTCAATGGGAAATACCAAAGTACCTTAACCACTTTCTGTTTTCCAGAAGGAGTAATCTTATACCTCTCCATGTCACATACTGGACATCTCGTGAGATCTTCATTCTGCTGCCCCTAATATATAGCATAATCGTATATGCAAACATGTATCTTGATGTAGGAAAATCCAAGATCTCTCAGGATTCGTCTCATTTTCACATGCCTATTAGGAAGACGATGACCTTATGGTAGCATATTATCGGTGATTTCCAAATAATCATTCACAGCCTTGATGTATAATATATTTTCCACCTTTAACCTCATTGTTTCCATGACAAGAATAGTCCTATTACACTGAGGATATAGAGAGGTTTGTTGAAGGTGAATGAGATTTTTGTATTTGTCAACGATAGTAGTGTTGAGAAGCATTGGTGTAAAAGAATGGTGACTTGGCTCAACATCATGGTAATCATGATCTTCAAGAGGTCACCCAATTGAAAATAACCAAACACGTTGTCAATCAATTTTTTTGTGGGATCTGTAGACGTGTTTCTACTGTACTATCCATGATCATGTGGATTAAGTAACACTAATTCTTCACCGTGGTAAATCGAACATGTATATTTCTCCCAAAAACTTTTTTTTAGGTGCTCCCATAAGATATTAAATGAGAAATGATACATATCACTGCGACATCTACATTTGTTACACGGACAATAGTGCAATATAATACCGTTGTCATGGTCCTTCACAAATTGCATGAACTTCTTCAGTCCAACCATTACTCTAGCATCCCATTTTTATTTATCCAACTTTTATCCATTATCCCGTAAATATGAATATACTAAGCCAATCAACACATTTTCATCTATACTTTCTTCACGGTTTCACCACAAATCATCACATTCATGAATTTCATCGAGATTTATCATGTACATATCCATAATATTCAACACATTTTCATTATATTTTAATGAATATGATTAATACATACCTATATATTACGAAATATAGCCTCACGAGTGCAGTCAAGATTGATTTCGAGCTTTTTCCTTCTCTTTTCTAATTTCTTCTTTTGGAGTTGTGAAAAAATAGGAACTAGAACTTATATATATTTATTTGAAGGTTTAGCCAAAAGGAGTAGTCGTCGGCTAAAGTATGATATGTCATCGGCTAAAGTGAAGGAAAAGTCATCGGCTTAACTTTATATTTTAGCCAACAACAGTTACAACTTTAGCCGACAACATATGGAATGGCCGTCGGCTAAAACACTTTACCCGAGGATGTGGGTAGTCGTCGGCTTTTCCTGTGAACTTTAGCCAGTGACAGACCAGTGTCCTTGGCCGTTCTATCTTGTGTTGTCGGTTAAAGTACTTTTTCTGGTAGTGTTTCACTTGGGAACACCATTTTGTTGAGGAGTACCGTCTTCTGAACATTCGTGTTGTACGCCATTATCTGCACAGTACTGCTCTATGAAGCGGTTTGTGAATTATGTGCCTCTGTCGGACCGACTGGATATAATGCTCACCCCTTTATTGTTCTGTAGCTGTTTCAGGCATTCCGGCAGCTTCATGGTTGTCTCTTTCTTCTTTCTCAGGAATATGGTCCATAAATACCTGGAGAAATCACCAGTAACAAGACAATATGTCTTACCTACCATGCTGACAGGGTCTACAGGGCCATAAAGGTCCATATGGAGTAATACAGGACCCTACGGGTTGAGATATATGATTGCTCTTCATAGAGGTATTGACTTGCTTGACTTTCTGATAGGGTCCGCAGACGCTGTTCTTATGAATGAAACATCGGGCAAGCTTCTGATCATTCCCTGTTAGACCAATTTGTTGATGGTCTTGAAGTTGATACGAGTCCTTTTGTGCCATATCCAGCTTTGATCTGCAGCGCCTTTGTGTTGGAAAAAATAATATCCTAAGTCTTCTGATAAATGCACCCTTGTCCCTATAGCGCAACATCATACAACACCCAAAGAAGACAAATCTTATAGTTAAGCTCCAGAGTAGAGCAGCAGAAGAAACATTGGCTATGACAAATGGTGTTTTAGGTGTTTTACTTAGGAAAAATAAAAGAAAAAACCAATAGAACATAGATTGAACTTTAAGATGTTGTGAAGTATCTTTATTCATAAATTATTCACGGTTTTTAAAGTAGTATTTAATGCTGACAGTACAGCATCTAATACACCCGAAGAGGCTAGAGACAAAAGAGAATTTAATGTTGGTCAAAGGGAATGTATGAAGCATTAAATATGAAATATATTTAATTTAAACATTCTGAAGCCACCAACTAGAGCTGTATATATCTAACTAGCGAGCCAACGGCTACATTTATGACAAATCTATTTTCAAGGTTATAAATAGCCAAAGCAAGAGGACATTGCAAAACAACTGCTCACACAAGAGTTATTCGATACACCGAGCTTATCATCCAAGAGCAATATATTTCTACATACAACATATATCATGAGTGAAGAAATATCTACATCCTCAACAAAAAATAGCACAACTACGGTGAAGCTTACAAGGCCTACATCTATTGTTCTATTCGTGATACTTCAAAAAACTATTGTTGAGACCCTTAACACTATGTGGACTAAGTCAAGCTATTCCGGCCTGTGTGGGAAGAATAGAGTTCAAGGATGAAGCTTCAATCTATGTGAGAAGAAGCAAGTCAAAGAAGCATACAACCAATCTGTGTGAATGACTCAAGATATAGTCGACTGTATCAATCTGTGTGAGCGATACAGTAACAGGTTTAATTAAAATTATATAGTTGTGTAGGCCTTGATTTTAATAAACTTATTAATCGTGTGTGGAGGACCTATGGACGTAAAGGGGATTACCTCGAACCACACTAAACTGTGTCTTATTACTTCTGTCCTTATTATTTTCCTGCTGCCTGTAATTTTCGTATTCTTGTTTTGAAAATCCTGTAAGCGCCAAGTTATCGGAGATTGTCTAGTTGCTGTACTTACAGCAACTTAGTCTAAGACTTTTTCTACGCAAACTTAACTTCGAAAAATATTACAGCTTATTCAACCTGCTCTTCTAAGCTGTACAATAATAAAATGTGTCCAACAAGCGGTATCAGAGATGTTGATTCTATAAAGAGTCAATTGATTTTTAACCTGAATCAGATTCAAAATTCACTAGCTTTTGAAAAACTTCATTTTTATATCTCTTTCATTCATCATATTATTGCCATGGATACATTTATTGTAACACTCCCAAGATATTTAGGGTATATTACAGTACCGTGGACCCCTACGTGGGACCCACCAGGCTAACTAATTTATACCACTCATCTAACCAACTCGGTTAGCGAGAAAACACACATCACCAAGACGCACAGTAAATAAAACTCCCGATACAACCGGTAAACCAGACAACATCGTAAATCACATATGAAATTTAGTATACAATCCATCTTCGAAAATTTAAAACACCCAAGTACCCGCAAGTACTGTAACACCCCCGATATATTCAGGAATATTACAGTGCCGTAAATCCTTTACGTAAGAATTTACAAGGCTGATGAAATGAAAAGACAATAACAAATACCAACATACGATGGCAACATAAATAAAATACAATGAGTCTGAAACAACACCGACAGTACAAATGTCCAACAGTGAACATTAATACATACCCAAATCAAATATAACAAAGGACAATGCACTCGAGTGCTTTATTAAAAACAACTTTGAAATTCAACAAATCATTCCAGCCGGAACATCACTCTGCACCTCCGTCGTCATGCGGCTCTAATGGTTGTTTCCCCGCTCTCCTGTATCCTTAACATAAATAAATGTTCATCCCTGAAGGGGTTAACACAACGATGCTAGTATAAGTGCCACAACATATTATTCAACATCTCACAAATAATACATAAATAAAAACAATACCAACGAGTCTCTTCCTACGAGAAGACTCAAAAATATCATACACAAATGATAATCACAACATGACATCACAACATACACATGGTAATTCCGATGATCCAGCATTCACTGCCTAGATCCCAAGATGATACCGTCGGACCAACACGAGGTGGAAAAACATGTCTGATGATCCAGTGCATGCTAGCATAGATCCCAAGATGATCTCATCGTACCAACACGAGGTGGACATACAACAACGACACATATGCACGACAATATGTATAACATCAATACATAAAACATAATATAAGGTACTTGCCTCAAATTGACGACAAGGATAAAACTTTGATGAATATTAATACACTCGAAGGTCGCCCCTTCGATCGATCATGTAGTAAAACTCGGACCTAAAATAGAAGAAATAATATAAAGTTCATCTTACGTCGAGTAATTAACGTACAAACATCTAGCAATCCAAACTATGGCCGAAAGTTTAACAAAATGTATCCTGCCTGATCTGCATAACGTATGTTACGTACCCAACGTAGCGTACGTTAAGCCTGCTCTTTAGCGTACGTAAGCTATGAAGCCTAGCACACGCTAAGCATGAATTTGATCGTTTATTCTCTGATCAGACGACTGTCTTGCCTGATGGTATAATGTATGAAATGAATGATGATTAACGTACGTTATACTCATAAACATATTTCTCATGCTAAAAGGAATGATCCAATGATGTTCAATATCTTCCGATTTCAAGGATAAGCATATCAGCATGATGTCATACTCCAATCTTGATTACAAATTCTCTTACGTAGTTCGGGTGATCTAAGGATGATATACTTGTTACCAATATCATCAATACACTCAAACTTCATCATGAACATTAATTGACCAACCCAACTTATAAGAAATGATACGACCTTCGATGATTCCTCTTTCCTAAGTCCGTTTGGCAAAAGTGATATCAATACCAAGTATACATTCATTATGGAAACACCATTCAATATGGATTATCAATCTCAGAACACTACTCTTGTTGTTTGTCGTAACAAGATTCCAACTATAATGTTCTCAACAATGGTAACTTAAGCATAATTATTCCAACTTCCTAAACATGATGTTTGGTTGAATAAATCATCTATTAAACGAATATTCACGGTAGTATGATCATAAAATCATTAAGAACACGAATCCAAGGTTGGAGATGGCATTAACATACCTTAAGATGAAGAAAACACCGAGCCAATAGGTAGAGTCCAACTCCGGTTGCTTGTGTGCCAATCCAAGATGTTTCTAAACTTCAATGATCAAGTATAAATGATATCCAATCTCCAATGATCGAGTATAGATGGTCTATGGGTGTTTTAGGTGGCTGGGAACTCTCTGGAAATGAAGGGAGGTGAAAGACAAGTGAAGGAAATGAAATGAAATGAAATGGGGTGCTGTCCCATTTATAATTTTCTGACCATAATGTACGTTAGCCCTTGTGCATAGCGTGCGTTATCGTCCAATGATAGCTTACTGTGTCGATTCTGTACACACTTACGTACGCTAGACCATAAAGTTACGTACGTAATCAATACCAATTAGCGTACGCTATATACATACCTTAGCGTATGTTAACACCCGTTGACTCAAAACTGTCCAGGTTCATGCCGCGGGAATCTTATCCAGACCTACAAACCAACTGGGCCATGTGCTAGCCGCCCTGCTCAATTATTAATTTCTTTACGTACGCTATGCTTCATTCATAGCATACGCTACTCATGGCTTATAATGTACGTTATGCTTACTGCTTAGCATACGTTATATCGTAGTTGCATGTGAAAATTATATGTTGATATTATCATGCACGTGGATACGAATATGGAAAAATCATACTTTGATTATCGATATCACAAATTCGAATAATACAGGGTTCAAATACAGACGAAAATACTCAATAATTATCCGGATATTACATACTCTCCTTCTAAAAAGGAGTTTCATCATGAAACTCAAGACGAAAATAACTCTGGGTATCTGTATTTCATACTATCCTCTATCTCCCAAGTAGATTCTTCAACTCCGTGGCGCGACCACTGAATCTTAACCAAAGTGATCAGTTTATTTCTCAATTGTTTAACTCGACTTTCGAGTATTTTGATTGGTCTCTTCAAACGTGCCATCCTTTGCGACTTCAATCTCGCCGAAATCAATGACATGACTGGGATCTGGTATATACTTCCGTAACTGGGATACGTGGAACACGTTATGAACATGGCTCAGCGACGGCGGTAATGCCAGCCTGTATGCTAACTCTCCAACTCTTTCAAGAATCTTGAACGGTCAGATATACCTCGGACTCAGCTTCCCTTTTTTCCAAAATGAAAGATTCCCTGAGTAGGAGAAACTTTTAAAAGAACGTGATCTCCAATACTGAACTCTAATGGGCGACAGCGCACGTCTGCATAAGATTTCTGCCGACTCTGGGCGGTCAACAGTCTTTCACGAATCAAAGCTATCTTTTCTTGTGTTTGTACGATCAACTCTGGTTCTATCCCGATCAAGTCTGATGAATCATCCCAACATAGGGGCAATCTGCATCTCCTCCCGTATAATGCTTCAAAAGGTTCCATCTTAATGAAGCATGACAACTATTGTTGTAAGTGAATTCCATTAGTGGTAGATGAACTTCCCACTCAGTCGACCAATCTAAGGCACAAGCTCTCAGCATGTCTTCCACTATTTGAATAGTCCTCTCGGACTGTCCGTCTGTCTGTGGATGATAAACTGTGCTAAAGTTCAACTTAATTCCTAAGGCCTTATGAACTGCTTTCCAAAAATGTGACATGAAGAGACCGTCTTGTTCAGAAATAATGGTCTTCGGCATACCATGCAATCGGACTACCTCTGTAATAAACACTCGTGCCAACTTCTCTGGTCCCCAAGTGTCCTTAATGCCTAGAAAATGAGCCGATTTGGTTAAACGTCAACTATCACCCAAATCATGTTCATCCCTGTTCTGGTCTTCCGCGTATTAGTGATAAATCCCATCGATATGTCTTCCCACTTCCATTCAGGAATCGGGAGTGGCTTCAGCATTCCGGCAGGTCATTGATGTTCAATCTTAACCTGCTGGAAAATCAAGCATTTCGAGACATAATCCGCTACATCTTTCTTCATGTTTCCCCACCAAAAATTCTGCTTCAGATCCTTATACATCTTACTGGTGCCCGGGTGGATATAATAGATCGTACTGTGAGCTTTCTTCAGAATTGTCTGCTTCAAAACATTTACAAAGGGAACACAAAATCGGCTTTGAAATCTCAAAACTCCATCATCATGAATTACGAATCTTGGGGCCTTTCCCTTACTCACTTCATCACGTAACCGAATCATCAGAGTATCATCTAATTGCTTAGATTTGATATCTTCGATTAATGATGAAGTTAGTTCCATCACACACAGTTGTCCTTGGACTCTTTGCAACCATATTTCAATTTCTTTGCGAATCAATTCTCGATGAATGTTGGTCTGGGAGGTAGAGTTTCCAACATTCGAATAGAAACGGCTTTGCGGCTTAGTGCATCAGCCACCACATTTGCTTTGCCTGAATGATAAAGAATCTCCAAGTCGTAATCTTTAATCAATTCCAGCCATCTCATCTGTCGCATGTTTAACTCTTTCTGACTGAAGATGTACTTGAGACTCTTATGATCCATGAAGATCTGACAGTGAGTCCCGTACAGATAATGCCTCCAGATTTTCAATGCGAAAACCACCGCTGCCAGCTCCAAATCATGCGTTGGGTAATTTACTTCATAAGGATTCAACTGTCGTGATGCATAGGCGATCACCTTCTCATTTTGCATCAATACACATCTGAGACCTTGGTTTGAAGCGTCACTGTAAACTGTGAATCCTCCAGTTCCCTGTGGTTGTGATAAATTGGTGCCGTTGTCAATCTCTTGTTCAGTTCATCAAAGCTGGCCTGGCACATCTCGTTCCACTCAAACTTTTGGGTCTTCTATAGTAATCGAGTAAGTGGTCATGTAATTTTGGGAAACCCTTCCACAAACCGTCGATAGTACCCAGCAAGTCCTAGGAAACTTCTGACTTCCTTCACGTTCTTAGGCAACTTCCAATCCAATTTGACTTTCTGGGGATCTAGTTGGATTCCTTCTAATGATACCACATGACTGAGGAACATCACTTCTTTTAGCCAGAATTCACACTTAGAAAGTTTGGCGTACAATTGCTCGCTTCTGAAAAGGTCTAAAATGATCCACAATTGCTGCGCATGCTCTTCCGGGCTGTTGAAATAAACAAGAATATCATCAATAAACACAACTACGAATTTGTCCAAGTACTCTATAAATACTCGATTCATCAATTGCATGAACACAGTTGGGGCATTAGTGAGACCAAATGGCATCACGACAAACTTATAGTGTCCGTAGCGAGTTCTGAACGTTGACTTTGGAACATCGGATTCCTCAATCCTCAACTAATGATATCCCGACCACAGATCGATCTTAGAAAACACTGTTGCTCCTTGCAATTGGTCAAACAAATTATCAATCCGTAGAAACAGATACTTGTTCTTGATCGTCATCTTGTTCAGCTCTCGATAGTCAATACACAATCCAAGCGATCCATCGTTCTACCGGACAAAAAGAACTAGTCCACCCTTGGGCGAAACACTTGGCTGAATATATCCTTTGTCCAGTAACTCTTCTAGTTGCTTCTTCAATTCGGACATCTCAGTAGGTGCCATACAATACAACGCCTTAGAAATTGGTGTAGCTCCTGGTTCCATCTCAATGGTGAATTCTACAACTCGTCGTGGAGGTATTCCAGGTAATTCGTCAGGAAACACATCCGGGAATTCATTCACGACAGGAATGTATGAAAGTTCCACTTTTCCGTCTTCCTTTTTCATAGCGTAACACCAGTATCCAGTACAGCCCTGTTTTAGTAGTTTGACAACATTCATTGCTTTGATCACCTTTCCTGAGCTTCCTGGTCTCCATCCCTCGAACAATATTTCGGAACCATCTTCAGCTATCATCGAGATATTCCTCTTAGGGTAGTTTACAATAGCTCCATATCGATTAAGCAAATAATCTCCGAGAATTAGGTCGTCTCCTTGCATTTCTATCACAATCAGATTTGAGGGACACTCTCTCTCTCCAATGGATACAGGAAAATCTCTAGTTTCTAAGTTTTCCATAATTTTCTCTCCAATCGGTAAACCCACAACATAAGGCTCACAATAGTAAAAACTAGAAATGTTCAAACGATTTACACAAGACAAGGATATAAATGAATGTGTAGCCCCTGTATCGAATAAAATGCTAACTGGTTGTGAAAGGGTCTGAACGGTACCTATCACAGCAGCATCCTGATCGTCTGCCCTCCTCATCTCATACAGGTGTGGAGGAACGGATCCGGCACTCGATGTCCCCTTTCAGTCGAACTGTCCTCTGCCCCGTCCCCGACCAAAACTCAGGGGTGGCTGGACACTCTGCTGCGTCTGTGGAACACTCGTCTCTCTCTGAACTGGTTGTGATGCATGAGCTCTAAAAGATTTTTCAGCCTTCTCACAGAACACCGCACGATGTCCCTCTCGACCACAATCATAACATGTCACGGCGGGAAGTGAGCAATCTCGTCGATAGTGTCCCATCCGACCACAGTTAAAGCACTTCCTGGTTACATCCATCATGGCTGATACTGCTCCGAAGTTCTTTCCGCTCTTGGATGGGTGCGGAGGTTTCTTGAATGAATGGAAGGATGACTGGGCCTTGCGGGGACCACTGCTCTTGTGCTCCGTGAAATTACCAAACAGTTTCTGTTTCTTGGAATCGGCGAACTTTTCCATCGATGCTTCCTTAATCTCATATGCTAACGCTTTTTCCTGATACTGATGGAGATTGGTGCATTCAAAACCAGACATGTACCTCTGCATCTCCGGTTTCATTCTCATATCGAAGTGGATCATCATTTCCGCATCTGTTCTGACCAAGTGTCGAACAAACGCCATCTGCTGATTAAACGTTTAATCATCTGGGATACTGGCATGTCTAACGGCTGTGTGGAGAAAAATTCCCGAACTTCAGCTTCCCTCAACGGACGGGGACAGTACTGAGCTTCCATCATCAATTTAAATTCTCCCCAGTCGGCATCATGATCTATAGGCCAGATGGCTTCCCACCACTCGGACGCTTCCCCTATCAGAGAGTACTGGGCTATGGGAACTCTCCGGTCGTCTGGGCAGTTAATCCCTGCGAACACTTTCTCCAACTCTCTGAGCCAGTGATCCCACGTCGGCATCTCCGAGAAACCATCAAACTTTGGCGGATGCATTTTCGACACCTCCTGGAGCCATCGGTCTCCTTGATTTGCCAAGTCTGGGATACCTTGTTGTCTCTTTCCCTATTGCAATCCTACTGCCACCTATATTTGGTCCACAACCTGAGCAAATTAAGTCATCTGGTTGACCACCTGACGAAGTATGTCGGGAACAACAGGTTTTGGTTCGTTGTTAATAGATTCTTGTGGCTTGCCTGAGCTGTGGCTAGCCTGATTTGAAGGTGAAGCTTCTCTCTCAGCATTCCTTCGTCTGCGTCCGTGACCGCGACCACGTCCATGTCCTCCTCTCGACATACTGTAAGCATAATTACTCAATATACACGGAACAATATTGTTCTAATGTTCAAGTATAAAGAGGTACAACATTCAAAGGATGGGATAGAGTTTAGGAACTTACAACTACCGCTTGCACGAAGACGTAAGCATTATAGTGATGTTATGCACGGCTGGTTACCTCAAAAGACATGAATGACCCCTATTTTAACCCAATGGCCAAGATATCCATAATCTTAGCTCTGATACCATATTCTGTAACACCCCCGATATAATCAGGAATATTACAGCACCATAAATCCTTTACGTAAGAATTTACAAGGGTGATGAAACGAAAAGACAATAACAAATACCAACAAACGATGGCAACAGAAATAAAATACAATGAGTCTGAAACAACACTGACAGTACAAACGTCCAACAGTGAACATTAATACATACCCAAATCAAATATAACAAAGAACAACGCACTCGAGTGCTTTATTAAAAACAACATTCAAATTCAACAAATCATTCTAGCCGGAACATCACTCTGCACCTCCGTCGTCATGCGTCTCTAATGGTTGTTTCCCCGCTCTCCTGTATCCTGAACATAAACAAATGTTCACCCCCGAAGGGGTTAGCACAACGATGTTAGTATAAGTGCCACAACATATTATTCAACGTCTCACCAATAATACATAAATAACAACAATACCAACGCGTCTCTTCATACGAGAAGACTCACAAATATCATACACAAATTATAATCACAACATGACATCACAACATACACATGGTAATTCCGATGATCCAGCGTTCAATGCCTAGATCCCAAGATGATCCCGTCGGACCAACACGAGGTGGAAAAACCTGTCCGATGATCCAGCACACGCTAGCATAGATCCCTAGATGATCCCGTCGGACCAACACGAGGTGGACATACAACAACGACACATATGCATGACAATATGTATAACATCAATACGTAAAACATAATATAAGGTACTTTCCTCAAATTGACGACAAGGATAAAACTTCGACGAATATCAATACACTCGAAGGTCGCCCCTTCGATCGATCACATAGTAAAACTCAGACATAAAATAGAAGAAATAATATAGAGTTCATCTTACGTCGAGTAATTAACATACGAACATCTAGCAATCCAAACTACGGCCGAAATTTCAACAAAACATATCCTGTCTGATCTGCATAACGTACGTTATGTACCTAATGTAGTGTACGTTAAGCCTGCTCGTTAGCATACGTAAGCTACGCTAAGCATGCATTTGACAGTTTCTTCTCTGATCAGACAACTGTCTTGCCTGATGGTATAACGTACGTAATACATGATGATTAATGTACGTTATACTCATAAACATATTTCTCATGTTAAAAGGAATGATCCAATGATGTTCAATATCTTCCAATTTCAAGGATAAGCATATCATCATGATGTCATACTCCAATCTTGATTACAAATTCTCTTATGTAGTTCGGGTAATCTAAGGATAATACACTTGTTACCAATATCATCAATACATTCAAACTTCATCATGAAGATTAATTAACCAACCCAACTTATAAGAAATGGTACGACCTTCGATGATTCCTCTTTCCTAAGTCTGTTTAGAAAAAGTGATATCAATACCAAGTCTATAATCATTATGGAAACACCATTCAATACGGATTATCAATCTCAAAACACTACTCTTGTTGTTTCTCATAACAAGATTCCAACTATAATGTTCTCAACAATGGTAACTTAAGCATAATCATCCCAACTTCTTAAACATGATGTGTGGTTGAATAAATCATCTATGGAACCTAATATTCTCGGTAGTATGATCATAACATCCTTCAGAACACAAATCCAAGGTTGGAGATAGCATTAACATACCTTAAGATGAAGAAAACACCGAGACAATAAGTAGAGTCCAACTCCGGTTGCTTGTATGCCAATCCAGAATGTTTCTCAACTTCAATGATCAAGTATAAGTGATATCCAATCTCCAATTATCATGTATAGATGGTCTATGGGTGTTTTTGGTGGCTGGGAACTCCTTGGAAATGAAGGGAGGTGAAAGACATGTGAAGGACACGAAATGAAATGAAATGGGGTGCTGTCCCATTTATAATTTTCTGACCTTAACGTATGTTAGCCCTTGTGCATAGCGTACATTATCGTCCAATGATAGCTTACTTTCTCGATTTTGTACACGCTTACGTACGCTACACCATCAAGTTATGTACGTAATCAATACCAATTAGCATACGCTATAAACATACCTTAGCGTACGTTAACACCCGTTGACTCAAAACTGTCCAGGTTCATGCCGCGGGAATCTTATCCGAACCTACAAACCAACTGTGTCTCATGTTCTAGCCGCCCTGCTCGATTATTAATTTCTTTACGTACGCTATGCTTCATTCATAGCGTACGCTACTCTTGGCTTATAACGTATGTTATGCTTACTGCTTAGCGTACATTATATCGTAGTTGCATGTAAAAATTATATGCTGATATTATCATGCACGTGGATATGAATACATAAAAGATCATACTTTGATTATCAATATCACAAATTCGAATAATACAGGGTTCAAATACAGATGAAAATGCTCAACAATTATCTGGATATTACAAGTACCATCTATCAGTTTACAAGTTTGGAAAACAAATGTTTTAAAATGGACAACTGAAATAAAGGGGATGAATTGCCCACGTCAAGAACCATAGCCAGCATCCTCGTACTACTCCAGTGCCTGCTCGACCGGCTGAACGCAACCTGAAATTCATAGCACGAATTTCCCCAAACGGGTCCCCAAAGGGGTTAGCAATTACTCTAGTATAAGTAATCAAGGCAAACCAATCGCTTACACATTTCATTGTACATGCTTCAAATCGTTTCAAAATCAAAAAAAGACATGTATTTTCCCGAAAAACAAAAAGTCAAATATCACAGTTCAAAAATTGCCTAGGACTAGGGCTAAACCACTGGTCCCATCTGAGGCCTCTATGGACCCTCCCGGACTGGCCATAGTTATAAATCACGCACATGACCTGCCTAGGATCGGTGCGAAACCACTGGTCCCATCCGAGGCCTCTATGGACCCTCCCGGACTGGCTATCCAAACAAGCTCGTGAATCAGGAGCGAAATCACAGATTCCTCCGAGGCCCCATTGGACCCTCTCGGAGTGAGCAAAGCACACATATATACATTACTATTCCATGTTAAGCAAAAGGGTTTCACAAGAATACTTGCATTGAGAATATTGACGGCGAAATGAACGGAAAAATCAACTACGCTTGCTAGGAATCGATGACCGTAAAGGATTTCTATTTCTTACTTTCTCGAGCCGCCTCACTGGCCATCAAGGACATATCATAAGCAAGATCTCTACTATGATAGTCCTTTAGGGTGGTGCAGGCGAGCCCAGACATGTAATCACGAATCCTCGGTTTCATTCGCCTAGAAATGTGGCAAATCTTGTCACTCTCCTCCATAACCTCGGCCTTCACGAAGCCCAATTCCCGGTTGAAATCTGCAATGGCCTGAGAAACCGGAATATCTCGAGGCTGAGCATCCTAAAAAGCATGGACACATGCCTAGAGAACCGGCCACGGACAGTACTCAGCTTCCATAAGGTCTCTGAACTCGGCCCACGAAGCATCATGATCCTGAGGCCCGATAGCCTCCCACCAATCAGCAGCATCACCAGTGAGAAAATACTGGGTGATTGGGACCTTGCAATCCTCAGGACAATTTGTGGCAACAAAGACCTTGGGCATCTCTATGATCCACCCCTCCCAACCAATCGGGTCTGAAGCCCCAGAAAACTGAGAAGGATGCATCTTGGTGACATCCTGAAGCCAACGATCCGCTCCAGCCCGAGCAGCATGAGCCGGAGTTAGGTTTTGAACCACCTGGGCTATCGAAGCCATTTGGTTCACCATTTGTTGCATCATAGCTGCAACACCAAAGTCGGCGCCATTACCGGCTACGCCATCTTGAGTAGCAGTATGGCCCTGGCGGCCATCCGTAATGCCGGCTCCAGAAGAGTGTGACGTGGCCGCCCCACTAGCTGTCCCACGTCCCCGGCCGCATCCACGACCACGATCTCTACCTCAACCTCTCCCAGCATCGATACTGGAGATAAAAGGTAGTAAAAGCAACTCGACAATAAGTACGAGAGGGAAATAATCACAGTTCAAGAAAAGGAAGTACGATAAGAGAAAACAAAAGAATCGAGTAATGAAAACTTACGAACACTGGAAGTACGGAGATGATGGCAGCGTGAAGATGATGTGCAAAATAAAACACAACTAGACCCAATTAACCGACAAGCCTAGGTATCCATAAACCTAGTGCTCCGATACCATTTTCTGTAACACCCCCAAGATATTCAGGGTATATTACAGCACCGTGGACCCCTCCATGGGACCCATCAGGCTAACTAATTTATACCACTCGTCTAACCATCTCGGTTAGCGAGAAAACACATATCACCACGATGCACAGTAAATAAAACTCCCAGTACAACCGGTAAATCAAACAACATCGGAAATCACACATGAAATTTAGTATACAATCCATCTTCCCAAATTTAGAACACCTAAGTACTCACGAGTACCATCTATTAGTTTACATGTTTAGAAAACAAACATTTTAAAATGGACAACTGAAATAAAGGGACTGAATTGCATACATCAACAACCCTGTCTAGCATCCTCGTACTACTCCAGTGCCCGCTCGACCGGCTGAATGCAATTCATAACATGAATTTACCCAAATGGGTCCCCAAAGAGGTTAGCAATTATGCTAGTACAAGTAATCAAGGCAAACCAATCTCTTACACATTTCATAGTATATGCTTCAAATCGTTTCAAAATCAAAACAAGACATCTATTTTCCCTGAAAACAAACAGTCAAATATCACAGTTGAAAACTTGCTTAGGACTGGGGCTAAACCACTGGTCCCATCCGAGGCCTCTATGGACCCTCCCAAACTGGACATAGTTATAGATCACACACATGACTCGCCTAAGATCGGGGCGAAACCACTGGTCCCATCCGAGTCCTCTATGGACCCTCCCGGACTGGCTATCCAAACAAGCTCGTGAATCAGGAGCGAAATCACAGATTCCTCTGAGGCCCCGTCGGATCCTCCTGGAGTGAGCAAAGCACACACATATACATTACCATTCCATGTTAAGCATAAGGGTTTCACAAGAATACTTGCCTTGAGAATATTGACGACGAAATGAACGAGAAAATTAACTACACTTGCTAGGAATCGGACCACTAACCTAACGATTCGAAGAATACCATCGCAACCAATTCTATACGAGTATGAAAAACAGAATACACCCAAAAACCCACCTACGATTCATGTAAATTCGTACAAAAACAACAACGAGGGAGGGTCGCAATCGAACCATCTCGATTTCACAAATACCATGAAATTTACCATGAAATTGTAGGGAAACAAGGGATACACAAGGATTAATCATATACAACATGAATTAATCAACAACACAGAGCAAATCGGACAAATACTCGAAAACCCACATTTTACCCAAAGATAGGGTTCTAAGAGTTTACCTTGGATCGGAGATGAAGAACAAGGGTTGGTGTTGTTAATATACACCAAGAACTCAAGAAAGATGATAGCTTGGAGTTACAAGACTTCGAATCGCCCAGAAATTGCCCAAGAATCGCCTAGATCGCCCCAGTCGTGGAGGAGGAAGAAAAGTGAGGAAAATTGACGTGTCTAGGTCAACTCTCGGGTATATATAGCCAGATGGTTTAGCGTGTGCTAACGGCTTGTGGTTAGCACGCGGTAACCAGCCAAACCTAGTCAGAACCTTCGGTTCTGACC
Source organism: Orobanche coerulescens (assembly GCA_033398695.1). Taxonomy (NCBI): domain Eukaryota; kingdom Viridiplantae; phylum Streptophyta; class Magnoliopsida; order Lamiales; family Orobanchaceae; genus Orobanche; species Orobanche coerulescens. The sequence continues at coordinate 116,144,671 of CM065815.1, read as the reverse complement.
CGTTAGCGTGCGCTATAAGCCCCCGATTAGCGTGCGCTATCAGCCCACAGCGTGCGCTACCTGTTCGTCATCCAGAGTCCAGAAACATTTTGCCTTAACTGGAATACCGAATTAGCGTGCGCTGCCCCACACCTAGCGTGCGCTAAGTCTCAACCCTAGCGTGCGCATATCTGCATACATAGCGTGCGCTAAACTGCTCGTCCAAAGAGCATAAGCAACATACTGCCACTACCGTAGTCGAATCATTGGCGTGCACTACTGGCGAAGTTAGCGCGCGATACTCAACGAAATTAGCATGCGCTACACAACCAATTTAACGTGCATGGTGAGTGTAGACAGTAGAGTGCAGACAGTAGTATAGACAGCACTCAAAGTTGGAAAACGACGAATTCTGCCCCGAATGAAAACAACGCGCTCCCGACACTAAATAATGGACTGAAAAGGACATACACACGATGAGTTCGACTCGGTGCCAAAGCACAGAAAGAAAACACGATTTCAAAATAAATCTGGGAGAAACTGAAGTTAACATGTGAGGGAACTGAGCTCTCAAAAGAAAACAAGATTTCAAAACTCACTCAGCAGTTTCAATCTTTTGAAATGAAATCATCTGAAACACTTGAGAAACTTGTCCTCATATTTTTCGGCATTGACGGTGAACTTGAAGCATTGGGTAAAGTATATACCCAATAGGAGAAAAATCTTAAAATATTTAGATCACTCCCTGCCTGATGGTAGATTAAGACCACAGCTATGCGTGTGTCTTGTTAGTTAAATGACATATCTACTTTTGACCTCTTCTCTGATCTTAAAGCTTTTGAGTATGATATTGACAAAAGTGAAAAAGCTGAAGAGTCACCTAGAAAGACAACAACACTCTCTATTGTATCCGACAAGAGACACGGCTCTGCCCCCAGCACATCCAAAGACACATCCAAATCCGCTGACAGTGATGATGACATCCTGTGACAAGATGAAATGACCTTGCTCATGCACAAATTTCAAAAATTCATTAAGAAATCTGGAAAGGCTTCTTACAGGCCTAAACCCTTCAACAGGGTAAGCTCTGAATCGCCATCATCAAGAGACTATCTTTGTTATAAATGCAGGAAACCAGGACATTATGCAAATAGATGTCCTCATCCTAACGTACAGAAGCTGCCCGAAGCTGAGCAACAAGAGAAGGATGATAAAAGGAGTGTCTGGAGAAACAAACTAAAGGCACTTATCGGAGAATCAGAAGCCACGCCCACAGCTATCAAATTAGAGGAGAACCTATGGGCTATCACCGACAATGACTTCTCTGATGATGAAATTGAAGATAATGTCACGCCCCGACACTGGGGTTGGATGAGAATGCGACATTTATTATATAAAATAACATTTGTGGTAACAAATTTCCAGCAAGCATACATGTGCCTGATCTTAGCCCAGTGAACTAAGAATGGTTATTGCATAGAAAAGAAATATTCAAGAGTACATCGGAATTATTACATCATGCACAAAAGAGTACAGCGGAAATCAGAATACAGTTTTGACACAGGAAATAAAGAAATACTAAACGCAGCTTTATGAGTCTTATGTCTTGGCAGTATCGGAGGAAAGTCTTCACTTCATACCAGCATCTGCCTCTTCTTCCTCTTTGTCTTCTTCATCTAGTGGGGTTTTTAGAAAATCAAAGTGGGGTGCGAATAAAAGATTCTCAATAAGTTGGGGTTTGGTATTTAACGAGTTTATTATTTTCAAGAACAAAACATAATGCATTTTCTCCCACTTTTGAAAAATAATATTGTTTAATAATTGGTGCAAGTTTTCAAGAAGGCTGTTATGAATTTTGACATGAATGTACAGTCAATCTCCGTAGATTGCTGTTGAGTATGAGGAATGTACGACGTCGAGAGCCCAATGAGTATTTAGCTTTGGGAGGTCGTAGACATGACTAATCCTTTAACCTCCTTATAACGTCTTAGACCGTTATTAGTGTTTGGCCTTTGACTATCGCCACAACCTTTGGTTTGATAACTGTAGCCGTGGGCATTTGTCGGACCGTCACTATAACATTGGCCTTTGAGCTTAATCGCTCTCACATTTGGTGACGTGTTGCTTTATCTCTTATCTGGGATCGATATGTCCTTAGCTTGGGTCAATACCCGGATCATATCATAATCGCGATTATACCCGAATTCTACAACCCAGTCACCTTAGGATCACTCCGTCCTTCGACTTCAAGGGAATAGGATACGACGGTAGCTTTGCCTAGAACCGCAGCCATGCTGCTCGATTCATGACTTGGACTAACCAAATAGAAAAAGGGACTCTATAGGTACTCGTACGGACTTTAGCGGTGTGTCACGGGCTTAGAGTTTGCTATGATCCTAAGCGTCGTGCGGCCTAGCAACCCTCTTGCTAGTCAGCCTTAATCCCTCCGAAATTGGTTAAGTATGAAGTTGGCACAACGAAAGAGAGGCAATGGGTTGAGGGAAAATTTCTTCCACTAAGTTGTAAAGAGTTACAAGTATGTCTCTTACAAATGAATTCCCAAGGATGGCTGCAAATGAGCCCCAACATCCCTATTTATACTACCTCCTATCACTAGAACCTTCCTCCACCTCCTCATTTGGAGGCTTCTAGATCCTCCTACAATATTACAAATTCTAGAGTATTCTATACATTACAAGTCTTTATACAATGTCTAGAATCATCTCTAAGTTACAAGTCTTGACTCATCCAAGAGTCTCTAGCACCTTCCACATGTTTCTGGATCTTCCCGGTTCGTTCGGCCCGACCCGGCCCGCTCGGTCCGACTCGGCCCGTTTCCATGTAACCCGACCCGATCCGGCCCGGCCTTCCACACATGCCTCCGGATTACTCTTCGATGTTCTGGACCATCCCGGTCCGTTTCTGGAATGTTCCGAGTATAATTTCCGTACAGTGGACTCCTCAGCTTTCCAATGTCCACTGCCATCACAAGGCTTTTTCCCGCTAAGCCTATTATAGGGGGAGGGTGCTCCGTGCATCCCTCGCGCGCCGCCCGCGCGCGCGCCCAGTGCCTCGTGCGCACCCCTCGCGGGTGTCCGTCGCCCGTGTCCGAGTCTCGGCCCTCGGATGTGCCTCGTCTCGTCATCTTGTCCCGCATTGTCCCGAAGCGGCGTGCCTGTCCGCTGCACTCATCCGTTCGGTTCCCGGCGTGCCTTGTCCAGCCGCCCAGGTAGTCCCGCATCAGGCCTGATGGCCTTGTCCCTCGGTCGGGCACTCTGTAGCCCGGTTGGCCTGCTTGCTCGGCCATACATCCACGCATGCCGCGCCACAGGGCTAAGTCCCTCAATCGGTTGTGCCGCTCCACACGGCCTAGCTGTCCCGAACGTGCCCCGTGCACGTTGATCTGCTGAACCTCGCACTCCTCTGTGCGGGTCTGTCCGAGCGTTCTGTCGGTCATTTCTCTCGGGGCGTGACACTCTCCCCCGCCTATTCCGTCGACGTCCCCGTCGACGCTTGCTGCCACTCGGTGCCTCGATGTACCGCATTGATCCCAGACAGTACATCGGCACTTCCTCTTCAGTCAGCTTCTTCTGAAATCGAAGTGTCGTCATCGCTGCGTACGGGACTTGTTCCACAGTCAAGGGGATAATGATGGGTTTGTTCTGACCGTTCGCCCATAGTGTCTTTGCTTTTGGGAAAAAGGCAAAGTTGTTCTTCTCCAGAAAGTCCATTCCCAAAATGAGATCCCGATCGTCCATCGTGGTGACTTTGAAGTGCACTCGGCCTTCCCAGTCTCCAAGCACGATTCGCACCCCGTTTACTGCCCCTGTGACCGGTACTGCTGCTCCGTTGTTGGACTTCATCCAGCCCTTGCATGGCTGCACAAGTAGTCCCAATCTTCTGGCTTCGGCCTCAGTGATATAGTTGTAGTCGGCTCCCGTGTCGACCAAGGCCTTGATGGGTTGGTGGTTGATGGTTCCTTCCACGAACATCAACTTGCTTCCTTGCGGTCCCTTGCTGCCTGCACTGACGACAGAGTTAAGTTGTGGGATCGTGCTTACCTGGTGCACGTCCGTGTGATCAGTCGTTGGCCCCTCACATTCGGCCATGGCGTTGAGCTTCCCCATCTTCGGACAGTCCTTCATCCGATGAGCTCCGCCGCACATAAAGCATCCTCGTTGGTCGGGAGCGCCCCTGCGTTCACCCGAGTTGTATGGCTTGTCCGCATTATGTTGCGGTCTCGTCCCGAATCTTCCGCGTGATGGTTGGGCTGGTTGCTGTACTGACGTGCGGGTGTCTCCCCCGCCTTTGGCTTGACCCTCAGCTCGCGGCTCCTTCCTCTTCTCGAATTCGGCTAGGGACTCGGCCACTTTGATTGCCTCGTTAACAGTTTTCACCTCACGGCTTTGTACTCTGTCCCTGACCCAACTCGGTAGTCCATCCAGGAAGAAAAATAGTCGATCGTCCTCGGTCATGTCCGGAATCTGAAGCATGATCGATGTAAAGTCCCGAACATAGTCCGGAATGGTAGTCTTATGCTTGAGCTCGCGGAGTTTCTTCCTTGCCTCATAGCATGTGTTCTCGGGATAGAATTGTGCCTTGAGTTCCGACACGAACTCGTCCCAAGTCCCGATCGGTTGGCAAGTCCCTTTCGTAACACCGGCCTGTCGATGACGCCACCACAGCGCTGCATCGTCGGCAAGATATAGTGCAGCTTGCCGCACCTTGGCCTTCTCATCCGTCAGTCCCAGACCATCAAAGTAAAGTTCCATTCGCCACAGGAACTCCTCGATTGACTTGGCATCTCTCTTGCCAATGAACTCCTTGGGTTTGGGGACCTCAACCCTTGGTCCCTCGAACCTCGCCCGCCAAATGTGTTGCCCATTTCGGCCCACCATTCGAGTTGGTGCCCGAGTTGCTTGCCCGACAGATTTTATCACAAAAATCTTCAAATCGTTTGGCACTTACCTCGCAAAACTCGGCATACTGCTTGCGTATCTCCGTGATGCTGGCTGCCACATGATCCTCGATCGTTGCTAACTCCTTGCGCAACGAGAGTTGTTCTCTCTTGAAGGTCTCGAGATGGCCCAACGTGTGCCCTTCCAGTTGGCCAACAGCTTTCTCGAGAGTTCCCACGCGTTCCTCCGTGCTCAATTGGGTGTTAGTGATGCGCTGCCCAAGAGCTTCGATGTCGTCCTCGATGTTGGGTAGGCGGTTTGCTAAGGTGAGTATGATCTTCCGGATGTCTTCATCCTCAAGAAGTCGGCTTCGTGCCGGGTTCTCCTCGTGTTGCGGCGGCACCACACCGCGCGCCTTGCTCTTGCCACGCTTGGCTTTCCCTTCAGCTGGGACTTCTCCACGTCCCCGGACCTTGTCAGCCTCTGTGACTCGTCCGTCCTCCACATTGATGCCTGCCTCGATCTGTCCGTCGGCCATGATGCCTGCTGATCGTTAGCGTCGACTCCCGCAGTCCTGCACACCTCCTTGTGTGGCTAACGATGGCTCCGATACCACTTGTCACGGGCTTAGAGTTTGCTATGATCCTAAGCGTCGTGCGGCCTAGCAACCCTCTTGCTAGTCAGCCTTAATCCCTCCGAAATTGGTTAAGTATGAAGTTGGCACAACGAAAGAGAGGCAATGGGTTGAGGGAAAATTTCTTCCACTAAGTTGTAAAGAGTTACAAGTATGTCTCTTACAAATGAATTCCCAAGGATGGCTGCAAATGAGCCCCAACATCCCTATTTATACTACCTCCTATCACTAGAACCTTCCTCCACCTCCTCATTTGGAGGCTTCTAGATCCTCCTACAATATTACAAATTCTAGAGTATTCTATACATTACAAGTCTTTATACAATGTCTAGAATCATCTCTAAGTTACAAGTCTTGACTCATCCAAGAGTCTCTAGCACCTTCCACATGTTTCTGGATATTCCCGGTTCGTTCGGCCCGACCCGGCCCGCTCGGTCCGACTCGGCCCGTTTCAATGTAACCCGACCCGATCCGGCCCGGCCTTCCACACATGCCTCCGGATTACTCTTCGATGATCTGGACCATCCCGGTCCGTTTCTGGAATGTTCCGAGTATAATTTCCGTACAGTGGACTCCTCAGCTTTCCAATGTCCACTGCCATCACAAGGCTTTTTCCCGCTAAGCCTATTATAGGGGGAGGGTGCTCCGTGCATCCCTCGCGCGCCGCCCGCGCCCAGTGCCTCGTGCGCACCCCTCGCGGGTGTCCGTCGCCCGTGTCCGAGTCTCGGCCCTCGGATGTGCCTCGTCTCGTCATCTTGTCCCGCATTGTCCCGAAGCGGCGTGCCTGTCCGCTGCACTCGTCCGTTCGGTTCCCGGCGTGCCTTGTCCAGCCGCCCAGGTAGTCCCGCATCAGGCCTGATGGCCTTGTCCCTCGGTCGGGCACTCTGTAGCCCGGTTGGCCTGCTTGCTCGGCCATACATCCACGCATGCCGCGCCACACGGCTAAGTCCCTCAATCGGTTGTGCCGCTCCACACGGCCTAGCTGTCCCGAACGTGCCCCGTGCACGTTGATCTGCTGAACCTCGCACTCCTCTGTGCGGGTCTGTCCGAGCATTCTGTCGGTCATTTCTCTCGGGGCGTGACAGGTGGCTCCCGCTCGAAGGTGGTAGCACTTAGCTCCGCACAACACTTACTCCCGATTTCTATTAAATAACAATTATTGTCGTGATTAACACCGACTATGCATCAACATGATTATTTTATAATAAATGGACTTAGGTAAACTAGAGGATTTAGTTCAACCAATTGATGATTAGATTGCTATTGTGCGAGTCTTAGCATATTCTTATGATAAACTTGAATAGTTCGGTACGGAATATTTATACGTCCGAAAATTATGTACTTTATTGTGAAAAATCCATTATGATGTGAGAATTGAAGGTCAGAAGTTGCATGAAAGTTTCATTTTTCAGAAATTACAATTCTGCCCCTTCCATCTTTTAAGTACTATCATTATTATTTTTACTATAATTGTATGAATTTGGATAATTCGGTATGGATTGATTATGCGTCCAAAGATTACGAATTTTATTGTCAAAAGTCCGTTATGATATAGGTATTAAAGGTCAGAAACTGCATGAAAGTTTCACCTTTCAAAAATTACAATTCTGCCTTCTGAGTTTTATGTATTATTATTATTTTTACTAAAATATAATAATTTTGATTAAGTCGGAACGGTTTGATTGTACGTCCGAAAATTATGAACTTTATGGAATTCCATTATAATATAAGCTTTTGAGATCAGAAGTTTCATGGAGGTTTTTCCTTCCAAAAATTACAATTCTGCCCTTCCGAAATTAAACTACTACTATTATTATTATTTTTATTGAGTTTTGTTGTATAATTTTGATTAATTCGTTTGGATTCATTTTAACTCCAAAAATTATGAATCCAGTTGCTTTTCCATCCTTATGACTTGTACTTTCATATTACATTCAGTTTTAATTTTTTACTCTCTTAGAAATTATAATTTCACCCCTTCATTTTGCCTTATTCGGTATTTTAGTATTCTTGTCATATCTTTTCCGTTTCTTGTTGGATTGACCTCAATTTTTTGGGGTAAGCTCTTTATGTTATTACGAGTCCAGAGAGCTCAACTTTTTCGGAAATTTTATTTTCGAAACAGTAACTTTCTGTAAATTACAGTTTTGGCCCCGAATTCTTGAAATTTATATTTTTGCCCCGACTTTCTATTTTAATAAATTCCGATTTAGGTGAAATTTTATAGAGAACTTGTTTTTGATATATTAAGACTTAATTTCAGGATATAAGACCAGATTTATGAATTTTAATAATTTTACCCCAAAATTTATCTTAATTAAATTATTTTAGTTGTCCTTAGAATTTAGGTTCGAATTATGAAATCTTCCAGTTACTAATTATCCTCTTACCATAGTCCAGTATGTACTCATATATTTTTGATATTTTAATCACCAAATGTCAGATTTTCCATATTCAACCAAAATTTCCGTCAATGAATTAATTGGCACATATAATCAAAATATGACAAACTAAAATTCAACAAATACCAAGATCATTACATGCATGGTAATGAATGTCATTTTTAATCAAGTATAGATAACTAAAGTTATAATACTTGCATGCGCCGTATATATTTAACTTGTATTAATTTTGAATAAGAGAAAAGAAAGAAAACAATTTTACTCACTTTGAATGTCTCTTGTAGGTTGAAATACTCATTCTTTTATTGCTCTTGATTGTGTGAAATGTTTGGGTCTTGATTGTTTGATTGAGTGTGAACTGTTTGTAGTGGTTACTGCTATTGGGAGCGTTTGATTGGTAATCGAGAGGTTAAGGATTGTCTTGTGTATATTTGGAGTCGGGATTGGCCTTCAGACCTCATTGTGGTAGATCTGAAGGGAGAGGATGTGATCCTCGAAGATGATTGGTTGATTTGGCATGGTGCTATTATCAACTATCGGACGCGAACTATTTCTATGTTAGCTGAATATGGTGTCGAGCATACTTTTGTGGGTCGTAAACCAGGTGGTTCAGGCATAGTGATTTGAGCCATCAAGGCAATAAAATTATTGAAACAAGACTGTATCAGTTAGTGGTGTTATGCCCTGAATACTGACAAAGGTGGAATTTATCTATCGTCGATTCCCGTTGTGAACGAGTATCCTAATGTATTTCGGGATGACCTTCCTGGATTACCTCTTTGTAGAGATGTCGAAATTTCCATCGATCTCGAGCCGAGTGCAGTACCTGTTTCTCGTGCGCCATATCATATAGCACCTGTCGAGATGTTGGAACTAAAGAAACAGTTGGGTGAACTCCTTGATAAAGGATATATTCATCCGAGTGCTTCTCCTTGGGTGGCACCCGTTCTTTTTGTTAAGAAGAATGATGGATCATTTCGTTTGTGTATTGATTATCAGGAATTGAATAAGCTGAACATCAAGAACAAGTATCCGTTGCCCCGTATAGATGGCTTGTTCGACCAGCTTCAGGGTGAAAATGTTTTCTCTAAGATTGATTTGCGCTCGGGGTATTATCAGCTGAGGATTCGGGATTTCGACATTCCGAAGACCGCTTATTTTTGTACTCGATATGGCTACTACGAGTTTGTAGTTATGCCGTTTGGGTTGACCAATGCTCCGGCCATATTCATGCAACTAATGAACAAAGTCTTTATTAATTATCTTGATAAGTTCTTGGTCGTCTTCATCGATGACATTCTTATCTACTCACGGAAGAAGGGAGACCATGCTGAACATCTCCACATTGTATTGAGCACTTTGAGAACGTAGGAACTTTATGCAAAGTTTTATAAGTGTGAGTTTTGGCTTAAAGAAGTAACATTTCTTGGGCATGTAATTTCGGCTGATGGAGTTCGAGCGGATCCCCAGAAGATAGCGGCAATTCTTGAGTGGGAACCACCTAGGAATGTGAAGGAGACACGGAGTTTCTTGGGACTTGCTGGATATTACCGTTGAATTGTCAAGGGATTTTTGAAGATCGCTCAACCACTTACTCAGTTGCTCCAGAAATACTAGAAGTCCGAGTGGAGTATGGAGAGACAAAACAGTTTTGATGAGTTAAAGAAACAGTTGACCTTGGCGCCAGTATTATCATTACCGCAGGGTACGGATGACTTTGAAGTTTATAGTAATGCTTCAGGACATGAATTGGGTTGTGTTTCAATGCAGAGAGGCAGGGTAATATCTTACGCATCTCGAAAATTGAAACCATATGAGAAGAATTACCCACTCATGGTTTGGAATTATCGGCGGTCGTTTTTGCATTAAAGATTGGAGACACTATCTTTATGGTTCTTTGTGTAAGATTTACACTGATCACTAGAGCCTAAAGTATATATTTATCCAGAAGGAGCTAAATATGAGACAACATCGATGGTTAGAGTTGATCAAGGATTATGACCTTGAGATACTATACCATCCGGGAAAGGCTAATGTGGTAGCGGATGCGTTGAGTCGGAAGCCGATATTGCTTCAAATGCTAAAGGTACTTACGTCCCAATCGGAGATCCATCAAGATATAATCAGACAGGATATAGAGATTTAGATTCAGAGAGTTACGGGCCAATTATGGACTTTCGAAATCACGTCATCTTTGATCGATGACATTAAAGCAAAATAATTGGAGGATCCGTTACTAGTCCAGCTAAGAGAGGTTGTAGTTAGAGGAAGAGCTCCTGGATTTGTGATTCAGGATGATGGAGTGTTGAGATTTCGAGGCAGACGTTGCGTATCGTCAGATGCACAGCTTAGACAGGCCATACTGAGAGAAGCTCATACTACACCGTATTCTCTATACCCTGGTAAAAGCAAAATGTACAAAGATGTGAGGAGTAATTATTGGTGGAGTAATATGAAGAATGATGTTAAGGAATTTGTGTCGAAATGTTTGACATGCTAGCAAGTCAAGATTGAACATCAACAACCAGCAGGGTTGTTAAAATCACTTCCTTCCATAATGGAAATGGGAGGATATTACGATAGATTTTGTCACAAATATGCCGAACACGCGAATGAGGATGAACATGATTTGGGTTATCATCGATCGACTAACCAAATCAGCCCATTTCCTAGGAATTACAGATAATTGGGGACCCAAGAAGTTGGCCCGTGTGTTTATTGCAGAAGTCGTTAGGTTGCATGGGATTCCAAAGAGTATTATTTCTGATCGAGATGGTAGATTTGTATCACAATTCTGCCAGTCCGTTCACCGAGCTTTGGGGATGGAACTGAGGCTTAGTACATCGTACCACCCTCAGACCGATGGGTAATCCGAGCGGACAATTCATACCCTTGAGGATATGTTGCGAGCATGTGCCTTAAATTGGGAGGACGATTGGTAATCGCACTTGCCACTAATTGTATTTGCGTACAACAATAGTTGACATGCGTCGATTAATATGGTACCGTGTGAAGCTTTATATGGACGAAGATGTAAATTCCCACTGTGTTGGGATGATTCGTCCGAGTTGATTGGAATGGAGCCGGACATGTTAGTCGAGACCAGAGATAAGATTTTTCTAATCTGTGATAGACTTTTAGCTGCCCAGAGACGACTGTCGACAATCGACGTCGTCCGTTAGAGTTCGAAGTCAGCGACCATGTGTTGTTGAAAGTATCTTCAACCCGAGGAGTTTATCGCTTCGGGAATAAGGTTAAACTTAGACCTAGATATATTGGTCCATTTGAAATTTTAGACAGAATAGGATATCTCGCCTATCGTTTGGGTCTTCAGCCATCGTTAAGTCATGTTCATAATGTGTTCCATGTCTCACAGTTGAGGAAATATGTGTCAGATCCTACCCATGTTATCAATTTTTGGGGAGATTGAATTAGGTTCCGACATCACCTTTGAGGAGAAACCGATCCAGATTTTGGAGCGTAGAGTAAAATACCTTAGACACAAAACTATTTCGTTAGTGAAGGTACAATGGTCAAGACATGGAATGAAGGAAGCTACATGGGAGACCGAGGACAATATGAGGTCGAAGTACCTGAAGTTGTTCACATCTTAAGTTTTGGGACCAAACTTTTTGTTAGAGGGAGAGAATGTAATATTCACATTTTTCGGATATTATTAGTAATTTTCATTTTGTCGTTTTGTCAAGAACTATTGTGTTATGTTTCTGTTGGTCTGGATAATTGTATTGAGTATGGGCAAATTAGCGTACGCTAATTTTGTAGACTAGCGCATGCTATTGAGGTAGATTAGCGCACGCTAAAATTGTTGGTAGTGTGTGCTAATCCGGCAACTGCAATGAGGCAGAAGATTTTGAGTACTGGATTCCGGACAGGATCGAACAAGCAGCGCACGCTGCACCGGGCGATAACGTGCACTACGTAGCTTGTTAGCGCACGTTATATACGTGGTAGTGCACTCTATTTCGGCCGTACCTTAGAGGCAGAATGTTACTGGACTCTGGAGACGAACAGGTAGCGCACGCTATATAGTCCAATAGCGCGTGCTAATGGGAACTGGTAGCGCACATTAATTATCGAGTATCGCGCGCTAATGAGTCAAAGCCGAAGCTTCTAGACCTGCGTTAGCCAGTTAGCGCATGCTAACCGTATGTACTAGCGTGCGCTAATACGCGTCAGTATATAAGGACTTGAGCAGTCAACTATCGTCATTTTTCATCTTCTTTTCTCTTCTCTGATGATCAAGGTGATTCCAAGGTTGTGAAGTCGAGGATCTCGACTGAATATTGTTGGATATCAACTCCTTTCAACTCGTAGCAAGGATTTATCAACTTTCTAACAGCCTTCACCGTCAGATTCGAGGTAATATTCCTTAGAATCCTAATTTCGGGAAGTTTGGGGGTTTTGGTGGATTTTGTTTTTCCAACTGATGTAGATACGAATTGATGAAAGATTATAGTTGTATAATCATGTTTTCATGTATTCCTCGAAGTTTTATGGATTGATTCCGAGTTTTCCTTCGTTGATCGAGTATAATTTAGAATGCCTCTGTAGTGTTCGATAAATTACTCCTAAGGGTAGAACTTAGGATGATTCTTAGTTTTCCAGTGAGTTATAGTTGATTGAGTATCGATATTTTGTTAGGAACGAAAATTGGAAGATAGTTCGGACCGAAGCCTTTTTCGTTCGTCATTCCTTCGTGTTAGAAATCCAGGCAAGTACCTGATTGCACTAGTTTATGACATGCATTTCAGTGATGGAATTGTGATGTTTGTGTGTTTTTAGGATGTTCTCGTGGTACTCTCACCTGGGGGTTGCTCGACGGGGCACACAGGGACTTGGTCGGGTAGCCTTGCGTGGGGGTTACCTTCGAGGTGGCGGTATTCTCATATGGGGATTGCTCGACGGGGCATACAGGGACTTGGCCGTGTGGTCTTGTCACGAGAATTACCTTCGAGCGATGTTTTTACTAATGATTGATATTGGATATTCCGGAATATCGTGAGAAATGAACTATTTTTGGGATTTCGATAAGAAATTGGAAATGCCTGTATATTTAAATTTTGTAATATTATACTTGCACTAGCGGTTGTTGCTAATGTTGGGTTTTCCATGTATCGAATACATAAATCAGCAGTAAAAACGCAGCGAAAGAATAAATATGAAAATCTAATTTAGGATCCCATGCAGTAATTTAATTGTATGATTAAAGGGTTAATCGAATTACCTTAATCCGACGAATAGATCTAGATCCGGACTAGAAGCAGATGAATATATCCTTCCTCTTTGGGTGATCCACACACGAACAATTCCACAAGCCGGATTGCTAGATCCTTACGAATAATATTCATAAATAGTACAACACAAATTCCTTACAAGAAGGATTGTACTATTAATCAAGATCAACTAAGAGAAGACAAATGACCAATATTAATCTTCTACAGTAGATGAATTTTGGCCTATCTAGTGAGAACTGGGGGGGCGATTTTTATCTATTTTGGCTAGGGTTTTTTAATTTTCTTCTTATAACATCTCCTTGTCCAATACCTTATATTTATACTAAGTAAACCCTATATTCAAGAATCTAGTATTTGCTTAGTTACCCTTCATCTTATTAAATAATACAATCTTTATAACATCCAATATTATATATATTACTTATTATTTAATCTCCTTATAAATGTAATATACAATATTATATTTATTATTTCCATTTGATATTTATTCCTGCTTGTTTATAATTGTCGTATGTGTGACCTAAAGGCTTATATTATGTTGGCAGTTATTTAATACCTTATTAAATAATAAATCATAAGCGGCCTCTAGTAAGACATTATGATTACCCAAATAATATAAGTTAATAGTCCATTAAACCCTTTAACGTGTCAAATCTCTTTGTCTCGCGATATCATATTTGAACTAAGTCATGGAGATTGTAATACTTATTATGTTCAAATGCTTTCTCGATCTTTAGTTAGACTGATTGAATCAAATGACTCCCCATTTGAGCATGGCCATGTATTTCCTTCAGTCCTACTTATCGAGGGGCCCAACAGATATCTCTCTCACTAAAGAGAGGGACAAATCCCCATCTCGGTTATTCATTGCCCTCTACATGACTCCCACTAATCCCGATCACTAACCTTTATGATCACCATGTTTCAGATGACGTTGGATTACGTCAAGGCATGGCAGTTATCATGTTGGACTCTATGATAATCTCATGTTCAAAGATTTATTGATATACTGTTATATTGAGATTCACTTATGACATTTCCATGCACTGATCTCAATGCGGGTCTGTCCAGTATTAGTTCTCCAACCAATACCCATAAGATTGATCCGTACCATACGCATAATCATCCGATGATTATCAAACTTATACTAGTATATTAATCACTTGAGTCTCTACTCAACGCGATTGTACCACGGACGTTTGAATAATCCTATTATTTGTGAATAACTATTATTCGATTATTATAATATTAAATCATGCACTCATTATAATAATCAACGAGAAATAAATGATATCAAATAACTTTATTTAAATATGACAATTACAAATCTAGGCACATTGAATGTCCTAGGGCACTATTCCCAACAATCTCCCACTTGCACAGGGGCCATTCATTCATGACTTTTAGTCCTATCACTCTAGCATGCTCAACATGCTTTCCTTGTGGGAGAGGCTTGGTAAGTGGATCTGAAACATTCTCTTCCGTTGCTACTTTGCATATTATAATATCTCCTCGTCTGACAATCTCTCTGACTAGGTGATGTTTTCTGAGTATATATTTGGAATTATGATGGAACCTAGGCTCTTTAGCTTGTGCAATATCACCATTATTGTCACAATAAAGGCTTATGGGACCCTGGATGGTCGGCACCCCTCCTAGTTCGGTAACGAACTTCTTGATCCATACGGCTTCCTTAGATGCATCCGATGATGCCAGGTACTCAGCTTCTGTAACAGAATCATCAACCGTGCTTTGCTTGGAACTCTTCCAACTCACAGCACCTCCATTCAATACAAACACATAACCAGTTTGCGATTTAAAATCATCGCTATCGGTATCGAAACTTGCATCGGCGTAACCATTTACAGCTATCTCGTTTCCCACCCCTCTTTAAACTAGGAAATCATCCTTAATTCTTCTTAAGTACTTTAGGAAGGTTTTCACTGTTGTCTAGTGACTTTTACCTAAATTCGATCGATATTGGCTTGTCATGCTAAGGGCAAACGATACATCTGGTCGAGTACAAATCATGGCATACATGATCGATCCAATGGCCGAAGTGTATGGTATCTTGCTCATGTGGGCTCGCTCATCAGGAGTCGAAGGACTGAGTCTCACTCAGATGAATGCCATGTGACATTGGCAAGAGTCCTCTCTTAGAGTCTTGCATATTGAACCTCTTCAATATTTTATTAATATAGGTACATTGACTCAGACCAATCAATCTCTTTGATCTATCTCTATAGATTTTTATCCCAAGAATGTAAGCAACTTCTCCTAAGTCTTCATTGAGAAACAACTTCCCAACCAAGTCTTGACTATCTGCAATGTGGGAATGCCATTTCCAATGAGTAATATGTCATCTACATATAAGACTAAGAAAACAACTATGCTTCCACTAACCTTCTTGTACACACATGATTCATCTTCATTTTGAATGAACCCAAACTCTTTGGCAGTTTCATCAAAACGAAGATTCCAGCTGCAAGAAGCCTGCTTCAACCCATAAATGGATCTTTGAAGCTTGCAAGCCTTTTTAGAATTTTCTGGATAAACAAAACCTTCAGGTTGTGTCATATACACATCCTCGAGTAAGTTTCCATTAAGGAATGTTGTTTTGACATCCATTTGCCATATTTCATAATCATAGTATACGGCAATGGCAAATAAAATTCTAATTGATTTAAGCATGACTACTGGCGAAAAAGTCTAATCATATTCAACACCATGAATCTGTCTATAACATTTTGCCACTAGTCTGGATTTATAGGCTTGCAGATTATTATCCATGTCTTTCTTCTTTTTATAGACCCATTTGCACCCAATGGTTTTAACACCCTCAGGTGGATCTATCAAGTTCCAAACTTGATTATCATACATGGACTGTATCTCTTACTTCATGGCTTCTAGCCATTGCTCAGATTCTGGTCCTGAAGCAGCTTCTATATAGCTACTAGGATCATCACATATGAGCGATGCATCATCATCCTCTGTTACGAGATAACCATATCTCTCAGGTTCATGTCGCATCCTATCAAATCTTTGAGGGACTTGTGTACTTTGAACGGGCTCTTCAACTGATTGTTGAGCCTGTTCGGTTTCCATCAGTGAAGTGATATCTTCTTGTGGTTCTCGAGTTCCTCTAGAATTACTCTTCTCCCACTGTCTCTTTTGGAAATAAATTCCCTTTCTAAGTATACAGCATTTCGAGCAACAAACATTTTGTTCTCTGTGGGCTTATAAAAGTAATATCCTTTAGTTTCCTTAGGATATCCAACAAATAAACATCTTTCAGATTTGGCTGCCAGTTTGTCAAACGCTTGGCACCTTACGAATGCTTCGCAACCCCAGATCTTTAGAAAAAACAAGTTTGGTCTCATACCAGTCCATTTCTCAAATGGTGTCTTTTCAACTGCTTTAGATGGAACACGGTTAAGGGGGAATGCTGCTGTTTCTAAGACGTGGCCCCAAAATGATAATGGAAGCCTGTTTGACTCATCATGGATTGAACCATATCTAATATAGTTCGATTCCTCCTATTAGACACTCCATTATGCTGAGGTGTTCCGGGAGGAGTAAGTTGTGAAACAATTCCACAACTCCTAAGATGATCATCGAATTATTGGCTCAAGTATTCGCCACCTCGATCCAATCGAAGGGCTTTAATTGTCTTGACAAGTTGATTCTGTACTTCATTCTGGAATATTTTGAACATTTCAAAATATTCATGTTTATACTTCATAAGATAAACATATCCATATCGGCTAAAATCATCGGTAAATGTAATGAAGTATTGGTATCCGCCTCTGGCACAAGTTCTAAGAGGTCCGCATACATCAGTATGTATGAGGCCTGATAGATCACTAGCCCTTTCTCCATGACCAGTGAAAGAATTCTTCGTCATCTTGCTCAATAAACAAGATTTGCATGCCCATATGATTCATAGTCAAAAGAGTCTAAAAATCCATCATTATGGTGTTTATAAATGTGTTTCTAGTTTATGTGACCAAGTCGACAATGCCATAAGTAAGTCGGATTAGAATCATTGAGCTTAGATTTCTTGGATGCAATTTTATAAACTTCCAAAGTGTCGGACTCATCTAGATCAATATTGTAAAGTCCAGTATATAACTTTGCAGTACCATAAAGCAAGTCATCAAAGAAAAGACAAATAATCGTATTCTTAATAAGAAAACTGTAACCTTCACAATCTAATGTAGAAACTAAAATAATATTCTTATTCATAGCAGGAACATAATAGGAATTGTTCAAAACTAACAAAAGCCCATTGGGTAAAACTAGATCATATGTTCCTATGGCTAGTGCAGCAACTCTTGCTCCATTGCCGACTCTTAGATCCACTTCCCCTTTCTTCAGCTCTCTATTGCTTCTCAATGCCTGCACATTTGTACAAATGTGAGATCCACATACAGTATCCAATACCCAGGACTTAGAAGTAGATAAGTTAACTTCTATAACAAATATACTTGTGGCAGTCTCACTACCCTTGGTACGCTTTAGCTCTTCCAAGTAAACCTTGATTTCTTTTCCAGTGTCATGGTTTATTGTAATGATGGCAATTTTTATCTTTGGGAGCTTTAGCCTTGAAAACTGGCTTAGTAGAGTCTTTAGATTTGGCAACTTTTGCCTTACCCTTGCCCTTGCTTTTGTTATTAAAGGACTTCCCTTTGCTGACCATCAGCACGTGGCTTGGTTTCTTTTTAATATTCTGGTCAGCCGTTTTAGGCATCCCATGCAGCTCAGCAATGGACTTCTCCATCTCTTTCATATTATAGTTCTTAATGAACTGACCGAAACTATCGGGAAATGAGTTCAGTATCACATCCGTGGAGTGCTCCTTAGAAAGTGGAAAACCAAGCCTTTCAAGATAATCAATATATCCTTTCATCTTGAGTACATGAGCGCTGACAGATGTCCCCTCAACCATCTTGCAAGCATATAAGGCTTCAAAGGTCTCATACCTCTCTTGCCTAGCATGCTTCGATAAAGTTTTCTTGAGGTGAGCATTTAGCTCATAAGCTTCCATTTCCTCCAGATTCTTCTGAAGTTCTGGACAAATGGTATCCAACATAAGACAACTGACATCAATGAAATCATCACAATGTTTCTTCCATTTGTCTTTTGTTGCTTTGTTTTCATTGTCAGCTGGCTCATCGGGAATTTCTTCCTCAAAAACATACAACTTTCTTTCTTGCTTGAGAACTATTCTCAAGCTCCGGATCCAACCCAGATAGTTGCTGCCATTTTCTTTGAGCTTGTCCTTCTCAAGGACTGATCACCATGAAATGGTGGACGTGTTGTTTTATGCCATTCTATATTATCAACAAAATTCAATATCCAAAGAATTTAGTCACATTCTTTTATTTCTCGAAAAATACTCCCACTAAAACAATGTACCCTCAATTTTACAATATTTTTAATTTTAGTGGGTTAATATCTCATTTCGCACAATCCTAAACTCAGCTTTGGCATGACGCCTAGAATTGAGCTATTTTAGTTGTATAACTCTTTATCGATTACATCATATGTAACTCTTAGATTATATCCATGGGATATGGCATCTTATGCCCAAGCATGTTATAATCCCATCTCATGCCTTAAGGTTCAAAACTCTTTTGAATTCTTAGTCCATTAAAACACATAGCTATTACCATTACCTATCCTACCTTACTAAGATAATCTGAGCACCCAGCTTTGTCATGACCCACTCAAGATGATCGAAGTCTTGATGGGTGTTTTTCAAATGAACGGCTTTTAAAATTTAACGAGGGATTTTATCCTATGTTCTATGTTTGCTAACATACATAGCATCACATACATGCATAAATTTAAATATACATCGCATCACATGACAATTAAAAGCATAGGACCGTGTATAGCATGACCATAATTCCTAACATGATTTCCATGAGCCAACATGAAAATCACAAGGATCAATCTAAAAGGTTGCAATTGGTCTTCATTGATCTTCCCAACTCCTTAGAATGTCATACGCGATCAATTGACTCCTCGAGTCCGTCCTTCTTGTCCTTCTTGTCTTCGTTACATTAATGAATTCTAATACTACACTTGTAAATTAAATTGCAAAGAGGTGCAAACGACACGCAGGCCGTAAAATAATTAAATAATTTAAATAGAAGACTCGCATGCCGTAAAACCAAATATAATAAAACGACACACAGGCCGTAACCAACCCATAAAGAAATAAAGTATCTAATCACATTGGTTAATTTATGGTCATGCCATACACCATACACATACCATAAATAATTATCAAATAATTAATAAAAGCATGTAATTATAGAAATTAAAATACAGTTAGACTATAAATAAAATCTGAGTCAACAAATGAACAATCCTAGACTATAGCCAAGATGGCTGGCTGCGCGCTCTGCCCACGGATCCGCATCGATTCGAAACCCGGCGGTAGCAGTTGCAACATTTTGCAACTATTATTGCCAAATTTTCTTTTATTATAAAACACGCTTATAAGAAATGGACTACCATTAAAACTACCAAAATAGGTCCCAGTCGAGATGGTAACTTGCACGACTCAAGTGCAGTGATGCGGGATCGAATCCCGAATCTCGCTAAAATGATTTTATTTCATATTTTAAAACAAATTTGATACCTTTTATAAAAGATTTGTGTACAATTCAACAAACCAACAGTCATACCAAATGGTAAGTCGTCGGAAGGGTAGCCCAGACACCAGGGTTCGACTACGTTGTATAGCAAAACATTTTTGCTAACTTGAAACAGACATACGGGTCCTGGCCCGACCCGACCCAACGGATCTGTTCCAGAACAGTTATGGACAGAAAATCCCAAAAACAATCCAGAAAATTGATATTTTTGACGATCCCATTTAATCAAATTAAACCAGAAAATTTGTTTTATAAACATAATCAAGAACATAATTTACACATAAACATGTTCTACACAAACAATTTAGATTACTTGCAAGTTAGCTCCGATACCACTGTTCGGTTTTCCATGCATCGAATACATAAATCAGCAGTAAAAACGCAGCGGAAGAATAAATATGAAAACCCAATTTAGGATCTCATGCAGTAATTTAATAGTATGATTAAAGGGTTAATCGAATTACTTTAATCTAACGAATAGATCTAGATCCGGACTAGAAGCAGATGAATATCTCCTTCATCTTTGGGTGATCCACACACGAACAATTCCACAACCCGCATTGCTAGATCCTTACGAATAATATTGAAATAGTACAACACAAATTCCTTACTAGAAGGATTGTACTATTGATTAAGATAAACTATGGGAAGGCAAGATGACCAATATTAATCTTCTACAGTAGAAGAATTTCGGCCAGTCTAGTTAGAACTGAGGGGGGCTATTTTTATCTGTTTTAGCTAGGGTTGTGTAATTTTCTTCTTATAACAACTCCTTGTCCAAGACCTTATATTTATACTAAGTAAACCCTAGATTCAAATATCTAGTATTTGCTTAGTTACCCCTCATCTTATTAAATAATACAATATATATAATATCCAATATTATATATTACTTATTAATTAATCTCCTTATAAATATAATTTCCAATATTATATTTATTATTCCAAGTTGATATTTTTTCCTGCTTGTCTATAATTATCATACGTGCGACCCAAAGGCTTATATTATGTTGGCAATTATTTAATACTTTATTAAATAATAAATCATAAGCGGCCTCTAGCAAGACATTATGATTACCCAAATAATATTGTTGGAACATTTTGTTCCATACATAAATTAAAAGTGTTTTGATGATTAAAGGCGATAAACAAAACAAAACAACGAAGAGGCGAAGCCAAGAATCGAAGAAAACGAAGCTGGAAAATAGTGTTCTGCACAAGCCTAACGTACATAACTCAGCATGATTAACGTACGTAAATGAAGCATCCTTACGTACGTAATGAGAGTAATATAACGTACGTAATGTAGTTCAAACAAAGTGAACGTTGGATGAGTCAAAGTCAGAAAAGCATGCAACGGACACATGATGTCAGCACTGACGTATGGCTTAACGTACGTAATGGAGTATATGCTAATGTACGTAACAAATATGACGAAACTCCCTGTACTGAATCTGGAAGAGGCTTACGTACGTAACCCGTGGTGGTTAACGTACGGAACGATGCTTACGTACGTAATGGAGTGGATATAACGTACGTAAAGAAGGTTCAGCAGCTAACGGCTAGTTTGAAGATGGAGCCTATATATACCATGACTATGGTATTGATTCAAAACAACAACATAAAGCAAACAACTCATTGATCAGAGATTCATATTGATATACTTGTTGTTGTAATATTGAGCTTAATTGTTAGTTTGAGTGTTTATACATTCAACATATACACGAGTGGTAAAAGAAAAGATACGATTGGATTCGGTGTTATTAGGATCAAGTATCCGGCATTGTTAGAATCGCAATCGCTATCTTAGTGAGGCTTATCTAGTGCCAATAGAAAGCTAGAGAGGTTGATTCCTTGTCCTACGAAAAGGAAAACGGTTTAACATGGACCGACGCAAAGACAAGTACGAGTGGTTTATCACGGACCAATAGAAGACGTGATTGTAACGGTTATACCTCGACCGATAGAAGAGAGGCGAAGAGGTTGCTATCTTTAACCTATTGAAAAAGGTAAAGAGAGGACGTAGGCTCGTTTATAGCCGAACCTCTATAAATCCTCGTGTCCTCTATTTTCCGCACTTTTTATTTACGCTTCCGAAAACGGCGCAATTATCCGATCCCGTACCCAACAATTGGTATCGGAGCGATACTCCAATACGCGGCTTAACATCCGAGGAGAAAAGATCAAATGGCGTTTCAACTTGCTCCTGTCGAAGGCCTTGCTCTCAACCGACCACCATTCTTTGATGGCTCAAATTACTTGACATGGAAGAAAAAGATGTCAATCTTTATTCGTGCCTACGATATAGAGATTTGGAAGATTATTTGTATCGGCCCAAAAGTTCCTATCAAATCCGATGGTACGCTCAAATCCTTTGAAGAATATGACGATGCCGATTGGAAAAATGACCATCTTAATTGTAAGGCCACCCAACTTTTATTTTGTGCCTTAAATCCCGAAGAGGTCAATCGAATCTCGTCATGTGAGAGTGCGAAAGAAATATGGAAAATTCTAGAAATCACACACGAAGGGAAGACTCAAGTCAAGGAGACGAAAATCAATATGCTTCTCCATGACTACGAGTTATTTATGATGAAGGGTGACGAGTCCATCACCAATATGCTTGACCGATTCTTGGTCATCTCGGAATACCATTATCTAGTAGTGAAAAAGTTAAGAAAATTTTAAGATCACTACCTAGCGAAGGGGCCGGCACCGTGACCGCGATTATGGAATCCAAAGATCTCAACACGCTCGATTTTAGTGCCCTTGTTGGTTCACTAATCAATTATGAGATTGTATTAAAATCACGAAGTGTCAAGCCAAAGCCGAAGGAACGATCATTAGCCATGAAGGCTAAGATGTCGAAAAAGAAAGATGAAACCCCGGTGGAAGAAAGCGACGAAGAAGCAGCATATTATGCCAAGAATATTAATAAATTCCAAACTTTATTAAATCGGAGGAAGAAGGATATCTCGAGCGAAACGAAGAAATTCGACAACTCTTGTCGACTATGTGGAAAACCAGGCCACTTCGTTAAACATTGTCGTGCCAAACCCAAGAAGGAGGTCCTCGTGGCAACATGGAGCGATGAAGACGAAGACGATGATTTCATCAATCAAAATAATCTCGCTCTCATGGCCCGGAGTTCGTTCGAGGACAGCGACGTCGAAAGCCAAGTAAGTACATCCTCTCGTGACGAGTTATTTGATGCATTTGAGTTATTACATACGGATTTCCAAAATGCTTTATCCGAGATCAAATCCCTTAAGTCTAAAATTAAATCTTTGGAAATTGAAAATTTCAAAATTATCGAGAAGGGAAAATTTGTCGAAATCGATCATTCGAAATGCATTGAAAATGAGAATATTTTAAAGAATGATCTTTTAAAAGTTCAAGATGAACTAAAATTTTTGACAAGAAAATTCTCGTGCGGCAACGATAAATTTGAACAAATGTTATGTGTTAAAAAATATACTTTAAATAAAGAGGGGTTAGGATTCAAACCACGTTCGAAAAACGAATCCGTTAATTTTAAAATACCCCATTGCGAAAAGTGTTTGAAAATCGGGCATCACGTTTCAAATTGCAAAAGCCCTTGCCGGATGATAAAAATTAAGAAAATTTGGGTTACTAAAGGAACAAATATTTCAAATATCGTTTATGTCTCGAAACAAAAACCAACTATAGGTTGGATCCCCAAACATTGAT
Organism: Orobanche coerulescens; assembly: GCA_033398695.1. Taxonomy (NCBI): domain Eukaryota; kingdom Viridiplantae; phylum Streptophyta; class Magnoliopsida; order Lamiales; family Orobanchaceae; genus Orobanche; species Orobanche coerulescens. The sequence continues at coordinate 116,121,124 of CM065815.1, read as the reverse complement.
TTTTGGTATTTTACTCAGGGGGTAATTTTTTTAAAACGGATAATATTTTCAGGGGGAGTTAATACCCTTGTATTTATTCTTGCATATTCCATTATTTATTGAATTTTTTTTTTGGTATTTTATTACATTTTTTTGATGAATACAAAAAGGGGGAGAGATAGGAGCATGGGGAAATAAGTCGAAAATGTGATTAACAGTGAAAGGGGGAGAAATCGAAGCAAATCAATAGCATACAAAAAGAATTGGAAAAACGAAGGAGTTGAACAAAAATAAGGGGAAGTCGAAAATGAAGGAAAAAGAAAAATGAGGAGATGTCGAAAAAAGACGATGAAAAATTTGAAAATGAGAAAAGAAAAGGAGAAAAGAAAGAAGGAGTCGAAAAAGAAATGGGAGAAAATTCTAACAAAACGGACAAAGTCGAAAACTTTGGTCTGTAAAGATATACATATATTTGTATTTTTGCAGGTAAATCCCATTGGCATATTGTTGTTTTATAATCATTAAAAAGGGGGAGATTGTTGGAACATTTTGTTCCATACATAAATTAAAAGTGTTTTGATGATTAAAGGCGATAAACAAAACAAAACAACGAAGAGGCGAAGCCAAGAATCAAAGAAAACGAAGCTGGAAAATAGTGTTATGCACAAGCCTAACGTACGTAACTCAGCATGATTAACGTACGTAAATGAAGCAGCCTTACGTACGTAATGAGAGTAATATAACGTACGTAATGTAGTTCAAACCAAGTGAACGTTGGAGGAGTCAAAGTCAGAAAAGCATGCAATGGGCACATGACGTCAGCACTGACGTATGGCTTAACGTACGTAATGGAGTATATGCTAACGTACGTAACAAATATGACGAAACTCCCTGTACTAAATCTGGAAGAGGCTTACGTACGTAACCCATGGTGGTTAATGTACGTAACGATGCTTACGTACGTAATGGAGTGGATATAACGTACTTAAAGAAGGTTCAGCAGCTAACGGATAGTTTGAAGATGGAGCCTATAAATACCATGACTATGGTATTGATTCAAAACAACAACACAAAGCAAACAACTCATTGATCAGAGATTCATATTGATATACTTGTTGTTGTAATATTGAGCTTAATTGTTAGTTTGAGTGTTTATACATTCAACATATACACGAGTGGTAAAAGAAAAGATACGATTGGATTCGGTGTTATTAGGATCAAGGATCCGGCATTGTTAGAATCGCAATCGCTATCTTAGTGAGGCTTATCTAGTGGCAATAGAAAGCTAGAGAGGTTGATTCCTTGTCCTACGAAAAGCAAAACGGTTTAACTTGGATCGACGCAAAGACAAGTACGAGTGGTTTATCACGGACCAATAGAAGACGTGATTGTAACGGTTATACCTCGACCGATAGAAGAGAGGCGAAGAGGTTTCTATCTTTAACCTATTGAAAAAGATAAAGAGAGGACGTAGGCTCGTTTATAGCCGAACCTCTATAAATCCTCGTGTCCTCTATTTTCCGCACTTTTTATTTACACTTCCGCAAACGGCGCAATTATCCGATCCCGTACCCAACAAATATAAGTTAATAGTCCATTAAACCTTTTACCGTGCCAAATCCCTTTGTCACGCGATATCATATTTGAACTAAGTCATGGAGATTGTCATACTTATTATATTCAAATGCTTTCTCGATCTTTAAGTAGACTGATTGAATCAAATGACTCTTCATTTGAGCATGGCCATGCATTTCCTTCAGTCCTACTTATCGAGGAGCTCAGCAGATATATCTCTCACTAAAGAGAGGGACAAATCCCCATCTTGATTATTCATTGCCCTCTACATAACTCCCACTAATCCTGATCGCTAAACTTTTTGATCACTATGTTTCAGATGATGTTGGATTACGTCAAGGCCTAGCAGTTATCATGTTGGACTCTATGATAATCTCAGGTTCAGGGATTTATTGACATACTGTTATATTGAGATTCACTTATGACATTTCCATGCAGTGATCTCAATGCGGGTCTGTCCAGTATTAGTTCTCCAACCAATACCCATAAGATTGATCCGTACCATACGCATAATCATCTGATGATTATCAATCAAACTTATACTAGTATATTAATCACATGAGTCTCTACTCAACGCAATTGTACTAGGGACATTTGAATAACCTTATTATTCGTGAATAACTATTCAATTATTATAATATTAAAACATGCACACATTATAATAACCAACAGGAAATAAATGATATCAAATAACTTTATTTAAATATGACAATTACAAATCTAGGCACATTGAATGTCATAGGGCACTATTCCCAACAGATAACCCCTGTTGGGGTGGAATGTTTTATACATTTAAGGTACTCTCGATGTTCATGAGCCTACATGTGGTGCATATGGAACTGACGGGCAGACCAGATATTAAAGAGCTCGTGTCAGCAGTTGTCTTGGAAATGTCGGTGTTGGTTTTCACATTTAATGATGTATTTGGTTTCATTATAATATGTCATGTGATGTTTGCGTGTTTGGTTGAATGGTGTTAAACTCACACAGTTTGGCCATGGCCGAGGCCCAACTTATGTTTTTGTATCGTATATCTTTTATTGTTGTTGTATTGTATGCGTGTGACGTGAGCCTGGTAGGCCCTGGTGGGTCATACAGCGTGTAATTAACCGCAAAGAAATTGGGGTGTTACAATTTACCTGCTCACTTATAGGAGAGAATCATATCTTGTTATTTAATAGAGACTGTTATTTGCCCACTAAGTTGCATTTTGAGGTTGATCCCACCAACCGGTGATTAGATCAAACTACTCCAATGACTAACTTAATGTCACAAGCACATCTCCTACTGAAACCTCAAGTCAAAGTTTCACGTATACCTATCACAACCTTTCGATTCAGTCATTGACAATCCTTGAATGATATCCATGTGACCGAATCGAGGTGAGTCATGTTCGAGTATAATAATCCCATTAGCATACTTGTAACGTATGTTCCCACTAACCCTTAGTGAATACAGGCACTCCACATGTCAAAGTACACGTTATACAAGACTTATCTAAACTTACTGCCCAATTAAGTTTTATCGACTTGCGAACTAATTAAGCATTCGAGCCCTAAATACTTCCAGTACCTATCTCCTTATATCCATAAGGAGGGGATTATTTGCCGCAAGGTCCAATCGAAACGAACATGCTCCGAAGGATATGAAACTCTAGAATCAATAACATCTCGATTAGTGCTTACAAGAGTGACAAAAGTGAAGGAACGTCAAACCCCAAATTCAACAAAAAGTAAGGGTATTACATTCTCACCCTCTAAAAGGAAGTTTCATCCCGAAACTTAAGAAATAAAAAGTTCGGGGTATCCCGATCGCATCTTCTCTTCCGTCACCCAAGTCGCTTCCTCGACTCCATGTCTTGACCATTGCACCTTAACCAATAGAATGATTTTGTGTCAAAGCTGCTTCTCACGACGTTCAAGGATCTTCACCGGCCTCTCTGGAAAGGCAACATCCTCGGCTACGTCAATCTCGCTATAGTCGATAATATGACTTGAATCCGGCACGTACTTTCTCAACTGAGAAACATGAAAAATGCTATGGACATGGCTCAAAACTGGAGGCAATGCCAAGCGATAAGCTAAATCTCCAACCCTGTCCAAAATTTCAAACGGTCCGATATACCGCAGACTAAGTTTGCCCTTTTCCCGAAGCGAAAAACTCCTTTGGTCGGTGACTCCTTGAGTAGGACATGGTCCGATACACCTTCGATACAATGAAAAACGAATCCTAAAATTTTGAGATACCCCGATGTGAAAAATGTTTGAAAATTGGGCATCATTTTACGAATTGCAAAAGCCCACGACGGACGGTTAAAATCAAAAAGATTTAGATTCCAAAAGGAACCGTTATTCCGAACATCTTCCATATATCTAAACAAAAACCAACTCTCGGTTGGATCCCCAAAAATTAATTTTCATCAAATTGGTATTTTACTCAGGGGGTAATATTTTTAAGGGGAGATACTTTAGTCAGGGGGGGTTATACCCTTTCATGCATATTTTATACATCAATTGGTATTTTCATTCGTTATTATTATTTACACTTTTTGCTGATGACAAAAAGGGGGGAAACGATGAATGAGATAAAAAGCGTCATGGAAGAATGACAAGAAAAATAAAATACAAAATGGGGGAGAAAAGAAAATGACGAAGAAGTCGAAAAATATAGATCCTGTGAAAAACAAAAAGGGGAGAGAAAAGTCGAAAAGGACAGAAAAAGAGAAGTTGGGAGAACTAATGAAACGATCAAAGCCGAAAAAGGGGACATATATTTTATTTTTGCAGGTATTTATCCATTCATAGGTGTTGTTTTTGTAATAATCAAAAAGGGGGAGATTGTTAGAATATTTTATTCCATACATTCATTAATAGAGTTTTGATGATTAAGTCGCTAAACAAAGCAAAACAACAAAGAAGCAAAGCAAAGCAACGAAGGAGTCGAAGACGAAAAAAAGCCCAATCTGCATGGATAACGCACGCTATATACGTTGTATAGCACACGCAATCGAACGAAGATAACGTAATGTCTTACTCAAGGTGTCGCCGACCAAAGGAGTTTTTCGCTTCGGGAAAAGGGCAAACTTAGTCCGCGGTATATCGGATTGTTTGAAATTATGGACAGGGTTGGAGATTTAGCTTATCGCTTGGCGTTGCCTCCATCTTTGAGCCATGTACATAGCATTTTTTTGTTTCTCGGTTGAGAAAGTACGTGCCGGATCCAAGTCATATTATCGACTATAGCGAGATTGACGTAGCCGAGGATGTTACCTTTCCAGAGAGGCCGGTGAAGATCCTTGAATGTCGTGAGAAGCAGCTTCGACACAAAATCATTCCATAGGTTAAGGTGCAATGGTCAAGACATGGAGTCGAGGAAGCGACTTGGGAGACGGAAAAGAAGATGCGATCGGGATACCCTGAACTTTTTATTTCTTAAGTTTCGGGACGAAACTTTTTTTTAGAGAGTGAGAATTTAAACCTGTACTTTTTATTGAATTTTGGTTTTAACGTTCCTTCACTTTTGTCGCTCTTGTAAGAACTTATCGAGATGTTATTGATTCTAGAGTTTCGTATCCTTCGGAGCATGTTCGTTTCTGGAGTATTATTCTATATACCAAATCACAATTCCCATGATATATAATAATATATAAATAATTAATGCCTTATTTAATTTAATATTCATAATTTACAATATAAAGCACTCACTCTCTTATCCTGTGAATGGCATTCTAGGGAATACTCCTAACAATCTCCCACTTGCACTCAATGCCACAAACTATGGTATCTAATACCCATACTCTCCATATGTCACTCTACGACCATCTGAGATAGTGGCTTGGACAGTTGATCAGCAACTTTATTTGTTATGTCTACTCTCTGTGTTGGAATATTTTATTCCATACATTCATTAATATAGTTTTGATGATTAAGTTGCTAAACAAAGCAAAACAACAAAGAAGCGAAGCAAAGCAACGAAGGAGTCGAAGATGCAAAAAGTAGCCCAATCTGCATAGATAACGCACGTATATACGTTGTATAGCTCACGCAATAGAATGAAGATAACGTACGTAACATACTCAGGATAACGTACGTAACGAGGACCTACCTGCAGATCTAACGACTTACCTGATGAAGATAGCGCACGCTAAAGCTGATGATTAACGCACGCTATCGAAGCAACTTAACATACGTAACTCATACAGGTTAACGTACAGAATGAGATTTCAAATCCGATGAATGTTGGAAAGAATCTAGTCAAAGTCAGCATATGAAACAGATAGTTTGACAAAATGAAGGCAACGGATATATGAGTTAACGCACGCTATGAAGCATGGTTAACGTACGCTACGCAAGGAAGTTAACAGACGTAATACGAAGTCATAACGTACGTAAAGGAAGAAACGAAGCTACTGGACTAAAACTGGAAGTCGATAACATATGCTACAAGAAAGCTGTAACGTACGTAACGAGGCTTAACGCACGCTATGAAGAAAGGCTAGCGCACGCTAGCAAGTCAAAAGTGACTAACGGCTAGTTGGATTGAAATGGCTATAAATACCAAACCACTTGGTATAAAACCGCACAACAACATTGGGCAAAACATTCATACTTGATATATCATTATATTCATTCTAGTTGTTGTATTTGAGCTTATATTGTATAGTGATTGAGTGTTATACACGAAATCATACACGAGAGGAAAAAGAAAATATACGATTGGATTCAGTGTTATTTGGATCAGGGATCCGGCATTGTTAGAAACGTAATCGATATCTAAGTGAGGTTCATCTAGTACCCATAGAAAGCTAGATTGGTTGATTCCTTGTCCAATAGAAAAGGAAAATGGTTTAACTTGGTCTGACATAAAGACAAGTGATTGAACGGTTTACTCGAACCGACAGAAAACGAGCTTGTAACGGTTATCCCTCGACCGATAGAAAAGAGGTGCATAGGTTTAAATTTAGCCTATGGAAAAAGCTACCGAGAGGACGTAGGCACGTTTGGCCGAACCTCTATAAATCATTGTGTCGTTTTATTTCTGCACTTTCATTTAAATACGCTTCCGCACAATAGCGCGTATAACCGATCTTGTTTCAACAATTGGTATCGGAGTGGTTCCTCCAATAAGCGACTTAACATCCGAGGAGTCGATCCAAATGGCATTTCAAATTGCTTTAGTCGAAGGTCTTGCTCTTAACCGACCACCATTCTTTGACGGATCAAATTTCATGATGTGGAAGAAAAAGATGTCAATATTGAGCCGAGCGTATGACATCGAGCTTTCGAAAGTGATATGTCTTGGTCCGAAAATTCCTCTCAAATCTGACGGTACGCTTAAATCTTTCGAAGAATATGATGACGCAGATTGGAAAAATGATCGTTACAATTGTAAGGCAACACAACTCCTATACTGTGCCTTAAATCCGGAAGAACACAAATGGATATCTTCGTGTGACAGTGCCAAAGAGATTTGGAAAATGCTTGAAGTCACACATGAGGGTACGTCTCAAGTCAAGGAGACGAAAATAAACATGCTCCTTCACGAGTGCGAGCTATTTTAAATGAAGTATAATGAATCCATCACGATCATGCTCGATCGATTATCGGTCATCACTAATGGATTGGCATGCTTTGGAAAATCGCTTCGAGTAGTGAAAAAGTTAAAAAGATCCTACGGTCACTACCTCAAGAATGGGATGGTACGGTGACAGCTATAATGGAATCTAAAGATTTAAATAATCTTGATTTTAGTGCTCTCGTTGGTTCACTTATAAACTACGAGATTGTTCTAAAATCTCGGAATGCCAAACCGAAGCTGAAGGAAAAGATGATAGCCATGAAGGCTAAGATGTCAAAAAGAGAAGAAATCCCGGTTGATGAAAGCGACAAAGAATCGGCATATTAAGCCAAAAATATTAATAAGTTCCAAAAATTATTAAACCGGAGAAAGCAGGACATCTAAAAGGGCAATGCTAAGAAATTCGACAACAATTGTCGATTATGTGGTAAACCAGGCCACTTTGTGAAGAATTGCCGAGCACAACCTAAGAAGGAGGTGTTAATGGCCACATGGAGTGACGAAGACAAGGACAAAGATTTTCTCAAACATAGCAACCTCGCACTTGTAACACCCCCAGACTTCGACCGGGTATGTCACATGCCGTAGACCCTTCTCACAAGGATCTACCAGGCTAAACTTCAAAAGACTACTCAATGATTGACCAACCGAGGTCAAGTATTTACAAGACAGACCAACAAGGTCATAAAATAATTTAGAAAATCAACATAATTTACAACTCAATGACAATAATGAACTTGAACGTGGAAAGAAATGACAACTTGATTTAATGAATGAAAAATATACCCGTACAAGGGTGAATACTCGACCAAAAGAGAGAATACCAACTAAGATGAAACAAAAGAAAAGACTCTGACTCCTGTGTGATTAAGCATCATTGTTCTCCATCCCCTTCCAAGCCAATCTTGTGACTGCTCCCGAGCTACAAAAACTGAGCGCAATAACAGGCACCCACCCCCCGAAAACTTGGGGGTTAGCAAACTGGAATTTTGTTAGTGCAAGTACATAACATACAAGATATACGAAAAATATCAACACGGAAACTCAACGGACGCGAAGCCTTAACATGTTCCACACAATCACACAACCAGTACAGAAGAGTATTCATTTACACAAGGGAAATATATTCATACCATCAATTTCTTTTATAAAACATAGCACCAAAAAAACTTCAAACGAGCCCAATGAGTCATAAGATCTAGTTTGAAAACCCCATTTTTAAAAGGAAAATATTTTAATAAGATAGTTTTGAAAACATTAATGTTGACTCGAACTATCTTGGGGTTTTGCAAATCGAATGGGAAATACTTTTAGAAAATAAATTCAAGAGTCCACGGGTCCTCAACCCAGCATGTGGAAAACAATCTTACAAGAAAATCAATTCAACGTCGTTCGAGGTCCTCGGCCCAATTTATAGAACACTGTCACAAGTGAATCATTACGACATCTCACGGGATTCTCGACCCAATCCAAATAATATCATCACGAGATCAACCATTTCAATATTTCACGGAGTTCTTGACCCATTTCACAAAATATCATCACAAGATCAATCAAAGACACAATCTCTCAATCGACAAATCCTGTTCAAGACCCTTGATTAATTAACCCTCAGAAATCTCGTCGAATATCCATGGTTTATTAACCCTGATACCAACGCTTAGAACAAGTTGAAACAAACTTTCAGAAAACACGAACTGTGGTCTATATCAAGACCAATATTTTAAAGTGAGTTGAAATAAACTTGAATTTCGAAAATCGTTTGGTATGGGTTCTTAGATGTCACTCGAATATCCATTACCAATCAGCCTGCCAGGCGCCTCCCTTGCACACCTGTGTACCGGCGTTCACTCCACTATATTGGCCGCCCATTGCACATGTCACCGCGCCGGCGTTTCACTCCCACAGTATCCGCCCCTTGATCGCGCATTAAGTAACACCGGTGTACACCAATCATATGGAGCCGCTCATTGCAGCGTACACCAGGCCGGAGTACACGCCCCGCCCTCAGAGGCACCCGGATATGACGTCTCTCGTAACAAGTATTCACGTTGTTACAAATATCAAGCACACAATCAATCGTTGCAACAATTATCAAATCAATCCACCAATCTACACAATTTATTCATCAGTCCATGACCAAATAAATAACAACACACACTCTATTAATCAAGACTCAACACAATACGCCTTCGGCAAAACCAACCAATGCTACGCATACACGTAACTCAACCGAACGCATAAACTTTAGCATATTACTTCTATAAATATAGTTCGTACATTAATCCAAGTTGAGTACGTCAATTAGCATCGATAATATTCGCTCGACATTCATCGACATATGTATGTATATATATATATATATATATATATATATATATTTATGTATGTATATATATATATATATATATATATATAAATATATATATATATACATATCCACATACATATATTTAACATATAAATATATAAATATATCTATATTCATAGAGGTAATTTACACACTTCGGCAACAATGATTTCACGTAGTTATGATTCATATATCAAGGTACTTGCCTTGGTGATCTATCGCGAATACTCCGGAAATATAGTTGATTGGAACAATCCGGAACTCCAATGAAAACAACAATCGGAAAGGCTCGACACTGGATTATCGTAGCGAATTCGTCCCTGATATCCCATCATTAAGTAAACAACCAATCACACGAGGAAAACATTGAAAGACGACTGAATCCTACCTGTATCCTTCATAACATACGTTACACAGCTATTTAACGTACGTTACGTCTGCACATTAGCATACGTAAGCTATGAAGCTTAGCGCACGCTATGCATGCAATTTGATAGTTCTTCTCAGGTGAGTCAACTGACTTGCCTGAGGGTATAATGTACGTAATGCATAGTGCTTAACGTACGTTATACTCACCCATATAATTCTCATGCGAATCTGAATGATCATATGGTGTTGATACCTTCGAATTTCCAGGTTAAACATGCCATCATAAAACTTACTCCAATATCGATTATAAATCTTCAAAGGTAGTTCGGAAAAATCTGAGGTTCTTATCAATATCATCATTACATTCAAACTATCATCTTTGAAGATCGGTTAACAATCCACTATTACAAGATATAATAAAACCTATAATAATCCTTCTCTCAAGTTCGTCTATAAAAAGCGATATCAATATTAAGTCTACGATCATTTTGAAAACACCATTCAATATGGGTTTATTAATCTCAGAAAACTTCCCTTGTCCATCATAACAAGATTCGAACGATAAAACATGAACATTTCAACTTCCAAAAACATGATGTTCGGTTAAAAGTCATCTATGGATCTTAATAATCCCGATAGTATCATAACATCCTTAAGAACACGAATTCAAGGTTGGAGTAACATTAACATACCTTAATATGAGGAAACGCCGAGACAATATGTAGAATCCAACTCCGATTGCTTTAGTGCCAATCTAAGGTGATTCTTAACTCCAATGATCGAGTATATGTACTCTATAGGTGTTTTAGATGGCTGGAGGCTCTCTAGAAATGAAGGGAAACGAAGTACAAGTGAAAGGGACGAAGTGAAATGGAGTGGGGTGTTGTCTATATATATAATATCTTGAGCTTTACGCACGTTAGCCTTAAAGCTTTACGTACATTATCGATTTAACGCACTCTACCATTCGTTCTTAGCATACGCTATCGCTCAGAGCCAGCTTACTGTCTCATTCTGTACTCGCTTACGTACGTTACACCCTCGAGTTACGTACGTAAGCAACACCCATTATCGTACGCTAGTTACATACCTTAGCGTACGTTAACACCCGTTGACTTCAAAACTGTTCAGGTTCATCCGCGGGAATCTTTCCGAGCCCACCACCAGCCGTTCCATGTGCTCGCTAGCTTGCTCAATTATTGACTTCCTTACGTACGCTATGCCTAGCTCATAGTGTACGCTATATATAGCTCGTAACGTACGTTATGCTTACCTTTTAGCGTACGTTACGACGTAGTTGCATGTGAAGGATTAAAAGTTGATATTATCATGCATGTGGATATGAATACGGAAACGATCATACATCGATTGTAGATAGCACCAATTTGAGTAATACAGGGTTCAAATACGGACGAAAATACCCAACAATTTATCCGGATATTACATACTCTCCCTCTAAAAAGAAGTTTCGTCCCGAAACTTAAAATAGAGAGTGGTGGAACAATCAAGGAAATAACTATCTGTTCAGACCCGAAACATCACGAGAAATGTGCGAGTGCAAGGTTCTAGAAATACAATGATCGGATTTAGCAAGTATCTGGTACGTGAGTCGAGGCGATAACTTATATGTGAACATAAGAAGTTCAGGTGGAGATAAAAGCTCAAAGAGTTAAGGAAAATCACAAATGGCTTAGACGTCCTGAAATCATGTGTCGAACTCAACCAACTGCATTCAAGTTCATAACACATAGGAAATGATAAATGCACGAGTGGGAACAAATAGTTTGGAACAGACTTTTGCAAGGATCACGTTCAGATGTGGATAGATCACAATAATTCACGGAGTCCAACAAAATGGCTCTGACACTCGTTCGAATGAAGGTAGACTAAGTAGAACATGGTAGTTTAAAATTGTCAAGAGGATCACAGATGAATCACTAATAATGAAAGTACTAAGAAGACAGTTCGGCCCTAAAACTTAAAACAACAGGAGTTGGAAACGAAAGGCAATGAAATTAAAAACGATCAAAGTCATGATTGTTGGAACCAGCAACGACTAGGACATAGTACAAAATCTTCATTCGCCTATGTTAGGCTCTTCAGCAGGAGACATAAGGTTTTGGGACATTCTCTGCCCACTTGCTCTGTTCACCAACAAGGTAGCATTCTTTGCCAACTCGGAAATTGTCTCACAATGTTTCTCCCGATGGCCTTCACACCCGCACTGGTAATAAGTCAAAAGTGGGGAGGGACAGTTTACACGAATATGCCCCGGATGGTTGCAGTTGAAGCACACTCTCTTCTTACCTAGAGTCACTGATGCTGGCTTGGGATTCCCAGCGCTCACTCCCGACCTCGAAGACGACGCGTTCGAACGACGTGGGGGTTTGGGAATCTTAGTCTCTTCACCGCCCAAAATTTTTTCAGATGTCCTCGGTCTCTTCTCTCTGTTCGTTGGCTCGGTCACAGAGGAGGTTTCATAGGATATCGTCTGATCTTGATACTTCTTCACCGTAACATGAATCGTTGTCGTACGAACCACCTCATCGCTTCCACTTCCATTATCGCATCTATGTCCGCCAAGGCTCGTCATGCTAATGCAGATACCGTTTAGCGTTATCAAATAGTCAGTCGTACGGTATACCACAATTATCGACACAAGATTTGATTAGCATCCTTAGAATAACGGTAATATCGTAAAGCACGAAATTTCTGTAGTCAATTTCCAGTCCTCTGACTAGGACGATCATTATGCGTATGAAAAATTTTTGAAACAGAGGCCGAGTCACGTTGCGCTCAAAACTTGTAAATATTGTCCTTTATTTTAGAAGAGGATGTTTATACGACTCTAAAAATTATTTATTTTTGAGTAATGTATACAAGAAAATAAAAAATCGAATTGTAACTAATTTGAAATATTTCAAAGGTGTTAAGTTTTCAAATACTACAAATTGAAAATCTTTCCTCTTCTATCGAAATGTTTAATCAAAAGGATTTTTCACCAATATACGTGACCTCTTGACATAACTACATTAAATCATGGGTTTTACAATGTTAGGAAAATTTCCAAACACCACTTTAAAATGTTCGTGATTCAACCCGGGAATATTACACGCCGTGGACTCCGCGTCGGAACCCACCAAGCTAAAAACCGTTTACAAAATCATTTCAAAATATGCCAAAAGGCCGGTGATGGTAGTATTTTCCAAAACTCAAAAATTATTTGTAAAATATCAAATACCGTCAAAACGTGCAAGACCCAAATGCCAAAACTCGGTTTAGGGAATCGGTTTTATGAAGTAACAATTCAGTTTGCAAGATGCCAAAAGTAATTTCAAAATACTCACGCAGCGGATTAACACTAAAAGGTTTATTCTACTAAAATGCATAAACCGATAAATATGTTCGACTTCCGAAGCATACTACGTAACCATTCTCACTCGGACCGTATACGCAAGTAATATTCTAAAACAATATAATCACCAACAAGTTCTAACCCTTAGTTCACATTAAATACATTAACACAATATAATCAAATACGTATATAAGGGGACTTACGATTCGGGAGGCTTACCATCACGGATTGGTCGAAGATGATGTTGGAACCACGATACTAATCACAACTCTGACGTGCGCGACTTACACAAGACATGGACTTGACCCAACGGCCTAGGCTTTTCGCAAACCTAAGCTCTGATACCATATCTGTAACACCCCCAGACTTCGACCGGGAATGTCACATGCCGTAGACCCTTCTCACAAGGATGTACCAGGCTAAACTTCAAAAGACTACTCAATGCTTGACCGATCGAGGTCAAGTATTTACAAGACAGGCCGACAAGGTCATTAAACAATTTAGAAAACCAATGTAATTTACAACTCAACGACAATAATGAACTTGAACGCGGAAAGAAATGACAACTTGATTTAAGGAATGAAAACTACACTTATACAAGGGTGAATACTCGACCAAAAGAGAGAATACTGACTAAGATGAAACAAAAGAAAAGACTCTGACTCCTGTGTGATTAGCATCATTGTTCTACATCCCCATCCAATCCAATCTGTGACTGATCCCGAGCTGCAAAACCTGAGCGCAATAACAGGCACCCACCCCCCGAAAACTCGGGGGTTAGCAAACTGGAATTTTGCGAGTGCAAGTACATAACATACAAGATATACGAAAAATATCCACACAGAAACTCAACGGCCGCGAAGCCTTAACATGTTCCACACAATAACACAACCAGTACAGAAGAGTATTCATTTACACAAGGGAAAGAAATTCATACCATCAATTTTGTTTATAGAACATAGCACCAATAAAACTTCAAACGAGCCCAATGAGTCATAAGATCTAGTTTGAAAACCCCCTTTTTAAAAGGAAAATATTTTAATAAGATAGTTTTGAAAACATTAATGTTGACTCGAACTATCTTGGGGTTTTGCAAATCGAATGGGAAATACTTTTAGAAAATAACTTCAAGAGTCCACGGGTCCTCAACCCAGCATGTGGAAAACAATCTTACAAGAAAATCAATTCAACGTCATTCGAGGTCCTCAACCCAATTTATAGAACACTGTCACAAGTGAATCATTACGACATCTCATGGGATTCTCGACCCAATCCAAATAATATCATCACGAGATCAACCATTTCAACATTTCACGATGTTCTCGACCCATCTCACAGAATATCATCACAAGATCAATCAAAGACACAATCTCTCAATTGACAAATCCTGCTCAAGACCCTTGATTAATTAACCCACGGAAATCTCGTCTAATATCCCTGGTTAATTAACCCTGATACCAACGTTTAGAACAAGTTGAAACAAACTTTCAGAAAACACGAACCGCGGTCTATATCAAGACCAATATTTTAAAGTGAGTTGAAATAAACTTGAATTTCAAAAATCATTTGGTATGGGTTCTTAGCTGTCACTCTAATATCCGTTACCAATAAGCCTTCCAGACGCATCCCTTGCACACCTGTGTGCCGGTGTTCACTCCACTATATTGGCCGCCCATTGCACATGTCACTGCACCGACGTTTCACTCCCATAGGAGCCGCCCCTTGCTCGCGCGTTAAGTAACACCGGTGTACACCAATCATATGGAGCCACTCATTGCAGCGTACACCAAGCCGGAGTACACGCCCCGCCCTCAGAGGCACCCAGAAATGACATATCTCATAACAAGTTTTCACGTTGTTACAAATATCAAGCACACAGTCAATCGTTGCAACAATTATCAAATCAATCCACCAATCTACACAATTTATTTATCAGTCAATGACCAAATAAATAACAACACGCACTCTATCAATCAAGACTCAACATAATACGCCTTCGGCAAAACCAACCAATGCTACGCATACACGTAACTCAACCGAACACATAAACTTTATCATATTACTTCTATAAATATAGTTCGTACATTAATCCAAGTTGAGTACGTCAATTAGCATCGATAATATTCACTCGACATTCACCGACATTTGTATGTATATATATCTATACTCATATCCACATGCATATATTTAACATATAAATATATAAATATATCTATATTCATAGAGATAATTTATGCACTTCGACAACAATGATTTCACGTAGTTATGATTCATATATCAAGGTACTTACCTTGGTGATCTCTCGCGAATACTCTGGAAATACGGTTGATTGGAACAATCTGGAACTCCAATGAAAACGACGATCGTAAAGGCTCGACACTGGATTATCATAGGGAATTCGTCCCTAATATCCTATCATTAAGTAAACAACCAATCACATGAGGAAAACATCGAAAGATGACCGAATCCTACCTGTACCCTTCATAACGTACATTACACACCTACGTAGCATTACATTACGTGCACGCGTTAGCGTCGTAAGCTATGAAGCCTAGCGCACGCTATGCATGCAATTTGTGATTCTTCTCAAGTCGATCGGTGACTTGCACGAGGGTATAACGTCGTAATGCATAGTGCTTAACGTCGTTATACTCACACATAATTCTCATGCGAATCAATGATCCTATGGTGTTGATGTCTTGAATTTCCGAGTTAAACATGCCGGATAAAACTTACTCCAATCTCGATTATAAATCTTCAAAGGTAGTTCGAAAAATCGAGGTTGTTATCAATATCATCATTACATTCAAACTATCATCTTTGAAGATCGGTTAACAATCCACTTTTACAAGATATAATAAAACCTACAATGATCCTTCTCTCAAGTCCGTCTATAAAAAGCGATATCAATATTAAGTCTACGATAATTATTGAAACACCATTCAATATGGGTTTATTAATCTTAGAAAACTTCCCTTGTTTATCATAACAAGATTCGAACTCTAAAGCATGAATTAAAAGTCATCTATGGATCTTAATAATCCCGGTAGTATGCTCATAACATCCTTAAGAACATGAACTCAAGGTTGGAGTAACATTAACATACCTTAATATGAAGGAAACGCCGAGACAATAGGTAGAATCCAACTCCGATTGCTTGAGTGCCAATCTAAGGTGATTCTTAACTCCAATGATCGAGTATATGTACTCTATAGGTGTTTTAGATGGTTGGAGGCTCTCTAGAAATGAAGGGAAACGAATTACAAGTGAAAAGGACGAAATGAAATGGAGTGGGGTGTTGTCCATATATATAATGTCTTGAGCTTTACGTACGTTAGCCTTAAAGCTTTACGTACGTTATCGATTTAATGCACGCTACCATTCGTTCTTAGCGTACACTATTGCTCAGTGCCAGCTTACTATCTCATTCTGTACTCGCTTATGTACGTTACACCCTCAAGTTACGTACGTAAGCAACATGCATTAGTGTACACTAGTTACATACCTTGGCGTGCGTTAACACCCGTTGACTTCAAAACTATCCAGGTTCATCCGCGGGAATCTTTCTGAGCCCACCACCAGCCGTCCCATGTGCTCGCCAGCCTGCTCAATTATTGACTTCCTTAGATATGCTATGCCTAGCTCGTAGCATACGCTATATATAGCTCGTAACCTACGTTACGCTTACCTTTTAGCGTACATTACGATGTAGTTGCATGCGAAGGATTAAAAGTTGATATTATCATGCATGTGGATACGAATACGGAAACGATCATACTTCGATTGTAGATAGAACAAATTTGAGTAATACATGGTTCAAATACGGACGAAAATACCCAACAATTTATCCAGATATTACAGCACTCATGGCACGAAGCTCATTCGACGATATTGACATCGAAAGTCAAGTAAGTAATTCTTACGATGAACTTTTTGAAGCATTTGAATTATCACATACGGATTATCAAAATACTTTATCCGAGATTAAATCTCTTAAATCTAAAAATAAATCATTGGAAATTGACAATTCCAAAATTCTTGAAAAGGGAAAATTTATCTAGACCGATCATTCAAAATGCATTGAAAAAAAAATATTTTAAAGGATGGTCTCTTGAAAGTTCAAACCGAGCTGAAAAATTTAACGAAGAAATTTTCATGTGGAAATGATAAATTTGAACAAATGATTTGTGTTCAAAAATATACCTTGAATAAACAGGGGTTGGGATTCAAACCAAATTTGAAAATCGAATCCTTAAATTTTAATATACCCCGATGTGAAAAATATCTGAAAATTGGGCATCATTTTACGAATTGCAAAAGCCCATGACGGACGGTTAAAATAAAAAAGATTTGGATTCCAAAAGTAATAGTTATTCCGAACATCTTCCATATATCTAAACAAAAACCAACTCTCGGTTGGATCCCCAAAAATTGACATTCATCAAATTGGTATTTTACTCAGGGGGAGTAATATTTTTAAGGGGAGATATTTTAGGCAGAGGGAGTTATACCCTTTCATGCATATTTTATACATCAATTGGTATTTTTATTCGTTTATATTATTTACACTTTTTGCTGATGACAAAAAGAGGGAGAAAAATGATGAATGAGATAAAAAGTGTCATGGAAGAATGACGTGAAAAATAAAATGCAAAATGGGGGAGAAAAGAAAAAACAATGAAGTCGAAAAATATAGATCCCGTGAAAAACAAAAAGGGGAGAGAAAAGTCGAAAAGGACAGAAAAAGAACAGTTGGGAGAACTAATAAAACGATCAAAGCCGAAAACTTTGATTAGTAGAAATATACATATATTTTATTTTTGCAGGTATTTATCCATTCATAGGTGTTGTTTTGTAATAATAAAAATGGGGGAGATTGTTGGAATATTTTATTCCATACATTCATTAATAGAGTTTTGATGATTAAGTTGCTAAACAAAGCAAAATAACACAGAAGCAAAGCAAAGCAACGAAGGAGTCGAAGACGCAAAAAGTAGCCCAATCTGTATAGATAACGCACGCTATATATGTTGTATAGCACACTCAATCGAACGAAGATAACGTAATGTCCTACTCAAGGTGTCGCCGACCAAAGGAGTTTTTCACTTCGGGAAAAGGGCAAACTTAGTTCGCGGTATATCGGACCGTTTGAAATTTTGGACAGGGTTGGAGATTTAGCTTATCGCTTGGCGTTGCCTCCATCTTTGAGCCATGTCCATAGCGTGTTTCATGTTTCTCAGTTGAGAAACTACGTGCCGGATCCAAGTCATATTATCGACTATAGCGAGATTGACGTAGCCGAGGATGTTACCTTTCCAGAGAGGCCGGTGAAGATCCTTGAACATCGTGAGAAGCCGCATTGACATAAAATCATTCCATAGGTTAAGGTGCAATGGTCAAGACATGGAGTCGAGGAAGCGACTTGGGAGACGAAAGAGAAGATGCGATCAGGATACCCCGAACTTTTTATTTCTTAAGTTTCGGGACGAAACTTTTTTGAGAGTGAGAATGTAATACCTGTACTTTTTATTGAATTTTGGCTTTGACGTTCCTTCACTTTTGTTGCTCTTGTAAGAACTTATCGAGATGTTATTGATTCTAGAGTTTCGTATCCTTCGGAGCATGTCCGTTTATGGAGTATTATTCTATATACAAATCACAATTCCCATGATATATAATAATATATAAATAATTACTGCCTTATTTAATTTAATATTCATAATTCACAATATAAAGCGCTCACTCTCTCATCCTGTGAATAGCATTCTAGTGAATACTCCTAACAATCTCCCACTTGCACTCAGTGCCACAAACTATGGTATCTAATACTCATACTCTCCGTATGTCACTCTACGACCATCAGAGATAGTGGCTTGGTCAGTGGATCAGCAACTTTATTTGTTATGTCTACTCTCTATGTTGGAATATTTTATTCCATACATTCATTAATAAAGTTTTGATTATTAAGTTGATAAACAAAGCAAAATAAAAAAAGAAGCGAAGCAAAGCAACGAAGGAGTCGAAAACGCAAAAAGTAGCCAAATCTGCATGGATAACGCACATATATACGTTGTATAGCACACGCAATCGAACGAAGATAACGTACGTAACATACTCGGGATAACATACGTAACAAGGACCTACCTGCAGATCAGACGACTTACCTCATGAAGATAGCGCACGCTAAAGTTGGTGATTAACGCACGCTATCGAAGCAACCTAACGTACGTAACTCATATAGGTTAACGTACATAATGAGATTTCAAATCCAATGAATGTTGGAAAGAATCTAGTCAAAGTCAGCATATCAAACAGATAGTTTGATAAAATGAAGGCAACGGTTATATGAGTTAACGCACGCTACGAAGCATGGTTAACGTACGCTACGCAAGGAAGTTAACGTACGTAATACGAAGTCATAACGCACGTAAAGGAAGAAATGAAGCTCTTGGACTAAAGCGGAAGTCGATAACGTCGCTACATGAAAGATATAACGTGCGTAACGAGGCTTAACGCACGCTATGAAGAAAGGTTAGCGCACGCTAGAAAGTCAAAAGTGACTAACGGCTAGTTGGATTGAAATGGATATAAATACCAAACCACTTGGTATCAAACCGCACAACAACATTGAGCAAAGCATTCATACTTGAGATATCATTGTATTCATTCTAGTTTTTGTATTTGAGCTAATATTGTTTAGTGATTGAGTGTTATACGAAATCATACACGAAGGAAAAAGAAAATATACGATTGGATTCGGTGTTATTAGGATCAAGGATCCGGCATTGTTAGAATCGCAATCGATATCTAAGTGAGGTTCATCTAGTACCCATAGAATGCTAGATTGGTTGATTCCTTATCCAATAGAAAAGAAAAATGGTTTAACTTGGACCGACATAAAGACAAGTGATTGAACGGTTTACTCGGACCGACATAAGACGAGCTTGTAACGGTTATCTCTTGACCGATAGAAGAGAGGTGCAGAGGTTTATATTTAGCCTATAGAAAAAGATACCGAGAGGACGTAGGAACGTTTGGCCGAATCTCTATAAATCCTTGTGTCGTTTTATTTCTGCACTTTCATTTAAATACGCTTCCGCACAATAGCGCGTCTAACCGATCTTGTTTCAACAATTGGTATCGGAGCGGTTCCTCCAATAAGCGACTTAACATCCAAGGAGTCGATCCAAATGGCATTTCAAATTGCTCCAGTCAAAGGTCTTGCTCTTAACCGACCACAATTCTTTGACATATCAAATTTCAGGACATGGAAGAAAAAGATGTCAATATTCATCCGAGCGTATGACATCGAGCTTTGGAAAGTGATATGTCTTTGTCCGAAAATTCCTCTCAAATCCGACGCTACGCTTAAATCTTTCGAAGAATATGATGACGCGGATTGGAAAAATGATCGTTACAATTGTAAGGCAACACAACTCCTATACTGTGCCTTAAATCCGGAAGAACATAACTGGATATCTTTGTGTGACAGTGCCAAAGAGATTTGGAAAATGCTTGAAGCCACATATGAGCGAACGTTTCAAGTCAAGGAGATGAAAATAAACATGTTCCTTCACGAGTGCGAGCTATTTCAAATGAAGGTCGTGGAATCCATCACGATCATGCTCGACTGATTTTCGGTCATCACTAATGGATTGGCATGCTTTGGAGAACCGCTTTCGAGTAGTGAAAAAGTTAAGAAGATCCTACGATCACTACCTCGAGAATGGGACGGTACGGTGACGGCTATAATGGAATATAAAGATTTAAATAATCTTGATTTTAGTGCTCTCGTTGGTTCACTTATAAACTACGAGATTGTTCTAAAATCTCGGAATGCTAAAAGCGAAGCCGAAGGAAAAGGCGATAGCCATGAAGGCTAAGATGTCAAAAAGATAAGAAATCCCGATTGATGAAAGCGGCGAAGAATCGGCATATTAAGCGAAAATATAAATAAGTTCCAAAACTTATTAAACCAGAGAAAGCAGTACATCCAAAAGGGCGAATCTAAGAAATTCAACAATAAATGACGATTATGTGGTAAACAACGCCACATAGTGGAGAATTGCCGAGCAAAACACAAGAAGTAGGTGTTAATTGCCACGTGGAGTAACGAAGACAAGGACGAAGATTTTCTCAATCAAAACAACCTCGCACTCATGGCGCGAAGCTCATTCAACGATAGCGACGTCGAAAGTCAAGAAAGTAATTCTTATGATGAACTTTTTGAAGCATTTAAATTATTACATACGGATTATCAAAATGCTTTATCCGAGATTAAATCTCTTAAATCTAAAAATAAATCATTGGAAATTGAAAATTCCAAAATTCTTGAAAAGGGAAAATTTATCGAGACCGATCATTCAAAATGTATTGAAAACAAAAATATTTTAAAGGAGGATCTCTTGAAAGTTCAAACCGAGCTGAAAAATTTAACGAAGAAATTTTCCTGTGGAAATGATAAATTTGAACAAATAATTTGTGTTCAAAAATATACCTTGAATAAACACGGGTTTGGATTCAAACTAAATTTGAAAATCGAATGCTTAAATTTTAAGATACCCCGATGTGAAAAATGTTTGAAAATTGGGCATCATTTTACGAATTGCAAGAGCCCACGATGGACGGTTAAAATAAAAAAGATTTGGATTTCAAAAGGAACCGTTATTCCGAACATTTTCCATATATCTAAATAAAAACCAAATCTCGGTTGGATCCCCAAAAATTGATTTTCATCAAATTGGTATTTTACTCAGGGGGAGTAATATTTTTAAGGGGAGATATTTTAGTTAGGGGGGTTATACCCTTTCATGCATATTTAATACATCAATTGGTATTTTTATTCGTTATTATTATTTACACTTTTTGCTGATGACAAAAAGGGGGAGAAAAATGATGAATGAGATAAAAAGCGTCATGGAAGAATGACGAGAAAAATAAAATGCAAAATGGGGGAGAAAAGAAAAAGACCAAGAAGTCGAAAAATATAGATCCCATGGAAAACAAAAAGGGGAGAGAAAAGTCGAAAAGGACAGAAAAAGAAAAGTTGGGAGAACTAATGAAACGATCAAAGCCGAAAACTTTGATTCGTAGAAATATACATATATTTTATTTTTGCAGGTATTTATCCATTCATAGGTGTTGTTTTGTAATAATCAAAAGGGGAGAGATTGTTGGAATATTTTATTCCATACATTTATTAATAGAGTTTTGATGATTAAGTTGCTAAACAAAGCAAAACAACAAAGAAGCAAAGCAAAGCAACAAAGGAGTCGAAGACGCAAAAAGTAGCTCAATCTGCATGGATAACGCACGCTATATAGGTTATATAGCACACGCAATCGAATGAAGATAACGTACGTAACATACTCGGGATAACGTACGTAACAAGGACCTACCTGCAGATCAGACGACTTACCTGATGAAGATAGCGTACGCTAAAGTTGATGATTAACGCACGCTATCGAAGCAACTTAACGTACGTAACTCATACAGGTTAACGTACGTAATGAGATTTCAAATCAGATGAACGTTGGAAAGAATCTAGTCAAAGTCAGCATATCAAACAGATAGTTTGACAAAATGAAGGCAACGGATATATGAATTAACGCACGATATGAAGCATGGTTAACATACGCTACGCAAGGAAGTTAACATACGTAATACGAAGTCATAACGTACGTAACGGAAGGAACGAAGCTACTGGACCGAAATTGGAAGCCGTCGTACGCTACATGAAAGCTATAACGTACGTAACGAGGCTTAACGCACGCTTTGATGAAAGGCTAGTGCACGCTAGCAAGTCAAAAGTGACTAACGGCTAGTTGGATTGAAATGGCTATAAATACCAAACCACTTGGTATCAAACCGCACAACAACATTGAGCAAAGCATTCATACTTGAGATATCATTCTATTCTAACTAGTTGTTGTATTTGAGCTTATATTGTTTAGTGATTGAGTGTTATACACGAAATCATACACAAAAGGAAAAAGAAAATATACGATTGGATTCGGTTTTATTAGGATCAAGGATCCGGCATTGTTAGAATCGCAATCGATATCTAAGTGAGGTTCATCTAGTACCCATAGAAGGCTAGATTGGTTGATTCCTTGTCCAATAGAAAAGGAAAATAGTTTAACTTAGACCGACATAAAGACAAGTGATTGAACGGTTTACTCGGACTGACAGAAGACGAGCTTGTAATGGTTATCCCTCGACCGATAGAAGAGAGATGCAGAGGTTTATATTTGTAATACCCGGTTGTAACTCAGTCATTTTCATTCGGTAATTATCAGTCTGTATTTGTCACTCAGTAATTCTCACTCATTAATAATCACTCATCATTCATGAATCACTATTGCGTTCAATGTTGGCATGTTGTAACCGTGTATTAGTTACCGATCGTCATTTCATCTCCGTTTGAGTGTCGGAACGGGAGTATTATCATTATCATCGTGATTGGTAGTCTTGTGCTGGAGTATCATTCTTTGGCATGTGTTAGACTTGTTCATTTCCACATTCGTATGATTTGTCGGATCATTCATCAGTCGTATCGAGGAATCGGAATCATCGGATTTATTCACCTTGGCCAACATTGAGTTACGGCCGTAAGGTTAGGATACGGCCGTAAGTCCAGTAGATGCGGCCGTAAGTGGCGATTCACGGCCGTAAGTGGTCCAGGTGCCCAGCGTTTTGGCGAAGGTGAGTTACGGCCGTAAGGAAGGTGAGATACGGCCGTAAGTGGTGTTCGTTAATTTCGGTGTTGTCGACCAAGGGTGACTTACGGCCGTAAGGGTTGCGGCATACGGCCGTAAGTCGGCGAGTGCGGCCGTAAGGCTTGGCCGGATCTGGCCGTCTGTGCGAGAAGGATGTCGCTATTTTTGACGTGGGCGGGTTACGCCGTAAGGTTGGCCGGATACGGCCGTATCATCGAGTTACGGCCGTAAGGTGTGCGATGCGGCCGTAAGGCTGTCGGCAGGTGTTTTTGACGAAGGCGGAGTTACGCCGTAACTCGAAGCGATTCTGGCCGTAAGTCTGTCGAGCTTTCGGTCGAAGCCGAGTTGGCCGTCTGAGTTGGCGATTACGGCCGTAAGGCCGTTGACTTGGAAAGTTACGGCCGTAAGAGGGCCGAGTTCTGCCGTAACTTCCGGATTTAAGTACTCGGCCGGGACATTTTTACTCATTTTCATCCTCTTCTTCTTCTTGTTAGAAGAGAGACTTGAGAGAGGTATTTTTCCATCCTCAATCACTTGTGTATTCGGATTTCATCATCTTATTTCGTTGGGAAGCTTGGATAGTCGATTTAACACGTTTTCATCGGATCGAAGTGTTTGGATCTTCAAAGGTAATATTCTTCAACACCTTGGATTTCGATTTTGTGTTGAGATAAGATGTTTTGGACGTTATAATCATGTTATATGAAGGGATATGTATATGATTATAAGTTTGTATAAAGATTCATTGGATTATTGAAGGATTATTCAAGAACACTTTGAATATCGAGTTGAAATTGGGGTTTTCGATTAATTGTCGTTATAATCACGTTTTGGATATTCGTTTTGGATTATTAATCGTATTGAAGATGTTTTGTGGGTTTGAAACCTTTCTTGAGGGATTTGATATTGGTATATTGAGGTTTGATTGTAAACAATCGGAGTTCGGACGCAACGTGTTTGATTTAATGCCTCAATGGACTTGGTTTAGTCGTATTGGCGTTTTGAGTTCGTTATATTCGTGTTTGATTCGTATATTGAACGGATTGTTGGTAATTGAATTGTTCAAGGTTGTTCGAGCGACCGATATCTCAATTAGGACATTGTTCGTGGAAGTATAATTTTCAACTGCTTTGAGTAAGTTAATTCTTACTCGTTTAAAAGGATATTCATTCCTTTTGTTGTTGTTCATTCATAATCATAACTCATTCATCATTATATTAATCATATCAAAACTTGTTGTTATCAATTAATCGTTTGATCATAAGGAACAGCGGTTCCAATCTTTTCATTGAGTGTCATTTATTCATTACCATTCCATCTCGGTGAGTCATTATTCATTTTCGATGTCACTTTTGTTATATCGTGGCATTCCGGGTCATCTTGGCGTGCCGGTTGGTATGTGTTGGATTTTCATGTCGGGCACATTATAGTCGTGTGTTGGTTGGTGGCCTCACATTGGGTGTGCACACGATTCATATTGTCTCGTGAGGCGATTAGGTACAAGACCACACGTGTATTCGATCGATACTCGTTGGTGGCTTGTGCACGGACACATTTCCATCCGGGCGTAGTGTGGTGCCATTTCCTTTGAGCCGTCATAGTTGATTCATATAGCATGTTTGATTGCGTATGTTTCGGCAGATATTTCATAACTTGGATATAATCATGGTGTGTATTTTCAACTCTTGAGGATTGTTGTTCTTTGTAATCGGCCCGTTTGGGGATTTTGTTTTTCGTGTCATGGCAAGGCAAACGCACGGAATAGCATGTTGATGTCGAGGAGTCCTAGTGATACTAGTAGGGGCCCCGATCTTTCGATTATTCATGTTATTGTCCTTTATTTTCAGCTGAGACTTTCATTTGAATACTCCGTTTCATTCGGTGTTGTGTATTTTATCTTCATATAAAATACACTAGTATTGGTATTATCTGGTGTGTTGTAACTAAACTCCTCATCGGAGTAATTATTGTTGTAATGTAGTTCGGTACTACATTTATCTTGTGTAATTCATTCATTTTCATTTGCACAGTGGGTCCCGGTTGGGGATCTACGGCCGTAATATCCGCCTAGTTTGGGGTGTTACGAGTTGGTATCGGAGCGTGGTTTTGAATACTACCTTCCGAGTCATGTCTCATTTGAAATCATCGTCATCGGACTAGTATCATTGGACTTTCGCGTCACGTGTGACTGTGCGGAATGCCGAGCCAATCGACAAGAAAGAAGCGTAAGACTTCTAACGCCATGGTATAATTTGCAATAGTCATTCATTCATCATTCATCATTTCACAATCCTCAACATCATCATTTATTATGATTAAGACGATCATGTTAACTCATTAATCACTTAATTCATTTCATTACTCGATTAATGATCGGGCGACCATGTTAATTCATTAATCACTTAATTTATTTCATTACTCGATTGCGATCTAGATGATCATATTATAAATCTTGTTAAGTTATTCAAAATAATCATTTCAAGAATTTCATCGGATATTCATGTCACTTGATCAATCATTCATATAATCACTAAGTTAGAGCATGTATACTCATTTTCATCATCTCATGACGTAATCATAACGTGATAATCATGCGGGTAATATAATCATTATGCGACCTTCCTACTTGATATGGAGAGAGGCGTCGAGGATGCACGGGAAGAGGCGCGGTGCGGGCAACCCGAGGAATAATCACTCGTCGGGAAATCGTGCCTGGGACTCGCTCGATCGAGAAGATGTTCGGGTTGATCCACTCACTTTTATGCGAGCCATGATGACCCATGTGCGGTTGCTCAATCATCATTGCGCCACTCGGCCGGATTAATCGAGAGAACTCTCCGTATGAGAGGCGCTAAGGAAAGTCTTGAACAACAACCTTCATCTTTCAAAGAAATCAACGGCGTAATCTATCCGAAGGCGGTCGATCAACTGCAAGAAGCCTCGTGTGAGTCCTATCGTTTGAGCGACCTCCTACGGCGCATAATCGTGCGGGATCTCATTCCCGAGCGGCGATTCGGTCATCACTGTTTCAATTGTGGAACGGGTCATTTCAGCACCGAGTGTCCGAAACCGTCTATCACGTGCTATAATTGTGGGAATTTTGGGCATAAGGCCCGTTTTGTCGAAAGGACTCCAAGTCGGCTCGTGGCATCTCGAGCCCGAAGCAATCGGCCTTTCGAATCGATCGCTTTGTCAACGTCATTTAAGACAATGGAAGCAAATAGAGTTGGAGCTCGTACTTATCGACGGAGCGTCCGGTTCGGGGGCCGGCAAGTCCCAGATCCATATGATGAGGAGGATCGACGATCGGTGGTCCAAATGATTTCAGGTATACTCGTAATTTTATTTCAACTTGTGTGTACCTTTTGATGTTGGTACACCGCATTCATTCATTTTCGAATCATGCTTGAATAGACTTATTTCGGAATAGTCCTATTGCTTGTGGACTTCATACCATCGGTCTACCTGACGATGGAAGAATTTTCGGAATTTTACCAAATTAAGCTTAATGACCGCGATTGGTTGATGGATCTAATCGTGGTGAACTTATCTTAGGACGATGTAATTTTCAGTATTTGTTGGTTCAACCGTCTTGATACTATCCTCAGTGATTGTTAGCGTTTGGTCACTATCTTTCCATCGTTGGTTGTCGATGTGTGCTTCAGGGAAGTGATCCCCGTTGTTCCAGTAGAATTTTTATTATGGCGAAAGCGAAGAAATTCCGCAATCGAACTATCCAATCATTCATTGTATCATTTTCATCGATTGACCTTTCTAAGGCAATCGAGTTATTCAATCATTTCTTGTATCATTTCCATCGATTGGCTTTTCTAAGAAAATCGAGTCATTCAATCATTCATTGTATCATTTTCATCGATTGGCCTTTCAAAGGCAATCGAGCTATTCAAACATTCCTTGTATCATCTTCATCGATTGGCCTTTCTAAGGCAATCGAGTTGTTCAATCATTATTGGTATCTCTGTTTATCGATTGACCATTCTAGGGCAATCGAAATGTTCAATCATTCGTGGTATCATTGTCATCGATTGACGATGTATTTCTGACGAGTTATCGTTGCCTTCACATAGAGTAGTGGAATTCGGAGTGAGTTGGAACCGGTGCGTTCCCTTTATCGAAGGCACCGTATCGGATGGCCCGACTGTAATGCAAGAGTTGAAGATTCAACTTGAGGAGTAGTTCGAGAAAGGTTATCTCCGACCGATTGCGTCCCCGTGAGGAGCACCAGTGTGATCTGTCAAGGAGAAGGATGGCTCGTCTCGTGTGTGTATTAATTACCAGAAGTTGATCAGGGTAATGATCAAGAGTAGTATCCTTACCCGTATTGATGATCTTTTAGATCAACTTCAGGGAGCCTCAGTATTTTTTCCAGGATCGACTTAAGATCTGGATATCACCAGTTGCGGATTCGAGAATCGGATATCGCGAGGACAGCGTTTCGTACACGCTATGGTCATTATGAGTTCGTAGTTAGGCCGTTCGAGCTAACTATTGCACCTGCGGTATTCATGGAGTTAATGAATCGGGTTTTCATCGACTTTTTAGATCAGTTTGTTGTTGTCTTCATCGATGACATTTTGATTTTTTTCTCGTAGCCAAGAGGAACACGAGGTACGTCTTCATCAGGTTCTCGACGTGTTGAGACGAGAACAACCTTATGGAAAGTTTTCCAAATGTGAGTTCTGGAGGTCCGTGGTGACTTTCTCGGACATGTAATTTCATCTGACAGAATTCGTGTCGACCCTCAGAAGACGGAGACTATCCGAGATTGGCAATCTCCGTAAGATATTAAGTAAATCCGATGTTTCCTCGGAATAGTTGGTCAATTATCCAACCCACGACCTGGAGCTAGCAGCCGTGGTTTTCGCGTTGGGGATTTGGCGTCGTTACCTTTATGGCGTCACCTTTCAGTTATTCACCAATCACAAGAGTTGAAGGTTATATTTACTCACAAGGAGTTAAATATGCGACAGGGGCGGTGGTTGGAACTAATCAAAGATTTTGATCTCGAGATCCTTTACCACCCGGGCAAGGCAAACGTTGTAGCCGACGCCTTGAGTCGTAAGTCCGTTCAGGAGCAGATACTTGCTCATTTAAGAGTTCAGAAGGAGCTTCAGCAGGAATTCCTTAGACCCGAGATCGAGGTCCGACTTGACAAGTTCGAGACGACTTTGTATGTTAGAGATTTCATCATCACTTGAGGAGGAAATCAGGGAGAATCAGGGTTCAGATTCATTTTGTTGCTCATCCGCGAGGATGTGGTACAGGGGAAAGCCCCTGGAATTGTGGTCCACGAGGATGGACTCTTGAGTTTTGAGAATCGGTTGTGCGTGCGTGAATGATGAGTTGAAGAGCTCGATCTTGAGAGAAGCTCATGCTACCCCTTATCCGGTTCATCCGGGGTCTAGCAGGGTGTACCAGGATTTGAAACAACATTTCTGGTGGAATAATATGAAGCGAGGAGTCGCGGAATTTGTTTCGAGATGTTTAGCCTATTAGCAAGTCAAGATTGAAAATCAGCGACCGGTGAGTATGCTGATATCGCTTCCTATTCCAGGATGGAAGTGGGAAGACATTTCTATGGATTTCTTCACAAGTTTGCCGACGAGTCGTCGTGGCATGAATACGATCTGGGTGATCGTGGATCGCTATCTAAATCAGCTCATTCCCTTGAGATCAAGGATACGTGGGGTCCCGAGAGACTTGCCCAACTGCTCAGCAGAGAGTTAGTGAGATTGCACGGTACTCCTAAGAGTTTTGTTTCTGATCGTGTCGGGCGATTCGTGTCTCGTTTAGGGAACTAGTTCATCGTGCTTTGAGAACTCAGCTTAATATCATTACCGTTTTTCATCCTCGGTCAAGCGGACAATCGTGAGAGGACTTTTCGACAGTGGAGGACATGTTGAGGGCATGCGTCCTCGATTAGTAGAGGATCGGGAAGCCCATTCTTGTTACGGTTGTCGATCTCCCTTGTGTTGGGACGACCCATCGAGTCAATCGGTCTGCGAGCCCGATATACTTATAGCCGCCGGGAGAAGGTAGCTTTGATCGAGAGGCGTCATTGTTGCTCGAGTCGGCGAAATCATATACGGTGTCGTCATCGACCACTAGAGTTCGATACGGGTGATCCGTTTTGGTCAAGGTATTCCCGAGTCGAGGTATTTTCCGTTTCGGAAAAGCGGGGAAGTTGAGTTCGAGATTCATTGGACCGTGTGAGATTTTGAATCGAGTAAAGCGAGTTAGCTTATCGATTGGCTTTACCTCATTGTTGGGCGAATTCATAATGTGTTTCACGTCT
This sequence comes from Orobanche coerulescens, assembly GCA_033398695.1. Classification (NCBI taxonomy): domain Eukaryota; kingdom Viridiplantae; phylum Streptophyta; class Magnoliopsida; order Lamiales; family Orobanchaceae; genus Orobanche; species Orobanche coerulescens. The sequence continues at coordinate 116,090,885 of CM065815.1, read as the reverse complement.
CTCACATACTTCGGTTTGTGAAATCGAGATCGCGGATGATCATCCGTACGAGGAGCGTCCTGTACGAGTGTTGGAGCGGCAAATCAAACAGTTGAGGAACAAGATGATTCCTTTGGTCAGATTCAGTGGTCTAGACACGGAGTCGAAGAGGCTACTTGGGAAACCGAGGAGGATATGCGGGAGAGTTATCCCGAATTGTTTGACCCTTAGTTTCGGGGACGAAACTCTTTTAAGGGGGGGAGTATGTAATACCCGGTTGTAACTCAGTCATTTTCATTCGGTAATTATCAGTCTGTATTTGTCACTTAGTAATTCTCACTCATTAATAATCACTCATCATTCATGAATCACTATTGCGTTCAATGTTGGCATGTTGTAACCGTGTATTAGTTACCGATCGTCATTTCATCTCCGTTTGAGTGTCGGAACGGGAGTATTATCATTATCATCGTGATTGGTAGTCTTGTGCTGGAGTATCATTCTTTGGCATGTGTTAGACTTGTTCATTTCCACATTCGTATGATTTGTCGGATCATTCATCAGTCGTATCGAGGAATCGGAATCATCGGATTTATTCACCTTGGCCAACATTGAGTTACGGCCGTAAGGTTCTGGGATACGGCCGTAAGTCCGGTAGTGCGGCCGTAAAGGTGGCGATTCTGGCCGTAAGTGGTCCAAAGTGAGGCCCGAGCGTTTTGGCGAAGGTGAGTTACGGCCGTAAGGAAGGTGAGATACGGCCGTAAGTGGTGTTCGTTAATTTGGTGTTGTCGACCAAGGGTGACTTACGGCCGTAAGGGTTGCGGCATCTGGCCGTAAGTCGAGGCAGTACGGCCGTAAGGCTTGGCCGGATACGGCCGTCTGTGCAGAAGGATGTCCGCTATTTTTGACGTGGCGGGTTACGCCGTAAGGTTGGCGGATACGGCCGTATCATCCGAGTTACGGCCGTAAGGTGTGCGGATGCGGCCGTAAAGGCTGTCGGGTGTTTTTGGCGAAGGCGGAGTTACGCCGTAACTCGGGAAGCGGTTCTGGCCGTAAGTGCATCGGCGAGCTTTGACGGCCGAAGTTCTGGCCGTCTGAGTTGGCGATTCTGGCCGTAAGGCCGTTGACTTGGAAAGTTACGGCCGTAAGAGGGCGAGTTACGGCCGTAACCGGCGCGATATTTAAGTACTCGGCCGGGACATTTTTACTCATTTTCATCCTCTTCTTCTTCTTGTTCCGAAAGAGAGACTTGAGAGAGGTATTTTTCCATCCTCAATCACTGGTGTATTCGGATTTCATCATCTTATTTCGTTGGGAAGCTTGGATAGTCGATTTAACACGTTTTCATCGGATCGAAGTGTTTGGATCTTCAAAGGTAATATTCTTCAACACCTTGGATTTTGATTTTGTGTTGAGATAAGATGTTTTGGACGTTATAATCATGTTATATGAAGGGATATGTATATGATTATAAGTTTGTATAAAGATTCATTGGATTATTGAAGGATTATTCAAGAACACTTTGAATATCGAGTTGAAATTGGGGTTTTCGATTAATTGTCGTTATAATCACGTTTTTGGATATTCGTTTTGGATTATTAATCGTATTGAAGATGTTTTGTGGGTTTGAAACCTTTCTTGAGGGATTTGATATTGGTATATTGAGGTTTGATTGTAAACAATCGGAGTTCGGACGCAACGTGTTTGATTTAATGCCTCAATGGACTTGGTTTAGTCGTATTGGCGTTTTGAGTTCGTTATATTCGTGTTTGATTCGTATATTGAGCGGATTGTTGGTAATTGAATTGTTCAAGGTTGTTCGAGCGACCGATATCTCAATTAGGACATTGTTCGTGGAAGGATAATTGTCACCGGCGTTGAGTAAGTTAATTCTTACTCGGTTAAAAGGATATTCATACCTTTTGTTGTTGTTCATTCATAATCATAACTCATTCATCATTATATTAATCATATCAAAACTTGTTGTTATCAATTAATCGTTTCAGTCATAAGGAGCAGCGGTTCCAATCTTTTCATTGAAATGTCATTTATTCATTACCATTCCATCTCGGTGAGTCATTATTCATTTTCGATGTCACTTTTGATATATCGTGGCATTCCGGGTCATCTTGGCGTGCGGTTGGTATGTGTTGGATTTTCATGTCGGGCACATTATAGTCGTGTGTTGGTTGGTGGCCTCACATTGGGTATGCACACGATTCATATTGTCTCGTGAGGCCGATTAGGTACAAGACCACACGTGTATTCGATCGATACTCGTTGGTGGATTGTGCGGACACATTCCATCCGGGCGTAGTGTGGTGCCATTTCCTTTGAGCCGTCTTGTTAGTTGATTCATATAGCATGTTTGATTGCGTATGTTTAAACGAGGATATTTCATAACTTGAGATATAATCATGACTGTATTTTCAACTCTTGAGGATTGTTGTTCTTTGTATGCGGCCCGTTTGGGGATTTTGTTTTTCAGGTCATGGCAAGGCAAACGCACGGGAATAGCATGTTGATGTCGAGGAGTCCTAGTGATACTAGTAGGGGGCCCCGATCTTTCAGTTATTCATGTTATTGTCCTTTATTTTCCGCTGCAGACTTTCATTTGAATACTCCGTTTCATTCAGTGTTGTGTATTTTATCTTCATATAAAATACACTAGTATTCGGTATTATCCTGGTGTGTTGTAACTAAACTCCTCATCGGAGTAATTATTGTTGTAATGTAGTTCGGTACTACATTTATCTTGTGTAATTCATTCATTTTCATTTGCCTGGTGGGTCCCAGTTGGGGATCTACGGCACTGTAATATCCGCCTAGTTTGGGGTGTTACAATATTTAGCCTATAGAAAAAGATATCGAGAGGGCGTAGACACGTTTGGCCGAACCTCTATAAATCCTTGTGTCGTTTTATTTCTGCATTTTCATTTAAATACGCTTCCGCACAATATCACGTATAACCGATCTTATTTCAACAATTGGTATCGGAGCGGTTCCTCCAATAACCGACTTAACATCGGAGGAGTCGATCCAAGTGGCATTTCAAATTGCTCCAGTCGAAGGTCTTGCTCTTAACCGACCACCATTCTTTGACGGGTCAAATTTCATGACTTGGAAGAAAAAGATGTCAATATTAATCCGAGCATATGACATCGAGCTTTGGAAAGTGATATGTCTTGGTCCGAAAATTCCTCTCAAATCCGACGGTACGCTTAAATCTTTTGAAGAATATGATGACGCGGATTGGAAACATGATCGTTACAATTGTAAGGCAACACAACTCCTATACTGTGCCTTAAATCCAGAAGAACACAACCGGATATCTTCGTGTGATAGTGCCAAAGAGATTTGGAAAATGATTGAAGTCACACATGAGGGAACGTCTCAAGTCAAGCAGATGAAAATAAACATGCTCCTTCACGAGTGCGAGCTATTTCAAATGAAAGACGATGAATCCATCACGATCATGCTCGACTAATTTTCGGTCATCACTAATGGATTGGCATGGTTTGGAAAACCGCTTTCGAGTAGTGAAAAAGTTAAAAAGATCCTACGATTCCTACCTCGGGAATGGGACGGTACGGTGACGGCTATAATGGAATCTAAAGATTTAAATAATCTTGATTTTAGTGCTCTCGTTGGTTCACTTATAAACTACGAGATTGTTCTAAAATCTCGGAATGCCAAACCGAAGCCGAAGGAAAAGACGATAGCCATGAAGGCTAAGATGTAAAAAAGAGAAGAAATCCCGGTTGATAAAGGCGACGAAGAATCGGCATATTAAGCCAAAAATATTAATAAGTTACAGAACTTATTAAATCGGAGAAAGCAGGACATCCAAAAGGGCCAATCTAAGAAATTCGACAACAATTGTCGATTATGTGGTAAATCAAGCCACTTTATGAAGATTGCCGAGTAAAACCCAAGAAGGAGGTGTTAATTGCCACGTGGAGTGACGAATACAAGGACGAAGATTTTATCAATCAAAAAACCTCGCACTCATGGCACGAAGCTCCTTTGACGATAGCGACGTCGAAAGTCAAGAAAGTAATTCTTACGATGAACTTTTTGAAGCATTTGAATTATTACATACGGATTATCAAAATGCTTTATCCGAGATTAAATCTCTTAAATCTAAAAATAAATCATTGGAAATTGAAAATTCCAAAATTCTTGTAAAGGGAAAATTTATCGAGACCGATCATTAAAAATGCATTGAAAACAAAAATATTTTAAAGGATGATCTCTTGAAAGTTCAAACCGAAATTTGAAAAATTTAACAAAGAAATTTTCCTGTAGAAATGATAAATTTGAACAAATGATTTGTGTTCAAAAATATACCTTGAATAAACAGGGGTTGAGATTCAAACTAAATTTGAAAAACGAATCCTTAAATTTTAAGATACCCCGATGTGAAAAATGTTTGAAAATTGGGCATCATTTTACGAATTGCAAAAGCCCACGACGGACGGTTAAAATCAAAAAGATCTGGATTCCAAAAGGAACCGTTATTCCGAACATCTTCCATATATCTAAACAAAAACCAACTCTCGGTTGGATCCCCAAAAATTGATTTTCATGAAATTGGTATTTTACTCAGGGGGGTAATATTTTCAAGGGGAGAAATTTTAGTCAGGGGGAGTTATACCCTTTCATGCATATTTTATACATCAATTGATATTTTTATTCGTTATTATTATTTACACTTTTTGCTGATGACAAAAAGGGGGAGAAAAATGATGAATGAGATAAAAAGCGTCATGGAAGAATGACGAGAAAAATAAAATGCAAAATGGGGGAGAAAAGAAAAAGACGAAGAAGTCGAAAAATATAGATCCCGTGAAAAACAAAAAGGGGAGGGAAAAGTCGAAAAGGACAGAAAAAGAAAAGTTGGGAGAACTAATGAAACGATCAAAGCCGAAAACATTAATTCGTAGAAATATACATATATTTTATTTTTACAGGTATTTATCCATTCATAGGTGTTGTTTTGTAATAATCAAAAAGGGGGAGATTGTTGGAATATTTTATTCCATACATTCATTAATAGAGTTTTGATGATTAAGTTGCTAAACAAAGTAAAACAACAAAGAAGCAAAGCCAAGCAATGAAGGAGTCGAAGACGCAAAAAGTAGCCCAATCTGCATGGATAACGCACGCTATATACGTTGTATATCACATGTAATCGAACGAAGATAACGTACGTAACATACTCGGGATAACGTACGTAACAAGGACCTACCTGCAGATCAGACGACTTACCTGATGAAGATAGCGCACGCGAAAGTTGATGATTAATGCACGCTATCGAAGCAACTTAACGTACGTAACTCATACAGGTTAATGAACGTAATGAGATTTCAAATCAGATGAACGTTGGAAAGAATCTAGTCAAAGTCAGCATATCAAGCGGATAGTTTGACAAAATGAAGGCAACGGATATATGAGTTAACGCACGCTATGAAGCATGGTTAACATACGCTACGCAAGGAAGTTAACGTACGTAATACGAAGTCATAACGTACGTAAAGGAAGGACCGAAGCTACTGGACCGAAATTGGAAGTCGACGTACGCTATATGAAAGCTATAACGTACATAATGAGGGTTAACGCACGATTTGAAGAAAGGCTAGCACACGCTAGCAAGTCAAAAGTAACTAACGGCTAGTTGGATCGAAATGGCTATAAATACCAAACCACTTGGTATCAAACCACACAACAACATTGAGCAACGCATTCATACTTGAGATATCATTGTATTCATTCTAGTTGTTGTATTTGAGCTTATATTGTTTAGTGATTGAGTGTTATACACGAAATCATACACGAAAGGAAAAAGAAAATATACGATTGGATTCGGTGTTATTAGGATCAAGGATCCGACATTGTTAGAATCGCAATCGATATCTAAGTGAGGTTCATCTAGTACCCATAGAAACCTAGTTTGGTTGATTCCTTGTCCAATAGAAAAGGAAAATAGTTTAACTTGGACCGACATAAATACAAGTGATTGAATGGTTTACTCGGACTGACAGAAGACGAGATTGAAACGGTTATCCCTCGATCGATAGAAGAGAGACTCAGAGGTTTATATTTAGCCTATAGAAAAAGATATCGAGAGGGCGTAGGCACGTTTGGCCGAACCTCTATAAATCCTTGTGTCGTTTTATTTCTGCATTTTCATTTAAATATGCTTCCGCACAATATCGCGTATAACCGATCTTGTTTCAACAATTGGTATAGGAACGGTTCCTCCAATACCGACTTAACATCGGAGGAATCGATCCAAATGGCATTTCAAATTGCTCCATTCGAAGGTCTTTCTCTTAACCGACCACCATTCTTTGACGGATCAAATTTCATGACTTAGAAGAAAAAGATGTCAATATTCATCCGAGCATATGACATCGAGCTTTGGAAAGTGATATGTCTTGGTCCGAAAATTCCTCTCAAATCCGACGGTACGCTTAAATCTTTCGAAGAATATGATGACGTGGAATGGAAAAATGATCGTTACAATTGTAAGGCAACAGAACTCCTACACTGTGCCTTAAATCCGGAAGAACACAACCGGATATCTTCGTGTGACAGTGCCAAAGAGATTTGGAAAATGCTTGAAGTCACACATGAGGGAACGTCTCAGGTAAAGGAGATGAAAATAAACATGCTCATTCACGAGTGCGAGCTATTTCAAATGAAGGACTATGAATCCATCACGATCATGCTCGACTGATTTTCGGTCATCACAAATAGATTGGCATGGTTTGGAAAACCTCTTTCGAGTAGTGAAAAAGTTAAAAAGATCCTACGATTACTACCTCGAGAATGGGGCCAGTCTTGTGGCGACTATAATGGAATCTAAAGATTTAAATAATCTTGATTTTAGTGCTCTCGTTGGTTCACTTATAAACTACGAGATTGTTCTAAAATCTTGGAATGCCAAACCAAAGCCGAAGGAAAAGACGATAGCCATGAAGGCTAAGATGTCAAAAAGAGAAGAAATCCCGGTTGATTAAAGCGATGAAGAATCGGCATATTAAGCCAAAAATATTAATAAGTTCCAGAACTTATTAAACCGTAGAAAGTAGGACATCCTAAAGGGCGAATCTAAGAAATTTAACAACAATTGTCGATTATGTGGTAAACCAGGCCACTTTGTGAAGAATTGCCGAGCAAAACCCAAGAAGGAGGTGTTAATTGCCACGTGGAGTGACGAAGACAAGGACGAAGATTTTCTCAATCAAAACAACCTCGCACTCATGGCACGAAGCTCATTCGACGATAGCGACGTCGAAAGTTAAGAAAGTAATTCATACGATGAACTTTTTGGAGCATTTGAATTATTACATACGGATTATCAAAATGCTTTATCCGAGTTTAAATCTCTTAAATGTAAAAATAAATCATTGGAAATTGAAAATTCCAAAATTCTTGAAAAGGGAAAATTTATCGACATCGATCATTCAAAATGCATTGAAAACAAAAATATTTTAAAGGATGATCTCTTGAAAGTTCAAACCGAGCTAAAAAATTTAACGAAGAAATTTTCCTGTGGAAATGATAAATTTGAACAAATGATTTGTGTTCAAAAATATACCTTGAATAAATAGGGGTTGGGATTCAAACTAAATTTGAAAAACGAATCCTTAAATTTTAAGATACCCCGATGTGAAAAATATTTGAAAATTGGGCATCATTTTATGAATTGCAAAAGCCCACGACGGACGGTTAAAATCAAAAAGATTTGGATTCCAAAAGGTACCGTTATTCCGAACATCTTCCATATATCTAAACAAAAACCAACTCTCAGTTGGATCCCCAAAAATTGATTTTCATCAAATTGGTATTTTACTTAGGGGGAGTAATATTTTTAAGGGGAGATATTTTAGTCAGGGGGAGTTATACCCTTTCATGCATATTTTATACATCAATTGGTATTTTTATTCGTTATTATTATTTACACTTTTTGCTGATGACAAAAAGGGGGAGAAAAATTATGAATGAGATAAAAAGCGTCATGGAAGAATGACGAGAAAAATAAAATGCAAAATGGGGGAGAAAAGAAAAAGACGAAGAAGTCGAAAAATATAGATCCCGTGAAAAACAAAAAGGGGAGAGAAAAGTCGAAAAGGACAGAAAAAGAAAAGTTGGGAGAACTAATGAAACGATCAAAGCCGAAAACTTTGATTCGTAGAAATATATATATATTTTATTTTTGCAGGTATTTATCCATTCATAGGTGTTGTTTTGTAATAATCAAAAAGGGGAAGATTGTTGGAATATTTTATTCCATTCATTCATTAATTGAGTTTTGATGATTAAGTTGCTAAGCAAAGCAAAACAACAAAGAAGCAAAGCAAAGCAACGAAGGAGTCGAAGACGCAAAAAGTAGCCCAATCTGCATGGATAACGCACGCTATATACGTTATATAGCACACGCAATCGAACGAAGATAACGTACGTAACATACTCGGGATAACGTACGTAACAAGGACCTACCTGCATATCAGACGACTTACCTGATGAAGATAGCGCATGCTAAAGTTGATGATTAACGCACTCTATCGAAGCAACTTAATGTACGTAACTCATACAGGTTAACGTACATAATGAGATTTCAAATCAGATGAACGTTGGAAGGAATCTAGTCAAAGTCAGCATATCAAACGGATAGTTTGACAAAATGAAGGCAACGGATATATGAGTTAACGCACGCTATGAAGCATGGTTAACATACGCTACGCAAGGAAGTTAACGTACGTAATACGAAGTCATAACGTACGTAAAGGAAGGAACGAAGCTACTGGACCGAAATTGGAAGTCGACGTACGCTACATGAAAGCTATAACATACGTAACGAGGCTTAACGCACGCTTTGAAGAAAGGCTAGCGCACGCTAGCAAGTCAAAAGTGACTAACGGCTAGTTGGATTGAAATGGCTATAAATACCAAACCACTTGGTATCAAACCGCACAACAACACTGAGCAAAGCATTCATACTTGAGATATCATTATATTCATTCTAGTTGTTGTATTTGAGCTTATATTGTTTAGTGATTGAGTGTTATACATGAAATCATACACGAAAGGAAAAAAAAATATACGTATAGATTCGGTGTTATTAGGATCAAAGATCCGGCATTGTTAGAATCGCAATCGATATCTAAGTGAGGTTCATCTAGTACCCATAGAAAGCTAGATTAGTTGATTCCTTGTCCAATAGAAAAGGAAAATAGTTTAACTTGGACCGACATAAAGACAAGTGATTGAACGGTTTACTCGGACCGACAGAAGACGAGCTTGTAACGGTTATCCCTCGATCGATAGAAGAGAGATGCAGAGGTTTATATTTAGCCTATAGAAAAAGATATTGAGAGGGCGTAGGCACGTTTGGCCGAACCTCTATAAATCCTTGTGTCATTTTATATCTGCATTTTCATTTAAATACGCTTCCGCACAATATCGCGTATAACCGATCTTGTTTCAACAATTGGTATCGGGCGGTTCCTCCAATAACCGACTTAACATCGGAGGATTCGATCCAAATGGCATTTCAAATTGCTCGATCGAAGGTCTTGCTCTTACCGACCACCATTCTTTGTGGGTCAAATTTCTTGACTTGGAAGAAAAAGAGGTCAATATTCATCTGAGCATATGACATCGTTCTTTGGAAATTGATATGTCTTGGTCCGAAAATTCCTCTCAAATCCGACGGTACACTTAAATCTTTCGAAGAATATGATGACGCGGATTGGAAAAATGATCGTTACAATTGTAAGGCAACACAACTCCTATACTATGCCTTAAATCCGGAAGAACACAACCGGATATCTTCGTGTGACAGTGCCAAAGAGATTTGGAAAATGCTTGAAGTCACACATGAGGGAACGCCTCAAGTCAAGGAGATGAAAATAAACATGCTCCTTCACGAGTGCGAGCTATTTCAAATGAAGGACGATGAATCCATCACGATCATGCTCGACTGATTTTCGGTCATCACTAATAGATTGGCATGGTTTGGAAAACCTCTTTCGAGTAGTGAAAAAGTTAAAAAGATCCTACGATTACTACCTCGAGAATGGGACGGTACGGTGACGGCTATAATGGAATCTAAAGATTTAAATAATCTTGATTTTAGTGCTCTCGTTGGTTCACTTATAAACTACGAGATTGTTCTAAATTCTCGGAATGCCAAACCGAAGCCAAAGGAAAAGACGATAGCCATGAAGGTTAAGATGTCAAAAAGAGAAGAAATCCCGGTTGATAAAAGCGACGAAGAATCGGCATATTAAGCCAAAAATATTAATAAGTTCCAGAACTTATTAAACCGGAGAAAGCAGGACATCCATGTAACACCCCCAAAACCATATGGGAATATTACACGCCGTAGACCCCTTTTCACAAGGATCTACCAGGCTAAACATCCATAAACAACCAAATGCTTGCCCGACCACGGTCAAACAATAAAATAATACAGACCGTTATGGTCACTTACACGTGAATACACAGACCGATGAGGTCACACAACCTAATCAAAAGAACTGACTTAAACAACATTACCCACACATGGGTCAAAATATAATACAGCGGAAAACTGAAATCAACTCTGACAACACAACAAAAATCAAAACAACTCTCGACTCATGATTAGTATCGCAGCTCGTCATCCTCTTGTGCCAATCGTGTGACCGCTCCCCTGAATCTGCATGTACCTGGATGCAAAACAGACATCCACCCCCTGATTACTCGGGGGTTAGTAAAACTCCACTGTTTTACTAGTGCAAGTATCAAACCATATGAAATGTAACAATCAAATAATAATCGTGAATCAAATATAATAATCAAGTATCAAATATTCCCGGGAGGTTTTCACAAGGGAAGATAAGCTATGAAGCACTCGAAAATAAGATTATCATCTCGGGAATTTTTAGAATTTCAAAACCTTTCGAAAATATTAGGATCTTAACCCAGATCTCAAATTGTATTTCAACAACGTACAGTACGAAAGCATTTCCATAAATCTCGTAGGGCTCGGCCCAACATTCTTTCTTAAAACTTTTCCTTTAAAAACTTTGATTTGAAAAGTATCATGCTCATGACACCGTGATCCACTGTCACGTGTCTCCGTAGGTTCAACAACACGCATGGACTACACCACGCACAATTAAACAAACATAATAAATTCCGACACCTTGATCCACTGTCACGTGTCTCCGTAGGTTCAACAACCCGCACGGACTATTAACCAGACATAACCAATTCCGACATCGTGATCCACTGTCACGTGTCTCCGTAGGCTTAACAACCCGCACGGACTATATCAATCACAGCAATCACACACACCGTCCTGACACCGTAGTCCACTGCCACGTGTCACCGTAAGCCCCGTCGAGCTCACCCGGTTGGACGTACTGTGTCCGAAACTCATGGTCCACTGCCATGCGTTATCGTAGGCCTCGTCAGACCAGCACGATTGGACCTCAGTACCTCACTAAGTTCTGACCCCGTAGTCCACTGCCACGAATCCTCGTAGGTCCCGTCGAACCAACACGAGTGAACTTAGCGGTCACACACATGTTCATATTCACATTCACATTACATACAACAATGAGCACAATCAATCAATCACATTGATCACCACAAAATCGTACATCCCACGCACATAACACAATCTCAACACTCGCAACAACTATCGTCAATCAACGACACATAACCAACATAACACACGTTCGATACACAATACATTGCACAACCGAGTGTACAACCATCCCATATGTACGTCGCAATCCTGCACAAATGGCACAATGCCTAACACGTATACTAATATAACACTATTAACGCAAAGCCTTCAAATTACGGAAAACACAACCAACTCAAACGGAACACAATTACGAAGGCAAGCAAAATCATCATACATATCATACGTAATTACTAGTCGCAAGATACAAGTCGTATAATAAGATACTTGCCTAGATATCGGCACGCAAGTATTCCAACGAACGCGGTTCAACTGGAAAGCTCGGACCCCGAATAAGACAACGAACAGAAGGGTTCCTACTCGAGTTCTTCACAAGAATTCGACCCTAACAACATATAATCAATAAATCATCGATCATACAAGGAAGAAGAATCGTAGAACGCCCGAAAACCCCTCTATGACATTTTACCGGACACCTTCAAGGCGTCGATCAAGAACTCGACCAAAACAACGAATCGATATGATCCAACCATGGAATAACAAGGAAATGATACAATACATCTAAATAATCATCAATCCATCAAAATCCTAAGTTAAATCGGATTAAACAGACGAAATCGAACAAAATACCCAAAATCCCCAAAATTAGATTTCTAGAAAATCTGACCTAATTCGCTCGATCAAAGGATGTTATAAGATGGATGATTGATGATATGAACTCCAAGACTTCATGGATTTATTGTCCAACAACATCTCTCCATGATTAACCAAGCTCCAGCCGCGGAAGGGAAGAAAACGAGTGAGAAATGGCTGAAGAAAAACGCCTGCTAGCCTTAAGTAGGCTGACTCAGTGTGCCGCGGCCCAGCCGAAGTGTGCCGCGGCATAGGGCCAAATCTGCCGGCAGTGACTCGGCAGTGCGCCGCGGCCCTGCCGGCATGTGCCGCGGCACAAGGTACAGACGGGTCGGCCGAAGATTGAAAAATGTGTGCGTGCAGCGGCTCGACCAAGTGTGACGCGGCCCTTCCGGCAGGCTGCTCGGCCAAAACTGGAACATGTGAGTGACTTAGCTATATCGACCATAACTCCTTCATCCGGACTCCGATTGACTCACCGTTTGAACCAATGGAAAGCTAACTTGATGCTCTATAATATTGAAAAGATTCAAAAATCTTTGGAGTTTCAAAGAATTTATGGTGATTTTACAAAGTCGACTCATACTTGGAAAAGTCGTTTAATAACACTGAACTCAAGAAAACGACACCGAAACCCGAACCTGAATACGAATCGAAGATACGGTCACAAAGTACTCGCAAGGACGAATCTAAGATCTAAGAGAACACACGATTCCGACCACCCGAAGGCTCAAAATTCGACAACGGAAGGTAATTACCCCAAACTTTGGGAAATTACGAAAATAGCCCAAACGTCCGAAAATCACGATATGTGATCGAATAACCAAACCGAAGTTCACAACGCGTCTAACAAAGTTAAACAGACTTACGGGAAACTCGAAACAGCAATTTCGGACGAGATTCACAAGAATCGAACTCGAGTGCGGAAAAGTCGTTAAGAAACACGGGATTCCACAAAACAATACCGAAACGACCTCGGGTGACAAAAAGTGCAGAATTAATCATTCTCAGAACGAGGAAACGGTCCCAAGCGAGTCGTCAAAATGGACCTCCACCGAGAAAAGAGAATTACCGGAAATCCGTAATTGCGGATATTACATTCTACCCTCCTTAAAAGAAGTTTTGTCCCGAAAGTTAAATCAAGTAGGGAGAAGCAATATCCCACCCGAAAAACTCAACGAGATATACAAGAACCGAAAAAAAATATCGCGCCCAACGGCGAAACGTTACAAGCAACGCGAAAGAACATACAGCATGAAAACACGCCCCACGACGACCATAACAACGCCACCGGCAATGATTCAAAACAATAACGAGTAATTAACGACGCATCACATGCACACATTTAATCAAAGAAACGCACGCGACAACAAGTCGCACCCAACCACAACGACTATGCGGTAGAAACAAATATAGTATTATGATAGAATTCACTCCGATTCTCGTCAACAAGAAAATGTCCGACGTCAAGACACAAATAATTCAAGATATGAAACGAGAATAGGACATTACATTCTATCCTATTAAAAATAAGTTTCGTCCCGAAACTTAAAATAAAATATCATGGTAGAATACAAACAAAACCAAAAAGTTCACGCAACAAATATCAGTTTCTACACGAATTACAGCACGAAGTACGATACACAACTACATCACGGGACACCACTAGGCACTCCCCGAGTAGGAACGAAAATCCAATTCCGAACATCTTGGCAATTGTCTAACAATGCACCGCTCGGTGACCCACTTGGCCACATTCGAAACAGTTGACTAACGGTGAACGATAAATCTTCGTAGTACGAGATCAGGCAACAACAGTCAGACAACCCCGTTCGAACAACAACGATCGAACAACAACGTTCAAATAACAATGATCGAACAACAACGATCAAATAAAAATGATCGAACAATAATGATCAAATAACAATGATCGAACAATGACGCCGAAGTCCCCACTTCAACTCCAAACATTAAAGGACTGGTAGAAAGTGAAAGATGTTACTTCCAAACAAGGTTCACAAGAATCGAACCGAATTCGGAAAGGTCACGATGACAAACAGGTCGATTTGAAACAAGGTCACAACCAGTTCGAACGATGACAACTGAAACATCAAACAAGTTCAAAAAGTATCGACGAACACGTGCAAGTCGATAGAATTTAGAAGGAGAAACTGCAGAAGTCAAATATAGTACGGGTATTACATCCGACCTCTTATAAAAGAAATGTCGTCCCCGCAATTCACAACAACGGAAACAAGGTAACAACACAAAAAGCATCCGACAAGAAAATCTCCCATGGGTCTCTCAGAGCCGATCCTGATATCTGCGCTGAAGCGCGAACTCCGAAAGTCTCAGTAGCCAATTCGCAAAACTGAATTCGGTGTCCCTCGAGTCTGCACTTGAAACGCGTTACTGACGAGGAGGACAATTTACACGTGCATGCCCCGGCACATCACGGTTGAAACACCTCGGCTCGGCATACCGAAAATACAATGGGGCATAACGTCGCAAAACAACATAGCGGAGATGCCAACTCAGCACAACAAGGAATCATAACACATATCATATACAACAATTACCATCGTAAAGTAATACATACACAAACACTACAACAATGATGGTATCGTTCGGCGACCTTAACGGCCCGAACAATAACCAGCACACAATTACAGACATCATGAAACCATCACACATGTACACAAACGTACAAACCCAAGCTTTAACAGCTCACACAGGTGCGGTAACACGCAAGCCGCCACGAAATGACAACATTAAAGATCGTCATCACACCTCCCACAAAGGGCTAACAAAACATATGCGTGGCGAACGACTCAACGTTCACACCACCAATTCAAACACAATTCGGAGGGCTAACACCCTAACAACAATACCAACATCATACACACCTTCTCCGACCACAAGCAGGAAATGATGGGTTTTAAAAACGAAAACCACCTTTTGAAAAAAAAATTTAGAAAAACACCGGTTGATCTTGAGTATCACCTTTCAAAAAGTACAAACGTGAAACATCGTTATCAAGAATTTGGAAAACCATTTCACATTTGTTAAAAAATAAGGACACTATCTTTTAGTGAAAAACTTTCAGAGTATTCGACCCTCGGGTCTAAGTAAAAGTGTTTATAAAACATTGAAAATCTCTCAAAACATTTTGGTCCTCGAGGTATAAGAATTTTGAAACATATTGTGGCACCTCAGAAGTACCACGAGAAAACAATTCATTTTAAACGTACGTCTCGAAATTTATTTTCTAAGATACTCAAGGTTTTCGAAATAAAACTCAGTCGGTAAAATACCGAAAGTCATTACAAAAGAACTCACGCAGCAGAAAAAGGAATACAGTCCTACATGCACAATCCAATTGAATACATCTCACAGCATCTAGTTTAAACATACAACAGAACCATTCCTCGGAGTTTCTCACGAACTCAATCGTCGATACCTTATTCGAAACCCAACAAGGTTCTCAATTTTCACACCATACCACCCCTCACAGTGGTTCAAAGGTAAAACAACAATAGGCCCAGTTTTATACATATACTATATGTCACACGTATTAAATACAACTATATTCACAACACCGTGCAAATAAAATTATGCACCGCAATTAACTCATTTAGATAAAATCATGAAACACAGGTACTTTGCATACAAGAGGAGACTTACGTCCACAGGCCGCGCGGAGATGACGGTCGCCCACGATACTAATCTCATCCGACAACATATCCGACACGTTGTGACTACGCACAACTCAACTTGTCACCTGACGGCTCGAACGACAATACAACACATTACTCGACAACCCACGACTCGACTCGACCCGACAGCCTAGGTTTCCGCAACCTAATCTCCGATACCATAAAGGTAACACCCCCAAAACCATATGGGAATATTACATGCCGTAGACCCCTTTCCACAAGGATCTACCAGGCTAAACATCCATAAACAACCAAATGCTTGCCCGACCAGGGTCAAACAATAAAATAATACAGACCGTTATGGTCACTTACAGGTGAATACACAGACCGATGAGGTCACACAACCTAATCAAAAAAACTGACTTAAACGACATTACCTACATAGGGGTCGAAATACAATACAACGGAAGACTGAAATCAACTCTGACAACACAACAAAAATCAAAACAACTCTCGACTCATGATTAGTTTCGCAGCTCGTCATCCTCTTGTGCCAATCCTGTGACTGCTCCCCTGAATCTGCATGTACCTGGACACAAAACAGACATCCACCCCCCGATTACTCGGGGGTTAGTAAAACTCCACTGTTTTACTAGTGCAAGTATCAAACCATACGAAATGTAACAAGCAATTAATAATCGTGAATCAAATATAATAATCAAGTATCAAATATTCCCGGGAGGTTTTCACAAGGGAAGATAAGCTATGAAGCACTCGAAAATAAGATTATCATCTCGGGAATTTTTAGAATTTCAAAACCTTTCGAAAATCTTAGGATCTTAACCCAAATCTCAAATTGTATATCAACAATGTACAGTACGAAAGCATTTCCATAAATCTCGTGGGGCTCGGCCCAACATTCTTTCTTAAAACTTTTCCTTTAAAAACTTTGATTTGAAAAGTATCATGCTCATGACACCATGATCCACTGTCACGTGTCTCCGTAGGTTCAACAACCCGTACGGACTACACCACGCACAATTAAACAAACATAATAAATTCCGACACCGTGATCCACTGTCACGTGTCTCCATAGGTTCAACAACCCGCACGGACTATTAACCAGACATAACCAATTCCGAAACCATGATCCACTGTCACGTGTCTCCGTAGGCTTAACAACCCGCACGGACTATATCAATCACAACAATCACGCACACCGTTCTGAGACCGTAGTCCACTGCCACGTGTCACCGTAAGCCCCGTCGAGCTCACCCGGTTGGACGTACTGTGTCAGAAACTCATGGTCCACCGCCATGCGTTATCGTAGGCCTCGTCAGACCAGCACGATTGGACCTCAGTACCTCACTAAGTTCTGACCCCGTAGTCCACTGCCATGAATCCTCGTAGGTCCCGTCGAACCAACACGAGTGAACTTAGCGGTCACACACATGTTCATATTCACATTCACATTACGTACAACAATGAGCACAATCAATCAATCACATTGATCACCACAAAATCGTACATCCCACGCACATAACACAATCTCAACACTCGCAACAACTATCGTCAATCAACGACACATAACCAACATAACACACGTTCGGTACACAATACATTGCACAACCGAGTGTACAACCTGTAATACCCGTAATTTCGATTTCCGGTAATTTCTTTTTTTTCGGCGGAAGTCCGTTTTGGTGACTCGCCCATGACCTTTTCGTCATTTCGAGAATGATTAATTCTGCACTTTTTGTCATCGGAGTTCGTTTCGGTGTCGTTCTGTTGAATTCCGTGTTCTTTAGCGACTTTTCCACGTGCGAGTTCGACTTTGTTAGATCACCATTAATTTTTGGAAACTCCAAAAATTCTGAATCTTTGCAATATTATAAAGCAACGAGTTAGCTTTCCAATGGTTCAAACGGTGAGTCAATCGGAGTCCGACGAGGGAGTTATGGTCGAAATAGCTAAGTCACTCTCACTTTCCGTTCGGCCAAAACTGTCGTACTGCGTGCCGCGGCACACTTCGGCTGAGCCGCGGCACACTGCCGAGCCCTGGGAGCAAATTTTGGGCCTGTGCCGCGGCACACTTCGACTGAGCCGCGACACACATGACAGTCAACCCTATATCTGCGTTTTTTTTTAGCGGATCACCTCATTTTTCCCCATTTCTTCACTTGGGCATGAGAGAGAAGGCTTGAGAGAGAGAAGTTTCTTCACCTATCACTTGAGTGTGTGATTTCTCTTCATCTCTTTTCGATTGTGAAGCTCGGATCATCGATCTATCGCGTACTCTTCGAATCATAGTGCTTGGATCTTCAAGAGGTAATTTCTTCAACATCTTGGATTTCGATTTTGTATTGGGTAATGATGTTTTGGATGTTAAAATCATGGGGTATGAAGTGATATACGCATGATTATGGACATGTTTGAGTATTCATCGGATTATTGAAAGATTATTCAAGAACACTTCGAATTTTGTGTTGGAAATTGGGGATTTTTTTTGACTTCATCCTTTTAATCCGTAGTAATTTAGATTAGTGATGGATTGATGATTATTTAGGTGTATTCTATCATTTCCATCGTTATTCCATGGTTGGATTGTATTGATTCGTCATTTTGGTTGAGTTATTAGTCGACGCCTTGAAGGTGTCCGACAAAAGGTCTAAGAGGGGGGTTTGTGCGTTGTACGATTATTATTCATCGTACGATTGTTGATTTATCATTGATATGACTTAGGGACGAAATCCTTGTGAAGAACTCAAGTCGGAACCCTTTCATTCGTTGTCTTCTTCGTGGTTCAAGCTTCCCGGTCGAACCGTGTTCTTCGGGATTTTCGGTAACGTTTATTAAGGCAAGTATACATTTATGATTGTACGTTCTCAACTTTGAAAGTAAGAAATATTGATGGCATATCATGAACGAACCGTTTTTACGGCATTCATAGATATACTGTTGGCATGTAATGAACGAACCGTTTTGACGGCATTCCTACATGTATCGGCGTATGAGGTGAACGAACCGTTTCTACGGCATTCACATACGTATCGGCGTATGAGGTGAACTAACCGTTTCTACGGCATTCACATACGTCTTATGAGATTTTAGTTATTCCGGAATACTAGTCTTTAATTGATGAATTGACGGTTACTTTTACTTTATTGTCGAGGAGTATTGTGTTTCATACTGTTATACTTGCACTAGCTATTCGACGGCTAACCCCTTTATGGGGGAAATACGTTTCATGTATTTCAGGTTCCAGGAGAGCGTACAGGTGGGTACCGGGTCGGCATGAAGATGATGGGCAAGTGTGATACTGTGTCTTGTCTCCGGTTATTTTCTCGGATTCTTCCATTCAGTGTTGTTGTACTGGAATGGATTTTTAAAGACTCGAGTATTGTATTTCAGTTTCCTTGATGTTCCGGCCTGTGTTGCCGAGGTATTGATTTGTGCAGTGATGTATATGGTTTCATTGGTTATGGTTTTGAATACCATTTGTATCGTCTTTCTTTCCATTGTATGTAGACCTTCTCGGTCAAGTTTATAGTTTCCGCGTATGTTTAGCCTTGTGGGTCCCACGGCGGGGCTCACGGCACTGTAATATACCCTGAATAACTTGGGGGTGTTACAGAATATGGTATCAGAGCTTAGGTTTATGGATACCTAGGCTGTCGGTCTTTTGGGTCGATTGAGTCGTCATTTGCCCACAGTATCACTACTCTGCCATCATCACAGTGCGACCGGTACTTGTAAGTCCTCTCACTCTTCTTGTTTTTTTTTCTTAATCGTTTCGTTTATAGCTTGGTATTCTTGGGAATTGGTCACTTCGAGAATGTGCGATTTGGATTATACTTACGCACGTGTGTGCTTTTCAGAATGTTGATTGAAAGTAGGAAGAATTGTGGCCGTGGTCACGGACGTTAACTCTTCCTTGAGATTTTGTTAAGTTGCTAATTGCGATATTGGTGTGTATCGGTATTATGTTGAGACTTTGTTTAGGAGTCGCATGCTAGTATCACGGGAGATCTTCGACTTCACAGACTTGTAAGTATGTTGTTCGGATTATTCGATAATTCTTGGTGAATTTGAATTCCCGTTGAAATGTTGGTTGTGCGAGTGATTGCAAGTTTCGAGGACGAAACTTATTTTTAAGAAGGGTAGAGTGTTATACCCTGATTTTTCGGATATATTTTTTTTTTTTCGTCTATTTGTTGGATGTCGTTGATGGATAATTGTGCTTGAGGATGATGTGAACGTATGACAATGTTGCTGAATGCGTATATGTATTCATTGTGCCGTATGATCGTTTGGTATGTCGAGATGTTGGTAGAGAATAGCGGAAAGTGGCTAAGTACAGCTACGTTAGCGCACGCTACAAGGTATGCCTAGTGCGTGCCAAGATATATACTTAGCGTACGCTAAGGTGCATACTTAGCGCACGCTAAGAGGTTTGGTTACGTACGCTAAGGACCCCTAACGTGCGTAACAACTTGCTGGGTTAGTTCCGAAAGGTGGCCGATAGGTAGGCCCAGGTTGATTTTATATTCAGTTAGCGCACGCTAACGCATGTTGGTTAGCGCACGCTAACACCAGATCGCCAATAATGGAATCTTAACTTTCGGCGGGTGGACCCGGCCATGTTCGACGCGTGTCCAGATAAGGTCAGCAAGAGTTTGTCGTGTAGAGCTAGCGCACGCTAAAACCGTATGATTAGCGCACGCTAATTCCATATCGGTCAAAGGAATCCCGGTAATCGCGGATGCTTTCGGCATGTGGGGGCACGATACTGTAGCAAGTCAACGACGATTAGCGCGCGTTAAGGTCGAAGAATAGCGCACGCTACTGAGCATTTCACTGTAGCAAGTCAACGCCTGTTAGCGTACGCTAATGCATGGGCATTACGTATGTTAGATGAATTTCGAAGCAATGTAGTAGCTTCTGGACTACCCGATAGTGCACGCTATCAAGGAAGGATAGCGCACGCTAGTCCTATAGCGCACGCTAAATGTAAGGTCTAGCGTGCACTAGTGATGTGTTTCATAGAGAGGATAGACGAGTGCTGAGAGGCATTTTGTCCATTCTCCTTCCGTCAGTCAATAGAGAGAACCTTGGGAAGTACTTGAAGTTCCTAAACATTGAGAGATGATTCTCTTAAACAAGATTAAGATGGAGAGCTCGGATTTAAGTATTGTTCTTGAAGTTTTTGATGATTCTTGGAATGGAGTTCAAATTATTCTTCTTCGTGGTTAGTCCATACAAAGTAATCCTCGTATCCCTTTGATAGTGGTTCATTTTTTTTTTAAGGATTACTACTTGGGAGGGAGTATGTTGGGAATCGTGTGTTTTGATGTTCGTCTTATTTCAATGTAAATGCATAAATTGGACTGTACTTTTATCCGCTGCATGAGTATTTTTGAAATGGATTTTGGTATTTTGCCAACTGAATTTTATTTTGTAAAACCGATTCCCTAAACTGAGTTTTTGGCATTTTAGCCTTGATCGTTTTGACGGTATTTGGAAAATGATTTTTTTTAGTATTAGAAAAATATTACCGTCATCGGTCTTTTTGGAATTTTTGAAATGACGTGGAAAATTGTGCTTAGCCTGGTAAATCCTTGTGAGAAGGGTTTACGGCGTGTAATATTCCCAGAAGGATCTGGGGTGTTACAATTATGGTATCATGTGATAATGTTATACGAGATTTAGTGGAATTGTAATAAGAGATTTCGGATGTTGATATGATTATTGAGACCTTCTTCATATGATGATGACAGTATTGTTGCGACTCTTAAGGTTGTATGAATGGCATGACGAAGAAAATGGTAACATAGAGATATATACCTCGGATATGTTGTTCTGAATGGGATTTCGGATATTTCGTGTTCTCGAAGAACTCTTGAATTATACGAGGTGATGAATTTTTTTAGAAGCGTTGATGTTTTGAAAATGAATATGGAATATTCATATCTAGAGCTAAACTATGTGTTTGAAATAATATTCGTATAGGAATACGAATGTGATGATGAGTTTGATGAGACTATTATTCATCTCTGAATTTGGAAGCCCATACGTATGGAGAAAATATTCAAATCGAATGATTGGATTGTTTGATAACCTTTTTAATATGATTACCCATTGTTTTGAACCAGTCGGATGATTCGAATTGATGACGGTCATAAGTAAATTTTAACGATGGATTTACGAGAAGGGAACCTTGTCAATTCGTATTTAAGAATTGAGTTTGGAACATTTAGACCCTTATTATTGGTCCGAATTGGTTGCTGATATGATCATCATATTTCGACTCGTATTGTGGACAGGATTTGTAAGTGTCTGAGTTGGATTGTTCAGACTGTGATTAGTCGAGATATGGTGAAACGATTGAGTTATGGTTTGGTGGTATTGATATTGGTCGTCATCGAACCTGTTGATTATTAATCCTTCGTCTTACAATAAGGTATGATGTTTGATCGTGAATTATGACTGTTGTGTTGCGGTTAAGGTCGAAGGATTCGTAGATTAACTTGGTCGAGACTGAGGAATTCGTAAGACGAAATCAACTGAATTGGTAACAGTTCGTTGTATTGATATCGAGGCAAGTTTTATACTCGTACTAATCATGAGACTAATGTTATCGTGTATGTGTACGAATGTGTGTGTCATTTCGAGACTTGGTCTCCTTATGATTCTATTGATATCAGGGGATTGTTTGATACGACACCCGTCGACAAATCATGCCAAATGTTATTATTGTTCGTAAACGGCCGATTGAAGGCATTGACGTATTCGATTATCATCTTCGTTATCGGTAACCGATTAAAGGTGCCGAGGCATCCGTTGTATAATTGTTATCGATCGTCCGCTCTAAAGGTAATCGATATATTGAATTGGGATTATCAAGGATAATTCCCATCCGTTGTCAAAAATATTCTCATCCGTTGTATCGTTGTTATCGATTGGCCATTCTACGGTAATCGAAGTATTGAATTGGGACTGTCGAGGATAGTTCCCATCCGTTGAATTATTATTGTCGTGTTGGCCAACTCAAGGCGGACACTATTATTCTTGTGAACTCGGTAGTTTTGTGATCATTGAGGGTTGGGGATTTCCCGGACTGTTGTGTTGTGATCGTTGCTCGTGTTAATCGGTCCTTCGGGATTTTGATTCCAGTATGGTTGGTTTGGATATTGTTGGTCGTGTCGGTCTTTCATTATTCGTGCGTCATCGTTCACTTGGTGAGTCGCATGATTCGTATTGGATATGTTATCCTTTGAGTTTCGTTGTCATGTTGTATCGTGGCATGTCTGGAATCATGTCTGCGTGCCGATTGGTTATGTGTAGGATTTTTAGCCCGGCACACGATGGTCATGCATGGATGTTTCCGCATTGGACCGTGCACACGAGGCGTAGTTCGTGAGGCTAATTAGGTACATTGTCACACGTATATTCTGGATTCCGTATACGGGGTGGACATGTGCACGGACACATTTCCGGATCGGGCGTACTGTGATGCCCCTCTTGGGCTTTATTGTTTGGTCGTTCGTAGTCCATGTTGTATTGGATATGTCCGACAATTTGCGACTGGTTGTTCATACGCCGAGGGGTATGTCCGACAGTCAGGTTTGTTTCTTTCAGATCTGTATCGTGATGATTTACAGCTTTGGGCTGTTCGGTTTTCAGGCCATTGTGATGTATTGGTATTTCCGTTGGAGCCTTTGGGCATTGTGATTCGTATTTATTTCGACGTTGGTTTGGTTTACCTTCGGGTAATGTATTGTTGTGTTCTATACTGACGATTCGCCGTTTGGGCGTAAGTTTTCGGTCCCTGTGTATCTCATTGAGTTTTTCCTGGCGGGATAATTCTTCTCCCTACTTGTTTTAAGTTTCGGGACGAAACTTTTTTTAAGGAGGGTAGAATGTAATACCCGTAATTTCGATTTCCGGTAATTTCTTTTTTTTCGGCGGAAGTCCGTTTTGATGACTCGCCCATGACTGTTTCGTCATTTCGAGAATGATTAATTCTGCACTTTTTGTCATCCGAGTTCGTTTCGGTGTCGTTCTGTTGAATTCCGTGTTCTTTAGCGACTTTTCCACGTGCGAGTTCGACTTTGTTAGATCACCATTAATTTTTGGAAACTCCAAAAATTCTGAATCTTTGCAATATTATAAAGCAACGAGTTAGCTTTCCAATGGTTCAAACGGTGAGTAAATCGGAGTCCATACGAGGGAGTTATGGTCGAAATAGCTAAGTCACTCTCACTTTCCAGATTCGGCCAAAACCGTCTGTACCCTATGCCGCGGCACACTTCGGCTGAGCCGCGGCACACTGCCGAGCCCTGGGACCAAATTTTGGGCCTGTGCCGCGGCACACTTCGACTGAGCCGCGGCACACATGACAGTCAACCCTATATCTGCGTTTTTTTTTTTAGCGGATCACCTCATTTTTCCCCATTTCTTCACTTGGGCACGAGAGAGAAGGCTTGAGAGAGAGAAGTTTCTTCACCTATCACTTGAGTGTGTGATTTCTCTTCATCTCTTTTCGATTGTGAAGCTCGGATCATCGATCTATCGCGTACTCTTCGAATCATAGTGCTTGGATCTTCAAGAGGTAATTTCTTCAACATCTTGGATTTCGATTTTGTATTGGGTAATGATGTTTTGGATGTTAAAATCATGGGGTATGAAGTGATATACGCATGATTATGGACATGTTTGAGTATTCATCGGATTATTGAAAGATTATTCAAGAACACTTGAATTTTGTGTTGGAAATTGGGGATTTTGTTTGACTTCATCCTTTTAATCCGTAGTAATTTAGATTAGTGATGGATTGATGATTATTTAGGTGTATTCTATCATTTCCATCGTTATTCCACGGTTGGATTGTATTGATTCGCTGCTTTGGTTGAGTTATTAGTCGACGCCTTGAAGGTGTCCGACAAAAGGTCTAAGAGGGGGGTTTGTGCGTTGTACGATTATTATTCATCGTACGATTGTTGATTTATCATTGATATGACTTAGGGACGAAATCCTTGTGAAGAACTCAAGTCGGAACCCTTCCATTCGTTGTCTTCTTCGTGGTTCAAGCTTCCCGGTCGAACCGTGTTCTTCGGGATTTTCGGTAACGTTTATTAAGGCAAGTATACATTTATGATTGTACGTTCTCGACCTTGAAAGTAAGAAATATTGATGGCATATCATGAACGAACCATTTTTACGGCATTCATAGATATATTGTTGGCATGTAATGAACGAACCGTTTTGACGGCATTCCTACATGTATCGGCGTATGAGGTGAACGAACCGTTTCTACGGCATTCACATACGTATCGGCGTATGAGGTGAACGAACCGTTTCTACGGAATTCACATACGTCTTATGAGATTTTAGTTATTCCGGAATACTAGTCTTGAATTGATGAATTGACGGTTACTTTTACTTTATTGTCGAGGAGTATTGTGTTTCATACTGTTATACTTGCACTAGCTATTCGACGGCTAACCCCTTTATGGGGGAAATACGTTTCATGTATTTCAAGTTCCAGGAGAGCGGACAGGTGGGTACCGGGTCGGCATGAAGATGATGGGCAAGTGTGATACTGTGTCTTGTCTCCGGTTATTTTCTCGGATTCCTCCATTCAGTGTTGTTGTACTGGAATGGATTTTTAAATACTCGAGTATTGTATTTCAGTTTCCTTGATGTTCCGGCCTGTGTTGCCGAGGTATTGATTTGTGCAGTGATGTATATGGTTTCATTGGTTATGGTTTTGAATACCATTTGTATCGTCTTTCTTTCCATTGTATGTAGACCTTCTCGGTCAAGTTTATAGTTTCCGCGTATGTTTAGCCTTGTGGGTCCTACGGCGGGGCTCACGGCGCTGTAATATACCCTGAATAACTTGGGGGTGTTACAGAAGTCCGTTTTTATGACTCGCCCATGACCGTTTCGTCATTTCGAGAATGATTAATTCTGCACTTTTTGTCATCCGAGTTCGTTTCGGTGTCGTTCTGTTGAATTCCGTATTCTTTAGCGACTTTTCCACGTGCGAGTTAGACTTTGTTAGATCACCATTAATTTTTGAAAACTCCAAAAATTCTGAATCTTTGCAATATTACAAAGCAAGGGTCTCAAGCGTTCGCAACGCAACCGGTTTCTGACTCAAGGCGTCGAACACGACGTTCGCCTTGCCCGAGTGATAAAGGATTTCGAGGTCATAATCCTTAATCAACTCTAACCACCTCCTCTGCCTCATATTCAACTCCCGCTGAGTAAATATTTATTTCAGACTTTTCTGATCGGTAAAAATCTGACATGCAGAGCCGAAAAGATAGTGACGCCAAATCTTGAGCGCAAAAACGAATGCCGCTAACTCCAAATCATGAGTAGGGTAGTTAAGCTCATACGGCCTCAACTGTCTCGACGCATATGCAATGGTCTTGCCGTGCTGCATACAGGTTAACGTATGTAATGAGATTTCAAATCAGATGAACGTTGGAAAGAATCTAGTCAAAGTCAGCATATCAAACGGATAGTTTGACAAAATGAAGGCAACGGATATATGAGTTAACGCACGCTATGAAGCATGGTTAACATATGCTACACAAGGAAGTTAACGTACGTAATACGAAGTCATAACGTACGTAAAGGAAGGAACGAAGCTATTGGATCGAAATTGGAAGTCGACGTACGCTACATGAAAGCTATAACGTACGTAACGAGGCTTAACGCATGCTTTCAAGAAAGGCTAGTGCACGCTAGCAAGTCAAAAGTGACTAACGGCTAGTTGGATTAAAATGGCTATAAATACCAAACCACTTGGTATCAAAACGCACAACAACATTGAGCAAAGCATTCATACTTGAGATATCATTGTATTCATTCTAATTGTTGTATTTGAGCTTATATTGTTTAGTGATTGAGTGTTATACACGAAATCATACATGAAAGGAAAAAGAAAATATATGATTGGATTCGGTGTTATTAGGATCAAAGATCCGGCATTGTTAGAATCGCAATCGATATCTAGGTGAGGTTCATCTAGTACCTATAGAAAGCTAGATTGGTTGATTCCTTGTCCAATAGAAAAGGAAAATAGTTTAACTTGGACCGACATAAAGACAAGTGATTGAACGGTTTACTCGGACCGACAGAAGACGAGCTTCTGACGGTTATCCCTCGACCGATAGAAGAGAGATGCAGAGGTTTATATTTAGCCTATAGAAAAAGATATCGAGAGGGCGTAGGCACGTTTGTCCGAACCTCTATAAATCCTTGTGTCATTTAATTTCTGCATTTTCATTTAAATATGCTTCCGCACAATATCGCGTATAACCGATCTTGTTTCAACAATTGGTATCAGAGCGGTTCCTCCAATAACTGACTTAACATCGTAGGAGTCGATCCAAATGGCATTTCAAATTGCTCCAGTTGAAGGTCTTGCTCTTAACCGACCACCATTCTTTGACGGATCAAATTTCATGACTTGGAAGAAAAAGATGTCAATATTCATCCGAGCATATGACATCGAGCTTTGTAAAGTGATATGTCTTGGTCCAAAAATTCCTCTCAAATTCGACAGTACGCTTAAATCTTTCGAAGAATATGATGATGCGGATTGGAAAAATGATCGTTATAATTATAAGGCAACACAACTCCTATACTGTGCCTTAAATCCGGAAGAACACAACCGGATATCTTCGTGTGACAGTGCCAAAGAGATTTGGAAAATGCTTGAAGTCGCACATCAGGGAACGTCTCAAGTCAAGGAGATGAAAATAAACATGCTCCTTCACGAGTGCGAGCTATTTCAAATGAAGGACGATGAATCCATCACGATTATGCTCGACTGATTTTCGGTCATCACTAATGGATTGGCATGGTTTGGAAAACCGCTTTCGAGTAGTGAAAAAGTTAAAAAGATCCTAAGATTACTACCTCGAGAATGGGACGGTACGGTGATGGCTATAATGGAATCTAAAGATTTAAATAATCTTGATTTTAGTGCTCTCGTTGATTCACTTATAAACTACGAGATTGTTCTAAAATCTCGGAATGCCAAACCGAAGCCAAAGGAAAAGACGGTAGCCATGAAGGCTAAGATGTCAAAAAGAGAAGAAATCCCGGTTGATAAAAGCGACGAAGAATCGGCATATTAAGCCAGAAATATTAATAAGTTCCAGAACTTATTAAACCGGAGAAAGCAGGACATCCAAAAGGGCGAATCTAAGAAATTCGACAACAATTGTCGATTATGTGGTAAACCAGGCCACTTTGTGAAGAATTGCTGAGCAAAACCCAAGAAGGAGGTGTTAATTTCCACGTGGAGTGACGAAGACAAGGACGAAGATTTTCTCAATCAAAACAACCTCGCACTCATGGCACGAAGCTCATTCGATGATAGCGACGTCGAAAGTCAAGGAAGTAATTCTTATGATGAACTTTTTGAAGCATTTGAATTATTACATACGGATTATCAAAATGCTTTATCAAAGATTAAATCTCTTAAATCTAAAAATAAATCATTGGAAATTGAAAATTCCAAAATTCTTAAAAAGGGAAAATTTATCGAGACCGATCATTCAAAATGCATTGAAAACAAAAATATTTTAAAGGATGATCTCTTGAAAGTTCAAACCGAGCTGAAAAATTTAACAAATAAATTTTCCTGTGGAAATGATAAATTTGAACAAATGATTTGTGTTCAAAAATATACCTTGAATAAACAGGGGTTGGGATTCAAACTAAATTTGAAAAACGAATCCTTAAATTTTAAGATACCCCGATGTGAAAAATGTTTGAAAATTGGGCATCATTTTACGAATTGCAAAAGCCCACGACGGACGGTTAAAATCAAAAAGATTTGGATTCCAAAAGGAACCGTTATTACGAACATCTTCCATATATCTAAACAAAAACCAACTCTCGATTGGATCCCCAAAAATTGAGTTTCATCAAATTGGTATTTTACTTAGGGGGAGTAATATTTTTAAGGGGGGATATTTTAGTCAGGGGGAGTTATACCCTTTCATGCATATTTTATACATCAATTGGTATTTTTATTCGTTATTATTATTTATACTTTTTGCAGATGACAAAAAGGGGGAGAAAAACGATGAATGAAATAAAAAACGTCATGGAAGAATGACGAGAAAAATAAAATGCAAAATGGGGGAGAAAAGAAAAAGACGAAGAAGTAGAAAAATATAGATCCCGTGAAAAATAAAAAGGGGAGAGAAAAGTCAAAAAGGACAGAAAAAGAAAAGTTGGGAGAACTAATGAAACGATCAAAGCCGAAAACTTTGATTCGTAGAAATATACATATATTTTATTTTTGCAGGTATTTATCCATTCATAGGTGTTGTTTTGTAATAATCAAAAGGGGGAGATTGATGGAATATTTTATTCCATACATTCATTAATAGAGTTTTGATGATTAAGTTGCTAAACAAAGCAAAACAACAAAGAAGCAAAGCAAAGCAACAAAGGAGTCGAAGACGCAAAAAGTATCCCAATCTACATGGATAACGCATGCTATATACGTTGTATTGCGCACTCAATCGAACGAATATAACGTACGTAACATACTCGGGATAACGTACGTAACAAGGACCTACCTGCAGATCAGACGACTTACCTGATGAAGATAGCGCATGCTAAAGTTGATGATTAACGCACGCTATCGAAGCAACTTAACGTACGTAACTCATACAGGTTAACGTACGTAATGAGATTTCAAATCAGATGAATGTTGGAAAGAATCTAGTCAAAGTCAGCATATCAAGCGGATAGTTTGACAAAATGAAGGCAACGGATATATGAGTTAACGCACGCTACGAAGCATGGTTAACATACGCTATGCAAGGAAGTTAACGTCGTATACGAAGTCATAACGTACGTAAAGGAAGAAACGAATCTACTGGACTGAAACTGGAAGTCGATAACGTACGCTACATGAAAGGTATAACATACGTAACGAGGCTTAACGCACGCTTTGAAGAAAGGCTAGTGCACGCTAGCAAGTCAAAAGTGACTAACGGCTAGTTGGATTGAAATGGCTATAAATACCAAACCACTTGGTATCAAACCGCACAACAACATTGAGCAAAGCATTCATACTTGAGATATCATTGTATTCATTCTAGTTGTTGTATTTGAGCTTATATTGTTTAGTGATTGAGTGTTATACACAAAATCATACACGAAAGGAAAAAGAAAATATATGATTGGATTTGGTGTTATTAGGATCAAGGATCCGACATTGTTAGAATCGCAATCGATATCTAAGTGAGGTTCATTTAGTACCCATAAAAAGCTAGATTGGTTGATTCTTTGTCCAATACAAAAGGAAAATGGTTTAACTTGGACCGACATAAAGACAATTGATTGAACGGTTTACTCGGACCGACAGAAGACGATCTTGTAACGGTTATCTCTCGACCGATAGAAGAGAGATGCAGAGGTTTATATTTAGCATATAGAAAAAGATACCGAGAGGGCGTAGGCACGTTTGGACGAACCTCTATAAATCCTTGTGTCATTTTATTTCTGCATTTTCATTTAAATACGCTTCCGCACAATATCGCGTATAACCGATCTTGTTTCCACAATTGGTATCGGAGCGGTTCCTCCTGTAAAACCCCCTAAATTCTATAACTTATCACATGTACAATGTACTAAATCATGATGTACTCTAATAATAATTGTTTATAATCTACATCTAGTCTCATTTTATTTTACTTATTTATTTCATAAATTATTTTATGAATCAAATAATAAATTAATTAAAATTTGAAGTGGGAACATAAATTCTTAATGGGCCAAGTGTATCAATACTTACACATGAACACACTATAAGACTCAAGTCCAACTTAATGAAATTCCTAAGGCTTGAAATTACACTTCAAAACCCAACTAATCAAGTCAACTACAACAATAACTATAACAAAAAAAAAAAAAAAATCTGAATACACACACACACTAAATGGGGCGACCATGATGGGAGAAAAAGAGGGGAATCAACAATTTTCTAGAACCCATGCCCCCCATGTAAGAGACCTCATTTACACCTTCAATTCCCAAGCCCTCATGTATCTCACCTATAAATACTACCACCCAACCCTTAGCCTCATTTTACACCTCCTACACAACCAGAAAATCTGCATTTGAGAGACTAAGAGAGAGAGGAGGCCGAACCAAGAGGAAGAAGAAGGATGAAGAAGGAGTTCAACAAGGTTCAAGTAAACTAGGTAACCTTCCTTCCCCTAATCTCTTCTATAATATGTGCCTTATAAAATCTCTATATACTAACTTAATTCTAAAAACATGCAAACTAAATACTCATCTTGAGATGTATGGTGATC
The DNA here is from genome assembly GCA_033398695.1 of Orobanche coerulescens. Classification (NCBI taxonomy): domain Eukaryota; kingdom Viridiplantae; phylum Streptophyta; class Magnoliopsida; order Lamiales; family Orobanchaceae; genus Orobanche; species Orobanche coerulescens. The sequence goes on along the minus strand of CM065815.1, from coordinate 116,059,548 downwards.
GGATGAACCATGTAGTGCAAGAGAGGAGGTCGTTCTTCCACTTCCGAGACCTATAACCGACTAAATCCGACAAGATCGAGGTGGGTGAAAACTCTTTCAAACTTTAAAGTAGAAATCTATTCTTTTTCTTGTGATGCATGTGTTAAATCTGAAGTATTTCAAGATTCTATTGATATGATCTATGTTAAAATCTTTATGTTATAATTTCATGATATGATTTTATGTATAACTATGTGAAATTCGTTTTTCTTAAACATAATCCTCAAATATTATGAAAAATATGAAAGTATGTACTAATCTGAAATTCTTGTATAAATGCATGTTTTTAAAGATGTATGTATGGTTATAACAACATGCAATGCGATTTATTGAATTTAAACGACAACCGATTTGGTAGTCGGGTGCCGATTTTTTGATAACTTGAAAGTTATATGTTTTCTTCTATGTGTCGTTGAAATCCTACCAAAATCTGAAATCTTGTATTATATGATTATGTTATGATATATGGATAATTTACTTGCAGCCAAAATGCGACTTGAAACGAGTAAACGGAGCTTTTGGGCATAAATTGTAATTTCTTAAAGTTTGAGGACTAAACTGAAAATTTCGAAAATACAACATTGTAGACCTTGGACAGAACATATTATACCATGTATAGGCTGTCCATAAAGTTTCAAGCGATTCGGAGCTCGATATCTAAACTTAATAGTCCAAATCGAAAATTTTAAATAATTTCGGGGTCAAAATGCAAGAATTCCAAACTTCTGGACCAGGTCCGAAATTTTCTGGAATTTTCACAAATTTGTAATTCCAGGTTCATCATAAGTCATATCGTAAAATTTCGTTAAATTCCGAGCTAAATTCATAGCTCTATATGCCTCGGAACGATTTCCTTAAGTTTTGGGGCAATATCGCAATTTCTGGAAATTTCAGTCCCGAAACTGGAAATTTCCGAATTTTCCTTAAATCTGGAGTCGAGGAATTATTTTGGCTTCCTCATAAATTTCATAACCATCCGATTTCGTTTCATACTCCAACACTTAGGTTTGAACCTAAGGGTAAAAACGTCATTTCAAACTTTTTACGAAACTCTCGTTTCGTTTCGTCGAACCTACCCGTTTAATATATCTGATCTGAACCCATAAGACCGTTAATAAATTATTGAGAATATTTTTGATTTTATATACAAGTCTTATTCCGCATTACCGGGCCACAAATAAAATTAACCATATTTCATACTTAATCAAAAGACGCTATTAACCTCAACGATCGAACGTTTACGTGATACTTGTGAAAGGCATCAAATTGATAACTGTGACTGTCCGGGAACTAAGTGCTATACAAACAAAGTGCCACGGACGGGTCCGCCTCTAACTCTATCGGAACAAAGTGCCACGTCGACGGACGGGGGCCACCTCTTTAGTCCATATGAAACAAAGTGCCGACCTACAAGCCGGGGGCCACCTTTTGAGCTGTAGGAGCCACCTCTAGAGTCCCAAATCGTGTCGGGACAGTTAGAACGAGTCTTGGATCGAGCAGCGCGGCTGCGGTTCATGAACGAGGCTACCGTTGTTTCCTATTCCCATAACCGAGGAACGGAGTGTTAGACGGACACAGGTCGTAGACTTGGGATATAATCGCGATTATGGTATGATCCGGGTTTTGACCCACAACTAAGGACATACCGAGGCCAGATAAGAGATAAGGAAGCATACGCTAAGTGTGAGAGCGAAGGCTCAACTATTGGGGCGACGGCCTATATTGCTAGGAGTAATAAGGAGAGTCTAGAATCCAAAGTCCACATCGGCGGGATTGGCTGGATTAAGCGATCCACTGATTGGTATTGCTTGACTTCACATCCGTCCACGGGGACAGGATTATAAAATTACAACTATACAATGATTTTTGTTTTCATAAAATTCCGACGTAATTGTAATTATTTCCCACTTTTTCTTTTCATAATTGATAAGATCATGCATCACTTAAAAATTTTCAAAGGAAAGAGCCACACTCGCACACGATCAACCACTCACTGAAACCTTTTGTCTCACCCCACCATTTTCCCTTTTAAACCAGAGAACGAGCCACCAGCCGAAGACGAAGAGATTATCGAGGAAGAGACTGATTAGAGGACTACCATCAAGACTTAGAATTTCTGTTGTTATCTCAACTTGTAATAGTTAACTATGCTTTGTACTTAACTCGTTTGGTATTTTTCCGCTGCAAACTTTGAACAAGTGTAATTTCGATTATCAGCTTTGTCACAGTGAATCTTAGTACATCGGGCTAAGTGTAACACCCCCAAATCCCATTGGGTCATTACAGCGCCGTGGACCCCACACCAGGAGATCCACCAGGCTAACACTACCAAAAATACAATTAACTGACCAAAAGGGGAATCACAATCCCTACACTGACATCCAACATAATATTCTGATATGGAATTTCAATGACAACAGTGGGCCTACATGGCCAAAATAAGATACAACAACATCCACGAGCCTTGCTCAGATAATACAAAATGACAAAGACTGAACAAAACTGGAGTACTCCAACTGTCTGACTAACATGAACACCAAAACATCTCGGACTAGTATCGCTCGAATGCCTCGTCGCCACCGTCATGCCCATGTGTCTCAACTCTCTCCTCGCAAACACCTAAAACATGAAAACATGTTCCGCCCCCACGGGGTCAGTCATCCAGATAATGATTATCAAATACATGTACAACATGATATGCATCCAAAGGGCAGAATGAATAGTATAGTAATGGTAATACGAGATGCTCACAAACCAAAGTAAGAATCGAGCATTCGTGGAATACTATGCCCACGGCATACGATCAATACCTGCTCAACAGGTTAGAACACAAGTGCCCAATGGCGAATCATCAATACAGAACACAACAATACATCACCCGAAGGTAAACCAAGCCAAACACTGAAATAGATACGAATCACAATGCCCGAAGGCTCCAATAGGAATACCGATACATCACAATAGCCTGACAGCCGAACAGCCTGAAGCTGTTTATCATCATAATACCCTGAATGTCACTCAGCCGAAGCTGTCAATCACCACAATGGCCCGAAGCCAAAACATCTCGAAGCTGTATCAATGAGGGCCGAAGCCACGGCACGAAGCCGTATCACAATGAGGGCCGAAGCCATGGCATGAAGCCGTATCACAATGAGGGCCGAAGCCACGGCACGATGCCGTATCACAATCAGGGCCGAAGCCACGACACGAAGCCGTATCACAATGAGGGCCGAAGCCACGGCACGAAGCCATATCACATTGAGGTCATCCAATGACCGTGACCTGCTGAATTACAGGTGCTGGGAAACCAACCGCGAAGGTTCAAGCCCCAGACTTACCCATCAAGCACTAGCCGAGACTAGCCTCCAAAACCCAATTAATCACAACAGTAATGATCCCAAGATTATCAAATTCACAAGAATAATAGCGTGCTGCCTTGAGTCGGCCAACACGACAATAATAACTCACGGATGGGCTCCGTCCATGGTGGTCCCAATTCAAATACCTCGACTGCCTTGGAATGGCCAATCGATCACAACAACTTAACGGATGGAAACTATCCTTGACAGTCCCAATTCAATACATCGATTACCTTAGAACGGTCAATCGATAACGATGACACAGCGGATGGGAATTATCTTGATAATCCCGATTAAATACATCGATTGCCTTAGAGCGGTCAATCGATACACAATGATACAACGGATGGGAATTATCTTCAATAATCCCAATTAAATACATCGATTACTTTAGAGCGGTCAATCGATACGGTGATACAACGTATGGGAATTATCTTGATAATCCCAATTAAATACATCGATTAACTCAGAGCGGTCAATTGATACACAATGATACGGTAGAGTGGATGTCGGCGTCTTAAGCGACCACCGAAGCAGATATAATGAGCGAATATATCAAACGCCTTCAATCGGCCAATGCAACATCATAGCGGCGGTTCGATTCAATAATAACGATTCAACGATGCCTCGAGCGACATTAACGTCAACAATAATAATCGATACATCGATACCGCGAACCGGCTATCGACAACATCGGTATCAACAAGAATCTCAATGCCTTAAACCGATTGTTAACGAATAACAATAACATCTAGCATAATTGCGAAGGTTATTGCATCAAACAATTCCCGAATATCAACAAATCACGGAGAGACTAAGTCTCGAAATGATACAATACATTCATACACATATATGATAACATTAATCTCATTGACGGTACAAGTATAAAACTTGCCTCAAACGAAGGCGAGAAAGTCCTTCCACGATCAATGTCACAGCGAGCATGACGGCGCCTCCGAAGCGATCACAAACACTCGAACAACCTTGAATGAAAGCGATTCATTCAAAAATACAAAATCAATAGAAAACAACGACAAGGACAAAGCCTGATTCAAACACGAATCGATCACACGCATACGACGAATATCATAGTTCTCAACTATGAATTCTAACATCCTCCAACACCTCGATGATCAATTAACATGATCATTACGTTCTTAACACTTGTGAAATCCATACAACATGATTCACTTAAGAACAATCATCAAAACAATCATCTCAAAATGATAATATCACCAATATCATCAAATTGATCCTCCTACAATGATGATATTATCAATATTATCATTATCACCCCAAGAACATCATCAACTCAATAATCATGATGTTTGAAACAAAAAATCCTTCATCAATACATCATGAATTCGGATTAAACAACAAGATTCACTCAACCATTTTCAAATTATGATAATCACCTCCTAAATCATCATAAATCCTTACTAAAATGGTTAAAATACTTTAAGAATACCACCACCAACAATAATCATCTCAAGGCTATGTTAATCATATAACAATTTTAACATAATCCTTCCTAGACATGATTAAAAACCTACAAACAATCTAAAACATCAAGAACATAATCCCACTCAAGTAATACTATCATGTTCTTCATCAAAAGTTTATCAAAACCATGAAGAATCATGATATACTCCATTAATCAAACAATACCCGAGAAAACAACAACAAAAACTTGAAAATCACTTGAAGAACAAGATATTGAGGGAACTTACCAAAGAAGAACAAGAAGAAGCCTCCAAACACCAAAGGAGCACCAACAAGCTTCCAACTTCAAGCTTCAATCCAAGCTAGGATGATCAAGATCGTGTTGGAAGGTGCTAAACATCAATAACAAGTCCAAACGGACGATTCTAGGGAGAGAAATTGTGTTTTGGTTCGTGAGGAAATGAAAGACGAAACCAAGATAAATAGACTGACCAATTCATTACGTACGTTATACATTATGGTTAACGTACGTAAGAGGCATTACATACGCTATGCTAAGACTTTAACGTATGTAATGTAAATCCAGAACTAACTGGACTAAAATACGAAGGCCTTAACGTACGTAAACAAAAACATATTACGTACGTTAACAAGACCTGCATTACGTAAGTAGAGTTCACCTCTTAACGTAAGTAAGGGTCCGTTGACTGCAATAGTGAGATCCGATCGGAAGATGCTCGGGACCCACCGGCCGAAAGTGACTACGAGGAAGGTTCCTGCCACCTACCAAGCATTACGTACGTAACCTTACAGTCATAACGTACGTAATAGCAACACGCTAGCGTACGTAATGCTACATCCGTAGCGTACGCTAAGGCTATGAACTTAGCCAAAAATCCAAACTCTCCAACCAACATTCAAACGACGAAACCAACCCGACGACAAGTATAATATTTCGATCCCGAAATATTCCAATACAATATACATTGTATCAGTCCAAAACAACAACACTTGTACAATTCCAAATGAATACGTACAACTCAGCAGAAACACGAAAAAAAAAAAATTATCCCTGGATATTACATACTCCCCCCTTAAAAATAGTTTCGTCCCCGTAACTCAGGGTACGCAACAAGGGATAAAGACTACCCATCAGGATAAGAAAACAACATCTCCAGGAATACTCCTCACTGCGAACCACTTCGCCTGAGTAATCGGGCCAACCCCACGGGTTCCCGCGCCTCCTGTTCGATCACAGCGAAAAACAGGAGATAAAAACACTCAACCAACTACGAGATCAGCCGAATCATAACTCTCCCGCTAGAGACCAGCCAGGAAGTCGTACCAACCGCATGACTAGTCGCACCGGCGTACACATCCCGCGGGAGTCGCCCATTGTACATGCCTACAACCATCGGTGTACACATCCCTTGTTCTTATTAGCATCGAATGTCTATGCTATCACTGACTTACGTCACAAAAGAGAATAACAACGCACAAATATAGTCCTCAGGACCATATCAAATGCACACTCAAGTCCTCGCAACTTGACGTCTCGAATCACAATGAATGTTTACCCAGATCACCACAAAAATCTCGGGTACAATACCGAAAGGAAAAGAATAACGCATCAGACGACGTCAAATCTCAAGATTCTCAAAAGCTATCATAACAAGATAGATCAATAATAAATGGTTCACAACCACAATATTACAATACAGACTGAGTCAAATATCAATCCGAGAAACAAGTAAAATACAAATCAAGACTACATCTCAAACGTACCCGAAATCAACCTACTCTAGATCATCGGGCTCCTCGATCTCATCGACTCATGGAAGACCCAAATCTGGACTCGCTGCTCCTCCTTGGCTGTCCATACCTCTGGCTCTCGAAGCCTGATAGGACCCCTTGGATGAAGTACGGACTAGAGTAACAAAATCTCTTGAGGCCCGTGAGCTTTCCTTAGATCTACTGGCACTAGAACTCCTGCAGTATTTCTGAAGGTGTCCGTGCCTCCCACACAGAAAACAAGCAATAGCTGGAACAGTACAACGGGTGCTAACGTGCCCCGCTGAATCACAATTAAAGCAAACAACAGTCGAACTCGTCGCCTGAGAAGAAGATGCTTTCCCACCACGAGGACGACTAGAAAACGACCTCCTAGACGTCGGATCCCGATGTCCCTCTGAATGAACCGGCATCCTAGTCCTCTCACCGGAAGAAACTGAAGGGTTCTTAGAGCAAGCTCCTTGATCAAAGCTCTACTCAAGAGCCTTCTCGATGAATTCGCAAAGTGAGTTACAATTATGATTGAACAAGCTGCATCCTCAAGCGTAGGTTCGACCTCTTGCTAAAATACTTGATCTTATCCGCTTGATACGGATAACGGAAGAAGCAAGCGAAGAAGTCCCTAAACTTCTCGGCGATAACAATAACACCCTCGTCCTCGGCCAGTTCGGGGTTCAACACCTCGACATCTTGGCTTCACGAAGTGAGACGGATAATACCTCTCTAACATGAGAGTCTTGAACTAACTCCAAACACAATCATGATCGGTGGGTTTCACGAGAAAGCCACCAAGAATAACGCCTTTACTCAAATAGTAAGCCGCTCGCCACCTTACTCTATTAGGACCTTTGAACCATGTCGAAGAGTTTATCAAAATGTTCAAGCCAATGAACAATATCATTTGGTTCCGACGAACTCCCAAATATAGGCGGCCTCGGCGAGAGATGTCTCCGATAATCGACTCACTCTCTGGTGTCCATAAAGCGGCACTGGAGTCCTTGCTGCTTGTGTACCACGAACCATCGAAGTCTGCATGGTTTCCATTATCTGCGTCATTTGAGTCATCTGGGTCATCATGCCCCTCATAAGCAAGAAAGGGTCGATGTCAGTCTGATCGACTCCTCGAGTATGACGTTCCGAAGGGGAACCGATCGCATAAGTCACATATCCGGTAGAATTCTGATCCATATCGGCACCCGTACGCGTATAAACATGAGGTTCTGGGTTTCAGCCTGCTCTGTAGCCTTTACCCCCTCTGCCACGTCCTCGGATTCCTCTTTCCATACTGAAAGAATAACGTTCGATCATGAACAAAGCTCAAATATGCCTCAACGGACAATCCACAATGCTAAGTCATTAGACAAACACGAATATACATACTCAACAGATAAATAGTCGCCTCAAACATGCTAATTATAGCCAATACTGAGCCCACACGCTCCAAAACAAATAATCATGAATGAATCATAACTCAAATGTTACCTACAGATTTCAACAAAACATGTATAATCAATGGCATAATGAATGTATGAACATACAAGAGAAACGACTCCTTACACAGGTCATACGAAGCTTGAGGTCTTGCGATACTAGTCTTCAGCGGCGGCGACTCGATGAAAGAATGACTCATACGATCGTTCAACTACCACGACTCACTGGCTTTGTTGTCAGTTGTCATAACACGGCGAGTCCACTACTACCGCGTCGGTAGAACCACATAACTCACATATCGGGGTATCTCACAACCCAATTCGTGATACCATCTTACGTAACACCCCCAAATCCCATTGGGTCATTACGGCGCCGTGGACCCCACACCGGGAGATCCACCAGGCTAACACGACCAAAAATACAATTAAGCTGACCAAAAGGGAATCACAATCCCTACCTTTGACATCGACATAATATTCCGATATGGAATTTCAATGACAACAGTGGGCCTACATGGCCAAAATAAGATACAACAACATCCATGAGCCTTGCTCGGATAATACAAAATGACAAAGACTGAATAAAACTGGAGTACTCCAACTGTCTGACTGACATGAACACCAAAACATCTCGGACTTGTATCGCTCGAATGCCTCGTCGCCACCGTCATGCTCCTGTGTCTCAACTCTCTCCTCGCAAACACCTAAAACATGAAAACATGTTCCGCCCCCACGGGGTCAGTCATCCAGATAATGATTATCAAATACATGTACAACATGATATGCATCCAAAGGGCAGAATGAATAGTATAGTAATGGTAATACGAGATGCTCACAATCCAAAGTAAGAATCGAGCATTCTTGGAATACTATGCCCACGGCATACGATCAATACCTGCTCAACAGGTTAGAACACAAGTGCCCAACGGCGAATCATCAATACAGAACACAACAATACATCACCCGAAGGTAAACCAAGCCAAACACTAAAATAGATACGAATCACAATGCCCGAAGGCTCCAATAGGAATACCGATACATCACAATAGCTTTGACAGACGACTGAAGTTGTTTATCATCATAATACCACAGATGTCACTCGGCCGAAAGTGTCAATCACCACAATGGCGAAGCCAAAAGCGGCCGAATTGTATCAATGAGGGTCGAAGCCACGGCACGGCCGTATCACAATGAGGTCAAGCCACGACCACGAAGCCGTATCACAATGAGGGCGAAGCCACGGACGCGGCCGTATCACAATGAGGGCGAAGCCACGGCGCGGCCGTATCACAATGAGGGCGAAGCCACGGCGAAGCCGTATCACAATGAGGTCATCGATGGCCGTGACCTCTTGAATTATAGGTCTTTGGGAAACCAACCGCGAAGGTTCAAGCCCCGAGACTTACCCATCGAGCATTAGCGAGACTAGCCTCTAAAACCCGATTAATCACAACGATAGCTTGATCCCAAGATTATCAAATTCACAAGAATAATAGCGTCTTGCCTTGAGTCGGCCAACACGACAACAATAACTCACGGATGGGCTCCGTCCATGGCGGTCCCAATTCAAATACCTCATTGCCTTGGAATGGCCAATCGATCACAACAACTTAACGGATGGAAACTATCCTTCACGGTCCCGATTCAATACGCCGATTACCTTAGAGCGGTCGATCGATAGCGATGACACAGCGGATGGGAATTATCTTGATAATCCCAATTAAATACATCGATTGCCTTAGAGCGGTCAATCGATACACAATGATCTGATGGATGGGAATTATCTTGATAATCCCAATTAAATACATCGATTACCTTAGAGCGGTTAATCAATAACCATTGATACAATGGATGGGAATTATCTTGATAATCCCGATTAAATACATCGATTACCTTAGAATGGTTAATCGATAACCATTGATACAGCGGATGGGAATTATCTTGATAATCCTAATTAAATACATCGATTTCTTTAGAGCGGTCAATCGATACACAATGATACAACGGATGGGAATTATCTTGATAATCCCGATTAAATACATCGATTACCTCGAGCGGTCAATTGATACACAATCTGATACGAAGTGGATGTCGGCGTCTTAAGCGACCACGAAGCAGATATAATGAGCGAATATATCAAAGCGCCTTCAATCGGCCAATGCAACATCATAGCGGCGGTTCGATTCAATAATACGATTCAGCGATGCCTCGAGCGACATTAACGTCAACAATAATAATCGATACATCGATATCGCGAACCATATCGACAACATCGGTATCAACAAGAATCTCAATGCCTTAAAGTACATTAACGAATAACAATAACATCTAGCATAATTGCGAAGGTTATTGCATCAAACAATTCGAATATCAAAAATCACGGAGAGACTAAGTCTCGAAATGATACAATACATTCATACACATATATGATAATATTAATCTCATTGACTAGTACAAGTATAAAACTTGCCTCAAGCGAAGGCGAGAAAGTCCTTCCACGATCAACGTCACGGCACGAAGCGGCGAACTACGCCTCCCGGCGATCACAAACACTCGAACAACCTTGAATGAAAGCGATTCATTCAAAATACAAAATCAATAGAAAACAACGACAAGGACAAAGCTGATTCAAACACGAATCGATCACACCGCCACGACGAATATCATAGTTCTCAACTATGAATTCTAACATCCTCAACACCTCGATGATCAATTAACATGATCATTACGTTCTTAACACTTGTGAAATCCATACAACATGATTCACTTAAGAACAATCATCAAAACAATCATCTCAAAATGATAATATCACCAATATCATCAAATTGATCCTCCTACAATGAAAATATTATCAATATTATCATTATCACCCCAAGAACATCATCAACTCAATAATCATGATGTTTGAAACAAAAAAAATCCTTCATCAATACATCATGAATTCGGATTAAACAACAAGATTCACTCAACCATTTTCAAATTATGATAATCACCTCCTAAATCATCATAAATCCTTACTAAAATGGTTAAGATCCTTCAAGAACACCACCAACAACAATAATCATCTCAAGGCTATGTTAATCATATACCAATCTTAACATAATCCTTCTAGACATGATTAAAAACCTCGAACAATCTAAAACATCAAGAACATAATCGACTCAAGTAATACTATCATGTTCTTCATGAAAAGTTTATCAAAACCATGAAGAATCATGATATACTCCATTAATCAAACAATACCGAGAAAACAACAACAAAAACTTGAAAATCACTTGAAGAACAAGATATTGAGGAACTTACCAAAGAAGAACAAGAAGAAGCCTCCAAACACCAAAGGAGCACCAACAAGCTTCCAACTTCAAGCTTCAATCCAAGCTAGGATGATCAAGATCGTGTTGGAAGGTGCTAAACATCAATAACAAGTCCAAATGGATGATTCTAGGGAGAGAAATTGTGTTTTAGTTCGTGAGGAAATGAAAGACGAAACCAAGATAAATAGACTGACCAATTCATTACGTACGTTATACATTATGGTTAACATACGTAAGAGGCATTACGTACGCTATGCTAAGACTTTAACGTACGTAATGTAAATCCAGAACTAACTGGACTAAAATACGAAGGCCTTAACGTACGTAAACAAAAACATATTACATACGTTTACAAGACCTGCATTACGTACGTAGAGTTCACCTCTTAACGTACGTAAGGGTCCGTTGACTACAATAATGAGATCCGATCGGAAGATGCTCGGGACCCACCGGCCGAAAGTGACTACGAGGAAGGTTCCTGCCACCTACCAAGCATTACGTATGTAACCTTACAGGCATAACGTACGTAATAGCAACACGCTAGCGTACGTAATGCTACATCCGTAGCGTACGCTAAGGCTATGAACTTAGCGAAAATCGAACTCTCAACCAACATTCAAACGACGAAACCAACCCGACGACAAGTATAATATTTCGATCCTGAAATATTCCAATACAATATACATTGTATCAGTCCAAAACAACAATACTTGTACAATTCTAAATGAATACGTACAACTCAGCAGTAACACGAAAAAAAAAAAAATTATCCCCGGATATTACACTAAGATGGTTGTTTGAAATGTTATCCAATCGTTATTTTGCTTCTGCTATTTACTATTGAATTTTGATTGATTGATCGACCGATGCGTCGCGCCCTCGTCCTTCCCGATGTTGGGGGCGTGACAGGAGTGGTATCGGAGCCCGCTTTGTGAGAAGGACACTTACAACAGGATAACCAGGATAAGATTCTTCGGACTTAGATGGGAATTCCACCTAGGACGAAGTGAACCATAGGATTGAGACCTAAAGTAGATTTCTCGAGTCAATTCTCATTAAAATCTCCTTCAACTTGTCGCTATTCACTTGAAATATGCATAGTCAATTCAAATTCCCTAAGTCATTGGCCAAAGTACTTTATTAAGTACCCACGGCATTTCCCGACTGAATTAACTCTTCTATTGAACTCTTGAAACGGATATAGTTTACTTCACTTATCCATTTCTCAAAGTCATGTCACTATTCATTGAAATTGATGAAGTTCCTTTAAACTCCACTAAACTTCATTGTCTTCTTAAAGACGGAGTATTATTATTGTTCCTTTGTCGTTAATATCATATAAGCATATTTGTTAAATCATTAAGTTCACTGCCTTAATGATTATTCATGCTTAATAGAGCCCTATATTGGATATTAGATTTTACGAGATACTGACTTAGATTGTTTTGTTATTTAGATGGACTCAGCTAGGGGTAAGCAGTCGGTTGATGATACCCAGACCGACTCTGACACTCCACGACTGATTAACAAGGAGCAGCTACGTCAGGCACTAGCTCATATTGAGAGCATTACGAGACCCCTCGTGGATGCGGTGACCTTGACTGACACCCGTGAGAGACAGATCCAGTCTTTGAGGGAGGCTATCGCACGTGTGCATCAGGACGCATCGACACTCCACAGTCACAGGAAAGAACTACTCGAAGTGCTAGAACGTATGAAACCGGAGTACTTGGAGCTAGAGCATAAAGTGGAATCCTTGGGGAGTCAGCTACGCCTAAAGGATCGGACAATTACCCAGCTTCGCAGAACCAAATTCTTCCAAATGCATAAGATCAAGATCTTTGGAGAAAGCGATCCGTTCCACACGTCGCGAGCATGAAGAGTTCCAGATGGTGGCTAGGAAGAAATTAGCTATGGTGATGCGACTATTTCCATACTCCACGACTGGGGTAGGGGAGGCATCACATGCTCCACCGACGGACCCTACACCTTTTGAGGAAGATCCAGAGGAGGACTTCGAGAAAGATCCGGAGGAGGACTTCGAGGAGGATCCGGAGGAGGACCCCGAGGAGGATGTGAGGATGGGTTCCGGAGAGGACTAGAGACTTGGTTATGATGTTATGCTATTTATTTTTATTTAATATTTTCCTAGAATATGAGATGAAACGACTAAATTTCGTATTTTGGTGTGTTACGATTATGTATTAACGATAAACTTGTTTGAATGTGACGGTCTTAATTAACAGAATAATGTAGTTACTTATGGCAACGGTTATCATTTGATATGCACTCAGTTAGTTTTATATATTAGCTTGATTCATTAACAAATCTGTAACAACAACTAACTTTTATCACTTTATACCAACTATGTTTATATCTTTATGTTATAATCGCATTATCTAGGAATTATTAGTGTTCGATCGTAAACTTAATTCTGTATAACAACATGAATTATTGATAATTCCACATACGACCGTAAATCGTCACACATTCCCTAACTTATAATAGATGGCTGACCGAAGATGTGGACGCCCTCGCATGAATCGCGAAGAGCAGCATCAACGCGATGATCGCTCACGCTCTCCTCTACGGGGAAGAATTGGGAATGATGCCATGGCCCAAGCCCTCACTCAACTGACGAACTTCCAACAACAACAGACTGCTAACAACGGGAACCACAATGAAACTCATGATCGTACCCTGGAAAGATTCTTACGTTTCAACCCGCCGACCTTTGACGGGGAACCCGACGCTATCAAAGCTGAACTCTGGCTGGAGAGAATTGAGGGAATTTTCAACGCCCTTCAGTATACTGATGAACAACGAATTTCACTAGCTACATTTCGACTCGAGGCCGCAGCTCATGACTAGTGGAGGAATGTCAGCAGCCCAGACGAGAGAAAACCATGTCGAGAACATGGGCTAACTTCTGACCGACTTAGAACTCGATGCGTGTCACAGCGGCCGAGAGAGGCTAGGCGAGACGAGTTCTACCACTTAAAGCAAGGAACCATGACAGTCGCTCAATATGAAACCTAGTTTAACAGATTGTCTAAATACGCACTGGATTGGTTACAACTAAGGAGGACAAGCTCTATAAGTTCACTAGAGGACTGAGGTAGTTGCTTCAACGAGTCTTCTAAGCTGTTCGGTGACGACACTTACCCAAGCGGTGGAAGCCGCTACCGGATCGAGGCGGAAGCTGCGAGGTTAGCTCAACAACAAAGCCGTTTCTCCAACAACGCCAAGAGGCACGCTGCAGACCAACATCAATGCCACCACCGAAGTTTAAGAGGAAGGGAACTCAAGGAAGCTCGAGTGGATCAAAAGCACCAGTTCTCAACAAACCAACAACGCCTTGCACCCACTGCGGTAGGAAATGGCACAAGTCAGAGTTGTGTTGGAGAAAGCTCGGAAAGTGCATGCGTTGCGGCAGCCCAGATCATCTAATTCGAGAATGCCCATATATGAACACCCCGGTGGTCAAACCAACTACTGCAGCCAAACCAGGAAACAACAAAGGGAAAGCCGCAGCTCGAGTATTCACATTGACTGGTCAGGAGCCACCAGAGAACAACGATATGGTGGAAGGTACACTCCTGATATCTAATCAACATTCACGAATACTTATAGATCCAGGATCATCCCATTCATTTGTTGCACTGCATTTTTCTAAGAAACTAGATAGACCGTTAGAATCTTTATCATTATGCCTAGAAGTATCTACCCCGATGGGAGTTAGTCAGCTAGCAGATAAAGTCCATTCTGCGTGTGATGTGATCATCAGTGGTAACTGTTACTCTGCCGATTTAGTAGTGCTTCCAATATTAGAATATGACGTCCCTAGGAATGGATTAGTTATCTAAGCACTACGCACAATTGGATTGTCATTCTAAGATAGTTAGGTTTTGCGAACCTAACAAGCCAATTGTGGAATTAATTGTAGACGCTAGAGTCAACCTAGCACCTACAATATAAGCTATCAAAGCTAGTAAGACAGTTGCTAAAGGGGCGACCGGATTTTTAGCCTTCATCATCAACAAACCCATGAGTAAGTCGGGCATAGAAACTATACGTGTGGTATCCGAATACCCTGACGTATTTCCCGAAGAATTGACCTCCCTACCACCTGACAGAGAAGTTGAATTCAATATCGAAATCATGCAGGAAGGCACCCATTGCAAAGGCACCATACCGAATGGCACCACTGGAGCTGCAAGAGTTGAAGGTCCAACTGCAGAAGTTACGCAACGTGGGTTTTGTACAACCCAGTGTATCACCTTGGGGAGCTCCGGTATTGTTTGTCAAAAATAAGGATGGAACATTGAGGCTTTGTATAGATTACCGTGAACTCAACAACACTATAGTTAAAAATAAGTATCCTCTCCCGAGGATAGATGAGTTGTTTGAACAACTCCAAGGAGCTACGGTGTATTCCAAGTTCGATCTTCAACAAGGATACTACCAGTTAAAGATTAGGAATGAAGATGTTCCTAAAACTGCGTTCCAAACTAGATTCGGCCACTACGAGTTTGTAGTGATGCCTTTTGGACTCACGAATGATCCTGCGACATTTATGGATTTAATGCACAGAGTATTTCAACCATATCTGGACCAATTTGTAGTAATTTTCATCGATGACATACTCGTGTACTCTAAGTCGGAAAAAGATCACGAGATACATCTTAGACTAGTGTTGGATACACTAAGGCAGCACAAGTTGTACGCTAAGTACAGCAAGTGTGAATTTTGGTTGAGGGAAGTGGCATTTCTACGCCATATTATTTCCGGAGAAGGGATTGCAGTTGATCCATCTAGGATAGAAACTATTATGGGTTGGAGGAGGCCAGAAAATGTAACTGAGATCATAAGTTTTCTTGGACTTGCGGGCTACTACCGTAAATTCATCGAAGACTTCTCGAAGATAGCGGGACCCCTCACCCGGCTAACCCAGAAAAAAGTAAAATTTGAATGGACGGATAAACGCGAGTCAAGTTTCCAGGAACTTAAGAAGAGACTTACCACACCGCACCTATACTGACACTTCCAGAAGGAACCCAAGGATTTGTCGTATATAGTGATGCCTCAAAGGATGGCCTCGGTGCCGTTCTGATGTAGAATAGTAAAGTTATCGCATATGCTTCCAGGAAACTCAAGACGCACGAGAAGAATTATCCAACGCACGACCTCGAACTTGCTGCAATAGTATTTGCCTTAAAGAAATGGCGACATCATTTATACGGCATTGAATTCACCGTGTTTACTGATCATAAAAGTCTCAAGTACCTATTTTCTCAGAAGAAACTTAATCTCCGACATAGAAGATGGGTAGAGATTTTAGAAGATTACAATTGTGAAATTCAACACCACCGAGGGAAAGCGAATGTCGTGGCCGATGCCCTGAGTAGAAAGGCTAGAGTGGCCCGACTCATGGTTCGGGAATGGCAAGCTCTTGAGGAACTGAGCTACCTGAAACCCATTCATGAAGGTACTCGTTTAAATTGCGCCAACCTCACAGTTAAATCGAACCTATTGGACGATATTCGATTAGCCCAAGAGAAAGATCCAAAACTTCAAGAGTTTAAGGAAAAGATCTCTGAGGGTGAGAAACCCGAGTTTACAATTACCAAGGATGGAATTGTAAGGTTTAAGGGAAGATTATGCATACCTCACGACGAGGATCTCAGAAGACGAATTCTTGAGGAAGCTCATTGCTCGAGATATACGATACACCCAGGAGGTAACAAGATGTACCGAAACTTGAAGAAACACTTTTCGTGGGTAAACATGAAGAACCAAGTGTCAGAATTTGTGGCGCAATGCCTCACATGTCAGAGAGTCAAAGATGAGCATCAGCGACCCTCGGGACTACTACAGCCACTAGAAGTCCCTGAATGGAAATGGGAAATGGTAATCATGGATTTTATCACGGATTTACCGACCACAAGAGGAGGTTATAACACCATTTGGGTGATCGTCGACAGACTGACAAAATCATCACATTTCGTGCCGGTTAAAAAGGACGACAGTTTGCAAAAGATGGCTAGGACCTATATTAGAGAAATCGTTCGACTCCATGGAGTGCCAACAGACGTAGTATCGGATAGAGATCCTAGATTCGTATCTTGTTTTTGGAAAGTCTTTCATAAGTAATTATGAACTTTCTTAAGCTTCAGCACAAGTGCGCATCCCCAGACCGACGGGCAATCTGAACGAACCATTCAAACCCTTGAAGACATGTTACGAGCTTGCGAAATTGGGATCACCAGCTGCCATTAGCCGAGTTTGCATACACCAACAGTTTCCAAGCGACAATCGTAATGGCACCTTATGAAGCTTTGTATGGGAGGAAGTGTCGATCCCCGCTCCATTAGATAATCGATGACCAGTGGATGCCGAAGACTCAAAGAACATAACCTTCAACAATGACCACAAATTTGGTGAAGGAAGCCATAGATAAAGTATGACTAATCAAGGATAGGATCCGCACAGCGCAAAGCAGACAGAAGAGTTACGCCGATCAACGTCGGAATGATCTAGAATTTGAAGTAGGAGATCAAGTCTTCCTGAGGTTAACACCACGGAAAGGTTTTATAGTATCAAGAAAAGGAGGAAAGTTAAGTCCCCGATATGGAGGACCATTCAAAATCACGGAAAGGATTGGAAGACTAGCGTCTGATTGGAACTACCACCCAGTATATGCGGAATGCACTGTAGGTCACAAGTCGTCCAGGAATAAGTCTAGAGGGGGGGTGAACAGACTTATTGAAACTCTTAAACTATTTTTCTCAAAGAGTAAGTTTCTTCAGCTGATAGGTAAACAAATGATTTGGAGTCATTTGTTCTTAATACGTCTTGAAGTCGGTGATGGCGAATACAAAACAACTAATGAAACACTTAACAATGAATACGGCGGTTAAAGTATGATGCTATAAAAAGATGAAATACGCGACAATTATAGTGGTCTTAGAGGTGGGGTAATCCTCTACTAATCCACTTTTCTCCAAACCAGTTGGAGATGAATTCACTATAATTTTCAACCAGTGATAAATATTACAGTGATTCAACCAAATTACAACAGCTTCCAACCAGTGGAAATCCTTGCCGTTGTAACACACTTGACTGCCTTGCACCTCTTGATCCTCGATCCTTGGATGCCTTTACAGTCTCGAACTTCAACCAGTGAAGTACCCCGAACTCAGGATTTAAGACACGAGTTTTTGTCTTCTCCAACTAAGAGCTTCTTCAAATATGAACTTTTTAGAACTGCTCTTTTCACGATGCTGTATTTCGTTTTAGATTGCTTGAATGCTTTGATCGCTTGAAAGTATGTTAGCACCGGTTAATTGTTGTGTGTGCTCAGCTTCAAATCTTCGGATATATATAGGTGTTGATCCTTGAGCATTTCTTCATAGCCGTTGCAAATCTGTAACAAATCAGTCCGTTGGAGGGAGACTTCTTTGTTTATTCTTTTGTGAACGTTGCAAAGATGGATTCCCATATTTTAATCTATCTTCCGACCATTGTGAAGACTCTGCATGTGAGGCGCCGAATCTTTTGAATATAATACGATTAAAGTCTTCAAGGTAGGCCTGGATGAATTATTTAATTCATATCCTTTGCGGGAATCTCTCCAATTTGTCTCTTCACGTTGCATGTGACTTTCCGTAATACTTGACTTTTCAACGCATCTTTGCGTGGACTTGGAGTACTTGGCTGATCTCGAGTAGGCTGATGTAAGTTAACTTCTCTGCAGTTCTGTGTAATATCCGGGGGTAATTTTTTTTTTCGTGTTACTGTTGAGTTGTATGTATTCATTTGGAATTGTACAAGTGTTGTTGTTTGGACCGATACAATGTATATTGTATTATAATATTTCGGGATCGAAATATTTATACTGGTCGTCGGTTTGGTTTCGCCGTTTGGTTGTTGCTTGGCGAGTTTGGAATTTTGGCTAAGTTTATAGCCATAGCGTACGCTTCCTGTGTAGCATTACTTACGCTAATTTGTTGCGATTACGCACGTTACGCCCTGAGGTTTTTGTACGTAATACGTGGTCGGTGGTAGGAACCTTCCCCGTAGTCAACTTTCGGCTAGTAGGGTCAGGGTATCTTTAGAGTATCATATATATAGATATATATATATATATATATATATATATATATATATATTATCACTTTGTCATGTGATTGGCCCTCTCTCACTCCAAAACGTGATTGTCCCTCACCTTCCCTCACGTTATATATACATATATATATATATATATATATATATATATATATATATATATATACATATATATATATATATATATACACATGTTATATCTCTCTCCTCCTTTTCTCTCACAAGTTGTCTTCTCTCTCTCTCGTCCATCATCTCTCTCTTTCATTTTTTTTTCTCCTGCAGCTCTCATTTCCTCTCTCTCTCGTTCCCTCTCTCTCTTCTCTCCATCTCTCTCGTTTCTTTTTTTTTTCCGGCGAGGTGGAGCTGAAGGATGGCGGCCAAGCTCTTTCCGACGTGTTTGGAGTTGGCAGCCGGAGTTCTTGACATCTCCGGCGACGAGCTCGGAGCGCGGCGGTGGCTCGTGGCTGGAAGCGGCACAGTCGAAATTCGGATCGGAAGGCATTGCAAATCCGGTCGAGCTGTTCCGGCATTTTTCTGGCGAGACGAAGCTCAGGCGTCCGGCGTCCTTCATGGTTTCTGGCCATGGACACGGCTCCATTGATTCCGGCGACCGGAGGTGGTTTTGTCCGGAACGGATGGCGGAACGGAGGCTTGACAGATTTCCGGCGAGGAGTTACAGGTGGAGATGGAGTTGGGTGAAAATCGGCCATGGACGGAAACGGGCTGGAGTTAGATGAAGTCCGGCGGGTCAGTTTTTCCGGCGGCCGAGTTCCAGTAGGAGTTGTTTTTTTCTGACCGGATTCCGGCGAAGGTTGCCCGGCCGATCGGCTTCTTTGGTAAGATG
Source organism: Orobanche coerulescens (assembly GCA_033398695.1). Classification (NCBI taxonomy): domain Eukaryota; kingdom Viridiplantae; phylum Streptophyta; class Magnoliopsida; order Lamiales; family Orobanchaceae; genus Orobanche; species Orobanche coerulescens. Next base: position 116,039,201 of record CM065815.1, on the reverse strand, counting down.
TGTGTGTAGATATATTTATAAATATCTATATATATTGTGTGTACTGTGTTATATATATATACACATATATATATTATGTGTACTGTTATATATATTGTGTGTGTAGTGTGTGTTGTATAAATATATATATATATATTGTGAAGTGTGTGCATGTGCAGTAAAGTGTGTTGTGTATATATATATATATACATAACGTGTGGTGTGTGTGTGTTGTATATATATATATAGTGTACAGTGTGTCATGTGAAGTTGTGAACATATATATATATATATATATATATATATATATATATATTGTGACAACCACCAGATCCATTTGATCTGCAATATTCACCCCCAGGCGATCTTTGAGTTTGTGAATTTGGGCCCGAATGGTGAATAATGGGTATATATATATATATATATATATATATATATATAGATATTGTGGGTTGTATATATATATGTGATGTATGTATATTATATATATGTGTGTATACGGATAAATACGAGTATAGTATGTGTTCGTGTTGGAATCAGAGTTATCTATTATGTTGTTTTCGGTCGATATCGTGTTATCGAATGAATTGTATTTCATTCAAGGTTGTTCGAGTGCTTGTGATTGTCGGAGGACACCGTTGATCGATTCGTGGTAGGACGTTGATCGTGGAAGGACTTTCTCGCCTTCGGTTTGAGGAAGTTTTATACTTGTACTAGTCGATGAGATTAATGTTATCATATATGTGTATGAATGTGTGTATCATTTGAGACTTGGTCTCTTTATGATTTTCTTGGCATCAAGGGATTGTTTGATACGATACCCTTGGCAAATTGTGCCAAATATTATTGTTGTTCATAAATGGCGATTTAAGGCATTGCGATACTTGTTGGTAATATTGTTGTCGATAGCCGGTTCGCGGTATCGACATATCGATTGTTATTGTTGATTGATGTTCCTTTGAGATATTGTTGTCGATAGCCGGTTCGCGGCATCGACGTATCGATTGTTATTATTGATTGATGTTCCATCAAGATATTTTTGTCAATCTTCGTTATTGATATCAGTGTTTTTCTATTGATGTCGTTTTGGCCGATTGAAGGTATTGACGTATTCGATTATCATCTTCGTTATCGGTAACCGATTAAAGGTGCCGAGACATCCGTTGTAGAATTATTATCGATTGTCCGCTCTAAAGGTAATCGATATATTGAATTGGGATTATCAAAGATAATTCCCATCCGTTGTCAAAAAGATAATTCCCATCCGTTGTATAATTGTTATCGATTGGCCGTTCTACGGTAATCTAAGTATTGAATTGGGACTGTCGAGGATAGTTCCCATCCATTGAATTATTATTGTCGTGTTGGCCTACTCAAGGCAGCACACTATTATTCTTGTGAACTCGGTAATTTTGTGATCGTTGAAGGTTGAGGATTCCCGAATTGTTGTGTTGTGATTGTTGCTCGTGTTAATCGATCCTTAGGGATTTTGATCCTAGGATGGTTGATTTGAATATCGTTGGTCGTGTCGATCTTTCATTATTCGTGTGTCATCATTCACTTGGTGAGTCGTATGATCCGTATTGGATGTGTTATCCTTTGAGTTTCGTTGTCATGTTGTATCGTGACATATTCGGAATCATATCTGCGTTCCGATTGGTTATTGTGTAGGATTTTTAGCCAGGCACACGATGGTCATGCGTGGATGTTTCCGCATTGGACCGTGCACACGAGACGTAGTTCATGAGGCTAATTAGGTACATTGTCCCACGTATATTTCTGGATTCCGTATACGGGGTGGACATGTGCATGGACACATTTCCGGATCGGGCGTACTGTGATGTCCATCTTTGAGCCGTACAATTTTTGATCGTTCATAGTCCATGTTTGATTGGATGTGTTCGACGTTTTGTGATTAAGCGTTCATACGCCAGAGGGGTATGTTCGACAGTCAGGCTTGTTTCTTTGAGATCTGTATTGTGATGATTTAGAGCTTCGGGCTGTTCGGCTTTCAGGCCATCGTGATATTTTGGCAGCTTCGGCTGAGGGCTTTCAGGCCATTGTGATGTATTTCCGTTGGAGCCTTCGGGCATTGTGATTCTTATTTATTTCAGCGTTGGTTTGTTTTACCTCCGGGTGATGTATTGTTGTGTTCTATATTGATGATTCGCCGTTGGGCACTTATGTTCTAACCTATTGAGCAGGTATTGATCGTATGCCGTGGGCATAGTCTTCCACGAATGCCGATTCTTACTTTGGTTTGTGAGCATCTCGTACTATCATTGTTATCTGTTTATTACGCCTTTGGATGCATATCATGTTGTGCATGTATTTGATATTCATTATTACGGATGGTGACCCCGTGGGCGGAACATGTTTTCATGTTTTAGGTGCTTGCGAGGAGAGAGTTGAGACACATAGGCATGGCGATGGCGGCGAGGCATTCGGCGATACTAGTCAGAGATATTTTGGGTTCATGTCGGTCGAGACGGTTGGAGTACTCGATTTTGTTCGATCGTTGTCGTTTTGTATTATCAGAGCAAGGCTCGTGGATGTTGTTGTATTTTATTTTGGCCATGTAGGCCCATCTTTGTCGTTGAAATTCCATATCGGAATAGTATGTCGGACATCATAGTAGAGTCTGTGATTTCCTATTTTGGTCGTTGTTGTATTTTAGTCGTGTTACTTTGGTGGATCACACAGTGTGGGGTCCAGCACCTTGTAATAACTTGATGGGATTTGGGGTGTTACGAGAAGATGGTATCGGAGAATTGGGTTGTGAGATACCACGACTTGTGTGTTATTTGGCTCTACCAAGGCGGTAGTAGCGAAAGTGTCGAGGTTATGACAATGCAGACGATCGGGTTTTGTGAGTCGTGATAGTTGGACGACTGTATGAGTCATTCTTTCATCGAGTCATCGTCAGTGAAGACTAGTATCGCAAGACCTCGAAGCTTCGTATGACCTGTGTACGGACTCTATTCTCTTTTATGTGCATATATTCATTATGTCATTGATTAAACCTGTTTTGTTGACACTTGTATGTGACGATCGGGTGCGATTGATTTATGATTATTTGCTTTGGAACGTGTGGGCTCTGTATCGGCTATGATTAGCGCGATCGATGTGATCGTTTATCTATTGAGTATGTATACTCATGTTTGGCGTTGACCTAGCATTCTGGCCGTTGAGGCGTATTTGTGTTGTGGTCATGATTGAACGTTATTCTTTCAGTCTGGAAAGAGGACGTAACAGAGGGGTAGAGGCCGCAGAGTGGGCCAAAACCCGAAACCTCGTACCAATACTTTGGTGGCTGGCGAATCATTTTTGGAGTCATGCTCGAGAACCCACCGATCGTGATTGTGCTTGGAGTGAGTTCAAGACTCTCATGTTAGAGAGGTATTATTCGGCTCCACTTCGTGAAGCCAATTTGTCAGAGGTTTTGAACCCCGAATCCGTCGAGTACGAGGGTGTTATTGTTATTGCTGAAAGTTTCAAGGACTTCTTCAGATATGTTATCCGTACTGAGGCGGATAAGATCAAGTATTTTAACAAGAGGTTGAACCCGCGGTTGAGAATGCAGTTGTTCAATCACAATTGTAGTTCACTTGGCGAATTCATCGAGAAGGCTCGTGGAGCAGAGCTTTCGATCAAGGAGCTTACTCAGAAGGATCCTTCAGTTTCTTCTGGTGAGAGGACTTGGATGCCGATTCGTTCAGAGGGACATCGAGCTCCGACGTCCAAGAGGTCATTTTCTAGTCGACTTCGTGTTGGGAAAGCATCTTCTTCTCAGGCGACGAGTTCGACTGTTATTTGTTTTAACTGTAATTCAACGGGGCATGTGAGTACTCGATGTACGGTGCCAGCTATTATTTATTTTCTGTATGGGAGGCAGGGACACCTTCAGAAATACTGCAGGAGTTCTAGTACCAGTAGATCTCTGGAGAGCTCACGGGCCTAGAGAGTTTTTGTTGATTCAGTCCGTACTACATCCAAGGTGTCATATCGGGCCGGGAGCCACGGTATGGACAACCTAGGAGGCGGCGAGTTTAGTTTTGAGTCTTCTTCGAGTCGATGAGATCGAGGAGCCCGATGATCTGGAGGAGGTTGATTTCGGGTACATTTGAGATGTAGCCTTGATTTGTATTTTCCTTGTCTTTCTGATAGATGTTTGACTCGATTTGTATTTTAGTATTGTGGTTGCGAACCATTTATGGTTGATCTATCTTGTAATGATTGTATCTGAGAATCTTGACACTTGAGTCATTTGATGTGATTTTCTTTCCTCTTGGTCCTGTACTCGAGATTTTTGTGATGATCTGGGTAATTGTTCATTGTGATTCAAGACGTCAAGTCATGAGGACTTGGGCGTGCAGTTGATATGGTCTCGAGGACTATTCATGCGTTGTTATTTTCTTTTGTGGTGCGAGTCTGTGATTACATGGGCGTCCGATGCTGACGAGAACGGGGAAGTGTACACCGATGGTTGTAGGCATGTACAAAGAGCGGCTCCCTCGGGATGTGTACGCCGGTGTTACTAGTCATGCGGTTAGTACGACTTCCTGGCTGGTCTCTAGCAGGAGAGTCATGATTCGGCTAATCTCACACTTGGTTGAGTGTCTTTATCACTTGATTTATTTCGCCTTGTTCAGGCAGAGGAGACGTGGGGACCCGTGGGGTCGGCCCAGTTACTCAGGCGGAATTGCTCCTATTGAGGAGTATTCCTGGAGATGTTTTTTTCTTATCCTGATGGATAGTCCGTGCCCCGACTTGTGCACCCTGAGTTTCGGGGACGAAACTCTTTTTAAGGGGAGTATGTAATATCCAGGGGTAATTTTTTTAAGTATTCTTGTTGAGTTATACGTATTCATTTGGAATTGTACAAGTGTTGTTGTTTGGACCGATACAATGTATATTGTATTATAATATTTCGGGATCGAAATATTTATACTGGTCGTCGGTTTGGTTTCGCCGTTTGGTTGTTGCTTGGCGAGTTTGGAATTTTGGCTAAGTTTATAGCCATAGCGTACGCTACATGTGTAGCATTACGTACGCTAATTTGTTGCGATTACGTACGTTACGCCCTGAGGTTTTCGTACGTAATACGTGGTCGGTGGTAGGAACCTTCCCTGTAGTCAACTTTCGGCTAGTAGGGCCAGGTATCTTTAGAGTATCATTTATATATATATATATATATATTATCACTTTGTCATGTGATTGTCCCTCTCACTCCAAAACGTGATTGTCCCTCACCTTCCCTCACATTATATACATATATATATATATATACATATTATATCTCTCTCCTCCTTTTCTCTCACAAGTTGTCTTCTCTCTCTCTCGTCCATCATCTCTCTCTTTCATTTTTTTTCTCCTACATCTCTCATTTCCTCTCTCTCTCGTTCCCTCTCTCTCTTCTCTCCATCTCTCTCGTTTCTTTTTTTATTCCGGCGAGGTGGAGCTGAAGGATGGCAGCCGGCTCTTTCCGTGACGGACTGGAGTTGGCAACCGGAGTTTGCGACATCTCCGGCGGCGACGAGCTCGGCGGCGGCGGTGGCTCGTGGCTGGGCGGCGGCGGCTGGTTGGAATTTCCGGATCGGAAGGCATTGCAAATCCGGTCGAGCTGTTCCGGCATTTTTCGGCGAGACGGAGCTCGGGCGTCGGCGTCCTTCATGGTTTCGGCCATGGGCCGGCTCCATTGATTCCGGCGGCCGGAGGTGGTTTTGTCGGAGCGGATGGCGGAACGGAGGCTTGTGATTTCCGTGAGGAGTTACAGTGGAGATGGAGTTGGGTGAAAACCGCCATGGACGGAAGCGGCTGGAGTTAGATGAAGTCCGTGGTCGGTTTTCCGGCCAAGTTCTAGTAGGAGTTGTTTTTTCTGACCGGATTCCGGCGAAGGTTGCCCGACCGATCGGCTTCTTTGGTAAGATGTGTGTGTAGATATATTTATAAATATCTATATATATTGTGTGTACTGTGTTATATACACACACACACACACACATATATATATATATATATATATATTATGTGTACTGTTATAAATATTGTGTGTGTAGTGTGTGTTGTATAAATATATATATATATATATATATATATATTGTGAAGTGTGTGCATGTGCAGTAAAGTGTGTTGTATATATATATATATATATACATAACGTGTGGTGTGTGTGTGTTGTATATATATATATGTGTGATGTATGTATATTATATATATGTGTGTATACGGATAAATACGAGTATAGTATGTGTTCGTGTTGGAATCAGAGTTATCTATTATGTTGTTTTCGGTCGATATCGTGTTATCGAATGAATTATATTTCATTCAAGGTTGTCCAAGTGCTTGTGATTGTCGGAGGACACCGTTGATCGATTCGTGGTAGGACGTTGATCGTGGAAGGACTTTCTCGCCTTCGGTTTGAGGCAAGTTTTATACTTGTACTAGTCAATGAGATTAATGTTATCATATATGTGTATGAATGTGTGTATCATTTCGAGACTTGGTCTCTTTATGATTTTCTTGACATCAAGGGATTGTTTGATACGATACCCTTCGGCAAATTGTGCCAAATATTATTATTGTTCGTAAATGGCCGATTTAAGGCATTGCGATACTTGTTGGTAATATTGTTGTCGATAGCCGGTTCGCGGTATCGACATATCGATTGTTATTGTTGATTGATGTTCCTTTGAGATATTGTTGTCGATAGCCGGTTCGCGGCATCGACGTATCGATTGTTATTATTGATTGATGTTCCATCAAGATATTTTTGTGAATCTTCGTTATTGATATCAGTATTTTTCTATTGATGTCGTTTTGGCCGATTGAAGGCATTGACGTATTCGATTATCATCTTCGTTATCGGTAACCGATTAAAGGTGCCGAGAAATCCGTTGTAGAATTATTATCGATTGTCCGCTCTAAAGGTAATCGAGATATTGAATTGGAATTATCAAAGATAATTCCCATCCGTTGTCAAAAAGATAATTCCCATCCATTGTATAATTGTTATCGATTGGCCGTTCTACGGTAATCGAAGTATTGAATTGGGACTGTCGAGGATAGTTCCCATCCATTGAATTATTATTGTCGTGTTGGCCTACTCAAGGCAGCACACTATTATTCTTGTGAACTCGGTAATTTTGTGATCATTGAAGGTTGAGGATTCCCGAATTGTTGTGTTGTGATTGTTGCTCGTGTTAATCGGTCCTTAGGGATTTTGATCCCAGGATGGTTGATTTGAATATCGTTGGTCGTGTCGATCTTTCATTATTCGCGTGTCATTGTTCAGTTGGTGAGTCGTATGATCCGTATTGGATGTGTTATCCTTTGACTTTCGTTGTCATGTTGTATCGTGACATATCTCGAATCATATCTGCGTTCCGATTGGTTATTGTGTAGGATTTTTAGCCAGGCACACGATGGTCATGCGTGGATGTTTCCGCATTGGACCGTGCACACGAGACGTAGCTCGTGAGGCTAATTAGGTACATTGTCCCACGTATATTTCTGGATTCCGTATACGGGGTGGACATGTGCACAGACACATTTTCGGATCGGGCGTACTGTGATGTCCATTTTTGAGCCGTACAATTTTTGATCGTTCATAGTCCATGTTTGATTGGATGTGTTCGACGTTTTGTGATTAAGCGTTCATACGCCAGATGGGTATGTTCGACAGTCAGGTTTGTTTCTTTGAGATCTGTATTGTGATGATTTACAGCTTCGGGCTGTTCGGCTTTCAGGCCATCGTGATATTTTAGCAGCTTCGGCTGAGGGCTTTCAGGCCATTGTGATATATTTCCGTTGGAGCCTTCGGGCATTGTGATTCTTATTTATTTCAGCGTTGGTTTGTTTTACCTTCGGGTAATGTATTGTTGTGTTCTATATTGATGATTCGCCGTTAGGCACTTATGTTCTAACCTATTGAGCAGGTATGATCGTATGCCGTGGGCATAGTGTTCCACGAATGCTCGATTCTTACTTTGGTTTGTGAGCATCTCGTACTACCATTTTTGTACTGTTTATTCTGCCTTTGGATGCATATCATGTTGTGCATGTATTTGATATTCATTATTCTGGATGGTGACCGGCCGTGGCGGAACATGTTTTCATGTTTTAGGTGCTTGCGAGGAGAGAGTTGAGACACATAGGCATGACGATGGCGGCGAGGCATTCGATCGATACTAGTACGAGATATTTTGGGTTCATGTCGGTCGAGACGGTTTGGAGTACTCGATTTTGTTCGATCGTTGTCGTTTTGTATTATCGAGCAAGGCTCGTGGATGTTGTTGTATTTTATTTTGGCCATGTAGGCCCATCTTTGTCGTTGAAATTCCATATCGAGAATAGTATGTCGGGCATCATAGTAAGTGCTGTGATTTCCTATTTTGAGTCGATTTGTTGTATTTTAGTCATGTTACTTTGGTGGATCACACAGTGTGGGGTCCATGGCTGTAATAACTCAATGGGATTTGGGGGTGTTACATTACGGACCTCTCGATGTTCCTGTTTGGGACTGCTTTGATCACATGACTTGTCGAGGTTTACTTGTGCGATGCAGTCAAACATCTCTCATGATTTTTGTTGACCAGATCTTCTCTGATATGACTCGGCTGTACCTCTCTGATGAACTTAGCTGATCTTTAGTACTTAGCCGATTTTTAGCCTAACTTATTTTGGCCTATAGAAGACACTCATTTGGTTCTTCTTTACATTTTGCCAAGTTTTACACTTAACATATTTTGGCCTATGGAAGATACTCATTTGGCTCTTCCTTACATTTTTGCCAAGTAATAAGCATTTGAATTTATGTTAATGACATCATCAAAATCTAACAAGTATTCCTAACAAATTCCCCCTATTTTGATGATGGCAAAACTTTAAGGAAATATTCAAATGAACAAGTCTGCACTTGAGTGCAAGACACAAACTAAAATCAGTCTAATTTTTTAGACAACTGGAAATTCTCATTCAAAAGACTGTTATAAAATTTTCTGACTTGATTACAAATACATGTCTGAATTTTACAAGAAAATTTTACAACTACAGAAATAAAATCATTACAAGTACAAAATAAAAGGAAAGTCATCTGCCTCTGCCTCTGCCTCTTCAAATAGGCTGTTTGGCAGGCCTGAAAGGTTTAGCTCCGATTGGTCTTGTTTTGACAGGTGCAAGACCATACTTCCTCTTTACAACAAGAGCTGCAAAGTCTTGCTCTTCTTGAGATGAAAACTTATTCTCAAGACACAGCTTCTTGATTTTTCTCTGGAGTACAAGTTCATCCAAAGCATTTCCTTGCACCAAGGTGGGAGGTACTTTGGCACAGAATGTAGGGATCATGGGATAAGTGTTGTGTGCCTCAGTATGTTTCTTCAGAATAGTCCAGAGTTGTGGATAAGCTTCTTCCATGAAGTTGATGAAGATCTGCTGTGGAGTGAGATTATCATCCTGGAGTATTTCCCAGATGTAGTAGTCTCTGATGAATTTTTTCCTTGCAGATCCCCACATGGGTAGAGCTTCTTCTGGTATAAATTCTTCAACGTACCACAACTCCTTGCCTTCCCACTCTAGAGTAGGCTCAAATCCTCCTCTAGTCCTCCTCTTCTTGCCTACAGGCTGATCAGCCTGTTCTTCAGGTTCTGCTCCTCCCTTCCTTTTAGCTGAGGATGTCCCAGCAGTGATCAATTGGACATCCTGCCTCTTCTTCGTTCTAAGCTCCTCCCTTATCTCTCCTTGAATGCTGCCTTCCCCCTGTATCCTATCTTCCCCCTTTTTGCCAGCATCAACCAAAGTGGTCAGCTGCTGCTCCATCCTGTGCATCCAGTCAGACATGCCAAATGGCATTATGTTGTTTGTAGGGGGAGGAGGTTGAGGGACTTCCCGCTGCAGCAATGTATCAATCTTGGTATTGATGGATTGGAGCTCAGGAGTGACCTGAGATACAAGCAACTCTCCAATAGTATCCTTCACTATTTGTCTTATCAGCTCAGTCACCGCAGGTGAGATCTGCGATGGTGGAGAGTGCTCGCCTGAGCCTTCTGTGAATGATCCACTAGGCTGTAGGCTCCTATCTGCAGCTGGCACTCCAGATGGGGTTTTTTCAGTGTCACGATCTGGAGTCCTCGGCCCGACTCTGCGTCAGTGGTATACGGGCGGCGCCCGGACCTTGTCTGCAGCCTCTACTTCTGGTTCTTTCTCCGGCTCCTTTTCTTTCTCCTCTTCTTCCTTTTCTTGTTCATCAACATTCTCTTTTTCTTTTTCAGCTCCCTGATCTCCTCCTTCATCCTTATCATCATCATCATCATCATCCTTTTTCTCATCCTTTTTATTTTCTCCATCATTCTCATCATCTTCTTCATTATTCTCATCATCATCCTTTCCTTCATCATCCTCCTGATCTACCTCTTCCCCTTATTCTTCTCCTTCATCCACTAATTCCTCTGTTTTTGCAATTCCTTCCTCTGTTTGTTTTTCAACTAAAATATTTTCTCCTCCTTCTCTTTCGTCCTGCTCCTCTTCTTCGTCATCTATAACAATGACTTCCTCATCTTCTTCTCCATTTACTTCTTCAATCCTTATTTCTTTTTCTTGTTCCTTCTCATCTTCTTTCACAAATGATCCATCAAAAATACTGTACATTATAAAAATGATGAATTGGTCCATGTTGGTTTTGAAATTTGACATGAACCAATTCTCCTAGAGGATCAAAACTATGTCTGATACTTTGCAAAAGTGTATCAGTACATCCTCTGTGGATTGGGGATATTCCCAACCACTGGATTCAATATAAGTTTGAAGTTTAGCAAATGAAAGTGATTTGAAAAATTTCCACTCTTCAAAAATATTAACAAAAGAGTGTTTTAAAGCTTGTGGTTTAACAAGCTGTAATTGTTCTATGGACAGGTAGAAAACATTGTTGTCCAGCAGGTTAAAGGTGTAGTTTGCTTCAGGGATTAAGATAATTAAACCTGCTTCTTCCTCCTCTGGAATGTATGCTGGAGTGAGGACAGGGACGATCTGAGTTTCAGTGCTGGGCAGTGGTAGTCTTCAGTGGGTAGGCGACACAGGCTGCGGGGTGGCATAATGATCTGGATGCTCCTCCTGGCTGAACTGGAGTCGCCTGGGCCTCTTGGGAGAGGGTTCTGGAGATGACTGCATGATGGATGGCTCTCCAGGGGCTGGTCCCCTTCTTTTGAACCGGACGGCAATCGGTGTGTTGTCTAACTCGGAGTCTGACTCAGCTGCAGTTGGGTTGACGTCTGTAGGTCGGTCCAACTCGTCTGATAAAGGACATTTGTAGGGCGGTGAATCAGACAAATCTTTGAGCATCCGAGCTGCTCTCCTGTTGCCTCCTAGTTTCCTTAGCGTCTCTTGGTCCAGATGACCAAGTCTCTTGTTGATGTGGAAGGGGTCAGTACTTCCCTTCGCCACACCCATCTTCTCAAGGATCCAACTCAGCTGCGTTCCAAACGCCAGCTTGGCTCTGAATCTCTTCTCATCAGCAAGCCATTCAGCTTTGTTGACTTCTCGAACAAGCTGCCTAAAGATGTAGTCAGCCCAATCAATCGCCTCGTCTTGAATAAGTGCTCCCAGCACTGTGAATTTTGCCGACGACAGTTGGTCGTAACTGCCGGCCATGCCCATAATAATCTTGTTGGTAATATCCAACATATACCGATACTCCTTTTTAATCTCGCTCCTTTTAGTAGTGAGTTTCAGCTTCATTGGTTGGTCAATCGCCTTAATATTTAGCCAAACATCGGCTGCTGGCTGCTTGAGAGGCTCGACAGCTATGCCGTGGTGCTTCATGCCAAAGATTTTATGAATCCGCTCCGACGAGATGTCGACTTGAATTCCGCCGACTGTGCTCTTGATTCCCTCTTCAACCACATGGGCTTCGCGGTAAAAGGCGATGACGTCTTCCTCGTAAAGGTGCTTGGGACTGATATCCAGAAATGGATAGATCCCATTCTTCATCATTGAGTGGATAAGGAAGAGTACGTCGTTGTTATCCAGAGTTGCTTCCAAAAGACCTTCGAAATCCACGACCAGAGAAAAAATAATCTGGTCTTTGACCGCCTTCATGTTAACGCCTTCGAAATAAGATTCCATTTCTGCAAATAAGAAATTTTCAGTGTATTTGGAGTTCAAAAGATTTTTGCTCTATAAATCTAGGGTTTGAAAGACTGGTAAGCATAAAGGTAAAGTGAAGAGTTTCCGTCCTTATAAAGAATATGAAAAGACGTTGGATTAAATTATTATTTCTTTTGAATTGGTGGTTCGCCTTTTGAGATTCTATTTAAATTTCAAATTCGAATCGGTGGTGCAGGTTTTGATTTTAAAATTGGACGGTTAGATTTAACTGGTCACCGTGGAGGTCGATTTATCAAGTGATTTCCACGTGTATTTAAATGCCACTTGCGAACCAAAAATTAATATAATATTATTATACATATAGCAGATAATAAGAAAATATTCAGAAGTCGGTTAAGTTTAGAAAACTTAGTTGGTGGACTGTTGACTGTTGACTGCTCTGCATCAGGTGAGTTGACTCCTTGGACTTCTCGCCTGAGATTTTGATCAGCTAGGTTCCTTTGTCCGTCCTTTGTCCTTTTGTCTGCATCAGCTAGGATCTGATTCCTTTAATCAGCTGGGTCCGTCCTTCCTCTGATTTGCTTCGGCTTGCTTTTTCTTCAGTACTAGATTCCCAATCTAGTAGACCAAGTTCTCTGCTCAGCTCCAAAAATCTTTCTTCTGGTAAAGGTTTGGTGAAGATGTCAGCTATTTGGTAGTCTGTGCTGACTCTTTCAACTCTAACTCTCTTGTTAATCATGTGGTCTCTGATGAAGTGGTGCTTAACATCTATTTGCTTGGTCCTCAAATGCAAAACTGGATTGTTGGTTATTGCAATAGCACTATTGTTGTCACACCAGATAGGGACTTCATTGGCAATGATATTATAATCCCTTAGCTGCTGTCTAATCCACAAGATCTGGGCACAGCAACTACCTGCAGCTAGGTATTCTGACTCTGTGGTGGAGATAGAGTTAGAAACCTGCTTCTTGCTAAACCAGGATATCCGTCTGGTTCCTAGGAATTGACACGTTCCACTAGTGCTTTTCCTATTAATTTTGCATCTTGCGAAATCTGCATCTGAATATCCTGACAGCTCGAAATTATCATCCTTAGGATACCATAGTCCAACTTTGACTGTAGACTTAAGATATTTGATTATCCTCTTTCTTTGCATCGAGTCTGTTGCTTTGGCTTAGGCGGAATCGCGCACAAACTCCTACGGCATAGGATATGTCGGGCACCTTGCGGTGAGGTAAAGCAATGATCGATGAGTCCTATGTAGTGGGTTGAGTCCAGCGATATGCCTCCCTCATACGCATCTAAGTGAGAACTTGTGCTCATAGGAATTCTTCTTTGGTTTGGCTGATTTCATTCCAAATCTCTTGATTAGATCTTTGGTATACTTAGCTTGGTTGATGAAAATTCCATTTTCCATCTGCTTAACTTGTAATCCGAGAAAGAAGTTAAGCTTTCCCATCATACTCATCTCAAATTCTCCCTGCATGAGGTTAGAAAGTTTCTCACATAGCTCTGGATTGGTTGAGCTGAATATGATGTCATCCACATATATCTGAACTATCAATATGTGGCCTTCGTGCTCCACTCTGAATAGGGTCTTGTCCACCTTTCCTTTGCAAAAACCATTCTTCTCAAGAAACACAGACAGTGTTTCATACCATGCTCTTGGTGCTTGCTTAAGTACATAGAGAGCCTTCAACAGCTTGTAGACCTTGTCTCCTTTGACAAAACCTGGGGGTTGCTCTACATAGACTTCTTCTTCTAGGATGCTGTTTAGAAATGCACTCTTTACATCCATCTGATAGACTTCAAAATCTTTGAATGCAGCATATGCGAGGAATAGTCTGATGGCCTCTAATCTTGCAACAGGTGCATAGGTTTCATCAAAATCTATTCCTTCACATTGTGCATAACCTTTTGCAACAAGTCTGGCTTTATTCCTAACAACATCTCCATCTTCATCACTCCTGTTTTTGTACACCCATTTGGTGCCAATAACCTTCTTGTGATCTGGTTTGTCTGTTAGTTCCCAAACTTTGTTCCTTTCCATCTGCTCCAGTTCCTCTTGCATGGCATTGATCCATGAATAATCCTCCAAGGCTTGCTCTGTTGTCTTGGGTTCTATCTGTGACATGAAGCATGAGAACATAAACATTCCTGCGGGTAGAGTTGACTGTCTTGTCTTAACTCCATCGATCGGCTTCAGATGATTTCTTGGATTGGGTGGTCTTTGAGCCACTTGGGGATATCGTCTTCTTAAGTGCTGTTCCCCCTGTTGAATTGCTCTGGTGGATTTCTACATCGGTGGGTTACGGTCTCCTTGATGCCAATTTGGATGAGCTACCGTCTTGTCATCTGCGGTGATCTGCGAGATGAGTCTTTATCGGCTCTGGTGGGTCTTCATCGGTGATAGCTGGATCGGATAGGTTTGGTGATCTGTCGATCTGCAATTGGGTCTTGGCGGCTACGGTTGGATCTTGGTGAGTGCGGTGAGTCCACCATTCCAGTGTCATGTACAATGAATTCTTCAAGGGTTGCTGATTTGAGCTTGTTCTCAATTAGCTCAACTTGCTTCCTGTACTCCATAGTAGATTCATCAAATACAACATGGGGTGTTTCCTCCACAACTAAGGTTCTTTTGTTAAATACTCTATATGCCTTGCTTCTTTGTGAGTATCCCATAAAGAGACCATCATCAGTTTTAGCATCAAAGGCATTTAGTTGTGTTTTACCGTTGTTGTGGACGAAACACTTACATCCAAAAATGTGAAAGTAAGCAACAGTAGGAGTTCTATTATTCCAAACCTCATAGGGAGTTTTGCCATGTCTCCCTACTATCATACTCCTATTCTGAGTATGGCAAGCTGTGTTGACAACTTGACCCCGAACCTCTTGGGCAGTGCATACTGCAATCATGGATTTTCTTGCTTCCTTTAGGGTTTTGTTTCTTCTTTCGGCAACGCCATTCTGGGGAGTCTGGTGCGAGTGCTCATCTTTGGATCCCATTAAGTGTTGTAATCAATGATCGCCTTGTTGATAAATTCTCCTCCTCTATCTGATCTGATCTTGATGATGGATAGGGATTTCTCATTCTGGATCCTTCTCAGCAGCTCAGGTAGCTTGGTCAAGGTTTCACTCTTCTTATACAGGAAGATAATCCAAGTGTACCTTGAATAATCATCTACTACAACAAGTGCATGCTTTCGGCCGCTTAGAGTCCTTGGCTTGATGGGACCAAATAGATCCATATGGAGTAGATCTAAGATCCTTGTTGTGAGGGTTGTAGGCTGGACTGGATTGAATGATGCTCTCGTCTGCTTCTCTTTCTGACACACATCACAAAGTGCTTCCTTCTTGAATGCTTCATCTGGAAGTCCTCTGACCAGCTTTTGAGAACTAATCTTGTTGATGGCTTTGAAGTTCAGGTGACATAATCTTTTGTGCCACAGCCATCCATTCTCAGCTACTGTCTAAGATAGAAAACAGGAGTTAGGTGTTCTTATATTCCAATCTATCATGTAGACATATCTCCTTCTGAATCCTTGTAGCTTCACTTCGCCAGATAGGATATCTATCTCCATGCATTTCCAGATGGTGAAGACTACTAGATTCTTCTCATCGCAAAACTGGCTTATGCTCAGGAGGTTATACTTGAGCCCTTTGACATAGTGAACTTTGGATATCACAATATTTCCTCGGTGCAGCTCTCCAAAGCCCTTTGTTTGTCCTCTGGAACTATCTCCAAAGGTTACATCTGGACCCCTTTCTTTGGTGTATTTACACAACATCCTCTTGTTCCCGGTCATGTGCCTTGAGCATCCAGAATCTACAAACCATTGTTCACATCCAAAGTTTGAATTTGTGGAGATGTGGTTGTAGTCCTTCCACCTTTTCTGCCATCAGACAAGCAGAGATTTAGGTACCCAAATCTGTGTGGGTCCTCTAGGGTTAGCTGGTTTCCTGGAGAATTGATTTCTCCTTGGATTGTGAAAATTGTTATTATTATTACCCTTATAAGGTGTGTGAGGTCGAGGTCTGAATCTCCTGTTAGGATTGTATACCAGATATTCCTCAAAATATTGATAGTGTGGGCCATTTCTAAACCTTGGCTGAGACCATTTATTAAATCTTTGAGGTCTCCACACTTGTTCATTTTGGAAATTAGGATAACCTTGAGGTTTCCATCTGCCCCTCCCATTTTGAAATTCGTTTTTAGGGAGTTTTTGATAATAGTGGGCATGTTATGCAGAAATTTCTTTATACTGGGCCATTGCCTAGTCACTTGTCTAGGTGGTGCCTTGTGAACCACAGGCTGCGACTAGACTTGTGACTTGGTTGTTGCCTATTTTTAAATATCGGTTTGTATGTAGGCTCGTGATCGAGACAATTGTTTCTCCCTTGATAAAAGTGGTTTTAGAACTAGAGGGAGTGTGAGGATCATATCGAGGCACGATCTGGAATATAGTAGCCTTTTATTAGTACACAATTCTTCGAGTTGAAGACGCCTTGGGGAGGTTATTTCCTGCTTTGAGTCTTATTTGCACAGTCGGCTTAGTAAATTCGGCTTTGACATGAGCAAGTGCGGTGATTTTCTTTAAGTAAAGCAGGTTAGTCGATTTATCTCGGCTATATTGACATCGGCTGGTTTTGTAAGTTAGTTTGCATTTATCTCAAGCGTATTGAGTTCTAGGTTGAGTTTTCAAAATCACTTTTAATTTGCTATTCTTATCTTGCGGTGAGTCTTCTCGGCAATCTGAGATAGGTGTGCGATTTAAGTGTCTCAAAATCTTTAAATAGTGATTCTGATTCGTGCGAGATCCATATCTTGTGACATGGTGAACTATTATTTGAACCGAGAGGGTTTTGATGTTACCTATTCATCGGCTAAGTTGGCCATCGACAATCATACTCTTCATCATCATCAGAAAAGAATATTTGCTTGATTATACATGCTCCTGATCTTCTCAGGTGAGGGCCTTCCTTTTGTCTTCTTTTACGCCCACCTCCTTTTTGCTCTCGTCCTTCTTAAGATCGGGACGGTCGATTTGGATGTGTCTATCTTGTGACAATTGTAGCACTCCACCTTCCGACTTAGGCTTTCTGGTTTCTTCTAGGATTCTCCTTATAATCTTTCTTGTATTTGGAGTAGTTTTTAGGAAGTTCTTTGAACCTTTGCATTATGAACGCCATTTCTTCCTCAAAATCTAATGGATTTGGAGGCTTTACATCAGATAAGCTCTTGGCGGGGGACTCGGCTGCAAAGGCTATTCCCTTCTCTGTAGGCTTAGTTGAGGATGAACTTGGAAGCTCGAACTCATAAGCCTTCAGATCAGAGAACAGCTCTTGGATCTTTATCTTATTGAGGTCCTTGGATTTTCTCATGGCCACTGCCTTTATACTCCATTCAGGATTGAGAGATCTTAGAACCTTCAGTGCCATCTCCCTGTTGCCATAAGATTTGCCGAGGGAGTTGATCTCATTGATAGTCTCAGTGAATCTTGTGTCCACTTGGTCTATGGATTCGCCATTCTTCATTTTGAAGTTGTCAAATTTTTGAATAGCAATTGACAACTTGTTTTCCTTGATCAGCTCCGTTCAATCACACATTAGGGCTAATGTGTCCCAGATTTATTTGGCATTCTTGCAATTCTTGATCTTCACCATGGTGGATTTCTAAAGAGTTTGATATAGCACATCTCTGGCCCGGTTATCAAGATTGGCCAGCTTTCTTTCTTCGGGAGTCAGCTCTGTCCTCTTCTTTGGGATCTTCTCTGGCTTCCCTGCTGCGATCTCCTGTGGAGTGTTGTCCTTATCGAAGATGAATGGACCGTCCTCTATGATGCACCACATGTCATCATGGATTGAAGATAAGTGTGCCTGCATCCTTATCTTCCAAAGATCATACTCGTCAACTGAAAACACAGGTAGTCTAGAGTGCATGTGTTCCATTATAAAATGAGAGTAAAGATATATCTCTGATATAGATCTGGTTCGTGAAATTAATGAACCAACCGCTCTGATACCACTTGTAGGTCACAAGTCGTCCAGGAATAAGTCTAGGGGGGGTGAATAGACTTATTGAAACTCTTAAACTCTTTTTCTCAAAGAGTAAGTTTCTTCAGCTGATAGGTAAACAAATGACATGGAGTCGTTTGTTCTTAATACGTGCGGAAGTCAGCAGATGACGAATACAAAACAACTAATGAAACACTTAACAATGAATGAAGCAGTTAAAGTATGATGCTATAAAAGCGATGAAAGTACGCGAGCAATTATAGTTGTCTCGGAGGTGGGGTAATCCTCTACTAATCCACTTTTCTCCAAACCAGTTGGAGATGAATTCACTATAATTTTCAACCAGTTATAAATATTAAAATGATTCAACCAAATTAAAAGCGACTTCCAACGGTGGATATCCTTGCCGTTGTAACACACTTGTTGCCTTGCACCTCTTGATCCTCAATCCTTGGATGCCTTCTGATCTCGAACTTCAACCAGTGAAGTACCCCGAACTCAGGATTTAAGACACGAGTTTTTGTCTTCTCCAACTAAGAGCTTCTTCAAGTATGAACTTTTTAGAACTGTTCTTTTCACGATGCTGTATTTCGTTTTAGATTGCTTGAATGCTTTGATCGCTTGAAAGTATGTTCGCACCGGTTAATTATTGTGTGTGCTCAGCTTCAAATATTCGGATATATATAGGTGTTGATCCTTGAGCATTTATTCATAGCCGTTGCAAATCTGTAACAAATCAGTCCGTTGGAGGGAGACTTCTTTGTTTATTCTTTTCTGAACATTGCAAGGCTGGATTCCCATATTTTAATCTATCTTCCGACCGTTGTGAAGACTCTGCATGTGAGCCGCCGAATCTTTTGAATATAATACGATTAAAGTCTTCAAGGTAGGCCTGGATGAATTATTTAATTCATATCCTTTGCGGGAATCTCTCCAATTTGTCTCTTCACGTTGCATGTGACTTTCCGTAATACTTGACTTTTCAACGCATCTTGCGTGGACTTGGAGTACTTGGCGATCTCGAGTAGGCGATGTAAGTTAACTTCTCTGCAGTTCTGGACCTCTCTGATGTTCCCTGTTTGGGACTCGCCTGATCAGATGACTTGTCTGAGGTTTACTTGACTGCAGTCTGGTCAAACATCTCTGATGATTTTTGTTGACCAGATCTTCTCTGATATGACTCGGCTATACCTCTATGATGAACTTAGCTGATCTTTAGTACTTATTCGATTTTTAGCCTAACTTATTTTGGCCTATAGAAGATACTCATTTGGTTCTTCTTTACATTTTGCCAAGTTTTACACTTAACATATTTTGGCCTATGGAAGATACTCATTTGGCTCTTCCTTACATTTTTGCCAAGTAATAAGCATTTGAATTTATATTAATGACATCATCAAAATCTAACAAGTATTCCTAACATGCACGACGTTTTCCATATTTCGAGATTAAAGAAGTATCATCCAGACCCAACGCAGATTCTTACTTCTGACATTCCGCCGATCAAGGATAGATTGTCTTATGAAGAGAAGCCAATCAAGATCCTAGATCGGCAAGTCTGTAATTGAGGAAGAAGCGAATTCCTTTGGTTAAAGTCGTGCAGTCGAATCGCAGCAGAGAGGAAGATGCGGCGTGGGAGGTTGAGAAAGAAATGAAGAAATCTTACCCCGAGTTGTTTAAGTAGAAATTTAGGGACCAAATTCTTCTAAGGAGGGGAGGATGTAAAACCCCCTAAATTCGATAACTTATCACATGTACAATGTACTAAATCATGATGTACTCTAATAATAATTGTTTATAATCTACATCTAGTCTCATTTTATTTTACTTATTTATTTCATAAATTATCTTATGAATCAAATAATAAATTAATTAAAATTTGAAGTGGGAATATAAATTCTTAATGGGCCAAGTGTATCAATACTCACACATGAACACACTATAAGACTCAAGCCCAACTTAATGAAATTCCTAAGTCTTGAAATTACACTTCAAAACCCAACTAATCAAGTCAACTACAACAATAACTATAACAAAAAAAATATATCTAAACACACACACACACTAAATGAGGCAACCAAGATGGGAGAAAAAGAGGGGAATCAACAATTTTCTAGAACCCCATGTCCCCCATACAAGAGACCTCATTTACACCTTCAATTCCCAAGCCCTCATGTATCTCACCTATAAATACCACCACCCAACCCTTAGCCTCATTTTACACCTCCTACACAACCAAAATATCTGCATTTGAGAGACTAAGAGAGAGAGGAGGCCGAACCAAGAGGAAGAATGAGGAGGAAGAAGAAGTTCAACAAGGTTCAAGTAAACTAGGTAACCTTCCTTCCCATAATCTCTTCTATAATATGTGCCTTATAAAATCTCTATATACTAACTTAATTCTAACAACATGCAAACTAAATACTAATCTTGGGGTGTATGGTGATCGGCCGAACCATGTAGTGCAAGAGAGGAGGTCGTTCTTCCACTTGAGACCTATAACCGACTAAATCCGACAAGATCGAGGTGGGTGAAAACTATTTCAAACTTTAAAGTAGAAATATATTCTTTTTCTTGTGATGCATGTGTTAAATCTCAAGTATTTCCAGATTCTATTGATATTATCTATGTTAAAATCTTCATGTTATAATTTCATGTTATGATTTTATGTATAACTATGTGAAATTCGTTTTTCTTAAACATAATCCTCAAATATTATGAAAAATATGAAAGTATGTACTAATCTGAAATTCTTGTATAAATGCATGTTTTTAAAGATGTATGTATGGTTATAACAACATGCAATACAATTTATTGAATTTAAACGACAACCGATTTGGTAGTCGGGTGCCGATTTTGTGATAATTTGAAAGTTATATATTTTCTTCTATGTGTCGTTGAAACCCTACCAAAATCTGAAATCTTGTGTTATATGATTATGTTATGATATATGGATAATTTACTTGCGGCCAAAATGGGACTTGAAATGAGTAAACGGAGCTTTTGCGCATAAATCCGATTTCGTTTCATACTCCAACGCTTAGGTTTGAACCTAAGGGTAAAAACGTCCTTTCAAACTTTTTACGAAACTCTCATTTCGTTTCGTCGAACCTACCCGTTTAATATATCTGATCTGAACCCATCAGACCGTTAATAAATTATTGAGAATATTTTTGAGTTTATATACAAGTCCTATTCCGCATTACCGGGCCACAAATAAAATTAACTATATTCCATACTTAATCAAAAGACGCTATTAACCTCAGCGGCCGAGCGTTTACGTGATGCTTGTAAACGCATCAAATTGATAAATGTGTCTGTCCGGGAACTAAGTGCTATACAAACAAAGTGCCACAGACGGGTCCGCCTCTAACTCTATCGGAGCAAAGTGCCACGTCGACGGACGGGGGTCACCTCTTGAGTCCATATGAAACAAAGTGCCGACCTACAATCCGGGGGCCACCTCTTGAGCTGTAGGAGCCACCTCTAGAGTTCCAAATCGTGTCGGGATGGTTAGGCCGAGTCTTGGATCGATCAGCGCGGCTGCGGTTCATGAACGAGGCTACCGTTGTTTCCTATTCCCATAACCGAGACGGAGTGTTCAGGGACACTGGGTCGTAGACGTGGGGTATAATCGCGATTATGGTGTGATCCAGGTATTGACCCACAGCTAAGGACATACCGAGCCCAGATAAGAGATAAGGAAGCACACGCTAAGTGTGAGAGCGAAGGCTCAGCTATTGGGGCGACGGCCTATATTGCTAGGAGTAATAAGGAGAGTCTAGAATCCAAAGTCCACATCGGCGGGATTTGGCTGGATTAAGCGATCGGTGATTGGTGATTGCTTGACTTTACATCCATCCACGGGGACGAGATTATAATATTACAACTATCTGATGATTTTTGTTTTCATAAAATTCTGAGGTAATTGTAATTATTTCCCACTTTTTCTTTTCATAATTGATAAGATCATGCATCACTTAAAAATTTTCAAAGGAAAGAGCCACACTCGCACACAATCACCCACTTACTGAGACCTTTTGTAAAACCTCCTAAATTCGATAACTTATTACATGTACAATGTATCAAATCATGATGTAATTTAATAATAGTTGTTTTATGACATGATATAACCTGCATCTATTTTATTTTATTTCACTCTTTGACTTTGTAATTTACTTAATAAACCAAATAATAAAAATTAAAATAGTGTATTGATTCACCTATTGGGCTAATTGTCAACACCTAACTATATGTGGACTCACTAATGGACTCAACCCAACTCATTAAAAATCATAAGACTTGAAGTTACACTTCAAAGCCCAACTCAACTAATTAAATCCTTTACCATTTTAATTATACTCTTAATTTAACCAAAAAAAAAATAATATATATACATATGGGCGGCCATGAGGGAGTAGAAGAGTGAAGCTCTAGATTCTTCACTCATCACATGCAAGACTTGCATGAAACATCTTGACACATGTCACAAGTCTTCTACACATTACTCTTCCAAACCCTTATAATACCACCATTAAATACTACATACTAACCTAACCCTCTACACATAAACCAACAAAAAAAATCTGCAATTTGAGAGTCTAAGAAAGAGAGAGGGCCGAACCAAGAGGAAGAAGAAGGAGGAAGAAAATTTTCAACAAGAAATAGGTAATCTCATCCCTTAAAACTATTTCCATAAATTCTAATGAAATACCCCATAATCTAACCTCAATCTTAATACATGCAAACATAATTCTCACCTTGGAGGTGCATGTGGATCGGCCAAACCATATAGTAGTAGAGGAGAAGTCATTTTCCAACTTTCAAGACTTAGAACCGACGATATCCGGCTAAATCGAGGTGGGTGAAAACTCTTTCAAACTTTAAAGTAGAAATCTATTCTTTTTCTTGTGATGCATGTGTTAAATCTGAAGTATTTCAAGCTTCTTTTGATATGATCTATGTTAAAATCTTCTTGATATAATTTCATGTTATGATTTTATGTATAACTATGTGAAATTCGTTTTTCTAAAACATAATCATCGAATATTATGAGAAATATGAAAGTATTTAATAATCTGAAATTATTGTATAAATGCATGTTTTTAAAGATGAATGTTATGGTTATAACCATATGCAATATGATTTATTGAATTTAAACGACAACCGATTTGGTAGTCGGGTGCCGATTTTGTGATAACTTGAAAGTTATATGTTTTCTTCTATATGTCATTGAAACCCTACCAAAATCTAAAATCTTGTGTTATATGATTATGTTATGATATATGGATAATTTATTTGCGGCCAAAACGGGACTTGAAACGAGTAAACGGAGCTTTTGGGCATAAATTGTAATTTCCTAAAGTTTGAGGACTAAACTGAAAATTTCGAAAAATACAACATTCTGGACCTTGGACAGTACATATTATACGATGTATAGGCTGTCCAAAAAGTTTCAAGTGATTCGGAGTTCGAAATCTAAACTTAATAGTCCAAATCGCAAATTTTAAATAATTTCGGGGTCAAATTGCAAGAATTCCAAACCTCTGGACCAGGCTCGAAATTTTCTAGAATTTTCACAAATATGTAATTCTAGGTTCACCATAAGTCATCTCGTAAAATTTTGTTAAATTCTGAGCTAAATTCATGGCCCTATATGCCTCGGAACGATTTCTTTAAGTTTTGGGGCAATATCGCAATTTCTGGAAATTTCAGTCCCGAAACTGGAAATTTCCGAATTTTCATTAAATCCGGAGTCGAGGAACTATTTTTGGCTTCCTCATAGAATTTCATAACCATCCGAGTTCGTTTCATACTCCAACGCTTAGGTTTTAACCTAAGGGCAAAAACGTCCTTTCAAACTATTTACGAAACTCTCGTTTCGTTTCATCGAACCTACCCATTTAATATATCTGATCTGAACCCATCAGACCGTTAATAAATTATTGAGAATATTTTTGAGTTTATATACAAGTCCTATTCCGCATTATCGGGCCACAAATAAAATTAACTATATTCCATACTTAATCAAAAGACGCTATTAACCTCACTGACCGAACGTTTTCGTGATGCTTGTGAAATGCATCAAATTGATAAATGTGTCTGTCCGGGAACTAAGTGCTATACAAACAAAGTGCCACGGACGGGTCCGCCTCTAACTCTATCGGAACAAAGTGCCATGTCGACGGACGGGGGCCACCTCTTGAGTCCATATGAAATAGAGTACCGACCTAGAATCTGGGGGCCACCTCTTCAGCTGTAGGATCCACCTCTAGAGTCCCAAATTGTGTCGAGACGGTTAGATCGAGTCTTGGATCGTGCAGCGCGGCTGCGGTTCATGAACAAGGCTATCGTTGTTTCCTATTCCCATAACCGAGGAATGGAGTGTTCCGAGGGACCTGGGTCGTAGACTTGGGGTATAATCGCGATTATGGTGTGATTCGGGTATTGACCCACAGCTAAGGACATACCAAAAGCCCAGATAAGAGATAAGGAAGCACACGCTAAGTGTGAGAGCGAAGGCTCAGCATCTTGGGGCAACGGTCTAAATCTTGGGGCGACGGCCTATCTTGCTAGGAGTGATAAGGAGAGTTTAGAATCCAAAGTCCACATCGGCAGGATTCTAAACTGAATTGACTCATCGATTGATTGACTGACTGCTTGACTTGATATCCGTCCACGGGGACTGGATTATAATATTACAACTACACAATGATTATTGTTTATAAAATTTCGACATAATTGTAATTGTTCTCATTTTTTTTATAATTGATAAAATCATGCATCACTTAAAAATTTTCAAAGAAAAGAGCCACACTGGCACACGATCACCCACTCACTGAGACCTTTTGTCTCACCCCACCATTTTCCCTTTTAAACCAGAGAATGAGCAAACAGCAGAGGACGAAGAAGGCCTCGTGGAAGAGGCCGAATAGAAGAATGGCTTCAAGATTTAGGACTTCTGTTCTTAGAATTTCTGTTGTTATCCCAACTTGTAATAGTTAGTTACGCTTCGTACTTAATTCGTTTGGTATTTTCCGCTGCAAACTTATGAACAGTGTAATTTCAATTATCAGCTTTGTCACAGCGAGTCTTAGTACATCGGGCTAAGATGGTTGTTTTAAAATATTATCAAATCGTTATTTTGCTTCCGCTATTTATTATCGCATTTTGATTGATTGATCGACCGATGCATCGCGCACTCGTCCTTCCCGATGTTGGGGGCGTGACAGGAGTGGTATCGGAGCCTGGTTTGTGAGAAGGACACTCACAACGGGCTAACCAGGATAAGATTCTTCGGACTTAGACGGGAATTCCACCTAGGACGAAGTGAACCATAGGATTGAGACCTAATGTAGATTTCTCGAGTCAATTCTCATTATAGATCTCTTTCGACTTGTCGCTATTAACTTGGAATATGCATAGTCAATTTCAAAATTCCGAAATCATTGGCCAAGGTACTTGATTAAGTATCCACGACATTTCCCCGACTGAATTAATTCTTCTATTGAACTCTTGAAATGGATATAGTTTATTTCACTTATCCATTTCTCAAAGTCATGTCACTATTTATTCAAAATTGATGGTGTTCCTTTAAACTCCACTAAACTTCATTGTCTTCTTAAAGACGGAGTATTATTGTTCCTTTGTCGTTAGTATCATATAAGCATATTTGTTGAATCATTAAGTTCACTATCCTAATGATTATTCATGCTCAATTATGTGCTTAAATATACATGACAACAGAGAATACTAATAATTCCACATAAGCCCGAAAATCCTCACACATTCCCCTAACTTATAATAGATGGTGGCCAGAAGATGCGGGCGTCCACGTGTGAACCGTGATGAACTCTTAGAACCATTAGCATTTCATAGGTTACTAATTCCTCAAAAACATCTTCATATAATCTCGCCCTCGCATGAATCGCGAAGAACAGCATCAACGCGATGATCGCTCACGCTCTCCTCTACGAGGAGGAATTGGGAACGATGCCATGACCCAAGCTCTCACTCAACTGATGAACTTCCTACAGCAGTTGCTAACAACACGAACCACAATGAAACTCATGATCGTACCCTGGAAAGATTCTTACGTTTCAACCTGTCGACCTTTGACGGAGAACCCGACGATATAAAAGTTGAACTCTGGCTAGAGAAAATGGAGGGAATTTTCAACGCCCTTGATGCAACGATGAGCAGCGGATATCATGGCGCATTCCGACTCGAGGCCGCGACTCATGGTATTGGAGGAATGTCAGCGAGCGCTGGACGAGAGAAAACCGTGTCAAGACATGGGCTAACTTCTGACCGACTTTCGAACTCAATACGTGTCGGCGGCCCGGAGAGGCTAGGCAGGCGAATTCTACCACTTGAAGCAAGGAACCATGACAGTCGCTCAATATGAAGCCCAGTTTAACAGATTGTCTAAATACGCACCGGGATTGGTTAGAACTGAAGAGGACAAGCTCTATAAGTTCACTAGAGGACTGAGGCAGTCGCTTCAACAGAGTCTTCTAACTGTTCAGCTGACGACACTTACTCAAGCAGTAGAAGCCGCCACCCGAATAGAGAGTGGAACTGCGAGGTTAGCTCAACAGCAAAGCCGTTTCTCCAACAATGCTAAGAGGTCTGCTACCCGACCAACATCCACGCCACCACAGAAGTTTAAGAGGACGGGAACTCAAGGTAGTTCGTGTAAACCTGAGATCCCCCAGCCTGATGAAATGGCCTCTTCCCCGGTGTAGGGGCAGACTGTGCTCTCGAAAATCGGCCACTCTTGCCGTCTGAAAAATTGCCAACCGTTTTCTGTTTCTTGGCCTCGGCACCCAGCTCTAATTCCGGTGCGGCCATCTCGATCGCTAGAGCGCGATCCTGATACTCCTTAAAAGTGGCACACATAAGCGGTGCCATACTCTGCCTGATATGCGGTTTCATGCGCATATTAAAGTAACGGATTTTATCCGCTTCCGTCCTCACCTGATCTCTCACGAAACCCAACTGCTGATTGTAAGTAATGATGGCCTGAGAGATAGGCACGTCCTGAGGTGTAGCGGTGAAGAACTCCACAATTCTGCGCTGCTTAGCGCGGCGGACAATATTACTGCTTCCATAGCGGCCTTGAATTCCTCCCAAGTAGCTCGACGGTCTCTGGGCGTAACGGCCTCCCACCACTCCGCGGCTTCCTTATCCGGGAGTGCTGGGCAATATGTACCCTCCTGTCTTCGGGACAAGCTACGGCATCGAAGGTTACGGACAACTGAAAGAGCGATTCTCCCAACCGAGAGGGTCGGAAGATCCGGAGAAGCGAGGTGGGTGCATCTTAGTCACCGTCTGAAGCCACTTACTAGCCTCCTCTTAGGTGTCGGGCGGATTACGCGTCCACCACTGAGCTATACGAGTAAGTTGGGCTACCAAGCTGCTGAAATCTGACAGTAGCCGGCGTCGGCATTATTACCCGATGGCTTGAGTGAGAGGCGAGTCCGCGGAGGGCCGAGAAAGTGAGCCCTCCTCGTTATCAGCACCACGACCACGGCCTCGGCCGCGTCCCCTAGCCGGTCTACCACGACCTCTCAACATACTGAAGGAAAAATAAGAAAAGAACAAGATCAGAAAGATTCACAATTCACAAAGTTGGTAACACAAGTCACGATTCCGAGCAGTAAGAAAACAAATTACAAAAATATAAGAGTTCGAGGAGACTTACAGCCACGGGTCGCACGAAAAGACGGTAGCATGATGATATTAGGCTCAACGACTGACTCTAATGACACAACTGACAGACCCAAAATTTACCGACAGCCTAGGTATTCAAAAATCTAAGCTCTGATACCATAGATGTAACACCCCAATTCACAAATGGGACGTTACACGCCGTAGAACCCTCGGGAGGTCTACCAGGCTAACACATGACACATAAACCACAATATAATCCCAAATGATGCGCTCAGAAAGTAAGTAAGGCCGTGGCCTCGGCCAAAACATTTTAACGGGGTACACGAACATAAGATAAATCCAATTCATTGCCCACGCAGGGGACTTAAACCAATTTCAAAGTAGACAGTCTAACTCCAATACTCGACACATGCAACGACAAAACATAAAAATACAGACTCGAGCCACATCATCAAGCCATCCCATCCTTTGCATGCGTGTCCCGTGCCTGCTCCTCAGCTCTCCCTGTACCTGAAATGCATAAGACGCATTTCCCCCATTTAAGGGGTTAGCATTCGAATGGCTAGTGCAAGTACACAATTACACAACATTATATACAAAAAAATACGGTTTTACACAATCATCTCGAAACATAAGTCATTTGCCATATATATATTCCGGAATACTACACTGGCAATCAAATCAGTTCCAAACATCACGATATCACAAAAATCACAACTGGTATCCCGTGGCCGTACCCCTTAGTATCGACCCCCAGACATCCCGTCGAACACTCCGGGTGGGATACCACTTCCGCGGCCGTACCCCTTAGTATCGACCCCCAGACATCCCGTCGGACACTCCGGGTTGAAGTTCAATCACACACGCACCCAAGTTCCCTTCCGCGGCCGTACCCCCTAGTATCGACCCCCAGACATCC
Source organism: Orobanche coerulescens (assembly GCA_033398695.1). Lineage (NCBI taxonomy): Eukaryota > Viridiplantae > Streptophyta > Magnoliopsida > Lamiales > Orobanchaceae > Orobanche > Orobanche coerulescens. The sequence goes on along the minus strand of CM065815.1, from coordinate 116,010,514 downwards.
CGTCGGACACTCCGGGTGGAAGGAACATAACTCACGCACCCGAAAATCACAGTTCATCAATTATTTCGAAAATCACATCATACATAATGAAATGTAATACATGTACTTGTCTTGAATGAAACGAAACGAAGGAACAACGAAGGAATAGGTTTCGGTCCGTACAATCCTTCCAAATCCGTTCCTAACACAATAACGGTATACACAAGTCTCAATAACGCGGAAAGGTAAGAATAAATCCTAATTCTACCCGCTGGAACAATTTGTCGGTCATGACTTGGGTATCGTCGACTATAAGTGACGAACATTGAAAAGCTTGAAGTTTAAAACCACAAATCAACGATAAAATGAAGGATTACAAGTACACGATCGAAGTCTAGCAACAACCCAGTGATAATTCGGACTATGAGAGTCAAATCCCAAGAAATCCCCAAATTTCCCCCAAAATCTCAAAACAAGGGTTTTGGGAATTTTTACCTTGATTCGGATGGTGGAAAGTGATTAGGAACTTGAAGAATTCACACAAGGAATGCCCGGTGGTAGTGAATGATGATCTACAGTCGGAATCGGCCCTAACCCTCGCCTGGAATCGCTCAAAATCGAGAAGGATAAGAGATGAAGGAAAAATGACGAAGTTGACTGCTGCTGTCATATTTATATTTAACAGACTTAGCGCACGCTACGCACAAGCATTAGCGTGCACTAGCGGGCATGGCGAGCGATCGCCTCTTGTCCTCCGATTAGCGTCGCAAGCTAACATGGTTAGCGTGCGCTAGTACTAGGGATTAGCGTGCGTTAACGCCGAATTAGCATACGCTACGGTCCCGATCGAAATCTTGAACCTCATCCCAGGCTGCTGAAATCGTTAGCGCACGCTACGAACCCCAGGTTAGCGTCGCTAACCACACGATGATAAGCGCCGCAAGTTAGTCTGACGGCGTGCGCTACTCGAGCGGCGATTACGCACGGCCTGCTGCCAACAGCGCAAAAGTGCCGGAAAACGAAGCAAGACCAGAATCCGGAATCATAAACACGTAATACTCAAGATGAAAAAGCTAAGCATTGAAAGAGAATATAATCCCGATCACTAGAGAGTCTGATATGAAGCAAATGAAGCGAAGTTCTCCAAACTTATGAAAATTACAAAAACGGCCCAAGTACCCGAAAAATCGCAATACATCGTCGGATTAACAAACCAAAAGTTTCAACATGACCAAACCAACCATACAAACTTGTGCAACTCAAGAAACAACGAAAACGAACAAGTTTTACGAGAATTGAACGTACATGCGACAAGATATAATTCAAGATGAAATTATGCAAAAACATCCTCGAAACTCGACCAGACGGAAAAACTCCAAGAACAAAATAGATTCAGAATTCCAAAACAGTGCAAAGCGAGTTGTCTGAAACGGACATACATCAAAAATAGAAATTACCGAAAATAGAAAATACGGATATTACATTATCTCCCCCTAAAAATAAGTTTCGTCCCGAAACTTACAACGCGAACAACTCGGGGTATCTCGACCGCATACTCTCCTCCGTCTCCCATGTGGCTTCCTCGGACCCATGTCTCGACCATTGAACTTTAACCAGAGGAATGGCTTTATGACGAAGCTGCTTCACCCGACGCTCTAAAATCTGAATCGGCCTCTCCTCGATGGTAATGTCAGGTCCCAACTCGATCTATCCAAAATCAATAATATGACTAGGGTCCGATACGTACCTCCTAAGCTGGGAAACATGAAATACATTATGAACGTGGCTCAGGGACGGCGGCAAGCCTAACCGATAGGCAAGCTCCCCCACTCTCTCTAAAATCTCAAACGGCCCAATGTATCTCAGACTAAGTTTACCCTTCCGGCCGAAGCGGTAAACTCCCCGTGTCGGCGACACCTTAAGCAAAACGTGATCTCCCACTTCGAACTCCAACGGCCGGCGACGCGTGTCGGCATAAGACTTCTGCCGACTCTGGGCCGTCAGCAATCTATCACGAATCAGAGTAATCTTCTCTCTCGTCTCAACTACCATATCGGGCTCGGTACCAATCAGCTCGGACGCATCGTCCCAACACAACGGCGATCTACACCTCCTCCCATACAACGCCTCAAATGGTGCCATTTTGATCGAGGCGTGCCAACTATTGTTGTACGTGAACTCGATCAACGGCAAGTGCGACTCCCAATCATCCTTCCAATCTAGGGCACAGGCTCTCAACATATCCTCTAGCGTCTGGATTGTCCGCTCGTGCCCGTCGATCGAGGGTGGTAAGATGTACTGAGTCTCAACTCAGTCCCCAAAGCTCGATGAACAGCCTGCCAAAAATGTGACACAAACCGGCCATCACGATCCGAAACAATACTCTTAGGAGTCCCATGCAATCTCACGATCTCTGCGATAAACACTCGTGCCAGTCTCTCTGGACCCCAAGTGTCCTTAATACCCAGGAAATGAGCTGATTTGGTCAGTCGATCAACAACCACCCAAATCATGTTCATTCCAGTCCGAGTCCTAGGCATACTAGTAATGAAAATATCCTCCCATTTCCACTCCGGAATAGGAAGTGGTCGCAAAAACCCCGCGGGTCGCTGATGCTCAATCTTACCCTGCTGACAGGTCAAACATCTCGACACGAACTCGCTAACGTCTGTCTTCAAATTACTCCACCAGTAGTTACTTCTCACGTCCTTGTACATTTTACTCGTACCAGGATGTATGGAGTAAGGCGTGGTATGAGCTTCGCTCAAGATCTTCTGTCTCAGTTCAATAACATTCGGTACACATAATCTGCCGCGAAATCTCAGAACGCCATCATCCTGAATCACAAATCCAGGGGCTTTCCCCCTCCTCACATCTTCCCTCAACTGGACCAAAAACGGATCGTCATACTGCTTCGTCTTGATATCATCGGTCAAGGACGAAGTGATCTCTAACGCACATAACTGGCCCTGAACTCTCTGGACCCAAACCTCAATATTCTGACGGATGAAATCTCGCTGGATCCTACTCTGCGGCGTAAGTACCTCTAACATCTGTAAAGCCATCGGTTTTCGGCTCAACGCATCAGCCACTACGTTGGCCTTACCCGGATGGTAAAGTATCTCGAGGTCGTAATCTTTAATTAGCTCTAACCAGCTACGCTGCCTCATATTCAACTCTTTCTGGCTGAAGATGTACTTCAGACTCTTGTGATCCGTAAAAATCTTACACGATGACCCATAGAGGTAATGCCTCCAAATTTTTAAGGCGAAAACGACCATGACTAACTCCAAATCGTGCGTGGGATAATTTACCTCATAAGGTTTCAATTGGCGGGACGCATAAGCAATCACTCTGTCTCTCTGCATCAAAACACATCCTAGACCAAGGCCCGAAGCATCACTATACACTACGAAATCCTCGTTCCCCGAGGCAATGCTAAAGCAGTGCGGTAGTTAAACGTCTCTTTAACTCGTCAAAGCGTCTGCTGTCTGCAGTCCACTCGAACCGAGTTTTACGAAGCAACCGAGTGAGTGGTCAGCGATCTTAGAAAATCCCTCAACGAATCTACGGTAATAGCCGGCAAGACCCAGAAAACTCCTCACCTCCTTCACATTCTTAGGCGGCTCCCAAGCCATCACGCCTCTATCTTCTGCGGATCTACCCGAACTCCCTCCATTGAAATCACATTCCCGAGGAACGTCACTTCCTCGAGCCAAAACTCACACTTAGAGAACTTCGCGTACAACCGCTCGGCCCTCAAAGTGTCTAATACAATCCGGAGATGTAAGGCGTGCTCCTCCCGGCTCCGTGAATAGATAAGAATATCGTCGATAAAAGCGACTACGAATTTGTCCGGATACTCAATAAAAACTTTGTTCATCAAGCGCATGAACAACTGCTGGGGCATTGGTTAGCCCGAAAGGCATAACCACAAACTCGTAATGGCCATATCTCATCCGAAAGGCGGCTTTCGGTATATCGGCGTCGAATCCTCAATGGTAGTAGCCCGATCGCAAATCAATCTTGAAAAGACGCCCCCTGAAGTGATCAAACAAATCGTAAATTCTGGGCAAAGGGTATTTATTTTTGATGGTTAGCTTGTTTAATTCTCGATAGTCGATGCATAAACGAAGCGATCCATCCTTCTTCTTAACAAAAAGTACAGGCGCACCCCAAGGCAATGCGCTCGGCCGAATATACCCTTTATCTAACAACTCTCCCAACTGATTCTTCAATTCTAACATCTCTGATGGTGCCATACGGTACGGCGCTCGAGAAATAGGGGCCGCATTCGGCTCTAGATCAATAGGGAACTCCACCTCTCGCTATGGTGGTAATCCCGGCAAGTCGTCCGGAAATACATCGGGGTATTCGCTAACAACTGGAATTGACGATAAATCAACTCCACCATCTTCCGCCTTCAGAGCATAACACCAGTAGCCGACACAACCCTGGTTCAGAAGTTTCATCGCCTTCAAGGCGCTAATCACGCTCCCCGACCTACCCGGTTTACGGTAGGCGAGTATGCTCGGTGCCATCCTCGGCCACGATCGAGATAGTACGAGTCCGATAGTTCATGATAGCTCCGTGACGATCCAACCAATCGTCCCCGAGGATCAAATCCTCACCCTTAAGGTCTATAACAATGAGATTCGAGGGCCAATCTCTGCTCCCGATCCTCACTAGGCAATCCCTAACTTCCCGGTCCCCAACCATACGATCCCCGCTGGGCGTACTCACTACAAATGGCTCAAACTCAAACAAGCAGTCAAAACCAATACGTCTCACACAATCCGATGCAATAAAGGAATGGGTAGCACCCGAATCAAAAAGCACTGAAACTGGATGAGTAAGGATTTGAGTGGTACTTGACGCCACCGGAATGTCTGCCTCCTCTGTGCGCCTCATCTGATACAATCGGGGGTGGACTGAACCTGAACTCGAGGCTGCACGGCGATCCGGCTGACCCCGTCCTCTACCACGACCCGAACTCTGCGGAATATGAGTAGCTGGAGTTCTGTGATCCCTCTGATTGGTAGTGGTAGTCGGAACCCTAACAGCCCTTGTGGGCCTCTCACAATGAGTCTCACGTTGCCCGGTCGTCGCGCAAGTGTTGCAAGTATCTTGAGGTAAAGGACAATCATTCATCAAATGCTCATATTGGTTGCGGTTAAAACAAACCACGCCACCGAAGCAACGGATCAATCGAGCGGTTACCACGAGATCCCCGACTGATGAAATGGCCTCTTCCCGGTGTAGAGGCGGTATGCTCTCGAAAATCGCCACTCTTGCCGTCGAAAAATTGCCAACCGTTTTTGTTTCTTGGCCTCGGCACCCAACTCTAATTCGGTGCGGCCATCTCGATCGCTAGAGCGCGATCTCGATACTCCTTCAAAGTGGCACACATAAGCGGTGCCATACTGCACCGATATGCGGTTTCATGCGCATATTAAAGTAATGATTTTATCCGCTTCCGTCTCACACGATCTCTCACGAAACCCAATCGATTGTAAGTAATGATGGCCTGAGAGATAGGCACATCCTGAGGTGTAGCGGTGAAGAACTCCACAATTCTGCGCTCCTTAACTGGCGGCGGACAATATTCTGCTTCCATAGCAGCCTTGAATTCCTCCCAAGTAGCTCGACGGTATCTGGGCGTAACGGCCTCCCACCACTCCGCGGCTTCCTTATCCAGGAGGTACTGGGCAATATGTACCCTCCTGTCTTCGGGACAAGCTACGGCATCGAAGGTTCTGGACAACTGAAAGAGCCAATTCTCCCAACCGAGAGGGTCAGAAGATCTGGAGAAACGAGGTGGGTGCATCTTAGTCACCGTCTGAAGCCACTTACTAGCCTCCTCTTCCGGTGTCGGGGGCGGATTCTGACGTCAACCCTGAGCTATCTGAGTAAGTTGGGCTACCAACTGCTGAAGTACGACAGTAGCCCCGGCGTCGGCATTATTACCCGACGGCACTGAGTGAGAGGCTGAGTCCGCAGAGGACTGAGAAAGTGAGCCCTCCTCGTTATCAGCACCACGACCACGGCCTCGGCCGCGTCCCCTAGCCGGTCTACCACGACCTCTCAACATACTGAAGGAAAAATAAGAAAAGAACAAGATCAGAAAGATTCACAATTCACAAAGTTGGTAACACAAGTCACGATTCCGAACAGCGCAAGAAAACAAATTACAAAAATATAAGAGTTCGAGGAGACTTACAGCCACGGGTCGCACGAAAAGACGGTAGCATGATGATATTAGGCTCAACGACTGACTCTAATGACACAACTGACAGACCCAAAATTTACCGACAGCCTAGGTATTCAAAAACCTAAGCTCTGATACCATAGATGTAACACCCCAATTCACAAATGGGACGTTACACGCCGTAGAACCCTCGGGAGGTCTACCAGGCTAACACATGACACATAAACCACAATATAATCCCAAATGATGCACTCAGAAAGTAAGTAAGGCCGTGGCCTCGGCCAAAACATTTTAACGGGGTACACGAACATAAGATAAATCCAATTCATTGCCCACGCAGGGGACTTAAACCAATTTCAAAGTAGACAGTCTAACTCCAATACTCGACACATGCAACGACAAAACATAAAAATACAGACTCGAGCCACATCATCAAGCCATCCCATCCTTTGCATGCGTGTCCCGTGCCTGCTCCTCAGCTCTCCCTGTACCTGAAATGCATAAGACGCATTTCCCCCATTTAAGGGGTTAGCATTCGAATGGCTAGTGCAAGTACACAATTACACAACATTATATACAAAAAAATACGGTTTTACACAATCATCTCGAAACATAAGTCATTTGCCATATATATATTCCGGAATACTACATTGGCAATCAAATCAGTTCCAAACATCACGATATCACAAAAATCACAACTGGTATCCCGTGGCCGTACCCCTTAGTATCGACCCCCAGACATCCCGTCGAACACTCCGGGTGGGATACCACTTCCGCGGCCGTACCCCTTAGTATCGACCCCGGACATCCCGTCGGACACTCGGTGGAAGTTCAATCACACACGCACCCAAGTTCCCTTCCGCGGCCGTACCCCTTAGTATCGACCCCCAGACATCCCGTCGGACACTCCGGGTGGAAGGAACATAACTCACGCACCCGAAAATCACAGTTCATCAATTATTTCGAAAATCACATCATACATAATGAAATGTAATACATGTACTTGCCTTGAATGAAACGAAACGAAGGAACAACGAAGGAATAGGTTTCGGTCCGTACAATCCTTCCAAATCCGTTCCTAACACAATAACGGTATACACAAGTCTCAATAACGCGGAAAGGTAAGAATAAATCCTAATTCTACCCGCTGGAACAATTTGTCGGTCATGACTTGGGTATCATCGACTATAAGTGACGAACATTGAAAAGCTTGAAGTTTAAAACCACAAATCAACGATAAAATGAAGGATTACAAGTACACGATCGAAGTCTAGCAACAACCCAGTGATAATTCGGACTATGAGAGTCAAATCCCAAGAAATCCCCAAATTTCCCCCAAAATCTCAAAACAAGGGTTTTGGGAATTTTTACCTTGATTCGGATGGTGGAAAGTGATTAGGAACTAGAAGAATTCACGCAAGGAATGCCCGGTGGTAGTGAATGATGATCTACAGTCGGAATCGGCCCTAACCCTCGCCTAGAATCGCTCAAAATCGAGAAGGATAAGAGATGAAGGAAAAATGACGAAGTTGATTGCTTTGTCATATTTATATTTAACAGACTTAGCGCACGCTACGCACAAGCATTAGCGTGCGCTAGCGAGGCATGGCGAATACCGCATCGTCCTCCAGTTAGCGTACGCAAGCTAACATGGTTAGCGTGCGCTAGTACTAGGGATTAGCGTGCGTTAACGCTGAATTAGCATACGCTACCTGGTCCAGTACCGAAGTACTGAACCTACTGTCCCAGACTGCTGAAATCGTTAGCGCACGCTACGAACCCCAGGTTAGCGTACGCTAACCACACAGTGATAGCGCACGCAAGTCGATCTGGCGGCGTCGCTACTCAGCGAAGCTTACAAAGACACTGCTGCCAATAGCGCAAAAGTGCCGGAAAACGAAGCAAGACTAGAATCCGGAATCATAAACACGTAATACTCAAGATGACAAAGCTAAGCGTTGAAAGAGAATATAATCCCGATCACTAGAGAGTCTGATATGAAGCAAATGAAGCGAAGTTCTCCAAACTTATGAAAATTACAAAAACGGCCCAAGTACCCGAAAAATCGCAATACATCGTCGGATTAACAAACCAAAAGTTTCAACACGACCAAACCAACCATACAAACTTGTGCAACTCAAGAAACAACGAAAACGAACAAGTTTTATGAGAATTGAACGTACATGCGACAAGATATAATTCAAGATGAAATTATGCAAAAACATCCTCGAAACTCGACCAGACGGAAAAACTCCAAGAACAAAATAGATTCAGAATTCCAAAACAGTGCTAAGCGAGTTATGCAAACGGACATACATCAAAAATAGAAATTACCGAAAATAGAAACTTCTGATATTACAGTTCGAGTGGAACAAAGGCACCAGTTCTCAACAAACCAACCTTGCACCCACTGTGGAAGGAAAGGGCATGAATCAGAGTTGTGTTGGAGGAAGCTCGGAAAGTGCCTACGTTGCGGCAACCAAGATCATCAAATTCGAGAGTGCCCAGATATGAACACCCCGCAATCAAACCAGAATTGCGGCCAAACCAGAAACAACAAAGGAAAGCCCGGCTCAGTGTTTGCATTGGTCGGTCGAGGCACCAGAGAACAACGATGTGGTGGAAGGTACGCCTCGATATCTAATCAACTTACATGAATACTTATAGATACGGGATCATCCCATTCGTTTGTTGCACCGCATTTTTCTAAGAAACTTGATAAATGTTAGAATATTTATCATTATGCCTAGAAGTATCTACCCCGATGGGAGTTAGTCGATTAGCATATAAAGTCCATTCTGCGTGTGATGTGATCATCGGTGGTAATCACACTCTGCCGATTTAGAGTGCTTCCAATATTAGAATATGACGTCATCCTAGCAATGGATTGGCTATCTAAGCACTACGCACAATTGGATTGTGATTCTAAGATAGTTAGGTTTTGCGAACCTAACAAGCCAATTGTGGAATTAATTAGAGACGCTAGAGTCAACCTAGCACCTATAATATCGGCTATCAAAGCTAGTAAGACAGTTGCCAAAGGGGCAACCGGATTTTTAGCCTTCATCATCAACAAACCCATGAATAAGTCGGGCATAGAAACTATACGTGTGGTATCCGAATACCCTGACGTATTTCCTGAAGAATTGAGCTCCCTACCACTTGACAGAGAAATTGAATTCAATATCGAAATCATGCCTGGGAAGGCACCCATTGCAAAGGCACCATACCGAATGGCACCACTAGAGCTGCAAGAGTTGAAGGTCCAACTGCAGAAGTTACTTGACGTGGGTTTTGTGCAACCTAGTGTATCACCTTGGGGAGCTCCAGTATTGTTTGTCAAAAAGAAGGACGGAACATTGAGGCTTTGCATAGATTACCGTGAACTCAACAGCGTTACAGTTAAAAATAAGTATCCTCTCCCGAGGATAGATGAGTTGTTTGAACAACTCCAAGGAGCTAGGGTGTATTCCACGTTCGATCTTCAACAAGGATACTACCAGTTAAATATTAGGAATGAAGATGTTCCTAAAACTGCGTTCCAAACTAGATACGGCCACTACGAGTTTGTAGTGATGCCTTTTGGACTCACGAATGCTCCTGCGACATTTGTGGATTTAATGCACAGAGTATTTCAACCATATCTTGACCAATTCGTAGTAATTTTCATCGATGACATACTCGTGTACTCTAAGTCAGAAAAAGATCACGAGAGACATCTTAGACTATTGTTGGATACACTAAGGCAGCACAAGTTGTACGCCAAGTACAGCAAGTGTGAATTTTGGTTGAGGGAAGTGGCATTTCTAGGCCATATTATTTCTGGAGAAGGGATTGCAGTTGATCCTTCTAAGATAGAAACTATTATGGATTGGAGGAGGCCAGAAAATGTAACTGATATCAGAAGTTTTCTTGGACTTGTGGGCTACTACCGTAAATTCATCAAATACTTCTCAAAGATAGCGGGACCCCTCACCCGGCTAACCCAGAAACAAGTAAAATTTGAATGGACGGATAAATGCGAGTCAAGTTTCCAGGAACTCAAGAAGAGACTTACCATCGCACCTATACTGACACTTCCAGAAGGAACCCAAGGATTTGTAGTATATAGTGACGCCTCAAAGGATGGACTTGGTGCTGTACTGATGCAGAATGGTAAAGTTATCGCGTACGCTTCCAGGCAACTCAAGACACACGAGAAGAATTATCCAACGCACGACCTCGAACTTGCTGCAATAGTATCCGCCTTAAAGAAATGGCGACATCATTTATATGGCGTTGAATTCACCGTGTTTACGGATCATAAAAGTCTCAAGTACCTATTTTCTCAAAAGGAACTTAATCTCCGACAGAGAAGATGGGTAGAGCTTTTAGAAGATTATCATTGTGAAATTCAACACCACCCAGGGAAAGCGAACATCGTGGCTGATGCCTTAAGTAGAAAGGCTAGAGTGGCCCGACTCATGGTACGAGAATGGCAAGCTCTCAAGGAACTGAGCTACCTGAAACCCATTCATGAAGGTACTCGTTTAAGTTGCGCCAACCTCATTGTTAAACCGAACCTATTGGACGATATTCGATTAGCCCAAGAGAGAGATCCAAAACTTCAAGAGTTTAAGGACAAGATCGTTAAGGGCGAGAAACAAGGATGGAATTGTAAGGTTTAAGGGACGATTATGCATATCTCACGACGGGGAGCTCAAAAGACGAATTCTCGAGAAAGCTCATTGCTCGAGATATACGATACACCCATAAGGTAACAAGATGTACCAGGACTTGAAGAAACACTTTTGGTGGGTAAACATGAAGAACCAAGTGGCAGAATTCGTGGCGCGATGCCTCACATGTAAGAGAGTCAAAGCTGAGCACCAGCGACCTTCAGGACTACTACAGCCACTAGAAGTCCCTGAATGGAAATGGGAAATGGTAACCATGGATTTTATCACGGATTTGATGACCACAAGAGGAGGTTATAACACCATTTGGGTGATCGTCGACAGACTGACGAAATCAGCACATTTCGTGCCGATTAAAAAAGACGACAGCTTGCAAAAGCTGGCTAGGACCTATATTAGAGAAATCGTTCGACTCCATGGAGTGCCAACAGACATAGTAACGGACAGAGATCCTAGATTCGTATCACATTTTTGGAAATTCTTTCATAAGGAATTAGGAACTTCCTTAAGCTTCAGCACAAGTGCGCATCCCCAGACCGACGGGCAATCTGAACAAACCATTCAAACCCTTGAAGACATGCTATGAACTTGCGTACTGGACTTTCAAGGAAATTGGGATCACCACCTGCCATTAGCCGAGTTTGCATACAACAACAGTTTCCAAGCGACAATCGAAATGGCACCTTATGAAGCTCTATATGGGAGGAAGTGTCGATCCCTGCTCCATTGGGAAATTGATGACCATTGGACGCCGAAGACTCAACGATCAGAACCTTCAGTAATAAGCACAGATTTGGTGAAGGAAACCGTAGATAAAGTACGACTAATCAAGGATAGGATCCGCACAACGCAAAGCACACAGAAGAGTTACGCCGATCAACGTCGGAAGGATCTATAATTTGAAGTAGGAGATCAAGTCTTCCTGAGGTTAACACCGCGGAAAGGTTTGATAGTGTCAAGAAAAGGAGGAAAGCTGAGACGCCGATATGTAGGACCATTCAAAATCACGGAAAGGATTGGACGACTAGCGTACCGATTGGAGCTACCACCCAATCTGTCTGGAATGCGCGACATTTTCCATATTTCGAGATTAAAGAAGTATCATCCAGACCCAATGCACATTCTTACTTCTCACATTCCGCCGATCAAGGATAACTTGTCTTATGAAGAGAAACCAATCAAGATCCTCGACCAGCAAGTATGCAAATTGAGGAAGAAGCGAATTCCTTTGGTTAAAGTCGTGTGGTCAAATCACAACGGAGAGGAAGATGCGACGTGGGAGGCTGAGGAAGAAATGAAGAAATCTTACCCCGAGTTGTTCAAGTAAGAATTTGGGGACCAAATTCTTCTAAGGATGGGAGGATGTAAAACCCCCTAAATTCGATAACTTATCACATGTACAATGTATCAAATCATGATGTAATTTAATAATAGTTATTTTATGACATGATATAACCTGCATCTATTTTATTTTATTTCAGTCTTTGACTTTGTAATTTACTTAATAAACCAAATAATAAAAATTAAAATAGTGTGTGATTCACCTATTGGGCTAATTGTCAACACCTAACTACATGTGGACTCACTAATGGACTCAATCCAACTCATTAAAAGTCATAAGACTTGAAGTTACACTTCAAAGCCCAACTCAACTAATTAAATCCTTTACCATTTTAATTATACTCTTAATTTAACAAATATATATAGGCGGCCATGAGGGAGTAGAAGAGTGGAGCTCTAGATTCTTCACTCATCACATGCAAGACTTGCATGAAACATCTTGACACATGTAACAAGTCTTCTACACATTACTCTTCCCAAACCCTCATAACACCACCATTAAATACTACATACTAACCTAACCCTCTACACTTAAACCAACAAAAAAAAATCTGCAATTTTAGAGTCTAAGAAAGAGAGAGGGCCGAACCAATAGGAAGAAGAAGGAGGAAGAAAATTTTCAACAAGAAATAGGTAATCTCATCCCTTATAACTATTTCCATAAATTCTTATGAAATTCTCCATAATCTAACTTCAATCTTAATACATGCAAACATAATTCTCATCTTGGGGGTGCATGTGGATCGTCCAAACCATATAGTAGTATAGGAGAAGTCATTTTTCAACTTTCAAGACTTAGAACCGACGATATCCAGCTAAATCGAGGTGGGTGAAAACTCTTTCAAACTTTAAAGTATAAATCTATTCTTTTTCTTGTGATGTATGTGCTAAATCTGAAGTATTTCAAGATTCTTTTGATATGATCTATGTTAAAATCTTCATGTTATAATTTCATGTTATGATTTTATGTATAACTATGTGAAATTCGTTTTTCTTAAATATAATCATCGAATATTATGAAAAATATGAAAGTATTTACTAATATGAAATTATTTTATAAATGCCTGTTTTTAAAGATGAATTTTATGGTTATAACCACATGCAATATGATTTATTGAATTTAAACGACAACCGATTTAGTAGTCGGGTGCCGATTTTGTGATAACTTGAAAGTTATATGTTTTCTTCTATATGTCGTTGAAACCCTACCAAAATCTGAAATCTTGTGTTATATGATTATGTTATGATATATTTATAATTTATTTGCGGCCAAAACGGGACTTGAAATGAGTAAACGGAGCTTTTGCGCATAAATTGTAATTTCCTAAAGTTTGAGGACTAAACTAAAAATTTCAAAAATACAACATTCTGGACCTTGGAGAGTACATATTATACCTTGTATAGGCTGTCCATAAAGGTTCAAGTGATTCGGAGTTCGACATCTAAACTTAATAGTCCAAATCGCAAATTTTAAATAATTTCGGGGTCAAATTGCAAGAATTCCAAACCTATGGACCAGGTCCGAAATTTTCTGGAATTTTCACAAATCTCTAATTCCAGGTTCACCATAAGTCATCTCGTAAAATTTCGTTAAATTCCAAGCTAAATTCATGGCCCTATATGCCTCGGAACGATTTCCTTAAGTTTTGGGGCAATATCGCAATTTCTGGAAATTTCAGTCCCGAAACTGGAAATTTCCGAATTTTCATTAAATCTGGAGTCAAGGAATTATTTTTGGCTTCCTCATAAAATTTCATAACCATCTGAGTTCGTTTCATACTCCAACGCTTAGGTTTGAACCTAAGGGCAAAAACGTCCTTTCAAACTATTTACGAAACTCTCATTTCGTTTCATCGAACCTACCGGTTTAATATATCTGATCTGAACCCGTCAGACCGTTAATAAATTATTGAGAATATTTTCGAGTTTATATACAAGTCCTATTCCGCATTACCGGGCCACAAATAAAATTAACTATATTCCATACTTAATCAAAAGACGCTATTAACCTCACTGAACGAACGTTTACGTGATACTTGTGAAATGCATCAAATTGATAATTGTGTCTGTCCGGGAACTAAGTGCTATACAAACAAAGTGCCACGGACGGGTCCGCCTCTAACTCTATCGGAACAAAGTGCCACGTCGATGGACGGGGGCCACCTCTTGAGTCCATATGAAATAGAGTACCGACCTAGAATCTGGGGGCCACCTCTTCAGCTGTAGGAGCCACCTCTAGAGTCCCAAATCGTGTCGGGATGGTTAGACCGAGTCTTGGATCGAGCAGCGCGGCTGCGGTTCATGAACAAGGCTATCGTTGTTTCCTATTCCCATAACCGAGGAATGGAGTGTTCCGAGGGACCTGGGTCGTAGACTTGGGGTATAATCGCGATTATGGTGTGATTCGGGTATTGACCCACAGCTAAGGACATACCAAAATCCCAGATAAGAGATAAGGATGTTGGGATTCCGAAAATAAAACGAAATACGCAGTGGAAATAAATACGAATCCCAAACAGGATCGATCAAGTAACGTATATACGAAAATATAAATATGAAGATAAAGATCATACCCTTGAAGCCTTTGAAATAAATCTTCATAAAAATGATGATGATCACGAACCCCGTCCCGAACACGAAATCCCTTTGTTCCAAGCATCGAAAGGTACGAAGCCTCAACTTCACACGCGTCGGAAGTTGCCCGGAAAAATTCGATAGCAATCCGTTCTCCAAGAACACGGCTAGGAATTACTATAGGAATTTATATCTCTCTTTTTCTTGATATTGTATCACCTCAAAGATGACAAATCTAAGAAAAGAAATTTTTCCTCCCACTCTCACCTCTGCTCTCGTCCAGGCAGACCTCAAAAAGGTGTATGAAAAAATTATGTTAAGCTCACATGAAATGATGAGATATCAATATATAAAAAAATGGCCACACCGAACTCATAATAGAGATATAAAATAAAGATGGAATCTCATCATTATCATACACCAAATCACCATGTTATCACCAGACCATACCATATGAGGTGGGGAGAGGGGGGGTCCAAGGAAGTTTCCTATAAAACGAGCCGAGCTACTCGGCTCGTGTACCGGACGTTCGTCAAACGACTCCGTTAAAAAAAAACACTTCGTTTAATCACCAATGTATTTATATAAATTAATTAATCCAATTAATTAATTATATCAAATACAAATATATTTCTCTAAGAAATATAATTTATGAATTAAATTAATTACCCGGTAACTTAATTTTAATTTATAAGACCGCTATTTATGATTTATCCAATAAATCATAATTAGATATCCAATATCTAATATAATTAGAGAGATAATAAATTCACATTAATCCGTCAACGCTCCTAATGCGCGACTCCGTAGGTCCGTCTCAGCCGGCATTGGGAGGAACCAATGAGTGCGGGCGAGCTTAGCCACTTAGTCAGAACACCCCGCATCCAACCGGAATATTACACGCCACAGGACACACAAGGGTCCCGCCAGGCTGACGACACACAAGATTTAACCACCATCCAATACATAACAACCATTGCATAATAGTCCAACAAGGTTACAAAACACAAGTTAGGCCTCGGCCGCGGCCAAAAGAGTATATTTCAAATCATCACTGAACGCAAACATTACACGACAAAGTACAACTCAAAACCAACCATAATACAGTATATAAAACTGACTCAACATCACAAATACAACAGATCGATGCGAGCTCTCTAACATCCAAAGGTGCTTGTCAACTCCGTGTGCGCCACATGGGGGCTCTGTTCTCGAGAATACCCGAAATGTACAAAACATTCCACCCCAACAATGGGGTTAGCCACAACCGCTAGTGCAAGTACAAGATTACAATTATTTTAATCCATGTGCATTTCCAAATCATTTCAAAATCCCAAAACAGCTTCAATTTACGATATTCCGAATATCAATATCAATCACCAAAAAAACACTCCGACAACCCTCGCGACCCGGTCCGCCCTCAAGCCACTAAGTCTCTGTGTGCCCCGTCGAGCAATCCCAGTGAGGATGTCCACTCAAAGTATCTCTCGTGACCCGGTCCACCGCTAAGCCACTGTGTCCCCGTGTGACCCGTCGAGTCAATCCCCGAGTGAGAGTACCCGAGAATAACCTTTCAACTCTCATCATTCTCTAAACCATCACGTAAATGCATGCCATAAACTAATGCAATAAAGTACTTGCCTGAACTTTCTTACTCTCAAAGGAACAGATTTACGAACAAGGTTACGGTCCGAACTATCTTCCGAATCCCGCTCCTAACAAACATTGAGGCTTTAATCGTTACAATTTGTTGGAGACACGAAAATCCATCCTAAGTTCTACCCTTAGGACCATTTAATCGAGTACTACGAGGGCGTAATGGGTTTTGCTCGATTTACAAAAGAGGATTTGGAATCAATCCACAAAACCTTGAGGAAATCATGAAATCATACCTATACAACCATTTTCAACTACAATCCATCATGATTTGGAGTTAAAACAGCTGGAGAAACGAGATCCCCAAAATCCCCAAATTTCCCCAAAGTTAGGGTTCTACGGAAGGATTACCTCAATTCCTTGGTGAAGACGACGTAAGATTGATAGATCTTTACTTGAAATTGAAAAGATTTGAGCTTCAACCGTGCTCCGCCGAAAGCCTCGCCTACACTGCCCGGAGTCATCTAGAAGCTCAAGAAGAGGAGAGAAAATGAAAATGACAAGTGTTGACTGCAACACATGTATTTATATAAGTGTGCCTTAGCGCGCTAACGCTACCGAATAGCGCGCGCTATCGGCCTAGGTCTACAGCCTGCACCCTACGCCAGCTTTAGAAACCCTTCGTCCACACCGGTAGCGTGCGTTACACCGAATAGCGTGCGCTACGACCGACGAGTTAGCGCACGCAACGACCGTCTTAGCGCACGTTACTGTTGGTCCGCTAAAGTCCAGACCTCACTGCCTTACCGCCCGGGTCACTTAGCGTGCGCTAACACCCAAAGTGGCGTGCGCTACTGTTCCCTAGCGTGCGCTACTATGATACCTTAGCGTGCGCTAGCTCAATTTTTAGTCCCACCCGGTTGCTCTCGGATCGCCCCATGCCGGTTAGCGTGCGGAACCACTTGTAGTAGCGCCAGCTAGCCTACAACTTCCGTTGCGTCGCTACCCATATAAAGTAGCGCACGCTAATCCCGTTGCGAAGCGATGCAAGCGGTTCGACACCACGATGACGGATATTAACGGAATACTAACAAGAAACACAACATACGTGCTCAATTTCGAATCAAACACATGATACCAATGTTCAAAAAATTACGAACCAAACTACAAAGTTCTGAATTCCTAATTATAAGCGATAAAAGGTACGATTATTACATTCTCTCCCCTAAGAATAAGTTTCGTCCCAAACTTACGAAGTGAATAATTCGGGGTATCTAGACTTCATATGCTCTTCCTGTCTCCCACGTGGCTTCTTCCGATCCATGTCTCGACCATTGTACTTTGACCAAGGGAATAACTTTACGTTTAAGTTGTTTTACCCGACGCTCCAAAATCTGGATTGGTTTTTCCTCAAAGGTGACATCGGAATTTAATTCAATCTCCCAATAATCTATGATATGCTTAGGGTCCGTACGTATTTCCTCAATTGCGAAACACGAAATACATTATGCACATGACCCGTTGAAGGCGGAAGGCCCACACGGTAAGCAAGTTCGCCAATCCGTTCTATAATCTCGAATGGTCCAACATATCTCGATCGAGTTTACCTTTCTTCCCAAAGCGATAAATTCCCGGGTTGGCGATACTTTTATCAACACATGATCGCCGACTTCAAACTCTAGCGGTCGACGTCGATTATCGGCATAGGACTTACCGGCTTTGGGCGGCCAAAAGCCTCTCGCGAATCAAAGAGATCTTTTCCCGGTCTCCACTAACATATCCGGCTCCGTCCCAATCGATTCGGAGGAATCATCCCAACACAATGGTGACTTACATTTCCGTCCATATAAAGCCTCAAACGGTGCCATCTTAATCGACGCATGCCAACTATTATTGTAGGCAAATTCGATTAGTGGCAAATGCGATTCTACCATGCTTCCAATTTAGGGCACATGCTCGCGGATGTCCTCAAGAGTCTCGAATTGTCCGTTCGGATCGCCCATCGGCCCGAGGATGGTACGATGTACTGAGCCTCAGTTCCTTCCCTAAAGCTCGATGAACGGATTGCCAAAAGTGCGACACAGATCTACCGTCTCGATCGGAAATAATGCTCTTAGAAGTCCCGTGTAACCTTACAATTTCCGCGATGAATACACGAGCTAGTTTTTCGGGCCCCCAATTATCCTTAATTCCCAGAAAGTGAGCTGACTTGGTTAGTCGATCGACAATAACCCAAATCATGTTCATCCCTGTTCGCGTGCTCGGCATGTTGGTGACAAAATCCATCGTTATATCCTCCTATTTCCATTCTGGGATTGGTAGCGATTTAAGCAACCCCGCTGGCCGTTGATGTTCAACCTTGACTTGTTGACATGTCAAGCATTTCGAAACGAACTCTTCAACATCATTCTTCATATTGCTACACCAATAGTTATTCTTCACGTCCTTATACATTTTGCTCGTACCGGGGTGAAGAGAATACGGTGTAGTGTGCGCTTCCCTCAATATGGTCTGCTTAAGTTCGACGTCTGCAGGTATACAAAGTCTACCTCTAAACTTTAAAACACCATCATCCTGAATCATAAATCCTGGAGCTTTTCCTCTCATCACATCCTTCCTTAGCTGGACTAGTAACGGATCCTCAAATTGCTTTGACTTGACTTCGTTGATCAAGGACGACGTGATCTCCAAAGTACATAATTGGCCTTGAACTTTCTGGAGCCAAATCTCTATATCTTGCCTAATTATGACTCGACGGATCTCGTGTTGAGATGTAAGCATACTCAGCATTTGGAGGGATACGGGTTTCCGACTTAATGCGTCCGCTACCACATTAGCTTTTCCTGGATGATATAATATTTCCAGGTCGTAATCCTTAATCAGCTCCAACCATCGACGTTGTCTCATATTTAGCTCCTTTTGGCTAAATATATATTTTAGACTCTTGTGATCCGTGTAGATTTTACACGGGGAACCATAAAGATAATGCCTCCAAATTTTTAGCGCGAATACAACCGCCGATAACTCTAAATCATGGGTAGGGTAATTCATTTCATATGGTTTCAATTGTCGGGACGCATATGAAATCACTCTACCTCTTTGCATCAAAACACAACCCAATCCAAGTCCGGAAGCTTCACCGTACACCTCGTAATCGTCGGTGCCCCGAGGTAACGATAAAACGGGCGCCGAAGTTAATCGTCGTTTAAGCTCATCAAAATCAAGCTTTTGCCTCTCGTCTCGTCCACTCGAATTTCGAGATTTCGGAGCAATCGAGTAAGTGGTCGAGCGATTTTGAAAATCCTTCACGAACTCGCGATAGTATCCGCAAGCCCTAGAAAGCTCCCGGTCTCCTTCACATTCCTAGGGGTTCCCACTCAACAATGGCCGCTATCTTTTGGGGATCCACTCGAACTCCATCAACCGAAATTACGTGACCAAGAAATGTCACCTCTTTAAGCCAGAACTCGCACTTTGAGAATTTAGCGTAAAGTTTCTCCATTCTCAAAGTGTTCAACACCATTCGGAGATGTTTAGCATGATCTTCCCCATTCCGGAGTAGACAAGAATATCATCAATGAAAACGACCACAAATTTATCAAGATAGTCAATGAAAACTTTGGTCCTCAACTGCATAAACACGGCAGGAGCGTTGGTCAGGCCAAATGGCATAACCACAAATTCGTAATGGCCATACCGAGTACGGAAGGCAGTCTTCTAATGTCAAAATCCCGAATCCTCACCGTAATATCCCGATCGCAAATCAATTTTAGAGAATACCGTGGCACTGAAGTTGGTCGAACAAATCGTCTATCCGAGGTAAAGGATATTTGTTCTTAATAGTTAACTTATTCAATTCCCGATAATCAATGCATAGACGGAACGATCCGTCCTTCTTCTTAACGAAAAGGACCGGCGCACCCCAAGGTGATGCACTAGGTCGGATGTACCCTTTATCCAGAAGCTCGCCCAATTGTTTCTTCGCCTAACATCTCGGAGGGTGCCATACGATAAGGCGCTCGGAAATGTGGTGCGCTTGGCACAAGGTCAATAGGAAACTCTACTTCTCTAGATGGAGGTAATCCCGAGGTCATCCGGAAATACATCTGGGTATTCATTCACAACTGGAATGGATAATAAATCGGCTTCACCGTCATTTGTGCTCATGGCGTAACACCAATAACCAATACAGTCTTGTTTTAACAATCTTATCGCCTTAACGGCGGAAATCACTCCACCTGAACTACCCGGTTTACGACCCAAGAAAGTGTGCTCGGCACCATCTTCCGCTATTATAGAAATAGTTCGCGTCCTGTAGTTCATGATAGCACCATGGCGATTTAACCAATCATCTCCCAGAATTACATCCTCTCCTTTCAGATCTACCACTATGAGGTCTGAAGGCCAATCTCAACTCCCGATATACACGAGACAATTTTTAATCTCTTGGTTCCCAATCAAACGCTCTCCACTAGGAGTGCTTACTACGAATGGTTCGCACTCAATCAAACACCCAAGACCCAAACGTTTCACACAATCAAGAGCAATGAACGAATGGGTAGCTCCCGAATCAAATAATACCGATACAGGTTGAGAAAGTATTTGCGTGATACCTGCAGCTACCGGAGCCTGCTTCGCCTCGCACGCCTCATCTGGTACACTCTTGGCTGCACCGAACCCACACTCGATGCAGCTTGACGATCCCACCGACCTCGACCTCTTCCACGTCCCAGAGTCTGTTGCGGCTGATTAGACGTAGTCCCCGGGTTCACACTCGGGGTTGGTGCCGAACTCTACTGTTTAACAATTTTGGTGGCAGCCTTGCAATGAGCCGCCCGATGACCGGCTTGACCGCATGTGAAACAAATAACGGGAGGAAGTGGACATTCCCGACACTGATGGCCTGTTTGATTACAATTGAAACATTGTCCTCTACCAAAGGCAGAAGACTGGCCCAGTCGTAAACTCGGAGCACTACTGGCTTGCTGAACAGATTTCCCGATAGCAGAGTGAGAAGCTTGAGATTTGTGAAACCCACCACTTTTACTTCCTGAAAAACCACCAGTCGTCTTTGGCTTCTTCATATCGGTACCCGACCTTGACGCGGAAATGACCATCTCGATAGCCAAAGCACGATCCTGATATTCCTTCAACGTAACGCATCTGAAACCCGCCATAGCCTCACGAATCCTGGGCTTCATTCTCAAATAAAAGTAACGGATTTTACCCGCTTCGGTCCTTACTTACTCACGAACATGGTTAAGTTGCTGATTATACGTAACAATGGCCTCGGTGACAGGTACATCCTGAGGTGTTGCCGTAAAGAAATCTGCAATTCGTTTTTCTCTAATAGGCCAAGGGCAATACTCTTCCTCTATCGCAGCTTTAAACTCGGCCCAAGTGGCCACACGATCCGTAGGTTTCGCAGCTTCCCACCAATCCGCAGCCTCCTTGTCAAGGAAGTACTGTACAATAGGGACCCGTCTTTCTTCGGGGCACGCAACGGCGTCAAAAATTTCGCCAAACCAAACAACCATCCTTCCCATCCCAATGTATCGACGCACCAAGAAACGAGGAGGTTGCATCTTCATCACCCTCAAGCCATTTACTCTCATCCGTGGGTTGATCATGATGTCCGATTCATTCAACTTGACTAATTGTGCCGCTACTGGAGTATAGCAATATGCCGCATTCACATTAGTGTCACCGACGGTTCTTGACTTACAGAGGATCCGGCTGACCGCTCGGGTTCAAAGAAGCGGTGTTCGGCTCCGTATGGGATGCCGAATCAGATGCATCATTAGAATGTGTGCCAGATTCGTTAGCGGTACCACGACCACGGCCTCTGCCGCGTCCACGTCCGCCACGTCCACCACGGCCTCTCTGTAACACCCCCAAGTTATTTAGGGTATATTACAGCGCCGTGAGCCCCGCCGTGGGACCCACAAGGCTAAACATACGCGGAACTATAAACTTGACCGATAAGGTCTACATACAAAAGAAAGGAAGACGATACAACTGATGTTCAAAACCATAACCAACGAAAACATATACATCACTTCACAAATCAATACCTCGCAACACAGCCGAACATCAAGGAAATCAAATACAATACTCGAGTATTTAAAAATCCATTCCAAGACAACAACACCGAATGGAGGAATCCAAGAAAATAACCGAGACAAGACACAGATCACACTTGCCCATCATCTTCATGCCGACTCCGCACTCCGGCCCGTCCGCTCTCCGAACTCCGAAATATATGAAACGTATTTCCCCCATAAAGGGTTTAGCCGTCGAATAGCTAGTGCAAGTATAACAATATGAAACATAATACTCCTCGACAATAAAGTAAATGTAATCCGTCAATTCATCAATATCCGTCAATTCATCAATGTAAGACTAGTATTCCGGAATAACTAAATCTCATAGCATCGCAACAATACATATATGAATACCGTGGAACCTCACCAGAGGCTACGGAACCCTCAGAGGACGCGTCGGTCCGTCCCGGAGTGGTTAATTCATATTATCCATGGAATCGCACCAGAGGCTACGAAACCCTCAGAGGACCCGTCGGTCCGTCCCGGAGTGGATATAAATAAGCATTCCATTAATATTTCATACTTTCAAAGTCGAGAACGCACATTCATAAATATATACTTACCTTAATAAACGCATCAAGATCCCAAGAACACGGTTCGACCGAAGCTTGAACCACGAAGAAGACAACGAACGGAAGGGTTTCACTCGAGTTCTTCACAAGAATTCGACCCTAACAACATAAATTCAATAAATCATCGATCATACGAGGAAGAATAATCGTAGAACGCCCGAAAACCCTCTATGACATTTTACCGACAACTTCAAGGCGTCGGTCAAGAACTCGACCAAAACAACGAATCGATACGATCCAACCATGGGATAACAAGGGAAATGATACAATACATCTAAATAATCATCAATCCATCACAATCCTAAGTTAAATCGGATTAAACGGATTTAAATCGAACAAAATACCCAAAATCCCCAAAATTAGATTTCGGAAAATCAATTGATTCGCTCGATCAAAGGATGTTATAGGATGGATGATTGATGATATGAGCTCCAAGACTCCATGGATATGTTGTTAAACATGGCTTCAAGCTTAGAACACGCCACCGCTAAGAGGAGAAGAAGAAGGTGAAAATGGCAAGAAAACGTCTGCGGGGCCTTTTATAGGGCCGATCGCCCTCCGAACACGGCCCGTGCCGATCGGCACGGTCTGTCGCATACCTGGCCGACAGGACTCGACCGTGTCCCGCTTGACACGGTCGCGCGCCGAGGGCCTTCCGACAAATGACTCCGTCCGACAAAGAATCGGCATGACTCGATCGCGCTGCACGACACGGCCGGGCGTGGCCGGGCGCATTTATCTCGCTTATCCTAAGGGTTCGGCACGGCCGTGTCGGACGACACGGTCGGGTCCTGAGGCAGAGACTCCGCATTTCCGGACGAGTACGGCACGGCCGTGTCGGACGACACGGCCGGGTTCGGCCGCGCGATCGGCCAATAACGAGCGGGTGAGCTAAAACGACCATAACTCTCTCGTCCGGACTCCGATTGACTCACCGTTTGAACCATTGGAAAGCTAACTCGATGCTCTATAATATTTTTGGAGCTTCCAAGAATTTATGGTGATTTAACAAAGTCGAACTCATACGTGGAAAAGTCGCTAAAGAACACGGAATTCAACAGAACGATACCGAAACGAACTCGGATGACAAAAAGTGTAGAATTAATCATTCTCAGGATGACGAAACGGTCCCAAGCAAGTCGTCAAAATAGACTTCCGCCAAAAATAGAAAATTTCCGGGGAACAAAAATTACGGGTATTACATTCTACCCTCCTTAAAAGAAGTTTCATTCCGAAACTTAAAACAGTAGGGGAAGAAATATTTCGCCAGAAAACTCAACGAGATGCACAAGAATCAAACATACGCCCAAACGGCGAATCATCAATATAGAACATAACAATACATTACCCGAAGGTAAACCAAACCAATGCCGAAAAGATACGAATTCACAATGCCCGAAGGCTCCAACGGAAATACCGATACATCACAATGGCTCTGAAGCCGAATGACCCAAAGTCAGAATCATCACAATACAGATCTCAAAGAAGCAAACCTGACTATCGGACATACCCCTCGGCGTATGAACAACCAGTCGCAAATCGTCGGACATATCCAATACAACATGGACTACGAACGATCAATCAAAAAAGCTCAAGAGGGACATCACAGTACGCCCGATCCGGAAATGTGTTCGTGCACATGTCCACCCCGTATACGGAATCCAGAATATACGTGTGACAATGTACCTAATTAGCCTCAAGAACTACGTCTCGTGTGCACACCCAATGCGGTAATATACACGCATGACCATCGGGTGCCTGGCTAAAAATCTTACACATAACCAATCGGCACGCAGACATGATTCCAGATATGCCACGATACAACATGACAACGAAACTCAAGGGATAAAACATCCAATACGGATCATACGACTCACCAAGTGAACGATGACACACGAATAATGAAAGATCGACACGACCAACGATATTCAAAACAATCATCCTGGGATCAGAATTCCCTAAGGACCGATTAACACGAACAACGATCACAACACAACAGTTCGGGAAAATCCTCAACCTCCAACGATTACAAAATTACCGAGTTCACAAGAATAATAGTGTGCTTCCTTGAATCGGTCAACACGACAATAATAATTCAACGGATGGGAATTATCGTTGATAATCCCAATTCAATACTTCGATTACCGTAGAATGGCCAATCGATAACAACGATACAACGGATGAGAGTATCTTCGACAATGGATGGGAATTATCCTTGATAATCCCATTTCAATACCTCGATTACCCTAGAACGGTCAATCGATAATCAATGATACGATAGAATAGATGTCCCGGTGTCTTAAACCGACCACCAAAACGGAGATGACAAAAGGATATATCAAATGTCCCCAATCGGTTAACGCAACATCATAGCAAATGCATCCAATTCGATGACAAAGATTCAACGATGTCTCGTAACGACATTAATCGCGAATAATAATAATCGATACATCGATACCGCGAACCGCTATCGATAGCAACTTTACCAACAAGTATCGTAATGCCTTGAACCGCCATTTACAAACAACAAGAACATTTGGCATAATTTGCCGACGGCCGTGTCAACCAATCTCTTGACATCAATACAATCATAAAGAGGCCAAGTCCCAAAATGATACACATAATCGTACGCCTACACGATAACATTAGTCTCATTGATTAGTACGAGTATAAAACTTGTCTCGACCAAGTTAATCGATGAACCCTTCAATCTTAACCGCAACACAACAACATAATTCACGATCAAACATCATACCTTATTGTAAAACGAAGGATTGATAATCAACCGGTTCGATGACGACCAATATCAATACCACCAAACCACGAACTCAATCGCTTTACCATATCTCGACTAATCACAACAACAATCCAACTCGGACACTTACAAATCTTGTCCACAATACGAGTGAAATATGATGATCATATCAGCAACCAATTCGACCAATAATAAGGGTCTAAATGTTCCAAACTCAATTCTTAAATACGAATTGACAAGGTTCCCTTCTCGTAAATCCATCGTTAAAATTTACTTATAACCGTCCAATTCGAATCATCCGACCGTTCAAAACAATAGATAATCATATTAAAAAGGTTATCAAACAATCCATTCATTCGATTTGAATATTTACTCCATACGTATGGGCTTCCAAATTCATAGATGAATAATAGTCTCATCAAACTCATAATCACATTCGTATTCCTATACGAATATTATTTCCAACACATAATTTAGCTCTAGATATGAATATTCCATATTCATTTTCAAAACATCAACACTTCTAAAAAAAAATTTTCATCACCTCGTATAATTCAAGAGTTCTTCAAGAACATGAAATATCCGAAATCACGTTCAGAACAACATCTCCGAGGTATATATCTCCATGTTACCATTTTCTTCATCATGTCATTCATACAATCTCAAGAATCGCAACAAAACCCTTATCACCATATGAAGAAGATCTCAATGATCATATCAACATCCGAAATCTCTTATTACAATTCCAACAAATCTCGTATAACATTATCACATGATACCATAATTGTAACACCCCAGATCCTACTGGTAATATTACACGCAGTAAACCCTTCTCACAAGGATTTACCAGTGCTAAGCACAATTTCCACGTCATTCCAAAATGCCAAAAAGACCGATGACGGTAATATTTTTCAAATACTAAAAAAATCATTTTCCAAATACCGTCAAAACGATCAAGGTTAAAATGCCAAAAACTCGGTTTAGGGAATCGGTTTTACAAAATAAAATTTCATTGGCAAAATACCAAAATCCATTTCAAAAATACTCACGCAATGGATAAAAGTACAGTCCAATTTATGCATTTTCATTAAAATAATACGAACATCAAAATACACGATTCCCAACATACTCCCTCCCAAGTAGTAATCCAAAAAGAAAAAAATGAGCCACTATCAAAGGGATATGAGGATTACCTTGTATGGACGAACCACGAAGAAAGAATAATTGAACTCCATTCCAAGAATCATTAAATCATCATAGTCATCATATGGCCTCAAGAACATCAATATCTCTATGATTCCATAATCATAATCAACATATTCAAAGCATATCATTCTCTTCCTTCAACATAAACCTCATAGAATATGGATAACACAAGGAATCACTTCAAGAATCAACAATAGTTCCATAACTAAGCTCTAATTCCATGATTCCAAGCTCACAATCATGTTAAAAGTGCTTAGAACACTCTTAAAAGTGAAGAGGGACGAGTTTTGGAGAGAAATATCTCAAAGGATCGTGAGAGAAATGAAAGGCAACACTTCAATATATAAATTGCACTCTCATTACGTACGTAGGTGTCCTTTCTTAACGACGTAACAACTTTAACGCGTGTAATCCAAAATCCATAACGCACGTAACCATCTCATTGCCTCATTCCGTACCCATTACGACGTAACCCATACCATATAACGCATTTAATATACCGTTGACTTGCTACCGCATAATGGTTGTGTTACGTACATAACACGCCCCGTATAACGTCGTAACACGACGTTGACTCACCCGTCAACATCCTCCGCCGAAAGTTGCCGAAACAGATCCCACCGCCTCACAGACTCCTGCCTCGTCCGATGCCTTCGTTACGTACGTAATACCTTAGCCTTGACGTACGTAACCATGCCAATCTTACGTACGTAATCTCACCTTATTAACGTACGTAATAATTCCATACTTAGCCAATTTCAACAATTCCTGTCCAAAGTCATGACATACCAAATACGAGCATACGGCAAAATCAATACATATACTCAATTCAATAACATTTTCAAACGTTCACAACGTCCTCGAGCATAATTAACCATCCACGATATCCAATATATAAACGAAAAAAAATATCCGAAAATCGGGATATTACACTCTACCCCCCTTAAAAATAAGTTTCGTCCTCGAAACTTGCAATCACTCGCACAAACATTTCAACGGAAAATCCAAAATCACCAAGATAACCAAGAATTTTCGAATAATCCGAACAACATACTTACAGGTCTGTGAAGACGAAGATCTCCCGTGATACTAGCATGCGACTCCTAAACAAAGTCTCAACATAATACCGTTACACACCAATATCGCAATTAGCAATTTAACAAAATCTCAAGGAAGGGTTCACGTCCGTGATCACAGACACGATTCTTCCTACTTTCAGCCAACATTCTGAAGGGCACACACGTGCGTAAGTATAATCCGAATCGCACATTCTCGAAGTGACCAATTCCCAAGAATACCAAGCTATAAACGAAACGATTAAGAAAAATACGAGAAGAGTGAGAGGACTTACAAGTACGGTCGCACGGTGATGATGGCAGAGTAGTGATATCAGGCAAATGCCGACTCAATCGACTCCAAAAGACCGACACCTAGGTATCCATAAACCTAAACTCGATACCATATTCGGTAACACCCCAAGTTATTCAGTATATTACACACATGAGCCCGCCGTGGGACCCACAAGGCTAAACATACGCGGAACTATAAACTTGACCGATAAGGTCTACATACAAAAGAAAGGAAGACGATACAACCGATGTTCAAAACCATAACCAACGAAAACATATACATCACTTCACAAATCAATACCTCGGCAACACAGCCGGAACATCAAGGAAATCAAATACAATACTCGAGTATTTAAAAATCCATTCCAAGACAACAACACCGAATGGAGGAATCCAAGAAAATAACCGAGACAAGACACGATCACACTTGCCCATCATCTTCATGCCGACCTGCACTCCGTCCGCTCTCCCGAACTCGAAATACATGAAACGTATTTCCCATAAAGGGGTTAGCCGTCGAATAGCTAGTGCAAGTATAACAATATGAAACATAATACTCTCGACAATAAAGTAAATGTAATCCGTCAATTCATCAATATCCGTCAATTCATCAATGTAAGACTAGTATTCCTAATAACTAAATCTCATAGCATCGCAACAATACATATATGAATACCGTGGAACCGCACTGCAGGCTACGGAACCTCGAGGACCCGTCGGTCCGTCCCGAGTGGTTAATTCATATTATCCATGGAATCGCACTGCAGGCTACGAAACCCTCAGAGGACCCGTTGGTCCGTCCCGGAGTGGATATAAATAAGCATGCCATTAATATTTCATACTTTCAAAGTCGAGAACGCACATTCATAAATATATACTTGCCTTAATAAACGTTACCGAAGATCCCGAAGAACACGGTTCGACCGGGAAGCTTGAACCACGAAGAAGACAACGAACGGAAGGGTTTCGACTCGAGTTCTTCACAAGAATTCGACCCTAACAACATAAATTCAATAAATCATCGATCATACGAGGAAGAATAATCGTAGAACGCCCGAAAACCCCTCTATGACATTTTACCGGACACCTTCAAGGCGTCGGTCAAGAACTCGACCAAAACAACGAATCGATACGATCCAACCATGGGATAACAAGGGAAATGATACAATACATCTAAATAATCATCAATCCATCACAATCCTAAGTTAAATCGGATTAAACGGACGAAATCGAACAAAATACCCAAAATCCCCAAAATTAGATTTCGGAAAATCAATTCGATTCGCTCGATCAAAGGATGTTATAGGATGGATGATTGATGATATGAGCTCCAAGACTCCATGGATATGTTGTTAAACAACATGGATTCAAGCTTAGAACACGCCACCGCGAAGAGGAGAAGAAGGTGAAAAATGGCAAGAAAACGTCTGCGGGGCCTTTTATAGGCCGATCGTCCTGCCGGACACGCCCGTGCCGATCGGCACGGCCGTGTCGCATACCTGGCCGACAGAGACTCGACCGTGTCCTCGCTTGACACGGTCGCGCGCCGAGGGCCTTCCGACAAAGCTGACCCGTCCGACATGACTCGGCATGACTCGACCGCGCTGCACGACACGGCCGGCGCGGCCGGGCGCATTTATCTCGCTTATCCTAAGGGTTCGCACGGCCGTGTCAGACGACACGGTCGGGTCCTGAGGCAGAGACTCCGGCATTTCCGGACGAGTACGGCACGGGCCGTGTCCGACGACACGGCCGGGTTCGGCCGGCAGTGATCGGCCAATAACGAGCGGGTGAGCTAAAACGACCATAACTCTCTCGTCCGGACTCCGATTGACTCACCGTTTGAACCATTGGAAAGCTAACTCGATTCTCTATAATATTGCAACGATTTAGAATTTTTGGAGCTTCCAAGAATTTATGGTGATTTAACAAAGTCGAACTCATACGTGGAAAAGTCGCTAAAGAACACGGAATTCAACAGAACGATACCGAAACGAACTCGGATGACAAAAAGTGTAGAATTAATCATTCTCAGGATGACGAAACGGTCCCAAACAAGTCGTCAAAATAGACTTCCGCCAAAAATAGAAAATTTCCGGGGAACAAAAATTACGGGTATTACATTCTCAGCATACTGAGATATAGAAGAATTAAAATTATCAGAACAGTTCATAATTCAAGGAACTTAAATCTACCTTACTATGAAAGCGACAAGGCACAAAGAGAGTTAAGGAGTCTTACCACCATGGGTCACACGTCTCGACAGCATCACACGGTGTTGAGCTCGATCAGTTTATACGACTCTTACGACTTGACAATCGAATGTCCAAAGGCCTAGGTATTTCCGAAACCTAGGCTCCGATACCATAAATGTAACACCCCCAGATCCAACCGGGAATATTACACGCCACAGGACACACAAGGGTCCCGCCAGGCTGACGACACACAAGATTTAACCACCATCCAATACATAACAACCATGGCATAATAGTCCAACAAAGGTTACAAAACACAAGTTAGGCCTCGGCCGCGGCCAAAAGAGTATATTTCAAATCATCACTGAATGCAAACATTACACGACAAAGTACAACTCAAAACCAACCATAATACAGTATATAAAACTGACTCAACATCACAAATACAACGACTGATGCGAGCTCTCTAACATCCAGTGTGCTTGTCAACTCCGTGTGCGCCACATGGGGGCTCCTGTTCCTCGAGAATACCTGAAATGTACAAAACATTCCACCCCAACAATGGGGTTAGCCACAACCGCTAGTGCAAGTACAGTATTACAATTATTTTAATCCACAGGCATTTCCAAATCATTTCAAAATCCCAAAATACTCAATTTACGATATTCCGAATATCAATATCAATCACCAAGAAAACACTCCGACAACCCTCGCGACCCGGTCCGGCCCTCAAGCCACCAAGTCCCCGTGTGCCCTGGCCGAGCAATCCCAGTGAGGATGTCCACTCAAAGTATCTCTCGTGACCCGGTCCACCGCTAAGCCACCTGTGTCCCCGTGTGACCCCGTCGAGACAATCCCCGAGTGAGAGAACACGAGAATAACATTTCTACTCTCATCATTCTCTAAAACAACACAGAAATGCATGCCATAAACGAATGCAATAAAGTAATTGCCTGAACTTTCTTACTCTCAAAGGAATGCATTTACGAACAAGGTTACGGTCTGAACTATCTTCCGAATCCCGCTCCTAACAAACATTGAGGCTTTAATCGTTACAATTTGTTGGAGACACGAAAATCCATCCTAAGTTCTACCCTTAGGACCATTTAATCGAGTACTACGAGGGCGTAATGGGTTTTGCTCGATTTACAAAAGAGGATTTGGAATCAATCCACAAAACCTTGAGGAAATCATGAAATCATACCTATACAACCATTTTCAACTACAATCCATCATGATTTGGAGTTAAAACAGCTGGAGAAACGAGATCCCCAAAATCCCCAAATTTTCCCAAAGTTAGGGTTCTACGGAAGGATTACCTCAATTCCTTGGTGAAGACGACGTAAGATTGATATATCTATACTTGAAGTTGAAAAGATTTGAGTTTCAACCGTGCTCCGCCGAAAGCCTCGCCTACACTGCCCTGGAGTCGTCTAGAAGCTCGAAGAAGAGGAGAGAAAATGAAAAATGACAAGTGTTGACCGCAACACATGTATTTATATAAGTGCGCCTTAGCGCGCGCTAACGCTTACCGAATAGCGCGCGCTATCGGCCTAGGTCTACAGCCCAGACCCTTCTGCCCAGTTTAGAAACCCTTCTGTCCACACCGGTAGCGTGCGTTACGACCGAATAGCGTGCGCTACGACCGACGAGTTAGCGCACGCAACGACCCTCTTAGCGCACGTTACCTGTTGGTCCGCTAAAGTCCGCACCTCACTGCCTCTACCGTCCGGTCACTTAGCGCGCTAACACCCAAAGCTGGCGTGCGCTACTGCTCCCTAGCATGCGCTACTATGATGCCTTAGCGTGCGCTAGCTCAATTTTTAGTCCCAGTCCAGTGCTCTCTGGACTGCCCCATGCTGCCGGTTAGCGTGCGTAACCACTTGTAGTAGCGCGCGCTAGCCTTCAACTTCCGTTGCGTACGCTACCCATATAAAGTAGCGCACGCTAATCCTGGGTTGCAGAAGCGATGCAAGCGGTTCGACACCACGATGACGGATATTAATGGAATACTAACAAGAAACACAACATACAGGCTCAATTTCGAATCAAACACATGATACCAACCGAGGTCAAGTATTTACAAGACAGACCAACAAGGTCATAAAATAATTTAGAAAATCAACATAATTTACAACTCAATGACAATAATGAACTTGAACGTGGAAAGAAATGACAACTTGATTTAATGAATGAAAAATATACCCGTACAAGGGTGAATACTCGACCAAAAGAGAGAATACCAACTAAGATGAAACAAAAGAAAAGACTCTGACTCCTGTGTGATTAAGCATCATTGTTCTCCATCCCCTTCCAAGCCAATCTTGTGACTGCTCCCGAGCTACAAAAACTGAGCGCAATAACAGGCACCCACCCCCCGAAAACTTGGGGGTTAGCAAACTGGAATTTTGTTAGTGCAAGTACATAACATACAAGATATACGAAAAATATCAACACGGAAACTCAACGGACGCGAAGCCTTAACATGTTCCACACAATCACACAACCAGTACAGAAGAGTATTCATTTACACAAGGGAAATATATTCATACCATCAATTTCTTTTATAAAACATAGCACCAAAAAAACTTCAAACGAGCCCAATGAGTCATAAGATCTAGTTTGAAAACCCCATTTTTAAAAGGAAAATATTTTAATAAGATAGTTTTGAAAACATTAATGTTGACTCGAACTATCTTGGGGTTTTGCAAATCGAATGGGAAATACTTTTAGAAAATAAATTCAAGAGTCCACGGGTCCTCAACCCAAAGATGTGGAAAACAATCTTACAAGAAAATCAATTCAACGTCGTTCGAGGTCCTCGCCCAATTTATAGAACACTCACAAGTGAATCATTACGACATCTCACGGGATTCTCGACCCAATCCAAATAATATCATCACGAGATCAACCATTTCAATATTTCACGGAGTTCTTGACCCATTTCACAAAATATCATCACAAGATCAATCAAAGACACAATCTCTCAATCGACAAATCTGCTCAAGACCCTTGACTAATTAACCCTCGTAAATCTCGTCGAATATCCATGGTTTATTAACCCTGATACCAACGTTTAGAACAAGTTGAAACAAACTTTCAGAAAACACGAACCTCGGTGTATAACAAGACCAACATTTTACATTTAGTTTAAATAAACTTGAATTTCGAAAATCGTTTGGTATGGGTTCTTAGCTGTCACTCGAATATCCATTACCAATCACCTGCCAGCGCCTCCCTTGCACACTGTACCGGCGTTCACTCCACTATATTGGCCGCCCATTGCACATGTCACCGCGCCGGCGTTTCACTCCCACAGTATCCGCCCCTTGATCGCGCATTAAGTAACACCGGTGTACACCAATCATATGGAGCCGCTCATTGCAACAGACACTGTGCCGAGTACACGCCCCGCCCTCAGAGGCACCCGGATATGACGTCTCTCGTAACAAGTATTCACGTTGTTACAAATATCAAGCACACAATCAATCGTTGCAACAATTATCAAATCAATCCACCAATCTACACAATTTATTCATCAGTCCATGACCAAATAAATAACAACACACACTCTATTAATCAAGACTCAACACAATACGCCTTCGGCAAAACCAACCAATGCTACGCATACACGTAACTCAACCGAACGCATAAACTTTAGCATATTACTTCTATAAATATAGTTCGTACATTAATCCAAGTTGAGTACGTCAATTAGCATCGATAATATTCGCTCGACATTCATCGACATATGTATGTATATATATATATATATGTATATATATATATATATATACACATATCCACATACATATATTTAACATATAAATATATAAATATATCTATATTCATAGAGGTAATTTACACACTTCGGCAACAATGATTTCACGTAGTTATGATTCATATATCAAGGTACTTGCCTTGGTGATCTCTCGCGAATACTCCGGAAATATAGTTGATTGGAACAATCCGGAACTCCAATGAAAACAACAATCGGAAAGGCTCGACACTGGATTATCGTAGCGAATTCGTCCCTAATATCCTATCATTAAGTAAACAACCAATCACACGAGGAAAACATTGAAAGACGACTGAATCCTACCTGTATCCTTCATAACATACGTTACACAGCTATTTAACGTACGTTACGTCTGCACATTAGCATACGTAAGCTATGAAGCTTAGCGCACGCTATGCATGCAATTTGATAGTTCTTCTCAGGTGAGTCAACTAACTTGCCTGAGGGTATAATGTACGTAATGCATAGTGCTTAACGTACGTTATACTCACCCATATAATTCTCATGCGAATCTGAATGATCATATGGTGTTGATATCTTCGAATTTCCAGGTTAAACATGCCATCATAAAACTTACTCCAATATCGATTATAAATCTTCAAAGGTAGTTCGGAAAAATCTGAGGTTCTTATCAATATCATCATTACATTCAAACTATCATCTTTGAAGATCGGTTAACAATCCACTATTACAAGATATAATAAAACCTATAATAATCCTTCTCTCAAGTCCGTCTATAAAAAGCGATATCAATATTAAGTCTACGATCATTTTGAAAACACCATTCAATATGGGTTTATTAATCTCAGAAAACTTCCCTTGTCCATCATAACAAGATTCGAACGATAAAACATGAACATTTCAACTTCCAAAAACATGATGTTCGGTTAAAAGTCATCTATGGATCTTAATAATCCCGATAGTATCATAACATCCTTAAGAACACGAATTCAAGGTTGGAGTAACATTAACATACCTTAATGTGAGGAAACGCCGAGACAATATGTAGAATCCAACTCCGATTGCTTTAGTGCCAATCTAAGGTGATTCTTAACTCCAATGATCGAGTATATGTACTCTATAGGTGTTTTAGATGGCTGGAGGCTCTCTAGAAATGAAGGGAAACGAAGTACAAGTGAAAGGGACGAAGTGAAATGGAGTGGGGTGTTGTCTATATATATAATATCTTGAGCTTTACGCACGTTAGCCTTAAAGCTTTACGTACATTATCGATTTAACGCACTCTACCATTCGTTCTTAGCATACGCTATCGCTCAGAGCCAGCTTACTGTCTCATTCTGTACTCGCTTACGTACGTTACACCCTCGAGTTACGTACGTAAGCAACACCCATTATCGTACGCTAGTTACATACCTTAGCGTACGTTAACACCCGTTGACTTCAAAACTGTTCAGGTTCATCCGCGGGAATCTTTCCGAGCCCACCACCAGCCGTTCCATGTGCTCGCTAGCCTGCTCAATTATTGACTTCCTTACGTACGCTATGCCTAGCTCATAGTGTACGCTATATATAGCTCGTAACGTACGTTATGCTTACCTTTTAGCGTACGTTACGACGTAGTTGCATGTGAAGGATTAAAAGTTGATATTATCATGCATGTGGATATGAATACGGAAACGATCATACATCGATTGTAGATAGCACCAATTTGAGTAATACAGGGTTCAAATACGGACGAAAATACCCAACAATTTATCCGGATATTACATACTCTCCCTCTAAAAAGAAGTTTCGTCCCGAAACTTAAAATAGAGAGTGGTGGAACAATCAAGGAAATAACTATCTGTTCAGACCCGAAACATCACGAGAAATGTGCGAGTGCAAGGTTCTAGAAATACAATGATCGGATTTAGCAAGTATCTGGTACGTGAGTCGAGGCGATAACTTATATGTGAACATAAGAAGTTCAGGTGGAGATAAAAGCTCAAAGAGTTAAGGAAAATCACAAATGGCTTAGACGTCCTGAAATCATGTGTCGAACTCAACCAACTGCATTCAAGTTCATAACACATAGGAAATGATAAATGCACGAGTGGGAACAAATAGTTTGGAAAAAACTTTTGCAAGGATCACGTTCAGATGTGGATAGATCACAATAATTCACGGAGTCCAACAAAATGGCTCTGACACTCGTTCGAATGAAGGTAGACTAAGTAGAACATGGTAGTTTAAAATTGTCAAGAGGATCACAGATGAATCACTAATAATGAAAGTACTAAGAAGACAGTTCGGCCCTAAAACTTAAAACAACAGGAGTTGGAAACGAAAGGCAATGAAATTAAAAATGATCAAAGTCATGATTGTTGGAACTAGCAACGACTAGGACATAGTACAAAATCTTCATTCGCCTATGTTAGGCTCTTCAGCAGGAGACATAAGGTTTTGGGACATTCTCTGCCCACTTGCTCTGTTCACCAACAAGGTAGCATTCTTTGCCAACTCGGAAATTGTCTCACAATGTTTCTCCCGATGGCCTTCACACCCGCACTGGTAATAAGTCAAAAGTGGGGAGGGACAGTTTACACGAATATGCCCCGGATGGTTGCAGTTGAAGCACACTCTCTTCTTACCTAGAGTCACTGATGCTGGCTTGGGATTCCCAGCGCTCACTCCCGACCTCGAAGACGACGCGTTCGAACGACGTGGGGGTTTGGGAATCTTAGTCTCTTCACCGCCCAAAATTTTTTCAGATGTCCTCGGTCTCTTCTCTCTGTTCGTTGGCTCGGTCACAGAGGAGGTTTCATAGGATATCGTCGATCTTGATACTTCTTCACCGTAACATGAATCGTTGTCGTACGAACCACCTCATCGCTTCCACTTCCATTATCGCATCTATGTCCGCCAAGGCTCGTCATGCTAATGCAGATACCGTTTAGCGTTATCAAATAGTCAGTCGTACGGTATACCACAATTATCGACACAAGATTTGATTAGCATCCTTAGAATAACGGTAATATCGTAAAGCACGAAATTTCTGTAGTCAATTTCCAGTCCTCTGACTAGGACGATCATTATGCGTATGAAAATTTTTTGAAACAGAGGCCGAGTCACGTTGCGCTCAAAACTTGTAAATATTGTCCTTTATTTTAGAAGAGGATGTTTATACGACTCTAAAAATTATTTATTTTTGAGTAATGTATACAAGAAAATAAAAAATCGAATTGTAACTAATTTGAAATATTTCAAAGGTGTTAAGTTTTCAAATACTACAAATTGAAAATCTTTCCTCTTCTATCGAAATGTTTAATCAAAAGGATTTTTCACCAATATACGTGACCTCTTGACATAACTACATTAAATCATGGGTTTTACAATGTTAGGAAAATTTCCAAACACCACTTTAAAATGTTCGTGATTCAACCCGGGAATATTACACGCCGTGGACTCCGCGTCGGAACCCACCAAGCTAAAAACCGTTTACAAAATCATTTCAAAATATGCCAAAAGGCCGGTGATGGTAGTATTTTCCAAAACTCAAAAATCATTTGTAAAATATCAAATACCGTCAAAACGTGCAAGACCCAAATGCCAAAACTCGGTTTAGGGAATCGGTTTTATGAAGTAACAATTCAGTTTGCAAGATGCCAAAAGTAATTTCAAAATACTCACGCAGCGGATTAACACTAAAAGGTTTATTCTACTAAAATGCAGAAACCGATAAATATGTTCGACTTCCGAAGCATACTACGTAACCATTCTCACTCGGACCGTATACGCAAGTAATATTCTAAAACAATATAATCACCAACAAGTTCTAACCCTTAGTTCACATTAAATACATTAACACAATATAATCAAATACGTATATAAGGGGACTTACGATTCGGGAGGCTTACCATCACGGATTGGTCGAAGATGATGTTGGAACCACGATACTAATCACAACTCTGACGCGCGCGACTTACACAAGACATGGACTTGACCCAACGGCCTAGGCTTTTCGCAAACCTAAGCTCTGATACCATATCTGTAACACCCCCAGACTTCGACCGGGAATGTCACATGCCGTAGACCCTTCTCACAAGGATCTACCAGGCTAAACTTCAAAAGACTACTCAATGCTTGACCGATCGAGGTCAAGTATTTACAAGACAGGCCGACAAGGTCATTAAACAATTTAGAAAACCAATGTAATTTACAACTCAACGACAATAATGAACTTGAACGCGGAAAGAAATGACAACTTGATTTAAGGAATGAAAACTACACTTGTATAAGGGTGAATACTCGACCAAAAGAGAGAATACTGACTAAGATGAAACAAAAGAAAAGACTCTGACTCCTGTGTGATTAGCATCATTGTTCTCCATCCCCATCCAAGCCAATCTGTGACTGATCCCGAGCTGCAAAACCTGAGCGCAATAACAGGCACCCACCCCCCGAAAACTCGGGGGTTAGCAAACTGGAATTTTGCGAGTGCAAGTACATAACATACAAGATATACGAAAAATATCCACACAGAAACTCAACGGCCGCGAAGCCTTAACATGTTCCACACAATAACACAACCAGTACAGAAGAGTATTCATTTACACAAGGGAAAGAAATTCATACCATCAATTTTGTTTATAGAACATAGCACCAATAAAACTTCAAACGTGCCCAATGAGTCATAAGATCTAGTTTGAAAACCCCCTTTTTAAAAGGAAAATATTTTAATAAGATAGTTTTGAAAACATTAATGTTGACTCGAACTATCTTGGGGTTTTGCAAATCGAATGGGAAATACTTTTAGAAAATAACTTCAAGAGTCCACGGGTCCTCAACCCAGCATGTGGAAAACAATCTTACAAGAAAATCAATTCAATGTCATTCGAGGTCCTCAACCCAATTTATAGAACACTGTCACAAGTGAATCATTACGACATCTCATGGGATTCTCGACCCAATCCAAATAATATCATCACGA
The DNA here is from genome assembly GCA_033398695.1 of Orobanche coerulescens. Classification (NCBI taxonomy): domain Eukaryota; kingdom Viridiplantae; phylum Streptophyta; class Magnoliopsida; order Lamiales; family Orobanchaceae; genus Orobanche; species Orobanche coerulescens. The sequence goes on along the minus strand of CM065815.1, from coordinate 115,971,230 downwards.
GATCAACCATTTCAACATTTCACGACGTTCTCGACCCATCTCACAGAATATCATCACAAGATCAATCAAAGACACAATCTCTCAATTGACAAATCCTGCTCAAGACCCTTGATTAATTAACCCACGGAAATCTCGTCTAATATCCCTGGTTAATTAACCCTGATACCAACGTTTAGAACAAGTTGAAACAAACTTTCAGAAAACACGAACCGCGGTCTATATCAAGACCAATATTTTAAAGTGAGTTGAAATAAACTTGAATTTCAAAAATCATTTGGTATGGGCTCTTAGCTGTCACTCTAATATCCGTTACCAATAAGCCTGCCAGACGCATCCCTTGCACACCTGTGTGCCGGTGTTCACTCCACTATATTGGCCGCCCATTGCACATGTCACTGCACCGACGTTTCACTCCCATAGGAGCCGCCCCTTGCTCGCGCGTTAAGTAACACCGGTGTACACCAATCATATGGAGCCACTCATTGCGCAGCATACACCAAGCCGAGTACACGCCCGCCTCGAGGCACCTTAAATGACATATCTCATAACAAGTTTTCACGTTGTTACAAATATCAAGCACACAGTCAATCGTTGCAACAATTATCAAATCAATCCACCAATCTACACAATTTATTTATCAGTCAATGACCAAATAAATAACAACACGCACTCTATCAATCAAGACTCAACATAATACGCCTTCGGCAAAACCAACCAATGCTACGCATACACGCAACTCAACCGAACACATAAACTTTATCATATTACTTCTATAAATATAGTTCGTACATTAATCCAAGTTGAGTACGTCAATTAGCATCGATAATATTCACTCGACATTCACCGACATTTGTATGTATATATATCTATACTCATATCCACATGCATATATTTAACATATAAATATATAAATATATCTATATTCATAGAGATAATTTATGCACTTCGACAACAATGATTTCACGTAGTTATGATTCGTATATCAAGGTACTTACCTTGGTGATCTCTCGCGAATACTCTGGAAATACGGTTGATTGGAACAATCTGGAACTCCAATGAAAACGACGATCGTAAAGGCTCGACACTGGATTATCATAGGGAATTCGTCCCTAATATCCTATCATTAAGTAAACAACCAATCACATGAGGAAAACATCGAAAGATGACCGAATCCTACCTGTACCCTTCATAACGTACATTACACACCTACGTAACGTACATTACGTCTGCACGTTAGCGTACGTAAGCTATGAAGCCTAGCGCACGCTATGCATGCAATTTGACAGTTCTTCTCAAGTCAGTCGACTGACTTGCCTGAGGGTATAACGTACGTAATGCATAGTGCTTAACGTACGTTATACTCACACATAATTCTCATGCGAATCTGAATGATCCTATGGTGTTGATGTCTTCGAATTTCCAGGTTAAACATGCCAGCATAAAACTTACTCCAATCTCGATTATAAATCTTCAAAGGTAGTTCAGAAAAATCTGAGGTTGTTATCAATATCATCATTACATTCAAACTATCATCTTTGAAGATCGGTTAACAATCCACTTTTACAAGATATAATAAAACCTACAATGATCCTTCTCTCAAGTCCGTCTATAAAAAGCGATATCAATATTAAGTCTACGATAATTATTGAAAAACCATTCAATATGGGTTTATTAATCTTAGAAAACTTCCCTTGTTTATCATAACAAGATTCGAACTCTAAAGCATGAATTAAAAGTCATCTATGGATCTTAATAATCCCGGTAGTATGCTCATAACATCCTTAAGAACATGAACTCAAGGTTGGAGTAACATTAACATACCTTAATATGAAGGAAACGCCGAGACAATAGGTAGAATCCAACTCCGATTGCTTGAGTGCCAATCTAAGGTGATTCTTAACTCCAATGATCGAGTATATGTACTCTATAGGTGTTTTAGATGGTTGGAGGCTCTCTAGAAATGAAGGGAAACGAATTACAAGTGAAAAGGACGAAATGAAATGGAGTGGGGTGTTGTCCATATATATAATGTCTTGAGCTTTACGTACGTTAGCCTTAAAGCTTTACGTACGTTATCGATTTAATGCACGCTACCATTCGTTCTTAGCGTACACTATTGCTCAGTGCCAGCTTACTATCTCATTCTGTACTCGCTTATGTACGTTACACCCTCAAGTTACGTACGTAAGCAACATGCATTAGTGTACACTAGTTACATACCTTGGCGTACGTTAACACCCGTTGACTTCAAAACTATCCAGGTTCATCCGCGGGAATCTTTCCGAGCCCACCACCAGCCGTCCCATGTGCTCGCCAGCCTACTCAATTATTGACTTCCTTAGATATGCTATGCCTAGCTCGTAGCATACGCTATATATAGCTCGTAACCTACGTTACGCTTACCTTTTAGCGTACATTACGATGTAGTTGCATGCGAAGGATTAAAAGTTGATATTATCATGCATGTGGATACGAATACGGAAACGATCATACTTCGATTGTAGATAGAACAAATTTGAGTAATACATGGTTCAAATACGGACGAAAATACCCAACAATTTATCCAGATATTACAGCACTCATGGCACGAAGCTCATTCGACGATATCGACATCGAAAGTCAAGTAAGTAATTCTTACGATGAACTTTTTGAAGCATTTGAATTATCACATACGGATTATCAAAATACTTTATCCGAGATTAAATCTCTTAAATCTAAAAATAAATCATTGGAAATTGACAATTCCAAAATTCTTGAAAAGGGAAAATTTATCTAGACCGATCATTCAAAATGCATTGAAAAAAAAATATTTTAAAGGATGGTCTCTTGAAAGTTCAAACCGAGCTGAAAAATTTAACGAAGAAATTTTCATGTGGAAATGATAAATTTGAACAAATGATTTGTGTTCAAAAATATACCTTGAATAAACAGGGGTTGGGATTCAAACCAAATTTGAAAAACGAATCCTTAAATTTTAATATACCCCGATGTGAAAAATATCTGAAAATTGGGCATCATTTTACGAATTGCAAAAGCCCATGACGGACGGTTAAAATAAAAAAGATTTGGATTCCAAAAGTGATAGTTATTCCGAACATCTTCCATATATCTAAACAAAAACCAACTCTCGGTTGGATCCCCAAAAATTGACATTCATCAAATTGGTATTTTACTCAGGGGGAGTAATATTTTTAAGGGGAGATATTTTAGGCAGAGGGAGTTATACCCTTTCATGCATATTTTATACATCAATTGGTATTTTTATTCGTTTATATTATTTACACTTTTTGCTGATGACAAAAAGAGGGAGAAAAATGATGAATGAGATAAAAAGTGTCATGGAAGAATGACGTGAAAAATAAAATGCAAAATGGGGGAGAAAAGAAAAAACAATGAAGTCGAAAAATATAGATCCCGTGAAAAACAAAAAGGGGAGAGAAAAGTCGAAAAGGACAGAAAAAGAACAGTTGGGAGAACTAATAAAACGATCAAAGCCGAAAACTTTGATTAGTAGAAATATACATATATTTTATTTTTGCAGGTATTTATCCATTCATAGGTGTTGTTTTGTAATAATAAAAATGGGGGAGATTGTTGGAATATTTTATTCCATACATTCATTAATAGAGTTTTGATGATTAAGTTGCTAAACAAAGCAAAATAACACAGAAGCAAAGCAAAGCAACGAAGGAGTCGAAGACGCAAAAAGTAGCCCAATCTGTATAGATAACGCACGCTATATATGTTGTATAGCACACTCAATCGAACGAAGATAACGTAATGTCCTACTCAAGGTGTCGCCGACCAAAGGAGTTTTTCACTTCGGGAAAAGGGCAAACTTAGTTCGCGGTATATCGGACCGTTTGAAATTTTGGACAGGGTTGGAGATTTAGCTTATCGCTTGGCGTTGCCTCCATCTTTGAGCCATGTCCATAGCGTGTTTCATGTTTCTCAGTTGAGAAAGTACGTGCCGGATCAAAGTCATATTATCGACTATAGCGAGATTGACGTAGCCGAGGATGTTACCTTTCCAGAGAGGCCGGTGAAGATCCTTGAACATCGTGAGAAGCCGCATTGACATAAAATCATTCCATAGGTTAAGGTGCAATGGTCAAGACATGGAGTCGAGGAAGCGACTTGGGAGACGAAAGAGAAGATGCGATCAGGATACCCCGAACTTTTTATTTCTTAAGTTTCGGGACGAAACTTTTTTGAGAGTGAGAATGTAATACCTGTACTTTTTATTGAATTTTGGCTTTGACGTTCCTTCACTTTTGTTGCTCTTGTAAGAACTTATCGAGATGTGATTGATTCTAGAGTTTCGTATCCTTCGGAGCATGTCCGTTTATGGAGTATTATTCTATATACAAATCACAATTCCCATGATATATAATAATATATAAATAATTACTGCCTTATTTAATTTAATATTCATAATTCACAATATAAAGCGCTCACTCTCTCATCCTGTGAATAGCATTCTAGTGAATACTCCTAACAATCTCCCACTTGCACTCAGTGCCACAAACTATGGTATCTAATACTCATACTCTCCGTATGTCACTCTACTACCATCAGAGATAGTGGCTTGGTCAGTGGATCAGCAACTTTATTTGTTATGTCTACTCTCTATGTTGGAATATTTTATTCCATACATTCATTAATAAAGTTTTGATTATTAAGTTGATAAACAAAGCAAAATAAAAAAAGAAGCGAAGCAAAGCAACGAAGGAGTCGAAAACGCAAAAAGTAGCCAAATCTGCATGGATAACGCACATATATACGTTGTATAGCACACGCAATCGAACGAAGATAACATACGTAACATACTCGGGATAACATACGTAACAAGGACCTACCTGCAGATCAGACGACTTACCTCATGAAGATAGCGCACGCTAAAGTTGGTGATTAACGCACGCTATCGAAGCAACCTCACGTACGTAACTCATATAGGTTAACGTACATAATGAGATTTCAAATCCAATGAATGTTGGAAAGAATCTAGTCAAAGTCAGCATATCAAACAGATAGTTTGATAAAATGAAGGCAACGGTTATATGAGTTAACGCACGCTACGAAGCATGGTTAACGTACGCTACGCAAGGAAGTTAACGTACGTAATACGAAGTCATAACGCACGTAAAGGAAGAAATGAAGCTACTGGACTAAAACTGGAAGTCGATAACGTACGCTACATGAAAGATATAACGTACGTAACGAGGCTTAACGCACGCTATGAAGAAAGGTTAGCGCACGCTAGAAAGTCAAAAGTGACTAACGGCTAGTTGGATTGAAATGGATATAAATACCAAACCACTTGGTATCAAACCGCACAACAACATTGAGCAAAGCATTCATACTTGAGATATCATTGTATTCATTCTAGTTTTTGTATTTGAGCTAATATTGTTTAGTGATTGAGTGTTATACACGAAATCATACACGAGAGGAAAAAGAAAATATACGATTGGATTCAGTGTTATTAGGATCAAGGATCCGGCATTGTTAGAATCGCAATCGATATCTAAGTGAGGTTCATCTAGTACCCATAGAATGCTAGATTGGTTGATTCCTTATCCAATAGAAAAGAAAAATGGTTTAACTTGGACCGACATAAAGACAAGTGATTGAACGGTTTACTCGGACCGACATAAGACGAGCTTGTAACGGTTATCTCTTGACCGATAGAAGAGAGGTGCAGAGGTTTATATTTAGCCTATAGAAAAAGATACCGAGAGGACGTAGGAACGTTTGGCCGAATCTCTATAAATCCTTGTGTCGTTTTATTTCTGCACTTTCATTTAAATACGCTTCCGCACAATAGCGCGTCTAACCGATCTTGTTTCAACAATTGGTATCGGAGCGGTTCCTCCAATAAGCGACTTAACATCCAAGGAGTCGATCCAAATGGCATTTCAAATTGCTCCAGTCGAAGGTCTTGCTCTTAACCGACCACAATTCTTGGACATATCAAATTTCAATACATGGAAGAAAAAGATGTCAATATTCATCCGAGCGTATGACATCGAGCTTTGGAAAGTGATATGTCTTTGTCCGAAAATTCCTCTCAAATCCGACGCTACGCTTAAATCTTTCGAAGAATATGATGACGCGGATTGGAAAAATGATCGTTACAATTGTAAGGCAACACAACTCCTATACTGTGCCTTAAATCCGGAAGAACACAACTGGATATCTTTGTGTGACAGTGCCAAAGAGATTTGGAAAATGCTTGAAGCCACATATGAGCGAACGTTTCAAGTCAAGGAGATGAAAATAAACATGTTCCTTCACGAGTGCGAGCTATTTCAAATGAAGGTCGTGGAATCCATCACGATCATGCTCGACTGATTTTCGGTCATCACTAATGGATTGGCATGCTTTGGAGAACCGCTTTCGAGTAGTGAAAAAGTTAAGAAGATCCTACGATCACTACCTCGAGAATGGGACGGTACGGTGACGGCTATAATGGAATATAAAGATTTAAATAATCTTGATTTTAGTGCTCTCGTTGGTTCACTTATAAACTACGAGATTGTTCTAAAATCTCGGAATGCTAAAACGAAGCCGAAGGAAAAGACGATAGCCATGAAGGCTAAGATGTCAAAAAGATAAGAAATCCCAGTTGATGAAAGCGACGAAGAATCGGCATATTAAGCCAAAAATATTAATAAGTTCCAAAACTTATTAAACCGGAGAAAGCAGGACATCCAAAAGGGCGAATCTAAGAAATTCAACAATAATTGTCGATTATGTGGTAAACCAGGCCACTTTGTGGAGAATTGCCGAGCAAAACCCAAGAAGGAGGTGTTAATTGCCACGTGGAGTGACGAAGACAAGGACGAAGATTTTCTCAATCAAAACAACCTCGCACTCATGGCGCGAAGCTCATTCAACGATAGCGACGTCGAAAGTCAAGAAAGTAATTCTTATGATGAACTTTTTGAAGCATTTAAATTATTACATACGGATTATCAAAATGCTTTATCCGAGATTAAATCTCTTAAATCTAAAAATAAATCATTGGAAATTGAAAATTCCAAAATTCTTGAAAAGGGAAAATTTATCGAGACCGATCATTCAAAATGTATTGAAAACAAAAATATTTTAAAGGAGGATCTCTTGAAAGTTCAAACCGAGCTGAAAAATTTAACGAAGAAATTTTCCTGTGGAAATGATAAATTTGAACAAATAATTTGTGTTCAAAAATATACCTTCAATAAACACGGGTTTGGATTCAAACTAAATTTGAAAATCGAATGCTTAAATTTTAAGATACCCCGATGTGAAAAATGTTTGAAAATTGGGCATCATTTTACGAATTGCAAGAGCCCACGATGGACGGTTAAAATAAAAAAGATTTGGATTTCAAAAGGAACCGTTATTCCGAACATTTTCCATATATCTAAATAAAAACCAAATCTCGGTTGGATCCCCAAAAATTGATTTTCATCAAATTGGTATTTTACTCGGGGGGAGTAATATTTTTAAGGGGAGATATTTTAGTCAGGGGGGTTATACCCTTTCATGCATATTTAATACATCAATTGGTATTTTTATTCGTTATTATTATTTACACTTTTTGCTGATGACAAAAAGGGGGAGAAAAATGATGAATGAGATAAAAAGCGTCATGGAAGAATGACGAGAAAAATAAAATGCAAAATGGGGGAGAAAAGAAAAAGACCAAGAAGTCGAAAAATATAGATCCCATGAAAAACAAAAAGGGGAGAGAAAAGTCGAAAAGGACAGAAAAAGAAAAGTTGGGAGAACTAATGAAACGATCAAAGCCGAAAACTTTGATTCGTAGAAATATACATATATTTTATTTTTGCATGTATTTATCCATTCATAGGTGTTGTTTTGTAATAATCAAAAGGGGAGAGATTGTTGGAATATTTTATTCCATACATTTATTAATAGAGTTTTGATGATTAAGTTGCTAAACAAAGCAAAACAACAAAGAAGCAAAGCAAAGCAACAAAGGAGTCGAAGACGCAAAAAGTAGCTCAATCTGCATGGATAACGCACGCTATATAGGTTATATAGCACACGCAATCGAATGAAGATAACGTACGTAACATACTCGGGATAACGTACGTAACAAGGACCTACCTGCAGATCAGACGACTTACCTGATGAAGATAGCGTACGCTAAAGTTGATGATTAACGCACGCTATCGAAGCAACTTAACGTACGTAACTCATACAGGTTAACGTACGTAATGAGATTTCAAATCAGATGAACGTTGGAAAGAATCTAGTCAAAGTCAGCATATCAAACGGATAGTTTGACAAAATGAAGGCAACGGATATATGAGTTAACGCACGATATGAAGCATGGTTAACATACGCTACGCAAGGAAGTTAACATACGTAATACGAAGTCATAACGTACGTAACGGAAGGAACGAAGCTACTGGACCAAAATTGGAAGCCGACGTACGCTACATGAAAGCTATAACGTACGTAACGAGGCTTAACGCACGCTTTGATGAAAGGCTAGTGCACGCTAGCAAGTCAAAAGTGACTAACGGCTAGTTGGATTGAAATGGCTATAAATACCAAACCACTTGGTATCAAACCGCACAACAACATTGAGCAAAGCATTCATACTTGAGATATCATTCTATTCTAACTAGTTGTTGTATTTGAGCTTATATTGTTTAGTGATTGAGTGTTATACACGAAATCATACACAAAAGGAAAAAGAAAATATACGATTGGATTCGGTTTTATTAGGATCAAGGATCCGGCATTGTTAGAATCGCAATCGATATCTAAGTGAGGTTCATCTAGTACCCATAGAAGGCTAGATTGGTTGATTCCTTGTCCAATAGAAAAGGAAAATAGTTTAACTTAGACCGACATAAAGACAAGTGATTGAACGGTTTACTCGGACCGACAGAAGACGAGCTTGTAACGGTTATCCCTCGACCGATAGAAGAGAGATGCAGAGGTTTATATTTAGCCTATAGAAAAAGATATCGAGAGGGCGTAGACACGTTTGGCCGAACCTCTATAAATCCTTGTGTCGTTTTATTTCTGCATTTTCATTTAAATACGCTTCCGCACAATATCGCGTATAACCGATCTTATTTCAACAATTGGTATCGGAGCGGTTCCTCCAATAACCGACTTAACATCGGAGGAGTCGATCCAAATGGCATTTCAAATTGCTCCAGTCGAAGGTCTTGCTCTTAACCGACCACCATTCTTTGACGGGTCAAATTTCATGACTTGGAAGAAAAAGATGTCAATATTAATCCGAGCATATGACATCGAGCTTTGGAAAGTGATATGTCTTGGTCCGAAAATTCCTCTCAAATCCGACGGTACGCTTAAATCTTTTGAAGAATATGATGACGCGGATTGGAAACATGATCGTTACAATTGTAAGGCAACACAACTCCTATATTGTGCCTTAAATCCAGAAGAACACAACCGGATATCTTCGTGTGATAGTGCCAAAGAGATTTGGAAAATGCTTGAAGTCACACATGAGGGAACGTCTCAAGTCAAGCAGATGCAAATAAACATGCTCCTTCACGAGTGCGAGCTATTTCAAATGAAAGACGATGAATCCATCACGATCATGCTCGACTAATTTTCGGTCATCACTAATGGATTGGCATGGTTTGGAAAACCGCTTTCGAGTAGTGAAAAAGTTAAAAAGATCCTACGATTCCTACCTCGGGAATGGGACGGTACGGTGACGGCTATAATGGAATCTAAAGATTTAAATAATCTTGATTTTAGTGCTCTCGTTGGTTCACTTATAAACTACGAGATTGTTCTAAAAGCTCGGAATGCCAAACCGAAGCCGAAGGAAAAGACGATAGCCATGAAGGCTAAGATGTCAAAAAGAGAAGAAATCCCGGTTGATAAAGGCGACGAAGAATCGGCATATTAAGCCAAAAATATTAATAAGTTACAGAACTTATTAAATCGGAGAAAGCAGGACATCCAAAAGGGCCAATCTAAGAAATTCGACAACAATTGTCGATTATGTGGTAAATCAGGCCACTTTATGAAGATTGCCGAGCAAAACCCAAGAAGGAGGTGTTAATTGCCACGTGGAGTGACGAATACAAGGACGAAGATTTTATCAATCAAAAAACCTCGCACTCATGGCACGAAGCTCCTTTGACGATAGCGACGTCGAAAGTCAAGAAAGTAATTCTTACGATGAACTTTTTGAAGCATTTGAATTATTACATACGGATTATCAAAATTGTAATGCCCGAATAAATGGTGTATTTACCTTGTACTCAACCTTGTATTATTTCGACTTCGTGATGTTATAAATCGTAGATTGGTTTCCCGTATTTGTGCCCTTATGTTTTTATATCTTTAAGCATTGCATGCATGATTTTGCACGTACTAACGTACGTTAACAAACGTTCATAACGTACGCTAAGGATTCAGTGTTACGTACGTTATCTGATGTCCTTAACGTACGTAAGCTAAGTCAACTTGGGTTCGGATAAGGGTCGGCTTGTGGGGGCCGAAGAGAGGGCCGGGGAAGATTCGTGTGATTCCCGCATGAACCTGGACATAGGCGTTACGTACGCTATGGTACATGTGTTACGTACGCTATAGACATGAGTATTACGTCGTAAAACCCGCGTGACTACGTACGTAAAGGAATGGCGAAATCGACCAGTGGAACTCGTCAAAGCGATTACGCACGTTAAGGCTAGGGTATAACGACGTTAAGCTTGTTACGACGTAAGGGGTTATTGCATAACGCATTTAATGCTTAGAAATCTATTTATAGAACATGACCCTCACTTCATTTCCCACTTTTGCCTTGGCCGATTTTTGCGTTCTTGAGACTATCCTTCACCTCATATCCCTCATATCATCAATTACCTCCGAATTTGGGAAGCTTAGGCCGGGTGAGTTGGTGATCAAGCTTCCGGTGAAGAGTTTATTGAAGATTTTCTTATTCTTTCATCTCTTAAGGTATGTTACGATTCACCAAGCTAGAGTTTACATTCTTAAACTATACTTTGAGCTTGTTTTGGAAATATTTGGACTAGATAATGATCTTTTGAGTCCAAAGACCATGTTTTGTAGTTTAGAACCCGATTATACCTTATCTTTCTTTCATTACGTAGAGTCTTGATTTAGCCTCGGTGGATGAAACCTTAACTTGTAGCATCCTTAATTCGTGGGAGTAATAAGCATGATTTCAGTTATATTCTCCGATTCCTTTTTATGTTCCATTGGAGAAATTCATATATGTTAGAAGAAATTGTTATGACAATGTCCTCCATGTTCTTGAGGTAATACATATATGTATCAACTAGGTCCTTGAACTTAAACCGAATCACCGTAGTGTCGTTTTCCTTGCGAAATATTTAAGCATGCTTGTCGTCTTGAGTAATATTGGGGGTCGAATCATCTTGGCCGACCATATGGGGATTTGACATTCATTTCCTTATTTAACACAAAACCCTCAACACCTTGTGAAACAATGAACTTTTAAACAACGGTACTTCATATTCAAACGATCGCTCAGCCCTTATAGAGTACCTTATCGCTCCCGGTTTAGTTCTTACTTAGTGTTCTAACCGTGAACCAACCTAGTGTCACTACTTTACGATCTTAATATTAGTATTCGGTGAGCGTATGTTAGTGTCGAGTGGTATGTTAAGTTCCTTGTATCTCTTTTTGAACAAGGTGCGAGCCTTGCATAGGGGTCGATCGTGGGGCGGTGACATACGGACGCGTGACGTTTGTCGGAGTATTACATCCTTGCCATTTCCGAGGCAAGTATCATATGTCGAGTTCGATTTATATTGAAACGTTGATCATGCTTGTGGTTTTGTTCATATTGTTGAATATGAGATGTATTTCAAATTCTCGTGATATTCGTTGTTAATCGTTCGTATTGATGAACGTATTGAAGTGCATATGTGGATGCACAGTTGATGGATTTATGGTTTAAATGATCCGAGGGGATCATGAGGATCTATGCTGAGGGCGCTGGATCGAATGTCCACCATGCGTTGGTCCGACGGATCATCATGGGGATCTATGCTGAGGGCGCTGGATCGTTGGACGGGTTTTCCACCATGCGTTGGTCCGACGGGATCATCATGGGGATCTATACCAAGGGCGCTGGATCGCTGGATTACCCTGTATTATGTTGATGGAATCGTGAGGATTCGCATCGTTGGATTCCGATGACGGAAGTCCGTTTTGCTTGTTTATGATGTATTGACGATTATGAATTATGATACTTGTACTAGCATTGTTTTGCTAACCCCTTCGGGGGTGGACATTGTTTTGATGTTCAGGTAGCCGAGGAGCGGGAAGGCAACCACAGTACCGACAGGACGATGAAATGGCTCAGTGATGTGGTTGATGTCTATTGTTATTATGATGTGTTTCCTTGGTCTACTTAGTACTCGAGTACGTCTGATTTAATAAGTGTCATATTCGATATGGTTGTAAAAGTTTAACTCTTTGGATCAGTTGAATAAGTTCTACGTTTGAAATTCAGTTGTACAGTTGGATTATATTCATTTTTCTTTTAATCAGCCTTGTAAATCCTTACTTAAAGGGTTTACGGCGCTGTAATTATTCCGAATATCTCGGGGTGTTACAAAAATGCTTTATCCGAGATTAAATTTCTTAAATCTAAAAATAAATCATTGGAAATTGAAAATTCCAAAATTCTTGTAAAGGGAAAATTTATCGAGACCGATCATTAAAAATGCATTGAAAACAAAAATATTTTAAAGGATGATCTCTTGAAAGTTCAAACCGAGCTGAAAAATTTAACAAAGAAATTTTCCTGTAGAAATGATAAATTTGAACAAATGATTTGTGTTCAAAAATATACCTTGAATAAACAGGGGTTGAGATTCAAACTAAATTTGAAAAACGAATCCTTAAATTTTAAGATACCCCGATGTGAAAAATGTTTGAAAATTGGGCATCATTTTACGAATTGCAAAAGCCCACGACGGACGGTTAAAATCAAAAAGATCTGGATTCCAAAAGGAACCGTTATTCCGAACATCTTCCATATATCTAAACAAAAACCAACTCTCGGTTGGATCCCCAAAAATTGATTTTCATGAAATTGGTATTTTACTCAGGGGGGTAATATTTTCAAGGGGAGAAATTTTAGTCAGGGGGAGTTATACCCTTTCATGCATATTTTATACATCAATTGATATTTTTATTCGTTATTATTATTTACACTTTTTGCTGATGACAAAAAGGGGGAGAAAAATGATGAATGAGATAAAAAGCGTCATGGAAGAATGACGAGAAAAATAAAATGCAAAATGGGGGAGAAAAGAAAAAGACGAAGAAGTCGAAAAATATAGATCCCGTGAAAAACAAAAAGGGGAGGGAAAATTCGAAAAGGACAGAAAAACAAAAGTTGGGAGAACTAATGAAACGATCAAAGCCGAAAACATTAATTCGTAGAAATATACATATATTTTATTTTTACAGGTATTTATCCATTCATAGGTGTTGTTTTGTAATAATCAAAAAGGGGGAGATTGTTGGAATATTTTATTCCATACATTCATTAATAGAGTTTTGATGATTAAGTTGCTAAACAAAGCAAAACAACAAAGAAGCAAAGCCAAGCAATGAAGGAGTCGAAGATGCAAAAAGTAGCCCAATCTGCATGGATAACGCACGCTATATACGTTGTATAGCACATGTAATCGAACGAAGATAACGTACGTAACATACTCGGGATAACGTACGTAACAAGGACCTACCTGCAGATCAGACGACTTACCTGATGAAGATAGCGCACGCGAAAGTTGATGATTAATGCACGCTATCGAAGCAACTTAACGTACGTAACTCATACAGGTTAATGAACGTAATGAGATTTCAAATCAGATGAACGTTGGAAAGAATCTAGTCAAAGTCAGCATATCAAGCGGATAGTTTGACAAAATGAAGGCAACGGATATATGAGTTAACGCACGCTATGAAGCATGGTTAACATACGCTACGCAAGGAAGTTAACGTACGTAATACGAAGTCATAACGTACGTAAAGGAAGGACCGAAGCTACTGGACCGAAATTGGAAGTCGACGTACGCTATATGAAAGCTATAACGTACATAATGAGGGTTAACGCACGATTTGAAGAAAGGCTAGCACACGCTAGCAAGTCAAAAGTAACTAACGGCTAGTTGGATCGAAATGGCTATAAATACCAAACCACTTGGTATCAAACCACACAACAACATTGAGCAACGCATTCATACTTGAGATATCATTGTATTCATTCTAGTTGTTGTATTTGAGCTTATATTGTTTAGTGATTGAGTGTTATACACGAAATCATACACGAAAGGAAAAAGAAAATATACGATTGGATTCGGTGTTATTAGGATCAAGGATCCGACATTGTTAGAATCGCAATCGATATCTAAGTGAGGTTCATCTAGTACCCATAGAAACCTAGTTTGGTTGATTCCTTGTCCAATAGAAAAGGAAAATAGTTTAACTTGGACCGACATAAATACAAGTGATTGAATGGTTTACTCGGACTGACAGAAGACGAGATTGAAACGGTTATCCCTCGATCGATAGAAGAGAGACTCAGAGGTTTATATTTAGCCTATAGAAAAAGATATCGAGAGGGCGTAGGCACGTTTGGCCGAACCTCTATAAATCCTTGTGTCGTTTTATTTCTGCATTTTCATTTAAATATGCTTCCCCACAATATCGCGTATAACCGATCTTGTTTCAACAATTGGTATAGGAACGGTTCCTCCAATACCGACTTAACATCGGAGGAGTCGATCCAAATGGCATTTCAAATTGCTCCAGTCGAAGGTCTTTCTCTTAACCGACCACCATTCTTTGACGGATCAAATTTCATGACTTAGAAGAAAAAGATGTCAATATTCATCCGAGCATATGACATCGAGCTTTGGAAAGTGATATGTCTTGGTCCGAAAATTCCTCTCAAATCCGACGGTACGCTTAAATCTTTCGAAGAATATGATGACGTGGATTGGAAAAATGATCGTTACAATTGTAAGGCAACACAACTCCTACACTGTGCCTTAAATCCGGAAGAACACAACCGGATATCTTCGTGTGACAGTGCCAAAGAGATTTGGAAAATGCTTGAAGTCACACATGAGGGAACGTCTCAAGTAAAGGAGATGAAAATAAACATGCTCATTCACGAGTGCGAGCTATTTCAAATGAAGGACTATGAATCCATCACGATCATGCTCGACTGATTTTCGGTCATCACAAATAGATTGGCATGGTTTGGAAAACCTCTTTCGAGTAGTGAAAAAGTTAAAAAGATCCTACGATTACTACCTCGAGAATGGGACGGTACGGTGACGACTATAATGGAATCTAAAGATTTAAATAATCTTGATTTTAGTGCTCTCGTTGGTTCACTTATAAACTACGAGATTGTTCTAAAATCTTGGAATGCCAAACCAAAGCCGAAGGAAAAGACGATAGCCATGAAGGCTAAGATGTCAAAAAGAGAAGAAATCCTGGTTGATTAAAGCGATGAAGAATCGGCATATTAAGCCAAAAATATTAATAAGTTCCAGAACTTATTAAACCGTAGAAAGTAGGACATCCTAAAGGGCGAATCTAAGAAATTCAACAACAATTGTCGATTATGTGGTAAACCAGGCCACTTTGTGAAGAATTGCCGAGCAAAACCCAAGAAGGAGGTGTTAATTGCCACGTGGAGTGACGAAGACAAGGACGAAGATTTTCTCAATCAAAACAACCTCGCACTCATGGCACGAAGCTCATTCGACGATAGCGACGTCGAATGTTAAGAAAGTAATTCATACGATGAACTTTTTGGAGCATTTGAATTATTACATACGGATTATCAAAATGCTTTATCCGAGTTTAAATCTCTTAAATGTAAAAATAAATCATTGGAAATTGAAAATTCCAAAATTCTTGAAAAGGGAAAATTTATCGACATCGATCATTCAAAATGCATTGAAAACAAAAATATTTTAAAGGATGATCTCTTGAAAGTTCAAACCGAGCTAAAAAATTTAACGAAGAAATTTTCCTGTGGAAATGATAAATTTGAACAAATGATTTGTGTTCAAAAATATACCTTGAATAAATAGGGGTTGGGATTCAAACTAAATTTGAAAAACGAATCCTTAAATTTTAAGATACCCCGATGTGAAAAATATTTGAAAATTGGGCATCATTTTACGAATTGCAAAAGCCCACGACGGACGGTTAAAATCAAAAAGATTTGGATTCCAAAAGGTACTGTTATTCCGAACATCTTCCATATATCTAAACAAAAACCAACTCTCAGTTGGATCCCCAAAAATTGATTTTCATCAAATTGGTATTTTACTCAGGGGGAGTAATATTTTTAAGGGGAGATATTTTAGTCAGGGGGAGTTATACCCTTTCATGCATATTTTATACATCAATTGGTATTTTTATTCGTTATTATTATTTACACTTTTTGCTGATGACAAAAAGGGGGAGAAAAATTATGAATGAGATAAAAAGCGTCATGGAAGAATGACGAGAAAAATAAAATGCAAAATGGGGGAGAAAAGAAAAAGACGAAGAAGTCGAAAAATATAGATCCCGTGAAAAACAAAAAGGGGAGAGAAAAGTCGAAAAGGACAGAAAAAGAAAAGTTGGGAGAACTAATGAAACGATCAAAGCCGAAAAATTTGATTCGTAGAAATATATATATATATTTTATTTTTGCAGGTATTTATCCATTCATAGGTGTTGTTTTGTAATAATCAAAAAGGGGAAGATTGTTGGAATATTTTATTCCATTCATTCATTAATTGAGTTTTGATGATTAAGTTGCTAAGCAAAGCAAAACAACAAAGAAGCAAAGCAAAGCAACGAAGGAGTCGAAGACGCAAAAAGTAGCCCAATCTGCATGGATAACGCACGCTATATACGTTATATAGCACACGCAATCGAACGAAGATAACGTACGTAACATACTCGGGATAACGTACGTAACAAGGACCTACCTGCATATGAGACGACTTACCTGATGAAGATAGCGCATGCTAAAGTTGATGATTAACGCACTCTATCGAAGCAACTTAATGTACGTAACTCATACAGGTTAACGTACATAATGAGATTTCAAATCAGATGAACGTTGGAAGGAATCTAGTCAAAGTCAGCATATCAAACGGATAGTTTGACAAAATGAAGGCAACGGATATATGAGTTAACGCACGCTATGAAGCATGGTTAACATACGCTACGCAAGGAAGTTAACGTACGTAATACGAAGTCATAACGTACGTAAAGGAAGGAACGAAGCTACTGGACCGAAATTGGAAGTCGACGTACGCTACATGAAAGCTATAACATACGTAACGAGGCTTAACGCATGCTTTGAAGAAAGGCTAGCGCACGCTAGCAAGTCAAAAGTGACTAACGGCTAGTTGGATTGAAATGGCTATAAATACCAAACCACTTGGTATCAAACCGCACAACAACATTGAGCAAAGCATTCATACTTGAGATATCATTATATTCATTCTAGTTGTTGTATTTGAGCTTATATTGTTTAGTGATTGAGTGTTATACATGAAATCATACACGAAAGGAAAAAAAAATATACGATTAGATTCGGTGTTATTAGGATCAAAGATCCGGCATTGTTAGAATCGCAATCGATATCTAAGTGAGGTTCATCTAGTACCCATAGAAAGCTAGATTAGTTGATTCCTTGTCCAATAGAAAAGGAAAATAGTTTAACTTGGACCGACATAAAGACAAGTGATTGAACGGTTTACTCGGACCGACAGAAGACGAGCTTGTAACGGTTATCCCTCGATCGATAGAAGAGAGATGCAGAGGTTTATATTTAGCCTATAGAAAAAGATATTGAGAGGGCGTAGGCACGTTTGGCCGAACCTCTATAAATCCTTGTGTCATTTTATATCTGCATTTTCATTTAAATACGCTTCCGCACAATATCGCGTATAACCGATCTTGTTTCAACAATTGGTATCGGAGCGGTTCCTCCAATAACCGACTTAACATCGGAGGATTCGATCCAAATGGCATTTCAAATTGCTCCAGTCGAAGGTCTTGCTCTTAACCGACCACCATTCTTTGACGGGTCAAATTTCTTGACTTGGAAGAAAAAGAGGTCAATATTCATCCGAGCATATGACATCGTTCTTTGGAAATTGATATGTCTTGGTCCGAAAATTCCTCTCAAATCCGACGGTACACTTAAATCTTTCGAAGAATATGATGACGCGGATTGGAAAAATGATCGTTACAATTGTAAGGCAACACAACTCCTATACTATGCCTTAAATCCGGAAGAACACAACCGGATATCTTTGTGTGACAGTGCCAAAGAGATTTGGAAAATGCTTGAAGTCACACATGAGGGAACGCCTCAAGTCAAGGAGATGAAAATAAACATGCTCCTTCACGAGTGCGAGCTATTTCAAATGAAGGACGATGAATCCATCACGATCATGCTCGACTGATTTTCGGTCATCACTAATAGATTGGCATGGTTTGGAAAACCTCTTTCGAGTAGTGAAAAAGTTAAAAAGATCCTACGATTACTACCTCGAGAATGGGACGGTACGGTGACGGCTATAATGGAATCTAAAGATTTAAATAATCTTGATTTTAGTGCTCTCGTTGGTTCACTTATAAACTACGAGATTGTTCTAAATTCTCGGAATGCCAAACCGAAGCCAAAGGAAAAGACGATAGCCATGAAGGTTAAGATGTCAAAAAGAGAAGAAATCCCGGTTGATAAAAGCGACGAAGAATCGGCATATTAAGCCAAAAATATTAATAAGTTCCAGAACTTATTAAACCGGAGAAAGCAGGACATCCATGTAACACCCCCAAAACCATATGGGAATATTACACGCCGTAGACCCCTTTTCACAAGGATCTACCAGGCTAAACATCCATAAACAACCAAATGCTTGCCCGACCACGGTCAAACAATAAAATAATACAGACCGTTATGGTCACTTACACGTGAATACACAGACCGATGAGGTCACACAACCTAATCAAAAGAACTGACTTAAACAACATTACCCACACATGGGTCAAAATATAATACAGCGGAAAACTGAAATCAACTCTGACAACACAACAAAAATCAAAACAACTCTCGACTCATGATTAGTATCGCAGCTCGTCATCCTCTTGTGCCAATCCTGTGACTGCTCCCCTGAATCTGCATGTACCTGGATGCAAAACAGACATCCACCCCCCGATTACTCGGGGGTTAGTAAAACTCCACTGTTTTACTAGTGCAAGTATCAAACCATATGAAATGTAACAATCAAATAATAATCGTGAATCAAATATAATAATCAAGTATCAAATATTCCCGGGAGGTTTTCACAAGGGAAGATAAGCTATGAAGCACTCGAAAATAAGATTATCATCTCGGGAATTTTTAGAATTTCAAAACCTTTCGAAAATATTAGGATCTTAACCCAGATCTCAAATTGTATTTCAACAATGTACAGTACGAAAGCATTTCCATAAATCTCGTAGGGCTCGGCCCAACATTCTTTCTTAAAACTTTTCCTTTAAAAACTTTGATTTGAAAAGTATCATGCTCATGACACCGTGATCCACTGTCACGTGTCTCCGTAGGTTCAACAACACGCATGGACTACACCACGCACAATTAAACAAACATAATAAATTCCGACACCTTGATCCACTGTCACGTGTCTCCGTAGGTTCAACAACCCGCACGGACTATTAACCAGACATAACCAATTCCGACATCGTGATCCACTGTCACGTGTCTCCGTAGGCTTAACAACCCGCACGGACTATATCAATCACAACAATCACACACACCATCCTGACACCGTAGTCCACTGCCACGTGTCACCGTAAGCCCCGTCGAGCTCACCCGGTTGGACGTACTGTGTCCGTAACTCATGGTCCACTGCCATGCGTTATCGTAGGCCTCGCTGCACCAAAGACGATTGGACCTCAGTACCTCACTAAGTTCTGACCCCGTAGTCCACTGCCACGAATCCTCGTAGGTCCCGTCGAACCAACACGAGTGAACTTAGCGGTCACACACATGTTCATATTCACATTCACATTACATACAACAATGAGCACAATCAATCAATCACATTGATCACCACAAAATCGTACATCCCACGCACATAACACAATCTCAACACTCGCAACAACTATCGTCAATCAACGACACATAACCAACATAACACACGTTCGATACACAATACATTGCACAACCGAGTGTACAACCATCCCATATGTACGTCGCAATCCTGCACAAATGGCACAATGCCTAACACGTATACTAATATAACACTATTAACGCAAAGCCTTCAAATTACGGAAAACACAACCAACTCAAACGGAACACAATTACGAAGGCAAGCAAAATCATCATACATATCATACGTAATTACTAGTCGCAAGATACAAGTCGTATAATAAGATACTTGCCTTGATATCGGCACACAAGTATTCCAACGAACGCGGTTCAATTGGAAAGCTCGGACCCCGAAGAAGACAACGAACAGAAGGGTTCCGACTCGAGTTCTTCACAAGAATTCGACCCTAACAACATATAATCAATAAATCATCGATCATACAAGGAAGAAGAATCGTAGAACGCCCGAAAACCCCTCTATGACATTTTACCGGACACCTTCAAGGCGTCGATCAAGAACTCGACCAAAACAACGAATCGATACGATCCAACCATGGAATAACAAGGAAATGATACAATACATCTAAATAATCATCAATCCATCAAAATCCTAAGTTAAATCGGATTAAATGATTTAAATCGAACAAAATACCCAAAATCCCCAAAATTAGATTTCTAGAAAATCTGACCTAATTCGCTCGATCAAAGGATGTTATAAGATGGATGATTGATGATATGAACTCCATGACTTCATGGATTTATTGTCCAACAACATCTCTCCATGATTAACCAAGCTCCAGCCGCGGAAGGGAAGAAAACGAGTGAGAAATGGCTGAAGAAAAACGCCTGCTAGCCTTAAGTAGGCCGACTCGGTGCCGCGGCCCAGCCGAAGTGTGCCGCGGCATAGGGCCAAATCTGCCGGCAGTGACTCGGCAGTGCGCCGCGGCCCTGCCGGCATGTGCCGCGGCACAAGGTACAGACGGGTCGGCCGAAGATTGAAAAATGTGTGCGTGCAGCGGCTCGACCAAGTGTGACGCGGCCCTTCCGGCAGGCTGCTCGGCCAAAACTGGAACATGTGAGTGACTTAGCTATATCGACCATAACTCCTTCATCCGGACTCCGATTGACTCACCGTTTGAACCAATGGAAAGCTAACTTGATGCTCTATAATATTGAAAAGATTCAAAAATCTTTGGAGTTTCAAAGAATTTATGGTGATTTTACAAAGTCGACTCATACTTGGAAAAGTCGTTTAATAACACTGAACTCAAGAAAACGACACCGAAACCCGAACCTGAATACGAATCGAAGATACGGTCACGAAGTACTCGCAAGGACGAATCTAAGATCTAAGAGAACACACGATTCCGACCACCCGAAGGCTCAAAATTCGACAACGGAAGGTAATTACGCCAAACTTTGGGAAATTACGAAAATAGCCCAAAACGTCCGAAAATCACGATATGTGATCGAATAACCAAACCGAAGTTCACAACGCGTCTAACAAAGTTAAACGGACTTACGGGAAACTCGAAACAGCAATTTCGGACGAGATTCACAAGAATCGAACTCGAGTGCGGAAAAGTCGTTAAGAAACACGGGATTCCACAAAACAATACCGAAACGACCTCGGGTGACAAAAAGTGCAGAATTAATCATTCTCAGAACGATGAAACGGTCCCAAGAGAGTCGTCAAAATGGACCTCCACCTAGAAAAGAGAATTACCGGAAATCCGTAATTGCGGATATTACATTCTACCCTCCTTAAAAGAAGTTTTGTCCCGAAACTTAAATCAAGTAGGGAGAAGCAATATCCCACCCGAAAAACTCAACGAGATATACAAGAACCGAAAAAAAATATCGCGCCCAACGGCGAAACGTTACAAGCAACGCGAAAGAACATACAGCGTGAAAACACGCCCCACGACGACCATAACAACGCCACCGGCAATGATTCAAAACAATAACGAGTAATTAACGACGCATCACATGCACACATTTAATCAAAGAAACGCACGCGACAACAAGTCGCACCCAACCACAACGACTATGCGGTAGAAACAAATATAGTATTATGATAGAATTCACTCCGATTCTCGTCAACAAGAAAATGTCCGACGTCAAGACACAAATAATTCAAGATAACAGAAAACGAGAATACCGGACATTACATTCTATCCTATTAAAAATAAGTTTCGTCCCGAAACTTAAAATAAAATATCATGGTAGAATACAAACAAAACCAAAAAGTTCACGCAACAAATATCAGTTTCTACACGAATTACAGCACGAAGTACGATACACAACTACATCACGGGACACCACTAGGCACTCCCCGAGTAGGAACGAAAATCCAATTCCCGAACATCTTGGCAATGGTCTCACAATGCACCGCTCGGTGACCCACTTGGCCACATTCGAAACAGTTGACTAACGGTGAACGATAAATCTTCGTAGTACGAGATCAGGCAACAACAGTCAGACAACCCCGTTCGAACAACAACGATCGAACAACAACGTTCAAATAACAATGATCGAACAACAACGATCAAATAAAAATGATCGAACAATAATGATCAAATAACAATGATCGAACAATGACGCCGAAGTCCCCACTTCAACTCCAAACATTAAAGGACTGGTAGAAAGTGAAAGATGTTACTTCCAAACAAGGTTCACAAGAATCGAACCGAATTCGGAAAGGTCACGATGACAAACAGGTCGATTTGAAACAAGGTCACAACCAGTTCGAACGATGACAACTGAGACATCAAACAAGTTCAAAAAGTATCGACGAACACGTGCAAGTCGATAGAATTTAGAAGGAGAAACTGCAGAAGTCAAATATAGTACGGGTATTACATCCGACCTCTTATAAAAGAAATGTCGTCCCCGCAATTCACAACAACGGAAACAAGGTAACAACACAAAAAGCATCCGACAAGAAAATCTCCCATGGGTCTCTCGAGCCGATCTCGATATCTCATACAAACGCGAACTCCGAAAGTCTCGTGAGCCATTCGCAAAATCAATTCGGTGTCCTCGAGTCCGCACTTGAAACGCTGCATCGACGAGGAGGACAATTTACACGTGCATGCCCCGGCACATCACGGTTGAAACACCTCGGCTCGGCATACCGAAAATACAATGGGGCATAACGTCGCAAAACAACATAGCGGAGATGCCAACTCAGCACAACAAGGAATCATAACACATATCATATACAACAATTACCATCGTAAAGTAATACATACAAACACTACAGCAATGATGGTATCGTTCGGCGACCTTAACGGCCCGAACAATAACCAGCACACAATTACAGACATCATGAAACCATCACACATGTACACAAACGTACAAACCCAAGCTTTAATACCACACAAAGTGCGGTAACACGCAAGCCGCCACGAAATGACAACATTAAAGATCGTCATCACACTTCCCACAAAGGGCTAACAAAACATATGCGTGGCGAACGACTCAACGTTCACACCACCAATTCAAACACAATTCGGAGGGCTAACACCCTAATAGCAATACCAACATCATACACACCTTCTCCGACCACAAGCAGGAAATGATGGGTTTTAAAAACGAAAACCACCTTTTGAAAAAAAAAATTTAGAAAAACACCGGTTGATCTTGAGTATCACCTTTCAAAAAGTACAAACGTGAAACATCGTTATCAAGAATTTGGAAAACCATTTCACATTTGTTAAAAAATAAGGACACTATCTTTTAGTGAAAAACTTTCAGAGTATTCGACCCTCGGGTCTAAGTAAAAGTGTTTATAAAACATTGAAAATCTCTCAAAACATTTTGGTCCTCGAGGTATAAGAATTTTAAAACATATTGTGGCACCTCAGAAGTACCACGAGAAAACAATTCATTTTAAACGTACGTCTCGAAATTTATTTTCTAAGATACTCAAGGTTTTCGAAATAAAACTCAGTCGGTAAAATACCGAAAGTCATTACAAAAGAACTCACGCAGTTATAAAAGGAATACACCCTACATGCACAATCCAATTGAATACATCTCACAAAGATCTAGTTTAAACATACAACAGAACCATTCCTCGGAGTTTCTCACGAACTCAATCGTCGATACCTTATTCGAAACCCAACAAGGTTCTCAATTTTCACACCATACCACCCCTCACAGTGGTTCAAAGGTAAAACAACAATAGGCCCAGTTTTATACATATACTATATGTCACACGTATTAAATACAACTATATTCACAACACCGTGCAAATAAAATTATGCACCGCAATTAACTCATTTAGATAAAATCATGAAACACAGGTACTTTGCATACAAGAGGAGACTTACGTCCACAGGCCGCGCGGAGATGACGGTCGCCCACGATACTAATCTCATCCGACAACATATCCGACACGTTGTGACTACGCACAACTCAACTTGTCACCTGACGGCTCGAACGACAATACAACACATTACTCGACAACCCACGACTCGACTCGACCCGACAGCCTAGGTTTCCGCAACCTAAGCTCCGATACCATAAAGGTAACACCCCCAAAACCATATGGGAATATTACACGCCGTAGACCCCTTTCCACAAGGATCTACCAGGCTAAACATCCATAAACAACCAAATGCTTATTCGACTGTGGTCAAACAATAAAATAATACACTGTTATGGTCACTTACAGTGAATACACACCGATGAGGACACACAACCTAATCAAAAAAACTGACTTAAACGACATTACCTACATAGGGGTCGAAATACAATACAACGGAAGACTGAAATCAACTCTGACAACACAACAAAAATCAAAACAACTCTCGACTCATGATTAGTTTCGCAGCTCGTCATCCTCTTGTGCCAATCCTGTGGATCGCTCCCGAACTGCATGTACCGGACACAAAACAGACATCCACCCCGATTACTGGGGTTAGTAAAACTCCACAGTTTTACTAGTGCAAGTATCAAACCATACGAAATGTAACAAGCAATTAATAATCGTGAATCAAATATAATAATCAAGTATCAAATATTCCCGGGAGGTTTTCACAAGGGAAGATAAGCTATGAAGCACTCGAAAATAAGATTATCATCTCGGGAATTTTTAGAATTTCAAAACCTTTCGAAAATCTTAGGATCTTAACCCAAATCTCAAATTGTATATCAACAATGTACAGTACGAAAGCATTTCCATAAATCTCGTGGGGCTCGGCCCAACATTCTTTCTTAAAACTTTTCCTTTAAAAACTTTGATTTGAAAAGTATCATGCTCATGACACCGTGATCCACTGTCACGTGTCTCCGTAGGTTCAACAACCCGTACGGACTACACCACGCACAATTAAACAAACATAATAAATTCCGACACCGTGATCCACTGTCACGTGTCTCCGTAGGTTCAACAACCCGCACGGACTATTAACCAGACATAACCAATTCCGAAACCGTGATCCACTGTCACGTGTCTCCGTAGGCTTAACAACCCGCACGGACTATATCAATCACAACAATCACGCACACCGTTCTGAGACCGTAGTCCACTGCCACGTGTCACCGTAAGCCCCGTCGAGCTCACCCGGCCGACGATCGTGTCGAAACTCATGGTCCACCGCCATGCGTTATCGTAGGCCTCGTGCATCAAAGACGATTGGACCTCAGTACCTCACTAAGTTCTGACCCCGTAGTCCACTGCCATGAATCCTCGTAGGTCCCGTCGAACCAACACGAGTGAACTTAGCGGTCACACACATGTTCATATTCACATTCACATTACATACAACAATGAGCACAATCAATCAATCACATTGATCACCACAAAATCGTACATCCCACGCACATAACACAATCTCAACACTCGCAACAACTATCGTCAATCAACGACACATAACCAACATAACACACGTTCGGTACACAATACATTGCACAACCGAGTGTACAACCTGTAATACCCGTAATTTCGATTTCCGGTAATTTCTTTTTTTTCGGCGGAAGTCCATTTTGGTGACTCGCCCATGACCTTTTCGTCATTTCGAGAATGATTAATTCTGCACTTTTTGTCATCGGAGTTCGTTTCGGTGTCGTTCTGTTGAATTCCGTGTTCTTTAGCGACTTTTCCACGTGCGAGTTCGACTTTGTTAGATCACCATTAATTTTTGGAAACTCCAAAAATTCTGAATCTTTGCAATATTATAAAGCAACGAGTTAGCTTTCCAATGGTTCAAACGGTGAGTCAATCGGAGTCCAGACGAGGGAGTTATGGTCGAAATAGCTAAGTCACTCTCACTTTCCAGATTCGGCCAAAACCGTCTGTACCCTGTGCCGCGGCACACTTCGGCTGAGCCGCGGCACACTGCCGAGCCCTGGGAGCAAATTATGGGCCTGTGCCGCGGCACACTTCGACTGAGCCGCGACACACATGACAGTCAACCCTATATCTGCGTTTTTTTTGAGCGGATCACCTCATTTTTCCCCATTTCTTCACTTGGGCATGAGAGAGAAGGCTTGAGAGAGAGAAGTTTCTTCACCTATCACTTGAGTGTGTGATTTCTCTTCATCTCTTTTCGATTGTGAAGCTCGGATCATCGATCTATCGCGTACTCTTCGAATCATAGTGCTTGGATCTTCAAGAGGTAATTTCTTCAACATCTTGGATTTCGATTTTGTATTGGGTAATGATGTTTTGGATGTTAAAATCATGGGGTATGAAGTGATATACGCATGATTATGGACATGTTTGAGTATTCATCGGATTATTGAAAGATTATTCAAGAACACTTCGAATTTTGTGTTGGAAATTGGGGATTTTTTTTGACTTTATCCTTTTAATCCGTAGTAATTTAGATTAGTGATGGATTGATGATTATTTAGGTGTATTCTATCATTTCCATCGTTATTCCACGGTTGGATTGTATTGATTCGTCATTTTGGTTGAGTTATTAGTCGACGCCTTGAAGGTGTCCGACAAAAGGTCTAAGAGGGGGGTTTGTGCGTTGTACGATTATTATTCATCGTACGATTGTTGATTTATCATTGATATGACTTAGGGACGAAATCCTTGTGAAGAACTCAAGTCGGAACCCTTCCATTCGTTGTCTTCTTCGTGGTTCAAGCTTCCCGGTCGAACCGTGTTCTTCGGGATTTTCGGTAACGTTTATTAAGGCAAGTATACATTTATGATTGTACGTTCTCAACTTTGAAAGTAAGAAATATTGATGGCATATCATGAACGAACCGTTTTTACGGCATTCATAGATATATTGTTGGCATGTAATGAACGAACCGTTTTGATGGTATTCCTACATGTATCGGCGTATGAGGTGAACGAACCGTTTCTACGGCATTCACATACGTATCGGCGTATGAGGTGAACGAACCGTTTCTACGGCATTCACATACGTCTTATGAGATTTTAGTTATTCCGGAATACTAGTCTTGAATTGATGAATTGACGGTTACTTTTATTTTATTGTCGAGGAGTATTGTGTTTCATACTGTTATACTTGCACTAGCTATTCGACGGCTAACCCCTTTATGGGGGAAATACGTTTCATGTATTTCAGGTTCCAGGAGAGCGGACAGGTGGGTACCGGGTCGGCATGAAGATGATGGGCAAGTGTGATACTGTGTCTTGTCTCCGGTTATTTTCTCGGATTCCTCCATTCAGTGTTGTTGTACTCGAATGGATTTTTAAAGACTCGAGTATTGTATTTCAGTTTCCTTGATGTTCGGGCCTGTGTTGCCGAGGTATTGATTTGTGCAGTGATGTATATGGTTTCATTGGTTATGGTTTTGAATACCATTTGTATCGTCTTTCTTTCCATTGTATGTAGACCTTCTCGGTCAAGTTTATAGTTTCCGCATATGTTTAGCCTTGTGGGTCCCACGGCGGGGCTCACGGCACTGTAATATACCCTGAATAACTTGGGGGTGTTACAGAATATGGTATCAGAGCTTAGGTTTATGGATACCTAGGCTGTCGGTCTTTTGGGTCGATTGAGTCGTCATTTGCCCACAGTATCACTACTCTGCCATCATCACAGTGCGACCGGTACTTGTAAGTCCTCTCACTCTTCTTGTTTTTTTTTCTTAATCGTTTCGTTTATAGCTTGGTATTCTTGGGAATTGGTCACTTCGAGAATGTGCGATTTGGATTATACTTACGCACGTGTGTGCTTTTCAGAATGTTGATTGAAAGTAGGAAGAATTGTGGCCGTGGTCACGGACGTCAACTCTTCCTTGAGATTTTGTTAAGTTGCTAATTGCGATATTGGTGTGTATCGGTATTATGTTGAGACTTTGTTTAGGAGTCGCATGCTAGTATCACGGGAGATCTTCGACTTCACAGACTTGTAAGTATGTTGTTCGGATTATTCGATAATTCTTGGTGAATTTGAATTCCCGTTGAAATGTTGGTTGTGCGAGTGATTGCAAGTTTCGAGGACGAAACTTATTTTTAAGAAGGGTAGAGTGTAATACCCTGATTTTTCGGATATATTTTTTTTTTCGTCTATTTGTTGGATGTCGTTGATGGATAATTGTGCTTGAGGATGATGTGAACGTATGACAATGTTGCTGAATGCGTATATGTATTCATTGTGCCGTATGATCGTTTGGTATGTCGAGATGTTGGTAGAGAATAGCGGAAAGTGGCTAAGTACAGCTACGTTAGCGCACGCTACAAGGTATGCCTAGTGCGTGCCAAGATTTATACTTAGCGTACGCTAAGGTGCATACTTAGCGCACGCTAAGAGGTTTGGTTACGTACGCTAAGGACCCCTAACGTGCGTAACAACTTGCTGGGTTAGTTCCGAAAGGTGGCCGATAGGTAGGCCCAGGTTGATTTTATATTCAGTTAGCGCACGCTAACGCATGTTGGTTAGCGCACGCTAACACCAGATCGCCAATAATGGAATCTTAACTTTCGGCGGGTGGACCCGGCCATGTTCGACGCGTGTCCAGATAAGGTCAGCAAGAGTTTGTCGTGTAGAGCTAGCGCACGCTAAAACCGTATGATTAGCGCACGCTAATTCCATATCGGTCAAAGGAATCCCGGTAATCGCGGATGCTTTCGGCATGTGGGGGCACGATACTGTAGCAAGTCAACGACGATTAGCGCGCGTTAAGGTCGAAGAATAGCGCACGCTACTGAGCATTTCACTGTAGCAAGTCAACGCCTGTTAGCGTACGCTAATGCATGGGCATTACGTATGTTAGATGAATTTCGAAGCAATGTAGTAGCTTCTGGACTACCCGATAGTGCACGCTATCAAGGAAGGATAGCGCACGCTAGTCCTATAGCGCACGCTAAATGTAAGGTCTAGCGTGCACTAGTGATGTGTTTTATAGAGAGGATAGACGAGTGCTGAGAGGCATTTTGTCCATTCTCCTTCCGTCAGTCAATAGAGAGAACCTTGGGAAGTACTTGAAGTTCCTAAACATTGAGAGATGATTCTCTTAAACAAGATTAAGATGGAGAGCTCGGATTTAAGTATTGTTCTTGAAGTTTTTGATGATTCTTGGAATGGAGTTCAAATTATTCTTCTTCGTGGTTAGTCCATACAAAGTAATCCTCGTATCCCTTTGATAGTGGTTCATTTTTTTTTTAAGGATTACTACTTGGGAGGGAGTATGTTGGGAATCGTGTGTTTTGATGTTCGTCTTATTTCAATGTAAATGCATAAATTGGATGTACTTTTATCCGCTGCATGAGTATTTTTGAAATGGATTTTGGTATTTTGCCAACTGAATTTTATTTTGTAAAACCGATTCCCTAAACTGAGTTTTTGGCATTTTAGCCTTGATCGTTTTGACGGTATTTGGAAAATGATTTTTTTTAGTATTAGAAAAATATTACCACATCGGTCTTTTTGGAATTTTTGAAATGACGTGGAAAATTGTGCTTAGCCCAGTAAATCCTTGTGAGAAGGGTTTACGGCGTGTAATATTCCAGAAGGATCTGGGGTGTTACAATTATGGTATCATGTGATAATGTTATACGAGATTTAGTGGAATTGTAATAAGAGATTTCGGATGTTGATATGATTATTGAGACCTTCTTCATATGATGATGACAGTATTGTTGCGACTCTTAAGGTTGTATGAATGGCATGACGAAGAAAATGGTAACATAGAGATATATACCTCGGATATGTTGTTCTGAATGGGATTTCGGATATTTCGTGTTCTCGAAGAACTCTTGAATTATACGAGGTGATGAATTTTTTTAGAAGTGTTGATGTTTTGAAAATGAATATGGAATATTCATATCTAGAGCTAAACTATGTGTTTGAAATAATATTCGTATAGGAATACGAATGTGATGATGAGTTTGATGAGACTATTATTCATCTCTGAATTTGGAAGCCCATACGTATGGAGAAAATATTCAAATCGAATGATTGGATTGTTTGATAACCTTTTTAATATGATTACCCATTGTTTTGAACCAGTCGGATGATTCGAATTGATGACGGTCATAAGTAAATTTTAACGATGGATTTACGAGAAGGGAACCTTGTCAATTCGTATTTAAGAATTGAGTTTGGAACATTTAGACCCTTATTATTGGTCCGAATTGGTTTCTGATATGATCATCATATTTCGACTCGTATTGTGGACAGGATTTGTAAGTGTCTGAGTTGGATTGTTCGATCGTGATTAGTCGAGATATGGTGAAACGATTGAGTTATGGTTTGGTGGTATAGATATTGGTCGTCATCGAACCTGTTGATTATTAATCCTTCGTCTTACAATAAGGTATGATGTTTGATCGTGAATTATGACTGTTGTGTTGCGGTTAAGGTCGAAGGATTCGTAGATTAACTTGGTCGAGACTGAGGAATTCGTAAGACGAAATCAACTGAATTGGTAACAGTTCGTTGTATTGATATCGAGGCAAGTTTTATACTTGTACTAATCATGAGACTAATGTTATCGTGTATGTGTACGAATGTGTGTATCATTTCGAGACTTGGTCTCCTTATGATTCTATTGATATCAGGGGATTGTTTGATACGACACCCGTCGACAAATCATGCCAAATGTTATTATTGTTCGTAAACGGCCGATTGAAGGCATTGACGTATTCGATTATCATCTTCGTTATCGGTAACCGATTAAAGGTGCCGAGGCATCCGTTGTATAATTGTTATCGATCGTCCGCTCTAAAGGTAATCGATATATTGAATTGGGATTATCAAGGATAATTCCCATCCGTTGTCAAAAATATTCTCATCCGTTGTATCGTTGTTATCGATTGGCCATTCTACGGTAATCGAAGTATTGAATTGGGACTGTCGAGGATAGTTCCCATCCGTTGAATTATTATTGTCGTGTTGGCCAACTCAAGGCAGCACACTATTATTCTTGTGAACTCGGTAGTTTTGTGATCATTGAGGGTTGGGGATTTCCCGGACTGTTGTGTTGTGATCGTTGCTCGTGTTAATCGGTCCTTCGGGATTTTGATTCCAGTATGGTTGGTTTGGATATTGTTGGTCGTGTCGGTCTTTCATTATTCGTGCGTCATCGTTCACTTGGTGAGTCGCATGATTCGTATTGGATATGTTATCCTTTGAGTTTCGTTGTCATGTTGTATCGTGGCATGTCTGGAATCATGTCTGCGTGCCGATTGGTTATGTGTAGGATTTTTAGCCCGGCACACGATGGTCATGCGTGGATGTTTCCGCATTGGACCGTGCACACGAGGCGTAGTTCGTGAGGCTAATTAGGTACATTGTCACACGTATATTCTGGATTCCGTATACGGGGTGGACATGTGCACGGACACATTTCCGGATCGGGCGTACTGTGATGCCCCTCTTGAGCTTTATTGTTTGGTCGTTCGTAGCCCATGTTGTATTGGATATGTCCGACAATTTGCGACTGGTTGTTCATACGCCGAGGGGTATGTCCGACAGTCAGGTTTGTTTCTTTCAGATCTGTATCGTGATGATTTACAGCTTTGGGCTGTTCGGTTTTCAGGCCATTGTGATGTATTGGTATTTCCGTTGGAGCCTTTGGGCATTGTGATTCGTATTTATTTCGACGTTGGTTTGGTTTACCTTCGGGTAATGTATTGTTGTGTTCTATACTGACGATTCGCCGTTTGGGCGTAAGTTTTCGGTCCCTGTGTATCTCATTGAGTTTTTCCTGGCGGGATAATTCTTCTCCCTACTTGTTTTAAGTTTCGGGACGAAACTTTTTTTAAGGAGGGTAGAATGTAATACCCGTAATTTCGATTTCCGGTAATTTCTTCTTTTTCGGCGGAAGTCCGTTTTGATGACTCGCCCATGACTGTTTCGTCATTTCGAGAATGATTAATTCTGCACTTTTTGTCATCCGAGTTCGTTTCGGTGTCGTTCTGTTGAATTCCGTGTTCTTTAGCGACTTTTCCACGTGCGAGTTCGACTTTGTTAGATCACCATTAATTTTTGGAAACTCCAAAAATTCTCAATCTTTGCAATATTATAAAGCAACGAGTTAGCTTTCCAATGGTTCAAACGGTGAGTAAATCGGAGTCCATACGAGGGAGTTATGGTCGAAATAGCTAAGTCACTCTCACTTTCCAGATTTGGCCAAAACCGTCTGTACCCTATGCCGCGGCACACTTCGGCTGAGCCGCGGCACACTGCCGAGCCCTGGGACCAAATTTTGGGCCTGTGCCGCGGCACACTTCGACTGAGCCGCGGCACACATGACAGTCAACCCTATATCTGCGTTTTTTTTGAGCGGATCACCTCATTTTTCCCCATTTCTTCACTTGGGCACGAGAGAGAAGGCTTGAGAGAGAGAAGTTTCTTCACCTATCACTTGAGTGTGTGATTTCTCTTCATCTCTTTTCGATTGTGAAGCTCGGATCATCGATCTATCGCGTACTCTTCGAATCATAGTGCTTGGATCTTCAAGAGGTAATTTCTTCAACATCTTGGATTTCGATTTTGTATTGGGTAATGATGTTTTGGATGTTAAAATCATGGGGTATGAAGTGATATACGCATGATTATGGACATGTTTGAGTATTCATCGGATTATTGAAAGATTATTCAAGAACACTTCGAATTTTGTGTTGGAAATTGGGGATTTTGTTTGACTTCATCCTTTTAATCCGTAGTAATTTAGATTAGTGATGGATTGATGATTATTTAGGTGTATTCTATCATTTCCATCGTTATTCCACGGTTGGATTGTATTGATTCGTCGTTTTGGTTGAGTTATTAGTCGACGCCTTGAAGGTGTCCGACAAAAGGTCTAAGAGGGGGGTTTGTGCGTTGTACGATTATTATTCATCGTACGATTGTTGATTTATCATTGATATGACTTAGGGACGAAATCCTTGTGAAGAACTCAAGTCGGAACCCTTCCATTCCTTGTCTTCTTCGTGGTTCAAGCTTCCCGGTCGAACCGTGTTCTTCGGGATTTCGGTAACGTTTATTAAGGCAAGTATACATTTATGATTGTATGTTCTCGACCTTGAAAGTAAGAAATATTGATGGCATATCATGAACGAACCATTTTTACGGCATTCATAGATATATTGTTGGCATGTAATGAACGAACCGTTTTGACGGCATTCCTACATGTATCGGCGTATGAGGTGAACGAACCGTTTCTACGGCATTCACATACGTATCGGCGTATGAGGTGAACGAACCGTTTCTACGGCATTCACATACGTCTTATGAGATTTTAGTTATTCCGGAATACTAGTCTTGAATTGATGAATTGACGGTTACTTTTACTTTATTGTCGAGGAGTATTGTGTTTCATACTGTTATACTTGCACTAGCTATTCGACGGCTAACCCCTTTATGGGGGAAATACGTTTCATGTATTTCAAGTTCCAGGAGAGCGGACAGGTGGGTACCGGGTCGGCATGAAGATGATGGGCAAGTGTGATACTGTGTCTTGTCTCCGGTTATTTTCTCGGATTCCTCCATTCAGTGTTGTTGTACTGGAATGGATTTTTAAATACTCGAGTATTGTATTTCAGTTTCCTTGATGTTCCGGCCTGTGTTGCCGAGGTATTGATTTGTGCAGTGATGTATATGGTTTCATTGGTTATGGTTTTGAATACCATTTGTATCGTCTTTCTTTCCATTGTATGTAGACCTTCTCGGTCAAGTTTATAGTTTCCGCGTATGTTTAGCCTTGTGGGTCCCACGGCGGGGCTCACGGCGCTGTAATATACCCTGAATAACTTGGGGGTGTTACAGAAGTCCGTTTTTATGACTCGCCCATGACCGTTTCGTCATTTCGAGAATGATTAATTCTGCACTTTTTGTCATCCGAGTTCGTTTCGTTGCTCGTTGAATTCCGTGTTCTTTAGCGACTATTACAAGTGCTAGTTCGACTTTGTTAGATCACCATTAATTTTTGGAAACTCCAAAAATTCTGAATCTTTGCAATATTATAAAGCAACGAGTTATCTTTCCAATGGTTCAAACGGTGAGTCAATCGGAGTCCATACGAGGGAGATATGGTCGAAATAGCTAAGTCACTCTCACTTTCCAGATTCGGCCAAAACCGTCTGTACCCTATGCCGCGGCACACTTCGGCTGAGCCGCGGCACACTGCCGAGCCCTGGGACCAAATTTTGGGCCTGTGCCGCGGCACACTTCGACTGAGCCGCGGCACACATGACAGTCAACCCTATATCTGCGTTTTTTTTTGAGCGGATCACCTCATTTTTCCCCATTTCTTCACTTGGGCACGAGAGAGAAGGCTTGAGAGAGAGAAGTTTCTTCACCTATCACTTGAGTGTGTGATTTCTCTTCATCTCTTTTCGATTGTGAAGCTCGGATCATCGATCTATCGCGTACTCTTCGAATCATAGTGCTTGGATCTTCAAGAGGTAATTTCTTCAACATCTTGGATTTCGATTTTGTATTGGGTAATGATGTTTTGGATGTTAAAATCATGGGGTATGAAGTGATATACGCATGATTATGGACATGTTTGAGTATTCATCGGATTATTGAAAGATTATTCAAGAACACTTCGAATTTTGTGTTGGAAATTGGGGATTTTGTTTGACTTCATCCTTTTAATCCGTAGTAATTTAGATTAGTGATGGATTGATGATTATTTAGGTGTATTCTATCATTTCCATCGTTATTCCACGGTTGGATTGTATTGATTCGTCGTTTTGGTTGAGTTATTAGTCGACGCCTTGAAGGTGTCCGACAAAAGGTCTAAGAGGGGGGTTTGTGCGTTGTACGATTATTATTCATCGTACGATTGTTGATTTATCATTGATATGACTTAGGGACGAAATCCTTGTGAAGAACTCAAGTCGGAACCCTTCCATTCCTTGTCTTCTTCGTGGTTCAAGCTTCCCGGTCGAACCGTGTTCTTCGGGATTTTCAGTAACGTTTATTAAGGCAAGTATACATTTATGATTGTACGTTCTCGACCTTGAAAGTAAGAAATATTGATGGCATATCATGAACGAACCATTTTTACGGCATTCATAGATATATTGTTGGCATGTAATGAACGAACCGTTTTGACGGCATTCCTACATGTATCGGCGTATGAGGTGAACGAACCGTTTCTACGGCATTCACATACGTATCGGCGTATGAGGTGAACGAACCGTTTCTACGGCATTCACATACGTCTTATGAGATTTTAGTTATTCCAGAATACTAGTCTTGAATTGATGAATTGACGGTTACTTTTACTTTATTGTCGAGGAGTATTGTGTTTCATATTGTTATACTTGCACTAGCTATTCGACGGCTAATCCATTTATGGGGGAAATACGTTTCATGTATTTCAAGTTCCAGGAGAGCGGACAGGTGGGTACCGGGTCGGCATGAAGATGATGGGCAAGTGTGATACTGTGTCTTGTCTCCGGTTATTTTCTCGGATTCCTCCATTCAGTGTTGTTGTACTGGAATGGATTTTTAAATACTCGAGTATTGTATTTCGCTTCTTGATGTTCCTACTGTGTTGCCGAGGTATTGATTTGTGCAGTGATGTATATGGTTTCATTGGTTATGGTTTTGAATACCATTTGTATCGTCTTTCTTTCCATTGTATGTAGACCTTCTCGGTCAAGTTTATAGTTTCCGCGTATGTTTAGCCTTGTGGGTCCCACGGCGGGGCTCACGGCGCTGTAATATACCCTGAATAACTTGGGGGTGTTACAGAAGTCCGTTTTTATGACTCGCCCATGACCGTTTCGTCATTTCGAGAATGATTAATTCTGCACTTTTTGTCATCCGAGTTCGTTTCGGTATCGTTCTGTTGAATTCCGTGTTCTTTAGCGACTTTTCCACGTGCGAGTTCGACTTTGTTAGATCACCATTAATTTTTGGAAACTCCAAAAATTCTGAATCTTTGCAATATTATAAAGCAACGAGTTAGCTTTCCAATGGTTCAAACGGTGAGTCAATCGGAGTCCAGACGAGGGAGTTATGGTCGAAATAGCTAAGTCACTCTCACTTTCCAGATTCGGCCAAAACCGTCTGTACCCTGTGCCGAGGCACACTTCGGCTGAGCCGCGGCACACTGCCGAGCCCTGGGAGCAAATTTTGGGCCTGTGCCGTGGCACACTTCGATTGAGCCGCGGCACACATGACAGTCAACCCTATATCTGCGTTTTTTTTGAGCGGATCACCTCATTTTTCCCCATTTCTTCACTTGGGCATGAGAGAGAAGGCTTGAGAGAGAGAAGTTTCTTCACCTATCACTTGAGTGTGTGATTTCTCTTCATCTCTTTTCGATTGTGAAGCTCGGATCATCGATCTATCGCGTACTCTTCGAATCATAGTGCTTGGATCTTCAAGAGGTAATTTCTTCAACATCTTGGATTTCGATTTTGTATTGGGTAATGATGTTTTGGATGTTAAAATCATGGGGTATGAAGTGATATACGCATGATTATGGACATGTTTGAGTATTCAACGGATTATTGAAAGATTATTCAAGAACACTTCGAATTTTGTGTTGGAAATTGGGGATTTTGTTTGACTTCATCCTTTTAATCCGTAGTAATTTAGATTAGTGATGGATTGATGATTATTTAGGTGTATTCTATCATTTCCATCGTTATTCCACGGTTGGAATGTATTGATTCGTCATTTTGGTTGAGTTATTAGTCGACGCCTTGAAGGTGTCCGACAAAAGGTCTAAGAGGGGGGTTTGTGCGTTGTACGATTATTATTCATCGTACGATTGTTGATTTATCATTGATATGACTTAGGGACGAAATCCTTGTGAAGAACTCAAGTCGGAACCCTTCCATTCATTGTCTTCTTCGTCGTTCAAGCTTCCCGGTCGAACCGTGTTCTTCGGGATTTTCGGTAACGTTTATTAAGGCAAGTATACATTTATGATTGTACGTTCTCTACTTTGAAAGTAAGAAATATTGATGGCATATCATGAACGAACCGTTTTTACGGCATTCATAGATATATTGTTGGCATGTAATGAACGAACCGTTTTGACGGCATTCCTACATGTATCGGTGTATGAGGTGAACGAACCGTTTCTACGGCATTCACATACGTATCGGCGTATGAGGTGAACGAACCGTTTCTACGGCATTCACATACGTCTTATGAGATTTTAGTTATTCCGGAATACTAGTCTTGAATTGATGAATTGACGGTTACTTTTACTTTATTGTCGAGGAGTATTGTCTTTCATACTGTTATACTTGCACTAGCTATTCGACGGCTAACCCCTTTATGGGGGAAATACGTTTCATGTATTTCAGGTTCTAGGAGAGCGGACAGGTGGGTACCGGGTCGGCATGAAGATGATGGGCAAGTGTGCTACTGTGTCTTGTCTCCGGTTATTTTCTCGGATTCCTCCATTCAGTGTTGTTGTACTGGAATGGATTTTTAAAGACTCGAGTATTGTATTTCAGTTTCCTTGATGTTCCGGCCTGTGTTGCCGAGGTATTGATTTGTGCAGTGATGTATATGGTTCCATTGGTTATGGTTTTGAATACCGTTTGTATCGTCTTTCTTTCCATTGTATGTATACCTTCTCGGTCAAGTTTATAGTTTCCGCGTATGTTTAGCCTTATGGGTCCCACGGCGGGGCTCACGGCGCTGTAATATACCCTGAATAACTTGGCGGTGTTACAGAAGTCCGTTTTGATGACTTGCCCATGACCGTTTCGTCATTTCGAGAATGATTAATTCTGCACTTTTTGTCATCCGAGTTCGTTTCGGTGTCGTTCTGTTGAATTCCGTATTCTTTAGCGACTTTTCCACGTGCGAGTTAGACTTTGTTAGATCACCATTAATTTTTGAAAACTCCAAAAATTCTGAATCTTTGCAATATTATAAAGCAAGGGTCTCAAGCGTTCGCAACGCAACCGGTTTCTGACTCAAGGCGTCGAACACGACGTTCGCCTTGCCCGAGTGATAAAGGATTTCGAGGTCATAATCCTTAATCAACTCTAACCACCTCCTCTGCCTCATATTCAACTCCCGCTGAGTAAATATTTATTTCAGACTTTTCTGATCGGTAAAAATCTGACATGCAGAGCCGAAAAGATAGTGATGCCAAATCTTGAGCGCAAAAACGAATGCCGCTAACTCCAAATCATGAGTAGGGTAGTTAAGCTCATACGGCCTCAACTGTCTCGACGCATATGCAATGGTCTTGCCGTGCTGCATACAGGTTAACGTACGTAATGAGATTTCAAATCAGATGAACGTTGGAAAGAATCTAGTCAAAGTCAGCATATCAAACGGATAGTTTGACAAAATGAAGGCAACGGATATATGAGTTAACGCACGCTATGAAGCATGGTTAACATATGCTACACAAGGAAGTTAACGTACGTAATACGAAGTCATAACGTACGTAAAGGAAGGAACGAAGCTATTGGATCGAAATTGGAAGTCGACGTACGCTACATGAAAGCTATAACGTACGTAACGAGGCTTAACGCATGCTTTCAAGAAAGGCTAGTGCACGCTAGCAAGTCAAAAGTGACTAACGGCTAGTTGGATTAAAATGGCTATAAATACCAAACCACTTGGTATCAAAACGCACAACAACATTGAGCAAAGCATTCATACTTGAGATATCATTGTATTCATTCTAATTGTTGTATTTGAGCTTATATTGTTTAGTGATTGAGTGTTATACACGAAATCATACATGAAAGGAAAAAGAAAATATATGATTGGATTCGGTGTTATTAGGATCAAAGATCCGGCATTGTTAGAATCGCAATCGATATCTAGGTGAGGTTCATCTAGTACCTATAGAAAGCTAGATTGGTTGATTCCTTGTCCAATAGAAAAGGAAAATAGTTTAACTTGGACCGACATAAAGACAAGTGATTGAACGGGTTACTCGGACCGACAGAAGACGAGCTTCTGACGGTTATCCCTCGACCGATAGAAGAGAGATGCAGAGGTTTATATTTAGCCTATAGAAAAAGATATCGAGAGGGCGTAGGCACGTTTGTCCGAACCTCTATAAATCCTTGTGTCATTTAATTTCTGCATTTTCATTTAAATATGCTTCCGCACAATATCGCGTATAACCGATCTTGTTTCAACAATTGGTATCAGAGCGGTTCCTCCAATAACTGACTTAACATCGGAGGAGTCGATCCAAATGGCATTTCAAATTGCTCCAGTCGAAGGTCTTGCTCTTAACCGACCACCATTCTTTGACGGATCAAATTTCATGACTTGGAAGAAAAAGATGTCAATATTCATCCCAGCATATGGCATCGAGCTTTGTAAAGTGATATGTCTTGGTCCAAAAATTCCTCTCAAATTCGACAGTACGCTTAAATCTTTCGAAGAATATGATGATGCGGATTGGAAAAATGATCGTTATAATTATAAGGCAACACAACTCCTATACTGTGCCTTAAATCCAGAAGAACACAACCGGATATCTTCGTGTGACAGTGCCAAAGAGATTTGGAAAATGCTTGAAGTCGCACATCAGGGAACGTCTCAAGTCAAGGAGATGAAAATAAACATGCTCCTTCACGAGTGCGAGCTATTTCAAATGAAGGACGATGAATCCATCACGATTATGCTCGACTGATTTTCGGTCATCACTAATGGATTGGCATGGTTTGGAAAACCGCTTTCGAGTAGTGAAAAAGTTAAAAAGATCCTAAGATTACTACCTCGAGAATGGGACGGTACGGTGATGGCTATAATGGAATCTAAAGATTTAAATAATCTTGATTTTAGTGCTCTCGTTGATTCACTTATAAACTACGAGATTGTTCTAAAATCTCGGAATGCCAAACCGAAGCCAAAGGAAAAGACGGTAGCCATGAAGTCTAAGATGTCAAAAAGAGAAGAAATCCCGGTTGATAAAAGCGACGAAGAATCGGCATATTAAGCCAGAAATATTAATAAGTTCCAGAACTTATTAAACCGGAGAAAGCAGGACATCCAAAAGGGCGAATCTAAGAAATTCGACAACAATTGTCGATTATGTGGTAAACCAGGCCACTTTGTGAAGAATTGCTGAGCAAAACCCAAGAAGGAGGTGTTAATTTCCACGTGGAGTGACGAAGACAAGGACGAAGATTTTCTCAATCAAACCAACCTCGCACTCATGGCACGAAGCTCATTCGATGATAGCGACGTCGAAAGTCAAGGAAGTAATTCTTATGATGAACTTTTTGAAGCATTTGAATTATTACATACGGATTATCAAAATGCTTTATCAAAGATTAAATCTCTTAAATCTAAAAATAAATCATTGGAAATTGAAAATTCCAAAATTCTTAAAAAGGGAAAATTTATCGAGACCGATCATTCAAAATGCATTGAAAACAAAAATATTTTAAAGGATGATCTCTTGAAAGTTCAAACCGAGCTGAAAAATTTAACAAATAAATTTTCCTGTGGAAATGATAAATTTGAACAAATGATTTGTGTTCAAAAATATACCTTGAATAAACAGGGGTTGGGATTCAAACTAAATTTGAAAAACGAATCCTTAAATTTTAAGATACCCCGATGTGAAAAATGTTTGAAAATTGGGCATCATTTTACGAATTGCAAAAGCCCACGACGGACGGTTAAAATCAAAAAGATTTGGATTCCAAAAGGAACCGTTATTACGAACATCTTCCATATATCTAAACAAAAACCAACTCTCGATTGGATCCCCAAAAATTGAGTTTCATCAAATTGGTATTTTACTTAGGGGGAGTAATATTTTTAAGGGGGGATATTTTAGTCAGGGGGAGTTATACCCTTTCATGCATATTTTATACATCAATTGGTATTTTTATTCGTTATTATTATTTATACTTTTTGCTGATGACAAAAAGGGGGAGAAAAACGATGAATGAAATAAAAAATGTCATGGAAGAATGACAAGAAAAATAAAATGCAAAATGGGGGAGAAAAGAAAAAGACGAAGAAGTAGAAAAATATAGATCCCGTGAAAAATAAAAAGGGGAGAGAAAAGTCAAAAAGGACAGAAAAAGAAAAGTTGGGAGAACTAATGAAACGATCAAAGCCGAAAACTTTGATTCGTAGAAATATACATATATTTTATTTTTGTAGGTATTTATCCATTCATAGGTGTTGTTTTGTAATAATCAAAAGGGGGAGATTGATGGAATATTTTATTCCATACATTCATTAATAGAGTTTTGATGATTAAGTTGCTAAACAAAGCAAAACAACAAAGAAGCAAAGCAAAGCAACAAAGGAGTCGAAGACGCAAAAAGTATCCCAATCTACATGGATAACGCATGCTATATACGTTGTATTGCACACTCAATCGAACGAATATAACGTACGTAACATACTCGGGATAACGTACGTAACAAGGACCTACCTGCAGATCAGACGACTTACCTGATGAAGATAGCGCATGCTAAAGTTGATGATTAACGCACGCTATCGAAGCAACTTAACGTACGTAACTCATACAGGTTAACGTACGTAATGAGATTTCAAATCAGATGAATGTTGGAA
Organism: Orobanche coerulescens; assembly: GCA_033398695.1. Lineage (NCBI taxonomy): Eukaryota > Viridiplantae > Streptophyta > Magnoliopsida > Lamiales > Orobanchaceae > Orobanche > Orobanche coerulescens. The sequence goes on along the minus strand of CM065815.1, from coordinate 115,929,095 downwards.
AGAATCTAGTCAAAGTCAGCATATCAAACGGATAGTTTGACAAAATGAAGGCAACGGATATATGAGTTAACGCACGCTACGAAGCATGGTTAACATACGCTATGCAAGGAAGTTAACGTACGTAATACGAAGTCATAACGTACGTAAAGGAAGAAACGAATCTACTGGACTGAAACTGGAAGTCGATAACGTACGCTACATGAAAGGTATAACATACGTAACGAGGCTTAACGCACGCTTTGAAGAAAGGCTAGTGCACGCTAGCAAGTCAAAAGTGACTAACGGCTAGTTGGATTGAAATGGCTATAAATACCAAACCACTTGGTATCAAACCGCACAACAACATTGAGCAAAGCATTCATACTTGAGATATCATTGTATTCATTCTAGTTGTTGTATTTGAGCTTATATTGTTTAGTGATTGAGTGTTATACACAAAATCATACACGAAAGGAAAAAGAAAATATATGATTGGATTTGGTGTTATTAGGATCAAGGATCCGACATTGTTAGAATCGCAATCGATATCTAAGTGAGGTTCATCTAGTACCCATAAAAAGCTAGATTGGTTGATTCTTTGTCCAATACAAAAGGAAAATGGTTTAACTTGGACCGACATAAAGACAAGTGATTGAACGGTTTACTCGGACCGACAGAAGACGAGCTTGTAACGGTTATCCCTCGACCGATAGAAGAGAGATGCAGAGGTTTATATTTAGCATATAGAAAAAGATACCGAGAGGGCGTAGGCACGTTTGGACGAACCTCTATAAATCCTTGTGTCATTTTATTTCTGCATTTTCATTTAAATACGCTTCCGCACAATATCGCGTATAACCGATCTTGTTTCCACAATTGGTATCGGAGCGGTTCCTCCTGTAAAACTCCCTAAATTCGATAACTTATCACATGTACAATGTACTAAATCATGATGTACTCTAATAATAATTGTTTATAATCTACATCTAGTCTCATTTTATTTTACTTATTTATTTCATAAATTATTTTATGAATCAAATAATAAATTAATTAAAATTTGAAGTGGGAACATAAATTCTTAATGGGCCAAGTGTATCAATACTTACACATGAACACACTATAAGACTCAAGTCCAACTTAATGAAATTCCTAAGGCTTGAAATTACACTTCAAAACCCAACTAATCAAGTCAACTACAACAATAACTATAACAAAAAAAAAATCTGAATACACACACACTAAATGGGGCGACCATGATGGGAGAAAAAGATGGGAATCAACAATTTTCTAGAACCCATGCCCCCCATGTAAGAGACCTCATTTACACCTTCAATTCCCAAGCCCTCATGTATCTCACCTATAAATACTACCACCCAACCCTTAGCCTCATTTTACACCTCCTACACAACCAGAAAATCTGCATTTGAGAGACTAAGAGAGAGAGGAGGCCGAACCAAGAGGAAGAAGAAGGAGGAAGAAGGAGTTCAACAAGGTTCAAGTAAACTAGGTAACCTTCCTTCCCCTAATCTCTTCTATAATATGTGCCTTATAAAATCTCTATATACTAACTTAATTCTAAAAACATGCAAACTAAATACTCATCTTGAGATGTATGGTGATCGGATGAACCATGTAGTGCAAGAGAGGAGGTCGTTCTTCCACTTCCGAGACCTATAACCGACTAAATCCGACAAGATCGAGGTGGGTGAAAACTCTTTCAAACTTTAAAGTAGAAATCTATTCTTTTTCTTGTGATGCATGTGTTAAATCTGAAGTATTTCAAGATTCTATTGATATGATCTATGTTAAAATCTTTATGTTATAATTTCATGATATGATTTTATGTATAACTATGTGAAATTCGTTTTTCTTAAACATAATCCTCAAATATTATGAAAAATATGAAAGTATGTACTAATCTGAAATTCTTGTATAAATGCATGTTTTTAAAGATGTATGTATGGTTATAACAACATGCAATGCGATTTATTGAATTTAAACGACAACCGATTTGGTAGTCGGGTGCCGATTTTTTGATAACTTGAAAGTTATATGTTTTCTTCTATGTGTCGTTGAAATCCTACCAAAATCTGAAATCTTGTATTATATGATTATGTTATGATATATGGATAATTTACTTGCAGCCAAAATGGGACTTGAAACGAGTAAACGGAGCTTTTGGGCATAAATTGTAATTTCTTAAAGTTTGAGGACTAAACTGAAAATTTCGAAAATACAACATTCTAGACCTTGGACAGAACATATTATACCATGTATAGGCTGTCCATAAAGTTTCAAGCGATTCGGAGCTCGATATCTAAACTTAATAGTCCAAATCGAAAATTTTAAATAATTTCGGGGTCAAAATGCAAGAATTCCAAACTTCTGGACCAGGTCCGAAATTTTCTGGAATTTTCACAAATTTGTAATTCCAGGTTCATCATAAGTCATATCGTAAAATTTCGTTAAATTCCGAGCTAAATTCATAGCTCTATATGCCTCGGAACGATTTCCTTAAGTTTTGGGGCAATATCGCAATTTCTGGAAATTTCAGTCCCGAAACTGGAAATTTCCGAATTTTCCTTAAATCTGGAGTCGAGGAATTATTTTGGCTTCTTCATAAATTTCATAACCATCCGATTTCGTTTCATACTCCAACACTTAGGTTTGAACCTAAGGGTAAAAACGTCATTTCAAACTTTTTACGAAACTCTCGTTTCGTTTCGTCGAACCTACCCGTTTAATATATCTGATCTGAACCCATAAGACCGTTAATAAATTATTGAGAATATTTTTGACTTTATATACAAGTCTTATTCCGCATTACCGGGCCACAAATAAAATTAACCATATTTCATACTTAATCAAAAGACGCTATTAACCTCACTGACCGAACGTTTACGTGATACTTGTGAAAGGCATCAAATTGATAACTGTGACTGTCCGGGAACTAAGTGCTATACAAACAAAGTGCCACGGACGGGTCCGCCTCTAACTCTATCGGAACAAAGTGCCACGTCGACGGACGGGGGCCACCTCTTTAGTCCATATGAAACAAAGTGCCGACCTACAAGCCGGGGGCCACCTTTTGAGCTGTAGGAGCCACCTCTAGAGTCCCAAATCGTGTCGGGACAGTTAGAACGAGTCTTGGATCGAGCAGCGCGGCTGCGGTTCATGAACGAGGCTACCGTTGTTTCCTATTCCCATAACCGAGGAACGGAGTGTTCCGACGGACCTGGGTCGTAGACTTGGGGTATAATCGCGATTATGGTATGATCCGGGTTTTGACCCACAACTAAGGACATACCGAGGCCAGATAAGAGATAAGGAAGCATACGCTAAGTGTGAGAGCGAAGGCTCAACTATTGGGGCGACGGCCTATATTGCTAGGAGTAATAAGGAGAGTCTAGAATCCAAAGTCCACATCGGCAGGATTCGAAACTGGATTAATTGATCCACTGATTGACTGACTGCTTGACTTCACATCCGTCCACGGGGACAGGATTATAAAATTACAACTATACAATGATTTTTGTTTTCATAAAATTCCGACGTAATTGTAATTATTTCCCACTTTTTCTTTTCATAATTGATAAGATCATGCATCACTTAAAAATTTTCAAAGGAAAGAGCCACACTCGCACACGATCAACCACTCACTGAAACCTTTTGTCTCACCCCACCATTTTCCCTTTTAAACCAGAGAACGAGCCACCAGCCGAAGACGAAGAGATTATCGAGGAAGAGACTGATTAGAGGACTACCATCAAGACTTAGAATTTCTGTTGTTATCTCAACTTGTAATAGTTAACTATGCTTTGTACTTAACTCGTTTGGTATTTTTCCGCTGCAAACTTTGAACAAGTGTAATTTCGATTATCAGCTTTGTCACAGTGAATCTTAGTACATCGGGCTAAGTGTAAATCCCCCAAATCCCATCGTCATTACTGCCACGTGGACCCCACACCAGAGATCCACCAAAGCTAACACTACCAAAAATACAATTAATCACCAAAAGGGGAATCACAATCCCTACACCGACATCCAACATAATATTCGATATGGAATTTCAATGACAACAGTGGGCCTACATGGCCAAAATAAGATACAACAACATCCACGAGCCTTGCTCGATAATACAAAATGACAAAGATCGAACAAAACCGGAGTACTCCAACCGTCTCGACTAACATGAACACCAAAACATCTCGGACTAGTATCGCCGAATGCCTCGCCGCCACCGTCATGCCCCCGTGTCTCAACTCTCTCTCGCAAACACCTAAAACATGAAAACATGTTCCGCCACACCGGGTCACCATCCGTATAATGATTATCAAATACATGTACAACATGATATGCATCCAAAGGCGTAATGAATAGTATAGTAATGGTAATACGAGATGCTCACAAACCAAAGTAAGAATCGAGCATTCGTGGAATACTATGCCCACGGCATACGATCAATACCGCTCAACAAAGTTAGAACACAAGTGCCCAATGGCGAATCATCAATACGTAACACAACAATACATCACCCGAAGGTAAACCAAGCCAAACACCGAAATAGATACGAATCACAATGCCCGAAGGCTCTAATAGGAATACCGATACATCACAATAGCTCGACACCGAACAACTGAAGCCGTTTATCATCATAATACCCCGAATGTCACTCACCAAGTCATTAATCACCACAATGGCCCGAAGCCAAAACATCTCAAGTCAGATCAATGAGGGCCGGCCACGGCACGGCCGTATCACAATGAGGGCCGGCCATGGCATGAAGCCGTATCACAATGAGGGCCGGGCCACGCACGATGCCGTATCACACCGTGGCCGGGCCACGACACGAAGCCGTATCACAATGAGGGCCGAAGCCACGGCACGAAGCCATATCACATTGAGGTCATCCAATGACCGTGACCTGCTGAATTACAGGTGCTGGGAAACCAACCGCGAAGGTTCAAGCCCCAGACTTACCCATCAAGCACTAGCCGAGACTAGCCTCCAAAACCCAATTAATCACAACAGTAATGATCCCAAGATTATCAAATTCACAAGAATAATAGCGTGCTGCCTTGAGTCGGCCAACACGACAATAATAACTCACGGATGGGCTCCGTCCATGGTGGTCCCAATTCAAATACCTCGACTGCCTTGGAATGGCCAATCGATCACAACAACTTAACGGATGGAAACTATCCTTGACAGTCCCAATTCAATACATCGATTACCTTAGAACGGTCAATCGATAACGATGACACAACGGATGGGAATTATCTTCGATAATCCCAATTAAATACATCGATTGCCTTAGAACGGTCAATCGATACACAATGATACAACGGATGGGAATTATCTTCGATAATCCCAATTAAATACATCGATTACTTTAGAACGGTCAATCGATACACAGTGATACAACGTATGGGAATTATCTTCGATAATCCCAATTAAATACATCGATTAACTCAGAACGGTCAATTGATACACAATGATACGGTAGAGTGGATGTCCCGGCGTCTTAACTGACCACCGAAACAGATATAATGAACGAATATATCAAACGCCTTCAATCGGCCAATGCAACATCATAGCGACAGTTCCAATTCAATAATAACGATTCAACGATGCCTCAGAACGACATTAACGTCAACAATAATAATCGATACATCGATACCGCGAACCGGCTATCGACAACATCAGTATCAACAAGAATCTCAATGCCTTAAACCGATTGTTAACGAATAACAATAACATCTAGCATAATTGCCGAAGGTTATTGCATCAAACAATTCCCGAATATCAACAAATCACGGAGAGACTAAGTCTCGAAATGATACAATACATTCATACACACATATGATAACATTAATCTCATTGACCAGTACAAGTATAAAACTTGCCTCAAACCGAAGGCGAGAAAGTCCTTCCACGATCAATGTCCTGGCACGAAACGACGAACGGCGCCTCCCGACGATCACAAACACTCGAACAACCTTGAATGAAAACGATTCATTCAAAAATACAAAATCAATAGAAAACAACGACAAGGACAAAGCCTGATTCAAACAAGAATCGATCACACCGCACGAACGAATATCATAGTTCTCAACTATGAATTCTAACATCCTCCAACACCTCGATGATCAATTAACATGATCATTACGTTCTTAACACTTGTGAAATCCATACAACATGATTCACTTAAGAACAATCATCAAAACAATCATCTCAAAATGATAATATCACCAATATCATCAAATTGATCCTCCTACAATGATGATATTATCAATATTATCATTATCACCCCAAGAACATCATCAACTCAATAATCATGATGTTTGAAACAAAAAATCCTTCATCAATACATCATGAATTCGGATTAAACAACAAGATTCACTCAACCATTTTCAAATTATGATAATCACCTCCTAAATCATCATAAATCCTTACTAAAATGGTTAAAATCCTTTAAGAATACCACCACCAACAATAATCATCTCAAGGCTATGTTAATCATATAACAATTTTAACATAATCCTTCCTAGACATGATTAAAAACCTACAAACAATCTAAAACATCAAGAACATAATCCAACTCAAGTAATACTATCATGTTCTTCATCAAAAGTTTATCAAAACCATGAAGAATCATGATATACTCCATTAATCAAACAATACCTGAGAAAACAACAACAAAAACTTGAAAATCACTTGAAGAACAAGATATTGAGGGAACTTACCAAAGAAGAACAAGAAGAAGCCTCCAAACACCAAAGGAGCACCAACAAGCTTCCAACTTCAAGCTTCAATCCAAGCTAGGATGATCAAGATCGTGTTGGAAGGTGCTAAACATCAATAACAAGTCCAAACGGACGTTTCTAGGGAGAGAAATTGTGTTTTGGTTCGTGAGGAAATGAAAGACGAAACCAAGATAAATAGACTGACCAATTCATTACGTACGTTATACATTATGGTTAACGTACGTAAGAGGCATTACATACGCTATGCTAAGACTTTAACGTATGTAATGTAAATCCAGAACTAACTGGACTAAAATACGAAGGCCTTAACGTACGTAAACAAAAACATATTACGTACGTTAACAAGACCTGCATTACGTAAGTAGAGTTCACCTCTTAACGTAAGTAAGGGTCCGTTGACTGCAATAGTGAGATCCGATCGGAAGATGCTCGGGACCCACCGGCCGAAAGTGACTACGAGGAAGGTTCCTGCCACCTACCAAGCATTACGTACGTAACCTTACAGTCATAACGTACGTAATAGCAACACGCTAGCGTACGTAATGCTACACCCGTAGCGTACGCTAAGGCTATGAACTTAGCCAAAAATCCAAACTCTCCAACCAACATTCAAACGACGAAACCAACCCGACGACAAGTATAATATTTCGATCCCGAAATATTCCAATACAATATACATTGTATCAGTCCAAAACAACAACACTTGTACAATTCCAAATGAATACGTACAACTCAGCAGAAACACGAAAAAAAAAAAATTATCCCCGGATATTACATACTCCCCCCTTAAAAATAGTTTCGTCCCCGTAACTCAGGGTACGCAACAAGGGATAAAGACTACCCATCAGGATAAGAAAACAACATCTCCAGGAATACTCCTCACTGCGAACCACTTCGCCTGAGTAATCGGGCCAACCCCACGGGTTCCCGCGCCTCCTGTTCGATCACAGCGAAAAACAGGAGATAAAAACACTCAACCAACTACGAGATCAGCCGAATCATAACTCTCCCGCTAGAGACCAGCCAGGAAGTCGTACCAACCGCATGACTAGTCGCACCGGCATACACATCCCGCGGGAGTCGCCCATTGTACATGCCTACAACCATCGGTGTACACATCCCTTGTTCTTATTAGCATCGAATGTCTATGCTATCACTGACTTACGTCACAAAAGAGAATAACAACGCACAAATATAGTCCTCAGGACCATATCATATGCACACTCAAGTCCTCGCAACTTGACGTCTCGAATCACAATGAATGTTTACCCAGATCACCACAAAAATCTCGGGTACAATACCGAAAGGAAAAGAATAACGCATCAGACGACGTCAAATCTCAAGATTCTCAAAAGCTATCATAACAAGATAGATCAATAATAAATGGTTCACAACCACAATATTACAATACAGACTGAGTCAAATATCAATCCGAGAAACAAGTAAAATACAAATCAAGACTACATCTCAAACGTACCCGAAATCAACCTACTCTAGATCATCGGGCTCCTCGATCTCATCGACTCATGGAAGACCCAACCGACTCGCCGCTCCTCCTCGTCGCCCATACTGCTCTCGAAGCCCGATAGACCCCTTCGATGAAGTACGGACTAGAGTAACAAAATCTCTTGAGGCCCGTGAGCTTTCCTTAGATCTACCGGCACTAGAACTCCCGCAGATTTCAAGGTGTCCGTGCCTCCCACACGTAAAACAAGCAATAGTCGAACAGATAACGGGTGCTAACGTGCCCCGCTGAATCACAATTAAAGCAAACAACAGTCGAACTCGTCGCCTGAGAAGAAGATGCTTTCCCACCACGAGGACGACTAGAAAACGACCTCCTAGACGTCGGATCCCGATGTCCCTCTGAATGAACCGGCATCCTAGTCCTCTCACCGGAAGAAACTGAAGGGTTCTTCCGAGCAAGCTCCTTGATCAAAAGCTCTACTCCAAGAGCCTTCTCGATGAATTCGCCAAGTGAGTTACAATTATGATTGAACAACTGCATCCTCAACTGTGGGTTCAGCCTCTTGCTAAAATACTTGATCTTATCCGCTTCAGTACGGATAACAGAAGAAGCAAACTGAAGAAGTCCCTAAACTTCTCAGCGATAACAATAACACCCTCGTCCTCGACGGATTCGGGGTTCAACACCTCTGACATCTTGGCTTCACGAAGTGGAGACGGATAATACCTCTCTAACATGAGAGTCTTGAACTAACTCCAAACACAATCATGATCGGTGGGTTTCACAGAAAGCCACCAAGAATAAGCGCCTTTACTCAAATAGTAAGCCGCTACTGCCACCTTACTCTCTTCCGGACACTGAACCATGTCGAAGAGTTTATCAAAATGTTCAAGCCAATGAACAATATCAGCTGGTTCCGACGAACTCCCAAATATAGGCGGCCTCTGACGAGAGATGTCGCCGATAATCTGACTCACTCTCCTGGACTGTCCATAAAACGGCACCTGGAGTCCTTGCTGCTGTGTACCACGAACCATCGAAGTCTGCATGGTTTCCATTATCTGCGTCATTTGAGTCATCTGGGTCATCATGCCCCTCATAAGCAAGAAAGGGTCGATGTCAGTCTGATCGACTCCTCGAGTATGACGTTCCGAAGGGGAACCGATCGCATAAGTCACATATCCGGTAGAATTCTGATCCATATCGGCACCCGTACGCGTATAAACATGAGGTTCTGGGTTTCAGCCTGCTCTGTAGCCTTTACCCCCTCTGCCACGTCCTCGGATTCCTCTTTCCATACTGAAAGAATAACGTTCGATCATGAACAAAGCTCAAATATGCCTCAACGGCCAATCCACAATGCTAAGTCATTAGACAAACACGAATATACATACTCAACAGATAAATAGTCGCCTCAAACATGCTAATTATAGCCAATACTGAGCCCACACGCTCCAAAACAAATAATCATGAATGAATCATAACTCAAATGTTACCTACAGATTTCAACAAAACATGTATAATCAATGGCATAATGAATGTATGAACATACAAGAGAAACGACTCCTTACACAGGTCATACGAAGCTTCGAGGTCTTGCGATACTAGTCTTCACTGACGACGACTCGATGAAAGAATGACTCATACAGTCGTTCAACTACCACGACTCACAAAGCCCGATCGTCTGCATTGTCATAACCTGACAGTCCACTACTACCGCGTCGGTAGAACCACATAACTCACATATCAGGGTATCTCACAACCAAATTCGCTGATACCATCTTCTGTAACACCCCCAAATCCCATTGGGTCATTACAGCGCCGTGGACCCCACACCAGGAGATCCACCAGGCTAACACGACCAAAAATACAATTAACTGACCAAAAGGGGAATCACAATCCCTACACTGACATCCAACATAATATTCCGATATGGAATTTCAATGACAACAGTGGGCCTACATGGCCAAAATAAGATACAACAACATCCATGAGCCTTGCTCGGATAATACAAAATGACAAAGACTGAATAAAACTGGAGTACTCCAACTGTCTGACTGACATGAACACCAAAACATCTCGGACTAGTATCGCTCGAATGCCTCGTCGCCACCGTCATGATCCTGTGTCTCAACTCTCTCCTCGCAAACACCTAAAACATGAAAACATGTTCCGCCCCCACGGGGTCAGTCATCCAGATAATGATTATCAAATACATGTACAACATGATATGCATCCAAAGGGCAGAATGAATAGTATAGTAATGGTAATACGAGATGCTCACAAACCAAAGTAAGAATCGAGCATTCTTGGAATACTATGCCCACGGCATACGATCAATACCTGCTCAACAGGTTAGAACACAAGTGCCCAACGGTGAATCATCAATACAGAACACAACAATACATCACCCGAAGGTAAACCAAGCCAAACACTAAAATAGATACGAATCACAATGCCCGAAGGCTCCAATAGGAATACCGATACATCACAATAGCCTGACAGCCGAACAGCCTGAAGTTGTTTATCATCATAATACCCTGAATGTCACTCAGCCGAAGCTGTCAATCACCACAATGGCCCGAAGCCAAACACAAGTCAGATCAATGAGGGTCGGGCCACGGCACGGCCGTATCACAATGAGGTCCAAAGCCACGACACGGCCGTATCACAATGAGGGCCGGCCACGGCACGGCCGTATCACAATGAGGGCCGGGCCACGCACGGCCGTATCACAATGAGGGCCGAAGCCACGGCACGAAGCCGTATCACAATGAGGTCATCCAATGACCGTGACCTACTGAATTATAGGTGCTGGGAAACCAACCGCGAAGGTTCAAGCCCCAGACTTACCCATCGAGCATTAGCCGAGACTAGCCTCTAAAACCCAATTAATCACAACAGTAACGATCCCAAGATTATCAAATTCACAAGAATAATAGCGTGCTGCCTTGAGTCGGCCAACACGACAACAATAACTCACGGATGGGCTCCGTCCATGGCGGTCCCAATTCAAATACCTCGACTGCCTTGGAATGGCCAATCGATCACAACAACTTAACGGATGGAAACTATCCTTCACAGTCCCAATTCAATACATCGATTACCTTAGAACGGTCAATCGATAACGATGACACAACGGATGGGAATTATCTTCGATAATCCCAATTAAATACATCGATTGCCTTAGAACGGTCAATCGATACACAATGATACAATGGATGGGAATTATCTTCGATAATCCCAATTAAATACATCGATTACCTTAGAACGGTTAATCAATAACCATTGATACAATGGATGGGAATTATCTTCGATAATCCCAATTAAATACATCGATTACCTTAGAATGGTTAATCGATAACCATTGATACAACGGATGGGAATTATCTTCGATAATCCCAATTAAATACATCGATTTCTTTAGAACGGTCAATCGATACACAATGATACAACGGATGGGAATTATCTTCGATAATCCCAATTAAATACATCGATTACCTCAGAACGGTCAATTGATACACAATGATACAGTAGAGTGGATGTCCCGGCGTCTTAACTGACCACCGAAACAGATATAATGAACGAATATATCAAACGCCTTCAATCGGCCAATGCAACATCATAGCGACAGTTCCAATTCAATAATAACGATTCAACGATGCCTCAGAACGACATTAACGTCAACAATAATAATCGATACATCGATATCGCGAACCGGCTGTCGACAACATCAGTATCAACAAGAATCTCAATGCCTTAAACCGGCTGTTAACGAATAACAATAACATCTAGCATAATTGCCGAAGGTTATTGCATCAAACAATTCCCGAATATCAAAAAATCACGGAGAGACTAAGTCTCGAAATGATACAATACATTCATACACATATATGATAATATTAATCTCATTGACTAGTACAAGTATAAAACTTGCCTCAAACCGAAGGCGAGAAAGTCCTTCCACGATCAACGTCCTGGCACGAAACGACGAACTACGCCTCCCGACGATCACAAACACTCGAACAACCTTGAATGAAAACGATTCATTCAAAAATACAAAATCAATAGAAAACAACGACAAGGACAAAGCCTGATTCAAACACGAATCGATCACACCGCACGAACGAATATCATAGTTCTCAACTATGAATTCTAACATCCTCCAACACCTCGATGATCAATTAACATGATCATTACGTTCTTAACACTTGTGAAATCCATACAACATGATTCACTTAAGAACAATCATCAAAACAATCATCTCAAAATGATAATATCACCAATATCATCAAATTGATCCTCCTACAATGATAATATTATCAATATTATCATTATCACCCCAAGAACATCATCAACTCAATAATCATGATGTTTGAAACAAAAAAAATCCTTCATCAATACATCATGAATTCGGATTAAACAACAAGATTCACTCAACCATTTTCAAATTATGATAATCACCTCCTAAATCATCATAAATCCTTACTAAAATGGTTAAGATCCTTCAAGAACACCACCAACAACAATAATCATCTCAAGGCTATGTTAATCATATAACAATCTTAACATAATCCTTCCTAGACATGATTAAAAACCTCCAAACAATCTAAAACATCAAGAACATAATCCAACTCAAGTAATACTATCATGTTCTTCATGAAAAGTTTATCAAAACCATGAAGAATCATGATATACTCCATTAATCAAACAATACCCGAGAAAACAACAACAAAAACTTGAAAATCACTTGAAGAACAAGATATTGAGGGAACTTACCAAAGAAGAACAAGAAGAAGCCTCCAAACACCAAAGGAGCACCAACAAGCTTCCAACTTCAAGCTTCAATCCAAGCTAGGATGATCAAGATCGTGTTGGAAGGTGCTAAACATCAATAACAAGTCCAAATGGATGATTCTAGGGAGAGAAATTGTGTTTTAGTTCGTGAGGAAATGAAAGACGAAACCAAGATAAATAGACTGACCAATTCATTACGTACGTTATACATTATGGTTAACATACGTAAGAGGCATTACGTACGCTATGCTAAGACTTTAACGTACGTAATGTAAATCCAGAACTAACTGGACTAAAATACGAAGGCCTTAACGTACGTAAACAAAAACATATTACATACGTTTACAAGACCTGCATTACGTACGTAGAGTTCACCTCTTAACGTACGTAAGGGTCCGTTGACTACAATAATGAGATCCGATCGGAAGATGCTCGACCCACCTACGAAAGTGACTACGAGGAAGGTTCCTGCCACCTACCAAGCATTACGTATGTAACCTTACAGGCATAACGTACGTAATAGCAACACGCTAGCGTACGTAATGCTACATCCGTAGCGTACGCTAAGGCTATGAACTTAGCCAAAAATCCAAACTCTCCAACCAACATTCAAACGACGAAACCAACCCGACGACAAGTATAATATTTCGATCCTGAAATATTCCAATACAATATACATTGTATCAGTCCAAAACAACAATACTTGTACAATTCCAAATGAATACGTACAACTCAGCAGTAACACGAAAAAAAAAAAAAATTATCCCCGGATATTACACTAAGATGGTTGTTTGAAATGTTATCCAATCGTTATTTTGCTTCTGCTATTTACTATTGAATTTTGATTGATTGATCGACCGATGCGTCGCGCCCTCGTCCTTCACGATGTTGGAGGCGTGACAGGAGTGGTATCGGAGCCCGCTTTGTGAGAAGGACACTTACAACAGGATAACCAGGATAAGATTCTTCGGACTTAGATGGGAATTCCACCTAGGACGAAGTGAACCATAGGATTGAGACCTAAAGTAGATTTCTCGAGTCAATTCTCATTAAAATCTCCTTCAACTTGTCGCTATTCACTTGAAATATGCATAGTCAATTCAAATTCCCTAAGTCATTGGCCAAAGTACTTTATTAAGTACCCACGGTATTTCCCGACTGAATTAACTCTTCTATTGAACTCTTGAAACGGATATAGTTTACTTCACTTATCCATTTCTCAAAGTCATGTCAATATTCATTGAAATTGATGAAGTTCCTTTAAACTCCACTAAACTTCATTGTCTTCTTAAAGACGGAGTATTATTATTGTTCGTTTGTCGTTAATATCATATAAGCATATTTGTTAAATCATTAAGTTCACTGCCTTAATGATTATTCATGCTTAATAGAGCCCTATATTGGATATTAGATTTTACGAGATACTGACTTAGATTGTTTTGTTATTTAGATGGACTCAGCTAGGGGTAAGCAGTCGGTTGATGATACCCAGACCGACTCTGACACTCCACGACTGATTAACAAGGAGCAGCTACGTCAGGCACTAGCTCATATTGAGAGCATTACGAGACCCCTCGTGGATGCGGTGACCTTGACTGCCACCCGTGAGAGACAGATCCAGTCTTTGAGGGAGGCTATCGCACGTGTGCATCAGGACGCATCGACACTCCACAGTCACAGGAAAGAACTACTCGAAGTGCTAGAACGTATGAAACCGGAGTACTTGGAGCTAGAGCGTAAAGTGGAATCCTTGGGGAGTCAGCTACGCCTAAAGGATCGGACAATTACCCAGCTTCGCAGAACCAAATTCTTCCAAATGCATAAGATCAAGATGCTGGAGAAAACGATCCGTTCCACACGTCGCGAGCATGAAGAGTTCCAGATGGTGGCTAGGAAGAAATTAGCTATGGTGATGCGACTATTTCCATACTCCACGACTGGGGTAGGGGAGGCATCACATGCTCCACCGACGGACCCTACACCTTTTGAGGAAGATCCAGAGGAGGACTTCGAGAAAGATCCGGAGGAGGACTTCGAGGAGGATCCGGAGGAGGACCCCGAGGAGGATGTGAGGATGGGTTCCGGAGAGGACTAGAGACTTGGTTATGATGTTATGCTATTTATTTTTATTTAATATTTTCCTAGAATATGAGATGAAACGACTAAATTTCGTATTTTGGTGTGTTACGATTATGTATTAACGATAAACTTGTTTGAATGTGACGGTCTTAATTAACAGAATAATGTAGTTACTTATGGCAACGGTTATCATTTGATATGCACTCGCTAGTTTTATATATTAGCTTGATTCATTAACAAATCAGAACAACAACTAACTTTTATCACTTTATACCAACTATGTTTATATCTTTATGTTATAATCGCATTATCTAGGAATTATTAGTGTTCGATCGTAAACTTAATTCTGTATAACAACATGAATTATTGATAATTCCACATACGACCGTAAATCGTCACACATTCCCTAACTTATAATAGATGGCTGACCGAAGATGTGGACGCCCTCGCATGAATCGCGAAGAGCAGCATCAACGCGATGATCGCTCACGCTCTCCTCTACGGGGAAGAATTGGGAATGATGCCATGGCCCAAGCCCTCACTCAACTGACGAACTTCCAACAACAACAGACTGCTAACAACGGGAACCACAATGAAACTCATGATCGTACCCTGGAAAGATTCTTACGTTTCAACCCGCCGACCTTTGACGGGGAACCCGACGCTATCAAAGCTGAACTCTGGCTGGAGAGAATTGAGGGAATTTTCAACGCCCTTCAGTATACTGATGAACAACGAATTTCACTAGCTACATTTCGACTCGAGGCCGCAGCTCATGACTAGTGGAGGAATGTCAACGAGCGCTGGACGAGAGAAAACCATGTCAGAACATGGGCTAACTTCCTGACCGACTTCCGAACTCAGTACGTGTCAACAGCAGCCAGAGAGGCTAGACGAGACGAGTTCTACCACTTAAAGCAAGGAACCATGACAGTCGCTCAATATGAAACCTAGTTTAACAGATTGTCTAAATACACACTGGATTGGTTACAACTAAGGAGGACAAGCTCTATAAGTTCACTAGAGGACTGAGGTAGTTGCTTCAACAGAGTCTTCTAACTGTTCAGCTGACGACACTTACCCAAGCAGTGGAAGCCGCTACCCGGATCGAGAGCGGAACTGCGAGGTTAGCTCAACAACAAAGCCGTTTCTCCAACAACGCCAAGAGGCCTGCTACCCGACCAACATCAATGCCACCACCGAAGTTTAAGAGGAAGGGAACTCAAGGAAGCTCGAGTGGATCAAAAGCACCAGTTCTCAACAAACCAACAACGCCTTGCACCCACTGCGGTAGGAAATGGCACAAGTCAGAGTTGTGTTGGAGAAAGCTCGGAAAGTGCATGCGTTGCGGCAGCCCAGATCATCTAATTCGAGAATGCCCATATATGAACACCCCGGTGGTCAAACCAACTACTGCAGCCAAACCAGGAAACAACAAAGGGAAAGCCGCAGCTCGAGTATTCACATTGACTGGTCAGGAGCCACCAGAGAACAACGATATGGTGGAAGGTACACTCCTGATATCTAATCAACATTCACGAATACTTATAGATCCAGGATCATCCCATTCATTTGTTGCACTGCATTTTTCTAAGAAACTAGATAGACCGTTAGAATCTTTATCATTATGCCTAGAAGTATCTACCCCGATGGGAGTTAGTCAGCTAGCAGATAAAGTCCATTCTGCGTGTGATGTGATCATCAGTGGTAATCACATTCGCCGATTTAGTAGTGCTTCCAATATTAGAATATGACGTCCCTAGGAATGGATTAGTTATCTAAGCACTACGCACAATTGGATTGTCATTCTAAGATAGTTAGGTTTTGCGAACCTAACAAGCCAATTGTGGAATTAATTGTAGACGCTAGAGTCAACCTAGCACCTACAATATAAGCTATCAAAGCTAGTAAGACAGTTGCTAAAGGGGCGACCGGATTTTTAGCCTTCATCATCAACAAACCCATGAGTAAGTCGGGCATAGAAACTATACGTGTGGTATCCGAATACCCTGACTTATTTCCCGAAGAATTGACCTCCCTACCACCTGACAGAGAAGTTGAATTCAATATCGAAATCATGCCTGGGAAGGCACCCATTGCAAAGGCACCATACCGAATGGCACCACTGGAGCTGCAAGAGTTGAAGGTCCAACTGCAGAAGTTACGCAACGTGGGTTTTGTACAACCCAGTGTATCACCTTGGGGAGCTCCGGTATTGTTTGTCAAAAATAAGGATGGAACATTGAGGCTTTGTATAGATTACCGTGAACTCAACAACACTATAGTTAAAAATAAGTATCCTCTCCCGAGGATAGATGAGTTGTTTGAACAACTCCAAGGAGCTACGGTGTATTCCAAGTTCGATCTTCAACAAGGATACTACCAGTTAAAGATTAGGAATGAAGATGTTCCTAAAACTGCGTTCCAAACTAGATTCGGCCACTACGAGTTTGTAGTGATGCCTTTTGGACTCACGAATGATCCTGCGACATTTATGGATTTAATGCACAGAGTATTTCAACCATATCTCGACCAATTTGTAGTAATTTTCATCGATGACATACTCGTGTACTCTAAGTCGGAAAAAGATCACGAGATACATCTTAGACTAGTGTTGGATACACTAAGGCAGCACAAGTTGTACGCTAAGTACAGCAAGTGTGAATTTTGGTTGAGGGAAGTGGCATTTCTACGCCATATTATTTCCGGAGAAGGGATTGCAGTTGATCCATCTAGGATAGAAACTATTATGGGTTGGAGGAGGCCAGAAAATGTAACTGAGATCATAAGTTTTCTTGGACTTGCGGGCTACTACCGTAAATTCATCGAAGACTTCTCGAAGATAGCGGACCTCACCCGCTAACCTTAAAAGTAAAATTTGAATGGACGGATAAACGCGAGTCAAGTTTCCAGGAACTTAAGAAGAGACTTACCACACCGCACCTATACTGACACTTCCAGAAGGAACCCAAGGATTTGTCGTATATAGTGATGCCTCAAAGGATGGCCTCGGTGCCGTTCTGATGTAGAATAGTAAAGTTATCGCATATGCTTCCAGGAAACTCAAGACGCACGAGAAGAATTATCCAACGCACGACCTCGAACTTGCTGCAATAGTATTTGCCTTAAAGAAATGGCGACATCATTTATACGGCATTGAATTCACCGTGTTTACTGATCATAAAAGTCTCAAGTACCTATTTTCTCAGAAGGAACTTAATCTCCGACATAGAAGATGGGTAGAGATTTTAGAAGATTACAATTGTGAAATTCAACACCACCGAGGGAAAGCGAATGTCGTGGCCGATGCCCTGAGTAGAAAGGCTAGAGTGGCCCGACTCATGGTTCGGGAATGGCAAGCTCTTGAGGAACTGAGCTACCTGAAACCCATTCATGAAGGTACTCGTTTAAATTGCGCCAACCTCACAGTTAAATCGAACCTATTGGACGATATTCGATTAGCCCAAGAGAAAGATCCAAAACTTCAAGAGTTTAAGGAAAAGATCTCTGAGGGTGAGAAACCCGAGTTTACAATTACCAAGGATGGAATTGTAAGGTTTAAGGGACGATTATGCATACCTCACGACGAGGATCTCAGAAGACGAATTCTTGAGGAAGCTCATTGCTCGAGATATACGATACACCCAGGAGGTAACAAGATGTACCGAAACTTGAAGAAACACTTTTCGTGGGTAAACATGAAGAACCAAGTGTCAGAATTTGTGGCGCAATGCCTCACATGTCAGAGTCAAAGATGAGCATCACGACCCTCGGGACTACTACACCACTAGAAGTCCCTGAATGGAAATGGGAAATGGTAATCATGGATTTTATCACGGATTTACCGACCACAAGAGGAGGTTATAACACCATTTGGGTGATCGTCGACAGACTGACAAAATCATCACATTTCGTGCCGGTTAAAAAGGACGACAGTTTGCAAAAGCTGGCTAGGACCTATATTAGAGAAATCGTTCGACTCCATGGAGTGCCAACAGACGTAGTATCGGATAGAGATCCTAGATTCGTATCTTGTTTTTGGAAAGTCTTTCATAAGTAATTATGAACTTTCTTAAGCTTCAGCACAAGTGCGCATCCCCAGACCGACGGGCAATCTGAACGAACCATTCAAACCCCTGAAGACATGTTACGAGCTTGCGAAATTGGGATCACCAGCTGCCATTAGCCGAATGTGCATACACCAACAGTTTCCAAGCGACAATCGTAATGGCACCTTATGAAGCTTTGTATGGGAGGAAGTGTCTATCCCCGCTCCATTAGATAATCGATGACCAGTGGATGCCGAAGACTCAAAGAACATAACCTTCAACAATGACCACAAATTTGGTGAAGGAAGCCATAGATAAAGTATGACTAATCAAGGATAGGATCCGCACAGCGCAAAGCAGACAGAAGAGTTACGCCGATCAACGTCGGAATGATCTAGAATTTGAAGTAGGAGATCAAGTCTTCCTGAGGTTAACACCACGGAAAGGTTTGATAGTATCAAGAAAAGGAGGAAAGTTAAGTCCCCGATATGGAGGACCATTCAAAATCACGGAAAGGATTGGAAGACTAGCGTACCGATTGGAACTACCACCCAATATGTCTGGAATGCACTGTAGGTCACAAGTCGTCCAGGAATAAGTCTAGAGGGGGGGTGAACAGACTTATTGAAACTCTTAAACGATTTTTCTCAAAGAGTAAGTTTCTTCAGCTGATAGGTAAACAAATGATTTGGAGTCATTTGTTCTTAATGCGTGCGGAAGTCAGCTGATGACGAATACAAAACAACTAATGAAACACTTAACAATGAATGCAGCAGTTAAAGTATGATGCTATAAAACAGTAAAGTACGCAGGCAATTATAGTGGTCTTAGAGGTGGGGTAATCCTCTACTAATCCACATTTCTCCAAACCAGTTGGAGATGAATTCACTATAATTTTCAACCAGTGATAAATATTACAGTGATTCAACCAAATTACAACAGCTTCCAACCAGTGGAAATCCTTGCCGTTGTAACACACTTGACTGCCTTGCACCTCTTGATCCTCGATCCTTGGATGCCTTTACAGTCTCGAACTTCAACCAGTGAAGTACCCCGAACTCAGGATTTAAGACACGAGTTTTTGTCTTCTCCAACTAAGAGCTTCTTCAAATATGAACTTTTTAGAACTGCTCTTTTCACGATGCTGTATTTCGTTTTAGATTGCTTGAATGCTTTGATCGCTTGAAAGTATGTTAGCACCGGTTAATTGTTGTGTGTGCTCAGCTTCAAATCTTCGGATATATATAGGTGTTGATCCTTGAGCATTTCTTCATAGCCGTTGTAAATCAGAATAAATCAAATTCGTTGGAGGGAGACTTCTTTGTTTATTCTTTTCTGAACGTTGCAAAGCTGGATTCCCATATTTTAATCTATCTTCCGACCATTGTGAAGACTCTGCATGTGAGGCGCCGAATCTTTTGAATATAATACGATTAAAGTCTTCAAGGTAGGCCTGGATGAATTATTTAATTCATATCCTTTGCGGGAATCTCTCCAATTTGTCTCTTCACGTTGCATGTGACTTTCCGTAATACTTGACTTTTCAACGCATGCTGACGTGGACTTGGAGTACTTGGCTGATCTCGAGTAGGCTGATGTAAGTTAACTTCTCTGCAGTTCTGTGTAATATCCGGGGGTAATTTTTTTTTTTCGTGTTACTGTTGAGTTGTATGTATTCATTTGGAATTGTACAAGTGTTGTTGTTTGGACCGATACAATGTATATTGTATTATAATATTTCGGGATCGAAATATTTATACTGGTCGTCGGTTTGGTTTCGCCGTTTGGTTGTTGCTTGGCGAGTTTGGAATTTTGGCTAAGTTTATAGCCATAGCGTACGCTTCCTGTGTAGCATTACTTACGCTAATTTGTTGCGATTACGCACGTTACGCCCTGAGGTTTTTGTACGTAATACGTGGTCGATGGTAGGAACCTTCCCCGTAGTCAACTTTCGGCTAGTAGGGTCAGGGTATCTTTAGAGTATCATATATATATATATATATATATATATTATCACTTTGTCATGTGATTGTCCCTCTCTCACTCCAAAACGTGATTGTCCCTCACCTTCCCTCACGTTATATATACATATATATATATATATATATACACATGTTATATCTCTCTCCTCCTTTTCTCTCACAAGTTGTCTTCTCTCTCTCTCGTCCATCATCTCTCTCTTTCATTTTTTTTTCTCCCGCAGCCTCTCATTTCCTCTCTCTCTCGCTCTCTCTCTCTTCTCTCCATCTCTCTCGCTTTTTTTTTTCCGGCGAGGTGGAGCCGAAGGATGGCAATGGCTCTTTCCGCGACGGATCGAGTTGACGACCGAGTTTGCCGACATCTCCAAATGACGACCGTGAGCTCGGCGGCGGCAGTGGCTCGTGATCGAGCAATGACGGCCGGTCGTAATTTCCGGACGGAAGGCATTGCAAATCCGGCCGAGCTGCCCGGCATTTTTCTCGCGAGACGGCTCAGCGTCCGGCGCCCTTCATGGTTTCTCGCCATGGACACGGCTCCATTGATTCCGCGACCGAGGTGGTTTTGTCCTAACGGATGGCGGAACGGAGGCTTGACAGATTTCCGCGAGGAGTTACAGTGGAGATGGAGTTGGGTGAAAATCGCCATGGACGGAAACGGGCTGGAGTTAGATGAAGTCCGCGGGTCAGCTTTTCCGCGGCCGAGTTCCAGAGGAGTTGTTTTTTTCTGACCGGATTCCGGCGAAGGTTGCCCGGCCGATAGGCTTCTTTGGTAAGATGTTTGTGTAGATATATTTATAAATATCTATATATATTGTGTGTACTGTGTTATATATATACACATATATATATTATGTGTACTATTATATATATTGTGTGTGTAGTGTGTGTTGTATAAATATATATATATATATATATATATATTGTGAAGTGTGTGCATGTGCAGTAAAGTGTGTTGTGTATATATATATATATATATATATATATATATATATATACATAACGTGTGGTGTGTGTGTGTTGTATATATATATATATAGTGTACAGTGTGTCATGTAAAGTTGTGAACATATATATATATATCTATATATATATATATATATATATTGTGTCAACCACCAGATCCGCTGGTCTGCAATATTCACCCCCTGGCTGATGCTGAGTTTGCTGGGCTGGGGCCCGAATGGGGAATAATGGGTATATATATATATATATATATATATATATATAGATATTGTGGGTTGTATATATATATGTGATGTATGTATATTATATATATGTGTGTATACGGATAAATACGAGTATAGTATGTGTTCGTGTTGGAATCATAGTTATCTATTATGTTGTTTTCGGTCGATATCGTGTTATCGAATGAATTGTATTTCATTCAAGGTTGTTCGAGTGCTTGTGATTGTCGGAGGACACCGTTGATCGATTCGTGGTAGGACGTTGATCGTGGAAGGACTTTCTCGCCTTCGGTTTGAGGGAAGTTTTATACTTGTACTAGTCAATGAGATTAATGTTATCATATATGTGTATGAATGTGTGTATCATTTCGAGACTTGGTCTCTTTATGATTTTCTTGGCATCAAGGGATTGTTTGATACGATACCCTTCGGCAAATTGTGCCAAATATTATTGTTGTTCATAAATGGCCGATTTAAGGCATTGCGATACTTGTTGGTAATATTGTTGTCGATAGCCGGTTCGCGGTATCGACATATCGATTGTTATTGTTGATTGATGTTCCTTTGAGATATTGTTGTCGATAGCCGGTTCGCGGCATCGACGTATCGATTGTTATTATTGATTGATGTTCCATCAAGATATTTTTGTCAATCTTCGTTATTGATATCAGTGTTTTTCTATTGATGTCGTTTTGGCCGATTGAAGGTATTGACGTATTCGATTATCATCTTCGTTATCGGTAACCGATTAAAGGTGCCGAGACATCCGTTGTAGAATTATTATCGATTGTCCGCTCTAAAGGTAATCGATATATTGAATTGGGATTATCAAAGATAATTCCCATCCGTTGTCAAAAAGATAATTCCCATCCGTTGTATAATTGTTATCGATTGGCCGTTCTACGGTAATCTAAGTATTGAATTGGGACCGCCGAGGATAGTTCCCATCCATTGAATTATTATTGTCGTGTTGGCCTACTCAAGGCAAAGACACTATTATTCTTGTGAACTCGGTAATTTTGTGATCGTTGAAGGTTGAGGATTCCCGAATTGTTGTGTTGTGATTGTTGCTCGTGTTAATCGGTCCTTAGGGATTTTGATCCTAGGATGGTTGATTTGAATATCGTTGGTCGTGTCGATCTTTCATTATTCGTGTGTCATCATTCACTTGGTGAGTCGTATGATCCGTATCGATGTGTTATCCTTTGAGTTTCGTTGTCATGTTGTATCGTGACATATTCGGAATCATATCTGCTCCGATTGGTTATTGTGTAGATTTTTAGCCGTGCACACGATGGTCATGCGTGGATGTTTCCGCATTGACCGCACACTAGACGTAGTTCATGAGGCTAATTAGTTACATTGTCCCACGATATTTCTCGGATTCCGTGATAATGGGTGGACATGTGCATGGACACATTTCCGGATCGGGCGTACTGTGATGTCCATCTTTGAGCCGTACAATTTTTGATCGTTCATAGTCCATGTTTGATTGGATGTGTTCGACGTTTTGTGATTAAGCGTTCATACGCCAGAGGGGTATGTTCGACAGTCAGGCTTGTTTCTTTGAGATCTGTATTGTGATGATTTAGAGCTTCGGGCTGTTCGGCTTTCAGGCCATCGTGATATTTTGGCAGCTTCGGCTGAGGGCTTTCAGGCCATTGTGATGTATTTCCGTTGGAGCCTTCGGGCATTGTGATTCTTATTTATTTCAGCGTTGGTTTGTTTTACCTCCGGGTGATGTATTGTTGTGTTCTATATTGATGATTCGCCGTTGGGCACTTATGTTCTAACCTATTGAGCAGGTATTGATCGTATGCCGTGGGCATAGTGTTCCACGAATGCCCGATTCTTACTTTGGTTTGTGAGCATCTCGTACTATCATTGTTGTACTGTTTATTCTGCCTTTGGATGCATATCATGTTGTGCATGTATTTGATATTCATTATTCTGGATGACTGACCCCGTGGGGGCGGAACATGTTTTCATGTTTTAGGTGCTTGCGAGGAGAGAGTTGAGACACATAGGCATGACGATGGCGACGAGGCATTCGAGCGATACTAGTCCGAGATATTTTGGGTTCATGTCGGTCAGACAGTTTGGAGTACTCCAATTTTGTTCAGTCGTTGTCGTTTTGTATTATCCGAGCAAGGCTCGTGGATGTTGTTGTATTTTATTTTGGCCATGTAGGCCCATCTTTATCGTTGAAATTCCATATCGGAATAGTATGTCGGACATCATAGTAGGGTCTGTGATTTCCTATTTTGGTCAGTTTGTTGTATTTTAGTCGTGTTCGCCCGCGGATCACCCGGTGTGGGGTCCACGGCACTGTAATAACCCAATGGGATTTGGGGTGTTACGTAAGATGGTATCGAGAATCGGGTTGTGAGATACCCCGACTTGTGTGTTATTTGGCTCTACCAAGGCGGTAGTAGCGGGGTCAAGTTATGACAACTGACAATGGGTTTTGTGAGTCGTGATAGTTGGACGATCGTATGAGTCATTCTTTCATCGAGTCATCGCTGAAGACTAGTATCGCAAGACCTGAAGCTTCGTATGACCTGTGTACGGACTCTATTCTCTTTTATGTGCATATATTCATTATGTCATTGATTAAACCTGTTTTGTTGACACTTGTATGTGACGATCGGGTGCGATTGATTTATGATTATTTGCTTTGGAACGTGTGGGCTCAGACGCTATGATTAGCGCGATCGATGTGATCGCTTATCTATTGAGTATGTATACTCATGTTTGGCGTTGACCTAGCATTCGCCGTTGAGGCGATTTGTGTTGTGGTCATGATTGAACGTTATTCTTTCACCGAAAGAGGACGTAATGCAGGGGTAGAGGCCGCAGAGTGGGCCAAAACCCGAAACCTCGTACTCAATACTTTGGTGGTCGCGAATCATTTTGGAGTCATGCTCGAGAACCCACCGATCGTGATTGTGCTTGGAGTGAGTTCAAGACTCTCATGTTAGAGAGGTATTATTCGGCTCCACTTCGTGAAGCCAATTTGTCAGAGGTTTTGAACCCCGAATCCGTCGAGTACGAGGGTGTTATTGTTATTGCTGAAAGTTTCAAGGACTTCTTCGTATTTCATGTTATCCGTACCGAGGCGATAAGATCAAGTATTTTAACAAGAGGTTGAACCCGCGGTTGAGAATGCAGCTTGTTCAATCACAATTGTAGTTCACTTGGCGAATTCATCGAGAAGGCTCGTGGAGCAGAGCTTTCGATCAAGGAGCTTACTCGTAGGATCCTTCGCTTCTTCTGGTGAGAGGACTTGGATGCCGATTCGTTCAGAGGGACATCGAGCTCCGACGTCCAAGAGGTCATTTTCTAGTCGACTTCGTGTTGGGAAAGCATCTTCTTCTCAGGCGACGAGTTCGACTGTTATTTGTTTTAACTGTAATTCAGCGGGGCATGTGAGTACTCGATGTACGGTGCCAGCTATTATTTATTTTCTGTATGGGAGGCAGGGACACCTTCAGAAATACTGCAGGAGTTCTAGTACCAGTAGATCTCTGGAGAGCTCACGGGCCTCGAGAGATTTTGTTGCTTCAGTCCGTACTACATCCAAGGAGTCATATCGGGCTTCGGGAGCCACAGGTATGGACAACCTAGGAGGGGCGGCGAGTTTAGTTTTGAGTCTTCTTCGAGTCGATGAGATCGAGGAGCCCGATGATCTGGAGGAGGTTGATTTCGGGTACATTTGAGATGTAGCCTTGATTTGTATTTTCCTTGTCTTTCTGATAGATGTTTGACTCGATTTGTATTTTAGTATTGTGGTTGCGAACCATTTATGGTTGATCTATCTTGTAATGATTGTATCTGAGAATCTTGACACTTGAGTCATTTGATGTGATTTTCTTTCCTCTTGGTCCTGTACTCGAGATTTTTGTGATGATCTGGGTAATTGTTCATTGTGATTCAAGACGTCAAGTCATGAGGACTTGGGCGTGCAGTTGATATGGTCTCGAGGACTATTCATGCGTTGTTATTTTCTTTTGTGGTGCGAGTCTGTGATTACATGGGCGTCCGATGCTGACGAGAACGGGGAAGTGTACACCGATGGTTGTAGGCATGTACAAAGAGCGGCTCCCTCGGGATGTGTACGCCGGTGTTACTAGTCATGCGGTTAGTACGACTTCCTGGCTGGTCTCTAGCAGGAGAGTCATGATTCGGCTAATCTCGCACTTGGTTGAGTGTCTTTATCACTTGATTTATTTCGCCTTGTTCAGGCAAAGGAGACGTGGGGACCCGTGGGGTCGGCCCAGTTACTCAGGCGGAATTGCTCCTATTGAGGAGTATTCCTGGAGATGTTTTTTTCTTATCCTGATGGATAGTCCGTGCCCCGACTTGTGCACCCTGAGTTTCGGGGACGAAACTCTTTTTAAGGGGGGGAGTATGTAATATCCGGGGGTAATTTTTTTTTCGTGTTACTGTTGAGTTATACGTATTCATTTGGAATTGTACAAGTGTTGTTGTTTGGACCGATACAATGTATATTGTATTATAATATTTCGGGATCGAAATATTTATACTGGTCGCCGCTTGGTTTCGCCGTTTGGTTGTTGCTTGGCGAGTTTGGAATTTTGGCTAAGTTTATAGCCATAGCGTACGCTACATGTGTAGCATTACGTACGCTAATTTGTTGCGATTACGTACGTTACGCCCTGAGGTTTTCGTACGTAATACGTGGTCGGTGGTAGGAACCTTCCCTGTAGTCAACTTTCGGCTAGTAGGCTGTATCTTTAGAGTATCATTTATATATATATATATATATATATTATCACTTTGTCATGTGATTGTCCCTCTCACTCCAAAACGTGATTGTCCCTCACCTTCCCTCACGTTATATACATATATATATATACATGTTATATCTCTCTCCTCCTTTTCTCTCACAAGTTGTCTTCTCTCTCTCTCGTCCATCATCTCTCTCTTTCATTTTTTTTCTCCTACATCTCTCATTTCCTCTCTCTCGCTCCTCTCTCTCTTCTCTCCATCTCTCTCGCTTTTTTATTCCGCGAGGTGGAGTCAAGGATGGCAATGGCTCTTTCCGGCGACGGATCGAGTTGACGACGGAGTTTGTCGACATCTCCGCGATTTACCTGAGCTCGGCGGCGGCAGTGGCTCGTGGATCGAGCAATGATACTGTTGGAATTTCCGGACGGAAGGCATTGCAAATCCGGCCGAGCTGCTCCGCATTTTTCTCGCGAGACGGAGCTCAGCGCCCGGCCCTTCATGGTTTCTCGCCATGGACGCTGCTCCATTGATTCCGCGACCGAGGTGGTTTTGTCCTAACGGATGGCGGAACGGAGGCTTGGCATTTCCGCGAGGAGTTACACTGAGATGGAGTTGGGTGAAAACCGCCATGGACTAAACGGCCGGAGTTAGATGAAGTCCGCGGCCGGCTTTTCCATGCCAAGTTCTAGTAGGAGTTGTTTTTTCTGACCGGATTCCGGCGAAGGTTGCCCGGCCGATCGGCTTCTTTGGTAAGATGTGTGTGTAGATATATTTATAAATATCTATATATATTGTGTGTACTGTGTTATATATATATACACACACACACACACACACATATATATATATATTATGTGTACTGTTATATATATTGTGTGTGTAGTGTGTGTTGTATAAATATATATATATATATATATTGTGAAGTGTGTGCATGTGCAGTAAAGTGTGTTGTATATATATATATATATATATATATATATATATATATATATATATACATAACGTGTGGTGTGTGTGTTGTATATATATGTGTGATGTATGTATATTATATATATGTGTGTATACGGATAAATACGAGTATAGTATGTGTTCGTGTTGGAATCAGAGTTATCTATTATGTTGTTTTCGGTCGATATCGTGTTATCGAATGAATTATATTTCATTCAAGGTTGTCCAAGTGCTTGTGATTGTCGGAGGACACCGTTGATCGATTCGTGGTAGGACGTTGATCGTGGAAGGACTTTCTCGCCTTCGGTTTGAGGCAAGTTTTATACTTGTACTAGTCAATGAGATTAATGTTATCATATATGTGTATGAATGTGTGTATCATTTCGAGACTTGGTCTCTTTATGATTTTCTTGACATCAAGGGATTGTTTGATACGATACCCTTCGGCAAATTGTGCCAAATATTATTATTGTTCGTAAATGGCCGATTTAAGGCATTGCGATACTTGTTGGTAATATTGTTGTCGATAGCCGGTTCGCGGTATCGACATATCGATTGTTATTGTTGATTGATGTTCCTTTGAGATATTGTTGTCGATAGCCGGTTCGCGGCATCGACGTATCGATTGTTATTATTGATTGATGTTCCATCAAGATATTTTTGTGAATCTTCGTTATTGATATCAGTATTTTTCTATTGATGTCGCTTTTGGCCGATTCAAGGCATCGACGTATTCGATTATCATCTTCGTTCGAACCGATTAAAGGTGCCGAAATCCGCTGTAGAATTATTATCGATTGTCCGCCTAAAGGTAATCAAGATATTGAATTGGAATTATCAAAGATAATTCCCATCCGCTGTCAAAAAGATAATTCCCATCCATCAGATAATTGTTATCGATCGCCGCTCTACGGTAATCGAAGTATCAATTGGGACTGCCGAGGATAGTTCCCATCCATCAATTATTATTGTCGTGTCGCCTACCAAGGCAAAGACACTATTATTCTTGTGAACTCGTAATTTTGTGATCATTGAAGGTTGAGGATTCCCGAATTGTTGTGTTGTGATTGTTGCTCGTGTTAATCGGTCCTTGGGATTTTGATCCCGTGATGGTTGATTTCAATATCGCTGGTCGTGGTCGATCTTTCATTATTCGCGTGTCATTGTTCGGGCTTGGTGAGTCGTATGATCCGTATCGATGTGTTATCCTTT
Organism: Orobanche coerulescens; assembly: GCA_033398695.1. Taxonomy (NCBI): domain Eukaryota; kingdom Viridiplantae; phylum Streptophyta; class Magnoliopsida; order Lamiales; family Orobanchaceae; genus Orobanche; species Orobanche coerulescens. The sequence continues at coordinate 115,899,881 of CM065815.1, read as the reverse complement.
GACTTTCGTTGTCATGTTGTATCGTGACATATCTCGAATCATATCTCGCTCCGATTGGTTATTGTGTAGATTTTTAGCCGTGCACACGATGGTCATGCGTGATGTTTCCGCATTGACCGCACACGAGACGAGCTCGTGAGGCTAATTAGGTACATTGTCCCACGATATTTCTCGATTCCGTATACGGGGTGGACATGTGCATGCATACATTTTCGGATCGGGCGATCGTGATGTCCATTTTTGAGCCGCATAATTTTTGATCGCTCATAGTCCATGTTTGATCGATGTGTTCGACGCTTTGTGATTAAGCCGCTCATACGCCGACGGGTATGTTCGATACAATGTTTGTTTCTTTGAGATCTCAGATTGTGATGATTTACAATTCGGCCGCTCGCTTTCGTGCCATCGTGATATTTTAGCAATTTCTACGAGGGCTTTGTGCCATTGTGATATATTTCCGTTGAGCCTTCTGCATTGTGATTCTTATTTATTTCAGCGTTGGTTTGTTTTACCTTCGGGTAATGTATTGTTGTGTTCTATATTGATGATTCGCCGTTAGGCACTTATGTTCTAACCTATTGAGCAGGTATGATCGTATGCCGTGGGCATAGTGTTCCACGAATGCTCGATTCTTACTTTGGTTTGTGAGCATCTCGTACTACCATTTTTGTACTGTTTATTCTGCCTTTGGATGCATATCATGTTGTGCATGTATTTGATATTCATTATTCTGGATGACTGACCCCGTGGGGGCGGAACATGTTTTCATGTTTTAGGTGCTTGCGAGGAGAGAGTTGAGACACATAGGCATGACGATGGCGACGAGGCATTCGATCGATACTAGTCTGAGATATTTTGGGTTCATGTCGGTCAGACAGTTTGGAGTACTCCAATTTTGTTCAGTCGTTGTCGTTTTGTATTATCCGAGCAAGGCTCGTGGATGTTGTTGTATTTTATTTTGGCCATGTAGGCCCATCTTTGTCGTTGAAATTCCATATCAGAATAGTATGTCGGGCATCATAGTAGGGTCTGTGATTTCCTATTTTGGTCAGTTTGTTGTATTTTAGTCGTGTTCGCCTGGTGGATCACCTGGTGTGGGGTCCACGAAACTGTAATAACTCAATGGGATTTGGGGGTGTTACATTCTGGACCTCTCTGATGTTCCCTGTTTGGGACTCGCCTGATCACATGACTTGTCTGAGGTTTACTTGACTGCAGTCTGGTCAAACATCTCTCATGATTTTTGTTGACCAGATCTTCTCTGATATGACTCGGCTGTACCTCTCTGATGAACTTAGCTGATCTTTAGTACTTAGCCGATTTTTAGCCTAACTTATTTTGGCCTATAGAAGACACTCATTTGGTTCTTCTTTACATTTTGCCAAGTTTTACACTTAACATATTTTGGCCTATGGAAGATACTCATTTGGCTCTTCCTTACATTTTTGCCAAGTAATAAGCATTTGAATTTATGTTAATGACATCATCAAAATCTAACAAGTATTCCTAACAAATTCCCCCTATTTTGATGATGGCAAAACTTTAAGGAAATATTCAAATGAACAAGTCTGCACTTGAGTGCAAGACACAAACTAAAATCACTAATTTTTTAGACAACTGAAATTCTCATTCAAAAGATCATATAAAATTTTCTCGACTTGATTACAAATACATGTCTCAATTTTGCAAGAAAATTTTACAACTACGTAAATAAAATCATTACAAGTACAAAATAAAAGGAAAGTCATCTCGCCTCGCCTCGCCTTCAAATAGCCGCCAAGTGTGCCCGAAAGGTTTAGCTCCGATTGGTCTTGTTTTGACAGGTGCAAGACCATACTTCCTCTTTACAACAAGAGCTGCATAGTCTAGCTCTTCTAGAGATGAAAACTTATTCTCAAGACACAGCATCTTGATTTTTCTCTGGAGTACAAGTTCATCCAAAGCATTTCCTTGCACCAAGGTGGGAGGTACTTTGGCACGTAATGTAGGGATCATGGGATAAGTGTTGTGTGCCTCAGTATGTTTCTTCAGAATAGTCCAGAGTTGTGGATAAGCTTCTTCCATGAAGTTGATGAGGATCTGCTGTGGAGTGAGATTATCATCCTGGAGTATTTCCTGATGTAGTAGTCTCGATGAATTTTTTCCTTGCATCCCCACATGGGTAGAGCTTCTTCCGGTATAAATTCTTCAACGTACTCACAACTCCTTGCCTTCCCACTCTAGAGTAGGCTCAAATCCTCCTCTAGTCCTCCTCTTCTTGCCTACAGCCGATCACTGCTCTTCGTGTTCTCCGCTCCTCCCTTCCTTTTAGCCGAGGATGTCCCAAAGAGGATCAATCGACATCCCGCCTCTTCTTCGCTCTAAGCTCCTCCCTTATCTCTCCTTGAATGCCGCCTTCCCCGTATCCTATCTTCCCCTTTTGCCAAAGATCAACCAAAGTGGTCACCGCCGCTCCATCCTTGCATCCAATGCACATGCCAAATGGCATTCTGTTGTTTGTAGGGGGAGGAGGTTGAGGGACTTCCCGCTGCAGCAATGTATCAATCTTGGCATTGATGGATTGTAGCTCAGGAGTGACCTGAGATACAAGCAACTCTCCAATAGTATCCTTAACTATTTGTCTTATCAGCTCAGTCACCGCAGGTGAGATCTGCGATGGTGGAGAGTGCTCGCCTGAGCCTTCTGTGAATGATCCACTAGACTGTAGGCTCCTATCTGCAGCTGGCACTCCAGATGGGGTTTTTTCAGGTGTCCCTGATCTGGAGTCCTCAGCCAACTCTGCGTCTGTGCCGTATACTGGCAGGCGCCCACTTTGTCTGCAGCCTCTACTTCTGGTTCTTTCTCCGGCTCCTTTTCTTTCTCCTCTTCTTCCTTTTCTTGTTCATCAACATTCTCTTTTTCTTTTTCAGCTCCCTGATCTCCTCCTTCATCCTTATCATCATCATCATCATCCTTTTTCTCATCCTTTTTATTTTCTCCATCATTCTCATCATCTTCTTCATTATTCTCATCATCATCCTTTCCTTCATCATCCTCCTGATCTACCTCTTCCCCTTATTCTTCTCCTTCATCCACTAATTCCTCTGTTTTTGCAATTCCTTCCTCTGTTTGTTTTTCAACTAAAATATTTTCTCCTCCTTCTCTTTCATCCTGCTCCTCTTCTTCGTCATCTATAACAATGACTTCCTCATCTTCTTCTCCATTTACTTCTTCAATCCTTATTTCTTTTTCTTGTTCCTTCTCATCTTCTTTCCCAAATGATCCATCAAAAATACTGTACATTATAAAAATGATGAATTGGTCCATGTTGGTTTTGAAATTTGACATGAACCAATTCTCCTGGAGGATCAAAACTATGTCTGATACTTTGCAAAAGTGTATCAAGATATCCTCTCGTGGCTTGGGGATATTCCCAACCACCGGATTCAATATAAGTTTGAAGTTTAGCAAATGAAAGTGATTTGAAAATTTCCACTCTTCAAAAATATTAACAAAAGAGTGTTTTAAAGCTTGTGGTTTAACAAGTCAGAATTGTTCTATGGACATGTAGAAAACATTGTTGTCCAAAGCAGGTTAAAGGTGTAGTTTGCTTCAGTGGATTAAGATAATTAAACCTCGCTTCTTCCTCCTCTGGAATGTATGCCGGAGTGAGGACAGGACGATCTGAGTTTCTGTGCCGCTGAGCAGGCTGGTCTTCCAGTGGGTAGGCGACCTGGCCGCAGGATCGCATAATGATCTCGATGCTCCTCCCGGCCGAACTCGAGTCGCCTGGGCCTCTTGGGAGAGGGTTCTGAGATGACCGCATGATGGATGGCTCTCCAGGCTGGTCCCCTTCTTTGAACCGACGGCAATCGGTGTGTTGTCTAACTCGAGTCCGACTCACCGCAGTTGGGTTGACGTCTGTAGGTCGGTCCAACTCGTCTGATAAAGGACATTTGTAGGGCGGTGAATCAGACAAATCTTTGAGCATCCGAGCTGCTCTCCTGTTGCCTCCAAGTTTCCTTAATGTCTCTTGGTCCAGATGACCAAGTCTCTTGTTGATGTGGAAGGGGCCGCATTTCCCTTCGCCACACCCATCTTCTCAAGGATCCAACTCACCATGCTCCAAACGCCACTGATCTCAATCTCTTCTCATCGAAGCCATTCAGCTTTGTTGACTTCTCGAACAAGCCGCCTAAAGATGTAGTCACCAATCAATCGCCTCGTCTTGAATAAGTGCTCCCAGCACTGTGAATTTTGCCGACGACAGTTGGTCGTAACTGCCGGCCATGCCCATAATAATCTTGTTGGTAATATCCAACATATACCGATACTCCTTTTTAATCTCGCTCCTTTTAGCAGTGAGTTTCAGCTTCATTGGTTGGTCAATCGCCTTAATATTTAGCCAAACATCGGCTGCTGGCTGCTTGAGAGGCTCGACAGCTATGCCGTGGTGCTTCATGCCAAAGATTTTACGAATCCGCTCCGACGAGATGTCGACTTGAATTCCGCCGACTGTGCTCTTGATTCCCTCTTCAACCACATGGGCTTCGCGGTAAAAGGCGATGACGTCTTCCTCGTAAAGGTGCTTGGGACTGATATCCAGAAATGGATAGATCCCATTCTTCATCATTGAGTGGATAAGGAAGAGTACGTCGTTGTTATCCAGAGTTGCTTCCAAAAGACCTTCGAAATCCACGACCAGAGAAAAAATAATCTGGTCTTTGACCGCCTTCATGTTAACGCCTTCGAAATAAGATTCCATTTCTGCAAATAAGAAATTTTCAGTGTATTTGGAGTTCAAAAGATTTTTGCTCTATAAATCTATGGTTTGAAAGATCGTAAGCATAAAGGTAAAGTGAAGAGTTTCCGTCTTATAAAGAATATGAAAACGCTGGATTAAATTATTATTTCTTTTGAATTGGTGGTTCGCCTTTGAGATTCTATTTAAATTTCAAATTCAATCTGGTGCAGGTTTTGATTTTAAAATCGACGGTTAGATTTAATCGTCACCGTGGAGGTCGATTTATCAAGTGATTTCCACGTGTATTTAAATGCCACTTGCGAACCAAAAATTAATATAATATTATTATACATATAGCGTATAATAAGAAAATATTCGTAAGTCGGCTAAGTTTAGAAAACTTAGTTGGTGGATCGCTGATCGCTGATCGCTTCGCATCGTGAGTTGACTCCTTGACTTCGCCCGAGATTTTGATCGCCTAGGTTCCTTTGTCCGTCCTTTGTCCTTTTGTCTCGCATCGCCAGATCTCGATTCCTTTAATCACCGGGTTCCGTCCTTCCTCCGATTTGCTTCGCTTGCTTTTTCTTCAAGATTAGATTCCCAATCTAGTAGACCAAGTTCTCTCGCCACTCCTCCAAAAATCTTTCTTCTGGTAAAGGTTTGGTGAAGATGTCAGCTATTTGGTAGTCTGTGCTGACTCTTTCAACTCTAACTCTCTTGTTAATCATGTGGTCTCTGATGAAGTGGTGCTTAACATCTATTTGCTTGGTCCTCAAATGCAAAACTGGATTGTTGGTTATTGCAATAGCACTATTGTTGTCACACCAGATAGGGACTTCATTGGCAATGATATTATAATCCCTTAGCTGCTGTCTAATCCACAAGATCTGGGCACAGCAACTACCTGCAGCTAGGTATTCTGACTCTGTGGTGGAGATAGAGTTAGAAACTTGCTTCTTGCTAAACCAGGATATCCGTCTGGTTCCTAGGAATTGACACGTTCCACTAGTGCTTTTCCTATTAATTTTGCATCTTGCGAAATCTGCATCTGAATATCCTGACAGCTCGAAATTATCATCCTTAGGATACCATAGTCCAACTTTGACTGTAGACTTAAGATATTTGATTATCCTCTTTGCTGCATCGAGGTGCGACTGCTTTGGCTTAGACTGGAATCGCGCACAAACTCCTACGGCATAGGATATGTCAGGCCTGCTTGCAGTGAGGTAAAGCAATGATCCAATGAGTCCTATGTAGTGGGTTGAGTCCACTGATATGCCTCCCTCATCTGCATCTAAGTGAGAACTTGTGCTCATAGGAATTCTTGCTGGTTTGGCTGATTTCATTCCAAATCTCTTGATTAGATCTTTGGTATACTTAGCTTGGTTGATGAAAATTCCATTTTCCATCTGCTTAACTTGTAATCCGAGAAAGAAGTTAAGCTTTCCCATCATACTCATCTCAAATTCTCCCTGCATGAGGTTAGAAAGTTTCTCACATAGCTCTGGATTGGTTGAGCTGAATATGATGTCATATACATATATCTGAACTATCAATATGTGGCCTTCGTGCTCCACTCTGAATAGGGTCTTGTCCACCTTTCCTTTGCAAAAACCATTCTTCTCAAGAAACACAGCATGTTGTTTCATACCATGCTCTTGGTGCTTGCTTAAGTACATAGAGAGCCTTCAACAGCTTGTAGACCTTGTCTCCTTTGACAAAACCTGGGGGTTGCTCTACATAGACTTCTTCTTCTAGGATGCCGTTTAGAAATGCACTCTTTACATCCATCTGATAGACTTCAAAATCTTTGAATGCAGCATATGCGAGGAATAGTCTGATGGCCTCTAATCTTGCAACAGGTGCATAGGTTTCATCAAAATCTATTCCTTCACATTGTGCATAACCTTTTGCAACAAGTCTGGCTTTATTCCTAACAACATCTCCATCTTCATCACTCCTGTTTTTGTACACCCATTTGGTGCCAATAACCTTCTTGTGATCTGGTTTGTCTGTTAGTTCCCAAACTTTGTTCCTTTCCATCTGCTCCAGTTCCTCTTGCATGGCATTGATCCATGAATAATCCTCCAAGGCTTGCTCTGTTGTCTTGGGTTCTATCTGTGACATGAAGCATGAGAACATAAACATTCCTGCGGGTAGAGTTGACTGTCTTGTCTTAACTCCATCAGTCAGCTTCCCGATGATTTTCTGGATTGGGTGGTCTTTGAGCCACTTGGGGATATCGTCTTCTTCTGGGTCTGTTCCCCCTGTTGAATTGCTCTGGTGGATTTCTACATCAGCTGGGTTCTGGTCTCCTTGGTCTGCAGCTGGATGAGCTACCGCCTTGTCATCTCGCGATCGATCCGCAGATGAGTCTTTATCGCCTACACTGGGTCTTCATCGCAGAATCGGATCGGGATAGGTTTGGTGATCCCGTCGATCCGCAGTTGGGTCTTCAGCAGCTACAGGTGGATCTTCAGGCTGGTCTGCAGGTGAGTCCACCATTCCAGTGTCATGTACAATGACTTCTTCAAGGGTTGCTGATTTGAGCTTGTTCTCAATTAGCTCAACTTGCTTCCTGTACTCCATAGTAGATTCATCAAATACAACATGGGGTGTTTCCTCCACAACTAAGGTTCTTTTGTTAAATACTCTATATGCCTTGCTTCTTTGTGAGTATCCCATAAAGAGACCATCATCAGTTTTAGCATCAAAGGCATTTAGTTGTGTTTTACCGTTGTTGTGGACGAAACACTTACATCCAAAAATGTGAAAGTAAGCAACAGTAGGAGTTCTATTATTCCAAACCTCATAGGGAGTTTTGCCATGTCTCCCTACTATCATACTCCTATTCTGAGTATGGCAAGCTGTGTTGACAGCTTCAGCCCAGAACCTCTTGGGCAGGTCTGCTTCTGCAATCATGGATTTTGCTGCTTCCTTTAGGGTTTTGTTTCTTCTTTCAGCAACGCCATTCTGCTGGGGAGTCCTGGCTGCAGAGTGCTCATGCTGGATCCCATTCTGGTCGCTGTAATCAATGATCGCCTTGTTGATAAATTCTCCTCCTCTATCTGATCTGATCTTGATGATGGATAGGGATTTCTCATTCTGGATCCTTCTCAGCAGCTCAGGTAGCTTGGTCAAGGTTTCACTCTTCTTATACAGGAAGATAATCCAAGTGTACCTTGAATAATCATCTACTACAACAAGTGCATGCTTTCGGCCGCTTAGAGTCCTTGGCTTGATGGGACCAAATAGATCCATATGGAGTAGATCTAAGATCCTTGTTGTGAGGGTTGTAGGCTGGACTGGATTGAATGATGCTCTCGTCTGCTTCTCTTTCTGACACACATCACAAAGTGCTTCCTTCTTGAATGCTTCATCCGAAGTCCTCTCACTAGCCTTTTGAGAACTAATCTTGTTGATGGCTTTGAAGTTCAGTGACATAATCTTTGTGCCACACCATCCATTCTCGCCACTGCCTTAGATAGAAAACAGAGTTAGGTGTTCTTATATTCCAATCTATCATGTAGACATATCTCCTTCTGAATCCTTGTAGCTTCACTTCGCCAGATAGGATATCTATCTCCATGCATTTCCAGATGGTGAAGACTACTAGATTCTTCTCATCGCAAAACTGGCTTATGCTCAGGAGGTTATACTTGAGCCCTTTGACATAGTGAACTTTGGATATCACAATATTTCCTGGTGCACTTCTCCAAAGCCCTTTGTTTGTCCTCCGAACTATCTCCAAAGGTTACATCTCGACCCCTTTCTTTGGTGTATTTACACAACATCCTCTTGTTCCTGGCCATGTGCCTTGAGCATCCGTAATCTACAAACCATTGTTCACATCCAAAGTTTGAATTTGTGGAGATGTGGTTGTAGTCCTTCCACCTTTTATGCCATCGACAAGCAGAGATTTAGGTACCCAAATCTGTGGGTCCTCTAGTGGTTAATGTTTCCGGAGAATTGATTTCTCCTTGGATTGTGAAAATTGTTATTATTATTACCCTTATAAGGTGTGTGAGGTCGAGGTCTGAATCTCCTGTTAAGATTGTATACCAGATATTCCTCAAAATATTGATAGTGTGGGCCATTTCTAAACCTTGGCTGAGACCATTTATTAAATCTTTGAGGTCTCCACACTTGTTCATTTTGGAAATTAGGATAACCTTGAGGTTTCCATCTGCCCCTCCCATTTTGAAATTCGCTTAGGAGTTTTTGATAATAGTGGGCATGTTGTCCTGGCCGCCGTCGTCAAGTTATCGCTAGTCACTTGTCTAGGTGGCTGCCTTGTGAACCCTGGCTGCAGCCTAGACTTGTGACTTGGTTGTTGCCTATTTTTAAATATCAGTTTGTATGTAGGCTCAGCAGTCGAGACAATTGTTTCTCCCTTGATAAAAGTGGTTTTAGAACTAGAGGGAGTGTGAGGATCATATCCAAGGCCTGATCTGGAATATAGTAGCCTTTTATTAGTACACAATTCTTCCAGAGTTGAAGACGCCTTCAGGGAGGTTATTTCCTGCGCCTGAGTCTTATTTGCCTGAGTCAGCTTAGTAAATTCGGCTTTGACATGAGCAAGTGCAGCTGATTTTTCTTTAAGTAAAACAGTTAGTCGATTTATCTCAGCTGTATTGACATCAGCCTGGTTTTGTAAGTTAGCTGCATTTATCTCAACTGTATTCAGTTCTAGGTTGAGTTTTTCAAAATCACTTTTCAGCTGCCTATTCTTATCTTGCAGGTGAGTCTTCTCGACTGATACAGATAGGTGTGCAGATTTAAGTGTCTCAAAATCTTTAAATAGCTGATTTACAGATTCGTGCAGATCCATATCTTGTGACATGGCTGAACTATTATTTGAACCAGAGGGTTTTGATGTTACCTATTCATCAGCTAAGTTGGCCATCAGACAATCATACTCTTCATCATCATCAGAAAAGAATCCGCTGCTTGATTATACATGCTCTTGATCTTCTCCGATGAGGGCCTTCCTTTTGTCTTCTTTTCTGCCCACCTCCTTTTTGCTCTCGTCCTTCTTAAGATCAGGACAGTCGATTTGGATGTGTCCTATCTTGTGACAATTGTAGCACTCCACCTTCCAGCTTCCGGCTTTCTGGTTTGTTCTAGGATTCTCCTTATAATCTTTCTTGTATTTGGAGTAGTTTTTCCGGAAGTTGCTGAACCTTTGCATTATGAACGCCATTTCTTCCTCAAAATCTAATGGATTTGGAGGCTTTACATCAGATAAGCTCTTGGCGGGGGACTCGGCTGCAAAGGCTATTCCCTTCTCTGTAGGCTTAGTTGAGGATGAACTTGGAAGCTCGAACTCATAAGCCTTCAGATCGAGAACACTCTTGATCTTTATCTTATCGAGGTCCTCGATTTTCTCATGGCCACCGCTTTATACTCCATTCAGATTGAGAGATCTTAGAACCTTCTGCCATCTCCCTGTTGCCATAAGATTTGCCGAGGAGTTGATCTCATTGATAGTCTCAAGAATCTTGTGTCCACTTGGTCTATGGATTCGCCATTCTTCATTTTGAAGTTGTCAAATTTTTGAATAGCAATTGACAACTTGTTTTCCTTGATCAGCTCCGTTCAATCACACATTAGGGCTAATGTGTCCCAGATTTATTTGGCATTCTTGCAATTCTTGATCTTCACCATGTTGTATTTCTAAATATTTTGATATAGCACATCTCTCGCCCGCTATCAAGATTGGCCAGCTTTCTTTCTTCGGGAGTCAGCTCTGTCCTCTTCTTTGGGATCTTCTCTGGCTTCCCTGCTGCGATCTCCTGTGGAGTGTTGTCCTTATCGAAGATGAATGGACCGTCCTCTATGATGCACCACATGTCATCATGGATTCAAGATAAGTGTGCCTGCATCCTTATCTTCCAAAGATCATACTCGTCAACTGAAAACACAGGTAGTCTAGAGTGCATGTGTTCCATTATAAAATGAGAGTAAAGATATATCTCTGATATAGATCTGGTTCGTGAAATTAATGAACCAACCGCTCCGATACCACTTGTAGGTCACAAGTCGTCCAGGAATAAGTCTAGGGGGGGTGAATAGACTTATTGAAACTCTTAAACTCTTTTTCTCAAAGAGTAAGTTTCTTCAGCTGATAGGTAAACAAATGACATGGAGTCGTTTGTTCTTAATACGTGCGGAAGTCAGCAGATGACGAATACAAAACAACTAATGAAACACTTAACAATGAATGAAGCAGTTAAAGTATGATGCTATAAAACAGTAAAGTACGCAGGCAATTATAGTTGTCTCAGAGGTGGGGTAATCCTCTACTAATCCACTTTTCTCCAAACCAGTTGGAGATGAATTCACTATAATTTTCAACCAGTGATAAATATTACAATGATTCAACCAAATTAAAACAGCTTCCAACCAGTGGATATCCTTGCCGTTGTAACACACTTGACTGCCTTGCACCTCTTGATCCTCAATCATTGGATGCCTTTACAGTCTCGAACTTCAACCAGTGAAGTACCCCGAACTCAGGATTTAAGACACGAGTTTTTGTCTTCTCCAACTAAGAGCTTCTTCAAGTATGAACTTTTTAGAACTGCTCTTTTCACGATGCTGTATTTCGTTTTGGATTGCTTGAATGCTTTGATCGCTTGAAAGTATGTTCGCACCGGTTAATTATTGTGTGTGCTCAGCTTCAAATATTCGGATATATATAGGTGTTGATCCTTGAGCATTTATTCATAGTCGTTGCAAATCTGTAACAAATCAGTCCGTTGGAGGGAGACTTCTTTGTTTATTCTTTTCTGAACATTGCAAGGCTGGATTCCCATATTTTAATCTATCTTCCGACCGTTGTGAAGACTCTGCATGTGAGCCGCCGAATCTTTTGAATATAATACGATTAAAGTCTTCAAGGTAGGCCTGGATGAATTATTTAATTCATATCCTTTGCGGGAATCTCTCCAATTTGTCTCTTCACGTTGCATGTGACTTTCCATAATACTTGACTTTTCAACGCATGCTGACGTGGACTTGGAGTACTTGGCTGATCTCGAGTAGACTGATGTAAGTTAACTTCTCTCAGCCTCGACCTCTCGATGTTCCCTGCTTGGGACTCGCCCGATCGATGACTTGTCTGAGGTTTACTTGACTGCAGTCTAGTCAAACATCTCTGATGATTTTTGTTGACCAGATCTTCTCTGATATGACTCGGCTATACCTCTATGATGAACTTAGCTGATCTTTAGTACTTATTCGATTTTTAGCCTAACTTATTTTGGCCTATAGAAGATACTCATTTGGTTCTTCTTTACATTTTGCCAAGTTTTACACTTAACATATTTTGGCCTATGGAAGATACTCATTTGGCTCTTCCTTACATTTTTGCCAAGTAATAAGCATTTGAATTTATATTAATGACATCATCAAAATCTAACAAGTATTCCTAACATGCACGACGTTTTCCATATTTCGAGATTAAAGAAGTATCATCCAGACCCAACGCAGATTCTTACTTCTGACATTCCGCCGATCAAGGATAGATTGTCTTATGAAGAGAAGCCAATCAAGATCCTCGATCGGCAAGTACGCGAATTGAGGAAGAAGCGAATTCCTTTGGTTAAAGTCGTCTGGTCGAATCGCAACAGAGAGGAAGATGCGACGTGGGAGGTTGAGAAAGAAATGAAGAAATCTTACCCCGAGTTGTTTAAGTAGAAATTTAGGGACCAAATTCTTCTAAGGAGGGGAGGATGTACAACCCCCTAAATTCGATAACTTATCACATGTACAATGTACTAAATCATGATGTACTCTAATAATAATTGTTTATAATCTACATCTAGTCTCATTTTATTTTACTTATTTATTTCATAAATTATCTTATGAATAAAATAATAAATTAATTAAAATTTGAAGTGGGAATATAAATTCTTAATGGGCCAAGTGTATCAATACTCACACATGAACACACTATAAGACTCAAGCCCAACTTAATGAAATTCCTAAGTCTTGAAATTACACTTCAAAACCCAACTAATCAAGTCAACTACAACAATAACTATAACAAAAAAAATATATCTAAACACACACACACACTAAATGAGGCAACCAAGATGGGAGAAAAAGAGGGGAATCAACAATTTTCTAGAACCCCATGTCCCCCATACAAGAGACCTCATTTACACCTTCAATTCCCAAGCCCTCATGTATCTCACCTATAAATACCACCACCCAACCCTTAGCCTCATTTTACACCTCCTACACAACCAAAATATCTGCATTTGAGAGACTAAGAGAGAGAGGAGGCCGAACCAAGAGGAAGAATGAGGAGGAAGAAGAAGTTCAACAAGGTTCAAGTAAACTAGGTAACCTTCCTTCCCATAATCTCTTCTATAATATGTGCCTTATAAAATCTCTATATACTAACTTAATTCTAACAACATGCAAACTAAATACTAATCTTGGGGTGTATGGTGATCGGCCGAACCATGTAGTGCAAGAGAGGAGGTCGTTCTTCCACTTCCGAGACCTATAACCGACTAAATCCGACAAGATCGAGGTGGGTGAAAACTATTTCAAACTTTAAAGTAGAAATATATTCTTTTTCTTGTGATGCATGTGTTAAATCTCAAGTATTTCCAGATTCTATTGATATTATCTATGTTAAAATCTTCATGTTATAATTTCATGTTATGATTTTATGTATAACTATGTGAAATTCGTTTTTCTTAAACATAATCCTCAAATATTATGAAAAATATGAAAGTATGTACTAATCTGAAATTCTTGTATAAATGCATGTTTTTAAAGATGTATGTATGGTTATAACAACATGCAATACAATTTATTGAATTTAAACGACAACCGATTTGGTAGTCGGGTGCCGATTTTGTGATAATTTGAAAGTTATATATTTTCTTCTATGTGTCGTTGAAACCCTACCAAAATCTGAAATCTTCTGTTATATGATTATGTTATGATATATGGATAATTTACTTGCGGCCAAAATGGGACTTGAAATGAGTAAACGGAGCTTTTGCGCATAAATCCGATTTCGTTTCATACTCCAACGCTTAGGTTTGAACCTAAGGGTAAAAACGTCCTTTCAAACTTTTTACGAAACTCTCATTTCGTTTCGTCGAACCTACCCGTTTAATATATCTGATCTGAACCCATCAGACCGTTAATAAATTATTGAGAATATTTTTGAGTTTATATACAAGTCCTATTCCGCATTACCGGGCCACAAATAAAATTAACTATATTCCATACTTAATCAAAAGACGCTATTAACCTCACTGACCGAACGTTTACGTGATGCTTGTGAAACGCATCAAATTGATAAATGTGTCTGTCCGGGAACTAAGTGCTATACAAACAAAGTGCCACAGACGGGTCCGCCTCTAACTCTATCGGAGCAAAGTGCCACGTCGACGGACGGGGGTCACCTCTTGAGTCCATATGAAACAAAGTGCCGACCTACAATCCGGGGGCCACCTCTTGAGCTGTAGGAGCCACCTCTAGAGTTCCAAATCGTGTCGGGATGGTTAGGCCGAGTCTTGGATCGATCAGCGCGGCTGCGGTTCATGAACGAGGCTACCGTTGTTTCCTATTCCCATAACCGAGGAACGGAGTGTTCCGAGGGACCTGGGTCGTAGACTTGGGGTATAATCGCGATTATGGTGTGATCCAGGTATTGACCCACAGCTAAGGACATACCGAGCCCAGATAAGAGATAAGGAAGCACACGCTAAGTGTGAGAGCGAAGGCTCAGCTATTGGGGCGACGGCCTATATTGCTAGGAGTAATAAGGAGAGTCTAGAATCCAAAGTCCACATCGGCAGGATTTGAAACTGGATTAACTGATCGACTGATTGACTGATTGCTTGACTTTACATCCATCCACGGGGACAGGATTATAATATTACAACTATACAATGATTTTTGTTTTCATAAAATTCTGAGGTAATTGTAATTATTTCCCACTTTTTCTTTTCATAATTGATAAGATCATGCATCACTTAAAAATTTTCAAAGGAAAGAGCCACACTCGCACACAATCACCCACTTACTGAGACCTTTTGTAAAACCTCCTAAATTCGATAACTTATCACATGTACAATGTATCAAATCATGATGTAATTTAATAATAGTTGTTTTATGACATGATATAACCTGCATCTATTTTATTTTATTTCACTCTTTGACTTTGTAATTTACTTAATAAACCAAATAATAAAAATTAAAATAGTGTATTGATTCACCTATTGGGATAATTGTCAACACCTAAATATATGTGGACTCACTAATGGACTCAACCCAACTCATTAAAAATCATAAGACTTGAAGTTACACTTCAAAGCCCAACTCAACTAATTAAATCCTTTACCATTTTAATTATACTCTTAATTTAACCAAAAAAAAATAATATATATACATATGGGCGGCCATGAGGGAGTAGAAGAGTGAAGCTCTAGATTCTTCACTCATCACATGCAAGACTTGCATGAAACATCTTGACACATGTCACAAGTCTTCTACACATTACTCTTCCAAACCCTTATAATACCACCATTAAATACTACATACTAACCTAACCCTCTACACATAAACCAACAAAAAAAATCTGCAATTTGAGAGTCTAAGAAAGAGAGAGGGCCGAACCAAGAGGAAGAAGAAGGAGGAAGAAAATTTTCAACAAGAAATAGGTAATCTCATCCCTTAAAACTATTTCCATAAATTCTAATGAAATCCCCCATAATCTAACCTCAATCTTAATACATGCAAACATAATTCTCACCTTGGAGGTGCATGTGGATCGGCCAAACCATATAGTAGTAGAGGAGAAGTCATTTTCCAACTTTCAAGACTTAGAACCGACGATATCCGGCTAAATCGAGGTGGGTGAAAACTCTTTCAAACTTTAAAGTAGAAATCTATTCTTTTTCTTGTGATGCATGTGTTAAATCTGAAGTATTTCAAGATTCTTTTGATATGATCTATGTTAAAATCTTCATGATATAATTTCATGTTATGATTTTATGTATAACTATGTGAAATTCGTTTTTCTAAAACATAATCATCGAATATTATGAGAAATATGAAAGTATTTAATAATCTGAAATTATTGTATAAATGCATGTTTTTAAAGATGAATGTTATGGTTATAACCATATGCAATATGATTTATTGAATTTAAACGACAACCGATTTGGTAGTCGGGTGCCGATTTTGTGATAACTTGAAAGTTATATGTTTTCTTCTATATGTCATTGAAACCCTACCAAAATCTAAAATCTTGTGTTATATGATTATGTTATGATATATGGATAATTTATTTGCGGCCAAAACGGGACTTGAAACGAGTAAACGGAGCTTTTGGGCATAAATTGTAATTTCCTAAAGTTTGAGGACTAAACTGAAAATTTCGAAAAATACAACATTCTGGACCTTGGACAGTACATATTATACGATGTATAGGCTGTCCAAAAAGTTTCAAGTGATTCGGAGTTCGAAATCTAAACTTAATAGTCCAAATCGCAAATTTTAAATAATTTCGGGGTCAAATTGCAAGAATTCCAAACCTCTGGACCAGGCTCGAAATTTTCTAGAATTTTCACAAATATGTAATTCTAGGTTCACCATAAGTCATCTCGTAAAATTTTGTTAAATTCTGAGCTAAATTCATGGCCCTATATGCCTCGTAAGTTTTGGGGCAATATCGCAATTTCTGGAAATTTCAGTCCCGAAACTGGAAATTTCCGAATTTTCATTAAATCCGGAGTCGAGGAACTATTTTTGGCTTCCTCATAGAATTTCATAACCATCCGAGTTCGTTTCATACTCCAACGCTTAGGTTTTAACCTAAGGGCAAAAACGTCCTTTCAAACTATTTACGAAACTCTCGTTTCGTTTCATCGAACCTACCCATTTAATATATCTGATCTGAACCCATCAGACCGTTAATAAATTATTGAGAATATTTTTGAGTTTATATACAAGTTCTATTCCGCATTACCGGGCCACAAATAAAATTAACTATATTCCATACTTAATCAAAAGACGCTATTAACCTCACTGACCGAACGTTTACGTGATGCTTGTGAAACGCATCAAATTGATAAATGTGTCTGTCCGGGAACTAAGTGCTATACAAACAAAGTGCCACGGACGGGTCCGCCTCTAACTCTATCGGAACAAAGTGCCATGTCGACGGACGGGGGCCACCTCTTGAGTCCATATGAAATAGAGTACCGACCTAGAATCTGGGGGCCACCTCTTCAGCTGTAGGAGCCACCTCTAGAGTCCCAAATCGTGTCGAGACGGTTAGATCGAGTCTTGGATCGAGCAGCGCGGCTGCGGTTCATGAACAAGGCTATCGTTGTTTCCTATTCCCATAACCGAGGAATGGAGTGTTCCGAGGGACCTGGGTCGTAGACTTGGGGTATAATCGCGATTATGGTGTGATTCGGGTATTGACCCACAGCTAAGGACATACCAAAAGCCCAGATAAGAGATAAGGAAGCACACGCTAAGTGTGAGAGCGAAGGCTCAGCATCTTGGGGCAACGGTCTAAATCTTGGGGCGACGGCCTATCTTGCTAGGAGTGATAAGGAGAGTTTAGAATCCAAAGTCCACATCGGCAGGATTCTAAACTGAATTGACTCATCGATTGATTGACTGACTGCTTGACTTGATATCCGTCCACGGGGACTGGATTATAATATTACAACTACACAATGATTATTGTTTATAAAATTTCGACATAATTGTAATTGTTCTCATTTTTTTTATAATTGATAAAATCATGCATCACTTAAAAATTTTCAAAGAAAAGAGCCACACTGGCACACGATCACCCACTCACTGAGACCTTTTGTCTCACCCCACCATTTTCCCTTTTAAACCATAGAATGAGCAAACAGCAGAGGACGAAGAAGGCCTCGTGGAAGAGGCCGAATAGAAGAATGGCTTCAAGATTTAGGACTTCTGTTCTTAGAATTTCTGTTGTTATCCCAACTTGTAATAGTTAGTTACGCTTCGTACTTAATTCGTTTGTTATTTTCCGCTGCAAACTTATGAACAGTGTAATTTCAATTATCAGCTTTGTCACAGCGAGTCTTAGTACATCGGGCTAAGATGGTTGTTTTAAAATATTATCAAATCGTTATTTTGCTTCCGCAATTTATTATCTCATTTTGATTGATTGATCGACCGATGCATCGCGCACTCGTCCTTCCCGATGTTGGGGGCGTGACAGGAGTGGTATCGGAGCCTGGTTTGTGAGAAGGACACTCACAACGGGCTAACCAGGATAAGATTCTTCGGACTTAGACGGGAATTCCACCTAGGACGAAGTGAACCATAGGATTGAGACCTAATGTAGATTTCTCGAGTCAATTCTCATTATAGATCTCTTTCGACTTGTCGCTATTAACTTGGAATATGCATAGTCAATTTCAAAATTCCGAAATCATATGACAAGGTAGTTGATTAAGTATCCACGACATTTCCCCGACTGAATTAATTCTTCTATTGAACTCTTGAAATGGATATAGTTTATTTCACTTATCCATTTCTCAAAGTCATGTCACTATTTATTCAAAATTGATGGTGTTCCTTTAAACTCCACTAAACTTCATTGTCTTCTTAAAGACGGAGTATTATTGTTCCTTTGTCGTTAGTATCATATAAGCATATTTGTTGAATCATTAAGTTCACTATCCTAATGATTATTCATGCTCAATTATGTGCTTAAATATACATGACAACAGAGAATACTAATAATTCCACATAAGCCCGAAAATCCTCACACATTCCCCTAACTTATAATAGATGGCTGACCGAAGATGCGGGCGTCCACGTGTGAACCGTGATGAACTCTTAGAACCATTAGCATTTCATAGGTTACTAATTCCTCAAAAACATCTTCATATAATCTCGCCCTCGCATGAATCGCGAAGAACAGCATCAACGCGATGATCGCTCACGCCTCTCTACGAGGAGGAATTGGGAACGATGCCATGACCCAAGCTCTCACTCAACTGATGAACTTCCTACAGCAACAGATTGCTAACAACACGAACCACAATGAAACTCATGATCGTACCCTGGAAAGATTCTTACGTTTCAACCTGTCGACCTTTGACGGAGAACCCGACGATATAAAAGTTGAACTCTGGCTAGAGAAAATGGAGGGAATTTTCAACGCCCTTCAGTACACTGATGAACAGCGGATATCACTGGCTGCATTCCGACTCGAGGCCGCAGCTCATGACTGTTGGAGGAATGTCAACGAACGCTGGACGAGAGAAAACCGTGTCAAGACATGGGCTAACTTCCTGACCGACTTTCGAACTCAATACGTGTCAGCAGCAGCCAGAGAGGCTAGACGAGACGAATTCTACCACTTGAAGCAAGGAACCATGACAGTCGCTCAATATGAAGCCCAGTTTAACAGATTGTCTAAATACGCACCGGGATTGGTTAGAACTGAAGAGGACAAGCTCTATAAGTTCACTAGAGGACTGAGGCAGTCGCTTCAACAGAGTCTTCTAACTGTTCAGCTGACGACACTTACTCAAGCAGTAGAAGCCGCCACCCGAATAGAGAGTGGAACTGCGAGGTTAGCTCAACAGCAAAGCCGTTTCTCCAACAACGCTAAGAGGTCTGCTACCCGACCAACATCCACGCCACCACAGAAGTTTAAGAGGACGGGAACTCAAGGTAGTTCGTGTAACCCTGAGATCCCCCAGCCTGATGAAATGGCCTCTTCCCCGGTGTAGGGGCAGACTGTGCTCTCGAAAATCGGCCACTCTTGCCGTCTGAAAAATTGCCAACCGTTTTCTGTTTCTTGGCCTCGGCACCCAGCTCTAATTCCGGTGCGGCCATCTCGATCGCTAGAGCGCGATCCTGATACTCCTTCAAAGTGGCACACATAAGCGGTGTCATACTCTGCCTGATATGCGGTTTCATGCGCATATTAAAGTAACGGATTTTATCCGCTTCCGTCCTCACATGATCTCTCACGAAACCCAACTGCTGATTGTAAGTAATGATGGCCTGAGAGATAGGCACGTCCTGAGGTGTAGCGGTGAAGAACTCCACAATTCTGCGCTCCTTAACTGGCGGCAGACAATATTCTGCTTCCATAGCAGCCTTGAATTCCTCCCAAGTAGCTCGACGGTCTCTGGGCGTAACGGCCTCCCACCACTCCGCGGCTTCCTTATCCAGGAGGTACTGGGCAATATGTACCCTCCTGTCTTCGGGACAAGCTACGGCATCGAAGGTTCTGGACAACTGAAAGAGCCAATTCTCCCAACCGAGAGGGTCAAGATCCGAGAAACGAGGTGGGTGCATCTTAGTCACCGTCTCAAGCCACTTACTAGCCTCCTCTTCCGGTGTCGGGGCGGGTTCTCGCGCCCACCCCGAGCTATCTCGAGTAAGTTGGGCTACCAATCACTGAAGTACGGCAAGAGCCCCTGCCGGCATTATTACCCGATGGCACTGAGTGAGAGGCTGAGTCCGCAGAGGACTGAGAAAGTGAGCCCTCCTCGTTATCAGCACCACGACCACGGCCTCGGCCGCGTCCCCTAGCCGGTCTACCACGACCTCTCAACATACTGAAGGAAAAATAAGAAAAGAACAAGATCAGAAAGATTCACAATTCACAAAGTTGGTAACACAAGTCACGATTCCGAACAGCGCAAGAAAACAAATTACAAAAATATAAGAGTTCGAGGAGACTTACAGCCACGGGTCGCACGAAAAGACGGTAGCATGATGATATTATGCTCAACGACTGACTCTAATGACACAACTGACAGACCCAAAATTTACCGACAGCCTAGGTATTCAAAAACCTAAGCTCTGATACCATAGATGTAACACCCCAATTCACAAATGGGACGTTACACGCCGTAGAACCCTGAGGTCTACCAAAGCAACACATGACACATAAACCACAATATAATCCCAAATGATGCACTCGTAAAATAAGTAAGGCCGTGGCCTCGCCAAAACATTTTAACGGTACACGAACATAAGATAAATCCAATTCATTGCCCACCAGGGACTTAAACCAATTTCAAAGTAGACACCTAACTCCAATACTCGACACATGCAACGACAAAACATAAAAATACAGACTGAGCCACATCATCAAGCCATCCCATCCTTTGCATGCGTGTCCCGTGCCTCGCTCCTCGCCTCTCCTCAGACGAAATGCATAAGACGCATTTCCCCATTTAAGGGGTTAGCATTCGAATGGCTAGTGCAAGTACACAATTACACAACATTATATACAAAAATACGGTTTTACACAATCATCTCGAAACATAAGTCATTTGCCATATATATATTCCTAATACTACACTGCAATCAAATCGGTTCCAAACATCACGATATCACAAAAATCACAATCGTATCCCGTGGCCGCACCCTTAGTATCGACTCCCGCACATCCCGCCGAACACTCCGTGGGATACCACTTCGCGGCCGTACTCCTTAGTATCGACCCTCGCACATCCCGTCCGACACTCCGGTTGAAGTTCAATCACACACGCACCCAAGTTCCCTTCCGCGGCCGTAACCCCTAGTATCGACCCCCAGACATCCCGTCGGACACTCAGGGTGGAAGGAACATAACTCACGCACGCGAAAATCACAGTTCATCAATTATTTCGAAAATCACATCATACATAATTAAAAGTAATACATGTACTTGTCTTGAATGAAACGAAACGAAGGAACAACGAAGGAATAGGTTTCGTCCGCATAATCCTTCCAAATCCGCTCCTAACACAATAACGGTATACACAAGTCTCAATAACGCTGAAAGGTAAGAATAAATCCTAATTCTACCCGCTTGAACAATTTGTCTGTCTTGACTTGGGTATCGTAGACTATAAGTGACGAACATTGAAAATCTTGAAGTTTAAAACCTCAAATCAACGATAAAATGAAGGATTACAAGTACACGATCGAAGTCTAGCAACAACCCAGTGATAATTCGACTATGAGAGTCAAATCCCAAGAAATCCCCAAATTTCCCCAAAATCTCAAAACAAGGGTTTTGGGAATTTTTACCTTGATTCGGATGGTGGAAAGTGATTAGAACTTGAAGAATTCACGCAAGGAATGCCCGGTGGTAGTGAATGATGATCTACAATGAATCGGCCCTAACCCTCGCCCGGAATCGCTCAAAATCGAGAAGGATAAGAGATGAAGGAAAATGACGGTTGATCACCGCCATATTTATATTTAACAGATTTAGCGCATGCTACGCACAAGCATTAGCGTGCGCTAGCGGGCATGGCGTAACAGTCCGCCACTGCCCTCCAGTTAGCGTACGCAAGCTAACATGGTTAGCGTGCGCTAGTACTAGGGATTAGCGTGCGTTAACGCTGAATTAGCATACGCTACCTGGTCCAAGATCAATCAACCTCATCGCCCTGCATCACGAAATCGTTAGCGCACGCTACGAACCCCTGGTTAGCGTGACGCTAACCACACAGGATAGCGCACGCAAGTCGGTCCTGAGCAACGGCGCTACTCAGCAGAAGCTTCGCAAAGACATCACGCCCAACAAGCAAAAGTGCCGAAACGGCAAGACCGTAATCCTAATCATAAACACGTAATACTCAAGATGACAAAGCTAAGCGTTGAAAGAGAATATAATCCCGATCACTAGAGAGTCTGATATGAAGCAAATGAAGCGAAGTTCTCCAAACTTATGAAAATTACGAAAACGGCCCAAGTACCCGAAAAATGGCAATACATCGTCGGATTAACAAACCGAAAGTTTCAACATGACCAAACCAACCATACAAACTTGTGCAACTCAAGAAACAACGAAAACGAACAAGTTTTACGAGAATTGAACGTACATGCGACAAGATATAATTCAAGATGAAATTATGCATAAACATCCTCGAAACTCACCTGACGGAAAAACTCCAAGAACAAAATAGATTCGTAATTCCAAAACAGGCAAAGCGAGTTGTCCGAAACGGACATACATCAAAAATAGAAATTACCGAAAATAGAAAATACGGATATTACATTATCTCCCCCTAAAAATAAGTTTCGTCCCGAAACTTACAACGCGAACAACTCGGGGTATCTCGACCGCATACTCTCCTCCGTCTCCCATGTGGCTTCCTCGGACCCATGTCTCGACCATTGAACTTTAACCAGAGGAATGGCTTTATGACGAAGCTGCTTCACCCGACGCTCTAAAATCTGAATCGGCCTCTCCTCGATGGTAATGTCAGGTCCCAACTCGATCTATCCAAAATCAATAATATGACTAGGGTCCGATACGTAACTCCTAAGCTGGGAAACATGAAATACATTATGAACGTGGCTCAGGGACGGCGGCAAGCCTAACCGATAGGCAAGCTCCCCCACTCTCTCTAAAATCTCAAACGGCCCAATGTATCTCAGACTAAGTTTACCCTTCCGGCCGAAGCGGTAAACTCCCCGTGTCGGCGACACCTTAAGCAAAACGTGATCTCCCACTTCGAACTCCAACGGCCGGCGACGCGTGTCGGCATAAGACTTCTGCCGACTCTGGGCCGTCAGCAATCTATCACGAATCAGAGTAATCTTCTCTCTCGTCTCAACTACCATATCGGGCTCGGTACCAATCAGCTCGGACGCATCGTCCCAACACAACGACGATCTACACCTCCTCCCATACAACGCCTCAAATGGTGCCATTTTGATCGAGGCGTGCCAACTATTGTTGTACGTGAACTCGATCAACGGCAAGTGCGACTCCCAATCATCCTTCCAATCTAGGGCACAGGCTCTCAACATATCCTCTAGCGTCTGGATTGTCCGCTCTGACTGCCCGTCAGTCTGAGGGTGGTAAGATATACTGAGTCTCAACTCAGTCCCCAAAGCTCGATGAACAGCCTGCCAAAAATGTGACACAAACCGGCCATCACGATCCGAAACAATACTCTTAGGAGTCCCATGCAATCTCACGATCTCTGCGATAAACACTCGTGCCAGTCTCTCTGGACCCCAAGTGTCCTTAATACCCAGGAAATGAGCTGATTTGGTCAGTCGATCAACAACCACCCAAATCATGTTCATTCCAGTCCGAGTCCTAGGCATACTAGTAATGAAAATATCCTCCCATTTCCACTCCTAATAGAAGTGGTCGCAAAAACCCCGCGGGTCGCCGATGCTCAATCTTAACCTCACGATGTGTCAAACATCTCGACACGAACTCGCTAACGTCTGCCTTCAAATTACTCCACCGCAGTTACTTCTCACGCCCTTGTACATTTTACTCGTACAGATGTATGGAGTAAGGCGTGGTATGAGCTTCGCCAAGATCTTCTGTCTCTTCAATAACATTCGGTACACATAATCGCCACAAATCTCGTAACGCCATCATCCTCAATCACAAATCCAGGGCTTTCCTCCTCACATCTTCCTCAATCGACTAAAAACGGATCGTCATATCGCTTCGTCTTGATATCATCGGCCAAGGACGGCGATCTCTAACGCACATAATCGGCCTCAACTCTCTCGACCCAAACCTCAATATTCGACGATGAAATCTCGCCGATCCTACTCGCGCGTAAGTACCTCTAACATCCGTAAAGCCATCGGTTTTCGGCTCAACGCATCACCACTACGCTGCCTTACCCGGATGGTAAAGTATCTCGAGGTCGTAATCTTTAATTAGCTCTAACCAGCTACGCTGCCTCATATTCAACTCTTTCTGGCTGAAGATGTACTTCAGACTCTTGTGATCCGTAAAAATCTTACACGATGACCCATAGAGGTCATGCCTCCAAATTTTTAAGGCGAAAACGACCGCAGCTAACTCCAAATCGTGCGTGGGATAATTTACCTCATAAGGTTTCAATTGGCGGGACGCATAAGCAATCACTCTGTCTCTCTGCATCAAACCACATCCTAGACCAAGGCCCGAAGCATCACTATACACTACGAAATCCTCGTTCCCCTGAGGCAATGCTAAAACGGGTGCGGTAGTTAAACGTCTCTTTAACTCGTCAAAACTGTCCTGCCTGTCTGCAGTCCACTCGAACTTCTGAGTTTTCAAGCAACCGAGTGAGTGGTCTCGAGATCTTAGAAAATCCTCAACGAATCTACGGTAATAGCCGGCAAGACCCGTAAAACTCCTCACCTCCTTCACATTCTTAGGCGGCTCCCAAGCCATCACTGCCTCTATCTTCTGCGGATCTACCCGAACTCCCTCCGCTGAAATCACATTCCCGAGGAACGTCACTTCCTCGAGCCAAAACTCACACTTAGAGAACTTCGCGTACAACTGCTCGGCCCTCAAAGTGTCTAATACAATCCGGAGATGTAAGGCGTGCTCCTCCCGACTCCGTGAATAGATAAGAATATCGTCGATAAAAACGACTACGAATTTGTCCAGATACTCAATAAAAACTTTGTTCATCAACTGCATGAACACTGCTGGGGCATTGGTTAGCCCGAAAGGCATAACCACAAACTCGTAATGGCCATATCTCATCCGAAAGGCAGCTTTCGGTATATCGACGTCCCGAATCCTCAACTGGTAGTAGCCCGATCGCAAATCAATCTTCGAAAAGACTGTCGCCCCCTGAAGCTGATCAAACAAATCGTAAATTCTGGGCAAAGGGTATTTATTTTTGATGGTTAGCTTGTTTAATTCTCGATAGTCGATGCATAAACGAAGCGATCCATCCTTCTTCTTAACAAAAAGTACAGGCGCACCCCAAGGCAATGCGCTCGGCCGAATATACCCTTTATCTAACAACTCTCCCAACTGATTCTTCAATTCTAACATCTCTGATGGTGCCATACGGTACGGCGCTCGAGAAATAGGGGCCGCATTCGGCTCTAGATCAATAGGGAACTCCACCTCTCGCTATGGTGGTAATCCCGGCAAGTCGTCCGGAAATACATCGGGGTATTCGCTAACAACTGGAATTGACGATAAATCAACTCCACCATCTTCCGCCTTCAGAGCATAACACCAGTAGCCGACACAACCCTGGTTCAGAAGTTTCATCGCCTTCAAGGCGCTAATCACGCTCCCCGACCTACCCGGTTTACAGCCGACGAGAGTATGCTCGGTGCCATCCTCGGCCACGATCGAGATAGTACGAGTCCGATAGTTCATGATAGCTCCGTGACGATCCAACCAATCGTCCCCGAGGATCAAATCCTCACCCTTAAGGTCTATAACAATGAGATTCGAGGGCCAATCTCTGCTCCCGATCCTCACTAGGCAATCCCTAACTTCCCGGTCCCCAACCATACGATCCCCGCTGGGCGTACTCACTACAAATGGCTCACACTCAAACAAGCAGTCAAAACCAATACGTCTCACACAATCCGATGCAATAAAGGAATGGGTAGCACCCGAATCAAAAAGCACTGAAACTGGATGAGTAAGGATTTGAGTGGTACTTGACGCCACCGGAATGTCTGCCTCCTCTGTGCGCCTCATCTGATACAATCGGGGGTGGACTGAACCTGAACTCGAGGCTGCACGGCGATCCGGCTGACCCCGTCCTCTACCACGACCCGAACTCTGCGGAATATGAGTAGCTGGAGTTCTGTGATCCCTCTGATTGGTAGTGGTAGTCGGAACCCTAACAGCCCTGGTGGCCCTCTCACAATGAGTCGCCCGATGCCCGGTCTGCCCGCAAGTGTAGCAAGTAACTGGAGGAAAAGGACAATCCTTCATCAAATGCTCATATTGGTTGCAGTTAAAACAAACCCTGCCACCAGAAGCAACGGACTGAACTGAACGGTTACCCTGAGATCCCCCAGCCTGATGAAATGGCCTCTTCCCCGGTGTAGGGGCAGACTGTGCTCTCGAAAATTGGCCACTCTTGCCGTCTGAAAAATTGCCAACCGTTGTCTGTTTCTTGGCCTCGGCACCCAACTCTAATTCCGGTGCGGCCATCTCGATCGCTAGAGCGCGATCCTGATACTCCTTCAAAGTGGCACACATAAGCGGTGCCATACTCTGCCTGATATGCGGTTTCATGCGCATATTAAAGTAACGGATTTTATCCGCTTCCGTCCTCACCTGATCTCTCACGAAACCCAACTGCTGATTGTAAGTAATGATGGCCTGAGAGATAGGCACATCCTGAGGTGTAGCGGTGAAGAACTCCACAATTCTGCGCTCCTTAACTGGCGGCGGACAATATTCTGCTTCCATAGCAGCCTTGAATTCCTCCCAAGTAGCTCGACGGTATCTGGGCGTAACGGCCTCCCACCACTCCGCGGCTTCCTTATCCAGGAGGTACTGGGCAATATGTACCCTCCTGTCTTCGGGACAAGCTACGGCATCGAAGGTTCTGGACAACTAAAAGAGCCAATTCTCCCAACCGAGAGGGTCAGAAGATCTGGAGAAACGAGGTGGGTGCATCTTAGTCACCGTCTGAAGCCACTTACTAGCCTCCTCTTCCGGTGTCGGGCGGATTCGACGCCAACCCCGAGCTATTCGAGTAAGTTGGGCTACCAACTGCTGAAGTACGACAGTAGCCCCGGCGTCGGCATTATTACCCGACGGCACTGAGTGAGAGGCTGAGTCCGCAGAGGACTGAGAAAGTGAGCCCTCCTCGTTATCAGCACCACGACCACGGCCTCGGCCGCGTCCCCTAGCCGGTCTACCACGACCTCTCAACATACTGAAGGAAAAATAAGAAAAGAACAAGATCAGAAAGATTCACAATTCACAAAGTTGGTAACACAAGTCACGATTCCGAACAGCGCAAGAAAACAAATTACAAAAATATAAGAGTTCGAGGAGACTTACAGCCACGGGTCGCACGAAAAGACGGTAGCATGATGATATTAGGCCCAACGACTGACTCTAATGACACAACTGACAGACCCAAAATTTACCGACAGCCTAGGTATTCAAAAACCTAAGCTCTGATACCATAGATGTAACACCCCAATTCACAAACGGGACGTTACACGCCGTAGAACCCTCGGGAGGTCTACCAGGCTAACACATGACACATAAACCACAATATAATCCCAAATGATGCACTCAGAAAGTAAGTAAGGCCGTGGACTCTGACAAAACATTTTAACGGGTTACACTAACATAAGATAAATCCAATTCATTGCCCACGCAGTGGACTTAAAACAATTTCTAAGTAGACAGTCTAACTCCAATAATCTACACATGCAACGACAAAACATAAAAATACAGACTCGAGCCACATCATCAAGCCATCCCATCCTTTGCATGCGTGTCCCGTGCCTGCTCCTCGCCTCTCCCTCGTACCAAATGCATAAGACGCATTTCCCCCATTTAAGGGGTTAGCATTCGAATGGCTAGTGCAAGTACACAATTACACAACATTATATACAAAAAAATACGGTTTTACACAATCATCTCGAAACATAAGTCATTTGCCATATATATATTCCGGAATACTACATTGGCAATCAAATCAGTTCCAAACATCACGATATCACAAAAATCACAATCGTATCCCGTGGCCGTACCCCTTAGTATCGACTCCCGCACATCCCGTCGAACACTCCGGGTGGGATACCACTTCCGCGGCCGTACCCCTTAGTATCGACCCCCAGACATCCCGTCGGACACTCCGGGTGGAAGTTCAATCACACACGCACCCAAGTTCCCTTCCGCGGCCGTACCCCTTAGTATCGACCCCCAGACATCCCGTCGGACACTCCGGGTGGAAGGAACATAACTCACGCACCCGAAAATCACAGTTCATCAATTATTTCGAAAATCACATCATACATAATGAAATGTAATACATGTACTTGCCTTGAATGAAACGAAACGAAGGAACAACGAAGGAATAGGTTTCGGTCCGTACAATCCTTCCAAATCCGTTCCTAACACAATAACGGTATACACAAGTCTCAATAACGCGGAAAGGTAAGAATAAATCCTAATTCTACCCGCTGGAACAATTTGTTGGTCATGACTTGGGTATCGTCGACTATAAGTGACGAACATTGAAAAGCTTGAAGTTTAAAACCACAAATCAACGATAAAATGAAGGATTACAAGTACACGATCGAAGTCTAGCAACAACCCAGTGATAATTCGGACTATGAGAGTCAAATCCCAAGAAATCCCCAAATTTCCCCCAAAATCTCAAAACAAGGGTTTTGGGAATTTTTACCTTGATTCGGATGGTGGAAAGTGATTAGGAACTAGAAGAATTCACGCAAGGAATGCCCGGTGGTAGTGAATGATGATCTACAGTCGGAATCGGCCCTAACCCTCGCCTAGAATCGCTCAAAATCGAGAAGGATAAGAGATGAAGGAAAAATGACGAAGTTGACTGCTGCTGTCATATTTATATATAACAGACTTAGCGCACGCTACGCACAAGCATTAGCGTGCGCTAGCGGGGCATGGCGTAACGATCGCCTCCGTCCTCCGATTAGCGTACGCAAGCTAACATGGTTAGCGTGCGCTAGTACTAGGGATTAGCGTGCGTTAACGCTGAATTAGCATACGCTACGGTCCCGATCAAGTAGTGAACCTATCGTCCTGCATCTGAAATCGTTAGCGCACGCTACGAACCCCGTGTTAGCGTACGCTAACCACACGCTGATAGCGCACGCAGCCGTCGATCTGGCGGCGTGCGCTACTCAGTGAAGCTTGATTAAGACACGGCCGCTGCCAACAGCGCAAAAGTGCCGGAAAACGAAGCAAGACCAGAATTCGGAATCATAAACACGTAATACTCAAGATGACAAAGCTAAGCGTTGAAAGAGAATATAATCCCGATCACTAGAGAGTCTGATATGAAGCAAATGAAGCGAAGTTCTCCAAACTTATGAAAATTACAAAAACGGCCCAAGTACCCGAAAAATCGCAATACATCGTCGGATTAACAAACCAAAAGTTTCAACACGACCAAACCAACCATACAAACTTGTGCAACTCAAGAAACAACGAAAACGAACAAGTTTTATGAGAATTGAACGTACATGCGACAAGATATAATTCAAGATGAAATTATGCAAAAACATCCTCGAAACTCGACCAGACGGAAAAACTCCAAGAACAAAATAGATTCAGAATTCCAAAACAGTGCTAAGCGAGTTGTCTGAAACGGACATACATCAAAAATAGAAATTACCGAAAATAGAAAATACGGATATTACAGTTCGAGTGGAACAAAGGCACCAGTTCTCAACAAACCAACCTTGCACCCACTGTGGAAGGAAAGGGCATGAATCAGAGTTGTGTTGGAGGAAGCTCGGAAAGTGCCTACGTTGCGGCAACCAAGATCATCAAATTCGAGAGTGCCCAGATATGAACACCCCGGCAATCAAACCAGCAATTGCAGCCAAACCAGGAAACAACAAAGGGAAAGCCCCAGCTCGAGTGTTTGCATTGACTGGTCAGGAGGCACCAGAGAACAACGATGTGGTGGAAGGTACGCTCCTGATATCTAATCAACTTACATGAATACTTATAGATACAGGATCATCCCATTCGTTTGTTGCACCGCATTTTTCTAAGAAACTTGATAGGCTGTTAGAATATTTATCATTATGCCTAGAAGTATCTACCCCGATGGGAGTTAGTCAGTTAGCATATAAAGTCCATTCTGCGTGTGATGTGATCATCAGTGGTAACTGTTACTCTGCCGATTTAGAGTGCTTCCAATATTAGAATATGACGTCATCCTAGCAATGGATTGGCTATCTAAGCACTACGCACAATTGGATTGTGATTCTAAGATAGTTAGGTTTTGCGAACCTAACAAGCCAATTGTGGAATTAATTAGAGACGCTAGAGTCAACCTAGCACCTATAATATCGGCTATCAAAGCTAGTAAGACAGTTGCCAAAGGGGCAACCGGATTTTTAGCCTTCATCATCAACAAACCCATGAATAAGTCGGGCATAGAAACTATACGTGTGGTATCCGAATACCCTGACGTATTTCCTGAAGAATTGAGCTCCCTACCACTTGACAGAGAAATTGAATTCAATATCGAAATCATGCCTGGGAAGGCACCCATTGCAAAGGCACCATACCGAATGGCACCACTAGAGCTGCAAGAGTTGAAGGTCCAACTGCAGAAGTTACTCGACGTGGGTTTTGTGCAACCTAGTGTATCACCTTGGGGAGCTCCAGTATTGTTTGTCAAAAAGAAGGACGGAACATTGAGGCTTTGCATAGATTACCGTGAACTCAACAGCGTTACAGTTAAAAATAAGTATCCTCTCCCGAGGATAGATGAGTTGTTTGAACAACTCCAAGGAGCTAGGGTGTATTCCACGTTCGATCTTCAACAAGGATACTACCAGTTAAATATTAGGAATGAAGATGTTCCTAAAACTGCGTTCCAAACTAGATACGGCCACTACGAGTTTGTAGTGATGCCTTTTGGACTCACGAATGCTCCTGCGACATTTGTGGATTTAATGCACAGAGTATTTCAACCATATCTTGACCAATTCGTAGTAATTTTCATCGATGACATACTCGTGTACTCTAAGTCGGAAAAAGATCACGAGAGACATCTTAGACTATTGTTGGATACACTAAGGCAGCACAAGTTGTACGCCAAGTACAGCAAGTGTGAATTTTGGTTGAGGGAAGTGGCATTTCTAGGCCATATTATTTCTGGAGAAGGGATTGCAGTTGATCCTTCTAAGATAGAAACTATTATGGATTAGAGGAGGCCAGAAAATGTAACTGAGATCAGAAGTTTTCTTGGACTTGTGGGCTACTACCGTAAATTCATCAAATACTTCTCAAAGATAGTGGGACCCCTCACCCGGCTAACCCAGAAACAAGTAAAATTTGAATGGACGGATAAATGCGAGTCAAGTTTCCAGGAACTCAAGAAGAGACTTACCATCGCACCTATACTGACACTTCCAGAAGGAACCCAAGGATTTGTAGTATATAGTGACGCCTCAAAGGATGGACTTGGTGCTGTACTGATGCAGAATGGTAAAGTTATCGCGTACGCTTCCAGGCAACTCAAGACACACGAGAAGAATTATCCAACGCACGACCTCGAACTTGCTGCAATAGTATCCGCCTTAAAGAAATGGCGACATCATTTATATGGCGTTGAATTCACCGTGTTTACGGATCATAAAAGTCTCAAGTACCTATTTTCTCAAAAGGAACTTAATCTCCGACAGAGAAGATGGGTAGAGCTTTTAGAAGATTATCATTGTGAAATTCAACACCACCCAGGGAAAGCGAACATCGTGGCTGATGCCTTAAGTAGAAAGGCTAGAGTGGCCCGACTCATGGTACGAGAATGGCAAGCTCTCAAGGAACTGAGCTACCTAAAACCCATTCATGAAGGTACTCGTTTAAGTTGCGCCAACCTCATTGTTAAACCGAACCTATTGGACGATATTCGATTAGCCCAAGAGAGAGATCCAAATTTCAAGAGTTTAAGGACAAGATCGTTAAGGGCGAGAAACAAGGATGGAATTGTAAGGTTTAAGGGACGATTATGCATATCTCACGACGGGGAGCTCAAAAGACGAATTCTCGAGAAAGCTCATTGCTCGAGATATACGATACACCCATGAGGTAACAAGATGTACCAGGACTTGAAGAAACACTTTTGGTGGGTAAACATGAAGAACCAAGTGGCAGAATTCGTGGCGCGATGCCTCACATGTAAGAGAGTCAAAGCTGAGCACCAGCGACCTTCAGGACTACTACAGCCACTAGAAGTCCCTGAATGGAAATGGGAAATGGTAACCATGGATTTTATCACGGATTTGATGACCACAAGAGGAGGTTATAACACCATTTGGGTGATCGTCGACAGACTGACGAAATCAGCACATTTCGTGCCGATTAAAAAAGACGACAGCTTGCAAAAGCTGGCTAGGACCTATATTAGAGAAATCGTTCGACTCCATGGAGTGCCAACAGACATAGTAACGGACAGAGATCCTAGATTCGTATCACATTTTTGGAAATTCTTTCATAAGGAATTAGGAACTTCCTTAAGCTTCAGCACAAGTGCGCATCCCCAGACCGACGGGCAATCTGAACAAACCATTCAAACCCTTGAAGACATGCTATGAACTTGCGTACTGGACTTTCAAGGAAATTGGGATCACCACCTGCCATTAGCCGAGTTTGCATACAACAACAGTTTCCAAGCGACAATCGAAATGGCACCTTATGAAGCTCTATATGGGAGGAAGTGTCGATCCCTGCTCCATTGGGAAATTGATGACCATTGGACGCCGAAGACTCAACGATCAGAACCTTCAGTAATAAGCACAGATTTGGTGAAGGAAACCGTAGATAAAGTACGACTAATCAAGGATAGGATCCGCACAACGCAAAGCACACAGAAGAGTTACGCCGATCAACGTCGGAAGGATCTATAATTTGAAGTAGGAGATCAAGTCTTCCTGAGGTTAACACCGCGGAAAGGTTTGATAGTGTCAAGAAAAGGAGGAAAGCTGAGACGCCGATATGTAGGACCATTCAAAATCACGGAAAGGATTGGACGACTAGCGTACCGATTGGAGCTACCACCCAATCTGTCTGGAATGCGCGACATTTTCCATATTTCGAGATTAAAGAAGTATCATCCAGACCCAATGCACATTCTTACTTCTCACATTCTGCCGATCAAGGATAACTTGTCTTATGAAGAGAACCCAATCAAGATCCTCGACCAGCAAGTATGCAAATTGAGGAAGAAGCGAATTCCTTTGGTTAAAGTCGTGTGGTCAAATCACAACGGAGAGGAAGATGCGACGTGGGAGGCTGAGGAAGAAATGAAGAAATCTTACCCCGAGTTGTTCAAGTAAGAATTTGGGGACCAAATTCTTCTAAGGATGGGAGGATGTAAAACCCCCTAAATTCGATAACTTATCACATGTACAATGTATCAAATCATGATGTAATTTAATAATAGTTATTTTATGACATGATATAACCTGCATCTATTTTATTTTATTTCACTCTTTGACTTTGTAATTTACTTAATAAACCAAATAATAAAAATTAAAATAGTGTGTGATTCACCTATTGGGCTAATTGTCAACACCTAACTACATGTGGACTCACTAATGGACTCAATCCAACTCATTAAAAGTCATAAGACTTGAAGTTACACTTCAAAGCCCAACTCAACTAATTAAATCCTTTACCATTTTAATTATACTCTTAATTTAACAAATATATATAGGCGGCCATGAGGGAGTAGAAGAGTGGAGCTCTAGATTCTTCACTCATCACATGCAAGACTTGCATGAAACATCTTGACACATGTAACAAGTCTTCTACACATTACTCTTCCCAAACCCTCATAACACCACCATTAAATACTACATACTAACCTAACCCTCTACACTTAAACCAACAAAAAAAAATCTGCAATTTTAGAGTCTAAGAAAGAGAGAGGGCCGAACGAATAGGAAGAAGAAGGAGGAAGAAAATTTTCAACAAGAAATAGGTAATCTCATCCCTTATAACTATTTCCATAAATTCTTATGAAATTCTCCATAATCTAACTTCAATCTTAATACATGCAAACATAATTCTCATCTTGGGGGTGCATGTGGATCGTCCAAACCATATAGTAGTATAGGAGAAGTCATTTTTCAACTTTCAAGACTTAGAACCGACGATATCCAGCTAAATCGAGGTGGGTGAAAACTCTTTCAAACTTTAAAGTATAAATCTATTCTTTTTCTTGTGATGCATGTGCTAAATCTGAAGTATTTCAAGATTCTTTTGATATGATCTATGTTAAAATCTTCATGTTATAATTTCATGTTATGATTTTATGTATAACTATGTGAAATTCGTTTTTCTTAAATATAATCATCGAATATTATGAAAAATATGAAAGTATTTACTAATATGAAATTATTTTATAAATGCCTGTTTTTAAAGATGAATGTTATGGTTATAACCACATGCAATATGATTTATTGAATTTAAACGACAACCGATTTAGTAGTCGGGTGCCGATTTTGTGATAACTTGAAAGTTATATGTTTTCTTCTATATGTCGTTGAAACCCTACCAAAATCTGAAATCTTGTGTTATATGATTATGTTATGATATATTTATAATTTATTTGCGGCCAAAACGGGACTTGAAATGAGTAAACGGAGCTTTTGCGCATAAATTGTAATTTCCTAAAGTTTGAGGACTAAACTAAAAATTTCGAAAAATACAACATTCTGGACCTTGGAGAGTACATATTATACCTTGTATAGGCTGTCCATAAAGGTTCAAGTGATTCGGAGTTCGACATCTAAACTTAATAGTCCAAATCGCAAATTTTAAATAATTTCGGGGTCAAATTGCAAGAATTCCAAACCTATGGACCAGGTCCGAAATTTTCTGGAATTTTCACAAATCTATAATTCCAGGTTCACCATAAGTCATCTCGTAAAATTTCGTTAAATTCCAAGCTAAATTCATGGCCCTATATGCCTCGGAACGATTTCCTTAAGTTTTGGGGCAATATCGCAATTTCTGGAAATTTCAGTCCCGAAACTGGAAATTTCCGAATTTTCATTAAATCTGGAGTCAAGGAATTATTTTTGGCTTCCTCATAAAATTTCATAACCATCTGAATTCGTTTCATACTCCAACGCTTAGGTTTGAACCTAAGGGCAAAAACGTCCTTTCAAACTATTTACGAAACTCTCATTTCGTTTCATCGAACCTACCAGTTTAATATATCTGATCTGAACCCGTCAGACCGTTAATAAATTATTGAGAATATTTTCGAGTTTATATACAAGTCCTATTCCGCATTACCGGGCCACAAATAAAATTAACTATATTCCATACTTAATCAAAAGACGCTATTAACCTCACTGAACGAACGTTTACGTGATACTTGTGAAACGCATCAAATTGATAACTGTGTCTGTCCGGGAACTAAGTGCTATACAAACAAAGTGCCACGGACGGGTCCGCCTCTAACTCTATCGGAACAAAGTGCCACGTCGATGGACGGGGGCCACCTCTTGAGTCCATATGAAATAGAGTACCGACCTAGAATCTGGGGGCCACCTCTTCAGCTGTAGGAGCCACCTCTAGAGTCCCAAATCGTGTCGGGATGGTTAGACCGAGTCTTGGATCGAGCAGCGCGGCTGCGGTTCATGAACAAGGCTATCGTTGTTTCCTATTCCCATAACCGAGGAATGGAGTGTTCCGAGGGACCTGGGTCGTAGACTTGGGGTATAATCGCGATTATGGTGTGATTCGGGTATTGACCCACAGCTAAGGACATACCAAAATCCCAGATAAGAGATAAGGATGTTGGGATTCCGAAAATAAAACGAAATACGCAGTGGAAATAAATACGAATCCCAAACAGGATCGATCAAGTAACGTATATACGAAAATATAAATATGAAGATAAAGATCATACCCTTGAAGCCTTTGAAATAAATCTTCATAAAAATGATGATGATCACGAACCCCGTCCCGAACACGAAATCCCTTTGTTCCAAGCATCGAAAGGTACGAAGCCTCTACTTCACACGCGTCGGAAGTTGCCCGGAAAAATTCGATAGCAATCCGTTCTCCAAGAACACGGCTAGGAATTACTATAGGAATTTATATCTCTCTTTTTCTTGATATTGTATCACCTCAAAGATGACAAATCTAAGAAAAGAAATTTTTCCTCCCACTCTCACCTCTGCTCTCGTCCAGGCAGACCTCAAAAAGGTGTATGAAAAAATTATGTTAAGCTCACATGAAATGATGAGATATCAATATATAAAAAAATGGCCACACCAAACTCATAATAGAGATATAAAATAAAGATGGAATCTCATCATTATCATACACCAAATCACCATGTTATCACCAGACCATACCATGTGAGGTGGGGAGAGGGGGGGTCCAAGGAAGTTTCCTATAAAACGAGCCGAGCTACTCGGCTCGTGTACCGGACGTTCGTCAAACGACTCCGTTAAAAAAAAAAACACTTCGTTTAATCACCAATGTATTTATATAAATTAATTAATCCAATTAATTAATTATATCAAATACAAATATATTTCTCTAAGAAATATAATTTATGAATTAAATTAATTACCCGGTAACTTAATTTTAATTTATAAGACCGCTATTTATGATTTATCCAATAAATCATAATTAGATATCCAATATCTAATATAATTAGAGAGATAATAAATTCACATTAATCCGTCAACGCTCCTAATGCGCGACTCCGTAGTTCCGTCTCAGCCGGCATTGGGAGGAACCAATGAGTGCGGGCAGCACTTAGCCAGCCTAGCTGTAACACCCCCAGATCCAACCGGGAATATTACACGCCACAGGACACACAAGGGTCCCGCCAGGCTGACGACACACAAGATTTAACCACCATCCAATACATAACAACCATTGCATAATAGTCCAACAAAGGTTACAAAACACAAGTTAGGCCTCGGCCGCGGCCAAAAGAGTATATTTCAAATCATCACTGAACGCAAACATTACACGACAAAGTACAACTCAAAACCAACCATAATACAGTATATAAAACTGACTCAACATCACAAATACAACGACTGATGCGAGCTCTCTAACATCCAGTGTGCTTGTCAACTCCGTGTGCGCCACATGGGGGCTCCTGTTCCTCGAGAATACCTGAAATGTACAAAACATTCCACCCCAACAATGGGGTTAGCCACAACCGCTAGTGCAAGTACAGTATTACAATTATTTTAATCCACAGGCATTTCCAAATCATTTCAAAATCCCAAAACAGTTCAATTTACGATATTCCGGAATATCAATATCAATCACCAGTAAAAACACTCCGACAACCCTCGCGACCCGGTCCGGCCCTCAAGCCACTAAGTCTCTGTGTGCCCTCGAGCAATCCCTGTGTGAGGATGTCCACTCAAAGTATCTCTCGTGACCCGGTCCGGCCGCTAAGCCACCAGTCCCCGTGTGACCCCGTCGAGTCAATCCCGAGTGAGAGTACCCGAGAATAACCTTTCAACTCTCATCATTCTCTAAACCATCACAGAAATGCATGCCATAAACTAATGCAATAAAGTACTTGCCTGAACTTTCTTACTCTCAAAGGAACAGACGACGAACAAGGTTACGGTCCGAACTATCTTCCGAATCCCGCTCCTAACAAACATTGAGGCTTTAATCGTTACAATTTGTTGGAGACACGAAAATCCATCCTAAGTTCTACCCTTAGGACCATTTAATCGAGTACTACGAGGGCGTAATGGGTTTTGCTCGATTTACAAAAGAGGATTTGGAATCAATCCACAAAACCTTGAGGAAATCATGAAATCATACCTATACAACCATTTTCAACTACAATCCATCATGATTTGGAGTTAAAACAGCTGGAGAAACGAGATCCCCAAAATCCCCAAATTTCCCCAAAGTTAGGGTTCTACGGAAGGATTACCTCAATTCCTTGGTGAAGACGACGTAAGATTGATAGATCTTTACTTGAAATTGAAAAGATTTGAGCTTCAACCGTGCTCCGCCGAAAGCCTCGCCTACACTGCCCTGGAGTCATCTAGAAGCTCGAAGAAGAGGAGAGAAAATGAAAAATGACAAGTGTTGACTGCAACACATGTATTTATATAAGTGTGCCTTAGCGCGCGCTAACGCTTACCGAATAGCGCGCGCTATCGGCCTAGGTCTACAGCCCAGACCCTTCTGCCCAGTTTAGAAACCCTTCTGTCCACACCGGTAGCGTGCGTTACGACCGAATAGCGTGCGCTACGACCGACGAGTTAGCGCACGCAACGACCGTCTTAGCGCACGTTACCTGTTGGTCTGGCTAAAGTCCAGACCTCACTGTCCTTACTGTCCGGGTCACTTAGCGCGCGCTAACACCCAACAGTGGCGTGCGCTACCTGTTCCCCTAGCGTGCGCTACTATGATACCTTAGCGTGCGCTAGCTCAATTTTTAGTCCCAGTCCAGTGCTCTCTGGACTGCCCCATGCTGCCGGTTAGCGTGCGTAACCACTTGTAGTAGCGCGCGCTAGCCTACAACTTCCGTTGCGTACGCTACCCATATAAAGTAGCGCACGCTAATCCTGGGTTGCAGAAGCGATGCAAGCGGTTCGACACCACGATGACGGATATTAACGGAATACTAACAAGAAACACAACATATAGGCTCAATTTCGAATCAAACACATGATACCAATGTTCGAAAAAAATTACGAACCAAACTACAAAGTTCCTGAATTCCTAATTATAAGCGATAAAAGGTACGATTATTACATTCTCTCCCCCTAAGAATAAGTTTCGTCCCGAAACTTACGAAGTGAATAATTCGGGGTATCTAGACTTCATATGCTCTTCTGTCTCCCACGTGGCTTCTTCCGATCCATGTCTCGACCATTGTACTTTGACCAAGGGAATAACTTTACGTTTAAGTTGTTTTACCCGACGCTCCAAAATCTGGATTCGTTTTTCCTCAAAGGTGACATCGGAATTTAATTCAATCTCCCCAAAATCAATGATATGCTTAGGGTCGACGTATTTCCTCAATTGCGAAACATGAAATACATTATGCACATGACCCAGTGAAGGCGGAAGGCCCACACGGTAAGCAAGTTCGCCAATCCGTTCTATAATCTCGAATGGTCCAACATATCTCGGACTGAGTTTACCTTTCTTCCCAAAGCGATAAATTCCCCGGGTTGGCGATACATTTATCAACACATGATCGCCGACTTCAAACTCTAGCGGTCGACGTCGATTATCGGCATAGGACTTACATCGGCTTTGGGCGGCAAAAGCCTCTCGCGAATCAAAGAGATCTTTTCCGGTCTCCACTAACATATCCGGCTCCGTCCCAATCGATTCGGAGGAATCATCCCAACACAATGGTGACTTACATTTCCGTCCATATAAAGCCTCAAGCGGTGCCATCTTAATCGACGCATGCCAACTATTATTGTAGGCAAATTCGATTAGTGGCAAATGCGATTCCAGTCATGCTTCCATTTAGGGCACATGCTCGCGGCATGTCCTCAAGAGTCTGGAATTGTCCGTTCGGGTGCCCATCGATCACGAGGATGGTACGATGTACTGAGCCTCAGTTCCGTCCCTAAAGCTCAATGAACGGATTGCCAAAAGTGCGACACAGATCTACCGTCTCGATCGGAAATAATGCTCTTAGAAGTCCCGTGTAACCTTACAATTTCCGCGATGAATACACGAGCTAGTTTTTCGGGCCCCCAATTATCCTTAAATCCCAGAAAGTGAGCTGACTTGGTTAGTCGATCGACAATAACCCAAATCATGTTCATCCCTGTTCGCGTGCTCGGCATGTTGGTGACAAAATCCATCGTTATATCCTCCCATTTCCATTCTGGGATTGGTAGCGATTTAAGCAACCCCGCTGGCCGTTGATGTTCAACCTTGACTTGTTGACACGTCAAGCATTTCGAAACGAACTCTTCAACATCATTCTTCATATTGCTACACCAATAGTTATTCTTCACGTCCTTATACATTTTGCTCGTACCGGGGTGAAGAGAATACGGTGTAGTGTGCGCTTCCCTCAATATGGTCTGCTTAAGTTCGACGTCTGCAGGTATACAAAGTCTACCTCTAAACTTTAAAACACCATCATCCTGAATCATAAATCCTGGAGCTTTTCCTCTCATCACATCCTTCCTTAGCTGGACTAGTAACGGATCCTCAAATTGCTTCGACTTGACTTCGTTGATCAAGGACGACGTGATCTCCAAAGTACATAATTGGCCTTGAACTTTCTGGAGCCAAATCTCTATATCTTGCCTAATTATGTCTCGACGGATCTCGTGTTGAGATGTAAGCATACTCAGCATTTGGAGGGCTACGGGTTTCCGACTTAATGCGTCCGCTACCACATTAGCTTTTCTGGATGATATAATATTTCCAGTCGTAATCCTTAATCAGCTCCAACCATCGACGTTGTCTCATATTTAGCTCCTTTTGGCTAAATATATATTTTAGACTCTTGTGATCCGTGTAGATTTTACACGGGGAACCATAAAGATAATGCCTCCAAATTTTTAGCGCGAATACAACCGCCGATAACTCTAAATCATGGGTAGGGTAATTCATTTCATATGGTTTCAATTGTCGGGACGCATATGAAATCACTCTACCTCTTTGCATCAAAACACAACCCAATCCAAGTCCGGAAGCATCACTTTGTACACCTCGTAATCGTCGGTGCCACGAGGTAACGATAACACGGGCGCCGAAGTTAATCGTCGTTTAAGCTCATCAAAGCTGTTTTGCCTCTCGTCTGTCACTCGAATTTAAGATTTACGGAGCAAGCGAGTAAGTGGTCGAGCGATTTTGAAAATCCTTCGGCGAACTGCGATAGTATCCGGCAAGCCCTAGAAAGCTCTGGTCTCCTTCACATTCCTAGGGGTTCCCACTCAACAATGGCCGCTATCTTTTGGGGATCCACTCGAACTCCATCGACCGAAATTACGTGACCAAGAAATGTCACCTCTTTAAGCCAGAACTCGCACTTTGAGAATTTAGCGTAAAGTTTCTCCATTCTCAAAGTGTTCAACACCATTCGGAGATGTTTAGCATGATCTTCCCCATTAGGAGTAGACAAGAATATCATCAATGAAAACGACCACAAATTTATCAAGATAGTCAATGAAAACTTTGTTCATCAACCGCATAAACACGGCAGAGCGTTGGTCGTGCCAAATGGCATAACCACAAATTCGTAATGGCCGTACCGAGTACGGAAGGCAGTCTTCGGAATGTCAAAATCCCGAATCCTCAGCTGGTAATATCCCGATCGCAAATCAATTTTAGAGAATACTGTGGCACCCTGAAGTTGGTCGAACAAATCGTCTATCCGAGGTAAAGGATATTTGTTCTTAATAGTTAACTTATTCAATTCCTGATAATCAATGCATAGACGGAACGATCCGTCCTTCTTCTTAACGAAAAGGACCGGCGCACCCCAAGGTGATGCACTAGGTCGGATGTACCCTTTATCCAGAAGCTCGCCCAATTGTTTCTTCAGTTCTAACATCTCGGAGGGTGCCATATGATAAGGCGCTCGGGAAACAGGTGGTGCGCTTGGCACAAGGTCAATAGGAAACTCTACTTCTCTAGATGGAGGTAATCCCGGTAGGTCATCCGGAAATACATCTGGGTATTCATTCACAACTGGAATGGATAATAAATCGGCTTCACCGTCATTTGTGCTCATGGCGTAACACCAATAACCAATACAGTCTTGTTTTAACAATCTTATCGCCTTAACGGCGGAAATCACTCCACCTGAACTACCCGGTTTACGACCCAAGAAAGTGTGCTCGACACCATCTTCCGCTATTATAGAAATAGTTCGCGTCCTGTAGTTCATGATAGCACCATGGAGATTTAACCAATCATCTCCCAGAATTACATCCTCTCCTTTCAGATCTACCACTATGAGGTCTGAAGGCCAATCTCAACTCCCGATATACACGAGACAATTTTTAATCTCTTGGTTCCCAATCAAACGCTCTCCACTAGGAGTGCTTACTACGAATGGTTCGCACTCAATCAAACACCCAAGACCCAAACGTTTCACACAATCAAGAGCAATGAACGAATGGGTAGCTCCCGAATCAAATAATACCGATACAGGTTGAGAAAGTATTTGCGTGATACCTGCAGCTACCGGAGCCTCTGTTTCGTCTGCACGCCTCATCTGGTACACTCTTGGCTGCACCGAACCCACACTCGATGCAGCTTGACGATCCCACCGACCTCGACCTCTTCCACGTCCCAGTGCATTGCGGCTGATTAGGCGTAGTCCCCGGGTTCACACTCGGGGTTGGTGCCGAACTCTCTTGTTTAACAATTTTGGTGGCGGCCTTGCAATGAGCCGCGATGGCCAAACTTGACCGCATGTGAAACAAATAACGGGAGGAAGTGGACATTCCCGACAACGATGGCTTTGTTTGATTACAATTGAAACATTGTCCTCTACCAAAGGCGGAAGATCGGCCCGATCGTAAACTCGAGCACTCTTGGCTTCTTTGAATGATTTCCGATAGCGAGTGAGAAGCTTGAGATTTGTGAAACCCACCACTTTTACTTCTGAAAAACCACCGGTCGTCTTTGGCTTCTTCATCTCGGTACCCGACCTTGACGCGGAAATGACCATCTCGATAGCCAAAGCACGATCCTGATATTCCTTCAACGTAACGCATCCGAAACCCGCCATAGCCTCACGAATCACGGGCTTCATTCTCAAATCAAAGTAACGGATTTTACCCGCTTCGGTCCTTACTTGCTCACGAACATGGTTAAGTTCTTGATTATACGTAACAATGGCCTCGGTGTGGTACATCCTGAGGTGTTGCCGTAAAGAAATCTGCAATTCGTTTTTCTCTAATAGGCCAAGGGCAATACTCTTCCTCTATCGCGACTTTAAACTCGGCCCAAGTGGCCACACGATCCGTAGGTTTCGCGACTTCCCACCAATCCATGACCTCCTTGTCAAGGAAGTACTGTACAATAGGGACCCGTCTTTCTTGGGCACGCAACGGCGTCAAAAGTTCGCCCAATCAAACAACCATCCTTCCCATCCCAATGTATCGGGCCTTTTGATAAAAGCGAGGAGGTTGCATCTTCATCACCCCCTGAAGCCATTTACTCTCATCTGTGGGTTGATCATGATGTCCGGATTCATTCAACTTGACTAATTGTGCCGCTACCTGCTGGAGTATAGCAGCTATGCCGGCATTCACATTAGTGTCAGCCGACGGTTCTTGACTTACAGTAGGATCTGGCTGACCGCTCGGGTTCAAAGAAGCGGTGTTCGGCTCCGTATGGGATGCCGAATCAGATGCATCATTAGAATGTGTGCCAGATTCGTTAGCGGTACCACGACCACGGCCTCTGCCGCGTCCACGTCCGCCACGTCCACCACGGCCTCTCTGTAACACCCCCAAGTTATTCAGGGTATATTACAGCGCCGTGAGCCCCGCCGTGGGACCCACAAGGCTAAACATACGCGGAACTATAAACTTGACCGATAAGGTCTACATACAAAAGAAAGGAAGACGATACAACTGATGTTCAAAACCATAACCAACGAAAACATATACATCACTTCACAAATCAATACCTCGGCAACACAGTAGGAACATCAAGGAAACGAAATACAATACTCGAGTATTTAAAAATCCATTCGAAGACAACTACACTGAATGGAGGAATCCAAGAAAATAACCGGAGACAAGACACAGTATCACACTTGCCCATCATCTTCATGCCGACCCGGTACCCGTCTGTCCGCTCTCCTGGAACCTGAAATACATGAAACGTATTTCCCCCATAAAGGGGTTAGCCGTCGAATAGCTAGTGCAAGTATAACAATATGAAACATAATACTCCTCGACAATAAAGTAAATGTAATCCGTCAATTCATCAATATCCGTCAATTCATCAATGTAAGACTAGTATTCCGAAATAACTAAATCTCATAGCATCGCAACAATACATATATGAATACCGTGGAACCTCACCAGAGGCTACGGAACCCTCAAAGGACCCGTCGG
This sequence comes from Orobanche coerulescens, assembly GCA_033398695.1. Taxonomy (NCBI): domain Eukaryota; kingdom Viridiplantae; phylum Streptophyta; class Magnoliopsida; order Lamiales; family Orobanchaceae; genus Orobanche; species Orobanche coerulescens. The sequence goes on along the minus strand of CM065815.1, from coordinate 115,855,618 downwards.
TCCGTCCCGGAGTGGTTAATTCATATTATCCATGGAATCGCACCAGAGGCTACGAAACCCTCAGAGGACCCGTCGGTCCATCCCGGAGTGGATATAAATAAGCATTCCATTAATATTTCATACTTTCAAAGTCGAGAACGCACATTCATAAATATATACTTACCTTAATAAACGTTACCGAAGATCCCGAAGAACACGGTTCGACCGGGAAGCTTGAACCACGAAGAAGACAACGAACGGAAGGGTTTCGACTCGAGTTCTTCACAAGAATTCGACCCTAACAACATAAATTCAATAAATCATCGATCATACGAGGAAGAATAATCGTAGAACGCCCGAAAACCCCTCTATGACATTTTACCGGACAACTTCAAGGCGTCGGTCAAGAACTCGACCAAAACAACGAATCGATACGATCCAACCATGGGATAACAAGGGAAATGATACAATACATCTAAATAATCATCAATCCATCACAATCCTAAGTTAAATCGGATTAAACGGACGAAATCGAACAAAATACCCAAAATCCCTAAAATTAGATTTCTGGAAAATCTGACCTGATTCGCTCGATCAAAGGATGTTATAGGATGGATGATTGATGATATGAGCTCCAAGACTCCATGGATATGTTGTTAAACCACATGGCTTCAAGCTTAGAACACGCCCAGCTGCGGAAGAGGAGAAGAAGAAGGTGAAAAATGGCAAGAAAAACGTCTGCAGGGCCTTTTATAGGGGTTGACTGTCCTCCCAAACACGGCCCGTGCCGATCGGCACGGTCGTGTCGCCTGCGGCAGCCGGCAGGACTCGGCCGTGTCTGCCCGACACGGTCGCGGCGCGGAGGGCCTTCCGACGATGACCCGTCCGGCGGCGACTTCGGCATGACTCGGCCGTGCCGGACACGGTCGGGCGTCTTTGCGACGATTCAGCTTATCCGGAAGGGTTCGGCACGGGCCGTGTCGGACGGCACGGTCGGGTCTGAGGCGAGACTCCGGCATTTCCGGACGAGTGCACGGGCCGTGTCGGGACGACACGGCCGGGTTCGGCCGGCGTGATCGCCAATAACGAGCGGGTGAGCTAAAGCGACCATAACTCTCTCGTCGGACTCGATTGACTCACCGTTTGAACCATTGGAAAGCTAACTCGATGCTCTATAATATTGCAAAGATTTAGAATTTTGGAGCTTCCAAGAATTTATGGTGATTTAACAAAGTCGAACTCATACGTGGAAAAGTCGCTAAAGAACACGGAATTCAACGAGCGATACCGAAACGAACTCGGATGACAAAAAGTGTAGAATTAATCATTCTCGGGATGACGAAACGGTCCCAAGCAAGTCGTCAAAATAGACTTCCGCCAAAAATAGAAAATTTCCGGGAACAAAATTACGGGTATTACATTCTACCCTCCTTAAAAGAAGTTTCGTCCCGAAACTTAAAACAGGTAGGGGAAGAAATATTTTGCCAGGAAAACTCAACGAGATGCACAAGAACCGAAACATACGCCCAAACGGCGAATCATCAATATAGAACATAACAATACATTACCCGAAGGTAAACCAAACCAATGCCGAAAAAGATACGAATTCACAATGCCCGAAGGCTCCAACGGAAATACCGATACATCACAATGGCCTGAAAGCCGAATGAGCCCAAAGTAAATCATCACAATACGAGATCTCAAAGAAGCAAACTGATCGGACATACCCTCGGCGTATGAACAACCCGATCGCAAATCATCGGACATATCGATACAACATGGACTACGAGCGATCAATCAATAAAGCTCAAGAGGGACATCACAGTACGCCCGATCCGGAAATGTGTTCGTGCACATGTCCACCCCGTATACGGAATCCAGAATATACGTGTGACAATGTACCTAATTAGCCTCAAGAACTACGTCTCGTGTGCACAGTCCAATGCGGAAATATCCACGCATGACCATCGGGTGCCTGGCTAAAAATCTTACACATAACCAATCGGCACGCAGACATGATTCCAGATATGCCACGATACAACATGACAACGAAACTCAAGGGATAAAACATCCAATACGGATCATACGACTCACCAAGTGAATGATGACACACGAATAATGAAAGATCGACACGACCAACGATATTCAAAACAATCATCCTGGGATCAGAATTCCCTAAGGACCGATTAACACGAACAACGATCACAACACAACAGTTCGGGAAAATCCTCAACCTTCAACGATTACAAAATTACCGAGTTCACAAGAATAATAGTGTGCTTCCTTGAATCGGTCAACACGACAATAATAATTCAACGGATTGGAATTATCGTTGATAATCCCAATTCAATACTTCGATTACCGTAGAATGGCCAATCGATAACAACGATACAACGGATGAGAGTATCTTCGACAACGGATGGGAATTATCCTTGATAATCCCATTTCAATACCTCGATTACCCTAGAACGGTCAATCGATAATCAATGATACGATAGAATAGATGTCCCGGTGTCTTAAACCGACCACCAAAACGGAGATGACAAAAGGATATATCAAATGTCCCCAATCGGTTAACGCAACATCATAGCAGATCCAATTCGATGACAAAGATTCAACGATGTCTCGAGCGACATTAATCGCGAATAATAATAATCGATACATCGATACCGCGAACCGGCTATCGATAGCAACTTTACCAACAAGTATCGTAATGCCTTGAACCGGCCATTTACAAACAACAGTAACATTTGGCATAATTTGCCGACGGCGTCGTGTCAACCAATCTCTTGACATCAATACAATCATAAAGAGGCCAAGTCCCAAAATGATACACACAATCGTACGCCTACACGATAACATTAGTCTCATTGATTAGTACGAGTATAAAACTTGTCTCGACCAAGTTAATCGATGAACCCTTCAATCTTAACCGCAACACAACAGTCATAATTCACGATCAAACATCATACCTTATTGTAAAACGAAGGATTGATAATCAAACGGTTCGATGACGACCAATATCAATACCACCAAACCACGAACTCAATCGTTTTACCATATCTCGACTAATCACAGTCTGAACAATCCAACTCAGACAATTACAAATCCTGTCCACAATACGAGTCGAAATATGATGATCATATCAGCAACCAATTCGGACCAATAATAAGGGTCTAAATGTTCCAAACTCAATTCTTAAATACGAATTGACAAGGTTCCCTTCTCGTAAATCCATCGTTAAAATTTACTTATAACCGTCGTCAATTCGAATCATCCGACACGTTCAAAACAATAGATAATCATATTAAAAAGGTTATCAAACAATCCATTCATTCGATTTGAATATTTGCTCCATACGTATGGGCTTCCAAATTCAGAGATGAATAATAGTCTCATCAAACTCATAATCACATTCGTATTCCTATACGAATATTATTTCCAACACATAATTTAGCTCTAGATATGAATATTCCATATTCATTTTCAAAACATCAACACTTCTAAAAAAAAATTTCATCACCTCGTATAATTCAAGAGTTCTTCAAGAACATGAAATATCCGAAATCACGTTCGAACAACATCTCCGAGGTATATATCTCCATGTTACCATTTTCTTCATCATGTCATTCATACAATCTCAAGAATCGCAACAAAACCCTTATCACCATATGAAGAAGATCTCAATGATCATATCAACATCCGAAATCTCTTATTACAATTCCAACAAATCTCGTATAACATTATCACATGATACCATAATTGTAACACCCCGCATCCTCCTGGGAATATTACACGCCGTAAACCCTTCTCACAAGGATTTACCAGCTAAGCACAATTTCCACGTCATTCAAAAATGCCAAAAAGACCGATGACGGTAATATTTTTCAAATACTAAAAAATCATTTTCCAAATACCGTCAAAACGATCAAGGTTAAAATGCCAAAAACTCAGTTTAGGGAATCGGTTTTACAAAATAAAATTTCAGTTGGCAAAATACCAAAATCCATTTCAAAAATACTCACGCAGCGGATAAAAGTACAGTCCAATTTATGCATTTTCATTAAAATAATACGAACATCAAAATACACGATTCCCAACATACTCCCTCCCAAGTAGTAATCCAAAAAGAAAAAAAAAAATGAGCCACTATCAAAGGGATATGAGGATTACCTTGTATGGACGAACTACGAAGAAAGAATAATTGAACTCCATTCCAAGAATCATTAAATCATCATAGTCATCATATGGCCTCAAGAACATCAATATCTCTATGATTCCATAATCATAATCAACATATTCAAAGCATATCATTCTCTTCCTTCAACATAAACCTCATAGAATATGGATAACACAAGGAATCACTTCAAGAATCAACAATAGTTCCATAACTAAGCTCTAATTCCATGATTCCAAGCTCACAATCATGTTAAAAGTGCTTAGAACACTCTTAAAAGTGAAGAGGGACGAGTTTTGGAGAGAAATATCTCAAAGGATCGTGAGAGAAATGAAAGGCAACACTTCAATATATAAATTGCACTCTCATTACGTACGTAGGTGTCCTTTCTTAACGTACGTAACAACTTTAACGTGCGTAATCCAAAATCCATAACGTACGTAACCATCTCGCTGTCTCATTCCGTGCAGTCCATTACGTACGTAACCCATACCATATAACGTACGTAATATACCAGTTGACTTGCTACCGTACAATGGTTGTGTTACGTACATAACACGTCCTGTATAACGTACGTAACACGTACGTTGACTCACCTGTCAACATCCTCCGCCGAAAGTTGCCGAAACAGGATCCCACCTGCCTCACAGGACTCGGTTCTGTCCGATGCCTTCGTTACGTACGTAATACCTTAGCCTTGACGTACGTAACCATGCCAATCTTACGTACGTAATCTCACCTTATTAACGTACGTAATAATTCCATACTTAGCCAATTTCAACAATTCTTGTCCAAAGTCATGACATACCAAATACGAGCATACGGCAAAATCAATACATATACTCAATTCAATAACATTTTCAAACGTTCACAACGTCCTCGAGCATAATTAACCATCCACGATATCGATATATAAACGAAAAAAATATATCCGAAAAATCGGGGTATTACACTCTACCCCCTTAAAAATAAGTTTCGTCTCGAAACTTGCAATCACTCGCACAAACATTTCAACGGAAAATCCAAAATCACCAAGATAACCAAGAATTTTGAATAATCCGAACAACATACTTACAGTGCAGTGAAGGCGAAGATCTCCCGTGATACTAGCATGCGACTCTAAACAAAGTCTCAACATAATACCGTTACACACCAATATCGCAATTAGCAATTTAACAAAATCTCAAGGAAGGGTTCACGTCCGTGATCACACCACGATTCTTCCTACTTTCACCAACATTCTCAAGGGCACACACGTGCGTAAGTATAATCCGAATCGCACATTCTCGAAGTGACCAATTCCCAAGAATACCAAGCTATAAACGAAACGATTAAGAAAAATACGAGAAGAGTGAGAGGACTTACAAGTACCGGTCGCACGGTGATGATGGCGAGTAGTGATACGTGGGCAAATGCCGACTCAATCGACCCAAAAGACCGACGGCCTAGGTATCCATAAACCTAAACTCGATACCATATTCGTAACACCCCAAGTTATTCGGGTATATTACGGCGCCGTGAGCCGCCGTAGGACCCACAAGGCTAAACATACGGAACTATAAACTTGACCGATAAGGTCTACATACAAAAGAAAGGAAGGCGATACAACCGATGTTCAAAACCATAACCAACGAAAACATATACATCACTTCACAAATCAATACCTCGGCAACACAGCCGGAACATCAAGGAAAGCGAAATACAATACTCGAGTATTTAAAAATCCATTCTGATACAACAACTTGAATGGAGGAATCCAAGAAAATAACCGAGACAAGACAGATCACACTTGCCCATCATCTTCATGCCGACCGGTACCCGTCATCCGCTCTCCGGAACTGAAATACATGAAACGTATTTCCCCCATAAAGGGGTTAGCCGTCGAATAGCTAGTGCAAGTATAACAATATGAAACATAATACTCCTCGACAATAAAGTAAATGTAATCCGTCAATTCATCAATATCCGTCAATTCATCAATGTAAGACTAGTATTCCGGAATAACTAAATCTCATAGCATCGCAACAATACATATATGAATACCGTGGAACCGCACCAGAGGCTACGGAACCCTCAGAGGACCCGTCGGTCCGTCCCGGAGTGGTTAATTCATATTATCCATGGAATCGCACCAGAGGCTACGAAACCCTCAGAGGACCCGTCGGTCCGTCCCAGAGTGGATATAAATAAGCATGCCATTAATATTTCATACTTTCAAAGTCGAGAACGCACATTCATAAATATATACTTGCCTTAATAAAGCGTTCAAGATCCGAAGAACACGGTTCGGCCGAAGCTTGAACCACGAAGAAGACAACGAGCGGAAGGGTTTCACTCGAGTTCTTCACAAGAATTCGACCCTAACAACATAAATTCAATAAATCATCGATCATACGAGGAAGAATAATCGTAGAACGCCCGAAAACCCCTCTATGACATTTTACCGGACACCTTCAAGGCGTCGGTCAAGAACTCGACCAAAACAACGAATCGATACGATCCAACCATGGGATAACAAGGGAAATGATACAATACATCTAAATAATCATCAATCCATCACAATCCTAAGTTAAATCGGATTAAACGGACGAAATCGAACAAAATACCCAAAATCCCCAAAATTAGATTTTGGAAAATCGGCTGATTCGCTCGATCAAAGGATGTTATAGGATGGATGATTGATGATATGAGCTCCAAGACTCCATGGATATGTTGTTAAACAACATGGATTCAAGCTTAGAACACGCCCAGCTGCGGAAGAGGAGAAGAAGAAGGTGAAAAATGGCAAGAAAAACGTCTGCAGGGCCTTTTATAGGGGTTGACTGTCCTGCCGGACACGGCCCGTGCCGATCGGCACGGTCGTGTCGCATGCTGGCCGACAGGACTCGGCCGTGTCTGCTTGACACGGTCGCGCGCGGAGGGCCTTCCGACGATGACCCGTCCAAGCGGCGACTTCGGCATGACTCGGCCGTGCGGGCATACGCACGGTCGGGCGTCTTTGGCGACGATCTCGCTTATCCGGAAGGGTTCGGCACGGCCGTGTCGGGCGACACGGTCGGGTCCTGAGGCGAGACTCCGGCATTTCCGGACGAGTGCAGCACGGGCCGTGTCGGACGACACGGCCGGTTCGGCCGGCGATGATCGCCAATAATGGCCGGGTGAGCTAAAGCGACCATAACTCTCTCGTCCGGACTCCGATTGACTCACCGTTTGAACCATTGGAAAGCTAACTCGATGCTCTATAATATTGCAACGATTTAGAATTTTGGAGCTTCAAGAATTTATGGTGATTTAACAAAGTCGAACTCATACGTGGAAAAGTCGCTAAAGAACACGGAATTCAACGAGCGATACCGAAACGAACTCGGATGACAAAAAGTGTAGAATTAATCATTCTCAGGATGACGAAACGGTCCCAAGCAAGTCGTCAAAATAGACTTCCGCCAAAAATAGAAAATTTCCGGGGAACAAAAATTACGGGTATTACATTCTCAGCATACTGAGATATAGAAGAATTAAAATTATCAGAACAGTTCATAATTCAAGGAACTTAAATCTACCTTACTATGAAAGCGACAAGGCACAAAGAGAGTTAAGGAGTCTTACCACCATGGGTCACACGTCTCGACAGCATCACACGGTGTTGAGCTCGATCAGTTTATACGACTCTTACGACTTGACAATCGAATGTCCAAAGGCCTAGGTATTTCCGAAACCTAGGCTCCAATACCATAAATGTAACACCCCCAGATCCAACCGGGAATATTACACGCCACAGGACACACAAGGGTCCCGCCAGGCTGACGACACACAAGATTTAACCACCATCCAATACATAACAACCATGGCATAATAGTCCAACAAAGGTTACAAAACACAAGTTAGGCCTCGGCCGCGGCCAAAAGAGTATATTTCAAATCATCACTGAATGCAAACATTACACGACAAAGTACAACTCAAAACCAACCATAATACAGTATATAAAACTGACTCAACATCACAAATACAACGACTGATGCGAGCTCTCTAACATCCAGTGTGCTTGTCAACTCCGTGTGCGCCACATGGGGGCTCCTGTTCCTCGAGAATACCTGAAATGTACAAAACATTCCACCCCAACAATGGGGTTAGCCACAACCGCTAGTGCAAGTACAGTATTACAATTATTTTAATCCACAGGCATTTCCAAATCATTTCAAAATCCCAAAACAGTTCAATTTACGATATTCCGGAATATCAATATCAATCACCAGTAAAAACACTCCGACAACCCTCGCGACCCGGTCCGGCCCTCAAGCCACTAAGTCTCTGTGTGCCCCGTCGAGCAATCCCCAGGTGAGGATGTCCACTCAAAGTATCTCTCGTGACCCGGTCCAGCCGCTAAGCCACCAGGTCCCCGTGTGACCCCGTCGAGTCAATCCCCGAGTGAGAGTACCCGAGAATAACCTTTCAACTCTCATCATTCTCTAAACCATCACAGAAATGCATGCCATAAACTAATGCAATAAAGTACTTGCCTGAACTTTCTTACTCTCAAAGGAACAGACGAACAAGGTTACGGTCCGAACTATCTTCCGAATCCCGCTCCTAACAAACATTGAGGCTTTAATCGTTACAATTTGTTGGAGACACGAAAATCCATCCTAAGTTCTACCCTTAGGACCATTTAATCGAGTACTACGAGGGCGTAATGGGTTTTGCTCGATTTACAAAAGAGGATTTGGAATCAATCCACAAAACCTTGAGGAAATCATGAAATCATACCTATACAACCATTTTCAACTACAATCCATCATGATTTGGAGTTAAAACAGCTGGAGAAACGAGATCCCCAAAATCCCCAAATTTTCCCAAAGTTAGGGTTCTACGGAAGGATTACCTCAATTCCTTGGTGAAGACGACGTAAGATTGATATATCTTTACTTGAAGTTGAAAAGATTTGAGTTTCAACCGTGCTCCGCCGAAAGCCTCGCCTACACTGCCCTGGAGTCGTCTAGAAGCTCGAAGAAGAGGAGAGAAAATGAAAAATGACAAGTGTTGACCGCAACACATGTATTTATATAAGTGCGCCTTAGCGCGCGCTAACGCTTACCGAATAGCGCGCGCTATCGGCCTAGGTCTACAGCCCAGACCCTTCTGCCCAATTTAGAAACCCTTCTGTCCACACCGGTAGCGTGCGTTATGACCGAATAGCGTGCGCTACGACCGACGAGTTAGCGCACGCAACGACCCTCTTAGCGCACGTTACCTGTTGGTCTGGCTAAAGTCCAGACCTCACTGTCCTTACTGTCCGGGTCACTTAGCGCGCGCTAACACCCAACAGTGGCGTGCGCTACCTGTTCCCCTAGCGTGCGCTACTATGATGCCTTAGCGTGCGCTAGCTCAATTTTTAGTCCCAGTCCAGTGCTCTCTGGACTGCCCCATACTGCCGGTTAGCGTGCGTAACCACTTGTAGTAGCGCGCGCTAGCCTTCAACTTCCGTTGCGTACGCTACCCATATAAAGTAGCGCACGCAAATCCTGGGTTGCAGAAGCGATGCAAGCGGTTCGACACCACGATGACGGATATTAACGGAATACTAACAAGAAACACAACATACAGGCTCAATTTCGAATCAAACACATGATACCAATGTTCGAAAAAAATTACGAACCAAACTACAAAGTTCCTGAATTCCTAATTATAAGCGATAAAAGGTATGATTATTACACTAGCGGGCCGCACTGTAAACCCCGACTGAGAACGAATGAAGGGATCATTCAAGAACCATTATGTCGTGAATACTATATACGTATAGACCCTTAATCAGATATCCCGGTCAAGTCTTCGGGTCACGGTAAAGTCAAACCCTACTGTTGACTAAACTCTATACATGTGTTAATGCAAATCAAGACCGACTGATTAATAGTGTATCTAATACGACTATATCAGAATGCTTTGGCCAAAGACTTATGATCTTATTTGCCATTAACTGTATAGGACATTCTCCTGTTCACTAACAGGAGATAAAATCCTTTCTTGGCGTACAGTAAAGACTGCTACCTGCCCGTATAGTCCGCACTTCGAGGTCGACTCAGCAATTAAGTTTATTGACTTGCGAACAATTTACGTAAATAAACTTTAAACACTTCCAGTGCATTTTCTCTTATCCCATAACGAGAATGGAATGTTCGATTTATTTACATGGACTTCACTTCAATGTTTACCAAGTCAAGAATGCAATTGAAATACAATAAACAGTGAATGAATCGTATTGCCTTTTTATTAATTATTCCATAATTACAAGTACAATGCCCTTACTCTCTCATCCCCTGAGTGGCATTCGAGGGCATATTCCTAACAATCTCCCACTTGCACTCAATGCCACACATCATGGTATCCAATACCCATGTTCTTCAGATGTCTTTCTAAGACGGCCTGAGATAATGGCTTAGTCAGCGGGTCAGAGACATTGTCTTCTGAGTCTACTCTTTGCAATGAAACATATCCTTTTTTTACCATCTCTCAAACGATGTGGTATTTTCTCTCTATATGCTTGGTGTTGTGGTAAGCCCTAGGCTCCTTGGCTTGGGCGACAGCTCCATCATTATCACAGAATAGTGATATAGGCAGCTCCGTATTAGGCACCACTTGAAGTTCTTGCATAAACTTCTGCATCCAAAATGCTTCTTTGCTAGCCTCTGAGGCAGCTTGATACTCTGCTTGGCAGGTGGAATCTGCAGTAGCAGTTTGCTTGGAGCTTCTCTAAGATACTGCTCCTCCATTGAGAGTAAACAAATACCCATATGTCGACTTAGAGTCGTCATTGTCTCCTTGAAAATCAGAATCAGTGAATCTAATCACCCTCAGTTCTCCACCACCGTAAGTAAGAACCAAATCTCTAGTTCTTCTCAAGTACTTAAGAATGTTCTTTACGGCAGTCCAGTGTTCCCTACCCGGGTTTGCTTGAAATCGGCTTACCATACTCACAGCGTAGGCTAAGTCCGGTCTCGTTCACAACATAGCGTACATGAGGCTACCCACTGTCGAGGCATAGGGTACCTTACTCATCTCTCTTGTCTTCCTCACTTTGAGGATACATTTTCATGGTGAGATGAATTCCATGTCGCATGGGAAGGAACCCTCTTTTAGATTCATCCATCTTGAATCTTCTCAGGATTTTATCTATATAGAGGGCTTGGGAAAGTCCTATCATTCTTCGCGGTCTATCTCTGTAAAGACGGATCCCTATAATATAGGAAGCTTCTCCCAAGTCTTTCATGGAGAACGTTTTAGAAAGCCAAGCTTTCACAGTGCTGAGAATTGCTACGTTATTTCCTATAAGTAGAATATCATCTACATATAGTACTAAGAACGCAATGTTGCTCCCACTGACCTTTTTGTAAACACACGGTTCCTCCTCATTTCGTACGAAGTCAAAGTCCTTGACTGCTTCGTCAAATCGAAGGTTCTAACTCCGAAAAGCTTGCTTCAGCCCATAAATGGCTCGTTTTAGCTTACACACCTTATCAGACCTTCGAAGTGGAGGTTGTGTTACAATAGGTTCGGTTCCTTATCCCTGATCAGATGTCTCTTTAGGACCTTCATTATGCTCTTCCAAAGAGATATTTCTACCCGAGCCACCTTCCTGAATGAATTCATCCTCAAGGAAGTGCGCTTGTAATGCCGCAACGACCCTATGGTCTTCTGGCATGTAGAATAGATAACCCATCAAGTCCTCTGGGTATCCAATGAATCGTCCTTTGATGGACCTTGATTCCAGTTTGTCCACCTTTGCCTTCTAGACATATGCTGGATATCCCCAAATCCTTATGTGATTAAGGCTTGGTTTCTTACCATTCCACATCTCATGCGGAGTGATAGGAATGGATTTGGAAGGACATCTATTAAGTATATAGGCAGCGATTAGTAAGGCATACCCCCACAGGTAAATAGGTAAATCAGTGTAATTTAACATAGAGCGAACCATGTCCAACAAAGTTCGATTTCTCCTTTCTGAAACACTATTTAACTGTGGGGTTCCTGGCGGCGTCAATTGTGAAACTATTCCATGTTCCTTGAGGAACTCATCAAACTCTGTGCTCATATATTCGCGACCTTGGTCCGACCGAAGTGATTTGATATGACATCCAGTCTGTTTTTCAACTAGGGCCTTAAATTCTTTGAATTTAGTAAAGGCTTCGGATTTATGTTTCATTAAGTACACAATCCCATACCTAGTATGATCATCTGTGAACGTTATGAAATATTGATATCCGTCTCGGGCTACTTCTAAAGCACCACAAACATCAGTATGTACCAATCCAAGTTTATCGGCAGCCCTTTCAAAAGTCCCTGTGAAGGGGGACTTAGTCATTTTGCCTCTAAGCCAAGATTCACAAGTTGGATAGGGTTCTACACCCAATGGACTTAAAAATCCATCTTTCTCCATTTTCTGAATCTTGGTCTGACCAACATGAACAAGTCTAAGGTGCCATTTAAGAGCTTGATTAGTATCTTGCCTACCACGTTTCTTAGTTATAGTGTTCACTGCTGTTTTATTTTGCATGTTCAGATGATATAAACCATTCAACAATGTAGCTGTGCCAACCAATTTATTTCGAAAATAAATTTTACAACTACCATTTCTAATGAAGAAACAAAATCCTTTTCGGTCCAAGACTGGAATGGATACAATGTTTTTATGCCCCTTAGGCAAAACAAGTACTTCATCTAATGTCAAAATAAAACCGGATTCTAAACCCAGTAGGATTGATCCAATATCGGTTGCCTCGAAACTTTGTCCGCTTCCGACAGTGATCATTATGTCCCCAGCTTCAAGTTTTCTACTTCATTCTAGATCCTGATTCATAGTACAAATGTGAGAAGTGGCACCTGAATCCAGAATCCATGAAGCAGAATATACAGTAGCGGAACAATTTATTTCAAAAACAAAAAGTTCCGTACCTGATGCGCCATTAATCTTAGGACAATTCCTTCGCCAGTGGCCTAGCTCACCGCATTCAAGGTATTTTTCCGTAGGTTTTGGACCATCTACCGTTTGAACCTTTTTGGGCCTTGCCCTTTCCTTTCTGTACCCCTTTATTGGGTTTGTACTGCTCGTAGGTATTTTTCTTCTTGTTCTTGGACCTCTGAGGCCCAGAAGAAATCACAAGAACAACCTCTCTCAGTTTAGTCTTTATGTTAGACTACGCCGTCACCAGTTTATTCATTAGCCCAGCTAATGTGAATGTAATTTCATTACAGTTGAAATTTATTACAAACTGCGTGAAAGAGTCAGGGAGAGATTGAAGGATGAGATCAATTTCAAGGGATAAATCCATATTAAAGTTGAGCACCTCGATCCTATCAATCATAGAGATCATCTTGAGGACGTGGTCTCCCACTTTCTCTCCTTCTTTCATCCTAGCACTGAACAACTGCTTTGATATCTCATATCTAGCAGTCCTACTGTGCTCTCCATAAAGATCAGTCAAGTGTGCGAGAATCTGCCTAGCAGAATTTATTTTCTCGTGCGCTCTCTGCAGCTCATTTGTCATTGAGCCCATCATAAAGCCACGGACTAGCATGTCATCCTTGACCCATTTTTCATGGACGTCATATCTTCCTGATTACCCCTGGTTCGGATTGGAGTCGGTGAAATGTCTGCCTCCAAGACGTATCCCAGAGACTCCATACTGAGTACAATCATCAGATTCCGCAACCAGTCAACAAAATTGGGTCCAGTTAGGAGATTCTTTTCAAGTAGTATTGCAAGTGGGTTTTTAGCCATTTTTAGAGATTCGATTTCATTTTCCTAAAGATTTAGACAAGATTCAATTAGTGACTTGTTTAATTATGACCGAGTATAGAATTTAAGGGCTTGTATAATTCTTATCTCGGCTCCCACTAATTTTATCGGAACTATACACTCCCATGTTATAATCCGGAAGTCATGGGTGACTTCATAGTGGTGATCGATTTCTTTACAAAATTTAATAGAGGGCAACCCATATGGTTTCTATTCTATTATTCTTTATAAAGTGGTGTCTAATACCAACCCATCTAATGGATGATTCGATCTTCTTTTACCCCTAGTTCACTTGCCCTCTGTTGTTGCCCAAAATATTTATCCGAAGATTAATACTGCTGGAAGACGGACAACAAACAACAATTGCGGGAGCACTTCCGAGAGTAGATAAATAATACAAGATTTGCCGGGTTTGTTAGGCCCGGGCTTGAATGCTCTCGCGAGATGTTATTAATACAAATATTCGTGGATACAAGTATTAATGTGAGAAATCTAAATACAATGAGTGTAAAAAGACTCTGTTAATCCGGCTCTTGAGCGAAGCTCGGTGTTCTTCGTCCCTGCCGGTAATCTGCTCGAGGAGAAAGGCCGGGAGAAGTAAGACCGAATGATAGCTGTTGCCAAGAGTTGGATGTTAGCCAAGTGCTTGATGTTTGCTTCTGTATAGTGTGAAATCCGAAGGGAGTTGAAGGAAGCTGAAGAAGTGTCCAAGTGCAGGGTGCCTTGCTTATAAAGGGGCAGCCGGGTCCTGTCCTGTAGTGGCCGATCGCCTGTCGGCCATTATCTTAATCTGCCGATCGCCCGCCGGCCAATATAATAATGTGCCGATCTCCTGGGCTGTCGGGCTAAAGTCCAAGTAAGATGCTGGATGTCGGGCTAAAGTCCAAGTAAGATGCTGGATGTCGGGCTAAAGTCCAAGGAAGAGGCTGCCACAGCTGGGCGGTCCAATAAGAAGCCATCACGTGTCCGGAGTCAGTCAACATGCGGCCCTACTGACAAGCTTTCGGCGGCTTGTCGGCTGGTGGAGAGAATCTGCCAGACTGTGGTCAATGGCCCGAGATTCGCGGATCTTGTCTTGGTCCTTGCACGTGGTGCCAGTCTCAAGGTTCGGCCTTAGCCGACTGGATGGTCATCGGTGGTGATCGACATGAGCGGTCGTCTCTAGCTGATCATCCGAGGTCGCCATCGGCCAGTGGATGGAGGTCGCCAATGGTCGGCCGGCAGATGCCGAGAGAAGGTCGCCGATTGTCGGTCGCTAGGAGTAGGTCGCCGAGTATCGAGAGGAGATCGTCCATTAGTAGATCGCCAGGGGTCGGTCGCCGAGTACCGAGAGGCGATCGTATCTGAGGTTGATCGCTCGGCACCGGGACTGGTCCTGGGGCCTTTGGTCGGTCGATGCAGCTCGTCCACTGGGTTAAGGCTCGGTCGCCAGGTCGCTGATCGACAGATCTGCCTTGGCCGTTCGGCAGTGACTCGGTCGCCCGTCCTTCTAGTCGATCGCCGGTCGGAAGGTGTTTAATTCTTGACACAACAATTGCCCCCCAGCTTGCTCCTATGTTGAAGACATGGGGCGAGGTGGTTCTTGCTGGTGATCGTGTATGGATGAGGACGGGCGATCTGAGCTGACTTATGATTCGGACTTGGGCTATCATGGTCGATTGGCTTAGCTATCTTTCGGTCTTGTACCTGCAAAAAACAACATTGGCCGATCCCCCACGGAAACTTGGTGGTTTCGCTTGTTTGAGGAATCGTGCACAGTCGCGGAAATCGATGGACCGACTCCATGACCGTGTCTTGATGCGCGAAGACAATGAGTGTCTCGTGACTCACTTTATTATGAGGGTCCTCTGTTAGGCTGCGCCTCACCTCGTATTTAAACGAAGGGCGTGCGGTCTCGGTCTAGAGGAGTCCTTGCGCGGGGCAGCGTCGGATGAATCAACTCCACCTCCGCGGCTTGTTAGCTCTGCTTCCACCTCGGCCAGCCATGGAGATGGCCGACCTCGACGGTGTACGTTGAGACGGGGTTGTGGCATGTGTCCACTGATTAATGTTGGAGAGCCCTCAGACTACGCCGGCCTCGTATTTAAACGAAGGGCGGGCGATCTAGGCCGAAAAGGACCTTGCATGGCCGAAGCAGCCGGTTCCATCGACTGCCAGGACCATGGCTTTATGATGTGCGGTGGAGGTGATCTTATGCCTTAGTCCGTCATGTTATGTGCCGGACTGTAGATGGCGATCGTGTCCACCGGGTTGCTGATGATGTTGCGATCTTTGGAAGGCGCGGCCGTCGCTCGGCGGCCGATCGCTTTATTCGTAGGTCGATATTGGCGATCGGGCGGCGGCTAGTCCGTCATTTAAAATGGATCGTAGGCGGGATCGAGTCCTCCGGTTCGCTGTGGGTAGTAGCGATCGGGTGGTAGGCGGAGGTCGTCGTGCGGGCGCCGATCGATCTACTCTAGCCGAGAAGAAGCCTTTGCACAGACAGAAATCTGCGGCTCTAGCCGGAAGAGGCTGCGTAGGTCGTCGGTAGGGTCTTCGTGAGATGCTGAACATAGGCGAAGCCTGAAAACCTCCTAGAACCGCGTAGAGGCGGTCTCATCGCTCACGGGCTCGCCGTTGAGGATGATCATGTCAACCGGTCGATGTAGTCCGAGTCGGACTCCTCTTCCCCTTGCACGATCCGCCACATGCGATGGGGACCTTACGGCGGCGGCCCTGGTGGCGAAGTATTCCGTGAAGACGTGCGCCGGCTCGTTAAAGGCGATGGACCGAGGTGGCAATGAGGTGTACCACCGTGGGCGAGGTCGTCTAGTGTCGGAGGAACATTCGGCACCGGTCGCGTCCGATGCCCCACACCCGGTCATGTAGATGTTGAACTTGTGCGGAGTGTGCTTGGGGTCCGATCGCCCCGGTACACGGGTGTCCGAGGAGGCGATCTTGTCTTTGCCGGGCGAGCTCGATGTCGATCGCGAGCGGCTCGCTTGGCGTGGCGATCGTCTTCACGGCGCTGCCGGTGCGAGGAGCGCCAGTCGTCGATCGGCGTTGCATTGCGGCAATCGCCGGCTCGGCCGCTGCGGATCGGCTTTGGGAGCGGGGCCGAGGCGATCGTGTACCGACCTCCGGACCCACCGCCCGACCTCGGGAATCGCGGCGGGAGCCGGCGGCCGGATCGCCTTGTGGGAGCCGGGTAGGCCGAGCTCCTGGTGACGGACACCAACTCCGTCGTCTCGTAGGCCGGGCCGGACGCCCGGCCGCTGTCGGGTCACCGCCCGACGATCGAGACAGACGTGCCCGACCGCCGAGTGCCTCTTCTTGCGGGCGAGCCTCTGGCGCTCGCTCGGCCAGTTGTGCCTTGTGCTTCCGATTGTTCTTCGGGCGGGAGACCGGGGGTGATAGGCTGGAGGCGCGTCGAGAGCACTCCGTCGCTCTCCCGAAGGCGGCTATGTCCTCTTCGATCTGTTCATTGGTTGGGCCCGGTCGAGCGAGAGGCTCGGGCCGCCTTCCCGGGACGAGTCGGCGTCTCTCGACGGCGGCTACCTTCCACCATCGGCCGCGGCTCGGGACGGAACAGGCAGTGCAGCCGGCCGTCGGCTTTCTTCGACGCGGAGGCGGAAGACATGTTTTCTGAAGGATTTCTTTGAAGTGCAGTAAGTGTCACTTCAAGTATCTGCCCCGAGAACAGTGAGTGTTCTTTGGGACGGTAGGTATAAAAATTCGAGGGTTGGATGCCCCTTCTTCTAGCGCCAATTGTTATTGCCCAAAATATTTATCCGAAGATTAATACTGCTGGAAGACGGACAACAAACAACAATTGCGGGAGCACTTCCGAGAGTAGATAAATAATACAAGATTTGCCGGGTTTGTTAGGCCTGGGCTTGAATGCTCTCGCGAGATGTTATTAATACAAATATTCGTGGATACAAGTATTAATGTGAGAAATCTAAATACAATGAGTGTAAAAAGACTCTGTTAATCCGGCTCTTGAGCGAAGCTCGGTGTTCTTCGTCCTGCCGTGTCTGCTCGAGGAGAAAGGCCGGAGAAGTAAGACCGAATGATAGCTGTTGCCAAGAGTTGGATGTTAGCCAAGTGCTTGATGTTTGCTTCTGTATAGTGTGAAATCCGAAGGGAGTTGAAGGAAGCTGAAGAAGTGACCAAGTGCAGGGTGCCTTGCTTATAAAGGGGCAGCCGGGTCTGTCTGTAGTGGCGTCGCACATCGGCCATTATCTTAATCTGCCGATCGCCCGCCGGCCAATATAATAATGTGCCGATCTCCTGGGCTGTCGGGCTAAAGTCCAAGTAAGATGCTGGATGTCGGGCTAAAGTCCAAGTAAGATGCTGGATGTCGGGCTAAAGTCCAAGGAAGAGGCTGCCACAGCTGGGCGGTCCAATAAGAAGCCATCACGTGTCCGGAGTCAGTTAACATGCGGCCCTACTGACAAGCTTTCGGCGGCTTGTCGGCTGGTGGAGAGAATCTGCCAGACTGTGGTCAATGGCCCGAGATTCGCGGATCTTGTCTTGGTCCTTGCACGTGGTGCCAGTCTCAAGGTTCGGCCTTAGCCGACTGGATGGTCATCGGTGGTGATCGACATGAGCGGTCGTCTCTAGCTGATCATCCGAGGTCGCCATCGGCCAGTGGATGGAGGTCGCCAATGGTCGGTCGGCAGATGCCGAGAGAAGGTCGCCGATTGTCGGTCGCTAGGAGTAGGTCGCCGAGTATCGAGAGGAGATCGTCCATTAGTAGATCGCCAGGGGTCGGTCGCCGAGTACCGAGAGGCGATCGTATCTGAGGTTGATCGCTCGGCACCGGGACTGGTCCTAGGGCCTTTGGTCGGTCGATGCAGCTCGTCCACTGGGTTAAGGCTCGGTCGCCAGGTCGCTGATCGACAGATCTGCCTTGGCCGTTCGGCAGTGACTCGGTCGCCCGTCCTTCTAGTCGATCGCCGGTCGGAAGGTGTTTAATTCTTGACACAACACCCTCAACTCATTCGGTTTCTATGGCTCGCTGAACTATCTAAGTTTAAACCGTCAACTCCTATTAGTCTGACAATTGAATCTTACCCGACAACCCATACGGTTTATAGGGGTTTGATTTGTCACAACCAAAGGCATCTAATGCACTCTAGGAATTTATCAACTTTCCCCAAAAATATTACCCCGACATACTCGGAAGAATAATATTCCGGTTTAGATTTCAATTTTCCATGAGTTTGACGGAGGGTAGGAAACCTCGTAACCTTTATAACTTAGTGTGTTTGTAGTCGGGAGAATTTTGCGATTAATGTTACACTTTGCACATTAATTCATTTATACGCGCGTTTGTTGGTTTGTCAATCATTCAAAATGAAAATGTAAAACAAGAACCTAGTTACTACCAACATATAGCTCATGGACCTAATTCCTAAGTACTGGGACAAGCGAATGACCCAATAAATAAAAACACAGTCTTCGAATCTTCGTCTTCTCGGTCAGTTGTCTTCGGTCTTCGTTCTAGCCAAAATAATAATTACATCATTGAAAAATTGCATCCTATACAAATTTTCTAGTAAAAATAAATAGGCTCAAAACGGCCTTTACAACCCAATCGAATCGAACAAATCAAAAATTAAGTCCACGAGCTATATCACCATCACATAAGGATTCCATACAACATGTAATGGCAACTAAATTAAACAATTAATTTTAATATAAATTAATCTAATTAATCTATAAATTAATCTATTCAATTTCTACTATATTAATCCAATTAATATAAAGTGGCATTAAATTAAATAATCAATTAAGATATTAATCCAATCAATATAAAATTAATCTATTCAATTTTAATGGTATTAATACAATTAATACTAATAATCGTCATTTAAATTCATTCGAAGTAATCCGGCCAAAATAATATTTTCGTTTAATTTATTTCCTTTAACTAAAAAGATATTCCAAATATTAATTTAGTCAAATTAAAATCCAATTTAAATTTTGGGAAATAATTAAAACGAAATATAAACTTAAAACGGAGTCCCAGACAATCCGGTTTTAGGCCAAGCCCGCGGCCCGATTCAAAATCGGGCCAAAAACCCGAGGCTGCCTGGCCGAGCCACTGCTCGGCAGGCTGGCCGATCATTCTCGGCCGCTGTGGCCGAGACATGGCCGATCATGGCCGAGCATGCTCGGCATCCTGGGCAGGCAGCCCAGGCAGTGCTGCCAGCACCCTGCCGGCAGCCCCGTTTCTTCGTTTTTCGGCCCGTTTCAAAAAACGTGATGCTATAACGAACAATTTAAAATCTACAATTATTCCAAACATGATTCTAAATCATAATCATCATCCAAAAGCATTCAAAATGCACAAATAATCGTATATACGGAAACATTGACCTTGCTCCGATACCACTGTTGGGATTCCGAAAATAAAACGAAATACGCAGTGGAAATAAATACGAATCCCAAACAGGATCGATCAAGTAACGTATATACGAAAATATAAATATGAAGATAAAGATCATACCCTTGAAGCCTTTGAAATAAATCTTCGTAAAAATGATGATGATCACGAACCCCGTCCCGAACACGAAATCCCTTTGTTCCAAGCATCGAAAGGTACGAAGCTTCTATTTCACACGCGTCGGAAGTTGCCCGGAAAAATTCGATAGCTATCCGTTCTCCAAGAACACGGCTAGGAATTACTATAGGAATTTATATCTCTCTTTTTCTTGATATTGTATCACCTCAAATATGATAAATCTAAGAAAAGAATTTTTTCCTCCCACTCTCACCTCTGCTCTCGTCCAGGCAGACCTCAAAAAGGTGTATGAAAAAATTATGTTAAGCTCACATGAAATGATGAGATATCAATATATAAAAAAATGGCCACACCAAACTCATAATAGAGATATAAAATAAATATGGAATCTCATCATTATCATACACCAAATCACCATGTTATCACAAGACCATACCATGTGAGGTGGGGAGAGGGGGGGTCCAAGGAAGTTTCCTATAAAACGAGCCGAGCTACTCGGCTCGTGTACCGGACGTTAAATCAAACGACTCGTTAAAAAAACACTCCGTTTAATCACCAATGTATTTATATAAATTAATTAATCCAATTAATTAATTATATCAAATACAAATATATTTCTCTAAGAAATATAATTTACGAATAAAATTAATTACCCGGTAACTTAATTTTAATTTATAAGACCGCTATTTATGATTTATCCAATAAATCATAATTAGATATCCAATATCTAATATAATTAGAGAGATAATAAATTCACATTAATCCATCAACGCTCCTAATGAGCGACTCCGTAGGTCCGTCTCAGCCGGCATTGGGAGGAACCAATGAGTGCGGGCAGCACTTAGACAGCCTAGCGGGCCGCACTGTAAACCCCGACTGAGAACGAATGAAGGGATCATTCCAGAACCATTATGTCGTGAATACTATATACGTATAGACCCTTCATCAGATGTCCCGATCAAGTCTTCGGGTCACGGTAAAGTCAAACCCTACTGTTGACTAAACTCTATACATGTGTTAATGCAAATCAAGACCGACTGATTAATAGTGTATCTAATACGACTATATCAGAATGCTTTGGCCAAAGACTTATGATCTTATTTGCCATTAACCGTATAGGACATTCGCTGTTCACTAACAGAGATAAAATCCTTTCTTGGCGTCTGATAAAGATCGCTACTGCCCGTATAGTCCGCACTTCGAGGTCGACTCAGCAATTAAGCAAATGAGTCTAACTACTCTAATGACAAACTAAACGTCACAGGCATATCTTCTACTGAACCCTCAAGTCAAAGGTCCACGTATACTATCACAACCTTTCGATTCGTCATCGACTCTCCGAGAGTGAATACCGTGTGACTGAATCGAGTATGAGTCGTGTTAGAGTATACTGGTCCCACCAATATACTTATAACTATGCTATCAAGACGTGCACACGTCCTAGCATCAGTTATACAAGTCGTATTAAAACTTAATGCCCATTTTAAGTTTATTGACTTGCGAACAATTTACGTAAATAAACTTTAAACACTTGCAGTGCATTTTCTCTTATCCCATAACGAGAATGGAATGTTCGATTTATTTACATGGACTTCACTTCAATGTTTACCAAGTCAAGAATGCAATTGAAATACAATAAACAGTGAATGAATCGTATTGCCTTTTTATTAATTATTCCATAATTACAAGTACAATGCCCTTACTCTCTCATCCCCTGAGTGGCATTCGAGGGCATATTCCTAACAAAGGAAGCACACGCTAAGTGTGAGAGCGAAGGCTCAGCATCTTGGGGCAACGGTCTAAATCTTGGGGCGACGGCCTATCTTGCTAGAAGTGATAAGGAGAGTTTAGAATCCAAAGTCCACATCGGCAAGATTGGCCAGATTGGTGATCGATGATTGGTATTGCTTGACTTGATATCCGTCCATGGGGACTGGATTATAATATTACAACTACACACTGATTATTGTTTATAAAATTTCGACATAATTGTAATTTTTCTCATTTTTTTTATAATTGATAAAATCATGCATCACTTAAAAATTTTCAAAGAAAATAGCCACACTCGCACACGATCACCCACTCACTGAGACCTTTTGTCTCACCCCACCGTTTTCCCTTTTAGACTAGAGAATGAGCAAACAGCAGAGGACGAAGAAGGCCTCGTGGAAGAGGCCGAATAGAAGAATGCCTTCAAGATTTAGGACTTCTGTTCTTAGAATTTCTGTTGTTATCCCAACTTGTAATAGTTAGTTACGCTTCGTACTTAATTCGTTTGGTATTTTCCGCTGCAAACTTATGAACAGTGTAATTTCAATTATCAGCTTTATCACAGTGAATCTTAGTACATCGGGCAAAGATGGTTGTTTTAAAATATTATCAAATCGTTATTTTGCTTTCGCTATTTATTATCGCATTTTGATTGATTGATCGACCGATGCATCGCGCCCTCGTCCTTCCCGATGTTGGGGGCATAACAGGAGTGGTATCGGAGCCTGGTTTGTGAGAAGGACACTTACAACGGGCTAACCAGGATAAGATTCTTCGGACTTAGACGGGAATTCCACCTAGGACGAAGTGAACCATAGGATTGAGACCTAATGTAGATTTCTCGAGTCAATTCTCATTATAGATCTCTTTCGACTTGTCGCTATTCACTTGGAATATGCATAGTCAATTTCAAAATTCCGAAATCATTGGCCAAGGTACTTGATTAAGTATCCACGATATTTCCCCGACTGAATTAATTCTTCTATTGAACTCTTGAAATGGATATAGTTTATTTCACTTATCCATTTCTCAAAGTCATGTCACTATTCATTCAAAATTGATGATGTTCCTTTAAACTCCACTAAACTTCATTGTCTTCTTAAAGACGGAGTATTATTGTTCCTTTGTCGTTAGTATCATATAAGCATATTTGTTGAATCATTAAGTTCACTGCCCTAATGATTATTCATGCTCAATTATGCGCTTAAATATACATGACAACAGAGAATACTAATAATTCCACATAAGCCCGAAAATCCTCACACATTCCCCTAACTTATAATAGATGGCTGACCGAAGATGCGGGCGTCCACGTGTGAACCGTGATGAACTCTTAGAACCATTAGCATTTCATAGGTTACTAATTCCTCAAAAACATCTTCATATAATCTCGCCCTCGCATGAATCGCGAAGAACAGCATCAACGCGATGATCGCTCACGCTCTCCTCTACGAGGAGGAATTGGGAACGATGCCATGACCCAAGCTCTCACTCAACTGATGAACTTCCTACAGCAACAGATTGCTAACAACACGAACCACAATGAAACTCATGATCGTACCCTGGAAAGATTCTTACGTTTCAACCCGTCGACCTTTGACGGAGAACCCGACGATATAAAAGCTGAACTCTGGCTAGAGAAAATTGATGGAATTTTCAACGCCCTTCAGTACACTGATGAACAGCGGATATCACTGGCTGCATTCCGACTCGAGGCCGCAGCTCATGACTGTTGGAGGAATGTCAACGAACGCTGGACGAGAGAAAACCGTGTCAAGACATGGGCTAACTTCCTGACCGACTTTCGAACTCGATACGTGTCATCAGCAGCCAGAGAGGCTAGACGAGATGAATTCTACCACTTGAAGCAAGGAACCATGACAGTCGCTCAATATGAAGCCCAGTTTAACAGATTGTCTAAATACGCACCGGGATTGGTTAGAACTGAAGAGGACAAGCTCTATAAGTTCACTAGAGGACTGAGGCAGTCGCTTCAACAGAGTCTTCTAACTGTTCAGCTGATGACACTTACTCAAGCAGTAGAAGCCGCCACCCGAATAGAGAGTGGAACTGCGAGGTTAGCTCAACAGCAAAGCCATTTCTCCAACAACGCTAAGAGGTCTGCTACCCGACCAACATCCACGCCACCACAGATGTTTAAGAGGACGGGAACTCAAGGTAGTTCGAGTGGAACAAAGGCACCAGTTCTCAATAAACCAACCTTGCACCCACTGTGGAAGGAAAGGGCATGAATCAGAGTTGTGTTGGAGGAAGCTCGGAAAGTGCCTACGTTGTCTAATGCCCGAGATTTCTGATATATTTTTGGATCTTGTGATATTGAAATTATTGTACTTTTGTCTGAGTATTATTCTCCGTATTTCATAATCCGATGTTGTCGAGCGTATGATTTCATGATTGTGATTTAAAAATTGTAATTCTGCGCATGTAGCGCACGCTATCGGCTATGTGTAGTGTACGCTAACATGGATCCATAGCGCACGCTACAAAGGAACATTAGCGCACGCTATGCGTGGTCAATTTGATTGAGACGTGTGGTAGGTGAGATCAGGCCGGGAATCTTGGTCGGATTGTGTCGGGATGAACCTGGACGGCTTTCGGGAAAAGCCAAGTCAACGCCTTAGCGCACGCTACAGGTATGTGCATAGCGCACGCTAAGTGCTGAGTACAGTGATGTCAGTAGCCGTTAGCGCACGCTACGAGCAGGGACTAGCGCGCGCTAATAACCATTTCCTATAAATAGGACAACATCCTTTTCGTATTTTCAGTCCTTTCTTTTCCCACATCCAAATTCTTATACTTAGAGTATAACTTCCTACATCCTAAACACCTCATATCAACATCCTAGCTCGTGATTGAATATTGTAGATCATTGAGGATTGGTGTTCGAGCCTTCGACATTGGATTGCTTCGATTTTCTCCTTGTTCTTCACTACTTTGAGGTAGGTGATTCTTCACCAATATTAGTAGTGTTCTAAAGGACAATTTGATCATGTTTTTATAGTCAGTTATTTCGTTCTAAATCGATCATCATGTGTTAGAAGGATATTTTCGACGTTTCGGCACTTATTCATCGTATTAACCCTTGAACCTTTGTAGTTTAGTGGACTCTTAAGCAGCTTCAAACCAATTTGTGATCAGTAGACGGATATTACCTAGTTGTTACGTTTTACACATTGGAATCATGCGTTTTGGAACGTAGGACGAACGGAACTTAGAATATTTCCTTGAAAATCAAGATGAATGATAGTGTAGTAATGATTATACGTATCTTTGAATCTCATAGTCATTTAGTACGTATAGAACTTTCACAAACCTTATTAGCATGATATGCTCGGGGATGACTTGTATTATCACCATAGAATTCATGAGTTCATCACCATTAGATCCAGTTTTCTACCAGTAGTAATCTGCCATGCACGGTTAGCGCACGCTAACATACGTTAGTTAACGTGCGCTATCGGGGATAAGTTAACGCACACTACGTTTAGTACGTAACGTACGTTATGATATCAGCCGAGTCAGTCGACTGATCAGAGAGAACTGTCAGCCTATGGCTAGCGTACGCTAGGCTTAGACGATAGCGTACGCTAACAGGCAGGCTTAGCGCACGCTACGTAAAGTACGTAGCGTACACTAAGTGGTTCATGCAGACTGCATATTTTGAGATTTTGGGCCGTAGACCAAATTGTTAGGCGATCGTTCGACTTGAGATGATTTGTATATCATTTCTTTTGTTAAGGTTCGAGCTTGCTACGTTGATTGAAGGAGGCAGCCTTCGAGTGTGTTGAGATCATAGAAGTGTTTCGTTCTTGCCATCTTCGAGGCAAGTATCGTAATGTGTTAAAATTGATATTTTGAGCATGTTTGTGGTTTATTCATGTTGTTGAACATGGAAATTAATTTGTTGAATTGTCATGATATTCGTTATCTAATATTTGTATGTTCATGTTGATGAGCATAATGATTTGGCATATGTGTATGCATGAGTTGTATTTGTGTACGTTGTACGATCTATGCTGAGGGCGCTGGATCGGATGTCCACCTCGTTTTGGTCCGACGGGATCATCTTGGGATCTAGGTTGAGGGCGCTGGATCATTGGACGGGTTATTTCCACCTCGTGTTGGTCCGACGGGATCATCTTGGGATCTATCTTTGAGAAGCGGATCATTGGAATACCCTTGCTGTGTTAATGGAATCATGTGGATTCGCATTGTCGGATTCCGGTAGCGGAAGTCCGTGTGGTGTATCATGTTATGTATTGTTGATGCATATTTGATTTGTTTTAATGATACTTGTACTAGCATCGTTGTTGCTAACCCCTTCGGGGGTGGACATTTGTTTTGATGTTCAGGTAGTCGAGAGCGGTGAAAGCGACCATGCAAGCGTGACGACGAAGGGGTTCAGTGATGTTTGTTGTTGTTGGTGATTTGTTTTCTTGGTTTGATTTCAGTACTCGAGTATGCGTGTCTTATTAATATCATTTCGATATGGTTGTATTAATTACTCGTTGAACCAGTTGTACGGTTTTGTAAAACTTGAATTTCCGTGATGTTGATGTCTTATAATTACTTTTCTTTTAAATTAGCCTTGTAAATCCTTACTTAAAGGGTTTACGGCGCTGTAATTATTCCGAATATCTCGGGGTGTTACAGAATATGGTATCAGAGCTAAGATTCATGGATATCTTGGCAGTCGGGTTTTAGTTGGGTCTGTTTACATTATTTGATTTACGGGTCGTTCGTAACATCACTGTTCAGCCAAAAGTCGTCATGTGGACCGTGGTTGTAAGTCTCCTAATCTCTTATACTACCGTTTTACTTAATTACTGTTTTGTGAGTATTGACGGGCTTTATTTCGTAAACTTTGTCCTGGATATTGAGGAATTGTGTTTACAGTATGTTGAGAGGAGGACGTGGATGCGGACGCGGTCGTGGACGCGGACGGGGTAACATGAGACAGGAGGATTCCGCAACTACCCCGGAATTACCAGCTAGTCGAACCGATTCCCATTCTGGAGGGCAACAAGGGTCAGCGAATGACGACGCAAATCCTAACATGCCGGGAGTGCTTCAACAGGTGGTGGCGCAGATAAACCAGTTCGCCCAGGTGGTCGACCGCATGCAGACAGCGATGGGACAGCAGTACCACGAGGATAACCGGGGAGACAGATGGCTTGCTGAGGTGGTCAAATTGCACCCGCCAAAATTTGACGGATCTGCTGAGGCAATTACTTGGGATCACTGGCTCAAGGAGTTAGAGAAGATATTCGCGGGTCTTAAAGGATCCCATTGCCCAGTATTTTCTGACTGGGGAGGCCTTTGATTGGTGGGAAGCTATTCGACCCGAGAATCATAATGCGGATTGGACGAAATTCAAATTAATGATGGAAGCACAGTATTGTTCTCGTCCAGTTAGAGAGGCAAAGATCCGAGAGTTTTTCTCACCACAGAGTTCGGAAGCATCTGTGACAGATGTAATCAAAACTTTTAATCATCAGTTGACTTGTGTGCGACACTTGGTCAGAACGGAGGCAGAAAAGATTTTTCATTTCGATATGCGGATGAAGCCGGAGATTCAGCAGTACATGTCCGGGTTCGAGTGTACTATGTTGCGACAATATCAAGACAAAGCGCTGGCCTACGACATGAAAGAGGCGGCGATGGAGAAATCAATGGAGGCAAAGAAGCAGAAGGTGACCGGCAACTTTTCAGAAAACAAGAGTGGTGGGCCCCGCAAGGGCCAGTCTTCCTTTTATTCAGCTAGGAAACCTCCACATCCTTCCAGAGGTGGAAAGAAGTTCCGGACTACATCAGCAGTTCCGGACGCATCAAAGAAATGCTACAATTGTGGTCGAGCATGGCATATTCGGCGTATCGCCCGCATCTTACGCTGACTTGCTACGATTGTGGACAAGAAGGACACCGTGCGGCTTTCTGTGGAGTTGCTACTAGGTCTTTTGGTACTCGCACTCCAGCGCCTTCAAGGAGATAAGTGTGAACCAGACACAACAGATTGGATTTCCGCAGCAGAGCGTTGGGAAGAGAGAGACATCGAGTCCGGGTCCGTTCCTCCGCGCTGTCACGAGATGAGGAAATCGGCGGCGAACACTCATTGCATCAGGTACGATTCAGGTCCTTTTGCAACCAGTTAGTGTTTTATTCGATTCCGGAGCTGCACATTCTTTTGTATCCTTGAACTTTGTAAATCGTTTAAAAATCTCGTGCTTATTTGATTGTGAACCTTATGTTGTGGGTTTGCCGAGTGGAGAGAGAATTGTGGGAACCCTAGAGGCTAGAGATTTTCCAGTGTCTATAGGAGGGAGATATTGGCCATCGAATCTTATTGTAGTTGACATCTACGGTGACGATTTAATTCTCGGAGACGATTGGCTCAACCGTTATGGAGCTATTCTGAATTACCGGGAGAGAGTCATTTCTATCATTGCTGATGACGGATCTGAACACTTATTTCGAAGGTGGAGACCGGGAAGCTCGGGAAAATTGATCAAAGCAATGAAAGCCGTGAAATTACTGAAGCAGGGATGTCACGGACTTTGGTGTTATGCCATGAGGAAAGAGGAAGGAGTAGAGCTCTCGTCTATTTCAGTTGTGAATGAGTTCTCAGATGTTTTTCCTGACGAACTACCTGGGTTACCTCCGCAGAGAGAAGTGGAATTCACTATCGAATTAGAGCCTGGAGCAGCTCCTATTTCCAGAGCACCATTCCGCATGGCGCCAAACGAGATGTATGAACTCAAGAAGCAACTGGAGGAATTGTTACAGAAGGGCTATATTCAACCTAGCGTTTCTCCTTGGGGAGCGCCCGTTCTCTTTGTCCGGAAGAAAGACGGATCCCTCCGACTGTGTATTGATTACAGGGAGCTCAACAAGATGACGATCAAGAATAAGTATCCTATACCTCGGATCGACGACTTGTTTGATCAACTGCAAGGGGCAAGGGTATTCTCGAAGATTGACTTGCGATCAGGATACCATCAGTTGAGGATTAAGGAATCGGATATACCGAAATCTTCTTTCACGTCCCGGTACGGGCATTATGAATTCGTAGTGATGCCGTTTGGACTTACCAATGCTCCTGCGGTATTCATGCAATTGATGAATCGGGTATTCTTGGAATACTTGGATAAATTTGTGGTCGTCTTCATTGTTGACATCTTGATATATTCGAAGGATGCAGAGGAGCATGCCGAACATTTGCGTGTGGTTTTGAGCACTTTGAGGAAGGAACAGTTGTATGCAAAACTTTCAAAATGCGAGTTCTGGCTCAGGGAGGTAACTTTCCTTGGGCATGTGATATCAGCCGACGGAGTTCAGGTGGACCCGAAGAAAGTCGAAGCAATCTTGGAATGGGAAGCCCCTAATAACGTGAAAGAAGTCCAGAGTTTCTTAGGACTTGCTAGATATTATCGCCGCTTTGTAGAGGGATTTTCCAAAATTGCTCGTCCGCTCACTCAGCTGTTACAGAAAACTCAAAAGTTCAAGTGGGATGAGAAATGCCAGGCTGGTTTTGATGAACTTAAGAAGAGACTGACGACATCACCTATATTAGCATTACCAGATGGAACTGATGGATTCATGGTGTACAACGACGCTTCAAATCAGGGTCTGGGATGTGTGTTGATGCAAAGAGATAAGGTGATTGCCTATGCTTCTCGGCAGCTGAAACCATACGAGGTTAATTACCCGACTCATGATCTGGAGCTAGCAGCTGTAGTCTTTGCTTTGAAAATTTGGAGACATTATTTGTACGGCACTCATTGTCAGATCTTTACCAATCATAAGAGCCTCAAGTACATTTTCAGTCAGAAAGAATTAAACATGAGGCAGAGAAGGTGGCTGGAATTGATCAAAGATTACGACTTGGATATTCTCTATCATCCGGGAAAAGCAAACGTAGTAGCCGATGCATTGAGCCGTAAACCTATTTCTCTTCGAGTGTCGGAAGCACTTACATCCCAAACCAGTATTCAACGGGAACTGATCCGTGAGGGGATTGAAGTATGGGCACCAGGAATCCAAGGGCAACTTTATGTGATGGAACTGACTTCATCACTAGTCGAGGAGATCAAGTATAAGCAGTTGAACGATTCTCTGATCCTTTGATTATGTGACGAAGTAAAGAAAGGAAAAGCCCCAGGATTCGTGATACAAGACGATGGAGTTCTGAGATTTCAGAGTCGACTTTGCGTTCCCAATGATGATGATTTGAGACGGACTATTCTGAAGGAAGCTCACAACGCGCCCTATTCCATTCACCCGGGCAGCAGTAAGATATATAAGGATTTAAAACAAAACTTCTGGTGGGGGAATATGAAGAAGGACGTAGCAGAGTACGTTTCGAGGTGTTTGACGTGTCAGCAAGTTAAGATTGAACATCAGCGACCCGCCGGAATGTTAGGGCCGCTTCCGATCCCTGAATGGAAGTGGGAGGACATCTCGATGGATTTCATCACCAGTATGCCAAGGACTAGAACGGGAATGAACATGATTTGGGTTGTAGTTGATCGACTAACCAAGTCGGCTCATTTCCTAGGGATTAAAGATATATGGGGACCCGAGAGATTGGCGCGAGTATTTATTGCGGAGATAGTCAGATTGCATGGGACGCCGAAAACCATTATTTCGGATCGAGATGGTCGTTTCGTGTCGCACTTCTGGAAAGCAGTTCACAGGGCTCTGGGGACTGAGCTCAACTTTAGCACGGCTTATCATCCCCAAACGGACGGTCAGTCCGAAAGGACTATACAGACAGTAGAGGACATGCTTAGAGCCTGTGCTTTTGATTGGTCAACTGATTGGGAAGTTCATTTACCATTGATTGAATTTACTTACAATAATATTGGCATGCTTCTATTAAGATGGCACCATTTGAAGCTTTGTACGGGAGAAGATGCCGATCACCCCTGTGTTGGGATGATTCTTCGGATTTGATCGGGACGGAACCGGAATTGATAATTCAGACTCAAGAGAAGGTAACTTTAATTCGAGAAAGACTGTTGACTGCCCAGAGTCGACAGAAGTCTTATGCAGACGTACGTCGTTGCCCTCTAGAGTTCGACGCTGGAGACCATGTACTATTGAAGGTGTCTCTTACACGAGGGATTCTCCGTTTTGGGAGGAGAGGCAAGCTTAGTCTGAGATATATCGGACCATTCGAGATCCTCGAGAGAGTTGGTGATTTAGCATACAGGTTGGCCTTACCGCCATCGCTAAGTCACGTTCACAATGTGTTTCACGTATCCCAACTGCGGAAGTATGTACCGGACCCCAGTCACGTCATTGATTTCAACGAGATCGAGATAGCTAATGATGGCACCTTCGAAGAGAGACCAATCAAGATACTTGAGAGTCGGATCAAACAATTGAGGAATAAACCAATACACTTGGTTAAAGTACAATGGTCGCGACACGGAGTTGAAGAGGCCACTTGGGAAACGGAGGACAGTATGAAGACTAGATATCCGGAGTTGTTTTTGTTAGGAATATGCCCTCTAATGCCACTCAGGGGATGAGAGAGTAAGGGCATTATACTTGTAATTATGGAATAATTAATAAAAAGGCAATACGATTCATTCACTGTTTATTGTATTTCAATTGCATTCTTGACTTGGTAAACATTGAAGTGAAGTCCATGTAAATAAATCGAACATTCCATTGTCGTTATGGGATAAGAGAAAATGTACTGGAAGTGTTTAAAGTTTATTTACGTAAATTGTTCGCAAGTCAATAAACTTAAAATGGGCATTAAGTTTTAATACGGCTTGTATAACTGATGCTAGGACGTGTGCACGTCTTGATAGCATAGTTATAAGTATATTGGTGGGTCCAGTATACTCGAACACGACTCATACTCGATTCAGTTACACGGTATTCACTCTCGGAGAGTCGATGATGAATCGAAAGGTTGTGATAGTATACGTGGACCTTTGACTTGAGGGTTCAGTAGAAGATGTGCCTGTGACGTTTAGTTTGTCATTAGAGTAGTTAGACTCATTTGCTTAATTGCTGAGTCGACCTCGAAGTGCGGACTATACGGGCGGGTAGCGATCTTTTACGTACGCCAAGAAAGGATTCTATCTCCTGTTAGTGAGCAGGCGAATGTCCTATACGGTTAATGGCAAATAAGATCATAAGTCTTTGGCCAAAGCATTCTGATATAGTCGTATTAGATACACTATTAATCAGTCGGTCTTGATTTGCATTAACACATGTATAGAGTCTAGTCAATAGTAGAGTTTGACTTTACCGTGACCCGAAGACTTGACCGGGACATCTGATAAAGGGTCTATACGTATATAGTATTCACGACATAATGGTTCTGGAATGATCCCTTCATTTGTTCTCAGTCGGGGTTTACAGTGCGGCCCGCTAGGCTGGCTAAGTGCTGCCCGCACTCATTGGTTCCTCCCAATGCCAGCTGAGACGGACCTACGGAGTCGCGCATCAGGAGCGTTGATGGATAAATGTGAATTTATTATCTCTCTATTAATATTAGATATTGGATATCTAATTATGATTTATTAGATAAATCAAAATAGCGGTCTTATGAATTAAAATTAAGTTAACGGGTAATTAATTTAATTCATAAATTATATTTCTTAGAGAAATATATTTGTATTTGATATTATTAATTAATTAGATTAATTAATTAATATAAATACATTAGTGATTAAACGGAGTGTATTTAACGGAGTCGTTTGACGAATGTCCGGTACATGAGCTGTAATATCCGGATTTATTACGGTGTATTTCATCTGTATTCGAACCCTGTATTATTCGGATTTGTGGTTTTGATTATTGGAGTATGATATTTCTTGCATTTATATCATTGTACATAAGTATAGAATCATGCAAAATTTCTCATGCAAACTCGTGATAGCGCACGCTAAGAATGTATCGTAACGCGCGCTATCGGGCTACTATTAGCGCACGCTATGCAGATAAGAGTTGCGTGCGCTAGGATCTCAATTATTGTGCGGGACGGCTAGCACATGCGCCAGCCGGGACATGGGTCCGGATAAGATTCCCGCGGACGAACCTGGACAGTTCTGTAGTCAACTATTATTAGCGCACGCTAAGGAAAGCTTAGTAGCGTGTGCTAACTTGTTAAAATGCAGAATATTATAAATGGGACAACAACCCATTTTGGCTTACATTTTACTCGTCCATTCCGCATTCTTGAGAGGCCAGAGAGCTGTAATAATCCTCCCACACACTTAGAACTCATCTTGTTGGTGTTTATATATTGGTTATCACTTGGGAGTAATCATTGAAGTGGAATAACACCTTGGAGTGGCATACAACCAACCGGAGTCGGATTCTACCCTACGGTTCAGTGATTTTCATCATATTAAGGTATGTTCAACCTATCTCCAGACTTAGAGTTGGATTCTAAAGAATTGGATGATCATAGTAACGAGATATTGATTTTCATAAGTGATTTATCCAAAGTACATCATGTTTGGAATATTAAGATGAATAAGCCTTAAGTACCTTGATTATGATCATAATGATTCGAATCTTATTACATTGAATATGTAAAGGAAGCTTCTATCATTGGTAATCCGAATCTAGTAGATGACTTCATAGCAATCTTGGACTTGACTTTAACATCATTATTGTTAGATAAATCTAAAGGATTGATCATGGAAGGATTTATCTAGTATAGATGGAACGTTTAACAACTTCAGCATGATAATATTGATTGATATAGAGGTGTTGATATCAACCGTTAAGCCTTTCGAATTATCGTATGAAGATTTGTAGTCGAAATGGAATATGGTTTTATAATGGTATGCATGTCCTCGAATCCGAAGTTGTTGCTATCCGTAAGATCATTCATAATCGTATGAACATAATATTCATGGAGGTAACATGAGTTATCACGGAAGATTTCATTGTTTTGATCATGATGAAGCGATTCTTGCCCAGTGATAAGCGCCATGCATAGATAGCGCACGCTAAGCTATGAAGATTAACGTGCGCTTCTCGAGCACGAGTTAGCGTCACGCTTCGTTTGTACGTAACGTCGCTAAGACATCGAGCAAGTCGGCCGGTGATCGGTGAAATGCGACCATGCATAGTTAGCGTCGCTAGGCTTTGTTGTTTTGCGCGCTTATCGAGCGAACTTAACGCCGCTACGAGTACTTAGCGTGCGCTAAGCGATTGAGCGGTGCATTTTATGAACTTTTGGCCGTAAATCGAATTGTAAAACATTAAATGCGACGTGAGATAAATCTATATCATTTCTTTTGTTAAGGTTTGATATTGTTGCGTGATTGATTGAGGAGGACGACCTTCGAGTGTTCGTTTTTGTGGAAGTATTGTTCTTGTCTTCAAATCGAGGCAAGTACCTTAATTGTTTTATGTATTGTTGTTATACATATTGTCGTGCATGTATGTTGTTATTGTATGTCCACCTCGTGTTGGTCCGCGGGATCATCGGGGATCTATGCTAGCGTCTTGTGGATCATCGGACGGGTTTTCCACCACGGGTTGGTCAGCGGGATCATCGTGGGTTCTAGGCGGTGAGCAATGGATCGACGGAATTACCATGTGTATGTTATGATATCATGTTGTGATTATCGATTGTGTATATCATTTATGAGTTTCGTAGGAGAAGACTCGTTGGTATTTTGTCATTTACGTTATTATTCTTCGTGAGATATGAATAATATGTTGTGGTACTTGTACTAGCATCGTTGTGCTAACCCCTTCGAGTGAACATTTTGTTTATGTTCGGGATCCGGGAGAGCGGAAAACAACCACTTTGGAGCCGCATGACGACGAGGTGCAGTGATGTTTTGGCGGGTTCATTTTGTCATTGTTTATTGGTTATTTCAATAAGTACTCGAGTACGAAGTCATTTATGCTGAATTTGAATTTGGTGATGTATTATTAAGTTCCTGCTGAACAACTGTACTTTCAGTATTTGGTCAGAACCGTTGTATCTTAATTCCGTTATTTCCATTCGTTAGTGCCTTTTAATGTCTGTTCAATTCTTCAGCCTTGTAAATCCTTATGTAAAGGATTTATGGCGCTGTAATATTCCTGAATATATCGGGGGTGTTACAGAATATGGTATCGGAGCTAAGATTATGGATATCTTGGCCGTTGGGTTAAAATAGGGGTCATTTATGTCTTTTGAGGTAACCGGCCGTGAATGACATCACTGCACTGCCTACGTCTTCATGCGAACGGTGGTTGTAAGCTCCTAAACTCTATCTCGTTCTTTACATGTTGTGTCTCTTTATACTCGAATATTAGAACGATGTTGTTTACTGTATATTGAGTATTTATGCTTACAGTATGTTGAGAGGCGGACGTGGACGTGGTCGCGGTCGTGGACGCGGACGAAGAAATGCGGAAAGGGAAGCGTCGCCTTCTAATCAGGCCAGTCATAGCTCAGGCGAGCTGCAACAATCTATTAATAACGAACCAGATCCTACTGTACCAGAGATCCTTCGTCAAGTGGTGAACCAGATGACTCAGTTCGCCCAAGTCGTGGACCGAATGCAAGTAGCGGTGGGACTACAGCAGGGAGAGAGACAACAAGGGATCCCAGACATGGGAAATCGAGGTGACCGGTGGCTGCAAGAGGTGGCGAAGATGCAACCACCCAAATTCGACGGTATTTCTGAGACTCCCACCTGGGATCATTGGTTGAATGAACTGGAGAAAATCTTTGCCGGAATTAACTGCCCAGACGACCGGAGAGCCTCTATCGCTCAATATTTTCTGATAGGGGAAGCGTCCGAATGGTGGGAAGCCATCCGGCCTATAGACCATGATGCTGATTGGACAGAGTTTAGATTAATGATGGAAGCTCAGTATTGCCCTCGTCCTGTGAGGGAAGCCAAAATTCGGGAGTTTTTCTCCGCTCAGCCTTCTGATGTGCGGTATCCGATCAATTAAGGCGTTTAACGACTGGCATTTGTTCGACATTTGGTCGAGCAGATACGTAAATGATGATCCATTTCGATATGAGGATGAAACCGAGAAATCCAGGTACATGTTCGGATTTGAATGTACCACACTCCGTCAATACCGAGGATAAGGCGTTGGCGTATGAGATCAAGGAAGCGGCTATGGAGAAATTTTGGAATCCGAAAGCGAAAGTCTCTGTACTTTTACGAGCACAAGAACAGCGGGCCCGTAAGGCCAGTCATCATTTCACTCTTTCAAGAAACCTCCGCACCCGATTAGGAGCGGAAAGAACTTGAGCGACATCAACTATTACCGATGTTACCAGAAATGCTTTAAGCTGCGCCCGGGCAGAGCACTATCGACGGAATTGCCCCCTTCCTGCCGTGACTTGTTTTGATTGTGGACGAGAGGGACATCGGGCAGTGTTTTGCGAAGAGGCTGCAAAGTCTTTTAGAGCTCGTACACCACAGCCAGTCCAGAAGGAAGCCAGTATCCAACAGACGCAGCAAAGTGTTCAGATGCCTCAGAATTTTGGTCGCGGACGAGGCAGAGGACAATGGGACCGAAAGGGGACATCGAGTGCCGGATCTGCTCCCCACGTCATGCGAGATGAGGAGGACAGACGATCGAGATCTTCTTTGTCGCATCGAGTCTTGTCCAGATCCTTTCCCAGCCAGTTAGCGTTTTATTCGATACAGGAGCTACACATTCTTTTATATCTTTGTCTTGTGTAAATCGTTTGAATATTTCCGATTTTCATACTTGTGAACCTAATGTTGTTGGTTTACCGAGTGGAGAGAGGATTGTCGGAAACTTAGAAACTAGAAATTTCCCTATATCATTTGGAGGCAGAGAGTGGCTCTCAAATATGATCATGATAGAAATGCAAGGAGACGACCTGATACTCGGAGACGATTGGCTTAATCGATATGGAGCAATTGTGAACTACCGAAGGAGGAATATCTCGCTGATCGCTGACGATGGTTCCGAAATATTGTTCGAGGGGTGGAAACCGAAGCTCAGAAAATTGATCAAAGCGATGAAAGTCACAAATTGTTGAAAGCAGTGTATCGAATGCTGGTGTTATGCAATGAAGAAAGAAGACGAAATTGTGGAACTTTCATCCATTCTGTTGTGAACGAATTCCCGGATGTATTTCTGACGAGTTACTGGACTACCTCCACGAAGGGATGTGGAATTTACCATTGAGTGGAACCCGAGCTACACCAATTTCAAGGCGCCGTATCGTATGGCACCTACCGAGATGTACGAATCAAGAAGCAGTGGAGGAGTTCTTGGACAAGGGCTATATTCACCAAGCGTTTCACCCAGGGAGCGCCAGTTCTTTTGACCGAAAGAAGGATGGGTCGCTCATTGTGTATTGACTATCGAGAGTGAACAAGATGACGATTAAGAACAAGTATCCGTTGCCACGGATTGATGATCTGTTTGACGGTGCAAGGGCAACGGTATTTTCTAAAATCGATCGAGATCGGGATATCATCGGTGAGGATTAAGGAATCGATGTTCGAAATCGGCGTTGAGAACTCGCTACGGACATTATGAGTTTGTAGTAATGCCGTTTGGTCTCACTAACTTTCTTGTATTTATGCAATTGATGAACCATGTGTTCATTTAATTTTGGATAAATTTGTGGTCGTGTTCATTGATGACATTACGGTGTATTCTAAGAGCAGGAAGAACATGCGCGGCATTTGCGGATTGTATTGGAACTTTTGAGAAAGCGAGCAATTGTACGCCAAACTTTCTAAGTGTGAATTAAGGTAAAGGAAGTAATGTTCCTCGGCCATGTGGTGTCGGCTAAAGGAGTCGAGTAGATCCTCGGAAGATCGAAGCAATTATGGATTGGAAGCCTCGAAGAACGTGAAAGAAGTCCGAAGCTTCTTAGGACTTGCTGGATATTATCGTCGATTCGTGGAAGGGTTTTCTAAAATCTCCCGCCCACTTAATCGACTCCTGCAGAAAACTCAAAAGTTTGAGTGGAATGAGTTGTGTCAGGTTAGCTTTGATGAATTAAAGAAGAGATTGACGACGGCACCGATTCTATCACTTCCACAGGGAACTGGAGGATTTATAGTTTACAGTGATGCTTCGAACCAAGGACTCGGGTGCGTATTGATGCAGAATGATAAGGTGATCGCTTATGCGTCACGACAGCTGAAACCTTATGAAGTAAATTACCCAACACATGATTTGGAGCTAGTAGCAGTAGTTTTTGCTTTGAAGATCTGGAGGCATTATCTGTACGGAACTCACTGTCAGATCTTTACGGATCACAAGAGTCTCAAGTACATATTCTGTCAGAAAGAATTAAACATGCGGCAAAGAAGATGGTTAGAACTGATTAAGGACTATGACTTGGAGATTTTATATCATCCAGGCAAAGCGAATGTAGTGGGTGATGCACTTAGCCGCAAGCCTGTTTCTATTCAGATGCTGGAGACGCTGACCTCCCAACTTAGCCTTCAACGAGAGATGATTCGTAAAGGAATTGAAGTATGGTTACAAAGAGTCCAAGGACAACTGTGCGTGATGGAGATAACTTCATCATTAACCGAAGGAATCAAATCTAAACAGGCAGATGATCCTCTGATGATTCGGTTACGTGATGAAGTGATCAAAGGAAAGGCCCCCGGATTCATAATTCATGTTGATGTAGTTTTGAGATTTCGTAACCGACTCTGCGTTCCCGATGTTGATGTTCAAGCAGACGATTATGAAGGAAGCTCACGATTCGCCTATTCTATCCACAGGCACCGGTAAAATGTATAAGGACTTGAAGCGAGAATTTACGGTGGGGCAACATGAA
Source organism: Orobanche coerulescens (assembly GCA_033398695.1). NCBI lineage: Eukaryota > Viridiplantae > Streptophyta > Magnoliopsida > Lamiales > Orobanchaceae > Orobanche > Orobanche coerulescens. The sequence goes on along the minus strand of CM065815.1, from coordinate 115,816,593 downwards.
GAAAGACGTAGCGGACTATGTTTGAAATGCTTGACTTGTCGGCGAGTTAAGATCGAGCATCAACGGCTGTAGGATGTTGAAGCCGCTCCCAATTCCTGAATGGAAGTGGGAGGACATATCGATGGACTTTATCACTAATATGCCGAGAACCAAGACGGGAATGAACATGATTTGGGTGATAGTTGATCGTTTAACCAAATCAGCTCATTTCCTAGGCATTAAGGACACATGGGGACCAGAGAAATTGGCGCGAGTATTTATTTCGGAGATAGTTCGATTGCATCGTACGCCGAAAACCATTGTTTCTGATCGAGACGGTCGTTTTGTGTCTCACTTTTGGAAGGCAGTTCATAAGGCCTTGGGGACCGGTGAACTTCAAGATCTGACTTATCACCCGCAGACTGACGGACAATCCGAGAGGACCATTCAAACGGTGGAAGATATGCTGAGGGCTTGTGCCTTAGATTGGTCAAACAATTGGGAAGTTCATCTACCGTTGATTGAATTTACCTACAACAATAGTTGGCATGCTTCCATTAAGATGGCACCGTTTGAGGCATTATACGGAAGGAGATGCAGATCGCCCCTATGCTGGGACGATTCGTCAGACTTGATCGGAACAGAACCAGAGTTGATCGTACAGACTCGAGAGAAGATAGCCTTGATTCGTGAAAGGCTGTTGACCGCCCAGAGTCGCCAGGAATCCTACGCGGACGTACGTCATCGCCCATTGGAGTTCAATACTGGAGACCATGTACTTTTGAAGATTTCTCCTACTCGGGGAATCTTTCGTTTCGGAAGGAAAGGAAAGCTGAGTCCGAGATATATCAGACCATTTGAGATCCTCGAGAGAGTTGGGGAGTTGGCATACAGATTGGCATTGCCGCCGTCATTTTGCCATGTTCATAACGTGTTCCACGTATCCCAGTTACGGAGGTATATACCAGATCCCAGTCATATCATTGATTTCGGCGAGATCGAAATCGAGCAGGATGGGACGTTTGAAGAAAGACCGGTTAAGATACTCGAGAGTCGAGTTAAGCAACTGAGGAACAAACCAATCGTTTTGCTCAAAGTTCAATGGTCACGTCACGGAATGGAAGAAGCCACCTGGGAAACGGAAGCTGATATGAAGTCTAGATATCCCGAATTATTTTCATCTTGAGTTTCGGGACGAAACTCCTTTTTAGTAGGAGAGTATGTAATATCCGGATTAATTACGGTGTATTTTATCTGTATTCGAACCCTGTATTATTCGGATTTGTGGTTTTGATTATTGGAGTATGATATTTCTTGCATTGATATCATTGTACATAAGTATAGAATCATGCAAAATTTCTCATGCAAACTCGTGATAGCGCACGCTAAGAATGTATCCTAACGCGCGCTATCAGGCTACTATTAGCGCACGCTATGCAGATAAGAGTTGCGTGCGCTATGATCTCAATTATTGAGCGGGACGACTAGCACATGCGCCAGCCGGGACATGGGTCCGGATAAGATTCCCGCAGACGAACCTGGACAGTTCTGAAGTCAACTATTATTAGCGCACGCTAAGGAAAGCTTAGTAGCGTGCGCTAACTTGTTAAAATGCAGAATATTATAAATGGGACAACAACCCGTTTTGGCTTACATTTTACTCGTCCATTCCGCATTCTTGAGAGGCCAGAGAGCTGTAATAATCCTCCCACACACTTAGAACTCATCTTGTTGGTGTTTATATATTGGTTATCACTTGGGAGTAATCATTGAAGTGGAATAACACCTTGGAGTGGCATACAACCAACCGGAGTCGGATTCTACCCTACGGTTCAGTGATTTTCATCATATTAAGGTATGTTCAACCTATCTCCAGTCTTAGAGTTGGATTCTAAAGAATTGGATGATCATAGTAACGAGATATTGATTTTCATAAGTGATTTATCCAAAGTACATCATGTTTGGAATATTGAGATGAATAAGCCTTAAGTACCTTGATTATGATCATCATGATTCGAATCTTATTACATTGAATATGTAAAGGAAGCTTCTATCATTGGTAATCCGAATCTAGTAGATGACTTCATAGCAATCTTGGACTTGACTTTAACATCATTATTGTTAGATAAATCTAAAGGATTGATCATGGAAGGATTTATCTAGTATAGATGGAACGTTTAACAACTTCAGCATGATAATATTGATTGATATAGAGATGTTGATATCAACCGTTAAGCCTTTCGAATTATCGTGTAACGCCCCCAAAATGAACCGGGACGCCACAGTGCCGTAGACCCCATGAGGGACCCACAAGGCAAGTTTTTGAAAATATTTTCTAAAATATTTTATTAAAAGTGGTAATATACGGAAGTAATTAAGAAAGTATTCGTACAACCCAAAGTACAAAAGCAAATAATGTCCGTACATACGGTTATTACACAACGTGGAATGTTCAAATTGATTTAAGAAATTAACAAGCCTTCTTCCAACACAGCTCATGCCTGGCCGTAACCTTCGGGGGTGTCCTGCACAAATTCAACAAATTTACCTGGCACGACATGTCGTGCCAGTAACCTAGGTCATAAACAATCCCAACCAAACTCAAAGGTAAAATCTAATAATTTCCAGGAATAAAGTTATCACCGAATGTTCCATGTTATTCCTTTTTATCAGCACATAAACTCCCAAGGTCGCAACCAAGGGTCACGGAAGTATCTACACAGGAATACTCCGGACGTGGGTGCCATTCAGGTTTTATCCCGCAACACGGTCCAACGAGAAAACTCCCAAGGCCGCGGCCAAGGGTCACGGTAGTATCCACTCGGGAATACTCCGGACAAGATAATCGTAAGAGCACCATTCCACAATAGTAACATTTACTATGTCTAAAATTATAAGACGTAAAGTCTGAGCAAGATTCACTTGCCTCAAATCCGACGCGAGTTATTTCTTGACAAGGCAACGGCTTGAACGATCGCACTTGGAAATCCGACCTATTACATGTTCGTCGATTAACATCTTATGATAATAATGATGATCAACGACGTTCCTCCCCCTCCCGCCTATTAGAACCCTATCCTAGTTGCTTATGATGTCGGAATCGAATTTCTCCATTTTTAACCATAATGCGTGCCATTAATTTCTTAGGTTCGGAAACATTCTATATAAGTTATCCTTCCGCTAAACAATAGTGTTCTAACACAATATTCCTAGTTAATTATAACCAACAATCACCAAGATTTCATCGTTGTCTTAATATGCAAGTCTAGAACGATTAATCCATCATCTTAACATGTTTCGGTATCTATTCGGCTAGAAATTGTTGGTAACTTCATCAAGGATTCATTAACGGTTTTATTCAACATGATAATACGGTTATACATGAAATCCTTCAAGATGATTCCGAGAAGTTGGTGATTAGCAATATGATTATGAGTTCTACCATTATTCATTCCAATTTCTAGCTTTGATGGATATCGATTAACAATTGCGATAGTTATATACCGGCTCGATTATTACTGAGGGTTCTAAGCTATCCAAGGCATCCGAGGTTTACTAAAACTTACTAAACAATACTGAAATGAGTTCAAGGTTGGATAAACTTACCTTTACTGACAAAAGATGATGAAGAACGACGGTGGACGAAGGAGAACGAGAGGATAACACCTTCAAGACCTTCCCCGAAGCTTGATTAACGTACTCTAATAGGATAGCACTTGAATTGGGAGGTTAGAATTGGTTCAATGATGGTGGAGAGTAGTGTACAAGGAAGAAGAATGATTTTTGGGATGGAAGAAATGAAAGGTAAAGTGTTCTTTTATAAACTCAGATTGCCCTTACGTACGTTATGCCTTACGGTTTACGTACGTAAGAGGCTTTACGTACGTTATGGCAAAATACTTAACGTACGTAAGGAACTCGGCCGAACGATTCACTCACATCGTTAAATGCATGTAGCGGGTTAACGTCGTAACACCTCGTTGACTTGCTGTCGCAATCACGCCGAAAGTTGGTCGCACGCGTACTGCAGACGAAGATTCTGTCCGAAGACCAAAGACCGATGTTACGTGCGTAAGGGCGATATTTAACGTGCGTAACGACTCGGATATATCGTGCGTAACGACTCGGAGTATAACGTCGTAAGGGACGATTTGTTTGCCAAATTATTATCACATTAATTTCTTATGACACGACTCCCTCTCCATGTAAATGCTGAAATCTCTCGGGAACAAGGCGTTGGCCACCGTCATATTCGCACCGATAATTACCTAACGACATCGAGGTATGTCAACGAAAGTTCGTCAATCATCATACCATCACAATACACGAATAACATCACGAACAATACAGTACAACCATATTATACAAAATATGTTTTATTGCAATGGAGCACATTTATTTATCAAACAGAAGAAATGGACGTGAGCGCCCAAAGTGAAAAAGCATGTAATACTGGTGGTATTACATACCACCCCCCTTAAAAATAGTTTCGTCCCGAAACTAAGAAAATAACTCGGGATGATTCTCTCTCATGCTCGCCTCGGTCTCCCAAGTCGCTTCTTCCGTACCGTGGTGCGACCACTGAACTTTAACAAGGGGTATGTTCTTGTTCCTTAGTGTCTTTACGCGTCGATCCAAAATCGCTGTTGGAACTTCCCTAAAGGTAGCATCATTGGAAATCTCTACTTCCTCGAAGTTGATCTTGTGGCTAGGATCGTACACGGACTTTTTCAGCTGGGAGACGTGGAAGACATTATGCAATCCGTCTAACGATGGTCGTAATGCTAGCCGATAAGCGAGTCTACCGACTCGGTCCAGTATTTCGAATGGGCCAATAAATCTCGGGCTTAGTTTTCCCTTCTGTCCGAAGCGTCGAATGCCCCGCATTGGCGATACTTTAACCCAAACATGATCCCCAACCATAAATTCCAACGGTCGCTGCCGGTCCATAGCATAAGACTTTTGGCGACTCTGCGCTGCCAACATGTGTTTTCGAATAATGGATATCTTCTTAATAGATTCCTGGATTAGATCCAACTCGGTGGCGATGACATCGGATGCATCGTCCCAACATAGGGGAGACTTGCACCTTCTACCATACAAGGCCTCAAAGGGGGCCATGCCTATGCTTGCATGCAGTGTTGTTGTATGCGAAATTTTCGCTAAGCAGAGGTGTTTAGCTTGATCCTTGCCCCAATCAGTACACATGCTCTCAACATATCTTCCGAGTGCAGTATGGTGCGTTGTTTGTCCATCCGTTTGAGGTGATAGCGATCTTGAAATGCGATTAGTACCCATGGCACAGTGGGCGACCTTCGAAGCGGGACACATATCTAGTGTCTCTATCCGAAATAATTCCGAGGGACGCCATGTAATCTCACGATTTCCCGAACAAAGATGGTAGCGGTATTGCATTAGATGGCCTCCTGAATTGGAATGAAGTGTGCCGACTTTGTCAGTCGGTCTACAATAACCCATATCGTGCCTTTTCCCCCACGGTCACTGGTAACTTGGTGACAAAGTCCATTGATATGCTCTCCCATTTCCATTCCGGAATGGGTAAGGGCTGCATGATTCCGGCCGGTCTACGGTGTTCAATCTTCACCTGTTGACATATCATACATCGAGCGACAAACCTTGCTACCTCTTGCTTCATATTCTTCCACCAGAAACTCTTTCGCAGGTCTTTGTACATTTTGCTCGCCCCGGGATGTATCGAATAGGGAGTAGAATGAGCTTCCTTGAGTATAGTTTGCTTAAGCTCGTCATTAGGTGGAATGCAAATCCTGTTCTTGAATCTAACTAAGCCCCCTTGGATCCTGTAGTCTGAAATAACTCCCCCTTCGGCCTTTGCGCCGATCGCACGAAGTTCTGGATCCTCCATCTGTGCTAGGCGTATCTCGTCCAGCAGAGACGAGCGAATATCAATCGAGCACAACTATCCCTGCCGGTGTTGTATCCACACTTCAATGTCATTTTTCCTGAGATCTTGCTGCAACTCCAGCTGTACTGTCAAACCAGATAGTGTCACCTCCTGCGCAGTTTTCCGACTTAGTGCGTCTGCTACGACGTTGGCCTTTCCAGGGTGATATAGAATCTCTACATCGTAATCCTTGATTAACTCCAGCCAACGCCTCTGTCTCATATTTAACTCTTTCTGCGTGAAGATATACTTTAAACTCTTGTGGTCCATAAAGATCTTACAGGTAACCCCATATAGGTAATGTCTCCAGATCTTAAGAGCGTGGACCACTGCGGCTAGTTCCAAGTCATCTGTCGGGTAGTTCACCTCATAAGGTTTAAGTTGTCGAGCGGCGTAAGCGATAACCCTGTCGTTTTACATGAACACACATCCTAGCCCGTGCTTAGACGCATCGGTGCATATTACGAATCCCTCCGTACCCTGCGGTAGTACCAACACTGGGGCAGTAGTAAGCTTACTTTTTAGCTTGTCGAAGCTCTCCTGACAATCTGTTGTCCAGACAAACTTGGTGTTCTTCCTATGCAGATTTGTTAATGGCTGAGCGACACAGGAGAAGGCCTCGACAAACCGTCGATAATATCTCGCCAACCCCAGGAAACTCCTCACCACTTTGACGTTTCTAGGTGGTTCCCAATTCATAACTGTCTCGATCTTCTGGGGGTCTACTTTAACGCCTCCTGCTGAAATCACATGCCCCAAAAAGGTTACCTCTGGCATCCAGAACTCGCATTTGGAAAGTTTAGCATACAGTTGATGTTGCCTTAAAACGCTCAACACCTGCCTCAAGTGTTCCTCATGCTCCCATCGGCTTCGGGAATAAATTAAAATATCGTCAATGAAAACCACCACACACTTATCGAGAAACTCTGTCAGAACCCTGTTAATCAATTCCATAAAAACAGCTGGAGCATTAGTCAGTCCAAACGACACCACCATGTATTCGTAGTGCCCATATCTCGATCGAAATGCGGTCTTAGGAATATCCTCCTCTCGAATTCTCAATTGGTGATATCCCGAACGTAAGTCGATCTTTGAAAACACAGTCGCCCATTGCAGTTGGTCCAGTAAATCATCAATCCTTGGAAGTGGGTAACGGTTCTTAATAGTGACCTTATTAAGTTCCCTGTAATCGATACACAGGAGCAGAGAGCGGTCCTTTTTCTTCACAAAAAGGACTGGCGCACCCCATGGCGAAGTACTTGGACGAATGAGCCCCTTCCTTAGCAATTCTTCGAGTTGTGACTTCAGTTCCTTCATTTCGGCTGGTGCCATCCTGTACGGTGCCTTGGACATAGGCGCCGTTCCTGGCTCAAGTTCGATTGAGAGATCGACCTCTCTTTGTGGTGGCAATCCAGGTAGTTCGTCGGGGAATATGTCCGAAAATTCGTTCACTACAGGAATATTAGCAACCGACAATTGTGACATGCCCTCCTGAAGAATATAGCACCAGTAATACGCTCCTCGATCATCATGAGATGCTACTGCTGAAAGGAGGCGAGGACCCTTTTGTCTGAAGTGCTCTCGGCCTCTAATTGTGTGAGTGGCACCGTCATGGGTCGTAATAGAAGCGGTCGGGTGATAGGTATCAATACCGTCTTGTGCATCGTCATCCAAGACATACCTAAAATCACATCTTCGTTTTGGAGTGGAAAGACCATGAGATTGGGTCGGCCAGTTGTTATTGATACGAATCGGACAGTTTCGAACTTCCAAGTTACCCTCCACCCTGCTGCCCTCGGGTAGTTTAACAGTAAAGGACTCACAGGGTACACAAGGGAGATGCAAACGTTTAACACATTCGACGGATATAAATGAGTGGGTTGCTCCAGTATCAAACAGTACATGAACAGGCTGAGATTTAATAAGGAGTGTACCTGAGATAGCAGGAGTAGTCTGGTCGTCAGTAGCCCTTAGTTCGAACACGCGGGACGGCAGTGTCCCCAAGGAGGGTGCAGTACCTCCCCCGCGACCACGTCCTCTTCCGGCACCGTGTAGAGGAGATTGGTGAGGTGGAGATCGGTAGTCGGACATGGCAGACGCTCTGGATATCTGTACCGAGCCTTGTTGACTCTGAGGAGCTGGGTTTGGTGTAGGTTTGATCCGAGAAACGATGGCGAGACATGTGCCCACCCCTTCCGCATGAAAAGCACTTTGTCGATGCTTTACGACACCGACTCATGGTATGCCTGCTATGCCACAATTGAAACGGCTACGGCGAGAAGGCCCGTCGGATGTTCCTTTCATTGGGACGAAGGCTGCGATTTGGAGGGGAACCCAATTCCCAAATTCACTCTGCTAGTGCTCCGGGTGATTTCTTTGTCTTCTGCTTCTTTTGGTTGTGCCCGGCATCCGAACTGACAACCGTACTGGCGTATGCTGTGACCACGTCCTCATAGGCCCTCAACGTGGTGCAATGAAACCCCGCCGCGTAGCGTTGAACATCCTCCGGAAACCGTTGAGCAAGGTGACAAATTCGCTGGTCTTCGGATGGAACCATCTGTGCGACATAGCTTAGCTCGGTCCTGTATGCCCGAATGATTTCTGGTACTGGCAAATTCTGAGGCCCTGCGCTGAAGAAACTCCGCGCTCGTGCAGTTTGAACTGATCGGGGACAGTACTCGTCTCTCAATAGTTTGGAAAACTCGGGCCATCCGATTATTCTGTCCTCTGGCTTATAGGTCCTCCACCATCGGGCTGCGGTGTCACGGAGCTGGTTGATTCCGAGTGGCACTTTCCGGTTTCCTGGGTAGCCGATCACCTCGGCGATCTCTATTTCCGAGATCGATCGTCCACGTGCTTATCCCCGACCCGTCGAATAATGGCGGTCGGCCTTCAACATTTCTCGGCCAACGGTCCTTTTAGGTGTTCTCTTCTATGTTAATGATAGTACTTGTTACGCGGTTGACCTGAGCGATTCCCATATCAATGGCCTGGGCGAGAGTCTGAACAAAGGCTGGATCAAATCCCCCGTTGTTCTGGTTTTCCGCTTCCTGTTCGTTCTGATTAACAGGCGGTGGTTGATTTCTGGCTGGATTAGTTTCTCCGGTGTTTCTGTCTTCCTGCTGGTTCATAGCGGAACCTTGTGCGTCGTTTACGTTTCTTCTAGCTCCTCGACGTGCCATTGGTGATGTTCGCTCAATCTAACAAAGTTAGTTTAATGCAAACATTCTCTGAGTTCTTACTGAATCCAAACATCATACTTGATCCTTAAGAATTTACGTGTATTTTATCTCGACATCCCTCGAGGAGTTACGGTCGTCAGAAGTGTTGGATTTTGAAGGCAAAACGTTTTCAAAATATTTTGGTAAAACTTTCCACGTGAGTGTTTGGCTCTGATACCATTTTCTGTAACGCCCCCAAAATGAACCGGACGCCACGGTGCCGTAGATCCCATGAGGGACCCACAAGGCAAGTTTTTGAAAATATTTTCTAAAATATTTTATTAAAAGTGGTAATATACGGAAGTAATTAAGAAAGTATTCGTACAACCCAAAGTACAAAAGCAAATAATGTCCGTACATACGGTTATTACACAACGTGGAATGTTCAAATTGATTTAAGAAATTAATGTGCCTTCTTCCAACACGGCTCATGCACGGCGTAACCTTCGGGGTGTCCTGCACAAATTCAACAAATTTACAGCACGACATGTCGTGCAAGAACCTAGGTCGAAACAATCCCAAACAAACTCAGAGGTAAACTCTAATAATTTCCAGGAATAAAGTTATCAACGAATGTTCCATGTTATTTCTGTTTATCAGCACATAAACTCCCAAGGTCGCAACCAAGGGTCACGGAAGTATCTACACAGGACTACTCCGGACGTGGGTACCATTCGTGTTTTATCCCGCAACACGGTCCAACGAGAAAACTCCCAAGGCGCGGCGAGGTCACGGTAGTATCCACTCGGGAATACTCCGGACAAGATAATCGTAAGAGCACCATTCCACAATAGTAACATTTACTATGTCTAAAATTATAAGACGTAAAGTCTGAGCAAGATTCACTTGCCTCAAATCCGACGCGAGTTATTTCTTGACAAGGCAACGGCTTGAACGATCGCACTTGGAAATCCGACCTATTACATGTTCGTCGATTAACATCTTATGATAATAATGATGATCAACGATGTTCCTCCCCCTCCCGCCTGTTAGAACCCTATCCTAGTTGCTTATGATGTCGGAATCGAATTTCTCCGTTTTTAACCATAATGCGTGCCATTAATTTCTTAGGTTCGGCAACATTCTATATAAGTTATCCTTCCGCTAAACAATAGTGTTCTAACACAATATTCCTAGTTAATTATAACCAACAATCACCAAGATTTCATCGTTGTCTTAATATGCAAGTCTAGAACGATTAATCCATCATCTTAACATGTTTCGGTATCTATTCGGCTAGAAATTGTTGGTAACTTCATCAAGAATTCATTAACGGTTTTATTCAACATGATAATACGGTTATACATGAAGTCCTTCAAGATGATTCCGAGAAGTTGGTGATTAGCAATATGATTATGAGTTCTACCATTATTCATTCCAATTTCTAGCTTTGATGGATATCGATTAACAATTGCGATAGTTATATACCAGCTCGATTATTACTGAGGGTTCTAAGCTACCCAAGGCATCCGAGGTTTACTAAAACTTACTAAACAATACTGAAATGAGTTCAAGGTTAGATAAACTTACCTTTACTGACAAAAGATGATGAAGAACGACGGTGGACGAAGGAGAACGAGAGGATTACACCTTCAAGACCTTCCCCGAAGCTTGATTAACGTACTCTAATAGGATAGCACTTGAATTGGGAGGTTAGAATTGGTTCAATGATGGTGGAGAGTAGTGTACAAGGAAGAAGAATGATTTTTGGGATGGAAGAAATGAAAGGCAAAGTGTTCTTTTATAAACTCAGATTGCCCTTACGTACGTTATGCCTTACGGTTTACGTACGTAAGAGGCTTTACGTACGTTATGGCAAAATACTTAATGTACGTAAGGAACTCACTAGAACGATTCAGTCACATCGTTACGTACGTAACGAAAGCGGGTTAACGTACGTAACACCTTGTTGACTTGCCTGTCGCAATCACGCCGAAAGTTGGTCGGCACGCGTACTACCAAACGAAGATTCCTGTCCGAAGACCGAAGACCGATGTTACGTACGTAAGGGCCGATATTTAACGTACGTAACGACTCAGATATAGCGTGCGTAACGACTCGGAGTATAACGTACGTAAGGGACATTTTTGTTTGCCAAATTATTATCACATTAATTTCTTATGACACGACTCCCTCTCCATGTCGTCTGGAAATCTCTCGGGGAACAAGACGGTGGCCACCATCATATTCGCACCGATAATTACCTAACGACATCGAGGTATGTCACTGAAAGTTCGTCAATCATCATACCATCACAATACACGAATAACAGATGCGAACAATACAGTACAACCATATTATACAAAATATGTTTTATTGCAATGGAGTACATTTATTTATCAAACATAAGAAATGGACGTGAGCGCCCAAAGTGAAAAAGCATGTAATACTGGTGGTATTACATATCGTATGAAGATTTGTAGTCGAAATGGAATATGGTTTTATAATGGTATGCATGTCCTCGAATCCGAAGTTGTTGCTATCCGTAAGATCATTCATAATTGTATGAACATGATATTCATGGAGGTAACATGAGTTATCACGGAAGATTTCATTGTTTTGATCATGATGAGAACAGTTTACTGCCCAGCAGTAAACTGCCATGCATAGATAACGCACGCTAAGCTATGAAGATTAACGTGCGCTATCGAGCACGAGTTAGCGTACGCTACGTTTAGTACGTAACGTACGCTAAGACATCGAGAAGTCGGCCCGATCGGTGAAATCGACCATGCATAGTTAGCGTCGCTAGGCTTTGTTGTTTGCGTGCGCTATCGAGCGGAACTTAACGCACGCTACGAGTACTTAGCGTGCGCTAAGCGATTCAGCGGTGCATTTTATGAACTTTTGGCCGTAAATCGAATTGTTAAACATTCGTACGACGTGAGATAAATCCTATATCATTTCTTTTGTTAAGGTTTGATCTTGTTGCGTGATTAATTGAGGAGGATGACCTTCGAGTGTTCGTTTTCGTGGAAGTATTGTTCTTGTCTTCAAATCGAGGCAAGTACCTTAATTGTTTTATGTATTGTTGTTATACATATTGTCGTGCATGTATGTCGTTATTGTATGTCCACCTCGTGTTGGTCCGACGGGATCATCGGGGGATCTATGCTAGCATGCGCTGGATCATCGGACGGGTTTTTTCCACCACGGGTTGGTCTGACGAGATCATCGTGGGTTCTAGGCAGTGAACGCTGGATCGACGGAATTACCATGTGTATGTTATGATATCATGTTGTGATTATCAGTTGTGTATATCATTTATGAGTTTCTCGTAGGAGAAGACTCGTTGGTATTTTGTCATTTACGTTATTATTCTTCGTGAGATATGAATAATATATTGTGGTACTTGTACTAGCATCGTTGTGCTAACCCCTTCGGGGGTGAATATTTTGTTTATGTTCAGGATCCAGGAGAGCGGAAAAACAACCACTGGAGCTGCATGACGACGAGGGTGCAGAGTGATGTTTTGGCCGGGTTCATTTGTCTGTTGTTTATTGGTTATTTCAATAAGTACTCGAGTACGAAGTCATTTATGCTGAATTTGAATTTGGTGATGTATTATTAAGTTCCTGCTGAACAACTATACTTTCAGTATTTGGTCAGAACCGTTGTATCTTAATTCCGTTATTTCCATTCGTTAGTACCTTTTAATGTCTGTTCAATTCTTCAGCCTTGCAAATCCTTATGTAAAGGATTTACGGCGCTGTAATATTCCTGAATATATCGGGGGTGTTACATGAGCCGAGTGGCTCGGCTCGTTTCTAGGAAATTTCCAATGGGCCGCCCCCCTCCGTCACATGGCTTGATTAGTCATGCATGTTATGGTGAAGTCTTGATAATAATGCATTTGATTCTCTCATTATTATTATCACATTATGAGTTGTTATTATATGTGATATAATAACCAACTCACATGATCTCAAAGACTTTATATATATCTATCACCTTCATGCATATGGTAAGAAGACTTCAGTCGTGAGAGAACTTTTGAGGAAGAGAAATATTTATTTTTCTTGAGTGTTATCATCTTAGAGGTGAAAACAAATAAGAAAATTAGAGATATAAATTCCTACGGTAACTTCCTAGCCGTGTTCTTGGAGAACGGAGTTACATCGAATTTTCCGGGCAATTTCCGACGCGTGTGAAGTAGAGGCTTCATATTTTCGGTGCTTGGAACGAAGGAATTTTGTGTTCGGGACGGGGTTCGTGATCGTCATCCATATTTACGAAGATTTATTTCAAAGGCTTCAAGGGTATGATTTTTATCTTCGTATTTATTTTTTTCGTATATACGTTACTTGATCGATCCTGTTTGGGATTCGTTTTTATTTTCCGCTGCGTATTTCGTTTTATTTTCGGAATCCCAACAGTGGTATCGGAGCGAGGTCAATGTTTCCGTATATACGATTGTTTGTGCATTTTGAATGCTTTTGGTTGATGATTATGATTTAGAATCATGTTTGGAATAATCTTAGATTTTAAATTGTTCGTTGTAGCATCACGTTTTTGGAAACGGGCCGAAAAACGAAGAAAGCGAAGTGCCGGCATTGGTCTTTGGCGGCCGCTAATTTACTGCCAGTTGCGGGCATGCTCGGCCATTTCTCGGCCGCAGCTGCCGATAGGCAGCCGATGCCTGCCGATCAGGACTCGGCCAGGTTGCCAAGCATGGCTCGGCCAAGCAGCCCTCGGGTTTTTGGCCCGATTTTGAATCGGGCCGCGGGCTGGGCCTAAAACCGGATTGTCCGGGACTCCGTTTTAAGTTTATATTTCGTTGTAATTATTTACCAATAAATTTAAATTGGATTTTAATTTGACTAAATTAATATTTGGGATATTTTTAGTTAAGGGAAATAAATTAAACGAAAATATTATTTTGGCCGGATTACTTCGAACGAATTAAAATGACGATTATTAGTATCAATTGGATTAATACCATTAAAATTGAATAGATTAATTTTATATTGATTAGATTAATATATTAATTGATTATTTAATTTTAATGCCACTTTATATTAATTGGATTAATATAGTAGAAATTGAATAGATTAATTTTATAGATTAATTGGATTAATTTATATTAAAATTAATTGTTTAATTTCATTGCCGTTACATGTTGTATGGAATCCTTATGTGATGGTGATATAGCTCATGGACTTAGTTTTTGATTTGTTCGATTTGATTGGGTTGTAAAGGCCGTTTTGAGCCTATTTATATTTACTAGAAAAATTTGTATAGGATGCAATTTTTCAATGATGTAATTATTATTTTGGGTATGACGAAGACCGAAGACAACCGACCGAGAAGACGAAGAATCGAAGACTGTTTTTTTATTTATTGGGTCATTCGCTTGGCGGTACCAGGAATTAGGTCCATGAGCTATATGTTGGAAGTAACTAGGTTACTGTTTTCTGTTTTTCATTTTGAATGATTGACAAACCAACAAACGTGCGTATAAATGAATTAATGTGCAAAGTGTAACATTAATCGCGAAATTCTCCCGACTACAAGCACACTAAGTTATAAAGGTTACGAGGTTTCCTACCCTCCGTCAAACTCATGGAAAATTGAAATCTAAACCGGAATATTATTCTTCCGAGTATGTCGGGGTAATATTTTTGGGGAAAGTTGATAAATTCCTAGAGTGCATTAGATGCCTTTGGTTGTGATAAATCAAACCCCTATAAACCGTATGGGTTGCCGGGTAAGATTCAATTGTCAGACTAATAGGAGTTGACGATTTAAACTTAGATAGTTCAGCGAGCCATAGAAACCGAATGGGTTGAGGGCAAGTGAACTAGGGGTAAAAGAAGATCGAATCATCCATTAGATGGGTTGGTATTAGACACCACTTTATAAAGAATAATAGAATAGAAACCGTATGGGTTGCCCTCTATTAAACTTTGTAAAGAAATCGATCACCACTATGAAGTCACCCAAGACTTTCGGATTTAACATGGGAGTATGTAAATGCCGATAAAATAGTGGGAGCCGAGTTATGAATAAAGAAAGCCCTTAAATTCTATACTCGGTCATAATTAAACAAGTCACTAATTGAATCTTGTCTAAATCTTTGCAGAAAACGAAACTGAATCTCTCTAAAAATGGCTAAAAACCCACTTGCAATACTACTTGAAAAGAATCTCCTAACTGGACCCAATTTTGTTGACTGGTTGCGGAATCTGATTAGTGTACTCAGTATGGAGTCTCTGGGATACGTCTTGGAGGCGGACATTCCACCGACTCCAATCCGAACCAGGGGTAATCAGGAAGATATTGACGTCCATGAAAAATGGGTCAAGGATGACGTGCTAGTACGTGGCTTTATGATGGGCTCAATGACAAATGAGCTGCAGAGAGCGCACGAGAAAATAACTTCTGCTAGGCAGATTCTCGCACACTTGACTGAACTTTATGGAGAGCACAGTAGGACTGCTAGATATGAGATATCAAAGCAGTTGTTCAGTGCTAGGATGAAAGAAGGAGAGAAAGTGGGAGACCACGTCCTCAAGATGATCTCTATGATTGAGAGGCTCGAGATGCTCAACTTTAATATGGATTTATCCCTTCAAATTGATCTCATCCTTCAATCTCTCCCTGACTCTTTCACGCAGTTTGTAATGAATTTCAACTGTAATAAAATTACACGCACATTAGCTGGGCTAATGAATAAACTGGTGACGGCACAGTCTAACATGAAGACTAAACCGAGAGAGGCTGCTCTTGTGATTTCTTCTGGGCCTCGGAGGTCAAAGAACAAGAAGAAAAAGACCTACGAGCAGTAGAAACCCAACAAAGGGGTACAGAAAGGAAAGGGCAAGGCCCGAAAGGTTCAAAAGGTAGGCGATCCAAAACCTACGGACAAATGCCTTGAATGTGGTGAGCTGGGCCACTGGCGAAGGACTTGTCCCAAGATTAATGGTGCATTAGGTACGGAACTTTTTGTTTTTGAAACTAATTGTTCCGCTACTATATATTCTGCTTCATGGATTCTGGATTCAGGTGCCACTTCTCACATTTGTACTATGAATCAGGATCTGGAACGAAGTAGAAAAACTTGAAGCTGGGGAAATAATGATCACTGTCGGAAGCTGACAAAGTGTCGAGGCAACCGATATTGGATCAATCCTACTGGGTTTAGAATCCGGTTTTATTTTGACATTAGATGAAGTACTTGTCTTGCCCAAGCGGCATAAAACATTGTATCCATTCCAGTCTTGGATCGGAAAGGATTTTGTTTCTTCATTGGAAATGGTAGTTGTAAAATTTATTTTTGAAATAAATTAGTTGGCACAGCTACATTGTTGAATGGTTTATATCATCTGAACATGCAAAATAAAACAGCAGTGAACACTATAACTAGGAAATGTGGTCAGACCAAGGTTCAGAAAATGGAGAAAGATGGATTTTTAAGTCCATTTGGTGTAGAACCCTATCCAACTTGTGAATCTTGCCTTAGAGGCAAAATGACTAAGTCCCCCTTCAAAGGGACTTTTAAAAGGGCTGCCGATAAACTTGGATTGGTACATACCGATGTTTGTGGTGCTTTAGAAGTAGCCCGAGACGGATATCAATATTTCATAACGTTCATAGATGATCATACTAGGTATGGGATTGTGTACTTAATGAAACATAAATCCGAAGCCTTTACTAAATTCAAAGAATTTAAGGCCCTAGTTGAAAAACAGACTGGATGTCATATCAAAGCACTTCGGTCGGACCGAGGTGGCGAATATATGAGCACAAAGTTTGATGAGTTCCTTAAGGAACATGGAATAGTTTCACAATTCACGTCGCCAGGAACCCCACAGTTAAATGGTGTTTCAGAAAAGAGAAATCGAACTTTGTTGGACATGGTTCGCTCCATGTTAAATTACACTGATTTACCTATTTACCTATGGGGGTATGTCTTACTAACCGCTGCCTATATCCTTAATAGATGTCCTTCCAAATACGTTCCTATCACTCCGCATGAGATGTGGAAAGGTAAGAAACCAAGCCTTAATCACATAAGGATTTGGGGATGTCCAGCCTATGTCAAGAAGGCTAAGGTGGACAAACTGGAAGCGAGGTCCATCAAAGGACGTTTCATTAGATACCCAGAGGACTCGATGGGTTATCTATTCTACATGCCAGAAGACCATAGGGTCGTTGTGGCATTACAAGCGCACTTCCTTGAGGATGAATTCATTCAGGAAGGTGGCTCGGGTAGAAATATCTCTTTGGAAGAGCATAATGAAGGTCCTAAGGAGACATCTGATCAGGGATAAGGAACCGAACCTATTGTAACACAACCTCCACTTCGAAGGTCTGATAAGGTGTGTAAGATGCAATGAGCCATTTATGGGCTGAAGTAAGCTTCTCGGAGTTTGAACCTTCGATTTGACGAAGCAGTCAAGGACTTTGACTTCGTACGAAATGAGGAGGAACCGTGTGTTTACAAAAAGGTCAGTGGGAGCAATATTGCGTTCTTAGTACTATATGTAGATGATATTCTACTTATAGGAAATAACGTAGCAATGCTCAGCACTGTGAAAGCTTGGCTTTCTAAAACGTTCTCCATGAAAGACTTGGGAGAAGCTTCCTATATTCTAGGGATCAGTCTTTACAGAGATAGACCCCGAAGAATGATAGGACTTTCCCAAGCCCTATATATAGATAAAATCTTGAGAAGATTCAAGATGGATGAATCTAAAAGAGGGTTCCTTCCCATGCGACATGAAATTCATCTCACCACGAAAATGTGTCCTCAAAGTGAGGAACACAATAGAGAGATGAGTAAGGTACCCTATACCTCGACAGTGGGTAGCCTCATGTACGCTACGTTGTCTACGAGACCGGACTTAGCCTACGCTGTGAGTATGGTAAGCCGATTTCAAGCAAACCCGGGAAGGGAACACTGGACTGCCATAAAGAACATTCTTAAGTACTTAAGAAGAACTAGAGATTTGGTTCTTACTTACGGTGATGGAGAACTGAAGGTGATTGGATTCACCGATTCTGATTTTCAAGGAGACAATGACGACTCTAAGTCGACATCTGGGTATTTATCTACTCTCAATGGAGGAGCAGTATCTTGGAGAAGCTCCAAGCAAACCGCTACTGTAGATTCCACCTACCAAGCAGAGTATCAAGCTGCCTCAGAGGCTAGCAAAGAATCATTTTGAATGCAGAAGTTTGTGCAAGAACTTCAATGTGGTGCCTAATGCGGAGCTGCCAATATCACTATTCTGTGATAATGATGGAGCTGTTGCCCAAGCCAAGGAGACTAGGGCTCACCACAACACCAATCATATAGAGAGAGAATACCACATCGTTTGAGAGATGGTGGAAAAATGATATGTTTCATTGCAAAAAGTAGACTCAGAAGACAATGTCTCTGACCCGCTGACTAAGCCATTATCTCAGGCCGTTTTAGAAAGACATGTGAAGAACATGGGTATTGGATACCATGATGTGTGGCATTGAGTGCAAGTGGGAGATTGTTAAGAATATGCCCTCGAATACCACTCAGGGATGAGAGAGTAAGGGCATTATACTTGTAATTATGGAATAATTACTAAAAAGGCAATACGATTCATTCACTGTTTATTGTATTTCAATTGCATTCTTGACTTGGTAAACATTGAAGTGAAGTCCATGTAAATAAATCGAACATTCCATTCTCGTTATGGGATAAGAGAAAATGTACTGGAAGTGTTTAAAGTTTATTTACGTAAATTGTTCGCAAGTCAATAAACTTAAAATGGGCATTAAGTTTTAATACGACTTGTATAACTGATGCTAGGACGTGTGCACGTCTTGATAGCATAGTTATAAGTATATTGGTGGGTCCAGTATACTCGAACACGACTCATACTCGATTCAGTTACACGGTATTCACTCTCGGAGAGTCGATGACGAATCGAAAGGTTGTGATAGTATACGTGGACCTTTGACTTAAGGGTTCAGTAGAAGATGTGCCTGTGACGTTTAGTTTGTCATTAGAGTAGTTAGACTCATTTGCTTAATTGCTGAGTCGACCTTGAAGTGCGGACTATACGGGCAGGTAGCAGTCTTTACTGTACCCCAAGAAAGGATTCTATCTCCTGTTAGTGAGCAGGCGAATGTCCTATACGGTTAATGGCAAATAAGATCATAAGTCTTTGGCCAAAGCATTCTGATATAGTCGTATTAGATACACTATTAATCAGTCGGTCTTGATTTGCATTAACACATGTATAGAGTCTAGTCAATAGTAGGGTTTGACTTTACCGTGACCCGAAGACTTGACCGGGACATCTGATAAAGGGTCTATACGTATATAGTATTCACGACATAATGGTTCTGGAATGATCCCTTCATTCGTTCTCGATCGGGGTTTACAGATGCGGCCCGCTAGGTGGCTAAGTGCCGCCCGCACTCATTGGTTCCTCCCAATGCCGGCCGAGACGGACCTACGAGTCGCGCATAAGGAGCGATGACGGATAAATGTTAATTTATTATCTCTCTATTAATATTATATATTGGATATCTAATTATGATTTATTAGATAAATCAAAATAGCGGTCTTATGAATTAAAATTAAGTTACCGGGTAATTAATTTAATTCATAAATTATATTTCTTAGAGAAATATATTTGTATTTGATATTATTAATTAATTAGATTAATTAATTAATATAAATACATTAGTGATTAAACGGAGTGTATTTAACGGAGTCGTTTGACGAATGTCCGGTACATGAGCCGAGTGGCTCGGCTTGTTTTTAGGAAATTTCCAATGGGCCGCCCCCCTCCCTCACATGGCTTGATTAGTCATGCATGTTATGGTGAAGTCTTGATAATAATGCATTTGATTCTCTCATTATTATTATCACATTATGAGTTGTTATTATATGTGATATAATAACCAACTCACATGATCTCAAAGACTTTATATATATCTATCACCTTCATGCATATGGTAAGAAGACTTCAGCCGTGAGAGAACTTTTGAGGAAGAGAAATATTTATTTTTCTTGAGTGTTATCATCTTAGAGGTGAAAACAAATAAGAAAATTAGAGATATAAATTCCTACGGTAACTTCCTAGCCGTGTTCTTGGAGAACGGAGTTACGTCGAATTTTCCGGGCAATTTCCGACGCGTGTGAAGTAGAGACTTCGTATTTTCGGTGCTTGGAACGAAGGAATTTCGTGTTCGGGATGGGGTTCGTGATCGTCATCCATATTTACGAAGATTTATTTCAAAGGCTTCAAGGGTATGATTTTTATCTTCGTATTTATTTTTTTCGTATATACGTTACTTGATCGATCCTGTTTGGGATTCGTTTTTATTTTCCGCTGCGTATTTCGTTTTATTTTCGGAATCCCAACAGTTTTCATCTTAAGTTTCGGGACGAAACTTCTTTTTAGGGAGGAAGGATGTAATGCCCGAGATTTCTGATATATTTTTAGATCTTGTGATATTGTAATTATTGTACTTTTGTCTGAGTATTATTCTCCGTATTTCATAATTCGATGTTGTCGAGCGTATGATTTCATGATTGTGATTTAAAAATTGTAATTCTGCGCATGTAGCGCACGCTATCGGATATGTGTAGCGTACGCTAACATGGATCCATAGCGCACGCTACAAAGGAACATTAGCGCACGCTATGCGTGGTCAATTTGATTGAGACGTGTGGTAGGTGAGATCAGGCCGGGAATCTTGGTCGGATTGTGTCGGGATGAACCTGGACGGCTTTCGGGAAAAGCCAAGTCAACGCCTTAGCACACGCTACAGGTATGTGCATAGCGCACGCTAAGTGCTGAGTACAGTGAAGTCAGTAGCCGTTAGCGCACGCTACGAGCAGGGACTAGCGCGCGCTAATAACCATTTCCTATAAATAGGACAACATCCTTTTCGTATTTTCAGTCCTTTCTTTTCCCACATCCAAATTCTTATACTTAGAGTATAACTTCCTACATCCTAAACACCTCATATCAACATCCTAGCTCGTGATTGAAGATTGTAGATCATTGAGGATTGGTGTTCGAGCCTTCGACGTTGGATTGCTTCGATTTTCTCCTTGTTCTTCACTACTTTGAGGTAGGTGATTCTTCACCAATATTAGTAGTGTTCTAAAGGACGATTTGATCATGTTTTTATAGTCACTTATTTCGTTCTAAATCGATCATCATGTGTTAGAAGGATATTTTCGACGTTTCGGCACTTATTCATCGTATGAACCCTTGAACCTTTTTAGTTTAGTGGACTCTTAAGCAGCTTCAAACCAATTTGTGATCAGTAGAGGAATATTACCTACTTGTTACATTTTACACATTGGAATCATGCGTTTTGGAACGTAGGACGAACGGAACTTAGAATATTTCCTTGAAAATCAAGATGAATGATAGTGTAGTAATGATTATACGTATCTTTGAATCTCATAGTCATTTAGTACGTATAGAACTTTCACAAACCTTATTAGCATGATATGCTCGGGGATGACTTGTATTATCACCATAGAATTCATGAGTTCATCACCATTAGATCCAATTTTCTACCAGTAGTAATCTGCCATGCACGGTTAGCGCACGCTAACATACGTTAGTTAACGTGCGCTATCGGGGATAAGTTAACGCACGCTACGTTTAGTACGTAACGTACGTTATGATATCAGCCTAGTCAGTCGACTGATCAGAGAGAACTGTCAGCCTATGGCTAGCGTACGCTAGGCTTAGACGATAGCGTACGCTAACAGGCAGGCTTAGCGCACGCTACGTAAAGTACGTAGCGTATGCTAAGTGGTTCAGGCAGACTGCATATTTTGAGCTTTTGGGCCGTAGACCAAATTGTTAGGCGATCGTTCGACTTGAGATGATTTGTAATCATTTCTTTTGTTAAGGTTCAAGCTTGCTACGTTGATCGAAGGAGGCAGCCTTCGAGTGTGTTGAGATCATTGAAGTGTTTCGTTCTTGCCATCTTCGAGGCAAGTATCGTAATGTGTTAAAATTGATATTTTGAGCATGTTTGTGGTTTATTCATGTTGTTGAACATGGAAATTAATTTGTTGAATTGTCATGATATTTGTTATCTAATATGTGTATGTTCATGTTGATGAGCATAATGATTTGGCATATGTGTATGCATGAGTTGTATTTGTGTACGTTGTACGATCTATGTTGAGGGCGCTGGATCGGATGTCCACCTCGTGTTGGTCCGACGGGATCATCTTGGGATCTAGGCTGAGGGCGCTGGATCATTGGACGGGTTATTTCCACCTCGTGTTGGTCCGACGGGATCATCTTGGGATCTATGCTGAGGGCGCTGGATCATTGGAATACCCTTGCTGTGTTAATGGAATCATGTGGATTCGCATTGTCGGATTCCGGTAGCGGAAGTCCGTGTGGTGTATCATGTTATGTATTGTTGATGCATATTTTATTTGTTTTAATGATACTTGTACTAGCATCGTTGTTGCTAACCCCTTCGGGGGTGGACATTTGTTTTGATGTTCAGGTAGTCGAGGAGCAGTGAAACAGCCACAGTACCGACGTGACGACGAAGGGGTTCAGTGATGTTTGTTGTTGTTGGTGATTTGTTTTCTTGGTTTGATTTCAGTACTCGAGTACGCGTGTCTTATTAATATCATTTCAATATGGTTGTATTAATTACTCGTTGAACCAGTTGTACGGTTTTGTAAAACTTGAATTTTCGTGATGTGATGTCTTATAATTACTTTTCTTTTAAATTAGCCTTGTAAATCCTTACTTAAAGGGTTTACGGCGCTGTAATTATTCCGAATATCTCGGGGTGTTACACGTTGCGGCAGCCAAGATCATCAAATTCGAGAGTGCCCAGATATGAACACCCCGGCAATCAAACCAGCAATTGCAGCCAAACCAGGAAACAACAAAGGGAAAGCCCCAGCTCGAGTGTTTGCATTGACTGGTCAGTAGGCACCAGAGAACAACGATGTGGTGTACACTCCTAATATATAATCAACTTACACGAATACTTATAGATCCAGGATCATCCCATTGGTTTGTTGCACCGCATTTTTCTAAGAAACTTGATAGGCTGTTAGAATCTTTATCATTATGCCTAGAAGTATCTACCCCGATGGGAGTTAGTCAGTTAGCATATAAAGTCCATTCTGCGTGTGATGTGATCATCAGTGGTAACTGTTACTCTGCCGATTTAGTAGTGCTTCCAATATTAGAATATGACGTCATCCTAGCAATGGATTGGCTATCTAAGCACTACGCACAATTGGATTGTCATTCTAAGATAGTTAGGTTTTGCGAACCTAACAAGCCAATTGTGGAATTAGTTAGAGACACTAGAGTCAACCTAGCACCTATAATATCGGCTATCAAAGCTAGTAAGACAGTTGCCAAAGGGGCGACCGGATTTTTAGCCTTTATCATCAACAAACCCATGAATAAGTCGGGCATAGAAACTATACGTGTGGTATCCGAATACCCTGACGTATTTCCCGAAGAATTGACCTCCCTACTGTTGTGTCAAGAATTAACACCTTCCGACCGGCGATCGCCTAGGAGGTCGGGCGACCGAGTCACTTCCGAGCGGCCAAGGCAGATCTGCCGATCAGCGACCAGGCGGCCGAGCCTTAACCCAGCGGACAAGCTAGATCGGCCAACCGAAGGTCCCAGGACAAGTCCCGGTGCCGAGCGATCGACCTCAGATACGATCGCCTCTCGGTACTCGGCGACCGATTCTTGGCGATCGACTAGCGGGCGATCCTCTCTCGGCATCTGCCGATCGACCATTGGTGACCGACCTCTCTCGGCACCTGCCGACCGACCCTTGGTGACCGACCATTGCTGACCCTCAGCACCTGGCCGATGGCGACCTCTGATGACCAGCTAGGGACGACCGCCTCATGTCGATCAGCACCGATGGCCATCTAGTCGGCAAAGGCTGAGCCTCAAGGCTGGCACCACGTGCAAGGGCCGAGACAAGATCCGCGAATCTCGGGCCATTGACCACAGCCTGGCAGAATCTCTCCACCAGCCGACAAGCCGCCGAAAGCTGTCAGTAGGGCCGCATGTGACTGACTCCGGACACGTGCTGGCTCCTTATTGGACCGCCCAGCTGGCGCCAACCACTGCATTGGACTTTATATGGACTGCCAGCCACTACCTTGGACTTTAGCCCGACATCCCAGGAGATCGCCCCATTATAATATTGGCCGGCAGGCGATCGACACATTATTAAAATGGCCGGCAGGCGATCGGCCACTAAAGGACAGGACCCGGCTGCCCCTATATATACATGGCTCCCAGCACTTGTCCAAGGGACCGAACTTTTACCGCACAAAAGGCTCCAGAACTTAAACTCTCTCTGGCATTCTGACATTATACACGCAATACAGAAGAAAACATCAAGCACTTGGCTAATCTCCAACTCTTGGCAACAACTATCATTCGGTCTTACTTCTCCCGGCCTTTCTCCTCGAGCAGACTATCGGCAGGGACGAAGAACACCGAGCTTCGCTCAAGAGCCGGATTAACAGAGTCTTTTTACACTCATTGTATTTAGATTTCTCTTATTAATACTTGTATCCACGAATATTTGTATTAATAACATCTCGCGAGAGCATTCAAGCCCGGGCCTAACAAACCCAGCAAATCTTGTATTATTTATCTTCTCTCGGAAGTGCTCCCGCAATTGTTGTTTGTTGTCCGTCTCCAGCAGTATTTAATCTTCGGATAGATATTTTGGGCAACAACAATTGGCGCTAGAAGGAGGGGTTACAACCCTCGAATTTTTATACCTACCGTCCCGAAGAACACTCACTGTTCTCGGGGCAGATACTTGAAGTGACACTTACTGCACTTCAAAGAAATCCTTCAGAAATCATGTCTTCCGCCTCCGCGTCGAAGAAAGCCGACTCACCCGGCTGCACTCTGCCTGGCCCTGGGCCCGAGCCGCACTGATGGTGGAAGGCGCCGCCGCGGTCGAGACGCCGATCTGCCCCGGACGGCGGCCCGAGCCTCTCGCTCGATCGGGCCCAACCAATGAACAGATCGAAGAGGCCATAGCCGCCCTTCAGAGCGACGGAGTGCTCTCGACGCGCCTCCCGCTATCACCCTCGGTCTCCCGCCGGAAGTCCAAGCGGAAGCTCAAGGCACATCGCCGAGCGAGCACCAGGAGGCTCTCGCCCGCAAGAAGAGGCGCCGGCACTGGGCACCTCTCGTCTCGATCGCCCGGGCAAGGACCCGACTCGCGACCGGGCGTCCGGCCTGGCCTACGAGACGACGGAGTTTGAGTCCCTCACCAGGAGCTCGGCCTACCCGGCTCCCACAAGGCGATCCAGCCGCCTGGCTCCCGCTCGTCAAATTCCCGAGGTCGGCAGCAGCGGAGTCCGGAGGTCGGTACACGATCGCCTCGGCCCCCGCTCCCAAAGCCGATCCGCAAGCAGCCGAGCCGCGGCGATTGCCGCATTGCAACGTCAGCTCGACGACATGAAGGCGCTCCTGCAATCCGGGGCAGGCGCCGTGAAGACGATCGCCGCGCCAAGCGAGCCGCTCACGATCGACATCGAGCTCGCCCCGGTGCAGCACAAGATCGTTCCTCCTCAGACACCCGTGTACCAGGGGCGATCGGACCCCAAAACACACCTGCACAAGTTCAACATCTACATGACCGGGTGTGGGGCATCAGACGCGACCCGGTGCCGAATTTTCCCTCTGACGCTGGACGACCTCGCCCACCGGTGGTACACCTCATTGCTACCTCGGTCCATTGACTCCTTTAACGAGCTGGCGCACGTCTTCACAGAATACTTCGCCACCAGGGCCGCTCGGCCAGAAGGTCCCCATCGCATGTGGCGGATCAGGCAAGGGGAAGATGTAATACCCGGTTGTAATTCAGTAATTATCATTCAGTATTTATCATTCAGTAATTGATACTCAGTAATTCTCACTCAATATTGATCATTTGTCACTCATATTCAATCATGGTATTCATCATTCAGAGTAATTGTATCGTGTATCATACGACATTCATCACTAATCTGATTGGAGTTTCGTGTCGTGTTTATTATCATTGTCATTTCCGTTGCGAGCTGTGCGTGAGGAGTAGCGCACGCTACGTATTCCTTTAGCGTACGCTAATTGGGTATAGGTATCGCACGCTACCACTCAGCTTTAGCGCACGCTAAGGTTACCGCCGCGATCCGTAAGGTACCTGACCGCAGTGAGCAAGTAGCGCACGCTACGAATGGTAAGTAGCGCGCGCTAGTGGGTTGTAGTAGCGCACGCTAATATGTGGTGTAGCGCGCGCTAAGGACAGATCAGATTGAGTCCAGTGGCTACTGGACTGCACTGGATTAATTCATAGCGCACGCTATGCGTGATATTTAGCGTACGCAATCGATGTTATAGCGCACGCTAAACAATGGTTGTAGCGCACGCTATCGAGGTCAGATCAGAGAACAGGCAGTTTCTGGACTCCAGTACTGGGCATCAAATTATTCGTTAGCGCACGCTAACTATGAGCAATTGCGTACGCTAGTAGTATGGTCGTAGCGCACGCTACAAAAGGTACGTAGCGCGCGCTACCGTGTTCGGACAGTGGGTACTGGAATACCCAAATTTCCGGTTAGCGCACGCTACGCATTAGGGCTAGCGCACGCTAACGTGGACTGACTATAAATTGGACAGTTTAGTCAGAGTTCGTCATTTATCATTCTAATCTCTTTCTCTCGTCGGTTCTTGGTGATTTGGGCGATTTTGAGAGTATCCTTTTAGGTGTAATCATCAATCATCATCTTCAAGTCTTTGAGTTGGATTAATCATCACTTCATCATCTCCAATCCATCGAATCAAAGGTATTAATTTCTTGGATCTAGAATTTCGGATTTTTTGGTTTTCCTTCCGATTTCTTCGTGTAAGCTTGGATTATCATTGGAATATGTTAGATATGAATTATCTACCTTGGATAAATATATTCCTACGGATTTAATGGTTATTTTTCGGAATTATTACAAGAACCCTTGGGGTTGACTTCGATTAATTGGGGATTTTCCGATTGAGGTTGTTGTAATCATGATTTATGGATTCCTAATGGATTATTGATATCATTGAAGTGTTTTGTTAGTTCGAAATACTCAGTTTAGTGTTGGTTTCACATATTCGGATGGATATTTTCGAAGTCGTGTGGTTGGTTACGTATTCGTTAGAATGCCCCAATGAGTTCGATTATCGTTGTTTCGACCTTTGGGTTAGTCGTGTTTTGTTGTTTGATGCGTGTATTGAACGGTTGTTGGTAATTATTGTTATTCAAGGTTGTTCGAGCGACCGGTATTTCACTTAGGACGTTGTTCGTGGACGGACATTCTTCATCGGTATTGAGTAAGTTGATTCTTACTCGGTTAAAAGGATATTCATTCCTTTTGTTGTTGATCATTCATAATCATAACTCATTCATCATTGTATTAATCATTTTGAGACTTGTAATTGTCGGATAATCATTTCATTAGCGAGGAACGGCGGTTCCAATCACTTCATTGAAAACTATCAATCACTTCATTATCACTTTCGTATCGGTGAGTCATTCTTGACTTTGTCGGATTATTATTATTCATTGATATTCATTATGGTCATTCTTGTTCATATGACCTTCTCGGGTTCATATTGCGTGGCGGTGCGGATGTGTGGAATTTTTAGTCGGGCACGTGATGGCCATGTATCGGGAGTGATACATCGACTGCACACGGTAACGATTACCTCCGTGAGACTAATTAGGTACAAGGACGGGTGTGTCCGGTCACCCGTCTTGTACACTTGCACAGAACACTACGGGCGTACTATGATGCTCCTCTTCAGCGTAATTCATAACTAAGGATATTTCATAACTTCAGTTAAATCATGTTTGTGTATTTTCAACCCTTGAGGATTGTTGTTACGTATCGACGGCCGCTGGGGATTTTGTTTTCAGGTCACGGCAAGGCAAAGGCACGGGAAGAGCATGCTGACGGCGACGAGTCCCAGTGATACTAGTAGGGGGCCCCAGTCATTCCGTTTATTTCAGTCATTTCAGTCATTTCCGTCATTTGTATTTTCCGCTGCAAATTCCGTTTGAGATGCTTATTTGTTCAGGGTGGTGTATTTTATCTCCATATAAAATATACTAGTATTCTGTTTTGTCCTGGTGTAATGTACTTAAACTCCTCATCGGAGTACTTGGTAATATAATGTGGTTCGGTACTACAATTATATTATTTAATTCATCATTTTCATTTGCCTGGTGGGTCCCAGTCGGGGATTCACCGCACTGTAATATCCGCCTAGTTTGGGGTGTTACAGAGTTGGTATCGGAGCGTGGTTTTGAATACTACCCTCCAAGTCATGTCTCATTTGAAATCATCGTCATCGGACTAGTATCATTGGACTTTCGCGTCACGTGTGACCTGTGCAAATGCCGAGCCAATCAGACCAAGAACTGTAAGATTTCTAATGCCATGGTATAATTTCTGGCAATAGTCATCCATTCATAATTCATCAGTTAACAATCCTCAATCATCATTGTCATTTTGACCAGACGGTCAAGTTAACTCATTAATCACCAATTCATTTCATTGTTCGTTGTTGATCGAAGATCGAATCATTAATCTTGTTAACTCATTCAAGATAATCATTTCAATAATTTCATCAGATAATCATGTCACCTCAGTTAATCATTCATGTAATCACCGTGTTAGAGCGCGTATGCTCATTTTCATCATCTCATGTCATAATCATAACGTATATTTCATGCGGTGAATATAATCATCATGTGACTTTCCTACTTCGGTATGGAGAGGGCAAGAAGAGGACGTGGAGGACGAGGCCGTGGAGCGGGCCGAATCCCGAGAGCTCATGTGAATACACGTGCAAACGCGAGGAATAATGCTAATTCATCGAGCGGCGACGCCGCCACTCATTCACCTGGACGCGATCATTCACTATCGGGAGTCGCACTGGACACGGCTCGCCGAGGGTGTCCGGGTTGACCCACTCGCTTTTATGCAGGGCATGAAGGCCCAAATGACCCAGATGGCTCAGTTGATGGAGACAATGCATAACTCCGTCAATCAAAATCAGCAGGCTCCTCCGCCTCCACCTCAGAGGCAAGAGAGGAAAGTGAGAAATATCATCGGCGATATCTCTCGCGAGGCCACCTACTTTTGAGGGCCTGCCTGAGCCGGCAGATATCATTCATTGGCTCGAGCATTTCGAGAAGTTGTTTGCTATGGTAGAGTGTCCCGAAGGACACAAAGTTTCTGTTGCGGCTTACTACCTGGGTAAGAGCGCACATTCTTGGTGGTTATCGTTGAAGCCCACCGAAGGATCTTGTACTTGGGATCAGTTCAAGACTCTCATGATGGAGAGGTATTATCCGGCCCCACTCAGAGAGGCCAAGCTGTCGGAATTGCTCACCCCCGACCCCTCAGCAGACGAGGATGTTCTTGCCATTGCCGAGAAATTTCAGGAACTTCTTCCTTTCGCCTCATCCATCATTCATTCGGAGGCGGATAAGATCAAGTATTTCAGCAAGAGGCTGAAACCCCGTATGAGACTTCAGTTACTTAATCATAATTGCACCACATTGTCCGAATTCATTGAAAAAGCTCTCACCTACGAGCTTACTGCTAAGGAAATTGCTAAGCAGCAACCTTCGTCTGCTAGCAAGAAATCGAAGAATCATAATCAGTCTGAAGGCGGTCAGACAACCTTCAAGAAACCCCGCGGGCTCTGCTTTCCGAGCGACCTCCGGTCGTCTAAACCCGCGGAATCTCGATCCACGAGCGGCGCCTGCCATCACCTGCTACAACCGTGGGGATCTTGGTCATGTCGGCACCAAGTGTCCGAGACGATCATCACGTGTCATAAGCGTGGAATTGTGGGACATAAGGCCCGTTTTGCCGTAGGGACTCCAAACCTACTCGACGTCATCTCGGGCACCTAAGCGATCGGCTCGTAATCAAAGCCACTCAATCGGGCTGTTTAAAACGACGGGAGCGACTAAAGGTGGAGCTTTTAGCCATCAGACGGGAGCGTCCGGTGCCGGGACTAGCAAGCCCCGGATTTATGAGATGAAGAAGACCGATGATCCCGAGGCCCGAATGATCTCAGGTACACTCGATATTCTATCTCAACCTGTGTGTACCCTTTTTGATACTGGTGCATCGCATTCATTCATTTCCGAGTCATGTTTGAGTAGACTACGTCTGGGTAGTGCTACTAGTTGTGAGCCTTATGTCATTGGCCTACCTGATGGTAGACGAATTATCGGCAATCGTGAGATTCAGAATTGTCCGATTCAGTTTCATGGTCGTGTATGGCCAGCGGACCTAATCGTGGTAGATTTGCCGAGAGACGACGTCATCTTGGGTATTGATTGGATGGATCGTCATGATGCCATCATTAGTGTCCGTAAGCGTATGGTCACTATCATTTCGCATTTATGGGGTTGAATGTGTGTTTCAGGAGGTAATCCTTACTGCTCGTAAGGTAATTAATTTGATGAAATCAGTAAGATTACTCAATCTTGGATGTGTCGGTTATTGGTGCTATATGGCCAATACCGAGTTGTCATCAGTAATGTTGACTGATATTCCGTAGTGAGGGAATATGCCGATGTTTTTCCGCACGAGTTACTGGTTTGCCTCCACAGAGGGATGTGGAATTCACGATTGAGTTGGAGCACGGTACGTCCCCGATATCGAAGGCACCGCACGGATGGCCCCGGCCGAAATGCAGAGTTAAAGAACCAACTTGAGGAGTTGTTCGAGAAAGGTTACATCCGACCGAAAGTGCGTCCCCGTGGGAGCACCAAGATTGTTTGTCAAGAAGAAGGATGGTTCATTTCGCTTATGTATTGATTATCGGGAGTTGAACAGGTGACAATCAAGAATAAGTATCCCTTAGCCCGTATTGATGATCTCTTAGATCAACCGCAGGAGCTTCAAGATTTTCCAAGATCGACTTAAGGTCCGGATATCATCGATTGCGGATCCGAGAGTCGGACATCGCGAGACAGCGTTTCAACACGCTATGGTCATTATGAGTTTGTGGTTATGCCGTTCGGATTGACTAATGCACTGCGGTATTCATGGAGTTAATGAATCGGGTTTTCATCGACTTTTGGATCGGTTTGTTGTTGTCTTCATCGATGACATTTTGATTTATTCTCGTGGCCGGAGGAACACGAGTCTCACCTTCATCGAGTGCTCGACGTGTTGAGACGAGAACAACTTTATGGGAAGTTCTCCAAATGTGAGTTACGGATGTCCGAGTGACGTTTCTGACACGTAATTTCATCGACGGAGTTCGTGTCGATCCTCGAAGACGGAGGCTATTCGAGATTGGCTACCTCCGAGCGTTAAGGAAATCAAGTTTCCTCGGATTAGCGGGTTATTATCGGCGATTTGTGGAAGGATTTTCTAAAATCGCTCAACCCTTGACGAACTTATTGCGGAAGGATAAGAAATACACGTGGTCCGACGCGTGTCGGCCGAGTTTTGAGGAACTCAAGAGCCGGTTAATGTCAAGACTGTACTTTCCTTGCCGCAGGAACGGAAGGATTTGTGGTTTATAGTGATGCGTCGGACAGGTCTCGGATGTGTACTCATGCGTAACGGGAAAGTTATTGCCTATGCTTCACGGCAATTGAGACCTTACGAGGTTAATTATCCGACCCACGACTGGATCTAGCAAAGTGGTGTTCGCTGAAGATTTGGCGTCATTACCTTTTGGCGTCACCGCCGGATATTCACCGATCATAAGAGTTTAAAGTATATATTTACTCGAAGGAGTTAAATATGCGTCGAGACGGTGGTTGGAATTAATCAAAGATTATGATATCGAGATCCTCTATCACCCGGCAAGGCGAACGTGCCGCCGACGCCTTGAGTCGTAAGTCCGCTCAGAGAAGATGCTTGCCCGTTTAACGATTCGAAGGAGCTTCAAGGGAATTCCTTAGACCCGAGATCGAGGTCCGCTTGGCGAGTTCGGGCGGCTTTGTATGTTAGAGATTTCATCGTCACTAGAGGAGACAATTCGAGAGAATCGGGGTTCGGACCCATCATTGTTACGCATCCGTGAGGATGTGGCTCGAGGAAAGCCCTGGATTTGTGGTCCACGAGGATGGACTTTTGAGGTTTAAGAATCGGTTGTGTGTACTGCGAATGACGAGTTGAAAACTCGATTTTGAAAGAAGCTCATGCTACCCCTTATTCTCGCATCCGGTCTAGCAAGATGTACAAGGACTTGAAACAAAATTACCGGTGGAGTAATATGAAGCGAGAAGTCGCAGAATTTGTTTCGAGATGCTTAACTCACAACAAGTTAAGATTGAACATCGGCGATCAAGTGGGTATGCTGAAACCTCTTCCTATTCCCGAATGGAAGTGGGAAGACATTTCTATGGATTTCATCACGAGTTTGCCGACGAGTCGTCGTGGCATGAATACGATCTGGGTGATCGTGGACCGCTTAACTAAATCAGCTCATTTCCTTGAGATCAAGGATACGTGGGGTCCCGAGAGACTTGCCCAACTTTTCATCAAAGAGATAGTGAGACTGCACGGTACTCCTAAGAGTATCGTTTCTGATCGTGACGGACGGTTTGTGTCGCATTTTTGGAAATCAGTTCATCGTGCTATGGGAACCCAGCTTAATCTCAGTACCGCTTTTCATCCTCAGTCCGACGGACAATCAGAGAGGACCATTCAGACATTAGAGGACATGTTGAGGGCATGCGTCCTCGATTGGAAAGACGATTGGGAAGCCCAACTACCTTTGATCGAGTTCACGTATAATAATAGCTGGCATGCTTCGATCAAGATGGCACCTTACGAGGCCTTGTATGGTCGTCGTTGTCGATCTCCGTTGTGTTGGGACGACTTATCAGAATCAATCGGCACCGAGCCCGATATGCTTATAGCCGCCCGTGAGAAGGTAACTTTGATCAGGAATCATTTGTTGACCGCCGAGTCGACAGAAATCATATGCAGATAACCGTCGTCGACCATTAGAGTTCGAGACAGGTGACCACGTGTTGGTCAAGGTATCCCCGAGTCGTGGTATCTTCCGTTTCGGGAAGAGGGGGAAGTTGAGTCCGAGATTCATTGGACCGTTTGAGATTTTGGATCGAGTGGGCGAGTTAGCTTATCGTTTGGCTTTACCTCCGGCGTTGAGCCGAATTCATAATGTGTTTCATGTCTCTTAGTTGTGGAAGTATGTTGCCGACCCGAGTCACATACTTCAGTTCGATGAGATCGAGATCGCCGACGATCATTCATATGAGGAGCGTCCTGTGCGAGTTTTAGAGCGGCGAATCAAACAGTTGAGGAATAAGACGATTCCTTTGGTTAAAATTCAGTGGTCTAGACACGGAGTCGAAGAGGCTACTTGGGAAACCGAGGATAGTATGCGGGAGAGTTATCCCGAGTTGTTTGACCCTTAGTTTCGGGGACGAAACTCTTTTAAGGGGGGGTGTATGTAATACCCGGTTGTAATTCAGTAATTATCATTCAGTATTTATCATTCAGTAATTGATACTCAGTAATTCTCACTCAATATTGATCATTTGTCACTCATATTCAATCATGGTATTCATCATTCAGAGTAATTGTATCGTGTATCATACGACATTCATCACTAATCTGATTGGAGTTTCGTGCCGTGTTTATTATCATTGTCATTTCCGTTGCGAGCTGTGCGTGAGGAGTAGCGCACGCTACGTATTCCTTTAGCGTACGCTAATTGGGTATAGGTAGCGCACGCTACCACTCAGCTTTAGCGCACGCTAAGGTTACCCTGGCTGCAGTCCAGAAGGTACTGGACTGCAGGTGAGTGTGTAGTAGCGCACGGTACTAATGGTAAGTAGCGCGCTAGTGGGTTGTAGTAGCGCACGCTAATATGTGGTGTAGCGCGCGCTAAGGACAGATCGATTGAGTCCGTGGCTACCGACTCGCACCGATTAATTCATAGCGCACACTATGCG
This sequence comes from Orobanche coerulescens, assembly GCA_033398695.1. Taxonomy (NCBI): domain Eukaryota; kingdom Viridiplantae; phylum Streptophyta; class Magnoliopsida; order Lamiales; family Orobanchaceae; genus Orobanche; species Orobanche coerulescens. Next base: position 115,782,486 of record CM065815.1, on the reverse strand, counting down.
TGATATTTAGCGTACGCAATCGATGTTATAGCGCACGCTAAACAATGGTTGTAGCGCATGCTATCGAGGTCAGATCAGAGAACAGGCAGTTTCTGGACTCCAGTACTGGGCATCAAATTATTCGTTAGCGCACGCTAACTATGAGCAATTGCGTACGCTAGTAGTATGGTCGTAGCGCACGCTACAAAAGGTACGTAGCGCGCGCTACCGTGTTCGGACAGTGGGTACTGGAATACCCAAATTTCCCGTTAGCGCACGCTACGCATTAGGGCTAGCGCACGCTAACCTGGACTGACTATAAATTGGACAGTTTAGTCAGAGTTCGTCATTTATCATTCTAATCTCTTTCTCTCGTCGGTTCTTGGTGATTTGGGCGATTTTGAGAGTATCCTTTTAGGTGTAATCATCAATCATCATCTTCAAGTCTTTGAGTTGGATTAATCATCACTTCATCATCTCCAATCCATCGAATCAAAGGTATTAATTTCTTGGATCTAGAATTTCGGATTTTTGGGTTTTCCTTCCGATTTCTTCGTGTAAGCTTGGATTATCATTGGAATATGTTAGATATGAATTATCTACCTTGGATAAATATATTCCTACGGATTTAATGGTTATTTTTCGGAATTATTACAAGAACCCTTGGGGTTGACTTCGGTTAATTGGGGATTTTCCGATTGAGGTTGTTGTAATCATGATTTATGGATTCCTAATGGATTATTGATATCATTGAAGTGTTTTGTTAGTTCGAAATACTCATTTTAGTGTTGGTTTCGACATATTCGGGATTGGATATTTTCGAAGTCGTGTGGTTGGTTACGTATTCGTTAGAATGCCCCAATGAGTTCGATTATCGTTGTTTCGACCTTTGGGTTAGTCGTGTTTTGTTGTTTGATGCGTGTATTGAACGGTTGTTGGTAATTATTGTTATTCAAGGTTGTTCGAGCGACCGGTATTTCACTTAGGACGTTGTTCGTGGACGGACATTCTTCATCGGTATTGAGTAAGTTGATTCTTACTCGGTTAAAAGGATATTCATTCCTTTTGTTGTTGATCATTCATAATCATAACTCATTCATCATTGTATTAATCATTTTGAGACTTGTAATTGTCGGATAATCATTTCATTAGCGAGGAACGGCGGTTCCAATCACTTCATTGAAAACTATCAATCACTTCATTATCACTTTCGTATCGGTGAGTCATTCTTGACTTTGTCGGATTATTATTATTCATTGATATTCATTATGGTCATTCTTGTTCATATGACCTTCTGGGTTCATATTGCGTGGCCGGGTGCGGATGTGTGGAATTTTTAGTCGGGCACGTGATGGCCATGTATTGGGAGTGATACATTGGACTGTGCACACGGTAACGATTACCTCCGTGAGACTAATTAGGTACAAGGACGGGTGTGCCCGGTCACCCGTCTTGTACACTTGCATAGAACACTACGGGCATACTATGATGCTCCTCTTCAGCGTAATTCATAACTAAGGATATTTCATAACTTCAGTTAAATCATGTTTGTGTATTTTCAACCCTTGAGGATTGTTGTTACGTAATCGACCCGTTGGGGATTTTGTTTTCGTGTCACGGCAAGGCAAAGGCACGGAAGAGCATCTTGACGCGACGAGTCCCAGTGATACTAGTAGGGGGCCCCAGTCATTCCGTTTATTTCAGTCATTTCAGTCATTTCCGTCATTTGTATTTTCCGCTGCAAATTCCGTTTGAGATGCTTATTTGTTCAGGGTGGTGTATTTTATCTCCATATAAAATATACTAGTATTCTGTTTTGTCCTGGTGTAATGTACTTAAACTCCTCATCGGAGTACTTGGTAATATAATGTGGTTCGGTACTACAATTATATTATTTAATTCATCATTTTCATTTGCCTGGTGGGTCCCAGTCGGGGATTCACCGCACTGTAATATCCGCCTAGTTTGGGGTGTTACAGAAGAGGAGTCCGACTCGGACTACATCAACCGGGTTGACATGATCATCCTCAACGGCGAGGCCGTAAGCGATGAGACCGCCCTCTACGCGGTCCTAGGAGGTTTTCAGGGCTTCTCGCCTATGTTCAGGCATCTCACGAAGACCCTACCGACGACCTACGCAGCCTTCCGGGCTAGAGCCGCAGATTTCCTGTCCAGGCAAAGGATTCTTCTTGGCCTAGGAGTAGAGCGATCGGCGCCCGCGCGACGACCTCCAGTCTACCAGCCCGGTCGCTACTATCCAGCAGGGTCGGAGGACTCGCTCACCGCATACAGTCCACCATTTTAAATGAGGGACTAACTCCCGCCGATCGCCGATATCGACCTACGAATAAAGCGATCGGCTGCTGAGTGACGATCGCCAGCCTTCCGGCCCGATCGCCGATCATCACGCTACATCATCAGCAGCCCGGTGGGCACGATCGCCATCTACAGTCCAGCATATAACATGACGGATTAAGGCACGAGATCGCCTCCACCGCACATAATAAAGCCATGGTCCTAGCAGTCGACGGAACCGGCTGCTTCGGCCATGCAAGGTCCCTTTCGGCCGAGATCGCCCGCCCTTCGTTTAAATACGAGGCCGGCGTAGTCTGAGGGCTCTCCAACATTAATCAGTGGACACATGCCACAACCCCGTCTCAACGTACACTGTTGAGGTCGGCCATCTCCATGGCTGGCCGAGGTGGAAGCAGAGCTAACAAGCCGCGGGCGTGGAGTTGATTCATCCGACGCTGCCCCGCGCAAGGACTCCTCTAGACCGAGACCGCACGCCCTTCGTTTAAATACGAGGCGAGGCGCAGCCTAACAGAGGACCCTCATTGTAACACCCCCAAGTTATTCAGGGTATATTACAGCGCCGTGAGCCCCGCCGTGGGACACACAAGGCTAAACATACGCGGAACTATAAAACATGACCGATAAGGTCTACGTACAATGGAAAGAAAGACGATACAAATGGTATTCAAAACCATAACCAATGAAACCATATACATCACTGCACAAATCAATACCTCGGCAACACAGGCCGGAACATCAAGGAAACTGAAATACAATACTCGAGTATTTAAAATCCATTCCAGTACAACAACACTGAATGGAGGAATCCAAAAAGATAACCGGAGACAAGACACAGTATCACACTTGCCCATCATCTTCATGCCGACCCGATACCCGCCTGTCCTCTCTCCTGTAACCTGAAATACATAAAAGGTATTTCCCCCATAAAGGGGTTAGCCGTCGAATAGCTAGTGCAAGTATAACAGTATGAAACACAATACTCCTCGACAATAAAGTAAATGTAATCCGTCAATTCATCAATATCCGTCAATTCATCAAATTTAAGACTAGTATTCCGGAATAACTAAATCTCATAGTATCACATCAAGACGTATATGAATACCGTGGAACCGCACCAAAGGCTACGGAACCCTTAGGGGACCTATCGGCCCGCCCCAAAGTGGTTCGTTCATATCGTCCGTCATTATTGCATGTATGAATACCGTGGAACCGCACCAGAGGCTACGGAACCCTCAGAGGACCCATCGGCCCGTCCCGGAGTGGTTAATTCATATTATCCATGGAATCGCACTGCAGGCTACGAAACCCTCGAGGACCATTGGCCCGTCCCGGAGTGGATAGAAATAATCATGCCATTAATATTGCATACTTTCAAAGTCGATAACGCACATTCATAAATATATACTTGCCATGAATAATCTAATACGCAACGAACAGAATGGAAAGTCACCGACGAATGCTAGGAACCATCGAAAACGAACCTAACGATTCGAAGAATACAATCACAACAGATTCTAAACGAATACGGAATTGGAATACGCCCGGAAACCCACCTACGATTCATGTATATTCGTATAAAAACGACAACGAGGGCGGACCACAACCAAACCCTCTCGATTTCGTAAAAATCACGAAATATACCATGAATCCGTAGGGAAACTGAGAGTACCAACAAGATTAATCATATTCATCATGAATTTCTCATCAAAACCGAATGAATCGGACAAAACCACGAAAATCCCCAAATCTCCCCAAAAGTAGGGTTCTAAAGATCTAACCTTGATTCGAGATCGAAGGATGTTATAGGACGATTGATCGGTGATATAAACTCGAAACTTCGTGGATTTGTTGTTCAACAACATGGTTTCGTCTCCTCCAAACCCCACCAAGGAACGAAGAGAAATGAAATGAAAAATGACGGAGAAAGTCGCCGGTCTCTGTCATTTTTATATCGGGCGGAACTAGCGTCGCTAGCCTTCCGCCTAGCGTGCGCTTATCGGCCCAAGACGGCCGAGCACTCTCGCCATGGCCCGCATGACCCGGCACCACCGACCACCCCGCCACCATGACTCGACCGCCCGACTCGCTAGCGTGCGCTACGGCCGGAAGCTCGCGCGCTTAGCCGACCACCAAAGAGCCACCGGACTAACAAACTCACCAGTAGCGTCGCTAGTTGGCGGCGGCGTCGCTACCCTCGCCGGTAGCGTGCGCTACGACCAACAAGAGCGTGCGCTACCCGCCGATCCCGACCGAGTCCGTAACCTCGTAATCCTCCGCCTGTGCCCGATAGCGTACGCCGGGCCGACTCGACAACGTGCGCTACATTGCCGAGCTAGCCCTGGCCAGAAGGCAGCGTGCGCTTACGGTTCTGCCGTGCTCGCTCGGTGCGCCATCGTCCGGCGTAACTCGCGACCGTCCGGCCGATCCGCAATCGTCCGGCCAGTGCCCGACCACCGTGGCTCGACGACTCGATTTCCAAAACGTCGGAACGAACACGACGAAAAGTTCGCGGACAACATCAACGACCCGAAATGAAAGCGTAAGGTAATAATTTAATCATACGCGACCGAGAAAAGAGTCGAGACAACGAATACGATAGAATACCCACAACTTTGGGTAAATTACAAACGCCCAAAACGACCGAAATTCACAATACGCGATCGAAAAACCAAACCGAAGTTCACAAAACTACTAACAAAGATAAACGGACTTACGGGAAACTCGAAACAGCAGTTAAGAACGAGATTCGCAAGAATCGAACTCAAGAGCGGAAAGACGCTGAAAAGCACGGAACTCAACAAAACGAAACCGAAACGTACACTGATGTCATAAAGTGTAAAATTATTCATTCTCGTGGTGACGAAACGGTCCCAAGCGAGTTGTCAAAACGGACTTCCGCCAAAAATAGAAAATTACCAGAATCAAAATTACGGGTATTACATTCTACCCTCCTTAAAAGAAGTTTCGTCCCGAAACTTAAAACAGTAGGAGAAGAAATATTCACAGAAAACTCAACGAGATACACAAGAACCGAATACTTACGCCTAATCGGCGAGTATTCAATATAGAACACAACAATACATTACCCGAAGGTAAACCGAACCAATGCCGAAAAGATACGAATTCACAATGCCCGAAGGCTCCAACGGAAAATACCGATACATCATAATGGCTCAAGGCCGAATGTACCCAAAGTCAGAATCATCACAAAATAGATCTCAAAGAAATCAACCTGATCCGGACATACCCCTCGGCGTATGAACAACCAGTCGCAAATCGTCGGACATATCCAATACAACATGGACTACGAACGATCAACCAATAAAGCTCAAGAGGGACATCACAGTACGCCCGATCCGGAAATGTGTCCGTGCACATGTCCAACCCGTATACAGAATCCAGAATATACGTGTGACAATGTACCTAATTAGCCTCAAGAACTACGTCTCGTGTGCACGGTCCAATGCGGAAACATCCACGCATGACCATCGAGTGCCTGGCTAAAAATCCTACACATAACCAATCGGCATGCAGACATGATTCCAGATATGCCACGATACAACATGACAACGAAACTCAAGGGATAAAACATCCAATACGGATCATACGACTCACCAAGTGAACGATGACACACGAATAATGAAAGATCGACACGACCAACGATATTCAAAACAACCATCCTGGGATCAGAATTCCCTAAGGACCGATTAACACGGCAATAACCACAACACCACAATTCGGGAAATCCTCCACCCTCAACGATCACAAAATTATCGAGTTCACCAGAATAATAGTGTGCTGCCCTGAGTTGGCCAACACGACAATAATAACTCACAGATGGGCACTATCCTCGGCGATCCCCATTCAATATCTCGATTGTCTTCGAACGACCAATCGATAACGACTCAACGGATGGGAACTATCTTCGACAGTCCCGATTCAATACTTCGGTTACCTTAGAACGGTAACTCGATAACAACGGTACAACGGATGTCTCGGCACACTTAAATCAGTTACCGATAATGAAGATGAAATTCGAATACATCAATGCCTTCAATCGGCCGTTTACGAACAACAATAGCATTTGGCATGATTTGTCGACGGGTGTCGTATCAAACGATCCCCTGATATCAAAACAATCATAAGGAGACCAAGTCTTGAAATGATTCACACATTCGTACACCTACACGATAACATTAGTCTCATTGATTAGTACGAGTATAAAGCTTGCCTCGATATCAATACAACGAATTACCAATTCAGTTGATTCGTCTTACGAATTCCTCAGTCTCGACCAAGTTAATCTACGAACCCTTCAACCTTAACCGCAACACAACAGTCATAATTCACGATCAAACATCATATCTTATTGTAAAACGAAGGATTAATAATCAACAAGTTCGATGACGACCAATATCAATACCACCAAACCACAAACTCAATCGTTTCACTATATCTTGACTAATCACAATCCGAACAATCCAACTCGGACACTTACACATCCTGTCCACAATACGAGTGAAATATGATGATCATATCAGCAACAAATGAGGACCAATAATAAGGGTCTAAATGTTCCAAACTAAATTCTTAAATTCGAATTGATAAGGTTCCCTTCTCGTAAGTCCATCGTTAAAATTTACTTATGACCGTCATCATTTCGAATCATCCGACTCGTTCAAAACAATAGATAATCCTACTAAAAAGGTTATCAAATAGTCCAATCATTCGACTTGAACATTTGCTCCAATACGTATGGACTTCCAAATTCGGAGATGAATAATAGTCTCATCAAACTCATAATCACATTCGTATTCTTATACGGATATTATATCAGACACATAGTTTAGCTCTAGATATGAATATTCCATATTCATTTTCAAAACATCAACACTTCTAAAAAAAAAAATTCATCACATCGCATAATTCAAGAGTTCTTCAAGAACACGAAATATCCGAAATCCCATTCAGAACAACATATCCGAGGTGTATATCTCCATGTTACCATTTTCTTCGTCATGCCAGTCATACAACCTTAAGAGTCGCACAATCATCATTACCATATGAAGAAGGTCTCAATAATCATATCAATATCCGAAATCTCTTTTTACAATTCCAATAAATCTCGTATAACATTATCACATGATACCAAAATTGTAACACCCCAGATCCTCCTGGGAATATTACACGCCGTAAACCCTTCTCACAAGGATTTACCAGGCTAAGCACAATTTTCCACGTCATTTCTAAAATGTTAAAAAGATCGATGACGGTAATATATATTTTTTTTAAAAAATTAAGAAAAAATCATTTTCCAAATACCGTCAAAATAATCAAGGCCAAAATGCCAAAGACTCGATTTAGGGAATCGGTTTTACTAAATAAAAATTCATTGACAAAATACCAAAAGCCATTTCAAAATACTCACGCAATGGATAAAAGTACATCCAATTTATGCATTTTCATTGAAATAAGACGAACATCAAAATACACGATTCCCGAGATACTCCCTCCCAAGTAGTAATCCTTAAAGAAATGAACCACTATCAAAGGGATACGAGGACTACCATGTATGGACGAACCACGAAGAAGAATAATTTGAACTCCATTCCAAGAATCATCAAAAACTTCAAGAACAATACTTAAATCCGAGCTCTCCATCTTAATCTTGTTTGAGAGAATCATCTCTCAATGTTTAGGAACTTCAAGTACTTCCCAAGGTTCTCTCTATTGACTGAAGGAAGGAGAATGGACAAAATGCCTCACAAAGACTCGTCTATCCTCTCTATAAAACACATCACTAGCGCGCGCTAGACCTTATATTTAGCGTGCGCTACATGACTAGCGTGCGCTATCCTTCCTTGATAGCGTGCGTTAACGGGCAGTCCAGAAGCTACTACATTGCTTCAAAATTCATTTAACGTACGTAATGCCCATGCATTAGCGTACGCTAACAGGCGTTGACTTGATACAGTGAAATGCTCAGTAGCGTGCGCTATTCTTCGACCTTAACGCGCGCTAATCGTCGTTGACTTGCTACAGTATCGTGCCCCCACATGCCGAAAGCATCCGCGATTATCGGGATTCCTTTGACCGATATGGAATTAGCGTGCGCTAATCATACGGTTTTAACGTGCGCTAACTCTACACGATAAGCACTCGTTGACCTTATCTGGACACGCGTCGAACATGGCCGGGTCCACCCGCCGAAAGCTAAGATTCCATTATTGGCGATCTGGTGTTAGCGTGCGCTAACCAACATGCGTTAGCGTGCGCTAACTAAATATAAAAATCAACCTGGGCCTACCTGTCGGCCACCTTCCGAAACTAACCCATCAAGTCGTTACGTACGTTAGGGGTCCTCCTTAGCGTACGTAACCGAATCTCTTAGCGTGCGCTAAGTATGCACCGTAGCGTACGCTAAGTATATATCTTAGCGCGCGCTAGGCATACCTTGTAGCGTGCGCTAACGTAGCTGTACTTAGCCATTTTCCGCTATTCTCTACCAACATCTCGACATACCAAACGATCATACGGCACAATGAATACATATACGCATTCAGCAACATTGTCATACGTTCACATCATGCTCAAGCATAATTATCCAACATATAAATCCAAAATCACCAAGATAACCAAGAATTATCGAATAATCCAAACAACATACTTACAGGTCTGTGAAGTCGATGATCTCCCGTGGTACTAGCATGCGACTCCCAAACAAAGTCTTAACACAAAACCGATACACGCTAATATCAAAATTAGCAATTTGACAGAATCTCAAGGAAGGGTTCACGTCCGTAACCACAGTCACGACTTCTTCTCCTTACATTCAACATTCTAAAGGGCACACACGTGCGGAAGTATAATCCAAATCGCACCTTCTCGAAGTGACCAATTCCAAAGAATACCAAGCTAAAAACAAAACGGTCAAGATAATACAAGAAGAGTGAGAGGACTTACAAGTACCGGTCGCACTGTGATGATGGCAGAGTAGTGATACTGTGGGCAAATGACGACTCAATCGACCCAAAAGACCGACAGCCTAGGTATCCATAAACCTAAGCTCTGATACCATATTCTGTAACACCCCCAAGTTATTCAGGGTATATTACAGCGCCGTGAGCCCCGCCGTGGGACACACAAGGCTAAACATACGCGGAACTATAAAACTTGACCGATAAGGTCTACGTACAATGGAAAGAAAGACGATACAAATGGTATTCAAAACCATAACCAATGAAACCATATACATCACTGCACAAATCAATACCTCGGCAACACAGGCCGGAACATCAAGGAAACTGAAATACAATACTCGAGTATTTAAAATCCATTCCAGTACAACAACACTGAATGGAGGAATCCAAAAAGATAACCGGAGACAAGACACAGTATCACACTTGCCCATCATCTTCATGCCGACCCGATACCCGCCTGTCCTCTCTCCTGTAACCTGAAATACATAAAAGGTATTTCCCCCATAAAGGGGTTAGCCGTCGAATAGCTAGTGCAAGTATAACAGTATGAAACACAATACTCCTCGACAATAAAGTAAATGTAATCCGTCAATTCATCAAATTTAAGACTAGTATTCCGGAATAACTAAATCTCATAGTATCACATCAAGACGTATATGAATACCGTGGAACCGCACCAGAGGCTACGGAACCCTTAGGGGACCTATCGGCCCGCCCCAAAGTGGTTCGTTCATATCGTCCGTCATTATTGCATGTATGAATACCGTGGAACCGCACCAGAGGCTACGGAACCCTCAGAGGACCCATCGGCCCGTCCCGGAGTGGTTAATTCATATTATCCATGGAATCGCACCAGAGGCTACGAAACCTTCAGAGGACCATTGGCCCGTCCCGGAGTGGATAGAAATAATCATGCCATTAATATTGCATACTTTCAAAGTCGAGAACGCACATTCATAAATATATACTTGCCTTGAATAATCGACGACGCAACGAACAGAATGGAAAGTCACCGACGAATGCTACGAACCATCGAAAACGAACCTAACGATTCGAAGAATACAATCACAACAGATTCTAAACGAATACGGAATTGGAATACGCCCGGAAACCCACCTACGATTCATGTATATTCGTATAAAAACGACAACGAGGGCGGACCACAACCAAACCCTCTCGATTTCGTAAAAATCACGAAATATACCATGAATCCGTAGGGAAACTAAGAGTACCAACAAGATTAATCATATTCATCATGAATTTCTCATCAAAACCGAATGAATCGGACAAAACCACGAAAATCCCCAAATCTCCCCAAAAGTAGGGTTCTAAAGATCTAACCTTGATTCGCTGGATCGAAGGATGTTATAGAACGATTGATCGGTGATATAAACTCGAAACTTCGGATTTGTTGTTCAACAACATGGTTTCGTCTCCTCCGAAACCCCACCATGGAACGAAGAGAAATGAAATGAAAAATGACGGAGAAAGTCGCCGGGTCTCATTTTTATATCGGGCCGGAACTAGCGTCGCTAGCCTTCCTAGCGTGCGCTTATCGCCAAGACGGCCGAGCACTCTCCGCCATGACCCGCATGACCCGGCACCACCGACTCGCCCGCCGACCATGACTCGACCGCCCGACTCCCGCTAGCGTGCGCGCTACGGCCGAAGCTCTGCGCGCTAGCCGACGATCCGGAGCCACCGGACTAACAAACTCACCAGTAGCGTCGCTAGTTGGCCGGCCATGCGCTACCCGCCGCTAGCGTGCGCTACGACCGACGATAGCGTGCACTACCCGCCGATCCCGACCGAGTCCGTAACCTCGTAATCCTCTGCCCGAGCCCGATAGCGTCTGGCCGACTCGACAACGTGCGCTACATTGCCGAGCTAGCGCACGCAGGCCCCGGCCGTAGGCGTGCGCTACGCCGGTTCTCGCCGTGCTCGGCCGGCTGCGACCATCGTCCGGCGAACTCGCGACCGTCCGGTCGATCCCCAATCGTCCGCCGCGTGCCCGACCACTGTGGCTCGGCGACTCGATTTCCGAAAACGCATTTTAACGAACACGACGAAAAGTTCGCGGACAACATCAACGACCCGAAATGAAAGCGTAAGGTAATAATTTAATCATACGCGACCGAGAAAAGAGTCGAGACAACGAATACAGATAGAATACCCACAACTTTGGGTAAATTACAAAACGGCCCAAAACGCCCGAAATTCACGATACGCGATCGAATAACCAAACCGAAGTTCACAAAACTTCTAACAAAGTTAAACGGACTTACGGGAAACTCAAATGATTTAGAACGAGATTCGCAAGAATCGAACTCAAGTGCGGAAAGTCGCTGAAAAGCACGGAACTCAACAAAACGATACCGAAACGAACTCGGATGTCAAAAAGTGTAAAATTAATCATTCTCAGGGTGACGAAACGATCCCAAGCGAGTTGTCAAAACGGACTTCCGCCAAAAATAGAAAATTACCAGGAATCAAAATTACGGGTATTACACTCATAATAAAGTGAGTCACGAGACACTCAATGTCTTCGCGCATTTAGACACGGTCATGGAGTCGGTCCATCGATCTCCGCGACTGTGCACGATTCCTCAAACGAAGCGAAACCACCAAGTTTCCGAGGGGATCGGCTAATGTTGTTTTTGCAGGTACAAGACCGAAAGATAGCTAAGTGTCACGCCCCGAGAGAAATGACCGACAGAATGCTCGGACAGACCCGCACAGAGGAGTGCGAGGTTCAGCAGATCAACGTGCACGGGGCACGTTCGGGACAGCTAGGCCGTGTGGAGCGGCACAACAAACTGAGGGACTTAGCCGTGTGGCGCGGCATGCGTGGATGTATGGCCGAGCAAGCAGGCCAACCGGGCAACAGAGTGCCCGACCGAGGGACAAAGCCATCAGGCCTGATGCGGGACTACCTGGGCGGCTGGACAAGGCACGCCAGGAACCGAACGGACGAGTGCAGCGGACAGGCACGCCGCTTCGGGACAACGTGGGGCAAGATGACGAGACGAGGCACATCCGAGGGCCGAGACTCGGACACGGGCGACGGACACCCGCGAGGGGTGCGCGCGAGGCGCTGGGCGCGCGCGCGGGCGGCGCGCGAGGGATGCACGGAGCACCCTCCCCCTATAATAGGCTTAGCGGGAAAATGCCTTGTGATGGCAGTGGACATTGGAAAGCTGAGGAGTCCACTGTGAGGAAGTTATACTCGGAACATTCCAGAAACGGACCGGGATGGTCCAGAACATCAAAGATGAATCCGGAGGCATGTGTGGAAGGCCGGGCCGGATCGGGTCGGGTTACATGGAAACGGGCCGAGTCGGGCCGAGCAGGCCGGGTCGGGCCGAACGAACCGGGAAGATCCAGAAACATGTGGAAGGTGCTAGAGACTCTTGGATGAGTCTAGACTTGTAATCTAGTAGATGATTCTAGACATTTGTAAAGGCTTTTGTACTTAGAACACTCTAGAAATTGTAATAGTGTAGGAGGATCTAGAAGCCTCCAAATGAGGAGGTGGAGGAAGGTTCTAGAGATAGATGAGTAGTATATATAGGGAGGTTGAGGCTCATTTGCAGCCATCCTTGGGAATTCATTTGTAAGAGACATACTTGTAACTCTTTACAACTTAGTGGAAGAAAACTTTCCTCAACCCATTGCCTCTCTTTCGTTGTGCCTACTTTCATACTTAGCCAAATTCGGGGTGTTTAAGGCTGACTAGCAAGAGGGTTGCTAGGCCGCACGACGCTTAGGAGCATAGCAAACTCTAAGCCCGTGACAAGTGGTATCAGAGACATCGTTAGCCACACAAGGAGGTGTGCAGGACTGCGGGAGTCTACGCTGACGATCAGCAGGCATCATGGCCGACGGACAGATCGAGGCAGGCATCAATGTGGAGGACGGACGAGTCACAGAGGCTGACAAGGTCCGGGGACGTGGAGAAGTCCCAGCTGAAGGAAAAGCCAAGCGTGGCAAGAGCAAGGCGCGCGGTGTGGTGCCGCCGCAACACGAGGAGAACCCGGCACGAAGCCGACTTCTTGAGGATGAAGACATCCGAAAGATCATACTCACCTTAGCAAACCGCCTACCCGACATCGAGGACGACATCGAAGCTCTTGGGCAGCGCATCACTAACACCCAATTGAGCACGGAGGAACGCGTGGGTACTCGAGAAAGCCGGCCAACTGGAAGGGCACACGTTGGGCCAGCTCGAGACCTTCAAGAGGGAACAACTCTCGTTGCGCAAGGAGCTAGCAACGATCGAGGATCATGTGGCAGCCAGCATCATGGAGATACGCAAGCAGTATGCCGAGTTTTGCGAGGTAAGTGCCAAATGATTTGAAGATTTTTGTGATAAAATCTGTCGGGCAAGCAACTCGGGCACCAACTCGAATGGTGGGCCGAGCTGGAACAGCACATTTGGCGGGGCGAGGTTCGAGGGACCAAGGGTTGAGGTCCCCAAACCCAAGGAGTTCATTGGCAAGAGAGATGCCAAGTCAATCGAGGAGTTCCTGTGGCGAATGGAACTTTACTTTGATGGTCTGGGACTGACGGACGAGAAGGCCAAGGTACGGCAGGCTGCACTATATCTTGCCAACGATGCAGCGATGTGGTGGCGTCATCGACAGGCCGGTGTTACGAAAGGAACTTGTCAACCAATCGGGACTTGGGACGAGTTCGTGTCGGAACTCAAGGCACAATTCTATCCCGAGAACACATGCTATGAGGCAAGGAAGAAACTCCGCGAGCTCAAGCACAAGACTACCATTCGGGACTATGTTCGGGACTTTACATCGATCATGCTCCAGATTCCGGACATGACCGAGGATGATCGACTATTTTTCTTCCTGGATGGACTACCGAGTTGGAGTCGGGACAGTACAAAGCCGCGAGGTGAATCTGTCAACGAGGCAATCAAAGTGGCCGAGTCCCTAGCCGAATTCGAGAAGAGGAAAGAGCCGCGAGCTGAGGGTCAAGCCAAAGGCGGGGAGACACCCGCACGTCGACAAAGAACCACCCAACCATCACGTGGAAGATTCGGGACGAGACCGCAACACGATGCGGACAAGCAATACAACTCGGGTGAACGCAGGGGCGCTCCCGACCAACGAGGATGCTTTATGTGCGGCGGAGCTCATCGGATGAAGGACTGTCCGAAGATGGGGAAGCTCAACGCCATGGCCGAATGCGAGGGGCCAACGATTGATCACGACGTGCGCAGTAAGCACGATTCAACAACTTAATTGCGCCGTCGGTGCAGCGGCGAGGACCGCGAGGGAGCAAGTTGATGTTCGTGGAAGGAACCATCAACCACCAACCCATCAAGGCCTTGGTCGACACGGGAGCCGACTACAACTATATCACTGCGGCCGAAGCCAAGAGATTGGGACTACTTGTGCAGCCATGCAAGGGCTGGATGAAGTCCAACAACGGACCAGCACGGTCACGAGGGGCAAGAACGGGGTGCGAATCGTGCTTGGAGACTGGGAAGGCCGAGTGCATTTCAAAGTCACCACGATGGACGATCGGGATCTCATTTTGGGAATGGACTTTCTGGAGAAGAACAATTTTGCCTTTTTCCCAAAAGCAAAGACACTATGGGCGAACGGTCAGAACAAACCCATCATTATCCCCTCGATCGTGGAACAAGTCCCGTGACGCAATGATGACGACACTTCGATTTGAAGAAGTCGATCAAGAGGAAATGCCGATGTATTATGCAGGATCAATGCGGTACATCGAGGCACCGAGTGGCGGACGCGTCGACGGGGACGCCGACGAACAGCGGGGAGAGTGTCACGCCCGAGAGAAATGACCGATGTAATGCACTCGCACAGAGGAGTGCGAGGTTCAAGAGATCAACGCACGGGCACGTTCGGGACAGCTAGGCCGTGTGGAGCGGCACAACAAACTGAGGGACTTAGCCGTGTGGCGCGGCATGCGTGGATGTATGGCCGAGCAAGCAGGCCAACCGGGCAACAGAGTGCCCGACCGAGGGACAAAGCCATCAGGCCTGATGCGGGACTACCTGGACGGCTGGACAAGGCACGCCAGGAACCGAACGGACGAGTGCAGCGGACAGGCACGCCGCTTCGGGACAACGTGGGGCAAGATGACGAGACGAGGCACATCCGAGGGCCGAGACTCGGACACGGGCGACGGACACCCGCGAGGGGTGCGCGCGAGGCGCGCGCCAAGGCGGCGCGCGAGGATGCACGGAGCACCCTCCCCTATAATAGGCTTAGCGGGAAAATGCCTTGTGATGGCGGTGGACATTGGAAAGCCGAGGAGTCCACTGTGAGGAAGTTATACTCGGAACATTCCGTAAACGGACCGGGATGGTCCAGAACATCAAAGATGAATCCGGAGGCATGTGTGGAAGGCCGGGCCGGATCGGGTCGGGTTACATGGAAACGGGCCGAGTCGGGCCGAGCAGGCCGGGTCGGGCCGAATGAACCGGGAAGATCCAGAAACATGTGGAAGGTGCTAGAGACTCTTGGATGAGTCTAGACTTGTAATCTAGTAGATGATTCTAGACATTTGTAAAGGCTTTTGTACTTAGAACACTCTAGAAATTGTAATAGTGTAGGAGGATCTAGAAGCCTCCAAATGAGGAGGTGGAGGAAGGTTCTAGAGATAGATGAGTAGTATATATAGGGAGGTTGAGGCTCATTTTCAGCCATCCTTGGGAATTCATTTGTAAGAGACATACTTGTAACTCTTTACAACTTAGTGGAAGAAAACTTTCCTCAACCCATTGCCTCTCTTTCGTTGTGCCTACTTTCATACTTAGCCAAATTCGGGGTGTTTAAGGCTGACTAGCAAGAGGGTTGCTAGGCCGCACGACGCTTAGGAGCATAGCAAACTCTAAGCCCGTGACATAAGCCAATCGAACATGATAGCCCAAGTCCGAATCCTAAGTCGAATCAGCTCAGATCGCCCGTCCTCATCCATACACGATCACCAACAAGAACCACCTCGCCCCATGTCTTCAACATAGAAGCAAGCTGGGGGGCAATTGTTGTGTCAAGAATTAACACCTTCCGACCGGCGATCGCCTAGGAGGTCGGGCAACCGAGTCACTTCCGAGCGGCCAAGGCAGATCTGCCGATCACCGACCAGGCGGCCGAGCCTTAACCCAGCGGACAAGCTAGATCGGCCAACCGAAGGTCCCAGGACAAGTCCCGGTGCCGAGCGATCGACCTCAGATACGATCGCCTCTCGGTACTCGGCGACCGACTCCTGGCGATCGACTAGCGGGCGATCCTCTCTCGGCATCTGCCGATCGACCATTGGTGACCGACCTCTCTCGGAACCTGCCGACCGACCCTTGGTGACCGACCATTGCCGACCCTCAGCACCTGGCCGATGGCGACCTCTGATGACCAGCTAGGGACGACCGCCTCATGTCGATCAGCACCGATGGCCATCTAGTCGGCAAAGGCCGAGCCTCAAGGCTGGCACCACGTGCAAGGGCCGAGACAAGATCCGCGAATCTCGGGCCATTGACCACAGCCTGGCAGAATCTCTCCACCAGCCGACAAGCCGCCGAAAGCTGTCAGTAGGGCCGCATGTGACCGACTCCGGACACGTGCTGGCTCCTTATTGGACCGCCCAGCTGGCGCCAACCACTGCATTGGACTTTATATGGACTGCCAGCCACTACCTTGGACTTTAGCCCGACAGCCCAGGAGATCGCCCCATTATAATATTGGCCGGCAGGCGATCGGCACATTATTAAAATGGCCGGCAGGCGATCGGCCACTAAATGACAGGACCCGGCTGCCCCTATATATACATGGCTCCCAGCACTTGTCCAAGGGACCGAACTTTTACGGCACAAAAGGCTCCAGAACTTAAACTCTCTCTGGCATTCTGACATTATACACGCAATACAGAAGAAAACATCAAGCACTTGGCTAATCTCCAACTCTTGGCAACGGCTATCATTCGGTCTTACTTCTCCCGGCCTTTCTCCTCGAGCAGACTATCGGCAGGGACGAAGAACACCGAGCTTCGCTCAAGAGCCGGATTAACAGAGTCTTTTTACACTCATTGTATTTAGATTTCTCTTATTAATACTTGTATCCACGAATATTTGTATTAATAACATCTCGCGAGAGCATTCAAGCCCGGGCCTAACAAACCCGGCAAATCTTGTATTATTTATCTTTTCTCGGAAGTGCTCCCGCAATTGTTGTTTGTTGTCCGTCTCCAGCAGTATTTAATCTTCGGATAGATATTTTGGGCAACAACACCTACCACTTGACAGGGAAATTGAATTCAATATCGAAATCATGCCTCGGAAGGCACCCATTGCAAAGGCACCATACCGAATGGCACCACTAGAGCTGCAAGAGTTGAAGGTCCAACAGCAGAAGTTACTTTTAACGCCCCAATACTTATTTAAATGCTATTTATGTTGCTAACGATCATGGATTTTAATTTTTTAATATTTACAGGTTGTCCGATACTTGGATCGATACGTTCCTAGCATAAAATGAAAGATTTAAGAAGAAAATATTTCAAAATAAATTATAAGGATCATTTTTAGAATTTATGAAAGTGATTTCGAAAAGTTCCGACGATTTTGATACGATAAAATTTCATTACAGAACACTTATACTGCAAAAATAATATTAAATTATTATTTTAATATTATCGAAAATCCGTTCCGAGCATATCAAAGATTTAACTCCGACGAGTCCGGAACAGGTCGGAAAATCGAATTTGGAGATCGGGAAGCGGTCGAACCGGCCGAGCCAAGTTGACGGACATTTGCCGGCCACCGCCGGACACGCCGATCGACAATCACGGTCATGGCCGATGAAGCTTCTAGGCCACTCTCCTGATAAGGTCCGTTTAGTCTCGATAAGGTCGGTCACGACCGGCGAAGCTTCTCGACCACTATCCGGATAAGTCCTGCCCATTGTTCGGATAAGGTCGATCACGACCGGCAGAAGATTCTCGCCACCGTCTGGATAAGGCTTCCACTGTCCGGTAAGGTTGATTTTAAACCGACTTTGAGCCCTTATTTATATATGTTTCCGGACGTGTTTTTATACATACCATATATCATTTTGAAGCTGTGAACCTCTACTTTAAAACGCCCGAAACATATTTTCCTTCCAAAATTTATAAAAGCCACAAAAATCCCGATCAAACAGATAGCTCAAATCGGCGCTTTTCAAAGGTGTTTGATAAAAGTCCTCAAAGAGATTTGATTTTACATCAAGAATTTATGACCTAAATATGAAAAAGTATTTTCAAGTGCTAGGAGAAGCGTATCCGGATCCAAGAAGGACAACCGAGCCAAATTCAAAGGAAGATATTTCAAGATTTCAAAGAAACGAGGTGAGGTTATACTGCTTTTAATATGTTACGGTCATCATTGTGTCGTAACATGACGACCCGAGAGGGGTCGAAAGAATGAAAGAAATCCGAGACGAGTCTCACATGATAAGAATGTTTTATGTGCATTACACAACATGATTTTGACGATTTATAAGGGTTTAATCTCACCGAGTATGCTCGTACTCACACCTCGTCATTTATGTTTTTCGTGCTAAGGAATCGATTTAACGGACAAGCAGAAGATGAATACATACTCCCAACACGATGAAGTTCTAAATAATAAAAGATGTTGTCGCCGTAATTATTATTATTTTTACGAAACACTTGATGTTCTTCGACGAATATAAATTTCAACGGACCATGTCCGAATATTTGATTTCCCATGTTTTTGTAAAACTGTACTGATGGTTGAATAAACGAGTTTTATTGAAGATTTACTGACTAAAATGCTTCCGCAAATACTCCGAATTTATATAAAAAAAAAATTAAGAAAAAAAATGAGCTGTGTAACGTTTTTTTTAATTAAGAAAGCCAGGGCGTTACATTACTCGACGTGGGTTTTGTGCAACCCAGTGTATCACCTTGGGGAGCTCCAGTATTGTTTGTCAAAAAGAAGGACGGAACATTGAGGCTTTGCATAGATTACCGTGAACTCAACAGCGTTACAGTTAAAAATAAGTATCCTCTCCCGAGGATAGATGAGTTGTTTGAACAACTCCAAGGAGCTACGGTGTATTCCACGTTCGATCTTCAACAAGGATACTACCAGTTAAATATTAGGAATGAAGATGTTCCTAAAACTGCGTTCCAAACTAGATACGACCACTACGAGTTTGTAGTGATGCCTTTTGGACTCACGAATGCTCCTGCGACATTTATGGATTTAATGCACAGAGTATTTCAACCATATCTTGACCAATTCGTAGTAATTTTCATCGATGACATACTCATGTACTCTAAGTCGGAAAAAGATCACGAGAGACATCTTAGACTATTGTTGGATACACTAAGGCAGCACATGTTGTACGCCAAGTACAGCAAGTATGAATTTTGGTTGAGGGAAGTGGCATTTCTAGGCCATATTATTTCTGGAGAAGGGATTGAAGTTGATCCATCTAAGATAGAAACTATTATGGATTGGAGGAGGCCAGAAAATGTAACTGAGATCAGAAGTTTTCTTGGACTTGTGGGCTACTACCGTAAATTCATCAAATACTTCTCAAAGATAGCGGGACCCATCACCCGGCTAACCCAGAAACAAGTAAAATTTGAATGGACGGATAAATGCGAGTCAGGTTTCCAGGAACTCAAGAAGAGACTTACCACCGCACCTATACTGACACTTCCAGAAGGAACCCAAGGATTTGTAGTATATAGTGACGCCTCAAAGGATGGACTTGGTGCTGTACTGATGCAGAATGGTAAAGTTATCGCGTACGCTTCGAGGCAACTCAAGACACACGAGAAGAATTATCCAACGCATGACCTCGAACTTGCTGCAATAGTATCCGCCTTAAAGAAATGGCGACATCATTTATATGGCGTTGAATTTACCGTGTTTATGGATCATAAAAGTCTCAAGTACCTATTTTCTCAAAAGGAACTTAATCTCCGACAGAGAAGATGGGTAGAGCTTTTAGAAGATTATCATTGTGAAATTCAACACCACCCAGGGAAAGCGAACATCGTGGCTGATGCCTTAAGTAGAAAGGCTAGAGTGGCCCGACTCATGGTTCGATAATGGCAAGCTCTCAAGGAACTGAGCTACCTGAAACCTGTAATATCCGGATTTATTACGGTGTATTTCATCTGTATTCGAACCCTGTATTATTCGGATTTGTGGTTTTGATTATTGGAGTATGATATTTCTTGCATTGATATCATTGTACATAAGTATAGAATCATGCAAAATTTCTCATGCAAACTCGTGATAGCGCACGCTAAGAATGTATCTTAACGCGCGCTATCGGGCTACTATTAGCGCACGCTATGCAGATAGGAGTTGCGTGCGCTAAGATCTCAATTATTGAGCGGGACGGCTAGCACATGCGCCAGCCGGGACATGGGTCCGGATAAGATTCCCGCGGACGAACCTGGACAGTTCTGAAGTCAACTATTATTAGCGCACGCTAAGGAAAGCTTAGTAGCGTGCGCTAACTTGTTAAAATGCAGAATATTATAAATGGGACAACAACCCGTTTTGGCTTACATTTTACTCGTCCATTCCGCATTCTTGAGAGGCCAGAGAGCTGTATTAATCCTCCTACACACTTAGAACTCATCTTGTTGGTGTTTATATATATTGGTTATCACTTGGGAGTAATCATTGAAGTGGAATAACACCTTGGAGTGGCATACAACCAACCGGATGCTGTTGCCCAAAATATTTATCCGAAGATTAATACTGCTGGAAGACGGACAACAAACAACAATTGCGGGAGCACTTCCGAGAGAAGATAAATAATACAAGATTTGCCGGGTTTGTTAGGCCCGGGCTTGAATGCTCTCGCGAGATGATATTAATACAAATATTCGTGGATACAAGTATTAATGAGAGAAATCTAAATACAATGAGTGTAAAAAGACTCTGTTAATCTGGCTCTTGAGCGAAGCTTGGTGTTCTTCGTCCCTTCCGATCGTCTTCTTGATGAGAGAGGCCGGGAGAAGTAAGACCGAATGATAGCTGTTGCCAAGAGTTGGAGATAGCCAAGTGCTTGATGTTTTGATTCTGTCTTGCGTGTGTAATGCGAGAATGCCAGAGAGTGTTTCGAATGCCAAAATCTCGGTTCAGTGCAGAAGAATTTCCGTCCTTGGACAAGTGCTGGGAGCCTTGTATATATAGTGGCAGCCGGGTCCTGTCCTTTGGTGGGCGATCGCCTTCCGGCCATTATAATAATGGGGCGATCGTCCGCCGGCCAATATTATAATGGGGCGATCACCCGGGCTGTCGGGCAAAAGTCCAAGGAAGAGGCTGGTGCCAGCTGGGTGGTCCAATAAGGAGCCAGCACGCGTCCGGAGTCAGTCAACATGCGGCCCTACTGACAGCTTTCGGCGGAATCAATGGTCACATGCGGCCCTACTGACAGCTTTCGGCGGCTTGTCGGCTGGTGGAGAGATTCTGCAGGCTGTGGTGAATGGACGGAGATTCGCGGATCTTGTCTCGGTCCTTGCACGTGGTGCCAGTCTTAAGGCTCGGCCTTTGCCGACTGGATGGCCATCGGCGCTGATCGACATGAGGCGGTCGTCTCTAGCTGGTCATCAGAGGTCGCCATCGGCCAGTTGCTGAGGGTCGGCATTGGTCGGTCACCAAGGGTCGATCGGCAGATGCCGAGAGAGGATCGCCCGCTTGTCGGTCGCCAGGAGTCAGTCGGCAGGTGCCGAGGAATGGTCGTCCGCTTAACGATCGCCAGGAGTCGGTCGCCGAGTACCGAGAGGCGATCGTATTTGATGTCGATCGCTCGTCACCGGGAATGGTCCTGGGACCTTCGGATGGCCGATGTAGCTTGTCCGCTGGGTTAAGGCTTGGCCGCCCGGTCGCTGATCGGCAGATCTGCCTTGGCCGCTCGGTAGTGACTCGGTCGCCCGACCTCCTAGGCGATCGCCGGTCGGAAGGTGTTAATTCTTGACACAACAATTGCCCCCCAGCTTAGACATGGGGCGAGGTGGTTCTTGCTGGTGATCGTGTATAGATGAGGACGGGCGATCTGAGCTGACTTAGGATTCGGACTTGGGCTATCATGGTCGATTGGCTAGCTATCTTTCGGTCTTGTACCTGCAAAAACAACATTGGCCGATCCCCCATGGAAACTTGGTGGTTTCGCTTGTTTGAGAAATCGTGCACAGTCGCGGAGATCGATGGACCGACTCCATGACCGTGTCTTGGTGCGCGAAGACATTGAGTGTCTCGTGACTCACTTTATTATGAGGGTCCTCTGTTAGGCTGCGCCTCGCCTCGTATTTAAACGAAGGGCGTGCGGTCTCGGTCTAGAGGAGTCCTTGCGCGGGGCAGCGTCGGATGAATCAACTCCACGCCCGCGGCTTGTTAGCTTTGCTTCCACCTCGGCCAGCCAAGGAGATGGCCGACCTCGACGATGTACGTTGAGACGGGGTTGTGGCATGTGTCCACTGATTAATGTTGGAGAGCCCTTAGACTACGCCGGCCTCGTATTTAAACGAAGGGCGGGCGATCTCGGCCGAAAGGGACCTTGCATAGCCGAAGCATCCGGTTCCATCGACTACTAGGACCATGGCTTTATGATGTGCGGTGGAGGCGATCGCGAGCCTTAGTTCCTCATGTTAAATGCTGGACTGTAGATGGCGATCGTGTCCTCCGGGTTGCTGATGATGTAGCGTGATGATCGGCGATCGGGCCGGAATGCTGGCGATCGTCGCTCGGCTGCCGATCGCTTTATTCGTAGGTCGATATCGGCGATCGGGCGGGAGTTAGTCCCTCATTTAAAATGGTGGACTGTAGGCGGTGAGCGAGTCCTCCGGCTCTGCAGGATAGTAGCGATCGGGCTGGGAGACTGGAGGTCGTCGCGCGGGCGCCGATCGCTCTACTCCTAGGCTGAGAAGAAACCTCTGCCTGGACAGGAAATCCGCGGCTCTAGCCCGGAAGGCTGCGTAGGTCATCGGTTGGGTCTTCGTGAGATGCCTGAACATAGGCGAGAAGCCCTGAAAACCTCCGAGGACCGCGTAGAGGGCGGTCTCATCGTTTACGGGCTCGCCGTTGAGGATGATCACGTCTACCCGGTCGATGTAGTCCGAGTCGGACTCTTCTTCTCCCTGCTTGATTTGCATCATGCGAAGGCGACCTTCAGGTCGGACGACTCTGGTGGCGAAGTGCTCCGTGAAGACGTGCGCCAGCTCGTTAAAGGAGCCAATGGACCGAGGTGGCAAAGAGGTGTACCACCGGTGGGCGAGGTCGTCAAGTGTCAGAGGGAACATTCGGCACCTGGTCGCGTCCGATGCCCCACACCCGGTCATGTAGATGTTGAACTTCTTCAGGTGCGTCTGGGGGTCCGATCGCCCCTCGTACACGGGTGTTTGCGGGGGAGCGATCCTGTGCTGCACGGGGGCGAGCTCGATGTCGATCGCGAGCGGCTCGCTTGGCTCGGCGATCGTCTTCATGGTGCCTGCCCTGGATTCCAGGAGCGCTTTCACGTCGTCGAGCTGACGTTGCAATGCGGCAATCGCCGTGGCTCGGCTGCTTGCTGATCGGCTTTGGGAGCGGGAGCCGAGGCAATCGTGTACCGATCTCCGGACTCCGCTGCTGCCGACCTCGGCAATTTGGCGAGCGGGAGCCAGACGGCTGGGTTGCCTCCTGGGAGCCGGGTAGGCCGAGCTCCTAGTGACGGACTCAAACTCCGTCATCTCGTAGCTGGGGCCGGACTGCCCCGGTCGCCAGGTCGCG
This sequence comes from Orobanche coerulescens, assembly GCA_033398695.1. Lineage (NCBI taxonomy): Eukaryota > Viridiplantae > Streptophyta > Magnoliopsida > Lamiales > Orobanchaceae > Orobanche > Orobanche coerulescens. The sequence continues at coordinate 115,758,429 of CM065815.1, read as the reverse complement.
TCGCTGCCCAGGCGATCGGAGACAGAGGTGCCCCGGATGCCGAGCGCCTCTTCTTGCGGACGAGAGCCTCCTAGCGATCACTCGGCCAGTAATGCCTTGAGATTCCGCTTGGACTTCCGGCGGGAGGCCGAAGGGGTGACAGCGGGAGGCGCGTTGAGAGCACTCCGTCGCCCCTGAAGGGCGGCTATGGCCTCTTCGATCTGTTCATTGGTTTGGAACTAATCGAGCGAGAGGCTCGGGCCGCCGTCCCGGGACGGGATCGAGCGTCTCTGACCGCGGCGGCTACCTTCCACCATCGGCTGCGGCTCGGACTGGGATGGAACGGGGGGTCTGGCCGGCTGGTTAGCGGTTTTCTTCGACGCGGAGGCGGAAGACATGATTTCTGAAAGATTTCTTTGAAGTGCAGTGAGTGTCACTTCAAGTATCTGCCCCGAGAACAGTGAGTGTTCTTCGGGACGGTAGGTATAAAAATTTGAGGGTTGTATCCCCTTCCTCTAGCGCCAATTGTTGTTGCCCAAAATATTTATCCGAAGATTAATACTGCTGGAAGACGGACAACAAACAACAATTGCGGGAGCACTTCCGAGAGAAGATAAATAATACAAGATTTGTCGGGTTTGTTAGGCCCGGGCTTGAATGCTCTCGCGAGATGATATTAATACAAATATTCGTGGATACAAGTATTAATGAGAGAAATCTAAATACAATGAGTGTAAAAAGACTCTGTTAATCCGGCTCTTGAGCGAAGCTCGGTGTTCTTCATCCCTTCCGATCGTCTTCTTGATGAGAGAGGCCGGGAGAAGTAAGACCGAATGATAGATGTTGCCAAGAGTTGGAGATAGCCAAGTGCTTGATGTTTTGATTCTGTCTTGCGTGTGTAATGCGAGAATGCCAGAGAGTGTTTCGAATGCCAAAATCTAGGTTCAGTGCAGAAGAATTTCCATCCTTGGACAAGTGCTGGGAGCCTTGTATATATAGTGGCAGTCGGGTCCTGTCCTTTGGTGGGCGATCGCCTTCCGGCCATTATAATAATGGGGCGATCGTCCGCCGGCCAATATTATAATGGGGCGATCACCCGGGCTGTCGGGCAAAAGTCCAAGGAAGAGGCTGGTGCCAGCTGGGTGGTCCAATAAGGAGCCAGCACGCGTCCGGAGTCAGTCAACATGCGGCCCTACTGACAGCTTTCGGCGGCTTGTCGGCTGGTGGAGAGATTCTTCCAGGCTGTGGTCAATGGCCCGAGATTCGCGGATCTTGTCTCGGTCCTTGCACGTGGTGCCAGTCTTAAGGCTCGGCCTTTGCTGACTGGATGGCCATCGGCGCTGATCGACATGAGGCGGTCGTCTCTAGCTGGTCATCAGAGGTCGCCATCGGCCAGTTGCTGAGGGTCGGCATTGGTCGGTCACCAAGGGTCGATCGGCAGATGCCGAGAGAGGATCGCCCGCTTGTCGGTCGCCAGGAGTCGGTCGGCAGGTGCCGAGGAATGGTCGTAAGCTTAACGGTTGCCAGGAGTCGGTCGCCGAGTACCGAGAGGCGATCGTATTTGATGTCGATCGCTCGGCACCGGGTCTGGTCCTGGGACCTTCGGATGGCCGATGTAGCTTGTCCGCTGGGTTAAGGCTTGGCCGCCCGGTCGCTGATCGGCAGATCCGCCTTGGCCGCTCGGCAGTGACTCGGTCGCCCGACCTCCTAGGCGATCGCCGGTCGGAAGGTGTTAATTCTTGACACAACACCGGAGTCGGATTCTACCCTACGGTTCAGTGATTTTCATCATATTAAGGTATGTTCAACCTATCTCGAGACTTAGAGTTGGATTCTAAAGAATTGGATGATCATAGTAACGAGATATTGATTTTCATAAGTGATTTATCCAAAGTACATCATGTTTGGAATATTGAGATGAATAAGCCTTAAGTACCTTGATTATGATCATCATGATTCGAATCTTATTACATTGAATATGTAAAGGAAGCTTCTATCATTGGTAATCCGAATCTAGTAGATGACTTCATAGCAATCTTGGACTTGACTTTAACATCATTATTGTTAGATAAATCTAAAGGATTGATCATGGAAGGATTTATCTAGTATAGATGGAACGTTTAACAACTTCAGCATGATAATATTGATTGATATAGAGGTGTTGATATCAACCGTTAAGCCTTTCGAATTGTCGTATGAAGATTTGTAGTCGAAATAGAATATGGTTTTATAATGGTATGCATGTCCTCGAATCCGAAGTTGTTGCTATCTGTAAGATCATTCATAATCGTATGAACATGATATTCATGGAGGTAACATGAGTTATCACGGAAGATTTCATTGTTTTGATCATGATGAGAACAGTTTACTGCCCAGCAGTAAACTGCCATGCATAGATAGCGCACGCTAAGCTATGAAGATTAACTTGCGCTATCGAACACGAGTTAGCGTACGCTACGTTGGGTACGTAACGTACGCTAAGACATCAGACGAGTCAGTCGACTGATCAGTGAAGTACTGACCATGCATAGTTAGCGTACGCTAGGCTTTGTTGTTTGCGTGCGCTATCGAGCAGACTTAACGCACGCTACACAGAGTACTTAGCGTGCGCTAAGCAGTTCAGGCAGATTTCGTTTTATGAACTTTTGGCCGTAAATCGAATTGTTAAACATTCGTACGACGTGAGATAAATCCTATATCATTTCTTTTGTTAAGGTTTGATCTTGTTGCGTGATTGATTGAGGAGGACGACCTTCGAGTGTTCGTTTTCGTGGAAGTATTGTTCTTGTCTTCAAATCGAGGCAAGTACCTTAATTGTTTTATGTATTGTTGTTATACATATTGTCGTGTATGTATGTCGTTATTGTATGTCCATCTCGTGTTGGTCCGACGGGATCATCGGGGGATCTATGCTAGCGTGCCCTGGATCATCGGACGGGTTTTTCCACCACGGGTTGGTCTGATGGGATCATCGTGGGTTCTAGGCAGTGAACGCTGGATCGACGGAATTACCATGTGTATGTTATGATATCATGTTGTGATTATCAGTTGTGTATATCATTTATGAGTTTCTCGTAGGAGAAGACTCGTTGGTATTTTGTCATTTACGTTATTATTCTTCGTGAGATATGAATAATATGTTGTGGTACTTGTACTAGCATCGTTGTGCTAACCCCTTCGGGGGTGAACATTTTGTTTATGTTCAGGATCCAGGAGAGCGGGAAAACAACCACTGGAGCTGCATGACGACGAGGGTGCAGAGTGATGTTTTGGCCGGGTCCATTTGTCGGTTGTTTATTGGTTATTTCAATAAGTACTCGAGTACGAAGTCATTTATGCTGAATTTGAATTTGGTAATGTATTATTAAGTTCCTGCTGAACAACTGTACTTTCAGTATTTGGTCAGAACCGTTGTATCTTAATTCCGTTATTTCCATTCGTTAGTACCTTTTAATGTCTGTTCAATTCTTCAGCCTTGTAAATCCTTATGTAAAGGATTTACGGCGCTGTAATATTCCTGAATATATCGGGGGTGTTACAGAATATGGTATCAGAGCTAAGATTATGGATATCTTGGCTGTTGGGTTAAAATAGGGGTCATTTATGTCTTTTGAGGTAACCGGCCATGAATGACATCACTGCACTGCCTACGTCTTCATGCGAACGGTGGTTGTAAGTTCCTAAACTCTATCTCGTTCTTTACATGTTGTGTCTCTTTATACTCGAATATTAGAACGATGTTGTTTCCTGTATATTGAGTATTTATGCTTACAGTATGTTGAGAGGTGGACGTGGACGTGGTCGCGGTTGTGGACGCGGACGAAGAAATGCTGAAAGGGAAGCGTCGCCTTCTAATCAGGCCAGTCATAGCTCAGGCGAGCCGGAACAATCTATTAATAACGAACCAGATCCTGCTGTACCAGAGATCCTTCGTCAAGTGGTGAACCAGATGACTCAGTTCGCCCAAGTCGTGGACCGAATGCAAGTGGCGGTGGGACTACAGCAGGGAGAGAGACAGCAAGGGATCCCAGACATGGGAAATCGAGGTGATCGGTGGCTGCAAGAGGTGGCGAAGATGCAACCACCCAAATTCGACGGTATTTCTGAGACTCCCACCTGGGATAATTGGTTGAAAGAACTGGAGAAAATCTTTGCCGGAATTAATCGCCTGGGACGAGGAGAGCCTCTATCGCTCAATATTTTCTCGATAGGGAAGCGTCCGAATGGTGGGAAGCCATCCGCCTGTAGACCATGATGCCGATTGACAGAGTTTAGATTAATGATGGAAGCTCGATTGCCCTCGTCCCGTGAGGGAAGCCAAAATTCGGGAGTTTTTCTCCGCTCGCCTTGATGTGCCGTATCCCGTGCAATTAAGACGTTTAACCAAGAATGCATTTGTTCGACATTTGGTCGTAATGTATGCGTAAATGATGATCCATTTCGATATGAGGATGAAACCGTAAATCCAGAGGTACATGTCCGGATTTGAATGTACCACACTCCGTCAATACCAGGATAAGGCGTTGGCGTATGAGATCAAGGAAGCAATGCTATGGAGAAATTTTCAATCCAAGAAACAGAAATTCTCTGCTAATTTTACAGAGCACAAGAACAGCGGGCCCCGTAAGGCCCAGTCATCCTTTCACTCTTTCAAGAAACCTCCGCACCCAATTAGGAGCGGAAAGAACTTCGGAGCGACATCAACTATTACTGATGTTACCAGGAAATGCTTTAACTGCGCCCAGACGGGGCACTATCGACGGAATTGCCCCCTTCCTGTCGTAACTTGTTTTGATTGTGGACGAGAGGGACATCGCGGTGTTTTGCGAAGAGGCCGCAAAGTCTTTTAGAGCCCGTACACCACAAAATACCCGTAAGGGAAGCCAAGATCCAATGATGCAGCAAAGTGTTCAGATGCCTCAGAATTTTGGCCGCGGACGAGGCAGAGGACAATCGGACCGAAAGGGGACATCGAGTGCCGGATCTGCTCCCCCACGTCTGTACGAGATGAGGAGGACAGACGATCGTGATGCCGCCGCATCGTGCACCGCCCGCATCCTTTCCCACCGATTAGCGTTTTATTCGATACAGGAGCTACACATTCTTTTATATCTTTGTCTTGTGTAAATCGTTTGAATATTTCCGGTTTTCATACTTGTGAACCTTATGTTGTTGGTTTACCGAGTGGAGAGAGGATTGTCGGAAACTTAGAAACTAGAAATTTCCCTATATCATTTGGAGGCAGAGAGTGGCTCTCAAATCTGATCGTGATAGAAATGAAGGAGACGACCTGATACTCGGAGACAATTGGCTTAATCGATATGGAGCAATTGTGAACTACCGAAGGAGGAATATCTCGCTGATCGCTGACGATGGTTCCGAAATATTGTTCGAGGGGTGGAAACCGGGAAGCTCAGGAAAATTGATCAAAGCGATGAAAGTCACGATTGTTGAAACAGTCATGATCGGTAATCGGTGTTACGCAATGAAGAAAGAAGACGAAATTGTGGAACTTTCATCCATTCCTGTTGTGAACGAATTCACAGATGTATTTCCTGATGAGTTACCTGGACTACCTCCACGAAGGGATGTGGAATTTACCATTGAGATGGAACCCGGAGCTACACCAATTTCCAAGGCGCCGTATCGTATGGCACCTACTGAGATGTACGAACTGAAGAAGCAGCTGGAGGAGTTACTGGACAAGGGATATATTCAGCCAAGCGTTTCACCCTGGAGAGCGCCAGTTCTTTTTGTCCGAAAGAAGGATGGATCGCTCCGACTGTGTATTGACTATCGAGAGCTGAACAAGATGACGATTAAGAACAAGTATCCGTTGCCACGGATTGATGATCTGTTTGACCAGCTGCAAGGGGCAACAGTATTTTCTAAAATCGATTTGAGATCAGGATATCATCAGCTGAGGATTAAGGAATCTGATGTTCCGAAATCAGCGTTCAGAACTCGCTACGTACATTATGAGTTTGTAGTAATGCCGTTTGGTCTCACTAACGCACCTGCTGTATTTATGCAATTGATGAACCGTGTGTTCATTGAATTTTTGGATAAATTTGTGGTCGTGTTCATTGATGACATTCTGGTGTATTCTAAGAGCCCGGACGAACATGCGCAGCATTTGCGGATTGTATTGGAACTTTTGAGAAATGAGCAATTGTACGCCAAACTTTCTAAGTGTGAATTATGGCTAAAGGAAGTAATGTTCCTCGTCCATGTGGTGTCAGCTAAAGGAGTCCGAGTAGATCCTCAAAAGATCGAAGCAATTATGGATTGGAAGCCTCCAAAGAACGTGAAAGAAGTCCGAAGCTTCTTAGGACTTGCTGGATATTATCGTCGATTCGTGGAAGGGTTTTCTAAAATCTCCCGCCCACTTACTCGACTCCTGCAGAAAAGTCAAAAGTTTGAGTGGAATGAGTTGTGTCAGGTTAGCTTTGATGAATTAAAGAAGAGATTGACGACGGCACCGATTCTATCACTTCCACAGGGAACTGGAGGATTTATAGTTTACAGTGATGCTTCAAACCAAGGACTCGGGTGCGTATTGATGCAGAATGATAAGGTGATCGCTTATGCATCACGACAGCTGAAACCTTATGAAGTAAATTACCCAACACATGATTTGGAGCTAGCAGCAGTGGTTTTTGCTTTGAAGATCTGGAGGCATTATCTGTACGGGACTCACTGTCACATCTTTACGGATCACAAGAGTCTCAAGTACATATTCAGTCAGAAAGAATTAAACATGCGGCAAAGAAGATGGTTAGAACTGATTAAGGACTATGACTTGGAGATTTTATATCATCCAGGCAAAGCGAATGTAGTGGCCGATGCACTTAGCCGCAAGCCTGTTTCTATTCAGATGCTGGAGATGCTGACTTCCCAACTTAGCCTTCAACGAGAGATGATTCGTGAAGAAATTGAAGTATGGTTACAAAGAGTCAAAGGATAATTGTGCGTGATGGAGATAACTTCATCATTAACCGAAGGAATCAAATCTAAACAGGCAGATGATCCTCTGATGATTCGGTTACGTGATGAAGTGATCAAAGGAAAGGCCCCCGGATTCATAATTCATGATGATGGAGTTTTGAGATTTCAGAACCGACTCTGCGTTCCCGATGTTGATGTTCTGAAACAGACGATTATGAAGGAAGCTCACAGTTCGCCCTATTCTATCCACCCGGGCACCAGTAAAATGTATAAGGACTTGAAGCAGAATTTCTGGTGGGGCAACATGAAGAAAGACGTAGCGGACTATGTTTCGAAATGCTTGACTTTTCACCAAGTTAAGATCGAGCATCAACGGCCTGCCGGGATGTTGAAGCCGCTCCCAATTCCTGAATGGAAGTGGGAGGACATATCGATGGACTTTATCACTAATATGCCGAGAACTAAGACGGGAATGAACATGATTTGGGTGATAGTTGATCGTTTAACCAAATCAGCTCATTTTCTAGGCATTAAGGACACATGGGGACCAGAGAAATTGGCGCGAGTATTTATTTCGGAGATAGTTCGATTGCATGGTACGCTGAAGACCATTGTTTCTGATCGAGACGGCCGTTTTGTGTCTCACTTTTGGAAAGCAGTTCATAAGGCCTTGGGGACCGAATTGAACTTCAGTACAGCTTATCACCCGCAGACTGACGGACAATCTGAGAGAACTATACAAACGGTGGAAGACATTCTAAGGGCCTGTGCCTTAAATTGGTCAAACGATTGGGAAGTTCATCTACCGTTGATTGAATTTACCTACAACAATAGTTGGCATGCTTCCATTAAGATGGCACCGTTTGAGGCATTATACGGAAGGAGATGCAGATCGCCCCTATGCTGGGACGATTCGTCAGACTTGATCGGAACAGAACTAGAGTTGATCGTGCAGACTCGAGAGAAGATAGCCTTGATTCGTGAAAGGCTGTTGACCGCCCAGAGTCGCCAGAAATCCTACGCGGACGTACGCCGTCGCCCATTGGAGTTCAATACTGGAGACCATGTACTTTTGAAGGTTTCTCCTACTCGGGGAATCTTTCGTTTCGGAAGGAAAGGAAAGCTGAGTCCGAGATATATCGGACCATTTGAGATCCTCGAGAGAGTTGGGGAGTTGGCATACAGATTGGCATTGCCGCCGTCATTGTGCCATGTTCATAACGTGTTCCACATATCCCCGTTACGGGTCATATCATTGATTTCGGCGAGATCGAAATCGAGCAGGATGGGACGTTTGAAGAAAGACCGGTTAAGATACTCGAGAGTCGAGTTAAGCAACTGAGGAACAAACCAATCGTTTTGGTCAAAGTTCAATGGTCACGTCACGGAATGGAAGAAGCCACCTGGGAAACGGAAGCTGATATGAAGTCTAGATATCCCGAATTATTTTCATCTTGAGTTTCGGGACGAAACTCCTTTTTAGTAGGAGAGTATGTAATATCCGTATTTATTACGGTGTATTTCATCTGTATTCGAACCCTGTATTATTCAGATTTGTGGTTTTGATTATTGGAGTATGATATTTCTTGCATTGATATCATTGTACATAAGTATAGAATCATGCAAAATTTCTCATGCAAACTCGTGATAGCGCACGCTAAGAATGTATCTTAACGCACGCTATCGGGCTACTATTAGCGCACGCTATGCAGATAGGATTTGCGTGCGCTAAGATCTTAATTATTGAGCCGGACGGCTAGCACATGCGCCAGCCAGAACATGGATCCAGATAAGATTCCCGCGGACGAACCTGGGCAGTTCTGAAGTCAACTATTATTAGCGCACGCTAAGGAAAGCTTAGTAGCGTGCGCTAACTTGTTAAAATGCAGAATATTATAAATGGGACAACAACCCGTTTTGTCTTGCATTTTACTCGTCCATTCCGCATTCTTGAGAGGCCAGAGAGCTGTATTAATCCTCCTACACACTTAGAACTCATCTTGTTGGTGTTTATATATATTGGTTATCACTTGGGAGTAATCATTGAAGTGGAATAACACCTTGGAGTGGCATACAACCAACCGGAGTCGGATTCTACCCTACGATTCAGTGATTTTCATCATATTAAGGTATGTTCAACCTATCTCCAGACTTAGAGTTGGATTCTAAAGAATTGGATGATCATAGTAACGAGATATTGATTTTCATAAGTGATTTATCCAAAGTACATCATGTTTGGATTATTGAGATGAATAAGCCTTAAGTACCTTGATTATGATCATCATGATTCGAATCTTATTACATTGAATATGTAAAGGAAGCTTCTATCATTGGTAATCCGAATCTAGTAGATGACTTCATAGCAATCTTGGACTTGACTTTAACATCATTATTATTAGATAAATCTAAAGGATTGATCATGGAAGGATTTATCTAGTATAGATGGAACGTTTAACAACTTCAGCATGATAATATTGATTGATATAGAGGTGTTGATATCAACCGTTAAGCCTTTCGAATTGTCGTATGAAGATTTGTAGTCGAAATGGAATATGGTTTTATAATGGTATGCATGTCCTCGAATCCCAAGTTGTTGCTATCTGTAAGATCATTCATAATCGTATGAACATGATATTCATGGAGGTAACATGAGTTATCACGGAAGATTTCATTGTTTTGATCATGATGAGAATAGCATCGCCTAAGAAGAATCGCCATGCATAGATAGCGCACGCTAAGCTATGAAGATTAACATGCGCTATCGAACACGAGTTAGCGTACGCTACGTTGGGTACGTAACGTACGCTAAGACATCAGACGAGTCAGTCGACTGATCAGTGAAGTACTGACCATGCATAGTTAGCGTACGCTAGGCTTTGTTGTTTGCGTGCGCTATCGAGCAGACTTAACGCACGCTACGAGTACTTAGCGTGCGCTAAGCGGTCGTGCGATTTCGTTTATGAACTTTTGGCCGTAAATCGAATTGTTAAACATTCGTACGACGTGAGATAAATCCTATATCATTTCTTTTGTTAAGATTTGATCTTGTTGCGTGATTGATTGAGGAGGACGACCTTCGAGTGTTCGTTTTCGTGGAAGTATTGTTCTTGTCTTCAAATCGAGGCAAGTACCTTAATTGTTTTATGTATTGTTGTTATACATATTGTCGTGCATGTATGTCGTTATTGTATGTCCACCTCGTGTTGGTCCGACGGGATAATCGGGGGATCTATGCTAGCGTGCCCTGGATCATCGGACGGGTTTTTCCACCACGGGTTGGTCTGATGGGATCATCGTGGGTTCTAGGCAGTGAACGCTGGATCGACGGAATTACCATGTGTATGTTATGATATCATGTTGTGATTATCAGTTGTGTATATCATTTATGAGTTTCTCGTAGGAGAAGACTCGTTGGTATTTTGTCATTTACGTTATTATTCTTCGTGAGATATGAATAATATGTTGTGGTACTTGTACTAGCATCGTTGTGTTAACCCCTTCGGGGGTGAACATTTTGTTTATGTTCAGGATCCAGGAGAGCGGGAAAACAACCACTGGAGCTGCATGACGACGAGGGTGCAGAGTGATGTTTTGGCCGGGTCCATTTGTCTGTTGTTTATTGGTTATTTCAATAAGTACTCGAGTACGAAGTCATTTATGATGAATTTGAATTTGGTGATGTATTATTAAGTTCCTGCTGAACAACTGTACTTTCAGTATTTGGTCATAACCGTTGTATCTTAATTCCGTTATTTCCATTCGTTAGTACCTTTTAATGTCTGTTCAATTCTTCAGCCTTGTAAATCCTTATGTAAAGGATTTACGGCGATGTAATATTCCTGAATATATCGGGTGTGTTACAAAACCCATTCATGAAGGTACTCGTTTAAGTTGCGCCAACCTCATTGTTAAACCGAACCTATTGGACGATATTCGATTAGCCCAAGAGAGAGATCCAAAACTACAAGAGTTTAAGGACAAGATCGTTAAGGGCGAGAAACCCGAGTTTACAATTACCAAGGATGGAATTGTAAGGTTTAAGGGAAGATTATGCATACCTCACGACGGGGAGCTCAAAAGACGAATTCTCGAGGAAGCTCATTGCCCGAGATATACGATACACCCATGAGGTAACAAGATGTACCGGGACTTGAAGAAACACTTTTGGTGGGTAAACATGAAGAACCAAGTGGCATAATTCATGGCGCGATGCCTCACATGTAAGAGAGTAAAAGCTGAGCACCAGCGACCCTCAGGACTACTACAGCCACTAGAAGTCCCTGAATGGAAATGGGAAATGGTAACCATGGATTTTATCACGGATTTGACGACCACAAGAGGAGGTTATAACACCATTTGGGTGATCGTCGACAGACTGACAAAATCAGCACATTTCGTGCCGATTAAAAAAGACGACAGCTTGCAAAAGCTGGCTAGGACCTATATTAGAGAAATCGTTCGACTCCATGGAGTGCCAACAGACATAGTATCGGACAGAGATCCTAGATTCGTATCACGTTTTTGGAAAGTCTTTCATAAGGAATTAGGAACTTCCTTAAGCTTCAGCACAAGTGCGCTTCCCCAGACCGACGGGCAATCTGAACAAACCATTCAAACCCTTGAAGACATTCTACGAACTTGCGTACGGGACTTTCAAGGAAATTGGGATCACCACCTGCCATTAGCCGAGTTTGCATACAACAACAGTTTCCAAGAGACAATCGAAATGGCACCTTATGAAGCTCTATATGGGAGGAAGTGTCGATCCCCGCTCCATTGGGAAATTGATGACCATTGGACGCCGAAGACTCAACGATCAGAACCTTCAGTAATAAGCACAGATTTTGTGAAGGAAACCGTAGATAAAGTACGACTGATCAAGGATAGGATCCGCACAGCGCAAAGCACACAAAAGAGTTACGCCGATCAACGTCGGAAGGATCTATAATTTGAAGTAGGAGATCAAGTCTTCCTGAGGTTAACACCGCGGAAAGGTTTGATAGTGTCAAGAAAAGGAGGAAAGCTGAGACCCCGATATGTAGGACCATTCAAAATCACGGAAAGGATTGGACGACTAGCGTACCGATTCGAGCTACCACCCAATCTGTCTGGAATGCGCGACGTTTTCCATATTTCGAGATTAAAGAAGTTGTTGGGTTTTCTATGTATCGAATACAAAATAATCGGAGTAAAAACGCAGCGGAACAATAAATGTGAAAACCCAATTTAGGATCTCATGCAGTAATTTAATTGTTTAATAAAAGAGTTAATCGAATTACCTTAATCCGATTGAACAATTCTAGATCCGGACTAGAAGTAGATGAATATCTCCTTCCTCTTTTGGTGATCCACACACGAACAATTCCACAAGCCGGATTGCTAGATCCTTACGAATAATATTGATAAATAGTACAACACAAATTCCTTACTAGAAGGATTGTACTATTGATCAAGATCAACTAAGGGAAGAGAGACGACCGACTCCGTTCTCCTACAATATGATGTAGATGGCCGATTTTTCTTCTCCTTGAAGGGCCGATTTTAGGTCTTGTATTCTCATGACAACTCCTTGTCCAAGACCTTATATATATACTAAGTAAACCCTAGATTCAATAATCTAGTATTTGCTTAGTTGCCCCTCAACTTATTAAATAATACAATATATATAATATCCAATATTATATATATTACTTATTATTTAATCTCCTTATAAATATAATATCCAATATTATATTTATTATTCCCGATTGATATTTATTCCTACTTGTCTATAATTGTCGTATGTGTGACCCAAAGGCTTATATTATGTTGGCAATTATTTAATACCTTAGTAAATAATAAATCATTAGCGGCCTCTAGCAAGACATTATGATTTCCCAAATATTATAAGTTAATAGTCCATTAAACCTTTTAACGTGTCAAATCCCTTTGTCACGCGATATCATATTTGAACTAAGTCATGGAGTCTCACATACTTATTTATGTTCAAATGCTTTCTCGATCTTAAGTAGATCGATTGAATCAAATGACTCTTCATTTGAGCATGGCCATGCATTTCCTTGATCCTACTTATCGAGGGGCCCAGCAGATATCTCTCTCACTTAAGAGAGGGACAAATCCCCATCTTGATTATTCATTGCCCTCTACATGACTCCCACTAATCCCGATCGCTAACCTTTATGATCACCATGTTTTATGACGTTGGATTACGTCAAGGCATAGCAGATTATCATGTTGGACTCTATGATAATCTCGGGTTCAAGGATTTATTGACATACCGTATTGAGATTCACTTATGATATTTCCATGCGGTGATCTCAATGCGGTCGGTCCAAGATTAGTTCTCCAACCAATACCCATAAGATTGATCCGTACCATACGCATAATCATCCGATGATTATCAATCAAACTTATACTAGTATATTAATCACTTGAGTCTCTACTCAACGCGATTTTACCAGGGACATTTGAATAATCTTATTATTCGTGAATAACTATTATTCGATTATTATAATATTAAAACATGCACACATTATAATAATCAACGAGAAATAAATGATATCAAATAACTTTATTTAAATGTGACAATTACAAATCTAGGCACATCGAATGTCCTAGGGCACTATTCCCAACAATCTCCCACTTGCACTAGGACCATTCATACATGACTTTTAGTCCTATCGCTCTAGCATGCTCAACATGCTTTCCTTGTGAGAGAGGCTTGGTAAGTGGATCTCGCAACATTCTCTTCTCATTGCTACTTTGCATATTGTAATATCTCCTCGTCTGACGATCTCTCGACTAGGTGATATTTTCTGAGTATATGTTTGGAATTATGATGGGACCTAGGCTCTTTAGCTTGTGCAATAGCACCATTATTGTCACAATAAAGGCTTATGGGACCCTGGATGGTTGGCACCACTCCTAGTTCGGTAACGAACTTCTTGATCCATACGGCTTCCTTAGCTGCATCCGATGCTGCCAGGTACTCAGCTTCAGAATAGAATCGGCAACCGTGCTTTGCTTGGAACTCTTCCAACTCACAAGACCTCCATTCAATACAAACACATAACCAGCTTGCGATTTGAAATCGTCTCTGTCGGTTTCGAAACTTGCATCGGCGTAACCTCTTACAAATGACTCGTTTCCCACCCCTCCATAAACTAGGAAATCATCCTTAGTTCTTCTCAAGAACTTTAGGATGGTTTTCACTGCTGTCCAGTGACTTTCACCTGGATTCGATTGGTATCGACTTGTCATACTAAGAGCAAACGATACATCTGGTCGAGTACAAATCATGGCATACATGATCGATCCAATAGCCGAAGCGTATGGTATCTTGCTCATACGGGCTCGCTCATCAGGAGTCTTAGGACTCTGAGTCTCACTCAGATGAATGCCATGTGACATTGGCAAGAGTCCTCTCTTGGAGTCTTGCATATTGAACCTCTTCAATATTTTATTAATGTATGTACTTTGACTTAGACCAATCAATCTCTTTGATCTATCTCTATAGATCTTTATCCCAAGAATGTAAGCGACTTCTCCTAAGTCTTTCATTGAGAAACAACTTCCCAACCAAGTCTTGGTATGCAAGGTGGGAATGTCATTTCCAATGAGTAATATGTCATCTACATATAAGACTAAGAAAACAACTATTCTCCCACTAACCTTCTTGTACACACAAGGTTCATCTTCATTTTGAATGAACCCAAACTCTTTGTGATTTCATCAAAACGAAGATTCCAGCTCCGAGAAGCCTGCTTCAACCCATAAATGGATCTTTGAAGCTTGCAAACCTTTTTAGAATTTTCTGGATGAACAAAACCTTCGTGTTGTGTCATATACACATCCTCGAGTAAGTTTCCATTAAGGAATGCTGTTTTGACATCCATTTGCCATATTTCATAATCATAGTATGCGGCAATGGCAAATAAAATTCTAATTGATTTAAGCATGACTCGCGAAAAGGTCTCATCATAGTCAACACCATGAATCATTCATAACCTTTTGCCACTAGTCTAGCTTTATAGGCTTGCGATTATCATCCATGTCTTTCTTCTTTTATAGACCCATTTGCACCCAATGGTTTTAACACCCTCAGTGGATCTATCAAGTTCCAAACTTGATTGTCATACATGGATTGCATCTCGGACTTCATGGCTTCTAGCCATTCCTCGGACTCGGTCCCGGGCTCTCAGATAGGTACTAGGCTCATCATCTATGAGCGATGCATCATCATCCTCTGCACGAGATAACCATATCTCTCGGGTTCATGTCGCATCCTATCGGATCTGCGTGGGACTTGTGTACTTTGAATGGGCTCTTCAACCGTTTGTTGAGCTTGTTCGGTTTCCATCGGTGAAGCGATGTCTTCTTGTGGTTCTCGAGTTTCCTCGAGAATTACTCTTCTCCCACTGTCTCTTTTGGAAATAAATTCCCTTTCTAAGAATACGCATTTCGAGCAACAAACACTTTGTTCTCTCGGGCTTGTAAAAGTAATATCCTTTAGTTTCCTTAGGATATCCCACAAATAAACATCTTTCGTATCCGCCGCGTTTGTCAAACACTTGGCGCCTTACGAACGCTTCGCAACCCCAGATCTTTAGAAAAGACAAGTTTGGTCTTTTACTAGTCCATTTCTCAAATGGTGTCTTTTCAACTGCTTTAGATGGAACACGGTTAAGGGTGAATGCTGCTGTTTCTAAGGCGTGGCCCCAAAATGATAATGGAAGCTCTGTTCGACTCATCATGGATCGAACCATATCTAATAAAGTTCGATTCCTCCTCTCGGACACTCCGTTATGCTGAGGTGTGCCGGGAGGAGTAAGTTGCGAAACAATTCCACAACTCCTAAGATGATCATCGAATTCTTGGCTCAAGTATTCCCCACCTCGATCTGATCGAAGGGCTTTAATTGTCTTGCCAAGTTGATTATGTACTTCATTATGGAATATTTTGAACATTTCAAAAGATTCATGTTTATACTTCATAAGATAAACATATCCATATCGGCTAAAATCATCGGTGAATGTAATGAAGTATTGGTATCCGCCTCTGGCATGAGTGCTAAGAGGTCCGCATACATCAGTATGTATTAGGCCTAATAGATCACTAGCCCTTTCTCCATGACCGGTGAAAGGATTCTTCGTCATCTTGCCCAATAAACAAGATTCGCATGTCCCATATGATTTATAGTCAAAAGAGTCTAAAAGTCCATCATTATGGAGTTTAGAAATGCGTTTCTCGTTTATGTGACCAAGTCGACAATGCCATAAGTAAGTCGGATTAGAATCATTGAGCTTAGGTTTCTTGGATGCAATGTTATAGACTTCCAAAGTGTCGGACTCATCTAGATCAATATTGTAAAGGCGTGTATAACTTTGCGACCATAAAGCAAGTCATCAAAGAAAATACGAATGATCTTATTCTTAATAAGAAAAGCGTAACCTTCACAATCTAATGTAGAAACGAAATAATATTCCTATTCATAGCGGGAACATAATAGCAATTGTTCAAAACTAACAAAAGCCCATTGGGCAAAACTAGATCATAAGTTCCTACGGCTAGTGCGGCAACTCTTGCTCCATTGCCAACTCTTAGATCTACTTCCCTTTCTTGATTCTCTCGCTTCTCAACCCCTGCACATTTGTACAAATGTGAGATCCACATCCGAGATCTAATACCCGGGAGTTAGAGGTAGATAAGTTAACTTCTATAACAAATATACCGTGGCGTCTCACTGCCCTTGGTACGCTTTAGCTCTTCCAAGTAAATCTTGCAATTTCTTTTCCAGTGTCCTGGTTTATTGCAATGATGGCAATTTCCTTCTTTGGGAGCTTTAGCCTTGAAACCCGGCCTAGTAGGGTCTTTAGATTTGGCAACTTTTGCCTTACCCTTGCCCTTGCCTTTGTTCTTAAAGGATTTCCCTTTCCGACCATCAACACATGGTTTGGTTTCTTCTTAATATTCTCGTCACCGTTTTAAGCATCCCATGCACTCAAGAATGGACTTCTCCATCTCATTCATATTATAGTTCATAATGAACTGACCGAAACTTTCGGCAATGAGTTTAGGATCACATCCGTGGAGTGCTCCTTAGAAAGTGGAAAACCAAGCCTTTCAAGATGATCAATATATCCTTTCATCTTGAGCACGTGAGCACCGACGGATGTCCCCTCAACCATCTTGCAAGCATACAAGGATTGAAAGGTCTCATACCTCTCTTGCCTAGCATGCTTCGAGAAAGTTTCCTTGAGGTGAGCATTTAGCTCATAAGCTTCCATTTCCTCCGTTCTTCAAGTTACGGACAAATGGTGGCTAACATAAGACAACCGACATCAATGGAATCATCACAATGTTTCTTCCATTTGTCTTTTGTTGCTTTATTTGCATTGTCACCGCTCATCGGGAATTTCTTCCTCAAGAACATACAGCTTTCTTTCTTGCTTGAGAACTATTCTCGTGCTCGGATCCAATCCAGATAGTTCTTTGCCATTTTCTTTCAGCTTGTCCTTCTCAAGGACGGATCGCGATGAAATGGTGGATGTGTTGTTTGATGCCATTCTACAAAATTCAATATGCAAAATATTTAGTCACATTATTTTATTTCTCGAAAATACTCCCACTAAAACAAAGTACCCTCAATTTACAACATTTGTAATTTTAGTGGGCTAAGATCCCATTTCGTACAATCCTAAACTCGGCTTTGGCATGACGCCTAGAATTGAACTACTTTAGGTGGATAACTCTTTATCGATTACATCATATGTAACTCTTAGATTATATCATGGGATTTGGCATCGTATGCCCAAGCATGTTATAATCCCATCTTATGCCTTAAGGTTCAAAACTATTTTGATTTCCAAATTCATTAAACGTATAGGTATCACCATTACCTATCCTACCTTACTAAGATAATCCGAGTGCCCACTTTGGCATGACCCACTCATGATGATCGAAGTCTTGATAGGTGTTTTACAAATGAACGGCATTAAAATTTTAACGAGGATTTTTATCCTATGTTAATGTCTATGTTTGCTAACATACATCTAAACATACATAGCATCACATACATGCATAAATTTAAACATACATCGCATCACATGACAATAAAGCATAGGACCGTGTATAGCATGACCATAATCTAACGTGATTTTCATGAGCCAACATGAAAATCACAAAGGTCATCTAAAGGGTTAAATATGGTCTTCATTGATCTTCCAACTCCTTGGAACATCATACGCGATCAATTTGCTCCTCGAGTCCATCTATCTCGTCCTTCTTGTCTTCATTACATTAATGAAATTTAATACTACACTAATAAATTAAATTACAAGAAGTACAAACGACACGCAGGCCGTAAAATAATAAACAATTTAAATAGACGACTGCAGCCGTAAAACCAATTATAATTAAACGACACGCAGCCGTAAAACCAACCCATAAGAAATTAAATTATCCAATCACATTGGTCATTTTATGGTCATGACATACACCACACACATACCATAAATAATTATCAAATAATTAATAAAGCATGTAATATACTAAATAATCAATTTATCTGACAATCAGACAATAATTAAAATTTGTGTCATCACATGAACAAAAGCTGGACTCGCCGAGATGGTCGCCGAGATCCGCACGGTTTGCCCGGTTCGAAACTCAAGGTTGCGGTTGCAACATTTTGCAACTATTATTTCCAAATTTACTTTTATAACAAAAGGACTTATAAAAGGAACTACCGAAAAGTTACCAAAACAAGATCCAGTAGAGATGGTAAGTGGTGCTGAAGGGTAGCCGAATGGCGCGGATCGAATCCCGCTTTTGCGGAAGTATTTTTGCAATATTTAAAACAGATTTATTTGCTTTTAATAAAACCTTCCGTGTATTATTTCCAAAACAAACTCGCAGCGCACATGGTAAGTCGCTAGGTGCTGGCCTGGACCTCCGTGGTTCGAACCCCTGGTGATGCAAAATTATTTTGCTAATTAATACAACCAGCGGGTCCAGCCCGACTCGACCCGGACCCGACCGCCCGACTCGCACTGCATCGTTTCCGAGCTCGACAGCAGCTTTTGCGAAAAACAAATTAAAATTATTTTTGACGATCCGATTTAATCAAATTAAACCGAAAAATATTTTATAAAATCTATATTGTATAAACATAATCAGAACATAATTTACACATAAATATGTTCTACACAAACAATTAAATTACATGCAAGTTGGCTCCGATACCACTGTTGGGTTTTCTATGTATCGAATACAAAATAATCGGAGTAAAAACGCAATGAACAATAAATGTGAAAACCCAATTTAGGATCTCATGCAAGAATTTAATTGTTTAATAAAAGAGTTAATCGAATTACCTTAATCCGATTGAACAATTCTAGATCCGACTAGAAGTAGATGAATATCTCCTTCCTCTTTTGGTGATCCACACACGAACAATTCCACAAGCCGGATTGCTAGATCTCATTTAATAATATTGATAAATAGTACAACACAAATTCCTTACTAGAAGGATTGTACTATTGATCAAGATCAACTAAGGGAAGAGAGACGACCGACTCCGTTCTCCTACAATATGATGTAGATGGCCGATTTTTCTTCTCCTTGAAGGGCCGATTTTAGGTCTTGTATTCTCATGACAACTCCTTGTCCAAGACCTTATATATATACTAAGTAAACCCTAGATTCAATAATCTAGTATTTGCTTAGTTGCCCTCAACTTATTAAATAATACAATATATATAATATCCAATATTATATATATTACTTATTATTTAATCTCCTTATAAATATAATATCCAATATTATATTTATTATTCCCGATTGATATTTATTCCTACTTGTCTATAATTGTCGTATGTGTGACCCAAAAGGCTTATATTATGTTGGCAATTATTTAATACCTTATTAAATAATAAATCATAAGCGGCCTCTAGCAAGACATTATGATTACCCAAATAATATAAGTTAATAGTCCATTAAACCTTTTAACGTGTCAAATCCCTTTGTCACGCGATATCATATTTGAACTAAGTCATGGAGTCTGTCATACTTATTTATGTTCAAATGCTTTCGATCTTAAGTAGATCGATTGAATCAAATGACTCTTCATTTGAGCATGGCCATGTATTTCCTTCAGTCCTACTTATCGAGGGGCCAGCAGATATCTCTCTCACTTAAGAGAGGGACAAATCCCCATCTTGATTATTCATTGCCCTCTACATGACTCCCACTAATCCCGATCGCTAACCTTTATGATCACCATGTTTGGATGACGTTGGATTACGTCAAGGCATAGCGATTATCATGTTGGACTCTATGATAATCTCGGGTTCAAGGATTTATTGACATACCGTATTGAGATTCACTTATGATATTTCCATGCGGTGATCTCAATGCGGTCGGTCCAAGATTAGTTCTCCAACCAATACCCATAAGATTGATCCGTACCATACGCATAATCATCCGATGATTATCAATCAAACTTATACTAGTATATTAATCACTTGAGTCTCTACTCAACGCGATTTTACCAGGGACATTTGAATAATCTTATTATTCGTGAATAACTATTATTCGATTATTATAATATTAAAACATGCACACATTATAATAATCAACGAGAAATAAATGATATCAAATAACTTTATTTAAATGTGACAATTACAAATCTAGGCACATCGAATGTCCTAGGGCACTATTCCCAACAGAAGTATCATCCAGACCCAACGCACATTCTTACTTCTAACATTCTGCCGATGAAGGATAACTTGTCTTATGAAGAGAAACCAATCAAGATCCTCGAATGGCAAGTACGCGAATTGAGGAAGAAGCGAATTCCTTTGGTTAAAGTCGTCTGGTCAAATCACAACAGAGAGGAAGATGCGACGTGGGAGGCTGAGGAAGAAATGAAGAAATCTTACCCCGAGTTGTTCAAGTAGGAATTTGGGGACCAAATTCTTCTAAGGAGGGGAGGATATAAAACCCCCTAAATTCGATAACTTATCACATGTACAATGTGTCAAATCATGATCTAATTTAATAATAGTTATTTTATGACATGATATAACCTGCATCTATTTTATTTTATTTCACTCTTTGACTTTGTAATTTACTTAATAAACCAAATAATAAAAATTAAAATAGTGTGTGATTCACCTATTGGGCTAATTGTCAACACCTAACTACATGTGGACTCACTAATGGACTCAATCCAACTCATTAAAAGTCATAAGACTTGAAGTTACACTTCAAAGCCCAACTCAACTAATTAAATCCTTTACCATTTTAATTATACTCTTAATTGAACAAATATATATATATATATATATATATATAAACATATGGGCGGCTATGAGGGAGTAGAAGAGTGGAGCTCTAGATTCTACACATTACTCTTCCCAAACCCTCATAACACCACCATTAAATACTACATACTAACCTAACCCTCTACACTTAAACCAACAAAAAAAATATGCAATTTTAGAGTCTAATAAAGAGAGAGGGCCGAACCAATAGGAAGAAGAAGGAGGAGGAAGAAAATTTTCAACAAGAAATAGGTAATCTCATCCCTTATAACTATTTCCATAAATTCTTATGAAATCCTCCATAATCTAACTTCAATCTTAATATATGCAAACATAATTCTCACCTTGGGGGTGCATGTGGATCGGCCAAACCATATAGTAGTATAGGAGAAGTCATTTTCCAACTTTCAAGACTTAGAACCGACGATATCCAGCTAAATCGAGGTGGGTGAAAACTCTTTCAAACTTTAAAGTAGAAATCTATTCTTTTTCTTGTGATGCATGTGCTAAATCTGAAGTATTTCAAGATTCTTTTGATATGATCTATGTTAAAATCTTCATGTTATAATTTCATGTTATGATTTTATGTATAACTATGTGAAATTCGTTTTTCTTAAATATAATCATCGAATATTATGAAAAATATGAAAGTATTTACTAATATGAAATTATTGTATAAATGCATGTTTTTAAAGATGGATATTATGGTTATAACCACATGCAATATGATTTATTGAATTTAAACGACAACCGATTTGGTAGTCGGGTGCCGATTTTGTGATAACTTGAAAGTTATATGTTTTCTTCTATATGTCGTTGAAACCCTACCAAAATCTGAAATCTTGTGTTATATGATTATGTTATGATATATGTATAATTTATTTGCGGCCAAAACGGGACTTGAAACGAGTAAACGGAGCTTTTGCGCATAAATTGTAATTTCCTAAAGTTTGAGGACTAAACTGAAAATTTCGAAAAATACAACATTCTGGACCTTGGACAGTACATATTATACCTTGTATAGGCTGTCCATAAAGTTTCAAGTGATTCTGAGTTCGACATCTAAACTTAATAGTCTAAATCGCAAATTTTAAATAATTTCGGGGTCAAATTGCAAGAATTCCAAACCTCTGGACCAGGTCCGAAATTTTCTGGAATTTTCACAAATCTCTAATTCCAGGTTCACCATAAGTCATCTCGTAAAATTTCGTTAAATTCCAAGCTAAATTCATGGCCTTATATGCCTCAGAACGATTTCCTTAAGTTTTGGGGCAATATCGCAATTTCTGGAAATTTCAGTCCCGAAACTGGAAATTTCCGAATTTTCATTAAATCTGGAGTCGAGGAATTATTTTTGGCTTCCTCATAAAATTTCATAACCATCTGAGTTCGTTTCATACTCCAACGCTTAGGTTTGAACCTAAGGGCAAAAACGTCCTTTCAAACTATTTACGAAACTCTCATTTCGTTTCATCGAACTTACCCGTTTAATATATTTGATCTGAACCCATCAGACCGTTAATAAATTATTGAGAATCTTTTCGAGTTTATATACAAGTCCTATTCCGCATTACCGGGCCACAAATAAAATTAACTATATTCCATACTTAATCAAAAGACGCTATTAACCTCACTGACCGAACGTTTACGTGACACTTGTGAAACGCATCAAATTGATAACTGTGTCTGTCCGGGAACTAAGTGCTATACAAACAAAGTGCCACGGACGGGTCCACCTCTAACTCTATCGGAACAAAGTGCCACGTCGACGGACGGGCACCTCTTGAGTCCATATGAAACAGAGTGCCGACCTACAATCTGGGAGCCACCTCTTGAGCTGTAGGAGCCACCTCTAGAGTCCCAAATCGTGTCGGGATGGTTAGACCGAGTCTTGGATCGAGCAGCGCGGCTGCGGTTCATGAACAAGGCTACCGTTGTTTCCTATTCCCATAACCGAGGAACGAAGTGTTCCGAGGGACCTGGGTCGTAGACATGGGGTATAATCGCGATTATGGTGTGATCCGGGTATTGACCCATAGCTAAGGACATACCGAGCCCAGATAAGAGATAAGGAAGCACACGCTAAGTGTGAGAGCGAAGGCTCAGCATCTTGGGGCGACGGTCCAAATCTTGGGGCGACGGCCTATCTTGCTAGGAGTGATAAGGAGAGTCTAGAATCCAAAGTCCACATCGGCAGGATTCGAAACTGAATTGACACATCGACTGATTGACTGAGTGCTTGACTTGATATCCGTCCAAAGGGACTGGATTATAATATTACAACTACACAATGATTATTGTTTATAAAATTTCGACATAATTGTAATTGTTCTCATTTTTTTTATAATTGATAAAATCATGCATCACTTAAAAATTTTCAAAGAAAAGAGTCACATTCGTACACGATCACCCACTCACTGAGACCTTTTATGTCACCCAACCGTTTTCCCTTTTAAACCAGAGAATGAGCAAACAGCAGAGAACGAAGAAGGCTTCGTGGAAGAGGCCGAATAGAAGAATGCCTTCAAGATTTAGGACTTCTGTTCTTAGAATTTCTGTTGTTATCCCAACTTGTAATAGTTAGTTATGCTTCGTACTTAATTCGTTTGGTATTTTCCGCTGCAAACTTATGAATAGTGTAATTTCAATTATCAGCTTTGTCACAGCGAATCTTAGTACATCGGGCTAAGATGGTTGTTTTAAAATATTATCAAATCGTTATTTTGCTTCCGCTATTTATTATCGCATTTTGATTGATTGATCGACCGATGCGTCGCGCCCTCGTCCTTCCCGATGTTGGGGGTGTGACATCTTTTGTCTCACTCCACCGTTTTCCCTTTTAAACCAGAGAACGAGCCACCAGCCTCAGACGAAGAGATTCTCGAGGAAGAGACTGATTAGAGGACTACCATCAAGAATTAGAATTTCTGTTGTTATCCCAACTTATAATAGTTAACTATGCTTTGTACTTAAGTCGTTTGGTATTTTTCCGCTGCAAACTTTGGACAAGTGTAATTTCGATTATCAGCTTTGTCACAGCGAATCTTAGTACATCGGGCTAAGATGGTTGTTTGAAATGTTATCCAATCATTATTTTGCTTCCGCTATTTACTGTTGCATTTTGATTGATTGATCGACCGATGCGTCGCGCCCTCATCCTTCCCGATGTTGGGGGCGTGACACCTCCAATAACCGACTTAACATCTGAGGAGTCGATCCAAATGGCATTTCAAATTACCCTAGTCGAAGGTCTTGCTCTTAACCGACCACCATTCTTTGACGGATCAAATTTCATGACGTGGAAGAAAAAGATGTCAATATTCATCCGAGCACATGACATCGAGCTTTGGAAAGTGATATGTCTTGGTCCGAAAATTCCTCTCAAATCCGACGGTACGCTTAAATCTTTCGAAGAATATGATGATGCAGATTGGAAAAATGATCGTTACAATTGTAAGGCAACACAACTCCTATATTGTGCCTTAAATCTGGAAGAACACAACCGGATAGCTTCGTGTGACAGTGCCAAAGATATTTGGAAAATGCTTGAAGTCACACATGAGGGAACGTCTCAAGTCAAGGAGATGAAAATAAACATGCTCCTTCACGAGTGCGAGCTATTTCAAATGAAGGACGATGAATCCATCACGATCATGCTCGACTGATTTTCGGTCATCACTAATGGATTGGCATGGTTTGGAAAATCGCTTTCGAGTAGTGAAAAAGTTAAAAAGATCCTACGATTACTACCTCGAGAATGGGACGGTACGGTGACGGCTAAAATGGAATCTAAAGATTTAAATAATCTTGATTTTAGTGCTCTCGTTGGTTCACTTATAAACTACGAGATTGTTCTAAAATCTCGGAATGCCAAACCGAAGCCGAAGGAAAAGACGATAGCCATGAAGGCTAAGATGTCAAAAAGAGAAGAAATCCTGGTTGATAAAAGCGACGAAGAATCGGCATATTAAGCCAAAAATATTAATAAGTTCCAGAACTTATTAAACCGGAGAAAGCAGGACATCCAAAAGGGCGAATCTAAGAAATTCGACAACAATTGTTGATTATGTGGTAAACCAGGCCACTTTGTGAAGAATTGCCGAGCAAAACCCAAGAAGGAGGTGTTAATTGCCACGTGGAGTGACGAAGACAAGGACAAAGATTTTCTCAATCAAAACAACCTCGCACTCATGGCACGAATCTCATTCGACGATAGCGACGTCGAAAGTCAAGAAAGTTATTCTTACGATGAACTTTTTGAAGCATTTGAATTATTACATACGCATTATCAAAATGCTTTATCCGAGATTAAATCTCTTAAATCTAAAAATAAATCATTGGAAATTGAAAATTCCAAAATTCTTGAAAAGGGAAAATTTATCGAGACCGATCATTCAAACTGCATTGAAAACAAAAATATTTTAAAGGATGATCTTTTGAAAGTTCAAACCGAGCTGAAAAATTTAACGAAGAAATTTTCCTGTGGAAATGATAAATTTGAACAAATGATTTGTGTTCAAAAATACACCTTGAATAAACTGGGGTTGGGATTCAAACCAAATTTGAAAAATGAATCCTTAAATTTTAAGATACCCCGATGTGAAAGATGTTTGAAAATTGGGCATCATTTTATGAATTGCAAAAGCACACGACGGACGGTTAAAATAAAAAAGATTTGGATTCCAAAAGGAACCGTTATTCCGAACATCTTCCATATATCTAAACAAAAACCAACTCTTGGTTGGATCCCCAAAAATTAATTTTCATCAAATTGGTATTTTACTCAGGGGGAGTAATATTTTTAAGGGGAGATATTTAGTCGGGGGGAGTTATACCCTTTCATGCATATTTTATACATCAATTGGTATTTTTATTCGTTATTATTATTTACACTTTTTGCTGATGACAAAGTGGGAGAAGAACGGTGAATGAGATAAAAAGCGTCATGGAAGAATGACGAGAAAAATAAAATGCAAAATGGGGGAGAAAAGAAAAAGACGAAGAAGTCAAAAAATATAGATCCCCTGAAAAACAAAAAAGGGAGAGAAAAGTCGAAAAGGACGGAAAAAGAAAAGTTGGGAGAACTAATGAAACGATCAAAGCCGAAAACTTTGATTCATAGAAATATACATATATTTTATTTTTGCAGGTATTTATCCATTCATAGGTGTTGTTTTGTAATAATCAAAAAGGGGGAGATTGTTGGAATATTTTATTCCATACATTAATTAATAGAGTTTTGATGATTAAGTTGCTAAACATAGCAAAACAACAAACAAGCAAAGCAAAGCAACGAAGGAGTCGAAGACGCAAAAAGTAGCCCAATCTGCATGGATAACGCACGCTATATACGTTGTATAGCACACGCAATCGAACGAAGATAACGTACGTAACATACTCGGGATAACATACGTAACAAGGACCAACCTGCAGATCAGACGACTTACCTGATGAAGATAGCGCACACTAAAGTTTATGATTAACGCACGCTATCGAAGCAACTTAACGTACATAACTCATATAGGTTAACGTACGTAATGAGATTTCAAATCAGATGAATGTTGGAAAGAATCTAGTCAAAGTCAGCATATCAAACGGATAGTGTGACAAAATGAAGGCAACGGATATATGAGTTAATGCACGCTATGAAGCATGGTTAACATACGCTACGCAAGGAAATTAACCTACGTAATACGAAGTCATAACGTATATAAAGGAAGAAACGAAGCTACTGGACTGAAACTGGAAGTCGATAATGTACGCTACATGAAAGCTATAGCGTAGGTAACAAGGCTTAATGCACGCTTTGAAGAAGGCTAGCGCACGCTAGCAAGTCAAAAGTGACTAACGGCTAGTTGGATTGAAATGGCTATAAATACCAAACCACTTGGTATCAAACCGCACAACAACATTGAGCAAAGCATTCATACTTGAGATATCATTATATTCATTATAGCTGTTGTATTTGAGCTTATATTGTTTAGTGATTGAGTGTTATACACAAAATCATACTCGAAAAGAAAAAGAAAATATACGATTGGATTTGGTGTTATTAGGATCAAGGATCCGACATTGTTAGAATCGCAATCGACATCTAAGTGAGGTTCATCTAGTACCCATAGAAATCTAGATTGGTTTATTCCTTGTCCAATAGAAAAGGAAAATGGTTTAACTTGGACCGACATAAAGACAAGTGATTGAACGGTTTACTCGGACCGACAGAAGACGAGCTTGTAACGGTTATCCCTCGACCGATAGAAGAGAGATGCAGAGGTTTATATTTAGCCTCTAGAAAAAGATACCGAGAGGGCGTAGGCACGTTTGGCCGAACCTCTATAAATCCTTGTGTCGTTTTATTTCTGCATTTTCATTTAAATACGCTTCCGCAAAATATCGTGTATAACCCATCTTGTTTCAACAATTGGTATCGGAGCGGTTCCTCCAATAACAGACTTAACATCTGAGGAGTCGATCCAAATTGCATTTCAA
Source organism: Orobanche coerulescens (assembly GCA_033398695.1). Classification (NCBI taxonomy): domain Eukaryota; kingdom Viridiplantae; phylum Streptophyta; class Magnoliopsida; order Lamiales; family Orobanchaceae; genus Orobanche; species Orobanche coerulescens. Next base: position 115,730,689 of record CM065815.1, on the reverse strand, counting down.
ATTGCTCCAGTCGAAGGTCTTGCTCTTAACCGACCACCATTCTTTGACGGATCAGATTTCATGATGTGGAAGAAAAAGATGTCAATATTCATCCGAGCATATGACATCGAGCTTTGGAAAGTGATATGTCTTGGTCCGAAAATTCCTCTCAAATCCGGCGGTATGCTTAAATCTTTCGAAGAATATGATGACGCGGATTGGAAAAATGATCGTTACAATTGTAAGGCAACATAACTCCTATACTGTGCCTTAAATCCGGAAGAACACAACCGGATATCTTCGTGTGACAGTGCCAAAGAGATTTGGAAAATGCTTGAAGTTACACAAGATGGAACGTCTCAAGTCAAGGAGATGAAAATAAACATGCTCCTTCACGAGTGCGAGCTATTTCAAATGAAGGACGATGAATCCATCATGATCATGCTCGACTGATTTTCGGTCATCACTAATGGATTGGCATGGTTTGGAAAACCGCTTTCGAGTAGTGAAAAAGTTAAAAAGATCCTACGATTACTACCTCAAGAATGGGACGGTACGGTGACGGCTATAATGGAATCTAAAGATTTAAATAATCTTGATTTTAATGCTCTCGTTGGTTCACTTATAAACTACGAGATTGTTCTAAAATCTCGGAATGCCAAACCGAAGCCGAAGGAAAAGACGATAGCCATGAAGGCTAAGATGTCAAAAAGAGAAGAAATCCTGGTTGATAAAAGCGATGAAGAATCGGCATATTAAGCCAAAAATATTAATAAATTCCAGAACTTATTAAACCGGAGAAAGCAGGACATCCAAAAGGGCGAATCTAGGAAATTCGACAACAATTGTCGATTATGCGGTAAACCGGGCCACTTTGTGAAGAATTGCCGAGCAAAACCCAAGAAGAAGGTGTTAATTGCCATGTGGAGTGACGAATATTTTCTCAATCAAAACAACCTCGCACTCATGGCACGAAGCTCATTCGACGATAGCGACGTCGAAAGTCAAGAAAGTAATTCTTACGATGAACTTTTTTAAGTATTTGAATTATTACATACGGATTATCAAAATGCTTTATCCGAGATTAAGTCTCTTAAATCTAAAAATAAATCATTGGAAATTGAAAATTCCAAAATTCTTGAAAAGGGAAAATTTATCGAGACCGGTCATTCAAAATGCATTGAAAATAAAAATATTTTAAAGGATGATCTCTTGAAAGATCAAACCGAGCTGAAAAATTTAACGAAGAAATTTTCCTGTGGAAATGATAAATTTGAACAAATAATTTGTGTTCAAAAATATACCTTGAATAAACAGGGGTTGGGATTCAAACCAAATTTGAAAAACGAATCCTTAAATTTTAAGATACCCCGATGTGAAAAATGTTTGAAAATTGGGCATCATTTTACGAATCGCAAAAGCACACGACGGACGGTTAAAATCAAAAAGATTTGGATTCCCAAATGAACCGTTATTCCGAACATCTTCCATATATCTAAACAAAAACCAACTCTCGGTTGGATCCCCAAAAATTGATTTTCATCAAATTGGTATTTTACTCAGGGGGAGTAATATTTTTAAGGGGAGATATTTTAGTCAGGGGGAGTTATACCCTTTCATGCATATTTTATACATCAATTGGTATTTTTATTCGTTTATATTATTTACACTTTTTGCTGATGACAAAAAGGGGGAGAAAAGCGATGAATGAGATAAAAAGCGTCATGGAAGAATGACGAGAAAAATAAAATGCAAAATGGTGGAGAAAAGAAAAAGACAAAGAAGTCGAAAAATATAGATCCCGTGAAAAACAAAAAGGGGAGAGAAAAGTCGAAAAGGACAGAAAAAGAAAAGTTGGGAGAACTAACGAAACGATCAAAGCCGAAAACTTTGATTCGTAGAAATATACATATATTTTATTTTTGCAGGTATTTATCCATTCATAGGTGTTGTTTTGTAATCATCAAAAAGGGGGAGATTGTTGGAATATTTTATTCCATACATTCATTAATAGAGTTTTAATGATTAAGTTGCTAAACAAAGCAAAACAACAAAGAAGCAACGCAAAGCAACGAAGGAGTCGAAGACGCAAAAAGTAGCCCAATCTGCATGGATAACACATGCTATATACGTTGTATAGCGCACGCAAACGAACGAAGATAACGTACGTAACATACTCGGGATAACGTATGTAAAAAGGACCTACCTGTAGATCAGACGACTTACCTGATGAAGATAGCGCACGCTAAAGTTGATGATTAACGCACGCTATCGAAGCAACTTAACGTACGTAACTCATACAGGTTAACGTACGTAATGAGATTTCAAATTAGATGAACGTTGGAAAGAATCTAGTCAAAGTCAGCATATCAAACGGATAGTTTGACAAAATGAAGGCAACGGATATATGAGTTAACGCACGCTATGAAGCATGGTTAACATACGCTACGCAAGGAAGTTAACATACGCTACGCAAGGAAGTTAACATACGTAATACGAAGTCATAACGTACGTAAAGGAAGGAACGAAGCTATTGGACCGAAATTGGAAGTCGACGTACGCTACATGAAAGCTATAACGTACGTAACGAGGCTTAACGCACGCTTTGAATAAAGGCTAGTGCATACTAGCAAGTCAAAAGTGACTAACGGCTAGTTGGATTGAAATGGCTATAAATACCAAACCACTTGGTATCAAACCGCACAACAACATTTGTAATACCCGGTTGTAATTCAGTCATTATCATTCAGTAATTTCATTCGGTAATTATCACTATGTAATTTTTTCACTTGTTAATAATCATTCATCCGTGTTCACCGTTCGGATTAACTTCGAGTTGTGTATCGATATTGTTCATTGTTTCAACCTTACTCGGGAAGCGAGACAAGATTATTATCTTGATTGTTATAATTGATTCATTAGTCGATGTTGACGTTGGAGTTCATGTCATTTCTAATCTCCTCATTGTTCAAATTGTGTTTTGTTGGGCGAACCCTTGTAATCATTGCTTGGAACCACCGTTTTGGGTTTTCCGTACTTCCGTTTCGTGTTATTGTTTCCCAAATATTGATTCCTATTGCTTTTATTCTCTTCCCGGGTCATTTTTCATCATTTTAGAACCCAAGGGGGGTGTGGGCCGCGGCACAAGGAGTGTGCGCCGCGGCACACACATGCTGCTATTTTGGCCGACCCGACTGTACCGGGGGCCGCGGCTCATGCCGGCAGGGCCGCGGCACACTGTCGAGTCACTGCCGCGGCACACTCTTCCGGGCCGCGGCACACTCGTGTTGCAATTTTCGGCCAACCCGTCTGTACCGGGGGTCGCGGATCTTGACGACGGGGCCGCAGCACACTGCCGAGTCACTACCGCGGCACACTCGTTCGGGCCGCGGCACGCTGCCGATCACTGGGGGGTAGTTTTGGCCCTGTGCCGCGGCACACTTCAGATTTCTTCCCATTTCTTCCCATTTCTTCAACCTACACGAGAGAGAGGGCTTGAGGAGGGAGACTTTCCATCATCTATCACTTGAGTGCTTGGTTTTCTTCATCTCCTTTCGATCGTGAAGCCCGGATAGTCGATCTAACACGTGTTCTTCGGATCAAAGTGCTTGGATCTTCAAGAGGTAATTTCTTCAACATCTTGGATTTCGATTTTGTATTGAGATATGATGTTTTGGATGTTAAGATCATGTTGTGTGAAGTGATATACGCATGATTATGGATATGTTTGATTATTCATTGGATTATTGAAGGATTATTCAAGAACTCTTTGAATAGTGAATTGGATTTGGGGGTTTTCGATTAATTGTGGTTGAAATCACGAATTTGGTTATTCATATTGGATTATTGATCGTATTGAAGATGTTTTGTTGGTTTGAAACACTTCTTGGGGATTTGATGTTGGTATTATTGAAGTTTGGTTGTAAACAATCGAAGTTTGGCCACAAAGTGTTCGATATAATCCCCCAATGAACTTGGTTTAGTCGTACCGACGTTTTGAGTTCGTTATATTCGTGTTTGATTCGTATGTTGAACGAATTGTTGGTAATTGTGTTATTCAAGGTTGTTCGAGCGACCGATATCTCAATTAGGACGTTGTTTGTGGAAGGATAATTGTCACCGGTGTTATGTTAGTTGATTCTTACTCGGTTAAAAGGATATTCATTCCTTTTGTTGTTGTTCATTCATGATCATACTCATTCATCATTGTATTAACCGTATTGAGACTTGTAATTATCGAATAATCACTTCATTCACGAGGAACGACGGTTCCTATCATTTCATTGAGTTATCAATCACGTCACTATTATTTTCATCTCGGTGAGTCATTCTTGGCCTTGTCGAATTATTATTCAATATTACTCTTCATGGTCATTCCTTGCCCATATGACCTTCTGGGTTCATATTGCGTGGCCGGGTGGGGATGTGTGGAATTTTTAGTCGGGCACGTGATGGTCATGTGTTGGGTTCACTGACACATTGGACTGTGCACACGGTAATGTACCTCCGTGAGACTAATTAGGTACAAGGATGGGTGTGTCCGGACACTCGTCTTGTGCACATGCACATACCATTACGGGCGTACTATGATACTCCTCTTCAGCGTAATTCATAACTAAGGATATTTCATAACTTCAGATATATCATGATTGTGTATTTTCAACCCTTGAGGATTGTTGTTCTGTGTAACTGACCCGGTTGGGGGATTTTGTTTTCAGGTCACGGCAAGGCAAAGGCACGGGAACAACATGTTGACGGCGAGGAGTCCAGTGATACTAGTAGGGGGCCCAGTCATTCAGTCATTTCAGTCATTCTTATTTCTCTTCATTTGTATTTTCCGCTGCAAATTCCGTTTGAGATGTTTATTTATTCAGGGTGGTGTATTTTATCTTCACATAAAATATACTAGTATTCTGTATTGTCCTGGTGTATTGTACTTAAGCTCCTCATCGGAGTATTTGGTAATATAATGTGGTTCGGTACTACAATTATATTATTTAATTCATCAGTTTTCATTTGCCTGGTGGGTCCCAGTTGGGGGTCCACGGCAGTATAATATCCACCTAGTTTGGGGTGTTACAGAGTTGGTATCGGAGCGTGGTTTTGAATACTACCCTCCGGGTCATGTCTCGTTTGAAATCATCGTCATCAGACTAGTATCATTGGACTTTCGCATCACGTGTGACTTGTGCAAATGCCGAGCCAATCAGACCGAAAGAACTGTAAGACTTCTAACGCCATGGTATAATTTCTGGCAATAATCATTCATTCATAATTCATCAGTTAACAATCCTCAATCATCATTTTCATTTTGACCAGGACGGTCATGTTAACTCATTAATCACTCAATTCATTTCATTACTCGATTGTTGATCTGGAAGATCATATCATTAATCTTGTTAACTTATTCAAGATAATCATTTCAATAATTTCATCAGATAATCATGTCACCTCAGTTAATCATTCATGTAATCACTGTGTTAGAGCGTGTATGCTCATTTTCATCATCTCATGTCATAATCATAACGTGAGATTCATGCGGGAAATATAATTATCATGTGACTTTCCTACTTCAGTATGGAGAGAGCAGGCAGAGGACGCGGAGGACGAGGCCGCTGTGCGGACCTAATCCCGAGAGCTCGTGTGAATACACGTGCGAATGTAAGGAATATTGCTAATTCATCGAGCAGTGATGCTTCCACTCATTCACCTGGACGTGATCATTCACTATCGGGGAGTCGTACCCGGGGCACAGCTCAGTCATAAGGTGTTCGGGTTGACCCTCTCGCTTTTATGCAGGGCATGATGGCCCAAATGACGCAGATGGCACAACTGATGGAGACGATGCATAAATCAGCTAATCAAAATCAATAGGCTCCTCCGCCGCCACCTCAGAGGCAAGAGAGGAATGTGAGTAGTATCATCGGCGACATCTCTCGCCAAAGGCCACCTACTTTTGAAGGCTCATCTGAGCCGGCGGATATTTTTCATTGGCTTGAACATTTCGAGAAGTTATTTGCTATGGTAGAGTGTCCCGAAGGACACAAAGTTTCAGTTGCGGCTTACTACCTGGGTAAGAGCGCTCATTCGTGGTGGTTATCGTTGAAGCCCACCGATAGATCATGTACTTGGGATCAATTCAAGACTCTCATGATGGAGAGGTATTATCCGGCCCCACTCAGAGAGGCCAAGCTGTCAGAATTACTCACTCCCGACCCCTCAGCAGATGAGGATGTTCTCGCCATTGCCGAGAAATTTCAGGAACTTCTTCCGTTCGCTTCATCTATCATTCATTCCGAGGCAGATAAGATTAAGTATTTCAGCAAGAGGCTGAAACCTCGTATGAGACTACAGTTGCTTAATCATCATTGCACCACTCTGGCCGAATTCATCGAGAAAGCTCTTACGTATGAGCTTACCGCTAAGGAAATTGCTAAGAATCAAACTTCATCTACTGGCAAGAAGTCTAAAAACCGTAATCAGTCGGCAGTCAGGTCACCTTCAAGAAACCTCGTACAGGCTCTACTTTTTCGGAGCGACCTCCTGTGACGCCTAAACCCGCGGAATCTCAGTCACGATCGGCCAGTTCGGCCATCACCTGTTTTAAGTGTGGGGATCTTGGTCATCTCAGCACCAAGTGTCCGAGACAGACTATCACGTGTCATAACTGTGGGATTATTGGGCATAAGGCCCGTTTTTGCCGTAGGGACTCCAAACCTACTCCGGCGTCATCTTAGGCCCCGAAACAGTCAGCTGTTCAAAATCAAGCTACTCAGTCAGCGTCGTTTAAAACGACAGGAGTGAATAAAGGTGGAGCCTATAGCCAGCAGACAGGAACGTCCGGTGCCGGGACTAGCAAGCCCCAAATTTATGAGATGAAAAAGACCGACGATCCAGAGGCCTGGATGATCTCAGGTACCCTCGATATTCTATCTCAACCTGTGTGTACCCTTTTTTATACTGGTGCATCGCATTCATTCATTTCCGAGTCATGTTTGAGTAGACGACGTCTGGGTAGTGCTACTAGTTGTGAGCCTTATGTCATTGGTCTACCTGATGGTAGACGAATTATCGGAAATCGTGAGATTCAGAATTATCCGATTCAGCTTCATGGCAGTATATGGCCAGCGGACCTAATCATGGTAGATTTGCCGAGAGACGACGTCATCTTGGGTATTGATTGGATGGATCGTCATGATGCCATCATTAGTGTCCGTAAGCGTATGGTCACTATCATTTCAGACGATGGGGTCGAATGTGTGTTTCAGGGAGGTAATCCCAGTTGTTCTGGAAGAGTTATTAATTTGATAAAAGTAGTGAGATTACTCAATCATAGGTGTATTGGTTATTGGTGCTATATGACTAAAACCGAGAAATCGTCAATAATGTTGGCAGATATACCGGTAGTGAGAGAATATGCCGACGTATTCCCAGATGAGTTACCTGGTTTGCCTCAACAGAGAGAGGTGGAATTAACAATTGAGTTGGAGCCTGGTACATCTCCAATATCGAAGGCACCGTACCGGATGGCCCCGACCGAAATGCAGGAGTTGAAGAATCAACTCGAGGAATTGTTCGAGAAAGGTTATATCCGACCGAGTGCATCCCCGTGGGGAGCACCAGTGTTGTTTGTCAAGAAGAAGGATGGTTCATTTCGTTTGTGTATTGATTATCAGGAGTTGAACAGGGTGACAATCAAGAATAAGTATCCCTTACCTTGTATTGATGATCTCTTAGATCAACTTCAGGGAGCTTCAATATTTTCCAAGATCGACCTAAGATCTGGATATCATCAGTTGCGAATTCGAGAGTCGGATATCGCAAGGACAGCGTTTCGTACACGCTATGGTCATTATGAGTTCGTAGTTATGCCGTTCGGGCTAACTAATGCCCCTGCGGTATTCGTGGAGTTAATGAATCGGGTTTTCATCGACTTTTTGGATCAGTTTGTTGTTGTCTTCATCGATGACATTTTGATTTGTTCTCGTGATCGAGAGGAACACGAGGTTCATCTTCATCAGGTTCTTGACGTGTTAAGACGAGAGCAACTTTATGGAAAGTTTTCCAAGTGTGAGTTCTGGATGTCCGAAGTGACTTTTATCGGGCATGTAATTTCATCAGATGGAGTGCATGTTGATCCTCAGAAGACAGAGGCTATCCAAGATTGGTTACCTCCGAAGAATGTTAAGGAAATCCGAAGCTTTCTCAGATTAGCCGGTTATTATCGGCGGTTTGTGGAAGGATTTTCTAAAATCGCTCAACCAATGACGAACCTTTTGCGAAAGGATAAGAAATACACGTGGTCCGATGCGTGTCAGTGGAGTTTTGAGGAACTCAAGAGCCGGTTAATTTCAGCACCTGTACTTTCCTTGCCGCAAGGGACGGAAGGATTTGTGGTTTATAGTGATGCGTCCGGGCAGGGTCTCGGATGTGTACTCATGCAGAATGGGAAGCTTATTCCTTATGCTTCACGGAAATTGAGACCTTACGAGGTTAATTATCCGAACCACGACCTGGAGTTAGCATCCGTGGTTTTCGCGTTGAAGATTTGGCGTCATTACCTTTATGGCGTCACCTGTCAGATTTTCACCGATCACAAGAGTTTGAAGTATATATTTACTCAGAAGGAGTTAAATATGCGACAGAGACGGTGGTTGGAATTAATCAAAGATTATGATATCGAGATCCTTTACCACCCGGGCAAGGCGAACGTTGTCGCCGACGCCTTGAGTCGTAAGTCCGTTCAGGAGCAGATGCTTGCTCGTTTAACAGTTCAGAAGGAGCTTCAGCAGGAATTCCTTAGACCCGAGATCGAGGTCTGGCTTCAGCAAGTACAAGGGCAACTTTGCATGTTAGAGATTTCATCGCCACTTGAGGAGGCAATCAGAGAGAATCAGGGTTCAGACCCATCCTTGTTGCGCATCTGTGAGGATGTGGCTCAGTGGAAATCCCCTGGATTCGTGGTCCACGAGGATGGATTTTTGAGATTTAAGAATCGGTTGTGCGTACCGGCGAATGACGAGTTGAAAAATTCGATTTTGAGAGAAGCTCATGCTACCCCTTATTCTGTACATCCGGGGTCTAGCAAGATGTACAAGGACTTGAAACAAAATTACTGGTGGAGTAATATGAAGCGAGAAGTCGCGGAATTTGTTTCGAGATGCTTAACCTGTCAACAAGTCAAGATTGAACATCAGCGACCGGCGGGTATGCTGAAACCTCTCCCTATTCCAGAATGAAAGTGGGAAGACATTTCTATGGATTTCATCACGAGTTTGCCGACGAGTCGTCGTGGCATGAATACGATCTAGGTGATTGTGGACCGCTTAACTAAGTCAGCTCACTTTCTCGAGATTAAGGATACTTGGGGTCCCGAGAGACTTGCCTAGTTATTCATCAAAGAGATAGCGAGACTGCACGGCACTCCTAAAAGTATCGTTTCCGATCGTGATGGACGGTTTGTGTCTCATTTTTGGAAATCAGTTCATCGTGCCATGGGAACTCAACTTAATTTCAGCACATCTTTTCATCCTCAGTCCAACGGACAATCAGAGAGGACTATTCAGACATTGGAGGACATGTTGAGGGCATGCGTCCTCGATTGGAAAGACGATTGGGAAGCCCAACTACAATTGATCGAGTTCACGTATAATAATAGTTGGCATGCTTCGATTAAGATGGCACCTTACGAGGCCTTGTACGGTCGTCGTTGTCGATCTCCTTTGTGTTGGGATGACCTATCCGAATCAATCGGCACCGAGCCCGATATGATTTTAGCCGCTCGTGAGAAGGTAGATTTGATCAGGAGTCGTTTGTTGACCGCTCAGAGTCGACAGAAATCTTATGCAGACAATCGTCGTCGACCACTAGAGTTCGAGACGGGTGACCACGTTTCGGTCAAGGTATCCCCGAGTCGAGGTATTTTCCATTTCGGAAAACGGGGGAAGTTGAGTCCGAGATTTATTGGACCGTTTGAGATTTTGGAACGAGTAGGCGAGCTAGCTTATCGATTGGCCTTACCTCCGGCGTTAAGCCGAATTCATAATGTGTTTCACGTCTCTCAGCTACGGAAGTATGTTGCCGACCCAAGTCACATACTTCAGTTCGACGAAATCGAGATCGCGGATGATCATTCATATGAGGAGCGTCCCATACGAGTCTTAGAGCGGCGAATCAAACAGTTGAGGAATAAGGCAATTCAGTGGTCTAGACACGAAGTCGAAGAGGCTACTTGGGAAACCAAGGATAGTATGCGGGAGAGTTATGCAGAGTTGTTTGACCCTTAGTTTCGGGGATGAAACTCTTTTAAGGTGGGGTGTATGTAATACCCGGTTGTAATTCAGTCATTATCATTCAGTAATTTCATTCGGTAATTGTCACTATGTAATTTTTTCACTTGTTAATAATCATTCATCCGTGTTCACCGTTCGGAATAACTTCGAGCTGTGTATCGATATTGTTCATTGTTTCAACCTTACTCGGGAAACGAGACAAGAGTATTATCTTGATTGTTATAATTGATTCATTAGTCGATGTTGACGTTGGAGTTCATGTCATTTCTAATCTCCTTATTGTTCAAATTGTGTTTTGTTGGGCGAACCCTTGTAATCATTGCTTCGAACCACCGTTTTGGGGTTTCCGTACTTTCGTTTCGTGTTATTGTTTCCCAAATATTGATTCCTATTGCTTTTATTCTCTTCCCGGGTCATTTTTCATCATTTTAGGACCCAAGGGGGGTGTGGGCCGCGGCATAAGGAGTGTGCGCCGCGGCACACACATGCTACTATTTTGGCCGACCCGACTGTACCGGGGGCCGCGGCTCATGCCGGCAGGGCCGCGGCACACTGTCGAGTCACTGCCTCGGCACACTCGTCCGGGCCGCGGCACACTCGTGTTGCAATTTTCGGCCAACCCGTCTGTACCGGGGGCCGCGGCTCATGCCGACGGGGCCGCGGCACACTGCCGAGTCACTACCGTGGCACACTCGTCCGGGCCGCGGCACGCTGCCGATCACTGGGGGGCAGTTTTGGCCCTGTGCCGCGGCACACTTCGGCCGGGCCGCGGAACACAGTGCAGTCAGCACTATAATTGCGGTTTTTTGTGTGGAACAACTCATTTCTTCCCATTTCTTCAACCTACACGAGAGAGAGGGCTTGAGGGGGGAGACTTTCCATCATCTATCACTTGAGTGCTTGGTTTTGTTCATCTCCTCTCGATCGTGAAGCCCGGATAGTCGATCTAACGCATGTTCTTCGGATCAAAGTGCTTGGATCTTCAAGAGGTAATTTCTTCAACATCTTGGATTTCGATTTTGTATTGAGATATGATGTTTTGGATGTTAAGATCATGTTGTATGAAGTGATATACGCATGATTATGGATATGTTTGATTATTCATTGGATTATTGAAGGATTATTCAAGAACTCTTTGAATATTGAATTAGATTTGGGGGTTTTCGATTAATTGTGGTTGAAATCACGAATTTGGTTATTCATATTGGATTATTGATCGTATTGAAGATGTTTTGTTGGTTTGAAACACTTCTTGGGGATTTGATGTTGGTATTATTGAAGATTGGTTGTAAACAATCGAAGTTTGGCCACAAAGTGTTCGATATAATGCCCCAATGAACTTGGTTTAGTCGTACCGACGTTTTAAGTTTGTTATATTCGTGTTTGATTCGTATGTTGAACGAATTGTTGGTAATTGTGTTATTCAAGGTTGTTCGAGCGACCGATATCTCAATTAGTACGTTGTTCGTGGAAGGATAATTGTCACTGGTGTTGTGTGAGTTGATTCTTACTCGGTTAAAAGGATATTCATTCCTTTTGTTGTTGTTCATTCATGATCATACTCATTCATCATTGTATTAACCGTATTGAGACTTGTAATTGTCGAATAATCACTTCATTCACGAGGAACGACGGTTCCAATCATTTCATTGAGTTATCAATCACGTCACTATTATTTTCATCTCGGTGAGTCATTCTTGGCCTTGTCGAATTATTATTCAATATTACTCTTCATGGTCATTCCTTGCCCATATGACATTCTGGGTTCATATTGCGTGGCCGGGTGGGGATGTGTGGAATTTTTAGTCGGGCACTTGATGGTCATGTGTTGGGTTCACCGACACATTGGACTGTGCACATGGTAATGTACCTCCGTGAGACTAATTAGGTACAAGGACGGGTGTGTCCGGACACTCGTCTTGTGCACATGCACACACCATTACGGGCGTACTATGATACTCCTCTTCAGTGTAATTCATAACTAAGGATATTTCATAACTTCAGATATATCATGATTGTGTATTTTCAACCCTTGAGGATTTTTGTTCTATGTAACTGACCCCGTTGGGGGATTTTGTTCTCAGGTCACGGCAAGGCAAAGGCACGGGAACAGCATGTTGACGGCGAGGAGTCCAGTGATACTAGTAGGGGGGCCCAGTCATTCAGTCATTTCAGTCATTCTTATTTCTCTTCATTTGTATTTTCCGCTGCAAATTCCATTTGAGATGTTTATTTATTCAGGGTGGTGTATTTTATCTTCACATAAAATATACTAGTATTCTGTATTGTCCTGTTGTATTGTACTTAAGCTCCTCATCGGAGTATTTGGTAATATAATGTGGTTCGGTACTACAATTATATTATTTAATTCATCAGTTTTCATTCGCCTGGTGGGTCCTAGTCGGGGGTCCACGGCACTATAATATCCGCCTAGTTTGGGGTGTTACAATATTGAGCAAAGCATTCATACTTGAGATATCATTGTATTCATTCTAGTTGTTATATTTGAGCTTATATTGTTTAGTGATTGAGTGTTATACACGAAATCATACATGAAAGGAAAAAGAAAATATACGATTGGATTCGGTGTTATTATGATCAAGGATCCGGCATTATTAGAATCGCAATCGATATTTAAGTGAGGTTCATCTAGTACCTATAGAAAGCTATATTGGTTGATTCCTTGTCCAATAGAAAAGGAAAATAGTTTAACTTAGACCGACATAAAGACAAGTGATTGAACGGTTTACTCAGACCGACAGAAGATGAGCTTGTAACGGTTATCCCTCGACCGATAGAAGAGACATGCAGAGGTTTATATTTACCTTATAGAAAAATATATCGAGAGGGCGTAGGCACGTTTGGCCGAACCTCTATAAATCCTTGTGTCGTTTTATTTCTGCATTTTCATTTAAATACGCTTCCGCACAATATCGTGTATAACCGATCTTGTTTCAACAATTGGTATCGGAGCTGTTCCTCCAATAACCGACTTAACATCGGAGGAGTCGATCCAAATGGCATTTCAAATTGCTCCAGTCGAAGGTCTTGCTCTTAACCGACTACCATTCTTTGACGGATCAAATTTCATGACTTGAAGAAAAAGATGTCAATATTCATCCGAGCATATGACATCGAGCTTTGGAAAGCGATATGTCTTGGTCCGAAAATTCCTCTCAAATCCGACGGTACGCTTAAATCTTTCGAAGAATATGATGACGCGGATTGGAAAAATGATCGTTACAATTGTAAGGCAACACAACTCCTATACTGTGCCTTAAATCCGGAAGAACACAACCGGATATCTTCGTGTGACAGTGCCAAAGAGATTTGGAAAATGCTTGAAGTCACAGATGAGGGAACGTCTCAAGTCAAGGAGATGAAAATAAACATGCTCCTTCACGAGTGCGAGCTATTTCAAATGAAGGACGATGAATCCATCACGATCATGCTCGACTGATTTTCGGTCATCACTAATGGATTGGCATGGTTTGGAAAACTGCTTTCGAGTAGTGAAAAAGTTAAAAAGATCCTACGATTACTACCTCGAGAATGGGACGGTACGGTGACGGCTATAATGGAATCTAAAGATTTAAATAATCTTGATTTTAGTGCTCTCGTTGGTTCACTTATAAACTACGAGATTGTTCTAAAATCTCGGAATGCCAAACCGAAGCCGAAGGAAAAGACGATAGCCATGAAGGCTAAGATGTCAAAAAGAGAAGAAATCCCGGTTGATAAAAGCGACGAAGAATCGGCATATTAAGCCAAAAATATTAATAAGTTCCAGAACTTATTAAACCGGAGAAAGCAGGACATCCAAAAGGGCGAATCTAAGAAATTCGACAACAATTGTTGATTATGTGGTAAACCAGGCCACTTTTTGAAGAATTGCCGAGCAAAACCCAAGAAGAAGGTGTTAATTGCCACGTGGAGTCACGAAGACAAGGACGGAGATTTTCTCAATCAAAACAACCTCGCACTCATGGCACGAAGCTTATTCGACGATAGCGACGTCGAAAGTCAAGAAAGTAATTCTTACGATGAACTTTTTTAAGTATTTGAATTATTACGTACGGATTATCAAAATGCTTTATCCGAGATTAAATCTCTTAAATCTAAAAATAAATCATTGGAAATTGAAAATTCCAAAATTCTTGAAAAGGGAAAATTTATCGAGACCGATCATTCAACATGCATTGAAAACAAAAATATTTTAAAGGATGATCTCTTGAAAGATCAAACCGAGCTGAAAAATTTAACGAAGAAATTTTCCTGTGGAAATGATAAATTTGAACAAATGATTTGTGTTCAAAAATACACCTTGAATAAACAGGGGTTGAGATTCAAACCAAATTTGAAAAATGAATCCTTAAGTTTTAAGATACCCCGATGTGAAAAATGTTTGAAAATTGGGCATCATTTTACGAATTGCAAAAGCACACGACGCACGATTAAAATCAGAAAGATTTGGATTCCAAAAGGAACCATTATTCCGAACATCTTCCATATATGTAAACAAAAACCAACTCTCGGTTGGATCCCCAAAAATTGATTTTCATCAAATTGGTATTTTACTCCGGGGGAGTAATATTTTTAAGGGGAGATATTTTAGTCAGGGGGAGTTATACCCTTTCATGCATATTTTATACATCAATTGGTATTTTATTCGTTAATATTATTTACACTTTTTGCTGATGACAAAAATGGGGAGAAAAGCGATGAATGAGATAAAATGCGTCATGGAAGAATGACGAGAAAAATAAAATGCAAAATGGGGGAGAAAAGAAAAAGACGAAGAAGTCGAAATATATAGATCCCGTGAAAAACAAAAAGGGGAGAGAAAAGTCGAAAAGGACAGAAAAAGAAAAGTTGGGAGAACTAACGAAACGATCAAAGCCGAAAACTTTGATTCGTAGAAATATACATATATTTTATTTTTGCAGGTATTTATTCATTCATAGGTTTTTTTTTGTAATCATAAAAAAGGGGGAGATTGTTGGAATATTTTATTCCATACATTCATTAATAGAGTTTTAATGATTAAGTTGCTAAACAAAGCAAAACAACAAAGAATCAAAGCAAAGCAACAAAGGAGTCGAAGATGCAAAAAGTAGCCCAATCTGCATGGATAACACATGCTATATACGTTGTATAGCGCACGCAATCGAACGAAGATAACATACGTAACATACTCGGGATAACGTATGTAACAAGGACCTATCTGCAGATCAGACGACTTACCTGATGAAGATAGCGCACGCTAAAGTTGATGATTAATGCACGCTATCGAAGCAACTTAACGTACGTAACTCATACTGGTTAACGTACATAATGAGATTTCAAATTGGATGAACGTTGGAAAGAATCTAGTCAAAGTCAGCATATCAAACAGATAGTTTGACAAAATGAAGGCAACGGATATATGAGTTAACGCACGCTATGAAGCATGGTTAACATACGCTACGCAAGGAAGTTAACATACGTAATACGAAGTCATAACGTACGTAAAGGAAGGAACGAAGCTACTGGACCGAAATTGGAAGTCGACGTATGCTACATGAAAGCTATAACGTACGTAACGAGGCTTAACGCACGCTTTGAAGAAAGGCTAGTGCACGCTAGCAAGTCAAAAGTGACTAACGGCTAGTTGGATTGAAATGGCTATAAATACCAAACAACTTGGTACCAAACCGCACAACAACATTGAACAAAGCATTCATACTTGAGATATCATTATATTCATTCTAGTTGTTGTATTTCAGGTTATATTGTTTAGTGATTGAGTGTTATACACGAAATCATACATGAAAGGATAAAGAAAATATACGATTGGATTCGGTGTTATTAGGATCAAGGATCCGGCATTGTTAGAATCGCAATCGATATCTAAGTGAGGTTCATCTAGTACCTATAGAAAGCTAGATTGGTTGATTCCTTGTCCAATAGAAAAGGAAAATAGTTTAACTTAGACCGACATAAAGACAAGTGATTGAACCGTTTACTCAGACCGACAGAAGACGAGCTTGTAACGGTTATCCCTCGACCGATAGAAGGGAGATGCAGAGGTTTATATTTAGCCTATAGAAAAAGATATCGAGAGGGCGTAGGCACGTTTGGCCGAACCTATAAATCCTTGTGTCATTTTATTTCTGCATTTTCATTTAAATACGCTTCCGCACAATATCGCGTATAACCGATCTTGTTTCAACAATTGGTATCGGAGCAGTTCCTCCAATAACCGACTTAACATCGGAGGAGTCGATCCAAATGGAATTTCAAATTGCTCCAGTCGAAGGTCTTGCTCTTAACCGACCACCATTCTTTGACGGATCAAATTTCATGACTTGGAAGAAAAAGATGTCAATATTCATCCGAGCATATGACATCGAGCTTTGGAAAGCGATATGTCTTGGTCCGAAAATTCCTCTCAAATCCGACGGTACGCTTAAATCTTTCGAAGAATATGATGACGCGGATTGGAAAAATGATCGTTACAATTGTAAGGCAACACAACTCCTATACTGTGCCTTAAATCCGGAAGAACACAACCGGATATCTTCGTGTGACAGTGCCAAAGAGATTTGGAAAATGCTTGAAGTCACACATGAGGGAACGTCTCAAGTCAAGGAGATGAAAATAAGCATGATCCTTCACGAGTGCGAGCTATTTCAAATGAAGGTCGATGATGAATCCATCACGATCATGCTCGACTGATTTTCGGTCATCACTAATGGATTGGCATGGTTTGGAAAACCGCTTTCGAGTAGTGAAAAAGTTAAAAAGATCCTACGATTACTACCTCGAGAATGGGACGGTACGGCGACGGCTATAATGGAATCTAAATATTTAAATAATCTTGATTTTAGTGCTCTCGTTGGTTCACTTATAAACTACGAGATTGTTCTAAAATCTCGGAATGCCAAACCGAAGCCGAAGGAAAAGACGATAGCCATGAAGGCTAAGATTTCAAAAAGAGAAGAAATCCCGGTTGATAAAAGCGACGAAGAATCGGCATATTAAGCCAAAAATATTAATAAGTTCCAGAACTTATTAAACTGGAGAAAGCAGGACATCCAAAAGGGCGAATCTTATTAATAAGTATGTTTGGTGATTAAGTTGCTAAACAAAGCAAAACAACAAACAAGCAAAGCAATGTAACGAAGGAGTTGAAGACGCAAAAAGTAGCCCAATAAGCATGGATAACGCACGCTATATACGTTGTATAGCACACGCAATCGAACGAATCTAACGTACGTAACATACTCGGGATAACATACGTAACAAGGACCTACCTGCAGCTCAGACGACTTACCTGATTAAGATAGAGCATGCTAAAGCTGATGATTAACACACGCTATCGAAGCAACTTAACGTACGTAACTCATACAGGTTAACGTATGTAATGAGATTTCAAATCAGATGAACGTTGGAAAGAATCTAGTCAAAGTCAGCATATCAAACCGATAGTTTGACAAAATGAAGGCAACGGATATATGAGTTAACGCACACTACGAATCATGGTTAATGTACGCTATGCAAGGAAGTTAACGTACATAATACGAAGTCATAATGCACATAAAGGAAGAAACGAATCTAGTGGACAACTGTAAGTCGATAATGTACGCTACATGAAAGCTATAACGTACGTAACGAGGCTTAACGGACGCTATGGAGAAAGGCTAGCGCACACTAGCAAGTCAAAAGTGACTAACGGCAAGTTGGATTGAAATGGCTATAAATTCCAAACCACTTGGTATCAAACCGCACAACAACATTGAGCAAAGCATTCATACTTGAGATATCATTGTATTCATTCTAGTTGTTGTATTTGAGCTTATATTGTTTAGTGATTGAGTGTTATACACGAAATCATACACGAAAGGAAAAAGAAAATATACAATTGGATTCGGTGTTATTAAGATCAAGCATCCAGTATTGTTAGAATCGCAATCGATATCTAAGTGAGGTTCATATAGTACCCATAGAAAGCTAGATTGGTTGATTCCTTGTCCAATAGAAAAGGAAAATGGTTTAACTTGGACCGACATAAAGACAAGTGATTGAATGGTTTACTCGGACCGACAGAAGACGAGCTTATAACGGTTATCCCTCGACCGATAGAAGAGAGATGCAGAGGTTTATATTTAGCCTATAGAAAAATATACCGAGAGGACGTAGGCACCTTTGGCCAAACCTCTATAAATCCTTGTGACGTTTTATTTATGCATTTTCATTTAAATACGCTTCCGCACAATATCGCGTATAACAAATCTTGTTTCAACAATTGGTATCGGAGCGGTTCCTCCAATAACTGACTTAACATCCGAGGAGTCGATCCAAATGGCATTTCAAATTGCTCCAGTCGAAGGTCTTGCTCTTAACCGACCACCATTCTTTGATGGATCAAATTTCATGATGTGGAAGAAAAGTATGTCAATATTCATCTGAGCGTATGACATCGAGCTTTGGAAAGTCATATGTCTTGGTCCGAAAATTCCTCTCAAATCCGACGGTACGCTTAAATCTTTCAAAGAATATGATGATGCGGATTGGAAAAATAATCGTTACAGTTGTAAGGCAACACAACTCCTATACTATGCCTTAAATCTGGAAGAACACAATCGGATATGTTCGTGTGACAGTGCCAAAGAGATTTGGAAAATGCTTGAAGTCACACACGTCTCAAGTCTAGGAGACGAAAATAAAAATGATCCTTCACGAGTGCGAGCTATTTCATATGAAGGATGATGAATCCCTCACGATCATGCTCGACCGATTTTCAGCCATCACTAATCGATTGGCATGCTTTGGAAAACTGCTTTCGAGTAGTGAAAAAGTTAAAAAGATCCTACGATCACTACCTCGAGAATGGGATGGTACGGTGACGGCTATAATGGAATCTAAAGATTTAAATAATCTTGATTTTAGTGCTCTCATTGGTTCACTTATAAACTACGAGATTGTTCTAAAATCTGGGAATGCCAAACCGAAGTCGAAATAAAAGACGATAGCCATGAAGGCTAAGATGTCAAAAAGAGAAGAAATCCCAGTTGATGAAATCAACGAATAATCGGCATATTAAGCCAAAAATATTAATAAGATCCAAACCTTATTAAACCGGAGAAAGCAGGACATCCAAAAGGGCGAAACTAAGAAATTCGACAACAATTTTCGATTATGTGGTAATCGAGGCCACTTTGTGAAGAATTGCCGAGCAAAACCCAAGAAGGAGGTGTTAATTGCCACGTGGAGAGACGAAGACAAGGACAAAGATTTTCTCAATCAAAACAACCTCACACTCATGGCACGAAGCTCATTCTACGATAGCGACGTCGAAAGTCAAGTAAGTAATTCTTACGATGAAGTTTTTGAAGCATTTGAATTATTACATACGGATTATCAAAATGCTTTATCTAAGCTTAAATCTCTTAAATCTAAAAATAAATCATTGGAAATTGAAAATTCCAAAATTCTTGAAAAGGGAAAATTTATTGAGACTGATCATTCAAAATGCATTGAAAACAAAAATATTTTAAAGGATGATCTCTTGAAAGTTCAAACCGAGCTGAAAAATTTAACGAAGAAATTTTCCTGTGGAAATTATAAATTTA
Source organism: Orobanche coerulescens (assembly GCA_033398695.1). Lineage (NCBI taxonomy): Eukaryota > Viridiplantae > Streptophyta > Magnoliopsida > Lamiales > Orobanchaceae > Orobanche > Orobanche coerulescens. The sequence goes on along the minus strand of CM065815.1, from coordinate 115,710,804 downwards.
AACAAATGCTTTGTGTTCAAAAATATGCCTTCAATAAACAGGGGTTGGGATTCAAATCAAATTTGAAAAACGAATCTTAAATTTTAAGATACCCCGATGTGAAAAATGTTTAAAAATTGGGCATCATTTTATGAATTGCCACGACAGACGGTTAAAATCAAAAAGATTTGGATTCCAAAAGGAACCGTTATTCCGAACATCTTCCATATATCTAAACAAAAACCAACTCTCGGTTAGATCCCCAAAAATTGATTTTCATCAAATTGGTATTTTACTCAGGGGTAATATTTTTAAGGGGAAATATTTTAGTCAGGGGAAGTTATACCCTTTCATGCATATTTTATACATCAATTGGTATTTTTATTCATTTATATTATTTACACTTTTTGCTGATGACAAAAACGGGGAGAAAAGCGATGAATGAGATAAAAAGCGTCATGGAAGAATGACGAGAAAAATAAAATGCAAAATGGGGGAGAAAAGAAAAAGACGAAGAAGTCGAAAAATATAGATCCCGTGAAAAACAAAAAGAGGAGAGAAAAGTCGAAAAGGATAGAAAAAGAAAAGTTGGGAGAACTAACGAAACGATCAAAGCTGAAAACTTTGATTCGTAGAAATATACATATATTTTATTTTTGCAGGTATTTCTCCATTCATAGGTGTTGTTTTGTAATCATCAAAAAGGGGGAGATTGTTGGAATATTTTATTCCATACATTCATTAATAGAGTTTTGATGATTAAGTTGCTAAATAAATCAAAACAACAAAGAAGCAAAGCAAAGCAACGAAGGAGTCGAAGACGCAAAAAGTAGCCCAATTTGCATGGATAACACATGCTATATATGTTGTATAACGCACGCAATCGAACAAAGATAACGTACGTAACATACTCGGGATAATGTACGTAACAAGGACCTACCTGCAGATCAGATGACTCACCTGATGAAGATAGCGCACGCGAAAGTTGATGATTAATGCACGCTATCGAAGCAACTTAACGTACGTAACTAATGCAGGTTAACGTACATAATGAGGTTTCAAATCAGATGAACATTGGAAAGAATCGAGTCAAAGTCAGCATATCAAACAGATAGTTTGACAAAATGAAGGCAACGGATATATGAGTTAACGCATGCTACGAAGCATTGTTAACGTACGCTACGCAAGGAAGTTAACGTACATAATACGAAGTCACAACGTACGTAAAGGAAGAAACGAAGCTACTGGACTGAAACTGGAAGTCGATAACATACGCTACATGAAAGCTATAACGTACGTAACGAGGCTTAACGCACGCTATGAATAAAGGATAGCGTACGCTAGCAAGTCAAAAGTGACTAACGGCTAGTTGGATTGAAATGGCTATAAATACCAAACCACTTGGTATCAAACCGCACAAAAACATTGAGCAAAGCATTCATACTTGATATATCATTGTATTCATTCTTGTTGTTGTATTTGACTTATATTTTTTAGTGATTGAGTGTTATACACGAAATCATACACGAGAAGAAAAAGAAAAGATATGATTGGATTCAGTGTTATTAGGATCAAGGATCCGGCATTGTTAGAATCGCAATCGATATCTAAATGAGGTTCATCTAGTACCCATAGAAAGCTAGATTGGTTGATTCCTTGTCCAATAGAAACGGAAAATGGTTTAACTTGGACCGACATAGAGACAAGTGATTGAACGGTTTACTCGGACCGATATAAGATGAGCTTGTAACGGTTATCCCTCGACTGATAGAAGAGAGGTGCAGAGGTTTATCTTAAGCCTATAGAAAAAGATACCGAGAGGACGTAGGCACGCTTGGCCGAGCCTATCAGATGAACGTAATCGAACGAAGATAACGTATGTAACATACTCGGGATAACGTACGTAACAAGGACCTACCTGCAGATCAGACGACTTACCTTATGAAGATAGCGTACGCTAAATTTGATGACTAACGCACGCTATCGAAGCAACTTAACTTACGTAACTCATACAGGTTAACGTACGTAATGAGATTTCAAATCAGATGAACAATGAAAAGAATCTAGTCAAAGTCAGCATATCAAACGGATAGTTTGACAAAATGAAGGCAACGGATATATGAGTTAACGCACGCTACGAAGCATTGTTAACGTACGCTACGCAAGGAAGTTAACGTACGTAATACGAAGTCATAACGTACGTAAAGGAAGAAACGAAGCTACTGGACAACTGGAAGTCGATAACCTACGCTACATGAAATCTATAACGTACGTAACGAGGCTTAACACATGCTATGAAGAAAGGCTAGCGCACGCTAGCAAGTCAAAAGTGACTAACGGCTAGTTGGATTGAAATGGCTATAAATACCAAACCACTTGGTATCAAACCGCACAACAACATTGAGCAAAGCATTCATACTTGAGATATTATTGTATTCATTTTAGTTGTTGTATTTGAGCTTATATTGTTTAGTGATTGAGTGTTATACACGAAATCATGCACGGGATGAAAAAGAAAAGATACAATTGGATTTGGTGTTATTAGGATCAAGGATCCGGCATTGTTAGAATGTAATCGATATCTAAGTGAGGTTCTTCTAGTACCCATAGAAAGCTATATTGGTTGACTCCTTGTCCAATAGAAAAGGAAAACGGTTTAACTTGGACCGACATAGAGACAAGTGACTGAACGGTTTACTCGGACCGATAGAAGACGAGTTTGTAACGGTTATCCCTTGATAGATAGAAGAGAGGTGTAGAGGTTTATCTTTAGCCTATAGAAAAAGATACCGAGAGGACATAGACACGTTTGGCTGAACATCTATAAATCCTTGTGTCATTTTATTTCTGCACCTTCATTTAAATACGCTTCCGCACAATAGCGCATATAACCGATCTTGTTTCAACAATTGGTATCGGAGCAGTTCCTCCAATAAGAGGCTTAACATCTGAGGAGTCGATCCAAATGGCATTTCAAATTGCTCCAGTCGAAGGTCTTGCTCTTAACCGACCACTATTCTTTGACCGATCAAATTTCATGATGTTGAAGAAAAAGATGTCAATATTCATCCGAGCGTATGACATCGATCTTTGGAAAGTGATATGTCTTGGTCCGAAAATTCCTCTCAAATCTGACGGTACGCTTAAATCTTTCGAAGAATATGATAACGCGGATTGGAAAAAGGATCATTACAATTATAAGGTAACACAACTCCTATATTGTGCCTTAAATCCAGTAGAACATAACCGGATATCTTCGTATGACAGTGCCAAAGAGATTTGGAAAATGCTTGAAGTCACACATGAGGGAACGTCTCAAGTTAAGGAGATGAAAATAAACATGTTCCTTCACGAGTACGAGCTATTTCAAATGAAGGACGATGAATCCATCATGATCATGCTCGACTGATTTTCGGTCATCACTAATGGATTGGCATGCTTTGGAAAACCGCTTTTGAGTAGTGAAAAAGTTAAAAAGATCCTACGATAACTACCTCGAGAATGGGACGGTACGGTGACGGCTATAATGGAATCTAAATATTTAAACAATCTTGATTTTAGTGCTCTCGTTGGTTCACTTATAAACTACGAGATTGTTCTAAAATCTTGGAATGCCAAACCAAAGCTGAAGGAAAAGACGGTAGCCATGAAGGCTAAGATGTCAAAAAGAGAAGAAATCCCGGTTGATAAAAGAGACGAAGAATCGGCATATTAAGCCAAAAATATTAATAAGTTCCAAAACTTATTAAACCGGAGAAAGCAGGACATCCAAAAGGGCGAATCTAAGAAATTCGACAACAATTGTCGATTATGTGGTAAACCATGTCACTTTGCAAAGAATTGCCGAGCAAAACCCAAGAAAGGGGTGTTAATTACCACGTGGAGTGACGAAGACGAGGACGAAGATTTTCTCAATCAAGACAACCTCGCACTCATGGCACGAAGATCATTCGACGATAGCGACGTCGAAAGTCAAGTAAGTAATTCTTACAATGAACTTTTTGAAGCATTTGAATTATTACATACGAATTATCAAAATGCTTTATCCGAGATTATATCTCTTAAATCCAAAAATAAATCATTGGAAATTGAAAATTCCAAAATTCTTGAAAAGGAAAAATTTATCGAGACCGGTCATTCAAAATGCATTGAAAACAAAAATATTTTAAAGGATGATCTCTTGAAAGTTCAAACCGAGCTGAAAAATTTAACGAAGAAATTTTACTGTGGAAATGTAAAATTTGAACAAATCCTTTGTATTCAAAAATATACCTTGAATAAACAGGGGTTGGGATTCAAACCAAATTTGAAAACGAATCCTTAAATTTTAAGATACCCCGATGTGAAAAATGTTTGAAAATTGGGCATCATTTTACGAATTGCAAAAGCCCACGACGGACGGTTAAAATCAAAAAGATTTGGATTCCAAAAGGAACCGTTATTCCGAACATCGTCCATATATCTAAACAAAACCAACTCTCGGTTGGATCCCCAAAAATTGATTTTCATCAAATTGGTATTTTACTCAGGGGGAGTTATACCCTTTCATGCATATTTTATACATCAATTGGTATTTTTATTCGTTTATATTATTTACACTTTTTGCTGATGACAAAAAGGGGGAGAAAAGCGATGAATGAGATAAAAAGTGTTATGGAAGAATGACGAGAAAAATAAAATACAAAAAGGGGGAGAAAAGAAAAAGACGAAGAAGTCGAAAAATATAGATCCCGTAGAAAACAAAAAGGGCAGAGAAAAGTCGAAAAGGACAGAAAAAGAAAGGTTGGGAGTACTAACGAAACGATCAAAGCCAAAAACTTTGATTCGTAGAAATATACATATATTTTATTTTTGCATGTATTTCTCCATTCATAGGTGTTGTTTTGTAATCATCAAAAAGGGGGAGATTGTTGGAATATTTTATTCCATACATTCATTAATAGAGTTTTGATGATTAAGTTGCTAAACAAAGTAAAACAACAAAGAAGCGAAGCAAAGCAAAGGAGTCGAAGACGCAAAAAGTAGCCCAATCTGCATGGATAACGTATGCTATATACGTTGTATAGCGCACGCAATCGAACGAAGATTACGTACGTAACATACTCGGGATAACGTACGTAACAAGGACCTACCTGCAGATCATACGACTTACCTGATGAAAATAGCGCACGCTTGTAACACCCCCAGAGCCGACCGGGAATCTTAGAGCGCCGTGGGCCCCGAGATGGAACCCACAAGGCTGGAGGATATTTTTTCAAACATTAACAAACTCCCAAGAGGCTAACGACGGTACATCCTTTAAAAACATTCGAAAATTTTACAAAACCCGTTTAACAAAACCGTCGTAAAAATCTCATTTGAAACCACAAGGCCCGAAATGCCAAAACTCAACAGCTTAAAAACATACGTTAAGCTATAACAATGCATTGAAACAAATCAACACAGCGAAAGACTTCCCAAGAGGTTTCATTTGAACCAATAAATCAAAACCACGAAAGATAGTGATAAAGTAGATAAACGATTGATAAAGTGTTTTACAAATCTCGGGAGTTTTAAAGAAAACAGAAAAGCCTTTTGAAACATTAGGGTCTCAGCTCGTATCTCGTTCTGCATTACAAGAAATTTAAAAGTAGAAAACCATTTCTCGGACCCCAAGTCCTGAGTTATAAAACCATTTCAAAATCGATTGGGTCTCGGCCCAAAAATCATTTTCCGTAAAACATCCATAAAACATTCATTTTGAAAAGTATCGTTTTCAAATGCTCAAAAACAGTTCATATATCTCAAAATGAATTATCATGACTACATGTTCTCCTGAATAATCCACAATATTTTTCCCAAATGCACAACTCCGTTCCAAAACTTAATCGACATATTGATTTCCAAAATCATAACTTCTCAAGATCGTCAATCCTGTCCCAACTCTGTCACCTTATACTGTAATGCATAATATTCTGCTGAATCTCAAAGCATATCAACTTAGAATGGCAATAAATCTCGATGAAATTCAAAAATCCAAATACGTACAGATTGTGAAGCCGACGATTCCCCGTGATACTGGCACATGTCTCGACTCTAGAAAATACTCCACACAGATATTTTCAAGACACACGTTTTGCAAACACAGTTCAACTCGAGAACGTAACACAACTCTATCTGAAGAAACACGTTAACACCATTTAGAAAAGTCTACAACAACCCAGTACCACACTGGTAAATCACATAATGCACAAGCCCGAGTGAACAAGAAAAACCCACGGCTCTACTATTTGTCAATCGACAACTCAAATGACACGACAAAAGCATGACCCAACTCGACCCGACTGCCTAGATTTTCTCAACCTAAGCTCTGATACCATATTCTGTAACACCCCCAGAGCCGACCGGGAATATTACAGCGCCGTGGGCCCCGAGATGGAACCCACACTGAAGGATATTTTCGCAAACGTTAACAAACGCCCAAGAGGCTAACGACGGTACATCCTTTAAAAACATTCGAAAACTTTACAAAACCCATTTAACAAAACCGTCGTAAAAATCTCATTTGAAACCACAAGGCCCGAAATGCTAAAACTCAACAGTTTAAAAACATACGTTAAGCTATTGCTTACACGCACCGACAGAACAAATTTAGAAAATGATTGCCAAAGTAACCTAAGTTACCAGATACCAAAAGGCCATTTAAAAATACTCACGAAGCGGATAATGATAAACAATTAAAATACTCTAGCAGTGGAATACAACAACTGATCAGAAACTCAATACACAAATACATGTCCTAGCCAGTATCCTCCGGGAAGCTCATCTCTTCACGACCGCTACAAGCTTGATAATCTAAGAACCTAAAAATAAAGCCCACGACGGGGTCAGCCATAATATCCAACAATGATAACCATCACATCACGTCAATAATTACATATCAATGGAAATACTAAGTAAGAATACGACCAATGAGGTCTTACCGTCGTAACTTTAACGATTCGTATCCTTAACAACACAATAAGATAATACTGAAATATCTGTACGGTATCTCAACAATACCCAAGGTTCTCAAAACATTATTATAACTCGCGATACGGAAATATACCAACTCTGGTCAATTCAATCCATCGGATAACGTCGACAATTCCAATACGATAATCGATTGTCCATCAAAGACAAGTATCAAGGAAATACGGAACATACCTTAAGATACAAAATACCATTACCATCACGTCAGTCTAATCCGAGATCAGATCAACACAACATACGGACATGGTCCTAACACAAGACCTACAAATGCATACTCATATGACAACATCAATATGATCACAACAAAAACGACAATATATACTTATGACAAGCCCATAATATACATATGCACAACAACAACACATGGTAATCCAACGATCCAGCGCACACAGCTATAGATTCCCATGATGATCCCGTCGGACCAACGCATGGTGGCATTACTTGTCCAGCGATCCAGCGCACACAACTATAGATTCCCATGATGATACCGTCGGACCAACGCATGGTGGACATACAACAACAATGCACGACTGCACAAGACAATAGTAAACAATGCACGACAACAAAGATACACGAATGTATCACAACATGATCGACCTAAATGACAGAAATGATTAAAATACTTGCTCCGAGTCTTTCGAGAGCAATCTCGATATCTAAACCATCACCAACCATTATTCTGAATATTCACCGATCCAAAACATCACAGACGGTAGATAATTCACGTTTTTGTCAATACCATGATGTATCCTCGATAACAAGTATACCAACGACAATTGTAAATCATATACATTATGACTTAAATTCCCAAAACTCGAATACAACCTATAATCCCAATTCTCCTGTGATTACGATTTATAAACATTGCTATACGAATTATAAATGAATGAAACTGAAACCATTCATTAAATATTATAAACTAAGCAAGTAATAACTTACCTCGATACCGATGAAGCCGTTACCAATTCCATTACCGTCATCTACAAGTCCCTTGGCCCTGATCAATGCAATTCACGAACATTCTCGAACACGACCGCAAAGCATGGTTCTAATCACCAATCAATAATCTCAACCTATTACAATAATCGATAGACAACAAGTTCGACAACAATCAACAATCGATAAAACCAATTCACAAACCTAATGGCTCAACAATATCTCGGTTAACCACAAGTCTTATCAAACCAACTTAAACGATCACGAATTCATAACCGAAAGAGAATATACTACCCTGCCTGATGACTTAGCGTACGTTAATTACTTAAGGTAACGTGCGCTAAGTTGCTCCCGTTAGCGTGCGCTAGGCGGTAGACTTAGCGTGCGCTAATGACATGCAGTTGCATGTATTTCGGATACCGATCAACATATGGCGATTATCAAGAACACTAAATGATTCTGAACCATGTTCAAAGCTATCAAAACAACGAAGTCCGATATCCTTTAACATACAAACAATCATTCAACTTATAATCCAAGTCCTATATCCATATATCATCTTCCTCAATATCAACATCATGAAACATTAAGAACGTAACAACACTTCCATAATCTATCATTACAGGGAGTAATTATCAACAATAACATCAACATTTGAAACTGAGGAGAAGAATTAACCAACTAATCTCAAGAAGACGAATCAATACGATTCAAACCATACGAATCACACTAATATCATCATACTCCGGTAATCCATCTCATAATCATGCTTATCAACTTGTTTATGTAATAATCATCAACTCAAGAACATCAACATTCAATCCAAAACGAAATCCAAAGATGAAGAGTGATTACCTTTTTGAATGAATGGATTGATTCCCAAGGTTGAATCCATTTCCACGAATCGCCAATGATTTGAAGAACAAAGCTTTAATCTATGATTTCGATCTTTAATCTTGTTAAAGAGGATCATCCCTCAGTGTTTAGGAACTCCAAATGTCTTCCCAAGGTTCTCTCTATCGGTTGCAAGATGAGAATGGACGAAATGAGGAATGACAGCCAACTACTTATATATATACACTGTACATTATTAACGTACGCTAACCTCTTCATTTAACGTACGTTACCAGCTTAGCGTGTGCTAACATTCTTTGTTAGCGTGCGCTATCGAAGTCCAGAGGCTACTGCCTTACTGCATGAAATGATTTACGTACGCAATGCCCATGCAATAGCGTACGTAAAGGCCTGTATTTAGCGTACGCAAACCTTCCATCATAGCGTGCGCTACTCATAGTTGACTTGCTACAGTCTGCACCTACCCCCGTGTCGCCACATGTCGAAAGTAACCTGACAAAGCCAAGATTTCTTTGGTCCGATCTGATTAGCGTATGCTATAAATGTACATTAGCGTGCGCTAACCCTTCACAACAAACATCTGTTGACCTTGTCGGCACATGCGCCGAAAGTGACCGGGTCCACACGTAGATTCCTTCTGATCTAGTTTGTACTTGCGTGCGTTATCTTTTGCCTCTAGCGTGCGCTAAACCAGAACGATAGCGTGCGCTAGGCATGTATATTAGCGTGCGCTAATAATGTTACACTTAGCCATTTTCAGCTACTCTTGTCCAACGTCTCAACATACAGAATACGAACATACGGCATACTGAATACATACTCCTTCCAATAATATTCTCATACGATACACAATATCCTCAACTGCAATTATCGACCAAGTACAGTAATTATACCAATACAGATGTCGTAGTCCTTCATTTATTTTATCCATACTGTACAAATTCCACGCTGTACAACATAACTCGGATAAAATAATATTAAACCACAGTAGTAGAAATTCCGGATATTACATACTACACCACTTTCAATAAGTTTCGTCCTCGAAACTTGCAAGCCGTTATAGAAAAAACAACAAACCGTTCAACCAAAATATTCCGAAACCATCACAACAATGATCAATCATCATCATTAACGAATAACCAAAACAGTACACTTATATATGCACCAAGTCGACGATCTCCTGAGGTACTAGCAAGTGACTTCACTGTAAAGCCTCAATACATTTCCAATAACAATGCCATGAGTCTCAACCAGATATATTATCTTCGGATGAAATAATCTATCCGTGTCAAATCCTGTCTGCCTGATTACACAATCAAGTCCCAATCTGCTAAAAACCAATAATGCACGATACATCTGTGAAACAACTGCTCAACATAATGGCAACGAATCTCGAAACATCGACAGACAATCTGAACGCTCAAATGATCACCAGCAATAATCAACCAATAAATTAACCGAGAATATCATCGACATGATAAACTCTAATACGACCAATCAAAAGGTCAAAACACAGCCGAGAATATCATCATCATGATAAACTCCAATATTACCAACGAACGATCAACAAAAATCGAGAATACCTTCACACGGTAAACTCCAACACGATCAACAAAGAACCACAAAAACCGATATATGACCGAATAAAGTTCACAAAACGACACACCAATCACATACAATGGATCTCAATAAACATACCCGACTGGTGAACATACTCCTCAGCATATGAACAACCAATCACAAATCGACGAACATATCCAATCATATGTGGAGTGGGAGTGACCACTCAATATCCAAAGCAACCAGCATGGGGTCACCATCCCCAATTGTACACTTACAAAGAAATCATTCAAAAATCATTATGGTAAAATCGCGCTACTACCATACCAATGGAATCACATAGTACATATGTTCCGATTTCACAAAATCCCAAGTTTCCAAAATAATATTATGTGCATGAATCTACAACACGCAACATATTTCTCTTATCCGATAATTCAACCGATCATCCCTGGATAACCAAACTACTATACTGAAGTTCGAATCTCTTTTTCTCGTACCATACTGATGTCTTATCCAGTTCGTGAGTCACACTCAGAACTTCACCATGATATGCATTATGCACTAAATGCGTATGTATATCGATCATATTTTCAAAACCAGTTTGAAATCATATAGTCTCGTCAAGAAGACAAATTTTCTAAAGTTCTTTCAAAAATTTCAAAGCTCAAAACATAAATTTTGGTAAGACCACTGAATTAATTTTCGAAAAATTAAATTGGCTCGCTAATGCCAAGTATTCGATAACAGTTTCCTTCAAATCCACATGATTTCGAAGTTTAAAAACTATGCAAATACTGGATTACATCCATACTACTGTATACCAATTCGGTTCGTCACCAATATCCACTGATATTCCATCGGAAAACCACACGATAGAGTTCCAAAATTTCAATATATAAATTCCGACTAAAAACTCCTTTTCCACATCTGACTCGCAACGTCAACCATTTTTCATCCTGGATCACTTCAATTATGCTATGACAATGCATTGAAACAAATCAACACAGCGAAAGACTTCCCGAGTGTAACACCCCCGATATATTCAGGAATATTACAGCACCATAAATCCTTTACATAAGAATTTACAGGGCTGAAGAAATGAGAAGACAATAACAGATACCAATTTATGAAATTACTAAAATAAAATACAACAGTTCTGGTTCAATACCGAGAATACAAATATCCAAACGAAGAGTTATTAATACATCACCAAAATCCAAACATTACAAACTGACGACGTACTCGAGTACTTATTAAAAATAACCAAACACAGACAATTAAACTCGGCCGGAACATCACTCTGCACCCTCGTCGTCATGCAACTCCAGTGGTTGTTTCCCGCTCTCCTGGATCCTGAACATAAACAAATGTTCACCCCCGAAGGGGTTAGCACAACGACGCTAGTACAAGTACAATAATCATACAACAGTGATATAATCAACAATTATATCATAACAAGTTTCTCCAACGAGAAATAACAACACATATCACATCATAACAGTCTCAACATACTGATGGCATTCCAACGATCCAGCGCACACAGCTATAGATTCCCATGATGATCCCGTCAGACCAACGCATGGTGGAACTACCTGTCCAACGATCCAGCGCACACATCTATAGATTCCCATGATGATTCCCGTCGGATCAACGCATGGTGGACATTTAATCACAATACATAATACACAATACAATCACAATATAGCTGTCACAATATAAATAATTCTAATTAGAGTACTTGCCTCGATTCGAAGACAAGAACAAAACTTCCACGAAAACGAAATACTCGAAGGTCGCCCCTTCGATCAATCACGTAGCAAGCTCGAACCTTAACAAAAGAAATAACATAGAATTCATCTCACGTCGAACGAACATCTAACAATCCAAAATACGGTCGGAAGTTCTTAAAAGAAATCTGTCTGGATTGCTTAACGCACGCTACGCATCCTATGTAGCGTACATTAAGGCTACTTGTTAGCGCACGCAAATACACACATCCTAGCGTACACTAACCACGCACGGTCAGTACCTCACTGATCAGCCGACTGAATCGCCTGATGACTTAACGCACGCTAAGTTCCAATCGTGGCGTACGCTAAACATACCCGATAGCGCACGTTAATTCACATAGCTTAGCGCACGCTAAGCATGCATGGCAGTTTCATTACTGGGCAGCAAACTTGATCTAACGGTGATGAAACTTACGAACTCCTTAGGAATTAACGTGTGATATCCGTCTACATGTCATATTCATAACTTATGAAATGATCTTACGGATTAAACGACTTCGAGATACAAGGATACGTATAATCATCACAACACCATAATCCATTTTGATTACAATTCTCATGCGAAGTTTGATGTTCTTAAGGTCGAAGCACTATATTTCAATATCATCATTACATCCCGATTTAACCATGGAGATAAACTAACAATTCCAGCTTATAAGAAAGGATGCGATCTAAGATGATTCTTCCCTTAAGTCCTTATAACCAAAAATGATATCACCTCCAATTTTATAATCAATAAGATAACATAAATCATACGGATAATCAACTTCAAAATGTTCCTCTCATCATTTGAAGTACTAGGATTCCAACTACGAGGTTCTAACGACAATATCATAAGTGTAATTATTCCAATCTTATAAACATGATGTTTGTTGAATAATTCACCAATGGAACTCAATACCTTGCTAGTATGATCATCTTAATCTTCATAACACGAATCTAAAGTTGGAAATAGAATTAACATACCTTAATATGATGAAATCACTGAACTAAAAAGGTAGAATCCGGCTCCGGTTGGTTGTATTCCACTTCAAGGTGCTACTCCACTTCAATGATCAATCACAAGAAATATCCAATATCCAATGATCAAGTATATGTGTTCTAAGTGTGTTTGAGGAGGTTAAAATGCTCTCTGGACTATTAAGTACGAAGGTTACTCGAAGGAAATGAGAAGAAAATGGAGTGCTGTCCCTTATATAAAGTTTCTGTACATTAGGTGATTAGCGCACGCTATCATACATCTTTAGCGCGCGTTCGTCCGTGGGAATCTTATCCGGTCCTACGTCCGGCTGCGCATGTGCTAGCCGCCCAGCTCAATAATTGACTGCCAAGCGCACGCAAATCCTACATTCGTAGCGTGCGCTAGTTGTAGCCGATAGCGCGCGTTAAGCTACATTCTTAGCGTGCGCTATCACGAGTTTGCATGAGAAATTTAGCATGACGATATACTTATGTACAAAGATACCAGTGTGAGAAATATCATACTCCAATTATCGAGATCACAAATACGAATAATACAGGGTTCGAATACAGATGAAATACACAATAATAAATCCAGATATTACATACTCTCCTACTAAAAAGGAGTTTCGTCCCGAAACTCAAGACGAAAATAACTCTGGATATCTGGACTTCATGCTATCTTCCGTTCCCCAGGTGGCTTCTTCCACTCCGTGGCGTAACCATTGAACTTTGACCAAAACGATTGGTTTGTTCCTCAACTGCTTAACTCGACTCTCGAGTATCCTGACTGGTCTTTCTTCAAACGTTCCATCCTGAGCGACTTCGATTTCATCAAAATCAATGACATGACTAGGATCCGGTATATATCTCCATAACTGGGATACGTGGAACACGTTATGAACATGGCTCAACGATGGCGGCAATGCCAATCTGTATGCCAACTCTCCAACTCTCTTAAGGATCTCGAATGGTCCGATATATCTCGGACTCAGCTTTCCCTTCCTTCCAAAACAAAAGATTCCCCGAGTAGGAGAAACCTTTAAAAGTACGTGGTCTCCAGTACTGAACTCCAATGGGCGACGGCGTACGTCTGCATAAGATTTCTGTCAACTCTGGGCGGTCAACAGTATTTCACGAATCAAAGCTATTTTCTCTCATGTCTACACGATCAACTCTGGTTCTGTCTCGATCAAGTATGATGAATCGTCCCAACATAGGGGCGATCTGCATCTCCTCCCGTATAATGCCTCAAACGGTGCCATTTTAATGGAAGCATGCCAACTATTGTTGTAGGTAAATTCAATCAATGGTAGATGAATTTCCCAATCGTTTGACCAATCTAAGGCACAGGCCCTCAGCATGTCTTCCACCGTTTGAATGGTCCTCTCGTATTGTCCGTCCGTTTGCGGGTGATAAGCTGTACTGAAGTTCAATTCGGTCCCCAAGGCCTTATGAACTGCTTTCCAAAAGTGAGACACAAAACGGCCATCTCGATCAGAAATAATGGTCTTCGGCGTACCATGCAGTCGAACTATCTCTGAAATAAACACTCGTGCCAACCTCTCTGTTCCCCACGTGCCCTTAATGCTTAGAAAATGAGCTAATTTGGTTAAACGATCAACTATCACCCAAATCATGTTCATTCCTGTCTTGGTTCTCGGCATACTAGTGATAAAGTCCATCGATATGTCCTCCCACTTCCATTCAGTAATCGGGAACGGCTTCAACATTCCGGCAGGTCGCTAATGCTCTATCTTAACCTGTTGACAAGTCAAGCATTTTGAAACATAATCCGCTACATCTTTCTTCATGTTGCCCCACCAGAAATTCTGCTTCAAGTCCTTATACATCTTACTGGTGCCTGGGTGGATAGAATAGGGCGAGCTGTGAGCTTCCTTCATAATTGTCTGTTTCAGAACATCGACATCGGGAATGTAGAGTCGGTTCTGAAATCTCAAAACTCCATCATCATGAATTACGAATCCGGGGGCCTTCCCCTTGATCACTTCATCACGTAACCAAATCATCAGAGGATCATCTGTCTGTATAGATTTGATTTCTTCGATTAATGATGAAGTTATTTCCATTACGCACAGTTGTCCTTCGACTCTTTGTAACCATACTTCAATTCCTTCTCGAATCATCTCTCGTTGAATGCAGAGCTGGGAGGTCAGAGTCTCCAGCATCTGGATAGAAATAGGCTTGCGGCTAAGTGCATCTGCCACTACATTCACTTTGCCTGGATGATACAAAATTTCCAAGTCGTAGTCCTTAATCAGTTCTAACCATCTTCTTTGCCGCATGTTCAACTCTTTCTGATAGAAGATGTATTTGAGACTCTTGTGATCCGTAAAGATCTGACAGTGAGTCCCGTACAGATAATGTCTCCATATTTTCAAAGCAAAAACTACTGGTGCTAGCTCCAAATCATGCGTTGGGTAATTCACTTCATAAGGTTTCAGCTGTCGTGATGCGTAAGTGATCACCTTATCATTCTGCATCAATACGCATCCGAGTCCTTGGTTCGAAGCATCACTGTAAACTATGAATCCTCCAGTCCCCTGTGGAAGTGTTAAAATCGGTGCTATCGTCAATCTCTTCTTCAATTCATCAAAGCTTTTCTGACACGATTCACTCCAATCAAACTTTTGAGTTTTCTGCAGTAGTCGAGTAAGTGGGCGGGAAATTTTGGAAAATCCTTCGACGAACCGATGATAATACCCAGCAAGTCCTAAGAAACTCCGGACTTCTTTCACGTTCTTTAGAGGTTTCCAATCCATAACTGCTTCGATCTTCTGAGGATCTACTCGGACTCCTTCAGCTGATACCACATGGCCGAGGAACATTACTTCCTTTAGCCAGAATTCACACTTAGAAAGTTTGGCGTACAATTGTTCATTTCTTAACAGGTCTAACACAATCCGTAAATGCTGTGCATGCTCTTCCGGGCTCTTAGAATACACCAGAATGTCATCAATGAACACGACCACAAATTTATCCAAATATTCGATGAACACTCGGTTCATCAATTGCATGAATACAGCAGGTGCGTTAGTGAGACCAAACGGCATTACTACAAACTCATAGTGTCTATAGCGAGTTCTGAATGCTGAATTGGGAACATCAGATTCCTTAATCCTCAGCTGATGATATCCTACTCTCAGATTGATTTTAGAAAATACTGTTGCTCCTTGTAACTGGTCAAACAAATCATCAATCTGTGGCAACGGATACTTGTTTTTAATCGTCATCTTGTTCAGTTCTCGATAGTCAATACACAGTCGAAGCGATCCATCCTTCTTCCAGACAAAAAGAACTGGCGCTCCCCAAGGCGAAATGCTTTGCTGGATATAGCCTTTGTCCAGTAACTCCTCTAGCCGCTTCTTCAGTTCGTACATCTTAGTAGGTGACATACGATACGGCGCCTTAGAAATTGGTGTAGCTCCGGGTTCCAGCTCAATGGTGAATTCTACATCCCGTCGTGGAGGTACTCCAGTTAACTCTTCAGGAAATACATCCGGAAACTCGTTCACAATAGGAATTGATGAAAGTTCCATGATTTCGTCTTTTTTCTTCATTGCATAACACCAGTATCCGGTACAGCCCTGTTTCAACAATTTGACAGCTTTCATCGCCTTGATCAACTTTCCTGAGCTTCCTAGTTTCCATCCTTCAAACAATATTTCGGAACCATCGTCACCGATCAGCGAGATATTCCTCCTTCGGTAGTTTACAATAGCTCCATATCGATTAACCCAATCGTCTCCGAGTATCAGGTTGTCTCCTTGCATTTCTATCACAATCAGATTTGAGAGCCACTCTCTGCCTCCAAATGATATAGGGAAATCTCTAGTTTCTAAGTTCCCAACAATCCTCTCTCCACTCAGTAAACCAACAACACAAGGTTCACAGTAATGAAAACCAGAAATATTCAAACGATTTACACAAGATGAGGATATAAATGAATGCGTAGATCTTGTATCGAATAAAATGCTAACTGGCAGGGAAAGGATCTGAACGATACCTAATGCGACAGCAGCATCCTGATCGTCTTTCCTCCTCATCTCGTACAGGCGTGGGGGAACAGATCCAGCACTCGATGTCCCCTTTCGGTCCCATTGTCCCCTGCCTCGTCCGCGGCCAAAATTCTGAGGCATATGAACACTTTGCTGCGTCTGTTGGATACTAGATTCCTTCTGAACTGGCTGCGATGTACGGGTTTCATTGAACTTAGTGGCATCCTTGCAAAACATCGCACGATGCCCTTCCTGTCCGCAATCAAAACATGTAACTGGAGTGCGCAAACAATCACACCAAAGGTGACCTGGGCGACCACAGTTAAAGCACCTCCTAGGTGTATCCATCATGGCTGACATTGTTCCGAAATTCTTTCCGCTCTTAGATGGGTGCGGAGGTTTCTTGAAAGAATGAAAAGATGACTGGGCCTTGCGGGGCCCGCTGCTCTTGTGCTCTGTAAAAGTACCAGAGACTTTCTGCTCTTTGGATTCCGTAAACTTCTCCATTGCTGCTTCCTTGATTTCGTACGCTAACGCCTTATCCTGGTATTGACGGAGAGTGGTACATTCAAAACCGGACATGTACCTCTGGATTTCTGGTTTCATCCTCATATCAAAATGGATCATCATTTCTGCATCTGTTCTGACCAAATTTTGAACAAATGCTAGCTGCTGGTTAAACGTCCTAATTGTCTGGGATACAGGTTCGTCTAACGGCTATACGGAGAAAAACTCCTGAACTTTGGCTTCCCTCACAGGACGAGGGCAGTACTGAGCTTCCATCACCAATTTAAATTCTGTCCAGTCAGCATCATGATCTGCAGGCCGGATGGCTTCCCACCACTCGAATGCTTCCCCTATCAGAAAGTACTGAGCTATAGAGGCTCTCCGATCGTCTGGGCAATTAATTCCGGCAAAAATTTTCCCCAATTCCTTCAACCAATGGTCCCATGTAGGTGTCTCAGAAAAGACATCGAATTTGGGTGGTTGCATCTTCGCCACCTCTTGCAACCATCGGTCACCTCGATTTCCCAGGTCTGGGATCCCTTGCTGTCAATCTCCCTGCTGTAATCCCACTGCCACCTGCATTCGGTCCACTTCCTGGGCGAACTGAGTCATTTGGTTCACCACCTGACGAAGGATTTCAGGCACATCAGGTTCCGGGTTATTATTGATAGATCTCTGTGGCTCGCCTGAACTGTGACTGGCCTGATTAGAAGGCGACGCTTCCCTTTCAGCATTTCTTCGTCCGCGTCCGCGACCACATCCACGTCCACATCCACCCTCAACATACTGTAAGCATAAATACTCAATATACAGGAAACAATATCGTTCGTATGTTGAAGTCTAATGAAATACAACATGTAAAGAACGAGATAGAGTTTAGGAACTTACAACCACCGTTCGCATGAAGACGTAGGCAGTACAGTGATGTTATTCGCGGCCGGTTACCTCAAAAGACATATATGACCCCTATTTTAACCCAAATGTCCAAGATATCCATAATCTTAGCTCCGATACCATATTCTGTAACACCCCCGATATATTCAGGAATATTACAGCGCCGTAAATCCTTTACATAAGAATTTACAAGGCTGAAGAAATGAAAAGACAATTAAAGATACCAATTTATGAAATTACTGAAATAAAATACAACAGTTCTAGTTCAATATCGAGAATACAAATATCCAAACGAAGAATTATTAATACATCACCAAAATCCAAACATCACAAACTGACGACGTACTCAAGTACTTATTAAAAATAACCAAACACAGATAATTAAACCCGGTCGGAAGATCACTCTGCACCCTCGTTGTCATGCAACTCCAGTGGTTGTTTCCCCGCTCTCCTGGATCCTGAACATAAACAAATGTTCACCCCCGAAGAGGTTAGCACAACGATGCTAGTACAAGTACAATAATCATACAACATTGCTATAATCAACAATTATATCATAACAAGTTTCTCCAACGAAAAATAACAACAACACATATCACATCATAACAGTCTCAACATACTGATGGCATTCCAACGATCCAGCGCACACAGCTATAGATTCCCATGATGATCCCGTCAGACCAACGCATGGTGGAACTACCTGTCCAACGATCCAGCGCACACATCTATAGATTCCCATGATGATTCCCGTCGGATCAACGCATGGTGGACATTTAACCACAATACATAATACACAATACAATCACAATATAGCTGTCACAATATAAACAATTCTAATTAGAGTACTTGCCTCGATTCGAAGACAAGAACAAAACTTCCACGAAAACGAAATACTCGAAGGTCGCCCCTTCGATCAATCACGTAGCAAGCTCGAACCTTAACAAAAGAAATAACATAGAATTCATCTCACGTCGAACGAACATCTAACAATCCAAAATACGGTCGGAAGTTCTTAAAAGAAATATGTCTGGATTGCTTAACGCACGCTACGCATCCTATGTAGCATACGTTAAGGCTACTCGTTAGCGCACGCAAATACACACATCCTAGCATACACTAACCATGCACGGTCAGTACCTCACTGATCAGCCGACTGAATCGCCTGATGACTTAACGCACGCTAAGTTCCAATCGTGGCGTACGCTAAACATACCCGATAGCGTACGTTAATTCACATAGCTTAGCGTACGCTAAGCTTGCATGGCAGTTTCATTACTAGGCAGCAAACTTGATCTAATGGTGATGAAACTTACGAACTCCTTAGGGATTGACGTGTAATATCCGTCTACATGTCATATTCATAACTTATGAAATGATCTTACGGATTAAACAACTTCGAGATACAATGATACGTATAATCATCACAACACCATAATCCATTTTGATTACAATTCTCATGCGAAGTTTGATGTTCTTAAGGTCGAAGCGCTAGATTTCAATATCATCATTACATCCCGATTTAACTATGGATATAAACTAACAATTCCAGCTTATAAGAAAGGATACAATCTAAGATGATTCTTCCCTTAAGTCCTTATAACCAAAAATGATATCACCTCCAATTTTATGATCAATAAGATAACATAAATCATATGGAAAATCAACTTCAAAATGTTCCTCTCATCATTTGAAGTACTAGGATTCCAACTACGAGGTTCCAACGACAATATCATAAGTGTAATTATTCCAATCTTCTAAACATGATGTTTTTTGAATAATTCACCAATGGAACTCAATACCTTGCTAGTATGATCATCTTAATCTTCATAACACGAATCTAAAGTTGGAGATAGAATTAACATACCTTAATATGACGAAATCACTGAACCAAAAAGGTAGAATCCGACTTCGGTAGGTTGTATGCCACTTCAAGGTGCTACTCCACTTCAATGATCAATCACAAGAAATATCCAATATCCAATGATCAAGTAGATGTGTTCTAAGTGTGTTTGAGGAGGATAAAATGCTCTCTGGACTATTAAGTACGAAGGTTACTCGAAGGAAATGAGAAGAAAATGGAGTGTTGTCCCTTATATAAAGTTTCTGTACATTAGCTGATTAGCGCACGCTATCATAGATCCTTAGCGCGGGCTAATAAGAGTTGACTCCAAAACTGTCCAGGTTCGTCCGCGGGAATCTTATCCGGTCCTACGTCCGGCTGGCACATGTGCTAGCCGCCCAACTCAATAATTGACTCCCTAGCGCACGCAAATCCTACATTCGTAGCGTGTGCTAGTTGTAGCCGATAGCACGCGTTAAGCGACATTCTTAGCGTGCGCTATCACGGGTTTGCATGAGAAATTTAGCATGACGATATACTTATGTACAAAGATACCAATGTGAGAAATATCATACTCCAATTATCGAGATCACAAATCCGAATAATACAGGGTTCGAATACAGATGAAATACACAATAATAAATCCAGATATTACACCGAGAGGTTTCATTCGAACCAATAAATCAAAACCACAAAAGGTAGTGATAAAGTAGATAAACGATTGATAAAGTGTTTTACAAATCTCGGGAGTTTTAAGGAAAACAGAAAAGCCTTTTGAAACATTAGGGTCTCAGCTCGTATCTCGTTCTGCATTACAAGAAGTTTAAAAGTAGAAAACCCTTTTTTGGACCCGAAGTCCTGAGTTATAAAACCATTTCAAAATAGATTGGGTCTCGGCCCAAAAATCATTTTCCGTAAAACATCCATAAAACATTCATTTTGAAAAGTATCGTTTTCAAATGCTCAAAAACAGTTCATATATCTCAAAATGAATTATCATGACTACATGTTCTCCTGAACAATCCACAATATTTTTCCCAAATGCACAACTCCGTTCCAAAACTTAATCGACATATTGATTTCCAAAATCATAACTTCTCAAGATCGTCAATCCTGTCCCAACTCTGTCACCTTATACTGTAATGCATAATATTCTGCTGAATCTCAAAGCATATCAACTTAGAACGGCAATAAATCTCGATGAAATTCAAAAATCCAAATACTTACAGATTGTGAAGGCGACGATTCCCCGTGATACTGGCACATGTCTCGACTCTAGAAAATACTCCACACAGATATTTTCAAGACACACGTTTTGCAAATACAGTTCAACTCGAGAACGTAACACAGCTCTATCTGAAGAAACACGTTAACACCATTTAGAAAAGTTTACAACAACCCAGTACCACACTGGTAAATCACATAATGCACAAGCCCGAGTGAACAACAAAAACCCACGGCTCTACTATTTGTCAATCGACAACTCAAATGAAACGACAAAAGCACGACCCAACTCCACCCGACTGCCTAGGTTTTCTCAACCTAAGCTCTGATACCATATTCTGTAACACCCCCAGAGCCGACCGGGAATATCACAGCGCTGTGGGCCCCGAGATGGAACCCACAAGGCTGGAGGATATTTTCGCAAACGTTAACAAACGCCCAAGAGGCTACCGACGATACATCCTTTAAAAACATTCGAAAACTTTACAAAACCCGTTTAACAATAGCATCGTAAAAATCTCATTTGAAACCACAAGGCCCAAAATGCCAAAACTCAACAGTTTAAAAACATACGTTAAGCTATTGCTTACACGCATCGACAGAACAAATTTAGAAAACGATTTCCAAAGTAACCTAAGTTACCAGATACCAAAAGGCCATTTAAAAATACTCACGCAGCGGATAAAGATAAACAATTAAAATACTCTAGCAGCGG
Source organism: Orobanche coerulescens (assembly GCA_033398695.1). Classification (NCBI taxonomy): domain Eukaryota; kingdom Viridiplantae; phylum Streptophyta; class Magnoliopsida; order Lamiales; family Orobanchaceae; genus Orobanche; species Orobanche coerulescens. The sequence goes on along the minus strand of CM065815.1, from coordinate 115,688,511 downwards.
AATACAACAACTGATCAGAAACTCAATACACAAATACATGTCCTAGCCAGTATCCTCCGGGAAGCTCATCTCTTCACGACCGCTACAAGCTTGATAATCCAAGAACCTAACAAGAAAGCCCACGACGGGGTCAGCCATAATATCCAACAATGATAACCATCACATCACGTCAATAATTACATATCAATGGAAATACTAAGTAAGAATACGACCAATGTGATCTTACCGTCGTAACTTTACGAAAATCCATGATTCGTATCCTTAACAACACAATAAGATAATACCGAAATATCTGTACGGTATCTCAACAATACCCAAGGTTCTCAAAACATTATCATAACTCGCGATACGGAAATTATACCAACTCTGGCCAATTCAATCCATCGGATAACGTCGCCAATTCCAATACGATAATCGATTGTCCATCAAAGACAAGTATCAAGGAAATACGGAACATAGCTCAAGATACGAAATATCATTACCATCACGTCAGTCTAATCCGAGATCAGATCAACACAACATACGGACATGGTCCTAACACAAGACCTACAAATGCATACTCATATGACAACGTCAATATTATCACAACAAAAACGACAATGTATACTTATGGCAAGCCCATAATATACATATGCACAACAACAACACATGGTAATCCAACGATCCAGCGCACACAACTATAGATTCCCATGATGATCCCATCGGACCAACGCATGGTGGCATTACCTGTCCAGCGATCCACCGCACACAGCTATAGATTCCCATGATGATCCCGTCGGACCAACGCATGGTGGACATACAACAACAATGCACGCTTGCACAAGACAATAGTACACAATGCACGACAACAAAGATACGCGAATGTATCACAACATGATCGACACAAATGACAGAAATGATTAAAATACTTGCTCCGAGTCTTTCGAGGGCAATCTCGATATCTAAACCATCACCAACCATTATTCTGAATATTCACCGATCCAAAACATCATGGACGGTAGATAATTCACTTTTTCGTCAATACCATGATGTATCCTCGATAACAAGTATACCAACGACAATTGTAAATCATATACATTATGATTTAAATTCCCAAAACTCGAATACAACCTATAATCCCAATTCTCCTGTGATTATGATTTATAAACATTGCTATACGATAAACGAATGAAACTGAAACCATTCATTAAATATTATAAACTGAGCATGTAATAACTTACCTCGATACCGATGAAGCCGTTACCAATTCCATTGCCGTCATCTACAAGTCCCTTGGCCCGGATCAATGCAATTCACGAACATTCTCGAAAACGACCGCAAAGCATGGTTCTAATCACCAATCAATAATCTCAACCTATTACAATAATCGATAGAAAACAAGTTCGACAACAATCAACAATCGATAAAACCAATTCACAAACCTAATGGCTCAACAAAATATTGGTTAACCACAAGTCTGATCAAACCAACTTAAACGATCACGAATTCATAATCGAAACAGAATATACTACCCCGCCTGATGACTTAGCGTACGTTAATTACTTAACGTAGCGTGCGCTAAGTTGCTCCCGTTAGAGTGCGCTAGGCAGTAGGCTTAGCGTGCGCTAATGACATGCAGTTGCATGTATTTCGGATAACGATCAAATATGGCGATTATCAAGAACATTAAGTGATTCTGAACCATGTTCAAAGCTATCAAAAACAACGAAGTCCGATATCCTTTAACATACAAACAATCATTCAACTTATAATCCAAGTCCTATATCCATATATCATCTTCCTCAATATCAACATCATGAAATATTAAGAACGTAACAACACTTCCATAATCTATCATTAAAGGGAGTAATTATCAACAATAACATAAACATTTGAAACTGAGGAGAAGAATTAACCAACTAATCTCAAGAAGACGAATCAATACGATTCAAACCATACGAATCACACTAATATCATCATACTTTGGTAATCCATCTCATAATCATGCTTATCAACTTGTTTATGTAATAATCATCAACTCAAGAACATCAACATTCAATCCAAAATGAAATCCAAAGATGAAGAGTGATTACCTTTTTGAATGAATGGATTGATTCCCAAGGTTGAATCCATTTCCAAGAATCGCCAATGATTTGAAGAACAAAGCTTTAATCCATGATTTCCATCTTTAATCTTGTTAAAGAGGATCATCCCTCAGTGTTTAGGAACTCCAAATGTCCTCCCAAGGTTCTCTTTATCGGTTGCAAGAAAAGAATGGACGAAATGAGGAATGACAGCCAACTACTCATATATATACACTGTACATTTTTAACGTACGCTACCCTATTCATTTAATGTACATTACCAGTTTAGCGTGCGCTAACATTCGTTATTAGTGTGCGCTATCGAAGTCCACAGGCTACTGCCTTACTGCATGAAATGATTTACGTACGCAATGCCCATGCAATAGTGTACGTAAAGGCCTGTATTTAGCGTACGCAAACCTTCCATAGTAGCGTGCGCTACTCATAGTTGACTTGCTACAGTCTGCACCTACCCCCGTATCCCCACATGCCGAAAGTAACCTGACAAAGCCAAGATTCCTTTGGTCTGATCTGATTAGCGTGCGCTATAAATGTACATTAGTGTGTGCTAACCCTTCACAAGAAACATCCGTTGACCTTGTCGGCACATGCGCCGAAAGTGACTGGGTCCACACGTAGATTCCTTCTGATCTGGTCTGTACTAGCGTGTGTTATCTTTTGCCTCTAGCGTGCGCTAAACCAGAATCATAGCGTGCGCTCGGCATGTATATTAGTGTGCGCTAATAATGTTACACTTAGCCATTTTCAGCTACTCTTGTCCAACGTCTCAACATACATAATACGAACATACGGCATACTGAATACATACTCCTTCCAATAATATTCTCATACGATACACAATATCCTCAACTGCAATTGTCGACCAAGTACAGTAATTATACCAATACAGATGTCTTAGTCCTTCATTTATTTTATCCACACTGTACAGATTCCACGCTGTACAACATAACTCGGATAAAATAATATTAAACCACAGTAGTCGAAATTCCGGATATTACAACGCTAAATTTGATGATTAACGCACGCTATCGAAGCAACTTAACGTACGTAACTCATACAGGTTAATGTACGTAATGAGATTTCAAATCAGATGAACGCTGGAAAGAATCTAGTCAAAGTCAGCATATCAAACGGATAGTTTGACAAAATGAAGGCAACGAATATATGAGTTAACGCACGCTATGAAGCATGGTTAACATACGCTATGCAACGAAGTTAACGTACGTAATACGAAGTCATAATGTACGTAAAGGAAGGAATGAAGCTACTGGACCGAAATTGGAAGTCGACGTATGCTACATGAAAGCTATAACGTACGTAACGAGGCTTAACGCACACTTTGAAGAAAGGCTAGCACACGCTCGCAAGTCAAAAGTGACTAACGGCTAGTTGGATTGAAATGTCTATAAATACCAAACCACTTGGTATCAAACCACACAACAACATTGAGCAAAGCATTCATACTTGAGATATCATTGTATTCATTCTAGTTGTTGTATTTGAACTTATATTGTTTAGTTATTGAGTGTTATACACGAAATCATACACGAAAGGAAAAAGAAAATATACGATTGGATTCGGTGTTATTAAGATCAAGGATCCGAAATTGTTAGAATCGCAATCGATATCTAAGTGAGGTTCATCTAGTACCCATAGAAAGCTAGATTGGTCGATTCCTTGTCCAATAGAAAAGGAAAACGGTTTAACTTGGGCCGACATAAAGACAAGTGATTGAATGGTTTACTCGGACTAATAGAAGACGAGCTTGTAATGGTTATCCCTCGACTGATAGAAGATAGGTGCAGAGGTTTATATTTAGACTATAGAAAAAGATACCGAGAGAGGACGTAGGAACGTTTGGACGAACCTCTATAAATCCTTGTGTCGTTTTATTTCTGCACTTTCATTTAAATACGCTTCCGCAAAATAGCGTGTATAACCGATCTTGTTTCAACACTCTGTAGTATAACATTCCCTTTCTAAACCATTTATCTAACAAAATGATATTTTCTCTCAATATGTTTGGTGTTGTGGTGAGCCCCAGACTCCTTCGCCTGTGCAACAACTCTATCGTTGTCACAAAATAGTGTCACAGACTTCTCTGCATTAGGAACCAGATGAAGTTCCTCGGTGAACTTCTTAATCCAAAAAGCTTCTTTAGCAGACTCCCTGGCTGCCTGATATTTGGCTTGATAGATAAATATTGTAGTCGCGCTTTGCTTGGCACTTCTACAAGATACTGCTCCACCATTTAGAGTAAAGATATACCATGAAGTGGACATCTTCGCATCTATGCCTCCTGAAAATTCTAAATCTATATAACCCTCCGCTTTTAGTTCTCCACCACCGTATGTAAGAACCAATTCTTTAGTCCTCTTCAGGTACTTAAGAATGTTCTTCATAGCAATCCAATGTTCCTGACCTGGATTTGACTGAAACTGACTTACTACGCTCACAACATAGGCAATGTCTGGTCTGGTGCAAATCATAGCATACATGAGGCTATCCATTGCTGAAGCATAGGGCACCTTACTCATTCCCTTTCTGTCTTTCTCACTTTGGGGACACATATCTAAGGAAAGTTTTATGCCATGTCTCATAGGTAGGAACCCTCTCTTAGAATCTTCCATCCTAAATCACCTCAGGATTTTTTCTATATAGAGGGCTTGGGAAAGAGCTAACATTCCTTTCGATCTATCCCGGTAGAGTCGAATACCCAGAATATAGGTAGTTTCTCCCAAGTCTTTCATTGAGAACTCTTTAAAAAGGCAAGCTTTCAGATAACTGAGCATTCTTACATCATATTCTAAAAGTAAAATGTCATCTATATATAGTATTAAGAATGCAATTTTGCTCCCACTAATCTTCTTGTAAATACATGGCTCCAATATCCAATGATCAAGTAGATGTGTTCTAAGTGTGTTTGAGGAGGATAAAATGCTCTCTGGACTATTAAGTACGAAGGTTACTCGAAGGAAATGAGAAGAAAATGGAGTATTGTCCCTTATATAAAGTTTCTGTACATTAGCTGATTAGCGCACGCTATCATACATCCTTAGCGCGGGCTAATAAGAGTTGACTCCAAAACTGTCCAGGTTCGTCCGCGGGAATCTTATCCGGTCCTACGTCCGGCTGGCACATGTGCTAGCCGCCTAGCTCAATAATTGACTGCCTAGCGCACGCAAATCCTACATTCGTAGCGTGTGCTAGTTGTAGCCGATAGCACGCGTTAAGCTACATTCTTAGTGTGCGCTATCACGAGTTTGCATGAGAAATTTAGCATGACGATATACTTATGTACAAAGATACCAATGTGAGAAATATCATACTCCAATTATTCGAGATCACAAATCCGAATAATACAAGGTTCGAATACAGATGAAATACACAATAATAAATCCAGATATTACACCGAGAGGTTTCATTCGAACCAATAAATCAAAACCACAAAAGGTAGTGATAAAGTAGATAAACGATTGATAAAGTGTTTTACAAATCTCGGGAGTTTTAAGGAAAACAGAAAAGCCTTTTGAAACATTAGGGTCTCAGCTCGTATCTCGTTCTGCATTACAAGAAGTTTAAAAGTAGAAAACCCTTTTTTGGACCCGAAGTCCTGGGTTATAAAACCATTTCAAAATAGATTGGGTCTCGGCCCAAAAATCATTTTCCGTAAAACATCCATAAAACATTCATTTTGAAAAGTATCGTTTTCAAATGCTCAAAAACAGTTCATATATCTCAAAATGAATTATCATGACTACATGTTCTCCTGAACAATCCACAATATTTTTCCCAAATGCACAACTCCGTTCCAAAACTTAATCGACATATTGATTTCCAAAATCATAACTTCTCAAGATCGTCAATCCTGTCCCAACTCTGTCACCTTATACTGTAATGCATAATATTCTGCTGAATCTCAAAGCATATCAACTTAGAACGGCAATAAATCTCGATGAAATTCAAAAATCCAAATACTTACAGATTGTGAAGGCGACGATTCCCCGTGATACTGGCACATGTCTCGACTCTAGAAAATACTCCACACAGATATTTTCAAGACACACGTTTTGCAAATACAGTTCAACTCGAGAACGTAACACAGCTCTATCTGAAGAAACACGTTAACACCATTTAGAAAAGTTTACAACAACCCAGTACCACACTGGTAAATCACATAATGCACAAGCCCGAGTGAACAACAAAAACCCACGGCTCTACTATTTGTCAATCGACAACTCAAATGAAACGACAAAAGCACGACCCAACTCCACCCGACTGCCTAGGTTTTCTCAACCTAAGCTCTGATACCATATTCTGTAATACCCCCAGAGCCGACCGGGAATATCACAGCGTCGTGGGCCCCGAGATGGAACCCACAAGGCTGAAGGATATTTTCGCAAACGTTAACAAACGCCCAAGAGGCTAACGATGATACATCCTTTAAAAACATTCGAAAACTTTACAAAACCCATTTAACAATACCGTCGTAAAAATCTCATTTGAAACCACAAGGCCCGAAATGCCAAAACCCAACGGTTTAAAAACATACGTTAAGCTATTGCTTACACGCACCGACAGAACAAATTTAGAAAACAATTGCCAAAGTAACCGAAGTTACCAGATACCAAAAGGCCATTTAAAAATACTCACGCAGCGGATAAAGATAAACAATTAAAATACTCTAGCAGCGGAATACAACAACTGATCAGAAACTCAATACACAAATACATGTCCTAGCCAGTATCCTCCGGGAAGCTCATCTCTTCACAACCGCTACAAGCTTGATAATCCAAGAACCTAACAAGAAAGCCCACGACGGGGTCAGCCATAATATCCAACAATTATAACCATCACATCACGTCAATAATTACATATCAATGGAAATACTAAGTAAGAATACGACCAATGTGATCTTACCGTCATAACTTTACGAAAATCCATGATTCGTATCCTTAACAACACAATAAGATAATACCGAAATATCTGTACGATATCTCAACAATACCCAAGGTTCTCAAAACATTATCATAACTCGCGATACGGAAATTATACCAACTCTGGCCAATTCAATCCATCGGATAACGTCGCCAATTCCAATACGATAATCGATTGTCCATCAAAGATAAGTATCAAGGAAATACGGAACATACCTCAAGATACGAAATATCATTACCATCACGTCAGTCTAATCTGAGATCAGATCAACACAACATACGGACATGGTCCTAACACAAGACCTACAAATGCATACTCATATGAAAACGTCAATATTATCACAACAAAAACGACAATGTATACTTATGGAAAGCCCATAATATACATATGCACAACAACAACACATGGTAATCCAACGATCCAGCGCACAGAACTATAGATTCCCATGATGATCCCGTCGGACCAACGCATGGTGGCATTACCTGTCCAGCGATCCAGCGCACACAGCTATAGATTCCCATGATGATCCCGTCGGACCAACGCATGGTGGACATACAACAACAATGCACGACTGCACAAGACAATAGTACACAATGCACGACAACAAAGATACATGAATGTATCACAACATGATCGACACAAATGACAGAAATGATTAAAATACTTGCTCCGAGTCTTTCGAGAGCAATCTCGATATCTAAACCATCACCAACCATTATTCTGAATATTCACTGATCCAAAACATCATGGACGGTAGATAATTCACTTTTTCGTCAATACCATGATGTATCCTCGATAACAAGTATACCAACGACAATTGTAAATCATATACATTATGATTTAAATTCCCAAAACTCGAATACAACCTATAATCCCAATTCTCCTGTGATTACGATTTATAAACATTGCTATACGAATTATAAACGAATGAAACTGAAACCATTCATTAAATATTATAAACTGAGCAAGTAATAACTTACCTCGATACCGATGAAGCCGTTACCAATTCCATTGCCGTCATCTACAAGTCCCTTGGCCCGGATCAATGCAATTCACGAACATTCTCGAAAACGACCGCAAAGCATGGTTCTAATCACCAATCAATAATCTCAACCTATTACAATAATCGATAGAAAACAAGTTCAACAACAATCAACAATCGATAAAACCAATTCACAAACCCAATGGCTCAACAAAATCTCGGTTAACCACAAGTCTGATCAAACCAACTTAAACGATCACGAATTCATAATCGAAACAGAATATACTACCCTGCCTGATGACTTAGCGCACGTTAATTACTTAACGTAGCATGCGCTAAGTTGCTCCCGTTAGCGTGCGCTAGGCAGTAGGCTTAGCGTGCGCTAATGACATGCAGTTGCATGTATTTCGGATACCGATCAACATATGGCGATTATCAAGAACATTAAGTGATTCTGAACCATGTTCAAAGCTATCAAAAACAACGAAGTCCGATATCCTTTAACATACAAACAATCATTCAACTTATAATCCAAGTCCTATATTCATATATCATCTTCCTCAATATCAACATCATGAAATATTAAGAACGTAACAACACTTCCATAATCTATCATTACAGGGAGTAATTATCAACAATAATATCAACATTTGAAACTGAGGAGAAGAATTAACCAACTAATCTCAAGAAGACGAATCAATACGATTCAAACCATACGAATCACACTAATATAATCATACTTCGGTAATCCATCTCATAATCATGCTTATCAACTTGTTTATGTAATAATCATCAACTCAAGAACATCAACATTCAATCCAAAATGAAATCCAAAGATGAAGAGTGATTACCTTTTTGAATGAATGGATTGATTCCCAAGGTTGAATCCATTTCCAAGAATCGCCAATGATTTGAAGAACAAAGCTTTAATCCATGATTTCCATCTTTAATCTTGTTAAAGAGGATCATCCCTCAGTGTTTAGGAACTCCAAATGTCCTCCCAAGGTTCTCTTTATCGGTTGCAAGAAAAGACTGGACGAAATGAGGAATGACAGCCAACTACTCATATATATACACTGTACATTTTTAACGTACGCTACCCTATTCATTTAATGTACATTACCAGTTTAGCGTGCGCTAACATTCGTTATTAGTGTGCGCTATCGAAGTCCACAGGCTACTGCCTTACTGCATGAAATGATTTACGTACGCAATGCCCATGCAATAGTGTACGTAAAGGCCTGTATTTAGCGTACGCAAACCTTCCATAGTAGCGTGCGCTACTCATAGTTGACTTGCTACAGTCTGCACCTACCCCCGTATCCCCACATGCCGAAAGTAACCTGACAAAGCCAAGATTCCTTTGGTCTGATCTGATTAGCGTGCGCTATAAATGTACATTAGTGTGTGCTAACCCTTCACAACAAACATCCGTTGACCTTGTCGGCACATGCGCCGAAAGTGACTGGGTCCACACGTAGATTCCTTCTGATCTGGTCTGTACTAGCGTGTGTTATATTTTGCCTCTAGCGTGCGCTAAACCAGAACGATAGCGTGCGCTCGGCATGTATATTAGTGTGCGCTAATAATGTTACACTTAGCCATTTTCAGCTACTCTTGTCCAACGTCTCAACATACAGAATACGAACATACGGCATACTGAATACATACTCCTTCCAATAATATTCTCATACGATACACAATATCCTCAACTGCAATTGTCGACCAAGTACAGTAATTATACCAATACAGATGTCTTAGTCCTTCATTTATTTTATCCATACTGTACAGATTCCACGCTGTACAACATAACTCGGATAAAATAATATTAAACCACAGTAGTAGAAATTCCGGATATTACAACGCTAAATTTGATGATTAGCGCACGCTATCGAAGCAACTTAACGTACGTAACTCATACAGGTTAATGTACGTAATGAGATTTCAAATCAGATGAACTTTGGAAAGAATCTAGTCAAAGTCAGCATATCAAACGGATAGTTTGACAAAATGAAGGCAACGAATATATGAGTTAATGTACGCTATGAAGCATGGTTAACATACGCTACGCAAGGAAGTTAACGTACGTAATACGAAGTCATAACGTACGTAAAGGAAGGAACGAAGCTACTGGACTGAAATTGGAAGTCGACGTACGCTACATGAAAGCTATAACGTACGTAACGAGGCTTAACGCACACTTTAAAGAAAGGCTAGCACACGCTCGCAAGTCAAAAGTGACTAACGGCTAGTTGGATTGAAATGTCTATAAATACCAAACCACTTGGTATCAAACCACACAACAACATTGAGCAAGGCATTCATACTTGAGATATCATTGTATTCATTCTAGTTGTTGTATTTGAGCTTATATTATTTAGTTATTGAGTGTTATACACGAAATCATACACGAAAGGAAAAAGAAAATATACGATTGGATTCGGTGTTATTAGGATCAATGATCCGACATTGTTAGAATCGCAATCGATATCTAAGTGAGGTTCATCTAGTACCCATAGAAAGCTAGATTGGTTGATTCCTTGTCCAATAGAAAAGGAAAATAGTTTAACTTGGACCGACATAAAGACAAGTGATTGAAGGGTTTACTCGGACCGACAGAAGACGAGCTTGTAACGGTTATCCCTCGACCGATAGAAGAGAGACGTAGAGGTTTATATTTAGCCTATAGAAAAAGATATCGAGAGGGCGTAGGCACGTTTGGCCGAACCTCTATAAATCCTTGTGTCGTTTTATCTCTGCATTTTCATTTAAATACACTTCCGCACAATATCGCGTATAACCGATCTTGTTTCAACAATTGGTATCGGAGCGGTTCCTCCAATAACCGACTTAACATCGGAGGAGTCGATCCAAATGGCATTTCAAATTGCTCCAGTCGAAGGTCTTGCTCTTAACTGACCACCATTCTTCGACGGATCAAATTTCATGATGTGGAAGAAAAAGATGTCAATATTCATCCGAGCGTATGACATCGATCTTTGGAAAGTGATACGTCTTGGTCCGAAAATTCCTCTCAAATCCGACGGTACGCTTAAATCCACTACACCATATATGACCTATTGCAAGCCCATCATATGGTTGTGTTGCATAAAATGTTGCTATAGACAAAAAACCTGCAGATCTATTGTAATAATTTCGAAATGTGTTACTTTAAATGGGAAAGTGTTGCAAGCCTAAGAAATATTTTGAAAGTTTAGATCTATAGCAATACTTCAAAAAAGTGTTACAATAACATGATATGCTTTTGGTCGATTTGACCAAAATATGTAGGCGGGAGTTTAATTTTTTTCATTGGGCGGGCATTTTTAGTACCAAATATTTGGTACCAAATTTTTATTATACAAAAATAAGTTTCATTACACAAAACTTATTACTCACCCCCAGGGATGAAATTATGGCAGATATTTCCCGCACGATCCAGAACCGGATCCGGTCGGATTCGAATTCGGGAAGAAAATTTAGTATCCGGTCGGATACGAGATCGGATTTGGATAGTAAAATTTGGATACGGGATCAGATTCGGATTATGTACTATCCGCTCGTATTCGAATTTTTCCATATTTTCAGGGAGGAGGCATAAGTAGAAATATTTCTTTGGAAGAAATAAAAGAAACACCAATTGAGACACCTGTGCAAGATATTAGAACCAAACCTTCTGAAATAGAAACACAACCTCGCAAGTCTAGTAGAATTTCTCAATTACCTAAGAGGTATGGCTATCTGTATCAAGAGGAACTGGGTGTCCATGAGATGATAGAAAATAGTCAAGAGAATGATCCTTCTACATACGACCAAGCAGTGGTAGATGTTGACTCCGCAAAGTGGCAAGAGGCCAGGGAAGCTGAGATAGACCTAATGCATGCTAGTCAGGTCTGGACTTTAGTAGATCATCCTTAGGGCATGGTGCCTATCGGATATAAATGAATCTATAAAAGAAAGACCAATGGAGATGGCAAGGTTGATACCTATAAGGCCAGGCTTGTGGCAAAGGGTTATTATCAAAGAGAGGGAATCGATTACTTCGAGACCTTCTCGCCTGTAGCCATAATTAAGTTTATTCGGATGATGATTGCCATAACATCCCACTTAGATTATTAAATATGGAAAATAAATGTGAAAACGGCATTCCTAAATGGATTCCTCGAGGAGGAGATTTACATGGAACAGCCTAAGGGATTCATATCTGAAACCAATATGCATAAAGTATGCAAACTCCAGCGTGCCATTTATCGTCTGAAGCATGCTTAACGAAGTTGGAATCTTCATTTTAATGAGACAGTCAAAGAGCTTCATTTTGTCCAAAACAAAGAGGAGCCATGTATTTACAAGAAGATTAGTGGGAGCAAAATTGCATTCTTAATACTATATGTAGATGACATTTTACTTGTAGAAAATGATGTAAGAATGCTCAGTTATGTGAAAGCTTGCCTTTTTAAAGAGTTCTCAATGAAAGACTTGGGAGAAACTACCTATATTCTGGGTATTCGACTCTACCGGGATAGATCGAAAGGAATGTTATCTCTTTCCCAAGCCCTCTATATAGAAAAAATCCTGAGGTGATTTAGGATGGAAGATTCTAAGAGAGGGTTCCTACCTATGAGACATGGCATAAAACTTTCCTTAGATATGTGTCCCCAAAGTGAGAAAGACAGAAAGAGAATGAGTAAGGTGCCCTATGCTTCAGCAATGGATAGCCTTATGTATGCTATGATTTGCACCAGACCAGACATTGCCTATGTTGTGAGCGTAGTAAGTCGGGCCACCAAATCCAGTCGGGAACATTGGATTGCTATGAAGAACATTCTTAAGTACCTGAAGAGGACTAAAGAATTGGTTCTTACGTACGGTGGTGGAGAACTAAAAGCGGAGGGTTATATAGATTTAGAATTTTCAGGAGGCATAGATGTGAAGATGTCCACTTCATGGTATATCTTTACTCTAAATGGTGGAGCAGTATCTTGTAGAAGTGCCAAGCAAAGCGCGACTACAATATTTATCTATCAAGCCAAATATCAGGCAGCCAGGGAGTCTGCTAAAGAAGCTTTTTGGATTAAGAAGTTCACCGAGGAACTTCATCTGGTTCCTAATGCAGAGAAGTCTGTGACACTATTTTGTGACAACGATAGAGTTGTTGCACAGGCGAAGGAGTCTGGGGCTCACCACAACACCAAACATATTGAGAGAAAATATCATTTTGTTAGATAAATGGTTTAGAAAGGGAATGTTATACTACAGAGTGTTGAAACAAGATCGGTTATACACGCTATTTTGCGGAAGCGTATTTAAATGAAAGTGCAGAAATAAAACGACACAAGGATTTATAGAGGTTCGTCCAAACGTTCCTACGTCCTCTCTCTGTATCTTTTTCTATAGGCTAAATATAAACCTCTGCACCTATCTTCTATCAGTCGAGGGATAACCATTACAAGCTCGTCTTCTATTAGTCCGAGTAAAGCGTTCAATCACTTGTCTTAATGTCGGCCCAAGTTAAACCGTTTTCCTTTTTTATTGGACAAGGAATCGACCAATCTAGCTTTCTATGGGTACTAGATGAACCTCACTTAGATATCGATTGCGATTCAAACAATATCGGATCCTTGATCCTAATAACACCGAATCCAATCGTATCTTTTCTTTTTCCTCTCGTGTAGGATTTCGTGCATAACACTCAATCACTAAACAATATAAGCTCAAATACAACAACTAGAATGAATACAATGATATCTCAAGTATGAATGCTTTGCTCAATGTTGTTGTGCAGTTTGATACCAAGTGGTTTGGTATTTATAGCCATTTCAATCCAACTAGCCATTAGTCACTTTTGACTTGCTAGCGTGCGCTAGTCTTTCTTCATAGCGTGCGTTAAGCCTCGTTACGCACGTTATAGATTTCATGCAGCGTACGTTATTGACTTCAAGTTTCAGTCCAGTAGCTTCATTTCTTTATTTACGTACGTTATGACTTTGTATTACGTACGTTAACTTTCTTGCGTAGCGTACATTAACCATGCTTCGTAGCGTACGTTAACTCATATATCTATTGCCTTTATTTTGTCAAACTATCCGTTTAATATGATGACTTTTACTAGATTCTTTCCAAAATTCATCTGATTTGAAATCTCATTACGTACGTTAACCTTTATGAGTTACGTACGTTAAGTTGCTCCGAGAGCGTGCGTTAATCATCATCTTTAGCGTGCTCTGTCTTCATCATGTAAGTCTTCTGATCTGCAGGTAGGTCCTTGTTACGTACGTTATCCCGAGTATGTTACGTACATTATCTTCGTTCGATTGCGTGCGCTATACAACATATATAGCATGTGTTATCCATGCAGATTGGGCTCCTTTTTGCGTCTTTGACTCCTTCATTGCTTTGCTTCACTTCTTTGTTGTTTTGCTTTGCTTCACTTCTTTGTTCTATTAATGAATGTATGGAATAAAATATTCCAACAATCTCCCCCTTTTTGATGATTACAAAACAACACATATGAATGGATAAATACCTGCAAAAATAAAATATATGTATATTTCTACGAATCAAAGTTTTTGGCTTTGATCGTTTCATTACTTCTACCAACTTTTTTTTCTGTCCTTTTCGACTTTTCTCTCCCCTTTTTGTTTTTCACGGGATCTATATTTTTCGACTTCTTCGTCTTTTTCTTTTCTCCCCCTTTTTGCATTTTATTTTTCTCATCATCCTTCCACGACACTTTTTATCTCATTCATCGCTTTTCTCCCCCTTTTTGTCATCAGCAAAAAGTGTAAATAATATAAACGAATAAAAATACCAATTAATGTATAAAATATGTATGAAAGGGTATAAATTAACACCTCCTTCTTGGGTTTTGCTCGGCAATTCTTCGCAAAGTGACCTGGTTTACCACATAATCGACAATTGTTGTCGAATTTCTTAGATTCGCCCTTTTGGATGTCCTGCTTTCTCCGGTTTAATAAGTTTTGGAACTTATTAATATTTTTGGCATAATATGCCGATTCTTCGTCGCTTTCATCAATCGGGATTTCTTCTCTTTTTGATATCTTAGCCTTCATGGCTATCGTCTTTTCCTTCGGCTTCGGTTTGGCATTCCGAGATTTTAGAACAATCTCGTAGTTTATAAGTGAACCAACGAGAGCACTAAAATGAAGATTGTTTAAATATTTAGATTCCATTATAGCCGTCATCGTACCGTCCCATTCTCGAGGTAGTGATCGTAGGATCTTTTTAACTTTTCACTACTCGAAAGTGGTTTTCGAGAGCATGCCAATCCATTAGTGATAACCGAAAATCGGTCGAGCATGGTTGTGATGGATTCATCGTCATTCATTTGAAATAGCTCGTACTCGTGAAGGAGCATGTTAATTTTCGTCTCCTTGACTTGAGACGTTCCCTCATGTATGACTTCAAGCATTTTCCAAATCTCTTTGGCACTGTCACACGAAGTTATCCGGTTGTGTTCATCCAAATTTAAGGCACAGTATAGGAGTTGTGTTGCCTTACAATTGTAATGATCATTTTTCCAATCCACGTCATCATATTCTTCGAAAGATTTAAGCATACCGTGGGATTTTGAGAGGAATTTTCGGACCAAGACATATCACTTTCCAAAGCTCGATGTCATACGCTCGGATGAATATTGACTTTTTTTTTTCACGTCATGAAATTTGATCCGTCAAAGAATAGTGGTCAGTTAAGAGCAAGACCTTCGACTGGAGCAATTTGAAATGCCATTTGGATCGACTCCTCGGATGTTAAGTCGCTTATTAGAGGAACCGCTCCGATACCAATTGTTGAAACAAGATCGGTTACATGCGCTATTGTGCGGAAGCATATTTAAATGAAAGTGCAGAAATAAAACGACACAAGGATTTATAGAGGTTCGGCCAAACGTGCCTACGTCCTCTCGGTATGTTTTTCAATAGGCTAAAGATAAACCTCTACATCTCTCTTCTATCGGTCGAGGGATAACCATTACAAGCTCGTCTTCTATCGGTCCGAGTAAACCATTCAATCACTTGTCTTTATGTCGGTCCAAGTTAAACCGTTTTCCTTTTCTATTGGACAAGGAATCAACCAATATAGCTTTTTATGGGTACTAGATGAACCTCACTTAGATATCGATTGCGATTCTAACAATGCCGGATCCTTGATCCTAATAACACCGAATCCAATCGTATCTATTATTTTTCCTCTCGTGTATGATTTCGTGTATAACACTCAATCACTAAACAATATAAGATCAAATACAACAACTAGAATGAATACAATGATATCTTAAGTATGAAAGCTTTGCTCAATGTTGTTGTGCGGTTTGATACCAAGTGGTTTGGTATTTATAGCCATTTCAATCCAATTAGCCGTTAGTCACTTTTGACTTGCTAGCGTGCGCCAGCCTTTCTTCATAGCATGTGTTAAGCCTTGTTACGTACATTATGTAACACCCCCGATATATTCAGGAATATTACAGCGCCGTAAATCCTTTACATAAGAATTTACAAGGCTGAAGAAATGAAAAGACAATAACAGATACCAACATATGAATGTAACTGAAATAAAATACAACAGTTCTGGGCCAATACCGAGAATACAAATATCCAAAGGAAGAATATTAATACATTACCAAATCCAATCATCACAAACAATGATGTATTCGAGTACTTATTAAAAACAACACAAACAACAGACAATTAAACCCAGTCGGAACATGACTCTGCACCCTCGTCATCATACAGTTCCAGTGGTTGTTTCCCCGCTCTCCTGGATCCTGAACATAAACAAATGTTCACTCCCAAAGGGGTTAGCACAACGATGCTAGTACAAGTACGATAATTATACAAAAATGATTTAATCAACAATAATCATGACAAGTTTTTCCAACGAGAAATAATAACAACACATATCACATCATGACAGACTCAACATACTCATGGTATTCCAACGATCCAGCGCACAGAGCTATAGATTCCCATGATATGATCCCGTCGGACCAACGCATGGTGGAACTACCTATCCAACGATCCATCGCACACAGCTATAGATTTCCTATGATGATTCCCGTCGGATCAACACATGGTGGACAATTAATCACAACACATGTACACAGTGCAATTATAACATAACCGACATAATACGAACAATTCTAACTAAAGTACTTGCCTCGATTCGATGACAAGAATAACACTTCGACGAATAATAATACACTCGAAGGACGCCCCTTCGATCAATCACGTTGTAAAGCTTGAACCTTAAACAAAAGAAATAATATAGAATTCATCTCACGTCATACGAACATCTAACAATCCAAATTACAGTCGAAAGTTCATAAAACATATCCTGCCTGTCTGCGTAATGTACGTTAAGTATCCAACGTAGTGTACGTTAGGGTTGCTCGTTTGCATACATACACTATGAAGTCTAGCGTACACTAATCATACATTGACAGTATCTTCTCTGATCAGTTAACTAACTCGTCTGATGATATAACGTACGTTATGTACCAAACGTAGCATACATAAGCTGCAGAGACTAGCGTATGCTAAACATGCATCTGACAGTCTCTTCCCTGATCAGACAACTAACTCGCCGCACGAAATTCTCAGTGTTAACATACGTTAACTCCATGCATGATACAATTATGAAAACTTGAATGATCTAATGGTGTTCAATGTCTTACAACTTCAAGGATACGCATATCATCATGATGTCATACTCCAATCTTTTATTACAAATTCTCTTACGTAATTCAGTTATTCTGAGGTTGATAATCTAGTTACCAATATCATCAACATATTCCAGCTTCATCATGAAGATTAATTTACTAAATCAACTTCAACATTTGGTGAACCTTCATCTAATTCCGTTAAGCAAAAGTGATACCAATACTACATCTACGACCATTATGGCAACACTATTCAATACGGATAATCAATCTCAGAACATTACTCTCATCATTTGACAACACAGGATTCCAACTATGATGTTCTCAACAACGATATCTTAAGCATAATCATCCCAACTTCTAAACATGATGTTTGGTGGAATAAATAATCTATGGAACTTAATATCTTCATAGCATGATCATCATATCCTTAAGAACACGAATCCAAGGTTAGAGATAGCATTAACATACCTTAAGATGAAGAAAACACCGAGACAATAGGTAGAATCCAACTCCGGTTGCTTGTGTGTCAATCCAAAATGATTCTCCACTTCAATGATCAAGTATAAGTAACCTCCAATATTCAATGATCAATAAAAGGTGTTCTAACGGTATAGAAGTGGCTGGGATCTCTTTGGGGATAAAGCAGGTTGAAAGCCAAGTGAAAGAAATGAATGAAATGAAATGGGGTGATGTCTTATTTATAATTTTCAGACCTTAACGTACGTTAGCCTTCATGCATAACGTATGTTAGTCGCTTAGCGTACGCTACCCAGTATACTTAGCGTATGCTATCATCACCGATAGTTAACTGTTCTCATTCTGTACTCGATTACGTACGCTACACCATCAGGTTACGTACGTAAGTAACACCCATTAGCGTATGCTATACACATTCCTTAGCATACGTTAACACTCGTTGACTTCAAAACTGTCTAGGTTCATCCGCGGGAATCTTATCCGGACCCATCGTCCGGCTGTCGCATGTGCTAGCCGCCCAGCTCAATTATTGGCCTCTTTATGTACGCTACGATTCATTCGTAGCGTACGCTATCTTTGGCGGATAACGTACGTTAAGCTTCCTTCTTAGCGTACGTTATCACGTACTTGCATGAGAAAATTTACATGCGGCTATAATCATGCACAAGGATACAAATACGAGAAATATCATACTTCGATTATTGATATCACAAATCCGAATAATACATGGCTCAATTATAGATGAAATACTCAATAATTAATCTGGATATTACATACTCTCCTTTTATAAAGGAGTTTCATCCCGAAACTCAAGATGAAATTATCTCTGCATATCTGGGCCTCATGCTATCTTCCGTTTCCCAAGTGGCTTCTTCCACTCCGTGACGCGACCACTGAACCTTAATCAAAGCGATCGGTTTGTTTCTCAATTGCTTAACTCGACTCTCGAGTATCCTGATCGGTCTTTCTTCAAACGTGCCATCCTGAGCGACTTCGATCTCGCCGAAATCAATGACATGACTAGGATTTGGTTTATACTTCCGTAACTGGGATACGTGGAATACGTTATGAACATGGCTCAATGACGGCGGTAATGCCAACCTGTATGCCAACTCTCCAACTCTCTCAAGAATCTCGAATGGTCCAATATATCTCGGACTCAGCTTTTCTTTCCTCCCAAAATGAAAGATTCCCCGAGTAAGAGAAATTTTTAAAAGAACGTGATCTCCAATACTGAACTCTAATGGACGATGGCGCACGTCTGCGTAAGATTTCTATCGACTTTGGGTGTAATACCCTCGCCTTTACTATTGTATTTTCTGATTTGAAGTATTTTCGCACCATATCTGTATTGTTGTAGCAAGTATATCGACGAATTATGTTAAGTTGGAATCATGGTCATTCATACTATATTAATTGTTGGGTGATATTGGGAGAATTTCATTTATGCTTGTTATAGAACTTAACGTACGTTAACCCATCTTCTTAATGTACGCTATGTACATAGCCTTACGTACGTAACATTCATATGTTAATGTACGTAATGCGAGAGATCCATCAACAGCCCGCCTTTCGGTGGGTGGGACCGAACGGGGGTAGGTGGTCGGGAGTCGATCGCGACAGCCAAGTCAACGGATAATTACGTACGTAATAGTTATATATTTATGTACGTAATGAATTGCGTGTTTTAAGTCAGAAAGATCTGATGAAATTGATTACGTACATAATGTTCATGAGATTACGTACGTAAGGGATTTAACGTACATTAACCCCTCGCTTTAACGTACGTCATGATGAGCTCAGGTTATAAAAATATGACTTGCCTTTCATTTCCTGCTCGACCCTTTCAACCTCCCCACTGAGAAAATGATTCCCTTCCCTGCCAACTCCATTACTAGCCCTTCTAACTTGTGTTGGAGCTTCAGCACTTGGTTTGTGACTTGGAGATTAGGAGATTGAAGTGTGTCCCTTGAAGTGTTGGTGTTGTTCTTCATTTTGAGGTTGGTCTTTCTTTAACTCATATTAAATCTATGCTTATGATGATGTTAGTATATAAACACTTCACATAATGTTAGTTTAAGCTAGTATAAACTTGATAAGTTGATTAAATCATGCTCAAACTAAGTGGAGATCAACATTTAGGGGTATTAGTATTACTTCTTGATGTATAATAGCTTCATAATATGGTTGTGTTGATAATGACAGATAAAACCTGATTTATAACATGATAATCGGAAGTTGATTATAGTCTCAACACTAGGAACATGTTAGGGATGAAATCCTTAATGATTAGAGGGGATAGATATTAATCTTGTCTTGAACATTCAATTTATTCTTGAAGGTAATATGGAACCATAATTTTGGCCTCTAAAACCAATACCTTCGTAATAAATTGTTGAAAGAATTATGTTAACCCTTTGAAGATAATTTTCACAAGATGGGATGAAGTTACATTTAGAATTCCAAGTATCCAATGATATAACTAGGCTTTTAATAATTCTTCAAAAGTAAAACAATGGATTTTGATAGAAGGAAGTTGTAATCTTCATATGTTCAAGTTAATCGATTTCGTTGATAACTTAAAAGGGTGTTAATCACTATATTAATATGTTGATAATGTTCTTAAGAGTATTCTAGTGAATATGGTGATACAAATGCGGTAGATGAGTAGCCGAATTCAATTTCATTAATCTGTGTGTGTTAGGAGACGTAAATTAAGATGATGTTCTTAGTTCACTAAAAACTTGAACTTATGCTTTCATATAGGAATCAGTTTTAATGTAATTGTTGGTGAAATAATGAAGAACGTAATTAAACACAAACTTATATCGTAATCGGAAGTGCCAATGATTTGAAAAGATGTTTTCACAATGTTATATTGGTAATAATTTAGACTTCAAGTATTTGACATTAATGTTATAATATGTGAATGAACATGATAAATATATGATGATTTGTAATTGGAACATTAAAGTGATCAATAGGATAATTGATGTATCCAAGTAAATTTACGAATATTGTTTATTTAAGGATACCGTTATCGTACGAATGTGTTGTTGAATGAATTACATTTCATTCAAGGTTGCTTGTTCACGTGAGTATTGTTAGACGGGGATACCGTTCGTTTGACCATTCAAAGAAGGATTATTCATCTACGGAATTGAGGCAAGTTATCTTATTTGGTTATAATGATGGTTGAATTCTTGTGATTATTATGCGTTTCGTGTGTATGAAATGTTATGATAATCTATGATTCGTGATATGGTGATGCCCTTGATCGTATTATCATGGTGTTGGGATGATATACCCGAAATTACCGTTCTTGTTACCGTTGGTCCTTTTGAGCTTTGTTGACACTTCGGTGAGTCGTTCGATTCCTTGATAAAGGTGTAATTCATTGAGTTTCTTTGTCATGTTGTATCGTGACATCTCTGGAGTCATATCTGCGTGCCGATTGGTTATGTGTAGGATTTTTAGCCGGGCACTTGATGATCATGCGTGGATGTTTTCCGCATTTAGATCGTGCACACGAGACGTAGTTCGTGAGGCTAATTAGGTACATCGTCCCACGTATATTCTGGATTCCGTATACGGGGTGGACATGTGCACGGACACATTTCCGGATCGGGCGCACTATGACATCCGTCTTGAGCCATATTATATGGTTTTTCGTATATTTGGTTATGTTCGACAGTTGGGACTGACTGTTTATACGCCTGCGGGGTATATTCAGTAGTCGATTGTTTTCTTTGAAACACGTATATATATGAATTGTATAATGTCATGAAAATTATTATCATGTATAGCTGACCCTGTGGTTGGGGAAAAATACTTGTATTTCAGGGCGAGGACAGGGCAAGGCACAGGAGGAGCACAATGGCGACAGAGGGTTTTGAAGGATGCTATTTCGGGGGGGCGAGTCTTTTGATGTTCGGTTATGTTTTATTGTGATTTTCATTTTACTTTGTGTCGGATGAATGTACTATAATCTGTTAAGTATTGCCCATCGTCATATGGTCTGTACCGAATTTGGATCTTGTGTACGTTTGCTCGTATTAAAGACATGTATAACTTATACTCCACATCGGGGTTTTGGTAAATATGGTGGTACGGTGCCACGTTGTCGGGTTGTAAGTGTATATCGTGATATTGCCTGGTGGGTCCCGGTAGGGGTCCACGGCACTGTAATAGCCACCGTCCTTGGGCTGTTACACTGGGTGGTCAACAGCCTTTCGCGAATCAAGGCTATCTTCTCTCGTGTCTGCATGATCAATTCCGATTCCATACCGATCAAGTTTGATGAATCGTCCCAATATAGGGGCGATCTACATATCCTCCCGTATAATGCCTCAAATGGTGCCATCTTAATGGAAGCTTGCCAACTATTATTGTAGGTGAATTCAATCAACGGTAGATGAACTTCCCAGACCAATCTAGGGCACAAGCCCTCAGCATGTCTTCCACTGTTTGAATAGTCCTTTCGGACTGTCCATCTGTCTGCGGATGATAAGCTCTGCTGAAGTTCAATTCGGTTCCCAAGGCTATATGAACTGCTTTCCAAAAATATGCCACGAAGCGACCGTCTCGGTCAGAAATAATGGTCTTCAGCATACCATGCAATCGGACTATCTCTGAAATAAATACTCGTGCCAACTTCTCGGCTCCCCAAGTGTCCTTAATGCCTAGAAAATGAGCCTATTTGGTTAGACGGTCAACTATCACCCAAATGATGTTCATTCCTGTCTTGGTTCTCGGCATATTAGTGATAAAGTCCATCGATATGTCCTCCCACTTCCGTTTAGGAATCGGGAGCGGCTTCAGCATTCCGGCAGGTCATTGATGCTCGATCTTAACCAGCTGACAAGTCAAACATTTCGAGACATAATCTGTTACATCTTTCTTCATGTTTCCCCACCAGAAGTTATGCTTCAGGTCCTTATACATCTTACTGGTGCCCGGGTGGATAGAATAGGGCATACTGTGAGCTTCCTTCAGAATTGTTTGCTTCAAAACATCGACATCGGGAACACAAAGTCGGCTCTTAAATCTCAAGACTTCATCATCATGAATTACAAATCCTGGGGCTTTTCCCTTGCTCACTTCATCGCGTAACCTAATCATCAAAGGATTATCCAATTGCTTAGATTTGATTTCTTCGGTTAACGATGAAGTTATTTCCATCACACACAGTTGTCCTTGGACTCTTTGCAACCATATTTCAATTCCTTCACGAATCAATTCCCGTTGAATGCTGGTCTGGGAGGTGAGAGTCTCCAGCATTCGAATAGAAACAGGCTTGTGGTTCAGTGCATCGGCCACTACATTTGCTTTGCCTAGATGATAAAGAATCTCCAAGTCGTAGTCCTTAATCAGTTCCAGTCATCTCCTTCGCCGCATGTTCAACTCTTTCTGACTGAAGATGTATTTCAGACACTTGTGATCCGTAAAGATGTGACAGTGCGTCCCATACAGGTAATGTCTCCAGATTTTCAAAGCAAAAACTACCGCTGCCAGTTCCAAATCATGCGTTGGGTAATTTACTTCATAAGGATTCAGCTGTCGTGACGCAGGCAATCACATTCTCATTTTGCATCAATTCACACCCGAGACCTTGGTTCGAAACATCACTGTAAACTATGAATCCTCCAGTTCCCTGTGGGGGTGCTAAAATCGGTGTCGTCGTCAATCTCTTCTTCAATTCATCAAAGTTGGTCTGGCACATCTCATTCCACTCAAACTTTTGAGTTTTCTGCAGTAGTCGAGTAAGTGGGCGGGTAATTTTGGAAAACTCTTCCACGAACCGACGATAATACCCAGCAAGTCCTAAGAAACTCCGGACTTCTTTCACGTTTTTTGGAGACTTCCAATCCATAACTGCTTCAATTTTCTAGGGATCTACTTGTTGGTATAAAATCGGATATTTGCGCCGTTTTGTGCGGAAGCGTAAATAAATTACGGAAAATAAATCACACAAGGATTTATAGAGGTTCGGCTATTAACGAAGCCTACGTCCTCTCTCGATGTATCTTTTTCTTTAGGATTAAGATCAAAACCTCTACGTCTCTCTTCTATCGGTCGAGGGATTACCGTTACAAGCTCGTCTTCTATCGGTCCGAGTAAAACCGTTTTTCCTTTTCTATTGGATAAGGAATCAACCACTCTAGCTTTCTATGGATACTAGATAAACCTCGCTTAGATATCGATTGTGATTCTAACAATGCCAGATACTTGATCCTAATAACACCGAATCCAATCGTATCTTTTTTTTTACCTCTCGTGTATAACGTTGAATGTATAAACACTAAAACTAACAATATAAGCTCAATATTGCAACAACAATGTAAGTATATGATTCTCAGATGTATGACTCGTTTGTTTAAAGTTGTTGTACTCAAACAATACCATAGGAATGGTATTTATAGGCATTTCCCACAAACTAGCCGTTGCTGGCTGTTTTGACTTGCTAGCTTGCGCTAGCCTTCCCTATTAGCGTGCGCTAGACTATTCCAGTTTCAGTCCAGTAGCTTTGTTTCTTCTTTAGCGTACGTTATGCCTTCTGCCTTACGTACGTAACCATCTTATATTAGCGTGAGTTAATAACACATTGTAGCGTGCGCTAATACAATATATCTGTTGCATGACTTGTCAAAGTATCCGTTTGATATGCTGACTTTGACCTGCTTTTCCCAACGTTCTGATTGACTTGATTCAAACTGCTTAGCGTGCGCTATTCCTTCTCTGTAGCGTGCGCTAATGCTGACTTCATTGCATACATCATTCTGCGTTTGAATTCCTTCACAACGGTAACAAGGCTCGATAGCGTGCGTTAATGATCAAGTGTAGCGTGCGCTATCTCGTCAGATGACTTCCCTTCAGGTAACTTCGAACTTGGCTGATATGCAGCTTACTCCCCATTAGCGTGCGCTAACATATATGTCTTAGCGTGCGCTAGACATGTATTTTGCTCAGATTTTTGCTACTTTGTCTGCTTCATCGTTTTGCTTCGCCTCGATGTTGTTTTGTTGTTTAGAAACTTTAATCATCAAAACACAAATTAAATAATGTGTGGAATAAATATTCCAACAATCTCCCCCTTTTTGATGATTACAAAACAACTCCTGAATTGGATAAAACCTGAAAAAAATAATATATGTATATTTAATCGAATCAAAGTTTTCGGCTTTGATCGTTTCGTTAGTTTCTCCAATCTTTTTCTTTTTCGACTTCATCGTTTTTCATTTTTAAATTTTTCAAATCCTTCGTTTTAACTCCCCCTTTTTGTATGCTTTCTTTTTCTTTTCGACTTCTTCGATTTTTCTCATTTTTATCAATTTATCTCCTTCGCTCCCTTTTTGTCTTCATCAAAAAGTGTAAAAAATATAGAGATTATCAATTATCGAATATAAATAATATGCATGATATGGGTAAAACTCCCCCTGAAAATATTATCTCCCCCTCAAAAAAAAATACTCCTTCTCCCCCTTTGTAAAATATCACAATTTAATTTTTGGGGATCCAACCGATAGTTGGTTTTTCTTTTGAAACGTAGACGATGTTTGGTATAATTGTTCCTTTAGGAACCCAAATCTTTTTCATTTTTATCGTCCGGCGTGGGCTTTTATAGTTAGAAATATGATGCCCAATTTTCAAACATTTTTCACATCGGGGTATTTTGAAATTGACGGATTCGTTTTTCGAACGTGATTTGAATCCTAACCCCTCTTTATTTAGAGTATATTTTTTAACACATAACATTTGTTCAAATTTATCGTTGCCGCACGATAATTTTTTTGTCAAAATTTTTAGTTCATCTTGAACTTTTAAAAGATCATTTTTTAAAATGTTCTCATTTTCAATGCATTTCGAATGATCGATTTCAACAAATTTTCCTTTTTCAAGTATTTTTGAATTTTCAATTTCCAAAGTTTTATATTTAGACTTGAGGGATTTAATTTCATTTAAAGCATTTTGATAGTCCGTATGTAATAACTCGAATGCTTCAAAGAGTTCGTCGTAGGAGTTACTTGGCTTTCGACGTCGCTATCGTCGAATGAACTCCGGGCCATGAGCACGAGATTATTTTGGTCAAGAAAATCTTCATCGGGATCTTCGTCGCTCCATGTTGTGATTAAAACCTCCTTGGGTTTTACACGACAGTTCTTTGCAAAGTGGCCTGGTTTACCACATAGTCGACAAGTGTTGTCGAACTTTTTAGATTCGCCCGCTTGGATGTCCTTCTTTCTTCGGTTTAATAAGTGTTGGAACTTATTACTATTCTTGGCATAATATGCCATTTCTTCATTACTTTCGTCCACCGGGATTTCTTCTTTCTTTCTCGGCACCTTAGCCTTGAAGGCTATCGATCTTTCCTTCGGTTTTGGTTTGGTATTCCGAGATTTTATAACAATCTCGTAGTTGATAAGAGAGACAATGAGAGCACTAAAATCGAGAGAATTTAAATCTTTTGATTCCATTATTGCCGTAACCGTACCGTCCCATTCTCGAGGTAGTAATCGGAGAATTTTCTTTACTTTCTCACTACTCGAAAGTGGTTTTCCGAAACATGCTAATCCATTAGTGATAACCGAAAATCGGTCAAGCATAATTGAGATGGATTCGTGGTCCTTCATTTGGAATAATTCATACTCCTGAAGGAGCATGTTTATCTTCGTTTCTTTGACTTGAGACGTACCTTCGTGTGTTACCTCAAGCATTTTCCAAATTTCTTTGGCACTATCACACGATGATATCCGGTTGTGTTCTTCTGGATTTAAAGCACAGTATAATAATTGCGTGGCTTTGCAATTATAATGGTCATTTTGCCAATCCGCATCGTCACACTCTTCAAAGGTTTTGAGAGTTCCATTTGAGTTCGTCGGAATTTTGGGACCAAGACAAATCACCTTCCATAATTCGATATCGTAAGCTCGGATGAAAATAACCATTTTCTTCTTCCAAGTCATGAAATTCGATCCATCAAAAAATCGGAGTACCGCTCCAATACGCCATTTTGGATCTTCTTCTTGGATGTTAAGCCGCGTATTGGAGTACCGCTCCGATACCAATTGTTGGTATAAAATTGGATATTTGTGCCGTTTTGTGCGGAAGCGTAAATAAATTGTGGAAAATAAATCACATAAGGATTTATAGAGGTTCGGCTATTAACGAAGCCTACGTCCTCTCTCGATGTATCTTTTTCTTTAGGATTAAGATCAAAACCTCTACGCCTCTCTTCTATCGGTCGAGGGATTACCGTTACAAGCTCGTCTTCTATCGGTCCGAGTAAAACCGTTTTTCCTTTTCTATTGGATAAGGAATCAACCACTCTAGCTTTCTATGGGTACTAGATAAACCTCACTTAGATACCGATTGCGATTCTAACAATGCCGGATACTTGATCCTAATAACACTGAATCCAATCGTATCTTTTCTTTTACCTCTCGTGTATAATGTTGAATGTATAAACACTCAAACTAACAATATAAGCTCAATATTGCAACAACAATGTAAGTATATGATTCTCAGATGTATGACTCGTTTGTTTGAAGTTGTTGTACTCAAACAATACCATAGGAATGGTATTTATAGGCATTTCCCACAAACTAGCCGTTGCTGGTTGTTTTGACTTGATAGCGTGGGCTAGCCTTCCCTATTAGCGTGCGCTAGACTGTTCCAGTTTCAGTCCAGTAGCTTCATTAACTGTCTATCGTGGGCTTTTGCAATTCGTAAAATGATGCCCAATTTTCAAACATTTTTCACATCGGGGTATTTTAAAATTTAAGGATTCGTTTTTTAAATTTGGTTTGAATCCCAACCCCTGTTTATTCAAGGTATATTTTTGAATACAAAGCATTTGTTCAAATTTTACATTTCCACAGGAAAATTTGTTTGTTAAATATTTCAGCTCGGTTTGAACATTCAAGAGATCATCCTTTAAAATATTTTTGTTTTCAATGCATCTTGAATGATTGGTCTCGATAAATTTTCCCTTTTCAAGAATTTTGGAATTTTCAATTTCCAGTGATTTATTTTTAGATTTAAGAGATTTAATCTCGGATAAAGCATTTTGATAATCCGTATGTAATAATTCAAATGTTTCAAAAAGTTCATTGTAAGAATTACTTACTTGACTTTCGACGTCGCTATCTTCAAATGAGATTCGTGCCATGAGTGCGAGGTTGTTTTGATTGAAAAAATCTTCGGCCTCGTCTTCGTCACTCCACGTGGCAATTAACACCTCCTTCTTGGGTTTTGCTCGGAAATTCTTCGCAAAGTGGCCCAGTTTACCACATAATCGACAATTGTTGTCGAATTTCTTAGATTCGCCCTTTTGGATGTCCTGCTTTCTCCAGTTTAATAAGTTATGGAACTTATTAATATTTTTGGCATAATATGCCGATTCTTCGTTGCTTTCATGGACCGGGATTTCTTCTCTTTTTGACATCTTAGCCTTCATGGCTATCGTCTTTTCCTTCGGCTTCGGTTTGGTATTCCGAGATTTTATAACAATCTCGTCGTTTATAAGTGAACCAACGAGAGCACTAAAATCAAGATTGTTTAAATCTTTAGATTCAATAATAGCCATCATCGTACCGTCCCATTCTCGATGTAGTGATCGTAGGATCTTTTTAACTTTTTCACTACTCGAAAGCGGTTTTCCAAAGCATGCCAATACATTAGTGATGACCGAAAATCAATCGAGCATGATCGTGATGGATTCATCGTCCTTCATTTGAAATAGCTCGTACTCGTGAAGGAGCATGTCTATATTTATGTCCTTAACTTGAGACGTTCCCTCATGTGTGACTTCAAGCATTTTCCAAATCTCTTTGGCACTGTCACATGAAGTTATCCGGTTGTGTTCTTCCGAATTTAAGGCAGAATATAGGAGTTGTGGTGCCTTACGATTGTAATGATCATTTTTCCAATCCACGTCATCATATTCTTCGAAAGATTTAAGCGTACCGTCGGATTTGAGAGAAATTTTCGGACCAGGACATATCACTTTCCAAAGCTCGATGTCATACGCTCGGATGAATATTGACATCTTTTTCTTCCACGTCATGAAATTTGATCTGGCAAAGAATGGTGGTCAAGTAAGAGCAAGACCTTCGACTGCAGCAATTTGAAATGCCATTTGGATCGACTCCTCGGATGTTAAGCCGCTTATTGGAGGAACTGCTCCGATATCAATTGTTTAAACAAGATCGGTTATACGCGCTATTGTGCGGAAGTGTATTTAAATAAAAGTGCAAAAATAAAACGGCACAAGGATTTATAGAGGTTTGGCTAAACATGCATACGTCCTCTCGGTATATTTTTCTACAGGCTAAAGATAAACCTCTGCACCTCTCTTCTATCGGTCGAGGGATAACAGTTACAAGCTCGTCTTCTATCGGTCCGAGTAAACCATTCAATCACTTGTCTTTATGTCGGTCCAAGTTAAACCGTTTTCCTTTTCTATTAGACAAGGAATCAACCAATCTAGCTTTCTATGGGTACTAGATGAACCTAACTTAGATATCGATTGCGATTCTATCAATGCAGAATCCTTGATCCTAATAACACCAAATCCAATTATATCTTTTGTTTTTCCTCTCGTGTATGATTTCGTGTATAACACTCAATCACTAAACAATATAAGCTCAAATACAACAACTAGAATGAATACAATGATATCTCAAGTATGAATGCTTTGCTCAATGTTGTTGTGCGGTTTGATACCAAGTGGTTTGGTATTTATAGCCATTTCAATCCAACTAGCCGTTAGTCACTTTTGACTTGCTAGCATGCGCCACCCTTTCTTCCTAGCGTGCGTTAAGCCTCATTATGTACATTATAGCTTACATGTAGCGTACGTTATCGACTTCCAGTTTCAGTCTAGTAGCTTTGTTTCTTCCTTTACGTACGTTATGACTTCGTATTACGTACGTTAACTTCCTTGCGTAGCGTACGTTAACCATGCTTCGTAGCGTGCATTAACTCATATATCCGTTGCCTTCATTTTGTCAAACTATCCATTTGATATGCTGACTTTGACTAGATTCTTTCAAACGTTCATCTTATTTGAAATCTCATTACGTACGTTAACCTGTATGAGTTACGTACGTTAAGTTGCTTCGATAGCGTGCGTTAATCATCAGTTTTAGCATGCGCTATCTTCATCAGGTAAGTCGTCTTATCTGCAGGTAGGTCCTTGTTACGTACGTTATCCCGAGTATGTTACGTACGTTATCTTCGTTCGATTGCGTGCGCTATACAACGTATATAGCGTGCGTTATCCATTCAGATTGGGCTACTTTTTGCATCTTCGACTCCTTCGTTGCTTTGCTTCGCTTCTTTGTTGTTTTGCTTTGTTTAGCAACTTAATCATCATAACTCTATTAATGAATATATGGAATAAAATATTCCAACAATATCCCCTTTTTTGATGATTACAAAACAACACCTATGAATGGATAAATACCAGGAAAAATAAAATATATGTATATTTCTACGAATCAAAGTTTTCGGCTTTGATCGTTTCTTTAGTTCTCCCAACTTTTCTTTTTCTGTCCTTTTCGACTTTTCTCTCCCCTTTTTATTTTTCACGGGATCTATATTTTTCGACTTCTTCGTCTTTTTCTTTTCTCCCCCTTTTTTCATTTTATTTTTCTCGTCTTTCTTCCATGACACTCTTTATCTCATTCATCACTTTTCTCCCCCTTTTGTCATCAGCAAAAAGTGTAAATAATATAAACGAATAAAAATACCAATTGATGTATAAAATATGCATGAAAGGGTATAACTCCCCCTGACTAAAATATCTCCCCTTAAAAATATTACTCCATTGAGTAAAATACCAATTTGATGAAAATCTGTTTTTGGGGATCCAACCGAGAGTTGGTTTTTGTTTAGATATATGGACGATGTTCGGAATAATAGTTTTTTTTTTATCCAAATCTTTTTGATTTTAACCGTCCGTCATAGGCTTTTGCAATTCGTAAAATGATGCCCAATTTTCAAATATTTTTCACGTCGGGGTATCTTAAAATTTAAGGATTCATTTTTCAAATTTGGTTTGAATCCCAACCCCTGTTTATTCAAGGTATATTTTTGAACACAAAATATTTGTTCAAATTTAAAATTTCCACAGGAAAATTTCTTCGTTAAATTTTTCAGCTCGGTTTGAACATTCAAGAGATCATCCTTTAAAATATTTTTGTTTTCAATGCATCGTGAATGATCAGTCTCGATAAATTTTTCCTTTTCACGAATTTTGGAATTTTCAATTTCCAGTGATTTATTTTTAGATTTAAGAGATTTAATCTCGGATAAAGCATTTTGATAATCCGTATGTAATAATTCAAATGCTTCAAAAAGTTCATCGTAAGAATTACTTACTTGAATTTCGACGTCGCTATCGTCGAATGAGCTTCGTGCCATGAGTGCGAGGTTGTTTTGATTGAGAAAATCTTCGGCCTCGTCTTCGTCACTCCACGTGGCAATTAACACCTCCTTCTTGGGTTTTGCTCAGAAATTCTTCGCAAAGTGGCCCGGTTTACCACATAATCGACAATTGTTGTCGAATCTCTTAGATTCGCCCTATTGGATGTCATGTTTCTCCAGTTTAATAAGTTATGGAACTTATTAATATTTTTGGCATAATATGCCGATTCTTCGTTGCTTTCATGAACCGGGATTTCTTCTCTTTTTGACATCTTAGCCTTCATGGCTATCGTCTTTTCCTTCAGTTTCGGTTTGGCATTCCGAGATTTTAGAACAATCTCGTAGTTTATAAGTGAACCAACGAGAGCACTAAAATCAAGATTGTTTAAATCTTTAGATTCAATTATAGCCGTCACCGTACCGTCCCATTTTCGAGGTAGTGATCGTAGGATCTTTTTAACTTTTTCACTACTCGAAAGCGGTTTTCCAAAGCATGCCAATACATTAGTGATGACCGGAAATCAATCGAACATGATCGTGATGGATTCATCGTCCTTCATTTGAAATAGCTCGTACTCGTGAAGGAGCATGTCTATTTTCAATCTCCTTAACTTGAGACGTTCCCTCATGTGTGACTTCAAGCATTTTCCAAATCTCTTTGGCACTGTCACACGAAGTTATCCGGTTGTGTTCTTCCGAATTTAAGGCACAGTATAGGAGTTGTGGTGCCTTACAATTGTAATGATCATTTTTCCAATCCGCGTCATCATATTCTTCGAAAGATTTAAGCGCACCGTCGGATTTGAGAGGAATTTTCGGACCAGGACATATCATTTTCCAAAGCTCGATGTCATACGCTCAGATGAATATTGACATCTTTTTCTTCCACGTCTTGAAATTTGATCTGTCAAAGAATGGTGGTCAAGTAAGAGCAAGACCTTCGACTGCAGCAATTTGAAATGCCATTTGGATCGACTCCTCGGATGTTAAGCCGCTTATTGGAGGAACTGCTCCGATACCAATTGTTGAAACAAGATCGGTTATACGCGCAATTATGCGGAAGTGTATTTAAATAAAAGTGCAAAAATAAAACGGCACAAGGATTTATAGAGGTTTGGCTAAACGTGCCTACGTCCTCTCGGTATATTTTTCTATAGGCTAAAGATAAACCTCTGCACCTCTCTTCTATCAGTCGAGGGATAATAGTTACAAGCTCGTCTTCTATCGGTCCGAGTAAACCGTTCAATCACTTGTCTTTATGTCGGTCCAAGTTAAACCGTTTTCCTATTCTATTAGACAAGGAATCAACCAATCTAGCTTTCTATGGGTACTAGATGAACCTCACTTAGATATCGATTGCGATTCTATCAATGCCGAATCCTTGATCCTAATAACACCAAATCTAATCGTATCTTTTGTTTTTCCTCTCGTATATGATTTCGTGTATAACACTCAATCACTAAACAATATAAGCTCAAATACAACAACTAGAATGAATACAATGATATCTCAAGTATGAATGCTTTGTTCAATGTTGTTGTGCGGTTTGATACCAAGTGGTTTGGTATTTATAGCCATTTCAATCCAACTAGACGTTAGTCACTTTTGACTTGCTAGTGTGCGCCAGCCTTTCTTCATAGCGTGCGTTAAGCCTCGTTATGTACATTATAGCTTTCATGTAGCGTACGTTATCGACTTCCAGTTTCAGTCTAGTAGCTTTGTTTCTTCCTTTACGTACGTTATGACTTCGTATTACGTACGTTAACTTCCTTGTGTAGCGTACGTTAACCATGCTTCGTAGCGTGCATTAACTCATATATTCGTTGCCTTCATTTTGTCAAACTATCCGTTTGATATGCTGACTTTGACTAGATTCTTTCCAACGTTCATCTGATTTGAAATCTCATTACGTACGTTAACCTGTATGAGTTACGTACGTTAAATTGCTTCGATAGCGTGCTTTAATCATCAGCTTTAGCATGCGCTATCTTCATCAGGTAAGTCGTCTGATCTGCAGGTAGGTCCTTCTTACGTACGTTATCCCGAGTATGTTACGTACGTTATCTTCGTTCGATTGCGTGCGCTATACAACGTATATAGCGTGCGTTATCCATGCAGATTGGGCTACTTTTTGCATCTTCGACTCCTTCGTTGCTTTGCTTCACTTCTTTGTTGTTTTGCATTGTTTAGAAACTTAATCATCATAACTCTATTAATGAATCTATGGAATAAAATATTCCAACAATCTCCCCCTTTGTGATGATTACAAAACAACACCTATGAATAGATAAATAGCAGCAAAAATAAAATATATGTATATTTCTACGAATCAAAGTTTTCGGCTTCGATCGTTTCGTTAGTTCTCCCAACTTTTCTTTTTCTGTCCTTTTCGACTTTTCTCTCCCCTTTTTGTTTTTCACGGGATCTATATTTTTCGACTTCTTCATCTTTTTCTTTTCTCCCCCTTTTTGCATTTTATTTTTCTCGTCATTCTTCCATGACACTTTTTATCTCATTCATCGCTTTTCTCCCCCTTTTGTCATCAGCAAAAAGTGTAAATAATATAAACGAATAAAAATACCAATTGATGTATAAAATATGCATGAAAGGGTATAACTCCCCCCGACTAAAATATATCCCCTTAAAAATATTACTCCCCTTGAGTAAAATACCAATTTGATGAAAATCAATTTTTGGGGATCCAACCGAGAGTTGGTTTTTGTTTAGGTATATGGACGATGTTCGGAATAATAGTTTTTTTCTATCCAAATATTTTTTATTTTAACCGTCCGTCATGGGCTTTTGCAATTCGTAAAATGATGCCCAATTTTCAAACATTTTTCACGTCGGGGTATCTTAAAATTTAAGGATTCATTTTTGAAATTTGGTTTGAATTCTAACCCCTGTTTATTCAAGGTATATTTTTGAACACAAACAATTTGTTCAAATTTAACATTTCCACAGGAAAATTTCTTCGTTAAATTTTTCAGCTCGGTTTGAACTTTCAAGAGATCATCCTTTAAAATATTTTTGTTTTCAATGCATCGTGAATGATCGGTCTCGATAAATTTTCCCTTTTCATGAATTTTGGAATTTTCAATTTCCAGTGATTTATTTTTAGATTTAAGAGATTTAATCTCGGATAAAGCATTTTGATAATTCGTATGTAATAAGTCAAATGCTTCAAAAAGTTCATCGTAAGAATTACTTACTTGACTTTCGACGTCGCTATCGTCGAATGAGCTTCGTTCCATGAGTGCGAGGTTGTTTTGATTGAGAAAATCTTCGGCCTCGTCTTCGTCACTCCACGTGGCAATTAACACCTCCTTCTTGGGTTTTGCTCGGAAATTCTTCGCAAAGTGGCCTGGTTTACCACATAATCGACAATTGTTGTCGAATTTCTTAGATTCGCCCTTTTAGATGTCCTGCTTTCTCCCGTTTAATAAGTTATGGAACTTATTAATATTTTTGGCATAATATGTCGATTCTTCATTGCTTTCATGAACCGGGATTTCTTCTGTTTTTGACATCTTAGCCTTCATGGCTATCGTCTTTTCCTTCGGCTTCGGTTTGGCATTCCGAGATTTTAGAACAATCTCGTAGTTTATAAGTGAACCAACGAGAGCACTAAAATCAAGATTGTTTAAATCTTTAGATTCAATTATAGCCGTCACCGTACCGTCCCGTTCTCGAGGTAGTGATCGTAGGATCTTTTTAACTTTTTCCCTACTCGAAAGCGGTTTTCCAAAGCATGCCAATACATTAGTGATGACCGAAAATCAATCGAGCATGATCGTGATGGATTCATCGTCCTTCATTTGAAATAGCTCGTACTCGTGAAGGAGCATGTCTATTTTCATGTCCTTAACTTGAGACGTTCCCTCATGTGTGACTTCAAGAATTTTCCAAATCTCTTTGGCACTTTCACACGAAGTTATCCGGTTGTGTTCTTCCGAATTTAAGGCACAGTATACGAGTTGTGTTGCCTTACAATTGTAATGATCATTTTTCCAATCCGCGTGATCATATTCTTTGAAAGATTTAAGCGTACCTTCGGATTTGAGAGGAATTTTCGGACCAAGACATATCACTTTCCAAAGCTCGATGTCATATGCTCGAATGAATATTGACATCTTTTTCTTCCACGTCAGGAAATTTGATCTGTCAAAGAATGGTGGTCGAGTAAGAGCAAGACCTTCGACTAGATTAATTTGAAATGCCATTTGGATCGACTCCTCGGATGTTAAGTCGCTTATTGGAGGAACTGCTCCGATACCAATTGTTGAAACAAGATCGGTTATATGCGTTATTGTGCGGAAGTGTATTTAAATGAAAGCGCAGAAATAAAATGACACAAGGATTTATAAAGGTTTGGCTAAACGTGCCTACGTCCTCTCGGTATATTTTTCTATAGGCTAAAGATAAACCTCTGCACCTCTCTTCTATCGGTCGAGGGATAACAGTTACAAGCTCGTCTTCTATCGGTCCGAGTAAACCGTTCAATCACTTGTCATTATGTCGGTCCAAGTTAAACCATTTTCTTTTTCTATTGGACAAGGAATCAACCAATCTAGCTTTTTATGGTACTAGATGA
Source organism: Orobanche coerulescens (assembly GCA_033398695.1). Taxonomy (NCBI): domain Eukaryota; kingdom Viridiplantae; phylum Streptophyta; class Magnoliopsida; order Lamiales; family Orobanchaceae; genus Orobanche; species Orobanche coerulescens. The sequence continues at coordinate 115,652,329 of CM065815.1, read as the reverse complement.
ACCTCACTTAGATATCGATTGCGATTCTATCAATGTCGGATCCTTGATCCTAATAATACCAAATCCAATCGTATCTTTTGTTTTTCCTCTCGTGTATGATTTCGTGTATAACACTCAATCACTAAACAATATAAGCTCAAATACAACAACTAGAATGAATACAATGATATCTCAAGTATGAATGCTTTGCTCAATGTTGTTGTGCGGTTTGATACCAAGTGGTTTGGTATTTATAGCCATTTCAATCCAACTAGCCGTTAGTCACTTTTGACATGCTAGCATGCGCCAGCCTTTCTTCATAGCGTGCGTTAAGCCTCGTTATGTACATTATAGATTTCATGTAGCGTACGTTATTGACTTCCAGTTTCAGTCTAGTAGCTTCGTTTCTTCCTTTACGTACGTTATGACTTCGTATTACGTACGTTAACTTCCTTGCGTAGCGTACGTTAACCATGCTTCGTAGCGTGCGTTAACTCATATATTCGTTGCCTTCATTTTGTCAACCTATCCGTTTGATATGCTGACTTTGACTAGATTCTTTCCAACGTTCATCTGATTTGAAATCTCATTACGTACGTTAACCTGTATGAGTTACGTATGTTAAGTTGCTTCGATAGCGTGCGTTAATCATCAGCTTTAGCATGCGCTATCTTCATTAGGTAAGTCGTCTGATCTGCAGGTAGGTCCTTGTTACGTACGTTATCCCGAGTATGTTACGTACGTTATCTTCGTTCGATTGCGTGCGCTATACAACGTATATAGCGTGCGTTATCCATGCAGATTGGGCTACTTTTTGCATCTTCGACTCCTTCGTTGCTTTGTTTCGCTTCTTTGTTGTTTTGCTTTGTTTAGCAACTTAATCATCAAAACTCTATTAATGAATGTATGGAATAAAATATTCCAACAATCTCCCCCTTTTTGATGATTACAAAACAACATCTATAAATGGATAAATACCTGCAAAAATAAAATATATGTATATTTCTACGAATTAAAATTGTCAGCTTCGATCGTTTCGTTAGTTCTCCCATCTTTTCTTTTTCTGTCCTTTTCGACTTTTCTCTCCCCTTTTTGTTTTTCACGGGATCTATATTTTTCGACTTCTTTGTATTTTTCTTTTCTCCCCCTTTTTGCATTTTATTTTTGTCGTCATTCTTTCATGACACTTTTATCTCATTCATCGCTTTTCTCCCCCTTTTGTCATCAGCAAAAAGTGTAAATAATATAAACGAATAAAAATACCAATTGATGTATAAAATATGCATGAAAGGGTATAACTCCCCCTGACTAAAATATATCCCCTTAAAAATATTACTCCCCCTGAGTAAAATACCAATTTGATGAAAATCAATTTTTGGGGATCCAACCGAGAGTTGGTTTTTGTTTAGATATATGGACGATGTTCAGAATAATGGTTCCTTTTGGATCCAAATCTTTTTGATTTTAACCGTCCGTCATAGGCTTTTGCAATTCGTAAAATGATGTCCAATTTTCAAACATTTTTCACGTCGAGGTATCTTAAAATTTAAGGATTCATTTTTCAAATTTGGTTTGAATCCCAACCCCTGTTTATTCAAGGTTTGAACACAAAACATTTGTTCAAATTTAACATTTCCACAGGAAAATTTCTTCGTTAAATTTTTCAGCTCGGTTTGAACTTTCAAGAAATCATCCTTTAAAATATTTTTGTTTTCAATGCATCTTAAATGATCGGTCTCGATAAATTTTCCCTTTTCAAGAATTTTGGAATTTTCAATTTCCAGTGATTTATTTTTAGATTTAAGAGATTTAATCTCGGATAAAGCATTTTGATAATCCGTATGTAATAATTCAAATGCTTCAAAAAGTTCATCGTAAGAATTACTTACTTGACTTTCGACGTCGCTATCATCGAATGAGGTTCGTGCCATGAGTGCGAGGTTGTTTTGATTGAGAAAATCGTTGGCCTCGTCTTCGTCACTCCACGTGGCAATTAACACCTCCTTCTTGGGTTTTGCTCGGAAATTCTTCGCAAAGTGGCCCGGTTTACCACATAATCGACAATTATTGTCGAATTTCTTAGATTTGCCCTTTTGGATGTCCTGCTTTCTCCAGATTAATAAGTTTTGGAACTTATTAATATTTTTGGCATAATATGCCGATTCTTCGTTGCTTTCATGAACCCAGATTTCTTCTCTTTTTGACATCTTAGCCTTCATGGCTATCGTCTTTTCCTTCGACTTCGGTTTGGCATTAAGAGATTTTAGAACAATCTCGTAGTTTATAAGTGAACCAACGAGAGCACTAAAATCAAGATTGTTTAAATCTTTAGATTCCATTATAGCCGTGCATTTACGTAACGTTTTGGCCAAAATTCGGCATTGCATTTACTGGCGTTGCCTATGCTCTCTATTGCAACATTATGTGTACTTATTGCAACACATTTTATAATATTACAATAGCACCTTTTTGTAATACTTTGATCTATTTTAGTAATATTTTTAAGATGTTACAATAGACTAATGCAACACTTTTTAGCAACATTTATATCCCTATTGTAATACTTTTAAATTTTATTTGCATCACTAATCTGCAACACTTTTTATTTGTCCGGATTGCAATATCCTATTTGAAATTTCAATATACCATTCACAAAAGCATATCAAACCAGAAATCACATTTCAAATTTCCCAAATGGCAAATCCAACAAAACAAGTCAATAAAACGGAAACAAAACCGATGTGTACCATGACAGCATCTTACATCTAGTACTTAAACTTAAAGTCAAAACACATAATCGACCTACACCATAATTCTACATGAAACTACCTTTCAAGTCAAAATATCCAACCAATCAATTATGCATATACAAAATAAAAGTATTGATCATCAATCATCACGAAGTTCATTTTCCTCAGCCTCGAGATCATCGTCCTCGCACTCATCGTCATGAACCACCTTTCCATGATGCTATTTTTCATATGCTAAGGACTTGTGAGCATAATATTCCTTGTCTGTTCTTTCTTGCTCCACGGCTTTGATCTCTGTTTTTGCTTGTTCTAATCCACTTCACATGATGCACTTGGAGAAAAAGTGAATAGTAAATTAAGATACTAGTAAGGAAACATTTGTGACTTTTTTTTACTGACTTGGGGGATATATAATACAAAAAACATGTCAAGTATAAAAAGTGATCACTATCCTCTGCTTTATCTAAAGATAGACACAAAAATGCAGAAACCGAATCCATTTACCTGTTTAAACCATGCTCGAAAGGATCTGCCAGAAAAAAGGATCTTCCAGAAAAAAGTAAAAAAAAAATAGCATATTACCAAAATAAGCATCATCATATCATTATATATGTATAAAGTATAAGCCAATATTTATGAATAAATGAACATCATCATATCCTAACGAGAATGATAATTATAGTAGGCAAGTGATTATAAAACAAGATACATGGAGAAATTTATAATGAATGTATGACGAGTATTATTTAATTAAGGTATAGGCTAACAAGAATCAAGCTTAAATACTAAACCTTTCCAAATCCAAGTTTGGCTACTCTGTTTAGTGCTGGAAACTTGATATTCGAATGGCAATTTTAAAGCCGCCTCAATACGAAATCATCAATAAATACAACAACAGACAAAGCGACAGGGAAATTACCTCGAAAATGTAGGATTAAGAATTACCTGGGGTCTTGTCCTCAGATTCTGATTTGTAATCGCCTAAGAATATATAAGACATGTTATGAGCTTAACTAAAACAACTAGTCTATTCCAGCAAACAAAGCAACAGTAGAAGTGAAAAGAAACCTGGATCTCACCATCGGCTAGATCATTATGATCTGCAACATCCAAATGCAAAGGGGCGCCTGGCCACATAAAATATAAGCATCAGCACATGATATATATATATATATATATATATATATATATATATAGAGGTTCCAGAAGATTCAATTACAGTAAACCTAACCTTGGGGTGATAAAAACCCATCCAACCTTGGCTTAAGAGACTTTATGGTGTCGTGCGATGGCGAAACACACTCCTTTGCTTCCACGCTGAAACCTGTTGGACCCTGCAAAAGAGAGACATTTTATTTGTATATATGTAATTGCTTATTTATTATATGTATTTATATCTTTACATACAAAGTAACCCTCAAAATATGTGACCCTACATATATCAACAAGACGTCGTATAGTATGTAATTCTGGTTTCTGAATAATGATAACAGGTGAACCGAAATCTTCAGGACGAAATATTTCTAAGACGAAATGAGGGACAGAAAGAAAGCTGGCTAAGCAACTAGTATAGCAAAGTTGATTTCTGTTGCCCTCAGGATCTGATCTAGCTCAAGCATAGCTCTGTTTCAAAAGCTATTCATAAGTGGCAAACTGCCGTTGAAAATTCATCACACAAATAACAAAGATATCACCAGTCACTCACTCTTCAATATCCAGTTTTAGCTTCTGAACCTGTAGTTCAGGAGTTTATATCAGGTGACAAGACCAAAAGTTCCTGAATAAGAAGAGCACCAAGTTCAAGTTTATGGGGATCTACACTAGGGCTAGGAAGCGGCCGGCAAAAGAAAAATAAACAAAACCCATTTTGAGGCTTTTGAAAACCATAGTCCAAAGTGAGTGAAACAATAAATACAAATTTACAATCAATATTATTAGAAAATTTGACTTCATGTCAGTTCCTAAATTGAAACGGGGAGACTTTTGATTGCATATAATCAAGTCTAGAATCACTGTTTGTTAGTTCCATTAACAAAGGCAAAAAAAAAAAAAAAAAAACAGTTTCGATTCAACATAAACAACACCAAATATCAACATAAACACATGAACATTATTGCTAATCAAGTAATCAACATAAAATCGCAATCTAACAAGAACTGAGAGAACACAAAATATGAATATGAATAAGAAAACATATTTTTTCTGTTTTTCAATACACAAATATTTTCAGCCAAATATGAACCAAATATTCGAATATTAACAGAATTTTCAGACGTATGATGTATGAAATCAAAAGGAAATCACTCAATCTTAAGTAGGAAGTAGAAAATCAGTAGGAAACCTCGAAGAGTTGAAGTTAACGGTTGAACACTTGAACCCTAGGCCCTAGCCGAGAGTTGAGGAGGCAGATGCGTAGTCGTGAGCGAGTGACGGCCTATGCGCAGGCGAGAGGCGAGCGGAGAGCCGAGGGAGAGGCAACTGGCGAGAGAGATTGAGAGATAGGGGATAGCGGAGAGCTGAGGGAGAGAGAGGCAGAGAGGCGATCGGCCTAGTAGGAGCCGAGAGGTGACTCGTGAAACTGAAATGAGGACTAAAGATATCATTTATCTTGGGCCCAAATGAAGAAATGAACCTACCTGGCCCAATATTGTTTAGTGTAATGATGCATACGTGGATTACAAGGTTGTGTTATCATATTACCAGAGACCAACAACAGATAATCTAACAGCAAGGTTCCGGATCGGCGGAATTATGATAGGAGGAAATTAAGATAAAGATATTATAAAAAATAATTAAATAAAATCGGATATTCGGATTTATAATTCGGAAAATATCTTGAATGGCTACCCCGATAACTCGGAAGCACAGCACATGGATTTCAATTTTCCGAGAGCTCGATGGAGGGAAGGAAAACCTTGAAACCTTTTAAATTTAATATTTTGTCGTGGGAGAATTTTCGCGATTAATTTTACACTTTGCATATTAATTCATTTAAATGCATTTGTGGGCATTCATACTATATGAATAAACATGCACAACCTAGTTGCTACCAACATGTAGTGCATGTACCGTTCCTAGAATCAAAAACATCATAATCTAATTATATGTCTTGGATCTTGAATCTTCGTCCTCTCGAATGGATCTTCCTCCGGTCTACATATAAATTTTACATTGAAAAATTGCATCCTAAATACAAATTTTTCTAGTAGAATAAAATAGGCTTAAAATGACCTTTACAACCCAATCGAACAAATGATTCAAAAACCATGTCTATGAACTACATCACTATTCAAAAATAATGCAACAATCACATTAAAATTAATGGCATAGATAATTAATCTAAATCTTGATCCAATCAATATAGATTAATCCATCCAAAAGAATTAATCCAATTAATTCACACAACCATTAATTTTAACTTGTTCCGGATGAGAAAATATTGCACTAAATTAATTCCCAGAATAATGAAATTACTATAATTATATCTTAGTCAAATTAAATCTAATTCAGTTTGTGGGAAATTAATTACCGAACGAAATATAAAAAATGGAGTTGAAAACACATGTCCCGGGCAGAGCCGCGGCCGCTGCCAAGCGGTCCTAAAAGCCGGACCGCGGTCCTTCACTAAACCGGACCCCACGGCAGGCCTACTCCCTCTTGGCAGCTCCAAGCTGCCGGGTCCGGCCACATTTCCAGCTCGTCTTTTCGTCCTTAATCCAAAAATAATATTTTTCTAATCTTTATATTAGATGTAAAACCCCCTAAAACTCGATAGTTTACTACATGTATAATTGTTAAATCATGATGTACTCCAATAACAATTGTTTTAATCTACATCTAGTTTTATTTGTTTTACTCATTTATTCGTAAATTATTTTATGAACCAAATAATCGAATTAATTAAAATTTGAAGTGGGAACATAAAATTCCTAATGGGCCATGTGTATCAATACATATACACATAAACACACCATAAGACTCAAGCCCAAACTAAATAAAACCCCTAAGGCTTGGAATCACAATTTAAAGCCCAATTTAATCACTAGCCACTTCATTTAACACATACTTAATACCTATATCTATATACACCTAAAATACAAAAAAAATTATAATAACACACACACACACACACATAAGCCACTGGGAGGGAAATCCTTGTATGCAAGACTCAATGTCTTACATTTGTCTTCCCAAGTATTCCACCTCCCAACCCCATTAAACCCTTTTAAAAATCAAACACCCTCATTCCTTTCACCCTTACACAAACAAAATCTGAAAATTAGAGAGAGTAAAGGAGAGAGGAGGCTGAAATCAAGAAGAAGAAGAAAAGAAGAGAAGAAGAAAGGTTCAACTTAAGGAGGTAATTTCACTATCTATATGTAACTTCAATATATATATATATATATATATATACCTAGATATATCTTACATACACTAACTTAACCCACATCTTCATCATCTATGGTGTGGTATACATTGGTCAAAATAAAAAGAGGAGAGGCAAAGAAGAGGTTGGTGCAACTAGTTCAAAGACTTAGATCTCTTCACCACTTCAAGAACTAAAGTGGGTAAAACTATTCTTCTCACTTTAATATGTAATTTATCTTAAACAAAGATGCATGTCCCTTCCATGAAGTTCATATAGTCCACTTTTCTCATACTAATAGCATGCATAATGGTTTATAGCTTGTTGCATGCGAAATTAGCCAATTTTGATGATTTAAGTGAAATGTCCCAAAATTTCTTATCAATTAAGTATGATTTTGTCTTTCTTTATATTCTGGAAATTATGTTTGGAGAAGTATATTTGTATTATATGATCATGCATGTGAAGTTGGATGTTTAATTTGTAACCTAACAAAAATGGGATGATCAAAACGGACACAAAACAAGAAATAAGTGAAGATAAAGAAAATTATGAGAATTATTAAAAAAAAAAAGATGTAATCTGACATAAGGTCAGAAAATCCACCTACCCTTAAAATTTTATAAAAAACGTAAATCATTTTCTAAGTCAACGGGTTAAAATCGGCAAAACACGAAGATTGTGTAAATCCATCAAAATGGTGAAACTACTAAATAAAATCCGTATATTTCAGTTTGGAACATCAAAATGGACATAATAACACATTTAGCCTCTGTCCTAAAAGTTTCATAGTAATCGGAATCCATTTCCGGTGTCTACGGACCAAAAGTGTAAATTAAGACAAAATAAGGGGGTCAAATGATAAATTCCTCAAAAATTTGGAACCAAAGTAAAAGGTTCACCTTCTGGACTGAAGACATAACTTATATAGAAATAAATATTCTGACCTTAAAATTTCGTAGAGAGCGGAAGTCGATTCAAGATTTGGGGCTAAAATGCAATAATTGGTAAAATTGGGGTCAATTAGTAAATTTCAATAAAAATAGAATTATAAGATAAATTTTCAGGTCTATGGACCAGAATGTTAATTATCAAAGGATAAATATTATATCCGAAAAACCCTATAACAATAGGAGCAAATTTTGGGTTTTGGGGTCAAAACGACATTTTAAATAGTTTTGGGGCAAAACTGGAAATTTTAGAAAATCAGTCAGAAACTGAAAATTCTGGAAAGTTCACTCAAATACAGAAGTTCCAAGTTCAACATGAACTCTCCCATAAGTTTCGTGACCATCCGTGACGAAAACCAAACCTCATGGGCATAATAATCCGTTTCGCAAGAATTATGGGCGTAACCGTAAATTCGGAAAATTTAAACCAAAAATCAAAGATTGGAATTTATCAAGTCTGGAATCAATAATCACAATTATATTCCAAAGATATGTCTATAACGGAACCATAATTTCATAAAAACTCGTGCCACGAATAAACTCCAAATCGCAATCGTATAATCAATTTACGCTAACTATTGGATATATAACTCTGACCATATTATGTGCATTCACCGCAATGTGACTAACATATAATCACATCTAACCGGGAACTAAGTGCCATACAAATAAAGTGCCACAGACAGGTCCGCCTCTAACTCTATCGGAACAAAGTGCCACGTCGACAGACGGGGGCCACCTCTTGAGTCCATATGAAACAGAGAGCCGACCTACAATCTGGGGGCCACCTCTTGAGTTGTAGGGGCCACCTCTAGAGTCCTAAATCGTATCAGGGACGGTTAGACCGAGTCTTGGATCGAGCAGCGCGGCTGCGGTTCATGAACAAGGCTACCATTGTTTCCTATTCCCTTGAAGCCAATGGACGGAGTGTTCCGGAGGTGACTGGGTCGTAGACTTAGGGTATAATCACGATTATGGTATGATCCGGGCACTGACCCACAATTAAGGACATACCGAGCCCAGATAAGAGATAAGGAAGCACGTCACCAAGCGTGAAAGCGATAAGCTCAGAGGCAAAAGTTATAGTGACGGTTCGACAAATGCCCAAGGCTACGGTCATTAAACCAAAGGTCGTGGCGATAGTCAAAGGCCAAACATTGATAACGGTCTAAGATGTTATAAGGAGGCCGAGGGACTTAGTCATATAGATGACCTCCCGAAGCTAAATACTCACTAGGCGCTCGAGCCACATATTGTCATACTTAACAGCAATCTACGAAGATTGACTGTTCACTCATAACCTATTTCATCGCATTATATTTTGAAACTTATACCATCCATAAATGGTAAATTTTCAAAAGTGGGAGTAAAAATAGTATATATTTCAAAATAATTATATACGTATAATTTCAGAAAATATACTCAACCCAACTCACTGAGAATCCATTATTCTCACCCCAATTTTTATTGTTTTTCTAAAACTCCACTAGATGAGGAGACCCAAGAAGATGACAAGACGAATGCTGATGACCAGTGAAGATCGTCATTGAAGAACTGTCGAGATATAAGTATTAGAATGTTGAAATAAATGCTCCTTTTTATTCTTGTATTAATAAAGTATTCTGATCTCCGCTGTACTCTTTGAACTTTATGTAACTATTTCGCTGTACTCATGAATGTTTATTCCATCGAATAACCAGACTTAGTTCACCGGGCTAAGATCTGGCATTTGAATGCTCTACTGTAATTCTATTATCACAAACGTTATTTAATTACGTTAGCTTTCGTGTTCTCGTCCAACCCCGGTGTGGGGGCGTGACAGATGTGGTATCATACTAATAGCATGCATAATGGTTTATAGCTTGTTGCATGCGAAATTAGCCAATTTTGATGATTTAAGTGAAATGTCCCAAAATTTCTTATCAATTAAGTATGATTTTGTCTTTCTTTATATTCTGGAAATTATGTTTGGAGAAGTATATTTGTGTTATATGATCATGCATGTGAAGTTGGATGTTTAATTTGTGGCCTAACAAAAATGGGATGATCAAAACGGACATAAAACAAGAATTAAGTGTAGATAAAGAAAATTATGAAAATTATTACAAAAAAAGATGTGGTATCGGAGCTCGGTTTGTAAGGACACTTACATCGAGCTTTTCCAGGATAAGATTCTTCGGACTTAGATGGGAATTCAACCTATGACGAAGTGAACCATAAGATTGAGACCTAAAGTAGATTTCTCGAGTCAACTTCCATTAAAAACCTCTTTCAGCTTGTCGCAATTCACTTGGAATATACACAGTCATATTCAAAAGTTCCTAAGTCATCGGCTAAGATACTTGATTAAGTATTCGTAGCATTCCCCGATTGAATCAATTCCTCTATTGAACTCTTGAAATGGATATAGTATATGTTACTTATCGGTTTATCTGAAATCCATTGAACCTCCTTACTCTTCTAAAATTAGGTATTAATATTCCTTGATTGCTAGTGTCACATAAGCATATTCGTTGAATCATTAAGTTCACTGCCTTGATGATTATTCATGCTTAATAGAGTTTATATCGGACATTAGATTTTTACGAAATACTGACTTAGAACTTGGTTTGGTAGGTATGGATTTCGAAATGGAGATGGTCGTTGAGGCATGCGCCTGACCGAGAAGCTGAAGCTCTTGGAGGAGCAGGCTACCCACTGGAGAGAGAGCTGGGCAGACCAGTTTAGGGCGAAGCTAAGAGACCAGGATCGAATCGAGTCGCTCGAACAAAGAATTTAGACCCTAACCGAGGAGCTGATTGGAGCTAGGCAGGAGACTGGCATGTACCGCGCCCAGAGAGATGAGGCGATGCAGATACTCGGATTTCGTCGAGAGGAGTGCCGGAGCTTGGAGATAGCATTGCATGAGCGAAATGATTACGTGAAGATGTAGGAGGCCGTCATTCAGAACCTTCAGCACGCATGCTCCCAGTTCAGTTCCCACGTGGAGGCGCTTGAGGGCACCTTGGCTTCAGAGCGCCAGCGACATATGGAGTTTTCTAATGCGATGAGAGGTCACATGGCCGAGCTGACTGAGCTGATTCCTGAGTTGCTGATCACACCGCCCGGAGGGACGTCTGCAGCATCCTCTAGCTCTGAGGAGGAGGACCCCGAGGAGGAGCCTATGGAGCCGGGAGAGGATTGAGGATGTTGTTTCTACGATCTCGTCATGATGTTTAATTGATTATGATAACGATGTGATGTACCTAATGTTTTGTCTATGGTATTTTGGACGACGATTAAGTAGGTTAAGTTTCTAATTATCTTTATCAGAAAATGTAGTTTTCTATGTCAAAGCAAACTATTAGAATGCATTAATTATTATTATGCAATTTTCATATTCTATGATAATAATGATTTAAAATAATGTGTGCACATTCAAATTCCCTGTATTTACAACTCGAACTAAGCTAACTATAAAAATCATTAGCCGCTACAGATGGCTGATAGACGTAGAGGACACCCGCGAGTTAACTGTGATGGACAACAAGACCAACGCAATAACGAAAGAGGAGCTGTAAATGATGCCATAGCACAAGCACTAACCCAACTGACAAACTTCCTGCAACAAGAAGCTAACAACAATCGGGCTGCGGGAGGCACACAAGACCGCATGTTAGAGAGATTCTTACGTTTCAGTCCGCCAACGTTTGACGGAGAACCAGATGACATCAAGGCAGAATTATGGGTAGAAAGGATGGAGAGCATATTCAATACATCCCAGTACACCGATGATCAACGTATAACGTTGGGTACGTTTCGACTCGAGGCTGCCGCGCATGATTGGTGGAAGATCGTTAATGCCCGCTGGATAAGAGAGGATCGTGCCAGAACTTGGGTCAATTTCTTAACTGGTTTTCGGACCCAGTACGTCTCAGCAGCAGCTAGAGAGGCTCGTTGAGATGAATTTTATCATCTGAAGCAAGGATCTTTAACTGTAGCTCAGTATGAGTCGCAGTTCAACCGGCTCTCCAAGTTCGCACTAGGACTAGTAAGTACAGAAGAGGATAAGCTGTACAAGTTTACCCGAGGATTGAGGTTTTCTATGCAACAGAGTCTGCTGCCAGTGAGAGTAACGACTATGGCGGAAGCAGTCGAAGCTGCAACCCGAATCGAAAGTGGGATGACACGTCTGGGACAGGCAAAGGAGCGCACCGCTGGGAAGTTTAAGAGATCCACACCAAACCTATCATCCAAACCACCCCAGAAATTCCAACGCAAGATTTCTGGCCAGAACACCGAAAAGAGGCCTGTGAACAATCTATCGCCCTGTCCGCACTGTAATAAAATGGGACATAAACCCGAGGACTATTGGAAGAAACAAGGGAGGTGCCTGCGCTGTGGAGATAATCAGCATCAGACTAGAGAATGCCCAAAGTGGGAGACACCAGACAACAATCAGCAGAAAATGCGGCCAAGAAGGATGATCGCAAGGGCAAAGGGAAAGCACCAGCGAGAGTTTTTGCCTTAGCTGGACAAGAAGCTCCTAATGCGACAGACGTGGTGGAAGGTACATTAAGAGCTTTCAGCTGATGAAGTGTTGTTCAGGATGATGAGCACTGTATATCTCTTTAGATCTTAATTGCAGTAAGCTTTGGAGATATGTTTTGCTCTGATGATAACTTTTGATAGCTTGAGAGTTAGGTGACTGGTAACTGATCTTCAATGCCTTCATAAGATATATATAGTCTCTGAAGCATATATCCGTTGAGATGTATCCGTTTGAATGAGATTTCGTTCCAACGGGATTATGACACGATCCGGATTTCACGGGATTCTGAAGATCTGAAGACTGGCAGTATTTAAATACTTTATCCTTGAGTATTTAAATACTTCTTTATTCAACAGGACTTGACTTCTGGATATTCCTTCTTTGTCCTGTTGTGAGCTGTATGGAAGATAACTGTATTTTGAGTTTCGAGACAGTTTCCATACTTGGTCTTTTTACAAGACTTCTTGCTGTACTGAAGAGCTTTACTATATGCTGTTTCGAGGCGGGTCTTCGATACAGGATAAAGCCTCAAAGCTTCGATACAGTTTCCTTTACTGTATTCGGATTGGCATATATGTCAAAACCTCTTTATCAAATACCATTCGATACAGGGATCGGATATCCCGGCTGATTCAATACAGGGTCTTTGTTTTCCCAACAATTTTCCTGTTGGGATATTGCCTCTCCCTACTTGTTTTAATTTTTGGGATGAAACTGATTTTAAGGAGGGTAGTATGTAATATCCGCAATTTCGATTTTCGGTAATTTTCATTTTTCAGTGGAGGTCCATTTCGACGACTCGATTATGACCATTTCGTCATTCTGAAAATATTTAATTCTGCACTTTTTGTCATCCGAGTTCGTTTCGGTATCGTTTTGTTGAGTTCCGTGTTCTTAAATGACTTTTCCGCACTTGAGTTCGATTCTCGCGAATCTCGTCCGAAAATGTTGTTTCGAGTTTCTCGTAAGTTCATTTAACGTTATTGTTCATGTTGTAAGCTTTGGTTTGGTGTTTCGATCGTGTATCGTGTATTTCGAACGTTTTGGGCCATTTTCATAATTTCCCAAAGTTTGGGGTAATTTTTTCCGTTGTCGAATTTCGAGCCCTCGGGTGGTCGGAATCGTGTGTTCTCTTAGTGATCAGATTCGTCTTTGCGAGTACTTCGTAATCGTGTTTTCGGTTTACGTTCAGGTCTGAGTTTCGGGATTTTTCGGACCGTCGGATCGACCGAGGCCTGGCTGGCCAGACCTGGCCGAGTAACGGCCGTAATAGCCCGGCAGTAATGGCCGTAAGGCCTATTACGTACGTAACAGCCTGCCGGTTATGTACGCAACATGTCGGCAAATTTGGTACAGGGAGTTCGGCCATGGCCGATTACGTACGTAGGCCATAGCCGATTACGTACGTAAGCGGTCGGCCAGGGTCGGCTATTTAAGGGCCTGAACCGAGTCATCCGGCCATTTTCACCCTTTTTCTTCGTTTCTTCACGTTTTTTCGTCAATAATGGATGGATTTGGATGGATATGACATAGATCAACATGTTTTGGAAGTTTGATTCATATCTAACATCATCTTCCGCCCGGATCGAAGGTAAGAACACCTAAACCCTTGGTTTTGGGAAATTTTGAGGTTTCTCGACGTTTTGGCCGATTCGATTCGTTTTAGTTCAGATTATTGTTAGAACTTGGTTGTATACTCGAAATCATTCACAACCCTTGAAGTTTTGTGGAACAAATTCGAGTATTTCTTCGCTAAAATGATTAAATTGGACTATGCCCTCAAAGTGTTCGATAAAATGCTTCAATGGGTAGAACTTGGGAAGTTCTATATGTTTTCATAGAATTGTGATTGAATTGATATCGTTGTGACTTAGGAACGAAATTCTTGTGAAGAACTCGAGTCGGAACCCTTCCGTTCGTTGCCTTCTTTGGGGTCCGACCTTCCCGGTCGAACCGTGTTCTTCGGAGCATTCAGTAGCGGTTATTAAGACAAATATCTTATTATACGACTTGTATCTTGCGACTAGTAATTACGTATGAGATGTATGATGATTTTGCTTGCCTTCGTAAATATGTTCCGTTTGAGTTGGTTGTGTTTTCCGTAATTTGAAGGCTTTGTGATAATGGTGTTATATTGGTATACGTGTTAGGCGTTGTGCCATTTTGTGCAGGATTGCGACGTACATATGGGATGGTTGTACACTTAGTTGTGCAATGTATTATGTACCGAACGTGTGTTATGTTGGTTGTGTGTCGTTGATTGATGATAATTGTTGCGAGTGTTGAGATTATGTTATGTGCATGTGATGTACGATTTTGGGGTGATCAACGTGATTGATTAATTGTGCTCATTGTTGTATGTAATGTGAATGTGAATGTGGATATGTGTGTGACCACTAAGTTCACTCGTGTTGGTTCGACGGGACCTACGAGGATTCGTGGCAGTGGACTACGGGATCAAAACTTAGTGAGGTACTGAGGTCCAATCGTGCTGGTCTGACGAGGCCTACGATAACGCATGGCAGTGGGCCATGAGTTTCGGACACAGTACGTCCAACCGGGTGAGCTCAACGGGGCTTACGGTGACACGTGGCAGTGGACTACGGTGTCAGGACTGTGTGTGTGATTGTTGTGATTGATATAGTCCGTGCGGGTTGTTGAACCTACGGAGACACGTGACAGTAGATCACGGTGTCGGAATTGGTTATGTCTGGTTAATAGTCCGCGTGGGTTGTTGAACATATGAAGACACGTGACAGTGGATCACGGTGTCAGAATTGATTATGTTTGTTTAATTGTGCGTGGCATAGTCCGTGCGGGTTTTTGAACCTACGGAGACACGTGACAATGGATCACGGTGTCATGAGCTTGATTATTTTCAAATCAAAGTTTTGAAAGGAAAAGTTTTATGAAAATGAATGTTGGACCGAGTCCTAAGCTTGAGTAAATGTTTCCCGTATTGTAAACTGCTGAGTTATGAAACAAGATTTGGGTTAAGGCCCTAAAGTTTTTCGAAAGGTTTTGTGAATTAGGACTTGAGGTTTTAAAGGTTTTGAAAATCTAAAAATTCCCGATATGATAATCTTATTTTCGAATGCTTCATAGCTTATCTTCCCTTGTGAAAACCTCCCGGGAATATTTTGATACTTGATTATTATATTTGATTCACGATTATTATTTGCTTGTTACATTTCGTATGATTTGATACTTGCACTAGTAAAACAGTGGAGTTTTACTAACCCCAGTAATCGGGGATGGATGTCTCATTTGCGTCCGGTACATGCGGTCGGGGAGCGATCACGGGATTGGCATAAGAGGATGACGAGCTGGGATACTAATCATGAGTCGAGAGTTGTTTTGATTTTTGTTGTGTTTTCAGAGTTGATTTCAGTCTTCCACTGTATTGTATTTCGACCCCTGTGTGGGTAATGTTGTTTAAGTCAGTTTTGTCGATTGGGTTGTGTGACCTCATCGGTCTGTGTATTCACGTGTAAGTGACCTTAACGATCTGTATCATTTTATTGTTTGACCCTGGCCGGGCAAGCATTTGGTTGTTTATGGATGTTTAGCCTGGTAGATCCTTGTGGAAAGGGTATACGGCGTGTAATATTCCCATATGGTTTTGGGGGTGTTACAAGTAGAAGGGATGTACAAAGAGAAGGATAATTACAAAAACCAGCCTTGAGGTTTTGGGTATTTAAAAAAAAATCAGAAGTTTCAAAATTACCCCCAAAAAAATTCAGGTCTGACGATTTCTTCTTATGAAGAACATTATGAAAACAAACCCTTACAGTCATAAAACTCTTATAGTTACCACCCTTTAATTTACAGACTACAAAACTCAAGGTTTTTTTCGTAACTATGGAACTTCTCTAGGGTGGGTTTCGTGATTACACAAACATCAAGGGTAGATTTTATGATTATCCCAAACAAATTCATCAGATTTAGTCTAATCACAAATTTAAAAAAAAATGGTTATCGTTAAGGATTACAGAGATCTCGTAATATAAAACAGAGGCATATATCGTCAAGCAAAACAAACCTCCACTTATGGGAGTATTTGTAATTAAAGCAAAAAAAGAATATTTATATTTAATATTATTCAGCTTGCTTCTCTAAATCCCAAGTAAAATGAAGGGTGTTGGAGAAACTAAATGATCCACTAAAGCACAAACTAACCTGATTCGTCGGGGATTTTAGGTCGCCGTGGAGAGAGGCGTTTTGCAGAGGTGCGGGGAGAGAGGCGTTTTGCAGAGGTGAATTAAAACGATTTTAGGTCGAATCAGAATAGGCAGAGGGCTGAGTATGTATTAAAATTTACCGACGCCAATGGGCCGTCGGCAATGGCCTTGTTAAATTTGACAGATAGCTTGGCGTCGGTAAAGGCGTTGTTAAATTTAACAAATACCGACGGCGGGAGTGGCGTCGTTAATTCAGGTGAGTCACGTAATTGTGTAAAATAATCATGCCATTTAACGACGACATAATCGCCGTCGGTATATTTCTGACGCCGATAGTCGTCGGTACTGGCGTCGGCAAATTTTGCGGGAAGACACCCGCGATATGGCGTCGCTAAAGCCGTCGGGGATCGTCCAAATTCACGGGTGTAGGTAACCGCATCGTTAAATGTCAAAAATACCAACGCCTTTACTGGCGTTGGTAAATGGCGTTGGTAAATACTGTATTTTTTGTAGTGGTTCCCCGATAATTGTTGACGAGTGGGAGGGATGGTCACTCCGAGATGGTTAAAATGTGATATGTGGCTAAGAGATTGAATGTCTAACGCACGTTATAGTATATTCATAACGTACGCTAAATTTGAAGTATTACGTACGTTAACGTAACTCGGTTACGTACGTAACAACTGAGTTGGTCTACCGACCAGAATCTTCCTTTTGATGCGGATTGAGCTACTTTCGGCGGGCTAGAAGACAAATGAGTCGACTCCTCATAACATACGCTATCCGCCAAGCTTAGCATACACTACAGTCTGGAGCCTTACGTACGTAAAAGATGGGCACATTCCAGTCAGTGACCTCTGGACGGACTTTACGCACGTTAGCATCAGAACATTACGTACGTAATGACCTTTACGTACGTAAGGTCTATATCATTAACGTACGTTATCGAGACCGAGTGTTATAAAATAACACTTCCCCTCTTCATTTGCTCGACCTCAACCCTGCAAGAAAACACCCTCGGAATAGAGAATTAAATTGGAAGTTTTGGGATTCGATTATGCTATAGTCGTTTGTTGCTAACCGAATGATGATTAAGATAATCTTGTTGAACAAATCGATATAGCTAAACGATAACCGTAGAATTGAACGACATAGTGGTACGTATTGCTTGTGAACTTAGAAGCACGATACTAGTGTTGGCAATTAAGACTACGTTAGGAACCCGGTTAGGGAAGGGAAGGGAGACTAGTTCTATCCATCATGATTCGTACGAGGTGTTAATCGGATATTACGTGACTAGGTTAAGCTCGATCGGGCGTGGAGATACCAGTTATCATAAGGCACCTACTGTCAGATCAAAGGCAAGTGAAATCTTGCTCGAGAAATGCTAATATTATTGAAATGTTCATATTCACGATTGTGCCATTGTTGATAAATGCCGACGGTTGTCTTTCTCTAGGAATGTGTTATAAATGGGCCGATGTGTTGGGGATAAAACCTATATGGTACCCGTATGGAAATGTGTTAGGGGTTCAGACCCAAATTGGGCACCTACGTTCCGGGGTATTTCCGTGTGGATATTTTCGTGACCCTTGGTTGCGACCTTGGGGTTTATGTGATAAAAAGAGAAAGACAACGTCGGTCGTGTGGTGAAATATTTTCTGTTGGTTATGTGGCACTGTGTTTGGTAAAATTTATGTATATCGTTGCTAGTAATTGTTATTGGTAGCATTCTCTGACCCTGGTTACCTGGCATGATTTGTCGTGCCAGGTAAATTCGTTGATCATGTGCAGGACATTCCCGAGGTGTTGGAATAAACTCTTGCCGCTGCTTAAATTAAATTTGATCTTTAAATCTTCCGTTATGTAATAATCGAACTTTGAATTATGTTTCTTCTTAAAACCTTTCGGCTCGTGATATGTAACCGTGGACTTATCGTTTTATTGCAATTTCTTTAAAATGTATATTTCCTAAACTAGCCTTGTGGGTCCCACACGGGATTCACGGCACTGTAATACCCCGGGAGATTTTGGGGATGTTACAATATCTCTCTTTGATCTTCCTATCTGTATCATCTTTGAATTTGTATCTTTAGAAACCGATCACCTCGATGGTGTATAATCTGGATTATACTCATGAATATTCTTCTTGTTACTCAGAATGTCTACTGGTAGTGGGGGGACGTGGTCGTGGACATGGCGCATCTGGTGTGACGGCCATGTCCTTCAGCTCTGATGCCAGTTCGACTACTCCTACTTTGTTGAACTCATTACAGCCAAGCACTGATGGTCATCTGGACCAGTCGATCAGGCAAGGAAGTTCTGCAGGAAACAACACATATTGGCATTGCGAACATTCTGCAACAAGTGGCCAATCAGATGGCACTCTTGACTCAAGTTGTCCAATAGAATAATCCAAACCAGCAGCTAATACGGTGCCGATAAATGGCTCCAAGATGTAGTCCGTATGCATTCTTTGCAGTTTATTGGTGCTACCAATCCAGCCGATTGGCAAAGCTGGATTTTTGAGCTAGAGAAAGTTTTTGAAGCAGTCGGTTGTACAGAAGCGAGGAGTGTGCCCATTGCTCAGTACTTCCTTGCCGAAGAGACCGCGACTTGGTGGCAGACAGTTAAGCCCCATGATCATGCTGCTTCTTGGGATGAATTTAAGAACTTGATGGAGGCTGAGTATTACCATTGGCTAGTACAAGAGAGTAGAATTCGAGTCTTTTTCGAGGCTAAGCTACCAGATATCCCAGTTTTATAAGTGATAGTTGAGTATAACCAACAGTTGGTCCACGTAAAGAATCAGGTGTGTGATGAGCGCGATAAGATCCGCCATTTGATATATGGATGAAAACCGATTTCTGACGTTACATGGCCGGGTTTGCTTGCACTACACTAAGAGAGTACCAAGATAAAGCGGTGGCATATGATTCGTTGAGTTTGGTGATTGAGACAGCTATTGAGCAAAAGAAGTATAAAAACGTCGACAACTTTTTTTGGTGACAGAAGTGGTAACTTTTAGATATCTTAGTCGGTTAATCATCATGTCTGGAAGCCATCGCATTATTTTGGGGAGGAAAGAGTTTCGATCTGCTCCGAGCGCCTCGACTCGCGAGGTGACACGCTTTAATTGGTTTGTAGCAGCCACATCAACCACGAGTGCAACTTTTCACCTTTGAGATATAACACTTGCGGCCAGATAGAGTACATGGCATTTATTGTACTCGGGGGGATAAAACCTTTGGTGCTCAGGTTCCGCCCCAGCACCTAAAGAGCTGATTGTTGTTGGAATATTTTATTCCAAAAATTCATTATCGAGTTTTGATGATTAGTTGTTAAGCAAAGAAAAACAACATAGAAGCAAAACAAAACAACGACGAAGTCAAATACGCAAAAAGCTTGACAGAAGGCTATTAACGTACGCTATATCAACAGCTTAACGTACGTAATGTGTAGAAGATAACGTACATAATGCTAGATGCTTAACGTACGTAATGAGGTGTTTCAGAATTCAAACAAGATGAACGTTGGAGGATTCTGAGTCAAAGTCAAAAGTGTGCAATAGATATATGAGATTAACGTACGCTACAGTGATATGTTAACGTACGCTATCAGATGAGTTTAACGTACGTAATGAAGCATGACAACGTACGTGATGAAAGAAACGAAGGCTACTGGACTGATCTGTGCATTACCTAACGTACATAACTAAGTCAAGTTAACTTACGTAAACAAGCTAACGTATGTAATTGGAGGACTATAACGTACGTAACGAAGTCAGCAGAAGCTAACGGCTAGTTGAGGCTTTGGAGCCTATACTTGTGATATCATTGTAAACACTTTCTATGGTATTAAACACACAATAACTCTGAGCAAATCATCTATACTTGTGATATCATTGTAAACATTCTTGTTGTTGTATTTTAGCTTATATTGATAAGTGTTTGAGTTTTATTGTATTTGAGCTTATATTGATAAGTGTTTGAGTGTTACACACGAAAACATACATGAGAGGAAAAAGAAAGGATAAGATTGGATTCGGTGTTATTAGGATCAAGGATCCGGCATTATTAGAATCGCAATCTATATCCACGTGAGATTTATCTAGTACCCATAGAAAGATAGATATGTTGATTCCTTGTCCGATAGAAAAGGAAAATGGTTTAACTTGGACCGACAAAAAGACAAGTGTGTGAAAGGTTTATCTCAGACCTATAGAAGATGAGATTGTAACGGCAATCCCTCGACCGATAGAATAGAGGTGCAAAGGTTGATCTTCATCCTATAGAAAAATATACGAAGAGAGGACGTAGGCATGTTTGGCCGAACCTCTATAAATCTTGTGTCGTTTATCTTTCTGCTCTTTAAATCGCTTCCGCAAAGCGCAAAGAGATTCGTAACTCTAATTCCAAAACGGCGATACCGATAATCTTGCTCCAACAATTAGTATCGGAGCGGGTTTCCATATAAATCGGCTTAACATCCGAGGAAAAGAAGATCCGATGGCAATTTAAATTGCACCGGTCGAAAGTCTTGCCTTGAATCGACCAACATTCTTTGACGGATCGAACTTCATGACATGGAAAAAGAAGATGTCGATATTCATTCGATCCTACGACATCGAGCTGTGGAAAGTCATATGCCTTGGTCCGAAAATTCCCACGAACACCAACGGTACGCTTAAAAGTTTTTATGATGATTCCGATTGAAGAAATGGCCATTATAATTGCAAAGCAATGCAATTATTATATTGTGCTTTAATTCCGGAAGAACACAACCGGATCTCATCTTGTGAAAGTGCCAAAGAGATTTGGAAGATGTTAGAAGTAACACATGAAGGAACATCTCAAGTCAACGAGATAAAAATAAACATGCTTCTCCACGAATACGAGCTATTCCAAATGAAAGATGACGAATCCATTACCAGAATGCTCGACCGATTTTAGGTCATTACAAATAGATTGGCTTGTTTCGGAAAACCATTCTAGTGATTAATATTTAATTATATATATTTAATATTTATTGCTTTGAATTATCATGAGTGAGAGCCACAATGATTGACTCAATATTCTCGATATTTTGGGCAATATTATTATTTATATGATAATTAATATTATAGCTAGAAATCGTATCCCGACCAGTCGGGTTGATCATGTCCCTTGAGGTACTCGAAAGGATTATTATATTAAATCCTGCAGGTGGAATTAATTTTCCGATATAATAATAAAGGTCGAGTGGTATACTCATGTATAACACAATAATTAAAAGCTGTCAGTAGCTTAAATTAATTAATGGACATGGAATATCTTAAACACGGGAAATAATTAATTCAAAAAGGAGCTCAATTTCGTAATTTGGGATTTTGATAGGAAGTGCAATATCAACCTTTTAGTGGACTAAGTTGATATTTAATAGAGTCATTATATTAGGAAGAGTTCTAATATAGGAAGATGACATCTATTAAGAGTCCTTACCATATCCTCCTTAAGGTCCCTAGAGTAGCCCAAAACACCTCACCTATATATAAGAGGCATGAGGTGGCCGATTTTCTGAACTAAATTTGAGCCAAAATTTTGATTTTTTTTGTATGTGTTTAATTGTGGATCTGGACTTGTGTCTTGGATTCCATAATTTAGTTAACACAATATTTTTCTAAAGTACCACAAATATTCAAGAAAAATAGAGAGAAAATCGAAAGGAATTTTGGAAGAGTATTTCGGCCGATCCCTGTTGCTGTCCAAGTAGTCCGGTAGATTATTGCCCACACGGTATCCGGATAATATGCGGGATATACTCTAGAAGACTTTGAGGTAGAAATACAAGTAGATCGAAGAAGAACAAACAGAGTAGTTCGGTCGATTCAAGGAGGGAATTTCAACCACTTCGTGTCAAAGGTATTAATTACCAACTCCCATGCGTAAATATATTTATTTGATTATTTATTAATATGTTTAGTTAATTAATTGACAAGCCTAAATAGATCCGGTTTTTATGTTGGTTAGTTTATAAAACCTTTCATAAAATATTTTCACCAACTAGCTTCCGCTGCGTTTTATATTCCAACAATTGGTATCAGAGATGGTCTTTAGGTTCTGTTCAATTTAATTAATTTGGTGATTAATATGCTAGCAATTAAATATTCATATAGTATGATTTTAGAATATTTTGCTAGAATTTGTCTTGCAGGAGAATATGATCCAATTATCATGGCTATGTGATGTATTTTTTTATTGATTTACGCGTTTTTGGTAATTTGGCCCGGTTTCGAGGCATGTAGAATAGGATTTATTTTTCTTGTAATTTGCTGTAAATTCGATGTATTTTATTTCAAATAAATTGTAATCGAATTGGAACACATAAAGTACAAAATAGAAAGAAGTCCAGCGCGAAGAGGAGTCCCGATCGGACGAACCGACCGAGACCAGCAGGCTGCCGATCGGGACTCGGCCAGAAGCTGTGTAATGCCCCTTCTTTTAAACCAGTGAAAATACTGAGGAACGCTACATTGATCATTAAATATAATCTTATAATAATAGTACAGCGGAAAATACATTGTCTTGGCCATGATGGCCTTAATATTACAAACCCTTTTTATTTAAAAGTAGTAGTAAAATAAAACTTCAAAGAGGTAGTCTTGAATACGGCCACAATATTTCCCAGATCATTCTTCCATTCCGCCGCTGTCATCATCTAAAAAAATGGAAATGAGAGGAATAATTGCATATAATACACTTAGTGGGGACTACTTAAATAATTGCACAAATTAAATATCATGTCACATAATATATGGCCTTGGTATAAACCAAGTATATGATTGGCCAGAGCGACTGGACACTTGATGCCGGAGTGACCGGACTATATGAGGTGCCAGGGTGATTACCGGACTATATGAGGCCGGGGTGGTTACCGGACATGTAGAATATCCATATATTTGAACATAACAAAATTTAATAAGTGCAATCATAATTATTTGAATAACCACAACTCCATGAAGAGTCAAGTAAATCCCCACCTGTGTGTAGTACCTACAAAATAAAATGTAAAGTAAATAAAATTATATTTATATTAGCACATTAAAGTTAGAAAATTAGTACTTATGTACTTAACTAAATATACTCCTAAAGTCATTTTCTAAGTAAGTAGTACTAATCTTTTATTATTATACTAGTTTTATATTTTATTTGAACATGCAAAACTATCAAAGAATAAGATCTAAAGAAGTATCACTTAAAAGAGTTAAATGGACCCTTTCAAAATTATACCCCCTTTTTTTTTACAGAATTTCAGATTTTTTTTTCCAGATTCGATACATCAGCTTTGAAAATTAATATAAAATAAACTACTCGTCCAAGTATTCTGAAATTTTAAACATATGTTTTCAACTCAATGTAATTTATCACAATATTTTTAGATTTCTGAATTTCCATACGGATCATTAGCAGTTTTATGATAAACACACTGTTTTCAGTTTCTGACACCTTATATTTAAACATTCATATAAAATCAAATATAAGACAAAATCATGTTAAATTTTAACCATGAGTCAATGACTTCACCTAATTTATCATAATTCTTCTGGATTTTGGAAAAATATCACCGATTATCCACCGATTGAAGCAAAACCCTACTGTTCTAATTTTTCAGACCGAAAACCTAGCTCATCTTTAGAAATTCATCATAAATCAACCATAACTCCGATTTCTATGAAATTTTAAAAACAAGTTCTTTAACCAGTCTAATTTTCAAATATATTTTGTTAGAATTTTTATTTAAACTGTTCAGCAGAAACGTATCAAGATTAGAAAGTGATTAGAAAGTTATCCAGAAAGCATTTCTAATCATCTTATGGTTGATATTCATTCTAATCCATTGTATCTACTACCAGAACATCAATGATCAGTTTATAAATATGCTTTAGTCCATATTAGAGGAGAAAAATGGAGCAAAACCTATAAGATATGGAGTAAAGAATAGATAAAACTAAACTACTCAATTTGTGCTTGTTTTCAGTCGTCTAACCTATTTTCTTCCATATCTTAGAATTCGATTATGCTATTACTAAGATAATTACTAAAATAACAAGGTAGAAAGCTTACTTGAAGGTTGTTGGCTAGAACTCTCCTCTTCCTCCTAGAAGCTCAAGGTTGAAACTTGAATATATGTATATACGTGTTTTTTTTTAGTAAAGTTGTGTGTGGACTTCTAAGCTTATGTCTCCTTTTATATTAGTAGTAGTTTGCTACGTGTTAAGAGCCTAGTATTCTCTAGTAGCATCAGAAAATGTCTCTCACCCAAGCCCTAGAAGTGTCCATTAAATGTAAGGTGGAGATTAAGCCATTTTCCTCATTTCTTAGCCTTTGATCAAGATAGGTGTATGGCTAGGATTAAGAGTTGAAGGTTCTAGAAAAGTCTTGAAATCTCTACAAATTTCTATAATTTCTTATTTTCTATAAGTTTTTAAACATTTCTTTATTTAATCACTCCTTAATTATTAAGCAAATAATTTTAGCCACATATTATTTAATTTTTTAATTAACTTGGCTACAAATAAGTGCTCTAGAATTCCCTACTTCTTTCCACCATTTTCAATCAATTTCTACTCATTTCTTTTAATTTTTAGATTTTCTAAATAAATTAATTTCAAGTATATTAAGGTCAAATTAATTCATATTTAACAGCTGAAAATATTTTAAATTACTAAACAACTTAACTACACTTACAACAAGTAGGAAAAATTATAGCAAGTTGAAATAAAATTTATCCTAATCTTATCCATATAAGTGCTCTAAAAATACTAGGTTTTTAAGTGAATTAATTATGAGGGTATTTTAGTAATTATATGCATAGTGAAATTTTAGAGGAAAAAGAATGAGCACAGGTAAAGTTTCGGGGTGTTACAATCTACCCCCATAAAATAAATTTCGTCCTCGAAATTTCAGAAGTTACCGTAGTTAGCGAGGTGTGAAAATTTTTCTAAGATTTTGTCTTCCCGTTCCCACGTAGCTTCTCCTTCTCCATGTCTGCTCCATTGAACCTTTATCAACACAACTTCTCGATTCCTAAGCTTATGGACTTTCCTATCGAGTATGGCTATGGGGTTTTCTTCATAAGTTAGATTTGGGTCAAGTTCTACCTCTTCCTGATTAACTATATGGGTAGGGTCGAATATGTGCTTGCGTAGAAGAGATATATGGAATACATTATGTACTCCTTCCAGGGTCGGAGGTAAGGCTAATCTACAGGCTGAATCTCCTATTTGTTCAAGCACTTCACAGGGCCCGATAAATCTAGGTCGTAACTTTCCCCTTTTTCCAAAACGGAAGATTCCTTTAAGGGGTGACACTTTCAAGAATATTCTGTCTCCGATTTCAAACTTCTGATCCTTTCATCGACTATCTGCATAAGCTTTTTGTCTATATTGGGCGGCTTCATCTTTTCTTTTATTTTCATCACGATCTTGACCGTTTCTTCTACCAACTCAGGACCCAAAATCTTCTTTTCTCCTACTTCATCCCAAAATAGGAGAGATCTGCATCTCCTTCCATAATGTACTTCATAAGGTGCCATTCCGATCGAAGCTTGATAACTGTTGTTGTATGCGAATTCAACTAGCGGCAAGAATCTTTCCCAGCTTCCTCCAACGTCGAGAGTACATGCTCTTAACATATCTTCCAATATTTGAATGGTCCTTTCAGATTGTCTGTCGGTTTGTGGATGGAATGATGTGCTGAACTTTAATTTAGTACCCATGGCACTCTGAAGACTTTGCCAAAATTTTGACGTGAACTGAGTGTCTCTATCTGACACTATTGAAACTGGGACTCCGTATAAGAGAACAATTTCACCTATATATATATGAGCCAACTTATCTAGACTGAAGGTCATTCTTATTGGCAAAAAGTGAGATGACTTTGTTATTCTGTCGATGATCACCCATATTGCCTCGTTTCCTCGCGTTGATCTCGGTAATCCAACGATAAATCCATAGTTATGTGTTCCCACTTCCACTCAGGAATATCAAGTGGTTTTAATAATCCCGAGGGTCGCTGGTGTTCCGCCTTTGAAAGTGCATTGGATGCCTTCAGTTGGAACAAATTTTATCCTTAGAAATCTGTACGGTTGCCGGATAAGATTCAATTGTAAAACTGATTAGCGTCGATGGTATAAACTTAACTTGTTCACGAACCATAGAAACCGTATAGGTTGAGGGGAGTGAACAAGGGGAAAAGAAGATAGAATCATTCATTAGATGGGTTGGTGCTGGACACCACTAATAGACCAGAAACCTGTTCAGTTGCCCTCTATTAAAATTTATAAATAACTCGATCACCAATATGAAGTAAAGCGAACTAATATCCGGATTTCATAAGGGAGTGTGTTATTCCAATAAAAGTAGTTGGAGCTGGGTTAAATGAATAGAAAAGTCCTTAATTCTAAGCTCAGATCATAATTAAAATGAGTCACTAATGAATCTGTCTTACCTAATGTAGACAAACAAAATAACAACTCTCATAATGATAATGAACCCACTCGCAATTCTACTCGAGAAGAACAACTTAACTGGACCAAACTTTGTGGATTGGCTCCACAATCTGATAATTGTCCTCAATATGGAGGTGCTGGGATACGTCTTGGAGGCGGGCATTATGGCAGCTCCAGTGCGGACCAGAGCTAGTCAGGAAGATGTTGAAAACCATGAAAAGTGGGTTAAGGATGATATTAGAATTCGTGGCTATATGATGGGATCTATGTCTAATGAGCTTCAGAGAGCTCATGAGAAAATGACTTATGCTAGACAGATCTTATCTCACTTAACCGAGCTTTATGGTGATCACAATCGAACTGCAATGAAATTTCTTGCAATTTAACAGAATTGATGAACAAACTTGTAACCACTCAGTCTCAGAAGAAGACTCTACGGGTGAAGGAATCTGCCCTTGTGATTTCGTCTGGATCTCGGAAATCCAAGAATAAGAAGAAAAAGACCAAGAAGTAGATGGGCTCACAAGGTAAGGATTTTAAGAGTAAGGGCAAGGCCCCGATGGTTCCTAAGAGTAAGAAGATGAATACGGGTGCATGTCTAAAATGCGGTGAGCTAGGCTACTGGGCAAGAGACTGTTCGATCCTTCATGGCGCTTCAGGTACAGAGCTTTTAGTTTTGGAAATGAATTGTTCTGCTACCATATTTTCTACTTCTTGGATACTGGATTCAGGTGATAGTTCTAACATTTGTACCATGAATCAGGATCTGGAACAAAGTAGGAAGCTTGGAGCTAGGGAAGTCATGATTACTGTCGAAAGCGGGCATAATGTCAAAGTAACTGACATAGGATCACTTCTTTTGGATTTGGAATCCGGCTTTGTTTTAACATTAGATGATGTACTTGTTTTTCCCAAGGGCATAAAAATATTGTATCCATTCCGATCATGGATCGGAAAGGCTTTTCATTTTTCATTGGTGATGGAACTTGCAAAATTTATTTTGTAAATAAATTAGTAAGCACTGCTACATTGTTAAATGGATTGTATCATCTAAATCTAAGTAAAAAAGTCGGTGTGAACACTATGACTAGGAAGCGTGGTAGGGATAAAACTAATCAAGCTTTGAAATGGCATCTTAGACTTGTTCATGTTGGTCAGACCAAGATTTACAAAATGAATGGACTTACCGGACCATTGGGATTGGATCCCTTTCCAACTTGTGAATCTTGCCTTAAAAGCAAAATGACTAAGTCCCCCTTCCTAGGGACTTTTGAAAGAGCCTCTGATAAACTTGGATTAGTCCATACCAACGTGTGTGGTGCTTTGGAAGAAGCACATGTCATATATCAGTATTTCATTACATTAATGGATGATCATACTATGTATGGTTATGTGTACTTAATGAAACACAAATCCGAGGCCTTTGAGAAATTCCAGGAATTTAAGTCCCTAGTCGAAAAACAAACTAGTAATCATATCAAAGCACTTCGGTCGGACTGAGGTGGCGAGTATATGAGTATCGAGTTTGATGAGTTCATAAAGGAGAACAAAATAGTGTCACTACTTACACCGAAGAACTCCTCAGTTAAATGGTGTGTCGGAAAAGAAGGAACCGAACCTTGTTGGACATGGTTCATTCCATGCTTAGCTACACAGACTTACCAATTTACCTGTGGGGTTATGTGCTCCTTACTGCTGCTTATATCTTGAACATATGTCTTTCCAAGTCCGTTCCTAAGACTCCACATGAGATATGGGAGGGTAGGAAACCAAGTCTTAATCATATTAGGATTTGGGGATGTCCTGCCTATGTCATGAAGACTAAAGTGGAGAAACTGGAAGCAAGATCCTTGAAGGGACGTTTCATTGGATTTCCATCTGGGACGATGGGTTATCTATTCTACATGCCCGAAGATCGAAAGATCATCATTGCTTTGCAAGCACACTTCCTGGAAGATGAGTTCATTTAGGAAGGTGGAGCGGGTAGAAGTATCTCTTTGGAAGAATACAATGAAACTCTTCAGGAGACATCTGTACAAGAAGTTGGAACCAAACCTTCTGAAACACAAGTGCAACCACCTCGTAGGTCTAGTAGGGTGTCTCAATTACCTGAGAGGTATGACTTTGTGCACTTGGAGGAACTTGGTCTTCATGAGGTTCCAGGTGATAGCCAAGAGACCGACCCCGCGACCTATGACCAAGCAATGGTGGATGTAGACTTCGTGAAATGGCGAGAAGCTATGGAAGCTGAGATAGACTCGATGCATGCCAATCAGGTGCAGACTCTAATAGACCGCCCCAAGGACATAATGCCCATTAGGAACAAGTGGAACTATAAAGAAAGACTGATGGGATGGAAAGGTTGATACCTATAAGGCCAGTCTTGTGTCAAAGGGTTATACCCAAAAACAAGTGATCAATTACCATGATACCTTCTCGCCCATAGCTATGATCAAGTCTATTCGAATGATGCTTGCTATAGCTGCCTACCACGATTATGAGATATGGCATATGGACATAAATACGACTTTCCTTAATGGATTCCTCGAATATGGAGTAGCCTAAAGACTTTGTGTCCTAAGTCGATATTTATAAAGTTTGCAAACTTCAGTGTTCTATTTATGGATTGAATCAGGCTTCGCGTAGTTGGAACCTTCATTTTGACGAAGTTGTCAAAGAGTTTGACTTCGTGCAAAATAAAAAAGGAACCTTGTGTATACAAAAGGGTTAGTGGGAGTAATGTCGCATTCTTAGTACTATATGTAGATGACATTATACTAATAGGAAACGATGTGGGAATGCTCAGTTCTGCGAAAGCTTGGTGTTCGAGTAGATTCTCCATGAAAGACTTGGGAGAAGATACCTATATTCTTGGGATTCGACTCTACCGGGATAGAGCGAAGACAATGATAGGTCTTTCCCAATCCCTCTATATAGATAAGATCTTAAAGCGATTTAAGATAGATGATTCTAAAAGAGGGTTCCTTCCGATGCGATATGGAATAAAACTCACCTCCAAGATGTGTCCTCAAAGTGAGGAAAAACAAAAGTAAATGAGTGATATACCATATGCGTCGGCCGTAAGTAGACTTACGTATGCTAGGCTGTGTATGAGACCTGACATTGCACACGCTGTGAGTGTGGTAAGTAGGTTTCAGGCAAACCCAGGAAAGGAACATTGGACGGTCATAAATAATGTTCTCAAGCATTTAAGAAGGACTAGAGATCTGGTTCTTATGTATGGTGGTGGAGAACTGAATGTGACGGGCTTCACTAATTCAGACTTCCAAAGACAGAAAGACGACTATATGTCTACTTCTCGCAACAGTTTTACTCTTAATTGAGGAGAAGTATCTTGGCGAAGCACCAAGCAAAGTGCAAGCGCTGATTCCACCTGTCAGACTGAGTATCAAGCGACCTCGGAGGCCTCTAGGGAAGGGTTTTAGATTAAGAAGTTTCTGGGTGAACTTCAAGTGACACCATGTGCTGAGATGCCTGTTCCGATATTCTGCAACAACATAGAGTTATTGCACAGGACAAGGAGCTGAGGTTTCACAGCAGTACAAAACACATTGAGAGAAAGTATCATCTTGTGGGAGAATTTGTTCGCATATGATACATTATGCTGCACAGAGTAAACTCAGAAGACAATGTCGCTGATCCACTGACTAAAACACTTTCTCAGATAAGCTTGGAGCGTCATCTGGAGAACATGGGTATTGGATACAATAATGTGTTGCATTGAGTGCAATTGGGAGATTGTTAGAATATGCCCTCGAATGCCACTCAGAGGATGTATGAGAGAGGGCATTGTACTTGTTTATTATGTAAATTCTTATCAGAAGGCAATTGTTTGTTTCTTTATTTACTGGAAGTCACTCGCATTCCTGACTTGTAAATATACATAGGGAAACTAGTCCATGTATTTGAAAGAAAACATTCCACTCCTTATTAGATGAGGAGAACGACACTGGTAAAGTTTATGGCTCAAATACTTAATCATTCGCAAATCGATGAAACTTGACTGGGCGTTAAGTTTATGCGAAGACTTGTATGATGTGTTCTTTGACTTGGAGAGTGTCTGTCGTCACTAATGGTTAGTGGGCGAACACGTTGTAAGTATGCTAATGAGATTAATATACTCGAACCGACTCACACTCAATTTGTCACATGGATTTCACTCCGGAACAGTCAAAGACGGAATCGAAAGGTTGTGATAGGTATTCGTGAACCTTCGACTTGAGGATTTAGTAGGTATGTGCTTATGATGTTAAGACTTTCACTAGAGTAGTTCGACCCAGAAAACCGTGAGGTGGGGTCGACCTCGACGTGCATTTTGACGGACAAGTAGCAGGTTCTACTAAATACCAAGATATGATTCTTTCTCCTGTAAGTGAATAGGTATATGTCCTATGTGGTTATTGGTAGATGAGATAATAAGTCTTTGGCGAAAGCAATGAAGCTAGTTGTATTGGATACATAAGAGCTCGTTTATCTCGATTTGTATTGACCCAAACATAGCATCAAGTACAGATAGGGCTTGACTGATCGTGACCCTATAAATTTATCGGGACATTTGAAAGAAGGGTTTATACATTTGCTGGTATTCATGACAAAATAGTTTTTGACTGATCCATATCATTCGTTCTCAGTAAGGTTACAGTGCAGGCCGCCGGACTGGCTAGGTGGTGCTATAACTCTTTGGTTCCTCCCATTGCTTACTGAGATGGACCTACTGAGTCACGTAGGGAGACGACGGAATAATTTGAATTAGATCTATTATTGTGAATTTTAGACATCGGATGTCTTATTTAAT
Organism: Orobanche coerulescens; assembly: GCA_033398695.1. Taxonomy (NCBI): domain Eukaryota; kingdom Viridiplantae; phylum Streptophyta; class Magnoliopsida; order Lamiales; family Orobanchaceae; genus Orobanche; species Orobanche coerulescens. The sequence goes on along the minus strand of CM065815.1, from coordinate 115,620,268 downwards.
TGGATAAATTAAATCGGTCTAGTGAATTAAATAAATTACTGGGTAATTAAGTTAATTCATGAATTATTATTTCTTGGAGAAATAATATCTTAATATAATTGATTAATTAGATTAATCAATTGTATTAATTTTATTTGAGACGAACCAAGATGTATCAGTCAGATTGGATACACGACGGTCCATTTCATGGACCAAAACGAACTGAACCTTCTCAATAATAGGGTAGCCCTCACCCATATGCACCTTCCTTGATGGTGTCTTTTGTCCCCTCATTTATTGTGATGAGTTGTTTCTATATGGAAAGGACAAAAGGGTGTGATAAGATGAGACTTATCATAATACACCATGAGGTGGGGACCTTGGAGGTTTGTGTGGACTTTGTTATAAAACAAAATTCATCCCCTCCACCATAATAAGGAAAATTCGGCCAACACACATAGAGACAGAGAGTTAATTTTGTTCAAGTTCTTACACTCTTAGAGAGAGAAAGAAAATCAAGAACAAAAATTATATCACTTAGAGTGATCACAATTTTAAGAGAATCATTCATGTGTCCCAATTATAGAAGTATGTACCGGATCCCAGTTATATCATCGAAATAGCTAACGATGGCACATTCGAGGAGAAGCCAATCAAGATACTCGAGAGTCGAGTCAAGCAATTGATAAATAAACCCATCTCCGTAGTTAAAGTCCAATGGTCACGACATGGAGTCAAAGAAGCAACTTTGGAAACTGAAGATAGTATGAAGTTGAGATACCCGGAATTATTTTCATCTTAAGTTTCGGGACGAAACTTCTTTCTAATGGGGGAGTATGTAATACCCGGACAATTTTTGCATATGTTCATCTATATTTTAACCTTGTGGTTTTTGATTATGTCGCATTGATAATCGAAGTGTGATTTTTCCATATTTGTATTCAGATATTCTTGATCATATCGTGGGTGTAGGTCACAAGTCATCAGGAATAAGTCTGGGGGGGGGGGGGGTTTGAATAGACTTATTAAATTCTTTCCTGAATCTCAGGTGAGTTTCTCAGCAATGATAAGTACAGATGGCTTATGTCATCTGCAGACAGATAATGCGGAAGACACAACTGATGACGATACAGATAACTAATGCAACTGCAGATAACTTTCTAATGGAACAGTAAATATGAATGTAGCAGTTAAGTATGATGTTTAAAGCAGTAAATCACACAAGCACTTATAGTGGTTTCAGAGGTGGGGTAATCCTCTACTAGTCCGTTTCTCTCTAAACCAGTTGGAGATAAATTCACTATAAATGTCAACCAGTGATAAAAGTTACAATGAATTCTTCCTTGTAACAACAGCTTCCAACTAGTGGAAACCCATGGCCGTTGCAACTTCGTTGACTGCCAAGCACTTCTTGATCGAAAACCCTTGGATGCCTCAACAACTGTCGAGATATCCATCACCTTCTAATCAAGAACACGTGGATGTGTTTACAGTCTCTTTATTTTCAAGAACCTCGTTCAAGAAAGCAACCCCATACTCAAACTTTAAAGACACGAGTTTTTATCTTCTCCAACTAAAGAGCTTCTCAAAATATGACTGTTTAAGCTTTGATCTTTCACGATACTATATATCTCTTTGATAGCTTTGTTTGCTTTGATTACTTTGTTCGCTTGCAAATATTGTTCACATCATACTTTGCTCAATTCATATCTCCATATATTTATAGTACGATCCTAGAGCTTCCTTCATAGCAGTTGCATCACTGTAACAAATCCATCCGTTGGAGAGTGGACTTCTTTGTTTATCTTATCATTTCGTTGCGCAGCTTGATTCCCCTTTTCAATTCCGACCGTTTGAAGGACTTTCTTTGTTAGCACCATTATTCTTGATTAGAATAATCATAAGTCTTCCGAATGTGGATCTCAAGGAATATTTTATTCCTAGCTTTCCGGGAATCTTTCCAGTTTGTCTCCTTATGTCTGCATGTGACTTTCCGTAATTGTTGACTTTCAATGCTTGCTGACGTGGACTGAGTTTCTTGAACTTGGCTGATATTTTGACTGAGAACTTATCTGACATCTCTTGATCAATGTGTAGTCAACCTTCTCTGATGTAAACTTCTCTGATGTGTCTTGGTGTTCTCTGAGATAAAGTTCTCTGCTTTGACTTCTCTGAGATAAAGTTCTCTGCTCTGAAGTTCTCTGACCTGATGAATGTTCTATGATCTGATGGTCAAACTTCAGCTGAAATTTGTTGACCAGTTCTCGTCTGATAACTTGATTGTAGATGGGTTTTGGTCAAACCTCTCTGATATATTACGTTGACCAAAGCTTCTCTGATAATGAACTTGCCTGATAACTTCTTTGATAAATGGCAGTTCTATACTTAGTCGATTTTGTACTGATCAACATTTTATCAAGACTTAGCCTAATCTTACAAGCCTATAGAAGATTCTCATTTGGTTCTTCTTTACAATTGCTAAGAATTTAAAACATACATTTGAATAATTAACAGTACAGAGATGACATCATCAAAAATCTAACAAGTATTCCTAACAATTTCCCCCTATTTTGATGATGGCAAAACTAAAGTATTTCAAATGTAAACAGGTCTGCACAAAATAAAGTGCAAGACAAAAAACAAACTCAGTCTGTTTTGAGACAACTCGTGGTTGTCATTCAAGTGACTATTATAAAATTTTTATTGATGTTACATTATAGTGCAGTTGAATGAAACAAAATACAAGTAATAAAATTACAGGTATTACAGAATTTACAAGTGAATTACAAAAATAAAATTACAAGTAAATAAAAAAAATTATCATTCTCTCCCTGTTCCTTTTCCTCTGATCTGCTGTCTTTCAGGAGGGAGTGACCTCAATGGTTTGGCTCCAATTGGCTTCTTAGATACTAGGGCTAGCCCATACTTCCTCTTCACTACCAATGAAGCAAACTCTTGTTGGTCAGGAGTTGTGAAGTTATTTTCCACACAAAGTCCTTTGATCTCTTCCCGAAGAGCCAGCTCATCAAGTGCATTATTCATAAGTGTAAGAGCTTTTTCAGGTCTGAAATCAAGGATCATTGGTAGGCGTTGAAGTTCTTGGCAGCATACTTCTTCAAAACTGCCCAGAGTTTTGGAAAGTTCATATCCATAAAATTAATGAAGGTTTGTTGTTGGGAGATTTCTTTGTCTTGAAGCATCTCCAAGATATAATACTTCTCTATAAACTGCTTCCTTGCGCTCCCCCACATGTGTTCTGCCTCGCAGGCATGAACTCTTCAACATATTGAAGCTCCTTTCCTTCCCATTGATATCTTACCTCTGGATCATGTCTTGTTCTCATCCTCTTGGCTGCAGGTGGATCAGATGGTGCAGCTACTTTTTTTCTCTTCAGATGAGAGGTTCCCGCCTGAATGAGAAGAGGGTCTTGACTTCTTTTTGATCTTACCTCCTCTCTGACTTCCCCCTGCCTGTGTCTCCTCCTTTGCCTTTCTCTTCCCCCTTATCTTCCCCTTTTTTGTCAGCATCAATAATAGTGGCAAGCTACTCCTCCATTCTAGTCATGAAATCAGACATGCCAAGAGGCATTCTGGAGTTAGTGGATGGTAGGTAAGGGTCCTTCTTATTGAGTAGGGTGTCAATCTTGGCATTGAGCGACTGCAGGGCAGGCTTGACTTTAGTAGCTAGAAGTCTGGCAACCGTTTCTTCAACAATGCCTCTGGTCAGCTCAGTGATATTTGGGGGTAGCTAATACATAGGTGGCTCTGCACGAACAAAATTTTCTCCTGAATCCTCTTGTGCAGCTTGTCTCTGAGCAATGGATTTCTCGGAAGAGACCTACCTATCAGCTGGCGCCTGATCAGATGGAGTCTTCTCAGGAGTTCCTGATTTGCCATCTGGTAAGTCCTCGTCTACAAGGGACTTTTATTTCTTCTCTGCAGAGGACTTCCTCTCTGCAGATTACTTCTTGTTTTCAGAGGGGGTTTTCTCAGACTGTTCCCTCTGGTTGTCTGCTTCAGCTTCTAGGGCATGATCAGGTGATTGTTGATCCTGATCCTCATCTTCATCTCTTCTTTCTTCTTCCTTCTTTTCTTCATCTTTTTTCTCCTCCTCATCTTCTTCTTTCTCCTCTTTTTCTTTAACTTCTTCATTTTCTTGTTCTTTTTCTTCTTTTTCTTCTTTTTAAACTCCTTCTATTTCTTCTTTTTCGACTCCTTCTTCTCCTTTTTCTATATTCTTCTTTTCAACTTCTTCAATTCTAATTTCTATTTCTTTTCCTCCTGCTCTTTCTTCTTCCTTTTCAACTTCCTCCCCAAGTGTTTTTCCCGCTGAAACACCTTCCACGATATGCAGGACGAACTGGTCCATATTTTGTTTAAAATTGGACATGAACCAGTTCTTCTGGAGTAATAAAAGAATATCTGTCTCTTGACAGAAAAGCATGAGGAGTTGCTCAGTGGCCTGAGGATGTCCCCAGGTACTCCTCTCAACAAACGCTTTTAATTGAGTGAAGGTAAGAGATTTTAAGTCCTTCCACTCGTCAAATATATTGATAAAAGAAAATTTAAGAGCTTGTTGTTTACCAGCTTTAATTGATCTATTGTTAGGTTCAGATGATTGTTCTCCCTGAGGTTTAGGGAGTATCCAACTTCTGGTATTTCTATTATTAGTTCTGCCTCTTCTTCTTTGGTCATGCTAGGAAGAGTCAGAAGTGGAATCACTTCATCCATCATCTTGGACTGATCTGGCTGATCTTCAGCAGGAGTAGGTGGAGGTGTAGTGATGATCTGCATCTGTGCTGACGTCTCTTCAATTGGCTCCGATGCAGGTGACTTTACAGTCTGCACGGCTTCTTCTTCTTCTTCTTCTCCTTCAGATGATGGGCCCCTTTGCCTCTTTGGTGATTGATCTTGAGATGAGGTGAGATGGACAACCTCCTCTGCTGCAGGTAACTTCCTTTTAAACTTGGCTAGAGAAGTGTTGTCGGAGTCGGAGTCATTTGCAGGTGACTTCTCTGCTGCAGGTGACTTCTCGACAACATGTGACTTCTTCACTGCAGATGGGGTTGATGTGATCTCCTCTGCAAGTAACTCATGGGGGGATCTGATCTGCTTCATCAGAGCGAACTTCTTCTGAGTCCGAAGGTGCTCTATAGGGAGAGGTTCCACTGGTCATCTCCCTTAAGATCTTGTCTGCTTTCTTCTCAGCTCCTAGCTTCTTCAAAGTTTCTTGGTCCAGATGACCAAGTCTTTTGCTACTGTGGAAAGGGTCTGTAGTTCCTTTTGCCTTTCTGGGGAACTCTAAGATCCAACTAATCTGGGTTCTATAAGCCAGCTTTTGCTTGAACTTCTTCTCCTCTGCAATCCAGCTTACTTTGTTTACTTCGCAGATTAACTGTCTGTAAATGTATTCAGGCCAGTTAATCCTTTGGTGCTGGATAAGAGCTCCCAACACAATAAATTTGGCAGATGATAGCTGGTCATAATTGCCCGCCATGGCCATGACTCTTGTTAGTGGTGTCAAGGACGTATCTGTAATCTTTCTTTAGGTCACCTCTTTTCGTTGTGAACTTGACCTTTATGGGTTGCTCTGGTAGTTTGATCTCGTACAAGGTTTCAACAGAGCTTTGTTTTAGGGCTTCTACCTCATTCAGTTGATCTTCCTCATCAGCCGGATAATATGGTGCATTTCGTCGATCTCCGCCATGTTTGTCTCCAACAAACCTTTGAAATCCACTACAATACTGAAAATGATTTGCTCCTTCACCATCCTTAGGTTGACTCCTTCGAAATACTGGATAGAGTCCATTTCTGCAAAGAAAATTGAGGTTCTGACATAGTGCAGTGAATATTCAGGAATTTTCCTTGCTTTTGCAATTAGGGTTCGTAAGCTTGAAGACGATAAAGTTTTGTGAAATGGTTTCGACCGTCTTATATAGCCATTTAAAAGACGCTTTGAATTTAATAATAAAATAAGTAAGCGGCGGCCCAATTTTTGAGAAGTTAAAATGACGGTTGAATTTGATTTGATATTCAAATCATTCAGTTGGTGTTTAAATCATTCAAATCAGTTTTAGCATCAAAGACATTCAGTTGGGTTTTACCATTGTTGTGGATGAAACACTTACAACCAAATATATGAAAATATGCAACAGTTGGTGTTCTGCCATTCCAAACCTTAGTGGAAGTTTTGCCATGTCTCCCTACTATCATACTCCTATTTTGAGTATGGTATGATATGTTGACAGCTTCAGCCCAGAACCTCTTTGGCAAGTCAGCTTCAGCAATCATTGACCTGACAGCTTCCTTCAAGGTTCTGTTTCTTCTTTCAGCAACACCATTTTGCTGTGGTATTCTTGTGGCAAAAACTTCATGCTGGATACTATTCTGATCATTGTACTCAGTGATTACCTTGTTGACAAATTCTCCTCCTCTATCTGATCTGATCTTGATGATGGAGAGAGATTTCTCATTCTGAATCTGCCTTAGCAGTTCAGGTAACTTTGTTAGTGTTTCACTCTTTTTATAGAGAAAAACAACCCATGTGAATCTTGAGTAGTCATCTACTACTACTAGGGCATGCTTCCTTCCACTCAATGTTCTTGGCTTGATGGGGCTAAAGAGATCCATATTAAGAAAAGCTAATACTCTGGTGGTGAGAGTGGTAGGCTGAACTGGTTTGAATGATGCTCTGATCTGGTTTCCTTTCTGACATGCATCATAGAGAGCTTATTTCTTGAATACTCCTTCTGGAAGTCCTCTGACCAGCTTTTGAGAGCTTATCTTATTGATGGCTTTGAATTTCAGGTGACATAATCTCTTGTGCCATAGCCATCTATTTTCAGCAATTGTCTTAGATAGAAAATAGGGATTTGGAGTGGCTGTGTTTCAATCTATCATGTAGACATCTCTTCTTCTGAATTCTTGTATCTTCACTTCTCCAGATAGGATATCAATCACCATGCATTTCCAAATGGTGAAAACTACCTGATTCTTTTCATCACAGAATTGGCTTATGCTTAACAGCTTATATTTGAGCCCTTTGACATAATGAACTTTGGATATGGTGAGACCATTTATTAAATTGTTGGGCTCCACACCTGTTCATTTTGGAAATTTGGATAACCTTGAGGTTTCCATTTGCCTCTCCCATTTTGAAATCTATTTTTGGGGAGTCTTTGGTAATAGTTGGCATAATGTCTTGGCTCCTGCTTTTGCCTTGGCCATTGCCTAGTCTCCTGTCTAGGTGGCTGCCTTTGAACCTTGGCTGCTGCCTAAACTTTTGACTGGGCTGCTGCCTATTTTGAAATACGGATTTATATGTAGGCTCAGCAGCTTCGACAATTGTTCCTCCCTTGATAAAAGTGGTTTTAGAACTAGAGGGAGTGTTGACGTCATATCCAAGACCTAATCTGGAATAAAGTGGCCTCTTGTTCATACACAATTCATCTAGGGTTATGGATGCCTTTAAGGATGTTATTTCCTTAGCTTGTGTATTACTTAGCTGTGTCAGTTTGGCAAACTCAGATTTAACATGAGCAAGTGCAGCTGATTTCTCACTATTTAAAACAGTTAACCTTTTAATCTCAGCTGTAGTATTATCAGCTGAGTTTTTCAATTTGTTTTCAGCCTATTTTTCAGATTTAGATTTGATTTGTGTCAACTCTAGGCCGAGTTTTTCAAAATTATTTTTCAGCTGCCTATTTTTCCACTTTCCAGTAGCCTGCCTTCTAGTTCCTCCTTGGATTGTCCTTGTAATTCTTATTGTATTTGGAATAGTTCTTCTTGAAATTACTGAACCTCTGCATGATGGAAGCCATTTCTTCTTCAAAATTCAGAGGACTGGCGGGACTGGCTTCAGCTAGTCTCTTTGCAGATGATTATGCTGCAAATGCTATCCCTTTCCCTACAGGTTCATTAGATGATTAACAGGGCAGCTTGAACTCATATGCCTTCAGATCAGAAAATAGCTTCTGGATTTTAATTTTTTGATATCCTTTGACTCTCTCATGGCCACGACCTTCATGCTCCATTCAGGATTGAGAGAGAGAGAGAGTGCTATGTGTGTGTGTGTGCAGTATGTGTAGTGTGTGTCTGTGTGCAGTGTGTGTGATTGTGTACAGTGTGTGTGATTGTGTGCAGTGTGTGTGAGAGTGCAGAGCGCAATGTGTGTGTGTGTGAGAGTGCAGTGTGTGGGAGAGTGTAGTGTCTGTAGTGTGTGTGTGCAGTATGTGTGATTGTATGCATTGTGTGTGAGAGTGCAGAGTGCAGTGTGTGTGTGAGAATGCAGTGTGTGTATGTGCAGTGTGTGTGAGTGTGTGCAGTCTGTGTGTGTGCAGTATGTGTGTGTGTGAGAGTGCAGAGTGCAGTGTGTGTTGTATATGTGTGTGTGTGTGTGCAGTGTGTGTGAGTGTGTGTAGTGTGTGTGTGTTTTATGTGTGCAGTGTATATTGTGGTTGATGATTAAATTTATTTGGTAATGCCACATGGCGTCTCCTTCTCGTTCCCCTCACACTCCTCCTCCCGCTCGTTCTTCTCATTCCTCCCGGTCTCTCGATGCTCATACACGTAGTACTTCTACATCGAGAAATCCCACGCGATGTAGAAGTATGTCGAAACGCCGTGTTGACGGAAAAAGATTAAATACGAACATAAATTGTAGTTAAGTACGTACTTGGGAAAACTTGCCAAAGATCATGTCTCGATACTGTACAAGAGTTGGAAGCAAGTACCCGACAAGCCGGATAAAGAAATGTTGTGGCAGGATATATTGGTACATGACTCTTTTTTTGTATTAAGAATTGTGTGTGTACTGTGTGTGTGTGTGTGTTTGTGTGCTGTGTGTGTTTGTGTGATGTGTGCATTTTTTTGTTCGTGTGTGTACTGTACTATATGTTTTTGTGTGTGTGTGTGTGTGTGTGTGTGGCAGTGTGTGTATGTACTGTGTGTGTGTGTGTGTGTCTGTGCTGTGCTCTGTGTGTGTGTTTTTGTGCTATGTGTGTGTGTTTGTGTGTGCGTGGCAGTGTGTGTGTGTATTTGTGCTGTGTGTGTGTGCTGTGTGTGTTTGTTTGTATGTTGTGTGTATATGCGTGTGGCAGTGTGTGTGTGTACTGTGTGTATGTGTTTGTGTGTATGTTTGTTTGTGTGCTGTGTGTGTGTGTTTTTGTGTGTGTGTGGCAGTGTGTGTGTACTGTGTGTGTGTGTTTTGTGCTGTATGTGTGTGTGTTTGTTTGTGTGCTGTATGTGTGTTTTTGTGTGTGTGTGGCAGTTGATAAGTGGTAATTTTACCACATTTTTCTAGGATTTCATACTAGGTTTTTATCTCGTTTCGTGATTAATGTGCTCGTATTTGGCTTATTTATGATTAGTCGAGCCGTATTACGCGTTTGGGTTGGTTTTAGTGTGTTTGCAGGTTTTTAGAGCAAAAGGACCCAAAACGAGACAAAGGACCGAGAGTCGAGTCACGAACGGAAGAAACGGATTTTTGCAAGAGACAGACCACCCTATCGGCCCAGCCTATCGGCCGATAGGTGCGTCCGAAAGGTGTTCCTGCCCTACCGAGTGAAGTCGATCGACGAACCAACTATCGGCCAGCCTATCGGCCGATAGGCCAGTCCGATAGGCTGCCCAGCGGACTCTCGTATTTTGACGTATTATGACTCTTTTGGATAGATTTTGTTTCCTAGATTAGGGCTAATCGGGAGTTTAACCCCCTTAAGCTATATAAACCTCCTCCTAGACCTAGTTTTGGGGGGTTGGATCATTCTTTTTCATCCTTTATCATCTTAAGCATAATTTTACATCTTCTTAGCAAGATTAATTCCTTTGATACAAGAACTTTTTGGAGGCAGCAATTATTATTGTTTTTCGGAGACTGAAGACTCGGAGTTCATCCGTAAGGGTTGTAATCTCTCTTTTCATATTAATAATATGCATTCTTCATCTATTTCTTGTTTAATTTCAATTATTTCTGGCTAAATTCATTGGTTGATTCTAGGGTTAGTAAATTTAATTGATGTTCACATGATGTTCCTTTGATTACCTTTTTACCTTTCATCTTAGGCTTGTGATCAAGATGTGTTAAATCTCATGCTAGATTAAAGGGCCCTTAATCGATGCATGTTAGCTAATTGATTTTGCCCGGAAGGATTAATTAATTAGTGGAAATACTTGATGCACAATATGATTTAATCTTAAGACCTAAGTGGAGTGAGATAAATCATAGATAAATAAGTTGGCGCTTTTTAAGTGATTTAAATTCTTTGAGCCCTGGCGGGGAAAAGGGTTTAAATTAACTATCTTTCTAGGTTGCCTTGATCGGGATTCTAGATCGGCTGAGTGATTATTTCTAGGATTGAATTAAAATTTGGGGAAAAGGAATCAAGTGAATGAATTGTGTGAACTCAATTAGATGATACTACCCTAGGATCAATTAGCTTTCAACTTGTGATTTTATCTTGCTAATTTGTTTATTTGCTTGATTTAGATAATTCATCTTTTATTTAATTTTTATTTTTCGATTTTTAAAGTTAGATAATTAGAATCAAAACAAACTTTCGGATTCCTAAATAGCAGTCAAATTTTGAGTAGAGTTATTTCCTTTATTTTCGACACATCAATTCCCTTGGGTTCGACACCTTGGAAATACTCCGAGGTTTTACAAATTTTAAAATTGATCGGATTTGAAAACCATACTACGCGAATTCTAGCGATCAATTTTTGGCGCCGTTGCCAGGGAATTGATAGAAAACTTTAGGGGATAATTCGAAAAAGAAGAGATTGTTACTTTAGGTTGTTTACTATTATTATTAATATTCGATCTCGTTTCCTCACATCTTGTTTTCTCTTCCTTGTAGGCGGTGCATGATCACAAGATCCCAAGGAAAGGACTTATTTCCTTTGGATCCGGAAATCGAGAAGTCTTTGAGGAGGAAGAAGCAAGAAGCGAGAACCGAGACTATTTCTGTACCTTTCGTTGATACCATGGCCGGAATTGTTGACCCACCACGAGAACTCGCTCGTCCCGAGAAGATCCCTTTGAATGCCCGCTTTCGACCTAAGATGGACGATTATCAAGAAGGAAGTTGGGGAAAGATTGATGCCAACAACTTCGAGCTGAAGCCGTCCCTCATCGCTACGGTGAAGTCTCAAACATACGGAGGAGGAGTTAATGAGGATCCAAACGCTCATCTTGAGTCGTTTTTGGACATATGTGCCACCATCAAGCAAAACGGAGTGCCTCCGGATGTCATTAAGCGCCGCCTATTCCGGTTCTCCTTAGAAGACGATGCGCTAGATTGGTACAAGAGCCTAGATCGGAAGGAAATTGGTACTTGGAGAGAGATGACCCGGTTGTTCTTAGCACAGTTCTATCCTCCCTCGAAGGTGCAAAAACAAATCAACGATATCTTGCAATTAGAGCAATATGAGGATGAATACTTATACGAGGCATGGATCCGATTTAAGAAGCTACTTCGCAAATGCCCACAGCATGGAATTGACAAGGAGGAAATCTATATTCGGTTTTATCGGGGTTTGACGAGAAAGACTAGAAGAGAGTTGGACTATTCATCGAAAGGGGGATTTCTTGCTAACGATTATGAAGAGGCCAAGAATCTCATCGAGCTAGCGGTCAACAATGATTACGAGGAGGTGACCGATAGGAAGATGACGAGAAGAAAGGTCCCATCCGGTGACGAGGACGCCTACGGTGATTTGAAGGCGAAATTTGAAAGACAACAAAAAGAACTTGAGATGCTAAAAAAGAATACTTTGAGAGTCAATTCAGTTTTTGAAGAGCTAAACGAGCCTATTGCAGTTAAGGAGGATGTAAATTACGTGCAAGGAGGAAACTTCCGGCAAGGGGGAAATATGGGGAACTATTATCCGAACAATCGAAACCACCCTAATTTCTCCTATGCCAACCCGAACAATGCTCTTCAGCCACCACCGGGATTTAACGTGAAAAACGGGGTTATTCAAGAGCCGATTGCTAAGACACCTATGGAAGAGATGTTGGAACGGTTGGAGGCGAGTCAAAAAGATTTTATTTATAAAGTGGACAAGAGGTTCGGGGCTCTCGAGCATAGTGTGACATCTATTGGAAACTCAGTGATAGCCTTGACAAAGCAGATGTCGATGGTGGAGACCCAAATGAGTCAAATGGCGAACGCCCAAGCCGGATTTCATAAGCCGGGCCATTTTCCGAGCAGTACCGAGACCAACCCGAAGACGCAACAATGCAACGCAATCGAGCTTCGGAGTGGGACGAGGTACAGTAATCATGGGGCTGAAGTTGAGAAATCTGGAAACGAGGATGTACTAGAAACGGGAGCCGAGAATGAGAAGGAAGATGAAATGCAGCAGGCCCATCGGCCAAGACTATCGGCCGATAGTCCCACTCGATACCCAGACAGAATGCCAACAGTTAAGCCTATCGACCCCCCTATCGGTCGAAAGGCTCCTGGAAGTTCGAATGTGAAGGATTTTGAGGTTAAAGCTCCATTTCCACAGCGATTAGCCAAGTCGAGATATGATGAAAAGCTTCAACGATTTATCGACATGTTTCAAAAGGTGAATATCAACATTCCACTTCTAGACGCTTTGAGAGACATGCCGGGGTACGTTAAATTCTTGAAAGACGCTGTGGCAAGCAAGAGGAAGTTGGCAAAGTTTGAAACAATACATTTGACAGAGGAGTGTAGCGCTATCATTCAAAACAAGCTCCCGCTCAAGCAGAAGGATCCGGGACGTTTTACTTTGACATGCAAGATTGGCGACCAAACGTTCCGTAATGGGTTGTGTGATCTCGGGGCAAGCATCAATCTTATGCCTCTATCCATCTTTAAGAAGTTGAAGATTGGGGAGATGAAGCCGACTACCATTTCTCTACTCATGGCGGACCGGTCGATCGCTTATCCGAGGGGAATTGTGGAGGATGTGTTCGTTAGAGTCCAACACTTAGTCTTCCCAGCCGATTTCGTAGTTCTTGATATGCCCGAGGACGAGAATCAACCATTGATCTTTGGGAGACCGTTTCTAGCGACGGGGAGAGCGCTTATCGACGTCCAAGAGGGTGATCTTACTTTCCGGGTTAATGATCAAAATCTGAAAATTTCCATCTATGACGCGATGAAGAAGCCCGATGATGCGCCCGAGGAATGTTTTGAAATTGAGTCTATTATGCCGCCCCCGACCGACTTGTTGGAGCATTGCATTTCACAATCCATTTACTCACATTCCGATGTTGAAGAAATTTTCGAGGATTTGCCAAAGTATGTTCGAATGTTGGAGGCGAACGAGAGTCGATCTAATGAGAAGGACGTATGCTATCTGGATATCAACAAACCCGTTCAAGGGGGAGTTATCGCTGAAGACCCTGAATAAATGAGGTATCGTCTATCTAAAGACGTTAAACGTAGCACTTGTTGGGAGGTAACCCAACGTATGTATATTAGTTCGTTTTATTCGTTTGTTTTCGATTTTTCGTTTGCGTGATTTTTGTAGTTTCTAGTTTCGTAGTAGCTTTGTTAGTTTTGTTAAGTTCTAATCCATGCATGCCGAGTTTTGGATACTTGCAGGTCTTTAATCGCCATATCCAAGCAAAAACGGGACCAAGTTTGCGAACCAGAAAAAGTTGAAAATTTTTTTTGAGACAGACAATCCTATCGGACGAGCCTATCGGCCGATAGGCCCGGCCGATAGGCTGAGGAAAATTAAAATTTTTTTTTTATGTTACAAGCAGTGGTCGATAGGCAGACCACATCGACCGATATCCCACCCGATATGAGGTGCGTAAGTTTCAGTAGTTCCTATCGGCCCAGCCTATCGGCCGATAGGCCAGCCCGATATGACATACCCGGCACTGTATATGCTTCGACTTCCGCCACAGTGATCAGGTACTCCGTTAACAAAGCCACTCCTTTCTCTTTTCAAACTTATTCTGTAACACCCCAAACTAGGCGGATATTACAGTGCCGTAGATCCCCAACTGGGACCCACCAGGCAAATGAAAATGAATGAATTACACAAGATAAATGTAGTACCGAACTACATTACAACAATAATTACTCCGATGAGGAGTTTAGTTACAACACAGCAGGACAACACCGAATACTAGTGTATTTTATATGAAGATAAAATACACAACACTGAATGAAACGGAGTATTCAAATGAAAGTCTGCAGCGGAAAATAAAGGACAATAACATGAATAACTGAAAGATCGGGGCCCCCTACTAGTATCACTAGGACTCCTCGCCGTCAACGTGCTATCCCCGTGCGTTTGCCTGGCCATGACCTGAAAAACAAAATCCCCAAACGGGGTCGATTCTGAGAACAACAATCCTCAAGGGTTGAAAATACACAATCATGATTATATTTGAAATTATGAAATATCCTGTCGAAACATACGCAATCAAACATGCTATATGAATCAACTAACAGTACGGCTCAAAGGGTGGCGCCACACTACGCCCGGGATGGAAATGTGTCCGTGCACAAGCCACCAACGATCAATACACGCGTGGTCTTGTACCTAATCAGTCTCACGAAACAATCAATCTCGTGTGCACAATCCAATGTGAGGCCATCAACCAACACACGACTATAATGTGCCCGACATGAAAATCCTACACATACCAACCGGCACGCCAGTATGACCCGGAATGCCACGATATAACAAAAGTGACATCGAAAATGAATAATGACTCACCGAGGTGGAATGGTAACGAAATAAATGACAGCTCAATGAAAAGATTGGAACCGTCGTTCCTTATGACTGAAACGATTAATTGATAACAACAAGTTTTGATATGATTAATATAATGATGAATGAGTTATGATTATGAATGAACAACAACAAAAGGGATGAATATCCTTTTAACCGAGTAAGAATTAACTTACTCAACAACGATGAAGAATGTCCGTCCACGAACAACGTCCTAATTGAGATATCGGTCGCTCGAACAACCTTGAATAAATATAATTACCAACAATCCATTCAATATACGAATCAAACACGAATATAACGAACTCAAAATGTCGATACGATTAAACTAAGTCCATAGAGGCATTAAATCAAACACGTTGCGACCAAACTCCGATTGTTTACAATCAAACCTCAATATACCAATATAAAATCCCCCAAGAAGTGTTTCAAACCCACAAAACATCTCCAATACGATCAATAATCCGTTATGAATATCCAAAAACGTGATTATGACAACAATTAGTCGAAAATCCCCAATTCCAACTCGATTTTCAAGGTGTTCTCGAATAATTCCTCAATAATCCAATGAATCCTTATACAAACTCATAATCATATACATATCCCTTCATATAACATGATTATAACGTCCAAAACATCATATCTCAACACAAAATCGAAGTCCAAAGTGTTGAAGGAATTACCTCTTGATGATCCAAGTACTTTAATCCGAAGAACACGCGTTAGATTGATTATCTGGGCTTCACGATCGAAAGGAGATGAAGAAAATCAAACACCCAAATGATTTGTGAAGGAAAAACCCTCCATCAAGCTTACTCTCTCGGTTGAAGGTGAAGAAAAGGGGAAAAATGGCTGAAATCTTGAAAAAAAAGCGAATTTAAGGAGTTGATGCTGCCGGACACGGCCGTGCCGATCGGCACGGTCGTGTCGCACCTGGTGGCCGATTGGCGACAGGACTCGACCGTGTCACCGCTTGACACGGTCGCGGCGCCGGAGGGCCTCCCCGACGTGACCCGTCCGGCGGCGACTCGGCATGACTCGGCCGTGCGGGCGACACGGTCGGGCGTGTCAGCGATCGCTCGGCTTATCCGGAAGGGTTCGACTCGGCCGTGCAGGCGACACGGTCGGGTCTGGCGTACACTTCGGCACTTTCCGGACGAGTACGGCACGGGCCGTGTCGGACGACACGGCGAGTTCGTTCGGCGGTGATCGCCAAATCGAAAAATGAGCGGTTGAGCTAAAGCGACCATAACTCTCTCGTCAGGACTCGATTGACTCACCGTTTGAACCATTGGAAAGCTAACTCGATGCTCTATAATATTGCAAAGATTTAGAATTTTTGGAGTTACCAAAAATTAATGGTGATCTAACAAAGTCGAACTCATATGAGGAAAGTTGAAACAATGAACAATAACGATACACAACTCAAGTTTTTCCGAGCGGTGAACACGGTGAAAGAACATGATTAATGAATGATTATAATTGAGTGAAAATCCACGAGTGACAATCACCGAATGAAATTCTTGAATGATAATGATCGAATTACAACCGGTATTACATACACCCCCTTAAAAGAGTTTCGTCCCGGCCCGGGGTCAAACAACTCGGGATAACACTCCCGCATATTCTCCTCGGTTTCCCAAGTGGCCTCTTCGACTCCGTGTCTAGACCACTGAATCTTGACCAAAGGGATCGTCTTGTTCCTCAACTATTTGATTCGCCGCTCTAACACTCGTACAGGACGCTCCTCGTACGAATGATCATCCGCGATCTCGATTTCGTCGAACTGAAGTATGTGACTTGGGTCGGCAACAGACTTCCGCAACTGAGGGATGTGAAACACATTATGAATCCTGCTCAAAGCCGGAGGTAAAGCCAATCGATAAGCTAACTCGCCTACTCGATCCAAAATTTCAAACGGTCCAATGAATCTCGGACTCAACTTCCCCCATTTTCCGAAATGGAAAATACCTCGACTCTGGGATACCTTGACCAAAACATGGTCACCCGTCTCGAACTCTAGTGGTCGACGACGATTTACTGCATATGATTTCTGTCGACTCTGAGCTGTCAACATACGACTCTTGATCAAAGCTACCTTCTCCCGGGCGGCTATAACATGTCGGGTTCGGTGCCGATTGATTCTGACAAGTCATCCCAACACAAAGGAGATCGACAACGACGACCGTACAAGTCCTCGTAAGGTGCCATCTTAATGGAGGCATGCCAACTATACTGTACGTGAACTCGATCAGTGGTAGTTGGGCTTCCCAATCGTCCTTCCAATCGAGGACGCATGCCCTCAACATGTCCTCTAATGTCTGAATAGTTCTCTCTGATTGTCCGTCTGACCGAGGATGAAAAGCGATCGAGATTAAGCTGAGTTCCCATAGCACGATGAACTGATTTCCAAAAATGTGACACAAACTGTCCGTCACGATCGGAAACGATACTTTTAGGAGTACCGTGAAGTCTCACTATCTCTTTGATGAACAACTGGGCCAGTCTCTTGGGACTCCACATATCTTTGATTTCAAGGAAATGAGCTAAATTAGTAAAGCAGTCCGCGATCACTCAGATCGTATTTATGCCTCGACGACTCGTCGGCAATTCGTGATGAATTCCATAGAAATGTCTTCCCACTTCCATTCTGGAATAGGGAGCGGTATCAGCATACTCGCCGGTCGCTGAGGTTCCATCTTGACTTGTCGACAGGTTAAGCATCTCGAAACAAATTCTGCGACTTCTCGCTTCATATTACTCCATCAGTAATTTTGTTTCAAGTCTTTGTACATCTTGCTGGACCCCAGATGAATAGAATAAGGGGTAGCATGAGCTTCTCTCAAAATAGAGTTTTTCAACTCGTCATTCGCCGGTACACACATCCGATTCTTATATCTCAAAAGTCCATCCTCGTGGATCACGAATCCAGGGGCTTTCCCCTGAGCCACATCCTCAAGAATGCGCAACAATGCTGGGTCTGAACCCTGATTCTCCCTGATTGCATCCTCAAGAGATGATGAAATCTCTAACATACAAAGCCGTCCCCGACTCCGCCAAGCCGGACCTCGATCTCGGGTCTAAGGAATTCCTGTTGGAGCTCCTTCGAATTGTTAAACGAGCAAGCATCTGCTCTGAAAGGACTTACGACTCAAGGCGTCGGCGACAATGCTCGCCTTGCCCGGTGGTAAAGGATATCGATATCAAAATCTTTGATTAATTCCAACCACCGTCTCTCGCCGCATATTTAACTCCTTCGAGTAAATATATACATCAACTCTTGTGATTGGTGAAGATCGACAGTGATGCCATAAAGGTAACGACGCCAAATTTTCAACACGAAAACCACGGTTGCTAGCTCCGTCCGTGGGTTGGATAATTAACCACTAATCCGAGGAAACATCGGATTTCCTTAACATCTTTCGGAGGTTGCAAATCTCGGATAGCCTCCGTTCTCGAGGGTCGACACGAACTCGCGGATGAAATTACATGCCCGAGAAAGTCACTTGGACCTCCGTAACTCATATTTGGAAAACCTTCCATAAAGTTGCTCTCGTCTCAACACGTCGAGAACCTGATGAAGATGAACCTCGTATTCCTCTCGGCTACGAAAATAAATCAAAATGTCGTCGATGAAGAAAACAACAAACTGATCCAAAAAGTCGATGAAAACCCGATTCATTAACCCCCATGAATACCACAGGTGCAATAGTTAGCCCGAACGGCATAACTACGAACTCATAATGACCATAGCGTGTATGAAACGCTGTCCTCGCGATATCCGACTCTCGAATCCGCAACTGGTGATATCCAGATCTTAAGTCGATCTTGGAAAATACTGAAGCTCCCTGAAGTTGATCTAAAAGATCATCAATACGAGGTAAAGGATACTACTCTTGATCATTACCCTTTTCAACTCCTGGTACTTAATACACACACGAGACGAGCCATCCTTCTCCTTGACTGATCACACTGGTGCTCCTCATGGGGACGCAATCGGACGGAGATAACCTTTCTCGAACTATTCCTCAAGTTGAATCTTCAACTCCCGCATTCTCGTCGGGCCATCCGATACGGTGCCTTCGATAAAGGGGACGTCTGGCTCCAACTCACTCCCGAATTCCCTTACTCTTTGTGAAGGCAACCAGATAACTCGTCTGGAAATACATCGTCAATCGATGACAATGATACCACGAATGATTGAACATTTCGATTGCCCTAGAATGGTCAATCGATAAAAAGAGATACCAATAATGATTGAACAACTCGATTGCCTTAGAAAGGTCAATCGATGAAGATGATACAATGAATGATTGAATAACTCGATTGCCCTAGAAAGGCCAATCGATGAAAATGATACAATGAATGATTGAATGACTCGATTGTCTTAGAAAAGCCAATCGATGGAAATAATACAAGGAATGATTGAATAACTCGATTGTCCTAGAAAGGCCAATCGATGAGAATGATACAATGAATGATTGAATAGTTCGATTGCGGAATTTCTCTGCTTTCGTCATAATAATACTTCTTCTGGAACAACGGGGATTACTTCCCTGAAGCACACATTCAACAACCAACGACGGAAAATAGCGACCAAACGCTAACAAACACTGAGGATAGTATTAAGACGGTTAAACCAACTAATACCGAAATTACATCGTCCTAAGATAAATTCACCACGATTAGGTCCACCAACCAATCGCGGTTACTAAGCTTACTTAGGTATGATTCGAAAATTGTTCCATCGTGTAGACCGATGGTATGAGATCCACAAGCAATAGGACTATCCCGAAATAAGTCTATTCAAGCATGATTCGAAAATGAATGAATGCGGTGTACCAAAGATCAAAAGGTACACACAAGTTGAAATAAAATTACGAGTATACCCGAAATCGTTCGGGCCACCGGATCGTCGATCCTCCTCATCATATGAATCAGGACTTGCCGGTCCCGAACCGGACGCTCCGTCGATAAATACGAGCTCCAACTCTATTTGCTTCCATTGCCTTAAATGACGATAACAAAGCGATTGATCAAACGCTGGTTGCTTCGGGCCCGAGATGCCACCGAGCCGACTTGGAGTCCTTTCGCAAAACGGGCCTTATGCCCAAAATTCCCACAATTATAGCACGTGATAGACGGTTTGGACACTCGGTGCTGAAATGACCCGGCGTTCCACAATTGAAACAGGTGATGGCCGAACTGGCCGCTCGGGAATGAGATCCCGCACGATTATGCGCCGTAGAAGGTCGCTCAGAAACGATAGGGCTCACACGAGGCTTCTTGAAGGTTGACTGACCGCCTTTGGGTTGATTACGCTTCGTTGATTTCTTGCTGAAAGATGAAGGTTGTTGTTCAGCACTTTCCTTAGCAGCCGTCTCATACGGGAGAGTTCTCTCGATTAATCCTGTCAGTGGCGCAATGATGATTGAGCAACCGCACATGGGTCATCATGGCCTGCATAAAAGTGAGTGGATCAACCCGAACATCTTCTCAGTCGAGCCGAGTCCCAGGCACGATTTCCGGCACAGTGATTATTTCTCGAGTTTCGGTCCGCACTGCGCGCCTCTCCCCGCATCCTCGACAGCTCTCTCCATACTGAAGTAGGAAGGTCGCATAATGATTATATTTCCCGCATGATTAGCACGTTATGATTATGTCATGAGATGATGAAAATGAGTATACATGCTCTAACTTAGTGATTATATGAATGATTTACTGAAGTTAAATGATTATCTGATGAAATTCTTGAAATGATTATCTTGAATAACTTAACAAGATTGATAATATGATCATCCAGATTGACAACTGAGTAATGAAATGAATTGAGTAATTAATGAGTTAACATGATCGTCCTGATTATTAACTGAGTAATGAAATGAATTAAGTGATTGATGAGTTAATATGATCGTCCTGATCATAATGAATGATGATGTTTGAGGATTGTTAAATGATGAATGAATGACTATTGCCAGAAATTATACCATGGCGTTAGAAGTCTTACAGTTCTTTCTTGCGATTGGCTCAAGATTCGCACAGTCACACATGACGCGAAAGTCCAATGATACTAGTCCGATGACGATGATTTCAAATGAGACATGACTTGGAGGGTAGTATTCAAAACCACGCTCCGATACCAACTCGTAACACCCCAAACTAGGCGGATATTACGGTCGTAGATCCCCAACCAGGACCCACCAGCAAATGAAAATGAATGAATTACACAAGATAAATGTAGTACCGACTACATTACAACAATAATTACTCCGATGAGGAGTTTAGTTACAACACAATGCAGACAACACCGAATACTAGTGTATTTTATATGAAGATAAAATACACAACACTGAATGAAACGGAGTATTCAAATGAAAGTCTGCAGCGGAAAATAAAGGACAATAACATGAATAACTGAAAGATCGGGGCCCCCTACTAGTATCACTAGGACTCCTCGCCGTCAACGTGCTATCCCCGTGCGTTTGCCTGGCCATGACCTGAAAAACAAAATCCCCAAACGGGGTCGATTCTGAGAACAACAATCCTCAAGGGTTGAAAATACACAATCATGATTATATTTGAAATTATGAAATATCCTGTCGAAACATACGCAATCAAACATGCTATATGAATCAACTAACAGTACGACTCAAAGGGTGGCGCCACACTACGCCCGGGATGGAAATGTGTCCGTGCACAAGCCACCAACGATCAATACACGCGTGGTCTTGTACCTAATCAGTCTCACGAAACAATCAATCTCGTGTGCACAGTCCAATGTGAGGCCATCAACCAACACACGACTATAATGTGCCCGACATGAAAATCCTACACATACCAACCGGCACGCCAGTATGACCCGGAATGCCACGATATAACAAAAGTGACATCGAAAATGAATAATGACTCACCGAGGTGGAATGGTAACGAAATAAATGACACCAATGAAAAGATTGGAACCGCTGCTCCTTATGGTAAACGATTAATTGATAACAACAAGTTTTGATATGATTAATATAATGATGAATGAGTTATGATTATGAATGAACAACAACAAAAGGGATGAATATCCTTTTAACCGAGTAAGAATTAACTTACTCAACAACGATGAAGAATGTCCGTCCACGAACAACGTCCTAATTGAGATATCGGTCGCTCGAACAACCTTGAATAAATATAATTACCAACAATCCGTTCAATATACGAATCAAACACGAATATAACGAACTCAAAACGTCGATACGATTAAACTAAGTCCATAGAGGCATTAAATCAAACACGTTGCGACCAAACTCCGATTGTTTACAATCAAACCTCAATATACCAATATCAAATCCCCCAAGAAGTGTTTCAAACCAACAAAACATCTCCAATACGATCAATAATCCGTTATGAATATCCAAAAACGTGATTATAACAACAATTAGTCGAAAATCCCCAATTCCAACTCGATTTTCAAGGTGTTCTCGAATAATTCCTCAATAATCCAATGAATCCTTATACAAACTCATAATCATATACATATCCCTTCATATAACATGATTATAACGTCCAAAACATCATATCTCAACACAAAATCGAAGTCCAAAGTGTTGAAGGAATTACCTCTTGATGATCCAAGTACTTTAATCCGAAGAACACGTTAGATTGATTATCCGGGCTTCACGATCGAAAGGAGATGAAGAAAATCAAACACCCAAATGATTTGTGAAGGAAAAACCCTCCCTCAAGCTTACTCTCTCGGTTGAAGGTGAAGAAAAGGGGAAAAATGGCTGAAATGTGAAAAAACGAATTTAAGGAGTTGATCGTCACGGACACGGCCCGTGCCGATCGGCACGGTCGCATACCTGGCCGACGTTGGCGACAGGTGGACTCGACCATGTCCCGCTTGACACGGTCGCGGCGCGAGGGCCTCCCGACGATGACCCGTCAAGCGGCGACTTCGGCATGACTCGGCCGTGCTGCGACAACATCGCCGGCGTGTCAGCGACGCTCGGCTTATCCGGAAGGGTTCGACTCGGCCGTGCCATACGACACGGTCGGGTCCAGAGGCTTACGCTTCTTCACTTTCCGGACTAGTAGGGAACGGGCTGTGTCGGAAGACACGGACGAGTTAGTTCGGCGGTGATCGCCAAAACCGAAAAATGAGCGGTTGAGCTAAAACGACCATAACTCTCTCGTCCGGACTCCGATTGACTCACCGTTTGAACCATTGGAAAGCTAACTCGATGCTCTATAATATTGCAAAGATTTAGAATTTTTGGAGTTACCAAAAATTAATGGTGATCTAACAAAGTCGAACTCATATGAGGAAAGTTGAAACAATGAACAATAACGATACACAACTCGAAGTTTTTCCGAACGGTGAACACGGTGAAAGAACATGATTAATGAATGATTATAATTGAGTGAAAATCCACAGAGTGACAATCACCGAATGAAATTACTGAATGATAATGACTGAATTACAACCGGGTATTACATATTCCTCCTTTGGGATGCGAAATAAGTTTGGGGGGGGGGGGGGGGGGGGGAGAGTGCGGGTTTGTTAATTTCTTTACGTGTGAGTACCTTGTTTGCCTTGTATCTTTATTTGCTTGTGTTGGTGCCCGTTTTTTTTATTTGTGCTTATCATATTGGTGTTGCGTGGTTTTGGCTTTTGTTGCTTAGTTTTTAGTTTTTGTTATGTTCATTTTCGTTTGGTGTGTTTGCTAGTTTCTATTTTATTTTTTAGGTCGTAGTAGTGTTTTGCTTTCGTGTTTGCTTTTATTTGCTTTTCGTTGTTTGCTTTGAGGCCTTGCTTGTCTTAGTTTTTCTTTTTTCGTGAATTTTTCGTGCTTCTATTTGTGTGATACCGATGTTACGACCTTTGTTTTCTCTCAAGAAAGCAGTCGAGTTTTAGTCGAGTTGTAGTCGATTATTTCATTTTGCATAGTATTCATTTAGGTCCAAAATTTTTCGTGATTGTAGAGGTCTTGGCGGATAAGAGACGATACATACTTGTTTTAAAATCACCGTCAATACGTTTGGTTACATCTTCCGGATAGTGAGTCGTCTTGTTTCTTTAGTCGTGTTGGCACTTAGATTGAGTTTAGAGGCGGTCGGTTTTCCCAAAATCGAGATAATGTTGTTCTATGAAGGGAAGTCTAGTAACCGGGAATTCGCGTGACCCGTTGTTTGCCCTCGCGTAAAGCAGCGACTCGATTAGACTAGTGATTTAGATATTTCACATGTGCCAATGATAGGAAGCCTAATGGCAAGGGTATTCGCGTGACCATTGTTTACTCTCCCGCAAAACGGCGACCTTGATTCGGACATGCGGAAATTATATATTCGAGTTGTTTCTACGCTGTAAACGGGAACTTAGTAACTAGAAGCATCCATGTGCCCCATGAGTGTCTTTTACGTCAAACGGTTTCCTAATACATGAGAATGGAAGTTCCACCTAGGATTACCCGATGAAACATCCGAGATCCTAACCTAGTGGTCAACTCGAATCAAATTCTTGAACATATATTTAAGGGAATCTGTCCAGAGGTTTATTTGTTATGAAACTCGTGAAAATTGTGCCACTAGGCGTGTAACAGGATGAACTAGCTTGTTTATTTTAGCTTTGTCATATTGACGGTCGATTTGACTCACGTTTTGTTAATCTTTGGTGGATCTTCTTCATGAGCGAGTGATTAGGGTGAACTTGATTACTTTGCGGAATCATTATTCGAGTGCGGCTCGCTTTACGACACACGGATTATTTAGAGAGAATTACAGGATAGTATTGATTAGGTTGAACACTATGAGTTGCACGATGATTCACGACATTCTTTTTCTTTTCTTTTTGTTGTTCGGGACGAACAAGGCTTAAGTTTGGGGGGGGTGGGGGGGGGGTTTGATAAGTAGTAATTTTACCACATTTTTCTAGGATTTCATACTAGGTTTTTATCTCGTTTCGTGATTAATGTGCTCGTATTTGGCTTATTTATGATTAGTCGAGCCGTATTACGCGTTTGGGTTGGTTTTAGTGTGTTTGCAGGTTTTTAGAGCCAAAAGGACCCAAAACGAGACAAAGGACCGAGAGTCGAGTCACGAACGGAAGAAACGGATTTTTGCAAGAGACAGACCACCCTATCGGCCCGACTATCGGCCGATAGGTGCGTCCGAAAGGTGTTCCTGCCCTACCGAGTGAAGTCGATCGACGAACCAACTATCGGCCAGCCTATCGGCCGATAGGCCAGTCCGATAGGCTGCCCAGCGGACTCTCGTATTTTGACTTATTATGACTCTTTTGGATAGATTTTGTTTCCTAGATTAGGGCTAATCGGGAGTTTAACCCCCTTAGGCTATATAAACCTCCTCCTAGACCTAGTTTTGGGGGGTTGAATCATTCTTTTTCATCCTTTATCATCTTAAGCATAATTTTACATCTTCTTAGCAAAAATCCGATAGGCTGGGCCGATAGGGTGGTCTGTCTCTTGCAAAAATCCGTTTCTTCCGTTCGTGACTCGACTCTCGGTCCTTTGTCTCGTTTTGGGTCCTTTTGGCTCTAAAAACCTGCAAACACACTAAAACCAACCCAAACGCGTAATACGGCTCGACTAATCATAAATAAGCCAAATACGAGCACATTAATCACGAAACGAGATAAAAACCTAGTATGAAATCCTAGAAAAATGTGGTAAAATTACCACTTATCAGCAGTGTGTGTGGCAGTGTGTGTGCTGTGTGTGTGTGTGTTTGTGTGCTGTGTGTGTGTGTGTGTGTGTTTGTGTGTGTGTTTGTTTGTGTGGCAGTGTGTGTGTGTGTACTGTATGTGTGTGTGTGTGTGTGTTTGTGCGGTGTGTGTGTGTGTGTGTTTGTGTACTGTGTGTGTTTGTCTTAGTGTGTACTGTGTGTGTTTTTTGTGTTGTGTGTGTGTGTGTGAGTGTGTGTGTGTGTGTTTGTTTGTGTGCTGTGTGTGTGTGTATTTATGTGTGTATGGCAGTGTGTGTTTAACTCTAGTTTGTGTGTGTGTGGCTAACTCTAGTTTTAATTGTCAATATGTAGGCCAATTTTGATGTTAGTCAGATTAGCAATCTTGGTCATTTTCAGAAGAAGTCTTTACAGTCAATTGGCGTAAAATGGAGGCAATTTAAGTCTGATTTGACCGGTGAGTACTTATATGGTCCAAGCAAAGGAAAATCTCCTTGTGACAAGTATGGTATCTCCGAGGAGGACTGGAGAGACTTCAAAAAGATTCGTGAGGACTCCGCTTGGGAGGTATAACCGAAAAAAACGTTTTAAGTTTTTTTTTTTAAAGTTCAATACTGAAAATAATGAACACACAATCAAATAAAATAATTTCTAATTAATAACATAAAATCTGAATAAAAAAATGTTTTAAATTCGAAAATATTTGTAATATATATTACAATATTCATAAAAGGATTGTACAATAACCTGAAAATAATTTTACATGAATCAAATAAAACAATTTCTAATTAAGAACCTATTTCTAATTAAAAACATAAAATTTGGAAAAAATGTTTTGAATTTGAAAATATTTATAAAATTATTTATGGATTATTTGATACTTGTAACAGGAACAAAGAAGTAAGAAACAAGAATTAGCAAAAATGAACATTCCGCATTATATGGCTCGAGAAGGGTACGACTTGGTGGATATACGGGAGATGGAAAGGAATATGAAGGAGCGTCGAGAAGTATCTAAATCTGAAGAAGATATTGTTATTGATCCCTCATCTCCACCTACGCGTCATCAAAGGTGGAAGCTTGGTCATACAAAAAGACGGGGGGTACGTCATCCGATGCTGCACGGGAGATTGTCGAGAGGATTGTAAGTTCTTTTTTAAGAATTATTTTTTCTTGTAAGAAAAATAAAAAGCTCCACTTTTTGTTGCTGAGTGTTAGCAAATACTAAAAATTTGAGGTAAATTATTTAATTTATTAAATATAAATAACCACTTTTCTACCCAATTATTTTTATCTACATTCTTGTATTTTTTTTTTCACCTTCATCAACTTGTATTAGTTGTTTGCATATTTCAAAATTTTGTAATATGGTGCCAAATTAAATTTTTATAGGATGATTTGAAGAAGCAGTATACACAAGGTACCTTCATTCCTGAGGGACGACAAGATATATTGGCGGCTGCCATTGGGAGACCCGAGCACCCTGGTCGTGTCCGTGGCATTGGTTTTGGTGTGGGTATTCGCGATTACTTTGGACGATCATGTGGACCGACGTCTTCCGTAAGTGAAGATGTGTTGGAGCAGCTAAGGAAGAAAATCACCCTTGATGTCACACAGACTTTGATGAAAGGGTTCGTCCAGACAATGGGTGCTAATTCCCAGCGGCTGTAACACCCCCAAGATATTCGAGGTGTATTACAGCGCCGTGGACCCCCTACATGGGACCCACCAGGCTAACACAATAAAACACCACTCGACTAACCATCTCGGTTAGCAAGGAAACAACTATTAACAACAAGAACATAAAACAACACGTCCGGTACAACCGGCATAATAAACATCAACCGACAAATACGATGCTCCAACGAAGTCCAAACACAATCCGAAAAGAAAAGCCTAAGTACTCGCGAGTACTATCTATAAGTTTACAATTTGGAAAACATCCACATCAAAAGAGACAGTAGGAAATAACATGACTCAATTGCACATGTCAACAACCTTGGCCAACATCCTCGTACCATCCCAGCGCCCGCTCGTCATTGAACATAACACGAAATCCATAACAAGAATTTCCCGACAACGGGTCCCCAAAGGGGTTAGCAATTACGCTAGTACAAGTATTCAAGGCAAACCAATCGCTTACACATTTCATAGTACATGCACCAATATCAATTGAAAGTCAAAACCGGACATGTCTTTTCCGAAAATAAACAGTCGAACAATTAGCCTTGAGAACAGGCGGCGATACATTCTCACTCGGGGCCTCACGGGGACCCTAACGAGTTGGCTACAAATACGAGAAAAACAAAACTACGCACACGCTAAGCCGTGAGAACAGGCGGCGATACATTCTCACTCGAGGCCTTGCAAGGACCACTAACGAGTTGGCTAGCGGTGCGAAACTCGTGAAATCCGGGCGGCGGATAGATTTCCCTCCTTGACCCCGTCAGCCAACACGAGGTGAGTTACACACAAATAACATACATCACCATTTCATGTTAAGCTTAAAGGTTTCCAAAAATACTTGCCTTGAATTATTGACGCAACGAACTAAAGGAAGTCACCGACGAACGCGAGGAACCACTGAAACCGAACCTAACGATTCGAAGAATACAATCACAACCATTTCTAAATGAATACGGAATTGGAATACACCAAAACCCGCCTACGATTCATGTATATTCGTATATAAACAACAACGAGGGCGGACCACAACCAAACCCTCTCGATTAGTAAAAATCACGAAATATACCATGAATCCGTAGGGAAACTAAGAATACCAACAATATTAATCATATTCATCATGAATTAATCGACAAAACGGAACGAATCGGACAAAACGCGAAAATCCCCAAATCTACCCAAAAGTAGGGTTCTAA
This sequence comes from Orobanche coerulescens, assembly GCA_033398695.1. Classification (NCBI taxonomy): domain Eukaryota; kingdom Viridiplantae; phylum Streptophyta; class Magnoliopsida; order Lamiales; family Orobanchaceae; genus Orobanche; species Orobanche coerulescens. The sequence goes on along the minus strand of CM065815.1, from coordinate 115,591,998 downwards.
AGATCTAACCTTGATTATTTGGATCGAAGGATGTTATAGGATGATTGATCAACGATATAACCCCAAGGACTTCATGGATTTGTTGTTCAACAACATGGTTTCGTCTCCTCCGAAACCCTTGGGACCGAAGAGAAATGAAATGAAAAATGACGGAGAAAGTCGTCTCTGTCATTTTTATCTTGGGCGGAACTAGCGTCGCTAGCCTTTCCCGCCTAGCGTGCGCTTATCGGCCAAGACGGCCGAGCACACTCGGCCATGGCCCGCACGACCCGGCACCACCGACCACCCTGCCGACCGTGACTCGACCGCCCGACTCCCGCTAGCGTGCGCTACGGCCGAAGCCCGCACGCGCTAGCCGACTGGCCCGGAGCCACCGGGTGACAACTCATCCGTGCGTACGCTAGTCGGCCGCGGCGTGCGCTACCTCGCGGTTAGCGCGCTCGACCGGCGATGGCGTCGCTACCCGCCGATCCTGGCCGAGTCCGAACCTCGAATACCTCTGTCCGTGCCCGATAGCGTCACTGGCCGACTCGGCAGGCGCTACATCGAGCTAAGCGCGCAGCCGCCCCGGCCGTGGCGTGCGCTTACGCCGGTTCTGCCGTGCTGCTCGGCGATGTCAAGACTCGTCCGGCCGATCCGCACCCGTCCGGCCACCGCCACCGCCACGACCCGACGCCGATTTCCGAAAACGCACGAGCGGACACGGCGAAAAGTTCGCGGACGGCGTCAACGACTCGAGATGAAAACGTAATGCAATAATTAATCATACGCGACCAAGAAAAGGGTCAAGGCGACAAATACAGATATGGATACCCGTAATTTTCAAGAAATTACAAAATGGCCCAAAACGCCCGAAATCACGATACGTGATCGAATAACCAAACCGAAGTTCACAACACGTCTAACAAAGTTAAACGGACTTGCGGGAAACTCAAACAAATAGCTTGACGAGATTCGCAAGAATCGAACTCAAGTGCGGAAAAGTCGCTAAAACCACGAACTCAACAAAACAACACCGAAACGAACTCGGATGACAAAAAGTGTAGAATTAATCATTCTCGGAATGACGAAGCAGTCATGAGCGAGCCACAAACGGACTCGGTCGAAAAAGAAATTTACCGAAAATCGAAAATTGCGGATATTACATTCTACCCTCCTTAAAAGAAGTTTCGTCCCGAAACTTAAAATAAGTAGGGAGAAGCAATATCCTTTGCCAGAAAACTCGACGAGATACACAAAACCGAAGACTCGCGCCCGACGGCGAAACGCGCAAGGAACGCAAAGAGACATACGGCGAGAAAATACGCTCTAGGGCGACTAACACAACGTCACCGGTAGAGACATAATAAAATCAACGAGTGACAAGCGTCATCAAATAGACAATCCAATCGTCGATTATCCGAACAATCACAAAACTCAACGAACGAAAATCAATACGATTGACCAACCCAACGGTTCATCAACCCAAAACGCGAGTCAACGCCCGAACAAATACGAAATTCCACCGCCCAAGGGTTGGAAGATCGAAAGCGAGACTAATTTCCCGAACTTAAGGGAACTACGAAGGAGCACAGGCGCTCAACAATCACGAAGCGAGAACAAAAACCGAACAAGCAAGCGATTGAGACAACAAGAATCGAACAATCATGTCCGAAACACGTAGGATAATAAAATTCAAACAACAACTCCCGGGATGACACGGTGAGAACGACAAGACGTGCATTCCCACAATATCCACAGAAAGGGAATAGCGATTGAAAAGCCACAATGACAAGCGAGTTATTAGAAACAATACCACCTCGTTCGATCAACAAAAGCAAGGGATAGGGAAAGTTCGAAATGTTAACGAGCATAAGCGAGTTGATAGAGCCAAAATACGAAGTTAAAATTCGATCCACTTGAATAAAAGAACTATTAGAACCAAAGATGTTACTTAGAACAAGGTTTACAATAGTCGAACCGAATTCGGAAGGTCACAGCGATAACCGGATCGACTCAAAACCAGATTACGGCTCGCTCGAGCGATGAAACCAAGGTACGTAACAAGTTCATAAGGTATCAATGAACACGAGCGAATCGATAGATTGGAGAAAGAGAAGATATAGAAGTCAAAATAGTACGGGTATTACTTTTGACCTCGCCCCCGAAACTCACCACAACGGAACCAAGGTAACAATACAACAAGCAACCGACACAACGTGGAACAATCACCGATGCACACAATCATACCAATCCGATCTCTAACAGCTCGCATATATGCGATAAAGCATAAACCGCCACGGCGACAACATCAATACCAATATCACACCCCTCACAGAGGCTACCACGACAAGCGTGTGGCGAGCGACTCAACGCTCACACCACCAATTCAACAACAACTCGGGGTTAACATCCTAACGAGTACGAACATCTCACATATATTCCCGGACCACAAATAGGAATGATAGGTTTTGAAAACGAAAGCCACCTTTGAAAATAACTTGTAAGCACCAGTTGATCTTGAGTATCATATATCAAAAAGTAGTACAAACATCGTCATCGAGACTCAAAACAATCATCTTGCGTTTGAAAAAAAAGAAATGAAGACACCTTTCGTTAAATTAAAACTTGTCTGCTATATTCGACCGTCGGGTCTAAGCGAATGCATTTCTAAATCATTAGAAATATTTCAAAATATTTTGATCCTCACAGTAGAATAATTTTGAAACATAGCGTGACACTAGTAGGCATCTTGAGAGCAACCTTTGTGAGAAAATAATTTATTTTAAAAGTACGTCTCGAGGTTTATTTTCTAAGATACTCAAGGTTTTTCGAAGTCTGATAGGCCGGAATGCCCAAAATTATGCGTATCAACATTTACTTAAACACATCATATCACACGCATCAAATCGCTCAAAATCACGGCGGTGATATACAATCCTCGGGATATGTTCAACAACATCGTTAAAACAACAATCGGTTTATCAAAGCTGGATGGAAAAGCGATATCAAGAACAAAACTCCAAAAAGTCAACTCTCGGATTCAAGAAAATACCTAGATTCGCGAAGAACAATGGATTACATGATGTTAAAAATCGTCTAGGATACTCCAAAACACCTTTGGATGGAAGAAAAATCAGCCCGGATGCGAAACCGAGTCGCTACGTCTCAAACTCATGGAGGAAGGAGAAGAAATGAAGAAAAATGCAACTTCTAGGCGGTGTCCGGTATTTATCTTCGACACAATTAAATGCGCTAATCATTAAGGTTAGCGTGCGCTATCACGGCACCAAACAAAACTCGACCAAAAATACCTTTGTTAGCGTCGCTAACCCCAAGTGTTTAGCGTGCGCTAACGAGAACTTCAGACCCGATCCGGTAGCTCTGGGCGCCTGAACTACCGAGGTAGCGTGCGCTATCCTCCCCTTAGCGTGCTACCAATGCACTCTTGCGCGCTAGGCTGCAAAGCGTAGCGTGCGCTAACGACCCACGAGACAACAACGAACACACGGAAAAATTACATGCCGTAAACCTTTCTCACAAGGATTTACCGTGCTAAGCACAATTTCCCATGTTATTTGAAAATGCTAAAAAGACCAATGACGGTAATATTTTTCCAAAGCTCACAAAATCATTTGTCAAACCATCATGAAATATTCAAGGCCAAAATGCCAAAACTTGATTCAAGGAATCGGTTTCGAAATAAAACTCAATTTGCAAAATACCGAAAGCCGTTTGAAAGAACTCACGCGTGGATAAAATACGGTACGAAAATACATCGGCGGTGACACTCCTCGTATAAACCAAATACGAGAGTCTAATAAACACATATCGTGAAATCAAAATCCACGAAGGATTCCATCATTTAACGACTAATCATACAAATAACTCGTGTCACACAAGGCACAACACAAGGAATGGAGTTTTACATCCATAGATCGCACGTAAGTGGCGACCACCCCTCGATACTAATCACGACCAATGATCTCAAGCGACGCGTCGCGATGCGACTAAGTCGGACAAAATCCGGCGAGACAAAACTCAACAAACACAACTTGACTCGCGACCTAGGTTTCCCAGGCTAATCGATTTTAAAATCGTATACTTTAGTTATTGAAAATAAACCGATAAGTTAAAAATCGTTTTCAAGACCCTTTCAAACACGACAAGGGCTTAACAATGGTAGCATTTTATAAAATGTCCCAAACACTTTGAAACACGACCTTTAAATACGACGCAAGTTTTTATTTGAAAATACAAGTGGCTCGCCCAAATTCATGTCACTTTTCAAAAACCCACAATACGATCAAATCTCGGAGATTTTCAAGCATGCACGCCGCATGTATTATTATTAATAGAAACACATTGGTTGTAAATAACAATAATTAGCCAAGTACCAACAATTCCGGACACACTCATATACGACATTCAAAAATCACTAGTTCAACAAGCGCAACTCGGGAATACTAATTCCAAGCATATGTCAAACTATCTCTTGAGTTTGTGAGCGTAACTAACCAAAGATCACCGATTTGGACATATGTCGAAACCCGGCTATGTGAGTTTCTCAACAAACTCTGCCATCAATACCTATCTGGAACATATCAATGTTCAAAACTTCTACATCATCTTGCACCCTTCGGTGTCGACTCATCGGTACATTCGGCTCAACATACATTTAGTATATCGCAATTACCAAACGCAGATTCCATCACACAAAGAAAAGACTAGAGAGTCAAGCCCTCTCACAATATACCACGGAGCAAAACTCGGATCTTTCGATCAACAACGATCCCACCAATGCTAGGAAGTTTAGCGATGGAAGGCTCGCAAAGCGACAAGCGGTCAAGCCCGAGCAGGCGCACATACTCCCGAGAGAGACAAAGGACGGCGCAATACTAGAATCAAAAGTACACAACCGGATGGATCGAGAAACAACTCGACAATAAGTACGAGAGAGGCAATCACGGTTCGAGAAGTGGAATTTCAATACGAGAAAACAAGAGAATTGAGTAAGGAAAACTTACGAGCCTTTGGATGTCTTGAGATGCCGGCGCGGTGTGACAATGTGCAAAACAAAACACAACTAGACCCAAATAACCAACAAGCCTAGGTATCCATAAACCTAGAGCTCTGATACCATTTTCTGTAACACCCCCAAGATATTCGAGGTGTATTACAGCGCCGTGGACCCCCTACATGGGACCCACCAGGCTAACACAATAAAACACCACTCGACTAACCATCTCGGTTAGCAAGGAAACAACTATTAACAACAAGAACATAAAACAACACGTCCGGTACAACCGGCATAATAAACATCAACCGACAAATACAGTAACTCCAACGAAGTCCAAACACAATCCGAAAAGAAAAGCCTAAGTACTCGCGAGTACAATCTATAAGTTTACAATTTGGAAAACATCCACATCAAAAGAGACAGTAGGAAATAACAAGACTCAATTGCACATGTCAACAACCTTGGCCAACATCCTCGTACCATCCAGTAGCCCGCTCAAATGCAGTGAACATAACACGAAATCCATAACAAGAATTTCCCCGACAACGGGTCCCCAAAGGGGTTAGCAATTACGCTAGTACTAGTATTCAAGTCAAACCAATCTATTACACATTTAATAGTACATGCACCAATATCAATTGAAAGTCAAAACCGGACATGTCTTTTAGGAAAATAAACAGTCGAACAATTAGCCTTGAGAACGGGCGGCGGCATACATTCTCACTCGGGGCCTCACGGGGACCCTACGAGTTGGCTACAAATACGAGAAAAACAAAACTACGCACACGCTAAGCCGTGAGAACAGGCGGCGGCATACATTCTCACTCGAGGCCTTGCAAGGACCACTAACGAGTTGGCTAGCGGTGCGAAACTCGTGAAATCCGGGCGGCGGATAGATTTCCCTCCTTGACCCCGTCGGGCCAACACGAGGTGAGTTACACACAAATAACATACATCACCATTTCATGTTAAGCTTAAAGGTTTCCAAAAATACTTGCCTTGAATTATTGACCTTGACGAGCGGAAAGGAAGTCACCGAGCAACGCGAGGAACCAATGAAACCGAACCTAACGATTCGAAGAATACAATCACAACCATTTCTAAATGAATACGGAATTGGAATACACCCGAAAACCCGCCTACGATTCATGTATATTCGTATATAAACAACAACGAGGCGGACCACAACCAAACCCTCTCGATTAGTAAAAATCACGAAATATACCATGAATCCGTAGGAAACTAAGAATACCAACAATATTAATCATATTCATCATGAATTAATCGACAAAGCGGAACGAATCGGACAAAAAGCGCGAAAATCCCCAAATCTACCCAAAAGTAGGGTTCTAAAGATCTAACCTTGATTATTTGGATCGAAGGATGTTATAGGATGATTGATCAACGATATAACCCCAAGGACTTCATGGATTTGTTGTTCAACAACATGGTTTCGTCTCCTCAGAAACCCGGCCATGAACCGAAGAGAAATGAAATGAAAAATGACGGAGAAAGTCGGCCTGTCATTTTTATCTTGGCGGAACTAGCGTGCGCTAGCCTTCCGGCCTAGCGTGCGCTATCGGCCCGATGTCGGCCGAGCACACTCGGCCATGGCCCGCCACGACCGGCACCGACCAATTCTGCGGCCGTGACTCGGCCCGACTCCGCTAGCGTGCGCTGGCCGGAAGCTTGCGCGCGCTAGCCGGCTGTCCGGTAGCCAGCTGGGTGACAACTCATCCCGTGCGTCGCTAGTCGGCCGGCGGCGTCGCTACCTGCCGGTTAGCGCGCGCTCGGCCAAGCGATGGCGTGCGCTACCGCCGATCTGGCCGAGTCGAACCTCGAGAATACCTCTGTCCGGGCCCGATAGCGTCTGTTGGTGACTCGGCAGCGTGCGCTACGCTGCCGAGCTAAGCGCGCGGCGTCCGGCCGTGGCGTGCGCTACGCCGGTTCTGCCGTGCTGCTCGGCGATGTCGGCACTCGTCGGCGATCCGCACCCGTCCGGCCAGTGCTCGGCCGCCACGACCGACGCCTCGATTTCCGAAGCGCGCAGGCGGACACGGCGAAAAGTTCGCGGACGGCGTCAGCGACTTCGAGATGAAAGCGTAATGCAATAATTAATCATACGCGACCAAGAAAAGGGTCAAGGCGACAAATCTGAGATATGGATACCGTAATTTTCAAGAAATTACAAAATGGCCCAAACGCCCGGAAATCACGATACGTGATCGAATAACCAAACCGAAGTTCACAACACGTCTAACAAAGTTAAACGGACTTGCGGGAAACTCGAAGCAATGATTTGGACGAGATTCGCAAGAATCGAACTCAAGTGCGGAAAAGTCGCTAAAAACCACAGAACTCAACAAAACAACACCGAAACGAACTCGGATGACAAAAAGTGTAGAATTAATCATTCTCAGAATGACGAAACGGTCATGAGCGAGCCGTCAAAACGGACTCCGGTCGAAAAAAGAAATTTACCGAAAATCGAAAATTGCGGATATTACAGCGGCCTGTTGATATTCATACACCGGATGAGGTTACTCGTGTTAGCACGAAGGGTAGTTGTGCTGATGCTATTTATGGCCCTTCCGGAGAGAGGCCTGCGACTGGAGACACTCATCGAGTTGGATTTTATGTGAGCAGGCCTCCTCCCGTCTAGTTGCTATCGGTAGGGTTATTCGGGCGATTCGACCCTACATAGTGCTCCTTTACCGGCTCATTTGGTTAAGGTAGTGGTTGAGGAGGCCGTAGATGCAGTATTTGAAGTCCTGTGGCGGCGATGAGGTGAGAGTCGTGGGGAAGCTTTAGGTGGATTTATTGCATGGCCACGAGATTTTGTTTTCTCCTATTTTTCAAAAGTAAATATTTTCTTTTTCTTTTTAGTAACTCAAACAAAATAAATTATTTCAAATGTACTTGTATTTTATACTCTACTATATGAAATAGGATATTCAGCAACCAAGGAAGCAGACTCATCACAATGACGGGTCGAGGACCAAAGATGACATCATGAAAGACTTACTTAGTGCTGCGTCAAGTCTTTACAATAATCCGTTATCAGTGCCGTGGGATGCAGCTATCTTTGGTTGTGGTGGTTAGGGGTGTTCAAAACCGGATATCCGGACTTTCGGATATCCGAAAGTTCGGATAGTAGATTTTGATATCCGATATCCGTATCCGAAATTTCGGATATCCGATTTTCGGATATCCAAAATTTTGGATACGGATATTGGATATCCGAATATCCGGAAAAAATATGAATTTTATTCGGATACCCTTATATTCGGAAAAAAATATTCGGATTTGGATATCGGATATCCGAATATCCGAAAAAACTTTGGATATGGATATCGGATATCCGAATATCCGAATACCTTCTATTATTTAAAATATAAAAAAATAAAAAATTTAGGATTTTTCAGATATTTCGGATATCCGAATATACGATTTTCCTGAAAAGTACTATCCGATATCCGAATCCGAAGTTTCGGATATTCGAAAATTTGGATATCCAAATTTTCGGATATCCGAATTTTCGGATATCCGGAACTTCGGATTTTCAAATATTTCGGATCGAATATCGGATATCGGGTATTTTTGAACACGCCTAGTGGTGGTGATGATGTTCCATTGTACATCGCTCACACTGATATTTTAGAGATCGTTCAAGGAAACAAGTGGCTTAGTTTTTCAGTTGTACAGCTTTGGACTATGTGAGTAATTTCCTTTATGGAATTTTCTCACATTCGTAGTATGTGTATGTGTACAATGTGTGTGTTTGTGTGTGCTGTGTGTGTGTGTGTGTGTGTGTGTGTGTGCAGAGTGTGTTTGTGTGTGTGTATGTGCAGTGTGTGTGTGTGTGTGTGTGCACTGTGTGTGTTTGACTGTGTGGCAGTGTGTTTTTTTTACTGCGTGCAGTGTGTGTAGTGTGTGTGTGTGCAGTGTGTGTGTGTGTGCAGTGTGTGTGTGTGTATTGTGTGGCAGTGTGTGTATTTTTAATGTGTGGCAGTGTGTGTGTGTTTGTGTGTGGAGGGTTTTTTTATATTAATATTTTGCTTAACAAATTAGGTATTTGCCTAATATGAATGTGGGCACGATGGACGAGGATTTGTATGGATATTTTGATCCTCAATCCATACAAAATATGGGACAGAGGGGAGAGGAAATCTCGAGATATATATCGACGCGTATGCTTGAGTCGAAGAAGAAAATATACATGGGAGATTACCATCATAAGTAAGTTAAAGATTGTAAATTTCAAAATATTTTCTTTTTAACAAAACTATTTCTTTATTATATTACAACATAGTTTAGTAATATATTTTTTCTTTCAAATGAATTTATCAATGTAGGCATCATTGGCAACTTCTGGTCATTGTGCCAGCAATAGGAACTATTATATGGTTTTGCTCATTACATAGTTGGCCTGACTCTCGCATTAAGGCCATACTCAGAAAGTAAGATTTTATTTATAACATATTTGCTTGAAAATTTTATATCAACGACACAATATATTATTGTTACTTTTAAGCAGTGCCGTGACCGCATTCAAGACCATGGATGGTATCCATACAAGTAAAACAAAGCAGACGGTTAGTTGGATATATCCCAAGGTAATACATTTAATTACATGAGTGTAAATATGTGTGTTTGTGTGTGTAAATATTTGAGTGTGTACGACAACATTGTTTTTGGAAACACGAATTATTTTGGGATAGACGTGGTTAACGTCGTAAGGATCTTCTCCCTTTGGGATAGATGTTAACTTTCATCTTAAGGATCTTCTCCCAACATATCGTGTATGAAGTGTCCGTTTGTTTATGTTTTTTTTTTCTGTGCAGTGTGTTTGTGTGCAGTGGCAGTGTGTGTGCTGTATGTGCGTGTTTGTGTGTGTTTGTGTGCTGTGTGTGTGTATATGTGCCGTGTGTTTGTGTTTGTGTGTTTGTGTGCAGTGTGTGTGTGTGTGTGCTGTGTGTACTGTGTGTGTATGTGTGTGTTTGTATATGTTTTTTTTGTGTGCAATGTGTGTGTGTACTGTGTGTATGTGTGTTTTTGTGTATGTTTGTGTGCAGTGTATGTGTGTGTGCAGTGTGTACTGTGTGTGTTTATGTTTGTGTGTGTATTGTGTGTTTGTGTTGGTGTTTTTTTTCTGTGTTGTGTGTGTGTGTATGTTAGTTTGTGTGTGTGTGTGTATGTTTGTTTGTGTGCAGTGTGTATGTGTGCTGCGTGTACTATCTGTGTTTATGTTTGCGTGTGTACTGTGTGTTTGTGTTGGTGTTTTTTTTCTGTGTTGTGTGTGTGCAGTGTGTGTGTGTGCTGTGTGCACTATCTGTGTTTATGTTTGTGTGTGTACTGTGTGCTTGGGTTGGTGTTTTTTCTGTGTTGTATGTGTGTGCAGTGTGCGTGTGTGTTTTTACTATTTGTGCAGTATGTGTGTGCAATGTGTGTGTGTGTGTGTTTCCTGTTTGTGCAGTGTGTGTGTGTGTGCTGTGTACTGTGTGTTTTTATGTTTGTGTGTACTGTGTGTTCGTGTTGGTGTTTTTTCTGTGGTGTGTGTGTGTGCAGTATGTGTGTGCAGTGTATGTGTGTGTGTGTGTTTACTGTATGCACTGTGTGTGTGTTTTCTATGTGTGCAGTGTGTGTGTGTGCAATGTGTGTGTCTGTGTGTGCAGTGTGTGTGTTTGTGTGCTTTATGTGGTTGTGTCAGTGTGTATGTTTCTTACTATGTATGTTGTGTGTTGATTTTATTTACTGAAAGCGACTCATATAATTGTGTCTTATTTGTTTTAGTGTAATAAACAAAATGGAGGTTGGGAGTGTGGTTATTATGTTATCACTAGATGTCGACTATCGTCTGAGCGCGTATTTTGGATGGTTGGATGGAGGTAGTATATTTTTAACTTGAAGTGGTGATAAAACTGTTTACTCGTTTACATTTAAAGTTTGTTTATTATACGTTTATATGTGCAGATGTTTGATGATGTTGGAGCACTGTCTTATGATGTTATTATTAAAATTCGAGCTGATTGGGACTTGGAGGATCAAAATCGTCTTGCGACATGATTTTGGTGTTTTTGTGTGTGAATTATTTGTATGAATTGTACATTTGATATTTGTATGAATTATTTGGTTGAATTGGTGTTTTTTATATTAACTTTTTCAATAAATTGGTGGTTAATGAATTTGGTGTTGGTTAGTTCTTTTCGGTGTGTTTGTATTCGATGAATTGGTGGTTTATTGATTAGTTTGATCCGAGTCAGGTACTGGATTGTGCAAAATAATGCCAAAATTTGGGGAAAATCTGGACAAAATAACGGTTCATTCAAAACCCATGATTAAATTTTGAAACTTCAACAGCGGTTCCGCCAAAACCGCTGTTAATTTGTAAACATAACGGCGGTTCTTGAACCGCCGTTACATATCAGCTGTTAATAGCGGTTACCGAAAAGCGCTGTTAAATGGCATGTTTAACAGCGGTTACACTTAACCGCCATTATTTTTATAATTCAACGGTGGTTACAAAAACCGCTGTTAAAATTAACAGTGGTACATATAGCGGCGGTTCCAGAACCGCTGTTAATTGGCCCAAATAGCCGCTGTTAAAAGCCTGTTTTGTAGTAGTGATAATAGCAATTGTTCAAAACTAACAAAAGCCCTATTGAGTAAACTAGATCATAAGTTCTAACGGCTAGTGCAGCAACTCTTGCTCCATTGCCGACTCTTATATCCACTTCCCCTTTCTTCAGTTCTCTATTGCTTCTCAACCCCTCCACATTTTTACAAATGTGAGATCCACATCCAGTATCCAATACCCAGGAGTTAGAAGTAGATAAGTTAACTTCTATAGCAAATATACCTGTGGCAGTCTCACTACCCTTGGTATGCTTTAGCTCTTCCAAGTAAACCTTGCAATTACTTTTCCAGCGTCCTGGTTTATTGCACTGATGGCAATTTCCATCTTTGGGAGCTTTAGCCTTGAAAACCGACTTAGTTAGGTCTCTAACTTTGGCAACTTTTGCTTTACCTTTTCTCTTGCCTTTGTTCTTGAAGGACTTTCCTTTACTGACCATCAGCACGTGGCTTGGTTTCTTCTTAATATTCTTCTCAACTGTTTTAAGCATCTCATGCAGCTCAGCAATGGACTTCTCCATCATATTCATATTATAGTTCATAATGAACTGATGGAAACTATCGGGCAATGAGTTCGGGATCACATCCGTGGAGTGCTCCTTAGAAAGTGGAATACCAAGCCTAACAAGATAATCAATATATCCTTTCATCTTGAGTGCATGAGCGCTGACAGGTGTCCCCTCAACCATCTTGCAAGCATACAAGGCTGGAAAAGTCTCATACCTCTCTTGCCTAGCGTGCTTTGATAAAGTTTCCTTGAGGTGAGAATTAAGCTCATAAGCTTCCATTTCTTCCAGATTCTTCTGAAGTTCTGTACAAATGGTACCAAAGATAATACAACTGACCTTAATCGAATCATCACAATGTTTCTTCATTTTATCGTTTGTTGCTTTAGCATTGTCAGCACGCACATCGAGAATTTTTCCTCAAGAACGTGCAACTTTCTTTCTTGCTTGAGAACTATTCTCAAGCTCCAGATTCAATCCAGATAGTTGCTGCCGTTTTCTTTGAGCTTGTCCTTCTCAAGGACGGATCGCAGCGAAATGGTAGATGTGTTGTTTGATGCCATTCTATTATCTATAAAATTCAATATGCAAAGTACTTAGTCACATTTTCTATTTCTCGAAAAATACTCCCGCTAAAACGAAATACCCTAAATTTTACAATATTTGTAATTTTAGTGGGCTAAGACCCCATTTTGCACAATTCTAAACTCAGTTTGGCATGGCCTAGAATTGAGCTACTTTAGGTGGATAACTCTTTATCGATTACATCATATGTAACTCTTAGATTATATTTATGAGATTTGGCATCTTATGCCCAAGCATGTTATAATCCCATCTTATGCCTTAAGGTAAACCTATTTTGAATTCTTAGTTCATTATAACACAGAGGTACCATCATTACCTATCCTACCTTACTAAGATAATCCGAGCACCCAACTTTGGCATGACCTGCTCAAGATTACCGAAGTCTTGATAGGTGTTTTAATTAAACGGCATTAAGAATATTTTAAATGAGGGGTTTTATCTTATGTTGCATGTCTATTTTGGCTAACATACATATAAACATACATCGCATCACATACTTCCATAGATTTAAATATACATAGTGTCACAAGACATAAAAAGCATAGGACCATGTATAGCATGACCATAATCCTAACGCGATTTTCATGAGCCAACATGAAAATCACAAAGGTCAACTTAAAGGGTATAATTGGTCTTCATTGATCTTCCAACTCCTTGGAACGCCATACGCGACTAATTGGCTCCCCGAGTCCTTCGTCTCCATTTTGTCTTCATAACATTAATGAAAATATACTACACTAGTAAAATTAAATTACAAGAGGAAAAATGACACGCAGGCCGTAAATTATAATAATAAATTAAAAAGAAGACTCGAAGGCCGTAAAAACCAATTATACTTAAACGACACGCAAGCCGTGAAATCAACCCAATAACTAATTGAAACATCCAATCACATTGGCCAATTTATGGTCATGCCATACACCATACACAAACCATAATTAATTATCATATAATTAATTAAACATACTATTAAAATTAATTATCACATAATTAATTTAACACAGTATAAATCTGTCTGACAGTTAGGTATATGATTAATATCGGCTCAAAATTCAACAATCTGAACATTAGCCAAGATGGCCGAGCAGACACTGGACGCATATGGCCGCGCGAGGATCAAGTGAAAAAAAAATCAAGAAAATTAATTAAATTTAAAGTTGAAAATCTTCAAGAAGGGTTCTATATAAAAATGTAAAAAAAAAAAAATTGGCACAATTAACTCCAAAAAATCGAAAATCTGTTAGGCTTGATCAGCAGAAAGTAAGAAATCCAAGGAGGAATGAATGTAGAAAAATATAGTATAATCTTGTCAAACAAAAAAATAACAAAAAAAAGAAGGTTTCTTTTGTAATGATCAATGCAAATATAGCACATAAATATGGGAGGAATATGAGCAGGTAACTGATTTCAGTTGAGAAATGGGTAGAAATATAGCAACTTGGGAATCACTTTTCCAAATAACAAATGCGTGAAGTTTAATTTTTCAAATGCCTTCTATTTCTAGTTTCGTACAGTTTAATGAGAAATGGACGCTTTAGATTTCCGATTTTGCTTCTGGTTCGACCTTAACAAAAATAACATCTACATTAGGAATTATTATTAAAAGTGATGTGTCTTTCTAATCTTGGTTGTAGATACATAGATGGAAGGTTAGATCCTTCTAGAGGTAGTAGGATCACATTAGATGTCTTACCTTATATAGGAATCCATGTATGGAAGAACTCTCATTGTAATGCCTATATAAAGGCCCCTCTATCAGTGTTATGAATACAATTGATTGACCCTATTTACAGTCTTTTTACTTTCTACTGAAACACGTTATCAGCACGTAGTATCTCAACTGAGTAGGAAAAATTCGTCCAAAATCCCGAAAAAAAAAGGTTGCGGCTGAAAAACCCTAATCTCCGCCGCGCCGCCACCCCCAATACGTAGCAACCCTGTAGCAAATCGCCGGAGTCCCAGTCGGGCTCTGCACCCCAGCACCAGATCCGAAGAAAAAAAAATAGAAAATTCGGATTCCTTTTTCTGCAAATCGTAGCCCCCTCCCCGCCGCCACCGCTGTCCCTCCATCGATCCAGATACCGGCCAATCAAAATCGGAAACCCTAAGCACATTTTCGCCCGCTGCCAGCCTGCCATCATCCTCTCGCCGCCGCCGGAATCCAGATCTATAGCAGCAACCCTAGCCGACGGCCACCTTCTGTAAGCCCCGTTGTCGTCTTCCTCGCGAGCAACCCACCGCTCGCCCCTCACCTTCAGCTCCCGCCACACCAGATCGGCCCGTCGCGACTGGAGCTTTGTGGAACCAGACCACCACCACCAGACTCGCCCCCCACCTCGTGAACCAGTCTGTCACAATCTGAATCGCAGCCATAGATGAACAACCTGGTTGGATTCAAGCACCTCCGTTACCGCAAAGTGCTCTGATTATGCCTATGACCTAACCCATCCCCAGTCCAAGTCCGACGCAATCCAGGTCGTTTTGGCCTTGTTGCCCAATCTGAAATGCTGAACCGTTGCTGCCCAGCACGAC
The DNA here is from genome assembly GCA_033398695.1 of Orobanche coerulescens. Lineage (NCBI taxonomy): Eukaryota > Viridiplantae > Streptophyta > Magnoliopsida > Lamiales > Orobanchaceae > Orobanche > Orobanche coerulescens. The sequence goes on along the minus strand of CM065815.1, from coordinate 115,576,743 downwards.
CTGCTGCTGCCCAGCTCGACCCGGATATAATGACCTGATCCGTTTCCAATTGCAGACCCAGTCCAGATTCGATATTCGTCCCAGACCGTGAAGAATCAAGACGATCAAAACGTTAATTGGAACAAAGATGGCAATTTATGAAATAAATTGACGGTATGCCTAGAAAAGAATCAGGTCTTTCCCATAAGGAGCAGATTTTTCGATTGGAGATCCGACCTCATCCAATACCGAGCTGCTGCACCGCCGCGCCCGAGTCCTTTTTCGGCCGATTATCGAGCCCAGTAGCCCTTTTCGGGCATTTCTCAACTCTCTATTTTCCTAATTCATAATTCATTTATCATTAACTTGTATGTTTACGAATCTAACTATGTTTATGCTTTACGTGGCATATAGGAAAATATATTGCTCATGATGATGTGCAAAATATGGAGAGAAGCCATATTTATTATCCCGTTCAAGTATCAGAGTAAATATGGAATCGAGTACCATGAAAATATATTGCTCATATGGAGAGAAGCTCCCGTTCAAGGATTCAAGCAAATATGGAACCAAGTACCCACGTAAGACTTTATTAAAGTTCTCGTTTTTCAATTCCTCTCTTTTGGGAAATTTTCTTTTTGTGGGAATTGGGTATTTGGGTTCTTTACCTCCCACGCTACTTTGCGGTGGATGAGACTATGAGAGGTGGTATCACTCTCGTATGTCGAAGTAAACTGTGTGACGGTCCTGGGGGAGTCACGAATAATTGTTGAAAGTCGATATTTATGGTTGTTGCATACACCACGTTTTGGGTGCGATTTGACGTCGCCGTTTTGTCGATTTTAAACCAACAATTGAATAAAATGAATATTGTCGGTAACGGTAAAGTTATGACTTGTTCATGATTAGTCACGGAATTATGACGTACAAATGGGACAAACATCGATTACGACGGATATGTCGTGGTTAAAATCGATTTGTGACGGAATTGTCACGTTAAATTGAGCGACCACCACGTTGGTCTTGACCCAATCCCATACTTGGAAAACTCCATCTTTCATCCTATTAAAATAAAATATTACATGTGGGTGTAGTCATGCACCGTCTCCTTGCAATAAGATATATGAAAGAATGTACGAGTAATTCTCATGAATTTTAACATGTAAAGCAATGGCATATTGCGTTAAGTACATGAATTCGTTGACCTCGATTATAGTTCGTATGACTATAGGTCCGGATATTTTTCCGAGTATTTGTAAAGGCATGTGCCTTATACATTTGACTATGTTTAGTCGATCTTATTGGATGGTCAAGACGAGTTGGTTATGATATATTCATTATGTCTCATGGTTCAAAATGCTTAATTATGATGCACCGCGTTGTATCTATATAACATGGCTATTATGACGTATACTTGCAAATTGAGAATTAAAATACTTGGTTGATTGATGCACTTTGGTGGATTTTTTCTACACTTTTGATCATGACTAGGCGCATCCTCCTTGGTATTTGTTTATGCTTTGAAAGTTCAAACGGAATCAGTGGTTTTTAAACAGCCTTAGCTGTACCGACATTCCTACTTTCTCTGCAAGTCTACCAAGTTGGAGTTACCGAAAGGATCATTAGTCGAGATGAGAAATCGAACACCTGCTGCGTTTAAACGCACCTATGGCTGTTATTGCCATGGTTTTTCATCAACACTTATGCCATTGGATATGGTCTCAACCTTGTTTTCTCACTAAACTTGGGAAATACTAAAGTAGCCAATTAAAACATGCACTGTGATCTGAGTTTAATGATCCCTGTGGTGCACAATATATGGATAGAAAGATACGGAAGTCTAGTGTCGGAACATCATTTGTTCGTCCATAGCCTTCCTAACAAGAGAGTTATCGCCGTTTTAGTAAACAAATGTCAAGCTGCGCGGAATTTTATCTCCAGCGATTGTGCTAACTTTTGTCCCAACCAACTTGGTTCCCATCTTAAATTTGCAAATAGTCTTATGACACATATTTTTCAACCTCTTTTTGGCCGAATTTGCCATAGATGATACAATTTTTGGTATGCGTTGTACGCTAAACTATCATCTTTCAAATGTTGAAAAACAGTTTCCTTGGGGAAGCCCAAAATACGCACCCTTATAAGAAGGTCGAGCGTGTGCATGGTAGTGTTACACCATGCTTGTGTCGTAATTTTGCCCCTTAGGTATAAAACCTTGCCATGTTATGCACTAAATATGATAGATCATTTTGATCATATCAAGTATAAAATCTCTATTTTGTTAGAGTATTCGCTATGCTCATGTTTGTAAAAATTTTGCAAGCGAAATTGAGTGCGTATTAAGCTATTTTCAAGGAACACGATATTTTTGGATTTCGGTGTATAAATCCATTATGACTATGATGATTAAGTCCTCACAATCAATGAGTGGTATAATACTCAAGTTGTTGAATGCCGAATGGCGTTTTCTAGTCACATATGTTCCGTAACAATTGAACCATGTATGACTCGATGACATATATGCCAAAGTGTATCACTCATAGCATCTCATTATAATTTGTGAGAAATAAAATCTTATGCATCACTTGTATTGGACATGTGAAAGGAAAAATATTCATGAGTCAATATGGTCCGGCTTGCATCGGTTTGTGTAACCAGAAGATGTATTGGGACATTGACACATTTAGGCTTTAATAGTCCGGAATTTGGACAATTTGATGATCCATATACCACGGTATTGTCATGGACATTATTTTCTTTGAACAAAGAAACTAGTTGGATCAAAGACACCAAAGTACGTTGGTGGAGTCATGAGCAGGGCTCATGACCGATGATATTTATGTCATCCGCGTCTTGCTTTCATAAGCATGTGTGACGCCAAAGACCCCCCGATGATCCTTCTTAGCCATGTTCATTGATTAAAGCCTATTCTTTGGCACGATTAGGAGATGACACCCTCCTATGCTAAAGAGAATAATGTAACGACTCGCATAAGCATGATGCTGAGTCCTCCCTTTTTCACCGAGTCCTTATACATACATGATCATAAGTATTAGCCTGGGTGGCTTATGATTCTATGATGGTGTTCACAAATGGTCATACTCAAGTGATAACATTTATATGTTATGTTGTTCCGTTGACAATGATTGATAAGTTGATGAAACCTGAGTTATGGTTGTCCAACTTGCGGACCAGTTATTGTAAAGGTCGGTTCACCCACTTTTTAGACCAAGTCTTAAAGTGAAATTTTAACGAGTACTTCCTAACATCCAAGGCTACCTTCTCACAAATTTTGGTGCCATTTGGAGACTTGGAAGGAAGTGAACCACTTAAATGAAGTTTTCACATACCACCCGCCGTCCCAACGACCAGTTCGATGTCATTTCGACCGGTTTTTGACCACAAGGTTGATGGTTTTGGAATCCTAAACACCCGTTTATACATGCTCACGAAATTTTGAGGTGTTTGGGGCTGGTGAAGGGAGTGAACTCTTCAAGAAAGCACTAGAGGTTCGATAAAACCAACGGCCTATCATCGGTTCAATCATTTCTTTATGTTCGATTAGTGTTACTAGGTCGTGGATCTCATAGAGTATTGGGATGCCACTTAGTTCGATAAATACTCTCGCTAAGAATGTATGCGAGTTTGGTACATGAAACTTGATCATATGATCAAATGAACTCATCCGTCTCATGTGATTCTGGATTATAGTCATCATTGGGGGATGCCTCAATGAATGCCAATCTATAAAGAGTACTCTATGAATAAAGCCGGTTCATGAGGATGTGGAATGTGAGTTTAATCGAACCATACTTCGTTGAAAATCTACAACGTTGTAGCCTTGGCCTAAAGTGGAAACATATGCGACTCCAGTATGAACAAAGTGATAGCCCTTTGTTGAAGTGGTGCCGACACTCCAAAGATTAGATCTATCCATATACTTTGTTAAAGCGAGTGAGAGAAGGAGTTAAACTCACCTCATGGCACGAGGTTTCTCATGAACGCACTAGAATTGACTACGATGAAATGAAACTTAGTTGTGCTATCGTAATGGATGTTATAGCATCCACTATCTTTTCAGTTAAATAGTTTCCCAAAAACTGACGTGCAACTTGTGGTTAAATCTTATCTTAGTGGGGAACTAAGTTAAGTGATGAAAGGATCTCGTGGTGGATCAGACTCAAATCAAGTGGCTCCTGACCACGGAGCGCGTCGACAGGTGATTGTCGGGAATGCATACTAAGTATATACTTGATTTGGAAGAGATATGAAGCTTTTGCGTGTAAAACTAAGGGTTTATAGTGATGTACTCTTTTGAGACTAAGAGATTCCGCTAAATCCAAAATTAAGAATGAAAGGATCTTGGGGACACTTTATGATGCATATTCATCAATCGGTTTAAGGCAATCTAAGGGACGGTTTTCCTAAGAGATGATAAAGTAATGCCTATATGATTCCCAATGATTAGTCGAAGTCATCATAAGACTTGGCTCACTTAAGTGATGATGCAGTCTTAAGAGAAAAGTACGGTATTATGTACTCATGTTTGACTCGATGTACTCATTTGTAATAATCCGGTAAAGCCACTGTGATGATGGCCTAGGATGCGCTCATGCAATGTCCGATTGACAAGAAGCTTGAAGCTCACTCTATCTCGATAAAAGGACACTTGGCCCGATGCCGAATCGCCTGAATGTGTTGGTCTATCTCCCATATGACCTACAGGCGGCTCACTTGATGAAAAATGGTGAAATTGGTGCCATTGGAAAGGTTTGTGTCTACTTTCCAAGGAAACCAACCATTTGATCACATCCATCATGTTGAGTGGCATATGACTATTTTTGCAAAGTAGGACAAGATATGTCCGGTAATTTGCTGAGTCAACTTCGATAGAGCTTTGTGATCTGCTCAGGTTGATCTAGGTTACGTCTCGTATATGAATGAAAAACTATGGGTGTCTAGTTTTCATACGTTCTTACGATTTAAATCGATACCTATTGAATCGAAGAAGTTATGACTGATTTAGTGCATGGAGGTCAAGACTTTGGAAAACTTGATAAGTCTTTAGTGACTCTGCACTTTGTATGCGTCGCGCTCTTTTTGTCCTTAGACCAAGGTTTGTTTTTTCCCATTGGGTTTTCACTTGGTAAGGTTTTTAACGAGGCGACCTATGAGAACATCCATACAATGATGCGTTGTACTTCTGGTCAACTTAGACCAAGAGGTATTTTTCCCACTGGGTTTTTCCTTGATATAGTTTTGAGGGCAACTTGGCATCCGACTCCTATGATTTGAGGTACTCATCAGGGGGAGTCATTATGTATACATCAGGAGGAGTATACATGACATATTATGTTGGTGCGTTGCAATCTTTTCCTCATCAAGCCTTTATTTTTCCCATGGGGTTTTGTTTTGGCTTGGAATAGGTTTTTACGAAGGCAACATCTTCTGCACCATTGTTGTATTAGTGCTCGACACAGGGGGAATGTTCCGGGAATTATTATTCCCGTGATGTGTCTTACCTAATACTGGTTGTAGATACATAGATGGGAGGTTCTAGATCCTTCTAGAGGTAGTAGGATCATATTAGATGTCTTACCTTATCTAGGAATCCTATGTATGGAAGGACTCTCATTGTAATGCCTATATAAAGGCCCCTCTATCAGTGTTATGAATACAATTGATTGACCCTATTTACAGTCTTTTTACTTTCTACTGAAACAATCTCGAACTTATTCAGACTTTTAATAAAAATAACTCTTTTTAACATATGCAACTTTAGCTTCCATTTTTCAAATACTACAAACTTATGATTTTCATTGACTATTTGATTCTACTACAACAAATAACTCTCTCTACAAGCAGAAACTCTTTTGCAAACACCATTTTATTTATTGTGTTCAAAATAAAATGTCTTATTAAGACTAATATCTCATTTGATCACATAATAAGAACCACCATAACTCAACAATAATATTTTTGATCCTCATAGGAATGGAGGATGTCGTATATATATACACATACATATCCTTCACCTTTTTGCTTTGCACAGGTGTAGATTTTACGTCAATGAGTGTACACGACAGCCCCCATATGTCGACATTCAGCTCTTCACCAATGATTACACCATCTCGTATGCCTCCGATTCGGACTAAAACGCTTAAAGTTTCAAGGAGAAAAAGCTTCTCGATAAAAGCGATAATCGGTCAAAAGCTTACACAGATGTGAGCTTCAAACGAAACAAACAATTTTAGTGAAGAAAATCTCATTGGTGAGGATCCCTTGGTTACATTTAAAGAGCGAGTTTACAGACGACACGGTAAAATACAAAAAAAAAAAATAATTTTGGTTCAAGATTTTAAAACAGGGTAAATTAGAAACACTACCCCTGGGATTTAGTATAATTACAAAAAAGCCCAATTATCTCTTAGAATAACACCTTGATGGTGCACTTTTGTATGACGAAAATAATTATTGGGGTTTAATTTTTTATTAGGAAAGATAAATGGGTTTTTTCTGTAATTATGCAAAACATTCGGTAGCTTTTGTAATTATCCCAAAAAATATTTGGAACAACCGCAAGGTATAACGTGTTCTGCCTTGGGACAGATTTTGGCTGTGAAGAACATATTAACAGTACCTCTATCCATCATTGAAGAACAACAATTCTTCGATGTTATTAAGAATGCGTCACGTTCATCGTGACACTTGTGATATGAATTTCAATAGCTCAGTTCATGAATTTTTCCAAATAAGAAAAGTACTCATAGCATTAAAAACTGAATTCAGATTATTTCAAAAATTAGACAATTACAAAAAAATATACTTAAAAGATAGAGAAACATAAGTTACAGAACCCATACCTTCGTAGAAATAACAGAACCTGCCAAATCTCTTGCAATCTCTTGGATGGTCTTGTGAGTTTCTGCACGATAACTTAAAATTAGAAGTCCAGGCTAATCACTGACCAACATAACTGATTAAGATGAAGATACAGAATAATTTGGCAAGAAACAAAGTGTGCCGACAAGTAGGTACAAAAAGGATAGGAAAAAGTTACAACACGTTACAAACGAGAGACAATTAAAGTAGTGTCTGGTTGTAAAATTGTTTTGCAAAAGTCTTGCTCGATATTCTTTTCCCCTTTTGAGAAAATAAACTTTATCCATTCTCACTTTTCCAGGTATCAATCACATCATATCACAAATATGCTATTCGCTATTTCTTATTTTTCAAGTCACCAATCACAGTCAATCACTATTTTACTAGAAAAAAAATCATCACATCAGCATTAATCATCATATTTCCATCTGATATTTCTCAGCAAAGATGTTGGACATAAGAAAGACTAGGATTATGAGAAGGTACAAAATGTTTACCATACTAGAAAAATAATGGGTTGTCATGACCTCAAACAAAGTTGCTATAAGGACATGTTTCATGGACATGCTTATAATTTTGTATCTAAGGTTTTACTTGTACACTTTTGCACAGTTTATCCTCAAAGATAAAACATGTAGGCATAGCACACATTTATTATTTGTCACTTCTGACCTTCCAAGCAAGTATATGAGCTTAAGCAATGCATCAAGTAATTTCGGATTATTTGTTTGGAAAATTGTCAAATAAAATAATTTGATCACTTGTCCAAGGATTGAGGAGGCCATGTATCACACTCTCAGATGGATAGACAGATGCATTGCAGGTACTATGATTTGTGCTAAATTGAACGAATGGATATGAAAGAAAATATTTCGACACAATTGTGGCGATATACTCAACTTGAGGCATTACTCTACCCGTCGATATCTGCTCCGCAAACAACTAGAGTAGACTTATAGAGCTTGAAAATGTTAGCTATCGTATTGCTCCTGAGTCACTTTAGCCCCCTGTTATCTCATTGTATTTCGGATTATATTACTAAAATGTTTACTACTTCAAGCTATTCTAGATTTTTACAATTTTTTATTATTTTTGATATTGTTTATATTTTTTTAAGTTTTATTTACTAGTTATATAATCCATATTATATATATATACCAAGTGAAACTTATTTAAATAAATAAATAAATTGCCCAAGATTGTAAAATGAAATCAAACGTTTAACATTACACATATTAAAAATTAGAAAATAACAAAATAAAAATCCAAAAGTAAAATCCTAGTTTATATAAGAATGTTCTCCCATATGCCTTCATCATGATCATGACGAATAGCATGTACATCATCCACTTCATTTTCTTCGATAATAGAAGGCATGCGTGCAACAGTCTCATAATTTTCAAGTGCTGAGCCTTCATCTTCATGAGTAACATCCATGCTTCTACCTTGAAGAACCACTGACCATCTTTCATCACATGGATCGTTGATATAAAACACCTGTTTTGCTTGACATGCCATAATGAAATGCTCGTCCATACAATATACCTTGCGAAGGTCTACCAATGTAAATCCCAACTCATCAATTCGCAAACCTGTGTTATTATCAACCCATTTACACTTAAAAGCAGGCACTCGAAATATGACATAATCAACCTTCCAAATATCTTCAACGACTCAAAAATAAGTTACAGATGCCATAATAGGATTTTTATCTTTAGAACTAGAAAAGTGCATGGACCCGGCTTGAAGAGTGACCCCACAGTTTTGAACAATAGTTTTGTCATCCTGCGACTTTGTGTAGAAGGAGCAATTATTGATATCATATCCGCTCCAAGTAATGAGAACAAACTTAGGCCCATGTGCCAACTATTTTAATGTATCAGAAGCACTATTATCAAGACTAATTTTTTCTTTAAACCACTTTAAGAAAGTTTTGTTATGCTCGTTCAACAACCATTTTTCGTTCATGCGAGGATAATTCATCTTTAGAAGATTTTTTTGAGCAGTCAAGTAAGGGATGACCTCGTCAGTGTTATTTAATATATACAAATGCGCTTGAAATACTTCATCTCGACTCTTAGTTTGGACTTTCACACCACCAGTTCCCTTACCTTCACGTCTCCCATCATGACGAGGCTTCGGCAGCCCTACAGCTTCTATCTTTGACAAGTAATCTGTACAAAACTCAACAACTTCTTCGGCAATGTATCTCTCGACAATAGATGCTTCCGGAAGATGTGGATTTTTGGTATACCCTTTTAAGATCTTCATGTACCGCTCAACAGGATACATCCACCTTAAATAAACGGAACCACATACTCTAATTTCCCTTACTAAATGAACAATTAAGTGAACTATGATGTCAAAAAATGAAGGAGGAAAATACATCTCTAATTGACACAAGATAACGGAAGCCTCTTTTTCCCACTCATCCAACTTCAGAGGGTAAACCACTTTGCTGCATACGGCATTAAAGAAATAGCCGAAGTGAGTTATGGCATGTCTTACCTTTAAGATGTCACGTATGGACACCGCCAGGAGTTGTTGCATTAATACGTGACAATCGTGAGATTTCAATCCAAATAACTTAAGATCTTGCAATGACACAAGACTCTTGATATTGGAAGAATATCCCTGCGGCACTTTCATGCCCCGTAGACACTGGCAAAAACTTGTTCTCTTTTTTTTTTTTGATAAAGTGTGACATGCTGGAGGTAAACAGGTACATTTACCTACTAATTGTGGATGTAGCTCTGGTTGTATACCCATCTCAAACAAATCTTATCGAGCCTTCACATTATCTTTCGTCTTGCCTTTAATGTTCAAAAGTGTACCAATTACACTATCACACACATTCTTCTCTGCATGCATAACATCAATACAATGCCTAACATCTAGATGGGACCAGTATGGTAGATCAATGAATATCGACCTCTTCTTCCAGATATTCTTCTCAATAGCCTTATTCTTGGTCTTCCCAAATCTAGTATTGATGTTTTTAACCCGATCATATGTAATATCCGTATTTTTCTTTTCTGGTATTTTTCATTTTTGTGTATTTCTCGTTTTTGATGGCTCGCTTGTAACCATGTTGGTATTTCGAGAATAATAATTTCTGGATTTTTTGTCATCCGAGCTTGTTTCGGACTTGTTTTACTCTAATTCCGCGTTTATTAGTTCTTCCGTCGCTATTGGTCCGATTCTCGTAATCGTTGTTCGGAACCACCATTCCGGGATTGCCGTAAGTCCGTCTTATGTTATTATGCAGGTTGGGAACTTTCACTTTATGTTTCAGTCACGTATCATGCATTTCAGAGTTGGTTACGTTCTGGGTGATTTCGGAGTCGTGTCAGGCTCGATGTTAGCCTTTGATCCTTGCACACGAGCAGGCCACATGAGCTTTTGATCGTGCGTGGTGCTCGTGTGCGTCCGGAGCTCGGAAGTGGACTCCAGGGATGCACGAGCGTGTTCTCGTGCGCGTTGGACAGAAGATGGGCAGTGGCTTAGTGCATGACCAAGTACCCGAGCAATTGGTCGTGCATGCTGCTCGTGCACAACCGATGTTCGGCAGTAACTCCCAAGGACGCACGATCAAGACACACAAGCGTCTGCTCGTGCGTAGTGCTCGTGCGTGGCGACAGTAGTAGGCCATTATCTTAGCTCATGACCGGACGAGCGATTGGTCGTGCATGATTGGTGGTGCGTCCCTGACGTATTTAAGGGGACAATCGCGCTTTTCAGCCTCATTTCTTCTCTCCCTCTTTCTTCTCCGAGGGTTAGGTGACTTGGGGCATTTTGAAGCTTAGAGTTTGATCGAGTATCATCATCCATCCACTATTTTGAGTTTCTAGCACCAAGTTATCATCATCTAAACATCTTTTACCAATTGAATCAAGGTAAAATCTCTTAGAACCCTACTTTTGGGAAATTTGGGGTTTTTTGAGTTTTTGTCCGATTTGTTCCGTATCATTGATTAATCCATGGTGTATATGATTAATCTTGATGGTATTATTATTTTCCCTACAATTTCATGATATGTTTTGTTGTATTTGTGAAATCGAGAGGGTTTGGTTGCGATCCGCCGTCGTTGTTGTTTTTGTACGAACTTACATGAATCGTAGGTGGGTTTTCAGGTGTATTCCATTTCCATACTCGTTTATAATGGTTGTGATTGTATTCTTAGAATCGTTAGGTTCGGGTTCATTGGTTCCTAGCGATCGTGCTTGATTTTCCTTTCCGTTCGTGTCGTCGTCAATTATTCAAGGCAAGTACTCTTGGAAACTTTTATGATTAACATGAAATGGTGATGTATTTGTGTGTGCTTTTCTCACTCCAGGAGGGTCTGACGAGGCCTCGGGGGAATCTATGACTTCACTTTGGATTCATGAGCTTCATTTGCTAGCCAGCTCGGGAAGGTCCTGAGAGGCCTCGAGTGGGATCAGTGGCTTCACCCCGGTCCTAGGCTATGCCTGTGCGTGATTTGCTTTATGATATGGCCAGCTCGGGAGGGTCCTTAGAGGCCTTGAGTGGGACCAGTGGCTTCATCCAAGTCCTAGGCAAATTGATTATTGACTGTTTGTTTCCGAAAAAGACATGTTTGATTTTGGCTTTGGAATCAATTGATGCATGTACTATGAAATGTGTAAGCGAATGGTTTGCCTTGATTACTTGTAGTACCGTAATTGCTAACCCCTTTGGGGACCCGTTTTGGGGAAATTCTTGTTATGAATTTCAGGTTATGTTCAGCCGGATGAGTAGGCGATGGGACAGTGCGAGGATGCTGGCCAGGGTTGTTGATGTGTGCATTTGAGTTTCCTTGTTTCCTTTGTCCTTTTCGATATGGTTGTTTTATAAATTTGCAAACTTAAAGATAGTACTCGCGAGTACTTAGGCATTTTACTTGGATCGTGATTTTGTCAGTAATTGTTATTTATGATTTTCAGTGATGTTTGTTCTGCCGGTTATACCGGGCGTTCTATTTTATTTTCATCTTATTGATGTGTGTTTTTTCGCTAACCGAGATGGTTAGGCGAGTGGTATTTTCTTATTCATCCTGGTGGATCCCATGTAGGGGTCCACGACGCTGTAATATACCCTGAATATCTTGGGGGTGTTACATCATAAACCTGTTTACCCGTTAAGGGTGTAGGTGCAGTTCCATCCTCTTGAGATCCGTTAAAAGCTTTTTCTAATCTACGATAAGGGTGATAACATTCAAGAAACCTTCGATGTCGAGTGTAAGCAGTCTTTTGCCCATGCCATAGTTGTATGTAACTTGTGCTTTCTTCATATATAGGACATGCGTGATGCCCCTTAACACCATACCGACTCAGATTTCCATATGCTGGAAAGTCGTTAATGGTGCAAAATAACAATGCACGCAACTTGAAACTTTGCTGACGATACCCATCAAACACGTTTATCAAGCAGGCCACGGCCCAGTGGTGGTGCTAACAGGCTTTTCAGGCTTTGAGATTTTTGGCCGAGGCTTCGAAGGCGCTAGATTTCCGACCGAGTATTCAGGTAAAATTTTGCTCATCTTACTGCTCGATTCGTGGCATTTTGCTCGATTCTTAGTCGCATTTTTTGTGGTATTTTGCTTCTCTTTTTTTTAGACAGATATCGAACTCCACTCTTTTCGGCCTTTGAGATTTCCGGCTGAGGCTTCGGAGGCGCTAGATTTCCAACCGAGTATTTAGGTAAAATTTTGTTCATCTTACTGCTCGATTCGTGGTATTTTGCTCGATTCTTAGTCGCATTTTTCGTGGTATTTTGCTTCTCTTTTTTTTTTCTTAGTCGCATCTTACTGGGTAGCAGGCCTTTAAGTTGTCCAAGATTTTAGATGGTCTCAATGTGTTACATTCGAACTAAGTGATATGTACTATTGATGTTCAATTTATCTACATTTGAATAATTGAATGAAGAGAGGTTATTTACAATTCTACATAAGAATGGACAACTTGTATAGCTTGCTAACACTAACAAGTTTTTAAATTATAACAATAGAAGTGAATTTAAATAGTTATAAAGGTTTCAACTTGTATACCTTGACACTGACAAGTTTTTAAATTATAATGAAAAAAAGTTTTGGACATTCGAGTTAACGATGGACAACACAGTGTCAAAACAAACATAATACCATAATAGTTACATTCTTGCGGATTCTTACTAGTTACATTCTTGTTAGATGTTAAGTTTCGTTTTGAATATCTTCTCATTATTTGGTTTTGAAACTATTTTGTTTGTCCAAATTGATCTAATAGTCTTAAAATGGATCGAGTTTGGATGAATGCTAGTCGAATAAGTGATGAATATGAGAATGGAGTTGAGCAATTTCTTGAATTTGCACAAAAAATCAACCAGAACCCAATCAAAAATATTAGTGTCCTTGTATCAATTGTGTGAATGGAAATAGACATGAAGTTGGCAAGATTCGAGAACATCTTCTTTGTGATGGAATTAACAAGAATTATAAAATATGGACATGGCATGGTGAATTGGTGGACTTTTCAAGTGAGCACACGAAAGACACTCATGACATTGATGTAGATACATATGATCGAGTTGATGACATGATTCGTGATGTTGGACAAGAATCTTTTCAACGAGCACATGTGTATAATACGTTGAAAAGTGATTCAGAGATACCTTTGTGGCTAGGATGTAAACTCTTTACACGATTGTCAGCAGTGTTAAAACTAGTTAATATGAAGGCAAGAAATGGATGGAGTGATAAAAGCTTTACCGAATTTCTTGAACTATTGACGGAGATGCTTCCAGAAGGTAACACATTACCGAATCGTAATTATGAGGCAAAGAAGATATTGTGTCCGATGGGAATGGAGTACAAGAAAATACACGCATGCCCCAATGATTGCATATTATATAGAAAAAAGTTTGAAACATTGCATAAGTGTCCCACATGCAGGGTATCGAGGTACAAATCCAAGTTTGATGATTGTAGTGATGATAGCACAAAACGAGGTTCCCCTGCGAAGGTGTTATGGTATCTTCCAATAATTCCAAGGTTTAAGCGATTGTTTGCTAATGCAGATGATGCGAAGAACCTCATATGGCATGCGGATGGGAGAAAATGCGATGGACAGCTTCGCCATCCGGCTGATTCTTTACGGTGGAAGAAAATTGATAACTTGTTTCCAGATTTTGGGAATGAGGCAAGAAATCTTAGACTCGGACTTACTACAGATGGGATGAATACATTTGGTAACATGAGTTGTAAGCATAGTTCATGGCCGGTTATGCTTGTGATTTACAATCTACCTGATTGGTTGTACCTGAAACGGAAATATGTTATGTTATCTATGATGATTTCAGGCCCAAGACAACCAGGAAATGACATAGATGTTTATCTAAGTCCTTTAATTGAAGACTTGACAATGTTATGGGAGGAAGGGCAAGAGATCATGGAGTCGGGACTGGTTATTGTGATTGTTGAGTAGGCTCAATCCGTGTGGGTTGTTAAACCTACGGAGAATCGTGGTAAGTGATCACGGGGTCATGAGCATGATTGGTTATTGTGATTGTTGTGTTGGCTCAATACGTGTGGGTTGTTGAACCTTTGGAGACTCGTGGTAAGTGATCACGGGGTCATGAGCATGATTGTTTGTTGTGATTGTTGTGATTGGTTAAATCCGTGCGGGTTGTTGAACCTAGGGAGACACGTGACAGTGGATCACGATGTCATGAATTATATTTTGTGAATCAAAGTTTTTTTGAAAGGAAGTTTTTATGAAAAGAATGTTGGGCCGAGCCCTACGAGATTTGTGGAAGTGTTTTCGTACTGTAAATTGCTGAAATACGAATTGAGATTTGGGCTAGAACCCTAGGGTTTTCGAAAAGGTTTTACAAATCAGGACTCGAGGTCTTAAAGGTTTCATGTTTCTAAAAATCCTCGAGATAAGAATTTTATTTGCGAATACTTCCTTGCTCATTTTCTAAATTGAAAAAACCTCTCGAAAATGATTTGGTACTTGGTTATTGTATCTGATTCATGGTTGATGTTGCTTGCTACATTTCGTACGATTTGATACTTGCACTAGTAAAATAGTGGAGTTTCGCTAACCCCTGAGTAATCGGGGGGTGGATGTCTGTATTGCGTCAGGCACATGCATGTTCTTGAGGAGCAGTTCCAGGATCGGCACAGGAAGTGACGAGCTACGATATGTTAGGAATACTTGTTAGATTTTGATGATGTCATTAATTTAAAATCAAATGTTTATTAATTGGCAAAGTGTAAGGAAGAACCAAATGAGTATCTTCCATAGGCCAAAATACGTTAAGTATAAAATTGGCAAAATGTAAAGAAGAACCAAATGAGTGTCTTCTATAGGCCAAAGTTAGTTAGGCTGAAAATCGGCTAAGTACTAAAGTACAGTCTAGTCTATCAGAGAAGTACAGCCGACTCCAATCAGAGTAGCCCTGGTCAACTAAAATTTTATCAGAGAAGTTTGACCAGACTGCAGCCGAGGAACCTCAGGGAAGTCACCTGACCAGACAAGTCTCAAACAGTATACAGCCAAGTGAACCTACCTGCAGAGAAGTAAGCTGCACATCAGTCTACTCAACTACAGCCTAGTACTCCAAGTCCACGTCAGCATGCTTTGAAAAGTCAAATATTACGGAAAGCTCACATGCAACGTGAAGAGACAAATTGGAGTGATTCCCGCAAGAGATATGATTTATTTAAATCATCCTGACCCACCGTGAAGACTTTAATCCTTTTATATTCAAAAGATTCGGCGCTCACATGCAGAAGTCATCACAACGGTCGGAAGATGAAATTAAATAATGGGAATCCAGCCTTGCAACGTTCAGAAAAGATTAAACAATGAAGTCTCCCTCCAACGGACGGATTTGTTCAGATTTGCAACGGCTACAAGGAAGAAGCTCAGAGATCGTGATCTATATATATCCAGAGATTTGAAACTGAGCAACTACCGGTGCGAACATATACTCTAGCGATCAAAGCAAACAAAGCAAACTCAAGCAATCAAATAGCATCGTGAAAAAGAGCAGATCCTAAAAGTTCATATTCAAGAAAGCTCTTAAAGTTGGAGAAGACAAACACTCTTGTCTATAAAACTTGAGTACGGGGTACTTCACTGGTTGAAGTAAGTGACTGTAAAGGCATCCGAGGATCGAGGATCAAGAGGTGCAAGGCAGTCAAGTGTGTGTACAACGGCATGGAATTCCACTGGTTGGAAGCTGTTGTAGTGTGTAGTGAATCACTGTAATATTTATCACTGGTTGAGAATTATAGTGAATTCACCTCCAACTGGTTTGGAGAAAAGTGGATTAGTAGAGGATTACCCCACCTCTGAGACCACTATAACCGCCTGTGTTATTTACTGTTTTACTGCATCATACTCTAACTGCTGCATACATTGTTAAAGTGTTTCATTAGATTAATTTATATTCGTCATCAGCTGACTTCCGCACTCATCCAAGAACAAACGACTCTAAGTCATCTGTTTGAGTATCAGCTGAAGAAACTCACTCTTCGGAAAAAGAGTTCAAAGAGTTTCTACAAGTCTATTCACCCCCCCTCTAGACTTGTACCTGGACGACTTGTGACCTACACGATACTAATCACCAGTTGAGAGTTATGGAGGTCCGTTGTTGTTGCATCATTATAATTTTCTTAGTATTCCGCTGTGATTTATTATTTTGAATTTTGGACCCCTGCGTGGGCACGAGTTATGAGATTGTATTTTGGTCTGATTTAGTCGTGTGACCATATCGGCCCGTCTTGTTATTCTGTTTGACCCCAGCCGGTCGAACATTTTGTCGTCTGGTTGTGTTTAGCCTGGTGGATCCTTGAGTGTAGGGTCCACGACGTGTAATATTCCCATATGGTTTTGGGGGTGTTACATTTGTGGTATCAGAGATTAAGTTGTGGAAACCTAGGTTGTGTGGTCAAGTTGAGTTGTGTCGTTGTCGAGTCATTGGAGTTGTCGTTGGACAAGTTGAGTTTCGCATTGTCACTCCGTGTTGTCGATGTTGATTGTTAAGATTAGTATCATGGGCGACCGTTATCTTCGTGCGACCTGTGGACGTAAGTCTCCTCTTCTATGTGAGATATTCATGTTTTGTGATTTCGTTTATGTGCATGTTGTGTGATGAAATCGGTCTCCGATACTTGTGATATACTACATGTGTATTGAGCTAAATGTATTGATGGTTTGGACACCGAGTGGTGCAGTATGATGTGAAAGCCTTGAACATTGATGTGTTCCTCGAAGCATAATGACGATAGAGTTTGTTGAGAAACTCATATATATGGTCCGACATGTGCTCGGAATCAACGTTCGTGAGGTGTTTATTGAATTGGTGATTTTTGTATGCCGCATATGCATGTGTTTGAGAATTGATGGTATTTGGCTAATTGTTGTTGTTTACAACCGATGTGCTCCTATTAATAACTATAAACCTACATGCGTGCTTGAAGATGATTTCCTAAAATTTCTTGGACTTGAGTGTATCATGGAAAAATCAGTTTTTCAAAAATGTTTTAACGGTGCGGTCAAATGACGGTGTATTGTGAATTTTGAAAAGTGGTGTGAATTTTGGCGAGCCAGTCCTGTATTTTCAAGCAAAACCTTATGACCGTATATGAAAATTTTTTTTGGAGGTATTTGGGACATTTTATAAATTGTTACCGTCATTGATCTTTTGTCGTGTTTGAAAGGATTTTAAGAAAATGATTTTCGCATATTGGTGCTATTTTCAATGATCGAGTAAATGATTTTAAGACTTACACACCATGAAATTTTTATATTTATAAGTCAAACGTGATTTTCATTTCTACAAAGGGTGGAGGAAAAATCATTCTGAATTATGCCAGTTAACGCACGCGAACTAGCATGGCAGACAAGGTGATATAGTTAACGCACGCTAACCGTAGGCTTAGCCCGCATTAAGATACATTGTGTTATGAGGTTTGGAAGTGATTGTTGATATGTGGGAATGTCTATTGTATGTATGAATAGATTGCCCACCCATGGATGGTTTGGTGAAACCTCTGGGGGTCGATGCCAAGAGAGAACAACCATAGAATGTCCTATGTGTCATTGATGGCGATGATGTTGAGTGGTAACATGTGATTACCCTATGTGTTGTTAGTTGTTATGATATTGAGTGATAACATGTTGTTACCTTGTGTTTTGTTATTTTTGATGATGATGTTATTTCTGAAGAAATAGATCTTTTGGATTGTTGCCTGGCATACATTTTCAAAGTAAGATGGTTAAATTCATGATTCATAATTTGGTTAAACAGCCCGAGGTATCAACGGTATTTCCAAATTTTATTTCGGAAAATCATAAAGATCCTAAGATTTCCAAATTTTATTATTTAAACAAATACCTCGTGGAGTTTTAAAGAAAGGAATACTACCACTGATTGGCCACTATGATGTGTACTTTGTTTTGGCCATGTTTGTATTGGTAAATATCGTAAGTTCCATTGATATGGTTATGTGATTGTTGCGACGGTAAGTTCCATTTATTGTAGTGGTAGTTCTCGTATCCGTGTAATTACCCGGAGTGGATATTCTTTCGTGTTGCTATTTGTTGCCTTACGTTGATATGTTATGCTGGGTTGGCATTTCGGCATATTAATTTGTGAGGTGTTGTGTTGAGTTGGCATCTGGGTACATTGCTTTGCGATGTTAGTCTCGTTGTACTTAGTAATTGTTTGTTCAGAATGCCGAGGAGACAAGGTCGAGGTGGTGGTCGTGGGCGTAGTCAAGAGCATGATGAGGTGCGTGATAATGTTGATGTTAGTGGAGATACTTATCGGGAAGTGAGGGAACTGGGGTTCCTAAACCTCAAACCTCGCATCAATCATTTGTGAAACGTCCTAAGCCAATTGGAGCCACTTGTGACATGTCATAACTGTGGACGTGAGGGGCACCGAGTCCAGTATTGTAAGAGAGTGTCTGGTGCAACCGATGCTCAAGTTTCAGTGTCGATGTCGAGATCGACTTATAGAGATCATTGATGATTGTTTTTTTCTTGATTTTGGTTTGTCTTCGTGTTGCGGTTGGTTTTAATTTTCGGTACTAAATTTATTTTTAGTGGGGTATAATGTAATACCCGGGATTTTCATTTCCGGTTGCGTTGAATTTTTTTCTTCTGTTTAGTGGATTATATGTTGTTTGTGCCTAAATTGATCGTGTGTCAGGCCATGTCACGTGTTTTTGGCAACCTGGTTGTTGGTGTGTATGTTGGTGTTTTATCATATGTCGCATGATTTGTCATTCCGTTGGCAGGTATCGTTGTTGTGATGAGTTTTTGGTGCGGTCCTATTGCTTGTCCAGCAGGAATAGCGCACGTTAAGTGCTTAGATAGCGCGAGCTACTATGCGTTGCTAGCGCACGCTAACAGAGGATCCAGAGGTGAGGCAGAAGCTACTGCCCTGGACTAGGAAGTCGATAGCGCACGCTATGCAGGGAGGGTAGCGCACGCTAACTGGTAGTTCGTGGGCAGTCTAGGAGCCACTGGACTAGGTTGCATGATTCGTTAGCGCGTGCTAAGTCTTATAGTTAGTGCACGCTAACCGTGTGTTTGGGCAGAACGTGCTTCGATTGCGCACGCTAATCCGGATGATTAGCGCACGCTAAGCTGTCCAGTATATAAATTGGACAGCAGTCGTTTATTCTCATTTCTTCTTCTCTCCGCGGGTTTGAGACGAGGGTGACTAGGGTTCATGATCTTGGCCGATTTTCTTCCATTCCAAGGCGTTTTGGAGAGTCCTAGGTGATTATAACATCATATAATCCGTTGTTCTTTGTCGGATCAAGTTGTAGATATTCCGAGTTTCCCGATCGAGCTGTGTTCGTAGGAGTACTTGCGTGTCGATTTCGAGGCAAGTATCTTGCTTATACGACTTCTATCTTGTGACTAGAAATCATATGTTATGTTTATGACGATTTATTTACCTTCCTAACATGGTTAGTGTGAGTTAGTTATGTGTTACACTTTATGAAGGTTTAGTGATGACTGTGTTATTTTGGGAATATGTATTGTGTGATGTATTATGTATGCAGGATTGTGATAATCATGTTGATTGGTTGTACACAGGGTTATGCAATGTGTTGTGTTATTTATGCATGATTGTGATAATCGTGTTGGTTGGTTATACACAAGGTTGTGTAATGTGCTGTGTTTCGATCATGAGTTATGCTGGATTGTGTGTTGTTGATGAGGATGATTGCATTGTTGAGATTGTGCTATGTGTGTTGGTCGTGTACAGTTATGGTAATCAATGTGATTGATTGATCGCATGGCCTTGGTGAAATGTGAATGTGAATGTTGTGTGTTGTGTTGCTAAGTTCACTCGTGCGGGTTCGACGGGACCTACGAGGATTCATAACAGGGGACCATGGGATCGGAACTTAGTATGTGGTGCTGAGGTCCAATCGTGTGGGTTTGACGAGGCCTACGATTACACATGGAAAGGGATCGTGGGGTCAGGACATAGTACGTCCAACCGTGTGGGCTCGACAGGGCCTACGGTGACTCATGGCAAGAGATCACGGAGTCGGGACGGGTTGTTGTGATTTTTGTGTTGGCTCAATCCGTGTGGGTTTTTAAACCTACGGAGACTCGTGGCAAGTGATCACAGGGTCATGAGCATGATTGGTTGTTGTGATTGTTGTGTTGGCTCAATACGTGTGGGTTGTTGAACCTATGGAGACTCGTGGCAAGTGATCACGGGGTCATGAGCATGATTGTTTGTTGTGATTGTTGTGATTGGTTAAATCCGTGGGGTTGTTGAACCTACGGAGACACGTGATAGGGGATAACGGTGTCATGAATTATGTTTTGTCAATCAAAGTTTTTTGAAAGGATGTTTTTATGAAAAGAATGTTGGGACGAGCCCCACGAGATTTGTGGAAGTGTTTTCGTACTGTAAATTGCTGAAATACGAATTGAGATTTTGGCTGGAACCGATTTGGGTCGAGCCCCACGTAATTGTTGTTGTTTACAACCGATGTGCTCCCATTAATAATTATAACCCTGCGTGCGTGCTTGAAGATGATTTCCTAAAATTTCTTGTACTTGAGTGTATCGTGGAAAAATCAGTTTTCAAAAATGGTTTGACGGTGCGGTCAAATGACGGTGTATTGTGAATTTTGAAAAGTGGTGTGAATTTTGGCGAGCCTGTCCTGTATTTTCAAACAAAACCTTATGGTGGTATATGAAAAATGTTTTTGGAGGTATTTGGGACATTTTATAAATTGTTACCGTTATTGATCTTTTGTCGTGTTTGAAAGGATTTTAAGAAAACATATTTCGCATATTGGTGCTATTTTCAATGATCGGGTAAATGATTTTAAGACCTTCACACCATGAAATTTTTGTATTTATAAATCAAACGTGATTTTCATTTCTAAAAAGGGTGAAGGAAAAATCTTTCTGAATTGTGCCAGTTAACGCACGCGAACTAGCATGGCAGACAAGGTGATATAGTTAACGCACGCTAACCATAGGCTTAGCGCACGTTAAGATACATTGTTTTGTGTGGTTTGGATGTGATCGTTGATATGTGGGAATGTCTATTGTATGTATGAATAGATTGCCCACCTAGGGACGGTTTGGTGAAACCTCTGGGGGTCGATGCCAAGAGAGCATAACCACGGGATGTCCTATGTGTCGTTGATGGCGATGATGTTGAGTGGTAACATGTGATTACCCTATGTGTTGTTAATTGTGATGATATTGAGTGATAAAATGTTGTTACCTTGTGTTTTGTTATTTGTGATGATGATGTTATTTCCGAAGAAACTGATCTTTTGGATTGTTTCCTGGCAAACATTTTCAAAGTAAGATGTTTAAATTCATGATTCATGATTTGGTAAAACAGCCCGAGGTATCAACGGTATTTCCAAATTTTATTTCGGAAAATCATAAAGATCCTAAGATGTTCAAATTTTATTGTTTAAACAAGTACCTCGTGGAGTTTTAAAGAAAGGAATACTACCACTGATTGACCACTATGATGTGTACTTTGTTTTAGCCGTGTTTGTATTGGTAAAGATCGTAAGTTCCATTGATATGGTTATGTGATTGTTGCGACGGTAAGTTCCATTTATTGCAGTGTTAGTTCTCGTATCCGTGTAATTACTCGGAGTGGATATTCTATCGTGTTGCTATTTGTTGCCTTACGTTGATATGTTATGCTGGGTTGGCATTTCGGCATATTAATTTGCGATGTGTTGTGTTGAGTTGGCATCTGGGTACATTGCTTTGCGATGTTAGTCTCGTTGTACTTAGTGATTGTTTGTCCGGTATGCCGAGGAGACAAGGTCGAGGTGGTGGTCATGGACGTAGTCAAGAGCATGATGAGGTGCGTGATAATGTTAATGTTAGCAGAGATACTTATAGGGAAGTGAGGGAACTGGGGTTCCAAAACCTCAAACCTCGCATCAATCATTTGTGAAACCTCCTAAGCCAATTGGAGCCGCTTGTGACATGTCATAACTATGGACATGAGGGGCACCGAGTCCAGTATTGTAAGAGAGTGTCTGGTGCAACCGATGCTCAAGTTTCAGTGCCAGTGTCGAGGTCGACTTATAGAGATCATTGATGATTGTTTTTTTCATGATTTTGGTTTGTCTTCATGTTGCGGTTCGTATTATGTTTTGGGACTAAACTTATTTTTAGTAGATTTTCATTTCTGGTTGCGTTGAATTTTTTTTCTTTGGTTTAGTGGATTATATGTTGTTCGTGCCTAAATTGATCGTGTGTCAGGCCATGTCACGTATTGTTGGCAACCAGGTTGTTGGTGTGGATGTTGGTGTTTTATCGCATGTCGCATGATTTGTCGTTTCGTTGGCAGGTATCGTTGTTGTGATGAGTTTTTGGTGCGATCCTATTGCCTGTACAGCAGGAATAGCACACGTTAGGTGCTTGGATAGCGTCAGCTACTATGCATTTATAGCGCACGCTAAGGCTCCGTTAGCGCACGCTAATGGAGGATCTAGAGATGAGGCAGAAGCTACTGCCTTGGGCTAGGAAGTCGATAGCGCATGCTATGCAGTGAGGACAGCTCGTGCTAAGGTGCTATAGTTAGCGCACGCTATCGGGAGGGTAGCGCACGCTAACTGGTAGTTCGTGGGAATCCAGGAGCCACTGGACTAGGTTGCATAATTCGTTAGCGCGCGCTAAGTCTTGTAGTTAGCGCACGCTAACTGTGTGTTTGGGCATAACATGCTTCGATAGCGCACGCTAATCCGGATGATTAGCGCACATTAAACTGTCCAGTATACAAACTGGGCAACAGTCTTTTATTCTCATTTATTCCTTATTTCTTCTTCTCTCCGCGGATTTGAGACGAGGGCGACTAGGGTTCGTGATCTGGGCCGATTTTCTTCCATTCCAAGGTTTTTTGGAAAGTCCTAGGTGATTATAACATCATATAATCCGTTGTTCTTCGTCGGATCGAGTTGTAAGTTTTAGGAGTTTCCCGATCGAGCTGTGTTCGCCGGAGTACTTGCGTGTCGATTTTGAGGCAAGTATCTTTCTTATACGACTTGTATCTTGTGACTAGAAATCACGTATTAGGTTTGTGACGATTTATTTACCTTCGCAACATGGTTCGTGTGAGTTAGTTATGTGTTACAATTTATGAAGGTTTAGTGATGACTGTGTTATTTGTGGAATATGTATTGTGTGATGTATTATGTGTGCCGGATTGTGATAATCATGTTGGTTGGTTGTACACAGGGTTGTGCAATGTGTTGTGTTATGTGTGCAGAATTGTGATAATCGTGTTGGTTGGTTATACACATGGTTGTGTAATGTGCTGTGTTTCGATCATGAGTTATGCTGGATTGTGTGTCGTTGATGAGGATGATTGCATTGTTGAGATAGTGCTATGTGTGTTGGTCGTGTACAGTTATGGTAATCAATGTGATTGATTGACCGCATGGCCTTGGTGAAATGTGAATGTGAATGTTGTGTGTTGTGTTGCTAAGTTCACTCGTGCGGGTTCGACGGGATCTACGAGGATTCATAACGGGTGACCATGGGATCGGAACTTAGTATGTGGTGCTGAGGTCCAATCGTGCGGGTTTGACGAGGCCTACGATGACACATGGAAAGGGATCGTGGGGTCAGGACACGACGTCCAACCGTGTGGGCTCGACAGGGCCTATGGTGACTCATGGCAAGAGATCATGGAGTCGGGACTGGTTGTTGTGATTGTTGTGTTGGCTCAATCCGTGTGGGTTGTTAAACCTACGGAGACTCGTGGCAAGTGATCACAGGGTCATGAGCATGATTGGTTGTTGTGATTGTTGTGTTGGCTCAATACGTGTGGGCTGTTTAACCTATGGAGACTCGTGGCAAGTGATCACAGGGTCATGAGCATGATTGTTTGTTGTGATTGTTGTGATTGGTTAAATCCGTGGGGTTGTTGAACCTACAGAGACACGTGACAGGGGATAACGGTGTCATGAATTATGTTTTGTCAATCAAAGTTTTTTGAAAGGAAGTTTTTATGAAAAGAATGTTGGGCCGAGCCCCACGAGATTTGTGGAAGTGTTTTCGTACTGTAAATTGCTAAAATACGAATTGAGATTTTGGCTGGAACCAATTTGGGACGAGCCCCACGTAATTGTTGTTGTTTACAACTGATGTGCTCCCATTAATAATTATAACCCTGCATGCGTGCTTGAAGATGATTTCCTAAAATTTTCTGTACTTGAGTGTATCGTGGAAAAATCAGTTTTCAAAAATGTTTTGACGTTGCGGTCAAATGACGGTGTATTGTGAATTTTGAAAAGTGGTGTGAATTTTGGCGAGCCTGTCCTGTATTTTCAAACAAAACCGTATGACGGTATATGAAAAATGTTTTTGGAGGTATTTGGGACATTTTATAAATTTTGACCGTTATTGATCTTTTATACGTGATTTTCATTTCTAAAAAGGGTGGAGGAAAAATCTTTCTGAATTGTGCCAGTTAACGCACGCGAACTAGCATGGCAGACAAGGTGATATAGTTAACGCACGCTAACCGTAGGCTTAGCGCGCGTTAAGATACATTGTTTTGTTTGGTTTGGATGTGATCGTTGATATGTGGGAATGTCTATTGTATGTATGAATAGATTGCCCACCCAGGGACGGTTTGGTGAAACCTCTGGGGGTCGATGCCAAGAGAGCATAACCATGGGATGTCCTATGTGTCGTTGATGGCGATGATGTTGAGTGGTAACATGTGATTACCATATGTGTTGTTAATTGTGATGATATTGAGTGGTAAAATGTTGTTACCTTGTGTTTTGTTATTTGTGATGATGATGTTATTTCCGAAGAAACTGATCTTTTGGATTGTTTCCTAGCAAACATTTTAAAAGTAAGATGTTTAAATTCATGATTTGGTAAAATAGCCCGAGGTATCAACGGTATTTCCAAATTTTATTTCGGAAAATCATAAAGATCTTAAGATTTTCAAATTTTATTGTTTAAACAAATACCTCGTGGAGTTTTAAAAAAAGGAATACTACCACTGATTGACCACTATGATGTGTACTTTGTTTTGGCCGTGTTTGTATTGGTAAAGATCGTAAGTTCCATTCATATGGTTATGTGATTGTTGCGACGGTAAGTTCCATTTATTGCAGTGGTAGTTCTCGTATCCGTGTAATTACTCGGAGTGGATATTCTATCGTGTTGCTATTTGTTGCCTTACGTTGATATGTTATGCTGGGTTGGCATTTCGGCATATTAATTTGCGATGTGTTGTGTTGAGTTGGCATCTGGGTACTTTGCTTTGCGATGTTAGTCTCGTTGTACTTAGTGATTGTTTGTCCGGTATGCCGAGGAGACAAGGTCGAGGTGGTGGTCGTGGACGTAGTCAAGAGCATGATGAGGTGCGTGATAATGTTGATGTTAGCAGAGATACTTATAGGGAAGTGAGGGAACTGGGGTTCCAAAACCTCAAACCTCACATCAATCATTTGTGAAACCTCCTAAGCCAATTGGAACCGCTTGTGACATGTCATAACTGTGGACGTGAGGGGCACCGAGTCCAGTATTGTAAGAGAGTGTCTGGTGCAACCGATGCTCAAGTTTCAGCGCTGGTGTCGAGGTTGACTTATAGAGATCATTGATGATTGTTTTTTTCATGATTTTGGTTTGTCTTCGTGTTGCGGTTCGTATTAAGTTTTGGGACTAAACTTATTTTTAGTGGATTTTCATTTCTGGTTGAGTTGAATTTTTTTTCTTTGGTTTAGTGGATTATATGTTGTTCGTGCCTAAATTGATCGTGTGTCAGGCCATGTCACGTATTGTTGGAAACCTGGTTGTTGGTGTGGATGTTGGTGTTTTATCGCATGTCGCATGATTTGTCATTTCGTTGGCAGGTATCGTTGTTGTGATGAGTTTTTGGTGCGATCCTATTGCCTGTACAGTAGGAATAGCACACGTTAGGTGCTTGGATAGCGCGAGCTACTATGCATTGCTAGCGCACGCTAACGGAGGATCTAGAGATGAGGCAGAATCTACTGCCTTGGGCTAGGAAGTCGATAGCGCATGCTATGTAGTGAGGACAGCTCGTGCTAAGGTGCTACAGTTAGCGCGCGCTATCGGGAGGGTAGCGCACGCTAACTAGTAGTTCGTGGGCAGTCCAGGAGCCACTGGACTAGGTTGCATAATTCGTTAGCGCGCGCTAAGTCTTGTAGTTAGCGCACACTAACTGTGTGTTCGGGCAGAACGTGCTTCGATAGGGCACGCTAATCCGGATGATTAGCGCATGCTAAGCTGTCCACTATACAAACTGGACATAAATTTTTTATTCTCATTTATTCCTCATTTCTTCTTCTCTCCACGGATTTGAGACAAGGGCGACTAGGGTTCGTGATATGGGCCGATTTTCTTCCATTCCAAGGCGTTTTGGAGAGTCCTAGGTGATTATAACATCATATAATCCTTTGTTCTTCATCGGATCTAGTTGTAGGTGTTCGGAGTTTCCCGATCGAGCTGTGTTCGCCGGAGTACTTGCGTGTCGATTTTGAGGCAAGTACTTGTATCTTGTGACTAGAAATCACGTATTAGGTTTGCGACGATTTATTTACCTTCATAACATGGTTCGTGTGAGTTAGTTATGTGTTGCAGTTTATGAAGGTTTAGTGATGACTATGTTATTTTGGGAATATGTATTATGTGATGTGTTATGTGTGCAGGATTGTGATAATACTGTTGGTTGGTTGTACACAAGGTTGTGCAATGTGTTGTGTTATGTGTGCAGGATTGTGATAATCGTGTTGGTTAGTTATACACATTGTTGTGTAATGTGCTGTGTTTCGATCATGAGTTATGCTGGATTATGTGTTGTTGATGAGGATGATTGGATTGTTGAGATTGTGCTATGTGTGTTGGTCGTGTACAATTATGGTGATCAATGTGATTGATTGACTGTATGGCCTTAGCGAAATGTGAATGTGAATGTTATGTGCTGTGTTGCTAAGTTCACTCGTGCGGGTTCGACGGGACCTACGAGGATTCATCACGGGGGACCATGGGATCGGGACTTAGTATGTGGTGCTGAGGTCCAATTGCGCGGGTCGAACGAGGCCTACGATGACACATGGAAAGGGATCGTGGGGTCAGGACACAGTACGTCCAACCGTGTAGGCTCGACAGGGCCTACGTTGACTCATGGCAAGAGATCATAAAGTCGGGAGTGGTTGTTGTGATTGTTGTGTTGGCTTAATCCGTGTGGGTTGTTAAACCTACAGAGACTCGTGGCAAGTGATCACAGGGTCATGAGCATGATTGGTTGTTGTGATTGTTGTGTTGGCTCAATATGTGTGGGTTGTTAAACCTATGGAGACTTGTGGCAAGTGATCACGGGTTCATGAGCATGATTTTTTGTTGTGATTGGTTAAATCCATGGGGTTGTTGAACCTACAGAGACACGTGACAGGGGATAACGGTGTCATGAATTATGTTTTGTCAATCAAAGTTTTTTGAAAGGAAGTTTTTATGAAAAGAATGTTGGGCCGAGCCCCACGAGATTTGTGGAAGTGTTTTCGTACTGTAAATTGCTAAAATACGAATTGAGATTTTGGCTGGAACCAATTTGGGACGAGCCCCACGTAATTGTTGTTGTTTACAACTGATGTGCTCCCATTAATAATTATAACCCTGCGTGCGTGCTTGAAGATGATTTCCTAAAATTTTCTGTACTTGAGTGTATCGTGGAAAAATCAGTTTTCAAAAATGTTTTGACGGTGCGGTCAAATGACGGTGTATTGTGAATTTTGAAAGTGGTGTGAATTTTGGCGACCCAGTCCTGTATTTTCAAACAAAACCTTATGACGGTATATGAAAAATGTTTTTGGAGGTATTTGGGACATTTTAAAATTTTTTACCGTTATTGATCTTTTATCGTAACTCTGCCCGTGGGTGTCTTCTTGACATCCATTGCCGGTCCCAAGCCCGGATAAAAGAGGAGGGTTGCGGTAGGTTAGTGGCAGCCAGCGTAAAACTCGTCACATTCCATGGACATGAATCAAACATTGAAAATCGTTGGGGCGTCTCCTCAGAAGCGCTACGCATTTCATAGGCCGGGTGCGGTGATAAGTATGCGAGGTTGCTAGGTCGTCGCCCAGAAGCGGCGCGCCACCTTTACATCTGAGGGTGGTGTCAAATGAGCAAGGATGCGCTACACTTCATAGGCCCGGGTGTAGTGGAAAATATGCAAGGGTTGCTAGGTCGTCGCCCGGAAGCGGTGCGCCACTTCAAGTATGGGTGTGGTGTCAAATGTGCAAGAATCCTTGCGGCGTGGACGGGACAGGACAAAGAAGTTAGTTCTTGCGGCTAGTAAGGGTAGTAAGGTGCGGTTTGGAACTTGGAACGTTGGCTCTTTGTGGGAGATCGGCAGAAGTGGGGAGGTTATGAAAAGGAGGAGAATTCACATAATGTGTCTACAAGAGACTAAGTGGGTTGGCGACAAGGCAAGAGTGTTAGCTCCTTGGGGTTACAAGCTTTGGTACTGGAAAGGATAGAAGTAGAAATGGAGTGGGTATCGTCATTGATAAAGAATTCATTGATGATGTGGTGGAAGTGTCAAGAAAGAGCGATAGAATAATGAGTATTAAGCTTGTGATAGGGGATGAGTTTCTAACTATCATAAGTGCTTATGCACCACAAGTAGGATTGGATGCATCGATCAAACAAGAATTTTGAGAAGATTTGGAAGAGGTTGTCGAACGAATTCCTATGGGTGAGAAATTGATCATTGGTGGTGACCTCAATGGGCATGTCGGTGTTAGCAGAGATGGCTTTGAGAGCATTCATGGTGGCTTTGGTTTTGGGGACAGAATGAAGCAGGAAATGATATATTGGATTTCGCATTAGCTCATGACTTGGGTATTATGAACACTTGGTTCGAGAAAAGGGACTCTCATTTGGTGACATATAGAAACGGAGGTAATGCAAGTCAGATTGATTTCTTTTTAGTAAGGAATGTTTGGAGGAAAAGTTTTACTAATTGCAAGGTAATACCCGGTGAGAGTCTTGCAACACAGCATAGGGTTGTGGTGCTTGACTTTCGAGGTAAGAGGCACTTAAGAAAGAGAAGACCACAAGTTGACCCTCGAATTAAGTGGTGGAAGCTCCAAGGGGAGAGTCGACATACTTTTGTGGCTAAGATTGCCGATAGTGGTATTTGGTCTGATTGCACGGAGATGGATATAGATTCGATGTGGAACTTGTTGGAACACAACATAAAGGAAGTTGCAAAAGAAGTCCTAGGAGAATCTAAAGGAAACAGACCATCAAGTAAGGACACATCTTGGTGGAATGATGAAGTTAAGCAAGCGATAAATACCAAACGTGAATGTTATAAGGTACTGGGTAAATGCTCGAGCGATGAGAATTAT
The DNA here is from genome assembly GCA_033398695.1 of Orobanche coerulescens. Lineage (NCBI taxonomy): Eukaryota > Viridiplantae > Streptophyta > Magnoliopsida > Lamiales > Orobanchaceae > Orobanche > Orobanche coerulescens. The sequence continues at coordinate 115,546,970 of CM065815.1, read as the reverse complement.
GAGAAGTACAAGAAAGCTCGAACAGAAGCTAAAAAGGCAGTGCGAAATGCCCGATCAAAGGTCAATCAAGAATTATATGCAAGATTAGATACTAAAGAAGGGGAAAAAGATATCTATAAACTTGCTCGAATGAGAGAGAAGAAGACGCGAGATATTGGAAAAGTTAAATGTGTAAAAGATACTGACCAAAAAGTTTTGGTTCAAGATAAAGAGATAAAAGAGAGATGGAGGTCATACTTTGATACCCTATTCAATGGCCATCAAGAACAAGATATTGGGAATTTAAACATCCCCTCAAGTATGGTTAACCGAGAGTTTAAGAGAAGAATCCAAAAGGGTGAAGTGACAATTGCATTGAAGAAGATGGGGTCAAAGAAAGCAGAAGGACCAGATGGTATACCTATTGAAGTTTGGAGGTGTTTGGGGGAGAGAGGGATCGAATGGGTAACTATGCTTTTCAATAAGATTTGGAGAAGCAATAAGATGCCATCAGCATGGAGGAAAAGTATTCTCGTCCCTTTGTATAAGAACAAAGGTGATGTTCAAGATTGTTCTAATTATCGCGGAATTAAACTAATGAGTCATACCATGAAGTTGTGGGAACGAGTGATTGAACAAAGGATCAGGAAATGTGTGAAGATAACAGAAAATCAGTTTGGATTTATGCCTGGAAGATCGACCATGGAAGCAATTTATCTTATCCGGCAGTTGATGGAACATTATCGAGATAAAAAGAAAGATCTGCATATGGTTTTTATTGATTTAGAGAAGGCATATGATAAAGTACCAAGAGAAGTACTTTGGTGGGCCTTAGCAAAGAAGGGTGTATCGCGGAAATATATTGACATTATAAAGGACATGTATGAGGGAGCTAGTACAAGTGTACGTACTAATGTTGGGAGGACAGAAGAATTCCCTATTACGATTGGGGTGCATCAAGGATCTGCTCTTAGTCCTTTTCTCTTTTCCATAGTCATGGACGAATTGACAAGAGAAATTCAAAATGACGTTCCGTGGTGTATGATGTTCGCAGATGATATTGTGTTGATTGATGAAACGAAGGTTGGAGTGCAACAGAAATTGGAACTTTGGAGGGATACTTTGGAAGCTCGAGGCTTTAGGCCGAAAGGTATAAGATCAATATATGGAGTGTAGGTTTAGCGAAAAACAGTGATAGAGAGGCGGGATGATCACATTTGATGGGAAAGTTGTTCATGGATCCACTTTCTTTCGGTATCTTGGATCTATTATCCAAAAGGATGGAGAGCTAGATGGCGATGTGGCTCACGAATAAAGGCGGGGTGGTTGAAGTGGAAGAGTGCCACAGGGGTTTTATGTGATCCGGCATGCCTCATAGATTAAAGGGTAAATTTTACCGCAGCAATTAGGCTGCTTGTTATATGGCACCGAGTGTTGGGTCAGAAAGCTGTCACGTTCAAAAGATGAATGTGGCGTAGATGCGTATGCTACGATGGATGTGTGGTCATACAAAAAAGGATCGGCTCAGAAATGAGGTGATCAGAGAGAAGGTAAGAGTTGCGTCTATAGAAGACAAGATGATGGAGAATCGATTACGATGGTTTGGTCATGTGAGAAGAAGACCTATTGATGCCCCAGTGAGGAGGCTAGAAAGTTGGGGAGCAAGTAATGTTGTGAAAGGTAGAGGAAGACCCAAGAAAACTTGGATAAAGATGATTGAAAATGATATGCGGTTTCTTGGAATTGGAGAAAGTATGGCGATGGAGAGGCAAATGTGGCGGGAAAGAATACGGATGGTGGATGGAGTCTGATTCTTTTTTTTTTTTTTTAATTCCTATTTTCTTTTATTTCATGTTATCTTTTTTTTCTTTTTTTTTTCTTTTTTTTTTTTTCCATTCATTCTCTTATTTTATTTGCTTTTTTCTCTACTTTTTCCCTCTTTTTTCCTTTTATGTTATTTATGTAACGATTATTGACGGTTTCAAAGTTTGATTCATGTTAGCCGACCCCAAATCATTTTGGGACTAAGGCTTAGATGTTGTTGTTGTTGTTGTTGTATTGATCTTTTATCGTGTTTGGAAGGATTTTAAAAAAATGTTTTTCGCATATTGGTGCTATTTTCAATGATCGGGTAAATAATTTTAAGACCTTCACACCATGAAATTTTTGTATTTAGAAATCAAACGTGATTTTCATTTCTAAAAAGGGTGGAGGAAAAATCTTTCAATTGTGCGCTTAACGCACGCGAACTAGCATGGCAGACAAGGTGATATAGTTAACGCACGCTAACCGTAGGCTTAGCGCGCGTTAAGATACATTGTTTTGTGTGGTTTGGATGTGATCGTTGATATGTGGGATTGTCTATTGTATGTATGAATATATTGCCCACCCAGGGACGGTTTGGTGAAACCTCTGGGGGTCGATGCCAATAGAGCATAACCACGGGATGTCCTATGTGTCGTTGATGGCGATGATGTTGAGTGGTAACATGTGATTACCCTACGTGTTGTTAATTGTGATGATATTATGTGGTAAAATGTTGTTACCTTGTGTTTTGTTATTTGTGATGATGATGTTATTTCCGAAGAAACTGATCTTTTGGATTGTTTCATGGCAAACATTTTCAAAGTAAGATGTTTAAATTCATGATTTGGTAAAACAATTTGAGGTATCAACGGTATTTCCAAATTTTATTTCGGAAAATCATAAAGATCCTAAGATTTTCAAATTTTATTGTTTAAACAAATACCTCGTGGAGTTTTAAAAAAAGGAATACTACCACTGATTGACCACTATGATGTGTACTTTGTTTTGGCCGTGTTTGTATTGGTAAAGATCGTAAGTCCCATTGATATGGTTATGTGATTGTTGCGACGGTAAGTTCCATTTATTGCAGTGGTAGTTCTCGTATCCGTGTAATTACTCGGAGTGGATATTCTATCGTGTTGCTATTTGTTGCCTTACGTTGATATGTTATGCTGGGTTGGCATTTCGGCATATTAATTTGCGATGTGTTGTGTTGAGTTGGCATCTGGGTACTTTGCTTTGCGATGTTAGTCTCGTTGTACTTAGTGATTGTTTGTCCGGTATGCCGAGGAGACAAGGTCGAGGTGGTGGTCGTGGACGTAGTCAAGAGCATGATGAGGTGCGTGATGATGTTGATGTTAGCAGAGATACTTATAGGGAAGTGAGGGAACTGGGGTTCCAAAACCTCAAACCTCACATCAATCATTTGTGAAACCTCCTAAGCCAATTGGAACCGCTTGTGACATGTCATAACTGTGGACATGAGGGGCACCGAGTCCAGTATTGTAAGAGAGTGTCTGGTGCAACCGATGCTCAAGTTTCAACGCCGGTGTCGAGGTTGACTTATAGAGATCATTGATGATTGTTTTTTTCATGATTTTGGTTTGTCTTCGTGTTGCGGTTCGTATTAAGTTTTGGGACTAAACTTATTTTTAGTGGATTTTCATTTCTGGTTGCGTTGAATTTTTTTTCTTTGGTTTAGTGGATTATATGTTGTTCGTGCCTAAATTGATCGTGTGTCACGCCATGTCACGTATTGTTGGAAACCTGGTTGTTGGTGTGGATGTTGGTGTTTTAGCGCATGTCGCATGATTTGTCATTTCGTTGGCAGGTATCGTTGTTGTGATGAGTTTTTGGTGCGATCCTATTGCCTGTACAGTAGGAATAGCACACGTTAGGTGCTTGGATAGCGCGAGCTACTATGCATTGCTAGCGCACGCTAAGGCTCCGTTAGCGCACGCTAAGGCTCCGTTAGCGCACGCTAACGGAGGATCTAGAGATGAGGCAGAATCTACTGCCTTGGGCTAGGAAGTCGATAGCGCATGCTATGTAGTGAGGACAGCTCGTGCTAAGGTGCTACAGTTAGCGCGCGCTATCGGGAGGGTAGCGCACGCTAACTGGTAGTTCGTGGGCAGTCCAGGAGCCACTGGACTAGGTTGCATAATTCGTTAGCGCGCGCTAAGTCTTGTAGCTAGCGCACACTAACTGTGTGTTTGGGCAGAACGTGCTTCGATAGGGCACGCTAATCTGGATGATTACCGCATGCTAAGCTGTCCACTATACAAACTGGACATAAATTTTTTATTCTCATTTATTCCTCATTTCTTCTTCTCTCCGCGGATTTGAGACAAGGGCGACTAGGGTTCGTGATATGGGCCGATTTTCTTCCATTCCAAGGCGTTTTGGAGAGTCCTAGGTGATTATAACATCATATAATCCTTCGTTCTTCATCGGATCTAGTTGTAGGTGTTCGGAGTTTCCCGATCGAGCTGTGTTCGCCGGAGTACTTGCGTGTCGATTTTGAGGCAAGTACTTGTATCTTGTGACTAGAAATCACGTATTAGGTTTGCGACGATTTATTTACCTTCATAACATGGTTCGTGTGAGTTAGTTATGTGTTACAGTTTATGAAGGTTTAGTGATGACTATGTTATTTTGGGAATATGTATTGTGTGATGTGTTATGTGTGCAGGATTGTGATAATCCTGTTGGTTGGTTGTACACAAGGTTGTGCAATGTGTTGTGTTATGTGTGCAGGATTGTGATAATCGTATTGGTTAGTTATACACATTGTTGTGTAATGTGCTGTGTTTCGATCATGAGTTATGCTGGATTATGTGTTGTTGATGAGGATGATTGGATTGTTGAGATTGTGCTATGTGTGTTGGTCGTGTACAATTATGGTGATCAATGTGATTGATTGACTGTATGGCCTTAGCGAAATGTGAATGTGAATGTTATGTGCTGTGTTGCTAAGTTCACTCGTGCGGGTTCGACGGGACCTACGAGGATTCATCACGGGGGACCATGGGATCGGGACTTAGTATGTGGTGCTGAGGTCCAATTGCGCGGGTCGAACGAGGCCTACGATGACACATGGAAAGGGATCGTGGGGTCAGGACACAGTACGTCCAACCGTGTAGGCTCGACAGGGCCTACGTTGACTCATGGCAAGAGATCATAAAGTCGGGAGTGGTTGTTGTGATTGTTGTGTTGGCTTAATCCGTGTGGGTTGTTAAACCTACAGAGACTCGTGGCAAGTGATCACAGGGTCATGAGCATGATTGGTTGTTGTGATTGTTGTGTTGGCTCAATATGTGTGGGTTGTTAAACCTATGGAGACTCGTGGCAAGTGATCACGGGTTCATGAGCATGATTGGTTGTTGTGATTGTTGTGTTGGCTCAATACGTGTGGGTTGTTGAACCTATGGAGACTCGTGACAAGTGATCACGGGGTCATGAGCATGATTTTTTGTTGTGATTGTTGTGATTGGTTAAATCCGTGGGGGTTGTTGAACCTACGGAGACACGTGACAGGGGATCACGGTGTCATGAATTATGTTTTGTCAATCAAAGTTTTTTTCGAAAGGAAGGTTTTATGAAAATAATGTTGGGCCGAGCCCCACGAGATTTGTGGAAGTGTTTTCGTACTGTAAATTGCTGAAATAAGAATTGAGATTTGGGCTAGAACCCTAAGGTTTTCGAAAAGGTTTTACAAATCAGGACTCGAGGTCCTAAAGGTTTTGTGTTTCTAAAAATCCTCGAGATGAGAATTTTATTTGCGAATACTTCCTTGTTAGTTTTCAAAATTGTTAAAACCTTTCGGAAATGATTTTCTACTTGGTTATTGTATTTGATTCATGGTTGATGTTGCTTGCTACATTTCAAAGGATTTGATACTTGCACTAGTAAAAAAGTGGAGTTTCGCAAACCCCCGAGTAATCGGGGGGTGGATGTGTGTATTGCGTCCAGGTACATGTATGTTCTTGAGGAGCAGTTCCAGGATCATCACAGGAAGTAACGAGCTACGATACTAATCACGAGTTGAGAGTTATGGAGGTCCGTTGTTGTTGCGTCGTCGTAGTTTTCTTAGTCTTCCGCTGTGATGTATTGTTTTGTATTTTGGACCCCTGCGTGGGCACGCGTTATGCGATTGTATTTTGGTTTGATTTAGTTATGTGACCATATCAGTCCGTCTTGTTATTCTGTTTGACCCCGGCGGGTCAAACATTTGGTCGTCTGGTTGTGTTCAGCCTGGTGGATCCTTGAGTGTAGGGTCCACGACGTGTAATATTCCCATATGGTTTTGGGGGTGTTACATTTATGGTATCAAAGCTTAGGTTGTGGAAACCTACGTTGTCGGGAAAAGTTGAGTTGTGTCATTGTCGAGTCATTGGAGTTGTCGTTTGGCAAGTTGAGTTGCGCATTGTCACTCTGTGTTGGTCGATGTTGATCATTAAGATTAGTATCATGGGCGACTGTTATCTTTGTGCGACCTGTGGACGTAATTCTCCTCTTCTATGTGAGACATTTGTGTTTTGTGATTTCATTTATGTGCATGTTGTGTGATGAAATCCATCTCCGGTACTTGTGATGTACTACATGTGTATTGAGCTAAATGTATTGATGGTTTGGACACCGAGTGGTGCAGTACGATGTGAAAGCCTTGAACATTGATGTGTTCCTCGAAGCATAATGATGATAGAGTTTGTTGAGAAACTCATATAGACGGTCCGACATGTGCTCGGAATCGACATTCGTGAGGTGTTTATTGAATTGGTGATTTTTGAATGCCGTATATGCATATGTTTGAGAATTGATGGTATTTGGCTAATTGTTGTTGTTTACAACCGATTTGCTCTTATTAATAATTATAACCCTGCGTGCGTGCTTGAAGATGATTTACTAAAATTTCTTGGACTTGAGTGTATCGTGGAAAAATCAGTTTTCAAAAATGTCTTGGCGGTGTGGTCAAATGATGGTGTATTGTGAATTTTGAAAAGAGCTGTGAATTTTGGCAAGCCAGTCCTGTATTTTCAAACAAAATCTTATGATGGTATATGAAAAATGTTTTTGGAGGTATTTGGGACATTTTATAAATTGTTACCGTTATTGATCTTTTGTCGTGTTTGAAAGGATTTTAAGAAAATGATTTTCGCATATTGGTGCTATTTTCAATGATCGAGTAAATGATTTTAAGACATTCACACCAAGAAATTTTTGTATTTATAAATCAAACGTGATTTTCATTTCTAAAAAGGGTGGAGAAAAAATCTTTCTGAATTGTGTCAGTTAACGCACACGAACTTGTATGGCAGACAAGGTGATATAGTTAACACACGCTAACCGTAGGCTTAGCGCGCGTTAAGATACATTATGTATGAATAGATTGCCGACCCAGGGATGGTTTGGTGAAACCTCTGGGGGTCGATGCCAAGAGAGCATAACCACGGGATGTCTTATGTGTCGTTGATGGCGATGATGTTGAGTGGTAACATGTGATTACACTATGTATTGTTAATTGTGATGATATTGAGTGGTAACATGTTGTTTGTAATGCCCCGGTCTTTTATATGCATGAATTATTATGACCTCAAGTGCGACATTAGGGCTTTGCATTCACAAATAATAAAATTATGACTAATGGAATAAGTTTAGAACTATTTACACGTTTTAAATTCAGAAATCGGATGTTTGGTTATCTGGTTGGGTTTATCTTCCGAATTTGATTGTTATGTTTCGATAGACAAAATCGTGATTCCGTCGCCTTCTATATACACCCCTTTTACATTACGAGTACGATTTTCAAAAGTTTACTTTTTGAATTCTCGGGTATATTTTATGTCGAGTCGTTTTCTCGGATAATTCGCGTTCCGTCAATCGCGCAACTTTTTTCCAACTTTAAGTTGTAAGTGCGACACTATAATTTAAGTATATGACATACGTTTAATACCCGAGTAATTTTATTTGCGGAGTAGCGAAACGTAAAAGATTATTCGACCGCTTTATAGATGACGCATAGGGTTAACCTAGTATTTAAGGGACATCACCTCCCTTTGTTTTCCTCCTCACTTCATCTTCTTCCCCCCTTCCCTTCCCCTTTGTCCGCCCCCTCCCCCTCTTGAGTGAAGAACACCATTGTTCTTCCATTCAAGCTCAAGTTACAAGCTCATTTTGTGTGCCAAACTTAAATCCAAGTTCATATTCAAGTAAGTAACATTCTCCTCTTCATTTCTATCCAAGTAGAAATAGGTTTTAGGTAACTTTAAAATTTGGAAAAAATATGAAGAGCTTAGGTTTAATGTTATAATATTTTGTATGTTGTTTTTAAGTTGATTCTAAGGTTCTTGAATGTATTTAGAACAAGTTTTAATCATGTTTTGATTTTTACATGTTGGCCGAAATTCCTAGGATTTCATAACCCAATTATGTATTGTTTTTCTTATGTTTTTCTTACACAATATGTTGTTATATGATGATATGATGCTATGATGAATTTATGGGATTTTTATAAAATGTTTGGTATTTTGGAAAGTAAGGAAGAAACATGTTTAGTTCTTGATATGTTATTGTATGTTCAAAAGTGACTTGATAATTGTGATTATGTATGAAAGGAGTACATGATATGTTTTTGTTAGATTTTTATAAAATGTTTTGGAAATTTATTTGAAAACAAGAGCATGAAGTTAGATTTATGAAGTTGGAAGACGTGTTGGTACTATTTGATGTAGTTAAGGAGCATATTATGTATTGAGGATTTTAGAGTCATGTTTAGGTCATTTGTATGTTATCACCAAGATTTTGATTATCAACATGAGTAGATATTAAATGTGTTGTTGATGTTAATGATATTTGATATGTGGTGTTTGAATATTAATGTTGGAAAAATAAGAATGAGTAAGTAGTCATGTTTTCAAAAGAAAAGATTATAAAATGGAGTTCGTAATGTCGAAAAGCATGCTTGTATGTCGACTCCTATATGTGTTATGAGTATGATATACATGATTAGAGTTTACATGTTTAAGGTTTTCGTTGCTAGAAACGAGCTCTAGGTTTATATGATGTTTTTCCCATTTTCGCCGGAAGTTGGCAGTTTCGTCACACTCGTAAAATGGAAAGGATACTAGACTTCGGTGGCTTTCTAGTGGTATAAGACAAACTATCTAGTTCTTACTGGACATTAACATAATGCTAATTATCTCCAGCCTTGATGCACATTATGTTATGATTATGTTAAGTGTTTGATGATGGTTTTCGAACCAAGGAATGTGTAATGGAATCGAGTATCGGTTACCGTTGTTAGTATATTTATATGTTATATGGTTAATTAGGTTCTCTAAGAGAATCATAGCATTTATTTTTAAACTTAAGTTGAATGCAAAACTCTAAAGTCCAAACATGTAGATCGAGTCCATTGTCCGTCAGACTTCGTTAAGCTCGATCGACCGCTAAACTTAGTTGTTTCCGATGAAAGGTGGAGCAGCAGACTGAAGCGTAAGAAAGAGCCGAGAATCATTTTGCTTGCATTTATTACTAGTCCAGGTGGGCTATCTATACGAAAATGATTTGAGCTTTGCTCTACTTTGATGAAATGTTTTACAAGCAAATTATGATTTCAAATGATTATGATGCATAAAAAGTTTATGTGGATTCTTATGAACCTATCCCTGTTGGCTTGCCAAACTATGAAATGATCGGATCCTGAGCTAGACAAAGGTCCCTGGCCAGGGTTAGTGTACACAGTACTCGGGATTGTGAGCTCTCTTCGGAGTGGCCGATCTCGGGGAGTAACGTTCGAGGGAGGTGGCCAACTTCCCCGGCGTAAATTATGGAGACGGTGAATCTGATGATATATGCTACGAAAATTAATGATTTAGTAAACATGGGCTTTTTCTTAAAACCCCTGTGTGTTACTGCTTATATGCATGATCACAAATACGAAAGCATGTTTTATGTTTTGGCAATATATTCACGGAGTACATTGTACTCAGCCCTGTATATCTTTTAAAATGTGCATGTTAGGCAAGGGATGTGACGGAGAGTGTTGAGTGGAAGTCTTTTGTTTACAATCAATGTTAAACCATGGTTACATATCTTCATATATGTGACCAACTATGTTTTTCCGCTGCAAGCACTCTTTATGATTTTGTTTTCTAAGTTATGTCGATTGTAATAGGCTATGAAGCCTTTTTCTAAATTTCAAGGCTAATATCATAACTATGTATGCTACTTTGGATTCTAAGTCATTTCCATGGGATTGAGTCCCCTCCATGATACCTTGATAGGTCATTCATGGAAATCCACCCATATTCCTTATGAAACGTATGCTTCCCCCTTTCTTCCCCACTTCTTAATTCCTACCCCGAGTCACGCTTTGGCTGTGCCGTACTTAGGGATTAGGGGCCATGACAGAATGGTATCGGAGAGGTTCATTCGCTTTGAGTCTATGTTCTTTCAAGCGAAGTTTAGTTCGATTCTCTAAACTGATTTAAGAATCAATTATCAACTCAACACCCCGTCACGTCATGCTCAACTGAAGAGTATGGTAAAAGATTTACTAGTCTTTATGATTCAAACTTCTTTTGCCATGAAAATGTATCTCTTTACGAGCTTTTATGAAATTTTAATTATGAACATATATGGAATGATATATGTATGACGAAGCATGTACTATATGAATCCTTATTTTTCAATTACGCATGAATTGTTGCTGATGAAGAAACACGAAAGACGAGAACCTAGAAACTTCCTTAGTGTCTTCTATTACACGAATGAGAACTTATGCGCCTTAAGTATTTCAGCACATGCACGAATGTGAAGGGCGAACAATGACGATGTAACGACGAGGATCAATGATGCAATGACATCTCCAACGAATATGACTTACGTACGAGTAATACGAGTATGGTTATTTTTTATCAGGATATCCATTTATGGCGGAACCCGAATAACTTTCATAACATACCCCATCAGAGAGTATATTATTATTTTTATTTTATGTGCTTCTCAGAGTCCAGAGTTCGTGTCGAGAACTTGGGACGAGATTTATATCCGTCTTCTGAGAACCCTTTAGTAGTGTTGTTCTATTATGTTAAGACGTTGATGTATTATACGTATACCTTCTTCATAGGATGGCGACCACGAATACGACGCCGCGGAAGTCAACGAGGAGAAGGCGTACACCGTGCGACCTTGTGGAGGCTTTCCGCAGCACGTATCGAGGTGCAGGTGCCACCGTGGGCCAGTGCGTGGCAGACCTTGAGGCAACATGGCGCTTAGCTGCTCCTCATGGTGTTTCAGACTATGAGATCATTCAGCGCCTAATCGACCTCCTTCCGATTCAGTGGAGAGAGTGGCTGCTGCAGTCTCATGGTACTATATCTCTTTGCGTGAGCCGACTTTAGTACCTTCCGGAGATTTCATGGCCTTTGCTATCCGCATCACCAATCAGTACCTCCAGCACCGTGCACCTCCCACTGGAGCTTGCGTGTACCGACCTTATACTAGGGGAGCTTTGCCGGAGAGGCTGGCTACACCTCTACCCAGCCAGGTGGTTCTTGTTGCACCGTCTCATGCTCAGGATGGGTTAGACATGGAGGCAGGGACCTCAGCATCTCTCCGCAGGGATATGAGGACCGAGCCTTTTATTCTCAGGAGGACGTCCCCGCCACTTCGACCTATGCCAGTCATCGATCCAGTCCACCCACGACCGATCACAGACAATGCTCATCTACTTCTCCCAAAAAAGCGCAGAGTTACTAAAGACCCTGTTGCAGTCTCTCCAGCTTTAGACGAGGAGTCAGAAGAATATCCAGAAGAGGATCTGGAGGAGTTTTCCGAGGAGGACATCTCGACCGCCGAGTCGAGGGCAACTTGAGATAGTTCTGGATGGTGCTAGCCATTTATTTTGTATTTTGTATGCGGAACATCACTTCTTTTGCTTATACGTGTCGTTCCGATGTCTAGCACTTTCTTATTTTATAGACGACAATGCTATTTGTTAGAGCATCCCGTATTTTGGTATATGTGTAGGCATGTAGCCTATATCAGCTTATATTGATTGTCAGTAAGACCTCGTTGAAGGAAATTGTATTATTATGATGCATATGATATATTGATATATATTTTGACCCTTCATGGGCTTTTCTTCTCATGAGTATGATGTTGTTATTTCTGATCTCTTTCTCGACCTTGCTACGAGAAGTATCTATGAGTTAGTGTTGATGCATTATGATTATGTATTTGCGAACACATTTCTATGATCCAGTATGATGATAATTACGGACCAATGAGAATGAACCAATGATGATTATGTGCACCACGAATGCCACCTTAAGAGAAAGAAGGAGAGGAGGGCATGAACGCGCCCCTACACCACCTCCTCTGCCACCCCAATAAGCTATTGAAGAGCTTTTCCTCAAGCAGAATCCCCCTACTTTCAATGGGTCAGGAAACCCGAGCGATGCTGAGCTTTGGGTTAGAGCTATGGAACAAATTTTTAACTTCCTAAGGTATACCAACCAAGAGTGTCTTTCTTGTGTTCTCTTCCAACTCACTGGATCTGCAAACTTCTGGTGGGAAGCGCGTAGGAAGATCCTGACGGCTTAGCAATTGGAAAACTACTATTGGGAGGAATTCAAGGAGGCACTGTATAACAAGTATGTTCTAAAAACCTTCAAGGTCAAGAAGGAAGCTGAGTTCTACAATCTGAAGCAACGAAGGATGTCAGTGACCGAGTACGACAGAATGTTTTGTGATTTATCAAGGTATGCTCCAGACCAAGTTGATACGGATGAGAAGATGGCAGGAAAATTTAGATCAGGACTGAGGCATGAGATAGGCATGTCCTTAGCTAGCCATGGGAGGCTGAGATACACTGAATCGCTGAACAAAGCTCTGTATATTGAGGCAGCAATGCCAGAAGAGAAGCGAGAACCCACAGTTACACCACTACCCACTCAGACAAATTCCCACGAATATAAAATGAAGCGTAAGTGGGAAGGACGAAACAATGGTGGAAATGGGAACAACTAGGCTAGCAGGAAGCCGTGGCAGGGAAATATATCTCATGGATAGCCTCAGGCTCAAGGAGGCAACAATCAGGGACAACAGATGGTTCCTGCTCAGGGAGGCAATAATCAGGGATGAGTTGCTAGACCAATGACAAAACTATTGCGGAAAGGAATTAAGTATTTATGGATGGATGAATGTGACGAGAGTTTTCAGGATCTCAAGAAAAGATTGACTACTGCGCCAGGTTTAGCAGTACCAGAAGCAAACAAAGAGTATGTTGTTTACACGGATGCTTCTAAGAATGGGCTAGGTTGTGTTTTGATGCATGATGGGAAAGTGATACCTTACGCGTCAAGACAAATTAGGCTGCATGAGGTGAATTATCCTATGCATGATTTGGAACTATCTGTAGTTGTACACTCATTAAAGATATGGAGGCATCACCTTTATGGGGTAAGATGTAAAATTTTCACTAATCACAAGAGGTTAAAATACTTTTTCGAGCAGAAGGAGTTGAACATGAGATAGAGAAGATGGCTCTAATTGGTAAAGGATTATGATTGTGGTACTAAATATCACCCCGACAAGGCTAATGTGGTAGAAGACGCCTTAAGTCGCAAGACTCAATCAAAATTAGGATACCTACTTACCACAGAAGGGGATCTAATCCAAGATTTTGAAGGAATGAGTTTAGAGGTGCTTCATCCACCGGAAACAATAATGGGTCATGTCACGACGTTAGTGACAACACCAGATCTGAGAGGACGAATAGTGAATGCACAGAGGAGAGATGAAGCATTCGAGAAACTACGTATGGGAATTAGGTCTGATAACCTAGGAAGTTAGCGCGAAGCGGCTGATAATTCAATTATGTTCGAAGATAGATATGTGTCCCATTTGATGAGGAATTAAGGAATGAAATCATGAGTGAAGCTCATGATACTCCCTACACCGCTCACCCCAGAAGTACCAAGATGTACCAAGACCTGAAGAGAAATTTCTGGTGGGACGGTATAAAACGGGATGTAGCTTCATTTGTCGAGCGGTGTTTTGCTTGTGAGCAAGTGAAAGCACTACACCAACGACCTTATGGGAAGTTACAACCATTGATAATTCTAGAATGGAAGTGGGAAGGAATAGCGACGGATTTTGTGACTACTTTACCGAGGACCAAACGAGGAAACACTGCTATATGGTTATAATAGACAGACTCACAAAATCAGCTCACTTTTTGCTTATCCCGATCACTTATGGATCTGAGAAGTTAACACAGTTATATGTCCGTGAAATTGTACATTTTCATGGAGTGCCGGTATCAATCACGTCAGATCGAGATCCAAAATTAACCTCTAGATTTGGATGAGTCTACAGAAGGAATTAGGTACACATCTGAACTTTAGTACCACTTTCCACCCGCAGACCGATGGACAATCAGAAAGGACAATTCAAACACTAGAAGACATGTTAATAACTGTAGTGTTGGATCAAGGTGCGAATTGAGAGTAGGTTTTGCCGTTAATCGAATTTGCTTACAACAACAGTCATCAGGCAACGATAGGTATGGCACCTTATGAAGCCTTATACGGCAGAAATTGCAGATCACCTCTTTATTGGGATGAAGTGGGTGAGAGAAATATTTTAGGGCCAGACATAGTCAACGAGATGATCGATATTATCCGCAAGATACGACAGAGAATACAAGAGGCCCAGACTCGACAAAAGTCATACGCCGATACACACCGAAGTGAATTGCATTTCGAAAGTGGGGATAAGGTTTTCCTCAAGGTTTCCCCTTCTAAGGGAATAATCAGGTTTGGCGTTAAAGGCAAGCTTAGGCCACGTTTTATAGGGCCATATGAGATTCTTGAGAGGATCGGCCCAGTTGCTTATAGGTTGGCTCTGCCACCTAGTCTTGGGAATATTCACAATGTTTTCCATGTTTCTCAGCCGAGGAAGTATGTATTTGATCCCAAGCATGTGACTCATCAGAGTGACATAATTCTTAGTCACGATACGAGTTATGAAGAGAGGCCTGAAGCTATTTTAGACCATAAAGTTGAGGAATAAGTCGATTCCTTTGGTGAAAGTATTATGGAGTCACCACTATCACGAAGAATCTAAGTGGGAACACGAAAGCAAGATGAGGGAGAAATACCCAGAACTTTTTGAGAAGGTATGTAAATTTTGGGACGAAATTTCTTGTTAGAGGGGTAGGATGTAATGCCCCGGTCTTTTATATGCATGAATTATTATGACCTCAAGTGCGACATTAGGGTTTTGCATTCACAAATAATAAAATTCTGACTAATGGAATAAGTTTAGAACTATTTACATGTTTTAAATTCAGAAACCAGATGTTCGGTTATCTGGTTGTGTTTATCTTCTAAATTTGATTTTTATGTTTTGATAGATAGAATCGTGATTCCGTCGCCTTCTATATACACCACTTTTACGTTATGAGTACGATTTTCAAAAGTTTACTTTTTGTATTCTCGGGTATATTTTATGTCGAGTCGTTTTCTCGGATAATTCGCGTTCCGTAAATCGCGAAACTTTTCTCTGACTTTAAGCTGTAAGTGCGACACTATAATTTAAGTATATGACATACGTTTAATACCCGAGTAATTTAATCTACGGAGGAGAGAAACGTAAAAAATTATTCGACCGCTTTATTGATGACGCCTAGGGTTAACCTAGTATTTAAGGGACATCACCTCCCTTTCTTTTCCCTCTCACTTCATCTTCTTCCTCCCTTCCCTTCCCCTTTGGCTGCCCCCTCCACCCCTTGAGTGAAGAACACATTGTTCTTCCATGAAGATCAAGTTACAAGCTCATTTTGTGTGCCAAACTTAAATCCAAGTTCATATTCAAGTAAGTAACATTCTCCTCTTCATTTCTATCCAAGTAGAAATAGGTTTTAGGTAACTTTAAAATTTGAAAAATATATGAAGATCTTAGGTTTAATGTTATAATGTTTTGTATGTTGTTTTTAAGTTGATTCTAAGGTTCTTGAAAGTGTTTAGAACAAGTTTTAATCATGTTTTGATTTTTACATGTTGGCCGAAATTCCTATGATTTCATAACCCAATTATGTGTTGTTTTCTTATGTTTTTCTTACACAATATGTTGTTATATGATGATATAATGCTATGATGAATTTATGGGATTTTTATAAAGTGTTTGGTAATTTGGAAAGTAAGGAAGAAACATGTTTAGTTCTTGATATGTTATTGTATGTTCAAAAGTGACTTGATAATTGTGATGACGTATGAAAGGAGTCCATGATATGTTTTTTTGTTAGATTTTTATAAAATGTTTTGGAAATTTATTTGAAAACAAGAGCATGAAGTTAGATTTATGATGTTGGAAGATGTGTTGGTACTATTTGATGTAGTTAAGGAGCATGTTATGTATTGAGGATTTTAGAGTCATGTTTAGGTCATTTATATGTTAGGACCAAGACTTTGATTGTCAACATGAATAAATATTAAATTTGTTGTTGATGTTAGTGATATTTGATATGTGGTGTTTGAATGTTAATGTTGGAAAAATAAGAATGAGTAAGCAGTCATGTTTTCAAAAGAAAAGATTATGAAATGGAGTTCGTAATGTCGAAAATCATGCTTGTATGTCGACTCCTATATGTGTTATGAGTATAATATGCATGATTAGAGTTTATATGTTTAGGGTTTTCGTTGCTAGAAACGAGCTCTAGGTTTTTATGATGTTTTTCACATTTTCGCCGGAAGTTGGCAGTTTCATCATACTTCACGGAAACGGCCATAACTTTCTTCGCGTTTAATATTTTTGAGATCCGTAAAATGGACATGAAATTAGACTTCAGTGGCTTTCCAATGGTATTAGAGACACTATATATTTCTTATTTTCATTAACAGAATGCTAATTATCTCCAGCCTTGATGCACATCATGTTATGATTATGTTAAGTGTTTGATGATGGTTTTCGAACCAAGGAATGTATAATGGAATAGAGTATCGGTTACCGTTGTTAGTATCTTTATATGTTATGTGGTCAATTAGGTTCTATAAGAGAATCATAGCGTTTATTTTTAAACTTAAGTCGAATGCAAAACTCTAAAGTCCAAACATGTAGATCGAGTCTTTGAGCTCTCATCGGAGTGGCGGATCTCGGGGAGTAATGTTCGCGAGAGATGGCCACCTTCCCCGGCGTAAATTATGGATACAGTGAATCTGATGATATATGCTACGAAATGAAATAATTTAGTAAACATGGGCTTTTTCTTAAAACCCCCATGTGTTACTGCTTATATGCATGATGACAAATACGAAAGCATGTTTTATGTTTTGGCAATATGTTCACGGAGTATGTTGTACTCAGTCCTGTATATCTTTTAAAATATGCAGTTTGAGCAAGGGATGTGAGGGAGAGTGTTGAGTGGAAGTCTTTTGTTTACGATCAATGTTAAGCCCTGGTTACATATCTTCATATATGTGACCAACCATGTTTTTCCACTGCAAACACTCTTTATGATTTTGTTTTCTATTTTATGCCGACTGTAATATGCAACGAAGCCTTTTTCTAAACTTCAAGGCTAATATCATAACTATGTATGCTACTTTGGATTCTAAGTCATATCCACGGGATTGAGTCCCCTCCATGCTACCTTGATAGGTTATTCATGGCAATCCACCCCTATTCCTTATGAAACATATGCTTCCCCCTTTCTTCCCCACTTCTTAATTCCTACCCCGAGTCACGCTCCGGCTGTACCGTTCTTAGGGATAAGGGGCCGTGACAGAATGGTATCGGAGAGGTTCGTTCGCTCTAACTATGTTCTTCCAAGTGAAGTTTAGTTTGATTCTCTAAACTGATTTAAGAATCAATTTGAACTCAACACCCCGTCACGTCATGCTCAACTAAAGAGTGGGGTAAAAGATTTACTAGTCTTTATGATTCAAACTTCTTTTTCCATGAAAATGTATCTCTTTACGAACTTTTATGAAATGTTAATAATGAATATATATGGAATGATATATGTATGACGAAGCACGTACTATATGAATCCTTATTTTTCAATTACACATGAATTGTTGCTGATGAAGAAACACGAAAGACGAGAACCTAGAAACTTCCTTAGTCTCTTCTATTACGCAAAAGAACTTATGCGCCTTAAGTATTTCAGCACATGCACGAATGTGAAGGGCGAACAATGACGATGTAACGACAATATCAATGATGCAATGACTTCTCCAACGAATATGACTTACGTACGAGTAATACGAGTATGGTTAATTTTTATCAGGATGTCCATTTATGGCGGAACCCGAATAACTTTCATAACATACCCCGTCAGAGAGTATATTATTATTTTCATTTTAGGTGCTTCTCAGAGTCCAAAGTTCGTGTCGAGAACTTGGGACGAGATTTATATCCATCTTCTGAGAACCCTTTAGTAGTGTTGTTCTAATATATTAAGACGTTGATGTATTATACGTATACCTTCTTCATAGTATGGCGACCATGAAGACGACGTCGCGGAAGTCAACGAGGAGAAGGCGTACGCCGTGCGACCTTGTGGAGGCTTTCCGCAGCACGTATCGAGGCACAGGTGCCACCGTGGGCCAGTGCGTGGCAGACCTCGAGGCAACATGGTGCTTAGCTGCTCCTCATGGTGTCTCAGACTATGAGAGCATTCAGCGCCTTATCGACCTCCTTCCAATCGAGTGGAGGGAGTGGCTGCTGCAGTCTCATGGTACTATATCTTTTTGCGTGAGCCGACTTTAGTACCTTCTGGAGATTTCTTGGCCTTTGCTATCCGCATCACCACTCAGTACCTCCAGCACCGTGCACCTCCCACTAGAGCTTGCGTGTACCAACCTTATACTAGGGGAGCTTTGCCGGAGAGGCTAGCTACACCTGTACCCAGCTAGGTGGTTCTTGTTGCACCGTCTCATGCTCAGGATGGGTTAGACATGGAGGCAGGGACCTCAGCATCTCTCCGCAGGGATATGAGGACCGAGCCTTTTATTCTCAGGAGGACGTCCCCGCCACTTTGACCTATGCCAGTCATCGATCCAGTCCACCCACGACCGATCGCAGACAACGCTCATCTACTTCTCCCAAAAAAGCGCAGAGTTACTAAAGACCCTGTTGCAGTCTCTCCAGCTTTAGACGAGGAGTCAGAAGAAGATCCGGAAGAGGATCTGGAGGAGTTTTCCGAGGAGGACAACTCGACCGCCGAGTCGAGGGCAACTTGAGATAGTTCTGGATGGTGCTAGCCATTTATTTTGTATTTGTATGCGGAACGTCACTTATTTTGCTTATACGTGTCGTTCCGATGTCTAGCACTTTCTTATTTTATAGACGACAATGCTATTTGTTAGAGCATCCCGTATTTTGGTATATGTGTAGGCATGTAGCCTATATCAGCTTATATTGATTGTCAGTAAGACCTCGTTGAAGGAAATTGTATTATTATGATGCATATGATATATTGATATATATTTTGACCCTTCATGGGCTTTTCTTCTCATGAGTATGATGTTGTTATTTCTGATCTCTTTCTCGACCTTGCTACGAGAAGTATCTATGAGTTAGTGTTGATGCATTATGATTATGTATTTGCGAACACATTTCTATGATCCAGTATGATGATAATTACGGACCAATGAGAATGAACCAATGATGATTATGTGCACCACAGAATGCCACCCAGAAGAGAAAGAAGGAGAGGAGGGCATGAACGCGCCCCTACACCACCTCCTCTGCCACCCCAATAAGCTATTGAAGAGATTTTCCTCAAGCAGAATCCCCCTACTTTCAATGGGTCAGGAAACCCGAGCGATGCTGAGCTTTGGGTTAGAGCTATGGAACAAATTTTTAACTTCCTAAGGTATACCAACCAAGAGTGTCTTTCTTGTGTTCTCTTCCAACTCACTGGATCTGCAGACTTCGGGTGGGAAGCGCGCAGGAAGATCTTGACGGCTTAGCAATTGGAAAACTACTCTTGGGAGGAATTCAAGGAGGCACTGTATCACAAGTATGTTCCAAAAACCTTCAAGGTCAAGAAGGAAGCTGAGTTCTACAATCTGAAGCAAGGAAGGATGTCAGTGACCGAGTACGACAGAATGTTTTGTGAGTTATCAAGGTATGCTCCAGACCAAGTTGATATGAATGAGAAGATGGCAGGAAAATTTAGATCAGGACTAAGGCATGAGATAGGCATGTCCCTAGCTAGCCATGGAAGGCTGAGCTACACTGAATCGCTGAACAGAGCTCTGGATATTGAGGCAGCAATGCCAAAAGAGAAGCGAGCACCCACAATTACACCACCACCCACCCAGAAAAATTCCCACAAATATAGGAAGCGTAAGTGGGAAGGACGAAACAATGGTGGAAATGGGAACAACTAGGCTAGCAGGAAGCCGTGACAGGGAAATATATCTCATGGACAGCCTCAGGCTCAAGGAGGCAACAATCAGGGACAACAGATGGTTCCTGCTCAGGGAGGCAATAATCAGGGATGAGTTGCAAACCCCGTATGTCCCAAGTGTAACAAGCAACATCATGGTGCCTGTCTGCTGGGCACTAGAAGTTGTTACACGTGTGGTCAGAAAAGCCATATTATGAGTAATTGTCCTAAGCAGCAACAGGGAGAGAGACCAAACCACCAGGGTCAACCCCAGCCACTGAGGGCACTGCAAGGACAGCCGCAACTGCCGCCACCACCGAAGTAGTAGAATCAGAATTCTAGGTTGTATGCCATCAATCAGAAGCAACTCGAGAAGGATAAGGGTAACTTGGCAGGTATGGGAAAACTTCTTAACCTACCTGTAATTGTTCTGTTTGATACTGGAGCATCGCATTCATTTATTGCTAGAGCATGTGTGGATAATCTTAGTATTATACCGGAACGTGCTAGTCATGTCATGAGAGTATCATCACCACCAGGAGGAATTTCAACTACCACGCATGATTGTTCTAATCTGGAGTTAGAACTCGAGAATCTTAAAGTGGTAACTAATAATCTGAATGTTATGACAATGTGGATTGTTGATGTAATCCTAGGAATGGATTGGTTAGCCGAGAATTATGCCACAATTCTTTGTTATGAGAGGAAAATTTCCTTCCGACAACCTGGAAAAGAGCCCATAGACTTTCACGGCATTAGAATGGGTAGAGGATCACCCGTTATCTCTGCCCTTCAAGCCAAGAAGATGATGAGAAAGAAGGATTGTTAGGCTTTCCTTGTTTACCTTAATGGAGAAGCTGGAGAAGAGAAGACTATAGGAGATGTGCCAATTGTGCGGGAATTTGAGGATGTATTCCCAAAAGTGTTACCGGGTTTACCACCATATCGACAAGTGGATTTCAACATCGACCTGGAGCCAGGGTCAGCCCCAGTGTCGAAAGCACCATATAGGATGGCGCCGAAGGAACTGCAAGAACTCAAGATCCAACTGTAAGTGCTATTGGATTTAGGTTTCATTAGACCGAGTGTTTCTCCATGGGGAGCACCTGTCCTTTTTTGTGAAAAAGAAGGATAGTACACTGAGAATGTGTATAGAATGTGTATAGATTACAGGGAGCTGAACAATCTCGCACTCAAGAACAAGTATCCTCTGCCAAGGCTAGATGACTTGTTTGACCAACTCAAGGAAACAACTGTGTTTTCTAAGATATACCTTATGTCTGGGTATCATCAGTTGAAGATTCGACCAGATGATATACCCAAGACAGCTTTCCGAACAAGATATGGACACTATGAGTTTATAGTCATGCCATTCGGATTAACTAATGCCCCCGCAGTATTCATAGTCCTTATGAACAGAGTTTTCGACCCGTACATGGATAAGTTTGTCTTGGTGTTTATAGATGATATTCTCATCTACTCTAAAAATGAGAAAGAGCATGAAGAACATCTTAGGATAGTGTTGGAAACACTAAGAACGGAGAAACTCGTTGCCAAATTCAGTAAGTGCGAATTGTGGTTGAATGAAGTAATGTTTATTGGGCACATTGTGTCAACAGATGGTATTAAGGTCGACCCAGCTAAAGTGGAAGCAGTACGTGATTGGAAGTCACCAACCAACCCTAATTAGATTAGGAGTTTCTTGGGTCTAGCTGGGTACTACCGAAGGTTCATCGAAGGATTTTCCAAGATTGCTAGACCAATGACACAACTATTGCGGAAAGGAATTAAGTATTTATCGATGGATGAATGTGACGAGAGTTTTCAGGAACTCAAGAAAAGATTGACTACTGCGCCAGTTTTAGCAGTACCAGAAGCGAACAAAGAGTATGTTGTTTACACAAATTCTTCTAAGAATGGGCCAGGTTATGTTTTGATGCAAGATGGGAATGTAACACCCCCAAACTAGGCGAATATTACAGTGCCGTGGACCCCCGACTGGGACCCACTAGGCGATGAAAATTTATGAATTAAGTGATATAATTGTAGTACCGAACCACAGTATATCAATAATTACTCCGATGAGGAGTTTCAAATACAACACACCCAGGATAAAACAGAATACATGTATATTTTATGTGAAGATAAAATAAACAACACCATTTAAAATGAGTATTTAAATGGAAGTCTGCAGCGGAATACAAATGAAGAAAACATGAAGACTGAAAGGACTGGGGCCCCCTACTAGTATCACTAGGACTCCTCGCCGTAAACGTTCTCTTCCCGTGCTTTAGCGTTGCCATGACTTGAAAACAACATCCCCCAACGGGTCAGTTACACTGAACAACAATCCTCAAGAGTTGAACAATATACAACAATCACATGAATGAATTAATGAATTAAGTTGAATGATGAGCATCAATGTACGCCCGAGTGAACTGAATAATAACACAAATAGCCGAGTGTCTGGAGTCCCACATATAAACCCGCTATTGGCCTAATTAGTCTCACGGTTAAATGTGTCCGGAGCCCCGCACATCCACATTACCATGCGCACAGTCCAATGTGTCCGGAGTCCCTCATATACACATGACCATAATGTGCCCGACTAAAATTCCACACATGCGCCAACTGGCCATGCAATATAATTCCGAAAGATTACCAGAACAAAATGACTAAGGTGAGGAGTAATGAATAGAATCCGATAAGGATCAAGAACGACTCACCGAGATGAAATAATGATACAACGAGTGATAGCTTCAATGAAATGATTTGGAACCGTCGTTCCTTGTGAGTTACATTATTAGTTGATGAAATACAGGTCTCGACATGAATGATATATTATGAGTGAATTACATGTATGAATGAACAACAACATAAGGAATGAATATCCCTTTAACCGAGTAAGAATCAACTTACTCAATACCGGTGTTGAAAAGTCCTTCCTCGAACAATGTCCTAAAACGAGACGTCGGTCGCTCGAACAACCTTGAATGACACAATTACCAATAATCCGCTCAATATACGCATCAAGCTTGAACTACGATTAATTCAAAGGTCGATACAACAATATCCGAACTTATTGAGGCATTCAAACAAACACTTAGCAAACATACATCCTTTGATAATATCCAATCCCGAATATATCGAAACCAACTCCAAAATGAGTATTACAAACCAACAAAACACCTCTAATGATATCAATAATCCCATAAGATTCCACAAAAACGAGTTAACGACAACATCTAATCGAAAACCCCCAAAAATCAAAGTCAAATCCAAGGTGTTCTTGATTCAACCACAATATTCATGAAATCCGAAATATATGACAATAAATCTGTAGGAATACAGTTATCCAAGGTAGATAATCCATATCTAACATAGTCCAACATAATATCGAGCTCACATGAATAGACTGGAAGTAAAACACTTGAACTCCAAATTTCTAGATTCAAAAGGTGATTACCTTGATTATGATGTTTGAAGATGATGAAATGATGATTACTCCGGATTATATGATTGGAAATGTTGATAGCTGATTCCACCTCGAAGAACACTCCTCAAGAAGCTCCAAATGGCCCAAAACCGGTGAAGGAATGAAAAGAAGTGACAAATGACGAACCTGGACTACACTGTCCAATTTATAACAATCCCAGCGTAGCACGCGCTAGATCCTGTTCTTAGCGTGCGCTAACGGGCCAGCTGGTAGTCCAGTACCCTCTGTTCTTATCGGTAGCGTGCGCTACGTACCTTTTGTAGCGTGCGCTAACTCAGTATGTTAGCGTGCGCTAACAATTTATCTGGTGGCCAGTACTGGAGTCCATAACCTCCTGTTCTCTGCTCTGATCACGGTAGCGTGCGCTACTCACAAAAATTAGTGTGCGCAAGGAAATACTCTTAATCAGTCCAGTAGCCACTGGACTCTGCCTGATCCGGACTTAGCGCGCGCTACACAGACTGCATAGCGTGCGCTACTTCGATCTACTAGCGCGAGCTACTTACCATTCGTAGTGTGCGCTACTTACAACCCCACTACAGTCCAGTGCCTTCTGGACTGCCTGTTTGAAACACACTAGCGTGCCCTAATGTTGTGAGATAGCGGGCGCTACCTGGATTCAATTAGGGCGTGCTAAAGAGAGTTCATAGCTTGCGCTACTCTACACACACAGCCCACTATGAAGATGACAATGATGATAAACACGGCACGATTCTCCAAGTAGATTGATGATGAATGACGATTGATACATGATACAATTACTCTGAACGGTGAATACAATGATTGAATATGAGTGACAAATGATCATTAATGAGTGAAAAATTACTGAGTGACAATTACTGAATGATAAATACTGAATGATAATGATTGAATTACAATCGGGTATTACATACACCCCCCTTAAAAGAGTTTCGTCCCCAAAACTAAGGGTCAAACAACTCGGGATAACTCTCCCGCATACTATTCTCAGTTTCCCAAGTAGCCTCTTCAACTATGTGTCTAGACCACTGAATTTTTACCAAAGGAATCGTCTTGTTCCTCAACTGTTTGATTCGCCGCTTTAAGACTCATATAGGACGCTCCTCGTATGAATGATCATCGGCGATCTCGATTTCGTCAAACTGAAGTATGTGACTCGGGTCGGCAACATACTTCCATAACTGAGATACGTGAAACACATTATGAATTCGGCTCAACACCGGAGGTAAGGCCAATCGATAAGCTAACTCACCTACTCGATCCAAAATCTCGAACGGTCCAATGAATCTCGGACTCAACTTTCCCCTCTTCCCAAAACGGAAGATATCTCGACTCGGGGATACCTTGACCAAAACATGGTCACCTGTCTCGAACTCTAATGGCCGACGATGGTTATCTGCATAAGATTTCTGTCGACTCTGAGCGGTCAACAAACGACTCCTGATCAAAGCTACCTTCTCACAGGCGGCTATAATCATATCGGGCTCAGTGCCGATTGATTCTGATAAGTTGTCCCAACACAAAGGAGATCGACAACGACGACCGTACAAGGCCTCGTAAGGTGCCATCTTGATCGAAGCATGCCAACTATTATTGTACGTGAACTCGATTAACGGTAGTTGAGCTTCCCAATCATCTTTCCAATCGAGAACACAGGCCCTCAACATGTCCTCCAACGTCTGAATAGTCCTCTCCGATTGTCCGTCGGACTGAGGATGAAAAGCTGTACTAAGATTAAGCTGAGTTCCCATACCACGCTGAACTGATTTCCAAAAATGAGACACGAATCGTCCGTCACGATCGGAAACGATACTCTTAGGAGTACCGTGCAATCTCACTATCTCTTTGATGAACAACTGGGCAAGTCTCTCGGGACCCCACGTATCCTTAATCTCAAGGAAATGAGCTGATTTAGTTAAGCAGTCCACAATTACCCAGATTATATTCATGCCACGGCGACTCGTCGGCAAATTCGTGATGAAGTCCATTGAAATATCCTCCCACTTCCACTCTGGAATAGGGAGAGGTTTCAGCATACCCGCCGCTCGTTGATGCTCTATCTTGACTTGCTGACAGGTCAAACATCTCGAAACAAATTCCGCGACTTCTCGCTTCATATTACTCCACCAGTAATTTTGTTTCAAGTCTTTATACATCTTACTAGACCCCGGATTAATGGAATAAGGGGTAGCATGAGCTTCTCTCAAAATAGAGTTTTTCAACTCGTCATTCGCCGGTACGCACAACCGATTCTTCAATCGCAAAAGCCCATCCTCATGGACCACAAACCCAGGGGCTTTTCCCTGAGTCACATCATCTCGAATGCGTAACAAAAATGGGTCCGAACCCTGATTCTCCCTGATCGTCTCCTCAAGTAACGATGAAATCTCTAACGTAAAAAATTGCCCTTGTACTCGTTGTAACAGACCTCGATCTCGGGTCTCATAAATTCCTGCTGAAGTTCCATCTGAACTGTTAATCGAGCAAGCATCTGCTCCTGAACGGACTTACGACTCAAGGCGTCGGCGACAACGTTCGCCTTGCCTGGGTGGTAAAGTATCTCAATATCATAATCTTTGATTAGTTCCAACCACCATCTCTGTCGTATATTTAACTCCTTGTGAGTGAATATATACTTTAAACTCTTATGATCGGTGAATATCTGACAGGTAACGCCATAAAGATAATGACGCCAAATCTTCAATGCGAATACCACGGCCGCTAGCTCCAGGTCGTGTGTCGGATAATTAACCTCGTAAGGTCTCAATTGCCGTGAAACATTAGCAATAACTTTCCCATTATGCATTAGTACACATCTGAGACCCTGCCCAGACGCATCACTATAAACCACAAATCCTTCCGTCCCTTGCGGTAGAGAAAGGACAGGTGCTGAAATTAACCGGCTCTTGAGTTCCTCAAAACTCTGTTGACACGCGTCGGACCACGTATATTTCTTATCCTTCCGTAAAAGGTTCGTCATGGGTTGAGCAATTTTAGAAAATCCCTCCACAAATTGCCGATAAAAACCAGCTAATCCGAGGAAACTCCGGATTTCCTTAACATTATTCGGAGGTTGCCAATCTCAGATCGCCTTCGTCTTCTGAGGGTCGACACGAACTCCGTCAGATGAAATTACATGTCCGAGATATGTCACTTCGGAAATCCAGAACTCACATTTGGAAAACTTCCCATAAAGTTGCTCTCGTCTCAACACGTCGAGCACCTGATGAAGGTGAAACTCGTGCTCCTCCCGGTCGCGAGAATAAATTAAAATGTCGTCAATAAAGACAACCACGAACTGATCCAAATAGTCGATGAAAACCCGATTCATTAACTCCATGAATACCGCAGGTGCATTAGTTAACCAAACGGCATAACCTCAAACTCATAATGACCATAGCGTGTTCGGAACGCCATCCTTGTGATATCCGACTCTCGAATTCGCAACTGATGATATCCATATCTTAAATCGATCTTGGAAAATACTGAAGCTCCCTAAAGTTAATCCAAAAGATCATCGATATGGGGTAGAGGATACTTATTCTTGATCGTGACCCGATTCAATTCCCGGTAATCAATACACAAGCGGAACGAACCATCCTTCTTCTTGACAAATATCACTGGTGCTCCCCACGGGGACGCACTCGGTCGAATATAACCCTTCTCGGTCAAATGCTCTAATTGATTCTTCAACTCCTGCATCTCGGTCGGGGCCATTTGGTACAGTGCCTTCGATATTGGGGACGTACCAGGCTCCAACTCAATCGTGAATTCCACATCTCTCTGTGGAGGCAAACTAGGTAACTCGCCTGGAAATACATTTGCATATTCTCTCACTACAGGAATATCCGTCATCATTACTGATGGTTTCTCGGTCTTGGTTATATAGCACCAATAACCGACACACCCCTGATTGAGTAATTTCGCTACTTTCATCAAGTTGATGACCCTACCGGAACAGCTGGGATTACCTCCCTGAAAAACACATTCGACTCCATCGTCTGAAATGATAGTGACCATACGCTTACGGACACTAATGGTGGCATCATGACGATCCATCTAATCAATACCCAAGATGACGTCGTCTCTTGGTAAATCTACCATGATTAGGTTTGCTAACCAATCACGGTCATGAAATTGAATCGGACAATCCTTAATCTCACTATTTCCGATAATTCTTCTACCATCAGGTAGACCAATAACATAAGGCTCACAACTAGTAGCACTACCCAGACGTAGTCTACTCAAACATGACTCGGAAATGAATGAATGCGATGCACCAGTATCAAAAAGGGTACACACAGGTTGAGATAGAATTTCGATTGTACCTGAGATCATTCGGGCTTCCGGATCATCAGCTCTCTTCATCTCATAAATTCGGGGCTTGCCAGCCCCAGAACCGGATGCTCCCGTCTGATAGCTGTGGGCTTCGCCTTTGTTAGCTCCCGTCATCTTAAACGACGCGGACTGAGTAGCCTGATTCAGAACCACCGACTGTTTCGGGTTATGAGATGACGCCGGATTTGGTTTGGAGTCCTTTCGGCAAAAACAGTCCCTAGGCCCCGCCATTCCACAGTTATTGCACGTGATGGTTTGCCTCAAACACTTCGTGCTGTAATGACCCTGTTCTCCATAGTTGAAACAGGTAATGGCTGAACTGGCCGCTCGTGACTGAGATTCCGCGGGTCTGGGCACCATAGGAGGTCGCTCAGTGAAAGTAGAGCCCGCTCGAGGCTTCTTGAAAGTTGCCTGACTGCCTTCAGGCTGATTCTGATTCTTTGACTTCTTGCTAGATGATGGAGTTAATTTTTAGCAATCTCTTTAGCAGTAAGCTCATAAGTAAGAGCTTTCTCGATGAATTCGTCCAAAGTGGTGCAATTATGGTTAAGCAACTACATCCGCATATGAGGCTTCAACCTCTTGCTGAAATACTTGATCTTGTCCGCCTCATAGTGAATAATAGACGAGGCGAAAGGGAGAAGCTCCTGAAATTTCTCGGCAATGGCGAGAACATCATCGTCCGCTGAGAGGTCGGGAGTGAGTAATTCCGATAACTTGGCCTCTCTGAGTGGGGCCGGATAATACCTCTCCATCATGAGAGTCTTGAATTGATCCCAAGTGCATGATCCGTCGGTGGGCTTCAACGATAGCCACCACGAATGAGCTCTCTTACCCAGATAGTAAGCCGCAACTGAAACTTTATGCCCTTCGGGCAATCCACCATAGCAAATAACTTCTCGAAATGCTCAAGCCAATGAACAATATCCTCCGGCTCAGACGAGCCCTCAAAAGTAGGTGGTCTATGGTGAGAGATGTCACCAATAATACTGCTCACACCCCTCTCCTGCCCCTGAGGTGGCGGCAGAGGAGCCAGTTGATTCTGAGTAGTTGAGTTCTGCATCGTCTCCATGAGGCATGCCATTTGAGTCATTTGGCCCATTATGCCCTGCATAAAAGCGAGTGGGTCAACCCGAACACCCTCTGAATGAGCTATGTCCCGGGTACGACTCCCTGACAGTGAATGATAATTTCCAGGAGAATGAGTGGCGGCGTCGCTGCTTGATGAATTAGCATTATTCCTCGCATTCGCACGCGTATTCACACGAGTTCTCGGAGTTCGGCCCGCACCGCGGCCTCTTCCCCCGCATCCTCTGCCAGCTCTTTCCATTCTGAAGTGGGAAGTAACAAGATGATTATATATCTCGCATGAATATTACATTATGATTTCGTTATGAAATGATGAAAATGAGCACACGCGCCCAAACACAATGAGTGATCAACTGAAGTGACGAGATTATCTGTTGAAATCCTTGAAATGATTATCTTGAATAAGTTAACAAGGTTAATGATACGATGCTCAAGATCAACAACTGAATCGTGAAATGAACTGAGTGATTAATGAGTGAACATGATCGACATGATCACAATTGAAAATGATGAATGAGTGATTCTTATTGCCAGAACTTATACCATGGCGTCAGAAATCTTACTGTTTTTTGGTCTGAGGGGCTCGGCTCTTGCACGGGTCACTCGTGACGGGAAAGTCCAA
Source organism: Orobanche coerulescens (assembly GCA_033398695.1). Lineage (NCBI taxonomy): Eukaryota > Viridiplantae > Streptophyta > Magnoliopsida > Lamiales > Orobanchaceae > Orobanche > Orobanche coerulescens. The sequence goes on along the minus strand of CM065815.1, from coordinate 115,517,255 downwards.
TGATACTAGTCTGATGAATGATGATTTCAATGAGACATGACTCGGAAGGTAGTATTCAAAACCACGATCCGATACCAACTCTGTAACACCCCCAAACTAGGCGAATATTACAGTGCCGTGGACCCCCGACTGGTACCCACTAGGCGAATGAAAATTTATTAATTAAGTGATATAATTGTAGTACCGAACCACAGTATATCAATAATTACTCCGATAAGGAGTTTCAAATACAACATACCCAGGATAAAACAGAATACATGTATATTTTATGTGAAGATAAAATATACAACACCAATTAAAATGAGTATTTAAATGGAAGTCTGCAGCGGAATACAAATGAAGAAAACATGAAGACTGAAAGGACTGGGCCCCCCATACTAGTATCACTGGGACTCCTCGCCGTCAACGTTCTCTTCCCGTGCCTTAGCCTTGCCATGACCTGAAAACAACATCCCCCAACGGGGTCAGTTACACAGAACAACAATCCTCAAGAGTTGAACAATATACAACAATCACATGAATGAATTAATGAATTAAGTTGAATGATGAGCATCAATGTACGCCCGAGTGAACTGAGTAATAGCACAAATAGCCGAGTGTCCAGATTCCCACATATACACCCTCTATTGGCCTAATTAGTCTCACGGTTAAATGTGTCCGGAGCCCCGCATATACACATTACCATGCGCACAGTCCAATGTGTCCGGAGTCCCGCATATACACATGACCATAATGTGCCCGACTAAAATTCCACACATGCGCCAACTGGCCATGCAATATAATTCCGGAAGATTACCAGAACAAAAAGACTAAGGTGAGGAATAATCAATAGAATCCGATAAGGATCAAGAACGACTCACCGAGATGAAATAATGATACAACGAGTGATAGCTTCAATGAAATGATTTGGAACCGTCGTTCCCTGTGAGTTACATGATTAGTTGATGAAATACAGGTCTCGACATGAATGATATATTATGAGTGAATTACATGTATGAATGAACAACAACATAAGGAATGAATATCCCTTTAAACGAGTAAGAATCAACTTACTCAATACCGGTGTCGAAAAGTCCTTCCTCGAACAATGTCCTAAAACGAGACGTTGGTCGCTCGAACAACCTTGAATGACACAATTACCAATAATCCGCTCAATATACACATCAAACATGAACTACGATTAATTCAAAGGTCGATACAAGAATATCCGAACTCATTGAGGCATTCAAACAAACACTTAGCAAACATACATCCTTTGATAATATCCACTCCCGAATATATCGAAACCAACTCCAAAATGAGTATTACAAACCAACAAAACACCTCTAATGATATCAATAATCCCATAGGAATCCACAAAAATGAGTTAACGACAACATCTAATCGAAAACCCCCAAAAATCAAAGTCAACTCCAAGGTATTCTTGATTCAACCCCAATAATCATGAAATCCGCAATATATGACAATAAATCTGTAGGAATACATTTATCCAAGGTACATAATCCATATCTAACATATTCCAACAAAATAACGAGCTCACATGAATAGATCGGAAGTAAAACACTTGAACTCCGAATTTCTAGATTCAAAAGGTGATTACCTTGATTATGATGTTTGAAGATGATTAAATGATGATTACTCCGGATTATATGCTTGGAAATGTTGATAGCTGATTCCGCCTCAAAGAACACTCCTCAAGAAGCTCCAAATCGCCCAAAACCGGTGAAGGAATGAAAAGAAGTGACAAATGACGAACCTGGACTACACTGTCCAATTTATAACAATCCCAATTTAGCGCGCGCTAGATCCTGTTCTTAGCGTGCGCTAATGGGTCTAGCTGGTAGTCCAGTACCCTCTGTCCTTATCGGTAGCATGTGCTACGTACCTTTTGTAGCGTGCGCTACGTACCTTTTGTAGCGTGCGCTACCGACATATATTTGGTGTGCGCTAACTCAATATGTTAGCGTGCGCTAACAATTTATCTGGTGCCCAGTACTGGAGTCCGTAACCTCCTGTTCTTTGCTCTGATCACGGTAGTGCGCGCTACTCACAAAAATTAGCGTGCGCAAGGAAATACTCTAAATCAGTCCAGTAGCCACTGGTCTCTGCCTGATCCGGCCTTAGCGCGCGCTACACAGACTGCATAGCGTGTGCTACTTCGATCTACTAGCGCGCGCTACTTTCCATTCGTAGCGTGCGCTACTTACAACCCCACTGCAGTCCAGTGCCTTCTAGACTGCCTGCTTGAAACACATTAGCGTGCGCTAGTGTTGTGAGACAGCGGGCGCTACCTGGATTCAATTAGCGCGCGCTAAATAGAGTTCATAGCATGCGCTACTCTACACACACAGCCCACTATGAAGATGACAATGATGATAAACACGGCACGATTCTCCAACTAGATTGATGATGAATGACGATTGATACATGATACAATTACTCTGAACGGTGAATTAAATGATTGAATATGAGTGACAAATGATCATTAACGAGTGAAAATTACTGAGTGACAATTACTGAATGATAAATACTGAATGATAATGATTGAAATACAACCGGGTATTACAGGGAAAGTGATAGCTTACGCATCAAGACAACTTAGGCTGCATGAGGTTAATTATCCTACGCATGATTTGGAACTAGCTGCAGTTGTACACTCATTAAAGATATGGAGGCATCACCTTTATGGGGTAAGATGTGAAAGTTTCACTGATCAGAAGAGTTTAAAGTACTTTTTCGAGCAGAAGGAGTTGAACATGAGACAGAGAAGATGGCTCGAATTGGTAAAGGATTATGATTGTGGTATTAACTATCACACCGGCAAGGCTAATGTGGTAGCATATGCCTTACGTCGCAAGACTCAATCACAATTAGGATACCTACTTACCACAGAAGGGGATCTAATCCAAGATTTTGAAGGAATGAGTTTAGAGGTGCTTCATCTACCGGAAACAATAATGGGTCATGTCACGATGTTAGTGATGACACAAGATCTGAGAGTATGAATAGTGAATGCGCAGAGGAGAGATAAAGCATTCGAGAAACTACGTATGAGAATTAGGTCCGATAACCCAGGAAGTTACCGCGAAGCGGATGATAATGCAATTATGTTCGAAGAGAGATATGTGTCCCACATGATGAGGAATTAAGGAATGAGATCATGAGTGAAGCTCATGATACTCCCTACACCGCTCACCCCGGAACTACCAAGATGTACCAAGACCTGAAGAGAAATTTCTAGTGGGACGGTATGAAATGGGATGTAGCTTCATTTGTCGAGCGGTGTTTGGCTTGTGAGCATGTGAAAGCACTATACCAATGACCTTATGGGAAGTTACAACCATTGATAATTCCAGATTGGGAGTGGGAAGGAATAGCGACGGATTTTGTGACTACTTTGCCGAGGACCAAATGAGGAAACACTGCTATATGGTTATAGTAGACAGACTCACAAAATCAACTCACTTTTTGCCTATCCCGATCAATTATGGATCTAAGAAGTTAGCATTGTTATATGTCCGTGAAATTGTACATTTGCATGGAGTGCCGGTATCAATCACGTCTGATCGAGATCCAAAATTTACCTCTAGATTTTGGATGAGTCTACAGAATGAATTGGGTACACATCTGAACTTTAGTACCACTTTCCACCCGCAGACCGATTGACAATCGAAAAGGACGATTCAAATACTAGAAGACATGTTAATAACTATAGTGTTGGATCAAGGTGCGAATTGAGAGTAGGTTTTGCCGTTAATCGGATTTGCTTACAACAACAGTCATCAGGCAACGATAGGTATGGCGCCTTATGAAGCCTTATACGGCAGAAATTGTAGATCACCACTTTATTGGGATGAAGTGGGTGAGAGAAATATTTTAGGGCCAGACACAGTCAGCGAGATGATCGAGATTATCCGCAAGATACGACAGAGAATACAAGAGGCCCAGACTCGACAGAAGTCATACGCCGATACAGACTAAAGTGAATTGCATTTCAAAAGTGGGGATAAGGTTTTCCTCATGGTTTCCCCTTCTAAGGGAATAATCAGGTTTGGCGTTAAGAAGGAAACTGAGTTCTACAATCTGAAGCAATGAAGGATGTCAGTGACCGAGTATGACAGAATGTTTTGTGAGTTATCAAGGTATGCTCCAGAACAAGTTGACGGATGTGAAGATGGCAAGAAAATTTAGATCAGGACCGAGGCATGAGATAGGCATGTCCCTAGCTAACCATGGAAGGTTGAGCTACACTGAATCGAATGAGCTCTGGATATTGAGGCAGCAATGCCAGAAGAGAAGCGAGCACCCATAGTTACACCACCACCCACTCAGACAAATTCCCATGAATATAAAGGGAAGCGTAAGTGGGAAGGACGAAACAATGGTGGAAATGGGAACAACTAGGCTAGCAGGAAGCCGTGACAGGGAAATATATCTCATGGACAGCCTCAGGCTCAAGGAGGCAAAAATCAGGGACAACAGATGGTTCCTACTCAGGGAGGCAATAATTAAGGATGAGTTGCAAACCCCATATGTCCCAAGTGTAACAAGCAGCATCATGGTGCCTGTCTGTTGGGCACTGGAAGTTGTTACACGTGTGGTCAGAAAAGCCATATTATGAGGAATTGTCCTGTCAAGAACAGGAGAGAGACCAAACCACTAGGGTTAACCCCAGCCAATGAGGGCACTGCAAGGACAGCCGCAACTGCCGCCACCATCGAAGTAGCAGAATCAGAATGCTAGGTCGTATGCCATCAATCAGAAGCAACCCGAGAAGGATAAGGGTAACTTGGCAGGTATGGGCAAACTTCTTAACCTACCTGTAATTGTTTTGTTTGATTTTGGAGCATCGCATTCATTTATTGCTAGAGCATGTGTGGATAATCTTAGTATTATACCGGAACGTGCTAGTCATGTCATGAGAGTATCATCACCTGATACGAAATTGACTAGTCTGAATAAAGAAAACGAAGCAAGGATCGACGTAAATGGCCTTACAACGCGTCATGCATGTACGACAACATTTTTTGGCGAGAAAATGGACACAAGCCGGAAAATGACACAACCTGCCGGAAAATGTCGTCCCCTGCCGGAAAATGTCGAGCCTGCCGGAAAATATCACACCGGCCGGAAAATGCCGGCCACTGCCGACCGAACTCGGCCGTGTCGTCCGGTACGGCCCGTGCTGTACTCATCCGGAAATGCCAACAATGACTGTCCAGACGCCCGACCGTGCTCCAGGACACGGTCGAGTCATTGCCGAGTCACTGTCGGTCGAGTAGCTGTCAGACGTCCTTGTCACGCCGCGACCGTGTCAAGCGGACACGGTCGAGTCATTGCCGAACGTCCCTGTCGCGCCGCGCCTGTGCCGAGTCACTGTCGGCCGAGTCACTGTCGGCCGAGTCACTGTCGGATGTTGCTGTCGCGCTGCGACCGTGTCAAGCGGACACGGTCGAGTCCCTGCCGGCGCCTGTCGACCGTGCTGCGGCCGTGTCACGGGACACGGTCGAGTCCTGCCGACAGCCCACTTATTTTATATACTTTTTTGTATTTTTGACTTCTCTTTTTCTTTTTACATATTTTAGGGATTATGTTTTCCCCATTTTGTGATTTTATGTTCCTTGTTTGTATTTTATGTTGATTTATTTGGATTATTCAAAGATTTTATAATCTTTGAATTATTTTATTTTTTTGTTTGTTTTAGGAGACTTCACCTCCTATAAGTAGGAGTTGATTAGCCTTGTAATGATATAATGTATATTGTATGTTGAAGAAATAAGAATACACTTGTGTTTTCTTGGTGAATGCTTTTCATCGAAACCTTGATTATAATTCGACGCGTTTTCGAGTTTTAATCGAATCAATTCTCAATAGGTCTTGAGGAAAGATTATCTTATCAAACTATAGGTCTAGTTTGATAAATCATTCATATTGTTCTTGTTTATGTAAGTCGAATTGCCCTACTTTCGGTTATATCTTACGAGTGTTACACATATTCGAGTGCTATGAGGATCAATTATATTTCCGCTGCATTCCATATGAGTTTACGTCCATTTTCATACGTAATTCGTATCATCACCACCAACAGGAATTTCAACTACCACGCATGTTTGTTCTAATCTGGAGTTAGAACTCGAGAATCTTAAAGTGGTAACTAATAATCTAATTGTTATGACAATGTGGATTGTTGATGTAATCCTAGGAATAGATTGGTTAGCCGAGAATTATGCCACAATTCTTTGTTATGAGAGGAAAATTTCCTTCCGACCACCGGGAAAGGAGCCCACAGACTTTCACGGCATTAGAATGGGTAGAGAGGATCACCCGTTATGTCTGCCCTTCAAGCCAATAAGATGATGAGAAAGAAGGATTGTCAGGCTTTACTTGTTTACCATAATGGAGAAGCTGGAGAATAAAAGACTATAGGAGATGTGCCAATTATGCGAGAATTCGAGGATGTATTCCTAGAAGTGTTACCGGGTTTACCACCAGATCGACAAGTGGATTTAATCATCGACCTGGAGCCAGGGTCAGCCCCAGTGTCAAAAGCACCATATAGGATGGCACCGAAGGAATTGCAAGAACTCAAGATCCAACTGCAAGAGCTATTAGATTTAGGTTTCATTAGACGGAATGTTTGTCCATGGGGATCACTTGTCCTTTTTGTGAAAAAGAAGGATGGTACACTGAGAATGTGTATAGATTATATGGAGCTGAACAAGCTCACACTCAAGGACAAGTATCCTCTACCAAGGATAGATGACTTGTTTGACCAACTCAAGGGAACAACTGTGTTTTCTAAGATAGACCTTAGGTCTGGGTATCATCAGTTGAAGATTCGACCGAGGATATACCCAAGACAGCTTTCCAAACAAGATATGGACACTATGAGTTTATAGTCATGCCATTCGGATTAACTAATGGCCCCGCAGTATTCATGGACCTTATGAACAGAGTTTTCCACCCGTACTTGGATAACTTTGTCTTGGTGTTTATCGATGATATTCTCATCTTCTCTAAAAATGAGAAAGAGCATGAAGAACATCTCAGGATAGTGTTGGAAACAATAAGAACGGAGAAACTCTTTGCCAAATCCAGTAAGTGCGAATTTTAGTTGAAAGAAGTAATGTTTCTTAGGCATATTATGTCAGCAGATGGTATTAAGGTGGACCCAGCTAAAGTGGAAGCAGTACGTGATTGGAGGTCACCAACCAACCCTAATTAGATTAGGAGTTTCTTGGGTCTAGCTGTGTACTACCGAAGGTTCGTCGAAGGAATTTACAAGATTGCTAGACTAATGACATAAAAATTGCGGAAAGGAATTAAGTATTTATGGATGGATTAATGTGACGAGAGTTTTCAGGAACTCAAGAAAAGATTGACTACTGCGCCAGCTTTAGCAGTACCATAAGTGAACAAAGAGTATTGTTGGTCACTAAGTATACTGGGTACAGCCTGGGAAGTAGTTTAAACAACAAGCTGTACTGATTTTAAATCTGAGTGCGTAGCGAAAGTCTTAGATACGAAGTTGTCATGTGGATACAAAGAACTTGATGTGCAGTGTATACTTAAATAATCACAGTAATTAAAATAAGTAAGGCAGAACGTAAATGACACAATATTTAAAGTGGTTCGAGGTAAACCCCTCTACGTCCACTGGTCATCCACATCGGAGTAAAAAGTTTATTATAATTACTACGTACACAACTACGTAATTATAACAACACACAATCAATATATCGTTCACATAGATTGATATAAAGATCTTAGCTTCAACCGTTCACACAGATTGGTTTGAGCTAATGCTTTGACTTGCTTCTTCACACACAGTTCTGAAGCTTCATCTTCTTCGATGCAATTCCTTCACACACAGTTCTGGAGTAGCAACGATTACTCAGTTCACACAGGGCTGATCTGGGTTTGTTCAAAGGATAGAACAGAGTATGAACAACAGCTTTGACTTTAAGAGCTTCTAGCTGATGAAGTGTTATTCAAGATGATGAGCACTATATATCTCTTAGATCTGAATTGCAGTAAGCTTCTTGGATATATGTTTTGCTCTGATAATAACTTTGATAGCTTGATAATTTCGTAACTTGGTGTCACTGATCTTCAACGCCTTGATGAGATATATATAGTCTTCTGAAAAAAATATATCCATTGAGATAAATCCGTTGAGCAAGATTCCGTTCCAACGGGATGAAAAGCACGATCTGGAATTTGCGGGATTTTGAAGATCTGTTGACCGACAGTATTTAAATACTTTATCCTTGAGTATTTAAATACTTCTTCATCAACGGGACTTGACTTCTGAAGATTCCTTCTTTGTCCTGTTGAGAGCTGTATGAAAGATCACTGTATTGGTGATTCGAGACAGTTTTCCATACTTGGTCTTTATAAAACTTCTTTGCTGTACTGAAAGGTTCCACTATATGCTGGATTCGAGACAGGTCTTCGATATAGGTTGACATTTCAACTTTATCGATACAGTTTCCTTACTGTATTGAGGATTGGCATATATGTCAAAACCTCTTATCAACACAATTCGATACAAGGATTGATTATCCCGACTGTTTCGATACAGGGTTTTTGTTTTCCCAACAATTTCCCCCTTTTTGACGATTTGCCAAGACTTTTAAAACTTTCAAGTCTTCTTGATGGTGCCAAAACCTTCTTCATGAAGCGAATGACTTTCTTTGATGATTTCTGGCAGATTTCTTGGTTTTCTGTCAAAAGGTCTGTCTTTCAGCAACTTAGTCTAATTTATGAACTGCTCGCAGGCGAGTTCGATACAGCTAAGAATTTTTACAACTTAAACTTATGATTGGCGCGCAGGCACAATCTTACAATGTATTCTAAATGCATACAACTGAAATTATGAACTGTTCGTAGACAGGTTCGTACAGCTTATTTTTCAAACAAGTTTCTATACTTGTGATTGTTATCTCAACAATTAAGTTATGTAATCATACATCAACACAGTAGATTACGAATTGTAATCTTTCAAGATAAGCAAACATTTTTATTGATATTAAAAAAAATAGAGTACAAGGTTTGCTGTTTCGAAAGAAAAAAAAATTACAAACAAAAATTACAAGGATTTCAGCTCCTATAGTCCGCATGTCTCCATGGATTTTTCCCTGGGTCATTCTCGGTTCCACGCCACCAGTGCTGTAGGGAATCTTTGCCTCGATCTAGGTATATTGCTCTACCTTCGTAGGATCTGTCAAAGGCAAGAATCCAGTCTTCTGGATGGGTGATCCGATCTCCTCTTTTATGCTTGGATTTGATATCTAGCTGGAGAGGGAGTTTTCCTTCTTCTAACATCTTCGTGAATTTGTCTGCAGCCTCCGCTAATGTCTTATAGATTTTGAAGATGGCGGATTCCCTGATGAGTTTAACAAAGTATCTCACAAGTTCATTCTTCCTCCATTGCTTCACCTCTTCGACAGTTGGATGGCGGTTGGTTGGCAGACGAATTTTAGAAGGTCTTTGGATTAAGCTTTGCCACGGGACATTTGGATCATGAAATTCAGGTTGGGAGCCTGAAATCTTAAAACTTTGAGAGGGAGGGGCTAGCTTGTTCAATTCAGCGGTAATGCTCTCTTGAGCAGCATTAAATTCCCTTTCGTGCTGTAGCCTTATTCTCCTAGCAGCTTCTCTCGCTTCTTCCCCCTTTTTGGCGTCATCAAGACATCCTAAGTTCTCCAGTGCGGCATCCTGTTTCGTCTCAATGTTTGACATTCTTTCTACAAGGGTGGAAAGCACCTCTGACATATCCTTGATACTTTTGTCGTGGGCTCGAAGATGAGAAGTGGTTTTGATCATAGCAAATGCGGTCTTGGCCTCAGATATGCGCGTTTCGGATGCCTCTTCTCTCAGGATCTTTTCTTGATACTCTTGCATCTTCTTCAGTGCTTGTTTGAAGACTTCTGGTAAAATAGTGAAGGCTTCGACTACGCGAGAGACTTCATGTTGTAAACCAGTCATCTCTTCAACAGTAGAAGTGTGCATCCAATTAAGATCTTTTTCCACTGAGTACAGGGCATTCACTGCATCCTGGATGAAGACAGTTTCAAGAACAAGAGCACGCAAGCGCTCTTTCCTAGCAGCAGTGCTGGGATAATCCGGTTTGGCAAAATCTTCGGATCCATTCAACCTCCTCAGATTCACGGTAGGGCGTGAATTGAGTTGGACATCCTCAGGTACATTACCGTCCTCGGATTCCACGGTTGATGGGGCGGGAGCAGCATATTCGGGTTCAGCGGCAGGGGGTGTTGTGTCCTCCTGTTGCGAAGGTGCGTCTGTAGACATGGATAGTTAGATACAGGAGGGACTGATTCCTCCTGTTGTCTCTCAGCAACAACTTCTTCTTCTTCGGCAGCAGGCTCGGGTGCCTGTTCCATAACTATTTCTTCTTCCTCGACTTGAGGGACTGATTCCTCCTCGTCAGGAATGTTCTCTTGCTGTGGTGAAGGGGGCTTACTTCGATTTGATGGCCCTTCATCATCCTTGGGTTGAGAGGCATCTCTGTCTTGAGCCTCTTCACGACTCATTTCAGACCAGCTTGTAAAGCATCGTCATCGTTGTCTGAGTCATCGTCATCTTTTGGATTTTGGGGAGAGACTTCGGACTTATCTTTTCCTTTTCTCCTTGCATCAGATTTTTGCAATAAATGGCTTTCAATGAGTTCTTTGCATTAGATATTGTCCCATTGGATCAGGGCTTCAACTTGTGTTGAGTCCGTCACTTCCAATACAAATTTCTCTTCGTGGCTCCAGTCGCTCCAGTTGTATAAGGTGTCATATGGAGCTAGCCTGTAGCTTTTCCATTTAAGGAATCTTTCATAAGCATGGTCAATCTGCACAGAGAGAAGAGTTTTGTTGATAATTGTGTCCGGGGAGGGAGTGCGTACAACGTCTGAATTCGCTGTAGTGAGGGGTTCCTCTACAGGTGTGGGATCCTGTAGGGAAGTGGGATTCTTTACAGGGGACGGTGCCCCGAAGGAAGATTGATCCTGTACGGGTGTGGAATCCCGCATAGGAGAAGTAGCTTTTGGCTCCAAATGGGCAGCCGACTCGCTAGAGTCTTCTAAGTTAGCGATGTCCGATCGTCCGTCTTAGACGCCAAAGGCTCGGGATCTACCGTCGATACAGTAGTGGGCACCTCTTCCACGGGGTTGGGCCACAGGGTAGTTCTTCGGTGGGTTGCGCCACGGGAAATTTCTTCGGAGGTTTTGGTGGATTTAGCTTTAGAAAGCCTCCTTAGCTTCCTTTTCGGCTTCTCACCAGTAATGGGTGTCTTGCTGTGAGATCTTTTCCTCTTCCTTGAAGACTCCACATCCTGGGACTTCAAAGAAATATCCCTTGGATCTTCAGACACGGGCATACTATGGATTTTAGGGTGGTTACAGACCAGAGTGCTCTGGTTATATGCCGAAGGCTTGACGCCTTCTAAGTATATCCGGGAGCTGTTTTTCTTCGCATCTGCGGATTGTGAAAGTCCGCATTTCATCAAAATATGGTTTAAAATTAAACCAAATGACTTCTTTTGAGTGGCAGGCTTGGATACTTCCTCCTGTAAGCATTTTAAGATTATCTGGCACCAGTTGACCTTTTCACAGGTCAAAATTGCAACCATCATCCTGAATCTCAGATTAGTGTACATTTCGAATGCACCAGTTCGATTCTCGATGATCCTGCAGCAAAAATCATGTAAATACACGTATGGCAAACAGAAATTCTTCTTGTGACATGTGGTGTGAACCATGTCAACAACAGTTGAGCCGGTGAACAGCCCATAATAGTTCGTTATCAGCTCTTGAGACCCAAACGTCTCAAGTTCTTCCATGGTCAGGCCATCAGTAGGTAGCCTGTAAATGTTCTGGAGAAGATCTCGATCGATACAGATCTCCACTCCTTGAATGATAGCGGTAATGTCAGCAACGTGACCTCCCTGGGCCAGCGACAAAAAGCGAATGGCGGCGTTGAGGTAAAAGTCCTCAACCAGGTGAACATCGTACTTCTCAGCGGTTTGACTCCCAAGGCGGTAGAGTCCTTGTTGACGGAGACGAGTGATGATGAACTCCATGGGTTCGACATGATTTGTTTCAGCGAGAATGCGTTCGATGACGACAGATCTTGAGAAGATCCGTCCATTGATGATGTTTGCGGATTTCTTGAGTGCGGGAGAAGATGTCTAACCAGCCATTGATGATTGTTCAAGAAAATGTGAAAGAGAATACACGAAATTTGCAGTAAAACGCAGAAAACTATGTAGGCTGTATTTGCTTGAGAACTCTTAATTTTTGCAGAAAGCGTAAAGAGTCTCTAATGGCAGTATCAGTCCTTTTATAGTGGGCGGCGAAGTAGGGTTTTGTAGAGTACGAATGGTCAGATTTTAAGGGATGGGAACCGGTTTTTGAAAAGAACGGTCACGATGAACTGAGTGTAACTGGTACACTTATCCACGGTATATTAAAATATGAGCGGTACCACTTCTGACATTTGTTGTTACCCTAAATGCCTGAAACAGCGGTTTTAAACAATTTGAAAACATCGCGGCTTTTGAAATTCAGTTGTCCAGATGTCGTGTAAGGTATTTAATGTAAATGACGTTTGACATAAAACAGGGCACGTGGACAAAAATTATTTTAAAAAGAAATAATATATTATAAAATTCACTGAATCGAAATCCTATAGTATGTGCTGTATCCGCGATGATACAGCGTTCCCCCTTAAAAGGTACATATAGGTTTTAACTCCATACAACAACTTTTGGATTAATGCTGTATTCATGGGTCGTACTGTATTCCCCCTTAATTATTGCACACGTCAGTTGTAGGATGATTTATATGTCTTTGTTCCTTACAGTGCTGTAGTGAAGGCTCTGAGTGTACAAATAATTAACGGTGGATACTGTATTCTTGGGTCTTACATCATTCCCCCTCAATTGTTGAGTAAACACAGTAAATTACTTACAGGGAGTCAGGCAGTAGCATTCCCAATTCTTGTCTAAGCATGTTGAATCTTGCTGTGTCGAGAGGCTTGGTAAAGATGTCGGCCAACTGAATATCTGTATGAACCTTTTCAAGCCGAACATCCTTGTTCTCGACATGATTCCTTATGAAATTATGCTTCATGTTGATATACTTAGTGCGCAAGTGCAGGACAGGATTGTGCGTTATTGCAATTTCACTCGTGCTATCACACATGATTGGCGTCTCTATGGCTTCAATTCCATAATCTGACAACTGCTGCTGCATCCAAAGGTTATGCATACAGCAACTACCAACAGCATAGTATTCTGATTCATCCGTGGAAAGTGAGTTAGCCAATTGCTTCTTACTGAACCAAGAAACGAGTCTAGGTCCAAGAAAGTGACAAGTTCCACTTGTACTCTTCCTATCTAGCTTGCAGCCTCCGAGATCCGAGTCGTCAGATCCAACTAAATCGAATCCGCCTTCTTTAGGATACCATAGTCCTACATCGACTGTTCCTTTAATGTACTTCAGGATTTGTTTAGCTGTATTGAAGTGTGATTCCTTAGGTGCTACTTGATATTTCGCACACACTCCAACAGCGAACTGGATATCGGGTCTGCTAGCCGTTAGGTACAAGAGCGAACCAATGAGCTTCCTGTAGAGTGATTGGTCAAACGGCTTTCTGGCTTCATCAACACTAATTTGCACGGAAGTGCTCATGGGGGTTGACGATGATTTGGAAGTATTCATTCCAAATTTGTTGAGAAGCTCCTTGCTGTATTTTTCCTGGTTGATGAAAATACCTGTAGACAACTGCTTTACCTGCAAACTTAGGAAATAACTAAGTTCTCCCATCATACTAATTCAAATTTACTTTGCATGAGATGAGAGAACACTTGACACAAAGCAAGGTTAGTTGAACCAAAAATTATATCATCTACATAGATTTGCACCATTAGAAGGTCATCACCTTCCTGTATTTTGAACAATGTCTTGTCCACATCACCTTTCTCAAATCCATTGTTAGTTAGATACTGGGACAAGGTCTCATACCAGGCTCTAGGGGCTTGTTTAAGTCCATACAGTGCCTTCCGTAGCCTGTTTACTAGGTCGATGCCGTTTGTGTTGGCAAACCCTGGTGGTTGTTCAACATAAACTTCTTCGGCAAGGTCTCCATTCAGGAATGCACTCTTGACGTCCATTTGGTATACAATAAAGCTCTTATGGGCGGCAAAGGCTAAGAATATCCTAATGGCCTCTAGTCTGGCTACAGGGGCAAAGGTTTCATCATAGTCTATGCCTTCTTCCTGACTATAGCCTTGTGCGACTAGTCTGGATTTGTTCCTTATAATAAGTCCATTTCGATCCTTTTTATTTCGAAATACCCATTTGGTTCCTATAACCGATTGATGTGTAGGTCTGGGTACAAGATACCATACATTGTTTCTTTCGAAACCGTTAAGCTCTTCTTCCATAGATGTTATCCAATAAGAATTATTAAGAGCGTCAATGGTCGAAACAGGTTCAGACTGGGCTAAGAATACAGCGATTGTGCACATATTGAGTCTTCTAAGCTCGTATTGAGATTTCCATTCAGGAAACGATGATATCTCAGTATCTAGTTCTTCTTGTGCACAAAGTACATTTCCTTGTGTACTCTGTATTCTCCTACGAGTAGAAAAACCAGCATCTATGTTTCCAATGATCAGCTCTTGCGGGTGATTTCTCAACCATCTTCGGTCGGGTTCTAATTCAGGGTCCCGTATCAGACGAGAGTTTCAGAGATACGGCTTCACATGCGGTGTCGGCTTCATCTACGTCGATTCTTACAGCTGCGAGGTTGATTTCTAGATCAACGACAGGTTCTATGGGAGTTGGAGGATCTAAGATAGAGAGATGTTGGATGTTCTGAGTAATATCATCTACTCATGTAGGGTCATGATGAGGTTCATCGAACACTACATGAACTGATTCCTCGATCGTCAGCTTCCTTTTATTAAAGATCCTGTAAGCTTTGCTGACGGAGGAGTATCCTACAAATATTCCTTCATCTGATTTCTCATCAAAGGTTCTAAGTTGATCCTTCCCATTATTCAACACATAACACCTGCATCCAAAAATGTGAAAATATGAAACTAACAGAGTTTTGTTGTTCCATACCTCATATGCTGTTTTGTTGTGGTGCTTGTTGACGATACAGCGGTTTTGAGTGTAGCATGCTGTATTGGTTGCTTCACCCCAGAAACGCTGTGGCAACTTGCTTGCGGCGATTATTGTCCTTGTTGCTTCTTTCAGCGTCCTATTCTTTCGCTCGGCAACACCATTTTGTTGAGGTGTACGGGCAGCTGAGTATTCGTGTTGTATCCCATTTTCCGAATAGTATTGCTCTATGAAGCGATTAGTAAATTCTGTACCTCTGTTGGAACGAATGGACACGATACTCAATGCCTTTTCATTTTGCAACTTTCTCAGGAGCTCGGGCAGCTTTGATGTTGTTTCCTTCTTCTTGCTTAGGAAAATTGTCCAAGCATACCTGGAGTAATCATCAACAATAACGAGACAGTATTTCTTACCTCCCAAACTTACTGGTTCTATAGGACCGTAGCGATCCATATGTAGCATTTCCAACACTCTTTGGGTTGAAAGGTAGGATTTTCTCTTCAGGGTTGACTTGATTTGCTTGCCTTTCTGACACAGTCCGCAGACGCTGTCCTTTTTGAATGATACATTTGGCAATCCTCTTACCATTCCCTGTCTTGAGAGCTTGTTGATCGTCTTGAAGTTGACGTGAGACATCCTCTTGTGCCATAACCAGCTGAGATCTGCAGTGCCTTTGGCAACAAAGCATGGAATTGAGGAGCTCATAGGCTCCCAGTCAGCAATATACATGTCACCTGATCTGCTTCCTGTAAGCACAACTTCTTTGGTCTGAATGTTCTTGACTCTACAGCAATCTATATAGAATTTCACCGAGAACGGTTTATCACAGAACTGGCTAATGCTAAGTAGATTGTACTGTAAGCCTTCAACATATGCAACATCGGTGACTTTGAATTTTCCGACACGTAGGTTTCCTTTCCCTCTTGTTCTTCCTTTAGATTTATCACCGAAACGAACTTTTGGACCATGACCTTCTACAAAATCTGATAGCTTGCTTCTATCTCCGGTCATGTGCCGAGAGCATCCACTATCGAAGTACCAGGTGTCCTCCTCTAGGATGTCCTGTATGCAAAGAGATTAAGTAGATTTAGGTCCCCTTTGATTTTTGGGTCCATAAATGTTAGTTCCTCTAGGTACCCAAGTTTTCCTGGCAGCAATTGGTTTACTGTAGGTCATACTCGGTACAGTGTTGCGATATATACGTGGGGCATATCCGTAGTCGCTATAACCATGATAATTATTATGCATGTAAAATTCAGGGTTATTATTATTAATCCAGTACGAGTGCCGTCTTAGAGGTGGAGCCATTTTCTTTGGCCTAACAGCTTGCCTTCTGGGTCTCCAGTTGGATTCCCAATGCTGTTGTTGATACTGAGCGGACACCTGCTGTCTCGAGGAATAACGGGGCTCTTGTATCCAATACCTCGGCGTGCTGTATAGATAGTACTGCCGTGGGGCCTTTGATACTTGGATACAGCCTTCCTTCCGAGCAGTGTTGGCGCTGTTGATATACTCGGGGAGCATGCTGTTGAGTGCGCCTTTCAGGTCTGAATGGCTGATGATTCCGCTGTCTGGAATAGGATTGCGGTGGCGGAATGGCAGCCTTTGCTGTTCGCTGTGCAACAGGTTACTTCACGGGACTCGAAATTTCTTTCGATACAGGAATGTGTTCCACACTCTTGACGAACACTGTACTAGTTTTCCCTTTGTTTGAATATGAGTTGTATCCTAAGCCACTTTTGTCATGAGCATTTTCCCAGTGCTCAGAATTTCTTCCATTATTTTGGACGATTTCTCGAACGATTTCAGAGTGGTCTCAAGTTCATTTTCTCGTTTTTCGAGAGTTGTGACTTTGGCTTGAAGTAGAACCAAATCATTTGTCTTGCTCTCGTTATGAGTTTTAACCTCACTTAGTTCATGAGCAAGTTGATGATTGCTCTCCATGAGTTTTTCAAAATCGACTTTGCTGGTTTCACAATCAAGAGACATGTTTTCAAAATTTATTTTCAGCAAGTCATTTTCATCTTTCAGCTCTAGGTTAGACAGTTGGAGCTGTATATTCTCATTTTTCAATGTCTCATGGGCCTTTTGAATGTTTTTAAATTCATTCATCATGCTTTCAAAAGTATGAGATGCATTTGATGGAATAACTGAGGTTGAGCTTACCTCATCATCGCTATCTTCACCTTCCGGAATGTCCTTGGCCATAAAGCACATATATGCTTTATCATCGAACTCATCGTGAGATGAATCACTTTCAGTGACCACCTGAAGATATTCTTCTGATTTGGATGGTGTGGGGGAGGCTTCTGATTCTCCAGTCAGGGCCTTGAGCTTGTTTTTCCAAGCACGTCTTCTTTCATCTCTCTCTTGTTGCTCGGCTTCCGGAAACCTTTGAACTTTGGGATGAGGACATTTATTTGCATAATGCCCTGATTTCCTACAATTATAGCATAGGTTAGCATCACCGGATGAAGTTTCGGTACTTACCTTGTGGATGTGTTTGGGCTCGTAGGAGTCTTCCTGCATCGCTTGATGAACTTTTTGAATTTGTGCATGAGAAGCACCATTTCATCTTGAGACGAGATGTCGTCGTCACTGTCGGCATTCTTGTGAATAGGCTTCGACGAGTGGGCATCTTTGTCGACGATTTATCTGACATGGCTAGTGCTGTGACCTTTGAAGGAGATTCTTCATCTTTCTCTCTTCTGTCAATATCATACTCAAAAGCTTTGAGGTCAGAGAAGAGATCAAAAGTAGATATTTCATTAAGATTGCAAGATACACGCATAGCTGTGGTCTTAATGTCCCATCTGGCAGGGAGAGATATGAAATTTTTTCAATTCTTCTCCTTTTGGGTATAAATTTTGCCCAAAGCTTCAAGTTCACCAACAATACCAGTGAATTTGAGGTCAAGTTCCTCAAGTGTCTCAGTTGGTTTCATTTCAAAAGATTCAAACTGCTGAGTCAGTTTTGAAATTTTGTTTTCTTTCGAGAGCTCAGTTCCCTCACAAATCATCTTGAGTTTATCCCAGATTTCCTTGGCTGATTTACAGCTCTTTACCTTCGAGAACGTGCCTTTGTCAAGAGTGACAAATAACGCGTTCTTAGCCACATTGTCGAGGTTGGCTCGCTTTCTTTCATCTATGGTCCATTGCTCGCGTTCCTTCTCGAGCATCTCAGCATGGGCTTGGCCTTCAATCCTTGCGGCCGTGTTTACCTTCATGATCTTGATAGGGCCATCCTGTATAACAAAAATCATCTCTTCGTCCATTGATGCAAGATGAGCCTCCATCCTAATTCTCCAATCATCAAATTCGTTAATAGAGAACATAGGCATTTTGTTGATCATAGATGTATCCATGTGAAAATAAAGAAATGAAAGAGACTGTTTTAAAGAGTAAGTGATTTTGGACCTCATTCGGTTAAAAATACGACTGATTCTTTTTAGAATCAACCGCTCTGATACCACTTGTTGGTCACTAAGTATACTGGATACAGCTTGGGAAGTAGTTTAAACAACAAGCTGTACTGATTTTAAATCTGAGTGCGTAGCGGAAGTCTTAGATACAGTAAGTTGCTGTGGATACAGCAACTTGATGTGCAGTGTATACTTAAATAATCACAGTAATTAAAACAAGCAAGGCAGAAGGTAAATAACACAATATTTAAAGTGGTTCGAGGTAAACCCCTCTACGTCCACTGGTCCTCCACACAGGAGTAAAAAGTTTATTAGAATTACTACGTATACAACTATGTAATTATAACAACACACAATCAATATATCGTTCACACAGATTGATATAAAGATCTTAGCTTCAACCGTTCACACAGATTGGTTTGAGCTAATGCTTTGACTTGCTTCTTCACACACAGTTCTGAAGCTTCGTCTTCTTCGATGCAATTCCTTCACACACGCTCGAGTAGCAACGATTACTCACCCACACAGGCTGATCCGGGTTTGTTCAAAGGATAGAACAGTATGAACAATGCTTTGACTTTAAGAGCTTCTAGCTGATGAAGTGTTGTTCAAGATGATGAGCACTGTATATCTCTTAGATCTGAATTGCAGTAAGCTTCTTGGAGATATGTTTTGCTCTGATAATAACTTTGATAGCTTGATAATTTCGTAACTTGGTTTCACTGATCTTCAACGCCTTGATGAGAGATATATAGTCTTCTGGAAAAAATATATCCGTTGAGATAAATCCGTTGAGCAAGATTCCGTTCCAACGGGATGAAAAGCACGATCCGAAATTTACGGGATTTTGAAGATCTGTTGAGTGACAGTATTTAAATACTTTATCCTTGAGTATTTAAATACTTATTCATCAACGGGACTTGACTTCTGAAGATTCCTTCTTTGTCCTGTTGAGAGCTGTATGGAAGATCACTGTATTGGTGATTCGAGACAGTTTTCCATACTTGGTCTTTATAAGACTTCTTTGCTGTACTGAAAGATTCCACTATATGCTGGATTCGAGATAGGTCTTCGATACAGGTTGACATTTCAACTTTATCGATATAGTTTCCTTACTGTATTGAGGATTGGCATATATGTCAAAACCTCTTATCAACACAATTCGATACAGGGATTGATTATCCCGGCTGTTTCGATACAGGGTTTTTGTTTTCCCAACAAGTATGTTGTTTACATGGATGCTTCTAAGAATGGGCTAGGTTGTGTTTTGATGAAAGATGGGAAAGTGATAGCTTATGCGTCAAGACAACCTAGGCCACATGAGGTGAATTATCCTACGCATGATTTGGAACTATCTGCAGTTGTACACTCATTAAAGATATGGAGGCATCACCTTTATGGGGTAAGATGTGAAATGTTCACTGATCACAAGAGTTTAAAGTACTTTTTCGAGCAGAAGGACTTGAACATGAGACAGAGAAGATGGCTCGAATTGGTAAAGGATTATGATTGTGGTATTAACTATCACCCCGGCAAGGCTAATGTGTTAGCAGACGCCTTAAGTCGTAAGACTCAATCACAATTAGGATACCTACTTACCATAGAAGGGGATCTAATCCAAGATTTTGAAGGAATGAGTTTAGAGGTGGTTCATCCACTGGAAACGATAATGGATCGTGTCGCGACGTTTGTGATGACACCAGATCTGAGAGGACGGATAGTGAATGCGCAGAGGAGAGATGAAGTATTCGAGAAACTACGTATGAGAATTAGGTCCGATAACCCAGGAAGTTACCGCGAAGCGGCTGATAACGCAATTATGTTTGAAGAGAGATATGTGTCCCACATGATGAGGAATTAAGGAATGAAATCATGAGTGAAGCTCATGATACTCCCTACACCGCTCACCCTGAAAGTACCAAGATGTACCAGGACCTGAAGAGAAATTTCTGGTGGGACGGTATGAAACGGGATGTAGCTTCATTTGTCGAGCGGTGTTTGGCTTGTGAGCAAGTAAAAGCACTACACCAACGACCTTATGGGAAGTTACCGCCATTGATAATTCCAGAATGTAAGTGGGAAGGAATAGCAACGGATTTTGTGACTACTTTGCCGAGGACCAAATGAGGAAACACTACTATATGGTTATAGTAGACAGACTCACAAAATCAGCTCACTTCTTGCCTATCCCGATCACTTATGGATCTGAGAAGTTAGCACAGTTATATGTCCGTGAAATTGAACGTTTGTATGGAGTACTGGTATCAATCACGTCAGATCGAGATCCAAATTTTACCTCTAGATTTTGGACGAGTCTACAGAAGGAATTGGGTACACATCTGAACTTTAGTACCACTTTCCACCCACAGATCGATGGATAATCGGAAAGGACGATTCAAACACTAGAAGACATGTTAATAATGTAGTGTTGGATCAAGGTGCGAATTGAGAGCAGATTTTGCCGTTAATCGAATTTGCTTACAACAACAGTCATCAGGCAACGATAGGTATGGCGCCTTATGAAGCCTTATACGACAGAAATTGCAGATCACCACTTTATTGGGATGAAATGGGTGAGAGAAATATTTTAGGGCCAGACACAGTCAGCGAGATGATCGAGATTATCCGCAAGATACGACAGAGAATACAAGAGGCCCGGACTCGACAGAAGCATACGCCGATACACACCGAACTGAATTGCATTTCTAAAGTGGGGATGATGTTTTCCTCAAGGTTTCCCCTTCTAAGGGAATAATCAAGTTTGGCGTTAAAGGCAAGCTTAGGCCACGTTTTATAGGGCCATATGAGATTCTTGAGAGGATCGGCCTAGTTGCTTATAAGTTGGCTCTGCCACCTAGTCTTGGGAATGTTCACAATGTTTTCCATATTTCTCAGCCGAGGAAGTATGTATTTGATCCCAAGCATGTGATTGAATAAAGTGACATAATTCTTAGTCACGATGCGAGTTATGAAGAGAGGCCTGAAGCTATTTTAGACCATAAGGTTGAGGAATAAGTCGATTCCTTTTATTGAAAGTATTATGGAGTCACCACTGTCACGAAGAAGCTACGTTGGAACTTGAAAGCAAGATGAGGGAGAAATACTGAGAACTTTTTGATAAGGTATGTAAATTTTGGGACAAAATTTCTTGTTTGAGGGGTAGGATGTAATGCCCCAGTCTTTTATATGCAAGAATTATTATGACCTCAAGTGCGACATTAGGGTTTTGCATTCACAAATAATAAAATTCTGACTAATGGAATAAGTTTAGAACTATTTACACGTTTTAAATTCAGAAATCGGATGTTCGGTTATCTGGTTGTGTTTATCTTCCAAATTTTATTTTTATGTTTCGAAAGATAGAATCGTGATTCCGTCGCCTTCTATATACACCACTTTTACGTTACGAGTACGATTTTCAAAAGTTTAGTTTTTGAATTCTCGGGTATATTTTATGTCGAGTCGTTTTCTCGGATAATTCACGTTCCGTAAATCGCGAAACTTTTCTCCGACTTTAAGATGTAAGTGCGACACTATAATTTAAGTATATAACATACGTTTAGTACACGAGTAATTTTATCTGCGGAGGAGAGAAACGTAAAAAATTATTCGACTGCTTTATTGATGACGCCTAGGGTTAACCTAGTATTTAAGGGACATCACCTCCCTTTCTTTTCCCCCTCACTTCATCTTCTTCCTCCCTTCTCTTCCCCTTTGGCCTCCCCCTCCCCCTCTTGAGTGAAGAACACCATTGTTCTTCCATTCAAGCTCAAGTTACAAGCTCATTTTGTGTGCCAAACTTAAATCCAAGTTCATATTCAAGTAAGTAACATTCTCCTCTTCATTTCTATCCAAGTAGAATTAGGTTTTAGGTAACTTTAAAATTTGGAAAATATGTGAAGAGCTTAGGTTTAATGTTATAATATTTTGTATGTTGTTTTTAAGTTGATTCTAAGGTTCTTGTAAGTGTTTAGAACAAGTTTTAATCATGTTTTGATTTTTACATGTTGGCCGAAATTCCTACGGTTTCATAACCTAATTATGTGTTGTTTTTCTTATGTTTTTCTTACACAATATGTTGTTATATGATGATATGATGCTATGATGAATTTATGAGATTTTTATAAAATATTTGGTATTTTGGAAAGTAAGGAAGAAACATGTTTAGTTCTTGATATGTTGTTGTATGTTCAAAAGTGACTTGATAATTGTGATGGCGTATGAAAGGAGTACATGATATGTTTTTGTTAGATTTTTATAAAATATTTTGGAAATTTATTTGAAAACAAGAGCATGAAGTTAGATTTATGAAGTTGGAAGATGTGTTGGTACGATTTGATGTAGTTAAGGAGCATGTTATGTATTGAAGATTTTAGAGTCATATTTAGGTCATTTGTATATTAGGACCAAGACTTTGATTGTCAACATGAGTAAATATTAAATGTGTTGTTGATGTTAGTGATATTCGATATGTGGTGTTTGAATGTTAATGTTGGAAAAATAAGAATGAGTAAGCAGTCATGTTTTCAAAAGAAAAGATTATGAAATAGAGTTCGTAATGTCGAAAAGCATGCTTGTATGTCGACTCCTATATGTGTTATGAGTATGATATGCATGATTAGAGTTTACATGTTTAGGGTTTTCGTTGCTAGAAACGAGCTCTAGGTTTATATGATGTTTTTCCCATTTTCGCCGGAAGTTGGCAGTTTCATCACACTTCACGGAAACAGCAATAACTTTCTCCTCGTTTAATTTTTTTGAGATCCGTAAAATGGACATGAAACTAGACTTCAGTGGCTTTCCAGTGGTCAAAGATACATTATCTAGTTCTTAGTGGAAATTAACATAATGCTAATTATCTCCAGACTTGATGCACATTATGTTATGATTATGTTAAGTGTTTGGTGATGGTTTTCGAACCAAGGAATGTATAATGGAATAGAGTATCGGTTACCGTTTTTAGTATCTTTATATGTTATGTGGTCAATTAGGTTCTCTAAGAGAATCATAGCATTTATTTGTAAACTTAAGTCGAATGCAAAACTCTAAAGTCCAAACATGTAGATCGAGTCTGTTGTCCGTTAGACTTCGTTAAGCTCGATCGACCGTTAAACTTAGTTGTTTCCGATGAAAGGTGGAGGAACAGACTGAAGCGTAAGGAAGAGCCGAGAATCATTTTGCTTGCATTTATTACTTGTTCAGGTGGGCTTTCTATACGAAAATGATTTGAGCTTTGCTCTACTTTGATGAAATATTTTACAAGCAAATTATGATTTCAAATGATTATGATGCATAAAAACTTTATATGAATTCTTATAAACCTATCACTGTTGGCTTTCCAACCTATGAAATGATCAGATCCTGATCTAGACAAAGGTCGCTGGCCAGGGTTAGTGTACACAGTACTCGGGATTGTGAGCTCTCTTCGGAGTGGCCGATCTCGGGGAGTAACGTTCGCGGGAGGTGGCCACCTTCCCCGGCGTAAATTATGGATACGGTAAATCTGATGATATATGCTACGAAATAAAATAATTTAGTAAACATGGGCATTTTCTTAAAACCCCCGTGTGTTACTGCATATATGCATGATGACAAATACGAAATCATGTTTTATGTTTTGGCAATATGTTCACGGAGTACATTGTACTCAGCCCTGTATATCTTTTAAAATGTGCAGGTTGAGCAAGGAATGTGACGGAGAGTGTTGAGTGGAAGTCTTTTGTTTACGATCAATGTTAAGCCCTGGTTACACATCTTCATATATGTGACCAACCATATTTTTCCGCTACAAACACTCTTTATGATTTTGTTTTCTAAGTTATGACGATTGTAATATGCTATGAAGCCTTTTTCTAAACTTCAAGGCTAATATCATAACTATGAATTCTACTTTGGATTCTAAGTCATTTCCACGGGATTGACTCCCCTCCATGATACCTTGATAGGTCATTCATGGAAATCCACCCCTATTCCTTATGAAACATATGCTTCCCTCTTTCTTCCCCACTTCTTAATTCCTATCCCAAGTCACGCTCCGGCTGTGCCGTCCTTAGGGATAAGGGGCCATGACATTGTTACCTTGTGTTTTGTTATTTGTGATGATGATGTTATTTCCGAAGAAAGTGATCTTTTAGAATGTTGCCTAGCAAACGTTTTCAAAGTAAGATGGTTAAACTCATGATTCATGATTTGGTAAAATAGCCCGAGGTATCAACCGTATTTCAAATTTTATTACGGAAAATCATAAAGATCCTAAGATTTTCAAATTTTATTGTTTAAACAAATACCTCGTGGAGTTTTAAAGAAAGGAATACTACCACTGATTGGCCACTGTGGTGTGTACTATGTTTTTGGCGATGTTTGTATTGGTAAAGATCGTAAGTTCCATTGATATGGTTATGTGATTGTTGCGACGGTAAGTTCCATTTATTGCAGTGGTAGTTGTCGTATCCGTGTAATAACTCGGATGGGATATTCTGTCGTGTTGCTATTTGTTGCCTTACATTGATATGTTATGTTGGGTTGGCATTTCGGCATATTAATTTGCGATGTGTTGTGTTGATTTGGCATCTGGGTACATTGCTTTGCGATATTAGTCTCGTTGTACTTAGTGATTATTTGTTCGGTATGCCGAGGAGACAAGGTCGAGGTGGTGGTCGTGGACGTAGTCAAGAGCATGATGAGGTGCGTGATAATGTTGATGTTAGTGGAGATACTTATCGGGAAGTGAGGGTCCTAAACCTCAAACCTCACATCAATCATTTGTGAAACCTCCTAAGCTAATTGGAGCCACTTGTGACATGTCATAACTGTGGACGTGAGGGGCACCGAGTCCAGTATTGTAAGAGAGTGTCTGGTGCAACCGATGCTCAAGTTTCAGCGCCGGTGTCGAGATCGACTTATAGAGACCATTGATGATTGTTTTTTCTTGCTTTTGGTTTATCTTCGTGTTGCGGTTCGTTTTATGTTTTGTTACTAAACTTATTTTTAGTGGAGTGTAATGTAATACCCGAGATTTTCATTTCCAGTTGCGTTGAATTTTTTTCTTCAGTTTAGTAGATTATATGTTGTTCATGCCTAAATTGATCGTGTGTCAGGCCGTGTCATGTGTTGTTGGCAACCTGTTTGTTGGTGTGGATGTTGGTGTTTTATCGCATGTCACATGCTTTGCCGTTCTGTTGGCAGGTATCGTTGTTGTGATGAGTTTTTGGTGCGGTCCTATTGACTGTATAGCAGGAATAGAGCACGTTAGGTGCTTGGATAGCGCGAGCTACTATGCGTTGCTAGCGCACGCTAAGGCTCCGTTAGCGCATGCTAACGGAGGATCCAGAGGTGAGGCAGAAGCTACTGCCTTAGGCTAGGAAGTCGATAGCGCATGCTATGTAGTGAGGATAGCTCGCGCCAAGGTGCTATAGTTAGCGCACGCTATCGGGAGGGTAGCACACGCTAACTGGTAGTTCGTGGGCAGTCCAGGAGCCACTGGACTAGGTTGCATGATTCGTTAGCGCGCACTAAGTCTTGTAGTTAGCATACGCTAACCGTGTGTTTGGGCAGAACATGCTTCGATAGCGCATGCTAATCCGGATGATTAGCGCACGCTAAGCTGTCCAGTATATAAACTGGACAGCAGTCGTTTATTCTCATTTCTTCCTCATTTCTTTTTCTCTCCGCGGGTTTGAGACGAGGGCGACTAGGGTTCATGATCTGGGCCGATTTTCTTCCATTCCCAGGCATTTTGGAGAGTCATAGGTGATTATAACATCATATAATCCGATGTTCTTCGTCGGATCGAGTTGTAGGTACTCGGAGTTTCCTAATCGAGTCGTGTTCATCGGAGTACTTGCGTGTCAATTTCTAGGCAAGTATCTTGCTTATACGACTTGTATCTTGTGACTAGAAATCACGTATTAGGTTTGTGACGATTTATTTACCTTCATAACATGATTCGTGTGAGTTAGTTATGTGTTACACTTTATGAAGGTTTAGTGATGACTGTGTTATTTTGGGAATATGTATTGTGTGATGTGTTATGTCTGTAGGATTGTGATAATCATGTTGGTTGGTTGCACACAGGGTTGTGCAATGTGTTGTGTTATGTGTGCAGGATTGTGATAATCATGTTGGTTGGTTATACACATGGTTGTATAATGTGCTGTGTTTCGATCATGAGTTATGTTGGATTGTGTGTTGTTGATGAGAATGATTGGATTATTGAGATTGTGCTATGTGTGTTGGTCGTGTACAGTTATAGTAATCAATGTGATTGATTGACCGTATGGCCTTGGTGAAATGTGAATGTGAATGTTGTGTGTTGTGTTGTTAAGTTCACAGATGCGGGTTCGACGGAACCTACGAGAATTCATGGCGGGGGACCATGCAATCGGAACTTAGTATGTGGTGCTGAGGTCCAATCGTGCGGGTCTGACGAGGCCTACGATGACACATGGAAAGGGATCGTAGAGTCAGGACACAGTACGTCCAACTGTGTGGGCTCAACGGGGCCTATGGTGACTCATGGAAAGAGATCATGGAGTCGGGACTGGTTGTTGTGATTGTTGTGTTGGCTTAATCCATGTCGGTTGTTGAACCTACGGAGACTCGTGGCAAGTGATCACGGGTTCATG
This sequence comes from Orobanche coerulescens, assembly GCA_033398695.1. Classification (NCBI taxonomy): domain Eukaryota; kingdom Viridiplantae; phylum Streptophyta; class Magnoliopsida; order Lamiales; family Orobanchaceae; genus Orobanche; species Orobanche coerulescens. Next base: position 115,490,068 of record CM065815.1, on the reverse strand, counting down.
AGCATGATTGGTTGTTGTGATTGTTGTGTTGGCTCAATCCGTGTGGGTTGTTGAACCTACAGAGACTCCTGCCAAGTGATCACGGGGTCATGATCATGGTTGTTTGTTGCGATTATTGTTTCGTACTGTAAATTGCTGAAATACGAATTGAGATTTGGGATAGAACCCTAAGGTTTTCGAAAAGGTTTTACAAATCAGGACTCTAGATCCTAAATGTTTTGTGTTTTTCTAAAAATCCTCAAGATGAGAATTTTATTTGCGAATATTTCCTTGCTCGTTTTTTAAATTATTAAAACCTCTCGGAAATGATTTGGTACTTGGTTATTGTATTTGATTCATGGTTGATGTTGCTTGCTACATTTCATATGATTTGATACTTGCACTAATAAAACAGTGGAGTTTCGCTAACCCCCGAGTAATCGGGGGGTGGTTGTCTATATTGCGTCCAGGTACATGCATGTTCTTGAGGAGTAGTTCCAGGATCGGCATAGGAAGTGACGAGCTACGATACTAATCAGGAGTTGAGAGTTATGGAGGTCCCTTGTTGTTGCGTCGTTGTATTTTTCTTAGTTTTCCGCTGTGATGTATTGTTTTGTATTTTGGAGCCCTGCGTGAGCACGAGTTATGAGATAGTATTTTGATTTGATTTAGTTGTGTGACCATATCGGTCCATCTTTTTATTCTGTTTGAACCCGACCGATCAAACATTTGGTCGTCTGGTTGTGTTCGTCCTGGTGGATCCTTAAGTATGGGGTCCACGGCGTGTAATATTCCCATATGGTTTGTGGGGTGTTACAACAATCAACCCGTACTCAATCTTTGCGTTGATATTAGTTTTTGTGATGTCAAGAAGTCTGATGAAGACTTGATTTAAAAGCCTCTTAACACGTTTCTCGTGGGAGCAAGTGTGATTGCTCATCAGCTACTTGTTGCCTATAAGGAAGGGAGAATAAAAAATTTAGTGATCTTATCTCCCACCTCGCGAAAAAAGAAAGGCATAATGAGATCATTCTCAACAGCAATGCGCGCCCAGCTGGTACGAAGCCGATTCCGGAAGTGAATCAGGCTACCCACAGGAAGGCACCACGAAAAAATAGAGAAGGCAATGCTACTCAGTTTTTACAAGCACCACAGATGCATGACTCGAGCAAGGTGGCTCAGTCGCCGGTCCTAGTGGAGTCAAACCACGTGCACCACCTCCTGCCGCCGGGAATGGACCCACTCCAAAGGAAGGCAAAAATTGCTATACTTGCAATTCAAATAAGTATACTTAACGCAATTGCAAGGCGACAAAGAACATCCAAGCCTAATACAAGTAGTATAAACAGTATTTGACTCAAGAGTCGAATTACATGGCGGAAGATAATGAGAATATGGAGGTGAACCATATTGAGATGCCTATTCTCTCCATCGTGGACAAAGACCAAAATTTAGATGTTGCTGACTTGGGCAAGATCATTGTTGTTTGACTAGTTTTTACGGTTTGGTTTATATTTTCTCTTGCTTCTAGTTTTTCGTTTGAGAACTACTTTGGGATTTTCTATGAATATAATAAAGTTGGCCATGATAAATAAAATTCTATTAATTGTTGTGATTGTACAAAAATGAATTTTATTTTCCCTAAAATAGCATGTTTGGTTTGGTTTATTACAAAACAATTATTCAGTAAGAATTGCTTAGTTAATTTGATGCACTAGTGGATTTTATCAAAATCTTTTAATCAAGACTAGGCACATCCTCTATAATATTTGTTTATGCTTTGAATGTTCAAACGTAATGACTGTTTTTTAAACAACCTTAGCTGTACCGACATTCCTACTTTCTCTACAAGTTTACCAAGTTGGAGTTACCGAAAGGATCATTAGTCGAGACATAAATCGAACACCCCGCTGCATCGTAACACGTTTAAATGCGCATATGGCCATCATTGCCATATTATTGCATCAACATTAGTGCCTTTGAAAAGGCTTCAACATTGCTATATCACTCAAAAATAGAAAAATATCAAAATAGCAGCTTAAAATGAGCACCATAATCTGAGTTTAATGATCCAGACAGGTACACGACATATGGATGGAAAGATACGAAATCTATATTCCATAACAACTCACCATTAGTCCATAAACTTCTTAACGAAGGAGTTGTTTCGCTTTAGTGAACAAAGGTAAAGTTGCGCAGAAATTATTTCCAATGATTGTGCTAACTTTGATCCTCACCAACTTGGTGGAATTTCCTCATACTCGAAGTTAGTGAGTTTTGGCTATGTCTTTTAATACAATACTAATGGAATAGGCAACTATTCAAGGATATCGTTCCATACATATCCTCTGTTAGGATTATGCCCTCGAAAGCCACTCAGAAGATGTATGAGAGCGGGTATTGCACTTGTTATTATGTAAATTCTTATGAGAAGGTAATTGTTTGTTTCTTTATTTACTTGAAGTCACTGGCATTCATGACTTGTAAGTATACATAGAGAAACTAGTCCATGTATTTGAGATAAAACATTCCACTCCTTATTAGATAAGGGGTATGGCACTGGTAAAGTTTATGGCTCAAATAGTTAATCATTCGCAAGTCGATGAAACTTGACTGGGCGTTAATTTTATGTGCACACTTGTATGACATGTTCTTTGACTTGGAGAGTGCCTGTCGTCACTAATGGTTAGTGGAAGCACACGTTGTAGGTATTCCAATGGGATTAGTATACTCGAACCGACTCACCCTCAATCGTCACACGGATTTCACTCCGGGACAATCAATGACAGAATCAAAAGGTAGTGATAGGTATTCATGAACCTTCGACTTGAGGATTTAGTAGGGATGTGCTTGTCACATTAAGATTTTCACTAGAGTAGTTAGACCCAGAAATCTGAGAGATGGGGGTCAACCTCGACGTACGCCTTGACGGACAAGTAGCAGGTTCTACTAAATATAAAGATAAGATTCTTTCTCCTGTAAGTGAACAGGTATATGTCCTATGTGGTTATTGGAAAATGAGATCATAAGTGTTTGGCCAAAGCATTGGAGCTAGTTGTATTGGATACATGAGAGCTTGGCGATCTCGATTTGCATTAAATCAAACATAGAATCAATTACATATGGGGTTTGACTGATCGTGACCCTATAACTTGATCGGGACATTTGGAAGAAGGGTTTATACATTTACTGGTATTCACGATAGAATGATTCTTGAATGATCCCTATCATTCGTTCTCAGTAAGGTTACAGTATAGGCTGCGAGACTGGCTAGGTGGTGCTATAACTCTTTGGTTCCTCCCATTACTTATTAAGATGGACTAGCGAGTTACGCATTAGGGAGACAACGGAATAATATGAAGTGGATCTCTTATTGTGAATTTAAAGACATTGGATGTCTTATTTAATTTCTTGGATAAAATTAAATCGGTCTGCTGAATTAAATAAATTACTGGGTAATTAATTTTATTCATAAATTTCTTGAAGAAATAATATCTTAATATAAATAATTGATTAGATTAATTAATTGTATATGAGACGAACTAAGCTGTATCAGTTGGGTGTGATACACTACGGTCCGTTTCACGGACCAAAACAAACCGAATCCTTCTCTATTATGATATGGGCTACCCCACTCACATGTAGGCCCCTTGTTGGTGACCTTGTCTTCATACTTTCATGTGTTGAGGAGGTTTCCTAACACTTGAGGATAAAAGGGTGATAATATGGGATCTTATCATAATCAACCCTTCAGTGTGAGGCTTAGAGGTTAGCGTGGACTTTGTTATAAAACAAAGTTCATCCTCCTCCACCATAATGAAGAAAATTGGCCATCACACATAGAGAGAGAGAGAGAGGGAGAGAGTTCATTTTGTTCATGTTCCTACACTCTTAGAGAGAGAAAGAAAAACAAGAACAAAACATATATCACTTAGAGTGATCACAAACTTGAAAGAATCATTTCCTACTACTCTTTTCTAGTCGTATCCTTGTAGGATAATTGAGTAGTTGTTGTTCCGATCATCTCCCAGTGTGGGGCTAGTAGAGACGCGGTGCTTTCGGCGTTTGGATCATCAAGGACTTATCAAATAGGATTTGCGGTCACCGGGATCAACCTCAACATTCAATCAAAGGATTTCAAGTGTATGTTTCATATATTAACTCTTGTCCTTTTATATTAATATATACGTTGCATGATCGGTCCTCTTTAGGGGTTCGATTAAATTTGTTTTACTTCCGTTGTGCCTTCATTTTAGGCATCGAATCCCAACAGTGGTATCAGAGTGAGGTGTTGCGATTGTGTATATGATATTTAGCATTTGGAATGCTTGATTGTTTATTTTTATGATTTTGAATCATAATTGTTTTAATCATTAATTTTTAGTTGTTCATCTAAAAATTATTTTTAATAATTTTATGTTATAATATAAATCTATTTTTATGTTTAAAACTAATTTAAATTTGTAATATAAATATTAGAAAAATATTATTTTTAGATTTGGGATGAAAAGACGAGCGTAAATGTAGCTTGACCCTGAAATCTGAGTCGCTAGAGGGGGCTAGCCGCTGCCGTACGGTCTAGTTTTATGAAGGACCACGCTCTGCCCGGGCCATGTTTTTTAGACTCTGTTTTATGGAGGGCGCTTTTTGGACCGCGTGGCAGCGATCGCGGCTCTGCCCGGGCCATATGTTTTAAACTCTGTTTTTTATATTTCGTTCGGTAATTAATTTACCACAAATTACATTGGATTTAATTTGACTAAGATATAATTATGGTAATTTCATTATTATGGGAATTAATTTAGTGAAATATTTTCTCTTCCGGAACAAGTTAAAATTAACGGTTGTGTGAATTAATTCGATTAATTCTTATGGATGGATTAATTTATATTGATTGGATCAATATTTAGATTAATTATTTATACCATTAATTTTAATGTGATTGTTGCATTATTTTTGAACGGTGATGTAGTTCATGGATATAATTTTTGAATCGTTTGTTCGATTGGGTTGTAAAGGCCGTTGTGAGCCTATTTATTTTACTAGAAATTTTGTATATGAGATGCAATTTTTGCGTTGGCCGTGGGTAGCCTTATGTATGATATGCTGTGTACGATGTAACACCCCCGATATATTCAGGAATATTACAGCGCCGTAAATCTTTTATGTAAGAATTTACAAGACTGAGGAAATGAAATGACAATAACAAATACCAACAAACAACGGCAGTGTAAATAAAATGCAACACGAGTCTGAAAACAGTACTGAAAGACAAACGTCAAACGGTGAACATTAATGCATGACCAAATCTAACATCTCATATGACAACGTACTCAAGTACTTTATTAAAACAACACAACCATAAGTCAAATTAATCTGGCCTTACCATCACTCTGTCTTGCGATATTTTGTTAAACGCAAGTGCACGTTATCGTAGACAAGTAATAAAGTGATGAGTGAGTATCGTTCCCACGAGGACCGAATCACTAAGTACCGATTTATATGTATTCTAATTTTATTTGAACAGTCGAAATTTGGGTTGCAATTAATAACTAAAGAAAATCAATAATAAACAGAAAAACGATCGCTTGAAGAAAGAAAATCAAATAATGAAAAAGTCTAGGATTGTGAATCCACCTCGGTTTATCCGAATTTACTCTCGATTATCCGAAGTTAATGATTTCCCCAATTTATTGAAGGCGAAGATTGCTAAAATAATCTACCGCCTCTCCCGAGGTCAATAGATTTTTCTAAAGGCGAATAACACACTCTATCCCCAGGTGAATTATTTCGACAATAGGCAAAAAGCACAAAATCTCCAAAAGGCCACGTAGTTCCTATGAGTATATTCCTATCTCACAAGATAAAACGGTTCTCACCAAAATCATAGAACAGGGTTTTAGCCTGACACGCTAAAAGATAAAAATATAGAATTAATGAATGAAAGCATTGAAATCAAACGCAGATGAAGACTCGAAATCCTCCGTTCTTCTGGCTTCCGCCCTCTGCTCTTGGTGTCTTCTGCTTCTTGTCTTGATTCCTCTCTTCTGCGATCCCCTGATTCCCAAGATCCCAAGATGATCTCCTTATGACTTTAAACCCTTATTTATAATCCTCTTTTGCCTCAAAAACGCATACGTGTAATTAGGTCGAGAACAGGCTCCAAAACGGCCCAGAAACGCAGCACTTTCTGTCAAAACCGCCCCGTGGGCCGCGACTCACTTAATCTGTGCCGCGGCTCATGGGGCACAGTGGGATACCTGGGCGCTGTCTATTTCTTCTGGGCCGCGGCTCACTATATCTGTGCCGCGGCTCAGAGTACAGTTTACTCGGTGTCTGCTGGCTACCTTCGTGTGCCGCAGCTCACTTGGTACGTGCCGCGCCCTGTGCCAAAATCGCCGTTTTCACCCGTTTTTCATCGTTTCGGCTTCCGGACTCCAATTTCCTGCAAAACATAAAATAATAGGGCATTAAAGGCTCATTTATGCAGATTTACTCATGAAAAGAATACAGAATAATGATAAATAAGCGTATAAAAAATACGCCTAACACTCTGCACCATCGTCGTCATGTAGCTCTAGTGGTTGTTTTCGCGCTCTCCTGGATCCTGAACATAAAATAAATATTCACCCCCGAAGGGGTTAGCACAACGATACTAGTAAAAGTATGATAATTATACAACAAAGATATATTCAGCAATCCTTGAATAATAAAAATAATAGTGTCGACGAGAATCACAACAAGTCTCTCCAACGAGAAACAATAACAATGCACAACACATCACATCAATCTCAACATATACGTGGTATTCCAACGATCCAAACAAGACACAAATATAGATTCCCATGATGATCCCGCTTGACCAACGCATGGTGGAAGTACTTGTCCAACGATCCAAACGACACAAACATAGATTCCCATGATGATCCCGCGGACCAATGCATGGTGGACAAACAATCACAAAGACATATGCACAATACAACAATAACATAACCGACATCAATACGAATAAAAATAATTAAGGTACTTGCCTTAGAAAGGTGGCAAGATCACAATGTTCTAACCATTCATATTGAAGTTTATCAATCCGGAAAATCCTTACAAACCCCGGTTTATACTTAAGGAATAATCCCTACATTCAACATCTCGGATTCACCTAGTCTAGGTGGTTACATACTCATTTCGTTCATTATAACAATCATCACAAAACAGGTCATAATTTGCAACAAATCATGTCTTAACGATAGGCACCCTCAAGGCTTAACTATCACTAATGAAAACCCAAGTTTATCTAATTTAATTCCCCAAAACATGTTGTTCGGTTCAAATAGTTCATAACAAGCTCGACAACCTCAGTAATCTACTCATGAACATTCCTACGAACATGAATTCCAGAGGGTTAGAGTATCACATACCGTACTACGGAAGTAACGATGAAACTTTTGGGTGAAACTCAATGTTGGATGCTTGAATCCCAATCCTTAATGTCCTATGCCTTCAATAATCACCTTCTGGGCCGATACAGGGGTGGAAATATCGTGGGATGGCTCCTCCAAGTTGTGGGAATCGATTTATGGCCGGGTGTGAAAGGGGGAAATGATATGGGGTGAAGTCCTATTTATAAAACTCAGACCTTTACGTACGTTATCCTCACAGCATTACGTACGTTATCGCCTTAACGTACACTATCTGAAATATTTAGCGTGCGTTAACGTCTGACAGTAGCTACTACCTCATTTTTTACCTCCTTAACGTACGTTAACCATTTCCTTTTACGTACGTAATAAGCCCTGTTTAGCGTACGCTATCTTAGTCCTTTAGCGTACGTTAAACCTTGTTGACTTGCTTTTTCAAAAAAGCTATCCGGATCACGCGGGAATCTTATCCCTATCCTTCCCCATCCCAACATGGCCCATAGGCCGACCAACCTTATCTGCTTGACTGCCTAATACGTATGCTATGCTTCGTCCATAGCGTACGCTATCCTCAATTCATAACGTACATTAAGCTCATCTGCTAGCGTACGTTATGACGTAGCTGCATGCATGAATTTGCAAATTCTTCCTAGTATGATCATGACTGCTTGGAATACGAATACGGGAAAAAATCACACTTCAATTATAGATACCAAAAATTCGAATATTATAAGGTTCAAATACAGATGAAAATACTCAACAATTATCCTGATATTATATATGAGACCTAACATCGCACACGCTGTGAGCGTGGTAACTAGGTTTCAGGCAAACCCTAGAAAGGAACATTGGATCGCCGTAAAGAACGTTCTCAAGTACTTAAGAAGGACTAGAGATTTGGTTCTTATGTATGGTGGTGGAGAACTTAATGTAAAGGGCTTCACTGATTCAGACTTCCAAGGACAGAAAGACGACTCGATGTCTACTTATGGCTATATTTTTACACTTAATGGAGGAGCAGTATCTTGGTGTAGCACCAAGCAGAGCGCGACTGCTGATTCCACCTGTCATGATGAGTATCAAGCGGCCTCAGAGGCCTCTAAGGAATGATTTTGGATTAAGAAGTTTCTGGGTGAACTTCAAGTGACACCATGTGCTGAGCTGCCTGTTATGTTTTGTGCGATAACGATGGAGATGTAGCACAGGCCAAGGAGCCAAGGTTTCGTAACAGTACATAACATATTGAGAGAAAGTATCATCTCGTGAGAAAATTTGTTCGCAAAGGATACATTGTGCTGCATAGAGTAGAATCCGAAGACAATGTCGTTGATCCAATTACCAAGCCACTTTCTCAGATAAGCTTGGAGAGTCGTCTGGAGAATATGGGTATTAGATACCATAGTGTATGGCATTGAGTGCAAGTGCGAGATTGTTAGGAATATGCCTCGAATTTCCCTCAGATGATGTATGAGCGAGGGCATTGTACTTGTTATTATGTAAATTCTTATCAAAAGACAATTGTTTGTTTGTTTATTTACTAGAAGTCACTGGCATTCTTAACTTGTAAATATACATAGAGAAAGTAGTCCATGTATTTGACAGAAAATATTCCACTCCTTATTAGACATGGGGAACGACACTGGTAAAGATTATGGCTCAAATACTTAATCGTTCGCAAGTCTATGAAACCTGAGTGGGCGTTAAGTTTATGCGAAGACTTGTATGACGTGTTCTTTGACTTGGAGAGTGCCTGTCGCCAATAATGGTTAGTTGGAGCACATGTTGTAGGTATGCTAACGGGATTAGTATACTCGAACCAACTCACCCTCGATTTGTTATACGGATTTCACTCTAGGACAGTCAATGACAGAACCAAAAGGTCATGATAGGTATTCGTGAACTTTCGACTTGAGGATTTAGTAGGGATGTACTTGTGACATTAAGACTTTCACTAGAGTAGTTAGACCTGCAAAGCCGAGAGATGGGGTCAACCTCGACGTACGCCTTGACGGACAAGTATCGTGTTCTACTAAATACCAAGATAGGATACTTTCTCCATAAAGTGACTAGGTATATCTCATATATGGATATAGGTAAAAGAGATCAAAAGTATTTGGCCAAACAATTGGAGCAAGTTGTATCGATACACGATATCTCTGATCTCGACTTGCATTAATCCAAACAGAGTCAAGTACAGATCGGGCTTGACTAATCGTGACCCTATAACATGATCGGAAGATTTGAAATATTGGTTTATTTGTTTACTGATATTCACGACTGAATGGTTCTTGTATGATCCCTATCATTCGCTCTCGCAAGGTTACAGATGGGCCGCGGATCGGTAGGTTGTGCTATAACTCTTTGGTTCCTCCCATTGCTTCGAGACGGACCTACCGAGTCACGAATTAAGGAGACTATGGAATAATATGAAGTGGATCTCTTATTGTAAATTTTAAGACATTGGATGTCTTATTTAATTTATTCAATAAATTAAATCGTCCGTGAATAATAAATTACGGCTAATTAATTTAATTCATGAATAATTATTTCTTGAAGAAATAATATCTTAATATAATTAATTGATTAAATTAATTAATTATCCATGAGACAAACCAAAGTGTATCAACGTGCGGATACACCACGGTATGTTTCACTAATCGAATCCTTCTCTATTATGATATGGGCCGCCCCACTCACATGTAGGTCCCTTGTTGGTGACTTTGTCTTCATACTTGCATGTGTTGAGGAGGTTTCCTAACACTTGAGGACAACACAATGTAAGATGGGAACTTATCATAATCAACCCTTAAATGTGAGGCTTGGAGGTTAGTGTGGACTTTATTATAAAACAAAGTTCATCCTCCTCCACCAAAATGAAGAAAATCGGCCATCACACATAGAGAGAGAGAGAGAGAGAGTTCATTTTGTTTATGTTCTTACACTCTTAGAGAGAGAACGAAATACAAGACCAAAACATATATCAGTTAGAGTGATCACAAACTTGAAAGAATCATTTCCTACTACTCTTTTCTAGTCGTGTCCTTGGAGGATAATTGAGTAGTTGTTGTTCCGATCATCTCCTGGCGCGTGGCTGGTAGAGACGCGGTGCTTTTGGCATTTGGATCATCAAGGACTTATCAAATCGGATTTGCGGTCACCGAGATCAACCTCAACATTCAATTAAAGGACTTCAATGGTATGTATTCATATTTTAAATCTTATCCTTTTATATTCATATATACGTTGCATGATCGGTCCTCTTTAGGTGTTCGGTTAAATTTTTTTGTTTCCGCTGCGCCTTCGTTTTAGGCATCGAATCCCAACATCCTCAATTACAACAATGATTGGTTCCTCCCAAGTAATTCAAGGGAGGGGACCTGCTCATTTTTTGCTACCTAATGGTATCCATCAATGTCACAAATGCTCTTTATGCCCCAAGAGAACCTTGACAAGTTTTAGGGACATCTATGCCTATGGTTATCACCTTGATACATATTGTGAGAATGAGATAGAATTTTTATGTGTTACTCTATCAAAATGCAGAATACACCATGTTCTCGAGAAACTAATGAGTCTAAATAGTGGTTTATACCAAACTATAATAAGGGTTATTGAATCTTATGTTCTGAGTCATGAACTTTGTGATTCCGAAGCATACCAACTGTGGCATGGACCGACTTGGTCACCTTGGACGCGACATGATGATTCAAATTTTGAAAACACACACAGTCATCCATTTTCATGTCCATAAAATGATTTGAAGCACTGCTCGATATCGATATTGATGTGAGCAAGTCTGATACCGAATCATCGGGATTGAAGATCGCACACCCTGATGAGGTTGACAGTGCATCTTCTGCAAGTCCCGAGGCTTCCATGGCAATTTCCAATGCACATAAATTGTCTTGTAAGGCCTGTTCACTAACAAATTTGATACCTTCTCCATCCTTTGCTAAAGACTCGACACAAAATATTCGCTTCTTACAAAGAATACTAGGAAACATTTGTGGACCTATTCAGCCAGAGTGCGAATTATTCAGATATTTTATGGTTCTGGTTGACGCATCGACGCGATGGTCACACGTCGCTCTGCTATCCATAAGAAACGCTACATTTGCTAAGCTCCTCGCACATATTATCAAGTTATGGGCTAACCACTCGACTTTCCAATCTCATCATTAAGATTAGGCAACACTGGTGAGTTTATGTCAAAGTCCTTCAATGACTATTACATGTCGATTTGGATTGAGGTTGAGCATTCATTCGCGGAATGGCCTTGCCGAGGCTATGATTGCAGATACATCTTATAGCCCGAGCATTGGTATTGCACACCAACCCGCCGAATTCGCCTAGGGTTACGCAATTTTTACCGCAACTATACTTATTTGTAGGTCACAAGGCATCGATATAAGTCTAGAGGAGGTTGAATAGACTTATAAAATCTTTTCCAAATAACTGCTTAGATCAACACGGTAAGAAATGCGTATAAGGTTACTCTACTGATATGAATCCAGTTAACCATTGTCACCGTAAAATGGTTTTGTGTAATGACAAATGACTTTGAATGCAACAGCTTAATATGAATGCAACAGCTTAAGTATGATGTTAAGACATTAAATCACACAAAGACTTTATAGAGGTTTCAGAGGTGAGGTAATCCTCTACTAGTCGTCCACTTCTCTCCAAACCACTTGGAGACTAATTCAACATAACTTTCAACCAAAGGAAATTAATGTTACAATGAATTCTGTTACAACAGCTTCCAATCAGTGGAAACCCGTGGCTGTTGCAACTCCTTCCCTTAGTTGCTTAACACCTCTTGATTGAAAATCCGTGGATGCCTTAACAACTCGCAAGCTGCCTATCACCTTCCAATCAAGAACCCATAGATGTCTTACAACCTCACACTTTCAAGAACCTTGTTCAAGAAAGTACCCCTTACTCAAACTTAAAGATAAGAGTGTTGTATTCTCCAACTTTAAGAGCTTCTCAGTTTTTTCTTTAAGATCTTGCATCTTCATGATGCTATATATTTGCTTTGTGTTTGCTTTGATTGTTTTGATTGCTTTGTAAGTATTGTTCCCATCGTACTTATGCTCAAGTGTTCTTCAGGTATTTATAGTATGATTTTTTAGCTCTTCGTAGCGGCTGCATCTTGTAATAAATCCGTCCGTTGGAGATTGGACTTTATTATTTGTTTTTATCATCTCTCTGCAACGCTTTGTCTCTTTCTTCAAATCTGATTGTTTGAAGATGTATGTTGCCGTTGCGCTGCTTTCCTTTCGATTACTATAATTAGTAAGTCTTCGGGGCATGAATCTTTAAGGAATTAAATATTCCTTAACATCTGGGAATCAATTACTTTGTTCTCTTGCTTTAAATAAGTTTGCACGTGATTTTTTGTCATTGCTGACTTTTCAACATTTGCTGAAGTGGACATAGTTGATGCCAAAACTTGGCTGATATTCCGTCTTTGATAAAGCTCAGCTGACAATTCCTTTTGGTCAAACCTGGCTGATATGTTGGTCAAACTGGTTGATGTTCTGCCTGGACAAAACCTGGCTGATATCCGGTCTTGAAAGTTTGTTGCTATTTCCCTTGGTCAAACTTAATTGATATTATGTTTTGACCGAACATGGCTGATGTATGTCTGGTCAACCTTAACTGAAATTTTGCTTTGACCAAACCCAGTTGATATTATAGATGTTTTGTACTTAGCCAAAATTCTCTTCAGAGATATTCAGCTGGACTTCTGACTTGGTCATCCGGCTGATATTTTCCTTGGATCGAAATTCGACTGATGTTTTATTGGTCAACCTTAGATGATATCTGGCATTGACCAAAACCCGGCTGATATATGCATGTTCTATAGTTGGTCATTTTTCTACCTGATCAACATGATCAATACTTAGCCTAATTCTATAAAGGCCTATAGAAGATACTCATTTGGTTCTTGTTTTCAATAACAAGTACATTGATACAAAGTAATCTTTGACTACATGAATGACATTATCCAAATTTTAAATTATATTTCTAACATATTCCCCCTATTTTGATGATGGCAAAACTTAATGTTCAAATGTAGTAAAATCATCATACATAAGTAAAATAACTGAAAATGTAAAGATATAGTTTGTTTGAGACAACTAGAGGTTGTCATTCAAGTCGAATGTAATAAGATTTCAATATTTGAGATTACAATATAGTCCTTAATGAAAAATTACAAAAAAATACAAGTAAAGATTACAAGTGAATAACAGAAAAAAAACTTAAGTTCTCCCTCTTCCTCTTCCTTTTCCTCTGATTCTTGCTGGAGGTAGAGACTTCAATAGCTTCATTCCAATGGGCCTTTGAACTACTGGGATTAGCCCATACTTCTTCTTGACTACAATAGATGCAAATGTCTGATCTTCATGGGAGGTATACTTGTTCTTTATGCATAGATTCTTTATTTCCCTCTAAAGTGCTTCATCATACAGCTTTCCATTTATGTCAATTGGAGGTTCCTGTGGGCTGAAATCAGGGAGTTTTGGATAAGCATTGAAATGCTCTTCAGCTACCTTTTTCAGAATCTCCCACAAATTTGTCAAATTCATTTCCATGTAGTCAATGAAGATCTATTGAGGAGTGTAGTTAGGGTTTTGGAGGATTTCCCATAAATAATATTTTTCAATGAAACCTTTCCTGGCAGTCCCCTATTTATTTCCAACTTCTTCTGGAAGAAATTCCTCAACATGGTATAGTTCTTTGCCTTTCTAGCTCAGAGGCACAACTGGTTCTTGCCTACTTCCCTCCTTCTTAGCTGCAGGTGCTTCTAAAGGTCCAACTGTACTTTTTCTTTTAAGGGAACTTGAGGTTACAGCTTCAGGATAATGGATGACTTTAGGTGTAGGTGAGCTTCTGGGGCTATAGATAGTGCCTCTTGCTTCTACTTGGATCTCATTTCGTCCCCCTTTTTGCTAGCGGCCATAACTTGGGCTAGCTGATCCTCCACCTTATGCATGAAATCTTTCCTGATCCTCAAGGATTTCTTCAGCTTCTTCTTATTTTGGGACACTTGGGAGTGTCATGAGTGGAACTTCAGAAAGAAGATTTTGAGCATGATCTTCTTCTGGTATCAGCTTAGTAGGTTGAGCTGGTTGATATGCGAATGCGATAAGTAGAGGTGTAGCTAGGGTTGTGATGACTTAAGAGATCTCATCTGCCTTTTCTTCTGGGGACTCATCTGAGTAGTCCACCACTCCCTTCCGTCTTGGGAGATAATTCTGGAGATGATGTTACTTGAACTATTTCTTCTTTCTCAGGTGACTTCCTTCTGTTTAATAGTTTGCAGAGGGGGATATTGTCACTGTTTGCACTATCTTCAGGTGCAAGTGTAGGTGCAGGTGCATGAGGATGTGAGGTGCCTTCATCTGCAGCTAACTTTTCTGATGGGATGTTAGCGGCAGTTTCTCCAGCTACAGTCGGAGCAGGCAGAATCTCAGCTGCGGTTTTCTCAGCTATAATTGGGATTTCAACTGTGGTTTTCTCAGATGCACTTTTCTCAGCTGCAATTGACTCAACTTCTTCTTCTTCCGAGTGTGTGGCTGCTTTGTATAAAGATGTTCCAGACTTCATCCATTGAAGCAACTCCAAGGATCTTGGCTGGTTATGTGCATATTTCTCCATGGCAGCTTGGTCCAAGTGATATAGTCCCTTGTCACGTGAAAGTTCTCTCGCCTTCCTCTCGGCCTTGCCCGTAAATTCCGTAATCCAACTATTTGGGTTCCAAAGGCCGCTCAGACAAATTTCTTCGATTCCAACTGACTTTATTTACCTCTATGACTAATTTGCCTGTAGATGAAATCGAGCTAATTAATCCTTTGATTTTGAATCATGGTGCACATGACGATGTATTTTGAAGAATACAACTGGTCATAGCTTCCAGACATCCTCATCACGATTTTGTTGGTGATGTCCATCATGTTTCGTATTCGCTCGAGATCGACTTCCGGATGTAAATTTCATCTTCATCGATGTTCGTAGTTTAAGGCAAAGGCCACAAGTCCACATGTGTTTTGCTTCTGTGGCCTCAATTGCAATACCCCGGTTCTCCACTTTGGATTCATCATCTACATTGTTTGGTTATGACGATTGGTTCTCTAATTATTGATCCTGCTCGGTAACTTGAGCTTCCTTGTAGAAACGGATGACAGCCTCTTTGAACAGTTGTGAGGAATTGGTGTCCAAAATGATAGATTCCATTCTTCTTCATCCTAAGGATTAGGTCCGCCATTAACAAGGAGTTATTTGATTCCAGTAGTCCGAGAAAATCTACCACGATGCTGAAGATTATTTGCTCTTTCAACATCTTCAGGTTGATGTTCTTGAAGTAGGTAGTGGTGTTCATATCTGCAGATTTTTCGAATTTTTAGTGCAGTGGTATTCTAGGTGTTGCTCTTCTAGAAAAAACTAGGGTTTTTTTTTGCTTGAGAGTTTTGAAGACGATAAGGTTTTTGATGAATTTTAGTTGTCTTAAGTAGTTATTCTAAGAGTTGGTTTTAAAAAAATAATTCTTTGTTTTTCCCACGGGGTTTTGTTTGACTTGGAAAGATGTTTTACTGAGGCAACATCTTATGCACCATGATACTATTAATGCTCGACACTGGGGGAGTGTTCTGGGATATCCTTCCTTTGTTGGTATCTTGCCTAATACTGGTTGTAGGAAGATACATAGATAGAAGGTTCTAGATCCTTCTCTAGATAGTAGGATCCCATTAGGAGTCTTACTTTAACTAGCAATCCTTTGTATGGGAGGACTCTCATTGTAATACCTATATAAAGGCCCCATCTATCAGTGTTATGAATACAATTGATTGATTCATCTTTACAGCTTTCTTACTTTCTCCTGAAATAATATTATTAATTTATTATTAATATCACCATCCACCTTCCTCGCCACGCTCAGACTTCGCCTAGCCTAAAAGGAAATTATAAAAAGAGGTGATTTTTTGATAACTTCATGGGACATATCAGTTCATAACATTAGTAATAATAAATAATATTATCGGTCAACATTTTAACAAACATTTCATCATATGATACTGTGGGTTTCCCCATAGTCCCTGAATCCACGCATCGCGCACAATACCCTGACCGAATCTTACATCTTATATTTTATCTTTGCGCGACACTATGTGCACATAGTTATGCTCAAAGGAAAATATTCCTCCCCAAAGGTGAATTGTACTGCTCGAAGGCGAATCATACTCCCCGAAGGAGAATCATAACATTTTAAAATCATAGTATTATTGCACAATATATATGAATTGGGGCATTAAAAAAGTATTTGAATTAGATTTCCTTAAATATAAAGAATCTTGACTCGACAATGCACTGCAAGGTATGCTCCTACTCCTCAGAATCCATGCTATTATCTACACATAAGTTTAATATAGTGTGTAAGTATTTATATTAATTATTAGATAATTAATATTTTAAAGAATCATCAGATGGAATTCATCTAATTTTACAAGTCAAAATAGACTGTTTTGAAAATAAGCAGTATATGTAGGAGGTAATTCTATAATTTAATATAACTCAGCTGGACTGGATTGACTATTTGGTGCATAGTCCAAAGATTGGGTCTGGATTGAATAAATTGAAATAGTGTGGGATATAAAAAACCTACTTAGGGTTTTTTTCTCGGCCGACAACACTCTTAAATCCCTCCTCTCCCGTAAGTCTCTTTCTCTCTCCTCTGAAGCACAACTCGGCCTAAGAATATGCCGAAGGGGGAAAAGTATCTATTTATTAAAGTAAATACACAGTGTGTGCCTTAGTCTACAGGTTAATAGGCTCTCCTAGTTACTGTAGGACTAGGCCTGTTAGAATGTTCCAGAATATGTAATATCTCCCTATTTAAAGGACCCTGTCAATGAGAATATATTCATCGTGTTCCCTAATTCTCATCTTGTATGCTTTTACTTCAGCACGTTATCAGCACGTCATCGCTCTCAAGAAGACAGAAATTTTTTTTACTCCTCATCCAATGAGAATTCATCCAAAATTAACAAAAAAACAGTAAAATCTGCTGAACCCCCAAATCTCGGTCATCATCTTCACCAAGCAAATTGCGGTAGAACCCTATCCATCTTCAGTCGCACGACTCACGTGAACATAAGTCGGACCCCAAGCACCCACCTTTAGTCGCGCTACTCCCATCGTCCGACCCACTAAGAACCATCAGATCCACATCGGCCCGTCTCCGATCGGAACCTATCCTACGTCGGCACTTCAGAAAAGCCATCAAACTTTGGTGGATGCATCTTCACCACTTCTTGAAGCCATTTGTCTCCTCGATACCCCAAGTGTGGAACACCCTTATGTCCCTCCCCCGGTTGTAAACCTATCGCCACTTGCGTACTGTCTACCACTTGAGCGAATTGTGTCATCTAATTGACCACTTGACGAAGCACATCGGGAACAGCAAGATTATCATTTACCTCTACAATTAGCTCTCTATTATTGTTGGCAGATTCCTATAGCTCGCCATAACTGAGATCAGTCTGATTTGACAGAGAATCAGGGACAGAGGGCGAAGCTTCTCTTCCAGCATTTGCGCGTCTGCATCCACGACCGTGACCATGTCCATGACCTCTTCTCAACATACTGTAAGTATACATACTCAATATACGAGGAACAATTTCGTCTAAAGTTTAATTATCGTAAAAGACATTACATTAAAGGACAATAATAGAGTTTTAGGAAACTTACAACCACAGCTCGCATGGAGATGTAGGTGGTATAGTGATGTTTATTCGCGGGCGGTCAACCAAAAGACACATTTGGACCCTAAATTAACCCAACTGTCAAGATACCCATGAATCTCAGCTCCAATACCATATTCTGTAACACCCCGATATATTCAGGATTATTACAGCGCCGTAAACCCTTTATATAAGGATATATTAGGTTGAGAATTTAAAAACAGCATTTATAAAATTCTACAAGCAGAATTATTATCACAAATCGGGTTTTTTGAGAATCAAAGACAAACACCGAAGAGAAATTTATCAATACATGACCAATCAAATCAACAAAAAAAAACAATGTACTCGAGTACTTATTCAATCACGACACAACTGAAATGACTTTCCAGACCGTAAACATCACTTTACACCCTTGTCATCATACTGCTCTTGTGGTTGTTTTCCATCTCTCCTGGATCCTGAACATAAAACATATATCCACCCCCAAGTGTTTAACACAACGATGCTAGTACAAGTACGATAATTATTCAACAACTGATTTTTCGACCATTCATGAAGAATAGAAATACGAGAAGACTGATAATTCATTTCACAACAAGACAATCACAACATATATATGGTAATCCGATGATCAGGGGTTCACTTCATAGATCCCAAGATGATCCCATCGGACCAACACGAGGTGGAAAATCGTCCAATGATCCAGCATATGCTAGCATAGATCCCAATATGATCCCGTCGGACCAAAATGAGGTGGACAAACGATAACGACACATATGCATGACAACACGAGTAACATGAATACGATAAATATATTTAAAGTACTTGCCTGAGAAAGACGACAAAGATTAAATACTCGATGCACGTTAATACGCTCGAAGGTCGTCCCTTCGCTCAACCACTTGCAAGATTCGGACCTTATACAAAATAAATAATGAAGAGTTCAATTTGTATATACGTGACTAGTACACGAGCATCTAACGTTCCTAACTATGATTGGTTAAATCATCCTACGTCCGGTTGGTTCACGGTTCAAATACTCGACGAGCACTTAGTCGGACTTCCAATATACATCATGCGAACTGAATTCCAATAATGGGGCTAACTCTATGATGTCTACATAATTCAAGTATATTCATGTCATCAAGAATTCAATACTCGAACAGATGATTATCAACTTATACATGTATGGTGCAGCTACTCATCGGCCCTTATCAAAAATGTGATTGTGATGAATCACATGTATTTTCTGTGAACGCAAGTGCACGTTGTCGTATACAAGTAATAAAGTGATGAGTAAAGTATCGTTCCCTCGAGGACTGATGTGCTAATTACCAATTTATAAGTATTTCTAATTTTATTTGAACGACCGAAAAATTTTGGGGTTGAACAATTATTAATAAATAAATATTGCGATAACTAAATTAAACAAGAAAATCAATAATCCGATAAAAGGAGTTTCAAATAGGATAAGAATCTAGGATTAAGAATTCACCTCGATTAATCTAAATTAATCTTGATTTAAGTAAGTTATGCAATTTCCTAATTAATTGAAAGCGAAGATTATCTAATTTAATCTAATGCCCCTTCCGAGGTCAGTAAAATTTTCCAACACAAACAATTCACTCTATTCCTAGGTGAGTTAATTCGACATTAGCCAAAAAGATCTATAATCTTCAAAATATCGAAGCTTCATAATTCTTATGAGTATATTCCTATCTTACAAGATAAAATGGTTTTCTCCCAATTCTTATGAGTATATTACTATATCACTACTCACTATCCTCTTACGATTCAAGTTAAGCAGCTAGAACGATTCAATCATCGGCCACACAATTGAAAGCATTAAAAATAATCGGGGAAAACTCAATAGAAAAGGGAAAACTATCAATAATGTAAAATCAATAATTAATTCGTCATAATTTCGGTTTCATCTAAATCCTAGAATAAAGGAGTCTATCCCGAAATGCTAGAAATCAATACAAAAACACAAGAATTAAACATAAGGGTCAAGAATTTCAAACACGGTTGAAGAACTCGTCTCCTTCCGTCTTCTTGCCTTCGTCTCCCTTCTCTACTCTGTTCTCTGCTGCTAGGTCTTCTGTTCTCCTCCGATTTGATACCCTCTTTTCTGTCCTTCTCCCAGCTTTTATAACCTTCCCATGCCTCTAATTCGCGTCCCGAAAATTAGGTCTTCTTCCGCTCCAAAACGGCCAAAATCGCTAAGTATCACCAGGGTTCCCGCCGCTGCAGGCCGCGGCCTGGAGTAAGTGAGCCGAAGCCCTAGCAACTCCGCTTCCCAGGTCTGGGTGAAAAGGTGGTACGGCCCGCAGCCCATATAGAGTGTGCTGCGGCCCCCGGTACAGTTTGTGCCGCGTTACTTTGTGACGTGGCCCAACTCTGTGTGATGTCGTTTTTGGCCTGTTTTTCTTTGTTCAAGCTTCAGGACTTTAATTTCCTTCTAAACATGTAAACATCATGCATTAGGAGCTCATTTATGTAGAATTACACCAAAAATAGCGATAAAATAATGAAAATAAAGTGTATAAAAATATATGTAACAAATACCCCCAAACTTAACCTTTGCTTGTCCTCAAGCAAAAATCAGTTTCAAACAAACTGCAAGTATTATGGACAATCATGCAAATCCATAGCGCCCAAGTGATTAATACTACCCTGAAAATCTCAAAGAATAATACGAATATCGTACTAGGGAGTCACATTCCAGACAATGATTCCTCAAGGTAACCATTTTTAGTCTAATCTCAGCCATGAAGAAAGTCCAGGCTCAAGGATCAACAAACGTGAAATGAGCCGACCGACAATATGAATTATGAACTTATAACAAGCAAACTCGAATACTCCCAAATCCACGTGACATAAACATAAGAAATGCAAAGACAAATGACATTTCCGGACAAAGAATTGGAAGAATCCTAGGTGGATTTCCATTCTACTAAATACAAATATAAGATTCTTTCTCCTGTAAGTGAACAGGTATATGTCCTATGTGGTTATTGGCAAATGAGATCATAAGTGTTTGGCTAAAGCATTGGAGCTAGTTGTATTGGATACATGAGAGCTTGGCGATCTCGATTTGCATTAAATCAAACATAGAATCAAGTACATATGGGGTTTCACTGATCGTGACCCTATAACTTGATCGACATTTGGAAGAAGGGTTTATACATTTACCGGTATTCACGATAGAATGATTCTTGAATGATCCCTATCATTCGCTCTCGCAAGGTTACAGATAGCCGAGACTGGCTAGGTGGTGCTATAACTCTTTGGTTCCTCCCATTACTTATTAAGATGGACTAGCGAGTTACGCATTAGGGAGACAACGGAATAATATGAAGTGGATCTCTTATTGTGAATTTGAAGACATTAGATGTCTTATTTAATTTCTTGGATAAAATTAAATCGGTCTATTGATTTAAATAAATTACTGGGTAATTAATTTTATTCATAAATTTCTTGAAGAAATAATATCTTAATATAAATAATTGATTAGATTAATTAATTGTATATGAGACGAACTAAGTCAGACGTTGGGTGTGATACACGACGGTCCGTTTCACGGACCAAAACAAACCGAATCCTTCTCTATTATGATATGGGCTACCCCACTCACATGTAGGTCCCTTGTTGGTGACCTTGTCTTCATACTTGCATGTGTTGAGGAGGTTTCCTAACACTTGAGGACAAAAGGGTGATAATATGGGATCTTATCATAATCAACCCTTCAGTGTGAGGCTTAGAGGTTAGCGTGGACTTTGTTATAAAACAAAGTTCATCCTCCTCCACCACAATGAAGAAAATTGGCCATCACACACACATAGAGAGAGAGAGAGAGAGAGAGAGAGAGTTCATTTTGTTCATGTTCCTACACTCTTAGAGAGAGAAAGAAAAACAAGAACAAAACATATATCACTTAGAGTGATCACAAACATGAAAGAATCATTTCCTACTACTCTTTTCTAGTCGTATCCTTATAGGATAATTGAGTAGTTGATGTTCCGATCATCTCCTAGTGTGGGGCTAGTAGAGACGCGGTGCTTTCGGCGTTTGGATCATCAAGGACTTATCAAATAGGATTTGCGGTCACCGGGATCAACCTCAACATTCAATCAAAGAATTTCAAGTGTATGTTTCATATCTTAACTCTTGTCCTTTTATATTAATATATACGTTGCATGATCGGTCCTCTTTAGGGGTTCGATTAAATTTGTTTTACTTCCGTTGCGCCTTCATTTATGCATCGAATCCCAACAGTTGTATCAGAGTGAGGTCTTGGGATTGTGTATACGATATTTAGCATTTGGAATGCTTGATTGTTTATTTTTATGATTTGGAATCATAATTATTTTAATCATTAATTTTTAGTTGTTCATCTAAAAATTATTTTTAATAATTTTATGTTATAATATAAATCTATTTTTCTATTTAAAAACTAATTTAAATTTGTAATATAAAGATTAGAAAAATATTATTTTTAGATTTGGGATGAAAAGACGAGCTTAAATGTGGCTTGACCTGCAGCAAATGAGTCGCTAGAGGGGGCTAGCCGCCGTACGCCCGCTTTTATGAAGGACCACGCCCGCCCGAGCCATGTTTTTAGACTGCTTTATGGAGGGCGCTTTGACTGCGTGGCGCGGCCGCTGCTGTGGCCATGTGTTTTGGACTCGCTTTTTATATTTCGCTCGGTAATTAATTTACCACAAATTACATCGATTTAATTTGACTAAGATATAATTATGGTAATTTCATTCTTATGGGAATTAATTTAATGAAATATTTTCTCTTCCGGAACAAGTTAAAATTAACAGTTGTGTGAATTAATTCGATTAATTCTTATGGATGGATTAATTTATATTGATTGGATCAATATTTAGATTAATTATTTATACCATTAATTTAATGTGATTGTTGCATTATTTTTGAATGGTGATGTAGTTCATGGATATAATTTTTGAATCGTTTGTTCGATTGGGTTGTAAAGGCCGTTGTGAGCCTATTTATTTTACTAGAAATTTTGTATATGAGATGCAATTTTTGCGTCGGCCGTGGGTAGCCTTATGTATGATATGCTGTATACGATGTAACACCCCCGATATATTCAGGAATATTACAACGCCGTAAATCTTTTATGTAAGAATTTACAAGACTGAGGAAATGAAATGACAATAAAAATACCAACAAACAACGACAGTATAAAAAAAATGCAACACGAGTCTGAAAACAGTACTGAAAGACAAACATCAAACGGTGAACATTAATACATGACCAAATCTAACATCTCATACGACAACATACTCAAGTACTTTATTAAAACAACACAACCATACGTCAAATTAATCCGGCCTTAAAATCACTCTACACCCTCGTCGTCATGTAGCTCTAGTGGTTGTTTTCGCGCTCTCCTGGATCCTGAACATAAAACAAATATTCACCCCCGAAGGGGTTAGCACAACGATACTAGTACAAGTACGATAATTATACAACAAAGATATATTCAGCAATCCTTGAATAATAAAAATAATAGTATCGACGAGAATCACAACAAGTCTCTCCAACGAGAAACAATAACAATGCACAACACATCACATCAATCTCAACATATACGTGGTATTCCAACGATCCAAAGACACACAATATAGATTCCCATGATGATCCCGTCGGACCAACGCATGGTGGAAGTACTTGTCCAACGATCCAACAGACACAAATATAGATTCCCATGATGATCCCGTCGGACCAACGCATGGTGGACAAACAATCACAGCACATATGCACAATACAACAATCAACATAACCGACATCAATATGAATAAAAATAATTAAGGTACTTGCCTTAGAAAGGTGGCAAGATCACAATGTTCTAACCATTCATATTGAAGTTTATCAATCCGGAAAATCCTTACAAACCCCGGTTTATACTTAAGGAATAATCCCTACATTCAACATCTCGGATTCACCTAGTCTAGGTGGTTACATACTCATTTCGTTCATCATAACAATCATCACAAAACTTGTCATAATTTGCAACAAATCATGTCTTAACGATAGGCACCCTCAAGGCTTAACTATCACTAATGAAAACCCAAGTTTATCTAATTTAATTCCCCAAAACATGTTGTTCGGTTCATATAGTTCATAACAAGCTTGACAACCTCAGTAATCTACTCATGAACATTCCTACGAACATGAATTCCAGAGGGTTAGAGTATCACATACCGTACTACGGAAGAAACAATGAAACTTTTGGGTGAAACTCAATGTTGGATGCTTGAATCCCAATCCTTAATGTCCTATGCCTTCAACAATCACCTTCTGGGCCGATATAGGGGTGGAAATATCGTGGGATGGCTCCTCCAAGTTATGGGAATCGATTTATGGCCGGGTGTGAAAGGGGGAAATGATATGGGGTGAAGTCCTATTTATAAAACTCAGACCTTTACGTACGTTAACCTCACAGCATTACGTACGTTATCGCCTTAACGTACACTATCTGAAATATTTAGCGTGCGTTAACATCCGAAAGTAGCTACTACCTCATTTTTACCTCCTTAACGTACGTTAACCATTTCCTTTTACGTACGTAATAAGCCCTGTTTAGCGTACGCTATCTTAGTCCTTTAGCGTACGTTAAACCTTGTTGACTTGCTTTTTCAAAAAAGCTATCCGGATCACGCGGGAATCTTATCCCTATCCTTCCCCATCCCAACATGGCCCATGTGCCGACCAACCTTATCTGCTTGACTGCCTATTACGTATGATATGCTTCGTCCATAGCGTACGCTATCCTCAATTCATAACGTACATTAAGCTCATCTGCTAGCGTACGTTATGATGTAGCTGCATGCATGAATTTGCAAATTCTTCCTAATATGATCATGACAGCTTGGAATACGAATACGGGAAAAAATCACACTTCGATTATAGATACCAAAAATTCGAATATTACAAGGTTCAAATACAGATGAAAATACTCAACAATTATCCCGATATTACATATGAGACCTAACATCGCACATGCTATGAGCGTGGTAACTAGGTTTCAGGCATACCCTAGAAAGGAACATTGGATCGCCGTAAAGAATGTTCTCAAGTACTTAAGAAGGACTAGAGATTTGGTTCTTATGTATGGTGGTGGAGAACTTAATGTAAAGGGCTTCACTGATTCAGACTTCCAAGGACAGAAAGACGACTCGATGTCTACTTCTGGCTATATTTTTACACTTAATGGAGGAGCAGTATCTTGGTGTAGCACTGCGCAGCGCGATCGCCGATTTCACCTGTCAGGCTGAGTATCAAGCGGCCTCAGAGGCCTCTAAGGAATGATTTTGGATTAAGAAGTTTCTGGGTGAACTTCAAGTGACACCATGTGCTGAGCTGCCTGTTATGTTTTGTGCGATAACGATGGAGATGAAGCACATGCCAAGGAGCCAAGGTTTCGTAACAATACGTAACACATTGAGAGAAACTATCATCTCGTGAGAGAATTTGTTCGCAAAGGATACATTGTGCTGCATAGAGTAGAATCAGAAGACAATGTCGCTGATCCAATTACCAAGCCACTTTCTCAGATAAGCTTGGAGAGTCATATGGAGAATATGGATATTCGATACCATAGTGTGTGGCATTGAGTGCAAGTGCGAGATTGTTAGGGATATGCCTCGAATTTCCCTCAGAGGATGTATGAGCGAGGGCATTGTACTTGTTATTATGTAAATTCTTATCAAAAGACAATTGCTTGTTTGTTTATTTACTAGAAGTCACTGGCATTCTTGACTTGTAAATATACATAGAGAAACTAGTCTATGTATTTGAGAGAAAATATTCCACTCCTTATTAGACATGGGGAACGACACTGGTAAAGATTATGGCTCAAATACTTAATCGTTCGCAAGTCTATGAAACTTGAGTGGGCGTTATGTTTATGCGAAGACTTGTATGACGTGTTCTTTGACTTGAAGAGTGCCTGTCGTCAATAATGGTTAGTGGGAGCACATGTTGTAGGTATGCTAACGGGATTAGTATACTCGAACCAACTCACCCTCGATTTGTTATACGGATTTCACTCGAGGACAGTCAATGACAGAACCAAAAGGTCATGATAGGTATTCGTGAACTTTCGACTTGAGGATTTAGTAGGGATGTACTTGTGACATTAAGACTTTCACTAGAGTAGTTAGACACAGAAAGCTGAGAGATGATGGTCAACCTCGACGTACGTCTTGACGGACAAGTATCAGGTTCTACTAAATACCAAGATAGGATTCTTTCTCCTGTTAGTGAATAGGTATATGTCCTATATGGTTATTGGGAAATGAGATCATAAGTCTTTGGGCAAAGCATTGGAGCTAGTTGTATTGGATACACGATATCTCGGTGATCTCGACTTGCATTAATCCAAACATAGAGTCAAGTACAGATCGGGTTTGACTAATCGTGACCCTATAACTTGATCGGGACATTTGAAATAAGGGTTTATATGTTTACTGATATTCACGACAGAATGGTTCTTGAATGATCCCTATCATTCGTTCTCAGTAAGGCTACAGTGTAGGCCGCGGGACTGGGTGGGTTGTGCTATAACTCTTTGGTTCCTCCCATTGCTTACTGAGACGGACCTACTGAGTCGCGCATTAAGGAGACGATGGAATAATATGAAGTGGATATCTTATTGTGAATTTTAAGACATTGGATGTCTTATTTAATTTATTGAATAAATTAAATCGGTCTGGTGAATAATAAACTACTGGCTAATTAATTTAATTCATGAATAATTATTTCTTGAAGAAATAATATCTTAATATAATTAATTGATTAGATTAATTAATTATACATGAGACAAACCAAAGTGTATCAGTCGTACGGATACACCACGGTATGTTTCACGGAACTGAATCCTTCTCTATTATGATATGGGCCGCCCCACTCACATGTAGGTCCCTTGTTGGTGACTTTGTCTTCATACTTGCATGTGTTGAGGAGGTTTCCTAACACTTGAGGACAACATAATGTAAGATGGGAACTTATCATAATCAACCCTTAAATGTGAGGCTTGGAGGTTAGTGTGGACTTTATTATAAAACAAAGTTCATCCTCCTCCACCAAAATGAAGAAAATCGGCCATCACACATAGGGAGAGAGAGTTCATTTTGTTTATGTTCTTACACTCTTAGAGAGAGAAATAAAAACAAGACCAAAACATATATCACTTAGAGTGATCACAAACTTGAAAGAATCATTTCCTACTACTCTTTTCTAGTCGTGTCCTTGGAGGATAATTGAGTAGTTGTTGTTCCGATCATCTCCTGGCGTGTGGCTAGTAGAGACGCGGTGCTTTTGGCATTTGGATCATCAAGGACTTATCAAATCGGATTTGCGGTCACCGAGATCAACCTCAACATTCAATTAAAGGACTTCAAGGGTATGTATTCATATTTTAAATCTTATCCTTTTATATTCATATATACGTTGCATGATCGGTCCTCTTTAAGTGTTCGGTTAAATTTTTTTGCTTCCGCTGTGCCTTCGTTTTAGGCATCGAATCCCAACATCCTCAATGAAAACAATGATTGGTTCCTCCCAAGTAATTCAAGGGAGGGGACTTGCTCATTTTTTGCTACCTAATGGTATGCATCAATGTCACAAAGGCTCTTTATGCCCCAAGAGTAAACTGAACCTTGACAAGTTTTAGGGACATCTGTGCCTATGGTTATCACCTTGATACATATTGTGAGAATGGGATAGAATTTTTGTGTGTTACTCTGGCAAAATGCAGAATACACCATGTTCTCGAGAAACTAATGAGTATGAGTAGTGGTTTATACCAAACTACAATAAGGGTTATTGAATCTTATGTTCTGAGTCACAAACTTTGTGATTCCGAAGCATACCAACTGTGGCATGGACCGACTTGGTCACCTTGGACGCGACATGATGATTCAGATTTTGAAAACACACACAGTAATCCATTTTCAAGTCCATAAAATGATTTGAAGCATCGCTCGATATCGATATTGATGTGAGCAAGTCTGTTACCGAATCACCGGGATTGAAGATCGCACACCCTGATGAGGTTGACAGTGCATCTTCTGCAAGTCCCGAGGCTTCCGTGGCAATTTTCAATGCACATATATCGTCTTGTAAGGCCTGTTAACTAACAAATTTGATACCTTCTCCATCCTTTGCTAAAGACTCGACACAAAATATTCGCTTCTTACAAAGAATACTAGGAAACATTTGTAGACCTTTTCAGCCAGAGTGCGAATTATTCAAATATTTTATGGTTCTGGTTGATGCATCGATGTGATGGTCACACGTCGCTCTGCTATCCATAAGAAACGCTACATTTGCTAAGTTCCTCTCACATATTATCAAGTTATGGGATAACCACTCTGAATTTCCAATCTCGTCATTAAGATTAGGCAACACTGGTGAGTTTATGTCAAAGTCCTTCAATGACTATTACATGTCGATTTGGATTGAGGTTGAGCATTCATTCGCGGAATGGCCTTGCTGAGGCTATGATTAAGTGGATACATCTTATAGCCCGAGCATTGGTATTGCGCACCAACCTGCCGATTTTTGCCTAGGGTTACGCAATTTTTACTGCAACTATACTTATTTGTAGGTCACAAGGCATCAGGTATAAGTCTAGAGGGGGTTGAATAGACTTATAAAATCTTTTCCAAATAACTGTTTAGATCAACACAGTTGTAGTAAATACATATAAGGTTACTCGGCTGATATGAATCCAGTTAACCATTGTCAGCTGTAAAATGGTTTTGTGTAATGACAACTGACTTTTGTAACACCCCCGATATATTCAGGAATATTACAGCGCCGTAATTCCTTTACATAAGGATTTACAAGGCTGAAGAATTTAAACAGGCATTAAAAGGTACTAACGAATGGAAATAACGAAATTACGGTACAACAGTTCTGACCCAATACAGAAATAGTACAACTGTTCAACAGAACTCAATAATACATCACCAAATTCAAATCATCACAAATGACTTCGTACTCGAATACTTATTAAAATAACCAACAAATAATGCATAAGAAACCCGGTCGGAACATCACTCGCACCCTCGTCGTCATGCATCTCCAAAGTGGTTGTTTTCCGCTCTCCTAGATCCCGAACATACACAAATGTTCACCCCCGAAGGGGTTAGCACAACGATGCTAGTACAAGTACAATAATCATACAACAGCTTATATAATCAACAATTATATCATAACAAGTTTCTCCAACGAGAATATCCGTAACACCCCCAAATCCTATCGGGTTATTACAAAGGTCATGGACCCCACGCCAGAGATCCACCAAAGTAACATGACTAAAATACATTAAATTAAACAACAAGGGAAAATCATAGTCCCTACCATGATGTCCGACACAATATTCCGATAAGGAATTTCAACGACAACGATGGGCCTACATGGCCAAGAGTAAAATACAACATCCACGAGCATCCGCTCGTAATACAAAATGACAATGATCGACAAACCGGAGAACACTCCAACCGATCGACCAACATGAACAACTCGAACTAGTATCGCTCCAATGCCTCGCCGCCATCATCATGCCCCGTGTCTCAACTCTCCTCGCAAGCACCTAAAACATGAAAACATGTTCCGCCACGGGTCACCATCCAGATAATGAACATCAAATACATGTATAACATGATATGCATCCAAAGGCAGAATGAAACGGTACAATGATGATAATAATACGAGATGCTCACAAAACAAGGTAAGAACCGAGCATTCGTGAAATACTATGCCCACGGCAAACTATTAATACCTGTTCGACAGGTTAGAACATAAATGCCCAACGGCGAGTCATAATCACAGAATACCACAATGAATTAAACGACATGAACCAAACCAGAACTGAATTTAATATGAATCGTAATGCCCAAAGGCTCCAATGAAAATACCAAGACATTACAAAAGGCCTGAAAGTCGTTCAGCGGAAATTAACAAATATCACAAACATCTGAAGTCAAACACTTCAAGTCAGATCAATGAGGGTCGGGCCACGCACGAAGCCGTATCACAATAAGGGCCGAAGCCACGGCATCCAACCGTATCGCAATTAGGGCCGAAGCCACGGCACGAAGCCGTATCACAATAAGGGCCGAAGCCACGGCACGAAGCCGTATCACAATAAGGGCCGAAGCCACGGCACGAAGCCGTATCACAATAAGGGCCGAAGACACGGCATCCAACCGTATCGCAATTAGGGCCGAAGCCACGGCACGAAGCCGTATCACAATTAATGATAGTGTGCTGCCTTGAGTCGGCCAACACGATGACAGTAACACACGGATAGACACCGTCCTTGACAGTCCCAATTTAACACCTCGATTGCCTTAGGATGGCCAACCGATAACAATGATGCAGCGGATGAATCCATGAATGAGTAAGCACTTCGATTGGCTTAGAATGGCCAATCGCTACGAATGATACGATGAATGATTAGAATACCTCGATTGCCTTAGAACGGTCAATCGATAACAATGAAATGGTGAATAATTGAACATTTCGATTTGCCTGAGAACGGCCAATCGATGACAATGATATTTAAGGATGCCTCGGCACCTTTAATCGGTGACCAACGCATTTAGGATGAGAAATGAATAAGCCAATGCCTTAATTCGGCCAATATGGTTTTAATAACAACTCCCAACATGAATAACGATGATTTGAACGATGTCTTAGGTTGACATCAATATTAACAACAATCGATACATCGATGCCGCGAACCGGCTATCGACAATGACATTAATAATGAGTATTACAATGCCTTGAATCGGCCGTTAACGAACAACAATAAACATTTGGCAAAATTGCCGGAAGGTATCGTATCGAACGATCTCTTGATATCAATGAATTCATGAAGAGACTAAGGCTCGGAATGATACAACACATCCATACACATACATGATGACATTAGCTCATTGACTAGTACAAGTATAAAACTTGCCTCAAACCGAAGGTGAGAAGGTACTTCCACGATCAACGCCCCAATGAAATTACCGCCGCTTGAACAACCTTAAACAACACAAAAACCAACAATTCTCTTAATACACGAATCAAGCATGATGACAACCAACTCAAAAGTCGATACAACAATACCCGAAACTCATTGGGGCATTTAAACAAACGCGTTGTAAACAATCTCCAATTGTTTACAACCAAAACTCAATTACATCCGAAACCAACTCCCAATGAATGATTCAAACCCACAAAACCTCATGAATACCATCAATAATCCAATAGGAATACTTAGAACGATATTTCAACAACATTTGATCGAAAACCCCCAAAATTCCAAAGTCAACCCGTAAGGGTTCTTGAACAATTCCTCAATTATTCACAAATTCCGAAATTACACCAATGAATTCGTAGAAATACATGTATCCAAGATAGATAATCCATATCTAACATATTCCAACATAATATCGATTTACACGAAGAGATCGAAAGCAAAACACCCAAGATCCGAAATTCTAGATCCAAGAATCATTACCTTGATTTGGAGTGATGAAACTGATCTAGATGATGATTAATCCAACTTAGGATCTTGAAGATGATGCTAGATGATTGCAGCTCGAAAAGACCTTTCCGAATCGCCCAAGCTCGTCCGAAATGGTTGAGAAATGAAGAAATGACGAAGGTTGGACCGAACTGTCCTATTTATACTGTCCCAGCTTAGCGCGCGCTAACTCCTGATGTTAGCGTGCGCTAACGCTGTACCGTAGTCCAAGACTTCGATCAATCTTTAGCGTGCGCTAAGTACCTTTGGTAGCGTGCACTAACAGCCTGTCCTTAGCGTACGTTAACCTTATGTTAGCGTGCGCTACCTGATAGTTGATATCCAAAATCCTGGAGTCCAGAACCTACTGTCCTCTGATCTGAGCGCGCTAGCGTGCGCTACTCTGAAGTCTTAGCGTGCGTTGCCAACACAATTAGCGTACGCTACTTACCACTCGTAGCGTGCGCTACGAATTTCCCAAATCAGCCCAGTACCTTCTGGACTGCCTGCATCTCTTGCGCTAGCGTGCGCTAATACTGAATCATAGCGTGCGTTAAATGCACTCCATTAGCGTGCGCTAGACAGAAAGTGCAGCGTGCGCTACCTCTCAAACTGAAAATCAAAACATGATGATGATGATGATGACAATAATCTTGGCTCGATCTCAAACAGTGATGATCCCAAAATACGCCGAATGGTGAACATAGTTGACTGAATATGAATGATGAATGATTATTACTGAGTGAAAAATTGAGTGACAAGCATCGAATGATAATAAATGAATTCACAACCGGTATTACATACTCCCCTTAAAAAGAGTTTCGTCTCAAACCGAGGGTAAACAACTCGGGATATGAACTATCCATCACGATCCAAAACAATAACGCCCAAATAGTCCTCTGACTAAATCAACCGCAAGCCCAAGTCCCCAAGAGTTGACGTCTCGAAGCACAGTGAACGATTCCTCAAATTATCACGAAATCTCGAGCACAACGCCGGAGGGATGAACTCCCAACAAATGACCCAAATCTCGAGATTCTCGAATATGATCATAATAAGATAGATCACCAATAAATGATCCACAGTCACGATACATTATTACGGATAGATTTACACAGTCATCCAATAAAACAAGGTTACATCTCAAACGTACCCAACATCGATATCCTTCCATATCATCGATTTCCTCTATCTCCACGATTAAAGGTATATCCGATGATGAATTCGCCGCTAACTATGATCTCAGAAAGTCACGAGAATGAAATTGACTAAAATGAATGATGAATGAGAAATGACTATAAATCCGACCAGGATCAAGAATGACTCACCAAGGTGAATTAATAACGTCATGAGTGATAGATCAAGTGAAATTATTGGAAACGTTGTTCCTCGTGAATTGAATGATTAGTTTCATGATGACAAGTCCCAACATGATTGATGTATGATGAATGAATTATATGAATGAATGAACGACAACGAAATGAATGATTATATTATTAACGAACAAGAATTAACTTGTTCAAACCGGTGATGAATGTCCTTACCTCGGGCTCTCGAAGCCTGATAGGGTCCCTTGGATGATGCACGGGCTGTAGTAACGAAGTCTCTCGAGGCCCTTGAGCTCTCTTGAGATTTATCCGCGTTAGAACCCCGCAGATTTCGCCGGTGCCCCCGCCTCCCGCATTTAAAAACAAACAATAGCCGGCACCATACACCGGTACTAACGTGACTCGCCGAATCACGCTTAAAGCAAACAATAATCGAACTCGCCGCCCGAGAGGAAGATGCCATCCCAAAGACGAAGACGACTAGAAAATGACCCTTGGACGCCGGAGCCCGATGCCCCTCCGAACGAGCCGGCATTCTAGTCCTCTCACTCAAGAAATCAAGGATGCTTCGAGTAAGCTCCTTGATTAAAAGCTCGCTCCAATAGCCTTCCCGATGAACTCACTAAGTGAATTACAATTGTGATTGAACAACCGCATCCTCAATCATGGATTTAGCCTCTTGCTAAAATACTTAATTTTATCCGCCTCAGTACGGATAATTGACGAAGCAAACTGAAGTAGTCCCTGAAACTTCTCAGCAATGACAATAACACCCTCGTCCTCGATGGATTCGGGGTTCAAAACTTCTGACAACTTGGTTTCACGAAGTGGAGCCGGATAATACCTCTCTAACATGAGAGTCTTGAACTCGCTCCAAATACAATCACGATCGAAGGTTTTCACAGAAAGCCACCACGAATAAGCGCCCTTACTCAAGTAATAAGCCGCTACTGCCACTTTACTCTCTTCCGGACACTGAACCATGTCGAAGAGTTTATCAAAATGCTCGAGCCAATGCACAATATCAGCTGGTTCCGACGAACCCTCAAAAGTAGGCGGCATCTGACGAGAGATATCGCCAACAATCTGATTCACTCCTCCAGTCTGTCCATGAAATGGCACTGCATCCTCAAGGCGGTGGACCACGAACCATCGAGGTCTGCATGGTCTCCACTATCCGCGTCATCTGAGTCATCTGGGCTATCATGCCCTGCATAAATATGAATGGATCAACCCGAACACCTTCCGAGTGAGATGCCTCTCGGGTACGACTCCCTGACAGTGAATGATTATCTGCTGATGAATGAGTAGCCTCGCTATTTGATGAATTAATGATATCCCTCGCGTTCGTGTGGGCATGCACACGAGATCCCGGGTTCCGGCCCGCACCGCGGCCTCTTCCCCTGCGTCCTCTGACAGCTCTATCCATACTGAAGTAGGAAAGTCACATGATGATTATAGATTCCGCATGAATATCACATTATGATCTCGTTACAGAGTGACAATAATGAGCATACACGCTCTAACACAATGAATGCATTAATGATTTAATGAAATGATTGTCGACATTACGTCAGAGTATGATAATACCGTATGAAACATCAAATGAGGTAACATGATTGCCTGACGAAATTCCTGAAATGATTACCTTGAACAAGTTAACAAGGTTGAAAATTCGATCCTCAAGATCAACAACTGAGCCATGAGATGGGCTGAATGATTAATGAATTAACTGAACAATGAGATTGACTGAATGAGGAATGAATTAACTGAGCAATAAGATTGACTAAGTGACGAGTGAATTAGCTAAACGATGAGATTAATTGAGTGATGAATGAATTAGCTGAACGATGAGGTTAATTGAGTGATGAACGAAGCAACTAAGCAATGATATTGACTGAATGATGAATGAATTAACTGAGTGATGAATGAGTTAACTGAGTGATGAATTAACTGAGTAATGATATTGACTGAGTGATGAATGAATTAACTGAGTGATGAATGAGTTAACTGAGTGATGAATTAACTGAGTAATGATATTGACTGAGTGATGAATGAATTATCTGAGTGATGAATTAACTGAGTAATGATATTGACTGAGTGATGAATGAATTAACTAAGTGATGAATGAGTTAACTGAGTGATGAATTAACTGAGTAATGATATTGACTGAGTGATGAATGAATTATCTGAGTGATGAATTAACGGAGTAATGATATTGACTGAGTGATGAATGAATTATCTGAGTGATGAATTAACTGAGTAATGATATTGACTGAGTGATGAATGAATTAACATGATCGACAAGATCAGAATGATGATTGAGGATTATTAACTGATGAATGAGTTGATCCTTAATGCTTACACAAGCCACACGTGTCCCAAAACAATTAGTCATGAATCAATCATAACACTAATATCGCATATAGGTTTCAACAAGGCATGAACAATTAATGACATGATGAATGTATGAACATAAAGAGAATCGAGTCCTTACACAGGTCATACGAAGCTTCGAGGTCTCGCGATACTAGTCTTCACTGACGACGACTCGATGAATGAATGACTTGTGCAATGCACTAATATTACGACTCACAAACTGATCGACTAGATTGTCATAACCCGACAATCCCACTACTACCGCGTCGGTAGGACCACATAACTCACATCTCGTGGTATTTCACAACCCAAATCTCGATACCATTTCGTAACACCCCTAAATCCTATCGGGTTATTACAAAGGCCGTGGACCCCACCCCAGAGATCCACCAAAGTAACATGACTAAAATACATTAAATTAAACTACAAGGGAAAATAATAGTCCCTACCATGATGTCCTACACAATATTCCGATAAGGAATTTCAAAGACGACGATGGGCCTACATGGCCAAGAGTCAAATACAACACCCACGAGCATCCGCCGGGTAATATAAAATGACAATGAATGACAAACTGGAGAACACTCCAACCGATCGACCAACATGAACAACTCGAACTAGTATCGCCGAATGCCTCGCCGCCATCATCATGCCCCCGTGTCTCAACTCTCTCCTCGCAAGCACCTAAAACATGAAAACATGTTCCGCCACTGGTCACCATCCAGATAATGAACATCAAATACATGTATAACATGATATGCATCCAAAGGCGTAATGAAACGGTACAATGATGATAATAATATGAGATGCTCACAAACCAAGGTAAGAACCGAGCATTCGTGAAATACTATGCCCACGGCATACTATTAATACTTGTTCGACAAGTTAGAACATAAATGCCCAACGCGAATCATAATCACGAATACCACAATGAATTAAACGACATGAACCAAACTAGAACTGAATTTAATATGAATCGTAATGCCCAAAGGCTCCAATGAAATACCAAGACATTACAAAAGGCCCGAAAGTCGCTCAATGGAAATTAACAAATATCACAAACACTAAGTCAAAACAG
The DNA here is from genome assembly GCA_033398695.1 of Orobanche coerulescens. Lineage (NCBI taxonomy): Eukaryota > Viridiplantae > Streptophyta > Magnoliopsida > Lamiales > Orobanchaceae > Orobanche > Orobanche coerulescens. Next base: position 115,453,574 of record CM065815.1, on the reverse strand, counting down.
CCCAAGTCAGATCAATGAGGGCCGAAGCCACGGCACGAAGTCGTATCACAATAAGGGCCGAAGCCACGGCATCCACCGTATCACAATTAGGGCCGAAGCCACGGCACGGCCGTATCACAATAAGGGCCGGGCCACGGCACGGCCGTATCACAATAAGGGCCGGCCACGGCATCCAACCGTATCGCAATTAGGGCCGAAGCCACGGCACGAAGCCGTATCACAATTAATGATAGTGTGCTGCCTTGAGTCGGCCAACACGATGACAGTAACACACGGATAGACACCGTCCTTGACAGTCCCAATTTAACACCTCGATTGCCTTAGGATGGCCAACCGATAACAATGATGCAGCGGATGAATCCATGAATGAGTAAGCACTTCGATTGGCTTAGAATGGCCAATCGCTACGAATGATACGATGAATGATTAGAATACCTCGATTGCCTTAGAACGGTAAATCGATAACAATGAAATGGTGAATAATTGAACATTTCGATTTGCCTGAGAACGGCCAATCGATGACAATGATACGAAGGATGCCTCGGCACCTTTAATCGGTGACCAACGACGAGGATGAGAAATGAATAAGCCAATGCCTTAATTCGGCCAATATGGTTTTAATAACAACTCCCAACATGAATAACGATGATTTGAACGATGTCTTAGATTGACATCAATATTAACAACAATCGATACATCGATGCCGCGAACCGGCTATCGACAATGACATTAATAATGAGTATTACAATGCCTTGAATCGGCCGTTAACGAACAACAATAAACATTTGGCAAAATTGCCGGAAGGTATCGTATCGAACGATCTCTTGATATCAATGAATTCATGAAGAGACTAAGTCTCGGAATGATACAACACATCCATACACATACATGATGACATTAGCTCATTGACTAGTACAAGTATAAAACTTGCCTCAAACCGAAGGTGAGAAGGTACTTCCACGATCAACGCCCCAATGAAATTACCGCCGCTTGAACAACCTTAAACAACACAAAAACCAACAATTCTCTTAATACACGAATCAAGCATGATCACAACCAACTCAAAAGTCGATACAACAATACCCGAAACTCATTGGGGCATTTAAACAAACGCGTTGTAAACAATCTCCAATTGTTTACAACCAAAACTCAATTACATCCGAAACCAACTCCCAATGAATGATTCAAACCCACAAAACCTCATGAATACCATCAATAATCCAATAGGAATACTTAGAACGATATTTCAACAACATTTGATCGAAAACCCCCAAAATTCCAAAGTCAACCCGTAAGGGTTCTTGAACAATTCCTCAATTATTCACAAATTGCGAATTTACACCAATGAATTCGTAGAAATACATGTATCCAAGATAGATAATCCATATCTAACATATTCCAACATAATATCGATTTGCACGAAGAGATCGAAAGCAAAACACCCAAGATCCGAAATTCTAGATCCAAGAATCATTACCTTGATTCGAGTGATGAAACTGTTCTAGATGATGTTTAATCCAAATTAGGAGCTTGAAGATGATTCTAGATGTTTGCAGCTCGAAAAGACCTTTTCGAATCGCACAAGCTAGTCCGAAATGGTTGAGAAATGTAGAAATGACGAAGGTTGGACCGAATCGCCCTATTTATATCGTCCCAGCCTTAGCGCGCGCTAACTCCCGATGTTAGCGTGCGCTAACGCTGTACCGGTAGTCCAAGACTTCGATCAATCGTTAGCATGCGCTAAGTACCTTTGGTAGCGTGCGCTAACAGCCTGTCCTTAGCGTACGTTAACCTTATGTTAGCGTGCGCTACCTGATAGTTGATATCCAAAATCCTGGAGTCCAGAACCTACTGTCCTCTGATCTGAGCGCGCTAGCGTGCGCTACTCTGAAGTCTTAGCGTGCATTGCCAACACAATTAGCGTACGCTACTTACCACTCGTAGCGTGCGCTACGAATTTCCCAAATCAGCCCAGTACCTTCTGGACTGCCTGCATCTCTTGCGCTAGCGTGCGCTAATACTGAATCATAGCGTGCGTTAAATGCACTCCATTAGCGTGCGCTAGACAGAAAGTGCAGCGTGCGCTACCTCTCAAACTGAAAATCAAAACATGATGATGATGATGATGACAATAATCTCGGCTCGATCTCAAACAGTGATGATCCCAAAATACGCCGAATGGTGAACATAGTTGACTGAATATGAATGATGAATGATTATTACTGAGTGAAAAAAATTCTGAGTGACAGTTACTGAATGATAATAAATGAATTCACAACCGGGTATTACAATATCCACAACACATATCATATCATAACAGTTTCAACATACTGATGGTATTCCAACGATCCAGCGCACACAGCTATAGATTCCCATGATGATCCCGTCGGACCAACACAAGGTGGAACTACCTGTCCAACGATCCAGCACACACAGCTATAGATTCCCATGATGATTCCCGTCGGATCAACGCATGGTGGACATATATTCACAACATATTTATATGATACAATCACATCATAATTGTCATAATATAAACAATTCTAATTAGAGTACTTGCCTCGGTTTGAAGACAAGAACAATACTTCCACAAAAACGAACACTCGAAAGTCCTCCTCCTCAATCAATCACGCAACAAGATCAAACCTTATCAAAAGAAATGATATAGAATTTATCTCACGCCATACGGATGTTTAACAATTCGATTACGGCCAAAAGTTCATAAAATGCAATCTGACTGAACTGCTTAGCGCACGCTAAGTACTCTGTGTAGCGTGCGTTAAGTCTGCCCGATAGCGCACGCAAACAACAAAGACTAGCGTACGCTAACTATGCATGGTCAGTACTTCACTGACCAGCCAACTGACTCATCTGATGGTCTAGCGTACGTTACGTATCAAACGTAGCGCACGCTAACTCGTGCTCGATAGCGCACGTTAAACTTCATAGCATAGCGTGCGCTATCTATGCATGGCAGTTTACTGCTGAGCAGTAAACTGTTCTTGCCATGATAGAAACAATGAAATCTTGCGTGATAATTCATGTTACTTCCATGAATACCATGTTCATACCCTTATGAATGATTTCATGGATAAAGACAACTTCGGATTCAAGGATATGCATACCAATTTAAAACCATATTCTATTCCGACTTCAAATCTTCATACGACAATTCGAAAAGCTTAACGGTTGATATCAACACCTCTATATCAATCCATATTATCATGCTGAAGTTGATAAACGTTCTATCTATACTAGATAAATCCTTCCATGATCAAACCTTTAGATTTATCTAACAATAAGGATGTTAACGTCTAGTCCAAGATTACTATGAAATCATCTATTAGATTCGGTTTACCAATGATAGAAGCTTCTCTTCACATATTCAGTGTAATAAGATTCGAATCATGATGATTATAATCAAGGTATTTAAGGCTTATTCATCTCACTATTCCAAACATGATATACTTGGATAATTCATCTATGAAAATCCATATCTTGTTAACATGATCATCCAAATCGTTAGAATCCAACTCTAAGTCTTGAGATAGATTGAACATACCTTAATATGATGAAAATCACTGAACCGTAAGGTAGAATCCAACTCCGGTTGGTTGTATGCCACTCCAAGGTGCTATTCCACTTCAATGAATAATCCCAAGTGATAACCAATATACAAACACCAACAAGATGTGTTCTAAGTGTATAGGAGTATTATTACAGCTCTCTGAACTCTCAAGGATGAAGAATGGGCGAAAGAAATGAAAACCAAAACGGTTGTTGTCCCATTTATAATATTCTGCATTATTAACAAGTTAGCGCATGCTACTAAGCATTCCTTAGCGTGCGCTAATAATGGTTGACTTGAATTGTCCGGTGCATCCGCTGGAATCTTATCCGACCCATGTCCCGGTGGCGCATGTGCTAGCTGTCCCGCTCAATAATTGAGTTCTTAGCGCACGCAACTCCTATCTTCATAGCGTGCACTAATAATGGCCCGATAGCGCGCGTTAAGATACATTCTTAGCGTGCGCTATCACGAGGTTGCTTGAGCAATTTTGCAAGTTTCTATACTTATGTACAATGATATCAATGCACGAAATATCATACTCCAATAATCAAAATCACCAATCCGAATAATACAGGGTTTGAATACAGATGAAATACACCGTAATAAATCTGGATATTACATACTCTCCTACCAAAAAGGAGTTTCGTCCCAAAACTCAAGACGAAAATAACTCGGGATATCTAGACTTCATATCAGCTTCTGTTTCCTAGGTGGCTTCTTCCATTCCGTGACGTGACCACTGAACTTTGACCAAAACGATTGGTTTGTTCCTCAGCTGCTTAACTCGACTCTCGAGTATCTTAACCGGTATTTCGTCAAACGTTCCATCCTGCTCGACTTCGATCTCGCCGAAATCAATGATATGACTGGGATCTGGTATATACCTCCGTAACTGGGATACGTGGAACACGTTATGAACATGGCACAATGACGGCGGCAATGCCAATCTGTATGCCAACTCCCCAACTCTCTCGAGGATCTCAAATGGTCCGATATATCTCGGACTCAGCTTTCCTTTCCTTCCGAAACGAAAGATTCCCCGAGTAGGAGAAACCTTCAAAAGTACGTGATCTCCAGTACTGAACTCCAATGGGCGGCGGCGTACGTCCGCATAGGATTTCTGGCGACTCTAGGCGCTAATGACCTTTCACGAATCAAGGCTATCTTCTCTCGAGTCCGATCGATCAACTCGTTCTGCTCGATCAAGTCCGGCGAATCGTCCCAAAGATAGGGGCGATCTGCATCTCCTTCCGTATAATGCCTCAAACGGTGCCATCTTAATGGAAGCATGCCAACTATTGTTGTAGGTAAATTCAATCAACGGTAGATGAACTTCCCAATTGTTGTAGGTAAATTCAATCAACGGTAGATAAAATTCAATTTTTCATGTAGCGATTTCTAGCGATCCGAAAGGATAAAATCAAAAATTGATTTTATCTACGCGAATTCTAGCGATCAATTCCCTTGGATACGAGAGTCCCCGGCAACGGCGCCAAAAATTGATCGCTAGAATTCGCGTAGTATGGTTTTCAAATCCGATCAATTTTAAAATTTGTAAAACCTCGGAGTATTTCCATGGTATCGAACCCAAGGGAATTGATGTGTCGAAAATAAAGGAAATAACTCTACTCAAAATTTGACTGCTATTTAGGAATCCGAAAGTTTGTTTTGATTCTAATTATCTAACTTTAAAAATCGAAAAATAAAAATTAAATAAAAGATGAATTATCTAAATCAAGCAAATAAACAAATTAGCAAGATAAAATCACAAGTTGAAAGCTAATTGATCCTAGGGTAGTATCATCTAATTGAGTTCACACAATTCATTCACTTGATTCCTTTTCCCCAAATTTTAATTCAATCCTAGAAATAATCACTCAGCCGATCTAGAATCCCGATCAAGGCAACCTAGAAAGATAGTTAATTTAAACCCTTTTCCCCGCCAGGGCTCAAAGAATTTAAATCACTTAAAAAGCGCCAACTTATTTATCTATGATTTATCTCACTCCACTTAGGTCTTAAGATTAAATCATATTGTGCATCAAGTATTTCCACTAATTAATTAATCCTTCCAAAATCAATTAGCTAACATGCATCGATTAAGGGCCCTTTAATCTAGCATGAGATTTAACACATCTTGATCACAAGCCTAGGATGAAAGGTAAAAAGGTAATCAAAGGAACATCATGTGAACATCAATTAAATTTACTAACCCTAGAATCAACCAATGAATTTAGCCAGACATAATTGAAATTAAACAAGAAATAGATGAAGAATGCATATTATTAATATGAAAAGAGAGATTACAACCCTTACGGATGAACTCCGAGTCTTCAGTCTCCGAAAAACAATAATAATTGCTGCCTCCAAAAAGTTCTTGTATCAAAGGAATTAATCTTGCTAAGAAGATGTAAAATTATGCTTAAGATGATAAAGGATGAAAAAGAATGATCCAACCCCCCAAAACTAGGTCTAGGAGGAGGTTTATATAGCCTAAGGGGGTTAAACTCCCGATTAGCCCTAATCTAGGAAACAAAATCTATCCAAAAGAGTCATAATACGTCAAAATACGAGAGTCCGCCGGCACTATCGGATCGCCTATCGGCCGATAAATTTGCCGATAGTTGGTTCGCCGATCGACTTCACTCGGTAGAGGGCAGAACACCTTTCGGACGCACCTATCGGCCGATAGGCTGGGCCGATAGGGTGGTCTGTCTTTTGCAAAAATCCGTTTCTTCCGTTCGTGACTCGACTCTCGGTCCTTTGTCTCGTTTTGGGTCCTTTTGGCTCTAAAAACCTGCAAACACACTAAAACCAACCCAAACGCGTAATACGGCTCGACTAATCATAAATAAGCCAAATACGAGCACATTAATCACGAAACGAGATAAAAACCTAGTATGAAATCCTAGAAAAATGTGGTAAAATTACCACTTATCAGCAGTGTGTGTGGCAGTATGTGTGCTGTGTGTGTGTGTGTTTGTGTGCTGTGTGTGTGTGTGTGTGTGTGTTTGTGTGTGTGTTTGTTTGTGTGGCAGTGTGTGTGTGTGTACTGTATGTGTGTGTGTGTGTGTTTGTGCGGTGTGTGTGTGTGTGTTTGTGTACTGTGTGTGTTTGTCTTAGTGTGTACTGTGTGTGTTTTTTGTGTTGTGTGTGTGTGAGTGTGTGTGTGTGTGTTTGTTTGTGTGCTGTGTGTGTGTGTGTATTTATGTGTGTATGGCAGTGTGTGTTTAACTCTAGTTTGTGTGTGTGTGGCTAACTCTAGTTTTAATTGTCAATATGTAGGCCAATTTTGATGTTAGTCAGATTAGCAATCTTGGTCATTTTTAGAAGAAGTCTTTACAGTCAATTGGCGTAAAATGGAGGCAATTTAAGTCTGATTTGACCGGTGAGTACTTATATGGTCCAAGCAAAGGAAAATCTCCTCGTGACAAGTATGGTATCTCCGAGGAGGACTGGAGAGACTTCAAAAAGATTCGTGAGGACTCCGCTTGGGTGGTATAACCGAAAAAAACGTTTTAAGTTTTTTTTTTTTAAAGTTCAATACTGAAAATAATGAACACACAATCAAATAAAATAATTTCTAATTAATAACATAAAATCTGAATAAAAAAATGTTTTAAATTCGAAAATATTTATAATATATATTACAATATTCATAAAAGGATTGTACAATAACCTGAAAATAATTTTACATGAATCAAATAAAACAATTTCTAATTAAGAACCTATTTCTAATTAAAAACATAAAATTTGGAAAAAATGTTTTGAATTTGAAAATATTTATAAAATTATTTATGGATTATTTGATACTTGTAACAGGAACAAAGAAGTAAGAAACAAGAATTAGCAAAAATGAAAATTCCGCATTATATGGCTCGAGAAGGGTACGACTTGGTGGATATATGGGAGATGGAAAGGAATATGAAGGAGCGTCGAGAAGTATCTAAATCTGAAGAAGATATTGTTATTGATCCCTCATCTCCACCTACGCGTCATCAAAGGTGGAAGCTTGGTCATACAAAAAGACGGGGGGTACGTCATCCGATGCTGCACGGGAGATTGTCGAGAGGATTGTAAGTTCTTTTTTAAGAATTATTTTTTCTTGTAAGAAAAATAAAAAGCTCCACTTTTTGTTGCTGAGTGTTAGCAAATACTAAAAATTTGAGGTAAATTATTTAATTTATTAAATATAAATAACCACTTTTCTACCCAATTATTTTTATCTACATTCTTGTATTTTTTTTTTCACCTTCATCAACTTGTATTAGTTGTTTGCATATTTCAAAATTTTGTAATATGGTGCCAAATTAAATTTTTATAGGATGATGAAAGGGTTCGTCCACACAATGGGTGCTAATTCCCAGCGGCCTGTTGATATTCATACACCGGATGAGGTTACTCGTGTTAGCACGAAGGGTAGTTGTGCTGATGCTATTTCTGGCCCTTCCGGAGAGAGGCCTGCGACTGGAGACACTCATCGAGTTGGATTTTATGTGAACGAGCCTCCTCCCCGTCTAGTTGCTATCAGTAGGGTTATTCAGGGCGATTCGACCCTACATAGTGCTCCTTTACCAGCTCATTTGGTTAAGGTAGTGGTTGAGGAGGCCGTAGATGCCAGCGCTGAAGTCCCTGTGGCGACTGATGAGGTGAGAGTCGTGGGGGAAGCTTTAGGTGGATTTATTGCATGGCCACGAGATTTTGTTTTCTCCTATTTTTCAAAAGTAAATATTTTCTTTTTCTTTTTAGTAACTCAAACAAAATAAATTATTTCAAATGTACTTGTATTTTATACTCTACTATATGAAATAGGATATTCAGCAACCAAGGAAGCAGACTCATCACAATGACGGGTCGAGGACCAAAGATGACATCATGAAAGACTTACTTAGTGCTGCGTCAAGTCTTTACAATAATCCGTTATGAGTGCCGTGGGATGCAGCTATCTTTGGTTGTGGTGGTTAGGGGTGTTCAAAACCGGATATCCGGACTTTCGGATATCCGAAAGTTAATATTGGATATCCGAATATCCGGAAAAAATATGAATTTTATTCGGATACCCTTATATTCGGAAAAAAATATTCGGATTTGGATATCGGATATCCGAATATCCGAAAAAACTTTGGATATGGATATCGGATATCCGAATATCCGAATACCTTCTATTATTTAACATATAAAAAAATAAAAAATTTAGGATTTTTCAGATATTTCGGATATCCGAATATACGATTTTCCTGAAAAGTACTATCCGATATCCGAATCCGAAGTTTCGGATATTCGAAAATTTGGATATCCAAATTTTCGGATATCCGAATTTTCGGATATCCGGAACTTCGGATTTTCGGATATTTCGGATCGAATATCGGATATCGGGTATTTTTGAACACGCCTAGTGGTGGTGATGATGTTCCATTGTACATCGCTCACACTGATATTTTAGAGATCGTTCAAGGAAACAAGTGGCTTAGTTTTTCAGTTGTACAGCTTTGGACTATGTGAGTAATTTCCTTTATGGAATTTTCTCACATTCGTAGTATGTGTATGTGTACAATGTGTGTGTTTGTGTGTGCTGTGTGTGTGTGTGTGTGTGCAGAGCGTGTTTGTGTGTGTGTGTGTGCAGTGTGTGTGTGTGTGCACTGTGTGTGTTTGACTGTGTGGCAGTGTGTTTTTTTTTACTGCGTGCAGTGTGTGTAGTGTGTGTGCAGTGTGTGTGTGTGTGTGCAGTGTGTGTGTGTGTGTATTGTGTGGCAGTGTGTGTATTTTTAATGTGTGGCAGTGTGTGTGTGTTTGTATGTGGAGGGTTTTTTTATATTAATATTTTGCTTAACAAATTAGGTATTTGCCTAATATGAATGTGGGCACGATGGACGAGGATTTGTATGGATATTTTGATCCTCAATCCATACAAAATATGGGACAGAGGGGAGAGGAAATCTCGAGATATATATCGACGCGTATGCTTGAGTCGAAGAAGAAAATATACATGGGAGATTACCATCATAAGTAAGTTAAAGATTGTAAATTTCAAAATATTTTCTTTTTAACAAAACTATTTCTTTATTTTTTTACAACATAGTTTAGTAATATATTTTTTCTTTCAAATGAATTTATCAATGTAGGCATCATTGGCAACTTCTGGTCATTGTGCCAGCAATAGGAACTATTATATGGTTTTGCTCATTACATAGTTGGCCTGACTCTCGCATTAAGGCCATACTCAGAAAGTAAGATTTTATTTATAACATATTTGCTTGAAAATTTTATATCAACGACACAATATATTATTGTTACTTTTAAGCAGTGCCGTGACCGCATTCAAGACCATGGATGGTATCCATACAAGTAAAACAAAGCAGGCGGTTAGTTGGATATATCCCAAGGTAATACATTTAATTACATGAGTGTAAATATGTGTGTTTGTGTGTGTAAATCTTTGAGTGTGTACGACAACATTGTTTTTGGAAACACGAATTATTTTGGGATAGACGTGGTTAACGTCGTAAGGATCTTCTCCCTTTTGGATAGATGTTAACTTTCATCTTAAGGATCTTCTCCCAACATATCGTGTATGAAGTGTCCGTTTGTTTATGTTTTTTTTTCTGTGCAGTGTGTTTGTGTGCAGTGGCAGTGTGTGTGCTGTATGTGCGTGTTTGTGTGTGTTTGTGTGCTGTGTGTGTGTGTATGTGCCGTGTGTTTGTGTTTGTGTGTTTGTGTGCAGTGTGTGTGTGTGTGCTGTGTGTACTGTGTGTGTATGTGTGTGTGTGTTTGTATATGTTTTTTTTGTGTGCAATGTGTGTGTGTACTGTGTGTATGTGTGTTTTTGTGTATGTTTGTGTGCAGTGTATGTGTGTGTGCAGTGTGTACTGTGTGTGTTTATGTTTGTGTGTGTATTGTGTGTTTGTGTTGGTGTTTTTTTTCTGTGTTGTGTGTGTGTATGTTAGTTTGTGTGTGTGTGTGTATGTTTGTTTGTGTGCAGTGTGTATGTGTGCTGCGTGTACTATCTGTGTTTATGTTTGCGTGTGTACTGTGTGTTTGTGTTGGTGTTTTTTTTCTGTGTTGTGTGTGTGCAGTGTGTGTGTGTGCTGTGTGCACTATTTGTGTTTATGTTTGTGTGTGTACTGTGTGCTTGGGTTGGTGTTTTTTTCTGTGTTGTATGTGTGTGCAGTGTGCGTGTGTGTTTTTACTATTTGTGCAGTATGTGTGTGCAATGTGTGTGTGTGTGTGTTTCCTGTTTGTGCAGTGTGTGTGTGTGTGTGCTGTGTACTGTGTGTTTTTATGTTTGTGTGTACTGTGTGTTCGTGTTGGTGTTTTTTCTGTGGTGTGTGTGTGCAGTATGTGTGTGCAGTGTATGTGTGTGTGTGTGTGTTTACTGTATGCACTGTGTGTGTGTTTTCTATGTGTGCAGTGTGTGTGTGTGTGCAATGTGTGTGTCTGTGTGTGCAGTGTGTGTGTTTGTGTGCTTTATGTGGTTGTGTCAGTGTGTATGTTTCTTACTATGTATGTTGTGTGTTGATTTTATTTACTGAAAGCGACTCATATAATTGTGTCTTATTTGTTTTAGTGTAATAAACAAAATGGAGGTTGGGAGTGTGGTTATTATGTTATCACTGGATGTCGACTATCGTCCGAGCGCGTATTTTGGATGGTTGGATGGAGGTAGTATATTTTTAACTTGAAGTGGTGATAAAACTGTTTACTCGTTTACATTTAAAGTTTGTTTATTATACGTTTATATGTGCAGATGTTTGATGATGTTGGAGCACTGTCTTATGATGTTATTAATAAAATTCGAGCTGATTGGGACTTGGAGGATCAAAATCGTCTTGCGACATGATTTTGGTGTTTTTGTGTGTGAATTATTTGTATGAATTGTACATTTGATATTTGTATGAATTATTTGGTTGAATTGGTGTTTTTTATATTAACTTTTTCAATAAATTGGTGGTTAATGAATTTGGTGTTGGTTAGTTCTTTTCGGTGTGTTTGTATTCGATGAATTGGTGGTTTATTGATTAGTTTGATCCGAGTCAGGTATTGGATTGTGAAAAATAATGCCAAAATTTGGGGAAAATATGGACAAAATAACAGCGGTTCAGCAAAACCGCAGTTAAATTTTTTGAAACTTCAACAGCGGTTCCGCCAAAACCGCTGTTAATTTGTAAACATAACGGCGGTTCTTGAACCGCCGTTACATATCAGCTGTTAATAGCGGTTACCGAAAAGCGCTGTTAAATGGCATGTTTAACAGCGGTTACACTTAACCGCCATTATTTTTATAATTCAACGGTGGTTACAAAAACCGCTGTTAAAATTAACAGTGGTACATATAGCGGCGGTTCCAGAACCGCTGTTAATTGGCCCAAATAGCCGCTGTTAAAAGCCTGTTTTGTAGTAGTGATAATAGCAATTGTTCAAAACTAACAAAAGCCCTATTGAGTAAACTAGATCATAAGTTCTAACGGCTAGTGCAGCAACTCTTGCTCCATTGCCGACTCTTATATCCACTTCCCCTTTCTTCAGTTCTCTATTGCTTCTCAACCCCTCCACATTTTTACAAATGTGAGATCCACATCCAGTATCCAATACCCAGGAGTTAGAAGTAGATAAGTTAACTTCTATAGCAAATATACATGTGGCAGTCTCACTACCCTTGGTATGCTTTAGCTCTTCCAAGTAAACCTTGCAATTACTTTTCCAGCGTCCTGGTTTATTGCACTGATGGCAATTTCCATCTTTGGGAGCTTTAGCCTTGAAAACCGACTTAGTTGGGTCTCTAACTTTGGCAACTTTTGATTTACCTTTTCTCTTGCCTTTGTTCTTGAAGGACTTTCCTTTACTGACCATCAGCACGTGGCTTGGTTTCTTCTTAATATTCTTCTCAACTGTTTTAAGCATCTCATGCAGCTCAGCAATGGACTTCTCCATCATATTCATATTATAGTTCATAATGAACTGATGGAAACTATCGGGCAATGAGTTCGGGATCACATCCGTGGAGTGCTCCTTAGAAAGTGGAATACCAAGCCTAACAAGATAATCAATATATCCTTTCATCTTGAGTGCATGAGCGCTGACAGGTGTCCCCTCAACCATCTTGCAAGCATACAAGGCTGGAAAAGTCTCATACCTCTCTTGCCTAGCGTGCTTTGATAAAGTTTCCTTGAGGTGAGAATTAAGCTCATAAGCTTCCATTTCTTCCAGATTCTTCTGAAGTTCTGTACAAATGGTACCAAAGATAATACAACTGACCTTAATCGAATCATCACAATGTTTCTTCATTTTATCGTTTGTTGCTTTAGCATTGTCAGCACGCACATCGAGAATTTTTCCTCAAGAACGTGCAACTTTCTTTCTTGCTTGAGAACTATTCTCAAGCTCCAGATTCAATCCAGATAGTTGCTGCCGTTTTCTTTGAGCTTGTCCTTCTCAAGGACGGATCGCAGCGAAATGGTAGATGTGTTGTTTGATGCCATTCTATTATCTATAAAATTCAATATGCAAAGTACTTAGTCACATTTTCTATTTCTCGAAAAATACTCCCGCTAAAACGAAATACCCTAAATTTTACAATATTTGTAATTTTAGTGGGCTAAGACCCCATTTTGCACAATTCTAAACTCAGTTTGGCATGACGCCTAGAATTGAGCTACTTTAGGTGGATAACTCTTTATCGATTACATCATATGTAACTCTTAGATTATATTTATGAGATTTGGCATCTTATGCCCAAGCATGTTATAATCCCATCTTATGCCTTAAGGTAAACCTATTTTGAATTCTTAGTTCATTATAACACAGAGGTACCATCATTACCTATCCTACCTTACTAAGATAATCCGAGCACCCAACTTTGGCATGACCTGCTCAAGATTACCGAAGTCTTGATAGGTGTTTTAATTAAACGGCATTAAGAATATTTTAAATGAGGGGTTTTATCTTATGTTGCATGTCTATTTTGGCTAACATACATATAAACATACATCGCATCACATACTTCCATAGATTTAAATATACATAGTGTCACAAGACATAAAAAGCATAGGACCATGTATAGCATGACCATAATCCTAACGCGATTTTCATGAGCCAACATGAAAATCACAAAGGTCAACTTAAAGTGTATAATTGGTCTTCATTGATCTTCCAACTCCTTGGAACGCCATACGCGACTAATTGGCTCCCCGAGTCCTTCGTCTCCATTTTGTCTTCATAACATTAATGAAAATATACTACACTAGTAAAATTAAATTACAAGAGGAAAAATGACACGCAGGCCGTAAATTATAATAATAAATTAAAAAGAAGACTCGAAGGCCGTAAAAACCAATTATACTTAAACGACACGCAAGCCGTGAAATCAACCCAATAACTAATTGAAACATCCAATCACATTGGCCAATTTATGGTCATGCCATACACCATACACAAACCATAATTAATTATCATATAATTAATTAAACATACTAATAAAATTAATTATCACATAATTAATTAAACACAGTATAAATCTGTCTCACAGTTAGGTATATGATTAATATCGGCTCAAAATTCAACAATCTGAACATTAGCCAAGATGGCCGAGCAGACACTGGACGCATATGGCCGCGCGAGGATCAAGTGAAAAAAAAATCAAGAAAATTAATTAAATTTAAAGTTGAAAATCTTCAAGAAGGGTTCTATATAAAAATGTAAAAAAAAAAATTTGGCACAATTAACTCCAAGAAATCGAAAATCTGTTAGGCTTGATCAGCAGAAAGTAAGAAATCCAAGGAGGAATGAATGTAGAAAAATATAGTATAATCTTGTCAAACAAAAAAATAACAAAAAAAAGAAGGTTTCTTTTGTAATGATCAATGCAAATATAGCACATAAATATGGGAGGAATATGAGCAGGTAACTGATTTCAGTTGAGAAATGGTTAGAAATATAGCAACTTGGGAATCACTTTTCCAAATAACAAATGCGTGAAGTTTAATTTTTCAAATGCCTTCTATTTCTAGTTTCGTACAGTTTAATGAGAAATGGACGCTTTAGATTTCCGATTTTGCTTCTGGTTCGACCTTAACAAAAATAACATCTCTGTTCCGGGAATTATTATTCCCGTGATGTGTCTTACCTAATACTGGTTGTAGATACATAGATGGAAGGTTCTAGATCATTCTAGAGGTAGTAGGATCCTATTAGATGTCTTACCTTATATAGGAATCCTATGTATGGAAGAACTCTCATTGTAATGTCTATATAAAGGCCCCTCTATCAGTGTTATGAATACAATTGATTGACCCTATTTACAGTCTTTTTACTTTCTACTGAAACACGTTATCAGCACGTAGTATCTCAACTGAGTAGGAAAAATCCGTCCAAAATCCCGAAAAAAAAAGGTTGCGGCTGAAAAACCCTAATCTCCGCCGCGCCGCCACCCCCAATACGTAGCAACCCTGTAGCAAATCGCCGGAGTCCCAGTCGGGCTCTGCACCCCAGCACCAGATCCGAAGAAAAAAAAATAGAAAATTCGGATTCCTTTTTCTGCAAATCGTAGCCCCCTCCCCGCCGCCACCGCTGTCCCTCCATCGATCCAGATACCGGCCAATCAAAATCGGAAACCCTAAGCAGATTTTCGCCCGCTGCCAGCCTGCCATCATCCTCTCGCCGCCGCCGGAATCCAGATCCATAGCAGCAACCCTACCCGACGGCCACCTTCTGTAAGCCCCGTTGTCGTCTTCCTCGCGAGCAACCCACCGCTCGCCCCTCACCTTCAGCTGCCGCCACACCAGATCGGCCCGTCGCGACTGGAGCTTTGTGGAACCAGACCACCACCACCACCAGACTCGCCCCCCACCTCGTGAACCAGTCTGTCACAATCTGAATCGCAGCCATAGATGAACAACCTGGTTGGATTCAAGCACCTCCGTTCCCGCAAAGTGCTCTGATTATGCCTATGACCTAACCCGTCCTCAGTCCAAGTCCGACGCAATCCAGGTCGTTTTGGCCTTGTTGCCCAATCTGAAATGCTGAACCGTTGTTGCCCAGCACGACCTGCTGCTGCCCAGCTCGACCCGGATACAATGACCTGATCCGTTTCCAATTGCAGACCCAGTCCAGATTCGATATTCGTCCCAGACCGTGAAGAATCAAGACGATCAAAACGTTAATTGGAACAAAGATGGCAATTTATGAAATAAATTGACGGTATGCCTAGAAAAAAATCAGGTCTTTCCCATAAGGTGCAGATTTTTCGATTGGAGATCCGACCTCATCCAATACCGAGCTGCTGCACCGCCGCGCCCGAGTCCTTTTTCGGCCGATTATCGAGCCCTGTAGCCCTTTTCGGGCATTTCTCAACTCCCTATTTTCCTAATTCATGATTCATTTATCATTAACTTGTATGTTTACGAATCTAACTATGTTTATGCTTTACGTGGCATATAGGAAAATATATTGCTCATGATGATGTGCAAAATATGGAGAGAAGCCATATTTATTATCCCGTTCAAGGATCAGAGTAAATATGGAATCGAGTACCATGAAAATATGTTGCTCATATGGAGAGAAGCTCCCGTTCAAGGATTCAAGCAAATATGGAACCAAGTACCCACGTAAGACTTTATTAAAGTTCTCGTTTTTCAATTCCTCTCTTTTGGGAAATTTTCTTTTTGTGGGAATTGGGTATTTGGGTTCTTTACCTCCCACGCTACTTTGCGGTGGATGAGACTATGAGAGGTGGTATCACTCTCGTATGTCGAAGTAAACTGTGTGACGGTCCTGGGGGAGTCACGAATAATTGTTGAAAGTCGATATTTATGGTTGTTGCATACACCACGTTTTGGGTGCGATTTGACGTCGCCGTTTTGTCGATTTTAAACCAACAATTGAATAAAATGAATATTGTCGGTAACGGTAAAGTTATGACTTGTTCATGATTAGTCACGGAATTATGACGTACAAATGGGACAAACATCGATTACGACGGATATGTCGTGGTTAAAATCGATTTGTGACGGAATTGTCACGTTAAATTGAGCGACCACCACGTTGGTCTTGACCCAATCCCATACTTGGAAAACTCCATCTTTCATCCTATTAAAATAAAATATTACATGTGGGTGTAGTCATGCACCGTCTCCTTACAATAAGATATATGAAAGAATGTACGAGTAATTCTCATGAATTTTAACATGTAAAGCAATGGCATATTGTGTTAAGTACATGAATTCGTTGACCTCGATTATAGTTCGTATGACTATAGGTCCGGATATTTTTCCGAGTATTTGTAAAGGCATGTGCCTTATACATTTGACTATGTTTAGTCGATCTTATTGGATGGTCAAGACGAGTTGGTTATGATATATTCATTATGTCTCATGGTTCAAAATGCTTAATTATGATGCACCGCGTTGTATCTATATAACATGGCTATTATGACGTATACTTGCAAATTGAGAATTAAAATACTTGGTTGATTGATGCACTTTGGTGGATTTTTTCTACACTTTTGATCATGACTAGGCGCATCCTCCTTGGTATTTGTTTATGCTTTGAAAGTTCAAACGGAATCAGTGGTTTTTAAATGACCTTTTAGTCAGAGACATTCCTACTTTCTCTGCAAGTCTACCAAGTTGGAGTTACCGAAAGGATCATTAGTCGAGATAAGAAATCGAACACCTGCTGCGTTTAAACTCACCTATGGCTGTTATTGCCATGGTTTTTCATCAACACTTATGCCATTGGATATGGTCTCAACCTTGTTTTCTCACTAAACTTGGGAAATACTAAAGTAGCCAATTAAAACATGCACTGTGATCTGAGTTTAATGATCCCTGTGGTGCACAATATATGGATAGAAAGATACGGAAGTCTAGTGTCCAGAACATCTGACTGTTCGTCCATAGCCTTCCTAACAAGGGAGTTATCGCCGTTTTAGTAAACAAAGGTCAAGCTGCGCGGAATTTTATCTCCAGCGATTGTGCTAACTTTTGTCCCAACCAACTTGGTTCCCATCTTAAATTTGCAAATAGTCTTATGACACATATTTTTCAACCTCTTTTTGGCCGAATTTGCCATAGATGATACAATTTTTGGTATGCGTTGTACGCTAAACTATCATCTTTCAAATGTTGAAAAACAGTTTCCTTGGGGAAGCCCAAAATACGCACCCTTATAAGAAGGTCGAGCGTGTGCATGGTAGTGTTACACCATGCTTGTGTCGTAATTTTGCCCCTTAGGTATAAAACCTTGCCATGTTATGCACTAAATATGATAGATCATTTTGATCATATCAAGTATAAAATCTCTATTTTGTTAGAGTATTCGCTATGCTCATGTTTGTAAAAATTTTGCAAGCGAAATTGAGTGCGTATTAAGCTATTTTCAAGGAACACGATATTTTTGGATTTCGGTGTATAAATCCATTATGACTATGATGATTAAGTCATCACAATCAATGAGTGGTATAATACTCAAGTTGTTGAATGCCGAATGGCGTTTTCTAGTCACATATGTTCCGTAACAATTGAACCATGTATGACTCGATGACATATATGCCAAAGTGTATCACTCATAGCATCTCATTATAATTTGTGAGAAATAAAATCTTATGCATCACTTGTATTGGACATGTGAAAGTAAAAATATTCATGAGTCAATATGGTCCGGCTTGCATCGGTTTGTGTAACCAGAAGATATATTGGGACATTGACACATTTAGGCTTTAATAGTCCGGAATTTGGACAATTTGATGATCCATATACCACGGTATTGTCATGGACATTATTTTCTTTGAACAAAGAAACTAGTTGGATCAAAGACACCAAAATACGTTGGTGGAGTCATGAGCAGGGCTCATGACCGATGATATTTATGTCATCCGCGTCTTGCTTTCATAAGCATGTGTGACGCCAAAGACCCCCCGATGATCCTTCTTAGCCATGTTCATTGATTAAAGCCTATTCTTTGGCACGATTAGGAGATGACACCCTCCTATGCTAAAGAGAATAATGTAACGACTCGCATAAGCATGATGCTGAGTCCTCCCTTTTTCACCGAGTCCTTATACATACATGATCATAAGTATTAGCCTGGGTGGCTTATGATGCTATGATGGTGTTCACAAATGGTCATACTCAAGTGATAACATTTATATGTTATGTTGTTCCGTTGACAATGATTGATAAGTTGATGAAACCTGAGTTATGGTTGTCCAACTTGCGGACCAGTTATTGTAAAGGTCGGTTCACCCACTTTTTAGACCAAGTCTTAAAGTGAAATTTTAACGAGTACTTCCTAACATCCAAGGCTACCTTCTCACAAATTTTGGTGCCATTTAAAGACTTGGAAGGAAGTGAACCACTTAAATGAAGTTTTCACATACCACCCGCCGTCCCAATGACCAGTTCGATGTCATTTCGACCGGTTTTTGACCACAAGGTTGATGGTTTTGGAATCCTAAACACCCGTTTATACATGCTCACGAAATTTTGAGGTGTTTGGGGCTGGTGAAGGGAGTGAACTCTTCAAGAAAGCACTAGAGGTTCGATAAAACCAACGGCCTATCATCGGTTCAATCGTTTCTTTATGTTCGATTCTGGTGGTGCATGGTGGTGGTTTTGTTGGATTCTCAAGACCAGTAGCTACGGCTATGTAGCATAGGTCAACATGTCATATTCACCTATACCTATCATCACTCAAATGCTTAGTTACGAGTGTAACAGTATGCATTTTGTTAACTGGATTGTGTTAACACTAAAAACCTTTACTGTCCACATGTTCATGTGCCAAAGTGCGTCACCACAACGCATTATGACGGGTTATAAATGATGAATATGACATGCGCTTTCACTCATAGTCCGCTTAAAATATACCTTGACAGACGATCTCGTAAGTCACTTTGATGAGCCAGTCTTCCCGTCGTTAGGGGGAGATGTGAACGATCATGTTCGAGTAGAACGACTTGGAATTGTCGTAGTTTGTCCCTACTGTGCCTCACCAAGTTCCCTAAAGTGACGAGATTAAATACATGCTGCAAACATGTCTGCAAGAATTGTGTCCGGTCATGGACGTTCTTCACCTATGAATGGTGATATGGTAACACCACAAATTATGGTAGATGGTGTTACTAGGTCGTGGATCTCATAGAGTATTGGGATGCCACTTAGTTCGATAAATACTCTCGCTAAGAATGTATGCGAGTTTGGTACATGAAACTTGATCATATGATCAAATGAACTCATCCGTCTCATGTGATTCTGGATTATAGTCATCATTGGGGGATGCCTCAATGAATGCCAATCTATAAAGAGTACTCTATGAATAAAGCCGGTTCATGAGGATGGGGAATGTGAGTTTAATCGAACCATACTTCGTTGAAAATCTACAACGTTGTAGCCTTGGCCTAAAGTGGAAACATATGCGACTCCAGTATGAACAAAGTGATAGCCCTTTGTTGAAGTGGTGCCGACACTCCAAAGATTAGATCTATCCATATACTTTGTTAAAGCGAGTGAGAGGAGTTAAACTCACCTCATGGCACGAGGTTTCTCATGAACGCACTAGAATTGACTACGATGAAATGAAACTTAGTTGTGCTATCGTAATGGATGTTATAGCATCCACTATCTTTTCAGTTAAATAGTTTCCCAAAAACTGACGTGCAACTTGTGGTTAAATCTTATCTTAGTGGGGAACTAAGTTAAGTGATGAAAGGATCTCGTGGTGGATCAGACTCAAATCAAGTGGCTCCTGACCACGGAGCGCGTCGACAGGTGATTGTCGGGAATGCTTACTAAGTATATACTTGATTTGGAAGAGATATGAAGCTTTTGCGTGTAAAACTAAGGGTTTATAGTGATGTACTCTTGTGAGACTAAGAGATTCCGCTAAATCCAAAATTAAGAATGAAAGGATCTTGGGGACACTTTATGATGCATATTCATCAATCGGTTTAAGGCAATCTAAGGGACGGTTTTCCTAAGAGATGATAAAGTAATGCCTATATGATTCCCAATGATTAGTCGAAGTCATCATAAGACTTGGCTCACTTAAGTGATGATGCAGTCTTAAGAGAAAAGTACGGTATTATGTACTCATGTTTGACTCGATGTACTCATTTGTAATAATCCGGTAAAGCCACTGTGATGATGGCCTAGGATGCGCTCATGCAATGTCTGTGATTGACAAGAAGCTTGAAGCTCACTCTATCTCGATAAAAAGGACA
This sequence comes from Orobanche coerulescens, assembly GCA_033398695.1. NCBI lineage: Eukaryota > Viridiplantae > Streptophyta > Magnoliopsida > Lamiales > Orobanchaceae > Orobanche > Orobanche coerulescens. The sequence goes on along the minus strand of CM065815.1, from coordinate 115,432,791 downwards.
CTTGAAAACTGATACCCGAATCTGCCCAGAATGTGTTGGTCTATCTCCCATATGACCTACAGGGCAGCTCACTTGATGAAAAATGGTGAAATTGGTGCCATTGGAAAGGTTTGTGTCTACTTTCCAAGGAAACCAACCATTTGATCACATCCATCATGTTGAGTGGCATATGACTATTTTTGCAAAGTAGGACAAGATATGTCCGGTAATTTGCTGAGTCAACTTCGATAGAGCTTGGTGATCTGCTCAGGTTGATCTAGGTTACGTACTGTATATGAATGAAAAACTATGGGTGTCTAGTTTTCATACGTTCTTACAGTTTCGTCGATACCTATTGAATCGAAGAAGTTATGACTGATTTAGTGCATGGAGGTCAAGACTTTGGAAAACTTGATAAGTCTTTAGTGACTCTGCACTTTGTATGCATCGCGCTCTTTTTGTCCTTAGACCAAGGTTTGTTTTTTCCCATTGGGTTTTCACTTGGTAAGGTTTTTAACGAGGCGACCTATGAGAACATCCATACAATGATGCGTTGTACTTCTGGTCAACTTAGACCAAGAGGTATTTTTCCCACTGGGTTTTTCCTTGATATAGTTGTGAGGGCAACTTGGCATCCAACTCCTATGATTTGAGGTACTCATCAGGGGGAGTCATTATGTATACATCAGGAGGAGTATACATGACATGTTATGTTGGTGCGTTGCAATCTTTTCCTCATCAAGCCTTTATTTTTCCCATGGGGTTTTGTTTTGGCTTGGAATAGGTTTTTACGAAGGCAACATCTTCTGCACCATTGTTGTATTAGTGCTCGACACAGGGGGAATGTTCCGGGAATTATTATTCCCGTGATGTGTCTTACCTAATACTGGTTGTAGATACATAGATGGGAGGTTCTAGATCCTTCTAGAGGTAGTAGGATCATATTAGATGTCTTACCTTATCTAGGAATCCTATGTATGGAAGGACTCTCATTGTAATGCCTATATAAAGGCCCCTCTATCAGTGTTATGAATACAATTGATTGACCCTATTTACAGTCTTTTTACTTTCTACTGAAACAATCTCGAACTTATTCAGACTTTTAATAAAAATAACTCTTTTTAACATATGCAACTTTAGCTTCCATTTTTCAAATACTACAAACTTATGATTTTCATTGACTATTTGATTCTACTACAACAAATAACTCTCTCTACAAGCAGAAACTCTTTTGCAAACACCATTTTATTTATTGTGTTCAAAATAAAATGTCTTATTAAGACTAATATCTCATTTGATCACATAATAAGAACCACCATAACTCAACAATAATATTTTTGATCCTCATAGGAATGGAGGATGTCGTATATATATACACATACATATCCTTCACCTTTTTGCTTTGCACAGGTGTAGATTTTACGTCAATGAGTGTACACGACAGCCCCCATATGTCGACATTCAGCTCTTCACCAATGATTACACCATCTCGTATGCCTCCGATTCGGACTAAAACGCTTAAAGTTTCAAGGAGAAAAAGCTTCTCCAATAAAACGATAATCAGTGCAAAAGCTTACACAGTAGCAGAGCTTCAAACAGAAACAAACAATTTTAGTGAAGAAAATCTCATTGGTGAGGGATCCCTTGGTTCTGTTTAAAGAGCAGAGTTTACAGACGACACGGTAAAATACAAAAAAAAAACTACTTGTGGTTCAAGATTTTAAAACAGGGTAAATTAGAAACACTACCCCTGGGATTTAGTATAATTACAAAAAAGCCCAATTATCTCTTAGAATAACACCTTGATGGTGCACTTTTGTATGACGAAAATAAATATTGGGGTTTAATTTTTTATTAGGAAAGATAAATGGGTTTTTTCTGTAATTATGCAAAACATTCGGTAGCTTTTGTAATTATCCCAAAAAATATTTGGAACAACCGCAAGGTATAACGTGTTCTGCCTTGGGACAGATTTTGGCTGTGAAGAACATATTAACTGTAATATCCGCAATTTTCGATTTTCGGTAAATTTCTTTTTCGGGCGGAGTCCGTTTTGACGACTCGCTCATGACCGTTTCGTCATTTCGAGAATGATTAATTCTGCACTTTTTGTCATCCGAGTTCGTTTTGGTATCGTTTTGTTGAGTTCTGAGCTTTTTAGCGAATTTTCCGCACTTGAGTGCGATTCTTGCGAATCTCGTCCGAAACTGTTGTTTCGAGTTTCTCGTAAGTTCATTTAATGTTATTATTCATGTTGCGAGCCTTGGTTTGGTGTTTCGATCGCGTATCGTGATTTTCGGACGTTTTGGGCCATTTTTGTAATTTCCCAAAGTTTTGGGTAATTACTTCCGTTATCGAATTCCAAGCCTTCGGGTGGTCGGAATCGTGTGTTCTCTTAGTGCTCGGATTCATCTTTGCGAGTACTTCGTAACCGTATCTTCGATTCGTACTCAGGTTCGGGTTTCGGGGTCGTTCGGGCCGTCGGAATTGGTCCCGGCCGAGTCATGGCCGGGCATGCTCGGGCCGGGCCCTCTGCCGAGTAACGACGTTAGTGCTCGGCCGTTACGCACGTAAGGGCCGATTACGACGTAAGGCCACGGCCGTAACGCATTTAGCCGGGCCGGCGATTTGGGATGATGACTTCGATTCGTCGTAACCTTGGCCGGTTACGTCGTAACCCGGCCGGCAGTCGGCCTATTTAAGGCCTGCGGACGTTTTTTTCACCCATTCTCTCACTCTTTCTCTTCTCTTCCGCGGATGGAGGCGTGGGAATCTTGGAGCAATGTTGTTATACATTTAATCCATGAAGATTTGAGGCTCATATCATCAATCATCCCTCCTATAACATCCTCCGATCTACCAAATCAGGTTAGATTTCCTAGAAATCTAATTTTGGGGATTTTGGGTATTTTGGTTGTTTTCGTCCGATTAATCTGATTTAACTTGGTATTATGATAGATTGATGATTATTAAGATGTATTACATCTTTTCCCTTGTTATTCCATGGTTGGATCGTATCGATTCGTTGTTTTGGTCGAGTTCTTGATCGACGCCTTGAAGGTGTCCGGTAAAATGTCATAGAGGGGTTTTCGGGCGTTCTACGATTATTCTTCCTCGTATGATCGATGATTTATTGATTATATGTTGTTAGGGTCGAATTCTTGCGAAGAACTCGAGTCGGAACCCTTCCGTTCGTCGTTTTCTTCAAGCTTTTCGATCGTGGGCGTATTCTTTGTCTTCGCCGGAGAATTGTAGGTGTTCGAGGTGTCCCGACTGAGCCGTGTTCGTATGAGTGTCCGGTGTCGATTATCGAGGCAAGTATCTTGCCCATACATTACGTGTTTTGTGGATATTATGGTTGTTAATCGTCGATATGTGCTAAATAAATATTAATAACCATTTTTCAAAAGAATCGGAATATTTACCATCATGCTTTTTGTAAAGGTGACCCATGTGTATCGGGAATTAATGTTCTTAGTTGAATATGTGAGCTAGTGTCGAGTATAGAATCACCTTACTTTCTTGTGATGTCATTGCGTATGATTATGTCGTTGGTAAATGTAAAGTGTAATTCTTTTGTCAAATGATGTGCTTGGAGTCACGTGTTTATGGATGAATATGTGAGTTTGTGTGATATTAGTTGTGTCGTTCGGTGCTGCTGAAATCTTGTGCTTCCTTGTGAATCGCATCACTACTTGGTCGTGAGTATATGTTGGATGAACTGGCCATTCTAGGAAGGTACCTCGACTATATATACTGTGATTGACCTTCGAGGCTTGTGGTTTGCAACTGTGATTTTGGAACGTGTGTGTGTGTTGTTCCTTCCACCCGGAGTGTCCGACGGGATGTCTGGGGGTCGATACTAAGGGGTACGGCCACGGAAGTGGACTTGGGTGCGTGTGTGGATGAACTTCCACCCGGAGTGTCCGACGGGATGTCCGGGTCGATACTAAGTACGGCCCACGGAAGTGGTTTCCCACCGGTGTCCGACGGGATGTCCGGGGTCGATACTAAAGTGCGGCCGCGGGTTACCAGTTGTGGTTTTCATCTTGAGGATGACGTTGATGTTTTCGTTAATTGTGATATTGTCCGGAGTATCACAATGCTTTGTGCTTGGAGTCGAGAGACATTATATATCGAGTCTTGGTGCTTGGCTAGAATGGCATAGGAATAATGTGTTATGTGTAATGTGTCCTTGTAAGTGAATTGAAGTGGATGATTGGGTCGTAGACCCTGTGTTTTGTGACCGGAATGGTTGGGTCGTGGACCCCGTGTTTTGTTAAATGGACTTGTATTTTGAAAAATGAACTTTGGGGCTGTGACCCTAAATGGCTTTCGAGGAATTAAGAGCATTTTCAATTTTTGATGTTTTCAAAAATCCCGAGATTTGGAAATGTTTTCAAAATGCTTACTTGCTTCATTTCTGCTTTCAAGACTTGAACTATTTTTAACTAAATACACCTCGGGAAGTCTTTCGTTGTATTCTCGGAATGTGTTGTGTATGGCTCGTATTTGCACTTTATACTTGCACTAGCGAAACAGTGGAGTTTTGCTAACCCCAGTGTCGGGGTGGATATCTGTATTGTGTCCAGTACATGCGGGTTTTCGGAGCAAGACACGGGATCGGCACGAGGGATGATGAAAGACGAATGATACTAATCACACGAAGGCCGTTTGGGTTCGATTAGCCTCGAGTCCATTGTATTGTCTTTTCCGCTGTCTCATTGTTCGTTGTTGCAAGTATTTTACCCTTGTGTGGGTATGAGTCTGGATGAGTTTATGTATTTTGATTTTTATGTCAGTGACGAAAGACCAAATCGGTCTATTGGTCCGTTATTTTGATTCGTCGGTATGTAATGTAATGTGTTGTTTTGATGTCCTGCCTGGTGGATCCTCACGGAGAGGGTCTGCGGCGTGTAATATTCCCGGTTTGATCTGGGGGTGTTACATTTATGGTATCGGAGCTTAGGTTGAGGAAACCTAGGCTGTCGGGTCGAGTTATGTGTTGTTGAGTCTTGTATTGTCAGATTTTGTCTGACTGAGTCGTGTCGCGACGCGTCGTCTGGGATGTCGGTCGTGATTAGTATCAAGGTGCAGCCATCATCTTCGTGCGATCTGTGGATGTAAGTCTCCCTACTACATGTTGTACCACGAGCTATACGAGCCTGTATGATTACTGTTATGTAGTAGTATTTGAAGGTGCATCGTGAGTAGTGACATATATTTGTTAATTCCGTTTTGTGTTAGAATGAAGAATGATATTGCCAAATGTATCCTTGTATGAACTGCTTTTCTTACAAGAGCAACAACCTTGGAATTTTTAGTTTCGAGGGCTTAGGGAGCCACGTAAATTTTAAAATGTTCTCGAGGGAGGAAAATTTCGATTTTTGTATGATGACCTCAAGGTCGAAAATTTTTAGACTTCAAACTACCGATATTTCATTTTCATCTCATACTATAAGTTTTCAAAACTCGAGTTTTTAACTCAAATAAGGTCTACAAATATACTCAAGACGTGACTCTCGCTTTTAACTTTTCGGTTTCATGATTGTTGGTCAGAAGATGTGTATTGATGATGCTCTCGTTGTTGAGCAGTGGTGCCCGTTTTATGATTAAAATAGTAACGTGAATGTTGAGTCCATCGGTATGTATGTGTTGAGATAGTCCTCCTTATTGAGAAATAAAATTTTCGTTTTTGTAAGATGATTTTCTTTTGATGGTTGCTTGTGAGATGTTATAATTATGTGAATCGATGACATTTAGACTCGTATGTTGTTGCTTATTTGTAACCTTCGAGTTTAGTATTACCTCGTATATGTTTGCAATCGTGTTGGTGTTTAGAGCAGTTAGCACATGCTTAATACGAGCCTAACGCGCTAACGTGGCGTGTTTAGCGCACGTTAATCTTTGTTATGTAACGCGCTAATCAACACAGGCGAAGCTATGGAACCGCATTATAGCCGTTAGGTCTAACTTTTGCGGCCAATCACTGTAGTTGTATTCTCTATGTGGTGTCTAGTGATAACAAGCTGTTGTGCGTGAATGTATGTTAAGATTTTTCGTATTGCTAGGTGATATTTGATTGTGTTTGATGAATTGATAAATTATGTCTGTGTGTGTGTTCAAAAACGCTTTCTGGAAACTTCACAAAGTTTTGACGGTTCGATTAATCGGCGGCTCCGTGTATACTTTGAAAATTATTTGGAATTGGCAAGCCGCCTTGGATTCTCAAATAAAACCTCGACGGTATTTGAAAGAGTTGTTTTAAAGTACATGTAGACATTTTGTAAAATATTACCGTCGTTGATGTTTGTGAAGTGTTGGGAGAATTTTGAAAATGATTTTTAACGTATTGTTGTATTTTCAAATAATTGAGTAAATGATTTTCAAAATCTTTCACACCATAAAAATATTTTATTTCAAAAACCAATGCGATTTTTATTTTCAAAAATATATAGTGAAAGATGAAAAATCTCACTCGATGTAAAATTCAAACTCGGATTTGGAAATGTTAGAGTATGTAAGAATGATTTGATGATCTTGCATGGTTAACTTGTTAGTTGTTAACGGTGATGATGATACGTAGGGGCATGATGACTTCAAATGATTTCAAATGAGACGGTTTAAGTATGTTGTTTACAAGTTTTGTGAAACAACCCGAGGTACCAAAAGTACTTTTAAAGTTTATTTTAAATACCATACAAATCAAGGATTTTCAAAAGATTTCCTTTAAAAGGATACCTCGTGGATTTTCTTTTCGAGTTGTTATTGGTTACCTTATGTGATATGTCGTCTGAGTTGGTACTTTAGTATAATATTTTGCGAAGTCGTGCAATCGTATCGAGTGAGAATCCGCTTAGTATGTCTAGGGACGGAGGATACGGTCGTGACCGCGGTATAGATTGTCGTGGAGATCAGATATGGGACCAAGAGGATATGGTCGGGAAGGTTGCTATTCCGGACTTCGTTCTCGTTGTTTAGGTTTCGGGACGAAACCTCTTTTAAAGGTGATATGATGTAATACCCGCATTTTCTTTCTTTCTCTTATTTCGTCAACCGTATCGACTCATTGTGTTCGTTGATGCTTGACACAGTGTTGTTTCTCACCTTTGTCATTCGAGCGAGTTCGATATTGTCTCAAATTAATCTATATATCGTTGTGACCTTTCCAAGTTCGGAAAATTAGTCTCGTTTTCGATCTTCCAACCCTTGGCGGTGGAATTACGTATTTGTTCGATTGACTCGCGTTTTGATTGATGTACCGTTGGGTTGGTCAATCGTATTGATTTCGTCCGTTGTGTTTTGTGATTGTTCGGATAATTGACTTGATTGTATTATCCATTTGATGACGCTTGTTACTTGTTGGTTTTGTTATATCCCTAACGGCGACGTTGTGTTGGTCGTCGTGGAGCGTGTTTTCACGCCGTATATTCCTTTGCGTTGCTTGTAACGTTTCGCCGATGGGCGTAAGTTACGCGTTTCCTTGCGTATCTCGTTGAGTTTTCTGGCGGGATATTGCTTCTCCTACTTGTTTTAAGTTTCGGACGAAACTTCTTTTAAGGAGGGTAGAATGTAATATCCGCAATTTTCGATTTTCGGTAAATTTCTTTTCGCGGAGTCCGTTTTGACGACTCGCTCATGACCGTTTCGTCATTTCGAGAATGATTAATTCTGCACTTTTTGTCATCGAGTTCGTTTGGTATCGTTTTGTTGAGTTCGAGCTTTTAGCGAATTTTCCGCGCACTTGAGTGCGATTCTTGCGAATCTCGTCCGAGCTGTTGTTTGAGTTTCTCGTAAGTTCATTTAATGTTATTATTCATGTTGCGAGCCTTGGTTTGGTGTTTCGATCGCGTATCGTGATTTTCGGACGTTTTGGGCCATTTTTGTAATTTCCCAAAGTTTTGGGTAATTACTTAGTTGTCGAATTCGAGCCTTGGTGGTGGAATCGTGTGTTCTCTTAGTGCTCGGATTCATCTTTGCGAGTAATTCGTAACCGTATCTTCGATTCGTACTCGAGTTCGGGTTTTGGGGTCGTTCGGGCCGTCGGGAATTGGTCGGCCGAGTCATGGCCGGGCATGCTCGGGCGAGGCGATCTGGCGAGTAACGTGCGTTAGTGCTCGGCCATTACGTGCGTAAGGGCGATTACGTCGTAAGGCCCGGCGATAACGTCGTAGCTGGCGGTAGTTTTGGGCGATGACTTCGGTTACGTCGTAACCCTTGGCGATTACGTCGTAACCCGGCCTGATCGGCCTATTTAAGGCTGCGGACGTTTTTCACCCATTCTCTCACTCTTTCTCTTCTCTTCCGCGGATGGAGGCGTGGGAATCTTGGAGCAATGTTGTTATACATTTAATCCATGAAGATTTGAGGCTCATATCATCAATCATCACTCCTATAACATCCTCCGATCTACCAAATCAGTCGATTTCCTAGAAATCTAATTTTGGGGATTTTGGGTATTTTGGTTGTTTTCGTCCGATTAATCCGATTTAACTTGGTATTATGATAGATTGATGATTATTAAGATGTATTACATCTTTTCCCTTGTTATTCCATGGTTGGATCGTATCGATTCGTTGTTTTGGTCGAGTTCTTGATCGACGCCTTGAAGGTGTCCTAAAATGTCATAGAGGGTTTTCGGGCGTTCTACGATTATTCTTCCTCGTATGATCGATGATTTATTGATTATATGTTGTTAGTCGAATTCTTGCGAAGAACTCGAGTTGGAACCCTTCCGTTCGTCGTTTTCTTCAAGCTTTTCGATCGTGGGCGTATTCTTTGTCTTCGCCGGAGAATTGTAGGTGTTCGAGGTGTCCCGACCGAGCCGTGTTCGTATGAGTGTCCGGTGTCGATTATCGAGGCAAGTATCTTGCCCATACATTACGTGTTTTGTGGATATTATGGTTGTTAATCGTCGATATGTGCTAAATAAATATTAATAACCATTTTTCAAAAGAATCGGAATATTTACCATCATGCTTTTTGTAAAGGTGACCCATGTGTGTCGGGAATTAATGTTCTTAGTTGAATATGTGAGCTAGTGTCGAGTATAGAATCACCTTACTTTCTTGTGATGTCATTGCGTATGATTATGTCGTTGGTAAATGTAAAGTGTAATTCTTTTGTCAAATGATGTGCTTGGAGTCACGTGTTTATGGATGAATATGTGAGTTTGTGTGATATTAGTTGTGTCGTTCGGTCTTTGTTGAAATCTTGTGCTTCCTTGTGAATCGCATCATTACTTGGTCGTGAGTATATGTTGGATGGTCGCCATTCTAGTAAGGTACCTCGACTATATATACCGTGATTGACCTTCGAGGCTTGTGGTTTGCAAGCGTGATTTTGGAACGTGTGTGTGTGTTGTTCCTTCCACCGGAGTGTCCGACGGGATGTCCGGGGTCGATACTAAGGGGTACGGCCACGGAAGTGGACTTGGGTGCGTGTGTGGATGAACTTCCACCGGAGTGTCGACGGGATGTCCGGGGGTCGATACTAAGGGTACGGCCGCGAGTGGTTTCCCACCGGAGTGTCGACGGATGTCCGGGGTCGATACTAAGGGTACGGCCGCGGGTTACGATTGTGGTTTTCATCTTGAGGATGACGTTGATGTTTTCGTTAATTGTGATATTGTCCGAGTATCACAATGCTTTGTGCTTGGGGTCGAGAGACATTATATATCGAGTCTTGGTGCTTGGCTAGAATGGCATAGGAATAATGTGTTATGTGTAATGTGTCCTTGTAAGTGAATTGAAGTGGATGATCGGGTCGTAGACCACGTGTTTTAATGACCGGAATGGTTGGGTCGTGGACCCGTGTTTTGTTAAATGGACTTGTATTTTGAAAAATGAACTTTGGGGTTGTGACCACTAAATGGCTTTCGAGGAATTAAGAGCATTTTCAATTTTTGATGTTTTCAAAAATCCCGAGATTTGGAAATGTTTTCAAAATGCTTACTTGCTTCATTTCTGCTTTCAAGACTTGAACTATTTTTAACTAAATACACCTCGGGAAGTCTTTCGTTGTATTCTTGGAATGTGTTGTGTATGGCTCGTATTTGCACTTTATACTTGCACTAGCGAAACAGTGGAGTTTTACTAACCCCCGAGTAATCGGGGGGTGGATATCTGTATTGTGTCCAGGTACATGCAGGTTTTCGGGAGCAAGACACAGGATCGGCACGAGGGATGATGAAAGACGAATGATACTAATCACACGAAGGCCAGTTTTGGGTTCAGTTAGTCGGAGTCCATTGGATTGTCTTTTCCGCTGTCTCATTGTTCGTTGTTGCAAGTATTTTACCCTTGTGTGGGTATGAGTCTGGATGAGTTTATGTATTTTGATTTTTATGTCAGTGACGAAAGACCAAATCGGTCTATTGGTCCGTTATTTTGATTCGTCGGTATGTAATGTAATGTGTTGTTTTGATGTCTAGCCTGGTGGATCCTCACGGAGAGGGTCTGCGGCGTGTAATATTCCCGGTTTGATCTGGGGGTGTTACATTAACAGTACCTCTATCCATCATTGAAGAACAACAATTCTTCGATGTTATTAAGAATGCGTCACGTTCATCGTGACACTTGTGATATGAATTTCAATAGCTCAGTTCATGAATTTTTCCAAATAAGAAAAGTACTCATAGCATTAAAAACTGAATTCAGATTATTTCAAAAATTAGACAATTACAAAAAAATATACTTAAAAGATAGAGAAACATAAGTTACAGAACCCATACCTTCGTAGAAATAACAGAACCTGCCAAATCTCTTGCAATCTCTTGGATGGTCTTGTGAGTTTCTGCACGATAACTTAAAATTAGAAGTCCAGGCTAATCACTGACCAACATAACTAATTAAGATGAAGATACAGAATAATTTGGCAAGAAACAAAGTGTGCCGACAAGTAGGTACAAAAAGGATAGGAAAAAGTTACAACACGTTACAAACGAGAGACAATTAAAGTAGTGTCTGGTTGTAAAATTGTTTTGCAAAAGTCTTGCTCGATATTCTTTTCCCCTTTTGAGAAAATAAACTTTATCCATTCTCACTTTTCCAGGTATCAATCACATCATATCACAAATATGCTATTCGCTATTTCTTATTTTTCAAGTCACCAATCACAGTCAATCACTATTTTACTAGAAAAAAAATCATCACATCAGCATTAATCATCATATTTCCATATGATATTTCTCAGCAAAGATGTTGGACATAAGAAAGACTAGGATTATGAGAAGGTACAAAATGTTTACCATACTAGAAAAATAATGGGTTGTCATGACCTCAAACAAAGTTGCTATAAGGACATGTTTCATGGACATGCTTATAATTTTGTATCTAAGGTTTTACTTGTACACTTTTGCACAGTTTATCCTCAAAGATAAAACATGTAGGCATAGCACACATTTATTATTTGTCACTTCTGACCTTCCAAGCAAGTATATGAGCTTAAGCAATGCATCAAGTAATTTCGGATTATTTGTTTGGAAAATTGTCAAATAAAATAATTTGATCACTTGTCCAAGGATTTAGGAGGCCATGTATCACACTCTCAGATGGATAGACAGATGCATTGCAGGTACTATGATTTGTGCTAAATTGAACGAATGGATATGAAAGAAAATATTTCGACACAATTGTGGCGATATACTCAACTTGAGGCATTACTCTACCCGTCGATATCTGCTCCGCAAACAACTAGAGTAGACTTATAGAGCTTGAAAATGTTAGCTATCGTATTGCTCCTGAGTCACTTTAGCCCCCTGTTATCTCATTGTATTTCGGATTATATTACTAAAATGTTTACTACTTCAAGCTATTCTAGATTTTTACAATTTTTTTATTATTTTTGATATTGTTTATATTTTTTTAAGTTTTATTTACTAGTTATATAATCCATATTATATATATATACCAAGTGAAACTTATTTAAATAAATAAATAAATTGCCCAAGATTGTAAAATGAAATCAAACGTTTAACATTACACATATTAAAAATTAGAAAATAACAAAATAAAAATCCAAAAGTAAAATCCTAGTTTATATAAGAATGTTCTCCCATATGCCTTCATCATGATCATGACGAATAGCATGTACATCATCCACTTCATTTTCTTCGATAATAGAAGGCATGCGTGCAACAGTCTCATAATTTTCAAGTGCTGAGCCTTCATCTTCATGAGTAACATCCATGCTTCTACCTTGAAGAACCACTGACCATCTTTCATCACATGGATCGTTGATATAAAACACCTGTTTTGCTTGACATGCCATAATGAAATGCTCGTCCATACAATATACCTTGCGAAGGTCTACCAATGTAAATCCCAACTCATCAATTCGCAAACCTGTGTTATTATCAACCCATTTACACTTAAAAGCAGGCACTCGAAATATGACATAATCAACCTTCCAAATATCTTCAACGACTCAAAAGTAAGTTACAGATGCCATAATAGGATTTTTATCTTTAGAACTAGAAAAGTGCATGGACCCGGCTTGAAGAGTGACCCCACAGTTTTGAACAATAGTTTTGTCATCCTGCGACTTTGTGTAGAAGGAGCAATTATTGATATCATATCCGCTCCAAGTAATGAGAACAAACTTAGGCCCATGTGCCAACTATTTTAATGTATCAGAAGCACTATTATCAAGACTAATTTTTTCTTTAAACCACTTTAAGAAAGTTTTGTTATGCTCGTTCAACAACCATTTTTCGTTCATGCGAGGATAATTCATCTTTAGAAGATTTTTTTGAGCAGTCAAGTAAGGGATGACCTCATCAGTGTTATTTAATATATACAAATGCGCTTGAAATACTTAATCTCGACTCTTAGTTTGGACTTTCACACCACCAGTTCCCTTACCTTCACGTCTCCCATCATGACGAGGCTTCGGCAGCCCTACAGCTTCTATCTTTGACAAGTAATCTGTACAAAACTCAACAACTTCTTCGGCAATGTATCTCTCGACAATAGATGCTTCCGGAAGATGTGGATTTTTGGTATACCCTTTTAAGATCTTCATGTACCGCTCAACAGGATACATCCACCTTAAATAAACGGAACCACATACTCTAATTTCCCTTACTAAATGAACAATTAAGTGAACTATGATGTCAAAAAATGAAGGAGGAAAATACATCTCTAATTGACACAAGATAACGGAAGCCTCTTTTTCCCACTCATCCAACTTCAGAGGGTCAACCACTTTGCTGCATACGGCATTAAAGAAATAGCCGAAGTGAGTTATGGCATGTCTTACCTTTAAGATGCCACGTATGGACACCGCCAGGAGTTGTTGCATTAATACATGACAATCGTGAGATTTCAATCCAAATAACTTAAGATCTTGCAATGACACAAGACTCTTGATATTGGAAGAATATCCCTGCGGCACTTTCATGCCCCGTAGACACTGGCAAAAACTTGTTCTCTTTTTTTTTTTGATAAAGTGTGACATGCTGGAGGTAAACAGGTACATTTACCTACTAATTGTGGATGTAGCTCTGGTCGTATACCCATCTCAAACAAATCTTATCGAGCCTTCACATTATCCTTCGTCTTGCCTTTAATGTTCAAAAGTGTACCAATTACACTATCACACACATTCTTCTCTGCATGCATAACATCAATACAATGCCTAACATCTAGATGGGACCAGTATGGTAGATCAATGAATATCGACCTCTTCTTCCAGATATTCTTCTCAATAGCCTTATTCTTGGTCTTCCCAAATCTAGTATTGATGTTTTTAACCCGATCATATGTAATATCCGTATTTTTCTTTTCTGGTATTTTTCATTTTTGTGTATTTCTCGTTTTTGATGGCTCGCTTGTAACCATGTTGGTATTTCGAGAATAATAATTTCTGGATTTTTTGTCATCCGAGCTTGTTTCGGACTTGTTTTACTCTAATTCCGCGTTTATTAGTTCTTCCGTCGCTATTGGTCCGATTCTCGTAATCGTTGTTCGGAACCACCATTCCGGGATTGCCGTAAGTCCGTCTTATGTTATTATGCAGGTTGGAAACTTTCACTTTATGTTTCAGTCACGTATCATGCATTTCAGAGTTGGTTACGTTCTGGGTGATTTCGGAGTCGTGTCAGGCTCGATGTTAGCCTTTGATCCTTGCACACGAGCAGGCCACATGAGCTTTTGATCGTGCGTGGTGCTCGTGTGCATCCGGAGCTCGGAAGTGGACTCCAGGGATGCACGAGCGTGTTCTCGTGCGCGTTGGACAGAAGATGGGCAGTGGCTTAGTGCATGACCAAGTACCCGAGCAATTGGTCGTGCATGCTGCTCGTGCACAACCGATGTTCGGCAGTAACTCCCAAGGACGCACGATCAAGACACACAAGCGTCTGCTCATGCGTAGTGCTCGTGCGTGGCGACAGTAGTAGGCCATTATCTTAGCGCATGACCGGACGAGCGATTGGTCGTGCATGATTGGTGGTGCGTCCCTGACGTATTTAAGGGGACAATCGCGCTTTTCAGCCTCATTTCTTCTCTCCCTCTTTCTTCTCCGAGGGTTAGGTGACTTGGGGCATTTTGAAGCTTAGAGTTTGATCGAGTATCATCATCCATCCACTATTTTGAGTTTCTAGCACCAAGTTATCATCATCTAAACATCTTTTACCAATTGAATCAAGGTAAAATCTCTTAGAACCCTACTTTTGGGAAATTTGGGGTTTTTTGAGTTTTTGTCCAATTTGTTCCGTATCATTGATTAATCCATGGTGTATATGATTAATCTTGATGGTATTATTATTTTCCCTACAATTTCATAGTAAGTTTTGTTGTATTTGTGAAATCGAGAGGGTTTGGTTGCGATCCGCCCTCGTTGTTGTTTTTGTACGAACTTACATGAATCGTAGGTGGGTTTTCGGGTGTATTCCATTTCCATACTCGTTTATAATGGTTGTGATTGTATTCTTAGAATCGTTAGGTTCGGGTTCATTGGTTCCTAGCGATCGTGCTTGATTTTCCTTTCCGTTCGTGTCGTCGTCAATTATTCAAGGCAAGTACTCTTGGAAACTTTTATGATTAACATGAAATGGTGATGTATTTGTGTGTGCTTTGCTCACTCCAGGAGGGTCTGACGAGGCCTCGGGGGAATCTATGACTTCACTTTGGATTCATGAGCTTGATTTGCTAGCCAGCTCGGGAAGGTCCTGAGAGGCCTCGAGTGGGATCAGTGGATTCACCCCGGTCCTAGGCTATGCCTGTGCGTGATTTGCTTTATGATATGGCCAGCTCGGGAGGGTCCTTAGAGGCCTTGAGTGGGACCAGTGGCTTCATCCAAGTCCTAGGAAAATTGATTATTGACTGTTTGTTTCCGAAAAAGACATGTCTGATTTTGGCTTTGGAATCAATTGATGCATGTACTATGAAATGTGTAAGCGAATGGTTTGCCTTGATTACTTGTAGTACCGTAATTGCTAACCCCTTTGGGGACCCGTTTTGGGGAAATTCTTGTTATGAATTTCAGGTTATGTTCAGCCGGACGAGTAGGCGATGGGACAGTGCGAGGATGCTGGCCAGGGTTGTTGATGTGTGCATTTGAGTTTCCTTGTTTCCTTTGTCCTTTTCGATATGGTTGTTTTATAAATTTGCAAACTTAAAGATAGTACTCGCGAGTACTTAGGCATTTTACTTGGATCGTGATTTTGTCAGTAATTGTTATTTATGATTTTCAGTGATGTTTGTTCTGCCGGTTATACCGGGCGTTCTATTTTATTTTCATCTTATTGATGTGTGTTTTTTCGCTAACCGCGATGGTTAGGCGAGTGGTATTTTCTTATTCATCCTGGTGGATACCATGTAGGGGTCCACGACGCTGTAATAGACCCTGAATATCTTGGGGGTGTTACATCATAAACCTGTTTACCCGTTAAGGGTGTAGGTGCAGTTCCATCCTCTTGAGATCCGTTAAAAGCTTTTTCTAATCTACGATAAGGGTGATAACATTCAAGAAACCTTCGATGTCGAGTGTAAGCAGTCTTTTGCCCATGCCATAGTTGTATGTAACTTGTGCTTTCTTCATATATAGGACATGCGTGATGCCCCTTAACACCATACCGACTCAGATTTCCATATGCTGGAAAGTCGTTAATGGTGCAAAATAACAATGCACGCAACTTGAAACTTTGCTGACGATACCCATCAAACACGTTTATCAAGCAGGCCACGGCCCAGTGGTGGTGCTAACAGGCTTTTCAGGCTTTGAGATTTTTGGCCGAGGCTTCGAAGGCGCTAGATTTCCGACCGAGTATTCAGGTAAAATTTTGCTCATCTTACTGCTCGATTCGTGGCATTTTGCTCGATTCTTAGTCGCATTTTTTGTGGTATTTTGCTTCTCTTTTTTTTAGACAGATATCGAACACCACTCTTTTCGGCCTTTGAGATTTCCGGCTGAGGCTTCGGAGGCGCTAGATTTCCAACCGAGTATTTAGGTAAAATTTTGTTCATCTTACTGCTCGATTCGTGGTATTTTGCTCGATTCTTAGTCGCATTTTTCGTGGTATTTTGCTTCTCTTTTTTTTTTCTTAGTCGCATCTTACTGGGTAGCAGGCCTTTAAGTTGTCCAAGATTTTAGATGGTCTCAATGTGTTACATTCGAACTAAGTGATATGTACTATTGATGTTCAATTGATCTACATTTGAATAATTGAATGAAGAGAGGTTATTTACAATTCTACATAAGAATGGACAACTTGTATAGCTTGCTAACACTAACAAGTTTTTAAATTATAACAATAGAAGTGAATTTAAATAGTTATAAAGGTTTCAACTTGTATACCTTGACACTGACAAGTTTTTAAATTATAATGAAAAAAAGTTTTGGACATTCAAGTTAACGATGGACAACACAGTGTCAAAACAAACATAATACCATAATAGTTACATTCTTGCGGATTCTTACTAGTTACATTCTTGTTAGATGTTAAGTTTCGTTTTGAATATCTTCTCATTATTTGGTTTTGAAACTATTTTGTTTGTCCAAATTGATCTAATAGTCTTAAAATGGATCGAGTTTGGATGAACGCTAGTCGAATAAGTGATGAATATGAGAATGGAGTTGAGCAATTTCTTGAATTTGCACAAAAAATCAACCAGAACCCAATCAAAAATATTAGTGTCCTTGTATCAATTGTGTGAATGGAAATAGACATGAAGTTGGCAAGATTCGAGAACATCTTCTTTGTGATGGAATTAACAAGAATTATAAAATATGGACATGGCATGGTGAATTGGTGGACTTTTCAAGTGAGCATACGAAAGACACTCATGACATTGATGTAGATACATATGATCGAGTTGATGACATGATTCGTGATGTTGGACAAGAATCTTTTCAACGAGCACATGTGTATAATACGTTGAAAAGTGATTCAGAGATACCTTTGTGGCTAGGATGTAAACTCTTTACACGATTGTCAGCAGTGTTAAAACTGGTTAATATGAAGGCAAGAAATGGATGGAGTGATAAAAGCTTTACCGAATTTCTTGAACTATTGACGGAGATGCTTCCAGAAGGTAACACATTACCGAATCGTAATTATGAGGCAAAGAAGATATTGTGTCCGATGGGAATGGAGTACAAGAAAATACACGCATGCCCCAATGATTGCATATTATATAGAAAAAAGTTTGAAACATTGCATAAGTGTCCCACATGCAGGGTATCGAGGTACAAATCCAAGTTTGATGATTGTAGTGATGATAGCACAAAACGAGGTTCCCCTGCGAAGGTGTTATGGTATCTTCCAATAATTCCAAGGTTTAAGCGATTGTTTGCTAATGCAGATGATGCGAAGAACCTCATATGGCATGTGGATGGGAGAAAATGCGATGGACAGCTTCGCCATCCGGCTGATTCTTTACGGTGGAAGAAAATTGATAACTTGTTTCCAGATTTTGGGAATGAGGCAAGAAATCTTAGACTCGGACTTACTACAGATGGGATGAATACATTTGGTAACATGAGTTGTAAGCATAGTTCATGGCCGGTTATGCTTGTGATTTACAATCTACCTGATTGGTTGTACATGAAACGGAAATATGTTATGTTATCTATGATGATTTCAGGCCCAAGACAACCAGGAAATGACATAGATGGTTATCTAAGTCCTTTAATTGAAGACTTGACAATGTTATGGGAGGAAGGGCAAGAGATCATGGAGTCGGGACTGGTTATTGTGATTGTTGTGTTGGCTCAATCCGTGTGGGTTGTTAAACCTACGGAGAATCGTGGTAAGTGATCACGGGGTCATGAGCATGATTGGTTATTGTGATTGTTGTGTTGGCTCAATACGTGTGGGTTGTTGAACCTTTGGAGACTCGTGGTAAGTGATCACGGGGTCATGAGCATGATTGTTTGTTGTGATTGTTGTGATTGGTTAAACCCGTGCGGGTTGTTGAACCTAGGGAGACACGTGACAGGGGATCACGGTGTCATGAATTATATTTTGTGAATCAAAGTTTTTTTGAAAGGAAGTTTTTATGAAAAGAATGTTGGGCCGAGCCCTACGAGATTTGTGGAAGTGTTTTCGTACTGTAAATTGCTGAAATACGAATTGAGATTTGGGCTAGAACCCTAGGGTTTTCGAAAAGGTTTTACAAATCAGGACTCGAGGTCTTAAAGGTTTCATGTTTCTAAAAATCCTCGAGATAAGAATTTTATTTGCGAATACTTCCTTGCTCATTTTCTAAATTGTTAAAACCTCTCGAAAATGATTTGGTACTTGGTTATTGTATCTGATTCATGGTTGATGTTGCTTGCTACATTTCGTACGATTTGATACTTGCACTAGTAAAATAGTGGAGTTTCGCTAACCCCTGAGTAATCGGGGGGTGGATGTCTGTATTGCGTCAGGCACATGCATGTTCTTGAGGAGCAGTTCCAGGATCGGCACAGGAAGTGACGAGCTACGATACTAATCACCAGTTGAGAGTTATGGAGGTCCGTTGTTGTTGCATCATTATATTTTTCTTAGTATTCCGCTGTGATTTATTATTTTGAATTTTGGACCCCTGCGTGGGCACGAGTTATGAGATTGTATTTTGGTCTGATTTAGTCGTGTGACCATATCGGCCCGTCTTGTTATTCTGTTTGACCCCAGCCGGTCGAACATTTTGTCGTCTGGTTGTGTTTAGCCTGGTGGATCCTTGAGTGTAGGGTCCACGACGTGTAGTATTCCCATATGGTTTTGGGGGTGTTACATTTGTGGTATCAGAGATTAAGTTGTGGAAACCTAGGTTGTGTGGTCAAGTTGAGTTGTGTCGTTGTCGAGTCATTGGAGTTGTCGTTGGACAAGTTGAGTTTCGCATTGTCACTCCGTGTTGTCGATGTTGATTGTTAAGATTAGTATCATGGGCGACCGTTATCTTCGTGCGACCTGTGGACGTAAGTCTCCTCTTCTATGTGAGATATTCATGTTTTGTGATTTCGTTTATGTGCATGTTGTGTGATGAAATCGGTCTCCGATACTTGTGATATACTACATGTGTATTGAGCTAAATGTATTGATGGTTTGGACACCGAGTGGTGCAGTATGATGTGAAAGCCTTGAACATTGATGTGTTCCTCGAAGCATAATGACGATAGAGTTTGTTGAGAAACTCATATATATGGTCCGACATGTGCTCGGAATCAACGTTCGTGAGGTGTTTATTGAATTGGTGATTTTTGTATGCCGCATATGCATGTGTTTGAGAATTGATGGTATTTGGCTAATTGTTGTTGTTTACAACCGATGTGCTCCTATTAATAACTATAACCCTACATGCGTGCTTGAAGATGATTTCCTAAAATTTCTTGGACTTGAGTGTATCATGGAAAAATCAGTTTTTCAAAAATGTTTTAACGGTGCGGTCAAATGACGGTGTATTGTGAATTTTGAAAAGTGGTGTGAATTTTGGCGAGCCAGTCTTGTATTTTCAAGCAAAACCTTATGACCGTATATGAAATTTTTTTTTGGAGGTATTTGGGACATTTTATAAATTGTTACCGTCATTGATCTTTTGTCGTGTTTGAAAGGATTTTAAGAAAATGATTTTCGCATATTGGTGCTATTTTCAATGATCGAGTAAATGATTTTAAGACCTTCACACCATGAAATTTTTATATTTATAAATCAAACGTGATTTTCATTTCTACAAAGGGTGGAGGAAAAATCATTCTGAATTATGCCAGTTAACGCACGCGAACTAGCATGGCAGACAAGGTGATATAGTTAACGCACGCTAACCGTAGGCTTAGCCCGCATTAAGATACATTGTGCTATGAGGTTTGGAAGTGATTGTTGATATGTGGGAATGTCTATTGTATGTATGAATAGATTGCCCACCCATGGATGGTTTGGTGAAACCTCTGGGGGTCGATGCCAAGAGAGAACAACCATGGAATGTCCTATGTGTCATTGATGGTGATGATGTTGAGTGGTAACATGTGATTACCCTATGTGTTGTTAGTTGTTATGATATTGAGTGATAACATGTTGTTACCTTGTGTTTTGTTATTTTTGATGATGATGTTATTTCTGAAGAAATAGATCTTTTGGATTGTTGCCTGGCATACATTTTCAAAGTAAGATGGTTAAATTCATGATTCATAATTTGGTAAAACAGCCCGAGGTATCAACGGTATTTTCAAATTTTATTTCGGAAAGTCATAAAGATCCTAAGATTTCCAAATTTTATTATTTAAACAAATACCTCGTGGAGTTTTAAAGAAAGGAATACTACCACTGATTGGCCACTATGATGTGTACTTTGTTTTGGCCATGTTTGTATTGGTAAATATCGTAAGTTCCATTGATATGGTTATGTGATTGTTGCGACGGTAAGTTCCATTTATTGTAGTGGTAGTTCTCGTATCCGTGTAATTACCCGGAGTGGATATTCTTTCGTGTTGCTATTTGTTGCCTTACGTTGATATGTTATGCTGGGTTGGCATTTCGGCATATTAATTTGTGAGGTGTTGTGTTGAGTTGGCATCTGGGTACATTGCTTTGCGATGTTAGTCTCGTTGTACTTAGTAATTGTTTGTTCAGTATGCCGAGGAGACAAGGTCGAGGTGGTGGTCGTGGACGTAGTAAAGAGCATGATGAGGTGCGTGATAATGTTGATGTTAGTGGAGATACTTATCGGGAAGTGAGGGAACTGGGGTTCCTAAACCTCAAACCTCGCATCAATCATTTGTGAAACGTCCTAAGCCAATTGGAGCCACTTGTGACATGTCATAACTGTGGACGTGAGGGGCACCGAGTCCAGTATTGTAAGAGAGTGTCTGGTGCAACCGATGCTCAAGTTTCAGTGTCGGTGTCGAGATCGACTTATAGAGATCATTGATGATTGTTTTTTCTTGATTTTGGTTTGTCTTCGTGTTGCGGTTGGTTTTAATTTTCGGTACTAAATTTATTTTTAGTGGGGTATAATGTAATACCCGGGATTTTCATTTCCGGTTGCGTTGAATTTTTTTCTTCTGTTTAGTGGATTATATGTTGTTCGTGCCTAAATTGATCGTGTGTCAGGCCATGTCACGTGTTTTTGGCAACCTGGTTGTTGGTGTGTATGTTGGTGTTTTATCATATGTCGCATGATTTGTCATTCCGTTGGCAGGTATCGTTGTTGTGATGAGTTTTTGGTGCGGTCCTATTGCTTGTCCAGCAGGAATAGCGCACGTTAAGTGCTTAGATAGCGCGAGCTACTATGCGTTGCTAGCGCACGCTAACAGAGGATCCAGAGGTGAGGCAGAAGCTACTGCCCTGGACTAGGAAGTCGATAGCGCACGCTATGCAGGGAGGGTAGCGCACGCTAACTGGTAGTTCGTGGGCAGTCTAGGAGCCACTGGACTAGGTTGCATGATTCGTTAGCGCGCGCTAAGTCTTATAGTTAGTGCACGCTAACCGTGTGTTTGGGCAGAACGTGCTTCGATTGCGCACGCTAATCCGGATGATTAGCGCACGCTAAGCTGTCCAGTATATAAATTGGACAGCAGTCGTTTATTCTCATTTCTTATTCTCTCCGCGGGTTTGAGACGAGGGTGACTAGGGTTCATGATCTTGGTCGATTTTCTTCCATTCCAAGGCGTTTTGGAGAGTCCTAGGTGATTATAACATCATATAATCCGTTGTTCTTCGTCGGATCAAGTTGTAGATATTCCGAGTTTCCCGATCGAGCTGTGTTCGTAGGAGTACTTGCGTGTCGATTTCGAGGCAAGTATCTTGCTTATACGACTTCTATCTTGTGACTAGAAATCATATGTTATGTTTATGACGATTTATTTACCTTCCTAACATGGTTAGTGTGAGTTAGTTATGTGTTACACTTTATGAAGGTTTAGTGATGACTGTGTTATTTTGGGAATATGTATTGTGTGATGTATTATGTGTGAAGGATTGTGATAATCATGTTGATTGGTTGTACACAGGGTTATGCAATGTGTTGTGTTATTTATGCATGATTGTGATAATCGTGTTGGTTGGTTATACACAAGGTTGTGTAATGTGCTGTGTTTCGATCATGAGTTATGCTGGATTGTGTGTTGTTGATGAGGATGATTGCATTGTTGAGATTGTGCTATGTGTGTTGGTCGTGTACAGTTATGGTAATCAATGTGATTGATTGATCGCATGGCCTTGGTGAAATGTGAATGTGAATGTTGTGTGTTGTGTTGCTAAGTTCACTCGTGCGGGTTCGACGGGACCTACGAGGATTCATAACAGGGGACCATGGGATCGGAACTTAGTATGTGGTGCTGAGGTCCAATCGTGTGGGTTTGACGAGGCCTACGATTACACATGGAAAGGGATCGTGGGGTCAGGACATAGTACGTCCAACCGTGTGGGCTCGACAGGGCCTACGGTGACTCATGGCAAGAGATCACGGAGTCGGGACGGGTTGTTGTGATTTTTGTGTTGGCTCAATCCGTGTGGGTTTTTAAACCTACGGAGACTCGTGGCAAGTGATCACAGGGTCATGAGCATGATTGGTTGTTGTGATTGTTGTGTTGGCTCAATACGTGTGGGTTGTTGAACCTATGGAGACTCGTGGCAAGTGATCACGGGGTCATGAGCATGATTGTTTGTTGTGATTGTTGTGATTGGTTAAATCCGTGGGGTTGTTGAACCTACAGAGACACGTGATAGGGGATAACGGTGTCATGAATTATGTTTTGTCAATCAAAGTTTTTTGAAAGGATGTTTTTATGAAAAGAATGTTGGGACGAGCCCCACGAGATTTGTGGAAGTGTTTTCGTACTGTAAATTGCTGAAATACGAATTGAGATTTTGGCTGGAACCGATTTGGGTCGAGCCCCACGTAATTGTTGTTGTTTACAACCGATGTGCTCCCATTAATAATTATAACCCTGCGTGCGTGCTTGAATATGATTTCCTAAAATTTCTTGTACTTGAGTGTATCGTGGAAAAATCAGTTTTCAAAAATGTTTTGACGGTGCGGTCAAATGACGGTGTATTGTGAATTTTGAAAAGTGGTGTGAATTTTGGCGAGCCAGTCCTGTATTTTCAAACAAAACCTTATGGTGGTATATGAAAAATGTTTTTGGAGGTATTTGGGACATTTTATAAATTGTTACCGTTATTGATCTTTTGTCGTGTTTGAAAGGATTTTAAGAAAACATTTTTCGCATATTGGTGCTATTTTCAATGATCGGGTAAATGATTTTAAGACCTTCACACCATGAAATTTCTGTATTTATAAATCAAACGTGATTTTCATTTCTAAAAAGGGTGAAGGAAAAATCTTTCTGAATTGTGCCAGTTAACGCACGCGAACTAGCATGGCAGACAAGGTGATATATTTAACGCACGCTAACCATAGGCTTAGCGCACGTTAAGATACATTGTTTTGTGTGGTTTGGATGTGATCGTTGATATGTGGGAATGTCTATTGTATGTATGAATAGATTGCCCACCTAGGGACGGTTTGGTGAAACCTCTGGGGGTCGATGCCAAGAGAGCATAACCACGAGATGTCCTATGTGTCGTTGATGGCGATGATGTTGAGTGGTAACATGTGATTACCCTATGTGTTGTTAATTGTGATGATATTGAGTGGTAAAATGTTGTTACCTTGTGTTTTGTTATTTGTGATGATGATGTTATTTCCGAAGAAACTGATCTTTTGGATTGTTTCCTGGCAAACATTTTCAAAGTAAGATGTTTAAATTCATGATTCATGATTTGGTAAAACAGCCCGAGGTATCAACGGTATTTCCAAATTTTATTTCGGAAAATCATAAAGATCCTAAGATGTTCAAATTTTATTGTTTAAACAAATACCTCGTGGAGTTTTAAAGAAAGGAATACTACCACGGATTGACCACTATGATGTGTACTTTGTTTTAGCCGTGTTTGTATTGGTAAAGATTGTAAGTTCCATTGATATGGTTATGTGATTGTTGCGACGGTAAGTTCCATTTATTGCAGTGGTAGTTCTCGTATCCGTGTAATTACTCGGAGTGGATATTCTATCGTGTGCTATTTGTTGCCTTACGTTGATATGTTATGCTGGGTTGGCATTTCGGCATATTAATTTGCGATGTGTTGTGTTGAGTTGGCATCTGGGTACATTGCTTTGCGATGTTAGTCTCGTTGTACTTAGTGATTGTTTGTCCGGTATGCCGAGGAGACAAGGTCGAGGTGGTGGTCATGGACGTAGTCAAGAGCATGATGAGGTGCGTGATAATGTTAATGTTAGCAGAGATACTTATAGGGAAGTGAGGGAACTGGGGTTCCAAAACCTCAAACCTCGCATCAATCATTTGTGAAACCTCCTAAGCGAATTGGAGCCGCTTGTGACATGTCATAACTATGGACATGAGGGGCACCGAGTCCAGTATTGTAAGAGAGTGTCTGGTGCAACCGATGCTCAAGTTTCAGTGCCAGTGTCGAGGTCGACTTATAGAGATCATTGATGATTGTTTTTTTTATGATTTTGGTTTTTCTTCATGTTGCGGTTCGTATTATGTTTTGGGACTAAACTTATTTTTAGTAGATTTTCATTTCTGGTTGCGTTGAATTTTTTTTCTTTGGTTTAGTGGATTATATGTTGTTCGTGCCTAAATTGATCGTGTGTCAGGCCATGTCACGTATTGTTGGCAACCAGGTTGTTGGTGTGGATGTTGGTGTTTTATCGCATGTCGCATGATTTGTCGTTTCGTTGGCAGGTATCGTTGTTGTGATGAGTTTTTGGTGCGATCCTATTGCCTGTACAGCAGGAATAGCACACGTTAGGTGCTTCGATAGCGTCAGCTACTATGCATTTATAGCGCACGCTAAGGCTCCGTTATCGCACGCTAATGGAGGATCTAGAGATGAGGCAGAAGCTACTGCCTTGGGCTAGGAAGTCGATAGCGCATGCTATGTAGTGAGGACAGCTCGTGCTAAGGTGCTATAGTTAGCGCACGCTATCGGGAGGGTAGCGCACGCTAGCTGGTAGTTCGTGGGAATCCAGGAGCCACTGGACTAGGTTGCATAATTCGTTAGCGCGCGCGAAGTCTTGTAGTTAGCGCACGCTAACTGTGTGTTTGGGCATAACATGCTTCGATAGCGCACGCTAATCCGGATGATTAGCGCACATTAAACTGTCCAGTATACAAACTGGGCAACAGTCTTTTATTCTCATTTATTCCTTATTTCTTCTTCTCTCCGCGGATTTGAGACGAGGGCGACTAGGGTTCGTGATCTGGGCCGATTTTCTTCCATTCCAAGGTTTTTTGGAGAGTCCTAGGTGATTATAACATCATATAATCCGTTGTTCTTCGTCGGATCGAGTTGTAAGTTTTAGGAGTTTCCCGATCGAGCTGTGTTCGCCGGAGTACTTGCGTGTCGATTTTGAGGCAAGTATCTTGCTTATACGACTTGTATCTTGTGACTAGAAATCACGTATTAGGTTTGTGACGATTTATTTACCTTCGCAACATGGTTCGTGTGAGTTAGTTATGTGTTACAATTTATGAAGGTTTAGTGATGACTGTGGAATATGTATTGTGTGATGTATTATGTGTGCCGGATTGTGATAATCATGTTGGTTGGTTGTACACAGGGTTGTGCAATGTGTTGTGTTATGTGTGCAGAATTGTGATAATCGTGTTGGTTGGTTATACACATGGTTGTGTAATGTGCTGTGTTTCGATCATGAGTTATGCTGGATTGTGTGTCGTTGATGAGGATGATTGCATTGTTGAGATAGTGCTATGTGTGTTGGTCGTGTACAGTTATGGTAATCAATGTGATTGATTGACCGCATGGCCTTGGTGAAATGTGAATGTGAATCTTGTGTGTTGTGTTGCTAAGTTCACTCGTGCGGGTTCGACGGGATCTACGAGGATTCATAACGGGTGACCATGGGATCGGAACTTAGTATGTGGTGCTGAGGTCCAATCGTGCGGGTTTGACGAGGCCTACGATGACACATGGAAAGGGATCGTGGGGTCAGGACACAGTACGTCCAACCGTGTGGGCTCGACAGGGCCTATGGTGACTCATGGCAAGAGATCATGGAGTCGGGACTGGTTGTTGTGATTGTTGTGTTGGCTCAATCCGTGTGGGTTGTTAAACCTACGGAGACTCGTGGCAAGTGATCACAGGGTCATGAGCATGATTGGTTGTTGTGATTGTTGTGTTGGATCAATACGTGTGGGCTGTTTAACCTATGGAGACTCGTGGCAAGTGATCACAGGGTCATGAGCATGATTGTTTGTTGTGATTGTTGTGATTGGTTAAATCCGTGGGGTTGTTGAACCTACAGAGACACGTGACAGGGGATAACGGTGTCATGAATTATGTTTTGTCAATCAAAGTTTTTTGAAAGGAAGTTTTTATGAAAAGAATGTTGGGCCGAGCCCCACGAGATTTGTGGAAGTGTTTTCGTACTGTAAATTGCTAAAATACGAATTGAGATTTTGGATGGAACCAATTTGGGACGAGCCCCACGTAATTGTTGTTGTTTACAACTGATGTGCTCCCATTAATAATTATAACCCTGCGTGCGTGCTTGAAGATGATTTCCTAAAATTTTCTGTACTTGAGTGTATCGTGGAAAAATCAGTTTTCAAAAATGTTTTGACGGTGCGGTCAAATGACGGTGTATTGTGAATTTTGAAAAGTGGTGTGAATTTTGGCGAGCCTGTCCTGTATTTTCAAACAAAACCGTATGACGGTATATGAAAAATGTTTTTGGAGGTATTTGGGACATTTTATAAATTTTGACCGTTATTGATCTTTTATACGTGATTTTCATTTCTAAAAAGGGTGGAGGAAAAATCTTTCTGAATTATGCCAGTTAACGCACGCGAACTAGCATGGCAGACAAGGTGATATAGTTAACGCACGCTAACCGTAGGCTTAGCGCGCGTTAAGATACATTGTTTTGTGTGGTTTGGATGTGATCGTTGATATGTGGGAATGTCTATTGTATATATGAATAGATTGCCCACCCAGGGACGGTTTGGTGAAACCTCTGGGGGTCGATGCCAAGAGAGCATAACCATGGGATGTCCTATGTGTCGTTGATGGCGATGATGTTGAGTGGTAACATGTGATTACCCTATGTGTTGTTAATTGTGATGATATTGAGTGGTAAAATGTTGTTACCTTGTGTTTTGTTATTTGTGATGATGATGTTATTTCCGAAGAAACTGATCTTTTGGATTGTTTCCTAGCAAACATTTTAAAAGTAAGATGTTTAAATTCATGATTTGGTAAAATAGCCCGAGGTATCAACGGTATTTCCAAATTTTATTTCGGAAAATCATAAAGATCCTAAGATTTTCAAATTTTATTGTTTAAACAAATACCTCGTGGAGTTTTAAAAAAAGGAATACAACCACTGATTGCCCACTATGATGTGTACTTTGTTTTGGCCGTGTTTGTATTGGTAAAGATCGTAAGTTCCATTCATATGGTTATGTGATTGTTGCGACGGTAAGTTCCATTTATTGCAGTGGTAGTTCTCGTATCCGTGTAATTACTCGGAGTGGATATTCTATCGTGTTGCTATTTGTTGCCTTACGTTGATATGTTATGCTGGGTTGGCATTTCGGTATATTAATTTGCGATGTGTTGTGTTGAGTTGGCATCTGGGTACTTTGCTTTGCGATGTTAGTCTCGTTGTACTTAGTGATTGTTTGTCCGGTATGCCGAGGAGACAAGGTCGAGGTGGTGGTCGTGGACGTAGTCAAGAGCATGATGAGGTGCGTGATAATGTTGATGTTAGCAGAGATACTTATAGGGAAGTGAGGGAAGGGTTCCAAACCTCAAACCTCACATCAATCATTTGTGAAACCTCCTAAGCCAATTGGAACCGCTTGTGACATGTCATAATCATGGACGTGAGGGGCACCAGTCCGGTATTGTAAGAGAGTGTCTCGTGCAACCGATGCTCAAGTTTGGCTACCGTGTCGAGGTTGACTTCTAGAGATCATTGATGATTGTTTTTTTCATGATTTTGGTTTGTCTTCCTGTTGCGGTTCGTATTAAGTTTTGGGACTAAACTTATTTTTAGTGGATTTTCATTTCTGGTTGCGTTGAATTTTTTTTCTTTGGTTTAGTGGATTATATGTTGTTCGTGCCTAAATTGATCGTGTGTCAGGCCATGTCACGTATTGTTGGAAACCTGGTTGTTGGTGTGGATGTTGGTGTTTTATCGCATGTCGCATGATTTGTCATTTCGTTGGCAGGTATCGTTGTTGTGATGAGTTTTTGGTGCGATCCTATTGCCTGTACAGTAGGAATAGCACACGTTAGGTGCTTGGATAGCGCGAGCTACTATGCATTGCTAGCGCACGCTAAGGCTCCGTTAGCGCACGCTAACGGAGGATCTAGAGATGAGGCAGAATCTACTGCCTTGGGCTAGGAAGTCGATAGCGCATGCTATGTAGTGAGGACAGCTCGTGCTAAGGTGCTACAGTTAGCGCGCGCTATCAGGAGGGTAGCGCACGCTAACTGGTAGTTCGTGGGCAGTCCAGGAGCCACTGGACTAGGTTGCATAATTCGTTAGCGCGCTAAGTCTTGTAGTTAGCGCACACTAACTGTGTGTTTGGGCAGAACGTGCTTCGATAGGGCACGCTAATCCGGATGATTAGCGCATGCTAAGCTGTCCACTATACAAGCTGGACATAAATTTTTTATTCTCATTTATTCCTCATTTCTTCTTCTCTCCGCGGATTTGAGACAAGGGCGACTAGGGTTCGTGATATGGGCCGATTTTCTTCTATTCCAAGGCGTTTTGGAGAGTCCTAGGTGATTATAACATCATATAATCCTTTGTTCTTCATCGGATCTAGTTGTAGGTGTTCGGAGTTTCCCGATCGAGCTGTGTTCGCCGGAGTACTTGCGTGTCGATTTTGAGGCAAGTACTTGTATCTTGTGACTAGAAATCACGTATTAGGTTTGCGACGATTTATTTACCTTCATAACATGGTTCGTGTGAGTTAGTTATGTGTTACAGTTTATGAAGGTTTAGTGATGACTAAGTTATTTTGGGAATATGTATTGTGTGATGTGTTATGTGTGCAGGATTGTGATAATCCTGTTGGTTGGTTGTACACAAGGTTGTGCAATGTGTTGTGTTATGTGTGCAGGATTGTGATAATCGTGTTGGTTAGTTATACACATTGTTGTGTAATGTGCTGTGTTTCGATCATGAGTTATGCTGGATTATGTGTTGTTGATGAGGATGATTGGATTGTTGAGATTGTGCTATGTGTGTTGGTCGTGTACAATTATGGTGATCAATGTGATTGATTGACTGTATGGCCTTAGCGAAATGTGAATGTGAATGTTATGTGTTGTGTTGCTAAGTTCACTCGTGCGGGTTCGACGGGACCTACGAGGATTCATCACGGGGGACCATGGGATCGGGACTTAGTATGTGGTGCTGAGGTCCAATTGCGCGGGTCGAACGAGGCCTACGATGACACATGGAAAGGGATCGTGGGGTCAGGACACAGTACGTCCAACCGTGTAGGCTCGACAGGGCCTACGTTGACTCATGGCAAGAGATCATAAAGTCAGGAGTGGTTGTTGTGATTGTTGTGTTGGCTTAATCCGTGTGGGTTGTTAAACCTACAGAGACTCGTGGCAAGTGATCACAGGGTCATGAGCATGATTGGTTGTTGTGATTGTTGTGTTGGCTCAATATGTGTGGGTTGTTAAACCTATGGAGACTCGTGGCAAGTGATCACGGGTTCATGAGCATGATTTTTTGTTGTGATTGGTTAAATCCATGGGGTTGTTGAACCTACAGAGACACGTGACAGGGGATAACGGTGTCATGAATTATGTTTTGTCAATCAAAGTTTTTTGAAAGGAAGTTTTTATGAAAAGAATGTTGGGCCGAGCCCCATGAGATTTGTGGAAGTGTTTTCGTACTGTAAATTGCTAAAATACGAATTGAGATTTTGGCTGGAACCAATTTGGGACGAGCCCCACGTAATTGTTGTTGTTTACAACTGATGTGCTCCCATTAATAATTATAACCCTGCGTGCGTGCTTGAAGATGATTTCCTAAAATTTTCTGTACTTGAGTGTATCGTGGAAAAATCAGTTTTCAAAAATGTTTTGACGGTGCGGTCAAATGACGGTGTATTGTGAATTTTGAAAGTGGTGTGAATTTTGGCGACCCAGTCCTGTATTTTCAAACAAAACCTTATGACGGTATATGAAAAATGTTTTTGGAGGTATTTGGGACATTTTAAAATTTTTTACCGTTATTGATCTTTTATCGTGTTTGGAAGGATTTTAAAAAAATGTTTTTCGCATATTGGTGCTATTTTCAATGATCGGGTAAATAATTTTAAGACCTTCACACCATGAAATTTTTGTATTTAGAAATCAAACGTGATTTTCATTTCTAAAAAGGGTGGAGGAAAAATCTTTCTGAATTGTGCCAGTTAACGCACGCGAACTAGCATGGCAGACAAGGTGATATAGTTAACGCACGCTAACCGTAGGCTTAGCGCGCGTTAAGATACATTGTTTTGTGTGGTTTGGATGTGATCGTTGATATGTGGGATTGTCTATTGTATGTATGAATATATTGCCCACCCAGGGACGGTTTGGTGAAACCTCTGGGGGTCGATGCCAATAGAGCATAACCACGGGATGTCCTATGTGTCGTTGATGGCGATGATGTTGAGTGGTAACATGTGATTACCCTATGTGTTGTTAATTGTGATGATATTGTGTGGTAAAATGTTGTTACCTTGTATTTTGTTATTTGTGATGATGATGTTATTTCCGAAGAAACTGATCTTTTGGATTGTTTCATGGCAAACATTTTCAAAGTAAGATGTTTAAATTCATGATTTGGTAAAACAGCCCGAGGTATCAACGGTATTTCCAAATTTTATTTCGGAAAATCATAAAGATCCTAAGATTTTCAAATTTTATTGTTTAAACAAATACCTCGTGGAGTTTTAAAAAAAGGAATAATACCACTGATTGACCACTATGATGTGTACTTTGTTTTGGCCGTGTTTGTATTGGTAAAGATCGTAAGTTCCATTCATATGGTTATGTGATTGTTGCGACGGTAAGTTCCATTTATTGCAGTGGTAGTTCTCGTATCCGTGTAATTACTCGGAGTGGATATTCTATCGTGTTGCTATTTGTTGCCTTACGTTGATATGTTATGCTGGGTTGGCATTTCGGCATATTAATTTGCGATGTGTTGTGTTGAGTTGGCATCTGGGTACTTTGCTTTGCGATGTTAGTCTCGTTGTACTTAGTGATTGTTTGTCCGGTATGCCGAGGAGACAAGGTCGAGGTGGTGGTCGTGGACGTAGTCAAGAGCATGATGAGGTGCGTGATAATGTTGATGTTAGCAGAGATACTTATAGGGAAGTGAGGGAACTGGGGTTCCAAAACCTCAAACCTCACATCAATCATTTGTGAAACCTCCTAAGCCAATTGGAACCGCTTGTGACATGTCATAACTGTGGACATGAGGGGCACCGAGTCCAGTATTGTAAGAGAGTGTCTGGTGCAACCGATGCTCAAGTTTCAGCGCCGGTGTCGAGGTTGACTTATAGAGATCATTGATGATTGTTTTTTTCATGATTTTGGTTTGTCTTCGTGTTGCGGTTCGTATTAAGTTTTGGGACTAAACTTATTTTTAGTGGATTTTCATTTCTGGTTGCGTTGAATTTATTTTCTTTGGTTTAGTGGATTATATGTTGTTCGTGCCTAAATTGATCGTGTGTCACGCCATGTCACGTATTGTTGGAAACCTGGTTGTTGGTGTGGATGTTGGTGTTTTATCGCATGTCGCATGATTTGTCATTTCGTTGGCAGGTATCGTTGTTGTGATGAGTTTTTGGTGCGATCCTATTGCCTGTACAGTAGGAATAGCACACGTTAGGTGCTTGGATAGCGCGAGCTACTATGCATTGCTAGCGCACGCTAAGGCTCCGTTAGCGCACGCTAACGGAGGATCTAGAGATGAGGCAGAATCTACTGCCTTGGGCTAGGAAGTCGATAGCGCATGCTATGTAGTGAGGACATCTCGTGCTAAGGTGCTACAGTTAGCGCGCGCTATCGGGAGGGTAGCGCACGCTAACTGGTAGTTCGTGGGCAGTCCAGGAGCCACTGGACTAGGTTGCATAATTCGTTAGCGCGCGCTAAGTCTTGTAGTTAGCGCACACTAACTGTGTGTTTGGGCAGAACGTGCTTCGATAGGGCACGCTAATCCGGATGATTAGCGCATGCTAAGCTGTCCACTATACAAACTGGACATAAATTTTTTATTCTCATTTATTCCTCATTTCTTCTTCTCTCCGCGGATTTGAGACAAGGGCGACTAGGGTTCGTGATATGGGCCGATTTTCTTCCATTCCAAGGCGTTTTGGAGAGTCCTAGGTGATTATAACATCATATAATCCTTTGTTCTTCATCGGATCTAGTTGTAGGTGTTCGGAGTTTCCCGATCGAGCTGTGTTCGCCGGAGTACTTGCGTGTAGATTTTGAGGCAAGTACTTGTATCTTGTGACTAGAAATCACGTATTAGGTTTGCGACGATTTATTTACCTTCATAACATGGTTCGTGTGAGTTAGTTATGTGTTACAGTTTATGAAGGTTTAGTGATGACTATGTTATTTTGGGAATATGTATTGTGTGATGTGTTATGTGTGCAGGATTGTGATAATCCTGTTGGTTGGTTGTACACAAGGTTGTGCAATGTGTTGTGTTATGTGTGCAGGATTGTGATAATCGTATTGGTTAGTTATACACATTGTTGTGTAATGTGCTGTGTTTCGATCATGAGTTATGCTGGATTATGTGTTGTTGATGAGGATGATTGGATTGTTGAGATTGTGCTATGTGTGTTGGTCGTGTACAATTATGGTGATCAATGTGATTGATTGACTGTATGGCCTTAGCGAAATTTGAATGTGAATGTTATGTGCTGTGTTGCTAAGTTCACTCGTGCGGGTTCGACGGGACCTACGAGGATTCATCACGGGGGACCATGGGATCGGGACTTAGTATGTGGTGCTGAGGTCCAATTGCGCGGGTCGAACGAGGCCTACGATGACACATGGAAAGGGATCGTGGGGTCAGGACACAGTACGTCCAACCGTGTAGGCTCGACAGGGCCTACGTTGACTCATGGCAAGAGATCATAAAGTCGGGAGTGGTTGTTGTGATTGTTGTGTTGGCTTAATCCGAGTGGGTTGTTAAACCTACAGAGACTCGTGGCAAGTGATCACAGGGTCATGAGCATGATTGGTTGTTGTGATTGTTGTGTTGGCTCAATATGTGTGGGTTGTTAAACATATGGAGACTCGTGGCAAGTGATCACGGGTTCATCAGCATGATTGGTTGTTGTGATTTTTGTGTTGGCTCAATACGTGTGGGTTGTTGAACCTATGGAGACTCGTGGCAAGTGATCACGGGGTCATGAGCATGATTTTTTGTTGTGATTGTTGTGATTGGTTAAATCCGTGGGGGTTGTTGAACCTACGGAGACACGTGACAAGGGATCACGGTGTCATGAATTATGTTTTGTCAATCAAAGTTTTTTTCGAAAGGAAGGTTTTATGAAAATAATGTTGGGCCGAGCCCCACGAGATTTGTGGAAGTGTTTTCGTACTGTAAATTGCTGAAATAAGAATTGAGATTTGGGCTAGAACCCTAAGGTTTTCGAAAAGGTTTTACAAATCAGGACTCGAGGTCCTAAAGGTTTTGTGTTTCTAAAAATCCTCGAGATGAGAATTTTATTTGCGAATACTTCCTTGTTAGTTTTCAAAATTGTTAAAACCTTTCGGAAATGATTTTCTACTTGGTTATTGTATTTGATTCATGGTTGATGTTGCTTGCTACATTTCAAAGGATTTGATACTTGCACTAGTAAAAAAGTGGAGTTTCGCAAACCCCCGAGTAATCGGGGGGTGGATGTGTGTATTGCGTCCAGGTACATGTATGTTCTTGAGGAGCAGTTCCAGGATCATCACAGGAAGTAACGAGCTACGATACTAATCACGAGTTGAGAGTTATGGAGGTCCGTTGTTGTTGCGTCGTCGTATTTTTCTTAGTCTTCCGCTGTGATGTATTGTTTTGTATTTTGGACCCCTGCGTGGGCACGCGTTATGAGATTGTATTTTGGTTTGATTTAGTTATGTGACCATATCAGTCCGTCTTGTTATTCTGTTTGACCCCGGCGGGTCAAACATTTGGTCGTCTGGTTGTGTTCAGCCTGGTGGATCCTTGAGTGTAGGGTCCACGACGTGTAATATTCCCATATGGTTTTGGGGGTGTTACATTTATGGTATCAAAGCTTAGGTTGTGGAAACCTACGTTGTCGGGAAAAGTTGAGTTGTGTCATTGTCGAGTCATTGGAGTTGTCGTTTGGCAAGTTGAGTTGCGCATTGTCACTCTGTGTTGGTCGATGTTGATCATTAAGATTAGTATCATGGGCGACTGTTATCTTTGTGCGACCTGTGGACGTAATTCTCCTCTTCTATGTGAGACATTTGTGTTTTTGATTTCATTTATGTGCATGTTGTGTGATGAAATCCGTCTCCGGTACTTGTGATGTACTACATGTGTATTGAGCTAAATGTATTGATGGTTTGGACACCGAGTGGTGCAGTACGATGTGAAAGCCTTGAACATTGATGTGTTCCTCGAAGCATAATGATGATAGAGTTTGTTGAGAAACTCATATAGACGGTCCGACATGTGCTCGGAATCGACGTTCGTGAGGTGTTTATTGAATTGGTGATTTTTGAATGCCGTATATGCATATGTTTGAGAATTGATGGTATTTGGCTAATTGTTGTTGTTTACAACCGATTTGCTCCTATTAATAATTATAACCCTGCGTGCGTGCTTGAAGATGATTTACTAAAATTTCTTGGACTTGAGTGTATCGTGTAAAAATCAGTTTTCAAAAATGTCTTGGCGGTGTGGTCAAATGATGGTGTATTGTGAATTTTGAAAAGAGCTGTGAATTTTGGCAAGCCAGTCCTGTATTTTCAAACAAAATCTTATGATGGTATATGAAAAATGTTTTTGGAGGTATTTGGGACATTTTATAAATTGTTACCGTTATTGATCTTTTGTCGTGTTTGAAAGGATTTTAAGAAAATGATTTTCGCATATTGGTGCTATTTTCAATGATCGAGTAAATGATTTTAAGACATTCACACCAAGAAATTTTTGTATTTATAAATCAAACGTGATTTTCATTTCTAAAAAGGGTGGAGAAAAAATCTTTCTGAATTGTGTCAGTTAACGCACACGAACTAGTATGGCAGACAAGGTGATATAGTTAACACACGCTAACCGTAGGCTTAGCGCGCGTTAAGATACATTATGTATGAATAGATTGCCGACCCAGGGATGGTTTGGTGAAACCTCTGGGGGTCGATGCCAAGAGAGCATACCCACGGGATGTCTTATGTGTCGTTGATGGCGATGATGTTGAGTGGTAACATGTGATTACACTATGTATTGTTAATTGTGATGATATTGAGTGGTAACATGTTGTTTGTAATGCCCCGGTCTTTTATATGCATGAATTATTATGACCTCAAGTGCGACATTAGGGCTTTGCATTCACAAATAATAAAATTCTGACTAATGGAATAAGTTTAGAACTATTTACACGTTTTAAATTCAGAAATCGGATGTTCGGTTATCTGGTTGTGTTTATCTTCCAAATTTTATTTTTATGTTTCGAAAGATAGAATCGTGATTCCGTCGCCTTCTATATACACCACTTTTACGTTACGAGTACGATTTTCAAAAGTTTACTTTTTGAATTCTCGGGTATATTTTATGTCGAGTCGTTTTCTCGGATAATTCGCGTTCCGTCAATCGCGCAACTTTTTTCCAACTTTAAGTTGTAAGTGCGACACTATAATTTAAGTATATGACATACGTTTAATACCCGAGTAATTTTATTTGCGGAGTAGCGAAACGTAAAAGATTATTCGACCGCTTTATAGATGACGCATAGGGTTAACCTAGTATTTAAGGGACATCACCTCCCTTTGTTTTCCTCCTCACTTCATCTTCTTCCCCCCTTCCCTTCCCCTTTGTCCGCCCCCTCCCCCTCTTGAGTGAAGAACACCATTGTTCTTCCATTCAAGCTCAAGTTACAAGCTCATTTTGTGTGCCAAACTTAAATCCAAGTTCATATTCAAGTAAGTAACATTCTCCTCTTCATTTCTATCCAAGTAGAAATAGGTTTTAGGTAACTTTAAAATTTGGAAAAATATGAAGAGCTTAGGTTTAATGTTATAATATTTTGTATGTTGTTTTTAAGTTGATTCTAAGGTTCTTGAATGTATTTAGAACAAGTTTTAATCATGTTTTGATTTTTACATGTTGGCCGAAATTCCTAGGATTTCATAACCCAATTATGTATTGTTTTTCTTATGTTTTTCTTACACAATATGTTGTTATATGATGATATGATGCTATGATGAATTTATGGGATTTTTATAAAATGTTTGGTATTTTGGAAAGTAAGGAAGAAACATGTTTAGTTCTTGATATGTTATTGTATGTTCAAAAGTGACTTGATAATTGTGATTATGTATGAAAGGAGTACATGATATGTTTTTGTTAGATTTTTATAAAATGTTTTGGAAATTTATTTGAAAACAAGAGCATGAAGTTAGATTTATGAAGTTGGAAGACGTGTTGGTACTATTTGATGTAGTTAAGGAGCATATTATGTATTGAGGATTTTAGAGTCATGTTTAGGTCATTTGTATGTTATCACCAAGATTTTGATTATCAACATGAGTAGATATTAAATGTGTTTTTGATGTTAATGATATTTGATATGTGGTGTTTGAATATTAATGTTGGAAAAATAAGAATGAGTAAGTAGTCATGTTTTCAAAAGAAAAGATTATAAAATGGAGTTCGTAATGTCGAAAAGCATGCTTGTATGTCGACTCCTATATGTGTTATGAGTATGATATACATGATTAGAGTTTACATGTTTAAGGTTTTCGTTGCTAGAAACGAGCTCTAGGTTTATATGATGTTTTTCCCATTTTCGCCGGAAGTTGGCAGTTTCGTCACACTCGTAAAATGGAAAGGATACTAGACTTCGGTGGCTTTCTAGTGGTATAAGACAAACTATCTAGTTCTTACTGGACATTAACATAATGCTAATTATCTCCAGCCTTGATGCACATTATGTTCTGATTATGTTAAGTGTTTGATGATGGTTTTCGAACCAAGGAATGTGTAATGGAATCGAGTATCGGTTACCGTTGTTAGTATATTTATATGTTATATGGTTAATTAGGTTCTCTAAGAGAATCATAGCATTTATTTTTAAACTTAAGTTGAATGCAAAACTCTAAAGTCCAAACATGTAGATCGAGTCCATTGTCCGTCAGACTTCGTTAAGCTCGATCGACCGCTAAACTTAGTTGTTTCCGATGAAAGGTGGAGCAGCAGACTGAAGCGTAAGAAAGAGCCGAGAATCATTTTGCTTGCATTTATTACTAGTCCAGGTGGGCTATCTATACGAAAATGATTTGAGCTTTGCTCTACTTTGATGAAATGTTTTACAAGCAAATTATGATTTCAAATGATTATGATGCATAAAAAGTTTATGTGGATTCTTATGAACCTATCCCTGTTGGCTTGCCAAACTATGAAATGATCGGATCCTGAGCTAGACAAAGGTCGCTGGCCAGGGTTAGTGTACACAGTACTCGGGATTGTGAGCTCTCTTCGGAGTGGCCGATCTCGGGGAGTAACGTTCGAGGGAGGTGGCCAACTTCCCCGGCGTAAATTATGGAGACGGTGAATCTGATGATATATGCTACGAAAATTAATGATTTAGTAAACATGGGATTTTTCTTAAAAGCCCTGTGTGTTACTGCTTATATGCATGATGACAAATACGAAAGCATGTTTTATGTTTTGGCAATATATTCACGGAGTACATTGTACTCAGCCCTGTATATCTTTTAAAATGTGCATGTTGAGCAAGGGATGTGACGGAGAGTGTTGAGTGGAAGTCTTTTGTTTACAATCAATGTTAAACCATGGTTACATATCTTCATATATGTGACCAACTATGTTTTTCCGCTGCAAGCACTCTTTATGATTTTGTTTTCTAAGTTATGTCGATTGTAATATGCTATGAAGCCTTTTTCTAAATTTCAAGGCTAATATCATAACTATGTATGCTACTTTGGATTCTAAGTCATTTCCATGGGATTGAGTCCCCTCCATGATACCTTGATAGGTCATTCATGGAAATCCACCCATATTCCTTATGAAACGTATGCTTCCCCCTTTCTTCCCCACTTCTTAATTCCTACCCCGAGTCACGCTTTGGCTGTGATGTACTTAGGGATTAGGGGCCATGACAGAATGGTATCGGAGAGGTTCATTCGCTTTGAGTCTATGTTCTTTCAAGCGAAGTTTAGTTCGATTCTCTAAACTGATTTAAGAATCAATATCAACTCAACACCCCGTCACGTCATGCTCAACTGAAGAGTATGGTAAAAGATTTACTAGTCTTTATGATTCGAACTTCTTTTGCCATGAAAATGTATCTCTTTACGAGCTTTTATGAAATTTTAATTATGAACATATATGGAATGATATATGTATGACGAAGCATGTACTATATGAATCCTTATTTTTCAATTACGCATGAATTGTTGCTGATGAAGAAACACGAAAGAAGAGAACCTAGAAACTTCCTTAGTGTCTTCTATTACACGAATGAGAACTTATGCGCCTTAAGTATTTCAGCACATGCACGAATGTGAAGGGCGAACAATGACGATGTAACGACGAGGATCAATGATGCAATGACATCTCCAACGAATATTACTTACGTACGAGTAATACGAGTATGGTTATTTTTTATCAGGATGTCCATTTATGGCGGAACCCGAATAACTTTCATAACATACCCCATCAGAGAGTATATTATTATTTTTATTTTATGTGCTTCTCAGAGTCCAGGGTTCGTGTCGAGAACTTGGGACGAGATTTATATCCGTCTTCTGAGAACCCTTTAGTAGTGTTGTTCTATTATGTTAAGACGTTGATGTATTATACGTATACCTTCTTCATAGGATGGCGACCACGAATACAACGCCGCGGAAGTCAACGAGGAGAAGGCGTACACCGTGCGACCTTGTGGAGGCTTTCCGCAGCACGTATCGAGGTGCAGGTGCCACCGTGGGCCAGTGCGTGGCAGACCTTGAGGCAACATGGCGCTTAGCTACTCCTCATGGTGTCTCAGACTATGAGATCATTCAGCGCCTAATCGACCTCCTTCCGATTGACTGGAGAGAGTGGCTGCTGCAGTCTCATGGTACTATATCTCTTTGCGTGAGCCGACTTTAGTACCTTCCGGAGATTTCATGGCCTTTGCTATCCGCATCACCAATCAGTACCTCCAGCACCGTGCACCTCCCACTGGAGCTTGCGTGTACCGACCTTATACTAGGGGAGCTTTGCCGGAGAGGCTGGCTACACCTCTACCCAGCCAGGTGGTTCTTGTTGCACCGTCTCATGCTCAGGATGGGTTAGACATGGAGGCAGGGACCTCAGCATCTCTCCGCAGGGATATGAGGACCGAGCCTTTTATTCTCAGGAGGACGTCCCCGCCACTTCGACCTATGCCAGTCATCGATCCAGTCCACCCACGACCGATCACAGACAATGCTCATCTACTTCTCCCAAAAAAGCGCAGAGTTACTAAAGACCCTGTTTCAGTCTCTCCAGCTTTAGACGAGGAGTCAGAAGAATATCCAGAAGAGGATCTGGAGGAGTTTTCCGAGGAGGACATCTCGACCGCCGAGTCGAGGGCAACTTGAGATAGTTCTGGATGGTGCTAGCCATTTATTTTGTATTTTGTATGCGGAACATCACTTCTTTTGCTTATACGTGTCGTTCCGATGTCTAGCACTTTCTTATTTTATAGACGACAATGCTATTTGTTAGAGCATCCCGTATTTTGGTATATGTGTAGGCATGTAGCCTATATCAGCTTATATTGATTGTCAGTAAGACCTCGTTGAAGGAAATTGTATTATTATGATGCATATGATATATTGATATATATTTTGACCCTTCATGGGCTTTTCTTCTCATGAGTATGATGTTGTTATTTCTAATCTCTTTCTCGACCTTGCTACGAGAAGTATCTATGAGTTAGTGTTGATGCATTATGATTATGTATTTGCGAACACATTTCTATGATCCAGTATGATGATAATTACGGACCAATGAGAATGAACCAATGATGATTATGTGCACCACAGAATGCCACCCAGAAGAGAAAGAAGGAGAGGAGGGCATGAACGCGCCCCTACACCACCTCCTCTGCCACCCCAATAAGCTATTGAAGAGCTTTTCCTCAAGCAGAATCCCCCTACTTTCAATGGGTCAGGAAACCCGAGCGATGCTGAGCTTTGGGTTAGAGCTATGGAACAAATTTTTAACTTCCTAAGGTATACCAACCAAGAGTGTCTTTCTTGTGTTCTCTTCCAACTCACTGGATCTGCAGACTTCTGGTGGGAAGCGCGTAGGAAGATCCTGACGGCTTAGCAATTGGAAAACTACTATTGGGAGGAATTCAAGGAGGCACTATATAACAAGTATGTTCTAAAAACCTTCAAGGTCAAGAAGGAAGCTGAGTTCTACAATCTGAAGCAACGAAGGATGTCAGTGATCGAGTACGACAGAATGTTTTGTGATTTATCAAGGTATGCTCCAGACCAAGTTGATACGGATGAGAAGATGGCAGGAAAATTTAGATTAGGACTGAGGCATGAGATAGGCATGTCCTTAGCTAGCCATGGGAGGCTGAGCTACACTGAATCGCTGAACAAAGCTCTGTATATTGAGGCAGCAATGCCAGAAGAGAAGCGAGAACCCACAGTTACACCACTACCCACTCAGACAAATTCCCACGAATATAAAATGAAGCGTAAGTGGGAAGGACGAAACAATGGTGGAAATGGGAACAACTAGGCTAGCAGGAAGCCGTGGCAGGGAAATATATCTCATGGATAGCCTCAGGCTCAAGGAGGCAACAATCAGGGACAACAGATGGTTCCTGCTCAGGGAGGCAATAATCAGGGATGAGTTGCTAGACCAATGACAAAACTATTGCGGAAAGGAATTAAGTATTTATGGATGGATGAATGTGACGAGTGTTTTCAGGATCTCAAGAAAAGATTGACTACTGCGCCAGGTTTAGCAGTACCAGAAGCAAACAAAGAGTATGTTGTTTACATGGATGCTTCTAAGAATGGGCTAGGTTGTGTTTTGATGCATGATGGGAAAGTGATACCTTACACGTCAAGACAAATTAGGCTGCATGAGGTGAATTATCCTATGCATGATTTGGAACTATCTGTAGTTGTACACTCATTAAAGATATGGAGGCATCACCTTTATGGGGTAAGATGTAAAATTTTCACTGATCACAAGAGGTTAAAATACTTTTTGGAGCAGAAGGAGTTGAACATGAGATAGAGAAGATGGCTCTAATTGGTAAAGGATTATTGATTGGTGCATAATTGATCTAAAATTCATATACAAAATATTCATTTTTCCGGGCATAATTGTACTGATTTGTGATTAAAAATATATATTTTACAGATATATCCAAACATGAGCTAAAGATGGTTATTTTACAGATTACTGACATGAAGCATCAAGAAGGACGGAAAACAAGACCAAATCCAACGACGGGAATTTTTCACGGCGCAAACAGGACCGTGTTATGTAGGCCGTTTCACATACGGCGCAACAAGGGCCGTGTCTTGGGCCGTTTCACACACGGCCGGCATTTAGCGCCGTGTCCTCGCGCGTATTCCGGAAGAGACCGAGTCAGCACAAAACGGCGCACAACACGGGGCAAACTGGGCCATTTTTCATCGCCGTTTTTCAGCAGATGCCATGCAAAATTAGTCCACTTTTGACCAACTTGTGAAATCAACCACAAGATATTTTTTTGGTCAAAAATCTGAAAATTCAAAGACATGGGTGAAGTGTGAACAAAGAATTAAAAAAATGATATTACAATAGATATTTTGAATTAAATAATCAATTGTATTCTTGAAAATCACCTATAAAAGGGCATCTTCACCCATTGCAAAATAACACACATTCTTACCAAGAAATCCTCAACTTCTTGCTAAGAAATACTCCTTTCCTTTAGCAATATATTTTCCTTAGAATTTTCAATTTTAGTTTGTATTTTATTTTTGGTTTGAAGTTTTTCTTTCATTTAGTTTGTAATTGAAAAGTGCTTGATCAATAAGCACTTAGTATTTTACTTAGTGTTTTACTTTCAAATTTTGTAAGCTTGTAACCTTTAAACAAGTTTGAAGTTATATTTTGAAGTTTGTTTCTTGCACTTTGATTCATCATATTCAAGTA
The DNA here is from genome assembly GCA_033398695.1 of Orobanche coerulescens. Taxonomy (NCBI): domain Eukaryota; kingdom Viridiplantae; phylum Streptophyta; class Magnoliopsida; order Lamiales; family Orobanchaceae; genus Orobanche; species Orobanche coerulescens. The sequence continues at coordinate 115,389,895 of CM065815.1, read as the reverse complement.
AGTTTTATCTATTGTCATTAAGTTCTAGTAATTAAAAGTTTCTATATATATATATTATATATATATCAATTATTTCTATTATAATTTTAGTATGTATAAACCAATGAGTAGCTAATCTTTCTTCCTAGGGGAAGGGGGATTTCTATTAGGTTATATATTGAGTATTTGATTGATTTAAACTATTTTTAGGACTAATTGGTTTAAATAGAGATTGATCATATCCTATTTTTACTAATGAAACCTTCTTGATTGATTGTTGAGTGAATTGGAAACATATCTTTTCAATCTATCAAATGTTAATCTTGTTATCAACATCTTAAGATTGCGAAAGTGGTTAAGACATCTTTGATTACGAAAGTACGGAGGTGAAAAGTTGATTACTCGATGAACGATCGTTTATCCTAAAAATAGTCAAGTTAGAGAAATGAAAGGACTAATTGGTTTAAATAGTGATTGATCATATCCTATTTCTACTAGTGAAACCTCCTTGATTGATTGTTAAGTGTATTGGAAACACATCTTTTCAATCTATCAAGTGTTAATCTTGTTATCAACATCTTAAAAAAGTGACAGCGATTAAGACATCTTTGATTACGAAAGTACGGAGGTGAAAAGTTGATTACTCGATAAATATTCATTTTTTCTTTTATATCCATATAAATCAATTCCTATACTTAATTAAATACCTAATTTAATGAACCCGTATTCCCCTAGATTTTATAAATTCCCAACTCATTTTAATTCTATTCATTTTCACTAGTTAAAAATAGTCTAGTATAAATAGTCTTATATAAATAGTCTTATATAAATAGTCTTAAAATAAATAGTCTTAATATAAATAGTCTAGTATAAATAGTCTTAATATAAATAGTCTAGTATAAACAGTCTTAATAAAAATAGTCTTATATAAAATAGTCTTATTAAAAATAGTTTAGTTTAAAATATAGTGCATTTTAATTTAGTTAATTTTTAAAAAACCCAAAAATATCTTTTTTAATATTTTAGTATTTATTTCTCGCAATCTATAACAAAAAAATTATACGAAGCCCTGTTGGACAATCCTCGAGAGAAAAGACCTTGGCAGAACTTACCACAAACTACTTCTACCTCGTATATATTTGCGAGCGACTCAAGAACTCCTATTTTTAGGATAAGTTTTTGGCCGATCAAATTTTGGCGCCGATCAAATTTTTGGCCGATCAAATTTTTAGATTAAGTTTTTTGATTTTTGAGATTTTTAGATCTGGCCATAACACCAATAAATTAGCTATATACAAACTTCTAAAATCGTTTTAACCGGTAAAAAAATTATATATTCCAAAAATTTTTTTTGAGCCTTAATCTCTCTTTCCAAGCCTTGTAATTATCATATAAAATCGAGTCATTCGTTACCTTGAGAAAAGAAGAATCAATTGGTTGATGAAAAATAAAACTGAAATTTACTTAATTTGTGGAGTTTTTGATTTTTCATGCTTAACTAAAAAATGATTTTCGCAAAAATTCTATTCCTAAAAAAAAAAAAGGAGTCATTGGTGAAAAGAGCTACACGTTAGCAAATAACGGTGTGAAAGCTATCACCTAAAAAATAAATGACGAAAAGGAGAAGTGTTGAGCGACAATAAATGCCTAATTTTGGAAGTATTAAATTTTGCGAAAAATAAAGGACTAACCATTGTTGGTGCGTAGTCCGTCTCGTAAAAATTGGTGAAAAGAGCTACACGTTAGCAAATAACGGTGTGAAAGCTATCACCTTTTTACGAAAGAAAAATAATGAGATAGAAATTGTGTTAGTGAAAAGAGCTACACGTTAGCAAATAACGGTGTGAAAGCTATCACTAAAAGGGATGTAGTTTATGAGCAGATTTGAATTAATTAGTAGCTGAATTTCAATACACTCAATTTTGTGAAAATCACAATATTTGATGACGCCGATGAAATTCTTCTTCATATTGAGTCGAAAAATAAACGAGTGATCGAGAGCAACCATTAAAGGGAGTCGTGTGAAGTCACGAGTGGCAAAGAAATAATCAACCTTTAGGGGGGGAAACCTTGCATTTTGGAATTACAAAAATAAAAACCGTGTTTTAACTTCAAAATCGTTAGTAGATTTATTTTGAATCTTGATTCATTTTCTATCTACTGTATAAAGTTGGTTATTGTGTATTAATGGCATTTTGATCTCTTTTTATCTTTATATATAATTATTTTTCTTAAATTTGTGTGTATTATTTTTTATTTTATGTCTTATTTTAATTTTTATTTTGTGTGTGATTAATAAAGAGTCTTGCTCGGGACTAGCAAGAATTTAAGTGTGGGGTATTTGATTGGTGCATAATTGATCTAAAATTCATATACAAAATATTCATTTTTCCGGCATAATGGTACTGATTTGTGATTAAAAATATATCTTTTACAGATATATCCAAACATGAGCTAAAAATGGTTATTTTACAGATTACTGACATGAAGCATCAAGGACGGAAAACAAGACCAAATCCAACGACGGGAATTTTTCAAGGCAAAACGACCTACAACACGGCGCAAACAGGACCGTGTTATGTAGGCCGTTTCACATACGGCGCAACAAGGGCCGTGTCTTGGGCCGTTTCACACACGGCCGGCATTTAGCGCCGTGTCCTCGCGTATTCGGAAGAGACCGAGTCAAGACAAAGCGGTGCACAACACGGGCAACCGGGCCGTTTTTCATCGCCGTTTTCACAGATGCCATGCAAAATTAGTCCACTTTTGACCAACTTGTGAAATCAACCACAAGATATTTTTGGTCAAAAATCTGAAAATTCAAAGACATGGGTGAAGTGTAAACAAAGAATTAAAAATGATATTACAATAGATATTTTGAATTAAATAATCAATTGTATTCTTGAAAATCACCTATAAAAGGGCATCTTCACCCATTGCAAAATAACACACATTCTTACCAAGAAATCCTCAACTTCTTGCTAAGAAATACTCCTTTCCTTTAGCAATATATTTTCCTTAGAATTTTCAATTTTAGTTTGTATTTTATTTTTGGTTTGAAGTTTTTCTTTCATTTAGTTTGTAATTGAAAAGTGCTTGATCAATAAGCACTTAGTATTTTACTTAGTGTTTTACTTTCAAATTTTGTAAGCTTGTAACCTTTAAACAAGTTTGAAGTTATATTTTGAAGTTTGTTTCTTGCACTTTGATTCATCATATTCAAGTAAGTTTTATCTATTGTCATTAAGTTCTAGTAATTAAAAGTTTCTATATATATATTATATATATATCAATTATTTCTATTATAATTTTAGTATGTATAAACCAATGAGTAGCTAATCTTTCTTCCTAGGGAAGGGGGATTTCTATTAGGTTATATATTGAGTATTTGATTGATTTAAACTATTTTTAGGACTAATTGGTTTAAATAGAGATTGATCATATCCTATTTTTACTAATGAAACCTTCTTGATTGATTGTTGAGTGAATTGGAAACATATCTTTTCAATCTATCAAATGTTAATCTTGTTATCAACATCTTAAGATTGCGAAAGTGGTTAAGACATCTTTGATTACGAAAGTACGGAGGTGAAAAGTTGATTACTCGATGAACGATCGTTTATCCTAAAAATAGTCAAGTTAGAGAAATGAAAGGACTAATTGGTTTAAATAGTGATTGATCATATCCTATTTCTACTAGTGAAACCTCCTTGATTGATTGTTAAGTGTATTGGAAACACATCTTTTCGATCTATCAAGTGTTAATCTTGTTATCAACATCTTAAAAAAGTGACAGCGATTAAGACATCTTTGATTACGAAAGTACGGAGGTGAAAAGTTGATTACTCGATAAATATTCATTTTTTCTTTTATATCCATATAAATCAATTCCTATACTTAATTAAATACCTAATTTAATGAACCCGTATTCCCCTAGATTTTATAAATTCCCAACTCATTTTAATTCTATTCATTTTCACTAGTTAAAAATAGTCTAGTATAAATAGTCTTATATAAATAGTCTTATATAAATAGTCTTAAAATAAATAGTCTTAATATAAATAGTCTAGTATAAATAGTCTTAATATAAATAGTCTAGTATAAACAGTCTTAATAAAAATAGTCTTATATAAAATAGTCTTATTAAAAATAGTTTAGTTTAAAATATAGTGCATTTTAATTTAGTTAATTTTTAAAAAACCCAAAAATATCTTTTTTAATATTTTAGTATTTATTTCTCGCAATCTATAACAAAAAAATTATACGAAGCCCTGTTGGACAATCCTCGAGAGAAAAGACCTTGGTAGAACTTACCACAAACTACTTCTACCTCGTATATATTTGCGAGCGACTCAAGAACTCCTATTTTTAGGATAAGTTTTTGGCCGATCAAATTTTGGCGCCGTTGCCGGGGATTAAGTTTTTTATCGACAAGATATGGACACTATGAGTTTATAGTCATGCCATTCGGATTAACTAATGCCCCCGTAGTATTCATAGACCTTATGAACAGAGTTTTCGACCCGTACATGGATAAGTTTGTCTTGGTGTTTATAGATGATATTCTCATCTACTCTAAAAATGAGAAAGAGCATGAAGAACATCTTAGGATAGTGTTGGAAACACTAAGAACGGAGAAACTCGTTGCCAAATTCAGTAAGTGCGAATTGTGGTTGAATGAAGTAATGTTTCTTGGGCACATTGTGTCAACAGATGGTATTAAGGTCGACCCAGCTAAAGTGGAAGCAGTACGTGATTGGAAGTCACCAACCAACCCTAATTAGATTAGGAGTTTCTTGGGTCTAGCTGGGTACTACCGAAGGTTCATCGAAGGATTTTCCAAGATTTCTAGACCAATGACACAACTATTGCGGAAAGGAATTAAGTATTTATCGATGGATGAATGTGACGAGAGTTTTCAGGAACTCAAGAAAAGATTGACTATCGCGCGCTTTAGCAAAGACTTGCGAACAAAGAGTATGTTGTTTACACAAATTCTTCTAAGAATGGGCCAGGTTATGTTTTGATGCAAGATGGGAATGTAACACCCCCAAACTAGGCGAATATTACAGTGCCGTGGACCCCCGACTGGGACCCACTAGGCGAATGAAAATTTATGAATTAAGTGATATAATTGTAGTACCGAACCACAGTATATCAATAATTACTCCGATGAGGAGTTTCAAATACAACACACCCAGGATAAAACAGAATACATGTATATTTTATGTGAAGATAAAATAAACAACACCATTTAAAATGAGTATTTAAATGGAAGTCTGCAGCGGAATACAAATGAAGAAAACATGAAGACTGAAAGGACTGGGGCCCCCTACTAGTATCACTAGGACTCCTCGCCGTAAACGTTCTCTTCCCGTGCCTTAGCGTTGCCATGACTTGAAAACAACATCCCCCAACGGGTCAGTTACACTGAACAACAATCCTCAAGAGTTGAACAATATACAACAATCACATGAATGAATTAATGAATTAAGTTGAATGATGAGCATCAATGTACGCCCGAGTGAACTGAATAATAACACAAATAGCCGAGTGTCTGGAGTCCCACATATAAACCCGCTATTGGCCTAATTAGTCTCACGGTTAAATGTGTCCGTAGCCCCGCACATACACATTACCATGCGCACAGTCCAATGTGTCCGGAGTCCCTCATATACACATGACCATAATGTGCCCGACTAAAATTCCACACATGCGCCAACTGGCCATGCAATATAATTCCGAAAGATTACCAGAACAAAATGACTAAGGTGAGGAGTAATGAATAGAATCCGATAAGGATCAAGAACGACTCACCGAGATGAAATAATGATACAACGAGTGATAGCTTCAATGAAATGATTTGGAACCGTCGTTCCTTGTGAGTTACATGATTAGTTGATGAAATACAGGTCTCGACATGAATGATATATTATGAGTGAATTACATGTATGAATGAACAACAACATAAGGAATGAATATCCCTTTAACCGAGTAAGAATCAACTTACTCAATACCGGTGTTGAAAAGTCCTTCCTCGAACAATGTCCTAAAACGAGACGTCGGTCGCTCGAACAACCTTGAATGACACAATTACCAATAATCCGCTCAATATACGCATCAAGCTTGAACTACGATTAATTCAAAGGTCGATACAACAATATCCGAACTTATTGAGGCATTCAAACAAACACTTAGCAAACATACATCCTTTGATAATATCCAATCCCGAATATATCGAAACCAACTCCAAAATGAGTATTAAAAAACAACAAAACACCTCTAATGATATCAATAATCCCATAAGATTCCACAAAAACGAGTTAACGACAACATCTAATCGAAAACCCCCAAAAATCAAAGTCAAATCCAAGGTGTTCTTGATTCAACCACAATATTCCTGAAATCCGAAATATATGACAATAAATCTATAGGAATACAGTTATCCAAGGTAGATAATCCATATCTAACATAGTCCAACATAATATCGAGCTCACATGAATAGACTGGAAGGAAAACACTTGAACTCCAAATTTCTAGATTCAAAAGGTGATTACCTTGATTATGATGTTTGAAGATGATGAAATGATGATTACTCGGGATTATATGATTGGAAATGTTGATAGCTGATTCCACCTCGAAGAACACTCCTCAAGAAGCTCCAAATGGCCCAAAACCGGTGAAGGAATGAAAAGAAGTGACAAATGACGAACCTGGACTACACTGTCCAATTTATAACAATCCCAGCGTAGCACGTGCTAGATCCTGTTCTTAGCGTGCGCTAACGGGCCAGCTGGTAGTCCAGTACCCTCTGTTCTTATCGGTAGCGTGCGCTACGTACCTTTTGTAGCGTGCGCTAACTCAATATGTTAGCGTGCACTAACAATTTATCTGGTGGCCAGTACTGGAGTCCATAACCTCCTGTTCTCTGCTCTGATCACGGTAGCGTGCGCTACTCACAAAAATTAGTGTGCGCAAGGAAATACTCTTAATCAGTCCAGTAGCCACTGGACTCTACCTGATCCGGACTTAGCGCGTGCTACACAGACTGCATAGCGTGCGCTACTTCGATCTACTAGCGCGAGCTACTTACCATTCGTAGTGTGCGCTACTTACAACCCCACTACAGTCCAGTGCCTTCTGGACTACCTGTTTGAAACACACTAGCGTGCCCTAATGTTGTGAGATAGCGGGCGCTACCTGGATTCAATTAGCGCGTGCTAAAGAGAGTTCATAGCTTGCGCTACTCTACACACAGCCCACTATGAAGATGACAATGATGATAAACACGGCACGATTCTCCAAGTAGATTGATGATGAATGACGATTGATACATGATACAATTACTCTGAACGGTGAATACAATGATTGAATATGAGTGACAAATGATCATTAATGAGTGAAAAATTACTGAGTGACAATTACTGAATGATAAATACTGAATGATAATGATTGAATTACAATCGGGTATTACATACACCCCCCTTAAAAGAGTTTCGTCCCCAAAACTAAGGGTCAAACAACTCGGGATAACTCTCCCGCATACTATCCTCAGTTTCCCAAGTAGCCTCTTCAACTATGTGTCTAGACCACTAAATTTTTACCAAAGGAATCGTCTTTTTCCTCAACTGTTTGATTCGCCGCTTTAAGACTCATATAGGACGCTCCTCGTATGAATGATCATCGGAGATCTCGATTTCGTCAAACTGAAGTATGTGACTCGGGTCGGCAACATACTTCCATAACTGAGATACGTGAAACACATTATGAATTCGGCTCAACACCGGAGGTAAGGCCAATCGATAAGCTAACTCACCTACTCGATCCAAAATCTCGAACGGTCCAATGAATCTCGGACTCAACTTTCCCCTCTTCCCAAAACGGAAGATAGCTCGACTCGGGGATACCTTGACCAAAACATGGTCACCTGTCTCGAACTCTAATGGCCGACGATGGTTATCTGCATAAATTTTCTGTCGACTCTGAGCGGTCAACAAACGACTCCTGATCAAAGCTACCTTCTCACAGGCGGCTATAATCATATCGGGCTCAGTGCCGATTGATTCTGATAAGTTGTCCCAACACAAAGGAGATCAACAACGACGACCGTACAAGGCCTCGTAAGGTGCCATCTTGATCGAAGCATACCAACTATTATTGTACGTGAACTCGATCAACGGTAGTTGAGCTTCCCAATCATCTTTCCAATCGAGAACATAGGCCCTCAACATGTCCTCCAACATCTGAATAGTCCTCTCCGATTGTCCGTCGGACTGAGGATGAAAAGCTGTACTAATATTAAGCTGAGTTCCCATAGCACGCTGAACTGATTTCCAAAAATGAGACACGAATCGTCCGTCACGATCGGAAACGATACTCTTAGGAGTACCATGCAATCTCACTATCTCTTTGATGAACAACTGGGCAAGTCTCTCGGGACCCCACGTATCCTTAATCTCAAGGAAATGAGCTGATTTAGTTAAGCGGTCCACAATTACCCAGATTATATTCATGCCACGGCGACTCGTCTGCAAATTCGTGATGAAGTCCATTGAAATATCCTCCCACTTCCACTCTGGAATAGGGAGAGGTTTCAGTATACCCGCCGCTCGCTGATGCTCTATCTTGACTTGCTGACAGGTCAAACATCTCGAAACAAATTCCGCGACTTCTCGCTTCATATTACTCCACCAGTAATTTTGTTTCAAGTCTTTATACATCTTACTAGACCCCGGATTAATGGAATAAGGGGTAGCATGAGCTTCTCTCAAAATAGAGTTTTTCAACTCGTCATTCGCCGGTACGCACAACCGATTCTTCAATCGCAAAAGCCCATCCTCATGGACCACAAACCCAGGGGCTTTTCCCTCAGTCACATCATCTCGAATGCGTAACAAAAATGGGTCCGAACCCTGATTCTCCCTGATCGTCTCCTCAAGTAACGATGAAATCTCTAACGTAAAAAGTTGCCCTTGTACTCGCTGTAACAGACCTCGATCTCGGGTCTCATAAATTCCTGCTGAAGTTCCCTCTGAGCTGTTAATCGAGCAAGCATCTGCTCCTGAACGGACTTACGACTCAAGGCGTCGGCGACAACGTTCGCCTTGCCTGGGTGGTAAAGTATCTCAATATCATCATCTTTGATTAGTTCCAACCACCATCTCTGTCGTATATTTAACTCCTTGTGAGTGAATATATACTTTAAACTCTTAGGATCGGTGAATATCTGACAGGTAACGCCATAAAGATAATGACGCCAAATCTTCAATGCGAATACCACGGCCGCTAGCTCCAGGTCGTGTGTCGGATAATTAACCTCGTAAGGTCTCAATTGCTGTGAAGCATTAGCAATAACTTTCCCATTATGCATTAGTACACATCTGAGACCCTGCCCAGACGCATCACTATAAACCACAAATCCTTCCGTCCCTTGCGGTAGAGAAAGGACAGGTGCTGAAATTAACCGGCTCTTGAGTTCCTCAAAACTCTGTTGACACGCATCGGACCACGTATATTTCTTATCCTTCCGTAAAAGGTTCGTCATGGGTTGAGCAATTTTAGAAAATCCCTCCACAAATTGCCGATAAAAACCAGCTAATCCGAGGAAACTCCGGATTTCCTTAACATTATTCGGAGGTTGCCAATCTCAGATCGCCTTCGTCTTCTGAGGGTCGACACGAACTCCGTCAGATGAAATTACATGTCCGAGAAATGTCACTTCGGAAATCCAGAACTCACATTTGGAAAACTTCCCATAAAGTTGCTCTCGTCTCAACACGTCGAGCACCTGATGAAGGTGAAACTCGTGCTCCTCCCGGTCGCGAGAATAAATTAAAATGTCGTCAATAAAGACAACCACGAACTGATCCAAATAGTCGATGAAAACCCGATTCATTAACTCCATGAATACCGCAGGTGCATTAGTTAACCAAACGGCATAACCACAAACTCATAATGACCATAGCGTGTTCGGAACGCCATCCTTGTGATATCCGACTCTCGAATTCGCAACTGATGATATCCATATCTTAAGTCGATCTTGGAAAATACTGAAGCTCCCTAAAGTTAATCCAAAAGATCATCGATATGGGGTAGAGGATACTTATTCTTGATCGTGACCCGATTCAATTCCCGGTAATCAATACACAAGCGGAACGAACCATCCTTCTTCTTGACAAATATCACTGGTGCTCCCCACGGGGACGCACTCGGTCGAATATAACCCTTCTCGGTCAAATGCTCTAATTGATTCTTCAACTCCTGCATCTCGGTCGGGGCCATTTGGTACAGTGCCTTCGATATTGGGGACGTACCAGGCTCCAACTCAATCGTGAATTCCACATCTCTCTGTGGAGGCAAACTAGGTAACTCGCCTGGAAATACATCTGCATATTCTCTCACTACAGGAATATCCGTCATCATTACTGATGGTTTCTCGGTCTTGGTTATATAGCACCAATAACCGACACACCCCTGATTGAGTAATTTCGCTACTTTCATCAAGTTGATGACCCTACCGGAACAGCTGGGATTACCTCCCTGAAAAACACATTCGACTCCATCGTTTGAAATGATAGTGACCATACACTTACGGACACTAATGGTGGCATCATGACGATCCATCCATTCAATACCCAAGATGACGTCGTCTCTCGGTAAATCTACCATGATTAGGTTTGCTAACCAATCACGGTCATGAAATTGAATCGGACAATCCTTAATCTCACTATTTCCGATAATTCTTCTACCATCAGGTAGACCAATAACATAAGGCTCACAACTAGTAGCACTACCCAGACGTAGTCTACTCAAACATGACTCGGAAATGAATGAACGCGATGCACCAGTATCAAAAAGGGTACACACAGGTTGAGATAGAATTTCGATTGTACCTGAGATCATTCGGGCTTCCGGATCATCAGCTCTCTTCATCTCATAAATTCGGGGCTTGCCAGCCCCAGAACCGGATGCTCCCTTCTGATAGCTGTGGGCTTCGCCTTTGTTAGCTCCCGTCATCTTAAACGACGCGGACTGAGTAGCCTGATTCAGAACCGCCGACTGTTTCGGGTTCTGAGATGACGCCGGATTTGGTTTGGAGTCCTTTCGGAAAAAACAGTCCCTAGGCCCCGCCATTCCACAGTTATTGCACGTGACGGTTTGCCTCAAACACTTCGTGCTGTAATGACCCTGTTCTCCATAGTTGAAACAGGTAATGGCTGAACTGGCCGCTCGTGACTGAGATTCCGTGGGTCGGGGCACCATAGGAGGTCGCTCAGTGAAAGTAGAGCCCGCTCGAGGCTTCTTGAAAGTTGCCTGACTGCCTTCAGGCTGATTCTGATTCTTTGACTTCTTGCTAGATGATGGAGTTAATTTTTAGCAATCTCTTTAGCAGTAAGCTCATAAGCAAGAGCTTTCTCGATGAATTCGTCCAAAGTGGTGCAATTGTGGTTAAGCAACTACATCCGCATACGAGGCTTCAACCTCTTGCTGAAATACTTGATCTTGTCCGCCTCATAGTGAATAATAGACGAGGCGAAAGGGAGAAGCTCCTGAAATTTCTCGGCAATGGCGAGAACATCATCGTCCGCTGAGAGGTCGGGAGTGAGTAATTCCGATAACTTGGCCTCTCTGAGTGGGGCCGGATAATACCTCTCCATCATGAGAGTCTTGAATTGATCCCAAGTGCATGATCCGTCGGTGGGCTTCAACGATAGCCACCACGAATGAGCGCTCTTACCCAGATAGTAAGCCGCAACTGAAACTTTATGCCCTTCGGGCAATCCACCATAGCAAATAACTTCTCGAAATGCTCAAGCCAATGAACAATATCCTCCGGCTCAGATGAGCCCTCAAAAGTAGGTGGTCTATGGTGAGAGATGTCACCAATAATACTACTCACACCCCTCTCCTGCCCCTGAGGTGGCGGCAGAGGAGCCAGTTGATTCTGAGTAGTTGAGTTCTGCATCGTCTCCATGAGGCATGCCATTTGAGTCATTTGGCCCATCATGCCCTGCATAAAAGCGAGTGGGTCAACCCGAACACCCTCTGAATGAGCTATGTCCCGGGTACGACTCCCTGACAGTGAATGATAATTTCCAGGAGAATGAGTGGCGGCGTCGCTGCTTGATGAATTAGCATTATTCCTCGCATTCGCACGCGTATTCACACGAGTTCTCGGAGTTCGGCCCGCACCGCGGCCTCTTCCCCCGCATCCTCTGCCAGCTCTTTCCATTCTGAAGTGGGAAGTAACAAGATGATTATATATCTCGCATGAATATTACATTATGATTTCGTTATGAAATGATGAAAATGAGCACACGCGCCCAAACACAATGATTACATGAGTGATCAACTGAAGTGACGAGATTATCTGTTGAAATCCTTGAAATGATTATCTTGAATAAGTTAACAAGGTTAATGATACGATGCTCAAGATCAACAACTGAATCGTGAAATGAACTGAGTGATTAATGAGTGAACATGATCGACATGATCACAATTGAAAATGATGAATGAGTGATTCTTATTGCCAGAACTTATACCATGGCGTCAGAAATCTTACTGTTCTTTGGTCTGAGGGGCTCGGCTCTTGCACGGGTCACACGTGACGGGAAAGTCCAATGATACTAGTCTGATGAATGATGATTTCAATGAGACATGACTCGGAAGGTAGTATTCAAAACCACGATCCGATACCAACTCAGTAACACCCCCAAACTAGGCGAATATTACAGTGCCGTGGACCCCCGACTGGTACCCACTAGGCGAATGAAAATTTATTAATTAAGTGATATAATTGTAGTACCGAACCATAGTATATCAATAATTACTCCGATAAGGAGTTTCAAATACAACATACCCAGGATAAAACAGAATACATGTATATTTTATGTGAAGATAAAATATACAACACCAATTAAAATGAGTATTTAAATGGAAGTCTGCAGCGGAATACAAATGAAGAAAACATGAAGACTGAAAGGACTGGGCCCACCATACTAGTATCACTGGGACTCCTCGCCGTCAACGTTCTCTTCCCGTGCCTTAGCCTTGCCATGACCTGAAAACAACATCCCCCAACGGGCCGCCATACGTAACAACAATCCTCAAGAGTTGAACAATATACAACAATCACATGAATGAATTAATGAATTAAGTTGAATGATGAGCATCAATGTACGCCCGAGTGAACTGAGTAATAGCACAAATAGCCGAGTGTCCAGATTCCCACATATACACCCTCTATTGGCCTAATTAGTCTCACGGTTAAATGTGTCCGGAGCCCCGCATATACACATTACCATGCGCACAGTCCAATGTGTCCGGAGTCCCGCATATACACATGACCATAATGTGCCCGACTAAAATTCCACACATGCGCCAACTGGCCATGCAATATAATTTCGGAAGATTACCAGAACAAAAAGACTAAGGTGAGGAATAATGAATAGAATCCGATAAGGATCAAGAACGACTCACCGAGATGAAATAATGATACAACGAGTGATAGCTTCAATGAAATGATTTGGAACCGTCGTTCCCTGTGAGTTACATGATTAGTTGATGAAATACAGGTCTCGACATGAATGATATATTATGAGTGAATTACATGTATGAATGAACAACAACATAAGGAATGAATATCCCTTTAACCGAGTAAGAATCAACTTACTCAATACCGGTGTCGAAAAGTCCTTCCTCGAACAATGTCCTAAAACGAGACGTTGGTCGCTCGAACAACCTTGAATGACACAATTACCAATAATCCGCTCAATATATACATCAAACATGAACTACGATTAATTCAAAGGTCGATACAAGAATATCCGAACTCATTGAGGCATTCAAACAAACACTTAGCAAACATACATCCTTTGATAATATCCACTCCCGAATATATCGAAACCAACTCCAAAATGAGTATTACAAACCAACAAAACACCTCTAATGATATCAATAATCCCATAGGAATCCACAAAAATGAGTTAACGACAACATCTAATCGAAAACCCCCAAAAATCAAAGTCAACTCCAAGGTGTTCTTGATTCAACCCCAATAATCATGAAATCCGCAATATATGACAATAAATCTGTAGGAATACATTTATCCAAGGTACATAATCCATATCTAACATATTCCAACAAAATAACGAGCTCACATGAATAGATCGGAAGTAAAACACTTGAACTCCGAATTTCTAGATTCAAAAGGTGATTACCTTGATTATGATGTTTGAAGATGATTAAATGATGATTACTCCGGATTATATGCTTGGAAATGTTGATAGCTGATTCCGCCTCGAAGAACACTCCTCAAGAAGCTCCAAATCGCCCAAAACCGGTGAAGGAATGAAAAGAAGTGACAAATGACGAACCTGGACTACACTGTCCAATTTATAACAATCCCAATTTAGCGCGCGCTAGATCCTGTTCTTAGCGTGCGCTAATGGGTCTAGCTGGTAGTCCAGTACCCTCTGTCCTTATCGGTAGCATGTGCTACGTACCTTTTGTAGCGTGCGCTACGTACCTTTTGTAGCGTGCGCTACCGACATATATTTGGTGTGCGCTAACTCAATATGTTAGCGTGCGCTAACAATTTATCTGGTGCCCAGTACTGGAGTCCATAACCTCCTGTTCTTTGCTCTGATCACGGTAGCGCGCGCTACTCACAAAAATTAGCGTGCGCAAGGAAATACTCTAAATCAGTCCAGTAGCCACTGGTCTCTGCCTGATCCGGCCTTAGCGCGCGCTACACAGACTGCATAGCGTGTGCTATTTCGATCTACTAGCGCGCGCTACTTTCCATTCGTAGCGTGCGCTACTTACAACCCCACTGCAGTCCAGTGCCTTCTAGACTGCCTGCTTGAAACACATTAACGTGCGCTAGTGTTGTGAGATAGCGGGCGCTACCTGGATTCAATTAGCGCGCGCTAAATAGAGTTCATAGCATGCGCTACTCTACACACACAGCCCACTATGAAGATGACAATGATGATAAACACGGCACGATTCTCCAACTAGATTGATGATGAATGACGATTGATACATGATACAATTACTCTGAACGGTGAATTAAATGATTGAATATGAGTGACAAATGATCATTAACGAGTGAAAATTACTGAGTGACAATTACTGAATGATAAATACTAAATGATAATGATTGAAATACAACCGGGTATTACAGGGAAAGTGATAGCTTACGCATCAAGACAACTTAGGCTGCATGAGGTTAATTATCCTACGCATGATTTGGAACTAGCTGCAGTTGTACACTCATTAAAGATATGGAGGCATCACCTTTATGGGGTAAGATGTGAAAGTTTCACTGATCAGAAGAGTTTAAAGTACTTTTTCGAGCAGAAGGAGTTGAACATGAGACAGAGAAGATGGCTCGAATTGGTAAAGGATTATGATTGTGGTATTAACTATCACACCGGCAAGGCTAATGTGGTAGCATATGCCTTACGTCGCAAGACTCAATCACAATTAGGTACCTACTTACCACAGAAGGGGATCTAATCCAAGATTTTGAAGGAATGAGTTTAGAGGTGCTTCATCTACCGGAAACAATAATGGGTCATGTCACGATGTTAGTGATGACACAAGATCTGAGAGTACGAATAGTGAATGCGCAGAGGAGAGATAAAGCATTCGAGAAACTACGTATGAGAATTAGGTCCGATAACCCAGAAAGTTACCGCGAAGCGGATGATAATGCAATTATGTTCGAAGATAGATATGTGTCCCACATGATGAGGAATTAAGGAATGAGATCATGAGTGAAGCTCATGATACTCCCTACACCGCTCACCCCGGAACTACCAAGATGTACCAAGACCTGAAGAGAAATTTCTAGTGGGACGGTATGAAATGGGATGTAGCTTCATTTGTCGAGCGGTGTTTGGCTTGTGAGCATGTGAAAGCACTATACCAATGACCTTATGGGAAGTTACAACCATTGATAATTCCAGATTGGGAGTGGGAAGGAATAGCGACGGATTTTGTGACTACTTTGCCGAGGACCAAATGAGGAAACACTGCTATATGGTTATAGTAGACAAACTCACAAAATCAACTCACTTTTTGCCTATCCCGATCACTTATGGATCTAAGAAGTTAGCATTGTTATATGTCCGTGAAATTGTACATTTGCATGGAGTGCCGGTATCAATCACGTCTGATCGAGATCCAAAATTTACCTCTAGATTTTGGATGAGTCTACAGAATGAATTGGGTACACATCTGAACTTTAGTACCACTTTCCACCCGCAGACCGATTGACAATCGAAAAGGACGATTCAAACACTATAAGACATGTTAATAACTATAGTGCTGGATCAAGGTGCGAATTGAGAGTAGGTTTTGCCGTTAATCGGATTTGCTTACAACAACAGTCATCAGGCAACGATAGGTATGGCGCCTTATGAAGCCTTATACGGCAGAAATTGTAGATCACCACTTTATTGGGATGAAGTGGGTGAGAGAAATATTTTAGGGCCAGACACAGTCAGCGAGATGATCGAGATTATCCGCAAGATACGACAGAGAATACAAGAGGCCCAGACTCGACAGAAGTCATACGCCGATACAGACTAAAGTGAATTGCATTTCAAAAGTGGGGATAAGGTTTTCCTCATGGTTTCCCCTTCTAAGGGAATAATCAGGTTTGGCGTTAAGAAGGAAACTGAGTTCTACAATCTGAAGCAATGAAGGATGTCAGTGACCGAGTATGACAGAATGTTTTGTGAGTTATCAAGGTATGCTCCAGAACAAGTTGACGGATGTGAAGATGGCAAGAAAATTTAGATCAGGACTGAGGCATGAGATAGGCATGTCCCTAGCTAACCATGGAAGGTTGAGCTACACTGAATCGCTGAACAGAGCTCTGGATATTGAGGCAGCAATGCGAGAAGAGAAGCGAGCACCCATAGTTACACCACCACCCACTCAGACAAATTCCCATGAATATAAAGGGAAGCGTAAGTGGGAAGGACGAAACAATGGTGGAAATAGGAACAACTAGGCTAGCAGGAAGCCGTGACAGGGAAATATATCTCATGGATAGCCTCAGGCTCAAGGAGGCAAAAATCAGGGACAACAGATGGTTCCTACTCAGGGAGGCAATAATTAAGGATGAGTTGCAAACCCCATATGTCCCAAGTGTAACAAGCAGCATCATGGTGCCTGTCTGTTGGGCACTGGAAGTTGTTACACGTGTGGTCAGAAAAGCCATATTATGAGGAATTGTCCTAATCAGCAACAGGGAGAGAGACCAAACCACTAGGGTTAACCCCAGCCAATGAGGGCACTGCAAGGACAGCCGCAACTGCCGCCACCATCGAAGTAGCAGAATCAGAATGCTAGGTCGTATGCCATCAATCAGAAGCAACCCGAGAAGGATAAGGGTAACTTGGCAGGTATGGGCAAACTTCTTAACCTACCTGTAATTGTTTTGTTTGATTTTGGAGCATCGCATTCATTTATTGCTAGAGCATGTGTGGATAATCTTAGTATTATACCGGAACGTGCTAGTCATGTCATGAGAGTATCATCACCTGATACGGAATTGACTAGTCTGAATAAAGAAAACGAAGCAAGGATCGACGTAAATGGCCTTACAACGCGTCATGCATGTACGACAACATTTTTTGGCGAGAAAATGGACACAAGCCGGAAAATGACACAACCTGCCGGAAAATGTCGTCCCTCAGGAAAATGTCGAGCTGTAGGAAAATATCACACCGCCGGAAAATGCCGGCCACTGCCGACCGAACTCGGCCGTGTCGTCCGGTACGGCCCGTGCTGTACTCATCCGGAAATGCCAACACTGACTGTCCAGACGCCCGACCGTGCTCCAGGACACGGTCGAGTCATTGCCGAGTCACTGTCGGTCGAGTAGCTGTCAGGACGTCCTTGTCACGCCGCGACCGTGTCAAGCGGACACGGTCGAGTCATTGCGAACGTCCTGTCGCGCCGCGCTGTGCCGTCCTTTATCGGCCGAGTCACTGTCGGACGTTCTTTGTCATGGCTGCGGCCGTGTCAAGCGGACACGGTCGAGTCCCTATGGCGCCATCGGCCGTCTTTGCGGGCCGTGTCACGGGACACGGTCGAGTCTCCCGGCTTGACCCACTTATTTTATATACTTTTTTGTATTTTTGACTTCTCTTTTTCTTTTTACATATTTTAGGGATTATGTTTTCCCCATTTTGTGATTTTATGTTCCTTGTTTGTATTTTATGTTGATTTGTTTGGATTATTCAAAGATTTTATAATCTTTGAATTATTTTATTTTTTTGTTTGTTTCCTTAGTAGTAGGAGACTTCACCTCCTCTAAGTAGGAGTTGATTAAGCCTTGTAATGATATAATGTATATTGTATGTTGAAGAAATAAGAATACACTTGTGTCTTCTTGGTGAATGCTTTTCATCGAAACCTTGATTATAATTCGACGCGTTTTCGAGTTTTAATCGAATCAATTCCCAATAGGTCTTGAGGAAAGATTATCATATAAAACTATAGGTCTAGTTTGATAAATCATTCATATTGTTCTTGTTTATGTAAGTCGAATTGCCCTACTTTCGGTTATATCTTACGAGTGTTACACATATTCGAGTGCTATGAGGATCAATTATATTTCCGCTGCATTCCATATGAGTTTACGTCCATTTTCATACGTAATTCGTATCATCACCACCCACAGGAATTTCAACTACCACGCATGTTTGTTCTAATCTGGAGTTAGAACTCGAGAATCTTAAAGTGGTAACTAATAATCTAAATGTTATGACAATGTGGATTGTTGATGTAATCCTAGGAATAGATTGGTTAGCCGAGAATTATGCCACAATTCTTTGTTATGAGAGGAAAATTTCCTTCCGACCACCGGGAAAGGAGCCCACAGACTTTCACGGCATTAGAATGGGTAGAGAGGATCACCCGTTATGTCTGCCCTTCAAGCCAATAAGATGATGAGAAAGAAGGATTGTCAGGCTTTCCTTGTTTACCATAATGGAGAAGCTGGAGAATAAAAGACTATAGGAGATGTGCCAATTATGCGGGAATTCGAGGATGTATTCCTAGAAGTGTTACCGGGTTTACCACCAGATCGACAAGTGGATTTAATCATCGACCTGGAGCCAGGGTCAGCCCCAGTGTCAAAAGCACCATATAGGATGGCACCGAAGGAATTGCAAGAACTCAAGATCCAACTGCAAGAGCTATTGGATTTAGGTTTCATTAGACTGAGTGTTTCTCCATGGGGATCACTTGTCCTTTTTGTGAAAAAGAATGATGGTACACTGAGAATGTGTATAGATTATATGGAGCTGAACAAGCTCACACTCAAGGACAAGTATCCTCTACCAAGGATAGATGACTTGTTTGACCAACTCAAGGGAACAACTGTGTTTTCTAAGATAGACCTTAGGTCTGGGTATCATCAGTTGAAGATTCGACCGAGGATATACCCAAGACAGCTTTCCAAACAAGATATGGACACTATGAGTTTATAGTCATGCCATTCGGATTAACTAATGGCCCCACAGTATTCATGGACCTTATGAACAGAGTTTTCCACCCGTACTTGGATAACTTTGTCTTGGTGTTTATCGATGATATTCTCATCTTCTCTAAAAATGAGAAAGAGCATGAAGAACATCTCAGGATAGTGTTGGAAACACTAAGAACGGAGAAACTCTTTGCCAAATCCAGTAAGTGCGAATTTTAGTTGAAAGAAGTAATGTTTCTTAGGCATATTATGTCAGCAGATGGTATTAAGGTGGACCCAGCTAAAGTGGAAGCAGTACGTGATTGGAGGTCACCAACCAACCCTAATTAGATTAGGAGTTTCTTGGGTCTAGCTGTGTACTACCGAAGGTTCGTCGAAGGAATTTACAAGATTGCTAGACTAATGACCTAAAAATTGCGGAAAGGAATTAAGTATTTATGGATGGATTAATGTGACGAGAGTTTTCAGGAACTCAAGAAAAGATTGACTACTGCGCCAGCTTTAGCAGTACCATAAGTGAACAAAGAGTATTGTTGGTCACTAAGTATACTGGGTACAGCTTGGGAAGTAGTTTAAACAACAAGCTGTACTGATTTTAAATCTGAGTGCGTAGCGAAAGTCTTAGATACAGTAAGTTGCTGTGGATACAGCAACTTGATGTGCAGTGTATACTTAAATAATCACAGTAATTAAAATAAGTAAGGCAGAAGGTAAATGACACAATATTTAAAGTGGTTCGAGGTAAACCCCTCTACGTCCACTGGTCATCCACACCGGAGTAAAAAGTTTATTATAATTACTACGTACACAACTACGTAATTATAACAACACACAATCAATATATCGTTCACATAGATTGATATAAAGATCTTAGCTTCAACCGTTCACACAGATTGGTTTGAGCTAATGCTTTGACTTGCTTCTTCACACACAGTTCTGAAGCTTCATCTTCTTCGATGCAATTCCTTCACACACAGTTCTGGAGTAGCAACGATTACTCAGTTCACACAGGGCTGATCTGGGTTTGTTCAAAGGATAGAACAGAGTATGAACAACAGCTTTGACTTTAAGAGCTTCTAGCTGATGAAGTGTTATTCAAGATGATGAGCACTATATATCTCTTAGATCTGAATTGCAGTAAGCTTCTTGGATATATGTTTTGCTCTGATAATAACTTTGATAGCTTGATAATTTCGTAACTTGGTGTCACTGATCTTCAACGCCTTGATGAGATATATATAGTCTTCTGAAAAAAATATATCCATTGAGATAAATCCGTTGAGCAAGATTCCGTTCCAACGGGATGAAAAGCACGATCTGGAATTTGCGGGATTTTGAAGATCTGTTGACCGACAGTATTTAAATACTTTATCCTTGAGTATTTAAATACTTCTTCATCAACGGGACTTGACTTCTGAAGATTCCTTCTTAGTCCTGTTGAGAGCTGTATGAAAGATCACTGTATTGGTGATTCGAGACAGTTTTCCATACTTGGTCTTTATAAAACTTCTTTGCAGATCTTGAAAGGTTCCACTATATGCCGGATTCGAGACAGTCTTGATATAGGTTGACATTTCAACTTTATCGATACAGTTTCCTTACTGTATTGAGGATTGGCATATATGTCAAAACCTCTTATCAACACAATTCGATACAAGGATTGATTATCCCGACTGTTTCGATATAGGGTTTTTGTTTTCCCAACAATTTCCCCCTTTTTGACGATTTGCCAAGACTTTTAAAACTTTCAAGTCTTCTTGATGGTGCCAAAACCTTCTTCATGAAGCGAATGACTTTCTTTGATGATTTCTGGCAGATTTCTTGGTTTTCTGTCAAAAGGTCTGTCTTTCAGCAACTTAGTCTAATTTATGAACTGCTCGCAGGCGAGTTCGATACAGCTAAGAATTTTTACAACTTAAACTTATGATTGGCGCGCAGGCACAATCTTACAATGTATTCTAAATGCATACAACTGAAATTATGAACTGTTCGTAGACAGGTTCGTACAGCTTATTTTTCAAACAAGTTTCTATACTTGTGATTGTTATCTCAACAATTAAGTTATGTAATCATACATCAACACAGTAGATTACGAATTGTAATCTTTCAAGACAAGCAAACATTTTTATTGATATTAAAAAAAATAGAGTACAAGGTTTGCTGTTTCGAAAGAAAAAAAAATTACAAACAAAAATTACAAGGATTTCAGCTCCTATAGTCCGTATGTCTCCATGGATTTTTCCCTGGGTCATTCTCGGTTCCACGCCACCAGTGCTGTAGGGAATCTTTGCCTCGATCTAGGTATATTGCTCTACCTTCGTAGGATCTGTCAAAGGCAAGAATCCAGTCTTCTGGATGGGTGATCCGATCTCCTCTTTTATGCTTGGATTTGATATCTAGCTGGAGAGGGAGTTTTCCTTCTTCTAACATCTTCGTGAATTTGTCTGCAGCCTCCGCTAATGTCTTATAGATTTTGAAGATGGCGGATTCCCTGATGAGTTTAACAAAGTATCTCACAAGTTCATTCTTCCTCCATTGCTTCACCTCTTCGACAGTTGGATGGCGGTTGGTTGGCAGACGAATTTTAGAAGGTCTTTGGATTAAGCTTTGCCACGGGACATTTGGATCATGAAATTCAGGTTGGGAGCCTGAAATCTTAAAAGTTTGAGAGGGAGGGGCTAGCTTGTTCAATTCAGCGGTAATGCTCTCTTGAGCAGCATTAAATTCCCTTTCGTGCTGTAGCCTTATTCTCCTAGCAGCTTCTCTCGCTTCTTCCCCCTTTTTGGCGTCATCAAGACATCCTAAGTTCTCCAGTGCGGCATCCTGTTTCGTCTCAATGTTTGACATTCTTTCTACAAGGGTGGAAAGCACCTCTGACATATCCTTGATACTTTTGTCGTGGGCTCGAAGATGAGAAGTGGTTTTGATCATAGAAAATGCGGTCTTGGCCTCAGATATGCGCGTTTTGGATGCCTCTTCTCTCAGGATCTTTTCTTGAGACTCTTGCATCTTCTTGAGTGCTTGTTTGAAGACTTCTGGTAAAATAGTGAAGGCTTCGACGATGCGAGAGACTTCATGTTGTAAACCAGTCATCTCTTCAACAGTAGAAGTGTGCATCCAATTAAGATCTTTTTCCACCGAGTACAGGGCATTCACTGCATCCTGGATGAAGACAGTTTCAAGAACAAGAGCACGCAAGCGCTCTTTCCTAGCAGCAGTGCTGGGATAATCCGGTTTGGCAAAATCTTCGGATCCATTCAACCTCCTCAGATTCACGGTAGGGCGTGAATTGAGTTGGACATCCTCAGGTACATTACCGTCCTCGGATTCCACGGTTGATGGGGCGGGAGCAGCATATTCGGGTTCGGCGGCAGGGGGTGTTGTGTCCTCCTGTTGCGAAGGTGTGTCTGTAGACATGGATAGTTGGATACAGGAGGGACTGATTCCTCCTGTTGTCTCTCAGCAACAACTTCTTCTTCTTCTTCGGCAGCAGGCTCGGGTGCCTGTTCCATAACTATTTCTTTTTCCTCGACTTGAGGGACTGATTCCTCCTCGTCAGGAATGTTCTCTTGCTGTGATGAAGGGGGCTTACTTCGATTTGATGGCCCTTCATCATCCTTGGGTTGAGAGGCATCTCTGTCTTGAGCCTCTTCACGACTCATTTTCAGACCAGCTTGTAAAGCATCGTCATCGTTGTCTGAGTCATCGTCATCTTTTGGATTTTGGGGAGAGACTTCGGACTTATCTTTTCCTTTTCTCCTTGCATCAGATTTTTGCAATAAATGGCTTTCAATGAGTTCTTTGCATTAGATATTGTCCCATTGGATCAGGGCTTCAACTTGTGTTGAGTCCGTCACTTCCAATACAAATTTCTCTTCGTGGCTCCAGTCGCTCCAGTTGTATAAGGTGTCATATGGAGCTAGCCTGTAGCTTTTCCATTTAAGGAATCTTTCATAAGCATGGTCAATCTGCACAGAGAGAAGAGTTTTGTTGATAATTGTGTCCGGGGAGGGAGTGCGTACAACGTCTGAATTCGCTGTAGTGAGGGGTTCCTCTACAGGTGTGGGATCCTGTAGGGAAGTGGGATTCTTTACAGGGGACGGTGCCCCGAAGGAAGATTGATCCTGTACGGGTGTGGAATCCCGCATAGGAGAAGTAGCTTTTGGCTCCAAATGGGCAGCCGACTCGCTAGAGTCTTCTAAGTTGGCAGATGTCCGATCGTCCGTCTTAGACGCCAAAGGCTCAGGATCTACTGTCGATACAGTAGTGGGCACCTCTTCCACAGGGGTTGGGCCCTGGGGTAGTTCTTCAGTGGGTTGCGCCACAGTGGAAATTTCTTCGGAGGTTTTGGTGGATTTAGCTTTAGAAAGCCTCCTTAGCTTCCTTTTCGGCTTCTCACCAGTAATGGGTGTCTTGCTGTGAGATCTTTTCCTCTTCCTTGAAGACTCCACATCATGGGACTTCAAAGAAATATCCCTTGGATCTTCAGAAACGGGCATACTATGGATTTTAGGGTGGTTACAGACCAGAGTGCTCTGGTTATATGCCGAAGGATTGATGCCTCCTAAGTATATCCGGGAGCTGTTTTTCTTCGCATCTGCGGATTGTGAAAGTCCGCATTTCATCAAAATATGGTTTAAAATTAAACCAAATGACTTCTTTTGAGTGGCAGGCTTGGATACTTCCTCCTGTAAGCATTTTAAGATTATCTGGCACCAGTTGACCTTTTCACAGGTCAAAATTGCAACCATCATCCTGAATCTCAGATTAGTGTACATTTCGAATGCACCAGTTCGATTCTCGATGATCCTGCAGCAAAAATCATGTAAATACACGTATGGCAAACAGAAATTCTTCTTGTGATATGTGGTGTGAACCATGTCAACAACAGTTGAGCCGGTGAACAGCCCATAATAGTTCGTTATCAGCTCTTGAGACCCAAACGTCTCAAGTTCTTCCATGGTCAGGCCATCAGTAGGTAGCCTGTAAATGTTCTGGAGAAGATCTCGATCGATACAGATCTCCACTCCTTGAATGATAGCGGTAATGTCAGCAACGTGACCTCCCTGGGCCAGTGACAAAAAGCGAATGGCGGCGTTGAGGTAAAAGTCCTCAACCAGGTGAACATCGTACTTCTCAGCGGTTTGACTCCCAAGGCGGTAGAGTCCTTGTTGACGGAGACGAGTGATGATGAACTCCATGGGTTCGACATGATTTGTTTCAGCGAGAATGCGTTCGATGACGACAGATCTTGAGAAGATCCGTCCATTGATGATGTTTGCGGATTTCTTGAGTGCGGGAGAAGATGTCTGACCAGCCATTGATGATTGTTCAAGAAAATGTGAAAGAGAATACACTAAATTTGCAGTAAAACGCAGAAAACTATGTAGGCTGTATTTGCTTGAGAACTCTTAATTTTTGCAGAAAGCGTAAAGAGTATCTAATGGCAGTATCAGTCCTTTTATAGTGGGCGGCGAAGTAGGGTTTTGTAGAGTACGAATGGTCAGATTTTAAGGGATGGGAACCGGTTTTTGAAAAGAACGGTCACGATGAACTGAGTGTAACTGGTACACTTATCCACGGTATATTAAAATATGAGCGGTACCACTTCTGACATTTGTTGTTACCCTAAATGCCTGAAACAGCGGTTTTAAACAATTTGAAAACATCGCGGCTTTTGAAATTCAGTTGTCCAGATGTCGTGTAAGGTATTTAATGTAAATGACGTTTGACATAAAACAGGGCACATGGACAAAAATTATTTTAAAAAGAAATAATATATTATAAAATTCACTGAATCGAAATCCTATAGTATGTGCTATATCCGCGATGATACAGCGTTCCCCTTTAAAAGGTACATATAGGTTTTAACTCCATACAACAACTTTTAGATTAATGCTGTATTCATGGGTCGTACTGTATTCCCCCTTAATTATTGCACACGTCAGTTGTAGGATGATTTATATGTCTTTGTTCCTTACAGTGCTGTAGTGAAGGCTCTGAGTGTACAAATAATTAACGGTGGATACTGTATTCTTGGGTCTTACAGCATTCCCCCTCAATTGTTGAGTAAACACAGTAAATTACCTACAGGGAGTCAGGCTGTAGCATTCCCAATTCTTGTCTAAGCATGTTGAATCTTGCTGTGTCGAGAGGCTTGGTAAAGATGTCGGCCAACTGAATATCTGTATGAACCTTTTCAAGCCGAACATCCTTGTTCTCGAATGATTCCTTATGAAATGATGCTTCATGTTGATATATTTAGTGCGCAAGTGCAGGACAGGATTGTGCGTTATTGCAATTTCACTCGTGCTATCACACATGATTGGCGTCTCTATGGCTTCAATTCCATAATCTGACAACTGCTGCTGCATCCAAAGGATATGCATACAGCAACTACCAACAGCATAGTATTCTGATTCATCCGTGGAAAGTGAGTTAGCCAATTGCTTCTTACTGAACCAAGAAACGAGTCTAGGTCCAAGAAAGTGACAAGTTCCACTTGTACTCTTCCTATCTAGCTTGCAGCCTCCGAGATCCGAGTCGCTGTATCCAACTAAATCGAATCCGCCTTCTTTAGGATACCATAGTCCTACATCGACTGTTCCTTTAATGTACTTCAGGATTTGTTTAGCTGTATTGAAGTGTGATTCCTTAGGTGCTACTTGATATTTCGCACACACTCCAACAGCGAACTGGATATCGGGTCTGCTAGCCGTTAGGTACAAGAGCGAACCAATGAGCTTCCTGTAGAGTGATTGGTCAAACGTCTTTCTGGCTTCATCAACACTAATTTGCACGGAAGTGCTCATGGGGGTTGACGATGATTTGGAAGTATTCATTCCAAATTTGTTGAGAAGCTCCTTGCTGTATTTTTCCTGGTTGATGAAAATACCTGTAGACAACTGCTTTACCTGCAAACTTAGGAAATAACTAAGTTCTCCCATCATACTCATTTCAAATTTACTTTGCATGAGATGAGAGAACACTTGACACAAAGCAAGGTTAGTTGAACCAAAAATTATATCATCTACATAGATTTGCACCATTAGAAGGTCATCACCTTCCTGTATTTTGAACAATGTCTTGTCCACATCACCTTTCTCAAATCCATTGTTAGTTAGATACTGGGACAAGGTCTCATACCAGGCTCTAGGGGCTTGTTTAAGTCCATACAGTGCCTTCCATAGCCTGTTTACTAGGTCGATGCCGTTTGTGTTGGCAAACCCTGGTGGTTGTTCAACATAAACTTCTTCGGCAAGGTCTCCATTCAGGAATGTACTCTTGACGTCCATTTGGTATACAATAAAGCTCTTATGGGCGGCAAAGGCTAAGAATATCCTAATGGCCTCTAGTCTGGCTACAGGGGCAAAGGTTTCATCATAGTCTATGCCTTCTTCCTGACTATAGCCTTGTGCGACTAGTCTGGATTTGTTCCTTATAACAAGTCCATTTCGATCCTTTTTATTTCGAAATACCCATTTGGTTTCTATAACCGATTGATGTGTAGGTCTGGGTACAAGATACCATACATTGTTTCTTTCGAAACCGTTAAGCTCTTCTTCCATAGATGTTATCCAATAAGAATTATTAAGAGCGTCAATGGTCGAAACAGGTTCAGACTGGGCTAAGAATACAGCGATTGTGCACATATTGAGTCTTCTAAGCTCGTATTGAGATTTCCATTCAGGAAACGATGATATCTCAGTATCTAGTTCTTCTTGTGCACAAAGTACATTTCCTTGTGTACTCTGTATTCTCCTACGAGTAGAAAACCAAAGATCTATGTTTCCAATGATCGGCTCTTGCGGGTGATCTCTCAACCATCTTCGGTCGGGTTCTAATTCGTGGTCCGTCTTGTATCAGACGAGTTTCAGAGATACGGCTTGACCTTGTATAGTGTCGGCTTCATCTACGTCGATTCTTACAGCTGCGAGGTTGATTTCTAGATCAACGACAGGTTCTATGGGAGTTGGAGGATCTAAGATAGAGAGATTTTGGATGTTCTGAGTAATATCATCTACTCTTGTAGGGTCATGATGAGGTTCATCGAACACTACATGAACTGATTCCTCGATCGTCAGCTTCCTTTTATTAAAGATCCTGTAAGCTTTGCTGACGGAGGAGTATCCTACAAATATTCCTTCATCTGATTTCTCATCAAAGGTTCTAAGTTGATCCTTCCCATTATTCAACACATAACACCGCATCCAAAATGTGAAAATATGAAACTAACGAGTTTTGTTGTTCCATACCTCATATCTTGTTTTGTTGTGGTGCTTGTTGACGATACAATGTTTTGAGTGTAGCATGCTGTATTGCTTGCTTCACCCCAGAAACGCTGTGGCAACTTGCTTGCGGCGATTATTGTCCTTGTTGCTTCTTTCAGCGTCCTATTCTTTCGCTCGGCAACACCATTTTGTTGAGGTGTACGGGCAGCTGAGTATTCGTGTTGTATCCCATTTTCCGAACAGTATTGCTCTATGAAGCGATTAGTAAATTCTGTACCTCTGTTGGAACGAATGGACACGATACTCAATGCCTTTTCATTTTGCAACTTTCTCAGGAGCTCGGGCAGCTTTGATGTTGTTTCCTTCTTCTTGCTTAGGAAAATTGTCCAAGCATACCTGGAGTAATCATCAACAACAACGAGACAGTATTTCTTACCTCCCAAACTTACTGGTTCTATAGGACCGTAGCGATCCATATGTAGCATTTCCAACACTCTTTGGGTTGAAAGGTAGGATTTTCTCTTCAGGGTTGACTTGATTTGCTTGCCTTTCTGACACAGTCCGCAGACGCTGTCCTTTTTGAATGATACATTTGGCAATCCTCTTACCATTCCCTGTCTTGAGAGCTTGTTGATCGTCTTGAAGTTGACGTGAGACATCCTCTTGTGCCATAACCAGCTGAGATCTGCAGTGCCTTTGGCAACAAAGCATGGAATTGAGGAGCTCATAGGCTCCCAGTCAGCAATATACATGTCACCTGATCTGCTTCCTGTAAGCACAACTTCTTTGGTCTGAATGTTCTTGACTCTACAGCAATCTATATAGAATTTCACCGAGAACGGTTTATCACAGAACTGGCTAATGCTAAGTAGATTGTATTGTAAGCCTTCAACATATGCAACATCGGTGACTTTGAATTTTCCGACACGTAGGTTTCCTTTCCCTCTTGTTCTTCCTTTAGATTTATCACCGAAACGAACTTTTGGACCGTGACCTTCTACAAAATCTGATAGCTTGCTTCTATCTCCGGTCATGTGCCGAGAGCATCCACTATCGAAGTACCAGGTGTCCTCCTCTAGGATGTCCTGTATGCAAAGAGATTAAGTAGATTTAGGTCCCCTTTGATTTTTGGGTCCATAAATGTTAGTTCGTCTAGGTACCCAAGTTTTCCTGGCAGCAATTGGTGTACTGTAGGTCATACTCGGTACAGTGTTGCGATATCTACGTGGGGCATATCCGTAGTCGCTATAACCATGATAATTATTATGCATGTAAAATTCAGGGTTATTATTATTAATCCAGTACGAGTGCCGTCTTAGAGGTGGAGCCATTTTCTTTGGCCTAACAGCTTGCCTTCTGGGTCTCCAGTTGGATTCCCAATGCTGTTGTTGATACTGAGCGGACACCTGCTGTCTCGAGGAATAACGGGGCTCTTGTATCCAATACCTCGGCGTGCTGTATAGATAGTACTGCCGTGGGGCCTTTGATACTTGGATACAGCCTTCCTTCTGAACGGCTGTTGGCGCTGTTGATATACTCGGGGAGCATGCTGTTGAGTGCGCCTTTCAGGTCTGAATGGCTGATGATTCCGCTGTGTGGAATAGGATTGCGGTGGCGGAATGGCAGCCTTTGTTGTTCGCTGTGCAACAGGTTACTTCACGGGACTCGAAATTTCTTTCGATACAGGAATGTGTTCCACACTCTTGACGAACACTGTACTAGTTTTCCCTTTGTTTGAACATGAGCTGTATCCTAAGCCACTTTTGTCATGAGCATTTTCCCAGTGCTCAGAATTTCTTCCATTATTTTGGACGATTTCTCGAACGATTTCAGAGTGGTCTCAAGTTCATTTTCTCGTTTTTCGAGAGTTGTGACTTTGGCTTGAAGTAGAACCAAATCATTTGTCTTGCTCTCGTTATGAGTTTTAACCTCACTTAGTTCATGAGCAAGTTGATGATTGCTCTCCATGAGTTTTTCAAAATCGACTTTGCTGGTTTCACAATCAAGATACATGTTTTCATAATTTATTTTCAGCAAGTCATTTTCATCTTTCAGCTCTAGGTTAGACAGTTGGAGCTGTATATTCTCATTTTTCAATGTCTCATGGGCCTTTTGAATGTTTTTAAATTCATTCATCATGTTTTCAAAAGTATGAGATGCATTTGATGAAATAACTGAGGTTGAGCTTACCTCATCATCGCTATCTTCACCTTCCGGAATGTCCTTGGCCATAAAGCACATATATGCTTTATCATCGAACTCATCGTCAGATGAATCACTTTTAGTGACCACCTGAAGATATTCTTCTGATTTGGATGGTGTGGGGGAGGCTTCTGATTCTCCAGTCAGGGCCTTGAGCTTGTTTTTCCAAGCACGTCTTCTTTCATCTCTCTCTTGTTGCTCGGCTTCCGGAAACCTTTGAACTTTGGGATGAGGACATTTATTTGCATAATGCCCTGATTTCCTACAATTATAGCATAGGTTAGCATCACCGGATGAAGTTTCGGTACTTACCTTGTGGACAGGTTTGGGCCTGTAGGGAGTCTTTCCAGACTGCTTGATGAACTTTTTGAATTTGTGCATGAGAAGCACCATTTCATCTTGAGACAGGATGTCGTCGTCACTGTCAGCATTCTTGTGACTAGGCTTCGACGAGCTGGGCATGCTGTGTCGACGATTCGATACAGCGGCTAGTGCTGTGACCTTTGAAGGAGATTCTTCAGCTTTCTCTCTTCTGTCAATATCATACTCAAAAGCTTTGAGGTCAGAGAAGAGATCAAAAGTAGATATTTCATTAAGATTGCAAGATACACGCATAGCTGTGGTCTTAATGTCCCATCAGGCAGGGAGAGATATGAAATTTTTTAAATTCTTCTCCTTTTGGGTATAAATTTTGCCCAAAGCTTCAAGTTCACCAACAATACCAGTGAATCTGAGGTCAAGTTCCTCAAGTGTCTCAGTTGGTTTCATTTCAAAAGATTCAAATCCGAGTCGTTTTGAAATTTTGTTTTCTTTTGAGAGCTCAGTTCCCTCACAAATCATCTTGAGTTTATCCCAGATTTCCTTGGCTGATTTACAGCTCTTTACCTTCGAGAACGTGCCTTTGTCAAGAGTGACAAATAACGCGTTCTTAGCCACATTGTCGAGGTTGGCTCGCTTTCTTTCATCTATGGTCCATTGCTCGCGTTCCTTCTCGAGCATCTCAGCATGGGCTTGGCCTTCAATCCTTGCGGCCGTGTTTACGTTCATGATCTTGATAGGGCCATCCTGTATAACAAAAATCATCTCTTCGTCCATTGATGCAAGATGAGCCTCCATCCTAATTCTCCAATCATCAAATTCGTTAATAGAGAACATAGGCATTTTGTTGATCATAGATGTATCCATGTGAAAATAAAGAAATGAAAGAGACTGTTTTGAAGAGTAAGTGATTTTGGACCTCATTCGGTTAAAAATACGACTGATTCTTTTTAGAATCAACCGCTCCGATACCACTTGTTGGTCACTAAGTATACTGGATACAGCTTGGGAAGTAGTTTAAACAACAAGCTGTACTGATTTTAAATCTGAGTGCGTAGCGGAAGTCTTAGATACGTGAAGTTCTTGTGGATACAAAGAACTTGATGTGCAGTGTATACTTAAATAATCACAGTAATTAAAACAAGCAAGGCAGAAGGTAAATAACACAATATTTAAAGTGGTTCGAGGTAAACCCCTCTACGTCCACTGGTCCTCCACACAGGAGTAAAAAGTTTATTAGAATTACTACGTACACAACTACGTAATTATAACAACACACAATCAATATATCGTTCACACAGATTGATATAAAGATCTTAGCTTCAACCGTTCACACAGATTGGTTTGAGCTAATGCTTTGACTTGCTTCTTCACACACAGTTCTGAAGCTTCGTCTTCTTCGATGCAATTCCTTCACACACAGTTCTGGAGTAGCAACGATTACTCAGTCCACACAGGGCTGATCTGGGTTTGTTGAAAGGATAGAACAGAGTATGAACAACAGATTTGACTTTAAGAGCTTCTAGCTGATGAAGTGTTGTTCAAGATGACGAGCACTGTATATCTCTTAGATCTGAATTGCAGTAAGCTTCTTGGAGATATGTTTTGCTCTGATAATAACTTTGATAGCTTGATAATTTCGTAACTTGGTTTCACTGATTTTCAACGCCTTGATGAGAGATATATAGTCTTCTGGAAAAAATATATCCGTTGAGATAAATCCGTTAAGCAAGATTCCGTTCCAACGGGATGAAAAGCACGATCCGAAATTTACGGGATTTTGAAGATCTGTTGAGTGACAGTATTTAAATACTTTATCCTTGAGTATTTAAATACTTATTCATCAACGGGACTTGACTTCTGAAGATTCCTTCTTTGTCCTGTTGAGAGCTGTATGGAAGATCACTGTATTGGTGATTCGAGACAGTTTTCCATACTTGGTCTTTATAAGACTTCATTGCTGTACTGAAAGATTCCACTATATGTTGGATTCGAGATAGGTCTTCGATACAGGTTGACATTTCAACTTTATCGATATAGTTTCCTTACTGTATTGAGGATTGGCATATATGTCAAAACCTCTTATCAACACAATTCGATACAGGGATTGATTATCCCGGCTGTTTCGATACAGGGTTTTTGTTTTCCCAACAAGTATGTTGTTTACATGGATGCTTCTAAGAATGGGCTAGGTTGTGTTTTGATGAAAGATGGGAAAGTGATAGCTTATGCGTCAAGACAACCTAGGCCACATGAGGTGAATTATCCTACGCATGATTTGGAACTATCTGCAGTTGTACACTCATTAAAGATATGGAGGCATCACCTTTATGGGGTAAGATGTGAAATGTTCACTGATCACAAGAGTTTAAAGTACTTTTTCGAGCAGAAGGACTTGAACATGAGACAGAGAAGATGGCTCGAATTGGTAAAGGATTATGATTGTGGTATTAACTATCACCCCGGCAAGGCTAATGTGTTAGCAGATGCCTTAAGTCGTAAGACTCAATCACAATTAGGATACCTACTTACCATAGAAGGGGATCTAATCCAAGATTTTGAAGGAATGAGTTTAGAGGTGGTTCATCCACTGGAAACGATAATGGATCGTGTCGCGACGTTTGTGATGACACCAGATCTGAGAGGACGGATAGTGAATGCGCAGAGGAGAGATGAAGTATTCGAGAAACTACGTATGAGAATTAGGTCCGATAACCCAGGAAGTTACCGCGAAGCGGCTGATAACGCAATTATGTTTGAAGAGAGATATGTGTCCCACATGATGAGGAATTAAGGAATGAAATCATGAGTGAAGCTCATGATACTCCCTACACCGCTCACCCTGAAAGTACCAAGATGTACCAGGACCTGAAGAGAAATTTCTGGTGGGACGGTATGAAACGGGATGTAGCTTCATTTGTCGAGCGGTGTTTGGCTTGTGAGCAAGTAAAAGCACTACACCAACGACCTTATGGGAAGTTACCGCCATTGATAATTCCAGAATGTAAGTGGGAAGGAATAGCGACGGATTTTGTGACTACTTTGCCGAGGACCAAATGAGGAAACACTACTATATGGTTATAGTAGACAGACTCACAAAATCAGCTCACTTCTTGCCTATCCCGATCACTTATGGATCTGAGAAGTTAGCACAGTTATATGTCCGTGAAATTGAACGTTTGTATGGAGTACTGGTATCAATCACGTCAGATCGAGATCCAAATTTTACCTCTAGATTTTGGACGAGTCTACAGAAGGAATTGGGTACACATCTGAACTTTAGTACCACTTTCCACCCACAGACCGATGGATAATCGGAAAGGACGATTCAAACACTAGAAGACATGTTAATAATGTAGTGTTGGATCAAGGTGCGAATTGAGAGCAGATTTTGCCGTTAATCGAATTTGCTTACAACAATAGTCATCAGGCAACGATAGGTATGGCGCCTTATGAAGCCTTATACGACAGAAATTGCAGATCACCACTTTATTGGGATGAAATGGGTGAGAGAAATATTTTAGGGCCAGACACAGTCAGCGAGATGATCGAGATTATCCGCAAGATACGACAGAGAATACAAGAGGCCCGGACTCGACAGAAGCATACGCCGATACACACCGAACTGAATTGCATTTCTAAAGTAGGGATGATGTTTTCCTCAAGGTTTCCCCTTCTAAGGGAATAATCAGGTTTGGCGTTAAAGGCAAGCTTAGGCCACGTTTTATAGGGCCATATGAGATTCTTGAGAGGATCGGCCTAGTTGCTTATAAGTTGGCTCTGCCACCTAGTCTTGGGAATGTTCACAATGTTTTCCATATTTCTCAGCCGAGGAAGTATGTATTTGATCCCAAGCATGTGATTGAATAAAGTGACATAATTCTTAGTCACGATGCGAGTTATGAAGAGAGGCCTGAAGCTATTTTAGACCATAAGGTTGAGGAATAAGTCGATTCCTTTTATTGAAAGTATTATGGAGTCACCACTGTCACGAAGAAGCTACGTTGGAACTTGAAAGCAAGATGAGGGAGAAATACTGAGAACTTTTTGATAAGGTATGTAAATTTTGGGACAAAATTTCTTGTTTGAGGGGTAGGATGTAATGCCCCAGTCTTTTATATGCAAGAATTATTATGACCTCAAGTGCGACATTAGGGTTTTGCATTCACAAATAATAAAATTCTGACTAATGGAATAAGTTTAGAACTATTTACACGTTTTAAATTCAGAAATCGGATGTTCGGTTATCTGGTTGTGTTTATCTTCCAAATTTTATTTTTATGTTTCGAAAGATAGAATCGTGATTCCGTCGCCTTCTATATACACCACTTTTACGTTACGAGTACGATTTTCAAAAGTTTAGTTTTTGAATTCTCGGGTATATTTTATGTCGAGTCATTTTCTCGGATAATTCACGTTCCGTAAATCGCGAAACTTTTCTCCGACTTTAAGATGTAAGTGCGACACTATAATTTAAGTATATAACATACGTTTAATACACGAGTAATTTTATCTGCGGAGGAGAGAAACGTAAAAAATTATTCGACTGCTTTATTGATGACGCCTAGGGTTAACCTAGTATTTAAGGGACATCACCTCCCTTTCTTTTCCCCCTCACTTCATCTTCTTCCTCCCTTATCTTCCCCTTTGGCCTCCCCCTCCCCCTCTTGAGTGAAGAACACCATTGTTCTTCCATTCAAGCTCAAGTTACAAGCTCATTTTGTGTGCCAAACTTAAATCCAAGTTCATATTCAAGTAAGTAACATTCTCCTCTTCATTTCTATCCAAGTAGAATTAGGTTTTAGGTAACTTTAAAATTTGGAAAATATGTGAAGAGCTTAGGTTTAATGTTATAATATTTTGTATGTTGTTTTTAAGTTGATTCTAAGGTTCTTGTAAGTGTTTAGAACAAGTTTTAATCATGTTTTAATTTTTACATGTTGGCCGAAATTCCTACGGTTTCATAACCTAATTATGTGTTGTTTTTCTTATGTTTTTCTTACACAATATGTTGTTATATGATGATATGATGCTATGATGAATTTATGAGATTTTTATAAAATATTTGGTATTTTGGAAAGTAAGGAAGAAACATGTTTAGTTCTTGATATGTTGTTGTATGTTCAAAAGTGACTTGATAATTGTGATGGCGTATGAAAGGAGTACATGATATGTTTTTGTTAGATTTTTATAAAATATTTTGGAAATTTATTTGAAAACAAGAGCATGAAGTTAGATTTATGAAGTTGGAAGATGTGTTGGTACGATTTGATGTAGTTAAGGAGCATGTTATGTATTGAAGATTTTAGAGTCATATTTAGGTCATTTGTATATTAGGACCAAGACTTTGATTGTCAACATGAGTAAATATTAAATGTGTTGTTGATGTTAGTGATATTCGATATGTGGTGTTTGAATGTTAATGTTGGAAAAATAAGAATGAGTAAGCAGTCATGTTTTCAAAAGAAAAGATTATGAAATAGAGTTCGTAATGTCGAAAAGCATGCTTGTATGTCGACTCCTATATATGTTATGAGTATGATATGCATGATTAGAGTTTACATGTTTAGGGTTTTCGTTGCTAGAAACGAGCTCTAGGTTTATATGCTGTTTTTCCCATTTTCGCCGGAAGTTGGCAGTTTCATCACACTTCACGGAAACAGCAATAACTTTCTCCTCGTTTAATTTTTTTGAGATCCGTAAAATGGACATGAAACTAGACTTCAGTGGCTTTCCAGTGGTCAAAGATACATTATCTAGTTCTTAGTGGAAATTAACAGAATGCTAATTATCTCCAGACTTGATGCACATTATGTTATGATTATGTTAAGTGTTTGGTGATGGTTTTCGAACCAAGGAATGTATAATGGAATAGAGTATCGGTTACCGTTGTTAGTATCTTTATATGTTATGTGGTCAATTAGGTTCTCTAAGAGAATCATAGCATTTATTTTTAAACTTAAGTCGAATGCAAAACTCTAAAGTCCAAACATGTAGATCGAGTCTGTTGTCCGTTAGACTTCGTTAAGCTCGATCGACCGTTAAACTTAGTTGTTTCCGATGAAAGGTGGAGGAACAGACTGAAGCGTAAGGAAGAGCCGAGAATCATTTTGCTTGCATTTATTACTTGTTCAGGTGGGCTTTCTATACGAAAATGATTTGAGCTTTGCTCTACTTTGATGAAATATTTTACAAGCAAATTATGATTTCAAATGATTATGATGCATAAAAACTTTATATGAATTCTTATAAACCTATCACTGTTGGCTTTCCAACCTATGAAATGATCAGATCCTGATCTAGACAGAGGTCGCTGGCCAGGGTTAGTGTACACAGTACTCGGGATTGTGAGCTCTCTTCGGAGTGGCCGATCTCGGGGAGTAACGTCATGAGGTGGCCACCTTCCCGGCGTAAATTATGGATACGGTAAACTGATGATATATGCTACGAAATAAAATAATTTAGTAAACATGGGCATTTTCTTAAACCCCGTGTGTTCCGCATATATGCATGATGACAAATACGAAATCATGTTTTATGTTTTGGCAATATGTTCACGGAGTACATTGTACTCAGCCCTGTATATCTTTTAAAATGTGCAGGTTGAGCAAGGAATGTGACGGAGAGTGTTGAGTGGAAGTCTTTTGTTTACGATCAATGTTAAGCCCTGGTTACACATCTTCATATATGTGACCAACCATATTTTTCCGCTACAAACACTCTTTATGATTTTGTTTTCTAAGTTATGACGATTGTAATATGCTATGAAGCCTTTTTCTAAACTTCAAGGCTAATATCATAACTATGTATTCTACTTTGGATTCTAAGTCATTTCCACGGGATTGACTCCCCTCCATGATACCTTGATAGGTCATTCATGGAAATCCACCCCTATTCCTTATGAAACATATGCTTCCCTCTTTCTTCCCCACTTCTTAATTCCTATCCCAAGTCACGCTAATGCTGTGCCGTCCTTAGGGATAAGGGGCCGTGACATTGTTACCTTGTGTTTTGTTATTTGTGATGATGATGTTATTTCCGAAGAAATTGATCTTTTAGAATGTTGCCTAGCAAACGTTTTCAAAGTAAGATGGTTAAACTCATGATTCATGATTTGGTAAAATAGCCCGAGGTATCAACGGTATTTCAAATTTTATTACGTAAAATCATAAAGATCCTAAGATTTTCAAATTTTATTGTTAAAACAAATACCTCGTGGAGTTTTAAAGAAAGGAATACTACCACTGATTGGCCACTGTGGTGTGTACATTGTTTTTGGCGATGTTTGTATTGGTAAAGATCGTAAGTTCCATTGATATGGTTATATGATTGTTGCGACGGTAAGTTCCATTTATTGCAGTGGTAGTTGTCGTATCCGTGTAATAACTCGGATGGGATATTCTGTCGTGTTGCTATTTGTTGCCTTACATTGATATTTTATGTTGGGTTGGCATTTCGGCATATTAATTTGCGATGTGTTGTGTTGATTTGGCATCTGGGTACATTGCTTTGCGATGTTAGTCTCGTTGTACTTAGTGATTATTTGTTCGGTATGCCGAGGAGACAAGGTCGAGGTGGTGGTCGTGGACGTAGTCAAGAGCATGATGAGGTGCGTGATAATGTTGATGTTAGTGGAGATACTTATCGGGAAGTGAGGGTCCTAAACCTCAAACCTCACATCAATCATTTGTGAAACCTCCTAAGCTAATTGGAGCCACTTGTGACATGTCATAACTGTGGACGTGAGGGGCACCGAGTCCAGTATTGTAAGAGAGTGTCTGGTGCAACCGATGCTCAAGTTTCAGCGCCGGTGTCGAGATCGACTTATAGAGACCATTGATGATTGTTTTTTCTTGCTTTTGGTTTATCTTCGTGTTGCGGTTCGTTTTATGTTTTGTTACTAAACTTATTTTTAGTGGAGTGTAATGTAATACCCGAGATTTTCATTTCCAGTTGCGTTTGAATTTTTTTCTTCAGTTTAGTAGATTATATGTTGTTCATGCCTAAATTGATCGTGTGTCAGGCCGTGTCATGTGTTGTTGGCAACCTGGTTGTTGGTGTTTTATCGCATGTCACATGCTTTGCCGTTCTGTTGGCAGGTATCGTTGTTGTGATGAGTTTTTGGTGCGGTCCTATTGACTGTATAGCAGGAATAGAGCACGTTAGGTGCTTGGATAGCGCGAGCTACTATGCGTTGCTAGCGCACGCTAAGGCTCCGTTAGCGCATGCTAACGGAGGATCCAGAGGTGAGGCAGAAGCTACTGCCTTAGGCTAAGAAGTCGATAGCGCATGCTATGTAGTGAGGATAGCTCGCGCCAAGGTGCTATAGTTAGCGCACGCTATCGGGAGGGTAGCACACGCTAACTGGTAGTTCGTGGGCAGTCCAGGAGCCACTGGACTAGGTTGCATGATTCGTTAGCGCGCACTAAGTCTTGTAGTTAGCATACGCTAACCGTGTGTTTGGGCAGAACATGCTTCGATAGCGCATTCTAATCCGGATGATTAGCGCACGCTAAGCTGTCCAGTATATAAACTGGACAACAGTCGTTTATTCTCATTTCTTCCTCATTTCTTTTTCTCTCCGCGGGTTTGAGACGAGGGCGACTAGGGTTCGTGATCTGGGCCGATTTTCTTCCATTCCCAGGCATTTTGGAGAGTCATAGGTGATTATAACATCATATAATCCGATGTTCTTCGTCGGACCGAGTTGTAGGTACTCGGAGTTTCCTAATCGAGTCGTGTTCATCGGAGTACTTGCGTGTCAATTTCTAGGCAAGTATCTTGCTTATACGACTTGTATCTTGTGACTAGAAATCACGTATTAGGTTTGTGACGATTTATTTACCTTCATAACATGATTCGTGTGAGTTAGTTATGTGTTACACTTTATGAAGGTTTAGTGATGACTGTGTTATTTTGGGAATATGTATTGTGTGATGTGTTATGTCTGTAGGATTGTGATAATCATGTTGGTTGGTTGCACACAGGGTTGTGCAATGTGTTGTGTTATGTGTGCAGGATTGTGATAATCATGTTGGTTGGTTATACACATGGTTGTATAATGTGCTGTGTTTCGATCATGAGTTATGTTGGATTGTGTGTTGTTGATGAGAATGATTGGATTATTGAGATTGTGCTATGTGTGTTGGTCGTGTACAGTTATAGTAATCAATGTGATTGATTGACCGTATGGCCTTGGTGAAATGTGAATGTGAATGTTGTGTGTTGTGTTGTTAAGTTCACAGATGCGGGTTCGACGGAACCTACGAGAATTCATGGCGGGGGACCATGGAATCGGAACTTAGTATGTGGTGCTGAGGTCCAATCGTGCGGGTCTGACGAGGCCTACGATGACACATGGAAAGGGATCGTAGAGTCAGGACACAGTACGTCCAACTGTGTGGGCTCAACGGGGCCTATGGTGACTCATGGAAAGAGATCATGGAGTCGGGACTGGTTGTTGTGATTGTTGTGTTGGCTTAATCCATGTGGGTTGTTGAACCTACGGAGACTCGTGGCAAGTGATCACGGGTTCATGAGCATGATTGGTTGTTGTGATTGTTGTGTTGGCTCAATCCGTGTGGGTTGTTGAACCTACAGAGACTCCTGCCAAGTGATCACGGGGTCATGATCATGGTTGTTTGTTGCGATTATTGTGATTGGTTAAATCCGTACGGGTTGTTAAACCTACGGATACACGTGACAGGGGATCATGGTGTTATGAATTATGTTTTATCAATCAAAGATTTTTTGAAAGGAAGTTTTTATGCAAAGAATGTTGGCCGAGCCCCACGAGATTTGTGAAAGTGTTTTCGTACTGTAAATTGCTGAAATACGAATTGAGATTTGGGATAGAACCCTAAGGTTTTCGAAAAGGTTTTACAAATCAGGACTCTAGATCCTAAATGTTTTGTGTTTTTCGAAAAATCCTCAAGATGAGAATTTTATTTGCGAATATTTCCTTGCTCGTTTTTTAAATTATTAAAACCTCTCGGAAATGATTTGGTACTTGGTTATTGTATTTGATTCATGGTTGATGTTACTTGCTATATTTCATATGATTTGATACTTGCACTAATAAAACAGTGGAGTTTCGCTAACCCCCGAGTAATCGGGGGGTGGTTGTCTATATTGCGTCTAGGTACATGCATGTTCTTGAGGAGTAGTTCCAGGATCGGCATAGGAAGTGACGAGCTACGATACTAATCAGGAGTTGAGAGTTATGGAGGTCCCTTGTTGTTGCGTCGTTGTATTTTTCTTAGTCTTCCGCTGTGATGTATTGTTTTGTATTTTGGAGCCCTGCGTGAGCACGAGTTATGAGATAGTATTTTGATTTGATTTAGTTGTGTGACCATATCGGCCCATCTTTTTATTCTGTTTGAACCCGACCGGTCAAACATTTGGTCGTCTGGTTGTGTTCGTCCTGGTGGATCCTTAAGTATGGGGTCCACGGCGTGTAATATTCTCATATGGTTTGTGGGGTGTTACAACAATCAACCCGTACTCAATCTTTGCGTTGATATTAGTTTTTGTGATGTCAAGAAGTCTGATGAAGACTTGATTTAAAAGCCTCTTAACACGTTTCTCGTGGGAGCAAGTGTGATTGCTCATCAGCTACTTGTTGCCTATAAGGAAGGGAGAATAAAAAATTTAGTGATCTTATCTCCCACCTCGCGAAAAAAGAAAGGCATAATGAGATCATTCTCAACAGCAATGCGCGCCCAGCTGGTACGAAGCCGATTCCGGAAGTGAATCAGGCTACCCACAGGAAGGCACCACGAAAAAATAGAGAAGGCAATGCTACTCAGTTTTTACAAGCACCACAGATGCATGACTCGAGCAAGGTGGCTCAGTCGCCGGTCCTAGTGGAGTCAAACCACGTGCACCACCTCCTGCCGCCGAGAATGGACCCACTCCAAAAGAAGGCAAAAATTGCTATACTTGCAATTCAAATAAGTATACTTAACGCAATTGCAAGGCGACAAAGAACATCCAAGCCTAATACAAGTAGTATAAACAGTATTTGACTCAAGAGTCGAATTACATGGCGGAAGATAATGAGAATATGGAGGTGAACCATATTGAGATGCCTATTCTCACCATCGTGGACAAAGACCAGAATTTAGATGTTGCTGACTTTGGCAAGATCATTGTTGTTTGACTAGTTTTTACGGTTTGGTTTATATTTTCTCTTGCTTCTAGTTTTTCGTTTGAGAACTACTTTGGGATTTTCTATGAATATAATAAAGTTGGCCATGATAAATAAAATTCTATTAATTGTTGTGATTGTACAAAAATGAATTTTATTTTCCCTAAAATAGCATGTTTGGTTTGGTTTATTACAAAACAATTATTCAGTAAGAATTGCTTAGTTAATTTGATGCACTAGTGGATTTTATCAAAATCTTTTAATCAAGACTAGGCACATCCTCTATAATATTTGTTTATGCTTTGAATGTTCAAACGTAATGACTGTTTTTTAAACAACCTTAGCTGTACCGACATTCCTACTTTCTCTACAAGTTTACCAAGTTGGAGTTACCGAAAGGATCATTAGTCGAGACATAAATCGAACACCCCGCTGCATCGTAACACGTTTAAATGCGCATATGGCCATCATTGCCATATTATTGCATCAACATTAGTGCCTTTGAAAAGGCTTCAACATTGCTATATCACTCAAAAATAGAAAAATATCAAAATAGCAGCTTAAAATGAGCACCATAATCTGAGTTTAATGATCCAGACAGTGCACGACATATGGATGGAAAGATACGGAAATCTATATTCCATAACAACTCACCATTAGTCCATAAACTTCTTAACGAAGGAGTTGTTTCTGTTTTAGTGAACAAAGGTAAAGTTGCGCAGAAATTATTTCCAGCGATTGTGCTAACTTTGATCCTCACCAACTTGGTGGAATTTCCTCATACTCGAAGTTAGTGAGTTTTGGCTATGTCTTTTAATACAATACTAATGGAATAGGCAACTATTCAAGGATATCGTGCCATACATATCCTCTGTTAGGATTATGCCCTCGAAAGCCACTCAGAAGATGTATGAGAGCGGGTATTGCACTTGTTATTATGTAAATTCTTATGAGAAGGTAATTGTTTGTTTCTTTATTTACTTGAAGTCACTGGCATTCATGACTTGTAAGTATACATAGAGAAACTAGTCCATGTATTTGAGATAAAACATTCCACTCCTTATTAGATAAGGGGTATGGCACTGGTAAAGTTTATGGCTCAAATAGTTAATCATTCGCAAGTCGATGAAACTTGACTGGGCGTTAATTTTATGTGCACACTTGTATGACATGTTCTTTGACTTGGAGAGTGCCTGCCGTCACTAATGGTTAGTGGAAGCACACGTTGTAGGTATTCCAATGGGATTAGTATACTCGAACTGACTCACCCTCAATCGTCACACGGATTTCACTCCGGGACAATCAATGACAGAATCAAAAGGTAGTGATAGGTATTCATGAACCTTCGACTTGAGGATTTAGTAGGGATGTGCTTGTCACATTAAGATTTTCACTAGAGTAG
The DNA here is from genome assembly GCA_033398695.1 of Orobanche coerulescens. Classification (NCBI taxonomy): domain Eukaryota; kingdom Viridiplantae; phylum Streptophyta; class Magnoliopsida; order Lamiales; family Orobanchaceae; genus Orobanche; species Orobanche coerulescens. Next base: position 115,347,104 of record CM065815.1, on the reverse strand, counting down.
TTAGACCCATAAATCTGAGAGATGGGGGTCAACCTCGACGTACGCCTTGACGGACAAGTAGAAGGTTCTACTAAATATAAAGATAAGATTCTTTCTCCTGTAAGTGAACAGGTATATGTCCTATGTGGTTATTGGAAAATGAGATCATAAGTGTTTGGCCAAAGCATTGGAGCTAGTTGTATTGGATACATGAGAGCTTGGCGATCTCGATTTGCATTAAATCAAACATAGAATCAAGTACATATGGGGTTTGACTGATCGTGACCCTATAACTTGATCGGGACATTTGGAAGAAGGGTTTATACATTTACTGGTATTCACGATAGAATGATTCTTGAATGATCCCTATCATTCGTTCTCAGTAAGGTTACAGTATAGGCTGCGAGACTGGCTAGGTGGTGCTATAACTCTTTGGTTCCTCCCATTACTTATTAAGATGGACTAGCGAGTTACGCATTAGGGAGACAACGGAATAATATGAAGTGGATCTCTTATTGTGAATTTAAAGACATTGGATGTCTTATTGAATTTCTTGGATAAAATTAAATCGGTCTGCTGAATTAAATAAATTACTGGGTAATTAATTTTATTCATAAATTTCTTGAAGAAATAATATCTTAATATAAATAATTGATTAGATTAATTAATTGTATATGAGACGAACTAAGCTGTATCAGTTGGGTGTGATACACGACGGTCCGTTTCACGGACCAAAACAAACTGAATCCTTCTCTATTATGATATGGGCTACCCCACTCACATGTAGGCCCCTTGTTGGTGACCTTGTCTTCATACTTTCATGTGTTGAGGAGGTTTCCTAACACTTGAGGATAAAAGGGTGATAATATGGGATCTTATCATAATCAACCCTTCACTGTGAGGCTTAGAGGTTAGCGTGGACTTTGTTATAAAACAAAGTTCATCCTCCTCCACCATAATGAAGAAAATTGGCCATCACACATAGAGAGAGAGAGAGAGAGGGAGAGAGTTCATTTTGTTCATGTTCCTACACTCTTAGAGAGAGAAAGAAAAACAAGAACAAAACATATATCACTTAGAGTGATCACAAACTTGAAAGAATCATTTCCTACTACTCTTTTCTAGTCGTATCCTTGTAGGATAATTGAGTAGTTGTTGTTCCGATCATCTCCCAGTGTGGGGCTAGTAGAGACGCGGTACTTTCGGTGTTTGGATCATCAAGGACTTATCAAATAGGATTTGCGGTCACCGGGATCAACCTCAACATTCAATCAAAGGATTTCAAGTGTATGTTTCATATCTTAACTCTTGTCCTTTTATATTAATATATACGTTGCATGATCGGTCCTCTTTAGGGGTTCGATTAAATTTGTTTTACTTCCGCTGTGCCTTCATTTTAGGCATCGAATCCCAACAGTGGTATCAGAGTGAGATCTTGCGATTGTGTATATGATATTTAGCATTTGGAATGCTTGATTGTTTATTTTTATGATTTTGAATCATAATTGTTTTAATCATTAATTTTTAGTTGTTCATCTAAAAATTATTTTTAATAATTTTATGTTATAATATAAATCTATTTTTATGTTTAAAACTAATTTAAATTTGTAATATAAATATTAGAAAAATATTATTTTTAGATTTGGGATGAAAAGACGAGCCAGAAATGTAGCCGGACCCGGCAGCTCGGAGCTGCTAGGAGGGGGCTAGCCGCTGCCGTACGGTCTAGTTTTATGAAGGACCACGCTCTGCCCGGGCCATGTTTTTTAGACTCTGTTTTATGGAGGGCGCTTTTTGGACCGCGTGGCAGCGGTCGCGGCTCTGCCCGGGCCATATGTTTTAAACTCTGTTTTTTATATTTCGTTCGGTAATTAATTTACCACAAATTACATTGGATTTAATTTGACTAAGATATAATTATGGTAATTTCATTCTTATGGGAATTAATTTAGTGAAATATTTTCTCTTCCGGAACAAGTTAAAATTAACGGTTGTGTGAATTAATTCGATTAATTCTTATGGATGGATTAATTTATATTGATTGGATCAATATTTAGATTAATTATTTATACCATTAATTTTAATGTGATTGTTGCATTATTTTTGAATGGTGATGTAGTTCATGGATATAATTTTTGAATCGTTTGTTCGATTGGGTTGTAAAGGCCGTTGTGAGCCTATTTATTTTACTAGAAATTTTGTATATGAGATGCAATTTTTGCGTTGGCCGTGGGTAGCCTTATGTATGATATGCTGTGTACGATGTAACACCCCCGATATATTCAGGAATATTACAGCGCCGTAAATCTTTTATGTAAGAATTTACAAGACTGAGGAAATGAAATGACAATAACAAATACCAACAAACAACGGCAGTGTAAATAAAATGCAACACGAGTCTGAAAACAGTACTGAAAGACAAACGTCAAACGGTGAACATTAATGCATGACCAAATCTAACATCTCATATGACAACGTACTCAAGTACTTTATTAAAACAACACAACCATAAGTCAAATTAATCTGGCCTTACCATCACTCTGTCTTGCGATATTTTGTTAAACGCAAGTGCACGTTATCGTAGACAAGTAATAAAGTGATGAGTGAGTATCGTTCCCACGAGGACCGAATCACTAAGTACCGATTTATATGTATTCTAATTTTATTTGAACAGTCGAAATTTGGGTTGCAATTAATAACTAAAGAAAATCAATAATAAACAGAAAAACGATCGCTTGAAGAAAGAAAATCAAATAATGAAAAAGTCTAGGATTGTGAATCCACCTCGGTTTATCCGAATTTACTCTCGATTATCCGAAGTTAATGATTTCCCCAATTTATTGAAGGCGAAGATTGCTAAAATACTCTACCGCCTCTCCCGAGGTCAATAGATTTTTCTAAAGGCGAATAACACACTCTATCCCTAGGTGAATTATTTCGACAATAGGCAAAAAGCACAAAATCTCCAAAAGGCCACGTAGTTCCTATGAGTATATTCCTATCTCACAAGATAAAACGGTTCTCACCAATAGTTCCTCACCAACTCTCCTCTCCCGATTCGAGTTGCGTAATTAAAACAATCCAATTATTGGCCAGACAATTGAAAGCATTAAAATCGATTGGGAAAACTCAATAGAAAAGGGAATTATATAGATAATCAAAAGTAAATCCGTCAAAACTTCGGTTTCATCAAAATCCTAGAACAGGGTTTTAGCCTGACACGCTAAAAGATAAAAATATAGAATTAATGAATGAAAGCATTGAAATCAAACGCAGATGAAGACTCGAAATCCTCCGTTCTTCTGGCTTCCGCCCTCTGCTCTTGGTGTCTTCTGCTTCTTGTCTTGATTCCTCTCTTCTGCGATCCCCTGATTCCCAAGATCCCAAGATGATCTCCTTATGACTTTAAACCCTTATTTATAATCCTCTTTTGCCTCAAAAACGCATACGTGTAATTAGGTCGAGAACAGGCTCCAAAACGGCCCAGAAACGCAGCACGTTCTGTCAAAACCGCCCCGTGGGCCACAACTCACTTAATCTGTGCCGCGGCTCATGGGGCACAGTGGGATACCTGGGCGCTGTCTATTTCTTCTGGGCCGCGGCTCACTATATCTGTGCCGCGGCTCAGAGTACAGTTTACTCGGTGTCTGCTGGCTACCTTCGTGTGCCGCAGCTCACTTGGTACGTGCCGCGGCCCCAGGCCAAAAATCGCCGTTTTCACCCGTTTTTCATCGTTTCGGCTTCCGGACTCCAATTTCCTGCAAAACATAAAATAATAGGGCATTAAAGGCTCATTTATGCAGATTTACTCATGAAAAGAATACAGAATAATGATAAATAAGCGTATAAAAAATATGCCTAACACTCTGCACCATCGTCGTCATGTAGCTCTAGTGGTTGTTTTCGCGCTCTCCTGGATCCTGAACATAAAATAAATATTCACCCCCGAAGGGGTTAGCACAACGATACTAGTAAAAGTATGATAATTATACAACAAAGATATATTCAGCAATCCTTGAATAATAAAAATAATAGTGTCGACGAGAATCACAACAAGTCTCTCCAACGAGAAACAATAACAATGCACAACACATCACATCAATCTCAACATATACGTGGTATTCCAACGATCCAGCGCACACAGCTATAGATTCCCATGATGATCCCGTCGGACCAACGCATGGTGGAAGTACTTGTCCAACGATCCAGCGCACACAGCTATAGATTCCCATGATGATCCCGTCGGACCAATGCATGGTGGACAAACAATCACAGCACATATGCACAATACAACAATAACATAACCGACATCAATACGAATAAAAATAATTAAGGTACTTGCCTTGGAAAGGTGGCAAGATCACAATGTTCTAACCATTCATATTGAAGTTTATCAATCCGGAAAATCCTTACAAACCCCGGTTTATACTTAAGGAATAATCCCTACATTCAACATCTCGGATTCACCTAGTCTAGGTGGTTACATACTCATTTCGTTCATCATAACAATCATCACAAAACAGGTCATAATTTGCAACAAATCATGTCTTAACGATAGGCACCCTCAAGGCTTAACTATCACTAATGAAAACACAAGTTTATCTAATTTAATTCCCCAAAACATGTTGTTCGGTTCATATAGTTCATAACAAGCTCGACAACCTCAGTAATCTACTCATGAACATTCCTACGAACATGAATTCCAGAGGGTTAGAGTATCACATACCGTACTACGGAAGTAACGATGAAACTTTTGGGTGAAACTCAATGATGGATGCTTGAATCCCAATCCTTAATGTCCTATGCCTTCAATAATCACCTTCTGGGCCGATACAGGGGTGGAAATATCGTGGGATGGCTCCTCCAAGTTGTGGGAATCGATTTATGGCCGGGTGTGAAAGGGGGAAATGATATGGGGTGAAGTCCTATTTATAAAACTCAGACCTTTACGTACGTTATCCTCACAGCATTACGTACGTTATCGCCTTAACGTACACTATCTGAAATATTTAGCGTGCGTTAACGTCCGACAGTAGCTACTACCTCATTTTTTACCTCCTTAACGTACGTTAACCATTTCCTTTTACGTACGTAATAAGACCTGTTTAGCGTACGCTATCTTAGTCCTTTAGCGTACGTTAAACCTTCTTGACTTGCTTTTTCAAAAAAGCTATCCGGATCACGCGGGAATCTTATCCCTATCCTTCCCCATCCCAACATGGCCCATATGCCGACCAACCTTATCTGCTTGACTGCCTATTACGTATGCTATGCTTCGTCCATAGCGTACGCTATCCTCAATTCATAACGTACATTAAGCTCATCTGCTAGCGTACGTTATGACGTAGCTGCATGCATGAATTTGCAAATTCTTCCTAGTATGATCATGACTGCTTGGAATACGAAAACGGGAAAAAATCACACTTCAATTATAGATACCAAAAATTCGAATATTACAAGGTTCAAATACAGATGAAAATACTCAACAATTATCCTGATATTACATATGAGACCTAACATCGCACACGCTGTGAGCGTGGTAACTAGGTTTCAGGCAAACCCTAGAAAGGAACATTGGATCGCCGTAAAGAACGTTCTCAAGTACTTAAGAAGGACTAGAGATTTGGTTCTTATGTATGGTGGTGGAGAACTTAATGTAAAGGGCTTCACTGATTCAGACTTCCAAGGACAGAAAGACGACTCGATGTCTACTTCTGGCTATATTTTTACACTTAATGGAGGAGCAGTATCTTGGTGTAGCACCAAGCAGAGCGCGACTGCTGATTCCACCTGTCATGATGAGTATCAAGCGGCCTCAGAGGCCTCTAAGGAATGATTTTGGATTAAGAAGTTTCTGGGTGAACTTCAAGTGACACCATGTGCTGAGCTGCCTGTTATGTTATGTGCGATAACGATGGAGATGTAGCATAGGCCAAGGAGCCAAGGTTTCGTAACAGTACGTAACATATTGAGAGAAAGTATCATCTCGTGATAAAATTTGTTCGCAAAGGATACATTGTGCTGCATAGAGTAGAATCCGAAGACAATGTCGCTGATCCAATTACCAAGCCACTTTCTCAGATAAGCTTGGAGAGTCGTCTGGAGAATATGGGTATTAGATACCATAGTGTATGGCATTGAGTGCAAGTGCGAGATTGTTAGGAATATGCCTCGAATTTCCCTCAGATGATGTATGAGCGAGGGCATTGTACTTGTTATTATGTAAATTCTTATCAAAAGACAATTGTTTGTTTGTTTATTTACTAGAAGTCACTGGCATTCTTAACTTGTAAATATACATAGAGAAAGTAGTCCATGTATTTGACAGAAAATATTCCACTCCTTATTAGACATGGGGAACGACACTGGTAAAGATTATGGCTCAAATACTTAATCGTTCGCAAGTCTATGAAACCTGAGTGGGCGTTAAGTTTATGCGAAGACTTGTATGACGTGTTCTTTGACTTGGAGAGTGCCCGTCGCCAATAATGGTTAGTTGGAGCACATGTTGTAGGTATGCTAACGGGATTAGTATACTCGAACCAACTCACCCTCGATTTGTTATACGGATTTCACTCTAGGACAGTCAATGACAGAACCAAAAGGTCATGATAGGTATTCGTGAACTTTCGACTTGAGGATTTAGTAGGGATGTACTTGTGACATTAAGACTTTCACTAGAGTAGTTAGACCCAGAAAGCTGAGAGATGGGGGTCAACCTCGACGTACGTCTTGACGGACAAGTATCAGGTTCTACTAAATACCAAGATAGGATTCTTTCTCCTGTTAGTGAATAGGTATATGTCCTATATGGTTATTGGTAAATGAGATCATAAGTCTTTGGCCAAAGCATTGGAGCTAGTTGTATTGGATACACGATATCTCGGTGATCTCGACTTGCATTAATCCAAACAGAGAGTCAAGTACAGATCGGGCTTGACTAATCGTGACCCTATAACATGATCGGAACATTTGAAATAAGGGTTTATATGTTTACTGATATTCAAGACAGAATGGTTCTTGAATGATCCCTATCATTCGTTCTCAGTAAGGTTACAGTATGGGCCGCGGGACTGGTAGGTTGTGCTATAACTCTTTGGTTCCTCCCATTGCTTACTGAGACGGACCTACTGAGTCACGAATTAAGGAGACTATGGAATAATATGAAGTGGATCTCTTATTGTAAATTTTAAGACATTGGATGTCTTATTTAATTTATTGAATAAATTAAATCGGTCTGGTGAATAATAAATTACTGGCTAATTAATTTAATTCATGAATAATTATTTCTTGAAGAAATAATATCTTAATATAATTAATTGATTAAATTAATTAATTATCCATGAGACAAACCAAAGTGTATCAGTCGTACGGATACACCACGGTATGTTTCACGGAACTGAATCCTTCTCTATTATGATATGGGCCGCCCCACTCACATGTAGGTCCCTTGTTGGTGACTTTGTCTTCATACTTGCATGTGTTGAGGAGGTTTCCTAACACTTGAGGACAACACAATGTAAGATGGGAACTTATCATAATCAACCCTTAAATGTGAGGCTTGGAGGTTAGTGTGGACTTTATTATAAAACAAAGTTCATCCTCCTCCACCAAAATGAAGAAAATCGGCCATCACACATAGAGAGAGAGAGAGAGTTCATTTTGTTTATGTTCTTACACTCTTAGAGAGAGAACGAAAAACAAGACCAAAACATATATCAGTTAGAGTGATCACAAACTTGAAAGAATCATTTCCTACTACTCTTTTCTAGTCGTGTCCTTGGAGGATAATTGAGTAGTTGTTGTTCCGATCATCTCCTGGCGCGTGGCTGGTAGAGACGCGGTGCTTTTGGCATTTGGATCATCAAGGACTTATCAAATCGGATTTGCGGTCACCGAGATCAACCTCAACATTCAATTAAAGGACTTCAATGGTATGTATTCATATTTTAAATCTTATCCTTTTATATTCATATATACGTTGCATGATCGGTCCTCTTTAGGTGTTCGGTTAAATTTTTTTGCTTCCGCTGCACCTTCGTTTTAGGCATCGAATCCCAACATCCTCAATGACACCAATGATTGGTTCCTCCCAAGTAATTCAAGGGAGGGGACCTGCTCATTTTTTGCTACCTAATGGTATCCATCAATGTCACAAATGCTCTTTATGCCCCAAGAGAACCTTGACAAGTTTTAGGGACATCTGTGCCTATGGTTATCACCTTGATACATATTGTGAGAATGAGATAGAATTTTTATGTGTTACTCTATCAAAATGCAGAATACACCATGTTCTCGAGAAACTAATGAGTCTAAGTAGTGGTTTATACCAAACTATAATAAGGGTTATTGAATCTTATGTTCTGAGTCATGAACTTTGTGATTCCGAAGCATACCAACTGTGGCATGGACCGACTTGGTCACCTTGGACGCGACATGATGATTCAAATTTTGAAAACACACACAGTCATTCATTTTCATGTCCATAAAATGATTTGAAGCACTGCTCGATATCGATATTGATGTGAGCAAGTCTGATACCGAATCATCGGGATTGAAGATCGCACACCCTGATGAGGTTGACAGTGCATCTTCTGCAAGTCCCGAGGCTTCCATGGCAATTTCCAATGCACATAAATTGTCTTGTAAGGCCTGTTCACTAACAAATTTGATACCTTCTCCATCCTTTGCTAAAGACTCGACACAAAATATTCGCTTCTTACAAAGAATACTAGGAAACATTTGTGGACCTATTCAGCCAGAGTGCGAATTATTCAGATATTTTATGGTTCTGGTTGACGCATCGACGCGATGGTCACACGTCGCTCTGCTATCCATAAGAAACGCTACATTTGCTAAGCTCCTCGCACATATTATCAAGTTATGGGCTAACCACTCTGACTTTCCAATCTCATCATTAAGATTAGGCAACACTGGTGAGTTTATGTCAAAGTCCTTCAATGACTATTACATGTCGATTTGGATTGAGGTTGAGCATTCATTCGCGGAATGGCCTTGCTGAGGCTATGATTAAGCAGATACATCTTATAGCCCGAGCATTGGTATTGCACACCAACCTGCCGAATTCTGCCTAGGGTTACGCAATTTTTACTGCAACTATACTTATTTGTAGGTCACAAGGCATCAGATATAAGTCTAGAGGAGGTTGAATAGACTTATAAAATCTTTTCCAAATAACTGTTTAGATCAACACAGTTGCAGTAAATGCAGATAAGGTTACTCGGCTGATATGAATCCAGTTAACCATTGTCAGCTGTAAAATGGTTTTGTGTAATGACAGCTGACTTTGAATGCAACAGTTAATATGAATGCAACAGTTAAGTATGATGTTAAGACATTAAATCACACAGCACTTTATAGAGGTTTCAGAGGTGAGGTAATCCTCTACTAGTCGTCCACTTCTCTCCAAACCACTTGGAGACTAATTCAACATAACTTTCAACCAGTGAAATTAATGTTACAATGAATTCTGTTACAACAGCTTCCAATCAGTGGAAACCCGTGGCTGTTGCAACTCCTTCCCTTAGTTGCTTAACACCTCTTGATTGAAAATCCGTGGATGCCTCAACAACTCGCAAGCTGCCTATCACCTTCCAATCAAGAACCCATAGATGTCTTACAACCTCACACTTTCAAGAACCTTGTTCAAGAAAGTACCCCTTACTCAAACTTAAAGATAAGAGTGTTGTATTCTCCAACTTTAAGAGCTTCTCAGTTTTTTCTTTAAGATCTTGCATCTTCATGATGCTATATATTTGCTTTGTGTTTGCTTTGATTGTTTTGATTGCTTTGTAAGTATTGTTCCCATCATACTTATGCTCAAGTGTTCTTCAGGTATTTATAGTATGATTTTTTAGCTCTTCGTAGCGGCTGCATCTTGTAATAAATCCGTCCGTTGGAGATTGGACTTTATTATTTGTTTTTATCATCTCTCTGCAACGCTTTGTCTCTTTCTTCAAATCTGATTGTTTGAAGATGTATGTTGCCGTTGCGCTGCTTTCCTTTCGATTACTATAATTAGTAAGTCTTCGGGGCATGAATCTTTAAGGAATTAAATATTCCTTAACATCTGGGAATCAATTACTTTGTTCTCTTGCTTTAAATAAGTCTGCACGTGATTTTTTGTCATTGCTGACTTTTCAACATTTGCTGAAGTGGACATAGTTGATGCCAAAACTTGGCTGATATTCCGTCTTTGATAAAGCTCAGCTGACAATTCCTTTTGGTCAAACCTGGCTGATATGTTGGTCAAACTGGTTGATGTTATGCCTGGACAAAACCTGGCTGATATCCGGTCTTGAAAGTTTGTTGCTATTTCCCTTGGTCAAACTTAATTGATATTATGTTTTGACCGAACATGGCTGATGTATGTCTGGTCAACCTTAACTGAAATTTTTCTTTGACCAAACCCAGTTGATATTATAGATGTTTCGTACTTAGCCAAAATTCTCTTCAGAGATATTCAGCTGGACTTCTGACTTGGTCATCCGGCTGATATTTTCCTTGGATCGAAATTCGACTGATGTTTTATTGGTCAACCTTAGCTGATATCTGGCATTGACCAAAACCCGGCTGATATATGCATGTTCTATAGTTGGTCATTTTTCTACCTGATCAACATGATCAATACTTAGCCTAATTCTATAAAGGCCTATAGAAGATACTCATTTGGTTCTTGTTTTCAATAACAAGTACATTGATACAAAGTAATCTTTGACTACATGAATGACATTATCCAAATTTTAAATTATATTTCTAACATATTCCCCCTATTTTGATGATGGCAAAACTTAATGTTCAAATGTAGTAAAATCATCATACAGACAAGTAAAATAACTGAAAATGTAAAGATATAGTTTGTTTGAGACAACTAGAGGTTGTCATTCAAGTCGAATGTAATAAGATTTCAATATTTGAGATTACAATATAGTCCTTAATGAAAAATTACAAAAAAAATACAAGTAAAGATTACAAGTGAATAACAGAAAAAAAACTTAAGTTCTCCCTCTTCCTCTTCCTTTTCCTCTGATTCTTGCTGGAGGTAGAGACTTCAATAGCTTCATTCCAATGGGCCTTTGAACTACTGGGATTAGCCCATACTTCTTCTTGACTACAATAGATGCAAATGTCTGATCTTCATGGGAGGTATACTTGTTCTTTATGCATAGATTCTTTATTTCCCTCTAAAGTGCTTCATCATACAGCTTTCCATTTATGTCAATTGGAGGTTCCTGTGGGCTGAAATCAGGGAGTTTTGGATAAGCATTGAAATCCTCTTCAGCTACCTTTTTCAGAATCTCCCACAAATTTGTCCAATTCATTTCCATGTAGTCAATGAAGATCTATTGAGGAGTGTAGTTAGGGTTTTGGAGGATTTCCCATAAATAATATTTTTCAATAAAACCTTTCCTGGCAGTCCCCTATTTATTTCCAACTTCTTCTGGAAGAAATTCCTCAACATGGTATAGTTCTTTGCCTTTCTAGCTCAGAGGCACAACTAGTTCTTGCCTACTTCCCTCCTTCTTAGCTGCAGGTGCTTCTAAAGGTCCAACTGTACTTTTTCTTTTAAGGGAACTTGAGGTTACAGCTTCAGGATAATGGATGACTTTAGGTGTAGGTGAGCTTCTGGGGCTATAGATAGTGCCTCTTGCTTCTACTTGGATCTCATTTCGTCCCCCTTTTTGCTAGCGGCCATAACTTGGGCTAGCTGATCCTCCACCTTATGCATGAAATCTTTCCTGATCCTCAAGGATTTCTTCAGCTTCTTCTTATTTTGGGACACTTGGGAGTGTCATGAGTGGAACTTCAGAAAGAAGATTTTGAGCATGATCTTCTTACAGTATCACTCGATAGGTTGAGCTGGTTGATATGCGAATGTGATAAGTAGAGGTGTAGCTAGGGTTGTGATGACTTAAGAGATCTCATCTGCCTTTTCTTCTGGGGACTCATCTGAGTAGTCCACCACTCCCTTCCGTCTTGGGAGATGATTCTGGAGATGATGTGACTTGAACTATTTCTTCTTTCTCAGGTGACTTCCTTCTGTTTAATAGTTTGCAGAGGGGGATATTGTCACTGTTTGCACTATCTTCAGGTGCAAGTGTAGGTGCAGGTGCATGAGGATGTGAGGTGCCTTCATCTGCAGCTAACTTTTCTGATGGGATGTTAGCGGCAGTTTCTCCAGCTACAGTCGGAGCAGGCAGAATCTCAGCTGCGGTTTTCTCAGCTATAATTGGGATTTCAACTGTGGTTTTCTCAGATGCACTTTTCTCAGCTGCAATTGACTCAACTTCTTCTTCTTCCGAGTGTGTGGCTGCTTTGTATAAAGATGTTCCAGACTTCATCCATTGAAGCAACTCCAAGGATCTTGGCTGGTTATGTGCATATTTCTCCATGGCAGCTTGGTCCAAGTGATATAGTCCCTTGCTGCTGTGAAAGTTCTCTGCCTTCCCTCTGGCCTTGCCCAGAAATTCCAGAATCCAACTATTTGGGTTCCAAAGGCCAGTTTCTGTACAAATTTCTTCAGTATTCCAACTGACTTTATTTACCTCTATGACTAATTTGCCTGTAGATGAAATCGAGCTAATTAATCCTTTGATTTTGAATCATGGTGCACATGACGATGTATTTTGAAGAATACAACTGGTCATAGCTTCCAGACATCCTCATCACGATTTTGTTGGTGATGTCCATCATGTATCTGTATTCGTTCTGGAGATCAGACTTCCTGGATGTAAATTTCATCTTCATCAGATGTTCAGGTAGTTTAAGGCAGTGCCACAAGTCCACAGGTTTTTGCTTCAGGGCCTCAATTGCAATACCCCGGTTCTCCACTTTGGATTCATCATCTACAGTCTGTTTGGTTATGACGATTGGTTCTCTAATTATTGATCCTGCTCGGTAACTTGAGCTTCCTTGTAGAAACGGATGACAGCCTCTTTGAACAGTTGTGAGGAATTGGTGTCCAAAATGATAGATTCCATTCTTCTTCATCCTACAGATTAGGTCCGCCATTAACAAGGAGTTATTTGATTCCAGTAGTCCGAGAAAATCTACCACGATGCTGAAGATTATTTGCTCTTTCAACATCTTCAGGTTGATGTTCTTGAAGTAGGTAGTGGTGTTCATATCTGCAGATTTTTCGAATTTTTAGTGCAGTGGTATTCTAGGTGTTGCTCTTCTAGAAAAAACTAGGGTTTTTTTTTGCTTGAGAGTTTTGAAGACGATAAGGTTTTTGATGAATTTTAGTTGTCTTAAGTAGTTATTCTAAGAGTTGGTTTTAAAAAAATAATTCTTTGTTTTTCCCACGGGGTTTTGTTTGACTTGGAAAGATGTTTTACTGAGGCAACATCTTATGCACCATGATACTATTAATGCTCGACACTGGGGGAGTGTTCTGGGATATCCTTCCTTTGTTGGTATCTTTCCTAATACTGGTTGTAGGAAGATACATAGATATAAGGTTCTAGATCCTTCTCTAGATAGTAGGATCCCATTAGGAGTCTTACTTTAACTAGCAATCCTTTGTATGGGAGGACTCTCATTGTAATACCTATATAAAGGCCCCATCTATCAGTGTTATGAATACAATTGATTGATTCATCTTTACAGCTTTCTTACTTTCTCCTGAAATAATATTATTAATTTATTATTAATATCACCATCCACCTTCCTCGCCACGCTCAGACTTCGCCTAGCCTAAAAGGAAATTATAAAAAGGGGTGATTTTTTGATAACTTCATGGGACATATCAGTTCATAACATTAGTAATAATAAATAATATTATCGGTCAACATTTTAACAAACATTTCATCATATGATCCGTGGGTTTCCCCATAGTCCCTGAATCCACGCATCGCGCACAATACCCTGACCGAATCTTACATCTTATATTTTATCTTTGCGCGACACTATGTGCACATAGTTATGCTCAAAGGAAAATATTCCTCCCCAAAGGTGAATTGTACTGCTCGAAGGCGAATCATACTCCCCGAAGGAGAATCATAACATTTTAAAATCATAGTATTATTGCACAATATATATGAATTGGGGCATTAAAAAAGTATTTGAATTAGATTTCCTTAAATATAAAGAATCTTGACTCGACAATGCACTGCAAGGTATGCTCCTACTCCTCAGAATCCACGCTATTATCTACACATAAGTTTAATATAGTGTGTAAGTATTTATATTAATTATTAGATAATTAATATTTTAAAAAATCATCAGATGGAATTCATCTAATTTTACAAGTCAAAATAGACTGTTTTGAAAATAAGCAGTATATGTAGGAGGTAATTCTATAATTTAATATAACTCAGCTGGACTGGATTGACTATTTGGTGCATAGTCCAAAGATTGGGTCTGGATTGAATAAATTGAAATAGTGTGGGATATAAAAAACCTACTTAGGGTTTTTTTCTCGGCCGACAACACTCTTAAATCCCTCCTCTCCCGTAAGTCTCTTTCTCTCTCCTCTGAAGCACAACTCGGCCTAAGAATATGCCGAAGGGGGAAAAGTATCTATTTATTAAAGTAAATACACAGTGTGTGCCTTAGTCTACAGGTTAATAGGCTCTCCTAGTTACTGTAGGACTAGGCCTGTTAGAATGTTCCAGAATATGTAATATCTCCCTATTTAAAGGACCCTGTCAATGAGAATATATTCATCGTGTTCCCTAATTCTCATCTTGTATGCTTTTACTTCAACACGTTATCAGCACGTCATCGCTCTCAAGAAGACAGAAATTTTTTTTACTCCTCCTCCAATGAGAATTCATCCAAAATTAACAAAAAAACAGTAAAATCTGCTGAACCCCCAAATCCCGGTCATCATCTTCACCAAGCAAATTGCGGTAGAACCCTATCCATCTTCAGTCGCACGACTCACGTGAACATAAGTCGGACCCCAAGCACCCACCTTTAGTCGCGCTACTCCCATCGTCCGACCCACTAAGAACCATCAGATCCACATCGGCCCGTCTCCGATCGGAACCTATCCTACGTCGGCACTTCAGAAAAGCCATCAAACTTTGGTGGATGCATCTTCACCACTTCTTGAAGCCATTTGTCTCCTCGATACCCCAAGTGTGGAACACCCTTATGTCCCTCCCCCGGTTGTAAACCTATCGCCACTTGCGTACTGTCTACCACTTGAGCGAATTGTGTCATCTAATTGACCACTTGACGAAGCACATCGGGAACAGCAAGATTATCATTTACCTCTACAATTAGCTCTCTATTATTGTTGGCAGATTCCTATTGCTCGCCATAACTGAGATCAGTCTGATTTGACAGAGAATCAGGGACAGAGGGCGAAGCTTCTCTTCCAGCATTTGCGCGTCTGCGTCCACGACCGTGACCATGTCCATGACCTCTTCTCAACATACTGTAAGTATACATACTCAATATACGAGGAACAATTTCGTCTAAAGTTTAATTATCGTAAAAGACATTACATTAAAGGACAATAATAGAGTTTTAGGAAACTTACAACCACAGCTCGCATGAAGATGTAGGTGGTATAGTGATGTTTATTCGCGGGCGGTCAACCAAAAGACACATTTGGACCCTAAATTAACCCAACTGTCAAGATACCCATGAATCTCAGCTCCAATACCATATTCTGTAACACCCCGATATATTCAGGATTATTACAGCGCCGTAAACCCTTTATATAAGGATATACTAGGTTGAGAATTTAAAAACAGCATTTATAAAATTATACAAGCAGAATTATTATCACAAATCGGGTTTTTTGAGAATCAAAGACAAACACCGAAGAGAAATTTATCAATACATGACCAATCAAATCAACAAAAAAAAAAAACAATGTACTCGAGTACTTATTCAATCACGACACAACTGAAACGACTTTCCCGACCGTAAACATCACTTTACACCCTTGTCATCATACTGCTCTTGTGGTTGTTTTCCATCTCTCCTGGATTCTGAACATAAAACATATATCCACCCCCAAGTGTTTAACACAACAATGCTAGTACAAGTACGATAATTATTCAACAACTGATTTTTCGACCATTCATGAAGAATAGAAATACGAGAAGACTGATAATTCATTTCACAACAAGACAATCACAACATATATATGGTAATCCGATGATCAGGGGTTCACTTCATAGATCCTAAGATGATCCCATCGGACCAACACGAGGTGGAAAATCGTCCAATGATCCAGCATACGCTAGCATAGATCCCAAGATGATCCCGTCGGACCAAAATGAGGTGGACAAACGATAACGACACATATGCATGACAACACGAGTAACATGAATACGATAAATATATTTAAAGTACTTGCCTGAGAAAGACGACAAAGATTAAATACTCGATGCACGTAAATACGCTCGAAGGTCGTCCCTTCGCTCAACCACTTGCAAGATTCGGACCTTATACAAAATAAATAATGAAGAGTTCAATTTGTATATACGTGACTAGTACACGAGCATCTAACGTTCCTAACTATGATTGGTTAAATCATCCTACGTCCGGTTGGTTCACGGTTCAAATACTCGACGAGCACTTAGTCGGACTTCCAATATACATCATGCAAACTGAATTCCAATAATGGGGCTAACTCTATGATGTCTACATAATTCAAGTATATTCATGTCATCAAGAATTCAATACTCGAACAGATGATTATCAACTTATACATGTATGGTGCAGCTACTCATCGGCCCTTATCAAAAATGTGATTGTGATGAACTGTTACGTATTTTCTGTGAACGCAAGTGCACGTTGTCGTATACAAGTAATAAAGTGATGAGTAAAGTATCGTTCCCTCGAGGACTGATGTGCTAATTACCAATTTATAAGTATTTCTAATTTTATTTGAACGACCGAAAAATTTTGGGGTTGAACAATTATTAATAAATAAATATTGCGATAACTAAATTAAACAAGAAAATCAATAATCCGATAAAAGGAGTTTCAAATAGGATAAGAATCTAGGATTAAGAATTCACCTCGATTAATCTAAATTAATCTTGATTTAAGTAAGTTATGCAATTTCCTAATTAATTGAAAGCGAAGATTATCTAATTTAATCTAATGCCCCTTCCGAGGTCAGTAAAATTTTCCAACACAAACAATTCACTCTATTCCTAGGTGAGTTAATTCGACATTAGCCAAAAAGATCTATAATCTTCAAAATATCGAAGCTTCATAATTCTTATGAGTATATTCCTATCTTACAAGATAAAATGGTTTTCTCCCAATTCTTATGAGTATATTACTATATCACTACTCACTATCCTCTTACGATTCAAGTTAAGCAGCTAGAACGATTCAATCATCGGCCACACAATTGAAAGCATTAAAAATAATCGGGGAAAACTCAATAGAAAAGGGAAAACTATCAATAATGTAAAATCAATAATTAATTCGTCATAATTTCGGTTTCATCTAAATCCTAGAATAAAGGAGTCTATCCCGAAATGCTAGAAATCAATATAAAAACACAAGAATTAAACATAAGGGTCAAGAATTTCAAACACGGTTGAAGAACTCGTCTCCTTCCGTCTTCTTGCCTTCGTCTCCCTTCTCTACTCTGTTCTCTGCTGCTAGGTCTTCTGTTCTCCTCCGATTTGATACCCTCTTTTCTGTCCTTCTCCCAGCTTTTATAACCTTCCCATGCCTCTAATTCGCGTCCCGAAAATTAGGTCTTCTTCCGCTCCAAAACGGCCAAAATCGCTAAGTATCACCAGGGTTCCCGCCGCTGCAGGCCGCGGCCTGGAGTAAGTGAGCCGCAGCCCTAGCAACTCCGCTTCCCAGGTCTGGGTGAAAAGGTGGTACGGCCCGCAGCCCATATAGAGTGTGCTGCGGCCCCCGGTACAGTTTGTGCCGCGTTACTTTGTGACGTGGCCCAACTCTGTGTGATGTCGTTTTTGGCCTGTTTTTCTTTGTTCAAGCTTCAGGACTTTAATTTCCTTCTAAACATGTAAACATCATGCACTAGGAGCTCATTTATGTAGAATTACACCAAAAATAGCGATAAAATAATGACAATAAAGTGTATAAAAATATATGTAACAAATACCCCCAAACTTAAACCTTTGCTTGTCCTCAAGCAAAAATCAGTTTCAAACAAACTGCAAGTATCATGGACAATCATGCAAATCCATAGCGCCCAAGTGATTAATACTACCCTGAAAATCTCAAAGAATAATACGAATATCGTACTAGGGAGTCACATTCCAGACAATGATTCCTCAAGGTAACCATTTTTAGTCTAATCTCAGCCATGAAGAAAGTCCAGGCTCAAGGATCAACAAACGTGAAATGAGCCGACCGACAATATGAATGTTGAAGTTATAACAAGCTAACTCGCCTAGTCCCACAGCCTCGTGACATAAACATAAGAAATGCAGCACAAATGACATTTCCGGGACAGCAATTGGAAGAATCCTAGGGTGGATTT
Source organism: Orobanche coerulescens (assembly GCA_033398695.1). Taxonomy (NCBI): domain Eukaryota; kingdom Viridiplantae; phylum Streptophyta; class Magnoliopsida; order Lamiales; family Orobanchaceae; genus Orobanche; species Orobanche coerulescens. The sequence continues at coordinate 115,328,665 of CM065815.1, read as the reverse complement.
CCATTCTACTAAATACAAATATAAGATTCTTTCTCCTGTAAGTGAACAGGTATATGTCCTATGTGGTTATTGGCAAATGAGATCATAAGTGTTTGGCCAAAGCATTGGAGCTAGTTGTATTGGATACATGAGAGCTTGGCGATCTCGATTTGCATTAAATCAAACATAGAATCAAGTACATATGGGGTTTCACTGATCGTGACCCTATAACTTGATCGGGACATTTGGAAGAAGGGTTTATACATTTACTGGTATTCACGATAGAATGATTCTTGAATGATCCCTATCATTCGTTCTCAGTAAGGTTACAGTATAGGCTGCGAGACTGGCTAGGTGGTGCTATAACTCTTTGGTTCCTCCCATTACTTATTAAGATGGACTAGCGAGTTACGCATTAGGGAGACAACGGAATAATATGAAGTGGATCTCTTATTGTGAATTTGAAGACATTAGATGTCTTATTTAATTTCTTGGATAAAATTAAATCGGTCTATTGATTTAAATAAATTACTGGGTAATTAATTTTATTCATAAATTTCTTGAAGAAATAATATCTTAATATAAATAATTGATTAGATTAATTAATTGTATATGAGACGAACTAAGCTGTATCAGTTGGGTGTGATACACGACGGTCCGTTTCACGGACCAAAACAAACCGAATCCTTCTCTATTATGATATGGGCTACCCCACTCACATGTAGGTCCCTTGTTGGTGACCTTATCTTCATACTTGCATGTGTTGAGGAGGTTTCCTAACACTTGAGGACAAAAGGGTGATAATATGGGATCTTATCATAATCAACCCTTCAGTGTGAGGCTTAGAGGTTAGCGTGGACTTTGTTATAAAACAAAGTTCATCCTCCTCCACCACAATGAAGAAAATTGGCCATCACACACACATAGAGAGAGAGAGAGAGAGAGAGAGAGAGAGAGAGTTCATTTTGTTCATGTTCCTACACTCTTAGAGAGAGAAAGAAAAACAAGAACAAAACATATATCACTTAGAGTGATCACAAACATGAAAGAATCATTTCCTACTACTCTTTTCTAGTCGTATCCTTGTAGGATAATTGAGCAGTTGATGTTCCGATCATCTCCTAGTGTGGGGCTAGTAGAGACGCGGTGCTTTCGGCGTTTGGATCATCAAGGACTTATCAAATAGGATTTGCGGTCACCGGGATCAACCTCAACATTCAATCAAAGGATTTCAAGTGTATGTTTCATATCTTAACTCTTGTCCTTTTATATTAATATATACGTTGCATGATCGGTCCTCTTTAGGGGTTCGATTAAATTTGTTTTACTTCCGTTGCGCCTTCATTTTAGGCATCGAATCCCAACAGTGGTATCAGAGTGAGGTCTTGGGATTGTGTATACGATATTTAGCATTTGGAATGCTTGATTGTTTATTTTTATGATTTGGAATCATAATTATTTTAATCATTAATTTTTAGTTGTTCATCTAAAAATTATTTTTAATAATTTTATGTTATAATATAAATCTATTTTTCTATTTAAAAACTAATTTAAATTTGTAATATAAAGATTAGAAAAATATTATTTTTAGATTTGGGATGAAAAGACGAGCCAGAAATGTGGCCGGACCCGGCAGCTCGGAGCTGCTAGGAGGGGGCTAGCCGCTGCCGTACGGCCCAGTTTTATGAAGGACCACGCTCTGCCCGAGCCATGTTTTTTAGACTCTGTTTTATGGAGGGCGCTTTTTGGACCGCGTGGCAGCGGTCGCTGCTCTGCCAGGGCCATGTGTTTTGGACTCTGTTTTTTATATTTCGTTCGGTAATTAATTTACCACAAATTACATTGGATTTAATTTGACTAAGATATAATTATGGTAATTTCATTCTTATGGGAATTAATTTAATGAAATATTTTCTCTTCCGGAACAAGTTAAAATTAACAGTTGTGTGAATTAATTCGATTAATTCTTATGGATGGATTAATTTATATTGATTGGATCAATATTTAGATTAATTATTTATACCATTAATTTAATGTGATTGTTGCATTATTTTTGAATGGTGATGTAGTTCATGGATATAATTTTTGAATCGTTTGTTCGATTGGGTTGTAAAGGCCGTTGTGAGCCTATTTATTTTACTAGAAATTTTGTATATGAGATGCAATTTTTGCGTCGACCGTGGGTAGCCTTATGTATGATATGCTGTGTACGATGTAACACCCCCGATATATTCAGGAATATTACAACGCCGTAAATCTTTTATGTAAGAATTTACAAGACTGAGGAAATGAAATGACAATAAAAATACCAACAAACAACGACAGTATAAAAAAAATGCAACACGAGTCTGAAAACAGTACTGAAAGACAAACGTCAAACGGTGAACATTAATACATGACCAAATCTAACATCTCATACGACAACATACTCAAGTACTTTATTAAAACAACACAACCATACGTCAAATTAATCCGGCCTTAAAATCACTCTACACCCTCGTCGTCATGTAGCTCTAGTGGTTGTTTTCGCGCTCTCCTGGATCCTGAACATAAAACAAATATTCACACCCGAAGGGGTTAGCACAACGATACTAGTACAAGTACGATAATTATACAACAAAGATATATTCAGCAATCCTTGAATAATAAAAATAATAGTATCGACGAGAATCACAACAAGTCTCTCCAACGAGAAACAATAACAATGCACAACACATCACATCAATCTCAACATATACGTGGTATTCCAACGATCCAGCACACACAGCTATAGATTCCCATGATGATCCCGTCGGACCAACGCATGGTGGAAGTACTTGTCCAACGATCCAGCGCACACAGCTATAGATTCCCATGATGATCCCGTCGGACCAACGCATGGTGGACAAACAATCACAGCACATATGCACAATACAACAATCAACATAACCGACATCAATATGAATAAAAATAATTAAGGTACTTGCCTTGGAAAGGTGGCAAGATCACAATGTTCTAACCATTCATATTGAAGTTTATCAATCCGGAAAATCCTTACAAACCCCGGTTTATACTTAAGGAATAATCCCTACATTCAACATCTCGGATTCACCTAGTCTAGGTGGTTACATACTCATTTCGTTCATCATAACAATCATCACAAAACTGGTCATAATTTGCAACAAATCATGTCTTGACGATAGGCACCCTCAAGGCTTAACTATCACTAATGAAAACCCAAGTTTATCTAATTTAATTCCCCAAAACATGTTGTTCGGTTCATATAGTTCATAACAAGCTCGACAACCTCAGTAATCTACTCATGAACATTCCTACGAACATGAATTCTAGAGGGTTAGAGTATCACATACCGTACTACGGAAGAAACAATGAAACTTTTGGGTGAAACTCAATGTTGGATGCTTGAATCCCAATCCTTAATGTCCTATGCCTTGAACAATCACCTTCTGGGCCGATACAGGGGTGGAAATATCGTGGGATGGCTCCTCCAAGTTATGGGAATCGATTTATGGCCGGGTGTGAAAGGGGGAAATGATATGGGGTGAAGTCCTATTTATAAAACTCAGACCTTTACGTACGTTAACCTCACAGCATTACGTACGTTATCGCCTTAACGTACACTATCTGAAATATTTAGCGTGCGTTAACATCCGAAAGTAGCTACTACCTCATTTTTTACCTCCTTAACGTACGTTAACCATTTCCTTTTACGTACGTAATAAGCCCTGTTTAGCGTACGCTATCTTAGTCCTTTAGCGTACGTTAAACCTTGTTGACTTGCTTTTTCAAAAAAGCTATCCGGATCACGCGGGAATCTTATCCCTATCCTTCCCCATCCCAACATGGCCCATGTGCCGACCAACCTTATCTGCTTGACTGCCTATTACGTATGATATGCTTCGTCCATAGCGTACGCTATCCTCAATTCATAACGTACATTAAGCTCATCTGCTAGCGTACGTTATGATGTAGCTGCATGCATGAATTTGCAAATTCTTCCTAATATGATCATGACAGCTTGGAATACGAATACGGGAAAAAATCACACTTCGATTATAGATACCAAAAATTCGAATATTACAAGGTTCAAATACAGATGAAAATACTCAACAATTATCCCGATATTACATATGAGACCTAACATCGCACATGCTGTGAGCGTGGTAACTAGGTTTCAGGCAAACCCTAGAAAGGAATATTGGATCGCCGTAAAGAATGTTCTCAAGTACTTAAGAAGGACTAGAGATTTGGTTCTTATGTATGGTGGTGGAGAACTTAATGTAAAGGGCTTCACTGATTCAGACTTCCAAGGACAGAAAGACGACTCGATGTCTACTTCTGGCTATATTTTTACACTTAATGGAGGAGCAGTATCTTGGTGTAGCACCAAGCAGAGCGCGACTGCTGATTTCACCTGTCAGGCTGAGTATCAAGCGGCCTCAGAGGCCTCTAAGGAATGATTTTGGATTAAGAAGTTTCTGGGTGAACTTCAAGTGACACCATGTGCTGAGCTGCATGTTATGTTTTGTGCGATAACGATGGAGATGAAGCACATGCCAAGGAGCCAAGGTTTCGTAACAATACGTAACACATTGAGAGAAAGTATCATCTCGTGAGAGAATTTGTTCGCAAAGGATACATTGTGCTGCATAGAGTAGAATCAGAAGACAATGTCGCTGATCCAATTACCAAGCCACTTTCTCAGATAAGCTTGGGGAGTCATGTGGAGAATATGGATATTAGATACCATAGTGTGTGGCATTGAGTGCAAGTGCGAGATTGTTAGGGATATGCCTCGAATTTCCCTCAGAGGATGTATGAGCGAGGGCATTGTACTTGTTATTATGTAAATTCTTATCAAAAGACAATTGCTTGTTTGTTTATTTACTAGAAGTCACTGGCATTCTTGACTTGTAAATATACATAGAGAAACTAGTCCATGTATTTGAGAGAAAATATTCCACTCCTTATTAGACATGGGGAACGACACTGGTAAAGATTATGGCTCAAATACTTAATCGTTCGCAAGTCTATGAAACTTGAGTGGGCGTTATGTTTATGTGAAGACTTGTATGACGTGTTCTTTGACTTGAAGAGTGCCTGTCGTCAATAATGGTTAGTGGGAGCACATGTTGTAGGTATGCTAACGGGATTAGTATACTCGAACCAACTCACCCTCGATTTGTTATACGGATTTCACTCGAGGACAGTCAATGACAGAACCAAAAGGTCATGATAGGTATTCGTGAACTTTCGACTTGAGGATTTAGTAGGGATGTACTTGTGACATTAAGACTTTCATTAGAGTAGTTAGACACAGAAAGCTGAGAGATGATGGTCAACCTCGACGTACGTCCTGACGGACAAGTATCAGGTTCTACTAAATACCAAGATAGGATTCTTTCTCCTGTTAGTGAATAGGTATATGTCCTATATGGTTATTGGGAAATGAGATCATAAGTCTTTGGCCAAAGCATTGGAGCTAGTTGTATTGGATACACGATATCTCGGTGATCTCGACTTGCATTAATCCAAACATAGAGTCAACTACAGATCGGGTTTGACTAATCGTGACCCTATAACTTGATCGAGACATTTGAAATAAGGGTTTATATGTTTACTGATATTCACGACAGAATGGTTCTTGAATGATCCCTATCATTCGTTCTCAGTAAGGCTACAGTATAGGCCGCGGGACTGGGTGGGTTGTGCTATAACTCTTTGGTTCCTCCCATTGCTTACTGAGACGGACCTACTGAGTCGCGCATTAAGGAGACGATGGAATAATATGAAGTGGATATCTTATTGTGAATTTTAAGACATTGGATGTCTTATTTAATTTATTGAATAAATTAAATCGATGCAGTGAATAATAAACTACTGGCTAATTAATTTAATTCATGAATAATTATTTCTTGAAGAAATAATATCTTAATATAATTAATTGATTAGATTAATTAATTATACATGAGACAAACCAAAGTGTATCAGTCGTACGGATACACCACGGTATGTTTCACGGAACTGAATCCTTCTCTATTATGATATGGGCCGCCCCACTCACATGTAGGTCCCTTGTTGGTGACTTTGTCTTCATACTTGCATGTGTTGAGGAGGTTTCCTAACACTTGAGGACAACACAATGTAAGATGGGAACTTATCATAATCAACCCTTAAATGTGAGGCTTGGAGGTTAGTGTGGACTTTATTATAAAACAAAGTTCATCCTCCTCCACCAAAATGAAGAAAATCGGCCATCACACATAGGGAGAGAGAGTTCATTTTGTTTATGTTCTTACACTCTTAGAGAGAGAAATAAAAACAAGACCAAAACATATATTACTTAGAGTGATCACAAACTTGAAAGAATCATTTCCTACTACTCTTTTCTAGTCGTGTCCTTGGAGGATAATTGAGTAGTTGTTGTTCCGATCATCTACTGGCATGTGGCTAGTAGAGATGCGGTGCTTTTGGCATTTGGATCATCAAGGACTTATCAAATCGGGTTTGCGGTCACCGAGATCAAGCTCAACATTCAATTAAAGGACTTCAAGGGTATGTATTCATATTTTAAATCTTATCCTTTTATATTCATATATACGTTGCATGATCGGTCCTCTTTAGGTGTTCGGTTAAATTTTTTTGCTTCCGCTGTGCCTTCGTTTTAGGCATCGAATCCCAACATCATCAATGACAACAATGATTGGTTCCTCCCAAGTAATTCAAGGGAGGGGACCTGCTCATTTTTTGCTACCTAATGGTATGCATCAATGTCACAAAGGCTCTTTATGCCCCAAGAGTAAACTGAACCTTGACAAGTTTTAGGGACATCTGTGCCTATGGTTATCACCTTGATACATATTGTGAGAATGGGATAGAATTTTTGTGTGTTACTCTGGCAAAATGCATAATACACCATGTTCTCGAGAAACTAATGAGTATGAGTAGTGGTTTATACCAAACTACAATAAGGGTTATTGAATCTTATGTTCTGAGTCACAAACTTTGTGATTCCGAAGCATACCAACTGTGGCATGGACCGACTTGGTCACCTTGGACGCGACATGATGATTCAGATTTTGAAAACACACACAGTAATCCATTTTCAAGTCCATAAAATGATTTGAAGCATCGCTCGATATCGATATTGATGTGAGCAAGTCTGATACCGAATCACCGGGATTGAAGATCGCACACCCTGATGAGGTTGACAGTGCATCTTCTGCAAGTCCCGAGGCTTCCGTGGAAATTTTCAATGCACATATATCGTCTTGTAAGGCCTGTTCACTAACAAATTTGATACCTTCTCCATCCTTTGCTAAAGACTCGACACAAAATATTCGCTTCTTACAAAGAATACTAGGAAACATTTGTAGACCTTTTCAGCCAGAGTGCGAATTATTCAAATATTTTATGGTTCTGGTTGATGCATCGATGTGATGGTCACACGTCGCTCTGCTATCCATAAGAAACGCTACATTTGCTAAGTTCCTCGCACATATTATCAAGTTATGGGATAACCACTCTGAATTTCCAATCTCGTCATTAAGATTAGGCAACACTGGTGAGTTTATGTCAAAGTCCTTCAATGACTATTACATGTCGATTTGGATTGAGGTTGAGCATTCATTCGCGGAATGGCCTTGCCGAGGCTATGATTAAGTGGATACATCTTAGAGCCCGAGCATTGGTATTGCGCACCAACCTGCCGATTTTTGCTTAGGGTTACGCAATTTTTACTGCAACTATACTTTATTTGTAGGTCACAAGGCATCAGGTATAAGTCTAGAGGGGGTTGAATAGACTTATAAAATCTTTTCCAAATAACTGTTTAGATCAACACAGTTGTAGTAAATACATATAAGGTTACTCGGCTGATATGAATCCAGTTAACCATTGTCAGCTGTAAAATGGTTTTGTGTAATGACAGCTGACTTTTGTAACACCCCCGATATATTCAGGAATATTACAGCGCCGTAAATCCTTTACATAAGGATTTACAAGGCTGAAGAATTTAAACAGGCATTAAAAGGTACTAACGAATGGAAATAACGAAATTACGGTACAACAGTTCTGACCCAATACAGAAATAGTACAATTGTTCAACAGAACTCAATAATACATCACCAAATTCAAATCATCACAAATGACTTCGTACTCGAATACTTATTAAAATAACCAACAAATAACAGACAGTAAACCCGGTCGGAACATCACTCTGCACCCTCGTCGTCATGCATCTCCAGTGGTTGTTTTCCCGCTCTCCTAGATCCTGAACATACACAAATGTTCACCCCCGAAGGGGTTAGCACAACGATGCTAGTACAAGTACAATAATCATACAACAGTTATATAATCAACAATTATATCATAACAAGTTTCTCCAACGAGAATATCTGTAACACCCCCAAATCCTATCGGGTTATTACAGTGCCGTGGACCCCACGCCAGGAGATCCACCAGGCGAACATGACTAAAATACATTAAATTAAACAACAAGGGAAAATCATAGTCCCTACCATGATGTCCGACACAATATTCCGATAAGGAATTTCAACGACAACGATGGGCCTACATGGCCAAGAGTAAAATACAACATCCACGAGCATCTGCTCGGGTAATACAAAATGACAATGACTGACAAACTGGAGAACACTCCAACCGACTGACCAACATGAACAACTCGAACTAGTATCGCTCGAATGCCTCGTCGCCATCATCATGCCCCTGTGTCTCAACTCTCTCCTCGCAAGCACCTAAAATATGAAAAACATGTTCCGCCCCCACGGGGTCAGTCATCCAGATAATGAACATCAAATACATGTATAACATGATATGCATCCAAAGGCAGAATGAAACGGTACAATGATGATAATAATACGAGATGCTCACAAACCAAGGTAAGAACCGAGCATTCGTGAAATACTATGCCCACGGCATACTATTAATACCTGTTCGACAGGTTAGAACATAAATGCCCAACGGCGAATCATAATCACAGAATACCACAATGAATTAAACGACATGAACCAAACCAGAACTGAATTTAATATGAATCGTAATGCCCAAAGGCTCCAATGAAAATACCAAGACATTACAAAAGGCCTGAAAGTCGTTCAGCGGAAATTAACAAATATCACAAACACACAAGTCAAAGCACCGAATTTTGTATCAATGAGGGCCGAAGCCACGGCACGAAGCCGTATCACAATAAGGGCCGAAGCCACGGCATCCAGCCGTATCACAATTAGGGCCGAAGCCACGGCACGAAGCCGTATCACAATAAGGGCCGAAGCCACGGCACGAAGCCGTATCACAATAAGGGCCGAAGCCACGGCATCCAACCGTATCGCAATTAGGGCCGAAGCCACGGCACGAAGCCGTATCACAATTAATGATAGTGTCTTTGCCTTGAGTCGGCCAACACGATGTGATAACACACGGATAGACACCGTCCTTGACAGTCCCAATTTAACACCTCGATTGCCTTAGGATGGCCAACCGATAACAATGATGCAGCGGATGAATCCATGAATGAGTAAGCACTTCGATTGGCTTAGAATGGCCAATCGCTACGAATGATACGATGAATGATTAGAATACCTCGATTGCCTTAGAACGGTCAATCGATAACAATGAAATGGTCAATAATTGAACATTTCGATTTGCCTGAGAACGGCCAATCGATGACAATGATACGAAGGATGCCTCGGCACCTTTAATCGGTGACCAACGACGAGGATGAGAAATGAATAAGCCAATGCCTTAATTCGGCCAATATGGTTTTAATAACAACTCCCAACATGAATAACGATGAATTGAACGATGTCTTAGATTGACATCAATATTAACAACAATCGGTACATCGATGCCGCGAACCGGCTATCGACAATGACATTAATAATGAGTATTACAATGCCTTGAATCGGCCGTTAACGAACAATAATAAACATTTGGCAAAATTGCCGGAAGGTATCGTATCGAACGATCTCTTGATATCAATGAATTCATGAAGAGACTAAGTCTCGGAATGATACAACACATCCATACACATACATGATGACATTAGCTCATTGACTAGTACAAGTATAAAACTTGCCTCAAACCGAAGGTGAGAAGGTACTTCCACGATCAACGTCCTTAATGAAATTACCGGCCGCTTGAACAACCTTAAACAACACAAAAACCAACAATTCTCTTAATACACGAATCAAGCATGATCACAACCAACTCAAAAGTCGATACAACAATACCCAAAACTCATTGGGGCATTTAAACAAACGCGTTGTAAACAATCTCCAATTGTTTACAACCAAAACTCAATTACATCCGAAACCAACTCCCAATGAATGATTCAAACCCACAAAACCTCATGAATACCATCAATAATCCAATAGGAATACTTAGAACGATATTTCAACAACATTTGATCGAAAACCCCCAAAATTCCAAAGTCAACCCGTAAGGGTTCTTGAACAATTCCTCAATTATTCACAAATTCCGAAATTACACCAATGAATTCGTAGAAATACATGTATCCAAGATAGATAATCCATATCTAACATATTCCAACATAATATCGATTTACGAAGAGATCGAAAGCAAAACACCCAAGATCCGAAATTCTAGATCCAAGAATCATTACCTTGATTTGGAGTGATGAAACTGATCTAGATGATGATTAATCCAACTTAGGAGCTTGAAGATGATGCTAGATGATTGCAGCTCGAAAAGACCTTTCCGAATCGCCCAAGCTCGTCCGAAATGGTTGAGAAATGAAGAAATGACGAAGGTTGGACCGAACTGTCCTATTTATACTATCCCAGCTTAGCGCGCTAACTCCCGATGTTAGCGTGCGCTAACGCTGTACCGGTAGTCCGGTACCCCGATCGAATCGTTAGCGTGCGCTAAGTACCTTTGGTAGCGTGCGCTAACGGCTGTCCTTAGCGTCGTTAACCTTATGTTAGCGTGCGCTACACGATAGTTGATATCGAAATCCACGGAGTCCGAACCTCGTCCTCTCGATGCGCGCGCTAGCGTGCGCTACTCAAGTCTTAGCGTGCGTTGCCAACACAATTAGCGTCGCTACTTACCACTCGTAGCGTGCGCTACGAATTTCCCAAATCAGCCCGGTACCTTACGGGTGCTGCATCTCTTGCGCTAGCGTGCGCTAATACTGAATCATAGCGTGCGTTAAATGCACTCCATTAGCGTGCGCTAGACAGAAAGTGCAGCGTGCGCTACCTCTCAAACTGAAAATCAAAACATGATGATGATGATGATGATGATGACAATAATCTCGGCTCGATCTCAAACAGTGATGATCCCAAAATACGCCGAATGGTGAACATAGTTGACTGAATATGAATGATGAATGATTATTACTGAGTGAAAAAAATTACAGTGACGATTCTTGAATGATAATAAATGAATTCACAACCCGGTATTACATACTCCCCCCCTTAAAAAGAGTTTCGTCCTCGAAACTGAGGGTAAACAACTCGGGATATGAACTATCCATCACGATCTGAAAACAATAACGCCCAAATAGTCCTCGGGACTAAATCAACCGCAAGCCCAAGTCCCCAAGAGTTGACGTCTCGAAGCACAGTGAACGATTCCTCAAATTATCACGAAATCTCGAGCACAACGCCGGAGGGATGAACTCCCAACAAATGACCCAAATCTCGAGATTCTCGAATATGATCATAATAAGATAGATCAACAATAAATGATCCACAGTCACGATACATTATTACGGATAGATTTACACAGTCATCCAAAAAAACAAGGTTACATCTCAAACGTACCCAACATCGATATCCTTCCATATCATCGATTTCCTCTATCTCCACGATTAAAGGTATATCCGATGATGAATTCGCCGCTAACTATGATCTCAGAAAGTCACGAGAATGAAATTGACTAAAATGAATGATGAATGATAAATGACTATAAATCCGACCAGGATCAAGAATGACTCACCAAGGTGAATTAATAACGTCATGAGTGATAGATCAAGTGAAATTATTGGAACCGTTGTTCCTCGTGAATTGAATGATTAGTTTCATGATGACAAGTCCCAACATGATTGATGTATGATGAATAAATTATATGAATGAATGAACGACAACGAAATGAATGATTATATTATTAACGAACAAGAATTAACTTGTTCAAACCGGTGATGAATGTCCTTACCTCGGGCTCTCGAAGCCTGATAGGGTCCCTTGGATGATGCACGGGCTGTAGTAACGAAGTCTCTCGAGGCCCTTGAGCTCTCTTGAGATTTACTGGCGTTAGAACCCCTGCAGTATTTCTGCCGGTGCCCATGCCTCCCGCACAGAAAACAAACAATAGCTGGCACCATACACCGGGTACTAACGTGACCTGCTGAATCACAGTTAAAGCAAACAACAGTCGAACTCGCCGCCTGAGAGGAAGATGCCATCCCAGCACGAAGACGACTAGAAAATGACCCCTTGGACGTCGGAGCCCGATGCCCCTCTGAACGAGCCGGCATTCTAGTCCTCTCACCTGAAGAAACTGAAGGATGCTTCTGAGTAAGCTCCTTGATTAAAAGCTCTGCTCCAAGAGCCTTCCCGATGAACTCACTAAGTGAATTACAATTGTGATTGAACAACTGCATCCTCAACTGCGGATTTAGCCTCTTGCTAAAATACTTAATTTTATCCGCCTCAGTACGGATAATTGTGAAGCAAGCGAAGTAGTCCACGAAACTTCTCGGCAATGACAATAACACCCTCGTCCTCGGATTCGGGGTTCAAAACTTCTGACAACTTGGCTTCACGAAGTGGAGCCGGATAATACCTCTCTAACATGAGAGTCTTGAACTCGCTCCAAATACAATCACGATCGAAGGGTTTCACAGAAAGCCACCACGAATAAGCGCCCTTACTCAAGTAATAAGCCGCTCGCCACTTTACTCTCTTAGGACCTTTGAACCATGTCGAAGAGTTTATCAAAATGCTCGAGCCAATGCACAATATCAGCTGGTTCCGACGAACCCTCAAAAGTAGGCGGCATCTGACGAGAGATATCGCCAACAATCTGATTCACTCCTCCAGTCTGTCCATGAATTGGCACCTGGCATCCCTGTTGCGGTGGACCACGAACCATCGAGGTCTGCATGGTCTCCACTATCCGCGTCATCTGAGTCATCTGGGCTATCATGCCCTGCATAAATATGAATGGATCAACCCGAACACCTTCCGAGTGAGATGCCTCTCGGGTACGACTCCCTGACAGTGAATGATTATCTGCTGATGAATGAGTAGCCTCGCTATTTGATGAATTAATGATATCCCTCGCGTTCGTGTGGGCATGCACACGAGATCCCGGGTTCCGGCCCGCACCGCGGCCTCTTCCCCTGCGTCCTCTGACAGCTCTATCCATACTGAAGTAGGAAAGTCACATGATGATTATAGATTCCGCATGAATATAACATTATGATCACGTTACAGAGTGACAATAATGAGCATACACGCTCTAACACAATGAATGCATTAATGATTTAATGAAATGATCGTCGACATTACGTCAGAGTATGATAATACCGTATGAAACATCAAATGAGGTAACATGATTGCCTGACGAAATTCCTAAAATGATTACCTTGAACAAGTTAACAAGGTTGAAAATTCGATCCTCAAGATCAACAACTGAGCCGTGAGATGGGCTGAATGATTAATGAATTAACTGAACAATGAGATTGACTGAATGAGGAATGAATTAACTGAGCAATGAGATTGACTGAGTGACGAGTGAATTAGCTAAACGATGAGATTAATTGAGTGATGAATGAATTAGCTGAACGATGAGGTTAATTGAGTGATGAACGAAGCAACTAAGCAATGATATTGACTGAATGATGAATGAATTAGCGAGTGATGAATGAGTTAAGCGAGTGATGAATTAAGCGAGTAATGATATTGGTGAGTGATGAATGAATTAAGCGAGTGATGAATGAGTTAAGCGAGTGATGAATTAAGCGAGTAATGATATTGGTGAGTGATGAATGAATTATCGAGTGATGAATTAAGCGAGTAATGATATTGGTGAGTGATGAATGAATTAACTAAGTGATGAATGAGTTAAGAGTGATGAATTAAGCGAGTAATGATATTGGTGAGTGATGAATGAATTATCGAGTGATGAATTAACGAGTGATGATATTGGTGAGTGATGAATGAATTATCGAGTGATGAATTAAGCGAGTAATGATATTGGTGAGTGATGAATGAATTAACATGATCGACAAGATCGGAATGATGATTGAGGATTATTAAGCGATGAATGAGTTGATCCTTAATGCTTACACAAGCCACACGTGTCCCAAAACAATTAGTCATGAATCAATCATAACACTAATATCGCATATAGGTTTCAACAAGGCATGAACAATTAATGACATGATGAATGTATGAACATAAAGAGAATCGAGTCCTTACACAGGTCATACGAAGCTTCGAGGTCTCGCGATACTAGTCTTCACTGACGACGACTCGATGAATGAATGACTTGTGCAGTCGCACTAATATTACGACTCACAAAACCTGACTGACTAGATTGTCATAACCTGACAATCCCACTACTACCGCGTCGGTAGGACCACATAACTCACATCTCAGGGTATTTCACAACCCAAATCTCTGATACCATTTCTGTAACACCCCCAAATCCTATCGGGTTATTACAGTGCCGTGGACCGCACGCCAGGAGATCCACCAGGCGAACATGACTAAAATACATTAAATTAAACAACAAGGGAAAATCATAGTCCCTACCATGATGTCCGACACAATATTCCGATAAGGAATTTCAACGACAACGATGGGCCTACATGGCCAAGAGTAAAATACAACATCCACGAGCATCTGCTCGGGTAATACAAAATGACAATGACTGACAAACTGGAGAACACTCCAACCGACTGACCAACATGAACAACTCGAACTAGTATCGCTCGAATGCCTCGTCGCCATCATCATGCCCCTGTGTCTCAACTCTCTCCTCGCAAGCACCTAAAACATGAAAAACATGTTCCGCCCCCACGGGGTCAGTCATCCAGATAATGAACATCAAATACATGTATAACATGATATGCATCCAAAGGCAGAATGAAACGGTACAATGATGATAATAATACGAGATGCTCACAAACCAAGGTAAGAACCGAGCATTCGTGAAATACTATGCCCACGGCATACTATTAATACCTGTTCGACAGGTTAGAACATAAATGCCCAACGGCGAATCATAATCACAGAATACCACAATGAATTAAACGACATGAACCAAACCAGAACTGAATTTAATATGAATCGTAATGCCCAAAGGCTCCAATGAAAATACCAAGACATTACAAAAGCCTGAAAGTCGTTCAGCGGAAATTAACAAATATCACAAACACCTGAAGTCAAAACAGCCCGAAGCTGTATCAATGAGGGCCGAAGCCACGGCACGAAGCCGTATCACAATAAGGGCCGAAGCCACGGCATCCAGCCGTATCACAATTAGGGCCGAAGCCACGGCACGAAGCCGTATCACAATAAGGGCCGAAGCCACGGCACGAAGCCGTATCACAATAAGGGCCGAAGCCACGGCATCCAACCGTATCGCAATTAGGGCCGAAGCCACGGCACGAAGCCGTATCACAATTAATGATAGTGTGCTGCCTTGAGTCGGCCAACACGATGACAGTAACACACGGATAGACACCGTCCTTGACAGTCCCAATTTAACACCTCGATTGCCTTAGGATGGCCAACCGATAACAATGATGCAGCGGATGAATCCATGAATGAGTAAGCACTTCGATTGGCTTAGAATGGCCAATCGCTACGAATGATACGATGAATGATTAGAATACCTCAATTGCCTTAGAACGGTCAATCGATAACAATGAAATGGTGAATAATTGAACATTTCGATTTGCCTGAGAACGGCCAATCGATGACAATGATACGAAGGATGCCTCGGCACCTTTAATCGGTGACCAACGACGAGGATGAGAAATGAATAAGCCAATGCCTTAATTCGGCCAATATGGTTTTAATAACAACTCCCAACATGAATAACGATGATTTGAACGATGTCTTAGATTGACATCAATATTAACAACAATCGATACATCGATGCCGCGAACCGGCTATCGACAATGACATTAATAATGAGTATTACAATGCCTTGAATCGGCCGTTAACGAACAACAATAAACATTTGGCAAAATTGCCGGAAGGTATCGTATCGAACGATCTCTTGATATCAATGAATTCATGAAGAGACTAAGTCTCGGAATGATACAACACATCCATACACATACATGATGACATTAGCTCATTGACTAGTACAAGTATAAAACTTGCCTCAAACGGAAGGTGAGAAGGTACTTCCACGATCAACGTCCTTAATGAAATTACCGGCCGCTTGAACAACCTTAAACAACACAAAAACCAACAATTCTCTTAATACATGAATCAAGCATGATCACAACCAACTCAAAAGTCGATACAACAATACCCGAAACTCATTGGGGCATTTAAACAAACGCGTTGTAAACAATCTCCAATTGTTTACAACCAAAACTCAATTACATCCGAAACCAACTCCCAATGAATGATTCAAACCCACAAAACCTCATGAATACCATCAATAATCCAATAGGAATACTTAGAACGATATTTCAACAACATTTGATCGAAAACCCCCAAAATTCCAAAGTCAACCCGTAAGGGTTCTTGAACAATTCCTCAATTATTCACAAATTCCGAAATTACACCAATGAATTCGTAGAAATACATGTATCCAAGATAGATAATCCATATCTAACATATTCCAACATAATATCGATTTGCACGAAGAGATCGAAAGCAAAACACCCAAGATCCGAAATTCTAGATCCAAGAATCATTACCTTGATTTGGAGTGATGAAACTGATCTAGATGATGATTAATCCAACTTAGGAGCTTGAAGATGATGCTAGATGATTGCAGCTCGAAAAGACCTTTCCGAATCGCCCAAGCTCGTCCGAAATGGTTGAGAAATGAAGAAATGACGAAGGTTAGACCGAACTGTCCTATTTATACTGTCCCAGCTTAGCGCGCGCTAACTCCTGATGTTAGCGTGCGCTAACGCGTGCAGGTAGTCAGTACCCCATTTGAATCGTTAGCATGCGCTAAGTACCTTTGGTAGCGTGCGCTAACGGCTGTCCTTAGCGTCGTTAACCTTATGTTACCGTGCGCTGCACGATAGTTGATATCCAAAATCACGGAGTCCAGAACCTCGTCCTCGATGCGAGCGCTGGCGTGCGCTACTCGAAGTCTTAGCGTGCGTTGCCAACACAATTAGCGTCGCTACTTACCACTCGTGGCGTGCGCTCACAATTTCCCAAATCAGCCCGGTACCTTACGTGCTGCATCTCTTGCGCTAGCGTGCGCTAATACTGAATCATAGCGTGCGTTAAATGCACTCCATTAGCGTGCGCTAGACAGAAAGTGCAGCGTGCGCTACCTCTCAAACTGAAAATCAAAACATGATGATGATGATGACAATAATCTCGGCTCGATCTCAAACAGTGATGATCCCAAAATACGCCGAATGGTGAACATAGTTGACTAAATATGAATGATGAATGATTATTACTGAGTGAAAAAAATTCTGAGTGACAGTTACTGAATGATAATAAATGAATTCACAACCGGGTATTACAATATCCACAACACATATCATATCATAACAGTTTCAACATACTGATGGTATTCCAACGATCCAGCGCACATAGCTATAGATTCCCATGATGATCCCGTCGGACCAACACATGGTGGAACTACCTGTCCAACGATCCAGCACACACAGCTATAGATTCCCATGATGATTCCCGTCGGATCAACGCATGGTGGACATATATTCACAACATATTTATACGATACAATCACATCATAATTGTCATAATATAAACAATTCTAATTAGAGTACTTGCCTCGGTTTGAAGACAAGAACAATACTTCCACAAAAACGAACACTCGAAAGTCCTCCTCCTCAATCAATCACGCAACAAGATCAAACCTTATCAAAAGAAATAATATAGAATTTATCTCACGTCATACGGATGTTTAACAATTAGATTACGGCCAAAAGTTCATAAAATGCAATCTGACTGAACTGCTTAGCGCACGCTAAGTACTCTGTGTAGCGTGCGTTAAGTCTGCCCGATAGCGCACGCAAACAACAAAGACTAGCGTACGCTAACTATGCATGGTCAGTACTTCACTGACCAGCCAACTGACTCATCTGATGGTCTAGCGTACGTTACGTATCAAACATAGCGCACGCTAACTCGTGCTCGATAGCGCACATTAAACTTCATAGCATAGCGTGCGCTATCTATGCATGGCAGTTTACTGCTGAGCAGTAAACTGTTCTTGCCATGATAGAAACAATGAAATCTTGCGTGATAATTCATGTTACTTCCATGAATACCATGTTCATACCCTTATGAATGATTTCATGGATAAAGACAACTTCGGATTCAAGGATATGCATACCATTTTAAAACCATATTCCATTCCGACTTCAAATCTTCATACGACAATTCGAAAAGCTTAACGGTTGATATCAACACCTCTATATCAATCCATATTATCATGCTGAAGTTGATAAACGTTCTATCTATACTAGATAAATCCTTCCATGATCAAACCTTTAGATTTATCTAACAATAAGGATGTTAACGTCTAGTCCAAGATTACTATGAAATCATCTATTAGATTCGGTTTACCAATGATAGAAGCTTCTCTTCACATATTCAGTGTAATAAGATTCGAATCATGATGATTATAATCAAGGTATTTAAGGCTTATTCATCTCACTATTCCAAACATGATATACTTGGATAATTCATCTATGATAATCCATATCTTGTTAACATGATCATCCAAATCGTTAGAATCCAACTCTAAGTCTTGAGATAGATTGAACATACCTTAATATGATGAAAATCACTGAACCGTAAGGTAGAATCCAACTCCGGTTGGTTGTATGCCACTCCAAGGTGCTATTCCACTTCAATGAATAATCCCAAGTGATAACCAATATACAAACACCAACAAGATGTGTTCTAAGTGTATAGGAGTATTATTACAGCTCTCTGAACTCTCAAGGATGAAGAATGGGCGAAAGAAATGAAAACCAAAACGGTTGTTGTCCCATTTATAATATTCTGCATTATTAACAAGTTAGCGCATGCTACTAAGCATTCCTTAGCGTGCGCTAATAATGGTTGACTTCAGAATTGTCCGGGTGCGTCCGCGGGAATCTTATCCGGACCCATGTCCCGGCTGGCGCATGTGCTAGCTGTCCCGCTCAATAATTGAGTTCTTAGCGCACGCAACTCCTATCTTCATAGCGTGCACTAATAATGGCCCGATAGCGCGCGTTAAGATACATTCTTAGCGTGCGCTGTCACGAGGTTGCTTGAGCAATTTTGCAAGTTTCTATACTTATGTACAATGATATCAATGCACGAAATATCATACTCCAATAATCAAAATCACCAATCCGAATAATACAGGGTTTGAATACAGATGAAATACACCGTAATAAATCCGGATATTACATACTCTCCTACTAAAAAGGAGTTTCGTCCCAAAACTCAAGACGAAAATAACTCGGGATATCTAGACTTCATATCAGCTTCTGTTTCCCAGGTGGCTTCTTCCATTCCGTGACGTGACCACTGAACTTTGACCAAAACGATTGGTTTGTTCCTCAGCTGCTTAACTCGACTCTCGAGTATCTTAACCGTATTTCGTCAAGCGTTCCATCACCTTTCGACTTGATCTCGCGAAATCAATGATATGGTGGGATCTCGTATATACCTCCGTGGCGGGATACGTGGAACACGTTATGAACATGGCACAATGACGGCGGCAATGCCAATCTGTATGCCAACTCCCAACTCTCTCGAGGATCTCAAATGGTCCGATATATCTCGGACTCGGCTTTCCTTTCCTTAGAAGCGAAAGATTCCCGAGTAGGAGAAACCTTCAAAAGTACGTGATCTCGATCTTGAACTCCAATGGGCGGCGGCGTACGTCCGCATAGGATTTCTGGCGACTCTGGGCAGTTAACAGCCTTTCACGAATCAAGGCTATCTTCTCTCGAGTCTGATCGATCAACTCTGGTTCTGTTCCGATCAAGTCCGATGAATCGTCCCAGCATAGGGGCGATCTGCATCTTCTTCCGTATAATGCCTCAAACGGTGCCATCTTAATGGAAGCATGCCAACTATTGTTGTAGGTAAATTCAATCAACGGTAGATGAACTTCCCAATCGTTTGACCAATCTAAGGCACATGCCCTTAGCATGTCTTCCACCGTTTGTATAGTTCTCTCAGATTGTCCGTCAGTCTGCGGGTGACAAGCTGTACTGAAGTTCAATTCCGTCCCCAAGGCCTTATGAACTGCTTTCCAAAAGTGAGACACAAAACGACCGTCTCGATCAGAAACAATGGTCTTCGGCGTACCATGCAATCGAACTATCTCCGAAATAAATACTCGTGCCAACCTCTCTGGTCCCCACGTATCCTTAATACCTAGAAAATGAGCCGATTTGGTTAAACGATCAACTATCACCCAAATCATGTTCATTCCTGTCCTAGTGTTCGGCATATTAGTGATAAAGTCCATCGATATGTCCTCCCACTTCCATTCAGGAATCGGGAGCGGCTTCAACATTCCAGCCGGCCGTTGATGCTCGATCTTAACCTACTGACAAGTCAAGCATTTCGAAACATAGTCCGCTACGTCTTTCTTCATGTTGCCCCACCAGAAATTCTGCTTCAAGTCCTTATACATTTCTTGGTGCCGGGTGGATAGAATAGGGCGAACTATGAGCTTCCTTCATAATCGTCTGTTTCAGAACATCAACATCGGGAACGCAGAGTCGGTTCTGAAATCTCAAAACTCCATCGTCATGAATTATGAATCCGGGGGCCTTTCCTTTGATCACTTCATCATGTAACCGAATCATCAGAGGATCATCTGCCTGTCTAGATTTGATTTCTTCGGTTAAAGATGAAGTTATCTCCATCACGCCTGATTGTCCTTGGACTCTTTGTAACCACACTTCAATCCCTTCACGAATCATCTCTCGTTGAAGGCTAAGTTGGGATGTCAGCGTCTCCAGCATCTGAATAGAGACAGGCTTGCGGCTAAGTGCATCGGCCACTACATTCGCTTTGCCTGGATGATATAAAATCTCCAAGTCACAGTCCTTAATCAGTTCTAACCATCTTCTTTGCCGCATGTTCAACTCTTTCTGACTAAATATGTACTTGAGACTCTTATGATCCGTAAAGATCTGACAGTGAGTCCCGTACAGATAATGCCTCCAGATCTTTAAGGCAAAAACCACTGCTGCTAGCTCTAAATCATGTGTCGGGTAATTCACTTCATAAGGTTTCAGTTGTCGCGACGCATAAGCGATCACCTTATCATTCTGCATCAACACGCACCCAAGTCCTTGGTTCGAAGCATCACTGTAAACTATGAATCCTCCAGTTCCCTGCGGAAGTGATAGAATCGGTGCCGTCGTCAATCTCTTCTTCAATTCATCAAAACTAATCTGACACAATTCATTCCAGTCAAACTTTTGAGTTTTCTGCAGGAGTCGAGTAAGTGGGCGGGAGATTTTAGAAAACCCTTCCACGAATCGACGATAGTATCCAGCAAGTCCCAAGAAGCTTCGGACCTCTTTCACGTTCTTTGGAGGCTCCCAATTCATAATTGCTTCGATCTTCGAGGATCTACTCGGACTCCTTGGTGACACTACATGGCCGAGGAACATTACTTCCTTTAGCGAATTCACACTTAGAAAGTTTGGCGTACAATTGTTCGTTTCTCAAAAGTTCCAATACTGATCCGCAAATCTTTGCGCATGTTCTTAGGACTCTTAGAATACATCGAATGTCATCAATAAACACGACCACAAATTTATCCAAAATTCAATGAACACGTTTCATCAATTGCATAAATACAGCAGTGCGTTAGTGAGACCAAAGCGGCATCACTACAAACTCATAATGCCGTAGCGAGTTACGAGCGGCGATTTGAACATCGATTCCTTAATCCTCGATTGATGATATCACGATCTCGGATCGATCTTAGAAAATCATTGCCCCTTGCAACTGGTCAAACAAATCATCAATCCGTGGCAACGGATACTTGTTCTTAATCGTCAACTTGTTCAGCTCTCGATAGTCAATACACAGTCGGAGCGATCCATCCTTCTTTCGGACAAAAAGAACTGGCGCTCCCCAGGGTGAAACGCTTGGCTGAATATAGCCCTTATCCAGTAATTCCTCTAGCTGCTTCTTCAGTTCGTACATCTCAGTAGGTGCCATACGATACGGCGCCTTGGAAATTGGTGTAGCTCCGGGTTCCAGCTCAATGGTAAATTCCACATCCCTTCGTGGAGGTAGTCCCGGTAACTCGTCAGGAAATACATCTGGAAATTTGTTCACAACAGGAATGGATGAAAGTTCCACAATTTCGTCTTCTTTCTTCATTGCGTAACACCAGTACCCGGTACAGCCCTGTTTCAACAATTTGACAGCTTTCATTGCCTTGATCAATTTTCCTGAGCTTCTCGGTTTCCATCCTTCGAACAGTACTTCGGAGCCATCATCAGCGATCAGTGAAATATTCCTCCTTCGGTAGTCTACCATTGCTCCATACCGATTAAGCCAATCGTCTCCGAGTATCAGGTCATCTCCTTGCATTTCTATCACGATCAGATTTGAGAGCCACTCTCTGCCCCCAAATGATACAGGGAAATTTCTAGTTTCTAAATTTCCGACAATCCTCTCTCCACTCGGTAAACCAACAACATAAGGTTCACAAGCATGAAAACCGGAAATATTCAAACGATTTACACAATACAAAGATATGAAAGAATTTGTAGCTCCTGTATCGAACAAAACGCTAACTGGCTGGGAAAGGATTTGGGCGATTGCACGATGCGATAGCGGCATCACGATCATCTGTCCTCCTCATCTCATACAAGCGTGGGGAACAGATCGGCACTCGATGTCCCCTTTCGGTCCCATTGTCCTCTGCCTCGCCCGCGGCCAAAATTGCGAGGCATCGAACACTTTCTTTGCGTCTGTTGGACCGGCTTCCTTCAGGCCGTGATGAGCGGGTTCCATTGTACTTAGTGGCGTCCTTACAAAACGTCGCACGGTTCCCTTCTGTCCGCACTCAAAACATGTAATCGGAGTGCGCAAACAATCACGCCAAAGGTGGCACAGGTGACCACGGTTAAAGCACTTCCTATTTGTATCCGCCGTGGTGACATTGTTCCGTAATTCTTTCCGCTCTTAGATAGGTGCGGAGGCTTCTTGAAAGAAAAAGAAGACTGGGCCTTGCGGGGCCACTTGCTCTTGTGCTCTGTAAAAGTACCGAGAGACTTTCTGTTTCTTCGACTCCATAAACTTCTCCATTCTTGCTTCTTTTATTTAAATGCAACGCATTATCCTGGTATTGGCGGAGAGTGGTACATTCAAAACCGGACATGTACCTCTGGATTTCTGGTTTCATCCTCATTTCAAAATGAATCATCATCTCATCTGCTTACGACCGGATGTCGAACAAATGCTAGCTTTGGTTAAACGTCTTAATAAATGCAGGATACGGGTTCGTCGATGGTTGAGCGGAGAAAAATTCCCGAATTTTGGCTTCCCTCACAGGACGAGGGCAATACTAAGCTTCCATCATCATTTTAAATTCCGTCCAATCGGCATCATGATCTGCAGGTCGGATAGCTTCCCACCACTCGGATGCTTCCCCTATCGAAAGTCTTGGGCAATAGGAGCTCTCCTGTCGTCAAGGCAATTAATTCCAGCAAAAATTTTCTCCAGTTCCTTCAACCAATGGTCCCAAGTGGGAGTCTCGGAAAAGCCGTCAAATTTGGGTGGTTGCATCTTTGGCACTTCTTGTAACCATCGGTCACCTCGATTTCACATTTCTGGAATCCTTTGTTGTCCATCTCCTCTTTGAATTCCTGCCGCCACTTGCATTCGGTCCACGACACGAGCGAACCGAGTCATCAGTTCACGACTTGTGAAGGATTTCGGCACACCGGGTTCGGTTCGTTATTGATGGATTCTTTGCGGCTACTTTGAGCTATGACTAGCCTGATTAGAAGGCGACGCCTCCCTTTCAGCATTCCTTCGTCCGCGTCCACGACCGCGACCACGTCCACGTCCGCCTCTCAACATACTGTAAGCACAAGTACTTAATATACAGGAAACAACATCGTTCTAATATTCAAGTATAAAGAGACACAACGTGTAAAGAACGAGATAGAGTTTAGGAACTTACAACCACCGTTCGCATGAAGACGTAGGCAGTGCAGTGATGTCATTTACGGCTGGTTACCTCAAAAGACATAAATGACCCCTATTTTAACCCAACGGCCAAGATATCCATAATCTTAGCTCCGATACCATATTCTGTAACACCCCCGATATATTCAGGAATATTACAGCGCCGTAAATCCTTTACATAAGGATTTACAAGGCTGAAGAATTTAAACAGGCATTAAAAGGTACTAACGAATGGAAATAACGAAATTACGGTACAACAGTTCTGACCCAATACAGAAATAGTACAATTGTTCAACAGAACTCAATAATACATCACCAAATTCAAATCATCACAAATGACTTCGTACTCGAGTACTTATTAAAATAACCAACAAATAACAGACAGTAAACCCGGTCGGAACATCACTCTGCACCCTCGTCGTCATGCATCTCCAGTGGTTGTTTTCCCGCTCTCCTAGATCCTGAATGTACACAAATGTTCACCCCCGAAGGGGTTAGCACAACGATGCTAGTACAAGTACAATAATCATACAACAGTGATATAATCAACAATTATATCATAACAAGTTTCTCCAACGAGAATATCCACAACACATATCATATCATAACAGTTTCAACATACTGATGGTATTCCAACGATCCAGCGCACACAGCTATAGATTCCCATGATGATCCCGTCGGACCAACACATGTTGGAACTACCTGTCCAATGATCCAGCGCACACAGCTATAGATTCCCATGATGATTCCCGTCGGATCAACGCATGGTGGACATATATTCACAACATATTTATACGATACAATCACATCATAATTGTCATAATATAAACAATTCTAATTAGAGTACTTGCCTCGGTTTGAAGTCAAGAACAATACTTCCACAAAAACGAACACTCGAAATTCGTCCTCCTCAATCAATCACGCAACAAGATAAAACCTTATCAAAAGAAATGATATAGAATTTATCTCACGTCATACGGATGTTTAACAATTCGATTTACGGCCAAAAGTTCATAAAATGCAATCTGACTGAACTGCTTAGCGCACGCTAAGTACTCTGTGTAGCGTGCGTTAAGTCTGCCCGATAGCGCACGCAAACAACAAAGACTAGCGTACGCTAACTATGCATGGTCAGTACTTCACTGACCAGCCAACTGACTCGTCTGATGGTCTAGCGTACATTACGCATCAAACGTAGCGCACGCTAACTCGTGCTCGATAGCGCACGTTAAAATTCATAGCATAGCGTGCGCTATCTATGCATGGCGATTCTTCTTTGGCGATAAAGCTTATTCTTGCCATGATAGAAACAGTGAAATCTTGCGTGATAATTCATGTTACTTCCATGAATACCATGTTCATACCCTTATGAATGATTTTATGGATAAAGACAACTTCGGATTCAAGGATATGCATACCAATTTAAAACCATATTCCATTCCGACTTCAAATCTTCATACGACAATTCGAAAAGCTTAACGGTTGATATCAACACCTCTATATCAATCCATATTATCATGCTGAAGTTGATAAACGTTCTATCTATACTAGATAAATCCTTCCATGATCAAACCTTTAGATTTATCTAACAATAAGGATGTTAACGTCTAGTCCAAGATTACTATGAAATCATCTATTAGATTCGGTTTACCAATGATAGAGGCTTCTCTTCACATATTCAATGTAATAAGATTCGAATCATGATGATTATAATCAAGGTATTTAAGGCTTATTCATCTCACTATTCCAAACATGATATACTTGGATAATTCATCTATGAAAATCCATATCTTGTTAACATGATCATCCAAATCGTTAGAATCCAACTCTAAGTCTTGAGATAGATTGAACATACCTTAATATGATGAAAATCACTGAACCGTAAGGTAGAATCCAACTCCGGTTGGTTGTATGCCACTCCAAGGTGCTATTCCACTTCAATGAATAATCCCAAGTGATAACCAATATACAAACACCAACAAGATGTGTTCTAAGTGTATAGGAGTATTATTACGACTCTACGAACTCTCAAGGATGAAGAATGGGCGAAAGAAATGAAAACCAAAACGGTTGTTGTCCCATTTATAATATTCTGCATTATTAACAAGTTAGCGCACGCTACTAAGCATTCCTTAGCGTGCGCTAATAATGGTTGACTTCAGAATTGTCCGGGTGCGTTCGCGGGAATCTTATCCGGACCCATGTCCCGGCTGGCGCATGTGCTAGCTGTCCCGCTCAATAATTGAGTTCTTAGCGCACACAACTCCTATCTTCATAGCATGCGCTAATAATGGCCCGATAGCGCGCGTTAAGATACATTCTTAGCGTGCGCTATCACGAGGTTGCTTGAGCAATTTTGCAAGTTTCTATACTTATGTACAATGATATCAATGCACGAAATATCATACTCCAATAATCAAAATCACCAATCCGAATAATACAGGGTTTGAATACAGATGAAATACACCGTAATAAATCCGGATATTACAACTTTGAATGCAACAGTTAATATGAATGCAACAGTTAAGTATGATGTTAAGACATTAAATCACACAGCACTTTATAGAGGTTTCAGAGGTGAGGTAATCCTCTACTAGTCGTCCACTTCTCTCCAAACCACTTGGAGACAAATTTAACATAACTTTCAACCAGTGAAATTAATGTTACAATGAATTCTGTTACAACAGCTTCCAATCAGTGGAAACCCGTGGCTGTTGCAACTCCTTCCCTTAGTTGCTTAACACCTCTTGATCGAAAATTCGTGGATGCCTCAACAACTCGCAAGCTGCATATCACCTTCCAATCAAGAACCCATGGATGTCTTACAACCTCACACTTTCAAGAACCTTGTTCAAGAAAGTACCCCTTACTCAAACTTAAAGATAAGAGTGTTGTCTTCTCCAACTTTAAGAGCTTCTCAGTTTTTGCTTTAAGATCTTGCATCTTCATGATGATATATATTTGCTTTGTGTTTGCTTTGATTGTTTGGATTGCTTTGTTAGTATTATTCGCATCGAACTTATGCTCAAGTGTTCTTCAGGTATTTATAGAATGATTTTTGAGCTCTTCGTAGCCGCTCCATCTTGTAATAAATCCGTCCGTTGGAGACTGGACTTTATTATTTGTTTTTATCATCTCTCTGCAACGCTTTGTCTCTTTCTTCAAATCTGATTGTTTGAAGATGTATGTTGCCGTTGTGCTGCTTTCCTTTCGATTACTATAATTAGTAAGTCTTCGGGGCATGAATCTTTAAGGAATTAAATATTCATTAACTTCTGGGAATCAATTACTTTGTTCTCTTGCTTTAAATAAGTGTGCACGTGATTTTCAGTCATTGCTGACTTTTCAACATTTGCTGAAGTGGACATAGTTGATGCCAAAACTTGGCTGATATTCCGTCTTTGATAAAGCTCAGCTGACAATTCCTTTTGGTCAAACCTGGCTGATATGTTGGTCAAACCTGGTTGATGTTCTGCCTGGAGAAAACCTGGCTGATATCCGGTCTTGAAAGTTTGTTGCAATTTCCCTTGGTCAAACTTAATTGATATTATGTTTTGACCGAACACGGCTGATGTCTGTTTGGTCAACCTTAACTGAAATTTCGCTTTGACCAAACCTAGTTGATTAGCTGATATCTTGTTTTGACCAAAACCCCGCTGATATATGCATGTTCTATACTTGGTCATTTTTCTACCTGATCAACATGATCAATACTTAGCCTAATTCTATAAAGGCCTATAGAAGATACTCATTTGGTTCTTCTTTTCAATGACAAGTACATTGATAAAAAGTAATCTTTGACTACATGAATGACATTATCAAAATTTTAAATTATATTCCTAACATATTCCCCCTATTTTGATGATGGCAAAACTTAATATTCAAATGTAGTAAAATCATCATACAGACAAGTAAAATAACTGAAAATGTAAAGATATAGTTTGTTTGAGACAACTAGAGGTTGTCATTCAAGTGAATGTAATAAGATTTCAATATTTGAGATTACAATATAGTCCTTAATGAAAAATTACAAAAAAAATACAAGTAAAGATTACAAGTGAATGACAGAAGAAAACTTAAGTTCTCCCTCTTCCTCTTCCTTTTCCTCTGATTCTTACTGGAGGTAGAGACTTCAATAGCTTCATTCCAATGGGCCTTTGAACTACTGGGATTAGCCCATACTTTTTCTTAACTACAATAGATGCAAATGTCTGATCTTCATGGGAGGTATACTTGTTCTTTATGCATAGATTCTTTATTTCCCTCTAAAGTGCTTCATCATACAGCTTTCCATTTATGTCAATTAGAGGTTCCTGTGGGCTGAAATCAGGGAGTTTTAGATAAGCATTGAAATCCTCTTCAGCTACCTTTTTCAGAATCTCCCACAAATTTGTCCAATTCATTTCCATGTAGTCAATGAAGATCTATTGAGGAGTGTAGTTAGGGTTTTGGAGGATTTCCCATAAATAATATTTTTCAATGAAACCTTTCCTGGCAGTCCCCTATTTATTTCCAACTTCTTCTGGAAGAAACTCCTCAACATAGTATAGTTCTTTGCCTTTCCAGCTCAGAGGCACAACTGGTTCTTGCCTACTTCCCTCCTTCTTAGCTGTAGGTGCTTCTGAAGGTCCAACTGTACTTTTTCTTTTAAGGGAACTTGAGGTTACAGCTTCAGGATAATGGATGACTTTAGGTATAGGTGAGCTTCTGGGGCTATAGATAGTTCCTCTTGCTTCTACTTGCATCTCATTTCGTCCCCATTTTTGCTAGCGTTCATAACTTGGGCCAGCTGATCCTCCACCTTATGCATGAAATCTTGCGTGATCCTCAAGGATTTCTTCAGCTTCTTCTTCTTTTGAGACACTTGGGAGTGTCACGAGTGGAACTTCGGAAAGAAGATTTTGAGCATGATCTTCTTCTGGTATCAGCTCAGTAGGTTGAGCTGGTTGATATGCGAATGTGATAAGTAGAGGTGTAGCTAGGGTGTTGATGACTTAAGGGATCTCATCTGCCTTTTCTTCTGGGGACTCATCTGAGTAGTCCACCACTCCCTTCCGTCTTGGGAGATGATTCTGGAGATGATGTGACTTGAACTATTTCTTCTTTCTCAGGTGACTTCCTTCTGTTTAATAGTTTGGAGAGGGGGATATTGTCACTGTTTGCACTATCTTCAGGTTCAAGTGTAGGTGCAGGTGCATGAGGATGTGAGGTGCCTTCATCTGCAGCTAATTTTTCTAATGGGATGTTAGCGGCAGTTTCTCCAGCTACAGTCGGAGCAGGCAGAATCTTAGCTGCGGTTTTCTCAGCTATAATTGGGATTTCAACTGTGGTTTTCTCAGATGCACTTTGCTCAGCTGAAATTGACTCAACTTCTTCTTCTTTCGAGTGTGTGGCTACTTTGTATAAAGATGTTCCAGACTTCATCCGTTGAAGTAACTCCAAGGATCTTGGCTGGTTATGTACATATTTCTCCATGGCAGCTTGGTCCAAGTGACCTAGTCCCTTGCTGCTGTGAATGTTCTCTGCCTTCCCTCTGGCCTTGCCCAGAAATTCCAGAATCCAACTATCTGGGTTCCAAAGGCCAGTTTCTGTACAAATTTCTTCAGTATTCCAACTGACTTTATTTACCTCTATGACTAATTTGCCTGTAGATGAAATCGAGCTAATTAATCCTTTGATTTTGAATCATGGCGCACATGATGATGTATTTTGAAGAATACAACTGGTCATAGCTTCTAGACATCCTCATCACGATTTTTTTGGTGATGTCCATCATGTATCTGTATTCATTCTGGAGATCAGACTTCCTGGATGTAAATTTCATCTTCATCGGATGTTCAGGTAGTTTAAGCCAGTGCCACAAGTCCATAGGTTTTTGCTTCAGGGCCTCAATTCCAATACCCCGGTTCTCCACTTTGAATTCATCATCTACAGTCTGTTTGGTTATGACGATTGGTTCTCTAAATATTGACCCTGCTCGGTAACTTGAGCTTCCTTGTAGAAACAAATGACAGCCTCTTTGAACAGTTGCGAAGAATTGGTGTCCAAAATGATAGATTCCATTCTTCTTCATCCTAAGGATTAGGTCCGCCATTAACAAGGAGTTATTTTATTCCAGTAGTCCGAGAAAATCTACCACGATGTTGAAGATTATTTGCTCTTTCAACATCCTCAGGTTTATGTTCTTGAAGTAGGTAGTGGTGTTCATATCTGCAGATTTTTCGAGTTTTTAGTGCAGTGGTATTCTAGGTGTTGCTTTTCTAGAAAAAACTAGGGTTTTTTTTGCTTGAGAGTTTTGAAGACGATAAGGTTTTTGATGAATTTTAGTCGTCTTAAGTAGGTATTCTAAGAGTTGGTTTTAAAAAAATAATTCTTTGTTTTTCCCACGGGGTTTTGTTTGACTTGGAAAGATATTTTACCGAGGCAACATCTTATGCACCATGATACTATTAATGCTCGACACTGGGGGAGTGTTCTGGGATATCCTTCCTTTGTTGGTATCTTGCCTAATACTGGTTGTAGGAAGATACATAGATAGAAGGTTCTAGATCCTTCTCTAGATAGTAGGATCCCATTAGAAGTCTTACTTTAACTAGCAATCCTTTGTATGGGAGGACTCTCATTGTAATACCTATATAAAGGCCCCATCTATCAGTGTTATGAATACAATTGATTGATTCATCTTTACAGCTTTCTTACTTTCTCCTGAAATAATATTATTAATTTATTATTAATATCACCATCCACCTTCCTCGCCACGCTCAGACTTCGCCTAACCTAAAAGGGAATTATAAAAAGGGGTGATTTTTTGATAACTTCACGGGACATATCAGTTCATAACATTAGTAATAATAAATAATATTATCGATCAACATTTTAACAAACATTTCATCATATGATACTGTGGGTTTCCCCATAGTCCCTGAATCCACGCATCGCGCACAATACCCTGACCGAATCTTACATCTTATATTTTATCTTTGCGCGACACTATGTTCACATAGTTATTCTCAAAGGAAAATATTCCTCCCCAAAGGTGAATTGTACTGCTCGAAGGCGAATCATACTCCCCGAAGGAGAATCATAACATTTTAAAATCATAGTATTATTGCACAATATATATGAATTGGGGCATTAAAAAAGTATTTGAATTAGATTTCCTTACATATAAAGAATCTTGACTCGACAATGCACTGCAAGGTATGCTCCTACTCCTCAGAATCCACGCTATTATCTACACATAAGTTTAATATAGTGTGTAAGTATTTATATTAATTATTAGATAATTAATATTTTAAAAAATCATCAGATGGAATTCATCTAATTTTACAAGTCAAAATAGACAATTTTGAAAATAAGCAGTATATGTAGGAGGTAATTCTATAATTTAATATAACTCAGCTGGACTGGATTGACTATTTGCTGCATAGTCCAAAGATTGGGTCTGGATTGAATAAATTGAAATAGTGTGGGATATAAATACCCTACTTAGGGTTTTTTCTCGGCCGACAACACTCTTAAATACCTCCTCTCCCGTAAGTCTCTTTCTCTCTCCTCTGAAGCACAACTCGGCTGAAGAATATGCCGAAGGGGGAAAAGTATCTATTTATTAAAGTAAATACACAGTGTGTGCCTTACTCTACAGGTTAATAGGCTCTCCTAGTTACTGTAGGACAAGGACTGTTAGAATATTCCAGAATTATGTAATATCTCCCTATTTAAAGGACCCTGTCAATGAGAATATATACATCGTGTTCCCTAATTATCATCGTGTATGCTTTTACTTCAACATGTTATCAGCACGTAACTGCTCTCAAGAAGACATAATTTTTTTTTACTCCTCCTCCAATGAGAATTCATCCAAAATTAACAAAAAACCCATAAAATCTGCTGAACCCCCAAATCCCAGTCATCATCTTCACCAAGCAAATTGCGGTAGAACCCTATCCATCTTCAGTCGCACGACTCACGTGAACATAAGTCGGACCCCAAGCACCCACCTTTAGTCGCGCTACTCCCATCGTCCGACCCACTAAGAACCATCAGATCCACATCGGCCCGTCTCAGATCAGAACCTATCCTATGTCGGCACTTCAGAAAAGCCATCAAACTTTGGTGGATGCATCTTCGCCACTTCTTGAAGCCATTTGTCTCCTCGATACCCCAGGTGTGGAACACCCTTATGTCCCTCCCCCGGTTGTAAACCTATCGCCACTTGCATACTATCTACCACTTGAGCGAATTGTGTCATCTAATTGACCACTTGACGAAGCACATCGGGAACAACAAGATTATCATTTCCCTCTACAGTTAGCTCTCTATTATTGTTGGCAGATTCCTGTTGCTCGCCAGAACTGAGATCAGTCTGATTTGACAGAGAATTAGGGACAGAGGGCGAAGCTTCTCTTCAAGCATTTGCGCGTCCGCGTCCACGACCATGACCATGCCCATGACCTCTTCTCAACATACTGTAAGTATACATACTCAATATACGAGGAACAATTTCGTCTAAAGTTTAATTATCGTAAAAGACATTACATTAAAGGACAATAATAGAGTTTTAGGAAACTTACAACCACAGCTCGCATGAAGATGTAGGTGGTATAGTGATGTTTATTCGCGGGCGGTCAACAAAAAGACACATTTGGACCCTAAATTAACCCAACTGTCAAGATAACCATGAATCTCATCTCCAATACCATATTCTGTAACACCCCAATATATTCAGGATTATTACAGCGCCGTAAACCCTTTATATAAGGATATACTAGGTTGAGAATTTAAAAACAGCATTTATAAAATTCTACAAGCAGAATTATTATTACAAATCATGTTTTTCGAGAATCAAAGACAAACACCGAATAGAAATTTATCAATACATGACCAATCAAATCAACACAAAAAAAAACAATGTACTCGAGTACTTATTCAATCACGACACAACTGAAAGGAATTTCCAGACCGCAAACATCACTTTGCACCTTCGTCATCATACTGCTCTTGTGGTTGTTTTCCATCTCTCCTCTATCCTGAACATAAAACATATATCCACCCCAAAGTGTTTAACACAACTATGCTAGTACAAGTACGATAATTATTCAACAACTAACTTTTCGACCATTCATGAAGAATAACAATACGAGAAGGCTGATAATTCATTTCACAACAAGACAATCACAACATATATATGGTAATCCGATGATCAAGGGTTCACTGCATAGATCCCAAGATGATCCCATCGGACCAACACGAGGTGGAAAACCGTCAAATGATCCAGCATACACTAGCATAGATCCCAAGATGATCCCGTCGGACCAAAATGAGGTGGACAAACGATAACGACACATATGCATGACAACACGAGTAACATGAATACGGTAAAGATATTTAAAGTACTTGCCTGAGAAAGACGACAAGGATTAAATACTCGACGCATGTCAATACACTCGAAGGTCGTCCCTTCGCTCAACCACTTGCAAGATTCGGACCTTATACAAAATAAATAACGAAGAGTTCAATTTGTATATACGTGACTAGTACACGAGCATCTAACGTTCCTAACTATGATTGGTTAAATCATCCTATGTCCGGTTGGTTCATGGTTCAAATACTCGATGAACACTTAGTCGGACTTCCAATATACATCATGCGAACTGAATGACAATAATGGGGCTAACTCTATGATGTCTACATAATTCAAGTATATTCATGTCATCAAGAATTCAATACTCGAACAGATGATTATCAACTTATACATGTATGGTGCAGCTACTCATCGGCCCTTATCAAAAATGTGATTGTGATGAACTGTTACGTATTTTCTGTGAACGCAAGTACACGTTGTCGTATACAAGTAATAAAGTGATGAGTAAAGTATCGTTCCCTCGAGGACTGATGTGCTAATTACCAATTTATAAGTATTTCTAATTTTATTTGAACGACCGGAAAATTTTGGGGTTGAACAACTATTAATAAATAAATATTGCGATAACTAAATTAAACAAGAAAATTAATAATCCGATAAAAGGAGTTTCAAATAGGATGAGAATCTAAAATTAAGAATTCACCTCGATTAATCCAAATTAATCTTGATTTAAGTAAGTTAGGCAATTTCCCAATTAATTGAAAGCGAAGATTATCTAATTTAATCTAATGCCCCTTCCGAGGTCAGTAAAATTTTCCAACACGAACAATTCACTCTATTCCTAGGTGAGTTAATTCGACATTAGCCAAAAAGATCTATAATCTTCAAAATATCGAAGCTTCGTAATTCTTATGAGTATATTCCTATCTTACAAGATAAAATGGTTTTCTCCCAATTCTTATGAGTATATTACTATATCACTACTCACTATCCTCTTCCAATTCAAGTTAAGCAGCTAGAACGATTCAATCATCGGCCACACAATTGAAAGCATTAAAAATAATCGGGGAAAACTCAATAGAAAAGGGAAAACTATCAATAATGTAAAATCAATAATTAATTCGTCATAATTTCGATTTCATCTAAATCCTAGAATAAAAGAGTCTAGCCCGACATGCTAGAAATCAATACAAAAACACAAGAATTAAACATAAGGGTCAAGAATTTCAGACACGGTTGAAGAACTCGTCTCCTTCCGTCTTCTTGCCTTCGTCTCCCTTCTCTACTCTGTTCTCTGCTGCTAGGTCTTCTGTTCTCCTCCGATTTGATACCCTCTTTTCTATCCTTCTCCCCGCTTTTATAACCTTCCCATGCCTCTAATTCGTGTCCCGAAAATTAGGTCTTCTTCCGCTCCAAAACGGCCAAAATCGCTAAGTATCACCAGGGTTCCCGCCGCTGCCGGCCGCGGCCTAGAGTAAGTGAGCCGCAGCGCTAGCAACTCTGCTTCCCAGGTCTGGGCGAAAAGGTGGTACGGCCCGGGGCCCATAAAGAGTGTGTCGCGGCCCCCGGTAAAGTTTGTGCCGCGTTACTTTGTGATGCGGCCCAACTCCGTGTGATGTCATTTTTGGCCTGTTTTTCTTTGTTCAAGCTTCAGGACTTTAATTTCCTTCAAAACATGTGAACATCATGCATTAGGAGCTCATTTATGCAGAATTACACCAAAAATAGGGATAAAATAATGACAATAAAGCGTACAAAAATACATGTAACAAATACCCCCAAACTTAAACCTTTGCTTGTCCTCAAGCAAAAATCAGTTTCAAACAAACTTCAAGTATCGTGGACAATCATGCAAATCCATAGCGCTCAAGTGATTAATACTACCCTGAAAATCTCAAAGAATAATATGAATATCGTACTAGGGAGTCACATTCCAGACAATGATTACCCAAGGTAACCATTTTTAGTCTAATCTCAGCCATGAAGAAAGCCCAGGCTCAAGGATCAACAAACGTGAAATGAGTCGACCGACAATATGAATGTTGAAGTTATAACAAGCTAACTCGCCTAGTCCCACAGCCTCATGACATAAACATAAGAAATGCAGCACAAATGACATTTTCGGGACAGCAATTCCTCTTATTTAATAATTATTATGATTCGAGTTAACCACCAGGTTTTGACTCCCGGAATGTTTCATCGAAATAATCCTAGGGTGGATTTCCATTCTCATGTATTAGGGAACCGTTTGACGTAAAAGACACTCATGGGGCTCATGAATGCTTCTAGTTACTAAGTCTCCTTCTACAGCGGAAAAAAAACTCGAGTATCTTTTTTTTTGGTACGTCCAATTCAAGGTTGCTGTTTTATGCGAATGTATGCGATTTTTCTGAATAATTATTCTATCTCTTACACATGTCTATTCAAGGTTATCTTTTTACACGAATGTAAACTACGAGTCACGAGAATACACCCGGTTACTAGACTTCCCATCCTATGACATGCAAGGCTACTCATATTTTTGGGAATTAAAAACTGTCCGAACCAATGCCTGATCGTAGGTACTTAGTTGAATGTTTACAAGGCCCAATGTTTCTAGGCGACTAGCTAAGTGAATAATGCAACCAAACATATAGACGTATGTATCATATCCCGAATGCCAAGGCTATCACAATGACACAAAAACCAGACCGAAATGAGTACTCGAGTATAAAATAGCATAATGTGAACTCGACTAGATTTATCTGGTTCTTCAAATAGAAATCAGTAATATATATTTAGTCTTACAAATGGCTGCACGACATACTCACGAATGTAAACAATATCCAAAATAGCAAAGAGGACAAGCAAGACAAACTAAATAAAAAAACAACTAAAAGATAACCCCCCCAAACTTGACAAGTACATTGACCCCAATAGACGACAAATAAGAATAAGCAGTAAAAGGTAGGTCTAGTACTCCCCTGAATAAAAGAACGCTCAGGCACTAGAATCAGCCTCGTCAAGTGAAGTAGGTGGTGTAGGTGGCCTGGTCGGAGGTATGAATGGTCCGTCTGGGTGGAGGATATGGGCCGTCCACACTGCTAAATACTCCTGATGATAAGCGTCCCTCACCGTTAAATGCCTCTCAGCACGCCGATTGGCAAGGCGGACCTGCTCGTACATCTCACGTCGCACAACTGCGATCATGCTGTCCCACTCTGCTCGAATCTCCTCCCTCAGGCTGTCAAACATCGCCTATAAAATGTGATCTCTCGCTGGGGGTGGAGCAGACTCGGTCTGATCCTCTGTATCTGCCGTCGGGTCATAAGTAAGAAGAAGAGGCTCCGAGGAGTACTCAAGTGGCTCATCCAAAAAAAAAAACTCGTCCACGCGGGTGTGCTCGCGTGCCACCCCACTGGTCGAAATGAGAAATTATGCAATGGTCATTCGGACCCTGGGGTGCGATGGTAGGCTCATCATCCGACCATATCACACCTGACTGGTGGCATAAAGCGCAGTTCAGTGAGGGATGCTTTAGTCCCATGTTGGCGCCTCCCTTGATGCATTGTAGAATGGACCGGGCCAGACGTGGGGCCACATCGAATCGATGACCGGACGTGATGGCATAGAGCAGTCGAGCGCGAGGCAGCAAGACAGAGCGTATCTGTGAAGTAGGGTTAACCTGCGAGCATAGGAAGTATAGCCAGGCTCGCCCTAGCTGACTGAGCCGTGAGCTCTTAAAAAAGTAGGCCTCGGACCTTGGAACACTCGTATCCAAAACCGATTCCAGCTGAGTTAGTGTATCTAACAATGCCTCTTTCGTGAGGCTACCCATCGTCGTTGTGAATGCCGATTCATTAACCTCGGGTAACTCATATAACCGTTGAAATGCCGCAGAATAAAAGTCAACCCTCTGACCGCGGACCGTGACCTCAGTACGGATGTCTGGTCTCCCCAACATAGGCCCTCCACTAACATGATGATGCAAAGCACGAGTGTAGAATTCACGCACTCTAGAGATGACGGTTGGCTCGGGCTGTGCGACGAATTGTGTCCAGCCTATCTCGGTCATCATCGATAATAGTTCGCCGTCTTGAGGGGCGGGAGTGAATCCTCGCTCGGGAATGATGGGCCATGTGTGAATCCTTTCATTGAAAAGTCGATGAACCTAAGGGTCGGAGAGATGCTGGAATTGCCCATCCGTCGGGTTTTGAAAGGTTTCCCCTTTCGGGGGAGATGATTGAGTCATGGCCCGGTTGGAGCTTAGCTTTCTGTTTCGAGCCATTACGAGCTCCTAGAAAATAAAAGCAGGATATCAGACGACGAAATGGTATAACGAGACACCAAACACAAACTTATAAAGTGTGAGAAACATATATATACGGATATAGCGTTAAAACTTCTCAACTTCACACGAGAGACATGATGTGAAAATTTAACTCAAAATAGGCATTAGGGCTGGGGGAATATACTTTTCAGATAATCGTATTCGTTGCAAAGGATCGATGATGTTAAGATTAACCAAGTTTCACTTGGGCATTACTTCAAACACTTGACGTGCGCATACTCAAGTCAAGAGAGAAATAATCATTTGTGAATTCAATCACCAACAACAATTAATTTCTTACTAATTCATGACAATACACGAATCATAATCTAAATCAATCGATAGGCTGAATATATTTTGATTAAAATCTCGATAGAACTCAGAAGGTAAGCAAATTCATCAAAGAACGAAAAATAATTCCCAATTCACGATCCTTGAAATTATTTCAGCAAATAAACATAAAGAATATGGATTACCTGGTGTTGGATCAAAGATGATGATAAGAAGAAAAGTTGATTTGAAGAAGGTGACCTGCGCCGCGGAAGAACGGATTAGAGAGGGATACCTGTGTCTTCTGCCGAATGACCTCCTTCTTGTCCTATCCATTTAATATCTTTCAACAGGGGCCACGGCGCGTAGTAAGTGGGCCGCGGCCCTCGGTACAGGAAGACTACACGATTCAAATGGTCTAGCCGCGTGCCGCGGGTCGAAGTAAGGATGCCGCGGCTCCAGATTAAGTGTGCCGCGGCTCAGCGCATACGTGCCGCGGCACGCGGTACAGCGACTTTAGCCTAGATTTGAGTTGGTGTGTGCCGCGGCCCTCTAATGTGCCGCGGCTCTTGGGCAGGTGTGCCACGGCTCAGCATGGGCGGGCCGCAGCCCGCAGTACAGCAACTTAAGCCTAGTTTTTTTTCTATGTGTGCCGCGGCCCTAACTGGATTTTGGCCCTGGAGCGATTCCTGCGATGGGTCTTCAACTGTAATCAAAGAAAACGCGTGAGAAAGACAAAATAAAGCAAAAATGCCGGAAAAAATAGACTCCTAAAATGGAAAAATAAAAACTAAAATTCTACTACTAATACTTGGGTTGCCTCCCGAGAAGCGCTAAGTTTATAGTCTTCACCCAGACTCTGCTAGAATTCACTTCGCGGCGGATAGGATGACTGTTGACTTCTGCGCGGCCATTGGATCACCAGTGTAGACTTTCAACCACTGGCCATTGACTTTAAATTTTTGATTCTCACATTGTACTTCCACTGCGCCGTGAAGAAACAGTTGGACTACAGTGAAAGGCCCTGACCATAGTGAACGTAATTTCCTAGGAAACAATCGCAAGCGAGAATTGAATAATAAAACCTTTTGACCCGGAACGAACTCTCGATGTATAATGTGCTTATCATGCCACTCCTTGGTTCGCTCCTTATAGAGTTTAGCATTCTTGTAGGCATCATGACGTATCTCCTCCAACTCATTCAACTGCAAACAACGATTTTCACTGGCCGATTTAAGATCAAAATTGAGTGTCTTGATCGCCCAATATGCACGATGCTCCATCTCTACCGGAAAATGACAACCTTTCCCATAAACCAACCTATACGGTGACATGCCAATAGGTGTCTTATATGCTGTACGGTATCCCCAAAGTGCATCATCAAGTCTAAGGGACCAATCTTTTCAAGACGAGTTGACTGTTTTCTCTAGGACCCACTTGAGCTCTCGATTGTATATTTCGATTGACCACTCGTTTGGGGATGGTAGGCTGTAGCAACACGATGAGTGACTCCGTATTTCTTTAAGACCGCATCTAGGAACTTGTTGTCAAAATGTGAACCACCATCACTGATAATTGCACGTGGAGTCCCAAAGCGCGTGAAAATATATTTTTTTATGAACTTGATCAGGGCGTTAGACCCATTAGTTGGCAGTGCTACCGCTTCGACCCACTTCGAGACGTAATCCACTGCTACTAGAATATATAGGTTCTTATTTGATGGAGGGAATGGGCCCATAAAGTCGATGCCCCATACATCAAACAACTCAACCTCAAGAATAGTGGTCAATGGCATTTCATGTCGTCTGGAGATATTTCCCATCCGTTGACACCAGTAACATGTGGACACAAAGGAATGAGCATCCTTGAATAACAATGGCCCGTAGAAACCCGACTGCAAGACTTTTTCCGCTGTCCTAATGCCACTTAAATGCCCGTCGTAGGGTGATGCATGGCAATGACTCAACACACTGTGAATTTCCTTGTCCAGAATACATCTACGAATGATCCGGTCAGGACATATTTTAAAAAGAAAAGGGTCGTCCCATAAGTAGTACTTTGCGTCTGAAATCAGCTTCTTTTTTTGATGACGAGAGAAGTCATTAGGAATTATGTTGCTTGTGAGATAGTTCACTAGATCGGCGTACCAAAGTGCTTGTTGTGACCCCAGCTTGTAGAGCTGCTCATCCGGGAAGTTTTCCACAATTGGATGGTGATTCTCTGCTTTCTCCAAGGAATTTTCTAAACGTGAGAGATGATCTGCAATGATATTTTCAGTTCCTTTCTTATCTCGTATCTGCAAATTGAACTCTTGCAGGAGAAGCACCCATCTAATCAACCTCGGTTTAGCATCTTTCTTTTCTAGAAGGTACTTGATAAATGGTCAGTCCACACGACCACATGGAATTTATCAAAAGCAAAAATCATGGCTAATAGTTCTTTCTCTGTCGTTGCATAATTTCTCTGGGCGTCGTCAAGGGTTCGGCTTGCATAATACACCACATGAAATACTTTTCCTCGTCCTTGTCCCAATACTGCCCCAATGGCAAAATTGCAAGCGTCGCACATCAATTCAAATGGCAGGCTCCAGTCGAGGGCGACTATAACAGGAGCGGTGCTTAGATCCTTCTTCAGGAGATCGAAGCTTTGTTTACACAACTCATTAAAATCAAATGGGACATCTTTCACTAGCAAATTACACAAAGGCTTTGTCATCTTCGAAAAATCCTTAATAAAATGGCGGTAGAAACCGGCGTGTCCCAAAAAACTCCTCACTCCCTTTACTGAAGTAGGCGGAGTCATCTTCTCAACCGTTTCAATTTTTCACGGTCGACTTCAATCCCATGAGCAGATTTGCAATGGCCTAGCACAATGCCTTCCTAGACCATAAAGTGGCACTTCTCCCAATTTAACACCAGATTTGTCTCTTCGCATCTTTCCAGGACCTTTTGTAAATTCTGCAAACATAAATCAAACGAATCACCGAAAACAGAAAAGTCATCTATAAAGATTTCAATACAGTGCTCTACCATGTCAGAAAAAATAACTATCATATACCTTTGAAAAGTGGCCGGCGCATTACATAAACCAAAAGGCATGCGCCTAAAAGCAAAAATGCCGTAAGGACATGTAAACGTCGTCTTTTCTTGGTCTTCTGGGGCTATATAAATTTGATTATACCCAGAATAACCATCAAGAAAGCAATAAAAATCGTGTCCGACCAATCTATCCAACATTTGATCAATAAACGGTAAAGGGAAATGGTCCTTTCTAATGGCTTTATTTAATTTTCTATAATCTATGCACATACGCCACCCTGTAACAATTCTAGTGGGAATTAATTCATTATTATCATTTTGAATAACCATTATCCAAACCATTATCCCACCTTTCTTTGACACAACTTGAACAACACTTACCCACTTACTGTCAGAAATAGGAAAGATCATACCTGCATCGAGGAGTTTTAAAACCTTAACTTTTAGCAGCTCTTTCATATTCGGATTTAACCGACGTTGATGCTCCACAGAAGGCTTGTAGTCCTCCTCCATCAGAATCCTGTGCATAAAAATGGAAGGACTAATTCCCTTGATATCCACAATAGACCATCCCAGGCAGATTTGTACTCCCTTAATACTCTTAACAGCTTATCCTCTTGATCAACCGCCAATGTGGCAGAAAGAATGACAGGTAGGGAATCGTCTGGCCCCAAAAATGCATATTTCAAATGATTACGCAGCTGCTTAACTTTTAGCTTCGGCGGCTTCTCAATCGATGGGACGGTTCGCATTGGTGAACTTCCGAGCTCCACACATGGTCTACGAGTGAAAAATGGTGGTGAAGCATCCATGTGTCATAAATAAGCTACGTGCTCTGGATTCAGCTTGGTAGAAGATCCGACTAAAACGAATTCCAGTGGATCTGATGGATAGCTCTCCTGAAAAGCGCTCTTTACACATGAGTCAATGACATTTATTTGAAAGTAATTTTCGATGTCACTAGGATGTTTCATAGCTCGAAATATATTAAAAGTGACCTGCTCCTCTTGAACTCGTAAGGTCAGCTCCCCTTTTTCCACGTAAACTATAGTTCTGCTAGTCGCTAAAAATGGTCTTCCCAATATAATTGGGATGTCATGATCTTCTTCCATATCGAGCACAATAAAATCAGCAGGAAAAATGAATTTATCGACCTTGACCAGGATGTCTTCTAATACCCCTCTCGGATTCTTAATGGATCTATCTGCTAGTTGTAAAGAGACCACCGTAGTAGGCTTGGCCTCCCCAATGCCTAATTTCGTGAAAATAGAAAGAGGCATAAGATTAATACTGGCGCCGAGATCACATAAGGCTCTATCGAAGGACGAGTTTCCAATAGTGCACGGTATTTTGAAGCTTCCTGGATCCTTCAATTTAGGTGGGAGATTTTTCGAAAAAATAGCGCTGCACTCTTCAGTCAGTGCCATCGTTTCATATTC
Organism: Orobanche coerulescens; assembly: GCA_033398695.1. Taxonomy (NCBI): domain Eukaryota; kingdom Viridiplantae; phylum Streptophyta; class Magnoliopsida; order Lamiales; family Orobanchaceae; genus Orobanche; species Orobanche coerulescens. The sequence continues at coordinate 115,285,859 of CM065815.1, read as the reverse complement.
TTCAAGCTTCCTTTTGTTAGATAAAATATCCTTCATAAATTTCACATAGCTCGGCATTTGTTCCAAAGTGTCGGCAAATGGGATATTAATGTGCAATTTCTTGAAGACATCAAGAAACTTGGAAAACTGCTTGTCTAACTTTTGCTTTTGCGAATATTTGGGAAAGCAGGATGGTGGTACATAAGAAGTATGAGTGGTTGAGACTACTTTTGACTTGGGCTTTGAGGGCATAGTGGTCTCTGGTTGAGTGGACTCCTCATCATTCACTTTCTCAATGGGGCTGCTCTTTTCTTTGTTACTCTTGGATTGCTCGTGTAATTCCCTTCCACTTCGTTATTCAATAGCTTGCACATTTTCTTTGGGATTCATCTCGGTAGCACTTGGTAAGACACCTCGGGGTCTAGATGATAATAGATATGCAATCTGCCCCATTTGAACCTCCAAATTCTGAATAGAAGCGGAATGATTCTGTAGATTAGTTTCAGTGCAAGTCATGAATTGACTCGTGTTAGCCACCATTTGAGCAAGTGTGTCTTCTAAAGAAACTTTTGGTGGTTGAGGGGGCTGCTGTTGTGATTGAGTGAATTGAGCTTGTGGAGGTTTTCTTAATGCTTGCCCGTTCCTCCATGAAAGATTTGGATGATTTCGCCACCCTTGGTTGTAAGTGTTAGAGTACGAGTTATTTTGACGATTTCCACTCCCCACAAATTGAGCTTGTTCCATCTGAGATTGCTCAAATGGAGTCCCGACTTGACATTTAGCACTAGGATGAGAGCCACTGCACTAATTACATGTTTCTGTGGTACCAGTAGAAGGAGCGTGTGATAAAACTTGGAGTTGTTGAGTAAAAGTTGCGGCTTGGGATGATAGCGTAGATATTGGATCATTGTCGGAAATTTCCATAACTCGTTTCGGGTTCACGCACTCAGAAGGCCACTGATAAGCATTCGCAGCTATAGCTTCTAGTAAGGAATAAGCTTCAACCATAGTTTTGCCCATTAAGGCACCTCCAGCTGCTGCATCCACTAGAATGCGTGTAGAGGCACTCAGTCCGTTATAGAATGTTTAAATTTGCAGCCAATCAGGTAGACCATGATGCGGGCATCTCCTTAGCATATCTTTATATCGCTCTCATGCCTCATGTAGCGACTCCATATCATATTGTCCGAAAGTAGTTATCTCATTTCTCAGTCTTACTGTCTTCGCTGGTGGAAAGAACTTAGCCAGAAAAGCTTGCTCTAACTCTGCCCAAGTTGTGATAGAGCCTGGCGGGAGCGAATTTAACCAGAACTTGGCCTTGTCCCTCAGAGAGAATGGGAAAATCCGTAGACGAATGGCATCATCAGTAACACCATTATTCTTGATTGTGTCGCAAATCTCGAGAAATGATGAAATATGAGAATTGGGGTCATCATTAGCCGATCTACAAAATTGGCTCGCTTGCACCATTTGAATGATAGCTGGCTTGATTTCAAAATTGTTTGCTTGAATAGACGGGTGCCGAATCCCCGAAAAATTAGCATTGACCTGTAGAAGTGCATAGTCATGGAGAGCCAATGCTGGTTGGACCTGTTGAATTGGGTTATCGATCCCTTGATTTCCAGTATTGTCTCCCATGGTATCCGGAATCAATAACTCACGTCTTTCCTTCCTGTATTTCCGCAGAGTGCGCTCGAGTTCGGTATCCAAAGGAAATAAACCTTTGTTACCAAATTTTCTCATGCACTAAATGAATTCCTGAAAGGAAAACAAGTGAAACAAAATTTACACAAAAATAAAATAATATTCAAATTAATACTAGGAACACTGAAATTGATATTAGCAAAAACACAGTCCCCGGCAACGGCGCCAAAAACTTGTTACATATTTTCTGTGAACGCAAGTGCACGCTGTCGTATACAAGTAATAAAGTGATGAGTAAAGTATTGTTCGCTCGAGGACTGATGTGCTAATTGTCAATTTTCAGGTATTTCTAATTTTATTTGAACGACCGGAAAATTTTGGGGTTGAACAATTATTAATAAATAAATATTGCGATAACTAAATTAAACAAGAAAATTAATAATCCGATAAAAGGAGTTCAAATAGGAGAAGAATCTAGGATTAAGAATTCACCTCGATTAATCCAAATTAATCTTGATTTAAGTAAGTTATGCAATTTCCCAATTAATTGAAAGTGAAGATTATCTAATTTAATCTAATGCCCCTTCCGAGGTTAGTAGATTTCTCCAACACGGATAAAATTCACTCTATTCCTAGGTGAGTTAATGCGACATTAGCCAAAAAGATCTATAATCTTCAAAATATCGATGCTTCATAATTCTTATGAGTATATTCCTATCTTACAAGATAAAATTGTTTTCTCCCAATCTGGAGACAAAAGCTCCAAGAGTTAAGAAAATCACAAAACGGCTCAGACGTCCTGAAACCATGTTTCTAGCTCGACCAACCGCGTCCAAGCTCATAACACATTTGGAAATGTTAATTTCACGCGTGGGAATATTAGTTTCGAGCAAAATTTTGCAAGGATCAAGTTCAGATGTGGAAAGACCACAATAATCCATGGAGTCTGACAAAACAAATCTGAAATTCATTCGGAGGATGGTAGGCTAGGTAGAACATGGTAGTTTAAAATCGTCGAGAGGATCACAATTGAATTACCAACAATGAAAGGTCACACAATACCGGAAATACTAAGAAAAGTACGGGTAATAAACTCCCCCATACTAAAAAGACATTACGATCCCGAAACTTAGAACAACAAGAGATGGAAACGTAAAGCAATGAAACGAAAAACGATCGAAGTCACGATTGTTGGAACCAGCAACGATTAAGACACAGTACAAGATCTTCATTCTCCCGTACTAGAATCTTCGGATGGAAATATAGTTTTTCGGGACACTCTCCGGTCACTTGCTCTATTCTCCAATAGGGTAGCATTCTAAGAATAACGGTAATATCGTAAAGCACAAAGTTTTATGAAGTCAATTTCGAGTCCTTCGACGAGGACGATCATTATATGTACGCACTTAATGAAAACAAATTTTTGAAAAAGAGGGCTAGTCACGTTACGCCCAAGACTTGTAAATACTGTATTTTATTTCGGAAGAGGAAGTTTATACAACGACTCTAAAAATTATTTTCGAGTAATGTATAAAAGAAAAATTGAAAATTGAATTGTAACTAATTTGAAATATTTCAAAAGTGTTGAGTCCCAAATACTATAATTTTGGAAAATCTTTCCTCTTCTACCAAAATGTTTATTCGAAGAATTTTCCACCGAGATACGTGACTATTTGACACGACGACAATAAATCATGGCTTTTCACAATGTTAGAAAATTTCAAAGTACCATTTTAAAATATTCTTGATATTACAGCGCCGTGGGCCCCGTGCCGGAACCCACCAGGCTAAAAATTATTTTTAAAAATGTTCAAAATGCCAAAAAGGCCGATGTCGGTAATATTCTCAAATACTCACAAAAGTCATTTATAAAATATCAAATATCGTCATAAGAATACCATCAAAACGTGCAAGACCAAAATATTAAGACTCGATTTGGGGAATCGGTTTTTGGAAATAAAACTCAGTTTGCAAGATACCAAAAGCCATCTCAAAATACTCACGCAGCGGATAAAATTAACACTCAAAGATTTACTCTAATGAAATGTAGAAACCGATAAATATGCTCGACTTCCGAAGCATACTACATAACCATTTTTACTCGGACCGTATACGCATGCTATATCCTAAAATAATAATATCACCAACAAGTTCAAATCCCTAGTTCACATTAAACACATTAGTACAATATAATCAAATACGTATATAAAGGGACTTACGATCGGGAGACTTACCATCACGGATTACTTGAAGATGATGTCGGAACCACGATACTAATCACAACTTTGATGCGCGCGACCTACACCGGACATGGACTTGACCCAACGGCCTAGGTTTTTCGCAAACCTAAGCTTCGATACCATATCTGTAACACCCCCAGAATACGTCCGGAAATGTTACACGCCGTAGGCCCTTCTCACAAGGATCTACCAGGCTAAACTCCACTAGACTACACAATGATTGACCGACCAGGGTCAATCTAAATACAACGCAGACCGACAAGGTCATTAAATAATTCAGAAACTAATGAATTTTTACATCTCAATGACAAAAATAAACTTTCACACAAAAAGGGATGACAACTCCATTTAATAAATGAAAACTACACCCATGCAAGGGTGAATACTCGAACGACAGAGAAATACCGACCAAAATGAAACAAAAGAAAAGACTCTGACTCTGGTGTGATTAGCATCATTGTCCTCCATCTCCTTCCAAGCCAATCCTGTGACTGCTCCCAAGCTGCCAAAACCTGAGCGCATAACAAGCTCCCACCCCCAGAAAACTCGGGGGTTAGCAAACTGGAATTTTGCTAGTGCAAGTACATAATGTACAAGATATACGAAAAGTACCAACTCAAACTCAACAGCCACGAAGCCTTAACATAAACCACACATTCAAACAAACAGCACATCAAAACATTCGTTTACACAAGGTGAAAGGTAATCACATAGTCATATTCTCTTTACGGATCATAACACCAGAGAAACTTTAAGCAAGCCCAATGAGTTAAAAGATCTAGCTTGAAAAACCCCTTTTATAAAAGGAAAAGCAATTTGATAAGATAGTTTGAAAATGTTATTATTGACTCTGGCCGTCTTGGGGTTTTGAAAATCGAATGGGAACACTTTTGGAAAATAATTTCAAAAGCTCTTGGGTCCTTGACCCAACATATGGAAAACAATTACAGGAAAACCATGTCAACATTATTCGGGGTCCTCAACCCAATTTATAGAACACTGTCACAAACGAAATCATTACAACATCTCACAGGGTTCTCAACCCAATCCAAATAACATCATCACGAGATCAATCATCTCAGTATTTCCCAGGGTCCTCGACCCAATACACAGAATAGCACCACAATACAATCAAAGGAACCGCCTCTCAGTCGACAAATCCTACTCAAGACCCCTGATTAATTAACCCTCGGAGATTTCGTTAAACATCCTTGGTTAATTAACCCTGATACCAACGTTTGAAAATCAAGTTGAACAAACATTCAGAAATACGAATCACAGTCTATATCGAGACCATTATTTGAAAAGAGTTGTAAGAACTTTGAATTACGAAAATCATTTGGTAACGGGTCTTAGATATCACTCAAATATCCGTTACCAATAAGCCTGCCAGGCACCTCCCTTGCACACCTGTGCACCGGCATTCACTCCACTATGTTGGCCGCCCCTTGAACATGTCACCGCGCCGGCGATCACTCCCAAAAGAGCCGCCCCTTGCACGCGCATTAGGTAACACCGGTGTTCACCAATCATATGGAGCCGCACATTGCAGCGTACACCAGGCCGGAGTGCACGCCCCACCCTTAGAGGTTCCCGGATATGACGATTCTCACAACAAGTATCCACATTGTTTCAAACATCAAGCACACAGACAAATGTTATAACAATTATCAACTCAGTACACCAAGTCACACAAATTATCCATTAGTCCATAACAACACAGCTAAACAATATCACGCACGTTATCAATCAAAACTCAATCACAATAAGCCTTCAAGCATAACCAACCAACGCCACACATATGTCTCTATATTGCAACTCAACCGAGTATATATATATATATATATATATATGAACTTACTATATTATATCTATAAGTATAGTTCATCCCTCAATCCAAGTTGAGTACGCCAACTAGTGTTAGTATTCGTCCCCCGGCATTCACCGACATAAGCATATATATCAATATACGTATACACATACATATATTTAACATATAAATATATATAAATATATATATATATATATATATCCCTCCATACACACACACACACACACACACACACACACACACACACATATATATATATATATATACATCCGTATAAATTCATACATTTCGACAACAATGATTTCACGTAGCTACAATTCGTATATCAAGGTACTTGCCTTGGTAATCTCTCGCGAATACTCCGAAAATACGGTCGATTGGAAAAATCCGAAACTCCAATGAAAACGACGATCGGAAAGGCTCAACACCAGATTTTCATAGGGAATTCATCTCTAATATGCTATCAACAAATAAACAACAAATCATACGAGGAAAAACATCGCAAAATGACCAAATTTCTCTCTGTGGCATTTCCCCGGACACCTTGAAGGCGTCAAACGAAAGTTCATATAAACGACGAATCGGAAATGATAAAACCATGGAAAGATGATGAAAATGATAGAACACAACTCAATCTTCGATTACCCATCAGAAATATGAGTTAAAATGATCAAATCGGACAAAGTCAACTAAAATCCCCAAAACTAGATTTTAGGAAATCATACCTTGATTCGATGGATCGAAGAAGGTTAATTATAGGTTGATTAATCGATGCTATGAACTCAAAAACAACGTGGATCGGTAGTTATACACCATTCCTTCGTGTTCTCCAATCCTTGGCCGTGGAGAATATGAGTTAGGGGAAGAAAATGGGTGAAGAACACGTCTGCCGGGTCATTATATAGATCCCGCACGACGCACGAGCAGACACGCACGAGCACCGGCCGTGCGTGACTCGTGCGCCAAGAACCTGCCGGAACATATCTGGGAATCTTTCGGGCACGCACGAGCATGATGCTCGGGCGTCCGGTCGTGTGGCCTGCTCGTGCGCGGCACTGCCTGGCCTTTGCCGCACCGCACGAGCACCGCGCACGAGCACTACTCATGTGCGCCTGCTACTTTCTGCCCAGTGCCGCACGAGCACCGGCCCATGCGCCTTGCTCGTGCGCTCTGCTCGTGTGCGGCCCCCAAGGGCGCCCGATCTGCTATCTCGCACGAGCGCCGCCTGCGCCCTTTGTCCGTGTGGGCCGGTCGTGTACTACTGGCCATCAAGCCACACTGGCCGGTGCCCAGCCGCCATGACTCGAAGATCCGATTTTCCGAAATCGCTCGGAAACGAACATGAAGAAACGCTCGCGGACAACAATACAACAAATGACCACATATGGCCATAAATACAAAATCAATCGTCGAGAAAAATAATATGAATGTTCGACAACCGAGAAATTTTCGGTCCAAAAAGTAAAAAATTCAAATTAATCAAAATAAAAATCTCGGGTATTACATTCCACCCCCCTTAAAATAAGTTTCGTCCCGAAACTTAAAATAGAGAGCGGCGGAACAATTAAGGAAATGACTACTTGCTCAGCCCCAAAACATCACGAGCAATGCGCGAATGCGAGGTTCTAGAAATACAATGAACGAACCTAACAAGTATCTGGTACGTGAGTTGAGGCGATAAAAATGTATGTGAACACGATCAGTCGAGGTGGAGGAGTATGAATTTGGAGACAAAAGCTCCAAGAGTTAAGAAAATCACAAAACGGCTCAGACGTCCTGAAACCATGTTTCGAGCTCGACCAACCGCGTCCAAGCTCATAACACATTCGGAAATGTTAATTTCACGCGTGGGAATATTAGTTTGGAGCAAAATTTTGCAAGGATCAAGTTCAGATGTGGAAAGACCATAATAATCCATGGAGTCTGACAAAACAAATCTGAAATTCATTCGGAGGACGGTAGGCTAGGTAGAACATGGTAGTTTAAAATCGTCGAGAGGATCACAATTGAATTACCAACAATGAAAGGTCACACAATACCGGAAATACTAAGAAAAGTACGGGTAATACACTCCCCCGTACTAAAAAGACATTACGATCCCGAAACTTAGAACAACAAGAGATGGAAACGTAAAGCAATGAAACGAAAAACGATCGAAGTCACGATTGTTGGAACCAGCAATGATTAAGACACAGTACAAGATCTTCATTCTCCCGTACTAGAATCTTCGGAAGGAAATATAGTTTTTCGGGACACTCTCCGGTCACTTGCTCTATTCTCCAATAGGGTAGCATTCTAAGAATAACGGTAATATCGTAAAGCACAAAGTTTTATGAAGTCAATTTCGAGTCCTTCGACAAGGACGATCATTATATGTATGTACTTAATGAAAACAAATTTTTGAAAAAGAGGGCTAGTCACGTTATGCCCAAGACTTGTAAATACTGTATTTTATTTCGGAAGAGGAAGTTTATACAACGACTCTAAAAATTATTTTCGAGTAATGTATAAAAGAAAAATTGAAAATTGAATTGTAACTAATTTGAAATATTTCAAAAGTGTTGAGTCCCAAATACCACAATTTTGAAAATCTTTCCTCTTCTACCAAAATGTTTATTCGAAGAATTTTGCACCGAGATACGTGACCATTTGACACGACGACATTAAATCATGGCTTTTCACAATGTTAGAAAATTTTAAAGTACCACTTTAAAATATTCTTGATATTACAGCGCCGTGGGCCCCGTGCCGGAACCCACCAGGCTAAAATTTATTTTTAAAAATGTTCAAAATGCCAAAAAGGCCGATGTCGGTAATATTCTCAAATACTCACAAAAGTCATTAATAAAATACCAAATATCGCCGAATACCATCAAAACGTGCAAGACCAAAATATTAAGACTCGGTTTGGGGAATCGGTTTTTGGAAATAAAACTCAGTTTGCAAGATACCAAAAGCCATCTCAAAATACTAACGCAGCGGATAAAATTAACACTCAAAGGTTTACTCTAATGAAATGTAGAAACCGATAAATATGCTCGACTTCCGAAGCATACTACATAACCATTTTTACTCGGACCGTATACGCATGCTATATCCTAAAACAATAATATCACCAACAAGTTCCAATCCCTAGTTCACATTAAACACATTAGTACAATATAATCAAATACGTATATAAAGGGACTTACGATCGGGAGACTTACCATCACGGATTGCTTGAAGATGATGTCGGAACCACGATACTAATCACAACTTTGATGCGCGCGACTTACACCAGACATGGACTTGACCCAACGGCCTAGGTTTTTCGCAAACCTAAGATTCGATACCATATCTGTAACACCCCCAGAATACGTCCGGAAATGTTACACGCCATAGGCCCTTCTCACAAGGATCTACCAGGCTAAACTCCACTAGACTACACAATAATTGACCGACCGGGGTCAATCTAAATACAACGCAGACCGACAAGGTCATTAAATAATTTAGAAACTAATGAATTTTTACATCTCAATGACAAAAATAAACTTTCACACAAAAAGGGATGAAAACTCCATTTAATAAATGAAAACTACACCCATGCAAGGGTGAATACTCGAACGACAGAGAAATACCGACCAAAATGAAACAAAAGAAAAGACTCTGACTCTGGTGTGATTAGCATCATTGTCCTCCATCTCCTTCCAAGCCAATCCTGTGACTGCTCCCGAGCTGCCAAAACCTGAGCGCATAACAGGCACCCACCCCCCGAAAACTCGGGGGTTAGCAAACTGGAATTTTGCAAGTGCAAGTACATAATGTACAAGATATAAGAAAAGTATCAACACAAACTCAACAGCCACGAAGCCTTAACATAAACCACACATTCAAACAAACAGCACATCAAAACATCCATTTACACAAGGTGAAAGGTAATCACATAGTCATATTCTCTTTACGGATCATAACACCAGTGAAACTTTAAGCAAGCCCAATGAGTTAAAAGATCTAGCTTGAAAAACCCCTTTTATAAAAGGAAAAGCAATTTGATAAGATAGTTTGAAAATGTTATTATTGACTCGGGCCGTCTTGGGGATTTGAAAATCGAATGGGAACACTTTTGGAAAATAATTTCAAAAGCTCTCGGGTCCTTGACCCAACATATGGAAAACAATTACAGGAAAACCATGTCAACATTATTCGGGGTCCTCAACCCAATTTATAGAACACTGTCACAAACGAAATCATTACAACATCTCACAGGGTTCTCAACCCAATCCAAATAACATCATCACGAGATCAATCATCTAAACATTTCACAGGGTCCTCGACCCAATACACAGAATAGCACCACAATACAATCAAAGGCACCGCCTCTCAGTCGACAAATCCTGCTCAAGACCCCTGATTAATTAACCCTCGGAGATTTTGTCAAACATCCTTGGTTAATTAACCCTGATACCAACGTTTGAAAATCAAGTTGAACAAACTTTCAGAAATACGAATCACAGTCTATATCGAGACCAGTATTTGAAAAGAGTTGGAAGAACTTTGAATTACGAAAATCATTTGGTAACGGGGTCTTAGCTATCACTCAAATATCCGTTACCAATAAGCCTGCCAGGCGCCTCCCTTGCACACCTGTGCACCGGAGTTCACTCCACTATGTTGGCCGCCCCTTGAACATGTCACTGCGCCGGCGATCACTCCCAAAAGAGCCGCCCCTTGCGCACGCATTAGGGAACACCGGTGTTCACCAATCATATGGAGCCGCACATTGCAGCGTACACCAGGCCGGAGTGCACGCCCCGCCCTTAGAGGTTCCCAGATATGACGATTCTCACAACAAGTATCCACATTGTTCCAAACATCTAGCACACACACAAACGTTACAACAATTATCAACTCAGTACACCAAGTCACACAAATTATCCGTCAGTCCATAACAACACAGCTAAACAATATCACGCACGTTATCAATCAAAACTCAATTACAATAAGCCTTCAGGCATAACCAACCAACGCCGCACATATGTCTCTATATTTCAACTCAACCGAGTACATATATATATATATATGAATTTACTATATTATATCTATAAGTATAGTTCATCCCTCAATCCAAGTTGAGTACGTCTACTAGTGTTAGTATTCGTCCCCCTGCATTCACCGACATAAGCATATATATCAATATACGTATACACATACATATATTTAACATATATATAAATATATATATATATATATCCCTCCATATATACACACATATATATATATATACTCACATATATACATCCGTATAAATTCATACACTTCGACAACAATGATTTCACGTAGCTACAATTCGTATATCAAGGTACTTGCCTTGGTAATCTCTCGCGAATACTCATAAAACACGGTCGACTGGAAAAATCCGGAACTCCAATGAAAACGACAATCGGAAAGGCTCAACACCAGATTTTCGTAGGGAATTCATCCCTAATATCCTATCAACAAATAAACAACAAATCACACGAGGAAAAACATCGCAAAACGACCAAATTTCTCTCTGCGGTATTTCCCCGGACACCTTGAAGGCGTCAAACGAAAGTTCATATAAACGACGAATCGGAAATGATAAAACCGTGGAAAGATGATGAAAATGATAGAACACAACTCAATCTTCGATTACCCATCATAAATATGAGTTAAAACGATCAAATCGGACAAAGTCAACTAAAATCCCCAAAACTAGATTTTAGGAAATCATACCTTGATTCGATGGATCAAAGAAGGTTATAGGTTGATTAATCGATGCTATGAACTCAAAAACGACGTGGATCGGTAGTTATACACCATGACTTTGTAATATCCGGACTTATTATTGTATATTTCATCTGTATTTGAACCCTGTATTATTCGGAATGGTGATCTCGATCATTGGAGTATGTTATTTCTCACATTTGTATCCTTGTACATAAGTATAACATCATGCAAAATCTCTCATGTAAACTCATGATAGCGCACACAAAGAATGTAGCTTAACTTGCATTATCGGACTACAACTAGCGCACGCTACGAATGAAGAAATGCGTGCGCTAGGCCATCAATTATTGAGCTGGGCGGCTAGCACATGCGCCAGCCGGACGTAGGACGGGATAAGATTCCCGCGGATGAACCTGGACAGTTTCGGAGTCAACTCTTATTAGCGCGTGCTAAGAATGTATGATAGCGTGCGCTAATCAGCCAGTGTACAGAAAGTTTATATAAGGGCCAGCACTTCATTTCTTCTTGTTCCCTTCACCCGTCCTCATTATTTGATAAGTCCAGAGAGCCCATTATCCCCCTTAAACACACTTAGAACACATCTTCTTGATCTTTGGAGATTGAATGTCACTTGTGTTTGATCATTGGAGTTGAAAAATGTCTTAATTTGGCGAACAAGCAACTGTAGCCGGATTCTACTTGTTGTCTCGGTGTTTTTCCTCATCTTTAGGTATGTTATACTACTTCCAACCTTGAATTGGTGTTCTTAAATATATGAGGAGTATGCTATCAAGATATTAAGTTTCTTTGGTGGATTATCCAAACCACATCATGTTTAGGATATTGAGATGATTATACCTTAAGTACCCTAGTTATGAACATCATGATTCGAATCTTGTTATAATGAACAAGTAGAGGAAGTTTCTGACATTGGTAATCCGAATTTAGAAGGTGTCTTCATAGTAATCACGGACTTAACTTTAACATCATTATTGTTAGACGAATCTAAGAGATTGATCATGGAAAGATTTATCTTGTAAAGATGGAGTGTTAAACGAACTACATGATGATGGTTTTGATTGATATAAGGTATTGATATCGGCCGTTAGGCTTTTCGAAGTACGCATGAAGAATTGTAATCGAAATGGAATATGGTTTTATGATAATATACATATTCTTGAATTCGAAGTTGTTATTATCCGTGAGATAATTCATAACCGTATGAGCATGATATTTATAGAGATAACATGAATCAACACTGAAGATTTCGTTGGTCTGATCACGATTAGATCAGTCTACTGCCCAGTAGTGAACTGCCATGCACGTTTAGCGCACGCTAAACTTTGTAGATTAACATGCGCTATCGAGCACAGTTAACGTATGCTACGATTAGAAACGTAACGTGCGCTATTTCATCAGACGAGTTAGTCGGCTGATCAGATAGGACTGTCAATACATAGTTAGCGTATGCTAGGCTTTATTGTTTACATGCGCTAACGATCGGGCTTAGCGCGCTACGTAGAATACTTAGCGTACGCTAAGCAGTTCAGGCAGATTACATTTTATGAATTTTCGGCCGTAAATTGGATTGTTAGACATCCGTACGACATGAGATGAATTCTATATTATTTCTTTTGTGAAGGTTCGAGCTTGTTACGTGATTGATCGAAGGGGCGACCTTCGAGTGTTTCGTTTTTCGTGGAAGTATTGTTCTTGTCTTCGAATCGAGGCAAGTACCTTGATATACGAATTATAATTACGTGAAATCATTGTTGCTGAAGTGTATGAATCATGTTAAGAATATCTATATATATATATATACATACATATATCTATACATATATCCATATCCACACACACACATATATATATATATGTGTGTGTGGATATATGTATAGATATATGTATGTATATATATATATATATACATATGGAGATAAATGTTGGGTGATTAATACCAATATTAGTCGACGTACTCAACTTAGATTAATGTATGAATGATATTTATAGAGGTAATATGGTAATGTTGTATTTTCGGTTGAGTTACGATATAAGGATATATATGTAGTGTTGATTGGTAGTATTGAAGGCTTAATGTGTTAAGTCTTGATGAATAACATGTGAGTTGTTGTTTATTTTGCGTAGTTACAGACTGGTGAATAAATTATGTGAATTAATGAACTGATTTGATAATTGTTACAACGGTTGATTGTGTGCTTGGTATTTATGTGAATACTTGTTATGAGAGACGTCATATCCGGGTGCCTCTGAGGGCGGGGCGTGTACTCCGGCCTGGTGTATGCTGCAATGAGTGGCTCCATATGATTGGTGAATACCGGTGTTACTTAATGCGCGAGCAAGGGGCGGATCCTGTGGGAGTGAACGCCGGCGCGGTGACATGTGCAATGGGCGGCCAATATAGTGGAGTGAACGCCGGTACACAGGTGTGCAAGGGAGGCGCCTGGCAGGCTTATTGGTAACGGATATTTGAGTGATAGCTAAGACCCCATTACCAAATGATTTTAGTAATTTAAATCCTTGCAACTCTCTTTAAAATGTTGGTCTTGATGTAGACCGCGATTCGTGTTTCTGAAAGTTTGTTCCAACTTGTTTTAAATGTTGGTATCAGGATTAATTAACGAAGGATATTTGACGAGATCTCCGAGGGTTAAGTAATCAGGGGTCTTGAGCAGGATTTGTCGAATGAGAGGTTGTGCCTTTGATTGTACTGTGATGATTATTCTGTGTATTGGGTTGAGGACCCCGTGGGATCTTGAGATTTGATCTCGTGATGACATTATTTGGATTGGGCCGAGAACCCCGTGAGATGTTGTAATGATTCGCTTGTGTTAGTGTTTTATCAATTGGGTCGGGGACCCCGAATAACGTTGTAATGCTTTTCTTGCAAATTGTCGAGGACTCAAGAGTTTTTGAAGTATTTTTCTAAAAGTATTCCCATTTGATTTTCAAAATCCCAAGATGGCCAGAGTCAATAATAATGTTTTCAAACTCTCTTATCAAAATACTTTTCCTTTTATAAAAGGGATTTTTCTGACTCCTTGGGCTCGTTTGAAGTTTCATTGGTGTCATGTTCCGTAAAGAGAATATGACAATGTGATTATCTTTCACGTTGTGTTTGTGATGCTATTCTGTGTTGGCTATGGGAATGTGCGGTTTGTGTTAGGGCTTCACGACTGTTGAGTTTTGTGTTGTTATTATTCGTATATCTTGTATATTATGTACTTGCACTAGCAAAATTCTAGTTTTCTAACCCCCGAGAGTTTTCGGGGGGTGGGTGCCTGTTATGCGCTCAGGTTTTGGCAACTCGGGAGCAGTCATAGGATTGGCTTGGAAGGAGATGGAAGACGACGATGCTAATCACACAAGAGTCAGAGTCTTTTTCTTTCATTTCTTTTTGGTCCGTATTTCTATGCCATTCGATTATTCACCCTTGCATGGGTGTAGTTTTCATTTATTAAATCGAGTCATCATTCTTTTCTGTGTTCAAGTTTATTATTGTTATTGTAATGTGAATGTCGTTGGTTCCTGAATTGGTTAATGACCTTGTCGGTCTGCTTTGTAATTGATATTGACCCTGGTCGGTCAATGATTGAGTAATCTTTTGGAGTTCAGCCTGGTAGATGCTTGTGATAAGGGTCTACGGCGTGTGACATTTCGATCGTATTTAGATGGAAAATCAGCCTCTGGATTCTGCGATTGAGGTGGCCTCTTCTTTTCATTCTTAAACCAGCATTGGCCTTGTCGTTGGGAAAATTGCCGCTGAGCCTCTTGTGCTTGTCGAATACTCAGTTCTGCCTGTTCTGCGACCAATGCTCTCTCAGCAATTATTGAATAAGTCGTCCCTTGAATTCCTGCCATGCTGACATCTCTGTATAGCTCTGGTCTCAAGCCTTCAAGGAACCTCTCCACTTTCAGTGGTTCCATGCTAACCATATGCTCAGCAAACCTAGACAGCATTTCGAAATTACAAATGTAGTCTGAAACCGTCATGCTTCCCTGTTTCAACTGTATAAATTCGTTCATCTTCATTGCTCAAACAGGAGCTGTAAAGTACTTATTTCTGAAGAGTTCCTTGAACTTAGCCCAAGTCATTGTTGCCACATTTTCAATAGCGCTTATCGTATCCCTCCAATGACCTGCACTACCCCGTAACATGAAGGGTGCACAAAGTACCTTGTTCTCTTCAGAAACCTTACTATACTGGAACATGTTTTCTATAGTCCTTAGCCAATCTTCTGCTTCTGTAGGATCCACTGCGCTCTCAAATGTTGGGGGATTCAACTTCCTGACCCTTCCTCCATCTAATTCAACTTGTTCTACTCGAGGTGGCGGTCGATTCCTATCATCTACCTGCTGTCCTCGCATGTCTCTTTGTTTGATGAGTTGTTGGATTTGTTGAGATTGCCTTTCTACTAGTTCAGTCAATCTACCAATGATTAGATCACGATCAGAACTTGTGGACGTCATTTCTGGATCTTGTGTTCTACCCACATCACTGGCTTCAGTTCTTGTTCTCGGCATTATTTTCTATTTATGACTGAGCCCTATTTCATATGGTCAATATAATTCATGTAATATGAGTGCATACAAATAAAATAACACTTACTGGATTTGTTGTGCTCCACATGCTTTGAGCTCGTGTACATGGACAATATACAGGGTACAAACCGGGCTCTCATACCACCTGAAACGACCTGCACTAACTACCTAACTTACACTATCTTATATCATATTAGTACTTATAAATTACAGTGAAATTTCGACAGAGTTTCCCCTAAACTAGTACCTATCCCAAACCTGTGACATAAAACCCACACTAGTATCATACAGAGACATCTAGTCTCAATCCGAATCAAACACATGACATCAATACACCCGTAGCTATAACTACAAGAGATTAGTAAACAACAAAACTTCGAGATTCCTAAATCACTAATTTATTTTACATTACGATATTTAAACAACCTCACATGTTAAACAAACATACTAAGTGAACTTAAAGTACCCCTCACACCATCAACGACACTCGAACACATGAGTACATTACTACAATACATATTTATAAAACAAGGTTCAGAAACAAGAACTAAAACATGTTAAGCCCATTGTTAAGCCCGACAGGTCGTCATCCATGTACGTCGACCCTCAGCAATAGTGGAACTCCAACCCATCCAGCGAGGGAACATACTCAAGTATCAGAATTACCTACAATGCATAAACTACGTGAGCTAAAGCTTAATAAGTAGAAATCATGCATGTTATGTATCATGTCTGATGCAACATATGACATATTATTATCAATGAGAATCTCTCAAAATCATTTTCTTATCCTTGGGCCCGTTGAACCACGTACTAAGCACCGGAATGAACTCAATATCATATCATATCATTAGGCATGCATCTACCATACCAGATATATAAGGTATGCATCTACCACACCAAATATATCATGAGAACATGCATCTACCATGTCTCACACATGATATAATCACGCATCTACCATGATAAACATATCATAAAAACATGCATCTACCATGCCTCGGTGCTCTAGCAGCGGCCAACAAAACATTTTTCTTTTCTTTCTTTCCATGATCGTACCATGCATGCAGACACTAGTGAGTATCCTGTTATGCATGCATGTGGAGATGCTAATGGATGTTATGATCATGTAAGGTGCAACCAAACACTTTAAGCATAATACATATCAATCATCCAATACAATACACTCTCAAGATATCATCATGTTTACAAACAATACTATGTTTATGCATTGTAGTTGCACATGGATTTCTACTTACCTTGATCGGATAATACCCTTACGTTTATACCAATAGGGGTGGTCGTGATGATATATCTTCAGAACCTGTTTCAAGAAATGTGATTAAAGGATTTACATACCACATACAAGGTTTAACTCTCTTCATATCGAAAGGGTTTACCACTTCCTATGTAGATGCGTAATCGGTGTTCTACGTATTTTATGTCTATTTATCGACATATACCAGACCATTAACCAATCAATTTTGGACTTATAATTCACTAATGAATCTATTAGTCTCTGTTTATAAAGTTCATTCAACTCTCACAACTTAAAATTCCAAGATTTTATAACAAACACTTGATTAAGAGAGTTTATCAAAATCTTGTCATAATCAGATTTTGTTTTGCTTATAACCACTACAATATAAGCTGGATTTGCACCAATTTTTGACATAATATCCCTAAGATACTTAAGAACATGTATACTGAAACTCCTGAACCTGAAACATACGTATCAAGTAACATATACCATTAATTATAAAAGGTGGCAAAATTGATTCCTTTATTGTCTTAGTGAGCTTTAAGCCTTATAAATCCATATTAAACACAAGGGTAAGCCATGGTTGAATTCTTAACATCATTATAACATGTATAAAAACATATAAAAGCTCTCACACCTTAGAAATATCCAAGAAACATATCAAGAACAAGGAAGAAACAAAGGAAACTCACCTTGATTGTGAAAGGAATTGAGGTGTTGATCTTTTGATGATTTCTTCTTGAATATTTGGTGAATTTTCGGACTGGGGAGCTTCTTGTTCATGTAAATACTGTAAATTAGGGTTTAGGGTCGGATTTATCCATCAACCAAGCGTGTTAAGTCGGTTATGAAGGTGAAATGTCCAAAATACCCTCGAATGACTACTAGAGACTAGGTTTGAAAGAATGGATCGACTCAAGTAGTTATGATCCGGTGATTGGAGTGTATGAACCTAATTTAGGGTATGGATGATCTTTTAAAGGGTTTAGTAGAAGTTTAGGGTGTATTTTTATTCCTTGAACTCGATTACTCATGCGAACAATGTTGAAAATGCTAGTGAAGGACTTTATTGTCAAACTTTCTAAAACTTCACAAATGCAACACTGTAGGTAAGAATGGAAGGAACCATTTATAAAAATATAATTAATATGATAAACTAAAAGATAAGTTCAATTCCTACCACAATTGGAACGAATGAGGTATAGACATATCACAGTATTTTACAAATATTATCAGATACAATCATAAATTGTATGCTATTAGGTACTGACAAGAATCAAAGGCACTTGACACGTGTTAGTTTATTGAATGATGGTTATCCACTTGAATCGTCAATTTAAAGTGACCCACTACACGCGCCGACTAAAATTTCGAGATAAGCTAGTTAACCTCCGATAGACACGTTAGTGACATCTTTATGACTTCTAGGCTTACCACGTGTACTTGGAGTTTTATAAGATCTTTACATATATTTTATTTTCGTATTAGAAATAATATGAATAACGTAACTTAGTTCCGTAACACCTACCACGATAGTGTTTTAGACTTTAGTTCCAATGTTTAGCACATTTTTATGTAGTGAAATTAACTATAAGATCAACTAAACCATGGAACGTCAAATAATCCAAATAACACATAATTAACAAGTTATGCATGAATCATATTGACCAAGTAGTGTTAGGCTCGGGTATCACATCCTCCCCTCCTTATAAAAATTTCGTTCCCGAAATTTAACTTACCTAAAAAGATCAGGGTATTTAGCCCTCATTTCATCTTCTCTCTCCCAAGTGGCTTCCTCTACAAGTTGATTTCTCCACAACACTTTGACTAGTGGCACTTCTTTATTTCTGAGTCTCTTTACTTCTCTTAGTAGATTTGCTCCGATATCTCCTTGTAACTCAAATATGCCTCTAGCTCAACTGGTTCATTCTTGAGAATGTGGGATGGATTCGCAATGTATTTTCTTAGTAGAGAAACGTGAAATACATTGTGTATCGGAGACATTGATGCTGGCAACTGTAATCGATAAGCCACTTCACCAACCCGCTTAGTAATAGGAAATGGCCCAATGTATCTTGGACTCAGTTTTCCTTTCTTACCAAATCTCATTATTCCCTTCATTGGAGAAACTTTCAGGAATACTCTATCACCCACGGAAAATTCCAGTGCTCTCCTTCTGGTATCTGCATAACTCTTTTGTCTGCTTTGAGCTGTTCTCATTCTTTCTCTGATTAGTGAAACTGCTTCTGTCATTTCTTGAATCATATCAGGACCTAAAACTCTTCCTTCACCAACCTCATCCCAATGTACTGGTGATCGACACTTCCAGCCATACAAGGCTTCCTAAGGAGCCATTCCAATTGTACTCTGATAACTGTTATTGTAGGAGAATTCAATTAGGGGTAAATGTTTGCTCCACTGGCCTTGAAAGTCCATAACACAGGATCTGAGCATATCTTCAAGAGTTTATATAGTTCTTTCTGATTGCCCATCCGACTGTGGATGATAAGCAGTGCTGAAAGACAAGTGGGTACCCAATGCTCTATGCAGGCTCTTCCAAAAAGCTGATACAAATCGTGAATCTCTGCCCGATACAATAGATAATGGAACCCCATGTAGCCTCACTATTTCTTGTATATAGAATTAAGCATAACGATCGATGGAGTATGTCGTACAAACTGGGAGAAAGTGAGCAGATTTTGTCAATCTATCAACTATAACCCAGATAAAGTTGTGTCCTTTAACCATTCTTGGTAAACCTATCACAAAATCCATCGTAATGTCCTCCCACTTTCACTTTGGAACAAATAAAGGTTTTAAGGTTCCTGCTGGTCTTTGATGCTCGGCTTTTACCTGTTGACATGTTAGGCATTGCTCCACATATTGTGAAATATCTTCTTTCATACCTGGCCACCAATAGTGTAGTTTCAAGTCTCTGTACATTTTGGTTGCTCCTGGATGTATTGAATATGGTGTGGAGTGCGCCTCTAGTAATATTTCTTTGCGAACATCTTCAAAATTAGGCACACATAAACGATTTCTAATTCGAATAGTACCATCTTCTGACAATTGGAAATCTGACGAGGTTCCTAATTTAATGTTCTTCTTTATTTTCTCTAACTCTTGATCCTCTTTCTGGCCTTGCTGAATTCTATCTATTAAAGTAGGTCGAAGGGTTAGTGCTGACAATTTTGCTTCTAGCCATCCATGTTGGATAATTTCTACATTCATATTCATCAAATCGTGTAATTCTGGCTTCTGGATCAAGGTCATGGCCGCAATGGATTGTGCTGATTTTCTGCTTAGGGCATCTGCTACTACATTAGCTTTACCAGGGTGGTAGTTGATGACACAATCATAGTCTTTAACAAGTTCTAACCATCTCCGCTGTCTCATATTTAATTCTTTCTGAGTGAAGAAATATTTCAGGCTCTTTTGATCAGTATAAATTTCACAACGTTCTCCATATAGGTAATGCCTCCATATTTTAAGTGCAAACACCACTGCAACAAGTTCCAAATCATGTGTCGGGTAGTTCTTTTCACAGTCCTTCAGTTGTCTAGATGCATATGCTATTACTTTATCATTCTGCATCAATACACAACCCAGACCATTCTTTGAAGCATCACTATAGACTTTAAAACCTCCAGTTCCCATTAGAATGGTCAAGATCGGTGCCGATGTCAACCGCGTCTTCAGTTCTTGAAAGCTTTGCTCGTATGATTCTGTCCACTTGAAGGAAACATTCTTTATAGTCAATTGTGTTAATGGAGAGGCAATCTTGGAGAATCCCTCTACAAATCGACATTAATATCCAGCTAGACCAAGAAAGCTGCGTACTTCTATAGAATTTATGGGTTGCGGCCAGTTATTGATTGCTTCAACTTTGCTTGGGTCTACTGAAATCCCTGTTCATGATATAACATGCCCCAAGAATACCACTCGGTCTAACCAGAATTCACACTTTTTAAACTTAGCATATAACTGTTTCTGTTTTAAGACTTCTAAAACTTTCCTTAGATGCACTGTATGGTCTTCTTTGGTCTTCGAATATATGAGAATATCATCAATAAACACGATAACAAACTTATCCCATAAGTCTTTAAACATTCTATTCATTAAATCCATAAATGCTACTGGGGCATTTGTTAGGCCAAACGGCATCACCAAAAACTAATAGTGTCCGTACCTCATACTAAATGCCGTTTTTGGGATGTCCTCTTCCTTTATCTTCAATTGATGGTACCCTGATCGCAGATCAATTTTGGAAAAGATAGACGCGCCTTGAAGTTGATCAAACAAGTCATCAATTCTAGGTAAAGGATACTTGTTCTTGATCGTAACTTTGTTGAACTCTCGATAGTCTATACACATCCCCAAGGAACCATCCTTCTTACGAACAAACAATATTGGCGCTCCCCATGGTGAATAACTAGGCCTAATGAGGCCTTTATCTAATAACTCTTGCAACTGGGTCTTTAATTCCTTTAATTCAGCTGGTGCCATTCTGTATGGTGACTTTGATATTGGTGCCGTTCCCGACTGTAAGTTAATCAAAAACTCTATTTCATGATCTGGTGGCAGTCCCGGTAGATCATCAGGAAACACTTCAGGGTATTGTTTCACCACTGGTACTTCATTGACGTTCGACAAATCTTGCTTTTCAATGCTCATTACACTAACTGCATAGCCTTCACAACCACCGTTTAATAGACATTGTGCCTTCATTGCTGAGATTACTGGAAATCTAGAATTCTTACTAACCCCGACAAAATAAAAAGGTTCTTCCCAAGGTGGTTGTAGTGTCACAATCTTTCTCCGACAGTCAACAGTAGCATGATATTTTGATAACCAATCCATACCCAAGATTATGTCATAGTCATTCATGTCCAACACAATTAAATCAGCATAGAGTTCCCTATTTTCGATAGGAATACTACACGCTCGTATGATCTTATCTGTTTGTTTTGGATCTCCAGAGGGCGTAACTACATTATAACCTACCTCAATTGTTTTTGGTACTCTACCCAGCCTTCTCACATACTCGGTAGATGCAAATGAATGTGTAGCACCAGGATCAATTAATACGGATGTTGAAATACAAAAGATAAGAAGGTTACCTGTGATAATAGACGGATTAGCTTCATCATCTTCTCTGGTTATAGTATAAACTCTAGCTGGTACCTTTTCCTGCGCTTTAGCTTTTGTCTTGTTTGGGCAAATGTTCGCCATATGTCCAGGTTGTCAACATGAAAAGCATACTTTCGAACCCAATAAGCAAACTCCACTATGTTTTTTTCCACAGTTAGGGCATGCCGGTAATGGTACAAAGGGTCTACCCCCTTCAGACTTCACACGCTTACTTGGTTCTCCTTGTTCCTGCCCTTTTTTAGATGGAAAATCAGCCTCTGGATTCTGCGATTAAGGTGGCCTCTTCTTTTCATTCTTAAACCAGCGTTGGCCTTGTCGTTGGGCAAATTGCCACCGAGCCTCTTGTGCTTGTCGAATCCTCAGTTCTGCCTGTTATGCGACCAATGCTCTCTTAGCAATTATTGAATAAGTCGTCCCTTGAATTCCTGCCATGCTGACATCTCTGTATAGCTCTGGTCTCAAGCCTTCAAGGAACCTCTCCACTTTCAGTGCTTTCGTGCTAACCATATGCTCAGCAAACCTAGACAGCATTTCGAAATTACAGATGTAGTCTGAAACCGTCATGCTTCCCTGTTTCAACTGTATAAATTCGTTCATCTTCATTGCTCGAACAGGAGCTGTAAAGTATTTATTTCTGAAGAGTTCCTTGAACTTATCCCAAGTCATTGTTGCCACATTTTCAATATCGCTTATCGTATCCCACCAATGACCTGCACTACCCCGTAACATGAAGGATGCACAAAGTACATTGTTCTCTTCAGAAACCTTACTATACTGGAACATGTTTTCTATAGTCCTTAGCCAATTTTCTGCTTCTGTAGGATCCACTGTGCTCTCAAATGTTAGGGGATTCAACATCCTGAACCTTTCTCCATCTAATTCAACTTGTTCTACTCGAGGTGGCGGTCGATTCCTGTCATCTCCCTGCTGTCCTCGCATGTCTCTTTGTTTGATGAGTTGTTGGATTTGTTGAGATTGCCTTTCTACTAGTTCAGTCAATCGACCAATGATTAGATCACGATCAGAACTTGTGGATGTCATTTCTGGATCATGTGTTCTACCCCCATCACTGCCTTCAGTTCTTGTTCTCGGCATTATATTCTATTTATGACTAAGCCCTATATCATATGGTCAATATAATTCATGTAATATGAGTGCACACAAATAAAATAACACTTACTGGATTTGTTGTGCTCCACATGCTCTGAGCTCGTGTACATGGACAGTCTACAGGGCACAAACCGGGCTCTGATACCACCTGAAACGACCCGCACTAACTACCTAACTTACACTATCTTATATCATATTCGTACTTATAAATTACGGTGAAATTTCGATAGAGTTTCCCCTAAACTAGTACCTATCCCAAACCTGTGACATAAAACCAACACTAGTATCAAATATACCCATAGCTATAACTACAAGAGATTAGTAAACAACAAAACTTCGAGCTTACCAAATCACTCATTTATTCTACATTACGATATTTAAACAACCTCACATGTTAAACAAACATAGTAAGTGAACTTAAAGTACCCCTCATACCATCAACGACACTCGAACACATGAGTACATTACTACAATACATATTTATAAAACAAGGTTCAGAAACAAGAACTAAAACATGTTAAGCCCATGGTTAATCCCGACAGGTCGTCATCCATGTACATCGACCCTCAGCAATAGTGGAACTCCAACCCATCCAGCGAGGGAACATACTCAAGCATCAGAATTACCTACAATGCATAAACTACGTGAGCTAAAGCCCAATTAGTAGAAATCATGCATGTTATGTATCATCTCTGGTGCAACATATGACATATGATTATCAATGAGAATCTCTCAAAATCATTTTCTTATCCTTTGGCCCGTTGAACCACGTATGAAGCACCGGAATGAACTCAATATCATATCATATCATGAGGCATGCATCTACCATACCAGATATATAAGGCATGCATCTACCACACCAAATATATCGTGAGAACATGCATCTACCATGTCTCACACATGATATAAGCACGCATATACCATGCTAAACATATCGTAAAAGCATGCATCTACCATGCCTCGGTGCTCTAGCAGTGGCCAACAAAACATTTTTCTTTTCTTTCTTTCCATGATCGTACCATGCATGCAGACACTAGTGAGTATCCTGTTATGCATGCATGTGGAGATGCTAATGGATGTTATGATCATGTAAGGTGCAACCAAACACTTTAAGCATAATACAGATCAATCATCCAATACAATACACTCTCAAGATATCATCAAGTTTACAAACAATACTATGTTTATGCATTGTAGTTGCAGATGGATTTCTGCTTACCTTGATCGGGCAATACCCTTATGTTTATACCAATAGGGGTGGTTGTGATGATATATCTTCAGAACCTGTTTCAAGGAATGTGTTTAAAGGATTTACATACCACATACAAGGTTTAACTCTCTTCATATCGAAAGGGTTTACCACTTCCTATGTAGACGCGTAATCGGTGTTCTACGTATTTTATGTCTATTTATCGACGTATACCAGACCATTATTTGGACTTATAATTCACTAATGAATCTATTAGTCTCTGTTTATAAAGTTCATTCAACTCTCACAACTTAAAATTCCAAGGTTTTATAACAAACACTTGATTAAGAGAGTTTATCAAAATCTTGTCATAATCAGATTTTGTTTTACTTATAACCACTACAATATAAGCTGGATTTGCACCAATTTTGATATAATATCCCTAAGATACTTAAGAACAAGTATAATAAAACTCCTGACCCTGAAACTTACGGATCAAGTAACATATACCATTAATTATAAAAGGTGGCAGAATTGATTCCTTTATTGCCTTAGTGAGCTTTAAGCCTTATAAATCCATATTAAACACAAGGGTAAGCCATGGTTGAATTCTCACTATAAGAATAAATGTCAAAGACTTCGGATAATATCTGAAGTAAAAACATTATAATTACCGAAGTCTATGTTCGTGTAGTAAAAGGTATACTTTAGACTTTGCTTTTTATGCGAAGTCTAATACCCTAATAACCGAAGTCTATCTCGGTTTTTTTTCTAATTATGATCCAATTGTGGGGGGTAAGTGAAGTAAAAGAATGCCTTTAACTTCAGTTATTTTATAATTGGAGTAGTAAATAAAGAACTTTTTACTTCAATTATTGTATAATATATATTAGTAATTTGTGCAGTAATATATATTAATATTTCACATTTCAATTTAAAATTCATTGTCAAAATCTACATTCAACTATAACTAACCATCAACCACAAGAGCTCAATAATATAAGAACCAACAATTTCATATCATCCCATCTTAAAAAAAATAACATGCGTTCCAACCAATTCAAAACCAGATACGTATCATAACAAAGACATAATGTGTAATAAGATTCTATCTATTTCATCATGAACACCACAAATAGGACAAAAAGGATTAAAAAAGATCTTCAGCACATCATTGCTTTTCATCAGACGATCATACTTCTTGTTCATGAAATCATCTTCTCATCAACTTTCTTCTTCAAATCTTCAACATCTGCGCGTGAAGCCAATAAATCCACATAATCACTTTGTTGCTGGTTTAACAAATCTTCTTCCCTAATAAAGAAATTACAAGCTTTTGCCTGAAAGCCAAAATTATATTATCAACTAAAAGATATTAGCATAATGTGTCGTAACACACATACTACAACATTATCTAGCCAATCTTGACGAAATGAATAGTACATATGAATGGTGCTGTTGAAACGAGGTATGTATATGACATTTGGAGTTAATGCAACAAGAAATTTTATAGTGACCTAGAATTACTGGATCGGAAAACCATAAGTTAAGGACAACTGGATGGAATATTAATTGATAGCTGATGCAGTTTTGCAAATAAAACCAAACTACAAGCAAAACATCACATGATGAGTTTACGAAGAATCAACTCCAGACTGCATATGATTACCAAAGAACAACAGAAACCAAATCAAAGGAATTCCATCAAAAGATTCGAGTAAATCAACTTCAATCCTGAGATTTAGATCTTCCAAAGCAATGTTTCTAAACAATGGAACAGAAAATATACATGCAATATATCGTGTATTATACACTCCCACGAACCATTCTCCACTATACCTTTGGTGTTTCAACTTAAATAATTTTCGCTGATCCCCACGTACAGCCTCTCAATGTTCTGAATTTCAATGGCTCGAATTGCTGTTAGGTCTGGAAAGCCACAGCAGTTCAATGCCGGAGGCTGCTTTTACTGTGGATCAGTGAATCATTGGATGAATAAGTTTCCCCGTAGCTCTTCACCTTTGTAAAACTCCATCTCTTGCAAAAGCTAAAGCAGAAGTCGATGAAAATGAACCCAGCTCCTCCTCCACCCATGTCCTACTTAAAATACGTACTAGTTTGGGTGAGCTAGTGGAGAAGTTTAGCGATTGCAATCCGAAGAAGGAATTTGACTAGGTGTAATGTTGTCTGTTTATGTGCAATGAACTCATCTATGTTGTTTCAGTTCAAGTATAATGATGTAGTATGTATTTTGTCAGCTTAACAAGGTTCGGTTTATACCCAAGAATGCCACTAACCGGACACACTCCTAAAACTAAAAGAAAAAAAACCATACTTCAAGTTGCTTCATGTCCCCTTTGGCCTGGAAGGTTTGTTTTTTGTAGTGTCGCCTCTCCCAGGTTGTCACCAGACCTGTTCGTGGGTGTCTACATGGGTGCCTCATAGCTGCATCATCTGGCATGACACCATAAATAGTCTTGTAATTCTTTTCTGCAGCAGCAAGAGCAGCCACTGTTGCTTCATGTTGATATTGTTAGAATACAGGGCACATACCATGGAGTTCAAAAACTTTAGGCGGAAGCATATCAATCAAAACAAAGACCTACTTTTTATTCTAAGCAGATCTTATTGCACAGAATGATTGAAATAACACTTGAAGGTTTGAGGACTGACCTGTTGACGTCAAGAGCAGGCCTGGTGCAAATCAAAAAATCTTCTATTCTAAACCAATATTTTGTATATATTATTAACACCAAATGATTAACTCAAGTACATTAGAACAAATTATTTTTCGATGATAGTACAAACTACGTTGATGTCACGACGGTGTTGAATAAAATTTAGTTTCGACCTTATGTACATTAGAACAAATTATTAGGTGAATGGTTAATCACCAAATTGTCCTACATATTTATACTTGCTTAGGTGAGGCAACTTTATTATATCACCAAGTTATTCTTTACCACTCCATTTGTTTTTCGATTTCGATTAAACGAAGCAGAATCCAAACTAGAAGCTGTCATTTCCAAACACTTAAAATATAATTCTATCTTAGCTAAGAAAGCAACAAATCACTTGCTTCTTTCACAATGGTTGAATACTCCTCAATTGTGTCTCATACTAAAAGTCTCGCGATCAGGAAACAAACACACACACTACCGCACCAAGAAATACAAAGAGACGCTATGTTCTAACCTTTCCAGAACCAGCAGATAGCCACATTCACTGCATATCAGCAAAAGACTTCAAATGGCCTCAAAAATTGACTCCACATAGGAGAAACTAAAAACGTTACCAGCACTCAAAGCAAAATTAATCAGATTATGCATTTGTAATAGTTTCAATTCGAGGAAAGAGATTAACCTGAAAAATAAATCTTCTCAGCTAAGCAAGTGCATTGGCTTCAAGAACTCAAATTTAACACCGTTTTCAAAAAGCAGTAATTGCCGACAATAGAGGAATGCACAATCGAACAACACAAAATAATCGAACAAACATGAACCATATGAATGCACCAAGTGCAGTAACTACCATAGAACAACACAGGTGAAATTCTATATACATACAGGGGATCTATCTACTGAAGTAGCATAACCAAGAATCGATAAGTCACTTTTCATCACAATGGCATAAGTTAATGCATCAATTCACAAACACCACACCTTCATATCCCAGAAGCAAAAACCTAGAAAATAATTAAATCCTAAGAAAACTAAAGAAAACCACAATCGTTAAACTTAGAAAATAATTAAACCCGAACTCAGGCCCGATTTACCTCTTCATCCGAGTTTATCCAAATCATACAACCCGAGAAGGATTCTTGAGTGTGTGTGAATTTTGTGATACAACCCGAGAAGGATTCTAGGAGTCCCGATTTACCTCTTCATCCGAGTTTGTCCAAATCATACATCCGAGTTTGTCCAAGTCTGTGTTCGTGTGTGTGAATTTTGTGAGTGCGTGTGTGTTAATTTTGTGAGCTGCGGCCGAGAAGGATTCTTGAGGAAGATAAGAAGAGTGAAGAAGGGAGGTGCGCCCGGTAATAGGGGTTTTATACCCAACCTTTTTAGGTTAATTCAATCTAGCCCTCAAGTTTCAGAACTTATGATTTTTAACCCCACTCATTGAACCTCAAAATATTAATTCCCGGTCTCAAGACATACACTTCGCTATTGTAAAAATTTTTTTGGTAAAAAATAAAATTTCACACTTTTTACTTCAGTAATTATCAAATTAGCGAAATCTTTGTAACTTAAAATTTCTAACTAGCTCCTGCTTTTTTGTTTGGTACCATTTACTGAAGTCTATGTGGTTTTTCTACTTCAGTAAATTGAAAAGCGAAGTTGTTGTTTGTTTTTAGTTTGCTAATATACATTACCGAAATGAGACGTACCGAAGTCTTTGATGTTTATTCTACTAGTGTCTTAACATCATTATAACATGTATAAGAACATATACAAGCTCTCACACCTTCGAAATATCCAAGAAACATATCAAGAACAAGGAAGAAACAAAGGAAACTCACCTTGATTGTCAAAGGAATTGAGGTGTTGATGTTTTGATGATTTCTTCTTGAATTGTTGGTAAATTTTCGTAGTAGGGAGCTTCTTGTTCATGTACAGACTGTAAATGAGGGTTTAGGGTCGGATTTATCCATCAACCAAGCGTGTTAAGTCGGTTATGAAGGTGAAATGTCCAAAATACCCTCGAATGACTACCAGAGATTAGGTTTGTAAGAATGGATCGACTCAAGTAGTTATGATCCGGTTCTTGGAGTGTATGAACTGGTTCCTAGTATATCTTGACCTAATTTAGGGTATGGATGATCTTTTAAAGGGTTTAGTAGAAGTTTAGGGTGTATTTTTATTGCTTAAACTCGATTACTCATGCTAACAATGTTGAAAATACTAGTGAAGGACTTTATTGTCAAACTTTCTAAAACTTCACAAATGCAACACTGTAGGTAAGAATGGAAGGAACCATTTATAAAAATATAATTAATATGATAAACTAAAAGATAAGTTCAATTCCTACCGCAGTTGGAACGAATGAGGTATAGATAGATCACAGTATTTTACGAACGTTATCAGATACAATCATAAATTGTATCCTATTAGGTATTGACAAGAATCAAAGGCACTTGACATGTGTTAGTTTATTGAATGGTGGTTATCCACTTGAATCGTCAATTTAAAGTGACCCACTACACGCGCCAACTAAAATCTCGAGATAAGCTAGTTAACCTCCGATAGACACGTTAGTGACATCTTTATGACTTCTAGGCTTACCACGTGTACTTGGAGTTTTATAAGATCTTTACATATATTTTATTTTCGTATTAGAAATAATATGAATAACATAACTTAGTTCCGTAACACCTACCACGATAGTGTTTTAGACTTTAGTTCCAATGTTTAGCACATTTCTATGTAGTGAAATTAACTATAAGATCAACTGAACCATGGAACGTCAAATAATCCAAATAACACATAATTAACAAGTTATTCATGAATAATATTGACCAAGTAGTGTTAGGCTCGGGTATCACATCAACTGTTCAGATAAGGTTGACCACAGACGACTTACCATCAAACAACCTTCTGCGGGAAGATATTTATCAGAGAAGTCCTGGGCAAAATGTTTATCAGAGAAGTTTGACCAAACTACAGTCAAGTCATCAGACGAAGTCCAAGTCAACTGAAGTTTGACCATCAGATCAGATAAGTTCATCAAGTTAGAAGACTTCAGATCATAGAAGATCATTCAGGACAGAGAACTTCATCTCAGAAAAGTTACATCAGAGAAGTCCGACATCAGATAAGGATGACTCTACGAGATCAGATAAGTGATCAGCCAAGTAATCCAGTCCACGTCAGCATGTTTTGAAAAGTCAATAATCACGGAAAGTCACATGCAGGCGTAGAGAGACAGACTAGAAAGATTTTTGGAAAGAAAATGAATTAAATATTCATCGAGAACCACCACTAAAGACTTTATGCATATTATAATCTAAAGTTTCGGTGCCTCAACATGAAAGTCTTCACAACGGTTGTAAATGGATTAAAATAAGGGAATCCAGCCTTGCAACGTTCGGAAAGAAAAACAAAGAAGTCTATTTCTCCAACTGGCGGATTTGTTACAGGAATTGCAATGGCTATGACGGAAGCTCAAGGATCAACATCTATAAATACCTGAAGATTGGAATTGAGCAAAGTACGATGCGAACAAAACTTACAAGCGAACAAAGCAATTAGAGAAATCAAAGCGAACAAATAGCATCGTGAAGAGCAAGAGTTCAAAAGTTCTGATCTCAAGATGCTCTTAGTTGGAGAAGACAAACCACTCGTGTCTTTAAACATGAGTTCGGGGTACTTCACTGTTAAAGTTTGCGAGACTGATAGGCATCCGAGGATTTTAGATCAAGAGGTGCTAGGCAGTCAAAGAAGTTGCAATGACGGGATTTCCACTAGTTGGAAGTTGTTGTAGCTAAGGAAGAATCACTATAGTATTTATCACTGGTTGAGAATTATAGTGAATTCATCTCCAACTGGTTTGGAGAAAAGTGGATTAGTAGAGGATTACCCCACCTCTGAGACCACTATAATTGCCTGCGTGTTTTACTGCTTTCATCATCATACTTACCTGCTGCATACATACTTAACTGTTCCATTGTTTAGTTATTTGCTTTCATCATCAGCTGACTTCCGCATACCTGTCTACAGACGACTTTAAGTCATTTGAACCTATCAGATGAGAAACTCACCCCTTGTGAAAAAAGAGTTTCAATTAGTCTATTCACCCCCCCTCTAGACTTATTCCTGGACGACTTGTGACCTACATTGTGGGTGGCAAAAACTAGAAATATCCTTATGGATTCTAGTCTGGTTACAGGGAAAAATGTCTCATCATAGTCTATGCCTTCTTCCTGTTTGTAGCCTTGTGCGACTAGACGGAATTTGTTCGTGAGAACAAGTCCATTTTCATCCTTCTTGTTTCTAAATACCCATTTGGTTCCAATCACAGCTTGCTATTTTTGACTGGGTACTAGATTCTATACATTGTTTCTTTCGAAACCATTAAGCTATTCTTCCATAGAAGTGAACCAGTGAGAATTATTCAAAGCTTCATTGGTAGAAACAGGTTCTGAGTGAGCTAAGAATATAGCTAGGGAGCACATTTCTAGTCTCCTAAGTTCAGCTTTAGATTTCCATACAGGAAATGGAGGTTTCTCAGGATCAGATTCTTCTTGCGAACATAGTACAGTTCCTTATATACTTTGTATTCTTCTTCGGGTAGATACACCAGCATCGATATCACCTATAATTAACTCCTGTGGGTGCAACCATCTCCTGTCAGGTTCTAGTTCGGCATCCTGTACAGTATCTTGAGGTGTTGTAGTTTCAGCTTTAGTTTGTACAACATCAACTTCAACTACTTCTGATCTTATAGCTGCGGGATTGATCTCTAACTACGATAGGTTCTATTGGAGTTTGAGGGTCATCAATGGAGAGTGTTCGGATATTCTGGGTTAAGTCTTCTACTCTTGTAGGATCGAAATGAGTGGACTGGTATGATTTACTTTTCATGATGGTTTTGACTTGTTTCCCTTTCTGACAGGGTCCGCAGATGCTGTCTTTATGGAATGACACATCGGGCAAACCTCTAACCATTCCCTGTCTGGAGAGTTTGTTGATTTTCTTGAAGTTGATATGAGACACTCTCTTGTGCCATAGCCAACTTCGATCTGCAGTGCCTTAGGCAACAAAACAAGGAATAGTGGAGCTCGTAGGCTTCCAGTCAGCAATATACATATTACCTGACCTACTTCTGATGAGAAAAAGTTCTTTGGTCTTGATGTTCTTGACTCTACAATGGTCTATAGAGAATTTCACCGAGAACTGTTTGTCACAAAACTGGCTGATACTAAGTAGATTGTACTGTAGGCCTTCAACATAGTCTACATCAGTGACTTTGAAGTTTGCTACAAGCAAGGTTCCCTTCCCTCTTGTTATTACTTTGGACTTATCACCGAAGCGCACCTTTAGACCGTGACCTTCTACATAATCTGACAGCTTGCTGATATCTCTTGTCAGGTGCTGAGAACATCTATTGTCAAAAGTACCAGATGTCCTTCTCTTTGATATCCTCTAAACACAAAATTCTAGTAGATTTAGGTCTCCTTTGATTGTTGGGTCCATGTATGTTAGTGCCTTTTGGTACCCATATTTGCCTAACAACAATTGGTTTACTGTAGGTTACTTTTGGTCCAGTTTTGCGATGTCTACGTGGGGCAGGCACAAAGTCACTGTCACCTTGATTATTATGTATGAAAAATCTAGGGTTATTATTATTCCAGTATGATTTCCATCTAGGAGGTGGGTCCATTTTCTGCATCAGTACAGCTTGCCTTTTGGGTCCAGTTGGATTCCCAGAGCTGTTGATGATACTGCACGGCGACCTACTTTCTGGATGGATAACAGGGCTCCTGTACCCAATATCTAGGCGCATTGTACTGTTGAAAGTACTGCGGTGCTTGCCTTTGATACTTAGATACAGCCTTCTTTCTGAACGACTGTTGGCACTTTTGATATGCTCGGGGAGCATGCTATTGATCACGCCTTACAGGTCTGGGAGGCTGAGGTTTCCGCTGTCTGTGATATGAACTTGGTGGTGGAATCGTAGTCTTCGTTGTACGACGGGCAGCTATAGACTTTGCAGGGCTTGGAATTTCTTTAGGTGCAGGAATGGGTTCCACACACCTGACGTATAATGTACAAGTTTTTCCCTTATTGGAGAATGAGTTATATCGTAAGCCACTTTTTTCATGAGCATGTTGCCCAGTTAGAATATCTTCCATCCGCTTAGATGATTTCTAGAATGATTTCAGGATGGTCTCTAATTCTCCTTCTCGCTTCTCGAGAGTTTTTACTCTGGATTCAGGTAGAGCAAAATCATTTTTCTTGCTCTCATTATGATACTTAGCCTCATTTAGATCGTGGGCAAGTTGATGATTGCTTTCCATGAGTTTTTCAAATGTGACCCTGCTGTTATTGCAATCAATAGACATATTTTCGTAATTATTTTTCAGCAAGCCATTTTCATCTTTCAGCTCTAAGTTTGAAATTTAGAGCTGTACATTTTCCCGTTGTAAAGTCTCATGGGCCTTTTGAATGTTTTTGAATTTATTCATCATATTTTCAAAAGTATGTGATGCATTTGCGAGAGTAATTGAGTTCGGGGTTACTCCATCATCGCTATCCTCATCGTCCTGTATTTATTTGGCCATAAAGCACATATATTATGCTTTATCTTCGATCTCATCATCGGACGAGTCACTGTCAGTGACAACCTTAAGACATTCCTCGCTCTTGTTCGATGCTGGCCAGTCTTCTGATTCACCAATCAGGGCCTTGAGCTTGTTTTTCCAGGCACGTCTTCTTTCATCCTTTTCTTATTGCTCAGCTTCTGGAAACTTTTGAACTTTCGGATGCGGACACTTATTTGCATAATGTCCGGTTCCTGCAGTTATAGCATAAGTTAGAATTGTGATACCCGAGATTCTCGGTTCCGGTCATTTTTGAATTTTGCCGGTTCTTGGTCCGGCATGATAGACCGGGTCGTGATATTCACCGGGTACGACTTTTCATTTCGTAAGTCGAGCTAATCGTATGTCCTGTTTTGTTATGATTCGTCTTCTTCCAGATCGTTGTGGTGGTCCTACCGTAAATTTCGGTTCGTATCGAAGTTGTTTTGCAACAATCGGAGGTTTTCTGGCCGGACCTATACGAAACGACGGTGAAAACAGCGCTACCGAGCACCATGTCCTGCGCCGGGTCGGCCAGGACTACCACGCCTGCCGAGACACGACCGAGAACCCGCGCAAGTTTTGCGCCGGGTGATGCGCCGTGTCGGACACGACCGAGACATATGCGCAGGCGTCTTGCGCTGGGTGTAGCGCCGTGTCGGTCAGGTCGCGCACTGACCCGCAACCCGGCGGAAAACACGGCGCTGGTCTGGGCCGTTTGCTGCGCCGTGTTCGGCAGGGGTATATATATGGCAGGACAGTCGGGTTTACACCCATTTTTCCATTCCCTATCTTCCCTTTCCACGGATGGAGCTTGGAGGGCGCGAGGAGATGTTGTTCCACTGTAAATACACGAAATTCCTGAGTCCATAACATCGATTAATAATTCCATAACTTGCTCCGATCGATCGAATCAAGGCAAGTTTTTCTAAAATCCTATTTTTGGGTAAATTTGGGTTTTACTTGATTTTGTCCGTTTAATCCGAAATAATGTAGAACAGTGATGGATTGATGATTGTTAAGTTGTATTATATCGAATTCCTTGTTATTCCACGCTAGGATTGCCGAGGATTCGTCGTTTTATTGAGTTTCTTATCGACACCTTGAAGGTGTCCGATAAAATGTCACAAAGGGGATTCGGGCGTTCTACGATTATTTTTCCTCGTTCGATCGTTAATTTATTGATGGTATGATGTTAGGGTTAGGTCCTTGCGAAGAACTCGAGTCGGAACTCTTCCGTTCGTCGTTTTCTTCAAGTTTTCCGATCGAGGGTGTATTCATTGTCTTCACCGGAGAATTGTAGGTGTTCGAGGTTTCCCGGTTGAGCCGTGTTCTTCGGAGTGTCCGGTATCGATTGTCGAGGCAAGTATATTGCCCATACATTACGTGTTTTGTGGATTTAATAGTGTTTATCAATGATATG
The DNA here is from genome assembly GCA_033398695.1 of Orobanche coerulescens. Lineage (NCBI taxonomy): Eukaryota > Viridiplantae > Streptophyta > Magnoliopsida > Lamiales > Orobanchaceae > Orobanche > Orobanche coerulescens. The sequence continues at coordinate 115,250,443 of CM065815.1, read as the reverse complement.
TGCTGAATGAATGATTATAATTAACTTTCAAAGGAAATCGACATGTTTTTCAATATTTCTTTAAAGATGACTCGTATGATTTTGTTGTTAAATAAGCTTGTCTAAGTATGTGTAATTGTTGAGTATAGGAATACCTTACTTTCGTAGGGTATTGTTTTGTGTAATTATGACGTTTGTAGATTTAAAGTCTAACCCTTCGTTGAGGTATGTGTGGGGGAACGTGTGTTTATTGATGATCATGTGATATTGTGTGATAAAGTGGTAACTCCTTTATGAGGAGGTTGTGTCATTCGGCATGGTTGGAAAGCTATTTTCTCTCGTTGCTATGTTATTGGTACTAGCTACATAGTTGAATTCTAGTGTTAATTGTATTGTTACTTGGTTGTGAGTATGTGTTGGATGAACTGGCCATTCTAGTAAGGTACCTCGACTATATATACTGTGATTGACTTTCGAGGCTTGTGGTTTGCAACTCTGAATTATGATCTTTTGGGTGTGTGAGTTGTTGTCCTTCCACCCAGAGCGTTCGACGGACGTCTGGGGGTCGATACTAAGGGGTACGGCCGAGGAAGTGGACTCGGGTGCGTGTGTGGTTGAACTTCCACCCGAAGCGTTCGACGGGACGTCTGGGGTCGATACTAAGGGGTACGGCCGAGGAAGTGGACTTGGGTGCGTGTGTGGTTGAACTTCCACCCGGAGCGTTCGACGGGGCGTCTGGGGGTCGATACTAAGGGGTACGGCCGCGGAAGTAGTTTCCCACCCAGAGCGTTCGACGGGGCGTCTGGGGGCTGATGCTAAGGGGCACGGCCGTGGGTTACCAAGTGTGGTTTCCGTGATATTGATGGTTTCGTTTTTGATGATTTTGCCTGGAGTATCACAATGCTTTGTGCTCGGGGTCGAGTGACATTATATATCGAGTCTTGGTGCTTGACTAGAATGGCATAAGAATAATGTATTATATGTAATGTGTCCTTGTAAGGCGGGTCGTGGACCCTGTGTTTTGTGACCGGAATAGTTGCGTCGTGAACCCTGTGTTTGTTAACGGATTTGCATTTTGGAAAATGAACTTTGGGATTGTGACCCTAAGTGGCTTTTGAGGAATTAAGAAATTTTCAATTTCAAATGTTTTCAAAACTCCCGAGACTTGGAAGTGTTTTCAAAGTGTTTACTTGTTTCGTTTCTACTTTCAAGACTTGAACTATTTTAACTAAATAATATATCTCGAGAAATCTTTCGTTATATTCTCGGAATGTGTTGTGTATGGCTCGTATTTGCATTTTATACTTGTACTAGCAAACCAGTGGAGTTTTGCTAACCCCCGAGTATTCGGGGGGTAGATATCTGTATTGTGTCCAGGTACATGCAGGTTTTCGGGAGCAAGTCACAGGATTGGTACGAGGATGATGAAAGACGAATGATACTAATCACATGAAGGCCAGTTTTGGGTTCAGTTAGTCGGAGTCCATTATATTATCTTTTCCGCTATCATATTGTTTGTTGTTTTAAAAGTATTTTACTCTTGCATGGGTATGAGTCTGGATGGGTTAATGTATTTTGATTTGTAAGTCAGTGATGAAAGACCAAACCAGTCTAATGATTCGTGATTTTGCCACATCGGTATGTAATGTAATGTGTTGTTTCAATGACTAGCCTGGTGGATCCTCACAGAGAGGGTCTGCGGCGTGTAATATTCCTGGTTTGATTCTGGGGGTGTTACATTTATGGTATCAGAGCTTAGGTTGCGGAAACCTAGGTTGTCGGTTCGAGTTGTGTATTGTTGGGTCTTCTCTTGTCATATTGAGTCTCACTGATGGCGTGTCATGACGCGTCATTTGGAATGTCGGTCGTGATTAGTATCAGGGTGCAACCATCATCATCGTGCGACCTGTAGATGTAAGTCTCCCGACTACATGTTGTACCACGAGCTATTCGAGCCTATGTGATTCTGTGTTATGTAGTAGTATTTGAAGGTGCATCGTGAGTAAGTGACATATATTTATTGATTCCCATTTTGTGCTAGAATGAAGAATGATATTGCTAAATGCACCCTTGTATGAACTGTTTTTCTTGTAAGAGTAACAACCTTGGAATTTTTAGTTTCGAAGGCTTCTGGGGAGCCACGTAAATTTTTAAAATGTTCTCCAAGGGAAGAAAAGTTTTGATTTTTGTATGATGACCTCAAGGTCAAAATTTTTGAGACTTCAACTACCGATATTTCATTTTCATATCAAACTATAAGTTTTCAAAACATGAGTTTTTAACTCAAATGAGGTCTACAAAATATACTCAAGATGTGACTCTCGTTTGTAACTTTTCGGATTCATGGATGTTAGTCAGAAGATGTGTATTGATGATGTTATCGCCATTTGGACGATGGTGTCCAGTTTTATTATTAAGATGGTTGTGTGAACGCCGAGTCATTCGGTAAGTGCACGTTGAGATAACCCTCCATGCTGAGAGGAGAAATTTCAGTTTTGAATGACAATTACCTTTTGATTGTTACTCATGAGGTGTTATAATTATGTGAATTGGTGGCTTCGAGATTCAAATGTTGTTGTTTATTTGTGACCTTCGATTCTAGTAATGTCGTATATATATTCGCAATCATGTTGCTGAAATAGAATAGTTAGCGCACGCTAAGTGTGAGGCTAGCGCGCGCTAATGCAGCATGGGTAGCGCACGCTAAATATTTGTTTGTAGCGCACATTAGTTAGCCTGGACAGAGGCTAAAGAACCATATTTCTTTTAGCTGTTGGGCCTAACCTTGGCAGTCGATCACCTGTAACTGTATTCTACTAGTGTTGTCTAGTGATGACAACTGTTTTGTGTGAACATGTGTTATGACTTTTCGTTGCGCTAAGTGATAATTGATTTTGTTCAGTAATTTGATAAATTATGTCTGTTGTGGGTGTGTTCGAAAATGTTTTTCCTAAAACTTTCATAAGTTTGTGCAAGTTGCAATAGAATCAATTTTTGAAACTAATTTGACGTTGCGATTAAGTCGGCGGCTTCGTATGAACTTTGGAAATTGTTTGAAATTTGCGAGTCGGCCTAGGATTCTCAAATAAAACCTCGACGGTATTTGAAAGAGTTGCTTTAAAGTACATTGAACATTTTGTAAAATATTACCGTCGTTGATGTTTGTATAGTATTGGGAGAATTTTCGAAAATGATTTTTACGTATTGTTGTATTTTCAAATAATTCGAGTAAATGATTTTCAAAAATCTTTCAAATCATAAAAATATTTTATTTCAAAAACCAATATGATTTTTATTTTCAAAAATATATAGTGAAAGATGAAAAATCTCACAAGATGTAAAGTTCAAACTCGGATTTAGAAATGTTAGAGTATGTAAGAATGGTTTGATGATCTTGCATGGTTAACTTGTTGGTTGTTAACGGTGATGATGATGCGTAGAGGCATGATGATTTCGATAACGCCGGTTACAAGGAATTATTATTTTGCAAATGATTTCAAATGACACGGTTAAAGTATGTTGTTTACAAGTTTTGATGAAACAACCCGAGGTACCAAAAGTACTTTTAAAATTTATTTTGAATAGCATACAAATCCAAGGATTTTCAAAAGATTTCTTTTAAAAGGATGCCTCATGGATTTTATTATCGAGTTGTTATTGGTTACCTTATGTGATATGTCATGCTAAGTTGGTACTTTAGCATATTGTTTCTGCGATGTGGTGCAATCGTATTGAGTGAGAATCCGCTTAGTATTCCGAGGGACAGAGGACGCGGCCGTGACCGCGGTACAGTTGGTTATGGAGATTAGATGCGGGACCAAGAGGATATGGCCGGGATGGTTTCTATTCAAGCACTTCGTTCTCGTTGTATAGGTTTCGGGGACGAAACCTCTTTTATAGGTGATATGATGTAATACCCACATTTTTTTCTTCTCGTTTTAGTTTCGTTCGACCGTATTGAGGCGATTGTGTTCGTTAATGCTTCTGACCTTGTATTGTTTCTCACCTTTGTCATTTGAGCGAGTTCTGATATTGTTCCAAATTGATGTGTATATTATTGTGATCCTACCAAGTTCGGATCGATTTCTTGTGAACCGTGTTCGAAATTAACACCTCGTGATTCCTACAAGTTTATTGATGTCTTGATTTGAGGTGTGAACTTCATAGTTGATCGTTGTTGTTCGATCATTGCTATTTGCTCGTTGTTGTACAATCATTATTGTTTGATCTCGTAATCGTGATTATTGAACATCTGGGCCATTTCGTAATTTCCATAAGTGTTGGGAAATTGTCTTCGCATTTGGTCTTCCAAATCTTTGAGTTACTGGAATTTCATACCTTTCAGCGTTGGAATCGTGATTTGATTTTTTTTTGTATTACTCGGTTTTATCAACCGTAGCGATTCATGCTCGTTGCTTTTCGTAAGCATTCTTGCGTATTGAATCGGTCCGCAGTAGCTCTGTACTGCATGGAGCTCTTATGCGCTGTCAGTACCAGATAACGTGTGTTATCTAGTGTCGCCTTTCTTTTGTTTTAAGTTTCAGGACGAAACTTATTTTTAGTAGGGTAGAATGTGATACCCGAGATTCTCGGTTCCTGTCATTTTTAAATTTTTCCGGTTGTGCTGGTCATTTTGTTCTGTGGACGATTTCTTGGTCCGGCATGATAGCCCGGGTCGTGATATTCATCGGGTACGACTTTTCATTTCGTAAGTCGACCTAATCGTATGTCCTGTTTTGTTATTATTCGTCTTCTTCCGGATCGTTGTGGTGGTCCTATCGTAAATTTCGGTTTGTATCGAAGTCGTTTTGCAACCGGAGGTTTTCTGGCCGGACCTGTACGAAACGGCGGTGAAAACGGTGCTGCCGAGCACCATGTCCTGCGCCGGGTCGGCCAGGACTAGCAGGCCTGCCGAGACACGGCCGAGAACCCGCGGAAGTTTTGCGCCGGGTGATGCGCCGTGTCAGACTCGGCCGAGACATACGCGCAGGAGTTTTGCGCCGGGTGTTGCGCCGTGTCGGTCAGGTCGCGCACTGACCCGCAACCCGGCGGAAGACACGGCGCTGGTCTGGGCCGTTTGCTGCGCCGTGTTCGACAGGGGTATATATATGGCAGGACAGTCGGGTTTACACCCATTTTTCCATTCCCTATCTTCCCTTTCCGCGGCTGGAGCTTGGAGGGAACGAGGAGATGTTGTTCCACTGTAAATACACGAAATTCCTGAGTCCATAAAATCGATTAATCATTCCATAACTTGCTCTGATCGATCGAATCAAGGCAAGTTTTCCTAAAATCCTACTTTTGGGTAAATTTGGGTTTTACTTGATTTTGTCTGTTTAATCCAAAATAACTTATAATAGTGATGGATTGATGATTGTTAAGTTGTATTATATCGAATTCCTTGTTATTCCATGGTAGGATTGCCGAGGATTCGTCGTTTTATTGAGTTTCTTATCGACGTCTTGAAGGTGTCCGATAAAATATCACAAAGGGGATTCGGGCATTCTACGATTATTTTTCCTCGTTCTATCGTTAATTTATTGATGGTATGATGCTAGGGTTAGGTTCATTGCGAAGAATTCGAGTCGGAACTCATTCGTTCGTCGTTTTCTTCAAGTTTTCCGATCGAGGGTGTATTCATTGTCTTCGCCGGAAAATTGTAGGTGTTCGAGGTTTCCCGGTTGAGCCGTGTTCTTCGGAGTGTCCGGTATCGATTGTCGAGGTAAGTATCTTGCCATACATTACGTGTTTTGTGGATTTAATAGTGTTTATCAATGATATGTGCTGAATGAATGACTACATTAACTTTCAAAGGAAATCGACATTTTTTCAATATTTCCTTAAAGATGACTCGTATGATTTCGTTGTTAAATGTGCTTGTCTAAGTATGTGTATCATTGTTGAGTATAGGAATACCTTACTTTCGTAGGGTATCGTTTTGTGTAATTATGACGTTTTTAGATTTAAAGTCTAACCCTTCGTTGAGGTATGTGTGCGGGAACATGTGTTTATTGATGATCATGTGATATTGTGTGATAAAGGTGGTAACTCCTTTATGAGGAGGTTGTGTCATTCGGCATGGTTGGAAAGCTATTTTCTCTCGTTGCTATGTTATTGGTACTAGCTACATCGTTGAATTCTAGTGTTAATTGTATTGTTACTTGGTTGTGAGTATGTGTTGGATGAACTGGCCATTCTAGTAAGGTACCTCGACTATATATACTGTGATTGACTTTCGAGGCTTGTGGTTTGAAACTTTGAATTCTGATCTTTTGGGTGTGTGAGTTGTTTTCCTTCCACCCGGAGCGATTGACGGGATGTTTGGGGGTCGATACTAAGGGGTACGGCCGAGGAAGTGGACTCGGGTGCGTGTGTGGTCGAACTTCCACCCAGAGCATTCGAAAGGACGTCTGGGGGTCGATACTAAGTGTTGGAACATTTTTGTTCCATACATAAATTAAAAGTGTTTTGATGATTAATGTTGATAAGCAAGACAAAACAACGAAGAGATGAAGCAAGCATCGAAGGAAAACGAAGTGCAAAAAGCTGGAAAAACACAAAGCTAACGTACGTAATATGTGATCATTAACGTACGTAATATGGGCAAGCTAACGTACGTAACAAAGGTTGTATAACGTACGTAAAGGAGTTCAAACAAGTGAACGTTGGAGAAGTCAAAGTCAAAAAAGCATCCAACGGATATATGACGTCATCAGTGATGTAATGTTAACGTACGTAACCGTGTATATGCTAACGTACGTAACTCAAAATGACGAAACTCACTGGACTGATTTGTGAAGATGCTAACGTACGTAACCAACCATGGTTAACGTACGTAATGAGGATTACGTACGTAATGGAGAGCATATAACGTACGTAATGAAGGTCCTGGCAGCTAACGGCTAGTTTGATCATGAAGCCTATAAATACCATCCCTATGGTATTGTTTGAGCACAACAACCTTGAGCAAATTGTCTATACTTGTGATATTATTACACACATTCTTGTTGTTGATATTGAGCTTAATTGTAAGTGTTTGAGTGAGAATTCACGAAAACATACACGAGTGGTAAAAGAAAAGATACGATTGGATTCGGTGTTATTAGGATCAAGGATCCGGCATTATTAGAATCGCAATCGATATCTAAGTGAGGTTTATCTAGTACCCATAGAAAGCTAGAGCGGTTGATTCCTTGTCCGATAGAAAAGGAAAACGGTTTAACTTGGACCGACGCAAAGACAAGTGCAGTGGTATATCACGGACCAATAGAAGACGTGATTGTAAACGGTTATACCTCGACCGATAGAAGAGAGGCGAAGAGGTTGCTATCTTTAACCTATTGAAAAAGATAAAGAGAGGACGTAGGCTCGTTTATAGCCGAACCTCTATAAATCCTCGTGTCCTTTATTTTCCGCACCTTTTATTTACGCTTCCGCAAACGGCGCAAATATCCGAATCGGTACCCAACAATTGGTATCGGAGCAGTACTCCAATACGCGGCTTAACATCCGAGGAGAAAAAGATCCAATGGCGTTTCAATTTGCTCCAGTCGAAGGCCTTGCTCTCAACCGACCACCATTCTTTGATGGCTCAAATTATTTGACGTGGAAGAAGAAGATGTCGATATTCATCCGAGCATACGACATCGAAATTTGGAAGATTATTTGCCTTGGCCCAAAAGTTCCTATCAAATCCGACGGTACGCTCAAAACTTTTGAAGAATACGACGATGCCGATTGGAAAAATGACCATCTAAATTGTAAGGCCACCCAACTTTTATTTTGTGCCTTAAATCCCGAAGAGGTCAATCAAATCTCGTCGTGTGAGAGTGCGAAAGAAATATGGAAAATTCTTGAAATCACACACGAAGGGACAACTCAAGTCAAGGAGACGAAGATCAATATGCTTCTCCATGACTACGAGTTATTCATGATGAAGGGTGACGAGTCCATCACCAATATGCTCGACCGATTCTCGGTCATCACCAATGGACTAGCTTCGTTTGGCAAACCATTATCTAGTAGTGAAAAAGTCAAGAAAATCTTAAGATCACTACCTAGCGAATGGGACGGCACCGTGACCGCGATTATGGAATCCAAAGATCTCAACACGCTCGATTTTAGTGCCCTCGTTGGTTCGCTAATTAATTATGAGATAGTGTTAAAATCACGAAGTGTCAAGCCAAAGCCGAAAGAAAAATCGTTAGCCATGAAGGCTAAGATATCGAGGAAGAAAGAAGAAACCCCGGTGGAGGAAAGCGACGAAGAAGCAGCATATTATGCCAAAAATATTAATAAATTCCAAACCTTATTAAACCGGAGGAAGAAGGATATCTCGAGCGAAGCGAAGAAGTTCGACAACTCTTGTCGACAATGTGGAAAACTGTGCCACTTTGCTAAGCATTGCCGTGTCAAACCCAAGAAGGAGGTTCTCGTAGCTACTTGGAGCGATGAAGATGAAGACGATGATTTCATCAATCAAAATAATCTCGCTCTCATGGCGGAGTTCGTTCGACGATAGCGACGTCGAAAGCCAAGTAAGTACATCCTCTCGTGATGAACTTTTTGATGCATTTGAATTACTTCATACGGATTTTCAAAATGCATTATCGGAAATCAAATCCCTTAAGTCTAAAATTAAATCTTTGGAAATTGAAAATTCCAAAATTATCGAAAAGGGAAAATTTGTCGAAATCGATCATTCAAAGTGTATTGAAAATGAAAATATTTTGAAGAATGATCTCGCTAAAATCCAAACCGAGCTTAAATCTTTGACAAAGAAATTCTCGTGCGGAAACGAGAAATTTGAACAAATGCTTGGTGTTCAAAAATTTACTTTGAATAAAGAGGGGTTAGGATTCAAACGACGTTCGAAAAACGAATCCGTTAATTTTAAAATACCCCATTGCGAAAAGTGTTTGAAAATCGGGCATCATATTTCAAGTTGCAAAAGCCCGAGACGGACGATAAAAATTAAGAAAATTTGGGTTCCTAAAGGAACAATGGTTTCAAATACCGTCTATATTTCCAAACAAAAACCAACTATAGGTTGGATCCCCAAAAATTGATTTTTGTATTTTACTCAGGGGGAGTATTTTTTTTTTTTTAAAGGGGAGATAATATTTTCAGGGGGAGTTTTTACCCTTTATGCATTTATTTATCATAAATTAGTATCATGCATATTTTATATTATGGTATTATTTATTTCAATTGATATTTTATCCACTTTTTGATGAAAACAAAAAGGGGGAGAGAAAGGAGGAAAATAAGAAAAATGGGATTAACCCTAAAAGGGGGAGAAAATCGAAAAATGAAAAGGAGAAGTCGAAAATGATAGAAAAAGAAAAATGAGGAGACGTCGAAAAGACGATGAAAAATTCGAAAAGTTAAAAGTAAAGGAGAAAAGAAAAGAAGGAGTCGAAAAAGAAATGGGAGAAGATTCTAACGAAACGGACAAAGTAAAAAACTTTGGTCTATACACATATACATATACTTGTATTTTTGCAGGAAAATCCCATTGACGAAGTGTTGTTTTGTAATCATCAAAAAGGGGGAGATTGTTGGAACATTTTTGTTCCATACATAAATTAAAAGTGTTTTGATGATTAATGTTGATAAGCAAGACAAAACAACGAAGAGATGAAGCAAGCATCGAAGGAAAACGAAGTGCAAAAAGCTGGAAAAACACAAAGCTAACGTACGTAATATGGGCAAGCTAACGTACGTAACAAAGGTTGTATAACGTACGTAAAGGAGTTCAAACAAGTGAACGTTGGAGAAGTCAAAGTCAGAAAAGCATCCAACGGATATATGACGTCATCAGTGATGTAATGTTAACGTACGTAACCGTGTATATGCTAACGTACGTAACTCAAAATGACGAAACTCACTGGACTGATTTGTGAAGATGCTAACGTACGTAACCAGCCATGGTTAACGTACGTAATGAGGATTACGTACGTAATGGAGAGCAGATAACGTACGTAATGAAGGTCCTGGCAGCTAACGGCTAGTTTGATCATGAAGCCTATAAATACCATCCCTATGGTATTGTTTGAGCACAACAACCTTGAGCAAATTGTCTATACTTGTGATATTATTACACACATTCTTGTTGTTGATATTGAGCTTAATTGTAAGTGTTTGAGTGAGAATTCACGAAAACATACACGAGTGGTAAAAGAAAAGATACGATTGGATTCGGTGTTATTAGGATCAAGGATCCGGCATTATTAGAATCGCAATCGATATCTAAGTGAGGTTTATCTAGTACCCATAGAAAGCTAGAGCGGTTGATTCCTTGTCCGATAGAAAAGGAAAACGGTTTAACTTGGACCGACGCAAAGACAAGTACGAGTGGTTTATCACGGACCAATAGAAGACGTGATTGTAAACGGTTATACCTCGACCGATAGAAGAGAGGCGAAGAGGTTGCTATCTTTAACCTATTGAAAAAGATAAAGAGAGGACGTAGGCTCGTTTATAGCCGAACCTCTATAAATCCTCGTGTCCTTTATTTTCCGCACCTTTTATTTACGCTTCCGCAAACGGCGCAAATATCCGAATCGGTACCCAACACTAAGGGGTACGTCCGAGGAAGTGGACTTGGGTGCGTGTGTGGATGAACTTCCACCCGGAGTGTTCGATGGGGCGTCTGGGGGTCGATACTAAGGGGTACGGCCGCGGAAGTGGTTTCCCACCCGGAGCGTTCGACGGGGCGTCTGGGGGCCGATGCTAAGGGGCACGGCCGTGGGTTACCAAGTGTGGTTTGCGTGATATTGATGGTTTTGTTTTTGACGATTTTGCCTGGAGTATCACAATGCTTTGTGCTCGGGGTCGAGTGACATTATATATCGAGTCTTGGTACTTGACTAGAATGGCATAAGAATAATGTATTATATGTAATGTGTCCTTGTAAGGCGGGTCGTGGACCCTGTGTTTTGTGACCGGAATAGTTGCGTCGTGAACTGTAATACCCTCGCCTTTAATATTGTATTTCATGATTTAAGTTAAGTATTTTCGCACCATATCTGTGATGTTGGAGCAAGTACCGACGAATTATGTTAAGTTGGATTCATGGTCATTCATACTATATTAGTTGTTGGGTGATATTGGGAGAATTCCATTTATGCTTGTTATAGTACTTAACGTACGTTAACATGTATTCTTAACGTACGCTATGTAGGCCGCCTTACGTACGTAACATCAATACGTTAACGTACGTAATGCGGAAGATCCTACAGCAGTCCGCCTTTCGGCGGGTGGGGCCGAGCAGGGGTAGGTGGTCGGGAGTCGATCGCGACAGCCAAGTCAACGGCTATTACGTACGTAATAGCTGCATGGTTACGTACGTAACGAATTGCATGTTTTGAGGTAGTAAGATTTGATGAAATTGGTTACGTACGTAATGATCGTAAGATTACGTACGTAAGGGCTATAACGTACGTTAACCACGTTCGTTAACGTACGTAATGCCGAGTTCAGATTATAAAAGTATGCCTTGCCATTCACTTCCTACTCGACCCTCTTCAACCTCCCAACTGAGGAACGATTCTTTTCCCCTCCAACTTCACTTCTAAGCCTTTCTAACTTGTGTTGGAGCTTCAACACTTGATTGGTGACTTGAAAAGTTAGAGATTGAAGTGCATCCCTTGAAGTGTTGGTGTTGTTCTTCATTTTAAGGTTGGTCTTTCTTTAACTCATATTAATTCCATGCTTATGATGATGTTAGTAGATAAATACCTCACATAATGTTAGTTTAAACTAGTGTAAACCTGAAGTATAGCATGATAATCGGAAGTTGATTTTAGTCTCAACACTAGGAACATGTTAGGCATGATATCCTTAATGATTAAAAGTGAGAAATGTTAAATTTGTCTTGAACATTCTATTGATTCTTGAAGGTAGTATGGAACCATGATTTTTGGCCTCTAAAACCTTTGTAATAAAATTGTTGGAAAGATGATGTTAACCCTTTGTAGATGATCTTTGTTAGATGGATGAAGTTACTTCAAAAATCTCAAGTATCCAATGATATAATTAGGCTTTTAATAAATTCTTCAAAGTAAAACAATGAATGTTGATGGAAGGAAGTTGTAATCTTCATATGTTCGAATTTATCGATTTCGTTAAAGGGTGTTAATCACTACGTTAATAGGTTGATAATGTTCTTAAGAGGATTGTGTTGAATATGATGATACAAATACGGTAGATAAGTAGCCGAATTCCATTTCATTAATCCGTGCGTGTTAAGAGACGTAAATTAAGATGAAGTTCTTAGTTCACTAAAAACTTAAACTTATGTTTCATATAGTAATCAAGTTTTGAATGTAATCGTTGGTAAAATAATGAAGAACGTAATTAAACACAAACTTATATTGTAATTGGAAGTGTCGATGATTTGAAAAGATATTTTCACGATATTGCATTGATAATAAACTAGACATCAAGAATTTGACATTAAGGTTAGAATATGTAATGAACATGATAAACATACGATGATTTGTAATAAGAACATTAAAATGATCAATAGGATAATCGATTTATTCAAGTAAATTTACGAATATTGTTTATGCGATAATAACATTATCGCATTTAATGTGTTGTTGAATGAATTATATTTCATTCAAGGTTGCTTGTTCACGTGAGTATTGTTAGACGAGGATACCGTTCGTTTGACCATTCAAAGAAAGATTATTCGTCTACGGAATTGAGGCAAGTTATCTTGCTTGGTTATAATGATGTGTGGATTCTTATGATAATTATGCATTTCGTGTATATGAAACACTTATAAACTTGTGTCTTGTGACTTGAGGTTGTTCTTGATGATGTCCCGTTTTCATCATGGGATTGTATTCCCAAGTTCGTTACTTTTTAACCCTTGATATCATTGAGCTTTGTTGACACTTCGGTGAGTTGTTCGATTTCATGGTAAAAGTGTAATTTGTTGAGTTTCGTTGTCATGTTGTATCGTGACATCTCTGGAGTCATATCTGCGCGCCGATTGGTTATGTGTAGGATTTTTAGCCGGGCACTTGATGATCATGCGTGGAGGTTTTCCGCATTTAGATCATGCACACGAGACGTAGTTCGTGAGGCTAACTAGGTACATCGTCCCACGTATATTCTGGATTTCGTATACGGGGTGGACATGTGCACGGACACATTTCCGGATCGGGCGTACTGTGACGTCCGTCTTGAGCCATAGTATATGGTCGTTCATATATTTGGTTATGTTCGACAGTTGGGACTGATTGTTTATACGCCTTCGGGGTATATTCAGTAGTCAGTGGATTTCTTTGAGATCAGTATATATATATGAATTGTATAATGTCATGAGAATTATTATCATGTATAGCTGACCCTGTGGTTTGGGGTGAAATACTTGTATTTCAGGGCGAGGAAAGGGCAAGGCACAGGAGGAGCACAATGGCGACGGAGGATTCTGATGTATGCTATTTCGGGGGCCCCGAGTCTTTTGGTTGTTCGGTTATGTTTTATTGTGACTTTCAATTTATTTTGTGTCGGATGAATGTACTAAAATTTGTTAGGTACTGCCCATCGTCATATGGTCTGTACCGAGTTTGGATCCTGTGTATGTTTGCTCGTAATTAAAGATATGAATAACTCATACTCCACACCGGGGTTTTGATAAATGTTGTGGTACGGTACCACGTTGTCAGATTTTAAATGTATTTTGTGATATCGCCTGGTGGGTCCCGGTAGGGGTCCACGACACTGTAATAGCTGCTGTTTTTGGGCTGTTACAGAAGATGGTATCGGAGAGTGTGTTTTTATTTTGAGTCATTGTAGAATCGAAATAGCATCAAGAAAACTTCGTGCCACGTGTAACCTGTGCAAGCGCCTGACCCGTCGAATACGGTATGTTCTCATAAACCATAATTTGATTACTGGCATGATATTGACGATGTATTGGTCTCCTTACTTATCTTGGCATCTTGCTACCATGAGGCAAAATTCATCTGTTTGAGGAGAACCTAAATTTATTATGTGATTGGAATTGTTTCGACTTAATGTTGATATGATATTGAGTGTGTAACATTTGTAGTGCCAGTGATTCTTTACAACTGCTTTGTTGGATAGGAAATTCCTTGTTGCTATTAACTTAGCATGAATTATGATTGATAAATCGAACTGTACTTGTGACTTGATTCTTTCAGTATGGAAAGGAACCCGAGAGGCCGTGGCAGAGGGGGACGAGGCCGCGGAAGAGGCCGAATTCCGATACCACGAGCTAACAGGCGCGCGAATGTGGAACAGAGTTCCGCAGGTAGTGATTCGCCTTCTAGGGACCAATCACACCACACCGGAGAGAATGCACGTGTCGATCCTTACACCGTGATGCAGGGCATGATGGCCCAGATGACCCAAATGGGTCAGCTGATGGAAACTATGCAGAGGAATACTACTGGTCAACAGCAGGGACAACAGCCTCCGCCTCTGGTGCCTGGCGGGATCGTGAGTCGGATTATTAGCGACATATCACGTTAGCGACCTCCGACTTTTGAAGGCTCATCTGAGCCTGCTGACATTATACACTGGATAGAGCATTTCGAGAAACTGTTCGAGATGGTGGAGTGCCCAGAGGAAAATCGAGTTGCTGTGGCAGCCTACTACCTTAGTAAGAGTGCCCATACTTGGTGGCTTTCTGTGAGGCCTGCCGAAGGCGCGAGTACTTGGGAGGAATTCAAGAATCTTATGCTAGATCGTTACTATCCTGCACCCCTCCGTGAAGCCAAACTGTCCGAATTACTAAACCCCGACCCATCGGAAGACGAGGATGTGTTAGCGATTGCCGAAAAATTCCAAGCACTTCTCCCTTTTGCTACGTCAGTTGTCCGTTCGGAAGCTGATAAGATCAAATATTTCCTCAAGAGGCTTAAACCCCGAATGAGGATGCAATTACTCAATCACCACTATACGACCCTACCGGAGTTTATTGAGAAGGCTTTGGAGTATGAACTTACTGCGAAGGAGATTTCTAAGAAGCAGCCTCAGTTTTCCAACAAGAGATCCAGGAACCAGACCCAAGGAGACAGTAACCGGGGGGTATTCAAGAAACCCCAGCCTGTACCAAATCCTTCTGAGCGGCCACCTATGGCACCGAAACCGGCAGGAACGCACTCCCGGGCAATCACCACCGTCGTGTGTTATAACCGTGGGGACCAGGGCATATCAGCTCCAAGTGTCCGGCCGGCCGTTACTGTCACACTTGCGGGAAGAACGGTCATCGTGCTCGCTATTGCCGGAGTGGACTCGGGCGTGCTCCATGGCGTCTCTTGCTCCAGATCTGTCTTCTGTTCAGAACGTGCTCCTCCATCCGCTTCTTACCGGACTACCGGGCGAACAAAGGGATGGGCCGTGGAAATCAAGTTGGTGCACTGCTTAGGGGTTGCAAAACCCGAGTCTACGAGATGAAGAAAGCCGATGATCCCGGCCGAGATGATTGCAGTACTCTCGAGATCCACTCTCACTCGTTTGTGTTCTTTTTGATCTTGGTGCTTCACACTCCTTTTGTCTAGTTCTTGTTTGAGTCGTTTGCATTTGAATCATGTTACCGATTGTGAACCTTATGTAATTGGTCTACCCAATGGTAGAAGAATTATTGGGAGTGAAGTACGTAATCGTCTGATATTAGCATGAACAACCGTGAGTGGTTGTCCGACTTGATTGTGGTTGATTTACCTAAACATGATGTAATCTTGGGTATCGACTGGATGGATCGTCACGATGCCGTGCTTAGCGTCCGTAAGCGAATGGTGACCGTCACATCGGATGATGGCGTCGAGTGTATTTTTCGGGGTGATAATCCCAATCATTCTGGGAGAGTCATCAGCGCTATGAAGGCTATGAAATTACTGAACCAGGGATGCATTGGTTATTGGTGTTACATGACTAAGACAGCTGACCGGCCAGTCAAATTGATTGATATTCTAGTAGTTCGAGATTATCCAGATGTATTTCCAGATGAGCTTCCAGGAATACCCCCACAGCGAGAGGTAGAATTCACCATTGAGTTGGAGCCAGGGACGTCCCCGCTTTCGAAAGCACCATATCGTATGGCCCCGACTGAGATGCAGGAGTTGAAAAGACAACTCGAAGAATTAACTGAGAAAGGGTATGTTCGACCCGGTGCATCCCCTTGGGGAGCGCCGGTGTTATTCGTGCGGAAGAAGGACGGATCATTTGCGTTTGTGTATTGATTAGGAGCCGAACAAAGTAACAATTAAGAACAAGTATCCTTTACCTCGCATAGATGATCTATTGGATCAGCTCCAGGAGCCGCTGTATTTTCCAAGATCGACTTGAGGTCCGGGTACCACCAATTGCGGATTCGAGAGTCGACATCCCGAAGACACTTTTCGCACTCGCTATGGGCATTATGAGTTCGTTGTCATGCCATTCGGATGACTAATGCACTGCAGATTCATGGAATTGATGAATCGGGTTTTTATTAATTATCTGGATCGTTTTGTAGTCATTTTTATTGACGATATCTTGGTCTACTCTCGTGATCATGAGGAGCATGAGTGTCACCTCCGCCAGGTTCTCGACGCATTAAGGCGAGAACAACTCTATGGAAAATTTTCTAAGTTTGAATTCAGGATGTCCGGGTTATTTTTAAGGTCATGTGATATCAGCAGAGGGAGTAAGAGTAGACCCACAGAAGACGGAAGCTATCCGAGACTGGCTACCCCCGAAGAACGTGAAGGAAGTTCGTAGTTTTCTGGGTCTAGCAGGTTATTACAGACGATTCGTGGAAGGATTTTCCAAAATTGCTCAACCGATGACTAATCTGTTGAGAAAAGATAAGAAGTACTTGTGGTCGGAAGCCTGTCAACAAAGTTTTGATGAACTCAAAGGTCGATTAATTTCAGCACCTGTTTTAGCACTACCTAGAGGAACGGAAGGATTCGTGGTATATAGCGATGCATCGAGGCAGGGCCTTGGCTGCGTGTTAATGCAGGACGGGAAAGTGATCGCCTATACGTCCAGACAGTTGCGTCCTTACGAGGTCAACTACCCGACTCATGACTTGGAGTTAGCATCCGTAGTGTTTGCTTTAAAAATCTGGAGCCACTATCTGTATGGAGTTGCCTGCCAGATTTTTACGGACCACAAGAGCCTGAAGTATATTTTTACCCAGAAGGAGTCGAATATGAGACAAAGGAGGTGGTTAGAGCTAATCAAAGACTATGATATCGAGATCCTTTATCATCCAGGCAAGGCAAACGTGGTTGCCGATGCCTTGAGCCGCAAGACGGTGCAGGAGCAGATACTAGCTCGTTTGACCGCCCAGAGGGAGTTGCAATTAGAGTTCATGAGACCAGAGATTGAGGTCTGGATACAACGCATTCAGGGACAACTGTGCATGCTTGAGATTTCATCGTCCCTTGATGAGACGATCAGGACGAAACAGATGACGGACCCATTCTTATCCAGAGTTCGAGGAGAAACCGATCAGGGGAAGGCCCCTGGATTTGTGGTTCACGAGGATAGACTGTTACGCTTTAAAAATCGAGTATGTGTACCAGCAGACGAAGAGTTGAGGAATACTATTCTAAAGGAGGCTCATGCTACCCCGTATTCCATACACCCGGGATCGAACAAAATGTATAAGGATTTGAAGCCGTATTATTGGTGGGGTAACATGAAACGGGAGGTTGCCGAATTCGTTTCGAAATGTTTGACCTGTCAGCAGGTCAAGATTGAGCATCAACGACCAGCGGGCATGATGAAACCGCTTCCGATTCCCGAGTGGAAGTGGGAAGACATATCGATGGATTTTATTACTAGCTTGCCGACGAGCCGTCGAGGCATGAATACGATTTGGGTGGTTGTGGATCGATTGACTAAATCAGCCCACTTCTTGGAGATCAAGGATACTTGGGGCCCTGAGAGATTGGCCCAACTATTCATCAAAGAGATTGTGAGACTGCATGGCACCCCTAAGAGTATTGTATCAGATCGGGACGGACGGTTCGTGTTGCACTTCTGGAAGGCAGTTCATCGTGCTATGGGTACACAGTTGAACTTCAGTACGGCTTTTCATCCTCAGACCGACGGTCAGTCTGAGAGGACAATTCAAACTCTAGAGGATATGTTGAGGGCATGTGCTCTCGATTGGAAGCCTGACTGGGAAGCCCAACTGCCGTTGGTAGAATTCACATACAATAATAGCTGGCACGCCTCGATCATGATGGCACCTTATGAAGCATTGTATGGTCATCGTTGTAGGTCCCCTTTGTGCTGGGATGATTTGTCTGAATCTATTGGTACGGAACCTGATATGTTATTGGCAGCCCGCGAGAAGATTTCCTTGATAACGAGTCGTCTATTAACGGCCCAAAGCCTCCAGAAATCATATGCAGATAATCGTCGACGACCACTCAAGTTTGAGGTTGGTAACCATGTACTAGTCAAAGTAGCTCCTACCAGAGGTGTTTTCCGATTCGGGAAGAGAGGCAAATTGAGCCCAAGGTATATTGGTCCGTTTGAGATCCTGGAACGAGTAGGCGACCTAGCCTATCGTCTAGCATTACCACCAGCTCTGAGTCGGATTCACAACGTATTCCATGTATCTCAGTTAAGGAAGTATGTTGCTGATCCAAGTCACGTTATTCAATTCGACGAGGTCGAAATAGCCGACGACCATTCGTATGAAGAACAAATTGCGAGATACTCGAGAGAAGAATTAAACAGCTGAGGAACAAGACGATTCCCTTATTAAAAATTCAGTGGTCAAGACATGGAGTCGAGGAAGCTACGTGGGAGACTGAAGATAGCATGCGAGAGAAATACCCCGAACTGTTTACCCCTTAGTTTCGGGGACGAAACTCCTTTTAAGGGGGAGAGTATGTAATACCCTCTCCTTTAATATTGTATTTCATGATTTAAGTTAAGTATTTTCGCACCATATCTGTGATGTTGTAGCAAGTACCGACGAATTATGTTAAGTTGGATTCATGGTCATTCATACTATATTAGTTGTTGGGTGATATTGGGAGAATTCCATTTATGCTTGTTATAGTACTTAACGTACATTAACATGTATTCTTAACGTACGCTTAGGCCGCCTTACGTACGTAACATCAATACGTTAACGTACGTAATGCGGAAGATCCTACGATCGCCTTTGGCCGGGTGGGGCGGCAGGGTAGGTGGTCGGGAGTCGATCGCGACAGCCAAGTCAACGGCTATTACGTACGTAATAGCTGCATGGTTACGTACGTAACGAATTGCGTGTTTTGAGGCAGTAAGATTTGATGAAATTGGTTACGTACGTAATGATCGTAAGATTACGTACGTAAGGGCTATAACGTATGTTAACCACGTTCGTTAACGTACGTAATGCCGAGTTCAGATTATAAAAGTATGCCTTGCCATTCACTTCCTACTCGACCCTCTTCAACCTCCCAACTGAGGAACGATTCTTTTCCCCTCCAACTTCACTTCTAAGCCTTTCTAACTTGTGTTGGAGCTTCAACACTTGATTTGTGACTTGGAAAGTTAGAGATTGAAGTGCATCCCTTGAAGTGTTGGTGTTGTTCTTCATTTTAAGGTTGGTCTTTCTTTAACTCATATTAATTCCATGCTTATGATGATGTTAGTAGATAAATACTTCACATAATGTTAGTTTAAACTAGTGTAAACCTGAAGTATAGCATGATAATCGGAAGTTGATTTTAGTCTCAACACTAAGAACATGTTAGGGATGATATCCTTAATGATTAAAAGTGAGAAATGTTAAATATGTCTTGAACATTCTATTGATTCTTGAAGGTAGTATGGAACCATGATTTTTGGCCTCTAAAACCTTTGTAATAAAATTGTTGGAAAGAGGATGTTAACCCTTTGTAGATGATCTTTGTTAGATGGATGAAGTTACTTCAAAAATCTCAAGTATCCAATGATATAATTAGGCTTTTAATAAATTCTTCAAAGTAAAACAATGAATGTTGATGGAAGGAAGTTGCAATCTTCATATGTTCGAATTTATCGATTTCGTTAAAGGGTGTTAATCACTACGTTAATAGGTTGATAATGTTCTTAAGAGGATTGTGTTGAATATGATGATACAAATACGGTAGATGAGTAGCCGAATTCCATTTCATTAATCCGTGCGTGTTAAGAGACGTAAATTAAGATGATGTTCTTAGTTCACTAAAAACTTAAACTTATGTTTCATATAGTAATCAAGTTTTGAATGTAATCGTTGGTAAAATAATGAAGAACGTAATTAAACACAAACTTATATCGTAATTGGAAGTGTCGATGATTTGAAAAGATGTTTTCACGATATTGCATTGATAATAAACTAGACATCAAGAATTTGACATTAAGGTTAGAATATGTAATGAACATGATAAACATACGATGATTTGTAATAAGAACATTAAAATGATCAATAGGATAATCGATTTATTCAAGTAAATTTACGAATATTGTTTATGCGATAATACCATTATCGTACGAATGTGTTGTTGAATGAATTATATTTCATTCAAGGTTGCTTGTTCACGTGAGTATTGTTAGACGAGGATACCGTTCGTTTGACCATTCAAAGAAAGATTATTCGTCTACGGAATTGAGGCAAGTTATCTTGCTTGGTTATAATGATGTGTGGATTCTTATGATAATTATGCATTTCGTGTATATGAAACACTTATAAACTTGTGTCTTGTGACTTGAGGTTGTTCTTGATGATGTCCCGTTTTCATCATGGGATTGTATTCCCAAGTTCGTTACTTTTGAACCCTTGATATCGTTGAGCTTTGTTGACACTTCGGTGAGTTGTTCGATTTCTTGGTAAAAGTGTAATTCGTTGAGTTTCGTTGTCATGCTGTATCGTGACATATCTGGAGTCATATCTGCGCGCCGATTGGTTATGTGTAGGATTTTTAGCCGGGCACTTGATGATCATGCGTGGAGGTTTTCCGCATTTAGATCGTGCACACGAGACGTAGTTCGTGAGGCTAACTAGGTACATCGTCCCACGTATATTCTGGATTTCGTATACGGGGTGGACATGTGCACGGACACATTTCCGGATCGGGCATACTGTGACGTTCGTCTTGAGCCATAGTATATGGTCGTTCGTATATTTGGTTATGTTCGACAGTTGGGAATGATTGTTTATACGCCTTCGGGGTATATTCAGTAGTCGGTGGATTTCTTTGAGATCAGTATATATATATGAATTGTATAATGTCATGAGAATTATTATCATGTATAGCTGACCCTGTGGTTTGGGGTGAAATACTTGTATTTCAGGGCGAGGAAAGGGCAAGGCACAGGACGAGCACAATGGCGACGGAGGATTCTGATGTATGCTATTTTGGGGGGCCCGAGTCTTTTGGTTGTTCGGTTATGTTTTATTGTGACTTTCATTTTATTTTGTGTCGGATGAATGTACTAAAATTTGTTAGGTACTGCCCATCGTCATATGGTCTGTACCGAGTTTGGATCTTGTGTATGTTTGCTCGTAATTAAAGATATGAATAACTCATACTCCACACCGGGGTTTTGATAAATGTTGTGGTACGGTACCACGTTGTCAGATTTTAAATGTATTTTGTGATATCGCCTGGTGGGTCCTGGTAGGGGTCCACGGCACTGTAATAGCCGCTTTTTTTGGGCTGTTACATGAACCCCGTGTTTTGTTAACGGATTTGCATTTTGGAAAATGAACTTTGGGATTGTGACCCTAAGTGGCTTTTGAGGAATTAAGAAATTTTCAATTTCAAATGTTTTCAAAACTCCCGAGACTTGGAAGTGTTTTCAAAGTGTTTACTTGTTTTGTTTCTACTTTCAAGACTTGAACTATTTTAACTAAATAATATATCTCGGGAAGTCTTTCGTTATATTCTCGGAATGTGTTGTGTATGGCTCGTATTTGCATTTTATACTTGTACTAGCAAAACAGTGGAGTTTTGCTAACCCTGAGTATTCGGGGGGTGGATACCTGTATTGTGTCCAGGTACATGCATGTTTTCGGGAGCAAGTCACAGGATCGGTACGAGGATGATGAAAAACGAATGATACTAATCACATGAAGGCCAATTTTGGGTTCATTTGGTCGGAGTCCATTGTATTGTCTTTTCCGCTGTCATATTGTTTGTTGTTTTAAAAGTATTTTACTCTTGCGTGGGTATGAGTCTGGATGGGTTTATGTATTTTGATTTGTAAGTCAGTGATGAAAGACCAAACCAGTCTAATGATTCATGATTTTGCCACATCGGTATGTAATGTAATGTGTTGTTTCAATGTCTAGCCTGGTGGATCCTCACAGAGAGGGTCTGCGACGTGTAATATTCCCAGTTTGATTCTGGGGGTGTTACAAGAATCACCAGAGGAGGGAGATTCAGAACTTACCTTGTTAAAAGGCTTGGGCCTGTATGGAGTCTTTCCAGACTGTATGATGAACTTTTTGAATTTGTGCATGAGCAGGGCCATTTCATCTTGAGACACAATATCATCGTTGTTGTCAGCAGTCTTGTGTGGGGATTTGGATGTGCTGGGTGCTGAGTTATGTCTCCTGTCAGATATAACTGCCAATATTGTAGTTTGGCGGGTGACTCTTCGGACTCTTCTCTTCTGTCAATATCATACTCAAAAACTTTGAGGTCAGAGAAGAAGTCAAAAGTAGAAATATCATTAAGGTTACAGGATACACGCATAGCTGTAGTCTTAATGTCCCATCGGGTAAGGAGTAATCATTTTAAAACTTTTCTCCTTTTGGGTATACACTTTACCCAATGCTTCAAGTTCACCGACAATGCCTGTGAATCTGGAAGATTTTTATTTTCAAGCTCCCCAAGCGTTTCGGAAGATTTCATTTCAAAAGATTCAAATTTAAGAGTGAATTTGGAATTTTTATTTTCTTGAGTTTCTCTTAGATTTCCATAGTTGTCTTACAGCTCTTTACCTTTGAGAATGTGCCTTTGTCGAGAGTGACAAACAGCGCATTCTTAGCAATATTGTCGAGGTTCGAACACTTGCGATCGTCTGCTGTCCATTGCTCATGCTCCTTCTCGAGCATTTCAGCGTGAGGTTGTCCTTCTACCCTTGCGGCAGGATTAACCTTTATTATCTTTATTGGACCTTCTTGGATGACTAATATCATCTCCTCATGCATGGCTGCAAGATGAGCCTCCATCCTAATTCTCCAGTCATCAAACTCATTAATAGAAAACATAGGAACCTTATTCATCATAGAGGTATCCATTCGAGAGATAGGAACGATGATTAAAATATGACATGATTTTCAAAAACTAGTGATTTGTGGATCTGACTCCGTTAAAAATCGACCGATTCTTTTTAGAATCAACCGCTTCGATACCACTTGTTGGCCACTAAGTATATAATAAGCAGCTTAGAAAGTTGAAGTACAATAAGCTGTACGATTTTCGAAGTTTGGTGTGAGTTACTGTAAATACAACAACTACGTGTTCTCTTGTTTGCTTGATGCGTACAGGGTTTTAATTATTAGGAATATGCCCTTGAATGCCACTCAGAGGATGAGAGAGTGAGAGCATTATATTGTAATTATGAATATTATATTAAATAAGGCATTTATTATTTCTATATTATTGTATATCACAGGCATTGTGATTTGGTATATAAAATAATAGTCCTTGCATTTGAGAGAAAACATTCTACTTCTTATGGAGATAAGGAGAAAGGCACTAGAAGTGTTTAGGATTCAAATGCTAAACTGGTTCGCAAGTCGATAAAACTTAACTGGGCAATAAGTTTAGACAAGACTTGTATAACGTGTACTTTGACATGTAGAGTGCCTGTTTTCACTAAGGGCTAGTGGTAGCATGTAACACCCCCGATATATTCAGGAATATTACAGCGCCGTAAATCCTTTACATAATAATTTACAAGGCTGAATAAAGGAAATGACAATAACAAATACCAGTTTATGAAATTTCTGAAATAAAATTCAACCGACTGGTTCAAAACCGAAATTACAAATATCCCATGAAGAGTTATTATTACATCACTAAAATCCAAACATTATAAATCGACGACGTACTCGAGTACTTATTGAAATAACCAACAAACAACAGACAGTAAACCCGGCCGGAACAGCACCCTCGTCGTCATGCATCTCCAGTGGTTGTTTCCCCGCTCTCCTGGATCCTGAACATACACAAATGTTCACCCCGAAGGGGTTAGCACAACGATGCTAGTACAAGTACAATAATCATACAACAGTGATATAATCAACAATTATATCATAACAAGTTTCTCCAACGAGAATATCCACAACACATATCATAACATAACAGTTTCAACATACTGATGGTATTCCAACGATCCAGCGCACACAGCTATAGATTCCCATGATGATCCCGTCGGACCAGCACATGGTGGAACTACCTGTCCAACGATCCAGCGCACACAACTATAGATTCCCATGATGATTCCCGTCGGATCAACGCATGGTGGACATATATTCACAACATATTTACACGATACAATCACATCATAATTGTCATAATATAAACAATTCTAATTAGAGTACTTGCCTCGGTTCGTTGACAAGAATAAACTTCCACGAATATCAAAATACTCGAAGGTCGTCCCTTTTGATCAATCACGTGTTAAGCTCGAACCTTAACAAAAGAAATAGCATAGAATTCATTTCATGTCGAATGAACGTCTAACAATTCAACAATTTCGGTAGGAAGTCCTTAATATGCAATCTGTCTGGATAGCTTAACGCACGCTACGAATCATATGTAGCGTACGTTAATGCTACTCGTTAGCGCACGCAGTACACACAGCCTAGCGTACGCTAACCAGGCGTGGTCAGTGCCTCACTGATCAGCCGACTGACTCAGCTGATGACTTAACGCACCCTAAGTCCAAATCGTTGCGTACGCTAAACGTACTCGATAGCGCGCGTTAATTCTCATAGATTAGCGCACGCTAAGAGTGCATGGCAGTTCACTGGAGGCAGCAAATTACACAAATGGTGATGAAGTAAGCGAATCCCTTAGTCATAATGTTTGTTATTCGGCTTCATGATATGATCATAACCTTTATGAATGATCTCATGGATACTAACAACTTCGAGGTGCAAGTATACGTATAATCATCATAACACTATAATCCGTCTTGATTACAATTCTCATGCGAAGTTGGTGATCTCCGGTTGATGTATTAGATTCTACTATCATTATACATATTCAGACTTCAATCTTGAGGTGAACTAACAATTCCAACTTATACGAAAGAATATTTCCTAAGATGATTCTTCCTTTAAGTTCTTATAATATCACCTCCAATTCATGATCACAAAGATAACATAAATCATACGGATTGTTAACTTCAGAATGTTTCTCTCATCATTTGAAGTACTAGGATTCCGACTTCAAGGTTCCAACAATAATATCGTAATTGTAGACATTCCAATCTTCTAAACATGATGTTTGTTGAATAATTCACCAATGAAATTCAATATCACGTTAGCATGATCATCTAATCCCTTGGAATCCAAATCTAAGACTGATGATAGGTTGAACATACCTTAATATGCCGAAATCACTGAACCACAAGGTAGAATCCGACTCCGGTTGGTTATGTGCCACTCCAAGGTGTTACTTCTCTTCAATGATCACTCACAAGTGATAACCAATATTCAAGGATCACTAATATATGTTCTAAGTGTGTTAGAGAGATGATTAAAGCTCTCTGGCCTCTCAAGAATGAAGAATGGGCGAAAGAAATGAAAGCCAAAATGGGTTGTTGTCCCATTTATAATATTCTGCATTATTAGCTATTTAGCCCACGCTACAATACATACTTAGCGCGCGCTAATGAGCGTTGACTCCAAATCTGTCCAGGTTCGTCCGCGGGAATCTTATCCGGACCCATGTCCCGGCTGGCGCATGTGCTAGCCACCTACCTCAATAATTCAGTGTCTAGCGCACGCAACTCCTATACGTAGCGTGCGCTAGTAATAGCCGATAGCGCGCGTTAAGCTACATTCTTAGCGTGCGCTATCACGAGTTTGCATGAGAAAATTTGCATGATGTTATACTTAAGTACAAAGATGCCAATGCAAGAAATATCATACTCCAATAATCAAGACCACAAATCCGAATAATACAGGGTTTGAATACAGGTAAAATACACAGTAATAAATCCGGATATTACATAGCACACATTATAGGTATGCTAATGGGATTAGTATACTAGACCACGACTCAAATCGATTCGGTCACATGGATATCACTCGAGGATTGTCATTGACTGAATCGAAATATTGTGATAGGTATACGTGGACCGTTGATTTGAGGTTTCAGTAAGAGATGTGATTGTGACATTAAGTTAATCATTAGAGTAGCTCGATCCAATCGGGGTCAACCTCGAAATGCAACTTAGTGGGCAAGTAATAGTCTCTACTGAATACCAAGATAGGATTCTTTATCCTGTTAGTGAGCAGATAAATGTCCTATGCGGTTAATGGAAAATGAGATCATAAGTCTTTGGCCAAAGGAGTTAGAGCTAGTTGTATTTGATACACGAGAGCTCGGTGATCTCAGTTTGCATTAACACATGCATAGAGTCAAGTAACAATAGGGTTTGGCTTAACCATGGCCCTAATACTTGACCGTGCCATATGATTGAAGGGATTATACGTATAAGGTATTCATAACGTAAAGGTTTTGGAATGATCTCTATCATTCATTCTCAGGTGTACTGTGTGAGCTACGGGACTGGCTAAGTGTTACTCACACTCTTTGGTTCCTCCCATTGCCGACTGAGACGAACCTATTAACTCGCGACATAGAATAGATGACGAAATATGATAAGGGTATTCTCTCTTTATGAATATTAGACATTAGATGGCTAATT
Source organism: Orobanche coerulescens (assembly GCA_033398695.1). Taxonomy (NCBI): domain Eukaryota; kingdom Viridiplantae; phylum Streptophyta; class Magnoliopsida; order Lamiales; family Orobanchaceae; genus Orobanche; species Orobanche coerulescens. The sequence goes on along the minus strand of CM065815.1, from coordinate 115,223,569 downwards.
TAATTTATTAGATAAATGATATTTTAATTTATTGGATAAATTAAAATCGGTCTAGTGAGTTAAATAAATTATCAGGTAATTAATTTAATCCATATTATTTCTTAGAGAATTTATATTTAATATAATTAAATAATTGGATTAATTAATTGTATTAATATTGAAACGTTTTTTTTTTAAAGAAACACTTTATATTAATATTGAAACAAAAAGGGCCGCTAATCCCCTACATAGCGAACAGTCCAGCCCATATTAGGTGCATGCGCTTTTGGATCTCACATAAGGGAACATGCTTTGATCCAAATGGATCAGGCCCACAATAAAACCTCTAATGTCCCTATTATGCATAATAGTTAACTCAAGACCATCGCAACCCTTGTTAGCGAGAAAGTCCGCAATCTTGTTGCCTTCACGGAATATGTGAGAAAATTTGATGTTCATAGATCTCGTAAGCTTACGAATTTTGATGGTAATGTTAGAAACTTTCCAGTTACCGCCATTAGCGGCATTGATGATCCGGATGGCTACTATGGAGTCACACTCGACCCACACTTTGGTAATGTTCCTCTCATGACATAAGTTGAGACCTCTCCATATTGCATAGATTTCAGCATAGGTATTAGAAAAGTTACCCAAGAACTCTGAAAAACATAGAACCATTTTTCCGCGGTAATCAAGAAGGATGCCACCCGCTCCTGCACATCGCGGGTTTCCTCTAGAAGCTCCATCTGTGTTGAGATTGAACCACCCATATTCAGGTTTTTTCCAACGAATGATAACCACGATTGGAGATTTCTTCCGCGAAGGGAAGATATGAAGTAGCTCAGAAATGCTATCAGCGCCCTCCCAAAAGGACATCCTAGCTTTGCCCGAATAGTTGATGTCCGAAAGGTGATTGCACACATGCTGACAAACTATATAGCTAGTGAATGGAATATTATTAGCTCTCTTGTCATTTCTGGAGCACCACAAATACTACAAAATAAGGATAGGAAATATATGGAAAGCATGCAATTTTCCATTGGCCTTACCAAACCAAAAGGATAATAAAAGATAGCAACTGTCTGTGGAGAGTTTCTGCAGTCCCACCAAAGAGTGAAAATTACTCAAGACTGTTGAAGCAATTGGACCATTAATGAGTAAATGACCAAAACTTTCAGTACCATTGCAACAAAAACAATTGGCGTCAACTACAATGCCTCTGGTAGCCAAGCAATCAGGGGTGGAAATCCACTTATTTAAAACTCTGTCCATGAAGAGGGAGTTCTAGCAAAATTTAAGAATAAGATTAGTAATTTTCCTATTCCTATTAGTATCCCAAGCCGATTTAAAAGAGAAACAACAATGTGGAGAGAGTTTCCAAATTGCATGATTAGTCGAATGGTGGGTACGAATATTGCAAATATATCACAAACATCATTAGGGAGGGCAACCCGCAATTTTGCCATATCCCAATTATTATTTGTCCAAAAATCAAAAAGGCACTTATTGGATTTGGTATGAATAATATTCGATAAAAGTCCCATGTCAAACCAAATATCATGCTAAAAAGAGACGTTACCATTACCGCTGTTCCAAAAAGAGCCACTTATCCGCGACTGTTCTAGTAGCACACATGTTTTTTCCAAATGCAAGAATCATAATGGTTGGATTTAAGAATATTGGGATGGAGTCTTTTACAATATTTATCTTTCATTAACTCTGACCAAATATTATTATGAGTGCGAAAATGCCACCATATTTTGATTTGGGCGGCCATAATGATGTCATTGAGCCCACGACATCCCACCCATCCTTCATCAGTAGGAAAACAAAGTTTATCCCACGAGCCCCAGTGCATTTTCCTACAATTATCAGTGGTTCCCCACAAAAATCGGTTGAAAATTCTTTCCAAACAAGTAATGACATTTTTAGGAGGGGGTTTGACAACTTGAAAACTATAGAACGTGATCGAATTCAAAATAATTTTAATAAGCTCCAATCGTCCACCCGTAGAAAGGAGGTGATGATTCCAACTCAGGATTTTGCTTTTGAATATGGAAATCAAATTACTAAACATATAAAAAGTAGGCCTACCTTTCCACAAAGGGACCCCTAAATATTGAATCGGAAAATTAGCTCTATTGAAACCAGTTAATTGGTGAACAAGGTTTTCAAGATCTTCCGGGGGCTAGTGCATAATAAAGTGAGTTTTGCGCTTATTAATCCTTTGACACGACACATTCTCAAAATGGCCAATGCAATTACTGAGTTTAAGAACATTATTATTAGATACCTTGAAAAAAAGAAGCATGTCATAAGCATAGGCCAAATGCGTCAGTTTAAATCCCTTTATGCCAGAATAGTACATATCAAGGTTGTTCCGAAAAGTCGGATCAATAAATCTCGAAAAGTAGTCCATCGCAAGTACAAATATCAAAGGAGATATTGTATCTCCTTGTCTAATACCTTTTTCATTTTTGAAAAAACCACATGGCTGACCATTGATTAAAATAGAAAATTTACAATTGTTAATGCACATTTTGACAAAATTGATCCAATTTTGAGAAAAGCCAAAGCAGGCCATGACTTTATAAATGAAATTCAAATTAATCCTATCATAGGCTTTCTCCAAATCTAATTAGATAATGCTATTGGAGTTAGCGGTAGAGATATCATGAACAGTATCATGGGCAGCGAGGATATTATCCGTGATAAGCCTCTTTTTGATAAAACCAGATTGAGCCGGGCTAACCAGGGAAGGGATAAGGTCACTAATTCTTTTGCATAATATATTGGAAATGATTTTATATGAGGTATTGCAAAGACTAATCAGTCTAAAATCCTCCTACGAATAATGGTGGTAGCTGTATAAGCCTAATGCAGCTGGGCCCCATTAAAGAAATCTAGGACAGCTTCAAAAATGTCCTGGCGTATGATGTCCCAACAAGTTTGTAAAAATTTAGCATAAAAACCGTCAGGACCAGCCACACTATCCGTCGGCATATCAAAAACAGCTAATCTAATTTCCTCGAGGTCAGTAGTGTTACAAAGCACAAAATTATCATTATCCGTGACCAAGCGGGGGACAACATTGGGGTGGAATTCATCAAGAATGGGATTACTATCAGCAAAGCATGAGGAGAAATAATTAACAGCCGATTATCGAATGTCCTCTGGCCTATTCAGAACACTGCCATTATCGTGAATTTTATGGATAACGTTTTTAATCCTTTTACTTTTAACAAGGGAGTGAAAAAACTTAGTATTTCTTTCACCTTCATGAGCCCACTTAATTCAGACCTTTTGTTTCCAAAAGTCCTCCTCCATGGTCAGAGTCTGGTTAAGAAAGTCATCCGCTTTTTTCAAGTTAATGAGATTGGCATCAGTCGGGTTCAAATCAAAAGAATTTTCCGCTTCCTCGACTAGATTTTTATCCCTAGTGACATTAGCAAAAATATTTCCAAAGTGATTCCTATTCTAATCCTTCAAGAGTGTAATGGTTTATCTCGAAACGATAGAATACGAGATTGTAACAGTATCCCTCAGACCGATAGAATACGAGGGGCGGAGATTGATCTTAAGCCTAAGGAAAAAGATACGAAGTGACACGTTTGGCCAACCTCTTTAAATCTTGTGTCATTTACTTTCTAAAATTTAATTACACTTCCGCAACGCAAAACAATTTGGCAACTCTATTATACTTCGTGTAAATTTTAAACGGCGAAGGTACCAATTTTCCAACATAGTTCGATTTACTTCATAGTCGTGATCGGGTTCTTTATAAATTTTAATAGAGGGCAACCGAATAGGTTTTTGGTCTATTAATCTTCGTAAAGTGGTGTCCAACACCAACCCATCTAATGGATGATTCGATCTTCCTAAACACAGCAGGCGCATTAGTGAGACCAAACAGCATCACTACGAACTCATAGTGCCCGTAATGAGTTCTGAATGCTGACTTCGGATATCGGATTCTTTAATCCTCAACTAATGGTATCCTGATCTCAAGTCGATCTTAAAAAAGACTGTCGCTCCTTGCAATTGGCTGAACAAATCATCAATCCGTGGCAATAGGTACTTATTCTTGATCATCATCCTGTTTAGCTCTCGGTAGTTGATGCACAATCGAAGTGACCCATCTTTCTTTCGAACAAATAGAACCAGTGCTCCTCAAGGCGAAACACTTGGCCGAATATAGCCTCTGTCCATCAATTCTTCCAGTTGCTTTTTAAGTTCGTACATCTCGGTAGGTGCCATTCGATACAACGCCTTAGAAATTGGTGTAGCTCCCGGCTCTAGCTCGATAGTAAACTCTACATCTCGTTGTGGAGGTAGTCCAGGTAATTCATCAGTGAACACATCTGGAAATTCGCTTGTAATAGGAATAGATGAAAGTTCTAGTCTTCCTTCTTCTTTCTTTATCGCATAACACCAGTACCCGGTACAGCCTTGCTTTAGTAGTTTGACGGCTTTCATAGCTTTGATCACTTTTCTTGAGCTTCCTGGTCTCCATCCTTCGATTAGTAATTCAGAACCATATTCGCCTATCATCGAGATATTCCTCTTTTGGTAGTTCATAATAGCTCCATAACAGCTAAGCCACTCGTCTCTGAGAATCAGATCGTCTCCTTGTATCTCTACTACAATCAGATTTGAGGGCCACTCGTTGCTTCCAATTAATACAGGAAAATCTCTAGTTTCTAAATTCCCCACAATTCTTTCCACACTAGGTAAACCCACTATAAGGATCACATTCATGGAAATAAGAAATGTTCAAACGATTAACACAAGACAATGATATAAACGAATGTGTAGCTCCTGTATTGAACAAAACACTAACTGGTTGCAAAAGAATTTGGACGGTACCTAATGTGACAGCTGCATTCTGATCGTCTGCCCTTCTCATCACATAAAGGCATGGAGGAGTGGACCCAGCACTCGATGTGTAATATCTGACCGTAATTTTCTTATTTACTAATGTACTACTCGGATAATTTGAGTATCGTTGAATCATGTTGCATCTAGTATAATGACTATTGATGTTGAGGTGTATCAGGATCGAATTAATTATTATTGACATTTGTTCGGTACTCGATGGTTAGTCATGTTGTAGATCATTACATTTTTGGGCTAGGATTAGTGCCTAACGTACACTACGGTGCCAGCATAACGTACGTTATTCTCTTGGCCTTACGTACGTAAAGTGCTTGGGCTTACGTACATAATGTGGAGAATCTGATCCGATCTTGACTTTCGGCATGGGGAACCATGCATATTCGGATATTTGGCCTTTCGAGGCAGCTTAGTGAAACATACATTACATACGTTATGTTTATGCAATAACGTACGTAATGGTGGAGAGCTTATGTACGCTTTCTGGAAACGTACGTAAAGATGCAGGTGTTTTGAGGCAGTAGCCTCTGGAGGTTTATTACATATGTAACATCTTCTGTGTTAGCGTACATAAAGAGGCTAACGCATGTTAACTGGCTGAGTTAACGTACGTAATGGAAGTGCATTTTTTAAAAAGACAGGTCTTGTCTTTCATTTTGCACGATCCAAACTTGGTATTTTCTTCAAGTTATCATCCCTTTGCCTCCCTAGATCGATACTTTCCCCTTCCATCTTGTCTTTGAACCTTGGATCTTGTATTGTAGCTTATTGATTGGATGTTTGGGGTGTGTTCTTGGAGTTTTGGTGCTGTTCTTCATTTTCCTGAGGTTGGTTATCTAAACTCTTGTGGTTTTCATACTATTGATGATGTTAGTAAGGAGTAGTCGTTATAGTGTTAGATTAATCAAGTATAACTTGATAGTTATTGGAATTCTAAAATACTTAAGTTAAGAACATGATAATATTGTTAGTATTACTTCTCGAATGGTTGAAGAGGTTGTAAAACAACATGTTTGGTATTAATCCTTAGGAAATCATGATAAGAACTGGATGATTAGGGTTTATAAGTATGTTCTTAATGCTAGAAGAGTTCTATGATGTTATAACCATACATTTTAGAGGGTTTAACGAAATACCTTGGGAAGAACTTGGTGAGTATTGAAGAGTAGGATGATGTTCTTAAAGTTTCAGAAATCCTAAATGATATAACTATGTTTTGAGACAGCTTAGCAAATTCTTTAAGAGATAATAATGGATTATGAAGAACACAAATGTAACATGTATATATATATATTCAAGTTAATCGGATGATTTGATGACTTAGAAATGTGTTAATCATCGCATTCATAGGTTGATAGTGTTCTTGGGAAGATTATGATGATTATTGATGACAATTTCATAATAGAATGAGTGGTCGTATTCAATTTCAATAATCCTTATGTAATAGATGATGTAAATATTGAAGAACCTTAAGAACATGGTAAATCTGATTCTTAAAGATGAATTTGGTGTATTGAAGTTCGTTAATGAAACTATAGAATGTTCATTAGGATAGGATGAGCTATTCGAGTAATATTTCGGGTGTCATTTCCTATGAATTGATATCATTATTGTATGAATGTGCTTTTGAATGAGTTATGTTTCGTTCAAGGTTCCTTGTTCGAGTGAGTATTATTAGACGAGGTTATCGTCCGTTCATTCATTCGAAGAAGGACTATTCATCTACGGAATTGAGGCAAGTTATCTTGCTTGGTTATAATGATGATTGAATTCTTGTGCGTTATACCTTTCGTGTATATGTAATACATTATGAATCTACGATTCATAATATGGGATTGTTCTTGATTGTGCTCACTGTTTCGTTATGAAATTATATTTTCAAGTTCACTACCTTCGTACCGTTGATCTCATTGATTGTGTAATTCGTTGAGATTCGTTGTCATGTTGTATCGTGACATATCTGGAATCATATCTGCGTTCCAATTGGTTATTGTGTAGGATTTTTAGCCGGGTATGTCACGATGCAACATGACAACGAAACTCAAAGAAACACATATCCAATAAGGATCAAAAGACTCACCGAAGTGAACAACAACAGACTGACAATGAAAAGTCGACACGACTAATCAATGTCCAAAACATCAATCCTGGGATCATCATCCCTAAATGAATGACCAACATGATCTACGATCTTAATGCAACAGTCCTGGGATCAACATCCCTCAATGAATAACCGATACGAAACTCATTACATGAAACCTCAACATATACAACAACTCAACATACTAATTATCAACATGACTGAACAAATACTTACATTACCTCAAAGCCGAGGACCATGTCCATCAACATCCCCCAATGAGACGATCAACACAGCCATTAATACCAACAATAGTCCTGGGATCAACATCTCTCAACGAATAACCAGTACGAATCTCAACGAAGCCTCAACATACAACATATACAACAACTCAACATAATAATTATCTCATAACTGAACAATACATAAAATACCTCAAAGCCGAAGACAACATCCTTTCCACGAACAACATCCCTGAACGAATACGCAGTTATACAAATAATCTCAATTAAGGTACCATCCATTCAATACCAATAAACCTTTATCCCGATACTTATGTCATAATGATAACTATCCTCGATATCTGATATTCTATATCCTTGACCAAAGATAACTCATGTATTCCCTGAACACAATTAAATCATATACCTTATGATTTATTACAACCAGAGTACGATATACAAACCATTATCCCGACAACTTACATTTTTAACAACATTGCTATACGAATTATAAATGAAATGAAAATGAAACCATTCATCAAATATTCTAAACTGAACAAGTATAAACTTGCCTCGATACCGATACCATGAAGCCGTTACCAAAATCCATTGCCTTAGTCTACGAGCTCCTCAGCCCCGACCAAAAGCAATCTACGAACGCTTCAACTTCAACCGCAACACAATGGTCATAATCCACGACCAAAACATCACAACCTATTGCAATAACCGATTAACACACATTCGATAAAAATCAATAATCGACATAGCCAACCAACAAACTCAACGGTTCAACGAAACCTCGATCATAAACATAAAACCAACTAATCCAACTCAACAAATACGAACTCATATCCACAATACAATCCGTAACTCGATGATCACAAATAACAATCAATAACGATCAATAAACACAACGGTTCTACAATATCCCGATTAAACACATATCCAAACAATCCGAACCAATCAAACACAAATTCAAAACCACAATATGATTCCACAATCTGAAGATCATATCAATAATCAATTTAAACCAACAAGGGTCTAACATTACCGATTCCAAATTCAATCTTAAATACGGATACAAGTTTCCTCCTTGTAAATTCATAATATAAACCAATTACCGGTTATCATCATCAATTCGGACAATCCGATCAATTCAACATTATAGATAACCATATTCCAAAGGTTTCAAATAATTACATTATCCGAATTGAACACTCGTTAAATACCTATGAATTCTCAAACTCGAAAGTGAATCATAACCTTATGAAATCCGGAATCATATTCGTATTCCTATACGAATATTGTACCAAAATACATAACTTAATTATAGATATGAATATTCCATATTCATACTCAAAACACCAACACATTCCTAAAATCAATGATCAATTCATCTCGACATTAAGGATTTCATAACATATTCGATTCCAACTTCAGCTCCAATTACGAAGACAAAACTCCTTCTTGTTCATACTTTTAAATTCGTAGAAAACAATTTACCGATTATTATCGTGAATAATCACATTCCAAAATTATCCGAAATCCTTCCAAAATCATAACATGTAACTCAAGAGTTCTTCAAGAACACGAATTATCCAAATTCACGTTCATAATCCATAAAACAACATAACCCGGTGTTTTCTAACATCTAAACAACCCTTAATCATAATTCAAGGTGTATATCATAATGTTCTTCAACATATGATCTTCTTAACATCAAAAATCGAAGCCATACTACCAAAAACATCAAGAATATTATGATTCCATAATCATAACAACATAATCAAGACATAATCCAACATATCATCATCTTCCTTCAACATACACCTCATATAACCTCAAGAATCGAAACAACATCATCTTAATCATCTTCATACGAATCATTTATCAATAACAACATCAAAAATCTGAAATGAAAAGGAGGATTATCCAACATACCTCTTAGAAGATGGATTACACAACAAATTACCTCAAGAATCATCAATGACTCCATATCCAAGCTCCAAATCCAAGCCCTCAAGCTCAAAATCGAATTAGGAGAGCCAAAATCTCCCTCTCTCAGAGTTTGGAGACGAAAAACGAAGTGAAAAGCTGAAGAGAAACGAAAGACGGGCGTCCCCTTATAAAACAATCCAGCTCGTTACGTACGTAACCTTCCTTGGTTAACGTACGTAATACACCTTTACGTCGCTTCTCGACCTTGGTAGCGTCGTAACTCAATCGAGTTAAGCTGTCTGTTTGCGTACTTCCTTACGTACGTAACACTTTCACCATAACGTACGTAATACGTACGTTGACTTGCTACAGTACAATGGTCGTGTTACGTACGTAACACATCATGTATAACGTACGTAACACGTACGTTGACTCACCTGTCAACATCCTCCGCCGAAAGTTTCCGACACCGGATCCCAACTGCCGACCATGACTCGGTCTTGTCCGATGCCCTCGTTACGTACGTAATACCTTAGCCTTAACGTACGTAATCGTGCCAATCTTACGTACGTTAGCTCACCTTGTTAACGTACGTAACAATTCCATACTTAGCCAATTTCAGCAATTCCTATCCAATGTCTCGACATAACAAATACGAACATACGGCATACTGAATACACATATACTCAACCCAAAAAGTATTCTCATACGGTATACCTGATATCCAATCAGTTCAACCTGATACAGCAAATCCTCAATATAACTGTCAATCAAAACGTCAATTACGCAAGTAAAACTGTCTCGGTCCTCAATTTATTTTATCCATACTGTATAGATACCAAACTATACAGGATACCTCAGATAAAATAACGCGAAAAATTTATACTGAAAATCCGGGTATTACATACTACCCCCTTAAAATAAGTTTCGTCCTCGAAACTTGCGATCTATCACCAACAACAGATAAATCCAAGACTTCCAACTCATCACAAAAATAATCAAGCGTCGCCACAAGCGAATAACCAAACTAATATACTTACAGGTGCGTGAAGCAGATGATCTACCGTGATACTACCATACGACTCCCATACGAAGTCTCAACACAACCAACACACACCAATATCACAAATAGCAATTTGAAAAGATCTAAAAAAAATTTGGAAACTCCAAAAATCGATTTGACTCAAAAGTCAGAAAAACTCATTTTCAAAAATCACGCTACTACCGTACCGGTAGAGCCACATAACACACACGCCTGGGTTTCACAAAACCCAAGCTCCGATACCATCTTCTGTAACACCCCCAAAACCATCCGGGATATTACAGCGCCGTGGGTCCCGCGCCGGAACCCACCAGGCTAAAAACCGTTTACAAACCAATTCAAAAACGCCAAAAGGCCGATGACGGTAATATTTTAAATACTCAAATATTTTCAAAAACATAATTATGAAATACCGTCATGGAATACCATTTGAAAGTACAAGGAGAGGTGCCAAATCTCAACAGTTTAAAATGTACGTTAAGCCACCACTTAAACGTACCGATAAAATAGTTTAGGAAAATGTTTAAAGAAATAACCCAAGTTCGCAAAGTTCCAAAAAGCCCTTTTAAAATACACACACGCAGCGGATAAAGATACCGAAAAGCTATTTTGAAATATACACACGCAGCGGATAAATGCATTTCAAAATACACATTTGCAGCGGAAATAAATGACCGGAATAGAATACTCAATTCTCCGAAAACAAGCCACAGCCAGTATCACATCGGGAAGCTCATCCCTTCACGACCGCTACTAGCTCGATCTCCGAGTACCTAAAAATAAAGCCCACGACGGGGTCAGCCACAATACTCAATAATGATATCGATCACATCAACATAAATAATTACATACCAATGTAATAATATAGTAAGAATACTACCAAAGTAATCTTACCGCCATAACCTTACCAATCCATGGCAATCCATACCAAATCGATCCTTACCATAATTCACATTTCGCATTCTCAAATGACGAAATGAATTCAACCACAACCAGATGTACTGTATTCAAATAATATCAAAAATCCTCAAAATATCATCATAACTCATAATCATGAAATAATTCATCCGTGCCAAATCCTGTCCATCGGATTACATAATCAAAACTCAGCCTGGATAAACCAATAGTACACAACGTATCTGTAGATCAACTACCACATGATAACGATAACAAACCCCAAACATCGACGTACAGTCCGAATGCTCATACGATCAATAACAATGATCAACCGATAAATCAACTGAGAATATCATCGACATGATAATTCCAATACGACCAATAAAGGATCACGATAACTGAGAATACCATCAACATGATAACTCCGACATGATCAACAAAGGATCAACAATAATCGAGAATACCATCAACAAGGTAAACTCCAAATGATCAACAAAAGACCAACAATAACTGAGAATACCATCAACAAGGTAAACTCCAAATGATCAACAATAATGGATCTCAAAGAAATAACTCTGACTGTCGAACATACCCCTCGGGCGTATGAACAACCAGTCACAAACCGTCGAACATACCCAACCATAAATGGAGGATGAACGACCAAACAATATGGCTCAAATATGGAAGTCATAGTACGCCCGATCCGGAAATGTGTCCGTGCACAAGCCACCCCGGGTATTGATCAAATACACGTGTGGTCTTGTACCTAATTAGCCTCACGAACTACGTCTCGTGTGCACGGTTCAATGTGGAAATATCAACACATAACCATCATGTGCCCGGCTAAAAATCCTACACAATAACCAATCAGCACGCAGATATAACTCCAGATATGTCACGATGCAACATGACAACGAAACTCAAAGAAACACATATCCAATAAGGATCAAAAGACTCACCGAAGTGAACAACAACAGACTGACAATGAAAAGTCGACACGACTAATCAATGTCCAAAACATCAATCCTGGGATCATCATCCCTAAATGAATGACCAACATGATCTACGATCTTAATGCAACAGTCCTGGGATCAACATCTCTCAATGAATAACCGATACGAAACTCATTACATGAAACCTCAACATATACAACAACTCAATATACTAATTATCCACATGACTGAACAAATACTTACATTACCTCAAAGCCGAGGACCATGTCCATCAACATCCCCCAATGAGACGATCAACACAACCATTAATACCAACAATAGTCCTGGGATCAACATCCCTCAACGAATAACCTGTTCGAATCTCAACGAAGCCTCAACATACAACATATACAACAACTCAACATAATAATTATCTCATAACTGAACAATACATAAAATACCTCAAAGCCGAAGACAACATCCTTTCCACGAACAACATCCCTGAACGAATACGCAGTTATACAAATAATCTCAATTAAGGTGCCATCCATTCAATACCAATAAACCTTTATCCCGATACTTATCTCATAACGATATCTATCCTCGATATCCGATATTCTATATCCTTGACCAAAGATAACTCATGTATTCCCTGAACACAATTAAATCATATACCTTATGATTTATTACAACGAGAGTACGATATACAAACCATTATCCCGACAACTTACATTTCTAACAACATTGCTATACGAATTATAAATGAAATGAAAACGAAACCATTCATCAAATATTATAAACTGAACAAGTATAAACTTGCCTCGATACCGATACCACGAAGCCGTTACCAAAATCCATTGCCTTAGTCTACGAGCTCCTCAGCCCCGACCAAAAGCAATCTACGAACTCTTCAACTTCAACCGCAACACAATGGCCATAATCCACGATCAAAACATCACAACCTATTGCAATAACCGATTAACACACATTCGATAAAAATCAATAATCGACATAGCCAACCAACAAACTCAAAGGTTCAATGAAACCTCGATCATAAACATAAAACCAACTAATCCAACTCAACAAATACGAACTCATATCCACAATACAATCCGTAACTCGATGATCACAAATAACAATCAATAACGATCAATAAACACAACGGTTCTACAATATCCCGATTAAACACATATCCAAACAATTCGAACCAATCAAACACAAATTCAAAACCACAATATGATTCCACAATCCGAAGATCATATCAATAATCAATTTAAACCAACAAGGGTCTAACATTACCGATTCCAAATTCAATCTTAAATACGGATACAAGTTTTCTCCTTATAAATTCATAATATAAACCAATTACCGGTTATCATCATCAATCCGGACAATCCGATCAATTCAACATTATAGATAACCATATTCCAAGGTTTCAAATAATTCCATTATCCGAATTGAACACTCGTTAAATACCTATGAATTCTCGAACTCGAAAGTGAATCATAACCTTATGAAATCCGGAATCATATTCGTATTCCTATACGAATATTGTACCAAAATACATAACTTAATTATAGATATGAATATTCCATATTCATACTCAAAACACCAACACATTCCTCAAATCAATGATCAATTCATCTCGACATTAAGGATTTCATAACATATTCGATTCCAACTTCAGCTCTAAATACGAAGAAAAAACTCCTTCTTGTTCATACTTTTAAATTCGTAGAAAACAATTTACCGATTATTATCGTGAATAATCACATTCCAAAATTATCCAAAATCCTTCCAAAATCATAACATGTAACTCAAGAGTTCTTCAAGAACACGAATTATCTAAATTCACGTTCATAATCCATAAAACAACATAACCCGATGTTTTCTAATATCTAAACAACCCTTAATCATAAGTCAAGGTGTATATCATCATGTTCTTCAACATATGATCTTCTTAACATCGAAAATCGAAGCAATACTACCAAAAACATCAAGAATATTATGATTCCATAATCATAACAACATAATCAAGACATAATCCAACATATCATCATCTTCCTTCAACATACACCTCATATAACCTCAAGAATCGAAACAACATCATCTTAATCATCTTCATACGAATCATTTATCAATAACAACATCAAAAATCTGAAATGAAAAGGAGGATTATCCAATATACCTCTTAGAAGATGGATTACACAATAAATCACTTCAAGAATCATCAATGACTCCATATCCAAGCTCCAAATCCAAGCCCTCAAGCTCAAAATCGAATTAGGAGAGCCAAAATCTCCCTCTCTCAGAGTTTGGAGACGAAAAACGAAGTGAAAAGCTGAAGAGAAACGAAAGACGGGCGTCCCCTTATAAAACAATCCAGCTCGTTACGTACGTAACCTTCCTTGGTTAACGTACGTAATACACCTTTACGTAAGCTATCTGACCTTGGTAGCATACGTAACTCAGTCCAGAGTTAATTGTCCTGTTTTGCGTACTTCCTTACGTACGTAACACTTTCACCATAACGTACGTAATACGTACGTTGACTTGCTACAGTACAATGGTCGTGTTACGTACGTAACACATCATGTATAACGTACGTAACACGTATGTTGACTCACCTGTCAACATCCTCCGCCGAAAGTTGCCGACACCGGGTCCCACCTGTCGACCATGACTCGGTCTTGTCCGATGCCCTCGTTACGTACCTAATACCTTAGCCTTAACGTACGTAACCGTGCCAATCTTACGTACGTTAGCTCACCTTGTTAACGTACGTAACAATTCCATACTTATCCAATTTCAGCAATTCCTATCCAATATCTCGACATAACAAATACGAACATACGGCATACTGAATACACATATACTCAACCCAAAAAATATTCTCATACGGTATACCTGATATCCAATCAGTTCAACCTGGTACAGCAAATCCTCAATATAACTGTCAATCAAAACGTCAATTACGCAAGTATAACTGTCTCGGTCCTCAATTTATTTTATCCATACTGTATAGATACCAAACTATACAGTATACCTCAGATAAAATAACGCGAAAAATTTATACTGAAAATCCGGGTATTACAGTTCATTAGTGCACGCTAACTTCAAAATCTATCCGTTGGAGAAGAACGTTGGAGACAAAGCTGTATTATTATTCGAAGTCAAAGTAAAGTAAGTTGACCAAGTTGTCAGCGCATGCTAAAGGGACTGTCCAGTGCACGCTAAGCATGTTATATTACCGTTGGAATAGTTCGAAGACAGTTCGGTTCATCAAAGTCATACAACGATAGCGCACGCTACAAGAAACTATTAGCACACACTAATAGTACCAGTTTTCAACATATCAAGCGCGACTGAACACTATAAATACCCATGCCATTGGGTATCTCAAAGACACAACTTCAAGCATACAAACGCACTTGAGCTCAAATTATTGCTATTTATTTCATACTAAGTTGTGACGATAAAAGATACGATTGTTGTTCAAATATTATAATATCTTATATACTTCATATATTCTTTGATTGTTGTGAGTGTTGCATCACTCCTTCAGAGCTTGAGAGGAACGAATCAAGAGTTCTTAATCCGGTGTTATTAGGATCTTTGATCCGGCATTGTTAGGATTATACTCTGAAGATCGTAAGTGAGGATTATCTAGTTCCTATAGAACAGTAGATAAGAAAATTTATATTGAGTGTTTGGTTGTGCTTGGACCAATCGAAGACAAGCATTGTAATGGCTGTGCCCGGACCTATAGAAGACGAGGCAAAGTTGTGTGTGGTTTTTCTTGAGCCAATAGAAAAAGAAAACGGAGAGAGGACGTAGGCAAGTCTCCGAACCTCTATACATCGTTGTGTCTTTTACTTTTTGCACAATTTATTTTTCCTTCGCGAGAAAGTTTAATTATCCGCAATACCACTATTCAACCCCCCCTTTAAGTGGTACATTTATCTTTTCAATCTTCTCTTTATCTTCAACCTCACAGGATAAAGTCACATCTCCCTTATTAAAAGAGATATCAAATCTCTTTATTTCTTTGGTCTTCCACCTTTTCAGGTGGAGACAAAGACCAAGAGAAGAGGGAGTAGGTGGGGGTAGCCTACTAGAAGAATTGGACGGGTTTGGTCCGTTTCGGACTCTCGAGAGTCCAAACAGATAAACTCCATTCCGTTCCATTGTAATTATATCTGTAGAACCCCATAAATTTGATAGTTAGTATATGTACGACATATCCTATTGTAATATGATTGAGTAACAATTGCTATATAGCACAATATAATCTAAGTTTACCATTTATTTTACTCAATTTATCAATTTTGAAATTCATATGTCAAACCGTATAATTAATTAAATAAGAAAATGATATCTATCTAATGGACTACTTGTCAAACCTAATAAGTCAATCCCAACCTATAAAATCTATAAGACTTAAAAATACAACTTAAAGCCCAATCTAATCACCTAGCCCACTTTATTAAACAAATACTTAATATCTATATCTATATACACCTAAAATACATATATATATATATATATATATATATAATATAATAACACACACACACACACACATGGGGAGACCATAAGGAGGAATATAAGATACCTAGAGTCTTCATGTCCCCCATGCAAGACACTATCCTAAGACACCTTAGCCACATGTCACTAGTTTTCTTAACACCTCCAACTTCCCAAGCCACCTTACACCCCTCTTAAATACATACACCTCCCAACACACTCCCATTCTCCCAACACAAACAAAAAATCTGAGATTTAGATAGAGAGAGAGACAAGAACGTGAGCAAGAGAGAAGAAAGAAGGGAGGAAGAAAGAAGAAGAAACAAGAGGGAGGTAAGAACTACACTTCATATATTTGTTTTTTTAACTAATTTATTCTTCCCTTTCTAACTTAAAACCTAACATGCAATCAAAATAATTATACATGGTGGGATGATACATGGGCTGAAATGTAAAGGAGGAAGATAGGTCCTTTTTCAACCTACGAGATCTAGAATCAACTTCTACCGACAAAGAACGAGGTGGGTAAAATATTTTCTTTTTAAAACTTTTATATGTAAGTTACTTTCTAAGGAAATTAATAATATTGATATAATGCATGTCCTCTCTATGTAGTTATATAGTTCATTCATCATATATCATTAGCATGCAAATTAGTTAGTAACTTGTTGCATGTGAAATTACCGATTTGATGACAAGAATGAAATGCATAAATATCTTACCAACCAAATATGATTGCTATCCATTATATTCTGGAAATTGATTTTTAAGAAGTGTATTTTGTTTATATGAATATGCATATATAGTTGGATGCTTAAATCATGGCCTAACAAAGATAGAATGGTTAAAACAAGCTTAAGATACGAACTAAGTGAAGGTAAAGATAATTAGGAAAATTATTGCTTAAAAGATGTAATCTGGCTTAAGGACAGAAAATACAACATATTACTTGTTCATCACCTACTCTTAAAATTTTATAAGAAACGGGAACCGTTTTCCAAGCCAACGGGCCAGAATCGTCAAAATACGGAAATTGTGTAAAATCTACAAATTGTGAAACAACTAATTTAAATCCGTGTAATTTCAGTTTGGAACATCAAAAGGGACATAATAACATGTCTAGCCTCTGCCTTTAAAGTTTCGTAGTGATCGGATCCATTCCCGGTGTCTACGGACTAAAAAATTGCAATTAAGATAAATTAAGGGGTCAAAATGGTAAAATCCCCAAAAAAAATCCGGAACCAAGGCAAAAATTTCACCTTCTGGACTGAAGTAATGACTTATATAAGAATAAATATTCTGACCTTAAAATTTTGTAGAGATCGGAAGTCGTTTTGAGATTTGGGGCCAAAATGTAATAATCAATAAAATTGGGGTCAAATAGCAAATTACAATAAAATTGAAATCTAAGACGAAATTTCAAGACTATGGACCGGAATATTAAATTTTCAAAAAGGTACGTATGATATCTGAAAAATCTTATAACAATCGAAGTAAATTTGGGTCAAAACGATATTTTAAATCGTTTTGGGGCAAAACGAAAATTTTGGAAAAAATCGGTCAGAAACCGAAATTCTGGAAATTTACCCAACACTTAAGATCCAAGTTCAGCATGAACTCTCCTATAAGTTTCGTCACCATCCGTGATGAAAACTAAAATTTACGGATATAATAACCCACTTCGCAAGAATTATGGGCGGTACCGTAATTTTGGGAATTTTAATTCAAAAATTAAAGATTGAAAATTTACCAAATCTGAAATCAATAATCATAATTATATCTTAAAGATATGTCAACATCCGAACCATAATCTCGTGCCACGAATAAACTCCAAATCACAATCATATATCGAATTACACTAAGTACCGTAATTAACTGAATGTATGGCTCTGATTGTATAATGTGTATGCACCGAAAATGTGACTTACAATCACGTCTAACCGGGAACTAAGTGTCTCATAAATAAAGTGCCACGGACAGGACTGCCGCTAATTCTATCGGGACAAAGTGCCACGTCAACGGACGGGGGCCACCTCTTGAGTTGTAAGGGCCATCTCTAGAGTCCCGAATTTGTGTCAGGGACGGTTAGACCAAGTCTTGGATCGAGCAGCACGGCTGCGGTTCATGAACAAGGCTACCATCGTTGCCTATTCCCTTGAAGCCGAAGGACGGAGTGATCCTGAGGTGACTGGGTCGTAGACTTAGGGTATAATGGCGATTATGGTGTGATCCGGGTATTAAACCCAACTAAGGACATACCGAGCCCATATAAGAGATAAGGTAGCACATCACCAAGCGTGAGTGCTTTTAGCTCGGTCCGACAAACGCCCAAGGCTACGGTTATTAAACGAAAGGTCGTGGCGAAAGTCATAGTCCGATCTCTGATAACGGTCTAAGACGTCATAAGGAGGCCAAGGGACTTTGTCACATAGACAACCTCCCGAAGCTAAATATTCACTAGGCGATTGACGCCACATGTTGTCATACTTAATATCAATCTACGGAGATTGACTGTTCACTCATGCCATAATTCATTACATTCATTTGAAAACTTGTACTATCTATAGACAAAGATATTTTCAAAAGTGGGAGTAAATATATTATCCTTCAAAATGGTTATATATATATATATATATATATATATAATTGAGAAAATACTCGAACCCCCCCCCCCCCAATGAGAATCCATTATTCTCACCCCATTTCGAATTACATTCTAAACACCCCACTAGATGAAGAGAATCAAGAGGAAGAAGAGAGAGATACTGACGACCAGTGAAGATCATCCTCAAAGTATTACCAACACGTAGAAATTAGGATGCTGCTTTAACGCTTCTTTTTATTCCCGTGTCACAATATATTTTGGTTTCCGATGTACTCTGTTGCACTTGATGTAATAATTCCGATGTACTCTTGAATATTTCTTTACTATGAAATAACCAGTTCACTGGGCTGAGATCTGGTATATGTATGCTTTACTAGAATGTATTATCACAAATGTTATTTATTACGTTAACTGTCGCGTTCTCGTCCAACCTCGGTGTGGGGGCATGACAGATGTGGTATTAGAGCTTGCTTTGTAAGAAGGACACTTACATCGAGCTTTTCCAGGATAAGATTCTTCGGACTTAGATACGAATTCCACCTAGGGCGATGTAAACCATAAGATTGAGACCTAAAATTTGAATTCTCATGACAATTCTCCTTAAATCTCCTCGATTCAACGCTACCCACTTAAGATATGCGTAGTCAATATCATTCTCCGTAATAAATGTTATTTATTACGTTAAGTGTCGCGTTCTCGTCCAACCTCGGTGTGGGGGCGTGACAGATGTGGTATTAGAGCTTGCTTTGTAAGAAGGACACTTACATCGAGCTTTTCCAGGATAAGATTCTTCGGACTTAGATACGAATTCCACCTAGGGCGATGTAAACCATAAGATTGAGACCTAAAATTTGAATTCTCATGACAATTCTCCTTAAATCTCCTCGATTCAACGCTACCCACTTAAGATATGCGTAGTCAATATCATTTTCCTAAGTCATTGGCCAAAATACTTGATTAAGTATTCACGGCATTTCCAACTCACATCATTTGATTCGACATTCATCAAATTAAATGGAAATCGTTCCATCCCATTGTTCAAATCACGTTACTATTCACTTGGAATAGACGAATTGAGTAATTCCTCTAAAACTCCACTAAACTTCATTATTTTCTTGTATGAAGTATTAGCATTGTTGTCACTTTATGTCATGAGCATATTCATTAAGTCATTAAGTTCATAATCTTGATGATTATTCATGCTTGATTGCCTTTATATCTGATTATGATAAACCATGACTAGTACTAACTTAAACCTTAGTTGGTATGTATGGATCTCGAAGTAGAGATGTTAGCTGAGCACATGCGTCTGACAGAGAAGGTGAAACTCCTAGAAGATCAGGCCACTCAGTGGCGCGAGAGCTGGGAGGACCAGTTTAGAGCAAAACTGAAAGACCAGGATCGGATCGAGTCGCTCGAGCAGAGAGTTCAAACCCTAACAGTAGAGCTGATTAGAGCTAAGCAGGAGGCTAGCGCATATCGCGACCAGAGGAATGAGGCGATGCAGATACTCGGGTTTCATCGAGAGGAATACATGAGCTTGGAGATAGCATTGCACGAGCGAAATAAATACGTGATGATGCAAAAGGCCGCCATCCAGAACCTTCAGCATGCATGTTCCCAGTTCAGTTCTCACGTGGAGACGCTTGAAGGTACCCTGGCTACGTAGCGCCTTCGACATAGGGAGTTTTCAGATGTGATGAGAGATCGGATGACCGAGTTAGCTGAGTTGCTTCCGGGTTTGCTGACTAGACCACCAGCAGGGACAACTGCAGTATCCTCTAGCTCTGAGGAGGAAGACCCCGAGGAGGAGCCGATAGAGCCGGGAGAGGACTGAGAGTGCTTCTATTATGTTCTTATTAGATGTTTTAACCATTTTATTAAATAACGTGATGTACCTTTTTCTTTAAGTACTTTGGACGACGGTTGGGTAGGTTAATTTTCTAATTATCCCTATCTGAAACTGTAATTTTTCCATGTCCCAATAGACCATCAGAATGTATTATTTACAATGAGATGTTATCCATGTTCTATGATAATGAGATTTAAAATAATGTGTGCATGATTAAATTCTCTGTATTTACAACTCAAGCTAAACTAACTATAATAACTGTTAACTGCGATAGATGGCCAACCGACGTGGACGTGGAAGACCTCGTGCCCAACGTAATAACAATGAGGAACAACTCGGAGGTGATGGAAATACATTCCAAGGGGACAACAACACTGCCCAAGCAATCACCCAATTGGTGACCTTTCTGCAACAACACATTGCACCGAACCCGAATGCATACCCGAAACACATGATCAGGCATTAGAAAGATTCCTCAGATTCAAACCCCCTACTTTTCTTGGGGAGCCGGATGTCACGATAGCTGAACACTGGCTCGAAAGGATAGAGAGTATATTTGCAACCCTACAGTACTCGGAGGATCAGAAGTTGGCACTCGCAACTTTCCGATTGGAGTCTGCACCTCACGACTGGTGGAAGATTACCAGTGGAAAATGGACGAGGGAAAATAGTGACCGGACATGTGAAAACTTCGTTAAAGCTTTCCGTGATCAATACATTTCTCAGGCCGCTCGTGAAGCCCGTCGTGACGAATTTTACCATCTTAAGCAAGTGGCAATGACTGTTGCCCAGTATGAGTCTCAATTCAATCGACTCTCAAAATACGTGCCGGGACTGGTGAGCACCGAGGAGGATAAACTGTACAAATTTATGCGTGGGTTGAAGTTTACGCTTCAACAAAGCTTGCTGCCAGTAAGGATGACTACGATGACAGAAGCTGTCGAGGCTGCCAGCCGAATTAAAAATGGGATGACCCGACTGGGACAGGCGAAGGATCGCACCACTGGGAAGTTCAAGAGATCCGCGTCAAACCCATCATCTAGACCACCCCAGAAATTTCAACGCAAGACTTTTGGACCGAATGCCGGAAAGAAGCCCATGAATAACCTGCCGCCTTGTTCATACTGTAACAAGTCTGGGCATAAAACAGAGGACTGCTGGAAGAAGCAAGGGAAATGCTTATGCTGTGGGGACAATCAGCATCAGATTAAGGAATGCCCAAAGTGGGAGACTCAGGGCAACAATCAGCAGAGAAACGCATCTAAGAAGGATGATCGTAAGGGCAAAGGGAAGGCAACAGCGAGAGTTTTCGCCTTAGCTGGACAGGAAGATCCTAACGCAATGGACGTGGTGGAAGGTACATTTCTCGTGTCAAACCACTTTGCGCATGCATTGTTAGATCCAGGATCATCACATTCTTTTATTGCACCCCATTAAGCACAAAAATTGAATGTATGTATGGAATCATTACCCGTAAGCTTAGAAGTATCCACACCTATGGGTGCGAGCCAAGAAACGGATTTAGTGTTTAAGAATTGCGAGGTAATAATTGAAGGACATTGTTTTCCTGTTGACCTAATTCTCCTTCCCATACTTGAGTATGACCTCATACTCGGAATGGATTGGCTATCTAAGAACTATGCACAACTTGACTGTTATTCTAAGATAGTCTGATTCTGTAAACCCAATCACCCAGTAGTTGAACTGCACGGGAATGCTAGGATTAACTCGGCCTCAATCATATCAGCCACGAAAGCAAGGAAGGCCATTTCGAAGGGAGCAACAGGATATCTGGCTTTTGTCATGAACAAACCTAAGAGCAAATCAGAGATCGAAGCGATACCAATAATATCAGAATACCCCAATGTTTTTCCCATGGAACTCACTTCGCTACCTCTAGATAGGGAAGTCGAGTTTAGCATCAATATCTTTCCAGGAAAAGCACCAGTGGCTAGGACGCCATACCGAATGGCACCACTAGAACTGCAAGTACTGAAGGTTCAGTTTAAGAAATTGCTAGAGGTTGGATTTATCCGACCAAGCGTGTCTCAATGAGGAGCACCAGTGCTATTCGTGAAAAAGAAAGATGGCACACTAAGATTGTGCATCGATTACCGAGAACTTAACAATATTACTGTTAAGAACAAGTATCCACTCCCTATAATCGATGAGTTGTTTGACCATCTACAAGGGGCAACAGTTTACTCCAAGTTTGACCTTCAGCAAGGGTATTACCAATTGAAGATCAAAGAGGACGACATACCAAAGACTGCCTTTCAAACTAGGTATGGTCATTACGAATTTATGGTGATGCCTTTTGGATTGACCAACGCACCGGCTACATTTATGGATTTAATTCACCGTGTATTCCAACCGTATCTGGATGAATTCGTGGTAATATTCATTGACGACATACTCGTTTATTCCAAATCATATCAGGATCACGAAACTCACATGAGGTTAGTGCTAGAAACGCTAAGGAAGCATAAGTTGTATGCCAAATTCAGTAAGTGTGAATTCTGGATAAGAAAAGTAGCGTTTTTAGGACACATCATATCCGGAGAAGGAATTGCAGTAGATCCATCGAAGGTACAGACTATTCTGGACTGGAAGAGGCCAGAAACAGTCATGGAAATTCGAAGCTTTCTTGGACTTGCGGGTTACTACCGCAAATTAATTAAAGACTTCTCAAAAATCGCAGGACCACTCACAAGACTAACGCAGAAACACGTTAAATTTGAGTGGAACGATAAGTGTGAGACAAGTTTCCAGGAACTCAAGAGAAAACTCACCACCGCACCTATTCTAACACTTCCTGAAGGGAGTGAAGGATTTGTGGTATATAGCGATGCTTCAAAGGAAGGATTAGGAGCTGTGCTGATGCAAAACAGCAATGTTGTGGCTTATGCATCCCGAAAGCTAAAAATCCACGAGATGAATTATCCGACCCATGACCTTGAACTCGCTGCGATAGTATTCGCATTAAAGAAATGGAGGCACTACCTCTATGGAGCTACATTCACTATCTTCACCGACCACAAGAGTCTCAAATATCTGTTCTCTCAGAAGGATTTGAACCGAAGACAGAGACGGTGGATAGAACTTCTTGAAGATTATAACTTCACCATTCAACATCATCCGGGCAAGGCCAACGTCGTCGCAGATGCCCTGAGTAGGAAAACCAGTGTAGCTAGACTTATGCTAAGAGAATGGAACGCCTTGAGAGAAATAGTCCAATGGAAACCAAAGCAGGCAAAGACACATGTTCTATGTGCTAATTTATTAGTAAAGCCGGACCTACTTAAGGAGATTCAAGAAGCACATATTCATGATGGGAAGCTGTGTAAACTTAAGGAAAGAATCGCACAAGGCGAGAAATCTGAGTTCAGCATGTCGGGAATGGAATACTATGATTCAAGCACCGTATATGCGTTCCCGATAATGACGAACTCAAGAAGAAAATTCTATCAGAGGCTCACTGCTCTCGGTATACAATTCACCCAGGCAGTAATAAAATGTATAAGGATCTGAAGAAATACTATTGGTGGGTGAACATGAAGAACCAAGTAGCAGTATTCGTAGCAAGATGTTTGACTTGCCAAAGAGTGAAGGCTGAACACCAAAGACCATCAGGATTGCTACAGCCGCTCGAGATTCCCGAATGGAAATGGGAACTAGTTGCGATGGACTTCGTAACAGATCTACCAACAACCAACGGAGGATATAACATGATCTGGATAGTAGTAGACAGACTTACAAAGTTAGCTCATTTCCTACCCGTAAGGAAGGATGACAGTCTGCAAAAACTAGCAAGGACGTAAATACGAGAAATCATTAGACTGCATGGTGTACCTATAGACATTGTGTCAGATCGAGATCCCAGATTTGTCTCCAAATTTTGGAGGAGTCTTCATCAAGAACTTGGGACAACATTGAGTTTCAGCACTGCGGCACACCCTCAGACGGACGGACAATCCGAGAGAACGATCCAAATCCTTGAGGATATGTTACGAGCAAGTGTGCTAGATTTTAAAAAGGGTTGGAGTCACCACCTACCCTTATCCGAGTTTGCGTACAACAACAGTTATCAGGCAACTATCGGAATGGCTCCATATGAAGCATTATACGGAAGAAAGTGTCGGTCGCCAATACATTGGGAGATAGACGACCGATGGACACCAAAGAGCAAGCAGAACCGAGACTCGATAGCAAGAGTTGATCTAGTAGAAGATGCCATGGACAAAGTTCGAGTCATTCAAGATCGTATTCATACTGCTCAAAGACGGCAGAAGAGTTATGTAGAATACAGGAGAAAGGATTTAGAGTTCAACAAGGGAGACAAAGTATTCCTTCGCTTATCACCACGTAAAGGATTAATCAACTCAAGGAAAGGAGGAAAGCTTAGCCCCAGATACGTCGGACCTTTCACGATCTAGAGCGAATTGGAAATTTGGCGTATCGTCTCGAGCTACCAACCGAGCTTCCCGGAATGCACAACGTGTTCCATGTCTCAAGATTGAAGAAATACCATCCGGATCCTGAGCATGTCATCACTCATGACATGCCACCAATCAAAGAAGATCTAACGTACATCGAGAAGCCGATCAGAATCGTAGATCAACAAGTACGCGAGCTGAGAAATAAGAAGATTCCGTTAGTCAAAGTCATTTGGTCGAAGCACAACAGAGAAGAAGACGCCACATGGGAAACTGAAGAAGAGATGAAGAAATCTTACCCCGAACTATTTTAGAGGGAATATGGGGACCAAATTCTCTTAAGGAGAGAAGGATGTAGAACCCCATAAATTTGATAGTTAGTATATGTACGACATATCCTATTGTAATATGATTGAGTAACAATTGCTATATAGCACAATATAATCTAAGTTTACCATTTATTTTACTCAATTTATCAATTTTGAAATTCATATGTCAAACCGTATAATTAATTAAATAAGAAAATGATATCTATCTAATGGAATACTTGTCAAACCTAATAAGTCAAGCCCAACCTATAAAATCTATAAGACTTAAAAATACAACTTAAAGCCCAATCTAATCATCTAACCCACTTTATTAAACAAATACTTAATATCTATATCTATATACACCTAAAATACAAAAAAAAAAAATATAATAACACGCACACACACATGGGGAGGCCATAAGGAGGAATATAAAACACCTAGAGTCTTCATGTCCCCCATGCAAGACACTATCCTAAGACACCTTAGCCACATGTCACTAGTTTTCTTTACACCTCCAACTTCCCAAGCCACCTTACACCCCTCTTAAATACATACACCACCCAACACACTCCAATTCTCCAAACACAAACAAAAAATCTGAGATTTAGATAGATAGAGAGACAAAAACATGAGCAAGAGAGAAGAAGGAAGGGAGGAAGAAAGAAGAAGAAACAAGAGGGAGGTAGGAACTACACTTCATATATTTATTTTTTTAACTTATTTATTCTTCCCTTTCTAACTTAAAACCTAAAATGCAATCAAAATAATTATACATGGTGCGATTATACATGGGCTGAATGTATAGGGAGAGGAATATAGGTCCTTTTTCAACCTACGAGACCTAGAATCAACTTCTACCGACAAAGAACGAGGTGGGTAAAATATTTTCTTTTTAAAACTTTTATATGTAAGTTACATTCAAAGGAAATTAATGATAATGATATAATACATGTCCTTTCTATGTAGTTATATAGTTCATTCATCATATATCATTAGCATGCAAATTAGTTAGTAACTTGTTGCATGTGAAATTGCCGATTTGATGACTAGAATGAAATGCATAAATATCTTACCAACCAAACATGATTGCTATCCATTATATTCTGGAAATTGATTTTTAAGAAGTGCATTTTGTTTATATTAATATGCATGTGTAGTTGGATGCTTGAATCGTGGCCTAACAAAGATAGAACGGTTAAAACAAGCTTAAGATACGAACTAAGTGAAGGTAAAGATAATTAGAAAAATTATTGCTTAAAAGATGTAATCTAACTTAAGGACAGAAAATACAACATAATTACTTGTTAATCACCTACCCTTAAAATTTTATAAGAAACGAGAACCATTTTCCAAGCCAACGGGCCAAAATCGTCAAAACACGGAAATTGTGTAAAATCTACAAATTGTGAAACAACCAATTGAAATGCGTGTAATTTCAGTTTGGAACATCAAAAGGGACATAATAACATATTTATCCTCTGACCTTAAAGTCTCGTAGTGATCGGATCCATTCCCGGTGTCTACGGACTAAAAAATTGCAATTAAGATAAATTAAGGGGTCAAAATGGTAAAATCCCCAAAACAAAATCCGGAGCCAAGGCAAAAATTTCACCTTCTGGACTGAAGTAATGACTTATATAAGAATAAATATTCTGACCTTAAAATTTTGTAGAGATCGGAAGTCGTTTTGAGATTTGTGGCCAAAATGTAATAATCAATAAAATTGGGGTCAAATAGCAAATTACAATAAAATTGAAATCTAAGACGAAATTTCAAGACTCTAGACCGGAATATTAAATTTTCAAAAAGGTACGTATGATATCTGAAAAATCTTATAACAATCGAAGTAAATTTGGGTCAAAACGATATTTTAAAACGTTTTGTGGCAAAACGAAAATTTTGGAAAAAATCGGTCAGAAACTGAAATTCTGGAAATTTACCCAACACTTAAGCTCCAAGTTCAATATGAACTCTCCTGTAAGTTTCGTCACCATCCGTGACGAAAACTAAAATTTACGGGTATAATAACCCACTTCGCAAGAATTATGGGCGGGACCGTAATTTTGAGAATTTTAATTCAAAAATTAAAGATTGAAAATTTACCAAATCTGAAATCAATAATCACAATTATATCTTAAAGATATGTCAACAACCGAACCATACTCTCGTGCTACGAATAAACTTCAAATCACAATCATATAATCGAATTACACTAAGTACCGTAATTAATTGAATGTATGACTCTGATTGTATGATGTGTATGCACCGAAAATGTGACTAACTTACAATGACGTCTAACCGGGAACTAAGTGTCTCACAAACAAAGTACCATGGATAGGACTGCCTCTAATTCTATCCGGACAAAGTGCCACGTCAACGGACTGGGGCCACCTCTTGAGCCCATACGAAACAGAGGGCCGATCAAAGATCCGGGGGCCACCTATTGAGTTGTAAGGGCCACTCTAGAGTCCTGAATTTGTGTCAGGGATGGTTAGACCAAGTCTTGGATCGAGCAGCACGGATGCGGTTCATGAACAAGGCTACCGTCATTTCCTATTCCCTTGAAGCCGAAGGACGGAGTGATCCTGAGGTGACTGGGTCGTAGACTTAGGGTATAATCGCGATTATGGTGTGATCCGGGTATTAAACCCCAGCTAAGGACATACTGAGCCCAGATAAGAGATAAGGTAGCACGTCACCAAGCGTGAGAGCTTTTAGCTCAAAGGCCAAGGTTATAAGGACGGTCCGACAAACGCCCAAGGCTACGGTTATTAAACAAAAGGTCGTGGCGAAAGTCATAGTCCGATCTCTGATAAAGGTCTAAGACGTCATAAGGAGGCTAATGGACTTTGTCACATAGACAACCTCCCGAATCTAAATATTCACTAGGCGCTTGACGCCACATGTTGTCATACTTAATATCAATCTACGGAGATTGACTGTTCACTCATGCCATAATTCATTACATTCCTTTGAAAACTTGTACTATCTATAGACAAAGATATTTTCAAAAGTGGGAGTAAATATATTATCCTGCAAAATGGTATATATATATATATATATATATATATATATATAAATAAATTGAGAAAATACTTGAAACCCCCCACTGAGAATCCATTATTCTCACCCCATTTCGAATTGTTTTCTAAAAACTCCACTAGATGAAGAGAATCAAGAGGAAGAAGAGAGAGATGCTGACGACCAGTGAAGATCATCCTCAAAGTATTACCAAGACGTAGGAATTAGGATGCTGCTTTAACGCTTCTTTTTATTCATGTATCACAGTGTATTTTGGTTTCCGATGTACTCTTTTGAACTTGATGTAATAATTCCGCTGTACTCTTGAATATTTCTTTTCCATGAAATAACCAGTCTTAGTTCACCGGGATGAGATTTGGCATATGTATGCTTTACTAGAATGTATTATCACAAACGTTATTTATTACGTTAACTGTCGCATTCTCGTCCAACCCCGGTGTGGGGGCGTGACAATATCAATTAATTAACATAATTAACTAATTATATCAAACACAAAAACAATATAATAAATTTCTCCAAAAAATAATTATATATATGAACTAAATTAATCACCCAGTAATTTATTTAATTCATCAGGCTGAAACTGATCTATCCAATAAATTAATTTGGACATCTAATATCCCTAAAATTAATTAGACATCCAATGTCCAATAAATTAGATATTAAATATCTAATATTTATAAAGAGAGAATAAGCTCGATTCATTTCATCGTCAATCCTATTGCGCGACTCGGTAGGTCGGTCTCAGCTCGCAATGGGAGGAACCAAAGAGTAGTAGCACCACCTAGCCAGCCTGGCGGCCTACACTGTACCCTAACTGAGAATGAATGATGGGGATAATTCCAAAACCTTTCTGTCCTGAACACCAGTATACGTATAAATCCTTTTTTCAAATGTCCCGATCATGTTACAGGGTCACGGGCAGTCAAACCCTATATGTACTTGACTCTATGCATGAGTTAATGCAAATCGAGATCATCGAGCTCTCGTGTATCCAATACAACTAGCTTCAATGCTTTGGCCAAAGACTTATGATCTCATCTGCCAATAATCGCATAAGTCATATAACCCGTTCACTAACAGGAGAAAGAATTCTATCTTGGTATTTAGTAGAACCAGCTACTTGCCCATCAAGACGCATATCGAGGTTGACCCCCACCTTCTTGTTTTCTTGGTCGAACTACTCTAATGAAAATCTTAACATCACAAGCACATCCCTACTAAATCCTCAAGTCGAAGGTTCACGAATACCTATCACAACCTTGGGATTCTGTCATTGACTGTCCCGGAGTGAATCCGTGTGACGAATCGAGGGTGAGTCGGTTCGAGTATACTAATATCATTAGCATACCTATAACGTGTGATTCCCACAGAACTGAGCATTCACACATCATTTCCTATTAGAAGGATATCATCTACATATAGTACTAAGAATGTGATTTTGCTCCCACTAACCCTCTTGTATACACAAGGTTCCTCTTCATTTTGCATGAAGTCAAAACTCTTTGACTGCGTTGTCAAAACGAAGGTTCTAACTACACAAAGCTTGCTTCAGTTCATAAATGGAACGCTGAATCTTGCACACTTTATGAATATCGACCTCAGACGCAAAGCCTTTAGGCTGTTCCATATAGATTTCCTCTTCGCGGAATCCATTAAGGAAAGCAGTCTTTACGTCCATCTGCCATATCTCATAATTGTGGTAGGTGGCTATAGCAAGCATCACGCAAATAAACTTGATTATAGCTACGTGGGAGAAGGTATTGTGGTAATCGATCCCTTCTTTCTGGGTATAACCCTTTGCCACAAGTCTGGCCTTATAGGTGTCAAGCTTGCCATCCCCATCAGTCTTTCTCTTGCAGATCCACTTATTCCCAATAGGCACTATGCCCTTGGTGTGGTCTACTAGAGTCCAGACCTGATTGACATGCATCGAGTCTATCTCAGCTTCCATAGCTTCCCGCCATTTCTTGGAGTTTACATCCACCATTGCTTGGTCATAGGTCGTGAGGTCGGTCTCTTGGCTATCACCTCGAACCTCATGGAGATCCAGCTCCTCCAGGTGCACAAGGCCATACCTCTCAAGTAATTGAGACACCCTAATATACCTACGAGCTGGTTGTACTTTTGTTTCAGTAGGTTTTGTTCCAATTTCTTGTACATGTGTCTCTTGAGGAGTTTCATTGTATTCTTCTAAAGAAATACTTCTACTTGCTCTGCATTCCTGAATGAACTCATCTTCCAGGAAGTGTGCTTGCAAATCAACCATGATATTTCGATCTTCGAGCATGTAGAATAGATAACTCATTATCCCAGATGGGAATCCAATGAAACATTCCTTCACGGATCTTGCTTTCAATTTCTTCACCTTAGTATTCTTGACATAGACGAGACATCCCCAAATCCTAATGTGAGTAAGACTTGGTTTCCTGCCCTCCCACATCCCATGTGGAGTTTTAGGAACGGATTTGGAAGGACATCTGTTTATTATATAAGTAGTAGTCGGGAGTGCATACCCCCACAGATAAATTGGTAAGTCAGTATAGCTAAGCATAGAACGGACCATGTTCAACAAGGTTCGGTTCCTTCTTTCTGAAACACCCTTTAACTGAGGAGTTCTTGGAGGTGTTAGTTGTGATACTATTGCATGATCCTTAAGGAACTCTTCAAACTCTGTACTCATATACTCGCACACCTCGGTCTGACCGAAGTGCTTTGATATGATTATCAGTTTGTTTTTCGACTAGGGCCTTAAATTCCTGGAATTTCTCAAAGGCCTCGGATTTATGAATCATTAAGTATACATAACCATACCTAGTATGAGCATCTGTAAACGTAATGAAATACTGATATTTGTCATGTGCTGCTTCTATAGCACCACATACGTCGGTATGGACTAATGCAAGTTTATCAGCAGCTCTTTCAAAAGTCCCTGTGAACGGGGACTTAGTCATATTGCCTTTAAGGCAAGATTCACAAGTTTGAAAGTGATCTGATCCCAATGGACCCATAAGTCCATCCTTTTCCATTTTGTAAACCTTGGCCTCACCAACATGACCATGTCTAAGATGCCATTTCAAAACTTGATTAGTTTCATCCCTACCATGCTTCCTAGCCATAGTATTCACAACGACATTGTTACTTAGGTTTAGATGATACAATCCATTTAACAATGTAGCAGTGCCTACTAGTTTATTTCTAAAATAAATTTTGCAGGAACCATCACCGATGAAAACTGAAAAGACTTTTCGATCCATGACTGGAATGGATATAATGTTTTTATGCCCCTTAGGCAAAACAAGTACATCATCTAATATTAAAACAAATCCGGATTCCAAATCCAAAAGAAGTGATCTTATATTAGTTGATTCGACACTATGCCCCCTTCCGACAGTAATAATCACTTCCCCAGCTTCAAGCTTCCTACTTTGCTCCAGATCCTAATTCACTGTACAAATGTGAGAACTAGCACCTGAATGCAGTATCCAATAAGTAGAAAATACAGTAACAGAACAATTTGTTTCCAAAACTAAAAGTTCTGTACCTAAAGTGCCATGAAGAATCGGACAGTCTCTAGCCTAGTGGCCCAGCTCACCACATTTCAGACATGCTTCCTTATTCTTCTTGTTGCCCTTACCCTTAAGGTCCTTGATTTATGGTCTCGTCTGCTTCTCGGTCTTTTTCTTCTTATTCTTAGACCTCCGAGGTCCAGAAGAAATCACAAGGGCAGACTCCTTCACCCGCGGAGTCTTCATCAGATACATGGTTACCAGTTTGTTCATCAACCCTGCTAAATTGCAAGCAATCTCATTGCAGTTGAAATTCATAACAAACAGTGAGAAGTAATCAGGAAGAGATTGCAAGATGAGGTTGATTTGAAGAGAATCATGCATCCTAATATCAAGAGCCTCCAATCTCTCGATCATAGAGATCATTCTGAGGACATGGTCCCCAACTTTCTCACCTTCCTTTATCGTGGCACCGAAAAGCTCTTTAGATATCTCATATCTAGTAGTTCGACTGTGCTCACCATAAAGCTTGGTTAAGTGAGATAAAATGTGCCTAGCAGAAGTCATTTTCTCATGAGCTCTCTGAAGCTCATTAGACATAGAAGCCATCATATAGGCACGGACTTTTATGTCATCCTTAACCCACTTTTCGTACTTTTCAACTTCTTCCTGATTGGCTCTAGTCCGCACTGGAGGCGTCGGAATGTCCGCCTCCAAGACGTATCCCAGTACCTCTATACTGAGGACTTTCATCAGGTTGTGGATCCAGTCCACAAAGTTAGGGCTAATTAAGGTGTTCTTTTCGAGTAGTATAGCGAGTGGATTCATTGTCATATTGAGAGTTGCTATTACTTTGCATTAAGTACGGCATATTTATTAGTGACTCGTTCAATTATGATATGAGTATAGAATTAAGGTCTTTTCTATTCTTTTAACTCGGCTCCCACTATTTTTATCGGAATAACACACTCCTACGTGAAATTCGGGAGTCTTGTTCGTATTACTTCATAGTGGTGATCGAGTTCTTTATAATTGTTAATAGAGGGCAACCGAACATGTTTCTAGTCTATTAATTTTTATAAAGTGGTGTCCAACCACAACCCATCTAATGGATGATTCGATCTTCTTTTTCCCCTTGTTCACTCCCCTCAACCTATACGGTTTCTATGGTTCGTGAACAAGTTAAGTTTACACCGTCGACGCTGATCAGTTTCACAACTGAATCTTATCCGTAACCGAATAGGTTTCTAGGGGTAAAATTTGCTCCAACCAATGGCATCCAATGCGCTCTCGGTAATTTATCGATCCTCCCCAAACGACTACTCCGATAACTCAAAAGCATAGCACATCCGGTTTGTATTTCAATTTTCTAAAAGCTAGATGGAGGGAAGGAAAACCTTGAAACCTTTTAAACTTAATAATCTGTCGTGGGAGAATTTTCGCGATTAATAATACACTTTGCACATATAGATTTTACATTGAAAAATTGCATCCTAGATACAAATAGATTTCGGATCTCCTCTGGTCTTCGTCATTACATATAGATTTTACATTGAAAAATTGCATCCTAGATACAAATATTTCTAGTAAAATAAATAGGCTCAAAATGGCCTTTACAACCCAATCGAATAAAACCGAACGATTCAAAACTAGGTCCATGAACCACATACCCATTCAAAAGCATTCATCCAATAATACTAAATAAATGGATTGCATATAAATATATTGATCCAACCAATAAATAGAATTGATCCAATCAATTCACACAATTAGTATTATGAAAACGTTCAAAATAATTCGGTCATCCTCAAGAATTCCAATCAATCAATTTTCCATTATAAAATGAAATACCATAAATAATTTTAATCATATTAAATCCAATTTAATATGCGGGAGATTAATTTTCTGGAACACATGAAAAATCGAGTCCGAAACGGGTCTGGAAGCCGACACGGTCGAGTCACAAAATGACACGAGCCATGTCGAACTCACTGGACTGTCGGCCCGACCATGTCAAAGGGTGACCCGACCGTGTCACCTGTCCAGAATGCTCAAATTCTTTCGAAACTCATCCAACGGTGATCCGAGGCTAGATTTTCGACCGGATATCCAATATCAATTTTCCACTTTCATATCTTCAATATAAATCACATTTCCCTGAAATTAAAGATTTATATTTACACATAAATTTACGGAAAATATAACTACAACGAATGAAAAAAAATACACCACGTTTATGACTATAAATGATTCCAAATCATTCACCATCCAATCAAGCATTCCAAATGCTAATTATCGAATATATGATCGCAATACCTATGCTCTGATACCACTGTTGGGATTTGGTGCCTAAAACGAAGGTGCAGCGGAAGCAATATACGAATCTAATTCGATCCGAATACCTTAAGAGAATCGATCAAGCTAGGTATATATGAATATTAAAACAAAACAAAGGAAGATTCGAATTCATACCCTCATAGTTCGTTGATTAAATGGTGTACTCCACGTATGCGATTCCCCAAGCTTTAGGTAATCTTCCCACGAATCCAATCCGCAACAAGCTCTTGGATGATCCAATGCCGAAAACACCACGTCTCTACTTGCCACGTGCCGGAGAAAATGATCGGAACGACTCCTACCTTGTTATCTTCCAAAGATACGGCTAGAACAAGATAGTCGGAACTCACTAAATTTATATATATCACTCCAAGTGTATAAAATAAATTCTCTCCTTGATGTTTCTCTAAGAAATGAGGAATGAAGAAAATGAAGAATTTTTCTCTCTCTCATTTTTTCTGCAGGAACTGTGAGTTCTCATCCTGGTAAAGAAGTGAAATCTTATCTTTATTCTTCAACCTCACATGTTAAAGTCACCTCTCCCTTATTAAAAGAGATATCAAATATATTTACTTCTTTGATCTTCCACCTTTTAAGGTGGAGACAAAGACCAAGAGAAGAGGGAGTAGGTGGGGGGCGGCCTACTAGAAGAACCGGACGGGTTTGGACCGTTTCGGACTCTCGAGAATCCAAACAGATAAATTCCATTATGTTCCGTTGTGTTTATATCAATTAATTAATCTAATTAATTAATTAATTATATCAAATACATAAACAATATAATTAATTTCTCTAAGAAATATTATATCTCTGAACTAAATTAATCACCCACTAATTTATTTAATTCATTAGGCCGAAATTAATCTATCTATTAAATTAATTCGGACATCCAATGTCCCCAAAATTAATTAGACATCCAATGTCCAATAAATTAGATATCCAATATCTAATATTTATAAAGAGAGAATAAGCTCGATTCATTCCGTCGTCAATCCTATTGCGCGACTCGGTAGGACCGTCTCAGCTAGCAATGAGAGGAACCAAAGAGTAGCAGCACCACCTAGCCAGCCTGGCGGCCTACACTGTACCCTAACTGAGAAAGAATGATGGGAATCATTTGAAAACCTTTCTGTCGTGAACATGAATATACGTATAAACCCTTCTTTCAAATGTCCTGATCAAGTTATAGGGTCACGGCCAGTCAAACCCTATCTGTACTTGATTCTATGCATGAGTTAATGCAAATCGAGATCATCGTGCTCTCGTGTATCCGATACAACTAGCTCCAATTCTTTGGCCAAAGACTTATGACCTCATCTGCCAATAACCTCATAGGACATATAACCCGTTCACTAAGAAGAGAAAGAATTCTATCTTAGTATTTAGTAGAACCTGCTACTTGCCCGTAAAGACGCACGTCGAGGTTGACCCCCACCTTCCGGTTTTCTGGGTCGAACTACTCTAATAAAAATCTTAACGTCACAAGCACATCCATACTAAAAATCCTCTAGACTAAGGTTCACGAATACCTATCACAACCTTACGATTCTGTCATTGACTGTCCCAGAGTGAATCCGTGTGACGAATCGAGGGTGAGTCGGTTCGAGTATACTAATCTCATTAGCATACTATAACATGTGCTCCCACTAACCATTAGTGTTCAACAGGCAATCTCCAAGTCTAAGAACACATCATATAAGTCTTCACATAAACTTAATGACCAGTCAAGTTTCATCGACTTGCGAACGATTAAGTATTTGAGCCATAAACCTTTCCAGTGCTGATCCCCTTATCCAATAAGTAGTGAAATATTCTGCTCTCAAATGTACGGATTAGTTTATATATATATATATATATTTACGAGTCAGGAATGCCAGTGACTACTAGTTAATAAAGAAACATACAGTTGCCTTCTGATAATGATTAACATAATAACAAGTACAATGCCCTCACTCTAACATCCTCTAAGTGACATTAGAGGGCATACTCCTAACATTCTGCTCAATAGAGTATATCAGAGAAGTTTGACCGCAGACGACTTATTAACAGAGAAGGTATGGTCAACTCAAAACATCAGCTGAGGTTTTGACCACATAGGAGATATCATCAGAAAAGTTATCACGCATGCTTCAGTCAAAAGGAACATCAGCTGTAAGTTGACTACAGACGAGAACTTTATCAATCGAGGTTTTTGGTCAAACAGATTATCAGAGGAGGTTGACCAAACTAATTCTACAGCCAAGTCTAAAGTACCAGAGAAGAAGCTCAAACCACGTCAGCAAAGTTTTGAAACTCAAAAATAACGGC
Organism: Orobanche coerulescens; assembly: GCA_033398695.1. Classification (NCBI taxonomy): domain Eukaryota; kingdom Viridiplantae; phylum Streptophyta; class Magnoliopsida; order Lamiales; family Orobanchaceae; genus Orobanche; species Orobanche coerulescens. Next base: position 115,186,661 of record CM065815.1, on the reverse strand, counting down.
AATACATGCGGACGTAACTTCAAGGAAACAAAGTGAATAATTCCCGAAAGTTAAGGAATAGTTTATTCCTGTAGATTGGCGCCCGGAAGACTTTCCAAATATAGTAATCTAAAGGAAAGCAGCGCAACGGGAAGATTCTTCAAACCTACATATTTGAAGAAAGAGACAAGCCATGCAAAGAGATGAACGAATAAACAAAGAAGTCTACTCTCCAACGGACGGATTTATTACAAGAGATGCAACGGCTATGAAGAAGCTCAAGATTCGTACTATAAATATTTGAAGACAGATTTGAGCAAAGTACGATATGAACAACATTTACAAGCAAACAAAGTATTGAAAGCAATCAAAGCCATCAAAGCGAACTATAACATCGTGAAGAGCAAAGTTTCAAAGTTCAAATACTGAGAAGTTCTTGAGTTGGAGAAGACAACACTCTTGTCTTTAAAGTTTGAGTACGAGGTACTTTTGTGAACGAGGTTTTCAGAAGTTTCGAGGCTGATAAGGCATCCACGGGTTCTTGATTGGAAGGTGATAGACAACTTGCGAGTTGTTGAGGAATCCAAGGGTTTTCAATCAGGAGGTGCTAGGCAGTCAAAGGGAGTTGCAACGTCCACGGGTTTCCACTGGTTGGAAGCTGTTGAAACTAGAGAATTCATTGTAACATTTATCAGTGGTTGACAGTAATAATGAATTTATCTCCAATTGGTTTGGAGAGAAGTGGACTAGTAGAGGATTACCCTACCTCTGAAACCACTATAATTGTCCGTGTGTTTTACTGCATTACATCATATTTATCTGCTGCATTCATATTTACTGTTCCATTTAGCAGTCAACTGTCTTCCGCATAACTTAGTTTTACAGTTGACATAAGGCACCTGCATTGTCACCAGCTGTGCTTCCACATTACTCATCTACATCGTTTTGTTAGCGGCATATTATATCAACTGATTTACTCACCTGAGATTCACGAAAAGAGTTTAATCAGTCTATTCACCCCCCAGACTTATTCCTGACGACTTGTGACCTACATGCATGTGGTCATGCGCTGGTCCACTGCCCAGCTTCTGCTGTCACGCAGGAGCAGCATGCATGAGCACCTGCTCGTGTGTCCCTATCCCTGGCCATAGATCACTGGCTGGCAATGGGGTGCCGCGCGAGTTGGGCACACAAGCTCCTGCTCGTGTGGCTTGCTCGTGTGCTACAAATGGGAGCTAGAATTGATCCCGATACGGCTCTGAAAGCACGCAGAACATAACCAACTAAAACAGGAGAGATATCATGTGTATAGAACTCCTTCTAAGAGGCAAAACGGCAAACAAAATACATGCCGTGTCACACATGCATACACACGATCTACACGACTTACGCAATGACAAGTCGTACCCGACGAACACCACAAAACGGTACATCATGTCGTACATGACAGAGAGATAATTCTAAATAATCATTATAGAAACAAAATAACAGGCATAAAACGACAAATAATTCTAAACAAATGGAAACAAAAATCTCAGGTATTACAGGCTCAAGTGTACAGTCATAGTCATTTTTGTGCAGGCATGACCACATCACAAACAAGTGAAAGTATCAACAAGTTTTTGAAGGATTACTTTACTCATGGAAGAATTGTGCTATGGGAATTTGTACACAGTTACTCAAAGGCAATGGATAATCATCGAAAAGAAAGGGGTTGAACATCTAACACACCAAGCCACGCCGAACATGGTTTCAAATTGGTCAATTGAGTGTGAAGCGGAAAGTAAGTACACAAGAGAAGTTTTTAATCTATTTAAAGAACAGGTTGTACAAATTATTAATTTGTCACTTGAGTTGGAATGGGATTGTGGGTACTTACAAAGTAAGAGAGATTGAAAGTTTTAGAAGGATTCGTACTGTTACATATAATCAATTGGAAGAAATAATATCATGTACGTGTAGAAAGTTTGAGTTTGTGGAATTCTTTGTTCACATGCACTGAAGTTGTTCCGCCACTTGGAACAAACAAACCTACCTCCTCGATACTATTTGAAAAGATGGACAAAGGTATCAACGTATGAAGATGTGTATGACCCTAGAAGAGAGATAATTCCAAATGATATTATCTATTGCTAACTACTCGTTCTAGTGAATTATAACATATTTCACAAAGAATTGTGTCCATTGGTTCTAGACGTATATATTTTCGATATTTGCAAGTCATTGTTACTCAAGGTGGAAGCAAAAATTGAGGAATGTTTATTTACCAAGGGCCGATGACAATAATAGAATTCCAACTGGGACATGCGATAATTTGGTAGTAAACCTACAAAATAATTATCAATTGTGAGACCCCAAAAAACGACACATCAAAGGCCAATCGACCAAAAGAATTAAAGGTGCACTCGAAACTTGATTATAGAAGAAGACATCACAAATATCAAAGGGTTAGTTGTTTATCAAACCTACTTATATTTGTTCTTTATTATATATTTATCTTGCCACTATACCATATATGTATTTCAGCAACACCTAAAAAACTGTGTTCAAAAGTCAAAAAAGCATTTTTGAAGGCAAAAAAATAGGATACGGCTACACTTTGAAAAAAGTGTAACAATAGACCCCGATGCCAATACTTTTCTTGTCTGTGCCTACACTAGATTTTGTATTGCTGAAGACTTAAGGCCACACTTTTATATATTTAGTGACACAAATGTTTGTGTAGCTGTAGACCTATGCTAACACTCATGAGGTCTAGTGTAACATTAAATTGTGACACTTTGACATCTTTACCAACAACTTTAACACTATGGCTACACTTATATATGAACATTCTAACTTTTTCCAACACATTTTTAATCTTTGCCAACACAATTTTTATATCTGCCAATAGGAGGAATTATAAATTAGAGTCTATGGCTACATTTTTGAAGTTTTTTACCGATATTTTTCATGGTAAAAAGCAACATGTTATATCTGAAAATAGATATTACCATAAAACAGTCAATACTATTAAAATATTGTCAACCATAACAACATCCATAACATGACTGCCAAGTATTCAATCCATAATCAAATAGCCAAATGCACTTACATAACCCAACATCCAAAATCTAACTTAAAATGCCATTCAACAATTAGCTTAAGTACTATTTAATAGCTAAGAACAAGTTACTATCGCAATCCATAAATATAACAAAACTACTTGAGTCACTTAGCAAAATTTCATCATCTTAGGGCCCCCAAAACGACAGCTCTAGTTGCCTCATGGTCTACGTCAAGCAGAACATTTTGCGTCTCCGACTTCTTTCCTCGCACTCTCAGTTGTAGAGCCTGTATGTTTGAGAAGAGCATGTATCTCCCTCAATTGAAGGAAGTTCCCAGCCTCCATATTTATGCCTGAATCATATTTCCCTATAATAATCATATATTTAAAAAATTTGTCAAACTATGAGGAAACACACAACAAGACTGCATCAATTACTTCAAATTACAAATTATAATTTTTATAATAAAAAATGAGATACCATTAGTGTAGTGGACAAATTTTGTCAATCCAGCCCAAGCCCAACAAAGTCTTTCCAACCAGCCCAACAAACCCAATTGACTAGACACTTTGTCTAAGATAAAATTCGTTGGGCCCATGGATTGGAATGATCCGCAAACCAACCCGGATCCAGGGGTTCGCCATGTCAGCCACGCGTATTCGAATGGTCAGATAAAATGACTTTTGAGCCAGTCAAAAAAGCATGCTAAAGTAACGGACGAATAGAGTTGAGGGCCAAGGAGGTCAACAACGGGCATGTGATAGACAAAGCGAATCAACCGGCATGTGACAGACAAAGCGAATCAACGGTCATGTGACACACAAAGTGAATTAACGGGCATGTGCCAGACAAGCGAATCAACGTGACAGATGAATAAGGGAATAAGGATCCCAAGCTGTCCTATATAATGACAAGACAACCGACCCAATCGATTCATTGAATTCTAAGTCATTCTCTACTTAATTTACGCTCTCTAATAATTCTCTGTCATCCTCCTGCGCTCTCAACCACCGCCTTATCTCCTTCGCTAGCCGTACGTACTTGACCGTCCAATATCACCGATTTCCAGTGCTCTCAACCACCGCCTTATCTCCATCACTCATCGGACGTACCTGACCGTCCAATATCACCGATCTCCGGCACTCTCAACCACCGCCTTACCTCCATCACTCATCGGACGTACCTGACCGTCCAATACCGCCAACATAATCAACTGCTCTATTATTTATTATATTTAATTCGTTTATTTCAACTTTATTCAATATAAAATTGCTTACTGACTTGAGCGTCGGAGGCTCTTCGGCTAATACCCCACCGGTGCTCTCTGAGGGCTCTTACGTGTTTTGTGTTGACAGGTTGCTAGTGCCCGATTCAATCAACCTGACTGACATGCCTGACGTCATCATCACCAATTGTAGGAATCACCCCTACAATTTGGCACCCACCGTGGGGCCCTAGCAATCGAGTTAATCAACAATCATGCTATAGAGTCTTTACTACCAGCCATGTCTGACGGATCCGCTTCGATGATTTTGTCCGACCCGACAGCCCAGTTGGATCTCAGTACCCAGATCGCCGCTCTGACCGAGCAGATAAACCAAGAGCGAGAGAATAGGCTAAAGCTGGAGAAGGAAAATGCTGATCTACTTGTCCGCCTCGAGGGAGCAGCATCCAAAAGACAGACTGACTCGACCTCTCGCTTTAGGGTTCCAGTCAACCCAATGATATGTCTTGATGATGACATCGTAACCCCTCCTGGCGGCGGATCTGAGCAACAAATGCCGAACCCGACCTCAATGGTAAAGAATTCTAATATTTCTATCGCACAATCTAACACAGGCCGTGTGACCTTCCTTGCAGGTGAACATATCACAACTCCCGAGCCACCTATTATGACAAAACAGAAGGCTACTGGAGGACAGATGGGCGATGCAATCTGTTGGGCTTCGGTCCAGCATCCTGCCTGCATGAACTTAAAAATGCGCGAGGCGCGGCTTGCGATTCGACCTGTGAGATATGCACTAGAAAGTGGTTAAATGAATTGATTTGGACTACTCATACCAACAATATGCATCTTCTTTTCTGGTATCCATCTCATAGAAACTCCAAAGTTAAGCGTGCTTGGCTTGGAGTAGTTATGGGATGGGTGACCCCCTGGGAAGTTTCTCAGGGTGCGTGTGAGTGAGGACAAAGCGCGCTAGAAAAGACTTGTATTGGTACAGTGAGGATAGTCTTCATAATTTATGGGGACCAACAATTGGTATCAGAGCAGGTCACATGTGCGGATTCCCTCGAAGTATCCTACAATGGAGGCTTCCAGAGGCTGAGATGCTGGCAGGTACTGGGAGGGGGATTGTTGGGCTTCGGTCCAGCATCCTGCCTGCATGAGCTTAAAAATGCGCGAGGCGTGGCTTGCGATTCGACCTGTGAGATCTGCACTAGAAAGTGGTTAAATGAATTGATTTGGACTACTCATACCAACAAGATGCATCTTCTTTTCTGGTAGTCATCTCATAGAAACTCCAAAGTTAAGCGTGCTTGGCCTGGAGTAATTATGGGATGGGTGACCCCTGGGAAGTTTCTCAGGTGCGCGTGAGTGAGGACAAAGTGCGCTTGAAAAGACTCGTGTTGGTACAATGAAGATAGTCTTCATCATTCTTGGGACCAACACAATCACCACTGCAACCGGCGCCAACAACGCCACAACTGGATCTGGCCAGGTAGGGGCACCAAGGGTCGAACTTGGGGCTTCCTTCACCCGAAGCGAGAATCTTGAAATCACCTACGAGCCAACTCAGCCTCCTATATCAACTTCCTACACAATCAAGGAAGCAGACCTGGCCCGTAAGTTGGCCGAGATGGAGGCCCTCATTCAGAGAATTCCGAGTGTTCCAGCGCCGATACACAAGAGCTCAGAGAACTATTATGCCGACTCACCTTTTGTTGATGAGATAGCATTAGTGGAGATGCCCAACAAGTTCAACTTCCCAACCATGCAGATGTTTGATGGGACAACCGACCCGAGCGACCATATTGCGCAATACAAACAGAGGATGTTCACTGCTGCCATTCCACGAGAATTGCAGCAGGCTTGCATGTGGAAGGGGTTCGGTTCTAGTCTGACAAGACTGGCCCTTCAGTGGTACACAAATCTACCTAATTACTCCATCTCGAGCTTTGCCCAACTAACAGATATTTTCGTCCAACAATATGCTAGCAGCAGGAAGCTGGAGAAGATCTCAGAGGACCTATATGCGATAGTACAGCGACGCAGAGAGTCCCTCAGGGACTATATCGGGCGTTTCAACAGGGAGAAAGTGTCCATAACTAACTGCAATACCCAAACAGCCGTCACTGCCTTCAGGAAAGGACTCCTCCCTGATTCGGATATCTACAAGGAACTCACCAAGTATCCTTGCAAACTATGGAGGACGTCCTCACTAAGGCATGGGCGCATATTAAATGGGAGGAAGACCAGTACAATCATCATCGATCATCTCCGCAAAGGAACTTGAGAAGAGACACTCGAATGGAACGAAGGACAAATGAGAGGAGATTTGAACCTTACCCACCCCTTCGGTGACATGAATATATGAGAAGGGAATACAGACAAATGCCAGAAACATGACCGCGTGAAAAAGCTAAGGTTCCAGAATATAACCTATCCATCTCACCGGCCAAAGCTGTGGCAACTCTCAAAGGACTCGGGGGTAAAGTCAAATGGCTAGAAAAAATGAGATCACCAGCCAACCAAAGAGACAGCTCGAAATGGTGCGAGTTTCATGCCGACCACGGGCACCAAACGGACGACTGCATTGCTCTGAAGTTGGAAGTATCCCACCTACTGAAGAAGGGATACCTGACAGACCTCTTGACTGACAAGGGCAAGCAAGCTTATCAGCAACATCAGGACAGACGCGATACTCAGAGAGAGATCAGTCCATCTAGACCACCAACCCATGAGCGGACAGTAAATGTAATCACAAGTGACATACCAGAGAGGCCGGGCGAATGGGAATAGAATCAAGCAAGATCGGAAGAAACACAGCTATCCAGCTGGCACAAACCATCAGCTTCACCACATCTGAATCAACGAGACTTCTAAATTCTCATCATGATGCTTTAGTTATTTCCTTATTTATTGCAAATTGTCTAACCAAACGTGTGTTGATTGACAATGGTAGTTCTGCCAATATCTTGTTTTTGTCTGCTCTCAGGGAAATGGAAATTGATGAATCCAAGATCATCAGAAAGGCCACTGTCCTCATCGGTTTCAGTGGAGAACAAAAAAGCACGATCGGTGAAATCGAGTTGCCTGTCCATACTGAAGGTGTCAATCTGTGCAGTCGATTCCTGGTGGTGGATTCTCCGTCTGCCTATAACGTCATCTTGGGCCGACCATGGATACACGAAATGGAGGCAGTCCCATCCACCTACCACCAAGTACTCAAATTTCCGACCAAGTGGGGGGTGAAAGAGATAAGGGGAGACCAGAAGGATTTGAGGGCCTGCTACCAGACGATGATGAAAGCCAAGCAAGCTTCTTTATAGCAATTATAGGAGGAGGGATCGTCTAACCATCGACCGAGCTCGCCGGTCCATGTGGACGAACCCGACATGGTGGAGCTAGATGAAGTCCCCATTAATACGGAGTTTCCAGACCACAAAGTCCGGATTGGGGCGCAATTAGACCCCGACCTCAGAGAGAATCTTATTCAATTTGTCACTGACCATTACGATTGCTTCGCTTGGTCTCATGCAGATATGACTGGAATTTATCCAAATATTATTGTTCACAGGTTGCAGGTCGACCCGGATTACCCTCCCAGAATACAAAAAAGGAGAAAGTTCGCTCCTGAAAGAAATAAAGTGATCAATGAAGAAGTATAAAAACTTCTTGATAGTGGTCTGATCCGTGAGGTCTATTACCCAGAATGGCTAGCAAATGTGGTGGTGGTAAAAAAGAAGAACGGGAAATGGCGGGTCTGCATAGACTTCACCAACTTAAACAAGGCGTGCCCCAAGGACTCGTTCCCATTGCCTCACATAGATATGCTAGTAGATGCGACTGCCGGACATGAACTTCTCAGCTTCATGGATGCCTACTCTGGCTACAACCAGATCCTGAAGCATCCAGACGATCAAGAAAAGACTGACTTCATGACTAACCTGGGCATTTTCTGTTACAAAGCGATGCCCTTTGGGCTTAAGAATGCAGTGGCAACTTACCAGCGCCTAGTCAATAGAATGTTCAACAACTTCATTGGGAAAACAATGGAAGTCTACATTGACGACATGCTCGTCAAATCATTGCATGTCGAAGACCATATCAACCACCTCAGTCAATATTTTGAGGTAATTAAAGAATATAACATGAAGTTAAACCCCTCTAAGTGTTCTTTTGGTTTAACTGTAGGAAAATTCCTTGGATACCTTGTGACACAACGAGGAATCGAAGCCAACCCGGATCAAATTAAATCAATCCAGAGGATCACATCTCCAACTTGCATCAAAGACGTACAAAAGCTGACCGGCCGGATAGCCGCCCTCAGTCGGTTCATCTCAAAATCCTCAGAACGGGGCCAACCCTTCTTCAAAACACAGAGGAAGTCAAAAACATTTGAATGGATAAATGAGTGCGAGGAAGCTCTGCAACGACTCAAACAGTACCTGAGTAGCCCCCAGCTATTGGCCAAACCAAAGGACAGCGAAGTATTGTTTGTCTACTTAGTCGTCTCCGAGACAGCCGTCAGTGCAGTCCTAGTCCGAGAGGACCAAGGTAAACAAAATCCTATTTATTATGTAAGAAAGTCTCTTTTAGATGCAGAAACCAGGTACGGACAGCTGGAAAAACTAGCATTGGCACTCGTTCACGCTGCAAGAAAGTTAAGGCCACACTTCCAGTGCCACCCAATAGTGGTGCTTACCACATTTCCGCTGAAAACCATACTACACAAACGAGAGCTATCTGGAAGACTAGCCAAATGGTCAGTGGAGTTGAGCGAATATGTCATCACTTACAGGCCGCGGACCTCGCTAAAATCTCAGGTATTGGCCGACTTCCTTGTAGATTATACGCCTAACCTCCAAGTGCAGGCCGAAAAGGAATTGTGCTGCATGACTGAAGGAGAGGCAAGTGAAACCTGGAAGCTAAGTGTGGACGGGTCAAGCAACTCGAAAGGAAGTGGACTCGGACTTGTCCTGGTTTCACCGCATGGAGACACGATTGAACAGGCAGTCAGGTGTGGCTTCAAAGCAACCAACAACGAGGCAGAATACGAGGCCATGATACTCGGACTTGCCTTAGCTAAATAGATGGGGGTGAAATGAATCGATGTCTATAGTGACTCCCAGCTAGTAGTCAACCAGATGCAAGGTAACTACCAAGCTCGGGACAACAAGATGATCGCCTACCTCCAGAAAACCAAAGAACTACAGGCACATTTTGAGGAGTTCTCCATCAGCCAAATAACGAGAGGTGGGAACAGCCATGCGGATGCACTAGCTAACTTGGGGTCATCAACCCCGACGACGGGTCCAAAAACAATCCCTAACATCTACCTACAATGGCGGGTAGTTTGGAAAGACACAGAAGAACAAGTTTCAGACATATCAAGCAATCAGACCTGGATGACCTCACTGATGGAATATCTATAGCAAGATATACTCCCTGATGATAGGAACGAAACACGTTGATTCAAAGCTCAATCAGCCCGATTCTCCATCATCCGAGGTAAACTTTACAAACGTTCTTATTCTGGTCCATACTTGAGATGTATTAACCCCGCAGAAGCAAAATACGTCCTGGCGGAGCTACACGAGGGGGAATGTGGAAACCACTCAGGCGGAAGAAGTTTGGCTCACAAAGCTCTAACAAGTGGGTACTACTGGCCTACAATGAGGACTGATTCGGCAGATTACGCGAGAAAATGTGACAAGTGCCAACGCTTTTCCCAGGTGTCTCATCTTCATCCAGAAAAAATGACCGCGATCACGTCACCATGGCCATTCATGAAATGGGGAATGGATATAGTAGGCAAGTTACCTACAGCACCTGGACAAAAGGTGTACATGCTAGCGGTAACTGAATACTTTAGCAAATGGATTGAAGCAGAATCATTCCATCAAGTCCGAGACAGGGAAGTGAAAGGCTTCATATGGAAGAACGTAATATGCTGATACGGAGTACCTAAAGAAATCGTGACAGACAACGGCTCACAATTTATAAGCACTGCATTCCAGGACTTTTGCCAATTCTGGAACATCAAATTAAGCTTCTCAACTCCAAGGTACCCGCAAGCCAATGGACAGGCAGAGTCATCTAATAAGACGATCATCAACACTTTAAAGAGGAGACTAGAAAAAGCCAAGGGAAAATGGGCAGATGAACTTCCCGGAGTCCTTTGGTCATATCGAACTACAGCCAGGACATCAACGGGAGAAACTCCATTCTCCCTGGCTTACGGGATGGAAGCTGTCATTCCAATAGAAAGCGAAGTACCTACTGCAAGGCACGAACTCACAACAGACGATCAAAATTGGAGGGATATGTGCCACGAACTCGACACACTTGATGAAAAGAGAGATAATGCAAGAATCAGGATGGCAGCCTACCAACAAAGTGTCTCCAAATATTACAACAAAAATGTGCGCACTCGTACGTTTAAACCAGGAGATTGGGTGCTCAGACGAGTTTTTCAGAATACGAAGAAAGTTGGATCCGGCAAGTTGGCCCCAACCTGGGAAGGACCGCACTTGATCACCAAGGTGGTCGGAGGTGGAGCTTACAAGCTACAGACACCAGACGGACGAGACATAAACAATAGCTGGAATGCCAACCATCTGAAACTGTATCACGCTTAAAACTTTTTCATGATTTCAAATATATTTTCGGTCTTACGAGACCAGCACTACAACCATATTATGTCTAACACTTCTACGCAGGTCCTTCTCAGAACTACATCTGGGCTTGATCCCTGAAACAGGGTATGTAGGCAGCTCTACAGAGCGCAGCCCATCAAAGCAACACCCCTAAAAATAGGCGGAAGATGTTTATACAAGTTGAAAACCCAGCAAATAAGCGGGACAACCCGTCGATAACTCATCATACATGAAGTATAATACAACCAAGACAATCAGAAGAAGATAAAAAGCTTCAATCATAGATATCAGTCAAAGTCTAAAAGCCTTACAAACAGACTTGACTTGAGTTATGAGATGACAAAAACTACATGAAAAATAAAACCACAGTCATGAATAAGAACAACAAACAACAAATAATAATGGCGCAAAGATCAATCTTCAGGAGGAGGGACGGAGTCTCCATCCTGACCCGCCTGCTTAGTGTCCTCGGCCTGCATTTGCTTGAACTCTTCATATTCAGCTTTGTATCTCGAGACATCCCATGTTCCCGCGGGACAACTCTCATACTCCTCAACTAACATGCCTCGGATTCTGACTTCCGCTTCAAGACACATGTCGGTCATCCCATCTTCTAACATTTTTGCCTTCTTTTCAAGAGCGGCGTAGTCGGTAGCGGCACGCCGGGCATCCTGATCCCGAGCAAATAGCTTGGCCTTCAAATTGGTAATATCCCATCCGGCTTTCTCATGAAGGGACTTGACTTCCCTTAGTTCATTTCACAGTTGGCTTTTCTCAGATCGGAGCCCAAGAACCTGCTCACCCAACTCTTTTATCCTCTTTTTCGCGAAAATAGTCTTCTGAAGAACCTACAATATACGAAGATCAAGTCAAGACATTAGTTGCACAATAATTTTTTGAAGATGTGGTAACTAATAGACACACTTACCATGAAGACACCTTCTAAACTAGCAGCACCAAGGGAATCATCCCCCGTGGCCTCGAGATGATCATTGTATTCGTCAAAAAACAACTTTTCAACCTCCCCGACATAAGGAACAAATTCAGAATGAGCAGAAGCAGAAGAAGGAAATGACAAAGTGACAGAATCGGAAAACTCTGTCAGGTCAAATGCACCATCACGCTTTTTCTTCAGCACGCGAGTCGTGGGAGTAGGAAGAGCAATAACCTCTTCAATACCTTTGGGGCCTTCATCACTTGTGCCAGCAGCCATCTTTTTCTTGCGGCGCTGGCGATATAGTTCCATGGCATTCTTTCCGGCTAGTGGGGGGAGAAAAACGTCAGACATGTTTTCGCCTATCAAGAGACAATCGGAACATGTTAGCCAAGATATATCCAAATCAACTAAAATAACTACACAAACATGTAGACCGACAATACCTGTAAGAAAAGAAGTGGTTGAAACACTCTGCACAGATAGAATGTTGCGATAATCACGATCCTCTTCAGAGAATCTAAAGAACCAGGCAATCTTCTCCTGAGTAGCATTGGAAAGCATAGGATTCCTTCTCTTTAAGCACTCTGCACAAGGGATAAAAGAATGAATCAATCAGACAAATTAGAAGCATATAAATGAGACTAAATATTCTAACTCGTCAAAATCAGGCACTCACGGGCAACAGACCAAGCTTGCGGAATGCCGTGATCAGTCGGCACTCCCAACACATCAAAAGGAACAAGAAAGTAACGTTCCTTCCACCTCTTATCACAGTCCTTGAGGCCAAGAATCATAGGTGTCTTTGAACAACTCAAAAACTAGTATCGACCGTAGTCGCTCTTATGCGCCTTAAGGCTGTAGGCAACCAGGACGTCCACGTAAGAAAAGCTAACTTCCCTCGCCTCAGTGAACGCCTGGATGGCCATCAAAAGACGCCAGACATTCGGCATCAACTGACTTGGCGCAATAACGTGGAATTTACAAGCTTCTAGCACCAGTCGGGGAAGCAAAAACCGATCACCTAGCACAAATTGAAGCTCGTACATCACCAACCAACCTGTATAAATCCAATCAGCCCTCTCTAGGTAAGAGGGGGCAACCAGACAGACATGTATTGGGATGTCGTAGCTCTAGTGAAAACTCTTGAGATGCTCTAAGGTGATCTCAGACTTTGGGTTCCTCCCCAAGAGCAGTTTTTTAGGTTGGCTATCTCTAACCGGCCCAACGCAGTCTACTCCAATACCGGAGGTATAGGTATAACTACCCTGACTATCCTTCGAACCTTTCAAATCATAACATGGTACGCCGGTTAGCACCTCACCGCAAATGTCTCTATCATCGGACTCCTCGACCCTCTCACTAGTCGACCCACTAAACTGAGTTCGGTCGAAGTAAGACATTATGACTAGATGTCGAACTGACATGTTACCTAATGATAAAATAAGAGGGAGGGGAGGATGGTGTCAGTCGAAAGAAGTTGACAAAACTACTTGGATGACCATCCAGACATATCGTTAGTTAGAATCTGTAACACCCCCATGATTTACGGAGATATTACAGCGCCGTAGATCCTTTTTGGAGAACCTACCAGGCTTAGACCCAAATAAAACACATTAAATACGACAAACATAAACGTTCATACATTCAAAACCAACTTCAATTTCAACATGACAAACATCACAATACCAAACAACATATCATCCCGAGGAATCATAACCAATATGACCGTTCACCACGGGAATACAACAACATCATTAAACATTAATAATGACATGACATACAACACTGGACAGTACCCGCGCGAGTACAAAACCAAAACACGACTTTGACTATGACCATACGACCACCAACTCAAAATGATGTACGATATCAATGCTGCCCACCAAGCTCGTGTCCGTCCTGTGCTAGTCCTCCCACTGGACCTGTACCTGAATACACAAAAGTATATCCACCCCAGAAGGGGTCAGCAAGAAGCCCGTGCAAGTACAATGATTCTAGAATATGTACAACAAGTGAATAATCAACAAAAATCACAGAAATCATAGTGCCATCACAGATATTCCGGAATACCACATCACAGTTATCATCACAAAACAACCTCCCGAGCTATACTGGCCCTGTACCTCTCAAGCAAGATACACACCCCAGAGACACCTCGTCAGGCCCTCCCTGGTGTATAGCCCAACCGAGTGATTCATAGGGATACGCAGCCTACCGGACCCCAGGGGACCCTCACTGGTTTTACTCGTCTCACACACACTCGATCAACAATTGGCACAAATTCCATTTTTACATATTCACACGAAGTACAGTAAACACAATCAAAGTACTTGCCTCAATTTGAACGACACGAGAAACGGCGAACGGATGAATGTACGGTCCGAATTTCCTTCAACGATTCGATCCTAACACATCGGAATACCGAATCAAAACACAACACCACGGAAATAGAAGAACTCACCCTAAGTCCTACCCTTAGAGACATTTAATCGAACACTACGGAGGCGACAAAGGTCAAACCCAAGAACGGATTAAAAAATCGGAATTTAATCCATAAACTTTGAGGGAAAACAAAGGAACATGATTACAATATCATAATCTAACATAATCCAAATCCAAAATGAACTTGAATCAAGAATTCCCAACAAACCCCAAAATTCTTTCAAATAACTTGAAGAACTTCAACCACATACCTTAATTCAACCAAGAGATGGATAATTCTTCAATAATGAACTTGATATCTTGATTCTATAGTGTTTGGAACATGTTTATGGCTTGATTTTGGAGTTTAAGATGAAGGATTCTAGGTGGAGGATGAAGGGAAGGTGCTAGAATGCCCAAAAAATCGACCAAAGGATATATATAGCTCCCGAAATGGGTTTTTTCAGCATTTCTGCACTTCCGGTCGTGTCAAATGACACGGTCGAGTCAGGGGTCGTGTCACCCATCCAGAACATTTTTGCTTAACCATAATAGCTCGACACGCCCGCGTCAAATGACACGGCCGTGTCACTGCACCAGGGTCTGCTATTTCGACCATAACTTCTTCATCCGGACTCCGATTGACTCGCCGTTTGAACCATTGGAAAGCTAACTCAATTCTATACAGTCCTGTAAAATTTTATAATTTTTGGATTTTTGTAGAATTTATGGTGATCGATCGAATTCAGCCCTTGTGTAAATCACAATTCGGAAATATCTACTCTTATTCTATTAACACCCTTTTGGTAATACATTCATATCTTACGGCCATAACTCTCGAGTCACCACTTCTACATTCCGTCCAAAACAAGCATACTACGGAAATCACAAAACTTGACAATTACCAACCATAAACATTCCAATTCCGATCGTTAAAACACACGGTTCCAAATAACCATAATTCAACATGGAAATTACGAATAAATTCTCAACTAAATACGTCCGAAACAACACACACACGAATACTAAAATACACGGATATTACACCCTTACCACCTAAAAAGAAGTTTCGTCCCAAAACTTAAGATACAAAAAGTTTGGGGTATCGGGCATGCCTACTATCCTCGGTCTCCCACGTGGCCTCCTCAATTCCATGCTTAGACCATTGGACCTTTACTAACGGAATCACTTTCCGTCGCAATTGTTTCACTCGTCGCTCTAGTATGGTTACCGGTTGTTCTTCATACGTAACATCTTCATTAACTTCAATCTCTTGATAGTCAATAACATGGCTAGGATCGGGAACATACTTGCGTAGTTGCGAAACATGGAATACATCATGAACATGGCTAAGCGTTGGAGGCAACGCTAGTCGATAAGCTACATCGCTTACCTTGTCCAGGATCTCGAAGGGGCCAATATAACGAGGACTAAGCTTCCCCTTCTTAGCAAACCGAAGAACACCACGAGTCAGTGATACTTTCAACAACACATGGTCTCCCGCCTGGAACTCTAACGGTCGACGACGAACGTCGGCATATGACTTTTGTCGACTCTGAGCAGTCAACAACCTTTGCCGAATAATTGTGACTTTTTCCCGTGTTTGAACCACCAAGTCCGGTTCTACTCCAAGTAATTCGTATGGCTCGTCCCAACAGATTGGCGATCTACACCATCTTCCGTATAATGCTTCAAATGGAGCCATCCCAATCGAACTATGCCAACTTTTATTGTACGCAAATTCAATCAATGGTAAATGAGTCTCCCAATCTTCTTTCCAATCCAACGCAAAAGCCCTCAACATGTCTTCCAGCATTTGGATCGTCCTCTCCGACTGTCCGTCTGTCTGGGGATGATAAGCGGTGCTGAAATTGAATTTGGTACCGAGTGCTCGATGTACTTCTTGCCAGAAATGCGACACAAAACGCCCATCGCTATCAGACACTATACTTTTCGGGGTACCATGGAGTCTCACAATTTCCGCAATAAATAACTGAGCCAACCTCTCTGGTCCCCAAGTATCTCTAATGCCCAGAAAGTGTGCGGATTTGGTTAGCCGATCAACGATTACCCAAATCATATTCACTCCAGTTCACGTCATTGGCATTCCCACAATAAAATCCATCGCTATATCTTCCCACTTCCATTCCGGAATTGGTAGCGGTTGCAATTTACCGGTAGGTCTCTGATGCTCCACTTTAACCTGCTGACAAGTCAAGCATTTCAACACGAACTCCGTTACATCTTTCTTCATGTTTGGCCACCAAAAATTTTTCTTCAAGTCCTTATACATTTTACTCATGCCTGGATGAATCGAGTATGGAGTAAAATGTGCTTCATTCAAAATCACTTGTTTGAGATCATCCCGATTAGGTACACAAGTTCTACCTCGAAATCGAAGAACTCCGTCTTCATCGATTAAGAATCCAGGAGCTTTTCCTCTAACACTGTCTTCCCGAAGCTGCACAATTGAGAGATCATCTAACTGTTTGGACTTAATATCTTCCATCACGGAGGACGTAATCTCAAGGAAACGCAATTGTCCTTGAGTTCTGTGAGGCCAAACTTCAATTTCCAGATCAATCAACTCTCGTCTAAGCTTCGGTTGAATGGTAAGTAGTTCCAACTTCTGCAACACGACTGACTTGCGGCTTAACGCATCGGCAACAACGTTCACTTTACCTGGATAGTAAAGAATGTCAAGATCATAATCTTTAAGCAATTCCAACCATCGCCGCTGACGCATATTTAGCTCCTTCTGCGTAAATATATACTTCAAGCTCTTATGATCCGTATACACTCGACAAGAAGAACCATATAAGTAATGCCTCCAAATTTTCAACGCAAACACCACAACGGCTAACTCAAGATCATGAGTAGGATAATTCATCTCGTATGGCTTTAATTGTCGAGATGCATAAGCCACTACCCTCTCATTTTTCATCAATACACATCCCAATCCTTGTTTAGAAGCATCACTATAAATAACGAAACCTTCCATTCCTTGTGGTAAGGCTAGGATCGGAGACGTAGTCAACCGCTTTTTCAACTCGTCAAAACTCTTCTGACACTCATCACTCCACTCAAATTTATGTGTCTTCTGCAATAATAAGGTGAGCGGTCGAGCAATTTTAGAGAATCCTTCAACAAATCGACGATAATAGCCTGCTAATCCTAGAAAACTCCGAACTTCCTTAACATTCTGTGGAGGCTCCCAAGCTAAGACTGCTTCAACCTTTTGAGGGTCTACTCGAATACCATCGGTTGAGATGATGTGTCCCAGAAAAGAAACTTCTCTAAGCCAGAACTCGCAGTTAGAAAATTTAGCATAAAGCTTATTAGCCCTCAAAATACTCAACGCTATCCTCAAGTGTTTGGCATGCTCCGTCTCACTTTTGGAATAGATTAATATATCGTCGATAAACACCACTACAAATTTATCGAGATATTCAATAAAAGTTTTGTTCATAAGCTGCATAAAGGCCGCCGGAGCATTTGTTAAACCGAATGGCATAACTACGAATTTGTAATGCCCATACCTCCTTCGAAATGCTGACCTGGGGATATCCGAATCTCGAATTCGCAGTTGGAAATATCCTGACCTCAAATCAATCTTGGAGAAAACCGTAGCCCCTTGTAATTGATCAAATAGATCATCGATTCTTAGCAACGGATACTTGTTCTTAATAGTGAGTTTATTCAACTCACGATAGTCAATACATAGCCGTAAGGACCCATCTTTCTTTCGTACAAACAATACCGGTGTACCCCATGGAGACACACTAGGCCGAATATAACCTTTGTCCAACAATTCATCCAATTGTTTCTTCAATTCCAACATTTCCGATGGGGCCATTCTGTACGGTGCCTCGGATATTGGCGCCGCATTGGGCTCTAGTTCGATGATGAACTCTACTTCAGGATGTGTGGCAATCCCGGCAAATCATCCGGAAATACGTCTGGAAATTCATTCACAACTGGAACAGAGGATAACTGTCCCTCGCTAACTTCCGACTTCAACGCGTAACACCAATAACTGGTACAACCTTGTCGCAATAATTTCATCGCCTTCATGGCTCGAATAATCTTCCCAGAAGTACCAGGTTTCTGCCCTACAAAAATGTGTTCAGTACCATCCAGCACGACTATCGAAATTATTTTCCGACGATAATCTACTATCGCTCCATGCCGATTTAACCAATCATCACCGAGAATTAAATCCTCTCCCTTCATATCGATCACAATCAAATCGGATAACCAATCTTTACTGCCAATGGTTACAGGACAATTGGCGATCTCTAGATCCCCAACTATCTTTTCCCCACTTGGCAACCCAATAATAAAAGGTTCACATGTGGAGAGACCATCTAGGTCCAAACGATTCACACAAGACAATGATATAAAAGAATGAGTAGCTTCAGAATCAAAAAATACATCTACCGGGTACATCGAAATATAAACAATACCTGACGTAGTGGCAATCCCTACGTCATCAGTCCGCTTCATCTCATACAATCGGGGTGGGGCTGATCCAATGCTAGGTGCATCCTTATGCTCGGTTTTACCTCTGCCACTGCCGCGTCCGACACTCGGAGTTGGCTGACCCGTAACTGTGCCAGCCGGGGTCGGAGACTGTTTAGAGAAGATTCTGCCCACTGACTCACAATATAATGCGCGATGACCCTGCTTCCCACACTTAAAACAATCAATGGGGCGAGAAGTGCAACGAGAACTGACATGTCTCGGATTTCCACAATTAAAACAAACTCTCGGCACTCCTCCACTAGGTTGAGGGGAACCAACAGAAGATTGCACAGAAGATTGAGGCCTAGGCGATCCACTACCTCGGAAACTACCAGAAAATTTTGGTTTATTCGAGCTCAAAACTGCAAGAACCGGAACTGACACCATCTCTTAAGCAAGTGCTCTATCCTGATATTCTCTAAAAGTAGTACACCCAAGGCCCGCCATATACTTTCGGACCTCCGGTTTCATCCTTGCATCGAAATGAAGTATTTTGTCTATCTCATCCTTAACCCGATCTTGGACATACACTAACTGCTTGTTGTATGTCTTGATTGCTTCAGAAATAGGAACATCTTCGGGTTGAGCTCTGAAGAACTCACTGACTCTTGCTAACTGTACTGGCGTTGGACAATATTGAGCTTCCATCAATTCTTTAAATTCTTCCCAAGTGACATCACGGTCCTTGGGCTTAACAGCTCGCCACCAGTCCGAAGCGTCATCAACCGGCATATATTGAGCAATCGGGACTCTCTTGGCTTCACGACAACCAATACCGTCAAATATCTTCTCCAGCTCAACTAACCAATGATCCCAGTTGTTCGCATCACTGGAACCATCGAATCTGGGAGGGTTCATCTTCATAACTTCTTGAAGCCATCGATCCTCAACCGTCCTGCCAGCATTAATATTCTGCACCACTTGTGCTAGTTGGTGCACTTGTGTTACAACTTGTTGAAAAACGTTAGGCACTTCGGCCTCCAAGCCTCCATATGAACCTCCTGAAGGGATCGGGTCTGACCTAGTTGCAGAACGAGATGCCGATTCTGAAACGGACCTCTCGGACTCGGACACTACTACTCTGCCATAGCCTCGACCACGACTGCGTTGACGGATAGCTCTACCTCTCGGCATACTGAAGAATAAGAATGATTCAACAAGGAAATGATTACAATAATAGATTGCACAATATTAAGTTAATTATTTCCGAAGGAAAGAAACAACCAACATCCGAAGAGTCTTCCAGCACAGGCAACACGAGGTGGTAGCATGCCAATGATATCGTAGACAACAACTGACTCAATTTAATAGACCCAAAACACCGACAGCCTACGTACCCATAAACCTAGGCTCTGATACCATATTCTGTAACACCCCCATGATTTACGGAGATATTACAGCGCCGTAGATCCTTTTTGGAGAACCTACCAGGCTTAGACCCAAATAAAACACATTAAATACGACAAACATAAACTTTCATACATTCAAAACCAACTTCAATTTCAACATGACATACATCACAATACCAAACAACATATCATCCCGAGGAATCATAACCAATATGACCGTTCACCACGGGAATACAACAACATCATTAACCATTAATAATGACATGACATACAACCTTTGGGCCGATACCAGCGAGTACAAAACCAAAACACGACTTTAACAATGACCATACGACCACCAACTCAAAATGATGTACGATATCAATGCTGCCCACCAAGCTCGTGTCCGTCCTGTGCTAGTCCTCCCATTGGACCTGTACCTGAATACACAAAAGTATATCCACCCCATAAGGGGTCAGCAAGAAGCCGGTGCAAGTACAATGATTCTAGAATATGTACAACAAGTGAATAATCAACAAAAACCACAGAAATCATAGTGTCATCACAGATATTCCGGAATACCACATCACAGTTATCATCACAAAACAACCTCCCGAGCTATACTGGCCCTGTACCTCTCAAGCAAGATACACACCCCAGAGACACCTCGTCAGGCCCTCCCTGGTGTATAGCCCAACCGAGTGATCCGTAGGGATATGCAGCCTATCGGACCCCAGGGGACCCTCACTGGTTTTACTCGGCTAACACACACTCGATCAACAATTGGCACAAATTCCATTTTTACATATTCACATGAAGTACAGTAAACACAATCAAAGTACTTGCCTCAATTTGAACGACACGACGGATGAATGTACGGTCCGAATTTCCTTCAACGATTCAATCCTAACACATCGGAATACCGAATCAAAACACAACACCACGGAAATGGAAGAATTCACCCTAAGTCCTACCCTTAGAGACATTTAATCGAACACTACGGAGGCGACAAAGGTCGAACCCAAGAACGGATTAAAAACTCAGAATTTAATCCATAAACTTTGAGGGAAAACAAAGGAACATGATTACAATATCATAATCTAACATAATCCAAATCCAAAACGAACTTTAATTAAGAATTCCCAACAAACCCCAAAATTCTTTCAAATAACTTGAAGAACTTCAACCACATACCTTAATTCAACCAAGCGATGGATAATTCTTCAATAATGAACTTGATATCTTGATTCTATAGTGTTTGGAACATGTTTATGGCTTGATTTTGGAGTTTAAGATGAAGGATTCTAGGTGGAGGATGAAGGGAAGGTGCTAGAATGCCCAAAAAATCGACCAAAGGATATATATAGCTCCCGAAATGGGTTTTTTCAGTATTTCTGCACTTCCGGTCATGTCAAATGACACGGTCGAGTCAGGGGTCGTGTCACCCATCCAGAACGTTTTTGCTTAACCGTAATAGCTCGACACGCCCGCGTCAAATGACACGGCCGTGTCACTGCACCAGGGTCCGCTATTTCGACTATAACTTCTTCGTACGGATTCCGATTGACTCGCCGTTTGAACCATTGGAAAGCTAACTCAATTCTATACAATTCTGTAAAATTTTATAATTTTTAGATTTTTGTAGAATTTATGGTGATCGATCGAATTCAGCCCTTATGTAAATCACAATTCAGAAATATCTACTCTTATTCTATTAACACCCTTTTGGTAATACATTCATATCTTACGGCCATAACTCTCGAGTCACCACTTCTACATTCCGTCCAAAACAAACATACTCCGGAAATCACAAAACTTGACAATTACCATCCATAAACATTCCAATTCCGATCGTCAAAACACACGGTTCCAAATAACCATAATTCAACATGGAAATTACGAATAAATTCTCAACTAAATACATCCGAAACAACACACACACGAATACTAAAATACACGGATATTACAGAATCATCACAATTAAACGAAATCAACAAACCCATCATAAACAAGTCAACAAGAAGACAACCGAAACACATCTTATGGGTCGAACGGAATAACAAGGCTATACTACCTACGTGGAAAAAGCCATACGAGACCATCGGTCTCTTACACTATAAAGCCTCTACGGGGTTAAACAAAGGAAACCAACCTCCTATTTGATTAAGAGCAATCAAACACAAACACATAATTTGGCGAATCATGAAACTTCGAAATGATCAAACAATATAAAGAGCAATCAAGAATGTGAAGAACACATGAAGAAGATTTGAAGAACATTCAAACAATATGAATAACACTCGAAGAACTGACCTTACAAAGACCTTGCACCTTGCTCCTTGCTTCCAAGCTCGCAACCCTCAAAGTATATAATGAAGTATCAAAGTGAGAAATGAACACATGCTTCATCAAACTCTTATAGGAGAGTACTTCTCGAATAGAGTACAGGACATTATAAAATGCGTGCCGGATCTATCTTATCTCATTTAAATCACGTACCAAGATATTTTGAGCGCACGCTGTCTGGGTAGATAGTCTAAGACAGACAAGCACCCGGACTTAGTTGATCAGATCAGACCGATCAAATCAAACAATCGAACTCTAATATAACGGCCACAGTCCGATTATGAACGAACGGATGGATTGGACGGACCTATCCACCTGACACCAATTAAATGGGCGTCGAACAATCAACCAGACAGACTAGATTGGCCACGTGTATTCAAGTAGATAGACCAATTTTAATCAGACTCATGCGCGTCATCCAATCAGACACATGTATTCAAATTGAGTAGCTTCCGGATCAATTGACTGGATGCATGACCAATCAGAAAGCCGGATCCCTCGCGAGCTAGATCCAATCGTACGGCACAATCGGACATGGGTCACAGTTACCTTCAATCTAACGCAAGCTGGATCCAATCGGACACGGCAGGTCAATCGGATGGGGGCCACGGCTACCTTCAATCGGA
Organism: Orobanche coerulescens; assembly: GCA_033398695.1. Lineage (NCBI taxonomy): Eukaryota > Viridiplantae > Streptophyta > Magnoliopsida > Lamiales > Orobanchaceae > Orobanche > Orobanche coerulescens. Next base: position 115,163,572 of record CM065815.1, on the reverse strand, counting down.
CGCGGGTCGCGACTAGTTGCAATTGGATCAATCGGACAGAACGGGTCGATCTGACTGGATCAATCGGACAAGAGCTCCTTCTGATGCAAACAACTGGATCTGCGGGTTATTCGGACAGAACGGGTCACCCAGATTCGGCCCGCCACAAGCAGACCCGCGGGTTGTGCCTTGTGCCAAAATCAGTAAAAATATTTTGCTGAAGTAAGGACTCAAATGCGGGTTGATGAAGCCAGCAGCGGTTGTCCGCGCCACTCGGCCAAGTCACTTGTTATGCTATACATCGGATGCAGTTTTATATATAACTGTTGGTCCACTTTCTCTCAAATTCAAAAGATGAATCAGCCGATCCAAACGGTTTTATTTGAGTGATCAAATGACTAAGCCTACTCGTAGAGATTTATTAGAAGCCACGTGTCAAGAACAACTTTTCCACTTTTTTTTTTCTTTTTTCGATTTATTGTCTAAATAAACGAAAATTCGCCATGGACGATGCCACATATGTTTAAACAAACAAAATCCAACGAATGGGTATATTGGACCCAAACGTTGACTCAAACGCAACACTGATAATCTCGATTACTTGACCTCATTAACTCTCCAATTAGAAAAATTCTAATTAGAGAGTGGGGGACAAACTGTAGTGGACAAAATTTGTCAATCCAGACCAAGCCCAACAAAGTCTTTCCAACCAGCCCAACAAACCCAATTGACTAGACACTTTGTCTAAGATAAAATTCATTGGGCCCCTGGCTTGGAAAGATCCGCAAAACTAACCCGGATTTAGGGGTTTGCCACGTCAGCCACGCGTATTGGAATGGTCAGATAAAATGACTTTTGAGCCAGTCAAAAGTCAAAAAAGCATGCTAAAGTAACGGACGAATAGAGTTGAGGGCCAAGGAGGTCAACAACGGGCATGTGACAGACAAAGCGAATCAACAGGCATGTGACAGACAAAGCGAATCAACGGTCATGTGACAGACAAAGCGAATCAACGGGCATGTTCCAGACAAGCGAATCAACGTGACGGACGAATAAGGGAATAAGGATCCCAAGCTGTCCTATATAATGACAAGACAACCGACCCAATCGATTCATTGAATTCTAAGTCATTGTCTACTTAATTTACGCTCTCTAATAATTCTCTGTCATCCTCCTGCGCTCTCAACCACCGCCTTATCTCCTTCACTAGCCGGACGTACCTGACCGTCCAATATCACCGATCTCCGGCGCTCTCAACCACCGCCTTACCTCCATCACTCATCGGACGTACCTGACCGTCCAATATCACCAATCTCTGGCGCTCTCAACCACCGCCTTACCTCCATCACTCATCGGACGTACCTGACCGTCCAATACCACCAACATCATCAACTGCTCTATTATTTATTATATTTAATTCGTTTATTTCAACTTTATTCAATATAAAATTGCTTATTGACTTGAGCGTTGGAGGCTCTTCGGCTGACACCCCACCGGTGCTCTCTGAGGGCTCTTACGTGTTTTGTGTTGACAGGTTGCTAGTGCCCGGTTCAATCATCCTGACTGACGTGCCTGACGTCATCATCATCAATTGTAGGAATCACCCCTACAATTAGTAATATAAAAAAAATAAAAAGAAAAATGAAAAGAAGTATTCTTCTTCTTTGTACCTTATAATCAAAATACCCTGGTCTAGTTTCCTGACTCTCTCCCTCAAGGCATGCTGTCCAGTCAATTTGTTCAAATAACCTTGAATAAGAGTGTAAATTTAAGATTATAGAACATTGACTTTAATATTCGGCATGCATGTTTGCATCTATGTAATTTAAAATTCTTAGTAAACATACCTGATCTGGAGTCCATTCTGCTGGATCGTAAAAAATTTCCGCTCTAGCGGCAGCAAACGTCCACTGAAAAAGGATAAACAAGTAGATTATAATCATAGAAGTGGAAAGTGAAAAAGTTAAATAGGGCATTAATAGCCAAAGATGTAATCTTAGAGTATGTATATTATCATAGCAGATGACATATTAATTCAAGCATTGGGAGTGGAGTCTCTCTCAAAAGCTTAGCTCCGTGAAGGCTGTAGAGAACATTTGTATTGTATTAAATTAAGAACATTAAGCTTACATTTTCCACAGACATACGACAAATGACATTAGTCACATTACAGTTGTAAAGTTCATACTTTGGTATTCCACGGTACATGCAGTACATTACTCAGTCCCTTTCATCCGGCAACCATTACTCTTTAGTTCAGGTGCACACAAAGACTGGGATGATTAAGCATGTGTTTTTTAAGGTTAGAATGACAGAAAATACAACTATTCAAAAATCTTTACTTCATAAGATTTGATAAATGAAGGTTTAGTTTTTTTTCCTGTATAAAAGACATGAAGCTATAAGTTGTTGCAATGCCAATAAGGTATGGACCACCATGATCTTTTTTATAAGTTTATTAGTAATTATATAACGAAAATAGGCGAGAAAGTTTAAAAATGGCCAAAAATATATGGGCAAATACATTGGGGGTGAAATAACATGAACTCAAACATATAACTAATCACTTTATATATATATATATATAAAATTAAATAGTTAAAAAATGAATCAAAATCAATGTGTAAGTTTGATGAACCTACATCTAAGTTGTACTGTGAAGCTTTTTATCTCTTGTATGTGTTCTATGACTAAATCAAACCCCAAGGCTGGAATGGTAGAAGTCCTCAGGTGCAACTACTTTTAGTCATTGCTCACGCCATTCTGATCTGCTCCTAAACATTTTGATATTATGTTTCCACAGGAGGAACGAACTGAGGAAAAAGAGCTATCCAAAGTCAAGCAATCTAATGCCACCAAAGATAATGTGCCTCTAAAAGAAATGAGCATTCCAAAGACAAAAGAAACACAAGAAAAAGTGAATGTAACCTCAAAGGGAATCACTATTCCAGCAGCCAAAGTAGCAGAACAAGATACCGTAGTAGCTGTGAAGTCATAGCTATGTACACTCGGTCGTAGTTTTGCGACATCCATATTGTCTTTTGCATCAGTAAGCATCAAGATAAGTGTTTTAGTACAATCAGTTTGACCATTATTACCATCTTCACATGAGTGTTGCTCAAAGTTATTTTACCTTCCCAATACGTTCAGAGCGCAAGTAAAGAGTGTGAAGAGTTCTTGAGGCTTCTCAATAGAAAGGTAGGTCTTACTCGAGCTTATATAGCCATTTCTTCTGCAAAATGGAGTTTTTATTTGAAAACTATAGTATAAGGAAAAATGAAATAGCAATTTTGTGGAAGTCCAGAATTCTCACTTTGTTTTACACCTAAATGTTAATAACTGTTAAAAATATCTTACCATATGCTACTATTTTTTTGCTTTCGAATCTTGAGTCTAATGTCAGTCGAGATTTCCAGAATTCACATAACACATGAAACCCCGTTTATTTTAGAATTAAAATCGGACAGTAAGAAACGAACTTGAAATTTTCTTTCAGTCGCGACTCCAGCCCTCAGCCGATCGCCGCAGAATCGCCGCTCGTCTCCGTCGCCGCCAAACCCCCTGTTGAAGCCCGACTCCTTTACCTTTCCATCGGAAGTCCGAATCTGTAATTAGTGGAAGCCCGACCAGGAAGATTCACGGCGATAGTACAGTCGCTACTCTGAGCGATGACACCATCGACACTGTTGCTCCGTCCTCAGTCCTGCTAATCACCAGAGAAAGTCTCCACAAGAGAAGAGGCGAGGGGATTCCCTGGAGAGAGAGACAGACGACTTCTGAGAGAGAAAGATTGAGATGAGGAACCGACTTCTCACCGGGATAGGGATTTTATATCCCATCATTTTACCTAGATTTTAATTTTAGTCCCTAAAAGTTTTTAATTCTTTTAGTTTCACCCATGTTAAATTTGACCTTTTTACAGATTTCATCCCATAAGTTTAGCCTTTAAATTAAATCAAGTCGTCATCATTTTTATTTTTATTAAAATTATATTCTCTAATCAAATTAAATATTTATGCATATATTTATATTCCAATTATAGGATACGGGAATCAAGATCACGATTAGGACAATTCATAAGCATTCCAGCATCATCATTAATGTCATCTCAATTTCAGGTGGGAATTATTACTTGTCCATTTTAATTGCTTTATTTGGATTGTGTAGGTGAAGAGAACGAGTTGCAGGGCAGACCGACATATAATAAATATATTTAATGTTACGTATTTCTTTTAAATTTTGCTCAAGTTAATATGAAACAATTAACCTTGTTTTTGATAATTATTTTCCGCTGCTGGATTTTATGGTTGTATTTGAGATTTGAAATTGTTTTAAATTCCGCAAATATTTTAGAAAATATATGTTTCATAATGACTTGAAATTTCTACAAGTTTTCCTTATTATAAAAAAATATATTTATAAAATATATTAGAAAAATCTGGTCGTTACAATTGAAAACGATTTATTTGGCTAATTTGGCTGATGAAGAGGTAACATCTAAACCTCAAACTTCAGAAGGTTTCAGTTCTGACATATCTGAAGACATTGATCTTCATAAATCTGTAAATCAGCTTCTTAAAGATTTTGAAATCTTAAAATCAGCCCACCTGTCTGTTACAATCGAAAATGCACAGCTGAAGAATGAGAAAGTCCAGCTGAAAAACAATTTTGACAAACTTAGCCAAGAGTCAGCAAAGTTTAAAAACATCATAGCTGAGTTTGGAAAACAATCTGAAATTGCCCTGAAAAACTCAGTTGGAAATACCGCAGCTGAGGTTCACAAGCTGACTATTTTAAAAAGTGAAAAGTCAGCTGCACTTGCTCATATCAAAACTGAGCTTTCTAATTTAAAACAGCTAAACAGTGCTCAAGTTAAAGAGAAAACATATCTGAAAGCATCTATAACCTTGGATGATTTGTGTATAAACAAAAGGCCGCTTTATTTAAAATCAGGCCTTGGATATGACCCCAACACTCCCTCTAGCTCAAAAACCACTTTTATCAAGGGAGAAACTTATGTCCAGACTGCTGAGCCTATGAACAAACTTGTATTTCAAAATAGGCATCAACCTAGTCAAAAGTTTAGGCAACATCCAAGGTTTACAAGGCAGCTACCTAGATAGGAGACTAGGCAATGGCCAAGTCAGAAGCAGCAGTCAAAACATTATTTTAACTATTACCAAAGACTTCTCAAAAACAGATTTTAAAATGAGAGAGGTAAATGGAAACCTCAAGGTTATCCAAATATTCAAATAGAACAGTTGTGGAGACCCCAAAGCTCTAATAAATGGTCTCAGCCAAAATTTATGAATGGCCACACCAGAAACATTATGAGGCATATCCAGTCTACAACCCTAACCAAGAATATAGACCTAGACACTATGCACCTTATAGGAATAACTAACATTTTCAAAACACCCGGAGAAATAAATTCTCCAGTTCAGCCAACCACTCTCACCATCAGAGTTCTGGATCCACTTCATATGGGTCTCTTTGGCCCCATAAATCCAAGGACATTGATCGGAGGGAAGCATGCCTTAGTAGTAGTGGATGACTACTCCAGATATACGTGGGTTGTTTTCCTCTATAGAAAGAGTGAAACTTTAACAAAGTTACCTGAACTGCTGAGGAAAATTCAGAACGAGAAATCTCTCTCAATCATAAAATCAGATCAGACAGAGGTGGGGAATTTCTCAACAAGGCAATCACTGAATATAATGATCAGAATGGAATCCAGCATGAAGTTTCTACAGCAAGAACACCACTAGAGGTATCCATTTCAAGAAATAGGAACGATGATGAAAAATATAGTACAGTTTTCAAAAGTTAGTGATTTGTGGATCTGATTCAGTTAAAAATCGACAGATTCTATTTAGAATCAAGCGCTTCGATACCATTTGTTAGCCACAGAGTATACAGTAAACAATTCAGCTGGGAAAGATACAATAAGTTGTACGATTTTCGAAGTTAATTATGTAGCAGAAGTCTGTTTAGTGAGTTGCTGTAAATACAGCAACTAAGTATTCTCCTATTTGCTTGATGCGTACAGGGTTTAACAATGTATACTTAATAAATCACAGTAGAAGGAAAACAGTAGTTACAGAAGATAAATAACATACAGTTTAAAGTGGTTCCAGGTAAACCCCTCTACGTCCACTGGTCCTCCAAACAGGAGTAAAGAGTTTACTAAAATTACTACGTACACAACTACATGACTTTAACTAAACCTATCTCTTTATCGTTCACACATATTGATACAGGGACTGCAGCTTTGGGTCGTTCACACAGATTGACTTGAGCTATTTCGAGTTAATTCTTTCCACATAGATCGAAGCTTCGTCTTCAATGCTATTCTTCCCACACAGGTCGAAATACACAAGGTTCTTTAGTCCACACAGGGCTAATGATAATCTCAATGGTAAGGTAGAATAATTCCAAACAGCAACTTTATCTTTAATGAACAATCATTGTATGCTGTGTTGTTTTCGTTGAGAACTTAGTATATTTCTTCGCTAGGATATTGTTGTATGCTCACGAAATATACTGCTCTTGTAATCGCTAGAATGTCAGAGTAATCTATCTGAGTATGCGCGATAATGAATAACTTTTGTGTTTAAGTCCTCTGGCATGAGGGTACTTATAACCTTGAAAATGTATCCGTTATAAATGTAGCGATTGCTGGTTGTTGAGATGTTGACTTCTCTGATTGGCGGCTACTGAATGTTTGAATTAAAGCAGATCGCATTTAATATTTCAGACATCCTTTCTGTCTTTGCATAAAATGCTCTTCAGAGCATTCAGACTTGTCTCTCTCCAGCCGCATTAAATGTTGTCCTATTAACAATAAATGTTGCTTTTAACCGTGAATACTTTATGAATAAGCAATGTTTATCTCAACAGTTTATAGCTTATTCTATCAATCCTATTGGATGTGTTTTACTTTTCCCAAGTAAACACCTACAGCCTTACTGCTGTATCCAATGTACTCTCTTGTTGCTGTATGAAGTAGGCTCTGTATGATGGACTCTGTAGAAGATCTCTTTGTTGTATGGATGGGCTGTATGATGAATCCTCATAGCTTCCATACTTAACGATATACCGACCTCTTTAAGACTTCCTTGTTGTACGTTGGTAATTATCAAAACGGAAATATTTATCCTAGTATTACTAGTATTTTTCATATCAATTTTTAATTAAAATATATTTTCAAAATAAATTCATTATTATTATTATCCTTTTATGCTGAAAATAATTTTATACTATGAAATAAAAAGAATTAACGTCATATAACTACTTTCTAATAAAGTATTAAGCCTCATGTGTTTCATCTATATTTTTTAATAGAATATTAAGAGGTAATAATTCCACATATACTTTTTAATATAATATTAAGGGGCAATGTTCACCCTCTTAAAAGAAGGTGAACAGAATTGCTCTCTATTAATCTCGTCTATTAAGTCAACCAAACATTACCCTATATATAATCATATCTAACCTTGATCTCCATCAATAAGTTTGGAGAGTGTAATTGAATGTAATGATGAAAAATGTAACAAATATAGTTAATAGAGTAGGTGAGAGCGAAACTGATAGGTCACGAGTTTGATTCCCTCTGCCAGTATTTTCACGATTGAGCTTATCACACAAGGCTTGCCTAGTGTGGTCCCAATTGGCGTAGTTTACAGGTTATTATATTTAATTACAGAATTTATCCAGTACCCAGTCATCATAAAAAAATACTTTTAACGCGCATTAAAATGATCAATTTTATAAATAGGCATCTCTGATAGAATACAATCAATACTAAATTCTTATAGAGCTCAAATCTCTAGCCCCCTTGTTTGACTATTCTCCCTCTATTTAAATTCTTCTAGAGCTCATATCTATAGTCTTTTTTGGCCCTTCCCTAAGTTGGGCCCCTTGTTTGACTATTCTCCCTGTTTGATAAAATGAATCGTTTTTTTTTTTAAATTAAATATTTATATTACTCTACCTGCTTTCAAAAATAGATCGGTTGTTTCCTTTTGTAAATTAAATAAGCATATGATCCTCATATATTCTCAAAATATTGCATATTAACCCCTTGTGTTTTATCCGAACGATACAAATTACTCCTTGTGCACAAAAAGAAACGAAATGCGCCTTTTTGAAAATACACAGGGATTATGCATTTATTTAATATATACAGGGGATAATCGATTCATTTTTTTCAAAATACTGGGAGATAATATGGCTATCTAATTACACGAGAGTAAATCGTACATTCTCTAAAACACGGTAGGGTAATCTACCAAAAACTCAAAGACAATAAATGCATAAAGTCCATTATAATCTTCATGAATGGTAGCAACTTGAATTAATTTCAAGATATAAGGAGGTTTTCCTATTATAATAGGTTCCTCAAAAGGATTCCTCGCCTTTCCATCAAATATTCAGTCGGATACTCAGGTTCAAATAAACATGTATTCATTGTTTGTTCACTGACTTCATATAATTCAGAAAGTACTACTCTCTCCATCCCACCGATCTTGGTCCATATTCCTTTTTGGGCCGTCCCAAGATACTTGGTCATATTCTTTTTAAGACACATTTATCTCTCACAACTTTAAATAATATATATATATACCATCACTTTATACACTACTTTTCAGCTTTTCTTAAATCCCGTGCCGAAAAGCAAATGCTCAAGATGGGTGTAATATCCGCAATTTTGATTTCCGATAATTCTTTTTTTTTGGCGGAAGTCCATCTTAGCGACTCTAGTATGACCATTTCGTCATTCCTAAAATGATTAATTCTACACTTTTTGCAATCCGAGTTCATCTCGGTGTCGTTCTATTGAGTTCCGTGTTCTTAAGCGACTTTTTCACGTATTAGTTCGACTTTATAAAATCACCATTAATTCTTGGAAACTACAAAAATATTCTGACTCTTTTCAATATTATATAGCATCAAGTTAGCTTTCCAATGGTTCAAACGGTGAGTCAATCGGAGTCCGAACGAAGGAGTTATGGTCGAAATAGCTAAGACTGCAACGTGTGCCTTCTGGCCAGGCCGCGGCACAAAACTGTTTTGCTGGGCGTTTTTGGCCTTGTGCGGCGGCACACTCAGCCCGTGCCGCAGCACACGGTGCAGATTCTTCTATAACTGCGTTTTGTTGAGGAGAACAAGCTCATTTCTTCATTTCACTTCTTCCTCTCTTCCTTGGGCGATTTTGGGCGATCTTGGGGTGTTTTAATATCATCAAAACTCAGAGATTCTCATCTTCTTCAAGTTGTAGTGTGGATCAACAACATATTTGTGGATTCTTCATCCTAATCTAAGGTAACTTCTTCAACCCTTGAATTCGATTTTGAGTTGGAGCATGATGTTTTGGATGGTATAATCATGATTTATGATGGATATACGTATGATTATGAGTTTTTACTAGTTATCATCGTATTGTTGGAAGTTTTTCTCAAGAACACTCTGAAGGTTGACTTGGAATTAGGTTTTGCAATTTAATGATATCGTAAACTCGATTTGAGTATTCCTTTGGATTATCGATTGTATTGATGGTATTTTGGTGGATTGGATCATTCAATATAAGTTGGTTTTCGATACAAATGGGATTAGTTGTTTAGAATGGGATATTGTTTTAAAGGTGTTTGTCGAAATGCCTCAATCAGTTTGGATTTATTGTATCGACATCTTGAATTGGTTATGATCGCTATTGATTCGTATATTAAGCGAGTTGTTGATAATTGTGTTATTCAAGGTTGTTCGAGCGACAGGTAGTTTCCCTTAGGACGTTGTTCGAGAGAGGACGTTGTAACACCCCCAATATATTCAGGAATATTACAGCGCCGTAAATCCTTTACATAAGGATTTACAAGGCTGAAGAATTGAACAGACATTAAAAGGTATTAACGAATTGAAATGACGAAATTAAGATACAACAGTCCTGACCAAATACTGAATTGTACAAAGGGAACTTAATAATACATCACCAACTCAAATCCAGCATAAATAACTTCGTACTTGAGTACTTATTGAAATAACCAATAAACAACAGACAAATAAACCCGGCCGAAACATCACTCTGCACCCTCGTCGTCATGCAGCTCCAGTGGTTGTTTTCCCGCTCTCTGATCTGAACATAAACAAAATGTTCACCCCAGAAGGTTAGCACAACGATGCTAGTACAAGTACCACAACATATTATTTCAACGTCACACGCAGAATAATAATAATAAGGTAAATGATAAAATGTCCAACGAGTCTTCTCCTACGAGAAACTCAAACATAACATACACAACTGATGATCACAACATGATATCATAACATACACATGGTAATTTCGTCGATCCAGCGTTCACTGCCTAGAACCCACGATGATCCCGTCAGACCAACCCGTGGTGGAAAAACCCGTCCGATGATCCGGTATGCGCTAGCATAGATCCCCCGATGATCCCGTCGGACCAACACGAGGTGGACATACAATAACGACATACATGCACGAAAATATGTATAACAACAATACATAAAACAATTAAGGTACTTGCTTCGATTTGAAGACAAGAACAATACTTCCACGAAAACGAACACTCGAAGGTCGTCCTCCTCAATCAATCACGCAACAAGATCAAACCTTAACAAAAGAAATGATATAGGATTTATCTCACGTCGTACGAATGTTTAAAAATTCGATTTACGGCCAAAAGTTCATAAAATGAAATCTGCCTGAACTGCTTAGCGCACGCTAAGTACTCTGTGTAGCGTGCGTTAAGTCTGCTCGATAGTGCATGCAAACAACAAAGCCTAGCGTACGCTAACTATGCATGGTCAGTACTTCACTAATCAGTCGACTGACTTGTCTGATGGTCTAGCGTACGTTACGTACCAAACGTAGCGTACGCTAACTCGTGCTCGATAGCGCACGTTAATCTATATAGCTTAGCGTGCACTATCTGTGCATGGCAGTTTACTGCTGAGCAGTAAACTGTTCTCGCCATGATCGAAACAATGAAATCTTCCGTGATACTCCATGTTACCTCCATGAATATCATGTACATACGATTATGAATGATCTTACGGATAACAACAACTTCGGATTCAAGGATATGCATACCGTTATAAAACCATATTCCATTTCGACTACAAATCTTCATACGACAATTCGAAAGGCTTAACAGTTGATATCAACACCTTTATATCAATCAGTATTATCATGCTGAAGTTGTTAAACGTTCCATCTATACTAGATAAATCCTTCCATGATCAATCCTTTAGATTTATCTAACAACAATGATGTTAAAGTCAAGTCTAAGATTGCTATGAAGTCATCTACTAGATTCGGATTACCGATCATAGAAGCTTCCTTTACATATTCAATGTAATAAGATTCGAATCATGATGGTCATAATCAAGGTACTTAAGGCTTATTCATCTCAATATTCCAAACATGATGTATTTTGGATAATTCACTTATGAAAATCAATATCTCACAACTATGATCATCCAATTCTTTAGAATCCAACTCTAAGTCTGGATATAGGTTGAACATACCTTAATATGATGAAAATCACTGAACCGTAAGGTAGAATCCAACTCCGGTTGGTTGTATGCCACTCCAAGGTGCTATTCCACTTCAATGGTTACTCCCAAGTGATAACCAATATACAAAGACCAACAAGATGTGTTCTAAGTGTATAGAAGTATTATTACAGCTCTCTGGTCTCTCAGGAATGAAGAATGGACGAGTAAAATGTAAGCCAAAACGGGTTGTTGTCCCATTTATAATATTCTGCATTTTAACAAGTTAGCGCATGCTACTACGCTTTCCTTAGCGTGCGCTAATAATAGTTGACTTCAGAACTATCCAGGTTCATCCGCGGGAATCTTATCCGGACCCATGTCCCGGCTGGCGCATGTGCTAGCCGTCCCGCTCAATAATTGAGTCCTTAGCGCACGCAACTCCTACCTGCATAGCGTGCGCTAATAATAGCCCGATAGCGCACGTTAAGCTACATTCTTAGCATGCGCTATCACGAGGTTGCATGAGAAATTTTGCATGTTTCTATACTTATGTACAATGATATCAATGCAAGAAATATCATACTCCAATAATCACAACCACAAATCCGAATAATACAAGGTTTGAATACAGATGAAATACACCGTAATAAATCCGGATATTACATACTCTCCTACTAAAAAGGAGTTTCGTCCCGAAACTCAAGACGAAAATAACTCGGGATATCTAGACTTCATATCAGCTTCCATTTCCCAGGTGGCTTCTTCCATTCCGTGACGTGACCATTGAACTTTGACCAAAACGATTGGTTTGTTCCTCAGCTGCTTAACTCGACTCTCGAGTATCTTGACCGGTCTTTCTTCAAACGTCCCATCCTGCGCGACTTCGATCTCGCCGAAATCAATGATATGACTGGGATCTGGTATATACCTCCGTAACTGGGATACGTGGAACACGTTATGAACATGGCACAATGACGGCGGCAATGCCAATCTGTATGCCAACTCCCCAACTCTCTCGAGGATCTCAAATGGTCCGATATATCTCGGACTCAGCTTTCCTTTCCTTCCGAAACGAAAGATTCCCCGAGTAGGAGAAACCTTCAAAAGTACGTGGTCTCCAGTACTGAACTCCAATGGGCGACGGCGTACGTCTGCGTAAGATTTCTGGCGACTCTGGGCGGTCAAAAGCCTTTCACGAATCAAGGCTATCTTCTCTCGAGTCTGCACGATCAACTCTGGTTCTGTTCCGATCAAGTCTAACGAATCGTCCCAACATAGTGGCGATCTACATCTCCTTCCGTATAATTCCTCAAACGGTGCCATCTTAATGGAAGCATGCCAACTATTGTTGTAGGTAAATTCAATCAACGGTAGGTGAACTTCCCAATCGTTTGACCAATCTAAGGCACAGGCCCTTAGCATGTCTTCCACCGTTTGTATAGTTCTCTCAGATTGTCCGTCAGTCTGCAGGTGATAAGCTGTACTGAAGTTCAATTCGGTCCCCAAGGCCTTATGAACTGCTTTCCAAAAGTGAGACACAAAACGACCGTCTCGATCAGAAACAATGGTCTTCGGCGTACCATGCAATCGAGCTATCTCCGAAATAAATACTCGTGCCAACCTCTCTGGTCCCCACGTATCCTTAATGCCTAGAAAATGAGCTGATTTGGTTAAACGATCAACTATCACCCAAATCATGTTCATTCCTGTCCTGGTTCTCGGCATATTAGTGATAAAATCCATCGATATGTCCTCCCACTTCCATTCAGGAATTGGGAGTGGCTTCAACATTCCAGCAGGCCGCTGATGCTCGATCTTAACCTGCTGACACGTCAAGCATTTAGAGACATAGTCCGTTACATCTTTGTTCATGTTGCCCCACCAGAAATTCTGCTTCAAGTCCTTATACATTTTACTGGTGCCCGGGTGGATAGAATAGGGCGAATTGTGAGCTTCCTTCATAATTGTCTGTTTCAGAACATCATCATAGGGAACGCAGAGTCGGTTCTGAAATCTCAAAACTCCATCATCATGAATTATGAATCCGGGGGCCTTCCCTCTGATCACTTCATCACGTAACCGAATCATCAGAGGATCATCTGCCTGTCTAGATTTGATTCCTTCGGTTAATGATGAGGTTATCTCCATCACGCACAGTTGTCCTTAGAATCTTTGTAACCACACTTCAATTCCTTCTCTAATCATCTCTCGCTGAAGGCTAAGTTGGGAGGTCAGCGTCTCCAGCATCTGAATAGAAACAGGCTTGCGGCTAAGTGCATCGGCCACTACATTTGCTTTTCCTGGATGATACAAAATCTCCAAGTCATAGTCCTTGATCAGCTCTAACCATCTTATTTTCCGCATGTTCAACTCTTTCTGACTGAATATGTACTTGAGACTCTTATAATCCGTAAAGATCTGACAGTGAGTCCCGTACAGATAATGCCTCCAGATCTTCAAAGCAAAAACTACTGCTGCTAGCTCCAAATCATGTGTTGGGTAATTCACTTCATAAGGTTTCAGTTGTCGCGACGCATAAGCGATCACCTTATCATTCTGCATCAATACGCACCCAAGTCCTTGGTTCGAAGCATCACTGTAAACTATAAATCCTCCAGTTCCCTGTGGAAGTGATAGAATCGGTGCCATCGTCAATCTCTTCTTCAATTCATCAAAGCTAATCTGACACAACTCATTCCACTCAAACTTTTGAGTTTTCTGCAGGAGTCGAGTAAGTGGGTGGGAAATTTTTGAAAATCCTTCCACGAATCGTCGATAATATCGAGCAAGTCCCAAGAAGCTTCGGACTTCTTTCACGTTCTTTAGAGGCTTCCAATCCATAATTGCTTCGATCTTCTGAGGGTCTACTCGGACTCCTTTAGCTGACACCACATGGCCGAGGAACATTACTTCCTTTAGCCAGAATTCACACTTAGAAAGTTTGGCGTACAATTGCTCGTTTCTCAAAAGTTCCAATACAATCCGCAAATGCTGCGCATGTTCTTCCGGGCTCTTAGAATACACCAGAATGTCATCAATGAACACGACCACAAATTTATCCAAAAATTCGATGAACACACGGTTCATCAATTGCATAAATACAGCAGGTGCGTTAGTGAGACCAAACGGCATCACTACAAACTCATAATGTCCGTAGCGAGTTCTTAATCGTCATCTTGTTCAGCTCTCGATAGTCAATACACAGTCGGAGCGATCCATCCTTCTTTCAGACAAAAAGAACTGGCGCTCCCCAGGGTGAAACGCTTGGCTGAATATAGCCCTTGTCCAGCAAATCCTCCAGCTGCTTCTTCAGTTCGTACATCTCAGTAGGTGCCATACCATACGGCGCCTTAGAAATTGGTGTAGCTCCGGGTTCCAGCTCAATGGTAAATTCTACATCCCTTCGTGGAGGTAGTCCAGGTAACTCGTCACGAAATACATCTGGAAATTCATTCACAACAGGAATGGATGAAAGTTCCACAATTTCGTCTTCTTTCTTCATTGCATAACACCAGTATCCTATACAGCCCTGTTTCAACAATCTGACAGCTTTCATCGCTTTGATCAACTTTCCTGAGCTTCCCGGTTTCCACCCCTCGAACAATATTTCGGAACCATCGTCAACGATCAGCGAGATATTCCTCCTTCGGTAGTTCACAATTGCTCCATATCGATTAAGCCAATCGTCTCCGAGTATCAGGTCGTCTCCTTGCATTTCTATTACCATCAGATTTGAGAGCCACTCTCTGCCTCCAAATGATATAGGGAAATTTCTAGCTTCTAAGTTTCCGACAATTCTCTCTCCACTCGGTAAACCAACAACATAAGGTTCACAAGTATGAAAACCGAAAATATTCAGACGATTTATACAAGACAAAGATATAAAAGAATGCGTAGCTCCTGTATCGAATAAAACGCTAACTGGCTGGGAAAGGATCTGGACAGTACCTGATGCGACAGCAGCATCCTGATCATCTGTCCTCCTCATCTCGTACAGACGTGGGGGAGCAGATCCGGCACTCGGTGTCCCCTTTTCGGTCCCATTGTCCTCTGCCTCGTCCGCGGCGAAAATTCTGAGGCATCTGAACACTTTGCTGCGTCTGTTGGATACTGGCTTCCTTCTGGACTGGCTGTGGTGTACGGGCACTAAAAGACTTTGTAGCCTCTTCACAAAACACTGTCCGATGACCCTCTCGTCCAGAATCAAAACAAGTCACGGCAGGAAGGGGGCAATTTCGTCGATAGTGCCCCGTCTGGGCGCAGTTAAAGCATTTCTTGGTAACATCAGTAATAGTTGATGTCACTCCGAAGTTCTTTCCGCTCCTAACTGGGTGCGGAGGTTTCTTGAAAGAGTGAAAAGATGACTGGGCCTTACGGGGCCCGCTGTTCTTGTGCTCTGTAAAAGTACCAGAGACTTTCTGTTTCTTGGACTCCGAAAATTTCTCCATAGCTGCTTCCTTGATCTCATACGCCAACGCCTTATCCTGGTATTGACGGAGTGCGGTACATTCAAATCCGGACATGTACCTCTGGATTTCTGGTTTCATCCTCATATCGAAATGGATCATCATTTCTGCATCTGTTCTGACCAGATATCGAACAAATGCCAGCTGTTGGTTAAACGTCTTAATCGCGTGGGATACTGGCACATCAGAAGGCTGAGCGGAGAAAAACTCCCGAACTTTGGCTTCCCTCACAGGACGAGGGCAATACTGAGCTTCCATCATCAATCTGAACTCTTTCCAATCGGCATCATGGTCTACAGGCCAGGTGGCTTCCCACCATTCGGACGCTTCCCCTATCCGAAAATATTGAGCGATAGAGGCTCTCCGGTCGTCTGGGCAGTTAATTCCGGCAAAGATTTTCTCCAGTTCTTTCAACCAATGATCCCAGGTGGGAGTCTCAGAAATACCGTTGAATTTGGGTGGTTGCATCTTCGCCACCTCTTGCAGCCACCGGTCACCTCGATTTCCCATGTCTGGGATCCCTTGCTGTCTCTCTCCCTGCTGTAGTCCCACCGCCACTTGCATTCGGTCTACGACTTGGGAGAACTGAGTCATATGGTTCACCACTTGACGAAGGATCTCTGGTACAGCGGGATCTGGTTCGTTATTAATAGATTGTTGCGGCTCGCCTGAGCTATGACTGGCCTGGTTAGAAGGCGACGCTTCCCTTTCAGCATTTCTCCATCCGCGTCCACGACCGCGACCACGTCCATGTCCGCCTCTCAACATACTGTAAGCATAAATACTTAATATACAGGAAACAACATCGTTCTAATATTCGAGTGTAAAGAGACACAATATGTAAAGAACGAGATAGAGTTTAGGAACTTACAACCACCGTTTGCATGAAGACGTAGGCAGTGCAGTGATGTCATTCACAGCCGGTTACCTCAAAAGATATAAATGACCCCTATTTTAACCCAACGGGCAAGATATCCATAATCTTAGCTCCGATACCATATTCTTTAACACCCCCGATATATTCAGGAATATTACAGCGCCGTAAATCCTTTACATAAGGATTTACAAGGCTGAAGAATTGAACAGACATTAAAAGGTATTAACGAATGGAAATGACGAAATTAAGATACAATGATCGACCAAATCGAAAGTATAATTGTACAACGGGAACTTAATAATACATCACCAACTCAAATCCAGCATAAATAACTTCGTACTCGAGTACTTATTGAAATAACCAATAAACAACAGACAAATAAACCCGGCCGAAATATCACTCTGCACCCTCGTCGTCATGCAGCTCCAGTGGTTCTTTTCCAGCTCTCCTGGATCCTGAACATAAACAAAATGTTCACCCCCGAAGGGGTTAGCACAACGATGCTAGTACAAGTACCACAACATATTATTTCAACGTCACACGCAGAATAATAATAATAACGTAAATGATAAAATGTCCAACGAGTCTTCTCCTACGAGAAACTCAAACATAACATACACAAATGATGATCACAACATGATATCATAACATACACATGGTAATTCCGTCGATCCAGCGTTCACTGCCTAGAACCCACGATGATCCCGTCAGACCAACCCGTGGTGGAAAAACCCGTCCGATGATCCAGCGCACGCTAGCATAGATCCCCCGATGATCCCGTCGGACCAACACGAGGTGGACATACAATAACGACATACATGCACGACAATATGTATAACAACAATACATAAAACAATTAAGATACTTGCCTCGATTTGAAGACAAGAACAATACTTCCACGAAAACGAACACTCGAAGGTCGTCCTCCTCAATCAATCACGCAACAAGATCAAACCTTAACAAAAGAAATGATATAGTATTTATCTCACGTCGTACGAATGTTTAACAATTCGATTTACGGCCAAAAGTTCATAAAATGAAATCTGCCTGAACTGCTTAGCGCACGCTAAGTACTCTGTGTAGCGTGCGTTAAGTCTGCTCGATAGCGCACACAAACAACAAAGCCTAGCGTACGCTAACTATGCATGGTCAGTATTTCACTGATCAGTCGACTGACTTGTCTGATGGTCTAGCGTACGTTACGTACCAAACGTAGCGTACGCTAACTCGTGCTCGATAGCACACGTTAATCTATATAGCTTAGCGTGCGCTATCTGTGCATGGCAGTTTACTGCTGAGCATTAAACTGTTCTCGCCATGATCGAAACAATGAAATCTTCCGTGATACTCCATGTTACCTCCATGAATATCATGTACATACGATTATGAATGATCTTACGGATAACAACAACTTCGGATTCAAGGATATGCATACCGTTATAAAACCATATTCCATTTCGACTACAAATCTTCATACGAAAATTCGAAAGGCTTAACGGTTGATATCAACACCTTTATATCAATCAGTATTATCATGCTGAAGTTGTTAAACGTTCCATCTATACTAGATAAATCCTTCCATGATCAATCCTTTAGATTTATCTAACAACAATGATGTTAAAGTCAAGTCCAAGATTGCTATGAAGTCATCTACTAGATTCGGATTACCAATGATAGAAGCTTCCTTTACATATTCAATGTAATAAGATTCGAATCATGATGGTCATAATCAAGGTACTTAAGGCTTATTCATCTCAATATTCCAAACATGATGTATTTTGGATAATTCACTTATGAAAATCAATATCTCACTACTATGATCATCCAATTCTTTAGAATCCAACTTTAAGTCTGGAGATAGGTTGAACATACCTTAATATGATGAAAATCACTTAACCGTAAGGTAGAATCCAACTCCGGTTGGTTGTATGCCACTCCAAGGTGCTATTCCACTTCAATGGTTACTCCCAAGTGATAACCAATATACAAAGACCAACAAGATGTGTTCTAAGTGTATAGAAGTATTATTACAGCTCTCTGGTCTCTCAGGAATGAAGAATGGACGAGTAAAATGTAAGCCAAAATGGGTTGTTGTCCCATTTATAATATTCTGCATTTTAACAAGTTAGCGCACGCTACTAAGCTTTCCTTAGCGTGTGCTAATAATAGTTGACTTCAGAACTGTCCAGGTTCGTCCGCGGGAATCTTATCCGGACCCATGTCCCAGCTGGCGCATGTGCTAGCCGTCCCGCTCAATAATTGAGTCCTTAGTGCACACAACTCCTACCTGCATAGCGTGCGCTAATAATAGCCCGATAGCGCTCGTTAAGCTACATTCTTAGCGTGCGCTATCACGAGGTTGTATGAGAAATTTTGCATGTTTCTATACTTATGTACAATGATATCAATGCAAGAAATATCATACTCCAATAATCACAACCACAAATCCGAATAATATAGGGTTTGAATACAGATGAAATACACCGTAATAAATCCGGATATTACAGACGTATCATCACCGGTGTTAAGTTAAGTTGATTCTTACTCGGTTAAAAGGATATTCATTCCTTTCATTGTTGCTCATTCATAATCATAATTCATTCATAACGTATTAACCGTATTGAGACTTGTAATTGTCAAATAATCACTTCATTCACGAGGAACAACGGTTCCAATCATTCATTGAGCTATCATTCACTTCACTATTATTTCATATCGGTGAGTCACTCTTGACTTTGTCGGATTGTCATTCATTAATATTTCTTCATGGTCATTCTTGATCATATGACCTTCTGGGTTCATATTGCGTGGCCGGGTGGGGATGTGTGGAATTTTTAGTCGGGCACGTGATGGTCATGTGTTGGGTTCACCGACACATTGGACTGTGCACACAGTAACGTACCTCCGTGAGACTAGTTAGGTACAAGGATGAGTGTGTCCGGACACTCGTCTTGTGCACTTGCACATACCATTACGGGCGTACATGATGCCTCTCTTTAGCGTCATTTCATAATTAAGATATATCATGATTGTGTTTATTCAACTCTTGAGGATTGTTGTTCTGTGTAACTGACTGTAACACCCCCAAAACCGACCGGGAATATTACAGCGCCGTGGGCCCCATATAGGAACCCACAAGGCTAAAATCATTTTCGCAAACGTTTAAAAATGTCAAAAATCCCTTTGAAAGTACACACACACGCAGCGGATAAAAACACAGTTCAAAGAATACCGAAAGCCATTTTAAATATACACACGCAGCGGATAAAAACACAATTAATTACATTTGCAGCCGAATTAGAAAACCAGAAAAGAATACACAATCCCAACAATCACGCCATAGCCAGTATCACCGGAAAGCTCATCCCTTCACGACCGCTACTAGCTCGAACTCCGAGTACCTAAAAGATAAAGCCCACGACGGGGTCAGTCATAATACTCAACAATGATAACGATCACATCACAAAAACAATACATATCAATGTAATCTACAGAGTAAGAGCATTCCCCATGTATTTTACCGAAGTAACCTTACCAACCTGTCACAACCATAACAATCAATTCTTACCATATCCCACGCCTCGTGTCCTTAAGTAACGAATGAATTCAAATGTAATCACACATCGTATCCGAAACACTACCAGAATTCCAAACATAGACATATCTCGAGTATAGAATAATCTGGCCAAGTTCAACTGTGCTGGCTGGGTCGCACAATTGGATCCCAATACTGATAGGAACTGATATCACACGATACATCTGCAAATCAACTGTCCCGAAACAACGGAAAGTCCCGAATATCCATGCAAGCATGAATGCTCACACAATGAGTAATGATAAACAATCAATGCATCACAACAGAAGTATCAATGACATGATATTTCCACACAAGATCGACAAAGGATCAACCACGAACGAGAATACCATTATGTGGTAACTCCAACAAGATCAATGAAGAATCAATAACCGAGAATACCGACGACACGGTAAGGATCAAGGAAGAATCAATAACCGAGAATACCGACGACACGGTAAGGATCAAGGAAGAATCAATAACCGAGAATACCGACGACACGGTAAGGATCAAGGAAGAATCAATAACAGAGAATACTGACGACACGGTAAGGATCAAGGAAGAATCAATAACCGAGAATACCGACGACACGGTAAACTCTAACAAGAGCAATAAGGAATCGGAAAACGAGAATACCGACGACACGGTAAACTCCAATAACATCAATTAAGGACTAATAACCAAGAATACCAACGGTGAGACAACTCCCAAATGGAATCAATAAGGATCAATAACGAACGAGATTACCAATGACAGGGTGAATTCCAAACGAGATTTATAAAGGATCGATATCAATGAGTTGACCATCGATAAGGTAACTCCAAACGAGATCAGAAAAGAATCAACGGGGACAGATACACGAGAGAATAAAATCGTCAACCATATACAAATCATATATACGGGATTTCAAAGACAACCCGAATATCGAATGCACCCGATTATACATGGGTGTGAGCGACCAATCAATAAGACTCAAGATAGACGTCACGATACGCTCGATCCGGACATGTGTCCGTGTACAAGCCAACCACGGTATTGATCGGATACTCGTCTGGTCTCGTACCTAATCGGCCTCACGAAGTCGTCTCGTGTGCACGGTTCAATATGAGGTCGAAACCAACACCGCTACACGTGCCCGTCCGAAAATCCTACACATGAGCGATCGAACATATCGACTCCGGATATGCCACGATACAACATGACAACAAATCTCAAAGAATCGCATATCCATCAAGGATCGAAGACTTCCCAAAAGAGCAACAATAACTCGATCATGAAAGACCGACACGACCACAATGTCGTATTTCCACCGCATAACATCCACATCATGCTCCACAATGCATATAATATTAACACATAAACCCCAAGGCGTGACCAAGGGTCACGGAAGCATCTCACAGAATACCCCGGAACATAGGTGCCATATAGGTCTTATCCCTAACACGATTCATGATATCACAAAATACCCCAAGGTCGCAACCAAGGGTCACGAAAGTATCCACACAGAATACCCCAAACATAGGTGCCATATAGGTCTTATCCCCTAACACATCGGCCCAACAGATCACAGCTCAAAGGAAGAGCACATTACAAAACGTAACAAACAATGGTGCACACTCACCGCATGAAATATCAACACACACATGCAATAATGCAACATGATGATTATCATAATCTAACAATATTAATTTACCTCAAGCTGGAGACGCCAACCTTTCCACGACCAACTGCCCGAGCGAATACACGGTTTATCCGACAATCCAAAATGAAGTACAGTCCATAACTAATACCAAACCACCATCCCAATTTCAACATCGACACGATAACTAACCTTGATATCCAACTTCTCATGCAATAGACCAAATTACAATTCACGTTCCCATTTCCACTAGACATCCTTAAAATCATATACATTATGATTTATCTTACATACCACCATTCCGACAATTCATATATTCCATAATACCATTGCTATATGAATCATAAATGAAATGAAAACGAAATCATTTATTAACATTATGAACTGAGCAAGCATAACTTGCCTGGATACCCATACGATGAAGCCACCATCAATCCCGCCGTCTTCGTCTACAAGCTCCGCAGCACGATGGTTAACTTCAACGATCACTAAACGCAACCTAATGCAATAATCGATTAACGATACGTTCAATAACAATCAACAACCGAAATGACCAACTAATCAAACTCGATGGTTCAATGGTATCTCGATCATATGAAACCAACCCATATCAACTCTTAACAATACGGACACAAGTCGAAATTCGGTGTTCAATAATCCAAACAATGTCTTCAACATATAGTTCATATAACCGCAAGAATCGTAACAACAAAACCATAATCATCTTCATACGAATCCTTCTTCAACGATAACATCAAAATCCGAATTCAATGAGAGGATTATCAACATACCTCTAGAAGATGACATACACAAGTAATCACTTGTTTTGAATAGCACGGTGCGAAGAAATCGACAAAAGGGAAGGGTACCGATTCAACTTCCTTCAAAAGTTCATTCCTAAATCACAATAATATCAATTCAATCACCATCCATGCGAAAACGTATAGAATTTCCCAAGTTCTTCTCATTGAGGCATTTCATCGAACACTTTGAAGGCATAATCCAATTTAATCGTTTTAACGAAGAAATACTCGAATTTGTTCCACAAAACTTCAAGAGTATTGAATGATTACGAGTATACAATCAAGTTCTATCAATAATCCGAATCAAAATGGAGCAAATCGGCCAAAACACCAAGAAACCTCAAGAACATCCAAAAATCAAGAGTTCATGTGTTCTTACCTTCGATCCGGGTGGAGGATGATGTTAATCCATGATTCCAACTTCCAAAACATGTTGTTATAAGTTGATTCTACTCAAAACCATCATATTTGCTGAAGAAATCGCGGAAGAAACGAAGAAAAATGGAAAATGATAAGGGTGACTCGGTCCAGGCCTTATATAGGCCGATACCTGCCGGCCAGTTACGTACGTAACCGGCCGTGGCTTACGTACGTAACCGGCAGCGGCCTACCTCCTGTCCAGTTTGTTCGGCACCCTTACGTACGTAACCGGCAGCTGGCTTACGTACGTAACTGGCCCTTACGGCCGTAACCGGCCACTGCCTTACGTACGTAATCGGCCAGTCCTAGCCCCCAGCGAGTCACTGCCGACCATGCTCGGCCATCCCAACGAGTCACGTCCGGCCATGCTCGGCCATCCCAACGAGTCACGTCCGGCCATGCTCGGCCATCCAGGTCATCTCGGTCACGACTCGGCCAGTCGCCCCGTAACGTACGTAACACTTGTTCCGTTGCGTACGTAATACGTACGTTGACTTGCTACAGTACTATACTCGTATTACGTACGTAATACACCCTGTATAACGTACGTAACTCCATCCGTTGACTCACCTGTCCACATCCGCGCCGAAAGCTGCCGACACCGGGCCCAACTGTCTGATTCCTCTTGTTACGTACGTAATACCTTACGCTTAACGTTCGTAACACGTACCACTTAGCGTCGTTATCTCAAAGTCTTAACGTCGTTAACGAGATCCATACTTAGTTTCCGGCAATTCACCCAACGTCTCGACATAACAAATATGAAGATACGACATACTGAACACATATACGAAATCCCGAAAATATTCTCATACGGTACGTCTGATGCACGATATCCTCAATTACAACTGTCGACCAAGTACGAAAATCAAACAAATACTCATACGGTATATCCGACATCGAAAACACAACAAGCATGTAATATCCTAGAATCAAAATACCCTCGATAGACATACTGGCACGACTGTCACGGTTTCCAAAATTATCCACTCATATCGTGTCGGTCCCACACTGTACAGTACGTCCCAGATAAAATAATGCGAAAAATTCATAGTGAAATTCTAGGATATTACATATACACCCACTTAAATAAGTTTCGTCCTCGAAACTCAACACCTGTCATAATCAGTATATCAATCCCGAAATATCTCAAAATCACGACACCGTACTCAAATAATCATCATCAAAACTGAAATAACTGAAAGAACATACTTACAGGTCCGTGAAGTCGATGATCTTCCGTGATACCAGCATACGACTCCCATACAAAGTCTCAACACACCGGCATCGCAAATACAATAATTTGAAAATATTTCAAAAATTTTGAAACCTCCAAAATCATAGGAACCCACAAGGCTAAAATCATTTTCGCAAACGTTTAAAAATGTCAAAAATCCCTTTGAAAGTACACACACACGCAGCGGATAAAAACACAGTTCAAAGAATACCGAAAGCCATTTTAAATATACACACGCAGCGGATAAAAACACAATTAATTACATTTGCAGCGGAATTAGAAAACCAGAAAAGAATACACAATCCCAACAATCACGCCATAGCCAGTATCACCGGAAAGCTCATCCCTTCACGACCGCTACTAGCTCGAACTCCGAGTACCTAAAAGATAAAGCCCACGACGGGGTCAGTCATAATACTCAACAATGATAACGATCACATCACAAAAACAATACATATCAATGTAATCTACAGAGTAAGAGCATTCCCCATGTATTTTACCGAAGTAACCTTACCAACCTGTCACAACCATAACAATCAATTCTTACCATATCCCACGCCTCGTGTCCTTAAGTAACGAATGAATTCAAATGTAATCACCTGTACTGTATCCGAAACACTACCAGAATTCCAAACATAGACATATCTCGAGTATAGAATAATCTGGCCAAGTTCAACTCTGCTGGCTGGGTCGCACAATTGGATCCCAATACTGATAGGAAATGATATCACATGATACATCTGCAAATCAACTGTCCCGAAACAACGGAAAGTCCCGAATATCCATGCAAGCATGAATGCTCACACAATGAGTAATGATAAACAATCAATGCATCACAACAGAAGTATCAATGACATGATATTTCCACACAAGATCGACAAAAGATCAGCCACAAACGAGAATACCATTATGTGGTAACTCCAACAAGATCAATGAAGAATCAATAACCGAGAATACCGACGACACGGTAAGGATCAAGGAAGAATCAATAACCGAGAATACCGACGACACGGTAAGGATCAAGGAAGAATCAATAACCGAGAATACCGACGACACGGTAAGGATCAAGGAAGAATCAATAACCGAGAATACTGACGACACGGTAAGGATCAAGGAAGAATCAATAACCGAGAATACCGACGACACGGTAAACTCTAACAAGAGCAATAAGGAATCGGCAAATGAGAATACCGACGACACGGTAAACTCCAATAACATCAATTAAGGACTAATAACCAAGAATACCAACGGTGAGACAACTCCCAAATGGAATCAATAAGGATCAATAACGAACGAGATTACCAATGACAGGGTGAATTCCAAACGAGATTTATAAAGGATCGATATCAATGAGTTGACCATCGATAAGGTAACTCCAAACGAGATCAGAAAATAATCAACGGGGACAGATACACGAGAGAATAAAATCGTCAACCATATACAAATCATATATACGGGATTTCAAAGACAACCCGAATATCGAATGCAGACCGATTATACATGGACTGTGAACGACCAATCAATAAGACTCAAGATAGACGTCACGATACGCTCGATCCGGACATGTGTCCGTGTACAAGCCAACCACGGTATTGATCAGATACTCGTCTGGTCTCGTACCTAATCAGCCTCACGAAATCGTCTCGTGTGCACGGTTCAATATGAGGTCGAAACCAACACCTGCTACACGTGCCCGTCCCGAAAATCCTACACATGAACGATCAGAACGTATCTGACTCCAGATATGCCACGATACAACATGACAACAAATCTCAAAGAATCGCATATCCATCAAGGATCAGAAGACTTCTTAAAAGAGCAAGAACTCGATCATGAAAGACCGACACGACCACAATGTCGTATTTCCACCGACAATGATCCACATCATGCTCCACAATGCATATAATATTAACACATAAACCCCAAGGCAGCAGCCAAGGGTCACGGAAGCATCTCACAGGAATACCCCGGAACATAGGTGCCATATAGGTCTTATCCCCTAACACAGTTCATGATATCACAAAATACCCCAAGGTCGCAACCAAGGGTCACGAAAGTATCCACACAGGAACACCCCGGAACATAGGTGCCATATAGGTCTTATCCCCTAACACATCGGCCCAACAGATCACAGCTCAAAGGAAGAGCACATTACAAAATGTAACAAACAATGGTGCACACTCACCGCATGAAATATCAACACACACATGCAATAATGCAACATGATGATTATCATAATCTAACAATATTAATTTACCTCAAGCTGGAGACGCCAACCTTTCCACGACCAACCGCCCTGAACGAATACACGGTTTATCCGACAATCCAAAATGAAGTACAGTCCATAACTAATACCAAACCACCATCCCAATTTCAACATCGACACGATAACTAACCTTGATATCCAACTTCTCATGCAATAGACCAAATTACAATTCACGTTCCCATTTCCACTAGACATCCTTAAAATCATATACATTATGATTTATCTTACATACCACCATTCCGACAATTCATATATTCCATAATACCATTGCTATATGAATCATAAATGAAATGAAAACGAAATCATTTATTAACATTATGAACTGAGCAAGCATAACTTGCCTGGATACCCATACGATGAAGCCACCATCAATCCCGCCGTCTTCGTCTACAAGCTCCGCAGCACAACGGTTAACTTCAACGATCACTAAACGCAACCTAATGCAATAATCGATTAACGATACGTTCAATAACAATCAACAACCGAAATGACCAACTAATCAAACTCGATGGTTCAATGGTATCTCGATCATATGAAACCAACCCATATCAACTCTTAACAATACGGACACAAGTCGAAATTCGGTGTTCAATAATCCAAACAATGTCTTCAACATATAGTTCATATAACCGCAAGAATCGTAACAACAAAACCATAATCATCTTCATACGAATCCTTCTTCAACGATAACATCAAAATCCGAATTCAATGAGAGGATTATCAACATACCTCTAGAAGATGACATACACAAGTAATCACTTGTTTTGAATAGCACGGTGCGAAGAAATCGACAAAAGGGAAGGGTACCGATTCAACTTCCTTCAAAAGTTCATTCCTAAATCACAATAATATCAATTCAATCACCATCCATGCGAAAACGTATAGAATTTCCCAAGTTCTTCTCATTGAGGCATTTCATCGAACACTTTGAAGGCATAATCCAATTTAATCGTTTTAACGAAGAAATACTCGAATTTGTTCCACAAAACTTCAAGAGTATTGAATGATTACGAGTATACAATCAAGTTCTATCAATAATCCGAATCAAAATGGAGCAAATCGGACAAAACACCAAGAAACCTCAAGAACATCCAAAAATCAAGAGTTCATGTGTTCTTACCTTCGATCCGGGTGGAGGATGATGTTAATCCATGATTCCAACTTCCAAAACATGTTGTTATAAGTTGATTCTACTCAAAACCATCATATTTGCTGAAGAAATCGCGGAAGAAACGAAGAAAAATGGAAAATGATAAGGGTGACTCGGTCCAGGCCTTATATAGGCCGATACCTGCCGGCCAGTTACGTACGTAACCGGCCGTGGCTTACGTACGTAACCGGCAGCGGCCTACCTCCTGTCCAGTTTGTTCGGCACCCTTACGACGTATCGGCGGTGGCTTACGTAATCGGCCCTTACGGCCGTAATCGCCACCGCCTTACGTACGTAATCGGCCATCCTAGCCCCCAATAGTCACCGCCGACCATGCTCGGCCATCCCAACGAGTCACGTCCGGCCATGCTCGGCCATCCCAGCGAGTCACGTCGGCCATGCTCGGCCATCCAGTCATCTCGGTCACGACTCGGCCGATCGCCGTAACGTCGTAACACTTGTTCCGTTGCATTTAATACGTGCGTTGACTTGCTACGATTATACTCGTATTACGTCGTAATACACCTGTATAACGCACGTAACTCCATCCGTTGACTCACTGTCCACATCCGCACCGAAAGCCGCCGACACCGGGCCCAACTGTCGATTCCTCTTGTTACGTCGTAATACCTTACGCTTAACGTCGTAACACGTACCACTTAGCGTCGTTATCTCAAAGTCTTAACGTCGTTAACAGATCCATACTTAGCCGTTTCCGGCAATTCTGTCCCAACGCGTCTCGACATAACAAATATGAACATACGACATACTGAACACATATACGAAATCCCGAAAGTATTCTCATACGGTACGTCTGATGCACGATATCCTCAATTACAACTGTCGACCAAGTACGGAAATCAAACAAATACTCATACGGTATATCCGACATCGAAAACACAACAAGCATGTAATATCCTAGAATCAAAATACCCTCGATAGACATACTGGCACGACTGTCACGGTTTCCAAAATTATCCACTCATATCGTGTCGGTCCCACTCTGTACAGTACATCCCAGATAAAATAATGCGAAAAATTCATAGTGAAATTCTAGGATATTACACTGACCCCGTTGGGGGATGTTGTTTTCAGGTCATGGAAAGGTTAAGGCACGGGAAGAGAACGTTGACGGCGAGGAGTCCTAGTGATACTAGTAGGGGGGCCCAGTCCTTTCAGTCATTCATGTTTTCTTCATTTTATTCAACTGCAGATATTTCGTTTGAATACTCATTTTATTCAGTATTGTATATTTTTTCTTCATATAAAATATACATGTATTCTGTATTATCTTGGGTGTGTTGTATGAAACTCCTCATCGGAGTAATTAATGATATAATGTGGTTCTGTACTACAATTATATTATTTAATTCATTAAGTTTCATTTGCCTGGTGGCTCCCAGTTGGGGGTCCATGGCACTGTAATATCCACCTAGTTTGGGGTGTTACAAAGTTGGTATCGGAGCGTGGTTTTGAATACTATCTTCTGAGTCATCTCCCATTTGAAGTCATCGTTCATCAGACTAGTATCATTGGACTTTCGCGTCACGTGTAACCTGTGCAAGAGCGGAGCCCCTCAGACCAAAGAACAGTAAGATTTCTGACGCCATGGTATAATTTCTGGCAATAAGAATCACTCATTCATCATTCAACAGTCAACAATCCTCATTTATCATTTTCATTTTTGATCATGTCGGTCATGTTAACTCATTAATCACTCAGTTCATTTCACTGTTCATTTGTCGATCTTGAGGATCGTATCATTAATCTTGTTAACTTGTTCAAGATAATCATTTCAAGAATTTCATTAGATAATCATGTCACCTCTGTTAATCATTCATGTAATCATTGTGTTAGAGCACGTATGCTCATTTTTATCATTTCATAACGTAATCATAACGAGGTACTCATGCGAGATCTATAATTATCATTTGGCCTTCCTACTCCAGTATGGAGAGAGCTGTCAAATGACGTAGGGGGAGAGGCCGCGGTGCGGGCCGAAACCCGGGGAATAATCATGTTAGGAGTATGCCCTCGAATGCCACTCAGAGGATGTTGAGTGAGGGCATTGTACTTGTTATTATGTAAATCATCAATATAAGGCAATGGATGTTTCTTTATTTACTGGTAGTTACTGGCATTCCTAACTCGTAAATATACATATAGAAACTAGTCCGTGTATTTGAGAGCAAAACGTTCCACTCCTTATTGGATAAGGGGGTCGGCACTGGAAAGGTTTATAGCTCAAATACTTAATCGTTCGCAAGTCGATGAAACTTGACTGGGCGTTAAGTTTCTGTGAAGACTTGTATGACGTGTTCTTTGGCATGGAGAGTGCCTGTCGAACACTAATGGTTAGTGGGAGCACACGTTATAGGTATGCTAATTGGATTAGTATACTCGAACCGACTCACCCTCGATTCGTCACACGGATTTCACTCCGGGACAGTCAATGATGGAATCGAAAGGTTGTGATTGGTATTCGTGAACCTTCGACTTGAGGATTTAGTAGGGATGTGCTTGTGACGTCAAGATTTTTATTAGAGTAGTTCGAACCTATAAACCGGAAGGCGGGGGTCAACCTCGACGTGCATCTTGATGGGCAAGTAGCAGGTCCTACTGAATACCAAGATAGAATTATTTCTCCTGTTAGTGAACGGGTTATATGTCCTATGCGGTTATTGGCAGATGAGATCATAAGTCTTTGGCCAAAGCATTGGAGCTAGCTGTATTAGATACATGAGAGCTCGATGATCTCGATTTGCATTAACGCATGCATAGCGTCAAGTACAGATGGGGTTTGACTGACCGTGACCCTATAACTTGATCGGGACATTTGAAAGAAGGGTTTATACGTATACTGGTATTCACGATAGAATGGTTCTTGAATGATCCCA
Source organism: Orobanche coerulescens (assembly GCA_033398695.1). Lineage (NCBI taxonomy): Eukaryota > Viridiplantae > Streptophyta > Magnoliopsida > Lamiales > Orobanchaceae > Orobanche > Orobanche coerulescens. The sequence goes on along the minus strand of CM065815.1, from coordinate 115,132,747 downwards.
ATCATTCGTTCTCAGTTGGGGTACAGTGTAGGCCGCCAGGCTGGCTAGGTGGTGCTACTACTCTTTGGTTCCTCCCATCTCTGACTGAGATGGACCTACCGAGTCGCGCAATAGGATTGACGACGGAATGATTCAAGCGAATTCTCTCATTATGAATATTAGATATTGGATATCTAAATTTGGGATATTGGATGTCTAAATTGATTTATTGGATAAATTGAATTTCGGCCTAATGAATTAAATATATCACTGGGTGATTAAATTAATTCATGAATATAATTATTTCTTGAACAAATTAATTATGTTATTTTGTATTTGATATGTTTCATTAATTGGATTAATTAAAAGATATAAATACATCGTAACGGAATTGAAGTTTATTTGTTTGGACTCTCGGGAGTCCGAAACGAACCGAACTCTTCCTATAATTCATCTTAGCCGCCGCCCCACTTATATCCATGTGTGTGTATTGACTTGTCCCCATCATGGTTTTGGAATCTCATGTGTTGAGGGGACAAGCATCATATACATTATATGGTAGGGTATCAATCATGTGATATGTATTGATTTCATGTGTAATACCCGGAATTTCGATTTCCGGTAATTTTCTTTTTTTCGCCGGGAGTCCGTTTCGACGACTCGTTTGGGACCGCTTCATCATTCTGAGAATGATTAATTCTGCACTTTTTGTCAACCGAGTTCGTTTCGGTGTTGTTTTGTTGAGTTCCGTGCTTTTTAACGACTTTTCCGCACTTGAGTTCGATTCTTACGATCTCGTTCGAAACTGCTGTTTCGAGTTTCCCGTAAGTCCGTTTAACTTTGTTAGACGAGTTATGAACTTTCGTTTGGTTATTCGATCACGTATCATGATTTTCGGGTGTTTTAGGCCATTTTGTAATTTACCCAAAGTTATGGGTATTTGTTTCTGTATTTGTTGTCTCGACCATTTTCTTGGTCGTGTATGATTAATTATTGCATTATGTTTTCATTTCGGGTCGTTGATGTTGTCCGCGAGCTTTTCGTCGTGTTCGTTCCGTACGTTTTCGGAAATCGAGTCGTCGGGTCATGGCGGCTGAGCAGCTGGCCGGACAGGTGCGGCACTATCGGAAGTGCTGGGCACTGGCCGAGCAGGCACGGCAGGAACCGGCGTAGCACACGCTACGGCCGGAAGGCTGCGCGCGCTATCTCGGAGGGTGTAGCGCACGCTGTCGACCGGCCCAACGTACACTATCGGGTCTGGGCAGAGGGGTTCTGAGGTTCTGGACTCGGGTAGGATCGGCAGGTAGCGCATGCTACTGTCCGGCATCAGCGACGCTAGCCGGCAGTAGCGCGCTACGGCCGGAAGGCTGCGCACGCTACCTGGACGAGTCAGTAGGGTAGTGAGGTTCTGGACTGCGGCCCGGGCCGATAGCGCACGCTAGCTCGGTCAGTAGGGCAGTGAGGTTCTGCACCAGTATATATGTGACAGAGCAATCCAGTTTCGGTCATTTTTCCCATCTCTCTCTTTCTCTTCCGCGGCTGGAGCCTTGGAGATCTTGAAGCCATGTTGTTGAATAACAAATCCACGAAGTTCTTGAGTTCATATCATTGATTGATCATCCTATATCATCCTTTGATCCAGCGAATCAAGGTGAGATTTTCTAGAACCCTATTTTGAGAAAATTTGGGATTTTTGCGTTTTTGTCCGATTCGTTCCGTATTATTGATTAATCCATGATGGGTATGATTATTCTTAGTAGTATTCTTATGTTTAACATCATTTAATCCATTTTTCTTCATCGAATCAAGGTATATTTCTTGATTTCCTTCGAGTCGACTTTTTGGGGGATTTGTTCTTGATTTCGTTTCCCATCCGTTTTTGATGAACCAATTGTTGTAAAATGATGTTTTTAAACATATCCTATGGATTGAATATCCATATTTCGGTTGGGAATTTCGTTTTCGTGTTTTGACAGGATGAATCGTGTTCTTGGCCGTTTTGGGGGAAATCCTTGAACTTTCGTCGTTTGTTCCTTGAATTCAGCGGCTTTGGGTCATACTTTGGAATTCATTTTCGTTGTTGTATTTGTCCTTCGTAGTTTAATATCGCGAGTTGGCGTTCGGTGGAGTCGGCGGGTTCGTAGTCGGTTCGTGCCAACCTACTTCGGTCGATTCTCCGTGTTGTTCTTATTCGAGGCAAGTACCTTGTCCATATAATTCTTGTTTATGGATATGATAATTAGTGATCGTCTCCTTGTGTTTATTTGATCGTTCGAATTTCACTTTCAAAGACTCGGTTAGCCTTTTTAAAGGCCCTCTTTCAAAACGTGTGTGTTTTGTGAACATTGTGTTCATGGATGGTTACGTGAATTACTATGAATACACTTGGTGTTGTCATTGTGCTTTGATAATATATATGTATATATTATCTCATATCGTGCGTTGTGATTTGACCATTGCGTTGTGCATTGTGTTTGTTGTCATTGAGTGAATTACTTGGATATTTGATGTGATATGTTATTTGTGTGAATGTGTGGATATGGTTGAAGGTCTACGGTGACACATGGCACATGATCATGTGGTCAGGATGCAACGAATGATTGATCCAACCGTGAGAGCCTAAGACAATCTATGGTGACACATGGCTTGTGATCATGTGGTCAGGATGCAACAAGTGATTGATCCAACCGTGAGATATGGTGTGTGAATTGTTTAGCTAGCCAGATCGGGAGGGTCCTTATAGGCCCTGATTGGGATTTGTGGCTTCGTCCCGGTCCTAGGCGATGCATGTGCGTGATTTGTTTTATGATATGGCCACCTCGGGAGGATCCCTAGAGGCCTCGAGTGGGATTTGTGGCTTCGTCCCGGTCCTAGGCGATGCATGTGCGTGATTTGTTTTATGATATGGCCAGCTCGGGAGGGTCCTTAGAGGCCTCGAGTGGGATTCGTGGCTTCGTCCCGGTCCTAGGCGATGCTTGTGTGTGATTATGCCGTGTTGATTTTATGTCCATCGAGGACACGTGACTTGGGTTTTGGCCCTGTGAATTGTTGTCGGTTTTCTTTTTGTGAAAACAAAACCTTTGGGCTGTGACCCCTGTTGATTTTGGTAAGAGAAGGATTCAATAATCCTGAATTGTTTTCTACTAAAATTCCCGATGGTTTATTAAAGCGTTTTCTAAATTGTTTCCCTCGATTTGTGATCTTTCGGTTTTGGAATGTTTTACCCAAACTCTTGCCTCGGGAAGTATTTTCGTTATGTTTAAATCTTTGAGGATTCCTGGTTATTGTTGTTCTTGGAATGTGGATTGTATGGCTCGTATTTTGCACTTTGTATTTGCACTAGCGAAACAGTGGAGTTTTGCTAACCCCCGAGTATTCGGGGGGTGGATGTCTGTTTTGAATTCAGGTTTGGGAGCATAACACAGGGTCGGCACGAAGGATGATGATAGATGATCGATACTAATCACATGAGGACCCGTACATTGTCGTATTGGTTTAGTTGTATTTTATTTCCATTGCGGTATTCTTTCCCCGTTGTACGAGAGTGTGTTGTATTCGACCCCTGCGTGGGCATGTATTGTAACACCCCCAATCCGCTCAGGGATATTACACGCCGTAGAACCTTTCCTCAAGGATCTACCAGGCTGGTAACAACATAGAACAACTCAACAATGCCTTTAAGGCTAAAATGACTCAGTAGACCGATTTGGTCTTTCAATAAATACATACAACTCAAACTCATTACATGCCCACGCAGGGGTCAAATACAACACACTCCCGTACAACGGGAAAGAATACTGAAAATAAACTATAACTAAACCAATGACATCATACGGATCCTCGTTTGATTAGTATTGTTCATCTTTCATCATCCTTCGTGCCGACCCTGTGTTATGCTCCCAAACCTGAATGCAAAAACAGACATCCACCCCCGAATACTCGGGGGTTAGGAAAACTCCACTGTTTTGCTAGTGCAAGAACAAAGTGCAAATACGAGCCATACAATTCACATTCCATGAATAACAATAACTAGGAATCCTCAAAAATCCAAACGTATCGAAAAGTACTTCCCGAGGCAAGAGTTTGGGTAAAACATTCTGTTGTGTCGAGAATTATATGCCTCGATCGGCGATCGCCTCATAGACCAGGCGACCTAGCCATATCCGAGAAGCCAAGACAGATCGGCTAGCCGACGATCCCAGGATAAGTCCCGGTGCCGAGCGATCGACATCTGAAGTTGATCGTCTCTCAGTACTTGGCGATTGACTCCTGGCAATCGACCAAGTGGCAACCTCCTCATGCCACGCGAATCCATCGATCGTCCAGTCGGCAAGGGCCGATGTACGAAGCCGTCGATCGCCCAGTCGGCAAGGGCCGATGCGCGAAGCCGATGATCATCCATTCGGCAAAGGCCGAAGCTTAGAACAAGACCCACATGCACATCCGGAAAAGGCACTGATGCACATGGTCCGTTGACCATAGCCTGTCAGCATCCTTCCACCAACCGACAGGCCCGCCGAAAGGTGTCAGTGGGACTGCCCGTGACAGCAACGCAGGGTGTGTGCCGGCTCCTCATTGGACCGCACAGCTGGCTGCCAGCAGCAGCCGCAAGCTTTATGCAGCCAACCCATGTGACTTAAACACGATCGCCCCATTATTATATTGGACGAAAGGCGATCGCCCACCAGAAAACAGGACATCCCAGCTCCTATAAATAGAAGGCTGCCTGCACTTGGATAACTCTCGGATTCTCGGCCAGCAGACTGAAGTCTCGGAACTCTCTCCCTGATTCAGCACACAACTTGGCTTTCTCACTCTTGGCAACAGCTATCTCTCGGTTCTTCTTCTCTCTCAGCCTCTCTCACACAGAAGACGATCGGCAGAGAGCAAGAACACCAAAGCTTCGCTCAAGAGCTAGATAAATAGGATCTTTTACACTCATTGTATTTAGATTCTTACATTAATACTTGTATCCATGAATATTTGTATTAATAACATCTCCCGAGAGCATTCAAGCTCGGGCCTAACAAACCCGGCAAATCTTGTGTTATTCTCACCCCCTCGGAAGTGCTCCCGCAACCTTGTTTGTTGTCCGTCCATTCCAGCAATATCTATCTTCGGATAATATTTCGGGCAACAACAATTGGCACTAGAAGGAGGGCACATATAACCCTCATTTTTTATTCCTACCGCCTCGAAGAACACTCACTGTTCTCCGGGGCATATACCTGAAGAAACACTCACTGTTCTTCAGAGAAAGCTTTCAGAGTCATGACTTCTGCCTCCTCGTCGAAGAAAGATGCTGGCCGATCCGCCAGACGCCTCGTTCCGTCTCAGTCCGAGCCACAGCCGATGGCGGAGGGTAGCCGCCGTGGTCCGAGACGCTCGATCCCGCCCCTGAGGGACGGCCCAAGCCTCCCATTCGATCAGTTCCAAACTACGAAACAGATCGAAAAGGCCTTGGCCATCCTACAGGAGCGACGGAGTGCTCTCGACGCGCCTCCCGCTATAACCCCCTCAGCCATCCGCCGCAGGACCAAACGGAAGTTCAAGGCGTTACTGACCGAGCGATCGCCAGGAGGCTCGCATTCGCAAGAAGAGGCGACCGCCAGCCGGGGCACCTCCATTTTCGATCGTCTAGGCAGCGACCCGTCATGGCGACCGGGGCAGTCCGGCCCCAGCCACGAGATGACGGAGCTCGAGTCCGTCACCAGGAGTTCGGTGTATCTGACTCCCAGAAGGCTGACCAGCCATCTGGCTCCCCCTCGCCAAAGAGCCGAGGTCGGCAATAGCGGAGTCAGGAGATCGGTACACGATCGCCTCGGCTCCCGCCACGAAAGTCGACCCACGAGCGACCAAGCTACAGCGATGGCCGCGATGCAACGCCAGCTCGAGGACATGAAGGCGCTCCTGGAATTTGGGGCAGACGCCAAGAGCAAGATCGCTGGGCCGAGCGAGCCGCTCGCGATCCACATCGAGCTCGCCCCCGTGCAGTATAAGATCGCTCCTCCGCAAACACCTCTGTATGAGGGGAGATCAGACCCCGAAACTCACCTGAGCAAGTTCCACATCTACATGACCGGGTGTGGGGCATCAGACGCGACCAGGTGCCGAATGTTCCCTCTGACGCTGGACGACCTTGCCCACAGGTGGTACACCTCATTGCCGCCTCGATCCATCGGTTCCTTTAATCAACTGGCGAACGACTTCACAGCATACTTCGCCACCAGGGTCGCTCGGCCAGAAGGTCCCAATCGCATGATGCAGATCAGGCAAGGGGAAGAAGAGTCCGACTCGGACTACATCGATCGGGTAGACGAGATCATCCTCAACGGCGAGCCCATAATCGATGAGATCGCCCTCTACGCGGTCCTAGGGGGATTCCATGGTTTGTCGCCTATGTTCAGGCATCTTACGAAGGACCATACCCCGACCTACGCGATCTTCCGCGCTAAAGCCGCAGACTTTGTGGCCAGGCAAAGGTTTCTTCTTAGCCTATGAGCAGCGCGATCGGCGCCCGAACAGTGATCTCTAGTCTTCCAGCCCGATCATTGGTATCATGCAACATCATCAAAACCAGAGGACTCGTTCGCCATCTACAGTTCACCATCTAACATGATGGACTACAGCTCGAGATCGCCTCCACCGCACAACGTACACCGTCGAAGGTCGGCATCTACATGACGATCCGAGGTGGAAGAGTGCAGCCATGGTCCTGGCAGTCGATGGAACCGGCTTCTTCGGCCATGCAAGTTCCCTTTGGGCTAAGATCGCCCGCCCTTCGTTTAAATACGAGGCTGGCGTAGTCTGAGGGCCCTCCAAAACTAATCAGTGGACACGTTCGCCCGCCCTCAAAGGTTCATCATCTAACATGGTGAACTCGGACAATGCGACGTTCCACTACCCCTGTCTCAACGTACACCGTCGAGGGTCGCCATCTTCATGGCGGGCCGAGGTGGAAGATGTAATATCCGCAATTTCGATTTCCGGTAATTTTTATTTTTCCGGTGGAGGTCTGTTTTGACGACTCGCTCATGACCGTTTCGTCATTTCGAGAATGATTAATTTTGCACTTTTTGTCATCCGAGTTCATTTCGGTATCGTTTTGTTGAGTTCCGAGCTTTTTAGCGACTTTTCGGCACTTGAGTTCGATTCTTGCGAATCTCGTCCGAAACTGTTGTTTCGAGTTTCTCGTAAGTTCATTTAATGTTATTATTCATGTTGCGAGCTTTGGTTTGGTGTTTCGATCGCGTATCGTGATTTTCGGACGTTTTGGGCTATTTTCGTAATTTCCCAAAGTTTTGGGTAATTACTTCCGTTGTTGAATTCCGAGCCTTCGGGTGGTCGGAATTGTGTGTTCTCTTAGCTCTTAGATTCGTCTTTGCGAGTACGTCGTAACCGTATCATCGATTCGTATTCAGGTTCGGGTTTCGGGGTCATTCGGGCCGTCGGAGTTGGCCCCGGCCGAGTCATGGCCGGGCAACCTGGGCCCAGGCCGGCACTGGCCGAGTCACGGCCGGTAGTGCTCGGCAGCTTCTGGCCGAGCAGGCCGCACCGTGGGCCGCGGCACATGCTGGCAGGGCCGCGGCACACTCTGTGGCATTTTTCGGCCAAACCGACTGTACCGGGTGCCGCGGCACACGCCGGCCGGGCCGCGGCACACTGCCGACCACTGGGAGCCATTGTAATATCCGGATTTATTAGGGTGTATTTCATCTGTATTCGAACCCTGTATTATTCGGATTTGTGGTTTTGATTATTGGAGTATGATATTTCTTGCATTGATATCATTGTACATAAGTATAGAATCATGCAAAATTTCTCATGCAACCTCGTGATAGCGCACGCTAAGAATGTAGCTTAACGCGCGCTATCGGGCTATTATTAGCGTACGCTATGCAGGTAGAAGTTGCGTGCGCTAAGGACTCAATTATTGAGCGGGACGGCTAGCACATGCGCCAGCCGGGATATGGGTCCGGATAAGATTCCCGCGGACGAACCTGGACAGTTTTGAAGTCAACTATTATTAGCGCACGCTAAGTAAAGCTTAGTAGCGTGCGCTAACTTGTTAAAATGCAGAATATTATAAATAGGACAACAACCCGTTTTGGCTTACATTTTACTCGTCCATTCTTCATTCCTGAGAGACCAGAGAGCTGTAATAATACTTCTATACACTTAGAACACATCTTGTTGGTCTTTGTATATTGATTATCACTTGGGAGTAACCATTGAAGTGGAATAGCACCTTGGAGTGGCATACAACCAACCGGAGTTGGATTCTACCTTACGGTTCAGTGATTTCATCATATTGAGGTATGTTCAATCTATCTCCAGACTTAGAGTTGGATTCTAACGAATTGGATGATCATGTTATCGAGATATTGATTTTCATAGATGAATTATCCAAAGTATATCATGTTTGGAATATTGAGATGATTAAGCCTTAAGTACCTTGATTATGATCATCATGATTCGAATCTTATTACATTGAACAAGTAAAGGAAGCTTCTATCATTGGTAATCCGAATCTAGTAGATGACTTCATAATAATCATGGACTTGACTTTAACAATCATTATTGTTAGATAAATCTAAAGAATTGATCGTGGAAGGATTTATCTAGTATAGATGGAACGTTTAACAACTTCAGCATGATGATTTCGATGGATATAAGGTGTTGATATCAACCGTTGAGCTTTTCGAATCGTCATATGAAGATTTGTAGTCGTAATGGAATATGGTTTTAATGGTATGCATATCCTTGAATCCGAAGTTGTTGTTATCCGTAAGATCATTCATAATCGTATGCACATGATATTCATGGAGGTAACATGAAGTATCTCGGAAGATTTCATTGTTTCGATCATGGCGAGAACAGTTTACTGCTCAGCAGTAAACTGCCATGCACAGATAGCGCACGCTAAGCTATATAGATTAACGTGCGCTATCGAGCACGAGTTAGCGTACGCTACGTTTGGTACGTAACGTACGCTAAAACATCAGACGAGTCAGTCGACTGATCAGTGAAGTACTGACCATGCATAGTTAGCGTACGCTAGGCTTTGTTGTTTGCGTGCGCTATCTAGCAGACTTAATGCACGCTACACAGAGTACTTAGCGTGCGCTAAGCAGTTCAGACAGATTGCATTTTTATGAACTTTTGGCCGTAAACCGAATTGTTAAACATTCGTACGACGTGAGATAAATCCTATATCATTTCTTTTGTTAAGGTTTGATCTTGTTGCGTGATTGATTGAGGAGGACGACCTTCGAGTGTTCGTTTTCGTGGAAGTATTGTTCTTGTCTTCAAATCGAGGCAAGTACCTTAATTGTTTTATGTATTGTTGTTATACATATTGTCGTGCATGTATGTCGTTATTGTATGTCCACCTCGTGTTGGTCCGACGGGATCATCGGGGGATCTATGCTAGCGTGCGCTGGATCATCGGATGGGATTTTCCATCACGGGTTGGTCTGACGGGATCATCGTGGGTTCTAGGCAGTGAACGCTGGATCGACGGAATTACCATGTGTATGTTATGATATCATGTTGTGATTATCAGTTGTGTATGTTATGTTTGAGTTTCTCGTAGGAGAAGACTCGTTGAACATTTTATCATTTACGTTATTATTATTATTTTGCGTGTGACGTTGAAATAATATGTTGTGGTACTTGTACTAGCATCGTTGTGCTAACCCCTTCGGGGGTGAACATTTTGTTTATGTTCAGGATCCAGGAGAGCAGGAAAACAACCACTGGAGCTGCATGACGACGAGGGTGCAGAGTGATGTTTCGGCCGGGTTTATTTGTCTGTTGTTTATTGGTTATTTCAATAAGTACTCGAGTACGAAGTTATTTATGCTGGATTTGAGTTGGTGATGTATTATTAAGTTCCCGTTGTACAATTATACTTTCAGTATTTGGTCAGGACTGTTGTATCTTAATTTCGTCATTTCCATTCGTTAATACCTTTTAATGTCTGTTCAATTCTTCAGCCTTGTAAATCCTTATGTAAAGGATTTACGGCGCTATAATATTCCTGAATATATCGGGGGTGTTACAGAATATGGTATCAGAGCTAAGATTATGGATATCTTGGCTGTTGGGTTAAAATAGGGGTCATTTATATCTTTTGAGGTAACCGGCTGTGAATGACATCACTGCACTGCCTACGTCTTCATGCGAACGGTGGTTGTAAGTTCCTAAACTCTATCTCGTTCTTTACATATTGTGTCTCTTTATACTCGAATATTAGAACGATGTTGTTTCCTGTATATTGAGTATTTATGCTTACAATATGTTGAGAGGCGGACGTGGACGTGGTCGCGGTCGTGGACGCGTACGGAGAAATGCTGAAAGGGAAGCGTCGCCTTCTAATCAGGCCAGTCATAGCTCAGGCGAGCCGCAACAATATATTAAAAACGAACCAGATCCTGCTGCACCAGAGATCCTTCGTCAAGTGGTGAACCAGATGACTCAGTTCGCCCAAGTCGTGGACCGAATGCAAGTGGCGGTGGGACTACAGCAGGGAGAGAGACAGCAAGGGATCCCAGACATGGGAAATCGAGGTGACCGGTGGCTGCAAGAGGTGGCGAAGATGAAACCACCCAAATTCGACGGTATTTCTGAGACTCCCACCTGGGATCATTGGTTGAAAGAACTGGAGAAAATCTTTGCCGGAATTAATTGCCTAGACGACGGGAGAGCCTCTATTGCTCAATATTTTCTGATAGGGGAAGCGTCCGAATGGTGGGAAGCCATCCGGCCTGTAGACCATGGTGCCGATTGGACAGAGTTTAGATTGATGATGGAAGCTCAGTATTGCCCTCATCCTGTGAGGGAAGCCAAAGTTCGGGAGTTTTTCTCCGCTCGCCTTTCCGATGTGCGATCCTGCAATTAAGACGTTTAACGGTGGCATTTGTTCGACATTTGGTCGTAATGATGCGTAAATGATGATCCATTTCGATATGAGGATGAAACCAGAAATCCAGAAGTACATGTCCGGATTTGAATGTACCACACTCCATCAATACCAGGATAAGGCGTTGGCGTATGAGATCAAGGAAGCAGCTATGGAGAAATTTTCGGAAGCTAAGAAACAGAAAGTCTCTGGTACTTTTACAGAGCACAAGAACAGCGGGACCCATAAGGCCCAGTCATCCTTTCACTCTTTCAAGAAACATCCGCACCCAGTTAGGAGCGGAAAGAACTTCGGAGCGACATCAACTATTACTGATGTTACCAGGAAATGCTTTAATTGCGCCCAGACGGGGCACTATCGACGGAATTTCCCCCTTCCTGCCGTGACTTGTTTTGATTGTGGACGAGAGGGACATCGGGCAGTGTTTTGCAAAGAGGCTGCAAAGTCTTTTAGAGCCCGTACACCACAAATACCCGTAAGGAAGCCGATCCAACAGACGCAAAGAAAGTGTTCAGATGCCTCGAATTTTGGCCGCGGACGAGGCAGGACAATGGGACCGAAAGGGGACATCGAGTGCCGGATCTGCTCCCACGCCTCATGCGAGATGAGGAGGACAGACGATCGGGATATTGTGTCGCATCGTAATCTTGCCCGCATCCTTTCCCAGCCAGTTAGCGTTTTATTCGATACAGGAGCTACGCATTCTTTTATATCTTTGTCTTGTGTAAATCGTTTGAATATTTCCGGATTTGATGCTTGTGAACCTTATGTTGTTGGTTTACCGAGTGGAGAGAGGATTGTCGGAAACTTAGAAACTAGAAATTTCCCTGTATCATTTGGAGGCAGAGAGTGGCTCTCAAATCTGATCGTGATAGAAATGCAAGGAGACGACCTGATACTCGGAGACGATTGGCTTAATCATTATGGAGCAATTGTAAACTACCGAAAGAAGAATATCTCGCTGATTGCTGACGACGGTTCCGAAATTCTGTTTGAGGGATGGAAACCGGGCAGCTCAGGAAAATTGATCAAAGCGATGAAAGCTGTCAGATTGTTGAAACATGGCTGTATCGGGTATTGGTGTTATGCAATGAAGAAATAAGACGAAATTGTGGAACTTTCATCCATTCCTGTTGTGAACGAATTTCCAGATGTATTTCCTGACGAGTTACCTGGACTACCTCCACGAAGGGATGTGGAATTTACCATTGAGCTGGAACCCGGAGCTACACCAATTTCCAAGGCGCCGTATCGTATGGCACCTACTGATATGTACGAATTGAAGAAGCAGCTGGAGGAGTTACTGGACAAGGGCTATATTCAGCCAAGCGTTTCACCCTGGGGAGCGCCAGTTCTTTTTGTCTGAAAGAAGGATGGATCGCTCCGACTGTGTATTGACTATCGAGAGCTGAACAAGATGACGATTAAGAACAAGTATCCGTTGCCACGGATTGATGATCTGTTTGACCAGTTGCAAGGGGCAACAGTATTTTCTAAAATCGATCTGAGATCAGGATATCATCAGCTGAGGATTAAGGAATTTGATGTTACAAATCGCGTCGTAACTCGCTACGGACATTATGAGTTTGTAGTGATGCCGTTTGGTCTCACTAACGCACCTGCTGTATTTATGCAATTGATGAACCGTGTGTTCATTGAATTTTTGGATAAATTTGTGGTCGTGTTCATTGATGACATTCTGGTGTATTCTAAGAGCCCGGAAGAACATGCGCAACATTTGCGGATTGTATTGGAACTTTTGAGAAATGAGTAATTGTACGCCAAACTTTCTAAGTGTGAATTCTGGCTAAAGGAAGTAATGTTCCTCGGCCATGTGGTGTCAGCTAAAGGAGTCCGAGTAGATCCTCAGAAGATCGAAGCAATTATGGATTGGAAGCCTCCAAAGAACGTGAAAGAAGTCCGAAGCTTCTTAGGACTTGCTGGATATTATCGTCGATTCGTGGAATGGTTTTCTAAAATCTCCCGCCCACTTACTCGACTCCTGCAGAAAACTCAAAAGTTTGAGTGGAATGAGTTGTGTCAGGTTAGCTTTGATGAATTAAAGAAGAGATTGACGACGGCACCGATTCTATCACTTCCACAGGGAACTGGAGGATTTATAGTTTACAGTGATGCTTCGAACCAAGGACTCGGGTGCGTATTGATGCAGAATGATAAGGTGATCGCTTATGCGTCACGACAGCTGGAACCCTATGAAGTAAATTACCCAACACATGATTTGGAGCTAGCAGCAGTGGTTTTTGCTTTGAAGATCTGGAGGCATTATCTCTACGGGACTCACTGTCAGATCTTTATGGATCACAAGAGTCTCAAGTACATATTCAGTCAGAAAGAATTGAACATGCGGCAAAGAAGATGGTTAGAACTGATTAAGGATTATGACTTGGAGATTTTATATCATCCAGGCAAAGCGAATGTAGTGGCTGATGCACTCAGCCGCAAGCCTGTTTCTATTCAGATGCTGGAGACGCTGACCTCCCAACTTAGCCTTCAACGAGAGATGATTCGTGAAGGAATTGAAGTGTGGTTACAAAGAGTCCAAGGACAACTGTGCGTGATGGAGATAACTTCATCATTAACCGAAGGAATCAAATCTAAACAGGCAGATGATCCTCTGATGATTCGGTTATGTGATGAAGTGATCAAAGGAAAGGCCCCCGGATTCATAATTCATGATGATGGAGTTTTGAGATTTCAGAACCGACTCTGCGTTCCCGATGTTGATGTTCTGAAACAGACGATTATGAAGGAAGCTCACAGTTCGCCCTATTCTATCCACGCGGGCACCAGTAAAATGTATAAGGACTTGAAGCAGAATTTCTGGTGGGGCAACATGAAGAAAGACGTAGCGGACTATGTTTCGAAATGCTTGACTTGTCAGCAGGTTAAGATCGAGCATCAACGGCCTGCCGGAATGATGAAGCCGCTCCCAATTCCTGAATGGAAGTGGGAGGGCATATCGATGGACTTTATCACTAATATGCCGAGAACCAAGACGGGAATGAACATGATTTGGGTGATAGTTGATCGTTTAACCAAATCAGCTCATTTCCTAGGCATTAAGGATACATGGGGACCAGAGAAATTGGCGCGAGAATTTATTTCGGATATAGTTCAATTGCATGGTACACCGAAGACCATTGTTTCTGATCGAGACGGCCGTTTTGTGTCTCACTTTTGGAAAGCAGTTCATAAGGCCTTGGGGACCGAATTGAACTTCAGTACAGCTTATCACCCGCAGACTGACGGACAATCTGAGAGAACTATACAAACGGTGGAAGACATGCTAAGGGCCTGTGCCTTAAATTGGTCAAACGATTGGGAAGTTCATCTACCGTTGATTGAATTTACCTACAACAATAGTTGGCATGCTTCCATTAAGATAGCCTTGATTCGTAAAAGGCTATTGACCGCCCAGAGTCGCCAGAAATCCTACGCGGACGTACGCCGTCGCCCATTGGAGTTCAATACTGGAGACCATGTACTTTTGAAGGTTTCTCCTACTCGGGGAATCTTTCGTTTTGGAAGGAAAGGAAAGCTGAGTCCGAGATATATCAGACCATTTGAGATCCTCGAGAGAGTTGGGGAGTTGGCATACAGATTGGCATTGCCGCCGTCATTGTGCCATGTTCATAACGTGTTCTACGTATCCCAGTTACGGAGGTATATACCAGATCCCAGTCATATCATTGATTTCGGCGAGATCGAAGTCGCACAGGATGGGACGTTTGAAGAAAGACCGGTCAAGATACTCGAGAGTCGAGTTAAGCAGCTGAGGGACAAACCAATCGTTTTGGTCAAAGTTCAATGGTCACGTCATGGAATGGAAGAAGCCACCTGGGAAACGGAAGCTGATATGAAGTCTAGATATCCCGAGTTATTTTCGTCTTGAGTTTCGGGACGAAACTCCTTTTTAGTAGGAGAGTATGTAATATCCGGATTTATTACGGTGTATTTCATCTGTATTCGAACCCTGTATTATTCGGATTTGTGGTTTTGATTATTGGAGTATGATATTTCTTGCATTGATATCATTGTACATAAGTATAGAATCATGCAAAATTTCTCATGCAACCTCGTGATAGCGCACGCTAAGAATGTAGCTTAACGCGCGCTATCGGGCTATTATTAGCGTACGCTATGCAGGTAGAAGTTGCGTGCGCTAAGGACTCAATTATTGAGCGGGACGGCTAGCACATGCGCCAGCCGGGACATGGGTCCGGATAAGATTCCCACGGACGAACCTGGATAGTTCTGAAGTCAACTATTATTAGCGCACGCTAAGGAAAGCTTAGTAGCGTGCGCTAACTTGTTAAAATGCAGAATATTATAAATGGGACAACAACCCGTTTTGGCTTACATTTTACTCGTCCATTCTTCATTCCTGAGAGACCAGAGAGCTGTAATAATACTTCTATACACTTAGAACACATCTTGTTGGTCTTTGTATATTGATTATCACTTGGGAGTAACCATTGAAGTGGAATAGCACCTTGGAGTGGCATACAACCAACCGGAGTTGGATTCTACCTTACGGTTCAGTGATTTCATCATATTGAGGTATGTTCAATCTATCTCCAGACTTAGAGTTGGATTCTAACGAATTGGATGATCATGTTATCGAGATATTGATTTTCATAGATGAATTATCCAAAGTATATCATGTTTGGAATATTGAGATGATTAAGCCTTAAGTACCTTGATTATGATCATCATGATTCGAATCTTATTACATTGAACAAGTAAAGGAAGCTTCTATCATTGGTAATCCGAATCTAGTAGATGACTTCATAATAATCATGGACTTGACTTTAACAATCATTATTGTTAGATAAATCTAAAGAATTGATCGTGGAAGGATTTATCTAGTATAGATGGAACGTTTAACAACTTCAGCATGATGATTTCGATGGATATAAGGTGTTGATATCAACCGTTGAGCTTTTCGAATCGTCATATGAAGATTTGTAGTCGTAATGGAATATGGTTTTAATGGTATGCATATCCTTGAATCCGAAGTTGTTGTTATCCGTAAGATCATTCATAATCGTATGCACATGATATTCATGGAGGTAACATGAAGTATCACGGAAGATTTCATTGTTTCGATCATGGCGAGAACAGTTTACTGCTCAGCAGTAAACTGCCATGCACAGATAGCGCATGCTAAGCTATATAGATTAACGTGCGCTATCGAGCACGAGTTAGCGTACGCTACGTTTGGTACGTAACGTACGCTAAGACATCAGACGAGTCAGTCGACTGATCAGTGAAGTACTGACCATGCATAGTTAGCGTACGCTAGGCTTTGTTGTTTACGTGCGCTATCTAGCAGACTTAACGCACGCTACACAGAGTACTTAGCGTGCGCTAAGCAGTTCAGACATATTGCATTTTTATGAACTTTTGGCCGTAAACCGAATTGTTAAACATTCGTAAGACATGAGATAAATCCTATATCATTTCTTTTGTTAAGGTTTGATCTTGTTGCGTGATTGATTGAGGAGGACGACCTTCGAGTGTTCGTTTTCGTGGAAGTATTGTTCTTGTCTTCAAATCGAGGCAAGTACCTTAATTGTTTTATGTATTGTTGTTATACATATTGTCGTGCATGTATGTCGTTATTGTATGTCCACCTCGTGTTGGTCCGACGGGATCATCGGGGGATCTATGCTAGCGTGCGCTGGATCATCGGACGGGTTTTTCCACCACGGGTTGGTCTGACGGGATCATCGTGGGTTCTAGGCAGTGAATGCTGGATCGACGAAATTACCATGTGTATGTTATGATATCATGTTGTGATTATCAGTTGTGTATGTTATGTTTGAGTTTCTCATAGGAGAAGACTCGTTGAACATTTTATCATTTATATTATTATTATTATTCTGCGTGTGACGTTGAAATAATATGTTGTGGTACTTGTACTAGCATCGTTGTGCTAACCCCTTCGGGGGTGAAAATTTTGTTTATGTTCAGGATCCAGGAGAGCGGGAAAACAACCACTGGAGCTGCATGACGACGAGGGTGCAGAGTGATGTTTCGGCCGGGTTTATTTGTCTGTTGTTTATTGGTTATTTCAATAAGTACTCGAGTACAAAGTTATTTATGCTGGATTTGAGTTGGTGATGTATTATTAAGTTCCCGTTGTACAATTATACTTTCAGTATTTGGTCAGGACTGTTGTATCTTAATTTCGTCATTTCCATTCGTTAATACCTTTTAATGTCTGTTCAATTCTTCAGCCTTGTAAATCCTTATGTAAAGGATTTACGGCGCTGTAATATTCCTGAATATATCGGGGGTGTTACATTCATGGTATATGTCGTGATTTTTACGGAATCGAGGGGGTTTGGTTGTGGTCCGCCCTCGTTGTCATTTTTATACGAATATACATGAATCGTAGGTGGGTTTCCGGGTGTATTCCAATTCCGTATTCGTTTAGAATTGGTTGTGATTGTATTCTTCGAATCGTTAGGTTCGGTTTCGATGGTTCCTAGCATTCGTCGGTGACTTTCCTTTCCGTTCGTTGCGTCGTCGACTATTCAAGGCAAGTCTATATTTATGATTGTACGTTCTCGACTTTGAAAGTAAGAAATATTGATGGTATGATATGAACGAACCGTTTTTACGGCATTCATAGATATATTGATGGCATAATATGAACGAACCATTTTTACGGCATTCATATATGTATTGATGGCATGATATGAACGAACCGTTTATACGGCATTCATACATGTATCGGCGTATGATATGAACGAACCGTTTCTACGGCATTCACATACGTCTTGATGTGATGATAGGAGATTTAGTTATTCCGGAATACTAGTCTTGAATTGATGAATTGACGGCTACATTTACTTTATTGTCGAGGAGTATTGTGTTTCATACTTGTTATACTTGCACTAGCTATTCGACGGCTAACCCCTTTATGGGGGAAATACATTTATGTATTTCAGGTTCCAGGAGAACGGATAGGCGGGTATCGGGTCGGCATGAAGATGATGGGCAAGCGTGATACTTTGTCTTGTCTCCGGTTATACTTTTGGATTCCTCCATTCAGTGTTGTTGTACTGGAATGGATTTTAAATACTCGAGTATTGTATTTCAGTTTCCTTGATGTTCCGGCCTGTGTTGCCAAGGTATTGATTTGTGCGGTGATGTATTTGGTTTCATTGGTTATGGTTTTGAATACCATTTGTATTGTCCTTATTTTCATTGTATCTAGACCTTCTCGGTCGAGTTTTACAGTTCTGCGCATGCATAGCCTTGTGGGTCCCACGGCGGGGCTCACGGCGCTGTAACATACCCCGAATAACTTGGGGGTGTTACAGAATATGGTATCAGAGCCTAGGTTTATGGATACCTAGGCTGTCAGTCTTTTGGTTCGATTGAGTCGGCATTTGCCCACAGTATCACTACTCTGCCATCATCACAGTGCGACCGGTACTTGTAAGCCCTCTCACTCTTCTTGTATTTTTCTTAATCGTTTCGTTTATAGCTTGGTATTCTTGGGAATTGGTCACTTCGAGAATGTGCGATTTGGATTATACTTACGCACGTGTGTGCCTTTCAGAATGTTGGCTGAAAGTAGGAAGGATCGTGGCCGTGGTCACGGACATTAACTCTTCCTTGAGATTTTGTTAAATTGCTAATTACGATATTGGTGTGTATCGGTATTATGTTGAGACTTTGTTTAGGAGTCGCATGGTAGTATCACGGGAGATCTTCGACTTCACAGACTTGTAAGTATGTTGTTCGGATTATTCGATAATTCTTGGTGAATTTGAATTCCCGTTGAAATTTTGTTTGTGCGAGTGATTGCAAGTTTCGAGGACGAAACTTATTTTTAAGGGGGTAGAGTGTAATACCCCGATTTTTCGGATATATTTTTTTTTCGTTTAGATGTTGGATGTCGTTGATGGATAATTGTGATTGAGGATGATGTGAACGTATGACAATGTTGTTGAATGCATATATGTATTCATTGTGCCGTATGATCGTTTGGTATGTCGAGATGTTGGTCGACAATAGCGGAAATGGCTAAGTACAGCTACGTTAACGCACGCTACAGGGTATGCCTAGCGCGCGCTGAGATATATACTTAGCGTACGCTACGGTGCATACTTAGCACACGCTAAGAGGTTCGGTTTCGTACGCTAAGGAGGACCCCTAACGTACGTAACGACTTGCTGGGTTAGTTCCCGAAGGTGGCCGACAGGTAGGCCCAGACTGTTTATTATCGGCGATTAGCGCACGCTAATGCATGTTAGTAACGCACTCTAATTTCAGATCGTCAACAGGGAATCTTGGCTTTATTGGTTGCTTTCGGCGTGCAGGACCCGGGCATCTTCTGGGAAGGTACAGGTTGTCGGGTCAACGACGATTAGCGTGCGCTAAGGTCGAGGAATAGCGCACGCTACTGAGTATTTCACTGTAGCAAGTCAACGCTTATTTGCGTACGTTAATGCATGGGCATTACGTACGTTAGATGAATTTCGAAGCAATGTAGTAGCTTCTGGACTGCCCGATAGCGCACGCTATCAAGGAAGGGTAGCGCATGCTAGTCCTGTAGCGCACGCTAAATATAAGGTCTAGCGCGCGCTAGTGATATGTTTTATAGAGAGGATAGACGAGTGCTGAGGGGCATTTTGTCCATTCTCCTTCCTTCAGTCAATAGAGAGAGCCTTGGGAAGTACTTGAAGTTCCTAAACATTGAGAGATGATTCTCTTAAACAAAATTAAGATGGAGAGCTCGGATTTAAGTATTGTTCTTGAAGTTTTTGATGATTCTTGGAATGGAGTTCAATTATTCTTCTTCGTGGTTCATCCATACAAGGTAGTCCTTGTATCCCTTAGATAGTGGTTCGTTTTTAAAGGATTACTACTTGGGAGGGAGCATGTTGGGAATCGTGTATTTTGATGTTCGTTTTATTTCAATGTAAATACATATATTGGACTGTACTTTTATCCGCTGCGTGAGTATTTTGAGATGGCTTTTGGTATTTTGCCAACTGAATTTTATTTTGTAAAACCGATTCCCTAAACTGAGTTTTTGGCATTTTGGCCTTGATCGTTTTGACGGTATTTTTATGACGATATTTGGAAAATAATTTTTTTATATGTTTGAAAAATATTACCGTCATCGGTCTTTTTGGCATTTTTGAAATGACGTGGAAAATTGCGCTTAGCCTGGTGAATCCTTGTGAGGAGGGTTTACGGCGTGTAATATTCCCAGGAGGATCTGGGGGTGTTACAATTATGGTATCATGTGATAATGTTATACGAGATTTATTGGAATTGTAATAAGAGATTTCGGATGCTGATATGATTAATGAGATCTTCTTCATATGATGATAATGGTGTTGTTGCGATTCTTGAGGTTGTAGGAATGGCATGATGAAGAAAATGGTAACATGATGATATATACCTCGGATATGTTGTTCTGAACGTGATTTCGGATAATTCATGTTCTTGAAGAACTCTTGAATTATACGAGGTGATGAAAATTTTTAAGAAGTGTTGATGTTTTGAAAATGAATATGGAATATTCATATCTAGAGCTAAACTATGTGTTTGAAATAATATTCGTATAGGAATACGAATGTGGTTACGAGTTTGATGAAATTATTATTCATCTCTGGATTTGGAAGCCCATACATATGGAGCAAATATTCAAGTCGAATGATTGGATTGTTTGATAACCTTAGAATATGATTATCTATAATGTTGAACTAATTGGATGGTTCGAATTAATGATGATCATCGGAAAATTTTAACTACGGATTTACGAGAAGGGAACCTTGTCAATTCGTATTTAAGAATTGAGTCTGGAACCGATAACATTTAGACCCTTATTATTGGTCCGAATTGGTTGCTGATATGATCATCGGATTTCGGCTCGTATTGTGGACATGGATTCGTGAGGGTCTGAGTTGGACAGTTCGGACTGTGTTTAATCGAGATATTGTGGAACTGATGAGTTTGTGGCCTAGTTGTATTGATATTGATCGTCATCGAACCTGTTGATTATTAAGCCTTCGTTTTACAATTAGATATGATGTTTGATCGTGGATTATGACTGTTGAGTTGTGGTTGAGGTTGAAGAGTTCGTAGATTAGCTTGGTCGGGACTGAGGAACCCGTAGACGAAAGCAACTGAATTGGTAACAGTTCGTGGCATTGATGTCAAGACAAGTTTTATACTTGTACGGGTCAACGAGGTGTACGAATGCGTGTATCATATCGAGACTTGGCCTCTTTATGATTATGTTGATATTCGGGAATTGTTTGATGTAATACCCTTCGACAATTATGCTAAATATTATTGTTATTCATTAACGGCCAGTTTAAGGCTTTGAGATTGTTTTTGACATTGATGTTGGCGATAGCCGGTTCGCGGTATCGATGTATCGATTATTATTGTTCGCGATTAATGTCGTTCTGAGGCATCGTTGAATCTTTATTATCGAATTGGAACTGTTGCTATGATGTTGCGTTAGCCGGTTGAAGGCGTTTGATATATTCTTTTATCATCTCCGTTTCGGTGGTCGGTTTAAGGCGCCGGGACATCTATTATATCGTATAATTGTTATCGATTGATCGTCTTGAAGGTAATCGAGGTATTGAATTGGGACTGTCGAGGATAGTTCCCATCCGTTGAATTATTATTGTCGTGTTGGCCGACTCAAGGCAGCACACTATTATTCTTGTGAACTCGGTAATTTTGTGATCGTTGAGAGTTGAGGATTTCCCGAATTGTTGTGTTGTGATTATTGCTCGTGTTAATCGGTCCTAAGGGATTTTGATCCCAGGATGGTTATGTTGGATATTGTTGGTCGTGTCGATCTTTCATTATTTGTGCGTCATCGTTCACTTGGTGAGTCGCGTGTTGGATATGTTATCCTTTGAGTTTCGCGGTCATGTTGTATCGTGGCATATCTGGAAACATATATGCGTGCCGATTGGTTATGTGTAGGATTTTTAGCCGGGCACACGATGGTCATGCGTGGATGTTTCCGCATTGGACCGTGCACACGAGACGTAGTTCGTGAGGCTAATTAGGTACATTGTCACACGTATATTCTTGATTCCGTATGCGGGGTGGACATGTGCACGGACACATTTCCGGATCGGGCGTACTGTGATGTTCCCTCTTGATCCTTATTGTTTGGTCGTTCGTAGTCCATGTTGTATTGGATATGTCCGACGATTTGCGACTGGTTGTTCATACGCCGAGGGGTATGTCCGACAGTCAGGTTTGCTTCTTTGAGATCTGTATTGTGATGATTTACAGCTTTGGGCTGTTCGGCTTTCAGGCCATCGTGATATACAGCTTCGGTTGAGGGGCTTTCAAGCCATTGCGACGTATTGGTATTTTTATTGGAGCCTTCAGACATTGTGATTCGTATTTACTTCAGCATTGGCTTGGATTATCTTCGGGTAACGTATTGTTGTGTTGCTTGTAACGTTTCGCTGTTGGGCGTAAGTTTTCGGTTCTTGTGTATCTCGTTGAGTTTTCCTGGCGGGGTGTTTCTTCTCCCTATTTGTTTTAAGTTTCGGGACGAAACTTCTTTTAAGGAGGGTAGAATGTAATATCCGCAATTTTGATTTCCGGTAATTTTTATTTCTCCGGCGGAGGTCGGTTTTGACGACTCGCTCATGACCGTTTCGTCATTTCGAGAATGATTAATTCTGCACTTTTTGTCATCCGAGTTCGTTTCAGTATCGTTTTGTTGAGTTCCGAGCTTTTTAGCGACTTTTCCGCACTTGAGTTCGATTCTTGCGAATCTCGTCCGAAACTGTTGAGTTTCTCGTAAGTTCATTTAATGTTATTATTCATGTTGCGAGCTTTGGTTTGGTGTTTCGATCGCGTATCGTGATTTTCGGACGTTTTGGGCCATTTTCGTAATTTCCCAAAGTTTTGGGTAATTACTTCCGTTGTTGAATTCCGAGCCTTCGGGTGGTCGGAATTGTGTGTTCTCTTAGCTCTTAGATTCGTCCTTGCGAGTACGTCGTAACCGCATCATCGATTCGTATTCAGGTTTGGGTTTCGGGGTCGTTCGGGCCGTCGGAGTTGGCCCCGGCCGAGTCATGGCCGGCAACCCGGGCCTGTGCCGCATCGCCGAGTCACGGCCGTAGTGCTCGGCAGCCTTCGCCGAGCAGCCGCACCGTGGGCCGCGGCACATGCCGGGCAGGCCGCGGCACACTCGTGGCATTTTTCGCTAAACTGATCAGACGGTGCCGCGGCACACGCCGGCCGGGCCGCGGCACACTGCCCACCACTGGGAGCCATTTTTGGGCCTGTGCCGCGGCACACTCCCGCTGGCCCGCGGCACACTGTGCAGCCTATTTATGGCCTTGCACACGGGTTTTTGGCCATTTTTCTCAACCTTTCCTTTCTCTTACGCGGAGGTGGTCTTGGGAATCTTGAAGCCATGTTGTTTAACAACAAATCCATGAAGTTCTTGAGGTTATATCATCAATCAATCATCCGTTATCATCCTTTGATCCAGCGAATCAAGGTAATCTTCCTTAGAACCCTAATTTCGGGAATTTGGGGGTTTTCGCGTTTTCGTCCGATTCATTCCGTTTTTGTTGATGAATTCATGATGAATATGATTAATCTTGTTGGTATTCTTAGTTTCCCTATGGATTCATGGTATATGTCGTGATTTTTATGGAATCGATGGGGTTTGGTTGTGGTCCGCCCTCGTTGTCGTTTTTATACGAATATACATGAATCGTGTAATATCTGCATTTTTTCTTTCCCTTGTATTTTCATTTTCGGTGTATTTCTCGATTGTAGTAACCCTAGTGTATCTTTCAGTGTATCTTTCCTGTCATCTATTGATCTAATTCTCGTTGTTGTAGTGCGGAACCGCCGTTTCGGGGTTGCCGTGGATCCATTTCGTGTTATTGTTTCCCAAATATTGATTCCTATCGCTTATATTCTCCTTCCGGATCATTTTTATCATTTTGGGACCCAAAGGGAGTGTGGGCCGCGGCACAAGGTGTGTGCGCCGCGGCACACACATTTCTCCAGTTGTTGGTCGAGCGGACTGTACTGTGTGCCGCGGCACACCTATCCGGTGCCGCGGCACACTGCCGAGTAAGTGCCGCGGCACAGTGCCGAGTCAGTGCCGCGGCACACCCGTCCGGGCCGCGGCACACTCGTGTGGCATTTTCGGCCAAAACCCGACTGTACCGGGTGCCGCGGCACACGCCGGCTGAGCCGCGGCACACTGCCGAACCCTGGGAGCAATTTTTTGGCCTGTGGGGCACACCTCAGCTGAGCCGCGGCACACAATGCGGTCAACCCCCTATAATTGTGTTGTTTTGAGCGAGAGCAGCTCATTTTCCTTCTTCTTCTTCCATTTACGCGAGAGAGAGTGAGAGAGGAGGAGAGCTTCTCATCATCCATCAATTGGGGGTTGATTTTCATCATTCTTCTTCGGTTGTGAAGCCCGAATAATCAATCTTGTAATACCCGAGATTTCTGTTATGTATTTAGAACTTGTGACATTGTTATTGTTGCACTTTTATCTGAGTATTATTCTCCGTATTTCATAATCCGATGTTGTTGAGCGTATGATTTCATGAATGTGGTGAAAATTGTGATTCTGCGCATGTAGCGCACGCTATCGACTATGTGTAGCGTACGCTAAGTTGGATCCATAGCGCACGCTGTGCATGACCTTAGCGCGCGCTATACGTAGTCAGCATGATTGAGACGTGTGGTAGGTGAGATTAGGCCGGGGATCTTGGTCGGATTGTGTCGGGATGAACCTGGACGGCTTTCGGGAAAAGCCAAGTCAACACCTTAGCGCACGCTACTGACATGAGAATAGCGCACGCTAAGTGATGAGTACAGTGAAGTCAGTAAGCCGTTAGCGCACGCTACGAGCATGGACTAGCGCGCGCTAATAACCATTTCCTATAAATAGGACAGCATCCTTTTCGTATTTTCAGTCCTTTCTTCTCCCACATCTGAATCCTTATACTTAGAGTATTACTCTCTACATCCTAAACACTTCATATCAGCATCCTAGCTCGTGTTGAAGATTGTAGATCATTGAGGATTGGTGTTCGAGCCTTCAACGTTGGATTGCTTCGATTTCCTCCTTATTCATCACTAATTTGAGGTAGGTGATTCTTCACCAATATTAGTAGTGTTCTAAAGGGCGTTTGATCATATTTTGATAGTCAGTTATTTCGTTTATAATCGATCATCACGTGTTAGAAGGATACTTTTGACGTATCGGCACTTATTCTTCGTATAATCCTTTGAACCTTTTTGGTGTTTGGACTCCTAAGAATTTTATGTATCTTCAACCGATCATGACCAGTATATGAAGATTACCTAGTTCGTATGTTTTACGTTAATAATCATACGTTTTGGGACATATAACGGATTGAACTTAGGATATTCCTTGAAGATCAAAGATGAATCATGATGTTGTGATGATTATATGTAGCCTTATATCTCGTAGTCGTTTAATCCGTATAGAACTTTCACAAACCTTATGAGCATGATATGCACGGGGATGACATGTATTATCACCATAGAATTCATGAGTTCATCACCATTAGATCTAGTTTTCTGCCAGTAGTAATCTGCCATGCACGGTTAGCGCACGCTAACATACGTAAGTTAACGTGCGCTATCGGGGATAAGCTAACGCACGCTACGTTTGGTACGTAACGTACGTATGATATCAGCCGAGTCAGTCGGCTGATCATAGAGAACTGTCAGTCCATGGCTAGCGTACGCTAGGCTTAGATGATAGCGTACGCTAACAGGCAGGCTTAGCGCACGTTACGTAGAGTACATAGCGTACGCTAAGTGGTTCAGGCAGATTGTATATTTTGAGCTTTTGGCCGTAGACCGAATTGCTAGGCAATCGTTCGACTTGAGATGATTTGTCTATCATTTCTTTTGTTAAGGTTCGAGCTTGCTACGTTGATCGAAGGAGGCGGCCTTCGAGTGTGTTGAGATCATTGAAGTGTTTCGTTCTTGCCATCTTCGAGGCAAGTATCGTAATATGTTAATATTGGTATTTTGAGCATGCGTGTGATTATTCATGTTGTTGAACATGAGATTTATTTCGTTGAATTGTCATGATATTCGTTATCTAGTGTTTGTATGTTCATGTTGATGGACATGGCGATTTGGCATATATGTATGCATGAGTTATGTTTGTGTTTGTTGTGCGACCTATGCTGAGGGCGCTGGATCGGATGTCCACCTCGTGTTGGTCCGACGGGATCATCTTGGGATCTAGGCTGAGGGCGCTGGATCATTGGACGGGTTATTTCCACCTCGTGTTGGTCCGACGGGATCATCTTGGGATCTATGCTGAGGGTGCTGGATCATTGGAATACCCATGCTGTGTTAATGGAATCTTGTGGATTCGCATTATCGGATTCCGGTAGCGGAAGTCCGTGTGGTGTATCTTGTTATGTATTGTTGATGCATTTGATTCGTTTAAATGATACTTATACTAGCATCGTTTTGCTAACCCCTTCGGGGGTGGACATTTGTTTTGATGTTCAGGTAGCCGAGGAGCAGGGAAACAGCCACAGTACCGACGTGACGACGAAGGGGTTCAGTGATGTTTGTTGTTGTTGGTGATTTGTTTTCTTTGTTTGATTTCAGTACTCGAGTACGCGTGTCTTATTAATATCATTTCGATATGGTTGTATTAATTACTCGTTGAACCAGTTGAATGGTTTTGCAAACTTGAATTTCCGCAGTATTGATGTCTTATATTTACATTTCTTTTAAATTAGCCTTGTAAACCCTTACTTAAAGGGTTTACGGCGCTGTAATTATTCCGAATATCTCGGGGTATTACAGAATATGGTATCAGAGCTAAGATTCATGGATATCTTGGCAGTCGGGTTTTAAGTTGGGTCTGTTTACGTTATTTGTAATACCCACATTTTTCTTTCTTTCTCTTCTGTTTCGTCTAACCGTATCGGCTCGACTGTGTTCGTTGATGCTTCTGACCTGGTGTTGTTTCTCACCTTTGTCATTCGAGCGAGTTCTGATATTGTCCCAAATTGATCTATATATCGTTGTGACCTTTCCAAGTTCGGAAAATTAGCCTCGTTATCGATCTTCCAACCCTTGGGCGGTGGAATTCCGTACTTGTTCAGCGATTGGCTCGCGTTTTGATTGATGTACCATTGGGCTGGTCAATCGTATTGATTTTCGTCCGTTGTGTTTTGTGATTGTTCGGATAATTGACTTGATTGTATTATCTATTTGATGACGCTCGTCACTTGTTGGTTTAATTATATCCCTAACGGCGACGTTGTGTTGGTCGTCGTGGAGCGTGTTTTCACGCCGTATATTCCTTTGTGTTGCTTGTAACGTTTCGCCGATGGGCGTAAGTTACGCGTTTCCTTGTGTATCTCGTTGAGTTTTCCTGGCGAGATATTGCTTCTCCCTACTTGTTTTAAGTTTCGGGACGAAACTTCTTTTAAGGAGGGTAGAATGTAATATCCGCAATTTTTGATTTTCGGTAAATTTCTTTTCGTCCAGAGTCCATTTTGACGACTCTCTCATGACCGTTTCGTCATTTCGAGAATGATTAATTCTGCACTTTTTGTCATCCGAGTTCGTTTCGGTATCGTTTTGTTGAGTTTCGAGCTTTTTAGCGACTTTTCCGCACTTGAGTTCGATTCTTGCGAATCTCGTCCGAAACTGTTGTTTCAAGTTTCTCGTAAGTTTATTTAATGTTATTATTCATGTTGCGAGCTTTGGTTTGGTGTTTCGATCGCGTATCGTGATTTTCAGACGTTTTGGGCCATTTTCGTAATTTCCCAAAGTTTTGGGTAATTACTTCCGTTGTCGAATTCCGAGCCTTCGGGTGGTCGTAATTGTGTATTCTCTTAGCTCTTAGATTGGTCTTTGCGAGTACGTCGTAACCGTATCATCGATTCGTATTCAGGTTCGGGTTTCGGGGTCGTTCGGGCCGTCGGAGTTGGCCCCGGCCGAGTCATGGCCGGGCAATCTGGGCTCAGGCCGGCACTGGCCGAGTCACGACCGGTAGTGCTCGGCAGCTTCTGGACGAGTCACGGCCGGTAGTGCTCGGCAGCTTCTGGCCGAGCAGGCCGTACTGTGGGCCGCGGCACATGCCGAGGGCCGCGGCACACTCGTGCATTTTTTCGGCCAAACCGACTGTACCGGGTGCCGCGGCACACGTCGGCCGGGCCGCGGCACACTGCCGACCACTGGGAGCCATTTTTGGCCCTGTGCCGCGGCACACTCCCGCTGGGCCGCGGCACACTGTGCAGCCTATATATGGCCCTGCAGTCGGGTTTTTGGCCATTTTTCTCCTCCTTCTCCTTCTCTTCCGCGGCTGAGGGTATGCTCATCATGGAGCCATGTTGTTTGACAACAAATCCTTGAAGTTCTTGAGGTCACAACATCAATAAATCATCCGTTATCGTCCTTTGATCCAGCGAATCAAGGTAATCTTCCTTAGAACCCTAATTTCGTTAATTTGGGTGTTTTTGCGTTTTTGTCCGATTCGTTCCGTATTATTGATTAATTCATGATGGGTATGATTAATATTGGTAGTATTCTTGTGTTTAACATCATTTAATCCTTTGTTCTTCGTCGAATCCAAGTATATTTCTTGATTTCCTACGAATCGACTTTTTGGGGGGATTTGTCCTCGATCTCGTTTTCCATCCGTTTTTGTTGGATAAATTGTTGTTAAATTATGTTGTTAAACATATTCTATGGATTTTATATCCATATTTCGACTTAGAATTCCGTTTTCGTGTTTTGTCGGGACGAATCGTGTTCTTGGCCGTTTTGGGGAAAACACTTGAACTTTCGTCATTCGTTCTTTGAATTCAGCGGCTTTGGGTCGTACTTTGGAATTTATTTTCGTTGTTATTGTTTTCGTTCGTATTTCATTATTGCGGATTGTCGTTCGGTGGAGTCGGTGAGTTCGTAGTCGGTTCGTGCCAACCTACTTCGGCCGATTCTCTGCGTTGTGGTTATTCGAGGCAAGTATCTTGCCCATACATTACGTGTTTTGTGGATATATTAGTTGGTAATTTACGATACGTGATTTATGAATGCCTATAATTAACTTTCAAAGAAATTGATATGCTTTTCAATACTTCCTTAAAAGATGACTCGTATGATTTCGTTGTTAAATATGCTTGTCTAAGTATATGTGGGGTATTGTTTTATGTGATTATGACGTTGTGGATTTATAGCCTAACCTTTCCTTGAGATATGTATGGAACGTATGCCTATTGATGATCCTGTCTCATTGTGTCGTTCGGCGTGGTTGGATAGGTATTTTCCCCCGTTGCTATGTTATTTGTACTAGCTGCATCGTTTAAATTCTAGCATGAATCGTACCATTACTTGGTCGTGAGTATATGTTGGATGAACTGGCCATTCTGTTGGGATTCCACAGAAAATAAACGCAGCGGAAGAATAACGGAATCCCTAAGAGGATCGATCAAGTAATGTATATACGAAAAGAAAAATACGAAGATCAAGGAATCAAAGTCCCATACCTATGATGTCTCTGAAAAACCTTCGTATGATGATGATGATGATGATGATGAAGAGCCTTTCGTTCCAAGCACCTAAAGCAAGATGCCTCTACTTCACACGCCGGAACTTGATGGAAAAATCGACAAGCTTCCGTTCTTCAAGAATGCGGCTAGGGAAGCTTGTAGGAATTTTCTCTCTCAATGTATTCTTCTTATATCTTGTCTCTAAGATCAAGATGAAATTTTCAACCTTACTCTCTCTCACAAATTCGTGATTTTGAGTTCATACAAGAAGAAGATGTCCTCTCTCCTTTTTAAAGACTTTTATTTATAAAAAAATTGAAAGTCTTCCTTTAACACATGATTGAGGGTATCAAATACACCTCACATATGTCACCTAGTGACAAAAAATAAGTATAAAAGAGACAATAGAGGGAGGAGGGCGGCCTTAAGGGAAATTTCCAAGAAGACGGGTCGAATTTACTCGGCTCGTGTACTGGATGTTCGTCAAAACGAATCCCTCGTGTACCGGATGTTCGTCAAACGAATCCGTTTTATTTCCAATGTGTTTGGACTAATTAATTAATCCAATTAATTAATTATATCAAACACAAATATATATTTCTCTAAGAAATATAATCTATGAATTAAAGTAATCACCCAGTAACCTACTTACAATTCATAAGACCGCTATTTGATTTATCCGATAAATCAAACTTAGATATCTAATATCTAATATTATAAGAGAGATTATTAATTCACATTTATCCATCAATGATCCTATTGCGCGACTCCGTAGGTTCGTCTCAGCCGGCATTGGGAGGAACCAATGAGTGCGGGCAGCACTTAGCCAGCCTAGCGGGCCGCACTGTAAACCCCGACTGAGAACAAATGAACGAATCATTCCAGAACCATTATGTCGTGAATACTATATACGTATAGACCCTTCTGTTGTGTCAAGAATTAACACCTTCCGACCGGCGATCGCCTAGGAGGTCGGGCGACCGAGCCACTGCCGAGCGGCCAAGGCAGATCTGCCGAGCAGCGACCAGGCGACCGAGCCTTAACCCAGTGGACAAGCTATATCGGCCAACCGAAGGTCCCAGGACAAGTCCCGGTGCCGAGCGATCGACCTCAGATACGATCGCCTCTCGGTACTCGGCGACCGACTCCTGGCGATCGACTAGCGGACGATCCTCTCTCGGCATCTGCCGATCGACCCTTGGTGACCGACCTCTCTCGGCACCTGCCGACCGACCCTTAGTGACCGACCATTGCCGACCCTCAGCACCTGGCCGATGGCGACCTCGGATGATCAGCTAGAGACGACCGCCTCATGTCGATCAGCACCGATGGCCATCCAGTCGGCGAAGAGCGAGCCTCAAGACTGGCACCACGTGCATGGGCCAAGACAAGATCCGCGAATCACGGGCCATTGACCACAGCCTGGCAGAATCTCTCCACCAGCCGACAAGCCGCCGAAAGTTGTCAGTAGGGCCGCATGTTGACTGGCTCCGGACACGTTCTGGCCCCTTATTGGTCCGCCCAGCTGGCTGCCTGCTGGAGCTTTGGACTTTAGCCCGACAGCCAGCATGTTCTTTGGACTTTATATAGACTGCCAGCCACTACCTTGGACTTTAGCCCGACAGCCCAGGAGATCGCCCCATTAGAATATTGGCCGGCAGACGATCGGCACATTATTATATTGGCCGGCAGGCTATCGGCCGCTAAAGGACAGGACCCGGCTGTCCCTATATAAGCAAGGCACCCTTCACTTGGACACTTCTTCGACTTCCTTCGGATTTCATACAATACAGAAGCACAACATCAAACACTTGGCTAATCTCCAACTCTTGGCAACAGCTATCATTCGGTCTTACTTCTCCCGGCCGCTCTCCCCGAGCAGACTATCGGCAGGGACGAAGAACACCGAGCTTCGCTCAAGAGCCGGATTAACAGAGTCTTTTTACACTCATTGTATTTAGATTTCTCTCATTAATACTTGTATCCACGAATATTCGTATTAATACCATCTCGCGAGAGCATTCAAGCCCGGGCCTAACAAACCCGGCAAATCTTGTATTATTTATCTTCTCTCGGAAGTGCTCCCGCAATTGTTGTTTGTTGTCCGTCATCCAGCAGTATTAATCTTCGGATAAATATTTTGGGCAACAACAATTGGCGCTAGAGGAAGGGAATCCAACCCTCGAATTTTTATACCTACCGTCCCGAAGAACACTCACTGTTCTCGGGGCAGATACTTGAAGTGACACTCACTGCACTTCAAAGGAATCCTTCAGAAATCATGTCTTCCGCCTCCGCGTCGAAGAAGGCCGCTGACCAGCCGGCGGACCCTGCCTGGCCCCGTCCGAGCCGCAGCCGATGGTGGAAGGCGCCGCCGCGTCGAGACGCTCGATCCGTCCCGGACGGCGGCCCGAGCCTCTCGCTCGATCGGCCCAACCAATGAACAGATCGAAGAGGCCATAGCCGCCTTCAGAACGACGGAGTGCTCTCGACGCGCCTCGCTATCACTCCTCGGTCTCCCGCCGAAGTCAGCGAAGCTCAAGGCATTATCGGCCGAGCGAGCGCCAGAGGCTCTCGCCCGCATAAGAGGCGCTCGGCCTGTGGCACCTCTGTCTTCGATCGCACAGGCGGTGACCGACAGCGGCCAAGGCGATCCGCCCGGCCTACGAGACGACGGAGTTTGAGTCCCTCACCGGGAGCTCGGCCTACCGGATCCCACAAGGCGATCCGGCCGCCTGGCTCCCGCTCGTCAAATTCCCGAGGTCGGCGGCGGAGTCCGGAGGTCGGTACACGATCGCCTCGGCCCCGCTCCCAAAGCCGATCCGCATAGCGGCCGAGCCGCGGCAATTGCCGCATTGCAACGCCACCGACGACGTGAAGGCGCTCGCAATCCGGCAAAGCGCCGTGAAGACGATCGCCGCGCCAAGCGAGCCGCTCACGATCGACATCGAGCTCGCCCCGGTGCAGCACAAGATCGTTCCTCCTCAGACACCCGTGTACCAGGGGCGATCGGACCCCCAAACACACCTGCACAAGTTCAACATCTACATGACCGGGTGTGGGGCATCGGACGCGACCAGGTGCCGGATGTTCCCTCTGACGCTGGACGACATCGCCCACCGGTGGTACACCTCATTGCCACCTCGGTCCATTGGCTCCTTTAACGAGCTGGCGCACGTCTTCACGGAATACTTCGCCACCAGGGTCGTCCGGACAGAAGGTCGCTTTCGCATGATGCAAATCAAGCAGGGAGAAGAAGAGTCCGACTCGGACTACATCGACCGGGTAGACGTGATCATCCTCAAAGGCGAGCCCGTAAGCGATGAGACTGCCCTCTACGCGGTCCTAGGAGGTTTTCAGGGCTTCTCGCCTATGTTCAGGCATCTCACGAAGACCCTACCGACGACCTACGCAGCCTTCCGGGCTAGAACCGCAGATTTCCTGTCCAGGCAAAGGCTTCTTCTTGGCCTAGGAGTAGAGCGATCGGCGCCCGCGCGATGACCTCCAGTCTACCAGCCCGATCGCTACTATCCAGCAGAGCCGGAGGACTCGCTCACCGCCTACAGTCCAACATGTTAAATAAGGGACTAACTCCCGCCCGATCGCCGATATCGACCCACGAATAAAGCGATCGGCTGCCGAGCGACGATCGCCAGTCTTCTGGCCCGATCGCCGATCATCACGCTACATCATCAGCAATCCGGCGGACACGATCGCCATTTACAGTCCAACATCTAACATGACGGACTAAGGCATAAGATCGCCTCCACCGCACATCATAAAGCCATGGTCCTGGCAGTCGATGGAACCGGCTGCTTCGGACATGCAAGGTCCCTTTCGGCCGAGATCGTCCGCCCTTCGTTTAAATACGAGGCCGGCGTAGTCTGAGGGCTCTCCAACATTAATCAGTGGACACATGCCACAACCCCGTCTCAACGTACACCGTCGAGGTCGGCCATCTCCATGGCTGGCCGAGGTGGAAGCAGAGCTAACAAGCCGCGGGCGTGGAGTTGATTCATCCGACGCTGCCCCGCGCAAGGACTCCTCTAGACCGAGACCGCACGCCCTTTGTTTAAATACGAGGCGAGGCGCAGCCTAACAGAGGACCCTCATAATAAAGTGAGTCACGAGACACTCAATGTCTTCGCGCACCAAGACACGGTCATGGAGTCGGTCCATTGATCTCCGTGACTGTGCACGATTCCTCAAACAAAGCGAAACCACCCAAGTTTCCGTGGGGGATCGGCCAATGTTGTTTTTGCAGGTACAAGACCGAAAGATAGCTAGCCAATCGACCATGATAGCCCATGTCCGAGTCCTAAGTCAGCTCAGCAAGATCGCCCATCCTCATCCTTACACGATCGCCAGCAAGAACCACCTTGCCCCATGTCTTCAACATAGGAGCAAGCTGGGGGGCAATTGTTGTGTCAAGAATTAACACCTTCCGACCGGCGATCGCCTAGGAGGTCGGGCGACCGAGCCACTGCCGAGCGGCCAAGGCAGATCTGCCGAGCAGCGACCAGGCGACCGAGCCTTAACCCAGTGGACAAGCTATATCGGCCAACAGAAGGTCCTGGACAAGTCCGGTGCCGAGCGATCGACCTCGGATACGATCGCCTCTCGGTACTCGGCGGCGACTCACAGCGATCGACTAGCGGACGATCCTCTCTCGGCATCTGCCGATCGACCCTTGGTGACCGACCTCTCTCGGCACCTGCCGACCGACCCTTGGTGACCGACCATTGCCGACCCTCAGCACCTGGCCGATGGCGACCTCGGATGATCAGCTAGAGACGACCGCCTCATGTCGATCAGCACCGATGGCCATCCAGTCGGCGAAGACCAAGCCTCAAGACTGGCACCACGTGCATGGGCCAAGACAAGATCCGCGAATCACGGGCCATTGACCACAGCCTGGCAGAATCTCTCCACCAGCCGACAAGCCGCCGAAAGTTGTCAGTAGGGCCGCATGTTGACTGGCTCCGGACATGTTCTGGCCCCTTATTGGTCCGCCCAGCTGGTTGCCTGCTGGAGCTTTGGACTTTAGCCCGACAGCCAGCATCTTCCTTGGACTTTATATGGACTGCCAGCCACTACCTTGGACTTTAGCCCGACAGCCCAGGAGATCGCCCCATTAGAATATTGGCCGGCAGACGATCGGCACATTATTATATTGGCCGGCAGGCTATCGGCCGCAAAAGGACAGGACCCGGCTGTCCCTATATAAGCAAGGCACCCTGCACTTGGACACTTCTTCGACTTCCTTCGGATTTCATACAATACAGAAGCACAACATCAAACACTTGGCTAATCTCCAACTCTTGGCAACAGCTATCATTCGGTCTTACTTCTCCCGGCCGCTCTCCCCGAGCAGACTATCGGCAGGGACGAAGAACACCGAGCTTCGCTCAAGAGCCGGATTAACAGAGTCTTTTTACACTCATTGTATTTAGATTTCTCTCATTAATACTTGTATCCACGAATATTCGTATTAATACCATCTCGCGAGAGCATTCAAGCCCGGGCCTAACAAACCCGGCAAATCTTGTATTATTTATCTTCTCTTGGAAGTGCTCCCACAATTGTTGTTTGTTGTCCGTCATCCAGCAGTATTAATCTTCGGATAAATACTTTGGGCAACAACACCTTCATCAGATGTCCCGGTCAAGTCTTCGGGTCACGGTAAAGTCAAACCCTACTGTTGACTAAACTCTATACATGTGTTAATGCAAATCAAGACCGACTGATTAATAGTGTATCTAATACGACTATATCAGAATGCTTTGGCCAAAGACTTATGATCTTATTTGCCATTAACCGTATAGGACATTCGCCTGCTCACTAACAGGAGATAGAATCCTTTCTTGGTGTTCAGCAAAGACTGCTACCTGCCCGTATAGTCCGCACTTCGAGGTCGACTCAGAAATTAAGAAAATGAGTCTAACTACTCCAATGACAAACTAAACGTCACAGACACATCTTCTACTGAACCCTCAAGTCAAAGGTCTACGTATACTATCACAACCTTTCGATTCGTCATCGACTCTCCGAGAGTGAATACCGTGTGACTGAATCGAGTATGAGTCATGTTCGAGTATACTGGTCCCACCAATATACTTATAACTATGCTATCAAGACGTGCACACATCCTAGCATCAGTTATACAAGTCTTATTAAAACTTAATGTCCTGTTAAGTTTTATCGACTTGCGAACTAGTTAAGCATTCGAGCTCTAAACACTTCTAGTGCCTATCTCCTTATCTCCATAAGGAGTAGAATGTTCACTCTCAAATGCAAGGACTATTATTCTATATACCAAATCACAATGCCACTGATATACAATAATATAGAAATAATAATTGCCTTATTAAATATAATATTCATAATTACAATACAATTGCTCTCACTCTCTCATCCTCTGAGTGGCATTCGAGGGCATATTCCTAACAATCTCCCACTTGCACTCAATGCCACAAACTATGGTATCTAATACCCATACTCTCCAGATGTCTCTCTAAGACCTTCTGAGATAGTGGCTTGGTAAGCGGATCAGCAACGTTATTTGCTGTGTCTACTCTCTGCAGTGTAACATTCCCATCCCGAACCATTTCTCTAACAAAATGATATTTTCTCGAAATATGTTTGGTGTTGTGGTGAGCCCTAGGCTCCTTAGCCTATGCAACAGCTCCGTCATTGTCACAAAACAGTGTCACGGGCTTCTCTGCGTTAGGAACCACTTGAAGTTCCTCAGTAAACTTCTTTATCCAAAAAGCTTCTTTAGCAGCCTCCGTGGCTGCCTGATATTCGGCTTGACATGTAGAGATAGCAGTCGAACATTGCTTGGCACTTCTCCAAGAAACTGCCCCACCATTCAGAGTAAAGATATACCCTGATGTGGACATCTGAGCATCCATGTCCCCCGAAAAATCCGAGTCTGTATAACCCATCACTCTTAGTTCCCCACCGCCGTATGTAAGAACCAAGTCTTTAGTCCTCCTTAGGTACTTAAGAATGTTCTTTACAGCAGTCCAATGTTCCTGCCCTGGATTTGACTGAAACCGACTTACTACGCTCATAGCATAGGCAATGTCCGGTCTAGTGCAAATAATTGCATACATAAGACTACCTACTGCTGAAGCATAAGGTACCTTGCTCATTTCCTTTCTATCTTCCTCACTTTGAGGACACATCTCTAAGGAAAGTTTTGCACCATGTTGCATAGGTAGAAACCCTCTTTTAGAATCTTCCATCCTAAATCGCTTCAGGATCTTTTCTATGTAGAGGGCTTGGGAAAGACCTAACATTCTTTTCGCTCTATCCCGGTAGAGACGAATACCCAGAATATAGGTAGCTTCTCCCAAGTCTTTCATTGAGAACTCTTTAGAAAGCCAAGCTTTCACAGAACTGAGCATTCCTACGTCGTTTCCTATAAGTAGAATGTCATCTACATATAGTATTAAGAACGCAATTTTGCTCCCACTAACCTTCTTGTAAATACAGGGCTCTTCTTCGTTTTGGACAAAATCAAACTCTTTGACTGTCTCGTTAAAACGAAGATTCCAACTCCGTGAAGCTTGCTTCAGTCCATAAATGGCACGCTGAAGTTTGAATACTTTATGAATATTTGTTTGAGATATGAATCCCTTAGGCTGTTCCATATAAATCTCCTCCTCGAGGAATCCATTTAGGAATGCCGTTTTCACATCCATTTGCCATATTTCATAATCTAAGTGGGCTGCTATAGCAAGCATCATGCGAATAGACTTAATCATAGCTATAGGCGAGAAGGTCTCGAAGTAATCGATTCCTTCTCTTTGGGAATAACCCTTTGCCACAAGCCTGGCCTTATAGGTATCAACCTTGCCATCTCCATCAGTCTTTCTCTTATAGATCCATTTGTTTCCAATAGGCACTATGCCTTTAGGACGATCTACTAAAGTCCAGACCTGATTAGCATGCATTGAGTCTATCTCAGCTTCCATAGCTTCTTGCCACTTGGTGGAGTCAACGTCTACCATCGCTTGGTCGTATGTAGAAGGATCATTCTCTTGACTACTTTCTGTCATCTCATGGACACCCAGTTCCTCTTGATGCAGATAGCCATACCTCTCAGGTAATTGAGAAATTCTACTAGACTTGTGAGGTTGTATTTGTATTTCAGAAGGTTCGGTTCTTATATCTTGCATAGGTGTCTCATTTGGTGTTTCTTTTATTTCTTCCAAAGAAATATTTCTACCTGCCCCTCCTTCCTGAATAAACTGATCTTCCAGGAAGTGTGCTTGTATAGCAACGATTATCCTATGATCTTCGTGCATGTAGAATAGATATCCCATGGAATCCCCTGGATATCCTATGAAACGACCTTTCACAGACCTAGTTTCCAATTTCTCTACTTTAGTCTTCTTGACATAAGCAGGGCATCCCCAAATCCTAATGTGATTAAGGCTTGGTTTCCTACCTCTCCACATCTCATGGGGAGTCTTAGGAATGGATTTGGAAGGACATCTGTTCAAGATATGCACAGCAGTAAGGAGCGGGTAACCCCACAGATAAATCGGTAGATCAGTATAGTTAAGCATGGAGCGAACCATGTCCAACAAGGTTCGGTTCCTTCTTTCTGATACACCATTTAATTGTGGAGTAGCTGGAGGAGTGAATTGTGACACTATTCCTAGTTCTTTTAAGAACTCATCAAATTCGGTACTCATGTACTCACCACCCCGATCTGACCAAGAGTCTTAACACGGTAACATGTTTCATTTTCAACTAGGGCTTTAAATTCATTGAATTTATCAAAAGCTTAATACATAAGTTTTATTAAGTACACTAAACAATACATTGAATGGTCATCAGTGAATGTAATGAAATACTGAAAGCCGTCTTGTGCCACTTCAAAAGGGCCACAGACGTCGGTATGGATTAATCCAAGTTTTTCAGCAGCTCTTTCAAAAGTCCCTGCGAAGGGTAACTTAGTTATTTTGCCTTGAAGGCAAGATTCACAAGTTGGATAGGGATCTGATCCCAATGGACCCGTAAGCCCATCTTTCTCCATTTTATGAACCTTGGTCTGACCGATATGACCAAGTCTAAGATGCCACTTAAGTGCTTGGTTCGTTTCATCCCTACCACGCTTCCTAGTTATAGTGTTCACACTTGTCTTATTCTTTAAATTTAAATGGTATAAACCATTTAATAATGTAGCAGTACCAACCAATTTATTTCTGAAATAAATACGACAGGACCCATCTCCAATAAAGAAGTGAAATCCCTTTCGGTCCATGACCGGAATTGATACAATATTCTTGTGCCCCTTGGGCAAATCAAGTACATCTTCTAAAGTGAGAATAAAACCAGATTCTAAATCCAACCTAAGGGATCCGATATCAGAAGCCTCGACACTATGCCCACTTCCGACAGTGACCATCACCTCCCCTGAATCCAGCTTCCTACTTCGTTCCAGATCCTGATTCATTGTACAAATGTGAGAACTCGCACCGGAATCAAGTATCCAAGAAGTAGAATATACAGTTACAGAACAATTTGTTTCTAAAACTAGTAGTTCCGTACCTGAAGGCGCATTACGGTCAAGCTTTGGACAATACCTCTTCCAGTGGCCTAGCTCACCGCAGTTGAGGCATACATCCGTTTTCTTGGCCCCTTTTCTCTTTTGAACCATTGGGGCCTTGCCCCTTTCCTTGTCGATCTTGGCTATCGGACCTAACTGCTTCTTGTTCTTTTTCTTCTTATTCTTGGACTTCCAAGTCTTAGAAGAAATCACAAGTGCAGCTTCCTTTCCCTTTGTCTTCATCTGAGACTGGGCAGTCGTCAGTTTGTCTCGTTTTCCATCCATTTTTGATGGATCGATTGTTGTTAAATGATGTTGTTAAACATATCCTATGGATTGTATATCCATATTTCGGTTTGGATTTCCGTTTTCGTGTTTTGACGGGACGAATCGTGTTCTTGGCTGTTTTGGGGGAAACACTTGAACTTTCGTCATTTGTTCTTTGAATTCAACGGCTTTAAGTCGTGTTATGGAATTCATTTCATTGTTGTTATTGTCCTTCGTAGTTTATTATCGCGAGTTGGCGATTGGTGGAGTCGGCGGGTTCGTAGTCGGTTCGTGTCAACCTACTTCGGTCGATTCTCCGCGTTGTTCTTATTCGAGGCAAGTACCTTGTCCATACATTTCTTGTTTTGTGGATATGATGATTGGTGATCGTCTTGGTATGTTTGTTTGTTTGTTTGAAATGAGTTTTCAAAAGATTCGGCTAGCCCCGTTAAAGGCTCACTTTCAAAACGCGTGTGTTTTGTAAATTGTGTGGGTTGTAAGTGACTACGTGAATCCTTTGGATATGTTTGGTGTTGATGTTGCGCTTGATAATGCGTGGGTAGGTATATTGCTTCTTTCCGTCGCGTTATGGTTGACATGCGTGTTGTTATTTATTCGTGTGGTCGTGGACTGATGGATAAATTATGTGAATTGGTGTTTTGATTTGATAATTGTTACAATGATTGACTGTGTGATTGATGTTTGTGACAATGTGAATACTTGTTGTGAGAGACGTCATATCCGAGAGCCTCTGAGGGCGGGGCGTGCTCTCCGGCCCGGTGTATGCTGCAATGTGCGGCTCCATATGCTTGGTGAACGCCGGTGTATAACCTGATGCGTGTTCAAGGGGTGGCTCTTATGGGAGTGACGCCGGCGCGGTGACACGTACAAGGGGCGGCTGACATAGTGGAGTGAACGCTGGTGCAGAGGTGTTTTAGTGGAGGCACCTGGCAGGCTTATTGGTAATGGATATTTGAGTGATAGCTAACACCCCGTTATCGAACGATTATCGTATTTCAAAATTCTTTCAACTCTTTTCAAAATGTTGGTCTCGATATAGACCGTGATTCGTGTTTCTGAAAGTGTGTTTAAACTTGTTTTAAACGTTGGTATCGGGGTTAATTAACCAAGGACATTTGACGAGATCTCCGAGGGTTAATTAATCAGGGGTCTTGAGCAGTATTGGTCGGACGAGAGGCTGTGCCTTTGATGGGCTGTGTTGACATTCTGTGTTTTGGGTCGAGGATTCCGTGTGATGTTGAGATGATTGATCTCGTGTTGATATTATTTGTATTGGGTCGAGAATCACGTGGAAATATTTGTGCAGACTCGCTTGTGTTGATTGAATGGTTTTTTTGCAAATTGCTTTCCGGCTACTGGTCGAGGACCCTGTTGATTTTGGAAAGAGAAGTATTTGATAATCCTAAATTGTTTTCTATTAAAACTCTCGATGGCATCTTTAAACTGTTTTATAAATTGTTTTTCTTGATTTGTGATCTTTCGGTTTTGGAATGTGTTGTTGCCCGAAATATTATCCGAAGATAGATATTGCTGGAATGGACGGACAATAAACAAGGTTGCGGGAGCACTTCCGAGGGGGTGAGAAAAACACAAGATTTGCCGGGTTTGTTAGGCCCGGGCTTGAATGCTCTTACGAGATGTTATTAATACGAATATTCGTGGATACAAGTATTAATGTAAGAATCTAAATACAATGAGTGTAAAAGATCCTATTTGTCTAGCTCTTGAGCGAAGCTTTGGTGTTCTTGCTCTCTGCCGATCGTCTTCTGTGTGAGAGAGGCTGAGAGAGAAGAATGAACCGAGAGATAGCTGTTGCCAAGAGTGAGAAAGAGAAGTTGTGTGCTGAATCAGGGAGAGAGTTCCGAGACTTCAGAGTGTTGGCCGAGAATCCGAGTGTTATCCAAGTGTAGGCAGCCTTCTATTTATAGGAGCTGGGATGTCCTGTTTTCTGGCGGGCGATCGCCTTTCGTCCAATATAATAATGGGGCGATCGTGTTTAAGTCACATGGGCTGTCTGCATAAAGCTTGCGGCTGCTGCTGGCAGTCAGCTGTGCGGTCCAATGAGGAGCCGGCACGCGCCCTGAGTTGCTGTCACGGGCAGTCCCACTGACACCTTTCGGCGGGCCTGTCGGTTGGTGGAAGGATGCTGACAGGCTGTGGTCAACGGACCATGTGCATCAGTGCCTTTTCCGGATCTGCATGTGGGTCTTGTTCCGAGCTTCGGCCTTTGCCGACTGGATGATCATCGGCTTCGCGCATCGGCACTTGCCGACTGGGCGATCGATGGCTTTGCACATCGGCCCTTGCCGACCGGACGATCGATGGCTTCGCGTGGCATGAGGAGGTCGCCACTTCGTCGGTCGCTAGGAGTCGATCGCCAAGTACCGAGAGACGATCGCCTTCAGATGTCGATCGCTCGGCACCGGGACTTGTCCTGGGATCGTCGGCCGGCCGATCTGTCTTGGCTGCTCGGCTATGGCTAGGTCGCCTGGTCTCTGAGGCGATCGCCGGTCAGGGCGTATAATTCTTGACACAACAATTGCCCCCCAGCTTGCTCCGATGTTGAAGACATGGGGCGAGGTGGTTCTTGCTGGCGAT
This sequence comes from Orobanche coerulescens, assembly GCA_033398695.1. Taxonomy (NCBI): domain Eukaryota; kingdom Viridiplantae; phylum Streptophyta; class Magnoliopsida; order Lamiales; family Orobanchaceae; genus Orobanche; species Orobanche coerulescens. The sequence goes on along the minus strand of CM065815.1, from coordinate 115,090,818 downwards.
CGTATAGGATGAGGATGGGCGATCCGTTGAGCTTACTTTGGTTTCCGAACTTGGGCGATCTGGTCGATTGGCTAGCTATCTTCGGTCTTGCACCTGCAAAAAATAATATTGGCCGATCCCTCATAGAAACTTGATTGTTTCGTCGCTGAGGAACCGTGCACAGTCGCGGAGTTCGATGGACCGACTCCATGACCGTGTCTTATGCGCGAACGACATTGTCTGTCTCGTGACTCATTTTATTGTGAGGGTCCTCTGTTAGGCTGCGCCTCGCCTCGTATTTAAACGAAGGGCGTGCGATGTAATATCCGCAATTTTTGATTTTCGGTAATTTTCTTTTTTCGGCGAGAGTCCGTTTTGACGACTTGCTTATGACCGTTTCATCGTTCTGGGAATAATTAATTCTACACTTTTTGACATCCGAGATCGTTTCGGTGTCGTTTTGTTGAGTTCCGTGCTTTTTAGCGACTTTTCCGCACTTGAGTTCGATTCTTGCGAATCTCATTCAAATCATTGCTTGAGTTTCCTGTAAGTCCGTTTAACTTTGTTAGACGTGTTGTGAACTTCGGTTTGGTTATTCGATCACGTATCGTGATTTTCGGGCGTTTTGGGCCATTTTTGTAGTTTCTTAAGAGTTACGGGTATCTATATCTGTAATTGTTGTCTCGACCCGTTTCTTGGTCGCGTATGATTAATTATTGCATTATGTTTTCATTTCGGGTCGTTGATGTTATCCGCGAACTTTTCGTCGTGTTCGTTCCCGTGACGCTGAAATCGAGTCGTCGAGCCACAGTGTTCGAGCAATCGCCGGACGGCTATGGATCGACGGACGATTGCGGCACCGCCGGACGGTAAAGAGAACAGCGTAGCGTGCGCCACGACCGGCCGGATGCGCGCGCTAACCGGCAGTGTAGCGCACGCTATCGGCCGCCTAACGACGCTTATCGTGCAGACAGGTGGAGTCCGAGGGTTCGAATCGGTCATGCTCGGCAGGTAGCGCACGCTACGACCGGCAGGTAGCGCGCGCTACAGCTGAAAGGCTGCGCACGCTACCTGGCCGAGTCAGTAGGGCAGTGTGGGCACTGGAATGCGGCCTGGGCCGATAGCGCACGCTAGCTCGGCAGCCTAGCGCGCGCTAGTCCGGCCCAGTATAAATGTGACAGAGCAGTCACATTTCATCTCGTTTTTCATTTCCTACCTTTCTCTTCCGCGGCTAGAGACTTAGAGATCGTGGATCCATGTTGTTTAACAACAAATCCACGAAGTTCTCAAGTTCATAACATCAATCAATCATCCGTTATCATCCTTTGATCCAGCGAATCAAGGTAATCTTCCTTAGAACCCTAATTTCGTGAATTTGGGAGTTTTTGCATTTTTGTCCGATTCGTTCTGTGTTGTTGATTAATTCATGATGGGTATGATTAATCTTGGTATTATTCTTGTGTTTAACATCATTTAATCCATTGTTCTTCGTCGAATCGAAGTATATTTCTTGATTTCTTTCGAATCGACTTTTTGGGGGATTTGTTCTCGATCTCGTTTTTCATCCGTTTTTGATGGATCGATTATGGTTAAATGATGTTGTTAAACATATTCTATGGATTGTATATCCATATTTCAACTTGGAATTCCGTTTTCGTGTTTTGTCGGGACGAATCGTGTTCTTGGCCGTTTTGGGGAAAACACTTGAACATTCGTCGTTTGTTCTTTGAATTCAACGGCTTTGAGTCATGCTATGGAATTCATTTTCATTGTTGTTATTGTCCTCCGTAGTTTATTATCGCGAGTTGGCGATCGGTGGAGTCGGTGGGTTCGTAGTCGGTTCGTGTCAACCTATTTCGGTCGATTTTCCGCGTTGTTCTTATTCAAGGCAAGTACCTTGTCCATACTATTCTTGTTTTATAGATATGATAATTAGTGATCGTCTAAATGTGGTTGTTTGGTCGTTTGAATTGAACTTTGAAAAGATTCGGTTTAGTCTTGTTAAAGGCTTGCTTTCAAAACGCGTGTGTTTTGTGAATGGTGTGGTTTGTGAATAACTATATGAATTCTATGGATATGTTTAGTGTTGATGTTGCACTTGGTATTGCGTGTGGACGTATATTATTTCATTTCGGTGCGTTGTGGATTGACGTGGTGTTTTGCTAAGTGTTTGATGCCTCTGGGTGAATTGTTTGAATATCCTTGATGTGATATGTTATTTGTGTGAATGTGTGGATATGGTTGAAGGTCTACGGTGACACATGGCACGTGATCATGTGGTCAGGATGCAACAAGTGATTCATCCAACTGTGAGAGCCTGAGATAATCTATGGTGGCACATGGCATGCGATCATGTGGCCATGCAACAAGCGATTAATCCAACCGTGAGATGTGTGTGATTTGTTTAGCTAGCCAGCTCGGGAGGATCCTTAGAGGCCTCAGGCGGGATCAATGATATTACTCTGTTCCCAAGGCGATGCATGTGTTGTGATTTGTTTAGCTAGCCAGCTCGGGAGGGTCCTTCGAGGCCTCGGGCGGGATCAATGGTATTACCCTGTTCCCAAGGCGATGCGCGTGCGCGATTATGTTTTGTTGATTTTTATGTTTGTTGAGGACACGTGATGTTGGGCTCTGGCCCTGTGAATTATTGTCGGTTTTCTATTTGGGAAAACAAAACCTTTGGGTTGTGACCCTGTTGATTTTTAGAAAGATAAGGATTTGATAATCCTAAGTTGTTTTCTATCAAAACTCTCGATGGCATTTAAACGGTTTTATAAATTGTTTTCCCTTGATTTGTGACCTTTCGGTTTTAGAATATTTTACCAAACTCTTGCCTCGGGAAGTGCTTTTCGTTACGTTTGGATTTTTGAGGATTCCTGGTTATTGATATTCGTGGAATGTGAATTGTATGGCTCGTATTTGCACTTTGTTCTTGCACTAGCAAAACAGTGGAGTTTTGCTCACCCCCGAGTATTCGGGGGGTGGATGTCTATTTTTACATTCAGGTTTTGGAGCATAGCACACGGTCGGCACGAAGGATGATGAAAGATGAACGATACTAATCACACGAGGATCCGTTGATGTCGTATTGGTCTAGTTGTATTTTCTTTTCCGCTGCAGTATCTTTTCCCCGTTGTACGGGAGTTTATTGTATTTTGACCCCTGCGTGGGTATGTGTTTGGAATTGTGTTGTATGTTATTATTGAAAGACCAAGTCGGTCTATTGAGTCATTTTAGCCTTAAAGGCGATGTTTAGATGTTTGATTTTAGTTATCAGCCTGGTAGATCCTCGAGGAGAGGGTCTATGGCGTGTAATATCCCTGAGTGGATTGGGGGTGTTACATAAATGGTATCGGAGCTTAGGTTGTGGAAACCTAGGCTGTCGGGTCAGTGGTGTCTGTTGAGTTTTGTCTCGTCGGATTTTATCTGACTGAGTCGTGTCGCGACGCGTCGTCTGAGTTTGTTGGACGTGATTAGTATCGTGGGCGATCATCATCTTCGTGCGACCTGTTTATGTAAGTCTCCCTTCTTTGTGTTGTGCCTCGTGTGACACGAGCTATTTTTATGATTATTTGATTAGTGACGGAATCCTCTTATGGATTTTGATTTCTTGATATGTGGTTATTTGACTCTCATATTTCGTTTATATGAGGAGTAGTGTTGCTGGATTGTGTATCTTGGACTGTAATTTTTTTCCGCTGCATGAGTTCTTTCAAATGGCTTTCGGCCTTTTGCCAACCGAGTTTGATTTCGAAAACCGATTCCTTTAACCGAGTTTTTGGCGTTATGGCCTTGATCGTTTTGGCAAAATTCTTGTGACGGTACTTAGTATTTTGTAAATGGCTTTTGTGAGTTTTTGAAATATTACCGTCATCGGCCTTTTTAACGTTGTAAATGGTTTTTAGCCTGGTGAGTTCCGGCGCGGGACCCACGGCGCTATAATGTTTTGCGTAATTACCTGAAGTTTTTAGGCATTCTAGCCCATTGAATTATCTTTGAAAACCTTGAGTATCTTAGAAAATTCAAATTCGAGACGTACTTTTAAAACGAATTATTTTCTTGCGGTGTTTTTAAGGTGCTTTCTAATGCCGCAATACATTTCAAAAAATTTCCAGTTGAGGACCAAAAACATTTTGAGATATTCTCAAATGCAGTTGCTTAGACCCAAGGGTCGAATATTTTTGAAAGTTTTTCACTAAAAGAAAGGTGTCCTCATTTTTGTTCAAACGCAAGATGATTTTCAAAGTCTCGAAAATGATGTTTGTTCAACTTTTTGTAAAATGATACTCAAGATCAACTGGTGTTTCCAAACTGTCTTCAAAAGGTGGTTTTCGTTTTAAAACCCATCATTTCCTGCTTGTGGTCGGAGAAGGTGTGTATGATGTTGGTATTGTTGTTAGGGTGTTAGCCCTTCGAATTGTGATTGAATTGGTGGTGTGAACGTTGAGTCGTTCGCCACGCATATGTTTTTGTTGTCCCTTTGTGGGAGGTGTGATGACGATCTTTAATGTTGTCATTTCATGGTGACTTGCGTGTTATCGCACCTGTGTGAGCTGTTAAAGCTTGTGTTTGTACGTTTGTGTACATGTGTGATTGTTTCACGATGTTTGTAATTATGTGCTGGTTATTATTCGGGCAGTTAAGGTTGCCGAACGATACCGTCGTTGCTGTATTGTTTGTGTGTGTATTACTTTACGATGGAAATCGTTGTATATGATATGTGTTATGATTCTTTGTTGTGCTGAGTTGGCATCTCTGCTATGTTGTTTTGCGACGTTATGCCCCATTATATCTAGCATTTTGTATTTTCGGTATGCCGAGCCGAGACGTTTCAACCGTGATGTGCTGGGCATGCACGTGTAAATTGTCCTTCTCGTCGGTAACACATTTCGAGTGCGGACTCGAGGGACACCGAATTCAGTTTTGTGAATTGGCTACCGAGACTTTCGGAGTTCGCGCTTCAGCACAGTTATCAGGATCGGCTCTGAGAGGCCCAGTAGAGATTTTTCTGTCGGTTGCTTTTTGTGTGGTTAACTTGTTTCCGTTGTTGTGAGCTGCGGGGACGACATTTATTTTATAAGAGGTCGAATATAATACCCGTATTATTTTTGGCTTCTGCATTTCATCTTTCTCAATTCTATCGACTCGCTCGTGTTCGTTGTTACTTTCTGAACTTGTTCTGTATTTCGGTTTCATCGTCCGAACGAACTGTGATCTTGTTGTGGGTCGATCTGGTTATCGCTATGACTTTTCGAGTTCGGTTTGATTCTTGTGAACCTTGTTCGGGAGTGACATCATCTGGTTCTATTAGTTCTTTTATTCGAAGTGGATCGGATTTGGAACTCTTGTGTTTTCGACTCTGTCGACTCGTTTATGTTCGTTGACATTTCTGGGCTTGTCCTGCCCCTTGCTTTTGTTGATCGAACGAGTGTGGTATTATTTCGGAATAACTCATTTGTCGTTGTGACTTTTCAATCGCTATTCCTTTTCCGGTGGATCTTATGGGAATGCATGTCTTGTAGTTCTCACCAGATCGTCCTCGGAGTTGTTGTTTAAATTTTATTATCCTTCGTGTTTCGGACATGATTGTTCGATTTTTGTTGTCTCGATCGTTTGTTTGTTTGGTTTTGTTCTCGTTTCGTGATTGTTGAGCGTTCAGGCTCCTTCCTAATTCCCTTAAGTTCGGAAAGTTAGTCTCGTTTTCAATCCTCCAACCCTTGGGCGGTGGAATTCCGTATTTGTTCAGCGGTTGGCTCGCGTTTTGATTGATGTACCGTTGGGTTGGTCAATCCTATTGATTTTTGTTCGTTGTGTTTTGTGATTGTCTGGATAATCGACTCGATTGTATTGTCTGTTTGATGACGCTTGTCACTTGTTGATTTTATTATGTTTCTACCGGTGGCGTTGTGTTGGTCATCGTGGGGCGTGTTTTCACGCCGTATGTCTCTTTGCGTTGCTTGTGGCGTTCCGTCGTTGGTGCGAGTTTCGGTTCTTGTGTATCTCGTTGAGTGTTTTCTGGCGGGATGTTGCTCCTCCCTACTTATTTTAAGTTTTGGGACGAAACTTCTTTTAAGGAGGGTAGAATGTAATATCCGCAATTTTTGATTTTCGGTAATTTTCTTTTTTCGGCTAGAGTCCGTTTTGACGACTCGTTTATGACCGTTTCATCGTTCTGAGAATAATTAATTCTACACTTTTTGACATCCGAGATCTTTTCGGTGTCGTTTTGTTGAGTTCCGTGCTTTTTAGCGACTTTTCCGCACTTGAGTTCGATTCTTGCGAATCTCATTCGAAACTGCTGTTTCGAGTTTCTTGTAAGTCCGTTTAACTTTGTTAGACGTGTTGTGAACTTCGGTTTGGTTATTCGATCACGTATCGTGATTTTCGGGCATTTTGGGCCATTTTTGTAATTTCTTAAGAGTTACGGGTATCCGTATCTGTAATTGTTGTCTCGACCCATTTCTTGGTCGCGTATGATTAATTATTGCATTATGTTTTCATTTCGGGTCGTTGATGTTGTCCGCGAACTTTTCGTCGTGTTCGTTCCGTACGTTTTCGGAAATCGAGTCGTCGAGCCCTGGTGTTCGAGCACTGGCCGGACGGTTGCGGGACTGGCCGGACGATTGCGGGCACCGGCCAGACGGGTGCGGCAGGAACCGGCGTAGCGTACGCTACGGCAGAAAGGCTGCGCGCGCTAACCGGCAGGTGTAGCGCACGCTATCGGCTGGGCTAACGCACGCTATCGGGTCTGGACAGTGGAGTCCAGGGGTTCTGGAATCGGTCATGCTCGGCAGGTAGCGCACGCTACTGTCGGGCATTGCGCACGCTACGACCGGAAGGTAGCGCGCGCTACGGCCGGAAGGCTGCGCACGCTACCTGGCCGAGTCAGTAGGGCAGTGTGGGCACTGGACTGCGGCCTGGGCCGATAGCGCACGCTAGCTCGGCAGCCTAGCGCGCACTAGTCCGGCCCAGTATAAATGTGACAGAGCAGTCACATTTCATCTCGTTTTTCATTTCCTACCTTTCTCTTCCGCGGCTGGAGACTTAGAGATCGTGGAGCCATGTTGTTTAACAACAAATCCACGAAGTTCTTGAGTTCATAACATCAATCAATCATCCGTTATCATCCTTTGATCCAGTGAATCAAGGTAATCTTCCTTAGAACCCTAATTTCGTGAATTTGGGGGTTTTTGCATTTTTGTCCGATTCGTTACGTGTTGTTGATTAATTCATGATGGGTATGATTAATCTTGGTATTATTCTTGTGTTTAACATCATTTAATCCATTGTTCTTCGTCGAATCGAAGTATATTTCTTGATTTCCTTCGAATCGACTTTTTGGGGGATTTGTTCTCGATCTCGTTTTTCATCCGTTTTTAATGGATCGATTATGGTTAAATGATGTTGTTAAACATATTCTATGGATTGTATATCCATATTTCAACTTGGAATTCCGTTTTCGTGTTTTGTCGGGACGAATCGTGTTCTTGGCCGTTTTGGGGAAAACACTTGAACATTCGTCGTTCGTTCTTTGAATTCAACGGCTTTGAGTCATGCTATGGAATTCATTTTCATTGTTGTTATTGTCCTCCATAGTTTATTATCGCGACTTGGCGATCGGTGGAGTCGGCGGGTTCATAGTCGGTTCGTGTCAACCTATTTCGGTCGATTCTCCGCGTTGTTCTTATTCGAGGAAAGTACCTTGTCCATACTATTCTTGTTTTATGGATATGATAACTAGTGATCGTCTAAATGTGGTTGTTTGGTCGTTTGAATTGAACTTTCAAAAGATTCGGTTTAGTCTTGTAAAAGGCTTGCTTTCAAAACGCGTGTGTTTTGTGAATGGTGTAGTTTGTGAATAACTATATGAATTCTATGGATATGTTTGGTGTTGATGTTGCACTTGGTATTACGTGTGGACGTATATTATTTCATTTCGGTGCGTTGTGGATTGACGTGGTGTTTTGCTAAGTGTTTGATGCCTCTAGGCGAATTGTTTGAATATCCTTGATGTGATATGTTATTTGTGTGAATGTGTGGATATGGTTGAAGGTCTACGGTGACACATGGCACGTGATCATGTGGTCAGGATGTAAAAAGTGATTGATCCAACCGTGAGAGCCTGAGATAATCTACGGTGGCACATGGCATGCGATCATGTGGCCAGGATGCAACAAGCGATTGATCCAACCGTGAGATGTGTGTGATTTGTTTAGCTAGACAGATCGGGAGGGTCCTTAGAGGCCTCGGGCGGGATCAATGATATTACTCTGTTCCCAATGCGATGCATGTGTTGTGATTTGTTTAGCTAGACAGCTCGGGAGGGTCCTTCGAGGCCTTGGGCGGGATCAATGGTATTACCCTGTTCCCAAGGCGATGCGCGTGCGCGATTATGTTTTGTTGATTTTTATGTCCGTCGAGGACACGTGATGTTGGGCTCTGGCCCTGTGAATTATTGTCGGTTTTCTATTTGTGAAAACAAAACCTTTGGGCTGTGACACTGTTGATTTTTGGAAAGATAAGGATTTGATAATCCTAAGTTGTTTTCTATCAAAACTCTCGATGGCATTTAAACGGTTTTATAAATTGTTTTCCCTTGATTTGTGACCTTTCGGTTTTAGAATATTTTACCAAACTCTTGCCTCGGGAAGTGCTTTTCGTTACGTTTGGATTTTTGAGGATTCCTGGATATTGATATTCGTGGAATGTGAATTGTATGGCTCGTATTTGCACTTTGTTCTTACACTAGCAAAACAGTGGAGTTTTGCTAACTCCCGAGTATTCGGGGGGTGGATGTCTATTTTTGCATTCAGGTTTTGGAGCATAGCACAGGGTCGGCACGAAGGACGATGAAAGATGAACAATACTAATCACACGAGGATCCATTGATGTCGTATTGGTCTAGTTGTATTTTCTTTTCCGATGCAGTATCTTTTCCCCGTTGTACGGGAGTTTATTGTATTTTGACCCCTGCGTGGGTATGTGTTTGGAATTGAGTTGTATGTTATTATTCAAAGACCAAGTCGGTCTACTGAGTCATTTTAGCCTTAAAGGCGATGTTTAGATGTTTTATTTTAGTTATCAGCCTGGTAGATCCTCGAGGAGAGGGTCTACGGCGTGTAATATCCCTGAGTGGATTGGGGGTGTTACATGCGGTCTTGGTCTAGAGGAGTCCTTGCGCGGGGCATCGTCGGATTAGTCAACTCCACTTCCGCGGCTTGATAGCTCTTCTTCTGTAACACCCCCAAGTTATTCGGGGTATGTTACAGCGCCGTGAGCCCCGCCGTGGGACCCACAAGGCTATTCATGCGCAGAACTGTAAAACTCGACCGATAAGGTCTAGATACAATGAAAAGAAGGACAATACAAATGGTATTCAAAACCATAACCAATGAAACCAAATACATCTCCGCACAAATCAATAGCTCGGCAACACAGGCCGGAACATCAAGGAAACTGAAATACAATACTCGAGTATTTAAAATCCATTCCAGTACAACAACACTGAATGGAGGAATCCAAAAGTATAATCGGAGACAAGACACAGTATCACGCTTGCCCATCATCTTCATGCCGACCCGATACCCGCCTGTCCGTTCTCCTGGAACCTGAAATATATAAAAAGTATTTCCCCCATAAAGGGGTTAGCCGTCGAATAGCTAGTGCAAGTATAACAAGTATGAAACACAATACTCCTCGACAATAAAGTAAATGTAGCCGTCAATTCATCAATTCAAGACTAGTATTCCGGAATAACTAAATCTCATATCATCACATCAAGACGTATGTGAATGCCGTAGAAACGGTTCGTTCATATCATACGCCGATACATGTATGAATGCCGTAGAAACGGTTCGTTTATATCATGCCATCAATACATATATGAATGCCGTAAAAACGGTTCGTTCATATTATGCCATCAATATATCTATGAATGCCGTAAAAACGGTTCGTTCATATCATACCATCAATATTTCTTACTTTCAAAGTCGAGAACGTACAATCATAAATATATACTTGCCTTGAATAGTCGACGATGCAACGAACGGAAAGGAAAGTCACCGACGAATGCTAGGAACCATCGAAACCAAACTTAACGATTCGAAGAATACAATCACAACCAATTCTAAACGAATACGGAATTGGAATACACCTGGAAACCCACCTACGATTTGTAACACCCCGAGATATTCACAGTATATTACAGCGCCGTGGACCCCTACATGGGACCCACCAGGCTACAACAGCGAACACCCCTCGGCTAACCATCTCGGTTAGCGAGGGAGCCCAATCAAATAATACATCACATGAAAATACAACTGGAGCAACCGACTAAATGAGTAACAATCGACAGTGTAGCAATTTAAAATAATACAACACGGAGTTTGAATTTGAAAAGCCTAAGTACTCGCGAGTACATTCTATCAGTTTATAAATATAGGAAACAACCATATCGAACTGGACAAAAGAAATAAGTAGACCCAAGTGCACATGTCAACGACCCTGGCGAACATCCTCGTACTGTCCCAGCGCTCGCTCGTCCGGATGATCATAACCTGAAATCCATAACAAGAATTTCCCCAAAACGGGTCCCCCAAAGGGGTTAGCAATTACGCTACTACAAGCAATCAAGGCAAACCAATCGCTTACACATTTCATAGTACATGCACCAATATCATTTCAAAAACAAAACCAGACATGTCTTTTCCGGAAACAAACAGTCAAACAATTTGCCTTGGGAACAGAGTAATATCATAGATCCCACCCGAGGCCTCTAAGGACCCTCCCGAGCTGGCCACATTATAAAACAAAACACACACGTGCATCGCCTTGGGAACAGAGTAATATCATAGATCCCGCCCGAGGCCTCTAAGGACCCTCCCGAGCTGGCTAGCTAAACAAACTCATGAATCCAGGACTCAACCCTTTGGATTCCCTCCGTGATCCCGTCGGACCAACCCGAGGTGAGTAATTCACACACAAAATACATTACCATTCCACGTTAAGCATAAAGGTTTCCAAAAATACTTGCCTTGAGTAATTGATGACGCAACGAACGGAAAGGATAATCACCGACGAACGCTAAGAACCAACGGAACCGAACCTAACGATTTGAAGAACATAATCACAACCAACTCTAGACGAATACGGAAAATGGAATACCCCCGAGAACCCGCCTACGATTCATGTATATTCGTACAAAAATAACAACGAGGGCGGACCACAACCAAACCCTCTCTATTCTGTAAAAATCACAAAATATACTATGAATCCGTAGGAAAGTTAATGATACTAACAATATTAATCGTATTCATAAAGAATCCACCAACAAAACGGAAAGAATCGGACAAAAACCCCAAAATCCCCAATTAACCAAAAGGTAGGGTTCCAAGAGATATTACCTTGAAGATTCAAGTATTTAGATTCGTAGAACACGCGTTAGATTTGTAACACCCCGAGATATTCGGAATAATTACAGCCCCGTAAACCCTTTAAGTAAGGGTTTACAAGGCTAATTTAAAAGAAATGTAAATATAAGACATCAATACTGCGCAAATTCAAGTTTGCAAAACCATTCAACTGGTTCAATGAGTAATTAATACAACCATATCGAAATGATATTAATAAGACACGCGTACTCGAGTACTGAAATCAAACCAAGAAAACAAATCACCAATAACAACAAACATCACTGAACCCCTTCGTCGTCACGTCGGTACTGTGGCTGTTTCCCTGCTCCTCGGCTACCTGAACATCAAAACAAATGTCCACCCCCGAAGGGGTTAGCAAAACGATGCTAGTACAAGTATCATTTAAACGAATCAAATATGCATCAACAATACATAACAAGATACACCACACGGACTTCCGCTACCGGAATCCGATAATGCGAATCCAGAAGATTCCATTAACACAGCATGGGTATTCCAATGATCCAGCGCCCTCAGCATAGATCCCAAGATGATCCCGTCGGACCAACACGAGGTGGAAATAACCCGTCCAATGATCCAGCACCCTCAGCCTAGATCCCAAGATGATCCCGTCGGACCAACACGAGGTGGACATCCGATCCAGCGCCCTCAGCATAGATCGCACAACAAACACAAACATAACTCATGCATACATATATGCCAAATCGCCATGTCCATCAACATGAACATACAAACACTAGATAACGAATATCATGACAATTCAACGAAATAAATCTCATGTTCAACAACATGAATAATCACACGCATGATTAAAATACCAATATTAACATATTACGATACTTGCCTCGAAGATGGCAAGAACGAAACACTTCAATGATCTCAACACACTCGAAGGCCGCCTCCTTCGATCAACGTAGCAAGCTCGAACCTTAACAAAAGAAATGATATACAAATCATCTCAAGTCGAACGATTGCCTAGCAATTCGGTCTACGGCCAAAAGCTCAAAATATACAATCTGCCTGAACCACTTAGCGTACGCTACGTACTCTACGTAACGCGGCGCTAAGCCTGCCTGTTAGCGTACGCTATCGTCTAAGCCTAGCGTACGCTAGCCATGGACTGACAGTTCTCTCTGATCAGCCGACTGACTCGGCTGATATCATAACGTACGTTACGTACCAAACGTAGCGTGCGTTAGCTTATCCCCGATAGCGCACGTTAACTTACGTATGTTAGTGTGCGCTAACCGTGCATGGCAGATTACTACTGGCAGAAAACTAGATCTAATGGTGATGAACTCATGAATTCTATGGTGATAATACATGTCATCCCCGTGCATATCATGCTCATAAGGTTTGTGAAAGTTATATACGGATTAAACGACTACGAGATATAAGGCTACGTATAATCATCACAACATCATGATTCATCTTTGATCTTCAAGGAATATCCTGAGTTCAATCCGTTATATGTCCCAAAACGTATGATTCTTAACGTAAAACATACGAACTTGGTAATCTTCATATACTGGTCATGATCGGTTGAAGATACATAAAATGCTTAGGAGTCCAAACACCAAAAAGGTTCAAAGGATTATACGAAGAATAAGTGCCGATACGTCAAAAGTATCCTTCTAACACGTGATGATCGATTATAAACGAAATAACTGACTATCAAAACATGATCAAACGTCCTTTAGAACACTACTAATATTGGTGAAGAATCACCTACCTCAAAGTAGTGAAGAACAAGGAGGAAATCGAAGCAATCCAACGTCGAAGGCTCGAACACCAATCTTCAATGATCTACAATCTTCAACACGAGCTAGGATGCTGATATGAAGTGTTTAGGATGTAGAGAGTAATACTCTAAGTGTAAGGATTCGGATATGGGAGAAGAAAGGACTGAAAATACGAAAAGGATGCTGTCCTATTTATAGGAAATGGTTATTAGCGCGCGCTAGTCCATGCTCGTAGCGTGCGCTAACGGCTTACTGACTTCACTGTACTCAGCACTTAGCGTGCGCTATTCTCATGTCAGTAGCGTGTGCTAAGGCGTTGACTTGGCTTTTCCCGAAAGCCATCCAGGTTCATCCCGACACAATCCGACCAAGATCCCCGGCCTGATCTCACCTACCACACGTCTCAATCATGCTGACTACGTATAGCGCGTGCTAAGGTCATGCACAACGTGCGCTATGGATCCAACTTAGCGTACGCTACACATAGTCGATAGCGTGCGCTACATGCGCAGAATCAAAATTTTCATCACATTCATGAAATCATACGCTCAACAACATCGGATTATGAAATACGGAGAATAATACTCAGATAAAAGTGCAACAATAACAATGTCACAAGTTCTAAATACATAACAGAAATCTCGGGTATTACATCCTACCTTCCTAAAAAGAAGTTTCGTCCCGAAACTTAAGATGAAAACAACTCCGGATATCTAGTCTTCATACTATCCTCTGTTTCCCAAGTGGCCTCTTCGACTCCGTGTCGTGACCATTGTACTTTAACCAAGTGTATTGGTTTATTCCTCAACTCTTTGATCCGACTCTCAAGTATCTTGATTGGTCTCTCTTCGAAGGTGCCATCATTAGCTATCTCGATCTCGTTGAAATCAATGACGTGACTGGGGTCCGGTACATACTTCCGCAATTGGGATACGTGAAACACATTGTGAACGTGACTCAGCGATGGTGGTAAGGCCAACCTGTATGCTAAATCTCCAACCCTCTCGAGGATCTCGAATGGTCCGATATATCTCGGACTTAGCTTACCCTTTTTCCCAAAACGGAAAATCCCTCGTGTAGGAGACACCTTCAATAGTACATGTTCCCCAACGTCGAACTCTAGAGGACGACGACGTACGTCTGCGTAAGACTTTTGTCGACTCTGGGCAGTCAACAGTCTTTCTCGAATCAAAGTTATCTTCTCTTGAGTCTGAACTATCAATTCCGGTTCCATCCCGATCAAGTCCGAAGAATCATTCGAGCACAAGGGTGATCGGCATCTTCTCCCCTACAAAGCTTCAAATGGTGCCATCTTAATAGAATCATGCCAACTATTGTTATAGGTGAACTCGATCAAGGGCAAGTGAACTTCCCAATCAGTTGACCAATCCAATGCACAAGCTCTAAGCATGTCTTCTACGGTTTGTATAGTCCTTTCGGACTGACCGTCCGTTTGGGGATGATAAGCTGTGCTAAAGTGGAGTTCAGTCCCCAAAGCCCTGTGAACTGCCTTCCAGAAATGTGACACGAAGCGACCATCTCGATCCGAAATAATGGTCTTCGGCGTCCCATGCAATCTGACTATCTCCGCAATAAATACTCGCGCCAATATCTCGGGTCCCCATGTATCTTTAATTCCTAGGAAATGAGCCGACTTGGTTAGTCGATCAACTATAACCCAAATCACGTTCATTCCTGTTCTAATCCTTGGCATACTGGTGATGAAATCCATCGAGATGTCCTCCCACTTCCATTCAGGGATCGGAAGCGGCTTTAACATTCCGGCAGGTCGCTGATGTTCAATCTTAACTTGCTGACAAGTCAAGCACTTCGAAACGTACTCTGCTACGTCCTTCTTCATATTCCCCCACCAGAAGTTTTGTTTTAAATCCTTATACATCTTACTGCTGCCCGGGTGAATAAAATAGGGCGCGTTGTGAGCTTCCTTCAGAATAGTCTGTCTCAAATCATCATCATCGGGAACGCAAAGTCGACTCTGAAATCTCAGAACTCCGTCATCTTGTATCACGAATCCTGGGGCTTTTCCTTTCTTTACTTCATCACATAATCGAAGGATCAGAGAATCGTCCAACTGCTTAGATTTGATCTCCTCGACTAGTGATGAAGTCAGTTCCATCACATATAGTTGCCCTTGGATTCCTGGTGCCCATACTTCAATCCCTTCGCGGATCAGTTCCCGTTGAATGCTGGTTTGGGATGTAAGTGCTTCCAACACTCGAAGAGAAACAGGTTTACGGCTCAAAGCATCGGCTACTACGTTTGCTTTCCCCGGATGATAGAGAATCTCCAAGTCGTAATCCTTGATCAATTCCAGCCACCTTCTCTGCCTCATGTTTAATTCTTTCTGACTGAAAATGTACTTGAGGCTCTTATGATCGGTAAAGATCCGACAATGAGTGCCGTACAAATAATGTCTCCAAATTTTCAAAGCAAAGACTACATATGCTAGCTCCAGATCATGAGTCGGGTAATTAACCTCGTATGGTTTCAACTGCCGAGATGCATCGGCAATCAACTTATCTCTTTGCATCAACACACATCCCAGACCCTGATTTGAAGCGTCGCTGTACACCATGAATCCATCAGTTCCATCTGGTAATGCTAATATAGATGCTGTCGTTAGTCTCTTCTTAAGTTCATCAAAACCGGCCTGGCATTTCTCATCCCACGTGAACTTTTGAGTTTTCTGTAACAGCTGAGTGAGCGGACGAGCAATTTTGGAAAATCCCTCTACAAAGCGGCGATAATATCCAGCAAGTCCTAAGAAACTCCGGACTTCTTTCACGTTATTAGGAGCTTCCCATTCCAAGATTGCTTCGACTTTCTTCGGGTCCACCTGAACTCCGTCAGCTGATATCACATGCCCAAGGAAAGTTACCTCCCTGAGCCAAAACTCGCATTTTGAAAGCTTTGCATACAGCTGTTCCTTCCTCAAGGTGCTCGAAACCACACGCAAATTTTCGGCATGCTCCTCCGCGTCCTTCGAATATATCAAGATGTCATCAATGAAGACGACCACAAATTTATCCAAGTATTCCAAGAATACCCGATTCATCAATTGCATGAATACCGCAGGAGCATTGGTAAGTCCAAACGGCATCACTAAGAATTCATAATGCCCGTACCGGGACCTGAAAGTAGATTTCGGTATATCCGATTCCTTAATTCTCAACTGATGGTATCCTGATCGTAAGTCAATCTTCGAGAATACCCTTGCCCCTTGCATTTGATCAAACAAGTCGTCGATCCGAGGTATAGGATACTTATTCTTGATCGTCATCTTGTTTAGCTCCCTGTAATCAATACACAGTCGGAGGGATTCGTCTTTCTTCCGGACAAAGAGAACGGGCGCTCCCCAAGGAGAAACGCTAGGTTGAATATAGCCCTTGTGTAACAATTCCTCCAGTTGCTTCTTGAGTTCATACATCTCGGTTGGCGCCATGCGGTATGGTGCTCTGGAAATAGGAGCTGCTCCAGGCTCTAATTCGATAGTGAACTCCACTTCTCTCTACGGAGGTAACCCAGGTAGCTCGTCAGGAAATACATCTGAGAACTCATTCACAACTGAAATAGACGAGAGCTCTACTCCTTCCTCTTTCCTCATGGCATAGCACCAGAGTCCATGACATCCCTGCTTCAGTAATTTCACGGCTTTCATTGCTTTGATCAATTTTCCCGAGCTTCCCGGTCTCCATCCTCGGAAAAAATGTCCAGATCCGTCATCAGCAATGATAGAAATGACTCTCTCTCGGTAATTCAGAATAGCTCCATAACGGTTGAGCCAATCGTCTCCGAGAATTAAATCGTCACCGTAGATGTCAACTACAATAAGATTCGATGGCCAATCTCTCCCTCCTATAGACACTGGAAAATCTCTAGCCTCTAGGGTTCCCACAATTCTCTCTCCACTCGGAAAACCCACAACATATGGTTCACAATCAAATAAGCACGAGATTTTTAAACGATTTACACAGTTCAATGATATGAAAGAATGTGTAGCTCCGGAATCGAATAAGACACTAACTGGTTGCAAAAGGATCTGAATCGTACCTGATGCAACGGCGGTGTTCGATCGTCGATTTTCTCATCTCGTGCGGGCGCGGAGGAACGGACCCGGACTTTGGATGTCTCTCTCTTCCCAATATTCTCACTGAAATCCACTGCTATGCCTCGGTTCACACTTATCTCCTTTGGAACTGGCGCTGGAGTGCGAGTACCAAAAAGATCTAGTAGCAACTCCACAGAAAGCCGCATGGTGCCCTTCTTGTCCACAATCGTAACAAGTCACAGAAGATGCGGGGCAGTCACGTCAAATATGCCCTGCTCGACCACAATTGTACCATTTCTTTGATGCGTCCGAAACTGCTGATGTAGTCTGGAACTTCTTTCCGCCTCTATAAGGTTGTGGAGGTTTCCTAGCCGAATAAAAGGAAGACTGGCCCTTGCGGGGCCCACCACTCTTGTTTTCTAAAAAGTTGCCGGTCACCTTCTGCTTCTTTGCCTCCACTGATTTCTCCACCGCCGCCTCTTTCATGTCGTAGGCCAGCGCTTTGTCTTGATACTGTCGCAATGTAGTACACTCGAACCCGGACATGTACTGCTGAATCTCCGGCTTCATCCGCATATCGAAATGAAAAATCTTTTCTGCCTCCGTTCTGACCAAGTGTCGCACACAAGTCAGCTGATGATTAAAAGTTTTGATTACATCTGTCACAGATGCTTCCGAACTCTGTGGTGAGAAAAACTCTCGGATCTTTGCCTCTCTAACTGGACGAGGACAATACTGTGCTTCCATCATTAGTTTGAATTCCGTCCAGTCCGCATTATGATCCTCGGGTCGAATAGCTTCCCACCCGTCAAAGGCCTCTCCAGTCAGAAAATACTGGGCAATGGAAACCTTCCGGTCCTCGGGTAAGTTAAGACCCGCGAATATCTTCTCTAACTCCTTAAGCCAATGATCGCAAGTAAGTGCCTCAGCGGATCCGTCATATTTTGGCAGGTGTAATTTGACCATCTCAGCAAGCCATCTGTCTCCCCGGTTATCCTCGTGGTGCTGCTGTCCCATCGCCGTCTGCATGCGGTCAACGACCTGAGCGAACTGGTTTATCTGCGCCACCACCTGTTGAAGCACTCCTGGCATGTTAGGATTTGCCTCGTCATTCGCTGATCCTTGCTGCCCTCCAGAATGGGAATCGGTTCGACTAGCTGATAATTCTGGGGTAGTTGCGGAATCCTCCTGTCTCATGTAACCCCGTCCGTGTCCACGACCACGTCCGCGTCCACGTCCTCCTCTCAACATACTGTAAACACAATTCCTCAATATCCAAGACAAAGTTTTCTAAATAAAGCCCGTCAATACTCACAAAACAGTAATTAAGTAAAACGGTAGTATAAGAGATTAGGAGACTTACAACCACGGTCCACATGACGACTTTTGGCTGAACAGTGATGTTACGAACGACTCGTAAATCAATAATGTAACACCTCCAGATCAAACCGGGAATATTACACGCCGCAGACCCTCTCCGTGAGGATCCACCAGGCTAGACATCAACACAACACATTACATTACATACTGACGAATCAAAATAACGAATCAATAGACCGATTTGGTCTTCCGTCACTGACTTACAAATCAAAATACACAAACTCATCCAGACTCATACACATGCAAGGGTAAAATACTTGCAACGACGAACAATAAGACAGCCGAAAAGACAATACAATGGACTCCGACTAACTGAAGTCAAAACTGGCCTTCGTGTGATTAGTATCATTCGTCTTTCATCATCCCTCGCACCGACCCTGTGTCTTGCTCCCGAAAACCTGCATGTACCTGGACACAATATAGATATCCACCCCCCGATTACTCGGGGGTTAGCAAAACTCCACTGTTTTGCTAGTGCAAGTATAAAGTGCAAATACGAGCCATACACAACACATTCCGAGAATACAACGAAAGACTTCCCGAGATATATTTAGTTAAAAATAGTTCAAGTCTTGAAAGTAGAAACGAAGCAAGTAAGCATTTTGAAAACATTTCCAAATCTCGGGAGTTTTGAAAACATTAGAAATTGAAACGTTCTTAATTCCTCGAAATCCATTTAGGGTCACAGCCCCAAAGTTCATTTTCCAAAATACAAATCCGTTAACAAGACACGGGGTCCACGACCCAACCATTCCGGTCACAAAACACAGGGTCCACGACCCGATCATCCACTTTAATTCACTTACAAGGACACATTACACATCACACATTATTCCTATGCCATTCTAGCCAAGCACCAAGACTCGATATACAATGTCTCTCAACCCCGAGCACAAAGCATTGTGATACTCCGGACAATATCACAATTAACGAAACCATCGTCATCCTCAAGATAAAAAACCACAACTGGTAACCCGCGGCCGTACCCCTTAGTATCGACCCCCATACATCCCGTCGGACACTCCGGGTGGGAAACCACTTCCGCGGCCGTACCCCTTAGTATCGACCCCCAGACATCCCGTCGGACACTCCGGGTGGAAGTTCATCCACACACGCACCCAAGTCCACTTCCGTGGCCGTACCCCTTAGTATCGACCCCCAGACATCCCGTCGGACACTCCGGGTGGAAGGAACAACACACACACACGTTCCAAAATCACAGTTGCAAACCACAAGCCTCGAAGGTCAATCACAGTATATATAGTCGAGGTACCTTACTAGTGTTAGGAATATGCCCTCGAATGCCACTCAGAGGATGAGAGAGTGAGAGCAATTGTATTGTAATTATGAATATTATATTTAATAAGGCAATTATTATTTCTATATTATTGTATATCACTGGCATTGTGATTTGGTATATAGAATAATAGTCCTTGCATTTGAGAGTGAACATTCTACTCCTTATGGAGATGAGGAGATAAGCACTAGAAGTGTTTAGAGCTCGAATGCTTAACTAGTTTGCAAGTCGATAAAACTTAACAAGACATTAAGTTTTAATAAGACTTGTATATTTGATGCTAGGATATGTGCACGTCTTGATAGCATAGTTATAAGTATATTGGTGGGACCAGTATACTCGACCATGACTCATACTCGATTCAGTCACACGGTATTCACTCTCGGAGAGTCGATGACGAATCGAAAGGTTGTGATAGTATACGTGGACCTTTGACTTGAGGGTTCAGTAGAAGATGTGTCTGTGACGTTTAGTTTGTCATTAGAGTAGTTAGACTCATTTGCTTAATTGCTGAGTCGACCTCGAAGTGCGGACTATACGGGCGGTAGCGCTTTCTTGAACACCAAGAAAGGATTCTATCTCCTGTTAGTGAGCAGGCGAATGTCCTATACGGTTAATGGCAAATAAGATCATAAGTCTTTGGCCAAAGCATTCTGATATAGTCGTATTAGATACACTATTAATCAATCGGTCTTGATTTGCATTAACACATGTATAAAGTTTAGTCAGTAGGGTTTGACTTTACCGTGACCAAGACTTGACCGGGACATCTCGATGAAGGGTCTATATGTATATAGTATTCACGACATAATGGTTCGGAATGATTCGTTCATTTGTTCTCGCCTGGTTTACAGTGCGGCCCGCTAGGCTGGCTAAGTGCTGCCCGCACTCATTGGTTCCTCCCAATGCCGGCTGAGACGAACCTACGGAGTCGCGCAATAGGATCATTGATGGATAAATGTGAATTAATAATCTCTCTTATAATATTAGATATTAGATATCTAAGTTTGATTTATCGGATAAATCAAATAGCGGTCTTATGAATTGTAAGTAGGTTACTGGGTGATTACTTTAATTCATATATTATATTTCTTAGAGAAATATATATTTGTGTTTGAGTTAATTAATTAATTGGATTAATTAATTTGTCCAAACACATTGGAAATAAAATAGATTCGTTTGACGAACATCCCGTACACGAGGGATTCATTTTTACGAACATCCAGTACACGAGCCGAGTAAATTCGACCCGTCTTCTTGGAAATTTCCCTTAAGGCCGCCCTCCTCCCTCTCTTGTCTCTTTTATACTTATTTTATGTCACTAGGTGACATATGTGAGGTGTATTTGATACCCTCAATCATGTGTTAAAGGAAGACTTTCAATTTTTTTATAAATAAAAGTCTTTAAAAAGGAGAGAGGACATCTTCTTCTTGTATGAACTCAAAATCACGAATTTGTGAGAGAGAGTAAGGTTGAAAATTTCATCTTGATCTTAGAGACAAGATATAAGAAGAATACATTGAGAGAGAAAATTCCTACAAGCTTCCCTAGCCGCATTCTTGAAGAAAGGAAGCTTGTCGATTTTTCCATCAAGTTCCGGCGTGTGAAGTAGAGGCATCTTGCTTTAGGTGCTTGGAACGAAAGCCTCTTCATCATCATCATCATCATACGAAGGTTTTTCAGAGACATCATAGGTATGGGACTTTGATTCCTTGATCTTCGTATTTTTCTTTTCGTATATACGTTACTTGATCGATCCTCTTAGGGATTCCGTTATTCTTCCGCTGCGTTTATTTTCTGTGGAATCCCAACAGTGGTATCGGAGAGAGGTCAAATATATCGTATATACGATCATCTTTGCATTTGGAATGTTATTTGATGATGTTTATGATTTAGAATCATAATAGATATGATCGAAGAAATTTAATCGTTCGTAGTAAGTCAAGTTTCGACTATTTTATGTGAATTATAAATCTGAAAAATTTGATTTTTGTTGATATATAAGTTCTTCATGAAGTTAATAAACTTTTTCGTTTTGGAAGCGAGTCGAAAAAATGAGTAAAACGGGGGTTAAACACGAATACCGCATTTAAGACGCATTGCCGTGGCAGCAGCCATCGGATCGCTCGCCGGACGAGAGTGACTCGGTAGGCTCTCAGAGCCGCTCGCCAGCCGGGCAAAGGGGCCGAGAGTGACTCGGTCCGGCGATTCTCGGGTTTTCGCCCGATTTTGAATCGGGCCGGGTCAATGGGCCTGACATCTGATTTTTCGGGACTCCATTTTTGTGTTTATATTTCGTTGTAATAATTTTCGAAATTTAAATTGGATTTAATTGGATTTAATAAAATATTTGGAATATCTTTTTATTAAGGAAAATTATTAGACGAGAATATTGTTTTGGCCGGATTACTTTGAACGGATTAAAATGACGATTATAAATATTAATTTGATTAATATTGTAGAAATTAAATAGATTAATTTTTATATTAATTGGATTAATATATTAATTGTTTATTTAATTTCATTTACCGTTACATGTTGTATGGAATGCCTTATGTGATGGTGATATAGCTCGTGGACTTAGTTGTTGATTTGTTCGATTCGATATGGTTGTAAAGGCCATTTTGAGCCTATTTATTTTTACTAGAAAATATGTATTATAGGACGTATTGTTCAATGATGTAATTATTCATATGGCTATGACGAAGACCGAAGACGACCGACTAGAAGACGAAGAATCATTACTGTATTTTTCCTTTCTTTATTTGGCTTGACCCAATACTTAGGAAAAAGTCCATGAGCTATATGTTGGTAGTAACTAGGTTGCTATTTATTGTTTTTCATTTTGAATGATTGACAAACCACAAACCGCGCTTATAAACGGATTAATGTGCAAAGTGTAACATATAATCGCGTTAATACTCCCACTTACAAACACTAAGTTATAAAGGTTACGAGGTTTCTTACCCTCCGTCAAACTCATGGAAAATTGAAATCTAAACCGGAATATTATTCTTCCGAGTATGTCGGGGTAATATTTTTGGGGAAAGTTGATAAATTCCGAGAGTGCATTAGATGTCTTTGGTTGTGACAAATCAAACCCCTATAAACCGTATGGGTTGCCGGGTAAGATTCAATTGTCAGACTAATAGGAGTTGACGGTTTAAACTTAGATAGTTCAGCGAGCCATAGAAACCGAATGGGTTGAGGGCAAGTGAACTAGGGGTAAAAGAAGATCGAATCATCCATTAGATGGGTTGGTATTAGACACCACTTAATAAAGAATAATAGAATATAAACCGTATGGGTTGCCCTCTATTAAACTTTGTAAAGAAATCGATCACCACTATGAAGTCACCCAAGACTTCCGGATTTAACATGGGAGTGTGTAAATGCCGATAAAATAGTGGGAGCCGAGTTATGAATAAAGAAAGTCCTTAAATTCTTTACTCGGATCATAATTAAACAATCACTAACGAATCTCATATTATTCTCTGCAGTTAACAAAACTCTCAATATGACAATGAACCCACTCGCTATACTACTTGAAAAGAACGTCCTGACTGGTCCGAACTATGTGGACTGGCTTCGGAACTTGAGGATTGTCCTAACTATGGAAATGCTGGGATACATCTTGGAGGCGGACATCCCAGCGGCTCCTGCAAGAACCCGAGCCAATCAGGAAGATGTCGATGCCCATGAGAAATGGGTAAAAGACGACATAAGAGTGCGAGGGTACATGTTAGGCTCAATGACCAATGAGCTTCAACGTGCCCATGAAAAGATGACGTCTTCACGAGAAACTAGGGTTCTAAGAAGAGATTTAGGGTCTAAGAAGAGATTACCTTGATTCGCTGGATCAAAGGATGATATTGGATGATCAATCAATGATATGAACTCAAGAACATCATGGATTTGTTGTTCAACAACATGGCTTCGCCTCCTTCGAAGCTCCTGCCGTGGATCGAAAAGAAAGGAAATGAAAAATGAGTGAAAATGAGGCTGCTCTGTCACATTTATACTGGTGCAGCCTAGCGCGTGTTGGGATTCGGTGCCTAAAACAAAGGCCCAGCAGAAGCGGTAAAATGAAAATTAATTCGATCCGAATCCCTACGAGGATCAATCGAGCTACGCATATATGAATATAAAATAAACAAAGGAAGATTCGATATCATACCCTTGTCGTTCGTTGATTATATGGATTTCCTTCTCTTGAGATATTCCCCAAACGATCCAAAATGCTCCAAGCTCTTGGATGATCCAACGCCGAAAAACCGCGTCTCTCCTTGTCACACGTCGGAGAAATGAACGAAATGACAACACTCGATTAACCTCTAAGGTTATGGCTAGAATCAAGTGATGAAACTTTAATTATAACACTCTAAGTGTTTAAATATATCTCTCAATTTTATCTCTTGATGTTTCTCTAAGAACAAATCAAGAAGAAAAGGAAGAAAAGTGAAGACTATAATAAGCAACTCTTTTTCTCTCACTGCCTCCAACTATTCACGTATGGAATTAGGGGGCTTAGGAATTGGGAGCAAGTCTTCCTTTTATTCTTCCAACCTTATCTCCTCAAATCACCTTTACCATATAATAAGAGATACCATATCTCTTAAAGTCATTTGTCTTCCATTATAAAATGGAGACAAAGACCAAGAGGGGTTAGGTGAAGGGGGGGCAGCCATCTAGAAGGGGAATATGAGTTTGGTCCGTTTCGGACTCCCGTGAGTCCAAACAGATAAACTCTGATTCCGTTCCGATGTATTTATATTAATTAATTACTAATTAATTAATCATATCAAATACATAACAACATAATTAATTTCTCCAAGAAATAATTATATTTATTAATTAAATAAATCATTCAGTAATTTATTTAATTCATTTGGCCGTAAGTTAATTTATCCAATAAATAAATTTAGACATCCAATGTCCCAATTAATTAGATATCCAATATCTAATATTCATAATGAGAGAATAAGCTCGATTCATTCCGTCATCAATCCTATTGCGCGACTCGGTAGGTTCATCTCAGTCAGCAATGGGAGGAACCAAAGAGTAGTAGCACCACCTAGCCAGCCTGGTGGCCTACACTGTACCCCAACTGAGAACGAATGATTGGGATCATTCAAGAACCATTCTGTCGTGAATACCGATACGTATAAACCCTTCTTTCAAATGTCCCGATCAAGTTATAGGGTCACGGTGGTCAAACCCTAACTGTACTTGACGCTATGCATGCGTTAATGCAAATCGAGATCATCGAGCTCTCGTGTATCCAATACAACTAGCTCCAATGTTGTGGCCAAAGACTTATGATCTCATCTGCCAATAACCACATAGGACAATTAACCCGCTCACTAACGGGAGAAAGAATTCTATCTTGGTATTCAGTAGGACCTGCTACTTACCCGTCAAGATGCACGTCGAGGTTGACCCCTGCCTCCCGGTTTATAGGGTCGAACTACTCTAATGAAAATCTTGACGTCACAAGCACATCCCTACTAAATCCTCAAGTCAAAGGTTCACGAATACCTCTCACAACCTTTCGATTCCATCATTGACTGTCCCAGATTGAAATCCGTGTGACGAATCGAGGGTGAGTCGGTTCGAGTATACTAATCCAATTAGCATACCTATAACGTGTGCTCCCACTAACCATTAGCGTTCGACAGGCACTCTTCATGTCAAAGAACACGTCATACAAGTCTTCACATAAACTTAATACCCAGTCAAGTTTCATCGACTTGCGAACGATTAAGTATTTGAGCTATAAACCTTTCCAGTGCCGACCTCCTTATCCAATAAGGAGTGGAACGTTTTGCTCTCAAATACATAGACTAGTTTCTATACGTATATTTATGAGTTAGGAACGCCAGTAACTACCAGTAAATAAAGAAACATTCATTGCCTTATATAAATGATTTACATAATTACAAGTACAATGCCCTCACTCAATATCCTCTGAGTGGCATTCGAGGGCATATTCCTAAAAATCTCCCACTTGCACTCAATGCCACACACTATGGTATCTAATACCCACATTCTACAGATGACGCTCCAAGCTAGTCTGAGAAAGTGGCTTGGTCAGTGGATCAGCGACGTTGTCGGCTGAGTCTACTCTGTGCAGCACAATGTATCCCTTGCGAACAAATTCTCTTACGAGATGATACTTTCTCTCAATATGTTTGGTGCTGTTGTGAAACCTCGGATCCTTGGCCTGCGCTACAGCTCCATCGTTGTCATAGTACAGTGGAACAGGCAGCTCAGCACATGGTATCACTTGAAGTTCTCCCAGAAACTTCTTAATCCAGAAACCTTCCTTGGAAGCCTCCGAGGCTGCTTGATACTCAGCCTGAGAGGTGGAATCAGCAGTCGCGCTTTGCTTGGTGCTACGCCAAGATACTGCTCCTCCATTAAGAGTAAATATGTAGCCAGAAGTAGACATCGAGTTGTCCTTCAGTCCTTGGAAGTCCGAATCAGTGTATCCCACCACATCCAATTCTCCACCGCCATACATCAGAACCATATCTCTAGTCCTTCTCAAGTACTTGAGAACGTTCTTTACGGCAGTCCAATGTTCCCTACCTGGGTTTGCCTGAAACCTACTCACCACGCTTACATCATGCGCAATGTCAGGTCTCGTACACCACATAGCATACATAAGGCTACCCACGGCCGAAGCATATGGTATATTACTCATTTCCTTTCGTTGTTCCTCACTTTGAGGACACATCTTCAAGGAGAGTTTTATTCCATGTCACATCGGTAGGAACCCTCTTTTAGAATCATCTATCTTAAATCGCTTTAAGATTTTATCTATATAGAGGGCTTGGGATAGACTTATTATTCTCTTCGCTATATCCCGGTAGAGTCGAATACCAAGAATATAGGTAGCTTCTCCCAAGTCTTTCATGGAGAAATTACTCGAAATCTAAGCTTTCACATAACTGAGCATTCCCACATCATTTCCTATTAGTAGAATGTCATCTACATATAGTACTAATAATGCGATCTTGCTCCCACTAACCCTCTTGTATACACAAGGTTCCTCTTCATTTTGCACGAAGTCAAACTCTTTGACTGTCTCGTCAAAACAAGGGTTCCAACTACGCGACACTTGCTTCAGTCCATAAATAGAATGCTGAAGCTTGCACACTTTCTGAATATCGACTTCGGACACAAAACCTTTAGGCTGATCCATATAGATTTTCTCCTCGAGGAATCCATTAAGGAAATCCATCTTTATGTCCATTTGCCATATCTCATAATCGTGGTAGGAAGCTATAGGAAGCATCATGCGAATAGACTTGATCATGGCTACGGGCGAGAAGGTATCATGGTAATCGATCCCTTCCTTTTGGGTATAACCCTTTGCCACGAGCCTGACCTTATAGGCGTCAACCTTGCCATCACCATCAGTCTTTCTCTTGTAGATCCACTTGTTCCCAATAGGCACTATGCCCTTGGGCCGGTGTACTAGAGTCCAGACCTGATTGACATGCATCGAGTCTATCTAAGCTTCTATAGCTTCGCGCCATTTCGCGGAGTCTACATCCACCATCGCTTGGTCATAGGTCGTTGGGTCAGTCTCTTGGCTATCACATGGAACCTCATGGAGACCTAGTTCCTCCAAGTGCACAAGCCCATACCTCTCAGGTAAATGAGACACCCTACTAGACCTACGAGGTGGTTATACTTGTGTTTCAGAAGGTTCGGTTCCAGTTTCTTGCACAGGTGTCTCCTTAGGAGTTTAATTGTATTCTTCCAAAGAAATACTTCTACCTGCTCCGCCTTCCTGGATGAACTCATCTTCCAGGAACTATGCTTGCAAAGCAACAACGATCTTTCGATCTTCAGGCATGTAGAATAGATATCCCATTGTCCCACATGGGAATCCAATGAAACGTCCCTTTGCGGACTTAGCTTCCAACTTCTCCACCTTAGTCTTCTTGACATAGGCGGGACATCCCCAAATCTAATATGATTACTTGGTTTCCTGCCCTCCCACCTCTCATGTGGAGTTTTAAGAATGGATTTGGAAGGACATCTGTTCAAGATATAGGCGGCAATCAGGAGTGCATACCCCCACAGGTAAATCGGTAAGTCAGTATAGCCCAGCATGGAACGAACCATGTTCAACAAGGTCCGGTTCCTTCTTTCTGACACACCATTTAACTGAGGAGTACCTGGAGGTGTTAGTTGTGAAACTATTACATGTTCCTTAAGGAACTCGTCAAACTCCATTCTCATATACTCGCCACCTCGGTCCGACCGAAGTGCTTTGATATGATTACCAGTTTGTTTCTCAACTAGGGCCTTGAATTCCTGGAATTTCTCAAAGGCCTCGGATTTATGTTTCATTAAGTAAACATAACCATACCTAGTATGATCATCTATAAACATAATGAAATATTGATATCCGTCACGTGCTGCTTCCAAAGCACCACAAACGTCAGTATGGATTAATCCCAGTTTATCAGCGGCTCTTTCAAAAGTCCCTGTGAAGGGGGACTTAGTCATTTTAACTTTAAGGCAAGATTCACAAGTAGGAAAGGGATCCGATCCCAATGGACCCATAAGTCCATCTTTTTCCATTTTGTAAACCTTGGTCTGAACAACATGACCAAGTCTAAGATGCCATTTCAAAACTTGATTGGTTTCATCCCTACCACATTTTCTAGTCATAGTATTCACAACTACTTTGTTGCTGAGATTTAGATGATATAATCCATTTAACAATGTAGCAGTACCCACTAGTTTATTTCTGAAATAAATTTTGCAGGAACCATCACCAATGAAAAATGAAAAGCCTTTTCGGTCCATGACCACAATGGATACAATGTTTTTGTGCCCCTTGGGCAAAACAAGTACATCTTCTAAAGTCAAAACAAAGCCAGATTCTAAACCCAAAAGAAGTGATCCTATGTCGGTCGCCTAGACACTATGCCCGCTTCCGACTATGATCATAACTTCTCCAGCTCCAAGCTTCCTATTTTGTTCCAGATCCTGATTCACGGTACAAATATGAGAACTAGCACTTAATCCAAGATTCAGAAGTAGAAAATACAAGAGTGCACCAATTTGTTTCCAAAACTAAAAGTTCTCAGACCAAGTGCCATGAAGAATCGGACAGTTTCTAGCCCAGTGGCCCAGCTCACCGCACTTGAGACAAGCATCCTTCTTCTTCTTGTTCTTCGGAACCATCGGGGCCTTGCCCTTACCCTTAAAGCCCTTGGCTTGTAGTCCCGTCTACTTCTTGGTCTTTTTCTTCTTGTTCTTAGACCTCCGAGGTCCAGAAGAAATCACAAAAGCAGACTTCCTCATCCGCGGAGTCTTCATCTGAGACTGAGCGGTCACAAGTTTGTTTATTAGCCCAGCTAAATTACATGCAATTGTAACACCCCTATAATACGACCGGGAATGTCACATGCCGTAGACCCTTCTCACAAGGATTTACCAGGCTAAACGCCAATAGACTACTCAAAGATTGACCGACAGGGGTCAATATAATTACAAAGCAGACCGACAAGGTCATTAAACAATTCAGAACTAATGACATTCACACCTCAATGACAATAATAAACTTGAATACAGAAAGAAATGGAAACTCAATTTAATAAATGAAAACTACACCCATGCAAGGGTGAATACTCGACCAGAATGAAAACAAAAGGAAAAGACTCTGACTCTTGTGTGATTAGCATCGTCTTCTTTCATCTCCTTCTGAGCCAATCCCATGACTGCTCCCGATCTGCCAAAACAACGGGCACCCACCCCCCAAAAACTCGGGGGTTAGCAAACTGGAATTTTGCTTGTGCAAGTACATAATATACAAGATATACGAACAATAACAACACAAAACTCAACAGCCGCGAAGCCTTAATACAAACCACGCATTCCCATAGTCAACACAAAATAGCACTCGCATACACAAGGTGAAAGAAAATCACATAGTCATATTCTCTGTACGGAACGTAACACCAAAGAAACTTTTAACGAGCCCAGGGAGTCAAAAGATCTTGTTTGAAAATCCCCTCTTATAAAGGAAAAATATTTTGATAAGATAATTTGCAAACGTTATTATTGACTCGGGCCGCCCTAGGGTTTTGAAAATCGAATGGGAATACTTTTAGAAAATAACTTCAAAAGCTCTCGGGTCATCGACCCAACATGTAGAAAACAATTTGCAAGAAAACCATTACAACGTTATTCGGGGTCCTCGACCCAATTTATAAAACACTATCACAAGCGAAACAATACAACATCTCACGGGGTCCTCGACCCAATACATAGAATAATCATCACAGTACAATCAAAGGCACAACCTCTCATTCGACAAATCCTGCTCAAGACCCCCGATTAATTAACCCTCGGAGATCTCATCAAATATCCTTGGTTAATTAACCCTGATACCAACATGGAAAACAAGTTGAAACAAACTTTCAGAAACACGAACCGCGGTCTACATCAAGACCAACATTTTAAAGCGAGTTGCAAGAACTTTGAATTACGAAAATCATTTGGTAACGGGGTCTTAGATATCACTCAAATATCCGTTACCAATAAGCCTGCCAGGTGCCTTCCTTGCACACCTGTGCACCGGCGTTCACTCCACTATGTTGGCCGCCCCTTGAACATGTCACCGCGCCGGCGATCACTCCCAAAAGAGCCGCCCCTTGCACGCGCATTAGGTAACACCGGTGTTCACCAATCATATGGAGCCGCACATTGCAGCGTACACCAGGCCGGAGTACACGCCCCGCCCTCAGAGGTTCCCGGATATGACGTCTCTCACAACAAGTATTCACATTGTTACAAATATCAAGCACATAGTCAATCATTGCAACAATTATCAAATCAATACACCAATCCACACAATTTATCCGCCAGTCCATAACCACACAAATAAACAATAACACGCACGTTATCAGTCAAGACCCAACACGATAAGCCTTCGGCACAACCAACCAACGCTACACATATATCCTTATATCGTAACTCGGCCGAATGCATAAGCCGTACTATATTATCTCTATAATTATGGTTCGTACTTTAATCCAAGTTGAGTACATCAACTAGTATCGATATTAATCACTCGACATTCACCGACATATGTATGTATTTATCTATATACATGTATACATACATATATATATATATACACGCATATCTATATACATACATATAATTAACACATAAATATATATGTATATGTATATTCGTAAAATAATTCACACACTTCGGCAACAATGATTTCACATAGTTATAATTCGTATATAAAGGTACTTGCCTCAAATCCAAAGCACGCGAAGCAACGGGAAAGCTCGACCGGAAACCCTCGAATCTTCCAACTAGGTCGAAAACACAAGAATAACATAATCAATATAAGATCGATCGCAAGGAAGATGCAAAACACATGAAATTCTCAGCAAGAATTCGTAGAGACGAAGGATCGAACACTTAGGGCTCAATGTTTCCCAAAGAATATCAAGAACATTATCCGAACCGAAATACGGTAAGAAATACGAATCGAATCATAAGGAGAGAATCAATACAACCGATTGATGATATACAACAGCACGATTCATGAAGAACAACCCGAATCTTGAAGATTCACGAAATATAAAGGAAGGGTTTACAAGATGATTACCTAGAATCGAAGACGAAGAACACGAATGGATGATGTTAACCAACACCAAGAACTAAAGGAAGATGTAAACTTGGAGTTACAGGACTCCAAAATCCCCCCTGGATCGCCCACAAATCGCCTCAGCCGCGGAGGAGTGAAGAAAGGGTGAAAAATGACGAACACGGTTAACCCTCGGTATATAAATACATGTGCATGAGTTACATACGTTAACCAAGAAGAATAACATACGTTACCTGTATTACGTACGTAATGCATCAAAGATTACGTACGTAATCGATAACTAGACCCTCCTGTCCAAAATAGCGAAGACCCTTACGTACGTTATGGCGAGGGCTTAACGTATGTAAGGAGCACAGTTAACGTGCGCTATGATCAACACATAGCGTGCGCTATCGACGGCCAGAACTCAATGTCTGAACTGGTAAGACCCTTACGTATGTAAAGGGAAGGTCTTAACGTACGTAACTCGCATGATGATAACGTACGTTATGCTTATAGAATAGCGTACGTAAGTCACTTAGCGCCTAATCGTAAGTTCACTGTCAGCATTTGTGCGACGAAACCGCGAAACGACAATTACAACACAAGATGAGGACATGCATATGAAGAGTGCAGAACGACAGATTCAAGCGTTAAAAGAAAGTACGATTCTGACAACCCGAAGGTTCGGAATACGATAACAGAAGTAATCACCCCCAAACTTTGAGAAATTACGAAACGGCCCAAAATGTCCGTAAATCATGATATGACATTAAGAAACCAAACCGAAGCTCACAACATGCATAATAAAGCTCAACGGACTTATAGGAAACACAAAACCATAGTTTCGAACCATCATCACACGAAATGAACCAAATAGCGGGAAAAGTCGCTCAAAACACGGATTCAGGTAAAGCAGCCCCGGAACCACTTGGATGACCAAACACGCAGAACGAAACATTATCAAAATGTGAAAACGCTCGCAAGTGAGCTTCTGGAAACCATAAAGATGCCAAAAATGAAAAAGTACCGAAAGAGAATACCATGGGTATTACATTCTACCCTCCTTAAAAGAAGTTTCGTCCCGAAACTTAAAATAGAGAGCGATGGAACAATAGTTTCAAACAAAATTTGCAAGAATCAAATTCGGATGTAGAAAGGCCACAATAATCCACGAGATTTAGCAAAACAGCTCCGAAATTCGTTCGGAGGACGGTAGGCTAAGTAAAACAAGGTAGTTTAAAATCGTCGAGGGGATCACAATTAAATTACCAACAATGAAAGGTCACACAATACTGAAAATATCAAGAAAAGTACGGGTAATACATTCCCACGTACTAAAAAGATATTATGACCCCGAAACTTAGAACAACAAGAGTTGGAAACGTAAAGCAGTGAAACGAAAAACGATCGAAGTCACGATTGTTTGAAACAGCAATGATCAAGACATAGTACAAAATCTTCATTCTCCCATGCTAGGATCTTCAGAAGGAAACATAGGGTTTCGGGACACTTTTCGGTCACTAGCTCTGCTCTCTC
The DNA here is from genome assembly GCA_033398695.1 of Orobanche coerulescens. NCBI lineage: Eukaryota > Viridiplantae > Streptophyta > Magnoliopsida > Lamiales > Orobanchaceae > Orobanche > Orobanche coerulescens. Next base: position 115,057,744 of record CM065815.1, on the reverse strand, counting down.
TTAGGGCGGCATTCTTTGCCAATTCGGAAACTGTCTCATAATGTTTCTCCCGATGACCTTCACACCCGCACTGGTAACAAGTCAAGAGTGGAGAGGGACAATTTGCACGAACATGTCCCTGACAGTTACAGTTGAAACATCTTCTCTTCTTACCGAGAATCAGCGATGCTGGTTTGGGATTTCTAGCGCTCACTCCCGACCACAAAGACGACGCCTTCGAACGACATGAGGGCTTGGGTGCCTTAGTCTCTTCACCGCCCAGAAAATTTCCCGATGTCCTCGGTCTCTTTGCTTCGCTCGTGGGCTCGATCACTGAGGAGATTTCATAGGATATCGTTTGATCTTGATACTCCTTCACTATAGCATGGATAGTTGTCATACGAACCACCTTGTCGCTTCCACTTCCGTCATCACCCTTACGTCCGCCAATGCTCGACATACTAATACAGATAGTACCGTTCAGCATTATCAAATAATCAGTCGTACAGTATACCACAATTATCAACACAAGGTTTAGTTAACATCTATAGAATAACGTAAAGCGTAAAGTTTTCTGAAGTCAATCCCGAGTCCTTCGACGAGGACGATCATTATATGCATGCACTTAATGAAAACAAATATTTGAAAAAGAGAGCGAGTCACGTTACGCCCAAAGCTTGTAAATACTGTCCTTTATTTGGAAGAGGGAGTTTATACAATGACTTAAAAAAATTATTTTCGAGTAATGTATAAAAGAAAATTGAAAGTTGAATCGTAACTAATTTTGAAATATTTCAAGTGTTGAGTTCCAAATACCACAATTTGAAAATCTTTCCTCTTCTACCAAAATGTCTAATCGAAAGGATTCTTCATCGACATACGTGACCATTTGACATGACTACATTGAATCATGGGTTTTCACAATATTATAAAATTTCGTAGCACCACTTTAAAATGTTTGTGACATTACAGCACCGTGGGACCCGCACCGTAACCCACCAGGCTAAAAACCATTTTTAAAACGTTCAAAATACCAAAAGGCCGATGACGGTAGTATTTTCAAATGATCACAGAAGTCATTTATAAAATATCAAATACCGTTATGAGAATGCCGTCAGAACATGCAAGACCAAAATGCCAAAACTCGGTTTAGGGAATCGGTTTTACGAAATAAAATTCAGTTTGCAAGATACCAAAAGCCATTTCAAAATACTCATGCAGCGGATAAAATTAACACTCAAAGATTTATTGTAATAAAATGTAGAAATTTGTAAGTACACTCGGCTTCCGATACATACTACATAACCATTCTCAATCGGACCGTATACGCATGTTATATCCTAAAACAATAATATAACCAACAAGTTCCAACCCCTTGTTCGCATTAAACACATTAGCACGATATAATCAAATACGTATATAAGGGAACTTACGATCGGGAGGCTTACCATCATGGATTGCCTGAAGATGATGTCGGAACCACGATACTAATCACAACTCTGACGCGCGCGACTTACACAGGACATGGACTTGACCCGACGGCCTAGGTTTTTCGCAAATCTAAGCTCCGATACCATAAATGTAACACCCCCAGAATACGACTGGGAATGTCATATGCCGTAGACCCTTCTCACAAGGATTTACCAGGCTAAACTCCAATAGACTACTCAAAGATAGGGGTCAATCTAATTACAAAGCAGACCGACAAGGTCATTAAACAATTCAGAACTAATGACATTCACACCTCAATGACAATAATAAACTTGAATACGGAAAGAAATGACAACTCAGATTAATAAATGAAAACTACACCCATGCAAGGGTGAATACTCGACCAGAATGAAAACAAAAGGAAAAGACTCTGACTCTTGTGTGATTAGCATCGTCGTCTTTCTTCTCCTTCCAAGCCAATCCCGTGACTGCTCCCGAGCTGCCAAAACCTGAGCGCATAACAGGCACCCACCCCCCAAAAACTCGGGGGTTAGCAAACTGGAATTTTGCTAGTGCAAGTACATAATATACAAGATACACGAACAATAACAACACAAAACTCAACAGCCGTGAAGCCTTAATACAAACCACGCATTCCCATAGTCAACACAAAATAGCACTCGCATACACAAGGTGAAAGAAAATCACATAGTCATATTCTCTTTACGGAACGTAACACCAAAGAAACTTTTAACGAGCCCAAGGAGTCAAAAGATCTAGTTTGAAAATCCCCTCTTATAAAGGAAAAATATTTTGATAAGATAATTTGCAAACGTTATTATTAACTCGGGCCGCCCTGGGGTTTTGAAAATCGAATGAGAATACTTTTAGAAAATAACTTCAAAAGCTCTCGGGTCATCGACCCAGCATGTAGAAAACAATTTGCAAGAAAACCATTACAACGTTATTCGGGGTCCTCGACCCAATTTATAAAACACTATCACAAGCAAAACATTACAACATCTCACGGGGTCCTCGACCCAATACACAGAATAATCATCACAGTACAATCAAAGGCACAACCTCTCGTTCGACAAATCCTACTCAAGACCCCCGATTAATTAACCCTCGGAGATCTCGTCAAATATCCTTGGTTAATTAACCCTGATACCAACATGGAAAATAAGTTGAAACAAACTTTCAGAAACACGAATAGCGGTCTACATCAAGACCAACATTTTAAAGCGAGTTGCAAGAACTTTGAATTACGAAAATCATTTGGTAATGGGGTCCTAGCTATCACTCAAATATCCGTTACCAATAAGCCTGCCAGGCGCCTCCCTTGCACACCTGTGCACCGGCGTTCACTCCACTATGTTGGCCGCCCGTTGAACATGTCACCGCGCCGGCGATCACTCCCAAAAGAGCTGCCCCTTGCACGCGCATTAGGTAACACCGGTGTTCACCAATCATATGGAGCCGCATATTGCAGTGTACACCAGGTCGGAGTACACGCCCCGCCCTCAGAGGTTCCCGGATACGACGTCTCTCACAACAAGTATTCACATTGTTACAAATATCAAGCACAGTCAATCATTGCAACAATTATCAAATCAATACACCAATCCACACAATTTATCCGCCAGTCCATAACCACACAAATAAACAATAACACGCACATTATCAATTAAGACCCAACACGATAAGCCTTCGGCACAACCAACCAACGCTACACATATATCCTTATATCGTAACTCGACCGAATGCATAAACTGTACTATATTATCTCTATAATTATGGTTCATACTTTCATCCAAGTTGAGTACGTCAACTAGTATCGGTATTAATCACTCGACATTCACCGACATATGTATGTATTTATCTATATACATGTATACATATATATATATATATGCATATCTATATACATACATATAATTAACACATAAATATATATGTGTATGTATATTCGTAAAATAATGCACACACTTCGGCAACAATGATTTCATATAGTTATAATTCGTATATAAAGGTACTTGCCTCAAATCCAAAGCACGCGAAGCAACGGGAAAGCTCGACCGGAAACCCTCGAATCTTCCAACTAGGTTGAAAACACAAGAATAACATAATCACTATAAGATCAATCGCAAGGAAGAGGCAAAACACACGAAATTCTCAACAAGAATTCGTAGAGACGAAGGATCGAACACTTAGGGCTCAATGTTTCCCAAAGAATATCAAGAACATTATCCGAACCCAAATACGGTAAGAAATACGAATCAAATCCTAAGGAGAGAATCAATACAACCGATTGATGATATACAAAAGCACAATTCATGAAGAACAACCCGAATCTTGAAGATTCATGAAATATAAAGGAAGGGTTTACAAGATGATTACCTCGAATCGAAGACGAAGAACACGGATTGATGATGTTAACCAACACCAAGAACTAAAGGAAGATGTAAACTTGGAGTTACAGGACTCCAAAATCGCCCCTAGATCGCCCACAAATCGCCTCAGCCGCGGAGGAGTGAAGAACGGGTGAAAAATGACGAACATGGTCAACCCTCGGTATATAAATACCTGCGCATGAGTTACGTACGTTAACCAAGAAGAATAACGTACGTTACCTGTATTACGTACGTAATGCATCAAAGATTACATACGTAATGGATAACCAGACTGTCCTGTCCAAAATAGCGAAGACACTTACGTACGTTATGGCGAGGGCTTAACGTACGTAAGGAGCACAGTTAACGTGCGCTATGATCAACACATAGCGTGCGCTATCGACGGCCAGCACTCAATGTCTGAACTGGTAAGACCCTTACGTACGTAAAGGGAAGGTCTTAACGAACGTAAGTCGCATGATGATAACGTACGTTATGCTTATAGCATAGTGTACGTAAGTCACTTGGCAGTTCCAGAACTATTAAGTTCAGCTCGCCGCGTACGAGCGCAACGAAATCGCGAAATGACAATTACAACACAAGACGAGGACATGCATACGAAGAGTGCAGAACAACGGATTCAAGCGTTAAAAGAATGTAAGATTCCGACAACCCGAAGGTTCGGAATACGATAACAGAAGTAATCACCCCCAAACTTTGGGAAATTACGAAATGGCCCAAAACGTCCGTAAATCACGATATGACATCAAGAAACCAAACCGAAGCTCACAATATGCATAATAAAGCTCAACGGACTTATAGGACACACAAAACCATAGTTTCGAACCATCATCACACGAAATGAACCAAATAGCGGGAAAAGTTGCTCAAAACACGGATTCAGGTAAAGCAGCCCTGGAACCACTTGGATGAGCAAACACGCAGAACGAAACATTATCAAAATGTCAAAACGCTCGCAAGTGAGCTTCTGGAAACCAAAAAGATGCCAAAAATGAAAAAGTACTGAAAGAGAATATCACGGGCATTACAGCAATCTCATTGCAGTTAAAGTTTATAACAAACTGTGAGAAGGAATCAGGAAGAGACTGTAGGATAAGGTCGGTTTGGAGAGAAGTATCCATTTTAAAATCAAGAGCCTCCAATCTCTCGATCATGGATATCATTTTGAGGACATGTTCCCCAACCTTCTTGTAATACCCGGTTGTAATTCAGTCATTATCATTCAGTAATTTCATTCGGTGATTGTCACTCAGTGGATTTTCACTCATTTATAATCATTCATCAATCATATTCATTCACCGTGTTCACCGTTCGGAAAAACTTCGAGTTGTGTATCGTTATTGTTCATTGTTTCAACTTTCCTCATATGAGTTCGACTTTGTTAGATCACCATTAATTTTTGTAACTCCAAAAATTCTAAATCTTTGCAATATTATAGAGCATCGAGTTCGCTTTCCAATGGTTCGAACGGTAAGTCAATCGGAGTCCGGACGAGAGAGTTATGGTCGTTTTAGCTCAACCGCTCATTTTTCAGTTTTGGCCGATCACTGCCGAACGAACTCGGCCGTGTCGTCCGACACGGCCCGTGCCGTACTCGTCCGGAAAGTGCCGTGTTCGCCTCAGACCCGACCGTGTCGCTCGCACGGCCGAGTCGAACCCTTTCGGATAAGCGAGCGATCGCCGACACGCCCGACCGTGTCGTGCAGCACGGCCGAGTCATGCCGAAGTCGGCCGGACGGGTCATCGGGAGGCCCTCAGCGCGCGACCGTGTCATGCGAGGACACGGTCGAGTCCTGCCGCCAACCGTCGGCGGTATGCGACGCGCCGATCGGCACGGCCGTGTCCGGCAGCGCCAACTCCCTTAAATTCGTTTTTTCAAAGATTTTAGCCATTTTTCCCCTTTTCTTCACCTTCAACCGAGAGAGTAAGCTTGAGGGAAGGTTTTTCCTTCACAAATCATTTGGGTGTTTGATTTTCTTCATCTCCTTTCGATCGTGAAGCCCGGATAATCAATTTAACGCGTGTTCTTCGGATTAAAGTACTTGGATCTTCAAAGGAAATATTCTTCAACACCTCGATGTCGATTCTATGTTGAGATATGATGTTTTGGACGTTATAATCATGTTATATGAAGGGACATGTATATGATTATGAGTTTATATAAGGATTCATTGGATTATTGAGGGATTATTCAAGAACACTTTGAATATCGAGTTGAAATTGGGGGTTTTCGATTAATTGTCGTTATAATCACGTTTTCGGATATTCATTTTTGGATTATTGATAGTATTCATGGGGTTTTTTGGGTTTGAATCATTCATTGGAAGTTGGTTTCGATGTAATTGAGTTTTGGTTGTAAACAATTGGAGATTGTTTACAACGCGTTTGTTTTAATGCCCCAATGAGTTTCGGTATTGTTGTATCGACTTTTGAGTTGGTTGTGATCATGCTTGATTCGTATTAAGAGAATTGTTGGTATTTATGTTGTTCAAGGTTGTTCGAGCGCCGATAATTTCATTAAGGACGTTGATCGTGGAAGTACCTTCTCGCCTTCGGTTTGAGGCAAGTTTTATACTTGTACTAGTCAATGAGATTAATGTCATCATATATGTGTATAAATGTGTTGTATCATTCCGAGACTTAGTCTCTTCATGAATTCATTGATATTAAGAGATCGCTCGATACGATACCTTTCGGCAATTTTGCCAAATATTTATTGTTATTCCTTTTTGGATTGTCATTAAAACCGTACACGCCGATTAAAGGCATTGGCTTATTCATTTCTCACCTTCGCCGCCGTAACCGATTAAAGGTACCGAGGCATTCTTCATATCATTGTTATCGAATTGCCGCTCGCAGACAAATCAAATATTCAATCATTCACTATATCATTGTATCGATTGACCGCTCTAAGGCAATCGAGGTATTCAATCATTCATCATATCGCTCATATCGATTAGCCATTATAAGGAAATCAAGCGCTCAAGCATTCATGGAATCATCCGCATCATTGTCATCGGTTAGCCGTTCTAAGGCAATCGAGGTGTTGAGTTGGGACTGCCGATGATGGTGGCCGACTCAAGACAAAGATACCATCCCTAATTGTGATACGGCTTTCATGCCGTGGCTTCGCCCTAATTGTGATACGGCTTTCATGCCGTGGCTTCGCCCTAATTGTGATACGGCTTTCATGCCGTGGCTTCGCCCTAATTGTGATACGGCTTTCATGTCGTGGCTTCGCCCTAATTGTGATACGGCTTTCATGCCGTGGCTTCGCCCTAATTGTGATACGGCTTTCATGCCGTGGCTTCGCCCTAATTGTGATACGGCTTTCATGCCGTGGCTTCGCCCTAATTGTGATACGGCTTTCATGCCGTGGCTTCGCCCTAATTGTGATACGGCTTTCATGCCGTGGCTTCGCCCTAATTGTGATACGGCTTTCATGCCGTGGCTTCGCCCTAATCAATAACGACTGGTCATTTCGGCTTCATGTGATTGTGATATTTGACGCTTTCTACTGCTTTTAGGCCTTGTGATTGTCTTGTTAATTTCATTGGAGCCTCCGGGCATTGTGATTCATATTTAATCCTGTTCTGGTTTGGTTCATGTCGTGTAATTCATTGTGGTATTCTGTGATTATGATTCGCCGTTGGGCACTTATGTTCTAACTTGTCGAATGTATTAATAGTATGCCGTGGGCATAGTATTTCACGAATGCTCGGTTCTTACCTTGGTTTGTGAGCATCTCGTATTATTATCATCATTATACCGTTTCATTCTCGCTTTGGATGCATATCATGTTATACATGTATTTGATGTTCATTATCTGGATGATCGACCGTGGGGCGGAACATGTTTTCATGTTTTAGGTGCTTGCGAGGAGAGAGTTGAGGCACAGGGCATGAAGATGGCGACAAGGCATACGAGCGATACTAGACCGAGTTGTTCAATGTTGGTCGATCCACTGGAGTGTACTCCAGTCTTGTCAGTTGTTGTCGTGTTGTATTACCCGAACAGATGTTCGTGGATGCTGTTGTATTTCATTTTGGCCATGTAGGCCACTTTTGTCGTTGAAATTCCTTATCGGAATATTGTGTCGGATATCATGGTAGGGACTATGATTTTCCCTTGTTGTTTAATTTAATGTATTTTAGTCATGTTCGCCTGGTGGGTCTCCTGGCGTGGGGTCCACGGCACTGTAATAACCCAATAGGATTTGGGGGTGTTACAGAAATGGTATCAGAGCTTTGGGTTGTGTAATACCCTGAGATGTGAGTTATGTGGTCCTACCGTCGTGGTAGTAGTGGGATTGTCAGGTTATGACAATCTAGTCGATCAGTTTTGTGAGTCGTAATATTAGTGCGACTGCACGAGTCATTCATTCATCGAGTCGTCGTCAGTGAAGACTAGTATCGCGAGACCTCGAAGCTTCGTATGACCTGTGTAAGGACTCGATTCTCTTTATGTTCATATATTCATCATGTTATTAATTTTTCATGTTTATTGAAACATATATGTGATATTAGTGTTACGATTGATTCATGACTAATTGTTTTGGAGCACGTGTGACCTGTGTAAGTGCTAAGGATCAACTCATTCACCAGTTAATAATCCTCAATCACCATTTTGATCTTGTCGATCATGTTAATTCATTCATCACTTTGTTAATCTCATCGTTCAATTAATTCATTCATCACTCGACCAATATCATTCATCACTCGGTTAATTCGCTCATCACTCGACCAATATCATTACTCGATAATTCATTCATCACTCGGTTAATTCATTCATCACTCACCAATATCATTCATCACTCAATTAATTCATTCATCACTCAATTAATTCATTCATCACTCAGTTAATTCCTTCATCACTTAGTCAATCTCATTGTTGATTAATTCATTAATCACTCACCAATCTCATTGTTCACCAATTCATTCATCACTCGCTTAATCTCATTGTTCGATTAATTCATTAATCACTCACCAATCTCATTGTTCACCAATTCATTCATCACTCGCTTAATCTCATTGTTCGCTTAATTCATTAATCACTCGATTAATCTCATCGCTCGATTAATTCATTCACCACTCATCAATCTCATTACTCAAGTAATTCAATCAAGACTCACTCAATCTCATTATTCAGCTTAATTCATTCATCACCCAAATAATCTCATTGCTCAATTAATTCATTCATCACTCACTAATCTCATTACTCAATTAATTCATTCTTCACTCTATCTCATTACTCGCTTAATCATTAATCACTTATTCAATCTCATTGCTTAGTTAGTTCATTCATCACTCACTCATTGCTCACAATTCATTAATCATCCACCCATCTCATTGTTCAGTTGTTGATCTTGTGGATTGAATTTTCAACCTTGTTAACTTGTTCAAGGTAATCATTTCAGAATTTCATCAGTAATCATGTTACCTCATTTGATCTTTCATGCGATATCATCATATTCCGGTGTCATGTGGACGATCATTTTACGCATTATTAATGCATTCATTGTGTTAGAGCGTGTATGCTCATTGTTATCATTCCGTCTCATAATCATAATGCGATCTTCATACGAGATCTGTAATTATCACGCGACTTTCCTGCCTCGGTATGGAAAGAGCTGTCAGAGGAACATCGGACTCCGACGTCCAAGGGATCGTTTTCTAGTCGCCTTCGTGGCCGAAGAGCATCTTCATCTCGGATTTACGAGTTCGATCGTTGTTTACTTTAATCGTGATACAATATGACATCCATCACCGGTTTTGAGCAAGTTAATTCTTGTTCGGTAATAGGATAATCATTCATTTCATTGTCGTTCATTCATTCACTTAAGTCATTCATCATATATCAATCATGTTGAGACTTGTCATCATGAAATTAATCATTTAATTCACGAGGAACAACGGTTCCAATAATTTCACTTGAACTATCACTCATGACGTTATTAATTCACCTTGGTGAGCCATTCTTAATCCTGGTCGGATTTATAGTCAATTATCATTCATCATTCATTTTAGTCACTTTCATTCTCGTGACCTTCTGAGATCATAGTTAGCGGCGAGTTCATCGTCGGATATACCTCTAATCGTTGAGGTACCAAGTCGAGGTATTTTCCGTTTCTAAGACGGGGAAGTTGAGTCCGAGATTCATTGGACCGTTTGAAATTTTAGATCGAGTAGGCGAGTTAGCTTATCGATTGGCTTTGCCTCCGGCATTGAGCCGAATTCATAATGTGTTTCACGTCTCTCAGTTGCGGAAGTATGTTGCCGACCCGAGTCACATACTTCAGTTCGACGAAATCGAGATCGCGGATGATCATTCGTACGAGGAGCGTCCTGTACGAGTGTTGGAGCGGCGAATCAAACAGTTGAGGAATAAGTCGATTCCTTTGGTCAAGATTCAGTGGTCTAGACACGGAGTCGAAGAGGCTACTTGGGAAACCGAGGATAGTATGCGGGAGAATTATCCCGAGTTGTTTGACCCTTAGTTTCGGGGACGAAACTCTTTTAAGGGGGGGTGTATGTAATACCCGGTTGTAATTCAGTCATTATCATTCAGTAATTTCATTCGGTGATTGTCACTCAGTGGATTTTCACTCATTTATAATCATTCATCAATCATATTCATTCACCGTGTTCACCGTTCGGAAAAACTTCGAGTTGTGTATCGTTATTGTTCATTGTTTCAACTTTCCTCATATGAGTCCGACTTTGTTAGATCACCATTAATTTTTGGTAACTCCAAAAATTCTAAATCTTTGCAATATTATAGAGCATCGAGTTAGCTTTCCAATGGTTCGAACGGTGAGTCAATCGGAGTCCGGACGAGAGAGTTATGGTCGCTTTAGCTCAACCGCTCATTTTTCGCTGGCCGATCATCGCCGAACGAACTCGCCGTGTCGTCCGACACGCCCGTGCCGCATTTCGTCCGGAAAGTGCCGGCACCGCCAGACCCGACCGTGTCGCTCGCACGGCCGAGTCGAACCTTCCGGATAAGCCGAGCGATCGCCGACACGCCCGACCGTGTCGCCTGCACGGCCGAAGTCATGCCGAAGTCAGCCGCTCGGACGGGTCATCGCCGGAAGCCCTTCCGCGCCGCGACCGTGTCATGCAGACACGGCCGAGTCCCTGCCGCCAACTTTCGCCAATTGCGACACGACCGTGCCGATCGCACGGCCGTGTCCGGCAGCATCAACTCCTTAAATTCGTTTTTCAAAGATTTCAGCCATTTTTTCCTTTTCTTCACCTTCAACCGAGAGAGTAAGCTTGAGGGAAGGTTTTTCCTTCACAAATCATTTGGGTGTTTGATTTTCTTCATCTCCTTTCGATCGTGAAGCCCGGATAATCAATTTAACGCGTGTTCTTCGGATTAAAGTACTTGGATCTTCAAAGGTAATATTCTTCAACACCTTGGATGTCGATTCTATGTTGAGATATGATGTTTTGGACGTTATAATCATGTTATATGAAGGGACATGTATATGATTATGAGTTTATATAAGGATTCATTGGATTATTGAGGGATTATTCAAGAACACTTTGAATATCGAGTTGAAATTGGGGTTTTCGATTAATTGTCGTTATAATCACGTTTTCGGATATTCATTTTTGGATTATTGATAGTATTCATGGGGTTTTGTGGGTTTGAATCATTCATTGGAAGTTGGTTTCGGATGTAATTGAGTTTTGGTTGTAAACAATTGGAGATTGTTTACAACGCGTTTGTTTTAATGCCCCAATGAGTTTCGGGTATTGTTGTATAGACTTTTGAGTTGGTTGTGATCATGCTTGATTCGTGTATTAAGAGAATTGTTGGTATTTATGTTGTTCAAGGTTGTTCGAGCGGCCGATAATTTCATTAAGGACGTTGATCGTGGAAGTACCTTCTCGCCTTCGGTTTGAGGCAAGTTTTATACTTGTACTAGTCAATGAGATTAATGTCATCATATATGTGTATAAATGTGTTGTATCATTACGAGACTTAGTCTCTTCATGAATTCATTGATATTAAGAGATCGTTCGATACGATACCTTTCGGCAATTTTGCCAAATATTTATTGTTATTCCTTTTTGGATTGTCATTAAAACTGTACACGCCGATTAAAGGCATTGTATTATTCATTTCTCACCTTCGCTGGTAACCGATTAAAGGTACCGAGGCATTCTTCATATCATTGTTATCGAATTGCCGTCGCAGACAAATCGAAATATTCAATCATTCACTATATCATTGTATCGATTGACCGCTCTAAGGCAATCGAGGTATTCAATCATTCATCATATCGCTCATATCGATTAGCCATTATAAGGAAATCAAGCGCTCAAGCATTCATGGAATCATCCACGCATCATTGTCATCGGTTAGCCGTTCTAAGGCAATCGAGGTGTTGAGTTGGGACTGCCGAGGATGGTGCCGCCGACTCAAGACAAAGATACCATCCCTAATTGTGATACGGCTTTCATGCCGTGGCTTCGCCCTAATTGTGATACGGCTTTCATGCCGTGGCTTCGGCCCTAATTGTGATACGGCTTTCATGCCGTGGCTTCGGCCCTAATTGTGATACGGCTTTCATGCCGTGGCTTCGGCCCTAATTGTGATACGGCTTTCATGCCGAGGCTTCGGCCCTAATTGTGATACGGCTTTCATGCCGTGGCTTCGGCCCTAATTGTGATACGGCTTTCATGTCGTGGCTTCGGCCCTAATTGTGATACGGCTTTCATGCCGTGGCTTCGGCCCTAATTGTGATACGGCTTTCATGTAGTGGCTTCGGCCCTAATTGTGATACGGCTTTCATGCCGTGGCTTCGGCCCTAATTGTGATACGGCTTTCATGCCGTGGATTCGGCCCTAATTAATAACAGCTTCGGGCTGTTTCGGCTTCATGTGATTGTGATATTTGACAGTTTTCGGCTGTTTTTAGGCCTTGTGATTGTCTTGTTAATTTCATTGGAGCCTCCGGGCATTGTGATTCATATTTAACCCTGTTCTGGTTTGGTTCATGTCGTGTAATTCATTGTGGTATTCTGTGATTATGATTCGCCGTTGGGCACTTATGTTCTAACCTGTCGAACAGGTATTAATAGTATGCCGTGGGCATAGTATTTCACGAATGCTCGGTTCTTACCTTGGTTTGTGAGCATCTCATATTATTATCATCATTATACCGTTTCATTCTGCCTTTGGATGCATATCATGTTATACATGTATTTGATGTTCATTATCTGGATGACTGACCCCGTGGGGGCGGAACATGTTTTCATGTTTTAGGTGCTTGCGAGGAGAGAGTTGAGGCACAGGGGCATGACGATGGCGACGAGGCATACGAGCGATACTAGTCCGAGTTGTTCATTGTTGGTCAGTCAGTTGGAGTGTACTCCAGTCTTGTCAGTTGTTGTCGTGTTGTATTACCCGAAAAGATGTTCGTGGATGCTGTTGTATTTCATTTTGGCCATGTAGGCCACTTTTGTCGTTGAAATTCCTTATCGGAATATTGTGTCGGATATCATGGTAGGGACTATGATTTTCCCTTGTTGTTTAATTTAATGTATTTTAGTCATGTTCGCCTGGTGGGTCTCCTGGCGTGGGGTCCACGGCACTGTAATAACCCAATAGGATTTGGTGGTGTTACACTTCTCACCTTCCTTCATCCTTGCACCGAACAGTTGCTTGGATATCTCATATCTAGCAGTTCTGCTGTGCTCGCCATAAAGCTTGGTTAAGTAGATAGAATCTGCCTAGCAGAAGTCATTTTCTCATGAGCTCTCTGAAGCTCATTAGACATAGAAGCCATCATGTATGCACGGACTTTTACGTCATCTTTAACCCACTTTTCATGGTTTTCGATCTCTTCCTGATTGGCTCTGGTCCGCACAGGAGGAGCTGGAATGTCCGTCTCCAAGACGTATCCCAGTGCATCTATACTGAGGACAATCATCGACATGGAGCCACCCACAAAGTTAGGTCCAATCGTGGTGTTCTTCTCGAGTAGAATTGCGAGCGGATTCATTGTCATATTAAGAGTTATGTCTCGCATTAAGTATATGATTAATTAGTGACTTGTTATATTATGATCCGAGTATAGAATTAAGATCTTTTCTACTCTTGTTACCTAGCTCCCACTATTTTTATCGTAACAACGCACTCCCATGTGAAATCCTAAGTATCGCCGCTCTACTTCATAGTGGTGATCGAGTTCTTTATAAATCTTAATAGAGAGCAACCGAACAGGTTTCTAGTCTATTAATTTTCACAAAGTGGTGTCCAACACCAACCCATCTAATGGATGATTCGATCTTCTTTTTTCCCTTGTTCACTCCCCTCAACCTATACGGTTTCTATGGTTCGTGAATAAGTTAAGTTTATACCATCGACGCAAATCGGCCACAATCAATCTTATCCGGCAACCTATCAGGTTTCTAGGGATAAAATTTGCTCCAACCGAAGGCATCCAATGCACTCTCGGTAATTTATCCATCCTCCCCGAATGACTACCCCGATAACTCGGAAGCATAGGACTTCCGGTTTGGATTTCAATTTCCCGAAAGCTCGATGGAGGGAAGGAAAACATTGAAACCTTATAAACTTAATAATTTGTTGTGGGAGAATTTTCGCGATTAACGTTACACTTTGCATATTAATCATTTTAGCGCATTTGTTGCATTCATATAATATGAAACAACCATTCACAACCTAGTTGCTACCAACATGTGGTTCATGGACCGATCCTAGAAAACAAAAACTCCGTAATCTAATTACAAGTCTTCGTCTTGAATCTTCGTATTCTCGAAACGGATCTTCCTCCGGTCTTCGTCATTACATATAAATATTACATTGAAAAATTGCATCCTAGATACAAATATTTCTAGTAAAATAAATAGGCTCAAAACGGCCTTTACAACCCAATCGAATAAAACGAACGATTCAAACTAAGTCCATGAACCATATCCCCATTCAAAAGCATTCATCCAATAAATACTCAATAAATGGATAGCGAGAAGATTACATATGATCCAATCAATAATCAACAATAAATAGAATTGATCCAATCAATTCAACAATAATCGACAATTTAATTTTCGTCCGTAGTGTACCCTTAAAATATTTTCTTTGAATTTTCCTTCATCAAAAATTCTAAGTTAATGATTTTAATACAGGAAAATTCAATAATCGAAAATATACTGAAAAACGAGACCCAGTGCCCGACACTGAAACCGCCCAAGAAGACTGTGCACTCGCCGGCAGCTTACAGCCACGCCCGGCACCTCAGTGCCACGCCTGGCTCCAGACAGGAAAAGAGGCCCCGGCCATGCCCGGACACGCCCGGTAGGATACAAAACGTACCCGGCCGGATACAACAAGTGCTCAGCCGGCTCCAGCGAGCACTCGGCTGGATACAACAATGCACTCGGCACGATACAACAAGCGCTGGCGGATCCAAATGAGCACTCGGCTCCATACAGAACGCTGTCGGCATCGCGGTAATACAAAGAAGCGTTGCTCGGCCGGATCCAAATGAGCACTCGGCTCGATACAGCAACGCGCTCGCCGGACTCGGCAGAATACAGCAAGCGTCCGGCCACTGGCCGGACGTGCTCGGCCATACTCGGCAGCTGTATGGAAAATCGTCCAACGATTCGATACAGCTCGTTTTCAGGCAGATTTCTAAAATCATGTTATTCCTGATCTGAATATTATTAATATAAATCATATTTCCAAGAAAAATCTGATTTATACCATAACATAAAATCAGGGAAAAAAGACTATACGACGAACAATAAAATATCTACGATTATCAAAGTGATTATACATCACAAAACAAGCATTCCAAATGATAAATATCGTATATACGATCGCAAGACCTCGCTCCGATACCACTGTTAGGATTCGGTGCCTAAAACGAAGGCCCAGCGGAAGCGGTAAAATGAAAATTAATTCGATCTGAATCCCTACGAGGATCGATCGACCTACGTATATACGAATATAAAATAAACAAAGGAAGATTCGATATTGTAACACCCCCAAAACCGTATGGGAATATTACACGCCGTAGACCCCTTCCACAAGGATCTACCAGGCTAAACATCCATAAACGACTAAATGCTTGCCCGGCCAGGGTCAAACAATATAATAATACAGACCGTTAAGGTCACTTACACATAAACACAATGCACCGATGAGGTCACACAACTCTATCAATGTAATCGACTAACAACATTACCCACACAGGGGTCGAAACACAATACAAATGGAAGACCGAATGAACTCTAACAATACAACCAAACTCTACCAACTCTCGACTCTTGATTAGTATCGCACTCGTCATCCTCTTGTGCCAATCCCGTGATCGCCTCGAACTGCATGTACCGACGCAAACAGACATCCACCCCGAATACTGGGGTTAGTAAAACTCCACTATTTTACTAGTGCAAGTATCAAACCATACGAAATGTAACAAGCAAATAGCAACTACGAATTTAATACTAAATCAATTATCAAAATGTTCCTAGAAGTTTTAGAATTTCGAACTCAAATAAGAGATATTTGAAAAGGAACACATCATCTCGGGATTTTTAAAGGTAAATTCTTTTGGACCTCGAGTCCCAATTTACAAAACCTTTTCGTAAACATTAGGGCCTTAGCCCGATTCTCGTTCAAAGCATACTAAATAATATATCATTATGAGTCCGAGATCCATATTTAAAATGTTACCCGAACAATCACTGCTATACGATCATTGTTCGTACACATCATGTACCGAACTCGAGGCCTCGACGGACCTTACCCGACCACACACACTGCTCGTACACATCATGTACCGAACTCCGAGGCCTCAACGGACCCTACCCGCCACACACACTGCTCGTACACATCATGTACCGAACTCCGAGGCCTCAACGGACCCTACCCGCCACACACACTGTTCGTACACATCATGTACCGAACTCCGGAGGCCTCAACGGACCCTACCCGGCCACAACATCGTTCGTACACATCATGTACCGAACTCCAGAGGCCTCGTCAGACCCTACCTGGATCACACAACTTGTCCGTACACGTCATGTACCGGACTCCATAGGCCTCGGCAGACCCTACCTGGATCACACACTTTGTTCGTACACATCATGTACCGAACTCCAGAGGCCTCGTCAGACCCTACCTGGAACACACACACATCGACACGACACAATTCATAATCATTAAATGTCAAGCCATTCCACATTACAATGAAATGTACAATCAAGTATGTAAACCAAAACAACACAAATATCATGATCATCACAACGACTCTTAACCAACGTAACACACATTCGGTACACAATACATTGAACAACCACGTGTACAACCATCTCATATGTACATCGCAATCCTGCACAAATGGCACAACGCCTAACACGGATACCAATATATCACTATTAAATGGAACATATTTACGGAGGCAAGCAAAATCATTATACATATCATACGTAATTACTAGTCACAAGATACAAGTCGTATAATAAGATACTTGCCTTAATAACCGCTACCAAACGCTCCGAAGAACACGGTTCGATCGGGAAGCTCGGACCCCAAAGGAGACAATGAACGGAAGGGTTCCGAATCGAGTTCTTCACAAGAATTCGACCCTAACAACATATAATCAATAAATCATCGATCATACGAGGAAGAATAATCGTAGAACGCTCGAATTCTCTTTGTGACATTTTATCGAACACCTTCAAGGCGTCGATAAAATACTCAATAAAACGACAAATCCGTGGCAATCCAACCGTGGAATAACAAGGAATTAGATATAATATAGCTTAACAATCATCAATCCATCAATATTCTGAGTTAAAACGGATTAAACGGACAAATCGAACAAAATCCCCAAAACTATATTTTAAGAAAACTTGCCTTGATTCGGTCGATCGGAGCAAGTTATGGAAGGATTAATCGATGTTATTGTTGTTGCCCAAAATATTTATCCGAAGATTAATACTGCTGGATGACGGACAACAAACAATAATTGCGGGAGCACTTCCGAGAGAAGATAAATAATACAAGATTTGCCGGGTTTGTTAGGCCCGGGCTTGAATGCTCTCGCGAGATGTTATTAATACAAATATTCGTGGATACAAGTATTAATGGGAGAAATCTAAATACAATGAGTGTAAAAAGACTCTGTTAATCCGGCTCTTGAGCGAAGCTCGGTGTTCTTCGTCCCCACCGGTGATCTGCTCGAGGAGAAAGGCCGGGAGAAGTAAGACCGAAAGAAAGCTGTTGCCAAGAGTTGGAGATTAGCCAAGTGCTTGATGTTTGCTTCTGTATTGTATGAAATCCGTAGGGAGTTGAAGGAAGCTGAAGAAGTGTCCAAGTGCAGGGTGCCTTGCTTATAAAGGGGCAGCTGGGTCCTGTCCTGTAGTGGCCGATCGCCTGTCGGCCATTATCTTAATCTGCCGATCGCCCGCCGGCCAATATAATAATGTGCCGATCTCCTGGGCTGTCGGGCTAAAGTCCAAGTAAGATGCTGGATGTCGGGCTAAAGTCCAAGGAAGAGGCTGCCACAGCTGGGCGGTCCAATAAGAAGCCATCACGTGTCCGGAGTCAGTCAACATGCGGCCCTACTGACAAGCTTTCGGCGGCTTGTCGGCTGGTGGAGAGAATCTGCCAGACTGTGGTCAATGGCCCGAGATTCGCGGATCTTGTCTTGGTCCTTGCACGTGGTGCCAGTATCAAGGTTCGGCCTTAGCCGACTGGATGGTCATCGGTGGTGATCGACATGAGCGGTCGTCTCTAGCTGATCATCCGAGGTCGCCATCGGCCAGTGGATGGAGGTCGCCAATGGTCGGCCGGCAGATGCCGAGAGAAGGTCGCCGATTGTCGGTCGCTAGGAGTAGGTCGCCGAGTATCGAGAGGAGATCATCCATTAGTAGATCGCCAGGGGTCGGTCGCCGAGTACCGAGAGGCGATCGTATCTGAGGTTGATCGCTCGGCACCGGGACTGGTCCTGGGGCCTTTGGTCGGTCGATGCAGCTCGTCCATCAAGTTAAGGCTCGGCCGCTGTGTCGCCGATCGACAGACCGCTTGGCCGCTCGGGTGACTCGGTCGCCGCCCGTCCTTCTAGTCGATCACGGCCTCGGAAGGTGTTTAATTCTTGACACAACAATTGCCCCCCAGCTTGCTCCTATGTTGAAGACATGGGGCGAGGTGGTTCTTGCTGGTGATCGTGTATGGATGAGGACGGGCGATCTGAGCTGACTTATGATTCGGACTTGGGCTATCATGGTCGATTGGCTTAGCTATCTTTCGGTCTTGTACCTGCAAAAAACAACATTGGCTGATCCCCCACGGAAACTTGGTGGTTTCGCTTGTTTGAGGAATCATGCACATTCGCGGAGATCGATGGACCGACTCCATGACCGTGTCTTGGTGCGCGGAGACAATGAGTGTCCCGTGACTCACTTTATTATGAGGGTCCTCTGTTAGGCTGCGCCTCACCTCGTATTTAAACGAAGGGCGTGCGGTCTCGGTCTAGAGGAGTCCTTGCGCGGGGCAGCGTCGGATGAATCAACTCCACCTCCGCGGCTTGTTAGCTCTGCTTCCACCTCGGCTAGCCATGGAGATGGCCGACCTCGACGGTGTACGTTGAGACGGGGTTGTGGCATGTGTCCACTGATTAGTGTTGGAGAGCCCTCAGACTACGCCGGCCTCGTATTTAAACGAAGGGCGGGCGATCTCGGCCGAAAGGGACCTTGCATGGCCGAAGCAGCCGGTTCCATCGACTGCCAGGACCATGGCTTTAAGATGTGCGGTGGAGGCGATCTTATGCCTTAGTCCGTCTTGTTATATGCTGGACTGTAGATGGCGATCGTGTCCACCGGGTTGCTGATGATGTAGCGTGATGATCGGCGATCGGGCCGGAAGACTGTCGATCGTCGCTCGACTGCCGATCGCTTTATTCGTAGGTCGATATCGGCGATCGGGCGGGAGATCGTCATCCGGGCGCCGATCGCGCTGCTCACAGGCTAAGAAGGAACCTTTGCCTGGCCAGAAAATCGGCGGCTCTAGCCCTAAGGTCGCGTAGGTTGTAGGTTGGTTCTTCGTGAGATGCCCGAACATAGGCGAAAAACCCCGAAATCCTCCTAGACCGCGAGAGGGTGGTCTCATCGCTACGGGCTCGCCGCTGAGGATGATCCCGTCTACCCGGCCGATGTAGTCCGAGTCGGACTCTTCTTCTCCCCGCTTGATTCGCATCATGCGAAGGCGACCTTCGTGCCGACGACTGGGTGGCGAAGTGTTCCGTGAAGACGTGCGCCACTGTTAAAGGAGCCAATGGACCGAGGTGGCAATGAGGTGTACCACCGGTGGGCGAGGTCGTCTAGTGTCGAGGGAACATTCGCACCGGGTCGCGTCCGATGCCCCACACCCGGCCATGTAGATGTTGAACTTCCTTAGGTGCGCTGGGGTCCGATCGCCCTCGTACATGGGTGTTTGCGGGGAGCGATCTCAGGCCGTGACGGGGCGAGCTCGATGTCGATCGCGAGCGGCTCGCTCGGCTCGGCGATCGTCTTCATGGCGCCGCCCGGATTGCAGGAGCGCCTTCACGCTGCCGATCCGACGTTGCATTGCGGCGATCGCCGCGCTCGGCCGCTATGCGGATCGGCTTTGGGAGCGGGGCCGAGGCGATCGTGTACCGACCTCCGACCCAGCCGCCGACCTCGGGAATTTGGCGGCGGAGCCAGCGGCTGGATCGCCTTGTGGGAGCCGGGTAGGCCGAGCTCCCGGTGACGGACACAAACTCCGCTGCCTCGTAGCCGGGCCGGACGCCCGGCCGCTGTGTCGGGTCACTGCCCAGGCGATCGAAGACAGACGTGCCCCGGCTGCCGAGCAGCTCTTCTTGCGGGCGAGAGCCTCCTGGCGATCGCTCGGCCAGTAGTGCCTTGAGCTTCCGCTTGGTCTTCCGGCGAGAGACCGAGGGGGTGATAGCTGGAGGCGTGTCGAGAGCACTCCGTCGCTCCTGAAGGACGGCTATGGCCTCTTCGATCTGTTCATTGGTTCGGAACTGATCGAGCGAGAGGCTCGGGCCGCCTTCCCGGGACGGGGTCGAGCGCCTCTGGCCACGGCGGCTACCTTCCACCATCGGTTGCGGCTCGGACTGGGACGGAACAGGGGGTCTGGCCGGCTGGTCAGCGGCTTTCTTCGACGCGGAGGCGGAAGACATGATTTCTGAAGGATTTCTTTGAAGTGCAGTGAGTGTCACTTCAAGTATCTGCCCCGAGAACAGTGAGTGTTCTTTGGGACGGTGGGTATAAAAAATTGAGGGTTGGATGCCCTTCCTCTAGCGCCAATTGTTGTTGCCCAAAATATTTATCCGAAGATTAATACTGCTGGATGACGGACAACAAACAACAATTGCGGGAGCACTTCCGAGAGAAGATAAATAATACAAGATTTGCCGGGTTTGTTAGGCCCGGGCTTGAATGCTCTCGCGAGATGTTATTAATACAAATATTCGTGGATACAAGTATTAATGGGAGAAATCTAAATACAATGAGTGTAAAAAGACTCTGTTAATCCGGCTCTTGAGCGAAGCTCGGTGTTCTTCGTCCCCGCCGGTGATCTGCTCGAGGAGAAAGGCCGGGAGAAGTAAGACCGAAAGAAAGCTGTTGCCAAGAGTTGGAGATTAGCCAAGTGCTTGATGTTTGCTTCTGTATTGTATGAAATCCGTAGGGAGTTGAAGGAAGCTGAAGAAGTGTCCAAGTGCAGGGTGCCTTGCTTATAAAGGGGCAATGGTCCGTCTCAGAGTGGCCGATCGCTCGGCCATTATCTTAATTCGCCGATCGCCCGCCGCCAATATAATAATGTGCCGATCTCTCGGGCCGCCAAGCTAAAGTCCAAGTAAGATGCAGGATGACGGGCTAAAGTCCAAGCAAGACGCACCCACAGCTGGGCGGTCCAATAAGAAGACCTCACCTGTCCGAGTCGGCCAACATGCGGCCCTACCGACAAGCTTTCGGCGGCTTGTCGGTGGTGGAGAGAATCTGCCAGATCGTGGTCAATGGCCCGAGATTCGCGGATCTTGTCTTGGTCTCGCACGTGGTGCCGCCTCAAGGTTCGGCCTTAGCCGACCGGATGGTCATCGGTGGTGATCGACATGAGCGGTCGTCTCTAGCCGATCATCCGAGGTCGCCATCGCCGCTGGATGGAGGTCGCCAATGGTCGGCCGGCAGATGCCGAGAGAAGGTCGCCGATTGCCTGGCCGCTAGGAGTAGGTCGCCGAGTATCGAGAGGAGATCGCCCATTAGTAGATCGCCAGGGTCGGCCGCCGAGTACCGAGAGGCGATCGTATTCGAGGTTGATCGCCGCACCGGATCGTCTCGGGGCCTTTGGTCGGCCGATGCAGCTCGCCCATCAAGTTAAGGCTCGGTCGCCGTGTCGCCGATCGACAGATTCGCCCGCTGCTCGGCAGTGACTCGGTCGCCCGTCCTTCTAGTCGATCGCCGGTCGGAAGGTGTTTAATTCTTGACACAACAGTTATGAACTTCCAAACTTCATGGATTTAACCCCTAACAACATCCCTCCATGATCATCAAAGTTCCAGCCGCGGAAGAGGAAGAAACGAGTGAGAAAAATGAAGAAAAACCCGATCGCTTCGCCATATTTATAGCCACGGACACGGCGCAACAAACGCCTGCATTGCCGGGTGTCTCGGCCGTGTCTCGGCAGCTGCTGGTCCCGCCGACCCGGCGCAAGACACGGCGCTGGGCGCTGCTTTCTGTGGCCGTTTCGCACAGGTCCGGCCAGCCATGACTCGGTCGATCCGACGGTCCGAAAAATCCCGAAACTCAGACCTGAACGTAAACCGAAAGCACGGTTACGAAGTACTCATAAATACGAATCCAAATACTGAGAGAACACCTGATTCCGACCACCCGAAGACTCGAAATTCGACAACGGAAAGTAATTACCCAAAACTTTGGGAAATTACGAAAATGGCCCAAAACGTCCGAAAATCACGATACGCGATCGAAACACCAAACCAAAGCTCGCAACATGAATAATAACATTAAATGAACTTACGAGAAACTCGAAACAACAGCTTTGACGAGATTCGCAAGAATCGAACTCAAGTGCGAAAAGTCGTTAAAAGCTCTAACTCAAGAAACGATACCAAACGAACTCGGATGACAAAAAGTGCGTAATTAATCATTCTCGGAATGATGAGACGGTCCCAAGCGAAGTCGTCGAAACGGACTTCACTAAAAATAAAATTACCGGAATTCAAATTGCGGATATTACATTCTACCCTCCTTAAAAGAAGTTTCGTCCAAACTTAAATCAAGTAGGAGAAGCAATATCCCGCCAGAAAACTCAACGAGATACACAAGAACCGAAAATTCGTGCCTAACGGCGAAACGTTACAAGCAACGCAAGGGAATATACGGCGCAAAAACACGCCCACGACGACTAACGCAACGCCACCGACTATGTTTCAAACAACAACGAGCAATTAACGACGCATCACATACCACATCACATGCACACATTTAATCGAAGAAACGTACGCTACAACAAGTTGCACCCGACTAAAACGGCTTTGCGATAGAAACAAATAGAGTATCACGATAGAAATCATTCCGATTCTCATCAATAAGAAAATATCCGACGTCAAAACACAAACAATTCAAGATAACGGAAAACGAGAATACCGGACATTACATTCTATCCAATTTAAAAATAAGTTTCATTCCAAACTTAAAATAAAACATCATGGTAGAATACAAACAAAACCAAAAAGTCCACGCAACAAATATCAATTTCTACACGAATTACAAGACGAAGTACGATACACAACTACATCACGGACACCACTGCACTCCCGAGTAGGAACGAAAACCCAATTCCCGAACATCGTGGCAACGGTCTCACAATGCACCGCTCGGTGACCCACTTGGCCACACTCGAAACAGTTGACTAACGGTGAACGACAATTCTTCGCAGTACGAGATCAGGCAACAACAGTCAGACAACCTCGTTCGAACAATAATGATCGAACAACAACGATCAAATAACAATGATCGAACAACAATGATCAAATAACAATGATCGAATGACAACAGTCGAACAATGACTCCGAAGTCCCCACTTCAACTCCAGACATTAAAAGAACTGGTAGAAAGTGAAAGATGTTACTTCCAAACAAGGCTCACAAGAATCGAACCGAACTCGGAAAGGTCACGATGACAAACAGGTCGATCTAAAACCAATTCGCTGAAGCGCGAACTCCGAAAGTCTCAATAGCCAATTCGCAAAACTGAATTCGGTGTCCCTCGAAACGCGTCACTGACGAGAAGGACAATTTACACGTGCATGCCCCGGCACATCACGGTTGAAATACCTCGGCTCGGCATACCGAAAATATAAATGCTAGATACAATGGGGCATAAAGTCGCAAAACAATATAGCGGAGATGCCAACTCAGCACAACAAATAATCACGACGGTATCGTTCGGCGACCTCAACGGCCCGAACGATAACCAGCACCTAATTACAAACATTATGAAACAATCACACATGTACACAAACGTACAAACCCAAGCTTCAACAGCTCACTGTGCGACAACACGCAAATCACCACGAGGCGATAAACAAGAAACACTACCACACCTCTCACAGAGGGCTAGTACAACAAATTCGTGGCAACGCCTCGACGTTCATGCCACCAATTCGATCATATTCGGGAGCAAACATCATAACGACAACGCGAACATCATACATACATACCCATCCCTCAAACGGGAATGGATAGGTTTTAAAAAGGAAAACCTCCTTTTGAAAATAATTTTGGAAACACCGATTGATCTTGAGTATCACCCTTTAATAAAAATACAATCGTGAAACATTGTTATCGAGACTTTGGAAACTATTTCGCATTCGATAAAAATGAGGACAATTTCTTTTCGTGAAAAACTTTGAAGTATTCGACCTGGTCTAAGTAAAAGTGTTTCTAAAACATTGTAATATATCTCAATACATTTTGGTCCTCGATGTAGAAGAATCTGGAAACATTTTGTGGGTCGTTGGATTTACCACTAGAAATTAATTAATTTTAAAAGTACGTCTCAAATTTATTTTCTAAGGTACTCAAAGTTTTCAACGATAATTCAATGGGCTAGAATGCCCAAAATTTCGTATAATTACACGGAACATTATAGCGCCAGGTCCTGCTACGAATCCACTGTGCTAAAAACCATTTATAAACGCCAAAAAGGTCGATGACGGTAATATTTTACAATGTCCGAAGTATTTCAAAACACATTTTTCAAATACCGCCCGATTGTGTCATTTGAAAATACACGGCCCATTTGTCAAAATTTAACAAATTTTAAAAATCCATATAAACCATGGTTTGACCGCACCACCAAAATATTTTCCAAAAGTCGATTTCTACAAAATTCTCAAACTCAAAGTCCTTCAGAAACATTCTCAAACTTACCCATAGCGGACAAAAATTACAACATTCCAAAATGAATTTAAAACCATATATTCAAATGGAAACCAGTGGTCGCCAATTCAATCAAATGCATCTCGTGGTATCAAGTTTAAACACTCAAGAAAATCATTCATCGGAGTTTCTCACAAACTCTACCGTCATACCTATTCGAAACCCATCAAGGTTTAAAACTTTCACAACCTACCACCCCACCCGGTGGTTCAAAGATAAAACAATAACGTGCCCAGTTCTATACACATACTATGTGTCACAAGTATTAAACACAACTATATTACACAATACTGTAAATAAAATTATGCACCGCAATTAACTCACTAAGATAAAATCGAGATACACAGTATTACGCATAAAGGAGGAGACTTACATCAACAAAGTTGCACGGAGGTGACGGTCGCCCACGATACTAATCTCGTCCGACAACATATCCGACACGTTGTGACTACGCACAACTCAACTTGTCACCCGACGACTCGAACGACAAGACCACACATTACTCGACAAACCACGACTGACTCGACCCGACACCCTAGGTTTCCGCAACCTAAGCTCCGATACCATAAATGTAACACCCCCAAAACCGTATGGGAATATTACACGCCGTAGACCCCTTCCACAAGGATCTACCAAAGCTAAACATCCATAAACGACTAAATGCTTGCCCGGCCAGGTCAAACAATATAATAATACTGCACTGCTAAGGTCACTTACACATAAACACACACCTATGAGGTCACACAACTCTATCAACGTAATCGACTAACAACATTACCCACACAGGGTCGAAACACAATACAAATGAAGACCGAATGAACTCTAACAATACAACCAAACTCTACCAACTCGACTCTTGATTAGTATCGCACTCGTCATCCTCTTGTGCCAATCCCGTGATCGCTCCCCGAACTGCATGTACCGACGCAAACAGACATCCACCCCGAATACTCTGGGTTAGTAAAACTCCACTATTTTACTAGTGCAAGTATCAAACCATACGAAATGTAACAAGCAAATAGCAACTACGAATTTAATACGGAAATCAATTATCAAAATGTTCCCGAGAAGTTTTAGAATTTCGAACTCAAATAAGAGATATTTGAAAAGGAACACATCATCTCGGGATTTTTAAAGGTAAATTCTTTTGGACCTCGAGTCCCAATTTACAAAACCTTTTCGTAAACATTAGGGCCTTAGCCCGATTCTCGTTTCAAAGCATACTAAATAATATATCATTATGAGTCCGAGATCCATATTTAAAATGTTACCCGAACAATCACTGCTATACGATCATTGTTCGTACACATCATGTACCGAACTCCGGAGGCCTCGACCGACCTTACCCGACCACACACACTGCTCGTACACATCATGTACCGAACTCCGAGGCCTCAACGGACCCTACCCGCCACACACACTGCTCGTACACATCATGTACCGAACTCCGAGGCCTCAACGGACCCTACCCGGCCACACACACCGCTCGTACACATCATGTACCGAACTCCGAGGCCTCAACGGACCCTACCCGGCCACAACATCATTCGTACACATCATGTACCGAACTCCGCAGGCCTCGCTGACCCTACCCGGATCACACAACTTGTCCGTACACGTCATGTACCGACTCCAGAGGCCTCACTGCACCCTACCGGATCACACACTTTGTTCGTACACATCATGTACCGAACTCCGCAGGCCTCGCTGACCCTACCTGGAACACACACACATCGACACGACACAATTCATAATCATTAAATGTCAAGCCATTCCACATTACAATGAAATGTACAATCAAGTATGTAAACCAAAACAACACAAATATCATGATCATCACAACGACTCTTAACCAACGTAACACACATTCGGTACACAATACATTGAACAACCACGTGTACAACCATCTCATATGTACATCGCAATCCTGCACAAATGGCACAACGCCTAACACGGATACCAATATATCACTATTATCACAAAGCCTTCAAATTTCGGAAAACACAACCAACTCAAACGGAACATATTTACGGAGGCAAGCAAAATCATCATACATATCATACGTAATTACTAGTCACAAGATACAAGTCGTATAATAAGATACTTGCCTTAATAACCGCTACCAAACGCTCCGAAGAACACGGTTCGATCGGGAAGCTCGGACCCCAAAGGAGACAACGAACGGAAGGGTTCCGACTCGAGTTCTTCACAAGAATTCGACCCTAACAACATATAATCAATAAATCATCGATCATACGAGGAAGAATAATCGTAGAACGCTCGAATTCTCTTTGTGACATTTTATCGAACACCTTCAAGGCGTCGATAAAATACTCAATAAAACGACAAATCCGTGGCAATCCAACCGTGGAATAACAAGGAATTAGATATAATATAGCTTAACAATCATCAATCCATCAATATTCTGAGTTAAAACGGATTAAACGGACAAATCGAACAAAATCCCCAAAACTATATTTTAAGAAAACTTGCCTTGATTCGGTCGATCGGAGCAAGTTATGGAAGGATTAATCGATGTTATGAACTTCCAAACTTCATGGATTTAACCCCTAACAACATCCCTCCATGATCATCAAAGTTCCAAACCGGAAGAGGAAGAAACGAGTGAGAGAAATGAAGAAAAACCCGATCGCTTCGCCATATTTATAGCTCACGGACACGGCGCAACAAACGCCCAGCACTGGGCCGGGTGTCTCGCCGTGTCTCGGCAGTTGCTGGTCCCGCCGACCGGCGCAAGACACGGCACTGGCGCTGCTTTCTGTGGCCGCTTCGCATGTGTCCGGCCACCATGACTCGGCCGATCCGACGGTCCGAAAATCCCGAAACTCGGACTAACGTAAACCGAAAGCACGGTTACGAAGTACTCATAAATACGAATCCAAATACCGAGAGAACACCTGATTCCGACCACAAGACTCAAATTCGACAACGGAAAGTAATTACCCAAAACTTTGGGAAATTACGAAAATGGCCCAAAACGTCCGAAAATCACGATACGCGATCGAAACACCAAACCAAAGCTCGCAACATGAATAATAACATTAAATGAACTTACGAGAAACTCAAACAACAGCTTGACGAGATTCGCAAGAATCGAACTCAAGTGCGGAAAAGTCGTTAAAAGCTCTAACTCAAGAAACGATACCGAAACGAACTCGGATGACAAAAAGTGCAGAATTAATCATTCTCAGAATGATGAGACGGTCCCAAGCGAGTCGTCGAAACGGACTTCCGCCGAAAAAATAAAATTACCGGAAATCCGAAATTGCGGATATTACAGATATCATACCCTTGTCGTCCGTTGATTATATGGATTTCCTTCTCTTGAGTCGACAGAGTCGAAAAAACAAGAGTTCCAAATCCGATCCACTTCGAATAAAAGAACTAATAGAACCAGATGATGTCACTCCCGAACAAGGTTCACAAGAATCAAACCGAACTCGAAAAGTCATAGCGATAACCAGATCGACCCACAACAAGATCACAGTTCGTTCGGACGATGAAACCGAAATACAGAACAAGTTCAGAAAGTAACAACGAACACGAGCGAGTCGATAGAATTGAGAAAGATGAAATGCAGAAGCCAAAAATAATACGGGTATTATATTCGACCTCTTATAAAAGAAATGTCGTCCCCGCAGCTCACAACAACGGAAACAAGTTAACCACATAAAGAGCAACCGACAGAAAAATCTCTACTGGGCCTCTCAGAGCCAATCCTGATAACTGTGCTGAAGCGCGAACTCCGAAAGTCTCGGTAGCCAATTCACAAAACTGAATTCGGTGTCCCTCGAGTCCGCACTCGAAATGTGTTACCGACGAGAAGGACAATTTACACGTGCATGCCCAGCACATCACGGTTGAAACGTCTCGACTCGGCATACCGAAAATACAAAATGCTAGATATAATGGGGCATAACGTCGCAAAACAACATAGCAGAGATGCCAACTCAGCACAACAAAGAATCATAACACATATCATATACAACGATTTCCATCGTAAAGTAATACACACACAAACAATACAGAAACGACGGTATCGTTCGGCAACCTTAACTGCCCGAATAATAACCAGCACATAATTACAAACATCGTGAAACAATCACACATGTACACAAACGTACAAACCCCAGCTTTAACAGCTCACACAGGTGCGATAACACGCAAGTCACCATGAAATGACAACATTAAAGATCGTCATCACACCTCCCACAAAGGGACAACAAAAACATATGTGTGGCGAACGACTCAACGTTCACACCACCAATTCAATCACAATTCGAAGGGCTAACACCCTAACAACAATACCAACATCATACACACCTTCTCCGACCACAAGTAGGAAATGATGGGTTTTAAAACGAAAACCACCTTTTGAAGACAGTTTGGAAACACCAGTTGATCTTGAGTATCATTTTACAAAAAGTTGAACAAACATCATTTTCGAGACTTTGAAAATCATCTTGCGTTTGAACAAAAATGTGGACACCTTTCTTTAGTGAAAACTTTCAAAAATATTCGACTTGGGTCTAAGCAAATCGCATTTGAGAATATCTCAAAATGTTTTTGGTCCTCAATCGAAATTTTTGAAATGTATTGCGGCATTAGAAAGCACCTTAAAAACACCGCAAGAAAATAATTCGCTTTTAAAAGTACGTCTCGAATTTGAATTTTCTAAGATACTCAAGGTTTTCAAAGATAATTCAATGGGCTAGAATGCCTAAAAACTTCGTAATTACGCAAACATTATAGCGCTGGGTCCCGCTACGAACTCACTGTGCTAAAAACCATTTACAACGTTAAAAGGCCGATGACGGTAATATTTCAAAACTCACAAAAGCCATTTACAAAATACTAAGTACCGTCACAAGAATTTTGCCAAACGATCAAGGCCATAACGCCAAAAACTCGGTTAAAGGAATCGGTTTTCAAATCAAACTCACTGGCAAAAGGCCGAAAGCCATTTGAAAGAACTCATGCAAATGGAAAAATTACACCACGATACACAATCCAAAGAACACTACTCCTCATATAAACGAAATATGAGAGTCAAATAACCACATATCAAGAAATCAAAATCCATAAGAGGATTCCGTCACTAATCAAATAATCATAAAAATAGCTCGTGTCACACGAGGCACAACACAAAGAAGGGAGACTTACATAAACAGGTCGCACGAAGATGATGATCGCCCACGATACTAATCACGACCAACAAACTCAGACGACGCGTCGCGACACGACTCAGTCAGATAAAATCCGACGAGACAAAACTCAACAGACACCACTGACCCGACAGCCTAGGTTTCCACAAACTAAGCTCCGATACCATTTATGTAACACCCCCAATCCACTCAGGGATATTACACGCCGTAGACCCTCTCCTCGAGGATCTACCAGGCTGATAACTAAAATCAAACATCTAAACATCGCCTTTAAGGCTAAAATGACTCAATAGACCGACTTGGTCTTTCAATAATAACATACAACACAATTCCAAACACATACCCACGCAGGGGTCAAAATACAATAAACTCCCGTACAACGGGGAAAAGATACTGCAGCGGAAAAGAAAATACAACTAGATCAATACGACATCAACGGATCCTCGTGTGATTAGTATCGTTCATCTTTCATCATCCTTCGTGCCGACCCTGTGCTATGCTCCAAAACCTGAATGTAAAAATAGACATCCACCCCCCGAATACTCGGGGGTTAGCAAAACTCCACTGTTTTGCTAGTGCAAGAACAAAGTGCAAATACGAGCCATACAATTCACATTCCACGAATATCAATAACCAGGAATCCTCAAAAATCCAAACGTAACGAAAAGCACTTCCCGAGGCAAGAGTTTGGTAAAATATTCTAAAACCGAAAGGTCACAAATCAAGGGAAAACAATTTATAAAACCGTTTAAATGCCATCGAGAGTTTTGATAGAAAACAACTTAGGATTATCAAATCCTTATCTTTCTAAAAATCAACAGGGTCACAACCCAAAGGTTTTGTTTTCCCAAATAGAAAACCGACAATAATTCACAGGGCCAGAGCCCAACATCACGTGTCCTCAACAAACATAAAAATCAACAAAACATAATCGCGCACGCGCATCGCCTTGGGAACAGGGTAATACCATTGATCCCGCCCGAGGCCTCGAAGGACCCTCCCGAGCTGGCTAGCTAAACAAATCACAACACATGCATCGCCTTGGGAACAGAGTAATATCATTGATCCCGCCTGAGGCCTCTAAGGACCCTCCCGAGCTGGCTAGCTAAACAAATCACACACATCTCACGGTTGGATTAATCGCTTGTTGCATCCTGGCCACATGATCGCATGCCATGTGCCACCATAGATTATCTCAGGCTCTCACAGTTGGATGAATCACTTGTTGCATCCTGACCACATGATCACGTGCCATGTGTCACCGTAGACCTTCAACCATATCCACACATTCACACAAATAACATATCACATCAAGGATATTCAAACAATTCACCCAGAGGCATCAAACACTTAGCAAAACACCACGTCAATCCACAACGCACCGAAATGAAATAATATACGTCCACACGCAATACCAAGTGCAACATCAACACTAAACATATCCATAGAATTCATATAGTTATTCACAAACCACACCATTCACAAAACACACGCGTTTTGAAAGCAAGCCTTTAACAAGACTAAACCGAATCTTTTCAAAGTTCAATTCAAACGACCAAACAACCACATTTAGACGATCACTAATTATCATATCTATAAAACAAGAATAGTATGGACAAGGTACTTGCCTTGAATAAGAACAACGCGGAAAATCGACCGAAATAGGTTGACACGAACCGACTACGAACCCACCGACTCCACCGATCGCCAACTCGCGATAATAAACTACGGAGGACAATAACAACAATGAAAATGAATTCCATAGCATGACTCAAAGCCGTTGAATTCAAAGAACAAACGACGAATGTTCAAGTGTTTTCCCCAAAACGGCCAAGAACACGATTCGTCCCGACAAAACACGAAAACGGAATTCCAAGTTGAAATATGGATATACAATCCATAGAATATGTTTAACAACATCATTTAACCATAATCGATCCATCAAAAACGGATGAAAAACGAGATCGAGAACAAATCCCCCAAAAAGTCGATTCGAAGAAAATCAAGAACTATACTTCGATTCGACGAAGAACAATGGATTAAATGATGTTAAACACAAGAATAATTCCAAGATTAATCATACCCATCATGAATTAATCAACAACACGGAACGAATCGGACAAAAATGCAAAAACTCCCAAATTCACGAAATTAGGGTTCTAAGGAAGATTACCTTGATTCGCTGGATCAAAGGATGATAACGGATGATTGATTGATGTTATGAACCTGAGAACTTCGTGGATTTGTTGTTAAACAACATGGATCCACGATCTCTAAGTCTCTAGCCGCGGAAGAGAAAGGTAGGAAATGAAAAACGAGATGAAATGTGACTGCTCTGTCACATTTATACTGGGCCGGACTAGCGCGCGCTAGGCTGCCGAGCTAGCGTGCGCTATCGGCCCAGGCCGCATTCCAGTGCCCACACTGCCCTACTGACTCGGCCAGGTAGCGTGCGCAGCCTTTCAGCTGTAGCGCGCGCTACCTGCCGGTCGTAGCGTGCGCTACCTGCCGAGCATGACCGATTCCAGAACCCCTGGACTCCACTGTCCAGACCCGATAGCGTGCGTTAGGCCAGCCGATAGCGTGCGCTACACCTGCCGGTTAGCGCGCGCATCCATCCGGTCGTAGTGTACGCTACGCTGGTTCCTGCCGCACCCGTCCGGCCGGTGCCCGCAATCGTCCGTCCAGTCCCGCAACCGTCCGGCCAGTGCTCGAACACCAGGGCTCGACGACTCGATTTCCGAAAACGTACGGAACGAACACGACGAAAAGTTCGCGGATAACATCAACGACCCGAAATGAAAACATAATGCAATAATTAATCATACGCGACCAAGAAACGGGTCGAGACAACAATTACAGATATAGATACCCGTAACTCTTAAGAAACTACAAAAATGGCCCAAAACGCCCGAAAATCACGATACGTGATCGAATAACCAAACCGAAGTTCACAACACGTCTAACAAAGTTAAACGGACTTACAGGAAACTCGAAACAGCAGTTTCGAATGAGATTCGCAAGAATCGAACTCAAGTGCGGAAAAGTCGCTAAAAAGCACGGAACTCAACAAAACGACACCGAAACGATCTCGGATGTCAAAAAGTGTAGAATTAATTATTCTCAGAACGATGAAACGGTCATAAGCAAGTCGTCAAAACGGACTCTCGCCGAAAAAAGAAAATTACCGAAAATCAAAAATTGCGGATATTACATCGCACGCCCTTCGTTTAAATACGAGGCGAGGCGCAGCCTAACAGAGGACCCTCACAATAAAATGAGTCATGAGACAGACAATGTCGTTCGCGCATAAGACACGGTCATGGAGTCGGTCCATCGAACTCCGCGACTGTGCACGGTTCCTCAGCGACGAAACAATCAAGTTTCTATGAGGGATCGGCCAATATTATTTTTTGCAGGTGCAAGACCGAAGATAGCTAGCCAATCGACCAGATCGCCCAAGTTCGGAAACCAAAGTAAGCTCAACGGATCGCCCATCCTCATCCTATACGATCGCCAGCAAGAACCACCTCGTCCCATGTCTTCAACATCGGAGCAAGCTGGGGGGCAATTGTTGTGTCAAGAATTATACGCCCTGACCGGCGATCGCCTCAGAGACCAGGCGACCTAGCCATTGCCGAGCAGCCAAGACAGATCGGCCGGCCGACGATTCCAGGACAAGTCCCGGTGCCGAGCGATCGACATCTGAAGGCGATCGTCTCTCGGTACTTGGCGATCGACTCCTAGCGACCGACGAAGTGGCGACCTCCTCATGCCACGCGAAGCCATCGATCGTCCGGTCGGCAAGGGCCGATGTGCAAAGCCATCGATCGCCCAGTCGGCAAGGGCCGATGCGCGAAGCCGATGATCATCCAGTCGGCAAAGGCCGAAGCTCGGAACAAGACCCACATGCAGATCCGGAAAAGGCACTGATGCACATGGTCCGTTGACCACAGCC
This sequence comes from Orobanche coerulescens, assembly GCA_033398695.1. NCBI lineage: Eukaryota > Viridiplantae > Streptophyta > Magnoliopsida > Lamiales > Orobanchaceae > Orobanche > Orobanche coerulescens. The sequence continues at coordinate 115,023,284 of CM065815.1, read as the reverse complement.
TGTCAGCATCCTTCCACCAACCGACAGGCCCGCCGAAAGGTGTCAGTGGGACCGCCCGTGACAGCAACTCAGGGCGCGTGCCGGCTCCTCATTGGACCGCACAGCTGACTGCCAGCAGCAGCCGCAAGCTTTATGCAGACAGCCCATGTGACTTAAACACGATCGCCCCATTATTATATTGGACGAAAGGCGATCGCCCGCCAGAAAACAGGACATCCCAGCTCCTATAAATAGAAGGCTGCCTGCACTTGGATAACACTCGGATTCTCGGCCAACACTCTGAAGTCTCGGAACTCTCTCCCTGATTCAGCACACAACTTGGCTTTCTCACTCTTGGCAACAGCTATCTCTCGGTTCATTCTTCTCTCTCAGCCTCTCTCACACAGAAGACGATCGGCAGAGAGCAAGAACACCAAAGCTTCGCACAAGAGCTAGACAAATAGGATCTTTTACACTCATTGTATTTAGATTCTTACATTAATACTTGTATCCACGAATATTCGTATTAATAACATCTCGCAAGAGCATTCAAGCCCGGGCCTAACAAACCCGGCAAATCTTGTGTTTTTCTCACCCCCTCGGAAGTGCTCCCGCAACCTTGTTTATTGTCCGTCCATTCCAGCAATATCTATCTTCGGATAATATTTCGGGCAACAACACATTCCAAAACCGAAAGATCACAAATCAAGAAAAACAATTTATAAAACAGTTTAAAGATGCCATCGAGAGTTTTAATAGAAAACAATTTAGGATTATCAAATACTTCTCTTTCCAAAATCAACAGGGTCCTCGACCAGTAGCCGGAAAGCAATTTGCAAAAAAACCATTCACTCAACACAAGCGAGTCTGCACAAATATTTCCACGTGATTCTCGACCCAATACAAATAATATCAACACGAGATTAATCATCTCAACATCACACGGAATCCTCGACCCAAAACACAGAATGTCAACACAGCCCATCAAAGACACAGCCTCTCGTCCGACCAATACTGCTCAAGACCCCTGATTAATTAACCCTCGGAGATCTCGTCAAATGTCCTTGGTTAATTAACCCCGATACCAACGTTTAAAACAAGTTTAAACACACTTTCAGAAACACGAATCACGGTCTATATCGAGACCAACATTTTGAAAAGAGTTGAAAGAATTTTGAAATACGATAATCGTTCGATAACGGGGTGTTAGCTATCACTCAAATATCCATTACCAATAAGCCTGGCAGGTGCCTCCACTAAAACACCTCTGCACCAGCGTTCACTCCACTATGTCAGCCGCCCCTTGTACGTGTCACCGCGCCGGCGTCACTCCCATAAGAGCCGCCCCTTGCACACGCATCAGGTTATACACCGGCGTTCACCAAGCATATGGAGCCGCACATTGCAGCATACACCGGGCCGGAGAGCACGCCCCGCCCTCAGAGGCTCTCGGATATGACGTCTCTCACAACAAGTATTCACATTGTCACAAACATCAATCACACAGTCAATCATTGTAACAATTATCAAATCAAAACACCAATTCACATAATTTATCCATCAGTCCACGACCACACGAATAAATAACAACACGCATGTCAACCATAACGCGACGGAAAGAAGCAATATACCTACCCACGCATTATCAAGCGCAACATCAACACCAAACATATCCAAAGGATTCACGTAGTCACTTACAACCCACACAATTTACAAAACACACGCGTTTTGAAAGTGAGCCTTTAACGGGGCTAGCCGAATCTTTTGAAAACTCATTTCAAACAAACAAACAAACATACCAAGACGATCACCAATCATCATATCCACAAAACAAGAAATGTATGGACAAGGTACTTGCCTCGAATAAGAACAACGCGGAGAATCGACCGAAGTAGGTTGACACGAACCGACTACGAACCCGCCGACTCCACCAATCGCCAACTCGCGATAATAAACTACGAAGGACAATAACAACAATGAAATGAATTCCATAACACGACTTAAAGCCGTTGAATTCAAAGAACAAATGACGAAAGTTCAAGTGTTTCCCCCAAAACAGCCAAGAACACGATTCGTCCCGTCAAAACACGAAAACGGAAATCCAAACCGAAATATGGATATACAATCCATAGGATATGTTTAACAACATCATTTAACAACAATCGATCCATCAAAAATGGATGGAAAACGAGATCGAGGACAAATCCCCCAAAAAGTCGATTCGAAGGAAATTAAGAAATATACTTCGATTCGACGAAGAACAATGGATTAAATGATGTTAAACACAAGAATAATACCAAGATTAATCATACCCATCATGAATTAATCAACAATACGAAACGAATCGGACAAAAACTCAAAAACCCCAAAATTCAAGAAACTAGGGTTCTAAGAAGAGATTACCTTGATTCGCTGGATCAAAGGATGATATTGGATGATCAATCAATGATATGAACTCAAGAACATCATGGATTTGTTGTTCAACAACATGGCTTCGCCTCCTTCGAAGCTCCTGCCGTGGATCGAAAAGAAAGGAAATGAAAAATGAGTGAAAATGAGGCTGCTCTGTCACATTTATACTGGTGCAGCCTAGCGCGTGTTGGGATTCGGTGCCTAAAACAAAGGCCCAGCAGAAGCGGTAAAATGAAAATTAATTCGATCCGAATCCCTACGAGGATCAATCGAGCTACGCATATATGAATATAAAATAAACAAAGGAAGATTCGATATCATACCCTTGTCGTTCGTTGATTATATGGATTTCCTTCTCTTGAGATATTCCCCAAACGATCCAAAATGCTCCAAGCTCTTGGATGATCCAACGCCGAAAAACCGCGTCTCTCCTTGTCACGCGTCGGAGAAACGAACGAAATGACAACACTCGATTAACCTCTAAGGTTATGGCTAGAATCAAGTGATGAAACTTTAATTATAACACTCTAAGTGTTTAAATATATCTCTCAATTTTATCTCTTGATGTTTCTCTAAGAACAAATCAAGAAGAAAAGGAAGAAAAGTGAAGACTATAATAAGCAACTCTTTTTCTCTCACTGCCTCCAACTATTCACGTATGGAATTAGGGGGCTTAGGAATTGGGAGCAAGTCTTCCTTTTATTCTTCCAACCTTATCTCCTCAAATCACCTTTACCATATAATAAGAGATACCATATCTCTTAAAGTCATTTGTCTTCCATTATAAAATGGAGACAAAAACCAAGAGGGGTTAGGTGAAGGGGGGGGGCAGCCATCTAGAAGGGGAATATGAGTTTGGTCCGTTTCGGACTCCCGTGAGTCCAAACAGATAAACTCTGATTCCGTTCCGATGTATTTATATTAATTAATTACTAATTAATTAATCATATCAAATACATAACAACATAATTAATTTCTCCAAGAAATAATTATATTTATTAAATAAATAAATCATTCAGTAATTTATTTAATTCATTTGGCCGTAAGTTAATTTATCCAATAAATAAATTTAGACATCCAATGTCCCAATTAATTAGATATCCAATATCAAATATTCATAATGAGAGAATAAGCTCGATTCATTCCGTCATCAATCCTATTGCGCGACTCGGTAGGTTCATCTCAGTCAGCAATGGGAGGAACCAAAGAGTAGTAGCACCACCTAGCCAGCCTGGTGGCCTACACTGTACCCCAACTGAGAACGAATGATTGGGATCATTCAAGAACCATTCTGTCGTGAATACCAGTATACGTATAAACCCTTCTTTCAAATGTCCTGATCAAGTTATAGGGTCACGGTCAGTCAAACCCTAACTGTACTTGACGCTATGCATGCGTTAATGCAAATCGAGATCATCGAGCTCTCGTGTATCCAATACAACTAGCTCCAATGTTGTGGCCAAAGACTTATGATCTCATCTGCCAATAACCACATAGGATAATTAACCCGCTCACTAACGGGAGAAAGAATTCTATCTTGGTATTCAGTAGGATCTGCTACTTACCCGTCAAGATGCACGTCGAGGTTGACCCCTGCCTCCCGGTTTATAGGGTCGAACTACTCTAATTAAAATCTTGACGTCACAAGCACATCCCTACTAAATCCTCAAGTCAAAGGTTCACGAATACCTCTCACAACCTTTCGATTCCATCATTGACTGTCCCAGAGTGAAATCCGTGTGACGAATCGAGGGTGAGTCGGTTCGAGTATACTAATCCAATTAGCATACCTATAACGTGTGCTCCCACTAACCATTAGCGTTCGACAGGCACTCTTCATGTCAAAGAACACGTCATACAAGTCTTCACATAAACTTAATGCCCAGTCAAGTTTCATCGACTTGCGAACGATTAAGTATTTGAGCTATAAACCTTTCCAGTGCCGACCTCCTTATCCAATAAGGAGTGGAACGTTTTGCTCTCAAATACATAGACTAGTTTCTATACGTATATTTATGAGTTAGGAACGCCAGTAACTACCAGTAAATAAAGAAACATTCATTGCCTTATATAAATGATTTACATAATTACAAGTACAATGCCCTCACTCAATATCCTCTGAGTGGCATTCGAGGGCATATTCCTAAAAATCTCCCACTTGCACTCAATGCCACACACTATGGTATCTAATACCCACATTCTCCAGATGACGCTCCAAGCTAGTCTGAGAAAGTGGCTTGGTCAGTGGATCAGCGACGTTGTTGGCTGAGTCTACTCTGTGCAGCACAATGTATCCCTTGCGAACAAATTCTCTTACGAGATGATACTTTCTCTCAATATGTTTGGTGCTGTTGTGAAACCTCGGATCCTTGGCCTGCGCTACAGCTCCGTCGTTGTCATAGTACAGTGGAACAGGCAGCTCAGCACATGGTATCACTTGAAGTTCTCCCAGAAACTTCTTAATCCAGAAACCTTCCTTGGAAGCCTCCGAGGCTGCTTGATACTCGGCTGACAGTGGAATCGCGATCGCGCTTTGCTTGGTGCTACGCCAAGATACTGCTCCTCCATTAAGAGTAAATATGTAGCCAGAAGTAGACATCGAGTTTTCCTTCAGTCCTTGGAAGTCCGAATCAGTGTATCCCACCACATCCAATTCTCCACCGCCATACATCAGAACCATATCTCTAGTCCTTCTCAAGTACTTGAGAACGTTCTTTACGGCAGTCCAATGTTCCCTACCTGGGTTTGCCTGAAACCTACTCACCACGCTTACAGCATGCGCAATGTCAGGTCTCGTACACCACATAGCATACATAAGGCTACCCACGGCCGAAGCATATGGTATATTACTCATTTCCTTTCGTTGTTCCTCACTTTGAGGACACATCTTCAAGGAGAGTTTTATTCCATGTCACATCGGTAGGAACCCTATTTTAGAATCATCTATCTTAAATCGCTTTAAGATTTTATCTATATAGAGGGCTTGGGATAGACTTATTATTCTTTTCGCTATATCCCGGTAGAGTCGAATACCAAGAATATAGGTAGCTTCTCCCAAGTCTTTCATGGAGAAATTACTCGAAATCTAAGCTTTCACATAACTGAGCATTCCCACATCATTTCCTATTAGTAGAATGTCATCTACATATAGTACTAATAATGCGATCTTGCTCCCACTAACCCTCTTGTATACACAAGGTTCCTCTTCATTTTGCACGAAGTCAAACTCTTTGACTGTCTCGTCAAAACAAGGGTTCCAACTACGCGACGCTTGCTTCAGTCCATAAATAGAATGCTGAAGCTTGCACACTTTCTGAATATCGACTTCGGACACAAAACCTTTAGGCTGATCCATATAGATTTTCTCCTCGAGGAATCCATTAAGGAAAGCCATCTTTATGTCCATTTGCCATATCTCATAATCGTGGTAGGCAGCTATAGGAAGCATCATGCGAATAGACTTGATCATGGCTACGGGCGAGAAGGTATCATGGTAATCGATCCCTTCCTTTTGGGTATAACCCTTTGCCACGAGCCTGACCTTATAGGCGTCAACCTTGCCATCACCATCAGTCTTTCTCTTGTAGATCCACTTGTTCCCAATAGGCACTATGCCCTTGGGCCGGTGTACTAGAGTCCAAACCTGATTAACATGCATCGAGTCTATCTAAGCTTCTATAGCTTCGTGCCATTTCGCGGAGTCTACATCCACCATCGCTTGGTCATAGGTCGTTGGGTCAGTGTCTTGGCTATCACATGGAACCTCATGGAGACCTAGTTCCTCCAAGTGCACAAGCCCATACCTCTCAGGTAAATGAGACACCCTACTAGACCTACGAGGTGGTTATACTTGTGTTTCAGAAGGTTCGGTTCCAGTTTCTTGCACAGGTGTCTCCTTAGGAGTTTAATTGTATTCTTCCAAAGAAATACTTCTACCTGCTCCGCCTTCCTGGATGAACTCATCTTCCAGGAACTATGCTTGCAAAGCAACAACGATCTTTCGATCTTCAGGCATGTAGAATAGATATCCCATTGTCCCACATGGGAATCCAATGAAACGTCCCTTTGCGGACTTAGCTTCCAACTTCTCCACCTTAGTCTTCTTGACATAGGCGGGACATCCCCAAATCCTAATATGATTACTTGGTTTCCTGCCCTCCCACCTCTCATGTGGAGTTTTAAGAATGGATTTGGAAGGACATCTGTTCAAGATATAGGCGGCAATCAGGAGTGCATACCCCCACAGGTAAATCGGTAAGTCAGTATAGCCCAGCATGGAACGAACCATGTTCAACAAGGTCCGGTTCCTTCTTTCTGACACACCATTTAACTGAGGAGTACCTGGAGGTGTTAGTTGTGAAACTATTCCATGTTCCTTAAGGAACTCGTCAAACTCCATTCTCATATACTCGCCACCTCGGTCCGACCGAAGTGCTTTGATATGATTACCAGTTTGTTTCTCAACTAGGGCCTTGAATTCCTGGAATTTCTCAAAGGCCTCGGATTTATGTTTCATTAAGTAAACATAACCATACCTAGTATGATCATCTATAAACATAATGAAATATTGATATCCGTCACGTGCTGCTTCCAAAGCACCACAAACGTCAGTATGGATTAATCCCAGTTTATCAGCGGCTCTTTCAAAAGTCCCTGTGAAGGGGGACTTAGTCATTTTAACTTTAAGGCAAGATTCACAAGTAGGAAAGGGATCCGATCCCAATGGACCCATAAGTCCATCTTTTTCCATTTTGTAAACCTTGGTCTGACCAACATGACCAAGTCTAAGATGCCATTTCAAAACTTGATTGGTTTCATCCCTACCACGTTTTCTAGTCATAGTATTCACAACTACTTTGTTGCTGAGATTTAGATGATATAATCCATTTAACAATGTAGCAGTACCCACTAGTTTATTTCTGAAATAAATTTTGCAGGAACCATCACCAATGAAAAATGAAAAGCCTTTTCGGTCCATGACCAGAATGGATACAATGTTTTTGTGCCCCTTGGGCAAAACAAGTACATCTTCTAAAGTCAAAACAAAGCCAGATTCTAAACCCAAAAGAAGTGATCCTATGTCGGTCGCCTAGACACTATGCCCGCTTCCGACTATGATCATAACTTCTCCAGCTCCAAGCTTCCTATTTTGTTCCAGATCCTGATTCACGGTACAAATATGAGAACTAGCACCAGAATCCAGTATCCAGGAAGTAGAAAATACAGTAGCAGACCAATTTGTTTCCAAAACTAAAAGTTCTGTACCTGAAGTGCCATGAAGAATCGGACAGTTTCTAGCCCAGTGGCCCAGCTCACCGCACTTGAGACAAGCATCCTTCTTCTTCTTGTTCTTCGGAACCATCGGGGCCTTGCCCTTACCCTTAAAGCCCTTGGCTTGTAGTCCCGTCTACTTCTTGGTCTTTTTCTTCTTGTTCTTAGACCTCCGAGGTCCAGAAGAAATCACAAAAGCAGACTTCCTCATCCGCGGAGTCTTCATCTGAGACTGAGCGGTCACAAGTTTGTTCATTAGCCCAGCTAAATTACATGCAATTGTAACACCCCTATAATACGACCGGGAATGTCACATGCCGTAGACCCTTCTCACAAGGATTTACCAGGCTAAACGCCAATAGACTACTCAAAGATTGACCGACCGGGGTCAATATAATTACAAAGCAGACCGACAAGGTCATTAAACAATTCAGAACTAATGACATTCACACCTCAATGACAATAATAAACTTGAATACAGAAAGAAATGGCAACTCCATTTAATAAATGAAAACTACACCCATGCAAGGGTGAATACTCGACCAGAATGAAAACAAAAGGAAAAGACTCTGACTCTTGTGTGATTAGCATCGTCTTCTTTCATCTCCTTCCGAGCCAATCCCATGACTGCTCCCGATCTTCCAAAACAACGGGCACCCACCCCCCAAAAACTCGGGGGTTAGCAAACTGAAATTTTGCTAGTGCAAGTACATAATATACAAGATATACGAACAATAACAACACAAAACTCAACAGCCGCGAAGCCTTAATACAAACCACGCATTCCCATAGTCAACACAAAATAGCACTCGCATACACAAGGTGAAAGAAAATCACATAGTCATATTCTCTTTACGGAACGTAACACCAAAGAAACTTTTAACGAGCCCAAGGAGTCAAAAGATCTTGTTTGAAAATCCCCTCTTATAAAGGAAAAATATTTTGATAAGATAATTTGCAAACGTTATTATTGACTCGGGCCGCCCTAGGGTTTTGAAAATCGAATGGGAATACTTTTAGAAAATAACTTCAAAAGCTCTCGGGTCATCGACCCAACATGTAGAAAAAAATTTGCAAGAAAACCATTACAACGTTATTCGGGGTCCTCGACCCAATTTATAAAACACTATCACAAGCGAAACATTACAACATCTCACGGGGTCCTCGACCCAATACATAGAATAATCATCACAGTACAATCAAAGGCACAACCTCTCATTCGACAAATCCTGCTCAAGACCCCCGATTAATTAACCCTCGGAGATCTCGTCAAATATCCTTGGTTAATTAACCCTGATACCAACATGGAAAACAAGTTGAAACAAACTTTCAGAAACACGAATCGCGGTCTACATCAAGACCAACATTTTAAAGCGAGTTGCAAGAACTTTGAATTAAGAAAATCATTTGGTAACGGGGTCTTAGATATCACTCAAATATCCGTTACCAATAAGCCTGCCAGGTGCCTTCCTTGCACACCTGTGCACCGGCGTTCACTCCACTATGTTGGCCGCCCCTTGAACATGTCACCGCGCCGGCGATCACTCCCAAAAGAGCCGCCCCTTGCACGCGCATTAGGTAACACCGGTGTTCACCAATCATATGGAGCCGCACATTGCAGCGTACACCAGGCCGGAGTACACGCCCCGCCCTCAGAGGTTCCCGGATATGACGTCTCTCACAACAAGTATTCACATTGTTACAAATATCAAGCACATAGTCAATCATTGCAACAATTATCAAATCAATACACCAATCCACACAATTTATCCGCCAGTCCATAACCACACAAATAAACAATAACACGCACGTTATCAATCAAGACCCAACACGATAAGCCTTCGGCACAACCAACCAACGCTACACATATATCCTTATATCGTAACTCGGCCGAATGCATAAACCGTACTATATTATCTCTATAATTATGGTTCGTACTTTAATCCAAGTTGAGTACATCAACTAGTATCGATATTAATCACTCGACATTCACCGACATATGTATGTATTTATCTATATACATGTATACATACATATATATATATATATATACGCATATCTATATACATACATATAATTAACACATAAATATATATATGTATATGTATATTCGTAAAATAATTCACACACTTCGGCAACAATGATTTCACATAGTTATAATTCGTATATAAAGGTACTTGCCTCAAATCCAAAGCACGCGAAGCAACGGGAAAGCTCGATCGGAAACCCTCGAATCTTCCAACTAGGTCGAAAACACAAGAATAACATAATCAATATAAGATCGATCGCAAGGAAGATGCAAAACACATGAAATTCTCAGCAAGAATTCGTAGAGACGAAGGATCGAACACTTAGGGCTCAATGTTTCCCAAAGAATATCAAGAACATTATCCGAACCGAAATACGGTAAGAAATACGAATCGAATCATAAGGAGAGAATCAATACAACCGATTGATGATATACAATAGCACGATTCATGAAGAACAACCCGAATCTTGAAGATTCACGAAATATAAAGGAAGGGTTTACAAGATGATTACCTAGAATCGAAGACGAAGAACACGAATTGATGATGTTAACCAACACCAAGAACTAAAGGAAGATGTAAACTTGGAGTTACAGGACTCCAAAATCACCCCTGGATCGCCCACAAATCGCCTCAGCCGCGGAGGAGTGAAGAAAGGGTGAAAAATGACGAACACGGTTAACCCTCGGTATATAAATACATGTGCATGAGTTACATACGTTAACCAAGAAGAATAACATATGTTACCTGTATTACGTACGTAATGCATCAAAGATTACATACGTAATCGATAACTAGAACCTCCTGTCCAAAATAGCGAAGACCCTTACGTACGTTATGGCGAGGGCTTAACGTATGTAAGGAGCACAGTTAACGTGCGCTATGATCAACACATAGCGTGCGCTATCGACGTCCAGAACTCAATGTCTGAACTGGTAAGACCCTTACGTATGTAAAGGGAAGGTCTTAACGTACGTAACTCGCATGATGATAACGTACGTTATGCTTATAGAATAGCGTACGTAAGTCACTTAGCAGTTCCAGAACTGTTAAGTTCAGCTCGTCGCGTACGAGCGCGACGAAACCGCGAAACGACAATTACAACACAAGATGAGGACATGCATATGAAGAGTGCAGAACGACAGATTCAAGCGTTAAAAGAAAGTACGATTCTGACAACCCGAAGGTTCGGAATACGATAACAGAAGTAATCACCCCCAAACTTTGAGAAATTACGAAACGGCCCAAAATGTCCGTAAATCATGATATGACATTAAGAAACCAAACCGAAGCTCACAACATGCATAATAAAGCTCAACGGACTTATAGGAAACACAAAACCATAGTTTCGAACCATCATCACACGAAATGAACCAAATAGCGGGAAAAGTCGCTCAAAACACGGATTTAGGTAAAGCAGCCCCGGAACCACTTGGATGACCAAACACGCAGAATGAAACATTATCAAAATGTGAAAACGCTCGCAAGTGAGCTTCTGGAAACCATAAAGATGCCAAAAATGAAAAAGTACCGAAAGAGAATACCATGGGTATTACATTCTACCCTCCTTAAAAGAAGTTTCGTCCCGAAACTTAAAATAGAGAGCGATGGAACAATAGTTTCAAACAAAATTTGCAAGAATCAAATTCGGATGTAGAAAGGCCACAATAATCCACGAGATTTAGCAAAACAGCTCCGAAATTCGTTCGGAGGACGGTAGGCTAAGTAAAACAAGGTAGTTTAAAATCGTCGAGGGGATCACAATTGAATTACCAACAATGAAAGGTCACACAATACTTAAAATATCAAGAAAAGTACGGGTAATACATTCCCACGTACTAAAAAGATATTATGACCCCGAAACTTAGAACAACAAGAGTTGGAAACGTAAAGCAGTGAAACGAAAAACGATCGAAGTCACGATTGTTTGAAACAGCAATGATTAAGACATAGTACAAAATCTTCATTCTCCCATGCTAGGATCTTCAGAAGGAAACATAGGGTTTCGGGACACTTTCCGGTCACTAGCTCTGCTCTCTCTTAGGGCGGCATTCTTTGCTAATTCGGAAACTGTCTCATAGTGTTTCTCCCGATGACCTTCACACCCGCACTGGTAACAAGTCAAGAGTGGAGAGGGACAATTTGCACGAACATGTCCCTGACAGTTACAGTTGAAACATCTTCTCTTCTTACCGAGAATCAGCGATGCTGGTTTGGGATTTCTAGCGCTCACTCCCGACCACAAAGACGACGCCTTCGAACGACATGAGGGCTTGGGTGCCTTAGTCTCTTCACCGCCCAGAAAATTTCCCGATGTCCTCGGTCTCTTTGCTTCGCTCGTGGGCTCGATCACTGAGGAGATTTCATAGGATATCGTTTGATCTTGATACTCCTTCACTATAGCATGGATAGTTGTCATACGAACCACCTTGTTGCTTCCACTTCCGTCATCACCCTTACGTCCGCCAATGCTCGACATACTAATACAGATAGTACCGTTCAGCATTATCAAATAATCAGTCGTACAGTATACCACAATTATCAACACAAGGTTTAATTAACATCTATAGAATAACGTAAACCATAAAGTTTTCTGAAGTCAATCCCGAGTCCTTCGACGAGGACGATCATTATATGCATGCACTTAATGAAAACAAATATTTGAAAAAGAGAGCGAGTCACGTTACGCCCAAAGCTTGTAAATACTGTCCTTTATTTGGAAGAGGGAGTTTATACAATGACTTAAAAAAATTATTTTCGAGTAATGTATAAAAGAAAATTGAAAGTTGAATCGTAACTAATTTTGAAATATTTCAAGTGTTGAGTTCCAAATACCACAATTTGAAAATCTTTCCTCTTCTACCAAAATGTCTAATCGAAAGGATTCTTCATCGACATACGTGACCATTTGACATGACTACATTGAATCATGGGTTTTCACAATATTATAAAATTTCGTAGCACCACTTTAAAATGTTTGTGACATTACAGCACCGTGGGCCCCGCACCGTAACCCACCAGGCTAAAAACCATTTTTAAAACATTCAAAATACCAAAAGGCCGATGACGGTAGTATTTTCAAATGATCACAGAAGTCATTTATAAAATATCAAATACCGTTATGAGAATGCCGTCAGAACATGCAAGACCAAAATGCCAAAACTCGGTTTAGGGAATCGGTTTTACGAAATAAAATTCAGTTTGCAAGATACCAAAAGCCATTTCAAAATACTCATGCAGCGGATAAAATTAACACTCAAAGATTTATTGTAATAAAATGTAGAAATTTGTAAGTACACTCGGCTTCCGATACATACTACATAACCATTCTCAATCGGACCGTATACGCATGTTATATCCTAAAACAATAATATAACCAACAAGTTCCAACCCCTTGTTCGCATTAAACACATTAGCACGATATAATCAAATACGTATATAAGGGAACTTACGATCGGGAGGCTTACCATCATGGATTGCACGAAGATGATGTCGGAACCACGATACTAATCACAACTCGACGGCGCGCGACTTACACAGACATGGACTTGACCCGACGGCCTAGGTTTTTCGCAAATCTAAGCTCCGATACCATAAATGTAACACCCCAGAATACATTTGGGAATGTCATATGCCGTAGACCCTTCTCACAAGGATTTACCAAAGCTAAACTCAATAGACTACTCAAAGATAGGGTCAATCTAATTACAAAGCAGACCGACAAGGTCATTAAACAATTCGTAACTAATGACATTCACACCTCAATGACAATAATAAACTTGAATACGGAAAGAAATGACAACTCAGATTAATAAATGAAAACTACACCCATGCAAGGGTGAATACTCGACCAGAATGAAAACAAAAGGAAAAGACTCTGACTCTTGTGTGATTAGCATCGTCGTCTTTCTTCTCCTTCCAAGCCAATCCCGTGACTGCTCCCGAGCTGCCAAAACCTGAGCGCATAACAGCACCCACCCCAAAAACTCGGGGGTTAGCAAACTGGAATTTTGCTAGTGCAAGTACATAATATACAAGATACACGAACAATAACAACACAAAACTCAACAGCCGTGAAGCCTTAATACAAACCACGCATTCCCATAGTCAACACAAAATAGCACTCGCATACACAAGGTGAAAGAAAATCACATAGTCATATTCTCTTTACGGAACGTAACACCAAAGAAACTTTTAACGAGCCCAAGGAGTCAAAAGATCTAGTTTGAAAATCCCCTCTTATAAAGGAAAAATATTTTGATAAGATAATTTGCAAACGTTATTATTAACTCGGGCCGCCCTGGGGTTTTGAAAATCGAATGAGAATACTTTTAGAAAATAACTTCAAAAGCTCTCGGGTCATCGACCCAGCATGTAGAAAACAATTTGCAAGAAAACCATTACAACGTTATTCAGGGTCCTCGACCCAATTTATAAAACACTATCACAAGCAAAACATTACAACATCTCACGGGGTCCTCGACCCAATACACAGAATAATCATCACAGTACAATCAAAGGCACAACCTCTCGTTCGACAAATCCTGCTCAAGACCCCCGATTAATTAACCCTCGGAGATCTCGTCAAATATCCTTGGTTAATTAACCCTGATACCAATATGGAAAATAAGTTGAAACAAACTTTCAGAAACACGAATAGCGGTCTACATCAAGACCAACATTTTAAAGCGAGTTGCAAGAACTTTGAATTACGAAAATCATTTGGTAATGGGGTCCTAGCTATCACTCAAATATCCGTTACCAATAAGCCTGCCAGGCGCCTCCCATGCACACCTGTGCACCGGCGTTCACTCCACTATGTTGGCCGCCCGTTGAACATGTCACCGCGCCGGCGATCACTCCCAAAAGAGCTGCCCCTTGCACGCGCATTAGGTAACACCGGTGTTCACCAATCATATGGAGCCGCATATTGCAGCGTACACCAGGTCAGAGTACACGCCCCGCCCTCAGAGGTTCCCGGATACGACGTCTCTCACAACAAGTATTCACATTGTTACAAATATCAAGCACAGTCAATCATTGCAACAATTATCAAATCAATACACCAATCCACACAATTTATCCGCCAGTCCATAACCACACAAATAAACAATAACACGCATGTTATCAATTAAGACCCAACACGATAAACCTTCGGCACAACCAACCAACGCTACACATATATCCTTATATCGTAACTCGACCGAATGCATAAACTGTACTATATTATCTCTATAATTATGGTTCATACTTTCATCCAAGTTGAGTACGTCAACTAGTATCGGTATTAATCACTCGACATTCACCGACATATGTATGTATTTATCTATATACATGTATACATATATATATATATATATGTGCATATCTATATACATACATATAATTAACACATAAATATATATGTGTATGTATATTCGTAAAATAATGCACACACTTCGGCAACAATGATTTCATATAGTTATAATTCGTATATAAAGGTACTTGCCTCAAATCCAAAGCACGCGAAGCAACGGGAAAGCTCGACCGGAAACCCTCGAATCTTCCAACTAGGTTGAAAACACAAGAATAACATAATCACTATAAGATCAATCGCAAGGAAGAGGCAAAACACACGAAATTCTCAACAAGAATTCGTAGAGACGAAGGATCGAACACTTAGGGCTCAATGTTTCCCAAAGAATATCAAGAACATTATCCGAACCCAAATACGGTAAGAAATACGAATCAAATCCTAAGGAGAGAATCAATACAACCGATTGATGATATACAAAAGCACAATTCATGAAGAACAACCCGAATCTTGAAGATTCATGAAATATAAAGGAAGGGTTTACAAGATGATTACCTCGAATCGAAGACGAAGAACACAGATTAATGATGTTAACCAACACCAAGAACTAAAGGAAGATGTAAACTTGGAGTTACAGGACTCCAAAATCGCCCCTAGATCGCCCACAAATCGCCTCAGCCGCGGAGGAGTGAAGAACGGGTGAAAAATGACGAACATGGTCAACCCTCGGTATATAAATACCTGCGCATGAGTTACGTACGTTAACCAAGAAGAATAACGTACGTTACCTGTATTACGTACGTAATGCATCAAAGATTACATACGTAATGGATAACCAGACTGTCCTGTCCAAAATAGCGAAGACCCTTACGTACGTTATGGCGAGGGCTTAACGTACGTAAGGAGCACAGTTAACGTGCGCTATGATCAACACATAGCGTGCGCTATCGACGGCCAGCACTCAATGTCTGAACTGGTAAGACCCTTACGTACGTAAAGGGAAGGTCTTAACGAACGTAGGTCGCATGATGATAACGTACGTTATGCTTATAGCATAGTGTACGTAAGTCACTTGGCAGTTCCAGAACTATTAAGTTCAGCTCGCCGCGTACGAGCGCAACGAAATCGCGAAATGACAATTACAACACAAGACGAGGACATGCATACGAAGAGTGCAGAACAACGGATTCAAGCGTTAAAAGAATGTAAGATTCCGACAACCCGAAGGTTCGGAATACGATAACAGAAGTAATCACCCCCAAACTTTGGGAAATTACGAAATGGCCCAAAACGTCCGTAAATCACGATATGACATCAAGAAACCAAACCGAAGCTCACAATATGCATAATAAAGCTCAACGGACTTATAGGAAACACAAAACCATAGTTTCGAACCATCATCACACGAAATGAACCAAATAGCGGGAAAAGTTGCTCAAAACACGGATTCAGGTAAAGCAGCCCTGGAACCACTTGGATGACCAAACACGCAGAACGAAACATTATCAAAATGTCAAAACGCTCGCAAGTGAGCTTCTGGAAACCAAAAAGATGCCAAAAATGAAAAAGTACTGAAAGAGAATATCACGGGCATTACAGCAATCTCATTGCAGTTAAAGTTTATAACAAACTGTGAGAAGGAATCAGGAAGAGACTGTAGGATAAGGTCGGTTTGGAGAGAAGTATCCATTTTAAAATAAAGAGCCTCCAATCTCTCGATCATGGATATCATTTTGAGGACATGTTCCCCAACCTTCTCACCTTCCTTCATCCTTGCACCGAACAGTTGCTTGGATATCTCATATCTAGCAGTTCTGCTGTGCTCGCCATAAAGCTTGGTTAAGTAGATAGAATCTGCCTAGCAGAAGTCATTTTCTCATGAGCTCTCTGAAGCTCATTAGACATAGAAGCCATCATGTATGCACGGACTTTTACGTCATCCTTAACCCACTTTTCATGGTTTTCGATCTCTTCCTCATTGGCTCTGGTCCGCACAGGAGGCGCTGGAATGTCCGTCTCCAAGACGTATCCCAGTGCATCTATACTGAGGACAATCATCAGATTGCGGAGCCAGTCCACAAAGTTAGGTCCAATCAGGGTGTTCTTCTCGAGTAGAATTGCGAGCGGATTCATTGTCATATTAAGAGTTATGTCTGCATTAAGTATAACAGATTAATTAGTGACTTGTTATATTATGATCTGAGTATAGAATTAAGATCTTTTCTACTCTTGTTACCTAGCTCCCACTATTTTTATCGTAACAACGCACTCCCATGTGAAATCCGGAAGTATCGCCGCTCTACTTCATAGTGGTGATCGAGTTCTTTATAAATCTTAATAGAGAGCAACCGAACAGGTTTCTAGTCTATTAATTTTCACAAAGTGGTGTCCAACACCAACCCATCTAATGGATGATTCGATCTTCTTTTTTCCCTTGTTCACTCCCCTCAACCTATACGGTTTCTATGGTTCGTGAATAAGTTAAGTTTATACCATCGATGCAAATCAGTTTCACAATTGAATCTTATCCGGCAACCTATCAGGTTTCTAGGGATAAAATTTGCTCCAACCGAAGGCATCCAATGCACTCTCGGTAATTTATCCATCCTCCCCGAACGACTACCCCGATAACTCGGAAGCATAGGACTTCCGGTTTGGATTTCAATTTCCCGAAAGCTCGATGGAGGGAAGGAAAATATTGAAACCTTATAAACTTAATAATTTGTTGTGGGAGAATTTTCGCGATTAACGTTACACTTTGCATATTAATCATTTTAGCGCATTTGTTGCATTCATATAATATGAAACAACCATTCACAACCTAGTTGCTACCAACATGTGGTTCATGGACCGATCCTAGAAAACAAAAACTCCGTAATCTAATTACAAGTCTTCGTCTTGAATCTTCGTATTCTCGAAACGGATATTCCTCCGGTCTTCGTCATTACATATAAATATTACATTGAAAAATTGCATCCTAGATACAAATATTTCTAGTAAAATAAATAGGCTCAAAACGGCCTTTACAACCCAATCGAATAAAACGAACGATTCAAACTAAGTCCATGAACCATATCCCCATTCAAAAGCATTCATCCAATAAATACTCAATAAATGGATAGCGAGAAGATTACATATGATCCAATCAATAATCAACAATAAATAGAATTGATCCAATCAATTCAACAATAATCGACAATTTAATTTTCGTCCGTAGTGTACCCTTAAAATATTTTCTTTGAATTTTCCTTCATCAAAAATTCTAAGTTAATGATTTTAATACAGGAAAATTCAATAATCGAAAATATCTTGAAAACGAGACCCGGTGCCGACGGCACTGAAGCGCGGCCAAAGCACGTGCACCTGCCGGCGGCTACAAAGCCACGCCCGCGGCTAGAGGCCACGCCTGGCTCCAGACAGGAAAAGAGGCCCCGGCCATGCCCGGACACGCCCGGTAGGATACAAAACGTACCCGGCCGGATACAACAAGTGCTCAGCCGGCTCCAGCGAGCACTCGGCTGGATACAACAATGCACTCGGCACGATACAACAAGCGCTCGGCCGGATCCAGCGAGCACTCGGCTCCATACAGGAACGCGTTCGGGCACTGTCGGCAGAATACAGCAAGCGTTCGGCCGGATCCAGCGAGCACTCGGCTCGATCTGACAGCTCGGCGGACTCGGCGAGAATCTGACAAGCGTCCGGCCACTGGCCGGACGTGCTCGGCCATACTCGGCAGCTGTATGGAAAATCGTCCAACGATTCGATACAGCTCGTTTTCAGGCAGATTTCTAAAATCATGTTATTCCTGATCTGAATATTATTAATATAAATCATATTTCCAAGAAAAATCTGATTTATACCATAACATAAAATCAGGGAAAAAAGACTATATGACGAACAATAAAATATCTACGATTATCAAAGTGATTCTAAATCACAAAACAAGCATTCCAAATGATAAATATCGTATATACGATCGCAAGACCTCGCTCCGATACCACTGTTAGGATTCGGTGCCTAAAACGAAGGCCCAGCGGAAGCGGTAAAATGAAAATTAATTCGATCTGAATCCCTACGAGGATCGATCGAGCTACGTATATACGAATATAAAATAAACAAAGGAAGATTCGATATCATACCCTTGTCGTCCGTTGATTATATGGATTTCCTTCTCTTTAGCTATTCCCCAAACGATCCAAAATGCTCCAAGCCCTTGGATGATCCAACGCCGAAAAACCGCGTCTCTACTTGTCACGTGTCGGAGAAACGAACGGAATGACAACACTCGATTAACCTCTAAGGTTACGGCTAGAATCAAGTGATGAAACTTTAATTATAACACTCTAAGTGTTTAAATATATATCTCTCAATTTTATCTCTTGATGTTTCTCTAAGAACAAATCAAGAAGAAAAGGAAGAAAAGTGAAGACTATAAAAAGCAACTCTTTTTCTCTCACTGCCTCCAGCTATTCACGTATGGAATTAGGGGGCTTAGGAATTGGGAGCAAGTCTTCCATTTATTCTTCCAACCTTATCTCCTCAAATCACCTTTACCATACCGGGCGATTTACATCTGACTACCTTTTTAGATGATCTAATTACAGTTTAGTCCCTATTGTTTCAGATATTACAATGAAGGACAAACTTTGCACTGTCCAGAAACTATAATTACAACGAAGGACAAAAGTCAAACTTTCAGATGATGTCACTGGAGAGAGTACTGATATTCCGAATTTGCCCTTTTATTTTTCTTTTTCTTTTTTACCCATTTATTTTTCGCCTCACGTGGGTGGCACATGCTGGACCTAATTGTAATATATATAACACTTTTGGACTTCAGTGTAATAAATTTTCAAGCTTTCTAGAAAAAAATATTTTTTCCAAAAAAGAATGTATTTTCTGGAAAAAAAATATATTATTTTTCGAAAAAATAAAAAAAAAATTCTGGGAAAAAAATTATATTTTTGAAAAAAACATTATTTTATGGAAATTTTTATTTTTTTTTCGAAAAAATTAAAAAATATTTTCTGGAGAAAAAATTAGTTTTTGGCAAAAGAATATTTTTTTCGAAATAAAATTATTTTCTCGAAAAAATATTATTTTTTCAAAATAATAAAATTATTTTCTGGAAAAAAATAAAAAAAAGTATTTTTTCGAAAAAAAAAATCTGGAGGAAAAAATATTTTTGGCAAAATAATATTTTTTTCGAATTAAATTATTTTCTGGAGAAAATATTATTTTTTTGAAAAATAAATCTGGAAAAAAAATAAAAAAAAATATTTTTCCGAAAAAAATAAATAATATTTTCTAGAGAAAAAGTTATTTTTTGGCAAAATAATATTTTTTCGAAATAAAATTTATTTTCTTGAAAAAATATTATTTTTCTGGAAAAAATTAAATTATTTTCTGAAAAAAAAAAAAGATATTTTTGCGAAAAAAAAAAGTATTTTCTGGAAACAATTATATTTCGAAAAAAAATTATTTTCTGAAAAATGAATATTTTTTAAAAGAAATGTATTAGCCAAACACTTTAATAACTTATAAGCTATTTGTTTCTTATGAAATGTATTTTAAAAGAAATGTTTTATTCATGTAAATAGAGGGGCATTTTCGTCTTTTTAATGGAAGTCAACATTAATTCAGATTTTTGTCCTTCGCTGTAATTTATGAAACAATAGGGACTAAAGTGTAAAGAGGCCATCTAATAGGGTAGTTGGCTGTAATTTCCCCTTATCATATAATAAGAGATACCAAGTCATTTGTCTTCCATTATAAAATGGAGACAAAGACCAAGAGGGGTTAGGTGAAGGGGGGCAGCCATCTACAAGGGGAATATGAGTTTGGTCCGTTTCGGACTCCCGTGAGTCCAAACAGATAAACTCTGATTCCGTTCCGATGTATTTATATTAATTAATTAATCCAATTAATTAATCATATCAAATACATAACAACATAATTAATTTCTCCAAGAAATAATTATATTTATGAATTAAATTAATCACTCAGTAATTTATTTAATTCATTTGGCCGTAAATTAATTTATCCAATAAATCAATTTAGACATCCAATGTCCCAATTAATTAGATATCCAATATCTAATATTCATAATGATAGAATAAGCTCGATTCATTCCGTCATCAATCCTATTGCGCGACTCGGTAGGTTCGTCTCAGTCAGCAATGGGATGAACCAAAGAGTAGTAGCACCACCTAGCCAGCCTGGCGGCTTACACTGTACCCCAACTGAGAACGAATGATTGGGATCATTTAAGAACCATTCTGTCGTGAATACCAGTATACGTATAAACCCTTCTTTCAAATGTCCCGATCAAGTTATAGGGTCACGGTCAGTCAAACCCTAACTGTACTTGACGCTATGCATGCGTTAATGCAAATCGAGATCATCGAGCTCTCGTGTATCCAATACAACTAGCTCCAATGCTTTGGCCAAAGACTTATGATCTCATCTGCCAATAACTGCATAGGACAATTAACCCGCTCACTAACGGGAGAAAGAATTCTATCTTGGTATTCAGTAGGACCTACTACTTGCCCGTCAAGATGCACGTCGAGGTTGACCCCCGCCTCCCGGTTTATAGGGTCCAACTACTCTAATGAAAATATTGACGTCGCAAGCACATCCCTACTAAATCCTCAAGTCAAAGGTTCACGAATACCTATCACAACCTTTCGATTCCGTCATTGACTGTCCCGGAGTGAAATCCGTGTGACGAATCGAGGGTGAGTTGGTTCGAGTATACTAATCCAATTAGCATACCTATAACGTGTGCTCCCACTAACCATTAGCGTTCGACAAGCACTCTCCATGTCAAAGAACACGTCATACAAGTCTTCACATAAACTTAATGCCCAGTCAAGTTTCATCGACTTGCGAACGATTAAGTATTTGAGCTATAAACCTTTCCAGTGCCGACCTCCTTATCCAATAAGGAGTGGAACGTTTTGCTCTCAAATACATAGACTACTTTCTATACGTATATTTACGAGTTAGGAACGCCAGTAACTACCAGTAAATAAAGAAACATTCATTGCCTTATATAAATGATTTACATAATTACAAGTACAATGCCCTCACTCAACATCCTCTGAGTGGCATTCGAGAGCATATTCCTAACAGCGCGCTAGGCTGCCGGGCTAGCGTGCACTATCGGCCCAGGCCGCAATCCAGAACCTCACTGCCCTACTGACTCGGCCAGGTAGCGTGCGTAGCCTTCCAACCGTAGCGCGCGCTACCTGCCGGTCATAGTGTGCGCAGTGCCCGACAGTAGCGTGTGCTACCTGCTGAGCCTACCCGATTCCAGAACCTCAGGACCCCACTGCCCAGACCCGATAGCGTACGCTGGGTCGGTCGACAGCGTGCGCTACACCTACTGAGATAGCGCGTGCAGCCTTCCGGCCGTAGCGCGCGCTACGTCGGTTCCTGCCGTGCCTGCTCGGCGATGCCCGACTTAAGCGATTGCCGCTTTGTCGACTAGCTTTCGGCCGCCATGACCCGACGACTCAATTTCCGAAAACGTACGGAACGAACACGATGAAAAGTTCGCGGACAACATCAACGTCCCGAAATGAAAACATAATGCGATAATTAATCATACGCGACTAAGAAAAGGGTCGAGACTGTAACACCCCCGATATATTCAGGAATATTACAGCGCCGTAAATCCTTTACATAAGAATTTACAAGGCTGAATAAATGAAATGACAATAGGAGATACTAACTTATGAAACAACTGAAATAAAATACAACCGTTTGGTTTAATACCGAGAATACAAATGTCCAATGAAGAGTTATTAATACATCACCAAAATCCAAACATCATAAACTGACGACGTACTTGAGTACTTATTGAAATAACCAACAAACAACAGACAGTAAACACGGTCGGAACATCACTCTGCACCCTCGTCGTCATGCAGCTCCAGTGGTTGTTTCCCCGCTCTCCTAGATCCTGAACATAAACAAATGTTCACCCCCGAAGGGGTTATCACAACGATGCTAGTACAAGTACAATAATCGTACAACCATGATATAATCAACAATTATATCATAACAAGTTTCTCCAACGAGAAATATCAACAACACATATCATATCATAACTGTTTCAAAATACTGATGGTATTCCAACGATCCAGCGCACACAGCTATAGATTCCCATGATGATCCCGTCGGACCAACACATGGTGGAACTACCTGTCCAATGATCCAGCGCACACAGCTATAGATTCCCATGATTATTCCCGTCGGATCAACGCATGGTGGACATATAATCACAACACATTCACACAATACAATCACATCATAACTGTCATAATATAAACAATTCTAATTAGAGTACTTGCCTCGGTTCGTTGACAAGAATAAAACTTCCACGAATATCAAAATACTCGAAGGTCGTCCCCTTCGATCAATCACGTAACAAGCTCGAACCTTAACAAAAGAAATAATAAAGAATTTATCTCACGTCGTACGAATGTCTACCAATTCCATTTATGGCCGAAAGTTCATAAAATGCAATCTGCCTGAACTTCTTAGCGTACGCTAAGTATTCTGTGTTGCGTACGTTAACGCTGCTCGATAGCGTACGCAAACAACACAACCTAGCGTACGCTAACTATGCATGGTCAGTAACTCACTGATCAGCCGATTGACTCGTCTGATGGCCTAACGTACGTTACGTACCAAACATAGCGTACGTTAACTCATGCTCGATAGCGCACGTTAATCTACATAGCTTAGCGTGCGCTAACTGTGCATGGCAGTTCACTGCTGGGTATTAGACTGATCTCATCATGATCAAACCAATGAAATCTTCAGTGTTAATTCATGTTACCTCCATGAATATCATGTCCATACGGTTATGAATGATCTTACGGATAATAACAACTTCGGATTCGAATATGTATATTATTATAAAACCATATTCCATTCGATTACAATTCTTCATGCGATAATTCGGAAGGCTTAACGGTCGATATCAACACCTATATATCAATCAAAACTATCATTCTGAAGTTTGAATAACGTTCCATCTTTACAAGATAAATCCTTCCATGATCAATCCTTTAAATTTGTCTAACAATAATGATGTTAAAGTCAAGTTCATGATTGCTATGAAGACACTTACTAGATTCGGATTTACCAATGACAGAAGCTTCCTCTACTTGTTCAATGTAATAAGATTCGAATCATGATGTTCATAATCATGGTACTTAAGGCATAATCATCTCAATATTCCAAACATGGTGTGCTTCGGATAATTCACCCAAGAAGATCAATATTTGCTAACATGACCATCTTATTCTCCATAGCACGAATCTAGAGTTGAAGATAGAATCAACATACCTTAATATGACGATATCACTGAACCACAAGGTAGAATCCGACTCCGGTTGGTTATATGCCACTTCAAGGAGTTACTTCTCTTCAATGATCACTCACAAGTAATATCCAATGTTCAAGGATCAAGTAGATGAGTTCTAAGTGTGTTAGGAGGATAATTATTGTTCTCTGGTCTCTCAAGACTGAAGAGTAAACGAAGGAAATGTAAGCCAAAACGGATTGTTGTCTCATTTATAACCTTCTGCACTTTAGCTAATTAGCGCACGCTACCATACATACTTAGCGCACGCTAATAAGCGTTGACTCCAAAACTGTCCAGGTTCGTCCGCGGGAATCTTATCCGGACCCATGTCCAGGCTGGCGCATGTGTTAGCCGCCCAACTCAATAATTGAGTGCCTAGCGCACGCAACTCCTACATACGTAGCGTGCGCTAGTAGTAATCGATAGCGCGGGTTAAGCTACATTCTTAGCGTGCGCTATCACGAGTTTGCATGCGAAATTTGCATGTTGTCATACTTATGTACAAAGATACCAATGCAAGAAATATTATACTCCATTTATCAAGACTACAAATCCGAATAATACAGGGTTCGAATACAGATGAAATACACAGTAATAAATCCGGATATTACATACTCTCCTACTAAAAAGGAGTTTCGTCCCGAAACTCAAGACGAAAATAACTCGGGATATCTGGACTTCATGCCATCTTCCGTTTCCCATGTGGCTTCTTCCACTCCGTGACGTGACCATTGAACTTTGACCAAAACAGTTGGTTTGTTCCTCAATTGCTTAACTCGACTCTCGACTATCTTGACCGGTCTTTCTTTAAATGTCCCATCTTGAGCGACTTAGATCTCTCCGAAATCAATGACATGACTAGGATCTGGTATATACTTCCGTAACTAGGATACGTGGAACACGTTATGAACATGGCACAATGACGGCGGCAATGCCAATCTGTATGCCAACTCTCCAACTCTGTCAAGGATCTCAAGTGGTCCAATATATCTCGGACTCAGCTTTCCTTTCCTTCCGAAACGAAAGATTCCCCGAGTAGGAGAAACCTTTAAAAGTACGTGGTCTCCCGTACTGAACTCCAAAGGGCGACGGCGTACGTCTGCATAAGATTTCTGTCGACTCTGGGCGGTCAACAGTCTATCACGAATTAAAGCTATCTTCTCTTGAGTCTGTACGCTCAACTCTGGTTCTATTCCGATCAAGTCTGATGAATCATCCCAGCATAGGGGCGATCTGCATCTTCTCCCGTATAATGCCTCAAATGGTGCCATCTTAATGGAAGCATGCCAACTATTGTTGTAGGTAAATTCAACGGTAGATGAATTTCCCAATCGTTTGACCAATCTAAGGCACAGGCCCTTAGCATGTCTTCCACCGTTTGAATGGTCCTCTCGGATTGTCCGTCAGTCTGCGGGTGATAAGCTGTACTGAATTTCAATTCGGTCCCCAAGTCCTTATGAACTACTTTTCAAAAGTGAGATACAAAAGGGCCGTCTCGATCAGAAATAATGGTCTTCGGCGTACCATGCAGTCGAACTATCTCTGAAATAAATACTCGCGCCAACCTCTCTGGTCCCCACGTGTCCTTAATACCTAGGAAATGATCTGATTTGGTTAGACGATCAACTATCACCCAAATCATGTTCATTCCTGTCTTGGTTCTCGCCATACTAGTGATAAAGTCCATCGATATGTCCTCCCACTTCCATTGAGGAATCGGGAGAGGCTTCAACATTCCGGCAGGCCGTTGAGGCTCGATCTTAACCTGCTGATAAGTCAAGCATTTTGAAACATAGTCCGCTACATCTTTCTTCATGTTGCCCCACCAGAAATTCTGTTTCAAGTCCTTATACATCTTAGTGGTGCCCGGGTGGATAGAATAGGGCGAACTGTGAGCTTCCTTCATAATCGTCCGTTTTAGAACATCAACATCGGGAACACAGAGTCGGTTCTGAAATCTCAAAACTCCATCATCATGAATTAGGAATCCGGGGGCCTTTCCCTTGATTACTTCATCACGTAACCGAATCATCAGAGGATCATCTGCTTGTCTAGATTTGATTTCTTCGGTTAATGACGAAGTTACTTCCATCACGCACAGTTGTCCTTGGACTCTTCGTAACCACACTTCAATTCCTTCTCTAATCATCTCTCGTTGAAGGCTAAGTTGAGAGGTCAGAGTTTCCAGCATCTGAATAGAAATAGGCTTGCGGGTGAGTGCATCGGCCACTACATTCGCTTTGCCTGGATGATACAAAATTACCAAGTCATAGTCCTTAATCAGTTCTAACCATCTTCTTTGCTGCATGTTCAATTCTTTCTGACTGAAGATGTATTTGAGACTCTTGTGATCTGTAAAGATCTGACAGTGAGTCCCGTACAGGTAATGTCTCCGGATCTTCAAAGCAAACACTACTGCTGCTAGCTCTAAATCATGTGTTGGGTAATTCACTTCATAAGGTTTCAGCTGTCGTGAAGCATAGGCGATCACCTTATCATTCTGCATCAATACGCATCTGAGTCCTTAGTTTGAAGCATCACTGTAAACTATGAATCCTCCAGTCCCCTGTGGAAGTGATAGAATCGGTGCCATCGTCAATCTCTTTTTCAATTCATCAAAGCTAACCTGACACAACTCATTCCATTCAAACTTTTGAGTTTTCTGCAGGAGTCGAGTAAGTGGGTGGGAGATTTTAGAAAACCCTTCCACGAATCAACGATAATATCCAGCAAGTCCTAAGAAGCTTCAGACTTCTTTCCCGTTCTTTGGAGGCTTCCAATCCATAATTGCTTCGATCTTCTGAGGATCTACTCGGACTCCTTTAGCTGATACCACATGGCCGAGGAACATTACTTCCTTTAGCCAGAATTCACACTTAGAAAGTTTGGCGTACAATTACTCGTTTCTCAAAAGTTCTAATACAATCCGCAGATGTTGCACATGCTCTTCCTGGCTCTTAGAATACACCAGAATCTCATCAATGAACAAGACCACAAATTTATCCAAATATTCGATGAACACTCGGTTCATCAATTGCATGAATACAGCAGGTGCATTAGTGAGACCAAATGGCATTACTACAAACTCATAGTGTCCATAACGAGTTCTGAATGCTGACTTTGGAACATCAGATTCCTTAATCCTCAGCTGATGGTATCCTGATCTCAGATCGATTTTAGAAAATACTGTTGCTCCTTGCAACTGGTCAAATAAATCATCAATCCGTGGCAACGGATATTTGTTCTTAATCGTCATCTTGTTCAGCTCTCGATAGTCGATACACAGTCGGAGCGATCCATCCTTCTTTCGGACAAAAAGAACTGGTGCGCCCCAGGGCGAAACGCTTGTCTGGATATAGCCTTTGTCCAATAACTCCTCCAGTTGCTTTTTCAGTTCATACATCTCAGTAGGTGCCATACGATATGGCGCCTTGGAAATTGGCGTAGCTCCGGGTTCCAGCTCAATGGTGAATTCTACATCCCGTCGTGGAGGTAGTCCAGGTAACTCGCCAAGAAATACATCTGGAAATTCGTTAACAACAGGAATGGATGAAAGTTCCACAATTTCGTCTTCTCTCTTCATTGCATAACACCAGTATCTGGTGTTGTGTCAAGATTTAACACCTTCCGACCGGCGATCGCTTCCGAGGCCGAGCGACCGACTTACTGCCGAGCGACCAAGGCAAGTCTGTCGACCAGCGACCAGGCGACCGAGCCTTAACCCAGCGGACATGCTAGGCCAGCGGCCAGAAGGTCGGGGCGAATCCGGTGCGGCGATCGACATCAAGGCGATCGCCTCTCGGTGCTCGGCGGCCAGGCCCTTGGCGATCGACCGTCTCTCGGCACCTGGCGATCTACCCTTGGTGACCGACCATTGGCGATCTCCATCCACTGGCCGATGGCGACCTCGGATGATCAGCTAGAGACGACCGCTCATGTCGATCACCACCAACGGACACCCAGTCGGCGAAGGCCGAGCCTCAAGACTGGCACCACGTGCAAGGGCCGAGACAAGATCCGCGAATCTCGGGCCATTGACCAAAGCCTGACAGATTCCCTCCACCATCCGACAGGCCGCCGAAAGCTTGTCAGTAGGGCCACATGTTGACTGACTCCGGACACGTGATGGCTCCTTATTGGACCGCCCAAGCTGTGCCAGCCTCTTCCTTGGACTTTAGCCCGACAGCCAGCATCTTCCTTGGACTTTAGCCCAACAGCCCAGGAGATCGCCCCATTATAATATTGGCCGGCAGGCGGTCGGTAGATTATTATATTGGCCGGCAGGCGATCGGCAGATTATTATATTGGCCGGCAGGCGATCGGCCACTACAGACGTGACCCGGCCGCCCTATATAAGCAAGGCGCCCTGCACTTGGACACTTCTTCTGCAACCTCACGATTTGAGCACACAATACAGAAACAATATACAGCACTTGGCTAACATCCAACTCTTGGCAACGGCTTTCTTTCGGTCTTACTTCTCCCGGCCTTTTCTCCTCGAGCAGATTATCGGCGGGACGAAGAACACCAAGCTTCGCTCAAGAGCCGGATTAACAGAGTCTTTTTACACTCATTGTATTTAGATTTCTCTCATTAATACTTGTATCCACGAATATTTGTATTAATAACATCTCGCGAGAGCATTCAAGCCCGGGCCTAACAAACCCGGCAAACCTTGTATTATTTATCTTCTCTAGGAAGTGCTCCCGCAATTGTTGTTTGTTGTCCGTCTTCCAGCAGTATTAATCTTCGGATAAATATTTTGGGCAACAACAATTGGCGCTAGAAGAAGGGGATCCAACCCTCGATTTATTATACCTACCGTCCCGAAGAACACTCACTGTTCTCGGGGCAGATACTTGAAGTGACACTTACTGCACTTCAAAGAAATCCTTCAGAAAACATGTCTTCCGCCTCGCGTCAAGAAAGCCGGCCCGACCCCGGCGGACCCCTGTTCCGTCCCGGTCGAGCCGCGGCCGATGGTGGAAGGCACCGCCGCGGTCGAGACGCTCGATCCGTCCGGGGCGGCACGAGCCTCTCGCTCGATCGGTTCGAACCAATGAACGGATCGAAGAGGCCATAGCGCCCTTCGGGAACGACGGAGTGCTCTCGACGCGCCTCTGCTATCACTCCCTCGGTCTCCGCCGAAGTCAGCGGAAGCTCAAGGCATTCTTGGCCGAGCGATCGCCAGAGGCTCTCGCCCGCAAGGAAAGGCGCTCGGCGGCGGGCACCTCATCTTCGATCGCACAGGCGCGACCCGACACAGCGGCCAAGGCGGTCCGGCCCGGCTACGAGGCAGCGGAGTTGGTGTCCGTCACCGGAGCTCGGCCTACCCGGCTCCCACAAGGCGATCCAGCCGCCTGGCTCCCGCCGCCGATTCCCGAGGTCGCGGCGGCGGGTCGGAGGTCGGTACACGATCGCCTCGGCCCCCGCTCCCAAAGCCGATCCGCAAGCAGCCGAGCCGCGGCGATCGCCGCAATGCAACGTCAGATCGACGACGTGAAGGCGCTCCTGCAGTCCGGGGCAGGCGCCGTGAAGACGATCGCCGCGCCAAGCGAGCCGCTCGCGATCGACATCGAGATCGCCCCCGTGCAGCACAAGATCGTTCCTCCTCAGACACCCGTGTACCAGGGGCGATCGGACCCCCAGACGCACCTAAGCAAGTTCAACATCTACATGACCGGGTGTGGGGCATCGGACGCGACCAGGTGCCGAATGTTCCCTCTGACACTGGACGACCTCGCCCACCGGTGGTACACCTCACTGCCACCTCGGTCCATTGGCTCCTTTAACGAGCTGGCGCACGTCTTCACGGAACACTTCGCCACCAGGGCCGCTCGGCCAGAAGGTCCCCTTCGCATGATGCGAATCAAGCAGGGAGAAGAAGAGTCCGACTCGGACTACATCGACCGAGTAGACGTGATCATTCTCAACGGCGAGCCCGTAAGCGATGAGACCGCCCTCTACGCGGTCCTAGGAGGTTTTCAGGGTTTCTCGCCTATGTTCAGGCATCTCACGAAGACCCTACCGACGACTCTGCAGCCTTTCCGGCTAGAGCCGCAGATTTCTGTCCGAGGCAAAGGCTTCTTCTCGGCTAGGAGTAGAGCGATCGGCGCCGTCGACGACCTCCGATCTCCCGGCCGATCGCTACTACCCAGCGAGCCGGAGGACTCGATCCCCGCCTACATCCATTTTAAATGAGGACTAGCCCGCCCGATCGCCAATATCGACCCACAAATAAAGCGATCGGCCGCGGCGGCGATCGCCGATCTTCCGCCGGATCGCAACATCATCGGCAACCGGTGGACACGATCGCCATCTGATCCGGCCAAAGATATAACATGACGGACTAAGGCATAAGATCGCCTCCACCGCACATCATAAAGCCATGGTCTGGCGGTCGATGGAACAGTGCTTCGGCCATGCAAGGTCCCTTTTCGCCGAGATCGCCGCCCTTCGTTTAAATACGAGGCCGGCGTAGTCTAAGGGCTCTCCAACATTAATCGGTGGACTCATTCCACAACCCCGTCTCAACGTACACCGTCGAGGTCGGCCATCTCCATGGTGGCCGAGGTGGAAGCAGAGCTAACAAGCCGCGGGCGTGGAGTTGATTCATCCGACGCCGCCGCGCAAGGACTCCTCTAGACCGAGACCGCACGCCTTTCGTTTAAATACAAGGCGGCGCGGCTAACAGAGGACCCTCATAATAAAGTGAGTCACGAGGCACTCATTGTCTTCGTGCACCAAGACACGGTCATGGGGTCGGTCCATCGATCTCCGCGACCGCACGATTCCTCAAGCAAGCGAAACCACCAAGTTTCCATGGGGATCGGCCAATGTTTTTTGCAGGTACAAGACCGAAAGATAGCTAAGCGAATCGACTATGATAGCCCAAGTCCGAGTCCTAAGTCAGCTCAGATCGCCCGTCCTCATCCATACACGATCACCAGCAAGAACCACCTCGCCCCATGTCTTCAACATAAGAGCAAGCTGGGGGGCAATTGTTGTGTCAAGATTTAACACCTTCCGACCGGCGATCGCTTCCGAGGCCGAGCGGCCGACTTACTGCCGAGCGACCAAGGCAAGTCTGCCGACCAATGACTGTGCCAGAGCCTTAACCCACGGACATGCTAGGATCAGCAATCAAGGTCAGGACGAATCCCGATGCCGAGCGATCGACATCAAGACGATCGCCTCTCAGTACTCGACGACCGACCCTTGGCGATCGACCGTCTCTCGGCACCTGGCGATCTACCCTTGGTGACCGACCATTGGCGATCTCCATCCACTGGCCGATGGCGACCTCGGATGATCAGCTAGAGACGACCGCTCATGTCGATCACCACCAACGGACACCCAGTCGGCGAAGGCCGAGCCTCAAGACTGGCACCACGTGCAAGGGCCGAGACAAGATCCGCGAATCTCGGGCCATTGACCAAAGCCTGACAGATTCCCTCCACCGGCCACAGACCGCCGAAAGCTCGGTAGGGCCACATGTTGGCCCGACTCGGACACGTGATGGCTCCTTATTGGACCGCCCAAGCCGTGCCGGCCTCTTCCTTGGACTTTAGCCCGACAACAAGATCTTCCTTGGACTTTAGCCCAATGGCCCGTGAGATCGCCCCATTATAATATTGGCCGTGATCGGTAGATTATTATATTGGCGCGGCGATCGCGGTATTATATTGGCCGTGACGATCGGCCCTACAGAGGCCAGGACCCGCCCTATATAAGCAAGGCGCCGCACTTGGACACTTCTTACGCAACCTCACGATTTGAGCACACAATACGAAACAATATACAGCACTTGGCTAACATCCAACTCTTGGCAACGGCTTTCTTTCGGTCTTACTTCTCCCGGCCTTTTCTCCTCGAGCAGATTATCGGCGGGACGAAGAACACCAAGCTTCGCTCAAGAGCCGGATTAACAGAGTCTTTTTACACTCATTGTATTTAGATTTCTCTCATTAATACTTGTATCCACGAATATTTGTATTAATAACATCTCGCGAGAGCATTCAAGCCCGGGCCTAACAAACCCGGCAAATCTTGTATTATCTATCTTCTCTAGGAAGTGCTCCCGCAATTGTTGTTTGTTGTCCGTCTTCCAGCAGTATTAATCTACGGATAAATATTTTGGGCAACAACATCTGGTACAGCCCTGTTTCAACAATTTGACAGCTTTCATCGCCTTAATCAACTTTCCTGAGCTTTCTGGTTTCCATCCTTCAAACAGTACTTCGGAGCCATCGTCAGCGATCAGCGAAATATTCCTCCTTCGATAGTTTACAATAGCCCCATATCGATTAAGCCAATCGTCTCCGAGTATTAAGTCGTCTCCTTGCATTTCTAGCACAATCAGATTTGAGAGCCACTCTCTGCCCCCCAAATGATACAGGGAAATCTCTAGTCTCTAAGTTCCCAACAATCCTCTCTCCACTCGGTAAACCAACAACATAAGGTTCACAAGTATGAAAACCAGAAACATTCAAACGATTTACACAAGACAAGGATATAAAAGAATGCGTAGCTCCCGTATCAAATAAAACGCTAACTGGCTGGGAAAGGATCTGAACGGTACCTGATGCGATAGCAGCATCCTGATCATCTGTCCTCCTCATCTCATACAGACGTGGGGGAATATATGTGGCATTCGATGTCCCCTTTCGGTCCCATTGTCCTCTGCCTCGTCCGCGGCCAAAATTCTGAGGCATCTGAACAGTTTGCTGCATTTGTTGGATACTAGCTTCCTTTTGAACTAACTGCGATGAACGGGTTCCATTGAACTTGGTGGCATCCTTGCAAAACGTGGCACGGTGCCCTTCCTGTCCGCAATCAAAACATGTAACTGGAGTGCACAAACAATCACGCCAAAGGTTACCTGGGCGACCACAGTTAAAGCACTTCCTAGCTGTATCTGTCGTGGCTGACATTGTTCCGAAATTCTTTCCGCTCTTAGATAGGTGCAGAGGTTTCTTGAAAGAATGAAAAGAAGATTGGGCCTTGCGGGACCCACTTCTCTTGTGCTCTGTAAAAGTACCAGAGACTTTATGCTTCTTTGACTCCATAAATTTCTCCATTGCTACTTCCTTGATTTCGTACGCCAACGCCTTATCTTGGTATTGACGGAGAGTGGTACATTCAAAACCGGACATGTACCTCTGGATTTCTGGTTTCATCCTCATTTCATAATGAATCATCATCTCTGCATCTGTTCTGACCAGATGTCGAACAAATGCTAACTGCTGGTTAAACGTCTTAATTGTCTGGGATACGGGTTCGTCTGATGGATGAGTGGAGAAAAACTCCCAAACTTTGGCTTCCCTCACAGGACGAGGGCAGTACTGAGCTTCCATCATCATTTTAAATTTTGTCCAATCAGCATCATGATCTGCAGGTCAGATAGCTTCCCACCACTCAGATGCTTCCCCTATCAGAAAGTACTGAGCAATAGGAGCTCTCCTGTCGTCTGGGCAATTAATTGCAGCAAAAATTTTCTCCAATTCCTTCAACAAATGGTCCCATGTGGGAGTTTCGGAAAAGCCATCAAATTTGGGTGGTTGCATCTTTGCCACCCCTTGTAACCATCGGTCACCTCGATTTCCCATTTTCTGGGATCCTTTGCTGTCCTTCTCCCTGCTGAAATCCCACCGCCACCTGCATTCGGTCCACGACCTGAGCGAACTGAGTCATCTGGTTCACCACTTGACGAAGGATTTACGTCTGACGAGTTCCGGTTCATTATTGATGGATCGTTGCGGCTCGCCTGAGCTATGACTGGCCTGATTAGAACGCGACGCTTCCCTTTCAGCATTCCTTCGTCCGCGTCCACGACCGCGACCACGTCCACGTCCGCCTCTCAACATACTGTAAGCATAAATACTCAATATACAGAAAACAACATCGTTCTAATGTTCAAGTATAAAGAGATACAACATGTAAAGAACGAGATAGAGTTTAGGAACTTACAACCACCGTTCGCATGAAGAGGTAGGCAGTACAGTGATGTCATTCACGGCCGGTTACCCCAAAAGACGTAAATGACCCCTATTTTAACCCAATGGCCAATATATCCATAATCTTAGCTCCGATACCATATTCTGTAACACCCCCGATATATTCAGGAATATTACAGCGCCGTAAATCCTTTACATAAGAATTTACACGGCTGAATAAATGAAATGACAATAATAGATACTAACTTATGAAATCCCTGAAATAAAATACAACCGTTTGGTTCAATACCGAGAATACAAATGTCCAATGAAGAGTTATTAATACATCACCAAAATCCAAACATCATAAACTGACGACGTACTCGAAATACTTATTGAAATAACCAACAAACAACAGACAGTAAACCCGGCCGGAACATCACTCTGCACCCTCGTCGTCATGCAGCTCCAGTGGTTGTTTCCCCGCTCTCCTAGATCCTGAACATAAACAAATGTTCACCCCCGAAGGGGCTAGCACAACGATGCTAGTACAAGTACAATAATCGTACAACATTGATATAATCAACAATTATAT
Source organism: Orobanche coerulescens (assembly GCA_033398695.1). Classification (NCBI taxonomy): domain Eukaryota; kingdom Viridiplantae; phylum Streptophyta; class Magnoliopsida; order Lamiales; family Orobanchaceae; genus Orobanche; species Orobanche coerulescens. The sequence continues at coordinate 114,988,387 of CM065815.1, read as the reverse complement.
CATAACAAGTTTCTCCAACGAGAAATATCAACAACACATATCATATCATAACTGTTTCAACATACTGATGGTATTCCAACGATCCAGCGCACACAGCTATAGATTCCCATGATGATCCCATCGGACCAACACATGGTGGAACTACCTGTCCAACGATCCAGCGCACACAGCTATAGATTCCCATGATGATTCTCGTCGGATCAACGCATGGTGGACATATAATCACAACACATTCACACAATACAATCACATCATAACTGTCATAATATAAACAATTCTAATTAGAGTACTTGCCTCGGTTCGTTGACCAGAATAAAACTTCCACGAATATCAAAATACTCGAAGGTCGTCCCCTTCGATCAATCACGTAACAAGCTCGAACCTTAACAAAAGAAATAATAAAGAATTTATCTCACGTCGCATTTAATGTCTACCAATTCCATTTATGGCCGAAAGTTCATAAAATGCACCGCTGAACTTCTTAGCGTACGCTAAGTATTCTGTGTTGCGTACGTTAACGCTGCTCGATAGCGTACGCAAACAACACAACCTAGCGTACGCTAACTATGCATGGTCAGTAACTCACTGATCAGCCGACTGACTCGTCTGATGGCCTAACGTACGTTACGTACCAAACATAGCGTACGTTAACTCATGCTCGATAGCGCACGTTAATCTACATAGCTTAGCGTACGCTAACTGTGCATGGCGATTCAACTTGGGTATTAGGCCCGATCTCATCATGATCAAACCAATGAAATCTTCAGTGTTAATTCATGTTACCTCCATGAATATCATGTTCATACGGTTATGAATGATCTTACGGATAATAACAACTTCGGATTCGAGAATATGTATATTATTATAAAACCATATTCTATTCGATTAAAATTCTTCATGCGATAATTCGGAAGGCTTAACGGTTGATATCAACACCTATATATCAATCAAAACTATCATTCTGAAGTTTGAATAACGTTCCATCTTTACAGATAAATCCTTCCATGATCAATCCTTTAGATTTGTCTAACAATAATGATGTTAAAGTCAAGTTCATGATTGCTATGAAGACACTTACTAGATTCGGATTTACCAATGATAGAAGCTTCCTCTACTTGTTCAATGTAATAAGATTCGAGTCATGATGTTCATAATCAAGGTACTTAAGGCATAATCATCTCAATATTCCAAACATGGTGTGCTTTGGATAATTCACCCAAGAAGATCAATATTTGCTAACATGACCATCTTATTCTCCATAGCACGAATCTAGAGTTGAAGATAGAATCAACATATCTTAATATGACGAAATCACTGAACCACAAGGTAGAATCCGACTTCGGTTGGTTATATGCCACTCCAAGGAGTTACTTCTCTTCAATGATCACTCACAAGTAATATCCAATGTTCAAGGATCAAGTAGATGAGTTCTAAGTGTGTTAGGAGGATAATTATTGTTCTCTGGTCTCTCAAGACTGAAGAGTAAACGAAGGAAATGTAAGCCAAAACGGATTGTTGTCTCATTTATAACATTCTGAACTTTAGCTAATTAGCGCAAGCTACCATACATACTTAGCGCACGCTAATAAGCATTGACTCCAAAATTGTCCAGGTTCGTCCGCGGGAATCTTATCCGGACCCATGGCCCGGCTGGCGCATGTGTTAGCCGCCCAACTCAATAATTGAGTGCCTAGCGCACGCAACTCCTACATACGTAGCGTGCGCTAGTAGTAATCGATAGCGCGCGTTAAGCTACATTCTTAGCATGCGGTATCACGAGTTTGCATGCGAAATTTGCATGTTGTCATACTTATGTACAAAGATACCAATGCAGGAAATATTATACTCCATTTATCAATAATACAAATCCGAATAATACAGGGTTCGAATACAGATGAAATACACAGTAATAAATCCGGATATTACAGAGAACAAATACAGATACGAATACCCATAACTTTTAGGAAATTACAAAATGGCCCAAAATGCCCGAAAATCACGATACGTGATCGAATAACCAAACCGAAGTTCACAACATGTCTAACAAAGTTAAACGGACTTACGGGAAACTCGAAACAGCGGTTTCGAACGAGATTCGCAAGAATCGAACTCCAATGCGGAAAAGTCGCTAAGAAACACGAAACTGAACAAAACGACGCCGAAACGAACTCGGATGTCAAAAAGTGTAGAATTAATCATTCTTAGAATGACGAAACGGTCATGAGCGAGTCGTCAAAACGGACTTTTTCCGAAAAAAAGAAATTACCGGAAATCGAAATTACGGGTATTACATGTATTATGTTTGAGTTGTATGTATTTATTGAAAGACCAAGTCGTTCTACTGAGTCATTTTAGACTTAAAGGCATTGTTGAGTTGTTCGATTTTGCTACCAGCCTGGTAGAACCTTGAGAAAAGGTTCTACGGCGTGTAATATCCCTGAGCGGATTGGGGGTGTTACATCATGTGGGTTGAATAAGAATAAAAAGAAGACTTTCATCTCTCATGCTCATTCACTTCTTGGCATATTCATACGTATCATTGAAAGAGAGAGAGCGAGAGAGAGATATATAGACTTTGAGTTCAACACTCATCTTCATCTTCTTCATTCACTTCTTCTTCATTTTTCTTGGAGAAAATTGAGAGAGAATATTGAGAGAGTAAGATTAAAACACTTAGAGTGTAATAATCTTAACATACAAAGCTTCATCACTTGATTCTAGCCGTAACCTTAGAGGTTAATCGGGTGTTGTCATTCCGGTCGTTTCTCCGCCGCGTGACAAGTAGAGGCGCGGTATTTCGGCGTTGGATCGTTCAAATGCTTGGAGTGCTTCGTTCGTAGAGAATTCAAGTATAGCTTGGGGAATAGCTCAAGAGAAGGATTCCATCTAATCAACGGACTACAAGGGTGAGTTTCTATATCTCTTGTTGAATTCATTTATATATATTCGTATACACGTAGCTCGATCGATCCTCGTAGGGATTCGGATCGAATGAATTTTCGTTTCACCGCTTCCGCTGGGCCTTCGTTTTAGGCACCGAATTCCAACAGTGGTATCGGAGCGTAGGTCTTGCGATCGTATATATGATATTGGCATTTGGAATGCTTGATTAGATGGTGTATGATTTGGAATCATAATCGTATTAATCGTTGATTTTCTATTGTTCATCCAAAAATTATTTTTTCATGATTTTATGTTACAATGTAAATCTATTTTTATTTTAAAAAACCGATTTAAAGTGTAATATAAAGATTAGAAAAATGTTATTTTTTGAATTGGGGCGAAAAACTAGCCGAAAACATAATCGAACCCGGCAGCCTGGGGCTGGCCGGGCACTGCCTCGCGGTCCGAGGCAGCATATCACGATCTGGACCCGTGATCGGCATGGTTGGCAGCCTGTGCCGGACATGCTCGGCATCCTATCGGCCGCTGCCTGGCAATGGTCTCGGTCCCTGCCGGTCCTGATCGGCGACTGTGGCGACATCTTTGGCGATGCTCTGGCCGTGTTTTTCGACTCCGTTTTTTATATTTCGTTCGATAATTAATTTCCCACTAATTAAATTGGATTTAATTTGACTAAGATTTAATTATGGTAATTTTAATCTTAGGGGAATTAATTTAATGAAATATTTTATCGTCCGGAACAAGTTAATATTGATGGTTGTTTGAATTAATTAGATTAATTCGTTTCGTTTTGAATCGATTGGATCTGTTCGTATTGTTGATTGGATCAATGTATCTCTACGCTTTCCATTTATATAGTTTTTATTGGATGAATGCTTTTGAATGGGGATGTGGTCCGTGGACTTACTTTTTTGAATCGTTCGTTTTATTCGATTTGGTTGTAAAGGCCGTTTTGAGCCTATTTGTTTTACTAGAAATATTTGTATCTAGGATGCAATTTTCAATGTAAAATTTATATGTAATGACAAAGACCGGAGGAAGATCCGTTTCGATAAGACGAAGATTCAAGACGAAGACTTGTAATTAGATTATGGAGTTTTTGTTTTCTAGGAACGGTCCATGAACCACATGTTGGTAGCAACTAGGTTGTGAATGGTTGTTCATATTGTATGAATGCTACAAATGCGCTTAAATGAATTAATGTGCAAAGTGTAACATTAATCGCGACAATTCTCCCACAACAAATTATTAAGTTTATAAGGTTTCAAGGTTTTCCTTCCCTCCATCGAGCTTTCGGGAAATTGAAATACAAACCGGATGTGCTATGCTTCCGAGTTATCGGGGTAGTCGTTCGGGGAGGACGGATAAATTACCGTGAGCGCATTGGATGCCTTCGTTTGGAACAAATTTTATCCCTAGAAACCTGATAGGTTGCCGGATAAGATTCAATTGTGAAACTGATTTGCGTCGATGGTATAAACTTAACTTGTTTTGTGCGGCGATTTATACGTGTTGTGTCGAGGTTTATTCACCTCGACAGGCGATCGACTGCAAGGCCGAGCGACCGAGTCCACAATCAATCAAGCTATGGCGAACTCGCCTAAGCGAAGATACCAGACCACCTTCAGGTATATAGCGATCGACTCCCAAGGCGATCGCACTTTGGCACCTAGCGATCGACTCTGGTGCCCGGCTAAGGACGACCGTCCTACGCCCCGAACAGAGACCATCGTCCATCAAAGTCTACGAAGACTGGATCTCAAAGCAGCGCCCATGTGCAGATCCCTGACAGGCGCCGCGTTTCATGGATCGTTGACCACAGCCTGTCACCACCTTCTCACCTACCGACAAGCCCGCCGAAAGGTACAAGGTGGGACCGCCCGTGACAGCGACTCAGACGCGTGTAGGCTTCTCATTGGACCGCACAGCTGACTGCCAGCAACTCCTGCAGACCTTAAGGAGACAAGCTCATGTGCTAAAAGACGATCGCCCGCTTATTATAATACAGCAAAGGCGATCGCCCGGCATATCCAAGTCCTATAAATAGAGAACCTCCTTCTACTGGAAAAAGGTTCCGCGTTCAATTCACGAATTCTTCATTCGGTTCACGCATTCTCCATTAAGTTCAGAGAAAATATATACAATCATACATACCATCAAGCTCCCAGCTTCCTCTCCCGAATCTAACTCAGGATTTCTCTCTCAGTACCTCTCATCCAGAAGACGGTCGGCAGAGGCAAGAAGTCTCCACAGTGCAGATTCAAAGAGACTCACAAACCCAGGAGCTCAAACAAACAGCTAATACACGCCGTGGGAGACTGTCGATCTCTCACCGCCATCATAGCCCCTCAATGTTGTTGCAAGAACTCACAGAGCATCATATCTGGTTCTTCCGGTAATCTACACTCTCACAAGCTAAGATAACAAGGGACTTTACACTCATTGTAATTGAACTCTTACATTAATACTTGGATCCCCGAATATTTGTATTAATAATATCTCGCGATAGCATTCAAGCCCGGGACTAACAACCCCGACAAATCTTGTGTTATTTACTTTTCCCTCGGAAGTGTTCTCGCACTTTGTTTGCTATCCACTCATCCAGCAATATCTATCTCCGGATAATATTTTGGGTAGCAACAATTGGCGCTAGAGGAAGGGCCCCTCTATACCTTCATTTTTCATTCCTACCGTCCCGAAGAACACTCACTGTTCTCGGGGCATATACTTGAAGTGACACTCACTGCGCTTCAAAGAAAGCCTTCAGAATCATGACGTCCGCCGGTATATCGAAGAGAGCCACTCTCCGAACCGCCGGACACCATATCCCGGCTCAATACGAACCCCAGCCGACGGCCGGGGGAAGCCTCGGCAACACGAGACTCTCGATCCCGCACCTGAGGGATGGCCCCAACCTCTCACTCGACCAGTTCCAAACCGAGGAACATATCTAGGAGGCTATGGCCATCCTAGAGGAGCGACGGAGAGCATGCGCGTCGCCCGCAATAACTCCCTCGACCATCCGCTGCATGGGAAAACGGAAATTCAATGGGCTACTGGGCGAGCGATCGTCAAAAAGCCTCGATTTGCGAGAAAAGGCTCTCGCACGACCGGACGGATCCGTATTCATTCGCCTGGGACGCGACCCATCATGGCGACCGGGGCATTCTGGCCCCAACCACGAAACGACGGAATCCGAGTTCGTCACCAAGAGTTCGGCCTACCCAATTCTCAGCCGAACGCAGATCAACCGTCTGACTCCCGCTCCGATCGCCAGAGGATCAGTACTTGATCGCCTCGGCTCCCGCTCCGAGCGCCGAGCCGCGAGTAGCCAGGCTACGGCGATGGCCGCTATGCAATGCCAGCTCGACGAGATGAAAGCACTCTTGGACACTGGGGCGAGCACCAGTAGAAAGATCATCGGGCCGACCGAGCCACTCATGGTCCACATCGAGCTCGCCCCCATGCAACCAAGGATCGCCCCTCCCATAACACCTCAGAATGAAGGGAGATCGGTCCCCGAAACCCACCTAAGTAAGTTCCGGATCTACATGACCGGGTGTGGGGCATCAGATGCAACCAAATGTCGAATCTTCCCGTTAACATTGGGCGAGCTGGCCCATAGCTGGTACGTCTCACTACCACCACGATCGATCATCTCCTTTGAGAAACTGGCGAATGACTTCACATCATACTTCATCACCAAGGTCGCCAGACCAGAAGACCCCCACCGCATGATGAAAATCAGGCAGGGGAAGACGAATCCGATGCAGATTATATCGACCGGGTGGACGAAATCGTCCTCACCGGCGAGCCCATCAGCGACCAGCTCGCTCTCTATTCAGTCCTAGGGGGATTCTACGGTCACTCACCCATGGTTAGACATCTGACAAAGGACATTCCCCAAACATACGCGATCTTCCGCGCTAAGGCTGCCGACTTTCTGGCCAGGCAGAAGCTGCTCACCCTCCGCCTAGGCGAGGAAACGCCACCTCCTGTCCGGAAGACAGCGATCGCCAAGCCACCCGGAGATCTCAAGGCATTCGAGGACATGAAAGCCCATCTCCTCCATACGTTCAACCGAACTCCAGCCCACATTTTATATGCCATCAAGGGGCACGAACCACTAAACAAGCCAAAGGCGATAAGGGACCACGGGCATCTGGACCGCAATCTGTATTGTGCTTACCACAAGGGTCCCGGCCACAGCACCAACCAATACCACGACCTCCTCAAACAGCTCTGGAGATTGTTCAAGGAGGGCAAGTTGGATAGTTTACTGGCTTAGCCGGAGACCCACCAATCTCCCGACACGGTCGCCCGAGTCGAAAGCAAACAGGCCGAAAAGCTCATACGAGCCGACCCCTCGATCAACCTCGGCAACCGTATCTACATGCTTCAATCAAGAGAAGGGAACTTCTGAAGTCTCTCCCCGATTTCCCACCACATTGAACACAAGGCTACTACCTGAGCTAACGCTTCAAAAAACTGGAGGACTTGCTCGCCATCTACAGTTCATCACCTAACATGTTGGACTAAGGCACGAGATCGCCTCCCCCACACAACGTACACCATCGACAATCGGCATCTAACATGACGATCCGAGGTAGAAGAGTGTAGCCATGGTCCTGGTGGTCGATGGAACCGACTGCTTAGGCCATGCAAGGTTCCTTTTGACTGAGATCACTAGCCCTTCGTTTAAATACGAGGCGGGCGTAGTCGAAGGACCCTCCAAACAAATCAGTGGACACGATCGCCCGCCCTCGAAGGTCCGTCACTTAGCGTGGTGGATCCCTCACAGACAATGCGATGCGTCCATACCCCCGTCTCAACGTATACCGTCGAGGATTTCCATCTGACATGACGATCCGAGGTAGAAAAGAGCTAACAAGCCGCGGACGTGGAGTCGATTAATCCGACGAAGCCCCACGCAAGGACTCCTCTAGACCAAGACCGCACGCCCTTCGTTTAAATACGAGGCGAGGCGCAGCCTAACGGAGGACTCTCACAATAAAATGAGTCACGAGACAGATAATGTCGCTCGCGCACAAGACATGGTCGTGGAGATTGGTCCATCGAACTCCGTGATCGTGCATGGTTCCTTAAAGACCGAGATGGACGACCTTCCTCGAGGATTCGACAAAATTAGAGACTGCTCACTCAACGATTTATTTTCGTCCCCTTACTTTCAATAAGTGAACAAAAACAAGGGGGAAGAGTGCGGACTACCTATACGACGATTGTCCCTATCTAATCACATACGGAAATCGACAATTAGCAGATGTTTGTGCAGCGATCGAATTTTTTGAAAAAGTTATCTATTTGAGTTTATCAATTCAATTAGACTTACACACGCAACAATATCTCCTCACACATTTGTACAAAGTCAAGCAAAACACTCAAAAATAGCAATCATTCAAGTGATAAATCGGAGAATCAAACGTTCAGTTCATTACTTGAAGGATCAGAATACATGGTCGCCCGAAGGCCTAAGTACTACAAAAAGAAAGCTACGAATTACAAGGTAATAAGCTAAAACATTAAAAAACGAAGTGCCTCAGGCCCCTGCCTGGCCTTCGCCTTTAGCCTCCGGAACGGCCTCCCCATCCTCCGGAGCGTCGGGATGAACAAGGTTGGCCGGAGTCGGATACCAGCTCAAGTCCATGCCGAGATCCAAGATCGGCAAGGAGAAAGCAGAATGGAGAGGATGCTCCAACGCGACGCCTTGAAGTTCTCAGCAAGAGGGCCGACCTCCAAACCTCCCTTCTTAGCAGCTCGGATCGAGTTGGCGAATGCCATATAATAGGCAAACTCGCTGACAAACTCCAAGTTTTGAAAGGTATCGGCATTGGTCGCCTCTACCTCCCCTTTCAGCTCCGCCATCGCCTGCTGCGCGCCTTGGAGCTCGGCCTCCCTTGCAGCCGTCTTTTCCCTCGACTCCGCCAGCTCACTAGTCAGTCGAGCGGTCGTCACCTTCAGTCGATCGGCCTCCTTCTCAGCAGCCATCTGCGAGCGTACGGCCTTTGTCATTCGGTCCCGAAATCGGTCAACCGTCACCCGAGCCATCTTGGCCTCCCGTCTCACCTGCTCAAGTTCTTGGCTCGCCCGCTTAGCTACATCCAAGGAGTCCTTCTCCATTGCCATAATCTTGTCGGCAAACTCGGCGTTCTCTTTCCGAGCCGCCTCGAGATCCGCCTGCAGGCGAGTAGTGGAAGGACGCCCCTCATACTCCTGCACAGCCTGGGGAGCCATGGTCGCCGCCTGAAGAGAAAGGGCGAAAGCAGCCTGCATTGTACTCCCAGATGGCTGACGAGCGATCGCGTCTAGATCGGTCGTCCAAGCTTTCGGTAAAGCAGAAACGGCTCGGTTGACGTATAATAGAACATCGCAAGCCTGGCGAGGAGATCGGCTCGCCAAAAAATCACGCACCATCGGCGGACAGGATGGATCTGTGCTACGGATCCTGCATCAAAACAACAAAGTTAACACATCTCCCACGCAAATGACAAGTTTCAGCCTAGCAAGCAAAGTCTACCTCTCGGCTCTCTCAGGATCGCGACCGAAGTATGGCTTCCCGCGAGGGGTCTCAGATTCGGCGATCGCCATCTCCCACACGAAAGTCGCAGAAGGCGTGGGCTCATTCTCCGGAAGAACAACGGTGATCGAAGGCGCAGCGATGGGCACCTCGCCGGCAGAGGCAGAAACTGGAGTTTCTCCCGACCTCTGCCGTTTGCGATTCGCCCGAGGCCCCTCCTCCCGGACTTCCTCCTCAGCCATGATCGGCTCTACGCGAGGCTCTGCCTCCGGGATGATAGGTAACGCCACAAGAGGAGCTCGTGAGGACTTCTTCTGGCTAAGACGGCCCAATACTCTAGGGTTCGACATAGCTATCTCCAGTGGGGGCTCCAAAAAGCGAGGAAAATGAACCTCTACAATGAGGACAACCAAACCACAGTTAGACCTATTCCTCCAATAGAACGATCGCCCAACAAATGGAGATCGTAGAAATTCATACCTGAGACCGAGAGATGTCTCGGGAAACAGAATAGCCGAGCACACAACCAACGACTCACCTTATTGATCCGGCTAGAGTCCAAGTCGTCGTCCGTCGAACTTCGTATCCGCTCCCAGACGACCAGTAAATCGAAAGGTAGCTTCTCGATCGCCGGAATGTGGAAACCTGCAAAAACGAAGTCAAATTAGATCAGTTCAGTACATATCCGAACAAAGGGAGAGTCTGGACCCTTACCGGGATTCCTCTCCCGAAAGCTAGTGGGGATCTCCAGCTCGCCCGTAGGATTGTCGCTCGCAGAAGCCCTCCACGCACCGGCGACCCAGAACCATTTCGACGGGTCGCCCCGCACCTTGTTGGGGACTCCCAGGATCACCCGACTGGATCGGCCTTGTATATGATGGCCTCCGACCGACCCTTTCTGAGCCATCAGCTTGAACAGGTGGTTTATCTCCGACGGCGAAGGGAGGCGGTACAGTCGGTAACCGCCGAACAAGGTGAGAGTGCAGATTATCTGGAGCCAAGCATTTGACCTCAGCTGGAGAGGCGCCACGTTGCAAGCAGCCAGCAGATGGGAGACAGCAAAAGATAGAGGGAAGCGCAGCCCGGCCTCCATAATCTCCTCGTTCACGGCGACCATGCTGTTGCGATATTTCGTTAACGCAAGTGCACGTTATCGTAGACAAGTAATAAAGTGATGACTGAGTATCGTTCCCACGAGGACTGAATCACTAAGTACCAATTTTTATGTATTCTAATTTTATTCGAACAGTCGAAATTTAGGTTGCAATTAATAACTAAATAAAACCAATAAGAGAACTAACAGTAAAAATGATCGCTTGAAGAAGGAAAATCAAATGATGAATAAGTCTAGGATTCTGAATCCACCTTGGTTTATCCGAATTTACTCTGATTATCTGAAGTTAATGATTTCCCTAATTTATTGAAGGCGAAGAGTGCTAAAATACTCTACTGCCTCTCCCGAGGTCAATAGATTTTTCTAAAGGCGAATAACACACTCTATCCCTAAGTGAATTAATTCGACAATAGGCAAAAAGCACAAAATCCTCAAAAGGCCACATAGTTCCTATGAGTATATTCCTATCTCACAAGATAAAACGGTTCTCACCAATAGTTCCTCACCAACTCTCCTCTCCCGATTCGAGTTGCGTAATTAAAACAATCCAATTATTGGCCAGACAATTGAAAGCATTAAAATCGATTGGGAAAACTCAACAGAAAAGGGAATTATATAGATAATCAAAAGCAAATCCGTCAAAACTTAGGTTTCATCAAAATCCTAGAACAGGGTTTTAGCCTGACATGCTAAAAGATAAAAATACAGAATTAATGAATGAAAGCATGAAAATCAAACGCAGATGAAGAGCTCGGATTCCTCCGTTCTTCTGGCTTCCGCCCTCTGCTCTTGGTGTCTTCTGCTTCTTGTGATAGATAATCCTCTTCCGCGATAATTCCGTGATAATCCCCCAATTCCCAGCTGATAAACCCTTATTTATAATCCTCCTTTGCCTCAAAAACGCGTCCGTGTAATTAGGTCGAGAACAGGCTCCAAAACGGCCCAGAAACGCGGCACTTTCTGTCAAAACCGCCCCGTGGGCCGCGGCTCACATAATCTGTGCCACGGCTCACCGGACTCAGCGCATTGCCTGGGCGCCATTTTTTTCTTCTGGGCCGCGGCTCACTAAATCTGTGCCGCGGCTCAGAGTACAGTTTACTCTGGGGTTGCTGGTCCTCTGCGTGTGCCGCGGCCCACTTGCCTTGTGCCACGGCCCCATGCCAAAATTCGCTGTTTTCGTCCGTTTTTCATCGTTTCGGCTTTCGAACTCCGATTTCCTGCAAAACATAAAATAATAGGGCATTACAAGCTCATTTATGCAGATTTACTCACAAAAATAATACAAAATAATGATAAATAAGCGTATAAAAATACGCCTAACAAATACCCCCAAACTTGAGCCTTTGCTTGTCCTCAAGCAAAAATAGTCCATTTCAATCAAAAGAATATCGTGAATAATCGTGCAACTCATAGTGCTCAACCTAATCAATACTATCCTGAAAATCTCAAAGAATAATACAAGTATCGTAATAGCGAGCTACATCCAGGACACTGATTCCACAAAGTAACCAATTTCAGTCCTAATCAATCGTTCATGAAGAAAATCCAGCTCAAAGATTAACAAGTGTGAATTTAATCGACCGCCAATATGAAGGGTTAAAATAAACAAGCTAACTCGCCCAATCCCACAGTCTAATGGCAAAAATTTCAAGAGTTTCATCAAAAATAACCCTCGTACAGTATTCCCTTATATACGATCAATAAATTGATTCGAGTTGACCACTAGGTTCGGATCTCGGGACGTTTCATCGGGATAATCCTAGGGTGGAATTCCATTCTCATGTGTTGGGGAACCGTTTGACATAAAAGACACTCATGGGGCACATGGATGCTTCTAGTTACTAAGTTCCCCTCCACAGCGGAGAAACAACTCCAATAGCTATTCCCGCATGTCCGATTCAAGGTCGCTGTTTTACGCGAGAGTAAACAACGGGTCACGCGAATACCCCCGGTTACTAGGCTCCTCATCATCGGCACAAGCAAAATCTCTAAACCACTAGCCTAATCAGGGTCGTCGTTTTACGCGAGAGCAAACAACGGGTCACGTGAATACCACCGATTACTAGACTTCCCATCATAGAACAAATAATATCTCGACTTTTGGGAAAACCTGTCCGACTCTAAACTCAAATTAGGTGCCAACACGACTTATGTTACTGGACGACTAGCTATTGGGAAAAATGTAACCAAACATATAGGCGGCGATTTGAAAACACGTATGTCTCCTTTCTTATCTGCTAAGATTTCTACAAAAACGAAAAAATTTCGGACCTAGATGAATATTCAACAGAAACAGATATCATTGACTACAACTCGACTAAAACTCAACCGTTTTTTCAGAGAGAAATCAGCATCGTAACATCAGTTTTGCACAAAAAGAAGCACGAAAAATTCACGAATAAGAGTAAAATCAAGACAAGCAAGGCTAGCAACAAAAAGATAACTGAAGATAACAAAAGTGCAAACGAATAAGTACAGCAATAATAATAGCAACAGAAAGTAAACCCCCCCAAACTTAGGACGTACATTGACCTCAATGGACAAAATATAATATGCAATAATAGAAGAAGGTCAAGTACTCCCCTACAGTCTGCTCACAAACTGGTGCCGACGTCGTCCGGCGAGGAGGGTGGTGTGGCTGGCCGAACAGGTGGAATGAATGGACCTTTCGGGTGCATAATGTGGGCCGTCCATGCAGCAAGGTGCTCCTGGTGGTAGGCATCCCTCGCTGCCAAGCGCCTCGTCTCATGCCGATTGGCCCGGCGGGCCTGCTCTCGCATCTCCTCTCGGACGGCAGCAATGATGCTCTCCTTCTCCGTCTGCCTCTCCTCTCTCAGTGCAGCCAGAAGGCTCTCTCTCTCTCTCCTCATCTCCTCTCTCTCTCTCCTCATATCCTCTCTCAGCCCGTCGAACATCGCCTGCAAGTGCTCTCTGACGGGCGGCGGGCTGGACTCCATCTGCCCCTGCGTCAGAAGAAAAGGCTCGGGGGACTGCTCGTGTGCCTCATCAAGTAGAAATCCTCGCCCCCGAGCGTGTGCCGGTGCTCCTCCCCACTGATCGAAGTGAGAAATGATGCGATGGTCGATCGGGCCCTGGGGGGCTAACATCGGCTCGTCATCCGACCACGTCATCCCCAACTGCCGGCAAAGAGCGCAAATAAGAGAGGGGTGCTTTAGCCCCATCTTGGCCCCTCCCTGAATACACTGGAAGATAGATCGGACCAGGAGAGGGGCCACATCGAATCGCAGTCCATAGGTGATAGCATATAATATACGGGCTCGATAGAGAAAAATAGACCGGATCTGCGAGGTGGGATCTATACGTGCGTAGATGAAGTACAACCAGGCTCGCCCGAACCGACTGAGGCGCGAGCTCTTAAAGTAGAAGGTGGAAGAAGCCGGGGTGCGCCTCTTCCAGTCGGAGTCGGGCTGTGTAAGAGTCTCGAGCAGAGCCTCCTTCGTGAGGCTATCCATAACTCGCGTATAAGCCGTCTCATCAACTACGGGCAGCTCAAATAACCTCCGAATAGCAGCTACTGAAAAATCCACCGTAATGCCTCGGACTACTACCTGAGTCCGAGTATCTAACTATTGTGTCATCTGCCCCGCCCGGATGTGCTTCAACAAAGCGCTCGCATAAAACTCCTGCACAATAGATATCACCGCCGGCTCGGGAGGTGCAGCAAAACGGACCCACCCTATCTCGTCTATCATGGTCAGAAGCTCCCCGTCCTGGGGGGCTGGGGTGAATCCCCTCTCCGGGATCAGAGGTCGAGGGCGAATCTTCTCGTTGAAGATTTTATGGATCTCCGGGTCAGAAAATTGATGTGCCTCCGACTCGGCCCGACTATGAGAAGTTTCCCCTCGTGTGGGGTACGACTGAGTCCTAGCCCTTTTGCTGAGCTTTTTGGTTCTAGCCATAGCGAGTTCCTGAAAAGATAAACACCGGAGTTTAGTTACTTAATCAATAATGAGAATGACATTAATCGGCTAAGGATATCTAAACATGAATCAAGAGATGAACGAGCTTGCACCGCCGTGAGTGAAAATTGAAATTGAGCATTCTACGTTTAAAATTGTTGTAAAGGTTGGGGTCGCTGTAAATCCAGAAACGAGTTCGTTGTACATCGATTCAAAATATTGACTTAACAAAGAAAATTTTTCATTCAAGCATTTCATAAAACACCTTGTGTGCATGAATTCTAATGAAGAACAAACATTATAATAGCTTGATTTAATCCCCAAAAACAACATCCTCTATCGATCCCTATGACAAAAAACATGAAAAAAATAATAACAACTCATTCATAATCAAAAGATAATCATCCATGATCAATCAACATCTTCATATTCCCAACTCAAATTTTTTTGGATAGGATTTTGAAAAAGAAAAACTAATAACTTAATCAATCATCAAATGAAGAACAACATCTCCTTTCACAATTCATGAAGCAATTCATACAAGGGATTGGGAATTACCTTGAGTAGATTTGTAGTTCGCAAGAGGAAAAATGAAGAAGGGAAGAAGTCGGCCGATCGCTTGTGCAAAGGAAAGGGGAAGGAGTTATACCTGGGGTGTCGGCCGAGCTGTGTTATAAATCTACCTGGGCTGTTCAAATTCCGCACGGTGGGCCGCGACACAGCTTAAGTGAGCCGCGGCCCAGAGTACAGTGAGCCTGGGTATATCTGGTGCATCTTGTGTGCCGCAGCTCAGAAGCAACGTGCCGTGGCTCAGCGATCAAGTGTGCCGCGGCTCAGTTAGGTTGTGCCGCGGCACAGAGTACAACAAGTTTAGCCTTCTGGTTCGATTTGTGTGTGCCGCGGCTCACAAGCCTTGTGCCGCGGCTCAGCCTTAAATTTTTCCCCTGGGACTTTTTCTGCACAGAATTTTCAAAGGAACACGTCAAGAACGAGAGGGATAAGCAAATCAAAGCAAAAATGAAGAAAAATAAATATTCAAAAATGCAAGAAAATATTGAAACACAACAATCTACTACTAAAACTCGGGTTGCCTCCCGAGAAGCGCTAAGTTTATAGTCTTCAGCCAGACCTATTTGTGAAATCAGTTCGCTTTTTGCAAACTCCATTTGAACTCCGCCCCGTCCATCGAACCGTTAATGTGTGTTTTAAAATTTTGACCATTGGTCCTTAACGATCCGATTTTTGGTTTGGAAACCCAATTTTGTTTGCGAAAAGGTTTTGACACAAACAACATTCCAAAGCACCCATTTTTCTCATGATTTGGCTTCCGTTTTACGTCCGGCTTATTCTCCCTTTTCTCGAACGAACTTATGACAGCATCGGGATTTCTCATTGATGGATGAATGGTTGATGATGACGGCGTGTCCACATGATTGAGATATGCAACTCGTTCTACATTTTTCTTAGAAGTCGGACCCTCTGAAACGGATTCTGAGTTTTTCGACCGACGATTCTTCCGGTGTGTGTCTTTCGCAACGGTATCCACAATTTCAATTTGCGAGCTCTTCTCAACACCACCTGGACATGGAAAGGATTTAAATACTTGAAAAGTGACATGCTCGTCTTGAATCCTTAGAGTTAGTTCCCTTTTTTCCACGTCGATTAAAGTTCGGCTGGTTGCCAAAAATGGTCTTCCCAAGATGATTGGGATGTCATGGTCCTCCTCCATGTCAAGCACAATGAAATCGGCCAGAAAGATGAACTTATCGACTTTCACTAAGACGTCCTATATCACTCCCCTCGGATATTTGATGGATCTATCAACTAATTATAAGGAGACAGTTATCAGTTTCGCTTCTCCAATTCCAAGCTTCTTGAAAATAGAAAGAGGCATCAGATTAATACTGGCCCACAACGCTCTATCAAAACTCAGATTTCCCATAGTGCACGGTATATTAAAACTTCCCGGATCCTTCAATTTGGGCGGAAGCTTTTTTTAAAGAATAGCGCTGCACTCCTCCGTCAATGTGACTGTCTCATACTCCTCGAGTTCTCTTTTATTTGACAAAATTTCCTTCATGAATTTCACGTAACTCGGCATTTGCTCCAGGGCGTCGGCAAATGGGATGTTAATATGCAACTTCTTGAAGACATCGAGGAACTTAGAGAATTGTTTGTCCACCTTTTTCTGTTGTAATCGCTGCGGAAACGGGACGGGTGGCACACATGCCTTGGGATTATCCGGGAACAGTATCGAGGGTCTCAAATTTGGTGATTCCTTAGTCGCTGAATTTTTCTCCTCCTCATCCTCACTTCTCTTTTCGCTCTGCTCAGGCTGCTCGCACAATTTCTTCCCACTTCTCAAACCAATGGCATTGACACTCTCTCTGGGATTCATTTCAGTGGTACTTGGCATGGTACCTTCTGGGCGGGCTGTTAATACATTTGCTATCTGGCCCAGTTGGACTTCCAAGTTGCGAATGGAAGCGTAATGGTTTTGCAATGTTGCTTCCGTACGGGTCATGAACTGACTCGTATTCGCTGCCAATTTCGCAATTGCTTCCTCTATAGAAACTTTTGGAGCGGGAGGAGGTTGCTGTTGGTGTTGAGAGAACGGAGGCTGGTTCGATTTTTGTCCGTTTCTCCATGAGAAGTTAGGATGATTACGCCATCCCGGATTATAAGTGTTGGAGTACGGATTATTTTGCCGGTTTCCGTTTCCTAAGAACTGAGCTTGTTCAATTGGGGGCTGCTCGAAAGGGTTTCCGACTTGGCAATCTACGATAGGGTGAGATCCATCACACCAATTACAAGATTCAATGGTAACGGGGGAAGGAGTATGCGAAAATGCCTGAAGTTGCTGAGTTAGCGCTGCGACTTGGGCCGACAATGTAGAAATCGGATCATTATTCGAAATTTCCATGACTCGCTTCGGATTTACTCGTTCGGATGGCCATTGATAAGCATTTGCGGCCATAGCTTCCAACAGAGAGTGTGCTTCAGCCATCATTTTTCCCATTAAGGGTCCTTCAGCGGCTGCATCCACGAGAGTGCGTGTAGAAGCACTCAATCCATTATAGAACGTCTGAATTTGTAGCCAGTCCGATAGGCCATGATGTGGGCATCTCCTTAGCAAATCTTTGTATCGCTCCCACGCCTCGTGAAGCGACTCCATATCAAATTGACCAAAAGTGGTAATTTCGTTCCTCAGTCTCGCCGTCTTCGAAGGTGGGAAGAATTTAGCAAGAAAGGCTTGCGCTAATTCCGCCCATGTCGTGATAGAGCCCGGCGGTAAGGAATTCAACCAAAATTTGGCCTTATCCCTCAAAGAGAAAGGGAAAAGCCGTAGACGGATAGCATCATCGGTGACATCATTGTTCTTGAACGTGTCACAAATCTCCATAAAAGACGCAATGTGTGCGTTGGGGTCATCATTCGGCAATCCACGGAACTGGCTCGCTTGCACCATCTGAATAATTGCAGGCTTGATTTCGAAATTATTCGCCGGGATGGTGGGACGCCGAATCCCCGAAAAGTTTGTGTTGATTTGCGGCATAGCATAATCGCGGAGTGCTAATGCCGATTGAACTTGTTGTACAAGATTATCACCTCCGTGATTTTCGGTATTTTCGGCCATGGTGACTGTGGCTGCACTACGCCATAAATGGCCTTCAGCAACAGCCAAAAAAGTGTGCTCAAAGGGGTAAAAAGTGTTACTAAAAGCATAAAAATATGCTACGGTAACACTTTTCCAAAATTTGGTGGTGTTACAAAAACGGCCGCTACCATAGGGGTCTATGCCAACACTTTTTAACTTTACGGTAACACATGGAAAATGTGTTGCTACAGACCCCAATACCAACACTTTTTACCTCTGTAGCAACACCAATAAAAGTGTTACTGTTGACCAATGGCAACAACAATATCTCTGTAGCAACATCCATAAACGTGTTACTGTAGACCAATGGCAACACCACTAATCCATACTGTAACACCAGCTGCTGAAACACATTTTTGTTTTGGCAACACCATTTTTCATTATTGTAACATTTATTTTGTCAACACTTTTTTATTCTGGTAATAGTTTAAACCATAATAAAACCATTCAAATAAACCATAATCAAATAACCTATCAAAGTTTTACATAAGCAAGGCTTTTCAAGCCATTTACATAAGCAAGGCTTTTCAAGCCATCCAAATAAACCACGACATTGGTCAAGTTAACTTAAGTACCATAGAATAAACTTAGTACCATCCAAAAGCTAACTTCAGTACCATAGAATAACTTAGTACCATCCAAAAGCTAACTTCAGTACCACCATATTAATACCATCACAATCCAAAAAAATCCGAAAGATAACATAAATACTAAGAAAGACTTGAATCCGGATTCTGGTCAGTCAATTTTTTCATCATCTCTCGAACCTTTTGGTCAAGTTTCTCATCCATCTCTTGCTGAAGTTGAGGCCGAATCTTTGCAGTTAAGTCTGACATGCACTGATCTGGAACGGACGTTGCACATGATGTTGAAGAAGACTTTGACTTCGATTCCTTGTCAATGATTATCAGAAAGTAGCTAACCTTGGGCAGTATTCCATCTGATTATAGAGGTAAGTTGACTCAAGCCTGTTTTCATGCCCAGATTGGTCGGAAGAACCTGTGTCCTTATAGCTGAAACTTGAGCTCATGCCAGTTTTGTAATCCAATGTAGTATTGGCAAGGTTTTTAGCAACTCCTGTTTCGTACAAGCCTAAAATTTATTGAAGTCAAAACAAGCATAAGCAACACAACATATAATGTTCAAATATAAGATTGTTTTGGTCCATTACAATGTTTTAACAAGATTTTAGCTACCAAATCCTTTAAGTGAGCAAAATACAAGATTTGGAAAGGTGATGCCAAGACGTAATTCACAGAAATTAATACCTGATAACACCTTACAACGTGCTGATAATGCGTGATAATGCCAAGACGTAATTCACAGGGTCATTTGCCTGTTTTGCAGTTTCTAAATTGTCATCGGTTGTCTACCATGACTTAAATCACTACTTAAATTTAGGACTGGACATTTCAATTTTAGGCCAATCCTTATTATTGTGACATCCGTTAGATTGGAATTTTATCTGAGACTTTATAGTCAAACATATTTATAATTATAAAACAGAGTTCAAAGAGCTACTTGTAGAAGCAAAAACTAAAGATATTTAACTAATGTTATGATAAGAGAGTTAATAATCAAAACTCTCTACTCCAGCCTCTCTAACAAATATAACAAGTTACGTGCTTCTAGCCAAGCAAAAAAAAGCAATAATAACTTATTGGTGGAATGAGTTGATTGCTTTTGTTTGGAAATCTTTATGCTGCAAGACATTGCCTACAAGTATATGAACATAATGATGACGTAATTCTGCTGGAAGAAGTATAAAATTCAACCATTGTCCTCCAAGGATCCAATTGAAAGATGTTTGTATACACATGCCTGTATTTCTTTGTGGAAATCCATTTGGAGGTCATTTTGTAATTTTAGCATCTGAGTGTCGTATTTCTCTGATAAAGCTGATAGATTCGAGATTATCTCCTCAAAATTATCTTGGTTCACCATCTTCTTGAGTTGTTCAGACACGGATTTCAAGCCTATATCCAGGCATGTTTTGATGTCTTCTTGTCCTTTGCTCTTGTTAATTATATAATACAATCGAAATTAAACCCAAGATCCAATTGGCTTAAGTGAAACAGGCAAGTTAAGATAGTAAGGACATGAAACATGATAAGTCAGGCTAAGAAAGTTTTACCATTGAATCCAGAGTGTCATCTTGAACAATCAATTTCTCCCTCACAGATTTCACTGAACAATAAGAAACTACGTCATGTACCATAAATCAATACTAATTTGGTATCATACTTTGTCATAATTTTATTTTGCTTTTCAGTATTCAGAGTCAAATTACAACAAACTTACTCTGGCATATAAAAGACAGGATTAATTAAAAGTTATCTATTAGATTAGTGTTGAAGTAACTATAAGGTAACGATTCACATAATCATTAAGAAACATGCATTGTTTCTGAAATTTAGAGAAAGAAGCAGCCTAAAATACGTCTTTCTCTGGGAATAAGCTGTAAAAAAACTCCTATTTACATTATTACTATGGTACCTAATTTGCAAAATAGATATATGGTACACTCACATTCTAATGATACTTCTTTTGTACCCTTGTTTGCTTGAATTATGTCACCCTGAACAGAGTCCAAAATCATTCCGAGCCTGCTTAATGAAGTTTCAATTACTCCACCCCGTGATCAATCTCTTCGCTAATTTTACCTGTTTGTGGAAAGCATGAAGTTCAAAGTCGAGTGACTAACTTCTACAAGATGAGAGATATCATTACTGCTAATTGTTTTCAAAATAACAACATGACTATCATTTTCACATAAGAGCACTCCCCTCAAAATCAGAACTAGTGAGCAAATTAAGGATAATTAAGACCGTTGAATCAAATTATTGGTAAGATACAAAATCAAGATGGACAAATAAATGGTAACACGGGGTGTTTAATTTTAAACAAACACAGAGACATGAATGAAAGATTTAATATAAGAAAGGATACTTACAGTAACATCATATCTCGGGTGTCTGGAGAAGAATAAAAGCTCAGAAAGAGATGACTAACCTGGGAGAATCCCATAGTCGAAGGTTTTCTTACTTCTGTTTTGCAGTAGGAGACCTAATCAAATTGAAGAAGAAGTAGTGCTAACAACTGAAACCCTAACGGCGAAGAAGGAACGACATGGATAGGAATGCAAGAAGAAGGAGTTTTGCTAGATTCAGATTGAAGAGAAGATGGTCGCGATTAAGCGGAAGAAGAGTCGGCAGAGGGAAGGGCGGCAAGGGACATCTGACAATCCCATTGGAAATCCGCCCCGATCGCGGCCCCAGTGAGGGTGAGAGAGATGGAGAGAGAACGAGAAATGAGTGTTATGGAGGGTTGGATACTGGGTCAATTAATTTCCCATCTCAAGATATTAATTCTCGGTCTCAAGACATATACTTCGCTATTGTAAAATTTTTTTGGTAAAAAATAAAATTTCATACTTTTTACTTCAGTAATTACAAATTAGCGAAGTCTTTGTAACTTAAAATTTCTAACTAGCTCCTGCTTTTTTGTTTGGTACCATTTATTGAAGTCTATGTGGGTTGTTTACTTCTGTAAATTGAAAAGCGAATTTGTTGTTTGTTTTTACTTTACTAATATATATTACCAAAGTGGGACGTACCGAAGTCTTTGATATTTATTCTACTAGTAACGACTTTACATTTTTACAAGTTTTCCTTATTATAAAAATATATTCATAAAATACTATTAGAAAAATCGGGTCGTTACAATTTTTACAGGCTTTTCCTTATTTTCTGCCTATTTTTTTCTTCCCTTGTAACGGTTTTTTTAAAGATGAATGGTAACACCGAATTTGGTGTTGCCATAAATACTATGGCAACACCGGTTACTATCAACTGTAACGATAACAAAAAGTGATAGCGTAGATCAATTTTAAGGCATCTATGATAACACTTATGCTTGTAACATCGAAATAAGCGTTGCTGAAGGCCATTTGTGGCATAGTGCTGGTAGCTCTCGCTTCTCCTTTTTGTTTCTCCGAAGAGTGCGCTCGAGTTCGGTATCCAAAGGTAATAGGCCTTCGTTATCGAATTTTCTCATGCACTAACCGAACAATCCTGAAAGGAAAAACAAACAAATAAATAAAATAACACAAAAACAATAAAAAATGTTCAAACTAAGACTAGAAATACTGAAATCGATATTAGTAAAAAAAATCAGTCCCCGGCAACGGCGCCAAAAACTTGTTGCGATATTTCGTTAACGCAAGTGCACGTTATCGTAGACAAGTAATAAAGTGATGAGTGAGTATCGTTCCCACGAGGACTGAATCACTAAGTACCGATTTTTATGTATTCTAAGTTTATTTGAATAGTCGAAATTTGGGTTGCAATTAATAACTAAATAAAACCAATAAGAGAACTAACAGTAAAAATGATCGCTTGAAGAAGGAAAATCAAATGATGAATAAGTCTAGGATTCTGAATCCACCTTGGTTTATCCGAATTTACTCTGATTATCTGAAGTTAATGATTTCCCTAATTTATTGAAGGCGAAGATTGCTAAAATACTCTACCCCCTCTCCCGAGGTCAATAGATTTTTCTAAAGGCGAATAACACACTCTATCCCTAGGTGAATTAATTCGACAATAGGCAAAAAGCACAAAATCCTCAAAAGGCCACGTAGTTCCTATGAGTATATTCCTATCTCACAAGATAAAATGGTTCTCACCAATAGTTCCTCACCAACTCTCCTCTCCCGATTCGAGTTGCGTAATTAAAACAATCCAATTATTGGCCAGACAATTGAAAGCATTAAAATCAATTGGGAAAACTCAACAGAAAAGGGAATTATATAGATAATCAAAAGCAAATCCGTCAAAACTTAGGTTTCATCAAAATCCTAGAACAGGGTTTTAGCCTGACATGCTAAAAGATAAAAATACAGAATTAATGAATGAAAGCATGAAAATCAAACGCAGATGAAGAGCTCGGATTCCTCCGTTCTTCTGGCTCCCGCCCTCTGCTCTTGGTGTCTTCTGCTTCTTGTGATTGATAATCATCTTCCGCGATAATTCCGTGATAATCCCCCAATTCCCAGCTGATCAACCCTTATTTATAATCCTCCTTTGCCTCAAAAAAGCATCCGTGAAATTAGGTCGAGAACAGGCTCCAAAACGGCCCAGAAACGCGGCACTTTCTGTCAAAACCGCCCCGTGGGCCGCGGCTCACATAATCTGTGCCACGGCTCACCGGACTCAGCGCATTGCCTGGGCGCCATTTTTTTCTTCTGGGCCGCGGCTCACTAAATCTGTGCCGCGGCTCAGAGTACAGTTTACTCTGGGGTCGCTGGTCCTCTGCGTGTGCCGCGGCCCGCTTGCCTTGTGCCGCGGCCCCAGGCCAAAATTCGCCGTTTTCATCCGTTTTTCATCGTTTCGGCTTTCGGACTCCGATTTCCTGCAAGACATAAAATAATAGGGCATTACAAGCTCATTTATGCAGATTTACTCACAAAAGAATACAAAATAATGATAAATAAGCGTATAAAAATACGCCTAACACATGCCCATCGGGGGTTGGTCGGCTCGCTCATTCTCCGCCGGCACAAATAGATCCACATCTGAAGGAACTTGGAACCTCGTCCTCCAGACGGCCAGGTCTTTCCTGGTCGCCGAACTCCTGATTTGGCCAAGAGACCACAGAGATCGCTACACAGCCCGAAACTGCGACCGTTTAGCAAACTAGTAAGGGTGAGCGATCGAATACTCCCGGAAATCGAATCTTGGAGACGGACCGGCCAGCCTCCCCATAATCTCAGCAAAGGCCACATAAGCCTGTCCAAAGGCACTATGCCGCTCCCAATAGGCCCTCACCGCCAGATCTCTCTCCATCTGCGAGCGTCTGTGTTCAACGGACGCCTCCTTAGCCACGTCGGCCTCATTGAATAATGCCTCGACTTCCGCATGGTCGATACCGGCTCGAATAGCCTCAGCAGCCATCTCCAGATGGAACTCGGCGGAGGATCCTCCCCGGACATTAGAAGTCCCAGCGGCGGAGGAAGTGCCCACTCCGTGTGAAGAAGATGTTCCAACCATTTTTGAAGAAAAGAGGAGAAAAGGAGTGTTCGTCTTACCCAAGATTGAATCGATCGACGATCGGCTGCAAATCTCCAGAAAAATCTTCAGCAAAACCTTCTTTCTCTGATAAATGCACGTAAGAATGAACACTGCAACACTACGCCTTTTTATAGGAGGTGGCAGGGGCTCGTGTGCAATTAAGGAGAGTCTCAGGGGTTGAAGTGCAACTGCCGTGATTTATTGACCCCCTTGAAACCCGCGTACGCTTCTTTTCAAGGATGCGTCAGACGAGGAGTCATAAATGACCGTCGGTCTACCCCAACAAGAACCCGACACATGTCTCGGAGACCTTTCCGCCTCCGCTGCCGTTTCCCGCTCTTTTCAGCGACCTACCAGATCGTCCAAATTCAGAATCAATCAGCTCAAAGACGATCGCCAGTTGAATAAAATACAGAGTCACTCGTCATAACTCAGCGATCGCCAGCAGAACCACCTCACCCCACGTTTCCAACATAGGAGCGAGCTCGGGGGCAATTGTTGTGTCGAGATTTATTCACCTCGACAGGCGATCGACTGCAAGGCCAAGCGACCGAGTCCACAATCAATCAAGCTATGGCGAACTTGCCTAAGCGAAGATACCAGACCACCTTCAGGTATCTAGCGATCGACTCCCAAGGCGATCGCCCTTTGGCACCTAGCGATCGACTCTGGTGCCCGGCTAAGGACGACCGTCCTACGCCCCGAACAGAGACCATCGTCCATCAAAGTCTACGAAGACTGGATCTCAAAGCAGCGCCCATGTGCAGATCCCTGACAGGCACCGCGTTTCATGGATTGTTGACCACAGCCTGTCACCACCTTCTCACCTACCGACAAGCCCGCCGAAAGGTACAAGGTGGGACCGCCCGTGACAGCGACTCAGACGCGTGCAGGCTTCTCATTGGACCGCACAGCTGACTGCCAGCAACTCCTGCATACCTTAAGGAGACAAGCCCATGTGCTAAAATACGATCGCCCGCTTATTATAATACAGCAAAGGCGATCGTCCGGCATATCCAAGTCCTATAAATAGAGAACCTCCTTCTACTGGAAAAAGGTTTCGCGTTCAGTTCACGAATTCTTCATTCGGTTCACGCATTATCCATTAAGTTCAGACAAAATATATAGAATCATAAATACCATCAAGCTCCCAACTTCCTCTCCCGAATCTACCTCAGAATTTCTCTCTCAGTACCTCTCATCCAAAAGACGGTCGGCAGAGGCAAAAAGTCTCCACAGTGCAGATTCAAAGAGACTCACAAACCCAAGAGCTCAAACATACAGCTAATACATGCCGTGGGAGACTCTCGATCTTTCACCGCCGTCATAGCCCCTCAACGTTGTTACAAGAACTCACAGAGCATCATATCTGGTACTTCCGGTAAACTACACGCTCACAAGCTAAGATAACAAGGGACTTTACACTCATTGTAATTGAACTCTTACATTAATACTTGTATCCCCGAATATTTGTATTAATAATATCTTGCGAGAGCATTCAAGCCCGGGAATAACAACCCCGGAAAATCTTGTGTTATTTACTTTTCCCTCGGAAGTGTTCTCGCACTTTGTTTGCTATCCACTCATCCAGCAATATCTATCTCCGGATAATATTTTGGGTAGCAACAATACGCCTCAGCGGCGATCGGAATAAGTGCCGAGCGACCGATTCCATGACCGAATAAGCTATGGCAAACTTGCCTAAACGGAGATAACAGTCCACCTTTTAGTATTTAGCGATTGACTCCCAAGGCGATCGCCTTCCGGCACCTAGCGATCGACTCTGGTGCCCGACCTAGGACGACCGTCCTGTGCCATCGAGTAAGACCTTCGTCCATCAAAGTCCACGAAGATCGGATCTCAAAGCAGCGCCCATGTGCAGATCCGCAAAAGGCGCCGCAGAACATGGATCATTGACCACAGCCTGTCACCACCTTCTCACCTACCGACAAACCCGCCGAAAGGTACAAGGTGGGACCACCCGTGATGCCGACTCGACGCTGCAGACTTCTCATCGACCGCACATACTGGCTTCCAAGAACTCCCGCGGACTTTAAGGAGACCACCATGTAAGCAAAGACGATCGCCCGCTTATTATAATACAGCGGAGGCGATCGCCCAGCCTCTCCCAGTCCTATAAATAGAGAACCTCCAGCAACTGGAAAAAGGTTCGCAATTCATTCCAATCCGTTCGGAACTCAGTTGACAACCACATCCAGAATACATACATTCCTTCAGGCTCTCGGCTTCCTCCCTGGGATCTACCTCAGGATTTCTCTCTCAGCACCTCTCATCCAGAACACGGTCGGCAGAGGCAAAAAACTCCTTGCAGTACAGATTCAACGAGACCCACAAGCTCAGGAGCTCAAACATACAACTAAAACACACCGTGAGAGACTGTCGATTTCTCACGGTCGTCACAGCTCATCAACGTTGTTTCAAGAACTCACAGAGCTTCATATCTGGTTCTTCCGGCAATCTTCACGCTCAATAGCTAAGATAACTAGGGTCTTTACACACATTATAATTGTACTCTAACATTAATATTTGTACTCCAAAGTATTTACATTAATAATATCTCACGAGAGAATTCAAGCCCGGGACTAACAACCCCGGAAAATCTTGTGTTATTTACTTTCTCTATGGAAGTGCTCTCGCACTTTGTTTGCTATCCATCCATTCCAGCAATATCTATCTCCGTATAATATCTCGGGTAGCGACAATTGGCGCTAGAGGAAGGGCATCTTAACTTTCATTTTTATTCCTACCGTCCCGAAGAACACTCACTGTTCTTGGGGCATATACTTGAAGTGACACTCATTGTGCTTCAAAGAAAGCCTTCAGAACCATGACGCCACTACATAGAAAAGAGCCGCTCTACGAACCGCCGGACACCATATCCCGGCTCGATCCGAGACCCAGCCGACGGCAGAGGGAAGCCGCGGCAACGCGAGACTCTCGATCCCACACCTGAGGGGTGGCCCCAGCCTCTCACTCGACCAATTCCAAACTGCGGAACAGATTGAGGAGGCTATGACCATCCTAAAGGAGCGACGGAGAGCATGCGCGGCGCCCGCTATAACTCCCTCGGCCATCCGCCGCGTGGGCAAATAGAAGTTCAAGGGGATACTGGGCGAGCGATCATCAGAAAGCCCCGACTCGCGAGAAAAGGCTCTCGCAAGGCTGGACAGTTCCGTATTCAGTCGCGTGGGAAGCGATCCATCATGGCGACCGGGGCATTCTGGCCCCAACCACGAGACGATGGAATCCGAGTCCGTCACCAGGAGTTTGGCCTACCCAACTCCCATCCGAATACAGGTCAGCCGTTTGGCTCCCACTCCGAATGCCAGGGGGTCAGTACTTGATCGCCTTGGCTCCTGATCCGTGCGCCTAGCCGCGTGCAGCCAGGCCGCGACGATGGCCGCTATGTAATGCCAGCTCGACGAGATGAAAGCGCTCTTAGATACTGGGGCAAGCACCAGTAGAAAGATCATCAGACCGACCGAGCCACTCGCGGTCCACATTGAGCTTGCCCCCGTGCAACTAAGGGTCGCTCCTCCCAAAAAACCTCCATATGAATGGAGATCGGACCCCGAAACCCACCTAAGCAAATTCCGTATTTACATGACCGGGTGTGGGGCATCAGATGCGACCAAATACCGAATCTTCCCGTTAACATTGGGCGAGCTGGCCCATAGGTGGTACGTCTCACTACCACCGCGATCGATCATCTCCTTTGATAAACTGGCGAGTGACTTCACGTCATACTTCGCCGCCAAGGTCACTAGACCAGAAGGCCCCCACCGCATGATGAAAATCAGGCATGGGGAAGACGAATCCGATGCGGATTACATCAACCAAGTAGATGAAATCGTCCTCACCGGCAAGCCCATCAGCGACGAGCTCACTCTCTATTCGGTCCTGGGGGGATTCTACGGTCACTCACCCATGTTTAGACATATGACGAAGGACATCCCCCCAACCTACGCGATCTTTCGCGCCAAAGCTGCCGTCTCTCTGGCCAGGCAAAGGCTACTCACCCTCCGCCTAGGTGAGGGAACGCTGCCTCCTGTTCGAAAGACGGCGATCGCCAAAACCAAGAAGACGGTCGCCAAGCCATCCGACGATCTCAAGGCCTACGAGGATGTGGAATCCCATCTCCTCCACACGTTCAACCGAACTCCGGCCCACATTTTCCACGCCATCAAGGGGCGCGAACCACTGAACAAGCCAAAGCCAATAAGGGACCATGGTTATCTGGACCACAATCAATATTGTGCCTACCACAAGAGTCCCGGCCATAACACCAACCAATGTCGCGACCTCCTCAAACAACTCTGGAGATTGTTCGAGAAAGGCAAGTTGAACAGCTTATTGGCTTAGCCGGAGCCCCACCAGTCTCCCAACACATTCGCTCGAGTCGAACGCGAACAGGTCGAAAAGCTCATACGAGCCGACCCCTCGATCAACCTCGGCGACCGTATCTAGATGCTTCAATCAAGAGAAGGGAACTTCGGAAGTCTCTCCCCGATTTCCCGCCTCATCCAACCAAAGGCTACTGCCTGAGCAAATGCATCGAAAAAGAGGATAACTCGCTCGCCCTATAAAGTTCGTCATCTACATTAAGAACCTAGGTAGGCGATCTCCTCCCCTTACACAACGTATACCGTCAAGGATCATCATCTGACTTGATGGTCCGAGGTAAAAGAGTGTCGCCATGGTCGTGGAGGACAATGGAACCGTTCTCTGTGCCCATGCAAGGTCCCTTTGGGCCACGATCGCCCGCCCTTCGTTTAAATACGAGGCCGGCGTAGTCTGAGGGCCCTCCAAAACTAATCTGTGGACATGTTCGCCCGCCCTCAAAGGTCCATCACTCAACGTGGTGGGTCCTTCCCGGACAATGCGAAGCGTCCCTCCCCCCGTCTCAACGTATACCGTTGAGGGTCGCCATCTTAATGGTGGCCCGAGGTAGAAAAGAGATAACAAGCCACGGACACGGAGTTGATTAATCCGACGACGCCCCGCATAAGGAATCCTCCAAACCAAGACCGCACGCCCTTCGTTTAAATACGAGGCGAGGCACAGCGTTCGGAAGACCCTACCAATTAAGTGAGTCGCGAGAACTTAGACATCAGACAGAATGTTGCTCGTGCATAAAATACGGTCGTGTAGGTCAGTCCATCGAACCCCGCGATCGTGCACGGCTCATCAAGACCGAGATGGACAGCCTTTCGAGGATTTGACAAAATTGAAGACCGCTCACTCAACGATTTATTTTCGTCACCTTACTTTCACTAAGTAAACAAAAACAAGGGGGAAGAGTGTGGAGCTATTTATACGACGATCGTCCCTATTCAATTACATACGGAGATCGGCATTTTTCTGATGTTTGTGCAGCGATCGAATTTGTTGTAAAAGTTATCTATATGAGTTTATCAATTCACTTGGATCTATACACGCAACAATATCTCCTCACACATTTGTACAAAGTCATGCAAAGACTCGGAAAATCAATCACTCAAGTAATAAATCGAAGAAACAAACATTCATTTCATTACTTGAAATATCGGAGTACATACACGGTCGCCCGAAGGCCTAAGTATTACAAAGAGAAAGCTACAAAATTAAAAGGCAAAAAGCTAAAACAAAAAGAACGAAGAGACTCAGTCCCCCGACTGGCCTTCGCCTTCAACCTCTGGATCGACCCGCGACCCTTCGCCAGCTTCTGGAGCGGCCTCCCCGTCCTCCGGAGCGTCAGGATGAACACGGTTCACCGGGGTTGGGTACCAGCTCAAGTCCACGCCAATGTCCGAGAGATCCAAGATCGGCACGGAGAAAGCAGGATGGAGAGGATGCTCCAACGCATATGCCTTGAAGTTTTCAGCAAGAGGTCCGACCTCCAACCCTCCTTTCTTAGCATCTCGGAGCGAGTCAGCGAACGCCATATAATAGGCAAACTCACTGACGAACTCCACGTTAAGAAAGGGATCGGCCTCGGTCGCCTCTAGCTTCCCTTTCAGCTCCGCCATCGCCTGTTGCGCACCTTGAAGCTCGGGCTCCTTAGCGACCGTCTCTTCCCTCGACGCTGCCAGCTCGCTAGTCAGCCGAGCGACAGTCACCTTCAGCTGCTCGGCCTCCTTCTCAGCGGCCGCGTGCAACCGTCGGGCATCTGTCATCTGGTCCCGATATCGGTCGATCGTTGCCCGGGCTCGCTCATAATTCTCTCTCATCAGCTCAAGGTCATGACTCGCCCGCTTAGCTGCATCCAGGGAGTCCTTATCTATAGCCACAATCCTATCGGCGAACTCGGCGTTCTCTTTCCGAGCAGCCTCGAGGTCCGCCTGCAGACGTGTAGTAGAAGGACGCCCCTCGAACTCCTGCACAGCCTGGGCAGCCATCGTCGCCGCCTGGAGGAAGAGAGCGAAAGCAGCTTGCATTGCATTTCCAGATCGCTGGCGAGCGATCGCATCTGAGTCCGTCATCCAGGCCTTCGGCAAAGTGGAAACGGCCCGGTTGACGTACAGTGGGACATCACAGGCCGCGCGAGGAGATCGGCTCGCGAGGAAATCCAGCACCATCGCCGGATCCTGCAGCAAACAACAAAAAGTTAGCACATCTCCCACGCAAGTGGCGAAATTCAACAAACAAACAAAGTCTACCTCTCGGCTCTCTCGGGGTCGCGACCTAAGTATGGTTTCCTGCGAGGGGTCTCAGCCTCGTCGATCGCCATCTCTCGCAAGAAAGTCGCAGAGGGCTTAGGCTCATTCACCAGAGGAACAACAGTGATTGGAGGCGCGGCGATCGGCACCTCACTGGCTGGGGCAGAAACTGGAGGTTCTCCCGACCTCTAGCGTTTGCGGTTCGTCCGGAGCCCCTCCTCCCGAACTTCCTCCTCCGCCATGATCGGCTCTACGCGAGGCCCCACCTCCGGAATAAGAGGTAATGCCACAGAAGGAGCTCGAGATGACTTCTTCTGGCGAAGGCAGCTCAGAACTCCAGGGTTCGACATGGCTATCTCTGCTGGAGGCTCCAAGAAACGAGGAAAGCGGACTTCTACAATAAAGAACAATCAAACAACGGTCAGACATACTCTCCAAGCAGGACGATCGCCAAGCAATTGGAGATCGCAGAAACTAATGCCTGAGACTGAGAGATAACGTGGAAAACTGAATAGCCGAGCTGACAGCCAACGACTCTCCTTGTTGATCCGGCGAGCATCTAAGTCATCGTCCGACAGACTTCGTATCTGCTCCCAGACGACCAGAAAGTCGAAAGGAAGCTCATCGATCGTCGGAATATGGAAACCTGCAAAAGGAAAACCAAATTAGATCAGTTTAGAACATATCCGAACAAAGGGAGAGTCAGAACCCTTACCCGGATTCCTCTCCCGAAAGCTAGTGGGAATAATCAGCTCGTCCGTGGGATTGTTGCTCGCTAATCCCTTCCATGAACTGC
Source organism: Orobanche coerulescens (assembly GCA_033398695.1). Taxonomy (NCBI): domain Eukaryota; kingdom Viridiplantae; phylum Streptophyta; class Magnoliopsida; order Lamiales; family Orobanchaceae; genus Orobanche; species Orobanche coerulescens. Next base: position 114,956,730 of record CM065815.1, on the reverse strand, counting down.
CGAACCAAAACCACTTCGCCGGGTTGCCCCGCACCTTGTTCGGGACTCCGAGGATCACCCGACCGGATCGGTCTTGAATGTGATAGCCTCCGACCGACCCTTTCTGAGCCGTCATCTTGAACAGGTGGTTCATCTCCAACGGCGAAGGAAGGCGGTACAGTCGGTAACCGCCAAACAAGGCGAGAGCGCAAATGATCTGGAGCCAAGCATTCGGAATCAACTGAAGCGGCGCCACGTTCCAAGCCGCCAGCAAATGGGAGACAGAAAAAGACAGAGGGAACCGCAGCCCAGCCTCCATGATTGCTTCGTTCACGGCGACCATGCCCTCCGGAGGCTGATCGGCTCGTTCATTCTCGGCCTGCACAAAAAGATCCACATCTGAAGGGACATGATACCTCGTCCTCCAGACGGCCAGGTCCTTCCTGGTCGCCGAGCTCCTTATCTGGCCAAGGGACCATAGAGATCGCTGCGCAACCCGAAACAGCGATCGCTTAGCAGATTGATAAGGGTGAGCGATTGAGTACTCTCGATAATCGAACTTAGGAGATGGACCGGCCAACCTCTCCATGATTTCAGCGAAGGCCAAATAGGCCTGGCCAAAGTCACTATGCTGCTCCCAGTAGGCCCTCACCGCTGAATCTCACTCCATCTGCGAGCGTCTTTGCTCAACCGCCGCCTCCCTGGCAACGTCGGCTTCATTGAACAGCGCCTCGACTTCCGCGGGGTCAATACCAGCCCGGATAGCCTCAGCAGCCGTCTCCAAATGGTATTCTGCGGAGGATCCTCCCCGGGCAGTCGAAGCCCCGGCGGCGGAGGTGGTGCCCATTCCGTGCGATGAAGATGTTCCAGATATTTTCGAAAAGAAGAGGAGAAAAGGAGTATTTTCTTACCAAGGATTGAATCGATCGACGATCGGCAGTCAAATCTCCAGAAAAATCCTTCGACGATATTATCCTTCTTCTCCGATAAAAGCGCGTAAGAGTAACACTGCAACCCAGCGCCTTTTTATAGGAGATGGCAGGGACTTCTATGCAATAAAGGAGAATCTCAAGGGTCGGAGTGCAAACCGTCGCAATTAATGACCCCCTTGAAACCCGCGATGCGTTGTTTCGAGAGCACGCCAGACGAGGAGTCATAACTAATCGTAGGTCTCCCCCAAAAGGAATCCGACATGTGCCCCGGAGACTTTTCCACAACCACTGTCGTTTCCCGCTCATTCCAGCGACCGACCAGGTCGTCCAAGTTCAAAACCAATCCGCTCAAAGATGATCGCCAATTCCATAAAATGCTGAGTCACTCGTCAAAGTTAAGCGATCGCCCGTAGAACCACCTCACCCCACGTTTCCAACATCGGAGTGGGCTGGGGGGCAATTGTTGTGCGGCGATTTATACGCCTCGGCGGCGATCGGAATAAGTGCCGAGCGACCGAGTCCACGACCGAATAAGCTACGGCAAACTTGCCTAAACGGAGATAACAGTCCACCTTCGAGTATCTGGCGATCGATTCCCAAGGCGATCGCCTTCCGGCACCTAGCGATCGTCTCTGGTGCCCGACCTAGGACGACCGTCCTATGCCATTGAGTAAGACCTTCGTCCGTCAAAGTCCACGAAGACCGGATCTCAAAGCAGCGCCCATGTGCAGATCCGCGAAAGGCGCCGCAGAACATGGATCGTTGACCACAGCCTGTCACCACCTTCTCACCTACCGACAGACCTGCCGAAAGGTACAAGGTGGGACCGCCCGTGACAGCGACTCAGACGCGTGCAGACTTCATATTGGACCACACAGCTGGCTGCCAGCAACTCCTGCCGACTTTAAGGAGACCAGCCCATGTGCTAAAGACGATCGCCCGCTTATTATAATACAGCGGAGGCGATCGCCCAGCCTCTCCCAGTCCTATAAGTAGAGAACCTCCAGCAACTGGAAAAAGGTTCGCAATTCATTCCAATCCGTTGGTAACTCAGTTGACAACTACATCCAGAATACATACATTCCTTCAGGCTCTCGGCTTTCTCTCTTGGATCTACCATAGGATTTCTCGCTCAGCACCTCTCATCCAGAAGACAGTCGGAAGAGGCAATAAACTCCTTGCAGTACAGATTCAACGAGACCCGCAAGCTCAGGAGCTTAAACATACAGCTAAAACACACCGTGAGAGACTGTCGATTTCTCACGGTCATCACAGCTCATCAACATTGTTTCAAGAACTCACATAGCTTCATATCTAGGGTCTTTACACACATTGTAATTGTACTCTAACATTAATATTTGTACTCCAAAGTATTTGTATTAATAATATCTCGCGAGAGCATTCAAGCCCGGGACTAACAACCCCGGCAAATCTTGTGTTATTTACTTTCTCTACGGAAGTTCTCTCGCACTTTGTTTGCTATCCATCCATTCCAGCAATATCTATCTCCGGATAATATTTCGGGTAGCAACAACTTGTTCATGAACTATAGAAACCGTATAGGTTGAGAGGAGTGAACAAGGGGAAAAGAAGATCGAATCATCCATTAGATGGGTTGGTGTTGGACACCACTTTATGAAGATTAATTGACCAGAAACCTGTTCAGTTGCCCTCTATTAAAATTCATAAAACTCGATCACCACTATGAAGTAAAGCGAACAAGTACTTCCGGATTTCACAAGGGAGTGTGTTATTCCGATAAAAATAGTGGGAGCTGGGTAACAAGAATAAAAAAGACCTTAATTCTATACTCATAACATAATTGAATGAGTCACTAATTAATCTATCGTACTTAATACAGACTCAAATCTCAATATGACAATGAATCCACTCGCAATTCTACTCGAAAAGAACACCTTAATGGGACCTAACTTTGTGGATTGGCTCCGCAATCTGATGATTGTCCTTAGTATAGAGGCACTGGGATACGTCTTGGAGATGGACATTCCGGCGCCTCCTGTGCGGACCCGAGCCAATCAGGAAGAGATTGAAAATCATGAAAAGTGGGTTAATGATGACGTGAAAGTCCGTGCTTATATGATGGCTTCCATGTCTAATGAGATTCAGAGAGCTCATGAGAAAATGACTTCTGCTAGGCAGATTCTATCTCACTTAACCGAGCTTTATGTTGAGCACAGCAGAACTGCTAGATATGAGATATCCAGGCAACTGTTCGGTGCAAGGATGAAGGAAGGTGAGAAAGTTGGGGAACACGTTCTCAAAATGATATCCATGATCGAGAGATTGGAGGCTCTTGATTTTAAAATGAATACTTCTCTCCAAACCGACCTTATCCTACAGTCTCTCCCTGAATCCTTCTCACAATTTGTTATGAACTTCAACTGCAATGAGATTGCATGTAATTTAGCTGGGCTAATGAACAAACTTGTGACCGCTCAGTCTCAGATGAAGACACCGCGGATGAAGGAGTCTGCTCTTGTGATTTCTTCTGGACCTCGGAGGTCTAAGAATAAGAAGAAAAAGACCAAGAAGCAAACAGGACCACAAGTTAAGAACCTTAAGGGAAACGACAAGGCCCCAATGGTTCCGAAGAACAAGAAGAAGAAGGATGCTTGTCTCAAGTGCGGTGAGATGGTCCACTGGGCTAGAGACTGTCCGATTCTTCATTGGACTTCAGGTACAGAACTTTTAGTTTTGGAAACAAATTGTTCTGCTACTGTATTTTCTACTTCCTGGATACTGGATTATGGTGCTAGTTCTCATATTTGTACCGTGAATCAGGATCTGGAACAAAGTAGGAAGCTTGGAGTTAGAGAAGTTATGATCATAGTCGGAAGCGGGCATAGTGTCGAGGCGACCGACATAGGATCACTTCTTTTGGGTTTAGAATCCGGCTTTGTTTTGACTTTAGAAGATGTACTTGTTTTGCCCAAGGGGCACAAAAACATTGTATCCATTCCGGTCATGGACCGAAAAGGCCTTTCATTTTTCATTGGTGATGGTTCCTGCAAAATTTATTTTAGAAATAAACTAGTGGGTAGTGATATATTGTTGAATGGATTGTATCATCTAAATCTCAGCAATACTATGACTAGAAAACGTGGTAGGGATGAAACCAATCAAGTTTTTAAATGGCATCTTAGACTTGGTCATGTTGGTCAGACCAAGGTTTACAAGATGGAAAAAGATGGACTTATGGGTCCATTGGGATCGGATCCCTTTCCTACTTGTGAATCTTGCCTTAAAGGCAAAATGACTAAGTCCCCCTTCACAAGGACTTTTGAAAGAGCAACTGATAAACTAGGATTAATCCATACCGATGTATGTGGTGCTTTGGAAGCAGCACGTGATGGATATCAATTTTTCATTACGTTTACAGATGATCATACTAGGTATGGTTATGTATACTTAATGAAACATAAATCCGAGGCCTTTGAGAAATTCCAGGAATTCAAGGCCCTAGTCGAGAAACAAACTGGTAATCATATCAAAGCACTTCGGTCGGATCGAGGTGGCGAATATATGAGTACGGAGTTTGATGATTTCCTTAAGGAACATAGAATAGTTTCACAAGTAACACCTCCAGGTACTCCTCAGTTAAATGGTGTGTCAGAAAGAAGGAACCGGACCTTGTTGAACATGGTCCGTTCCATGCTGGGCTATACTGACTTACCGATTTACCCTGGGGTATGCACTGATCGCTGCTTACATCTTGAATAGATGTCCTTCCAAATCCGTTCCTAAAACTCCACATGAGATGTGGGAGGGCAGGAAACCAAGTCTTAATCACATTAGGATTTGGGGATGTCCCGCCTATGTCAAGAAGACTAAGGTGGAGAAGCTGGAAGCTAGGTCCACGAAGGGACGTTTCATTGGATTCCCATAAGGGACGATGGGATATCTATTTTACATGTCCGAAGATCGAAAGATCTTTGTTGCTTTACAAGCACACTTCCTGGAAGATGAGTTCATTCAGGAAGGTGGAACAGGTAGAAGTATTTCTTTAGAAGAATACAATGAAACTCCTCGGGAAACACCTGTGCAAGAAACTGGAACCGAACCTTCTAAAACACAAGTACAACCACCTCATAGGTCTAGTAGGGTGTCTCATTTACCTGAGAGGTATGGGCTTGTGCACTTGGAGGAGCTGGGTCTCCATGAGGTTCCAAGTGATAGCCAAGAGACCGACCCGACGACCTATGACCAAGTGATGGTGGATGTAGACTCCGCGAAATGGCATGAAGCTATGGAAGCTGAGATAGACTCGATGCATGTCAATCAGGTCTGGACTCCAGTAGACTACCCCAAGGGCATAGTGCCTATTGGGAACAAGTGGATCTACAATAGAAAGACTGATGGTGATGGCATGGTTGACGCCTATAAGGCCAGACTTGTGGCAAAGGGATATACCCAGAAGGAAGGGATCGATTACCACGATACCTTCTCGCCCATAGCCATGATCAAGTCTATTCGCATGATGCTTCCTATAGCTGCCTACCACGATTATGAGATATGGCAAATGGACGTAAAGACGGCTTTCCTAAATGGATTCCTCGAGGAGGAAATCTATATGGAGCAGCCTAAAGGCTTTGTGTCCGAAGTCGAAATTCAGAAAGTGTTCAAGCTTCAGCGTTCCATTTATAGACTGAAACAAGCGTCGCGTAGTTGGAACCTTCATTTTGACGAGGCGGTCAAAGAGTTTGACTTCGTGCAAAATGAAGAGGAACCTTGTGTATACAAGAGGGTTAGTGGGAGCAAGATCGCATTCTTAGTACTATATGTGGATGACATTCTACTAATAGGTAATGATGTGGGAATGCTCAGTTCTATGAAAGCTTGGCTTTCGAGTAATTTCTCCATGAAAGACTTGGGAGAAGCTACCTATATTCTTGGTATTCGGCTCTACCGGGATAGAACTAAGAGAACAATAGGTCCTTCCCAAGCCCTCTATATAGATAAAATCTTAAAGCGATTTAAGATGGATGATTCTAAAAGAGGGTTCTTACCGATGCGACATGGAATAAAACTCTCCTTGAAGATGTGTCCTCAAAGTGAGGAACAACGAAAGGAAATGAGTAACATACCATATGCTTCGGCCGTGGGTAGCCTTATGTATGCTATGTTGTGTACGAGACCTGACATTGCGCATGCTGTAAGCGTGGTGAGTAGGTTTCAGGCAAACCCAGGTAGGGAACATTGGACTGTCGTAAAGAACGTTCTCAAGTACTTGAGAAGGACTAGAGATATGGTTTTGATGTATGGCGGTGGAGAATTGGATGTGGTGGGATTCACTGATTCGGACTTCCAAGGACTGAAGGATGACTCGATGTCTACTTCTGGCTACATATTTACTCTTAATGGATGAGCAGTATCTTGGCATAGCACCAAGCAAAGCGCGACTGCTGATTCCACCTGTCAGGCTGAGTATCAAGCAGCCTCCGAGGCTTCCAAGGAAGGGTTCTAGATCAAGAGGTTTCTGGGAGAACTTCAAGTAATACCATGTGTTGAGCTGCCTGTTCCGCTGTAATGCGACAACGATGGAGCTGTATCGTAGGCCAAGGAGCCGAGGTTTCACAACAACACCAAACATATTGAGAGGAAGTATCATCTCGTAAGAGAATTTGTTCGCAAGGGATACATTGTGCTGCACAGAGTAGACTCGGCCGACAACGTCGCCGATCCACTGACCAAGCCACTTTCTCAGACTAGCTTGGAGCGTCATCTGGAGAACATGGGTATTAGATACCATTGTCTGTGGCATTGAGTGCAAGTGGGAGATTGTTAGGAGTATGCCCTCGAATGCCACTCAGAGGATGTTGAGTGAGGGCATTGTACTTGTTATTATGTAAATCATCAATATAAGGCAATGGATGTTTCTTTATTTACTGGTAGTTACTGGCATTCCTAACTCGTAAATATACATATAGAAACTAGTCCGTGTATTTGAGAATAAAACGTTCCACTCCTTATTGGATAAGGGGGTCGGCACTGGAAAGTTTTATAGCTCAAATACTTAATCGTTCGCAAGTCGATGAAACTTGACTGGGCGTTAAGTTTATGTGAAGACTTGTATGACGTGTTCTTTGACATGGAGAGTGCCTGTGGAACACTAATAGTCAGTGGGAGCACACGTTATAGGTATGCTAATTGGATTAGTATACTCGAACTGACTCACCCTCAATTCGTCACACGAATTTCACTCCGGGACAGTCAATGATGGAATCGAAAGGTTGTGATAGGTATTCATGAACCTTCGACTTGAGGATTTAGTAGGTATGTGCTTGTGACGTCAAGATTTTCATTAGAGTAGTTCGATCCTATAAACCGGAAGGCGGGGGCCAACCTCGACGTGCATCTTGATGGGCAAGTAGCAGGTCCTACTGAATACCAAGATAGAATTCTTTCTCCTGTTAGTGGACGGGTTCTATGTCCTATGTGGTTATTGGCAGATGAGATCATAAGTCTTTGGCCAAAGCATTGGAGCTAGCTGTATTAGATACACGAGAGCTCGATGATCTCGATTTGCATTAACGCATGCATAGCGTCAAGTACAGATGGGGTTTGACTAACCGTGACCCTATAACTTGATCGGGACATTTGAAAGAAGGGTTTATACGTATACTGGTATTCACGACAGAATGGTTCTTGAATGATCCCAATCATTCGTTCTCAGTTGGGGTACAGTGTAGGCCGCCAGGATGGCTAAGTGGTGCTACTACTCTTTGGTTCCTCCATCGCTGACTCAGACGGACCTACCGAGTCGCGCAATAAGATTGACGACGGAATGATTCAAGCTAATTCTCTCATTATGAATATTAGATATTGGATATCTAAATTTGGGACATTGGATGTCTAAATCGATTTATTGGATAAATTGAATTTCGGCCTAATGAATTAAATATATCACTGGGTGATTAATTTAATTCATGAATATAATTATTTCTTGGAGAAATTAATTATGTTATTTTGTATTTGATATGTTTAATTAATTGGATTAATTAAACGATATAAATACATCGGAACGGAATTGGAGTTTATTCGTTTGGACTCTCGGGAGTCCGAAACGAACCGAACTCTTCCTATAATTCATCTTGGACGCCGCCCCACTTATATCCATGTGTGTGTATTGACTTGTCCCCATCATGGTTTTGGAATCTAATGTGTTGAGGGGACAAGCATCATATACATTATATGGTAGGGTATCAATCATGTGATATGTATTGATTTCATGTGGGTTGAATAAGAATAAAAAGAAGACTTTCATCTCTCATCCTCATTCACTTCTTGGCATCTTCATACGTATCATTGAAAGAGAGAGAGAGAGATAGACTTTGAGTTCAACACTCATCTTCATCTTCTTCATTCACTTCTTCTTCATTTTTCTTGGAGAAAATTGAGAGAAAATATTGAGAGAGTAAGATTAAAATACTTAGAGTGTAATAATCTTAACATACAAAGCTTCATCACTTGATTCTAGCCGTAACCTTAGAGGTTAATCGGGTGTTGTCATTCCGGTCATTTCTCCACCGCGTGACAAGTAGAGGCGCGGTATTTCGGCGTTGGATCGTTCAAGTGCTTGGAGTGCTTCGTTCGTAGAGAATTCAAGTATAGCTTGGGGAATATCTCAAGAGAAGGATTTCATCTAATCAACGGACTACAAGGGTGAGTTTCTATATCTCTTGTTGAATTCGTTTATATATATTCGTATATACGTAGCTCGATCGATCCTCGTAGGGATTCGGATCGAATTAATTTTCGTTTTACCACTTCCGCTGGGCCTTCATTTTAGGCACCGAATTCCAACAAATCATTCACAGTCAGGAAGTCGTACCCGGGACACAGCTCGATCAGAAGGTGTTCGGGTTGATCCACTCGTTTTTATGCAAGGCATGATGGCCCATATGCAATTGCTTAATCACCAATGCGCTACTCTGACCAAATTAATCGAGAAAGCTCTTACTGATGAGCTTACTGCTAAGGAAATTGCTGAGCAACAACCTTCATCTGCTAGCAAGAAATCAACCAAGCGTAATCAGTCCGTAGGTGGTCAGTCAACCTTCAAGAAGTATCGTGTGGGCTCTACTTTTTCTGAGCGACCTCCTACGGTGCATAAACCCGCAGAACCTCAGTCCCAAGCGACCAGTTCAGCCATCACCTGTTTCAACTGTGGAGCGCCGGGTCATTTAAACACTAAGTGTCTGAAGCTGACTATCACGTGCAACAACTGTGGAACTGCTGGGCATTCGGCCTGTTTCTGCCGAAGAGGCTCTAAGCATACTCCGGTGGCATCTCAGGCCCTGAAGCAATTAGCGGTTCAGAATCAGGCCACTCAGTCTGTGCTGTTTAAGACGACAGGAACAAGTAAAGGCGGAGATCATACTTATCAGACAGGAGCATCCAGTTAGGGGGCCGGCAAGCCCCAAATTCACGAGATGAAGAATACCGACGATCCGGAGGCCCGGATGATCTCAGGTACACTCGATATTCTATCTCATCCTGTGTGTACCCTTTTTGATACTGGTGCATCGCATTCATTCATTTCTGAGTCATGTTTGAGTAAACTACGTCTGGGTAATGCTACTAGTTGTGAGCCTTATGTCATTGGTCTACCTGACGGTAGAAGAATTATCGGAAATCGTGATATTCAGAATTGTCCGATTCAGCTTCATGGCCGTGTATGGATAGCAAACTTGATCGTGGTAGATTTTCCGAGAGACGACGTCATCTTGGGTATTGATTGGATGGATCGTCACAATGCCATCATTAGTGTCCGTAAGCGTATGGTCACTATCATTTCAGTCGATGGAGTCGAGTGTGTATTTCAGGGAGGTAATCCCAGTTGTTCTGGAAGAATCATTAATATGATGAAAGCAGTGATTACTCAATCAGGGTTGTTCAATAATTCATTATATCATTGTCATCGATTGACTGTTCTAAGGCAATCAAGATGTTCAATCATTCATTATATCATTGTCATCGATTGACCGTTCTAATGTAATCGAGGTGTTCAATCATTCATTGTATCATTGTCGTCGATTGGCCATTCTAAGGTAATCGAGGTGTTCAACCATTCATGGTATCATTGTTATCGATTGACGATGTATTCCCAGACAAGCTACCTGGTTTACCTCCACCGAGAGAGGTGGAATTCACGATAGAGTTGGAGCCTGGTACGTCTCCATTATCGAAGGCACTGTATCGGATGTCCCCCACCGAAATGCTGGAATTAAATAATCAATTAGAGGATTTGACCGAGAAGGGTTATATCCGACCAAGTGTGTCTCCGTGGGGAGCACCAGTGTTATTTGTTAAGAAGAAAGACGGGTCATTTCGCTTGTGTATTGATTACCGGGAATTAAACCGGGTGACAATCAAGAATAAATATCCTCTACCCCGTATTGATGATCTTTTGGATCAACTTCAGGGAGCTTCAGTATTTTCCAAGATCGACTTAAGATTGGGATATCATCAGTTTCGAATTCGAGAGTCGGATATCACAAGGACGGCGTTCTGAACCGCTATGGTCATTATGAGTTTGTGGTAATGCCGTTTGGGTTAACTAATGCACCTGCGGTGTTCATGGAGTTAATGAATCGGGTTATCATCGACTATTTGGATCAGTTCGTGGTTGTCTTCATTGATGATATTTTAATTTATTCTCATGACTGGGAAGAGCACGAGTTTCACATTCATCAGGTTCTCGACGTGTTGAGATGAGAGCAACTTTATGGAAAGTTTTCCAAATGTGAGTTCTGGATGTCCGAAGTGACATTTCTCGGACATGCAATTTCATCAGACGGAGTTCATGTCGATCCTTAGAAGATGGAGGCTATCCGAGATTGGCAACATCCGAGACCTTGTTCGGACATTTTCGCGTTGAAGATTTGGCGTCATTATCTTTATGGTGTTACCTGTAAGATTTTTACCGATCATAAGAGCTTGAAGTATATATTTACTCAGAAGGAGTTAAATATGCGTCAGAGACGGTGGCTAGAACTGATCAAGGACTATGATATCGAGATTCAGTATCACCCGGGTTAGGCGAATGTTGTCGCCGATGCCTTGAGCCATAAGTCCGTTCAGAGCAAATGCTTGCTCGTTAAATAGTTCAAGGAGCTTCAACAGAATTCCTAAGATCCAAGATCGAGTTTTGGTTACAATGAGTACAATGGCAACCTTGTATATTAGATATTTCATCGCCACTCGAGGAGGCGATCGAGTGAATCGTGGTTCGACCTATTTCGTTGTGTATCCGAGAGGATGTGGCTCAGGGGAAAGCCCCTGGATTTGTGGTCCACGAGGATGGACTTGTTCGATTTAAGAATCGTTTATGCGTACTAGCTAATGACGAGTTGAAAAACTCGATTTTGAGAGAAACTCATGCTACCCCTTATTCCATTCATCCGGGGTCCAGCAAAATGTACAAGGACATAAAACAAAATTACTGGTGGAGTAATATGAAGCGATAGGTCGCAGAATTTATTTCGAGGTGTTTAATCTGTCAGCAAGTCAAGATAGAACATCAGCAACCGGCGGGTATGCTGAAACCGCTCCCTATTCCAGAATGGAAGTGGGAAGATATTTCAATGGACTTCATCACGAGTTGTCGAAGAGTCGTCGTGGAATTAATACAATATGGGTTGTTGTGGACCGTTTAACTAAGTAAACTCATTTCCTTGAGATTAAGGATACGTGGGGTCCCAAGAGACTTGCCCAGTTGTTCTTCAAAGAGATAGTGAGATTGCACGGTACTCCTAAGAGTATCGTTTCTGATCGTGACGGGCGATTCGTGTCTTATTTTTGGAAATCAGCTCATCGTGCTATGGAAACGCAGCTTTTAGCACAGCTTTTCATCCTCAGTCCGACGGACAATTAGAGAGGACTATTCAGATATTGAAGGACATGTTGAGGGCATGCGTCCTCGATTGGAAAGACGATTGGGAAGCCCAACTACCATTGATCGAGTTCACGTATAATAATATTTGGCATGCTTCGATTAAGATGGCACCTTACGAGGCCTTGTACGGTCATCGTTGTCGATCTCCTTTGTGTTGGGACGACTTATCAGAACCAATCGGCACCGAGCCCGATATGCTTATAGCCACCCGTGAGAAGGTAGCTTTGATCAGGAGTCGTTTGTTGACCGCTCAGAGTCGACAGAAATCTTATGCAGATATTCATCGCCGACCATTAGAGTTAGAGACAGGTGACCACGTGTTGGTCAAGGTATCCCCAAGTCGAGGTATCTTCCGTTTCGAGAAGCGGGGAAAGTTGAGTCCGAGATTCATTCGACCGTTTGAGATTTTGGATCGAGTAGGCGAGCTAACTTATCGATTGGCCTTACCTCCGGTGTTGAGCCGAATTCATAATGTGTTTCACGTCTCTCAGCTACGGAAGTATGTTGCCGACCCGAGTCACATACTTCAGTTCGACGAAATCGAGATCGCGGATGATCATTCGTATGAGGAGCGTCCCATACGAGTCTTAGAGCGGCGAATAAAACAGTTGATGAACAAGACGATTCCTTTCGTTAAAAGTTAGTGTCGAGACACGGAGTCGAAGAGGTTACTTGGAAAATCGAGGATAGTATGCGGGAGAGTTATCCCGATTTGTTTCACCCTTAGTTTCGAGGACGAAACTATTTTTAAGGGGGGAGTATGTAATACCCGATTGTAAATTCATTCATTTTCAATCAGTAATTGTCACTCGGTGGATTTTCACTCATTAATAATCATTCATCAATCATGTTCATTCATTCGTGTTCGCCGTTCGGACTAATGTTGAGTCGTGTATCAATATCATTCATTTTTTCAACCTTGCTTGAAAATCGAGACGAGAATATTATCTTGATCCTTATAATTACTTTATTAATCGATGTTAATATTGGAGTTCATACCATTTCAAATTTTCTTCTTGTTCGAATCATTCTATTGTTGGGTACATTTGCGGTACTTGTGTATCCCGTTGAGTTTTCCTGGCGGGATATTGCTTCTCCCTACTTGTTTTAAGTTTAGGGACGAAACTTCTTTTAAGGAGGGTAGTATGTAATATCCGCAATTTTGATTTCCTAATTTCTTTTGGCGGAAGTCCATCTTAGAGACTCTATTATGACCGTTTCGTCATTCCGAGAATGATTAATTGTACACTTTTTGTCATCCGAGTTCGTCTCGGTGTCGTTCTGTTGAGTTCCGTGTTCTTAAGCGACTTTTCCACGTATGAGTTCGACTTTGTAAAATCACCATTATTTCTTGGAAACTCCAAAAATATTCTGAATCTTTTCAATATTATATAGCATCAAGTTAGCTTTCCAATGGTTCAAACAATGAGTCAATCAGAGTCCGGACGAAGGAGTTATGGTCGAAATAGCTAAGACTGCACTGTGTGCCTTTTTTATGCTGGAGCGGGCTGTACTACGGGCCGCGGCCCCTTCTGGCCGGGCCGCGGCACAAAACTGTTTTGCTGGGCGTTTTGGCCTTGTGCCGCCGCTCACTCAGCCTGTGCCGCCGCACACAGTGCAGATTCTTCTATAACTGCGTTTTGTTGAGGAGAACAAGCTCATTTCTTCATTTCACTTCTTCCTCTCTTCCTTGGGGCGATTTTGGGCGATCTTAGGATGTTTTACCATCATGAAAACTCAGAGATTCTCATCTTCTTCAAGTTTTAGTGTGGATCAACAACATATTTGTGGATTCTTCATCCTAATCTAAGATAACTTCTTCAACCCTTGAATTCGATTTTGAGTTGGAGCATGATGTTTTGGATGGTATAATCATGATTTGTGATGTATATACATATGATTATGAGTTTTTACGAGTTATCATCGGATTGTTGGAAGTTTTTCTCAAGAACAATTTGAAGGTTCACCTTGAATTGGGTTTTGCAATTTAATGATATCGTAAACTCGATTAGAGTAATCCTTTTCGATGATCGATTGTATTGATGGTGTTTTGGTGGATCGATCATTCAATAGAAGTTGGTTTTCGATACAAATGGGATTAGTTGTTTAGAACGGAGATTGTTTCCAAGGTGTTTGTCGAAATGCCTCAATGAGTTTGGATTTATTGTATCGACATCTTGAATTGGTTATGATCGCTATTGATTCGTATATTGCTTAGTTGTTGATAATCGTGTTATTCAAGGTTGTTCGAGCGACCGGTAGTTTCCCTTAGGACGTTGTTCGAGAGAGGATGTATCATCGTCGGTGTTAAGGTAAGTTGATTCTTACTCGGTTAAAAGGATATTCATTCCTTTCGTTGTTGTTCATTCATAATCATAACTCATTCATAACGTATTAACCGTATTGAGACTTGTAATTGTCAAATAATCACTTCATTCACGAGGAACGACGGTTCCAATCATTCATTGAGCTATCATTCACTTCACTATTATTTCATGTCGGTGAGTCACTCTTGACTTTGTCGGATTATCATTCATTAATATTTCTTCATGGTCATTCTTGATCATATGACCTTCTGGGTTCATATTGCGTGGCTGGGTGGGGATGTGTGGAATTTTTAGTCGGGCACGTGATGGTCATGTGTTGGGTTCACCGACACATTGGACTGTGCACACGGTAACGTACCTCCGTGAGACTAATTAGGTACAAGGATGGGTGTGTCCGGACACTCATCTTGTGCACTTGCACATACCATTACGGGCGTACTATGATGCCTCTCTTCAGCGTCATTTCATAATTAAGATATACCATGATTATGTTATTCAACTCTTGAGGATTGTTGTTCAGTAAATCGACCCGCTGGGGATGTTGTTTTCGTGTCATGGAAAGGTTAAGGCACGGAAGAGAACATTGATGGAGAGGAGTCCCAGTAGGGGGCCCACCTTCCAAATATTCATGTTTTCTTCATTTTATTCCGCTGCAGATATTCCGTTTGAATACTCATTTTATTCAGTATTTTATATTTTATCTCCATATAAAATATACATGTATTTTGTATTATCGTGGGTGTGTTGAATGAAACTCCTCATCGGAGTAATTAATGATATAATGTGGTTCGCACTACAATTATATTATTTAATTAATTAAGTTTCATTTGCCTCGTGGGTCCTACTTGGTGGTCCACAGACCGTAATATCCGCCTAGTTTGGGGTGTTACAATGGGTGGGACGAAGGGAGTATTTTTCTTGAAGCTCCTTGTTCATATCTCTCGATCAAAGCCACTATTCGTTAAACACCCGACAAACCCGAGTGAATATTTAAATATTTGTCTTACGTTCATTCATGAAGAGACTTATGATGGGTTTAACACCATATCAACTTGTCTTCCATCTTGCGGCAGTGGTTCTTATTCCATAACAACGAAAGATCTTATTCGGTTCCATAACCCACTTACCAATGAAGTAATACAGATGGACACCATTAGACAACCCGTGAAATGGTCTTTTGTTTGGAAGTAGGAAGAAGGCGTGAAGTTTGGCTTCGCTATGCAGTTCGAGTACCATTAGACAACCCGTGTGTTGATAGCATATTTGGTCAACAAAACATGTGCCGATTCAGAACAGATAATCGAAGCCACGTAGTAAATAAGGCTCAGTAATAAAAATTCAAGTGGATAAGGAGAATATTAAATTTTATTGATCATCCCGTAGAGAGCCGGGCTGATTTTTCAGGCTGGTCTAGTATACTTGGTCTATTACAGTGTGGGACTAATTTTTTGGTGGAACTTTTTAAAAGTCCTTTTCTATCATACATTTCATCTACTTTATAGAGGGTCCTGGCCAATCAGACGAGGGACAGCTCGGGAAGAACTTTGCAAGGACATGTGGTAGCTTTTGAATGGACTTCGGGAATGTAACACCCCCAGAATTCAGCCGGGACTATTACACGCTGTGAACCCTTATCACAAGGATGTACCGGACTAAACACAATAAAACGACCAATTGTTCGACTGGCCGGGGTCGAACAAGATAATGACTCAGACCGATAAGGTCACACAACTATTTTAACCGAAATAATTGTTACAACTCATGCCCCTGCAGGGGTCCAAAATACAAAACGATACAACACAGCGGAAGACTGAGAATAATATAATGACATCACAACAACAAATGAATTCCAAACTCTTGATTAGTATCGCAGCCCATCATCCTTTGTGCCGATCCTGTGACTGCTCCCACGAACCTGCATGTACATGGACGCAATGCGTACATCCACCCCGATCATGCGGGGTTAGCAAAACTCCACTGTTTTACTTGTTCAAGTATCATAATCATTCAATATATTGCAAGCATTTATAAATCACAAGTCAAACAACCACAACTCAACCAATCACAACTCGATAATACTACTCCATCAACAACATATTCCCGAGGGGTTTTAGTAATCTAGAAACTAATACAAGTGGAATCTTTGTAAAATAAAATGTCATCTCGGGAGTTTTAGGAAAATGGAAATCATTAGGAACTCATGTCATAGGTTCTTCAAAATCATTAGGAACTCATGTCTTACAAAATCCCCTTTTCGAAATTTTAGGGTCTTAGCCCAAATCTCACACTATACAACACAAAAACATTTTCACAATTTGCTTGGGTCTTGGCCCAACCTTTGTTTTCATAAAAACCTTTCCTTTCAAAACTTTGATTCTCAAAATATAATCGTGACACCGTGATCCTCACACATATCTCCGTAGGTTCGACAACCCACACGGACTAAACCAAAAACTATAATCATAACACTGTGAACTCTCGTCACATATACCAAATACAACAATCATAATGCCGTGAACTCTTGCCATGTGGCTCCATAGGTTCAACAACCCGCACGGACTATGCCAAACACTACAATCATAACAACCAGTCCTGACTCCGTGATCTCTTGCCACGAGTCATCGTAGGCCCCATCGAACCAACACGGCTGGACGATCGTGCCTTGACCCCATGATCGATCGCCATGTGTCATCGCCGGCCTCGCCATACCCGCACGATCGACCTCAGCACCACATACTAAGTTCCGATCCCATGATCCCCGCCATGAATTCTCGTAGGTCCCGTCGAACCCGCACGAGTGAACTTAGCAACACAAAGACACAACATTAACATTCACGATCAATCAACCACATTGATCACAAATCACGCATCACGCGTACACAACACAATCTCAACACTCAAATCATCATCATCAATGAGACACAACCAACATAAATCATAATCATTGTACCATACATTGTACAACCATTTGTACAACCAACACAACCCCAATATCACAAACCTTCACACATAAATCATATACCAAGGTAAAACACTTATCATCAAGCCTTCATAACAATTAATACATAACTAACTCACACCAACCATATTCACGAAGGCAAACCAATCATCAAAACATAACACAAGATTTCTAATCACAAGACACAAGTCGTATAAGCAAGATACTTGCCTCTAATCGGCACGCAAATACTCCGACGAACACGGCTCGATCAAGTTCCTCAAACCTACAACTACCACAAAAACAACAAAAACACTATCACAACAAGGATCAAGACCAATAATAACGTAAATCACCTCAAAATATCGAAGGAAACTCATTGAAACATTTAATCGAACATTAAATTTTCAAAATTCCCAAGAACACTCAAATCGTCAATCGAGTTAAAAAAAACTCAAAATATGGATATACAATCCATAGAACATGATTAACAATATCATATAGCACCAACCGATTCATCAAAATCGGACTAGGATTGAAATCAAGAACAAAACTCCAAAAAGTCAACTCTAGAGAAATCAAGAAAAATACCTTGATCCGACAAAGAACAGAGGATTAGATGATCTTACAATCACCTAGACTCTGGATGGAGCAAAATCGGTCAAGAACTCGAACCCTAATCGCGCTTGTCTCAAACTAGCAGAGAGAAGGATAAATGACGAAGAAATGAGAATAAACGACTCCTGTCTAGTTTATATGCTGGATAGCTTAGCGTGCGCTGATCATTCAAATTAGTGTGCGCTGTAGAGTCGTCAACAAAAACGCTCGCATAATCGCACGCTAGCATTCTTCCAACCTACCAAAGGCTTCGGATCGAACTCGACCAACAGTTAGTGTGCGCTATGCTTCCAATAGCGTGCGCTAACTCTTGCCATTAGCGTGCGCTACACTACTACATAGCGTGCGCTATCGAACTCCCAGTCGAAGGTAGTAGATTCTGCCTCGATTCTACACCCTACGTTAGTGTGCGCTAACGGAGCTTTTGCATGCGCTAGAAATCTCAAGCAGCGCACTATATCTAGCCCATAACGTGCGCTATTACTACTGCACATGCAGTAGGATCGCCCCAAAACTCATCAATCTGAAAAGCAACCAACATAAGCCAATGCATGGCACACGATCATATAGGCACAAACAACATACAATCCACTAAACTGTAGAAAAAAATTCAGCGCCAATCGAAAACGAACCAGAAATGAAAATCTCAAGTATTACACTCTACCCTAATAAAAATAAGTTTCGTCCCGAAACTTAAAACAAAAGCATCACACTGCTACAAAACAAAACACAAACATTCAAACATCAAGTGACCTCTTGATCTCCTGTCACGCGTCTTCGTAGGTTCAACAACCCACACTGAAATATTCAAACCAAACATCAAGTATCAATATCAAATCTCTGAACGAGATACAATCCACAAAAAAAAACACAAAAATTACAATCACTGGGCGCCACTAGGCCCTCCAGGAGTAGGACCGAAATTCCAATTCCCAAACAACTAGGAAATGGTATCACAATGTACCACTTGATGCCCCATCTCACCACACTTGAAATAATTTACTTGAGGTGAACGACAATTCTTACTGGTGTGGCCCTCACGATGCTAGCTTGAAACACATTTTACAGTGCTCACCTTACTGGTCATCGGAATAAGATTGTTAGACTGACCAACCGACTGAAAAGTCCTCCTAGATGAACGATATGTATCAGCAAGCTCACGAAAATTACTCCCCTGACCCTTAGAGAAGCAACTCGAAATCTTCTACTTCTTATTTTCTGGACCAATTTCTGTCACAGAAATGGACATTTCGATCGCTAAATCTCGATCCTGATACTCTTTAAAAGTAGTACACCTAAGAGGAGACATGCTCTGACGTATTCAAGGTTTTATCTGCTTCACTTCTCACTTGCTCACGAACATAACCCAGCTGCTGACTATAATCGACTATCGCCTGAGATATCGACACCTCCTGGGGCGTAGCTGAGAAGAACTCAACAATTTTGAGCTCTCGAACAAGCGGTGGACAATATTCGGCCTCCATGGCGCCTTGAACTCAGCCCTGTAGCCATATGATTTCTAGGCGCTACGGCCTCCCACCAATCTCCAACTTCCTTATCGAGGAGGTACTGAGCACAGGTACCTCCTCTCATCAGACAAGCTACAAGATCAAATGTTCTTCCCAAATGGAAGAGCCAGCTTTCCCAACCTAATAAATCGAGGAACCCGCAAAACGAGGTCGATGCATTCTCATCGTGTCTCAAACCACTTACGAGCTCCATTATCATCATCTCGTAGGTTTATTCCGGCACCGCTTGATTCATCTGTGCTAATCAAGTTACCACCGCCAAGAATGGTGGCAACGCCAACATTAATATTACCTCCACTTGGTTGTCCCCGATCACGCGATTAGTCCTCCCGACCATCCGTATGGTATCGATTAATGCTCGCAACGAACAAGTCACCTTATCACGATCCTCGATTACGCCCACGGCCGCAACCACGGCCTCGACCTCGAGCTCTCGCATACCGAACATGCAATCGCTCAATACAATGAAACATGGCATCACATAACCATGACATCACATATTCTTATCACAAACATCAACCCAAAAGGTAATCACATGCTACCGCTCAACATCATCGAATTAATAAAGACATACGGTAATCACATGTTACCACCACATCATCAAAATCAACCATACATAAGGTGTATCGTGGTCATGCTCACTTGGCGTCGACCCCCAGAGGTTTCACCGAACCATCCCTGGGTGGCAACCTATTCAACAATCGCATCCAAACCATACAATACATTGCATCTTAATGCGTGCTAAGCCTACGATTAGCGTGCGTTAACTATATCACATTAATGTGCGCTAACCGACACAATTCATAAAAATCATCCTTCACCCTTTTCAAATTAAAATCACATTTGATTTAAAAAATACAAAAATTTTATGGCGTGAAGGTTTTAAAATCATTTACGCAATTGAAAATAGCACGTATAAGCAAAAATCATTTTCTCAGAATCCTTTCAAACACTACAAAAGGTCATCAACGGTAACATTTTACAATTCTCTAAAATATTTCAAAGCACATCTTCCAAAAATGCCATCATAAAGTTTAATTTAAAATACGAGGTTGGTTAACCGAAATACAACAATTTCCAAAATCAATACCAAACCATTATTTGACCGAATTGCCCAAAACCATTTCAAAATTTGTTTCTCCACCAACGTACTCAAGTCTTGGGACCTTTCAAAAGAAATCATTTTCAAACATACACGTATCGAATATAATTACAAAAACTATCTAGAATGAATCAATCTTAAAACGTATGCCCACCCGGCATATAAAACCACCAATTCAACAAACAAAAATCGTGAATGCCTAATTCAAACACAAGTCAAAACCATATATATGAGTTTCACGATATAACTGTTAGGAATATGCCCTCGAATGCCACTCAGGGGATGTTAGAGTGAGGGCATCATTCTTGTTATTATGTAATTATTAACAGAAGGCAAATTGAATGTTTCTTTATTTACTAAAAGTCATTGGTCTTACTGACTTGTAAATATATGTACAGAAACTAGTCCGTGAATTTGAGAGCAAAACATTCAACTCCTTATCGATAAGGGATCAAGACTGGAAAGGTTTATGGCTCAAATGCTTAATCGTTCACAAGTCGATGAAAGTTCACAGTGCGATAAGATAATGTGCAGACTCGTATGACATATTCTTTGACTTGGAGAGTGCCTGTCGATCACTATTGGTAACTGGTAGCACACGTCATATCTATGCTAATGAGAGTAGTATACTCGAACCGACTCTCTCTCGATTCCTCACACGGATTTCACTCCGGACAAAGGAATGACAGAATCGAAATATTGTGATAGGTATTCGTGAACCTTCAACTTCGTGGATTTAGTAGGGATGTGCTTGTGACGTTAAAATTTTCATTAGAGTAGTTCGACCCAGAAAATCGAAAGGTGGGGGTCAACCTCGACATGCATCTTGACGGACAAGTAGCAGGTTCTACTAAAAACCAAGATAAGACTCTTTCTCTTGTTAGTGAACAGGTATATGTCCTATACGGTTATTGGTAGATGAGATCATAAGTCTTTGGCCAAAGCGTTGGAGCAAGCTGTACTGGATATACGAGAGCTCAGTGATCTCGATTTGCATTAACTCAAGCATATCATCAAGTATAGATAGTGTTTGACTAACTGTGACCCTATAACTTGATCGGAACATTTGAAGAAGGGTTTATACATATACTGGTATTCACGACAGAAAGGTTTTTGAATGATCCCAATCATTCGTTCTAAGTTAGGTTACAGTGTAGGCCGCGAGACTGGCTAGGTGGTTCTATCACTCTTTGGTTCCTCCCATTGCTAACTGAGATGGACCTACCGAGTCGCACATTAGGATAGACGACTAATAAATCGAGCTTACTCTCTCTTAAAAATATTAGATATCGATATCTATTTTATCGACATCGATGTCTAATTATTTTGGGATATTGATGTCTAAATTAATTTATTAGATAAATTAATTTATGGCCTAATGAATTAAATAAATTACTGGGTAATTAATTTAATTCACAAATATAATTATTTCTTAGAGAAATTGATTATATTATTTTGTATTTGACATAATTAATTAATTGAATTAATTAATTGATATAAATACATCAATACGAAATAGAGCCTGTTTGATTTGACTGACGGGAGTCTGAAACGAACTGAACCCTCCTGTAAATCTTCTAGAGGCCGCCCCACCCCACCTTTGGTCTTGTCATGGAGCTAGTGTTCCACCTTAATTGGTGGAAGACCAAAGAAATTAAGAGATTTGCGTATCCCTTAATTTAGTGGGTGACTATGACAATGGGGAGATGATAAGGTAGAAGACAAAATAAAAATCTCTACAACTCTCTCATTGAGATCTTACGGCAAAACGAGAGAGAGAGAGAGAGAGAGAGAGAGAGAGAGAGAGAGAGAGAGAGAGAGAGAGAGAGAGAGAGAGAGAGAGAGAGGTTCTTGTCTACTTCACTATCTTCTTCACTTCATCATTTTATTTCTAAGAGAAATATTGAGAGAAAAATTAGATTTTATACACTTGTAGTGATATAGACAAAATTAACAAGCTCCTACCATCCTATTTTAGTCGTATCCTTAGAGGATAATAGGGTGGGAGTTATTCCGGTTGACTTCCGGCATGTGGCAAGTAGAGGCACGGTGTTTCGATGCTCGGGATTTCATAAAGCTTGACGAATCGGATTCGTTGTGGAGATCACAAACCTCAACCATTTAATCAACGGACTTCAAGGGTATGATTTCGAATCCTACTCTTGTTTCATTTTTATATTCATATATACGTAGCTTGATCGATCCTCTATGGAATTCGGATCAAATTTTTTTCGTATATTGCTTCCGCTGCGCCTTCGTTTTAGGCACCGAATCCCAACAGTGGTATCGGAGTAAGGTCTTGCGGTCGTATATACGATATTTAGCATTTGGAATGCTTGATTAAATATTTTTGTGATTTGGAATCACAAGTGTTTAATTTGTTGTTTTAATTGTTCGTCGGAAAAATTATTTTTCATGTTTTTATGTTACTATATAAATGCATTTTATTTATTAAAACTGATTTATATATGTGATATTAAAATTAGAAAAATATAAATTTTGAAATCAGGACAAAAACGAGCCGAGTTAGTTGCACCGCACTTAAAGTCGCCGGAAGTCGCCGAGAAGCCCGGCAGAGCCGCCAGATCGGGCAAGCAAATGCCGAGAGGGTCGCTGTTTGGCCATGGCCCGGCAGGGCCGCTGGCCGTGGGCCGGCTCCGGTTTTTTGTTCAACTCCGCTTTATTTTATGTTTCGATATATTAATTTCCCGCATTTTAAATTAGATCTAATTTGACTAAATATAATACTTGGTATGTTATTTTGAGGAAATTAATTATTCAAATATTTATATCATCCTGATTATACGAACGAATTAAAATTACCGTGTTTGTAAATTAATCGATTAATTCTATTAGTTAGTTAATTTTATATATTGGTTAGATCAACATATTGAATTACTTATTTCCGCTTATTTAGTATTTATCGATAAATGCTAGTGAATGGTGATGTAGTTCATGGACTTAGTTTTGAATCGTTTGTTTTCGATTGGGTTGTAAAGGGCATTTTGAGCATATTTATATTACTAGAGAAATGTGTATTTAGAATGCAATTTCAATGTAAAATTTATATGTAATGATGAAGACTGGAGGAAGACCCGTTCGAGAAGATCAAGGTTCAAGACCGAGGACATGTAATTAGATTACGATGTTTTTAATTCTAGGAATGGTCCATGAACCACATGTTGGTAGCAACTAGGTTGTGAATGTTTTATTCATATGGTATGAATGCTGCAAATGCGCTTAAATGAATTAATGTGCAAAGTGTAACATTAATCGTGAAAATTCTCCCACGGCAAAATATTAAGTTTTAAAAGGTTTCGAGATTTTCCTTCCTCCATCGAGCTTTTGGAAAATTGAAATCCAAACCGGATGTGCTATGCTTTCGAGTTATGGGGTAGTCGTTCGGGAAGGGTCGATAAATTCCGTAAGTGCATTGGATGCCTTCGGTTGGAGCAAATTTTATCCCTAGAAACCTGTTCAGTTTCCGGATAAGATTCAATTGTGAAACTGATTAGCGTTGATAGTATAAACTTAACTTTTTCACGAACTATAGAAATCGTATAGGTTGAGGGGAGTGAACAAGGGAAAAAAGATGATCGAATCATCCATTAGATGGGTTGGTGTTGGACACCACTTTATGAAGATTAATAGACTGTAAAACCCGCTCGCTGCCCTCTATTAAAATTCATAAAACTTGATCACCACTATGAAGTAAAGCGAACAAGTACTTCCGGAATTCACAAGGGAGTGTGTTATTCCGATAAAAGTAGTGGAGGCTAGGTTAAAAGAATATAATGGACCTTAATTCTAAACTCAGATTATAATTGAAGGAGTCACTAGTAAATCTGTCGTACTTAACGCAGACAAACAAAATATCAACTCTTAAAATGACAATGAACCCATTTTCAATTCTACTCGAACAGAACACCTTAAATGGGCCTAACTTTGTGGATTGGCTCCGCAACCTGATGATAGTCCTTAGTATGGAGATGCTAGGATATGTCTTGGAGGAGGACATTCCGGCGGCTCCGGTGCAGACCAGAGCCAGTCAGGAAGATGTTGAAACCATGAAAATTGGGTTAAGGATGATATTAGAGTCCGTGGATATATGATGGCCTCTATGTCTAATGAGCTTCAAAGAGCTCATGAGAAAATGACTTCTGCTAGGCAGATTTTACCTCACTTAACCGATCTTTATGGTGAGCACAGTCGAACTACTAGATATGAGATATCTAAAGAGCTTTTCGTGCCAAGATGAAGGAAGGTGCGAAAGTCGGGACCATGTCCTCAAAATGATCTCTATGATTGGGATATTGGAGGCTCTTGATTTTAGGATGCATACTTCTCTACAAACCGACATTATCCTGCAATCTCTTCCTCATTCCTTATCATCGTTTGTTATGAATTTCAAATGCAATGAGATTGCTTGTAATTTAGCAGGGTTGATGAACAAACTTGTAACCACTCAGTCTCAGATGAAGACTCCGCGGATGAAGGAGTCTGCTCTTGTGATTTCTTCTGGATCTCGGGGGTCCAAGAATAAGAAGAAAAACACCAAGAAGCAGATGGGTCCACAAAGCAAGGACTTTAAGAGAAAGGGCGAGGCCCCGATAGTTCCGAAGCTTCATGGCAATTCAGGTGCGGAACTTCTAGTTTAGAAATGAATTGTTCTGCTACCGTATTTTCTACTTCTTGTATACTGGATTCAGGTGCTAGTTCTCACATTTGTACCGTTAATCAGGATCTAGAACAAAGTATAAAACTTGGAGCTGGGGAAGTAATGATTATTGTCGGAAGTGGGCATAAGAACATTGTATCCATTCTGGTCATGGATCGGAAAGGCTTTTCATTTTTCATTGGTGATGGTTCCTGCAAAATTTATTTTCAAAATAAACTAGTAGGCACTGCCACATTGTTAAATAGATTGTATCATCTAAACCTAAGCAACAAAGTCGTTGTGAATACTATGACTAGGAAGCATGGTAGAGATGAAACTAATCAAGTCTTGAAATGGCATCTTAGACTTGGTCATGTTGGTCAGACCAAGGTTTACAAAATGGAAAAGGATGGACTTATGGGTCCATTGGGGTCGGATCCCTTTCCAACTTGTGAATATTGCCTTAAAGCCAAAAGAAAGACCGATGGGGATAAGTGGATCTACAAGAGAAAGACTTATGGGGATGGCGAGGTTGACACCTATTAGTCCAGGCTTGTGGCAAAGGGTTATACCCAAAAAGAAGGGATTGATTACCATGATACCTTCTCGCCCGTAGCTATGATCAAGTCGATTTGCATGATGCTTGCTATAGATGCCTACCACGAATATGAGATATCGCAGATGGACATAAAGACGGATGTCCTTAATAGATTCCTCGAGGAGGAAATCTATATGGAGCAGCCTAAAGGTTTTATGTTCGAGTTCGATATTTATAAGGTCTGTAAGCTTCAGCGTTCCATTTATGGACTGAAGCAAGCTTCGCATAGTTGGAACATTATAGTATAGTTTATATAATAATGAAACTATTGAAACACGAAATACCTCAATGAGAGAACCAATGATTGTAGCAGCTAATTAGCCTATAAGGTTTGCAACCATATCCTCAAATAAAACCACAGTAATTTCATCATTTGATTAAGAACCTGTTGCTATAACCTTGAGCCTGAACCTTTTTTATTCATCATATGCTAAGATATGTTTCTAAAATAAAGTTTAAAATAACTTAAACTGAATCTTATTCCCTTGGTACAATTGACTTCATTTTAAGTCCGAACTTTGGATTGGGACAGATTTCCCCAGCCTTTTTGTCTCCAGTATTTGTCTTGCAATGCATGCATGAATCATAGTACCATGTATCTCCAATGTCAGTGAACTTGGCAAAGAGAATATCGGACCCAGACTAGAAAATGTTGAAAAATAAAAGTAATTAAATAAATCAAAGATATTATAAATAAGATACAATAGATTTATTTACCTCAAATAAGATACAATTTGATTTATAATTAAGGTTTGCAACCATATCCTAAAATAATTTAGAACCCGTTGCTATAACCTTGAGCCTAACCTTTTTATTCATCATATGCTAAGATATGTTTCTAAAATAAAGTTTAAAATAACTTAAACTAATCGATTACCTTGGTACAATTGACTTCATTTTAAGTCCGAACTTTGGATTGGGATGCATTTCACCTTTTTGTCTCCGCCTTTGTCTTGCAATGCATGCATGAATCATAGTACCATGTATCTCCAATGTCATGAACTTGGCAAAGAGAATATCGGACCCAGATCGAAAATGTTGAAAAATAAAAGTAATTAAATTAAATCAAAGATATTATAAATAAGATACAATAGATTTATTTAACTCAAAGCCTTTCTTGATCTCGTGAAGTTGTCCTGTGTCTGGCCCATGTTCAACCATTCATCCGATTTTGGTGTACGGGTTTCATCAGAATGTGATCGATCTACTAACTGAATCATTTTCTGACATTTTCTTCCTATATTACGGCTATATTAGTTTAAAAACAATGTTTTGTTACTAAAAAACATAGAGCGATAATCCAAAAATACTTATATACTAGTATGTTTCAAAGATTTCATATTGGAGTCTTCAAACTCAGGTAAATCTCCATTTATGAGCATCTTGGTGGCATGCATAGTGGTTTGCACACGTAGCTCTTCTGTTAGAATTGGCGTGATTTTATTAGTGCATTTTTAAAATAAAGAACTTAACATTAAAATTATTATTAATAGCTGATGACGATGAGTGACTACCTTGCCAAATGGACTTGCGTGCAAATTGCAGTGCTATAGTAAGCCCGTTTGCAAGCTTATCATTTTTAGGTGCTATTTCTAGAAGCCTGTCCGCGTAGGACTCCTATAGAACCACTTTTAGGCAAACATTCCTACATTAATATTATATAGTTTAAAATTAAAATGTAATAGTAAAAATAACTATTCAAATTAGAAAAAACAGCAAAATTAAGTTATATATCGTTGTAACCTTTCATCTTGAATGTGATGTCTAACTTTCGAGCATGTGCCTTATCGACATAAATGATGTTGCCCATTCTTATAATACGTCATATTATATCTGAAAATAATGATATTATTCAGCATAGTAATATTTGTTAGGAGATTTTAAAAATATAGTAGTATACAACCTACCAATAAAATATTTCCCATTAAAGGAAGGAATGTCATCAAAAGGAATTAGTGAAAGCCCATTTGATTGAATCCACACATCGGGCTTACACTTGAACACTTTTCTAGTGTAGTCGAATATCAATTTCACTGGGCATTTTGCATTGGCCTTGGTGTAACACCTCCAAGATATTCCGGGTATATTACAGTGCTGTGGACCCCTACATGGGACCCACCAAAGCAACTAATAATACCGCTGCCTAACCATCTCGGTTAGCGAGAAAACAAACATCACCAAGACGAAAATTAAATAAAATGCCCGGTACAACCAGTAACCACACATCACTGAAAATCACAAATACAATTTAGTATACAATCCATATTCCAATTAAAACGCCTAAGTACTCGCGAGTACTATCTATCAGTTTACAAGTTTGAAAAAAAACGTTTAAAATGGACAACTAGAATAAAGGGACTCATTTGCACATGTCAACAACTCTGGCCAACATCCTTGTACTACTCTAGAGCCCGCTCGACCGGCTGAACGCAACCTGAATTTTATAACACAAATTTCCCCAAAATGGGTCCCCAAAGGGGTTAGTAATTACGCTAGTACAAGTAATCAAGGCAAATCATTCGCTACACATCTCATAGTACATGCATCAAATTGTTCAAAATCAAGACATGTCTTTTCCCTAAAACAAACAAATAATAATCACATTCAAAATCGCCAGACCGGCTAAACCACTGGTCCCATCCGAGGCCTCTATGCACCTTCCCGGACTGGCCATAGTTACAATCATGCACATGACTCGCCTAGGTCCGGGGCTAAACCGCTGGTCCTATTCGAGGCCTCTATGGACCCTCCCGGACTGGCTATCCAAACAAGCTCAGAATCAGAGCGAAATCACAAATTCTTTCGAGGCCCCGTCGAACCCTCCCGGAGTGAGCAAATCACACACATATACATTACCATTCCATGTAAAGCATAAGGGTTTCACAAGAATACTGTAACACCCCCAAGTTATTCAGGGTATATTACAGCGCCGTGAGCCTCGCCATGGGACCCACAAGGCTATTTATACACGGAACTATGAACTTTGACCGAGAAGGTCCAAGTACAATGAAATGGAAGACAATAAAAATGGTATTCAAAACCATATCCAATACATCCGAGTAAAACACATCACAAATCAATACCATGACAACACAGGCCGAAACATCGAGGAAACCGAAAACAGTACTCGAGTATTCAAAAACCATTCAAGTACAACAATAATGAATGGAGGAAATACAAAATATAACCAGAGACAAGACACAAGATCACACTTGCCCATCATCTTCGTGCCGACCCGGTACATGTCTATCCCATTCTCCTGGATCCTGAAATACATGAAAGGTACTTCCCCCATAAAGGGGTTAGCCGTCGAATAGCTAGTACAAGTATATCGAATATGAAACACAAGACTTCGACAATAAAGTAAATGTAATCATCATCTCATCAACAAAAGACTAGTATTTCTAATAACTAAATCTCATAGCATCACATTCAATACATAAAAGATTAATCGCCGCACCAGAGGCTACGGACCTCAGGGACCCGCCAATCCATCTCAGAGTGGATATAAACTATTATACAATTCATATATCTTACTTTCAAAGTCGAGAACGTACAATCATAAACATATACTTGCCTTTTAGACATCGAGAATCAGAAGGAAAAGAGTATAAGTTCGGTAGGTCCAAGAACGCACTTCCGGCACCTAAACGATTCGTAAGGAATACGATAATCGATAATCCATACTCAAATCACACGAAGAAACTCCCGAAACCCGCCTATGATTCACGAAACTATGAGGAAAATCTACTAGAGGTTTGAAAATCACCCAAACCCTCTCAAGACCGAACAAGGATAAAACAATCCCTATAATAGTAAGGGAAACGTGTAACACCCCCAGAGCCATCCAGGAATATTACAGCGCCGTGGGCTCCGAGATGGAACCCACAAGGCTAATAGACATTTTTGCAAACATTTATAAATGCCCAAAAGGCTATCGACAGTACTATCTTTTAAAAACATTTAAAGACTTGATAAAATCCATTTATCAAAACCATCATAAAATCTCATTCGAAACTACAAGGCCCGAAATGCCAAAACTCAACAGTTTAGAAATCGATTTTCCAATGTAACTTAAGTTACCAGATAACGACAGGTCATTTAAAAATACTCACACAGCTGAAATGGCAATAGTTAAAAGTACTCGCCGCGGAATACAACAACTAATTAAAGTACTTGATTCACAAACATATGCCACGGCCAGTATCCTCTGGGAAGCTCATCTCTCCACGACCGCTACAAGCTCGATATCCGAAGAACCTAAAAAGAAAGCCCACGATGGGGTCAGCCATAATACTCAACAATGATAATGGTCACATCACATCAATAATTACATACCAATGAAATACTAAGTAAGAATACTACCAATGTACTCTTACCACCATAACTTTGCCAAAATTCACATCTCGTATTCTCAGCAACACGATAAGCTCATACCTAAACATCTGTACTGTACTTCAAATAATACCCAAGGCTCTCAAAACATCATCATAACCCACTGTTACGAAATCTATTAACTCTGTCCAACCCAATCCATCGGGTAACCTCATCACATCTCAACACGATAATCAATTGTCCATCAAAAGACAATTACCAAAGGGAATACGGAACATACCTCAAGATGCACAATACCACGACACTCATGTTAGTCTAATCCGAGATCAGATCAATGAAACATACAGACACAGTCCTAACAAAAGACCTACAAATGCATACTCACATGACAACGTCAATATGCTCAAAACAAGAACAACAATGTATACTCAATGGAAATCCCATGATCCAAAGACCCATCAAAGATAGATCCCAAGATGATCCTACTAGATCAACACGAGGTGGATAACCAACAATATACATATGCACAACAACAACAACAACAACAACAACAACAACAACAACAACAACACATGGTAAAACCAACGATGCGAATCCACATGATTTAATCGACACAACACAGGTAATCCAATGATCTAGCGCCCATCAAAGATAGATCCCAAGATGATTCTCGTTTAACAACACGAGGTGGAAAACCCGTCCAATGATCCAATACCTCAGCATAGATCACATGATCCCATCGGATCAACACAACACACACAATACGACTATGCATACACATATGCAAATCAACATGTTCATCAACATGAACAACATATGAATCAATAACATGAACGACACTATGCATGATCGAAATCATCCACATTAAACCAAAATCAGATTAGGATACTTGCCCCGAGTCCTTCGAGAGAAAGCTCAATGTCAAAACCATCACCGACGATTATCCTCAATGTTCGACAATCCAATATACCACGGACCATAGATAATTCACATCCTCGTATTTACCATGATGTACCCTCGATACCAAGTATACCAATAACAAATGTAAACTATACACAATATGATTTAACTCCCAAAAATCGGAAAACCACATACAATCCAAATCTCCAGAGTTAATAATTATAATCATCGCTATACGAATTATAAATGAATGAAACTGAAACCATTCAGTAAATATTATACACTGAGCAAGTAATAACTTGCCTCGATATCGATGAAGCCGTTACCAATTCCTTGTCGTTGTCTATAAGTTCCTCAGCCTCGATCAATGCAATCCATGAGCATCATTGAACATGACCGCAACACACTTTTCTAAGCGATGATCAATTATCATAACCTATTGCAATAATCAATAAACAACAATCCAATAACAATTAATGACCGACATATCCACCAATCAACCTCAATGGTTCAACGACACCTCGATCATATACAAAACCAAATAGTATAACTGAAACCATTACGAACTCATATCCACCATACGAACCGAAATCCGATAATTAACAATCAATATAACCGATCAACAAACTCAAGGATTTCAAAATATCTCGATTAGACACAAGCCCGAACAATCCAACTCAAAAAATTACGAATTCACAACCAAAATACGATTACATATACGGATGCAAAGGAAATCATATTCGATGATCAATCACAATCTTTTCGGATTCAAAATTGTTATCATGATTCGTATTTCATCAAGAACATATGAATTCTTACACTACCATCAACATGACTTAACGAACATTCGATCTTCATATCTAAAAATACCGATAGTTCAACATACGATCGTCTTGCTATGTTCTATTTATCAAGAGTTCCTCAAGAACACTAAGTGATTCGAAACTATGTTCATAGCCATCAAAACAACATAATCCGATAACCTTTAGCGTGTAGATAATCATCCAACTCATAATCCAAGCCATGTATCATCATATTCTTCAATATACACTTCTCATAACATTAAGAATCATATCAACACCACTATAATTATCATCATACGAATCAAATACATATAACAATACCAAGAATCCGAAATCAAGGTGTAGAGTTCAACAACATACCTCAAGAACATGAACAACACCATCAAACGCCTCAAGGATCATTGATATCTTCATATCCAAGCCTCAAATCCATGTTTCCAAACTTATATCCAATATAGAAGAGGTTTATTCTCACTAACACACCCAAAAGGACGAAGTTTGGAGGAAGGCATTGTTTTTCTCTCGTGAAGAAATGAAAGGCCGAACCTTCATTTATAATCTGCATAGCTCGTTACGTATGTTGTCAATCAACATTAACGTATGTAATGCTTTCTTACGTACGCTACAGGTCCTTCATAGCGTACGTAACATCATTCCAGAGCTCTCTGCCTTGTTTTGTTCGATCACTTATGTACGTAATGCATAGGCT
The DNA here is from genome assembly GCA_033398695.1 of Orobanche coerulescens. Taxonomy (NCBI): domain Eukaryota; kingdom Viridiplantae; phylum Streptophyta; class Magnoliopsida; order Lamiales; family Orobanchaceae; genus Orobanche; species Orobanche coerulescens. The sequence continues at coordinate 114,924,385 of CM065815.1, read as the reverse complement.
ATAATGTACGTAATACATACGTTGACTTGATACAGTAAATATCTATTTAGCGTACGTAACGGGTAGTCCATAATGTACGTAATACATGACATTGACTCGCCCGCCCACGTTCTGCGCCAAAAGCTTCCGACCACAGGACCCACCAGTCGGCCATAGCCTGATCCAGTATGATTCCCTTCATAACGTATGTTATGTACTCTACGTAATGTACGTTACGTCTGTGTCTTAGCGCATTTAAAGCTTCTATGCTTGACAAGGTCCTCTCTGATCAGCCAACTATATCTCACCTGATACTTTAACGTACGTAATGATATAATGTTAATGTACATAACCGTTTGAGATTAACATACGTAAGCTCATATGCTTAACGTACATTATGGCTTCTATACTTAGCCATTTACACTAATCTTGCTCGTCGTCTCAGTATACCGAATACGTATACACAACACACTATATCCTCAAATACAATTTTCGATCAAGTATGACAATTATACTAATACAAATGTCTCAGCCCTTCATTTATTTTATCCATATTGCATGATTCCACACTGTACAACATAACTCGGATAAAATAATATTAAAAACAATAGTAGAAATTCTGGATATTACAAAACGTGGGTACGGGGTAGATACATCATAATCTCAAAGATCTCAAGCTCCAAAATGGATAAATCGAACGAATCTAAGGAAATCCCTAAAAATTCCCAAAACTAGGGTTCTAAGGATCTTACATTAATTTGGAGGATACAAATGGATTAGATGTCGTGTAATCTTTGTTATCCAACCAAATATGATGATAGTTGAAGAAAGACCGCCCAAATCGCCTCTCCCGAGCTCTCCCATCGAATGAGTGAAAAGGATGAAAATGACAAGTGTAGGGGCCGACCGCCCCTTATATAATACGCCAGTTAGCGTGCGCTAAAAATCGGGTTAACTTGCGCTAATGGGGTCACCCGATAGTCCAAAGGGCTTCAGGCCGAGACGTTAGCGCACGCAACTACACCTTAGCGTGCGCTAATCGTATCCCGCAAAATTCCAGCTCACTACCTAACTCCGCTAGCGTGCGCTACGATCGTCACTAGCGCGCGCTACGCAACAACTATAGCGTACGCTAGCCGCCGCCTAGCGTAAGCATTTGCTAGTCCATAAAGTAGAAATACCCCACCGCATCTCGCCACTCACTCATTAGCGACGCTACGGCGATGTTAGCGTGCGCCATCAACACGAATAGCGTTCGCTAGCTAGTCCAGAGGCGTAACCGCCATCGCTCCGCCATGCTCCGAACGTTAGCGCATGCTAAGGCTCAAAGGTAGCGTGCGGTACTCAAGTAGAAATAGCGTGCGTTAGCCTAGGCCTAGCGTGCGCTTTCTACTCGTCCCAAAACACCGCCGAAAGGTCCACCAACACGATCATGATCCAAAAAGGTACAAAACTCTAAATCAACATCGACAACATCTCAAAGTGTTTACAGAGCGACAAAAGAGGAAGAACGACAAGGTCAAACATTCAATAAAAAGTACGGTATTACATTTTACCCTCTAAAAGAAGTTTCATCCCAAACTTAAGAAATAAAAGTTCGGGGTAATCTGCCGCATCTTATCTTACATCTCCCAAGTCGCCTCCTCGACTCCATGTCTCGACCTTGCACTTTAACTAACGGAATGGTTTTGTGCCAAGATGCTTCTCACGAAGTTCAAGGATCTTCATCGGCCTCTCCGAAAGGTAACATCCTCGCCACGCGATCTCACTATAATCGATAACATGACTTGATCCGCACGACTTTCTCAACTCATACACATGAAAACACTATGGACATGATTCAAAGTCGGAGGAAATGCCAAGCGATAAGCTAAATCTCCAACCCCGTCTAAAATTTCAAAAGGTCCGATATACCTCTGACTAAGTTCCCCTTTTCCCGAAGTGGAAAACTCCTCCGTCGGTGACACCTTAAGTAGAACATGGTCTCCCACTTCAATTCTATAGCCGACGACGGTATCGCATAAGATTTCTGACGGCTCGGGCGCTAACAACCGGTCCCGATAATAGAAATCTTCTCCTTAGTCTCCAACAACATGTCCTGGCTCGCTCGACTAGCTCTGTAGCCTCGTCCAAACATAATGGCGATCTACACCACCTACCATAAAGTTCCTCGAATGGTGCCATTTCGATCGACGTATGCTAACTATTATTGTAGGAAAACCGATCAATGGGAAGTGAAGCTCCCAATCATTACTCCAGTCTATGGCACAAGCCCGCAACATATCCTCCAACATCTGAATCATCCGCTCCTTCTACCCGTCTGACTGAGGGTGAAAAGACGTGCTCAATCTCAACTTGGTGCCCAAAGCCTGATAAACGGCCTGCCAAAAATGCAATACGAAATGACCATCTCGATCGGAAACAATGGTCTTAGGGGCACCATGCAATCTCACGATCTCAGCTATGAAAGTTCGAACCAATCTCTCCGGTCCCCAAGTATCCATAATACCTAGGAAGTGTGCAAACTTGGTCAACCGATTGACGATTACCCAAATCATATTCATTCCGTATCTAGTCCTCGGCTTCCCCGTGATAAAATCCATAGAGATATCTTCCCACTTCCACTCGTAAATGGGAAGCGGCTTCAACAATCCTCACGGTCGTTGATGTTCAATCTTGACTTGTTGACACATCATGTAACGCCCCGATTTCGCATATACATTTATTATGAATTATAGAAAACATGTTCAATTTTATTAAATTAATGCCCGAATAATTTTATCATTTAATCCAGTTTTATTTCATGATCATGCAAATCTATTTACGTCATTTTAATTCATGTCAAGTCATGCGATTCGTTCGATTCATTTCTCATTTTTTTTTCATGGTTTCATCTCGTCATTTCTAGGCCCGAGTCAAATTTTAAATAATATTAATTATGCCCAAAATATTATTTAGCTGATTACTATAATAATTATTATTATGAATAATAATATTTCTATTATTATAGTTATCATTATTATTTTAGTTTTATGTAAGCCAACTATTTAATTAGTCCAATATTATTATTATTATTCTTATTATTAATATTAATATTATTGTCTATTAATTTAATGGCTCAAGTCTTTTCTTAGCCTAATTCAGATTTTCTTTTAAAAACCTAGCCCATAACTTTTATACCCTAAACCCTAATCTATACAAAGATAAATACCGTATTCCTACCGCAATCGATCCTACCAAAATACATAATACTTCTCCCTTCCTCCTACAAATCATTCCACTGCACTCGCCTTCTCATACATCTCATCTTCCCAAAGAAAGGTAAACAATCTTCTACAACCCTTTCTCTAATATTAGTAATCCTTTTTGTCAGTTCTCTGATTATTTTTCTCAAACCATGTTTTATGAACAATTGTTCAAATTATTTTTATTTCACGTCAAAGTATGTTTTTATTTAATGGTGGCATGAGAATATTACTTGCGATTATTAAGTTTATTTTTCTTAAAAATGTATTTCCGCTGCAAAATTCTTATTTATTCTTCTTAAAATTAGAAGAATTATTATTTTAGAAAAGTGCTCGCTACATAAGTGGTATCGGAGCGGGTCTACGATTCTGTAGACTCATTAAAATGGTCTCTTTTTCTAAACTGAAATTTCATTTCGCAAGTAGTCAAATATATTTAGCAATTATGATCATCCACCACTGTCGCTCCACGTCGACTCCAAGATACATTAAGTTATTATTATTCATTATGTGATAAATGCAGTTTCCCAGATCAACCATGATTTATGTATTCAGATGCATCTTCAGTCTATTTTGAACATAAGAATTTTATGATAAAGTATTTGGGCATGAAATTATTTTCTTATAAATTCATAAGTATATGTGTGACATGCGTAAATCATCATTGCTAGAAATCTCTAGTTCTCAACCCATAGATGTAATGTAATTCTTCATCTTATTCATCTCTCTCATTGGACAAGTACTGAGGGATCATTGAGTATGATATGCCTTAGGATAATGGCAACTCATAGACGTGGACGCCCAACTAACTGAGGTGGAGATAATCTCGGTGGTGAGAATGCCAACTTTGGTGGTGGTGACGGAGGTCAGGATAACTACAACAATAATGTGCCAACTCCTAATCAGGCACAAGTTGTGCAATAGTTCCGGTGTTTCACCCCACCATCATTCAATGTTCGAGAAGGACCAGCCTTTAATGATGAATAGAGCATGTCACTCGAGCCCACCGTTGAGCTAAATGGGTGAACGCATGCGCAGAGAATTCTTTGCAGCCAAGACCAAATGGTGGAGGATGTTGGACACTGGTGGATAAGCTATTGGAGTTTGAGACCGACGGCCCAGCATGCTGCATTGACTTGGTATCGGTTCAAGAAAATAGTGATGGAGCCGTACTACCCACAGCATTACCGAGAGAAAATGGAGAGAGAGTTTTGAAATCTCGAACGAGGAAGAGAATTTGACGCTAGCCTGTATTTGATTAACTCGATGGATTTTGACGTGATCCTTGATATAGACTGGCTCGATAGACATGATGCCGATATAAGGTGCCGTGAGAAGACGGTAACATTGAGGTGTTCTGAAGGCGAGTCGATCACTTTTTATGGTACTAAGAGTAGGACAGTACCCAGAGTAATCACTGCCACGAAGGCACTGAGAAGTCTAAGGAAGGAGAAATGTCAGGGTTACTTGGTGAGTTTAGTCGACACTCGTACTAATGAGGTGTCCCCTACCGACGTACCTATAGTACAGAGTTTTGGATGTGTTTCGTAAGATTTGCCGGGAGTCCCACCCGACCAACAAGTGGAGTTTAGTATTGATTTGGTTCCTGGGGCAGCCCCAACATCCAAAGCGCCATATAGAATGGCTCCGAGGGAACTTCAAGAATTGAAGGTCCAAATTCAAGAGTTGCTGGAGCTCGGATTTGTTCGTCCTAGTGTCTCACCATGAGGTGCACCAGTGTTGTTTGTAAGAAAGAAGGATGGGTCACTTCGATGTGTATAGATTACCGAGAGTCGATCGACTCACTGAAGAATAAATACCACGCCGAGAATCGAGGATCTATTCGATCGCTTGAGGGGAGCCGAACCTTTAGAACCCAAGTATGGACATTTTGAATTTGTAGTGATGCCATTTGGTCCGAGTAATGCACCAATAGCCTTTATGGATTTGATGAACACGGTGTTCCAACCTTACTGATAAGTTCGTGATCATCTTCATAGATGACATCTTGGTGTATTCTAAGGACAAGGAACAACACCAAGAGCATTTGAGGGTTACATTAGAGACACTTCGCAAATAGAAGTTGTATGCCAAGTTCAAGAAATGTGAGTTTTGGTTAAACAAAGTCGATTCCTCGACATGTGGTGACCTCAAAAGGAATTGAGGTAGATCCCGATAAGGTTGTAGCAGTGAGTAGTAGTGAATTACCCAAGAATGCGAGCGAAGTTCGTAGCTTTCGGGCTTAGTCAAGCTATTATAGAAGATTTATCAAGGATTTTCTAAAATCGCTACTCCTATGACCCAATTAACAAGGAAGGGCGTGAGGTTTTAATAGAGTGAGAGATGCGAGGAAAGTTTTCAAGAGTTGAAAAGGAGACTAACCTAGGCACCAGATAACGATTCCCGATCCGACTAAGACTTTGTTATTTACAATGATGCCTCAAAGCAGGGTTTGGGTTGAGTTTTGATGCAACATGGTAAAGTAGTAACCTATGCATCGAGACAGCTTAAACCACATGAGTTGAACTATCCAACGCATGATCTGGAGTTGGCTGCCGTAGTACATGCACTGGAGATTTCGCGCCACTATCTCTACGGAGGGAAGTATGAGATATGCACAGCACTATAAAAGTCTCAAGTATCTTTTCAAATGTATGATCTTAACATGAGATAAAGGCGATGGTTAGAATCGGTGAAGGACTATGATTGTACCATCCATTACCATCCTGCTAAGGCTAATGTGGTAGCCGATGCCTTGAGTAGGAAGACTAGAGGCGAGTTAGCTTGCTTGACCGATCAGAGAGTTTGATAAAGAAGTTCTCCGAGTTGAGGATTGAGGTAGTTGATTCTTCAAAGAGTTCGAAAGCAATCCTATCATCTTTGGTCTTGCAACCAAATTTGAGGGATAAGATTAAGGAGGCTCAACCACGTGATAAGTTTTTGTTTAAGATGAAAGATCGAGCACAAGATGGGAGTATTGAGAAATTTATCGTTGCCCCAGATGACGTCTTGACTTACGATAGGAGGTTATTTGTTCCTAAGGATCCATCTCTTAGGAGGCAAATCCTTGAAGAAGCTCACAATGCACCATACTCCGCCCACCGGGGAGGTACAAAGATGTACCACGACTTGAACAAGTTCTTTTGGTGGAAAGGAATGAAACGGGACATTGGTGTATTTCTAGAGAGGTGTATGATATGTCAGCAAGTGAAGGCAGAACTCCAACGGACAGGAGGTTTACACCAACCATTGGAAATCCTACAATGGAAATGGGAGCATATCACAATGGATTTCGTGGTTGGTTTGCCACGAACAGTGAGGAAGAACGATGTTATATGGGTGATAGTAGATCGCTTGACGAAGTCATCTCACTTTCTACCTTTGAGGATGACTTATAGTATGGAACAATATGCATGGATTTATATTCGGGAGATTTTGAGGCTACATGGTGTTCCATTGTCAATCGTATTGGATAGAGATCCGCGATTTATGTCGAAATTTTGGAAGAGTCTTCAGAGTGCATTGGGCACTAAGTTGAATTTCAAGATCGCATATCATCCGCAAACCGATGGTCAATCAACTGACTATCACACTTGAGGATTTGTTGAGGGCATGTATTCTTGATACCGTGAGAATTGGGAAAATATTTTGCCGTTAGTAGAGTTTGCTTATAACAATAGTTACCAAGCAACTATACAAATGTCCCCGCATTTGAGGCCCTCTACTAAGGAAATGCGGATTGCCCCTTTATTGGAGTGAGGTTGAGAAGGAAAAATTTTGGGTCCGTAATTGATCGGCAGATCAGAGAAGATAGTCAAATCGGCGTAATTAAGATCACGGGATCGCAGAAGTCTTATGCCGATAAATGACGGAAAGATATCCAATTTGAGATCGAGAAAAGGTGTTCTTGAAGGTAGCTCCGATGAAAGGTGTGATACGATTCGGTAAAAAGGGAAAGCTACATCCTCATTATATCGGACCTTTGAGATTTTGGGTCGTGTTGGTGATCTTGCTTATAGTTTGGCATTACCATTGGAATTATCGGGAGTGCATAATGTCTTTCACACCTCCATGCCGAGAAAGTACATACATGATCCTGATCACATATGCAATTTCAAATAGTTGCATGTAGCCAAGAATCTGACTTATGAGGAGGTACCTACAGCTGTTTTGGAGCATAAGGTATATCAGCCATTAATAAAGAGGTTAAATTGGTAAAAGTTCAATGAAGTCACATGGACCAAATGAGGCAACTTGGGAACGTGAAGAGGAGATACGTCTAAGTATCCAACATTCATTTTTCAAAGTACGGAACTTAATTTTCGAGGACAAAATTTGTTAAAGCGGGTAGGTTGTAATGCCCCGATTTCGCATATACATTTATTATGAATTATAGAAAACATGTTCAATTTTATTAAATTAATGCCCGAATAATTTTATCATTTAATCCAGTTTTATTTCATGATCATGCAAATTCATTTACGTCATTTTAATTCATGTCAAGTAATGCGATTCGTTCGTTTCATTTCTCATTTTTTTCATGGTTTCATCTCGTCATTTCTAGGCCCGAGTCAAATTTTAAATAATATTAATTATGCCCAAAATATTATTTAGCTGATTACTATAATAATTATTATTATGAATAATAATATTTCTATTATTATAGTTATCATTATTATTTTAGTTTTATGTAAGCCAACTATTTAATTAGTCCAATATTATTATTATTATTCTTATTATTAATATTAATATTATTGTCTATTAATTTAATGGCCCAAGTCTTTTCTTAGCCTAATTCAGATTTTCTTTTAAAAACCTAGCCCATAACTTTTATACCCTAAACCCTAATCTATACAGTATAAATACTGTATTCCTACTGCAATCGATCCTACCAAAATACATAATACTTCTCCCTTCCTCCAACAAAGCATTCCACCCGCACTCGCCTTCTCATACATCTCATCTTCCCAAAGAAAGGTAAAAATCTTCTACAACCCTTTCTCTAATATCGTAATCCTTTTGTCACTGGTCCCGCTGAATTTCTATTTCTCGTAAACCACTTTGCTCACCATTAACTCCATCTCGATTGTTTCAATCTCTAAGTCGATTTCACCAAAACCCGATCAATCATGAACATCCCTAAATTTGAACCCCTTAAAAGGACCAACAACCAATCGAACTAGAAAATTTACTCGACTCAAATGAGTTCATCCCCATTTCAGCAATTTGTAATCGATTCACTAATCCAGACAAATCATACCCGAATTGTTTTCAAATTCACTATTGCCACCTACCGGATCGAAACAAGCCAACTAGACACCACCCAAAAAAAAATTCCCAACCACACCACCATCTCCTCATCGCCGAAGTTTAGCCGCCGCGCCCATCTCGTGCCGCCTAACGCCGCGCGAACCCACCTCCAATGACCCACCAACCGGAGCACCGAATCCACCTTATGTCAATCCAAACAAAACCAAACCTCTAAACCTAACCCAAATCCGTAAACCACGAAACCTCCGCCATGTCCGCCGAAAATTTAGACAAACCCTAACCCATAGCCGACCTAAATCGCCGGAGGTCGCAAGTGCTACACCACCACCGCCGCGGCTTTCTATCATGGTCTTTTGTCATTGCCTTGTATCTGAGTTATGAGCCGCACTCTAATTCCCGAACCACGCGACGCCGATGAATTTCCTTCACCACCCACCGACGTGGTGGCGCCGTCAATATCCTCGATGGAACCATATTTGTGATGGTGTGTGTGTATCTTTGTGAGCCCTTAGAATTCAAGACTTCTTAATTTTAACCCAAATCCACTTTTTAGTGTATTTAATTTCACCTCATTTTTCCTAATCCTTTTTTTTAATTCCCAGCATTCAATATTTTAAAATCACCCTTACGGCCAAGCTTTTAACATGTTGACATTTTTAATTACTATTATTATTCACTTACAATTTAATTCTCACCATATGATAATAATAATTTTCTCGTTATTATTAATTGTAGATAATAATAAGAATTTACGGGCCTAGAATTGTCGAGTCAAGCATTTCATCACATTCAAGTTCAGAAATGCAATTTATCCAGGTGTGGGGATTTATTATGCTCTTGTTTATTTTAATTGCTTTATATATTGTCTCGTATGTGCACTTGAAATCAGTCAGAAGCACTTAAATATGCAATCAGTAAGAAGCACTTAAATGTGTAACCAGTCAGAAGCACTTAAATGTGCAAATCAGTCAAAAGCACTTAAATGTGCAAATCACCAAGCACTTAATTGTGCATAAAGCCTTCTGCCAGCCGACGGCTTTAATTTACTACCATGTTGTTTATACTTGCTAATATATTTAGTAATTAACGCTGATATATTGCGATTTCCATACCGAGCGAGTCGAAGCTCACCCCACTATTTACCCCACTCTCCACACGGGCCGATGCGGCCGGCATGGCCGGGACGGGCCGATGCGGGTCGGGACGGACAGAGACGGGCCGGCGCCCGGATGGAAAAGAAGCCTCTAGGAAACTCCTAGAAGGATGAAGTGCTTGAATGATATAGAGTATTCTAGATGATCGTACTTGTAGAATACTCTAGAATGTGTTTGTAAGTATTGTATGTATACTTATGCGGATGATTCTAGAGATAGGTTCTAGAATTAGTATCATGTAGATAGGTCTAGAACCCTCCAAATGAGGAGGTGGAGTAGAAGGTTCTAGGTTCTTAGAGTTGTATAAATAGGCTTGAGGTTGGCTCATTTGCTCCCAACCCTCAAAGACTCAACATTCTTGTGTTGTAAAGTGCTTGTGAAATAGTGAAGTTTTCTCTCAACTCCCAAGTGTTTAAACCCCTTCTAACACACTTAGCAACCGAGTGAGTTAGGCTTACTAGCTAGATCGAGGCAATTCTAGTCTAGTGCCGCACGGGTCCGAAGAGCTGAGTGCTCAAAACCCAACCCCGTGACAAGTGGTAATGTGAGCCACGCTAGTGGTTCAAGGAGCTTCCGCATTGAGATGTTGCCGAGAGGTTTTGTGCAAGGAGGACCGATGGAGACTACGCCCAGCCACACCAAAGTTCAACCCGCCAGAGAAGGACAAGTCCAGAAAGGGTCTAGTGGACAAGTCCGTGGAAAAGGTGTTGCCATGGAAGCACGAGTGGCTCACCGGAGGAAACCATGGGCGTACACGAGGATGCTCTCGAGGCATGGAGCAGAGTGGCCGATCGTGTGACGGAGATGAGCGAGTCGCTGGAGGAGCTTGAGAACCGGGTGACGGCACTTTAATGCGCTATGCGACGCGACTTGTTTGAAGAGATCCTTTAGCCGTCAGAAGTAGGTTCGGCCGATGATCGCGCCTTTCGAGAGGAGATCATAGGGAGGATCGAGACCATCAAGGAAGGATAGCACTGCACGAGTGGGCGATGGCCCACGGCAGGGACCACGGGTGCGGCACCCCATCGAATCGACATCCCCGCCGTGTTCGCTCCAAGGATCGCGAATGGTAGGAAAGTGGATGACTTCTCGTGGAACATGGAGCGTTACTTTGGTGCATCGGGATAGCAGATGATGCGACTCAAGCTGCGTGACGGCCCATTCTTTTTAGCCGATGTGGCGCCGTTGTAGGAGAAGGCGCGAAACAGAGATCGCGCGTGGTACATGTCGGATGGAGACATGGGAAGATTTCAAGGCCGAGTTCAAGCGGCGCTTTACTGGAGAATGTTGAGTTTGAGGTCCGGATAGGTCAAGGAGTTGACCCAAAGAAGGCGATCAAGGACTATGTGAATGAGTTCCAGAGATCGTGTTGGAGTTGCCTAGCCTTAGTGAGCAGTGAAGCTTTGTTCGCATTGGTGGATGGATCAAACCGTGGGCAAAGTTGAGGTGCAGAGGGCCAAGGCACGTAATGTGTCCAAGGCGATTGCGAAGCGAACGACCGATCGAGTTGAAACTATCCGGGAGAGCGAAGTCTAGAGGGACGAGGACGCATCGACGCAGGACAAGTCGTACTGGTAATGTGGATAGGGCGCGAGGATGGCTGTGCCCAAGGACGGCAAGGCCGTGGTGGACTCGACTTGCCATGGGTGCGGAGTGCACTCATTTCAGAGCAGCGTGTCCGAAGAAGAAGAAATGTGAGATTTGTCGAGCACGGAGCATTCGATGAGGCAATGCTCGGTTTCCGAGGGTAGCCGCCATGAAGTACACCAAGGCACGGACGATGCCGAGGGTGATGGGACATCGATGGCGCTTCAAATGTTGAACTCACCATAGGGATGGCATCGCGGGAAGGAGCACCGCTTGAGGGAAACTTGATGTATGCGACGGATCGATCAATGGGAAACTCACAAGGCGTTGGTCGACACAGGGACGATTATAACTACATTGACGAGGCCGGCACGAGGTTGGGGCTTCAGTCATCGAGGGACGGCTAGATGAAGTTGAATAATGCACCACCCGCTCGGGTTACAGGAGTCGCCAATGGGGTGCGACTAAAGATTGGCAAGTGGGAACCGCGCTGCACTTCAAGGTGACGAGCATGGATGATCGGACATAATACTGGTATGGACTTCCCGAGGAAGAACAATGTTGGCGTAGTTTCGCACAAGAGGGCGCAGACGTGTGTGATCAAGCCAAGCCGCAGAAATACGCTGACCACAGAGCCTTCGAGACAAGCTATGTTGGCACTCAAGTACGTGAGGAAGCTTGAGGAGGAGCCGAGTTACCACCTCGGGAGCCTGGTTCATCGAGGCCGCCACGCCGACGAGGACGCCGACGAAATGGGCGGGGAGAATGTCACGCCGACGCCGATGACGACAGTGTGCGCAGATGGTCGCACAGGTGCCGAGGGGCCGCACGAGTAGACGCCAAGGATGGCATCGGCCGCATGTGGATATTCACCTTCGGACGGCGTGATCGGACGAGAATCACGCAAGGAAACCGTGGGAGGAGCACGAATGCCGCCGCGGAAGCGGATCGCCCAAGGGGCATTGCGGATCGACATGTTCGGGATCGTCCGGCAGCGCAGGGGGCGCGGGCAAGGCCGGACGAGCAACGGTCGTGTGGGACAAGGCACGACGGGACAAGGCCGAGTCGGGGAACAAGACTCGAGCTGGGCGGCCGGACGCAGGCAAGAGATGTCGGGCGCGGCCGGCGTGCGTGGGCGCACACGCGAGATGCGAGAGAGACCCTCCCCCCAATAATAGGCTTAGACGGGAAAAGCCTTGTGGGGGCAGTGGACAGTGAAAAGTCAAGAGTCACTCGTAGGGAAGACTCGACCTAAGCAATAGAAGCGGACCGGATTGGTCCAGGAGGTTCGGGAAGAGTCCGAACATTGCGTAGACGGGCCCAGATGGTCGGGCCGAGACGGGCCGCAGAGGGCCGATGCGGGCCGGACGGACAGAGACGGGCCGGCGCCCGGATGGAAAAGAAGCCTCTAGGAAACTCCTAGAAGGATGAAGTGTCGAATGATATAGAGTATTCTAGATGATTGTACTTGTAGAATACTCTAGAATGTGTTTGTAAGTATCAGATGTATACTTGTGTGGATGATTCTAGAGATAGGTTCTAGAATTGGTATGATGTAGATAGGTATAGAACCCTCCAAATGAGGAGGTGGACTAGAAGGTTCTAGGTTCTTAGAGTTGTATAAATAGGCTTGAGGTTGGCTCATTTGCTCCCAACCCTCAAAGACTCAACATTCTTGTGTTGTAAAGTGCTTGTGAAATAGTGAAGTTTTCTCTCAACTCCCAAGTGTTTAAACCCCTTCTTACACACTTAGCAACCGAGTTAGTTAGCTTACTAGCTAGATCGAGACAATTCTAGTCTAGTGCCGCACGGGTCCGAAGAGCTGAGTGCTCGAAACCGAACTCCTCGTGATAAAGGCGCTAGCTAACACCTAGCGTGCGCTAACCGCTAGTTCGTGAGGCGTAATCAACTACCGCCTTTGCCATGCTCCGGAAGTTAGCGTGCGCTAAGGCTCAAAGTTAGCGTGGCGCTACTCAAGTAGAAATAGCGTGCGTTAGCCAAGGCCTAGCATGCGCTATCTCGCCCGTCCTGCAACACTACCGAAAGGTCCAGTCAACACGATCATGATCCAAAAAGGTACAAAACTCTAAATCAACATCGACAACATCACAAAGTGTTTACAGAGCGACAAAAGAGGAAGAACGGCAAGGTCAAACATTCAATAAAAAGTACGTATATTACAAATACTTGCCTTGAGAAATTGACAACGAGATGAACGGAAAATCAACCACGTCGCTAGAACCAACAACCCGAACCTAATGATTCAAGAATACAATAACAACCAATTCTACACGAGTATGAAAATGGAATACATCCAAAACCCACCTACGATTCATGTAAATTCGTACAAAAACAACAACGAGGGCGGGTCGCAACCGAACCCTCTTGATTTCACAAATACAATGAAATTTACCATTAACTCATAGGAAAATATGAATACCACTAAGATTAATCACATACGCTACGGATTAATCAACAACACTAACGAATCGGACTTTAAATCGAAAACCCCTAATTTCTCCCAAAATCGGGTTCTTAGAGTTTACCTCGGATCGGAGACGAAAACAAGTGTTGGTGTTGTTAATATACACCAAGAACTCAAGAAAGAGGATAGCTTGTGGTTAAAAGACTTCGAATCGCCTGGATTTTTCCCAAGAATCGCTCAAAAACAGAGAAGGAGAAATGATGGATGGAAATGACCGAACTCGGTCAACTCACGAGTACTTATACCCACAGCCGCTAACGACGTTAGCATGGCATGGTTAACGATGTTAACAGTTAACGACGTAACACCATGCCCGCAGCTGACGTAAGAGCTCAGCAGATCTCACCGCCCGAAATCCTCAAGTATTTAACGATGTAATCCATCGCTTAACGCACGTAAGATGCCACCCTAACGCACGTAACGACATGCTCGTAGCGCTTGTAAGGGCCGGCAGAGTCCTTTGCCCAATTTTCAACACCATGACATATGTAACACATGCGCTAACATACGCTAAATATCCCACATAACGACGTTAATCACCATCCATAACGCACGTAAGGTTTTTCCGCACAGACCGACAAGGTCCTCCAAGCAAGCAAGAATGAATCGAAATCAAAACACGACGATTAAAAATCATGAAGATACAAACACATAGCGTCGAGACGATGAATCTAAGTGCTAAAAGAAAACATGTTTCGACTACCAAGGTTCGAAAATTAACAACAACGTAATTACCCCATAACTTTGGAAAATTAGAAAACCGCCTAAAACATCCGAAATACATGATACACGATCGAAACACCAAATAAAAGCTCACAACATCCACAATGACATAAGATGGATTGACGGCATCCCGAAATGGCGGTTCAACAACGATTATGAGAATCGAACCAAATAGCGATAGAGACAACATTAAACGCAGAATTGAGTAAAATAAGTCCAAAACAAGCTCGATGACAAAAGTCCAAGATGAAATATTCTCGAAATATCAATACGCTACGAGCGAGTCACTAAAACAAAAATACACCAAATTGAAAATGTCTAAAAGGGAAAAATGCGGATATCAGATTCTCTCCTCTAAAAACAAGTTTCATCCCGAAACTTAAGAAACAAACAACTCAGTGGTACGTAGCACGCATGCTATCCTTGGTTTCCCAAGTCGCCTCCTTAACACCATGTCTCGACCATCGCACTTTGACCAATGGAATGGTCTTATGCTCTCGCTTGCTTGTCACTTGCTCCAAGATCTTCAAGGACGCTCCTCGAAGGTAATATCCTCAAGAATATCGATCTCACCATAGTCGATGACATGAATAGATCCGAACATATTTCCTCACTGGGAAACATGGAACACGCTATGGACATGACTCAATGCCGAGGCAATGCTAAACGATACGCCAACTCGCCGACCCTCTCGAGAATATCAAATGGCCCAAAAATCTCTGACACAACTTTCCCTTCTTCCCGAAGCAAAACTCCTCGCCGGCGACACCTTTAGCGAAACGTGGTCTCCCACCTCGAATTCCAAAGGTCGACGGTGAACATCAACATAGATTTCTATCGACTCGAGCAATAATCTCCTCTCCTAAATCAATTCCACCTTCCTCCTCATTTCCAAAGCGATATCCGGTTTGGTCCCAACCAAATCGATGCCTTGTTCCAACAAATCGGCGGTTGACATCGCCACCCATAAAGTATATCATACGGTGCCATCTTGATTGACACTTGCCAACTATTGTTGTATGTGAACTGATCAACGGAAAATGCTCCTCCCAATCATCGCTCCAATCGAGAGCACAAGCACTAACATATCCTCAAATGTCCTGGATAGTGTGCTCGACCGCCCATCCGTCGTGGATGAAAAGAAGTACTCGACGCAAACGAGTACCCAACGCCTTATGCACCGCCCGCTAAAAATGTGATACGAAATGGTAATCACGATCCAAACAATAGACTTGAGTACCGTGCACTTTACAATCTGCGCAATAAATACACGAGCCAACTTTTTCGCACCCCAAGTGTCCTTGATGCCCAAAAAGTGTGTCGACATGGTCGATGATCTATAATCACCCACACCATATTCATTCCAGACTTCGATCTCGGCAAGCTCGTGACGATGTCCATTGAAATATTTTCCCATTTTCATTCCGGAAGCGACTGCAAAACCCAGCCGGTCGCTCATGCTTGATTTTGACCTACTGACAAGTCAAACACCTCGCCACAAATCAGGCGACCTCCTCCTTCATATCTTTCCACCAAAAGTTCCTCCTTAGGCACTCGACATCTTAGCCGAACCAGATGAATCGAGTAAGGGGTTGCATGGGCCTCATGCACAATACTTTGCCTCATTTCAAGTCATTTGGTACACAAAGCCGACTGAATCTCAACACCCCATCCTCGTGAATCACAAATCTAGGAGACTTCCCTTGAGAACGCTTCTCTCATATGTGAGCAATCATCGGATCCTCCAATCGTCAGCTTTAATTTCATCGATTAGCGATTTACTTAAATTTCCAAAGCACAAAGTTGCCCGACAACTCCTTGCAACAAAATCTCAACACCCAACTCGATCAAATCACGTTGAAGCTCGATTGAGACGTAAGTATCTCAAGCGTCCGCAACGTAGCCGGTTTCGACTCAAGGCGCTCGCCACGACATTCGCCCGCCTCGATGATAAAGGATTTTGAGGTCATAATCCTTAATCAACTCCAACCACCTCCTCTGCCTCATATTCAACTCTCATTGAGTAAACATGTACTTCATACTTTTATAATCGGTAAAAATATGACATGCAGAGCCAAAGAGATAATGACGCCAAATCTTTAGCACAAGAAAACTACTGCTAATTCCAAGTCATGAGTAGGTAATTGAGTTCATACGGCCACAATCGCCTCAACGCATACGCAATAGTCTTGTCATGCCGCATCAACACGCACCCAAGACCCCGACCAAGCACCGCTATAAACAAATAAACCCTCGTTGCCACATGGCAACGCTAGAATCGAGGATGAAGTCAAATGCCTATTCAGCTCCTCGAAACTCGATCGCCTTTCGTCATTCCGCACGAACTTCTCAGATTTCAAGCAATCGCGTAAGTGGTCGAGCCACCGAGAACCCTCGACAAACCTACGATAGTAGCCACCAAACCCAAGAAACTACGACCTCCTTCACATTCTTAGGCGGTACCGAATCCAAGATCGCCTCAATCTTCTCATGGATCCACACGCACCACCTTGGCTGAAATCATGTGACCTAAACATCACTTCCTTCAACCGTAACTCACATTTCGAGAACTTCGCATAGAGTCGCTTGGTCCTTAAAAAGTCTAACACCACAGCAGTGATGCGCATGCCCCTCCTCATTCTTCGAGTAGATAAGGATATCATCAATGAATACGACAACACACTTATCTAAATACTGATGAAAACCTTGTTCATCAACCGCATGAACATCGCCGCGCGTTGGTTAGCCAAAAGGGCATAACCACAAACTCATAATGTCCGTATCTCGTCCAAAAAGCCGCTGACATCGACGCCTTCACCCGGCCGATAGTACCCCGATCTCAAGTCGGTCTTCGAGAATACCGCAGCCTCCTCAGAATCGATCAAACAAGCCATCAATCCTCGATAAGGGATACTTGTTCTTGATGGTCACTTTGTTTAGCTCGCGATAGTCGATACATAAACGCATCAACCATCCTTCTTCCGCACAAACAGACTAAAGGCGCCCAAGGCTAAGCGCTACGAATATACCCGACTCAAGAAGCTCACTCAACCGCTTATTTAACTAAGTCATCTCTAAGGTGCCATGCGATACGGCGCCTTCAAACTTAGAGACAGACTCAGCTCTAACTCGATAGAAAACTCAACCTCATAGTCTGCTGGTAACCCAACAACTCGTCAGGAAGACATCTGGGAATTCACTAATCACCGAGATCGATGAAAGCTCGACTCCACCATCCTCCGCCTTCAAGGCATAACACCAATAACCAAGACACCACTTCCACAGAGTCTCATCGCCTTCAAGGCGTTTATTACGAACTTCTAGTTTCCTCTTGCCACGCAAAGAGTGCTCTGCCATCCTCGGCTAATATGGTGATGATCCTCGTGCGGTAGTTCATGATCCCACCATGTCGCCGAGCCAATCATCCCCGAGAATCAAATCCTCACCCTCGATATCCACAACAATAAGATTAGAGAGCCAAGACTTCTTAAATAACCACGTAACAATCTTGGGTCTCCCGATCACCAATGATCCTATCACCGCTAGAAAGTTTAACGATGAAAGGATCACAAGACGACAAACTGTCAAGGCACAAACGGCGCACACACTCCATAGAGATAAATGAATGCATAGCACCAGAATCAAAAAGGACACCGACAGATGAGAATGAATATGAACGATACATGTAGCCACTTGAGTCGCTGATCTTCTGACCTCCTCATCTCATATACACGTGGATGAGCGGAGCCGACACCGAAGCTCCTCTAGCGGGCTGGCCCCGACCTCTCCTCGGCCGATACTCTATGGAGATCAAGGGGCAAACGACCCCCGGTTCGACTCGGCCCTTAGGTGCCGGGAAAGAAGTCTTATGGCCCGCCTAGCCACAAGTATGACAAGTCAATGGCGACGAGGGCACTCCCGGTTGTTGGGATTCGTGCCTAAAACGAAGGCCCAAATAAAGCGTAAAATGAAAATTAATTCGACCAATCCCTACGAGGATCGATCGAGCTACGATATACGAATATATAAACTAAAACAAGAGTTGTAAAAACTCACCCTTGAAGTCCGTTGATTAAATGGTATCCTTCTCGAGCTATTCCCAAGCTTTACTTGAATTCTCTACGATCCGAAGCACTCCAATCACTTGAACGATCCAATGCCGAAAGCACCGCCTCTACTTGCCACGCTTAAAAACGATCGGAACAATACTCACCTTGTTATCCTTCAAGGATGCGGCTAGATCAAGGTGAGTAAGCTTGTTATAGATATTAATATCACTCTATGTGTATGAATATCTATCTTTCTCAATATTTCCTCACAAAATTTCTCTAAGAAATTATGAAGAAGATGAATAAAGAACAAGATGGTGAATAAGACTTCTCTCTCTCTCCTCTTGAAACTTCACGTATGGATGTAAGTCTTTGGTGGAAAGTGAAGTCTTCACACATATATTCATCTTACAAATCCCATAAAATCCCTTTATTCCTTATTTTAAGAGATATGATATCTCACAAGTCAAAAGTCTTCCACCAACAAAATCAAGACTATGAGCAAGGTAAGGAATCAATGTGGGGCCGGCCTCTAGAAAGAATCAGACGAGTTTGGTTCGTTTCGGACTCCCAAGAGTCCAAACAGATAAACTCTGATTCCATTCCGATGTATTTATATTGATTAATTAATCAAATTAATTAATCATATCAAATACATAATAACATAATTAATTTCTCCAAGAAATAATTATATTCATGAATTAAATTAATCACCCAGTAATTTATTCAATCCATTAGTCTGTGAATCAATTTATCCAATAATCGATTTATACATCCAATGTCACAAATTAGATATCTAATATCTAATATTCATAATGAGATAATAAGCTTGATACATTCCGTCGTCCATCCTATTGCGCGACTCGATAAGTCCATCTCAGTTAGCAGTGGGAGGAACCAAAGAGTAGTAGCACCACCTAGCCAGTCTGGCTGCCTACACTGTACCCTAACTGAGAACGAATGATGGGATCATTCAAGAATCATTCTGTCGTGAATACCAAAGAAACGATAAACCCTTCTTTTAAATGTCCCGATCAAGTTATAGGTCACTGGCCACCAAACCCTATCTCGTACTTGACACTATGCATGCGTTAATGCAAATCGAGATCATTGAGCTCTCGTATCTAATACAAATAGCTCCAATGCTTTGACAAAGACTTATGATCTCATCTACCAATAACCGCATAGACATATAACCCGCTCACTAACGGAGAAAGAATTCTATCTTGGTAATCGCAGGACTCGCTACTTGCCCATTAAGATGCACGCCGAGGTTGACCCCCACCTCCCGATTTATAGGATCGAACTACTCTAATGAAAATCTTAACGCCACAAGCACATCCCTACTAAATCCTCAAGTCGAAAGTTCACCAATACCTATCATAACCTTTCGATTCCGCTATCGATCGTCCCGGAGTGAAATCCATGTGACGAATCGAGTGAGTCGGTTCGAGTATACTAATCCAATTATCATACCTATAACGTGTGCTCCCACTAACCATTAGTGTTCGATAGGCACTCTTCATGTCAAAGAACACGCTATACAAGTCTTCACATAAACTTAACGCCTACCAAGTTTCATCGACTTGCGAACGATTAAGTATTTGAGCTATAAACCTTTCCAAGGCCGACCCCCTTATCCAATAAGGAGTGGAACGTTTTGCTCTCAAGTACATGGACTAGTTTCTATATATATATTTACGAGTTATGAATGCCAAGAATTACCAAGAATAAAGAAACATCCATCGCCTTATATTAATGATTTACATAATTACAAGTATAATGCCCTCACTCAACATCCTCTCGAGTGGCATTCGAGGGCATACTCCTAACAATCTCCCACTTGCACTCAATGCCACACACTATGTTATCTAATACCCATGTTCTCCGCATGACGCTCCAAGCTAGTCCGAGAAAGTGGCTTGGTCACTGGATCACGACGTTGTCGGCCGAGTCTACTCTATGCAAAGACAACGTATCCCTTTGCGAACAAATTCTCTTACGAGATGATACTTCCTCTCGCATGTTTGGTGCCGTTGTGAAACCTCGCTCCTGGCCTGCTACAAATGCCGTTGTCGCATTACAATGAACAGAAGCTCAAAGACATGGTATCACTTGAAGTTCTCCTTAAACTTCTTAATTCATAACCCTTCCTTGGAAGCCTCCGAGGCCGCTTGATACTCACCGACAGTGGAATCGCAGCCGCGCTTTGCTTGGCGCTACGCCAAGATACCGCTCCTCCATTAAGAGTAAATATGTAGCCATAAGTAGACATCGAATCATCCTTCGCCTCCTGAAGTCCGAATCATCAATCCCACCACATCCAATTCTCCATCGCCATACATCGTAACTATATCTCTAGTCCTTCTTAAGTACTTGAGAACGTTTCTTACGGCAAACCAATGTTCCCACTGGGTTTGCTCGAAACCTACTCACCACGCTTACAAAGATGCGCAATGTCGTCTCGTATACAACATAGCATACATAAGGCTACCCACGGCCGAAGCATATGGTATATTACTCATTTACTTCCGTTGTTCCTAAATTTGAGGACACATCTTCAAGGAGAGTTTTATTCCATGTCGCATCGGTAGGAACCCTCTTTTAGAATCATCCATCTTAAATCGCTTTAAGATTTTATCTATATACGTGGCTTGGGAAAGACCTATTGTTCTCTTTGCTCTATCCCTTGAGAGTAGAATACCAAGAATATAGGTTGCTTCTCCCAAGTCTTTCATGGAGAAATTACTCGAATGCTAAGCTTTCACAAACCGATCATTCCCATATCATTTCCTATTAGTAGAATGTCATCTACATATAGTACTAAGTATGCAATTTTGCTCCCACTAACCCTCTTGTATACACAAGGTTTCTTTTCATTTTGCACGAAGTCAATCGCTTTGACCGCCTCACAAAACGAAGGTTCCAACTACGCGATGCTTGCTTCACCATAAATGGAACGCTAAAGCTTGCACACTTTCTCGAATATCGACTCGACACAAAGCCTTTAGGCTGCTCCATATAGATTTCTCCTCGAGGAATCCATTAAGAAAAGCCGTCTTTACGTCCATTTGCCATATCTCATAATCGTGGTAGGCACTATAGCAAGCATCATGCGAATAGACTTTGATTGATCTCTACGAATCCAATCGCTCAAAGATCTTGAACGATCCAACGCCGAAAGCACCGCGTCTCTACTTGCCACGCCGGAAAACGACCTAATGACAACACTCGATTAACCTCTAAGGTTACGGCTAGAATCATGTGATGAAGCCTTTTATTATCGTGACTCTAAGTGTATAATATATATCTCTTAATGTATCTTGAATTTTCTCCAAGAAAACTCAAGAACAAGATGAAGAACAAGATGAAGATAATTGAGAAAACTATTTTCTCTCTCAAAACTAATACTCACTACTGAATTCCTTAGAGAGGTTGAGAGATGTCTTCATTTATTCTACTTCCAAATCCCACACAATCCCTTTATCCTTATTATAAGAGATATCATATCTCTTAGGTGATTAGTCTTCACCCACCAAAGCAAGACAAAGACTAAGGTAAGAGATCAAAGTGGGGCCGGCCTCTAGAAGGAATCCAACGAGTTCGGTTCGTTTCGGACTCCCGAGAGTCCAAACAGATAAACTCTAATTCTGTTCCGATGTATTTATATCGATTAGTTAATCCAATTAATTAATCATATCAAATACACAATAACATAATTAATTTCTACAAGAAATAATTATATTCATGAATTAAATTAATCACCCGCTTCTTTTTTTAATTTATTGTGCCGTAAATTTATTTATCCAATAACTCAATTTAGACATCCAATGTCCCAAATTAGATATCCAATATCTAATATTCATAATGAGAGATTAAGCTCGATTCATTCCATTGCCAATCCTATTACGCGACTCAGAGGTTCGCTCAACAAGAATGGGAGGAACCAAAGAGTAGTAGCACCACTAAGCCACTGACGGCCTACACTGCACTTAACCGAGAACGAATGATAGGATCATTCAAGAACCATTCTGTCAGTGAATACCAAGAATCGTAAAACCCTTCTTTCAAATGTCCCGATCAAGTTATAGGTCACTACTACCAAACCCTATTGGTACTTGATACTATGCATGCGTTAATGCAAATCGAGATCATCGAGCTCTCATGTATCTAATACAACTATCTCCAATACTTCGCCAAAGACTTATGATCTCATCTCGCCAATAACCGCATAGGCATATAACCCGCTCACTAACGGAGAAAGAATTTATCTTGGTATTCGCAGACTCGCTACTTCCCCGTTAAGATGCACGCCGAGGTTAACCCCACCTCCCGCTTATGTGGTCGAACCACTCTAATGAAAATCTTAACGCCACAAGCACATCCCTACTAAATCCTCAAGTCGAAGGTTCACGAATACCTATCACAATCTTTCGATTCCGTCATCGATCGTCCCAGAGTGAAATCAGGTGACGAATCGAGGGTGAGTTTGTTCGAGTATACTAATCCAATTAGATACCTATAACGTGTGCTCCCACTAACCATTAGTGTTCGACAGCACTCTCCATGTCAAAGGACATGTCATACAAGTCTTCACATAAACTTAACGCCCAATAATGTTTCATCGACTTGTGAACGATTAAGTATTTGAGCTATAAACCTTTCCAAAGGCCGACCTCCTTATCAAATAAGGAGTGGAACGCTTTGCTCTCAAATACACGGACTAGTTTCTATATATATATTTACGAGTTAGAATGCTAGTAATCACAAGAAATAAAGAAACATCCATTGCCTTATATAAATGATTTACATAATTTCAAGTACAATGCCCTCACTCAACATCCTCTCGAGTGGCATTCGAGGGCATACTCCTAACAATTCCAACCTTGGTGATTAGGTGAAGATATTGTTTTGATATTATATCTTCCATTTTGTCTTGCGGTGTTTTGATATCATTATCATCTTCACCAACATATAATCACCAAAACATTTTCCACCTTTGTGAGGGAGATTCGTCCGAGAGCAAGTTCAAGAGAGGGGAGAGAAATTTTTCTTGATTTTTCATCATCTTGGAGTTGAGAGAAAATAAGAAAAATAAAGAGAGAAAAATTCCTACGAGTTTCCCTAGCCGTGTTCTCGAGAACGGAGTCTTGTAGATTTTTCCGGCAACTTGTGATGCGTGGTGATGTAGGTGTTGGGATGAAGGAATTTCGTGCTCGTGCTCGGGTCCTTGATCATCATCAACTTACGAAGATATTATCAAAAGCTTCAAGGGTATGGGACCTCAATCCTTTTATCTTCATTTTTCCTTTTGTATATACGATACTTGATCGATCCTATTTGGGATTCTTTATTATTATTCTCGCATATTCAATTTTGTTTTCTAATCCCAACAGCTTGTCTCTCTCCGACCGCAATCCTACACCCACTTGCATCCTCGCCCACAACTTGCGCAAATTGAGTCATTTGGTCGACCACTTGACAAAGGATGCCTCGAATAGTAGGTTCGGCATTTGTTTCCACGGTTCGCCTCGTTCATTGTTGACGGACTCTTGTTGTTCGCCGTAATTAGAGGTAGCCTCGATTTGACAAATAATCAGAATGAGGGTGAGGCTTCCTTCCAAAGATTTCTACGCCCGTGTCCACGATCACACCACATTCACGTCCTCCTTTCAACATACCGTAAGCATACATACTCAATATACAGGAACAACATCGTACTAACGTTCAATCATAAAAAGGTATAATATGTAAAGGACAGATAGAGTTTAGAAGCTTACAACCACCGCCCACACGAAGACGTAGGCAAGACAGAGATGTTATTCGCGTCTGCTACCTCAAAAGACATATATGAACCCTATTTTAACCCAACGGCCAAGATATCCATAATTTTAGCTCCGATACCATTCTCGTAACACCCCAAGATATTTATATGGTTACAAAGACCATAAATCGATATAAGGATTTACTAGGCTAAGAATAAAAACAACATTGTAAAACACCAATCGTAAAATTAATTATTACATCACCAAATCAAACGTACTCAATGAGCCAATCATCCGAATACGCACTCAAAGACAAATAAAACAACAAATTTACTCGAGTACTTTATTAAAACAAAATACAATCCGACAAATCATCCCGCCGTAACATCACTCTACACCCTCTTCCTCATGCACTCTAATGGTTGTTTTCCCGCTCTCCCGTATCTTAAACATACAACAAATGTCCACCTCGAAGGGGTTAGCACAACGATGCTAGTACAAGTACAATAATTATACAACAACAGATTATCCAACATCTCATTAAGAATAGCAACATCATCAACGACAATAACAACGAGTCTCTACTACGAAAACTCGCAATACTATACACAATATGATGACCACAACATGATACAACATACACATGGTAATTCCGATGATCCGTAGTTCACCGCATAAATCCCAAGATGATCTCGCTGACCAACATGAGGTGGAAAACTCGTCCAATGATCCAATGCATGCTAGCATAGATCCCAAGATGATCCCGCTTGACCAACATGAGGTGGACATACAACAACGACAAATATGCACGACAACATGTATAACATCAATACATAAGACGAAATTAAAGTACTTGCCTTAGAAAGATCGCAAGAATAAATACTTCACGACTTAAATAAACTCGAAGGCCGCTCCTTCGATCAACCGTTCGCAAACCTCGAACCTTACACAAAAGGAAATAATGACAACTCAACTTACGTAATAATTCTAATGTATGAACACCTAATCATCTACCACGGCCGATTTAGCATTCTAAGTTAGTCGTTCACGGTTCGACTACTCGATGAATGCTCAGTCGAACTAATGACATACTTCATGCGTATCAAATGACCATAACGGAGATGAAATGTCGACGTCTACGGATTCAAGGATATTCAAATCATCATAAGCCCACATTCAAGTTCTGAATATCTATTCTAATACTTGGTTTGGTTTTTCTAACACATTTCAACCGATTTCTAGAATTAGTTCATCTCTACAATTTTCGTTCTTCCACACGCAATTCCTCTTGTCAAGGTTTTAAATTCAAAACGATTATCACCAAACTAATCACTTCATTCTACCATCAATGTGAAGATTATCACATCATCTACAAATCACGAACTATACTTGAAGAGCGCCTTCTACGTTATCTTCTTGAATTCGTCTAACACATGTGATAACCTTAACAATCGTTCATCAAAAGAGTGTTTCAAAATTCATCGTCAAAGTCATGTTACGATTTCAGCAAACTTTGTCCCGATGTTTAGCCAAATCAAGGATCAATTCTAATCCTTTTAACAATAGAAATCCTATGTATAAGTTCTTCCATTCTTCCTAAAACATGTTGTTCGATTCTCTAAGTTATCAATAACCTTAATAGCTCCTAGATGTTCATAATCGCATAAGAACACGAATCCTAGGTTGAGATGGCATTACATACCTTATTATGGGGGCGAACAATGAAATACTCGGCGGAACGCAACACAGGGGCTTGAACAACGATCCAAGATGCTTTACAACTTCAACCACCAAGTAGAGATGCTAAATCAAGGGTTATATCGCACGAGAGGCCTATGGACTTACAGAATTCGGGCAAGGAACGATTAGGAAAAAGTGTGAAATGAAGTGGGTTGATGTCTTATTTATAAGTTTCTGAACTCTACATACGTTAGCTATAAGAGATTACGTACGTTATTGCCTTAGCGTATGTTACGGGCAACTCCTTACGACGTTAATGTTAGTCACTAGCTCATTATCTCGCTTATGACTTCCTTAACATACGCTAACACTCAAACTTATGTACGTAATATGTTTAGTGTAGCATATGTTATTATTCTCTTTAACGACGTTACGCCTCATCGACTTGCTTTATCAAAAGTTGTCCAGTTCGCGCTGGGAATCCTTACCCGACAATATCCTCACCGCCTCATGCGCCACCAGACTTATCTCGCTTTGATCTGCTACGTATGCTACGCCGACCATAACGTACGTTATCTTCATCTCTTAACGAGATTACGCCATCGATAGCGACGTTATAACGTGCGTATGCATGCATGCATGTTTGGAAGTTCATGAATGTAGGAATACGAATACCGAAGATTATACTTTGATTATTAATACCACATAATCAAATGCTACAAGTTCAAATACGTATAAAATATATGATAATTATCCGAGTATTACACTAACTAAAGAACGGCTACATTTATAACGGATGGATTTTCCAAAGGTTATAAATAGCCCCAAGCTAAAGGACTTTAAGACACTTGAAACATTCTGTGAAACTCACGAATCTCTTGATATTCATATTCCCCCATAAGCTCTGACAAGTCTCTTACAATCTACGCAAGATCAAGAGCAAGTATATTTCGCAAGCGTACAATGTATCCTTCAAGAAAGAAATATATTGTCCTCAACAAGAACAAAGACAAAGATACACTATTGTGAATCAAAGGATCAAGTTGTTGTTCAAAAGTGTTCTACCTATAATCGTTGAGAATCCATCACCTGTGTGAATCGAATAAGACTTGCTCATTCGAATCGTATAAGAATAAGCATTGTAGATGAAGCTTCCAACCGTGTGTGAAGAAGAAAGTCAAGAACAAGCTTTAGCCAACTGTGTGAACGGCGAATGCCTTCAACCCTTGTATCAATCTGTGTGAACGATACGCTATGCAGGTTTAGTTATAGTCACGTAGTTGTGTACGTAGTGATTATAATAAATGTTTTACTCCTGTGTGGAGGACCAGTGGACGTAGAGGGGCTTACCTCGAACCACTTTAAACTCTGTGTTATTTACCTTCTGACCTTATTATTTTCATAACTGTGATTTATACAGTATACATTGCAAAACCCTGTACACACCAAGCTAATAGGAGAAAGCCTAGTTGTTGTATGTACAACAACTCACTTAAACGAACTTCCACTACGCACTCACATTCGAAAATCGTATAGCTTGTTGTACTAACACTTTTCCAAGTTGTATACTGTATACTTAGTGGCCTACAAGTGGTATCGGAGCGATTGATTTTAAAAATCACGTATTTTTAACCAAATAAGATCCTAAAATCACCTATTTTTTAAAACAGCTTTATCTTTCCTACATTCTCCATGGATACCTCAATGATAAACAAGGTTCCTATGTTTTCGATTAACGAATTTAATGATCGAGAATCGGATGGAAGCACATCTTGCCTCCATGCACGAGGAGATTATATTTGTCATCCAAGATGGCCCTATCAAGATAATGAAGTTCAATACTACCGCAAGGATAGAAGGACAACCTCATGCTGAAATGCTCGAGAAGGAGCAAGAGTAATGGACAACCGATGATCGCAAGTGCACGAACTCGACAATGTTGCTAAGAATGCGCCGTTTGTCACTCTTGACAAAGGGACATTCTCGAAGGTAAAGAGTCAGAAGACACCCAAGGAAACTGGGAGAAACTCAAGTTAATTTGCGAGGAACCGAGCTCTAAAAACAAAATTTCAAAACTCACTCAAAGAATTTGAATCATTTGAAATGAAATCATCTCAAACTCTTGAGGAGCTTGACCTCGATTTACCGGCATCGTCGGTGAACTTGAAGCATCGGGTAAAGTGTATACCTAAAAGGAGAAAAATTTGAGAATTTTTAGATCACTCCGCCCGATGGAACATTAAAACCACGCTTATGCGTGTGTCATGTAGTCTTAATGACATTTCTACTTTGACCTCTTCTATGACCTCAAAGCTTTCGAGTATGATATTAACAGAGATAGAAGGCCAAGAGTCACCCGCCAAGACTACACTTCTAGCCGTATCTAACAGAGACACAAAGATGCCCAAGACATCCAAATCGCCCATAAGATTGCCGACAAGGATGATGATATCCCGTCACAAGATGAAATGGCTCTTCTTATGCACAAATTCAAGAAGTTCATCAAACAACTGAAAGAATCCTTTCGTGCCCAAGCCCTTCAACAAGGTAAGTTCCAAATCTCCTTATGGTGATTCTAATCAGGTTACAACTATAGAAAACCAGACATTATGCAAATAAATGTCCGCACCCTAAAGGCCAAAAGTTGCCTAAGCCGAGCAACAAGAAAAAGATGAAAGGAGGCGTGCTAGGAAAACAAGCTCAAGGCCCCGATTGGCAAATTAGAAGCCTCGCCCACATCAACCAAGTCTCGAGGAGTGTCTTCAGCACATCGACAGGACTCACCCGATGATGAGCTCAAGATAAAGCCTATATGTGCTTTATGGCCAAAGAAATAGAGGATGACAAAAGACAGCGATGATGAGGTAAGCTCAACATCCAATATTCCTGTAAATGCATATCATACCTTCGAAAATATGATGAATGAATTTAAAAACATTCAAAAGGCCCATGAGATGTTGAAACGAGAAAACGTGTTGCTCCAAATTTCTAACTTAGAGCTGAAAGAAGAAAATGACTTGTCAAAAAATAACTACGAAAATATGTCTATCAATTGTGAAAATAGCAAAGTCTTACTTGAAAACTTATGGAGAGCAATCATCAACTTGCCCATGATCTAAATGAGACCAAGTCTCATAATGAGAGCAAGACAAATGATTTTGCTCTACTCGAATCTAAAGTGAAAACTCTCGAGAAACGAGAAGGAGAATTAGAGACAATATTGAAATCATTCGAGAAATCCTCTAAATGAAAGGAAGAAATTCTAAGCACCAGCAACATGCTCATTATAAAAGTGGCTTAGATACAACTCATTCTCCAATAAAGGGAAAACTAGCATGTTGTTTGTCGTGGGTGTGGAACCCATTCCCGTACTGGAGAGATCCCGAGTCCCGTAAAGGTAACAGCTTGTCCTAAGATATACCTAAGGCCGCGATTCCGCCACCATGTTCACATCACGCATGCATGAAACCTCACCCACCTGCACTGTAAGGCGTAACCAACAAAGATGCTCCCTAGCATATCGGAGCGCCAACAGCATTCGAATCTAATGTCGTATCTAAATATCAAAGGCTTGCACAAGCAGATTTCCAACAAGATAAATGCCTAGATATCGATACAGAGCCCCGTTATCCATCAAGAAAGGTGTCGCCGCAGAATATCAGCAACCTTTGGGAATCTAACCGGAGACCCGTAAGGCAAGCTATAAGGCCTAAGAAAATGGCTCCACCTCCAAGACAAGATTCGTATTGAATAATAATAATAATAACCTCGATTTTACATGCATCATAATTACCAATGTTACAATGACTACGTGCGTGCCCCATATAGACATCGCAAAATGGACCAAGACTAACCTACAAAGAAGCCAATTGTTGTCGTGCAAATTTGGGTACCAAAAGTCACTAACATACAAGGACCCAACATTCAAAGGGGACCTAAATCTACTTAATTTCTTTGTTTACAGGACATCAAATAGAAGGACATCTAGTACTTCGATAGCGGATGTTCTCGCACATGACAGAGATATCAGCAAGCTATCATATTATGTAGAAGGTCGCGGTCCAAAAGTGCGCTTCCGTGATAAATCCAAAGGAAGAACAAGAGGGAAGGGAAACCTTCTTGTAGGAAAGTTCAAAGTCACCGATGTAGCTTATGTTGAAGGCTTACAAGACAACTTAGTATTAGCCAGCCCGTGATAAACAATTCTCGGTGAAATTCTATGTAGATCACTGTAGAGTCAAGAACATTCTGACCAAACAAGTTGTGCTCCCAGGAAGCAAGTCAGGTAACATGTATATTGCTGAGTGGAAGCATATGAACTCCATAAGTCCATGTTTTGTTGCCAAATGCACTGCAGATCAAAGCTGGTTTGATAAACTTACCTTACTTGATGAGGCACGAGGAAGAACAACGAAGGACGATGAAGAACGGAAAACAAAACTTTCA
The DNA here is from genome assembly GCA_033398695.1 of Orobanche coerulescens. Lineage (NCBI taxonomy): Eukaryota > Viridiplantae > Streptophyta > Magnoliopsida > Lamiales > Orobanchaceae > Orobanche > Orobanche coerulescens. Next base: position 114,894,001 of record CM065815.1, on the reverse strand, counting down.
AAACCTTCTCCTGAGCTTGAACAATCCTCTCTACTATGATAATATGTGGCTAGCGAGGCTAGAATTCGATTGAGAAGGCTAGAGGATGATTTTAGAGAGAGAGGGACGATTTTGTTTCGTGCAAAATGTAAGGGGAAGTGTTGTTTTATAACATCAGGATGTTCCTTACGTACGTTATATCCAAGGTTTACGACGTAAGGCTTTTAACATACATTATATACAACTAGTTAACGACGTAAGGCATGCCCGTAAATATCTCGAATGACCCCCACCATTACGCACGTAATGTCGCAGTAAAGGTACGTAAAGGTTCTCATGCAACGATGTAATGTTTACCGATCTACATACGTAAGGCTCACTGACTTGTTTGTCTGATTGCACCGAAAGTTGTCCCGATAAGGCACAATTGAAGATTCTTGTCGATGGACTAAAGGATGGATTACGCATAAGCCGTATGTTGTTACGCATATAGAATGAAGTTGTTGACGACGTAAAGCACACCCTTTAATGTACGTAAAAGCAAGTAAATAACGATGTAGTGCATATACTTTTAACGATGTTAGGTATGTTTAAACCGCTTAGTTATATATCATACTTAACCATCATAGTGTGACTTCCTTTAGGCACGTAAGGCAATGTTCTCGAGGAACAAGACGTGGCCACCATCATATTCGCACCAGTAATTGCTAGGTGCATCACTGACACGTCATCAATCATCATACAATTTCATCACCATAACAAATAAATGCGGACAAGATTTAATTTGAAACAACATGGTATAAACACGACGTATAAAAGAACAAACATCGTGAGATAGAGCACAATATTTAATTATTAAAATGAGGTACACATTATTAAGCAGCATGGAATACCCGTGGTATTACAATTTACGTGGTCAGCCGAATGCAAGGATTTCACAAGCATATCGTCTATATATACTTCCATCGTATGATCTATCGACACATTGATAGGTTGCCCGGCATTCGTGAGTCCAAAAGGCATCATACAATAGCGATAGGCCACAGCCGAATAGAACGCGTTGTACTCCTCATTAGCATGATGCATCATGATTTGGTTGTATCCAGAGTACGCCCGCGTAAAGCTCATCGCCTCGTGGCTATCCGCGCCGACCATGTAATCGATGTGGGGTGGGGATAGCTATCTTCCGGCAGGCTTATTCAGACGGACAAGTCGATGCAGAGCCGCCACACCTGGCCGGCTTCCTAACCAGATCGGCTTGGACACTCGTGCCTGATACCTAGTCTTCCTGATGAATTTATTATCTACTATCTTCTCCACTTCTTCTTCCAACCCCTCTGTCTCTCGTGCCCCAACTTCCTCTACTGTATGACCGATTTGGAGCTTCTGGCCAATGTTCACCAGAGCGTGCAAGTTCTAGGTTAATTCCCTACATATCCGAATGAGTCCACACAAAGAAGTTGAGATTTTGCCTTAGGTGGGAGATTAGCTCAAAACGGATCGGCTCATGTAGATTATGACCGATCCTAAATTGCCTGGACAGGTTAGCATCATCCATGCCGACTGCTCGACATGGCGGGTTTTCCTCTTTGACTTTTGAAACCACCAAATGACAGGTCTTCCTCCATGACGGGCTCTTTTACGCCTATGACCGGTCCGTATCCCGCTTGACCTCTATGTCGGGGTTTGAGCGGTCCTGCACTTTCCACCTCTGCCTCGTCTGGGGCGTCCGACTGCTCGCATTCTATTGTCTCCACTTCTCTATGTAATTCACCCGGGAACTCTCAATGGCATTTATTTCGCGAGCCCGGTGCCGAGATTGTATTCCTACGCACGTTGATCCCCACTATGGACCCCAATGCCGTCTGCACGGAATTTTATGTACATGTGTATGTGGACCGGTGGCCCTAAACCTTGACATCATAGGTCGGCCTATGAAGGCGTTGTAATCATTGTGCACGCCTATGATCTTAAATGTTGTGATCATCATCCTCGTGATCGGCCCCTCGCCAAACTCCAAGTTGAGGTCTGCCTCCCAATGGAGCGGTACGGTAGTTTGTAAAGTCGCGGATATCTTCTTTGCATCACTGGATATAGATCGTATACCTTCATACCGAGTAGTGTGTGAAGGTAGATGATGCCGCATGGGCCCTTGAATCGATGAACACCCGGTGCATTGGGATCCCCATTATCGCGTGGTGATAATGAGGGCATCTCGAACCAAGATGGTCTAGGCCATCGGCATGGGAATCGCCGAAGTGACGGTGAGTCGGGGTTTTCAGAGGATCGCTCACATCGACGTAAAACATTCCTGGCCGGTTCTCGTATCATTCGATATGAGGTTACAACTTATCGACTAAGGCTTTTCCTCGGCCGCCCGATCGATGATCCTATCCTCAAGGTTCCCATCACAGTATCTCCCGGGATTTAGGTGGGGAGGTACTGATTGCTTTTTTCTTGGGCCGATTCGGCCTCGGTTCTCACGATCCCGGTTGATTTTGGGTAAATCGCCTCAATGCCTTGTTGTCGCATACCGCTATCAAGGGTCGATAAGTTCCCGCACCGCCGGTATTATGACCTACTGATTCGTGATATTTACATAAGCGGGTCTAATCCATTTCTTTCGGATCTTTATAAATCGGCTTAGGACCTAAGCAGCCGAGGTTTTTATTTGCTCAAATATGGTCAGCAAATTTCTACCGAGTAGATCTCAGCGTAGTTGGCCATAAGCTCGGTTCATTATTCTCTAAAGTTTCGAATAGCTGGACTAATTTTGGAGGGGCCAACAACCTTACTGTCACAATGGGGTTCTTGGCGGTGCTCACGCAGGGGTCACTCCTTTCTTCTTTCTTCTTGTTTGGCCCCATTATGCTTCGGTCGTGGGTAGCCTTGTGTATGCTATGTTGTGTACGAGACTTGACATTACGCATGCTGGGAGCATGGTAAGTAGATTTCAAGCAAACCCAGGTAGGGAACATTGGACCGTCGTAAAGAACATTCTCCAGTACGTTAGAAGGACTAGAGATATGGTTCTTATATATGGTAGTGGAGAACTGAATGTGACGGGTTTCACTGATTCAGACTTCCTAGGACAGAAAGACGACTCTATGTCTACTACTAGATACATTTTACTCTTAATGGAGGAGCAGTATCTTGGCATAGTTCCAAGCATAGCGCGACTGCTTATTCCACATGTTAGGCAGAGTATCAAGCGGCCTCGAAGGCCTCCAAAGGAAGGGTTTTGGATTAAGAAGTTACTGGGTGAACTTCAAGTGACACCATGGGCTGCACTGCTTGTTTTCGTTTTTATGTGATAAATGATGGAGCTGAAGCACATGCCTGAAAGCTAATATTTGAGAGAAAGTACCATCTCGTGAGAGAATTTTTTCACAAAGGATACATTGTGCTGCATCAAGTAGACTCAGTAGACAACGTCACTGATCCACTGACCAAGACACTTTCTCGATGAGCTTGGAGGGTAACTGAGAACATGGGGTATTATATACTATAGTGTGTGGCATTGAGTGCAAGTGGGAGATTGTTAGAGTATGCCCTCGAATGCCACTCAGAATGTTAGAGTGAGGGCATTGTACTTGTTATTATGTAAATCATTATCGAAGGCAATCAGATACTTCTTTATGTACCGGTAGTCACCGCATTCTTGACTCGTAAATATATATATATATAAACTAGTCCGTGTATTTGAGAGTAAAATATTCCACTCCTTATTAGATAAGGAGATCGGCACTGGAAGGGTTTATATCTCAAATACTCAATCGTTCGCAAGTCGATGAAACTTGACTGGGCGTTAAGTTTATGTGAAGACTTGTATGACGTGTTCGTTGACTTGGAGAGCTTGTCGAACGCTAATGGTTAGTGGGAGAACATGTTATAGGTATGCTAATGAGATTAGTATACTCGAACCGACTCACCTCGATTCGTCACACGGATTTCACTCGAGACAAATAATGATGGAATATAAAGTTTGTGATAGGTATTCGTGAACCTTCGACTTGAGGATTTAGTTTCATTAGAGTAGTTCGACCTTAAAACCGTAAGGTCTAGGGTCAACCTCGACGTGCATCTTGACGGCAAGTAGCAGTTCTACTAAATACCAAGATAGATTCTTTCTCCCGTTAGTGAAATGTATATGTCATATGCGGTTATCGGCATGAGATCATAAGTCTTTGCCAAAGTATCGAGCTAGTTGTATTAGAAACACGAGAGCTCGTGATCTCGAATTAACTCATGCATAGCGCCAAGTACAGATAGGGTTTTGACCGTGACCCTATAACTTGATCGACATTTTGAAAGAAGGGTTTATACGTATACTAGTATTCACAACAGAAGGTTCTGAATGATCCCCATCATTCGTCCTCGCTAGGTTACAGCAGTAGGCCATGGACCTAGGTGGTGCTATCACTTTTGGTTTTCCCATTGCTAAACTCGACGACCTACCGAGTCGCTGCAATAGATAGACAACGGAATAATTCGAGCTTATTCCTCTTTACATATATTAGATATCGATATTTAATTTATCGACATTAGATGTCTAATTAATTTTCAGATATTGATGTCTAAATTAATTTATCGAATAAATTAATTATCGGTCTAATGAATTAAATAAATTACCGGGTGATTGATTTAATTCATAGATATAATTATTTCTGAGAAATTAATTATATTATTTTGTATTTGATATAATTACTTAATCAATTAATTAATCGATATAAATACATCGTGAATCGAATTGGAGTTTATCTGACAGACACACGTGAGTCCAAAATGAACCGAACTCCTTCTAGCTTCTAGATCCCCTCCCACCTTCCTTTGTCTTCTTCCATTAATTGAAGGAAGACTAGACATTATGTAGTAGGCATGTGGAAGATGAATTATTGAGGGTGGACTTTAAATATGTGAAGAATAATAAATGAAGACAATAAAGAGAATCCTCCTACTTCTCTTCGGAAGAGATCACACGGCCAAACACAATATATATATATATATATATATATATATATATATATATATATATATATATATATATATTTAGAGAGAGAGAGAGAGAGAAATGATTGTCTCCTTCATTGTCTTCTTCATTTCATCGTCTTCTTGGAGGAGATAGAGAGAGATTAAAATTGATAACTATACTTAGATTGTATACATATATATATATATATATAGCTTCACCATCCTATTCTAGCCGTATCCTCGAGGATAATAGGTGGGAGTTATTACAGTCGACTTCCGGTGCGTGGCAAGTAGAGGCACGGTGTTTCGGTGCTCGGTATTTCAAAAGCTTTACGAATCGGATTCGTGGCGGAGATCACCAAAAGCTTGGCGAATCGGATTTGTGGAGGAGATCACAAACTTCAACCATGCAATCAAAGGACTACAAGGGTATGATTTCTAATCTCGCTCTTGTTAAGTTTTATATATTCGTATATACGTAGCTTGATAGATCCTCTTGAGGGATTCGTATTGCACTCGTGTTTTTGCTTTACTGCGCCTTCGTTTTTGGTGTGCGAATCCCAACAAAGGGTAGACGGACGGTATAATTTCAAAAGGGCGTAATTGTAATTTATGGGAGGAAAAACCTCCATGCAACTTCAACTCCAAACCTTATATTATAACGGACTTTTCGCCATAAAGTTCATAATTTTCGGTCATACAATCCAACCGGTCCGACTGAATCAAATTTATAATATTTTAGTAAAAATAATAATGATAGTACTTAAAAGGCGGATGGGCATAATTGTAATTTCTGAAAGGTAAAACTTTCATGCAACTTCTGACCTTCAATCCTCATATTATAACGGACTTTTGCAATAAAGTTCGAAATTTTCGGACGTATAATCAATCCGTACCGAATTATCCAAATTCATACAATTATAGTAAAAATAATAATGATAGTACTTAAAAGAGGGAAGGGCGGAATTGTAATTTATAAAAGGTAAAACTTTCATGCAACTCCTGACCTTCAATCCTCACATCATAATAGAATTCTCACAATAAAATACATAATTTTCGGACGTATAATAAATCCATACCGAATTATCCAAATTCATACAATTATAGTAAAAATAATAATGATAGTACTTAAAAGACGGAAGGGCAGGATTATAATTTTCAATAGGTAAAACTGTCATGCAACTTCTGACCTTCAATCCTCACATCATAACGGACTTCTCACAATAAAGTACATAATTTTCGGACGTATAATCAATCCGTACCGAATTATCCAAATTCATACAATTATAGTAAAAATAATAATGATAGTACTTAAAAGACGGAAGGGCAGAGTTGTAATTTCTGAAAGGTAAAACTTTCATACAACTTCTTAACTTCAATCCTCACATCATAACGGACTTCTCACAATAAAGTACACAATTTTCGGACGTATAATCAAACTGCATCAATTATCCAAATTCATACGATTATAGTAAAAATAATAATGATAGTACTTAAAAGACTAATGGCGGGATTGTAATTTCAAAGGTAAAACTTTCATGCAACTTCCGACCTTCAATCCTCACATCATAACGGACTTCTCACAATAAAGTACAGAATTTTGGGACGTATAAATATTCCGTATCAACTATTCAAGTTTATGAGTTTATTATAAGATTATGCTAAGACTCGCACAATAACAATCTAATCATCAACCGACTGAACTAATTCCTCTAGTTTATCCAAGTCCATTTACTATCAAATAATCATATTGATATCTTATAATATGCATAATCGTTGTTAATCACGACAATAATTGTTATTCAATAGAAATCGGGAGTAAGTGTTGTGCGGTGCTAAGTGCTACGAACTTCAAGTGAGCCACCGCTAGAGTCCGTACGAGTACCTCTAGAGTCCCTTTTTCTATTTATATGCATGAGGGGCGGTTATTCTAAGTCATGAATCGAGCAGTGTGGCTGCGGTTATGGGCAAAGCTACCGTCGTATCCTATTATCTTGAAGCCGAAGGACAGAGTGATCCTAAGGTATATGAAATCTAAAAGTACAAGTTATAAGGTTCAAAGCGCAACTGGATTCATAATTTTCAGAGTTTAAATGATTCCAAACGAATTAATCAAAATTATAAGACAAAACTAAATAAAAATACTAATAATAATAGTACTATAATTTCAAAAGGGCAGAATTGTAATTTATGGAAAGAAAAACCTCCATGCAACTTCTGAACTCAAAACCTTATATTATAACGGACTTTTCGCGATAAAGTTCATAATTTTCGGACGTACCATCAAACCATTCCGACTTAATCAAATTTATAATATTTTAGTAAAAATAATAATGATAGTACTTAAATGACTAAGGCGTAATTGTAATTTTCAAAAGGCAAAACTTTCACGCAACTTCTGACCTTCAATCCTCATATCATAACGGACTTTTGCAATAAAGTTCGAAATTTTCGGACGTATAATCAATCCGTACCGAATTATCCAAATTCATACAATTATAGTAAAAATAATAATGATAGTACTTAAAAGACGGAAGGGAGGAATTGTAATTTCCGAATGGTAAAACTTTCATGTAACTTATGACCTTCAATCCTCACATCATAACGGACTTTTCACAATAAAGTACATAATTTTCGGACGTATAATCAACTGCATCAATTATCCAAATTCATACAACTATTATATTAAAATTAATACTGATAGTAATTAAAAGACTGATGGGCAGTATTATAATTTCCGAAAGGTAATACTTTCATGCAACTTCGACCTTCAATCCTTACATCATAACGACTACTCACAATAAAGTACATAATTTTCGGACGTATAATCAACCCGTATCGAATTATCCAAATTCATATAATTATAGTAAAAATAATAATGATAATACTTAAAAGACGGAAGGCGTAATCGTAGTTTCAAAGGTAAAACTTTCACGAAACTTCGACCTTCAATCCTCACATCATAAAGGACTTCTCACTATAAATTCGGACGTATAATCAATCCGCACCCAATTATCCAAATTCATACAATTATAGTAAAAATAATAATGATAGTACTTAAAAGACTAAGGGCGTAATTGTAATTTCAAAAGTAAAACTTTCATGCAACTTCGACCTTCAATCCTCACATCATAACGTACTTCTCACAATAAAGTACATAATTTTCGGATGTATAAATATTCGTACCGAACTATTCAAGTTTATGAGTTTATTATAAGATTATGCTAAGACTCGCACAATAGCAATCTAATCATCAACCGATTGAACTAATTCCTCTTGTTTATCTAAGTCCAATTACTATCAAATAATCATATTAATATATTATAATATGTATAATCATTGTTAATCACGACAATAATTGTTATTCAATAGAAATCGGGAGTAAGTGTTGTGCGGAGCTAAGTGCTACGACCTTCGGGCGGGAGCCACCGCTAGAGTCCGTACGAGTACCTCTAGAGTCCCTTTTTCTATTTATATGCATGAGGGGCGGTTAGTCTAAGTCATGAATCGAGCAGTGTGGCTGCGGTTCTGGGCAAAGCTACCGTCGTATCCTATTCCCTTGAAGCCGAACGACAGAGTGATCCTAAGGTGACTGGGTCGTAGAATTCGGGTATAGTCGTGATTATGATATGATATGGGCATAGACCCAAGCTAAGGACATATTGAGCCAAATAAGAGATAAGGCAGCACGTCACCAAGCGTGAGAGCGATAAAGCTCAAAGGCCAATGTTATAGTGACGGTCCAACAAACGCCCAAGGCTACGGTTATCAAACCAAAGGTCGTGGCGATAGTCAAAGGTCAAACACTGATAACGATCCAAGACGTTATAAGGAGGCTAAGGGATTAGTCATGTAGACGACCTCCCAAAACTAAATACTCATCAAGCGCCGACGCCGTACATTCTTCATACTCACCGCAATCTACAGATCGATCAGACATTCATGTCATAATTCATAATATTCTTCTTAAAAACTTGCACCAATTTTTAAACAATACTATTTTTCAAAAATGGGAGAAACATAATGTTTATTAACTAATAAACTCATTAAAAATCAAACCCTAACTCACCGAGAATCCATTATTCTCACCCCATTTTGAATTATTTTTCTAAAACCCCACTAGATGAAGAGAACCAAGAGGAAGAAGAGATGATGCCGACGACCACCGAAGACCGTCCTCAAAGTATTGCCAAGACGTAGGAATTAGATACCGCTTAACGCTTCTTTCTATTCCCGTGTCAATTGTATTTTGGTTTCAATGTACTCTTTTGCACTTGATGTAATAATTCCGCCGTACTCTTGAATATTTCTTTTATATGGAATAACCACCTTAGTTCACCGGCCGAGATCTCGCATATGTATGCTTTATCAAATGTATTATCACAAACGTTATTTATTACGTTAATCGTCGCGTTTCTCATCCAACCCCGGTATGGGGCGTGATGATGTGGTATCGAGCTCGGTTTGTAAGAAGGACACTTACATCGAGCTTTCCAGATAAGATTCTTCTGACTTAGATGGGAATTCCACCTAGGCGAAGTGAACCATAGAAATGAGACCTAATGTAGATTTCGAGTCAATTCTCATTAAGATCTCTTTCGACTTGTCGCTATTCACTTGGAATATGCATAGTCAAATTCATATTTCCTAAGTCATTGGCCAAGATACTTGATTAAGTATTCACGGCAATTCCTCGATCAAATCAATTCACCTATTGAACTCTTGAAATGGACATAGCTTATTTCACTTATCAGATCCTCTGAGCTCCACTAAACCTCATTACTTTTCAAAATGGGGTATTATTATTTCTTGGTGGCTGATGTCGTATAAGCATATTTGTTGAGTCATTAACATCAAAACCTTGATAATAATGCACGCTTAATAGAGTTTTATTATTGGATATTTCAATACATTTGCTATTCATTCAGAGTAAGCGACGCCAATTGGCATTGTCTAAATTAATTAAGTCGCTATACTATTCATTTGGAATAGTGATGACTAATTTCAACTTATTACAAGTTCCATGTTGCTACGTACATTCTAGTCAATCTAGCTACGATATTCGTTCGGAAAGCATAAAGCCAATATTGCAAGGAATTATTCAGAATATTCGACCATCCGAATGAGGCGAAATCTATACCTTGCAAAACCTCAAAAGATTCGCATTGAATTATTAAGACTTACCTCCTTAATAATTATATATATATGTCTGTCTATTTTAGTTGCCGCGCTGGGATGCTACTTACGATAAGAATCGTGTTAGTTACTGACTTAGACCTTGGCTTGGTAGGCATGGATTCCGAAATGGATATGGTCGCTGAGCTCATGCGCCCGATGTAAAGGGGCAAACTCTTAGAAGAACAGCCGCCACCGGCGAGAGAGTCAAGCGTATCAATTTAGAGCAAAGCTAAAGGACCAAGATCGGATCGAGACACTGAGCAGAGAATTCAAACTCGCGTAAGAGCCGAATAGAGCTAGGCAGAGACTAGCACATATCGCATCCGAGGAATGACGCGATGCGTATACTCGAGTTTCACGAGAATAATGCAGGAGCTCGGAGATAGCATTACGCGAGTGTAGTAATTATGCCGTGATACAAGAGGCCGCCATTCAGAACCTCCAGCATGCATGTTCACAGTTCAATTCTCATGTGGAGACTCTCGAAAGTACCCTGGCTACTGAGCGCCTGTGACATATGGAGTTTTCAGATTCGATGAGAGATCGGATGAATGAGTTAGCTGAGTTGATTCCAAATCTACTTACTACCCCACCAGGAGGGACGACCACAGTATCCTCTAGCTCTGAGGAAGAGGGCACTGAAGAGGACCTGATGGAGCCAGGAGAGGACTGGGAGTGCTGTTATTATGTTCTTATTATGATGTTTAACTATTATAATAATGATGTGATGTGCTTGATATTCTAGTTCTTAAGTATTATGGGGAGATGGTTAGGTAGGGTAATTTTCTAATTTATCCCTATCCGAAACTGTAATTTTCCATGTCACAAGAGACCCTCAAGATGTATCAACTATGATGATATTTTATTCGTGTTTTATGATAATAAGATTTAAAATAATGTGTGCCCATTTAAATCCTCTATATTTACCACTCAAATTAAGCTAACTATAATAACCATTAACCGCGATAGATGGATGATCGACGTGGACATGGAAGACCTCATGCCCAACGTAATGACAATGAAGAACCACACGGAGGAGATGGAAATCCATTCCAAGGGGATAACAACACTCGCAAGCAATCGCCCAATTGGTGACCTTCCCGCAACAACACATTGCACCGAACCCGAATGCACCAAACACATGATCGTGCATTAGAAAGGTTCTCGATTCAAACCCCTACTTTTTTGGAAAATCGAATGACACGATAATCGAACACTAGCTTGAAATGATAGAAAGTATATTTGCAACTCTATAGTATTCGGAGGAACAAAAGTCAAGGTCGCAACCTTTCGATCGAGTCTCAGCCTCACGAGTGGTGGAAGATTACAAATGGGAAATGGACAAGGGAAGCTACCGACCGAACATGGGAAAATTTCAGAAAGGCTTTCCGTGATCAATACATTTCACAAAGCCGCCGTGAAGCTCGCCGCGACGAGTTCTATCATCTTAAACAAGGGGCAATGATTGTAGCCCAAGACGAGTCTCAATTCAATCGACTCTCAAAATACGTGCCAGACCGGTGAGCATAGAGGAGGACAAACTGCATAAATTTATGCGCGGGTTGATGTTTACGCTACAACAAAGCTTGCCGCCGGTGAGAATGACTACAATGACGTAAGCCGCCGAGGCCAAATAATCGAAAGCGGATGACCTTGTTGGGACAGCGAAGGATCGCACAACCGGGAAGTTCAAGAGATCTCGCATCAAATCCATCATCCAGACCACCCCGTAAATTTCAACGCAAGACTACCGGACGAATACCGGAAAGAGGCCTGCGAATAACCTACCGCCATGTTCCCACCGTAATAAGATGTGACATAAATCAAGACCGGTGGAAGAAGCAAGGTAGATGCTTGCGTTGTGGAGATAATCAACACCCAACTAGGAATGCCCAAAGTGGGAGACACAGGCAACAATCAAGAAAAATGCAAGCAAGGGATGATCGCAAAGGCAAAGGGAAGGAACCAAAGAAGAGTTTTTACCTTAGCCGGACAAGAAGCCCCTAACGCAATGCACGTGGTGGAAGGTACATTTCTTGTGTCAAACCACTCGCTCATGCATTGTTAGATCCAGATCATCATGTTCTTTGTTGCACCTCATTATGCACAAAAATTAAATGTCGACATGGAGTCACTACCCATAAGCTTAGAAGTATCCACACCTACGGGTGCGAGCCGAGAAACAGATTTAGTATTTAGAGATTGTGAAGTGATCATTAAAGGTCACTGTTTTCCTGCCGACCTAATTCTTCTCCCTATACTTGAGTATGACCTCATACTTGGGATGGATTGGCTATCTCAACACTTTGCACAACTCGACTGCCATTCTAAAATAGTTCGATTCGCAAACCCGATCACCCAAAGAGTTGAACCATATGGGGATGCTAGAATTAACTCGGCCCCAACCATATCAGCCACGAAGGCGAGAAGGGCCATCTCGAAGGGAGCAACGGGATATTTGGCTTTTGTCATTAATAAACCCAAGACTAAAATGGAGATTGAAGCTATACCAGTAGTATTAGATTACCGTGATCTTTTCCCCACGGAACTTACTTCTCTACCTCCAGATAGGGAAGTTGAATTCAGCATTGATATCTTGCCGGGAAAGGCACCTATGGCTAGAACGCCATATCGAATGGTCCCACTGGAACTGCAAGAACTGAAGGTTCAGTTGCAGAAATTGCTAGAGGTTGGATTTATCCGACCAAGTATATCTCCTTGGGGAGCACCAGTGCTATTCGTAAAGAAGAAAGATGGCACACTAAGATTGTGCATTGATTACCGAGAACTTACCAATATTACTTTTAAGAACAAGTATCCACTTCCTAGGATCGATGAGCTATTTGACCAGCTACAAGGAGCAACGGTTCTCAAAGTTCGATCTTCAACAGGGATATTACCAATTGACGATCAAAGAGAATTACATACAGAAGACTGTCTTTCAAACTAGGTATGGTCAATATGAATTTGTGGTAATGCCTTTTGGATTGACCAACGCGCCGGCTGCATTTATGGATTTAATGCACCGTGTATTCCAACCGTTTCTAGATCAATTTGTAGTGATATTTATCGACGACATACTCATTTATTCCAATTCGGATCAAGATCACGAAACTCACTTGAGATTGGTACTAGTGACACTAAGGAAGCATAAATTGTACGCCAAATTCAGCAAGTGTGAATTCTGGTTAGATCCATCAAAGGTGGAGACTTTCTGGACTGGAAGAGGCCAGAAGCAGTCATGGAGATACGGAGCTTTCTTGGACTTGCGGGTTACTACCGCAAATTCATTAAAGATTTTTCCAAAATCGCAGGACCACTCACAAGACTGACGCAGAAGCACGTCAAATTTGAGTGGAACGATAAGTGTGAGTTGAGCTTCCAAGAACTCAAGAGAAAACTCACTACCGCACCTGTACTAACACTTCCCAAAGGGAGTGAAGGATTTGTGGTTTATAGCGATACGTCAAAGGAAGGATTAGGAGTCAGATCGATGCAAACGGCAAGGTTGTGGCTTATGCATCACGAAAGCTAAAAATCCACGAGATGAATTATCCGACCCATGACCTTGAACTAGCAGCAATAGTGTTTGCTTTGAAGAAATGGAGACACTACCTGTATGGAGCTACATTCACCATCTTTACCGATCACAAGAGTCTCAAATATTTGTTCTCTCAGAAGGAGTTGAATCTATGACAGAGACGGTGGATAGAACTTCTTGAGGATTATAACCTCACCATTCAGCATCAACCGGGCAAGGCCAATGTCGTAGCAGACGCCTTAAGTAGGAAAGCGAGTGTGGCTAGGCTCATGATAAGGGAATGGGATGCCCTAATAGAAATAACCCAATGGAACCCAAGACAGTCTAAGACACACGTTGTGTGCGCTAATTTGTCAATGAAGCCGGACTTACTTAAGGAAATCCAAGAAGCACAGACTCAAGACGGGAAGTTGTGTAAACTTAAGGAAAGGGTCGCACAAGGTGAGGAATCTGAGTTTAGCATGTCGGGAGATGGAACACTGAAATTCAAACACCGTATATGTGTTCCCGATAATGACGAACTCAAAGAAAATTTTAGCAGAGGCTCACTGCTCTCGGTATACAATTCATCCAGGTGGTAATAAGATGTATAAGGATCTAAAGAAACACTATTGGTGGGTGAATATTAAGAACCAAGTAGCAGAATTCGTAGCAAGGTGTTTAACTTATCAAAGAGTGAAGGTTGAACACCAAAGACTATCAGGGTTGCTATAGCCGCTCGAGATTCCTGAATGGAAATGGGAACTAATCACGATGGACTTCGTGATGGATCTACCAACAACCAGTGGAGGATATAACACAATCTGGGTAGTTGTGGATAAACTTACAAAGTCAGCTCACTTCCTACTCGTAAGAAAGAATGATAGTCTGCGAAGCTAGCAAGGACGTATATCCGAGAAATAGTTAGATTACATGGAGTACTGTAGACATTGTGTCGACCGTGACCCCGTTTGTCTCCGTTCTGGAAGAGCCTTCATCAAGAACTTGGGATGGCATTGAGTTTCGATCGCAAAGACACCCTCGACGGACGGACAATCCGAGCGAACGATACAAGTCCTTGAGGATATGTTACGGGCATGTGCACTGGATTTTTCAAAAGAGTGGAGTCACCACCTACCCTTAGCTGAGTTTGCCTACAACAACAGCTACCAGGCAACTATCGGAATGGCTCCATATGAAGCATTATACGGAAGAAAGTGCCAATCACGAATACATTTGGAGATTGACGACCGATGGACACCAAAGGGTAAGCAGAACCGAAACCGGTAATGAGAGTTGATCTAGTAGAAGATGCCATGGATAAGGTTCGAATCATTCGGGATAGAATTCGCACTGCTCAGAGCCGACAAAAGAGTTATGCAGACCGAAGAAGGAAGGATTTGGAATTCGACACTGGAGACAAAGTATTCCTTCGTTTATCACCATGTAAAGGATTGATCAACCCGAAGAAGGGAGGGAAGCTTAGCCCTAGATATGTCGGATCTTTCACAATCTTAGGACAAATTGGAAAATTGGCATATCGTCTCGAGCTACCAACCGATCTTGTCGGAATGCACAATGTATTTCATATCTCAAGATTGAAGAAATATCATCCAGATCCTGAACATGTCATCACGCATGACATACCACCAATCAAAGAATATTCAACTTATATCCAGAAGTCGATTAGGATCGTGGATCAACAAGTACACGAACTAAGAGACAAGAAGATACCGTTGGTCAAAGTCGTCTGGACAAATCACAATAGAGAGGAAGACGCTACGTGGGAAGCTGAGGAAGAAATGAAGAAATCATATCCCGAGTTGTTCGAGAAGGAAGTTGGGGACCAAATTCTTCTAAGAAGGAGGATGTAGAACCCTAAAATTCGATAGCTCACTACATGTACGATTTATTATATCATGATATATTTTAATAATATTTGTTATAATATAATATAATCTACATCTAGTTTCATTTTATTTTACTCAATTGTTTCATAAATAATAAATTAATTGAAAGTTAAAGTAGAATATTGGTTCACCTAATGGGCTATGTGTACCAACATTTACTAATATAAACTCACTAATGGATAGCTAAAATAATTTAATTAAGATGAATTTTGGGGTAAAATTGTTAAAATCCATAATTCTAGCCTTATATCCTGAAAGTAAGTCTTAATATATCAAAATATGTTCTCAATAAAATTTCACCTAAATCGGAATTTATTAAAATAGAAAATTGGGGCAAAATATAAATTTCAAGAATTCGGGGCCAAAACTGTAATTTACAAAAAAATCTGTTTCCAAAATAAAATTTCCAGAAAAGTTGAACTCTCTGGACTCATAATAACATAAAGAGCTTACCCCAAAAATTTTAGGTCAATCCGACAAGAAATGAAAAAGATATGGCAAGAATACTAAAATACCGATTAAGGCAAAATGAAGGGGTGAAATTATAATTTCTAAGAGAATAAAAATCAAAACTGAATGAAATCTAAAAGTACAAGTTATAAGGTTCAAAGCGCAACTGGATTCATAATTTTCGGAGTTTAAATGAATCCAAACGAATTAATCAAAATTATAAGACAAAACTAAATAAAAATATTAATAATAATAGTACTATAATTTCAAAAGGGCGGAATTGTAATTTATGGAAGGAAAAACCTCCATGCAACTTCTGAACTCAAAACCTTATATTATAACGGACTTTTCGCCATAAAGTTCATAATTTTCGGACGTACAATCTAACCATTCCGACTTAATCAAATTTATAATATTTTAGTAAAAATAATAATGATAGTGTTCCGGGAATTATTAATCCCGTGATGTGTCTTACCTAATACTGGTTGTAGATACATAGATGGAAGGTTCTAGATTCTTCTAGAGGTAGTAGGATCCTATTAGATGTCTTACCTTATCTAGGAATCCTATGTATGGAAGGACTCTCATTGTAATGCCTATATAAAGGCCCCTCTATCAGTGTTATGAATACAATTGATTGGCCCGTATTTACAGTCTTTTACTTTATCCTGAAACACGTTATCATCACGTAGTCCCCAACTGGGAAAGAAATTTTTTCCTCTCCCGTTTTTTCTGAAAATCTAAAAAAAAAACGAAAAAAAAATGAATTTTTCGGCAGAAACCCTAATTTCCGGTCATCTTCCCCACAGTCCCGCCGCCACCCCAACTCGCCGCGAAGCAACCCGACTCCTGCCCGACGCGCCGCTGGAAAACCTTCTCTCAGTCCCGACCGGTCATCTCCTTCCCCGTCGCGAACCACCATCTCCTGCCCGACCCACCGTTGGAGTTGGCCCAAGACAGCGACCGAAACGTCACGGACGATGACCTCGACGAGCTTCGCGGCTGCTTGGACTTGGGATTCCAATTCGATTCGCCGGATTTGGATCCGAAACTCTCGTCAACTTTCCCCGCGCTCGAGTTTTACCTCGCCGTGAACTGGCAGTAAGGTAGTTCTCCATCCCGATCGGCGTCGTTTCCTGATTGCGATTCAACTGCTTCATCTGCTGAGAGCCCTAGGTCGATTATTGACCCAGACTCGACCCGATTATTGACCCAGACCTGACCCGGTTGCTGACCCGACCGGACCCGACCGACAGTCCCGTTTTCAGATCGTTTTTGTCCTGCCGACTGTTGCCTAAAGCTGCGACCCGATCTGATCAAAGCACCACCGGATTGTCCTATGGTTTTATGCACGTGATATTTACTGTTTGAAAACCTAGTGCAATCGAGACAAAATCTATCAAAATCGGAAAAAAAAAAACGAGAAGAGAATTTCCGCGCATAAATTTTCTGCACAGCGCACTCGTACCAAAATCATGTTTCCTGATTCGTTAACCGTCGGATCGGTGTGAGATTTTGACAGAAACTTTCCAACACAAATATCTGTATATTCAACGGTGGAGATCAGATTCCGAGTAGTGTTGAGTACTGAATCTGCTGCCGAACAGAAGCAGATTTTTATAAGGAGATTTGGTGATCCGACTCATCCAATAACGAGCTGTTGCACCGCCGTGCCCGAGTCCTTTTTCGGCCGATTATCGAGCCCAGTAGCCCTTTCCGGGCGTTCTCAACTCTCCATTTTTTTCCTGATTAATGATTCATTTGTTCATTAATTTGTACACTTATGAATCTTACCATGTTTATATTTTACGTGAATATAAGAAAATATGTTGCTCATGATGATGTGCAAAATATGGAGAGAAGCCATATTTATTATCCCGTTCAAGGATCAAAGTAAATATGGAACCGAGTACCACGAAAATATTGCTCATATGGAGAGAAGCTCCCGTTCAAGGATCAAAGCAAATATGGAACCAAGTACCCGTAAGATTTTATTAAAGGTTCCCGTTTTTCAATTCCTCTCTTTTGGGAATTTTTTTTTGGGGAATTGGGTATTTGGGTTCTTTATCTCCCACGCTATTGTGCGGTGGATGAGACTATGAGAGGTGGTATCACTCTCGTATGTCGAAGTAAACTTTGTGACGGTCCTGGGGGAGCCACGGATAATTGTTGAAAGTCGATATTTGTGGTTGTTGCATACACCATGTTTTGGGTGCGATTTGACATCACCGTTTTGTCGATTTTAAACCAACAATTGAAAAAGATAAGATGAACATTGTCGGTAACGGTAAAGTTATGACTTGATCATGATTAGTCACGAATTTGTGACGTACAAATGGGACAAACATCAATTACGACGGATATGTCGTGGTTAAAATCGATTTGTGACGAATTTGTCACGATGAATTGAGCGACCACCACGTTGGTCTTGACCCAATCCCATGCTTGGAAAACTCCATCTTTCATCCTATTAAAATAAAATATTGCATGTGGGTGTAGTCATGCACCGTCTCCTTGCAATATGATATATGAAAGAATGTACGAGTGATTCTCATGAATTTTAACATGTAAAGCAATGGCATATTACGGTAAATACATGAATTCGTTGACCTCGATTATAGTTCGTATGACTATAGGTCCGAATACTTTTCCGAGTATTTGTAAAGGCATGTGCCTTATACATTTGCCTATGTTTAGTCGATCTTATTGGATGGTCAAGACGGGTTGGTTATGGTATATTCATTATGTCTCCTGGTTCAAAATGCTTAATATTGATGCACCGTGTTGCATCCATATAACATGGCTATTATGACGTATACTTGCAAATTGAGAATTAAAATATTTGGTTGATTTGATGCACTTTGGTGGATTTTTACACTTTTGATCATGACTATGCGCATCCTCCTTGGTATTTGTTTATGCTTTGAAAGTTCAAACAGAATAAGTGGTTTTTAGACAGCCTTAGTTGTACCGACATTCCTACTTTTTCTGCAAGTCTACCAAGTTGGAGTTACCGAAAGGATCATTAGTCTAGATAAGAAATCGAACACCCTGCTGCGTTTAAACGCACATATGGCTGTCATTGCCATGTTTTTACATTAACACTTATGCCATTGGATATAGTCTCAACCTTGTTTTCTCACTAAACATGGAAAATACTAAAACAACCAATTAAAACATGCACTGTGATCTGAGTTTAATGATCATTGTGGTGCACAATATATGGATAGAAAGATACGGAAGTCTAGTTTCCAGGACATCTGACCGTTCGTCCATAACCTTCCTAACAAGGGAGTTATCACTGTTTTAGTGAACAAAGATCAAGCTACGCGGAATTTTATTTCCAACAATTGTGCTAACTTTTGTCCCAACCAACTTGGTTCCCATCGTGAATTTGCAAGTGGTCTTATGACACACGTTTTTCAACCTCTTTTTGGCCGAATTTGCCATAGATGATGCAGTTTTTGGTATGCATTGTATGCTAAAATATCATCTTTCAAATGTTGAAAAACAGTTTCCTTGGGGAAGACCAAAATACGCACCCTTATAAGAAGGTCGAGCTTGTGCATGGTAGTGTTACACCATGCTTCTGTCGTAACTTTGCCCATTAGGCATATAACCTTGCCATGTTATGCACTCAATATGATAGATCATTTTGATCGTATCAGGAATAAAATCTCTACGTTGTTGGAGTGTTCGCTATGCTCATGTTTGTAAAATTTTGCAAGCAAAATTGAGTGCGTATTAAGCTATTTTCAAGGAACACGATATTTTTGGATTTCGGTTTATAAATCCATTGTGACTGTGATGACTAGGTCATCACAATCAATGAGCGGTATAATGCCCAAGTTATTGAATGACGATTGGCGTTTTCCAGTCACATATGTTCCGTAATAATTGAACCATGTTATGACTCGATGATATATATGCCAAAGTGTATCACTCATAGCATCTCATTGTGATTTGTGAGAATAAAATCTTATGCATCACTTGTATTGGATATGTGAAAAGAAAATATTTATGAGTCAATATGGTCTGGCTTGCATCGGTTTTGGTAACCAGAATATGTATTGGGACATTGACACGTTTAGGCTTTAATAGCCCGGAGTTTGGACAATTTGATGATCCATATACCACGGTATTGCCATGGACATCATTTTTTCTTTGAACAAAGAAGCTAGTTGGATCAAAGACACCAAAGTACGTTGGTGGAGTCATGAGCAGGGCTCATGACCGATGATGATATTTATGTCATCCGCGTCTTGCTTTCATAAGCATGTGTGACGCCAAAGACCCCCCGATGATCCTTCTTAGCCATGTTCATTGATTAAAGCCTATTTTCTGGCACGATTAGGAGATGACACCCCTCCTATGCTAAAGAGAATAATGTAATGACTCGCATAAACATGGTGCTGAGTCCTCCCTTTTAACCAAGTACTTATACATACATGATCATAAGTATTAGAATTGGTAGCTTATTATTCTATGATGGTGTTTACAAATGGTCGTACTCAAGTAATAACATTATATGTTATGTGGTTCCTTTGACAATGATTGATAAGTTGATGAAACTGAGTTTATGGTTGTCGACTTGCGGACCGATCATTGTAAAGGTCGGTTCACCCATTTTTAGACCAAGTCTTAAAGTGAAATTTTAACGAGTACTTCCTAACATCGAGGCTACCTTCTCACAAATTTTGATGCCATTTGGAGACTTGGAAGGAGGTGAACCACTTAAATGAAGTTTTCACATACCACCTGGCCGTCCGACGACCGATTCGATGTCATTCGATCGGTTTTGACCACAAGGTTGATGATTTTGGAATCCTAAACACCCGTTTATACATGCTCACGAAATTTTGAGGTGTTTGGGGCTGGTGAAGGGAGTGAACTCTTCAAGAAAGCACTAGAGGTTCGATAAAACCAACGGCCTATCATCGGTTCAATCGTTTCTTTATGTTCGATCCCGGTGGTGCATGTGGCGGTTTTGTTGGATTTTCAAGATCAGTAGCTACTGTTATGTAGCATCGGTCAACATGTCATATCCACCTATACCTATCATCATTCAAATGTTTAATTACGACTGTAACAGTATGCATTTTGTTAACTCGATTGCGTTAACACTGAAAACCTTTATCGTCCACATGTTCATGTGCCAAAGTGCGTCACCACAACGCATTATGACGGGTTATAAATGATGAATATAACATGCGCTTTCACTCATAGTCCGCTTGAAATATACCTTGGCAGACGATCTCGTAAGTCACTTTGATGAGCCAGTCTTCCCATCGTTAGGGGGAGATGCGAACGATCATGTTCGAGTAGAACGACTTGGAATTGTCGTAGTTTGTCCCTACCGTGCCTCACCAAGTTCCCTAAAGTGACGAGATTAAATACATGCTGCAAACATGTCTGCAAGGATTGTGTCGGTCATGGACGTTCGTCACATATGAATGGTGATATGGTAACACCACAAATTGTGGTAGATGGTGTTACTAGGCCGTGGATATCATAGAGTATTGGGATGCCACTTGGTTCGATAAACACTCTCGCTAAGAATGTATGCGAGCTTGGTACATGAAACTTGATCATATGATCAAATGAACTCATCCGTCTCATGTGATTCTGGATTATAGTCATCATTGGGGGATGCCTCAATGAATGCCAATCCATAAAGAGTACTCTATGAATAAAGCCGGTTCATGAGGACGTGGAATGTGAGTTTAATCGGACCATACTTCATTGAAAATCTACAACGTTGTAGCCTTGGCCTAAAATGGAAACATATGCGACTCCAGTATAAACAAAGTGATAGCCCTTTGTTGAAGTGGTGCCGACACTCCAAAGATAAGATATATCTGTATACTTTGTTAAAGCGAGTGAGAGAAGTAGTTAAACTCACCTCATGGCGCGAGGTTTCTCATGAACGCACTGGAATCGACTACGATGACACGAAACTTAGTTGTGCTATCGTAATGGATGTTATAGCATCCACTATCTTTTCAGTTAGATAGTTTCCCAAAAACTGACGTGCAGCTTGTGGTAAAATCTTATCTTAGTGGGGAACTAAGTTAAGTGATAAAAAGGATCTCGTGGTGGATCAGACTCAAATCAAGTGGCTCCTGACCACGGAGCGCGTCGACAAGTGATTGTCGGAAACGCATACAAAGTATATACTTGATTTGGAAGAGATATGAAGCTTTTGCGTGTAAAACTAAGGGTTTATAGTGATGTACTCTTTTGAGACTAAGAGATTCCGCTAAATCCAAAGTTAAGAATGAAAGGATCTTGGGGACACTTGATGATGCGTATTCATCAATCGGTTTAAGGCAATCTAAGGAACAGTTTCCCTAAGAGACGATAAAGTAATGCCTATATGATTCCCAATGACTAGTCGAAGTCATAATAAGACTTGGATCACTTAAGTGATGATGCAGTCTTAAGAGAAAAGTACGGTATTATGTACTCATGTTTGACTCGATGTACTCATTCGTAATAATCCGGTAAAGCCACTGTCATGATGGCCTAGGATGCACTCACGCAATGTCTGTGATTGACAAGAAGCTTGAAGCTCGCTCTATCTCGATAAAAGGACACGTGAATATCGATACCCGAATTTTCCTTGAATGTATTGGTCTATCTCCATATGACCTACAGGGCAGCTCACTTGTTGGAAAATGGTGAAATTGGTACCATTGGAAAGGTCTGTGTCTACTTTCCAAGGAAACCAACCATTTGATCACATCCATCATGTTGAGTGACATATGAATATTGTTGCAAAGTAGGACAGGATATGTCCGGTAATTTGCTGAGTCAACTTCGATAGAGCTTTGTGATCTGCTCAGGTCGATCTAGGTTACGTACTGTATGTGAATGAAAAGCTATGGTTGTCTAGTTTTCATAAGTTCTTACAGTTTCGTTGATACCTATTGAATCAAAGAAGTTATAACTGATTTAGTGCATGGAGATCAAGACTTTAGAAAACTTGATTTTCGGATAAGTCTTTAGCGACTCTGCACTTTGGATGTGTCGCGCTCTTTTTGTCCTAGGACCAAGGTTTGTTTTTTCCCATTGGGTTTTCACTTGGTAAGGTTTTTAACGAGGCGACCTATGAGAACATCCATACAATGATGCGCTGTACTTCTGTTCAACTTAGACCAAGAGGTATTTTTCCCACTGGGTTTTTCCTTGGTATAATTGTGAGGGCAACTTGGCATCCGACTCTTATTATTTGAGGTACTCATCAGGGGGAGTCGTTATGTATACATCAGGGGGAGTATACATGACATCTTATGTTGGTGCGTTGCAATCTTTTCCCCATCAAGCCTTTATTTTTCCCATGGGGTTTTGTTTTGGCTTGGAAGAGGTTTTTACGAAGGCAACATCTTCTGCACCATTGTTGTATTAGTGCTCGACACGGGAGTGTTAGGAATTATTAATCCCGTGATGTGTCTTACCTGTCTGGTTGTAGATACATAGATGGAAGGTTCTAGATCCTTCTAGAGGTAGTAGGATCCTATTAGATGTCTTACCTTATCTAGGAATCCTATGTATGGAAGGACTCTCATTGTAATACCTATATAAAGGCCCCTCTATCAGTGTTATGAATATAATTGATTGACCCGTATTTACAGTCTTTTACTTTCTCCTGAAACAGATAGTACTTAAATGACGGAAGGGCAGAATTGTAATTTTCGAAAGGTAAAACTTTCACGCAACTTCTGACCTTCAATCTTCATATCATAACGGACTTTTGCAATAAAGTTCGAAATTTTCGGACGTATAATCAATCCGTACCGAATTATCCAAATTCATACAATCTATACTATATAAAACTTATCCCCCTTAATTTAATGTGGAAGGGGGATTTATGTCAGTTATTTAAATATATAATATAAAAGAATCTAACAAAATACATAAAAAAGATTTAAAAATTATAATTATACCTAACTTCAAAAGATGGGCGGGCCGTATTTGGAGCTTCTGTAAGACGAAACAGCTGTCTTTATTATTTTTATTATCATAATTTCATATTTTCATTTACTAATTTTTGTTTTAGCAAAGAGATTGCAGAAGGGTATTTTGGGGAGAGAAACATCAGTTTGTAAATGGCAGCAATTATTGGGGTGGAATTACAAATGAAGAGACTATTTTAATTGTAACTTTTAATGTAAATAAACTAATTTAAATACAGAAGTTATGATAAACATCACAATGCAAATGCACCTTCTAATACACAAGGTGATTAAAATGAACTTTTAAATGATAGTATAAATTAGAAGATGGTTAAATTTTAGCTATGAAATCTTAGATACAATCGGTGCATCGCACGGGTTGAATAAACCAAAAACAACCACGGGACAATATACGGGTTAGTAAAGCCTCATTTCATATAACTAATTACATAGACTAAAATGAAAGGACAATAACAATAAAAAAACATATAAACTTCTCTAAAAGGCATTTAAATTCTGCCATCTGCTCATTCAACCGTCTGCCCCAACATTACGTACAAAACACGTAGATATTCAACCAAAGACCGTGCATCGCACGGGTTGGATAATGCCTCGTTATAGTAAAAATAATAATGATAGTACTTAAAAGACGGAAGGGCGGAATTGTAATTTCTGAACGGTAAAACTTTCATGCAACTTCTGACCATCAATACTCACATCATAACGGACTTCTCACAATAAAGTACATAATTTTCGGACGTATAATCAATCCGTACCGAATTATCCAAATTCATACAATTATAGTAAAAATAATAATGATAGTACTTAAAAGACGGAAGGGCATAATTATAATTTCCGAAAGGTAAAACTTTCATGCAACTTCTGACCTTCAATCCTCACATCATAACAGACTTCTCACAATAAAGTACATAATTCTCGGATGTATAATCAACTCGTACCAAATTATCCAAATTCATACAATTATAGTAAAAATAATAATGATAGTACTTAAAAGACGGAAGGGCAAAATTGTAGTTTCTGAAAGGTAAAACTTTCACGCAACTTCTGACCTTCAATCCTCACATCATAACGGACTTCTCACTATAAAGTACATAATTTTCGGTCGTATAATCAATCCGTACCCAATTATCCAAATTCATACAATTATAATAAAAATAATAATGATAGTACTTAAAAGACGGAAGGGCAGAATTGTAATTTTCGAAAGGTAAAACTTTTATGCAACTTCTGACCTTCAATCCTCACATCATAACGTACTTCTCACAATAAAGTACATAATTTTCGGATGTATAAATATTCCGTACCGAACTATTCAAGTTTATGAGTTTATTATAAGATTATGCTTAGACTCGCACAATAGCAATCTAATCATCAACCGATTGAACTAATTCCTCTTGTTTATCTAAGTCCATTTACTATCAAATAATCATATTGATATCTTATAATATGCATAATCATTGTTAATCACGGCAATAATTATTATTCAATAGAAATCGGGAGTAAGTGCTGTGCGAAGCTAAGTGCTATGACCTTCGGGCGGGAGCCACCGCTAGCGTCCGTACGAGTACCTCTAGAGTCCCTTTTTCTATTTATATACATGAGGGGCGGTTAGTCTAAGTCATGAATCGAGCAGTGTGGCTGCGGTTACCAGGCAACGCTACTCGTATCCTATTCCCTTGAAGCCGAAGGACGGAGTGATCTAAGGTGGTGGGTGGTAGAATTCGGGTATAGTCGCGATTATGATATGATCTGGGCATAGAACCAAGCTAAGGACATATCGACCTAAATAAGAGATAAGGTAGCACGTCACCAAGCGTGAGAGCGATAAAGCTCAAAGGCCGATGTTATAGTGACGGTCACAAGCGCTCAAGGCTACGGTTATCAAACCAAAGGTCGTGGCGATAGTCAAAGGTCAAACTCTGATAACGGTCTAAGACGTTATAAGGAGGCTAAGGGATTAGTCATGTAGACGACCTCCCAAAGCTATACTCATTGGGCACTCGACGCCGTACATACTCAGCCGCAATCTACAGAGATTGACTGTACATTCATGTCATAATTCATAATATTCTTCTTGAAAACTTGCACCAATTTTTAAACAACACTATTTTTCAAAAGTGGGAGAAACATAATGTTTATTAACTAATAAACTCATTAAAAATCAAACCCCAACTCACTGAGAATCCATTATTCTCACCCCATTTTGAATTGTTTTTCTAAAACCCCACTAGATGAAGAGAACCGAGAGGAAGAAGAGACAAATGCTGACAACCACTGAAGACCGTCTTCAAAGTATTGCCAAGACGTAGGAATTAGGATACTGCTTTAACGCTTCTTTCTATTCCTGTGTCAAATGTATTTTGGTTTCCGATGTACTCTTTTGCACTTGATGTAATAATTCCTCTGTACTCTTGAATATTTCTTTTCTATGGAATAACCAGTCTTAGTTCACCGGGCTAAGATCTGGCATATGTATGCTTTACTGAATGTATTATCACAAACGTTATTTATTACGTTAACTGTCGCGTTCTCGTCCAACCCCGGTGTGGGGGCGTGACAGATGTATTTAGTATTTGGAATGCTTGATTGGGTGTTCTTATGATTTGGAATCATAATCGTTTTAATCGTTGATTTTCAATTGTTCATCTAAAAATTAATTTTTGATAATTTTATGTTACAATATAAATCTATTTTTCTTTTGAAAAACTGATTTAAATGTGTAATATAAAGATTAGAAAAATATTATTTTTGGAATTAGGACGAAAAACGAGTCGAAAATGTGAACGGATCCGGCAGCTTGGAGCTGGCCGGGCGCTGCCTTGCGGTCCCAGACAGTGGATCGGAATCCGGCCATGCGGTTCGGCCCTGCTCGGCAGCCTTCTAGGCAGCTTGCTGGGCAGTGCCCCAGGCATGGCCGTATTTTTCGACTCCGTTTTTTATATTTCACTCGGTAATTAATTTCCCACAAATTAAATTGGATTTAATTTGACTAAGATGTAATTATTGTAATTTTATTCTTAAGGGAATTAATTTAATAAAATATTTCCTCGTCCGAAACAAGTTAAAATTAACGATTGTTTGAATTAATTGGATTAATTCGTTTGGATGGATTAATTGATATTGATTAGATCAATAGTTAGATTAACTGTTATGCCATTAATTTTAATGTGATTGTTGCATTATTATTTGAATGGTGGTGTAGTTCGTGGACCTAGTTTTTGAATCGTTTTTCGATTGGGTTGTAAAGGCCATTTTGAGCCTATTTATTTCACTAGAGAAATGTGTATTTAGGATGCAATTTCAATGTAAAATTTATATGTAATGACGAAGACCGGAGAAAGATCCATCCGAGAGGACGAAGATTCAAGACTCAAGACATGTAATTAGATTACGGTGGTTTTGGGTTCTAGGAACGGTCCATTAACTACATGTTGGTAGCAACTAGGTTGTGTATGTTTATTCATATGGTATGAATATTGACAAACGCGCTTAAATGAATTAATGTGCAAAGTGTAACATTAATCGCGAAAATTCTCCACGACAAAATATTAAGTTTAAAGGTTAGGTTTTCCTTCCCTCCATCGATCTTTTGGAAAAATGAAATCAGCCGGATGTGCTATGCTTAGAGTTATCGGGGTAGTCGTTCGGGAGGGTCGATAAATTAGAGAGTGCATTGGATGTCTTCGGTTGGAGCAAATTTTATCCTAGAAGCGTGTTCGGTTCTTAGGATAAGATTGATTGTGAGGCCCGATTAGCGTCGATGGTATAAACTAAACTTGTTCACGAACTATAAAAACTGTATAAGTTGATGGCAGTGAACAAGAGGAAAACGAAGATCGAATCATCCATTAGATGGGTTGGTGTTGGACACCACTTTATGAAGATTAATAGACCAGAAACCTATTCGGTTGCCCTCTATTAAAATTTATAAAGAACTCGATCACCACTATGAAGTAAAGCGAACAAGTACTTCTGGGTTTCACAAGGGAGTGTGTTATTCCGATAAAAGTAGTGGGAGCTGGGTTAAAAGAATAGAAAAGACCTTAATTCTAAACTTAGATCATAATTAAATGAGTCACTATTAAATCTATCGTACTTAATGCAGACAAACAAAATATCAACTCTCAAAATGACAATGAACCCATTTTCATTTCTACTCGAAAAAGAACACCTTAAATGGGCCTAACTTTGTGGATTGGCTCCGCAACCTGATGATAATCCTCAGTATGGAGATGTTGGGATACGTCTTGGAGGCGGATGTTGCGGCGGCTCCGGTGCGGACCAGATCCAGTCAGGAAGATGTTTAAAACCACGAAAAGTGGGTTAAGGATGACATTAGACTCCGTGACTATATGATGGACTCTATGTCTAAAGAGCTTAAGAGAGCTCATGAGAAAATGACTTACTGTGGCGGATCTTGTCTCACTTAGCAGAGCTTTATGGTGGCGCGATCAGCTTGCTAGATATGAGATATCCAAGCAACTGTTCAGTGCCAGGATGAAGGAAGGTGAGAAAGTTGAGGATCGCATCCTCAAAATGATCTCTATGATCGAGATATTGAAGTCTCTTGATTTTAGGATGCATGCTTCTCTCCAGACCGACCTTATCCTGATTCCTTCTCACAGTTATGAACTTCAACTGCAATGAGATTGCTTGCAATTTAGCAGGGTTGATGAACAAACTTGTAACCGCCCAGTCTCATATGAAGACTCCGCGGATGAAGGAGTCTGCCCTTGTGATTTCTTCTGGATCTCGAAGGTCGAGAATAAGAAGAAAAGACCAAAAGCAGATGGGACCACGAAGCAAGGACTTTAAGAGTGAGGCAAGGCCAGAAGATTCCTAAGAGCAAGAAGGTGAAGTCGGACGAGTGTCTCAAATGCGGTGGTGGGCAGCCGGGCAAGAGGCTCCCGATCCTTCATGGGGCTTCAGTACGGAACTTTTAGTTTTGGAAATGAATTGGTCTGCTACCATATTTTCGACTTCTGAGATACTGGATTCAGGTGCTAGTTCTCACATTTGTACCTTGAATCAGGATCTGGAATGAAGTAGAAAGCTTGGAGCTAGGGAAGTGATTATTACTGTCGGAAGTGGGCATAGTGTCACAGCAACTCTGATATATGATCACTTCTTTTGGGATTTGGAATCCAGCTTTGTTTTTAACTTTAGATGATGTACTAATGTTGCCCAAGGGGCATAAGAACATTGTATCAATTCCGGTCTTGGATCGGAAAGGCTTTTCATTTTCACTGGTGATGGTTCCTGCAAAATTTATTTTGAAATATCTTAGTAAACCTTTGCCACATTGTTAAATGGATTGTATCATCTAAACCTAAGTAACAAAGTCATTGTGAATACTATGACTAGGAAGCGTGGTAGGGATGAAACTAACCATGTTTTGAAATGGCATCTTAGACTAGGTCATGTTGGTCAGACCAAGGTTTACAAAATGGAAAAGATGGACTTATGGGTCCATTAGGATCGGATCCCTTTTCCAACTTGTGAATCTTGCCTTAAAGGCAAAATGACCAAGTCCCCTTCACAGGGACTCTTGAAAGAGCCGCTGATAAACTTGGATTAATCCATGCCGACGTGTGTGGGGCTTTAGAAGCATCACGTGACGGATATCAGTATTTCATTCCATTTACGGATGATCATACTAGGTATGGTTATGTATACATAAATCTGAGGTCTTTGAGAAATTCCAAGAATTTAAGGACCCAGTCGAAAAACAAACTGGTAAACATATCAAGGCATTTAGGTCGGACCAAGGTGGCGAATATATGAGTACAAAGTTTGACGAGTTCCTAAAGGAGCACGAAATAGTATCACAACTAACACCTCCAGGAACTCTCCAGTTAAATGGTGTGTCGGAAAGAAGGAACTGAACCTGGTTGGACATGGTTCGTTCTATGCTTAGCTACACCGACTTACCAATTTATATGTGGGGATATGCGTTCCTGACTGCTGCTTATATCTTGAACATATGTCCTTCCAAGTTTGTTCCTAATACTCCACATGAGATGTGGGAGGGCAGGAAACCAAGTCTTAATCATATTAGAATTTGGGGATGTCCAGCATATGTCAAGAAGACTAAGGCGGAAAAGTTGGAAGTAAGGTTCGTGAAGGGACATTTCATTATATTCCCATCTGGGACGATTGGTTATCTATTCTACATGCCCGAAGATCGAAAGATCATTGTTGCTTTACAAGCACACTTCCTGCAAGATGAGTTCATTCAGGAAGGTGGAGCACGTAGAAGTATTTCTTTGGAAGAATATGATGAAACTCCTCAGAAGACACTTGTACAAGAAGTTGGAACCGAACCTTATGAAACACAAGCACAACCACCTCATAGGTCTAGTAGGGTGTCTCAATTACCTGAGAAGTATGGTTTTATGCACTTGAAGGCCCAGGTCTCCACGAGGTTCTAGCGATAACCAAGAGGCCGACCGCGACCTATGACCTAGCAATGGTGGATGTAGACTCAGTGAAATGGTGTAGCAAACTTCACGTAGTAGGGACCTTCGTTTTTGGCGAGGCGGTCAAAGTTTGACCTCGTGCAAAATGAAGAGGAACCTTGTGTGTACAAGAGGGTTAGTGGGAGCGGATCGCATTCATAGTACTATATGTAGATGACATTCTACTAATAGGAAGCGATGTGGGAATGCTCGATTACGCGAAAGCTTGGCTTTCAGTAGGTTCTCCTTGAAAGACTTGGGAGAAGAAACCTATATTCTTTGGATTCGACTCTCTTTGGGATAGAGCGAAGAGAATGATAGGTCTTTCCCAAGCCCTCTATATAGACAAGATCTTAAAGCGATTTAAGATGGATGATTCTAAAAGAGGGTTCCTCTGAAGCGCGACATGGAATAAAACTCATCTCGAAGATGTGTCCTCAAAGTGAGGAACAATGAAAGGAAATGAGTAATATACCATATGCTTCGGCCGTGGGTAGCCTTGTGTATGATATGTTGTGTACGAGACCTGACATTATGCATGCTAGGAGCATGGTAAGTAAGTTTCAGGCAAACCCAGGTAGGAAACATTGGACCGCCGTAAAGAACGTTCTCAAGTACTTTAGAATGACTAAAGATATGGTTCTTGTATATGGTGGTGGAGAACTGAATGTGACGGGCTTCACTGATTCAGACTTCTTAGGACAGAAAGATGACTCTATGTCTACTTCTGGATACATTTTACTCTTAGTAGAGGAGCAGTATCTTGGCATAGTGCCAAGCATAGCGCGACTGCTGATTCCACCTATTAGGCTGAGTATCAAGCGGCCTAGGAGGCCTCCAAATGAAGGGTTTTGGATTAAGAAGTTATTAGGTAAACTTCAAGTGACACCATGTGCTGCACTGCCTGTTTTCGTTTTTATGCGATAAATGATGGAGCTGTAACACATGCCTAAAAGCCAATATTTGAAAGAAAGCATCATCTCGTGAGAGAATTTGTTCACAAGGGATACATTGTGCTGCATAGAGTAGACTCATTAGATAACGTTACTGATCCACTGACCAAGCCACTTTCTCAGATGAGCTTGGAGCGTCATCTGGAGAACATGGGCATTAGATACCATAGTGTGTGGCATTGAGTGCAAGTGGGAAATTGTTAGGAGTATGCCCTCGAATTCCACTCAGAGGATGTTAGAGTGAGGGCATTGTACTTGTTATTATTTAAATCATTATCAGAAGGCAATTGTATGTTTCTTTATTTACTAGTAGTCATTGACATTCCTGACTCATAATATATATATAGAAACTAGTCCGTGTATTTGAGAGCAAAACATTCCACTCCTTATTGGATAAGGGGATCGGAATTGAAAAGGTTTATAGCTCAAATACATAATCGTTCGCAAGTCGATGAAACTTGACTGGGCGTTAAGTTTATGTGAAGACTTGTATGACGTGTTCTTTGACTTGGAGAGTGCTTGTCGAACAATAATGGTTAGTGGGAGCACACGTTATAGGTATGCTAATGAGATTAGTATACTCGAACCGACTCACCCTCGATTCGTCACACGGATGTCATTCCAGGACAATCAATGATAGAATCGAAAGGTTGTGATAGGTATTCGTGAACCATCGACTTGAGTATTTAGTAGGGATGTGCTTGTGACGTTAAGATTTTTATTAAAGTAGTTCGACCCCGGAAACCGGAAGGTGGGGGTCAACCTCGACGTGCATCTCGACGGGCAAGTAGCAAGTTCTACTAAATACCAAGATAGGATTCTTTCCCTTGTTAGTGAATAGGTATATGTCCAATACGGTTATTGGAAGATGATATCATAAGTCTTTGGCCAAAGCATTGGAGCTAGTTGTATTGATACACGAGAACTCGGTGATGTCGATTTGCATTAACTCATGCATAGCGTCAAGTACAGATAGGGTTTGACTGACCCTGACCCTATATCTTGATCGGGACATTTGAAATAAGGGTTTATACGTATACTGATATTCATGACATAAAGGTTTTGGAATGATCCCCATCATTTGTTCTCAGTTAGGTTACAGTGTATGCCGCGGGACTGGCTATGTGGTGCTATCACTCTTTGGTTCCTCTCATTGCTAAATGAGACAGACCTACCGAGTCGCGCAATAGGATAGAGGACGGAATAAATCGAGCATATTCTCTCTTTATATATATTAGATATTGGATATCTAATTTATTGGACATTGGATGTCTAATTAATTTTGGGACATTTGATGTCTAAATTAATTTATTGAATAAATTAATTTACGGCCTAAGAAATTAAATAAATTACTGGGTGATTGATTTAATTCATAGATATAATTATTTCTTGGAGAAATTAATTATATTATTTTGTATTTAATATAATTAATCAATTGAATTAATTAATTGATATAAATACATCGGAACGAAATGGAGTTTATCTGATTGGACACACAGTAGTCCAAAACGAACCGAACTCCTTCTAGCTTCTAGATGGGCCCCCGCCCCTCTTTCCTCCCACCTTACTTTTGTCTTCTTCTCATAATTGAAGGAAGACTAGACATTATGTATGTGGAGGATGTATTATTGGGGATGGACTTTAAAGATGTGAAGAATAATAAATGAAGACAATAAAGAGAATCCTCCTACTTCTCTTTGGAAGAGATCACACGGCCAAACACAAGAAATAGCAAGAGAGAAAAATTATTGTCTTCTTCATTTCATCATCTTTTTGGAGGAGATAGAGAGAGATTAAAATTGATAACTATACTTAGTATATATATATATATCAATTCCTATAGCTTCACCATCCTATTCTAGACGTATCCTTGGAGGATAATAGGGTGGGAGTTAGTCCGGTCGACTTCCGGCGCGTGGCAAGTAGAGACACGGTGTTTCGGTGCTCGGGATTTTAAAAGCTTGGCGAATTGGATCCGTGGCAGAGATCACCAAAAGCTTGGCAAATCGGATTTGTGGAGGAGATCAGAAACTTCAACCATGCAATCAAAGGACTACAAGGGTATGATTTCAAATCTCCCTCTTGTTTAGTTTTATATATTCGTATATACGTAGCTTGATCGATCCTCTTGAGGGATTCGTATTGCACTTCGTGTTTCGCATATGTTGCGCCTTCGTTTTTGGTGTGTGAATCCCAATAGGGGGAGCGATCGGTACCACCTTTGAGCTCGTTCCCCTAAAGTTAAGAAGAACATCCCGCACCTAAATGCGTCGTGGGACCCGTACAGATCCATCCACGAATTATAATGCCCGAGGTGGGCGTTGGGGTCGGCCTCCCCATTATATGGTGGGATTTGGGGGACCTTTAGCTTCTTCGGAGAGGCTCCGCCAAAATACTGGGAGCGAGGGGGCTATCTTGGCAGTCAAGCCATCATGAACTTGGAGACGGCTAATGTTGTTTGTTTTCAAGCTCGATGAGACGCTTCTTGAGGAATTCGATATCACTCGAGTCGTGGCACAGAGCTTGTGGAGATGTTTTTGCCGGGACATGGGGCCAGGCAAGCGATCTCGGCTTGACTGGTCACGACTCCGAGATAGTTCGGGTGGTCACTTCTCTTCCACCCCAGGACGTTTGGAAACCGATATGGGGAGGTAGGGTACTTTCAAGATGGATGGTGACTTTCATCGTGACCCTCTACCTCTTCTTCGATGACTCGGAGGCAGCTCTCTTCTTGTCCCACACAGGGTGATGGACGGGTCGTCTAGGCCCAGGCCTCGAGTTAGTCTTTTGGCTTTTCAGCTGGGATTGCCACTTTGGGTGACTGCGCCATGAGGCGCTCATTCCCTGAGTGAATGTGGGGTATTTAAAGCATTTCGCCACCTTGAGCAAGTTTTCTTCCTCCGTGGCCGTGGGAATCTGCTTCCCCGGATCGTTGGTGCTGGAACTTACTTGAGACATGATACTTTTGAAGGGATCACGTTCTATTGCTCCGATGGAAATATCGATTTTTGTAGCGGAGGTGCCCCTCCTTCTAGTGTCAATTTGTTGATAGCGTGTTTGGTCAACAAAACGTGTGCTGATTCAGAACAGATAATCGAAGCCACGTAGTAAATAAGGCTCAGTAATAAAAATTCAAGTGGATAAGGAGAATATGAAATTTTATTGATTATCCAGTGAAGTCGGTGATTTTAGTGGTCTAGTATACTTGGTCTATTACAGTGTGGGGCTAATTTTTTGGTGGAACTTTTTCAAAGTCCTTTTCTATTGTACATTTCCTCTACTTTATAGAGGGCCCTGACCAATCAGATGAGGGACAGCTGGGGAATATTCAAGATGCCTCCAATACACTTGTCAGCAGGAGGGAATTTTGTAAGGACACATGGCGGCTCGAAGGGACTTCGTGAAGAGGCGGGACGGAGTTCTATAAGCATCATGTGTGTGCATTCCCGCATGCGAGGCAATGTTTATCCGTTGCCACTTGAATGAGGTTTATCACTTGGAGTCGACCAACCGCTCGTCTTGATACGCCTGTCGATTCACTAGAATCCTGGGACCCGACTAGCATGATACCTTGTCAGCCCTCCACGTGGCACACTTGCTCAGTTGGCCTGCCAGGCTTCTAGCTTCCTGGTCGGCCCGCCACGTGGCATACTTGCTCGGGCGGATGCCAGATTCGATCGGCTATCATCACTGTGAATTGATCTTTTGTTTGGAAGCTTGATGTTCTTAATAAAATATTCCCTCCGTCTCATGCACAATGAAACATTTTGCCAAAAAGGGAAGTCTCGCACTTGATGAAACGTTTCAATAAATAGAAATAAAGGTACAAAATCACCATTACTTTTCCTACACTAACACCTGTATACCCTCATCAAAAAGCACCACTATCTCATTTTATACCAATAAACAACTCTCACATTAATACCCGTACCAAAAGTAAATATTTCATTATGTATGAGACGGAGGGAGTAAGAGTTTTTACCTGGCTTTGCTGAAAAACAGCCTACCTGTGAAGCATAATCTTAATCAAGGAAAAAATTTGGTTGATGTAATATGTCTGATGTGTAAGAATTTTGATGAAACCATATCTCACTTTTTTGAATTGCTCTTCTGCGCGTCTTGTCTGGGCATGTTATGATCTTCCAGTGGCGGCAAACAATGCTGGTTTCACTAATGTGTGGGATTGGTTACATGGGTTTAAACAGGTATTGGATGATCAACAGCTTGCTCTCTTTGTGGTGTATATGGAATAATAGAAATAAGATAGTCCATGGAGAAACAGATTTCGAGGCTAAGGATATGATTCTGTTTTTCGCAAGACTATTTGAAGAGATGTAAAGATGCCAATTCCAATTTAATAACCTCGTCCTCTGGATTCTGGTGTTAACTGGTGTCCTCCAACTGGCTCAACGGTTAAGATAAATTTTGATGCTTCCATTTCTTCTCAACGTCGTTGTGCTGGTGTTGTGTAGTTGCACATGATAGTTCTGGATCGGTGTTGGCCTGGAAAAGGCGTAAGGTGAATTTCATAGTGTCAAGAAAATTGCTGAAGCCCAAGCAGTTGCTTGTGGAGTGTAAATGGCGATAGATCAGGGATGGCATGATATTGTTCTTGAGGGACATTGTTTGACAATCATTCAGGCTTTGAATTCACCCATGCCATGTCTTTCTGCTTCATGTGTCTTTATAGAGAAACTTAAGAGCAGGCTGAACTTTTTTGCTAATATCGTATTTCGACATGTTATGCGGTCTGGAAACTATATAGCTCATTCTCTAGCAATGAATATTGACAGAGATAGTGAAGGATCTGCTCTAGCCTCTAATCTATTTTGCTGGATATTACTTTGGTAAGATGTTGGCTTTCCCATTTGTTTTGCTGAATGAATACAAGCTATTTTGTCTCAAAAAAAATGAACTAATACAGATTAGTATTACATCAAAGAAATCAATTCTAGACACAAACACAATACATCCACTCGTTATAGAAAAATAGGGATTTACAAAGTACGGTCGATTCAGTGAGATCCTTTCATATCAGATAGAAGGAGGGATGTAGCAAAAAATGTACTTCTAAGTAATTGCCCATAGATCTTATATCTATTATATGAAGAAGAAATCATGTAAAGAAGGGTATTCTTAGTTTACAAGATGGTACTTCAAACTTGGAACGAGCTTGAAGAAATTGGCGGCACTCCTTTATCTTTGGCATTGTTCTGCCTTATCGATCACTCAAGGTCGTTGGTCCCTACCGTGGCCCGATGAAGAAAATGGGATCACTTTTATAACCACGTTCAGAATGAAGAAATTCACAGCCAGAAAAAGGTGATGTCCAAAATATTTCTTTCCAAATACAAAACGGGGTGGGGCAACGAGGCTCCCAATCTACATCTTTAGGGCATTTTCCAACCATTGGGCATATGTTGGCCGTTTAGGACTTTCGCATCTCCAACCCACAACAATGGAGCCTGGTCTTCGAAGATGATGAAAATATTAAGGCGTAATCAAACCCAAGGGTCGTTTGTAATTTTTGAACTTCTTTGGATTTCTCTATAACTACCTCAAACTTTAATGTCAGCAATTAATTTCATCGGTATAAATTCAAATTCACAAGCATACAAGTTTTACACTATCTTCAATTCTTTGAGCCAGGATGTGTGTAACGGGCAAGGATCTTGTCCGCCTTGTGCTATTGCCTTGTCCGACAGCGAATGAAACCACCCATTCCTCCATTTGAACTGCAACCGAAGAAAACGCTAAGTTTGCTAAATTATTTTATTATCATATTTGGACATTGTAACCACAATTGAGGTTTGACTTAATTACGAAGAAAACCACCTCGAGTTTTGATTCCTGCCTGCATTTTGCCCCAACCATTAGTAGGGAATTGCTTGATATTTTAAAATTTATACCCCTCAACTCTACAAAGTAATACAAATAGCCCTCTCCGTCATTAATTGTAATACAATGACATCTAGCCTTAGTCACAAAATGATTTGGGGTCAATTGTAATGAATCAAACTTTGAAACCGTCAATGATCGTAATACTTAGAAAAATTGATGGCTTGTTTAATGTAAGACGAAAGTTTAGGTTTATTTGTATTATTTTGAAAAAATGAGGGATGTAAGACAGGATGTAACTTCAAGGATGGCTTTTGCAATTTCCGAAGCTATCTAATTTTCTTTTTTTTTGGTAATTTGGCCAAAGCCCAGGGTAGTTTACGTAATTATCCCTTTTCTAAAAACAACATCCCCCACGAAGGTGCTAGAATTTGTAAATTAATTACAAGTATGAAGGAGGTCTTTCCAATTTTAAAGGATAACTGGGTCTTTTTCCAATTAAAGGCATTTTTGTAATTAATGCCCATATGAATTACACCCCTCAGCTCTGCAAAATAATACAAATAGCCCTCTCTTCCGGCTATTTGTAATACTCAGGGAAAATCGATGGATGTGGATGTATAATGAAGATGGAAGTTCATGTTTATTTATACTATTTTTAAAAGTTGAGGGATGTTTTTGCAAACATATTTGATGATGTGGGTAGTCTAGCTAACGGCAGGTGCAACATGAGATGTAAGATGGATGTATTTCCAAAGCTAGCTGTTTTTCTTCTCCTTTTTTTTTTTGATAATTTAGCCAAGGATGGTCTTCGTAATGACTCCTTTTCTAACCCCCACACACACACGGAGCGCTGCAATTTGTAATTTTAAAAGTAAGTATCAAGGAGGTATTTCTAATTTTGAAGGATAACCGAGTCTTTTTACAATTAAACTAAACATCTATGGTGTTTTTGTAATCAACGGTATCATATTAATTCGAGTATCTAAAATATGAGAAATCTGACATTCTTTACCTCCTTAACTGCAGTAGGAAAATGAGCAACTGCCCGTGAGTAAGCACATAACCGATCCTCTATTGCTTCTTCGAAGACTATACCTTTCTCGGCCTCAGCAGCTGAAGCAAGTTCAGCTATAAGAGCAGACACCTGAAGACGGTGATAGGCTTCGGATTAGCATTTTATCTTTGATTTCTACATAGTTTAGTTAGGGTTAATTACAAAAACCACCCCTAATGTTTAGCCTAATTACAAAAAAAAATGGGTAACTTTCGAAAATGACAGATATCCCCTTTGACATTTGTTTCTCCTTTACAAAATGCATATCTTAAGAGGCGTGCATTTGGTAGGTAAGGACAGAACCGAATAGGGGTTGGTTGATTACCCCTGCCGAGCCCTCTGAGGACGACACAACTTATGGGATATTCTCTAAAAAAAATGAATAAAAGAAACTTTATAATAATTTCTTTTAGAAGCAAAATTATGGTCTGACGATCTTGACCCACTCAGGCGGTCCCCAAAAGTAAATTTTATAACAAAAATTATAGAAAGATACAAAAAACAGAAAACTCTCATAAAAAAATAACTAAAAAAGGAACTCTTACAGCTGATAAACTAAAATAATAAAAATTAAAAAAAAAAGTAATTAAAACCCCTAAAAATGAAAATTCCTAAGAAAAAACTACAAGAACTAAAAAATTGAAAAACAAAAACCATAAATACTGAAAGAAAATGGGAAAAACTAAACTTGGAGTACATCTAACGCAATGTATATATTGATGGAGAGTAACTAGAAATTAGAGTTGAGAAAACAGTTTACTATGTACCTCAGAACGATATTCCTTCTCAACAACGCCTACAGTTGCACCACGATGGCGGGCTCCAACAAGCATGAAAGCACATATCCAAATAAGCTTCTCCAGCATTCGCTTCTCAAATGCATCCCTTTCGAGTACCTATTTTTTTCCGACAAAAGTTCATAGAAGACCTATTGATGCCCCAGTGAGGAGGCTAGAAAGTTGGGGAACAAGTAATGTTGTGAAAGGTAGAGGAAGACCCAAGAAAACTTGGATAAAGATGATTGAAAATGATATGCGGTTTCTTGGAATTGGAGAAAGTATGGCGATGGAGAGGCAAATGTGGCGGGAAAGAATACGGATGGTGGATGGAGTCTGATTCCTTTTTTTTTTAATTCCTATTTTCTTTTATTTCATGTTATCTTTTAATTTATTTTTCAGGATTTTTTTTTTTTTTTTACATTCATTCTCCTTTTTATTTGCTTTTTTTCTCTACTTTTTCCCTCTTTTTCCTTTTATGTTATTTATGCGATTATTGTGGTTTCAAAGTTTGATCCATGTTAGCCGACCCCAAATCATTTTGGGACTAAGGCTTAGATGTTGTTGTTGTAAAAGTTCTTAGAAGAGAATTCAATCTACACATATAGATGGATAAACATCCCGCCGTCTATCTTTATTTGAACACTACAAAACTAAGCTCATGTAATCAATCTCACATCAATATGCAGACTAAACATCCCAGCTCAAAATAGCCAACCTTTTTTAAGCTCGGTGAGATAATATCCGGCCCACTGAAGTATAAACAGTTCGGTCGATTTTTGGCTATATTCATCCTTTTAGCCATTAAAAAAATTGTTTAGCCAGCATTAATGATCAAAGAACAAGTATGGAAAATCGAAAGACTCTACCTTGCAAGATAAGCCCCCGGCACGCAATCTTCCGGCAACTGCAGATGCCCATTTCCCATAAGCTGATGTCAACCCCTCAGGATTAGTATCAGTTATCCCATCAATAGGAGGTTCACCGAGCTTCGACACAGCGAAATATGCTAAAATTTGATCGGCTTCGCCTAAGCCTTTACTTCGAAACCATGGCTCCAGCATTCCATTCTGGAAAAACACCAAATCTGCCACCATTGATAACAATCATCACGACGATGTTGTAACTTTCGTCATAGTCATCTTCGTTATGTTCAATAGACATGTATATATGCTCACACGTGAATTTGCGGACTCTTCAAAATTAGAAAATACTGTAGCATGAAAGAGCCAAGACAAAGCACGTGTCATGTTGGAGACATGTCTGACGGACATGACAATCTCCTAATGTTTGTTCTTTTTTACGCAGTCAGGATGGCTAGGACACAGTTATGGAGGCTTACAGAAATCCTATTGCAGTAGAGGAGTATGTGGCTTTTCCAATGACTCGGCTTGCTTAATTGTTGTTTATTTCAACTTTTCCAATGCAAGTATATGGAATGGTGAATTTACATGGATTCACTAAAATCCAAACAATAATGACAATAGGAGGTAAGTTGAATACCTTATAAGATGACACCCGACTCTTCGGCCGGTGCCAAGTCAGCGAATACACCTCGCTTGGTCAAAGATTATTTCACCGAATTTGAAAAATAATGGAAATTCGGATCTCAACATATCTATGGTCGAGCCAGACTCGATCTTGTG
Organism: Orobanche coerulescens; assembly: GCA_033398695.1. Lineage (NCBI taxonomy): Eukaryota > Viridiplantae > Streptophyta > Magnoliopsida > Lamiales > Orobanchaceae > Orobanche > Orobanche coerulescens. The sequence continues at coordinate 114,853,289 of CM065815.1, read as the reverse complement.
GTAGAGTCAAGTGGGTCATTATGCGATTATCACATTCAGGTGCATGGACAACAACATTCCTGGTGTATCAGTAAAAATCTAAGTTGGATTTTTTAAGATGTAAAAATTCATAAAAAATCCAAGTTGAAAATATAAAGATATACAAGGAATGCTATTGACCATATACCCAAAGGTGATCAATCGCAAAACGAGCCATCTGACCCTACCGCAAGATTGAGACTAGCTTGACCTTAGACATGTTGAGCTCCGAATTTCCATGATTTTCTTAACTTTTGGACCAAGCTGAGGCATTTTGATCTTATCATATAAGTTGTTCATATTACCTCATATTATTATTCTTGTTTTCATAATTATTAGAGTTAATTACATAAATCGTCCTGTGGTTTATCGGGTTTCACGGGTTTAGTACCTATACTTTTTTCGGTGGGTGGTCCTTGTGGTTTTGATCCGTTACGGGTTTAGTCGTTATGCTGTGTGTGGTTTCACGGGTTTAGTCCCTATACTTTTTTTTGGTCATGTCCTTGTGGTTTTGATCCGTTACGGGTTTAGTCCTTTGACCAATAATTCTGTTAGTTGATCGTTAATTTGAAGGGTATTTTCGTCTTTTCATAACGACACTATAATCTTCATGCCACCGACCCCAACATAGTTGGGATTAAGGTGCTGTTGATGATGATGATTATTATTTGAGTACGTTGCAAAAATCGTCCCTATGGTTTGGTTGAATTGCAGATTTCGTCCTCGTGGTTGAAAATTTCAGATTATTATTATTATTATTATTATTATTATTATAACATCACTTTATTAGAAACTTATAGAATTTACAAGAAATTAGTCGGAAGCCGAGATATTATCTGGGCCCCCACTCCTCTAGCTATAGCACAGTTAATCCTACTAAAGATATGAATAGCAACACGCACCGACCAAGCACAAAATCAACCATACCAGTTTGCGTATTTTGTAACTATTTATTTTATTATTATTATTATTAATAATAATAATAATAATTTTTTAAAAACAAAAACAAATTTTATTAGATGAATAACATTTTACAAGAAATTAGTGGGAAGCGAGATACTATCTGGGCCCCCACTCCTTTTGCAATAACAAAACCAACTCGAGTAAAAATATGAGCAGCAGCACGCCTCCCAACATCCTGAGACACCAAAAACTTCTGAACTCATTTTAGAAATGCAATAGCACCCGTCTCCAACTCCCCCAGCGAAGAGAACGAGAAGGGTAAGAAACCATATCCTCGCGCCTCACACAAGTCCTGGTACTTGGCACATTTATGCGCACTGAAGCGCAAAGGCCTCCTGGAGCATAAGCGCAACGCACAACGCGATAAGCGCGCTTTTTGAAAAAAAACACAAAAGTTGGAAAAAAATGCATAACAATAAAATTAACATATTATAAGCAAATTAAATTGTCATATGATAACCAGATTCAAACTTAAGGCACAAATAAGAAGTCATGGTAACATAATAAAGCTAGAAATTACAACAAAGTTGAACCGATCACGTCTTTATTATCACTCATCTGAAATCAGTGTACAATCACTAACTAATTCGTTATGTATAAGATCGAATTATAAGCCGGTACGACAAAATGTCGGGAGTCGAGCGGCGCCCCTGTGATCTAGGGGCGGCGCTGAAGTCTAAGCGAGGCCTGTGATGTCTTCGGAAATTTGGATTGGTAACTTAGTGAAAATTTCGAATATTAGAGGGAGACTATGGTAAAATTAACAAATTTCGTCAATTTTGGAAACCATCAGGGATGTATCTATTATAAATTGACAAATTTCGTCAATTTAAGGAAGGCCGAGCCGCGGGATTGAAATTAGGGTTTTATAAGACCCCAGGGATGTATCTATTATAAGTTATAACCCGTTTTTTTGGCCATTTAAAATTATAAATATTTTTTAATAAAAAAGCGCGCTTTTTCCTCGCATTTGCGCACTGCGCTTAAGCGCAGAAGAGCGCGCCTTTTCAAAACCGCGTCGCATACCTGATGCGACTCCCCGAACCTGCGCACCGCGTCGCTTCGCGCTTATGCGCGCGCTTATGCGCGCGCTTATGCGCGCGTTTAACAACACTGAGTCAGTCATAGCAGACTAGGTTAAGGGGGAGGAACCAGTCAAATCCACACACACATCCCGGCCCCTGTCCCAGGAATATAACAACTCTTTATTTTATTATTATTAGAGTATTTTGTAATTAACTCTTTATTTTATTTATTTTTGTTTTTTTTGTATTTTTATTACTTTTTGATCATTTTTTAATTATTTTTAACTTTTTTTTTTAATTTTTGTTTTTTTAGTTTCGGTTCTTTTTCATTAAATCCGTTTGATTTTGAATTCTTTTTTGGTTATTTTGAATTGTTAGATATTATGGTAATATTAATCGCATTGGAAAAATATTGTTGGAAAAGATAATTTCTACATTTACTACTTTTTTGTATTTAATAAAATCAAAATAACTACGAAATAAGTTAAGAGTTACGATGGTTCATAACTAACTAGTTTATTTATTGGTAAATTAAAATTGAAAAAACGCTGAAAAAGAAATTGAAATCAAACCAATATAATATAAAAACCGAAATTAAAAAAATCGAAAATAAAAAAAAAAAGATAAAAAATTTTACAAAAATGCTAAAGAAAAAGTAATAAAAAAACAAAAAAATAAAAATAAAATAAAATAATGAGTTGATTACAATGTACTCAAATAATAATAAAAGAAATTTTTATTAATAATAATAATAATAATCATAAAATAAAGAGCTAATTACACCGTATTCAAATAATAATAATAATAAAAAAAAAAAATATATGAAAAGACGAAAATACCCTTTAAATTAACGATCAACTAACAGAATTATTGGTCAAAGGACTAATCCCGTAACGGATCAAAAACCACAAGGACATGACCCGCTGAAAAAAGTATAGAGACTAAACCTGTGAAACCCGACAAACCACGATGACTAAACCCATAACAGATCAAAAACCACAAGGGCATGACCCGCTGAAAAAAAAGTTTATGGACTAAACCTGTGAAACCCGACAAACCACAATGACGATTTATGTAATTAAGTCTAATTATTAATTAGTCTTTCAATATTTCCTCGCATTGTAGAAGTTGAAATAGACAACAATTAAACAACCACTACCTGGGGTCTTGTCATTAGAAAAGCCGCAATACTCTGTTGCAATAAGATTTCACTTGTAGGATTCTTGTAAACCTATGTCCTAGCCATCCATAAAGTATATGAAAGAACAAACATTAAGAGGCAGCCATTTGCTCATGCGTCATGTCTCCGACATGAAATTTTCGTCCCTTTCTTGTATACCGTAGTATAAAATGTGTTAAAGCACTTTCAAGATTTATTCAATGGGACACCCCCAAATAAAGTTCTTTTACAACTTATCCACCAAAAAACCCTTTAATACATTTTCACTTCTACATTGCAAACACTAACAACTTATGATTCATTACCCATTTTGGCTTCTATTTATATTAACTACCAAATTCTGACACTCGGCTAATATTTGCTACTGCTACAATAAATTACTTCATCTAAAAACATTCCCTCAACACTCAACAAAGTACATTTGTCAAAAAATTCATTCAAATACAAGAAAATTCAATTATCGTACCGCTCCAGCGCGATTTAGGAGTGGACTCGAGCACCGCGTCCAGATCATCATTTCGTGTACAGACCAAAATGGGTCCCCCAAAATCCAAAGGCACGGGCTCCCCTCTCTTCACAAGGACGTCACCGCCACCGCCCATGTCTTGAAGAGCTTTACCGACGCGTCCACCGCCGACTATGATGACCGGCGCCACCTGCTCCGCCGTGGACACCATGGATGAAGAAGAAGTCGATAGAGATGCTCCGTTTTTTTAAAATTTGAGACCTATTCTTGAAATGGGTTTTTTGAAGATGTGCGAAAAAAGATGAGCTAGAGAGAGAAAGCGTGGTGACCATGGATGCAGCAGTTGGGAGATTGAGAGGAAGACATCTTGGATAACTGTTGGTGTGTGTTCTTTCTTCTGGATTTGCGACTTCTTTTGGGATGATGATTCGGGTCAAGATTAGAAGAGGCCACTCTCTTTCTTTGGTCCGGAACATATCCGACCCGAGACCCCAATCATCTTAATTGGGCTGAAAATCGAACCAACCATTTGGTGCGATTAGAGATGTTAAAAGAAATTTATTCTGCGGTTCATTTAATCTAGCGGGTTTAAATTTATGATCAGGGTAAAAAGTCAGGATTTAAGCAATTTTGAAATATCGGCCTAACTGCTTATAACGAGGGCTTAGCAAATTTAAGCAAATTTAAATATTTAAAAATCTACTTTTTATTTTTATAAGTCATAAACGGAAAAAACGATATGATATATTTTATATATATAGTAACAAATATACTATAATAAATATAACAAGAAATACACTTTTATGTATATACATATATATATATACACACACACACTATATTAACAAATACAGTAATAATATATTATATAAAATATTAATATATATTACATATAATATTAATATATATTATATATAATATTAATATATGTTATATAAATATAGTATTACTGTAAGTTGAAATTAATAATATATATATATATATATATATATATATATATATATATCGGGTTTCGGGTTAGCCCTAACGGCCGGGTTAAGCAGTCCGGTCAAAAGCCGGATTTAAGCGGGTTAGGAAATATCGGCCCTAAGGTTTTTCAGCGAGTTAAGCGGGCGGCCGCCGGGCCAGAAACCGTTTAACATCTCTAGGTGCGGTGATATCTCCTTTACACTAATCTTGCAATTACTCATAACTAGATGTTTTAGGTGCGATGCACGCATAAGATATTCTCTTATTAGAAAATAATTTCTCGATCTCTAAATTTATTTTTGATGATCTTGAAATGAGTATCATATTAGCGTAATATTAATAAAGGTTTATTGAATGTATTGTAGGGTGTAATATAATTCGAGAAAGAATACCGCGTTAGCGGAGTGCTAAGTCGATTAGTGTCTATTATATGAACAAATTTCCTAGACATACCCAAAAAAATAGGAACAAATTTTGGAGGCAGAAAGTAATATGTGATTAAGTCTTAATATATGTGTGTGTAGTGTATGTTTTATTATTTTTAATTATTATAATTAAATAAATATCATATTTTGTTTTTATGTGATAAATGAGTTAATATATTTTAATTTTGAATCAATTAATTTTACTGAAAATAAATATTCATATTTTTTCTAATATAATATTTTTGTGCAATCGGTCATTATTGTAAATCCATCAAATTTATTATATTGATATGGATGTCTAGTTGAAAATTATTAAATAAAAATTAATATGATTGTTTGAGGAGAAAAGTAAAGACAGCAATCAATTGTATTGATAACAATGAATAGAGGGGCCTTTATATAGGCATTACAGTCTTTCCATACATAGGATTCCTAGTTAAGGTAAGACATCTAACAGGATCCAACTACTTATGGAAGAGTCTAGAACCTTCCATAACTCTTATCCCCCTACAACTAGTATTAGGTAAGACACCAATACGGGAAGGATTTCCCGGAACACTGCCCCTTTGTCTAACGCTAATACTAACATGGTGCACTCGGTGTTGCATCGGTAAAAACCTTTCCAAGTCAAAGAACACCCCGTGGGAAAAACAAAGACATTGGTGAGGAAAAAGAGCGCAACGCACCAACTACAAATGTCAGAATCATGTGAAGTATACTCCCCCTGAAGTATACATGACAGCTCATTCCATCGAGCTATCATTAGTTGAGCTCGGATAATCGACACATGCCGATGCTTCTCACATGTTTCTCAAATGTAGATTTCGGCAGAGACTTAGTGAACAAGTCTGCGATATTCTCATCGGAACTCACTTGTTTCACTTGATATTGACAATTTCTGCTGCTGCTGATTATAGAAGAACTTGGCGCAATATGCTTGGTATTGTCACCCTTTATGAAACCTAACTTCATCTGCTCAATGCATGCCGCATTGTCCTCAAAGATGCAAGTAGGGGTTCTTGTAGTGGGATCTAATCCACACGTTCCCCGTATATGGTCTATGGTGGCCGGAGCCAAATGCACTCCCTTACGGATTCGTGCAATGCAATTATCTCTGCATGGTTCGAGGAAGTAGCAACCAGGGTCTGCTTGGTAGATCGCCAAGATATCGTCGTATTCCCAATGGTGAACACATAACCAGTTTGGGAACGTCCTTTATGCGGGTCAGAGAGATAACCGGCATCAGCAAATCCAACTAACGTGTCGTTAGGATTCTCTGCATAAGGGGTAAGCTTGCTCGCATTAGCACTTCTGGTAGTCAAGCTACCATGCCTAGCTGTAATATCAGAGGAAGATCGACGGTCGGTATGCATCGTCTTAACCTCAACAATTCCTTTCGGAATATCACTCTCTTTTGCATAGGGAAAGAACAATCAAAGGTCACTGGAGCCTTTCAAGTATCGAAAGATGTGTTTTACTCCATTCCAATGCCTTATCGTGGGAGCGGAGCTAAATCTCGCTAACAGATTCACAGAGAATGCGATGTCTGGACGAGTACATTGAGCCAGATACAACAACGCACCGATTGCGCTAAGGTACGGTGTTTCTGCTCCAAGGACCTCTTCATCCTCCTCTTTAGGACGAAACCTTGTTCATTTCCAGACTTCGACCAATCATGGGGGTAGCAAGAGGATGTGCCTTGTCCATGCTAAATCGCCTGAGCATTTTGTGGACATAGGCAGACTGATGAATGAGTCTCGATGTTCTAGCTCTAAGCCCAAGCAGAATCGAGTCCTTCCCAGATCTTTCATCTCGAATTCGGATTTAAGGTAGCGGGCGTTTGATTGAACTCATCTATGGTACCGATGACATTCATGTCATCTACATAGACGGCTACAATCACGAATCCTGCATCTGTTCTTTTCACGAATATGCATGGACAGATGTCACTGTTCTTGTATCCCTTCCCAACCAAGTATTCACTTAGGCGGTTGTACTACATCCTTCCGGATTGTTTCAAACCATACGGTGAGCGACGCAATTTCACAGCGTCGCGCTCAGTGGTTTAGAGCTAATTGATTTGGGCCATGAAATCCCTTCGGAGACTTTCATATAGATATCCGTATCTAGATCCCCATAAAGATCTGTTGTAACCACATCCATGCATTGCATGTTCGATTTTCGGACACTACCAAAGCGACTAAATAGCGGAAAGTGATGATGTCCATAACGGGAGAATACGTCTCCTCGTAGTCAATGCCGGTGCGAGAAGCCTTGGGCAAATAGTCTCGCTTGTAACGCATGAACTCATCCTTATCATTGCGTTTACGAACAAAGACCCATTTATGTCAATGGTTTAACGCCCACGGGTATTGGCTCGTCTGACAAATACCTCACGTTTAGCCATTGAGTCTAGTTATTTGCATTGCATCTTTCCATTTGGCCGATCGGCTCGTTGTTGACACTCGGCAGCGCGGCTCGGCGTCGTCGTCTTGATAATTTCTTGGCGGCGGAGTAGGCAAAAGAATCGTCGAATAGCGTGGGCGACACATCGATAATGCGTATTCACTCGTACATTGCATCGAGATTTCTTTATTTTACGACATCAACAAAGTTTCCGACGCGTCGTCGATTGTTCCATTGTTGATTAGAGGACATATCCGTGGTCGGAGATAATCTCGTGTGACGGAGTCAGCTGTGTCGATGATGAGAGGATTTTGTGCCTCCGTTCCTCTTCTCTTTCGAGGTTCGGTATCCTTTCTACCCACTGGCCTCCCCCTCTTTCGGCGAGGATAAGAGCGGCCAAGCGGCCGTCCCACCACTAAGGTTGGCCGGTGGCATCATTCCTTTGGGCGGTGAACCTTGCCCTATAATCAGGACTTCTAACCTTGCGGGAACATTCGCGGCGGGAATGGTAGATCTTGTCACTTTCGCGATGTCGGTAAAGGCTGTCGGGCATCGAATCGCAACTTTACGAAGGCGAGAATATGTTGCACTTCTAGCTCGGATTGGTGTGCGGGGATCTTGGTGAGGCAAGGAGGAGCACACAGACAATTTCTGGCGTTAATGGAATCGTTCGATTCCTCTCTCCCCTAACATTTGGAAGTTTGTCTCATCAAAGTGACAATCTGCAAATCTTGCGGTGAGCAGATCTCTGTCAAAGGTTCCGAATAGCGGATAATTTTAGGCGATTCATAGCCAACATATATACCTAATCGTCTTTGCGGACCCATTTTAATACGCTGTGGGCGTAATTGGCACATATACCGCACAACAAAAATGCGTAAGTGTGAAATATCAAGCTCATATCCGATTACGGTGATACGCACTAAGCGGTTGATTGGCGGTGGGCAGCGAATAAGTATAGCCGCATGCAAAATTGCATAACCCGGCGAAATCGGCAAGTGGGTGTGCAATACCAATGCTCGGGCGATAAGGCAGAACCGCTTAATCATAGCCTCGGCAAGGCCATTCTGCGAATGAGCGTGGGGGCGGGATGTTCAACATCAATCCCGATCGACATGCAATAGTCGTCAAAAGACTTTGACATAAACTCTCCAGCATTGTCCAATCTTAATGACGAGATTGGGAAGTCGGGGTGGTTAGCCCGTAACTTGATGATTTGTGCTAGGAGTTTAGCAAATGCAGCGTTTCTCGTGGATAGCAGAGCGACGTGTGACCATCGCGTCGATGCATCAACCAGAACCATAAAATATATGAATGGTCCGCACTCTGGTTGAATAGGTCCACATATGTCCCCTTGAATTCTTTGTAAGAAGCGAATATTTTGTATTGAGTCTTTAGCAAAGGACGGAGAGGGTATCAACTTTGCTAGTGAACAGGCTTTACAAAACAATTTATGGGCATTAGAAATTGCCACGGAAGCCTCAGGATTTAGAAGAGATGCACCGTCAACCTTATCAGGGCGTGCGATCTTTAGTCCCGGTGATACGGTATCAAGCTCACTCACATCAATGCCGATATCGAGTGGTGCTTCCAATCGTTTTCTGGACTTGAAAAACGGATGACCATATGAGTTTTTCAAAATGCGAATCATCATGTCGCGTCCAGGGTGACCGAGTCGGTCATGCCATAGTTGGTATGCTTCGGAATCACACAGTTCGTGACTCACAACATAGGATTCAATAACCCTTATTGTAGTCTGGTATAAACCACTACTTAGACTCATAAGTTTCTCGAGAACGCGGCGTCCTCCGCATTACGCGAGTAACACACAAAAGTCTGTCCCATTCTCACAATGTGTATCAAGGTGATAAGCAGATTGCACGGATGTCCCTAAAACTTAGCAAGGTTCGGTTTGTTCTTGGGGCATAGAGAGCATTTGTGACATTAATATGCGTTCCATTAGGTAGCAAGAAATGAGCAGGTCCCCTCCCTTGAATTACTTGGGAGGAACCAATCATAGTTGTCCTTTGAGGATATGTATGGCACAATATCCTTGAATAATTGCCTATTAGAAGAATAGTGTGGGTTGTTCCACTATCAGCAAGGCACTCAATTTCGCCACGAGACAACTACAATAAGACATGAAACTCGATTAGTCTTATGATTAGAGACATAACGAAAACTCATTTACATCGAGTTTGGGGAAATTCGACCAAGTTGGTTAGGATCAAAGTTAGCACAATCGCTGGAAATAATTTCCGCGCAGCTTGACCTTTGTTCACTAAAATAGCAATAACTTCTTCGTTAAGAAGTCTATGGACGAACGGTCAGTTGTTTTGGAAACTAGACTTCTGTATCTTTCTGTCCATAGGTCGTGCACTTTCTGGATCATTAAACTCAGATCTCAGTGCTCGTTTCAATTTGCTATTTTGGTATTTCCCTATTGTTGAGTGATAGAGCAAGGTTGAAGCCTTTTTCAAAGGCATTATTGTTGATACAATACTATGGAAATATGGCCATAGGAGCATTTAAATACTTTAAAACGCATCTTGGTTTTCGATTTATATCTCTACTAATGATCCTTTCGGTAACTCCAACTTGGTAGACTTGCAGAGAAAGTAGGAATGTCGGTACAGCTAAGGCTGTTTAAAAACCACTGATTCCGTTTCAACTCTCAAAGCATAAACAAATACCAAGGAGGATGCGCCTAGTCTTGATCAAAAGTTTTGATGAAATCCTACCAATGTATCAAATTTTTAACCAAGCAATTCATTGCTAGTAATTATTTTGTGATAAACCAAACATGCTTTCGAAGGGAAAAAATAAAATTCATCTTTGCACAATCAGAGCAATTAAAAGAATTTTATTCATCATGGCCAACTTTATTACATTCATGAAAATCCAAAGTAGTTCTCGGAAACTAGAAACAAGACAAAACATAACCAAAGCGTAAAACTAGTCAAAGTGGGCAACATCCATATGTTGGTCTTTGTCCGCAATGGTGAGAGGAGGGATCTCAGTCTGGATCTCAATATGGTTCACCTCCGTATTCTCATTATCTTCTTCCATATAATTCGACTCTTGAGTCAAATATTGTTTATAGTGCTTGTAGTAAGCTTGGATGTTCTTTGGCGCTTTGCAATTGCGGTAAGTATGCTTCTTCGATCCGCAAGTATAGCAATTCCGGCCTTCCTTTGGAGTGGTTCCATTCCCGGCGGCAGGAGGCGGCCCACGTGGTTGGGTTCCACTAGGTCCCGTGGCCGAGCCACCTTGCCTTTTCCACACGTTGGAACGACGACCTCGTCTTTTCCCTCACTTGCTCGAGTCATGCATCCGTGGTGCTTGCAAAAACTGAGTAGCGTTGCCTTTTCTATTTTGTCGTGGTGCTTTCCTGTGGGTAGCCTGATTCACTTCCGGAATCGGCTTCGTACCAGCTGGGCGCGCATTGCTATTGAGAATAATTTCATGGTGCCTTTCTTTTTTCGCGAGGTGTGAGATAAGGTCACTAAAGTTCTTAATTCTCCCTTCCTCATAGGCAACGCGTAGCTGATGAGCAATTACACTTGCTCCCACAGGAAACGTGTTAAGAGTCTTCTCGATCAAATCTTGATCAGACTTCTTGACACCACAAAAACCAAGATCAGCGCGAAGATCGAGGATAGCTTGATTATAGGCTTCCACATTCGCATAATCCAAAAATCGGATTTGCTCCCACTGAAGTTGCAATTCGGGGAAGCGCTGATCATGCACATTATTAAATCGTTGTTCGAGTGTATCCCATAGTTCTTTGGGGGTTTGCAAGTTCATATAACACTTTTTCAACAACGGATGTATATGTCTACGCAAGTACATCAGTGCATTAGCCTTGGTTTCCTCGCTCGGTTCTTGAGCGGTAGGCTCGTTAGAGGGAAAGATGGTGGTGGTAAATCTCTTGCAGACGAACGCCAAGCGACGTCTCGAGACCCACCTATGGTACTCCTTACCATGGTCAAGGATGTCGAACTCCGGATGAACATTGGAGCTTTGTGCCATCTACAAGATATAAACAAGAGGAAGTTAGTCTTGTTGGATTTTCGGTGACAATGTAAGCGGTCACAATCGATGCTTTTAAGCGTGTAACATAACCGTTACTCGATTTACTTCCCTTAATTGTTGTTTAGTAAAGTCGACAAAAAACGGCGATATCGGATCGCACCCGGATACGTGGTGTATGCAACAACCACAAGTATCGACTTTTCAACAATTCGTGACTCCCCAGGACCGTCCACAGATTTCTTCGACACGCGAGATACCGAAGCTTCTCTCGCGGTCTCATCCACCGCAAAGTAGCGTGGGAGATAAAGAACCCAAACCCGTGTCCCCAAAAGAAAAATTCCCAAAAGGAGAGAATTGAAATAGGGACAAGTTAGATAATTACCTCGATTATAAAATTAGGCACGTCTTTGAATCATGGTGTGCTTGATCTAGGTTGGTACTCGATGCGGCGACGTGAAACCGAGGCGCAATTTTGGCGGCTTCAAGATAAGTTGATGTTCGGGTTTTGGTCAGGAAGTCGAAAGGTCGGACTAAGTGCCAGGCCCAGTGTGGCCAGTCCATGTGTGTGTCAGCCAGGCCCGTCCATGTGCGGCAATGATCTTCAGCCGGCGTCAGTAATTTATCTTGGCGAGGTAGTGGCGGCAATCCCGCGGCTCAGGTGGCGGAGTCCGTGGCTCTGGCGGCGGAGGTCCGTGATGGAGGTCCGGCGGGCGGTGCTCAGCGGGTAGGTGAGGCCAGGCGTGGCCAGGCTTGGCTAAGCGCGGCGCTCGGCGGAGTCAGCGGAGCAGCGGTAGCGCGGAGCGCGATGGTAACCTGCAGCTGGCAAGCGGCGGCGGCGCGGAGTTGAAGCGATGGCAGTGGCGGCCAGCCATGCGGCCAGCTGGCGGCGGCGGCGGCGGGCGATGGGAGGCTAGCGGCGGTGCTCGGCCGATTTTTTTTTTCTTTTCTTTCGTTCGAACTACGTGCTGATAACGTGTTTGAGGAGAAAAGTAAAGACAACAATCAATTGTATTGATAACAATGAATAGAGGGGCCTTTATATAGGCATTACAAAGAGAGTCTTTCCATACATAGGATTCCTAGTTAAGGCAAGACATCTAACAGGATCCAACTACTTATGGAAGAGTCTAGAACCTTCCATAACTCTTATCCCCCTACAACTAGTATTAGGTAAGACACCAATACGGGAAGGATTTCCCGGAACAATGATATATTTTTCATTAAAAATAAACTTGATTTAAAAAATTATAAATATTTAAAATTCTAAGCTAAAAAATTAAAGGAAGGATTTTTTTATTGGTAGATGAGTGTAAGTTGTGGAATAAAACTCCCACAATATATATTTAGATTTTTTTGAAGAAATTTAAGAATATATCTCTATATATAAACTATATTTTAAAATAAAAAATCAAAAATCTTACAAAGTGACATGTGTCACGACTCTCTTTTAATAGAAGTATAGATTCGTATCATTATTAATTGTCCAATTAAAATTTATAATTATTATACATTATTTATTTTTGCACGCACTAATAAAATATTTATAATTAAAATTTTCAATTTAAAACGCTGGACTAAAACTACTGTGAAACAACTGATACCACCGATCGAAGATCAGTCGTCTTCATTCAGTCTTCTCCATTTCTTCTGCCACAAACCCAAGGAAATATATTTTTGTGTTTTACCTAATATAAATATACCTTACAGTTATGTTATCTTTTGGTTCAATTCCAATTATATATATATATATATATAGATGTTAGTTATCGTGAGAAGGTATTTTTTTGTGAGATGGTGCGAAATATTACCAAAATTGCACAAAATGTATAATTGTTTGGCACAAAATCAATAATGTTGTTGCACAATATTGTGCAACAACTTTACACATTCTGTGCAATATTATCATAGTGTAACAATTGGATACATTTTGTGCAATAACTGGATACATTTTTGCAACAACTGAATATATTTTGTGCAATAATATTGATGTATAAATAAATCATTGCACAAACAGTTAAAATATTTTGCACAATCGAAAATAGATATGGACCATTGATCTGCAATAATCAGGAGCTCAAATTCATTCTCATTTCTCACGAAATATGGGCGTCTCACTTGAACTTACCCACATATATATATATATATGTATATATATATATATGGGAGAGGATCCCTTAAAAAATTCACTAATAGACCACTTACATTGGCCATTAGATTAGATGGTTTGGATGGTGGAGATGAAATCAAATTAACTTTAAAAAAAAAATAAAAAGTCTCCCCCCACCTCAAATTAATGGCCCCCCCTCCCCCCTTTTTCCTAAAGTCTCCCCATCCCCCAAATCTCGCTCTCTCTCCTCCCCCTACCAAATCCCCAGAAAAATCCCCGGTATAACTTTTTTTTAAAAAAAAATCCCCAGAATAAAAAAAAAAAGACATTTGGTTTCCAGAAATAAATCCTCAGAATAAAAAAATTCTTACAATTTTAGAGTATAACTTTTTTTCTTCTTGAAATCTCCAGAAATAAATACGCGAATATCCTCACTTTTTTCTTTGTTCCAGTTTCATCCGGTCGAAAATGAGCTAACATTAAAAATAAAATTACATTCAAATGAAATTGTTGCATACCAGAATATCAAGAGATTAAAACTTCAATCCAATTTAAAATACAAAAAACATAACAGTGAGTTATTAATTCAAAACGGAAATGTCGTGATTATCGTTCTTTTTTCTGTAAGGATTCATTGGACAATTGCGTTTGTCGTGACCGAACCCTTGACATGCTGCACATTTTCTTTTCTTATTCTGAGATATCTCAATTCCACTCTTTAACCGGCACGAACTTGTTGGCACTGCCTCGCCCTTCTCATCCTTCTTTCGACCCTTTGTTTGTGAAATGCTTGGGTCCAAAAGAAATACGCGTGAGGAAGTATCATTTGAACTCATTTCATGACCGCTTTGACAAACACCATCGGGGCCACTTCCACAAACATCATCATCAGGTGAAACATGCATTCCCATCTTCGATTCGGCTATTTTTTTGGATGCAAGATTAATGCATTCCATATACATTTGGAAATGCTCGTAAGAAGGTGCGACTTCACATGCTAACTTAGTAGATTGTTGACACATATAACTTAGCCTCAATGACTCATTTTCTTTGAGCGCATCATTCGCTACGCAACCGTCTACATCCAAAATCCTATACTTATTTGCCCCGACCCTCCATGATGTAAGGATAAAATGTAGAGGAATTTTATCAATATCATGGCGAAGGAGGACTTTTATGATATGCCTACATATTATCCCAACAAATTCAAAATTTTTGGCACTCACATTTGCCTTGTAGGGTATTCAAATCAAGATTCACGACAAACTCATCCGACTCACATTCTCTATGTTTCACAAGGTATGTGTGAGAACCATCGAAAAAATCTTCCCGTTCAACCTTAAACGAACGATGCGCATCAAATTCGGCCTTAAATTTGTTGAATATGTTTCGAGTATAATACTTGGACGCATCCTTCAACAAATAGTCGTGGTCACTCACAATACGGACTTTGTGTTCCGTCACGTAATCTTCATCACTTTCATTCTTCAGAATCTTTTTCAATGCTTGATCGTATTTCACCACAAATTCTCTAAGATTGGTCGTGTGCGTGACAACATCATCAAAAAATGCATTAACACCCTCGCTACGTCCGGTTGTGTTCATCCCGGCAAAGAAAGTGTCACGATTATATACGGGAACCCAAGAAGAACGGATGTCATATAAATGTGTAAGCCAACTGTTTTCTTGTAAACTATTTTCCTCCACCAACTTCTTCCATCTTTCTTCGAAGTCTTCTACTCGATAAGTGTTCTTAAGGCAAACCTTCATCCCTATTTTGAATTTCGATTTCTTAAAGTACACGTGAGATAATTTCTCTGCAAACTTTTTCTTAATATGCCAAAGACATAGTCGGTGTCGGGTATTTGGGAATACTGCACTGCGGCCAACATAGCCTTATCTTGGTCGGTGATTATCGCTTTAGCTCTTCCTCCCATTGCTTGTAGCCACACCCGAAACAACCACACGAATGTTGCCTCCTTTTCATCGTGCAAAAGTGCACACCCAAATGTATTATTTGGAAATGATGATTTATGCCCGTGAATGGTGCAAATGGCATATCATATTTATTTGTCTTGTACGTAGTATCGAATGTCACTACGTCTCCAAAGTATTCGTATGCCATGCGTGCGATGATCTACCGGAAAAATTAACCGCCCTCCCATCTTCATCAACTTGAATATCATAAAAAAATTGGATCCTCCAGCTGTTTTTAAAGTAATTGAAGCTGTTGCGCATCACCACCTTCCATAATACATTGCCTAACAATCCTCAAATGGATGTAATAATCTCTCATCTCAAAACCAATATGGTCGCCGCATATGACATCCTGGAGTTTAGAAACTTTTAGGTTTTCCCTGTGAAATGCTTCAGTTAAATTTTTAACTGCCTCGGGCATGGTCCGATTGGATATCATCTTCATCCTCTTGGAAGGAATTACTTGTTTGTGATTATGAATGTCATCAAACTTCGATACCACCCAACATGAAGTATTCTTATCAAGAACTATGCATAACTTCGCTAAACATCCGCACTTTATACTTGATGTTCTTCTTTTTGTATTTGATGAGCTTTCTTCGTCAACAATCTTTTTTATTTTTCCTTCGCGTGCACATACAAACTTTGTAGAAGTAACCTCTTTTCCTCGCCATCAGGATTTCGATGAATTCCTTACGAATAGAAAAGCCATGGTCACGGCCATGTTGTGCATAGTGATTCCTTGCATCATCACGACTACAGAAACTCATGCCCACGTATGGTTTCTTAACATTCATGGATAATTCTTCCTCTTGATCCATCTACAAAATATACAGAAATTAAAGGTTACAAATTGAAATACACGGAATAAAATATTTCTGCAAAATACATCTACAAAAAATTTCTAACACATAAATTAAAATACACAAGAAATCCTCTTTTTTAGAATGAAAAATCTTACAAGAATTGGTGTTCACGTGAATACAAAATACACAGAAATTAAAGGTTACAAATTGAAATACACGGAATAAAGTATTTCTGCAAAATACATCTGCAAAATACATCTACAAAAAATTTCAACACAAAAATTAAAATACACAAGAAATCCTCTTCTTTGGAACGAAAAATCTTACAAGAATTGGTGTTCACGTGAATCGTTGGTGAATCGTTCGTCGCCCGTGAATCGCAGCCCGAGAACGTCGCTCGTAAATTGTTCGTCGCCACAGCAGGGAGAACGAGAGAGTGAGATTGGGGACAGGGGAGAGGGAAGAAGAAGGGGGTAGGAAAGAGGGGAGGTGCACGGGTTGTGGTAGGGGGAGGAGAGAGAGAGAGCGAGATTTATTCTGGGGATTTATTTCTGGAAATCAAATGTCTTTTTTTTTTATTCTGGTTATCTTTTTTAAAAAAAAAGTTATACTGGAAATTTTTCAAGGGATTTGGTAGGGGAGGAGAGCGAGAGCGAGATTTGGGGGATGGAGAGACTTTAGGAAAAAAGGGGGAGGGGGACGAGGGGACCATTAATTTGAGGTGGGGAGACTTTTTTTTTTTTAAAAAGTTAATTGGATTTCATCCCCACCATCCAAACCATCTAATCTAATGGTCAATGTAAGTGGTATATTAGTGGGTTTTTTAAGAGGGCAAGGGATCCTCTCCACACACACTCACACAGCTATATATATATATATATATATTTATATATATATATATGTGTGTGTGAGAGCCATGCCACATGGGAGAAAATCCTATGTGGCAAATTCTTTCAAAAAACAATTAATTTATAAATTCTTAAAATATATTTTACGATTTTCCATGTACATGTATATTCTTCCAAGATTTTAGCTAATCAAATCAATATCTAATTATAATCTCTATCATATTTTAGTTAGTTAGATACTAAATCTATCTATCTATCTATCTATATATATATATATATATATATATAAACATTTGATTTATAAATCCTTGCTATTTAAATAAGAAAAGTCAAATGTATTTATGATAAATCGGTTTGTTTAAGATTCTTCCACAATTTTAGCTAATCAAAATCAACATCTAATTATAATGTCTATCCTATTTTGGTTAGTTAGATACTAAATCTACATATATAAACATATACAACCAATTCAAAAGCATTTCCAAATTTGAAACAATATATCGACGTTTATCTCGAAATGTTTAACTCGAAAAGACTGATGATGATCGATTCCTGCTCCATTACAAATTTGTAACATGATTTAATCATTAGCATTATGGAGAAGCTTGCACGTCAATCACCTAACGCATGGGCAAAAGGTAGCACCAAGTAATGTGCATATTTTATTATATTCTTAATTCGTTGTACGTGTATATATATAAACACATTTTACTAATTTATCTAACTACAAACCATGTTTTAATGCCCAACTGTCCATTATTCTATGAGTTGGGTAATACACCAAGCATTTTGCAACTGCTTAGTATTGATGTGCAACACGTTGTCCTGCTCCAATGTTAGATAAGTTGGTGGCTGCAGAAAATCCTTAAACACTATTCAGAAAATTATTGGTACATTACGTTAAACATTTACGTTTCATATCTAATTAATTTTTTTATATGAGTTACTAATAATTATATTCCGTCTTCTATCAAATTAACAGGAGTATTTTTTCGTTCACGAGATGAAAAATGAAGATTATCAATAAATGAATACGGCTCTTAATTTGGATCACATTAAAGCACATTATTGTTTGAACTACGTGAAATTGTTCAACGAGAACGAAAAAAATCGTGAAGCTGGTATTTGTAATACCCGTGATTTTCTCTTTCGGTACTTTTTCGTTTCTGGCATCTTTCTGGTTTCCAGAAGCTCACTTGCGAGCGTTTTGACATTTTGATAATGTTTCGTTCTGCGTGTTTGGTCATCCGAGTTGTTAAAATTTTACCCGAATCCGTGTCTTGGCGACTTTTCCCGCTATTTGATTCATTTCATGTGATAATGGTTGAAACTACGGTTTCATGTTTTCTATAAGTCCGTTGAGCTTTGTTATACGTGTTGTGAGTTTGGTTCGGTTGCTTGATGTCATATTGTGATCTACGGACGTTTTGGGCCGTTCGTAATTTCCCAAAGTTTGGGGTGATCATACATTATCGTATTCGAACCTTCGGGTAGTCGGAATAGGTTTTCCTTCAACACTTAAGTTCGTCGCCTCGAATCCTTTACGTTCGTACCATCGGGAGTTGTTCACCATTGCATATTGATTTTTTCGGTTCCTTTCTTGCCTTCTTGTGCTAGTGCTGTACTCCCAAATAGGCACCTTAAATGCGTAATGCATGTCTCGATTCGTGCGTAACGGCCTTTGTAAAATAGTCTGAGAGAATTCTCGCGATTTTCGTTACGTGCGTAAGCATGGGAGTCTTACGTGCGTTAACAAGCTAACGTCGTTAGTGCCTATAACTAACGTCGTAACACGGCTTGGGTTTATATACCCAGGAGTTGACCGAATTCGTCATTTCTTCACCTACACTTCGTCTTTCCGTGGTAGGCGACTCGTAGGTGATTGGAAGGTGATTTGGGGTCTTGTAACTCCAAGTTTACATCTTGCTTGAGTTCTTGGTGTTGTTTAACATCCTTAATCCGTGTTCTTCACCTTCGATTCGAGGTAAACATCTTGTAAACCCTTCCTCTATATTTCGGAATCTTGAGTTTCGGGTTATTCTTCTTGATTCTTGTTGTTGTATATCATCAATCGATTATATCGATTCTCTTCCTATGATTTGATTCGTATTTCTTACCGTATTCGGGTCCGGATTATGTTCTTGTTGTTCTTGGGGAAATATTGAACCCCAAGTCTTCGATCTTTTGATTCTACGAAAACTTGTTCGGAATTTCGAATGTATACCATCCCTCATGTGATTGACTTCTTAGTAATTATATTGTTCTTGAGATATCGACCTAGTTGGAACATTCGAGGGTTGCCGATCAAGCTTTTTCGTAAACCCGCGTGCTTTGGATTTGAGGCAAGTACCTTGATATACGAATTGTAACTGCGTGAAATCATTGTTGTCGAAGTATATGAATTTATACGGATGTATAAATGTGTGTATATATATATATATATGTGTGTATGTATATATATGTCTAGTTTTATATATGTATATATATTTATATGTTAAATATATGTATGTATATACATATATTGATATAAGCGCCTATATTGGTGAATGACGAGTGATGAATACTAACACTAGATGACGTACTCGACCTGGATTGATGGGTAAACTATATTTACTCTTATAATATAGTAAGGTTATATATATATATATATATATATATTCAGTTGAGTCGCAATATAGGGATATATGTGCGGTGTTGGTTGGTTATGCTTGAAGGCTTATTGTGATTGAGTTTGATTGATAACGTGCGTGTTATTGTTTATTTGTGTGGTTATGGATTGGCGGAGAAAATTGTGTAACTTGATGTACCGAGTTGAAAATTGTTGTGACGTTTGTCCATGTGCTTGATGTTTGTGATAATGTGGATATTTGTTGTGAGAAACGTCGTATCAGGAACCTCGAGGCGGGCGTGCACTCCGGCACAGTGTATCTTGCAATGTGCGGCTCCATATGGGTGGTGAACGCCGATGTCACCTAATGCGCGCGCAAGGAGCGGCTCTTGCGGGAGTGACGCCGGTGCGGTGACATGTTCAATGAGCGGCCAACATGATGGAAGTGAACGCCGGTACAGTGCGCAAGGGAGGCGCTGGCGGGCTTATTGGTTACGGGTATTTGTGAGATCGCTAAGACTCCCGTTACGAACGATGTTCGTATCTAAAATCTTTCAAACTCTCTCTTAAACGTTTGTCTTGATATAGACCGCGATTCGCGTTTTTGAAAAGTTTGTTTCAACTTGTTTTGAAGCGTTGGTATCGAGGTTAATTAACCAAGGAGGTTTGTGAAATCTCAGGGTTAGTGTCGGGGTCTTGAGCAGGATATGTCGAATGAGAGCTTGTGCCTTGATTGTATTGTGGTGCTATTACGTGATTTGGGTCGAGGACCTGTGAAATGTTGAGATGATTGATCTCGTGATGATGTTATTTGGATTGGTTTGAGAACCCGTGAGATGTTGTAATGATTTCGTTTGTGATGTTCTATAAATTGGGTCAAGGATCCCAAGTAACATTGACATGGTTTTCGTGTAATTGTTTTCCTTATGTTGGGTCAAGGACCGAGAGCTTTGAAATTAATTTCTTAAAGTATTCCCATTCGATTTTATAAACCCCAAGGCCGAGTCATTAATAATGTTTTCAAACTATCTTATCAAAATACTTTCCCCTTTATTAAAATGGATTTTCAACTAAATCTTTTGACTCCTTGGGCTCGTTTAAAGTTTAATTGGTGTTATGTTCCATAAAGAGAATATGACTATGTGATTATTTCTCACCTTGTGTATGCGAGTGCTATCTTGTGTTGACTATGGGAATGTATGGTTTGTGTTAAGGCTTGGCCGTTGAGTTTTGTGTTGTTATTATTCGTATATCTTGAACATTATGTACTTGCACTAGCAAAATTCCGGTTGCTAACCCCGAGTTTTCGGGGTGGGTGCTGTTATGCGCTCAGTTTTGGCGGCTCGGGAGCGATCACGGGATTAGCTTGGAAGGAGATGGAAGGCAGCGATGCTAATCACACATGAGTCGAGTCTTTTGCATTTATTCCATCGGGGTCGGTATTTTCCATTTGGTTGAGTACTCACCCTTGCGGGTGTAGGTTTTCCTTTATTAAATGGAGTTGTCATCCCTTTTTGTGTGAAAGTTTATTCTTTGTCATGGAGATATTAAATTTATTAGTTTGAATTGTTTAATGACCTTGTCGAGTCTGCGATGTATTTAGATTGACCCGGTCGGTCGATCATTGTGTAGTCTAGTGGAGTTGCTGGTAGATCCTTGTGAGAAGGGCCTACGGCGTGTAACATTCGGACGTATTCGGGGTGTTACAATTATGGTATCGAGCTTAGGTTTGCGAAAAACCTAGGCCGTTGGGTCAAGTCCATGTCTGTGTAAGTCGCGCGTCGAGTTGTGATTAGTATCGTGGTTCCGACATCATCTTCGTGCAATCCGTGATGGTAAGTCTTCCGATCGTAAGTCCCTTTATATATGTATTTGATTATATTGTGATAATGTGTTTAATGTGAACTAGAGATTGTAACTTGTTGGTGATATTATTGATTTAGGATGTAACATGCGTATTCGGTCCGATTGAGAATGGTTATGTAGTATGCTTAGGAAGTCGAGTGTACTTACCAATGTCTACATTTTATTACAATAAATCTTTGAGTGTTAATTTTATCCGATGCGTGAGTATTTTGAAATGGCTATTGGTATCTTGCAAACTGAATTTTATTTTGTAAAACCGATTCCCTAAACCGAGTTTTGGCATTTTGTCTTGCATGTTTTGACGGTATTCTTATAACGGTATTTGATATTTTATAAATGACTTTTGTGATTACTTGAAAATACTACCGTCATCGGCCTTTTGGCATTTTGAACGTTTTAAAAATAGTTTTCAGCCTGGTGTGTTCCGGTGTGGGCCCACGGTGTTGTAATGGTACGAACATTTTAAAGCGGTGTTACTAAATTTTATAATATTGTGAAAACCCGTGATTTAATGTAGTCATGTCAAATGGTCACGTATTTCGGCGAAAAATCCTTTCGATTAAACGTTTTGGTAGGAGAGGGTAGATTTTCAAAATTGTGGTATTTGGGACTCAACACTTTTGAAATACTTCAAATTAGTTACAATTCATTTCCAATTTTCTTTTATACATCACTCGAAAATAAATTTTAAAGTCGTTGTATAAACTCCCTCTTCCAAATAAAGGACAGTATTTACAAGCTTTGGGCGTAACGTGACTCGCTCTCTTTTTCAAAAATTTGTTTTCATTAAGCACATATATATAATGATCATTCTAGTCGAAGGACCGGAGTTAACTTCATAAAACTTTGTGCTTTACGATATTACCGTTATTCTATAGATGTTAACTAAACCTTGTGTTGATAAGTGTGGTATCTTATCGATTGATTATTTGATAATCTTTGAATGGTACTATCTGTATTAGTATGTCGAGCCTTGGCGGACGTAAGTGTGATGACGGAAGTGGAAACGAAAAGGTGGTTCGAACGACAACTATCCATGCTACGGTGAAGGAGTATCGAGATCAAGCGATATCTATGAAATCTCCTCGGTGATCGAGCCCACGAGCGAAGCAAAGAGACCGAGGATATCGGGAAAATTTCAGGCGGTGAAGAGACTAAGGCTCCCAAGCCCTCCCGTTGTTCGAAAGCGTCATCTTCGCGGTCGGGAGTGAGCAGCTGGAATTCCCAAACCAAACATCGGTGACTCGCGGTAAGAAGAGAAGATGTTTCAAGCTGGAATCGGGGACATGTTCGTGCAAATTGTCCCTCCCCACTCTTGACTTATTCGGTGTGGGTGTGAAGGTCATCGGGAGAAACACTTTGTGAGACAGTTTCCGAATTGGCAAAGAATGCCGCCCGAGAGAGAGCGAGCTAGTGATCGGGAAGTGTCCCGAAACCCTATGTTTCCTTGAAGATCCTAGCATGGGAGAATGAAGATTTTGTACTATGTCTTAATCGTTGTTGTTTCAAACAATCGTGACTTGATCGTATTCGTTTCATTGCTTTACGTTTCCAACTCTTATTGTTCTAAGTTTCGGTCGTAATATCTTTTTAGTATGTGGGAATGTATTACCCGTACTTTTCTTGATATTTTCGTATTGTGTGACCTTTCATTGTTGGTAATTCAATTGTGATCCCTCGACGATTTTAAACCACCTTGTTTTACTTAGCCTACCGTCCTCGAGCAATTTGAAATTTGTTTTGCTAAATCTCGTGGATTCTGTGGCCTTTTCTCATCCGAATTTGATTCTTGCAAATTTTGTTTGAAAGCATTGTTCCATCGCTCTCTATTTTAAGTTTCGGGACGAAACTTCTTTTAGGAGGGTAGAATGTAATACGTGATTTTCTCTTTCGGTACTTTTTCGTTTGGCATCTTTCGGTTTCCGAAGCTCACTTGCGACGTTTTGACATTTTGATAATGTTTCGATTCTGCGTGTTTGGTCATCCGAGTTGTTAGGGCTGTTTTACCCGAATCCGTGTCTTGAGCGACTTTTCCCGCTATTTGATTCATTTCATGTGATAATGGTTCGAAACTACGGTTTCATGCTTTCTATAAGTTCGTTGAGCTTTGTTATACGTGTTGTGAGTTTCGGTTCGGTTGCTTGATGTCATATTGTGATCTACGGACGTTTTGGGCCGTTTCATAATTTTCCAAAGTTTGGGGGTGATCACTTCTGTTATCGTATTCCGAACCTTCGGGTAGTCGGGAATAGGTTTTCCTTCAACACTTAAGTTCGTCGCCTCGAATCCTTTACGTTCGTACCATCGGGAGTTGTTCACCATTGCATATTGATTTTTTTTCGGTTCCTTTCTTGCCTTCTTGTGCTAGCTGCCTGTACTCCCCAAATAGGCACCTTACGTACGTAATGCATGTCTCATTTACGTACGTAACGGCCTTTGTAAAATAGTACGAGAGAGTGCGATTTTCGTTAAACGTGCGTAAGCATGGGAGTCTTACGTGCGTTAACAAGCTAACGTCGTTAGTGCCTATAACTAACGTCGTAACACGGCAGGTTTATATACCCGAGGAGTTGACCGAATCGTCATTTCTTCACCTACACTTCGTCTTTCCGTGGTGGGCGACTCGTAGGTGATTGGAAGGTGATTTGGGGTCTTGTAACTCCAAGTTTACATCTTGCTTGAGTTCTTGGTGTTGTTTAACATCCTTAATCCGTGTTCTTCACCTTCGATTCGAGGTAAACATCTTGTAAACCCTTCCTCTATATTTACGGAATCTTGAGTTTCGGGTTGTTCTTCTTGATTCTTGTTGTTGTATATCATCAATCGATTATATCGATTCTCTTCCTATGATTTGATTCGTATTTCTTACCGTATTCGGGTCGGATTATGTTCTTGTTGTTCTTGGGAAATATTGAACCCCAAGTGTTCGATCTTTTGTTTCTACGAATTCTTGTTGGGAATTTCGTATGTTTTCCATCCCTCTTGTGATTGACTTCGTAGTAATTATATTGTTCTTGTGATTTCGACCTAGTTGGAAGATTCGAGGTTGCCAGGTCAAGCTTTTTCGTAAACCGCGTGCTTTGGATTTGAGGCAAGTACCTTGATATACGAATTAAGCTGCGTGAAATCATTGTTGTCGAAGTATATGAATTTATACGGATGTATAAATGTGTGTATATATATATGTGTGTATGTATATATATGTCTAGTTTTATATATGTATATATATTTATATGTTAAATATATGTATGTATATACATATATTGATATAAGCGCCTATATTGGTGAATGACGAGTGATGAATACTAACACTAGATGACGTACTCGACCTGGATTGATGGGTAAACTATATTTACTCTTATAATATAGTAAGGTTATATATATATATATTATTCGGTTAGTCGCAATATAGGGATATATGTGCGGTGTTGGTTGGTTATGCTTGAAGGCTTATTGTGATTGAGTTTGATTGATAACGTGCGTGTTATTGTTTATTTGTGTGGTTATGGATTGGCGGAGAAAATTGTGTAACTTGATGTACCGAGTTAAAAATTGTTGTGACGTTTGTCCATGTGCTTGATGTTTGTGATAATGTGGATATTTGTTGTGAGAAACGTCGTGTCAAGGAACCTCGAGGGCGGGCGTGCACTCGGCACAGTGTATCTTTGCAATGTGCGGCTCCATATGGGTGGTGAACGCCGATGTCACCTAATGCGCGCGCAAGGCGGCTCTTGCGGGAGTGACGCCGGTGCGGTGACATGTTCAATGAGCGGCCAACATGATGGAAGTGAACGCCGGTACACAAGTGCGCAAGGGAGGCGCTGGCGGGCTTATTGGTTACGGGTATTTGTGAGATCGCTAAGACCCGTAATCAACGATGTTCGTATCTAAAATCTTTCAAACTCTCTCTTAAACGTTTGTCTTGATATAGACCGCGATTCGCGTTTTTGAAAAGTTTGTTTCAACTTGTTTTTGAAGCGTTGGTATCAGGGTTAATTAACCAAGGAGGTTTGACGAAATCTCCGAGGGTTAATGTCGGGGTCTTGAGCAGGATATGTCGAATGAGAGCTTGTGCCTTCGATTGTATTGTGGTGCTATTCTGTGATTTGGGTCGAGGACCCTGTGAAATGTTGAGATGATTGATCTCGTGATGATGTTATTTGGATTGGTTTGAGAACCCCGTGAGATGTTGTAATGATTTCGTTTGTGACAGTGTTCTATAAATTGGGTCAAGGATCCCAAGTAACATTGACATGGTTTTCGTGTAATTGTTTTCCTTATGTTGGGTCAAGGACCCGAGAGCTTTTGAAATTAATTTCTTAAAGTATTCCCATTCAGTTTTATAAACCCCAAGACGGCCCGAGTCATTAATAATGTTTTCAAACTATCTTATCAAAATACTTTCCCCTTTATTAAAATGGATTTTCAACTAAATCTTTTGACTCCTTGGGCTCGTTTAAAGTTTAATTGGTGTTATGTTCCATAAAGAGAATATGACTATGTGATTATTTCTCACCTTGTGTATGCGAGTGCTATTTTGTGTTGACTATGGGAATGTATGGTTTGTGTTAAGGCTTCGCAGCTGTTGAGTTTTGTGTTGTTATTATTCGTATATCTTGAACATTATGTACTTGCACTAGCAAAATTCCAGTTTGCTAACCCCCGAGTTTTCGGGGGGTGGGTGCCTGTTATGCGCTCAGGTTTTGGCAGCTCGGGAGCAGTCACGGGATTAGCTTGGAAGGAGATGGAAGACGACGATGCTAATCACACATGAGTCAGAGTCTTTTGCATTTATTCCATCGGGAGTCGGTATTTTCCATTTGGTTGAGTACTCACCCTTGCACGGTGTAGGTTTTCCTTTATTAAATGGAGTTGTCATCCCTTTTTGTGTGAAAGTTTATTCTTTGTCATGGAGATATTAAATTTATTAGTTTCTGAATTGTTTAATGACCTTGTCGGTCTGCGATGTATTTAGATTGACCCCGGTCGGTCGATCATTGTGTAGTCTAGTGGAGTTTAGCCTGGTAGATCCTTGTGAGAAGGGCCTACGGCGTGTAACATTCGGACGTGCAGGGTGTTACAGTATTTATGGATTAGCAAAGTCCAAAGTCGATTATCATGGTGTAGTCTACATTAGTTCATCCAAATGGTCATTGAAGGAGAGACTATCTAAACTTACATTGAAAAATCCTGAATATCTTGACGTTTCACTCTTCTGTAAACGTAAGAACGCAAGTTACGACTTCTCTACAAAAGAGAAAATTCATCCGTATAAATACAACTAGTGTCCTGAATATGTTCTTTGGTATAGAAGTGGCATACCAGGCGCCAAGTATGTGAGCATTGGTCGAAACGTCGTCATGAATGATGATTTGATCATCTACACTTTACAAATTTTTATAAGAAATGGCATTTTCATTTCCGTTCACTTTGTAATTCAATATCGGTTGTGCAATAAAAACTCCTTTTTTGTTAGTTGACTCCAAATATATTCTCGCATAAATTTACTGTACTATGATATATACGTCGATGTAAGTAGCTATAATAAATTAATAATAAGGTTAGCGAAAATCTATATCAATATTACTGATCAATATACCCTAGAGTTTCTCCCAATGTTGATATTAATATTTTTCTCCCAACTATTTTATTGTTTTGCAGTTAAACTTCTTCGTTGAAGAAAATGAAGACGAGTCATTTCAGTTAATGAATATTGGCATAATCTTTAGTCACCATGAAGCCACACGTATTGTTAAAACTTCATGAAGTTGTTCAGTGGTGATGAGAAACACAAAGAAGATGGAATTAAATGATTGTCGAAGTTGCATGAAAACTCTAAGAGCGCATCATGTGTTACCTCATACAGATGGGAATTGAAACTTAGGCTTTCAAAAATGAAATTCAAGACCACGAACTACCTTAATGTTCCATTATTCTGTAAATCGAGTGATGAAGAATTTTTATCGCATATAAAAAGACAACTTTCGTACAACTAGTGCCCTATATTTGTTGCTGATATTGAAGTGGTCTTTATGAATGCTATAAGTATAGACGAGCACTACGCCAAAATCTAGGAGTATTTCAATTGCATTTTAATTATTCTGATATGCAGGTGTTTTTTTTGTGATTTATTTAAAATAAATCAATGTTAATTTTCAATTCAAATATTTTTTATTGATTAATTCAAATTTAAAAAACTGTTGCAATCGTGGAAATATTTGAAAAAGGGAGGTTTTATTGTATTATTTTAATGGAGAAAATTTGATCCTACAAAATGCAAAAATTCATATTCAAATTTAACACAAATTCAGTCACTACTCTTCAAAATTTTAGCTCAGTTTATCTAATTTTGGTCAAGTACGGAAATTAGATAATTCAGATTTAACCAAACAATGGAACAAAATACAACAATCTAATTAAGACTTACAGTTTACTAAGCAACAAAACAGGAAATTTTCTCTCTCTCACCTTATTTTCGGTAATTACAACATGAATTATTCCAACTGATCTCTTAAATTTGGGGGTTTCATATTCTCACTTATCTACAATTGCCTAGCCATCTTTGAAGTTATATAAATTAAAATTCAAAAGGACCAATTTAGATTCGGTTTATAATAATTTGAAAACCTTTCCCCCACTAATTTCGTAACACCAATATACAGATATCTATTGGGATTTATTACAGTTATAAATATATATTATTAAAAATGATTTATAAATATGTGGCAATTGGATATTAAAATTCACCTATAAAAAACATTTAAATTCAAAATCGTATATAGTACTAATGATTATGTTGGGATATATAATATTTTGAAACTTAATATATTTAAAAATAGGGATTTATTGATTTCGATATATATATATTTGAAAATAATAATATTAACTTAGAAACCACTTATATTAATCCATATTTACCATCTATAAAGGTTATCAAGTTATCTGTTTAGATAATAAGATATCTATCATATATTCAGATTTATTTTGGTATAATAATATATTTAACCAATCTTTTGAAAACAATGGACTGTTTTAATATTTTAATAATTTGAACTGAATTGTAAATGAGATAACTAATAAATTTGGATAATCAAATTGACTAAAATCCACATTCCAACAACTCTAGAAAGATAAATTTTCTTTGAGTCATCTTTTCAACAAATTTAAATCAAATTAAATCCAAATTAAGATTCCCACAACAAATGGTCACTGCTAGGATAGGATCTATTTGACACTATAAATAACATACTTCAGCTATTATATATCCACACGCTACGAAGAACTAAATATTAAGAAAATGTATCAGATATTAAATATGTCAAATATATTTGTTTGAGGCATTAACAAGGACTTAAGCAACAGGACTGTCACAGTGAAGATCTTGCGTTTATGTATTCCAACTGATCAGAAAAAAAAACAGTTTCAATCGAGGCTATTCTTCTGGACATCGAGGTAATCTTTTCCTTTACAAAATATTTTTATTTCCATTTAATTATTTCATTATAAAATAAACTGGTGTACATTATAGGGATCCAAAATACCAGCTTACGTGAAAAGAGGTTTACTATCCAATTTCAAAAAGCAATTGACCGAATGTGAAACAGTCAACATTGCTTATTTTGGTGTCGAGGACAACGGCCATAGCAAATGGACCAAGTGTAATATCCGCATTTTTCCCCTTTTCCGATATTTTTCATTTTAATGTATTTCTCGTTTTAGTGACTCACTCATAACCGTATTGATATTTTGAGTATATTTAAGTGATTACTAGCTATTTGTAATATCCGGATTTTCAGTATAAGTTTTTCGCGTTATTTTATCTGAGACATATTGGATAGCATGGTAACTGTACAGTATGGGTAAAATAATTTGAGGACTGAGACAGTTGTATTTGTATAATGGACGCAATTGGTTGACAGTTATAATTGAGGATATCATGTATCAGGTTGTTTTAATTTTGATATCAGGTATATCGTATGATAATGTTATTGAATTGAGTATATGTATTCAGTATCCCGTATGTTCGTATTCTATATGTCGAGACAACGGACAGGAACAATTGGAATTGGCTAAGTATAGCATGAATTAACATGCGCTAGTATGTGGACATAGCGTACGCTAATGTGCAGGCTTAGCGCACGCTAAAGGCCAAGAATAGCGCGTGCTGGTGCAGAGCAGACCAGATGGAATCTACGTGTGTACCCGGACATTTTCGACGCATGTTTCGATAAGGTCAACGGATGTTTGTTATGAAGGACTAGCGCACGCTAAATCCTAGGGTTAGCGCACGCTAATTTCAGATCGGTCAGATGGAATCCCGGTAATCGCGGGTGCTTTCGGCATGTGGGGGCACGGGCATCTTCGGGGTAGGTGCAGAGTTTAGTAAGTCAACTAAGATTAGCGCACGCTAAGTTTGGAGACTTGTGTACGCTAAATAGAGTGTTTACATACATTATTGCATGTGAATTACGTACGCAAACTACTATGCGAAGCAAGGCAGTAGCCTCTGGACCTCGATAGTGCACGCTAACAAAGCAAGTTAGTGCACGCTAAAGTATGTAACGTACGCTAAATGAAGATGTTTATATATATATATATATATAAACATATATATATATATATATAAACATATATATATATATATATATATATATATATATATATATATATATATATATATATATATATGCAGTATATAAAGGGACAACCGGGTGTTAAGATGCATTTTCGGCCATTCTTTCCCTTATTTTGATAGAGAGAGTTCTTAGAGAGAAGTTTGAGGTTCTAAACACTTGAGTTGATCGTCCTTAACAACATTGGAGTTTGGAAATGATTGGAAACAGATTCAATCTTGGGATTCAATCCATTTCTTGAAAGAGGTAATTACTCTTCACTTTGGGATTTCATTTTGGATTCTATATTATGTTCTTGAGTTGATAATCGTCATGTATATGAGCTGATGAGTATATGATTATGAGATGGATTACTGAGTTATGTTAATGATATTGTTGATATGTGGAGATTGATACGATTCGTGTGGTTTTGAATGGTGTTGTTCTTCTTCAAGAGATTTGTTGGTTAATATCTCCCTTCATTTCGGGTTTTTGCTGTTGTTGTTATTGTTTACTTCGTATGATGATGATCATGCAAGTGATTATGATTCTTGGTGTACATGATAAGATTAAGAAGATTATATGTTGAAATGTTAGTAGAAATAAGATTTGGACACTTGTTTGGAAAGTAATGCATATAAGGTTCGACTTTAGAAAATCACCACCGATTCTTGAAAACTTAAAAAATTCTAAAACATAATAGTATGATACAGCATCGAGTTATCTTTCTAATAATTCAAACGGTAAGTTAATCAGAGTCCAAATGAGTGGGGAATGCTCAAAACGGCAAAAACTATACTGTTTGTATTATGAGAACAGGTAGCGCACGCTATTGATGAAGTTAGCGTACGCTAACAGGCCTGGACGTATAAAAACATAAAGCAGTCGAGAATTTCATTTTCCAACCCTTCCTACACGATCCCCTTTCATCCCAAATCATCCAAACTCTGTTTTTAACCCCTAAACCTCAGATTTTGAGTTGGTTTATCAAGTGATAATATCTAGGAAAGCTTGGAACAAGGATTATAACATCATTCTTGATTCTTTCACCGGATTGAAGGTAATTGGATTGAACTCTAATATTTTGGGATGTTTGAGATTCTTTGTAACACCCCAAACTAGGCGGATATTACAGTACCGTGAATCCCCGACTGGAACCCACCAGGCGAATGAAAATGATGAATTAAATAATATAATTGTAGTACCGAACCACATTATATTACCAAATACTCCGATGAGGAGTTTAAGTACAACAAACCAGGACAATACCAAATACTAGTATATTTTATATGAAGCTAAAATACACAACACTGAATGAAACGGAGTATCCAAATGAAAGTCTGCAGCGGAAAATAAAGGACAACAACATGAATAACTGAAAGATCGGGGCCCCCTACTAGTATCACTGGGACTCCTCGCCGTCAACATGATATTCCCGTGCTTTTGCCTTGCCATGACCTGAAAAACAAAATCCTCAATGGGTCCATACGAACAACAATACTCAAGAGTTGAAAATACACAATCATGATATATCTGATGTTATGAAATATCCTTAGTTATGAATTACGCTGAAGAGGAGTACCATAGTACGCCCGTAGTGTTCTGTGCAAGTGTACAAGACGGATGACCGAACACACCCGTCCTTGTACCTAATTAGTCACACGGAGGTAATTGTTACCATGTGCACAGTCCAATGTATCACTCCCAATACATGGCCATCACGTGCCCGACTAAAAATTCCACACATCCGCACCCGGCCACGCAATATGAACCCAGAAGGTCATATGAACGAAAATGACCACAATGAATATCAATGGATAATAATTCGACAAGGTCGAGAATAACTCACCGAGATGAAAATAATAGTGAAGTAATTGATAACTCAATGAAATGGTTGGAACCGTCGTTCCTCGTGAATGAAGTGATTATTCGACAATTACAAGTCTCAGTACAGTTAATACAATGATGAATGAGTTATGATTATGAATGAACAACAAAAAAAGGAATGAATATCCTTTTAACCGAGTAAGAATCAACTTACTCAACACCGATGACAATTATCCTTCCACGAACAACGTCCTAATTGAGATATCGGTCACTCGAACAACCTTGAATAACATAATTACCAACAATCCATTCAACATACGAATCAAACACGAATATAACGAACTCAAAACGTCGATACGACTAAACCAAGTTCATTGGGGCATTATATCGAACACTTTGTGGCCAAACTTCGATTGATTATAACCAAACCTCAATAATACCAACATCAAATCCCCAAGAAGTGTTTCAAACCAACAAAACATCTTCAATACGATCAATAATCCATTATGAATATTCAAATTCATGATTACAACAACGATTAATCGAAAACCCCCAAATCCAACTCAATATTCAATGTGTTCTTGAATAATCCTTCAATAATCCAATGAATAATCAAACATATCCATAATCATGCGTATATCACTTCATACAACCATGATCTTAACATCCAAAACATCATATTTCAAAACAAAATCGAAATCTAAGATGTTGAAGAAATTACCTCTTGAAGATCCAAGCACTTTGATCCGAAGAACACGCATTAGATCGATTATCCGGGCTTCACGATCGAAAGGAGATGAAGAAAATCACACACTCAAGTGATAGATGAAGGAAAATCTCCCCCTCAAGCCTCTCTCTCTCGTATGGTGGATGAAATGAGAAGAAATGAGTGAATCTCGCTGAAAAAAACACAATTATAGAGTTGACTGCCCTGTGTGCCGCGGCACAGGGCCAAAACTGCGCCCAGTGCTCGGCAGTGTGCCGCGGCCCGGACGAATGTGCCGCGGCAGTGACTCGGCAGTGTGCCGCGGCCCTGTCGGCATGAGCCGCGTCCCATGGTACAGAAGGTTTGGCCGATAAGTGCAACACGAGTGTGCCGTGGCCCGGAAGAGTGTGCCGCGACAGTGACTCGGCAGTGTGCCGCGGCCCTGCCGGCACGTGCCGCGGCCCACAGTACAGGCTGCTCGGCCAAAAACTGGACAATGTGTGTGCTGCGGCGCACACTCCTTGTGCCGCGGCCCACACCCCCGTAGGGTCTTAAAATGATGAAAAATGATCCGGGAAGAGAATAAAAGCAATATGAATCAATATTTGGGGAAACAATAACACGAAATGGACGTACGGAAACCCCAAAATGGTGGTTCCAAGAAATGATTACAAGAGTTCGCCCAACAAAACACAATTCGAACAATGAGGAGATTAGAAATGACATGAATTCCAACGTCAACATAGACTAATGAATCAATTACCACAATCAAGAATATATTCTTGTCTCGATTCCCGAATAAGGTAGATACACTGAACAATACCGATACACAACTCGAAGTTATTCCGATCGGTGAACACGGATGAATGATTATAACGAGTGAAACATTACATAATGACAATTACCGAATGAAATTACTGAATGATAATGACTGAATTACAACCGGGTATTACATACACCCCCCCTTAAAAGGGTTTCGTCCCCGAAACTAAGGGTCAAACAACTCGGGAAAACTCTCCCACATACTATCCTCGGTTTCTCAAGTAGCCTCTTCGACTCCGTGTCTAGACCACTGAATTTTAACCAAAGGAATCACCTTATTCCTCAACTGTTTGATTCGCCGCTCTAACACTCGTATGGGATGCTCCTCATACGAATGATCATCTGCGATCTCGATTTCGTCGAACTGAAGTATGTGACTCGGGTCGGCAACATACTTCCGTAGCTGAGAGACGTGAAACACATTAAGAATTCGGCTCAACGTCGGAGGTAGAGCCAATCGATAAGCTAACTCGCCTACACGATTTAAAATCTCAAACGGTCCAATGAAATCTCGGACTCAACTTTCCCCTCTTCCCGAAACGGAAGATAACTCGACTCGGGAATACCTTGATCAAAACATGGTCACTCGTCTCTAACTCTAATGGTCGACGACGATTATCTACATATGATTTCTGTCGACTCTGAGCGGTCAACAAACGACTCCTGATCAAAGATACCTTCTCACGGGTGGCTATAAGTATATCGGGCTCGGTGCCGATGGATTCTGATAAGTCATCCCAACACAAAGGAGATCGACAACGACGACCGTACAAGGCCTCGTAAGGTGCCATCTTAATTGAAGCATGCCAACTATTATTATACGTGAACTCGATCAACGTTAGTTGGGCTTCCCAATCATCTTTCTAATCGAGGACACATGTCCTCAGCATGTCCTTCAAAGTCTGAATAGTCCTCTCTGATTGTCCATCGGACTGAGGATGAAAAGCTGTACTGAGATTAAGCTGAGTTCCCATAGCACGATGAACTGATTTCCAAAAATGAGACACGAATCGTCCGTCACGATCGGAAACGATACTTTTAGGGGTACCGTGCAGTCTCATTATCTCTTTGATGAACAGCTGGGCAAGTCTCTCGGGACCCCACGTATCCTTAATCTCAAGAAAATGAGCTGATTTAGTTAAGCGGTCCACAATCACCCAGATTGTATTCATGCCACGACGACTCGTCGGTAAACTCGTGATGAAGTCCATAGAAATATCTTCCCACTTCCATTCTGGAATAGGGAGCGGTTTCAGCATACCCGCCGGTCGCTGATGTTCAATCTTGACTTGCTGACAGGTCAAACATCTCGAAACAAATTCTACGACTTCTCGCTTCATATTACTCCACCAGTAATTTGTTTCAAGTCCTTATACATCTTGCTAGACCCCGGATGAACAGAATAAGGGATAGCATGAGTTTCTCTCAAAATCGAGTTTTTCAACTCGTCACTCGCCGGTACGCACAACCGATTCTTAAAACGCAAAAGTCCATCCTCGTGGATCACAAAGCCAGGGCTTTCCCCTGAGCCACATCCTCACGGATGCGCAACAGTGATGGATCTGAACCCTGATTGTCTCTGATTGCTTCCTCAAGCGGCGATGAAATCTCTAACATGCAAAGTTGTCCTTGAACTCGCTGAAGCCATACCTTGATCTCGGGTCTAAGGAATTCCTGCTAAAGTTCCTTCCGAACTGTTAAACGAGCAAGCATCTGCTCCTGAACGGACTTGCGACTCAAGGCGTCGGCAACAACGTTCGCCTTGTCCGGGTGGTATAGGATCTCGATATCATAATCTTTGATTAATTCCAACCACCGTCTCTGTCGCATATTTAACTCCTTCTGAGTAAATATATACTTCAACTCTTGTGATCAGTGAAGATCTGACAGGTGATGCCATAAAGGTAATGATG
Source organism: Orobanche coerulescens (assembly GCA_033398695.1). Classification (NCBI taxonomy): domain Eukaryota; kingdom Viridiplantae; phylum Streptophyta; class Magnoliopsida; order Lamiales; family Orobanchaceae; genus Orobanche; species Orobanche coerulescens. The sequence continues at coordinate 114,817,710 of CM065815.1, read as the reverse complement.
CCAAATTTTCAACGCGAAAACCACGGATGCTAACTCCAGGTCGTGGGTCAGATAATTAACCTCGTAAGGTCTCAATTGCCGTGAAGCATAAGCAATAACCTCCCCATTCTGCATGAGTACACATCCGAGACCCTGCCCGGACGCATCACTATAAACCACAAATCCTTCCGTCCCTTGCGGCAAGGAAAGTAAAGGTGCTGACATTAACTGGCTCTTGAGTTCCTCAAAACTCCGTTGACACGCGTCGGACCACGTGTATTTCTTATCCTTTCGCAAAAGGTTCGCCATTGGTTGAGCGATTTTAGAAACTCCTTCCATAAACCGCCGATAATAACCGGCTAATCCGAGAAAGCTTCGGATTTCCTTAACATTCTTCGGAGGTAACCAATCTTCGATAGCCTCCGTCTTCTGAGGATCAACACGCACTCCATCCGATGAAATTACATGCCCGAGAAAAGTCACTTCGGACATCCAGAACTCACATTTGGAAAACTTTCCAAAAAGTTGCTCTCGTCTCAACACGTCGAGAACCTGATGAAGGTGAACCTCGTGTTCCTCTCGGTCGTGAGAATAAATCAAAATGTCATCGATGAAGACAATAACAAATTGATCCAAAAAGTCGATGAAAACCCGATTCATTAACTCCATGAATACCGCAGGTGCATTAGTGCATTAATTAACTCCATGAACTCATAATGGCCATAGCGTGTTTGAAACGCCGTCCTCGAGATATCCGACTTCGACTCGCAATCGATGATATCCGGATCTTAAGTCGATCTTGAAAAAAAATACTGAAGTTCCCTGAAGTTGATCTAAGGGATCATCGATGCGGGGTAGAGGATACTTATCCTTGATCATCATCCTGTTCAACTCCTGATAATTAATACACACACGAACGAACCATACTTCTCCTTGACAGATAACACTGGTGCTCCCCACGGGGACGCACTCGGTCGGAGATAACATTTCTCGAACAATTCCTGAAGTTGAATCTTCAACTCCTGCATTTCGGTCGGGGCCATCTGGTATGGTGCCTTCGATAACGGGGACGTATCGGGCTCCACCTCACTTGTGAATTCCACAACTCTTTGTGAAGGCAACCAGGTAACTCGTCTGGGAATACATCGTCAATCGATGCCAATGATACCACGAATGATTGAACATTTTGATTGCCCTAGAACGATCAATCGATGAAAATGATACAATGAATGATTGAACAACTCGATTGCCTTAGAACGGCCAATCGATGAAAATGATACGATGAATGATTGAACAACTCGATTGCCTTAGAACGGCCAATCGATGAAAATGATACAATGAATGATTGAACAACTCGATTGCCTTAGAACGGCCAATCGATGAAAATGATACAATGAATGATTGAACAACTCGATTGCCTTAGAACGGCCAATCGATGAAAATGATACAATGAATGATTGAACAACTCGATTGCCTTAGAACGGCCAATCGATGAAAATGATACAATGAATGATTGAACAACTCGATAGAGGAGTTTCTCTTCTTTCATCTTATTAATAATTCTTTCGGAACAATGGGGATCACCTCCCTGAAGCACACATTCGACCCCAACGACGGAAATGATAGTGACCAAACGTTTACGAACATTGAGGGGGTATCATGACGATCTATTCCACTAATACCCGATATACATCGTCCTTAAGTAAATCTACCACGATTTGGTCCATCAACCAATCGCGGTCATTAAGCTTAATTCGGTATAATTTCCGAAAATTCTTCCATCATCAGATAGACCGATGGTATGAGGTCCACAAGCAATAGGACTATCCAAATTAAGTCTATTCAAACATGATTCGAAAATGAATAAATGCGGTGCACCAGTATCAAAAGGTACACACAGGTTGAAATAAAATTACGAGTATACCTGAGATCATTCGAGCCACCGGATCGTCGATCCTCTTCATCACATGAATCCGGGACTTGCCGGCCCCCGAACCTGACGCTCCCGTCTGATAAATATGAGCTCTGACTTTATTTGCTTCCATCGTCTTAAACGACACTGACAGAGTAGTCTGATTCTGAATCACTGATTGCTTCGGGGCCTGAGATGACGCCGGAATGGGTTTAGAGTCCCTTCGGCAAAAACGGGCCCTATGCCCAGCAATTCCACAGTTATGGCATGTGATACTGCTTTTGACATTTGGTGCCGAAATGACTCGTTTCTTCACAGCTGAAATAGGTGACGGCCGAATCGCCGCCAGGATCGAGATCCCGCACGATTATGCGCCGTAGGAGGTCGCTCAGAAACGTTAGGGCCCGCACGAGGCTTCTTGAAAGTTGACTGACTGCCTTCGGACTGATTTCGCTTCGTTGACTTCTTGCTGACAGATAAAGGTTGTTGTTCAGCAATTTCCTTAGTAGCAGGCTCATACGGGAGAGTTCTCTCGATTAAATCGGCCAGAGTGGCGCAATGATGATTGAGCAATTGCATATGGGTCATCATGACCTGCATAAAAGTGAGTGGATCAACCCTAACAACTTCTGACCGAGCCGAGTCCTGGGTACGATTTCCCGACAGCGAGTGATTATTTCCCGGGTTTCGGTCCGCACCGCGGCCTCTCCCCGTGCATCCATTGACAGCTCTCTCCATACTGAAGTAGGAAGGTAGCATAATGATTATATTTCCCACATGAATATCTCGTTATGATTATGTCATGAGATGATGAAAATGAGCATATGCGCTCTAACACAGTGATTACATGAATGATTAATTGAGGTGACATGATTATCTGATGAAATTCTTGAAATGAGTATCTTGAACAAGTTAACAAGATTAATGATATAATCTTCCAGATCAACAGCTGAGTAATGAAATGAATTGAGTGATTAATGAGTTAACATGATCGTCCTGATCATCAACTGAGTAATGAAATGAATTGAGTGATTAATGAGTTAACATGATAGTCCTGATCATCAACTGAGTAATGAAATGAATTGAGTGATTAATGAGTTATTATGATCAACATGATTAAAATGAAAATGATGTTTGAGGATTGTTAACTAGTGAATTATGAATGAATGATTATTGCCAGAAATTATACCATGGCGTTAGAAATCTTACAGTTCTTTCGGTCTGATTGGCTCGGCATTTGCACAGGTCACACGTGACACGAAAGTCCAATGATACTAGTCTGATGACAATGATTTCAAATGACACATGACTCGGAAGGTAGTATTCAAAACCACGCTCCGATACCAACTCTGTAACACCCCAAACTAGGCGGATATTACAGTGCCGTGAATCCCCGACTGGGACCCACCAGGCGAATGAAAATGATGAATTAAATAATATAATTGTAGTACCGAACCACATTATATTACCAAATACTCCGATGAGGAGTTTAAGTACAACAAACCAGGATAATACCGAATACTAGTATATTTTATATGAAGATAAAATACACAACACTGAATGAAACGGAGTATCCAAATGAAAGTCTGCAGCGGAAAATAAAGGACAACAACATGAATAACTGAAAGATCGGGGCCCCCTACTAGTATCACTAGGACTCCTCGCCGTCAAAATGATATTCCAGTGCTTTTGCCTTGCCATGACCTGAAAAACAAAATCCTCAAATGGGCCGCCATACGTAACAACAATCCTCAAGGGTTGAAAATACACAATCATGATATATCCGGGTTATGAAATATCCTTAGTTATGAATTACGCTGAAGAGGAGTACCATAAGACGCCCGTAGTGTTCTCAGGTAAGTGTACAAGACGGCTGACCGGACACACCCGCCTTTGTACCTAATTAGTCTCACTGAGGTAATCGCTACTGTGCAATGCACCAATGTATCACTCCCAATACATGGCCATCACGTGCCCGACTAAAAATTCCACACATCCGCACCCGGCCACGCAATATGAACCCAGAAGGTCATATGAACGAAAATGACCACAATGAATTTCAATGGATAATAATTCGACAAGGTCGAGAATGGCTCACCGAGATGAAAATAATAGTGAAGTGATTGATAACTCAATGAAATGGTTGGAACCGTCGTTCCTCGTGAATGAAGTGATTATTCGACAATTACAAGTCTCAGTACAGTTAATACAATGATGAATGAGTTATGATTATGAATGAACTACTGTAATACCCGGTTGTAATTCAGTCATTATCATTCAGTAATTTTATTCAGTGATTGTCACTCAGTGGATTTTCACTCATTTATAATCATTCACCAATCATATTCATTCACCGTGTTCACCGTTCGGAAAAACTTCGAGTTGTGTATCGTTATTGTTCATTGTTTCAACTTTCCTCAAATGAGTTCTACTTTGTTAGATCACCATTAATTTTTGGTAACTCCAAAAAATTCTAAATCTTTGCAATATTATAGAGCATCGAGTTAGCTTTCCAATGGTTCAAACGGTGAGTCAATCGGAGTCCGGACGAGAGAGTTATGGTCGTTTTAGCTCAACCGCTCATTTTTCGCTTGCCGATCATCGCCGAACGAACTCGGCCGTGTCGTCCGACACGGCCCGTGCCGCACTCGTCCGGAAAGTGCCGGAGTGTTCGCCTCAGACCCGACCGTGTCGGCACGGCCGAGTCGAACCCTTCCGATAAGCGAGCGATCGCCGACACGCCCGACCGTGCCGCCCGCACGGCCGAGTCATGCCGAAGTCGCCGCTTGACGGGTCATCACGGAGGCCCTCCACGCCGCGACCGTGTCAAGGTGACACGGCCGAGTCCCTGCCGCCAACCGTCCGGCCACCAGGCGACACGACCGTGCCGATCGGCACGGCCGTGTCCGGCAGCACCAACTCCTTAAATTCGCTTTTTTCAAAGATTTCACCATTTCTATCCCTTTTCTTCACCTTCAACCGTGAGAGTAAGCTTGAGGGAGGGTTTTTCCTTCACAAATCATTTGGGTGTTTGATTTTCTTCATCTCCTTTCGATCGTGAAGCCCGATAATCAATCTAACGCGTGTTCTTCTGATTAAAGTACTGATCATCAAGAGGTAATTCCTTCAACACTTTCGACTTCGATTTTGTGGTGAGATATGATGTTTTGGACGTTATAATCATGTTATATGAAAGGATATGTATATGATTATGAGTTTGTATAAGGATTCATCGATTATTGAGGAATTATTCGAGAACACCTTGAATATCGAGTTGGAATTGGGGATTTTCGACTAATTGTTGTTATAATCACGCTTTTGGATATTCATAACGGATTATTGATCGTATTGAGATATTTTGTTGGTTTGAAACACTTCTTGGGGATTTTGATATTGGTATATTGAGGTTTGATTGTAAACAATCGAGTTTCGATACAACGTGTTTGATTTAATGCCTCTACGGACTTGGTTTAGTCGTATCGACGCTTTGAGTTCGTTATATTCGTGTTTGATTCGTATATTGATCGGATTGTCGGTAATTGTATTGAATTAAGGTTGTTCGTATGACCGACACTTCATTTAGGATATTTGTTCGTGGAAGGACTTTCTTCATCCGTATTTTGTAAGTTAATTCTTACTCTGCTAAAAGGATATTCATCCCTTTTGTTGTTGTTCATTCATAATCATAATTCATTCATCATTATATTAATCGTATCAAAACTTGTTGTTATCAATTAATCGTTTACCATAAGGAACGACGGTTCCAATCTTTTCATTGAGTCGTCATTTATTTCGTTACCATTCCACCTCGGTGAGTCATTATTCATTTTCGATGTCACTTTTGTTATATCGTGGCATTCCGGTCATACTGGGCGTGCCGGTTGGTATGTGTAGGATTTTCATGTCGGGCACATTATAGTCGTGTGTTGGTTGATGGCCTCACATCGACTATGCACACGAGATTGATTGTTTCGTGAGACCGATTAGGTACAAGACCACGCGTGTATTGATCGTTGGTGGCTTGTGCACGGACACATTTCCATCCCGGCGTAGTGTGGCGCCACCCTTTGAGCCGCATCGTTAGTTGATTCATATAGCATGTTTGATTGCGTATGTTTCGGCAGATATTTCATAATTTCGTATATAATCATGATTGTGTATTTTCAACCCTTGAGGATTGTTGTTCTTTGTAATCGACCCCGCTTGGGGATTTTGTTTTTCGTGTCATGGCTGTGCAAACGCACGGGAGAGCACGTTGACGGCGAGGAGTCCTAGTGATACTAGTAGGGGCCCCGATCTTTCAGCTTATTCATGTTATTGTCCTTTATTTTCCGCCGCAGACTTTCATTTGAATACTCCGCTTCATTCAAAGGTTGTGTATTTTATCTTCATATAAAATACACTAGTATTCGGTGTTGTCTCGTGTGTTGTAACTAAACTCCTCATCGGAGTAATTATTGTTGTAATGTAGTTCGGTACTACATTTATCTTGTGTAATTCATTCATTTTCATTTGCCGGTGGGTCCTAATTGGGGATCTACGGACCGTAATATCCGCCTAGTTTGGGGTGTTACAGAGTTGGTATCGAGCGTGGTTTTGAATACTACCTTCGTGTCATGTCTCATTTGAAATCATCGTCATCGGACTAGTATCATTGGACTTTCGCGTCACGTGTGACCCGTGCGCATGCCGAGCCAATCGACCAAAGAACCGTAAGACTTCTAACGCCATGGTATAATTTCGCAATAGTCATTCATTCATCATTCATCATTTAACAATCCTCAAACATCATCATTCATTGTGATTAGACAATCATGTTAACTCATTAATCACTTAATTCATTTCATTACTCGCTTAATAATCGTGACGATCATGTTAACTCATTAATTACTCAATTCATTTCATTACTCACTTGTCAACCTAGATAATCATATTGTCAATCTTGTTAAGTTATTCAAGATAATCATTTCAAGAATTTCATCGATAATCATGTAACTTCAGAAATCATTCATATAATCACTAAGTTAGAGCATGTATACTCATTTTCATCATCTCATGACATAATCATAACGTGCTAATCATGCGGGAAATATAATCATTATGCGACCTTCCTACTTCAAGATGGAGAGAGTCAGGATGCACGGGGAGAGACATGGCGGACCGAAACCCGAGAAATAATCACTGCCGGAAATCGTGCCTGTGACTCGGCTCGATCAAGATGTTCGGTTGATCCACTCACTTTTATGCAGCCATGATGACCCATGTGCAATTGCTCAATCATCATTGCGCCACTGACCGGATTAATCGAGAGAACTCTCCCGTATGAGACGGCCGCTAAGGAAAGTGCCGAACAACAACCTTCATCTTTCAAAGAAGAAATCAACGGCGTAATCAACCCAAAGGCGGTCACAACCTTCAAGAAGCCTCGTGGTGAGCCCTATCGCTTCGAGCGACCTTCTACGGCGTATAATCGCAAGTGATCTCATTCCCGAGCGCCGCTGCCATCACTGCTTCAATTGTGGAACGCCGGTCATTTCAGCACCGAGTGTCAAACCGTCTATCACGTGCTATAATTGTGGGAATTTTGGGCATAAGGCCCGCTTTTGCCGAAAGGACTCCAAGTCGGCTCCGGTGGCATCTCAGCCCAAGCAACCAAATAAGCTTAATCGATCGCTTTGTCATCGTTGTTTAAGACACTGGAAGCAAATAGAGTTGGAGCTCAGATTTATCGACGGAGCGTCCGGCTCGGGGCCGCAAGTCCTGCATTTATATGATGAGGAGGATCGACGATCCGTGGCCCGAATGATTTCGTATACTGTAATTTTATTTCAACTTGTGTGTACCTTTGATGCCGTACACCGCATTCATTCATTTTCGATTCATGCTTGAATAGACTTGTTTCGGATAGTCCTACTTAATGACCGTGATTGGTTGATGGATCTAATCGTGGTGAATTTATCTTAGACGATGTAATTTTCGGTATTAATTGGTTTGATCGCCTTGATACTATCCTCGTGCTTGTTAGCGCTTGGTCGCTATCTTTCCGCTGCTGGTTGTCGAATGTATGCTTCAGGAAGTAATCCCCGTTGTTCCAATGAAATTTTATTATGGCGGAAGCAGAAATTCCGCAATCGAACTATTCAATCATTCATCAGACATTTTCATCGATTGGCCTTTCTAGGGCAATCGAGTTAATCATCCAGTCATTGTATCATTTCCATCGCTTGCCCTTACTAAGACAATCGCGTTCTTCCAACCTTCATTGTATCAGCTTCCGCGAGCGACCTTTCTAAGGCAATCGAGTTGTTCAATCATTATTGGTATCTCTTTTATCGATTGACCATTCTAGGCAATCGAAATGTTCAATCATTCGTGGTATCATTGTCATCGATTGACGATGTATTTCCGCACGAGTTATCCGTTGCCTTCACATAGAGTAAGGGAATTCAGGAGTGAGTTGGAGCCAGACGCCCCTTTATCGAAGGCACCGTATCGGATGACCCCGACTGTAATGCAGGAGTTGAAGATTCAACTTGAGAAATAGTTCGAGAAAGGTTATCTCCGACCGATTGCGTCCCCGTGAGGAGCACCAGTGGATCTGTCAAGGAGAAGGATGGCTCGCCTCATATGTGTATTAATTACTGTGAGTTGAACAGGTGATGATCAAGAGTAGTATCCTTTACCTCGTATTGTTGATCTTTTAGATCAACTTCGTGAGCCTCGCATTTTCCAGATCGACTTAAGATCCGGATATCACCAGCCATGGATTCGAGAGTCGATATCGCGAGGACAGCGCTTCGTACACGCTATGGTCATTATGAGTTCGTAGTTATGCCGTCGGGCTAACTATTGCACTGCGGTATTCGTGAGTTAATGAATCGGGTTTTCATCGACTTTTCGATCGCTTTGTTGTTGTCTTCATCAAGACATTTTGATTTATTCTCTTAGCCGAGAGGAACACGAGGTTCATCTTCTTCGTGTTCTCGACGTGTTGAGACGAGAGCAACTTTATGGAAAGTTTTCCAAATGTGAGTCCCGGAGGTCCAAGTGACTTTCTGACATGTAATTTCATCCGACAGAGTTCGTGTCGACCCTCGTAAGACGGAGACTATCCGATATTGGCAACCTCCGAAAGATATTAAGTAAATCCGATGTTTCCTGATTAGTTGGTCAATTATCCAACCCACGACTGGAGCTAGCAACCGTGGTTTTCGCGTTGGGGATTTGGCGCCGTTGCCTTTATGGCATCACCGTCATATCTTCACCAATCACAAGAGTTGAAGGATATATTTACTCACAAGGAGTTAAATATGCAGAGGCGGTGGTTAGAACTAATCAAAGATTTTGATATCGAGATCCTTTACCACTCGGCAAGGCGAACGTTGTCGCCGACGCCTTGAGTCGTAAGTCCGTGCAGGAGCAGATGCTTGCTTGCTCGTTAACAGCTTCGTAAGAAGCTTCAAAGAGAATTCCTTAGACACGAGATCGAGGTCTGGCTTCATCGAAACAGGGACAGCTTGGTATGTTAGAGATTTCATCAACTCTTGAGGAGGTAATCAGAGAGAATAAGAGTTCAGACCCTTCATTGTTGAGCATCCGTGAAGATGTGGCTCAGGGAAAGCCCTCGATTCGTGCTCGCGAGGATGGACTTTTGAGATTTAAGAATCGGATGTGTGTACTGCGAATGACGAGTTGAAAAACTCTATTTTGAGAGAAGCTCATGCTACCCCTTATTCTCGCTCATCCGGTCCAAAGAAGATGTACAAGGACTTGAAACAAAATTACCGGTGGAGTAATATGAAGCGAGAAGTCGCGAATTTGTTTCGAGATGCTTAACTTGCCAACAAGTCAAGATTGAACATCGACCGCGGTTATGTCAAAACCTCTCCTATACCTAATGGAAATGGGAAGACATTTCTATGGATTTCATCACGAGTTTGCCGATGAGTCGTCGTGGCATGAATGCGATCCGGTGATTGGGACCGCTCAACTAAATCAGCTCATTTCCTTGAGATCAAGGATACGTGGGGTCCCGAGAGACTGGATCGCTTGTTCATCAAGGAGATAGTGAGACCGCACGGCACTCCTAAGAGTATCAAGCTTCCGATCGTGACGGACGATTTGTTTCCCATTTTTGGAAATCACCATCGTGCTATGGGAAATCAGCTTAATCTCAAGATTGCCTTTTCATCCTCAAATCGACGGACAATCGAGAGAACTATTCGTACATTAGAGGACATATCGGGCATGCGTCCTCGATTAGTAGACGATTGGGAAGCCCACCATCCGTTGTTTAAGTCCACGCATGATAGTTGGCATGCCTCCATTAAGATGGCACCTTACGAGGCCTTCTACGGCCGCCGTTGTCGATCTCCCTTGTGTTGGGATGACTTGTCGAATCAATCGGCACCGAACCCGATATGCTTATAGCCGTGAGAAGGTAGCTTTGATCAAGAGTCGTATGATGTTGATGTACCGAGTCGGCTGTAAATCATACGCAGATAATCGTCGCCGACCACCGGAGTTCGAGACGGTGATCATGTTTTGGCCAAGGTATCCCCGAGTCGAAGTATTTTTCCGCTTCGGAAAACGGGGGAAGTTGAGCCCAAGATTCACTGGACCGCTTGAAATTTTGGATCGAGTAGGTGAGTTAGCTTATCGATTGGCATTACCTCCGCTTTGAGCAGATTCATAATGTGTTTCACCTCTCGCCTGCGAAGTATGTTGCCGACCCGAGTCACATACTTCGCCCGACGAAATCGAGATCGCGGATGATCATTCGTACGAGGAGCGCCCCATGAGTGTTAGAGCGGCGAATCAAACAGCTTGAGGGATAAGTCGATTCCTTTGGTCAAGATTCGGGTCTAGACACGGAGTCGAAGAGGCTACTTGGGAAACCGAGGATAGTATGCGGAGTGTTATCCCGAGTTGTTTGACCCTTTAGTTTCGGGACGAAACTCTTTTAAGGGGGTGTATGTAATACCCGGTTGTAATTCACCATTATCATTCAAGAATTTTATTCGGTGATTGTCACTCGGATTTTCACTCATTTATAATCATTCACCAATCATATTCATTCACCGTGTTCACCGCTCTAAAACTTCGAGTTGTGTATCGTTATTGTTCATTGTTTCAACTTTCCTCAAATGAGTTCTACTTTGTTAGATCACCATTAATTTTTGTAACTCCAAAAATTCTAAATCTTTGCAATATTATAGAGCATCGAGTTAGCTTTCCAATGGTTCAAACGGTGAGTCAATCGAGTCCGACGAGAGAGTTATGGTCGCTTTAGCTCAACCGCCATTTTTCGGGCCGATCATCGCCGAACGAACTCGGCCGTGTCGTCCGACACGGCCCGCGGCCGCATTTCGTCCGGAAAGTGCCGGAGTGTTCGCCTCGTGACCCGACCGTGTCGCCGGCACGGCCGAGTCGAACCTTCCGGATAAGCTGAGCGATCGCTGACACGCCCGACCGTGCCGTCGGCACGGCCGAGTCATGCCGAGTCGCCGCTTGACGGTCATCGCCGGGAGGCCCTCCGCGCCGCGACCGTGCCGGGCAGGACACGGCCGAGTCCTCGCCGCCAATCATCGGCCACTGCGTGACACGACCGTGCCGATCGGCACGGCCGTGTCCTACAGCACCAACTCCTTAAATTCGCTTTTTTCAAAGATTTGAGCCATTTCTATCCCTTTTCTTCACCTTCAACCGTGAGAGTAAGCTTGAGGGAGGGTTTTTCCTTCACAAATCATTTGGGTGTTTGATTTTCTTCATCTCCTTTCGATCGTGAAGCCCGGATAATCAATCTAACGCGTGTTCTTCGGATTAAAGTACTTGGATCATCAAGAGGTAATTCCTTCAACACTTTGGACTTCGATTTTGTGGTGAGATATGATGTTTTGGACGTTATAATCATGTTATATGAAAGGATATGTATATGATTATGAGTTTGTATAAGGATTCATTGGATTATTGAGGAATTATTCGAGAACACCTTGAATATCGAGTTGGAATTGGGGATTTTCGACTAATTGTTGTTATAATCACGTTTTTGGATATTCATAACGGATTATTGATCGTATTGGAGATATTTTGTTGGTTTGAAACACTTCTTGGGGATTTTGATATTGGTATATTGAGGTTTGATTGTAAACAATCGGAGTTTGGATACAACGTGTTTGATTTAATGCCTCTATGGACTTGGTTTAGTCGTATCGACGTTTTGAGTTCGTTATATTCGTGTTTGATTCGTATATTGATCGGATTGTCGGTAATTGTATTGAATTAAGGTTGTTCGTGCGACCGACACTTCATTTAGGACATTTGTTCGTGGAAGGACTTTCTTCATCGGTATTTTGTAAGTTAATTCTTACTCGGTTAAAAGGATATTCATCCCTTTTGTTGTTGTTCATTCATAATCATAATTCATTCATCATTATATTAATCGTATCAAAACTTGTTGTTATCAATTAATCGTTTCAGTCATAAGGAACGACGGTTCCAATCTTTTCATTGAGCTGTCATTTATTTCGTTACCATTCCACCTCGGTGAGTCATTATTCATTTTCGATGTCACTTTTGTTATATCGTGGCATTCCGGTCATCGGGCGTGCGTTGGTATGTGTAGGATTTTCATGTCGGGCACATTATAGTCGTGTGTTGGTTGATGGCCTCACATCGACTGCACACGAGATTGATTGTTTCGTGAGACCGATTAGGTACAAGACCACGCGTGTATTGATCGTTGGTGGCTTGTGCACGGACACATTTCCATCCCGGCGTAGTGTGGCGCCACCCTTTGAGCCGCATCGTTAGTTGATTCATATAGCATGTTTGATTGCGTATGTTTCGACAGATATTTCATAATTTCGTATATAATCATGATTGTGTATTTTCAACCCTTGAGGATTGTTGTTCTTTGTAATCGACCCCGTTTGGGGATTTTGTTTTTCAGGTCATGGCCAGGCAAACGCACGGGGAGAGCACGTTGACGGCGAGGAGTCCTAGTGATACTAGTAGGGGGCCCCGATCTTTCAGTTATTCATGTTATTGTCCTTTATTTTCCGCTGCAGACTTTCATTTGAATACTTCGTTTCATTCAGTGTTGTGTATTTTATCTTCATATAAAATACACTAGTATTCGGTGTTGTCCTGGTGTGTTGTAACTAAACTCCTCATCGGAGTAATTATTGTTGTAATGTAGTTCGGTACTACATTTATCTTGTGTAATTCATTCATTTTCATTTGCCTGGTGGGTCCCAGTTGGGGATCTACGGCACTGTAATATCCGCCTAGTTTGGGGTGTTACAACTACAACAAAAGGAATGAATATCCTTTTAACCGAGTAAGAATTAACTTACTCAACACCGGTGACAATTATCCTTCCACGAACAACGTCCTAATTGAGATATTGGTCGCTCGAACAACCTTGAATAACACAATTACCAACAATCCATTCAACATACAAATCAAACACGAATATAACGAACTCAAAACGTCGATACGACTAAACCAAGTTCATTGGGGCATTATATCGAACACTTTGTGGCCAAACTTCGATTGATTATAACCAAACCTCAATAATACCAACATCAAATCCCCAAGAAGTGTTTCAAACCAACAAAACATCTTCAATACGATTAATAATCCATTATGAATATTCAAATTCGTGATTACAACAACGATTAATCAAAAACCCCCAAATCCAACTCAATATTCAAAGTGTTCTTGAATAATCCTTCAATAATCCAATGAATAATCAAACATATCCATAATCATGCGTATATCACTTCATACAACATGATCTTAACATCCAAAACATTATAATTCAAAACAAAATCGAAATCCAAGATGTTGAAGAAATTACCTCTTGAAGATCCAAGCACTTTGATCCGAAGAACACGCGTTAGATCGATTATCCGGGCTTCACGATCGAAAGGAGATGAAGAAAATCACACACTCAAGTGATAGATGAAGGAAAATCTCCCCCTCAAGCCTCTCTCTCTCTTATGGTGGATGAAATGAGAAGAAATGAGTGAATCTCATTAAAAACACAATTATAGAGTTGATCGCCTGTGTGCCGCGGCCCACCAAGTGTGCCGCACAGGCCAAATCGCGCCTGGTCGGCAAAGGTGCCGCGGCAGTGACTCGGCAGTGTGCCGCGGCCCTGTCGGCATGAGCCGCGGCCCATGGTACAGAAGGTTTGGCCGATAAGTGCAACACGAGTGTGCCGCGGCCCCGACGAGTGTGCCGCAGCAGTGACTCGGCAGTGTGCCGCAGCCCTGCCGGAACGTGCCGCGGCCCACACCCCCCTAGGGTCTTAAAATGATGAAAAATGATCCGGGAAGAGAATAAAAGCAATAGGAATCAATATTTGGGGAAACAATAACACGAAATGGATGTACGGAAACCCCAAAACGGTGGTTCCAAGAAATGATTACAAGGGTTCGCCCAACAAAACATAATTCGAACAATGAAGAGATTTGAAATGACATGAATTCCCACGTCAACATCGACTAATGAATCAATTACCACAATCAAGAATATATTCTTATCTCGATTCCCGAATAAGGTAGATACACTGAACAATACCGATACACAACTCGAAGTTATTCCGAACGGTGAACACGGATGAATGATTATAAAGTACAACTTGATACATTTGGGTTGTTTAGTTCGTATCGATGGCTAGAATCATATAATGTTGAAGGATATATATGTTTGTGATTGTGTTCTTCGTGTTCTTGATATGGTTGGTGTTTATTGATTGATGATTCAGACATACATTTGAATTCCGCCTTCAAGGTGTTTGATTGAAGTTTTGAAAGAGAAATTGATTGGAATATTTTGGTAATGTTTGTATACTCGCCTCATCGAATCGATATATAGACTTTGCGGAATCATGGGAATGAATTCTTAATTGTTTGAGTTGGATTGTTCGGACTTGTATGGAACCATTGAGTTTGTTGATCGGTTACATTAATTGTTAATTATGATTATCGAGTTGCGGTTTGCATTGTGGATATAAGTTCGTAATTGTTTGAGTTGTATTGTTCGGTTTTGTATATGATCAAGGTATTGTTGAGCCGCTGAGTTTGATTGATTGGTTATATCGGTTGTTGATTATTATCGAATGTGTGTTAATCGATTATTACGATAGGTTGTGATAGTTGATCGTTGATTATGACTGTTGTGTTGCGGTTGAGGCTGAAGAGTTAGTAGATTGCTTTTGGTCAGGACTGAGGAGCTCGTAGATAAAGGCAATGGATTTTGGTAACGGTTTCGTGGTATCGATATCGAGGCAAGTTTATACTTGTTTAGTTTATAATATTTAATGAATGGTTTCACTTTCATTTCATTTATAATTCATATAGCAATGATACTATAAATGTAAATTGTCGGGATGATGGTTTGTTCGTGGGAAGGATATTGTCTTCGGCTTTGAGGTAATTTAAGTACTGTTCGGTCATGAGGATAATTATCATGTTGAGTTGTGGTATATGTTGTATGTTGAGGTTTCATATAATGAGATTCGTATTGACTGTTTGTTGAGGGACGTTGATCCCCGGACGGTTTGTGTTGAGACCATTGGTCATGTTGATCATTCATTGGGGATGATGACCCCAGGATTGTTGTTTGGTTAATGATTAGTCGTGTCGACTTTTCTTTGTCAGTTTGTCATTATTCACTTCGGTGAGTCTTTTGATCCTTATTGGATATGTGATTCATTGAGTTTCGTTGTCGTGTTGCATCATGACATATCTGGAATCATATCTGTATTCCGATTGGTCATTGTGTAGGATTTTTAGCTGGGCACACTATGGTTATGTGTTGATATTTCCACATTGAACCGTGCACACGAGACGTAGTTCGTGAGGCTAATTAGGTACATTGTCCCATGTATATTCTGGATTCCGTATATGGGGTGGACATGTGTACTGACACATTTCCGGATCGGGCGTACTGTGATGTCCATCTTTGAGCCATAATTGATTGGTCGTTCATCCTCCATTTATGGTTGGGTATGTTTGACGGTTTGCGACTGGTTGTTCATACGCCCGAGGGGTATGTTCGACAGTCGGGGTTAATTTCTTTGAGATCCATTATTTTTGATCGTTTGGAGTTTACCTTGTTGATGGTATTCTCGATTATTGTTGATCCTTTGTTGATCGTGTTTGGAGTTTACCATGTTGAGGGTATTCTCGGTTATTGCTGATCCTTTGTTAATCATGTTTGGAGTTTACCATGTTGAGGGTATTCTCGGCTGATATATTGGTTGATCATTATTATTGATCGTATGAGCATTCGGACTGTACGTTGATGTTTCGGGACTTGTTATCATTATCATGTGGTAGTTAATCTACAGATATATTGTGTGTTATTGGGTTTTATCTAGATTGAGATTGACGGTGCAATCCGACGGACACGATTTGACACAGATGGTTCATTCCACACTTATGAGTTATGATGATGTTTTGAGGATACTTGGTATTGTTTGAATATAGTACATATGATTGTTGTTGAGTTCATTTCGTCATTTGAGAATGCGAAATGTGGATTATGGTAAGGATTGAATTGGTATGGATTGCTATGGGTTGGTAAGGTTATGACGGTAAGATTACATCAGTAGTATTCTTACTTGTAAATACATTGGTATGTAATTATTTATGTGATGTGATCGTTATCATTATTGAGTATTGTGGCTCACCCCATCGTGGGCTTTATTTTAGGTACTCGGAGATCGAGCTAGTAGCGGTCGTGAAGGGATGAGCTTCCCGGGTGATACTGGCTGTGACATGTATTTGGGAATTGAGTATTCTTTTCTGGTTGTTTTTATTCCGCTGCGAATGTATATTTTGAACTGTGTTTATATCCGCTGCATGTGTATTTTCAAAATGGCTTTTCCGGTATTTTTACCAACTCGTGTATAATTTTAAAATGCCCCTTTTGGGTATCTCGTAAACTTGGGTTATCTCGATAAACCCTTTTTCCCTAAATTATTTTATCGGTACGTATAAGTGGTGGCTTAACGTACATTTTGAAACTGTTGAGTTTTGGCGTTTTGGCCTTGAACTTTTAAATGATTCTATAAATAGTGACGGTATTTGGAAAATAGATTTTTTGGAGACTATTTGAGTATTTGCAAAAGATTACCGTCTTGGCCTCTTTGGCGTGTTTTAAATGTTTGGGAAAATGAGTTTTAGCCTGGTGGCTTCCAGCGCGGGACCCACGGCACTGTAATATTCCCGGATGGTTTTTGGGGGTGTTACAGAAGATGGTATCGGAGCTTTGGGTTTTGTGAAACCCGGGCATGTGTGTTATGAGGCTCTACGAGTACGGTAGTAGCGCGGCTTTTGAAAATGATATTCTGACCTTTGAGTCAAACCGATTTTTGGAGGTTCCAAAATTTTTGAGATATTTTCAAATTGCTATTTATGATATTGGTGTGTGTTGATATTGTGTTGAGACTTCGTATGGGAGTCGTGTGTTAGTATCATGGGAGATCATCGGCTTCACGCACCTGTAAGTATATCATTTTGCTTATTCGCTTGTGGCGACGATTGATTTCTTTTGTGATGAGTTGGAAATTTTGGGTTGATCTGTTGTTTGTGACAGGGTTGCAAGTTTCGAGGACGAAACTTATTTTAAGGGGGTAGTATGTAATATCCGGATTTTCAGTATAAATTTTTCGCGTTATTTTATCTGAGACATATTGGACAGCATGGTAACTGTACAGTATGGCTAAAATAATTTGAGAACTGAGACAGTTGTATTGGTATAATGGACGCGATTGGTTGACAATTATAATTGAGGATATCGTGTATCAGGTTGTTTTAGTTTTGATATCAGGTATATCATATGATAATGGTATTGAATTGAGTATATGTATTCAGTATGCCGTATGTTCGTATTCCATATATCGAGACAATAGACAGGAACAGTTGGAATTGGCTAAGTATAGCATGAATTAACATGCGCTAGTATATGGACATAGCGTACGCTAATGTGCAGGCTTAGCGCACGCTAAAGGCCAAGAATGGCGCGCGCTAGTGCAGAGCAGACCAGAGGGAATCTACGTGTAGACCCGGCCACTTTCGACGCATGTTCCGATAAGGTTAATGGATGTTTGCTACGAAGGACTAGTGCATGGTAAATCCTAGGGTTAGCGCACGCTAATTTCAGATCGGTCAGAGGGAATCCTGGTAATCGCGGATGCTTTCGTCATGTGGGGGCACGGGCATCTTCGGGGTAGGTGCAGACTGTAGTAAGTCAACTACGATTAGCGCACGCTAAGTTTGGAGACTTGCGTACACTAAATAGAGTGTTTACGTACGTTATTGCATGGGCATTACATACGCAAACCACTTTGCAAAGCAAGGCAGTAGCTTCTGGACCTCGATAGCGCACGCTAACAAAGTAAGTTAGCAAACGCTAAAGCATGTAACGTATGCTAAATGAAGATGTTAGCGCACGCTAATAATAGTCAGTGTATATATATGTGCAGTATATAAAGGGGCAGCCGGGTGTTAAGATGCATTTTCGGCCATTCTTTCCCTTATTTCGATAGAGAGAGTTCTCAGAGAGAAGTTTGAGGTTCCAAACACTTGAGTTGATCGTCCTTAACAATATTGGAGTTTGGAAATGATTGGAAACGGATTCAACCTTGGCATTCAATCCATTCCTTCAAAGAGGTAATTACTCTTCACTTTGGGATTTCATTTTGGATTGTATATGTAACACCCCAAACTAGGCGGATATTACAGTGCCGTGGACCCCCGACTGGGACCCACCAGGCGAATGAAAATTAATGAATTACACAATACAAATGTAGTACCGAACCACATTACATCATTAATTACTCAGATGAGGAGTTTCAAATACAACACACCCAGGGAACACTGAATACATGTATATTTTATATGAAGATAAAATATACAACACTGAACAAATGACAATCCAAAAGGAAGTGCAGCAGAAAAAATTACATAACAAGGAAACATGAACGAAATGAAGAGACTGGGGCACCCTACTAGTATCACTGGGACTCCTCGCCATCAACGTTCTCTTCCCGTGCTTTTTCCTTGCCATGACCTAAAAAAAATATTCCCAACGGGGTCAGTTACACAGAAAAACAATCCTCAAGAGTTGAACAATATACAACAATCACATGAATGAATTAAGAAATAGAGTTGAATGATGGGCATCATAGTACGCCCGAATGGAATGTGCAAGTGCACAAGTACCCGAGTGTCCGGAGTCCCGCATATACACCCGCAACTTGGCCTAATTAGTCTCACGGAGGTACTTTACCGTGTGCACAGTCCAATGTGTCCGGAGTCCCGCATATACACGTGACCATAGTGTGCCCGACTAAAAATTCCACACATACGCCACCCGGCCACGCAATACAATCCCGGAAGGTCATAAGAACAAAAATGACCAAGATGATAAATAATGAATAAAATCCGACAAGGATCAAGAACGACTCACCGAGATGAAATAATGTTACAACGCGTGATAACTTCAATTAAATGATTTGGAACCGTCGTTCCTCGTGAGTTACATGATTAGTTGATAATTACAAGTATCGACATGAATGATATATTATGAGTGAATTACATGTATGAATGAACAACAACATAAGAAATGAATATCCCTTTAACCGAGTAAGAATTAACTTACTCATCACCGATGAAGAAAGTCCTTCCTCGAACAAAGGCCCTACGTGGAAAATACTGGTCGCTCGAACAACCTTGAATAACATAATTACCAACAAACGCTCAATATACGTATTAAACACAATTATCACCAACTCAAAAGTCGTTACAACAATAACCAAAACTCATTGGGGCATTCTAACGGATACGTTGCAGACATTCTCCTGTTGATTACAACTACTCCCCAAAATATATCGAAAACCAACCTCCAAAAGTAATTCAATCCAACAAACTTCATTAATGACATCAATGATCCAATAGGAAACCACAACTCAAGGTTACGACAACATCAATCGGAAACCCCCAAAATATCCAAAGTCAAACCCCAAGGGTTCTTGAATAATTCCCCAAATATTCATCAAATCCGCAATATACACCAATAAATCTGTAGGAATACATGTATTCAAGGTAGATAATCCATATCTAACATATTACAACATCATAGCAATCTCACACGAAGAGATTGGAAGAAAAAACACTCGAACTCCAAAATTCTAGATTCAAGAAATGATTACCTTGATTTGATGTGTTGGAGAGGATTAGGTGATGATTAATCTGACTTAGAAGCTTGGAGATTATGATAGGTGAGTGCAGCTCGAAAAGATCTCTCCAAATCGCTCGAATTTGCCCGAAAACGCCGAAGGGAGGAAGTGAGGTGAAAAAATGACGAAACCGGACTGAACTGTCCAATTTATACCTAAGCCAGTTTAGCGTACGCTAACC
Source organism: Orobanche coerulescens (assembly GCA_033398695.1). Lineage (NCBI taxonomy): Eukaryota > Viridiplantae > Streptophyta > Magnoliopsida > Lamiales > Orobanchaceae > Orobanche > Orobanche coerulescens. The sequence continues at coordinate 114,797,382 of CM065815.1, read as the reverse complement.
CCTGATGCTTAGCGTATGCTAGCGGGCACACTGGTTAGTCCAGTACCCACTGCCTGTATCGTTAGCGTACGCTATGTACTTGGTAGCGTGCACTAACGCCTCCGCCTTAGCGTACGTTAACTTTGTGTTAGCATGCGCTACCTGAAAGTTGATGCCCAGAAATTGGAGTCTAGAACCTACTGTCCTCTGGCCTGATTGAGCCTTAGCACGCGCTACCCTATTATTAGTGTGCGCTACCAACTAACCCTGATGTACGCTATGAACACTCTTAGCGTACGCTACGAATTATTTCAACTCAATCCAGTACCCACTGGACTGTCTGTTCCAATACGCTAGCGCGCGCTGATGGATCCCGATAGCGTGCGCTACACACATCATTAATATACGTTATACTCCAATTGTAACGTGCGTTATGAATCTCACTAATCCAGTCCAGTGCCTTCTGGACTGTCTGCCCAAATGCATTAGCGTGCGCTAATACTAAGAGGTTAGCGTGCGCTACCTGTACTCAATTAGCACGCGCTAAAAAGAGTACGTAGCATGCGCTACTCTTCACGCACAGTCCACCACAAAGATGACGATGAAGATAAACTCGGCTCAAATCTCAAACAAGGTCGAAAGACGAATGATAACTGATCCAGGATTCCAAGTACGTCAAACAATGAACACGATGAATGAACATGAATGATGAATGATTATTACTGAGTGAAATATTACTGAATGAAAATTAACTGAATGATAATGAATGAATTTACAATCGGGTATTATATACTCCCCCCTTAAAAATTGTTTCGTCCTCGAAACTAAGGGTCAAACAAATCAAGATAACTCTCTCGCATACTATCCTTGGTTTCCCAAGTAGCATCTTCGACTCCGTGTCTAGACTACTGAATCTTAACCAAAGGAATCGTCTTGTTCCTCAACTGTTTGATTCGCCGCTCTAAGATTCATACAGGACGCTCCTCGTACGTATGATCATCCGCGATCTCAATTTCATCGAACTGAAGTATGTGACTAGGGTCGGCAACATACTTCCGCAACTGAGAGACATGAAATACGTTATGAATTCGGCTCAAGGCTGTAGGTAAAGCCAATCGATAAGCTAGATCACCCACTCGATCCAAAATCTCAAACGGTCCAATGAATCTCGGACTCAACTTCCACCGCTTCCCGAAACGAAAAATACCTCAACTCGGGGATACCTTGACCAAAACTTGATCACCTATCTCGAACTCCAAGGGTCGACGACCGTTATTGACATATGATTTTTGTCGACTCTGAGAGGTCAACAAACAACTCCTGATCAAAGCTACCTTCTCGCGGGCAGCTATAAGCATATCGGGCTCAGTGCCGACTGATTCTGATAATTCATCCCAGCATAGGGGAGATTGACAACGATGACCGTATAAGGCCTCGTGAGGTGCCATCTGAATCGAAGTGTGCCAACTGTTATTATACGTGAATTCGATCAATGGTAGTTGGGCTTCCCAATCATCTTTCCAATCAAGGACGCATGCCCTCAACATGTCCTCCAACATCTGAATAGTTCTCTATGATTGTCCGTCAGACTGAGGGTGAAAAACTATGCTGAATTTGAGTTGAGTTTCCATGGCACGATGAACTGATTTCCAAAAATGTGACACAAATCACCCGTCACGATCAGAAACGATACTCTTAGGAGTATCGTGCAATATTACTATCTCTTTGATGAACAACTGGGCAAGTCTCTCGGGACCCACGTATCCTTAATCTCAAGAAAATGAGATGATTTAGTTAAATGGTCCACAATCACCCAAATTATATTCATGCCCCGCCGACTCGTCGGCAAACTCGTGATGAAATCCATTTAAATATCCTCCCACTTCCATTCTGGGATAGGGAGCAGTTTCAGCATGCTTGCCGGTCGCTGATGTTCTATCTTGACTTGTTGGCAGAGAGACATCTCGAAACAAACTCTGCGACTTCTCGCTTCATATTACTCCATCAGTAATTTTGTTTCAAGTCTTTGTACATTTTGCTAGACCCCAGATGAATAGAATAAGGGGTAGCATGAGCCTCTCTCAAAATCGGGTTTTTCAACTCGTCATCCGCCGGAACACATAACCGGTTCTTAAATCGCAAAAATCCATCCTCGTGGATCACAAATCCAGGGGCTTTCCCCTAAGTCACATCATCTCGAATGTGCAACAAAAATGGGTCCGAACCCTGATTTAGTCTGATCGCCTCCTCAAGTGGCGATGAAATCTCCAGCATGCAAAGCTGTCCTTATACACGCTGTAACCAAACCTAAATCTCATGCGTAAGGCATTCCTGTTTGAGTTCCTTCTGAACAGTTAAACAAGCAAGCATCTGCTCCTGAACGGACTTACGGCTCAAGGCATCGGCGACAACATTCGCCTTACCCGGGTGATACTATATCTCATTATCATAGTCCTTAATCAGTTCTAACCACCGTCTCTGATGCATATTTAACTCCTTCTGAGTAAATATATACTTCAATCTCTTATGATCGGTGAAAATCTGATAGGTGATGCAATAAAGATAATGACACCAAATCTTCAATGCGAAAACCACGGATGCTAGCTCCAGGTCATGGGTTGGATAGTTGATCTCATAAGGCCTCAGTTGCCACGAAGCATAGGCAATCACTTTCCCGTTCTGCATTAGTACACATCTGAGACCCTGCCCGGACGCGTCACTATAAACTACGAATCCCTCCATCCCATGCGGTAAGGAAAGGACAGGCGCTGAAATTAAATGGCTCTTGAGTTCCTCAAAACTCTGCTGACACGCGTCAATCCACGTGTATTTCTTATCCTTCCGCAAAAGATTCATCATAGGTTGAGCGATTTTAGAAAATCCCTCCACAAATCGCCGGTAATATCCAGCTAATCCGAGAAAGCTTCGGATTTCCTTAACATTCTTCGGAGGTTGCCAATCTTGGATAGCCTCGGTCTTCTGAGGGTCGACACAAACTCCGTATGCTGAAATTACATGTCCGAGAAATGCCACCTCGGACATCCAGAATTCACACTTGGAAAACTTCCCATAGAGCTGCTCTCGTCTCAATACGTCGAGGACCTGATGAAGGTGAAATTCGTGCTCCTCTCGATCACAAGAATAAATCAAAATTTCATTTATGAATACAACCACGAACTGATCCAAATAGTTGATGAAAACTCGATTCATTAATTCCTTGAATACCCCAGGTGCATTAGTTAACCCAAACGGCATCACTACAAACTCGTAGTGCCCATAGCGTGTTCGAAAAGCCGTCTTTGCGATATCCGACTCTCGAATTCGCAATTGATGATACCCAAATCTTAAATCGATATTGGAAAATACTGAAGCTCCCTGAAGTTGATCCAAAAGATCATCGATGCAGGGTAGGGGATATTTATTCTTGACCGTCACCCTGTTCAGCTCTCGATAATCAATACACAAGCGAAAAGAACCATACTTCTTCTTGACAAATAACACTGGTGCTCCCCACGGGGATGCACTAGGCCGGATATAACCCTTCTCGGTCAGTTCCTCCAGCTGATTCTTCAGTTCCTGCATTTCAGTCGGGGCCATACGATATGGTGCCTTTGATATTGGAGATGTATCAGGCTCCAACTCAATCGTGAATTCCACATCTCTCTGCGGAGGCAAACTAGGTAACTCGTCTGGAAATACATCGGCATATTCCCTCACCACCGGAATGTCCGTCAATGACACTGATGATTTCTCGGTCTTGGTCATATAGCACCAATAACCAACACACCCTTGATTGAGTAATTTCACCGCTTTCATTACATTAATAACCTTTCCGGAACAGCTGGGATTACTCCCCTGAAACACATATTTGACTCTATCGTTTGAAATAATAGTGACCATACGCTTACGGACACTAAGGATGGCATCTTGATGATCTATCCAATCAATACCCAAAATGACGTCGTCTCTAGGTAAATCCACCATGATCAGGTCACGACCATGAAACTGAATCGAATAATTCTTAATCTCACGATCTCCGATAATTCTCCTACCATCAGGTACTCCAATGATATAAGGCTCACAATTAGTAGCACTATCCAGATGAAGTCTACTCAAGCATGACTCAGAAATGAATGAATGCGATGCAACAGTATCAAAAAGGGTACACACAGGTTGAGATAGAATTTCGAGTGTACCTGAGATCATTCAGCTCTCTTCATCTCATAAATTCGGGGCTTGCGAGCCCCGGACCCGGATGCTTCTGTGTGATAGCTGTGGGCTCCGCCTTTGTTAGCTCCCGTCGTCTTAAACGATGTGGACTGAGTGGCCTGATTCTGAATCACTGACTACTTCGGGGCCTGAGATGTCTCCGGAGTGTATTTGGAATCCCTTCAGCAGAAACGGGCTTATGCCCCGCAACTCCGCAGTTATTACACGTGACAGTCTGCCTCAGACATTTCGTGATGAAATGGCCCTGTTCACCACAGTTGTAACAGGTGATGGCCGAGCTGGCCGCTCGGGACTGAGATTCTGCAGGGTCGCTCAAAAAAAGTAGAGCCCGTACGAGGCTTCTTGAAAGTGGCCTGACTGCCTTCGTATGGATAACGTTTCTTCGATTTCTTGCCAGAAGATGAAGTTTGATTCTTAGAAATCTCCTTAGCAGTAAGCTCATAGGCAAGAGCTTTCTCGATGAATTCGGCCAAAGTGGTGCAATGATGATTAAGCAATTGAAGCCTTATACGAGGTTTCAATTTCTTACTGAAATACTTGATTTTATCCATCTCGGAGTGGATGATAGATGAGGCGAAAGGCAATAGCTCCTGAAATTTCTCGGCAATGGCGAGAACATCTTCTTCCGTTGAGAGGTCGGGACGGAGTAACTCCGAAAGCTTCGCCTCCCTGAGTGGGGCTGGATAATATATTTCCATCATGAGAGTTTTGAACTTGTACTACGTACAAGCTCCGTCGGTGGGCTTCAGAGATAGCCACCATGAGTGAGCGCTCTTACCCAGATAGTAAGCCGCAACTGAAACTTTATATCCTTCGGGACACTCCACCATAGCAAATAATTTCTCGAAATGCTCCAGCCAGTGAATAATGTCCGCCAGCTCAGATGAGCCCTCGAAGGTAGGCGGCCTCTGGCAAGAAATGTCATTGATGATGCTGCTCACATTCCTCTCTTGCCTCTGAGGTGGCGGCGGAGGAGCCTACTGATTCTGATCCATCGAGTTCTGCATCGTCTCCATCAGACGTGCCATCTGAGTCATTTGGGCCATCATGCCCTTTATAAAAGCGAGAGGGTCAACTCGAACATCTTTTGATTGAGCCGTGCCCCGAATACGACTCCCTGACAGTGAAGGATTATTTCTAGGTGAATGTGTCGCAGCGTTGCTGCTCGATGAGTTAGCATTATTCCTCGTGTTCGCACGAGTATTCATTCGAGCTCCCGGGTTTTGGCCCGCACCGTAGCCTCTTCCCCTGCGTCCTCTGCCAGCCCGATCCATACTGAAGGTAGGGAACACAAGATAATTATAGATGCCGCATGAATATCACATTATAATGAAGTTATGAAATGATAACAATGAGCATACGCGCTCTAACACAATGATTGCATGAAGGATCAACTGAGGTGACATGATTATCTGATGAAATTTTGAGATGATTATCTTGATCAAGTTGACAAGATTAATGAAACTATCCACAAGATCAACAAATGAGTGATGAAATGAACTGAGTGATTAATGAGTTAACATGATTGCCATGATCAAAATGAAAATGATGATTGAGGATTGTTGACTGATGAATGATGAATGAGTGATTCTTACTGCTAGAAATCATACCATTGCGTCAGAAATCTTACAGTTCTTTCGGCCTGAGGGGCTTGGCGCTTGCACAGGTCACACATGACGCGAAAGTCCAATGATACTAGTCTGATGAACAATGATTTGAAATGAGACATGACTCGGAAGGTAGTATTCAAAACCACGCTCCGATACCAACTCTGTAACACCCCAAACTAGGCGGATATTACAGTGCTGTGGACCCCCGACTAGGACCCACCAGGCGAATGAAAATTAATGAATTACACAATACAAATGTAGTACCGAACCACATTACATCATTAATTACTCCGATGAAGAGTTTCAAATACAACACATCCAGGGAACACTGAATATATGTATATTTTATATGAAGATAAAATAGACAACACTGAACAAATGACAATCCAAAAGGAAGTGCAGCAGAAAAAATTACATAACAAGGAAATATGAACGAAATGAATAGACTGGGCCCCCCCTACTAGTATCACTGGGACTCCTGGCCGTCAACATTCTCTTCCCGTGCTTTTGCCTTGCCATGACCTAAAAACAATATCCTCAACGGGTTCAGTTACATAGAACAACAATCCTCAAGAGCTGAACAATATACAACAATCACATGAATGAATTAAGAAATAGAGTTGAATGATGGGCATCATAGTACGCCCGAATGGAATGTGCAAGTGCACAAGTAGCCGAGTGTCCGGAGTCCCGCATATACACCCGGAACTTGGCCTAATTAGTCTCACGGAGGTACTTTACCGTGTGCACAGTCCAATGTGTCCGGAGTCCCGCATTTACACACAACCATAGTGTGCCCGACTAAAAATTCCACACATACGCCACCCGGCCACGCAATACAATCCCGAAAGGTCACAAGAACAAAAACGACCAAGATGATAGATAATGAATAAAACCCGACAAGGATCAAGAACGACTCACCGAGATGAAATAATGTTACAACGCGTGATAGCTTCAATGAAATGATTTGGAACCGTCGTTCCTCATGAGTTACATGATTAGTTGATAATTACAAGTCTAGACATGAATGATATATTATGAGTGAATTACATATATGAATGAACAACAACGTAAGGAATGAATATCCCTTTAACCGAGTAAGAATTAACTTACTCAACACCGGTGAAGAAAATCCTTCCTCGAACAAATGTCCTATGTGGAAAATACCGGTCGCTCGAACAACCTTGAATAACATAATTACCAACAAATGCTCAATATACGTATTAAACACAATTATCACCAACTCAAAAGTCGTTACAACAATAACCAAAATTCATTGGGGAATTCTAACGGATATGTTGCAAACATTTTCCCATTGATTACAACTATTCCCCAAAATATATCGAAAACCAACCTCCAAAAGTAATTCAATCCGACAAACTTCATTAATGACATCAATGATCCAATAGGAAACCACAACTCATGGTTACGACAACATCAATCGGAAACCCTCAAAATATCCAAAGTCAAACCCCAAGGGTTCTTGAATAATTCTCCAAATATTCATCAAATTTGCAATATACACCAATAAATCCATAGGAATACATGTATTCCAGGTAGATAATCCATATCTAACATATTACAACATCATAGCAAGCTCATACGAAGAGATCGGAAGAAAAAACACTCGAACTCCGAAATTCTAGATTCAAGAAATGATTACCTTGATTTGATATGTTGGAGAGGATTAGGTGATGATTAATCCGACTAGGAAGCTTGAAGATGATGATAGGTGAGTGCAGCTCAAAAAGATCTCTCCAAATCGTCCGAATTTGCCCGAAAATGCCGAAGAGAGGAAGTGAGGTGAAAAAATGACGAAACTGGACTGAACTGTCCAATTTATACCTGAGCCAGTTTAGCGCACGCTAACCCCTGATGCTTAGCGTGCGCTAGCGGGCACACCGGTTAGTTCAGTACCCACTGCCTGCATCATTAGCGTACGCTATGTACTGGGTAGCATGCGCTAACGCCTCCTCCTTAGCGTACGTTAACTTTGTGTTAGCGTGCGCTACCTGAAAGTTGATGCCCAGAAACTGGAGTCCAGAACATACTGTCCTCTGTCCTGATTGAGCCTTAGCGTGCGCTACCCTATTATGAGCGTGTGCTACCAACTAACCCTTGCGTACGCTATGCACAATTTTAGCGTACGCTATGAATTATTTCAACTCAATCTAGTACCCATTGGACTGTTTGTTCCAATACGCTAGCACGCGCTGATGGATCCCGATAGCGTGCGCTATGTTGCTACCCAAAATATTATCCGGAGATAGATATTGCTGGAATGGAGGGATAGCAAATAAATGCAAGAACACTTCCGCGAGAAAAGTAAATAACACAAGAATTGCCGGGGTTGTTAGTCCCGGGCTTGAATGCTCTCGCGAGATATTATTAATACAAATATTCGGGGATACAAGTATTAATGTAAGAATACAATTACAATGAGTGTAATGATTCTTGTTATCTTAGCTAATGAGCGTGTAGATTGCCGGAAGAACCAAATATGATGCTCTGTGAGTTCTTGTAACAACATAGATGAACTATGACGGCAGTGAGAGATCAACAGTCTCTCACGACGTGTATTAGCTGTATGTTTGAGCTCCTGGACTTGTATGTCTCTTAGAATCTACACTGTGGAGACTTCTTGCCTCTGCCGACCGTCTTCCGATTGAGAGGTGATGAGAGAGAAATCCTGAGATAGATTTTGGGGAGGAAGCTTGGAGCTTGGAAGTATGTATATTCTTCTGTATTTCCGTGAATGAATTCGGAATGTAAGTGAACGAATCAGGAACCTTTTTCCAGTATAAGGATGTTCTCTATTTATAGGGCTTGGATATGCCGCGCGATCGCCTTTGCTGTATTATAATAAGCGGGCGATCATCTTTTAGCACATGGGCTTGTCCCCTTAAAGTCTGCAGGAGTTGCTGGCAGCCAGTTGCGCGGTCCAATTTGAAGCCTGCACGCGTGTGAGTCGCTGTCACGGGCGGTCCCACCTTGTGCCTTTCGGCGGGCTTGTTTAGAGGTAAAGCCGCCTTGTCGAGACAACACAGGTCAATGATCCGTGAAATGCGGATCTTGTCTCGGATCTGCACATGGGTGCTGTTTTGAGATCCAGTCTTCGTAGACTTTGATGGACGATCGTCTCTGTTCGGGGCGTAGGTCGGCCGTCTTTATCCGGACACCAGAGTAGATCGCTAGGTGCGAAAGGGCGATCGCCTTTGGAGTCGATCGCTAGATACCTGAAGGTGGTCTGGTATCTTCGCTTAGGCGAGTTCGCCATAGCTTGATTGGTTGTGGACTCGGTCGCTCGGCCTTATAGTCGATCGCCTGTCTAGGTGAATAAATCTCGACACAACAATTGCCCCCCAGCTCGCTCCTATGTTGGAAACGTGGGGTGAGGTGGTTCTGCTGGCGATCGCTGAATTTCGACGAGCGTCTCTGCGTTTCACTGAACTGGCGATCGTCTTTGAGCTGATTGATTCTGAATTTGGATGATCTGGTAGGTCGCTGAAACGAGTGGGAAATGGCAGCGGATGCGGAAAGGTCTCTGGGACACGTGTCGGGTTCCTGTTGGGGCAGTCCGATGGTTATTTATGACTCCTCGTCTGACGCGTCCTTGAAAAGACGCGTACGCGGGTTTCAAGGGGGTCAATAAATGCGACGGTTGCACTTTTACCCCTGGGACTCTCCTTAATTGCTCTTTAGTTCCTGCCATCTCCTATAAAAAGGGGCAGGGTGGCAGTGTTCATTCCTACGCGCATTTACTGAAGAAAGAAGGATTTTGCTGCAAATTTTTCTGAAGATCTTATTGCCGATCGTCGGTCGATTTCATCTTCGGTAAGAACACACTCCTCTTTTCCTCATCTTGAATTCAAGAATGTCTGGAACACCTTTTTCGTCGGGAGTGGGCACCTCCTCCGCCGATGGTACTTCTAACGTCCGGGGAGGATCCTCCGCTGAGTTCCATCTGGAGATGGCCGCTGAGGCTATTCGAGCCGGAATTAACCCTGCGGAGGTCGAGGCGCTGTTCAACGAGGCCGACGTAGCTAAGGAGACGGCCGTCAAACATAGGCACTCGCAGATGGAGAGAGATCTTGCGGTGAGAGCCTATTGGGAGCGGCACAGTGCCTTTGGCCAGGCCTATGTGGCCTTTGCTGAGATTATGGAGGGGCTGGCCGGTCCGTCTCCAAGATTTGATTTCCGGGAGTATTCGATCGCTCACCCTTATCAACCTCCCAAGCAATCGCTATTTCGGGCTGCTCAGCGATCTTTGTAGTCGCTTGGCCAAATCAAGAGTTCAGCGACCAGGAAGGATCTGGCCGTCTGGAGGACGAGGTTTCATATCCCTTCAGACATGGATCTCTTTGTGCCGGCCGAGAATGAGAGAGCCGATCAGCCTCCGGAGGGGATGGTCGCTGTGAACGAAGCGATCATGGAGGCAGGGTTGCGATTTCCTTTGTCGTCATTGCCTCCCATCTGTCGGCCGCTGAACGTGGCGCCTCCACCGACACCAAATGCTTGGCTCCAGATAATTTGTACCCTCACCTTGTTTGGCGGTCACCGACTGTACCGCATCCCTTCGCCGTCGGAGATAAACCACCTGTTCAAGCTGACAGTTCAGAAATGGTCGGTTGGAGGCTATCATATACAAGGCCGATCCGGTCGGGTGATCCTTGGAGTCCCGAACAAGGCGCGGGGCGATCCGGCGAAGTGGTTCTGGGTCGCCGGTGCCTGGAAAGCCTCAGCGAGCGACAACCCCACTGGCGAGCTGGAGATTCCCACTGGTTTTCGGGAGAGAAATCCCGGTAAGGGTTCAGACTCTCCCTTTGCTCGGATATGTTCTGAACTGATCTAATTTGATTTCGTTTTTGCAAGTTTCCATGTTCCGGTGATCGAGGAGTTGCCTTTTGATTTCCTAGTCATCTGGGAGCGGATACGAAGTTTGTCAGATGACGACTTGAACGCTAGTCGGATCAATAATGAGAGTCGTTGGTTGTCAGCTCACCTATTATGTTTTCCGAGACATCTCTCGGTCTCAGGTACGAATCTCTACGATCTCCATTTGCTGGGCGATCGTCCTGTTGGTGGAATATGACTAACTGTGGCTCGATTGTTCTTATTACAGAGGTTCGCTTTACTCGTTTTCTGGAACCCCCATCGGAGATTGCTATGTCGAACCCTGGTGTTTTGGGTCGTCTCCGCCAGACGAAGTCATCGCGGGCTCCTCCTGTGGCGTTACCTATCATCCCGGAGGCGGAGCCTCGCGTGGAGCCGATCGTGGCTGAGGAGGCTGTCCGGGAGGAGGGGCTTCGGACGAATTGCAAACGGCAGAGGTCGGGAGAAACTCCAGTTTCTGCCCCTGCCAGTGAGGTGCCGATCGCCGCGCCTCCGATCACCATTGTTCCTCCGGAGAATGAGCCTACTCCATCCGGGGCTTTCCTGCGGGAGATGGTGATCACCGAAGCTGAGACCCCTCGTGGGAAGCCATACTTCGGTCGCGATCCTAAGAGATCCGAGAGGTAGACTTTGCTTGCTGAGTTGAAACTTGTCATTTGCGTGGGAGGTGCTAATTTTGTGTTTTGATGCAGGATCCGTAGCACTGATCCGTCATGTCCGCCGATGGTGCGGAAATTCCTGGCGAGCCGATCTCCTCGCCAATCCTGTGATATCCCGTTGTACATCAACCGGGCCATCTCCGCTTTACCGAAGGCGTGGACGACCGATCTGGATGCGATCGCTCGTCAGCGATCTGGGAGTACGATGCAGGCTGCTTTCGCCCATTCTCTCCAGGCGGCGACCATGGCTGCCGAGGCTGTGCAGGAGTATGAGGGGCATCCTTCCACTACTCGCCTGCAGGCGGATCTCGAGGCGGCTCGGAAAGAGAACGCCGAGGTCACCAACAAGATTGTGGTAATGGAGAAGGATTCCCTTGCCGCAGCTGCTCGAGCGAGCCAAGAACTTGAGATGGCGAGAAAGGATGCTGAGCTATCCCGGGTGACGGTCGATCGCTTTCGGGACCGGATGACAAATGCCGTCCGGGCACAGAAGGCCGCTGAGACAGAGGCCGATCATCTGAAGGTGACTATCGCTCGGTTGACTAGCGAGCTGGCGGAGTCGAGGGACAAGACGGCTGCAAGGGAGGCCGAACTCCAAGGCGCGCAGCAGGCGATGGCGGAGCTGAAAGGGGAGGTAGAGGCGACCAAGGCCGATCCCTTTCAAAACTTGGAGTTTGTCAACGAGTTTTCGTATTATATGGCGTTCGCCGACTCGATCCGAGCTGCTAAGAAGGGAGGGTTGGAGGTCGGCCCTCTAGCTGAGAACTTCAAGGCGTACGCGTTGGAGCATCCTCTCCATTCTGCTTTCTCCTTGCCGATCTTGGATCGCGCGGATATCGGCGTGGATCTGAGCTGGTATCCGAATTCGGCCAACCTTGTTTATCCCGACGCTCCGGAGGGTGGGGAGGCCGTTCCGGAGGCTGAAGGCGAAGGCCAGGCAGGGGCCTGAGGCACTTCGTTTTTAATGTTTTAGCTTATTGCCTTGTAATTTGTAGCTTTCTTTTTATAGCATTTAGGTCTTCGGGCGACCATGTATTCTGATCCTTCAAGTAATGAAATGAACCTTTGATTCTCTGATTTTTCACTTGAATGATTGCTATTTTTGAGTCTTTTGCTTGACTTTGTACAAATGTGTGAGGAGAGATCGTTGCAAGTGTAGGTCTACGTGAATTGATAAACTCATATAGATAACTTTTACAACAAATTCGATCGCTGCACGAACATCTGAATAATTGCCAATCTCCGTATGTGACTGGATAGGGACGATCGTCGTATAGGTAGTCCGCACTCTTCCCCCCTGTTTTCGTTCACTTAGTGAAAGTAAGGGGATGAAAATAATTCGTTGAGTGAGCGGTCTTTAACTTTGTCGAATCCTCGAGGAAGGTCGTCTATCTCGGTCCTGAGGAGCCGTGCACGAACGCGGAGTTCGATGGACCGATCTCCATGACCACGTCTTGTGCGTGACACGCTTTTAGTGTAACTATCGCAAGTGCACGATATCGTATCAAGTAGTAAAGTGGACTTTTTGAGTCCGGTTTATCGATCCCACAAGGAAGTTTTGTTATAATTTGAATTATACACTATTATGTCTATTTTTATAGATACTTAAGATGAGTGAAACACACAATTAAAAAGTTTGGTTTAATAATTGCAAAGAAATTGCAATAATAGTTCTAATATTATAAGGAAATAAAAAGATAGCAATAATAATAGATTGATTATCGATAAAATGAAATAGTTGGGATTACAAACTTAGTTCGTCATTAGTTATAAAAGATGTATTGGAGATCATAAGATGAATTTACTTATTATGTTGTGTAGATTCGATTTTCCTTAAAAAGACGGTTTCTCTTTCGAACTATAAAACGCCCCTTACATATTGAATCAATCCACTATATTTCTATGTTGATTGGCTTCACTACATAGCATTAGGATTTATGAAAATAACTCAAAGAATCATCTAAGGACTAGGGGTATATTTCTATCCCCTAGAACAACTTAGAGTGAAGATCATTTGATCTAATCAAACATATTTTCTTTCGAAACATATGAAGACCATTAATATCGTCATTTATTGGCCAAATAAATAAAGATTGTTCAAACAATAAAAATCACACACAATAATAAGTAATTCATAATAGATCTTTATACAAACATAAATAACATGACTAACATTGTTTATAATCCCAACTAAAGATTACTTAGCCCATGAAGGGTTTATTATACATGTTACAAGCTTTGGTGGTCATGTTTAGTTGAATCAAGAGAAAGAATTGATCCTAACTCCCTTAGTAGATAAAGGAGATAGAAGCAATAAACTCTCTGAACAACATATGCTATACCACACTTACAAAGATCACTCAAGAACACAAGTGTGTTCTTCACACAAAAAGAAAAGTTTACAAAAAAATGGAAAATTATAAGATGAATGATGAATGATGAAGGATCTAAGGGGTCTATTTATACACCTAAAGTCATCTAATAGCTCCAAAACTCCAGCATTATTACATTAGATCGGATCAATGCCAGCCATCCCCTCAATAATACACAAAAGTATAAAAAATTAGACAAATCATAGTAATCACAAGAGTTACGGCCGTAACATTCAGAGTTACCGCCAGAATTAGTGACTTACGGCCGTAACCCCCGAATGTTACGGCCGTAACTCGCTTCGTAAATTTGCTCATTTGAAGCTTGGATAGTTACGTTTTCGCCCGTAATTTCTCGACTTTGCGTTTTTGCCCCGCATCTTCTTCTGATGATAACTTTTGATATATAACTCTGATTTTGAATCCGGAAAGACTGCCGAATTCGTCTCGGAAAGCCCTACAACATGAATATATCAAAATTCAATAAAGAGAATATTTATTAAACATGTTGTTTCTTGAGTAATTCAGTTATTTAATCCGATCATCATCCGATAAAAATAAAATTGTTAAAACTAATAAATTAAAAGCAAAAAACGAGTATACTAGCTCAATTATGAGTGAATTTTATCGATACAAACCATGGATAAGTGTACAAAACTGACACTTATCACATCCCCAAACTTGAATTCTTGCTAGTCCCGAGCAAGACTCTTTATTATTCACACTTCAAAAATAAAAATAAAACAAAAATAAGAAAATTAATACACACATAAATTAAAATATAAAAAGAGAAAAGGAGATCAAAATGCCATTAATAAACAACAACCGGCTTTATACAGTAGATAGAAATGAATCAAGATTCAAAATAAATCTACAAATATTTTTGAAGTTAAAACACGGTTTTTATTTTGTAATTCCAAAATGTAAGGTTTCCCCCCAATAGGTTGATTATTTCTTTCCCACTCATGATACACACGACTCCCTTTAATGGTTGCTCTCGATCACTCGTTTATTTTTCGACTCAATATGAAGAAGAATTTTATTGGCGTCATCAAATATTGTGATTTTCACAAAATTGAGTGTATTGAAATTCAGCTGCTAATTAATTCAAATCTGCTCATAAACTACATCCCTTTTAGTGATAGCTTTCACACCGTTATTTGCTAACGTGTAGCTCTTTTCACTAACACAATTTCTATCTCATTATTTTTCTTCGTAAAAAGGTGATAGCTTTCACACAGTTATTTGCTAACGTGTAGCTCTTTTCACCAATTTTTCTGAGACGGCCACTACGCACCAACAATGGTTAGTTCTTTCTTTTTCGCAAAATTTAAGACTTCCAAAATTAGGCAGCTGTTGCTGCTCAACACTTCTCCTTTTCGTCATTTATTTTTTTAGGTGATAGCTTTCACACCGTTATTTGCTAACGTGTAACTCTTTTCACCAATGACTTCTTTTTTTTTTTTTTAGGGAATAGAATTTTTGCAGAAAATCATTTCTTAGTTTAAACATGAAAAATCAAAAACTCCACAAATTAAGTAAATTTCAGTTCTATTTTTCATCAACCGATTGATTCTTCTTTTCTCAAGGTAACGAATAACTCGATTTTATATGATAATTACAAGGTTTGGAAAGAGATTAAGGCTCAAAAAATTTTGGAATATACAATTTTTTTTACCGGTTAAAACGATTTTAGAAGCTTGTATATAGCTAATTTATTGGTGTTATGGCCAGATCTAGAAATCTCATAAATCAAAATACTATAAATATAAATATATATATATCCAAAAAAAAATTAAGGCAAATAACCAAATCAAT
The DNA here is from genome assembly GCA_033398695.1 of Orobanche coerulescens. NCBI lineage: Eukaryota > Viridiplantae > Streptophyta > Magnoliopsida > Lamiales > Orobanchaceae > Orobanche > Orobanche coerulescens. The sequence goes on along the minus strand of CM065815.1, from coordinate 114,781,824 downwards.
CAAAACACACCAAAATACTAAAACAAACCACCCCCAAACTTGAAAATAAAACTGTCCTCAGTTTAAAAATAATAAAAAAAAATAAAAAATAAAAATAAAAATCAATGCAGAAAAACAGAATACTCCCTGTTAAGAAAGTTGATATCTGAGCTAACGCCTTTTAGAATCTGCAAGAGAATAAATATACGAGGCACACAACAAAAGAAAATAAAATATACTCGTAAGTATAACACAATTTTTAAGATGCGCATCAAGAAAGTCCGAAGAGTCGCCTTACGCTGCCATCAAAGTTTTTATAAAAGCAAAACACGAAATAAACATTACAGTAATGAAATAAAAATACATAAATCGCGAATAGATGCGCGTCAAGAGATCAAGAAGAAACTCCTTAAGCTGCCATCATTTAGCACGATTATTACACACGACAGAAAGTAAAAATACAAGAGGTCCGACATGGGTTATCAAAGGGAGAGGAATGAATCCACTTTTAGTTTTCTCACGGTAAAATCTTCTACCTGCACAATTTTAGCTAGAGCTGGATCTGGTTGAGGAACAAATTCATTGAGTTTTTGATTAGTTCTTCTCGTGTTGTTGCAACGACTATGATTCGTTTTGCACGCTCGGAAATAAAGCCCTTTTCAGCAGAGTAGTCGATGAAAGACAGAAACCATCAAAGAAACCATTGACATTAAGCACACCTATTGGTTTTGATGAACATTTAGCCGAGCTCTGTAACCACATGAAAAAGTTCCTCAAGGGTGCCAAAACCACCGGGAAGGGCGATAAAGGCGCCTGAATTATTTATCATGTGAGTTATGCGATCTTGCATATTCACAGATCTAAACTCATCTCCAATAGTTGACCCGGTGATTTTACTTTCACCAGAGGTTTTGGGATTATTCCCAACACTCTTACTCCTTCCATATAGGCATGTATGGCTCGTCCCATTAATCCTAGACTTCCTCCTCCGTAAACTACATGAATGCATTTTTCTCCTAAGGTACGACCCAAGTTGTGGGTCGCTTGATAAAGCATGCCTCTTTTCCAATTAGCTCCACCAAAAATGCATCTGTGTTAATTTTTTTGTTGAAGATGATGACTCCATTTTTGAAAAGAAAAAAAAATTTTAGAGAGAAACAGAGAAAAGTGCAAGTTTGAGGGATGAATGAAAGAAACCAAGAGAAAGTTTATTTATAGAAGAAAAAGAAGGTAAAAATTGTTTAACAAGTTTGTGATTGCGTTTGATTGTGCTTCAACTACTCAATAGAATAATGAAAGCTTTTATCGCGTATCACATTTTTTATTCGTAAAATCTCACCACACGACAAAAATAAAAGATACTTACGCGTATGTACAGTAGTTGTGATTGTGGCTCACATCTTCCTCTGATTTTACGTTCAGAAACGGCCTAAACGCCTTCTATGAGTTGGGGAGAAGCTTCCCATCCAATTTTCTTACAAATTGGCAAACAGGGTCTTTTAACGTCAGATTCCCAAGACGTTGTTCATATTCTGGTTTGAATTTATTCCACAAACATTGAATTCCGTAATATACAAGTCCACTAGGATGCGTGTCAAGAGAAATTTCGATATTATCTAAATTCTCCTTATTCAGACCATCATTAATGAACTGAATTTTATCTTCTCTGTTTGTAGATGGAATTCCTAAAGATAGACATTTTGCATTACAGTTCCATCTAGCACATTTATAGCAAACAGCTAGAATCTTTGCTCGTCGTTTCTTGGCATATGAACTTTTTCCAAGCCCTGGTAAAAATCTATTCGGTGTTTCTGTGAATTCACCTTCTATTCTTACTTTGGCTTCGATAATGAATCTTATGTCAAAAGGTATGCTTTTATTCGTAAGCAACCTCATCCTTTCAAGCCTTGTCTTGTAAATATTTAAAATTGCATTTTTGCTTAGAAAGGGAAATCTTTTTTCGATTTTATACAATGTTTCTTCCATAAAAAAAATAAAAATAAAATGACAATGAAAATAATTGAAGAAAATATCTACAAATATCAGTTGTTGTGGGAAACTGAAAAATCCGACTTTAATAGTCACGGAGTACCGTTATCCGCCACTTGACCGGACAAACACAATTGAGTACTAAGTTACAACGTCGAGAAATTTGTACCTATAAAAATAGTTTACAATGTAAGATTTCAAATATAACTTATACTTCCCCGGCAACGGCGCCAAAAACTTGACACGCTTTTAGTGTAACTATCGCAAGTGCACGATATCGTATCAAGTAGTAAAGTGGACTTTTTGAGTCCGGTTTATTGATCCCACAAGGAAGTTTTGTTATAATTTAAATTATACACTATTATGTCTATTTTTATAGATACTTAAGATGAGTGAAACACACAATTAAAAAGTTTGGTTTAATAATTGCAAAGAAATTGCAATAATAGTTCTAATATTATAAGGAAATAAAAAGATAGCAATAATAATAGATTGATTATCGATAAAATGAAATAGTTGGGATTACAAACTTAGTTCGTCATTAGTTATAAAAGATGTATTGGAGATCATAAGATGAATTTACTTATTATGTTGTGTAGATTCGATTTTCCTTAAAAAGACGGTTTCTCTTTCGAACTATAAAACGCCCCTTACATATTGAATCAATCCACTATATTTCTATGTTGATTGGCTTCAATACATAGTATTAGGATTTATGAAAATAACTCAAAGAATCATCTAAGGACTAGGGGTATATTTCTATCCCCTAGAACAACTTAGAGTGAAGATCATTTGATCTAATCAAACATATTTTCTTTCGAAACATATGAAGACCATTAATATCGTCATTTATTGGCCAAATAAATAAAAATTGTTCAAACAATGAAAATCACACACAATAATAAGTAATTCATAATAGATCTTTATACAAACATAAATAACATGACTAACATTGCTTATAATCCCAACTAAAGATTACTTAGCCCATGAAGGGTTTATTATACATGTTACAAGCTTTGGTGGTCATGTTTAGTTGAATCAAGAGAAAGAATTGATCCTAACTCCCTTAGTAGATAAAGGAGATAGAAGCAATAAACTCTCTGAACAACATATGCTATACCACACTTACAAAGATCACTCAAGAACACAAGTGTGTTCTTCACACAAAAAGAAAAGTTTACAAAAAAATGGAAAATTATAAGATGAATGATGAATGATGAAGGATCTAAGGGGTCTATTTATACACCTAAAGTCATCTAATAGCTCCAAAACTCCAGCATTATTACATTAGATCGGATCAATGCCAGCCATCCCCTCAATAATACACAAAAGTATAAAAATTAGACAAATCATAGTAATGTCATCAAGAGTTACGGCCGTAACATTCAGAGTTACGGCCGTAACTAGGTGACTTACGGCCGTAACCCCTGAATGTTACGGCCGTAACTCGTCTTCGTAAATTTGCTCATTTGAAGCTTGGATAGTTACGTTTTTGGCCCAGAATTTCTCAGACTTTGCGTTTTTGCCCCATATCTTCTTCGGATGATAACTTTTGATATATAACTCTGATTTTGAATCCGGAAAGACTGCCGAATTCGTCTCGGAAAGCCCTACAACATGAATATATCAAAATTCAATAAAGAGAATATTTATTAAACATGTTGTTTCTTGAGTAATTCAGTTATTTAATCCGATCATCATCCGATAAAAATAAAATTATTAAAACTAATAAATTAAAAGCAAAAAACGAGTAGACTAGCTCAATTATGGGTGAATTTTATCGATACAAACCATAGATAAGTGTACAAAACTGACACTTATCAGTGCTCGAGCGACATCGTTTGTCTCGTGACTCATTTTATTGTGAGGGTCCTCCGTTAGGTTGCGCCTCACCTCGTATTTAAACGAAGGGCGTGCGGTCTTGGTCTGGAGGAGTCCTTGTGCGGGGCGTCGTCGGATTAATCAACTCCACTTCCGCGGCTTGTTAGCTCTGCTTCCACCTCGGCCCGCCATGAAGATGGTGATCCTCGACGGTGCACATTGAGACGGGGGTAGTGACGCGTCGCATTGTCCGGGTTCACCATGTTAGATGATGAACCTTTGAGGGCGGGCGATCACGTCCACTGATTAGTTTTGGAGGGCCCTCAGACTACGCCGGCCTCGTATTTAAACGAAGGGCGGGTGATCGTGGGCCAAAGGGACCTTGCATGGCCTAAGCAGTCGGTTCCATCGACCACCAGGACCATGGCTACACTCTTCCACCTCGGATCGTCATGTTAAATGCCGACCGTCGTCGGTGTATGTTGTGTGGGGGGAGGCGATCTCGTGCCTTAGTCCAACATGTTAGATGATGAACTGTAGATGGCGAGCGAGTCCTCCAGTTTTTTAATGAGGGAGATCGGGGAGAGACTTCCGAGGTTCCCTTCTCTTCATTGAAGCATGTAGACACGGTCGCCGAGGTTGATCGAGGGGTCGGCTCGTATGAGCTTCCCAGCCTATTCGCGTTCGACTCGGACGATCGTGTCTAGAGATTGGTAGGGGCTCTGGCTAAGCCAATAAGCTGTCCAACTTGCCCTCCTCGAACAATCTCCAGAGCTGTTTGAGGCGGTCGCGGCATTGGTTGGTGCTGTGGCCGGGACTCTTATGGTAAGCACAATATTGATTGTGGTCCAGGTGACCGTGGTCCCTTATCGCCTTTGGCTTGTTTAGTGGTTCGCGCCCCTTGATGGCATAGAAAATGTGGGCCGGAGTTCAGTTGAACTTTTGGAGGAGATGGGCTTCCATATCCTCGAAGGCCTTGTGGTCGCCGGATGACTTGGCGACCGTCTTTTCGGTATAGGCGATCGCCGTCTTTCAGATAGGAGGGGGCGTTTCCTCGCCTAGGCGGAGGGTGAGTAGCCTTTGCCTGGCCAGAAAGTCGTCAGCCTTAGCGCGGAAGATCGAGTAGGTTGGGGGGATATCCTTGGTGAGATGTCTAAACATGGGTGAATGACCGTAGAATCCCCCCAGGACCGAATAGAGAGCGAGCTCGTCACTGACGGGTTCGCCAGTGAGGATGATTTCGTCTACTCGGTCGATGTAATCTGCGTCGGTTTTGTCTTCCCCCTGCCAGATTTTCATCACGCGGTGGGGGCCTTCTGGTCTGGTGATCTTGGTGGCGAAGTATGATGTGAACTCATTCGCCAGTTTCTCAAAGGAGATGATCGATCGTGGTGGTAGTGAGACATACCACCTATGGGCCAGCTCGCCCAATGTTAAAGGGAAGATTCGGCACTTGGTTGCATCTGTTGCCCCACACCCAGTCATGTAAATTCGGAATTTACTTGGGTGGGTTTCGGGGTCCGATCTCCCTTCATACAGAGGTGTTTTGGGAGGAGCGATCCTTGGTTGCATGGGGGCGAGCTCGATGTGGACCGCGAGTGGCTCGGTCGGCCCGATGACCTTTCTGCTGGCGCTTGCCCCAATGTCCAAGAGTGCTTTCATCTTGTCGAGCTGGCGTTGCATAGCGGCCATCGCCGTGGCCTGGCTGCTTGCGGCTCGGCGCTCGGAGCGGGAGCCGAGGCGATCGAGTACTGATCCCCTGGCGATCGGAGCGGGAGTCAGACGGCTGATCTGCGTTCGGCTGCGAGTTGGATAGGCCGAACTCCTGGTGACGGACTCGGATTCCGTCGTTTCGCAGTTGGGGACAGAATGCCCCGGTCGCCATGATGGGTCGCGTCCCACGCGACTGAATACGGATCCGTCCGGTCGTGCGAGAGCCTTTTCTCGCGAATCGGGGCTTTTTGACGATCGCTCGCCCAGTAGCCCGTTGAATTTCCGTTTTCCCATGCGGCGGATGGTCGAGGGAGTTATTGCGGGCGACGCGCATGCTCTCCGTCGCTCCTCTAGGATGGCCATAGCCTCCTCGATCTGTTCCTCGATTTGGAACTGGTCGAGTGAGAGGTTGGGGCCATCCCTCGGGTGCGGGATCGAGTGTCTTTCGTTGCTGCGGCTTCCCCCGGTCGTCGGCTGGGGTTCGGATTGAGCCAGGTATGGTGTCCGGCGGTTCGGAGAGTGGCTCTCTTCGATGTACCGGCGGATGATTCTGAAGGCTTTCTTTGAAGCGCAGTGAGTGTCACTTCAAGTATATGCCCCGAGAATAGTGAGTGTTCTTCGGGACGATAGGAATGAAAAATGAAGGTATAGATGCCCTCCTTCTAGCGCCAATTGTTGTTGCCCGAAATATTATCCGAAGATAGATATTGCTGGAATGGTCGAGCAACAGCAAATTGCGAGAGCACGTCCGAGGGAATGGAAAAACACAAGATTTACCGGGTTTGTTAGGCCCGGGCTTGAATGCTCTCGCGAGATGTTATTAATATAAATATTCGTGGATACAAGTATTAATGTAAGAATCTAGGTACAATGAGTGTAAAAGATCCTATTTATCTAACTCTTGAGCGAAGCTTTGGTGTTCTTGCTCTCTGCCGATCGTCTTCTGTGTAAGAGATGCTAAGATAGAAGAAAGAATCGAGAGATAGCTGTTGCCAAGAGTGAGAAAGCCAAGTTGTGTGAAAATCCGAAGCCAGGTCCAAGTGCAGGCAGCCTTCTATTTATAGGGGCTGAGATGCCCTGTTTTCTGGCGGGCGATCGCCTTTCGTGAAATATAATAATGGGGCGATCGTCTTTATGTCACATGGGCTGTCTGCCTAAAGTCCGCGGCTGCTGCTGGCAGCCAGCTGTGCGGTCCAATTAGGAGCCGGCATGCGTCCTGAGTCGCTGTCACGGGCGGTCCTACTGACACCTTTCGGCGGGCCTGTCGGTTGGTGGAAAGATGCTGACAGGATGTGGTCAACGAACCATGTGCAGCAGCACCTTTTCCGGATCTGCATGTGGGCTCTTGCTTCACGCATCGGCCCTTGCCGACTGGATGGTCGTTGGCTTCGCGTGGCATGAGGTGGTCGTCATTCGGTCGGTCACCAGGAGTCGATCACCAAGTACCGAGAGACGATCATCTTAGATGTTGATCGCTCGGCACCGGGACTTGTCCTGGGCTAGTCGGCCACCAGGAGTCGATCGCCAAATTCCGAGAGACATTCATCTTAGATGTCGATCGCTCGGCACCGGGACTCGTCCTGGGACCTTCGGTCGGCAGTTCTGCCTTGGCTGTTGGACTTTGGCTCGGTCGCCCGGTCTCCGAGGCGATCGCCTGTTGAGATGTTTAAATCTCGATACAACAATTGCCCCCTATCTTGTTCTGATGTTGAAGACATGGGGTGAGGTGGTTCTTGCTGGTGATCGTGTAGGATGAAGACGGGCGATCCGTTTGAGTGGACTTTGGTTTCCGGGATTGGGCGATCTTGTCGATTGGCTAGCTATCTTCGGTCTTGTACCTGCAAAAAACAATTTTAGCCAATCCATCGTAGAAACTTGATTGTTTCGTCGCTGAGGAACCGTGCACAGTCGCGGAGCTCGATGGACCGACTCCATGACCGTGTCTTATGCGCGAACGACATTGTCTGTCTCATGACTCATTTGATTGTGAGGGTCCTCTGTTAGGCTGTGCCTCGCCTCATATTTAAACGAAGGGCGTGCGGTCTTGGTCTAGAGGAGTCCTTGCGCGGGGCGTCGTCGGATTAATCAACTCCACTTCCGCAGCTTGTTAGCTCTGCTTCCACCTCGGCCCGCCATGAAGATGGCGACCCTCGACGGTGTACGTTGAGACGGGAGTAGTGACGCGTCGCATTGTCCGGGTTCACCATGTTAGATGATGAACCTTTGAGGGCGGGCGATCGTGTCCACTGATTGACTTGGAGGGTCCTTCGACTACGCCCGCCTCGTATTTAAATGAAGGACGAGCGATCTCAGCCCAAAGGAACCTTGCATGGACTAAGCAGTCGGTTCCATCGACCACCAGGACTATGGCTGCACTCTTCCACCTCAGATCATCATGTAGATGCCGACCTTCGATGGTGTACGTTGTGCGGGGGAGGCGATCTCGTGCCTTAGTCCAACATGTTAGATGATTAACTGTAGATGGCGAGCGAGTCCTCCAGTTTCGGGAATGTAGCTTGAGATCGGCGATCGGGCTGGAAGACTGGAGATCATCGTTCGGGCGCCGATCGCGCTGCTCATAGGCTGAGAAGAAACCTTTGCCTGGCCAGAAAGTCTGCGGCTTTCACGCGGAAGATCGCGTAGGTTGGGGGATGATCCTTCGTAAGGTGCCTGAACATAGGCGAATGACCATGGAATCCCCCTAAGACCAAGTAGAGGGCGATCTCATCGCTTATAGGCATGCCGTTGAGGACGATCTCGTCTACCCGGTCGATGTAGTCTGAGTCGGACTCTTCTTCCCCTTGCCTGATCTGCATCATGCGATGGGGACCTCTGGCCGAGCGACCTTGGTGGCGAAGTACGCTGTGAAGTCGTTCGCCAGCTGATTAAAGGAACCGATGGATCGAGGCGGCAATGAGGTGTACCACTTGTGGGCAAGGTCGTCCAGCGTCAGAGGGAACATTCGGCACCTGGTCGCGTCTTATGCCCCACACCCGGTCATGTAGATGTGGAACTTGCTCAGGTGAGTTTCGGGGTCCAACCTCCCCTTGTACAAAGGTGTTTGTGGAGGAGCGATCTTATGCTGCACGGGGGCGAGCTCGATGTGGACCGCGAGCGGCTCGCTCGGCCCGGCGATCTTGCTCTTGGCACCTGCCCCAGATTCCAAGAGCGCCTTCATGTCTTCGAGCTGGCGTTGCATCGCGGCCATCGCTGTAGCTTGGTCGCTTGTGGGTCGGCTTTCGGAGCGGGAGCCGAGGCGATCGTGTACCGATCTCCTGACTCCGCTGTTGCCGACCTCGGCTCTTTGGAGAGGAGGAGCCAGATGGCTGGCCTGCCTCCTGGGAGTCGGATATGCCGAACTCCTGGTGACAGATTCGAGCTCCGTCGTATCGTGGCTGGGACCGGACTGCCCCGATCGTCATGATGGGTCGCTGCCTAGGCGATCGAAAATAGAGGTGCCCCGGCTGGCGAACGCCTCTTCTTGCGAATGGGAGCCTCCTGGCGATCGCTCGATCAGTAACTCCTTTAACTTCTGTTTGGTCATGCGGTGGATGGCCGAGGGTGTTAAATCGAGTGGTGCGTCGAGAGCACTCCGTCGTTCCTGTAGGATGGCCAAGGCCTTTTCGATCTGTTCCTCGGTTTGGAACTGATCGAGCGAGAGGCTTGGGCCATCCCTCAGGGGCAGGATCGAGAGTCTCGGACCACGGCGGCTACCCTCCGCCATCGGCTGTGGCTCAGAATGAGATGGAATGAGGCGTCTGGCGGATCGGCCAGCGGCTTTCTTCGATGTAGAGGCAGAAGTCATGATTCTGAAAGTTTTCTCTGAAGAACAGTGAGTGTTTCTTCAGGTATATGCCTCGGAGAACAGTGAGTGTTCTTCGAGACGGTAGGAATTAAAATGAGGGTTATATCCCCTTCCTCTAGCGCCAATTGTTGCTACCCAAAATATTATCTGGAGATATTGCTGGAATGGAGGGATAGCAAACAAATGCGAGAACACTTCCGCGGGAAAATTAAATAACACAAGAATTGCCGGGGTTGTTAGTCCCGGGCTTGAATGCTCTCGCGAGATATTATTAATACAAATATTCGGGGATACAAGTATTAATGTAAGAATACAATTACAATGAGTGTAATGATTCTTGTTATCTTAGCTAGTGAGCGTGTAGATTGCCGGAAGAACCAGATATGATGCTCTGTGAGTTCTTGTAACAACGTAGATGAACTATGACGGCGGTGAGAGATCGATAGTCTCTCACGGCGTGTATTAGCTGTATGTTTGAGCTCCTAGACTTGTATGTCTCTTAGAATCTACACTGTGGAGACTTCTTGCCTATGCCGACCGTCTTCCGATTGAGAGGTGCTGAGAGAGAAATCCTGAGATAGATTCTGGGGAGGAAGCTGGGAGCTTGGAAGTATGTATATTCTTCTGTATTTCTGTGAATGAATTCGGAATATAAGTGAACGAATTGGGAACTTTTTTCCAGTATAAGGAGGTTCTCTATTTATAGGGCTTGGATATGCCGGGCGATCACCTTTGCTGTATTATAATAAGCGGGCGATCGTCTTTTAGCACATGGGCTTGTCCCCTTAAAGTCTGCAGGAGTTGCTGGCAGCCAGTCGCACGGTCCAATGAGAAGCCTGCACGCCTGTGAGTCGCTGTCACGGGCGGTCCCACCTTGTGCCTTTCGGCGGGCTTTTCGGTAGGTAAAGCCGCCATTGTCAGAGACAGCTGTTGGTGGTCAATGATCCGTGAAATGCGGATCTTGTCTCGGATCTGCACATGGGTGCTGTTTTGAGATCCAGTCTTCGTAGACTTTGATGGACGATCGTCTCTGTTCGGGGCGTAGGTCGGCCGTCTTTATCCGGACACCAGAGTAGATCGCTAGGTGCGAAAGGGCGATCGCCTTTGGAGTTGATCGCTAGATACCTGAAGGTGGTCTGGTATCTTCGCTTAGGCGAGTTCGCCATAGCTTGATTGGTTGTGGACTCGGTCGCTCAGCCTTGTAGTCGATCGCCTGTCGAGGTGAATAAATCTAGACACAACACGCTACACACATCATTAATGTACATTATACTCCAATTGTAACGTGCGTTATGAATCTCACTATTCCAGTCCAGTGCCTTCTGGACTGTCTGACCAAATGCATTAGCATGCGCTAATACTAAGAGGTTAGCGTGCGCTACCTGTACTCAATTAGCGCGCGCTAAAAAGAGTACGTAGCGTGTGCTACTCTTCACGCACAGTCCACCACAAAGATGACGATGAAGATAAACTTGGCTCAAATCTCAAACAAGGTAGAAAGACGAATGATAACTGATCCAGGATTCCAAGTACGTCAAACAGTGAACACGATGAACGAACATGAATGATGAATGATTATTACTGAGTGAAATATTACTGAATGAGAATTAACTGAATGATAATGAATGAATTTACAATTGGGTATTACAGTATATGATGTTGTTTAGTTGATAATCTTCATGTATATGAGCTGATGAGTATATAATTATGAGATGGATTACTGAGTTATGTTGATGACATTGTTGATATGCGGATATTTATATGATTCATGTGGTTTTGAATGGTGTTGTTCTTCTTCAAGAGATATGTTGGTTAATATCTCCCTTCATTTCGGGTTTTTGATGTTTTTGTTATTGTTTACTTCGTATAATGATGATCATGCAATTGATTATGATTCTTGGTGTATATGATAAGATTAAGAAGATTATATGTTGAAATGTTAGTAGAAATAAGATTTGGACACTTGTTTGGAAAGTAATGCGTATAAGGTTTGACTTTGGAAAATCACCACCGATTCTTGTATGATATAGCATCGAGTTATCTTTCTAATGATTCAAATGGTGAGTTAATCGGAGTCCGGATGAGTGAGTTATGCTCAAAATGGCAAAACCTATACTGTCTGTATTCTGAGAACACGTAGTGCATGCTATTGATGAAGTTAGCATATGCTAATGTGCCTGGACATATAAAAACGTAAAGCAGTCAGGAATTTCATTTCCCAACCCTTCCGACACGATCCCCTTTCGTCCCAAATCATCCAAACTCGGTTTTTATCCCCTAAACCTCAGATTTTGAGTTGGTTTATCAAATGATAACATCTAGGAAAGCTTGGAACAAAGATTATAACATTATTCTTGATTCTTTCGCCGGATTGAAGGTAATTGGCTTGAACTCTAATATTTTGGGATGTTTGAGATTCTTGATATATTTGGGTTGTTTAGTTCGTATCGATGGCTAGAATCATATAATGTTGAAGGATATATATGTTTGTGATTGTGTTCTTCGTGTTCTTGATATGGTTGGTGTTTATTGATTGATGATTCAGATATACCTTTAAATTCCGCCTTTAAGGTGTTTGATTGATGTTTTGAAAGAGAAATTGATTGGAATATTTTGGTTAAATTTGTATACTCGCCTTATCGAATCGATATATAGACTTTGCGGAATCATGGGAATGAATTCTTAATTGTTTGAGTTGGATTGTTCGGACTTGTGTGGAACCGTTGGGTTTGTTGATCGGTTATATTGATTGTTAATTATGATTATCGAGTTGCGGTTTGCATTGTGGATATGAGTTCGTAATTGTTTGAGTTGTATTGTTCGGTTTTGTATATGATCAAGGTATTGTTGACCCGCTGAGTTTGATTGATTGGTTATATCGGTTGTTGATTATTATCGAATGTGTGTTAATCAATTATTGCAATAGGTTGTGATAATTGATTACTGATTATGACCGTTGTGTTGCGGTTGAGGCTGAAGAGTTCGTAGATTGCTTTTGGTCAGGACTGAGGAGCTCGTAGACAAAGGCAATGGATTTTGGTAATGGCTTCGTGGTATCGGTATCGAGGCAAGTTTATACTTGTTCAGTTTATAATATTTAATGAATGGTTTCACTTTCATTTCATTTATAATTCATATAGCAATGATACTATAAATGTAAATTGTCGGGATGATGGTTTGTTCGTGGGAATGATATTTTCCTCGGCTTTGAGGTAATTTAAGTACTGTTCAGTCATGAGGATAATTATTATGTTGAGTTGTGGTATATGTTATATGTTGAGGTTTAGTATAATGAGATTCGTATTAGCTGTTTGTTGAGGGATGTTGATCCCCGGACTGTTTGTGTTGAGACCATTGGTCATGTTGATCATTCATTGGGGATAATGACCCCAGGATTGTTGTTTGGATATTGATTAGTCGTGTCGACTTTTCTTTGTTAGTTTGTCATTTTTCACTTCGGTGAGTCTTTTGATCCTTATTGGATATGTGATTCTTTGAGTTTCGCTGTCATGTTGCATCGTGACATATCTGGAATCATATCTGCGTTCCGATTGGTCATTGTGTAGGATTTTTAGCTGGGCACACTATGGTTATATGTTGATATTTCCACATTGAACCATGCACACGAGACGTAGTTTGTGAGGCTAATTAGGTACATTGTCCCACGTATATTCTGGATTCCATATGCGGGGTGGACATGTGCACTGACACATTTTCGGATTGGGCATACTGTGATGTCCATCTTTGAGCCATAATTGATTGGTCGTTCATCCTCCATTTATGGTTGGGTATGTTCGATGGTTTGCGATTGGTTGTTTATACGCCCGAGGGGTATGTTTGACAGTCGGGGTTAATTTCTTTGAGATCCATTATTGTTGATCGTTTGGAGTTTACCTTGTTGATGGTATTCTCGGTTATTGTTGATCCTTTGTTGATCGTGTTTGGAGTTTAGCATGTTGAGGGTATTCTCGGTTATTGTTGATCCTTTGTTGATCATGTTTGGAGTTTACCATGTTGAGGGTATTCTCGGGTGATCTATTGGTTGATCATTATTATTGATCGTATGAACATTCGGACTGTACGCCGATGTTTCGGGATTTGTTATCATTATCATGTGGTAGTTGATCTACAGATATATTACGTGTTATTGGGTTTTATCCAAATTGAGATTGACGGTGCAATCCGACGGACATGATTTGGCACAGATGGTTCATTCCACACTTATGAGTTATGATGATGTTATGAGGATACTTGGTATTGTTTGAATACAGTACAGATGATTGTTGTTGAGTTCATTTCGTCATTTGAGAATGCGAAATGTGGATTATGGTAAGTATTGAATTGGTATAGATTGCTATGGGTTGGTAAGGTTATGACGGTAAGATTACGTCAGTAGTATTCTTACTTGTAATTACATTGGTATGTAATTATTTATGTGATGTGATCATTATCATTATTGAGTATTGTAGATGACCCTGTCGTGGGCTTTATTTTAGGTACTCGGAGATCGAGCTAGTAGCGGTCGTGAAGGGATGAGCTTCCCGGGTGATACTGGCTGTGACATGTATTTGGGAATTGAGTATTCTTTTCTGGTTGTTTTTATTCAGCTGCAAATGTATATTTTGAACTGTGTTTATATCCGCTGCGTGTGTATTTTCAAAATGGATTTTCCAGTATTTTTACCAACTGGTGTATAATCTTAAAATGCCCCATTTGGGTATCTCCTAAACTTGGGTTATCTCATTAAACCCTTTTTCCCTAAATTATTTTATCGGTACGTATAAGTGGTGGCTTAACGTACATTTTGAAACTGTTGAGTTTTGGCGTTTTGGCCTTGAACTTTTAAATGATTCTATAATTAGTGACGGTATTTGGAAAATAGATTTTTTTGGAGACTATTTGAGTATTTGCAAAATATTACCATCTTGGCCTCTTTGGCATGTTTTAAATGTTTGCGAAAATGAGTTTTAGCCTGGTGGGTTCCGGCGTGGGACCCACGGCACTATAATATTTCCGGATGGTTTTTGGGAGTGTTACACTATTCCTGTTTCATGCAGGCGAGTTGCAGCCTGCAATCCGAACTAAGGACGGATTTTTGGGGTTAGGTCACCCTCGCGGGATTGCGACCCTTTGTCCTAGCCATTGTAGAACGTAGGGTCGCCCAGGGCATAAGGGGCATGATGACTTGACGTCATCCTCACCTTCCTCCGATTTATCACCGGCAGTCTGTTTAGGGTTCCAAATGATGGCAACTAAACACGAGAGTTGCGCTCGTTGCTAGACTTAACCCAAAACCTGACGGCATGTGCTGACGACATCCATGCACCATATGTGTCCGCGTTCCCGAAGGCACCCCTATCTTTCAAGAGGATTCGTGGCATGTCAAGCCCTGATTACACACATTAAAGGTATGTATTTTATAATCATTTGTTGTAATATTATTGTTTGAATCTTTTTATACCTTTGATGCACATCTTACAGTCTTTTGAATCCATCGTGGATTAAATCCTTCGTGTATCTCTGTATTGACCTCGTAATTGGTCGTAAAAAATTTAGTTAGTATCTGAAAATAATAAATAATGAAATCGGATATACTTTTCAAGCAACACATATTTTGATCAGATAATAATAATCTTTATAATTATCTTAACAAACTAGAAAACAAATTGGATAACTATTATTCTTCGGATTCTACAAATCCACATATTTTAGTTTATCCTATCTAGCATATCATATTTAGTATACATAATAACAAGATTCAGTTTGTGAATTGCATGAATGCAACTATTATACATTCAGATTTGGAATTTAGACTCCACGAGTAATCATTCAGCTGATCTTCCAAATTCTATTCATCATCTGCCAATCACATTTAGAGGCAGATTAATATTATTTATAAACACATCAAAGGTAATGAAATATCCATAAGCAATTTTATCTTATCATATGTATTATTTGATTATTAAATGTTAACTCTTACTTATATTTTACTGTCTTTATCACAGATTGTATCAAAGTTGATAACCATAGAACAAGAAATCAGTCTCAAACAAAATTTGGTATCCAATTATCTCAACCTAATTACACACATTAAAGGTATGTATTTTATAAATATTTGTTGTAATATTATTGTTTAAATATTTTTATACCTTTGTTGCATATCTTACAGTCCTTCGAATCCACCGTGGAATAAATCCTTCGTGTATCTCTAGATTAACCTTGCAATTGGTAGTAAAAAAATTTAGTGTATCTGAAAATAATAAATACGTAAATCGGATATACTTTTCAAGTAACAGAGATAACTGAAACCGAAATCAGCTGAGATATTCGTTGAGAATTCCAGATCTGGATCATTTTAAGTATAAGATTAGGGCCATGGCATTTCAGTCAAAAAGCAACAGTACTCGCCAAGTGTTTGCAATCTAAAATAGAAAGATCGGAATAAAATACACATCTGTGCAATAATGTATGAAGCAACCAGATTCGTAAATTTAATTAGGTTATACATCACTGATTGAAACTTAGGAAGCATACAAATATGTGGGTCCAAAAATACTAACAAACATTTGAATTTAAATATTAACTGATCAATATGCTTATAGACATTTTGAACTCGAAGAAATAAACCATAAAGGAAGCATACAGAAATAGTTATCCAAAAACATTAACATATCTTAGTTTAAACATACAATAACCCGTATGGAATTTAAAGTTGTATAAATCTCTAGATGATTTATTGAATCCCGTTGTCTCACATACTCAAATCAACATCATCTTAATAAATCTTCTAGACAATCACCAAATTTGTTCGAAATTTGAATAGAAATGTTATAAATAGAAGATTAAATCACAAATAATACATTAGATCGAGAAATGTAACTTAGAAGAGCTAAAAACACACAGATCTTACTGGAATGTTTAGTGTACCCGTGCCGACCTTAAATTTGTATAAATCTCTAGACGATTTATTAAATCCCATCATTCACATACTCAAATAAACATAATCTTAATAAATCTTCTAGACAATCACCAGACCTGGTCGAGAGATGATTAAAAATTTTATAAATAGAAGATTATATCGCAAATAATATACTATATCGAGAAAAGTAACTTAGAAGAGCTCAAAACACACAGATCTTACCGTCGTAGAAGAACTGTAACACCCCCAGAGTCATCCAGGAATATTATAGCGCCGTGGGCCCCGAGACGAAACCCACAAGGATAAAAGACATTTTCGTAAATGTTTACAAATGCCCAAGAGGCTAACAACGGTACAATCTTTTAAAAACATACGAAGACTTAATAAAATCCGTTTATCAAAACCGTCGTAAAAATCACATTTGAAACCACAAGGCCCGAAATGCCAAATCTCAACAGTTTAAAAACATACGTTAAGCTATCGCTTACACATATCGGCAAGATAGTTTAAAAAGCAATTTTCAAAGTAACTTAAGTTAATGGATAACGAAAGGTCATTCAAGAATACTCACGCAACGGAAAGGACAAACAATTAAAAAAAATACTCATAGCAGCGGAATGAATACAACAACTGATCAGGAAGCTCAATACACAAATACATGCCCTAGCCAGTGTCCTCCGGGAAGCTCATCTCTTCATGACTGTTACAAGCTCGATATCCCAAGACACTAAAAATAAAGCCCACAAAGGGGTCAGCCATAATACTCAACAATGATAACGATCACATCACATCAATAATTACATACCAATCAAAATACTAAGTAAGAATACTACCAATGTATCTTACCGTCATAACCTTACCAATTCGTGATAATCCTTACCAAAATTCACATCTCGTATCCTCAACAACACAATAAACTCATACCCAAACATATGTACTGTACCCCAAGCAATATCTAAGGTTCTCAAAACATCATAACTCACTGATACGAAATATACCAACTCTGACCAATTCAATCCATCGAATATCATTATCAAATCTCAACACGAAAATCAATTGTCCATCAAAGACAAATCCAAAAAGGAAATACGGAACATACCTCAGGATACGCAATGCCATGATGAATCACGTCAGTCTAATCCGAGATCAGATCAAACAACATACGGACATGGTCCTAACACAAGACCTACAAATGTATACTCGTATAACAACGTCAATATGCTCACATCAATAACAACAATGTATACTTTTGGAAATCCGATGATCCAGCATGCACAACATAGATCCCAAGATGATCCTGATAGATCAACACAAGGTGGATAACCCATAATATATCGTATGCATAACAACAACATCTGGTAATCCAACGATCCAGCGCACACAACTATAGATACACATGATGATCCCGTCGGACCAACACATGGTGGAAATACCTGTCCAGCGATCCAGCGCACACAACATAGATACCCAAGATGATCCCATCGGACCAACACGGGCTGGACATACGGCAACAATGCACAAATGCATATTAACAACAATACACAAATGCATGACAACAGTAATACAAAATGTATCACAATATGATCGACACAAAATGACAAAAATGATTAGAGTACTTGCCCCGAGTCCTTCGAGAGCAATCTTGATGTCTAAACCATCACCAACCATTATTCTCAATACTCGACGGTCCAAAATGTCACAGACTGTAGATAATTCAGATCTTCGTATTTATCACAATTTATCTTCGATACCCAAGTATACCAATAACAAAAGTAAATCATATACATTATGATTTAAATTTCCAAAATCCAAAAATAACTTACAATCCCAAATCTCCTATGTTCACAATTATAATCATTGCTATACGAATTATAAACGAATGAAACGGAAACCATTCATTAAATATTATAAACTGAGCAAGTAATATACTTGCCTCGATACCGATACGACGATGATGAAGCCGTTACCAATTCCATTGCCTTCATCTACGAGCTCCTCGGCCCTGACCAAAGCAATTCACGAACATTTTCGAACACGACCACAACACACTTTTCTAGTCGACGATTATAACCAACGATCAATCATCACAACCTATTGAAGTAATCAACTAACACACATTCGATAATAATCAATTCTCGATATAACCAATCAATCAAACTCAACGGCTCAACAATTCCTCGATCATATACAAAACCAAATAGTATAACTCAAACCATCACGAACTCATATACATAATACGAACCAAAATCTGATAATCATTATTAACAATCAATATAACCGGTCAACAAACCGAACAATTTTACAATATCTCGATTAACCACAAGTCCGAATAATCCAACTCAAACAATTACGAATTCACAACCACAATACGATTATGGATACGAATGTAAAGGAAATCATATTCGACGATCAATCACAATTTATGGCCACTAAGTATACTGGATACAGCTTGGAAAGTGTTTTAAACAACAAGCTGTACGGTTTTTAAATATGAGTGCATAGCGGAAGTCTTTAATACAGTAATTTGCTGAGGATACAGCAACTCGGTGTGCAGTGTATACTTAAATAATAAAGGCAGAAGGTAAATAACACAATATTTAAAGTGGTTCGAGGTAAACCCCTCTACGTCCACTGGTCCTCCACACATGAGTAAAAAGTTTATTATAATTACTGCGTATACAACTACGTAATTATAACCAAACCTAATGAATATATCGTTCATACAGATTGATAGAAAGATCTTAGCTTTCAACCGTTCACACAGATTGGTTTGAGCTAACACGTGACTGGCTTCTTCACACACAGTTCTGAAGCTTCGTCTTCTTCAATGCAAGTCCGTCACACACAGTTCGGGAATAGCAAGGTTTCTCAGTCCACACAGGGCTGATGGGTTTGTTCAAGGGTGAGAACAATACTTGAAGAACAGCTTGACTTTATGAGCTTATAGCTGATGATGTGTTGTTCACGGTTTGAGCACTGTATATCTCTTCTATCAGAATAGCAGAAAGCTTAGGGAGATATGTTTTTCTCTGAATATTCTTGTAAGAACTTGTTCGTTTGTAAGTCGTGTGTATGTATGTATATGTATCTGTATCAGTTCAGTAGTTGATCTTCAAACTCTGGAGATATATATATATATATAGCCTCGGAAATATATCCGTTGAGCAAGATTTTGCGACAACTTGATATTTGAATGAGATCCCGATATTGCGGGATTTGAAGATCTTCTGATGACTTACAGTATTTAAATACTTTATCATTTAGTATTTAAATACTTCTTTATCAAACGGGACTTGACTTCTAGCGAATACTGAAGATTCCTTCTTTTCCTGTTTGAGGGCTGTATGGAAGGATTGCTGTATTGATATTTCGAGACAGCTTCCATACTTAGCTTTGCAGGACTCTTTGCTGTATGATAGATGTACTGTATGGTTGGGACTGCGAGAAGTCTTCGATACAGGTTGATACTTGATCAGCTTTTCGATACAGTTATTGGCGGTATTCAGGATTTGGCATATTGTCAAAACATTCTGACAATACGATCGATACAGGGATTGTTTATCCCAACAACTTCGATACAGGGTTTTTGTTATCCCAACAATTTCCCCCGTTTTGATAATTTGCCAAGTCCTTCCGAGTCTTCCTTTTTAAAACCTTATGATGTTATCCAAACATCCTTGATGATGCCAAAACTTTGACACTTAGCGGTTTGAAGTAGGGCCGACTTCTTGGTCTTCTTTCGAATGTTGTGGCCTTCAGCATTTGGCTTAAAACTAAGAACTGCTCGCAGGCAAGTTCATCTTTTATCAAAAGAATGTTACATTTGAAAACTTATGATTGGCGCGCAGGCACAATCTTACATTGTTTTCTAGATGCATACAACTTAGACTATGAACTGCTCGCAGACAAGTTCTTATAGTTTGTGTATGAGATAAGTTTCATAATATGAGTACAGTAAGAATAAATAAAGTGACTGTAAACATATAAGAACACAGTAGATTACGAGTTGTAATCTTTCAAGACAGGCAAAAATTTTATTGATATAGAAATGAAGAGTACAAAATTTTGCTGTTCGGAAGATAAGATTACAAAAACTATAATACAATGAAATTTAACTCCTATAGTTCGAATGCCTCCATGGTCTTTTTCGTTCATTCTTGGTGTTCTTACACCAGTATTGATGTGCTTCCTTATCTCGATTCTGATAAATGGCTCGACCTTCATATGATTATCGAAGACAAGAATCCAATCCTCTGGGTGGGTAACCAAGTCACCATTCTTGTGCTTTGATTTCATCTGCAGCTGTAGCGGGAGCGTTCCATTTTCTATCTTCGTATTGAATTCCTCTGCGGCTTCCTGCACCGTTCTGCATCTATTGAATAGTGGGGAATCCATGATAAGTACAACAAAGTATCTTAACAGTTCATTTCTCCTCCAGTTCTTGATCTCTGCAGCGGTAGGCTGTCGGTCTGCCGGGAGGTTCATACATTGCGGCTTTCGGACCAAGCTTTTCCAAGGATACTTAGGATCCTGGAATTCTCGTCGTTCTCCCTGTATCCTCACGTTCGGCGTTGAGATACGGGCTATGTCTGTAGTGATGGAGTCTTCAAACAGAGCTAACAACTCTTTCTCTTGCTCCAACCTCGTTCTCCTAGCGGCTTCCCTTGCTTCTTCCTCCTTTTTGGCGTCATCAAGGTATGACACCTTTTCATCAAGACATTCCAGGATTTGCAAGGTGGCATCCTGTTTTGTCTCAATATTAGACATTCTCTCAACAAGGGAGGAGAGCACCTGCGACATGTATTTAATGTTCTTGTCATGGGCCCGCAGTTGGGAACCGAATTCGATTAGAGCAGATGCGGTCTTGGCCTCAGACACGCAGAGTTTTGATTACTCTTCTCTCAGGATCTGTTCTTGTTTATCTTGCAGTTGGCTCAGAGCTTGCTTGAAGACATGTGGCAAGACAGTGAAGGCCTCTACTACTCGAGAGACTTCATGCCTTAGTCCGGTCATTTCTTCAACAGCAGATGTGTGAAGCCAATCAAGAGCCATTTCTACAGAGTGTAGAGCATTGACTGCATCCTGAATAAAGATAGTTTGGAGGCCAAGAGCACGTAATCGCTGTTTTCTTGCTTCAGTGCTGGGAGAGTCTGGCTGGGCAAAGTCCTCGATTCCATTTAACCTTCTCAAATTCACATTAGGGCGTGAAATGAGTTGGACATCCTCAGGTATAGTACCGTCGTCGGATTCCAAGGCGGTTGATGGGGCGGGAGTAACTGTTTCTGGTTCGGCGGCAGGGGATGCGGCATCCTCCTGTGTCGAAGTGATTTCTGTAGACATGGATACAGGAGGGAGCAATTCCTCCTGCTGTCTCTCAGTATCCGCCTGCTCCGGCATAGGGATTGATTCCTCTTGCTGGATGGTGCTAGATCTTTCTTCGGCAGGGGCGATGATAGGCTCGGGTGCCTGTTGCGAAACATATTGTTCCTCCTCGACATGAGGGACTGAATCCTCTTTTTCGGGAACATTGTCTTGCTGTGGCAAAAGGGGGTGACTGATGGGTAGATGTTCCTTCATCTCTCTTTGCTTGGGCTTCCTCACGACTCATCCGCAGACCAGCCTGGAGTGCGTCGTCATCTTCGTCAAAATTAGGATCGGACTTTAGAATAACGGGAGATTCCATGGACGAAGCTTTCCCTTTCCTTCGAGCTTCAGCCTTATCAAGCAAATGACTCTCAATAAGCTCCTTAACGAATAGGTTGTCCCATTGGATCAGGACATCAATTTCTTGAGTGTCCGTCACTTCCAAAATGAATTTTTCTTCATTACTCCACTCACTCCAGTTGTACAGAGTTTTGTACGGAGCAAGTCTATAGCTCTTCCATTGGAGAAATCGCTCGAAATACTGTTCGATTTGTACGGAAAGCAGGGTCTTGGAAATGATTGTGTCCGGGGAGGGACTCTGTACAGCGCCTGGGTTTACTGTAGGAATGGGTTCCTCTACAGGTGTGGAATCCTGTATCGGAGAGGGATTCCTTATAGGGGATGGTACCCTGAAGGAAGATGGATCCTGAACGGGTGTGGAATCCCGTATAGGAGAGATAGATTTTGGCTCCAAACAGGCAGCCGACTCGCCAGAGTCTTTTGAGTTGGCAGATGTCCTAGTATCCGTCGTAGCCGCCAAGGGCTCGGGATCTACTGTATCGACAGTAGCGGACATCTCTTCCACAGGGGTTGGGCCCTGGGGTAGTTGTTCAGTGGGTTGTGCCACGAGAGGAGCATCCTCGGAGGGTTCTATAGATTTAACTTTTGTGAGCCTCCTTAGCTTCCTTTTCGGCTTCTCAACAGCAACTGGAGTTTTGCTGTGAGATCTTTTTCTCTTCTTCGAAGATTCTACACTTTGGGACTTAGAAGAAACGTCCCTCGGATCTGCAGACAGCGGCAAATTCCGGATAAAAGGTCTGTTGGCAATCAGGATGCTCTGGTTGAAGGAAGTAGGCCTGACGCCTCCTAAGAATATCCGTGAGCTGATCTTCTTTGTCTCTGTGGTTTGTTGAAGTCCGCACTTCGTCAAAATATGGTTTAAAAACAAACCAAACGATTTCTTCTGCGAAGCAGGTTTAGACACCTCTTTTTGCAAACGCTTAAGGATGACCTGACACTAATTGACCTTCTCGCAGGTCATTATCGCGACCATCATCCTGAATCTGAGATTGGTGCACATATCAAAGGCACCTGTACGATTCTCAATAATACGGCAGCAAAAATCATGCAAGTAAACGAAAGGTAAACAAAAATTTTTCTTATGGCATGTGGTGTGAACCACTTCCACCGTTGCTGAACCGGTGAATAAGCCATAGTACTGAGTCAATAGTTCTTGTGACCCAAAGGTCTCAAGTTCTTCCATAGTCAGGCCATCAGAAGGTAGCCTGAAGATGTTCTGGAGAAGATCTTGGTCAACGCGGATCTCCACTCCACAGATAACGGCTGTGATATCAGCGACATGACCTCCTTGAGCCAGTGACAAAAACGAACTACTGTGTTGAGGTAGAATTCCTCAACCATATTAGCATCATATTTCTCGGCGGTGTGGCTCCCAAGGCGGTAGAGGCCTTGTTGACGGATTCTTGAAACGACGACCTCCATGGCATCAACGTCATCACCTTCAGCGTGAATACATTCCAGCACAACAGGTCTGGAGAAGATCCGTCCATCGATGAAGTTGAGTGACTTCTTGAGAGAGGTGGAAGATGTCTGGGTAGACGCCATTGATGATTTCTCAAGTAATTGGTGAAAAAGATTCAAGAAAAATATGCAGTAAACACAGAAAAAAACTTGTAGCCTGAATGCTCGAGTGCTCCTAAAATATGCAGAAGGCATAAAGAGTCTCAAATGGCATTTACAGTCCTTTTATAGTAGGCGGCGAAGAAGGGTTTTCAGAGAACGAATGGTCAGATTTAAGGGATTGGAACCGGTGTTTAAAATGAACGGTTACGATGGACTGAGTGTAACTGGTACACTTATCCATTGAATTTTAAAATAGGAGCGGGTCCCACTTTTGATATTTCATATTACCCTTAATGCCTGAAACGGCGGTATTAAATATTAAACAATTTGAAAACATCACGGCTTTTGGGATTCGATTGTCCAGATGTCGTGTAAGGCATTTAATGTAAAAGTCGTTTGACATGAAAATAGAGCACGTGGACAAAAATTGTTTTAAAATAAAATATTATAATATATAGTGAATCGAATTGCCATAGTATGTGCTGTATCCGCGACGATACAGCGTTCCCCATTAAAAGATACATATATGTTTTAATTCCATACAGCAACTTTTGGATTAATGCTGTATTCATGTGTCATACTGTATTCCCCCTTAATTATTGCACACGTCAGCTGTAGGATGATTCATATTGCTTTGTTCCCTACAAAGGTCATTGAAGGTTCCGAGTGTAGATAATTAATGGTGGATACAGTATTCTTGGGTCTTACAAAGATTCCCCTCAATTGTTGAGTAAAACAAGAAATACTTACAGGAGTCAGCCGTAGCAATCCTAATTCTTGTCAAGCATGTTGAATCTTGTCAGACGAGAGGCTTGGTGAAAATGTCGGCCAACTGAATATCTGTATGAACTTTTTCCAGCCGAACATCCTTGTTCTCGACATGATTCCTAATGAAATGATTCTTCATGTGGATATGCTTAGTGCGCGAGTGCAATACAAGGTTGTGCGTTATTGGAATTGCGCTCGTGCTATCACACATGATTGGCGTTTCCTTGGCTTCAATCCCATAGTGCGACAACTGTTGTTGCATCCAAAGGATCTGCATACAGCAACTACCAGCAGCATAGTATTCTGATTCAGCCGTGGAAAGTGAGTTTGCCAATTACTTCTTACTGAACCAAGACACAAGTCTAGGTCCAAGAAAGTGACAAGTTCCACTTGTACACTTCCTATCTAGCTTGCAGCCTCCGAGATCCGAGTCGCTGTAGCCAACTAAATCGAATCCGCCTTCTTTAGGATACCACAGTCCTATATCGACTATTCCTTTAATATACTTCAGGATTCGTTTAGCTGTATTGAAGTGTGATTCTTTGGGTGTTACTTGATATCTCGCACACACTCCTACAACAAACTGGATATCGGGCCCGCTAGCCGTTAGGTATAGGAGAGAGCCAATAAGCTTCCTGTAGAGTGATTGGTCAACCGGCTTTATGGCTTCATCA
Source organism: Orobanche coerulescens (assembly GCA_033398695.1). NCBI lineage: Eukaryota > Viridiplantae > Streptophyta > Magnoliopsida > Lamiales > Orobanchaceae > Orobanche > Orobanche coerulescens. The sequence goes on along the minus strand of CM065815.1, from coordinate 114,756,869 downwards.
GCACTAATTTGCACGGAAGTGCTCATAGGGGTTGACGAGGATTTGGAAGTATTCATTCCAAATTTGTTGAGAAGCTCCTTGTTGTATTTTTCCTGGTTGATGAATATCCCTGTAGGCAACTGCTTTACCTGCAAACCTAGGAAATAACTAAGTTCTCCCATCATACTCATTTCAAATTTACTTTGCATGAGATGAGAGAACCTTTGACATAAAGCAAGGTTAGTTGAACCAAATATAATGTCATCTACATAAATTTGAACCATTAGAAGGTCATCGCCTTCCTGTATTTTGAACAAGGTCTTGTCCACAACACCTTTCTCAAATCCATTATTGGTTAGATACTGGGAAAGGGTCTCATACCATGCTCTAGGGGCTTGCTTAAGTCCATACAATGCTTTCCTCAGCCTGTATACTAGGTCTACGCCATCTGTGTTGGCAAACCCTGGTGGTTGTTCAACATAAACTTCTTCGGCAAGGTCTCCATTTAGGAATGCACTTTTGACGTCCATTTGGTATATAATGAAGCTCTTATGGGTGGCAAAGGCTAAAAATATCGTAATAGCTTCTAGTCTGGCTACAGGGGCAAACGTCTCATCGTAGTCTATGCCTTCTTCCTGTCTATAGCCTTGTGCGACTAGTCTGGATTTGTTCCTTATAATTAGGCCATTTCGATCCTTCTTGTTTCTAAATACCCATTTGGTTCCAATAACTGATTGATGCGTAGGTCTGGGTACAAGATACCATACATTATTTCTTTCGAAATCGTTAAGCTCTTCTTCCATAGATGTTATCCAATGAGAATTATTGAGAGCTTCTATGGTAGAAACAGGTTCGGACTGGGCAAAGAATACAGCAATAGTGCACATATTGAGTCTTCTAAGCTCGAATAGTGGTTCTTCTTGTGCACACAGTACATTTCCTTGTGTACTCTGTATTCTCCTACGGGTAGAAACACCAGCATTAATGTTTCCAATGATCAGCTCTTGCGGGTGATCTCTCAACCATCTTCGGTCGAGTTCTAATTCGGGGTCCCGTACTGTATCTTGAGTTGCTGTAGTTTTGGCTTCAGCTTGTACAACATCGGCTTCATCTACGTCGATTCTTACAGCTGCGGGGTTGATTTCTAAGTCAACAACAGGTTCTATGGGAGTTGGTGGATCTAAAATGGAAAGTTGTTGGATGTTCTGAGTAACAGCTTCTACTCCTGTAGGGTCATGGTGAGGTTCGTCGAACACTACATGAACTCATTCCTCGATCGTCAGCTTCCTTTTATTGAAGATCCTGTAAGCTTTGCTGATGGAGGAATATCCTACAAATATTCCTTCATCCGACTTCTCATCGAAGGTTCTAAGTTGATCCTTCCCATTGTTCAACACATAGCACCTACATCCAAAGATGTGAAAATACGAAACTAACGGAGTTTTGTTGTTCCATACCTCGTATGCTGTTTTGTTGTGGTGCTTGTTGACGATACAACGGTTTTGAGTGTAGCATGCTGTATTGGTTGCTTCACCCCAGAAATGCTGTGGCAATTTGCTTGCGGCAATCATTGTCCTTGTTGCTTCCTTCAGCGTCCTATTCTTTCGCTCGACAACACCATTTTGTTGAGGTGTACGGGCAACCGAGTAATTGTACTGTATCCCATTTTCCGAACAGTATTGATCTATAAAGTGGTTAGTAAATTTTGTACCTCTGTCGGAACGAATGGACACGATACTCGATCCTTTTTCATTTTGAAGCTTTCTCAGGAGATCGGGCAGCTTTGATGTTGTTTCCTTCTTCTTGCTTAGGAAAATTGTCCAAGCATACCTGGAGTAATCATCAACAACAACGAGACAGTATTTCTTACCTCCCAAACTTACCGGGTCTACAGGACCATAGAGATCCATGTGTAGCATTTCCAACACTCTGTGGGTTGAAAGGTAGGATTTGCTCTTCAGGGTGGACTTGATTTGCTTGCCTTTTTGACATGGTCCCCAGACACTGCCTTTTTGGAATGATACATTCGGCAATCCTCTAACCAGTCCCTGTCTTGAGAGATTGTTTATCATCTTGAAGTTGACGTGTGACATCCTCTTGTGCCATAACTAGCTTAGATATACAGTGCCTTTGGAAACTAAACAAGGAATTGTGGAGCTCGTAGGCATCCAGTCAGCAATATACATATTACCTGATCTGTTTCCTGTGAGCACAACTTCTTTGGTCAGGATGTTCTTGACTCTACAGTGATCTATATAGAATTTCACCGAGAACTGTTTGTCACAGAACTAGCTAATAGTAAGTAGATTGTACTGTAAGCCTTCAACATGAGCTACATTGGTGACTTTGAATTTTCCGACAAGAAGGTTTCCTTTTCCTCTTGTTCTTCCTTTAGATTTATCACCGAAGCGCACTTTTGGACCGCGACCTTCTACGAAATCTGATAGCTTACTTCTATCTCCTGTCATGTGCCGGGAACATCCACTGTCGAAGTACCATATGTCCTTCTCCAAAATGTCCTGTAGCACACAAATTAGGTAGATTTAGGTCCCCTTTGATTGTTGGGTCCGTGAATGTTAGTGCCTTTTGGTACCCAAATTTTCCTGACAGCAATTGGCTTACTGTAGGTTTCATTTGGTATAGATTTGAGGTATCTACGTGGGGCATGTACGTAGTTACTGTATCCATGATAATCATTATGCATGTAAAAATCAGGGTTATTATTATTAATTCAGTACTTATGCCGTCTCGGAGGTGGAGCCATTTTTGTTTGGCCTTACAGCTTGCCTTCTGGGTTTCCAGTTAGTTTCCCAAAGCTGTTGTCGATGTTGTGTGGACAGCTGCTTTCTTGATGGATAATGAGGCTCCTGTATCCAGTACCTAGGCATGCTGTACTGAAAGTACTGCCATGCGGGCCTTTGGTATTTGGATACAGCCTTCTTTCTGAACGGCTGTTGGCACTGTTGATATGCTCGGGGAGCATGCTGTTACATGCGCCTTACAGGTTGAAATGGCTTATGATTTCACTGTCTCGAATAGGATTGCGGGGGCGGAATGGTAGCCTTTGCTTTTCACGGAGCAGCAGGTTCCTTCACAGGACTAGGAGTTTCTTCCGATACAGGAATGTGTTCCACACTCTTGACGAACACAATACTAGTTTTCCCTTTGTTGGAAAATGAGTTGTATCCTAAGCCACTTTTATCATGAGCATGTTGCCCAGTGCTTAGAATTTCTTCCATTCTTTTAGATGATTTCTCGAAAGATTTCAGAATGGTCTCAAGTTCGCTTTCTCATTTTTCGAGAGTATTAAATTTTGCTTGAAGTAGAACAAAATCATTTGTATTGCTTCCATTTTGAGACTTAGTCTCACTTAGTTCATGAGTAAGTTGATGATTGCTCTCCACGAGTTTCTCATGCTCGACCTTGCTATTTTCACAATCAATTGACATATTTTCATAGTTTATCTTCAGCAAGTGGTTTTCTTCTTTCAGCTCTATGTTGGAATGTTGAAGCTGAATGTTTTCATTTTTCAAAGTCTCGTGGGATTTTTGAATATTCTTAAATTCATTCATCATGTTTTGGAAAGTATGCGATGCGTTTACTGGAATAATTGAGGTTGAGCTTACCTCATCATTGCTATCTTCTTCTTCCGGAATGTCCTTTGCCATAAAGCACATATATGCCTTATCTTCGAATTCATTGTCAGATGAGTCACTTTTAGTGACTACCTGAAGACATTCTTGGGATTTGGATGGTGTGGGGGAGGCTTCTGATTCTCCTATCAGTGCCTTGAGCTTGTTTTTCCAAGCACGTCTTCGTTCATCCCTCTCTTGTTGCTCAGCTTCCGGCAACCTTTGAACTTTGGGATGAGGACATTTGTTTGCATAATGTCCTAGTTTCCTGCAATTATAGCACAGGTTACCGTCGCCAGAGGAAGTTTCTGTACTTACCTTGTGAACAGGCTTGGGCCTGCAGGGAGTCTTTCCAGACTGCTTGATGAACTTTTTGAACTTGTGCATGAGGAGCGCCATTTCATCTTGTGACAGGATATCGTCGTCGCTGTCAGCATTCTTGTAATTTGGCTTTGATGGGATGGGCATGCCGTGTCGACGGTTGGATACAGCAACTAAGGCTGTAGTCCTAGCGGGAGATTCTTCAGCTTTCTCTCTCCTGTCTATATCGTACTCAAATGCTTTGAGGTCAGAAAAAAGATCAAAAGTAGATATTTCACTAAGATTACATGACACACGCATAGCTGTGGTCTTAATGTCCCATCGGGCAGGGAGAGATCTGAAAATATTTAGGTTTTTCTCCCTTTGAGTATAAATTTTGCCCAAAGCTTCAAGTTCACCAACAATTCCAGTGAATCTGAGGTCAAGTTCCTCAAGTGTTTCAGTTGGTTTCATTTCAAAAGATTCAAATTGCTGAGTTAATTTGGAAATCTTGTTTTCTTTTGAGAGCTCAGTTCCCTCACAAATCAACTTGAGTTTATCCCAGATACCCTTGGCTGATTTACAGCTCTTTACCTTAGAGAATGTGCTTTTGTCGAGGGTGACAAACAGTGCATTCGTCGCAACATTGTCGAGGTTGGCGTGTTTTCTTTCGTCAGAAGTCCATTGTTCGCGCTCTTTTTCAAGCATCTCAGCATGAGCTTGGCCTTCAATCCTAGGGGCTGGATTTACCTTCATTATCTTGATGGGGCCATCCTGTATAACAAAAATCATCTCTTCGTGCATTGCTGCAAGCTGAGCCTCCATCCTGATTCTCCAATCATCAAACTCATTAATAGAGAACATAGGAACTTTGTTGATCATTGATGTATCCATATGAGAATGTAGGAATGAAAAAGAATGTTTTAAAAAATAAGTGATTTCGGATCTGATTCGGTTAAAAATACGACTTATTCTTTTTAGAATCAACCGCTCTGATACAACTTGTTGGCCACTGAGTATACTGGATACAGATTGGAAAGTTTTTTAAACAACAAGCTGTACGGTTTTTAAATCTGAGTGCATAGCGGAAGTCTTCAATACAGTAATTTGCTGAGGATACAGCAACTCGGTGTGCAGTGTATACTTAAATAATCATAATTAATAAAATAATAAAGGCAGAAGGTAAATAACACAATATTTAAAGTGGTTCGAGGTAAACCCCTCTACGTCCACTGGTCCTCCACACAGGAGTAAAAAGTTTATTATAATTACTGCGTACACAACTACGTAATTATAACCAAACCTAATCGATATATCGTTCACATAGATTGATATAAAGATCTTAGCTTTCAACCGTTCACACAGATTGGTTTGAGCTAACACGTGACTGGCTTCTTCACACGCAGTTCTGAAGCTTCATCTTCTTCAATGCAAGTCCGTCACACACAGTTCGGGAATAGCAAGGTTTCTCAGTCCACACAGGGCTGATGGGTTTGTTCAAGGGTGAGAACAATATTTGAACAACACCTTGACTTTATGAGCTTATAGCTGATGATGTGTTGTTCAGGGTTTGAGCACTGTATATCTCTTCTATCAGAATAGCAGAAAGGTTAGGGAGATATATTTTGCTCTGAATATTCTTGTAAGCACTTGTTCGTTTGTAAGTCGTGTGTATGTATGTATATGTCTCTATATCAGTTCAGTAGTTGATCTTCAAACTCTCGAGATATATATATAGCCTCGGAAATATATCCGTTGAGCAAGATTCTGCGACAACTTGATATTTGAATGAGATCCCGATATTGCGGGATTTGAAGATCTTCTGATGAGTATTTAAATACTTTATCCTTTAGTATTTAAATACTTCTTTATCAAACGGGACTTGACTTCTAGAGAATACTGAAGATTCATTCTTGTCCTGTTTGAGGGCTGTATGGAAGGATTGCTGAATTGATATTTCGAGATAGCTTCCATACTTAGCTTTGCGGGACTCTTTGCTGTATGATAGATTTGCTGTATGGTTGGGACTGCGAGAAGTCTTCGATACAGGTTTATACTTGATCAGCTTTTCGATACAACTATTGGCGGTATTCAGAATTTGGCATATTGTCAAAATAGTCTGACAATACGACCGATACAGGGATTGTTTATCCCAACAACTTCGATACATGGTTTTTGTTATCCCAACAACAATATTTCCGGATTCCAAATTTTTTATCATGATTCGTATTTCATCAAGAACATACGAATTCTACCGCTACAATCAACATGACCTAACGAATGTTCGATCTTCATATCTATAAATACCGATACTTCAATATACGACAGTCTTGCTATGTTCTATTTATCAAGAGTTCCTCAAGAACACTAAGTGATTCGAAATCATGTATTATCATATTCTTCAATATACACTTCTTATAACATTAAGATTCATATCAACACCACTATAATCATCATCATATGAATCAAATACGGATAACAATACCAAGAATCCGAAATCAAGGTGTAGAGTTCAACAACATACCTCAAGAACATGAACAACACTATCAAACACATCAAGGATCAACCATATCTTCATATACAAGCCTCAAATCCATGTTTCCAAGCTTATATCCAAGTTTGAAGAGGTTTATCTTCACTACCATACTCAGAGGGACGAATTTTGGAGGAAGGAATGGGTTTGTTCTCTTGAAGAAATGAGAAACCAATCCTTAATTTATAATTTGCAGTGCTCATTACGTACGTTACCAATCCACATTAACGTACGTAATGCTCCGTACGTACGCTACATGTCCTTCATAGCGTATGTAACATCATTCCAGAACTCATAGGCCATAACGTACGTAATACATACGTTGACTTGCTAGAGTGCATATCCATTTAGCGTACGTAATGGGTAGTCCATAACATACGTAATACACGACATTGACTCGCCCGCCCACGTTCTGTGCCGAAAGCTGCCGACCACGGGACCTACTTGTCGGCTATAGCTTGATCCTGTTCGATTCTCTTCATAACGTATATTATGAACTCTACATAACGTACGTTACGTTTGTATCATTGCGCACGTAAGCTCCTATGATCAACGTACGCTACGCTTGACAAAGTCCTCTCTGATCAGCCAACTATATCTCACTTGATACTTTAACGTACGTAAAGACCTCATGTTAACGTACGTAACTGTTGGGGATTAACGTACGTCAGCTCATATGATTAATGTACGTTATGGCTTCTATACTTAGCCGTTTACACTAATCTTGATCGTCATCTCAATATACCTAATACGTATACACGACACACTATATCCTCAACTGCAATTGTCAAGCAAGTACGACAATTAAACCAATACAGACACCTCAGTCCTTCATTTATTTTATCCATACTGTACAGATTCCACACTGTACAACATAGATCGGATAAAATAACGTTAAACAACAATAGTAGAAATTCCGGATATTACATACTACACCACATAAAATAAGTTTCGTCCTCAAAACTTGTAATCATAAAACAAACAAACTGTTCAACCAAAATATCCCGAAACCATCACGACAACGATCAATCATCATCATTAACGAATAACCAAAACAGTATACTTACAAATGCGCAAAGTCGACGGTCTTCTGAGATACTAGCAAATGACTCCACTTCAAAGTCTCAATACGCTTACAGTCACAATTCCATGAGTCTCCACAAAATATATCATTTCGGATGAAATCATCTATCCATGTCAAATCCTGTTTGCCTGATTATACAGTCAAGTCCCAATCCAAAGGTCAAAACACAATCGAGTATATCATCAACATGATAAACTCTAATATGACCATCCAAAGGTCAAAACACAACCGAGTATATCAATATGATAAATTCCAATATCAACAACGAACGATCAACGATAATCAAGAATACCCTCACAAGGTAAGTTCCAACACAATCAATACAGAACCACTGAGACAGATATACGGACGAATAAAATTCTCAAAACTTTACACGAATCACATGCAGTGGATCTCAAAGAGACACACCAGACTAGTGAACATACCCCTCGGCATACGAACAACCAATCACAAACCGACGAATATACCCAATCATACATGGAGCGGGAATGACGGATCAATATCCAAAACAACCATCTTGGGGTCACCATCCCCAAATATACACTTATAAACACTATGGTAAAATCGCGCTACTACCACACCAATAGAGCCACATAGCGCATATGTCCCGGTTTCACAAAATCTAAAGTTCCAAAATTACATTTTGTACACGAATCTACAACACGCAACATATTGCTCTTATCTAACCATCTAACCAATCAACCCTGGATAACCAAACTACCATACTAAAGGTCTAATCTCTTTTCATTGCACCATTGATGTGTCATCCAGTTTGTGAGTCTCGTTCAGAACTTCACCATGATATGCACTATGTACTAAATGTGTATGTATATCAATCATGTTTTCAAAACCAGTTTGAAATCATATAGTCTCGTCAAGAAGACAAATTTTCGAAAGTTTTTTCAAAAATTTCAAAACTCAAAACATAAATTTTCGTATGACCACGAAATCAATTTCCAAAAAATTAAATTGGCTAGCTTGTGCCAAGTTCTCGATGAAAATTCTTTTTGAATACATATGATTAAATAAAATGGAATTATGCAAATACTTGACCACATCCATACTCCTGTATACCAGTACGACTTGTCACCAAATCCACTGACATTCCATCAGAAAACCACACAATAGAGTTCCACAATCTCAATGTATAGACCCCGACAAAAACTCCTTTTCCACATATGACTCGCAACGTCAACCATTAACCTATCCTGGATCACCTCAACCATGCTATAACAAAACATTGAATAATCTATAAATCAAACACAATGAAAGACTACCCGAGAAGTTTCATTTGAATAGGTAAACCAATACCCCAAAAGGCAGTAATAAAATAGATAAACGATTGGTAAACTGCTTTATAAATCTCGGGAGTTCTTTTGAAAACAAAAAAGCCTTTTAGAAACATTAGGGTCTCAGAGCAATCCCGTTCAACATTACAAGAAGTTTAAAAGTAGAAAGCCCTTTTGGACCCCAAGTCCTGAGGTTTAAAACTATTTCAAAATCGATTGTGTCTCGGCCCAAAATCAATTTCCGTAAAACATCCGTGAAACATTCATTTTGAAAAGTATCATTTCCAAATGCTCAAAAACAGTTTCATATATCTCAAAATGAACTAACATGACTACATGTTCTCCTCATAAATCCACAATCTTTCTCCAGAATACACAACTTTGTTCCAAAATTTAACCGACATATTGATTTCCAAAATCATAGCTTCTTAAGATCATCTATCTTGTCCCAACTTTGTCACCTCATACTGTGACGCATAATATCTTTCTGAATCTCAAAACATATCAACTTAGAATGGCAATAAATCTAAATGAAATTAAAAAATCCAAATACTTACAGATCGTGAAGCCGATGATTCCCCGTGATACTGGCACATGTCTCAACTCTAGAAAATACTCGACACAGATATTTTCAAAACACACATTTTGCAAACTCAGTTCAACTTGAGAACACAACACATCTCTATCCGAAGAAACACGTTAATATCATTTGGAAAAGTTTACAACAACCCCAATACCACACTGGTAAATCACATAACGCACAAGCCCGAGTAAACAACAAAACCTAAGGCTCTAGAATTCGTCAATCGACAACTCGAATGACGCAACAAAAGCATGACTCGACTCGACTCGACCCGACTGCCTAGGTTTTCTCAACCTAAGTTCCGATGCCATATTCTGTAACACCCCCAGAGTCATCCAGGAATATTACAGCGCCGTGGGCCCCGAGACGGAACCCACAAGGCTAAAATACATTTTCGTAAACATTTACAAATGCCCAAGAGGCTAACGACGGTACTATATTTTAAAAACATTCGAAGACTTAATAAAATCCATTTATCAAAACCGTCGTAAAAATCTCATTTGAAACCACAAGGCCCGAAATACCAAAACTCAGCTATCGCTTACACGTACTGACAAAATAGTTTAGAAAATAATTTTCAAAGTAACTTAAGTTAACAGATAACGAAAGGTCATTCAAGAATACTCATGCAGCGGAACGGACAAACAATTAAAAAAATACTCTAGCAGCGGAATACAACAACTGATCAGGAAGCTCAATACACAAATACATGCCCTAGCCAGTATCCTCCGGGAAGCTCATCTCTTCACGACCGTTACAAGCTTGATATCCCAAGAACCTTGAAATAAAGCCCACGATGGGATCATCCATAATACTCAACAATGATAACGATCACATCACATTAATAATTACATAGCAATGAAAATACTAAGTAAGAATACTACCAATGTATCTTACCGTCATAACCTTACAAATTCGTGATAATCCTTACCCAAGTAATCCTTACCAAAATTCACATTTCGTATCCTCAATAACTTAATAAACTCATACCCAAACATCTGTACTATACCCCAAGCAATATCCAAGGTTCTCAAAACATCATAACTCACTGATACGAAATATACCAACTCTGACCAATTCAATCCATCAGATATCATTATCAAATCTCAAGACGAAAATCGATTGTCCATCAAAGACAAATACCAAAAAGGAAATACGGAACATACGTCAGGATACGCAATGCCATGATGAATCACGTCAGTCTAATCCGAGATCAGATCACTACAACATACGGACATGGTCCTAACACAAGACCTACAAATGCATACTCGTATGACAACGTCAATATGCTCACATCAATAACAACATTATATACTTATGGAAATCCGCTGATCCAGTGTACACAGCATAGATCCCAAGACAATCCTGATAGATCAACACGAGGTGGATAACCCATAATATACGTATGCACAACAACAACTCCTGGTAATCCAACGATCCAACACACACAGCTATAGATACCCATGATGATCCCGTCGGACCAACACATGGTGGAAATACCTGTCCAGCGATCTAGCGCACACAACATAGATACCCAAGATGATCCCGTCGGACCAACACGAGGTGGACATACGACAACAATGCACATATGCATATTAACAACAATACACAAATGCATGACAACAACAATACACAATGTATCACAATATGATCGACACAAAATGACAAAAATGATTAGAGTACATGCCCCGAGTCCTTCGAGAGCAATCTCGATGTCCAAACCATTACCAACCACTATTCTCAATACTTGACGGTCCAAAATGTCACGGACTGTAGATAATTCATATCTTTGTCTTTATCACAATGTATCTTCGATACCCATGTATACCAATAACAAAAGTAAATCATATATATTATGATTTAAATTCCCAAAATCCAAAAATAACTTACAATCCCAAATCTCCTGTGTTCACAATTATAATCATTGCAATACGAATTATAAACGAATGAAACGGAAACCATTCATTAAATATTATAAACTGAGCAAGTAATATACTTACCTCAATACCGACACGACGATGATGAAGCCCGTTACCAATCCCATTGCCTTCATCTACGAGCTCCTCGGCCCTAACCAAAGCAATTTACGAACATTCTCGAACACAACTGCAGCACACTTTTCTAGTCGCCGATTATAACCAACTATCAATAATCACAACTAATTGAAGTAATCAATTAACACACATTCAATAATAATCAATTCCTGATATAACCAATCAATTAAACTCAACGGCTCAACAATTCCTCGATCATATACAAAACCAAATAGTATAACTCAAACCATCACGAACTCATATCCATAATACGAACCGAAATCTGATAATCGTTATTAACAATCAATATAACCATTCAACAAACCCAACGATTTTACAATATCTCGATTGAACACAAGTCCGAACAATCCAACTCAAATAATTATGAATTCACAACCACAATACGATTATAGATACGAATATAAAGAAAATCATATTCGATGATCAATCACAATCTTTCCGGATTCTAAATTGTTTATCGGGATTCGTATTTCATCAAGAACGTACAAATTCTACCACTACAATCAACATGTCCTAACGAATGTTCGATCTCCATATCTAAAAATACGGATAATTCAACATACGACTGTCTTGCTATGTTCTATTTATCAAGAGTTCCTCAAGAACACTAAGTGATTCGAAATCATGTATTATCATATTCTTCAATATACACTTCTTATAACATTAATAATCATATCAACACCACTATAATCATCATCATATGAATCAAATACGGATAACAATACCAAGAATCCGAAATCAAGGTGTAGAGTTCAACAACATACCTCAAGAACATGAACAACACTATCAAACACATCAAGGATCAACCATATCTTCATATACAAGCCTCAAATCCATGTTTCCAAGCTTATATCCAAGATTGAAGAGGTTTATCTTCACTACCATACTCAGAAGAACGAATTTTGGAGGAAGGAATGGTTTTGTTCTCGAGAAGAAATGAGAAACCGATCCTTAATTTATAATCTGCAGCGCTCATTACGTGCGTTACCAATCCACATTAACGTACATAATGCTCCTTACATACGATACAGGTCCTTCATAGTGTAATATACTGGATTTTCAGTATAATTTTTTCGCATTATTTTATCTGAGATATATTGGACAACATGGTAATTGTACAGTATGCGTAAAATAATTTGAGAACTGAGACATTTGTATTTGTATAATGGACGAGATTGGTTGACAGTTATAATTGAGGATATCGTGTATCAGGTTGTTTTAATTTTGATATCGGGTATATCGTATGATAATGTTATTGAATTGAGTATATGTATTCAGTATGCCGTATGTTCGTATTCTGTATGTTGAGAAGTTGGACAAGAATAGCTGAATATGGCTAAGTACAGCTACGTTAGCGCACGCAATGATGTATACTTAGCGCACGCTAAGAGATTTGAATTACGTACGCTAAGAAGGACCCCTAACGTACGTAATATATTCTGGATAAGGTTTGGAAGGTGGCCGACAGGTAGTCCCAGACTGATTATTATCGACATTTAGTGTACACGAAGCATAATTGAGTAGCGCACGCTAAATGTAGATCGGACAAAGGAATCTTTGCTTTATCAGGCTATTTTCAGCGCATGTTCCGATAAGGTCAACGGATGTTTGCTATGAAGGACTAGCGCACGCTAAATCCTAAGGTTAGCGTACGCTAATTTCAGATCGGTCAGAGGGAATCCCGGTAATCGCAGGTGCTTTCGGAATGTGGGGGCATGGGCATCTTCGAGATAGGTGCAGACTGCAGTAAGTCAACCACGATTTGCGCACGCTTTGGAGACTTGCGTACGCTAAATAGAGTTTTTACGTACGTTATTGCATGGGCATTACGTATGCAAACCACTATGCGAAGCAAGGCAATAGCCTCTGGACCCCGATAGCACACGCTAACAAGGTAAGTTAGTACACGCTAAGCATGTTAACGTACGCTAAATGAAGATGTAGCGCACGCTAATAATGGTCAGTATATATATGATTGTCGATGTGAACTATGTTCATTTCGGCCATTCTTTCCCTTATTTCGATAGAGAGAAGTTTGAGGTTCAAAACACTTGATTTGATTGTCATTCACAACATTGGAGCTTTGAAGTGATTGGAAACGGATTCAACCTTGGGATTCAATCCATTCCTTCAAAGAGGTAATAACTCTTCACTTTGGGATTTCGTTTTGGATTGTATATGATGTTCTTGAGTTGATAATCGTCATGTATATGAGCTGATGAGTAAATGATTATGAGATAGATTACTGAGTTATGTTGATGATATTGTTGATATGCGGATATTGATATGATTCGTGTGGTTCTGAATGGTGTTCTTCTTCTTCAAGAGATATGTTGGTTAATATCTCCCTTCATTTCGGATTTTTGATGTTGTTGTTTTTGTTTACTTCGTATGATGATGAACATGCAAGTGATTATGAACCTTGGTGTATATGATATGATTAAGAAGATTATATGTTGAAATGTTCGTGGAAATAAGATTTGGACACTTGTTTGGAAAGTAATGTGTATAAAGTTCGACTTTGGAAAAATCAGCACCAATTCTTGAAAACTCCAAAAATTCTGAAACATAAAAGTATAATAAAGCATCGAGTTATCTTTCTAATGGTTCAAACGGTGAGTTAATCGGAGTCTGGATGAGTGAGTTATGCTCAAAATTGTAAAAACTATACTGTCTGTATTCTGAGAATAGGTAGCACAAGCTATTGATGAAGTTAGCGTACGCTAACATGCCTAGACGTATAAAAATGTAAAGCAGTCGGGAATTTCATTTCTCAACCCTTCTTGTACGATCCCCTTTCATCCTAAATCACCCAAACTCGGTTTTTAACCCCTAAACCTCAGATTTTGAGTTGGTTTATCAAGCGATAACGTCTAGGAAAGCTTGGAACAAGGATTATAAAATCATTCTTGATTCTTTTGTCGGATTTAAGGTAATTGGCTTGAACTCTAATATTTTGGGATGTTTGAGATTCTTGATATATTTGGGTTGTTTAGTTCGTATAGATGGCTAGAATCATATAATGTCGAAGGATATATATATATGTTTGTGATTGTTTTCTTTGTGTTCTTGATGTGGTTGGTGTTTATTGATTGATGATTCAAATATACCTTTGAATTATGCCTTCAAGGTGTTTGATTGAAGTTTTGAAAGAGAAATTGATTGGAATGTTTTGGTTAAGTTTGTATACTCGCCTTATCGAATCAATATATGGACTTTGCGGAATCATGGGAATGAATTCGTAATTGTTTGAGTTAGATTGTTTGGACTTGTGTTTAATCAAGAAATTTTGGAATCGTTGGGTTTGTGGATTGGTTATATCAGTTATTGATTATTATCGAATGTCTGTTAATCGGCTATTGCAAAAGGTTGCGATAATTGATCATTGATTTTGACTGTTGTGTTGCGGTTGAGGTTGAAGAGTTCATAGATCGCTTTTGGTCGGGGCTGAGGAGCTCGTGAACGAAGACAATGGGATTGGTAACGGCTTCGTGGTATCGGTATCGAGGCAAGTTTATACTTGTCTAGTTATAATATTTAATGAATGATTTCACTTTCATTTCATTTATAGTTCATATAACAATGATATTATAAGTGTAAATTGTCGGGATGATGGTTTGTTAGTGGAAAGGATATTGTCTTTGGCTTTGAGGTAATTTAAGCATTGTTCAGTTATGAGGATAATTAGTATGTTGAGTTGTTGTATATGTTGAGGTTTCGTATAATGAGATTCGTATTGGTTGTTCGATGAGGGATGTTGATCCCAGGACGGTAGTGTTGAGATTGTTGCTCGCATTAGTCATTCTTTGGGGATTGTGATCCCAGGATGTTTGTTTTGGATAATGTCGGTCGTGTCTATCTTTCATTATCCGTGTGTCATTGTTCACTTCGGTGAGTCTTTTGATCCTTATTGGATATGTGATTCCTTGAGTTTCGTTGTCATGTTGCATCGTGACATATCTGGAGTCATATATGCGTGCCGATTGGTTATGTGTAGGATTTTCAGGGCGGGCATGTATAGTCATGTGATGGGTTCATGCCCTCACAT
Source organism: Orobanche coerulescens (assembly GCA_033398695.1). NCBI lineage: Eukaryota > Viridiplantae > Streptophyta > Magnoliopsida > Lamiales > Orobanchaceae > Orobanche > Orobanche coerulescens. Next base: position 114,741,367 of record CM065815.1, on the reverse strand, counting down.
TGATCTGTGCACACGAGACGTACTTCGTGAGACTGATTAAGTACAAGACCACATGTGTATTTGATCAATACCCGGGGTGGCTTGTGCATGGACACATTTCTGGATCGGGCATACTGTGACATCCATCTTTGAGCCATAACGATTGGTCGTTCATCCTCCATTTATGGTTGGGTATGTTCGACGGTTTGCGACTGGTTGTTTATACGCCCGAGGGGTATGTCCGACAATCGGGGTTATTTCTTTGTTGATCCTTTGTTAATCGTGTTGGAGTGTATCATGTTGATGGTATTCTCGGTTATCGATGATCCTTTGTTGATCATGTTGGAGTTTATCATGTTAATGGTATTCTCGATTATCATTGATCCTTTGTTGATCATGTTGGAGTTTATCATGTTGATAGTATTCTCGATTATTGTGGATCTTTCATTGGTAGCATTGGAGTTTATCATGTCGATGATATTCTTGGTTGATTTATTGGTTGATCATTGTTATTGATCGTATGAGCGTTCGGACTTTGTGTTGATGTTTTGGGACTTGTTGTCATTGTTTTTTGTGTTATTGGTTTTTATCCAGATTGAGATTTGACGGTGCAATTCGACGGACAGGATTTGGCACATATGGTTCATTATACACTTATGAGTTATGATGATGTTTTGAGGATTCTTGGTATTGTTTGAATACAGTACAGATGGTTGTAGTTGAGTTCATTTCGTCATTTGAGAATGCGAAATGTGGGTTATGGTAAGGATTGGTGTGATATGGATTGCTATGGACTGGTAAGGTTATGACGGTAAGATTAAATCGGTAGTATTCTTAATAGTAATTACATTGGTGTGTAATTATTTATGATGATGTGATCGTTATCATTGTTGAGTATTGTGGCTGGCCCCGTCATGGGCTTTATTTTTTAGGTACTTGGAGATCGAGCTAGTAGCGGTCGTGAAGAGATGAGCTTCCCGGGTGATACTGGCTATGGCATTGTTTTGGGAACCAAGTATTTTACTGTTGTTTTTTTGCTGCAAATGTATATTTTGAACTGTGTTTATATCCACTGCGTGTGTATTTTAAAATGGCTTTCCGGTATTTTTACGAACTCGTGTATAACTTTCAAAATGGCCCTTTTGGGTATCTCGTAAACTTAGATTATTTCGTGAAACCCTTTTTCCCTAAACTATTTTATCGGTACGTAAGTGGTGGCTTAACGTACATTTTAAAACTGTTGAATCTTGGCATTTTTGGCCTTTTGTTTTCAAATATAATTTAATGACGGTATTTGGAAAATAGATTTTTGGAGATTATTTGAGTATTTGCAAAATATTACCGTCTTAGCCTCCTTGGCGTGTTTGAAACATTTGCGAAAATGATTTTTAGCCTTGTGGGTTCCGTTGCGGGGCCCACGACGCTTTAATATCCCCGGATGGTTTTGTGGGCGTTACACATAGCGTACGTAACATCATTCGAGAACTCATTGTCTTGATTCGTTTGATCGCTTATGTACGTAATGCATAGGCCATAACGTACATAATACATACGTTGACTTGCTACAGTGCATATCCATTTAGCGTACGTAATGGGTAGTCCATAACGTACGTAATACACGACATTGACTTGCCCGCCCACGTTCTGTGCTGAAAGCTGCCGACTACGGGACCACTTGTTGGCCATATCCTGATCTTGTCCGATTCTCTTCATAACGTATGTTATGGACTCTACGTAATGTACGTTACGTTTGTATCTTAGCGTACATAAGCTCATATACTTAACGTACGCTACGCTTGACAATGTCCTCTCTGATCAGCCAACTATATCTCACCTGATACTTTAACGTACGTAAAGACCTCACATTATCGTACGTTACTGTTGGGGATTAACGTACGTAAGCTCATATGCTTAACGTACGTTATGGCTTCTATACTTACCATTTACACTGATCTTGCTCGTCATCTCAATATACCGAATACGTATACATGACACACTATATCCTCAACTGCAATTGTCGACCAAGTACGACAATTATACCAATACAGACATCTGAGTCCTTCATTTATTTTATCCATACTGTACAGATTCCACACTGTACAACATAGCTCGGATAAAATAACGTTAAACAACAGTATTAGAAATTCCGGATATTACATACTACACCACTTAAAATAAGTTTTGTCCTCGAAACTTGCAATCCGTCATAAAAAAACAAACCGTTCAACCAAAATATCCCGAAACCATCACGGCAACGATCAATCATCATCATTAACGAATAACCAAAACAGTATACTTACAAATGCGCAAAGTCGACGATCTACTGAGATACTAGCAAGTGACTCCACTTCAAAGTCTCAATACGCTTACAGTCACAATTCCATGAGTCTCCACAAAATATATCATCTTCGGATGAAATAATCTATCTGTGTCAAATTCTGTTTGCCTGACTATACAGTTAAGTCCCAATCCAAAGGTCAAAACACAATCGAGTATATCATCAATATGATAAACTCTAATATGACCATCCAAAGGTCAAAACATAACCGAGTATATCATCAGTATGATAAATTCCAATATCAACAACGAACGATCAATGATAATCGAGAATTCCATCACACGGTAAGTTCCAACACGATCAATACAGAACCACTGAGATAGATATACGGACGAATAAAATTCTCAAAAATTTACACCAATCATATGCAGTGGATCTCAAAGAAACACACCCGACTGGTGAACATACCCCTCGGCATACGAACAACCAATCACAAACCGATGAACATACCCAATCATACATGGAGTGGGAACGACCAATCAATATCCAAAACACCCATCCTGGGGTCACCATCCCCAAATCTACACTTACAAAGAAATCATTAAAAAAAATCACTATGGTAAAATTGCGCTACTACCACACCGATAGAGCCACATAGCGCATATGTCCCGGTTTCACAAAATTCAAAGTTCCAAAATTACATTCTGTACACGAATCTACAACACGCAGCATATTTCTCTTATCTAACCATCTAACCGATCATCCCTAGATAACCAAACTACCATACTAAAGTTCGAATCTCTTTTCATTGCACCATTGATGTGTCATCCATTTTGTGAGTCTCGTTCAGAACTTCACCATGATATGCACTATGTACTAAATGCGTATGTATATCAATCATATTTTCAAAAACCAGTTTGAAATCATATAGTCTCATCAAGAAGACAAATTTTCGAAATTTTTTTCAAAAATTTCAAAACTCAAAACATAAATTTTCGTATGACCACGAAATCAGTTTCCGAAAAATTAAATCGGCTAGCTTGTGTCAAGTTCTCGATGACAATTCTTTTTGAATAAATATAATTAAATAAAATGGAATTATGCAAATGCTTGACCACATCCATACTCATGTATACCAGTTCGGCTTGTCACCAAATCCACTGACATTCCATCGGAAAACCACACGATAGAGTTCCACAATCTCAATGTATAAACCCCGACAAAAACTCCTTTTCCACATATGACTCGCAACGTCAACCATTAACCCATCCTCAACCATGCTATGACAAAATATTGAATAATCAATAAATCAAACACAACGAAAGACTACCCGAGAAGTTTCATTTGAATAGGTAAACCATAACCCAGAAGGGCAGTAATAAAATAGATAAACGATTGGTAAAGTGTTTTACAAATCTCGGGAGTTCTTTTGAAAATAGAAAAGCTTATTAGAAACATTAGGGTCTCAGCGCAATACTGTTCCACATTACAAGAAGTTTAACAGTAGAAAGCCCTTTTGGAACCCAAGTCCTGAGTTTTAAAACTATTTAAAAATCGATTGGATCTCGGCCCAAAATCAATTTCCGTCAAACATATGTGAAACATTCATTTTGAAAAGTATCATTTTCAAATGCACAAAAACAGTTTCATATATCTCAAAATGAACTAACATGACCACATATTCTCCTCATAAATCCACAGTCTTTCTCCCGAATACACAACTCTGTTCCAAAATTTAACTGACATATTGATTTCCAAAATCATAGCTTCTTAAGATCATCAATCTTATCCCAACTCTGTCACCTCATACTGTGACACATAATATCTTTCTGAATCTCGAACATATCAACTTAGAACGGCAATAAATCTCAATGAATTCAAAAATCCAAATACTTACAGATCGTGAAGCCGATGATTCCCCGTGACGCTGGAACATGTCTCAACTCTAGAAAATACTCGACACAGATATTTTTAAAACACACATTTTGCAAACTCAGTTCAACTTGAGAACACAACACATCTCTATCCGAAGAAACACGTTAATATCATTTGGAAAACTGGTAAATCACATAACGCACAAGCCCGAGTGAACAACAAAACCCAGGGTTCTAGAATTCATCAATCGACAACTCGAATGACGCGACAAAAGCATGACTCGACTCGACCCAACTGCCTAGGTTTTCTCAACCTAAGCTCCGATACCATATTCTGTAACACCCCAGAGTCATCCAGAAATATTACAGCGCCGTGGGCCCCGAGACAGAACCCACAAGGCTAAAAGACATTTTTGTAAACATTTTAAAACGCCCAAGAGGCTAACGACGGTACTATCTTTTAAAAACATTCGAAGACTTAATAAAATCCGTTTATCAAAACCGTCGTAAAAAGGTACCTCCGTCTGTTGAAAAGTGCATATCTCTTGCGCAAAAGAGTATAGAGCAATTATTAGATAAATATACTCTTAATGAGATAAGAGTTATGAGTGAAGAGCCATCTCATGTTGACATACTTAAGGAATCACGAAAGACAACTATGAAAAAGATCCATGAAAAGAAGGATATTGTTGCGCGGAGAAATAATAGGATATCGGCAGTAGGTATTTTCATTACCTATAAATTCCACGTACACTAAATAGATTACCCCATATTATAATAATTGGTATTCGTATTTTTTCATGGAGCAGCTTACGGAGATATGAGTGATCCTACATATGCATGTGGATTTTGCAGTGCACTTATGTGGTTTGATGACAGGCTAAAAATCTCCATCGAGCAGTCCAGAATTTGGTTTGTGTTGTAGTCGTGGTAAAATACAGCTACATCTTCTCAAACAACATCCATGCCTGCTACGTGTTACAAAATAGGCATATTAAGAGTCGGAATTATATTGAGAACATATGTGCTTATAATATGATGTACGCTTTTACTTCGATGGGTGGGATCCAAGATAAATCAGTCAACAATGGACATGCTCCGTAAACATATAGGCTTGGTGGAAATAATTATCATCTACTCGGTAGTTTGTTACCTAAAGAAGGCGATTCTCCGATGTTTTCACAGCTATATACATATATATTGTGGAGAGGATGAAACTCAAGACAGAATGAATGTTGTCAGGTACTTATTCTCTTGGATCCATATTAATTCCACTACATGTGTATAGTTTTCTCAATATATTCTATAAATATTGTTAATTCTCATTGTACTATTATTTCATTTTGTAGATCAAAAGGTTCTGCTGCGATTGATCCATCAATTGTGGATGATCTAAGGAATATGATAGATGCCGAAAATCAAATTGCCATAGATTTTCGGATGTCTGCTGAAAGATTCAAGGAGAGCGCCAATATGGATGTACAGTTATGTCTCATAGGAAGGAGGTCACAAGATGGACACATGTATAATCTACCAACATATTTAGAAGTTGTTGTATTGATTGTTGGTATGTTGGAATATCACTATTAATTATCCATGATAAATATATATGACATAAGTAGTTTAATGTATTCTAAATAGTTTATTTTCTCAATAATGAGGAGACGATGAGTATGATATGGATCCCCGTTATATTGTATTGGAAAGAAAAAATGGTGACTTCCATAGAATTTCATAATGGCATCCAAGTTACCTTCCAGTGCAGTATCTCCTACTTTTTCCATATGGTGAGGATGGATACCATACGGAGATTGCCCACTCTGATAAGTCCAAAGGTGTCAGGCACACACTTACAATTAAGGAGTTTTTGTCTTTTAGAATCTTTGATCATTTCGATGAGGATCGGACAATATTACTCAGCAGAAAGTTATTCCAACAGTTTATAGTAGATGGCTATATGATGATGGAAGCACAGAGGCTTACTTTCATAATGATGAACCAACCATTATTCAGGTCTAATAAACATAAGTCACTTAATGATGCTATTCGAACAAGTAATATTGATCCAGCCGACCCCACAAGAAATGTTGGTAAATGCTTTGTATTGCCATCTTCTTTTGTCGGAGGTCCTAGATATATGGTCCAGAACTTCCAAGACACTATGGCCATCTTCAAGAGTATAAGATATCCATGTGCAATCCCAAATGGCCTGAGATAACACGGTTTGTTGAGTCGTATTTTCAAGATGAAGTTGGATGAACTTATAAAAGACTTGAAGACAGAAAATGTTTTTGGCAAGGCAATTGGACGTACCATATTATAAATCTCATTTCTTAGGTTATATCAATTGATCAATTCATTATTAATTATTTCACTTCAAATTGATAGATTTTTATTCTATTTACTTTGTTGTTGTGTACACTATTGAATTTAAAAAACACGGACTTCCTCATGCACATATACTATTATGGATTGATCGAGCAGGTAGAAATACATCTACAAATTCTATAGATGATTTCATCATTGCTGAACTTGTAACATCCCCAAAATCCCATTGGGTTATTACAGTGCGTGGAAATTCACCAGGCGAACATGACTAAAATACATCAAACTGACCAAACATTCTACTCTGATATCGGACACAATATTCCGATATGGAACTTCAATGACAAGGATGGGCTTACATGGCCAAAATAAAAATACAACAACATCCACGAGCCTTGCTCGAATAACACAAAATAACAACAACTGACAAGCTGGAGAATACTCTAATAACTGACCGAACAACATGAACCCCGAACAACTCGGGACTAGTATCGCTTGAATGTCTCGTTGCTATCGTCATGCCCCTATGTATTAACTCCCTCCTCGCAAACACCTAAAACATAAAAACATGTTCCGCTCCCACGAAGGCAGTCATCTATATAATGAATATCAAATACATGTACAACATGATATGCATCCAAAGGCAAAACAAATGGTACAATAATGATACGAGATGCAGACAAACAAAGGTAAAAACGAGCATTGGTGAAACACTATGCCCAAGGCATACGATTAATACCTAGTCAACAGGTTAGAATACAGGTGCCTAACGGTGATTAATCAATATAGAACACAAACACGAATTACCTGAAGGCAAACCAGCCCAAAGCTGAAATAGATAACAACGATGCCCGAAGGCTCCAACTGAAATACCAATACATCGCACATGTCCTAAAAGCCCTCAGCCGAAGCTGCAAAACATCACACTGGCCTGAAAGCCCTCAGCCCAAGATGCAAGTCATCATAATGGCCTAAAAGACCCTCAGCCAAAACTGCAAATCAAAAATGAGATGGCCGAAGCCAAACAGCTTGAAGTTGTATCACAATGAGATGGCTGGAGCCAAACAGCCTGAAGCTGTATCACAATGAGATGGCTGGAGCCAAACAGCCGATGCTATATCCCAATAATGAGATGGATGAAGCCAAACATCCCAAAGTCAGATTACAATGAGATGGCGAAGCAAATAGCCAGTATCCAATAATGAGATAGTCGAAGCCAAACAACTCGAAGCTGTATCATAATGAGATGGCCTAAGCCAAACATCCGAAGCTGTATCATAATAATAAGATGGCCAAAGCCAAACATCCCGAACCTGTATCATAATGAGATGGCCGAAGCAAACAGCCGAAGCCGTATCATAATAATGAGATGGCCGAATCCAAACAGCCCGAAGCTGTATCACAACGAGATGGCCGAAGCCAAACAGGCGAAGCTGTATCACAATAATGAGATGGTTGAAGCCAAACAGCCTGAAGTTGTATCATAATGAGATGGCCGAAGCCAAACAGCCTGAAGCTCTATCACAATGAGATGGCTGAAGCCAAATAGCCGAAGCTGTATCACAATAATGAGATGGCCGAAGCCAAACAGCCGAAGCTATATCACAATAATGAGATGGTTGAAGCCAAACATCCCAAAGCTATATCACAATAAGATCATCCAATGACCGTGACCTACTGAACTGTAGGTGTTGGGAAACCAACCACGAAGGTTCAATCTCCAAACTTACCCATCGAGCACTAGTCGAGACTGTAATGCCCATGAATTTGGTGTACGTACATCTTGAATTATTTATCGACTCAATAGGATATGTGGTGCCTGTGTTTATGTGATCGTATGTTGTTGTCCGTTAGTGTTTCGTTGCATGTTGAATGATTGATGTTTTGTCGAGGAATATCATTGTTGTGCATTTAAATCGATTTTGTAAGATCACCACCGGAACTTATAATGTCGAAAAATTCTGAAACTTTATATTGTTATAGAGCGTCAAGTTAGCTTTCCAATGGTTCAAACGGTGAGTCAATTGGAGTCCGGATGAAGGATTTATGGTCGAAATTGCAAAGACTACACAGTGAGAATATAGTGTATAATTAGCGCGCGCTAAATGCATCTATTAGCACGCCCTAACAGAGACTGGCAGATGGTTTTGGACTTCATTTTTCATCCTATAGCGCACGCTACACATGCCGTAACACACGCTAATTATTGACAATATATATAGGACTGCAGAGGTAAACTTTCGCCATTTCTCCCTCTCCTTTCTTCCTTCAGGTGATTTGGGCGATCTTGAGGGTGTGCAAGCATGGATTTTGGCCTAATATCATCATCCATCAACATCTTTGAGTTCCTCGTATGTATTTAACAACATACCAACATCTTTCACCATTTTAATCACGTTAAAATTCTTGGAACCCTAATTTTGGGTATTTTCGGGGTTTTGTTCTTGATTTTGGTTTCAATCCATTTTTGAGGAATCGGGTAGTGTTAAATAACCAAACCAAACCAAACATACCCAGTATATCCCGCTCAGAGTAGGGTCTGGGGAGGGCAAGATGTACGCAGACCATGCCCCTACCTATTACGGTAGGGAGGCTGTTTCCGTGAAGACCCTCAGCTTAGTGCACAACAACATATTGAGTGAAAAATACAAAGGGAAGCATATGATACGAAAAAACTCAATACCATACCTGAGCCCATGGCTTAATCCACATGGGACTTGCCTAAGAAGAATTTGGCCACTTCACTCCCAATGAACACTGCTTAAACAGAAGAGAGATTGACTCCGCGCACAGCTCCCTGTTAAAAATACACCACACGCAAAAGGCAATAGGATAAAATATACAATAAATGAAAAAATGCAATGCTCTAGGTCAAAGCTAACCGAGACAACCCAACCCTGAGGCTCTCAACTACAGCACCACTCCCAACTAAAGAATCCAAAACTCTGATCTGGCGCCTCCAAGCGCACCTATCAATAGTCATGGTCTCGGAAAGGTTTAAGGCCTTCAAATCTAATCTCAACTGCTCCTCTCACATCCTCCTCGGTCTGACTCTCCTCCTCTCCCCGACAACTACAAAATCTCGACCCTTCTCACCGGAGCAGATGCCTGCCTCCTTCGGACGTGGCCAAACCATCTCAATCTCCCTTCCCTAACTTTCGCTGAAATGGGAGCCACTTCTAGCGCGTTCCTGAAGACCCCGTTCGAGATTCTATCTAACATTGTGTGACCACACGACCAGCATAACATTCTCATTTCAGTTTCTTCCAACTTGCTCTCAAGCGACTTCTTCATCGCCCAACATTCAGAGCCACACAACATTGCAGGTCGGATTGCCGCTCTATAGAATTTACCCTTCAACTTTAGAGGGACTTTCTTGTCGCACAGGACCCCTGTCACTGCTCTCCACCTTAGCCACCCCGCCTTGATGCGATCAGTGACATCATCTTCACACTCACCTTCCTTCTGAATGATCGAACCCAAATACTTGAACTTATCCACGGGGAACGATCTGATCCGCAATCATTACCTCTACATATTCCTCATTGGCCTCACCACTAAAGTTACACCAGAGATACTCTGTCTTAGACCGGCTAACACACAAGCCCTGGGGTTCTAATTTAGACCTCCATAGCTCCAACTTCGAGTTCTTTGGTGTCTAGGCGCTTGTACATCTCCTTGTAAGCCTCCCCTTTAGCCTTAGCCACTTCCTTCTTAGCCTCTCTTTTCGCCACCTTGTATGTTACAATCTTCAAGATTCTCTCCTCCCCAGCACTAACTGACAAAAGCTCCTTATAGCGCTTGTTTATCTTTAACCTTCTTTTGGACCTCTTCATTCCACCACCAAGCCTCTCTAGGTCCACTAGACCTGCCCGAAGAAACCCCCACCACCTTCTCGCCCACCCTCCTAATAGTAAATGATGTTGTTAAATATGTTCTATGGATTATATATCCATTTCCTTGTACCTTTCAACCCGATTGATGATTCGAGTGTTCTTGAGAAATCGTGAACATTTAGGGTTCGATTAAATGTTCATATGTGTTTTCCTTTGTTGATTTGAGGCGTTTCCCATTGGTTTTGGTCTTGATGTTTGTTGTGATCGTATTTTCATTATTTCTTACAGAAGTTGTATGTGTTCGAGGTTTTCCGGTCGAGCCGCGTTCATCGGAGTTTTTGGTATCGATTATTGAGGCAAGTATCTTGACCATACATTACATGTTTCATAGAAATAGTAGTTAGTGACCACTTATGTGTGCTACTTAAATGCTTATAATGAATTTCCCAAAGAATCAGTATATTTTCAATAACGGTTCCTATAACGACAATTCATGTGTTTTGTGAACAAAGGTGTTTTTTCCGAATATATGTATTAGTGTGGTATGTTGGAATATGTTGTAGTCATATTACGTGGTTATAGTAGTCCTTTTTCGCTTGTCGAGGATTGCGTATTGATATGTGTACTTGTTTGGAAAACATGTGATCTGGTGTGATATTAGTTGCAACTCCTTTGTAAGGAGGTTGTGATGTTCGATGTTGTTGGGAAATTGTACTTCCTTGTTCTTGTGTGATGATTGTAAAGTGATGTGGCATCGGGTAGGGTTTGTTGAACCTCCGGGATCAGTCCTTGCTAGTACGAATCAGGCGTGACCATAGGGTTATCCAAACCAATGTCTCGTGGAGGCTCCGAGGTTCGTGGCTTGCTAGCCCGATGCTGGGATAACTTATGGCGGTGGTTTGATTGTGTGACGCACGTGTCATGGGTTGTCCAAACCGGGTAGGTCTCGTGGAGGCTCCAAGGTTCGTGGATTGCTAGCCGATGCCGGGATAACTATGAACATATTGCATGGTTGTGGTTATTGTGACTGTTGTCATGGTGATATGTGATATTGTGTGGTTTCCTATTAGGTTATTCACTCGGGTATGTCTCGAGGAGGCTCTGAGGTTCGTGGCTTGCTAGCACAGGACACGAATAATCCTTGTGAATATATTGATATGGATTATTGGGTCGTGGACCCCTTGTTTTGTGATCGAAATCGTATGATTGGGTCACGGACCTCGTGTTTTGTATTCGGATTTGTATTTCGGAAAATGATCTTTGGGCTATGTCCCTAAGTGATTGTCGATAAGATGAGAATTTTTAAATTCCAAATATTTTTAAAACTCCCGAGATCTTAAATTGTTTTGCAAGATGTACATTTATTTCATTCCTACCTTTCATGGTTCGAACGGTTTTAATCAAGTGAATTATCGCGGGAAGTCTTTGTTATGATTAACTGGATGGATATTCTTGATTATTATGTCTCGGAGGATGTTGTGTATGACTCGTATTTGCACTTTATACACTACCACAAAACAGACATTTAACATCGGTTTTGGAACCGATGTTAAATGTCGCGATGTTAAAATTAACACCGGTTTACCGATGTTAAAATCAATTTTAACATCGGTTGTTATAACAACCGATGTTAATTTTAATATCGCGACATTTAAGACCGGTTGTCCCACAACAGATGTTAAATTTCGCGATTTTAAAATTTTATCGGACCGCGGCTAACCCAGTTAGCCCAACCCAGCCCCAACCCAGACACTAGCCCCAACCACACCCGCATCACCCCCCCACACTAACCCCCTCCAACCTACAACAAATACCATTAAATTTCGTTGTTAATGGGTTTCGAACTCACCACCGCTTGCTTGTGGAAGTGTGATATTACCACTCCGCCAGATGAACTTCTTGTATATTTTTTGCTATGTGTTATAGTTATATACTATATATATTTATAAATTTATATAAATATAAGATAATTTAATATATATTAAAAAATCAAAACTTTATTTTAAAAAAAAATTCTAGAAGATTAATATTAAAAATCGGATGTTTTTATTTAAAGTTTGAAAATAAAAATAAAAATAAAAAAATCTGGATCTGATATATAATTAATATTTAATCTTTTTTTAGATTTTTTGTAAAAAAATAAAATAGTTTTTTTATGAAAAGTAATAAAATTACAAAAAAAAACTAGCAGGTTTTTAAAAATATATAAAATAATTTAGTTTTTATTTATTTATGAAAAATAATATTCCACTTTTTTCAAAACTTTAAATAAAAACATCCAATTTTTATTTTCTATTTTCGAACTTTAAGTAATAACATCTTATTTTTATTTTTTATTTTCGAACTAATGTTTATTTTTTATTTTCGAACTTTAAATAAAAACTTCCAATTTTTACTTTTTATTTTTGAACAATAAATATAAACATCCAATTATTAATATTAATATTCCGGAATTTTTGAAAAAAAATAAAGTTTCTAATTTTCTAAATAATCCAGATTTTTTAAAAAATTTAACATCGGTTATACAAAAAACCGATGTGAAATTAAAAATTAACATTGGTTTTTCTAAAAATTGATGTTAAAATAAAAATTAACATTGTTTAACATCAATTTTTTTAAAAACCGATGCTAATTTTTAACTTAACATCGGTTTTTAGTATAACCGATGTTAAATTTTTTAAAAAATCTGGAATATTTTTAAAAAACCGAATCTTTATTTAAAAATTAACATCGGTTTTTCTAGAAACCGATGTTAAGTTAAAAATTAACATCAGTTTTTCTAAACCGATGTGAAATGTATTCATTTAACATCGGTTTTTTAAAACCAATATTAATTGTTAATTTAACATCGATTTTTAGCAGAACCGATGTTAATTTGTTTTAAAATTTTCAATTATGCCACCGTGTCTTTTTTAACATCGGTTTTCACAAAACCGATGTTAAACGAGAGATGTTGAATGTCTTTTTTGTAGTAGTGATACTTGCACTAGCAAAATAGTGGAATTTTGCTAACCCCGAGAAATTGGGGGTGGATGTCTGTATTGCGTCCAGGTACTTGCAGGTTCTTGGGGAGCTAATCACATGATCGGTACGAAGGATGATGGAAGACAAACGATACTAATCACATGAAGACTAGTACTTGGTACTGGTGGTCGTAATGTATTTTCTTTTCCGCTGTAGTGTTTTCCCGTTGTATGGGATTGTTGTTGTATTTTGACCCATGTGCGGGTATGAGTTTTGAAAGAGAGATGTATATGAAGTTTATGTTTTATGTTTGTGGTAAAAGACCAAATCGATCTAATGATTCGTTATTTAGCCATGTTGACAAGTAATGTGATGTCTTGTTTCTGTAATTAGCCTGGTAGATCCTCACATAGAGGGTCTGCGGAGCTGTAATATTCCCGAATGGATTGGGAGTGTTACAGAATATGGTATCAAAGCTTAGGTTGCTGAAACCTAGGCTATCGGGTTGAGTCGTGTATTGTTGAGTCTTGTCTTGTCGGATTGTGTCTGACTAAGTCGTGTCGCGATGCGTCATCTGAGATTTCGGTCGTGATTAGTATCAAGGTGCAGCCATCATCTTCGTGCGATCTGTGGATGTAAGTCTCCCTACTATATGATGTGTGATTCTGTGTTATGACGTGGAGTTTAAATGTGAATTGCGAATAGGTGACCTATGTTTGTTTGATTCTCGAGTTATGCTAGAAGGAAGACTGGTGTGGGTGTATATACCTTTGTATAAACCGTTTTTACAAGAGTAATAACTTTGGAATCTTAAAGTTTTGAACGTTTTTGAAAAGTCACATAAATTTTATTTTAAAACATCCTTCAAGGGAGGAAAAATTTTGATTTTCATATGATGACCTCAGGCTGAAAATTTTGGAGAATTCAAATTAATGATATTTCATTTTCGTTTTGTACTATAATTTTTCGAAATATGATTTTTAAACTTAAATGAAGTCTACCAAAATTACTCAAGACGTGACTCTCGCTTTTAACTTTTTGGTTTCATGATTGTCAGTCAGGATGTATGTGGTGATGATGGTATTGTTGTTTAGGCAATAGTACTTAGGATTGTGATTAAATTGGTGGTGTGAATGTTGAGTCATTCAGTATGCACTCGTTGAGATAGCCCGCTGTACTGAGAGGTAGGATTTCAGTTTAGATGTTAATTGTCTTTTGATGGTTGCTCGTGTGATATCGTTATTATGTAAACCGTTGGCATTCAGATTTGTATGTTGTTGTTTATTTGTAACCTTCAGATTCTAGTACTGTCTGGGATGTGTTCACGATTATATTGTTGAATCAGAGCAGTTAGCACACGCTAAATGTAAGGCTAGCGCGAGCTAATGTGGCATGGTTAGCGCACGCTATTTTCTGTTGTAGCGCGAGCTAGTTAAACTGGGCAGAAGATATGGAACTGCATTTTTACCTGTTAGGTCTAACTTTTGCAGTTGTAAAATCGATCATCTGTGACTGTATTTTATGTGTAATGACGGGTGATGACAATTATTGTGTGTGAGATTGTGTATTATGATTTTCATTGCGCTAGGTGGTTACTTGTTGGTATGCCAAGGGGCAGAGGTCGTGGTCGTAACCGTGGTACATATGGCCATGGGGATCAGACGCGGGATCCAGAGAATGTTGTTGAGAATGACATTGGCTTCGGTATTGCTACTATATTGCAACAAGTAGCGACACAGATGACTCAGTTGACCCAGGCAATTCAACATACCACTGATGCGACTCAAAACGTTGGTGCAAACAAATGGCTTCGAGAAGTGGTTCGTATGAATCCCTCTCAATTCGTTGGTGATACGGATTCATTAGGCTGGGATGGTTGGCTTTTTCGATTGGGAAAGATATTCGAGGCAATTGATTATCCTGAAGAGCGGAAGGTGCCTATCGCTCAGTACCTTCTTGATAGAGATGCCGCTAATTGGTGGGAAGCTGTTAAACCTAGTGATCATGTTGTCACTTGGGCGGAGTTCCAAGAATTTATGGAAGTTGAGTTTTGTCCGAAACCAATTAGAGATCAGAGGATTCGCAATTTTTATTTGGCAGAACCATGGGACATATCGGTGTCGCAAGCTATCATCGACTATAGCAAACAACTCAGTTATGTGCGAGATCAGGTGAGGACTGAAGAAGAGAAGATCCGTCATTTTAAAATGCATATGAAGCCGGAGATTCACAAGTATATGGCGGGACTTACTTGCACTACGTTGAAAGATTATCAGAATCGAGCCTTAGCCTACGGGCTAGCTTCGTTATCGTCGGAACGTGTGCCCGAGTCGAAGAAACCGAGAAAGTCTGATGATCTTATGGTCAGTACAGAAGTTGGAGTTTCTAAACTGCAACACCATGGTCTTTTTGCCGTGAATCTCCATCGCTCGATGGTTGGGACCAAGAGTTCCAAGTCATCAGCTTTGACTCCTCGTAAAACTAGGAGGTGTTTTAATTGTAATGTGTTGGGGCATGTACGTGCACATTGTCCTTCCCCGCCAATAACATGTTACAAGTGCAGACTCGAGGGACACATAATTTAGTTTTGCGAGGTGGCCACCGAGTCTTCCGAGGCACGAACTCCAACACCGATATCAGGGTCGACTTTGAGAAGTCCCTGAAAGGTGTAGTCTGCCAGTTGCTTATGTTATTCCTTGTTTCGTTGTTTCAAATTTCGGGGACAGACTTCTTTTGTTGGAAGTGGACCGTAAAACCCAGATTTTTTTAACTTTTATATTTTTTAATTCTATCAACTCACTTGTGTTTGTTGATACTTTCTGAACTTGTTTTGTTCTTCGATTTTGTCATTCGAATGAGTTGTGATATTGTTCCGAATTAATCCATTTATCGTTATGACTTTTCCCACTGCGGTTTGTTTCCCGTGATCCCTATGCGAATTAAACATCTTGTAGTTTTTACAAGATCATTTAATGTCTTGAGTGAGTTGTGAACTTCGGAGTTGTTGTTTGATCATTATTATTCGATCATGGTAGTTCGATTGTTGTTGTTCGATCGTTGTTGTCTGATTATTATTGTTCGATCTCGTATTGTGATTTTCGAGCATCTGGGCTACTTTGTAATTTCCTTAAGTTTGGTAAATTATCTTCGTATCTGATCTTCCATACCTTCTGGTTATCAGAATTTCATACTTGTTCAGCGTTAGACATGTGTTTTGGTTGTTGTGCTGTTGGATTAATCTATCATAGTGATGTTTGTTCGTCACATTTTGTTATCACTCTGGCGTAGCGAATCAGACTGTAGCAGTTCAGTACTGCATGAGGTTTGATGTGTGCTATTAGCAACAGATAACGGATATTATCTAGAGTTGCCCTGCCTGATTGGTCCATGTTTTAAGTTTCGGGATGAAACTTATTTTTAGTGGGGTAGAGTGTAATGCCCATGATTTTTGCGTCCAGACATCTTCATTTATTTGCCGACTCAAATGGATATGTGGTGCCTATGTTTATGTGATCGTATGTCGTTGTCCGTTAGTGTTTCGTTGCGTGTTGAATGATCGATGTTTTGTCGAGGAATATCATTGTTGTGCATTTAAATCGATTTTGTAAGATCACCACCGCCACTTATTGTAACACCCCCAGATTTAACCGGAAATATTACAGCGCCGTGGGCCTCGAGATGGAACCCACAAGGCTAAAAGAAATTTTCGCAAACATTTACAAATGCCCAAGAGGCCAACGACGGTACTATCTTTAAAAATTCACAAAGACTTATAAAATCTATTTATCAAAAACCGTCGTAAAAACTCATTTGAAATCGCAAGGCCAAACGGCCGACACTCAAAAGTGTAGAAAACGATTTCCAAAGTAATCTCAGTTACCAGATACCAAAAGAGCATTTCAAAATACTCACGCAGCGGAAAAAGACCAACCATAAATATACTCGAGCAACGGAACACAAGAACCAAATGTTGCTACCCAAAATATTATCCGGAGATAGATATTGCTGGAATGGATGGATAGCAAACAAATGCAAGAGCACTTCCGTGAGAAAGATAAATAACACAAGATTTGCCGGGGTTGTTAGTCCCGGGCTTGAATGCTCTCGCGAGATATTATTAATACTAATATTCGGGGATACAAGTACTAATGTAAGAATACAATTACAATGAGCGTAAAGATTCTTGTTATCTTAGCTAGTGAGCGTGTAGATTGCCGGAAGAACCAGATTTGATGCTCTGTGAGTTCTTGTAACAAAAGAGATGAACAGTCGCGGCGGTGAGAGATCGACAGTCTCTCACGGCGAGTATTTAGTTGGATGCTTGGGCTCCTGGGCTTATGAATCTCTTGGAATCTGTCTAGTGGAGACTTGCTGCCTCTGCCGATCGTCTTC
Organism: Orobanche coerulescens; assembly: GCA_033398695.1. Lineage (NCBI taxonomy): Eukaryota > Viridiplantae > Streptophyta > Magnoliopsida > Lamiales > Orobanchaceae > Orobanche > Orobanche coerulescens. The sequence goes on along the minus strand of CM065815.1, from coordinate 114,723,719 downwards.
TGGACGGGAGATTCGGAGAGAGAAGTCCTGAGATGGATTCCAGCGAGAAAGCATGGAGCTTGATGGTATATGTGTTCTACTGTATTTCCGTGAATGAATTCGGAATGTAAGTGAATGAGTTCTGAACAATTCAGAACCTTTTTCCAGTAGGAGGAGGCTCTCTATTTATAGGACTTTTGATATGCCGGGCGATCGCCTTTACTGCATTATAATAATCGGGCGATCGTCTTTTAGCACATGGGCTTGTTCCCTTAAAGTCCATGGCTGCTGCTGGCAGCCAACTGTACGGTCCAATAGGGAGCCTGCACGCGTCCTGAGTAGCTGTCACGGGCGGTCCCACTGACAACTTTCGGCGCGCCTGCCGGTAGGTGACAGGCTGTGGTCAAAGGTCTTGTCTGTCAGCAAAGATCTTGTCTGTTAGCGCCCTTTGTGGATCTGCACGTGGGTGCTGTTCTGAGATCCAGTCTTCGATGACTTTGACGGGCGATCATCTCTGTTCGGGGCGTAGGCCGATTGTCCTTAGCCGGACAATAGAGTCGATGGCCAGATGCCAAAGGGCGATCGCCTTGGGAGTCGATCGCTAGGTACCTGATGGTGGTCTGGTTCCTTCGACTTGGCTAGCTAGCCATAGTTTGACTGGAGTTGACTTGGTCGCTCGGCCTTATAGTCGATCGCCTGTCGGGATGAATAAATCTTGACACAACAATTACCCCCAGCTCGCTCCTATGTTGGAAACGTGGGGTGAGGTGGTTCTCTTGGCGATCGCTGAACTTTTGACGAGCGACTCTGCATTTAACTGAACTGGCGATCGTCTTTGAGGTGATATACTCTGGGTTCGGACGACCTGGTTGGCCTCTAAACTGCACGAGAAATGGCAATGGGAGTGGAAAAGTCTCCGCGCACGTGTCGGGCTTCTATTGGAGGATATCAACGGTCATTAATGACTCCTCGGCTGACGCGTCCTTGAAAAGGCGCGTACGCGGGTCTCGAGGGAGTCAATAAATGCGTCGTTTGAGATCCGACCCTTGGGATTTTCCCTTATTGCAAACGAGTCCCTGCCTTCTCCTATAAAAGGGCGCAGTGCTGCAGTCTTCGTCCTCACGCACACTTACTGGAGAAAGAAGGACTTGCTGAAGATTTTTCTAAAGATCTTAGTGCCGACCGTCGTTCGATTTCACCTTCGGGTAAGAAAAAATCCTTTTCTCCTTTTCTGTCTTTGAGAATGGCCGGCACGTCATCATCACATGGAGTGGGTACCAGTTCCGCCGCCGGGACATCGACTGTCCGGGGAGGACTTTCTTCCGACTTCCACCTGGAGACGGCCGCTGAGGCTATTCGGGCCAGAATCGACCCTGCTGAAATCGAGGCTTTATTTAATGAAGCCGATGTTGCTAAGGAGGCGGCTGCTGAAGAAAGACGATCGCAGATAGAGAGAGATCTGGCGATTAGGGCCTACTGGGAGCAGCATAGTGCTTTCGGCCGGGCCTACAAGGCTTTTGCAGAGATAATGGAGAAGTTGGTCGGTCCGACTTCGAGATTCGATTTCCGGGGATACTCTGTCGCCTACCCTTATCAGCTACCCAAACGGTCGCAGTTCCGGGTTGCGCAGTGATCTGGGTGGTCGCTTGGCCAAATACGGAGTTCGATGACCAGGAAAGATTTGGCTGTCTGGAGGACGAGGTTCCATGTTCCTTCAGATGTGGACATGTTTGCGCCGGCGGAGAATGAGCGAGCCGATCAACCTACGATGGGTATGGTCGCCGTGAATGAGGCGATTATGGAGGCCGGGCTGCGCTTCCCTCTATCCTTTGCTGTCTCCCACCTGCTGGCCGCTTGGAACGTGGCGCCACTTCATCTGACGCCGAACGCCTGGCTCCAAATTATCTGCACTCTCACTCTTTTCGGCGGTCACCGCCTGTACCGACTCCCATCGCCGTTGGAGATGAACCATTTGTTCAAGCTGACGGCTCAGAAAGGGTCGGTCGGCGGTTACCATATTCAGGGCCGATCTGGTCGGGTAATTCACGGAGTCCTGAATAAGATGCGGGGTGATCAGACGAAGTGGTTCTGGGTCGCCGGCAAGTGGAGGGCTTCCGCGAGCGACAATCCTTCGGGCGAGCTGGAGATGCCTACTGAGTTTCGGGAGAGGAATCTCGGTAAGGGTTTAGACTCTCCCTTCGTTCGGATGCGTTTTGGACTGATCTAATTTGATTTCGGTTTTGCAGGTTTTCACATTCCGGCGGTCGAGGAGCTGCCTTTTGACTTCCTGGTTGTCTGGGAGCGGATAAGGAGCTTGTCGGATGACGACTTTGATGCCAACCGGATCAATAAGGATAGTCGTTGGTTGTCGGCTCGGCTATTCCGTTTCCCGAGACATCTCTCAGTACCAGGTATGAGTTTTCTGCGACCTTCACTTTCTAGGTGATCGTCTTACTTGAGGAAAGTATCTAACTGTTGATCGATCGTCTTAACTGTAGAGGTTCGCTTTCCTCGCTTTTTGGAGCCCCCGCCGGAGATCGCTATGTCGAATCCTGGAGTTCTAGGCCGTCTCCGCCATAAGAGGTCATCTCGGGCCCCACCTGTTGCGTTGCCAATTGTTCCGGAGGCGGAACCTCGCGTGGAGCCGATCGTGGCTGAGGAGGGAGTTCCGGAGGAAGGGCTTCGAGCGAATCGCAAGAGGCCGAGGCCGGAAGAAACTCTGGTTCCTGCCCCCGCCAATGAGGTGCCGATCGCCGCGCCTCCGATCACCGTTCTCGCTCCGGAGAATGAGCCGCCCTCTGCGGCTTTCATGCGGGAGATGGCGATCGCGGACGCTGAGACTCCTCGAGGGAAACCGTATTTCAGTCGGGACCCCGAGAAGGCTGAGAGGTAGATTTCGTTTTTGTGTTGAAACTTGCAATTGCGTAGGAGTTGTATTAACTTTGTTGTATTGATGTAGGATCCGTCGCACAGATCCATCCTGCCCGCCGATGGTGCTGGATTTCTTAGCCAGCCGATCTCCTCGCCAGTCTTGCGACATCCCTCAATACGTCAGCAAGGCCGCTGCTGCTCTGCCGAAGGCCTGGACGACCGATCTGGATGCGATCGCTCGTCAGCGATCGAGGAGTACGATGCAGGCTGTTCTCGCCCTTTCTCTCCAGACGGCGACCATGGGCATCCCTGTGCCGCCAGAGTTTGAGGGGCGACCTTCCACTATTCGCCTGCAGGCGGATCTCGAGGCAGCTCAGCAAGAGAACACCGAGTTTGATAAGATCGTGGCGATGGAGAAGGACTCTCTGGAGGCGGCCAAGCGGGCGAGCCATGAGCTTGAGCTGGCGAAGAAGGAAACCGAGTTGTCTCGTCTGGTGGTCGACCGATTTCAGGACCAGATGCTGAATGCCGTCCGGGCGCAGAAGGTTGCTGAGGAGGAGGCCGATCGCCAGAAGGTGACGATCGCTCGGTTGACCAGCGAGCTGGCGGAGTCGAAGGAGAAGGTTGCTGCGAGGGAGGCCGAGCTCCAGGGGTCGCAACAGGCGATGGCAGAGCTGAAAGGAGAGGTAGAGGCGACCAAGGGTGATCCCTTTCAAAACTTGGAGTTTGTCAGCGAGTTCGCCTATTATTTGGTGTTCGCCGACTCGATCCGAGCAGCTAAGAAAGGAGGTTTGGAGGTCGGGCCTCTTGCTGAGAACTTCAAAGCGTATGCGTTGGAGCATTCTCTACATTCAGCTTTCTCCTTGCCGATCTTGGATCTTGCGGACATCGGCGTGGATTTGAGCTGGTATCCGTCTCCGGCCAATCTTGCTCATCCCGACGCTGCGGAAGATGGGGGGACCGCACCGGATGCTGATGGCGAAGGCCAGGCAGGGGCCTGAGGCACTTCACTTTTGATGTTTTAGCTTATTTCCTTGTAATTTGTAGCTTTCTTTTGTAGCATTTAGGCCTTCGGGCGACCATGTATTTTGATCTTTTCAAGTAATGAAATGAACGTTGGAATTTCTGACTTATCACTTGAATGATTGTTATTTTTGAGTCTTTGTTTGACTTTGTACAAATGTTTGAGGAGAGATTGTTGCGAGGGTAGTTCCAAATGAATTGATAAACTCATAAAGATAACTTTTACAACAAATTCGATCGCTGCACAACATCTGAAAAAATGACGATCTCCGTATGTGGTTGAATAGCGACGATCGTCGTATAGGTAGTCCGCACTCTTCCCCCTTGTTTTTATTCACTTAGTGGAAGTAAGGGGATGAAAATAATTCGTTGAGTGAGCGGTCTTCAACTTTGTCGAATCCTCGGGGATGGTCGTCCGTCTTGAGGAACCGTGCACGATCGCGGAGTTCGATGGACCGACTCCCTGATCCTGTCTTTATGCGCGAAGACATTGAGTGTCTCGTGACTCACTTTATTATGAGGGCCCTCTGTTAGGCTGCGCCTCGCCTCGTATTTAAACGAAGGGCGTGCGGTCTCGGTCTAGAGGAGTCCTTGCGCGGGGCAGCGTCAGATGATTCAACTCCACGCCCGCGGCTTGTTTAGCTCTGCTTCCACCTCGGCCCACCATGAAGATGGCGAACCTCGACGGTGTACGTTGAGACGGGGGTTTTGGCACGTCGCATTGTCCGGGTTCACCACGTTAAATGATGAACCTTTGAGGGCGAGCGATCGTGTCCACTGATTAATTTTGGAGGGCCCTCAGACTACGCCGGCCTCATATTTAAACGAAGGGCGGGCGATCTTGGCCCAAAGTGACCTTGCATGGCCTAAGCAGTCGGTTCCATCGACCACCAGGACCATGGCCGCACTCTTCCACCTTGGATCGTCATGTAGATGCCGACCTTTGACGGTGTACGTTATGCGGGGGAGGCGATCTCGTGCCTTAGTCCATCATGTTAGATGGTGAACTGTAGATGGCGAGTGAGTCCTCCAGTTTCTTAAATAAGGAGGGAGATCGTGGAGACTTCCGAGGTCCCCTTCTCTTGATTGAAACATGTTGAGTCGGTCGCCGAGGTTGATCCAGGGGTCGGCTCGTATGAGCTTTCCAGCCTGTTTTGTGTTCGACTCGGACGATCGTGTATAGAGATTGGTAGGGGCTTCGGCTAAACCAATAAGCTGTCCAACTTGCCCTCCTCGAACAATCTCCAGAGCTGTTTGAGGAGGTCGCGGCATTGGTTGGTGCTGTGTCCGGGACTCTTATGGTAGGCACAATATTGATTGTTGTCCAGGTGACCGTGGTCCCTTATCGCCTTTGGCTTTTTGAGCTTTTCGTGCCCCTTGATGGCGTAAAAAATATGTGCCGGAGTTCGGTTGAACGTATGGAGGAGATGGGCTTCCATGTCCTCGAAGGCCTTGAGATCTCCGGGTGGCTTGGCGATCGCCTTCTTTGCTTTGGCGATCGCTGTATTCTGGACAGGAGGTGGCGTTTCCTCGCCTAGGCGGAGGAAAGCTCTTTTGGACCCCAAGTCCTGAGGTTTAAAACTATTTCAAAATCGATTGTGTCTCGGCCCAAAATCAATTTCCGTAAAACATCCGTGAAACATTCATTTTGAAAAGTATCATTTTCAAATGCTCAAAAACAGTTTCATATATCTCAAAATGAACTAACATGACTACATGTTCTCCTCATAAATCCACAATCTTTCTCCAGAATACACAACTTTGTTCCAAAATTTAACCGACATATTGATTTCCAAAATCATAGCTTCTTAAGATCTTATATCTTGTCCCAACTTTGTCACCTCATACTGTGACGCATAATATCTTTCTGAATCTCAAAACATATCAACTTAGAATGGCAATAAATCTAAATGAAATTAAAAAATCCAAATACTTACAGATCGTGAAGCCGACGATTCCCCGTGATACTGGCACATGTCTCAACTCTAGAAAATACTCGACACAGATATTTTCAAAACACACATTTTGCAAACTCAGTTCAACTTGAGAACACAACACATCTCTATCCGAAGAAACACGTTAATATCATTTGGAAAAGTTTACAACAACCCCAATACCACACTGGTAAAGCACATAACGCACAAGCCCGAGTAAACAACAAAACCTAAGGCTCTAGAATTCGTCAATCGACAACTCGAATGACGCAACAAAAGCATGACTCGACTCGACTCGACCCGACTGCCTAGGTTTTCTCAACCTAAGTTCCGATGCCATATTCTGTAACACCCCCAGAGTCATCCAGGAATATTACTGCGCCGTGGGCCCCGAGACAGAACCCACAAGGCTAAAATACATTTTCGTAAACATTTACAAATGCCCAAGAGGCTAACGATGGTACTATCTTTTAAAAACATTCGAAGACTTAATAAAATCCGTTTATCAAAACCGTCGTAAAAATCTCATTTGAAACCACAAGGCCCGAAATACCAAAACTCAGCTATCGCTTACACGTACTGACAAAATAGTTTAGAAAATAATTTTCAAAGTAACTTAAGTTAACAGATAACGAAAGGTCATTCAAGAATACTCATGCAGCGGAACGGACAAACAATTAAAAAAATACTCTAGCAGCGGAATACAACAACTGATCAGGAAGCTCAATACACAAATACATGCCCTAGCCAGTATCCTCCGGGAAGCTCATCTCTTCACGACCGTTATAAGCTTGATATCCCAAGAACCTAGAAATAAAGCCCACGATGGGATCATCCATAATACTCAACAATGATAACGATCACATCACATCAATAGTTACATAGCAATGAAAATACTAAGTAAGAATACTACCAATGTATCTTACCGTCATAACCTTACAAATTCGTGATAATCCTTACCCAAGTAATCCTTACCAAAATTCACATTTCGTATCCTCAATAACTTAATAAACTCATACCCAAACATCTGTACTATACCCCAAGCAATATCCAAGGTTCTCAAAACATCATAACTCACTGATACGAAATATACCAACTCTGACCAATTCAATCCATCAGATATCATTATCAAATCTCAAGACGAAAATCGATTGTCCATCAAAGACAAATACCAAAAAGGAAATACGGAACATACGTCAGGATACGCAATGCCATGATGAATCACGTCAGTCTAATCCGAGATCAGATCACTACAACATACGGACATGGTCCTAACACAAGACCTACAAATGCATACTCGTATGACAACGTCAATATGCTCACATCAATAACAACATTGTATACTTATGGAAATCCGCTGATCCAGTGTACACAGCATAGATCCCAAGACAATCCTGATAGATCAACACGAGGTGGATAACCCATAATATACGTATGCACAACAACAACTCCTGGTAATCCAACGATCCAACACACACAGCTATAGATACCCATGATGATCCCGTCGGACCAACACATGGTGGAAATACCTGTCCAGCGATCTAGCGCACACAACATAGATACCCAAGATGATCCCGTCGGACCAACACGAGGTGGACATACGACAACAATGCACATATGCATATTAACAACAATACACAAATGCATGACAACAACAATACACAATGTATCACAATATGATCGACACAAAATGACAAAAATGATTAGAGTACTTGCCCCGAGTCCTTCGAGAGCAATCTCGATGTCCAAACCATTACCAACCACTATTCTCAATACTTGACGGTCCAAAATGTCACGGACTGTAGATAATTCATATCTTTGTCTTTATCACAATGTATCTTCGATACCCATGTATACCAATAACAAAAGTAAATCATATATATTATGATTTAAATTCCCAAAATCCAAAAATAACTTACAATCCCAAATCTCCTGTGTTCACAATTATAATCATTGCAATACGAATTATAAACGAATGAAACGGAAACCATTCATTAAATATTATAAACTGAGCAAGTAATATACTTACCTCAATACCGACACGACGATGATGAAGCCCGTTACCAATCCCATTGCCTTCATCTACGAGCTCCTCGGCCCTAACCAAAGCAATTTACGAACATTCTCGAACACAACTGCAGCACACTTTTCTAGTCGCCGATTATAACCAACTATCAATAATCACAACTAATTGAAGTAATCAATTAACACACATTCAATAATAATCAATTCCTGATATAACCAATCAATTAAACTCAACGGCTCAACAATTCCTCGATCATATACAAAACCAAATAGTATAACTCAAACCATCACGAACTCATATCCATAATACGAACCAAAATCTGATAATCGTTATTAACAATCAATATAACCGTTCAACAAACCCAACGATTTTACAATATCTCGATTGAACACAAGTCCGAACAATCCAACTCAAATAATTATGAATTCACAACCACAATACGATTATAGATACGAATATAAAGAAAATCATATTCGATGATCAATCACAATCTTTCCGGATTCTAAATTGTTTATCAGGATTCGTATTTCATCAAGAACGTACAAATTCTACCACTACAATCAAAATGTCCTAACGAATGTTCAATCTTCATATCTAAAAATACGGATAATTCAACATACGACTGTCTTGCTATGTTCTATTTATCAAGAGTTCCTCAAGAACACTAAGTGATTCGAAATCATGTATTATCATATTCTTCAATATACACTTCTTATAACATTAATAATCATATCAACACCACTATAATCATCATCATATGAATCAAATATGGATAACAATACCAAGAATCCGAAATCAAGGTGTAGAGTTCAACAACATACCTCAAGAACATGAACAACACTATCAAACACATCAAGGATCAACCATATCTTCATATACAAGCCTCAAATCCATGTTTCCAAGCTTATATCCAAGATTGAAGAGGTTTATCTTCACTACCATACTCAGAAGAACGAATTTTGGAGGAAGGAATGGTTTTGTTCTCGAGAAGAAATGAGAAACCGATCCTTAATTTATAATCTGCAGCGCTCATTACGTGCGTTACCAATCCACATTGACGTACATAATGCTCCTTACATAGGATACAGGTCCTTCATAGTGTAATATACTGGATTTTCAGTATAATTTTTTCTTGTTATTTTATCTGAGATATATTGGACAACATGGTAACTGTACAGTATGCGTAAAATAATTTGAGAACTGAGACATTTGTATTTGTATAATGGACAAGATTGGTTGACAGTTATAATTGAGGATATCGTGTATCAGGTTGTTTTAATTTTGATATCGGGTATATCGTATGATAATGTTATTGAATTGAGTATATGTATTCAGTATGCCGTATGTTCGTATTCTGTATGTTGAGAAGTTGGACAAGAATAGCTGAATATGGCTAAGTACAGCTACGTTAGCGCACGCAATGATGTATACTTAGCGCACGCTAAGAGATTTGAATTACGTACGCTAAGAAGGACCCCTAACGTACGTAATACATTCTGGATAAGGTTCGGAAGGTGGCCGACAGGTAGTCCCAGACTGATTATTATCGACATTTAGTGTACACGAAGCATAATTGAGTAGCGCACGCTAAATGTAGATCGGACAAAGTAATCTTTGCTTTATCAGGCTATTTTCAGCGCATGTTCCGATAAGGTCAACGGATGTTTGCTATGAAGGACTAGCGCACTCTAAATCCTAAGGTTAGCGTACGCTAATTTCAGATCGGTCAGAGGGAATCCCGGTAATCGCAGGTGCTTTCGGAATGTGGGGGCATGGGCATCTTCGGGATAGGTGCAGACTGCAGTAAGTCAACCACGATTTGCGCACGCTAAGTTTGGAGACTTGTGTACGCTAAATAGAGTGTTTACGTACATTATTGCATGGGCATTACGTATGCAAACCACTGTGCGAAGCAAGGCAGTAGCCTCTGGACCCCGATAGCACACGCTAACAAGGTAAGTTAGTACACGCTAAGCATGTTAACGTACGCTAAATGAAGATGTAGCGCACGCTAATAATGGTCAGTATATATATGATTGTCGATGTGAACTATTTTCATTTCGGCCATTCTTTCCCTTATTTCGATAGAGCGAAGTTTGAGGTTCAAAACACTTGATTTGATCGTCATTAACAACATTGGAGCTTGGAAGTGATTGGAAACGGATTCAACCTTGGGATTCAATCCATTCCTTCAAAGAGGTAATTACTCTTCACTTTGGGATTTCGTTTTGGATTGTATATGATGTTCTTGAGTTGATAATCGTCATGTATATGAGCTGATGAGTAAATGATTATGAGATAGATTACTGAGTTATGTTGATGATATTGTTGATATGCGGATATTGATATGATTCGTGTGGTTCTAAATGGTGTTCTTCTTCTTCAAGAGATATGTTGGTTAATATCTCCCTTCATTTCGGATTTTTGATGTTGTTGTTATTGTTTACTTCGTATGATGATGAACATGCAAGTGATTATGAAACTTGGTGTATATGATATGATTAAGAAGATTATATGTTGAAATGTTCGTGGAAATAAGATTTGGACACTTGTTTGGAAAGTAATGTGTATAAAGTTCGACTTTGGAAAAATCAGCACCAATTCTTGAAAACTCCAAAAATTCTGAAACATAAAAGTATAATAAAGCATCGAGTTATCTTTCTAATGGTTCAAACGGTGAGTTAATTGGAGTCTGGATGAGTGAGTTATGCTCAAAATTGTAAAAACTATACTGTCTGTATTCTGAGAATAGGTAGCGCAAGCTATTGATGAAGTTAGCGTACGCTAACATGCCTAGACGTATAAAAATGTAAAGCAGTCGGGAATTTCATTTCCCAACCCTTCTTATACGATCCCCTTTCATCCTAAATCACCCAAACTCGGTTTTTAACCCCTAAACCTCAGATTTTGAGTTGGTTTATCAAGCGATAACGTCTAGGAAAGCTTGGAACAAGGATTATAAAATCATTCTTGATTCTTTTGTCGGATTTAAGGTAATTGGCTTGAACTCTAATATTTTGGGATGTTTGAGATTCTTGATATATTTGGGTTGTTTAGTTCGTATAGATGGCTAGAATCATATAATGTCGAAGGATATATATATGTTTGTGATTGTTTTCTTTGTGTTCTTGATGTGGTTGGTATTTATTAATTGATGATTCAAATATACCTTTGAATTACGCCTTCAAGGTGTTTGATTGAAGTTTTGAAAGAGAAATTGATTGGAATGTTTTGGTTAAGTTTGTATACTCGCCTTATCGAATCAATATATGGACTTTGCGGAATCATGGGAATGAATTCGTAATTGTTTGAGTTAGATTGTTTGGACTTGTGTTTAATCAAGAAATTTTGGAATCTTTGGGTTTGTAGATTGGTTATATCAGTTATTGATTATTATCGAATGTCTGTTAATCGACTATTGCAAAAGGTTGCGATAATTGATCATTGATTTTGACTGTTGTGTTGCGGTTGAGGTTGAAGAGTTCATAGATTACTTTTGGTCGGGGCTGAGGAGCTCGTGAACGAAGACAATGGGATTGGTAACGGCTTCGTGGTATCGGTATCGAGGCAAGTTTATACTTGTCTAGTTATAATATTTAATGAATGATTTCACTTTCATTTCATTTATAGTTCATATAACAATGATATTATAAGTGTAAATTGTCGGGATGATGGTTTGTTAGTGGAAAGGATATTGTCTTTGGCTTTGAGGTAATTTAAGCATTGTTCAGTTATGAGGATAATTAGTATGTTGAGTTGTTGTATATGTTGAGGTTTCGTATAATGAGATTCGTATTGGTTGTTCGATGAGGGATGTTGATCCCAGGACGGTAGTGTTGAGATTGTTGCTCGCATTAGTCATTCTTTGGGGATTGTGATCCCAGGATGTTTGTTTTGGATAATGTCGGTCGTGTCTATCTTTCATTATCCGTGTGTCATTGTTCACTTCGGTGAGTCTTTTGATCCTTATTGGATATGTGATTCCTTGAGTTTCGTTGTCATGTTGCATCGTGACATATCTGGAGTCATATATGCGTGCCGATTGGTTATGTGTAGGATTTTCAGGACGGGCATGTATAGTCATGTGATGGGTTCATGCCCTCACATTGATCTGTGCACACGAGACGTACTTCGTGAGACTGATTAAGTACAAGACCACATGTGTATTTGATCAATACCCGGGGTGGCTTGTGCATGGACACATTTCTGGATCGGGCATACTGTGACATCCATCTTTGAGCCATAACGATTGGTCGTTCATCCTCCATTTATGGTTGGGTATGTTCGACGGTTTGCGACTGGTTGTTTATACGCCCGAGGGGTATGTCTGACAGTCGGGGTTATTTCTTTGTTGATCCTTTGTTGATCGTGTTGGAGTTTATCATGTTGATGGTATTCTCGGTTATCGATGATCCTTTGTTGATCATGTTGGAGTTTATCATGTTAATGGTATTCTCGATTATCATTGATCCTTTGTTGATCATGTTGGAGTTTATCATGTTGATAGTATTCTCGATTATTGTGGATCTTTCATTGGTACCATTGGAGTTTATCATGTCGATGATATTCTTGGTTGATTTATTGGTTGATCATTGTTATTGATCGTATGAGCGTTCGGACTTTGTGTTGATGTTTTGGGACTTGTTGTCATTGTTTTTTGTGTTATTGGTTTTTATCCAGATTGAGATTTGACGATGCAATTCGACGGACAGGATTTGGCACATATGGTTCATTATACACTTATGAGTTATGATGATGTTTTGAGGATTCTTGGTATTGTTTGAATACAGTACAGATGGTTGTAGTTGAGTTCATTTCGTCATTTGAGAATGCGAAATGTGGGTTATGGTAAGGATTGGTGTGATATGGATTGCTATGGACTGGTAAGGTTATGATGGTAAGATTAAATCGGTAGTATTCTTAATAGTAATTACATTGGTTTGTAATTATTTATGATGATGTGATCGTTATCATTGTTGAGTATTGTGGCTGGCCCCGTCGTGGGCTTTATTTTTTAGGTACTTGGAGATCGAGCTAGTAGCGGTCGTGAAGAGATGAGCTTCCCGGGTGATACTGGCTATGGCATTGTTTTGGGAACCAAGTATTTTACTGTTGTTTTTTTGCTACAAATGTATATTTTGAACTGTGTTTATATCCGCTGCGTGTGTATTTTAAAATGGCTTTCCGGTATTTTAACTCGTGTATAACTTTCAAAATGGCCCTTTTGGGTATCTCGTAAACTTATATTATTTCGTGAAACCCTTTTTCCCTAAACTATTTTATCGGTACGTAAGTGGTGGCTTAACGTACATTTTAAAACTGTTGAATCTTGGCATTTTTGGCCTTTTGTTTTCAAATATAATTTAATGACGGTATTTGGAAAATAGATTTTTGGAGATTATTTGAGTATTTGCAAAATATTACCGTCTTAGCCTCCTTGGCGTGTTTGAAACATTTGCGAAAATGATTTTTAGCCTTGTGGGTTCCGTTGCGGGGCCCACGGCGCTTTAATATCCCCGGATGGTTTTGGGGGCGTTACACATAGCGTACGTAACATCATTCCAGAACTCATTGTCTTGATTCGTTTGATCGCTTATGTACGTAATGCATAGGCCATAACGTACGTAATACATACGTTGACTTGCTACAGTGCATATCCATTTAGCGTACGTAATGGGTAGTCCATAACGTACGTAATACACGACATTGACTTGCCCGCCCACGTTCTGTGCTGAAAGCTGCCGACTACGGGACCACTTGTTGGCCATATCCTGATCTTGTCCGATTCTCTTCATAACGTATGTTATGGACTCTACGTAATGTACGTTATGTTTGTATCTTAGCGTACATAAGCTCATATACTTAACGTACGCTACGCTTGACAATGTCCTCTTTGATCAGCCAACTATATCTCACCTGATACTTTAACGTACGTAAAGACCTCACATTATCGTACGTTACTGTTGGGGATTAACGTACGTAAGCTCATATGCTTAACGTACGTTATGGCTTGTATACTTACCATTTACACTGATCTTGCTCGTCATCTCAATATACCGAATACGTATACATGACACACTATATCCTCAACTGCAATTGTCGACCAAGTACGACAATTATACCAATACAGACATCTCAGTCCTTCATTTATTTTATCCATACTGTACAGATTCCACACTGTACAACATAGCTCGGATAAAATAACGTTAAACAACAGTATTAGAAATTCCGGATATTACATACTACACCACTTAAAATAAGTTTTGTCCTCGAAACTTGCAATCCGTCATAAAAAAACAAACCGTTCAACCAAAATATCCCGAAACCATCACGACAACGATCAATCATCATCATTAACGAATAACCAAAACAGTATACTTACAAATGCGCAAAGTCGACGATCTACTGAGATACTAGCAAGTGACTCCACTTCAAAGTCTCAATACGCTTACAGTCACAATTCCATGAGTCTCCACAAAATATATCATCTTCGGATGAAATAATCTATCCGTGTCAAATTCTGTTTGCCTGACTATACAGTTAAGTCCCAATCCAAAGGTCAAAACACAATCGAGTATATCATCAATATGATAAACTCTAATATGACCATCCAAAGGTCAAAACATAACCGAGTATATCATCAGTATGATAAATTCCAATATCAACAACGAACGATCAATGGTAATCGAGAATTCCATCACACGGTAAGTTCCAACACGATCAATACAGAACCACTGAGACAGATATACGGACGAATAAAATTCTCAAAAATTTACACCAATCATATGCAGTGGATCTCAAAGAAACACACCCGACTGGTGAACATACCCCTCGGCATACGAACAACCAATCACAAACCGATGAACATACCCAATCATACATGGAGTGGGAACGACCAATCAATATCCAAAACACCCATCCTGGGGTCACCATCCCCAAATCTACACTTACAAAGAAATCATTAAAAAAAATCACTATGGTAAAATTGCGCTACTACCACACCGATAGAGCCACATAGCGCATATGTCCCGGTTTCACAAAATTCAAAGTTCCAAAATTACATTCTGTACACGAATCTACAACACGCAGCATATTTCTCTTATCTAACCATCTAACCGATCATCCCTGGATAACCAAACTACCATACTAAAGTTCGAATCTCTTTTCATTGCACCATTGATGTGTCATCCATTTTGTGAGTCTCGTTCAGAACTTCACCATGATATGCACTATGTACTAAATGCGTATGTATATCAATCATATTTTCAAAAACCAGTTTGAAATCATATAGTCTCATCAAGAAGACAAATTTTCGAATTTTTTTTCAAAAATTTCAAAACTCAAAACATAAATTTTCGTATGACCACGAAATCAGTTTCCGAAAAATTAAATCGGCTAGCTTGTGTCAAGTTCTCGATGACAATTCTTTTTGAATAAATATAATTAAATAAAATGGAATTATGCAAATGCTTGACCACATCCATACTCATGTATACCAGTTCGGCTTGTCACCAAATCCACTGACATTCCATCGGAAAACCACACGATAGAGTTCCACAATCTCAATGTATAAACCCCGACAAAAACTCCTTTTCCACATATGACTCGCAACGTCAACCATTAACCCATCCTCAACCATGCTATGACAAAATATTGAATAATCAATAAATCAAACACAACGAAAGACTACCCGAGAAGTTTCATTTGAATAGGTAAACCAAAACCCAGAAGGGCAGTAATAAAATAGATAAACGATTGGTAAAGTGTTTTACAAATCTCGGGAGTTCTTTTGAAAATAGAAAAGCCTATTAGAAACATTAGGGTCTCAGCCCAATACTGTTCCACATTACAAGAAGTTTAATAGTAGAAAGCCCTTTTGGAACCCAGGTCCTGAGTTTTAAAACTATTTAAAAATCGATTGGATCTCGGCCCAAAATCAATTTCCCTAAAACATATGTGAAACATTCATTTTGAAAAGTATCATTTTCAAATGCACAAAAACAGTTTCATATATCTCAAAATGAACTAACATGACCACATATTCTCCTCATAAATCCACAATCTTTCTCCCGAATACACAACTCTGTTCCAAAATTTAACCGACATATTGATTTCCAAAATCATAGCTTCTTAAGATCATCAATCTTATCCCAACTCTGTCACCTTATACTGTGACACATAATATCTTTCTGAATCTCGAACATATCAACTTAGAACGGCAATAAATCTCAATGAATTCAAAAATCCAAATACTTACAGATCGTGAAGCCGATGATTCCCCGTGATGCTGGCACATGTCTCAACTCTAGAAAATACTCGACACAGATATTTTCAAAACACACATTTTGCAAACTCAGTTCAACTTGAGAACACAACACATCTCTATCCGAAGAAACACGTTAATATCATTTGGAAAACTGGTAAATCACATAACGCACAAGCCCGAGTGAACAACAAAACCCAGGGTTCTAGAATTCGTCAATCGACAACTCGAATGACGCGACAAAAGCATGACTCGACTCGACCCAACTGCCTAGGTTTTCTCAACCTAAGCTCCGATACCATATTCTGTAACACCCCAGAGTCATCCAGAAATATTACAGCGCCGTGGGCCCCGAGACAGAACCCACAAGGCTAAAAGACATTTTTGTAAACATTTTCAAACGCCCAAGAGGCTAACGACGGTACTATCTTTTAAAAACATTCGAAGACTTAATAAAATCCGTTTATCAAAACCGTCGTAAAAAGGTACCTCCGTCTGTTGAAAAGTGCATGTCTCTTGCGCAAAAGAGTATAGAGCAATTATTAGATAAATATACTCTTAATGAGATAAGAGTTATGAGTGAAGAGCCATCTCATGTTGACATACTTAAGGAATCACGAAAGACAACTATGAAAAAGATCCATGAAAAGAAGGATATTGTTGCGCGGAGAAATAATAGGATATCGGCAGTAGGTATTTTCATTACCTATAAATTCCACGTACACTAAATAGATTACCCCATATTATAATAATTGGTATTCGTATTTTTTCATGGAGCAGCTTACGGAGATATGAGTGATCCTACATATGCATGTGGATTTTGCAGTGCACTTATGTGGTTTGATGACAGGCTAAAAATCTCCATCGAGCAGTCCAGAATTTGGTTTGTGTTGTAGTCGTGGTAAAATACAGCTACATCTTCTCAAACAACATCCATGCCTGCTACGTGTTACAAAATAGGCATATTAAGAGTCGGAATTATATTGAGAACATATGTGCTTATAATATGATGTACGCTTTTACTTCGATGGGTGGGATCCAAGATAAATCAGTCAACAATGGACATGCTCCGTAAACATATAGGCTTGGTGGAAATAATTATCATCTACTCGGTAGTTTGTTACCTAAAGAAGGCGATTCTCCGATGTTTTCATGACTATATACATATATATTGTGGAGAGGATGAAACTCAAGACAGAATGAATGTTGTCAGGTACTTATTCTCTTGGATCCATATTAATTCCACTACATGTGTATAGTTTTCTCAATATATTCTATAAATATTGTTAATTCTCATTGTACTATTATTTCATTTTGTAGATCAAAAGGTTCTCACTGCGATTGATCCATCAATTGTGGATGATCTAAGGAATATGATAGATGCCGAAAATCAAATTGCCATAGATTTTCGGATGTCTGCTGAAAGATTCAAGGAGAGCGCCAATATGGATGTACAGTTATGTCTCATAGGAAGGAGGTCACAAGATGGACACATGTATAATCTACCAACATATTTAGAAGTTGTTGTATTGATTGTTGGTATGTTGGAATATCACTATTAATTATCCATGATAAATATATATGACATAAGTAGTTTAATGTATTCTAAATAGTTTATTTTCTCAATAATGAGGAGACGATGAGTATGATATGGATCCCCGTTATATTGTATTGGAAAGAAAAAATGGTGACTTCCATAGAATTTCATAATGGCATCCAAGTTACCTTCCAGTGCAGTATCTCCTACTTTTTCCATATGGTGAGGATGGATACCATACGGAGATTGCCCACTCTGATAAGTCCAAAGGTGTCAGGCACACACTTACAATTAAGGAGTTTTTGTCTTTTAGAATCTTTGATCATTTCGATGAGGCTCGGACAATATTACTCAGCAGAAAGTTATTCCAACAGTTTATAGTAGATGGCTATATGATGATGGAAGCACAGAGGCTTACTTTCATAATGATGAACCAACCATTATTCAGGTCTAATAAACATAAGTCACTTAATGATGCTATTCGAACAAGTAATATTGATCCACCACCCCACAAGAAATGTTGGTAAATGCTTTGTATTGCCATCTTCTTTTGTCGGAGGTCCTAGATATATGGTCCAGAACTTCCAAGACACTATGGCCATCTTCAAGAGTATAAGATATCCATGTGCAATCCCAAATGGCCTGAGATAACACGGTTTGTTGAGTCGTATTTTCAAGATGAAGTTGGATGAACTTATAAAAGACTTGAAGACAGAAAATGTTTTTGGCAAGGCAATTGGACGTACCATATTATAAATCTCATTTCTTAGGTTATATCAATTGATCAATTCATTATTAATTATTTCACTTCAAATTGATAGATTTTTATTCTATTTACTTTGTTGTTGTGTACACTATTGAATTTAAAAAACACGGACTTCCTCATGCACATATACTATTATGGATTGATCGAGCAGGTAGAAATACATCTACAAATTCTATAGATGATTTCATCATTGCTGAACTTGTAACATCCCCAAAATCCCATTGGGTTATTACAGTGCGTGGAAATTCACCAGGCGAACATGACTAAAATACATCAAACTGACCAAACATTCTACTCTGATATCGGACACAATATTCCGATATGGAACTTCAATGACAAGGATGGGCTTACATGGCCAAAATAAAAATACAACAACATCCACGAGCCTTGCTCGAATAACACAAAATAACAACAACTGACAAGCTGGAGAATACTCTAATAACTGACCGAACAACATGAACCCCGAACAACTCGGGACTAGTATCGCTTGAATGTCTCGTTGCTATCGTCATGCCCCTATGTATTAACTCCCTCCTCGCAAACACCTAAAACATAAAAACATGTTCCGCTCCCACGAAGGCAGTCATCTATATAATGAATATCAAATACATGTACAACATGATATGCATCCAAAGGCAAAACAAATGGTACAATAATGATACGAGATGCATACAAACAAAGGTAAAAACGAGCATTGGTGAAACACTATGCCCAAGGCATACGATTAATACCTAGTCAACAGGTTAGAATACAGGTGCCTAACGGTGATTAATCAATATAGAACACAAACACGAATTACCTGAAGGCAAACCAGCCCAAAGCTGAAATAGATAACAACGATGCCCGAAGGCTCCAACTGAAATACCAATACATCGCACATGTCCTAAAAGCCCTCAGCCGAAGCTGCAAAACATCACACTGGCCTGAAAGCCCTCAGCCCAAGATGCAAGTCATCATAATGGCCTAAAAGACCCTCAGCCAAAACTGCAAATCAAAAATGAGATGGCCGAAGCCAAACAGCTTGAAGTTGTATCACAATGAGATGGCTGGAGCCAAACAGCCTGAAGCTGTATCACAATGAGATGGCTGGAGCCAAACAGCCGATGCTATATCCCAATAATGAGATGGATGAAGCCAAACATCCCAAAGCTGTATCACAATGAGATGGCCGAAGCCAAATAGCCGAAGCTGTATCACAATAATGAGATAGTCGAAGCCAAACAACTCGAAGCTGTATCATAATGAGATGGCCTAAGCCAAACATCCGAAGCTGTATCATAATAATAAGATGGCCAAAGCCAAACATCCCGAACCTGTATCATAATGAGATGGCCGAAGCAAACAGCCGAAGCCGTATCATAATAATGAGATGGCCGAATCAAATGGCCAAGTCAGATTACAACGAGATGGCGAAGCCAAACAGAAGTCAGATCACAATAATGAGATGGTTGAAGCCAAACAGCCTGAAGTTGTATCATAATGAGATGGCCGAAGCCAAACAGCCTGAAGCTCTATCACAATGAGATGGCTGAAGCCAAATAGCCGAAGCTGTATCACAATAATGAGATGGCCGAAGCCAAACAGCCGAAGCTATATCACAATAATGAGATGGTTGAAGCCAAACATCCCAAAGCTATATCACAATAAGATCATCCAATGACCGTGACCTACTGAACTGTAGGTGTTGGGAAACCAACCACGAAGGTTCAATCTCCAAACTTACCCATCGAGCACTAGTCGAGACTGTAATGCCCATGAATTTGGTGTACGTACATCTTGAATTATTTATCGACTCAATAGGATATGTGGTGCCTGTGTTTATGTGATCGTATGTTGTTGTCCGTTAGTGTTTCGTTGCATGTTGAATGATTGATGTTTTGTCGAGGAATATCATTGTTGTGCATTTAAATCGATTTTGTAAGATCACCACCGGAACTTATAATGTCGAAAAATTCTGAAACTTTATATTGTTATAGAGCGTCAAGTTAGCTTTCCAATGGTTCAAACGGTGAGTCAATTGGAGTCCGGATGAAGGATTTATGGTCGAAATTGCAAAGACTACACAGTGAGAATATAGTGTATAATTAGCGCGCGCTAAATGCATCTATTAGCACGCCCTAACAGACCGCGGATGGTTTTGGACTTCATTTTTCATCCTATAGCGCACGCTACACATGCCGTAACACACGCTAATTATTGACAATATATATAGGACTGCAGAGGTAAACTTTCGCCATTTCTCCCTCTCCTTTCTTCCTTCAGGTGATTTGGGCGATCTTGAGGGTGTGCAAGCATGGATTTTGGCCTAATATCATCATCCATCAACATCTTTGAGTTCCTCGTATGTATTTAACAACATACCAACATCTTTCACCATTTTAATCACGTTAAAATTCTTGGAACCCTAATTTTGGGTATTTTCGGGGTTTTGTTCTTGATTTTGGTTTCAATCCATTTTTGAGGAATCGGGTAGTGTTAAATAACCAAACCAAACCAAACATACCCAGTATATCCCGCTCAGAGTAGGGTCTGGGGAGGGCAAGATGTACGCAGACCATGCCCCTACCTATTACGGTAGGGAGGTCAAGCTTCCGTGAAGACCCTCAGCTTAGTGCACAACAACATATTGAGTGAAAAATACAAAGGGAAGCATATGATACGAAAAAACTCAATACCATACCTGAGCCCATGGCTTAATCCACATGGGACTTGCCTAAGAAGAATTTGGCTACTTCACTCCCAATGAACACTGCTTAAACAGAAGAGAGATTGACTCCGCGCGCAGCTCCCTGTTAAAAATACACCACATGCAAAAGGCAATAGGATAAAATATACAATAAATGAAAAAGTGCAATGCTCTAGGTCAAAGCTAACCGAGACAACCCAACCCTGAGGCTCTCAACTACAGCACCACTCCCAACTAAAGAATCCAAAACTCTGATCTGGCGCCTCCAAGCGCACCTATCAATAGTCATGGTCTCGGAAAGGTTTAAGGCCTTCAAATCTAATCTCAACTGCTCCTCCCACGTCCTCCTCGGTCTGACTCTCCTCCTCTCCCCGACAACTACAAAATCTCGACCCTTCTCACCGGAGCAGATGCCTGCCTCCTGCGGACGTGGCCAAACCATCTCAATCTCCCTTCCCTAACTTTCGCTGAAATGGGAGCCACTTCTAGCGCGTTCCTGAAGACCCCGTTCGAGATTCTATCTAACATTGTGTGACCACACGACCAGCATAACATTCTCATTTCAGTTTCTTCCAACTTGCTCTCAAGCGACTTCTTCATCTCCCAACATTCAGAGCCATACAACATTGCAGGTCGGATTGCCGCTCTATAGAATTTACCCTTCAACTTTAGAGGGACTTTCTTGTCGCACAGGACCCCTGTCACTGCTCTCCACCTTAGCCACCCCGCCTTGATGCGATCAGTGACATCATCTTTACACTCACCTTCCTTCTGAATGATCGAACCCAAATACTTGAACTTATCCACGGGGAACGATCTGATCCGCAATCATTACCTCTACATCTTCCTCATTGGCCTCACCACTAAAGTTACACTAGAGATACTCTGTCTTAGACCGGCTAACACGCAAGCCCTGGGGTTCTAATTTAGACCTCCATAGCTCCAACTTCGAGTTCACCTCCCTCCTCGACTCCGCCACTAACACAATGTCGTCAGCAAAAAGCATGCACCACGGGACGCCATCTTGTATCCCCCGCGAAATGACGTCAAGGATCAGAGCGAAGAGAATAGGGCTTAGCGCCGACCCCTGGTGTAGCCCTATCTCAACCGGAAAATACTGGGTGTCACCAGCTGGGGTCCTAACGCACGTCCTAGCTTGGGAATACATGTCTTGGATCGCCCTAACGAACGGCAACGACACCCTCCTCTCTACTAGGCTCCTCCAAATAACATCGCGCAGAATGCTATCATAAGCTTTCTCTAGATCTATGAACACCATATGGAGGTCCTTACGCCGCTCTCTAAACTTCTCCATAAGGCGTCTGACGAGATAAATGGCCTCAGTCGTGGACCTCCCCGGTATGAAGCCAAATTGGTTCTCTGAGATCTCAACTTCTCTTCTAACCCTGCATTCCACCACTCTTTCCCAAAGTTTCATAGTATGACTAAGGAGTTTAATACCCCTATAGTTACTACAACTCTGAGCATTGCCTTTGTTCTTGAAAAACAGCACGACAATACTATGCCTCCACTCCATCGGCATCTTAGAACCTCTGAGGAGGATGTTGAACAGCTCTGCAAGCCACTGAACTCAGACTTCCCCCAGACAAAGCCAAACTTCAATAGGGATCTGATCCGGGCCTACCACCTTAGCTCTACCCATTTTTATTAGAGCACCCTTTACTTCCTCCTTGCTGATGCTTTCACAGGACCTAAACGAATGGGCAGAAGATAGACTAACTCCTTGCACCACCGAGTCACTAACCCTAGCCTCATTGAAAAGTTCAAAAAAATACTTATTCCACCTCTCCTTAATAGACACATCGTTCACTAATACTTGGCCCAAATCATCCTTAATAAACTTCACGGGACCCAGGTCGCACTGCCCTCTATCCCTAGCTTTCGCTAGTTTAAAAATAGCATTCGCTCCTTCTTTGGTGTCTAGGAGCTTGTACATCTCCTTGTAAGCCTCCCCTTTAGCCTTAGCCACTTCCTTCTTAGCCTCTCTTTTCGCCACCTTGTATGTTACAATCTTCAAGATTCTCTCCTCCCCAGCACTAACTGACAAAAGCTCCTTATAGCGCTTGTTTATCTTTAACCTTCTTTTGGACCTCCTCATTCCACCACCAAGCCTCTCTAGGTCCACTAGACCTGCTCGAAGAAACCCCCACCACCTTCTCGCCCACCCTCCTAATAGTAAATGATGTTGTTAAATATGTTCTATGGATTGTATATCCATTTCCTTGTACCTTTCAACCCGATTGATGATTCGAGTGTTCTTGAGAAACCGTGAACATTTAGGGTTCGATTAAATGTTCATATGTGTTTTCCTTTGTTGATTTGAGGCGTTTCCCATTGGTTTTGGTCTTGATCTTTGTTGTGATCGTATTTTCATTATTTCTTACAGAAGTTGTATGTGTTCGAGGTTTTCCGGTCGAGCCGCGTTCATCGGAGTTTTTGGTATCGATTATCGAGGCAAGTCTTGACCATACATTACATGTTTCATAGAAATAGTAGTTAGTGACCACTTATGTGTGCTACTTAAATGCTTATAATGAATTTCCCAAAGAATCAGTATATTTTCAATAACGGTTCCTATAAAGACAATTCATGTGTTTTGTGAACAAAGGTGTTTTTTCCGAATATATGTATTAGTGTGGTATGTTGGAATATGTTGTAGTCATATTACGTGGTTATAGTAGTCCTTTTTTGCTTGTCGAGGATTGCGTATTGATATGTGTACTTGTTTGGAAAACATATGATCTGGTGTGATATTAGTTGCAACTCCTTTGTAAGGAGGTTGTGATGTTCGATGTTGTTGGGAAATTGTACTTCCTTGTTGTTGTGTGATGATTGTAAAGTGATGTGGCATCGGGTAGGGTTTGTTGAACCTCCGGGATCAGTCCTTGCTAGTACGAATCAGGCGTGACCATAGGGTTATCCAAACCAGGTATGTCTCGTGGAGGCTCCGAGGTTCGTGGCTTGCTAGCTCGATGCTGGGATAACTTATGGCGGTGGTTTGATTGTGTGATGCACGTGTCATGGGTTGTCCAAACCGGGTAGGTCTCGTGGAGGCTCCGAGGTTCGTGGATTGCTAGCCGATGCCGGGATAACTATGAACATACGTCATGGTTGTGGTTATTGTGACTATTGTCATGGTGATATGTGATATTGTGTGGTTTCCTATTAGGTTATTCACTCGGGTATGTCTCGAGGAGGCTCTGAGGTTCGTGGCTTGCTAGCACAGGACACGAATAATCCTTGTGAATATATTGATATGGATTATTGGGTCGTGGACCCCTTGTTTTGTGATCGAAATCGTATGATTGGGTCACGGACCTCGTGTTTTGTATTCGGATTTGTATTTCGGAAAATGATCTTTGGGCTATGTCCCTAAGTGATTGTCGATAAGATGAGAATTTTTAAATTCCAAATATTTTTAAAACTCCCGAGATCTTAAATTGTTTTGCAAGATGTACATTTATTTCATTCCTACCTTTCATGGTTCGAACGGTTTTAATCAAGTGAATTATCGCGGGAAGTCTTTGTTATGATTAACTGGATGGATATTCTTGATTATTATGTCTCGGAGGATGTTGTGTATGACTCGTATTTGCACTTTATACACTACCACAAAACAAACATTTAACATCGGTTTTGGAACCGATGTTAAATGTCGCGATGTTAAAATTAACACCGGTTTCTAATAACCGATGTTAAAATCAATTTTAACATCGGTTGTTATAACAACCGATGTTAATTTTAATATCGCGACATTTAAGACCGGTTGTCCCACAACAGATGTTAAATTTCGCGATTTTAAAATTTTATCGGACCGCGGCTAACCCAGCTAGCCCAACCCAGCCCCAACCCAGACACTAGCCCCAACCACACCCGCATCACCCCCCCACACCAACCCCCTCCAACCTACAACAAATACCCTTAAATTTCGTTGTTGGTGGGTTTCGAACTCACCACCTCTTGCTTGTGGAAGTGTGATATTACCACTCCGCCAGATGAACTTCTTGTATATTTTTTGCTATGTGTTATAGTTATATACTATATATATTTATAAATTTATATAAATATAAGATAATTTAATATATATTAAAAAATCAAAACTTTATTTTAAAAAAAAATTCTACAAGATTAATATTAAAAATCGGATGTTTTTATTTAAAGTTTGAAAATAAAAAAATAAAAAATAAAAAAATCTGGATCTGATATATAATTAATATTTAATCTTTTTTTAGATTTTTTGTAAAAAAATAAAATAGTTTTTTTATGAAAAGTAATAAAATTACAAAAAAAAACTAGCAGGTTTTTAAAAATATATAAAATAATTTAGTTTTTATTTATTTATGAAAAATAATATTCCACTTTTTTTCAAAAACTTTAAATAAAAACATCCAATTTTTATTTTCTATTTTCGAACTTTAAGTAATAACATCTTATTTTTATTTTTTATTTTCGAACTAATGTTTATTTTTTATTTTCGAACTTTAAATAAAAACTTCCAATTTTTACTTTTTATTTTTGAACAATAAATATAAACATCCAATTATTAATATTAATATTCCGGAATTTTTGAAAAAAAAATAAAGTTTCTAATTTTCTAAATAATCCAGATTTTTTAAAAAATTTAACATCGGTTATACAAAAAACCGATGTGAAATTAAAAATTAACATTGGTTTTTCTAAAAATTGATGTTAAAATAAAAATTAACATTGTTTAACATCAATTTTTTTAAAAACCGATGCTAATTTTTAACTTAACATCGGTTTTTAGTATAACCGATGTTAAATTTTTTAAAAAATCTGGAATATTTTTAAAAAATCGAATCTTTATTTAAAAATTAACATCGGTTTTTCTAGAAACCGATGTTAAGTTAAAAATTAACATCAGTTTTTCTAAACCGATGTGAAATGTATTCATTTAACATCGGTTTTTTAAAGCCAATGTTAATTGTTAATTTAACATCGATTTTTAGCAGAACCGATGTTAATTTGTTTTAAAATTTTCAATTATGCCACCGTGTCTTTTTTAACATCGGTTTTCACAAAACCGATGTTAAACGAGAGATGTTGAATGTCTTTTTTGTAGTAGTGATACTTGCACTAGCAAAATAGTGGAATTTTGCTAACCCCGAGAAATTGGGGGTGGATGTCTGTATTGCGTCCAGGTACTTGCAGGTTCTTGGGGAGCTAATCACATGATCGGTACGAAGGATGATGGAAGACAAACGATACTAATCACATGAAGACTAGTACTTGGTACTGGTGGTCGTAATGTATTTTCTTTTCCGCTGTAGTGTTTTCCCGTTGTATGGGATTGTTGTTGTATTTTGACCCATGTGCGGGTATGAGTTTTGAAAGAGAGATGTATATGAAGTTTATGTTTTATGTTTGTGGTAAAAGACCAAATCGATCTAATGATTCGTTATATAGCCATGTTGACAAGTAATGTGATGTCTTGTTTCTATAATTAGCCTGGTAGATCCTCACATAGAGGGTCTACGGAGCTGTAATATTCCCGAATGGATTGGGAGTGTTACAGAATATGGTATCAAAGCTTAGGTTGCTGAAACCTAGGCTATCGGGTTGAGTCGTGTATTGTTGAGTCTTGTCTTGTCGGATTGTGTCTGACTAAGTCGTGTCGCGATGCGTCATCTGAGATTTCGGTCGTGATTAGTATCAAGGTGCAGCCATCATCTTCGTGCGATCTGTGGATGTAAGTCTCCCTACTATATGATGTGTGATTCTGTGTTATGACGTGGAGTTTAAATGTGAATTGCGAATAGGTGACCTATGTTTGTTTGATTCTCGAGTTATGCTAGAAGGAAGACTGGTGTGGGTGTATATACCTTTGTATAAACCGTTTTTACAAGAGTAATAACTTTGGAATCTTAAAGTTTTGAACGTTTTTGAAAAGTCACATAAATTTTATTTTAAAACATAAGGAAAATTTTTGATTTTCATATGATGACCTCAGGCTTAAAATTTTGGAGAATTCAAATTATTGATATTTCATTTTCGTTTTGTACTATAATTTTTCGAAATATGATTTTTAAACTTAAAAGAACTCTACCAAAATTACTCAAGACGTGACTCTCGCTTTTAACTTTTTGGTTTCATGATTGTCAGTCAGGATGTATGTGGTGATGATGGTATTGTTGTTTAGGCAATAGTACTCAGGATTGTGATTAAATTGGTGGTGTGAATGTTGAGTCGTTCAGTATGCACTCGTTGAGATAGCCCGCTGTACTGAGAGGTAGGATTTCAGTTTAGATGTTAATTGTCTTTTGATGGTTGCTCGTGTGATATCGTTATTATGTAAACCGTTGGCATTCAGATTTGTATGTTGTTGTTTATTTGTAACCTTCAGATTCTAGTACTGTCTGGGATGTGTTCACGATTATATTGTTGAATCAGAGCAGTTAGCACACGCTAAATGTAAGGCTAGCGCGAGCTAATGTGGTATGGTTAGCGCACGCTATTTTCTGTTGTAGCGCGAGCTAGTTAAACTGGGCAGAAGATATGGAACTGCATTTTTAGCTGTTAGGTCTAACTTTTGCAGTTGTAAAATCGATCATCTGTGACTGTATTTTATGTGTAATGACGGGTGATGACAATTATTGTGTGTGAGATTGTGTATTATGATTTTCATTGCGCTAGGGGGTTACTTGTTGGTATGCCAAGGGGCAGAGGTCGTGGTCGTAACCGTGGTACATATGGCCATGGGGATCAGACGCGGGATCCAGAAAATGTTGTTGAGAATGACATTGGCTTCGGTATTGCTACTATATTGCAACAAGTAGCGACACAGATGACTCAGTTGACCCAGACAATTCAACATACCACTGATGCGACTCAAAACGTTGGTGCAAACAAATGGCTTCGAGAAGTGGTTCGTATGAATCCCTCTCAATTCGTTGGTGATGCGGATTCATTGGGCTGGGATGGTTGGCTTTTTCGATTGGGAAAGATATTCGAGGCAATTGATTGTCCTGAAGAGCGGAAGGTGCCTATCGCTCAGTACCTTCTTGATAGAGATGCCGCTAATTGGTGGGAAGCTGTTAAACCTAGTGATCATGTTGTCACTTGGGCGGAGTTCCAAGAATTTATGGAAGTTGAGTTTTGTCCAAAACCAATTAGAGATCAGAGGATTCGCAATTTTTATTTGGCAGAACCATGGGACATATCGGTGTCGCAAGCTATCATCGACTATAGCAAACAACTCAGTTATGTGCGAGATCAGGTGAGGACTGAAGAAGAGAAGATCCGTCATTTTAAAATGCATATGAAGCCGGAGATTCACAAGTATATGGCGGGACTTACTTGCACTACGTTGAAAGATTATCAGAATCGAGCCTTAGCCTACGGGCTAGCTTCGTTATCGTCGGAACGTGTGCCCGAGTCGAAGAAACCGAGAAAGTCTGATGATCTTATGGTCAGTACAGAAGTTGGAGTTTCTAAACTGCAACACCATGGTCTTTTTGCCGTGAATCTCCATCGCTCGATGGTTGGGACCAAGAGTTCCAAGTCATCAGCTTTGACTCCTCGTAAAACTAGGAGGTGTTTTAATTGTAATGTGTTGGGGCATGTACGTGCACATTGTCCTTCCCCGCCAATAACATGTTACAAGTGCAGACTCGAGGGACACATAATTTAGTTTTGCAAGGTGGCCACCGAGTCTTCCGAGGCACGAACTCCAACACCGATATCAGGGTCGACTT
This sequence comes from Orobanche coerulescens, assembly GCA_033398695.1. NCBI lineage: Eukaryota > Viridiplantae > Streptophyta > Magnoliopsida > Lamiales > Orobanchaceae > Orobanche > Orobanche coerulescens. The sequence continues at coordinate 114,694,898 of CM065815.1, read as the reverse complement.
TGAGAAGTCCCTGAAAGGTGTAGTCTGCCAGTTGCTTATGTTATTCCTTGTTTCGTTGTTTCAAATTTCGGGGACAGACTTCTTTTGTTGGAAGTGGACCGTAAAACCCAGATTTTTTTAACTTTTATATTTTTTAATTCTATCAACTCACTTGTGTTTGTTGATACTTTCTGAACTTGTTTTGTTCTTCGATTTTGTCATTCGAACGAGTTGTGATATTGTTCCGAATTAATCCATTTATCGTTATGACTTTTCCCACTGCGGTTTGTTTCCCGTGATCCCTATGCGAATTAAACATCTTGTAGTTTTTACAAGATCATTTAATGTCTTGAGTGAGTTGTGAACTTCGGAGTTGTTGTTTGATCATTATTATTCGATCATGGTTGTTCGATTGTTGTTGTTCGATCGTTGTTGTCTGATTATTGTTGTTCGATCTCGTATTGTGATTTTCGAGCATCTGGGCTACTTTGTAATTTCCTTAAGTTTGGTAAATTATCTTCGTATCTGATCTTCCATACCTTCTGGTTATCAGAATTTCATACTTGTTCAGCGTTAGACATGTGTTTTGGTTGTTGTGCTGTTGGATTAATCTATCATAGTGATGTTTGTTCGTCGCATTTTGTTATCACTCTGGCGTAGCGAATCGGACTGTAGCAGTTCAGTACTGCATGAGGTTTGATGTGTGCTATTAGCAACAGATAACGGATATTATCTAGAGTTGCCCTGCCTGATTGGTCCATGTTTTAAGTTTCGGGATGAAACTTATTTTTAGTGGGGTAGAGTGTAATGCCCATGATTTTTGCGTCCAGACATCTTGATTTATTTGCCGACTCAAATGGATATGTGGTTCCTATGTTTATGTGATCGTATGTCGTTGTCCGTTAGTGTTTCGTTGCGTGTTGAATGATCGATGTTTTGTCGAGGAATATCATTGTTGTGCATTTAAATCGATTTTGTAAGATCACCACCGCCACTTATTGTAACACCCCCAGATTTAACCGGAAATATTACAGCGCCGTGGGCCCCGAGTTGGAACCCACAAGGCTAAAAGAAATTTTCGCAAACATTTACAAATGCCCAAGAGGCCAACGACGGTACTATCTTTAAAAATTGACAAAGACTTATAAAATCCATTTATCAAAAACCGTCGTAAAAACTCATTTGAAATCGCAAGGCCAAACGGCCGACACTCAAAAGTGTAGAAAACGATTTCCAAGTAATCTCAGTTACCAGATACCAAAAGAGCATTTCAAAATACTCACGCAGCGGAAAAAGACCAACCATAAATATACTCGAGCAACGGAATACAAGAACCAAATGTTGCTACCCAAAATATTATCCGGAGATAGATATTGCTGGAATGGATGGATAGCAAACAAATGCAAGAGCACTTCCGTGAGAAAGATAAATAACACAAGATTTGCCGGGGTTGTTAGTCCCGGGCTTGAATGCTCTCGCGAGATATTATTAATACTAATATTCGGGGATACAAGTACTAATGTAAGAATACAATTACAATGAGTGTAAAGATTCTTGTTATCTTAGCTAGTGAGCGTGTAGATTGCCGGAAGAACCAGATTTGATGCTCTGTGAGTTCTTGTAACAAAAGAGATGAACAGTCGCGGCGGTGAGAGATCGACAGTCTCTCACGGCGAGTATTTAGTTGGATGCTTGGGCTCCTGGGCTTATGAATCTCTTGGAATCTGTCTAGTGGAGACTTGCTGCCTCTGCCGATCGTCTTCTGGACGGGAGATTCGGAGAGAGAAGTCCTGAGATGGATTCCGGCGAGAAAGCAGGGAGCTTGATGGTATATGTGTTCTACTGTATTTCCGTGAATGAATTCGGAATGTAAGTGAATGAGTTCTGAACAATTCGGAACCTTTTTCCAGTAGGAGGAGGCTCTCTATTTATAGGACTTTTGATATGCCGGGCGATCGCCTTTACTGCATTATAATAATCGGGCGATCGTCTTTTAGCACATGGGCTTGTTCCCTTAAAGTCCGTGGCTGCTGCGGCGCAACCGTCTGATCGATGGGGAGCGCACGCGTCTGAGTAGCCACACGGCGGTCCCACTGACAACTTTCGGCGCGCCTGCCGGTAGGTGAGGTAGGTGACAGACTGTGGTCAAAGGTCTTGTCTGTCAGCAAAGATCTTGTCTGCTAGCGCCCTTTGTGGATCTGCACGTGGGTGCTGTTCTGAGATCCAGTCTTCGATGACTTTGACGGGCGATCATCTCTGTTCGGGGCGTAGGCCGATTGTCCTTAGCCGGACAATAGAGTCGATCGCCAGATGCCAAAGGGCGATCGCCTTGGGAGTCGATCGCTCGGTACCTGATGGTGGTCTGGTTCCTTCGACTTGGCTAGCTAGCCATAGTTTGACTGGAGTTGACTTGGTCGCTCGGCCTTATAGTCGATCGCCTGTCGGGATGAATAAATCTTGACACAACAATTGCCCCCCAGCTCGCTCCTATGTTGGAAACGTGGGGTGAGGTGGTTCTCTTGGCGATCGCTGAACTTTTGACGAGCGACTCTGCATTTAACTGAACTGGCGATCGCCTTTGAGGTGATATACTCTGGGTTCGGACGACCTGGTTGACCTCTAAACTGCACGAGAAATGGCAATGGGAGTGGAAAAGTCTCTGCGCACGTGTCGGGCTTCTATTGGAGGATATCAACGGTCATTAATGACTCCTCGGCTGACGCGTCCTTGAAAAGGCGCGTACGCGGGTCTCGAGGGAGTCAATAAATGCGTCGTTTGAGATCCGACCCCTGGGATTTTTCCTTATTGCCAACGAGTCCCTGCCTTCTCCTATAAAAGGGCGCAGTGCTGCAGTCTTCGTCCTCACGCGCACTTACTGGAGAAAGAAGGACTTGCTGAAGATTTTTCTAAAGATCTTAGTGCCGACCGTCGTTCGATTTCACCTTCGGGTAAGAAAAAATCCTTTTCTCCTTTTCTGTCTTTGAGAATGGCCGGCACGTCATCATCACATGGAGTGGGTACCACTTCCGCCGCCGGGACATCGACTGTCCGGGGAGGACTTTCTTCCGACTTCCACCTGGAGACGGCCGCTGAGGCTATTCGGGCCAGAATCGACCCTGCTGAAATCGAGGCTTTATTTAATGAAGCCGATGTTGCTAAGGAGGCGGCTGCTGAAGAAAGACGATTGCAGATAGAGAGAGATCTGGCGATTAGGGCCTACTGGGAGCAGCATAGGGCTTTCGGCCGGGCCTACAAGGCTTTTGCAGAGATAATGGAGAAGTTGGCCGGTCCGACTTCGAGATTCGATTTCCGGGGATACTCTGTCGCCTACCCTTATCAGCTTCCCAAACGGTCGCAGTTCCGGGTTGCGCAGCGATCTGGGTGGTCGCTTGGCCAAATACGGAGTTCGACGACCAGGAAAGATCTGGCCGTCTGGAGGACGAGGTTCCATGTTCCTTCAGATGTGGACATGTTCGCGCCGGCGGAGAATGAGCGAGCCGATCAGCCTCCGATGGGTATGGTCGCCGTGAATGAGGCGATTATGGAGGCCGGGCTGCGCTTCCCTCTATCCTTTGCTGTCTCCCACCTGCTGGCCGCTTGGAACGTGGCGCCACTTCAGCTGACGCCGAACGCCTGGCTCCAAATTATCTGCACTCTCACTCTTTTCGGCGGTCACCGCCTGTACCGCCTCCCATCGCCGTTGGAGATGAACCATTTGTTCAAGCTGACGGCTCAGAAAGGGTCGGTCGGCGGTTACCATATTCAGGGCCGATCTGGTCGGGTAATTCACGGAGTCCCGAATATGATGCGGGGTGATCATACGAAGTGGTTCTAGGTCGCCGGCAAGTGGAGGGCTTCCGCGAGCGACAATCCTTCGGGCGAGCTGGAGATGCCTACTGAGTTTCGGGAGAGGAATCTCGGTAAGGGTTTAGACTCTCCCTTCGTTCGGATGCGTTTTGGACTGATCTAATTTGATTTCGGTTTTGCAGGTTTTCACATTCCGGCGGTCGAGGAGATGCCTTTTGACTTCCTGGTTGTCTGGGAGCGGATAAGGAGCTTGTCGGACGATGACCTTGACGCCAACCGGATCAATAAGGAGATTCGTTGGTTGTCAGCTCGGCTATTCCGTTTCCCGAGACATCTCTCGGTACCAGGTATGAGTTTTCTGCGACCTTCACTTTCTAGGCGATCGCCTTACTTGAGAAAAGTATCTAACTGTTGATCGATCGTCTTAACTGTAGAGGTTCGCTTTCCTCGCTTTTTGGAGCCCCCGCCGGAGATCGCTATGTCGAATCCTGGAGTTCTAGGCCATCTCCGCCATAAGAGGTCGTCTCGGGCCCCACCTGTTGCGTTGCCAATTGTTCCGGAGGCGGAACCTCGCGTGGAGCCGATCGTGGCTGAGGAGGGAGTTCCAGAGGAAGGGCTTCGAGCGAATCGCAAGAGGCCGAGGCCGGAAGAAACTCCGGTTCCTGCCCCCGCCAATGAGGTGCCGATCGCCGCGCCTCCGATCACCGTTCTCGCTCCGGAGAATGAGCCGCCCCTGCGGCTTTCATGCGGGAAATGGCGATCGCGGACGCTGAGACTCCTCGAGGGAAACCGTATTTCGGTCGGGACCCCGAGAAGGCTGAGAGGTAGATTGCGTTTTTGTGTTGAAACTTGCAATTGCGTAGGAGTTGTATTAACTTTGTTGTATTGATGTAGAATCCGTCGCACAGATCCATCCTGCCCGCCGATGGTGCTGGATTTCTTAGCCAGCCGATCTCCTCGCCAGTCTTGCGACATCCCTCAATACGTCAGCAAGGCCGCTGCTGCTCTGCCGAAGGCCTGGACGACCGATCTGGATGCGATCGCTCGTCAGCGATCGGGGAGTACGATGCAAGCTGTTCTCGCCCTTTCTCTCCAGACGGCGACCATGGCTGTCCAGGCTGCTCAGGAGTTTGAGGGGCGACCTTCCACTATTCGCCTGCAGGCGGATCTCGAGGCAGCTCAGCAAGAGAACACCGAGTTTGATAAGATCGTGGCGATGGAGAAGGACTCTCTGGAGGCGGCCAAGCGGGCGAGCCATGAGCTTGAGCTGGCGAAGAAGGAAACCGAGTTGTCTCGTCTGGTGGTCGACCGATTTCAGGACCAGATGCTGAATGCCGTCCGGGCGCAGAAGGTTGCTGAGGAGGAGGCCGATCGCCAGAAGGTGACGATCGCTCGGTTGACCAATGAGTGAGTCGAAGGAGAAGGTTGCTGCGAGGGAGGCCGAGCTCCAGGGGTCGCAACAGGCGATGGAAGAGCTGAAAGGAGAGGTAGAGGCGACCAAGGCTGATCCCTTTCAAAACTTGGAGTTTGTCAGCGAGTTCGCCTATTATTTGGTGTTCGCCGACTCGATCCGAGCAGCTAAGAAAGGAGGTTTGGAGGTCGGGCCTCTTGCTGAGAACTTCAAAGCGTATGCGTTGGAGCATCCTCTCCATTCAGCTTTCTCCTTGCCGATCTTGGATCTTGCGGACATCGGCGTGGATTTGAGCTGGTATCCGTCTCCGGCCAATCTTGCTCATCCCGACGCTCCGGAAGATGGGGGGACCGCACCGGATGCTGATGGCGAAGGCCAGGCAGGGGCCTGAGGCACTTCACTTTTGATGTTTTAGCTTATTTCCTTGTAATTTGTAGCTTTCTTTTGTAGCATTTAGGCCTTCGGGCGACCATGTATTTTGATCTTTTCAAGTAATGAAATGAACGTTTGAATTTCTGACTTATCACTTGAATGATTGTTATTTTTGAGTCTTTGTTTGACTTTGTACAAATGTGTGAGGAGAGATTGTTGCGAGGGTAGTTCCAAATGAATTGATAAACTCATAAAGATAACTTTTACAAAAAATTCGATTGCTGCACAACATCTGAAAAAATGACGATCTCCGTATGTGGTTGAATAGCGACGATCGTCGTATAGGTAGTCCGCACTCTTCCCCCTTGTTTTTATTCACTTAGTGGAAGTAAGGGGATGAAAATAATTCGTTGAGTGAGCGGTCTTCAACTTTGTCGAATCCTCGGGGATGGTCGTCCGTCTTGAGGAACCGTGCACGATCGCGGAGTTCGATGGACCGACTCCCTGATCCTGTCTTTATGCGCGAAGACATTGAGTGTCTCGTGACTCACTTTATTATGAGGGCCCTCTGTTAGGCTGCGCCTCGCCTCGTATTTAAACGAAGGGCGTGCGGTCTCGGTCTAGAGGAGTCCTTGCTCGGGGCAGCGTCGGATGATTCAACTCCACGCCCGCGGCTTGTTTAGCTCTGCTTCCACCTCGGCCCACCATGAAGATGGCGAACCTCGACGGTGTACGTTGAGACGGGGGTTGTGGCACGTCGCATTGTCCGGGTTCACCACGTTAAATGATGAACCTTTGAGGGCGAGCGATTGTGTCCACTGATTAATTTTGGAGGGCCCTCAGACTACGCCGGCCTCATATTTAAACGAAGGGCGGGCGATCTTGGCCCAAAGGGACCTTGCATGGCCTAAGCAGTCGGTTCCATCGACCACCAGGACCATGGCCGCACTCTTCCACCTTGGATCGTCATGTAGATGCCGACCTTTGATGGTGTACGTTGTGCGGGGGAGGCGATCTCGTGCCTTAGTCCATCATGTTAGATGGTGAACTGTAGATGGCGAGCGAGTCCTCCAGTTTCTTAAATAAGGAGGGAGATCGTGGAGACTTCCGAGGTCCCCTTCTCTTGATTGAAACATGTTGAGTCGGTCGCCGAGGTTGATCCAGGGGTCGGCTCGTATGAGCTTTCCAGCCTGTTTTGTGTTCGACTCGGACGATCGTGTATAGAGATTGGTAGGGGCTTCGGCTAAACCAATAAGCTGTCCAACTTGCCCTCCTCGAACAATCTCCAGAGCTGTTTGAGGAGGTCGCGGCATTGGTTGGTCGTGGCGGGACTCTTATGGTAGGCACAATATTGATTGTTGTCCAGGTGACCGTGGTCCCTTATCGCCTTTGGCTTTTTGAGCTTTTCGTGCCCCTTGATGGCATAAAAAATATGTGCCGGAGTTCGGTTGAACGTATGGAGGAGATGGGCTTCCATGTCCTCGAAGGCCTTGAGATCTCCGGGTGGCTTGGCGATCGCCTTTTTTGCTTTGGCGATCGCTGTATTCTGGACAGGAGGTGGCGTTTCCTCGCCTAGGCGGAGGGTGAGTAGCCTTTGCCTGGCCAGAAAGTTGGCAGCCTTAGCGCGGAAGATCGCGTAGGTTGGGGGAATATCCTTGGTAAGATGTCTAAACATGAGTGAATGACCGTAGAATCCCCCCATGACCGAATAGAGAGCGAGCTCGTCACTGACGGGTTCGCCGGTGAGGATGATTTCGTCTACTCGGTCGATGTAATCTGCGTCGGTTTCGTCTTTCCCCTTCCTCATTTTCATCACGCAGTGGGGTCCTTCTGGTCTGGCGACCTTGTTGGCGAAGTATGACGTGAAGTCATTTGCCAGTTTCTTAAAGGAGGTGATTGATCGTGGTGGTAGTGAGACGTACCACCTATGGGCCAGCTCGCCCAATGTTAACGGGAAGATCCGGCACTTGGTTGCATCAGATGCCCCACACCTAGTCATGTAGATTCGGAATTTACTCAGGTGGGTTTCGGGGTCCGATCTCCCCTCACACAGGGGTGTTTTGGGAGGAGCGATCGTTGGTTGTATGGGGGCAAGCTCGATGTGGACCGCGAGTGGCTCGGTCGGCCCGGTGATCTTTTTGCTGGCGCTTGCCCCAGTGTCCAAGAGTGCTTTCATCTCGTCGAGCTGGCGTTGTATAGCGGCCATCGCCGTGGCCTGGATGCTCGCGGCTCGGCGCTCGGAGCGGGTGCCGAGGCGATTGAGTACTGATCCCCTGGCGATCGAGACGGGAGTCATATGGCTGACCTACGTTCGGCTGTGAGGTGGGTAGGCCGAACTCCTGGTGACGGATTCGGATTCCATCTTTTCGTGGTTAGAAACAGAATGCCCCAGTCGCCAGGATGGGTCGCGCCCTAAGCGATTGAATATGGATCCGTCCGGTCGTGCGAGAGCCTTTCCTCGCGAATTGGGGCCTTCTGACGATCGCTCGCTCGGTAGCCCGTTGAATTTCCGTTTTCCCATGCGGAAGACGATCGAGGGAGTTATCGCGGGCGATGCGCATGCTCTCCGTCGCTCCTCTAGGATGGCCATCGCCTCCTCGATCTGTTCCTCGCTTTGGAACTGATCGAGTGAGAGGTTGGGGCCATCTCTCGGGTGCGGGATCGAGAGTCTCGCATTGCTGCGGCTTCCCCCTGTCGTCGGCTGGGGTTCGGATTGAGCCGGGATATGGTGTCCGGCGGTTCGGAGAGTGGCTCTCTTCGATGTACCGGCGGATGTCATGATTCTGAAGGTTTTCTTTGAAGCGCAGTGAGTGTCACTTCAAGTATATGCCCCGAGAACAGTGAGTGTTCTTTGGGAAGGTGGGAATAAAAGTTTGAGGGTTAGATCCCCTTCTTCTAGCGCCAATTGTTGCTACCCAAAATATTATCCGGAGATAGATATTGCTGGAATGGATGGATAGCAAACAAATGCAAGAGCACTTCCGTGAGAAAGATAAATAACACAAGATTTGCCGGGGTTGTTAGTCCCGGGCTTGAATGCTCTCGCGAGATATTATTAATACTAATATTCGGGGATACAAGTACTAATATAAGAATACAATTACAATGAGTGTAAAGATTCTTGTTATCTTAGCTAGTGAGCGTGTAGATTGCCGGAAGAACCAGATTTGATGCTCTGTGAGTTCTTGTAACAAAAGAGATGAACAGTCGCGAAGGTGAGAGATCGACAGTCTCTCACGGCGAGTATTTAGTTGGATGCTTGGGCTCCTGGGCTTATGAATCTCTTGGAATCTGTCTAGTGGAGACTTGCTGCCTATGCCGATCGTCTTCTGGACGGGAGATTCAGAGAGAGAAGTCCTGAGATGGATTCCGGCGAGAAAGCAGGGAGCTTGATGGTATATGTGTTCTACTGTATTTCCGTGAATGAATTCGGAATGTAAGTGAATGAGTTCTGAACAATTCGGAACCTTTTTCCAGTAGGAGGAGGCTCTCTATTTATAGGACTTTTGATATGCCGGGCGATCGCCTTTACTGCATTATAATAATCGGGCGATCGTCTTTTAGCACATGGGCTTGTTCCCTTAAAGTCCGCTGGCCGCGGCAACACTGTATGGTCCAATGGGGAGCTCGCACGCGCCCCGAGTAGCCATCACGGCGGTCCCACTGACAACTTTCGGCGCGCCTGCCGGTAGGTGAGGTAGGTGACAGGCTGTGGTCAAAGGTCTTGTCTGTCAGCAAAGATCTTGTCTGTCAGCGCCTTTTGTGGATCTGCACGTGGGTGCTGTTCTAAGATCCAGTCTTCGATGACTTTGACGGGCGATCATCTCTGTTCGGGGCGTAGGACGATTGTCCTTAGCCGGACAATAGAGTCGATCGCCAGATGCCAAAGGGCGATCGCCTTGGGAGTCGATCGCCAGGTACCTGATGGTGGTCTGGTTCCTTCGACTTGGCTAGCTAGCCATAGTTTGACTGGAGTTGACTTGGTCGCTCGGCCTTATAGTTGATCGCCTGTCGGGATGAATAAATCTTGACACAACACCAAACAAGAAACTCAATGCACAAAACATGTCCTAGCCAGTATCCTTCGGGAAGCTCATCTCTTCACGACCGCTACAAGCTCGATACTCCAAGAACCTAAAAAGAAATCCCACGATGCGGTCAGCCATAATATCCAACAATGATAACTGCCACATCACATTAATAATTACATACCAATGAGAATACAACATAAGAATACAACCAACGTAATCTCACTGCCATAACATTACTTACTCAAGTAATTCTCATCAGAATAACCATTATCACATTTCACATCTCGTACTCGATTAACCAATAAACTCGAACAGAATATCTGTATTGTACCTCAAACAATACTCAAGATTCTCAAACTATCATAACCAACTCACGATACGAAAATATACCAGTTCTGACAAATACGATCCATCGGATAGTATCATCAAATCCCAAAACGATAACCGATTGTCCATCACAAGACGAATACCAAAGGAAATACGGAACATACCTCGAGATATGAACTGCCACGACGAAATCACGTCAGTGTAATCCAAGATCGGATCAACAACATACGGACACGGTCCTAACACAAGACCTACAAATGCATACTCATATGACAACGTCAATATGCTCACATCAATAACGAAAATGTATACTTATGGCAAACCCATAATATACATATGCACAATAACAACACATGATAAAATCAATGATGCGAATCTACATGATTCCATCAACACAATACCGGGTAATCCAACGATCCAGCGCCCTCAGCATAGATCCCCATGATGATCCCGTCGGACCAACGCATGGTGGAAAACCTGTCCAGCGATCCAGCACCCTCAGCATAGATCCCCATGATGATCCCGTCGAACCAACGCATGTTGGACATCCGATCCAGTGCCCTCAGCATAGATCTCATGATCTCACAGGATCAACACAATATATAAATCACATGATCTCACAGGATCAACACAACATAAACAATACAATTATGCATACACATATGCAACTCAATATGTTCATCGACACGAACAACATATGAATCAAAACATGAACGACACTATGATGACACAACTAGGACGACTTCACGTTCAGCAACATGAATGACAACCTGCATGATCAACAACATCAACACTAAACCGAATCAATCTTGAACACTTGTCCCGAGTCCTTCGGAAGCAATCTCGATGCCAAATCACCACCGATGATTATCTGCAATGCTCAGCAACCCAAACGTACCATGGACTGCAGATACTCATATCCTCGTCTTTATCATAATGTATCCTGGATACCCAAAATTCCAATAACCGAAATGAATCATAAACCTTATGATTTAACTCCCAGAATCGTAAAGACAACACATAATCCAAATCTCCAGAATTTGCAGTAATAATCATTGCTATATGCATTATAAACGAAATGAAACTGAAACCATTCATTAAACATTATAACTGAGCAAGTAATAACTTGCCTCGATACCGATGAAGCCGTTACCAATTTCACGTCGTCGTGTACAAAATCCTTGGCTCCCGGCCCAGAGCGATTCACGAACGCACTCGAACACGACCGCAATATACGGTTATAATCACCGATCAATAATCTCAATCTATTAAAGTAATCGATTAACATACAATCCGATAACAATCAATAACTGACATAACCAACCAATCAAACTCAACGGCTCAACAATACCTCGATGATACATAAAACCGAACAATACAACTCAAACCAATCAAACACGAATTCAAAACAACAATACGATTCCACATTCAATCTTAAATACACTTACAAGTTTCCTCCCTGTATATTCATAATAAAACCAATTACCGATTATCATCATCAATCCGAACAATCCGATTAATTATAGATAATCATATTCCAAGAATTCCACAACTTATTCCAAAATTACATTCAAAGTCCTCAAACGGCATAATCCGATGTGTTCTAACATCTAAACAATCCTTATTCACAATTCGAGGTGTATGTAATTATGTTCTTCAATATATATACTTCTCATAACATCATGGATCGCAACAAACTATCAAGAACATCGAGAATACTACGATTCCATAATCATAACAACATAATCAAGACATTTGATCATCAATTCATTACCTTCCCTCAACAAAATTCCCGTAAATACCAAGAATCATCATAACAATATCAATTTAACCATCATTCATACGAAAACGTGTAGAATTTCCCAAGTTCTACTCACTGAGGCATTTCATCGAACACTTTGAAGGCATAGTCCAATTCAATCATTTTAACGAAGAAATAATCGAATTTGTTCCACAAAACTTCAAGAGTATTGAATGATTACGAGATTACAATAAAGTTCCATCAATAATCGGAACCAAAACGAATCAAATCGGCCAAAACACTAAGAAACTCCAAGAATATCCAAAAACCAAAAGTTTAGGTGTTCTTACCTTCGGTCCGGGTGAAAGAAGATGTTATCCATGAATCAAACTTCCAAAACATGTTGCTACATGATGTTCTTACTCAAATCCATCAACTTTGTTGAAGAAATCGCGAAAGGAACGAAGAAAAATGAAAAATGACAAGGATCACTCGGTCCAGGCCTTATATAGGCCGAGACCTGCCGACACCTTACGTACGTAACCGGCGGGTCCTTACGTACGTAGCCGGATGCGGCCTAACCTTCTGTCCATTTTGGCCGACATCCTTATGTACGTAACCGACAGATGCTTACGTACGTAACGGGCGCTTACGGCTGTAACCGGCCACAGCTTTACGTACGTTATCGGCCAGTCCTTACGCCTAGTGAGTCACTGCCGACCGTGATCGGCCACCCCTGCGAGTCACTGCCGACCATGCTCGGCCACTACAGGTCCTCTCGGCTACGACTCGGCCAGCCGTCCCGTAACATACGTAACACATTCCGTTGCGCACGTAATACGTACGTTGACTTGCTACAGTATTATACTCGTACTACGTACGTAATACACCCTGTATAACGTACGTAACTCCATCCGTTACTCACCTGTCCACATCCGCGCCGAAAGCCGCCGACACCGGGCGCCACTATCCGATCACAACTCGATCCTATATGATTCCTCTTGTTACATACGTAATGCCTTATGCATAACGTACGTAAAGCGTATAATTTAGCGTACGTAACAAGTTAAAATTAGCGTACGTTAAGGGCTCTATACTTAGCCAAAATCCAACTGTTCCTGCCTGTCTCGACATACCAAAAACACATACACACATACTGAATACATATACTGGATCCAATAACATTCTTATACGATATACTCTATATCGAAAGTACGATAACCTGATACACGATATCCTCAAATGCAACTGTCGACCAGATACGACAATTATACCGATACTGACATCTCAGTCCTTTATTTATTTTATCCATCTTGCATGCATTCCACTGTACAATATAACTCGGATAAAATAATATCAAACAACAATAGTAGAAATTCCGGATATTACGTTCTACACCACTTAAAATAAGTTTCGGCCTCGAAACTTGCAATACGTCATAAAAACAAACAAACATACCGTTCAACCAAAATATCCTAAAGCCATCACGACAACGATCAATCATCATCATTACGGAATAACCAAAAGAGTACACTTACAAATACGCAGGTCGACGATCTCCTGAGATACTATCAAGCGATCTCACTGTACAGTCCCAGTACGCTTACAATCACAATTCCTTGAGTCTCAACAAAATTATATCATCGTCGGATGAAATAATCTATCCGTGACAAATCCTGTTTGCCTGATCGCATGATCAAGTTCCAATTTCGATAAAACGAATAATATCCGATATATCTGTGAAACAACTGTCCAAAACAATGACAATCAATCCCGAAACATCGACACAGAATTTGAACACTTATATGATCATTAACAATGATCAACCAACTAACTAACCGAGAAGATCATCGATAAGATATCTCCAATACGATTAATCCAATGGTCAAAACACAACTGAGATTATCATCAACATGATAAACTCCAATATGACCAACCAGAGGTCAAAACACAGTCAAGAATATCATCAACATGACAAACTCTATTATTACCAACGAAGGAGCAACAATAATTGTAACACCCCAAACTAGGCGGATATTACAGTGCCGTGAATCCCCGACTGGGACCCACCAGGCAATGAAAATGATGAATTAAATAATATAATTGTAGTACCGAACCACATTATATTACCAAGTACTCCGATGAGGAGTTTAAGTACAACACACCAGGACAATACCGAATACTAGTATATTTTATATAAAGATAAAATACACCACCCTGAATAAATAAACATCTCAAACGGAATTTGCAGCGGAAAATACAAATGACGGAATAACTAAAATGACTGAAGGTGACTGAACAAACGGAATGACTGGGGCCCCCTACTAGTATCACTGGGACTCCTCGCCGTCAGCATGCTCTTCCCGTGCCTTTGCCTTGCCGTGACCTGAAAACGAAATCCCCCAACGAAGTCGATTCTACAACAACAATCCTCAAGAGTTGAAATTACACCATCATGAATTAACTGAAGTTATGAAATATTCTTAATTATGAATTACGCTGAAGAGGAGTATCATAGTACGCCCGTAATGTTCTGTGCAAGTGTACAAGACGAATGACCGGACACACCCGTCCTTGTACCTAATTAGTCTCACGGAGGTAAGCGTTACCGTGTGCACGGTCCGAAGTATCGGTGAACCCAATACATGACCGTCGTGTGCCCGACTAAAAATTCCACTCAGCCACACCCGGCCAAGCAATATGAACCCGGAAGGTCACATGAACGAGAATGACCATGATGAATATCAATGAATAATAATTAGACAAGGCCAAGATGACTCACCGATATGAAAGTAATAGTGACGTGATTGATAACCCAATGAAATGATTTGGAACCGTCGTTCCTCGTGAATGAAATGATTATTCGACAATTACAAGTCTCAAAATGATTAATATTATGATGAATAAATTATGATTATGAGCAATCAACAACAAAAGGAATGAGTATCCTTTTAACCGAGTAAGATTTAACTTACTCAACAACGATGAAGAATGTCCGTCCACGAACAACGTCCTAACCAAGATACCGGTCGCTCGAACAACCTTGAATAACAATAATTACCAACAATCGTTCAATACACGTATCAAGCAACAAAACACGACTAACCCAAAGGTCGAAACAACAATAATCAAACTCATAGGGCATTCCAACGAATACATAACCAACCACATAACTTCGGAAATATCCAATCCCAAATATGTTGAAACCAACACCAAATTGAGTATATCGAACCAACACAACACTTCAATGATATCAATAATCCATTAGGAATCCATAATCCATGATTACAACAACATCAATCGGAAAATCCCCAATTAACCGAAGTCAACCCCAAGGGTTCTTGAAATAATTTCGAAAATAAACATTAAATCCGTAGGAATATATTTATCCAAGGTAGATAATCCATAACTAACATATTCCAATGATAATCCAAGCTTACACGAAGAAATCGGAAGGAAAAACCCAAAAATCCGAAATTCTAGATCCAAGAGATTACTACCTTTGATTCGATGTTTTGGAGATGA
This sequence comes from Orobanche coerulescens, assembly GCA_033398695.1. NCBI lineage: Eukaryota > Viridiplantae > Streptophyta > Magnoliopsida > Lamiales > Orobanchaceae > Orobanche > Orobanche coerulescens. The sequence continues at coordinate 114,679,705 of CM065815.1, read as the reverse complement.
TGAAGTGATGATTAATCCAACTCAAAGACTTGAAGATGATGATTGATGATTACACCTTGAAGAATACTCTCAAAATCGCCCAAATCGCCTAGAACCGACGAGAGAAATGATAATAGAGTGATAAATGACGAACTCAAGCTGACTTGTCCAATATATAGTCGCTCCAGGTTAGCGTGCGCTAGCCCTAATGCGTAGCGTGCGCTAACGGGAAATTTGGGTATTCCAGTACCCACTGTCCGAACACGGTAGCGCGCGCTACGTACCTTTTTGTAGCGTGCGCTACGGCCATACCACTAGCGTACGTTAAAACCCATTGTTAGCGTGCGCTAACGAATTATGTGATGCCCAGTACTGGAATCCAGAAACTGCCTGTCCTCTGATCTGACCTCGATAGCGTGCGCTACAACCATTATTTAGCGTGCGCTAATATATCGATTGCGTACGCTAAAAACAACACATAGCGTGCGCTAAGAATTAATCCAGTGCAGTCCAGTAGCCACTGGACTCAACCTGATCTGTCCTTAGCGCGCTACACCACATATTAGCGTGCGCTACTGCAACTCACTAGCGCGCGCTACTTACCATTCGTAGCGTGCGCTGCCATAACTCACTGCGGTCGGTACCTTCCGGATGCGGCCAGTAACCTTAGCGTGCGCTAAAATCGAGTGGTAGCGTGCGCTACCTATACCCAATTAGCGTACGCTAAAAGGAGTACGTAGCGTGCGCTACTCCTCACGCCTGATTAACGAAAATGACAATGATGATAAACACGGCACGAAACTCCAATCAGATTAGTGATGAATGACGATTGATACACGATACAATTACTCTGAATGATGAATACCATGACTGAATCTGAGTGACAAATGATTAATAATGAGTGAAAATTACTGAGTATCAATTACTGAATGATAAATACTGAATGATAATTACTGAATTACAACTGGGTATTACAATAATCGAGAATACCTTCACACGGTAAATTCCAACACGATAAACATAGAACCACAGAGACAGATATACGTAAGAGCAAAATTCTCGAAATGCTAAACAAATCACATACAGTGGATCTCAACGAAACACATCCGGTTGGTGAACATACCCCTCGGCATACGAACACCCAATCAAGCCGACGAAAATAACCAATCATACCTGGAGTGGAAACGATCGCTCTGTTAGGAATATGCCCTCGAATGCCACTCAGAGGATGAGGGAGTGAGAGCAATTGTATTGTAATTATGAAAATTATATTTAATAAGGCAATTATTATTTCTATATTATTGTATATCACTGGCGTTGTGATTTGGTATATAGAATAATAGTCCTTGCATTTGAGAGTGAACATTCTACTCCTTATGGAGATAAGGAGATATGCACTAGAAGTGTTTAGAGCTCGAATGCTTAACTAGTTCGCAAGTCAATAAAACTTAACAGGACATTAAGTTTTAATAAGACATGTATAACTGATGCTAGGACGTGTGCACGTCTTGATAGCATAGTTATAAGTATATTGGTGGGACCAGTATACTCGAACATGAGTCATACTTGATTCAGTCACACGGTATTCACTCTCGGAGAGTCGATGATGAATCGAAAGGTTGTGATAGTATACGTGGACCTTTGACTTGAGGGTTCAGTAGAAGATGTGCCTGTGACGTTTAGTTTGTCATTAGAGTAGTTAGACTCATTTGCTTAATTGCTGAGTCGACCTCGAAGTGCGGACTATACGGGCAGGTAGCAGTCTTTACTGTACGCCAAGAAAGGATTCTATCTCCTGTTAGTGAGCAGGCGAATGTCCTATACGGTTAATGGCGAATAAGATCATAAGTCTTTGGCCAAAGCATTCTGATATAGTCGTATTAGATACACTATTAATCAGTCGGTCTTGATTTGCATTAACACATGTATAGAGTTTAGTCAACAGTAGGGTTTGACTTTACCGTGACCCGAAGACTTGACCGAGACATCTGATAAAGGGTCTATACGTATATAGTATTCACGACATAATGGTTCTGGAATGATTCGTTCATTCGTTCTCAGTCGGGGTTTACAGTGCGGCCCGCTAGGCTGGCTAAGTGTTGCCCGCACTCATTGGTTCCTCCCAATGCCAGTTGAGACGAACCTACGGAGTCGCGCAATAGGATCGTTGATGGATAAATGTGAATTAATAATCTCTCTTATAATATTAGATATTAGATATCTAATTTTGATTTATCGGATAAATCAAATAGCGGTCTTATGAATTGTAAGTAGGTTACTAGGTGATTACTTTAATTCATAAATTATATTTCTTAGAAAAATATATATTTGTGTTTGATATAATTAATTAATTGGATTAATTAATTAGTCCAAACACATTAGAAATAAAACGGATTCGTTTGACGAACATCCGGTACACGAGGGATTCGTTTTGACGAACATCCAATACACGGGCCGAGTAAATTCGACCCGTCTTCTTGGGAATTTCCCTTAGGCCCCCCCACTCTATTGTCTCTTTTATACTTATTTTATGTCACTAGGTGACATATGTGAGGTGTATTTGATACCCTCAATAATGTGTTAAATGAAGACTTTCATTTTTTTATAAATAAAAGTCTTTAGAAAAGAGAGATGACTTCTTCTTCTTCCTTGAACTCAAAATCACGAATTAGAGAGAGAGTAAGGTTGATAACTTCATCTTGATCTTAGAGACAAGATATAAGAAGAATACATTGAGAGAGAAAATTCCTACAAGCTTCCCTAGCCGCATTCTTGATGAAAGGAAGCTTGTCGATTTTTCCATCAAGTTCCGGCGTGTGAAGTAGAGGCACCTTGCTTTAGGTGCTTGGAACGAAGGTCTCTTCATCATTATCATCATCATCATACGAAGGTTTTTCAGAGACATCATCGGTATGGGACTTTGATTCCTTGATCTTCGTATTTTTCTTTTCGTATATACGTTACTTGATCGATCCTCTTATGGATTCCGTTTATTCTTCTGCTGCATTTATTTTCTGTGGAATCCCAACAGTGGTATCGGAGCGAGGTCAAATATATCGTATATACGATCATGTTTTCATTTGGAACGTTATTTGATGATGTTTATGATTTAGAATCATAATAGATATAATCGAAGAAATTTAATCGTTCGTAGTAAGTCAAGTTTCGACTATTTTATGTGAATTATAAATCTGAAAAATTTGATTTTTGTTGATTTTAAGTTCTTCATGAAGTTAAGAAACTTTTTCGTTTTGGAAGTGAGTCGAAAAAATGAGAAAAACGGGGGTTAAACACGAATACCGAACGAAGACGCAGCTGCCGGCAGCAGCTTATCGATCGCCGCTCGCCGCCGAGAGTGACTCGGTAGGCTACTGTAGCAGCTCGGCCAGCCTGCCGGGCAGTGGTCGAGAGTGACTCGGTCCGGGCGGTTCTCGGGTTTTCGGACCGATTTTGAATCGGGCGGTTCTCGGGTTTTCTCGAGAGTGACTCGGTCCGGGCTGGGCCTGATACCGGATTTTCCGGGACTCCATTTTTGTATTTATATTTCGTTTTAATAATTTACGAAATTTAAATTGGATTTAATTGGATTTAATAAAATATTTGGAATATTTTTTTATTAAGGGAAATTATTAGACGAGAATATTATTTTTGCCGGATTACTTTGAACGAATTAAAATGACGATTATAAATATTAATTTGATTAATATTGTAGAAATTAAATAGATTAATTTTTATATAATTGGATTAATATATTAATTGATTATTTAATCTCATTTACCGTTACATGTTGTATGGAATGCCTTATGTGATGCTGATATAGCTCGTGGACTTAGTTGTTGATTTGTTCGATTCGATATGGTTGTAAAGGCCGTTTTGAGCCTATTTATTTTTACTAGAAAATATGTATAATAGGACGTATTGTTCAATGATGTAATTATTCATATGGCTATGACGAAGACCGAAGACGACCGACTTGAAGACGAAGAATCAATACTGTATTTTTCCTTTCTTTATTTGGCTTGGCCCAATACTTAGGAAAAAGTTCATGAGCTACATGTTGGTAGTAACTAGGTTGCTATTTATTGTTTTTCATTTTGAATGATTGACAAACCACAAACCGTGCTTATAAACGGATTAATGTGCAAAGTGTAACATATAATCACGTTAATACTCCCACTTACAAACACTAAGTTATAAAGGTTACGAGGTTTTCTACCCTCCGTCAAACTCATGGAAAATTGAAATCTAAACCGGAATATTATTCTTCCGAGTATGTCGGGGTAATATTTTTGGGGAAAGTTGATAAATTCCTAGAGTGCATTAGATGCCTTTGGTTGTGACAAATCAAACCCCTATAAACCGTATGGGTTGCCGGGTAAGATTCAATTGTCAGACTAATAGGAGTTGCCGGTTTAAACTTAGATAGTTCAGCGAGGCATAGAAACTGAATGGGTTGAGGGCAAGTGAACTAGGGGTAAAAGAAGATCGAATCATCCATTAGATGGGTTGGTATTAGACACCACTTTATAAAGAATAATAGAATATAAACCGTATGGGTTGCCCTCTATTAAACTTTGTAAAGAAATCAATCACCACTATGAAGTCACTCAAGACTTCCGGATTTAACATGGGAGTATGTAAATGCCGATAAAATAGTGGGAGCCGAGTTATGAATAAAGAAAGTCCTTAAATTCTTTACTCGGATCATAATTAAACAAACACTAACGAATCTCAAATTATTCTCTGCAGTTAACAAAACTCTCAATATGACAATGAACCCACTCGCTATACTACTTGAAAAGAACGTCCTGACTGGTCCGAACTATGTGGATTGGCTTCGGAACTTGAGGATTGTCCTAACTATGGAAATGCTGGGATACGTGTTGGAGGCGGACATCCGAGCGTCTCCTGCAAGAACCCGAGCCAATCAGGAAGATGTCGATGCCCATGAGAAATGGGTAAAAGACGACATAAGAGTGTGAGGGTACATGTCAGGCTCAATGATCAATGAGCTTCAACGTGCCCATGAAAATATGACGTCTTCACAAGCCATCTTAGCGCACCTGGCTGAGCTCTATGGAGAGCATAGCCGAACTGCTAGATATGAGATATCAAAGCAATTATTCGACGCCAGGATGAAGGAAGGAGAGAGGGTTGGGGACCATGTCCTCAATATGATCTCGATGATTGAGAGATTGGAAGCTCTTGATTTTCAGATGCATGCATCTCTCCAAACTGACCTTATCCTGCAGTCACTTCCTGACTCCTTTTCACAATTTGTCATGAACTTCAACTGCAATGACATTGCATGTAACTTAGCTGGGCTAATGAACAAACTGACGACTGCCCAGTCTGAGATGAAGACAAAGGGAAAGGAAGTTGCACTTGTGATTTCTTCTGGGACTTGGAAGTCCAAGAATAAGAAGAAAAAGAACAAGAAGCAGTTAGGTCCAATAGCCAATATCGACAAGGGAAAGGGCAAGGACCCAATGGTTCAAAAGAGCAAGGGGGCCAAGAAAACGGATGTATGCCTCAACTGCGGTGAGCTAGGCCACTGGAAGAGGTACTGTCCAAAGATTGACCGTAATGCTCCTTCAGGTACAGAACTGCTGGTTTTAGAAACAAATTTTTCTGTAACTGTATATTCTACTTCTTGGATACTTGATTCCGGTGCGAGTTCTCACATATGTACAATGAATCAGGATCTGGAAAGAAGTAGGAAGCTGAATTCAGGGGAGGTGATGGTCACCGTCGGAAGTGGGCATAGTGTCGAGGCTTCTAATATCGGATCCCTTATGTTGGATTTAGAATCTGGTTTTATTCTTACTTTAGATGATGTACTTATTTTGGCCAAGGGGGACAAGAATATTGTATCAATTCCGGTCATGGACCGAAAGGGATTTCACTTCTTTATTGGAGATGGGTCCTGTCGTATTTATTTCAGAAATAAATTGGTTGGTACTGCTACATTATTAAATGGTTTATACCATTTAAAACTATGAACACTCTAACTAGGAAGCGTGGTAGGGATGAAACGAACCAAGCACTTAAGTGGCATCTTAGACATGGTCATATCAGTTAGACCAAGGTTCATAAAATGGAGAAAGATGGGCTTACAGGTCCATTGGGATCAGATCCCTATCCAACTTGTGAATCTTGCCTTCAAGGCAAAATGACTAAGTTACTCTTCGCAGAGACTTTTGAAAGAACTGCTGAAAAACTTGGATTGGTCCATACCGACGTCTGTGGCCCTTTTGAAATGGCATGAGACGGCTTTCAGTATTTCATTACATTCACTGATGACCATACCAGGTATGGATTCGTTTACTTAATGAAACATAAGTCTGAAGCTTTTGATAAATTCAAGGAATTTAAAGCCCTAGTTGAAAATCAAACAGGTAACCGTGTTAAGACTCTTCGGTCAGACCGGGGTGGTGAGTACATGAGTACCGAATTTGATGAGTTCTTAAAAGAACTAGGAATAGTGTCACAATTCACTCCTCCAGCTACTCCACAATTAAATGGTGTATCAGAAAGAAGGAACCAAACCTTGTTGGACATGGTTCGCTCCATGCTTAACTATACCGATCTACCGATTTATCTGTGGGGTTACGCGCTCCTTACTGCTGTGCATATCTTGAACAGATGTCCTTCCAAATCCGTTCCTAAGACTCCCCCTGAGATGTGGAGAGGTAGGAAACCAAGTCTTAATCACATTAGGATTTGGGGATGCCCTGCTTATGTCAAGAAGACTAAAGTAGAGAAATTGGAAACTAGGTCTGTGAAAGGTCGTTTCATAGGATATCCAGGGGATTCCATGGGATATTTATTCTACATGCACGAAGATCATAGGATCATCGTTACTATACAAGCACACTTCCTGGAAGATCAGTTTATTCAGGAAGGAGGGGCAAGTAGAAATATTTCTTTGGAAGAAATAAAAGAAACACCAAATGAGACACCTATGCAAGATATTAGAACCCAACCTTCTGAAATACAAACACAACCTCGCAAGTCTAGTAGAATTTATCAAATACCTGAGAGGTATGGCTATCTGCATCAAGAGGAACTGGGTGTCTGTTAGGCATATTTTTATGCGCTTTTATATAATTAATTTATACCCATCTTGAGCCTAAATCTGCATAAATGAGATTTTAATGCATTATTTTTATATGTTTTGCAGGAAATCGGAGTCCTAAGCCAAACGATTTAAAACGGGCGAAATATAGCTTTTGGTCATGAGCCGGCACCCATGTGCTGAGCCGCGGCACACGCAGGAGACTAGCAGAGTGCCGAGTAAACTGTACTCTGTGCCGCGGCACAGATTTAGTGAGCCGCGGCACAGAAGAAATAAACAGCGCCCAGGCATCCCGCTGTGCCTCGTGAGCCGCGGCACAGATTAAGTGAGCCGCGGCACACGGGGCGGTTTTGACAGAAAGTGCCGCGGTTCTGGGCCGTTTTGGAGCCTGTTCTCGACCTAATCACACGGACGCGTTTGGAGGCTTAGGACTGATATAAATAAGCATGGTAGGGCTGAAGAAAAAGGGAGGGGGATCGATCAGGAGGAACTTGGAGGTGGATTAGAGCTAGGGAGAAGAACACAAGGAGGAGATTTGTGAGCGACGACAAGACCACGGATCCCTACGGTTTTTCTGCATCTTAGTTCCTAGATCTATTCGAGTAGGATTTTGATTGTAGCCAATTTCATGACGGTTTGGTTGTTTATTATTATTTCGATTTACTCGTTATTCTATTGAATTGGATTCTTCTTACTGTTCTTAATGCTTTTTAATTGTCTGGCCAACAGTTAATTTGTTTTGAATGTCTTTATGGATTCGGGAGATGAAATTTAGGCATAGCTCTTGTGAGACGAATCATAATTTTCGTGAGATAGGGATATACTCATGCGAATTGTGAAGCCTGTTATTGTGGGAATTCTTGAACTGTTTTAGCTATTAATTTTCTAATTCGAATAGGGATATATCGAGTTAATAATTCGTAGTATTTTCTATCGACCTTGGGAAAGGCTTTAGAATAATTTAGGAATTCCCGGCTTACAATCAATTGAATAAAAGTGAATTGAATTGAATAAATATCATTCCTGATTGTTTGAGGTGAAAATTATAATCCTACATCCTTATTAGTATTATTATTATTAGTATTATTATTATTTATTAGTTTAGGTATAAATTCCATATAATTGTTCTTCAAAAAAAATTGTGAGTTGACTATATTTTGGTACTTAGTGAAATCAGTCCTCGAGGGAACGATACTTTACTTATCAGTTTATTACTTGTTGACGCCGTTCACTTGCGGCATATTGTGAGGTATTTACTCACAACAAGTTTTTGGCGCCGTTGCCGGGGACTGATTTTTCGCTAATATCAATACCAAGCGACTCTAATTTTAATTTGAAGTTTTTTCTTTAGTATCTTTATTTTTATTATGTTTTCCTTTGAGTATCGTGGCCCTTGGCATTTCATAAATTTCGATGTTCTTAATAATTTGCCAAATAGGGTCAGTCATCCCCCTCCCCCGAAACAAAAGACCATGCTTGAACAATGTGTAGACACTCTTAAAAATCCTGATAGTACCCTTTTTGAGCTAGAATGTGCACGTCGTGGTCTTGAAATTCACTACGGTTATTTTCCAGCTCATATATTTAGTAGTGAAGTTGAGGGGGAGGTTGAGAAGAATGACATGTTGAGTTTTAGGGTCGATCCCCCAGCACCCGATAATTACATAAAGTGTGATGAGCCTATAGAAGAAGTTATCATTGATGATGTTTCCAAAGAAATTTCATTAAATTGTCATCAAACTTCGACTAATAAGGTGAGCACTTATGTGCCTAAAATTGTATTAACGGTGCCACGCATAATTTTTCCTAAATCCATAATGGGAGAGATTGACCCCATCACTTCTGATTTTGTTGAGGCTGATTCTTCGAGTTCTAATGAGGTTGTTCATGATAAGTCTTTATTATTTACCCATTCGAACTCTGCTTATTTTTTCATGCCTTATCATTATTATATTCTTCCATCATTTTTTGGTTGTCCTCATAATTACTCTTATTCATTATTTTTGGCAACCGGGCATGAGCCAAAGCCTCCCTTATGGAATAAGAGGCTTATAGATTGCAAGAAGGGGGCATTTGACAATCTCCCTAGAAAAAAGCCACGTTAAACTCTTTTTGCCACGTCGTGCTCAAGACGTAAAATAGAGCGCTTGATGGGAGGCAACCCATCATTTTTACTTGCTTTCTAGTTAGTTGTTTTTATTTGATTTTTAGTTATTATTTGTTTCTTTGTTTTTGTTATTTCGTTTGGATTCGTGTATTCTTGTTGGCCCTTATTTCTCTAATATTTCTTTATAACCCCAATGAGTTATTATTCTTCATATTCTAGTCTTTCTTGGATTTAATGTCTATTGTTATTTCATGACTAGAGACTAAGTTTGGGGGTCCCTCGTGATGCTGAGCATTATTTGAAGTATGGATTGACCGATGTTTCCACTCAGACATGTGCTGGCGATCAAGAAGACATTTGGAATAAGTTTCACTTTTCCTTATCTCTTTTATTTTCACAATGAGTTTTATTATTGAGGATGTTATGTGTAGTGGAATAAATTGATGCATGCGATAATTTTCTTAATTTTTCTTGCTTATAAATTGCGATTGCTTTATTGTCCTTGCATGGTGTTGATGGTTTTGTTCAAAAACGTGAATTTATCGTGAATTTTTCGTGCTTCCATGAGTAACTGATGTTACGATACTGATGTCTCTTTGAAGAAACGGTTGACTTTTGGTCGAAAGGTAACCGATATCTCGCTTCATTGAGTATTCAATTAGGTCCGAAATTTTATCGCTTTTGTAGAAATCTTAGCAGATAAGAAAGGAGACATATGTGTTTTCAAATCACCGTCTATATGTTTGGTTATACTTTTCGGTTAGCTAGTCGTCCAGTAACATGAGTCGTGTGGGCACTTAATTAGAGTTTAGAGTTGGACAGTTTTTTCCAAAAAGTCGAGATATTATTTGTTCTATGATGGGAAGTCTAGTAACCGGGGGTATTCACGTGACCCGTTGTTTACTCTCGCGTAAAACGACGACCCTGATTTGACTAGTGGTTTAGAGATTTCGCATGTGCCGATGATGGGGAGACTAGTAACCGGGAGTATTCGCGTGACCCATTGTTTACTCTCGCGTAAAACAGCGACCTTGATTCGGACATGCGGGAATAGCTATTCGAGTTGTTTCTCCGCTGTGGAGGGGAACTTAGTAACTAGAAGCATCCATGTGCCCCATGAGTCTGCCTTGTATTTAAACGAAAGGTGGGCGGTCTGGGTCTGGATGAGTCCTTGCACAGGGCGTCGTCGGTTTATTCGACTCCACGTCTTTGGCTTTGTTAGCACTTTTCTACCTCGGGTCGGCATGTTAGATGGCGACCCTCGACGGTATACGTTGTGAAGGGGTAGGGACGCGCCGCCTTGTCCGGGTACATCATGTTAGATGATGTACATTTAGGGCGTACGAACGTGTCCACAGATTAGTTTGGAGGGTCCTTCGGCTACGCCCGACTCGTATTTAAACGAAGGGCGAGCGGTCGCAGCCCAAAGAAACCTTGCATGGGCGAAGCTGTCGGTTCCATCGACCTCCAGGACCATGGCTGCACTGTTTCTACCTTGGATCGCCATGTTGAACGACGATCCTCGATGGTATACGACGTGCCTGGTGGGGCGATCACTTGAATAGATGGGATAGAAAAAATCTCATAATTTTATTTGCACATTGGGTAGTTGGAACTGAATACAAAGTTTTCACTGGTAGTATTTCTTCATATGTACGACGTTCTAGGGATATTGATCCGGAGTGCCGTCAGGGTGTTCAAGTTCGTAGGCTCCCTTAGTTAGCCACTTAGATATCCTGAAGGGGCCTTCCCAGTTCGGACCAAAGACACCTGTGTGGGTCTGGATCTTTTTGAGGACGAGATCGCCCACTTGGAAACGTCTTTCCTTGACTTTCGAATTGAAGAACTTCTCGGATCTCCTTTTATGGATTGCGTTCCTCATTTCTGAGGTCAGTCGTCGTTCTTCGAGCATGTCAAGGTCGATCCGCTGGGCCACATCATTGTCTGTCGTCATCTCTTGTTCGGTTCGATGGCTGGGGACGGCGATCTCCGAGGGGATCACCGCTTCTGTCCCGAAAGCGAGGGCGAATGGAGTTTCGCCGGTTGAATTTCGGGTCGTCGTTCGGTAAGACCACAAAACGTCTGGGAGCTCGCTCGCCCATCATCCTTGCCTGTATTCGAGTCGTGTTTTAATCGTGTGTTTGAGGATTTTGTTTACGGCTTCTACCTGCCCGTTCGTCTGAGGGTGGTAGGGGGCTGAGAACAACTTTTTGATTCCCCACTTCTCGTAGAATTGCATGATTTCTAAGCCGTCAAACTACTTTCCGTTGTCGGAGATGATGGCCTGGGGTAGACCGAATCGGCATATGATGTTTTTCCAGATGAACTTGATTACTTGCTCTTGGCCGATCTTGTTGAGCGGTTCGGCCTCAGCCCATTTAGTGAAATAATCGACCCCTACGATGGCAAACTTACATCCCCCTGGCGCCGTCGGCAAGGGACCTATAAGGTCGATGCCCCATTGGGCGAAAGGCCATGGGTTGTACATTGAAGTGAGATGCTCGGGGGAGAGCTTGATGTTTGGACCCATTACTTGACACCTATGACATGATCTAGCGTAGGCGATCGCATCCTTCTGAAGTGAAGGCCAGAAAAAATCTTGCCTGGTTATTTTATGGATGAGAGCTCATCCGCCAGCATGGTTTCCGCAGATCCCATCATGGATCTCGGCTAAAACGAGTCGACCTTCCTCCGGTGTAATACACTTGAGAAGGGGAAGGCTGAAAGCTCGTTTGTAAATCCGGTCGTCCAATAGGGTGTATCTGGTCGCACGGAGCCGGAGTTGGCGAGCTTTGATACGGTCGTCAGGGACCGTTCCGTCCTTTAAGTATTTGATGAACGAAGTCTTCCAGTTCTCCTCGGCAACGGAAACTGTGATAACCAGGTTTCTGTCGATCGCCGGCCTTGCTGGTTTTGTGATTTGGATATTAGAGAAATTGGCTGCCCCATCCGACGACGCTATCTTGGATAGGGCATCAGCCTGGGAGTTGTGCTCTCTCGGGACTTGTTCAATTAGCACTTCCTCGAATTTCGTGCACATTTTGGCGACCAATTCTTGGTATTTAACCATCTGTTCGCCGCGCGCCTCATATTCTCCCTTGACTTGGTTCATGACCAAGAGGGAGTCCATGAAGATATGGAGGCGACGAACATCACGGGCGAGGGCTAGATCGAGCCCGCCTACCAAGGCTTCGTACTCGGCTTCATTGTTGGTCGCACGAAACCCGAAACGCATGGCATTTGTGAAACTTTGCCCATCGGGCTGATGAGGACAATCCCTGCCCCAGCTCGTGAGTTGGTCGCCGAGCCATCCACGTACAGCTTCCAGGCAGGGCGGCCGATCTGTGTCGGACTGTGAGGGAATGTTAATTCCACCATGAAGTCTGCCAGAGCCTGGCCTTTGATCGCCGTGCGAGGAGCGTATGTGATACCGTACTGGGCGATCTCTAGTGACCACTTGAGGAGTCGCCCGTTGGTGTCTGGTCGGTGTAGAACTTGCCTTAGAGGGAGAGTTTTCAGAACCTCCACCTGATGTTCGAAGAAATAGGCTCTTAGCTTGCGAACACTCATGACTAGGGCGTAGGCGATCTTCTCCAGAGGTGTGTATCGCGTTTCCGCGTCGTGGAGCGCTTGACTAACGAAGTAGATCGGTAAGTGGACTTGTCCCTCCGCTCGCACCAAAACGGCAGTCAGTGCGACCTCCAAGGCCGCCAGGTAAAGGAATAGTTTCTCGCCGGGGATCGGCTTTGCCAAGATCTGGGGGTTAGACAGATACTCCTTGATTTTGGCGAACGCTATTTGACTCTCCTTCGTCCATGCGAACTTCTTGTTCTTTATGGTCACGAAGAAAGGCTTGCTTTTATCGCCGAGCCAAGATATGAAACGGTTGAGGGCGGCTAGACAACCTGTGAGGCGTTGCACCTGCTTGACATTCCGTGGCCCCTGCATGTCGAGGATCGCCTGGATTTTGGTGGGGTTCGCCTCGATCCCCCTGTGGCTCACGATGTGCCCCAGGAACTTTCCGGAGCTCACCCCAAAGTTGCATTTCTTGGGGTTCAATTTCATGTTGAACTTCTCGAGGATCACGAACGTCTCAGCGAGGTCATTGAGGTGGTCTTCCTTCTTGAGGATTTTGACCACGATGTCTGTTGTGGGAAAATCCCTCACAATATGCCGCAAGTGCACGGTGTCAACAAGTAATAAAGTGATAAGTAAAGTATCGTTCCCTCGAGGACTGATTTCACTAAGTACCAAAATATAGTCAACTCACAATTTTATTTGAAGAACAATTAAATAGAGTTTATATCTAAACTAATTGCAGAAAGTAAATAATAGTACTAATAATAATAATACAAATAAGGGTAGGATTATGATTTTCACCTCAAACAATCGGGAATGATATTTATTCGACTCAATTCACTGTTATTCAATTGATTGTAAGCCAGGAATTCCTAAATTATTCTAAAGCCTTTCCCAAGGTCGATAGAAAATACTACGAATTACTAACTCGATATATCCCTATTCGAATCAGATAATCAATAGCTAAAACAGTTCAAGAATTCCCACAATAACAGGCTTCATAATTCGCATGAGTATATCCCTATCTCACGAAAATTATGATTCGTCTAACAAGAACTATGCCTAAATTTCATCTCCCGAATCCATAAAGACATTCAAAACAAATTAACTGTTGGCCAGACAATTAAAAAGCATTAAGAACAGTAAGAAGAATCCAATTCAATAGAATAACGAGTAAATCGAAATAATAATAAATAATCAAACCGTCATGAAATTGGCTACAATCAAAATCCTACTCGAATAGATCTAAAAATTAAGATGCAGAAAAACCGTAGGGATCCGTGGTCTTGTCGTTGCCCCACAAATCTACACCTTGTTTCACCCGCCGAAAACTCCTTTATTTCTTCACGCCGACCAACTCTCGTGTGTTTATCTCCTCCCCTTTTGTCTTTTTATCTCCCTCTTTTATATCCCCCAGTAGGTTGTCTTTTTACCAAGGAAAATAATATCCTTCCTCCCTCCAGTAGTCTAATCACGGCCCACCAAAGAAAAAAAAAAGTCCCTGCGGCCCAAGTTCTCTTCCCAGTGGCGTTTTTCCTTGCGCTTTCTGTGCCGCGTCTCACTTGGTGTGTGCCGCGGCACACAGTACAGTGTGCACCTCATTCGCTGGTTGTCTTCGTGTGCCGCGGTTCACTTGGTGTGTGCCGCGGCTCATGACCAAAAACTGCTATTTTCGCCCGTTTTTCATCGTTTTGGCTTCCGGACTCCGATTTCCTGCAAAACATATAAAAATAATGCATTAAAAGCTCATTTATGCTGATTTAGGCTCAAGATGGATATAAAATAATGATATAAAAGCGCATAAAAATACGCCTAACAAATACCCCCAAACTTGAGTCTTTGCTTGTCCTCAAGCAAACAATTTTCAATTTTAAACAAAATGTATCGTGAATAATCATGCAAATCCATAGTGCTCAACTTAATCAATACTACCCTGAAAATCTCAAAGAATAATACAAGTATCGTAATAGTGAGTCACGTCCCGGACACTGATTCCACTAAGTAACCAATTTCAGTCCTAATCAATCGTTCATGGAGAAAATCAAGCTCAAAGATTAACAAGCGTGAATTTAACCGACCATCAATATGAAGGGTTGAAATAAACAAGCTAATTCGCCCAGTCCCACAGTCTAGTGGAAAAAATTTCAAGAGTTTCATTATCAAAATTACGCCTAGGACAGCATTCCCTTATGTATGATCAATAATATGATTCGAGTTAACCACTAGGTTTCGGCTCTCGGGATATTTCATCGGGATGATCCTAGGGTGGATTTCCATTCTCATGTATCAGGGAACCGTTTGACGTAAAAGACACTCATGGGGCACATGGATGCTTCTAGTTACTAAGTTCCCCTCCACAACGGAGAAACAACTCGAATAGCTATTTCCGCATGTCAAGGTTCTTTGCTTTACGAGAGTAAACAACGGGTCACGTGAATACCCCCGGTTACTAGGCTTCCCATCATCGGTAATACGATATTTCTAAATTATTAATCTATTCAGGGTCGTCGTTTTACGCGAGAGTAAACAACGGGTCACGTAAATACCCCCGGTTACTAAACTTCCCATCATAGAACAATTAATATCTCGAATTTTTCTGGAAAAACTGTCCGACCCTAAACTCAATCCAAATGCCAACAAGACTCGTAGTACTGGACGACTAGCTACGCGAAAAGTTTAACCAAACGTATAAACGGTGATTTGCAAACACGTATGTCTCCTTTCTTATCTGCTAAAATTTCTACAAAAACGATAAAATTTCGGACCTAAATGAATACTCATGTAAGCAAATCGCCGATCGCAACTCGACCAAAAGTCAACTGTTTCTTTAAAGAGAAATCAGTATCGTAACATCAGTTTTACACATGGAAGCACGAAAAATTCACGAAAAATTCAAGCTTGCAAAAACCATCAACAGCATGCAAAATAAAATCCACTACACAGAACATTATCAATAATAAAACTCATGTGAAAATAAAAGAGATAAGGAAAAGTGAAACTTATTCCAAATGTCTTCTTGAACACCCGCACATGTCTGAGTGGAAACGTCGGTCAATCCATACTTCAAATAACGCCCAACATCACGAGGGACCCCCAAACTTAGTCTCTAGTCATGAGATAACAATAGACATTAAATCAAGGAAGACTAGAATATGAAGAATAATAACTCATGGGAGTTATAAAGATTATATTAGAGAAATGAGGGCCAACAAGAATACACGAATCCAAACGAAATACAAAACAAAGGAAAATAATTAATAACGAAAAATCAAATAAAAACAACTAACTAGAAAGCAAGTAAAAATGATGGGTTGCCTCCCATCCAGCGCTCTATTTTACGTCTTGAGCACGACGTGGCGGAAAAAATTTAACGTGGCTTCTTTCTAGGGAGATTGCCAAATGCCCCCTTCTTGCAATCTATAAGCCTCTTATTCCATAGGGGAGGCTTTGGCTCATGCCCGGTTGCCAAAAATAATGAATAAGAATAATTATGCGGACAACCAAAAAATGATGGAAGAATATAATAATGATAAGGCATGAAAAAATAAGCAGAGTTCGAATGGGCAAATAATAAAGAATTATCATGCACAACCTCATTAGAACTCGAAGAATCAGCCTCAACAAAATCATGAGTAATGGGGTCAATCTCTCCCATTATGGATTTAGGAAAAATTATGCGTGGCACCGTTAATAAAATTTTTGGCACAAAAGTATTCACCTTATTAGTCGAAGTTTGATGACAATTTAATGGAATTTCTTTGGAAACATCATCAATGATAACTTCTTCTCTAGGCTCATCACACTTTATGAAATCATTAGGTGCTGGGGGATCGACCCTAAAGCTCAACATGTCGTTCTTCTCAACCTCCCCCTCAACTTCACTACTAAATATATGAGCTGGAAAATAACGGTAGTGAACCTCAAGACCACGATGTGCACATTCTAGCTGAAAAAGGGTACTATCAGGATTTTTAAGAACGTCTACACATTGTTCAAGCATGGTCTTTTGTTTTGGGGGAGGGGGCTGACTGACCCTATTTGGCGAATTATTAAGAACATTGGGATTTATGAAATGCCAAGGGCCACGATACTCATAGGAAAACATAATAAAAAAATAAAAATATAGAAACTAAAGAAGAAACTTCAAATTAAAATTATAGAGACTAAAGAAAAAAAAACTTCAAATTAAAATTAGAGTCGCTTGGTATTGATATTAGTGAAAAATCAGTCCCCGGCAACGGCGCCAAAAACTTGTTGTGGGAAAATCCCTCACAATATGCCGCAAGTGCACGGTGTCAACAAGTAATAAAGTGATAAGTAAAGTATCGTTCCCTCGAGGACTTATTTCACTAAGTACCAAAATATAGTCAACTCACAATTTTATTTGAAGAACAATTAAATAGAGTTTATATCTAAACTAACTGCAGAAAGTAAATAATAGTACTAATAATAATAATAATACAAATAAGGGGTAGGATTATGATTTTCACCTCAAACAATCGGGAATGATATTTATTCGATTCAATTCACTGTTATTCAATTGATTGTAAGCCAGGAATTCCTAAATTATTCTAAAGCCTTTCCCAAGGTCGATAGAAAATACTATGAATTACTAACTCGATATATCCCTATTCGAATCAGATAATCAATAGCTAAAACAGTTCAAGAATTTCCACAATAACAGACTTCATAATTCGCATGAGTATATCCCTATCTCACGAAAATTATGATTCGTCTAACAAGAACTATGCCTAAATTTCATCTCCCGAATCCATAAAGACATTCAAAACAAATTAACTGTTGGCCAGACAATTAAAAAGCATTAAGAACAGTAAGAAGAATCCAATTCAATAGAATAACGAGTAAATCGAAATAATAATAAATAATCAAACTGTCATGAAATTGGCTACAATCAAAATCCTACTCGAATAGATCTAAAAATTAAGATGCAGAAAAACCGTAGGGATCCGTGGTCTTGTCGTTGCCCCACAAATCTACACCTTGTTTCACCCGCCGAAAACTCCTTTATTTCTTCACGCCGACCAACTCTCGTGTGTTTATCTCCTCCCTTTTTGTCTTTTTATCTCCCTCTTTTATATCCCCTAGTAGGTTGTTTTTTTACCAAGGAAAATAATATCCTTCCTCCCTCCAGTAGTCTAATCACGGCCCACCAAAGAAAAAAAGAAGTCCCTGCGGCCCAAGTTCTCTTCCCAGTGGCGTTTTTCCTTGCGCTTTCTATGCCGTGGCTCACTTGGTGTGTGCCGCGGCACACAGTACAGTGTGCACCTCATTCGCTGGTTGTCTTCGTGTTCCGCGGTTCACTTGGTGTGTGCCGCGGCTCATGACCAAAAACTGCTATTTTCGCCCGTTTTTCATCGTTTTGGCTTCCGGACTCCGATTTCCTGCAAAACATATAAAAATAATGCATTAAAAGCTCATTTATGCTGATTTAGGCTCAAGATGGATATAAAATAATGATATAAAAGCGCATAAAAATACTCCTAACAATGTCGTCAATGTAGACCTCCATGGTTTTGCCGATCTGATTGGCGAACATCCCGTTGACTAGTCGCTGGTAGGTTTCCCCTGCGTTCTTCAAGCCGAACGGAATTCGGACCCAAAAGTATATATCTTTTTACGTATGGAATGATGTGTGCTTTATGTCTCTCTCCACCATTGGGATCTGATGGTATCCGGCGAAGGCATCCATGAATGACATCATTTCGCAACCTGATGTACTATCAACCAAGTGATCAATATGAGGCATCTAAAAGTGGTCTTTTGGGCATGCCGCGTTGAGTTCGGTGAAGTCGATGCATAACCTCCAGGAGCTGTTCGGCTTTTTGACGAGCACAGCATTGGCGACCCACTGCGGTTCGTCTGTAGCTACCCCGATTAGTTTGTTATCGAGTAGCTTTTTGACTTCTATGTCGAGTGCTGCGTAGTTCTCAAGACCGAATTTCCTACATTTCTGGTGAACAGGCTTCCTTGTCGGGTCGATCTTTAGATAGTGGCAAGCGTGTTCGGGACTTATGTCAACCATATCTTGATGCGACCAGGCAAAGACTCCGATGTTCTTACGTAGTAAATTGATCAGATCCTCCTTTAATTCGAGGTCGACGCTTGTGCCGATCTGTACTTCCCGCTCCGGGCGAGCCGGATCTATCGTTACACTTTCCAACTCTTCAATGGGGACGATCACTTCTCGTTTGGAACGATTTCCGGACTCGATCCTTGGATCGATGTCGAGGCTTGGCTCGAAACCGATCCTTGGCTCGATGTCATCCGTTAATCGATGTGAGATGGTGTCCTCTGAGTCAGGTTGGTACGATGTGTTTGGCTTGTCGATCTCCATCGGTTGATTGTCGATTGTCTCGACGTTACAAATTGCATTGGAAGTATTGAAAGAAGTTACAACATAAGAGTAATTCAGACATTTCTTTATCATTAGCTGATTTCCTTTTACAGTACCGATCGTCCCATCGGCAGTGGGGAATTTGATACAGTAAAAGAAATAAGAGGCGACCGCCTCGAAGGTTTCTAAAAATGGACGACCTAGGAACCCATTATTGATGCGGGGCCTATCTATGATTACAAAATTTAGGTTCCTAGTAATCCTAACCTTGGGATCGTAGTAGCATATCAGCTCGACAGAGAGCTTGATCCATCCATAGGCTTGGACTGTGCTGTCGCCGAATCTTTGGAGCACGGTGTCGAATGGCTTGATGAACTTGGTCAGGTTGCCGAGCTGGTCAAGAGCGGATTTGAATATTATATTGCAGAAGCTCCCATTGTCAACCAGCACGCGATCGACCATTATCCCAAGGATACACGCGGAGATTACCAATGCATCCTCTTTGGGGCACTGCACTCCCTCCCTATCCTTGTTGGAGAAAGTGATGAGCGCGTCTTTGGAGATGGTCGGCTCGGGGAGGTACTACGACATGGACCCTGTCGAATGCCCTCAGATCGGCCTTTCGCTTTCAGTTTGACATGGTGGAAACCGGGGAAAGGCCCCCGAGGTTTCCACCTCCAGCCTGAAGCATATTGATCCGACCGCCAGGGTTGATCGGGGGAATTGATTCGTCGGAGTACTCCGGCTCGTTATGCTCGATCCTGGCAACCGGATGGGGAGGGATCCCATCGTTTTGTCGGCGCTCGCGCCCTCCAGTCCTCTCTGTCCGAGGTTCTGGCTTGATGACCAAGTTGTCCAGTTTGCCTTCCTCAAACAGTCGCCAGAGTTGTCTGAGGAGGTCGCGACATTGGCTGGTGTTGTGGCCCTGAACATGGGTGAGTGGCCGCAGAATCCCCCAGGACTGAGTAGAGAGCGAGCTCGTCGCTAATGGGCTCGCCGGTGAGGTCTACCTCGTCTACCCGGTCGATGTAATCTTTGTCTGACTCGTCCTTCCCCTGCCTAATTTTCATCATGCAGTGGGGGCCTTCTGGGCGAGCGACTTTGGCGGCGAAGTACGACGTGAAGTCGTTCGCCAGTTTCTCAAAGCAATTGATTGAGCGGGGTGGTAGTGAGATGTACCACCTGAGGGCGAGGTCGCCTAGAGTTAGCGGGAACATTCGACACTTCGTCGCATCTGATGCTCCGCATCCACTCTTGTAAATCCGGAATTTGCTCAAGTGGGTCTCCGGATCCGATCTCCCCTCATATAGAGGTGTTTGTGGGAGAGCGATCTTTGGTTGAACTGGGGCGAGCTCGATCTGGACCGCGAGTGGTTCACTTGGTCCAGCGATCGATCTCCTGGCGCCTGCCCCAGTTTCCAGGAGCGCCTTCATCTCGTCGAGCTGGCACTGTATGGCGGCCATCGCCGTCACCTGACTGCTCGCTGATTGGCTCCCGGAGCGTGAGCCAAGGCGATCGTGCATAGATCCCCTAGCCCCATGGTGGACGATGAGTTCTCTGCCAGCGGGATAATTTCTTGGGTGAGCGGGGGCTCGATGGCCGGTTTGTCTTCTGGGAGTTGGATATGCCGAACTCCTGGTAAAGGATTCGGACTCCGATGTCTCCCGGCTGGGGCCTGAGTGCCCGGGTCGCCATGAGGGATTGCTCCCTAGGCGGATGAAGACAGAATCATCCCGCCTAATGAGAGCTTTTTCCTGCGGCTCGGGGCTTTCTGTCGATTTCTCAACATGTATCCCCTTGAGCTTCCGCTTGCGTGCTCGGCGGATGGTTGACGGAGTGATGGTGGGCGAGTCGCATGCCCTCCGTCGCTCCCTAAGGATGGCTATAGCCTCCTCAATCTGTTCCGCGGTCTGGAACTAATTGAGTGAGAGGCTAGGACCGTCCCTCGGGGGCGGGAGTGAGAGCCTAGCGTCGCTGCGGCCACCTTCCGCCGTAGGCTGGGATTCGGTCTGGGCCGGAATGAGATTTCCGGTTGATCGCAGGATGGCTCTTTTGGAAGTCGTGGAAGATGTCATGTTTCTGAAGGCTTTTCTTTGAAGAACAGTGAGTGTTTCTTCAAGTATATGTCCGGAGAACAGTGAGTGTTCTTCGAGACGGTAGGAATAAAAATTAAGGTTTAAATACACCCCCTCCTTCTAGCGCCAATTGTTGTTACCCAAAATATTATCCGGAGATAGTATTGCTGGAATGATCGAGTAACAAATAAATGCGAGAACACTTCCATGAGAAAATAAATAACACAAGATTTGCCGGGGTTGTTAATCCCGGGCTTGAATGCTCTCGCGAGATGTTATTAATAAGTATACTTTTGAGTACAAATATTAATGTTAGAATATATTACAATGAGTGTAAAGACTTCTAGTTATCTAAGATGTAGAGCGTGTAGATTGCCAGAAGAACCAGATATGAAGCTCTGTGAGTTCTTGCTATTGATGTTCAGTGTATGAGAATGTGTCTCTCTCTCTGTATTCTTTCACTGTATTCACAATGATGCGATCATCCCTTGCTGCCGTGTTATGAGCCTCCTATTTATAGGAGACAAGGTTGCTGGGACCTCTCCGGCGATCGCGGGCGACCGCCGTTTTCTATATTATAATAGGATGGTCGATCGTCCCGTCACGTGGGGCTATTCCCTTAAAGTCTGGGATGCTGCTGGCGGCCAGCTGTGTGAGCCAATGGGAAGCCTGCACGCGTCCTGAGTCGCTGTCTGGGGAGGACCCACTTTGTACCTTTCGGCGGCCCTGTCAGTAGGTGAGGTAGGTGACAGGCTGTGGTCAAAGGTCTTATCTGTCGGCGCCTTTTGTGGATCTGCACGTGGGTCTCTGTGCAAGATTCGGTCTTCGACGACTTTGACGGATGCTGGATTTATACGTGGCACGAGACGATCGTCTCTGGTTGGACATCATAGACGATCGCCAGATACCAAAAGACGATCGCCGGATACCAAAAGACGATCGCCGTGGGTGCCGACTGCTGGGTGTTTGCCCAGAGTATGTCTTCTATGGTTGGCCCTCATATCATTATGCCGATCGCCATCGAGGCGTATTAATTGCCGCACAACACATCACAAGACGAATACCAAAGGAAATACGGAACATACCTCGAGATATGAACTGCCACGACGAATTCACGTCAGTGTAATCCAAGATCGGATCAACAACATACGGACACGGTCCTAACACAAGACCTACAAATGCATACTCATATGAAAACGTCAATATGCTCACATCAATAACGATAATGTATACTTATGGCAAACCCATAATATACATATGCACAATAACAACACATGATAAAATCAATGATGCGAATCCACATGATTCCATCAACACAATACCGGGTAATCCAACGATCCAGCGCCCTCAGCATAGATCCCCATGATGATCCCGTCGGACCAACGCATGGTGGAAAACCTGTCGGCGATCCAAAGACCCTCAGCATAGATCCCCATGATGATCCCGTCGAACCAACGCATGGTGGACATCCGATCCAGCGCCCTCAGCATAGATCTCATGATCTCACAGGATCAACACAACATATAAATCACATGATCTCACAGGATCAACACAACATAAACAATACAATTATGCATACACATATGCAACTCAATATGTTCATCGACACGAACAACATATGAATCAAGACATGAACGACACTATGATGACACAACTAGGACGACTTCATGTTTAGCAACATGAATGACAACCTGCATGATCAACAACATCAACACTAAACCGAATCAATCTTGAACACTTGTTCCGAGTCCTTCGGAAGAAATCTCGATGCCAAATAACCACCGATGATTATCCGCAATGCTCGACAACCCAAACGTACCATGGACTGCAGATACTCATATCCTCGTCTTTATCATAATGTATCCTCGATACCCAAAATTCCAGTAACCGAAATTAATCATAAACCTTATGATTTAACTCCCAGAATCGGAAAGACAACACATAATCCAAATCTCCAGAATTTGCAGTACTAATCATTGCTATATGCATTATAAACGAAATGAAACTGAAACCATTCATTAAACATTATAACTGAGCAAGTAATAACTTGCCTCAATACCGATGAAGCCGTTACCAATTTCTCGTCGTCGTGTACAAGCTCCTCGGCTCCCAGCCCAAAGCGATTCACAAACGCACTCGAACACGACCGCAATATACGGTTATAATCACCGATCAATAATCTCAACCTATTAAAGTAATCGATTAAGATACAATCCGATAACAATCAATTACTGACATAGCCAACCAATCAAACTCAACGACTCAACAATACCTCGATCATACACAAAACCGAACAATACAACTCAAACCAATCAAACACGAATTCAAAACAACAATACGATTCCCCAATCAATCTTAAATACACTTACAAGTTTCCTCCTTGTATATTCATAATAAAACCAATTACCGATTATCATCATCAATCCGAACAATCCGATTAATTATAGATAATCATATTCCAAGAGTTCCACAACTTATTCCAAAATCACATTCAAAGTCCCCAAACGGCATAATCCGATGTGTTCTAACATCTAAACAATCCTTATTCACAATTCAAGGTGTATGTAATTATGTTCTTCAACATATATACTTCTCATAACATCATGGATCACAACAAACTATCAAGAACATCGAGAATACTACGATTCCATAATTATAACAACATAATCAAGACATTTGATCATCAATTCATTACCTTCCCTTAACAAAATTCCCGTAAATACCAAGAATCATCATAACAATATCACTTCAACCATCATTCATTCGAAAACGTGTAGAATTTCCCAAGTTCTACTCACTGAGGCATTTCATCGAACACTTTGAAGGCATAGTCCAATTCACTCATTTTAACGAAGAAATACTCGAATTTGTTCCACAAAACTTCAAGAGTATTGAATGATTACGAGATTACAACAAAGTTACATCAATAATCTGAACCAAAACGAATCAAATCGGCCAAAACACCAAGAAACTCCAAGAATATCCAAAAACCAAAAGTTTAGGTGTTCTTACCTTCGATACGGGTGGAAGAAGATGTTATCCATGAATCAAACTTCCAAAACATGTTGCTACATGATGTTCTTACTCAAATCCATCAACTTTGCTAAAGAAATCGCGAAAGGAACGAAGAAAAATGAAAAATGACAAGGATGACTCGGTCCAGGCCTTATATAGGCCGAGACCTGCCGGCACCTTACGTACGTAACTGGTGGGTCCTTACGTACGTAGCCGGCCGCGGCCTAACCTTCTGTCCATTTTAGCCGACAGCCTTACGTACGTAACCGGCAGATGCTTACGTACGTAACTGGCGCTTACGGCCGTAACCGGCCACAGCTTTACATACGTTATCGGCCAGTCCTTACGCCTAGCGAGTCACTGCCGACCGTGATCGGCCACCCCTGCGAGTCACTGCCGACCATGCTCGGCCACTACAGGTCCTCTCGGCCACGACTCGGCCAGCCGTCCCGTAACATACGTAACACTTATTCCGTTGCGTACGTAATACGTATGTTGACTTGCTACAGTATTATACTCGTATTACGTACGTAATACACCCTGTATAACGTACGTAACTCCATCCGTTGACTCACCTGTCCACATCCGCGCCGAAAGCCGCCGACACCGGGCCCCACTATCCGATCACAACTCGGTCCTATCTCATTCCTCTTGTTACGTACGTAACGCCTTATGCATAACGTATGTAAAGCGTATAATTTAGCGTACGTATGTCCTTAAAATTAGCGTACGTTAAGGGCTCTATACTTAGCCAAAATCCAACTGTTCCTTCCTGTCTCGACATACCGAAAACACATACACACATACTGAATACATATACTGGATCCAATAACATTCTTATACGATATACTCTATATCGAAAGTACGATAACCTGATACACAATATCCTCAAATGCAACTGTCGACCAGATATGACAATTATACCGATACTGACATCTCAGTCCTTTATTTATTTTATCCATACTGTACAGATTCCACGTTGTACAATATAACTCGGAGAAAATAATATCAAACAACAGTAGTAGAAATTCCGGATATTACACTTATAAAGTCTAAAAATTATTTTCATAGAGCATCAAATTAGCCTTCCAATGGTTCAAACGGTGAGTCAATCGGACTCCGGACGAAGGAGTTATGGTCGAAATAGCAAAGACTACACAGTGAGCATATAGTGTATAATTAGCGCGCGCTAAACGCATCTATTAGTGCATTTTTCGGCTACCCACGACGGATATGATAATCGAATACGTCAATACCTTCAATCGGCCAATACAACATCAATAGCAACGCTCTTATCGATGTCTTAATCGAACATAAATATCAACAATAACAATCGATACATTGATACCGTGAACGGTCTATCGACAACAACAATTACAACAAGAGTATCAATGCCTTAAACTGGCCATTGACAAAAAACAATAATATTTGGCATAATTGTCGAAGGGTATTGTATCGAACAATTTCCTGATATCAACAAATCATGAAGAGAACGTCTCGAAATGATACAACACATTTATACATACATGATAATAATCTCATTGACCAGTACAAGTATAAAACTTACCTCAAACCGAAGGCGATGAAATATTCACACGAACAACGGACGACGTCCATCAACAATCACAAGCACTCGAACAACTTTGAATGAAATATAGTTCATTCAGTAACACAATATCGACGTTGAAAACAACACAATAGACAATATCGATTCAATCATGAATCAATCAAACTATGAATTCTAACATCCTCCAATCATCTCAATGATCAATTAACATGATCGTAATGTTCTTAACACTTGTGAAAAATAATTCAACAAGGATTATCAAGAACAACATCATACTAATAATCCTATTATGATGATATCATCATATATCATCATAATCACCCCAAGAACATCACCAACACTATAAATATGATGTCTACACAACCATCAATCATCAATTCATCATGAATTTTGGATTAATCGATGAGATTAACTTAACCATTTCTAAATTGTGATAACTATATCATACACATCATAATCCTTCGCTAAATGGTTATAATCTCTCAAGAACACAATCAATATCAATAATTATCTCAAAACTATGTTAATTATCCAACAATCTTAACATAACTCTCCGTATACATGATTATAACATCCAAGTATTCTTAGAACATCAACAACACACTCATCCTCAAGTAATAATCACCATGTTCTTAACATGTTTATAAAAACCCATCAAGAATCATGTTATCCTCCAACGATCCATCAACACATGAAGTAATAATCAACAACATCATCATAATCTCGAGATTGACACAAGATTAACCAACATACCTCTTGAAGATGAAGAACAACCTCAAACACTTCAACAATCCACCTTAATCTTCAAGATCCCAAGATCCAATCCAAGTTATGAAGCTCCAAAGCAAGTTGGAAGGGGCAGGAAATCATTAAGGAGTGCAGAGGAATGATTTCTAGAGAGAAGAGTCGGAAGTGGATCGTGTAGAAATGAAAGACAAGACATCCTTCTAATCTGTAGTTTCTGTTACGACCGCTATTCTCCAAGATTAACGTACGTTAGACCACCTTACGTACGCTATCATCACTTCGTAGCGTAAGCTACACCCTGCCAGAAGCCACTGCCTCAAAAACGAAACATCCTAACGTACGTTGTCCAAACAGATGTATGTAACAACCTCAACTTTACGTGTTAGCGGCCATGATTGCGTATGTAATGGCCGTTGACCTAGCTGTCATGATCAAGCCAAAATGGTCCAGCCATGCTCGGCCCCCCACACAGAAAATCGGATGCGATATGATACCCCGTATTACATATGTAACCAACATGGGTTAACATACGTCACCCTCCGTCTATAGCGTAAGTTACCTAAGCATGTAGCGTACGCTATGTCGAGTATACTTAGCCATAATCAAACTCACCAACAACATCCAATCAGTAAAAACAATACCGACGACAAGTATAAATATTTCGACTCTGAAATATCCCAATACAATTTATATTGTATCCATCTAATACAACAGCACTCATAAAATTCCAAACGACTATGTACAATGCTACACTAAAAACAAAAAAATTACCCCGTAAATTACATACTCCCTCCTTAAAAAGAGTTTCGTCCCCGAAACTACAGATACACAACTCGGGATATGAACTATGTTTCTGGATCTGAAAACAACATCTCCATGAATACTCCTCAATACAAACCACTTCGCCTGAGCAACTGGGCCCATCCCTCGGGTCCCCGCATCTCTTTTGCCTGGAGAAGGCGAAAATCAAGTGATATGACACTCAACCAAGTGCGGGATCAATCGAATCATGACTCCTCTGCTAGAGGTCGGACAGAAAGTTGTACCACCCGCATAACTTGTAACACCGACGTACATATCCCGCGGGAGACACTCATTGTACATGTCTGCAATCATCGGTGTACATTTCCCCGTCCTCATCGGCATCGGATGCCCATGGAATCACTTACTCACGCCATAAAAGGATAACAACAATGCACATGGAATCACTTGTGCACACCCAAGTTGTAACACCCCGATATATTCGGAATAATTACAGCGCCGTAAATCCTTTATATAAGATTTTACAAGGCTAAATTGAGAAATATGGAAAGTAATACCTAAAGTACCATTAAGTTTATAATTCAAAACCAGTTCAACAATTCAAATGAGTCCATTATTACAAGCATCTCAAAACATCACAAGACACGCATACTCGAGTACTGAAAATAAACCAGAAAGACAAGGCAACAACAATTAACATCACTGAGTCCCTTCGTCGTCATGTCGGTACTGTGATTGTTTCCCTGCTCCTCGGATACCTGAACATCAAAACAAATGTCCACCCCGAAGGGGTTAGCAAAACGATGCTAGTACAAGTATCATAATACACAAATCGAATATGCAACAACAATGCATAATAAAATAGGCAATACGGACTTCTGCTACCAGAATCCAACAATGTGAATCCACATGATTCCATAAACACAACATGGGTGTTCCAACGATCCAGCGCCCTCAGCATAGATCCCAAGATGATCCCGTCGGATCAACACGAGGTGGAAAACCCGTCCAATGATCGAGCGCCCTCAACATAGATCCCAAGATGATCCCGTCGGACCAACACGAGGTGGGCATCCGATCCAGCGCCCTCAGCATAGATCGCACAACATACACAAACACAACTTACGCATACATATATGCAAAATTGCTATGTCCATCAACATGAACATATAAGTAATCGATAACGAATATCATGACAATTCAACGAAAATAATCTCATGTTCAACAATATGAACCAACAGTATACATGATCAAAATAATCAATAATAACAATTCCAAAATACGATACTTGCCTCAAAAATGGCGATAAGAATTGCTACTACGAATAGGCTTCACTCTGCTTGGAGAATTCTCACTCGATCGGCTCACCAAAATCCAAAACTTCATCGAACAATAATAACTAACGGTTCCGGATAATCGTTCTAATCATCAAACGAATCAACACAGGGCATGATATACTCTATTATGGCGATGGAACTACTCTGCCCATCTACACTCGATTGAACCGACACTACGATATTCGGCCGGGCAACAATCTCATAGAATACTATCCAATTTCAATCACAATTCTTCGGTTGGATGATAGAGTATGAAATGAAATTCATCTTAGAAGGATTCTAATCATGTTCTTCAATAACAATATATCGGAAAACCTCGACGAATCATCGTAAGGATTTATTCATTAGGTTCATCTTGATTATCATCTCCTCCTAGGAATTAATCTTAAGCTCAATCCATTAATTTCTCCAACGAAATGCTCGATCATACCATTCCTGGGATCTCAGATCATCTCTGAAAACTTGTTATAATTAGGTTCATGATCTCAGGATGCTATATTCAAGAATCTAATCACTATAAGGTTCGTTTAACATGTTCAATAACCAAAGGGAACCGAAATATCACCGAATTTAATCTTCTAAAACCATGATGTAAGACTCCTGACGAATATAACTGATTAGGTAAACTTAAAACAGGTCCAAAACATTACTAAGAACATGTTTAACCAGTAGGTGAAGGATCACATACCTCAATATAGTGACGAACAACGAAGAACTTGAAGAAACTCAACACCGTAGGCTTGAACACCAATCCACAAGGGTCTATGATCTTCAAAATCAAGTTAGGACGATGATATGATAGATAAAGGGTGAGGGATAATCTCCAGAACATGAAAATAGGCCAAGGTGGGGGTGAGAAATGAAATGGGGCCGAGGTCTATAAATAGAATCTAAAACATTACGTACGTTACCCAAAGTCCATTACGTATGTAACAGTATTAGCGTACGCTATACTCGAATATTAGCGTACGTTAACATCTGGCCAGAGCTCACTCACTTGTTTCTGGCATTGGCTTACGTATGTTAGCATAAAGGATTTACGTACGTAATAGCTATGACCTTAGCATACGATAAAAATCCCCCTTAGCATACGTTAAGTTCGTTGACTTGCTTAGCTGGAAAGCCGTCCAGGTTCACGCGGAGTACCTCACGAATCTTCCCTGGCCCCCACACACCGACCCTTGTCGGATCTCGAGTTGACTGACCCTTACATACGTAACACACCCACTATGACGTACGTTATCTTTAACACGTAGCATACGTTATGCTTATGTTTTAGCATGCGTTATGTCGTGCAGAGTTATGCATGCATGCATGGAAAAGAATACAAAAATGTAGGGATACGAATACGGAAAAAGGATCATCGATTAATACATCACAAAGTCGAATCTTACAAGATCGAATACATGATAAATACACATTAATTATCCGGGTATTACATACTACCCCTCTAAAAAGAAGTTTCGGCCCGAAACTTAAAACAAAAACAATTCTGGGTATCTCGACTTCATACTATCTTCAGTCTCCCAAGTTGCTTCTTCGACTCCATGTCGAGACAACTGAACCTTAACCAAGGAGATCGGTTTATTCCTCAATCGCTTGACTCGACTCTTGAGTATCTTGATTGGCTTTTCTTCGAACGATCCATCATTGACCACTTCAATCTCGCCAAAAGCGATGATATGACTGGGATCCGGTACATATTTTTGCAATTGGGATACGTGGAATACATTATGAACGTGACTCAGCAATGGCGGTAAGGTCAGCCTGTACGCCAACTCCCCAACTCTCTCGAGGATCTCAAATGGTCCGATATATCTCGGACTCAGCTTTCTTTTCGTCCCAAAATGGAAAATTCCTCAAGTAAGAGAAACCTTCAATAGTACATGGTCCCCAATCTCAAACTCCAACAGGCGGCGGTGCACATCTGCATAAGACTTCTGTCGACTCTGGGTAGTTAACAGCCTTTCACGAATCAGGGCTACCTTCTCTTGAGTCTGAACTATTAACTCTGGTTCTGTCCCGATCAAGCCAGAACAGTCATCCCAACACATGGGTGATCTGCATCTCCTTCCATACAATGCTTCAAATGGTGCCATCTTAATGGAAGCATACCAACTATTGTTGTAGGTGAATTCAATCAACGGCAAATGAAGCTCCCAGTTGGTTGACCAATCTAAGGCACAAGCTCTAAGCATATCCTCTACTGTCTGTATAGTCTTTTCGTACTGACCGTGCGTCTGAGGATGATAGGCCGTGCTAAAGTTCAGCTCGGTTTCCAAGGCCTTGTAAACTTCCTGCCAAAAATGCGATACGAAACGACCATCTCGATTCGATATAATGGTTTTCGGTGTTCCATGCAATCGGACTATCTCCATAATAAACACTCGTGCTAATTTCTCGGTTCCCCAAGTGTCTTTAATACCCAGGAAATGATCTGACTTGGTTAGTCGATCAACTATAACCCAAATCATGTTTGTTCCCGTCTTGGTCCTTGGCATATTGGTTATGAAGTCCATCGATATATCCTCCCACTTACACTCATGAACCAGAAGTGGTTTTAACATCCCGGCAGGCCGCTGATGTTCAATCTTAACCTACTGGCAGGTTAAACATTTCGAAACGTATTCCGCTATGTCTTTCATATTTCCCCACCAGAAATTTTGTTTTAAGTCTTTATACATCTTACTGGTGCCCGGGTGAATATAATAGGGCGCGCTGTGAGCTTCCTTCAAGATTGTCTATCTCAAAACATCATCATCGAGGACGCAAAATCGACTCTAAAATCTCAGAACTCCATCATCCTGTATCACGAATTCTGGGGCGTTCCCTTTATTCACTTCGTCACATAATCGAAGAATCAGAGAGTCATCCAACTGCTTAGATTTGATTTCCTCGACCAACGATGAAGTTAGTTCCATACACACAGCTGCCCTTGGACTCTTTATGACCACACTTCGATTCCTTCATGAATCAGTTCTGGTTGAATGCTGGTTTGGGACGTAAGCGCTTCAAACACTCGAAGAGAAACAGGTTTGCGGCTCAGCCCGGATGGTAGAGGATTTCCAGGTCGTAATCCTTGATCAATTCCATCCACCTTCTCTGCCTCATGTTTAATTCCTTCTCACTGAAAATATACTTGAGGCTCTTATGATCTTTGAAGATCTGACAATGAGGGCCGTACAAATAATGTCGCCAAATCTTCAGGGCAAAGACTACAGCTGCTAACTCTAAATCATGAGTCGGGTAGTTAACCTCATACGGTTTCAACTATCGAGAGGCATAGGCAATCACCCTATCCTCTTACATTCACACGCAACCCGGACCCTGATTTGAAGCATCGCTGTATACCATGAATCCATCAGTTCCATCTGGTAATGCTAGTATAGGCGCCGTTGTCAGTCTTCTCTTAAGTTCATCAAAGCTAGCCTGGCATTTTTCATTCCACATGAATTCCTGAGTCTTCTGCAATAGCTGAGTAAGCGGACGAGCAATTTTGGAAAATCCTTCTACAAAACGGCTATAATATCCAGCAAGTCCTAAAAAACTTCGGACTTCATTCAGGTTATTAGGAGATTCCCATTCCAAGATTGCTTCGACTTTCTTCGGGTCTACCTGAACTCCGTCAGCTGATATCCCATGTCCAAGGAAGGTTACTTCCTAAATCCAGAACTCGCATTTAGAAAGTTTTACATAAAGCTATTCATTCTTCAAAGTACTCAAAACGATACGAAAATGCTCTGCATGCTCCTCTGGGTCTTTCGAATAGATTAAGACATCATCAATGAAAACGACCACGAATTTATCCAAGTACTCTAGGAATACTCGATTCATCAATTGCATAAACACTGCAGGAGCGCTAGTAAGTCCGAATGGCATCACCACAAATTCATAGTGTCCGTACCGGGATCTGAAAGCAGATTTCGGTATATCCGATTCCTTAATTCTCAACTAATTGTATCCTGATCTCAAGTCGATCTTCTAGAATACCCTTGCCCCTGCAGTTGATCAAATAAGTCGTCGATCTGAGGTAGTGGGTACTTGTTCTTGATCGTCACCTTGTTTAGCTCCCTATAATAAATACACAATCGGAGGGATCCATCCTTTTTTCGGACAAAGAGAATGGGTGCTCCCCAAGGAGAAACGCTAGGTTGAATGTAACTCTTCTGCAATAATTCCTCAAGCTTCTTCTTTAGTTCATACATCTCAGTTGGTGCCATATGGTATGGTGCTCTGGAAATAGGAGCGGCTCCAGGCACTAATTCGATATTAAACTCTACTTCTCTCCGCGGAGGTAACCCAAGTAGTTCGTCTGGGAATACATCTGAGAATTCATTCACAACTAGAATTGATGAGAACTCCTTCTTCTTTCTTCATGTCATAACTCCAAAATCCGTAACAACCCTGCTTTAGCAATTTCACTGCGTTCATAGCTTTGATCAATTTTCCTGAGCTTTCCGGTTTCCATTGTTTGAATAAATGTTCGGATCCATCATCAGCAATGATAGAAATAACTCTCTTTCGGTAATTCAAAATGGCCCCATAACGATTGAGCCAATCGTCCCCGAGAATTAAATCGTCACCATGGATGTCAACCACAATAAGTTTTGATGGCCAATCTCTCTCTCCTATCGTCACAGGGAAATCTCTAATTTCTAGGGTTCCCACAATTCTCTCTCCGCTCGGTAAACCCACAACATAAGGCTCACAATTATGTAAACATGAGATTTTTAAACGATTAACACAGTTCAATGATATGAAATAATGCGTAGCTCCTGAATCGAATAAGACACTAACTGGTTGCAAAAGTATCTGAATCGTACCTGATGCAACAGCAGTGTTCGGATCGTCTGACTTTCTCATCTCGTACAGGCGTGGAGGAACAGACCCAGCACTGGATGCCTCTCTTTTCCCAACATTCTGCTGCTGAAAACCACTTTGTTGTGTCTGGTTCACACTTGTCTCTTTCGGAACTGGTGCTAGAGTGCGAGTACCAAATGATCTAGTCATATTTCCGCAAAAAATCGCACGGTGCCCTTCTTGCCCACATTCAAAACAAGTGACAGAAGGAGCGGAGCAATCACGCCGAACATGCCCTGCTCGACCACAGTTATAACACTTCTTCGATGCGTTTGAAACTGTTGATGTTGTCCGGAACTCCTTTCCGCCTCGGGAAGGATACGGAGGTTTCCTGGATGAATGAAAAGAGGACTGGTCCTTGCGGGGCCCACTACTCTTATTCTCCGTGATGTTTCCAGACACTTTCTGCTTCTTTGCTTCCGCCGATTTCTCCACCGCTGCCTCTTTCATGTCGTAGGCCAGTGCTTTGTCCTAATACTATTGCAAGATAGTACATTCGAATCCGGACATATACTGCTGAATCTCCAGCTTCATCCGCATGTCGAAATGGAAGATCTTTTCTGCCTCTGTCCTGACCAAATGTCGCACACAGGTCAGCTGGTGATTAAAGGTCTTGATTATATCTGTCACAGATGCCTCTGAACTCTGCAGGGAGAAAAACTATCGAACTCTAGCATCTCTAACTGGACGAGGACAATATTGTGCTTCCATCATTAATCTGAATTCCGTCTAGTCAGCATTATGATCCTCAGGTCGAACAGCCTCCCACCAGTTGAAAGCCTCCCCAGTCAGAAAGTACTGGGTGATCGGAACTTTTCGATCATCGGGACAGTTAATTCCTGCAAATATCTTTTCTAACTCCTTCATCCAGTGATCCAAAGTAGGCATCTTGGCAGAACCGTCAAATTTCGGTGGGTGTAACTTTACCACTTCCGTAAGCCACTTGTCTCCCCGATTATCCTTGTTGCGCTGCTGGCCCATCGTCGTCTGCATGCGGTCAACTACCTGAGCAAACTGGGTCATCTGAGCGACCACTTGTTGGAGCACCCCCGGCATGTTAGGATTTGGGTTAATATTCACTGATCCCTGTTGTCCTCTAGAATGGGAATCGGTTCCACTAGCTGATAATTCTGGAGTAGATGATGAGTCCTCCTGTCTCGCATTACCACGTCCGCGTCCGCGTCCATGACCTCCCCTCAACATACTGTAAATACAAATACTCAATATCCAGGGCAAAATTTTCTAAAATAAAGTCCGTCAATATTCACAAAACGGAAATTAAATAAAACGGTAGTATATGAGATTAGGAGACTTACAACCACGATCCACATGACGACGCTGGCTGAGCAGTGATGTTACAAACGACCCATAAATCAAATAACGTAAACAGACCCAACTAAACCCGACTGGCATGATATCTATGAATCTTAGCTCCGATACTATATTCTGTAATACCCCGATATATTCAGAATAATTACAGCGCCGTAAATCCTTTATATAAGAATTTACAAGGATAAATTGAAAAATACGGAAAATAATACCCAAAGTACCATTAAGTTTATAATTCAAAACCACTTCAACAATTCATATGAGTCCATTATTACAAGCATCTCAAAACATCATAAGACACGCGAACTCGAGTACTGAAAATAAACTAGAAAGACAAGGCAACAACAATTAACATCACTGAGCCCCTTCGTCGTCATGTTAGTACTGTGGCTGTTTCCCTGCTCCTTGGCTACCTGAACATCAAAACAAATGTCCACCCCTGAAGGGGTTAGCAAAACGATGCTAGTACAAGTATCATAATACACAAATCGAATATGCAACAACAATGCATAATAAAATAGGCAATACGGACTTCTGCTACCAGAATCCAACAATGTGAATCCACATGATTCCATAAACACAACATGGGTGTTCCAACGATCCAGCGCCCTCAGCATAGATCCCAAGATGATCCCGTCGGATCAACACGAGGTGGAAAACCCGTCCAATGATCGAGCGCCCTCAACATAGATCCCAAGATGATCCCGTCGGACCAACACGAGGTGGGCATCCGATCCAGCGCCCTCAGCATAGATCGCACAACATACACAAACACAACTTATGCATACATATATGCAAAATCGCTATGTCCATCAACATGAACATACAAGTGATCGATAACGAATATCATGACAATTCAACAAAAATAATCTCATGTTTAACAATATGAACCAACAGTATACATGATCAAAATAATCAATAATAACAATTTCAAAATACGATACTTGCATCAAAAATGGCGATAAGAATTGCTACTACGAATAGGCTTCAATCCGCTTGGAGAATACTCACTCGATCGGCTCACCAAAATCCATACCTTCATCGAACAATAATACTGGTATAACTAATGGTTCTGGATAATCGTTCTAATCATCAAACGAATCAACACAAGGCATGATATACTCTATTATGGCGATGGAACTATTCTTCCCAACTACACTCGGTTGAACCGACACTACGCTATTTGGCCGGGCAACAATCTCATAGAATACTATCCAAATTCAAACACATTTCTTCGGTCGAATGATACAGTATGAAATGAAATTCATATTAGATGTATTCTATTCATGTTCTTCAATAACAAGATATCGGAAAACCTCGACGAATCATCGTAAGGATTTATTCAGTAGGTTCATCTTGATTATCATCTCCTCCTAGGAATTAATCTTCAGCTCAATCCATTAATTTCTCCAACGAAATGCTCGATCATACCATTCCTAGGACCTTAGATAATCTCTGAAAACTTGTTATAATTAGGTTCATGATCTCAGGATGCTATATTCAAGAATCTAATCACTATAAGGTTCGTTCAACATGTTCAATAACCAAAGGGAACCGAAATATCACCGAATTAGTCTTCTAAAACCATGATGTAAGACTCCTCACGAATATAACTGATTAGGTAAACTTAAAACAGGTCCAAAACATCACTAAGAACATGTTTAACTAGTAGGTGAAGGATCACA
Organism: Orobanche coerulescens; assembly: GCA_033398695.1. Taxonomy (NCBI): domain Eukaryota; kingdom Viridiplantae; phylum Streptophyta; class Magnoliopsida; order Lamiales; family Orobanchaceae; genus Orobanche; species Orobanche coerulescens. The sequence goes on along the minus strand of CM065815.1, from coordinate 114,643,230 downwards.
TATCACAATGTAGTGACGAACAACGAAGAACTTGAAGAAACTCAACACCGTAGGCTTGAACACCAATCCACAAGGGTCTATGATCTTCAAAATCAAGCTAGGACAATGACATGATGGATAAAGGGTGAGGGATAATCTACAGAACATGAAAATCGGCCAAGGTGGGGGTGAGAAATGAAATGGGGTCGAGGTCTATAAATAGAAATCTAAAACATTACGTACGTTACCAAAGTCCATTACGTACGTAACAGTATTAGCGTATGATATACTCGAATATTAGCGTACGTTAACATCTGGCCAGAGCTCACTGACCTGTTTCTGGCTATGTACGTTAGCATAAAGGATTTACGTACGTAATAGCTATGACCTTAGCGTACGTTAAAAATCCCCCTTAGCTTACATTAAGTCCGTTGACTTGCTTAGCTGGAAAGCCGTCCAAGTTCACGCGGAGCACCTCACGAATATTCCCTGGCCCCCACACACCGACCCTTGTCGGATCTCGAGTTGACTGACCCTTACGTACGTAACACACCCACTATAACGTACGTTATCTTGAACACGTAGCATACGTTATGCTTATGTTTTAGCATGCGTTATGTCGTGCAGAGTTATGCATGCATGCATGGAAAAGAATACAAAAACATAGGGATACGAATACGGGAAACTGATCATCGATAAATACGTCATAAAGTCGAATCTTACAAGAACGAATACAGGATAAATACACATTAATTATCCGGGCATTATACAAGTCCTCACGACTTGACGTCTCAAATCACAACCAAGATTTACCCAGATTATCACAAAATCTCGGGTACAACACCAAAAGATAAAATTTGGGAAAAATAAAATCAAACAATCTCAAATCTAAAGATTCTCAATACTATCGATACAAGATAGATCAACAATAAATGGTTCACAACCACAATACCACAATACAGATTAAGTTAAATATTAATCCGAAAATCAAAGAAAGGAATACACAAATCAAGGCTACATCTCAAATGTATCTGGCATCGATATCCTCTAGATCATCGATCTCCTCTAGCACATTGATTCGAGGAAGACCCAAATCTGAGCTCGCTGCTCCTCCTCGGCTATCCTTACCTCTGGCTCCCGAAGCCTGATACGACCTATTGGGTGAAGTACGGACTGGAGTAACAAAATCTCTCGGCACCTATGAGCTCTCTTGAGATCTACTGCCACTAGGACTCCTGCAGAATTTCTGTAGGTATCCCTGCCTCCCACATGAATGACATAATAACTGGCACCGTACACCAAGTGCTAATGTGCCCAGCTGAATCACAGTTAAAGCAAACAACAGTTGAACTCGTCGTTGGAGAGGAAGATGCTTTCCCAGCATGAAGGCGACTAGAAAACGTCCTCTTGGACGTTGGAGCCTGATGTCCCTCTGAATGAATCGGCATCCTAGTCCTCTTACTAGAAGGAACAGAAAATTTCTTCCTAGCAAGCTCCTTGATCAAAAGCTCTGCTCCAAGAGCCTTCTCAATGAATTCACCAAGTGAATTACAATTATGATTGAACAAATGCATTCTTAATGTTCTCAATTTATATTATTTTATATACATAAATCATCTAGATCTAATTATTTATGGTTTCTATAATTTTATATATATAATGTTTTAAGTTAATTGAGAACAAATATAAGAAGAATCTTCGATAGATCTCTTTCTTTTCAATTTAAACGGATATATGAAGGATTGATTCATTTTTTTACCCGATTATTTCGGTTGTTAAAAAGATGAAAATGAATATTATTCAATCACATTTACAAATACTTGTATATCACGGTAATCCAAAAAGAAAAAGAAAAAAGATCCATAGTTTTCAGCTGAGTAATAGCTCCGAACTGTGAGTTCAATTTTTCTTCCAACACAGATCTATTAATCTGTTATTTTCTTCTACTATTCTAAGTTACTTTAGAACTAAAGTACCAGCAAAATCTTGGTTGCATTGTTACGTTTTTCATTCGACCGAATAATAGTTAATATTTTTTTGTGCATATTTTGACATGAGAGGGATAGATCGAGTAGATACAGTTAATATAAATAAATCTGATGACATATAGTTTTTTGTAAAACTTAATGTATCTTAACATATCTGTTTTTGACATGAGAGGGATAGATCTTTTCTTGACAGATCTAAATTATATAATTTTGTTTCATCAGATATTGTAATCTCAATTTAAATACATAGTTTATTCCGATAACTACAACTTAGTTATATCAATGAAACTATGCCATTAAAAAATATATCGGATCAAAATACAATTTAGTTATATCAATAGATCTGATGAAATATAGCTTTTTAAATTTGATATAGTTATATCGGAATTTTATGAATATTTAAATTGTAAACTCTTTAACTCAGTAAGCTATACACGACATGTATCTGACTCGTTTGAATCTGATGAAACTTATATGCCCCGATTATTTCTATTGGTATCCTCTTCAATGCTCTCGAATTTCTTCAAGTAAGATTCTTTTCGTCTCCATCCTTGCTGATTCTTGCCTGTGAAGTATTACAGTGCACAAAACATCCAATTAAGATAATCAAATATCCAGATATTCAAACTTGTAACAAATTATTCTTTTTTTTTTCTAAACTGTGTGAATATCAGTTTTAAACGAAAAGATTAATATATGTATTAAAATTAAAATTTTAAGATAAACAAACTAACCTTTAAAGCGAATCTGTCTTTTGGATATTATATGTTTACTTCTATACTGAAAATATAAATATATCATTTTGTTTAAACAACTCTATAGGAAACGTAATAAATATAAACCATTTCAATTATACTAAAAGGAAGTTAAAAATATTAGTTTTTCAAATAAACGACCACATAGTAGTAAAAATATTAAGTTTGACCTTGTCAACTATAATTAATATTCGGTCTTATTTAACTTAACTTGTAGCCTGAAAGAAATTTTTTAAGGGTGGCAAATAAATGAAATATGCTTTTAAAGGAAGTGATATGATTCAGAGAAGAACCCCATATTTCAATAATCTGAATTTTATCATGGTCTTTACTATAATGCTTAACTTAAATAGTAGATTTTTAAAATTAAAAATGAACTAAGACATATTAGATTTTGATACTTAGAAAAGTATAATATGTGGCAGTATATCAGTTTTATTTTTATACTATATATTTGGTATAATATACTGGTTTAACTTAACTATTTTATTTTTAAAATATAATATATTTGGCAGAATATCACTTTTATTTTTGTAGTGTTAATTTTTAGCTTGTGAGAATAAAATTGTAAAGATCGTCCTGACTTGTTTTTTAAAATATATTGTTTTACTTAACTATCTCGTTTTTAATATAACATATTTGGCAGAATATCACTATCATTTTTATATTGTTGATTGTTGATTTTTAGCTTGTGAGAATAAAATTGTAACAGTTATGCTTATTTGCTTTTTAGTGTGCAACAATCATGATTTGAATTGCCTTCTAGCTTATTGTGTATATCGATGTTTGGCATACATAAACAATATACCCGATATTGTAATATCCGCAAATTTTCGATTTTCGGTAAATTTCTTTTTTCGGCCGAAGTCCGTTTTGACGACTCTCTTTTGACCGTTTCGTCATTCGGAGAATATTTAATTCTGCACTTCTTGTCATCCGAGTTCGTTTCGGTGCTGCTTTGTTGAGTTCCGTGCTTTTTAGCGACTTTTCCGCGCTTGAGTTCGGTTCTTGCGAATCTCGTTCGAAACTGTCATTTGGGGTTTTTCGTAAGTTCATTTAACGTTGTTATACGTGTTGTGAGCTTCGGTTTGATTATTCGTTGTCGTATGGTGATTTTCGGGCATTTGGGCCATTTTTGTAATTTCCCAAAGTTGGGGTAATTACCTTCCGTTGTCGAATTTCGAGCCTTAGGGTGGTCGGAATCGTGTGTCCTACTAGCTCTTAGATTCGTCTTTGTGAGTACTTCGTAACCCTATCTTCGGTTCGTATTCAGGTTCGGGTTTCGGTGTCGTTTTGTTGAATTCAGGATTACTAAACGACTTTTCTAAGTATGAGTTCGACTTTGTTAGATCACCATTAATTTTTGGTAACTCCAAAAATTCTGAATCTTTGCAATATTATAGAGCATCGAGTTAGCTTTCCAATGGTTCGAACGGTGAGTCAATCGGAGTCCGGACGAGAGAGTTATGGTCGTTTTAGCTCACCCGCTCGTTATTGGCCGATCACTGCCGGCCGAACTCGGCCGTTTCGTCCGACACGGCCCGTGCCGTACTCGTCCGGAAATGCCGAAAGTTTCTGTCTCAGGACCCGACCGTGTCGTCCGACACGGCCCGTGCCGAACTCTTCCGGATAAGCCTGAAATGACTGCCGACACGCCCGACCGTGTTCCAGGACACGGTCGAGTCGTGCCGAGTCGCTGTCGGACGGGTCGCTATCGGAAGGCCCTACGCGCCGCGACCGTGTCAAGCAGGACACGGTCGAGTCCCTGTCGGCCAGCTGTGCGACACGACCGTGCCGATCGGCACGGGCCGTGTCCGGCAGGCAGTCAACCCCTATAAAAGGCCCTGCAGACGTTTTTCTTGCCATTTTTCACCTTCTTCTTCTCCTCTTCCGCAGCTGGGCGTGTTCCAAGCTTGAAGCCATGTTGTTTAGCAACATATCCATGGAGTTCCTTGGGTTATATCATCAATCATTCGTCCGATATCATCCCTTGATCCAGCGAATCAAGGTTAGATCTTTAGAACCCTACTTTAGGTAAAATTGGGGGTTTTCATGTTTTTGTCCGATTCGTTCCGTTTTGTCGATTAATTCATGATGAATATGATTAAACTTGTTGGTATTCTTAGTTTCCCTACGGATTCATGGTATATTTCGTGATTTTTACGGAATCGAGAGGGTTTGGTTGCGGTCCGCCCTCGTTGTTGTTTATATACGAATATACATGAATCGTAGGCGGATTTTCGGGTGTATTCCAATTCCGTATTCATTTAGAAATGGTTGTGATTGTATTCTTCGAATCGTTAGGTTCGGTTTCATTGGTTCCTAGCGTTCGTCGGTGACTTTCCTTTCCGTTCGTTGCGTCGTCAATAATTCAAGGCAAGTATTTTTGGAAACCTTTAAGCTTAACATGAAATGGTGATGTATATTACTTGTGTGTAACTCACCTTGTGTTGGCCCGACGGGGTCAAGGAGGGAAATCTATGCTGCCGCCCTGGATTTCACGAGTTTCGTACCGCTAGCCAACTCGGTAGGGTCCTTGTGAGGCCTCGAGTGAGAATGTATGCTGCCGCCCTGTTCTCACGGCATAGCGTGTGCGTGGTTTTGTTTTTCTGTAATTGTAGCCAACTCGGTAGGGTCCCTGCGAGGCCTCGAGTGAGAATGTATGCTGCCGCCCTGTTCTCAAGGCTAATTGTGGACTGTATATTTTCCGGAAAAGACATGTCTTGTATTGGTTTTCGAAATGATATTGGTGCATGTACTATGAAATGTGTAAGCGATTGGTTTGCCTTGATTACTTGTACTAGCGTAATTGCTAACCCCTTTGGGGACCCGTTTTGGGGAAATTCTTGTTATGGATTTCAGGTTATGATTATCCGGACGAGCGGGCACCTGGACAGTACGAGGACGTTGGCCAGGGTCGTTGACATGTGCACTTGGATTTACTTATTTCTTTTGTCCACTTCGATTTGGTTGTTTTCTATATTTATAAACTGATAGACTGTACTCGCGAGTACTTAGGCTTTTCAAATTCAAACTCCGTGTTGTACTACTTTTAAATTGTTACATTGTTGGTTGATGATCGTTTCGCCGGTTGCTCCGGGCGTAACTTTTTATATCTTATAATTAAATGTGTGTCCTCGATAATCGGGATGGTTAGTCGAGTGGAGTTTTCTTGTTTGTAGCCTGGTGGGTCCCATGTGGGGGTCCACGGCGCTGTAATATACTCTGAATATCTCGGGGTGTTACAGAAATGGTATCAGAGCTCTAGGTTTATGGATACCTAGGCTTGTTGGTTATTTGGGTCTAGTCGTATTTGTTTTGCACATTGTCACACCGCTGCCAGCATCCCAGTACTTCCAGTGCTCGTAAGTTTTCCTTACTCGATTCTCTTGTTTTCTCGTATTGAAATTCCACTTCTTGAGCTGTGATTGCCTCTCTCGTACTTATCGTCGAGTTGTTTTTTCGATCCATCCGGTTCGTGCACTTTTGATTCTAGTATTGCGCAGTTCTTTATCTCTCTGGAGTATGTGCGTCGTTAAGGCTTGACCGCTTGTCGTTTGTGAGCCTTCCATCGCTAAACTTCCTAGCATTGGTGGGATCGTTGGTGATCGAAAGATCCGAGTTTTGCTCGTGGTATATTGTGAGAGGACTTGACTCTCTAGTCTTTTCTTTGTGTGATGGAATCATGTTTGGTAATTGCGATATACTAAATGTATGTTGAGCCGAATGTACCGATGAGTTGGACACCGAAGGGTGCAGTATGATGTAGAAGTTTTGAACATTGATATGTTCCGGTATAGGTATTGATGGCAGAGTTTGTTGAGAAACTCACATAGCTGGTTTCGACATATGTCCAAATCGGTGATCTTTGGTTACGCTGTTAAACTTGAAGAGATAGTTTGACATATGCTTGGAATTAGTATTTCCGAGTTGCGCTTTTTGAACTGGTGATTTTTGAATGTCGTATATGAGTATGTCCTGGAATTTTTGGTACGTGGCTAAATATTATTATATACAACCAATGTGTTTCTATTAATAATAATACATGCGGCGTGCATGCCTGAAAATTTCTTAGACTTGATCGTATTGTGGGTTTTTGAAAAATGACATGAATTTGGGCGAGCCAGCCTTGTATTTTCAAATAAAACCTTGTGTCGGTATTTAAAGGTCGTGTATAAAAGTGTTTAGGACATTTTATAAAATGCTACCACTGTTAAGCCCTTGTCGTGTTTAAAAGGGTCTTGAAAACGATTTTTAACTTATCGGTTTTATTTTCGAATAACTAGAGTATACGATTTTAAAATCGATTAGCCTCGAAAGCCTCAGGTGTCGAGCCAAGTTGTGTTGGTTGAGTTTTGTCTCGTCGGATTTTGTCTGACTTAGTCGCATCGCGACGCGTCGTTTGAGATCATTGGTCGTGATTAGTATCAAAGGGCGGTCGTCACTTACGTGCGACCTATGGATGTAAAACTCCCTTCCTTGTGTTGTGCCTCGTGTGATACGAGTTATTTGTATGATTAATCGATTGAATGATGGAATCCTTCTATGGATTTTGATTTCACGATATGTGTTTATTAGACTCTCGTATTTGGTTTATACGAGGAGTGTCGTCACTACTGATGTATTTTCGTACCGTATTTTATCCGCTGCGTGAGTTCTTTCAAACGGCTTTCGGTATTTTGCAAACTGAGTTTTATTTCGTAAAACCGATTCCTTGAATCAAGTTTTGGCATTTTGGCCTTGAATATTTCATGATGGTTTGACAAATGAGTTTTTGAGTTTTGGAAAATATCACCGTCATTGGTCTTTTTAGCATTTTCGAATGAGATGGGAAATCATGCTTAGCCTGGTAAATCCTTGTGAGAAGGGTTTACGGCATGTAATTTTTATGATATGTTCTGTTGTTGTCTCTGTGAATTGTTAGCGCACGCTACGCTTTACGGCTTACGCGCGCGAGAGTACGTTGGTAGCACGCTAAAGGGAGAATAGCGCACGCTACCTGGTAGTTCAGAGCAGTCCAAGAACTACCGGGTGGTTCTGATGTTCTCGTTAGCGCACGCTAACACTTGGGATTAGCGCACGCTAACAGTGTATTTTTGGTCAGGAGTTTTGTTTGGTGCCGTGATAGCGCACGCTAACCTTAATGATTAGCGCACGCTAATTGTGTCCAGTATAAATACCGGACACCAGTCTAGAAGTTGCATTTTTCTTCATTTTTCTTCTTCCTCCATGAGATTGAGACGTAGCGACTAGGTTTCGCATTGGGGCTGATTTTTTTTTCTTCCATCCAAAGGTGTTTTGGAGTATCCTAGATGATTTTTAACATCATCTAATCCATTGTTCTTCGCCGAATCCAGGCAATTTTTCTTGAATCCCTAGAGTTGACTTTTTGGAGTTTTGCTCTTGATGTCGTTTTCCACCCGGTTTTGATAAACCGATCGTTGTTTTAACGATGTTGTTAAGCATATCCTAGGGATTGTATATCACTGTCTTGATTGTGAACGATTTAATGAGTGTGCTATGATGTGTTTAAGTGAATATTGACAAGTGTGAATTCTGGGCATTTTGGCTATTGTATACGAAAAACCTTGAGTATCTTAGAAAATAAATTTCGAGACGTACTTTTAAAATGAATTATTTTCTCGTAGTACATACAAGGTGCCACAACACGTTTCAAAATTCTTCTACCTCGAGGACCCAAAATGCTTTGAGATATTTTCAATGTTTTAGAAACACTTTTATTTAGACCCGAGGGTCGAATATTCTGAAAGTTTTCACTAAGAGAAAGTGTCCTCATTTTTATCAAATGCGAAATGGTTCTCCAAAGTCTCGATAACGATATTTCACGTTGTACTTTTTGAAAGGTGATACTCAAGATCAACCGGTGTTCTTCTAAATTATTTTCAAAATGAGGTTTTCGTTTTTAAACCTATCCATTCCCGTTTGAGGGATGGGTATATATGTATGATGTTCGCGTTGTCGTTATGATGTTTGCTCCCAGTATGATCATTGGTGGCATGAACGCCGAGGCGTTGCCACGCATTTGTTGTGAGAGGTAGGATGTTAGTGTCGAATGTTGCCGCCTCGTAGTGATTTCTACGTTGTCGCGCATGTGCGAGCCGTTAGAGCTTGGTTTGGTATGACCGTACATCGGTGATCGTCCGTTATGTGTCGATTGTTTAATGTCTTGTTACCTTGCTCGTTTTTGTGAATTTCGTGGATGAGGTCGGGATACTACCCATACTATTTTGACTTCGTATGTTCTCTTTCTCCGCCTATCGATTCGCTCGTGTTCGTTGATACCGTCTCGAACTTGTTTTGTATTTCGGGTTCATCATTCGAACGAGCCGTGATCTTGTTTTGAGTCGATCCGGTTATCGCTGTGACTTTTCCGAGTTCGGTTCGATTCTTGTGAACCTTGTTCTAAGTAACATCTTTGGTTCTACTAGTTCTTTTATTCAAGTGGATCGGATTTGGAACTTCGTATTTTCGACTGTCGACTCGTTTATGTTCGTTGACATTTCTGAACTTTCCCTATCCCTTGCTTTTGTTGATCGAACGAGTGTGGTATTGTTTTGGAATAACTCATTTGTCGCTGTGACTTTCCAACCGCTATTCCCTATCCTGTGGATCTTATGGGAATGCATTCCTTGTAGTTCTCACCAGATCATCCTGGGAGTTGTTGTTTGAGTTTTATTATCCTTCGTGTTTCGGACATGATTGTTCGATTTTTGTTGTCTCGATCGTTTGCTTGTTCAGTTTTTGTTCTCGTTTTGTGATCTTTGAGCATTCAGGCTTCTTCCTAATTCCCTTAAGTTTGGGAAATTAGTCTCGTTTTCGATCTTCCAACCCTTGGCGGAATTCGAGATTAGTTCAGCGATTGGCTCGTGTTTTGATTGATGTACCGTTGGGTTGGTCAATCATATTGATTTTCGTTCGTTGTGTTTTGTGATTGTCGGATAATTGACTTGGCTATATTATCCGTTTGATGACGCTTGTCATTTGTTGGTTTTATTATATCCCTAACAGCGACGTTGTGTTGGTCGCCGTGGAGCGTGTTTTCATGCCGTATATTCCTTTGCGTTGATTGTAACATTTCGCCGTTGGGCGTTAGTTACGCATTCTTGTGTATCTTGTTGAGTTTTTCCTGGCGGAATATTTCTTCCCCCTACTTGTTTTAAGTTTCGGGACGAAACTTCTTTTAAGGAGGGTAAAATGTAATATCCGCAAATTTTCGATTTTCGGTAAATTTCTTTTTTCGGCCGAAGTCCGTTTTGACGACTCGCTTTTGACCGTTTCGTCATTCGGAGAATATTTAATTCTGCACTTTTTGTCATCCGAGTTCGCTTTCGTGCCGCTTTGTTGAGTTCCGTGCTTTTAGCGACTTTTCCGCGCTTTGAGTTCGGTTCTTGCGAATCTCGCTCAAATCGCTGCTTGGGGTTTTCCGTAAGTTCATTTAACGTTGTTATACGTGTTGTGAGCTTCGGTTTGATTATTCGTTGTCGTATGGTGATTTTCGGGCATTTGGGCCATTTTCGTAATTTCCCAAAGTTGGGGTAATTACCTTCCGTTGTCGAATTTCGAGCCTTAGGGTGGTCGGAATCGTGTGTCCTACTAGCTCTTAGATTCGTCTTTGTGAGTACTTCGTAACCCTATCTTCGGTTCGTATTCAGGTTCGGGTTTCGGTGTCGTTTTGTTGAATTCAGGATTACTAAACGACTTTTCTAAGTATGAGTTCGACTTTGTTAGATCACCATTAATTTTTGGTAACTCCAAAAATTCTGAATCTTTGCAATATTATAGAGCATCGAGTTAGCTTTCCAATGGTTCGAACGGTGAGTCAATCGAGTCCGACGAGAGAGTTATGGTCGCTTTAGCTCACCCGCCGTTATTGCCGATCACGCCGGCCGAACTCGGCCGTGTCGTCCGACACGGCCCGTGCCGACTCGCCCGAAATGCCGAAAGTTTCGTCTCAGACTCGACCGTGTCGCCCGACACGGCCCATGCCGAACTCTTCCGATAAGCTCAACGATCGCTGACACGCCCGACCGTGTTCCGTGACACGGCCGAAGTCGTGGCCGAAGTCGCCGCTTGGACGGGTCGCTATCGGAAGGCCCTACGCCGCGCGACCGTGTCCGGGCAGACACGGCCGAGTCCTCGCCGCCGGTATGCGACACGACCGTGCCGATCGGCACGGCCGTGTCCGGCAGCACCAACCCCTATAAAAGGCCCCCGCAGACGCTTTTTCTTGCCATTTTTCACCTTCTTCTTCTCCTCTTCCGCACTGGCGTGTTCCAAGCTTGAAGCCATGTTGTTTAGCAACATATCCATGGAGTTCCTTAGGTTATATCATCAATCATTCGTCTGATATCATCCCTTGATCCAATAATCAAGGTTAGATCTTTAGAACCCTACTTTAGGTAAAATTGGGGGTTTTCATGTTTTTGTCCGATTCGTTCCGCTTTGTCGATTAATTCATGATGAATATGATTAAACTTGTTGGTATTCTTAGTTTCCCTACGGATTCATGGTATATTTCGTGATTTTTACGGAATCGAGAGGGTTTGCTGCGGTCCGCCCTCGTTGTTGTTTATATACGAATATACATGAATCGTAGGCGGATTTTCGGTGTATTCCAATTCCGTATTCATTTAGAAATGGTTGTGATTGTATTCTTCGAATCGTTAGGTTCGGTTTCATTGGTTCCTAGCGTTCGTCGGTGACTTTCCTTTCCGTCGTCGTCAATAATTCAAGGCAAGTATTTTTGGAAACCTTTAAGCTTAACATGAAATGGTGATGTATATTACTTGTGTGTAACTCACCTTGTGTTGATCGACGGTCAAGGAGGGAAATCTATGCTGCCGCCCTGGATTTCACGAGTTTCGTACCGCTAGCCAACTCGGTAGGGTCCTTGTGAGGCCTCGAGTGAGAATGTATGCTGCCGCCCTGTTCTCACGGCATAGCGTGTGCGTGGTTTTGTTTTTCTGTAATTGTAGCCAACTCGGTAGGATCCCTGCGAGGCCTCGAGTGAGAATGTATGCTGCCGCCCTGTTCACAAGGCTAATTGTGGACTGTATATTTTCCGGAAAAGACATGTCTTGTATTGGTTTTCGAAATGATATTGGTGCATGTACTATGAAATGTGTAAGCGATTGGTTTGCCTTGATTACTTGTACTAGCGTAATTGCTAACCCCTTTGGGGACCCGTTTTGGGGAAATGCTTGTTATGGATTTCAGGTTATGATTATCCGGACGAGCGGGCACCTGGACAGTACGAGGACGTTGGCCAGGGTCGTTGACATGTGCACTTGGATTTACTTATTTCTTTTGTCCACTTCGATTTGGTTGTTTTCTATATTTATAAACTGATAGACTGTACTTGCGAGTACTTAGGCTTTTCAAATTCAAACTCCGTGTTGTACTACTTTTAAATTGTTACATTGTTGGTTGATGATCGTTTTGCCGGTTGCTCCGGGCGTAACTTTTTATATCTTATAATTAAATGTGTGTCCTCGCTAACCGGGATGGTTAGTCGAGTGGAGTTTTCTTGTTTGTAGCCTGGTGGGTCCCATGTGGGGGTCCACGGCGCTGTAATATACTCTGAATATCTCGGGGTGTTACAGATATGAGAATTGATCGTTACAAAATGATTTGCATTGTTTTCTAGATTCTGGTATATATTTATTTGGCATACATAAACAAAGATAATAAGAAATAATGACATTAAGAACAAACAGTAAATAAAGTCTGCTGGAATTATATAACTGCTACTAAACCAACATACGTTTGAAAATGAAAATAAATTCTGCAATAATGCAAATGAGATTAACTTTTTTTTTTCATTTCTCTTTCTTCACATATTTCTTCCTTCTCTTTCCAAATTCTTCGTCCAATGCACCTTCCGTATTTAGTTTTTTTCTTGTAGTTCTTCATGTTCCTCCTCAACAGCTTTGTTGCTATTTCGACTTCCAATTTCTTCATCATGGCATAACAACTTCACTTCCTAAAAAATAAATAAACATCATAAACAAAAATAATTATAAATTTTCAATATAGAAAATTATTATCACAAACTCTTTTCTGAACGTAGTTCTCATTGTAAATAGATAAAATCTTTTCATCTGCAGTAAGCCTGGTCACATTATAGATCACAGAGTTGCGGCTCTGATATGCCTCTCTAACTTGCACCTTAAAAAGCCCAACACGGTCAGTCAAGGCCTCTTCAATCTCCTTTGGAACAGAATCGAATGATACTCCTCCTGGAACACCTCAACATAACAGAGTGTCCAAGAGTGGAAATCGAACATTATTAGATATGGTTCGATCCATGCTGAGTCGAATGGAGCTTTCATTATCATTTTGGAGCCACGCCTCAGAAACAGCAGCATTCACCCTTAACCGTTTTCCATCTAAAGTAGTTGAAAAGATACCATTTTGAAAATGGCTAGTAAGAGACCAAGATTATCTTTTCTAAAGATCTAGGATTGCGAAGCGTTCGTAAGAAGCTAAGTGTTTGACAAGCTAGCGTCCAGATCTGAAAGATGTTAATTTTTGGAATATCCTAAGGAAACTAAAAGATATTACTTTTATAAGCCCAGAGAGAACAAAGTGTTTGTTGCTCGAAATGATGTCTTCTTAGAAAGGGAATTTATTTCCAAAACAGACAGTGAGATAAATGTAATTCTCTAGGAAACTCAATAACCGCAAGAAGACATTTCTTTACCGATGAAAACTGAACAGGCTCAACAATTAGTTGAGGAGCCAGTTCAAAGTACACAAGTTCCTCACATATATGATAGGGTGCAATGCGAACCTGAGACATCTGGGTATCTCGTAACAAAGGATGATGATGCATCACTTAGAGATGATGAGCCTAGTATCTATATATAAGCTGCTTCAGGACTAGAGTTCGAGGAATGGCTAGAGGTGATGAAGTTAGAGATGCAATCCATATACGCAACCAAGTTTGGAACTTGATAGATCCACCTGAGGCTGTTAAAACCATTGGGTGCAAATGGATCTTCAAAAAGAAGAAAGACATGGAGGATAATCTGCTAGCCCATAAAGCTAGACTACTGGCAAAATATTATAGACAGACTCATGGTGTTGACTATGGTGAAACCTTTTCGCTAGTAGTCATGCTTAAATCAAATAAAATTTATTTACTATTACCGCATACTATGATTATGATATATGTCAAATGGATGTCAAAATAGCGTTTCTTAATGGAAACTTACTCGAGGATGTGTACATGACACAACCTGAGGGTTTTGTTCATCCATAAAATTCTAAAAAGGTTTGCAAGCTTCAAAGATCCATTTATGGGTTGAAGCAGGCTTCTCGGCACTGGTATCTTCATTTTGATGAACTATCAAAGAGTTTGAGTTTACTCAAAATGAAGATGAACCATGTGTGTACAAGAAGGTTTTTGGAGCATAGTTGTTTTTTTAGTCTTATATGTACATGGCACATTACTCATTAGAAATGACATACGCACCTTGAAGACAGTCAAGACTTGGTTTGGAAGTTGTTTCTTCATGAAAGACTTAGGAGAAGCTGCTTACATTCTTGGGGAAAAAATATATAGGGATAGATCAAAGAGAATGATTGGTCTGAGTCAGAGTGCCTACATTAACAAAATATTGAAGAGGTTCAATATGCAGGACTCCAAGAGAGGACTCTTGCCAATGTCACATAGCATTCATCTGAGTACGACTCAGAGTCCTTCGACTCTTGATGAGCGCGACCCCATGAGCAACATGCAATATGCTTCGGCCATTGGATCAATCATGTGTGCCATGATTTGTACTCGACCATATGTATCGTTTGCCCTTAGCATGACAAGTCGATAACAATCAAATCCAGGTGAAAGTCACTGGACAGCAGTGAAAACCATCCTAAAGTACTTCAGAAGAACTAAGGATATGTTCCTAATTTGTGGAGGTGTGGGAAACGAGCTGGCTATAAATCGTTATGCCGACGAAAGTTTTGAAACCGATAGAGACGATTTTAAATCGCAAATTGGTTATGTGTTTGTATTGAATGGATGTACTGTGAGTTGGAAGAGTTCCAAGCAAAGCAGAGTTGTTGATTCTGTACAGAATTTGAGTACCTGACAGTGTCAGATGCATCTAAGGAAGCCATATGGATCAAGAAGTTTATTACTGAACTAGAAGAGGTACCGACGATCCAGGGTCCCATATGTAACACCCCAATTCTCATATGGGTTATTATGACGCCGTAGAACCTTCATCAAGGTCTACCAAGCTAGGACATTCACACAATTTACGATAATCCAATGACGACAACATTTATAATATAAATAAGGCCGTGGCCTCGGCCAAAATATTTGGTTTAAATTATGGGAAAATAGATTATAAAATGAATCTATTGTCCATGCAGGGGCCTTCAACCATATTTAAAAACACAATCACGTTTAATTGACTGACTCCGGTACCAACATAGACACAATGAAATAACTACACAGACATCGAGCCTCTTCGTCATGCTTGTCCATCCTTTACATGCGCTTCCCGGGCCTGCTCCTAGGTCTGCCCAATACTTGAAATGCATGAAATGCATTTCCCCCATTTAAGGGGTTAGCATTCGAATAGCTAGTGCAAGTACACATTTACACAATATTATATACGAATAAAATTCATTAAGATCATCTCATTTGAAAACATTTAAGAAAAAAATATTCCGGAATACCACGTCTTCATCAAGACATGATCATCAAGAAAATCACACATCACATTTCACTATCACAAAATCCACACTTGGTAACCCGTGGCAATACCCCTTAGTATCGACCCCTAGAGGCCCCGTCGGACTGTCCCTATGTGGAAAACCACTTCTGCGGCCGTACCCCTTAGTAACGGCCCCTAGAGATCCCATCGAACCGTCCCCAGGTGTAAGAACAACAACACACACACGTTTTATCACGAATTATCATCTATGCCGAATTTACACTCTACATAACATAATGTAACATATGTGCTTGCCTTGGTTAATATGACTTGAAGAAACGGTGAACGGAGAGGGATTCGATCCAAACTCACTCCAAACTTTCATTCCTAACACACAATGATATTCAATGAGCTAAACGCTACTAGATTAAAAAGGATAATCCTAGATTCTACCCTTCATAACGATTTGTCAAAGATTATGTAGGCATCATCGACTATACTTCATGAATAACGGAAATATCAGAGTTTATTCCACAAAACCTCCAAGGAAAACAAAGGATCGGGTCTACAATAAAAATCCAACAACATTCTAGGTTAAATCGGATTATAAAGGCCAAATCGCCACGAAACCCCCAAAATCCCAAAAACTAGGGTTCTAGGAATCTTACCTCGATTCGGACGGTGTAAGATGATTAAATGGTGTTACATCTGCACAAGAAACCCGAAGATGTTATAGATGATGATATCTAGTTAAAATAAACCCTTCTTGTCTGAACTCACCGTGGATCGCCAAAAGAACGAGAAGAGGATGAGAAATGACGAAATCAACTACTACTGTCCTATATATATAAGACGGACTTAGCGCGCGCTACACTAATGCTTAGCGCGCGCTAACTGGATGCATTTGCATTCCAGAAGCTTCTGTCCAATCCCATTAGCGTGCGCTAGTGCTTGAGCTAGCGTCCGCTACCTGTTCTAGTCCAAAATTCATGAACTTTCCACCCAATTCCATAATATTCTACCCATACTTATTAGCGTACGCAACAATATGATAACATACGTTAATCGAATAATTAGCGTACGCAATGGAATGTATAACGTACGCTAAACTACTCATTCCAGAAGTAAGAACTTACTGTCTAGCTTAATTAGCGCATGTCACACCTTGGAGTAGCGCTAGGGATACCCTTTACAGCGTATGCTAGGTACTTCGTTAGCATGCACTAATTGTTATGAAACAGTAGTGCAGTGGCGGATTCCGATCATAATACACATGTCTCGGAACAAATAAAACTCGATAGTTACCAAGGACTAATGAAGCATTGATAAGAAACAACAACATGCAAGCTCACTCTCCCGTCCAAACATATGATTCCAATAGTCTGTTGGAACGGACAACAATTCCCATAATGATAACCAAAACTATGAAAAATTACAAAACAGCCCAGACCCTCGAGAATCATGATTCGAGGCCAAGTAACAATCTCAAGAAGTCGTAACATATCCAAAAATTTTGAAGGAACTCTCAGAAATAACGAAACGTTAATTTAGAATGATATGTACGAGAATCGAGCCTAAACACGGAAAAGTTACACAATAAGTAAAATCTCGTAAAAACAACTCCGAAACGCATCCGGATGGCCATGAATGCAGAACAAAATAGTTTCAGAATACCAAAAAATGACAAACGGGTCGTCCGAAATGAAAGTACACTAAAAATAGAAATTACTAAAAATAGAAAGTTTGGATATAACACTCTCTCCCTCTAAAAATAAGTTTCGTCCCCAGACTTACAAGGTGAATTATTCGGGATATCTTGCCTTTATACTATACTCCGTTTCCCATGTCGCCTCCTCTGATCCATGTCTTGACCATTGTACTTTAACGAAAGAAATGGTTTTGTGCCTAAGCTGCTTTACTCGACGCTCCAAAATCTAAATCGGTTTCTCCTCGAATGTAATGTTGGGTCCCAGTTCAATCTCTCCAAAATCAATAACATGACTAGGATCCGATACATAATTTATTAGCTGGTAGACGTAGAATACATTATGCACGTGACTCAATGACGGTGGTAAACCCAACCGATATGCAAGATCTCTAACCCGCTCTAAAATCTTGAAAGGTCCAATACATCTTGGAGTAAGTTTACCCTTCTGACCGAAGTGGTAAACTCCACTGGTTGGCGACACATTCAGTACTACATGGTCTTCAACCAATCGGCATAGGACTTCTGTCGACTCTGAGCCGTCAACAGCCTATCACGAATCAAAGCAATCTTCTCTCTCATCTCAACAAGTAAATCCGGCTCGGTACCAATCAACTGAGATGCATCATCCCAACACAGTGGCGATCTGCACCTCCTTCCGTACAAAGCTTTAAACGGTGCCATTTGGATCGAGGCATGCCAACCATTGTTGTACGTAAACTCAATCAATGGCAGGTGCGACTCTCAATCATCTTTCCAGTCTAAAGCACAGGCTCTCAACATATCCTCCAATGTCTGAATAGTCCGCTATGATTGTCCGTCTGTCTGGGGATGGTAAGATGTACTGAGTCTCAACTCGGTCCCCAAAACTCTATGAACAGCCTGCAAAAAATGTGATACAAAATGACCATCTCGATCAGAAACAATACTCTTGGGAATCCCATGCGACCTCACGACTTCTGCAATGAACACCCGAGATAGTCTCTCCAGTCCCCACATATCCTTAGTACCCAGAAAATGATCAGATTTGGTTAGTCGATCGATAATGACCCAAATCATGTTCACTCCAGTCTGAGTTCTAGGCATACTGGTAATGAAATCCATAGAGATATCCTCCCACTTCCACTCCAGAATAGGAAGTGGTTGTATAACCCTGTGGGTCGCTGATGCTCGATCTTAACCTGCTGATAGGTCAAATACTTTGACACAAACTCGCTAACATCCGTCTTCAAGTTGCTCCACCAGAAATTACGCCTTACATCCTTGTACATCTTACTTGTACCAGGATATACAGAATAAGGTGTAGTATGAGCTTCTCATAATCTTCTGTATCAACTCAACATCACAGGGTACACACAATCTACCTCGGAATCTCAAAATCCCGTCATCCTGAACCACAAACCCAGTGGTTTTACCTTTCTTCACATCCTCTCTCAGCTGAACTAAAAACGGGTCATCATATTGCCTCGCCTTGATATCCTCAATCAAGGATGAAGTGATTTCTAATGCACACAACTGACCCTGAACTCTCTGAAGCCAAACTTCGATATTCTGACAAATCAAATATCGTTGGATATTGCTTTGAGACATATGTACTTCTACATCTAAAGAGCCATCGTCTTACGACTCAACGCATCCGCTACTACATTGGCCTTGCCCGGATGATAAAGAATCTCAAGATTGTAATTCTTAATTAATCCGATCCACCTACGTTGACTCGTGTTCAATTCCTTCTGGATAAAGATATACTTAAGACTCTTGTGGTACGTGTAAATCTTACACGACGCCCCGTAGAGATAATGTCTCCAAATTTTCAAAGCGAAAACAACCACAACAAACTCTAAATCATGTGTAGGGTAATTTGCTTCATATGGTTTCAACTGTTGAGATGCATAAGCAATAACCCTATCTCTCTGCATCAAAGCACATCCAAGTCCAAGGCCCGAAGCATCACTATAAACTACAAAATCCTCGTTCTCCTGTGGCAAAGCTAGAACTATCGCGGTAGTCAACCGACTGTTCAACTCCTCGAAATTATCCTGCCTATCCGCGTTCCACTCGAATTTCTAAGTTTTTTGAAGCAACTGCATAAGTGGTCGAGCGATCCTGGAAAATCTTTCGATGAACCTACGGTAATAACCCACAAGTCCTAGGAAACTCCTCACTTCTTTCACATTCTTAGATGGTTCCCATGCCAATACCGCCTCTATCTTCTATGGATCAACCCGAAATCCTTCCGCTGATATTACATGCCCGAGGAATGTTACTTCCATGAGCCAAAACTCACGCTTAGAAAACTTCGCATACAACTATTCAGCACTCAAAATGTCTAAAACAATACGAATATGTACATCGTGCTCCTTCTGACCCTGGGAATAGATAAGAATGTCATCAATAAAAACGATTACGAATTTTTCCAGATACTCGATAAAAACTTTGTTCATCAAATGCATGAACACTGCTGGGGTATTGGTTAGCCCGAAAGGCATAACCACAAACTCGTACTGGCCATATCTCATCCGAAAGGCAGCTTTCGGTATGTCGCTATCCCGAATCCTCAACTGATAATTACTGATCATAAATTAATCTTCGAGAAGACTGTCGCTCCCTGAAGATGATCAAAAAAGTCGTCAATCCGGGGCAAAGGGTATTTATTTTTGATGGTCAGATTGTTTAGTTCTTGATAGTCGATGTATAAACAAAGCGATCCATCATTCTTCTTAATGAAAAGCACAAACGCGCCCCAAAGTGAAGCGCTCGGTCGAATATACCCTTTATCTAGCAATTCCCCCAACTATTTCTTCAACTCCAACATCTCAGACGGTGCCATACGATATGGTGCTCGAGAAACATGAGCCGCATTTGGCTCTTGATTAATAGGAAACTCAACTTCTCGCTGAGGTGGTAATCACGACAAGTCATCTGGAAATACATCAGGATATTCGTTAATGACTGGAATCGACGACATGTCAACCCCATCATCTTCCGCCTTCAACGCGTAACACTTAGAGCCTACACAACACTGGTTCAGAAGTTTCATCGCCTTCAAGGCACTGATCACACTCCCAGATCTACCCGGCTTACAACCCCACAAGAGTATGCTCCATGCCATCCTCGGCCACTATGGAGATAGTACGAGTCCTATAGTCCATGATAGCACCGTAATGATCCAGCAATTCGTCCCCGAGGATGAAATCCTCACCCTTTTAGTCTACTACGATGAGGTTCGAGGGCCAATCTCGATTCCTGATCCTCATTGGGTAGTATCTAACCTCCCGATTCCCAACCATACGATCCCCACTAGGCAAACCACTATAAACGGCTCGCACTCAAATAAACAATCAATACCAATACGACATATGCAATCCCATGCAATAAAATAGTGAGTAGCACCCGAATAAAAAAGTACCGAAACTGGATGAGAAAGGATCTGAGCGGTACCTGATGCCACCGGAGTATCTGTCTCCACTGTGCGTCTCATCTAATATAAATGGGGGTGTACAGATCCCGAACTCGGTGCTGCACAGCGGTCCGGCTGACCCCGACCTCTACCTCGACCGAAACTATGAGGACCCTGTGAAACTGGAGCCTTTTGGCCGACACTTTACGTATGTTATCAGAGTAGTTTACGTACATAACACCATGCACTTAGCGTACGTTAACAATCCACCCTAACATACGTTAAGCCCTGTTGACTTGCTTAGTTGGAAAGCCATCCAGGATCACTCGGAGCATATCAATGAATCTTCACCGGCCCCCATACGCCGACCCTTGTCTGATCTCGAATTGACTAAAGCTTACGTATGTTAAGCTTCGACTATAACATACGTTATCTTCCAATTGTAGCGTACATTATGCTTATCACCTAGCGCACGTTATGACGTGCATGCAAGAATGTTTGGAAATACAAAAACGTAGGGGTACGAATACGGGAAACCAATCTTCGATTAATAACTCCACAAAGTCGAATGTTACAAGTTCGAATACAGGTAAAATACACAATAATTATCTCGGCATTACAATCATAAGCAATGAAATAAAAGAAATTCATTTTTAAGCTATAGAACTGTCATTTTCAAATATAAAACAAATAGTAGGATATGGAAATATATTTATTTCTAAAAGATTTCCTTTACAGAAGCAAGAGGAGATCCGAACCAGAGAGTTTTATATTAAGTACGGAACTTTGTATTTCATAAGATGATCACTCCTAGTCCAACAAAGCCAAAAATATCACAATCATTTGATAACAACTAATTGTTGTTTGAAAAAGAAAAGGAAGTGCTTAATAAAAAAGTAAATGACTTTGATAATGAATCAGTTACGCACATCACAAAATCTAGAAAACTATTATAAGAAGACATACTTGATACACAGATAAAACAAACAACAGTGGTATAGATTTTCCACAAAGAGCCTTACTTTGGTGGATGAAATTACTCTCCAACCTGCCGCCACAACTTGGATCCAGTTACCTATTGAAAGATCGACATATTAAAAAGCATGAACACAAAACATTACTGTATAACACAGTTGACTGTTTTGTGTATGAAATAACAAAATCAGTTCTGTCAAAAAGCTGACAGAAACAAAAAAATAACAAAGCAGTGCATATGAAATAAAAATACAGTTTTTAAAATACAGGGACTGTTCCGTGTCATGTTTGCAATTCAGGGTCTATTTTGTCAATTTTAAATAATTCAGGGTATGTTCTGTCAATTTTAAATCATTCGGGGTCTGTTCTATCAATTTTTAAATTATAGGCACTGTTCTGTCAGGTTTTACAATTTAGCAGGCTATTATGTCAAATTTAAATATTTCAGGGTCTATTTTGTCAAATTTTAAATTTCTTCCAGAGTTTGTTATGTCAATTTTTAAAAATGCAGGACCTGTTTTGTCAGTCTGATTTTCCAGATTTCTCAAAATGCAACTAAAAACTTGTAGTGATTGTTATAAAATAATAAAATGTGATATATAATTTCAAAAGGAGGACACAAACAGATCAGATATACAACCGACCATATGTAAAGTGAAATGCAAGAACCCAACCTTCGCATTGTTGTTCATTGCTTCTGTTTCTCGTTGGAGAGACCAATCGTGATTATTGTGGATATTGTTGACATTATTGTTCAGCGATTGTTGAATAAATCATTGTTGTATAATTATCAGACTTCAGATTAAGATCGTTGCTTAATCCCTTTTGTAATACCCGTAATTTCGATTTTCGGTAATTTTCTTTTTTCGGCGGGAGTCCATTGACAACTCTCTTGTGACCATTTCGTCATTCTGAGAATATTTAATTCTGCACTTTTCGACGTCCGAGTTCGTTTCGGTGTCGTTTTGTTGAGTTCCATGCTTTTTAGCGGCTTTTCCGCACTTGAGTTCGATTCTTGCGAATCTCGTTCGAAACTGTTGTTTCGAGTTTCTCGTAAGTTCATTTAATGTTACTATTCATGTTGCGAGTTTTGGTTTGGTGTTTCGATCATGTATCGTGTATTTCGGACGTTTTGGGCCATTAGCTAATCCCGGTGGGACCTTTGGGGCCACGGAGATGATTTGACTGTTGATTTGATATTTCTGAAATGTGAATGTTTGAATCCTGGATCCCGGTTATATTGGTGGATATGGTTTTGGTCTTTGAGGTTTGGTTTGAGAATAAAATCATTTATATGATTTTGAAAGAAAACCTTTTTGGAAAGGAAAAATATTCATATTTCATGATTTTACACTGAGACCCCCGAAGTCTCTAAATAATCTCTTAAAGTGATTTTTGGAGTAATTCACAGATCCATTTTAAAGCAAATGATTTTTGAAAAGACTAGACTCGGGGATCGTGTTACTACCTTGTCGAAAGGTTATTTTCCTTACGGCTGTATTCTTGATGTTCAATTGTATAGCTTGGTTACTTGCTAGCGATTTCCATCGCTAACCCTCGTTGGGGATTATGTTATGTTTTCAGTATTCGGATTTGAGAGAGAGCAACCACAGGATCGGCATGGAGGATGATGTAGCAATGATACTAGTCACAATTGTAGCTCGGTTGTCCGCCGCTGATCTATCGTCCGAGTATTTATTTCTAGTTCTTTGTCATCCTTAAGAGGATGGACATGTTGTGTAAATTGTGACCGAGTTGTATTTTGGTTTATCAGTTGTACTGATATGTTGTATTTTGAGAGACCTAATCGGTCTACGATTTTATGTTTTGGTCGAATTGACCACGTGTGGGTTTGTTTTGTGGTTTCTTGCCTGGTAGATCCTTGCGGAAAGGATCTACGGTGATTAATATCCCTAAATGGATTGGGGGTGTTACATGAATCATTGAACTTAGGTTTCTTAGATGCAATGTTATAGACTTCCAAAGTATTGGACTCATCTAGATCAATATTGTAAAGGCCAGTATATAACTTTGCAGTACCATAAAGCAAGTTATCAAAGAAAATATGAATGATCTTATTCTTAATAAGAAAACTGTAACCTTCACAATCTAATGTAGAAACTGAAATAATTTTCCTATTCATTGCAGGAATATAATAGCAATTGTTCAAAACTAACAAAAGCCCATTGGGTAAAACTAGATCATAAGTTCCTACGGTTAGTGCAGCAACTCTTGCTCTATTGCCGACTCTTAAATCCACTTCCCCTTTCTTCAGCTCTCTACTGCTTCTCAACCCCTGCTCATTTGTACAAATATGAGATCTACATCCAGTATCCAATACTCAGGAGTTAGAAGTAGATAAGTTAACTTCTATAACAAATATACATGTGGCAATCTCACTACCCTTGGTACGCTTTCGCTCTTCCAACTAAACCTTGCAATTTCTTTTCAGTGTCTTGTTTTATTGCAATGATGGCAATTTCCATCTTTGGGAGCTTTAGCCTTGAAAACCGTCTTAGTAGGTCCTTTAGATTTGGCAACTTTTGCCTTACCCTTGCCCTTGCCTTTGTTCTTAAAGGACTTCCCTTTGCTGACCATCACCACGTGGCTTGGTTTCTTCTTAATATTCTGCTCAGCCATTTTAAGCATCCCATGCAGCTCAGCAATGGACTTTTCCATCTCATTCATATTATAGTTCATAATGAACTGACCAAAACTATCGGGCAATGAGTTTAGGATCACATCTCCTTAGAAAGTGGAAAACTAAGCTTATCAAGATGATCAACATATCCTTTCATCTTGAGTACATGAGCGCTGACAGATGTCCCCTCAACCATCTTGCAAGCATACAAGGCTTGAAAGGTCTCATACCTCTCTTGCCTAGCATGCTTCGAGAAATTTTCCTTGAGGTGAGTATTTGGCTCATAAGCTTCCATTTTCTCCAGATTCTTCTGAAGTTCTGGACAAATGGTAGCCAACATAAGACAACTGAGATCAATGGAATCATCACAATATTTCTTCCATTTGTCTTTTGTTGCTTTGTTTGCATTGTCAGTGGGCTCATCGAGAATTTCTTCCTCAAGAACGTACATCTTTCTTTCTTACTTGAGGGTGTTCTTCTCGAGTAGAGCGAGTGGGTTCATTGTCATAATTAGAGTTAAGTCTGCATTAAGTACGACAGATTAATTAGTGACTTATTTAATTATGATTTGGGTATAGAATTAAGGTCTTTTCTATTTTTGTTGCCCAGCTCCCACTATTTTTATCGAAATAACACACTCCCATGTGAAATCCGGAAGTATCGTCGCTCTACTTCATAGTGGTGATCGAGTTCTTTATAAATCTTAATAGAGGGCAACCGAACAGGTTTCTAGTCTATTAATTTTCATAAAGTGGTGTCCAACACCAACCCGTCTAATGGATGATTCGATCTTATTTTTCCCCTTGTTCACTCCCCTCAAACTATACAGTTTCTATGGTTCGTGAACAGGTTAAGTTTATACCATCGACGAAAATCAGTTTCACAATTAAATCTTATCCGGCAACCTATCAGGTTTCTAGGGATAAAATTTGCTCCAACTGAAGGCATCCAATGCGCTCTCGGTAATTTATCCGTCCTTCCCGAATGACTACCCCGATAACTCGGAAGCATAGCACATCCGGTTTGGATTTTAATTTCCCGGAAACTCGATGGAGGGAAGGAAAACCCCGAAACCTTATAAACTTAATAATTTGTTGTGGAAGAATTTTCACGATTAATGTTACATTTTGCACATTAATTCATTTAAGCACGTTTGTGGCATTCATACAATATGAAACAACCATTCACAACCTAGTTGCTACCAACATATGGTTCATGGACCGTTCCTAAAAAACAAAAACTCCGTAATCTAATTACAAGTCTTCATCTTGAATCTTCGTCTTCTCGAAACGGATCTTCCTCCGGTCTTCGTCATTACATATAAATTTTACATTGAAAATTTCATCCTAGATACAAATATTTCTAGTAAAATAAATAGGCTCAAAACGGCCTTTACAACCCAATCGAATAAAACCGAACGATTCAAAACTAGATCCATGAACCATATCCCCATTTAAAAGCATTCATCCAATAAATACTAAATAAATGGATTACACATTAAATATATTGATCCAACCAATATAAATAACTAACCATCTATTAGAATTAATCCAATTAATTCATAAGAATGGTAGTTTTAATTCGTTCGTATAAACCGGACGATAAATATTTCACAATAATAAATTTTCTCAAAACAAAAACACCAAGTATTATATTTAGTCAAATTAAATCCAATTTAATTTCCGGAAATTATTATAACGAAACATAAACACAAAACGGAGTCGAAATAAAATCGCCCAGGCCTAGCCCGTGGTCCGGCATCACAGTCGGTCCTTTGCCGAGGGGCTGATCTACCCAGTGTAGGAAGCAAGCTGCCCGGCAGTGGTCCAGCACCCCTGGGCAGCCCCGGGCAGCCCCCGGGGAGACGATTTTCCGACTCTATTTCGTCCGGATTTCAAAAGTTATATTTTTCTAGTTTTAATATTACCCATATAATTCAGTTTTAATAAATATAACCGATTTATATAGTAATAAAAACATGGAAAAATTAAATTTTCGACGAACAATTAAAACAACAAATTAAACGGTCGTGATTCCAAATCACTAATTATTTAATCAAGCATTCCAACTTCTATATATCGTATATACGATCGCAAGACCTACGCTCTGATACACTGTTGGGATTCGGTGCCTAAAACGAAGGCGCATCAGAAGCAATAAAAGAATCTAATTCGATCTGAATCCCATAAGAAGATTGATCGAGCTACGTATATATGAATATATAAACGAAATCACAAGAGATATTAGAAACTCACCCTTGTAGTCCGTTGATTAAATGGATTCCTTCTCTTGAGCTATTCCCCAAGATCTTGAAATCCCGAGCACTGAAACACCGTGCTTCTACTTGCCACACGCCGGAAAAACGATCGGAACGACTTCCACTTCGTTGTCCTCCAAGGACACGGCTAGAACAAATTGGAAGGAGCTATCAAATATAATCTAAAACACTCTAACTGTATAGATATATTTTCTCTCTTTATTTTCTCAATTTTCTTAAGAAAATATGAAAAAGAAGAAGCATGAAGAAGAAAAAAAATTGAAGAAGAAGAAGCCTTGAGAAAAAAATAATTCTCTCTCTTTCCTTCTTGCTGAAAATGCCGTGAGTCTTTTTCTTACAACTCCAAGTTGTCTATCTCCATTTCTTCATCTCATAAGTCTTTTTTATATTATTCTTACCAAAGAATAATATCAAAAGAAATCCCTCAATCTTTTTGTTTTGTCTTCCATCAATAAAGGTGGAAGACCAAGGCCAAGACTAAAATTGAGGTAGTTCAACCATCTAGAAGGATTTGGATGAATCTGGTCCGTTTCAGACTCTCTCAACTCCAAACAGATAAATTCCATTCCGTTTCGATGTATTTATATCAATTAATTAATCCAATTAATTAATTATATCAAATACAAATTAATATAATTAATCTCTCCAAGAAATAA
This sequence comes from Orobanche coerulescens, assembly GCA_033398695.1. Lineage (NCBI taxonomy): Eukaryota > Viridiplantae > Streptophyta > Magnoliopsida > Lamiales > Orobanchaceae > Orobanche > Orobanche coerulescens. The sequence goes on along the minus strand of CM065815.1, from coordinate 114,616,164 downwards.
TTATATTTATGAATTGAATTAATCACCCAGTAATTTATTTAATTCATTAGGCTGTAAATTAATTTATCTAATGACTTAATTTAGACATCCAATGTCCCTAAATTAATTAGACATCCAATGTCCAATAAATTAGATATCCAATATCTAATGTTCATAAAGAGAGATTAAGCTCGATTCGTTTCGTCATCAATCCTAATGCGCGGCTCGGTAGATCCATCTCAGTCAGCAATGGGAGGAACCAAAGAGTAGTAGCACCACCTAGCCAGCCTGGCGGCCTACACTGTACCCCAACTGAGAACGAATGATTGGGATCATTGAAGAACCATTCTGTCGTGAATACCAATATACGTATAAACCCTTATTTCACATGTCCCGATCAAGTTATAGGGTCACGGTCAGTCAAACCCTATCTGTACTTGACACTATGCATGCGTTCATGCAAATCGAGATCATCGAGCTCTCGTGTATCCAATACAACTAGCTCCAATGCTTTGGTTAAAGACTTTTGATCTCATCTGCCAATAACCACATATGACATATAACCCGCTCACTAACGGGAGAAAGAATTCTATATTGGTATTTAATAGGACCTGCTACTTGCCCGTCAAGATACACATCGAGGTTGACCCCCACCTTCCGGTTTACAGGGTCGAACTACTCTAATGAAAATCTTGACGTGACAAGTACATCCCTACTAAATCCTCAAGTCGAAGGTTCACGAATACCTATCACAACCTTTCGATTCTGTCATTGACTGTCCCGGAGTGAAATCCGTGTGACGAATCGAGGGTGAGTCGGTCCGAGTATACTAATCCAATTAGCATACCTATAACATGTGCTCACACTAACCATTAGTGTTCGACAGGCACTCTCCATGTCAAAGAACACGTCATACAATTCTTCACATAAACTTAACGCCCAGTCAAGTTTCACCGACTTGCGAACGATTAAGTATTTGAGCTATAAACCTTTCCAGTGCCTACCCCCTTATCCAATAAGGAGTGGAACGTTTTGCTCTCAAATACGCGGACTAGTTCTATATGTATATTTACGAGTTTGGAATGCCAGTAACTACCAGTAAACAAAGAAACATTCATTGCCTTATATAAATGATTTACATAATTACAAGTACAATGCCCTTACTCAACATCCTCTGAGTGGCATTCAAGGGCATACTCCTAATATTTATCTGATTCTATCAATAAATTTGGTTCGTTTTGTCTGACCTAGGTTGACTGACACGATGTGTCGTGTCAGGAAAGTTTTTAGAATATGTGCAGGACGTTCCCGAAGGTTCCGGTCAGGCTTGAGCAGTGTTGGGAAGAGGCCCTGTTATTTTCTTAAATTGAATTTTGGAAGCATTCCACGTTATGTAATAACCGTATGTACGGACATTATTTTTCTTTTGTATTTCAATTCGTACGAATGCTATCACAAGAATACTTCCGCAAATCACTTGTTAAATAAATTGTTTTTAAAACTCTTTTAAAAACTTGTCTTGTGGGTCCCACACGGGATTCACGGCACTGTGGCATCCCGGTTAATTTTGGGGGTGTTACACACCTGTGGCAGTCTCACTTCCCTTGGTACGTTTTAGCTCTTCCAAGTAAACTTTGCAATTTCTATTCCAGTGTCTTGGCTTATTGTAATGATGGCAATTCCATCTTTGGGAGCTTTTGCCTTGAAAATCGGCTTAGTTAGGTCTCTAGCTTTGGCAACTTTTGCTTTATTTACCCTTGCCATTGTTCTTGAAGGACTTCCCTTTACTGACCATCAGAACATGGCTTGGTTTCTTCTTAATATTTTGCTCAGCCGTTTTAAGCATCCCATGCAGCTCAGTAATGGACTTATCCATCTCATTCATATTAGAGTTCATAATAAACCGACCGGAACTATCGGGCAATGAGTTTAGGAACACATCCTTGGAGTGCTCCTTAGAAAGTGGAACTCAAGAAGATCAATGTATCCTTTCATCTTGAGTACATGAGCGCTGACAGATGTCCCCTCAACCATCTTGAAAGTATACAAGGCTTGAAAGGTCTCATACCTCTCTTGCCTAGTGTGTTTTGAGAAAGTTTCCTTGAGGTGAATATTTAGCTCATAGGCTTCCATTTCTTCCAGATTCTTCTGACGTTCTGGACAAATGGTATACAACATAAGACAACTGACATCATTAGAATCATCACAATGTCACTTTGTTAGCATTGTCAGCAGGCTCATCGGGAATCTCTTCCTCAAGAACATATAGCTTTCTTTCTTGCTTCAGAACTATTCTCAATCTACGGATCCAATACAGATAGTTGCTACCGTTTTCTTTGAGCTTGCCCTTCTCAAGGACAGATCGCAGTGAAATGATGGACGTGTTGTTTGATTCCATTCTATTATCTACAAGATTCAATATGTAATGTATTTAATCATATTTATATTTCTCGAAAATACTCCAACTAAAACAAAGTACCCTCATTTTTACAACATTTGTAATTTTAGTTTGCTAAGACCCCATTTTGCAAAATTCTAAACTCAGTTTTGGCATGACGCCTAGAATTGAGCTACTTTAGGTGGATAACTTTTTATCGATTACATCATATGTAACTTTTAGATTATATTTATGGGATTTGGCATCTTATGCACAAGCATGTTACAATTCTAATATCCGGAATTTCTACTAATGTTTTTTAATGTTATTTTATCCGAGCTATGTTGTACAGTGTGGAATTTATACATTATAGATAAAATAATTGAAGGACTGAGACATATGTATTGGTATAATTGTCGTACTTGGTAGACAATTGCATTTGAGGATAGTGTGTATAATATGAGAATATTATTGGAAGGAGTATGTATATTCAGTAGGTCGTATATACGTATCCAGTATGTTGGGACGTTGGACAAGAATAGCTGAAAATGGTTAAGTATAGCCTTATTAGCACACGCTAGTATTCAAAGAATAGTGCACGCTATCGTGCAGGTTTAGCGCACGCTAAAGGTAAAAGATAGCGCACGCTAGTGCAGAACAGATCAGAGGGAATCTACGTGTGGACCCGGCTACTTTCGCCGCATGTTCCGATAAGGTCAACGGATGTTTGCTACGAAGGATTAGAACATGCTAAGCATGAGGCTTAATGCGCGGTAAGTGTAGATCGGTAAAAGGGAATCTTATCCTTGTCAGATGCTTTTGGCTTGTGGACCTGTCTTCGGAGCATACAGATAAACGAGTCAACTATGAGTAGCACACGCTATGGTCGGACACTTGCGTACGCTAAATAGAGGCAATTACGTATGCTATTGCATGGGCATTGCGTAGGTAAATCATTATACGAAGTAAGACAGTAGCCTCTGGACCTTGATAGCGCATGCTAACAAAGACAGTTAGCGCACGCTAAATAATATGCTAAATGAAGATGTTAGCGCACGCTAAAAATGTACAGTATATATATGTGCAGTTGGGCATTAGTCGTCATTTTCATCCATTTCTTCATGTGAATCGATAGAGAGAGTTCTTAGAGAGAAGTTTGAGGTTCCAAACACTTAAGTTGATCATTCCAAACAACATTTCGAGCTTAGAAGTGATTGAGAACGGATTCAACCTTGGGATTCAATCCATTCCTTCAAAGAGGTAATTACTCTACACCTTTGGATTTCGTTTTGGATTGAATATTGATGTTCTTGAGTTGATGATTATCATATAAACAAGTTGGCGAGCATGATTATGAGATGGATTACCAAATTATGATGATGTCGTTGTTGACATATGGATATGAATATGATTCTTGTGGTTTGAATTGTGTTGTTCGTCTTCTTGAGATAAGTTGGTCAATCCTTCTCCTCATTTTCGGATGTTGATGTTATTGTTAATGATTATTCCCTATAATAATTGATTATGGAAGTGTTGTTATGGTTCTTGGCGTTCATGATGTTGATATTGAGGAACAAGATGATATATGAATATATGACTTGGATTATGAGTTGTATGATTGTTTATATGTTAAAGGATATCGGATTTTGTTGTTTTTTATAGCTATGAATATGGTTTCAAACCACTTGGTATTCTTGAAGAACTTTTGATAAATAGAACATAGCAATACGATTGTATGTTGATTTATGATTGATTAAATGGTATATATATTACGCGAGTATGATAAGGAGGTTGAACCTGGACAGATTGTGATTGATCTTGGAGTATGATTTCCTTTACATTCGTATTTTTAATCGCCATATGTTGATCGATACCTGTAATGCATGCAACTGCATGTCATTAGCGCACGCTAGAATTACTGACTAGCACACGCTAACTAAAGCGACTTAGCGCACACTATGGTATATGATTAACGTGCGCTAAGTGTATAGGCAGTGTAGTATATCGTGTTGTGGTTATGAATTCGTGTTGGTTTGAGTCGGAATGTTCAGACTATGTTTAACCGAGATATTGTAGAACAGTTGAGTTTGATTGATTGGTTATATCAGGAATTGATTATTATCGAATGTGTGTTAATCGACTATCGTAATAGGTTGAGATTATTGATCGGTGATTAGAACCATGCTTTGCAGTCGTGTTCGACAATGTTCGTAGATTGCTTTGATCGGAGCTGAGGAGTTTGTAAACGAAGGCAATGGAATTGGTAACGGCTTCATCGGTATCGAGGCAAGTTATTACTTGCACAGTCTATAATATTTAATGAATGGTTTCCGTTTCATTCGTTTATAATTCGTATAGCAATGATTATAATTGTGAACACTGAAGATTTGGGATTATATGTTATTTTTGGATTTTGGGAATTTAAATCATAATGTATATGAATTACTTATGTTATTGGTATACTTGGGTATCGAGGATATATTGTGATAAAGACGAAGATATGAATTATCTACAGTCCGTGATATTTTGTACCGTTGAGTATTAAGGATAATGGTTCGTGATGGTTTAGACATCGAGATTGCTCTCGAAGGACTCGGGGCAAGTACTCTAATCATTTTGTCATTTCGTGTCGATCATGTTGTGATACATTCGTGTATTGTTGTTAATATGCATTTGCGCATTGTTGTCGTATGTCCACCTAGTGTTGATCTGACAGGATCATCTTGGGATCTATGCTAGCGTGCGCTGGATCATTGGACGGGTTTATCCTCATCGTGTTGATCTGACGGGATCATCTTGGGATCTAGACAGTGAACGCTGGATCATCGGATTACCCAAGTGTTGTTGTTGTGCATATGTATATTATGGGTTTTTCATGAGTATACATTGTTGTTATTGATGTGAGCATATTGACGTTGTCATATGAGTATGCATTTGTATGTCTTTTGTTAGGACCGTGTCCGTATGTTGTGTTGATCTGATCTTCGATTAGACTAACGTGATTTCGTCGTGGCATTTCATATCTTGAGGTATGTTCCATATTTCCTTTGGTATTTGTCTTTTGATGGACAATTGATTATCGTGTTGGGATTTGATGATGTTATTCCGATGGATCGAATTGTTCAGAGTTGGTATATTTCCATATCGCGAGCTATGATGATGTTTTGAGAATTTTGGGTATTGCTTGAGGTAACATATGGATGTTTTGTTTGAGTTTATTGATTAATCGAGATTACGAGAGGTGCATTGTGATAATGGTTATTCTGATGAGAATTATTCGAGTAAGTAAAGTTACGACGGTAAGATTACATTGGTCGTATTCTTACTCAGTATTTCTATTGGTATGTAAATATTGACGTGATGTGATTGTTATCATTGTTGGATATTATGACTGACCCCGTCGTGGGATTTCTTTCTAGGTTTTTGGGATATCAATCTTGTAGCGGTCGTGGAGAGATGAGCTTCCCGGAGGATACTGTCTAGGGCATGTAATTGTGTATTGAGTTTCCTGATCAGTTGTTGTATTCCGCTGCGTGAGTATTTTTAAATGGCCTTTTGGTATCTGGTAACTTAGGTTACTTTGGCAATCATTTTCTGAACTATTCTGTCGTTACGTGTAAGCGATAGCTTAACGTATGTTTTCAAACTGTTGAGTTTTGGCATTTCGAGTCATGTGGTTTCAAATGAGATTTTACGACGGTTTTGATAATCGGATTTTATTAAGCCTTTGAACGTTTTTAAAAGATAGTACCGTCGTTAGCCTCTTGGGCGTTTGTAAATGTTTGCGAAAATTTACTTTAGCCTTGTGGGTTCCATCTCGGGGCCCACAGCGCTGTAATATTCCTAGATGGCTCTGGGGGTGTTACAGAATATGGTATCGGAGCTTAAGTTGAGAAAACCTAGGCAGTTGGGTCGAGTTGGGTTGTGTTTTGTCGCGTCATTCGAGTTGTCGATTGACTAATACTAGAGCCCTAGATTTTTGCTGTTCACTCGGGCTTGTGTGTTATGTGTTTTACCAGTGTGATACTAGGGTTGTTGTAAACTTTTCCAAATGGTATTAACGTGTTTCTTCGAATAGAGCTGTGTTGTGTTCTCGAGTTGAACTGAGTTTGCAAAATGTGTGTTTTGAAAATATCTGTGTCGAGTATTTTCTAAAGTTGAGACATGTGCCAGTATCATGGGGAATCGTTGGCTTCACGATCTGTAAGTATTTGAATTTTTGAATTGCATTGAGATTTATTGCCAATCTAAGTTTATATGATTTGAGATTCAGTAGAATATTATGCGTTACAGTATGAGGTGACAGAGTTAGGACATGATTGATGATCTTGAGAAGCTATTATTTTGTAAATCATATGTCGGTTAAACTTTGGAACGGAGTTATGTATTTGGGAAAGATGTTGCGAATGGTTGAGAAGAACATGTAGTCATGTTAATTCATTTTGAGATCTATGAAATGTTTTGAGCATTTGAAAATGATACTTTTCAAAATGAATATTTTACGAATGTTTTATGGAAAATGATTTTTGGGCCGAGACCCAATCGATTTTGAAATAGTTTCATAACTGATGCGAATTCTCTATCGGTACAGTGTTAGGCGTATTTTTATGCGCTTATTTATCATTAGTTTATATCCATTTTGAGCCTAAAAATGCATAAATGAGCTTTTAATGCACTATTCTTATATGTTTTGCCGGAAATTGGAGTCCGGAAGCTCGAATGACGAAAAAAGGGCGAAAACGGCAGTTTTTGGCCTGAGGCCGCGGCACAAGGGAAGCGGTCCGCGGCACACGAAGGTGGCTAAACAAGTGCCGAGCGAACTGTACCCTGAGCCGCGGCACAGCTTAAGTGAGCCGCGGCCCAGGAGGAAAAATAAGCGCCCAGGTATAGGCGCCGAGCAGTAGGGGCCGCGGCACAGATTAAGTGAGCCACGGCCCACGAGGCGGTTCTGATGTATTGGCCGCGGTTCTGGGCCGTTTTTGGAGCTTATTCCCAACATATTCACACGGACGCGTTTTGGAGGTTTAGGACAGTTATAAATAAGCATTGAAGGGCTGAAAAGAAGGGGGGATGAGACAGATGAGGAAGCATCGATAGCTAGAGAGAAGAACACAAGGAGGAGATTTGTGGGCGACGACAAGACCACGGATCCCTACGGTTTTTCTTAATTTTTCCGCATCTTAGTTCCTAGATCTATTCGAGTAGGATTTTGATTGTAGCCGATTACATGACGGTTTGATTTATTTATTATTATTTCAATTCATTCGTTATTCTATTGAATTGGATTCTTCTTACTGTTCTTAATGCTTTTTAATTGTCTGGCCAACAGTTGAATTGTTTTGAATGTCTTTATGGATTCGGGAGATGAAATTTAGGCATAGTTCTTGTGAGAAGAATCATAATTTTCGTGAGATAGGAATATACTCATGGGAATTGTGAAGCCTATTTATTATGGGAATTCTTGAACTATTTTAGTTATTAATTATCTAATTCGAATAGGGATATATCGGGTTAATAATTCGTAATATTTTCTATCGACCTTGGGAAAGGCTTTAGAATAATTTAGGAATTCCTGGCTTACAATCAATTGAATAAAAGTGAATTGAATTGAATAAAAATCATTCTTGATTGTTTGAGGTGAAAATCATAATCCTACGCCCTTATTATTATTATTATTATTATTATTATTATTATTATTATTATTATTATTTTCTATTTATTTTTCTGTAATTAGTAAATTCTATATAATTGTTCTTCAAATAAAATTACGAGTCAAATATATTTTGGTACTTAGTGAAAACAGTCCTCGAGGGAACGATATCTTACTCATCACTTTATTACTTGTTGACACCGTGCACTTGCGGCATAGTGTGAGGGATTTCCTCGCAACATACAGCGGAAGGGTGTTTTGACGAGCGGAAGCTATCTGCAAGGAACTGTCAGGAACTGATAACAACAGTTCGCTACAGCAATAACACTGGCTAGCGGTAGGCGCACGCGATAGGAAATGATGGGATTCGGTGCCTAAAACGAAGGCCCAGCGGAAGCGGTAAAATGAAAATTAATTCGATCCGAATCCCTACGATGATCGATCGAGCTACGTATATACGAATATATAAACGAAAAGCAAGAGTTGTAAGAAACTAACCCTCGAAGTCCGTTGATTAAATGGTAACCATCTCTTGAGCTATTCCCCAAGCTCTTGAACGATCCAACGCCGAAAGCACCGCGTCTCTACTTGCCACGCGCCGGAGAAACGAACGGAATGACAACACCTTGCTATCCTCCGAGGATACGGCTAGAGCTAGGTGATGAAGCTATATATGTAAAGATTACTACACTCTAAGTGTTTTAATCTTACTCTCTCTTTATGTCTTGATATTTTTCTCTAAGAAAAACAAGAACAAGGTTGAAGAAGAAGATGACTAAAGAGAAAACAATTTTCTCTCTCTCTCTCAAACTCAATGATACGTAAATGCCAAGAAGTTTTGTAAGGATGAGAGATCAAAGTCTTCTATATATTCTTATTCAACCCACATGAAAACAAATACATATATCATGATTTGATTCCCCATATAATGTATATGATACTTGTCCCCTCAATCACATGAGATTCCAAAACCATGATGGGGACAAGTCAATACACACACATGGTAATAAGTGGTGGGTTGGCCCATGCTAGAAAACGGTCGAGTTCGTTTCGTTTCGTACTCCAGTGAGTCCAAACAGATAAACTCCTATTCCGTTCCGATGTATTTATGTCGTTTAATTAATCCAATTAATTAAACATATCAAATACAAAATAACATAATTAATTTCTCCAAGAAATAATTATATTCATGAATTAAATTAATCACCCAGTAATTTATTTAATTCATTAGGCCGTAAATCAATTTATCCAATAAATCGATTTAAACATCCAATGTTCCAAAATTAGATATCCAATATCTAATATTCATAAAGAGAGAATTAGCTCGATTCATTCCGTTGTCAATCCTAATGCGCGACTCGGTAGGTCCGTCTCAGTCAGCAATGGGAGGAACCAAAGAGTAGTAGCACCACCTAGCCAGCCTGGTGGCCTACACTGTACCCCGACTGAGAACGAATGATTGGGATCATTCAAGAACCATTCTGTCGTGAATACCAGTATACGTAGAAACCCTTCTTTCAAATGTCCCGATCAAGTTATAGGGTCACTCGGTCAAACCATATCTCAGATTTGATGCTATGCATGCATTAATGCAAATCGAGATCATCGAGTGCCGTGTATCTAATACAACTAGCTCCAATGCTTTGGCCAAAGACTTATGATCTCATCTCCAATAACCGCATAGGACATATAACCCGCTCACTAACGGAGAAAGAATTCTATCTTGCTATTCAAGAGGACTCGCTACTTGCCTGTCAAGATGCACGTCGAGGTTGACCCCGCCTTCCGGTTTACGGTGGTCGAACTACTCTAATGAAAATCTTGACGTCACAAGCACATCCCTACTAAATCCTCAAGTCGAAGGTTCACGAATACCTATCACAACCTTTCGATTCCGTCATTGATCGTCCGTGAGTGAAATCCATGTGACGAATCGAGGGTGAGTCGGTTCGAGTATACTAATCCAATTAGCATACCTATAACGTGTGCTCCCACTAACCATTAGTGTTCGACGTGCACTCTCCATGTCAAAGAACACGTCATACAAGTCTTCACATAAACTTAACGCCTACCAAGTTTCATCGACTTGCGAACGATTAAGTATTTGAGCTATAACCTTTCCAAAGGTCACCCCCTTATCCAATAAGGAGTGGAACGCTTTGCTCTAAAATACATGGACTAGTTTCTATATGTTTATTTACGAGTTAGGAATGCCAAGAACTACCAAGAATAAAGAAACATTCATTTGCCTTATATAAATGGTTTACATAATTACAAGTATAATGCCCTCACTCAACAACCTCTGAGTGGCATTCGAGGGCATACTCCTAACAATCTCCCACTTGCACTCAATGCCACACACTATGGTATCTAATACCCATGTTCTCCAGATGACGCTCCAAGCTAGTCTGAGATAGTGGCTTGGTTAGTGGATCGGCGATGTTGTCGGCCGAGTCTACTCTATGCAGCACAATGTATCCCTTGCGAACAAATTCTCTTACGAGATGATACTTCCTCTCAATATGTTTGGTGCTGTTGTGAAACCTCGGCTCCTTGACTGTACACACTCCGTCGTTGTCGCAAAGACAGTGAACAGCAACTCAAGACATGGTATCATTTGAAGTTCTCCTAGAAACTTCTTAATCCGTAACCCTTCCTTGGAAGCCTCCGAGGCCGCTTGATACTCACCGACAGTGGAATCGGAATCGCGCTTTGCTTGGCACTACGCCAAGATATCGCTCCTCCATTAAGAGTAAATATGTAGCGAAGTGGACATCGAGTCGCCCTTCGGTCCTTGGAAGTCCGAATCGTGAATCCCACCACATCCAAATCTCCACCGCCATACATAAGAACCATATCTCTCGTTCTTCTCAAGTACTTGAGAACGTTCTTTACAAAGATCCGGTGTTCCCTACCCGGGTTTGCACGAAACCTACTCACCACGCTTACAAAGATGCGCAATGTCGTCTTGTACACAACATAGCATACATAAGGCTACCCACGGCCGAAGCATATGGTATATTACTCATTTCCTTGCGTTGTTCCTCACTTTGAGGACACATCTTCAAGGTGAGTTTTATTCCGTGTTGCAGACGTAGGAACCCTCTTTTAGAATCATCCATCTTAAATCGCTTTAAGATCTTATCTATATAGAGGGCTTGGGAAAGGCCTATTGTTCTCTCCGCTCTATCCCGGTAGAGTCGAATACCAAGAATATAGGTTTCTTCTCCCAAGTCTTTCATGGAGAAATTACTCGAAAGCCAAGCTTTCACAGAACTGAGCATTCCCACATCATTTCCTATTAGTAGAATGTCATCTACATATAGTAGTAAGAATGCGATCTTGCTCCCACTAACCTTCTTGTATACACAAGGTTCCTCTTCATTTTGCACGAAGTCAAACTCTTTGACCGCCTCGTCAAAACGAAGGTTCCAACTACGCGACGCTTGCTTCAGTCCATAAATGGAACGCTGAAGCTTGCACACTTTCTGAATATCGACTTCGGACACAAAGCCTTTAGGCTGCTCCATATAGATTTCCTCCTCGAGGAATCCATTAAGGAAAGCCGTCTTTACGTCCATTTGCCATATCTCATAATCGTGGTAGGCAGCTATAGCAAGCATCATGCGAATAGACTTGATCATGGCTACGGGCGAGAAGGTATCGTGGTAATCGATCCCTTCCTTTTGGGTATAACCCTTTGCCACAAGCCTGGCCTTATAGGTGTCAACCTTGCCATCACCATCAGTCTTTCTCTTGTAGATCCACTTGTTCCCAATAGGCACTATGCCCTTGGGGCGGTCTACTAGAGTCCAGACCTGATTGACATGCATCGAGTCTATCTCAGCTTCCATAGATTCACGCCATTTCGCGTAGTCTACATCCACCATCGCTTGGTCATAGGTTGTTGGGTCGGTCTCTTGGATATCACTTGGAACCTCATGGAGACCCAGCTCCTCCAAGTGCACAAGCCCATACCTCTCAGGTAAATGAGACACCCTACTAGACCTACGAGGTGGTTGTACTTGTGTTTCAGAAAGTTCGGTTCCAGTTTCTTGCAGACAGTGTCTCTCGAGGAGTTTCATTGTATTCTTCTAAAGAAATACTTCTACCTGCTCCGCCTTCCTGAATGAACTCATCTTCCAGGAAGTGTGCTTGTAAAGCAACAATGATCCTTCGATCTTCGGGCATGTAGAATAGATATCCCATCATCCCAGACGGGAATCCAATGAAACGTCCCTTCGCACCTAGCTTCCAACTTTTCCACCTTAGTCTTCTTGACATAGGCGGGACATCCCCAAATCCTAATATGATTAAGACTTGGTTTCCTTCCTTCCCACATCTCATGTGGAGTTTTAGGAACGGATTTAGAAGGACATCTGTTCAAGATATACGCGGCGAAGTGTGCACTTCACGGGTAAATCGGCAAGTCAAGATAGCCCAAGATGGAACGGACCATGTTCCACAGGTCCGGTTCCTTCTTTCGACACACCATTTAACCGAGGAGTACTGGAGGTGATAGTTGTGAAACTATTCCATGTTCCTTAAGGAACTCACAAACTCCGTACTCATATACTCGCCACCTCGGTCCGACCAAGTGCTTTGATATGATTACCGTTGTTTCTCGACTAGGGCCTTGAATTCTGGAATTTCTCAAAGGCCTCGGATTTATGTTTCATTAAGTATACATAACCATACCTAGTATGATCATCTAAACGTAATGAAATATTGATATCCGTCACGTCCGCTTCCAAAGCACCACATACATCGGTATGGATTAATCCCGCTTATCGGCTCTTTGAAATGTCCTCAGAAGGGGACTTAGTCATTTTGCCTTTAAGGCAAGATTCACAAGTAGGAAAGGGATCCGATCCCAATGGACCCATAAGTCCATCTTTTCCATCTTGTAAATCTTGGTCCGACCAACATGACCAAGTCTAAGATGCCATTTCAAAACTTGATTGGTTTCATCCCTACCGCGTTTTCTAGTTATAGTATTCACAACTACTTTGTTGCCGAGATTTAGATGATACAATCCATTCAACAATGTAGCAAGACTCACTAGTTTATTTCTAAAATAAATTTTGCAGAACCATCACCAATGAAAAATGAAAAGCCTTTTCGGTCCATGACCGAATGGATACAATGTTTTTGTGCCCTTGGGCAAAACAAGTACATCTTCTAAAGTCAAAACAAAGCCGGATTCTAAACCCAAAATAAGTGATCCTATGTCGGTCGCCTCGACACTATGCCCGCTCCGACCGTGATCATAACTTCTCTAGCTCCAAGCTTCCTACTTTGTTCCAGATCCCGATTCACGGTACAAATATGAGAACTAGCACCGTAATCCAGATTCAGAAGTAGAAAATACAAGAGTGAACAATTTGTTTCCAAAACTAAAAGTTCTCAGACGAAGTGCCATGAAGAATCGGACAGTCTCTAGCCCAAAGGGCCCACTCACCGCACTTGAGACAAGCATCCTTCTTCTTCTTGTTCTTTGGAACCATCGGGCCTTGCCCTTACCCTTAAGGTCCTTAGCTTGTGGTCCACCCGCTTCTTGGTCTTTTTCTTCTTATTCTTAGACTTCCGAAGTCCAAGAAATCACAAGAGCGAGACTCCTTCATCCGCGGAGTCTTCATCTCGAGACCGAGCAATACAAGTTTGTTCATTAGCCCGACTAAATTACATGCAATCTCATTGCAGTTGAAGTTCATAACAAACTGTGAGAAGGAATCGGGAGAGACTGTAGGATAAGGTCGGTTTGGAGAGAAGTATCCATTTTAAAGTCAAGAGCCTCCAATCTCTCGATCGGGGATATCATTTTGAGGACGTGTTCCCAACCTTCTCACCTTCCTTCATCCTTGCACCGAACAGTTGCTTGGATATCTCATATCTAGCAGTTCTACTATGCTCACCATAAAGCTCGGTTAAGTGAGATAAAATCGCCTAGCGAAGTCATTTTCTCATGAGCTCTCAAGCTCATTAGACATGGAAGCCATCATATAAGCACGGACTTTCACGTCATCCTTAACCCACTTTTCGTGGTTTTCAATCTCTTCCGATTGGCTCGGTCCGCACAGAGGCGCCAATGTCCGTCTCCAAGACATATCCCAAAGCCTCTATACCGAGGACAATCATCAGATTGCGGAGCCAATCCACAAAGTTAGGTCCCATTAAGGTGTTCTTTTCGAGTAGAATTGCGAGTGGATTCATTGTCATATTGAGATTTGTCTGCATTAAGTATAACAGATTAGTTAGTGACTCATTTAATTATGTTATGAGTATAGAATTAAGGTCTTTTCTATTCTTGTTACCCAGCTCCCACTATTTTTATCTAATAACACACTCCCATGTGAAATCCTAAGTATCGTCGCTCTACTTCATAGTGGTGATCGAGTTCTTTATAAATCTTAATAGAGGGCAACCGAATGTGTTTCTAGTCTATTAATTTTCATAAAGTGGTGTCCAACACCAACCCATCTAATGGATGATTCGATCTTCTTTTTTCCCCTTGTTCACTCCCCTCAACCTATACGGTTTCTATGGTTCGTGAACAAGTTAAGTTTATACCATCGACGCAAATCGGTTTCACAATTGAATCTTATCCTAAGAACCTATCGTTTCTAGGGATAAAATTTGCTCCAACCGAAAGGCATCCAATGCGCTCCGGTAATTTATCCGTCCTCCCGAACGACTACCCCGATAACTCTAAGCATAGCACATCCGGTTTGGATTTCAATTTCCAAACTCGATGGAGGGAAGGAAAACCTTGAAACCTTATAAACTTAATAATTTATTGTGGGAGAATTTTCGCGATTTACGTTGCACTTTGCACATTAATCATATTAGCGTTTGTGGCATTCATACAATATGAAACAACCATTCACAACCTAGTTGCTACCAACATGTGGTTCATGGACCGTTCCTAGAAAACAAAAACTTCGTAATCTAATTACAAGTCTTCGTCTTGAATCTTCGTCTTCTCGAAATGGATCTTCCTCCGGTCTTCGTCATTACATATAAATTTTACATTGAAAATTGCATCCTAGATACAAACATTTCTAGTAAAATAAATAGGCTCAAAACGGCCTTTACAACCCAATCGAATAAAACGAACGATTCAAATCTAAGTCCACGAACCACATCCCCATTCAAAAGCATTCATCCAATAAATACTATATAAATGGAAAGCGTAGAGATACATTGATCCAATCAACAATTCGAACCGATCCAATCGATTCACACAATCGGTAATATGATAACGCTCAAAATAATTGATCGACCATAAATATTCCAATTAATCAAATTTCCCTTATAAAATGAAATACCATAAATCATTTTAATCATATTAAATCCAATTTAACATGCGGGAGATTAATTTTCAAGAATACACGAAAAATCGAGCCGGGCGAAATTGGCTGCCATGGCCGAAGTCACTACGGCAAAGATGCCGGCAGACATGCTGGCATGGCCGATCACGATCGGCACCGGCCGGGCACGCCCGTGTCTCCCGACACGATCGGGTCCGCTGGCGGGCTGGGATCGCCGACACGGCCCGTGTCACAGACACGGCCCGTGTCACTGACACGGCCCGTGTCACTGCACACGGCAGAGTCACCCCGGCAAAGAACTCGCCCTTTGTCCGAAAAATCGTCCGACGACGATTCGGAGCTCGATTTTCGACCGGATATCCAATATCAATATTTTTCAACATTCATATCTTCAATATAAATCATATTTCCAAGAAATTAAGATTTATATTTAGACATAAACTTACGAAAAATATAACTACAACGAACGTAAAAATATATATACCACGATTATGACTAAAGTGATTCCAAATCATTCATCATCTAATCAAGCATTCCAAACGCTAATATCGTATATACGATCGCAAAACCTTGCTCCGATACCACTTGTGGGATTCGGTGCCTAAAACGAAGGCCCAGCGGAAGCGGTAAAACGAAAATTAATTCGATCTGAATCCCTACGATGATCGATCGAGCTACGTATATACGAATATATAAACGAAAAGCAAGAGTTGTAAGAAACTAACCCTAGAAGTCCGTTGATTAAATGGTAACCTTCTCTTGAGCTATTCCCCAAGCTCTTGAACGATCCAACGCCGAAAGCACCGCGTCTCTACTTGCCACGCGCCGGAGAAACGAACGGAATGACAACACCTTGCTATCCTCCGAGGATACGGCTAGAGCTAGGTGATGAAGCTATATATGTAAAGATTACTACACTCTAAGTGTTTTAATCTTACTCTCTCTTTATGTCTTGATATTTTTCTCTAAGAAAAACAAGAACAAGGTTGAAGAAGAAGATGACTAAAGAGAAAACAATTTTCTCTCTCTCTCTCAAACTCAATGATACGTAAATGCCAAGAAGTTTTGTAAGGATGAGAGATCAAAGTCTTCTATATATTCTTATTCAACCCACATGAAAACAAATACATATATCATGATTTGATTCCCCATATAATGTATATGATACTTGTCCCCTCAATCACATGAGATTCCAAAACCATGATGGGGACAAGTCAATACACACACATGGTAATAAGTGGGGGTTGGCCCATGCTAGAAAACGGTCGAGTTCGGTTCGCTTTGACTCCGTGAGTCCAACCGCATAAACTCCTATTCCGCTCCGATGTATTTATGTCGCTTAATTAATCCAATTAATTAAACATATCAAATACAAAATAACATAATTAATTTCTCCAAGAAATAATTATATTCATGAATTAAATTAATCACCCAAGAATTTATTTAATTCATTAGCCGTAAATCAATTTATCCAATAAATCGATTTAAACATCCAATGTTCCAAAATTAGATATCCAATATCTAATATTCATAATGAGAGAATTAGCTCGATTCATTCCGTTGTCAATCCTAATGCGCGACTCGGTAGGTCCGTCTCGGTCAAGAATGGGAGGAACCAAAGAGTAGTAGCACCACCTAGCCACTGGTGGCCTACACTGCACTCGATCGAGAACGAATGATTGGGATCATTCAAGAACCATTCGTCGTGAATACCAAGATAATGTATAAACCCTTCTTTCAAATGTCCCGATCAAGTTATAGGGTCACGGTACTCAAACCATATCTCGTACTTGATGCTATGCATGCATTAATGCAAATCGAGATCATCGAAATGCCGTGTATCTAATACAACTAGCTCCAATGCTTTGGCCAAAGACTTATGATCTCATCTCGCCAATAACCGCATAGGACATATAACCCGCTCACTAACGGGAGAAAGAATTCTATCTTGGTATTCGTAGGACTCGCTACTTGCCTCGTCAAGATGCACGCCGAGGTTGACCCCCGCCTTCCGGTTTACGGTGGTCGAACTACTCTAATGAAAATCTTGACGTCACAAGCACATCCCTACTAAATCCTCAAGTCGAAGGTTCACGAATACCTATCACAACCTTTCGATTCCGTCATTGACTGTCCCAGAGTGAAATCCATGTGACGAATCGAGGGTGAGTCGGTTCGAGTATACTAATCCAATTAGCTTACCTATAACGTGTGCTCCCACTAACCATTAGTGTTCGACAGGCACTCTCCATGTCAAAGAACACGTCATACAAGTCTTCACATAAACTTAACGCCCAGTCAAGTTTCATCGACTTGCGAACGATTAAGTATTTGAGCTATAACCTTTCCAGTGCCGACCCCCTTATCTAATAAGGAGTGGAACGTTTTGCTCTAAAATACATGGACTAGTTTCTATATGTTTATTTAAGAGTTAGGAATGCCAGTAACTACCAGTAAATAAAGAAACATTCATTTGCCTTATATAAATGGTTTACATAATTACAAGTATAATGCCCTCACTCAACAACCTCTGAGTGGCATTCGAGGGCATACTCCTAACAGCCGGCAGCTCGATACAGCAACAAGACATGAACTGGCCGAATGGAAATGATTCAAAACAGGCAACCTCCAAACAGCGGCACTTCGAAATAGCAAACTTCGGTCGGATGCTAATGAAAATAGGAAACGAGTTCGAACGATCGGACAACACTTGATGCAGAATCCCGAACAAGTATAACCCTGTATCGAAAATAAAAAGAATATCGAAACAGGACAGAAGCAGTGGTTTTATCGAATTAGACCTATAATTCGAGAAAGTGATTTCTCCTCAAGACCTATTGAGAATCAATCAGATTAAGATTCGAAAACTCGTCGAATAATAATTAATGTTTGAAGGAAACTCGTCCAACACTTAAACAATACACAAGGTATGTTGTTTTATCATGCAAAATCAATTCCCTTCATTACAACTCTATCGCCACTATTTATAGGCAAAAGTGGCCTGACAAGATAATCTTAAACTATTACAAGCTGGTCTTAAAATAATGAAAAGAAATACAAGGTTGCCCACATCACTTGCAAACAAGAGTAAAAGCTGGGTTTTGTCTTCAAGGTGATAGCCGCCTTTTACCAAGCATGCTGCCGAGAATCCTGCTGCCTTTATAATAAAGAAAGTGCTGAAATTCTTTTATTATTTAATACTTGGACCCCTTCTCCAAGATGCAAGTTGCTTATGCTTAAGTTACTCCAAGTCCGATTATCAAGGTACCTCTGGGTCTCGTAGCCGTTTTCTCACCCAAATATGTTGGAGTATGGTCATGGTGTTTTACGTCAATCCTTACTTCGTCTTCTTCGCTTGGAGTAGTCGGTTTCGTATCATTCCCTACTTCTTTAAAAGGAATTGTCCTCAATTCTGCAATCCCATTGTCGTCGAGATAAGGAGATAGATCACCTATGTTGAAAGTAGCATGCACTTCATAATCACCCGTGTTGTGTCAAGAATTAACACCTTCCGACCGGCGATCTACTAGGAGGACTGGCGACCGACTTACTGCCGAGCCTTAACCCAGCGGACATGCTAGACTGGCCAACCGAAGGTCCCAGGACGAATCCCGGTGCCGAGCGATCGACATCAGGACGATCGCCTCTCGGTACTCGGCGACCGACCCTTGGCGATCGTCACTCGGTACTCGGCGACCTAGCGACCGACAATCGGGCGACCATCTATAGGCACTTGCCGACCTACCCTTGGAGACCGACCGTCTCTCGGTACCTGGAGACCTACCCTTGGAGACCGACCATTGGCGACCTCCATCCACTGGCCGATGACGACCTCGGATGATCAGCTAGAGACGACTGCCTCATGTCGATCTCCACCGATGGCCATCCGGGCGAAGGCCGAACCTTGAGACGGCACCACGTGCAAGGATCGAGACAAGATCCGCGAATCTCGGGCCATTGACCACGATGCAGCGCAGATTCTCTCCACCACCGACAAGCCGAAAGCTTGTCGGTAGGGCCACATGTTGGCCGACTCGGACGCGTGTTGGCCCCTTATCGACCGCCACCGTGGCGCCTCTTCCTTGGACTTTAGCCCGACATCCAAGATCTTACTTGGACTTTAGCCCGACAGCCCAGAGATCGGCACATTATTATATTGGCCGGTGGGCGATCGGCGGATTAAGATAATGGCCGACAGCGATCGGCCACTAAAGGACAGGACCCGGCTACCCCTATATATACAAAGCCTCCTGCATTTGTATTCTCTCTCTGGCATTCTTGCACTACACACGTAATACAGAAGCAAAATACAAGCACTTGGCTAACATCCAACTCTTGGCAACAGCTATCTTTCGGTCTTACTTCTCCCGGCCTTTTCTCCTCGAGCAGATTATCGGCGGGACGAAGAACACCAAGCTTCGCTCAAGAGCCGGATTAACAGAGTCTTTTTACACTCATTGTATTTAGATTTCTCTCATTAATACTTGTATCCACGAATATTCGTATTAATAACATCTCGCGAGAGCATTCAAGCCCGGGCTTAACAAACCCGGCAAATCTTGTATTATTTATCTTCTCTCGGAAGTGCTCCCGCAATTGTTGTTTGTTGTCCGTCTTCCAGCAGTATTAATCTTCGGATAAATATTTTGGGCAACAACAATTGGCGCTAGAGGAAGGGCATCCAACCCTCGATTTTTATACCTACCGTCCCGAAGAACAATCACTGTCTCTGGGCGGATACTTGAAGTGACACTTACCGCACTTCAAAGAAATCCTTCAAAACATGTCTTCCGCCTCCGTCGAAGAAAGCCGCCGACCAGCCGGACCCCTGCTCCGTCCCGGCCCGAGCCGCACTCGATGGTGGAAGGTAGCCGCCGCGATCGAGACGCTCGACCCGTCCGGGAAGGCGGCCCGAGCCTCTCGCTCGATCAGTTCCGAACCAATGAACAGATCGAAGAGGCCATAGCCGTCCTTCAGGAGCGACGGAGTGCTCTCGACGCGCCTCCAGCTATCACCCCCTCAGCCTCCCGCCGGAAGATCAAGCGGAAGCTCAAGGCACTACTGGCCGAGCGAGCGCCAGGAGGCTCTCGCCCGCAAGAAGAGGCGCTCGGCAGCCGGGCACCTCTGTCTTCGATCGCCTGGGCAGTGATCCGACCTGGCGACCGGGGCAGTCCGGCCCCAGCTATGAGACGACGGAGTTGGTGTCCGTCACCAGGAGCTCGGCCTACCCGTCTCCCACAAGGCGATCCAGCCGCCTGGCTCCCGCTCGCCAGATTCCCGAGGTCGGCAGCAGTGGGGTCCGGAGGTCGGTACACGATCGCCTCAGCCCCCGCTACCAAAGCCGATCCGCAAGCAGCCGATCCGCGGCGATTGCCGCAATGCAACGTCAGATCGACGACGTGAAGGCGCTCTCGCACCGGGCAGCACGTGAAGACGATCGCCGCGCCAAGCGAGCCGCTCGCGATCGACATCGAGCTAGCCCCGTTGCAGCTAAAGATCGTTCCTCCTCAGACACCCGTGTACCGGGCGATCGGACCCCCAAACACACCTTCACAAGTTCAACATCTACATGACCGGGTGTGGGGCATCGACGCGACCCGGTGCCGAATGATCCCTCTGACGCTGGACGACCTCGCCCACCGGAGCTACACCTCATTGCCACCTCGGTCCATTGGCTCCTATAACGATCAGTCGCACGTCTTCACGGACTACTTCGCCACCAGGCCCGCACCGCCAGAAGGTCCCCATCGCATGTGGCGGATCGTGCAAGGGGAAGAGGAGTCCGACTCGGACTACATCGACCGGGTTGACATGATCATCCTAAACGGCGAGCGAGCCCGTGAGCGATGAGACCGCCTCTACTCGGTCCTAGGAGGTTTTCGTGGCTTCTCGCCTATGTTCAGGCATCTCACGATGACCCTACCGACGACCTACGCAGCCTTCTGGGCTAGAGCCGCAGATTTCCTGTCCAGGCAAAGGCTTCTTCTTGGCCTAGGAGTAGTGAGATCGGCGCCCGCGCGACGACCTCCAGTCTTCCAGCCGATCGCTACTATCCAGCGAGCCGGAGGACTCGCTCACACCTACACCCAACATTCTAAATAAGGGACTAACTCCCGTCGATCGCCGATATCGACCTACGATTAAAGCGATCGGCCGCCGAGCGGCGATCGCGCCTTCCGCCCGATCGCCGATCATCACGCTACATCATCGGCAACCCGGTGGACACGATCGCCATCTACGATCCGGACATAACGTGACGGACTAAGGCATAAGATCGCCTCCACCGCACATCGTAAAGCCATGGTCCTGGCAATGATGGAACCGGTGCTTCGCCATGCAAGGTCCCTTTCGGCCGAGATCGCCCGCCTTCGTTTAAATACGAGGCCGGCGTAGTCCGAGGGCTCTCCAACATTAATCGGTGGACACATGCCACAACCCCGTCTCAACGCACACCGTCGAGGTCGGCCATCTCCATGGCGGCCGAGGTGGAAGCAGAGCTAACAAGCCGCGGCGTGGAGTTGATTCATCCGACGCCGCTCGCGCAAGGACTCCTCTAGACCGAGACCGCACGCCCTTCGTTTAAATACGAGGCGAGGCGCAGCCTAACAGAGGACCCTCATAATAAAGTGAGTCACGAGACACTCATTGTCTTCGCGCACCAAGACACGGTCATGGAGTCGGTCCATCGATCTCCGCGACTGTGCACGATTCCTCAAACAAAGCGAAACCACCAAGTTTCCATGGGGGATCGGCCAATGTTGTTTTTTGCAGGTACAAGACCGAAAGATAGCTAGCCAATCGACCATGATAGCCCAAGTCCGAGTTCTAAGTCAGCTCAGATCGCCCGTCCTCATCCTTACACGATCGCAAGCAAGAACCACCTCGCCCCATGTCTTCAACATAGGAGCAAGCTGGGGGGCAATTGTTGTGTCAAGAATTAACACCTTCCGACCGGTGATCTACTACGTGGACTGGCGACCGACTTACTGCCGAGCCTTAACCCAGCGGACATGCTAGACTGGCCAACCGAAGGTCCCAGGACGAATCCCGGTGCCGAGCGATCGACATCAGGACGATCGCCTCTCGGTACTCGGCGACCGACCCTTGGCGATCGTCACTCGGTACTCGGCGACCTAGCAACCGACAATCGGGCGACCATCTATAGGCACTTGCCGACCTACCCTTGGAGACCGACCGTCTCTCGGTACCTGGCGACCTACCCTTGGAGACCGACCATTGGCGACCTCCATCCACTGGCCGATGACGACCTCGGATGATCAGCTAGAGACGACTGCCTCATGTCGATCTCCACCGATGGCCATCCAGTCGGCGAAGGCCGAACCTTGAGACTGGCACCACGTGCAAGGACCGAGACAAGATCCGCGAATCTCGGGCCATTGACCACCGCGAGATTCTCTCCACCCGGCCGACAAGCCGAAAGCTTGTCCGGTAGGGCCGCATGTTGATCGACTCCGACGCGTGTTGGCCCCTTTACCGACCGCCACAGTGGCAGCCTCATCCTTGGACTTTAGCCCGACATCCAGCATCTTACTTGGACTTTAGCCCGACAGCCCAGGAGATCGGCACATTATTATATTGGCCGGCGGGCGATCGACAGATTAAGATAATGGCCGACAGGCGATCGGCCACTAAAGGACAGGACCCGGCTACCCCTATATATACAAAGCCTCCTGCATTTGTATTCTCTCTCTGGCATTCTTGCACTATACACGTAATACAGAAGCAAAATACAAGCACTTGGCTAACATCCAACTCTTGGCAACAGCTATCTTTCGGTCTTACTTCTCCCGGCCTTTTCTCCTCGAGCAGATTATCGGCGGGACGAAGAACACCAAGCTTCGCTCAAGAGCCGGATTAACAGAGTCTTTTTACACTCATTGTATTTAGATTTCTCTCATTAATACTTGTATCCACGAATATTCGTATTAATAACATCTCGCGAGAGCATTCAAGCCCGGGCCTAACAAACCCGGCAAATCTTGTATTATTTATCTTCTCTCGGAAGTGCTCCGGCAATTGTTGTTTGTTGTCCGTCTTCCAGCAGTATTAATCTTCGGATAAATATTTTGGGCAACAACAACCCGGAAGTTCTATCTTGTAAGCGTTGTCGTTCACTTTCGCAACTATTTTAAATGGTCCCTCCGCTCGTGGCATTAACTTGTTCTTACGCTTACTCGAGAATCGTTCTTTCCTCAAATGCACCCAAACTAAATCTCCAACCTCGAACAATCTCGATTTTTTTTGCTTGTTCGACTTCCTTTTGTACGTCTACTTTATCTCCTTGATTCGGTCACGCACCTGTTCGTGTAATTTCATCATTATTTTTAGTTTTGACTCCGCATCCTTATGCACCAATTCGTCACTCGGTAGTGGAATTAGATATAGCGGTATGTAAGGATTTAGCCCGTAAACTACTTCAAATGGAGAGTGCACCGTGGCATGAGTAGGAGAACGGTTATAAGCAAACTCCACATGTGACAGTTTTAGATCCCAGTCCTTTTGTGTTTTGCTTACCAAGCCTCACAACAGTGTTCCCAGAGTTCGATTAGTCACTTCAGTTTGACCGTCGGTTTGAGGGTGGTGTGAAGTGCTAAACAAGAGTTTTGTTCCCACCTTCCTCTATAGGGTGTTCCAAAAGTAGCTGAGAAATTTGGAGTCTCGATCGGAAACAATAGTCTTTGGAATCTATGTAAACGTACCACCTCCCGAAAATATAAGTCGGCCACATTGCTTGCATCGTTTGTCTTTTGGCACGCTACAAAATGAGCCATTTTTGAAAAACAATCTACTGCTACCATAATCGCATCCCTCCCTCGTTGAGTACGAGGTAAAGCCACAATAAAATCCATCGAGACATCTTCCCATGGCCTCTCCGGAATTGGTAAAGGTGTGTAGACTCCTGGCTTGAACGAACTCTTCGCAACATGGCATGTCACACATTTACTAATTATATTATTAACATCCCCCTGCATCTTTTGTAATATCCGCAAATTCGATTTCTGGTAATTTTTCTTTTTTGGCGGAACTCCGTTTTGACGACTTGCTTGTGACCGTTTCGTCATCCTGAGAATGATTAATTCTACACTTTTTGTCATCCGAGTTCGTTTTGGTGTCTCTGTTGAATTCCGTGTTCTTTAGCGACTATGAGTTCGACTTTGTTAGATCACCATTAATTTTTGGAAACTCCAAAAATTCTGAATCTTTGCAATATTATAAAGCATCGAGTTAGATTTCCAATGGTTCAAACGGTGAGTCAATCGGAGTCTAGACGAGGGAGTTATGGTCGAAATAGCTAAGTCACTCTCATTTTCCAGATTTGGCCGAGCAGCCTGTACCCTGTGCCGCGGCACATGCCGGCAGGGCCGCGGCACACTGCCGATCACTGGGGGCAGATTCGGCCCTATGCCGCGGCACACTTCGGCTGGGCCGCGGCACACTGTGTAGTCGGCCTATTTAAGGCCCTGCAGTCGGGTTTTTGGCCATTTTTCTCCTTCTTCTCCTTCTCTTCCGCGGCTGGAGCTTGGTTAATCATGGAGAGATATTGTTGGACAATCAATCCATGAAGTCTTGGAGTTCATATCATCAATCATCCATCCTATAACATCCTGATTTCCTAGAAATCTAGTTTTGGGGAATTTGGGTATTTTGGTTGATTTCATCCATTTTATCCGATTTAACTTAGGATTATGATGGATTGATGATTATTTAGATGTATTATATCACTTCCTTTATTATTCCATGGTTGGATCATATCGATTCGTTGTTTTGGTCGAGTTCTGGATCGACGCCTTGAAGGTGTCCGGTAAAATGTCATAGAGGGGTTTTCGGGCGTTCTACGATTATTATTCCTCGTATGATCGATGATTTATTGATTATATGTTGTTAGGGTCGAGTTTCTTGTGAAGAAACCAAGTTGAACCCTTCTGTTCGTTGTCATCTTTCCTTTGGATAGCATCGGGCGTTTCGGAGCCTCCCGGTCGAACCGTGTTCTTCGGAGTATTCGGTAGCGGTTATTAAGGCAAGTATATAATTATGATTGTACGTTCTCGACTTTGAAAGTAAGTTATATTGATGGCATGATATGAACGAACCGTTTCCACGGCATTCATATATGTATTGATGGCATGATATGAACGAACCGTTTCCACGGCATTCGTATATGTATTGTTGACATGATATGAACGAACCGTTTCCACAGCATTCATATATGTATTGACGGATAATATGAACGAACCGTTTCCACGGCATTCATATACATCTTGATGTGATGCTATGAGATTTAGTTATTCCGGGATACTCGTCTTGAATTGATTGAATTGACGGTTACATTTACTTTATTATCGAGGAGTATTGTGTTTCATACTTGATATACTTGCACTAGCTATTCGACGGCTAACCTCTTTATGGGGGAAATACTTTTTAATATTTCAGGTTCCAGGAGAACGGACAGGCGGGTATCGGGTCGGCATGAAGATGGTGGGCAAGAGTGATACTGTGTCTTTCCTCCGGTTATGTTTTGAGTTTTCCATTCAGTGTTGTTGTACTGGAATGGTTATTGAATACTCGAGTATTGTTTTCCATTTTTCTTGATGTTCCGGCCTGTGTTTGCCGAGGTATTGAATTGTGTTGTGATGTCTATGGTTTCATTGGTTATGGTTTTGAATACCATTTGTATTGTCCTTCTTTTCATTGTATCTAGACCTTCTCGGTCAAATTTTATAGTTCCGCGCATGAATAGCCTTGTGGGTCCCACGGCGGGGCTCACGGCGCTGTAATATACCCTGAATAACTTGGGGGTGTTACAGAATATGGTATCGGAGCTTAGGTTTATGGATACCTAGGCTGTCGGTCTTTTGGGTCGATTGAGTCGTCTTTTGCCCACAGTATCACTACTCTGCCATCATCACAGTTCGACCGGTACTTGTAAGTCCTCTCACTCTTCTTGTATTTTTCTTAATCGTTTCGTTTATAGCTTGGTATTCTTGGGAATTGGTCACTTCGAGAATGCGCGATTTGGATTATACTTACGCACGTGTGTGCCCTTCAGAATGTTGGCTGAAAGTAGGAAGAATCGTGGTCGTGGTCACGGACGTGAACTCTTCCTTGAGATTTTGTTAAATTGCTAATTGCGATATTGGTGTGTATCGGTATTATGTTGAGACTTTGTTTAGGAGTCACATGCTAGTATCACGGGAGATCTTCGACTTCACAGACTTGTAAGTATATTGTTCGGATTATTCGATAATTCTTGGTGAATTTGAATTCCCGTTGAAATGTTGTTTGTGCGAGTGATTGCAAGTTTCGAGGACGAAACTTATTTTTAAGGGGGGTAGAGTGTAATACCCAAATTTTTCGGATATATTTTTTTTTCGTTTATATGTTGGATGTCATTGATGGATAATTGTGCTTGAGGATGATGTGAACGTATGACAATGTTGTTGAATGCGTATATGTATTCATTGTGCCGTATGATCGTTTGGTATGTCCAGATGTTGGTCGAGAATAGCGTAAAATGGCTAAGTACAGCTACGTTAGGGCACGCTACAGGGTATGCCTAGCGCGCGCTAAGATATATACTTAGCGTACGCTACGGTGCATACTTAGCACACACTAAGAGGTTCGGTTACGTACGCTAAGGAGGACCCCTAACGTACGTAACGACTTGCTGGGTTAGTTCCGGAAGGTGGCCGACAGGTAGGCCCAGGTTGATTTTTATATTCAGTTAGCGCACGCTAATGCATGTTAGTTAGCGCACGCTAACATCAGATCACCAATAGTGGAATCTTAGCTTTCGGCGGGTAGACCCGGCCATGTTCGACGCGTGTCCAGGTAAGGTCAGTGAATGTTTGTCGTGTAGAGCTAGCGCACGCTAAAACCGTATGATTAGCGCACGCTAATTCCATATCGGTCAAAGGAATCCCGGTAATCGCGGATGCTTTCGGCATGTGGGGGCACGATACTGTAGCAAGTCAACGCCTGTTTGCGTACGCTAATGCATGGGCATTACGTACGTTAGATGAATTTCGAAGCAATGTAGTAGCTTCTGGACTACCCGATAGCGCACGCTATCAAGGAAGGATAGCGCACGCTAGTTTTGTAGCGCACGCTAAATATAAGGTCTAGCGTGCGCTAGTCATGTGTTTTATAGAGAGGATAGACGAGTGCTGAGAGGCATTTTGTCCATTCTCCTTCCTTCAGTCAATAGAGAGAGCCTTGGGAAGTACTTGAAGTTCCTAAACATTGAGAGATGATTCTCTTAAACAAGATTAAGATTGGAGAGCTCGGATTTAAGTATTGTTCTTGAAGTTTTTGATGATTCTTGGAATGGAGTTCAATTATTCTTCTTCGTGGTTCGTCCATACAAGGTAATCCTCGTATCCCTTTGATAGTGGTTCGTTTTTTTTTTAAGGATTACTACTTGGGAGGGAGTATGTTGGGAATCGTGTATTTTGATGTTCGTCTTATTTCAATGTAAATGCATAAATTGGATTGTACTTTTATCCGCTGCGTGAGTATTTTGAAATGGCTTTTGGTATTTTGCCAACTGAATTTTATTTTGTAAAACCGATTCTCTAAACTGAGTTTTTGGCATTTTGGCCTTGATCGTTTTGACGGTATTTGGAAATCGATTTTTTTTAGTATTTGAAAAATATTACCGTCATCGATCTTTTTGGCATTTTTGAAATGACGTGGAAAATTGTGCTTAGCCTGGTAAATCCTTGTGAGAAGGGTTTACGGCGTGTAATATTCCCAGTAGGATCTGGGGTGTTACAATTATGGTATCATGTGATAATGTCATACGAGATTTATTGGAATTGTAATAAGAGATTTCGGATGTTGATATGATTATTGAGATCTTCTTCATATGATGAAGAAAATGGTAACATGGAGATATATACCTCGGATATGTTGTTCTGAACGTGATTTCGGATATTTCATGTTCTTGAAGAACTCTTGAATTATACGAGGTGATGAAAATTTTTAAGAAGTGTTGATGTTTTGAAAATGAATATGGAATATTCATATCTAGAGCTAAACTATGTGTTTGAAATAATATTCGTATAGGAATACGAATGTGGTTATGAGTTTGATGAGACTATTATTCATCTCTAAATTTGGAAGCCCATACGTATGGAGCAAATATTCAAGTCGAATGATTGGATTGTTTGATAACCTTTTTAATATGATTATCTATTGTTTTGAACCAGTCGGATGATTCGAATTGATGACGGTCATAAGTAAATTTTAACGATGGATTTACGAGAAGGGAACCTTGTCAATTCGTATTTAAGAATTAGTTTAGAACATTTAGACCCTTATTATTGGTCCGAATTTGTTGCTGGTATGATCATCATATTTCGACTCGTATTGTGGACAGGATTTGTAAGTGTCTGAGTTGGATTGTTCAGACTGTGATTAGTCGAGATATGGTGAAACGGTTGAGTTGGTGGTTTGGTGGTGTTGATATTGGTCGTCATCGAACCTGTTGATTATTAATCCTTCGTTTTACAATAAGATATGATGTTTGATCATGGATTATGACTGTTGTGTTGCGGTTGAGGTTGAAGAGTTCGTAGATTACCTTGGTCGGGACTGAGGAACTCGTAAGACGAAATCAACTGAATTGGTAACAGTTCGTTGTATTGATATAGAGGCAAGTTTTATACTTGTACTAGTCAATGAGATTAATGTTATCATATATGTGTATGAATGTGTGTATCATTTCAAGACTTGGTCTCTTTATGATTTTGTTGACATCAAGGGATTGTTTGATACGATACCCTTCGGCAAATTATGCCAAATATTATTGTTGTTTGTAAATGGCCGATTTAAGGCATTGCGATACTTGTTGGTAATATTTATCGATAGCCGGTTCGCGGTATCGACATATCGATTGTTATTGTTGATTGATGTTCCTCTGAGATATTGTTGTTGATAGCCGGTTCGCGGAATCGACGTTTCGATTGTTATTATTGATTGATGTTCCATCAAGATATTTTTTGTGAATCGTCATTATTGATATCAGTGTTTTTCTATTGATGTCGTTTTGGCCGATTGAAGGCATTGACGTATTCGATTATCATCTTCGTTATCGGTAACCGATTAAAGGTGCCGAGACATCCGTTGTATAATTGTGATCGATTGTCCACTCTAAAGGTAATCGATATATTGAATTGGTATTATCAAAGATAATTCCCATCCGTTGTCAAAAATATTCTCATCCGTTGTATCGTTGTTATCGATTGGCCATTCTACGGTAATCGAAGTATTGAATTGGGACTGTCGAGGATAGTTCCCATCCGTTGAATTATTATTGTCGTGTTGGACGACTCAAGGCAGCACACTATTATTCTTGTGAACTCGGTAATTTTGTGATCGTTGAGGGTTGAGGATTTCCCGAATTGTTATGTTGTGATTATTGCCCGTGTTAATCGGTCCTTAGGGATTCTGATCCTAGGATGGTTGTTTTGAATATTGTTGGCCGTGTCGATCTTTCATTATTCGTGTGTCATCGTTCACTTGGTGAGTCGTATGATCCGTATTGGGTATGTTATCCTTTGAGTTTCGTTGTCATGTTGTATCGTGGCATATCTGGAATCATGTTTGCGTGCCGATTGGGTATGTGTAGGATTTTTAGCCAGGCACACGATGGTCATGCGTGGATGTTTCCGCATTGGACCGTGCACACGAGACGTAGTTCGTGAGGCTAATTAGGTACATTGTCACACGTATATTTTGGATTCCTTATACGGGGTGGACATGCGCACGGACACATTTCCGGATCGGGCGTACTGTGATGTCCCTCTTGAGCCTTATTGTTTGGTCGTTCGTAGTCCATGTTGTATTGGATATGTCCGACGCTTTGCGACTGGTTGTTCATACGCCGAGGGGTATGTCCGACAGTTAGGTTTGATTCTTTGAGATCTCAGACAGATGATTTACACTTTGGGTCTTTCGGCTTTCAGGCCATCGTGATATACAGCTTCGGTTGAGGGGCTTTCAAGCCATTGCGATGTATTGGTATTTCTGTTGGAGCCTTTAGACATTGTGATTCGTATTTACTTCAGCGTTGGCTTGGATTACCTTCGGGTAATGTATTGTTGTGTTACTTGTAACGTTTCGCCGTTGGGCGTAAGTTACGCGTTTCTTGTGTATCTCGTTGAGTTTTCCTGGCGGGATATTGCTTCTCCCTAGTTGTTTTAAGTTTCGGGACGAAACTTCTTTTAAGGAGGGTAGAATGTAATATCCGCAAATTCGATTTCTGGTAATTTTTCTTTTTTGGCGTAAGTCCGTTTTGACGACTTGTTTCGGACCGTTTCGTCATCCTGAGAATGATTAATTCTACACTTTTTGTCATCCGAGTTCGTTTCGGTGTCGTTCCGTTGAATTCCGTGTTCTTTAGCGACTATGAGTTCGACTTTGTTAGATCACCATTAATTTTTGGAAACTCCAAAAATTTTGAATCTTTGCAATATTATAAAGCATCGAGTTAGCTTTCCAATGGTTCAAACGGTGAGTCAATCGGAGTCCAGACGAGGGAGTTATGGTCGAAATAGCTAAGTCACTCTCATTTTCCGTATTCGGCGAGCACCAGCACTGCCCGCGGCACATGCCGGCAGGCTGCGGCACACCGCCGATCACCGGGGCGATTCGCCTGTGCCGCGTAACACTTCGGCCGGGCTGCACACTGTGCGCCACTTATTTAAGGCCCCGCAGTCGGGTTTTGGCCATTTTTCTCCGTCTTCTCCTTCTCTTCCGCGGCTGGAGCTTGGTTAATCATGGAGAGATGTTGTTGGAAAATCAATCCATGAAGTCTTGGAGTTCATATCATCAATCATCCATCCTATAACATCCTTCGATCTACCGAATCAGGTCAGATTTCCTAGAAATCTAGTTTTGGGGAATTTGGGTATTTTGGTTGATTTCATCCATTTTATCCGATTTAACTTAGGATTATGATGGATTGATGATTATTTAGATGTATTATATCATTTCCTTTATTATTCCATGGTTGGATCGTATCGATTCGTTGTTTTGGTCGAGTTCTGGATCGACGCATTGAAGGTGTCCGGTAAAATGTCATAGAGGGGTTTTCGGGCGTTCTACGATTATTCTTCGTCATATGATCGATGATTTATTGATTATATGTTGCTAGGGTCGAGTTTCTTGTGAAGAAACCAAGTTGAACCCTTCCATTCGTTGTCATCTTTCCTTTCGATAGCATCGGGCGTTTCGAAGCTTCCCGGTCGAACCGTGTTCTTTGGAGTATTCGGTAGCGGTTATTAAGGCAAGTATATAATTATGATTGTACGTTCTCGGCTTTGAAAGTAAGTTATATTGATGGCATGATATGAACGAACCGCTTCCACGGCATTCATATATGTATTGATGGCATGATATGAACGAACCGTTTCCACGACATTCATATATGTATTGTTGGCATGATATGAACGAACCGTTTCCACGGCATTCATATATGTATTGACGGATGATATGAACGAACCGTTTCCACGGCATTCATATACGTCTTGATGTGATGCTATGAGATTTAGTTATTCCGGGATACTAGTCTTGAATTGATTGAATTGACGGTTACATTTACTTTATTGTCGAGGAGTATTGTGTTTCATACTTGATATACGTGCACTAGCTATTCGACGGCTAACCCCTTTATGGGGGAAATACTTTTTATGTATTTCAGGTTCTAGGAGAACGGACAAGCGGGTATCGGGTCGGCATGAAGATGGTGGGCAAGAGTGATACTGTGTCTTTCCTCCGGTTATGTTTTGAGTTTTCCATTCAGTGTTGTTGTACTGGAATGGTTATTGAATACTCGAGTATTGTTTTCCATTTTTCTTGATGTTCCGGCCTGTGTTTGCCGAGGTATTGAATTGTGTTGTGATGTATATGGTTTCATTGGTTATGGTTTTGAATACCATTTGTATTGTCCTTCTTTTCGTTGTATCTAGACCTTCTCGGTCAAATTTTACAGTTCCGCGCATGAATAGCCTTGTGGGTCCCACGGCGGGGCTCACGGCGCTGTAATATACCCTGAATTACTTGGGGGTGTTACATCTTTGGCCAATAAATATATTCCTTCAGCACATCTAATGTCTTAGTCGAACCAAAGTGGCGAGCCAAACCTCCCCCGTGAGCCTTTCGAACCAGCGATTCTCGAATCGTGTGCTTGGGTAGGCAAAGATGATTTCCCTTAAAAATGAAGCCTTTCTGTATCGAAAATTCTCCCATCGGTCCAGATTTGCAAATGGCGAAGGTCTCGCCAAAATCCGCATCACCGTCGTAATAATCCTTCACTGTCTCGAATCCAAACAAACGAACATCAAGAGTAGAGAGTAAGGCATAATGCCTAGACAATGCA
The DNA here is from genome assembly GCA_033398695.1 of Orobanche coerulescens. Classification (NCBI taxonomy): domain Eukaryota; kingdom Viridiplantae; phylum Streptophyta; class Magnoliopsida; order Lamiales; family Orobanchaceae; genus Orobanche; species Orobanche coerulescens. The sequence goes on along the minus strand of CM065815.1, from coordinate 114,583,426 downwards.
TCTGCTACAATATTTCTCTTGCCATCCTTATACTTTGATGAGAAGTGAAATGATTGTAAGAACTCCACCCACTTCGCATGCCTGGGACCCAACTTGTGTTATCCGTTAATATACTTCAATGATTCATGGTCCGAATGTATGATGAAATGCTTCGGCCGAAGATAGTGACTCCAATGATCTAAAGCCCTTACAATAGCATAAAACTCCTTGTCATACGTACAATCATTGAGACGAGCACCGTTTAACTTTTCTGAAAAATAAGCAATAGGCCGCTTTCCTTGAATGAGAACCGCCCCAATGCCAACTCCACTAGAATCACATCCTACCTCGAACGGTTGCGAGAAATCGGGTAATGCTAAGATTGGTGCTTCGCACAACTTTGCCTTCAAATTTGCGAATGACTCCTGGGCAGCCCGGCTCCAATTAAACGTACCTTTCTTCAAACATTCAGTTATTGGGCTTGCAATGGTGCTGACGTCTCGAATAAATCTTTGGTAAAATGAAGCCAGTTCGTGGAACGATCTAACTTCCGTCACTGTAGTGGGAACTGGCCAGGACTTAATTGCTTCGATCTTTGCTTGATCGACCGACACTCCATCATTTGAAACAACATAGCCAAGAAATACTATACTCCCGACCAAAAATGAGCACTTCTCCTTTTTTCCATACAGCCTTTGGTCCCTAAGGGTTTCGAAGACTTGTCTCAAGTGTCCGAAATGTTCTTGCAACGATCGGCTATAAATCAAAATATCGTCTAGATATACAACCACAAATTTCCCCAAGAATGGCTTAAGCACCTCATTCATCAAGCGCATGAAGGTACTCGGCGCATTTGTAAGGCCGAACGGCATAACGGTCCATTCATACATCCCGTGTTTAGTTTTGAAGGCCGTTTTCCACTCATCTTCTTCTCGCATCCGGATTTGGTGATAACCACTTCGTAGATCAACTTTTGAAAAGATCACTGATCCGTGTAATGTCCAACATGTCATCAATCCTTGGAATCGAAAATCGATACTTGATGGTTATATTATGCACAGCTCGACTGTCAATGCACATTCGCCAAGATCCGTCATTCTTAGGAACCAGTAATACCGGAACCGCACAAGGACTTAGGCTTTCTCGAACATACCCACGATTCATTAGTTCTTCGATTTGGTTTTGTAATTCCTTCGTCTCCTTGGGATTACATCTATAGGCAGCTTTGTTAGGGAGTGACGCACCTGGTATGAGGTCGATCTGATGTTCAATCCCACGAATAGGTGGCAAACCCGACGGTAATTCTTCGGGAAAAACATCCGCAAATTCGTGCAATAAGGCATCCATCCTTTCGTCGTTCCGCACAACCATGTTACCATTCCGTGTCTCCTTCAGAATAAACAAGTACACGCACTCGCCATCATTAATAGCATGTTCCACATCCCGTTCACTAGCAAACATGGCCAGTTTTCGTTTTTCACTCCAACTAGAACTCATAGAGTGAATAGCTTGAGGTGACATTGGTTTAAGCACAATATTTTTGCCCTTATCCCGTCACTCGTACTCATTGCTTCTTCCTCGGTGTAAAACGTCCCTATCAAACATCCATGGTCTTCCCAACAGTACATGGCATGCATCCATCGGGAGTACATCACATAATACGTTGTCTTCATATGAACCCATGGTTAGTCCAATCCTCACTTGTTTAGTCACCCTTATTTTGCTCCCATCATCGAGCCAATGCAAAGTGTAAGGTTTCGGGTGAGCCATAGTGGTCAGTCCGAGTTTATTCACCATCTCGCTGGAAGCTACGTTGGTGCAACTCCCTCCATCAACGATCAAACTACACCATTTATTTCCAATTTGACACTTTGTGTGAAATAATTGATCCCGCTGTTCCGAATCATTCGAAACAGCTTTGGCTTGTAGAGTATGCAGAACTAAAGCTATGTCATAGTTTAGAGCATCGTAAGTCTCACATTCTCCTCCTTCTTCGTCCTCCATGTTGAATTCAAACACATCACCCAGTCTCTCTTTTTCGTCCTCGACCAACAACTCATCTCGGATCGTGACAACTTCTCTTAGTGTTACCGCTCGTTTGTTCGGACAAGCATTTTGATAATGCCCGAACCCTTGACATTTGAAACATCTTACTTTAGCCAAACTCGTCTCCTTCAGTACGTAGAGGGCCTTCAGAATCGCAACAGGGACCGGAGTCGGTACAGTTGCCTTAGTAGTTGAACTAGAACCGACACTTGGGTTTCCAAATTTGACTGGAAACTCGGGTTTATACAACTTCATCCTGTTTTGAGCTTCCAACTTCACACATAGCCCACATAATGTATCGAAGTCCTCATATAGATATAATTCCACCGAGTTAGCTATGCTTCGGTTCAAGCCACGCAAGAAGCGCAACATCTTCTGCTCCTCATTCTCCTCTATTTCTCCCATTAAGGTTAGATTCTCGAACTCCTCAATGTATTCACTGACATTCAACTTTCCTTGCATGAGATCTGCAATCTTCCGGTACAAGGACAATCGATGCGACGCTGGTACATATCTCTTACGAAGTTTCCTTTTTAACGAATCCCACGAACGGATCTTTTCTTTCCCCGTACGGGTTCTTCGTGTTTTCACTCCTTCGTACCAAAGCGAAGCGCCTTTCCCCAACTTTAGAATTGCATATTTGCACCGTTTCTCATCATCGAGGTCTTTAAACTCGAACATGCGGTCAATCTTACGTTCCCATTCCAAGTAAACTTCTGGGTCTGTTCCGCCAACGAACTCTGGAAGCTCGTTCACCTTGAACTCTTTGACATGGCGTGAGGGTCGTTCATAGTCACCACGCCTAGGTTGCCAACGCTGGTCGCGTTGTTCTAGTACGTCACGCAATGCGTCGCGAAGTTTTGCCAAGAAATCTGCGTCGTTGAGATCCATAATGCCAAAGATCAAGAACTTGGGCTCCGATGCCACTTATGATGCGAATTCTCTATCGGTACAGTGGAAGTCTGTTTTGACGAGCGGAAGCTATCGGCAAGGAACTGTCAGGAACAGATAACAACAGTTTGCTACAGCAATAACACTGGATAGCGGTAGGCGCATGCGATACGAAATGATGACGACAAATGATACAAAGAACAAGACAGAACTCGTCAATGGAAATGATTCAAACAGCAACCTCCAAACAATGCACTTCAAACAAAGAAACTTCGGTCGGATGCTGATGAAAACAGGAAACCAGTTTGAACGATCGGACAACACTTGATGCAGAATCCCGAACACGTATAACCCTGTATCGAAAACAAGAAGAATATCGAAACAGGACAGAAGCAGTGGTTTTATCGAATTAGACCTATAATTCGATAAAGTGATTTCTCCTCAAGACCTATTGTGAATCAATCATATTAAGATTCGAAAACGCGTCGAATAATAATCAATGTTTAAAGGAAACTCATCCAACACTTAAACAATACACAAGGTATGTTGTTTTATCATTCAAAATCAATTCCCTTCATTACAACTCTATCGCCACTATTTATAGGCAAAAGTGTCCTGACAAGATAATCTTAAACTATTACAAGCTGGTCTTAAAATAAGGAGAAGTAATACAAGGTTCCCCACGTCACTTGCAAACAAGAGTAAAAGCTGGGTTTTGTCTTCAAGGTGATAGCCGCCTTTTACCAAGCATGCTGCCGAGAATCCTGCTGCCTTTATAATAAAGAAAGTGCTAAAATTCTTTTATTGTTTAATACTTGGACCCCTTCTCCAAGATGCAAGTTGCTTATGCTTAAGTTACTCCAAGTCCGATTATCAAGGTAACTCCGGGTCTCGTATCCATTTTCTCACCCAAATATGTTGGAGTATGGTCGAGGTGTTTTACGTCAATCCTTACTTCGTCTTCTTCGCTTGGAGTAGTCGGTTTCGTATCAATAACTCAGGACTTGGGGTCCGAAAAAGGTTTCCTACTTTTAAACTTCTTGTAATGCGGAACGAGATACGGGCTGAGACCCTAAATGTTTCAAAAGGCTTTTCTATTTCCTAAAACTCCCGAGATTTGTAAAACACTTTACCAATCATTTATCTATTTTATTTCCGCCTTTCGAGGTTTTGGTTTACTTGTTCAAATGAAACTTCTCAGGAAGTCTTTCACTGTGATGATTTATTTCAATGTTTTATCATAGCATAGTTGAGGTGACCCAGGATGGGTTAATGGTCGACGTTATGAGTCAAATGTGTGGGCCATGTTAGGTTTCTAGCCGATAAACTTGAACACAGTACGTCATTATAATGTTCACTCACCAATTCAATTTATCTTGAGAAAAATATCAGCCTACAAACAGCGACAACATAAAACTAAATGGAACATGAAATGAATATCATGTGTTCTTGTTCGTGGCATTGTTATACCTACTTAGACCCAAGCAACATTCAAAGATTTTGTGGGGCCATGTCATGTTTCCAGCCGATAAACTTGAACACAATATGTCATTATGATGTTCAATGAGGAGTTTAATTTATATATGGAAAAAGAAAGACATTTGTGTTTGAACATGCATGGAAATCTATGGAGAGTAGAGGCATTTGTGTATGAATGCAACACCAAATAAAAGTTACATGTTTTTGCCTGTGGCATTGTTACACCTATGCAAACCAAGGCCATGTTTAGATAATGTGCAGGTCCCTGGGTTAGCCTATGCAGCCTAATTTATGTCTATTCATCAACTGTACAGAAATAGCATTGCAACATATAGAAAAAAACTAGTATCTGGATAATATCTGGGTCCCTGAGCTAGCCTATGCAGCCTAATTTATGTTTACTCATCAAGTCTACAGATATAACATTGCAACATATAGAAAACAACTCTAAACAAAAGCATCCACAATAATTGCAAATATATGTATACGCTGAACAAACAAGGCAGGAAAATATTTGATATAAAAATATACCTTGAAATGAGAAATAACAGAATGGTTGTTGATATCGGTCACGAGCCCGAATCTGTCCACCCGAATAAGAAACCTCATATTCAGCACCCTACTTACTGAAGCCAACCAAAACAAATCTTGTATTCTCATGAAGTGACATCCCGACCAGATAGTTGTTGCCGTTTTCTTTGAGCTTGTCCTTCTCAAAGACGGACCACAATGAAATGATGGACGTGTTGTTTGATGCCATTCTATATTATCTACAAAATTCAATATGCAAAGTATTTAGTCACATTATTATATTTCTCGAAAAATACTCCCACTAAAACAAAGTACCATCAATTTTACAACATTTGTATTTTTAGTGGGCTAAGACCACATTTTGCACAATTCTAAACTCAGCTTTGGCATGATGCCTAGAATTGAGCTACTTTAGGTGGATAAATCTTTATCAATTACATCATATGTAACTCTTAGATTATATTTATGGGATTTGGCATCTTATGCCCAAGCATGTTATAATCTCATCTTATGCCTTAAGTATCAAAACTCTTTTGAATTCTTAATTAGTTCATTAAAATATACAGGTATCACCATTACCTATCCTCTTACTAAGATAATCCGAGCACCCAGCTTTGGCATGACCTGCTCAAGATGCTCTAAGTCTTGATAGGTGTTTTAATTGAACAACATTAAAATTTTAACAGGGATTTTTATCCTATGTTAATGTCTATGTTTGCTAACATACATATAAACATACATAGCATCACATACATGCATAAATTTAATCATACATTGCATCACATGACAATAAAAGCATAGGACCGTGTATAGCATGACCATAATTCCTAAAGTGATTTCCATGATCCAACATGAAAATCACAAGGGTCAATCTAAAAGGTTGAAATTGGTCTTCATTGATCTTCCCAACTCATTGGAACATCATACGCGATCAATTGGCTCCTCGAGTCCATACGTCTCGTCCTTCTTGTCTTCATTACATTAATTAAATTTAACACTACACTAGTAAATTGAATTACAAGAGGTTTAAAGGACACGCAGACTGTAAATAATAAATAATTTAAATAGACGACTCACAGGCCGTAAAATCAATTATAATTAAACGACACGCAGGCCGTAAAACCAACCCATAAAGAAAAAAAATATTCAATCACATTGGTCAATTTATGGTCATGCCATACACCATACACATACCATAAATAATTATCAAATAATTAATAAAAGCATGTAATTTTTAGAAATTAAAATCTGTCTAACAACCAGAGAATAAATAAAATTCCTGTCAAAATCAACAATCCAGACCTACAGCCCAGTTGGTCCGGCCAGAGGTTCTGCAACAGAACCACATGGGTTCGAAACCGCGAGCTACAAATCCTTTTGTAACATTTGGTTCGAAACATATTGTGGTTATAAATAGAAAATTTGTGGTACATTATCACGTTCACACGGCCAGCGTAGATGGTAAAGCACCCGATTTAAAGCCGAAAGGCTCGGGATCGATTCCCGCATTTTGCGGAATAATATTTTACAATATTTAAAACAGATTTCTTGCCTTTTATAAAACTTCTGTGAGTTATTTCCAAAATAAAATGGTGGACCACTTGGTAAGTCAGCTCCGGTGTTTCCGAATGTCAAGGGATCGAATTCCTCTCCTAGCAAAACTATTTTGGCAAATTAAAATGACCTGCGGGCCCAGGTCCGATGTAACCCCCCAAACTAGGCGGCTATCACAGTGCCGTGAACCCCCAATTGGGACCCACCACGCGAATGAAATATAATGATTTAAATAATATAACTGTAGTACCGAACCACATTATATTACCAATTACTCCGATGAGGAGTTTCAAGTACAATACACACAGGATTACAGAATACATATATATTTCATATGAAGTTAAAATATACAAAACCAAATTAAAATTAAAGTCCAAACGGAAATGCAGCGGAAAACACACATGAAGGAAACATGAATAGCTGAAAGGACTGGGGGGCCTACTAGTATCACTGGGACTCCTCGCCGTAACCATGATCTTCCAGTGCCTTTGCCTTGCCATGACCTAAAAACAACATCCAACGGGGTCAGTTACACAAAACAACAATCCTCAATAGTTGAACAAATATAATAATCACATGTCATAGTTATGAAATCAAGTCTGAAAGAGGGGCATCATAGTACGCCTGAGATGGGATGTGCAAGTACACAAGTCGCTGAGTGTTCGGAAAACCCGCATAAACACATGCACTTGTGCCTAATTAGTCTCACGGAGGCACGTTACCGTATGCACGATCCAATGTGTCAGATTACCGCATAACAGATGACCATCGTGTGCCCGACTAAAAATTCCATACATATACCATCCGGCAACACAATATGATCCCGGAAGGTTAGAAGAACAAAAGCGACCAAAATGAATAAAACTCCGACAAGGGCCAAGAATGACTCACTGTGGTGAATTAATAACGCAATGAGTGATAGCTCAAATGAAATGATTGGAATCATCGTTCCTCATGAATTAAGTGATTAGTTTGATAATTACAAGTCTCAACATGATTGATATACTATGAATGAAATATATGTATGAATGAACAACAATGAAAGGAATGATTATCCATTTAACTGAGCAAGAATATACTTACCTGGAATGAGAGAAAAGGGTACGAACGATGAGGTACCACAGTCGAAAGAATCGACAACTCCGAACCTATACAAGTCCATAATCAACTATCAATAACCCATCGGTAGGAAAATAAGTTAGAATCCACCTGAAAATACTACGCACGATACATGTATTCCGGTAAGAAGACCTCTAGATGGTGAATCACACTCAACCATCCCAAATACTCAACAATTCCTGAAAATACACCAACAAATCCCTAGGAACACATGTATCCAAGGTATATAATCCATACTGAACATATTCCAACACAATAGCAAGCTAACTCGAAGAAATCGGAAGGAAAACCCCCAAATCCCGAAATTCTAGGGTTATGCAAAGTTTACCTTGATTTAGAGCAGTGGAGAGGATTAAACGTTGAATAATCCAAACTAGAAGCTTGAAGATGTTGATAGTTGATAGTAGATCGAAGAGATCTTCACAAATCGCCCAAAATCGCCCAAAATCGCCCAAGGAAGGAGGAGAGATGGAAAAATGATGAAATGGGGCGGAAATGTCCTATTTATACTAAACCCAGCTTAGTGCGCGCTAATATCTGAGGATAGCATGTGCAAGCGGGTTCATCGGGTAGTCCAGTGAACTCTGCCTGCATCGTTAGCGTGCGCTATGTAAGTTGTAGCGCACGCTAATGGCTTACTCTTAGCGTACGTTAACCGAGTGTTAACGCGCTACCTGATAGTTGGAGTCCAGAATATTGGAGTCCAGAACCTACTATCCTCCGCCTGCTCGAGCCTTAGCATGCCCTACTGCGATAACTTAGCGAGTGCTACTAATACAGCTAGCGTGCGCTATCTCTTACACATAGTGTGCGCTACGAATCTCCAATTCAGTCCAGTACCTACTGGACTGTCTACCTCAAATACACTGGTAGCGTGCGCTAATGTTGACATATAGCGTGCGCTAATGTTGACATATAGCATGCGCTACCAGCACTCAAATAGCGTGCGCTATAAAGAGTACATAGCGTGCGCTAAACCTCACACACAGGCTACCGAAAACGATGATAATGATAATATTCTCATCTCGATTCTAAACATGGTTGAACGATGAACGATACTGATACACGACTCAAAGTACGCCGAACGGTGAACACAAACGAATGAATATGAATGATGAATGATTATTAAAGAGTGAAAATTACTGAGTGACAATTACTGAATGATAATAAATTAATTCACAACCGGGTATTACATACTCCCCCCTTAAAAAGAGTTTCGTACTCGAAACTAAGGGTCAAACAATTCAGGATAACTCTCCCGCATACTATCCTCAGTTTCCCAAGTAGCCTCTTCGACTCCGTGTCTAGATCACTGAATTTTAACCAAAGGAATCGCCTTGTTCCTCAATTGTTTGATTTGCTGCTCTAAGACTCGTATAGGACGCTCCTCGTACGTATGATCATCCGCGATCTCGATTTCATCGAACTGAAGTATGTGACTCGGGTCGGCAACATACTTCCGCAACTGAGAGACATGAAACACATTATGAACTCGGCTGATAGCCAGAGGTAAAGCCAATCGATAAGCCAGACTGCCTGCTCGATCCAAAATCTCAAATGGTCCAATGAATCTCGAACTCAACTTTTCTTTCTTCCCAAAATGGAAAATACCTCGACTCAAGGATACCTTGACCAAAACGTGGTCACCTGCATCGAACTCTAATGGCGACGACGATTATCCGCGTATGATTTTTGTCGACTCTGGGTGGTCAACAAACGACTCCTGATCAAAGCTACTTTCTCGCGGGCAGCTATTAGCATTACGGGATCAGTGCCGATTGATTCTGATAAGTCAGCCCAACACAAGGGAGATCGACAACGACGACCGTATAAGGCCTCGTAAGGTGCCATCTTAATCGAAGCATGCCAACTGTTATTGTATGTGAACTCAATCAATGGTAGTTGGGCTTCCCAATCATCTTTCCAATCGAGAACACATGCCATCAACATGTCCTCTAACGTCTTAATAGTTCGCTCCGATTGTCCGTAGGACTGAGGGTGAAAAGCTATGCTGAAATTTAGCTGAGTTCCCATGGCACGATGAACGGATTTCCAAAAATGTGACACGAATTGCCCGTCATAATCAGAAACGATACTCTTAGGGGTACTGTGCAATCTCACGATCTCTTTAATTAACAACTGGGCAAGTCTCTCGGGACCCCACGTATCCTTGATCTCAAGGAAATGATCTGACTTTAGTTAAACGGTCCACAATTACCCAAATCGTATTCATGCCACGACGACTCGTTGGCAAACTTGTGATGAAGTCCATCGAAAAATCCTCCCACTTCCATTCTGGGATAGGAAGCGATTTCAGCATACCTGCCGGTCGCTGACGTTCTATCTTGACTTACTGACAGATCAAACATATCGAACAAATTCTGCGACTTCTCGCTTCATATTACTCCGCCAATAATTTTGTTTCAAATCTTTGTACATTTTTCTATACCCCGGATGGATGGAATAAGGGGTAGCATGAGCCTCTCTCAAACTAGAGCTTTTCAACTCGTCATCTGCCAGAACACATAACCGGTTCTTAAATCGCAAAAGTCCATCCTTGTGGACCACAAATCCAGGGGCTTTCCCCTGAGCCACATCCTCTCGAATGCGCAACAAAAATAGGTCTGAACCCTGTTTCGTTCTGATCGCCTCTTCGAGTGGCGATGAAATCTCTATCATGCAAAGTTGCCCATGCACTTTCATACCTCGATCTCAGGCCTTAGGAACTCTTGTTGAAGTTCCTTCTGAGCAGTCAAACGAGCAAGCATTTGCTCCTGAACAGACTTACGACTCAAGGCGCCGGCGACGACGTTCGCCTTACCCGGGTGGTATTGTATCTCAATATCATAATCTTTAATCAGTTCCTACCATCATCTCTGTCGCATGTTTAACTCCGTCTGAGTAAATATATACTTTAAACTCTTATGATCGGTGAAAATCTGACAGGTGATTCCATAAAGATAATGTCGCCAAATCTTCAATGCGAATACCACGACCGCTAGCTCAAGGTCATGGGTCGGATAATTGACCTCATAAGGCCTCAGTTGCCGCGAATCATAAGCAATCACCTTCCCGTTCTGCATTAATACACATTCAAGACCGTGTCCGGACGCGTAACTATAAACCACGAATCCTTGTGTCCCTTGTGGTAAAGAAAGGACAGGCGCTGAAATTAAACGGCTCTTGAGTTCCTCAAAACTCTGCTGACATGCGTCAGACCACGTGTATTTCTTATCCTTCCATAAAAGGTTCATCATAGGTTGAGCGATTTTAGAAAATCCTTCCATAAATCACTGGTAATATCCTGTTAATCCAAGAAAACTTCGGATTTCCTTAACATTCTTCGGAGGTTGCCAATCTCGGATAGCCTCCATCTTCTGAGGGTCGACACGAACCCCGTCTGATGAAATCACATGTCCGAGGAACGTCACCTCCGACATCCAGAACTCGTATTTGGAAAGTTATCCATAGAGTTGCTCTCGTCTCAACACGTCGAGGACCTGATGAAGGTGAAGTTCGTGCTCCTCTTGGTCACGAGAATAAATCAAAATGTCATCTATGAAAACAACCATGAACTGATCTAAATAGTCGATGAAAACTCGGTTCATCAGCTCCATGAATACCGCAGGTGCATTAGTTAACCCAAACGGCATCACTACGAACTCGTAGTGCCTATAGCGTATTCGAAACGCCGTTCTTGCGATATCCGACTCTCGAGTTCGCAACTAATGATACCTAGATATTAAATCGATCTTGGAACATACTGAAGCTCCCTGGAGTTGATCTAAGAGGTCGTCGATGCGTGGTAGGGATATTTATTCTTGATCGTCACCCTGTTCAGCTCCCGATAATCAATGCACAAGCGAAATGAACCATCCTTCTTCTTGACAAATAACATTGGTGCTCCGCACGGGGATGCACTCGGTCGGATATAACCTTTCTCGGTCAATTCCTCCAGTTGATTCTCAGTTCCTGCATTTCTGTCGGGGCTATACGATATGGTGCTTTCGATATTGGGGATGTACCAGACTCCAACTCTATCGTGAATTCAACATCTCTCTGTAGAGGTAAACCAGGTAACTCATCTGGAAATACATCGGCGTATTCTCTCACTACAGGGATATCCGCCAACATCACTGATGATTTCTCGGTCTTGGTCATATAGCACCAATAGCAGACATACCCCTGATTGAGTAACTTCACTGCTTTCATCCTATTAATAACTCTTCCGGAACGGCTGGGGTTACCCCCCTGAAATACACACTCGACTCCATCGTCTGTAATGATAGTAACCATATGCTTACGGACACTAAGTATGGCATCATGACGATCCATCCAACCAATACCCAAGATTACATCGTCTTTAGGTAAGTCTACCACGATTAGGTCTGCCAGCCATTCACATCCCTCAAGCTGAATCGGACAGTTCTTAACTTCACGGTTTCCGATAATTCTTCTACCGTCTGGTAGACCAATGACATAAGGTTCGCAACTAGTAGCACTATCCAGGTGTAGTCTACTCAAACATGACTCAGAAATGAATGAATGTGATGCGTCAGTATCAAAAAGGGTACAAACAGGTTGAGATAGAATTTCGAGTCTACCTGAGATCATTCGGGCCTCCGGATCGTCGGTCCTCTTCATCTCGAAAATTCGGGGCTTGCCAGTCCCTGCACGGGATACTCCTGTCTGATAGTTATGGGCTCCGCCTTTATTCACTTCCGTCGTCTTATACAATGCCGACTGAGTAGTATGATTCTGAACAGCCGACTGCTTCGGGGTCTGAGATGCCGTCGGAGCAGTTCTAGAATCTCTTCGGCAGAAACGAGCCTTATGCCCAGCAATCCTACAGATATTACACGTGATAGTCTGTCTCAAACATTTAGTGCTGTAATGACCCTGTTCTCCACAGTTGAAATAGGTGATGGCCGAACTGGCCGCACGGGACTGAGATTCCGTAGGTTTAGGCACCATAGGAGGTCGCTTAGAAAAAGTAGAGACCGTGCAAGGCTTCTTGAAGGTTGCCCGACTACCTTCGGAATGATTATGATTCTTCGATTTCTTGGCAGTGGATGAAGTTTGTTGCTTAGCAATTTCCTTAGCGGTAAGCTCATAAACAAGACCTTTCTCAATACATTCGGTCAAGGTGGCGCAATGATGATTAAGCAATTGCATCCGCATATGAGGTTTCAACCGCTTACTGAAGTACTTGATTTTATCCACTTCGGAGTGAACAATGGATGAGGCAAAGGGAAGTAGCTCCTGAAACTTTTCAATGATGGCGAGAACATCTTTTTCCGCTGAGGGGTCGGGACTGAGTAATTCCGATGACTTGGCCTCCCTGAGTGGGGCCGGATAATATCTTTCCAATATGAGGGTCTTAAACTGGTCCCAAGTGCAAGATCCGTCGGTGGGTTTCAAAGATAGCCACCATGAGTGAGCGCTCTTACCCAGATAGTAAGTCGCGACTGAAACTTTGTGCCCTTCGGGACACTCCACCATAGCAAATAGCTTCTCGAAATGTTCAAGCCAGTGAACAATATCCGTCGGGTCAGATGAGCCCTCAAAAGTAGGTGGTCTCTGGTGAGAGATGTCACCGATTATATTGCTCACACCCCTCTATTGCCTCTGAGGTGGCGGCAGAGGAGCCTGTTGGGTCTGAGTGGTTGAATTCTGCATCGTCTCCATCAGACGTGCCATCTGAGTCATCTGGGCCATCATGACCTGCATAAATATGAATGGGTCAACCCGAACACCTTCCAATTGAGCTGCATCTCGGGTACGACTCCCTGATAGTGAATGATTATCTCCCGGTGAATGAGTAGCATCTCCAGCTGAGTTGGCAGCATCGCTGCCTGTTGAACTAATGACATTCATTGCGTTCGTGTGGGTATTCACACGAGCTCTCGGGTTTCAGCCCGCACCACGACCTCTTTCCCTGCGTCCTCTTACATCTATATCCATACTGAAGTAGGAAAGTCACATGATAATTATAGATCTCGCATGAATATCGCATTAGGATTATGTTATGGAATGATAATAATGATAAGACCGCATGAAAGATCAACTGAGGTGACATGATTATCTGATGAAATTCCTGAAATGATTATCCTGAACAAATTAACCAAATTGATAATACGATCCACAAGATCAACAACTGAGCAATAAGATTGACTGGGTGATTAATGAGTTAACATGATCGACAAGATTCAAAAGAAAATGATGTTTGAGGATTGTTGTCTGATGAACGATGAATAAGTTGATTCTTATTTCCAGAAATTATACCATGGCGTTAGAAATCATACCGTTCTTTTGGTCTGGGGGGCTTGGCGCTTGCACAGGTCACATATGACACGAAAGTCCAATGATACTAATCTGGTGAACGATGATTTTCAATGAGACATGACTAGGATGAGTAGTATTCAAAACCACTCTCTGATACCAACTCTGTAACAACCCAAAGTAGGCGGCTATCACAGTGCCGTGGACCCCCAATTGGGACCCACCAGGCGAATGAAATACAATGATTTAAATAATATAACTGTAGTACCGAACCACATTATATTACCAATTACTCCGATGAGAAGTTTCAAGTACAATACACACAGGATTACAGAATACATATATATATATATATTTCATATGAAGATGAAATATATAAAACCAAATTAAAATGAAAGTCCAAACGGTAATGCAGCGGAAAACACACATGAAGGAAACATGAATAGCTGAAAGGACTGGGGGCCCCTACTAGTATCACTGGGACTCCTCGCCGTAACCATGCTCTTCCCGTGCCTTTGCCTTGCCACGACATAAAAACTACATCCCAACGGGATCAGTTACACAAAACAACAATCCTCAAGAGTTGAACAAATATAATAATCACATGTCTTAGTTATGAAATCAAGTCTGAAAGAGGGGCATCATAGTACGCCCGAGATGGGATGTGCAAGTACACAAGTCGCCGAGTGTTCGGAAAACCCGCATAAACACATGCACTTGTGCCTAATTAGTCTCACGGAGGCACGTTACCGTGTGCACGGTCTAATGTGTCGGATTACCCGCATAACATATGACCATCGTGTGCCCGACTAAAAATTCCACACATATACCATCCGGCAAGGCAATACGATCCCGGAAGGTCACAAGAACAAAAGCGACCATAATGAATAATAATAAATAGAACTCCGACAAGGGCCAAGAATGACTCACTGTGGTGAATTAATAACGCAATGAGTGATAGCTAAAATGAAATGATTGGAACCGTCGTTCCTCGTGAATTAAGTAATTAGTTTGATAATTACAAGTCTCAACATGATTGATATAGTATGAATGAATTATATGTATGAATGAACAACAACGAAAGAAATGATTATCCTTTTAACTGAGCAAGAATATACTTACCTGGAATGAGAGAAAATGGTACGAGCGGCGAGGTACCACAGTTGAAGAAATCGACAACTCCGAACCTAGATAAGTCCGTAATCAACTATCAATAACCCATCGGTAGGAAAATAAGTTGGAATCCACCCGAAAATACTACTTACGATACATGTATTCCGGTAAGAAAACCTCTAGATGGTGAATCACACTCAACCATCCCAGATACTCAATAATTCCGGAAAATACACCAATAAATCCGTAGGAACACATGTATCTAAGGTAGATAATCCATACTCAACATATTCCAACACAATAGCAAGCTAACTCGAAGAGATCGGAAGGAAAACCCCCAAATCCCATAATTCTAGGGTTATGCAAAGTTTACCTTGATTTGGAGCGGGGGAGAGGATTAAACGTTGAATAATCCGAACTAGAAGCTTGAGGATGTTGATAAATGATAGTAGCTCGAAGAGATCTTCACAAATCGCCCAAAATCGCCCAAGGAAGGAGGAGAGATGGAAAAATGACGAAATGGGGCTGAAATGTCCTATTTATACTAAACCCAGCTTTGCGCGCGCTAATATCTGAGGATAGCATGCGCTAGCGGGTTCACCGGGTAGTCCAGTGCTGCCTGCATCGTTAGCGTGCGCTACATAAGTTGTAGCGTGCGCTAATGCCTTGATCTTAGCATATATTAACCGAGTGTTAATACGCGCCACCTGATAGTTGGAGTCCATAATATTGGAGTCCAGAACCTACTGTCCTCCGCCTACTCGAGCTTTAGCGTGCGCTACTAATACAGCTAGTATGCGCTATCTCCTACACATAGCGTGCGCTACGAATCTCCAATTCAGTCCAGTACCTACTGGACTGTATGCCTCAAATACACTGGTAGCGTGCGCTAATGTTGACATATAGCGTGCGCTACCAGTACTCAAATAGCATGCGCTATAAAGAGTACATAGCGTGCGCTACACCTCATACATAGGCTACCAAAAACGATGATAATGATAATATTCTCGTCTCGATTCTCAACAGGGTTGAATGATGAATGATACTGATACACGACTCAAAGTACGCCGAACAGTGAACACAAACGAATGAACATGAATGATGAATGATTAGTAAAGAGTGAACATTAGTGAGTGACAATTACTTAATGATAATAAATGAATTCACAACCGGGTATTACATCTGACTCAGACCGGACCCGACCCGTCTCGAAACATGTAACACCACAAACTAGGCAGATATTACAGTGCCATGGACCCCGACTGGGACCCACCAGGCGAATGAAAATTAATGACTTAAATAATATAATTGTAGTACCGAACCACGTTATATCATCAAATTACTCCAATGAGGAGTTTAATTACAACACTTCCAATATAATACAGAATACATGTATATTTTATATGAAGATAAAATATACAACACTGAATAAAATGAGTATTCAAACGGAAGTCTGCAGCGGAAATAAAATGAAGAACACGAATGACTAAAAAGGACTGGGCCCCCTACTAGTATCACTGGGACTCCTCGCCGTCAACGTTCTCTTCCCGTGCCTTAGCCTTGCCATGACTCGAAACAACATCCCCAACGGCCGCCATACGTAATCATAGGAATACTTGTTAGATTTTGATGATGTCATTAATTTAAAATCAAATGTTTATTAATTGGCAAAATGTAAGGAAGAACTAAATGAGTATCTTCCATAGGCCAAAATGTGTTAAGTATAAAATTGGCAAAATGTAAAGAAGAACCAAATGAGTGTCTTCTATAGGCCAAAGTTAGTTAAATTTGAAAATCGGCTAAGTACTAAAGTACAGTCTAGTCCATCGTAGAAGTACAACGACTCAATCGAGTAGCCCTGGTCAACTAAAAATTGTCGGAGAAGTTTGACCAGGGCTGCGAGGAACCTCGGGAAGTCACCGATCGGACAAGTCTCAAACGATATACATGAGACGACCTACCTGCAGAGAAGTAAGCTGCACATCAGCCTACTCAACTACAGCCTAGTACTCCAAGTCCACGTCAGCATGCTTTGAAAAGTCAAATATTACGGAAAGCTCACATACAACGTGAAGAGACAAATTGGAGTGATTCCCGCAAGAGATATGATTTAATTAAATCATCCTGACCCACCGTGAAGACTTTAATCCTTTTATATTCAAAAGATTCGGCGCTCTCATGCAGAAGTCCTCACAACGGTCGGAAGATAAAATTAAATAATGGGAATCCAGCCTTGCAACGTTCAGAAAAGATTAAACAATGAAGTCTCTCTCCAACGGACGGATTTGTTCAAAGATTTGCAACGGCTACAAGGAAGAAGCTCAGAGATCGTGATCTATAAATACCCGGAGATTTGAAACTGAGCAACCACCGGTGCGAACATATACTCTAGCGATCAAAGCAAACAAAGCAATCTCAAGCAATCAAATAGCATCGTGAAAAAGAGCAGATCCAAAAAGTTCATATTCAAGGAAGCTCTTTAGTTGGAGAAGACAAACACTCTTGTCTTTAAATCTTGAGTACGGGGTACTTCACTGGTTGAAGTAGCAGACTGTAAAGGCATCCGAGGATCGAGGATCAAGATGTGCAAGGCAGTCAAGTGTGTATACAACGGCACGGAATTCCATTGGTTGGAAGCTGTTGTAGTGTGTTGTGAATCACTGTAATCTTTATCACTGGTTGAAAATTATAGTGAATTCATCTCCAACTGGTTTGGAGAAAAGTGGATTAGTATAGGATTACCCCACCTCTGAGACCACTATAATCACTGTGTTATTTCTTGTTTCTTGCATCATACTCTAAGCTACGCATCCATTGTTAAGTGTTTCATTAAGTTAATTTATATTCGTCATCAGCTGACTTCCGCACATATCCAAGAACAAACGACTCCTAGTCATTTGTTTGATCATCAGCTGAAGAAACTCACTCTTCGAGAAAAAGAGTTCAAGAGTTTCAACAAGTCTATTCACCCCCCCCCTCTAGACTTGTTTCTGGACGACTTGTGACCTACAAGTGGTATCAGAGAGGTTGGTTCATTTTTTTTCGAACCAGATCTATATTAAGATATATATCTTATCTCTCACGTTATAATGGAACACATGCACTCTAGACTACCTGTCTTTTCAGTTGACGAGTATGATCTCTGGAAGATAAGAATGCAGGCACATTTATCTTCAATCCATGACGACATGTGGTGCATCATTGAAGACGGTCTATTCATTTTCGAGAAGGACAACACACCCGAGGAAATCGCAGCTGGGAGGCCCGAAAAGATTCCTAAGAAGAGAACGGAGCTGACCCCCGAAGAGAGAAAGATGGCCAATCTTGACAACAGG
Source organism: Orobanche coerulescens (assembly GCA_033398695.1). Taxonomy (NCBI): domain Eukaryota; kingdom Viridiplantae; phylum Streptophyta; class Magnoliopsida; order Lamiales; family Orobanchaceae; genus Orobanche; species Orobanche coerulescens. The sequence goes on along the minus strand of CM065815.1, from coordinate 114,565,097 downwards.
GCCAGAGATGTGCTATACCAAACTCTTGACAAATCCACAATGGTCAAGATCAAAAATTGTAAGAATGCCAAAGAGATTTGGGACACATTAGCTCTAATGTGTGAAGGAACGGAGCTGATCAAGGAGAACAAGTTGTCAATAGCTATCCAAAAGTTTGACAACTTTAAAATGAAGAATGGTGAATCAATAGACCAAGTGGACACAAGGTTCACTGAAATTATCAACGAGATCAACTCCCTGGGCAAAACTTATGGCAACAGGGAAATGGCACTCAAGGTCCTCAGATCACTCAATCCCGAATGGAGCATGAAGGCTGTAGCTATGAGAGAGTCCAAAGACCTGAATAAGATAAAGATTCAGGAGCTGTTCTCTGATCTAAAGGCTTATGAGTTCGAGCTTCCAAGCTCATCCTCAACTGAGCCTGCAGAGAAGGGAATCGCATTTGCAGCCGAGTCCCCTGCTAAGAGCCTGTCTGATGTGAAACCTCCAAATCCGCTAGACTTTGAGGAGGAAATGGCTTTCATTATGCAAAGGTTCAGTAACTTCAGAAAGAACTACTCCAAGTATAAGAAAAACTACAAGGAGAACCCAAGAAGGAACCAGAAGGCTGGAAGTGGAAAGTTGAATGCTACAATCGTCATAAAATAGGACACATCCAAATGGATTGTCCCGAGCTCAAGAAGGATGAAACCAAGAAGGAGGTGGCGAGAAAGGAAGACAAGAAAAGCTCTCATCGGAGAAGACCAGAGCATGTCGAATCAAGCGGCGGTTTCTTTTACGATGACGACGAGGAATATGATTGCTGATGGCAAACTTGGTGATGAAGAGGTAACCTCTAAACCTACCGGTTCAAATAATAGCTCGGCCATGTCACAAGATATGGATTTACATGAATCGGTAAATCAATTATTCAAGGATTTTGAAACACTTAAATCGCACACCAAGGTATCGAGAGAAGACTAAGCCGCAAGATGAGAATAGGCGGTGAAAAATGATTTCAAAACTCACCTAGATTTAAATAAGGTTGAGACAACTACGGTGATTTTGAAAACCGTGCAAGTGCCAATACTGGTGAGATAGACCGGCTAAATATTTTACTTAAAGAAAAGTCACCGCACTTGCTCATGCCAAAGCCGAGTTTACTAAGCCGCACGATTAAATAAAACTCGGGCGCAGGAAATAACCTCCTGAAGGCGTCTTCAACTCGGCGGTGTGTACTTATAAAAGGTCATTATATACCAAATCAGGCCTTGGATATGATTCTCACACTCCTCTAGTTACGAAACCAAGTTTATCAAGGGAGAAACAATGGTCTCATTCACGAGCACATGTATAAACCGACTTTCAAAAAGCGAGCGGCCAGTCAAACGTCTAGGCTGATCGGTTACACCCAGGACAACCACCTAGACAGCGACTAAGCGGTGCAAAAGCAAGAAAGCCAGACAACATGCCCACTATTACCAACAACTCCCCAAAAATAGATTTCATAACGGGAGGCGGATGGAAACCTCAAGGTTATCCAAATTACAAAACGAACAAGTGTGGAGACCACAAAGGTTTAATAAATGGTCTCGGCTAGATTTAGAAATGGCCCACACTATTTTGAGGAATATCCGTATATAATCCAACCAGAGATTTAGACCTCGACCACGGGCACCTTATAAGGGTTATAATAATAATAACAATTCCTATAATCCAAGGAGAAATCAATTCTCCAGAAACCAACTAACCCCAAAGGACCCACACAAATTTGGGTACCTAAATCTCTGCTTGTTTAATTGCGAAGAGGTGGAAGGACTACAACCACATCTCCTCAAGCTCAAATTTTGGAGGTGAAGAGTGGTTTGTAGACTCTGGATGCTCAAGGCACATGGCCGGGAACAAGAGGATGCTGACCAAATATATCAAGGAAAGAGGTCCCGATGTAACCTTTGGAGATAGCTCTAGAGAGATGACAGACAAAAGGCTTTGGAGAGTTGCACCGAGGAAACATTGTGATATCCAAAGTTCATTATGTCAAAGGTCTCAAATACAACCTCCCGAGCATAAGCCGATTCTGCGGCGAGAAGAATCTAGTAGTCTTCACCATCTTGAAGTGTATGGTGATAGACATCTTATCTGGAGAAATAAAGCTACAAGGTTTAGAAGAAGAGATGTATACATGATTGATTGGAACACGGGAACACCTAACTCCTGTTTTCTATCCAAGACTCGTAGCGAGAATGGATGGTTGTGGCACAAAAGACTATGTCACTGAACTTCAAAGCCATCAACAAGATTAGCTCTCGGAAGGCTGGTCGAGAGGACTTCCAAATGAAGCATTCAAGAAGGAAGCACTCTGTGATGCATGTCGAAGGAAAGCGAGACCAAGGCGTCGTTCAAGCCGATCTGACTACAACGCTCACAACAAGGATCTTAGATCTACTCCACATGGATCTATTTGGTCCTATCAAGCCAAGGACTTTAAGCGCGAAAGCATGCTCTTGTGATTGTAGATGATTATTCAAGGTACACTTGGATCATTTTTCTATACAAGAAAAGTGAAACCTTGACCAAGTTACCGAGGCTGAGAAGGATCCGAATGAGAAATCCCTCTCCATAATCAAGATCAGATCGGATAGAGGAGGAGAGTTTCTCAACAAGGCGATAAGCGATTTCAGCGATCGAATGGGATCCGGCATGAGCTCTGCGGCAGGACGCCCCACGAGAATGGTGTTCTTGAAAGAAGGAAGAACCACGAAGGAAGCGGCAAGGTCCATGATTGCGAAGCGAGACCTACCCCAAGGTTACAGGCTGAAGCTGTCAACACGACTGCCACACCCGAGCAGGAGTATGATAGTAGGGAGACATGGCAAAACTCCTATGAGGTTTGGAATAATAGAACTCCTCTTGTTGCTTACTTTCATGTTTTTGGTTGTAAGTGTTTCATCCACAACAACGGTAAAACACAACTAAATGCCTTTGATGCTAAAGCGATGATGGTCTATTTATGGGATATTCCCAAAGAAGCAAGGCATATAGAGTTTTCAACAAAAGAACCTTAGTTGTGGAGGAAACACCCCATGTTGTTTTTGATGAATCTACCGTTGAGTACAGAAACAACTTGAGCAAATTGAGAACAAGCTCAAGTCGGCAACCCTTGAAGAAGTCATTGTACATGATCTTGGAATGGTGGACTCACTGCAGATCAGCTGATGACCCAATGCGGCCGATGAAGACCCAATGCAGATCAGACAGATCACCAAACCTATCGATCCGATTCTTTGCGGAAAGACCAGCCGAGGCGACAAAGACTCATCTGCGATTCGAACCAAGATGCAGATGACAAGGCGGTAGCGATCCGATTGCGGACTGAATCCAGCAGATGCAGACAACCACCAGAGCAATCCAACAGGGGGAACAAACCCAGAATAGGACGAGATCCCCAAATGGCTTAAGGATCATCCAATTCAGCAAATCATCGGAAAGTTGACTGATGGAGTCAAGACAAGACAGTCAACTCTACCAGCAGGAATGGCGATGTTCTCTTGTTTCATGTCGCAAATTGAACCCAAGGCAGAGAACAAGCCTTGGAAGATTATTCATGGATTAATGCCATGCAAGAGGAATTGGAGTAGATGGAGAGAAACAAAGTTTGGGAACTAACAGACAGACCTAATCACAAGAAAGTTATTGGCACCAAATGGGTGTATAAAAACAAGAGTGATGAAGACGGAGCTGTTGTTAGGAATAAAGCCAGACTCGTAGCAATATGATATGCACAATGTGAGGGAATAGATTTTGATGAAACTTATGCACTGTTGCAAGATTAGAAGCCATCGGACTATTCCTCGCATATGCCGCATTCAAGGATTTTGAAGTCTACCGGATGGATGTGAAAAGTGCGTTTCGAATGGAATCCTAGAAGAAGAAGTCTATGTAGAGCAACCCCCTGGTTTTGTCAAAGGAGACAAAGTCTATAAGGCATTGAAAGCTCATATGGACTCAAGCAAGCACCGAGAGCATGGTATGAAACACATGCTGTGTTTCTTGAGAAAAATGGATTTTGCAAAGGAAAAGTGGACAAGACCCTATTCAGAGTGGAGCACGAAGGCCACATTCTAATAGTTCGATTTATGTGGATGACATCATATTCGGGTCAACCAATCCGAACTATGCGAGAAATTCTCCAACCTCATGCAAGGAGAATTCGAGATGAGTATGATGGGAAAGCTTAACTTCTTTCTCGGATTACAAGTTAGCGAGATGGAAAAAGGAATTTTCATCAACCGAGCAAAATATACCGAGATCTCATCAAGAGATATGGAATGGAATCGCCAAACCCGCAAGAATTCCAATGAGCACAAGCACTCACCTAGATGCAGACGAGGCGGGAATATCGGTGGACTCAACCCACTACAGAGGACTCATCGGATCTCTTACGTACCTCACTGCAAGCAGCCGGACATATCATATGCGATTGGAGTTTGTGCAAGATTCCAGTCCAAGCCGAAGCAATCACACCTAGATGCGGCCAAGAGAATAATCAAGTACCTAAAGTCTACAATTAATGTTGGTGTGGTACCCCAAAGATGACAACTTCGAGCTATCGGGATACTCGGATGCGGATTTCGCCGGATGCAAAATCAATAGGAAGAGCACTAGTGGAACGTGTCAATTCCTAGGAACCAGATCGATATCCTGGTTTAGCAAGAAGCGAGTTTCTAACTCTATCTCCACTACTGAGTCGAATACCTAGGCTGCAGTAGTAGTGCATTGTGCAGATCCTATGGATCGGACAACAGTTAAGGGACTACAATATTATTGCCAACGAAGTCCCTATATGGTGTGACAACAATAGTGCTATTGCAATAACCAACAATCCGGTTTTGCACTCAAGGACGAAGCACATTGACGTTAAGCACCATTTCATTCGAGGCCATGTGCTTAACAAAAGGGTTAGAGTTGAAAGAGTCGGCCACGAGACTACCAAATAGTGACATCTTCACCAAACCCCTGCCGGAAGAAAGATTCCTAGAGCTTAGCAGAGACCTTGGATTACTAGATTGGGAATCTAGTTCAAGCAAGTTGAAGGAAGGACAAACCCCGAGAATCGGCTAAGGCGATGCGGGCGAAGACGAAGGCCGAGACGAAGAAACTTAGGCATGCGAGAATACCAGGCGAGAGGTCAAACTCACCTGTAGCAGAGCGGTCAACAGTCAACGAATCAGACCAGCTAAGTTCTCTAAACTAATCTCTAAATTTTTAATTATTATCTGTCATATTTAAAATATTATTTTGGCTTAAGAAATAGCATTTAAAAATACATTTTATAAGCCTAGTGGCAATTTTAAATACACGCGTCACACGCCCATTTAATTAACCTCTACGGTGGCCAATCAGAATCAACCGTCAAATTTTAAATGGGGCCACCGATTCAAATTTGAAATCCAAAAGAATATGAAAAGGCGTACCACCGTTTAAACTTATTCCAAACGTCCTTTCATCTTCTTTATAAGGAAGAAACCTTTTCACTTTACTCTTTACGCGTTCAGAAACCCTAAAAATTTACAGAGCAAAATACACACTAAATCCTAAAATCTTTTTGCAGAAATGGCATCTTTTGACGGAGCAAACTTGAAGGCGATGAAGGACCAGGTCATCTTCTCCATGGTCGTCGATTTCGAAGGATTATTAGAAGCGAATCTAGAGGACTTTGATATGCTCGACTTAATCCGGGCGATGAAACTGAACGGAATCTACCCGTTTCTCGAAATCAACCCTCAACACTTGTTCAAGGAAGATGTGGTTGAATTTTATCGCAACGCTTACGATTCAAGACGAGATTCGAGCATGGTCGGTGGAGTACCGGTCACCATAGATACAGAGAAGATTCGCTCTGTATTCGGGATGAAACATCGCGGTTTGGCGGTCAAGCGCTCAAACAATCACCCGCCGAAACATGGAAGACGATTAAGCTCGAAAATGTCCCTGAGAAATTGAAGTTTACAATAAAAGAAATGAGTTGAAAAGGGTCTATCGAGTTGCTCTGGACATCACAAACAAAATAGTCATGGGAATGGCAGGAAGCTATGACCAACTATCATCTTCAAAATTCATGGTGTTGGGTGCGTTAATTCAACGAGAGGAAGTTGATTGGGCCGATTACATTTTCAGGCAACTTTTTCGCGAGGTGAACAAGGTCGAATGGCTCGAGGAGAGAAGAAGTTCAAGACTAAGTTGGCGTTCGGAGCATCTTAGTTGGTTCTTGGAGCGGTAGGTGGCCAAGGGAAACATTGACCCTTTCCACCCAAACAAGAGGCTTGGTCACATGGACCATGATAAGAAGAAGGTTGGAGTCACTGGGAGGGCAGCCCAGTTGTTGAAGGATTTGCCAGACACAAGCTTTTGCCCAAGATACGATCTATCAGACTCGGACCAACCTGCAGCTGAGATCGGAACTGCAGTCGAGTCCGAGAATGAGTCTGACGATACACCTATCGCCATCCGATTCAAGAGAAGGGGACCAGCCCCAGAAGGACCTTCCAACCTGCAGTCATCACCTGAACCCTCTCCAAAGAGGCCAAGGAAGCTGCAGTTCAGCGAAGGAGAGCAGCCTGAGCACTATGCCAGCCCATCAGTTCAGTCACCAGTTCATCCGGACCAGCCTGCACCAGATACCGAAACCCGAATTGTACCTGTCATTACTCCTCCAGTGTACATGACCGAAGAAGAGGAAGCAGGTCTTGTTATATCTATCCCTGAAGCAGATTACTCATTCAATCTTTTAGAAAATAATACTTTTAATCTCTCCATAGAACAACTTCAGCTTGTCAAGCCACAAGCAGAAAAACACTCTTTCGTAAATATTTTTAAAGAGTGGAAAACTCTTAAAACCATGTCCTTTACAAATTTTCAAATTTTTGTTGAAACTAGTGGTTGGGAATACCCCCAAGCCACGGAGGATGTTCTGACTGATTTTTGCAAAGAGTCAGATTTAGCCTTACTCCTCCAGGATAACTGGTTCATGTCACATTTTGAGACAAACATGGACCATTTTATCCACTCTATAATGCTCAGTATCTTTGATGGTAGTTTTGGAGAGGAAGAGGAAGAGGAGAAAGTAGAAAAGGAGATTAGGATAGAAGAAGTTGATGAAGAAAATGAAATTATCAATTTGGTTGAAGAGGATGAAAAGAAAAAGAATCAAGAAAACATACCGGTTGAAAAGGAGACAGAGGTGATTGAGAAAACGAAGAAGTGGATGATGAAGAAGATGAAGAAGAAGGAGAAGAAGTGGAGCAGGAAAAAGAAGAAGAAGATAAGGAGAAGGATGCAGATGATGAAAGAGAAAAGGAGAAGGATGATGAGAAAAATGATGATGATGATGATAATAATGATGATGGAGGTGAAGGAGGAGCTGGTGTGGCGGCTGGAGAAGAAAAAGAAGAAGATGAGGAGAAAGAAAAAGAGAAATCTGGAGAAGAAAAAGAAGAAGATGAGGAGGAAGAAAAAGAGAAATCTGAAGAAGAAGAAGGGAAAGAGGAAGAAAGAGAAAAGGAGCCGGAGCGAAGCGAGCCTACCAACGAAGCTGCAGATAGGATTGTTGTACCTCCCCGGTACACCGGCCTAGACGCAGAGTGGCAGAGGACTCAGTCGGGACCCGGAGAAGACTCAATCGACCTGCATTGCGGCCGGGAGCTGCGATCTAGTGGCTCCATTCTTTGAAGGATCGGAGAACACTCCCCATCGGCTCGGTTATCCCCTACCATGGCCCGAGTGATCAAGCAAATTGTCGAGAGACACCATTGGGGAGCCGCTATCAACTCAAGTCACCCCGATCTTGAGACCATTAATGCCAAGATTGACACCACTTGAGAGAGATCCTCGGCCTCCTCCTCCTACAAACAACGAGAATGCCTTTTGGCATGTCGATTGGATGAGCCGCATGGAGCAACGATTGACAACACTCATTGATCTTTGGCAAAAGGGGAAGAGAGGATTCGGGGAAGAGAGAAATCGAAGTAAGAAAAAGCAGATGTCCCAGTTGAAGGACCCTCTAGCCTAAAAAGGAAGGAAGTCAGTATATCAAGAAGACAAGGTGACCCGGCTGAAGGGAAGCGCGAAGGACCGAGGCGGCTTTGAACCTACTCTTGAATGGGAAGGTCTGAGCTATGGTATGTTGAAGATTTACGCCCACTTGAAGCTCTTGAAATTTGGGAGCTGCTAGGAAGAAGTTCGTCGAGACTTTTATGTCTGGGAACTACTTCAAGATGACAAACTCTCCCCACGGAGATTTTCATAAAGCTGGATGGAAGAGGTTCATCCTAAGCTTTGGGCATTCTAAAGAAGTACGCAAAAGAGCAAAATGCATTTCCCATGATCCCTAAATTCGGAGGTGAAGAAGCACCAATCCGCATGGATGGTGAACTTGATGAGCTACAACTTCGGGAGGAAATCAAGCTAGTCCGCCTTGAGAACAAATTCGGATCTCGGCGGGAGCGGGACTTCGCAAAGACCTTGGTTGTGAAGAGAAAGTATGGCCTTGCTCGGTCAAGGTAAGACCTATCGGAGCCAAACCATTCGGACTGCCAAGCGGCTATTCAAGAGGCGAGAGGAAGAGGCGGATGACCTTAAATTATTTTCTTACTTGTAATTTTATTTTTACGTACTTAAAACAATCTTGTATAATTTCAATGATAAGTCGAAAATTTTATGAACGATCTGTTGAATGACAATTTTCCAGTTGTCTCAATATTAGATCGATTTCGCTTTGTCTTGCACTTAAGTGCAGACTTGGCCATTTGATTTCTTACTTAGTTTTGCCATCATCAAAATAGGGGGAATTTGTTAGGAATACTTGTTAGATTTTGATGATGTCATTAATTTAAAATCAAATGTTTATTAATTGGCAAAATGTAAGGAAGAACCAAATGAGTATCTTCCATAGGCCAAAATGTGTTAAGTATAAAATTGGCAAAATGTAAAGAAGAACCAAATGAGTGTCTTCTATAGGCCAAAGTTAGTTAGGCTGAAAATCGGCTAAGTACTAAAGTACAGTCTAGTCCATCAGAGAAGTACAGCCGACTCAATCGAGTAGCCCCAGTCAACTAAAAATTGTCGAGAAGTTTGACCCATGCGGCGAGGAACCTCAGGGAAGTCACCTGATCAGACAAGTCTCAAACAGTATACAGCCGAGACGACCTACCTGCAGAGAAGTAAGCTGCACATCAGCCTACTCAACTACAGCCTAGTACTCCAAGTCCACGCCAGCATGCTTTGAAAAGTCAAATATTACGGAAAGCTCACATACAACGTGAAGAGACAAATTGGAGTGATTCCCGCAAGAGATATGATTTAATTAAATCATCCTGACCCACCGTGAAGACTTTAATCCTTTTATATTCAAAAGATTCGGCGCTCTCATGCAGAAGTCCTCACAACGGTCGGAAGATAAAATTAAATAATGGGAATCCAGCCTTGCAACGTTCAGAAAAGATTAAACAATGAAGTCTCTCTCCAACGGACGGATTTGTTCAAAGATTTGCAACGGCTACAAGGAAGAAGCTCAGAGATCGTGATCTATAAATACCCGGAGATTTGAAACTGAGCAACCACCGGTGCGAACATATACTCTAGCGATCAAAGCAAACAAAGCAATCTCAAGCAATCAAATAGCATCGTGAAAAAGAGCAGATCCAAAAGTTCATATTCAAGGAAGCTCTTTAGTTGGAGAAGACAAACACTCTTGTCTTTAAATCTTGAGTACGGGGTACTTCACTGGTTGAAGTAGCAGACTGTAAAGGCATCCGAGGATCGAGGATCAAGAGGTGCAAGGCAGTCAAGTGTGTATACAACGGCACGGAATTCCACTGGTTGGAAGCTGTTGTAGTGTGTTGTGAATCACTGTAATCTTTATCACTCGTTGAAAATTATAGTGAATTCATTTCCAACCGGTTTGGAGAAAAGTGGATTAGTAGAGGATTACCCCACCTCTGAGACCACTATAACTGCCTGTGTTATTTACTGTTTTACTGCATCATACTCTAACTGCTGCATCCATTGTTAAGTGTTTCATTAAGTTAATTTATATTCGTCATCAGCTGACTTCCGCACATATCCAAGAACAAACGACTCCTAGTCATTTATTTGATCATCAGCTGAAGAAACTCACTCTTCGAGAAAAAGAGTTCAAGAGTTTCAACAAGTCTATTCACCCCCCCCCCCCCTCTAGACTTGTTTCTGGACGACTTGTGACCTACAAGAACAACATTCCTCAAGAGTTGAACAATATACAACAATCATATAAATGAATTAATGAATTAAGTCGAATGATGAGCATCAATGTACGCCCGAATGAAAAGCGTGAGAGCACAAATAGCCGAGTGTCCAGAGGCCCGCATATATACCCGCTATTAGCCTAATTAGTCTCACGGTCCAATGTGTCCGGAGTCCCAGGTATACACATTACCGTGCGCACAGTCCAATGTGTCCGGAGTCCTGCATATACACATGACCATAGTGTGCCCAACTAAAACTTCACACATGCGCCAACCGGCCATGCAATATAATTCCAGAAGATCACCGGAACAAAAATGACCAAGGCGAGGAGTAATGAATAGAATCCGATAAGGATCAAGAATGACTCACCGAGATGAAATAATGATACAACGAGTGATAGCTTCAATGAAATGATTTTGGAACCGTCGTTCCACGTGAGTTACACGATGAGTTGATAAATACAAGTCTCGACATGAACGATATATTATGAGTGAATTATATGTATGAATGAACAACAACGTAAGGAATGAATATCCTTTTAACCGAGTAAGAATTTACTTACACAATACCGGTGTTGAAATGTCCTTCCTCGAACAACGTCCTAAAAAGATATGTCGGTCGCTCAAACAACCTTGAATAACACATTTATCAATAATCCCATCAATATACGTATAAAGCATGAATTACGACTAACTCAAAGGTCGATACAACAATTTCCAAACTTATTGAGGCATTCAAACAACCACTTAGCGAACATACATCCTTTGATAATATCCAATCCCGAATATACCGAAACCAAACTCCAAAATGAGTAGCTCAAACCAACAAAACACCTTCAATGGTATCAATAATCCCTTAGGAATCCACAACTCGAGTTAACGACAACATCTAATCGAAAACCCCTAAAAAATATCAAAGTCAACATCAAGGGTTCTTGATTAATTCTCCAAATGTTCATCAAATCCGAAAAACATATCAATAAACCTGTGGGAATACATTAATTCAAGGTAGATAATCCATATCTAACATATTCCAACAATCCAAGCTTACACGAAGAAATCGGAAGGAAAATACCCAAAATCCGAAATTCTAGATCCAAGAAATAATTACTTTGATTTGATGTGATGGGGATGATGAAATGATGATTAATCCGAATGATAAACTTGAAGATGATGATATGTAAATTCAGCTCGAAGAAGACTCTCCAAATCGCCCGAAATCGCCCAAAACCGCCGAAGGAATGAAGTGAGATGAAGAAATGATGAAATGGACTGCACTGTCCAATATATACTGTCCCCAGATTAGCGCATGCTATGACCTGTTATTTAGCGTGCGCTAACGGGTTAACCGGACAGTCCAGTGAACTCTGACTGCCTCGTTAGCATGCTCTACGAACTTGGTAGCGTGCATTAACGCCCTCCCGATAGCGTGCATTAACTCCAAATGTTAGTGTGCGCTAGCTAATATTCGATGTCCAGTAACTGAAGTCCAGAACCTCCTGTCTTCTGACCTGCTCGCGATAGCGCGCGCTACGCCCAAAATCCAGTGTGCGCTACTACACCAATAACGTACGCTAACATCTACTCATAGCGTACGCTATGAATTATTCCAGATCAGTCCAGTACCCGCTGGACTCTGCCTGATCGACCTTAGCGTGCGCTACACTGATTGCATAGCGTGCGCTACCCTAACTTATTAGCGTGCGCTACTTACCATTCGTAGTGTGTGTTACATCAACTCGACTGCAGTCCAATGCCTTATGGACTGTCTGCCTCAACCAATGCCAGCGTGCGTTAATACGAAGAGATAGCATGCGCTACCCGTACTCGATTATCGTGCGCTAAGAAGAGTACGTAGCGTGCGCTACTCCTCACATACATCCAGCTCCAATGATGATAAACACGGTCCGATTATCCAACCAGGTAGAATGATGAATTACAACTGATACACATTACTCTGAACGATGAATAAAATGAATGAATATGAATGATTAATGATCAATAATGAGTGAATAATCCGACAGTGATAATTACTGAATGATAATTACTGAGTGATAATGAATAAATTACAACCGGGTATTACAAAACAGATCTGTTCCAGAACAGTTCAGGAGCATATTATTGCAAAAACTGTCCAAAAATTCATTTTTGACAATTCGATTTAATCCAATTACATCAGAAAAATTATTTTATAAAATCTATATTTTATAAACATAATCGAGAACATAATTTACACATAAACATGTTCTACAGAAATAATTAAATTACTTGCAAGTTGACCCCGATACCACTGTTGGGATTTCCATGCATCAAATACATAAATCAAGAGTAAAACGCAGCGGAAGAATAAATATGAAAACCCAATTTAGAATCTCATGCAGTAATTTAATTGCTATATAAAATGGTTAATTGAATTACCTTAATCCGATGAACAGATCTAGATCCGGATTAGAAGCAGATGAATATCTCCTTCCTCTTTGGGTGATCCACACACGAACAATTTCACAAGCCGGATTGCTAGATCCTTACGAATAATATTGATAAATAGTACAACACAAATTCCTTAGTAGAAGGATTGTACTATTGATCAAGATCAACTAAGGGAAGAAGAGTAGATGACCTATCCACAACTTCTACTGTAGAAGGAGATGTCCGATTTCTTTGAAGACATTAGGGGAGGGGGCGATTTTGTGTTGTCTTCTTATGACAACTCCTTGTCCTAGATCCCTTATTTATACTAAGTAATCCTAGAGTCAAGACTCCAGTATTTGGTTAGTTACCCCTCAACTTATTAAATAATACAATATATATAATATCTAATATTATATATTACTTATTATTTAATCTCCTTATAAATATAATATCCAATATTATATTTATTATTCCCACTTGATATTTATGTCTGCTTATCTATAATTGTCGTACGTGCGACCCAAAAGGCTTATATTATGTTGGCAATTATTTAATACCTTATTACATAATAAATCATAAGCGACCTCTAGCAAGACATTATGATCGAATTCCTCTCCAAACAGATCTGTTCCAGAACAGTTCAGGAGCAGATTATTGCGAAAACTGTCCAGAAAATTGATTTTTGACAATTCAATTTAATCCAATTAAATCATAAAAATTATTTTAGAAAATCTATATTTTATAAACACAATTAAGAACATAATTTACACATAAACATGTTCTATATAAATAAATAAAATACTTACAAGTTGGCTCCGATACCACTGTTGGGATTTCCATGCATCAAATACATAAATCAAGAGTAAAACGCAGCGGAAGAATAAATATGAAAACCCAATTTAGGATCTCATGCAGTAATTTAATTGCTATATAAAAGGGTTAATTGAATTACCTTAATCTGATGAACAGATCTAGATCCGGACTAGAAGCAGATGAATATCTCCTTCCTCTTTAGGTCATCCACACACGAACAATTCCACAAGTAGGATTGCTAGATCCTTACGAATAATATTGATAAATAGTACAACACAAATTCCTTACTAGAAGGATTGTACTATTGAACAAGATCAACTAAGGGAAGAAGACTAGATGACCGATCCGCAACTTCTACTGTAGAAAGAAATTGCCGATTTCTTTGAAGAGATTAGGGGAGGGGGCGATTTTGTGTTGTCTTCTTATGACAACTCCTTGTCATAGATCCTTTATTTGTACTAAGTAATTCCTAGAGTCAAGACTCCAGTATTTGCTTAGTTACCCCTCAACTTATTAAATAATACAATATATATAATATCTTATATTATATATTACTTAGTATTTAATCTCCTTATAAATATAATATCCAATATTATATTTATTATTCCCAGCTGATATTTATTTCTGCTTGTCTATAATTGTCGTACGTGCGACCCAAAAGGCTTATATTATGTTGGCAATTATTTAATACCTTATTAAATAATAAATCATAAGCGACCTCTAACAAGACATTATGATCGAATTCCTCTCCTAGCAAAACTCTTTTTGCTAATTAACATGACCCGCGGGTCCAGGTCCGACCCGGACCGGACCAAACCCGTCTCGAAACATATCTGTTTTAGAACAGTTCTGGAGCAGATTATTGCAAAAACTGTCCAGAAAGTTGATTTTTGACAATCCGGTTTAATCCAATTAAATTAGAAAAATTATGTTATAAAATCTATATTTTATAAACATAATCAAGAACATAATTTACATATAAACATGTTCTACATAAATAATTAAAATACTTGCAAGTTGGTTTCGATACCATTGTTGGGATTTCCATGCATCAAATACATAAATCAAGAGTAAAACGCAGCGGAAGAATAAATATGAAACCCAATTTAGGATCTCATGCAGTAATTTAATTGCTATATAAAAGGGTTAATCGAATTACCTTAATCCGATGAACAAATCTAAATCCGGACTAGAAGCAGATGAATATCTCGTTCCTCTTTGGGTGATCCACACACGAACAATTCCACAAGCCGGATTGCAAGATCCTTATGAATAATATTGATAAATAGTACAACACAAATTCCTTACTAGAAGGATAGTACTATTGATCAAGATCAACTAAGGGAAGAAGACTAGATGACCGATCCGCAACTTCTACTGTCGAAGGAGATGGCCGATTTCTTTCAAGAGATAAGGGGAGGGGGCGATTTTGTGTTGTCTTCTTATGACAACTCCTTGTCATAGATCCCTTATTTATACTAAGTAATCCGTAGAGTCAAGACTCTAGTATTTGCTTAGTTACCCCTCAACTTATTAAATAATACAATATATATAATATCTAATATTATATATATTATTTATTATTTAATCTCCTTATAAATATAATATCTTATATTATATTTATTATTCCCAGTTGATGTTTATTTCTGATTGTCTATAATTGTAGTACGTGCGACCCAAAAGTCTTATATTATGTTGGCAATTATTTAATACCTTATTAAATAATAAATCATAAGTGGCATCTAGCAAGACATTATGATTACCCAAATAATATAAGTTAATAGTCCATTAAACCTTTTAACGTGTCGAATCCTTTCGTCATGCGATATCATACTTGAACCAAGTCATGAAGTCTGTCATACTTATTTATGTTCAAATGCTTTCTCCATCTTAAGTAGACTGACTATCAAATGACTCTTCATTTGAGCATGGTGATGCATTTCCTTCAGTCCTACTTATCGTGGGGCCCAGCAGATATCTCTCTCACTAAAGAGAGGGACAAATCCCCATCTTGATTATTCATTGCCCTCTACATGACTCCCACTAATCCCGATCGCTAACCTTTATGATCACCATGTTTCAGATGACGTTGGATTACGTCAAGGCATAGCAGTTATTATGTTGGACTCTATGATAATCTCAGGTTCATGGATTTATTGACATACTGTTATATTGAGATTCACTTATGACATTTCCATGCAGTAATCTCAACGCGGTTCTGTCCAGTATTAGTTCTCCAACCAATACCCATAAGATTGATCCGTACCATACGCATAATCATCCGATGATTATCAATCAAACTTATACTAGTATATTAATCACTTGAGTCTCTACTTAACGCGATTGTACCAGGGATATTTGAATAATCTTATTATTCGTGAATAACTATTATTTGATTATTATAATATTAAAACATGCACACATTATAATAATCAATGAGAAATAAAATGATATCAAATAACTTTATCTAAATGTGACAATTACAAATCTAGGCACATCGAATGTCCTATGGCACTATTCTCAACAAAGATAATTGAGCGTAACATTCACTCGCCCCTTGTGCGGCTATGCTGGTAAATTTATGTATTTTTATGAATGAATAACCATTAATACCCTAAAACAATCCTATAAAATGTCTACTATAACCCATCATTCTTCTCCATTTAATCTCTCAACCTATTTTGCTATCTTAGCCTTTCACCGTGACTTGCCCAATAACCAAAATCAAATAGCAACAATATAAATCCATAAGAAACAGGCAAAAAGTATGTGTGTAAAAAACAAAAAGAACAAAAAAAAACATCCCTGTGCATTTTCTATGTCATTCTGTGCACAAAAATGCATTTTTGTGCACATTGATGTGTACAGAAAATCAAATTTTTGTGCACAGAACTTTTGATTCATATCGAAACCACGAAATTTAGTTTTAAAATTGTTGTACATAAGCCTCAAACAATATCGATGCTCTGTATCTCTACCAACAACCTCTTCCACAACATCAAGAAGTTATTTTTGTCTGTCAGATATAAAAGTCCATCCAACTTATCCATTGAATGACTGACCAATATTGTTTCTCAGATATTTCAAGAACCAATTCCATGTATCCATGCTTTCAGTCCAAACTCTTGTCATGGCAATTAGATAGAGATTGTCATTTCCATATCTACCAATAGTAGATAGTAATTGTGTAATACCCGGTTGTGAATTCATTTATCATCACTCAGTAACTGTCACTCAGAAATTTTTTCACTCAGTAATACCCGTTCATCATTCATGTTAATTCAGTCATGACCATTGTTCGGTGTACTTTGGAATCGCATATCAGTTACTATTCGTCATTCATCACTGTTTGAGATCGAGCCGAGATTATTGTCATCATCATCATCATGTTTTAATTTTCAGTTTGAGAGGTAGCACACACTACACATTCTGGTTAGCGCGCGCTAATGGGGTGCAGGTAACGCATGCTATGATTCAGTATTAGCGCACGCTAGCGCAAGTGGGGCAGACAGTCCAGAAGGTACTGGGCTGATTTGGGAAATTCGTAGCACACGCTACGAGTGGTAAGTAGCGTACGCTAATTGTGCTGGTAACGCACGCTAAGTCACATTAGTAGCGCACGCTAACGCGTGGAAGGCAGAGGACAATAGGTTCTAGACTTCAGTTTTTGAATACCAGACATCAGTTAGCGCACGCTAACAATCTGGGATAACGCACGCTATCGGTAAGGTGTTAGCGCACGCTACCAAGTCGTAGCGCACGCTAACGAGGCATTTCAGAGCTCACTGGACTGCCTAGTAAACCGCTAGCGCACGCTAAATATTAGGTCATAGCGTGCGCTAAGCTGGGACAATATAAATAAGACAGTTCAGTCCAACCTTCGTCATTTCTTCATTTCTCAACCATTTCGGACGAGCTTGGGCGATTCGGAAAGATCTTTTTGAGCTGCAATCATCTAGCATCATCTTCAAGCTCTTAAGTTGGATTAATCATCATCTAATCAGTTTCATCACTCCAAATCAAGGTAATTTTTCATTTAATCTTGAATTTCTGGATTTTAAGGTTTTATCCCCGATCTCTTCGAGTTAGCTTGCTTTCATGTTGGATTATGTTAGATATGGATTATCTATCTTGGATACATGTATTCTTACGGATTCTTTGATGTAATTTTCGGAAATTATGAATCATTGAGGAATTTTTCAAGAAAACCTTGGTGTTGACTTTGGGATTTGGGGGTTTTCGACTAGAAGTGGTTGTAATCCCGATTTAAGTATTCCTATTGGATTATTGATAATATTCATGAGGTTTTGTGGGATTGAATCATTCATTGGAAGTTGGTTTCGGATGTAATTGAGCTTTGGTTGTAAATAATTGGGGATTGTTTACAACGTGTTTGTTTAAATGCCCCAATGAGTTTCGGGTATTGTTGTATCGACTTTTGAGTTGGTTGTGATCATGCTTGATTCTTGTATTAAGAGAATTGTTGGTATTTGTGTTGTTCAAGGTTGTTCGAGCGACCGATAATTTCATTAAGGACGTTGATCGTGGAAGTACCTTCGTCTTCGGTTTGAGTCAAGTTTTATACTTGTACTAGTCAATGAGATTAATGTCATCATATATGTGTATGAATGTGTTGTATCATTCCGAGACTTAGTCTCTTCATGAATTCATTGACATTAAGAGATCGTTTGATATGATACCTTTCGGCAACTATGCCAAATGTTTACTATTGTTCGTTAATGGCCGATTCAAGGCATTGTGATACTCGTTATTAATGTCATTGTCGATAGCCGGTTCGCGGTATCGATGTATCGATTGTTGTTAATATTGATGTCAATCTAAGACATCGTTGAGATCATTGTTATTCCTGTTGGGGTTGTCATTAAAACTGTATTGGCCGATTAAAGGCATTGGTGTATTCATTTCTCATCTTCGTCGTCGGTCACCGATTAAAGGTGCCGAGGCATCCTTCGTATCATTGTTATCGATTGGCCGTTCTCAGGCAAATTGAAATGTTCAATCATTCACTATATCATTATTATCGATTGACCGTTCTAAGGCAATCGAGGTATTCAATCATTCATCGTATCATTCGTATCGATTGGCCATTCTAAGCCAATCGAAGCGCTCAATCATTCATGGAATCATCCGCTGCATCATTGTTATCGGTTGGCCATTCTAAGGCAATAGAGGTGTTGAATTGGGATTGTCAAGGACGGTGCCTATCCGTGTGTTACTGTCATCGTGTTGGCCGACTCAAGGCAGCACACTATCATTAATTGTGATATGGCTTCGTGCCGTGGCTTCGGCCCTAATTGTGATACGGCTTCATGCCGTGGCTTCGACCCTAATTGTGATACGGTTTCGTGCCGTGGCTTCGGCCCTAATTGTGATACGGATTCGTGCCGTGGCTTCGGCCCTAATTGTGATACGGCTTCGTGCCGTGGCTTCGGCCCTAATTGTGATACGGCTTCGTGCCGTGGCTTCGGCCCTAATTGATACAGCTCCGGGCTGTTTTGGTTTCAGGTGATTGTGATATTTGACAGCTTCAGCTGAGTGACTTTTCAGGCCTTTGTGATTGTCTTGGTAACTTCATTGGAGCCTTCGGGCATTGTGATTCATATTTAATTCAGTTTCGGTTTGGTTCATCCTCGTGTAATTCATTGTGGTGTTCTGTATCACTGATTCGCCGTTGGGCACTTATGTTCTAGCCTGTTGAACAGGTATTAATAGTATGCCGTGGGCATAATGTTTCACGAATGCTCGGTTCTTACATTGGTTTGTGAGCATCTCGTATTATTATTATCATTGTACCGTTTCATTCTGCCTTTGGATGCATATCATGTTATACATGTATTTGATGTTCATTATCTGGATGACTGACCCCGTGGGGGCGGAACATGTTTTCATGTTTTAGGTGATTGCGAGGAGAGATTTGAGACACAGGGGCATGATGATGGCGATGAGGCATTCGAGCGATACTAGTCAGAGTTGTTCATGTTGGTCAGTCAGTTGGAGTGTTCTCCAGTTTGTCAGTCATTGTCATTATGTATTACCCGAGCAGATGCTCGTGGATGTTGTTGTATTTTTATTTTGGCCATATAGGCCCATCGTTGTCGTTGAAATTCCTTATAGGAATATTGTGTCGGATATCATGGTAGGGACTGTGATCTCCCTTGTTGGTAAATTTTAATGTATTTTAGTCATGTTCGCCTGGTGGATCTCCGGGTGTGGGGTCCACGGCACTGTAATAACCCAATGGGATTTGGGGGTGTTACAGAAGATGGTATCAGAGATTTTGGGTTGTGAGATACCCTGGTATGTGAGTTATGTGGCTCTACCGATGCGGTAGTAGTGGGACTGTCAGGTTATGACAATCTGGACAGTCAGGTTTTGTGAGTCGTAATATTAGTACGACTGCACGAGTCATTCATACATCGAGTCGTCGTCAGTGAATACTAGTACCGTGTGACCTCGAAGCTTCGTATGACCTGTGTAAGGACTCGATTCTCTTTATGTTCATACATTCATCATGTCATTAATTATTCATGCTTTGTTGAAACCTATATGTGATATTAGTGTTATGATTGATTCATGACTAATTGGTTTGGAGCACGTGTGACTTGTGTAAGCGTTCAGGATCAACTCATTCATCAGTTAATAATCCTCAATCATCATTTCGATCTTGTCGATCATGTTAATTCATTCATCACTCAGTCAATCTCATGACTCAGTTAATTCATTCATCACTCAGTCAATCTCATGACTCAGTTAACTCATTCATCACTCAAGCTTGTGGTTAATTCTTATCTTAGTGGGGAACTAAGTTAAGTGATAAAAGGATCTCGTGGTGGATCAGACTCAAATCAAGTGGCTCCTGACCACGGAATGCGTCGACAAGTGATTGTCGGGAACGCATACTAAGTATATACTTTATTTGGAAGAGATATGAAGCTTTTGCGTGTAAAACTAAGGTTTTATAGTGATGTACTCTTCTAATTTAGGTGAAATTTTATAGAGAACTTATTTTTTATATATTAAGACTTACTTTCAGGATATACGACCAGAATTATGACTTTTAATAATTTTACCTCAAAACTTATCTTAATTAAATTGTTTTATTTATCCTTCGAATTTAGGTTCGAATTATGAAATCTTCCGGTGACTAATTACCCTCTTACCATAGTCCAGTATATACTCATATATTTTTATGATTTTAATCACCAAAGGTCATATTTGCCATATTCAACCAAAATTCCCATCGATGAATTAATTTGCACATATAATCAAAAGCTGATAAAGTAAAATTCAACAAATACCAAGATCATTACATGATGGTAATGAATGTAACTTTTAATCAAGTATAGTTAACTAAAGTTATAATACTTGCATGCACCATATATATTTAACTTGTATTAATTTTGAATAAGAGAAAAGAAAGAAAACAATTTTACCCACTTTGAATGTCTCTTGTAGGTTGGAAGAATCTTTCCTCCTCTTCCTCTACATTTTGGCCGAAGCATCATCACCATTAGGATGATTATTTGGTTGCATGTTAAGATTTATGTTAGAAAGAGAAGAAGAATAAGTTAGAACTTAAGGCATATGGTGTAGTTTTTACCTTTCTACTTCTTTCTTTTTTCCTCTTCTTCTGCTTCCTCTCTTTTTTTTTCTCTTTCTCTCCTCCTCACTTTGGTCCTCTCTCTCTTACTCTAGATGTGCAGATTTTTTTTTCTTGTATTGTGAAATAAGGGTCGAATTTTCAAGATGGAAGTATATATAGGTGGAGGTGAGGGGTAAGGTGTGGTCAACATGGTATGTAAAGGTAACAAGTGTCTTGAGAAGAACTTAAAATTGTGACAACTCAATTTTTCCTTGCCTTTTATTAGAGTAGGCCGAAATTTTTGTGTATTTATACATGTATGGTGTATTTTGGTTGTATTTGTCAAGTATTAGGTAGTAATTTTAAGTTGGGTTGGGTCATGAGTGTTCTGGGCTAGGTGTAGTATTTTAGGTGATAGGTGGTTTATTATTTAGGTGGTCATAAGCCCATAATACCTCTAAGTTCAAATTTTAATAGTAAGCCCACTAATTAAGTTGTATTATTATATTAAATAGCCCATTTAGCTAATAAATTAAAATTTATTAAGTATTTAAGTTAATTAAACTTAGAGGATATTATTTAATTGACGAGACTGTTAGGAGTATGCCCTCGAATGCCACTCAGAGGTTGTTGAGTGAGGGCATTGTACTTGTAATTATGTAAACCATTTATATAAGGCAAATGAATGTTTATTTATTTACTGGTAGTTACTGGCATTCCTAACTCGTAAATAAACATATAGAAACTAGTCCATGTATTTGAGAGCAAAACGTTCCACTCCTTATTGGATAAGGGGGTCGGCACTGGAAAGGTTTATAGCTCAAATACTTAATCGTTCGCAAGTCGATGAAACTTGACTGGGCGTTAAGTTTATGTGAAGACTTGTATGACGTGTTCTTTTACATGGAGAGTGCATGTCGAACACTAATGGTTAGTGGGAGCACACGTTATAGGTATGCTAATTAGATTAGTATACTCAAACCGACTCACCCTCGATTCGTCACACGGATTTCACTCCGGGACAGTCAATGACGGAATCGAAAGGTTGTGATAGGTATTCGTGAACCTTCGACTTGAGGATTTAGTAGGCATGTGCTTGTGACGTCAAGATTTTCATTAGAGTAGTTCGACCACATGGCGAAAAGCGGGGGTCAACCTCGACGTGCATCTTGACGGGCAAGTAGCAGGTCCTACTGAATACCAAGATAGAATTCTTTCTCCTGTTAGTGAACGGGTTATATGTCCTATGCGGTTATTAGCAGATGAGATCATAAGTCTTTGGCCAAAGCATTGGAGCTAGCTGTATTAGATACACGAGATCTCGATGATCTCGATTTGCGTTAACGCATACATAGCTTCAAGTACAGATAGGGTTTGACTGACCGTGATCCTATAACTTGATCGGGACATTTGAAAGAAGGGTTTATACGTATACTGGTATTCACGACAGAATGGTTCTTGAATGATCCCAATCATTCGTTCTCAGTTGGGGTACAGTGTAGGCCGCCAGGCTGGCTAGGTGGTGCTACTACTCTTTGGTTCCTCCCATTGCTGACTGAGACGGACCTACCGAGTCGCGCATAAGGATTGACGACGGAATGAATTAAGCTAATTCTGTCATTATGAATATTAGATATTTGATATCTAATTTGGGACATTGGATGTTTAAATCGATTTATTGGATAAATTAATTTACGGCTTAATGGATTAAATATATCACTGGGTGATTAATTTAATTCATGAATATAATTATTTCTTGGAGAAATTAATTATGTTATTTTGTATTTGATATGTTTAATTAATTGGATTAATTAATCGATACAAATACATCGGAACGGAATCGTAGTTTATCTGTTTGGACTCACGGGAGTCCAAAACGAACCGAACTAATCCGTTTCTACATGGTAGCCCCCCCTAATTTCCACCCACTTTCCTCTTGTCTTGTTGTTTTCATTTTATATGAAAAAGATGACTTTGTGGGGTTTGATCTCATGTGACATGAGTTGTTCACATGAGGGTGGAATAAGAATATAAGGAGGAAGACTTCATACCCCTTGAAAAAGATATGATTCCTACGTGAGTAAGATTGAGAGAGAGAGAGAGAAAAACTATTTTCTCAATTATCTTCATCTTCTTCATTCATTTCTTCTTCATTTTTCTTGGAGAAAAATTGAGAGAAAATCATATAGAGAGAGTAAGATTAAAACACTTAGAGTGTAGTAATCTTTACATATATAGCTTCATCACTTAGCTCTAGCCGTATCCTCGGAGGATAGCAAGGTGATCGTCGTTCCGGTTGTTTCTCCGGCGCGTGGCAAGTAGAGACGCGGTGCTTTCGGCGTTGGATCGTTCAAGAGCTTGGGGAATAGCTCAAGAGAAGGTTACCATTTAATCAACGGACTTCGAGGGTTAGTTTATTACGACTCTTGCTTTTCGTTTATATATTCGTATATACGTAGCTCGATCGATCCTCGTAGGGATTCAGATCGAATTAATTTTCATTTTACCGCTTCCGCTGGGCCTTCGTTTTAGGCACCGAATACCAACAGTGGTATCGGAGCGTAGGTCTTGCGATCGTATATACGATATTAGCATTTGGAATGCTCGATTAGATGGTGAATGATTTGGAATCATTTTAGTCATAATCGTGGTATATGTTTTTACGTTCGTTGTAATTATATTTTTCGTAAGTTTATGTCTAAATATAAATCTTAATTTCTTGGAAATATGATTTATATTGAAGATATGAATGTTGGAGAATATAGATATTGGATATCCGGTCGAAAAACTAGCCCCGAAATGCCGTTGGACGGTCCGGGAGGGGTCCGGGAGCAGGGGGCCGCGGCCCGTGGCTTGCGGCCGGCACAGGGCAGCCATCAGACGTGGGCCGCGGCACAGCTCCGAGGCCGCGGCCCGTGGCTGATGGGCAGCCGGCCGGCAGCTACCGGCGAGACTCGGCCATGCCACTTTGTTGCGGCATCTTGCCGGCAGTGACTCGGCCATGGCAGGCCAATTTCGCCCCGGCTCGATTTTTTCGTGTATTCTTGAAAATTAATCTCCCGCATGTTAATTTGGATTTAATATGATTAAAATGATTTATGGTATTTCATTTTATAAGGGAAATTTGATTAATTGGAATATTTATGCTCGACCGAATTATTTTGAACATTTTCATATTACCGATTGTGTGAATCGATTTGATCGGTGCCTATTGTTGATTGGATCAATGTATCTCTACGTTTTCCATTTATTTAGTATTTATTGGATGAATGCTTTTGAATAGGGATGTGGTTCGTGGACTTAGTTTTTGAATCGTTCGTTTTATTCGATTGGGTTGTAAAGGCCGTTTTGAGCCTATTTATTTTACTAGAAAAATTTGTATCTAGGATGCAATTTTCAATGTAAAATTTATATGTAATGACGAAGACCGGAGGAAGATCCATTTCGAGAAGACGAAGATTCAAGACGAAGACTTGTAATTAGATTACGGAGTTTTTGTTTTCTAGGAACGGTCCATGAACCACATGTTGGTAGCAACTAGGTTGTGAATGGTTGTTTCATATTGTATGAATGCCACAAACGCGCTTAAACGATTAATGTGCAAAGTGCAACGTAAATCACGAAAATTCTCCCACAACAAATAATTAAGTTTATAAGGTTTCAAGGTTTTCCTTCCCTCCATCGAGTTTTTGGGAAATTGAAATCCAAACCGGATGTGCTATGCTTCCGAGTTATCGGGGTAGTCGTTCGGGGAGGATGGATAAATTACCGGGAGCGCATTGGATGCCTTCGGTTGGAGCAAATTTTATCCCTAGAAACCTGATAGGTTGCCGGATAAGATTCAATTGTGAAACCGATTTGTGTCGATGGTATAAACTTAACTTGTTCACGAACCATAGAAACCGTATAGGTTGAGGGGAGTGAACAAGGGGAAAAAGAAGATCGAATCATCCATTAGATGGGTTGGTGTTGGACACCACTTTATGAAAATTAATAGACTAGAAACCTGTTCGGTTGCCCTCTATTAAGATTTATAAAGAACTCGATCAACACTATGAAGTAGAGCGACGATACTTCTGGATTTCACATGGGAGTGTGTTATTCCGATAAAAATAGTGGGAGCTGGGTAACAAGAATAGAAAAGACCTTAATTCTATACTCATAACATAATTGAATGAGTCACTAATTAATCTATCGTACTTAATGCAGACTCAAATCTCAATATGACAATGAATCTACTCGCAATTCTACTCGAAAAGAACACCTTAATGGGACCTAACTTTGTGGATTGGCTCCGCAATCTGATGATTGTCCTCAGTATAGAGGCACTGGGATACGTCTTGGAGACGGACATTCCGGCGCCTCCTATGCGGACCCGAGCCAATCAGGAAGAGATTGAAAACCACGAAAAGTGGGTTAAAGATGACGTGAAAGTCCGTGCTTATATGATGGCTTCCATGTCTAATGAGCTTCAGAGAGCTCATGAGAAAATGACTTCTGCTAGGCAGATTCTATCTCACTTAACCGAACTTTATGGTGAGCACAGCAGAACTGCTAGATATGAGATATCCAAGCAACTGTTCGGTGCAAGGATGAAGGAAGGTGAGAAGGTTGGGGAACACATCCTTAAAATGATATCCATGATCGAGAGATTGGAGGCTCTTGATTTTAAAATGGATACTTCTCTCCAAACCGACCTTATCCTACAGTCTCTCCCTGATTCCTTCTCACAGTTTGTTATGAACTTTAACTGCAATGAGATTGCATGTAACTTAGTTGGGCTAATGAACAAACTGGTGACCGCTCAGTCTCATATGAAGACCCCGCGGATGAAGGAGTCTGCACTTGTGATTTCTTCTGGACTTCGGAAGTCTAAGAATAAGAAGAAAAAGACCAAAAAGCGGACTGAACCACAAGCTAAGGACATTAAGGGAAAGGGCAAGGCCCCGTTGGTTCCAAAGAACAAGAAGAAGAAGGATGCTTGTCTCAAGTGCGGTGAGCTGAGCCACTGGGCTATAGACTGTCCAATTCTTCATGGCACTTCAGGTACAGAACTTTTAGTTTTTGAAACAAATTGTTCTGCTACTGTATTTTCTACTTCCTGGATACTGGATTCTGGTGCTAGTTCTCATATTTGTACCGTGAATCAAGACCTGGAACAAAGTAGGAAGCTTGGAGCTGGAGAAGTTATGATCACAGTCGTAAGCGGGCATAGTGTCGAGGCGACCGACATAGGATCACTTCTTTTAGGTTTAGAATCCGGCTTTGTTTTGACTCTAGAAGATGTACTTGTTTTGCCCAAGGGGCACAAAAACATTGTATCCATTCCGGTCATGGACCGAAAAAGTTTTTCATTTTTCATTGGTGATGGTTCCTGCAAAATTTATTTTAGAAAAAAACTAGTGGGTACTGATACATTGTTAAATGGATTGTATCATCTAAATCTCAACAACAAAGTAGTTGTGAATACTATGACTAGAAAACGTGGTAGGTATGAAACCAATCATGTTTTGAAATGGCATCTTAGACTTGGTCATGTTGGTCAGACCAAGGTTTACAAGATGGAAAAAGATGGACTTATGGGTCCATTGGGATTGGATCCCTTTCCTACTTGTGAATCTTACCTTAAAGGCAAAATGACTAAGTCCCCCTTCACAGGGACTTTTGAAAGAGCCGATAAAGCGGGATTAATCCATCGCAGCGTTTGTGGTGCTTTGGAAGCAGCACATGATGGATATCAATATTTCATTACGTTTACAGATGATCATACTAGGTATGGTTATGTATACTTAATGAAACATAAATCCGAGGCCTTTGAGAAATTCCAGGAATTCAAGGCCCTAGTCGAAAAACAAACTGGTAATCATATCAAAGCACTTCGTTCGGACCGTGGTGGCGAGTATATGAGTACGTAGTTTGACGAGTTCCTTAAAGAACATGGAATAGTTTCACAACTAACACCTCCAGGTACTCCTCAGTTAAATGGTATGTCAGAAAGAAGGAACCGGACCCTGTTGAACATGGTCCATTCCATGCTAGGCTATACTGACTTGCCGATTTACCTGTGGGGGTATGCACTCCTGACTGCCGCGTATATCTTGAACAGATGTCCTTCCAAATCCGTTCCTAAAACTCCACATGAGATGTGGGAGGGAAGGAAACCAAGTCTTAATCATATTAGGATTTGGGGATGTCCCGCCTATGTCAAGAAGACTAAGGTGGAAAAGTTGGAAGCTAGGTCTGCGAAGGGTCGTTTCATTGGATTCCCATCTGGGACGATGGGATATCTATTCTACATGCCCGAAGATCGAAGGATCATTATTGCTTTACAAGCACACTTCCTGGAAGATGAGTTCATTCAGGAAGGCGGAGCAGGTAGAAGTATTTCTTTAGAAGAATATAATGAAACTCCTCAGGAGACACCTGTGCAAGAAACTGGAACCGAACCTTCTGAAACACAAGTACAACCACCTCGTAGGTCTAGTAGGGTGTCTCATTTACCTGAGAGGTATGGGCTTGTGCACTTGGAGGAGCTGGGTCTCCATGAGGTTCCAAGTGATAGCCAAGAGACCGACCCGACGACCTATGACCAAGCAATGGTGGATGTAGACTCCGCGAAATGGCATGAAGCTATGGAAGCTGAGATAGACTCGATGCATGTCAATCAGGTCTGGACTCTAGTAGACCACCCCAAGGGAATACTGCCTATTGGGAACAAGTGGATCTACAAGAGAAAGACTGATGGTGATGGCAAGGTTGACGCCTATAATGCCAGGCTTGTGGCAAAGGGTTATACCCAGAAGGAAGGGATCGATTACCACGATACCTTCTCGCCCGTAGCCATGATCAAGTCTATTCGCATGATGCTTTCTATAGCTGCCTACCACGATTATGAGATATGGCAAATGGACGTAAAGACGGCCTTCCTTAATGGATTCCTCGAGGAGGAAATCTATATGGAGCAGCCTAAAGGCTTTGTGTCCGAAGTCGATATTCAGAAAGTGTGCAAGCTTCAGCATTCCATTTATGGACTGAAGCAAGCGTCGCGTAGTTGGAACCTTCGTTTTGACGAGGCAATCAAAGAGTTTGATTTCGTGCAAAATGAAGAGGAACCTTGTGTATACAAGAGGGTTAGTGGGAGCAAGATCGCATTCTTAGTACTATATATAGATGACATTCTACTAATAGGAAATGATGTAGAATCGCTCGGTTACGTGAAAGCTTGGCTTTGAGTAATTTCTCCATGAAAGACTTGGGAGAAGCAACCTATATTCTTGGTATTCGGCTCTACCGGGATAGAGCGAAGAGAACAATAGGCCTTTCCCAAGCCCTCTATATAGATAAGATCTTAAAGCGATTTAAGATGGATGATTCTAAAAGAGGGTTCCTACCGATGCAACATGGAATAAAACTCACCTTGAAGATGTGTCCTCAAAGTGAGGAACAACGCAAGGAAATGAGTAATATACCATATGCTTAGGCCGTGGGTAGCCTTATGTATGCTATGTTGTGTACAAGACCTAACATCGCGCATGCTGTAAGCGTGGTGAGTAGGTTTCAGGCAAACCCAGGTAGGGAACATTGGACTGCTGTAAAGAACGTTCTCAAGTACTTGAGAAGAACTAGAGATATGGTTCTTATGTATGGCGGTGGAGAATTGGATGTGGTGGGATTCACTGATTCGGATTTCCAAGGACTGAAGGACGACTCGATGTCCACTTCTGGCTACATATTTACTCTTAATGGAGGAGCAGTATCTTGGCGTAGTGCCAAGCAAAGAGCGACGGCTGATTCCACCTGTCAGGCTGAGTATCAAGCAGCCTCGGAGGCTTCCAAGGAAGGGTTATGGATTAAGAAGTTTCTGGGAGAACTTCAAATGATACCATGTCTTTGAGATGCCTTCATTTGCATCGCGACAACGACGGAGTGTAGCGCGAGCCAAGGAGCCGAGGTTTCACAACAAAGACCAAACATATTGAGAGGAAGTATCATCTCGTAAGAGAATTTGTTCGCAAGGGATACATTGTGCTACGAGTAGACTCGGCCGACAACGTCGCCGATCCACCGACAAGCCACTATCTCGGACTAGCTTGGAGCGTCATCTGGAGAACATGGGTATTAGATACCATAGTGTGTGGCATTGAGTGCAAGTGGGAGATTGTTAGGAGTATGCCCTCGAATGCCACTCAGAGGTTGTTGAGTGAGGGCATTGTACTTGTAATTATGTAAACCATTTATATAAGGCAAATGAATGTTTCTTTATTTACTGGTAGTTACTGGCATTCCTAACTCGTAAATAAACATATAGAAACTAGTCCGTGTATTTGAGAGCAAAATGTTCCACTCCTTATTGAATAAGGAGGTCGGCACTGGAAAGGTTTATATCTCAAATACTTAATCGTTCGCAAGTCGATGAAACTTGACTGGGCGTTAAGTTTATGTGAAGACTTGTATGACGTGTTCTTTTACATGGAGAGTGTCTATCGAACACTAATGGTTAGTGGGAGCACATGTTATAGGTATGCTAATTAGATTAGTATACTCGAACCGACTCACCCTCGATTCGTCACACGGATTTAACTCCGGGACAGTCAATGACGGAATCGAAAGGTTGTGATAGGTATTCGTGAGCCTTCGACTTGAGGATTTAGTAGGGATGTGCTTGTGACGTCAAGATTTTCATTAGAGTAGTTCGACCCTGTAAACCGGAAGACGGGGGTCAACCTCGACGTGCATCTTGACGGGCCAGTAGCAGGTCCTACTGAATACCATGATAGAATTCTTTCTCCTGTTAGTGAACGGGTTATATGTCCTATGCGGTTATTGGCAGATGAGATCATAAGTCTTTGGCCAAAGCATTGGAGCTAGCTGTATTAGATACACGAGAGCTCGATGATCTCGATTTGCATTAACGCATGCATAGCGTCAAGTACAGATAGGGTTTGACTGACTGTGACCCTATAACTTGATCGGGACATTTGAAAGAAGGGTTTATACGTATACTGGTATTCACGACAGAATGGTTCTTGAATGATCCCAATCATTCGTTTTCAGTTGGGGTACAGTGTAGGCCGCCAGGCTGGCTAGGTGGTGCTACTACTCTTTGGTTCCTCCCATTGCTGACTGAGACGGACCTACCGAGTCGCGCATTAGGATTGACGACGGAATGAATTAAGCTAATTCTCTCATTATGAATATTAGATATTGGATATCTAATTTGGGACATTTGATGTTTAAATCGATTTATCGGATAAATTAATTTACGGCTTAATGGATTAAATATATCACTGGGTGATTAATTTAATTCATGAATATAATTATTTCTTGGAGAAATTAATTATGTTATTTTGTATTTGATATGTTTAATTAATTGGATTAATTAATCGATACAAATACATCGGAACGGAATCGTAGTTTATCTGTTTGGACTCACGGGAGTCCGAAACGAACCGAACTCATCCGTTTCTGCATGGTAGCCGCCCCCCTAATTTCCACCCAATTTCCTCTTGTCTTGTTGTTTTCATTTTATATGAAAAAGATGACTTTGTGGGGTTTGATCTCATGTGACATGAGTTGTTCACATGAGGGTGGAATAAGAATATAAGGAGGAAGACTTCATATCTCTTGAAAAAGATATGATTCCTACGTGAGTGAGATTGAGAGAGAGAGAGAGAGAAACTATTTTCTCAATTATCTTCATCTTCTTCATTCATTTCTTCTTCATTTTTCTTGGAGAAAATTTGAGTATTTAGCTTCGGGAGGTCGTCGATATGACTAATCCTTTAGCCTACTTATAACGTCTTATACCGTTATTAGTGTTTGGCCTTTGACTATCGCCACAACCTTTGGTTTGATAACCGTAGCCTTGGGAGTTTTTCGGACTGTCACTATAACATTGACCTTTGAGCTTAATCGCTCTCACGTTTGGTGACATGGTGCCTTATCTATTATCTGGGCTTGATATGTCCTTATCTTGGGTCAATGCCCGGATCATATCATAATCGCGACTATACCCGAATTCTACGACCCAATCACCTTAAGATCACTCCGTCCTTCGCCTTCAAGGGAATAGGATACGACGGTAGCTTTGCCTAGAACCACAACCATGCTGCTCGATTCATGACTTGGACTAACCGCCCCTCATGCATATAAATAGAAAAAAGGACTCTAGAGGTACTCATACGGACTTTAGCGGTGGCTCTCGTCCGAAAGTCGTAGCACTTAGCTCCGCACAACACTTACTCCCAATTTCTATTAAATAACAATTATTGTCGTGATTAACAACGACTATGCATATTATAAGATATCAATATGATTATTTGATAATAAATGGACTTGGGTAAACTAGAGGATTTAGTTCAACCGGTTGATGATTAGATTGCTATTGTGCGAGTCTTAGCATATTCTTATGATAAACTTGAATAGTTCGGTACGGAATATTTACACGTCCGAAAATTATGTACTTTATTGCGAAAAGTCTGTTATGATGTGAGGATTGAAGGTCAAAAGTTGCATGAAAATTTTCATCTTTCGGAAATTACAATTCTGCCCCTTTCTTCTTTTAAGTACTATCATTATTATTTTTACTATAATTGTATGGATTTGGATAATTCGGTATGGATTGATTATACGTCCAAAAATTACGAATTTGATTGTGAAAAGTCCGTTATGATATAGGGATTAAAGGTTAGAAACTGCATGAAAGTTTCACCTTTCGAAAATTACAATTCTGCCCTTATGAGTTTTAAGTATTATCATTATTTTTACGAAAATATTATAAATTTGATTAACTCAGAACGGTTTCATTGTACGTCCGAAAATTATAAACTTTATGGCAAAAAGTCCATTATAATATAAGCTTTTTATTTCATAAATTACATGGAGGTTTTTCCTTCCATAAATTACAATTATGCCCTTCCAAAATTAAAATACTATTATTATTATTATTTTTATTTAGTTTTGTCTTATAACTTTGATTAATTCGTTTGGATTCTTTTTAACTCCGAAAATTATGAATCCAGTTGCTTTTTGAACCTTTGACTTGTACTTTCAGATTATGTTCAGTTTTAATTTTTACTCTCTTAGAAATTATAATTTCACCCCTTCATTTTGCCTTATTCGGTATTTTAGTATTCTTGTCATATCTTTTCCGTTTCTTGTCAGATTGATCTCAAATTTTCGAGGCAAGCTCTTTACGTTATTACGAATCCAAAGGGCTCAACTTTTCTGGAAATTTTATTTTCGAAACAGTAAGTTTCTGTAAATTATAGTTTTGTCCCCGAATTCTTGATATTTATATATTTGCCCCGACTTTCTATTTTAATAAATTCCGGTTTAGGTGAAATTTTATAGAGAACTTATTTTTGATATATTGAGACTTACTTTCAGGATATAAGACCAGAATTATGACTTTTAACAATTTTACCTCAAAATTTATCTTAATTAAATTATTTTATTTATCCTTCGAATTTAGGTTCGAATTATGAAATCTTCCGGTGACTAATTATTCTCTTACCATAGTCCAGTATATACTCATATATTTTTATGATTTTAATCACCAAAGGTCATATTTGCCATATTCAACCAAAATTCCCATCGATGAATTAATTTGCACATATAATCAAAATATGACAAAGTAAAATTGAACAAATACCAAGATCATTACATGATGGTAATGAATGTCACTTTTAATCAAGTATAGTTAACTAAAGTTATAATACTTGCATGCACCATATATATTTAACTTGTATTAATTTTGAATATGAGAAAAGAAAGAAAATAATTTTACCCACTTTGAATGTCTCTTGTAGGTTGAAAGAATCTTTCCTCCTCTTCCTCTACATTTTGGCCGAAGCATCATCACCATTAGGATGATTATTTGGTTGCATGTTATGATTTATGTTAGAATGAGAAGAAGAAGAAGTTAGAACTTAAGGCATATGGTGTAGTTTTTACCTTTCTCCTTCTTTCTTTTTTCCTCTTCTTCTGCTTCCTCTTTTTTTTTTCTCTTTCTCTCCTCCTCACTTTGGTCCTCTCTCTCTTACTCTAGATGTGCAGATTTTTTTTTCTTGTATTGTGAAATAAGGAGGAATTTTCAAGGTAGAAGTATATATAGGTGGAGGTGAGGGGTAAGGTGTGGTCGACATGGTATGTAAAGGTAACAAGTGTCTTGGGAAGAACTTAAAATTATGACAACTCAATTTTCCCTTACCTTTTATTAGAGTAGGCCGAAAGTTTTGTGTATTTATACATGTATAGTGTATTTTGGTTGTATTTGTCAAGTATTAGGTAGTAATTTTAAGTTGGATTGAGTCATGAGTGTTTTGGGCTAGGTGTAGTATTTTAGGTGATAGGTGGTTTATTATTTAGGTAGTCATAAGCCCATAATGCCTCTAAGTTCAAATTTTTATAGTAAGCCGACTAATAAAATTGTACTATTAGATTAAATAGCCCATTTAGCTAATAAATTAAACTTTATTAAGTATGTAAGTTAATCAAACTTATAGGATATTATTTAATTGACGAGACTATACATATGGTACGAAATAAATTTATTCGACAAGGAAATAATGTAAAACTTTATTTTATTTATTGAGAATTATTAATCTGCTCTACTTACTAAAAAATGGGGTCTCACACGCCCACCTCTCGGCTTTCTGGGTCTCTAGTGAAAATCTTAACGTCACAAGCACATCCCTACTAAATCCTAAAGTCGAAGGTTCACGAATACCTATCACAACCTATCGATTCTGTCATTGACTGTCCCGGAGTGAAAACCGTGTGACGAATCGAGGATGAGTCGGTTCGAGTATACAAATTCTATTAGCATACCTACAACGGGTGCTCCCACTAACCATTAGTGATAATAGGCACTTTCAAAGTCAAAGAACACGTCATACAAGTCTTCACATAAACTTAACGCCCAGTCAAGTTTCATCAACTTGCGAACGATTAAGTATTTGAGCTATAAACCTTTCCAGTGTCGATCCCCTTATCTAATAAGGAGTGAAATTTTTTATTCTCAAATATACGGACTAGTTTCTATATCTATTTACAAGTCAGGAATGCCAACGACTTTCAGTAAATAAAAAAACAAACAGTTGCCTTCTGATAATAGTTTACATAATAACAAGTACAATGCCCTCTCTCAAACATCCTCTCAGTGGCATCCGAGGGCATATTCCTAACATCTCCCACTTGCACTCAATGCCACACACTATGATATCTAATACCCATATTCTCCAGATGACGCTCCAAGCTTATCTGAGAGAGTGGCTTGGTCAGTGGATCAGCGACATTGTCTTTTGAGTTTACTCTATGCAGCATAATGTATCCTTTGCGAACAAATTCTCTCAGGAGATGATACTTTCTCTCAATGTGTTTTGTACTGTTGTGAATGTTAGGGTTGTATACATCAAATCATACTTTATGCTTGTATTACCTAATTTCACGGTCTTTATCTATGAGAATATTTAATTCATATGTCACATATTTTGCATATTTATTCACGATATGGTTATGCAAATGTTGTCTAAATTACTTTATATTGTAGATAATGTGGTGTGTCGAGTCACACAGAAGATCATATTATCGGTTCCTTATATAGTAATAATTAGTTCACAACCTATATAATATTAGACCGTTATGTGAGAGGTTGTAATATATGCTTGATATTGGTTGGTCTTGACCATTAGCATATATTAGCGTATTCGGTATACGTTGAACGGGATCGAGGTGAGATAGATTCTTCTGTACTGACTATAAGAAGAACATACATCTCAGACAATTATTATTTCTTAATTCTAGTGATTAATATTTAACTATATATATATTTAATATTTATTTCTTTGATTTATCATGGGTGAGAGCCACAATGATTGACTCAATATGCTCGATATTTTGGGCAATATTATTATTTATATAATAATTAATATTATAGCTATAAATCATGTCTCGACCAGTCGGGTTGATCATGTCCCTTGAGGCACTCGAAAGGATTATTATATTAAACCCTGCAGTGGAATTAATTTTCTGATATAATAATAAAAGTCAAGTGGTATACTCATGTATAACACATTAATTAATTAAAAGATGTCAGTAACTTAAACACGGAAAATAATTAATTCAAAAAGTAGCCCAATTTCGTAATTTGTGATTTTGGTAGGAAGTGCAATATCAACTTTTTAGTGGACTAGGTTGATATTAATAGAGTCTTCATATTAGGAAGAGTCCTAATATTGGAAAGATGATCTCTACTAGGAGTCCTTACTTTATCCTTCTTAAGGTCCCTAGAGTAGCCCAAAACACCTATAAATAGGACACATATGGGGGCCGATTTTTTCATCTTTGTTGGCACAAGAATTCTGATTTTTTTCTCTAATTTTGTGTTTAATTATGGATCTTGACTTGTGTCTTGGATTCCACAATTTAGCTAACACAATAGTTTTCTAAATACATAAATATTCAAGAAAAATAGAGAGAAAAATTTGTGAGGTATTTCTTGAAGAATTTTCGGCCTATCCCACACTGTAAATCCAAGTTTGATCCGGTAGATTATTGCCCACATGATATTCGGATCTTAGGCGGGATATACTCTAGAAGATCTTGAGGTATAAATACAAGAAGATCAAGGAGGGGTACGAAGGGGAGTTCAATCGACCCAGAAGAATTTTTCCACCACTTCGCTTCAAAGGTATGAATTACCAATTTCTACTGCGTAAATACATATATTTAAATTGTTAATTAATCTGTTTAATTAATTAATTGACAAGCCTAAATAGATCCGCTATTTATGTTGGTTAGTTTATAAAACCTTTTATTCCGTCTCGCTTCCGCTGCGTTTTATTCTCCAAAAATTGGTATCGGAGCCGGTCTTTAGGTTATGTTCAATTTAATTAATTTGTGATTAATTTGCTAGCAATTTAAATATTCATATGGTATGATGTAAAACCACCTAAATTCGATAACTTATCACATGTACAATGTATCAAATTATGATGTAATTTAATAATAGTTATTTTATGACATGATATAACCTACATCTATTTTATTTCACTCTTTGACTTTGTAATTTACTTAATAAACCAACTAATAAAAATTAAAATAGTGTGTTGATTCACCTATTGCGCTAATTGTCAACACCTAACTACATGTGGACTCACTAATGGACTCAACCCAACTCATTAAAAATCATAAGACTTGAAGTTAGACTTCAAGCCCAACTCAATTAATTAAATCCTCTACCATTTTAATTATACTCTTAATTTAACAAATATATATATATATATATATACACATATGGGCGGCCATGAGGGAGTAGAATAGTGGAGCTCTAGATTCTTCACTCATCACATGCAAGACTTGCATGAAACATCTTGACACATGTAACAATTCTTCTACTCTTCCCAAACCCTCATAACACCACCATTAAATACTACATAGTAACCTAACCATCTACACTTAAACCAACAACCAAAAAATCTGTAATTTGAGAGTCTAAGAGAGAGAGATAGGGCCGAACCAATAGGAAGAAGAAGGAGGAGGAAGAAAATTTTCAACAAGAAATAGGTAATCTCATCCCTTATAACTATTTCCATAAATTCTTATGAAATCCTCCATAATCTAACCTCAATATTAATACATGCAAACATAATTCTCATATTGGGGGTGCATGTGGATCGTCCAAACCATATAATAGTAGAGGAGAAGTCGTTTTCCAACTTTCAAGACTTAGAACCGACGATATCCGGCTAAATCGAGGTGGGTGAAAACTCTTTCAAACTTTAAAGTAGAAATCTATTCTTTTTCTTGTGATGCATGTGTTAAATCTGAAGTATTTCAAGATTCTTTTGATATGATCTATGTTAAAATCTTCATGTTATAATTTCATGTTATGATTTTATGTATAACTATGTGAAATTCGTTTTTCTTAAACATAATCATCGAATATTATGAAAAATATGAAAGTATGTACTAATCTGAAATTCTTGTATAAATGCACGTTTTTAAAGATTAATGTTATGGTTATAACCACATGCAATATGATTTATTGAATTTAAACGACAACCGATTTGGTAGTCGGGTGCCGATTTTGTGATAACTTGAAAGTTATATGTTTTCTTCTATATGTCGTTGAAACCCAACCAAAATCTGAAATATTGTGTTATATAATTATGTTATGATATATGGATAATTTATTTGCGGCCAAAACGGGACTTGAAACGAGTAAACAGAGCTTTTGGGCATAAATTGTAATTTCCTAAAGTTTGAGGACTAAACTGAAAATTTCGAAAAATACAACATTCTGGACCTTGGACAGAATATATTATACCCCGTATAGGCTGTCCATAAAGTTTCAAGCGATTCAGAGTTCGACATCTAAACTTAATAGTCCAAATCGTAAATTTTAAATAATTTCGGTGTCAAAATGCAAGAATCCCAAACTTCTGGACCAGGTCCGAAATTTTCTAGAATTTTCACAAATCTGTAATTCCAGGTTCATCATAAGTCATCTCGTAAAAATGATTTCCTTAAGTTTTGGGGCAATATCGTAATTTATGGAAATTTCAGTCCCGAAACTGGAAATTTCCGAATTTTCATTAAATCTGGAGTCGAGCAATTATTTTTGGCTTCCTCATAAAATTTCATAATCATCCGATTTCGTTTCATGCTCCAACGCTTAGGTTTGAACCTAAGGGTAAAAACGTCCTTTCAAACTATTTACGAAACTCTCATTTCGTTTCGTCGAACCTACCCATTTAATATATCTGATCTGAACCCATCAGACCGTTATTAAATTATTGAGAATATTTTCGAGTTTATATACAAGTCTTATTCCGCATTACCGGACCACAAATAAAATTAACCATATTCCATACTTAATCAAAAGACCCTATTAACCTCACTGACTGAACGTTTACGTGATACTTGTGAAATGCGTCAAATTGATAACTGTGTCTGTCCGGGAACTAAGTGCTATATAAACAAAGTGCCACGGACGGGTCCGCCTCTAACTCTATTGGAACAAAGTGCCACGTCGACGGACGGGGGCCACCTCTTGAGTCCATATGAAACAGAGTGCCGACCTACAATCTGGGGGCCACCTCTTGAACTGTAGGAGCCACTTCTAGAGTCCCAAATCGTGTCGGGACGGTTAGACCTAGTCTTCGATCGAGCAGCGCAGCTTCGGTTTATGAACAAGGCTACCGTTGTTTCATATTCCCATAACCGAGGAACGGAGTGTTCCGAGGGACCTGGGTCGTAGACTTGGGGTATAATCGCGATTATGGTGTGATCCGGGTATTGACCCACCGCTAAGGACATACCGAGCCCAGATAAGAGATAAGGAAGCACACGCTAAGTGTGAGAGCGAAGGCTCAGCATCTTGGGGCGACGGTCCAAATCTTGGGGCGACGACCTATCTTGCTAGGAGTGATAAGGAGAGTTTAGAATCCAAAGTCCACATCGGCAGGATTGGCCCGATCGATCGATTGATTATCGCTTGACTTGATATCCATCCACGGGGACTGGATTATAATATTACAACTACACAATGATTATTGTTTATAAAATTTCGACATAATTGTAATTGTTCTCATTTTTTTATAATTGATAAAATCATGCATCACTTAAAAATTTTCAAAGAAAAGAGCCACACTCGCACATGATAACCCATTCACTGAGACCTTTTGTCTCACCCCACCGTTTTCCCTTTTAAACCAGAGAATGAGCAAACAGCAGAGGACGAAGAAGGCTTCGTGGAAGAGGCCGAATAGAAGAATGCCTTCAAGATTTAGGACTTCTGTTCTTAGAATTTCTGTTGTTATCCCAACTTGTAATAGTTAGTTATGCTTCGTACATAATTCGTTTGGTATTTTCCGCTGCAAACTTATGAACAATGTAATTTCGATTATCAGCTTTGTCACAGCGAATCTTAGTACAGCGGGCTAAGATGGTTGTTTTAAAATATTATCAAATCGTTATTTTGCTTTCGCTATTTATTATCGCATTTCGATTGATTGATAGACCGATGCGTCGCGCCCTCGTCCTTCCCGATGTTGGGGGCGTGACAGGAGTGGTATCGGAGCCCGCTTTGTGAGAAGGACACTTACAACGGGCTAACCAGGATAAGATTCTTCGGACTTAGATGGGAATTCCACCTGGGACGAAGTGAACCATAGGATTGAGACCTAATGTAGATTTTTCGAATCAATTCTCATTAAAGATCTCTTTCGACTTATCATTATTCACTTGGAACATGCATAGTCAAATTCAAAATTCCTAAGTCATTGGCCAAA
The DNA here is from genome assembly GCA_033398695.1 of Orobanche coerulescens. NCBI lineage: Eukaryota > Viridiplantae > Streptophyta > Magnoliopsida > Lamiales > Orobanchaceae > Orobanche > Orobanche coerulescens. Next base: position 114,525,714 of record CM065815.1, on the reverse strand, counting down.
GTACTTTATTAAGTATCCACGCCATTTCCCCAACTGGATCAATCCTTCTGTTGAACTCTTGAAACGGATATAATTTACATCACTTATCCATTTTCTCAAAGTCATGTCACTATTCATTCGAAATCAATGAAGTTCCTTTAAACTCCACTAAATTTCATTGTCTTCTTAAAAATGGAGTATTATTCTCCTTGGTCACTAGTATCGTATAAGCATATTTATTGGATCATTAAGTTCACTGACATAGTTTCATTTTATTAGTTTTATGGACCCCTCCGGCGAGAAAGATTTAACCAAGGAAAATCAGAATACTCCTAACTCGACATGAATGCTCAGGCGGATAAGCCAAATTTAACCAGAATCAACTATTAGTGTTCAATCGTACACTTAATTCTGCATAACAACATAAAATACTAATAATTCCACATAAGACCGAAAATCGTCACACATTACCCTAACTTATAATAGATGGTTGACCGAAAATGCGGGCGTCCACGTCTGAACCGTGATGAACTCTTAAAACCATTAGCATTTCATAGGTTATCAATTCCTCAAAAACATCTTCATAAAATCACGTCCTCGCATGAATCGTGAAGAGCAGCATCAATGCAATGATCGCTCACGCTCTCCTCTACGAGGAGGAAATGGGAACGATGCCATGACCCAAGCCGTCACTCAACTGACGAACTTCCTACAGCAACAGACTGCTAACAACAGGAACCACAATGAAACTCATGATCGTACCCTGGAAAGATTCTTACGTTTCAACCCGCCGACCTTCGACGGGGAACCCGACGATATCAAATCTGAACTCTGGCTAGAGAAAATTAAGGGAATTTTCAACGCCCTTCAGTACACTGATGAACATCGGATATCACTGGCTACATTCCGACTCGAGGCCGCAGCTCATGACTGGTGGAGGAATGTCAAAGAACGTTGGACGATAGAAGACCGTGTCAAGACATGGGCTAACTTCCTGACCGACTTTTGAACTCAATACGTGTCAGCAGCAGCCAGAGAAGCTAGACGAGACGAATTCTACCACCTGAAGCAAGGAGCCATGATGGTCGCTCAATATGAATCTCAGTTTAACAGATTGTCTAAATACGCACCGGGATTGGTTACAACTGAAGAGGAGGCAGTCGCTTCAGCAGAGTCTTCTAACTGTTCAGCTGAAGACATTTACTCAAGCAGTAGAAGCCGCCACCCGGATAGAGAGTGAAACTGCGAGGTTAGCTCAACAGCAAAGCCATTTCTCCAACAATGTTAAGAGGCCTGCTACCCGACCAACATCCACGCCACCACAGAAGTTTAAGAGGACGGGAACTCAAGGAAGTTCGAGTGGAACGAAGGCACTAGTTCTCAACAAACCAACAGCGCCTTGCATCCACTATGGAAGGAAAGGGCATAAATTAGAGTTGTGTTGGAGGAAGCTCGAAAAGTGCCTACATTGCGGCAATCAAGATCATCAAATTCGAGAGTGCCCAGATATGAACACCCCGGCAATCAAACCAGCTATTGCAGCCAAACCAGGAAACAACAAAGGGAAAGCCCCAGCTCGAGTGTTCGCATTGACTGGTCAGGAGGCACCAGAGAGCAACGATGTGGTGGAAGGTACACTCCTGATATCTAATCAACTTGCATGAATACTTATAGATCCAGGATCATCCCATTCGTTTGTTGCACCGCATTTTTCTAAGAAACTTGATAGGTCGTTAGAATCTTTATCATTATGCCTAGAAGTATCTACCCCGATGGGAGTTAGTCAGTTAGCAGATAAAGTCCATTATGCGTGTGATGTGATCATCAGTGGTAACTGTTACTCTGCCGATTTAGTAGTGCTTCCAATATTAGAATATGACATCATCCTAGGAATGGATTGGCTATCTAAGCACTACGCACAATTGGATTGTCATTCTAAGATAGTTAAGTTTTGCGAACCTAACAAGCCAATTGTGGAATTAATTGGAGACGCTAGAGTCAACCTAGCACTTATAATATCAGCTATCAAAGCTAGTAAGGCAGATGCCAAAGGGGCAACCGGATTGTTAGCCTTCATCATCAACAAACCCATGAGTAAGTCGGACATAGAAACTATACGTGTGGTATCCGAATACCCTGACATATTTCCCGAAGAATTGACCTCCCTACCACCTGACAGAGAAGTTGAATTCAATATCGAAATCATGCCTGGGAAGGCACCCATTGCAAAGTCACCATACCGAATGGCACCACTGGAGCTGCAAGAGTTGAAGGTCCAACTGCAGAAGTTACTCGACGTGGGTTTTGTACAACCCAGTGTATCACCTTAGGGAGCTCCAGTATTATTTGTCAAAAAGAAGGACGGAACATTGAGGCTTTGCATAGATTACCATGAACCCAACAGCGTTACAGTTAGAAATAAGTATCCTCTCCCGAGGATAGATGAGTTGTTTGAACAACTCCAAGGAGCTACGGTGTATTCCAAGTTCGATCTTCAACAAGGATACTACCAGTTAAAGATTAGGAATGAAGATGTTCCTAGAACTGCATTCCAAAATAGATACGGCCACTACGAGTTCGTAGTGATGCCTTTTGGACTCACGAATGCTCCTGCGACATTTATGGATTTAATGCACAGAGTATTTCAACCATATCTCGACTAATTCGTAGTAATTTTCATCGATGACATACTAATGTACTCTAAGACGGAAAAAGATCACAAGAGACATCTTAGACTAGTGTTTGATACACTAAGGCAGCACAAGTTGTACGCCAAGTACAACAAGTGTGAATTTTGGTTGAGGGAAGTGGCATTTCTAGGCCATATTAATTCTGAAGAAGGGATTGCAGTTGATCCATCTAAGGTAGAAACTACTATGGATTGGAAGAGGACAGAAAATGTAACTGAGATCAGAAGTTTTCTTGGACTTGCGGGCTACTACCGTAAATTCATCAAAGACTTCTCGAAGATAGCGGGACCCCTCACCCGGCTAACCCAGAAACAAGTAAAATTTGAATGGACGGATAAATGCGAGTCAAGTTTCGAGGAACTCAAGAAGAAACTTACCACCGCACCTATACTGACACTTCCAGAATGGTAAAGTTATCACATACGCTTCCAGGCAACTCAAGACGCACGAGAAGAATTATCCAACGCACGACCTCGAACTTGCTGCAATAGTATTCGCCTTAAAGAAATGGCGACATCATTTATATGGCGTTGAATTCACCGTGTTTGCGGATCATAAAAGTCTCAAGTACCTATTTTCTCAAAAGGAACTTAATCTCCGACAGAGAAGATGGGTAGAGCTTTTATAAGATTACCATTGTGAAATTCAATACCACCCAGGGAAAGCGAATGTCGTGGCCGATGCCCTAAGTAGAAAGGCTAGAGTGGCCCGACTCATGGTTCGAGAATGGCAAGCTCTCAAGGAACTGATCTACCTGAAACCCATTCATGAAGGTACTCGTTTAAGTTGAGCCAACCTCATGGTTAAACCAAATCTATTGGACGATATTCGATTAGCCCAAGAGAGAGATCCAAAACTTCAAGAGTTTAAGAACAAGATCGCTAAGGGCGAGAAACCCGAGTTTACAATTACCAAGGATAGAATTATAAGGTTTAAGGGACGATTATGCATACCTCACGACGGTAAGGTTTAAGGGACGATTATGCATACCTCACGACGAGGAGCTCAAAAGACGAATTCTCGAGGAAGCTCATTACTCGAGATATACGATACACCCAGGAGGTAACAAGATGTACCGGGACTTGAAGAAACACTATTGGTGGGTAAACAAGAAGAACCAAGTGGCAGAATTCGTGGCACGATGCCTCACATGTCAGAGAGTCAAAGCTGAGCATCAGCGACCCTCAGGACTACTACAGCCACTAGAAGTCCCTGAATGGAAATGGAAAATGGTAACCATGGATTTTATCACGGATTTGCCGACCACAAGGGGAGGTTATAACACCATTTGGGTGATCGTCGACAGACTGAAGAAATCATCACATTTCGTGCCGGTTAAAAAGGACGACAGCTTGCAAAAGTTGGCTAGGACCTATATTAGAGAAATCGTTCGACTCTATGGAGTGCCAACAGACATAGTATCGGACAGAGATCCTAGATTCGTATCTCATTTTTGGAAAGTCTTTCATAAGGAATTAGGAACTTCCTTAAGCTTTAGCACAAGTGCGCATCCCCAGACCGACGGGCAATCTGAACGAACCATTCAAACCCTTGAAGACATGTTACGAGCTTGCGTACTGGACTTTCAAGGAAATTGGGATCACCACCTGCCATTAGCCGAGTTTTCATACAACAACAGTTTCCAAGCGACAATCGGAATGGCACCTTATGAAGCTCTATATGGGAGGAAGTGTCGATCCCCGCTCCATTGGGAAATTGATGACTATTGGACGCCGAAGACTCAACGATCAGAACCTTCAGCAATAAGCACAGATTTGGTGATGGAAACCGTAGATAAAGTATGACTAATCAAGGATAGGATCCGCAAAGCGCAAAGCAGATAGAAGAGTTACGCCGATCAACGTCGGAAGGATCTAGAATTTGAAGTAGGAGATCAAGTCTTCCTGAGGTTAACACCGCGGAAAGGTTTGATAGTGTCAAGAAAAGGAGGAAAGCTGAGACCCCGATATGTAGGACCATTCAAAATCACGGAAAGGATTGGACGACTAGCGTACCGATTGGAGCTACCACCCAATCTGTTTGGAATGCATGACATTTTCCATATTTCGAGATTAAAGAAGTATCATCCAGACCAAACGCACATTCTTACTTCTGACATTCCGCCGATCAAGGATAACTTGTCTTATGAAGAGAAACCAATCAAGATCCTCGACCGGCAAGTACGCGAATTGAGGAAGAAGCAAATTCCTTTGGTTAAAATTGTCTGGTCAAATCACAACAGAGAGGAAGATGCGACGTGGGAGGCTGAGGAAGAAATGAAGAAATCTTACCCTGAGTTGTTCAAGTAGGAATTTGGGAACCAAATTCTTCTAAGGAGGGGAGGATGTAAAACCCCCTAAATCCGATAACTTATCACATGTACAATGTATCAAATCATGATGTAATTTAATAATAGTTATTTTATGACATGATATAACCTACATCTATTTTATTTTATTTCACTCCTTGACTTTGTAATTTACTTAATAAACCAAATAATAAAAATTAAAATAGTGTGTTGATTCACCTATTGGGCTAATTGTCAACACCTAACTACATGTGGACTCACTAATGGACTCAACCCAACTCATTAAAAATCATAAGACTTGAAGTTACACTTCAAGCCCAACTCAACTAATTAAATCCTTTACCATTTTAATTATACTCTTAATATAACAAAATATATATATATAAATATATATATATATATATATATATATACACATATGGGCGGCCATGAGAGAGTAGAAGAGTGGAGCTCTAGATTCTTCACTCATCACATGCAAGACTTGCATGAAACATCTTGACACATGTAACAAGTCTTCTACACATTACTCTTCCCAAAGCCTCATAACACCACCATTAAATACTACATACTAACCTAACCCTGTACACTTAAACCAACAACCAAAAAATCTGCAATTTGAGAGTCTAAAAGAGAGAGAGATAGAGGGCCGAACCAAGAGGAAGAAGGAGGAGGAAGAAAATTTTCAACAAGAAATAGGTAATCTCATCCCTTATAACTATTTCCATAAATTCTTATGAAATCCTCCATAATCTAACCTCAATCTTAATACATGCAAACATAATTCTCACCTTGGGGGTGCATGTGGATCGGCCAAACCATATAGTAGTAGAGGAGAAGTCGTTTTCCAACTTTCAAGACTTAGAACCGACGATATCCGGCTAAATCGAGGTGGGTGAAAACTCTTTCAAACTTTAAAGTAGAAATCTATTCTTTTTCTTGTAATGCATGTGTTAAACCTGAAGTATTTCAAGATTCTTTTGATATGATCTATGTTAAAATCTTCATGTTATAATTTCATGTTATGATTTTATGTATAACTATGTGAAATTCATTTTTCTTAAACATAATCATCGAATATTATGAAAAATATGAAAGTATGTACTAATCTGAAATTCTCGTATAAATACATGTTTTTAAATATGAATGTTATGGTTATACCCACATGCAATATGATTTATTGAATTTAAACGACAACCGATTGGTAGTCGGGTGCCGATTTTGTGATAACTTGAAAGTTATATGGTTTTTTCTATATGTCGTTGAAACCCTACCAAAATCTGAAATCTTGTGTTATATGATTAAGTTATGATATATGGGTAATTTATTTGCGGCCAAAACGGTAATTCATTTTGGGCATAAATTGTAATTTCCTAAAGTTTGAGGACTAAACTGAAATTTTCGAAAAATAAAACATTCTGGAACTTGGACAGAACATATTATACCCCGTATAGGCTGTCCATAAAGTTTCAAGCGATTCGGAGTTCGACATCTAAACTTAATAGTCCAAATCGCAAATTTTAAATAATTTCGGGGTCAAAATGCAAGAATCCCAAACTTCTGGACCAGGTCCGAAATTTTCTGAAATTTTCACAAATCTGTAATTCCAGGTTCATCATAAGTCATCTAGTAAAATTTCGTTAAACGCGGAGCTAAATTCATAGCCCTATATGCCTTGGAACGATTTCCTTAAGTTTTGGGGCAATATCGTAATTTCTGGAAATTTCAGTCCCGAAGCTGGAAATTTCCGAATTTTCATTAAATATGGAGTCGAGGAATTATTTATGGCTTCCTCATAAAATTTCATAATCATCCGATTTCGTTTCATGCTCCAACGCTTATGTTTGAACCTAAGGGTAAAAACGTCCTTTCAAACTATTTACGAAACTCTTATTTCGTTTCGTCGAACCTACCCATTTAATATATCTGATCTGAACCCATCAGACCGTTAATAAATTATTGAGAATATTTTCGAGTTTATATACAAGTCCTATTCCGCATTACTGGACCACAAATAAAATTAACCATATTCCATACTTAATCAAAAGACGCTATTAACCTCACTGACCGAACATTTACGTGGTACTTGTGAAACGCGTCAAATTGATAACTGTGTCTGTCCTGGAACTAAGTGCTATACAAACAAAGTGCCACGGACGGCTCCGCCTCTAACTCTATCGGAACAAAGTGCCACGTCGATGGACGGGGGCCACCTCTTGAGTCCATATGAAACAGAGTGCCAACCTACAATCTGGGGGCCACCTCTTGAGCTGTAGGAGCCACCTCTAGAGTCCCAAATCATGTCGGGACGGTTAGACCAAGTCTTGGATCGAGCAGCGCGGCTGCGGTTCATGAATAATGCTACCGTTGTTTCCTATTCCCATAACCGAGGAACGGAGTGTTCCGAGGGACCTGGGTCGTAGACTTGGGGTATAATCACGATTATGGTGTGATCCGGGTATTGACCCACATCTAAGGACATACCGAGCCCAGATAAGAGATAAGGAAGCACACGCTAAGTGTGAGAGCGAGGGCTCAGCATCTTGGGGCGACGGTCCAAATCTTGGGGCGACGGCCTATCTTGCTAGGAGTGATAAGGAGAGTTTAGAATCCAAAGTCCACATCGGCAAGATTCAAACCGATTGGTGATCGGCCCGATTATTGATCGCTTGACTTGATATCCATCCACAGGGACTGGATTATAATATTACAACTACACAATGATTATTGTTTATAAAATTTCGACATAATTGTAATTGTTCTCATTTTTTTATAATTGATAAAATCATGCATCACTTGTGAAATGTGTAATAGAATTGGAATACATAGAGTACTGAAGGAAAAGAAGTCCAGCGCGAAAAGGAGTCCTTATCGGACGAACCAAGCCTGTTACCGATCGGGACTCGGCCAGCTTGTTGTCTCGGCCGAATCTGGCCTGCCGCGCTTGGCCAGCAGTAGGGTGCCAGGTCGCGGGTCGGGTCGGGCAGCGGGTCGGGTTTTTGTTCGGGCAAGTTCGTTCGGTGTAAGGTCCTATTCGTTTATCCGCCGTTCGTTGCGTCCGTTGGAGCACAATAATTTCAATTTGGAAAATTCTTGTGCAATTAATTTTGCATGGAAGAAAGTTTGTAAATTTGGCAATTTTTATGCCCCAACCGGGAGGAGGTGACGAGATGCTTGAAGCAGTGGGAGCAAAAGAGCCGAGGATTTTCTCGTTATTCAAAACGAGAAATAAAAGCCATGATAATTGGATTTGATTATCCATTTTTTTTATGTTGGTTTTACTGTTTTGATGAATGGCATGTACGGATGTATGTGTGATATGTTTCTTTCATGTTAGGACGAGAAAATTAAAAACCTTAATTTTTCAAAATAACTAAGTGATTTTAATAGTTGATTTTTCAAAATCAAATTGGCCTCCATAATTGGTTTAAATTGTGAAATAATTAGCATGCGAGTTGATATTAGAGTCTTTCTCTACATTGGATGTGCTGATTGTTGGCTCACTAGTTTTAACCATCAATTAGATAGCAAAAATGTGAATATTATTTTCTATGATAGCAACTCTCCATCTATAAGACTATTATCATTAAATAATATTCTAAGAATTGTTAAATTATGGTGCTCACTTAGGTGTATTAATTAATAAGCTCCCCATCGAACTCTATGTTAATTTAATACATAGCCAAGAGGAACCAACTATTAATTTTACTTGTCAAAACACATCTTGACTAGATAGTAAAATTAAAGACATTAAAATCTACTTGAAAAATATATATGTAAACGTCCACACTAACGTGGCTTGCATGTGCGGTTTTTCGAGGTGTTGGTGACTGCATATATATCGTGTTTTAAGGTTTTTAAATATATTTTGCGTCGAAATATGTGATGAATGGTGTTTTTAATTTTATTCTCATATGTCTTTCAATCCACTAGCTATTATTCTCAAAGAAAATAAACTTGATGGCCCTAACTTTGCCGAATGGAAAAGAAATCTTGACATTGTCCTGACTGCCGAGGGCATAAATTTGTTTTAACTGAGGAAAGCCCTCTGGAACCAGAACTGGATGCCACTCCTGAAGAGTTGGCTGAATTCCGAAAATGAAAAAAGTCTGATGAGATGGCTCGCTGTTATATTTTGGCTTCACTGACAAATGTATTACAGCATCAGCATCACACGATGGCCTCATCCGCGGAAATGATGAAAAATCTCACTGAGATGTTTGGTCATCAGAACCGGGCGGCTAGGCAAAATGCAATGAGGGTGTTGATGACAACCCATATGTCTGAAGGGACTCTAGTAAGGGATCATTTTCTGAAAATGATGTCTCATTTGAACGAACTGAGCATACTGGGGGCCACTTTCGATGCCGAGTCGCAGGTCGATATTATTTTGGGCAGCTTGCCAAGAAGCTTTGAGCAGTTCCGCCTCAACTACAATATGAATCGTAGGACTTACACTTTGGCGGAACTTCTGACAGAGCTTCAATCTGCCGAAGGTCTCTTCAAACAAGGTTATCATCAAATTCTTGCGGCAACCAGTGCTAGTTATTCAAAACCCAAATGGGGAAAGAAGAAAAACCAGGTTGGCCAGAAGCAAGTGGCAACCTTGAAAGCTAAGGGCAAGGCTCCTCAGTCCAAGGCTCCGCATCCCGAGGCAAACAAAAAGCTGAAGGGCAAATGCTATAAGTGCGGTCTGAAGGGGCATTTGAAGAGTGACTGCCCTAAGAAAGGTATGTATCATGCACTAGTAGTCAAAACATGTTTGACTGCCTATTCTATCACTTCGTGGATAGTAGATTCGGGCTCCACTGATGATGTTTGTTATGACTCGTAGGGGTTCCAAGTAACCAAGGTGCTTAGTTTGGATGAGATTACTATTAGTGGGGGCGACTATTACAGGCTTAAGGCTGTTGTAGTGGGAGTCGTGCAGTTAAAAGTTAATGATAGGATTCTAGTCCTAAATAATTTGTTATTAGTACCTGATTTTAGAATGAATTTAATTTCAGTTTCTAAATTGCGTTGTGATGGATATTCAGTTTCTTTTGAAGATAATGTAGTTATTAAAAGAAATGTTGAATATGTTTGCACGAGTACTTATAATGAAGGACTTTATACCATTAATGCTGCACCAGCTCCCTTGCATAATTATAAATCACTTGATTCTTTGACTAATCCTAAAAAAAAGAACCTTCGAGCATAAATCAAACATTTTTGTGGCATTTACGATTGGGGCATATTTACCTTAGAAGGATTCAAAGATTGGCGAGCGATGGCCCACTGGATTCGCTCCAACTTGAGTCATTTCCAATCTGCGAATCCTGTCTAGAAGGGAAAATAACTAAAAGGGCTTTCCAAAGCAAAGGAAATCATCCACAAAATGTATTGGAATTAGTACACACCGATGTATGTGGTCCAATGAACACCCAGACTAAGGGTGATTTCAAATACTTCATCACGTTTATAGATGATTATTTGAGATATGGATACATCTATTTGATGCGAGGTAAGTCTGAATCTTCTGATAAGTTCAAAGAATTCAAGGCTTGAACGGAGAAGCGTCATGGACATTGTATCAAGTCACTACGATCTGATCATGGTGGCGAGTATCTTAGTGGAGAGTTTTTGGATTTCTTGGTACATGAGGGGATTACTTCCTAGCTCACTGCGCCTGGTACATCACAACGAAATGGTGTTTCTGAATGAAGGAATCATACTTTATTAGAGATGGTTAGGTCAATGATGAGTTATTCTGATTTGCCTATTTCATTTTGGGGATACGCCTTGGAAATATCGGCGTACATTATAAACTTGGTGCCTACGAAATCAGTTCCAAAAACACCCACAGAACTGTGGAATGGGCGCAAGCCCAGTCTAGGACATGTTCGAAATTGGGGTTTACCAGCACACGTGCTGAATAAGGAAGCTGATAAGTTGGCATCTCGTACAGAAGTACAAGTGTTTGTAGTATATCCGAAGGGAACGAAGGGCGGCTTATTCTACAGTCCTAAAGATCAAAAGGTCATTGTTAGCACCAATGCCTGGTTCTTAGAGGAGGACTATGTAATAAGCCACAAGCCTAGGAGTGAGGTCATTCTAGAAGAACTTAGGGGCGAGATTTCGACAATTCCAATTGTACAAACACCTAGTGTACCACGTATCGACATTATTATGGATACGCAAACCAATGACATGCCTCATCGTAGTAGGAGGGTTGTTCGTCAACCTGAACATTTCATCAGCATGGGAGCATCTTTGGACCAGTCCCTGGACCAGGATGAAACGGATCCATGTACGTATAAGTAGGCAGTTCATGACAAGGATACTGAATCCTGGCAAACAGTAATGGAATCCGAAAGTCAGTGGCCTTTTGGCATTTTTTAAACGTCTTTGAAATGGTTTTTAGCCTGGTGGGTTCCGGCGCAGGACCCACGGTGCTGTAATATCCCGGATGGTTTTGGGGGTGTTATAGAAGATGGTATCGGAGCTTGGGTTTTGTGAAACCCAGGTGTGTGAGTTATGTGGCTCTACCGGTATGGTAGTAGCGTGATTTTTGAAAATGAGTTTTCCTGACTTTGAGTCGAATCGATTTTCGGAGGTTCCAAAATTTTTGAGAATCTTTTTAAATGGCTAATTGTGATATTGGTGTGTTGGTATCGTATTGAGACTTCATGTGGGAGTCATGTGCTAGTATCACGGGAGATCATCGGCTTCACGCACCTGTAAGTAAATTGGTCTCAAGATATTCCAGAATATCTAATATTATCATCAGTAAAAACATCACTCGAAGGTAATTCTCGTGACAAGGCGCCTTCGTCCAAGTCCTTGTATGCCCCGTCGTGCAATCCCCAAGTGAGAATACCACCGCCCTTACCTGTCTCCAAAGTACCGGTCCTCGGAGATCCCGTCGAACCTTCCCCGAGTGGGCATCCTCACAACACACAAACATCACGTTATCATCACAGAAATGCATGCCATACACCATTGCAATAAGGTACTTGCCTGGATTCCTAACACACGAAGGAACGACGAATAAACAAGGCTTCGATCCGAACTATTTTCCAGATTCCGTTCTAAACAAGAATCAAGAATCAATCAACTACAAATTCACTGGAATCCAAGAGTCATCCTAAGTTCTACCCTTAGGAATAGTACGTCGAACACTACGGAGACATAATAGTCTATATCCAATTAACGAAGGAAAAACTCGGCATTAATCCACCAATCTTTGGGGAAAAACATGGAATCATGATTATACAACTATAATCTAATATCGATCGAGTTTAATTCGGATTAGAAGGGTGAAATCACAACCCAAAATTCCCCAAAATACCCAAATATTTAGGGTTCAATGAAGTCTAACCTTAATTCGGATTTTTGAAGATGATAAAGAGTTGATAAATCCATGCTAGGAGTTGAAAGGAGTTGATATCAAAGGATATCCAGTCGAAATCCTTGCCTTCACACCCTTGGAATCGCCTAGAAGGTCGGAGAAGAGGAAGGAAGATGAAAACTAACGAAAGTTCACTGCTTATGTCTTATATACTAATGCGCATTAGCGCGCGCTAGCACATTACGGTTAGCGTGCACTAACGGGCTAATGCAGGTCCAGAAGCTTCGGCTTTGACCCGTTAGCGTGCGCTATAATCTCGAGTTAGTGCGTGCTAACTGATTCCATCGACATTACCTGAACTTTCTGTCCAACTCCAGAAGGTTCTGCCCTGCCCTAATAACGTACGCTACGGAAGAATTAACGTGCGCTACCAAGTCACATTAGCGCGCGCTATTGGCCTACTAGCATGCTCTACTTGTTCGTTTCCAGAGTCCAGAAACCTTCTGCCTCTATTGACTGGCCGAAATAGCATGTGTTACCACATATGTAAGGTGCGCTAACAAGCTATGTAGGGCACGCTAGCGTACGGCATAGCGGGCTCTACGTGTTCGATCCTGCCCGGAGCCCAGTACCCAAAAACCTACTGCCTGACTGAAATTCCGAATTAGTGCGCGTTACCAATGCTTCTAGTGTGCGCTAGTCCAACATAATAGTGAGCGCTAGTCTTCAACAATAGCGCGCGCTAATTTGCCCATATGTACACAACTATCCAAACCAACCGAATCATTGCATATTAGTTTCCGACAAAAACGACAAAATGAAAATTATTATTAATATTAGAAAAATGTGTATATTACATATAGCTTGTGGTTTCATAATATACTTACTCTTAGAAGTCCAATAAGCACCAAGCATACATAAGCATACTTTGTTCTTGTAACTACATCAACTCATTTGAAGCTTACTCGGTGCAATATTTTTCAAAAAGAAAGTACGGCTTATTCAACCCCACCAAGCTGTCATATAAGTATATTATGGCCAACAAGTGGTATCACGGGGGTAGTTCTATCATGAATCGATTGATTTGATTTTTAACTTGGACTAGATCCAAAAATCATAAGTTTTAAAAACTACATTATCATTTTTCAAAATCATCTCTCATGTATGGCATTGATTCATCTATTATCAACAAAGTACATATGTCCTCCATTAATGAATTTGAGGACTGGAGAATTAGGATGGAAGCCAATTTGCAACCATGCACGAAAAATGATCTTCATGATACACGAAGGACCTATCAAGATATAGGAGGTTAACACAGCTACAAGGATGAAATGCCAACCATTTGCGGAAATGTTGGAGAAGCCGCAAAACCAGTGGACGTCTAATGCTCGAAAGAGAGAGAACCTGGATAATATCTCCAAGAATACGCGGTTATCACTCTCGGCAAAGGCACATTCTCTAAGATAAAAAGCTATAAGATGTAATACCCGTAATTTCGATTTCTGGTAATTTCTTTTTTTTCGGCGAATGTCCGTTTTGACGACTCGCTCATGACCGTTCCATCATTCTGAGAATGATTAATTCTGCACTTTTCGACATCCGAGTTCGTTTCGGTGATGCTTTGTTGAGTTCCGTACTTTTTAGCGACTTTTCCGCGCTTGAGTTCGGTTCTTGCGAATCTCATTCGAAACTGTCGTTTGGGGTTTTTCGTAAGTTCATTTAACGTTGTTATACGTGTTGTGAGCTTCGGTTTGATTATTCGTTGTCGTATGGTGATTTTCGGGCATTTGGGCCATTATCGTAATTTCCCAAAGTTTGGGGTAATTACCTTCCGTTGTCGAATTTCGAGCCTTTGGGTGGTCGGAATCGTGTGTTCTACTAGCTCTTAGATTCGTTTTTGCGAGTACTTCATAACCGTATCTTCGGTTCGTATTCAGGTTCGGGTTTCGGTGTCGTTTTGTTGAGTTCAGGGTTACTAAACGACTTTTCTAAGTATGAGTTCGGCTTTGTAAAAATCACCATAAATTCTTGGAAACTCCAAAAATTCTGAATCATTGCAATATTATAAAGCATCAATTTAGCTTTACAATGGTTCAAACGGTGAGTCAATCGGAGTCCGGACGAAGGAGTTATGGTCGAAATAGCTAAGACTGCACGATGTGCCTTTTTGGTGTTGGAGTGGACTGTACCGTGTGCCGCGGCACTAAGCCAGTGCTGGGCAGTTTTTTTGGCCGTGGGCCGCGGCACACTTGTCCTGTGCCGCGGCACACAGTGCAGATCAGCCTATTTAATGGCCTGGACCGAGTCATCCGGCCATTTCTCATTTTTTCCTTCGTTCCTTCGCGATTTCTTCAGCATAAGTGGATGGATTTGAGTAAGAGAATCATAGAACAACACGTTTTGGAAGTTTGATTCATGGATTAACATCATCTTCCACCCGGATCAAAGGTAAGAACACCTAAACTCTTGGTTTTGGGAATTTTTGAGGTTTCTTGATGTTTTGGCCGATTTGATTCGTTTTAGTTTAGATTATTGTTAGAACATGGTTGTATACTCGAAATCATTCATTACCCCTGAAGTTTTGTGGAATGAATTTGAGTATTACCTTGAATAATCGATTGAATTGGACTATGCCCTCAAGGTGTCCGATAAAATGCTTCAATGAGTAGAACTTGGGAAGTTCCATACGTTTTCGTAGAATTGTGATTGAATTGATATCGTTGTGACTTAGGAACGAATTCTTGTGAAGAACTCGAGTCGGAACCCTTCCGTTCATTGCCTTCTTTGGGATCCGAGCTTCCCGGTCGAACCGTGTTCTTCGAACCGTGTTCTTCGGAGCATCCGGTAGCGGTTAGTAAGGCAAGTATCTTACTATACGACTTGTATCTTGCGACTAGTAATCACGTATGATATTTATGATGATTTTGCTTGCCTTCGTAAATATGTTCTGTTTGAATCGGTTGTGTATTCCGTAATTTGAAGGCTTTGTGATAATAGTGCTATGTTGGTATACATGTTAGGTGTTGTGCCATTTGTGCAGGATTGCGACGTACATATGGATGGTTGTGCACTTGGTTGTGCAATGTATCGTGTACCAAACGTGCGATATGTTGATTGATGATAGTTTTTTTTGAGAGTATTGAGATTGTGTTATGTGCGTATGATGTACGATTTTGTGGTGATCAACGTGATTGACTAACTGTGCTCATTATCGCATGTAATGTGAATGTGAATGTGGTGTGCTGGAACGCTAAGTTCACTCGTGCGGGTTCGACGGGGCCTACGAGGATTCATGGCACAGGTCCATGGGATCAGAACTTAGTGTGTGGTGCTGAGGTCCAATCGTGCGGGTCTGACGAGGCCTACGATGATTCATGGCACAGGTCCATGGGATCAGGACACAGTACGTCCAACCGTGCGGGCTCGACGGGGCTTACGGTGACACGTGGCAGTGGACTATGGTGTCGGGACTCATTGTTGTGATTGTTGCGTTTGCTCAATCCGTGTGGGTTGTTGAACCTACGGAGACTCGTGGCAAGCGATTACGGAGTCATGAGCATGATTGATTGTTGTGATTGTTGTGTTTGCTCAATCCGTGTGGGTTGTTGAACCTACGGAGACTCGTGGCAAGCGATCACGGAGTCATGAGCATGATTGATTGTTGTGATTGTTGTGATTGGTTAAGTCCGTGCGGGTTATTGAACCTACGGAGACACGTGACAGGGGATCACGGTGTCATGAATCATGTTTTGTAAATCAAACTCTTTGTAAGAAAGTTTTAAGAAAAGAATGTTGGGCCGAGCCCCATGAGATTTATGGAGATGTTTTCGCACGTAAATTGTTGAAATACAATTTTGAGATTTGGGTTAAGACCCTAAGATTTTCGAAAGGTTTTGAAATTCTAAAAATTCCGAGATGATAATCTTATTTTCGAATGCTTCATAGCTTGTATTTCCTTGTGAAAACCTCCCGGGATATTTTGATACTTGATCGTTATATTTGATTCACGATTATTACTTGCTTGTTATATTTCGTATGATTTGATACTTGCACTAGTAAAACAAGGAGTTTTACTAACCCCGAGTAATCCGGGGTGGATGTCTGCTTTGCGTCCGGTACATGCGATTTAGGGAGCAACACAGGATTGGCACAAGAGGATGACGAGCTGCGATACTAATCAAGAGTCGAGAGTTGGTAGAGTTTGGTTGTATTATTAGAGTTGATTCAGTCTTCCGCTGTATTGTGTTTCGACCCCTGTGTGGGTAATGTTGTTAGTCAGTTCTGTTGATAGAGTTGTGTGACCTCATCGGTCCGTGTGTTTATGTGTAAGTGACTTTAACGGTCTGTATTATTATATTGTTTGACCCTGGCCGGGCAAGCATTTGGTTGTTTATGGATGTTTAGCCTGGTAGATCCTTGTGGAAAGGGTCTACGGCGTGTAATATTCCCATGCGGTTTTGGGGGTGTTACATTTATGGTATCGGAGCTTAGGTTGCGGAAACCTAGGCTGTCGGGTCGAGTTGAGTCGTGGTTTGTCGTGTAACGTGTTGTCTTGTCATTCGAGTCGTCAGGTGACAAGTTGAGTTGTGCGTAGTCACAACGTGTCGGATATGTTGTCGGATGAGATTAGTATCGTGGGCAACCGTCATCTCCGTGCGGCCTGTGGACGTAAGTCTCCTCCTTTATGCGTAATACCTGTGTATCTCGATTTTATCTTAGTGAGTTAATTGCGGTGCATGATTTTGTTTACACAGCATTGTGTGATGTAGTCGTGTTTAATACTTGTGGCACATGGTATGAGTATAGCTGAGCATATTGTTGTTTTACTTTTGAACCACCGCGTGGGGTGGTATGGTGTGAAGGTTGTAAACCTTGATGGGTTCTGTGAAGATATCAACGGTAGAGTTTGTGAGAAACTCCGATGAATGATCTTGCTGTGCGTTTAAACTTGAGACCACGAGATGCATTTGATTGAATCACACCGTGGGTGCCATTTGTGTATGTGCTTTTAAATTCGACTATTTTTGGAATGTTGTAATTTTTGTCCATTTTGAGAATATCTTCTGTAGGACTTTACAGTTTGAGAATTTTGTAGAAATCGATTTTTGGAAAATATTTTGGTGGTGCGGTCAAACCACGGTTTATGTGAATTTTTAAAATTTGTTAAAACTTTGACAAATGGGCCGTGTATTTTCAAATGACACAATCAGACGGTATTTGAAAAATGTGTTTTGAAGTACTTCGGACATTGTAAAATATTACCGTCGTCTTGGTTATGAACTAAAGGATTTTGAAAATCTTTTTTTTTTTATTTTGCAGAACGATTTTTGGTTTTTAGAATTTTGAACTTCATATGTCCACGTGTTGGGTCAAGTGGTTGTGATAAGTTTGTGGTGTTGTTGTGCTCGCCGGAGAATGTTTCAGTGTTTTCTAAATGTTGAGATACATGGTTTTGATTGGACGATCGGGGTATTAAAAGTGTTTTCAAAAAAATTTCATTTCACCAAATTTTTCAAACTTGAGAATTTTAAAAAAAAAAATTATCATTTGAATAATACCCCGGAAATATTTTATTTTATTTTTTTTGCTGCAAGTGTTTGATCCCTACGATACGTGTGTGGTTTTGACTATGTTTGGTTGGGTAAAATCCAAACACCTCTGTTGATGTAACTGTGCGAATTATTTTTGAATGAAGTTCTTAAATTACAGTGTTAGTTCATGCACATGTGTGATGACTTGGAGTTGATGCTTTATCGTGCTGCTATTATCGTCCTATGTGGACGTTGTGACGTTTGTATGGTTGCGTTATTCTATTTGGTCGTCCGTTCAGTATGCCGAGAGGTCGTGGCCGAGGACGTGGTCGTAGTCGTGGTCGTGATTAAGAGCGTGAGAGGGCGACTCCCTCCTTGCCGAGTACCGATCAGCTCAGTACATATCAGGGACATTCGACTAGCGTTAATGTTGACATTGGCGCCGCCACCATCCTTCGTCAGGTGGTTGATCAGTTAGTGCAGATGAATCAGGCCGTACATCGGAATGAGAACCCGGATGGGGATAATGGGGCTAGTAAGTGGATTCGAGATGTGATGAGGATGCAGCCGCCCTGTTTTGTGGGTTCATATGACTCGTTAGGTTGGGAAGGCTGGCTCTTCCAGTTGGACAGAACATTTGATGCTGTAGCTTGTCAGGATGAGAAGAGGGTACCCATTGCTCAGTACTTGCTTGACAAAGAAGCTGCAGACTGGTGGCAGGCTGTAGTGCCTGCAGATCGCACACCTACATGGGCTGAGTTTAAGACCGCCATGGAGGCAGAGTATTGCCCGTTGCCTGTTCGTGAACGCAGGATCGTTGAGTTTTTCTCAGCTGCGCCCCAGGATGTATCGATATCCCAGTCCATAGTCGATTTTAATCGACAGCTGGCTTATGTTCGTGATCAAGTGAGAAGTGAAGCGGACAAGGTCCGATACTTCAATATGCGCATGAAACCCCATATCCGTGAGAGTATGGCTCCGTTCATGTGTACCACCCTGAAGGAATATCAGGACCGAGCTTTAGCCATTGAGATGGCCGTTTCGGTATCGGAATCTGGTTCAGAGAGTAAGAGACAGAAGACCTCGAGTAACTTTTCAAGAGGCCAGAGAAGTGAGATCCGTGAGCCTGTTACTTCACAGTTTCCTTCTGGGAGCACTCCTCGTTTGGTTGACCAGTCTAAGAATCCTACTCACGAGCCGAGTAAGACAAGCGGCGTGAAATTATGTTTCAATTGTAGCCGTGTGGGCCATACTCGTAAGAATTGTCGCTCGCCCCAAGTTAACTGTTTCAAATGTGGACATGTGGGACATCAGGCGGTACACTGCAAGACCGTCGTTGAGATGTTCGGGAGCCGAGATCCCGCCCCTATGCGTGGAGAGATCAGTGGTGCCCAATAGCATAGTTGCGTGTTGTATTTGTGTTGTAATTTGAGTACAGATTGATATTTGTTGTGTGAACTTTTTGGTTTTGTTTGTAGTCTACCCTGATGTTTTATTTTAAGTTTGGGGACGAAACTTATTTTTTTGTGAGATAGAATGTAATATCTAGTACCTTTGTTTTCTGTTATCTTGAATTGTTTGTATTTTGACGTCAGACATTTTCTTGTTGATGAGAATCGGAATGATTTCTATCGTAATACTCTATTTGTTTCTATCGCATAGCCGTTTTAGTCGGGTGCAACTTGTTGTCGCGTACGTTTCTTTGACTAAATGTGTGCATATGATGTGGTATGTGATGCGTCGTTAATTGCTCGTTATTGTTTTGAATCATTGTCGGTGGCGTTGTGTTGGTCGTCGTGGAGCGTGTATTCACGTCGTATGTCTCCTTGCGTTTCTTGCAGCGTTTCGCCGTTGGGCGCGAGTTTTCGGTTTTTGTGTATCTCGTCGAGTTGTCCTGGCAGGGATATCGCTTCTCCCTACTTGTTTTAAGTTTCGGGACGAAACTTCTTTTAAGGGGGGTAGAATGTAATACCCGTAATTTCGATTTCTGGTAATTTCTTTTTTTTCGGCGAATGTCCGTTTTGACGACTCGATCATGACCGTTCCATCATTCTGAGAATGATTAATTCTGCACTTTTCGACATCCGAGTTCGTTTCGGTGCTGCTTTGTTGAGTTCCGTACTTTTTGGCGACTTTTCCGCGCTTGAGTTCGGTTCTTGCGAATCTCATTCGAAACTGTCGTTTGGGGTTTTTCGTAAGTTCATTTAACGTTGTTATACGTGTTGTGATATTCGGTTTGATTATTCGTTGTCGTATGGTGATTTTCGGGCATTTGGGCCATTTTCGTGATTTCCCAAAGTTTGGGGTAATTACCTTCCGTTGTCGAATTTCGAGCCTTCGGGTGGTCGGAATCGTGTGTTCTACTAGCTCTTAGATTCGTCTTTGCGAGTACTTCGTAACCGTATCTTCGGTTCGTATTCAGGTTCGGGTTTCGGTGTCGTTTTGTTGAGTTCAGGGTTACTAAACGACTTTTCTAAGTATGAGTTCGGTTTTTTAAAAATCACCATAAATTCTTGGAAACTCCAAAAATTCTGAATCATTTCAATATTATAAATCATCAAGTTAGCTTTCCAATGGTTCAAACGGTGAGTCAATCGGAGTCCGGACGAAGGAGTTATGGTCGAAATAGCTAAGACTGCACGATGTGCCTTTTTGGTGTTGGAGTGGATCACTGCAGCCGCGGCACACTTCGGCCGCGGCCGCGCACTAAGCCGCTGGGCAGTTTTTTTGGCCGTGGGGCCGCGGCACACTTGTCTCAGGCCGCGGCACACAAAGCGAATCGCCTATTTAATGGCCCGACCGAGTCATCCGGCCATTTCTCATTTTTTCCTTCGTTCCTTCGCGATTTCTTCAGCATAAGTGGATGGATTTGAGTAAGAGAATCATAGAACAACACGTTTTGGAAGTTTGATTCATGGATTAACATCATCTTCCACCCGGATCAAAGGTAAGAACACCTAAACTCTTGGTTTTGGGAATTTTTGAGGTTTCTTTATGTTTTGGCCGATTTGATTCGTTTTAGTTTAGATTATTGTTAGAACATGGTTGTATACTCGAAATCATTCATTACCCCGAAGTTTTGTGGAATGAATTTGAGTATTACCTTGAATAATCGATTGAATTGGACTATGCCCTCAAGGTGTCCGATCAAATGCTTCAATGAGTAGAACTTGGGAAGTTCCATACGTTTTCGTAGAATTGTGATTGAATTGATATCGTTGTGACTTAGGAACGAATTCTTGTGAAGAACTCGAGTCGGAACCCTTCCGTTCGTTGCCTTCTTTGGGATCCGAGCTTCCCGGTCGAACCGTGTTCTTCGGAGCATTCGGTAGCGGTTAGTAAGGCAAGTATCTTACTATACGACTTGTATCTTGCGACTAGTAATCACGTATGATATTTATGATGATTTTGCTTGCCTTCGTAAATATGTTCTGTTTGAATCGGTTGTGTATTCCGTAATTTGAAGGCTTTGTGATAATAGTGCTATGTTGGTACACATGTTAGGTGTTGTGCCATTTGTGCAGGATTGCGACGTACATATGGATGGTTGTGCACTTGGTTGTGCAATGTATCGTGTACCAAACGTGTGATATGTTGATTGATGATAGTTTTTTTTGAGAGTATTGAGATTGTGTTATGTGCGTATGATGTACGATTTTGTGGTGATCAACGTGATTGACTAACTGTGCTCATTATCGCATGTAATGTGAATGTGAATGTGGTGTGCTGGAACGCTAAGTTCACTCGTGCGGGTTCGACGGGGCCTACGAGGATTCATGGCACAGGTCCATGGGATCAGAACTTAGTGTGTGGTGCTGAGGTCCAATCATGCGGGTCTGACGAGGCCTACGATGATCATGGCACAGGTCCATGGGATCAGGACACAGTATGTCCAACCGTGCGGGCTCGACGGGGCTTACGGTGACACGTGGCAGTGGACTACGGTGTCGGGACTCATTGTTGTGATTGTTGCGTTTGCTCAATCCGTGTGGGCTGTTGAACCTATGGAGACTCGTGGCAAGCGATCACGGAGTCATGAGCATGATTGATTGTTGTGATTGTTGTGTTTGCTCAATCCGTGTGGGTTGTTGAACCTACGGAGACTCGTGGCAAGCGATCACGGAGTCATGATCATGATTGATTGTTGTGATTGTTGTGATTGGTTATGTCCGTGCGGGTTATTGAACCTACGGAGACACGTGACAGGGGATCACGGTGTCATGAATCATGTTTTGTAAATCAAACTCTTTGTAAGAAAGTTTTAAGAAAAGAATGTTGGGCCGAGCCCCATGAGATTTATGGAGATGTTTTCGTACCGTAAATTGTTGAAATACAATTTTGAGATTTGGGTTAAGACCCTAAGATTTTCGAAAGGTTTTGAAATTCTAAAAATTCCCGAGATGATAATCTTATCTTCGAATGCTTCATAGCTTGTATTTCCTTGTGAAAATCTCCCGGGGATATTTTGATACTTGATCGTTATATTTGATTCACTATTATTACTTGCTTGTTATATTTCGTATGATTTGATACTTGCACTAGTAAAACAAAGGAGTTTACTAACCCCGAGTAATCGGGGTGAATGTCTGCTTTTGCGTCCGTGTACATGCGCATTTAGGGAGCAACACAAGATTGGCACAAGAGGATGACGAGCGATACTAATCAAGAGTCGAGTTGGTAGAGTTTGGTTGTATTATTAGAGTTGATTCGGTCTTCCGTCAGATTGTGTTTCACCCCTGTGTGGGTAATGTTGTTAGTCGATTGTTGATAGAGTTGTGTGACCTCATCGGTCCGTGTGTTTATGTGTAAGTGACTTTAACGGTCTGTATTATTATATTGTTTGACCCTGGCCGGGCAAGCATTTGGTTGTTTATGGATGTTTAGCCTGGTAGATCCTTGTGGAAAGGGTCTACGGCGTGTAAGATTCCCATGCGGTTTTGGGAGTGTTACATAAGACAACTAAGAAAATTTGGGATAAACTCAAGATTATATGTGAAGGCACCGAGCTTTCCAAAGGAAATAAAATTTTGAAAGTGACTCAAGAATTTGAGTCCTTTAAAAGGAATCTTCTGAAACTCTTGAGGATCTTGACCTTAGATTCACTTAGTCGTTGAACTTGAAGCTTTAGGCAAGGTGTACTCCCAAACGGACAAAAATATTAAAATCTTTAGATCATTCCTGCCCCATGGGACATTAAGACCACAGCTATATGTGTGTCCTAAAACCTAAATGATGTATCTACTTTTGATCTATTTTATGACTTAAACGCTTTTGAGTATGACATAGACATGAGGGAAAATACGGAATAATCACTATCCAAGAATACAACATTAGTTGTTTTATCCAACACGAAGCACAATCCGGCTCCTAGGACATCCAGAGCTACATGATATGATAATGATGAACTGTCACAATCTGAGATCGCTCTGCTTATGCAAAAAAATTGGAAGTTCCTAAAGAAATCCGAAAAGGCTCCCTACCAGCTAAAATTCTCAATTAAGGTGATTACAAAGTCATCATCGTGTATTCACCACCTATAGGAGATTCTAACATGTGTCAAAACTGTATGAAGTCAGGACATTATGCCAACAAGTGTCCACATCCCAAGGTCCACAAGCTACTTAAAGATGAGGGACAGGAAATAGATGAGAAACAAAACATAATGCAAATTAAGCTGAGGTAATGAGGTAAGCTCAATCTCCTGTAACGTAATGCCAATGAGGAATAAGACGACAATAGAGATTATGAGGTAAGCTCAATCTCCTGTAACGTTCATCATCCTGTAGGCACTTCTCACACGTTTGAGAAAATGATGAATGAATTCAAAACCACTCAAAAAGCCCACGATGACTTGAAATAGGAAAACTTATAACTCTCACTTTCAAATATAGAGCTTAAGGATGAAACGACTTGCTAAAAATCAATTTTGGGAACATGTCGTTGAATTGCAAAAATAGCAAAGTTGAAAACCTAAACTCGCGGAGAGCAATCTTCAACTTAATGTCGAAGTGAGTGAGGTAAAAACTCATAATTGAAATAAGACAACCAATTACGATCTATTGGAAACAAAAATATAGCTCCTCGAGAAACGAGTAAGAGAAGTCGATATCATCCTTGATAAATCTTCCAAGAGGATGGAGGATATCCTAAGTAAAGACCAACACATCATGATAAATATGGCCTGGGATACAGATCATTCTCTAACTGGAAATGAAAGTCCAATCCAGTCGTTGTCAAAGGGGTTGAACGTACATCTAGCCCCAAGTCCTAGGAGATATCGAGGTCTGCTCCTATAGCAAAAGACAAAGACAAAGCTACATCCATGCTATCTATACAGCAAACAATGGATGTTGTCCCGCCACCAAGTTCTTATCACAGTGAGCGGACAATACAGCCTTACAGATTGGTGAAAAAAATATGTGGTGCCCAACATCAATAGTATGCTACACCCCATACCAACAGCATCACGGACAACAATAGAGAAATGCTACACCTTGGCAGAATTGGCAAAATTGGACAAGGTATACAACACCTCAATATTGGGTACATGAACTCAAGCGCATGTCACATAAGCAAGTTGCTGCTAAGTATCATCAGCAAGTGCTCTGGAAAACCAACTGGAGACCCAAGAGGCAATCTCAGAAGCAAAGAGAAATGGTTCCTCCCTTGAGACAGCAACCTTATAGGAACCATAATTCTCAGTTTTACATTCATAACTACCATGCATACAGTGAGTATGTTACTTCCACATGAATACCTCACAACAAAGGACCTAAGAAGTCCTACAGTAAACTAATTACTGTGAGGCAAGTCTGGGTGCTTAAAGGAACCACTAACAAAGGACCCACCAAACAACGGGTATATAAGTCTACTTAATTATCTATAGCATATTAGGGAGGAGTACATCTGGTAATTCAACAGTGGATATCTCGACACATGACAAAAGATACCAACAAGCTAATAGATTATATAGAGGGATATGGTCCAAAGGTCAGATCCGGTGATAAATTCAAATGATGAACAAGAGGGAGGGGAACTCTGCTTGTTGGGAATTTCAAAATTACCGATATATCCTTCGTAGAAGGAAGTATAACCTTTTAATATTATTCAATTTTATGACAAACAATTTTCAGTCAAGTTCTTCCAAGGCAATTGTAGGGTGGAGGACATCAAGACCAAGCAAGTTGT
Organism: Orobanche coerulescens; assembly: GCA_033398695.1. Taxonomy (NCBI): domain Eukaryota; kingdom Viridiplantae; phylum Streptophyta; class Magnoliopsida; order Lamiales; family Orobanchaceae; genus Orobanche; species Orobanche coerulescens. The sequence goes on along the minus strand of CM065815.1, from coordinate 114,500,688 downwards.
CCTCACAGAAACCTAGTTAGGTAACATGTATATTGTAGATTGTATTCCTACATGTCCTGTAATTCCTTATTTCATTGCCGAAGGTACATCAGATCAAAGTTGGTCGTGGCATAAAAGGATGGCACATGTCAACTTCAAGACCATAAACAAGCTAACAAGAAAAAGATTGGATAGAAATCGCCAGATATTACATATCAAAATAACAACATTTGACGACCTTGACAGAAAGGCAAATAAGTCAAATCGTCCCTGAAGAGCAAGTCATTCTTATCAACCCATAAGGTCTTGGTTTTATTACATATGGACCTACATGGCCATGTGGACCCTATAAGCTTGGGAGGTACGAAATACTATTTAGTTATTATTGATGATTTCTCCAGGTACACTTAGATAATCTTATCGAAAAAGAAGAATGAGACGGTAACAAACTTGTCGGAGCACCTAAGGAAGTTGCAGAAGAAAAAAATGAGGCACATAATTTACAAACCACTTTATAGATCAATCCTATGTGGACAATGACATACAACACGATCATTCAGCAGCCTGGACCCCACAACAAAATGGTATTTCTGAGCAAAAGAATGACGCTGAAGGAAGCCACCAGAATGATGATTGTCAAAAGCAAGTTACCACAACAATTCTAGGGTGAAGCAACAAATACAACATGTTATACATAAAACTGTTGTCTCATCAATAAACACCTATACACAACTCCGTATGAGGTATGGGATAATAGAACTCCTATTGTTGCATATTTCTATATTTTTGGTTGCAGGTGCTATGTGCTAAACAATGAGAAGGATCCGCTCAAGACCTTCGACGGGAAGTCCTATGAAGGAGTATTTTTTGGTTACTATAATGTTAGTAAGGCTTACATGATCTTTGGTAAGAGTAAACTGACCATTGAGGAGTCATGTCCATGTAGTGTTTGATGAGCCACATTGTGTTCCTATAAGAATAGATGGAATAATTCAAGAGTTCAAATCATAACCATAGAAAAAAAACCACAGGCTCAGAGGGAACCTGTCACCTCATTACAAATTAATCCTGCAGGTGTAACAATTGAAGAATAAGCTATAGAAGTTGAGACTGAGTCTACAACCCAACATGATGCAACAAGAAATGCAAACATGGAACCTGATAAGAGATGGATAAGAGACCACCCACAGGAACTAGTAACCGTTGATATTGATGCTAGAGTTACCACCAGAAGGAGAGCACAGATAAGTACACAAAGAGTACTGTGAGCTCAGGAAGAAACAGAGCTAGAACCAGATATGACAGCTATGTGCACCATGATTATTTTCCTAGCACAATGCAAAAAAAATTATACGGACGAAGCTCTTGCTAACTTCTATTGGATAACCTCTATGAAAGAAGAGCTAAATAGTTTAGAAAGGAACAATATTTGGTACTTTGTTCCTAGACCAACCCATCAAGCTATCATTAAGACAAAATGTGTGTTTCGAAATAAGAATGATGATAATGGATTAGTTATAAGGAACAAGTCCAGACTAGTCGTAAACGTCTACCGACATGAGGAAGGAATTGATTATGGTGAAGCATTTGGTCATGTAGTTAGACTAGAGGCGATGGGGATATTACTTGCACTTGTAGTTCATAAGAAGTCCATTCTTTATCAAATGGAAGTTAAAACCGCACTTTTTGAATGAAGATCTACCCAAAGAAGTGTACATCGAGCAACCTTCAGGGTTTGTCAGCACAAAGAATGGTGATCTAATCTACAGGCTAAGGAAAGTCGTGTACTGACCTGAGTAGGCTCCAAGAGCATGGTATGAGACCCTTTCGATGTATCTCATCAATTGTGGATCCAAGAAGGGTGTTGTCAACAAGATTCTATTTAAAATACATGAATGTAATGATCTTTTAATGGTATAAATCTATGTTGATGATAGTATTTTTGGTTCAACTAACCAAGATTTATGCAAGAGTCTCTCATCTTATGCAAAGTAAATTTGAAATGAGTATTATTGGAGAATTTAGTTATCTTCATCAACCAGGAGAAGTACAGCAATGACTTTCTCACCAAGTTCGGGATGAATTCCCTAAAGACCAAGTCAACTCCAATGAGCATTCCACACAGATAGGCACTGAACGAAGGTGGAAATCCAGTAGACCAATCACTCTACGTGAAGCTTATAGGATCACTCTTGTACCTAACAGCGAGCAGGCCCAATATCTAATTTGCAATAGGAGTGTGTGCATGATATCAAGTAGCACTAAAAGAGTAACACTTCACTATAGCCAAGCGAATCCTTAAGTATGTCAAAGGAACAATTAATGTTATTTTGTGCTATGCTAAGGAATGAGGATTTCATGTTGTAGCCTACATCGATCTGAATCTCTGAGGCTAGAAGCTGCATATGAAGAGTACAAGTGAAACTTGTCACTTTCATGGACCAAGAATTGTGTCCTGATTCAGTAAGAAGCAATTGACTAACTCACATTCTCTAGCTGAGTCAAAGTATTATGCTATTGGAAGTTATTGTATGTAGATTCTATGGATGCAACAACAGTTGCAGGACTACGACATCAAGGAGAAAGAGACTCGAATCATGTGTGGTAGTATGAGTGCAATAATAATCACGCAAAATTCTATATTGCACTCAAGGATTAAACATACTCTATGAAGAGTAATATCCTCAGAAGTTAAGTGGAAAACAAGGATGTACGGATCGAGAAGTTTCATGCCCACATACAAATTGTGGACATCTACACCAAGCCTCTCGGTGCAGAAAAGCCTTGCATGCTCCATCAAGAATTAGGAATGCTACAACTTGATTAAATCCGTGTATGTTTTTATATTAACACTCATTAATTGAGGGGTACATTGTAAGACTCATGGATACAATATTCGTACTTATTATTGTACGTACAGACTATCAAGTCAACTGTTTAATGTAGGTAGAATAGGATCCAGTATCCTTCCTACAGCTGTAATATACATTAATTAAGGGTGAATACTATAGGACCCTTGAATCATAGTGCTAATCGCCAATCTGTAAGAATTGAATCATGTATGTACCAATTAAGGGTGAAAACTGTATTTTCGAGGATTTAAGAAACATATTGTAAGATTTCATTTAACCGTTTAGTCATATCTAATTACATAGACTTCTCTTTTAAACTGCTTTATAACCATGTACATCGCCTGAATTTAAAAAGCACGAGTATTTACACTGAAACGACACATGGACTTTAAAGACTTGAAACCCGCAATCTTAAACTTTAAACCATTACTCGTGCATAATGGAGGCAGTAATGTGTCAGAGTATGGACCATAATCAATTTTCAAAACCGATGGATTAGACATACCAGTTACATCCCGATTCATCTTCTATGTTCATTCAAAAACCTTTCCCATATCGTAAATATGATCGTCCACTCTAACCTACTCCCCCAACACCTATAAATGGTCAGCCTCATTGAGATAATGTCTCATTGCTGCATTCAAGCAATAGTAAGAGACTATAGCATACAGTGCAAACACTTAGCAATTTTCTGCAACTTCTACTTTCTTCGAACTTCATTTCAATGGTGTGTTCTCAAACCACCTCTTCTCAAACTCTGAGGAAGAAGACTCCTTAATCATTGATGATAGAATTTTTTTTCCAGGCAGTCCTTCAAGAGAGGATTTGATCTGAATCTGAGGATATAAGGTTGATGAACATTGTCGTCACCAATGTGAAACAACGAAGCCTCTATAGGATGGGAAACATGTATGCTACGAACTACGATGAATGTATCGTAGAGGAATTTTATCTTGATGTGTCGTCTGATTTTTCTAATTCAAAGAAGGACACACCTTTAACTGCTATTGTCAGCATAATGTAGGAGAAGGAAATCATGACCGACACATCTCTTCTGGAACAGCTGTATAAGTTACCAAATGATGGTCTCACCATTAAAGATCTGTAGGCTTTTGGTGACAATATGGTTGACCAGTACATGAATCATTTCACTGGGAACCCTCTGGATGACAACCCTCATCTCTCTTCCACAATAAGTGTAAAACCCCCTAAATTCGATAACTTATCACATGTACAATGTATCAAATCATGATGTAATTTAATAATAGTTATTTTATGACATGATATAACTTACATCTATTTTATTTTATTTCACTCTTTGACTTTGTAATTTACTTAATAAACCAAAGAAGAAAAATTAAAATAGTGTGTTGATTCACCTATTGGGCTAATTGTCAACACCTAACTACATGTGGACTCACTAATGGACTCAACCCAACTCATTAAAAATCATAAGACTTGAAGTTACACTTCAAAGTCCAACCCAACTAATTAAATCCTTTACCATTTTGATTATACACTTAATTTAACAAAAAAAATAATAAATATATATATACATATGGGCGGCCATGAGGGAGTAGAAGAGTGGAGCTCTAGATTCTTCACTCATCACATGCAAGACTTGCATGAAACATCTTGACACATGTAACAAGTCTTCTACACATTACTCTTCCCAAACCCTCATAACACCACCATTAAATACTACATACTAACCTAGCCCTCTACACTTAAACCAACAACCAAAAAATCTGTAATTTGAGAGTCTAAAAGAGAGAGAGGGCCGAACCAAGAGGAAGAAGAAGGAGGAGGAAGAAAATTTTCAACAAGAAATAGGTAATCTCATCCCTTATAACTATTTCCATAAATTCTTATAAAATCCTCCATAATCTAACCTCAATCTTAATACATGCAAACATAATTCTCACCTTAGGGGTGCATTTGGATCGGCCAAACCATATAGTAGTAGAGGGGAAGTCGTTTTCCAACTTTTAAGACTTAGAACCGACGATATCCGGCTAAATCGAGGTGGGTGAAAACTCTTTCAAACTTTAAAGTAGAAATCTATTCTTTTTCTTGTGATGCATGTGTTAAATCTGAAGTATTTCAAGATTCTTTTGATATGATATATGTTAAAATCTTCAGGTTATAATTTCATGTTATGATTTTATGTATAACTATGTGAAATTCGTTTTTCTTAAACATAATCATCGGATATTATGAAAAATATGAAAGTATGTACTAATCTGAAATTCTTGTATAAATGCATGTTTTTAAAGATGAATGTTATGGTTATAACCACATGCAATATGATTTATTGAATTTAAACGACAACCGATTTGGTAGTCGGGTGCCGATTTTGTGATAACTTGAAAGTTATATATTTTCTTCTATATGTCGTTGAAAGCCTACCAAAATGTGAAATTTTATGTTATATGATTATGCTATGATATATGGATAATTTATTTGTGGTCAAAAAGGGACTTGAAACGAGTAAACGGAGCTTTTGGGCATAAATTGTAATTTTTTAAAGTTTGAGGACTAAACTGAAAATTTCGAAAATACAACATTCCGGACCTTGGACAGTACATATTATACCCCGTATAGGCTGTCCATTAAGTTTCAAGCGATTCGGAGTTCGACATCTAAACTTAATAGTCCAAATCGCAAATTTTAAATAATTTCGGGGTCAAATTGCAAGAATTCCAAACTTCAGGACCAGGTCCGAAATTTTCTGGAAATTTTCACAAATCTGTAATTCCAGGTTCATCATAAGTCATCTCGTAAAATTTCGTTAAATTCCGAGCTAAATTCTTAGCCCTATATGCCTCGGAACGATTTCCTTAAGTTTTGGGGCAATATCGCAATTTCTGGAAATTTCAGTCCCGAAACTGGAAATTTTTGAATTTTCATTAAATATGGAGTCGAGGAATTATTTTTGGCTTCCTCATAAACTTTCATAACCATCCGATTTCGTTTCATACTCTAACGCTTAGGTTTGAACCTAAGGGCAAAAACGTCCTTTCAAACTATTTACGAAACTCTCGTTTCGTTTCGTCGAACCTACCCATTTAATATATCTGATCTGAACCCATCAGACCGTTAATAAATTATTGAGAATATTTTCGAGTCTATATACAAGTCCTATTCCGCATTACCGGGCCACAAATAAAATTAACTATATTCCATACTTAATCAAAAGACACTATTAACCTCAGTGAACGAACGTTTACGTGATACTTGTGAAATGTGTCAAATTGATAACTGTGTCTGTCTGGGAACTAAGTGATATACAAACAAAGTGCCACGGACGGGTCCGCCTCTAACTCTATCGGAACAAAGTGCCACGTCGACGGACAGGGGCCACCTCTTGAGTCCATATGAAACAGAGTGCCGACCTACAATCTGGGGGCCACCTCTTGAGCTGTAGGAGCCACCTCTAGAGTCCCAAATCGTGTCGGGACGGTCGAGTCTTGGATCGAGCAGCGCGGCTGCGGTTCATGAACAAGGCTACCGTTGTTTCCTATTCCCATAACCGAGGAACGGAGTGTTTCGAGGGACCTGGGTCGTAGACTTGGGATATAATCGGGATTATGGTGTGATCCGGGTATTGACCCACAACTAAGGACATACCGAGCCCAGATAAGAGATAAGGAAGCACACGCTAAGTGTGAGAGCGAAGGCTCAGCATCTTGGGGCGACGGTCCAAATCTTGGGGCGACGGCCTATCTTGCTAGGAGTGATAAGGAGAGTTTAAAATCCAAAGTCCACATCGGCAGGCTTCGAAACTGAATTGACTGATCGACTGATTGACTGACTGCTTGACTTGATATCCGTCCATGGGGACTGGATTATAATATTACAACTACACAATGATTATTGTTTATAAAATTTCGACATAATTGTAATTGTTCTCATTTTTTTTATAATTGATAAAATCATGCATCACTTTAAAATTTTCAAAGGAAAGAGCCACACTCGCACACGATCACCCACTCACTGGGACCTTTTGTCTCACCCCACCGTTTTCCCTTTTAAACCAGAGAATGAGCAAACAGCAGAGGACGAAGAAGGCATCGTGGAAGAGGCCGAATAGAAGGATGCCTTCAAGATTTAGGACTTCTGTTCTTAGAATTTTTGTTGTTATCCCAACTTGTAATAGTTAGTTATGCTTCGTACTTAATTCGTTTGGTATTTTCCGCTGCAAACTTATGAACAGTGTAATTTTGATTATCAGCTTTGTCACAGTGTATCTTAGTACATCGGGCTAAGATGTTTGTTTTAAAATATTATCAAATCGTTATTTTGCTTCCGATATTTATTATCACATTTTGATTGATTGATCGACCGATGCGTCGTGCCCTCGTCCTTCCCGATGTTGGGGGCGTGACAGGAGTGGTATCGGAGCCCGCTTTGTGAGAAGGACACTTACAACGGGCTAACCAGGATTAGATTCTTCGGGCATAGATGGAAATTCCACCTAGGACGAAGTGAACCATAGGATTGAGACGTAATGTAGATTTCTCGAGTCAATTCTCATTAAAGATCTCTTTCGATTTATCGCTATTCACTTGGAACATGCATAGTCAAATTCAAAATTCCTAAGTCATTGGCCAAAGTACTTTATTAAGTATCCACGGCATTTCCCCAACTGGATCAATCCTTCTATTGAACTCTTGAAACGGATATAACTTACATCACTTATCCATTTTCTCAAAGTCATGTCACTATTCATTCGAAATTGATGAAGTTCCTTTAAACTCCACTAAACTTCATTGTCTTCTTAAAGACGGAGTATTATTGTTCCTTTGTCGTTAGTATCATATAAGCATACTTGTTGAATCATTAAGTTCACTGCCTTAATGATTATTCATACTCAATTATTCACTTAAATCTACATGACAACACATAATACTAATAATTCCACATAAGACCGAAAATCGTCACACATTCCCCTAACTTATAATAGATGGCTGACCGAATATGCGGGCGTCCACGTGTGAACCGTGATGAACTCTTAAAACCGTTAGCATTTCATAGGTTACTAATTCCTCAAAAACATCTTCATAAAATCACGCCCTCGCATGAATTGTGAAGAGCAGCATCAACGCGATGATCGCTCATGCTCTCCTCTACGAGGAGGAAATGGGAACGATGCCATGACCCAAGCTCTCACTCAACTGACGAACTTCCTACAACAACAGACTGCTAACAACGGGAACCACAATGAAACTCATGATCGTACCCTGGAAAGATTCTTACGTTTCAACCCGCTGACCTTTGACGGAGAACCCGACGATATCAAAGTTGAACTCTGGATAGAGAAAACTGAGGGAATTTTCAACGCCCTTCAGTGCACTGATGAACAGCGGATATCACTGGCTGCATTCCGACTCGAGGCCGCAGCTCATGACTGGTGGAGGAATGTCAACGAACGCTGGACGAGAGAAAACCGTGTCAAGACTTGGGCTAACTTCCTGACCGACTTTCGAACTCAATACGTGTCAGCAGCAGCCAGAGAGGCTAAACGAGACGAATTCTACCACTTGAAGCAAGGAACCATGACAGTCGCTCAATATGAAGCCCAGTTTAACAGATTGTCTAAATACGCACTGAGATTGGTTACAACTGAAGAGGACAAGCTCTATAAGTTCACTAGAGGACTGAGGCAGTCCCTTCAACATAGTCTTATAACTGTTCAGCTGACGACACTTACTCAAGCAGTAGAAGCCGCCACCCGGATAGAGAGTGCAACTGCGAGGTTAGCTCAACATCAAAGCCGTTTCTCCAACAACGTTAAGAGGCCTGCTACCCGACCAACATCCACGCCACCACAGAAGTTTAAGAGGATGGGAACTCAAGGAAGTTCGAGTGGAACGAAGGCACCAGTTCTCAACAAACCAACAGCGCCTTGCATCCACTGTGGAAGGAAAGGGCATAAATCAGAGTTGTGTTAGAGGAAGCTCGGAAAGTGCCTACGTTGCGGCAGCCAAGATCATCAAATTCGAGAGTGCCCAGATATGAACACCCCGGCAATCAAACCAGCTATTGCAGCCAAACCAGGAAACAACAAAGGGAAAGCCCCAGCTCGAGTATTCGCATTGACTGGTCAGGAGGCACCATAGAACAACGATGTGGTGGAAGGTACGCTCCTGATATCTAATCAACTTGCAAGAATACTTATAGATCCAGGATCATCCCATTCGTTTGTTGCACCGCATTTTTCTAAGAAACTTGATAGGCCGTTAGAATCTTTATCATTATGCCTAGAAGTATCTACCTCGATGGGAGTTAGTCAGCTAGCAGAGAAAGTCCATTCTGCGTGTGATGTGATCATCAGTGGTAACTGTTACTCTGCTGATTTAGTAGTGCTTCCAATATTTGAATATGACGTCATCCTAGGAATGGATTGGCTATCTAAGCACTACGCACAATTGGATTGTCATTCTAAGATAGTTAGGTTTTGCGAACCTAACAAGCCAATTGTGGAACTAATTGGAGACGCTAGAGTCAACCTAGCACCTATAATATCATCTATCAAATCTAGTAAGACAGTTGCCAAAGGGGCGACCTGATTTTTAGCTTTCATCATCAACAAACCCATGAGTAAGTCGGGCATGGAAACTATACGTGTGGTATCCGAAAACCTGATGTATTTCCCGAAGAATTGACCTCCTTACCACCTGACAGAGAAATTGAATTCAATATCGAAATCATGCCTGGGAAGGCACCTATTGCAAAGGCACCATACCGAATGGCACCACTGGAGCTGCAAGAGTTGAAGTTCCAACTGTAGAAGTTACTCGACGTGGGTTTTGTGCAACCTAGTGTATCACCTTGGGGATCTCCAGTATTGTTTGTCAAAAAGAAGGACAAAACATTGAGGCTTTGCATAGATTACCGTGAACTCAACAGCGTTACAATTAAAAATAAGTATCCTCTCCCGAGGATTGATGAGTTGTTTGAACAACTCTAAGGAGCTACGGTGTATTCCAAGTTCGATCTTCAACAAGGATACTACCAGTTAAAGATTAGGAATGAATATGTTCCTAACACTGCGTTCCAAACTAGATACGGCCACTACGAGTTTGTAGTGATGTCTTTTGGACTCACGAATGCTCCTGCGACATTTATGGATTTAATGCACAGAGTATTTCAACCATATCTCGACCAATTCGTAGTAATTTTCATCAATGACATACTAGTGTACTCTAAGTCGGAAAAAGATCACGAGAGACATCTTAGACTAGTGTTGGATACACTAAGGCAGCACAAGTTGTACGCCAAGTACAGCAAGTGTGAATTTTGGTTGAGGGAAGTGGCATTTCTAGGCAATATTATTTCTGGAGAAGGGATTGCAGTTGATCCATCTAAGATAGAAACTATTATGGATTGGAAGAGGCCAGAAAATGTAACTGAGGTCAGAAGTTTTCTTGGACTTGCGGGCTAATACCATAAATTCATCAAAGACTTCTCAAAGATAGCGGGACTCCTCACCCGGCTAACCCAGAAACAAATAAAATTTGAATGGACGGATAAATGCGAGTCAAGTTTCCAGGAACTCAAGAATAGACTTACCACCGCACCTATACTGACACTTCGAGAAGGAACCCAAGGATTTGTCCTATATAGTGACGCCTCAAAGGATGGCCTCGGTGCCGTACTGATGCAGAATGGTAAAGTTATCACATACGCTTCCAGGCAACTCAAGACGCACGAGAAGAATTATCCAACGCACGACCTCGAACTTGCTGCAATAGTATTCGCCTTAAAGAAATGGCGACATCATTTATATGGCGTTAAATTCACCATGTTTACGGATCATAAAAGTCTCAAGTACCTATTTTCTCAAAAGGAACTTAATCTCCGACAGAGAAGATGGGTAGAGCTTTTAGAAGATTACCATTGTGAAATTCAACACCACCCATGGAAAGCGAATGTCGTGGTCGATGCCCTAAGTAGAAAGGCTAGAGTGCCCGACTCATGGTCCGAGAATGGCAAGCTCTCAAGGAACTGAGCTACCTGAAACCCATTCATGAAGGTACTCGTTTAAGTTTCGCCAACCTCACAGTTAAACCAAATCTATTGGACGATATTCGATTAGCCCAAGAGAGAGATCCAAAACTTCAAGAGTTTAAGGACAAGATCGCTAAGGGCGAGAAACCCGAGTTTACAATTACCAAGGATAGAATTGTAAGGTTCAAGGGACGATTATGCATACCTCACGACGGGGAGCTCAAAAGATGAATTCTCGAGGAAGCTCATTGCTCAAGATATACGATACACCCAGGAGGTAACAAGATGTACCGGGACTTGAAGAAACACTTTTGGTGGGTAAACATGAATAACCAAGTGGCAGAATTCGTGGCACGATGCCTCACATGTCAGAGAGTCAAAGCTGAGCATCAGCGACCCTCAGGACTACTACAGCCACTAGAAGTCCCTGAATGGAAATGGGAAATGGTAACCATGGATTTTATCACGGATTTGCCGACCACAAGAGGAGGTTATAACACCATTTGGGTGATCGTCGACAGACTGACGAAATCATCACATTTCGTGCCGGTTAAAAAAGACGACAGCTTGCAAAAGCTGGCTAGGACTTATATTAGAGAAATCGTTCGACTCCATGGAGTGCCAATAGACATAGTATCGGACAGAGATCCTAGATTCGTATCTCGTTTTCGGAAAGTCTTTCATAAGGAATTAGGAACTTCCTTAAGCTTCAGCACAAGTGCGCATCACCAGACCGACGGGCAATCTGAACGAACCATTCAAACCCTTGAAGACATGTTACGAGCTTGTGTACTGGACTTTCAAGGAAATTGGGATCACCACCTGCCATTAGCCAAGTTTGCATACAACAACAGTTTCCAAGCGACAATCGGAATGGAACCTTATTAAGCTCTATATGGGAGGAAGTGTCGATCCCCGCTCCATTGGGAAATTGATGACCATTGGACGCCGAAGACTCAACGATCAGAACCTTCAGCAATAAGCACAGATTTGGTGAAGGAAATCGTAGATAAAGTACGACTAATCAAGGATAGGATCCACACAGCGCAAAGCAGACAGAAGAGTTACGCCGATTAACGTTGGAAGGATCTAGAATTTGAAGCAGGATATCAAGTCTTCCTGAGGTTAACACCGCGGAAAGGTTTGATAGTGTCAAGAAAAGGAGGAAAGCTGAGACCCCGATATGTAGGACCATTCAAAATCACGAAAAGGATCGGACGACTAGCGTACCGATTAGAGCTACCACCCAATCTGTCTGGAATGCACGACGTTTTCCATATTTCGAGATTAAAGAAGTATCATCCAGACCCAACGCACATTCTTACTTCTGACATTCCGCCGATCAAGGATAACTTGTCTTATGAAGAGAAGCCAATCAAGATCCTCGACCAGCAAGTACGCGAATTGAGGAAGAAGCAAATTCCTTTGGTTAAAGTCGTCTGGTCAAATCACAACAGAGAGGAAGATGCGACGTGGGAGGCCAAGGAAGAAATGAAGAAATCTTACCCCGAGTTGTTCAAGTAGGAATTTGGGGACCAAATTCTTCTAAGAAGGGGAGGATGTAAAACCCCCTAAATTCGATAACTTATCACATGTACAATGTATCAAATCATGATGTAATTTAATAATAGTTATTTTATGACATGATATAACCTACATCTATTTTATTTTATTTCACTCTTTGACTTTGTAATTTACTTAATAAACCAAATAATAAAAAATAAAATAGTGTGTTGATTCACCTATTGGGCTAATTGTCAACACCTAACTACATGTGGAATCACTAATGGACTCAACCCAACTCATTAAAAATCATAAGACTTGAAGTTACACTTCAATGTCCAACCCAACTAATTAAATCCTTTACCATTTTAATTATACTCTTAATTTAACAAAAAAAAATAATATATATATATATATATATATATATATATGGGCGGCCATGAGGGAGTAGAAGAGTGGAGCTCTAGATTCTTCACTCATCACATGCAAGACTTGCATGAAACATCTTGACACATGTAACAAGTCTTCTACACATTACTCTTCCCAAACCCTCATAACATCACCATTAAATACAACATACTAACCTAACCCTCTATACTTAAACCAACAACCAAAAAATCTGCAATTTGAGAGCCTAAGATAGAGGGAGGGCCGAACCAAGAGGAAGAGGAAGGAGGAGGAAGAAAATTTTCAACAAGAAATAGGTAATCTCATGCCTTATAACTATTTCCATAAATTCTTATAAAATCCTCCATAATCTAACCTCAATCTTAATACATGCAAACATAATTCTCACGTTAGGGGTGCATGTGGATCGGCCAAACCATATAGTAGTAGAGGAGAAGTCGTTTTCCAACTTTCAAGACTTAGAACCGACGATATCCGGCTAAATCGAGGTGGGTGAAAACTCTTTCAAACTTTAAAGTAGAAATCTATTCTTTTTCTTGTGATGCATGTGTTAAATCTGAAGTATTTTAAGATTCTTTTGATATGATCTATGTTAAAATCTTCATGTTATAATTTCATGTTATGATTTTATGTATAACTATGTGAAATTCGTTTTTCTTAAACATAATCATCGAAAATTATGAAAAATATGAAAGTATGTACTAATCTGAAATTCTTGTATAAATGCATGTTTTTAAAGATGAATGTTATGGTTATAACCACATGCAATATGATTTATTGAATTTAAACGACAACCGATTTGGTAGTCGGGTGCCGATTTTGTGATAATTTAAAAGTTATATGTTTTCTTCTATATGTCGTTGAAACCCTACCAAAATCTGTAATTTTATGTTATATGATTATGCTATGATATATGGATAATTTATTTGCGGCCAAAACGGGACTTGAAACGAGTAAACGGAGGTTTTGGGCATAAATTGTAATTTCTTAAAGTTTGAGGACTAAACTGAAAATTTCGAAAATACAACATTCTGGACCTTGGAAAGTACATATTATACACCTTATAGACTGTCCATAAAGTTTCAATCGATTCGGAGTTCGACATCTAAACTTAATAGTCCAAATCGCAAATTTTAAATAATTTCGGGCTCAAATTGCAAGAATTATAAACTTCTGGACCAGGTTCGAAATTTTCTGGAAATTTTCACAAATCTGTAATTTAAGGTTCATCATAAGTCATCTCGTAAAATTTCGTTAAATTCCGAGCTAAATTCATAGCCCTATATGCCTCGGAACGATTTCCTTAAGTTTTGGGGCAATATCGTAATTTCTGGAAATTTCAGTCCCGGAACTGGAAATTTCCGAATTTTCATTAAATCTGGAGTTGAGGAATTATTTTTGGCTTCCTCATAAAATTTCATAACCATCCGATTTCGTTTCATACTCCAACGCTTAGGTTTGAACCTAAGGGCAAAAATGTCCTTTCAAACTATTTACGAAACTCTCGTTTCGTTTCGTCGAACCTACCCATTTAATATATCTGATCTGAACCCATCAGACCGCTAATAAATTATTGCGAATATTTTCGAGTTTATATACAAGTCCTATTCCGTATTACCGAGCCACAAATAAAATTGACTATATTCCATACTTAATCAAAAGACGCTATTAACCTCATTGACCGAACGTTTACGTGATACTTGTGAAACGCGTCAAATTGATAATTGTGTCTGTTCGGGAACTAAGTGCTATACAAACAAAGTGTCACGGACGGGTCCGCCTCTAACTCTATCGGAACAAAGTGCCACGTCGACGGACGGGGGCCACCTCTTGAGTCCTTATGAAACAGAGTGTCGACCTACAATCTGGGGGACACCTCATGAGCTGTAGGAGCCACCTCTAGAGTCCCAAATCGTGTCGCGACGGTTAGACCGAGTCTTGTATCGAGCAGCGTGGCTGCGGTTCATGAACAAGGCTATCGTTGTTTCCTATTCCCATAACAGAGGAACGGAGTGTTCCGAGGGACCTGGGTCGTAGACTTGGGGTATAATCGCGATTATGGTGTGATCCGGGTATTTACCCACAGCTAAGGAAATACCGAGCCCAGATAAGAGATAAGGAAGCACACGCTAAGTGTGAGAGCGAAGCCTCAGCATCTTGGGGCGACGGTCCAAATCTTGGGGCGACGGCCTATCTTGCTAGGAGTGATAAGGAGAGTTTAGAATCCAAAGTCCACATCGGTAGGATTCGAAACTGAATTGACTGATCGACTGATTGACTGACTGCTTGACTTGATATCCGTCCATGGGGACTGGATAATAATATTACAACTACACAATGATTATTGTTTATAAAATTTCGACATAATTGTAATTGTTCTCATTTTTTTTTATAATTGATAAAATCATGCATCACTTAAAAATTTTCAAAGGAAAGAGCCACACTCGCACACGATTACCCACTCACTGAGACCTTTTGTCTCACCCCACCGTTTTCCTTTTAAACCAGAGAATGAGCAAACAGCAGAGGACGAAGAAGGCTTCGTGGAAGAGGCCGAATAGAAGGATGCCTTCAAGATTTAGGACTTCTGTTCTTAGAATTTCTGTTGTTATCCCAACTTGTAAATAGTTAGTTATGCTTCATACTTAATTCGTTTAGTATTTTCCGCTGCAAACTTATGAACAGTGTAATTTCGATTATCAGCTTTGTCACAGCGTATCTTAGTACATCGGGCTAAGATGTTTGTTTTAAAATATTATCAAATCGTTATTTTGCTTCCGCTATTTATTATCACATTTTGATTGATTGATCGACCGATGCGTCGCGCCCTCGTCCTTCCCGATGTTGGGGGCGTGACAATAAGAACGTTGCACTACCTTACTTTTATTACATAAATTTTGCTCCAGGGTTCTTGAAAAGCAAGACTGGTGCATTTGAGATGTGTACCTGTTTGAGATTTAAGCTAATGACGGCAATTTTGAGTCATCAAAAGGTAAACTGGTGTAAAATCTTGTTCCATAGTTTATATGAGGAGGCTAAGAAACCTGAAACTTTCAGAAAGTCCTTTGGTCTAATTTTGAAATATATTCTCTCTCCAAATGGTGTTAAACAATCTCTCTTTTCTTTTTCATTTTTCATTTTAAAATTAAAGCGGTTGGTTCATTTTTTTTAGTATGTGAGAATGGAGAGAATTAGAGTATGGGGCAGAGGCATCTTGTTTGTCTAGGCCGCGTGCTTCTTAAGAGAAGCAGCAAAGTGTTGATTCTTGATGAAGCAACTGCATCAGTTGACACAACAATAGATAACTTGATTCAGCAAACATTAGGGGAACATTTCTCAGACTCGACAGTGATCATTATTGCACATCGTATTACTTCTATTCTTGATAGTGATATGGTGATACTTTTAAGCAACAGGCTTGTTGAGGAATGTGATTCTCCTTCAAGGTTGCTAGGTAACAAGTCATCATCGTTTGCTAAACTCGTTGCAGAGTATACAGCAAGGTCTATATCCAATGCAGAGGAGAAAGCAACTTAACACCACAACAGCATGGAAGTGGGATTCAAAGTAAAATTGCAATCGACATGAACCTTTTATTTATGTGGGGAGTGAGTGGGGTGGGGTGGGGTTGGGGTTTGGCTTAAATTAAAGAAGCAAACAAGGATAATCAATGTTCTATTGTTGCTGGTTTAATTTCACCCTTGCAAGCATGTTTTCGAAACATTTTGAGTAGCAATGTCATTTATCCACAAATCCGCTAATTTAGGATTATATATATATATATCCATATCATGTTTCATATGCATCCGATTCACATATATGTTGTTGATTTCGATACATAATAATATGTTAGATTTGATCTTAGTATGCTTGTGTAGGATGCAGGTAGAGTAAAAGCTTCCTGGTTTAGTAGTTTCTGTTGGGATTCCGGAAACAAAAACGAATACGCAGTGGAATAATAAAAAGAATCCCAAACAAGATCGATCAAGTAACGTATATATGAAAAGAAAAACGAAGATAAAAGGATTAAGGTCCCATACCCTTGAAGCATTTGATAATATCTTAGTAAGTTGATGATGATCACGCACCCGAGCACGAGCACGAAATTCCTTCGTCCCCAACACCGAAAATATGGTGCCTCTACGTCACCATGCAGCGGAAGTTGCCCGGAAAAATCTACAAGACTCCGTTCTCCAAGAACACGGCTAGGGAAACTCATAGGAATTTTTCTCTCTTTATTTCTTATCTTTTTTCTCACCTCCAAGATGAAGAATTGAACAAGAAAAATTCTTTATCTTGTCAAGATTTATAAGAGATTGTTCTCTTTTAAACGGGTCGAAACCAAGACCATATTTTAACAACGATATTTTCGAACTTCTCGTTTCCGAGAGTAAATGTATTCACTATATATTTCAATTCCTTTTGAGTTTTTGTCAACTAGATTTTCAAAATATTTTCTTTCTCAAGGCATAAGGTATGGTCTATTTCAATATTTTTGCCTTTATTTTGAAGAGTAGAATTTTCGAGTTTTAAAGATTTTATTTTCCTCTTTAATGCCATATTTAATTTAACCATTTCATCATATTCCATATTTAAGGATTCAAACACGCTTAATAGCTCATCGTCATGATTAAATTCTTGTGAATCACAAAAATCAAATGAATCATATTCATCATCATTGAGTTTAGAACTCACCTCGATAAAATTTTCTGAGTCGAGAGCCATGAATGCGAGATTTGTGTCTAGAGATATTTCAATCTCCTCCTCGTCATCACCCCAAGAAGCAATTAGGACTTCCTTCTTTTTTAATCTTTCGATTTGAGGCTTGGAAGTAGATCTTCGGCATTCTTTGGCGTAGTGACCGGCTTGACCACATCTCCGACAATTATTGTCGAACTTCTTTGTAGGAACATAAGCATTTTTCTTTTGTTCCGTCTTACCATCCCGACCAAGGAAGCTCCGCCCTTTTTGAATTAAGTTTTTGTATCTTCTAAAATTCTTGGCGCAGAGAGTGAGTTCCTCGTCATCTTCATCTTCCGGGAATTCTTCCTCAATATCGCTATCAACATTGAACGCGACTACTTTTTCACGAGGCTTTGGTTTAGAGCCTCTCGATTTGAGAACGATCTCATAGTTTATAAGAGACCCGATGAGGGCGCTAAATCCAAGTTTATTGAGATCTTTGGATTCCATGATTGCAGTAATCGTGGAATCCCATCCACGCGGCAATGAGCGAAGAATTTTCTTAGCCTTGTCGCTACTTGATATAGGTCTTCCAAAGGATGCAAGGCCGCTGGTTATAGCCGAAAAGTGATCCAGCATATTAGTGATTGTTTCATCATCCTTCATGGAAAAGAGTTCATAATCATGAAGTAGCATGTTGATCTTGGTCTCCTTGACCTGAGTAGTTCCTTCATGAGTTACCTCAACAATTTTCCAGATTTCTTTCGCGCTTTCGTAAGATGATATTCTGTTAAGTTCTTCAAGATTCAGAGCACAGTATAGGAGTTGAGTAGCACGAGAATGAATGTGCGTGTTCTTCCAATCTTCGTTGTTGAATTCATTGAAGTTTTTCAGCGACCCATCTTCCTTCTTGTCGATTTTTGGACCAAGAACCATGACTTTCCAGATTTCAATGTCGTAAGCTTGAACGAATATAGCCATCTTCTTTTTCCAAGTCATGAAGTTGGAGCCGTCAAATAAAGGAGGACGGTTGAGGGCATTTCCTTTTATTTGACCCAATAGAGCCATTTGTAGATCTTTTTCTCTTAGGTGTTTAAACCTTTAAAAAGAGACCCACTCCGATACAACTGAAAAGATAAATATACCACTAGAAGGGGGGTTGAATAGTGGTATTGCGAATAATTAAACTTTCTCGTGAAGGAAAAATAAATTGTGCAGAAAGTAAAAGACACAAAGATGTATCGTTGTTCCAATGGTTGAATGACCAATGGTAGGATTTTGAATATTTAGCGTGCGCTAACATGTACCAGATAGCGTGCGCTAATAATCTTCAAGTAGCGTGCGTTTGTCTTCATTTTAGCGTGCGTTTACTATTGCTTCTTCTTCAGTCCAGAGCTTACTATCTTGTATATGCTTTCAAGTAACTTGCGCAAGTTGTGTGTGTAGCGTGCGTTAGCTAGTTCACATAGCGTGCGCTAACATATTGGTAGCGTGCGTTACCTGATGCTCCTTTTTAGTCCAAAGCTCACTGTCCTTACTGGCTTGTTTCAACATGCAATCGAAAGCGTGCGTTAGACACCTTGTTGCGTTCGCTAATTTGATCAACTAGCGTGTGCTAATATTTGAAGCTTGCATGCGCTAAAACATCAGGTGAGTTTTCAAGTGCTCTGCATGTGACTTTCTGACGTCAGGTAGCTTTTGCTAGCGTGCGCTATCTCAGATATGTAGTGTGCGCTAGACGTTGAATTTGTCTTCAATGATTCATGCCGTTTAGTTGAATTTTGTTTAATTGTTTTGAAAACGTTCGTCATCAAAATACTTTGTTCAACAAAGATTTCACTTCTTTACCAGGATGAGAACTCACGGTTCTTGCAAAAAAAAGGGAGAGAGAAAACTTCTTTATTTTCTTCATTCTTCATTTCTTAAGGAAACATCAAGAGGGAAGATTTATTTTATACAATTGGAGTGATATATATAAATTAGTGAGTTCTGACTATCTTGTTCTAGCCGTATCTTTGGAAGATAACAAGGTAGGAGTCGTTCTGATCGTTTTCTTCGACGCATGACAAGTAGAGACGCAGTGTTTTCGGCGTTGGATCATCCAAGAGCTTGTTGTGGATTGGATTCATGGGAAGATCACCTAAAGCTTGGGGAATCGCATACGTGGAGTACACCATTTAATCAACGGACTATGAGGGTATGATTTCGAATCTTCCTTTGTTTTGTTTTAATATTCGTATATACATAGCTTGATCGATCCTCTTAAGGGATTCAGATTAAATTAGATTCGTATATTGTTTCCGCTGCGCCTTTGTTTTAGGCACTGAATGTAACACCCCCGAGATATTCAGGGTATATTACAGTGCCGTGGACCCCTACATAGGACCCACCAGGTTAGACACAATTTACCACAGTAAATAAACACATTATCCAATTTAAAAACCAAATCACACGTCCGGTACAACCGGCGGAATAATCCACAATGGCAACATAAATAACTTGACGAATATAAATCTTAATCCGAAGAGAAAAGCCTAAGTACTCGCGAGTACAATCTATAAGTTTCAAAAGTGGACAACAACCATATTGAATGGAATAACAGAAATAAAAGGACTCAACCGCATATGTCAACGACCCTCGCCAACATCCTCGTACTGTCCCATCGCTCGCTCGTCCGGATGATCATAACCTGAAATCCATAAACAAGAATTACCCCACAACGGGTCCCCAGAGGGTTTAGCAATTACGCTAGTACAAGTAATCAAGGTAAACCAATCGCTTACACATTTCATAGTACATGCACCAATATCATTTCAAAACCAAAACCAGACATGTCTTTTCCGGAAACAAACAGTCAAATAATCAATTTGCCTAGGACCAGGACGCCACCATGAATCCCACCCGAGGCCTCTAAGGACCCTCCCGAGCTGGCCACTTTATAAAACAAATCACGCACAGGCATCGCCTAGGACCAGGACGCCACCGTGAATCCCACCCGAAGCCTCTAAGGACCCTCTCGAGCTGGCTAGTGAAACAAACTCGTGAATCCAGAGTGAAGTCATAGATTCCCCCAAGGCCCCATCGGACCCTCCCAGGGTGAGTAAAGCACACACAATATACATTACCATTTCATGTTAAGCATAAAGGTTTCCAAAAATACTTGCCTTGAATTATTGACGATGTAACGAACGGAAGGAAAAACACCGACGAACGCTAGGAAGCAACGGAACCGAACCTAACGATTTGAAGAACACAATCACAACCAACTCTAGACGAATACAGAAATGGAATACACCCGAAAACCCGCCTACGATCCATGTATATTCGTATAAAAATAACAACGAGGGCGGACCACAACCAAACCCTCCCGATTTCGCAAAACCAAGAAAATATATCATGAATCCGTAGGAAAACTAATGATATCAACAAGATTAATCATATTCATCATGGATTAACCAACAAAATGGAATGGATCGGACGAAAATCCCAAAACCCCCAATTTATCCAAAAATAGGGTTCTAAGAGATTTTACCTTGGATTAGGATGAAAGATTCGTGTTGATGTTGATAATATACACCAAGTACTCAAGGAAGTTGATGCTTGAGATGATCGGAGGAAGAAATCGCCAAGAAATCGCCCGGAATCGCCTCAGCCGCGGAGAGAAGGAAGAAATGAAAATAATATGTTCATCTCGGTCAACTCCCTGGTTTATATAGCCAGGGAGTGTTATCGCGCGCTAATCTTCAAAGGTAGAGTGCGCTAACGAAACAAACTCCAGTCTAGTAGCCATATTTCTGGCCGTTAGTGTGCGCTACTCCAAACGTAGCGTGCGCTAATAACCTCTTGGTAGCGCGCGCTATCGACCAATAGCGTGTGCTACCTGGACATCAGCCGAGTCCAGAAGCAACTGTCAGTACACACCTGATCCGGTTAGCGCGCGCTATTGACCAAACGTAGCGTGCGCTAAAGTGTATTGGTAGCGCGCGCTATCGAGCAATAGCGTGCGCTACCTGGGCATCCGTCGAGTCCAGTGGAAAACTACCCAGTACTGGACATTCACACTAGCGCACGCTACCGGGCGTCTCAGCGTACGCTAACCCCCGACATTAGCGTGCGCTAGAATACGTAGCGTACGCTAATCCACCAGTCCAGAGGGCTTGAATCAGCACTGCCACTCCCAGGGCTTGCTCTCTATCGCGCGCTACGAAACAGTCGTAGCGTGCGCTACTAAGGGACATCTAGCGTGCGCTATGCAGAAAAGATAGCGTGCGCTAAGTACGAAATATAAACGGTCCAAAACACCGTAATATGAACGAACATCCAACGGAACATCTCAAAACGTATCACAACGTAGAATGGATCTACGGCAACCCCGAAACGGTGGTTCTGCACAACAATAACGAGAATTAGATCAACAGGTGACTGAAAAGATACACTGAAAGATACACGAGGGTCACTACGACCGAGAAATGCACCAAAAATGAAAATACAAGGGAAAGAAAAATGCGGATATTACATTCTACCCCTCTAAAAATAAGTTTCGTCTCGAAACTTAAGAAACAAACAACTCAGGGTACCTAGCACGCATGCTATCCTCGGTCTCCCAAGTTTCCTCCTCAACACCATGTCTCGACCACTGCACTTTGACCAAAGGGATGGTCTTATGCCTCAGTCGTTTCTCGTGATGCTTCAAAATCTTCAAGGGACGTTCTTCAAAAGTAATATCCTCGGCGACATCAATCTCCCCATAGTCGATGACGTGACTAGGATTCGGGACATATTTCCTCAGTTGGGAAACATGAAAAACGCTATGAACATGACTCAGGGCCGGGGGTAACGCCAAACGGTATGCCAACCCACCGACTCGCTCTAGAATCTCAAAGGGTCCAATAAATCTCGGACTCAACTTCCCCTTTTTCCCGAAATGGAAAACTCCTCTCACCGCCGACACCTTTAGTAGAACGTGGTCTCCCACCTTGAATTCTAAAGGTCGACGACGGACATCGGCATATGACTTCGATCGACTCTGGGAAGTCAACATCCGTTCCCGAATTAATTTTATCTTCCGCCTCGTCTCTAAAATGGCATTCGGCTCGGTTCCAACCAAATCGGACGCCTCGTTCCAACAAATCGGTGATCGACATCGCCGACCATAAAGTGCCTCATACGGTGCCATCCGAATCGACGCGTGCCAACTATTGTTGTACGTGAATTCGATCAATGGCAAATGCTCCTCCCAGTCAGTGCTCCAATCGAGAGCACAAGCACGCAACATATCCTCAAATGTCCGGATAGTGCGTTCCGATTGTCCATCTGACTGGGGATGAAAAGAGGTACTCAAACGCAAATGAGTACCCAACGCCTTATGCACCGCCTGCCAAAAGTGCGATACAAAACGGCCATCACGATCTGAAACAATAGACTTCGGAGTACCGTGAAGTCTCACAATCTGCGCGATAAACACACGAGCTAACTTCTCCGGGCCCCAAGTGTCCTTGATGCCTAGAAAATATGCTGACTTGGTCAGACGATCAACAATCACCCTTACCATATTAATGCCCGACCTCGATCTCGGCAAACTCGTAACGAAATCCATCGATATATCTTTCCATTTCCATTCCGGAATGGGAAGTGACTGCAATAACCCAGCCGGTCGCTGATGCTCGATTTTGACCTGCTGACAAGTCAAACATCTCGCTACAAACTGCGCGACCTCTTCCTTCATATCATTCCACCAGAAATTCCTCCTCAGGTCCTTGTACATCTTACTCGAACCAGGATGAACGGAGTAAGGTGTAGCATGGGCCTCACGCAAAATACTCTGTTTTAGCTCTGGGTCGTTCGGTACACAAAGCCGACTCTGGAATCTCAAAACGCCTTCCTCGTGAATCACAAACCCAGGAGACTTTCCTTTAAGAACGTTCTCTCGGATTTGAGAAATCATCGGATCCTCCAACTGCTTCAGCTTAATTCCATCGATCAAAGGCGATGAAATATATAAAGCACAAAGTTGCCCGACAGTTCCAGGCAACAGAACCTCGACATCTAATTCGATCAAAACTCTCCGAAGCTCAGGCTGAGACGTAAGGATCTCAAGCGTTCGCAACGCAACCGGTTTCCTACTCAAGGCGTCGGCCACGATGTTCGCCTTGCCTGGATGATAAAGGATTTCGAGGTCATAATCCTTAATCAGCTCTAACCACCTCCTCTGCCTCATATTCAACTCCCGCTGAGTAAATATGTATTTCAGACTTTTATGATTGGTAAGAATCTGACATGCAGAGCCGAAAAGATAGTGACGCCAAATCTTGAGCGCAAAAACGATTGCCGCCAACTCCAAATCATGAGTAGGGTAGTTAAGCCCATACGGCCTCAACTGTCTCGACGCATATACAATGGTCTTGCCGTGCTGCATCAATACGCACCCAAGACCCTGACCCAAAGCATCACTGTAAATAGCAAAACCCTCGTTGCCACACGGCAATGCTAAAACCGGGGCTGAAGTCAAACGCCTCTTCAGCTCCTCAAAACTCGACTGTCTCTCGTCATTCCAGACGAACTTCTCGGACTTATGAAGCAACTGTGTAAGCGGCCGAGCCAGTTTCGAGAAACCCTCGACGAACCTACGGTAGTAGCCAGCCAAACCCAAGAAACTACGAACCTCCTTCACATTCGTGGGTGGCGCCCAATCCAACACTGCCTCAATCTTCAGCGGATCCACTCGGACTCCCTCGGCTGAAATCACGTGACCCAAAAATATCACTTCCTTCATCTAGAACTCACATTTCGAGAACTTCGCATAGAGTCGCTCGGTCCTCAAAATGTCTAACACTATCCGCAAATGATGGGCATGCTCACCCTCATTCCTCGAATTGACAAGAATATCGTCAATGAAGACGATGACACACTTATCCAAATACTCAATAAAGACTTTGTTCATCAACTGCATGAACACCTCCGGCGCATTAGTTAACCCGAAAGGCATAACTACGAACTCGTAATGTCCATATCTCGTCCGAAAAGCTGTTCTCGGAACGTCTGACTCCTTCACCCGAAGCTCATAGTACCCCGATCTCAAGTCGATCTTCGAGAATACCGCAGCTCCCTGCAGCTGATCGAACAAGTCATCAATCCTCGGCAGGGGATACTTGTTCTTGATGGTCACCTTGTTTATTTCGCGGTAGTCGATACACAAACGCAGTGAACCATCCTTCTTCCGAACAAACAAAACCGGTGCGCCCCAAGGCGAAGCGCTCGGTCGAATATAACCCGACTCGAGAAGCTCACTCAACTGCTTCTTCAGTTCGGCCATCTCTGAAGGTTCCATGCAATACGGCGCCTTCGAAATCGGACCCGCGCCCGGCTCTAGCTCTATAGCAAACTCAACCTCACGATCCGGTGGCAATCCCGGTAACTCGTCAGGAAATACATCAGGAAACTCACTAATGACTGGAATCGACGAAAGCTCGACTCTACTATCCTCCGCCTTCAAGGCGTAGCACCAATAACCAGTACACCCCTTTCGCAGGAGTCTCATCGCCTTCAAGGCGTTAATAACAAACTTCTGGTTTCTCTTTCGCCCCGCGAAAGAGTGTTCAGTGCCGTCCTCGGCTAGCATGGTAATGATCCTCGTGCGGTAGTTCATGATTGCACCATGCCGCTCGAGCCAATCATCCCCGAGAATCAAATCCTCACCCTCGATACCCACGACAATAAGATTAGAGAGCCAAGCCCTCTCACAAATAAACACAGAACAGTCACGGACCTCTCGATCACCGATAATTCTATCACCGCTAGGAAGTTTAATGATGAAAGGATCACAAGGTAATAAGCAGTCGAGACTCAAACGGCGTACACACTCTAGAGAAATGAATGAATGCGTAGCACCCGAATCAAAAAGCACACTGACAGGATGTGAATGGATATGAACGGTACCTGTCGCCATAGTGGCCGCTGGATCATCGGCCCTTCTCATCTCATAGATACGTGGAGGGGCGGAGCCAACACTGGCAGCTCCCCCTCTAGCGGGCTGACCCCGACCTCTCCCTCGACCGGCACCCGGCGGAGGCTACGGAGCAAAAGAGCCCTGATTCACACTCGGCTCCATAGGTGCTGGAAAAGAAGTCTGAGCACCAAGAAGCCGTCTTGCCCGCTCAAAAAAGGAAGCCTTGTGGCCCGACTGACCACAAGTATGACAAATCATAGGCGGACGAGGACACTCCCGGTTCCGATGGCCCAGCTCGCCACAATTAAAGCATTTGGTATCCCGAACGAAGGCACTGGTAGTACCTCGATAGCCCCCAGAGAAACGAGCCGAATTACCACCAGGAATATTCGCAGACTGAGACTTGTGCTGACCTCCACCCTTGTGACTCAAGAAATTTCCGGTGGATTTCTGTTTCTTACTCTCCCGAACCGCCGCACTGGCCGTCACCGACATATCATAGGCAAGAGCTCGACTCTGATAATCCTTCAGGGTAGTGCAGACAAGTCCAGACATGTAGTCCCGAATCGACAGTTTCATACGTCTGGAGAAATGAAAAATTTTGTCGCTCTCCTCGACAACTTGGGTCTTCACATAACCCAACTCCTTGTTAAAATCGGCAATAGCTTGGGATACGGGAATATCCCGAGGTTGAGCATCATAGAAGACATGGACTCGAGCCTGTCTAACCGGCCATGGGCAATATTCAGTTTCCATCAATTCCTGAAATTCGGCCCACGAAGCAACATGATCTTTGGGTCCAACGGCCTCCCACCAATCCGTGGCGTCCCCAGTGAGAAAATACTGGACAATAGGAACTTTACGGTCCTCGGGACAGTTGGTGGCAACAAAGACTTTGGATATCTCCTTGATCCACCCTTCCCAGACAATCGGTTCAGAGGCTCCCGTGAACTGAGGAGGATGCATCTTGATGACATCCTGGAGCCAACGGTCAGCTCCGTCCCGAGCAGCATGAGCCGGATTCTGGACCGCCTGGGCAATCGCCGCCATCTGGTTTACCATATGTTGCATAACAGCCGCAACACCAAGGTCAGCACCACCTTGAGAAGAAGCATGGCTATATTGGTCACCGGTGCTGCCGGCTCCCGAAGAATGCGACGTGGCCGCCCCACCGGCTGCCCCACATCCTCGGCCGCATCCACGACCACGACCACGTCCACGACCACGGTTTCCTCCGGCATCCATACTGGTGTTAAGAGATATCAGAAGTATATTGATGATGAGTAAGGGAGGAAAAAGTAACTACGATTAAAGAAGCGGAAATACAATGCAAGGAAACAAAGGACCGAATAAGAAAACTTACGAGCAATGGAAGTACCGAGATGCTGGCAGCGGTGTGACAATATGCAAAACAAAACACAACTAGACCCAAATAACCGACAAGCCTAGGTATCCATAAACCTAGTTGCTCCGATACCATTTTCTGTAACACCCCCGATATATTCAGGGTATATTACAGTGCCGTGGACCCCTACATGGGACCCACCAGGCTAGACACAATTTACCATAGTAAATAAACACATTATCCAATTTTAAAACCAAATTACACGTCCGGTACAACCGGCAGAATAATCCACAATGGCAACATAAATAACTTGACGAATATAAATCTTAATCCGAAGAGAAAAGCCTAAGTACTCGCGAGTACAATCTATAAGTTTCAAAAGTGGACAACAACCATATCGAATGGAATAACAGAAATAAAAGGATTCAACCGCATATGTCAACGACCCTGGCCAACATCCTCATACTGTCCCAGCACTCGCTCGTCCGGATGATCATAACCTGAAATCCATAAACAAGAATTTCCCCACAACGGGTCCCCAAAGGGGTTAGCAATTACGCTAGTACAAGTAATCAAGGCAAACCAATCGCTTACACATTTCATAGTACATGCACCAATATCATTTCAAAACCAAAACCAGACATGTCTTTTCCGGAAACAAACAGTCAAATAATAAATTTGCCTAGGACCAGGATGCCACCATGAATCCCACCCGAGGCCTCTAAGGACCCTCCCGAGCTGGCCACTTTATAAAACAAATCAAGCACAGGCATCGCCTAGGACCAGGACGCCACCATGAATCCCACCCGAGGCCTCTAAGGACCCTCCCGAGCTGGCTAGCGAAACAAACTCGTGAATCCAGAGTGAAGTCATAGATTCCCCCAAAGCCCCGTCGTACCCTCCCAGGGTGAGTAAAGCACACACAATATACATTACCATTTCATGTTCAGCATAAAGGTTTCCAAAAATACTTGCCTTGAATTATTGACGACGTAACGAACGGAAGGAAAAACATCGACGAATGCTAGGAACTAACGGAACCGAACCTAACGATTCGAAGAACACAATAACAACCAACTCTAGACGAATACAGAAATGGAATACACCCGAAAACCCGCCTACGATCCATGTATATTCGTATAAAAATAACGAGGGCGGACCACAACCAAACCCTCCCGATTTCGCAAAACCAAGAAAATATGCCATGAATCCGTAGGAAAACTAATGATTTCAACAAGATTAATCATATTCATCATGGATTAACCAACAAAATGGAACGGATCGGACGAAAATCCCAAAACCCCCAATTTATCCAAAAATAGGGTTCTAAGAGATTTTACCTTGGATTAGGATGAAAGATTCGTGTTGATGTTGATAATATACACCAAGTACTCAAGGAAGTTGATGGTTGAGATGATCGGAGGAAGAAATCGCCAAGAAATCGCCCGGAATCGCCTCAGCCGTGGAGAGAAGGAAGAAATGAAAATAATACGTTCATCTCGGTCAACTCCCTGGTTTATATAGCCAGGGAGTGTTAGCGCGCGCTAATCTTCAAAGGTAGCATGCGCTAACGAAACAAACTCGATCCAAGAGCGATTACGGCCGCGTTAGCGTGCGCTACTCCAAACGTAGCGTGCGCTAATAACCTCTCGGTAGCGCGCGCTATCGACCAATAGCGTGCGCTACCTGGACATCAGCCGAGTCCAGAAACAACTGTCAGTACACACCTGATCCGGTTAGCGCGCGCTATTGACCAAACGTAGCGTGCGCTAAAGGGTATTGGTAGTGCGCGCTATCGACCAATAGCGTGCGCTACCTGGGCATCAGTCGAGTCCAGTGGCAAACTGCCCAATACTGGACATTCACATTAGCGCACGCTACCGGGCGTCTCAGCGTGCGCTAACCCCCGAAATTAGCATGCGCTAGACTACGTAGCGTACGCTAATCCACCAGTCCAGAGGGCTGGAATCAGCACTCCCACTCCCAAGGCTTGCTCTCTAGCGCGCGCTACGAAATAGTCGTAGCGTGCGCTACTAAGGGACATCTAGCGTGCGCTATGCAGAAAAGATAGTGTGCGCTAGGTACGAAATATAAACAGTCCAAAACACCATAATATGAACGAACATCCAACGGAACATCTCAAAACGTATCACAATGTAGAATGGATCCATGGCAACCCCGAAACGGTGGTTCCGCACAACAATAACGAGAATCAGATCAACAGGTGACTGAAAAGATACACTGAAAGATACACGAGGGTCACTACGACCGAGAAATGCACCGAAAATGAAAATACAAGGGAAAGAAAAATGCAGATATTACACCGAATCCCAACACAGAACCCGCCTGATATGTCGCCTGATTATATCTCGTTTGTGGTCAAACTTCTCTGATATATTGAGTTGACAAAAACTCATCTGAAGTTATCTCGCCTGATGATTACTTGTCTGAACCTCAACTGCTACACTGTTTAAGTCAAACCTCTCTGTTATTACAGTTGAAAAAAAGTAGCTTGATAATGAACTCGCCTGAAGACTTATCTGATATTTTGGTAGTTCTATACTTAGCCGATTTTCTACTAATTAACTCTTTGATCAAACTTGGCTTATTTAATGGCTCATAGAAGATACTCATTTGGTTCTTCTTTACAATGCCAAGTACTTAGTGCATACATTTGAATGAATCATGAATACAGGGATGACATCATCAAAATCTAACAAGTATTCCTAACAACACACGAGCATTTGGTCGTGTGCATGGTCGTGCGTCTCTGCGGGTATAAATTGGGCTGTCATGTTTTTCACCTCATTTCACCATTTCCTCCTTCTCGCAGTGGACGGACGAGTGAGACTAGGGTTCGCATTCTTAGCCATGTTTGCTCCATTCCAAGGTGTTCTGGAGGGTCTTAGGTGATTCTAACATCATATAATCTGTTGTTCTTCGTCGAATCGAGGTATTTTTCTTGATTTCCTTGAGTTGACCTTTTTGGGGTTTGTTCTTGATTTTGATTCTAGTCCGATTATGATGAATCAATTAATGTTATATTATATTGTTGAACACATCATATGGATTGTATATCCATATTCCGGTTTCATTTAATCCAAATCGTGATTTTAAGGTTCTTGAGGAACCATGAACATTTAATGTTCGATTAAATGTTTCAATGAGTTTCTTTCGGTCGTTGGTTGTGATTTCCATTGTTATTGGTCCTTATCCTCGTAATGATTGTGTTGTCATTGTTTCTTGTGGAGATTGTACGTATTTGGGGCTGTCCGACCGAACTGTATTCGTAGTAGTATTCGGGTGTCGGTTATCGAGGCAAGTATCTTGCTTATAAAATTTGTATCTTGTGACTAGAGATTACGTGTTGGGTCTGTGATGTTTAGTTTACTTTCATAAACATAGTTCATGCGAATTGATTATGAACTACAGTCATGAATGCTTGGTAATGTTGTGTTATTTTGGTATGTTTAATGTTGTTGAACTGTGTTGGATTGTGATAATTGTGTTGGTTTGATTATAGATACGGATGTGTATATTGTTGTGTCTTGATCATGAGATATGTTGATTGTGTGGTGTTGTTGATAATGGTTAGATTGCTGAGACTGCGCTCTGTGTGTTGGATGTGTACAGTTGTGGTAATCAATGTGATTGATTGGCTGTGTATGGATTGGTTGTAATGTGAATGTGAAAGTTATTTGTTGCGATGCTAAGTTTACTCGTGTGGGTTCGACGGGACCTACGAGGATTCAGGGCAATTGATCCTGGGATCAGAACTTAGTGTGCTGAGGTCCAGTCGTGTGGGTCTGACGAGGCCTACGATGATGCATGGCAATCGATCATGGGGTCAGGACACAGTACATTCAACCATGTGGGTCCGACAGGGCCTACGGTGACTCGTGGCAAGCGATCACAGGGTCGAGACCGGTTGTTGTGATTGTTATGTTGGCTCAACCCATGCGGATTGTCGGACCTATGGAGACACGTGACAAGCGATCACGGGGTCACGAACATGATTGATTTATGACTGTTGTGTTTGGTTGAGGCCGTGTGGGTTGCTGAACCTACGGTGACTCGTGAGAGTGGATCACGGAGTCGGGATTGATTGTGACTCTTGTGTTTGGTTAAGAACACGCGGGTTGTTGAACCTACGGTGACTCGTGACAGTGGATTACGGAGTTGAGATTGATATTTGTAATTGTTGTTTTGGGTTAAGACTGTGTGGGTTAATGAACCTACGGTGACTTGTGACAGCAGATCACGGAGTCGAGAACATGTTTTGATGAACAAAGTTTTTGAAAGGAAAGTTTTACGAAAATGGAATGTTTGGGCGGATACCTAAGCGTTTTGTGGAAATGTTTTCGTATTGTAAAACTACTGAGATTTGAAATGAGATTTGGCTTAAGACTAACATTTTGAAATGATTCTTAAAACTTAGGACCCGATGTCCTTGGTTTTGTATTCCTAAAATTCCCGAGATGATGATTCTATTTTCAAATGCTTCAAGTGCTTTGTTTTCTAAACACCAAAACCACTCGGGAATAATTATTGGATGGTTGTCTTTATCTGATTCATGCTTGTTGTTTGCTTGCTACATTGCATATGGTTATGATACTTGTACTGGCAAATTCAAATTGCTAACCCCTTAAATGGGCGAAATGCGTTTCATGCATTTAAGATATGCTTGGTTCGTGGGAGCAGTCACAGGATCGGCATGGAAGATGATGGGATGCGATACTAATGAAGAATTGGGGTGTTCAGTTTGATGTTGTTATATGATTGAATTATTCTCAATCTCGCACTGGGCTTTATCGTTTTTGTATTTGGACCCTTGTGTGGGCATCTGTTGTAAAGAATTTATCTTAGTTGGTTGTTTTATAGTGTTCAGCCTGGTAGATCCTTGTGAAAAGAGTCTACGGCATGTGATATTCCCGGATGTTTATCAGAGTTTAGGTTGTGTAAATATAGGCTGTCGGTTCGAGTTGAGTTGTGTTTTTTCGTGTCATTCGAGTCGTTGGTTGACAAGTTTAATTGTGCAGTCACATCATGTTGGTTGTGATGTCGGTTGAGATTTGTATCATGGGCGACCGTTATGTTTGTGCGGTCTGTGTATGTAAGTCTCCTCTTTTATATCTGGTGTTTAATGACTCTGTTATGTGTGTGCTGTGAGATGGAAACCAGATTGATACTTGTGGTATATTATGTACATAAAGATTGCGATATATTGATGGATTGAATTCCGAGTGATGTAACGTGTTGTGAATTGCTCAACATTAATGTGTTTTAGAAAGTGTGTCGGTGAAAGAGTTTGTGAGAACCGAGACAGGTTATACCGAGTTTTGTCTGAATTTGGTGTTATGAAGTTGTGTTGTTAAAACTAGTAATTTTGAATGTCGGATAAGCATATGTTTGGGAGTCGAATGCTTTTGGTTAATTGTGGTTATTTACTGCAAATGTGTTTTTATTGGTAGTTTTACCCGCTGCATGTGCGTGTCTGTAAATGGTTTCTGAAAATTTCATAGACTTGAGTATATTTGTGGAAAATCAATTTTCAAAATGTTTTTGATGGCGCGGTTAAATGGCGGCTTGGTGTGGATTTTGAAAAGTGGTTTGGATTTTTTGCGAGCTGACCTTGTATTTTCGGATGAGACCTTGCGATGGTATTTGAAAGATATGTTTTGAAGTATCTTGGTCATTTTGTAAAATGTTACCGTCATGGATCTTTTGTCGTGTTTGAGAGGATTTTTGGAAATGATTCTTGACATAATGATTTTGTTTTCAAATGACTCGAGTATACAATTTTAAAAATCTTTCACATCATAAAATACTGGTATTTTAAAACAAAGGGTGATTTTCATTTTCAAGAACAAATAGTGAAAAATGAAAAATCTTACTCGATTTAAATTTAAAAAATTCGAACTTGGAAAATTTTCTAAATTGAGTCCGTTAACGCATGCTAATCATATTTAACAGTGTGTGTTTGATATGGATTTATCACTTAAGGCGATGGCCTAGAGTTGGGACTAAAGAGATTGCGTGTGTGGCCATATTGCTTTAATATACTTGTCATGTTGCCATTCTTGTTAGAGAATTTCGGGTGTACACCTAAATATTGTGATCGCATGGTTTGGTTTGATTGTAGCTTCTATGATGTTATTCCAATGTGGTTGTGGAGCCGTGGAAATGGTTAGTGAGAGTATGAATGGTTTGTCCACCCGGTGATAGTTAGGTGAAACCTCTGGGAGTCGATGCCAAGGGAGCATGGTGGCGGATTACCGTGTGTGTTGCTAATTGTGATGATGTTGCGTGGTAACATGTCATTACCTTGCGTTTTGTTGTTTATGATGATGATACGTGATGACATGGGTATATTGATGATGTTGTTTTCAAGAGAATTTGATATTTCGGAATAATATTTTGCAAATAATTTCAAAACAAGATGGTTACAACCTATGATTTATATTTTAGTCAAACAGACCGAGATATCAAAAGTATTTTCAAATATTATTATGAAAAATCATATGAACTCAAGAATTTTACAATATTATCCTTTTAAAGAATACCTCATGGAATTTTAAAAGAATGTTACCAATGGTTGACCACAATGATGTGTAGTTTGTTACAGCCGTGTTTGTATCGGTAATGGTCGTGAGTTTCCCATTGATATGTTCATGTGTTTCGTTTACAACAGTAAGTTCCATTTGTTGCAGTGGTAGTTCTTGTATTTTTGTAATTATCCGGAGCGGATATTTTGTCGTGCTAATATTTGTTGTCTTACGTAAATATGTTGTTTTGCGATGTTATGTTCCATTGTACCTAGCGGTTGTATGTTCTGTATGTTGAGGAAATGAGGTTATGTTTGTGATCATAGCTATGAGTGTGGTGAGGTGACTCGTTCGTTAACAAGCACCGATCAGCCTAATGCATATGGTTGTGAAGACCAGTCGCATGATCAGAGGCAAGTAGCTGGAGAGAATGTCGATGTTGGTGGAGATCCAGCATTCGAGATGACTCTATCATCGATGGAGCATATGTCCGTGGCAGAGAGATAGAAGAAATTTGGAGATTCATCGAGAGGTAAGGGAACTGGGGTTTCTAAACCTCGACCCTCGCATCGATCATTTGTGGGACCTTCTCCATTGATCGGAGGATCAAAGGGTTCCAAGTCAGTATCATTCACTTTCGGTGGTACGCCGAGATATTTCAACTGTAATGTTACGAGTCACATACGTGCGAACTGTAAGAAACCGCTGGTTAACTGTTTCGAGTGTGGTCGAGTGGGACACCAAGCGTTGCATTGCGAGACCGTTGCTAACATGTTTGGGGACCAGGGATCCACTCATTATCCTGGAGGGCCCAATGGTGCACAGTAATAGCATTTTGTGTTTTATATTGTGATTGTATCTCGTGCGGAGATATAATTTTTGATGTTTAATGTTTGGTGTTTGATGACTGGTGTTTTGGTTTAAATAATTCTATATGGGTTGTTGAACCTACGGAGACACTTGACGGTAGATCACGGACTCACGAGTTTGTTTGATATCTGATGTTTGGCATTGTGATGATTTTCTTTAAGTTTCGGGATGAAACTTATTTTTAGTGGGGGAGTATGTAATACCCGAGATTTTCGTTTCCGTTTGCCTAGAATTATTTTTAGTCTTGTGCCGGTTATTTTGTTTCGATGATGATTATTTAGAATTATCTCTCTGTTGTGTGCGGAATGATGTACCGTGTTGTGGTGTTCGTCGGGTACGACTTGTCATATGCATGTGTGACACGGCATGTTGTATTCTGATTGTCATTTTGCCTCTTAGAATGTGTTGTGGACACATGATATCTCTCCCTTTTGATTTTATTTAGAATTATAGCACACGAGCAAGCCACGAGCAGGAGATCGTGTGCCCAACTCGTGCGGCACCCTAGCGCCGGCCAGTTATCTATGACCAGGGACAGGGACACACGAGCAAGCCACACGAGCAGGTGCTCATGCGTGACAGCAGAAGCTGGACAGTGGCCCAGCGCACTACTAAACGCACGAGCATTTGGTCGTGTGTGTGGTCGTGCGTCTCTGCGGGTATAAATGGGACAATCGCGTTTTTTCACCTCATTTCACCATTTCTTCCTTTCTTCTCGTGGTGGATGGATGGGTGAGACTAGGGTTAGGATTCTTGGCCAATTTTGCTCCATTACAAGTTGTTGTGGAGGGTCTTAGGTGATTATAACATCATATAATCCGCCGTTCTTCATCGGACCGAGGTACTTTTCTTGATTTCCTTGAGTTGACCTTTTTGGGGTTTGTTCTTGATTTTTATTCTAGTCTGATTATGATGAATCAAATCATGTTATATGATGTTGTTGAACACATCTTATGGATTATATATCCATATTTCGGTTTTATTTAATCTGAATCGTGATTTAGGGTTCTTGAGGAACCATAAACATTTAATGTTCGATTAAATGTTTCAATGAGTTTCTTTCGGTCGTTGGTTGTGATTTCCATTGTTATTGGTCCTTGTACTCGTAATTATTGTGTTGTCATTATTTCTCCCGGAATTGTAGATATTCGGGGCCGTTCGACCGAGCCGTGTTCGTAGGAGTATTCGGGTGTCGGTTATCGAGGCAAGTATTTTGCTTTGTGAATAGATATTACGTGTTGAGTTTGTGATGTTTGGTTTACTTTCATAAACATAGTTCGTGTGAATTGATTATGAACTACTGTCATGAATGCTTGGCGATGTTGTGTTATTTGGGTATGTAATGTTGTGGAACTATGTTGGATTGTGATAATGGTATTGGTTTGATTGTACACACGGATGTGTATGTTGTTGTGTGTTGATCATGAGATATTTTTATTGTGTGGTGTTGTTGATAATGGTTGGATTGTTAAGGCTGCACTCTGTGTGTTGGATGTGTATAGTTGTGGTAATCAATGTGATTGATTGGCTGTGTATGGATTTTTTATAATGTGAATGTGAAAGTTATTTGTTGTGATGCTAAGTTCACTCGTGTGGGTTCAACGGGACCTACGAGGATTCAGGGCAATCGATCCTGGGATCAGAACTTAGTATGTGGTGATGAGGTCCAGTCATGCGGGTCTGATGAGGCCTACGATGATGCATGGCAATCGATCATGGGATCAGGACACAGAACATCCAACCGTGTGGGTCCGACTATAGTGACTCGTGGCAAGCGATCACGGGGTCAGGACCGATTGTTGTGATTGTTGTGTTGGCTCAGCTCGTGTGGGTTGTCGAACCTACGGAGACACGTGACAAGCGATCACGGGGTCACAAGCATGATTAATTTATGACTGTTGTGTTTGGTTGATACCGTGTGGGTTGTTGAACCTACGGTGACTCGTGACATTAGATCACGGAGTCGAGATTGATTGTGCCTGTTGTGTTTTATTAAGACCATGTGGTTTGTTGAACCTACGGTGACTCCTGACAGTGGATCAGGGAGTCGAGATTGATATTTGTGATTGTTATGTTTGCTTAAGACCGTGTGGGTTAATGAACCTACGGTGACTCGTGACAGCAGATCCTGGGGTTGAGAACATGTTTTGATGAACAAAGTTTTACGAAAATGGAATGATTGGACTGATACCCAAACGATTTGTGGAAATATTTTCGTATTGTAAACCTATTGAGATTTGAAATGAGATTTGGGTTAAGACTCTAACATTTTGAAATGATTCTTAAAACTTAGTACCCGATGTCCTTGGTTTTGTATTCCTAAAATTCCCGAGATGACGATTCTATTTTCAAATGCTTCAAGTGCTTTGTTTTCTAAACACCAAAACCTCTCGGAAATAATTCTTGGATGGTTGTCTTTATCTGATCCGTGATTGTCGTTTGCTTGCTACATTTCATATGGTTATGACACTTGTACTGGCAAATTCGAATTGCTAACCCCTTAAATGGGGTAAATGCGTTATGCATTTCAAGTATGCTTGGTTCGTGGGAGCAGTCACAGGATCGGCATGGAAGATGATGGGTTGCGATACGAATGAAGAGTTGGGGTGTTTAGTTTGATGTCGTTGTATGATTGAATTATTCTCAATCTTATACTATATCATTTTTGTACTTGGACCCCAGTGTGGGCATGTATTGTAAGGAATTTATCTTAGTTTGATGTAGTTGTGTGACCTTATCGGTTTGTGCCATTATCTCGTTTGACCCCGAACGGTCAAATAGTTGGTTGTTTTGCAGTGTTTAGCCTGGTAGATGTAACACCCCAATTCACAAATGGGACATTACACGCCGTAGAACCCTCGTGAGGTCTACCAGGCTAACACATGACACATAACCACAATGAAATCCCAAAAGATGCACTCAAAAGTAAATAAGGCCGTGGCCTCGGCCAAAACATTTCAACGGAGTACATGAAACATAAAGTAAATATCAATTTATTGCCCATGCAGGGGACTTAAACCAAGTTTAGAAGTAAACAATCTAACTCCAGTACTCGACAAATGCAACGACAAAACATAAAAAAAATACAGACTCGAGCCCCATCATCAAGCCAGCCCATCCATTGCGTGCATGTCCCGTGTCTGCTCCTCAGCTCTCCCGGTACTTGAAATGCATAAGACGCATTTCCCCCATTTAAGGGGTTAGCATTCAAATAGCTAGTGCAAGTACACAATTACACAACATTATATACAAATACGGTTTTACACAATCATCTCAGACAGATATCATTTGCCATAAATATTCCGGAATACTACATTGGCAATCAATTCAGTTTCAATCATCACGATATCACAAAATCACAACTGATATCCCGTGGCCGTACCCCTTAGTATCGACCCCCAGACATCCCGTCGAACGCTTCGGGTGGGATACCACTTCCGCGGCCGTACCCCTTAGTATCGACCCCCAGACATCCCGTCGGACACTCCAGGTGGAAGTTCAACCACACACGCACCCAAGTCCACTTCCTCGGCCGTACCCCTTAGTATCGACCCCCAGACATCCCATCGGACACTCCGGGTGGAAGGAACACAACTCACGCACTCGAAAACCACAATTAATTAATCATTTCGAAAACACAACATACATAATGAAATGTAGTACATATACTTGCCTTGAATAAGACGAAACAAAGGAAACGACGAAGGAATAGGTTTTTGTCCGAACAATCCTCTCAACTCCGTTCCTAATCATAATAACGGTATACAACAAGTCTCATTAATGCGGAAAGGAAAGAATTAATCCTAATTCTACCCGTTGGAACAATTTGTCGGTCATGACTTGGGTATCGTCGACTATAAGCGACGAACAATGGAAAACTTGGAGTTCAAAATCACAAATCATCTTCAATACGATCAATAATCCAATATGAATACTCAAATTTGTGATTACAACAACGATTAATCGAAAATCCACAAATCCAATTCAATATTCAAAGTGTTCTAGAATAATCCTTCAATAATCCAATGAATAATCAAACATATCCATAATCATGTGTATATCACTTCATACAACATGATCTTAACATCCAAAACGTCATAACTCAATACAAAATCAAAATCCAAGATGTTGAAGAAATTACCTCTTGGAGATCCAAGCACTTTGATCCGAAGAACACGTGTTAGATCCACAATCCGAGCTTCACGATCGAAAGGAGATGAAGAAAATCACACAATCAAGTGATAGATGAAGGAAAATCTCCCTCTCAAGCCTCTCTCTCTCTCGTATGGTGGATGAAATGAGAAAAATGAGTGAATCTCACTGAAAAAAACGCAGCTTATAGAGTTGATCGCCCTGTGTGCCGCGGCCCACTGGTGTGCCGCACGACAGGCCAAATCGCGCCTGATCGATAAAGGTGCCGCGGCCTGCATTTAATGTGCCGCGCAGATGACTCAGCGGTGCCGCGTTCCGTCGGCATGTGCCGCGACACATGGTACAGAAGGTTTGGCCGATAAGTGCAACACGAGTGTGCCGCGGCCCGGACGAGTGTGCCGCGGCAGTGACTCGGTAGTGTGCCGCGGCCCTGCCGGCATGTGCCGCGGCATACGGCATGCATCGCCGCCAGAATCGACAATGTGTGCCGCGGCGCACATTCCTTGTGCCGCGGCCCACACCCCCCTTAGGTCCCAAAATGATGAAAAATGATCCGGGAAGAGAATAAAAGCAATAGGAATCGATATTTGGGAAACAATAACACGAAATGGAAGTACGGAAACCCCAAAACGGTCCGAGATACACAACCAAAATCGAACAAGGAACAAATTCCCTAAACTTATAGGAAATTACAAAAACGGCCCAAACATCCGAAAATCACGATACAACATCGGATTAACAATCGGAAACTCACAACATGCTCTACTCAACCATACGAACTCATGGAAGTAGGAAAATGACGAAATCGAACGAGTTTAACGAGAATCGAATACACATGCGATAAAATATAACTCAAGATGAAATTACGTAAAAACATCATCGAGACTCATCCCAACGGAGAAACTCCAAGAACAAAATAGATTCAGAATTCCAAAACAGTGCCAAGCGAGTTGTCCGAAACGAATATACACCGAAAATAGAAATTACCAAAAATAGAAAACACGGATATTACATTATCTCCCCCTAAAAATAAGTTTCGTCCCGAAACTTACAACAAGAATAACTCGGGGTCATACTCTCTTCCGTCTCCCACGTGGCTTCCTCGGACCCATGCCTCGACCATTGCACTTTAACCAAAGGAATGGTTTTGTGCCTGAGTTGCTTCACCCGACGCTCTAAGATCTGAATCGGCCTCTCCTCGAAGGTAATGTCGGGCCCCAACTCGATCTCTCCAAAATCAATAATATGGCTAGGGTCCGGTACGTACTTCCTAAGCTGGGAAACCTGAAATACGTTATGCACGTGGCTCAAGGACGGCGGCAAACCTAACCGATATGCAAGCTCTCCAACTCTCTCTAGAATCTCGAATGGCCCAATAAATCTCGGACTAAGTTTACCCTTCCAACCGAAGCGGTAAACTCCCCGTGTCGGCGACACCTTAAGCAACACATGGTCTCCCACGTCAAACTCCAACGGTCGGCGACGTGTATCGGCATAAGACTTCTGCCGGCTCTCGGCCGTCACCAATCTATCACGAATCAGGGCAATCTTCTCTCTCGTCTCAACTACCATATCGGGCTCGGTACCAATCAGCTCGGACGCATCATCCCAACACAACAGCGATCTGCACCTCCTCCCATACAATGCCTCGAATGGTGCCATTTTGATCGAGGCATGCCAACTATTGTTGTACGTGAACTCGATCAACGGCAAGTGCGACTCCCAATCATCCTTCCAATCTAAGGCATAGGCTCTCAACATATCCTCCAACGTCTGGATCGTCCGTTCTGACTGTCCGTCAGTCTGAGGGTGGTAAGACGTACTGAGTCTCAACTCAGTCCCCAAAGCTCGATGAACCGCCTGCCAAAAATGTGATACAAACCGGCCATCTCGATCTGAAACAATACTCCTAGGAGTCCCATGCAATCTCACGATCTCTGCAATAAACACTCGCGCCAGCCTCTCCGGTACCTAAGTATCCTTAATACCCAGGAAATGAGCTGATTTGGTTAGTCGATCAACAATAACCCAAATCATGTTCATTGCAGTCCGAGTCCTAGGCATCCCGGTAATGAAATCCATAGAGATGTCTTCCCATTTCCATTCCGGAATGGGAAGTGGTCGAACAACCCATGGGCCGCTGATGCTCAATCTTAACCTGCTGACAAGTCAAACACTTCGCCACAAACTCGCTAACTTCCGATTTCAAATTACTCCACCAATAGTTACTCCTCACATCCTTGTACATTTTGCTCGTACCAGGATGTATGGAATAAGGCGTAGTATGAGCCTCACTCAAAATCTTCTGTCTCAACTCAATGTCATTCGGTACACATAATCTGTCGCGAAATCTCAGAACGCCATCATCCTGAACCATAAATCCAGGGGCTTTCCCCTTCCTCACATCCTCCCTCAGCTAGACTAAAAATGGATCATCATACTGTTTCGCCTTGATATCATCAGTCAAGGACGAAGTGATCTCCAACGCACATAACTGACCCTGAACTCTCTGAACCCAAACCTCGATATTCTGACAAATAAAATCCCGACGGATCCTGCTCTGTGGCGTGAGTACCTCTAACATCTGTAATGCCATCGGTTTTCGGCTCAATGCATCAGCCACTATGTTAGCCTTACCTGGATGATAAAGTATCTCGAGGTCGTAATCTTTAATTAGCTCCAACCACCTTCGCTGTCTCATGTTCAACTCTTTTTGACTGAAGATATACTTCAAAGTCTTGTGATCCGTAAATATCTTACACGACGACACATAGAGATAATGCCTCCAGATATTTAAGGCGAAAACGACCGCAGCTAACTCCAAATCGTGCGTGGGGTAATTCACCTCATACGGTTTCAACTGGCGGGACGCATAAGAATTAACCCTATCTCCCTGCATCAAAAAACATCCGAGTCCGAGGCCCGAAGCATCACTATATACCACGAAATCTTCGTTCCCCTGAGGCAATGCTAACACGGGTGCGGTAGTTAGTCGTCTCTTCAACTCGTTAAAACTATTCTGTCTGTCTGCGGTCCACTCGAATTTCTGAGTCTTCTGGAGCAACTGAGTGAGCGGTTTAGCAATCCTAGAAAATCACTCAACAAATCGACGGTAATAGCCGGAAAGACCCAGAAAACTTCTCACCTCCTTCACATTCTTAGGCGGCTCCCAAGCCAACACTGCCTCTATCTTCTGCGGATCTACCCGAACTCCCTCTGCTGAAATCACATGCCCGAAGAACATCACTTCCTCGAGCCAAAACTCACATTTAGAGAACTTCGCATACAACTGCTCAGCTCTCAAAATGTCTAATACAATCCGGAGATGTAAGGCGTGCTCCTCCCGACTCCGTGAATAGATCAGAATGTCATCGATAAAGACGACTACGAATTTGTCCAGATACTCAATAAAAACTTTGTTCATCAACTGCATGAACACTGCTGGGGCATTGGTTAGCCCGAAAGGCATAACCACAAACTCGTAATGGCCATATCTCGTCCGAAAGGCAGCTTTCGGTATATCGATGTCCCGAATCCTCAACTGGTAGTAGCCCGATCACAAATCAATCTTCGAAAAGACTGTCGCCCCCTGAAGCTGATCGAACAAGTCGTCAATCCAGGCCAAAGGGTATTTATTTTTGATGGTCAACTTGTTTAATTCTCGATAATCGATGCATAAACGAAGCGATCTATCCTTCTTCTTAACAAAAAGTACGGGTGCACCTCAAGGCAATGCGCTCGGTCGAATATACCCTTTATCTAACAACTCTCCCAACTGATTCTTCAACTCTAACATCTCCGACGGTGCCATACGGTACGGCGCTCGAGAAATAGGGGATGCATTCGGCTCTAGATCAATTGGAAACTCCACCTCTCGATGTGGTGGTAATCCCGGCAAGTCATCCGGAAATACGTCGGGGTATTCACTAACAACTAGAATGGACGACAAATAAACTCCACCATCTTCCGCCTTCAGAGCGTAACACCAGTAACCGACACAACCCTGGTTCAGAAGTTTCATCGCCTTCAAGGCGCTAATCACACTACCCGACCTACCCGGCTTACGACCGACGAGGGTATGCTCGGTGCCGTCCTCGGCCACTATCGAGATGGTACGAGTCCGATAGTTCATGATAGCACCGTGACTATCCAACCAATCGTCTCCGAGGATCAAGTCCTCACCCTTAAGGTCTATAACAATGAGATTCGAGGGCCAATCCCGACTCCCGATCCTCACTGGGAAATCCCTAACCTCCCGGTCCCCAATCATACGATCCCCGATGGGCGTACTCACTACAAACGGTTCACACTCAAACAAGCAGTCAAAACCAATGCGACTCACACAATCTGATGCAATAAAGGAATGGGTAGCACCCAAATCAAAAAGCACTAAAACTGGATGAGTAAGGATCTGAGTTGTACCTGACGCCACCAAAACGTCTGCCTCCTATGTGTGCCTCATCTGATACAATCGGGGGTGAACTGAACCCGAACTCGATGTTGCACGGCGATCCGGCTGACCCCGACCC
Source organism: Orobanche coerulescens (assembly GCA_033398695.1). Taxonomy (NCBI): domain Eukaryota; kingdom Viridiplantae; phylum Streptophyta; class Magnoliopsida; order Lamiales; family Orobanchaceae; genus Orobanche; species Orobanche coerulescens. The sequence goes on along the minus strand of CM065815.1, from coordinate 114,457,864 downwards.
CTACCACGACCCGAATTCTGCGGAACACGAGTAGCTGGAGTGATGTGATCCCTCTGATCGGCAGTGGTAGTCGGAACTCTAGCGGCCCTGGTGGCCCTCTCACAATGAGCTGCCCGATCCCCGGTCTGCCCACAAGTAAAGAAAGTAACTGGAGGAGAAGGGCAATCCTTCATCAAATGCTCATATTGGTTGCAGTTAAAACAAACCCTGCCACCAGAAGCAACGGACTGGACTGAACGATTACCCTAAGATCCCCCAGCCTGATGAAACGGTCTCTTCCAGTGTAGGGGCGGTGTGCTCTCGAAAATCGGCCACTCTTGCCGGCTGAAAAACTGCCAACCGTTTTCTGTTTCTTGGCCTCGGTACCCAACTCTGATTCCGGTGCGGCCATCTCGATCGCTAGAGCGCGATCCTGATACTCCTTCAAAGTGGCGCACATGAGCGGTGCCATACTCTGTCTGATATGCGGCTTCATGCACATATTGAAGTAACGGATTTTATCAGCCTCTGATCGCACTTGATCTCTCACGAAACCCAACTGCTGATTGTAAGTAATGATGGCCTGGGAAATAGGCACATCCTGAGGTGTAGCGGTGAAGAACTCCACAATTCTGCGCTCCTTAACTGGCGGTGCATAATATTCTGCTTCCATAGCAGCCCTGAACTCCTCCCAAGTAGCTCGACGGTCTCTGGGTGCAACGGCCTCCCACCATTCTACAGCTTCCTTATCCAGGAGGTACTGGGCAATATGTACCCTCCTGTCTTCGGGACAAGCTACGGCATCAAAGGTCCTGGACAACTGAAAGAGCCAATTCTCCCAACCGATGGAGTCAGAAGATCCGGAGAAACGAGGAGGGTGCATCTTAGTCACCGTCTGAAGCCACTTACTAGCTTCCTCTTCAGGTGTCGGGGGCGGATTAAGCGTCCACCCCGAGCTATCGAGCAAGGCCGGGCTACTAGCTGAAATGCAGCGGTAGCCAGCGTCGGCATTATTACCCGATGGAACTAAGTGAGAGGCTGAGTCCGCAGAGGACTGAGAAAGTGAGCCCTCTTCATTATCAGCACCCCGACCACGGCCTCGGCCGCGTCCCCTAGCTGGTCTACCACGATCTGTCAAAATACTAAAGGAAGAATGAAAAGAACAAGATCAGAAAGATTCACAATTGACAAAGTTGGTATCACAATTCATAATTCCGAACAACGCAAGAAAACGAATTACATAAATATAAGAGTTCGAGGAGTCTTACAGCCACGGGTCGCATGAAAAGACGGTAGCATGATGATATTAGGCTCAACGACTGACTCTAATGTCGCAACTGATAGACCCAAAAATTTACCGAGAGCCTAGGTATTCAAAACCTTTCTCCGATACCATAAATGTAACACCCCAATTCACAAATGGGACATTACACGCTGCAGAACCCTCGTGAGGTCTACCAGGCTAACACATGACACATAACCACAATGAAATCCCAAAAGATGCACTTAAAAGTAAATAAGGTCGTGGCCTCGGCCAAAACATTTCAACGGAGTACATGAAACATAAAGTAAATATCAATTTATTGCCCACGCAGGGGACTTAAACTAAGTTTAGAAGTAAACAGTCTAACTCCAGTACTCGACAAATGGAACGACAAAACATAAAAAAAATACAGACTCGAGCCACATCATCAAGTCAGCCCATCATTTGCATGCATATCCCTTGCCCGCTCCTCAGCTCTCCCGGTACCTGAAATGCATAAGATGCATTTCCCCCATTTAAGGGGTTAGCATTCGAATAGTTAGTGCAAGTACACAATTACACAACATTATATACAAATACGGTTTTACACGATCATCTCAAGCAGATATCATTTGCCATAAATATTCCGGAATACTACATTGGCAATCAATTCAGTTTCAATCATCACGATATCACAAAATCACAACTGGTATCCCGTGGCCGTACCCCTTAGTATCGACCCCCAGACATCCCGTCGAACGCTCCGGGTGGGATACCACTTCCGCGGCCGTACCCCTTAGTATCGAGCCCCAGACATCCCGTCGGACACTCCGGGTGGAAGTTCAACCACACACGCACCCAAGTCCACTTCCTCGGCCGTACCCCTTAGTATCGACCCCCAGACATCCCGTCGGACACTCCGGGTGGAAGGAACACAACTCACTCACTCGAAAACCACAATTCATTAATCATTTCGAAAACACAACATACATAATGAAATGTAATACATTTACTTGCCTTGAATAAGACGAAACGAAGGAAACGACGAAGGAATAGGTTTTGGTCCGAACAATCCTCTCAACTCCGTTCCTAATCATAATAACGGTATACAACAAGTCTCATTAATGCGGAAAGGTAAGAATTAATCCTAATTCTACCCGCTGGAACAATTTGTCGGTCATGACTTGGGTATCGTCGACTATAAGCGACGAACAATGGAAAACTTGGAGTTCAAAATCACAAATCATCTTCAATACGATCAATAATCTAATATGAATACTCAAATTCGTGATTACAACAACGATTAATCGAAAATCCCCAAATCCAATTCAATATTCAAAGTGTTCTAGAATAATCCTTCAATAATCCAATGAATAATCAAACATATCCATAATCATGTGTATATCACTTCATACAACATGATCTTAACATCCAAAACGTCATAACTCAATACAAAATCGAAATCCAAGATGTTGAAGAAATTATCTCTTAGAGATCCAAGCACTTTGATCCGAAGAACACGTGTTAGATCCACAATCCGAGCTTCACGATCGAAAGGAGATGAAGAAAATCACACAATCAAGTGATAGAATAAGGAAAATCTCCCTATCAAGCCTCTCTCTCTCGTATGGTGGATGAAATGAGAAAAATGAGTGAATCTCGCTGAAAAAAACGCAGTTATAGAGTTGACTGCCCTGTGTGCCGCGGCCCAGCCGCAGTGTGCCACGGCACAGGGCCAAAACTGCGCCCAGTGATCGATAGTGTGTCGCGGCCCCGTCGGCATGTGCCGCGGCACACGGTACAGAAGGTTTGGCCGATAAGTGCAACACGAGTGTGCCGCGGCCCGGACGAGTGTGCCGCGGCAGTGACTCGGCAGTGTGCTGCGGCCCTGCCGGCATGTGCCGCGGCACACGGTACAGACTGCTCGGCCAGAAACTGGACAATGTGTGTGCCGCGGCGCACATTTCTTGTTCCGCGGCCCACACCCCCCTTGGGTCCCAAAATGATGAAAAATAATCCGGGAAGAGAATAAAAGGAATAGGAATCGATATTTGGGAAACAATAACACGAAATGGAAGTACGGAAACCCCAAAACGGTCCGAGATACACAACTAAAATCGAACAAGGAACAAATTCCCTAAACTTATAGGAAATTACAAAAACGGCCCAAACATCCGAAAATCACGATACAACGTCGGATTAACAATCCGAAACTCACAACATGCTCTACTCAACCATACGAACTCATGGAAGTAGGAAAATGACGAAATCGAACGAGTTTAACGTGAATCGAATACACATGCGATAAAATATAACTCAAGATAAAATTACGTAAAAACATCATCGAGACTCATCCCAACGGAGAAACTCCAAGAACAAAATAGATTCAGAATTTCAAAATAGTGCCAAGCGAGTTGTCCGAAACGAATATACACCGAAAATAAAAATTACCAAAAATAGAAAACACGGATATTACAGTAGATCCTTGTGAGAAGGGTCTACGGCGTGTGACATTCCCGGATGATTTCTGGGGTTGTTACAGAGCCCATTTCTTCCTCACTCCATATGTTCTTCGTAACCACTCTCTCCAAGCCCATGATCTTCTAGTAACTTGTTCCAGCTTTGCTCAAATTCTTCAATTATTTCTGGATTGTAAATGCATGGTTTAAACTGTCGTGAAAATGATTTATATCCATTGCTATTCAAGTTTTTTGCATCATTTTGATATAAATGCCACAAACACAATCCATGATGGGCTTCACGCAATAACTCATCAACAATACTTGATATAGGTGAAGACTGGCCCGTGAATATGCTCTTTGGTTTTTTTCCCCATAGCCTCCAAAAAAGTAGCAAACAACCACATAATTGCATCATATATTTCACCATCAAGCAGACCAAAACCAAAGAGCGATGTTTGTCCATGATGGTTCACACTGACAATTGGAGCACATAACATATCATAATTATTTGTTTGAAATGTCGTATCAAACCATATAACATCACCAAATAACCCATAATCTCATCTAGATTTTGCATCACAACAAGATACACAACAAATTTCACCATCTCCATGTGTCTTAATGGAGTAGAAATAATGTTTATTCTCACGTTTCTTCTGTTGAAAGTACTCTAGGATACATTCAGCATCACCTTTCTCGAGAAACTTTGCCCGTTTTCTTTATAAGAAACTATTGCAATCAGATCTTGAGAAATTCATATTCTGAACTCCACCAGCTTCTTCACACATATAGGAATAAATATGTCCTTGCTTCAATCCTGATGAATGCATTTCAGTCATAATTGCAGCTTGTGAAAATTTAATTTTACGTTGGACTTCAAGTAATGAGAATGCTCAAGTGGAACAAGATCATGAGAATGTTCTGACTTGAAACCAATCAATTGGTACTTATTGCTGGTAACACGTTTGATTACAAATGAAGCCTTAGAATTACACCTTCTCTCACCTCTTTTAAAATATTTGGTTCAACCTATTTGGGCCCTTTAAAATATTACTGCTCGCCAAAATTAAAGGGCTTGTCAGATTACATATATGACCAGGGAGGTCGGATAGATTTTCTAACTTTTTATGTGACTATCTAATTACAAATTTAGTTTTTCTTCTCACATAAATCTCTCTATTCAATAAACTACATCATTTTCATGTTTATCAGACAATCCACTTTTGCAGTTTCCCATCGCAACAAATTCATCATTACTCAGTTCACCAACGTCATCATCTTCGTTGGATAGCGACAAAGAGTTTGATTTTAATTTATCACGATTCAATCACCATGCCTTTGTCGTGTAGGGGAGGCAACATCGATTACGGACTGTCTCATAGGGGAGGCAACATCGATTAAATAGTGTAGTATGCAAAAGAGTTTAGGAAGCTTGTGTTGGAAATTGGTTTATTAGAAATGGGTTTGACCCAAATTTTGATCAATTATTTAAGTGGATTCCATTTTTGTAAATGAAAATAAATTGTGAAATCATAATCTACATTATTAGTAGATAAGACTAGCATTTAATTTTTTGCAAAAGGAATTTTGGGTGAATGAGAAATTAATGCATAAAGTGAGCAACTTAAATACATGGAGAAATAAAAAGGTGGGAATGCGAAGATTCACACCCCACATTGGAAAAAGATTACAATTATAACTACTTTATAAGGAGTTTCACCAAAATAAGGTGTAATCATGTGTTACTCCTTATGGTATACCATAGTGGACCAAGTTTGTTTTGACTAGATCAAGGTTAACTCAAAATGCACCGAGGATGGTGCGTATCACCATCAAAGCCCGAGCCCGAGACCGCGACTGCAATGTCGCACTTGTCGTATTGGGCGCTTTAGAGGCGCACTTTGACTGGACATGACTGTCCACTCGTCGCGAGGAGCTATGAGCTATGAGGAGCCTTAAATTTTGATAGCTCGAACCAGGGATCAGTTCAATGGTTCAGTGACTTGGCTAGGCAGCCTGGAGGGCGTGACAGGGCTCGTACACGCCAAGAGGCACGTTCTGGATGCACCTGTCCACTGATGGACACCATGACTGGACATGACTGCCAGCATTCAAAGGGTGTCTACACCATGATCGGATGCGTATATACACTAATGAGATCTGAACCAAGGGGTGCAGCCCGTCCCAAAAGGCACCTGAAACTCTATATAAAGACCCCCATCTGAATGATCAAACACTCCAAAGAATATAAAATCCGAAATTACTACAGAAAACATAAAGTCTGAAAGTCATATAGCATTCGAGTATCTTGAGTTCTTCCGTTCCTTGAATATTGGGAAGTTCAAAACACAAAGTTGTTCGCTGAAGGTTTAAGTTTTGCAAGTGTTGCTAACTTAAACTAGGAAGTCGTTGAATCGTAGTGACGATTGCCAATAACCGTTAGCACTATGTATGGGGCAATTTCGTCTTACAGAGATAGTATCCAATACTAGCCTCGACTTCATTCTCATCACTTTAGTTCAAGAAAACCATCAGATTCCCAATCAATTCGAACCAACAATCATAAGACGAATCTGTTTTCTTGAGAGATGGCAACTAGTTCGAACGCACTGTTACCCGCTGCTCCCGCATATGACGAAAAACCGGCAAAGTTTATCGGTATCTACTTCAAAAGGTGGCAACAGAAGATGCTCTTCTACCAGACCACCTTAAGTATTTCCAAGTTCCTGACGGAGGACCCCCCAACCATTGTTGAAGAAGACACCGATTCTCAAAAGCGAACGGTTGTGGATGCATGGCACTACAGTGACTTTCTATGCAGGAATTATATCCTGAATGGGTTGGACGACACGTTATACAACGTGTACAGTTCAATAAAGATGTCCAAAGAGTTGTGTAACTCTTTGGAAAAGAAGTATAAAACAGAAGATGCCGGCACAAAGAAATTTATTGTTGGCAAGTTTCTGGACTTCAAAATGATTGATACCAAAATGGTGACCAGCCAAGTTCAAGAGATTCAAATCATACTTCATGACTTAGTGTCATAAGGGATGATGTTGAGTGAATCTTTTCAAGTGGCCGTAATAATTGAAAAATTGCCGCTATGTAAAAAGATTTCAAAAACTACCTCAAACACAAGCGTAAGGAAATGGGGCTTGAGGATCTGATTGTGAGACTACGGATTGAGGAAGATAACCGTAAGTCCGAAGTCAAGTCTTGAAAACCATGCATGGGAGCAAAGGCTAACATTGCTGAGTCAAGTACTAGAAAGAAGAGGAGGCACCCTGCCAGCAGTAACAAAAAGATAAATGCCAAGAAGTTTAAATGGAATTGCTACAATTGTGGCAAACAAAACCACATGGCTAAAGATTGTCGTTTTTTAAAGAAAGGCAATCAGAACCAATTCAATGTGATTGAGGACAAGTCTCTTCCGTTAGATTTGTTAGATCTCGATCTCTATGCTGTGGTATTTGAAGCCAATATAGTTGATAATCTAAGGGAATGGTGGATAGATACTATAGCGACTCGCCACATCTATGCAGACAAGGAAATGTTTTCTTCGTACACACCGATTAATGGAAGGAAGTTATTCATGGGAAATTATGCTAATTTCAACATTGTGGGACTTGGTAAGGTGGTGCTCAAAATGACTTCTGACAAAGACCTGACACTAATGGATGTGCTACATGTTCCGAACATTTGTAAGAATTTAGTGTCATGTTACTTGTTAAGCAAATCCGAGTTTAGGCTAGTTTTTGAGGTAGAAAAATGACCAGTTAGTTCCTTTGTAAAGGGTACCTTCATAAAGGGATCTATAAAATGAATGTAAGGTCTGTGTTCCACCAAGAGGCGAAGAATAAAGCTTATACTTATGTGTATTTTCTATAGTGTTCTAATTTATGGCATGATAGATTAGGACATATTAATTTCAACACAATTAAAAGGTTAGTGAATCTGGATCTGATACCTAGTGTTAAGTTTGATTCACAAAACCACAAGTGTGAAGTTTGTGTTGAGGCTAAATTCGCTAAAGCACCATTTCATTCGGTTGAGTGATCTACTACACCACTCGATATATTCATACATACATGTGTGATTAAAAACTTGTGCAAACTCGAGGTAGGCAAAAGTACTTCATTACGTTTATTGATGATTGCACAAGATATTGTTATGTATAATTTTTGAAAAACAAAGATGAAGCTTTAGAAGTGTTCAAAGCTTATAAGAATGAGGTTGAGAACCAACTTAACTTAAAGATTAAAATGGATCGAAGTGATAGAGGTGGGGAGTATGTTGCTCCGCTTGAAGAACTATGCAAGGAAGCTGGCATAATTCATCGTACTACAGCTCCTTATTCACCTCAATCAAATGGTGTTGCTGAACGCAAGAATTGTACTCTTAAGGAGATGATGAATGCGATGTTAATAAGCTCTGGCTTACCCGACAACATGTGGGGGGGAAGCTATACTTTCAGCCAACCACATTCTTAACAAGATACCACACAAAGGTAGAGATAAAACTCCATATGAATTATGAAAAGGTCGGAAACCATAATATGAGTACCTTAAAGTGTGGGGGGTGGTTGGCTAAAGTAGAAGTATCTAAGCTAAAGCAAGTGAACATTTGACCTAAAACGGCTTATTGTGCTTTCATTGGATATGCAAACAATAGTAGTGCTTATCGCTTTCTAGTCCACAAGTCAGCAATTCCTGATATAAATGATGGTATGATCATGGAATCAAGGAATGTTGTTTTCTTCGAAAATGTCATTCCTTAAAGAGAAAGAAAATAAGTAAGGTCTAACAAGAGATCTTTTGAAACTGCAGGTTTACTTTAAAATAAAGAAGAGGAACCAAGACGCAGTAAAATGACAAAAGTAGCTAAGTCTTTTGGTCCTGATTTTCTGACATGTGTATTAGAAAATTAACCCAGAACCATTCAAGAAGTTTTGTCTGGTCCAGATGATCCTCTCTGGAAAGAAGCTATCAACAGTGAAATAGAATCTAAAATGTATAACAATACTTGGGAGTTGGTTGATCTCCCATCGGGTTGCAAACCATTGGGATACAAATGGATTTTTAAAAGAATGTATAGAGCAGATAGATCTATTGATAAATAAAAAGCCAGGTTGGTATTTAAAGAATTTAAACAAAATGAGGGATACGATTCATATTCTCCTGTAACAAGAATCACTTCCATTCGTGTTCTCATTGCTATGCAGCATTGCATAACCTTGAGATACATCAAATAGATGTAAAAAATGCCTTCTTGAATGGGGAACTTGAAGAGAAGATTTACATGGAGTAACCCGAAGGGTTTGTTGCACCCGGACAACAGAAAAAGGTGTGTAAACTTGTTAAGTAACTTTATAGACTAAAATAAGCACCTAGGCAATGGCATGAAAAATTTGACACAACAATGTTCACAAATTGTTTCAAGATAAATGAATGTGATAAGTGTGTTTACATTAAAGGAACAAATGATAATTATGTCAGAGTTTGCCTTTATATAGATGATATGTTGATTATGGGAAATAATCATGAATTAATCTTGGAAACCAAGGAAATGTTAAAAAAAGTACTTTGACATGAAAGATATAGGATGATCTGATGTTATATTAGGGATTAAGATCTCTAGAACTTCAGATAGAATTGTTTTGTCACAATCCCATTACATCGAAAGCATACTCAAAAGATTCAATGCTTTTGATAGTGCTCCATCTAAGACCCCTGTAGATATAAGTCTACACTTAGATAAAAACAAAGGGAAACCAGTTTCTCAGTTGGAATATTCAAGGATAATTAGAAGTCTAATATACAAATTGTTGAGGGGAATGGGCTAAAAATCCACAAAATAAGAATACTCATAGCGGTAACCCAACCATGTGAATTGGAGATCCCAAGACCTTGGTTCAATGGGACAACTAAGTTATGAATGTTCAATTGAACACTTGGAACTTGTTTTAGCCCATTCACAGAACATCCAAGTGAGAAACCTGTATAATGTGGTGAGGTTAAGTCTAAATTTTAATGATTCCTATACCTAAATGGTGGGGTATGGTAGGATACTCTTCATAAGAGATCACCTATGTAAGTGAGAAGTACTGGCTTCTTGTACTCGGAACACTTACGAAACTAAGATATGGTCTAGGGCCGAAATGGACACAACATGAGAACAAAATGTGTTAGAATTATTATTGTGTAAATACTATTGTCTTGGTTTACATAACGGCTGAATAGTTCAAGACATCGCGTCAATAAACAACTAGTAAATTCGACAGTATTTTACTAAGGAATCTTTAAAGCCATAAGCTACCGTTCCTAATGCAATAATTATTTGAGAGAACTTTCGAATGACTCTTCATATATACATGCATTAATGTTCATTCATGTGGGGGATTGTTGGAAATTAATTTATTAAAAATGGGTTTGACCCAAACTTTTACTAATTATTTAAGTGGATTCTATTTTTCGTAAATAGAAATAAATTGGGAAATCATAATCTACATTGTTAGTAGATAAGATTAGCATTTAATTTTTCTCAAAACCAATTTCGGGTGAATGAGAAATTAATGCATAAAGTGAGCTACTTAAATACATGGAGAAATGGAATGGTGCGAATGTGAAGAGTCACTGTAACACCCCCAAGATATTCAGGGTATATTACAGTGCCGTGGACCCCTACATGGGACCTACCAGGCTAATTAAGAAATACCACTCATCTAACTATCTCAATTACCGAGAAAACACACATCACCAGGAGGAAATTAAATGAAACGCCCGGTATAACCGGCGAAACAGAGATCGCTGACAATCATAAATAATATTTGATAATACAAACCATAATCCCAGTAAAAATGCCTAAGTACTCGCGAGTATTATCTATAACTTCACAAGTTTTAAAACAACCACATCCAAAGGGCAACAGAAATAAGGAGACTCATTTGCACACGGCATCAACCCTGGCCAGCATCCTCGTACTACCACCGTGCCCGCTCGTCCGGCTGAACATAACCTGAAATTCATAACAAGAATTTCCCCAAAACTGGTCCCCAAAGGGGTTAGTAGTTATGCTAGTACAAATAATCAAGGCAAACCATTCGCTTACATATTTCATAGTACATGCATCAATTCATTTCAGAAACGAAAACCAGCCATGTCATTTCCAGAAACAAATAGTTAACAATCAATTTGCCTAGGACCGGGGTGAAGCCACTGGTCCCACTTAAGGCCTCTAAAGACCATCCCGAGCTAGCCATATCATAAAACAAATCACGCACAGGCATTGCCTAGGACCGGGGTGAAGCCACTAATCCCACTCGAGGCCTCTAAGAACCCTCCTGAGCTGGCTAGCGAATCAAGCTCGTGAATCCAGATTGAAGTCATAGATTCCCCTGAGGCCTCGTCAGACCCTCCCGGAGTGAGCAAAGCACACACAAACACATCACCATTTCATGTTAAGCATAAAAGTCTCCAAGAGTACTTGCCTTGAGTAATTGACGATGACATGAACGGAAAGGAATTTAACCACAATCGCTATGAACCGATAAACCCGTACCTAACGAGTCGAAGAACACAATCACAACAATTTCTAAACGAGTACGGATCGCAACCGAACCCTCTATATTTCACAAATATCATGAAGCTTACAATGAACTCGTAGGGAAAACAAGAATACCACCAAGATTAATCATATACATCATGGATTAATCAACAATACGGAACGAATCGGACAAAAAATCAAAAAACCCCAAATTTCCCAAAATAGGGTCCTAGGAGATTACCTTGGATTAAGGATGAAGAACCTAATTAGATGTTGTTAATCTATACCAAGAACTCGAGGAAAATGATATCTGAAGTGATTGGAAGAAGAAATCGCCTCCAAGTCGCTTAAAGGATCGCTTGGCCACGGAGAAGGAGAAGAAATGAATAAAGTGACGAATCTAGGTCAACTCTATGGTATATATAACCAGAGAGCTTAGCGTGCGCTAACGATCCACAGTTAGCGTGCGCTACCCAGCCAAAAACCAGTCCAGAACCTACGGTTCTGGCCCGTTAGTGTGCGCTACCATAGATTAGCGTGCGCTAACAGCCCCTCGATAGCGCGCGCTATCGGGCCATAGCGTGCGCTACTTGGACACCAGTCCGAGTCCACAAAAATTCTGCCCAGTCTGGACTACCGAGTTAGCGTGCGCTAAGTCTCAATCGTAGTGTGCGCTAATATGCAAATTTAGCATGCGCTAAGGTGCTCGTCCAGAGAGCAGAACAGCCTACTGCCACTGCTGTGCTAGAGTCGTTAGTGCGCGCTACAAAATGAACATAGCGTGCGCTACTTAAAGACACTTGCGTGCGCTATACAACAGGAATAGCGCGTGCTAGCGAGTGCATACAGTAGTATAGACAGCATCCAAAGATAGAAAACAGCGAATTCCACATCGGATGAAAACAACGTGCATCCGACACCAAACAACGGACCAAAGAAGACACACGAATAACAAGATCGAGTCAGAACCAAAGCGCTAAAAGAAAACATAATTCCGACTACCCAAAGGTTCGGAAAACGACAACGTTAGTAATCGCCCCAAAACTTTGGGAAATTACAAAATGGCCCAAAACATCCGAAACACACGATACATGATCGAAACAACATATGAAAGCTCTCAACATGCATAATAACATGAGATGGATCTGCGGAAACCCCGAGACGGCAGTCCCAAACAACGATTATGAGAATCGAACGAAATAGCGACGGAAAAGACAATAAACACGGAATTGAGTAAAACAAGTATGAAACAAGCCCAGATGACAAAAAGTCCAGTATTAAGTATTCTCGAAATACCAATACGGTTACAAGCGAGTCGCTAAGAACGAAAAACACACCAAAAATGAAAATACCGGGAAAAGAAAAAATGCGGATATTACATTCTACCCCTCTAAAAATAAGTTTCGTACTGAAACTTAAGAAACAAACAACTCGGGGTACCTAGCACGCATGCTATCCTCGGTTTCCCAAGTTGCCTCCTCGACACCATGCCTCGACCACTGCACCTTGACCAAAGGAATGGTCTTATGCCTCAGTCGCTTCTCACGGTGCTCCAAAATCTTCAAGGGGCGCTCCTCGAAGGTAATATCCTTGGCGACATCGATTTCACCATAGTCGATGATGTGACTAGGATCCGGAACATATTTCCTCAGCTGGGAAACATAGAAAACACTATGAACGTGACTCAAGCCTGGAGGCAATGCCAAGCGGTATGCCAACTCGCCGGCTCTCTTGAGAATCTCAAAGGGCCTAATAAATCTCAGACTCAACTTTACCTTCCTTCTGAGGCGGAAATCTCCCTCGTCGGCGACACCTTTAGCAAATCGTTGTCTCCCACCTCGAATTCCAAAGGTCGACGATGGACGTCAGCATAGGATTTCTGTCGACTCTGAGTAGTCAACTTCCTCTCCCGAATCAATTCCACCTTCTTCCTCGTCTCCAAGGCGATATTCGGTTTAGTTCCGAACAAATCGGCTGCCTCGTTCCAACAAATCGACGATTGACATCGCTGCCCATAAAACGCCTCATAAGGCTCCATTCGAATCGACGCATGCCAACTATTGTTGTATGTGAACTCGATCAACGACAAATGCTCCTCCCAATCACTACTCTAATTGAGAGCACAAGCACGCAACATATCCTCAAATGTATGGATAGTGCGCTCCGACTGCCCATCCGTCTGAGGATGAAAAGAAGTGCTCAGACGCAAACGAGTACCCAACGCCTTATGTACCGCCTGCTAAAAGTGCAATACAAAATGGCCATCCCGATCCAAAATAATAGACTTCGGAGTACCATGAAGCCTCACAATCTGCGCAATAAACACAAGAGCCAACCTCTCCGGACCCCAAATAACCTTGATGCCCAGAAAGTGTGCCGACTTGGTCAGACGATCCACAATCACCCAAACATATTCATACAAGACATCGATCTTGGCAAGCTCGTGACAAAGTCCATCGAAATATCTTCCCATTTCCATTTCGGAACGGGAAGCGACTGCAATAACCGGGCTGGTTGCTGATGCTCGATTTTGACCTGCTGACAAGTCAAACATCTCGCTACAAACCATGCGACCTCCTCCTTCATGTCATTCCACCAAAAGTTTCTCCTTAGGTGCTTGTACATCTTACTCGAACTAGGATGAACTGAGTAAGGCGTGGCATGGGCCTAACACAAAATACTTTGCCTCAATTCCAAGTCGTTCGATACACAAAGCCGACTCTGGAATCTCAACACACCATCCTCGTGAATCACAAACCTAGGAGACTTTCCCTTAAAAACATTCTCTCGGATTTGAGTAATCAACGGATCCTCCAACTGCTTCAGTTTAATTTCATTGATCATCAACAACGAAATCTCCAAAGCGCAAAGTTGCCCGACAGCTCCTGGCAACAAAATCTCAACACTCAACTCGATCAAATCCCGCTGAAGCTCCGATTGAGATGTAAGGATCTCAAGTATCCACAACGCAACTGGTTTCCAACTCATGGCATCTGCCACGATGTTCGCCTTGCCCGGATGAATAAGGATCTCGAGGTCATAATCCTTAATCAACTCCAACCACCTCTTCTCCATCATATTCAACCCCGCTGAGTGAATATGTACTTCAGACTTTTATGATCGGTAAAAATCTAACACGCAGAGCCAAAAAAATAGTGATGCCAAATCTTGAGCGCGAAAACAACTGCTGCTAACTCTAGATTGTGAGTAGGGTAGTTAAGCTCATACGGCCTCAACTGTCTCGATGCAAACGCAATAGTCTTGTCGTGCTGCATCAACACGCACTCAAGACCCTGACCTGAAGCATCGCTATAAACAGCAAAACCATCGTTGCCACACGACAATGCTAGAATCGGGGCTGAAGACAAACGTCTCTTCAGCTCCTCAAAACTCGACTGTCTTTTGTCATTTCAAACGAACTTCTCAGATTTCTGAAGCAACTGTGTATGTAACCGAGCCAGTTTCGAGAACCCCTCGACGAACCTACGATGGTAGCCAGACAAACCCAAGAAAATACGGATCTCCTTTACATTCTTAGGCGGTGCCCAATCCAACACTGCCTCAATCTTCTGTGGATCCATATGGACCCCCTCGGCTGAAATCACGTGACCTGGAAATATCACGTCCTTCATCCAGAACTCATATTTCGAGAACTTCGCACTGAGTCGCCCGGTCCTCAAAATGTCTAACACCACACACAGATGATGTGCATGCTCCTCCTCGTTCTTTGAATAAATAAGAATATCATCAATGAAGATGACGACACACTTATCCAAATACTTGATGAAGACCTTGTTCATCAACTTCATGAACACTGCCGTCGCATTAGCTAACCCGAAGGGCATAACCACAAACTCATAATGTCCGTATGTCATCCGAAAAGTTGTTTTCGGAACATCGGACTCCTTCACTCGAAGCTGATAGTACCCCGATCTCAAGTCGATCTTCGAGAATACCGTATCTCCATGCAACTGATCGTACAAGTCATCAATCCTCGGCAAGAGATACTTGTTCTTGATGGTTAATTTGTTTAGCTCATGATAGTCGATACACAAACGCAGCGAACCATCCTTCTTTTGTACAAAGAGAACCGATGCACCCCAAGGCGAAGCGCTCGGTCGAATATACCCCGACTCAATAAGCTCACTCAACTGCTTCTTCAACTCAGCCATCTCTGAGGGTGCCATGCGATACGACAACTTCTAAATCAGAGCCACTCCTGGCTCTAACTCGATAGCGAACTCTACCTCACGGTCCGGTAACAACCCCGGTAACTCGTCAAGAAAGACATCACGGAACTCACTAACGACTGGAATCGATGAAAACTCAACTCTACCATCCCCCTCCTTCAGGGCGTAGCACCAATAACCAGTACACCCCTTCTGCAGGAGTCTCATCGCCTTCAAGGCATTAATTATGAACTTCCGGTTTCCCCTCTTTCGCCCCGTGAAAGCGTGCTCGGTGCCGTCCTCGGCTAACATGGTGATGATTCTTGTGCGGTAGTTCATGATCGCACCATGCCGCTCGAGCCAATCATTCCCTAGAATCAAATCCCCACCCTCAATATTCACAACAATAAGATTATAGAGCCAATCCCTCTCACCAATAACCACAGAACAGTCTCGGATCTCTTGATCACCAACGATCCTATCACCGCTAGGAAGTTTAACAATGAAAGGCTCACAAGATGACAAACAGTCGAGACTCAAACGACGCACACACTCCAGAGAGATGAATAAATGCATAACACCAGAATCAAAAATCACACTGACAGGATGAGTAAGAATATGAACAGTACCTGCAGCCACGGTAGCCGCTGGATCATCGGCCCTCCTCATCTCATAAACACGCGGATGAGCGAAGCCGACGCTAGAAGCTCCCCCTCTAGCGGGCTAGCTCCGACCTCTCCCTCGACTGGCACTCTGCGGAGGCGGCGGATCAAATGACCCCTGGTTCACACTCAGCTCCTTAGGTGCTGGAAAAGAAGCCTGGGCACCAAGAGTTTGCCCTAAAGCTCACAAAAAGAAGCCTTGTGGCCCGATTGACCCAAAGTATAACAAGTCAAAGGCAGACGAGGACACTCCCGATTCCTATAGCCCGTATTACCACAGTTATAACATCTGACATCACGAATGAAGGTACTGGCGGTACCCCAAAAGCTCCCAGAAAAACGAGCCGAACTGCCCGCAGGAACATTAGCAGACTGAGACTTCTGTTGAACTCCGCCCTTTTGACCCGAAAATCTCCCGACGGATTTATGTTTCTTACTTTCTCGAGCCACCTCACTGGCCATCAAGGACATATCATAAGCAAGAGCTCTACTCTGATAGTCCTTTAAGGTGGTGCAGGAGAATCCAGACATGTAATCACGAATCCTCAGTTTCATTCGCTTCGAGAAGTGGTAGATCTTGTCATCCTCTTCCTTAACCTGGGCCTTCACGTAGCCCAATTCCCGGTTGAAATTTGCAATAGCCTAAGAAACTAGAATATCTCGAAGCTGAGCAACATAAATAGCATGAATCCGCGCCTGACGAACCGGCCACAGATAAGGTCTCTGAACTAGGCCCAAGAAGAAACATGATCCTGAGTTCTGACAACCTCCCACCAATTAGCAGTATCTTCAGTGAGAAAATACTCGGCGATCGGGACCTTGCGATCCTCAGGCCAACTAGTGGTAGTAAATACCTTGGACATCTCCTTCATCCACCCCTCCCAGCCGATCGGGTCTGAAGCCCCCGAAAACTGAGAAGGATGAATCTTGATGACATCCTGAAGCCAACGATCCGCCCTGGCCAGAGCAGCGTGAGCCGGAGTCGGGTTTTGAACCGCCTGGGCTATCGCAACCATTAGGTTCACCATCTGTTGCATTACAGCTACAACACCAAGGTCGGCGCCATCTTGAGTAGCAGTATGGCTATGACGGCCATCAGTAATGCCGACTCCAGAAGAATGTGACGTGGCCACCCCACTAGCTGCCCCACGTCCCCAGCCGCGTCCACGACCATCACCTCGACCTCTTCCAGTATCCATACTGGAGATAACAGGTGGCAAAAGCAACTCGATGATCAGTACGAGAGAAAACAATCACAATATAAGAAACGGGAGTATGATACGAGAAAGCAGAAGAATCGAGTAACGAAAACTTACGAACACTGGGAGTACCTATACGCTAACGGCATGATGACGATGTGCAGAAATAAAACACGACTAGACCCAAATAACCGACAAGCCTAGGTATCCATAAACCTAGATCTCCGATACCATTTTCTGTAACACCCCCAAGATATTCATGGTATATTACAGCACCATGGAACCCTACATGGAACCCACCAGGCTAATTAAGAAATACCACTCGTCTAACTATCTCAGTTAGCGAGAAAACACACATCACCAGGACGAAATTAAATGAAACGCCCGGTATAACCGGCAAAACAGACATCACTGAAAATGATAAATAATATTTAATAATACAAACCATAATCCCAGTAAAAATGCTTAAGTGCTCGCGAGTACTATCTATAAGTTCACAAGTTTGAAAACAACCACATCAAAAGGGCAACAGAAATAAGGAGACTCATTTGCACACATCATCAACCCTGGCCAGCATCCTCGTACTGCCCCAGTCCCCGCTCGTCCGGCTGAACATAACCTGAAATTCATAACAAGAATTTCCCCAAAACGGGTCCCCCTTGGGGTTAGCAATTACGCTAGTACAAGTAATCAAGGCAAACCATATGCTTAGACATTTCATAGTACATGCATCAATTCATTTCACAACCATAACCAGACATGTCATTTCCGGAAACAAACAGTCAACAATCAATTTGCTTAGGACCGGGGTGAAGCCACAGGTCCCACTCGAGGCCTCTAAGGACCCTCTCGAGCTGGCCATATCATAAAATAAATCACGCAAAGGCATCGCCTAGGACCAGAGTGAAGCCACTGATCCCACTCGAGGCCAATAAGGACCCTCCCGATCTGGCTAGTGAATCAAGCTCGTGAATCCAGAGTGAAGTCATAGATTCCCCTGAGGCCTCTTCAGACCCTCCCGGAGTGAGCAAATCACACACAAACACATCACCATTTCATGTTAAGCATAAAAGTTTCAATGAGTACTTGCCTTGAGTAATTGACGACGACACGAACGGAAAGGAAAATCAACCACGATCGCTAGGAACCGATAAACCCGAACCTAACGATTCGAAGAACACAATCACAACCATTTCTAAACGAGTACAGAAATGGAATACACCGAAAACCCACCTAGATTAATATAAGTTCGTACAAAAACAACGACGAGGGCGAATTGCAACCGAACCCTCTCGATTTCACAAATATCACGAAACTTACCATGAACTCGTAGGGAAAACAAGAATACCACCAAGATTAATCATATACATCCTGGATTAATCAACAATACGGAACGAATTGGACAAAAACTCAAAAAAACCCAAATTTCCCAAAATTGGGTTTTAGGAGATTACCTTGGATTAAGGACGAAGAACCGAAGTAGATGTTGTTAATCTACACCAAGAACTCAAGAAAAATGATATCTGAAGTGATTGGAAGAAGAAATCACCTCCGAATCGCCTAAAGGATCGATCGGCCACGGAGAGGGAGAAGAAATGAATAAAGTGACAAATCTGGGTCAACTCTCTGGTATATATAACCAGAGAGCTTAGCGTGCGCTAACGATCCACAGTTAGCATGCGCTACCCAACCAAAAACCAGTCCAGAACCTATGGTTCTGGCTCGTTAGCATGTGCTACTAGAGAATAGCGTGTGCTAACAGCCCCTCGATAGCGCGCACTATCGGGCCATAACGTGCGCTACCTGGACACCAGTCTGAGTCCAGAAACATTCTGCCCAGTCTGGACTACCAAGTTAGCGCGAGCTACCGGACACCCAGCATGCGCTAAGTCTCAATCGTAGCGTGCTCTAATATGCAAATTTAGCGTGCGCTAAGCTGCTCGTCCAGAGAGCATAGAGCAGAACATCCTACTGCCACTGCTGTGCTCGAGTCGTTAGCGCACGCTACAAAACGAACATAGTGTGCGCTACTCAATGACACTAGCGTGCGATGTACAACAGGAATAGCGCGCGCTAGCGAGTGCAGACAGCAGTACAGACAGCATCCAAAGATGGAAAACAGCGAATTCCACCTCGGATGAAGCGCATCCGACACCAAACACCGGACTGAAGAAGACCACGAACAACATGAGATGGATCTGCGGCAACCCTGAGACGGCGCTTCCGAACAACAATTACGAGAATCGAACGAAATAGTGACGGAAAAGACAATAAACACGGAATTGAGTAAAAACAAGTACGAAACAAGCCCGGATGACAAAATGTTCAGTATTAAGTATTCTCAAAATACCAATACGGTTACAAGAGAGTCACTAAAAACGAAAAATACACCAAAAATAAAAATACCGGGAAAAGGAAAAATGCGGATATTACAGTCACATCCCACGTTGGAAAAATATTGCAATTATAACTACTTTATAAAGAGTTTCACCAAAATAAGGTGTAATCATGTGTTACTCCTTATGGTGTGCCATATTGGACCAAGTTTGTTTTGACGCCATCTTTGGAAGTTTGATCGGTCAGTCGTTTGATGGGCGTCGAAATACTTGCACGAATAATTGAAACAATCCGGATTGCTAGATCCTTACGAATAATGTTAATCAACAGTACAACAAATAATTCCTTGCTAGAAGGATTTGTACTGTTGATCAAAATCAACTAAGGGAAGAAGACAGAGATGGCCGAACCGCACTTCTGGGATAGAAAATAATTCGGACGATACGAAGAGATGGGAGGCCGATTTTTCTCACAGAATGAGGGTTATGTAATTTTAATTATATGAAAACTCCTTGTCCAAGACCCTTTATCGATACTAAGTAAACCCTAGA
Source organism: Orobanche coerulescens (assembly GCA_033398695.1). Classification (NCBI taxonomy): domain Eukaryota; kingdom Viridiplantae; phylum Streptophyta; class Magnoliopsida; order Lamiales; family Orobanchaceae; genus Orobanche; species Orobanche coerulescens. The sequence goes on along the minus strand of CM065815.1, from coordinate 114,437,720 downwards.
GTTAAAACTCTAGTATTTGCTTAGCTGCCCCTCAGCTTATTAAATAATACAATATATACAATATCATATATTATATATTACTTATTATTTAATTATCTAACAAATATAATATCCAAAATTATATTTATCATTCTCAGTTGATATAATTAAATAATATAATATATTATATAGTACTCATTATTTAATTTTTTAATAAATATAATATCCAATATTATATCTATTAATTATTCTTGCTTGTCTTTAATTATCGTATGGGTGACCCAAAAGGCTTATAATATGTTGGCAATCATTTAATATCTCATTAAATGATAAATCATAAGCGTCTCTAGCAAGACGTTATAACTACCCAAATAATATAAGTTTATAGTCCATTAGACATTTAACGTGTCAAATCCCTTTGTCGTGCGATATCATATTTGAACTAAGTCATGGAAATTATCATACTTATTATGTTCAAATTGTTTCTCGATCTTAAGTAGACTGATTGAAACAAATGACTCTCCTTTTGAGTATGACCATGTATTTCCTTCAGTCCTACTTATCAAGGGCCCCACCAGATATCTCTCTCCCTAAAAAGAGGGAAAAATCCCCATCTTGATTATTCATTCCCCTCTAGATGACTCCCACTAATCCCAATCGCTAGCCTTTATGATCACCATATTTCAGATGATATTGGATTACGTCATGGCATAGTGGTTATCATGTTGGACTATATGATAATTTTAGGTTCAAGGATTTAGACATACTAATATATTGAGATTAACTTATGACATTTCCATGTAGTGATCTAAATGCGGATTTGTCCAGTATTGCGTTCGCCATCCAATACCCATAAGTTTGATCCATACCATATGCATAATCATCTGATGATTATCAATCGAACTTATAATAGTATATTAATCACTTGAGTCTCCACTTTACGTGATTGGACCAGGGACATTTGAATAATAATCAGTGAGAAATAGATGATATCAAATAACGTTATTTAAATGTTACAATTAAAAATGTAGACACATCGAATGTCCTATGGAACTATTCCCAACAATCCGCACTTGCACTAGGACCATTCATTCATGATTTTTAGTCATATCGATCTAGTATGCTCTTCATGCTTTCCTTGTGAGAGAGGCTTTGTAACTAGATCAGCAACATTCTCTTCCGTTGTTTGTAGGAAGGATGTTGTCGTTTACTGCATTTATCAAAACTCTGGGAGGATTTATCCCAACTATTTATCCCCGTTTTGAAAATGTCAAAACTATACTTAGTCCCAACTTCTAAGTCTTCTTTCAAATGGTCTAATCTTCGAGTGACTTAGACTAAAAAAAATAAACAGTTCGTAGGCATGTTCTGAAATCATTTCCTACTTAGCTAAGTGTTTCACAACTTAAACTATAATTGGCTTGCAGGCACAATTGTACAGTAAGTAACTTAATAATTTTACAACTTAGTCTATGAACTACTCGTAGGCAAGTTCTTGCAACTTAAGTCTTATACTTAGGAATATAATTTCAATTTATTTGGTCAAATGAAAGTAGTCCACATAGTAACTTAGATTACAACTTGTAATATTTGGCGAGAAAGTAATCATTTTTGTTGCAAAATCGATTACAGTGCTTGACTGAAATTAAAATACATGATCAAATTAAATTTACGAAGGAGAAAAATAAAATACAAAAGATACAACAAAAAGATATTCATCATCGTGATGTTGTCGGGGCGATCTTCTGTGGGGATCATGTTCTGTCTATTTCCAGAAATTGACTAACATATCATGGCCTCTGTTCTTGTATTGTTTTTCTCTTCAGGGGTTTTGTCTTATCCAAGGATCCATCTTCCCGATGGGTCAGTTGCTCACCCTACAACACCTCAAAAATGGTGGCTAATACAGTGCCGTGTATCCCACATGGGACCCTCCAGGCGATACAAATACACAAATCAACCATAATATAATTATAGTACCGAACCACCAAATATTAACCATCACTCAAACGAGGAGTTTATACATCATTAATCGCCACGACACACATGATTCAAATACAAGTATAAACCATATGAAAATGGAGTATACCCCAAATAAAAATATAGTGTAATAGAAATATTATAAAGCTGAAATGAAAATACACGGTTTAATCATAAATAGAGAAAAGAATACTCGGGGCCTCCAAACCAGTATCCTTCAAACCCTTCGCCGTCACAATGCTCTTCCCGTGCCTTGGCCTTCCCTCGAGTTAAAATACAAACAACAAGTATTTCACTGAAACACAGGGTCAGATATACATGATAATAGATTCTCAAGATGTTATACAAATTACATATAATAGATCTCAATGAATCAACCTGACTGTTGAACACACCCCTCAGGCGTAGGAATACACTACAGGAAAAACGCAATCAGATAACACTAATCCGACAACAGTCGGCCGAAAAAGTGTTGGTTGAAATTAACAGACAACAGTTTATTTTCATCCTCGAAAAAGTATTGTGTAATCCAAGTACGTTACAACGGTTTAAAAACCGTTGTCTAGAAAAAACAACCAGACAAGACTTTTTGTCGTTGGTGTTGTGCAAACTTGGAGGATTAGACAACTGTTTTAAAAATATATTGTGGGAATTAGCTTAAGACAATGCCACGTTAAACCATTGTTGAAATAAGACAAGCATTTTTAACTATGCTTGTTTTATTACATTTCACACAACGTGTCATAAAACAGTTGTGTGACTCAGACAAGTGTTTTTTAATATTTTATAATTAATCATGCTTCAAACAACGGAATATTAAAACCATTATCTAAAGCACGTACTTTATCTAAAACACGTAGTAGTTTGCTAAAATCTCAAACCAAATTAATTTTTATTTTTTGAAAATTTAGAACATGACTCAATTAGAAATATATTGACATCCTTACGGTTGGATCGTCGATAAATATTTTTTCAAAAAATAGAGAAAATAATCAGTGAAAAGCACTAGTTAGTGGAATAGTCAATTTTGTAGTGGTTTGCTAAGATATCAAACTAAAATTAATTTTTTATTTTTTAAAAATTTGGAAAAATCACCCAATTAGATATATGTTGACATCCGCATGGTTGGATCATCGATAAGAATTTTTAAAAAAATAGAAACAAAAATCTGGGACAAAGCACTAGTTACGAGTACTAGTCAATTTAGTAGTGCCCTACTAAGATGTCACACCAAACTAATTTTTTATTGTTTGAAAATTTGGAAAAATCACTCAATTAGATATATCTTGACATCCGTACAGTTGGATCATCGATAAATATTTTTAAAAAAATAGAAACAATAATGCCGGACAAAGCACTAGTTACGAGTACTAGTCAATTTAGTAGTGATCTACTAAGATCTCCAACCAAATTAATTTTTATTTTTTTGAAAATTTGCGAATATCTCTAAATTAAATATATATTGACATCTGTACGGTTGGATCGTCGAGAAATCTTTTTTAAAAAATAGAAACAAAAATCCAAAACAAAGCACTAGTTACAAGTAGGGGTGTTCCCGACCGGAACACCCCACCTGACTACCCACTGACCCGAGGTAAATTTATCGGGTATTTTTATAATTTTTTTTAAAAAAAAATTGGACCGGGTACCTAACCCGGTAAAAGAGAATAAATTCGAGTCCGGATACGGGTCGAGAATATTTTTTGGACCGAGTACCCAACCCGACACACACACACACACACACACACATATATATATATATATATACATATATTATATTTATTAGTTATGATGTAGGGTTTGCCGGCTACTTACTTCACTTGGTCCGCCGTTTCACAATTACTCCAAATACTCCAAACTCCATTTCTGCACTTCACCATCCAAACATTTCTGCACTTCACGTCCAACCTCCAAAATCCAGACCATCTCTGCACTTCATCGTCCCGCGTCCACAGCTCACGGCGTTCGGCCGATTTCCGACTTCTAGGGTTTCCAATCTTCAAATAATCTACCCGATACTTAAAGAATTTCAATCGGCTGCCATTGTAAGTTCACCGATTTGCTCTCTCTTTTTTTCAGACTTCCAGGGTTTTCCTATTTGAGGAATGTTTTTCATTTCTCATGAATCGGCTCAATCGGCTATTTTTTCATTGTTTGTTGCGTGTGTGTTTTTGTGTGTGTTATTTCTTTTGACCCTAATTGTTAATGTGCAAATACTTCTTGTAAATTAAGTAATAAGTTTAATCATATGCTAATTTTGATCGTTTTGTTTATTGCGTAATGACCTTGTCTAGTTTACTGCTCTGCATGATATGAAAGCCATGAGAGTGTGCTATGATAGCTTACTTTCAGCTGTTGCTGCAACAACAAATAGTGCTTATGGTATTTGCTTGATTTGATGTAATTTCTGAACTAAAATTTCAAAAAACGTGACCATTTTGGAGGATAAAACCTCAAAAATGTGTTGTTTCCAATTTTCACAAAAGCAGTATGTTTGTTGGACAACTTTCTCAGAGCTTTTTATTTGTTAACGATTACGAGATATGGCTATGTTACATGTATTTTTGTGCGCTTGATTATCATTATTTTATCTCCATTTTGGGTTTAAATCTGCATAAATGAGCTCTTAATGCATTATGTTTAAATGTTTTGAAGGAAATTAGAGTCCTGAAGCTTAAACGAAGAAAAACGTGTTGGAATATTTTGTTCTATACATGCTATAATAATGTTTTGATGATTTAAGTTGATACACAAAGCAAAACAACAAAAAGACGAAGTCAAGCATCGAAGGAAACGAAGTGCAAAAAGATGGAAATTTACAAAGCTAACGTACGTAAACTATTAAGCATAGCGTACGTAACTAGTGCAAAATAACGTACATAAGGAATGGTACTTAACGTAAGTAAAGGTGTTCAAATCAGATGAACGTTGGGAAGAGTCAAAGTCAAAAAGGCGGCAACGGATGTATGACGTCAGCAATGACGTATTCTTAATGTACGTAATGTAAGATTGGCTAACATACGTAAGGAAAAGAACGAATGCTACTGAACTAAACTGCAGGCACGTTAACGTACGTAACGATGGTGATATAACGTACGTAAAGTATCTTACGTATGTAATGGAAAGCTAATAGCGGCCGTAATCAATGCACAGGAGGATAACGACTAGTTGAGGCTCCAATGCCTATAAATTCCACATCCTTGGTATTCATCCAAACAACAACTTCAAGCAAACATCTCATTGACCAGATATTCATATTGATATTATTGTTGGTGTGATATTGAGCTTATATTGTTAGTTTGAGTGTTTATACATTCAACATATACACGAGAGGTAAAATAAAAGATATGATTGGATTCGGTGTTATTAGGATCAAGGATCCGGCATTATTAGAATCACAATCGCTATCTAGTGAGGTTTATATAGTACTGATAGAAAGTTAGAGCGGTTGATTCCTTCTACGATAGAAAAGTAAAATGGTTTAACTTGGACCGACACAAATACAAGTACGAGTGGTTTATCACGGACCAATAGAAGAAGTGATTGTAACGGTTATCCCTCGACCGATAAAAGAGAGGTGCAAAGGTTTTTATCTTAAACCTATAGAAAAATATACTGAGAGGGGACGTAGCCTCGTTTATAGCCGAACCTCTATAAATTCTTGTGTCGTTTAATTTCCGCACATTTAATTTATGTTTCCACAACACGGAACATATCCCGATCTCGCTCCAACAAAATGGGCCAAAAATGACATTTTTTGGTCAAGGGCCGCGGCGAATCGAGGCAGAGCCGCGGCACAGGCACAGCTCCAAGCATGGCGGTAAAAACTGTATTGGGGGCCGCGACACACTCATTCTGAGCCGCGGCCCATAATGAAAATCTTCCCAGGCCTGGCCAGTGCAAGGACTAGGGTCGCGACACACTTAAGCCGGCTTGCGGCCCGCGTTGCGGGATCGCTGATTTCAGCCCGCGTTTTTGGCTATTTTGGTGGCCATTTCGACCTAATTCTTGGATGCATTTTTGGAGGCGGAAAGAAGGTTATAAAAAGCAGTGAAGGTCAGAAAAGAAGGCATCGAAGGAGAGGAGAAGAATACCAGCAGCAGAGAGCAAGGCCAGAAAACGGAAGAAGAAGTTCATCAATTGTGTTTGAATTTCTTTCCTATGTTTTATTCAAATCTTTGTGTATTGTTTTCTAGTATTTCGGGCGAGACCTTTTTACTCTAGAATTGTGATGAAACCGAGATTTTGATGAATTAATTCTTGATTTTACATTATTGATATTTCCATTTTCTATTGAGTTTTCTCCAATTATTCTTAATGCTTTCAATTGTGTGGCCTATGATTGAATTGTTATAACTACGTAACTTGAATCAGGAGAGGAGAGTAAGTAGTGAAAATTGGGAGAAAACTGTTTTGTCTTGTGAGATAAAAATATACTCATAAGAATTGTGAAGCTCGTTTGAAGATTTTAGAACTTTTTGGCTATTCTTGAATTAACTCACCTAGGAATAGAGTGAATTATTCACCTTGAAAAATTCTACTGACCTCGGGAGAGGCATTAGATTAAGTCAGAATCTTCGCTTTCAATAAATTGGGAAATTACATAAATTATATTAATCAAGATTAATTCGGATTAATCGAGGTGAATTCTCAATCCTAGATTCTTCTCTTATTTGATCTCCTTTCATCGGACTATTGATTCTATCATTTGTTTTTTAGTTTGTCGCACTATTTAGTTTTTAATAATTCTTCAACCATAAAATTTGGTCGTTCAAATAAAATTAGGAATACGAATAAATTGGTAATTTGTGCATCAGTCCTCGAGGGAACGATATTTTTCTCATCACTTTATTACTTGATTATGACAACGTGCACTTGCGTTCACAAAAATACGTAACAAGTTTTTGGCGCCGTTGCCAGGGACTGATTGTTTTTACTAATATCAATTTCAGTATTTTTAGTCTTAATTTGAACATTATTTTATTTTTGCGTACATTTTTTTATTTGTTTTCCTTTCAGGAGTTCGTTTAGTGCATGAGAAAATTTGGTAACGAAGGTCTATTCCCTTTGGATACCGAACTCGAACGCACTTCGTGGAAAAACAGGAAGGAAAAGCGTGAGTTGTTAACTACGGATACCATGGGCGACAACACCGGAAATCAAGGGATCGGCAACCCTATTCAGCAAGTTCAACCAGCATTGGCACTCCGAGATTATGCACTTCCACAAATTAATGCAAACTTTTCGGGCGAACAATTTTGAAATCAAGCCGCTATCATCCAAATGGTGCAAGCGAGCCAATTTTGCAAACTGGCGAATGACGACCCCAATGCTCACATTGCTTCGTTTCTCGAGATTTGCGACACATTAAAAAATAATGGAGTTACTGATGACGCCATTTGTCTACGGATTTTCCCATTCTCTCTAAGGGAGAAGGCCATGTTTTGGTTGAATTCACTCCCGCCGGGCTCTATCACGACTTGGGCGGAGTTAGCACAAGCTTTTCTAGCTAAGTTCTTTCCGCCGGCGAAGACATCGAGACTTAGGAATGAAATAACTACTTTTGGGCAATTTGAGATGGAATCGCTGCATGAGGCAAGGGAGCGATACAAGGATTTTCTAAGGAGATGCCCCCATCATGGTCTACCGGATTGGCTGCAGATTCAAACGTTCTACAATGGATTGAGTACTTCTACACGCACTCTTGTTGATGCAGCTGCTGGAGGTGCTTTAATGGGCAAGACGATGGCTGAAGCTCATTCTTTACTAGAAGCTATGGCGGCAAATGCTTAACAGTGGCCTTCAGAACGTGTGAATCCAAAACGAGTTATGGGAATTTCAGACAACGATCCAATGTCTACACTATCAGCCCAAGTTGCAGCGTTAACTCAACAACTGCAATCTTTTTCACATACCCCTTCTACCAGTACCATGGAAACATGTAATTGGTGCAACGAGTCCTAGTGCTGACTGTCAAGTCGGGAATCCTTTTGAGCAAACTCGGATGGAACAAGCTCAATTTTGTGGAATGGAAATCGTCAGAGTAACCCATATTCTAACACTTACAACCAAGGTTGGCGAAATCATCCAAAATTTTCATGGAGGAATGGGCAAGCGTTGAACAATCCTCCACAAGCTCAAGTCACTCAACCACCACAGCAGCCCCCTTAACCACCAAAGGTTTCTTTAGAAGATGTGATTGCTAAATTGGCGGCTAACACGAGTCAATTCATGACCCGCATGAAAACTACTCTATAGAATCATTCCGCTTCTATTCGGAATTTGGAGGTTCAAATGGGGCAGATTGCAAATCTATTGTCATATAGATCCCAAGGTGTCTTACCAAGTGCTACCGAACCGAATCCCAAGGAATATGTGCAAGCTATTGAGTTACGAAGTGGAAAAAAGCTACACGAGCAGCCCAAGAGTAGAAAAGAAAAGAGCAGCCCCGTTGAGAAAGTGAATGACGAAGAGCCCAAGTCACAAGCAGTCTTGGCCACACATCCTACTTATGTACCACCAGTCCCGTTTCCACAGCATCTGCAAAAGCAAAAGTTAGACAAGCATTTTTCTAAGTTTGTTGATGTCTTTAAGAAATTGCACATTAATATCCCATTTGCCGACGCTTTGGAACAAATGCCGAGCTATGTGAAGTTTATGAAGGAGATTTTATCTAATAAAAGGAAGCTCGAGGAATATGAAACGGTGGCGCTGACTGAAGAATGCAGCGCTATTCTGCAGAAAAAGCTCCCACCTAAATTGAAGGATCCAGGAAGCTTCACTATCCCGTGTACTATTGGAAACTTGTCGTTTGATAGAGCTCTGTGTGATCTGGGTGCCAGTATAAATCTTATGCCTCTTTCTATTATAAGAAACTAGGAATTGGGGAGGCCAAGCCTACTACGGTCTCTTTGCAACTATCCGATAGATCCATCAAGTATCTGAGAGGGGTAATAGAAGATGTCTTGGTCAGGGTTGATAAATTCATTTTCCCCGCTGATTTTATTGTGCTTGATATGGAAGAAGATCATCAGATTCCGATTATTTTGGGTAGACTGTTTTTGGCCACTGGAAGGACCCTTATTGATGTTCAGGAGGGTGAATTGATGCTTCGGGTTCAAGATGAGCAAGTCACATTCAAAGTGTTTCGATCTCTCCCGTGTCCAAGCAATAGTGAGAAGTGTTCTCAAATTGAAAGCTTAGATATTTTTGCGAAAGACACACAACGGGAAAGTTGTCAGTCGAAGTGTTCAGAATCTGTTTTAGTTGCTCCGACATCTAAGAAAAATGTAGAACGAGTCGCGTATCTTAGGCATTTGGACATGTCGTCTGCATCATCCATTCACCCACCATTGAAAAATTCTCATGCCGTCATAAGTTCGTTCGTGGAAAAGAAAACTAAGCCGGAAGTGAAGAGGGTGCCAATTCAGTTGCAATATGGATGTTTTGGGAAGTTACTGTTATTCAAGTCTTTTCGCAAAGAACGTTGGATGTCCAAACCAAAAATCGAACTGTTAAAAACTAATGACCAAAAATTTAAAACACATATTAACGGTTCGATGGACTGGGCGGAGTCCAAATAGTGTTTGCGAAAAGCAAATTGATTTTAAAAAGGTCCGACTGAAGACTATAAATTTAGCGCTTCTAGGGAGGCAACCGAGTATTAGTTGTAGATTTTAATTTTTCATTGTTTTCCTTCATTTTAGGAGTCTATTTTGTTCGGCGTTTTTTGCTTTGCTATGCTTCTGTCTCATGTTCTATGTGTTTTCACTTGAAAAACCTATGCAGGAACTTCCCCAGGGCAAATTTTTGCTTAGGGCCGCGACACACTAAGAGCGGGCCGCGGCACACACAAGTCTCAAAATTCGGTTAATTTGCTGTACTCTGTGCTGCGGCACGATAGTGCTGAGCTGCGGCACACTCGCCCCAAGAGCCGCAGCACGATGAGGACAGGCCGCGGCACGCCAAACCCCAGAAATACGCCCAGCGAACTGTACTCTGTGCCGCGGCACGAAAGCGCTGAGCCGCGGCACACCTACCCTGGAAGCCGCGACACCTGTACAACGAGCCGCGGCACACTGCGAAACATCCAAGCATTAAAAACATGTTGTACTGTGGGCCGCGGCTCACTTGCTACGTGTCGCGGCCCTTGCCGATAGTTTAAAAGCGGGCGGGGCATCAATCGGTCGAGAAACAAGGTAGTGTATCACTTCAAAAATCCTTTCCTCTTCCGCGCGGCGCAGGTCACCATCTCCAAATTACTTATTCTCCTAATCTTCTTCAATCGAACACCAGGTAACCCTTCATCCTTAAGTTCCTTTGCAACAAGGATTGAGAAGTGGGGTAATGTTTATTTGATTCATTGATGAATTTATCTTTATTTTCTAAGTTCTATCAAGATTTTGATCGGAATGTATTGAGAATATCGATTAATGTTAATTGTGTTTTGTTTATTATCATGAATCTCTGTGATATTGTTTGTTGTTGGGGATTGAATTCACTAATGATTATTCTTGTTCTTGATTTAAGTTTACGCACGCCAAGTGTTTGATGAAATACCCCAGTGAAACGTGTTTGATATAAACATCTCCAAACTATTTGCAACAGTACGATTATCTGAATAATATGCCACCCCCTACCTTACGCTTAGTTTGAGTTAAAATTTTCGCATCATATCCCTCATACGAAAGTGAGTGTTTTTAACGCTACATTCGGTTCTCGCACTTTCTAAGTTGTGATTGGTGTTTTGTTATTTAAAGTTGCCTGATATCCTGTTTTTATTTTCAGGAACATAAAATGGCATGTAAGAGAAAGTTGAGCTCCACTCGTACTACGACTCGTTCATCACCCCCGAGAGGAGAAACCACGCAAAACCGAACAGATGAGCATTCCGAACAATTCTCCGACCCGGAGATCCATCGCATCTTTAATGAGAAAATTCATCCTCGGCCCATAATTCCTGAGCGGGGATTCACTCCCGCCCCTCAAGACGGCGAGATATTAACTATGATCACTCAAAAGGGGATGGACTAGATTCACCGCACAGCCCGAGCTGGCCGTAATCTCTATCGTACAAGAATTCTACGCCAGTGCTTTATTACTTCATATCCGGGGAGGTCAGATGTTGGGGAGGCCCAATATATGTACTGAGGTTGTTGTATGTGGCCAGACAGTGGACTTCTCGGGCGGCGATCCATAGGTTATACGAGCTACCTGAGGTAGACGAATCGACATTCACGAGGACTATGGGTAGCCTCACGAGGGAGGCATTGCTAGAAACACTTGCTCATTCGGATTCCATTTGGGAAACGCGTGTCCCGGGGTCCACAACTTTGTTTTTCAAGAGTTTCCGTCTCAGTCGGGAGCTTGGCTATATTTTCTCTGCTCGCGAGTCGACCCTACTTCACAGATCCGCTCTGTCCTGCTTTCTCGTGCCCGACTGCTATATGCCATCACGGCCGGACTTCGATTTGATGTGGCCCCACGCCTAGCCCAGTCTATTCTCCAATGCATCCAAGGAGGGGCCAAGACGGGGCGAAAATATCCCTCTCTCATTTGTGCCTTGTACCGCCAGTCGGGCGTGACTTGGTCGGATGACGAGCCGACTATAGCACCCCAGGGTCCGATCGATCATCATATTATCTCTCACTTAGACCAGTGGGGTGGCACGCGGGCACACCCACGGGGACGAGAATTTCTTCTAGACGAGCCACATGAGCACTCATCGGAGCCACTTCTTCTGACTCATGAGTCGGCGGCTGATACTGTAACACCCCCGATATATTCAGGAATATTACAGTGCCGTAAATCCTTTACTTAAGGATTTACAAGGCTGAAGAACTGAAAAGACATTAACAGATACCAACGTATAAAAATAACGGAAATAAGATACAACAGTTCTGACCAATACTGAAAGTACGAATGTTCAATGGAAAAGTATTAATACATCACCAAATCCAAATCATCATAAATGACTATGTACTCGAGTACTTATTAAAACGATACAAACAACAGACAAATAAACCCGGCCGGAACATCACTCTGCACCCTCGTCGTCATGCAACTCCAGTGGTTGTTTCCCTGCTCTCCTGGATCCTGAACATAAACAAATGTTCACCCCCAAAGGGGTTAGCACAATGATGCTAGTAAAAGTACCACAACATATTATTCAACATCTCATGAAGAATAATAATAACATAAATGACAAAAGAACCAACGAGTCTTCTCCTGCGAGAAACTCAATAATAACATACACACATTATAATCACAACATGATATCACAACATACACATGGTAATTCCAATGATCCAGCGTTTACTGCCTAGACCCCCCGATGATTCCGTCAAACCAACCCGAGGTGGAAAAACCCGTCCGATGATCCAGCGCACGCTAGCATAGATCCCCCGATGATCCCGTCGGACCAACACGAGGTGGACATACAACAACGACATACATGTACAACAATATGTATAACATCAATACATAAACAATTAAGGTACTTGCCTCGATTCGAAGACAAGAATACTACTTCCACGAAAAACGAAACACTCGAAGGTCATCCCTTCGATCAATCACGTAGCAAGCTCGAACCTTAACAAAAGAAATAATATAGAATTCATCTCACATCGTATGAATGTCTAACAATCCAATTTACGGCCGAAAGTTCATAAAACGTAATCTGCCTGAACTGCTTAGCGTACGTTATGTATTATATGTAGCGTGCGTTAAGCCTGCTCATTAGCGCACGTAAACAACGAAGCCTAGCGTACGCTAACTATGTATCGACAGTCCTCTCTGGTCAGCCGACTGACTCGCCTGACGACCTAACGTACGTTACGTACCAAACGTAGCGTACGCTAAACATGCCGGATAGTGTACATTAATCTGCATAGCTTAGTGTACGCTAAGTGTGCATGGCAGTTTCACTACTGGGCAGCAGACCGTTCTAACGGTGATGAAATTACGAACTCCTCAGTGATTAACGTACGTTATCCGTCTACATGTCATGTTCATAAAATTATGAATGATCTTACGGATTCAAATATCTTTGAATTCAAGGAAATGAATATCATCACAACTCTTATATCCAACTTGATTATCATTCTCATGTGAAGTTCGTGATCTCAGGTTGATGCACTAGATTCCATTGTCATTTACACAGTCAGACTTCATCTTAAAGGTGAACTAACAATTCCAACTACGATGTTTCAATGACGATATTATAAGCATAATCATTCCCATTTCTAAACATGATGCTTGTTTGAATAATTCACCAATGGAATTTAAAATCTTGATAGCATGATCATCTTATTCTTCAGAACACGAATCTAAGGCTAGAGATAGAATTAACATACCTTAATATGAAGAAATCACTGAGCCAAAAAGGTAGAATCCAACTCCGGTTGGTTGTATGCCAATCCAAGGTGCTACTCCACTTCAATGATCAATCACAAGTGATATCCAATCTTTAATGTATCAAGTAGAGGTGGTCTAAGTGTTTAAGGAGGATATAATGCTCTCTGGTCTCTCAAGAACGAAGGATAATCGAAGGAAATGTAAACCAAGTAAAATGGGTTGTTGTCCCATTTATAACATTTCTGCACATACGTTAATTAGCGCACGCTATCTCCATATCCTTAGCGTACGCTAACTAGCGTTGACTCCAAATCTGTCCAGGTTCGCCCGCGGGAATCTTATCCGGACCTACGTCCGGCTGGCGCATGTGCTAGCTGCTAAGCTCAATAGTTGACTGCCTAGCGCACGCAATTCTTTATTTATAGCGTGCGCTAGTTGTAGCCGATAATGCACGTTAAGCTACATTCTTAGCGTGCGATATCACAAGTTTGCATGAGAAATTTGCATGTTGTTATACTTATGTACAAGGATACAAATGTGATAAATATCATACTCCAATTATCGAGATCACAATTCCGAATAATACAGGGTTCAAATACATATGAAATACACAATAATAAATCCGGATATTACATACTCTCCTACTAAAAAGGAGTTTTGTCCCGAAACTCAAGACGAAAATAACTCTGGATATCTGGACTTCATGCTATTTTCCGTTTCCCAAGTGGCTTCTTCCACTCCGTGGCGTGACCACTGAACTTTGACAAAAGCGATTGGTTTGTTCCTCAATTGCTTAACTCGACTCTCGAGTATCTTGATCGGTCTTTCTTCAAATGTTCCATCCTGAGCGACTTCGATTTCGCCGAAATCAATGACATGACTAGGATCCGTTATATATCTTCGTAACTGGGATACGTGAAACACGTTATGAACATGGCTCAATACCGGCGGTAATGCCAATCTGTATGCCAACTCTCCAACTCTCTCAAGGATCTCGAATGGTCCGATATATCTCGGACTCAGCTTTCCTTTCCTTCCAAAACGGAAGATTACCCGAGTAGGAGAAACCTTTAAAAGTACGTGGTCTCCAATACTGAATTCTAATGGGCGACGGCGTACGTCTGCATAAGATTTCTGTCGACTCTGGGCGGTCAACAGCCTTTCACGAATCAAGGCTATCTTCTCTCGTGTTTGTACGATCGACTCTGGTTCTGTCCCGATCAAGTCTGATGAATCGTCCCAACATAGGGGCGATCTGCATCTCCTCCCGTATAATGCCTCAAACGGTGCCATATTAATGGAAGCATGCCAACTATTGTTGTAGGTAAATTCAATCAACGGTAGATGAACTTCCCAATCGTTTGACCAATCTAAGGCACAGGCCCTCAGCATGTCTTCCATCGTTTGAATGGTCCTCTCAGATTGTCCGTCTGTCTGCGGGTGATAAGCTGTACTGAAGTTCAATTCGGTCCCCAAGGCCTTATGAGCTGCTTTCTAAAAATGAGTCACAAAACATCCGTCTCGATCAGAAATAATGGTCTTCAGCGTACCATGCAGTCGGACTATCTCTAAAATAAATACCCGTGCCAACCTCTCTGGCCACCACGTGTCCTTAATGCATAGAAAGTGAGCTGATTTGGTTAAACGATCAACTATCACCCAAATCATGTTCATTCCTATCTTGGTTCTCGGCATACTAGTGATAAAGTCCATCGATATGTCCTCCCACTTCCATTCAGGAATCGGGAGCGGCTTCAGCATTCCGGCAGGTCATGGATGCTCGATCTTAACCTGCTGACAAGTCAAGCATTTCGAAACATAGTCCGCTACATCTTTCTTCATGTTGCCCCACCAAAAGTTCTGCTTCAAGTCCTTATACATCTTACTCGTGCCCGGGTGGATAGAATAGGGCGAGCTGTGAGCTTCCTTCATAATCGTCTGTTTCAGAACATCGACATCGGGAACACAGAGTCGGTTCTGAAATCTCAAAACTCCATCACACTACTACAAAATACCCATTTAACAGCGGACAATTAACAGTGGTTATGTTAAACCGCTGTTAAATTTGTGCGGTGGCACGGTTCGTAAATATTATGAAAAATTAACAGCAGTTAATAAAGAAACCGCTGTTAAATTAAGACAGTTAATGGCGGTTTTCTTCAAACCGCTGTTAAATTCGGAAAATAAACGGCGGTTGCTTAATAACCGCTGTTAATTTTGGAAATTTTACGGCGGTTACTTGAAAACCACCGTTCTTTTTCTTCTTTTAACAGCGGTTATCAATAACCGCTGTTAATATTCCATTTAATTACTGCCCCGTTTCTTTCTTTCTTTCTTTCTTTCTTCTTTTTTCCTTTCTTTCCTCCTACGCTTCTGACTCCCCGACTTTTCACAGTCGACCCGCGACCTCCGGCGACCTCGTGACCCCCGCGACCTCCGGCGACCTCGCGACACCCGCAACCTCCCCGACGTTTCGCAATCGACCGCGAATTATTTGGTAATTATTCCGAACTCTGTTCTTTGTTCCTATTTGGTAATTTTATCTAGTCTTTTAAGGATTGTTGTGTGCTGTTTAATATGTGTGTGTTGTGTGTGTATGTGCATGTATAGGTGTGGCAGTGTGTGTGCGTGCAGTGTGTGTATGTGTATTGTGTGTGTGTGTGTGTGTGTGTGTGTGTGCGTGTGTGTGTGTATTGTGTGTGGCAGTGTGTGTTTTGTGTATTGTTTTTGTGTGGACTTTTAATTATACCTGGATTGTTTTGGAGAATAATGTTAAAACCTCAATAAAACCACAATAATCACAAACGTGGTATTCAAATGCACATAACGGACAAAATATGTATGTGCGTGTGCACTATGTGTATGTGAGTGTGTAATGTAGTTTTACATGTTATTATCTTCTTGTTTGTCGTATAATTTAATCGATTTAGTTGAGTGTGTGTGTTTAATTATGTGTGTTGCTTTTGACAACACTATTTTGTGGAACACGAATTATTTTGGGATAGATTTGGTTAACTTCTTAAGGATCTTCTTCCTTTGGGATAGATGTTAACTTTCGTCTTAAGGATCTTCTCCCAACAGTTCGTGCAGATAGAGTTAGCAATCTTGACAAAGCCATAAGTTGACGTAGTATACAGTTAATTCTATTTTGACAACCGTCGTTCATGTTTCTATTTTAAACAACAGTTATAGGACTACCATACCTTTGTCATTCTCTCTGTCAAAACAATTTTCAAAAAGTTAGTAATCATATAGAAATGAAATTCTTCCCCTTATACAAAACAATAGAAAATTGATGAACATAGTATGTGTAACAGAAAAGAAGAACTGGATCGAAGTTGGATGAATGCAAGTCGTGCGAGTGCGGAGTATGACAATGGAATTGAGCAATTTCTTAAATTTGCTCGACAACATCGCTTGGAACCCGATGAACGATACTTTTGCCCTTGTGTGAAGTCTATGAATGGGAGACGACATGAGGCTGACACAATTCGTGAACATCTTGTTTGTGAGGGGATAAACACCAACTATACGGTGTGGATATGGCATGGCGAAATAGTAGATGTTCCAATTGGAAACACTCATGTAGATATAGATGGTGATCAATTTGAAGAAATGATTCGTGATGTCGGACAAGAATCATTTCAAAGAGCTCATGTTTATAATGCGTTGAAAAGTGATTCAGAGACTCCATTGTATCTGGGGTGTGAAAATTTCACACGTCTATCTGCCGTGTTGAAGCTGGTTAATTTGAAGGCAATAAATGGGTGGAGTGACAAAAGTTTCACCGAATTTTTCCAGTTGATGAATGAGATGCTACCAAAAGGCAATACATTGCCTAAGCGTGCCTATGAGGCGAAGAAGGTTTTGTGTCCGATGGGTATGGAGTATAAAAAAATACACGCTTTTCCCAATGATTGCATACTGTACAGAAAAGAGTATTGAAGAATTGCATAAGTGTCCTAGGTGTGGGGTATCACGATACAAAGTGCAGAATGATGGAGAGAACACACAACAAGGACCTCCCGCGAAGATGTTATGGTATCTTCCGATTGTTTGCTAATAGAGATGATGCAAAGAATCTCACATAGCACGCAAATGAGAGAAAATGCGACGGGCTAATTCGTCATCCAGCTGATGCTGCACAATGGAAGAAAATAGATCATTTATTTCCAGATTTCAGGAGTGACGCAAGAAACCTTAGGCTTGCACTTTCCACAGATGGAATGAATCCGTTCGGTAACTTAAGCACCAAGCATAGCTCTTGGCCTGTTTTACTTGTGATATATAATCTACCTCATTGGTTATGTATGAAACGGAAGTACGTTATGTCATCAATGATAATTTCAGGACCAAAACAACCAGGAAATGACATAGATGTTTATCGAAGTCCGTTGATTGATGACTTGAGAATGATGTGGGATGAAGGGATTTACGTGTTTGATGGTTACCGCCAGCAAATTTTCAAGTTGTGTGCAATGTTATTTTGTACGATTAATAACTTTCCTGCATATGGAAACTTGAGTGGATATAGTGTGAAGGGACATCATGCATGTCCTATATGTGAAGAAAACACAAGATACATCCAGTTGAAACATGGAAATAAAACAGTTTACACTCAACATCGGAGGTTTCTCAGTCGCCATCACCCATATCGTAGATTGCGAAAATCTTTTAATGGATTCCCAGAAAATGGACTTGCGCCGATGCCCTTAACAGGTGAGCAAGTGTACGATCGTGTGAAGAACATAAATACTATATTTGGAAAAACTAAAAAGAAGGCTGCTACGACAAACATTTGGAAGAAGAGGTCAATATTTTTTGATCTTCCTTACTGGAGACATCTAGATGTTAGACATTGCATAGATGTTATGCATGTCGAAAAAATGTTTGCGATAGTGTGATCGGCACACTTCTCAATGTTAAACACAAAACAAAGAATGGTGTCCAGGCGCGTCAAGACTTAGAGGAAATGGGTATACGTCCTCAGTTGCATCCGCAAGTAGTCGGTAAACGAACTTATCTTCCCCCAACATGTTATACTTTATCCGGAAGAGAGAAATCAGCTTTTGTAATTGTTTACAAGGCATTAAAGTGCCACAAGGTTATTCGTCGAATATTAAGAGTCTTGTATCGATGCAAAATCTGACATTGGTCGGCGTAAAGTCTCATGACTGTCATGTCTTGATGCAACAACTTCTAGCTGTGGCTATACGTGACGTCTTGCCTAAAAAAGTGAGAAATGCCATAACTCGCTTGTGTTTTTTCTTCAATTCTATATATAGCAAAGTGATTGATCATTTGGTTTTGGATGAGTGGAAAAACGAGGCTGTTGTTATCTTGTGCCAATTGGATATGTATTTTCCTCCTCCTTTTTTTGATATTATGGTTCACTTACTTGTCCATGTAGTGAGAGAGATTGAAGAGTGTGGCCCCGTTTATTTGCGATGGATGTTTCCGATTGAGCGATACATGATGATTTTTAAAGGGTATAGTAAAAACCCATTTCGTCCAGAAGAATCTATTGTTGAGAGGTATATTGCAGAAGAAGCAATCGAGTTTTGCACAGATTACATGTCACAAACACCATCTGTAGGGCTTCCGAAGTCTCGACATGATGGGAAACTTAATGGAAAGGGTACACAGGGTGTTAAAATATTAACCAAGAATCGCGATGAGGTGCTTCAAGCACGTTTGTACGTTTTGAATAACACTGATGAGGTTCTTTCGTACTTGTCTGCTTACAAGAATCTTTTGAAGACAAAGAATCCTCGAATGAGCAAGAAATGGTTGTTGATTGAACATAATAAGACTTTTTTGAGGTGGTTTAAGGTACAAATCTCCGAAAGTGATAGCGCATCTAAAATGTTAAAATGGCTAGCTTACGGGCCGAAGTCCGATGTCGTAACTTGGAATGGATATGATATCAATAAGTACTCATTCTATTCAAAGTCACAAGATGACAAAAGTTCGGTTCAAAATAGCGGAGTTACTCTTCAAGCCGAGTCCATGCACTTTTCAAGCTCGAAAGATAAAAATCCAGTTATGGCATCGACAAGTTACTATGGAGTTATTGAAGATATATGGGAACTTGATTATGTTAAGTTTAGAGTGCCTATTTTTAAGTGTAAGTGGGTTGATAATAACACGAGTGTGGTAATCGATGAACTGGGCTTTACATTGGTAGATCTTCATAAGATAGCTTACATTGACGAGCCTTTTATCATGACATATCAAGCTAAACAGGTGTTTTATGTCAAGGATCCATGCAATGAAATATTGTCAGTGGTCATTCCGGGTAGAAGTGTGGATATTAATGAAACTGAAGAGTCAATTTTTGACATTTGTGAGTTTATTCCTTTATCAACACGGATGCCGATTATCGTTGAAGAAAATGTAGCAGACGACATACATGCCTTTCGAGATGATCATGATGAAGGCATATGGGAAAACGTTGTTATCTAGAGTCAAGTTAGATAGTTGATGATGAAGGTACAGTCGATTATGTTGAATTGTAGTATTAATGTTCAATTTTGTGACATTATTAATGATAAAGTTGGTTTTGTTGAATTTTAGTATTAATGTTGAACGTTCTGTTATGAAGAATCAAGTTTTTATATTTTAGTATTTAAGATTATTTCATTATTTGTTATTAAAAAAAATGTGTGTGTGTGTGTCTGTATATGTACTGTGTGTAGTGTGTATAGCAATGTTATAAAAAACAATCAGCTCGTACGACTCGACTCGCGAGTCGTACAATAAAACTTACATATTAATAAAACAATAAAAGCCTCATAAGATAACTAATGACAATCGAGAAATGGTCCAAAAAAAAATTTTATTAATAAAATAAAACTTACAAAATTGTTGTAGAATACTAAAAATGACTCTTAAAAACTGAAATCGAACTCAGGTCCATACTATAAATTGGTATATAGTGTGTGTGTGTGTGCGTGTGTGTGAGTGTGCAGTGTGTGTGAGAGTGCAGTGTGTGTAGTATGTGTGTGTGTGTGTGTGTGTGTGTGTGTGCGTGCTTGTGTGCAGTGTGTGTGAGAGTGCAGAGTGCAGTGTGTGTGTGTGTGCAGAGTGCAGTGTGTGTTGCGATATTTCGTTAAACGCAAGTGCACGTTATCGTAGACAAGTAATAAAGTGATGAGTGAGTTATCGTTCCCACGAGGACTGAATTACTAAGTATCGATTTTTATGTATTCTAATTTTATTTGAACAGTCGAAATTTGGGTTGCAATTAATAACTAAATAAACCAATAGAAGAACAAACAGTAAAAACGATCGCTCGAAGAAAGAAAATCAAATGATGAATTGTTGGGAAAAACAAACACCCTGTATCGAAACAGTCGGGATACTTGAATCCCTGTATCGATTGTTATTTAGAGGTTTTGACATATATGCCAAATACAGTAAAGGAAACTGTATCGAGGCTTTAAGACTTTATCCTGTATCGAAGACCTGCCTCGAATCAGCATAAGTGAAGCTCGTCGACAAAGAAGAAGACTTGTAAAAGACCAAGTATGAAGCTGTCTCGATGCTCAAAATACGATTATCTTCCATACAGCTCACAACAGGACAAGAAGGAACAAAAGTCAAGTCCCGTTGAACAAAGAAGTATTTAAATACTCAAGGATAAAGTATTTAAATACTGCCAGTCTTCAGATCTTCAGAATCCCGCGAAATCCGGATCATGTCATATTCCCGTTGAAGGAAATCTTATTCAAACGGATACATCTCAACGGATACTTTCTTCAGAGACTATATATATGCTTGAAGACATTGAAGATCGATGGCAAAGTAACCTAATACTCAAGCTATCAAAGTTATCATCGAGCAAACATATCTCCAAAGCATACTGCAATTAAGAACGAAAGAGATATACGATTGCTCAACATCAAGAACGACCATCATCGGCTCAAGAACTTGAAAGCTGCTGTTCTTACCAGTTACCTACCTTTTACCTCTGTGTAAAAACCGAGCTCTGTGTGAACTCAACAAGTTATTCTGACCTGTGTGGGACGAATAAGGACGAAGCTTTGGAACTGTGTGTGAAGAAGCTAGTCAAGAAGGAAGCTTTAACCAATCTGTGTGAACGGTTGAAAGTGACATTCTTTGTATCAATCTGTGTGAACGATACAAGGATAGGTTTGTTTATAATTACGTAGTTGTGTACGCAGTAATTATAATAAACTTTTTACTCCTGTGTGGAGGACCAGTGGACGTAGAGGGTTTACCTCGAACCACTTTAATTACTGTGTTATTTACCTTCAGCTTTTACTGTTTTAAATTACTGTGATATATTAAGTATACACCAAATACTTCGTTGCTGTATCCACGGCAACTAACTGTATCCAAGACTTCCGCTACGCACTCAGATTTAGATTAAAATCCGTTTGTTTTTTAAACTATTTTCCAAACTGTATCCAGTATACTTAAGTGGCCAACAAGTGGTATCGGAACGGTTGATTCTAAAAAGAATCAGTCGTATTTCTTTTTAACCGAATCAGATTCAAATCACTTATTTTCAAAACAGTCTCTTTCATTCCTATATTATCAAGTATGAATACTTATATGATTAACAAAGTCCCTATGTTCTCTATTAACGAATTTGACGACTGGAGAATTAGAATGGAAGCTCATCTTGCAGCAATGCACGAAGAGATGATTTTTGTTATACAGGATGGTCCGATCAAGATCATGAAGGTCAATCCAGCCGCAAGGATTGAGGGCCAAGCCCATGCTGAAATGCTCGAGAAAGAACGCGAGCAATGGACAACAGATGAAAGGAAGCGAGCCAATCTCGACAACGTGGCTAAGAACGCGTTATTTGTCACTCTTGACAAAGGCACGTTCTCAAAGGTAAAGAGCTGCAAAATGAAAGAAATCAGGATAAACTCAAGTTAATTTGTGAGGAACCGAGCTCTCAAAAGAAAACAAGATTTCAAAACTTACTCAAGAATTTGAATCTTTTGAAATGAAACCAACGGAAACACTTGAGGAACTTGACCTCAGTTCTTGGTATTGTTGGTGAACTTGAAGCGTTGGGCAAGATTTACACCCAAAAGGAGAAGAACTTAAAAATTTTGGATCTCTCGGCCCAGATGGGACATTAAGACCACAGCTATGCGTGTATCCTGTAATCTTAATGAAATATCCACTTTTGATCTCTTCTCTGACCTTAAAGCTTTTGAGTATGACATTGTGAAGAGAGAAAGATGAAGAATCTCCTTCAAAGGTCATGACTCTATTGTATCGAGCAAATCGACACGGCATGCCTAGCTCGTCGGCTTGGTCACAAGAGTGTTGACAGTGACGACGACATCCTATCACAAGATGAAATGGCGCTTCTAATGCATAAATTCAAAAAGTGCATCAAACAGTTTGGAAAGACTCCTACAGCCCAAACTCATCAACAAGGTAAATCAAACATCATCTGGTGATGCTAACTTGTGCTATAATCTGGAAACCAGGCCATTATGCAAACAAATGTCCTCATCCCAAAATCCAAAGATTGCCTGAGGCCGAGCAACAAGAGAGAGATGAAAGAAGACGTGCTTGGAAAGACAAGCTCAAGACCCTGATTGGAGAATCAGAAGCCTCCCCCACACCATCCAAATCGGAGAATGTCTTGGTGGTCATCGAAAGTGATTCATCGACGATGAGTTCGATGATAAAGCATACATGTGCTTTATGGCCAAAGATGTTCCGTAAGGTGAAGACAATGACGATGAGGTAAGTTCAACCTCGGCTATTCCATCTAATGCATCTCATACTTTCGAAAATATGATGAATGAATTCAAAAACATTCAAAAGGCCCATGAGACTCTAAAATCGAGAATATACACTTCAATTAACAAATTTAGAGTGAAAGATGAAAATGACTTCTGAAAATAAATTATGAAAATATGTCTCTTGATTGTGAAACCAAAGAAGGTCGATTTTGAAAAACTCATGGAGAGCAATCATCAACTTGCTCATGAACTAAATGCGGCTAAAACCCATAATGAGAGCAAGACAAATGATTTGGTTCTACTACAAACCAAAATTACAACTCTCGAGAAGCGAACGAACTTGAGACCATTCAAGTCTTTTGAAAAATCGTCCAAAAGAATGGAAGAAATTTGAGCAACTGGGCAACATGCTCATGATAAAAGTGGCTTAGGATACGGCTCATGTTCGAATAAAGGTAAAACTAGTCTTGTGTTCGTCAAGAGTGTGGAACACATTCCAGAATCGGAAGATGCTCCTAGTCCCATAAAGGAACCTGTATGCGAGAAAACCGAAGGCCGCAATTCCGCCCCACAACTCTACTATTCGAGACAGTGGAACCGATACCACTCGGAAGGCGTAATCTCTGACATGCTCCACAAGCATATCATCAAAGCCGATATCATTCGAAGAAAGCGGTATCCAACCACCAAAGGCCCACACGGCGGTACACTCGGTCTGTGCGCCTAGGTATTGGATACAGGAGCCTCGTTATCCCTCAAGACAGCAGATGCCAGTTCCGTATCAACAACGGATTGGGAATCAATGGAGACCGTAAGACAAGTTGTTAGGCCTAGGAAAATGGCTCCACCTCTGAGACGGCACTCGTCTTGGAATAATAATAATAACCCCGAATTTTACATGCATAGTAATTATCATGATTATAACAACTACGGATATGCCCCGTAGATATCGCAACACTGCACCGAGTACATCCTATAGTAAACCAATTCTTTGTCAGCAAATGCAGGTACCTAAAGGAACTAACATATATGGACCCAAAAATCAAAGGGGACCTAAATCTACCTAATTTCTTTGTTACAGGACATTCTAGAGGAGGATACCTGGTACTTCGATAGTGGATGCTCTCGTCACATGACTGGAGACAGGAGCAAGCTATCTGATTTTGTAGAAGGTCGCGGTCCAAAAGTTCGCTTCGGTGATAAGTCTAAAGGAAGAACAAAAGGGAAAGGAAACCTACTTGTCGGGAAATTCAAGGTCACCGATGTTGCATATGTTGAAGGCTTACAGTATAATCTACTTAGTATTAGCCAGTTCTGTGATAAACAGTTCTCGGTGAAGTTCTATATAGATCGCTGTAGAGTCAAGAACACCCAAACCAAGGAAGTTGTGCTTACAGGAAGCGAGATCGTAATATGTACATTCTTGTTGGAAGCCTATGAGCTCCTCAATTCCATGTTTTGTTGCCAAAGGCACTGCAGATCTTAGCTGGCTATGGCACAAGAGGATGTCTCACGTCAACTTCAAGACGATCAACAAGCTTTCAAGACAAGGTATGGTTAGAGGTTTGCCAGATGTGTCATTCAAGAAGGACAGCGTCTGCGGACCATGCCAGAAAGGCAAGCAAATCAAGTCAACCCTGAAAAGCAAATCCTACCTTTCAACCCAAAGAGTGTTGGAAATGCTACACATGGATCTCTACGGTCCTGTAGACCCAGTAAGTTTGGGAGGTAAGAAATATTGCATGGTTGTTGTTGATGATTATTCCAGGTATGCTTGGACGATCTTTCTTAGCAAGAAGAAGGAAACAACATCAAGGCTGCCCGAGCTCCTGAGGAAGTTGCAAAATGAAAAAGCATCGAGTATCGTGTGCATTCGTTCCGACAGAGGTCTTGAATTTACTAACCGCTTTATAGAGCAATCTGTTCGGAGAATGGAATACAAAGACGAATACTCGGTGCCGTACACCTCAACAAAATGGTGTTGCCGAACAAAAGAATAGGACGTTGAAAGAAGCAACAAGGACAATGATTGCCGCAAGCAAATTGCCACAACGTTTAAGGGTGAAGCAACCAATACAGTGCTACACTCAAAAACCATTGTATCGTCAACAAGCACCACAACAAAAGCGACTATGAGGTATGGAATAACAAAACTCCATTAGTTTCGTATTTTCACATTTTGGATGCGGGTGTTATGTATTGAACAATGGGAAGGACCAACTTAGAACCTTTGATGAAAAATCGGATGAAGGAATATTCGTAGGATACTCCTCGTCACAAAGCTTTAATCTTTAATAAAAGGAGGCTGACGATCGAGGAATCAGTTCATGTAGTGTTTGACGAACCACATCATGACCCTACAGGAGTAGATGATATCACTCAGGACATTCACCATCTATCTATCTTGGATCCACCTACACCCATAGAACCTGTAGTTGATTTAGAAATCAACCCC
The DNA here is from genome assembly GCA_033398695.1 of Orobanche coerulescens. NCBI lineage: Eukaryota > Viridiplantae > Streptophyta > Magnoliopsida > Lamiales > Orobanchaceae > Orobanche > Orobanche coerulescens. Next base: position 114,412,211 of record CM065815.1, on the reverse strand, counting down.
GCAGCTGTAAGAATCGATGTGGATGAAGGCGACTGTATAAGTGAAGGCTGTACCCACGAAACTTTCGATCTGATGCGGGATCCTGAATTAGAACCCGACCGAAGATGGTTGAGAGATCACCCGCAAGAGCTGATCATTGGAAACATTAATGCAGGTGTTTCTACTCGTAGGAGAATACAGAGTACACAAGAAAATGTACTTTGTGCACAAGAAGAATCTAATGCTGAAGTCTCACAGTTTCCTGAATGGAAATCTCAATCCAAACTTAGGAGACTCAATATGTGCACTATCGCTGTATTCTTAGCCCAGTCTGAACCTGTTTCGACCATAGACGCTCTTAACAACTCTCATTGGATAACATCTATGGAAGAAGAGGTTAACGGTTTCGAAAGAAACAATGTATGGTATCTTGTACCCGACCGACACACCAATCGGTTATAGGAACCAAATGGGTATTTCGAAACAAAAAGGATCGAAATGGACTTATCATAAGGAACAAATCCAGACTAGTAGCACAAGGCTATTGTCAGGAAGAAGGAATCGACTATGATGAAACCTTCGCACCTGTAGCGAGACTAGAAGCCATTAGGATATTTTTAGCCTTTGCCGCCCATAAGAGTTTTATCGTATACCAAATGGACGTCAAGAGTGCTTTTCTGAATGGAGAACTTGCAGAAGAAGTTTATGTTGAACAACCACCAGGGTTTGCCAACACAGACGGTATCGATCTAGTTTACAGGCTAAGGAAAGCGCTGTACGGACTTAAACAAGCCCCTAGAGCCTGGTACGAAACCCTGTCCCAGTATCTAACCAACAACGGATTTGAGAAAGGTGCTGTCGACAAAACCTTGTTCCGGGTTCAGGAAGGTGATGACCTTCTAATGGTACAAATCTATGTCGATGATATTATTTTTGGTTCAACTAACCTTGCTCTATGTCAAAGGTTCTCACATCTCATGCAAAGTAAATTTGAAATGAGTATGATGGGGGAACTTAGTTATTTCCTATGTTTGCAGGTAAAGCGATTTGCCTACAGTATATTCATCAACCAGAGAAATACGACAAGGAACTTCTCAACAAATTTGGAATGAACACTTCCAAATCCTCGCTAACCCTATGAGCACTTCCGTGCAAATTAGTCTTGATGAAGCCGGAAAGCCGTTTGACCAATCACTATACAGAAGCTCATTGGTTCGCTCTGTACCTACGGCTAGCGAGCCCGATATCCATTCTTTGTTGGAGTGTGTGCGAGATACCAAGTTGCACCTAAGGAATCACACTTCAATACAGCTAAACGAATCCTGAAATACATTAAAGGAACAGTCGATGCAGGACTGTGGTATCCTAAGGAAGGCGGATTCGATTTAGTTGGATACAGCGACTCGGATCTCGGAGGCTGCAAGCTAGATAGGAAGAGTACAAGTGGAACTTGTCACTTTCTCGGACCTAGACTTGTTTCTTGGTTCAGTAAGAAACAACTGGCTAACTCTCTTTCCACGGCTGAATCAGAGTACTATCTTTCTTGGTAGGCTCTTTGTATGCGAATCCTTTGGATGCGGCAACAAGCTGTCGATTATGGAATCGATGCTAGAGAGACTCGATCATTTGTGATATCACGAGTGCAATTGCAATCACGCACAATCTGTTTGCACTCGCGCACTAAACATATCAACATGAAGCATCATTTCATCAGAATCATGTCGAGAACAAGGATGTTCGCACGGAAAAAGTTCATACGAGACATCCGGTGGCCGACATTTTCACCAAGTCTCTCGACACGCCAAGATTCAACATGCTCGAGCAGAGTGGGAATTCTCTACGGCCCGGACTCCTGTAAGTAAAGTTCTTGTTTTTACTCAACAATTGAGGGGAATCTTTGTAAGACCGTGAATACGATTCAACATTAATTATCTGTACACTCGGAATCATCAATACTGATCATGCGAGCGAAGGCATATAAATCCTACGGTGGTGTGTGCAATAATTAAGGGGAATCTTTGTAGGACCCATGAATACAGCATTAATCCAAATATTGCTGTATGGAATTCAAAACCTATTAGTACCTTTTTAAGGGGGAACGCTGTATCAACGCGGAGAACAGCACATGCTATAAGATTTCGATTCAGTATATAATATAATATTATTTCCTTCTAAAATAATTTTTGTCCACGTGCCCTGTTTTTTTTATGTCAAACGTCATGTTCATTAAATGCCTTACACGACATCTGGACAACTGAATCTCAAAAGCCGCGATGTTTTTAAATTGTTTATTATTTTTAAACCGCCGTTTTAGGCATTTAGGGTATCAACCTATGTCAGGAGTGGGACCCGCTGTATTTTAAAACCTTTTAATGGATTAGCGTACCAGTTACACTCAATCCATCTTGACCGTTAATTTCAAAACCGGTTCCCATCCCTTAAAATCTGACCATTCGTACTCTGCAAAACCCTATTTCGCCGCCCAAGTATAAAAGGACTGTATCTGCCATTAGAGACTCTTTACGCTTTCTGAAATTACAAGAGTTCTCAAGCAAACAGCCTACATATTTTCTGCATATTCACTGCGAATTTCGATTGTTTTCTTCCACCTTTGTTTTAAGAAAACATCAATGGCTAGTCAATCTTCTTCCCCTGTTCTGAAGAAATCCTCCAACATCATTGATGGCCGGATCTTCTCCAAACCTGTCATCATCGAGCGTATTCTCTCGAAACCAACGACTCGTAACCGATGGAGTATATCATTACTCGTCTTGAACAACAAGGTCTCTATCGCCGGGAGCAAGACCGCCGACAAATACGACGCCCATCTGGTTGAGGAATTCTACCTCAACGCCGCCGTCCGTTTTTACGTCACTAGCCCGGGAGGACATGTTGCGACATCACCGCAATCCAGGAGTGGAAATCGCATCAATCGCGATCTACTCCGGAGAATCTACAGTGCCGCCGACGGCCTGACCATGGACCAACTTGAGACGTTCGGGTCTCAAGAGCTTATTACCAAGTTTTATGGACTATTTACGGGGTCAAAGTGGTTGATATGGTGACAACCACTTGTCACAAGAAAAATTTTCTTCTTCATTTCGTTTATCTTCATGACTTTTGCTCCAGGATCATTGAAAACCGAACCGGTGCGTTCGAGATGTGCACGAACTTAAGGTTCAGAATGATGGTAGCTATTTTGACCTGTGAAAAGGTCAATTGGTGCCAAATCATTCTGAAACGTCTTCAAGAAGAGGTGTGCAAACCTGCCACCCAAAAGAAATCCTTTGGTTTAATGCTGAACTACATTCTGACGAAGTGCGGACTGACGCAATCCGCCGATGCAAAGAAAAATAGCTCGAGGATATACTTAGGAGGTGTCAAACCCACTGCGTATAACCAGAGCACAATGCATTGTAACCATTCGAGAACCAGGCACATGCCAATTTCCGCCAACCCAAGAGATGAAACCGTGAAGGTCCCAGAAATGGAATCTTCAAAGAAGCGAAAGCGATCTCACAGCAAGAAGCACTCTGCTGGTGAGAAGTCCAAGAAGAGACTCAGGAGGCTCTCAAAAATCAAAGCCAAGCACTCCAAGGATGTCTCGCCCGTGGCGCAACCCACTGATGAAGAACCCCAGGGCCCAACCCCTGTGGAAGAGGTGTCTCCTACTGTCTCGACAGTAGATCCCGAGCCTTTGGCGGCTACGACGGATATAGAGACATCTGCCAACGCTCAAGACTTTAGCGAGTCGGCTGCCCATTCGGAGCCAAAAGCTACTTCTCCTCTGCGGGATCCCACACCCGTGCAGGATCCAATTTCCTTCGGGGCACCATCCCCTGCAAGGAGTCCATCTTCCGTACAGGATCCCATACCTGTCAGAATCCTCAAACAGCGTCTCCAGACGTTATTCGAAGTCCCTCCCCTGACTCGATCATAAATCAAACACTTCTTTCGGTTCAAATTGAACACGCGTACGAAAGATTCCTGCAATGGAAAGGCTATAGGCTAGCTCGTCACGACACACTGTACAACCTGGAGCGAATGGAGCCACGAAGAGAGATTCATCTCCGAATGTAGACTCAAGAAATTGAGGCCACCGCCGATGGGACAACGCCTCTTGCAAAGATCTAATTGAAAGCCACTGCGCACAAATCGCGCGAGAAGAAAAGGAAAGAAGAAGTCGGAGGATTCTCCCATTAATCGAAAGATGACGACGATCATGACTCGAGGCGACGGCAGCGATGCTCTTCAAGCAGTGCGAGAATGAGTCGTGAAGAGGTCAAGCCCGAGACGCCTCTCCACCCGGAAAAGACGAAGGGCCTTCTACCCAAGCCAATCCCCTTCGCCACAGTAGGAGAACATTCCCAGGCCAAGTGGAATCGGTCCCTCCGATCGAGGAAGTTCAAGAAATTTTGGAACAGGCACCCGAGCTGCTGCGACCAGGAAGCTATTCCTGAAAGCCAACAGAGGATTCGATCCCTCCTGCATCCATATCTCGAAGAACCTTCGCCACGGGACGCTCCCGAACCAGCTGTCGCCGAACCACGGAAGGCGCTCCCGCCCCTTCAACAATGGAATCCGAGGACGGTACGAACACGAGGATGTCCAACCTACTTCACGTCCATCCGTGAATGTAAGAAGGTTGAACGGCGCTGCAGACTTCGCCCTGACAATTCTCCGATCTCCGCCGCACGAAAAGAGCGCCTGCGAGCTCTTGGCCTTCAGACTGTATTTATCCAAGATGCAGTAAACGCTCTATCTTCCGTTGAAAAGGCACTGAATTGGATGCACACCTCTGCCGTCGAAGAAATGACCACTCTTCAACACGAAGTATCTCGAGTTGTCGACGCATTCATTCTTTTGCCAGAAGTTTTCAAGCAAGCCTTGAAGATCATGGAAGATAAGCAGGAGCAACTGCTGAAGGAGGAAGCTACAAAGACAAGGATTGCTGAAGCCAAGACCGCTTGTGCAATGATTGAGAACAGCTCTCAACTGCGTGCTCACGACAAATGCATTCAAGAAATGTCGCAGACTCTTTCCTCCCTTGTTGAAAGAATAACCAGCATCGAGACCAAACAGGACGCCGCTCTTGAAATCCTGCAAAGTCTTGATGAAGCCAAAAAGGGGGAAGAGGCACGAGAAGCTGCAAGGAGAATAAGGCTGCAACAAGAAAGGGAATTTGAGGTCGCTCGTAAGCACCGCCGAATTGAACAAGCTAGCACCTCAATCCCAAAGCTTTAAAATTTCGGGCTCCAGACCGAATTCCATGATCCCAATGTCCCTTGGCAAACTCTTATTCGAGACCTTCGGAAATACGTCTGCCGACCAACCGCAACCTTAAAGCGAAGTGAAGCCTTTGGAGGAAGAATGAATCGATGAGATATTTTGTCGGACTCATCGGGAATCCGCCATCTTCAAAAATTATAAAACGTTAGCGGAAGCGGCAGATAAATTTTCAAAGATGCTAGAAGAAGGTAAACTCCCTCTCCAAATCGAAATGAAATCAAAACATAGAAGAGGAGATCGGGTCACCCATCCAGAAGATTGGATACTTGCCTTTGATCGTTCATATGAAGGAAGAGCGATATACCAGGATCGAGGCAATGATTCACTTCAAAGCGGTGGCGCGGCAGAACGAACCCGGAAAAAGACCATGGAGGCATGCGGATTATAGATGAAGAGCTGAAATTTATGTATATTATTTTTGTTTTTGTAATTTCTATTCGAAACAGCAAACTTTGTACTCAATCATTTTGAATATCAATAAAATAGTTTGTTTGTCTTGAAAGATTACAACTCGTAATCTACTGTGTTTATGTATGATTACTTAAAATTGTTTGATAGGAATCTCAAGTTAGATAAACTTGATTGAAAAATAAGCTGTACGAACTAGTCTACGAACAGTTCAAAATTTCAGTTGTAAACTTAGAATACATTGTAAGATTGTGCCTACGCGCCAATCATAGGTTTAAGTTGTAATAAATCTCAAACTGTATCGAACGTGCCTGCGAGCAGTTCATTATTGTAGACTACGTCACTAAGTCAGACCTATTGACAAAAGACCAAGAAATCTGCCAGAAGTCTTCAAAGAAGAATGCTTCATAGAGAAGGTTTTGGCATCATCAAGAAGACTCGAAGAGTTAAGTAAGAAGGTCTTGGCAAATTGTCAAAAAGGGGGAAATTGTTGGGAAAAACAAACACCCTGTATCGAAACAGCCGGGATACTCGAATCCCTGTATCGATTGTTATTTAGAGGTTTTGACATATATGCCAAATACAGTAAAGGAAACTGTATCGAGGCTTTAAGGCTTTATCCTGTATCGAAGACCTGCCTCTAATCAGCATAAGTGAAGCTCGTCAGTACAGCAAGAAGACTTGTAAAAGACCAAGTATGGAAACTGTCTCGATGCTCAAAATACAGTTATCTTCCATACTGTTCACAAAAGGACAAGAAGGAACACAAGTCAAGTCCCGTTGAACAAAGAAGTATTTAAATACTCAAGGATAAAGTATTTAAATACCGCGATCTTCAGATCTTGAGAATCCGCGAAATCCGGATCATGTCATATTCCGTTGAAGGAAATCTTATTCAAACGGATACATCTCAACGGATACTTTCTTCAGAGACTATATATATCCTTGAAGACATTGAAGATCGAATCAAGTAACCTAATACTCAAGCTATCAAAGTTATCATCGAGCAAACATATCTCCAAAGCATCCGCAATTAAGAACGAAAGAGATATACAAGTGCTCAACATCAAGAACGACCATCATCGGCTCAAGAACTTCAAAGTGCTGTTCTTACAGTTACCTACCTTTTACCTCTGTGTAAAACCGATCTCTGTGTGAACTCAACAAGTTATTCGACTGTGGGACGAATAAGGACGAAGCTTTGGAACTGTGTGTGAAGAAGCTAGTCAAGAAGGAAGCTTTAACCAATCTGTGTGAACGGTTGAAAGTGACATTCTTTATATCAATCTGTGTGAACGATACAAGGATAGGTTTGTTTATAATTACGTAGTTGTGTACGCAGTAATTATAATAAACTTTTTACTCCTGTGTGGAGGACCAGTGGACGTAGAGGGGTTTACCTCGAACCACTTTAATTACTGTGTTATTTACCTTTAGCTTTTACTGTTTTAAATTACTGTGATATATTAAGTATACACCAAATACTTCGTTGCTGTATCCACGGCAACTAACTGTATCCAAGACTTCCGCTACGCACTCAGATTTAGATTCCGTACAGTTTGTTGTTTAAACTATTTTCCAAACTGTATCCAGTATACTTAAGTGGCCAACATGAATAAGTCTAGGATTGTGAATCCACCTTGGTTTATCCGAATTTACTCTCGATTATCTGAAGTTAATGATTTCCCCAATTTATTGAAGGCGAAGATTGCTAAAATACTCTACCGCCTCTCCCGAGGTCAATAGATTTTTCTAAAGGCGAATAACGCACTCTATCCCTAGGTGAATTAATTCGTCAATAGGCAAAAGGCACAAAATCCTCAAAAGGCCACGCAGTTCCTATGAGTATATTCCTATCTCACAAGATAAAACGGTTCTCACCAATAGTTCCTCACCAACTCTCCTCTCCCGATTCGAGTTGCGTAATTAAAGCAATCCAATTATTGGCCAGACAATTAAAAGCATTAAAATCGATTGGGAAAACTCAACAGAAAAGGGAATTATATAGATAATCAAAAGCAAATTCGTCAAAACTTTGGTTTCATCAAAATCCTAGAACAGGGTTTTAGCCTGCATGGTGAAGAATAAAAATACAGAATTAAAAGAAAGCATTGATATCAAACGCAGATGAAGAACTCCGATTCCTCCGTTCTTCTGGCTTCCGCTCTCTGCCTCTTGATGTCTTCTGCTTCTCTTCCTTGATGATCGATCCTCTCTTCCGCGATAATCCCCTGATTCCAAGATAATCCCCAATTATGACCTTAAACCCTTATTTATAACTCCCAGCAGCCTCCAAAACGCGTCCGTGTGATTAGGTCGAGAACCGGCTTCAAAACGGCCCAAACCCGCGCGGAGCACACCAAAACCGCCCCGTGGGCCGCAGCTCACTTAATTTGTGCCGCGGCTCACGGCGCTCAGCGGATTGCCTGGGCGCTATTTTTTTCTTCTGGGCCGCGGCTCAGCTTCTACGTGCCGCGGCTCACAGTACAGTGCGATCGGTGCCTGCTGATTGCCTTCGTGTGCCGCGGCTCACTTGGTTTGTGCCGCGGCCCCGGGCCAAAATTTGCCGTTTTCGCCCGTTTTCATCGTTTTAGCTTCCGGACTCCAATTTCTTGCAAAACATAAAAGAATAGGGCATTAAAAGCTCATTTATGCAGATTTAATTATGAAAAGAATACAAAATAATGATAAATAAGTGTATAAAAATACGCCTAACAAATACCCCCAAACTTGAGCCTTTGCTTGTCCTCAAGCAAAAAGAGTTGATAACAAATAAAAGAATAATCGTGAATAATCGTGCAATTTCATAGTGCTCAACCTAATCAATACTACCCCGAAAATCTCAAAGAATAATACAAGTATCGTAATAGTGAGTCACATCCAGGACACTGATTCCACGAAGTAACCAACTTCAGTCCTAATCAATCGTTCATGAAGAAAATCAAGCTCAAAGATTAACAAGCGTGAGTTTAACCGACCGTCAATATGAAGGGTTAAAATAAGGAAGCTAACTCGCCCAGTCCCACAGTCTAGTGGCCAAAATTTCAAGAGTTTCATCATTAAAATAACCCTAAGACAGTATTCCCTTATATATGCTCGATAAGATGATTCGAGTTGACCACTAGGTTTGGATCTCGGGATGTTTCACCGGGACAATCCTAGGGTGACATTCCATTCTCATGTATTGGGGAACCGTTTGACGTAAAAGACACTCATGGGGCACATGGATGCTTCTAGTTACTAAGTTCCCCTCCACAGCGGAGAAACAACTCGAATAGCTATTCCCGCATGTCCGATTCAAGGTTGCTGTTTTACGCGAGAGTAAACAACGGGTCACCCGAATACTCCGGGTTACTAGGCTTCCCATCATCGGCACATGCGAAATCTCTAAACCACTAGTCTAATCAGGGTTGTCGTTTTACGCGAGAGTAAACAACGGGTCACGTGAATACCCCCGGTTACTAGACTTCCCATCATAGAACAAATAACATCTCGACTTTTGGGAAAAAACTGTCCGACTCTAAACTCACATTAAGTGGAAACTCAACTGTTTCTTCCCCGAGAAATCAGTATCGTAACATCAGTTTTACACAAAAAGAAGCACGAAAAATTCACGAATGCAATTAAAAACACGGCAAGCAAGGCTAGAAACAAAAATAACGAAGAATCATGAAAAGTGCAACCGAATAAGTACAGCAACAAAAAGTAAACCCCCCCCCCCCCAAACATAGGACGTACATTGACCTCAGTTGACAGAAAGAATAATGTGCAATAAAAGAAAAAGGTCAAGTACTCCCCTAAGGTCAGCTCACGAACTGGTGCCGGCGTCGTCCGGCGAGCCTGCACGCTTCTCGACTACACCATGCAGAATGTGAATAAATGAGCTTGCATCATCAAAGAGGAAATTAAGAATGAGCTCTCAAGTTTACATATGATGTAAGGGTCGGGAGATAACGTAATCCGATAAAACGATTCGTTGCATATAGTTTGAAAATGCTTGGCTTAACAATGTTTCATTGCTGCAATTTATCAAACACTTGGTATGCACAAGTTAAAATGAAGAACAAGAATTTTAATGGCTAACTACAAATCCCAAAAATAATAACACAGATATATAGCCATGATAAAAGACAACTAACATCACCAATTAGTTCATAATCACAAATACCATCACAATCAAACTCCATATTCACCATATTCCAACTCCATCTTTGAGAAAACTTTGAAGAACAACTAGCAGCATATAACTTCAATTCACTTTTTGAATCATGCATCAATTATGATTAAGAATTCGAGAATTACCTGACTTGGAATGAAGAATGCAAGAAGGAGCAGAAAAAGATATCGGCCGAGTGCTTGTGTGAAGGAAGAGGAGGAAAAGTATACCTGGGGTCGACCGAATTCATGTTATAAAGGTACCTGGGCTGTCTAACTTCCGAACGGGGTCCGCGGCACAGCTTAAGTGAGCCGCGGCCCAGAGTACAGTCTGTTCAGACTCCTTTGTTCCATCGCCATGTGCCACGGCTCATCATCCTTGTGCCGCGGCTCGAAAGTGTTAGTGTGCCGCGGCTCAGCACATATGTGCCGCGGCCCGTAGTATAGATCCCTGGGCATATCTGGTGCATCTGGTGTGCCGCGGCTCAGAAGCAACATGCCGCGGCTCAGCGATCAAGTGTGCCGCAGCCCAGTAAGGTTGTGCCGCGGCACAGTTTAGCCTTCTTTTTCGACCTGTGTGTGCCGCGGCTCACAATCCTTGTGCCGCGGCCCAATGCTGATTTTTCCCAAAGGATAATTTATGCACAGAATTTTCAACAGAAAACAACAAGAGCGTGAGAGATAAGCATGTCCAAGCTAAAATGACGAAAAACAAAGATCCTAAAAATGCAAGAAAATACTGAAACGAAAAAATCTACAACTAATACTCGGGTTGCCTCCCGAGAAGCGCTAAGTTTATAGTCTTCAGCCGGACCTATTGAAAATCAGTTCGCTTTTCGCAAACACCATTTGAACTCCGCCCCGTTCATCGAACCGTTAATATGTGTTTTAAAATTTTGACCATTGGTCTTTAACGATCCAATTTTCGGTTTGGACACCAAATGTTCTTTGCGAAAAGATTTTAACAAAAACAACTTTCCGAAGCACCCATTTTTCACATAACTTGGCACCCGTTTGACCTCCGTCTTAGTTTTTGACTCCACGGGCAAATTTAGGACAGAAGGAGAATTTTTCGATTGTGGATGAACGGATGTTGAAGGCGGCATGTTCAAATGCCTAAGATATGCGACTTGCTCTTCATTCTTATTAGGCGTCGGGGCAGCTGAAACGGATTCTGAATTTTTCGACCGACGATTCTTCCGGTGTGTGTCTTTCCCAAAGGTATTTACACTTTCAATTTGCGAGCTCTTCTCAACACTACTTGGGCACGGAAAGGATTTAAACACTTGGAAAGTGACATGTTCGTCTTGAACCCGTAGAGTGAGTTCCCCTTTTTCCACGTCTATAAGAGTTCGGCCGGTAGCTAAGAATGGTCTTCCCAAAATAATTGGGATGTCTTGATCCTCCTCCATGTCAAGCACAATGAAATCGGCCGGAAAGATGAACTTATCGACTTTGACTTAGACGTCCTCTATCACTCCCCTCGGATATTTGATGGATCTATCAGCTAATTCTAAGGAGACCGTAGTAGGTTTCGCTTCCCCATTTCCTAGCTTCTTGAAAATAGACTGAGGCATGAGATTAACACTAGCGCCGAGATCGCACAATGCCCTTTCAAAAGAGAGGTTCCCTATGGTGCATGGTATATTGAAGCTTCCCGGATCCTCCAATTTTGGCGGAAGCTTTTTCTGAAGAATAGCGCTGCACTCCTCCGTCAATGCGACTGTCTCATACTCCTCGAGCTTTCTTTTGTTTGACAAAATTTCCTTCATGAATTTCACGTAACTAGGCATTTGTTCCAAAGCGTCGGCAAATGGAATATTTATGTGCAGTTTCTTGAAGACGTCGAGGAACTTCGAGAATTGCTTCTACACCTTTTTCTGTTGTAATCGCTGCAGAAATGAGACAGGTGGTACATATGCCTTTGGATTGTCAGGAAACAGTATCGAGGGTCTCAAATTTGGTGATTCCTTAGTCGCTGAATTTTTCCTCTCCCCATCCTCACTTCTCTTTTTGTTCTGCCCGAGCAGCTCACCCAATTCTTTCCCACTTCTCAACCCAATGGCATTGACATTCTCTCTGGGATTTGTTTCGGTCGTACTTGGCAAGGTACCCTCCGGGCGGGCTGTTAATACATTAGCAATCTGGCCCAGTTGGACTTCCAAGTTGCGGATAGAAGCGGAATGGTTCTGCAAGGTCGCCTTCGTACGGGCCATGAACTGACTCGTGCTCGCTGAAAATTTCGCCATTGCTTCTTCTAGAGAGATTTTTGGAGCGGGAGAAGGTTGCTGTTGGTGTTGAGCAAACTGAGGCTGGTTCGAGCTTTGTCCGTTCCTCCATGAGAAGTTAGGATGATTTCGCCATCCCGGATTATAAGTGTTGGAGTAAGGATTATTCTGCCGGTTCGCGTTACCCACGAACTGAGCTTGTTCCATCGACGGTTGCTCGAAAGGGTTTCCGACTTGGCATTCTGCGCTAGGATGAGATCTATTACACCAATTGCACGATTCAATGGTAGCGGGGGAAGGAGCATGTGAAAAGGCTTGAAGTTGCTGCGTCAAGGCGGGGACTTGAGCTGATAATGTAGAGATCGGATCATTATTGGAGATTTCCATAACTCGTTTCGGGTTTACTCGTTCAGAAGGCCACTGATAAGCATTCGCAGCCATAGCTTCCAATAAAGAGTGTGCCTCGGCCATAGTTTTTCCCATTAAGGCTCCTCCAGCGGCCGCATCGACGAGAGTGCGTGTAGAAGCACTCAATACGTTGTAAAATGTTTGTATTTGGAGCGAATCCGGTAGGCCGTGGTGTGGGCATCTCCTCAGTAAATCTTTGTATCGCTCTCAAGCCTCGTGAATCGACTCCATATCAAATTGCCCAAAGGTAGTAATTTCGTTCCTTAACCTCGCCGTCTTTGATGGTGGAAAGAACTTAGCCAGGAAGGCTTGCGCTAATTCCGCCCATGTAGTGATCGAGCCGTGGTAAGAATTGACAAAATTTTGCTTTGTCCCTCAAAGAGAAAGGGAAAAGCCTTAGACGGATGGCATCATCGGTGACACCGTTGTTCTTGAAGGTATCACAAATCTCGAGAAAAGACGCAATGTGTGCATTGGGGTCATCGTTCGGCAATCCACAAAACTGGCTAGCTTGCACCATCTGAATTATAGTCGGCTTGATTTCGAAGTTATTGGCTTGGATTGTCGGACGCCGGATCCCCGAAAAGTTCGCATTTATTTGTGGCAATAGCATAATCGCGGAGTGCTAATGCCGGTTGAACTTGCTGAATGGGATTGTCTGCTTCGTGATTTCCCGTATTATCGGCCATAGTGACTTTTGCTGGTAGCTCTCGTTTCTCCTTCTTGCTTCTCCGAAGAGTGCGCTCGAGTTCGGTATCCAAAAGTAGTAGGCCTTTGTTACCGAATTTTCTCATGCACTAACCGGAAACTCCTGAAAGGAAAAACAAATAAATAAAATTACACAAAAACAATAAAAAAATGTTCAAACTAAGACTAGAAATACTGAAATCGATATTAGTAGAAAAATTAGTCCCCGGCAACGGCGCCAAAAACTTGTTGTGATATTTCGTTAAACGCAAGTGCACGTTATCGTAGACAAGTAATAAAGTGATGAGTGAGTTATCGTTCCCATGAGGACTGAATTACTAAGTACCGATTTTTATGTATTCTAATTTTATTTGAACAGTCGAAATTTGGGTTGCAATTAATAACTAAAGAAAACCAATAGAAGAACAAACAGTAAAAACAATCGCTCGAAGAAAGAAAATCAAATGATGAATAAGTCTAGGATTGTGAATCCACCTTGGTTTATCCGAATTTACTCTCGATTATATGAAGTTAATGATTTCCCCAATTTATTGAAGGCGAAGATTGCTAAAATACTCTACCGCCTCTCCCGAGGTCAATAGATTTTTCTAAAGGCGAATAACGCACTCTATCCCTAGGTGAATTAATTCGTCAATAGGCAAAAAGCACAAAATCCTCAAAAGGCCACGTAGTTCCTATGAGTATATTCCTATCTCACAAGATAAAACGGTTCTCACCAATAGTTCCTCACCAACTCTCCTCTCCCGATTTGAGTTGCGTAAAAAGCAATCCAATTATTGGCCAGACAATTGAAAGCACTAAAATCGATTGGGAAAACTCAACAGAAAAGGGAATTATATAGATAATCAAAAGCAAATTCGTCAAAACTTTGGTTTCATCAAAATCCTAGAACAGGGTTTTAGCCTGACATGCTGAAGAATAAAAATACAGAATTAAAAGAAAGCATTGATATCAAACGCAGATGAAGAGCTCGGATTCCTCCGTTCTTCTGGCTTCCGCTCTCTGCCTCTTGATGTCTTCTACTTCTCTTCCTTGATGATCGATCCTCTCTTCCGCGATAATCCCCTGATTCCAAGATAATCCCCAATTATGACCTTAAACCCTTATTTATAACTCCCAGCAGCCTCCAAAACGCGTCCGTGTTATTAGGTCGAGAACCGGCTTCAAAACGGCCCAAACCCGCACGGAGCACACCAAAACCGCCCCGTGGGCCGCGGCTCACTTAATATGTGCCGCGGCTCACGATGCTCAGCCATTGCACAGGCCTATTTTTTTTTCCGGGCCGGCTCGGCTTCTACGTGCGCGGCTCACACGGTCTGATGCGATCGGTGCCTACTGATTGCCTTCGTGTGCCGCGGCTCACTTGGTTTGTGCCGCGGCCCCGAGCCAAAATTTGCTGTTTTCGCCCGTTTTCATCGTTTTAGCTTCCGGACTCCAATTTCTTGCAAAACATAAAAGAATAGGGCATCAAAAGCTCATTTATGCAGATTTAATTATGAAAAGAATACAAAATAATGATAAATAAGCGTATAAAGATACGCCTATCAGTGTGTGTGTGTGAGAGAGATAGTGCAGTGTGTGTGTGAGAGTGCAGTGTGTGTAGTGTGTGTGTATGTGTAGTGTGTGTGTATATGTAGTGTGTGTGTGTGTGTGTGTTGAGTTCAGTGTGTGTAGTGTGTGTGATTGTGTGCAGTATGTGTGTGTCTGTGTGTGTGTGTTGAGTTCAGTGTGTGTAGTGTGTGAATGTGTGTGTGTGTGTGTGTTGAGTTCAGTGTGTGTAGTGTGTGAATGTGTGCAGTGTGTGTGTGTGTGCATTGTGTGTGTTTTATGTGTGTGCAGTGTATATTATGGTTGGTGATTAAATTTATTTGTTAATGCAGGCACATGGCGTCTCCTTCTCGTTCCCCTCACACTCCTCCCGCTCGTTCTCCTCATTCCTCCCGGTCTCCCGATGCGCATACACGTAGTACTTCTACATCGAGAAATCCCATGCGATGTAGAAGTATGTCGAAGCGCCGTGTTGACGGAAAAAAATTACCTCTCACATTGATCCAGTACGGGGAAAGATCAAATATGAACACAAATTGAAGTTAAGTACGTACTTGGGAAAACTTGCCAAAGATCATGTCTCGATACTGTACAAGAGTTGGAATCAAGTACCTGACAAGCCGGATAAAGAAATGTTGTGGCAGGATATATTGGTACATGGCTCTCTTTTTGTATTAAGAATTGTGTGTGTACTGTGTGTTTTTTTGTGCTTTTTTTTGTGCTGTGTTTGTGTGTGTGGCAGTGTGTGTGTGTGTTTTTATGCTGTGTGTGTGTTTGTGTACTGTGTTTGTGTGTTTTTATGCTCTTTGTGTGTGTGTGTGTGTGTTTATGCTGTGTGTGTGTGTTTATTTGTATGGTGTGTGTGTGTGTTTTTTTGTGTGTGTGGCAGTGTGTATGTGTTTGTTTGTGTGCTGTGTGTATGCGTTTTTTTTTTGTGTGGCAGTGTGTGTGTGTGTTTTTTTGCTGTGTGTGTGTTTGTGTGTGTGGCAGTGTGTATGTGTTTGTTTGTATGCTGTATGTGTGTGTTTTTTGTGTGTGTGGCAGTGTGTGTGTTTTTGTGCTGTGTGTGTGTGTTTGTGTGTGTGTGTGGCAGTGTGTGTGTGTGTGTGTTTGTGTCAAATTGATTTACAAATTCATCAATGCAAGTGTACTGAAAATAAGGTTAGATAGATACATACTCCTGAAAAGATGGTTCTCCAAGCTTCCTCTCGACATGAAATCATAAACGAGCAGCCTCTGATCGTCTTCGATGCAGTAACCAATCAATTTAACCAAATTAGGATGAACAAGGTCACCCAGTAATTTCACCTCAGCCTGGCAATTAATAAGGAAAACTAGTAATAATTTAACACAAGGTAAGACTACCTTGTATGACAGAAAGCAGGATGGTTAATTAATTACATACCTCAACTTTTATAAATATTACAGATAACCTCAAATTTCCGTCTTACATTTTACATTACATCCCTCCGACCTTTCTATTTTCTAAATATTACAAATTGGGTGATATGTCGAGAAGTTGAGGGGTGTATGTATAAAATATTTGACAACATCAGCAAATTCTATCAGCTTTACTAATGTTTCGACAATGTAAGATGGCATCAAGTCTTAAGGGTGGTTTTTGTAATTTTCAAAGTTTGCTGTTTTTTTCTTTTGGTAGTACCAAAACCTCAGCAGTAGTTTTTGTAATGTGCTGTGTGTGTGTGTGTTTGTGTGCGTGTGGCAGTGTGTGTGTGTGTGTGTGTGTGTGTGTGTGTGGCTGTGTGTGTGTGTTTGTTGTATGCTGCGTGTGTTTTTTTTTGTGTGTGTGGCAGTGTGTGTGTTTTTGTGCTGTGTGTGCGTGCTTGTGTACTGTGTGTGTGTGTTTTTTATGTTGTGTGTGTGTGTGTGTTTTTATGCTGTGTGTGTGTTTATTTGTATGTTGTGTGTGTGTGGCAGTGTGTGTGTGTTTGTTTGTGTGCTGTGTGTGTGTGTTTTTTTTTTTGTGTGGCAGTGTGTGTGTGTGTTTTTGTGTTGTGTTGTGTGTGTTTTTGTGTGTGTGGCAGTGTGTGTGTTTGTTTGTATGCTGTGTTTTTTTTTTTGTGTATGTGTTTTTGTGCTGTGTGTGTGTTTGTGTACTGTGTGTGTGTGTGTGTTTTGATGCTGTGTGTGTGTGTGTGTGGCAGTGTGTGTGTGTTTGTCTGTATGCTGTGTTTTTTTTGTGTGTTTTTTTTTTGTGTGTGTGTGTGTTTGTCTACTGTGTGTGTTTGTGTTACTTTTAAGCAGTGTCGTGGCCACATTAAAGACCATGGATGGTATGCATACAAGTAAATCAAAGCAGGCGGTTAGTTGGATATATCCCAAGGTAATACATTTAATTACATGAGTGTAAATGTGTGTGTTTGTGTGTATGAATATTTGAGTGTGTACGACAATATTGTTTTTGGAAAGAAGAATTATTTTGGGATAGACATGGTTAACGTCGTAAGGATCTTCTCCCTTTGGGATAGATGTTAACTTTCGTCTTAAGGATCTTCTCCTAACATATCGTGTATGAAGTGTCTGTTTGTTTGTGTTGGTTTTTTTTCTATGCAGTGTGTGTGTGTGTGTGTGTGCAGTGGCAGTGTGTGTGTGTTTGTGTTTGTGTGTGTTTGTGTGCAGTGTGTGCTGTGTGTGCTGAGTGTGTGTGTGTCTTTGTGTTTATGTGTGTTTGTGTTTGTGTGTGTTTGTGTTTTGTGTGTGGGCAGTGTGTGTGTGCATGCTGTAACACCCCAAACTAGGCGGATATTACAGTGCCGTGGACCCCCGACTGGGACCCAGCAGGCGAATGAAAATGAATGAATTACACAGGGTAAATGTAGTACCGAACCACATTACAACATTAATTACTCCGATGAGGAGTTTCATACAACACACCCAAGATATTATAGAATACATGTATATTTTATATGGGGATAAAATATACAACACTGAATAAAAATGAGTATTCAAACGGAATGTCTGCAGCGGAATAAATGAAGAAAACATAAATGACTGAAGAGACTGGGCCCCCCTACTAGTATCATTGGGACTCCTCGCCGTCAACGTGCTCTCCCCGTGCTTTTGCCCTACCATGACCTGAAAAACAATATCCCCCAACGGGGTTAGTTACACAGAACAACAATTCTCAAGAGTTGAATACACACAACCCTGTCGAAACATACGCAATCAAACATGCTATATGAATCAACTAACAGTACGGCTTAAAGGAATGGCGCCACACTACGTCCGGGATGGAAATGTGTCTGTGCACAAGCCACCAATGAGTATCGATCTAATATACGTGTGGTCTTGTACCTAATCAGTCTCACGAAGCAATCGACTCGTATGCACAGTCCAATGTGAGGCCAACAACCAACACACGACTTAAATGTGTCCGACATGAAAATCCTACACATACCAACCGGGACGCCAGTATGACCCGGAATGCCAAGATATAACAAAAGTGACATCGAAAATGAATAATGACTCACCAAGATGAAATGATGGTGAAATGAATGACATCTCAATGAAATGATTGGAACCGTCGTTCCTCGTGAATGAAGTAATTGAGGGACAATTACAAGTTTTAAAACGGTTAGTACCTTATGAATGAATTATGATTATGAATGAACAACAACGAAAGGAATGAATATCCTTTTAACTGAGTAAGAATTAACTTACACAACACCGATGAAGAATGTCCTTCCACGAACAAATGTCCTAAATGAAATATCGGTCGCTTGAACAACCTTGAATAACACAATTACCAACAATTCGCTCAATATACAAATCAAACACGATTATAACGAACTCAAGACGTCAATACGACTAAACCAAGTTCATTGGGGTATTATATCGAATATGTTGCGGCCAATTCACGATTGTTAACAACTCAACCTCAATTATACCAATACCAAAACCCCAAGAAGTGTTTCAAACCAACAAAACATCTTCCAAATGATCAATAATCCAAAATGAATATCCAAATTCGTGATTACAACAACAATTAATCGAAAACCCCCAAATCCAACTCAATATTCAAAGTGTTCTTGAATAATCCTTCAATAATCCATTGAATCTCTATACGAACTCATAATCATATACATATCCCTCCATATAACATGATTATAACGTCCAAAACATCATATCTCAATACAAAATCGAAATCCAAGATGTTGAAGAAATTACCTCTTGAAGATCCAACCACTTCGATCCGATGAACACGAGTTAAATCGAGTATCCAAGCTTCCCAAATGAATGAAGATGATGAAAATCTAACACTCAAGTGATTGATGATGGAAAATCCCTCCCTCAAGCTCTCTCTCTCTCTCTCTCTCTCTCTCTCTCTCTCTCTCTCGGACAAGATGGAAGAAAAAGGTGAAAATGAAGAAAAAGTCCTGGCCAACACTATATAAACTACCGGAAGTTACGGCCGTAACTCGGCCTTCTTACGGCCGTAACATTCCAGGTCAACGGCCTTACGGCCATAACCGGCCAACTCATACGGCCGTAACTCGGCTTCGTCCAAACACCTGCCGACAGCCTTACGGCCGTATCCGCTCCTGACTTATGGGCGTAACTCGCCCTCGTCTAAAACATCTGCCGACATCCTTACGGCCGTACCCGCACACCTTACGGGCGTAACTCGGACGATACGGCCATATCCGGCCTAACTTACGGGCGTAAGACCTCTTCGTCGAAAATGACCAACCACCCTGCCTATAGCGTACGGCCGTATCCGGCCAAGCCTTACGGCCGTACCTTCCTCGTCTTACGGCCGTATGCCGCAGCCCTTACGGCCGTAAGTCCCTATTGTCCGACAAAGCCTGGAATTAACGAATACCACTTATGGCCGTATCCTACCCTTCTTACGGCCGTAACCCGCCTCCGGCCAAAAATTGTCTGGGCACCCTGCTGGACACGTACGGCCGTAACCGGCCAACTCTTACGGACGTACCTGCTCAACTAACGGCCGTATGTCGCAACCTTACGGCCGTAAGTCCCGTTCGTCCAAAATGGTCTGAAAACAATGAACACCTATTACGGCCGTAACCTACAATCCTTACGGCCGTAACTCAT
Organism: Orobanche coerulescens; assembly: GCA_033398695.1. NCBI lineage: Eukaryota > Viridiplantae > Streptophyta > Magnoliopsida > Lamiales > Orobanchaceae > Orobanche > Orobanche coerulescens. Next base: position 114,392,409 of record CM065815.1, on the reverse strand, counting down.
GGCTGGACAAGGGGAAAAACCGATAACTCCGATTCCTTGCTACGATTGATGAATGATCCGACATACCATACAAATGTGAAAGTGAACAAGTCCAACACATGGCAAAGATGATACTCCCAGTACAAGACTACCAATCATGATGAAAATGATAATACTTCCGTCTCGATCTATAAACGGAGATGAAAAGATGATCGGTAACTGATATACGGTTACAACATGCCAACAGTGAACGCAATTGAATGAATCATGAATGATGAGCGATTAATAATGAGTGAAAATGAATGAATTACTACCGGTTATTACACATGCAGTGTGTGTGTGTGTGTGTGTACAGTGTGTGTGTGTAAATATTTGAGTGTGTACGACAACATTGTTTTGGAAATACAAATTATTTTGGGATAGACGTGGTTAACGTCGTAAGGATCTTCTCCCTTTGGGATAGATGTTAACTTTCATCTTAAGGATCTTCTCCCAACATATCGTGTATGAAGTGTCCGTTTGTTTGTGTTGGTTTTTTTTTTCTATGCAGTGTGTGTGTGTGTGCTGTGTGTGTGTGTGTGTGTGTTTGTGTTTTTGTGTGTTTATGTGCAGTGTGTGCTGTGTGTGCTGTGTGTGCTGTGAGTGAGTGTGTGAATGAATAGTAGAGAAGAATGTCTATTTTGTGTTGGCCTGTAAGAAGATTATGTTAGTTGTGTATCTGGTTGATCACTGTTCTCGTTTTTATTTCATCTTTGATTGGTTGAGAGTGAGCCATTATGGATCTGGGCTTTGTTGCTTCCGTTTATTTTTTTTATTTTCTGTTTTTGATCCTTATTTGATTGGAAACTAGCAAAGTCTCAACTTTCGCTTCTGGTATTGACGCTTAAACCATTTTTTGATGAACCTTAAACCACGTTGTGATTGAGTAAAAGCCCCTGCTTGTTATGTTGTGTTTTTATTGGTGTCAAGTAACGATCTTAGACTCCCTCCTTCAACAAGTGCTTTGGATTGAATATGATAAAATCATTTTTCATTGCTTGAATATGTAAGAATAAAATTGCTCAATATGTTGTGTTTGGCTATGGTTTCATGAATCGTGACAGACATCTCATAATCTTACGCTTGGCCTGTCCCATGTTTCATGTCCTCCCCAAGATTCGAACTGAATCCTGTACCTTCCAGGTTACATATGATTCATTGCAAGGTCTGGAACCTTGGTTCCACTAGACTGTACATGGTTCGAGTCTTGGGGAGGCCATAAACCTGAGATCCAGAGTAAGATCACGAGTTGTCCGACACAGAATCCTGAAACTCCGTGGACAAGTCAACAAGTTGAGCACATGACATTTATATATGTATATTTCAGAATGTGAGAATGAGAACCAAGGGATAGATTGTACGTTATCCTTTTTTTTCTATATAATACCGATTCCTGTCTTCAATAAAACCATAGCTTGTCATACATGCAGAGTGGAGAATGATACTTGTTGACTTGAGAAATCATGGGAATTCGGCCGAAATAGGACTGTTACCCCCTCATAATCTGGAAAGTGCTGCAAAAGATCTCGCGAATTTGGTTTCCGGCCTTCTGTATTTGGGAAAGTTGTGGAAATTTTTTTAGAACTCCTAGTTTTAAGTGATTGCAAGTTTTCGTTAGCCTTACCAATAATGTGTGTTTGTGTGCAGTGTGTGTGTTTGTGTGTGCTGTGTGTACTATGTGTGTTGTGTGTGTTTATATTTGTGTGTGTATTGTGTGTTTGTGTTTTTTTTTTCTGTTTGTGTGTATTGTGTGTTTAGCTGTGTAGTGTGTGTGTGTGTGTGTGTGTTTTTTTCTGTTTGTGTAGTGTGTGTGTGTGTGTACTGTGTGTGTGTGTTTGTTTGTGTGCAATGTGTGTGTGTACTATGTGTATGTGTGTGTTTGTGTGCAGTATGTGTGTGTGTGCTGTGGGTACTGTGTGTGTTGTGTGTGTTTATGTTTGTGTTTTTTTTTCTGTTTGTGTTTGTATTGTGTTTATGCTGTGTGCAGTGTGTGTTTGTGTTTGTGTTGTTTTTTTTTCTGTTTGTGCAGTGTGTGTGTGTGTGTGTGTGTGTGTGTGTGTGTGTTTGTGTGTTTGTGTGATGTGTCTTTGTGTTTGTGTGATTTGTACTGTGTGTGTGTGCTGTGTGTGTGTGTGTGTGTGTGTGTCTGTGTATGTTTGTTTGTGTGCAATGTGTGTGTGTGGGTATTGTGTGTATGTGTGTGTTTGTGTATGTTTGTGTGCAGTGTTTGTGAAGTGTGTGTGTGTGTGTGTGTGCTGTGTGTTTTTTTTTTGTGCATTGTGTGTTTGTGTGCTTGTGTGCTTTATGTGTTTGTGTCAGTGTGTGTGTGTGTTTTAACTGTGTATGTTGTGTGTTGATTTTATTTACTGAAAGCGACTCATATAATTGTGTCTTATTTTGTTTTAGTTTAATAAACAAAATAGAGGTTGGGAGTGTGGTTATTATGTTATGCACTGGATGTCGACTATCGCCCGAGCGCGTATTTTGGATGGTTGGATGGAGGTAGTATATTTTTAACTTGAAGTGGTGATAAAATTGTTTACTCTTTTACATTTAAAATTTGTTTATTATACGTTTCTATGTGCAGATGTTTGATGATGTTGGAGCACTGTCTGAAGATGTTTTTGATAAAATTCGAGTTGATTGGGGACTTTATTTCTTGGAGGTTCGAAATCGTCTCGCGACATGATTTTGGTGTTTTTGTGTGAATTATTTGTATGAATTGTACATTTGATATTTGTATGAATTTTTTTGGATGAATTGGGGTTTTTTGTATTATCTTTTTCAATGAATTTGGTGTTGGTTAGTTCTTTTCGGTGTGTTTGGATTCGATGAATTGGTGGTTTATTGATTAGTTTGATCCGATTCAGGTACTGGATTGTGCAAAATAATGCAAAAATTTGGGAAATTAACGGTGGTTCTATAACCGCTGTTAAGTATCAGATTTAAAAGCGGTTACCTATAACCGCTGTTAAATGGCATATTTAACAGCGGTTACCAAAAACCGTCGTAACGCATTTAACAGTGGTTATTATGAACCGCCGTTATTTGGCAAATTCAACGGCGGTTTTCAAAACCGCTGTTAAAATTAACAGCAGTACATATAACGGCGGTTCCGGAACCGCCGTTAATTGGCCATTTTAACCGCTGTTAAAAGCCTGTTTTGTAGTAGTGTCATCATGAATTACGAATCCGGGGGCCTTCCCTTTTATCACCACGTAACCGAATCATCAGAGGATCATCTGCCTGCTTAGATTTGATTTCCTCGGTTAATGATGAAGTTATTTCCATTACGCACAATTGTCCTTGGACTCTTTGTAACCATACTTCAATTCCTTCTCGAATCATCTCTCGTTGAATGCTGAGTTGGGAGGTCAGAGTCTCCAGCATCTGCATAGAAACAAGCTTGCGGCTAAGTGCATCGGCCACTATATTTGCTTTGCCTGGATGATAAAGAATCTCCAAGTCATAATCCTTAATAAGTTCCAGCCATCTCCTTTGTCGCATGTTCAACTCTTTCTGACTGAAGATGTATTTTAGACTCTTGTGATCCGTAAAGATCTGACAGTGAGTCCCGAACAGGTAATGCCTCCAGATTTTCAAAGCAAAAACTACTGCTGCTAGCTCCAAATCATGCGTTGGGTAATTCACTTCATAAGGTTTCAGCTGTCGTGACGCATAAGCGATCACCTTATCATTCTGCATCAATGCACATCCGAGTCCTTGGTTCGAAGCATCACTGTAAACTATGAATCCTCCAGTTCCCTATGGAAGTGTTAAAATCGGTGCTGTCGTCAATCTCTTCTTCAATTCATCAAAGCTTTTCTGGCACAACTCATTCCATTCAAACTTTTGTGTTTTCTGCAGTAGTCGAGTAAGTGGGCGGGAAATTTTGGAAAACCCTTCCACGAACCGACGATAATACCCAGTAAGTCCTCAGAAACTCCGGACTTCTTTCACGTTCTTTGGAGGCTTCCAATCCATAACCGCGTCGATCTTATGAGGATCTACTCGGACTCCTTCAGCTGATACCACACAGCCGAGGAACATTACTTCCTTTAGCCAGAATTCACACTTAGAAAGTTTGGCGTACAATTGCTCGCTTCTCAAAAGTTCTAATACAATCCGCAAATGCTGCGCATGTTCTTCGGTGCTCTTGGAATAAACTAGAATGTCATCAATGAACACAACCACAAATTTATCCAAATATTCGATGAACAATCGGTTCATCAACTGCATGAATACAACAAGTGCGTTAGTGAGACCAAACAGCATCACTACAAACTCATAATGTCCGTAACGAGTTCTGAATGCTGACTTCGGAACATCAGATTCCTTAATCCTCAGCTGATGGTATCGTGATCTCAGATCGATTTTTGAAAATACTGTTGCTCCTTGCAACTGGTCAAACAAATCAACAATCTGTGGCAACAGATACTTGTTCTTAATCGTCATTTTATTCAGCTCTCGATAGTCAATACACAGTCGAAGCGATCCATCCTTCGTCCGGACAAAAAGAACTGGCGCACCGCAGGGCGAAATGCTTGGTTGGATATAGCCTTTGTCCAATAACTCCTCCAGCTACTTTTTCAGTTCGTACATCTCAGTAGGTGCCATACGATACGACGCCTTAGAAATTGGTGTGGCTCCGGGTTCCAGCTGAATGGTGAATTCTACATCCCGTCGTGGAGGTAGTCCAGGTAACTCGTCAGGAAATACATCCGGAAATTCGTTCACAACAGGAATGGTTGAAAGTTCCACAATTTCGTCTTCTTTCTTCATTGCATAGCACCAGTATCCAATACAGCCCTGTTTCAACAATTTGACCGCTTTCATCGCCTTGATCAACCTTCCTGAGCTTCCTAGTTTCCATCCTTCGAAGAGTATTTTGGAACCATCGTCAGCGATAAGCGAGATATTCCTCCTTCGGTAGTTTACAATAGCTCGATATCGATTAGGCCAATCATCTCCGAGTATCAGGTCATCTCCTTGCATTTCTATCACAATCATATTTGAGAGCCACTCTCTGCCTCCAAATGATACAGGGAAATCTCTAGTTTCTAAGTTTCCAACAATCCTCTCTCCACTCGGTAAACCAACAACATAAGGTTCACAATTATGAAAACCAGAAATATTCAAACGATTTAAACAAGATAAGGATATAAATGAATGCGTAGCTCCTGTATCAAATAAAACGCTAACTGGCTGGGAAAGGATCTGAGCGATTGCACGATGCGGCAATGACATCTTGATCGTCTGTTCTCCTCATCTCGTACAGACGTGGGGGAACAAATCCGGCACTCGATGTACCCTTTAGGTCCCACTGTCCTCCGCCTCGTCCGCGACCAAAATTCTAAGGCATCTGTACACTTTGCTGCGTCTATTGGATATTAGCTTCCTTCTGAACTGGCTGCGGTGTACGAGCTCTATAAGACTTTCCAGCCTCTTCACAGAACACCGCACGATGTCCCTCCCGTCCACAATCAAAGCAAGTCACGGCAGGTAGGGGGCAATTCCGTTGATAGTGCCCTGTCTGGGCACAAATAAAGCATTTCCTGGTGACATCTGTCATGGTTGATGCTGCTCCGAAGTTCTTTCCGCTCCTAGATGGATGCGGAGGTTTCTAGAGAGAATGAAAAGATGACTGAGCCTTGCGGGGCCCGCTGCTCTTGTGCTCTGTAAAAGTACCAGAGACTTTCTGCTTCTTGGATTCCGTGAACTTCTCCATTGCTGCTTCCTTGATTTCGTACACCAATGCTTTATCCTGGTATTGACGGAGAGTGGTACATTCAAAACTGGACATGTACCTATGGATTTCTGGTTTCATTCTCATATCAAAATGGATCATCATTTCTGCATCTGTTCTGACCAGATGTCGAAAAAATGCTAACTGCTGGTTAAACGTCTTAATTGTCTGGGATACAGGTTTGTCTGACGGCTGAGCAGAGAAACACTCCCGAACTCTGGCTTCCCTCACAGGACGAGGGCAGTACTGATTTTCCATCATCAATTTAAATTCTGTCGAGTCAGCATCATGATCTGCAGGTCGGATGGCTTCCCACCACTCGGATGCTTCCCCTATCAGAAAGTACTGAGCAATAGAGGCTCTCCGGTCATCTGGGCAATTAATTCCGGCAAAGATTTTCTCCAATTCTTTCAACCAATGGTCCTATGTGGGTGTCTCAGAAAAGCCGTCGAATTTGGGTGGTTGCATCTTCGCCACATCTTGCAGCCATCGGTCACCTCGATTTCCCATGTCTGGAATCCCTTGCTGTCTATCTCCCTGCTGTAATCCCACCGCTACCTGCATTCGGTCCACGACTTGGGCGAACTGAGTCATCTGGTTCACCACCTGATGAAGGATTTCAGGCACAGCAGGTTCCGATTCATTATTAATAGATCTTTCTGGCTCGCGTGAGCTGTGGCTGGCCTGATTAGAAGGCGAAGATTCTCTTTCGGCATTCCTTCGTCCGCGTCCGCGACCGCGAACACGTCCACGTCCACCTCTCAATATACTGTAAGCATAAATACTCAATATACAGGGAACAATATCATTCTAATGTTCAAGTATAAAGAGATACAACATGTAAAGGATGAGATAGAGTCTAAGAACTTACAACCACCGTTCGCACGGAGACGTAGGCAGTACAATGATGTTATTCACGGTGGGTTACCTCAAAACACGTATATGACCCCTATTTTAACCCAATGGCCAAGATATCCATAATCTTAGCTCTGATACCATATTCTGTAACACCCCGGATATATTCAGGAATATTACAGCGCCGTAAATCGTTTACTTAAGGATTTACAAGGCTGAAGAACTGAAAAGACATTAACAGATACCAACGTATAAAAATAACGGAAATAAGATACAACAGTTCTGACCAATACTGAAAGTACGAATGTTCAACGAAAAAGTATTAATACATCACCAAATCCAAATCATCATAAACGACTACGTACTCGAGTACTTATTAAAACGATACAAACAACAGACAAATAAACCCGACCAGAAGATCACTCTGCACCCTAGTCGTCATGCAACTCCAGTGGTTGTTTCCCTGCACTCCTAGATCTTGAACATAAACAAATGTTCACCCCCGAAGGGGTTAGCACAACGATGCTAGTAGAAGTACCACAACATATTATTCAACATCTCTTGAAGAATAATAATAACATAAATGACAAAAGAACCAACGAGTCTTCTCCTGCGAGAAACTCAATAATAACATACACACATGATAATCACAACATGATATCACAACATACACATGGTAATTCCAATGATCCAGCTTTCACTGCCTAGACCCCCCGATGATTCCGTCAAACTAACCCGAGGTGGAAAAACCCATCCGATGATCCAGCACACGCTAGCATAGATCCCCTGATGATCCCGTCGGATCAACACGAGGTGGACATACAACAACGACATACATGTACAACAATATGTATAACATCAATACATAAAACAATTAAGGTACTTGCCTCGATTCGAAGACAAGAATACTACTTCCACAAAAAACGAAACACTCGAAGTTCGTCCCTTTGATCAATCACGTAGAAAGCTCGAACCTTAAGAAAAGAAATAATATAGAATTCATCTCACGTCGTATGAATGTCTAACAATCCAATTTACGGCCGAAAGTTCATAAAACGTAATCTGCCTGAACTGCTTAGCGTACGCTATGTATTCTATGTAGCGTGCGTTAAGCCTACTCGTTAGCGCACGTAAACAACGAAGCCTAGCGTACGCTAACTATGTATCGACAGTACTCTCTGGTCATCCGACTGACTCGCTGACGACCTAACGTACGTTACGTACCGAACGTAGCGTACGCTAAACATGCCCGATAGCGTACGTTAATCTGCATAGCTTAGCGTACGCTAAGCGTTCATGGCAGTTTCACTACTGGGCAGCAAACCGTCCTAACGGTGATGAAATTACGAACTCCTCAGTGATTAACGTACATTATCTGTCTACATGTCATGTTCATAAACTTATGAATGATCTTACGGATTCAAACATCTTTGAATTCAAGCAAATGAATATCATCACAACTCTTATATTCAACTTGATTATCATTCTCATGTGAAGTTCGTGATCTCAGGTTGATGCACTAGATTCCATTGTCATTTACATAGTCAGACTTCATCTTAAAGGTGAACTAACAATTCCAACTACGATGTTTCAATGACGATATTATAAGCATAATCATTCCCACTTCTAAACACGATGCTTGTTTGAATAATTCACCAATGGAATTCAAAATCTTGAGAGCATGATCATCTTATTCTTTAGAACACGAATCTAAGGCTAGAGATAGAATTAACATACCTTAAGACGAAGAAATCACTGAGCCAAAAAGGTAGAATCCGACTCCGGTTGGTTGTATGCCAATCCAAGGTGCTACTCCACTTCAATGATCAATCACAAGTGATATCCAATCTTTAATGAATCAAATAGAGGTGGTCTAAGTGTTTAAGGAGGATATAATGCTCTCTGGTCTCTCAAGAACGAAGGATAATCGAAGGAAATGTAAACCAAGTAAATTGGGTTGTTGTCCCATTTATAACATTTCTACACATACGTTAATTAGCGTATGCTATCTCCATATCCTTAACGCACGCTGACTAGCGTTGACTCCAAATCTGTCCAGGTTCGCCCGCGGGAATCTTATCCGGACCCACGTCCGCCTGGCGCATGTGCTAGCCACTAAGCTCAATAATTGACTGCCTAGCGTACGTAATTCTTCATTCGTAGCATGCGCTAGTTGTTGCCGATAACGCACGTTGAGCTACATTCTTAGCATGCGCTATCACGAGTTTGCATGAGAAATTTGCATGTTGTTATACTTATGTACAAGGATACAAATGTCAGAAATATCATACTCCAATTATCGAGAACACAATTCCGAATAATACAGGGTTCAAATACAGATGAAATACACAATAATAAATCTGGATATTATAGATACTGAGGATCAGACCGAGTCCACTCCACCGCCTCTTTAGGCGATGTTTGGCGGCTTGAGGGAGGAGATGCGAGCAGAGAGAGATAGCGTGATCGCAGCCATTCGAAAGGAGATGTACGAGCAGGTCCACCGGGCCAATCGGCGTGCGGAGAGGTGCTTAGCTGCGAGGGACACTTACCACCGGGACTACTTAGCTGTGTGGACGGGCCATATCCTCCACCCGGACGGACCTGTCATCCCTCCGATCAGGCCACCTACACCACCCACTTCACTGGATGAGGCTGATGCTAGTGCCTGAGTTTTCTTCAGGGGAGTACTTGAACTGTTTTTACTGCTTATTCTTATTTGTAATCCATTGGGGTCAATGTACTTCTCAAGTTTCGGGGGGGGGGGGGGTTACTTGTTAGTTTTTAGATATTTTTAGTTGTTATTTATTTGCCTTGCTTGTTTTCTATGGTATGCTGAATTTTGTTTTTATTCGTGAGTAGGTCGTGCAACCTTGTGTAAGACAGAATTTATGATACTAATTTCTATTTGAAGAAACGGATGAGTATTAGTCGAGTTCACATTATGCAATATTTGTATCCCTTGAGTATTTATTTCGGTCTGATTTTTTTGCGTCATTGTGGTGGTCTTGGCATATAAGAAATGAGACATACGTGTTTGTAGTGTCCGCATTACATGAGCCGTCGTCTATATGTCTGGTGGCGCTATTCACTTAGCTAGTCGTCCAGTAACATTAGTCTTGGGGGCATTCAATTCAGTACCTAAGGTTAGGCATTGAGTCGGACAGTTTTAATTCCCAAAATTTGAGCAGCCTTACATGTTCTATGATGGGAAGTTTAGTAACCGGGGGTATTCACATGACCCGTTGTTTACTCTCGCGTAAAATGACAACCCTGAATAAGACATGTTCATAAGTTCAGAAAAATCGTATCTCCGATGATAGGAAGCCAAGTAACCGGAGGTATTCACGTGACCCGTTGTTTACTCTCGCGTAAAACAACAACCTTGAATCGGACGTGCGAGAGTAGCTATTCGAGTTTTTCTCCGCTGTAGAGGGAGACTTAGTAACTAGAAGCTTTCATGAGCTCCATGAGTGACTTTTACGTCAAACAGTTCCCCAATACATGAGAATGGAAATCCACCATAGGGTTATTCCGATGAAACATCCCGGGAGTCGAAACCTAGTGGTTAACTCGAATCATTATAATTATTAAATATAAGGGAGTGCTGTCCGGGGAATATTATAAAATTTTTGTGTTTTTGCCACGAGGCTATGGGACTGGGCGAGTTGGCTTATTATAATCTCAACATTCATATTGGTAGTCGGCTCAGTTCACGTTTGTTAATCTTTGAGCCTTGATTTTCTTCATGAGCTATTGATTAGCACTAAAAATGGTTACCTTGTGGAATCATTGTCCGTACTGCGACTCACTAGTACGGTATTCGTATTATTCTTTGAGATTTTCAGGGTAGTATTAATTAGTTGAGCACTATGGATTTGCACGATCATCTACGATACTTGTCGTCTTATTTGAAATTGATTTTTGCTTGAGGACAAGGAAAGGCTTAAGTTTGGGGGTATTTGGTACATGTATTTTTGTGTGCTTGATTATCATTATTTTATCTCCATTTTGGGTTTAAATCTGCATAAATGAGCTCTTAATGCATTATGTTTATATGTTTTGAAGGAAATTAGAGTCCTGAAGCTTAAACGAAGAAAAACGGTCCAAAGACGACATTTTTTTGTCAAGGGCCGCGACGAATCGAGGTGGAGCCGCGGCACAGGCACAGCTCCACGCATGGCAGTACAAACTGTACCGGGGGCTGCGGCACACTCATTCTGAGCCGTGGGCCGTAATGAAAATCTGAACAGGCTTGGGCAGTGCAAGGACTAGGGCTGCGGCACACTTAAGCCGGGTCGCGGCCCGCGGCATGGGATCCCTGATTTCAGCCCGCGTTTTTGGCTGTTTTGGAGGCCGTTTTGACCTAATCCTTGGACGCATTTTTGGAGTCATAAAAAAGGTTATAAAAAGGCAGTGAAGGTCAGAAAAGAAGGCATCGAAGGAGAGGAGAAGAATACCAGCACCAGAGAGCAAGGCCAGAAAACGGAAGAAGAAGTTCATCAATTGTGTTTGAATTTCTTTCCTATGTTTTATTCAAATCTTTGTGTATTGTTTTCTAGTATGTCGGGCTAGCCCTTTTTATTCTAGGATTGTGATGAAACCGAGATTTTGATGAATTAATTCTTGATTTTACGTTATTGATATATTTCCCTTTTCTATTGAGTTTTCCCTAATTGTTCTTAATGTTTTCAATTGTGTGGCCTGTGATTGAATTGTTATAACTACGTAACTTGAATCGGGAGAGGAGAGTAAGTAGTGAAAATTGGGAGAAAACCATTTTGTCTTGAGAGATAGGAATATACTCTTAAGAATTGCGAACCTCGTTTGAAGATTTTAGAACTTTTTGGCTATTGTTGAATTAACTCACCTAAGAATAGAGTGAATTATTCACCTTGGAAAATTCTACTCACCTCGAGAGAGGCAATAGATTAACTCAGAATCTTCGCTTTCAATAAATTGGAAAATTACATAAATTATATTAATCAAGATTAATTCGGATTAATCGAGGTGAATTCTCAATCCTAGATTCTTCTCTTATTTGATCTCCTTTCATGGGACTATTGATTCTATTATTGGTTTTTTAGTTTGTCGCACTAATTAGTTTTTAATAATTCTTCAAACACAAAATTTGGTCGTTCAAATAAAATTAGGAATATGAATAAATTGGTAATTAGTGCATCAGTCCTCAAGGGAACGATATTTTTCTCATCACTTTATTACTTGATTACGACAACATGCACCTGCGTTCACAAAAATACGTAACAGGCTCAACATCCCGACCCTTAAATTATGGTTTTAATCCTTTTGTAACGTGCTTACAATCAATTTCCTGAAGATCACGCTTTAATTGAGCAATGAAATTGAGATAATTCATTGGATTTTATCTTGACAGCCTTGACCGTATCCTAACTAAATGAAATCTAAAAGTTGATAACGACAATGAACCTCAGGGATGATTGATTATATGCCTCTTGCTTTAATTTTTATGTAATACAATGTAACAATGGATATGTAATACTTTATGTCTCAAAATGTATAATATCAGCATCAACCCTATATTTTTTACTTTCACAGTTTTACGAATCATTGCTGGAAATGGGGAGTTGTCTAATGGAGAAAATTGTCATGCATGACAATGGAGAAAGTAGTAAGTCAGTCAATTTATTCTACTTCTAGAAGCTACTTTTGTTATTCTTTAGGAGTGATGTGAAATGGTGATGTTGCAATTATGTTTCCAAGAAATCTCAAATACATCAAGCAAAGAGAAGCCATCTTTCATCAGTTTGAACTTAGATGTTATAGTTAGTTATTGCATCATTACAATCATGGAACATCTACTTTTTCCAACTAAAGTATTTTTCTCATAGATTAGTATGGTCGACTTTGGTTGTTCCATCATATTTCTCGGATTCACTAATCGAGGTTCCCCTTTCCCTCGTAATCAAGATGATCCTTAATCAAGGCTACCCTAAACTTTTCCAGAACATAATTTATTTACTTTTTGTGATTGTGCAGAAGTAGCATTGTCCATGTTGGGAAAACTACAGCTTGCACTTCAGAAACTAGTCGACACATATGTTAGTTTTCACTGTCATGTCAACTGTAAGTATATATGTACACTATTTAATTTGGTTATAACTCACTGTTCTTTACTTACAGCAGTCCTCATAAGGTCGCAATTGCCTCGATGCATAGGCAATCACCTTGCCATTCTGTATCAACACACATCCAAGACTCTGTCTTGACACATCACTATACACCACGAATCCCTTGGTTCCTTGTGATAATACCAAGACTGGTGCCGATACCAAGACATTTTCTTGTCATTTCTCAACATATTAGTTAGCGGCTGAGCTATCTTGGAGAATCCTTCCACAAATTGTCTGTAATAACCTACTAGTCCAAGGAAGCTACGGACTTCCTTAACATTATTCGGAGGTATCCAATCTCCGATAGCCTCCATCTTTTGTGGGTCCACACTAACCCCATCAGTTGATATCACATTCTAGAGAAAAGTAATCTCAGACATTCAGAATTCACATTTAGAATATTTTTCATAAATTTGTTCTCAACACGTCGAGAACCTGACGAAGATGACATTCATGCTCCTCAAAGTCACGGGAACAAATCAAAATGGTGTCAATGAAAATGACCAGAAAACAATTCGGATAATCAATAAACACTCGGTTCATTAATTTCATGAATATCTTCAATGCGTTGGTCAATGCAAATGACATCACCACGAACTCATAATGCCCACAGCGAGTATGGAAAGACGTCTTAGAAATATTGGACTTTTGGATCCTCAAGTAATGATAACCAGATCTCAAATCAATATTGGAGAACCCAGCTGCACCCTGAAGTTGATCCAATAAATAATCGGTACGAGGCAAAGGATACTTGTTCTTGATTGTTACCTTGTTTAGCTCACGGTAATCAATACACTGACGCAAAGATCCATACCATCTTCTGTAACACCCTGAAAATGGCAGCTTTTATAGTGCCGTGGATTCCACACTGGGACCCACCAGGTGATACAAATAAACAAATTAATTGTAATATAATTGTAGTACGGAACCACAAAATATTAACCATCACCCTGACGAGGAGTTTAAAAACCATACAGCTAAAGTCCCCACGACACAAAGGATTCAAATACAAGTATAAATCATATGAAGATGGAGTATACCCTAAATAATAATACAACCGAATAGAAATATCAGAAACAGGAAATAAAAATACATGGTTTAATCATAACCAAAGAAAAGACGACTCAGGGCCCCTAAACTAGTATCCTTCAAACCCTTCATTGACACAATGCTCTTCTCTTGTCATGGCGCCTCCCCTCGACCTAAAATACAACAACAAGTATTTCGCCGAAACACAGGGTCAGATATACATGATAATAAATTCTCAAGATGTTATACAAATAACATATAATAGATCTCTATGAATCAACCTGACTGTTGAACATAACCCTCGGGTGTATGAACAACCAATCGCAAACCATCGAACATAGCCGATCAAGGGTGTATGGACGACCCATCAATATGGCTTAAAACGGACATCACAATACACCCGATCCGGAAATGTGTTTGTGTGCATGTCCACCCCATATGCGGCATCCAGGATATATGTGGGACAATGCACCTAATTAGTATCACGAAGCAAGCGTCTCATATAAACAGTCCAATCTGGAAAAATCAACAAATGACCATATATGTCCGATAAAAATCCTACATATGACCAATTGGCACGCAGATATAACTCCAGATATGTCATGATGCAACATGACAATGAAACCCGGGATATCAAAGGTAGTGAAACTCGGGAGCAAAATCCACAACTAAACATTCAATGCGATCAACAACACCTCAATATGAATCATAGATTCATAAAGCTTTACACATACACGAAATGTATAACATTCACAAGAATCAATTATCATTATAACCAAGCAAGATAACTTGCCTCAATTCCAGATACGAAAAATAGTCTTTCCTAAAACAAACGAACGACGTCCTTGGACAAAACAATACTCACTCGAACAAGCAACCTTGAATGAAATACAATTCAGTCAATGACACAACCTCATAATATCGACATTGAATTCATGGAAACTGACTTCTAGAATTCAATGTGAATAGTTCAAACTATTCTAATGAATATTAATGTTCTAATTTATGAACTTCAATACCCCCAATTTATCTTATAATCAGATTAACATGTTCATAATGTTCTTCAACATTCATGATCCCCTATCTTAGAAGGATTGTCAAGAACAAGTCTGGATTATTATAATCTTCACAAGGACATTACTAATCTTAAACATGATGTCATAAACCATAATCAATCACTATTCATCAAGTTTAACTTAACTATATCAAAATTATGATAATTATCTCCTAATTCATTATTAGTTTGTTTTACAATAGTTAAACGTCTTATGAACACTCAATCTATAGGTAATCATTCTCAATTATGTCCATCAATTAAGCAAGTTGAGTATAATTCTCTACAACATGGTTATAACACTAAGTATCCCTAAACATTAGGGACATACTCATCTTTAAGCCACTAATCATCATATTCTTGATTATGTATTCATAAATTCAATAATAATCATGTTATGCTCTATTAATTCAATACCATGTGGAGTATTCATCAAAAATAATATCATTATTTCAGAATTATCACAAGATTAAACAACATACCTCTTGAATATGAAGAACAACCCCACAACTTCAAGAACACACTCCAATCTTCAAACTTCTAAGCTCCAATCCAAGATATGAAGCTCCAAAATAAGATGGAAGGGGATTATAATGAATTGGGAGGATAGGAAGATGGTTTACAGAGAGGAAACTCAGAGTTGGTTTGTGCAAAAATGAAAGACAAGACATGTCTTTATAATTCGCACTTGCTCCAACATATGTTAACTTCAGGGTCTTATGAACATTAACGACCTTTACGTACGCTAACACCTTAGTGTTTACGTACGTAAACTTCCCCAGAAGCTACTGCCTCATATCACACACTTCTTGCATATGTTGTCAAAAATGACGCATGTAAGCTCACCCTCATTACTTATGTAAACACAACTTCATTGCATACATAATGCCCATTGACTTGGCTGTCTCAATCAAGCCAAAATTTCTGGCCATGCACGGCCCCACACTGAAAGTTAAGATGCAATCTGATAACCTATATTAGTATGCAATCTACTAGGCTTAACATACGTAACCCTCGTCAAGATAGCATATGCTAGTTGCTAACAATAGAGTACGCTAGGTCTAAAGTACTGATCCAAAATACATCTCATCATGCAATTTCTAACAGTCAAAACAATATGAGCGTGAAACCTAAGATAGTTTGATTCTGAAATATCTCGATATATAAACATTGTATAAATCCAATTACAATATAATGATACTCATACAATATGTATAATACAACTAAAAATAAAAAATTATAGCTAAATATTACACACACTTCATGTATCTTCATTTTATTTGGATTTACAGGTGAAGTTTTCCTTTGGCCAGTATTCTTTAGAAATCATTGACAGCAGCCTCCAGCATTGTGCAAGGATTAAATATGTTCGATTCCTTGATGAGTAAGCAGAAGTGTGTGTTTAGATCATTGCTCATCTAGGCCTTTATCGAAACAGTTGTCGGCTGTCTGTCTGTGGGTAGAAGAATATCCACCGAATTTTGCACAGTGCTTTTCCATGGAAACTTAGGATCATGGAATTCAAGTCTTTATCCTGCAACCTGGACAGGAAAAGGTTTTGAAAAAGTTAAGTGTATGGAATTGGATACCATTAGAATAATCAATTGATATCCTATAATATATTTGCTATATCTCCAAACAATACTACATTCCCCTTTAATTTGTACATATAGAATTCAATTCTTACAACAAAATATGACTAATACTGTATTTAAGGGTCCTACGGTATTCCCCCTTAATTAATGTACATTACAGATATAGGAAGACAATTGTATCCCCTTCTTCCTACAATAAAGATATGACTTTGTGGGTCTCTGTGTATAATTTACAAGTATAGATACTGTACTGATGAGTCCTATAACGTCCCCTCCATTGATGAGTATGATAGTAAAAAACTTACATGGTTGTAGTTGAGTGGTAGGATTCTAATTCCTGATGGAGCATGCAGAACATGGTTGTGCTGAGACTTTGTGAAGAATTCACCAATCTGGATGTCTGTATGGACCTTCTTGATCCGAACATCCTTGTTCACAACATGGTTTCTGATGAAGTAATGCTTCATCAATGCATTTAGTCCTTGAGCGCAATACAGAATGTTAGGAATACTTATTAGATTTTGATGATGTCATCCCTGTATTTGTTTATTCAAATGTATGTTTTAATACTTGGCAAAATGTAAAGAAGAACCAAATGAGTATCTTCTATAGGCCAAATTAAGTATAGTTGAATACTTGGCAAAATGTAAAGAAGAACCAAATGAGTATCTTCTATAGGCCAAATTAAGTATAGTTGAATACTTGTCAAAATGTAAAGAAGAACAAAATGAGTATTTTCTATAGGCCAAATTAAGTATAGTTGAATACTTGGCAAAATGTAAAGAAGAACTAAATGAGTATCTTCTATAGGGCATGTAAGTTAGGCTTAAAAATCGGCTAAGTATAAATCTCAGACAAGTTCATATCAGAGAAGTCCTGGTCAACTCAACTGATCATAGAAGGTTGACCACATACGACTTTTCATCAGACAACGTTCTGCAGAAAGAGTTTTATCATAGAAGTCCTAGTCAAAATATTTATCATAGAAGTTTGACCAAACTGCAGTCAAGTGATCAGATGGAGTCAAGTCAATTGAAGTTTGACCATCAGATCAGATAAGTTCATCAGGTCAGAAGACCTCAGATCAGAGAAGATTAGTCAGGACAGAGAACTTCATCTCAGAGAAGTTACATCAGAGAAGTCCGACATCAGATAAGAATGATTGTACAAAGATCAGATAAGTGATTATCCAAGTAATCCAATCCACGTCAGCATGCATTGAAAAGTTGCTAATCACGGAAAGTCACATGCGGGCGATAATAGACAGTCTGGAGAGATTCCCGGAAAGCGAACACTAGGACAAATATCCCCTTACTGACACTAAAATAGTGTCAGTAATTATTTTTACTGACACTTTATAATTGTGTCAGTAATGCTAAAGCCAGAAAATACTGACACTAATTTTTAGTGTCAGTAATACAAGTGTCAGTAAATACTGACACTAAAATAGAGTCAGTAATTAATTTTACTGACACTAAAATAGTGTCAGTAATTATTTTTACTGACACTAAACATTAGTGTCAGTATGTTCTGGCTTTACCATCACTGACACTAATATAAAGTGTCAGTAAAAATAATTACTGACACTATTTTAGTGTCAGTATATGTTCAGATTTGTGAAAAAAAAATCTATTTTTATCTCAATTCTATTTTTATCTTAACTACATTTTTTGTTTAATTACATGAAATTTTTTTAACATAAATTAAAATTGTCAAACAAACAATTCACTTATAAAACATCCCAAATGCATTGTTAAATTAAATAATCAACATTAGTCGAGATGCTTCTCAAAAAAAGAAGTTCATCATCGATCATTTTACTAATAACTTTTAAATTGATGTAAGAAAACTGCTAATATTCAGGCAGCTTCATGTCTAATCAAAGGAAAAAAAAAGTCTAGCATAACCAGTCCTCCAAACACACCTAAGCCCCTTCAGTAGTTGGTTTCACTGAAGGTTGGTCATCTTGTGGTTTCATGGCAGGGAAGAGAAGCACTTCTTTAATGTTCTGTGAGTCAGTCAATAACATACAGAGGCGGTCTAACACCCAAACCCCAGCCAGCAATAGGAGGTAACCCATACTCAAGGGCAGTACAAAATGTTTCATCCAAAGCTATTGCTTCATCACCAGACTGTCGATCCTGAAACTCACACCATATATCTTTAGGAAATAGATT
Organism: Orobanche coerulescens; assembly: GCA_033398695.1. Taxonomy (NCBI): domain Eukaryota; kingdom Viridiplantae; phylum Streptophyta; class Magnoliopsida; order Lamiales; family Orobanchaceae; genus Orobanche; species Orobanche coerulescens. The sequence continues at coordinate 114,373,783 of CM065815.1, read as the reverse complement.
ATCAAACAATTCCCAACACCAGATTATCACACTTATAATTCTTACCTTGAGTTGATTAGCACTAGCAGACCGTTGGCGTTGTACCACATGATCACTCAATTCAGTGTATGCATTACACACCTCAGCAATAAGATAATTGATGAGAACGATAATAAAATAGAAAAGAAAAATAAGTCGCAAATAATAAATAGTTCAGCGAAGTTTTCGAGTTTGTAACCATACTTCATGCTTATTTATGAACAACTCGAACCGCTCAGTCAGGCCAGGGTTTAGGTTGAGACCTGCAAGCTTATTTAATTCGTCCGCCATGTCGATTCTCCTGCCAATTTTTCAAGAAGGTAACTACAATTAAAAGAGAGTAACAAATGAGTACTTCTAAACCTATTTGAAAGATGAGCACTTTTACACACCTGATAGGGGGTGAAGTCAATTTCAATTGGATCCTTATCAAGCCCGTTTTCATGGTACTTAACTTTATAACCTCCTGTAATTTTCTTGACCATACCTATTTTAAATTCAACGTTTTCGTACCTCACCAGCCAATATCAAATCCAGGTAACGTTGTCGATAACGGGTTTCCTATTGAAAAAGACAAGTTCAGATATAACATAACAAAAAATAATAGCTGCAAATAAACTTGAACTTGTAACTGATTTCTTATTGCAAGGAGTACTACAAAAGTGTCCATCAATACCTGATCTCTCATGATGTAAGATTCAGGATTCCTAGGACTTCCTGGGATCTATTCAGTAGTTTTCTGCAAAATTGTAGTGTTATACATCAGGCAATCAATATAAGTCCCTTTTGTTGTAGTGGAGTTACCACAATTTAACCTATTATTCTCTCATCATAATTAGGAGAAGCTTAGTCACAGATTATTTCTAAGCTCATCACTGCTGACCTTCAAATTGGCATCAGGCCTAGCTTTCTGTATTGGCATCATATGAAGACAATGTGAAAGCACTACAAATGATCTTGGGAAAATACTAATCTCCCCCCTCTTAGTTTTTCCTGAGTGAAAAGATATGAATAACAAGTGACTAATCCTTTATGCCCAGGTTCCACAGAAATCTGCTTATAATTTCTATATTTAGATTCAAAACTGAAACTAATACATTGTTTGTTAATTATTAGTATGTAAGGTTGTTAGTTTTCACAAACCTATAAACCTACTAACACCAACAAGATCACCATGCTTAACATTGGAGCGGAACCTAGAAAATTCAGCTTCATCCAGCTCCGATTTCCGGAATTGAAAAACATCAAAACATTCTTAGAAATTTTGACTGAAAGGAAGAACCATGGGATTGGGGAGGAAATAACACTTTCAATCTTTATGTTTGCCTTCTGATCTACAAACTATATTTCACTTGTAAAGATCAAGATGTTTCCAAGTGTTGCAAAACTATGTATACAAAATTGAGTGTTACTCAAGCTCCACAAATCTTTGCACTAAACAGGACAACTACAATTATTTGCACTAAACAGGAAACTAAAGTACATTTCTCCATTCATTGAACTACAATTGGAGTTATAACATATCCCCCCAAACTGAATATGCGGAAAAAATATTCCATAGATCAAAAGATGCATACACTCATGTTGAAGTTAATCAGGGATCCAAGATGATAGAGACACACATAAACACTTGAATGTGCAGTAACAAGAAAATAGTTCAGCAACCAACTAATCAAATAAACATAAAGTCCAAGCAGAATCGATTAGTAATTAAAATAAGAAAATGAAAAGAGAAAATATACCTCAGCTTTCATAACCATCTGATCAACATAGCCTTTAAGTTTATTAACCCTAAGCGCCACAGTAAAAAACTTGAACTGCTCCTGCCTAATAGTATAATCCACATCACACTAGTATAATCCACACCACATCAAGAGCATGCCATAGCATCAGAACAAGAACTGAATAGATAGATGAAGTAAAGAGGCAAAAACACTTCAACAAACCTTATGATTATAAACTGGTTTGTTTCACCTGCAAAATTCACAAATCGTAGCAAACACAAATGAGATTTGAAATATATGTCAACGGTAAGGAGCATTCCAAATAATTTTAGAGATTATACAATACCTTTCATCATATCATTGTAAGTTGTGTCAGCAACAGCATACACATGAGGGCTGTCCAGAAGATTTTGTCTATAAGCTGTAACAAAGTCATTTCCATATAGCGGCACATATTTGAAAGGATGGACTGCTATTAAAATGGGGCCTGCCTTACTCTAGGAAAAACAGGAACAGATTTTTCAAGAGCACAGACAGCTAACATAGTACATAACACAAATGCTTGACCACTAGTTACTTACATATACAATGTCTTGAGAATATCTATCCTGTATATTGTGAAGAACTGAAGGCTCGTTCAAGTAGCTAAGTTCTATAAGATCATCCACACCATCAAGAATGTCTGGATTGGCAGGTAAGAGACAACAAAATCAGAAGGACAAAAGAAGAACGTTTTAAATTCAACTAGCATGATTCTTCTATCAGAATGAGAACATTTTTCAAAAATGCTAGCGTGGAGATTTAACAATAGTAAATCAAAAAGATTTAAAATCGGTCCATCTCTTTTAGTTCGAAACATCAACCATAACCGATCTGGCCGCCAAGTTCCTTCACTGGTACATAAAAATTTCACACAAGCACACTTCATTAAACCAACCATTTCCAGAATTCACATAACACATGAAACCCATTTTATTTTGGAATTTAAAATCGGAACAGTAAGAAAACGAACCTGAAATTCGTTATTTCAGTCGCAACAAAACCCAACCCTCCATCTCGCTGACACCTTCAGTCGCATCCACGGATAGTCCCCGTCGACGCTTATCGGAGACCTTGGCTTCCACCTTTTTTTTCCACCGGTAGTCGGATCTGGAATTTCGGATTTCCAAACCAGGCCCTTGAATCGGGCTGAGAGGAGGCTGTCGCTCCGATTTACTCTAATTATGGACATGTACGCTTCCGAGTCGAGCGGGCGGTGGTCACACCGGAGATAGAATGCTCGGAAGCATTTTTGAGAGAGAGATATAGAACGATGAGAGAGAGAACAGAAAGGGGGCGACGAGAAGAGAGAGAGTGTGTGAGATGAGAAGACTTTTTCATTGGGATAATGATTTAGCATCTTTTTTTTATTTCTGATTTAAATTACTGATACCTTTGTGTCAATAAATATTTTGACACATTTATATTAAAGTCAGAAAATAGATCAAATGTCGTAAGTTACTGACACTTTTGATAAAGTGTCAGAACAAAAGTGTCAGTAAAAGATATTTTTGTAGTAGTGGAATGAATTAAATAATTCATTCAAACTCACCACTGAAGACTTTAATCATATTATAATCTAAACTTTCGGCGCCTCAACGTCAAAGTCTTCACAACGGTGGGAAATGGATTAAAATATTGGAATCCAGCCTTGCAATGTTCGGAAAGAAAAACAAAGAAGTCTATTTCTCCAACCGACGGATTTGTTACAGGAATTGCAACAGCTATGAAGGAAGCTCAAAGATCTACATCTATAATCACTTGAAGGTTGGAATTGAGCAAAGTACGATGCGAAAAACACTTACAAGCAATCAAAGCAATCAAACCGAATAAATAGCATCGTGAAGAGAAAAGTTCAAAAGTTCTTATTTGAAGAGGCTCTTAGTTGGAGAAGACAATCACTCATGTCTTTAAAACCTGAGTTCGGGGTACTTCACTGGTTGAAGTTCGAGAGGCTGTAAAGGCATCCAAGGATCGTAGATCAAGGGGTGCAAGGCAGTCAAAGGGAGTTGCAACGACACGGAATTCCACTGGTTGGAAACTGTTGTAATTGGTTGAATCACTGTAATATTTATCACTGGTTGAAAATTATAGTGAATTCATCTCCAACTTGTTTGGAGAAAAGGATTAGTAGAGGATTACCCCACATATGAGACCACTATAACTGCCTGCGTGTTTTACTGCTTTAATCATCATACTTACCTGCTCCATACATACTTAACTGTTCCATTGTTTAGTTATTTGCTTTCGTCATCAGCTGACTTCCGCATACCTGTCTACAGATGACTTCAAGTCATCTGTACCTATCAGCTGAGAAACTCACCCTTTGTGGAAAAGAGTTTCAATAAGTCTATTCACCCCCCCTAGACTTATTCCTGGACGACTTGTGACCTACACAGAATTGTGCGTGACTGCAATTACATTCGTACTATCACACATGATTAGGGTTTCTCTAGTCTCAATGCCAGAGTCTTGTAGCTATTGTTGCATCCAGACACTACTACAAAAACAGCATTTAACAGCGGCACTTTAACAGCGGTTTTTAAAAAAACTCTGTTAAAATGAAGTGGTGGCATTTTAATAGCGGTTATTTTAGAAAATCACTGTTAAAATTATCATTTAAGAGCATTTTTTTTAGAACCACTGTTAAATGTACAATATTTTGAATAAAAAATAAATTATTATAATATTAATATTAAAAATTATATTACATTATATATTGAAAATTATAATACATGCATATTGTTTTATGAATTATATTGTATTTGTAGAATTATATTATATATGGAAAATTATAATTTATATATTATATACAAAACTTAATCATGCTGAAAAAATATAATATTAATATTATAATATAATAAATATTATATTACCTCAAATATAATGTGTATTTATATAATTTATCTTATATATATATATTAAAATTTTAATGTATGATTTTAACAGCAGTTATTTGTAGAACCACTCTTAAATGTGCATTTTAACATCGGTTATTTGTAGAACTACTGTTAAAGGTGCATTTTAATAGCGGTTCTTTTTATAACCGCTGTTAAATTTATTATACAATTTAATAATTTATATAATATATATAAATTATAATTTTTCATATATAATATAATTCTACAAATATACATTTAGTTCGTACAAAATATGTATGTATTATAATTTTCAATATATAATTTTATATATAATTTTTAAAATTGATATATAATAAAATATACTAATATTCAATATACATTATAAATTTTTAATTTTCAGCGTGATTAAATTTATTATATAATATGTATACATTTGATGTAGTGGACGAGAGTTCTATTTGATATTTTGAGCTGGGGCGTTTTTGAAATATTCTGAAAATAGTGGTTAGTTGAACAATAGTTACCCCTACGCGGTGATGCCCGTCGTTTTTGGCCAAAAACGACGTTTAGACCCTCAATTTTGTGTTTTTCTATTTTAGGGAGTTAATTGCAATTTTTGAAAAGTTTGTGTGTTTGTTATTTAATTCTGTATTGTTAACTCTAGCTTTCCTAGGGTATATATATGCTTGTAAGACCATATTTCTACATTATTGAATGAATAAGATCTTTCTCTATATTTTCTCTATAATTTTCATTATATAATGTATTATAATTTTATTACATATAATAATAGAATGTACATTATAATATAATATAACATATTTATTTTTAATGTACATTATAAAATTTTAATTTTCAGCATGATTATGTACAATATATACATTATAATTTTTAATATGTAACATAATTTTATCAAATTCTATTATTATTCTATAATAATATAATATCTTAATTAATAATATAAACCATAAAGTTTAATTATCAGTTTCATTAAATTTAATATATAATATACATTATAACTTTAATGTATATAATATAATTCTGAAAATATTAGTAAACCTATATATATACATATATATGATTTATTCTACACTTATATAAAATAAAGCAACAAAAATAACAGAAAGTGACTTCAGCTCAGCGGTTTGATACCACCTCCATCTTATGGAGGTCACAGGTTCGAATACCATGAGCAGCAAAAATGCACAAAAATGTACATTTACAAGTCGCGGGCGGGCGGGGCGGGTAGGCTGGGCGGGGATGTGTGGGCGGGCTGGGTAGGGGCAGCTCAATTGATTTTTTTATTTAAAAAATTTTAACAGCGGTTCTTATACAACAGCTGTTAAAAAAATAATTTTTGAAAATAAAAATAAATTGATTTAATAGCTGTTTTTAAGAGAACCACTGTTAAATTTAGAATTTAACAGCGTTTTTAGGAGAACCGCTGTTAAATTTAGAATTTAACAGCGGTTTTCTAAGAGCCGCTGTTAAATTTAACATTGGGATCTTTAACAGCGGTTCCAAAAACCGCTGTTAAAATGGCTCCAGAACCGCTGTTAAATGTTGTTTTTGTAGTGGTGAGAGAATCTGCATGCAGCAGCTTCCAGTGGCATAATCTCACTCAACTGTAGAAAGTGAATTAGCCAATTGCTTCTTACTGAACCAAGACCCAAGTCTTGGTCCAAGAAAGTGAAAAGTTCTACATGTACTCTTCCTATCTAGCTTGAAACCTCCGAGATCCGAATCATTATAGCCTACCAAATTGAATCTTCTTTACTTAGGATACCATAATCCTACACTGATTGGACATTATACTTAAGAATTCATTTGGTTGTGGTGAAGTGTGACTTTTTAGGTGCAATCTGATATCGTGCACACCCTCCTACAACAAATTAGATATTAGTCCTGCTGGCTTTAAGGTACATGAGTGAGCCTATGAGCTTCCTATTGAGTAATTGGTCTACTAGCTTTCCATCTTTGTCAGTGCTTATCTTTATGGAAGTTCTCATGGGAGTTGATGAAGTCTTCGAAGAGTTCATTCCGAACATATTGAGTAACTCCTTGTTATATTTCTCTTAGTTGATGAAGGTACCTGTGGGTAATTGATTTACCTACAAACCTAGGAAATAACTAAGTTCCACATCATACTCATTTCCATTGTTCTACATGACATGAATATCTTCTTACACAGATCTTGGGTAGTAGAACCAAGAATAATATCATCGATATATATTTGTACCATTTGTCGAAAATACCTTTCTCGAATCTACTTCTAATTAGATAAAGTGACAGGGTCTCAAACCAGGCTCTATGTGCTTGCTTGAGTCCATATAGTGCTTTGCTTAGCCTATAGACTGTTCCTCGCCTCCATAAGTGACAATTGTCCCCAGTTACACCTCTGGCAGAATGATGAGAGTTGTCCTCACTGTACCAACATGAGTCTTTTCTAGCGTGCTTTGTCCTCACTCATGTGCACCCTAAGAAACTTCCCAGGGAGTCACCCATCCCATAACTACTCCAAGCCAAGCAGACTTAACTTGGAGTTTATATGAGAGGGCTACCATAAAAGAAGATGCATCTCGTTGGTATGAGTAGTCCAAATCAATTTATTTAACCACTTCCTAATAGAGATCTCACGGGTCGAATCGCGGGCTGCACCGCATGTTTTAAGCCCATACAGGTAGGATGTTGAGCCGTAGCCCAACAATCCCCCCAGCACCTGCCGTCATCTGCTCCAGTTCATGGAAATCTCTGCTCACTCCAGTTTTAGTTCCATCCCCGTTTACCTCCACTGCACCAACATCTCAGTTCCGGGTATATGTAAACCTTTAGATCCATCCTTGTTTACCTCCATGCGCCAAGCATCTCAGTTCCGGGTATATCCACACCTCCACTGCACGCCAAGACCCTTAGTTCCACCAGTCCTGGCAAGCTTTGTTGCAGCATACTCCCAAGGGAATTTGAACCCATGATCGGCATCTATATCAGTTGTTGGTCCCCTCTAGAAGTGACAGTTGTCCCCGGTTCCAGATGTGGAAGAATGATGAGGACTATCCTCACTGTACCAATACGAGTTTTTTCTAGCGCGCCTTGTCCTGCACCATGAGAAACTTCCCAGGGGGTCACCTATCCCATAACTACTCCAAGATAAGCACGCTTAACTCTGGAGTTTCTATGACATGGCTATCAGAAAATAAGATGCATCTTGTTGGTATAAGTAGTCCAAATCAATTCATTTAACCACTTTCTAGTAGAGATCTCAAGGGTCGAATCGCGGGATACATCACAGGTCTTAAGCCTATGTAGGCAGGATGTTAGACCGTAGCCTAGCATATATTAGATCACCATCCTCCGTGATGGCTAGGTCCCCATTCAAGAATATATTCTATATGTTCATTTGGTATACAGTGAAATTCTTGTTAGCTGCTAATGCTAGGAATATTCTAATTACTTCTAGTCTGGCTACAGGGGCCAATGATTCATCATAGTCGATCCATTCTTCCTGTTTGTAGCCTAGAGCAATTAATCTGGACTTGTTTCTTATAACTAGTCCACTCTTATCCTTTTTGTTTCGAAATACCCATTTTATCCCAATGACAACTTGATGGGTTGGTCTAGGATCTAAGTATCAAATGTTGTTCCTTTCAAAACAAATTAACTCTTCCTCCATCAAGGTAATACAATGAGAACTAATGATGACTTCATTGGTAAATACTGATTCAGATTGAGCAAATCATACAACTAACGTACACATGGCAAGTCTATATTCTTCTTCTGGTGGTAACTCCAGCATCAATATCGCCAATCACGAGTTCCTGTGATCTCTTAATCATCTCCTGTCAGGTTCTAATTTCGCATCCTTTGTTGTGTCCTCTTGGACTGTGAGATCAGCCTCATCTTCTATAGGTTGTTCTTCAGTTCTTATAGTTCCGAGATTGATTTCTAGAGAAGTAACAGGTTCTACGGTAGGTCTATGGGGTTTATTCAATTGTTGAGATTTGAACTATCTGGGTTAAACCATCTACACCTATAGGATCACAATGAGGTTCATAAAATACTGCATGAACTATCTACTCGATGGTAAGTTTCCTCTTATTAAAGATTTTAAAGGCTTCGCAGAAATTACAATGCCCAACGAATATTCCTTCACCAGACTTCTCATCCAAGGTCTTGGGCTGATCCTTCCCATTATTGAGAATGCAACACCTACAACCAAAGATATGAAGATCTGCAACCATATGTGTTTTATTATTCCATACCTCATATGCGGTTTTTTTGTCGTGTCGACTTATGATACAACCGTTTTGTGTATAGCATGATGCATTTGTTTCTTCACCCCAGAAATGTTGTGGTAACTTGCTTTCTGCAATCATCATTCTGGCGGCTTCCTTCAACTTCTTGTTCTTTCTTTCGGCAACACCATTTTGTTGTGGGGTTTGGGCTACTGAATATTCATAATGTATGCCATTATTCGCATAGTATTTCTGTATGAAGGAATTTGTGAATTATGTGCCTCTATCGGACCGAATGGATACAATGCTCAGTCCTCTCTCATTTTGTAGCTTCTTTAGGTGTTCTGAAAGCTGTGGTTGTCTTATTCTTCTTTTCAAGAAGATTGTCCAGGTGTATCTGGAAAAATCATCAACAATAACAAGATAATATCTTATCTAGGTCTACAATGCCATATAGGTCCACATGTAGTAAACCTAGGACCCTGTGGGTTGAGAGAAATGATTTGGTCTTCAGGGATATCTTGACTTATTTTCCATTATGACAAGGTCCAAAGACACTGTTCTTATAAAATGCAACATCTGGAAATCCTCTGACCAATACCTATCTTGCTAACTTATTGGTTCCCTTGATGCTGATGTGAGAAATCCTTTTATGCCATAGCCAGCTTTAGTCTATAGTGCCTTGGGCACTAAAATAGTAGTACCCGTAGGAATCCAATTAGCGACATACATGTAACCGGATATGGATCCTGTCGGATAATTTGTTTGGTCTGGATGTCCTTCACCCTACAATTACCTTGAAAAAGTTTAACTAAGAACTATTTATAACATAAGAGGCTAACACTTAAGAGGTTATACTTTAGCGCTTCGACAAATGCTACATCGATGACTTTAAATTTGCCAAAAAGCAGGGTCCTTTTCCCTTTTGTTCATCCTTTGGATTTGTCACTGAATCGGACTTTTGGACCACACTCTTCTACATAATCGGTTATCTTGTTGCTATCTCATGTCATGTGCCGAGAACATTCGCTGTCGAAGTACCAAATATCCTCATCCTTGATATTCTGTAGACAATTTAAGTAAATTTATGAATTCATTATTTGGTTGGTCCTTTGTTAGTGCTGCCTTTAGGTACCCAAACATGCCTTGCAGTACATGGTTTATAATATGACTTCTTGGATCCTTTGTTGCGAGGTACACATAGGGAAGGCATGTGTTCGTTGTATGGATGGTAATTACGCATGTAAAAATGAGAGTTATGGTTCCTGTAAGGTTGTTGTCTAGGGGTAAGAACCATTTCTCTTTGCCTTATACATTACCTCATGGGTCTCTAGTTGGATTTCCATAGCTGCTGTTGATAGATTTGAGAGGCTTGAGAGGTGCTTGGGTTCTTGTACCATGTATTGAGGTGATGTATAGCTCGACTGATTATTACACACTTATTGAGGTACAATATTCCTATGTTGTTGTTTTTAATGTTGTTGGTATGTGGGAGGAGCATACTATTGATGTTGGACATCACTTCTTTTATTCACAAGTCTGTAGGGTCTTGCTTTCTGCTGGTTATGATAAAAGCCTGGTAGCGGAATGGCAGCCTTTGTTCACTGTACTGGGGGCATAGTTGTAGCTTTGTCCTTTTCTACAAAAACTACTCTTGGAATCTCAGTCTTCGGGCTATGAATAGTTCAACACCATTCACATATACATGAGTTGGAGAATGAGTTGTATCCTAGGCCACATTTATCATGAACATGCTGGCCTCTATTCAGGATGTCTTTCATCCTCCTGGATGATTTCTCAAATGACTTGAGAATCATATTGAGTTTTCCTTCTCACTTCTCAAGAAGATGTATCGTAGCTCTAACAGGGCAATATCGTTTGTCTTACCCTCGTCATGAATTTTACCTCATTCACTTCAACATGAGTTGATGATTGCAGTCCATAAGTTTTTCATGCTTGAACTTGCTATTTTTGCAACCAAGAACATGGAACATGTTTTCAAAATATATTTTCATCAAGTCGTTTCATCCCTCAGCTCTAAGTTAGAAAGTGAGAGTTGTAGGTTTTCTTGTTTTAAATGCTCATGGTCTTGTTGAATGGATTTAAACTCATTCACCATTTTCTCAAATGTATGAGATGCATTGGTATGATAATTAAAATTATGGGAGGATGAACTTACCTCATCATCACTGTCATCATCATCTTATTCTTTGGCCATCATACAGACATAGGCCTTATCTTCAATTTCATCATCAAATGAGTCGTTTTTGGTGGCCGCCTCTAGACATTCCTCCACCTTGCTTGTTGTAGGCGTTTCATCTGATTCCCCAATTAATACCTTCAGCTTACTTCTCCATACTCTACGCTTCTCATCCCTTTCTGGTTTTTCGGCTTTCAGTAGCCTTTGAACATTGGGATGTGGACATCTGTTTACATAGTGTCCTAGATTCATATAGTTATAACATATGTTAAAATCTCTTATGGATGGAAATTTGAAACACACCATGTTCGAAGATTTCGGCCTGTAGGAAGTTTTCCAAATTTCTTGATGAATGTATGGAACTTCTGCATCAGTAGTGCCATCCCGTCCTACGACAGCACATCATGATCATCTTCTTCTGTAGATTTCGAGGTACCGGGAGTAGAGCTGTGTAAGCTGTTGGATACAACAGCAAGAGTTTTAGTCTTGGCAGGTGACTCCTCTGCTTTCTTTCTCCTGTCAGTACCATAATCAAAAGCTTTGAGGCCATAGAATAGATCAAAGGTAGATATTTCATTAAGGTTGTAGGACACACGCATGGTTGTGATCTTAATTGTAATATCCGCAATTTCGATTTCCGGTAATTTTTTTTTTGGCGGAAGTCCATCTTAGCAACTATATTGTGTCCATTTAGTCATTTTGAGAATGATTAATTCTGCACTTTTTGTCATCTGAGTTCGTTTCGGTATCGTTTTATTGAGTTCCGTGTTCTTAAGCGGTTTTTCCGCACTGAAGTTCGATTCTTGAAAATCTCGTCCGAAACTATTGTTTCGAGTTTCTCGTAAGTTCATCTAATGTTATTATTCATGTTGTGAGCTTTGTCTTGGTGTTTCGATCATGTATCGTATATTACGGACATTTTGGGCCGTTTTCGTAATTTCCCAAAGTTTGGGGTAATTACTTCCGTTGTCGAATCTCGACCTTTTGGATAGTCGGAATCATGTGTTCTCTTAGCACTTATATTCTTCTTTGCGAGTACTTCGTAACCGTATCTTCGGTTTATATTCAAGCTTGGGTTTCGGGGTTGTCCGGATCGTCAGAGTGGCCACGGCCGAGTCACGACCACACATTTTGGAGCAGGTCCTGGCCTGGCCGAGTTATGGCCGTAAGGTGCCGGTTACGGCCGTAAGTAATCGGCAGGCATGGGCTGGACAAAGGACGGTTACGGCCGTAAGGCGTGATCGGTTACGACCGTACGGTGCTGGTTACGTCAGTAAGTGATCGGCAGGCGCTGGGCAGGATTTTCACGAATGCCGATTACGGCCGTAAGGACCTGCCGGGTACGGCCGTAAGGCACTGCCGGTTACGGCCGTAACTTGGTCGGCCATATATAGGCCTGTGACAGGCCAGACCTCATTATTACACCATTTCTTCACCCGGGTGGCAGCTGGCGACGGGAGAAGTCGAGGAGTGGAGTTTTTGGTCGATTCCACTCGATTTCTAGGCATTTTGGAAGATTCTTGTCGATTATATCATCATCTAATCCTTGTTCTTCGTCGGATCGAGGTAAATTCTTTAAATCTCCTAGAATTGACTTTTGAGATTTCCTTCTTGATTTTCGTTGTTCGTCCTATGTTGATGAATCGATTGATGTTATTGAGCATTAATAATCATGTTCTAAGGGTTGTATATCCATATTTCGAGTTTGTTAAACTCGAATGGTGATTCAAGTGTTCTTGGGAGTTATCGAACGTAAAGTGTTCGATTAAATGTCCCAATGAGTTTCCTTTCGATAGTTTGGTGGGATTTCTGCTGTTTTTGACCTTAACTCTCATTGTAATCGTATCTTCGTTGTTTTTGCCGGAGGATTGTAGGTATTCATGGTTTTCCCGTTTGGACCGTGTCCGTCAGAGTATTTGCGTGTTGATTCAAGGCAAGTACCTTGTTCATACATTTCTTGTTTCGTGAATATGGTTACCGATGATCGTCTAAATGAGTTTATTTGGTTGTTTGAAATGAACTTTCAAAAGATTTGTTTTAGCCTCATTAAGGGTTCACTTTCAAAACGCGTGTGTTTTGTGAATGATATGTTTCGTGAATGGTAAAGTGAACTCTATGAATATGCTTGGTGTTGTTGTTGTGCTTTGTTAATATATATGCATATATTATCTCATTTCGGTACGTTGTGATTTGACAATGGTGTCGTGCGTTGTGATTGTTACCTTTGGGTGAATTGTTTGGATATCCTTGATGTGATATGTTATTTGTGTGAATATGTGGATATGGTCTAAGGTCTACGGTGACACATGGCATGTGATCATTTGGTCAGGATGCAACAAGTGATTGATCCAACCGTGAGAGTCTAAGACAATCTACGGTGACACATGGCTTGTGATCATGTGGTCAGGATGCAATAAGTGATTGATCCGACCATGAGATGATAAGACCTGCGGGGACATATGGCATTTGATCATATGGTCAGGAGACAACAAGTGATTGATCCAACCGTGAGATGACGTGGCATGTGTTCACAGTGTGATGTATATGTATTTTGCTCACCCCGGGAGGGTCCGATGAGGCCTCGAGGGAATCCAATGGTATAGCTCTGGATTCACGAGTTGATGTGTATATGATTTGTGAATGTATTTTGCTCACCTTGGGAGGGCCCGACGAGGCCTCGAGGGAATCCAATGGTATAGCCCTGGATTCACGAGTTGGTGTTGTATTTGTGTGACCAAGATTTGCGTATCTTGGGTGATTATATTGTGTTGATTTTATGTCCGTTGAGGACACGTGACGCGGGTTTTAACCCCGTGAATTATCATTGGTTTTAATTGTGAAAAACAAAACCTTTGGGCTATGACCCCCGTTGATTTTTGGAAAGAGAAGGATTCGAAAATCCTAAATTATTTTCTATTAAAACTCACGACTGCTTATTAAACCATTTTGTAAATTGTTTCTCTTGAATTGTGAACTTTTGTCTTTTGGAATGTTTTACCAAAACTCTTGCTTCGGGAAGTATTTTTCATTGTGTTTGAATCTTTGAGGATTCCTGATTATTGTTATTCTTGGAACTTGAATTGTATGACTCGTATTTGCACTTTGTACTTGCACTAGCAAAATAGTGGAATTTTGCTAACCCCCCGAGTAATCGGGGGTGGATGTCTGTATTGCATTCAGTTTTTGGGGAGCATAGCACAGGGTAGGCATGAAGGATGATGAAACATGATCGATACTAATCACATGAGGACCCATTTGTTGTTGTATTGGTTCAGTTGTATGTCATTTACGCTGCGATATTTTCCCTGTGGTACGAGAGTATTTTATTTTTGACCCCTGCGTGGGCATGTATCGAGATGGAGTTGTATGTATTAATTGAAAGACCAAATCATTCTACTGAGTCATTTTAGCCTTAAAGGCGATGTTTAGATGTTTAATTATTTTTACCAGCCTGGTAGATCCTTGAGGAAAGGGTCTACGGTGTGTAATGTCCCTGAGTGGATTGGGGGTGTTACATAAATGGTATCGGAGCTTAGGTTGTGGAAACGCAGGCTGTCGGGTCGAGTTGTGTCTGTTGAGTTTTATCTCGTCGGATTTTGTCTGACTGAGTCGTGTCACGGTGCGTCGTCTGAGTTGGTTGCCCGTGATTAGTATCGTGGGGCGATCATCACTTTCGTGCGACCTGTGGATGTAAGTCTCCCTTCTTTGTGTTGTGCCTCATGTGACACGAGTTACTGGTATGATTATGTGTTAAGTGATGGAATCTTTATGCAGATTCTCGGTTTCGTGATGCATTTATGCGACTCTCATATTTTGTTTATATGAGGAGTGTTGTCGTTATTTATGTCCTTTTGACTATGATATTTGACTGTTTGTTTCCGGTAAAAGACAGGTATTGTCTTGGTTTTGAACGAGTTAATGCATGTATTATGATGTATGTAAGTGAATGTCGATATGTGTGAGTTTTGGGCATTCTGACCTATTGGATTTTTGAAAACCCTGAGTATTTTAGAAAATAAATTTCCAGACGTACTTTTAAAGTGATTCCATTTTCGAGGCGCCTACTAGCGCAAGTATATGTTTCAATTTTTTTTTACCTTGAGGACCAAAATATTTTTCTGATATTCCAGTAAGTTTGGAAATGCATTTGCTTAGACCCAAGGGTCGAATATTTCTGAAAGTTTCAATTTAAAGGAAAAGTGTCCTCATTTTTATCTAATGCAAGATGGTTTTTCAAGGTCTCGATAATGATGTTTGTACTACTTTTTGAAAGGTGATACTCAAGATCAACCGGTGTTTCCAAATTGTTTTCAAAAAGGTGATTTTAGTTTTTAAAACCTATCATTCTTGTTTGTGGTCCGGGAATGTATGTATGATATTTGCATTGTCGTTAGGATGTTAGCTCCCGAGTAAGATGGAATTGGTGGCGTGAACGTTGAGTCGTTTGCCATGCATTTGTTGTGATTAGCCCTCTATGAGAGGTGAGATGTTGGTATTGAATGTTGTCGCTTTGTGGTGATTTGTGTGTTATCGCACCCGTGCGAGCTGTTAGAACTTGAGTTTGCATGATTGTGTACATACGTGGTTGTTTCGTGATGTTTAAAAATCGTATGGTGGTTATCGTTCGGGCCGTTGAGGTCACCGAACGATACCGTCGTTGCTGTGGTGTTTGTATGTGTGTTGCTTTACGATGGTAATCATTGTAAGTGTTGCGTGTTATGATTTTATATTGTGCTGAGTGGTTGCTTATTCAGTATGCCGAGGGGCAGAATGTTGACTCAAAAAGTATTTTGATGATAATCTCATTCAAAACATTTAATAAAATCGATCTCAGCAAGCTGTTATATTGAACGAGAAAACTGGTCTTAGCGCACGCTACATGTTTCAGAGTAGCGCACGCTATCGAGGCATATATACAGACAAGTCAACTCAGCTGCAGTCTAGTCGGAACCTACCTGATGGATAGCGCATGCAAAAGCTTCACTATTTGCGTACGCTAAAATACCAATATTAGCGCACGCTATACCATATTATTAACACACGCTATCGCATCTCAAGTCAGAGGACAGTGAAATCTGGACAAGAAAGAGGATATAATTTGCGCACGCTATGTACGAAGATTTACGCATGCTATTATCAAGAATTAGCGCACGCTACATATAAAATCTTGCGCACGCTACCAGAAATATGTTTGGTAGTCCAGTAGCCACTGTACTCAAATGTGGAAGATCTTACGTACATTACTCAGGCTAACGTACGTTATCTAGAAGTTGGTTAGCGCACGCTACATTATACACATTACCGCACGCTAAATCAGTCAAAATTCTACCGTTGGATATTCTACCCGTTGGAACAAAGAAGTCAAAGAAGATCCGTGAAATCTGGAAAAGCTGATATTAAATAATACTAGCGCACGCTATGCCTAATTGCTAGCGCACGCTAAGTACAATTCTAGCCATTGGAAAAGAGACGTTGGGGAGACAAACCAACACATTTCAGAGTCAAAGTTGAAGACATGTTGACCAAACGTTAGCGCACGTTACTTTGGAATGACTAGCGCATGCAAGCCATATAATTTTACCGTTGGAACAGTTTATTATGACGGTTCAGATCAGTTAAAGTCAGAGGCTGTTTGCGCACGTTACGGAAGTGCTATTAGCTCACGCTAATAATGAAAATGTCAGAATTCAAAGAAGGACTGAAGCCTATAAATACCTATATCATTTGGGTATCTCAATACACAACTTCAAGCATTCAAGCATACAAGCAATCAAAGCATTCTTGAGCTCAGTTTTCTATCTTTTGTTGCATTCTAAGTTGTGAAAAGAAAGATACAAAGAGAGATACATCTTGTAATATTTATTATATCTTGTATTCTTTCATTTGGTTATGAGTGTTGCATCACTCATACGAGAGCTTTAGAGAAACGAATTTAGAGTCACTAATCTAGTGTTATTAGGATCCTTGATCCGGCATTGTTAGGATTACACTCTAATATTCGTAAAGTGAGGATTATCTAGTTCCGATAGAACACTAGATAAACAAAGTTTATTTGAGAGTGGTTGAGCTTGGACCAATAGAAGACAAGCGGTTGTAACGGTTTTTGTACTCGGACCGATCGAAGACGAGTCAAGTGTGTGGTTGTTCTTGAGCCAATAGAAAAAGAAGTCAGAGAGAGGACGTAGGCAAGTTGCCGAACCTCTATAAATCTTTGAGTCTTTTACTTTCCGCACTATTTTCTTTTATTCGCGAGAAAGTTCGATATTCTGCATTACCACTATTCAACCCCCCTTCTAGTGGTGAATTTATCTCTTCAGTCGGTATCAGAGCGAGTATCTTTTTAAAGGTTTAACCACCTAAGGGAAAAAGATCCGCAAATGGCACTTCTTATCCAAATCGAAGGAAATGCTCTCAACCGTCCTCCCTTCTTTGACGGTTCCAATTTCATGACATGGAAATAGAAAATGGCTATATTCGTTCAAGCCTATGATATTGAAATTTGGAAAGTCATTGCACTTGGTCCGAAAGTCGCCAAGAAAGAAGATGGATCGTTGAAAAAGTTCGACGAGTTCAACAATGAGGACTGGAGGAACACGCACATCAATTCACGTGCTACTCAACTTCTCTATTGCGCCCTTAATCCCGAAGAACTCAATAGGATATCTTCCTACGAAAGCGCAAAGGAAATTTGGAAAATCCTCGAAGTAACTCATGAGGGAACCATCGTGAGGTAACCACCCAAGTTAAGGAGACTAAGATCAACATGCTTCTTCATGACTACGAACTCTTCTCCATGAAGGACGAGGAAACGATCACCAATATGTTGGATCGATTCTCGGCTATAACCAATAGACTTGCATCATTCGGAAAGCCTATATCTAGTAGCGACAAAGCTAAGAAAATTCTTCGCTCGTTGCCACGTGAATGGGATGCCACGATTACCGCGATCATGGAGTCTAGAGATCTCAACAAGCTCGAGTTTAGTTCCCTCATTGGGTCACTCATCAATTATGAGATCGTTCTCAAGTCTAGAGGTACCAAACCAAAGCCTCGTGAAAAGGTAGTCGCATTCAATGTTGACAGCGATGTTGAGGAAGATTTTCCCGAGGATGAAGACGACGAGGAACTTGCTCTCTAAGCCAAGAACTTTAGAAGGTATACAAATCTAATTCAAAGAAGGCGAAATTTCCTTGGTCGGGATGGTAAGGCGGAACAAAAGAAGAATAGCTATGTTCCTATAAAGAAGTTCTACAATAATTGTCGGAAATGCGGTCAAGCCAGTCACTATGCCAAGGATTGTCGAGGATCCTCTTCAAAGCCTCAAATCGAAAGATTCAAAAAGAAGGAGGTTCTAATCGCGTCTTGGAGTGACGACGAGGAGGAGATTGAAAGATCTCTCGATGCTAAACTTGCATTTATGGCACTCGACTCCAAAAGCAATATCGAGGTAAGCTCTAAACTCAATGATGATGAATATGATAATTTCGATTTTTGCGATTCACAAGAAGACCATCATGACGATGAGCTATTAAGTGCGTTTGAATCTTTAAACATAGAATACGACGAGATGGTTAAATTAAATATGTCCTTAAAGAGGAAAATAAAATCTTTAGAACTCGAAAAATCCTCTCTTCAAAATAAGGGCAAAACTATTCAGCTCGACCATACCTTATGCCTTGAAAAGGAAAACGTTTTGAAAATCGAGTTGACGAAAACCTAAAAGGAGCTAAAATATATTTTGAACAAATTTAATCTCGGAAACGAGAAATTCAAAAAGCTCTTATCCATTCAAAAATCTCCATTATTAAAACTCGGCCTTTGTTTCGACCCGTTTAAAAGGAAACAATCTCTTATCAACCTTGACAAAATAAAGAAAACCGAAGCCGAGAATTCAAAAAATCCTTTCAAACAACGAGTTCATGATAACGTTCATTCAAAGTTAAGAACCATCAAAGTTAAACAAATATGGGTTCCAAAAGGGACAATTGTTCCTAATACTATAAGTATCGTTAACTTTGGAGGACCCAAAAGGGATTGGGTACCGAAACAACCAAGAAACACTATTTTTGTAGGTACCGGAACCAAGGAAAAGCAAGTGGTACATTGATAGTGGAAGCTCAAGGCACATGTGCAGCTCTGAGGACTTATTTGAAGACCTCGAATATCAAGAACAAGGACATGTGACCTTTGGGGACAATCAAAAGGGAAAAATTAAAGGCATCGGGAAAGTCGGTAAGGAACCTTCTTCCTCTATCAACAAAGTATTATTTGGTGAAGGTTTGCATCACAACTTACTTAGCGTTTCTCAACTTTGTGATGAAGGTTTTAAAATTCTCTTCGAGCAAACTCATTGCACGGCATTTAG
Source organism: Orobanche coerulescens (assembly GCA_033398695.1). NCBI lineage: Eukaryota > Viridiplantae > Streptophyta > Magnoliopsida > Lamiales > Orobanchaceae > Orobanche > Orobanche coerulescens. Next base: position 114,354,344 of record CM065815.1, on the reverse strand, counting down.
AAATGATAAAATTGCATTCATCGGTTTAAGATGTGGAAACATTTATATTGTCGATCTTAATGATAAAAGTTCATTCAATGAAAAGTGTCTTATTAATTTGGATGATAATGCATATTTATGGCATTGTAAATTGGGGCATACATCTCTTCCCATCATTTCTATTTTATCAAGACACGATCTTATCCGTGGTTTACCCAAACTCAAATTTGATCGAAAGCATTTGTGTGAATCATGCATAAAAGGGAAACACACTCGAGAATCTTTCAAACTAAAATTCGAGGTTTCCACTAGCCGTATTCTTGAACTTGTGCATATGGATTTAATTAGACCATCTAGATTTGTTAGTCTAAATGATAAGCTTTATACTTTGGTCATTGTTGATGATTATTCCCGTTTTACTTGGGTTAGGTTTATCGCTCATAAAGATGACACATTTTTCGAGTTTTCCAAATGGTGTCGTTTGGTACAAAATGAGAAAAATCTTTCTATAATTTCAATCCGCACCGATCACGGAGGTGAATTTGATTGCAGTCCGTTTGAGCTTTTATGTGACAAATATGGTATTAATCACAATTTTTCGGCTCCTAGAACACCTCAACAAAATGTGGTTGTTGAAAGGAAAAATCGAACTTTGGAGGAAATGTCAAGGACTATGCTTAATGAATACTCTCTTCCACAATACTTTTGGGCCGAAGCAATTTTTACGGCATGTTATGTGATTAACCATGTTCATGTTCGTAGAACTAACCTTAAAACTCTGTAAGATTGGAGGCACATCAAAGACCATCCAAAAGATCTTGTGATTGGAAACATTGAAGATGGTGTTCAAACCCGAAAGAGAACCACCGAATATATGGCTCATTGTGCTTTCGTATCCGAAATAGTTCCCAAGAATATATCCGAGGCTCTTGATGATGAAAGTTAGGTGATGGAAATGTAAGAGGAGCTTGTACAATTCATGCACAATAATGTATGGAATTTAGTTCCCGCTCCTAAAGATAAAACAATTATCGGAACTAAATGGGTGCACAAAATCAAGAGTGACGAAGACGGTTACCCAATTAGAAATAAATCTCATTTGGTCGTTCAAGGGTATAATCAAGAGGAAGGCCTTTATTACGAAGAAAGTTTTGCTCCCGTGGCTCGACTCGAAGCCATCCGTTTGTTATGTGCATTTGCCGCTCACAAAAAGATCAAACTATTTCAAATGGATGTGAAAAGTGCATTCTTGAATGGCTACATTCAAGAAGAAGTCTATGTCAAGCAACCTCCCGGTTTTGAAGATCATCAATTTCCGGATCACATCTACAAGCTCAACAAGGCAGTCTACGGGTTGAAGCAAGCACCCCGAGCATGGTATGATCGTTTAAGTCAATTTTTAATTGCAAATGATTATAAAAGAGGTAAAGTCGATAATACATTGTTTGTGAAAATATTGAATAATGATATACTTGTTTGCCAAATCTATGTTGATGACATTGTTTTTGGAGCTACTAACGAATCATTGTGCCAAGATTTCTCTAATCTTATGAAAGGAGAGTTCGAGATGAGTATGATGGGAGAATTAACATTCTTCCTTGGGCTTCAAATCAAGCAATGTGAAGATGCAATCTTTATTCATCAAACAAAATACTCAAACGATCTCCTAAAGAAATTCAAAATGGAGAGTAGCAAAGTAATTTCAACGCCAATGTCCTCTTCATTAAAGCTTGAAAAAGATGAAAATAGCAAATCCGTAGATCAAAAATTATATCGAGGTATGATCGGATCTTTGCTATATTTGACTACTTCTAGGCCAGACATAATATTTGCTACATGCTTATCTGCTCGATTCCAAGCTAATCCCAAGGAATCACATTAAATTGCTTGTAAACGCATTTTTCGTTACTTGAAAGGGACTATCGGACTAGGTCTATGGTATCCCTCTTGCTTGGACCTTAATTTGATTGCATATAGTGACGCCGATTTTGGCGGATGCAAAATTGATAAAAAGAGTACTAGTGGTACATGCCATTTCATCGGTTCATGCTTAATATCTTGGGGAAGTAAAAAGCAAACCAGTGTAGCGTTGTCTACATTTGAGGCCGAATACGTTGCTGCAGGGAGTGCCTGTGCTCAGGTACTATGGATTAAAAATCAACTCCGCGACTACGAAATTTATTTTGAAAATACCCCTATTTTATGTGATAATACTAGTGCAATAAATTTGAGCAAAAATCCTGTGTTGCATAGTAGGACTAAACATATAGATATTAGACATCACTTTCTACGCGATCATGTGCAAAAGAAAGATATCTGTTTAATTGTTGTCGGGACGAAAGATCAACTAGCTGATATCTTTACGAAACCTCTTCCCGAAGAACCATTTAATTCTATTCGTTTGCAACTTCGTATGGGACATATTGACAATTTTTGAAATCTAGTTATCTACTCGATAAATCAATCTCTTAGAATCATTCCATTCGCTGGCGTGCGCTAGCATTACCTATTTAACGCGCGCTAATCCCTTACCCCTAGAAAAATTTCTTTTGATAGCGTACGAACCACACTGATATTGCGTGCGCTAACTAAAATTTCTTATTTTCGGCATCTGCTACTAGACAGTCTAGTAAACTTTCACTTCAATCCTAGCGTATGCTACCTTTATTCCAGAACGTACGCTAACGTATATATCTTCTGACCTATAAATAGAATTCAGCAGCAGACTTTTCAGAACCCTAAATTCCTTTTCATCTCCGACGAACCCAAATCACCGATTTCTGCTCAAAACTGAAAAATCCGACCTAAATCTCTCATCCAACCATGTCGAGCAAAGGATGAGTTGCCATAGGAAAGTACAAGAAATCGAAAAGAACCTGTGAGCCTGATTTTGATTCCAATCGATTCGTCTCTTACACCTCTTACAGAGTTTTCTCAGAAATCCTACCTCAAGAACACTTAACCGATTGTTACTTCTTCAATTTCGGCAGTCTCGAACGAGCCAAGGTAAATATCCATGAATTTTTTGAAGCCCTCGGCATAGCTCGTTTCGTTGAATGCAAAGAGATTATTTATCCTTCTTGTGTTCGGGAGTTTTATGCTAATCTTCATTTGGGAGACGGTGATGGTTCTTCTGGTGGATTCGTTCTCAATAGCTTGGTGAACGGGAATGTGGTGAAAATTTTGTCGGAAATCCTTCACGAGTTATTTGGATTGTCAAAGGATGGATTTGCTTGTAGTGGGAAGTCGATTGATGAAGAATCGGACGTGTCCGAGAATGAGATTGCCAACTTCTTGTGTTCGAAGGCTGTCATCGAAGTTACTGATGAAGTTTTCGAAAACAACGACTTTGGTATACATATCCGGTTGTTGTTGGCTGCACTCACTAAATGCTTGATGCCAAAGGTTAACACACAACACAAGCTCGTCAGCGTTGATAAACACGTGGTGTACCGGGTGCTGAAATATGACAAAGTGGATTTCACCACAATTGTTTTGAATTGGATGAAGGCGAAAGGAGACTCCTTTCGCTCGAAACATTATTCGACAAGAATGCGGAAGTCAGGGCTCCCATTTGGTTCTATTCTCACTGTGATCTTCCGTCATTTCCATGTCAATTTGTCAAGCGAGGCATCGGTTCCGGTGTCTCGAGGACACGAGATTAGCGATCTCACCCTCAAGGTAATGCACTATGTTGAAATGTTTAATAGTGGTTGGGTGTTATTCTCTTATCTTTGGGAAGACGACCAAGTGTCGAAAGGGACGCGAACACTGACTCCGGCCGAACGTGTGCTCCATCGAGGACCTCACACACTTTGGGAATTGCAAACCGGAATGTTTGTTCGTCACCCGAAAACAAAAGGAAAACGACCAATGAAGGATTCATTCACCGAGGAAGAGGGGGGTGACCTCATAACCCGTATGCGTAGTATTGAAACCTGTCAAATGGAAATACGTGAATATGTCCACTCTCTTTGTTCAGAAGTTAAGGGAGTTCGCGGGCTGCTCGATGATTTTATTTGTTTCACTCATCCATCCTTTCCACTCCCTTCCTCTTCATCTGACCAAGCATCCTAGTTTCTAGGACTTTGATTCTCATTGTAGCAAACTTTGTTTCATTTGTTTGTGATGCCTTGTGTCTTGATTGGTTGTGTAATGCTTGAATTATTTTCCTTAATAAAATGCTCATTGAATTAGTTCCGCTGTGGTGTTTTGTTTTGTTTTGTTTTGATAATATGTTCTCTACCATAATTTGTTAAATCTGCAATGATTCAGGGGGAGTTCCTTTTTGTTTCTGTCAAAAAGGGGGAGAAAACACTCCAAAAACTGAACGTACTAACATATCGAACAAATCACTTTGATTCGAATTTTTTTAAAAATGGTTTTTGCAGGAATATATTAAATGTTTTGACATCATCAAAAAAGGGGAGTTTGTTGACTCAAAAAGTATTTTGATGATAATATCATTCAAAACATTTAATAAAATCGATCTCAGCAATCTGTTATATTGAAGGAGAAAACTGGTCTTAGCGCACGCTACATGTTTCAGAGTAGCGCACGCTATCGAGGTATATATACAGACAAGTCAACTCAGCTGCAGTCTAGTCGGAACCTACCTGATGGATAGCGCACGCAAAAGCTTCACTATTTGCGTACGCTAAAATACCAATATTAGCGCATGCTATACCATATTATTAACACACGCTATCGCATCTCAAGTCAGAGGACAGTGAAGTCTGGACAAGAAAGAGGATATAATTTGCGCACGCTACGTACGAAGATTTATGCACGCTATTATCAAGAATTAGCGCACGCTACATATAAAATCTTACGCACGCTACCAGAAATATGTTTGGTAGTCCAGTAGCCACTGAACTCAAATGTGGAAGCTCTTACATACATTACTCAGGCTAACGTACGTTATCTGGAAGTTGGTTAGCGCATGCTACATTATACACATTAGCGCACGCTAAATCAGTCAAGGATATTCTACCCGTTGGAACGAAGAAGTCAAAGAAGATCCGTGAAATCTGGAAAAGCTGATATTAAATAATACTAGCGCACGCTATGCATAATTGCTAGCGCAAGCCAAGCACAATTCTAGCCGTTGGAAAAGAGACGTTGGGGAGACAACCCAACACATTTCAAAGTCAAAGTTGAAGACCTGTTAACCAAACGTTAGCGCACATTACTTTGGAATGACTAGCGCACGCAAGCCATATAATTTTACCGTTGGAACAGTTTATTATGACCGTTCAGATCAGTCAAAGTCAGAGGCCGTTTGCGCACGTTACGGAAGTGCTATTAGCGCACGCTAATAATAAAAATGTCAGAATTCAAAGAAGGACTGAAGCCTATAAATACCTATATCATTTGGGTATCTCAATACACAACTTCAAGCATTCAAGCATACAAGCAATCAAAGCATTCTTGAGCTCAGTTTTCTATCTTTTGTTGCATTCTAAGTTGTTAGAAGAAACATACAAAGAGTGATACATCTTGTAATATTTATTATATCTTGTATTCTTTCATTTGGTTGTGAGTGTTGCATCACTCATACGAGAGCATTAGAGAAACAAATTTAGAGTCACTAATCCGGTGTTATTAGGATCCTTGATCCGGCATTGTTAGGATTACACTCCAATATTCGTAAAGTGAGGATTATCTAGTTCTGATAGAACACTAGATAAACAAAGTTTATTTTCAGAGTGGTTGAGCATGGACCAATAGAAGACAAGCGGTTGTAACGGTTGTTATACTCGGACCAATCGAAGATGAGTCAAATATGTGGTTGTTCTTGAGCCAATAGAAAAAGAAGTCGGAGAGAGGACATAGGCAAGTTGCCGAACCTCTATAAATCTTTGAGTCTTTTACTTTCCGCATTATTTTCTTTTATTCGCGAGAAAGTTTGATATTCGGCATTACCACTATTCAACCCCCCTTATAGTGGTGAATTTATCTGTTCACAGAGGTCGTGGTCGTGGCGACCGGGTGCGTGATCGGGATCATGCTGCTGGTGATGATATCGGTATCAGTATTGCTACTATTCTATAGCAGGTAGCTACACAGATGACTCAGTTAACTCAGGCAGTTCAGCGTATTACAGATGTAACCCAGAACACTAGTGCAAATTAGTGTCTTCGAGAAGTGGTTCGTATGAATCCCCCTCGTTTCGCTGGTGCTACAGATGTATTAGGCTAGGATGGTTGTCTTTTCCAGTTGGAAAAGATATTCGAGGCAGTCGATTGTCCAGAAGAGCATAAGTTTCTAGTCACTCAGTATCTTCTTGACAAGGATGCCGCCAATTGGTGGGAGGCTGTTAATCCTCGAGATCGTGTTGCCATGTGGGTATAGTTCTAGAGATTCATGAGAGATGAGTTTTGTCCGGAGCCGATTAGAAATCAGAGGATTAATGAATTCTTTTTGGCGAAACCGCAAGATGTACCGCTGTCTCAAGCTATTATTGATTTTAGCAAACAGCTCAGCTGTGTGCAGGATCAAGTAAGGACGGAGGAGGATAAGATCTGTCATTTCAGTAGGCGGATGAAACTGGAGATTCGTTAGTACATGGCAGGTCTCACTTGTACTTGCTTGAGAGATTATCAGAATAGGGCATTAGCCTATGAGCTATCCAGATTATAGACCGAGAATATGTCTGACTCGAAGAAACAGAAAACCGTTGGGAATTTTTTAGGAAATCAGGGGAGTGGGCCCCCTGAGGCTGGGACTTCGTTTTGTCGTCCTAAGATGGTTCCCCGATCGCGTATTCATAGGAGTAGTACCCCTGCAGTGAGTAATGTGAGTAACATGAAGACATGTTATAACTGTAGTCGAGCGGGCCATACCGCGAAGAATTATCGTTCACCGTTAGTTAACTTTTTCAAGTGTGGCCTGGTGGGTCACTGAGCCGTGCATTGCGAGACGGTAACTGAGAGATTTTGGGATCGGGGTTGTGTCTCTGCTCCGAAAGGATACATAGATGCCTAGTGTGGTTTTTGAGGATTTCGGCGTCGTCCGAACTGTTTATGATTGTCCTTGTGGATCGTTTTATGTTTATTTTCTCTTTTCTTGACTGTGCATGTTTTCTTATGTTGGTACCTCATGTTTTATGATTGTTCAGATAATTGACATGATTGTATTATCTGTTTGATGACGCTTGTCACTTGTTGTTTTTATTATGTCTCTACCAGTGGCGTTGTGTTGGTCATCGTGGAGCGTTTTTTCACGCCGTATATTCCTTTATGTTGCTTGTAACATTTCGCCGATGGGCATAAGTTACGCGTTTCTTGTGTATCTCGTTGATTTTTCCTGGCGGGATATTGCTTCTCCCTACTTGTTTTCAATTTCGGGACAAAACTTCTTTTAAGGAGAGTAGTATGTAATATCCGCAATTTCGATTTTCGGTAATTTTCTTCTTTTGGTGGAAGTCCATCTTAGCGAATCTGTTGTGACCATTTCGTCATTCCGAGAATGATTAATTCTGCACTTTTTGTCATCTGAGTTCGTTTCGGTGTCGTTTTATTAAGTTCCGTGTTCTTAAGCAGTTTTTCCGTGCTTGAGTTCCATTCTTGCGAATCTCGTCCGAAACTGTTGTTTCGAGTTTCTCGTAAGTTTAATTAATGTTATTATTCATGTTGCGAGCTTTGGCTTGGTGTTTCGATCGTGTATCGTGTATTTCGGACGTTTTGGGCCGTTTTCGTAATTTCCCAAAGTTTGGAGTAATGACTTCCGTTGTCGAATTTCAACCCTTCGGATGGTCGGAATCATGTGTTCTCTTAGCGCTTAGATTCGTCTTTGCGAGTACTTCGTAACCATATCTTCGGTTTATATTCAGGCTTGGGTTTCGGGGTTGTCCGGATCGTCGGAGTGGCCACGACCGAGTCACGGCCGCACATTTTGTAGCAGGTCCTGGCCTGACCGAGTTACGGCCGTAAGGTGTCGGTTATGGCCATAAGTGATCAGCAGGCACGGGCTGGACGAAGGACAGTTACGGCCGTAAGGCATGATCGGTTACGGCCGTACGGTGCTGGTTACGGCCGTAAGGGGGTGCCAGTTACGGCTGTAAGTGATCGGCAGGCGCTGGGCAGGATTTTCACGAATGCCGGTTATGGCCATAACAACCTGCCGGGTACGGCCGTAAGGCACTGCCGGTTACGGCCGTAACTCTGTCGGATGGTGATTCGAGTATTCTTGGGAGTTATCGAACGTGGAGTGTTCGATTAAATGTCCCAATGAGTTTCCTTTCGATAGTTTGGTGGGATTTCCATTATTTTTTACCTTAATTCTCATTACAATAGTATCTTCGTTGTTTTTGCCGGAGGATTGTAGGTATTCGTGGTTTTCCCGTTTGGACCGTGTCCGTCGGAGTATTCGCGTGTTGATTCAAGGCAAGTACCTTGTTCATACATTTCTTGTTTCGTGAATATGGTTATCGGTGATCGTCTAAATGAATTTATTTGGTTGTTTGAAATGAACTTTTAAAAGATTCGTTTTAGCCTCGTTAAGGGCTCACTTTCAGAACGCGTGTGTTTTGTGAATGGTATGTTTTGTGAATGGTAAAGTGAACTCTATGAATATGCTTGGTGTTGTTGTTGTGCTTTGATAATATATATGCATATATTATCTCATTTTGGTACATTGTGATTTGACAATGGTGTCGTGCGTTGTGATTGTTACCTTTGGGTGAATTGTTTGGATATCCTTGGTGTGATATGTTATTTATGTGAATATGTGGATATGGTCGAAGGTCTACGGTGACACGTGGCATGTGATTATGTGGTCAGGATGCAATAAGTGATTGATTCAACCGTGAGAGCCTAAGACAATCTACGGTGACACATGGCTTGTGATCATGTGGTCAGGATGCAACAAGTGATTGATCCAACCGTGAGATGATAAGACCTGCGGTGACATATGACATGTGATCATATGGTCAGGAGACAACAAGTGATTGATCCAACTGTGAGATGACGTGGCATGTGTTCACGGTGTGATGGATATGTATTTTGCTCACCTCGGGAGGGTCCGATGAGGCCTCGAGGGAATCCAATGGTATAGCTCTGGATTCACGAGTTGGTGTGTATATGATTTGTGAATGTATTTTGCTCACCTCGTGAGGGCCCGACGAGGCCTTGAGGGAATCCAATGGTATAGCCCTGGATTCATGAGTTGTTGATTTATTTGTGTGACCAAGATTTGCGTATCTTGGGTGATTATGTTGTGTTGATTTTATGTCCGTCGAGGACACGTGATGTCGATTTTAACCCCGTGAATTATCGTTGGTTTTATTTGTGAAAAACAAAACCTTTGGGCTGTTACCCCTGTTGATTTTTGGAAAGAGAAGGATTCGAAAATCCTAAATTGTTTTCTATTAAAACTCCTGATGGCTTATTAAACCATTTTGTAAATTATTTCTCTTGAATTGTGAACTTTCGGAATGTTTTACCCAAACTCTTACGTTGGAAAGTATTTTTCATTGTGTTTGAATCTTTGAGGATTCCTGATTATTGTTATTCTTGGAACTTGAATTGTATGACTCGTATTTGCACTTTGTACTTGCACTAGCAAAATAGTGGAATTTTGCTAACCCCCGAGTAATCGGGGGTGGATGTCTGTATTGCATTCCGGTTTTGGGGAGCATATCACAGGGTCGGCATGGCGGATGATGAAAGATGATCGATACTAATCACATGAGGACCTGTTTGTTGTTGTATTGGTTCAGTTGTATGTCATATCCGCTGCAATATTTTCCCCATTGTACGGGAGTATTTTGTTTTTGACCCCTGCGTGGGCATGTATCGAGATTGAGTTGTATGTATTAATTAAAAGACCAAATCAGTCTACTGAGTCATTTTAGCCTTAAAGGCGATGTTTAGATGTTTAATTATTTTTACCAGCCTGGTAGATCCTTGAGGAAGGGTCTATGGCGTGAAATGTCCCTGAGTGGATTGGGGGTGTTACATTAATATCTCACCAGATAGGGAGAGCTAAATATCTTGAGGAGTATTCTTTGCCCAGCGCTTCAAGTTCACCGGTTGCCAGTGAATCTGAGGTCAAGATCCTCAAGAGTTTCTGAAGATCTTATAATATCCTAGAATTTCACTATGAATTTTTCGTATTATTTTATCTGGGTTGTGCTGTACAGAGTGGGACCGACACGATATGTCGTGCCACTATGTCTATCGAGGTTATTTTGACTATAGGATATTACATGCTTGGTGTATTTAGATGTCGGATATAACGTATGAGTATTTGTATGATTTCCGTACTTGGCCCATAGTTGTAATTGAGGATATCGTGCATTAGACGTACCGTATGAGAATATTTTTGGGATTTCGTATATGTGTTCAGTATGTCATATGTTCATATTTGTTATGTCGAGACGTTGGACAGGAATTGCTGGAAATGGCTAAGCATGGATCTGTTAACGTACGTTAAGACTTTGAGATAACGTACGCTAAGTTGGTATGTGTTACGTACATTATGCGTAAGGTATTACGTACGTAACAAGAGGAATCAGACAGTTGGGCTCGGTGTCGGCAGCTTTCAGCATGGATGTGGACAGGTGAGTCAACGGATGGAGTTACGTACGTTATACAGGGTGTATTACGTACGTAATACGAGTATAATACTGTAGCAAGTCAACGTACGTATTACGTACGCAACGGATTAAGTGTTATGTACGTTACGGGGTGGCTGGCCGAGTCATGGCCGAGAAGACCTGTAGTGGCCGAGCATGGTCGGCAGTGACTCACAGGGATGGCCAAGCACGGTCGGCAGTGACTCGCTGGAGGCTAGGACTGGCCAATTACGTACGTAGGCTGTGGCCGGTTAGGGCCGTAAGGGCCGATTACGTACGTAAGGAAGCTGCCGGTTACGTACGTAAGGCTGTCGGCCAAAACGGACAGAAGGGTAGGCCACGGCCGGCTACGTACGTAAGGACTCGCCGGTTACGTACGTAAGGTACCGGCAGGTCTCAGCCTATATAAGGCCTGGACCGAGTCACATCAGGCATTTTTCATTTTTCTTCGTTCCTTCCGCTATTTTTCACCATAGATCGATGGTTTTGAGTAGAATCAACTCATAACAACATGTTTTGGAAGTTGGAATCATTGATTAACATCATCTTCCACCCGGATCAAAGGTAAGAACACCTAAACTTTTGGTTTTTGGATGTTCTTGAGGTTTCTTGGTGTTTTGGCCGATTTGCTTCGTTTTGATTCAGATTGTTGATTGAACTTGATTGTAAACTCGTAATCATTCAATACTCTTGAAGTTTTGTGGAACAAATTCGAGTATTTCTTTGAATAATCGATTTAATTGGACTATGCCTTCAAAGTGTTCGATGAAATGTCTCAATGAGTAGAACTTGGAAAATTCTACACGTTTTCGTATGAATGATGGTTGAATTGATATTGTTGTGATGATTCTTGGTATTTACGAGAATTTTGTTAAGGGAAGATAATGAATTGATGATCAAATGATTCGATTATGTTGTTATGATTATGGAATCGTAGTATTCTCGATGTTCTTGGTAGTTTGTTGCGATTCATGATGTTATGAGAAGTATATATGTTGAAGACATTGTTAGGACTATTGAACACCGAATTTCGGCTTGTGTTCGTATTGTTAAGAGTTGATATGGCTTGGTTTCGTATGATCGAGATATCGTTGAACCATCGAGTTTGATTGGTTGGTCATATCGGTTATTTATTGTTATTGAACGTATCGTTAATTGATTATTGCATTAGGTTGCGTTTAGTGATCGTTGAAGTTAACCGTTGTGCTGCGGGTGAGTCGGGGCTGCGGAGCTTGTAGATGAAGAAGACGGGACTAGTAATAACTTCATCGTATCGGTATCGAGGCAAGTTATGCTTGCTCAGTTCATAATGTTAATAAATGATTTCATTTTCATTCATTTATGATTCATATAGCAATGGGCATCGTGGAATATGGATCGTCGGAATGATTGTACATATATTATGATTGGACTAAGATAAATCGTAATGTATATGATTTTAAGGATGTCTAGTGGAAATGGGAACGTGAATTATATTGGTCTATTATATGAGAAGTTAGATATCAAGGCTAGTTATCCTGCCGATGTTGAACTCGGGATGGTGATTTGGTATTAGTAACGGACTGTATTGCATTTTGGATTTTTTGGATAAACCTTGTATTCGTTCAGGGCGGTTGGTCGTGGAAAGGTTGGCGTCTCCAGCTTGAGGTAAATTAATATTGTTAGGTTATAATAATCATCCTGTTGCATTATTGCATGTGTGTGTTGATATTTCATCTGGTGATTGTGCACCAATATTTGTTACGTTTTGTGACGTGCTCTTTCTTTGAGCTGTAATATGTGGGGCCGATGTGTTGGGGATAAAACCTGTATGGTACCCGAATGGAAATGTGTTAGCGGATAAGACCTAAATGGCACCTATGTCCGGAGTATTCCTGAGTAGATGCTTCCGTGACCCTCGGCTGCTGCCTTGGGAGGTTAATATGATATTGTCCGGAGTATTGCCGAGTAGATGCTTCCGTGACCCTTGGTTGCTGCCTTGGGAGTTTATGTGCTATTATTATATGCCTTGTCGAGCATGTTGTAAACTGTTGTCTGACGGAATACGACATTGTGGTCGTGTCGATCTTTCATGATCGAGTTATTGTTGCCCTATTGGAAATTCTTCTGATCCTTGTTGGATATGCGTTTCTTAGAGATTGGTTGTCATGTTGTATCGTGGCATATCTGGAGTCAGATACGTTCTAATCGTTCATGTGCAGGATTTTCGGGACGGGCACGTGTAGCATATGTTGGTTTCGACCTCATATTTAACCGTGCACATGAGACGTACTTCATGAGGCTGATTAGGTACGAGACCAGACATGTATTGATCAATACCCGTGGCTGGCTTGTACACGGACACATGTCCGGATCGAGCGTATTGTGACGTCCATCTTGAGTCTTATTGATTGGTGGTTTACAGTCCATGTATAATTGGATCTGTCGATATTCGGGTTGTCTTTGAAATCCCGTATATATGATTTGTATATGGTTGACGATTTTATTCTCTCATGTATCTGTTGCCGTTGAACCTTTACTAATCTCGTTCGAAGTTACCATATCGATGGTCAATTAATTGATATCGATCCTTTATAAATCTCGTTTGGAGTTCACCCTGTCATTTGTAATCTCGTTCATTAGTGATCCTTATTGATTCTGTTTGGGAGTTCTCTCACCATTGGTATTCTTGGTTATTTGTCCTTGATTGATGTTATTGGAGTTTACTGTGTCGTCGGTATTCTCGGTTTTCGATTCCTTATTTCTCTTGTTGGAGTTTACCGTATCATTGGTATTCCCGGTTGTTGGTCTTTATTGATCTTGCTAGAGTTTACTGTGTCGTCAGTATTCTCGGTTGTTGACCCTTTATTGATCTTATTGGAGTTTATCGTACCGTTGGTATTTCTGGTTGTCGACTCTTATTGATCATGTTGGAGTTTACCGTGTCGTCGGTATTCTCGGTTATTGATTCTTCATTGATCCTTACCGTGTCGTCGGTATTCTCAGTTATTGATTCTTCGTTGATCCTTACCGTGTCGTCGGTATTCTCGGTTGTCGACCTTTTATTGATCTTGTTGGGATTTACCGTATTGTTGGTATTCCCGGTTGTTGATCCTTCATTGATCGTGTTGGAGTTACCACATTATGGAATTCTCATTCGTGGTTGATCCTTTGTCGATATTGTGTGGAAATATCATGTCATTGATATTTCCATTGTGATGCATTGGTTGTTTATCATTATTGATTGTGTTTCATGCTTTGTATTGATTTCTGGGACTTGCCATTGTTTCGGGACAGCTGAATTGCAGATGTATCATGTGATATCGGTTTTTATCACGATTGGGATCCGATTGTGCGACCCAGCCGGCAGAATCGAAGTTGGCCAGATTATTCGTTACTCGAGATATGTTTATGTTTGGAATTCTTGGTAGTGTTTCGGATACAGTACATGTGATTACTTTTGAATTCGTTCATTACTTAAGGACTTGGGACGTGGATTATGGTAAGAACTGATTTGATATGGATTGTGATGAATCAGTAAGGTTACACTGGATTTACTATTGCCTTGTAATTACATTGATATGTAATTGTTTATGTGATGTGATCGTTATTATTGTTGAGTATTATGGCTGACCCCGTCGAGGGCTTTATCTTTTAGGTACTCAGAGTTCGAGCTAGTAGTGGTCGTGAAGGGATGAGCTTTCCGGTGATACTGGCTATGCGTGATTGTTGGGATTGTGTATTCTTTTCTGGTTTTTCTAATTCCGCTGCAAATGTATTTAATTATGTTTTTATCCGTTGTGTGTGTATGTTTCTAACTGGCTTTTCGGTATTCTTCTGAACTGTGTTTTTATCCGCTGCGTGCGTGTATTTCAAAAGGGCCTTTTGGCATTTTTTAAACGTTTGTGAAAATGATTTTAGCCTTGTGGGTTCCAATGTGGGGCCCACGACGCTGTAATATTCCCGTATGGTTTTGGGGGTGTTACAAAAGATGGTATCGGAGCTTGGATTTTGTAAAACTCGAGCGTGTGTGTTATGTGTCTCTACCGGTGCGGTAGTAGCGTGACTTTTGAAAATGATTTTCTGACTTTTGAGTCAAACCGATTTTGGAGGTTTCAAAATTTTTGAAATATTTTCAAATTACTCTATTTGCGATGCCAGTGTGTTGTTAGTGTGTTGAGACTTTGTATGGGAGTCGTATGCTGGTATCACGGAAGATCATCGACTTCACGGACCTGTAAGTATGTTCTTTCAATTATTTCAATTTTGATGATGGTTATTTGAGTATGGTGTCGTGATTTTGAGATATTTCGGGATTGAGATACTGATTATGACAGATGTTGAGTTTCGAGGATGAAACTTATTTAAGTGGGTATATATGTAATATCCTAGAATTTCACTATGAATTTTTCGCATTATTTTATTTGGTTTGTGCTGTACAGAGTGGGACCGACACGATATGAGTGGATAATTTTGGAAACCGTGACAGTCGTGCCAGTATGTCTATCGGGGTTATTTTGATTCTAGGATATTACATGCTTGGTGTATTTTCGATGTCGGATATACCGTATGAGTATTTGTATGATTTCCGTACTTGGTCGACAGTTGTAATTGAGGATATCGTGCATCAGACGTACCGTATGAGAATATTTTTGGGATTTCGTATATGTGTTTAGTATGTCGTATGTTCATATTTGTTATGTCGAGACGTTGGACAGGAATTGCTGGAAATGGCTAAGTATGGATCTGTTAACGTACATTAAGACTTTGAGATAACATACGCTAAGTTGGTACGTGTTACGTACGTTATGCGTAAGGTATTACGTACGTAACAAGAGGAATCGGACAGTTGGGCCCGGTGTCGGCAGCTTTCGGCGTGGATGTGGACAGGTGAGTCAACAGATGGAGCTACGTACGTTATACAGGGTGTATTACGTATTTAATACGAGTATAATACTATAGCAAGTCAACGTACGTATTACGTACGCAACGGATTAAGTGTTACGTACATTACGGGGTGGCTGGCCGAGTCATGGCCGAGAAGACCTGTAGTGGCCGAGTATGGTCGGCAGTGACTGTGAGGATGGCGAGCACGGTCGCGGTGACTCGGGGGCTAGGGCGGCGATTACGTCGTAGGTGTGGCGATTCTGGCCGTAAGGGCCGATTACGTATGTAAGGAAGCTGCCGGTTACATACGTAAGGCTATCGGCCAAAACAGACAGAAGGGTAGGCCACGGCCAGCTACGTAAGTAAGGACCCGCCGGTTACGTACGTAAGGTACCGGCAGGTCTCGGCCTATATAAGGCCTGGACCGAGTCACATCAGGCATTTTTCATTTTTCTTCATTCCTTCAGTGATTTTTCACCATAAATTGATGGTTTTGAGTAGAATCAACTTATAACAACATGTTTTGGAAGTTGGAATAATGGATTAACATCATCTTCCACCCGGATCGAAGGTAAGAACACCTAAACTTTTGGTTTTTGGATGTTCTTGAGGTTTCTTGGTGTTTTGGCCGATTTGCTTCGTTTTGATTCAGATTGTTGATTGAACTTGATTGTAAACTCGTAATCATTCAATACTCTTGAAGTTTTGTGGAAGGAATTCGAGTATTTCTTTGAATAATCTATTGAATTGGACTATGCCTTCAAAGTGTTCGATGAAATGTCTCAATGAGTAGAACTTGGAAAATTCTACACGTTCTCGTATTAATGATGGTTGAATTGATATTGTTGTGATGATTCTTGGTATTTACGAGAATTTTGTTAAGGGGAGATAATGAATTGGTGATCAAATGATTCGATTATGTTGTTATGATTATGGAATCGTAGTATTCTCGATGTTCTTGGTAGTTTGTTGCGATTCATGATGTTATGAGAAGTATATACGTTGAAGACATTGTTAGGACTATTGAACACCGAATTTAGGCTTGTGTTCGTATTGTTAAGAGTTGATGTGGTTTGGTTTCGTATGATCGAGATATAGTTGAACCATCGAGTTTGATTGGTTGGTCATATCGGTTATTGATTGTTATTGAACGTATCGTTAATTCATTATTACATTAGGTTGCGTTTAGTGATCGTTGAAGTTAATCGTTGTGCTGCGGGTGAGTCGGAGCTGCGGAGCTTGTAGATGAAGACGACGGGACTAGTAACAACTTCATCGTATCGGTATCGAGGCAAGTTCTGCTTGCTCAGTTCATAATG
Organism: Orobanche coerulescens; assembly: GCA_033398695.1. Lineage (NCBI taxonomy): Eukaryota > Viridiplantae > Streptophyta > Magnoliopsida > Lamiales > Orobanchaceae > Orobanche > Orobanche coerulescens. The sequence continues at coordinate 114,337,601 of CM065815.1, read as the reverse complement.
TTAATAAATGATTTCGTTTTAATTCATTTATGATTCATATAGCAATGGCATCGTGGAATATGGATTGTCGGAATGATTGTACGTATATTATGATTGGACTGAGATAAATCGTAATGTATATGATTTTAAGGATGTCTAGTGGAAATGGGAACGTGAATTATATTGGTCTATTATATGAGAAGTTAGATATCAAGGCTAGTTATCCTGCCGATGTTGAACTCGGGATGGTGATTTGGTATTAGTAACGGACTGTATTGCATTTTGGATTTTTCGGATAAATCGTGTATTCGTTCAGGGCGGATGGTCGTGGAAAGGTTGGCGTCTCCAGCTTGAGGTAAATTAATATTTTTAGGTTATAATAATCATCCTGTTGCATTATTGCATGTATGGTCAAAATAGCAAAGACTACATGGTCAGCATATAGTGTGTAATTACCGCACACTATCGCACCAATTAGGCGCGCTAACTGTTAGGGACAGAACGTTCTGACCTCCACTGGACTGCCTCGTTCGCATGCGCTAATTCTATAATTAGCACGCGCTAATGGTCTGAGGCAGAATGTCCCGTTCTACTGCAGATTCGTTAGTGCATGCTAAGTAATAGATCTAGCGCGCGCTAACTGAGTCCAGTATATAAGTTCGGACATCAGCTTTTTTCTTCATTTTTCTCATTTCTCACCCTTAGAACCGACGGGAGGGAGAGTCGGTGTTTGGGGGAAGAGTGGTGCGATTCTTCACCATATATCATCGATCTTGAGTTCATAGTGTAGATTAAACAACATCTAATCCTCCATTCTTCGTTGGATTGAAGGTAATATTCTTGAATCTCTAGTGTTGACTTTCCTTGAAGTTTTATTCTTGATCTCATTTTCAATATGACTTTGATGATTAAATTGTTGTTAAACATTGTTATTGAACATGTTCTTTGGATTATATATCCATATCTTGGATTTATTTTTCCCGGTTGATTATTTTGGGTATTCTTGAAGAATCATGAACATTTAATGTTCAATTAAATATTTCAATAAGTTTCCTTCGGTTATTGGTTGTGATGTCCATTGTTATTGGTACTTATCCTCGCAGTGATTGTGTTATCGTTGTCTTTCATGGAGGTTGTAGATTTTTGGGGATGTCTGATTGAACCGTGTTCTTCGGAGGATTCACATCGATTATCGAGGCAAGTATCTTGCTTATGACTTGTATCCTGTGAATAGAGATTCGTATTGGGTTTACGATGATTGTTTTACCTTCGTGAATATATTTCGTATGAAATGGTTATGAACTACTCGAAATGAATGTAATGTGGTGTTTATGTTATCCTCGAATGTTTATTGTTGAGGAATTATGTTGGTTATGGTAATTGCGCTAGTTTATGATAGACTTAGATGTGTATTGTGTTGTATGTGATCGTTGAATATGTTGAGTCCACTGTGTATTGCTTATGATGATGGTTGTGATAACGTTATGGTCTATTATTCTATCGATTGTATAATGTGGTGTGTTGATTGTAAATGTTGTGTGCTCTATTGCTAAGTTCACTCGTGTGGGTTCGACGGGACCTACGAAGATTCATGGCAAGGGAACATAGGATTGGAACTTATTATGTGGTGCTGAGGTCTAATCTCGCGGGTCTGATGAGGCTTACGATGACACATGGTAGGGGATCATGGGGTCAGGACACAATACGTCCAACTATATGGGCCCGATGGGGCCTACGGTAACTCATGGCAATGATCATGGAGTCGGGACTGGTTGTGGTGATTGTTGTGCCGGCTTAATTTGTGTGGGTTGTTGAACCTACGGAGACACGTGACAAGAGATCATGGGGTCACAAGCATGATTCAAGTTGATGTACTATTTTGGCTCAATCCGTATGTGTTGTTGAACCTACGGAGACACGTGGTAAGGGATCACGGGGTCATGAACACGTTTGATGAACAAAGTTTTTGAGAAGAAAGTTTTATGAAAATGAATGTTGGGCCGAGACCCAAGTGAATTGAAAAATTTCTTCCGTGTGTCGTAAACTATTGAGACGTGAAATGAGATTTGGACTAAGACCCTAATATTTTCGAAAATAATTTTTGTAACTTAGGAGTCGAGGTCCCAAAGGCTTTTTGTTTCTAAAATCACCGAGATGATGATTTTATTTTCAAATGCTTCATAGCTTGTTTTCTAATTACTAAAACCTCTCGGGAATAATTGGTGAATGGTTGTCGTATCTGATCCATGTTGTTGTTTGCTTGCTACATTTTGTATAGTTATGATACTTGTACTGATAAATTCGAATTGCTAACCCCTTAAATGGGGAAAATGCGTTCCATGCATTTCAGGTATGCTTGGTTTGTGGGAGCAGTCATAGGATTGGCATGAAAGTGTAACACCCCCAATCCGCTCAGGGTTATTACACGCCGTAGAACCTTTCCTCAAGGATCTACCAGGCTAGTAACAACATGAAACATCTCGACAATGCCTTTAAGGCTAAAATGACTCAGTAGACCGATTTGGTCTTTCAATAAATACATACAACTCAAACTCATTACATGCCCACGCAGGGGTCGAATACAAACACTCCCGTACAACGGGAAAGAATACTGCAGCGGAAAATAAACTATAACTAAACCAATGACCTCATACGGATCCTCGTGTGATTAGTATCGTTCATCTTTCATCATCCTTCGTGCCGACCCTGTGTTATGCTCCCAAACCTGAATGCAAAAACAGACATCCACTCCTCGAATACTCGGGGGTTAGCAAAACTCCACTGTTTTGCTAGTGCAAGAACAAAGTGCAAATACGAGCCACACAATTCACATTCCACGAATAACAATAAGCAGGAATCCTCAATGATCCAAACGTAAAGAAAAGTACTTCCCGAGGCAAGAGTTTAGGTAAATATTTCCAAAACCAAAAGATCACAAATAAAGGGAAACAATTTATAAAACAGTTTAAAATGCCATCGAGAGTTTTAATAGAAAACAATTTAGGATTACCGAATCCTTCTCTTTCCAAAAATCAACAGGGTCACAGCCCAAAGGTTTTGTTTTTCACAAATGAAACCAACAACAATACACAGGGTTAAAACCCACGTCACGCATCCTCGACGGACATAAAATACAAACGCACCCATGAAGTTTCACTCGTGAATCCAGGGCGAAACCATTGGACTCCCTCCGTGGCCCCGTCGAACTCTCTCGAGGTGAGCAAACACATTCACAAAACATACACACACGCACTCGTGAAGTTTTTACTCGTGAACCCAGAGTGAAGTCATAGATTCCCCCGAGGCCCCGTCGGACCCTCCCGAGGTGAGTAAAATACATTCACTAAACATACACACGCAGCGGTGAAGTTTCACTCGTGAATCCAGCGCGAAACCATAGGACTCCCTCCGTGGCCCCGTCGAACCCTCCCGAGGTGAGCAAACACATTCACAAAACATACACGCACAGGCAACGCCTAGGACCAGGACGCCACCATAAATCCCACCCGAGGCCTCTAAGGACCCTCCCGAGCTGGCTAGCGAAACAATCAAGCACAGGCATCGCCTAGGACCAGGACGCCACCATGAATCCCACCCGAGGCCTCTAAGCACCCTCCCGAGCTGGCTAGCGAAACAATCAAGCACAGGCATCGCCTAGGACCAGGACACCACCATGAATCCCACCTGAGGCCTCTAAGGACCCTCCCGAGCTGGCTAGCGAAACAATCAAGCACAGGCATCGCCTAGGACCAGGACGCCACCATGAATCCCACCCGAGGCCTCTAAGGACCCTCCCGACCTGGCTAGCGAAACAATCATGCACAAATAACATATCACACCAAGGATATCCAAACAATTCACCTAGAGGCATCAAACACTTAGCAAAACACCACGTCAAACCACAATGCACCGAAATGAAACCATATAGGTACACACGCATTACCAAGCGCAACATTAACGCCAAACATATCCAAAGGATTCACGTAGTCACTTACAACCCACACAATTTACAACACACGCATTTTGAAAGTGAGCCTTTAACGAGGCTGGCCGAATCTTTTGAAAACTCATTTCAAACAAACAAACAAACATACCAAGACGATCACCAATCATCATATCCACAAAACAAGAATAGTATGGGCAAGGTACTTGCCTTGAATAAGAACAATGCGGAGAATCGACCGAAGTAGGTTGACACGAACCGACTACGAACCCGCCGACTCCACCGATCGCCAACTCGCGGTCATAAACTACGAAGGACAATAGCAACAATGAAATGAATTCCATAGCACGACTCAAAGCCATTGAATTCAAAGAACGAATGACGCAAGTTCAAGTGTTTTCCCCAAAACGGCCAAGAACACGATTTGTCCCGACAAAACACGAAAACGGAATCCCAAGTCGAAATATGGATATAAAATCCATAGAATATGTTTAACAACATCATTTAACCACAATCGATCCATCAAGAACGGATGGAAAACGAGATCGAGAACAAATCCCTCAAAAAGTCGATTCTAAGGAAATCAAGAAATACACGTCGATTCGACGAAGAAAAATGGATTAAATGATGTTAAAAACAAGAATACTACCAAGATTAATCATACCCATCATGAATTAATCAACAATACGGAACGAATCGGACAAAAACGCAAAAACCCCAAAATTCAAGAAATTAGGGTTCTAAGGAGAGATTACCTTGATTCGCTGGATCAAAGAATGATATAGGATGATCAATCCATGATATGAACTCAAGAACTTCGTGGATTTGTTGTTTAACAACATGGCTTCGCCTAATCCGAAGCTCAAGCCGCGGATCGAAAAGAAAGGAAATGAAAAATGAGTGAAAATGTGACTGCTCTGCCACATTTATACTGGGCCGGACTAGCATGCGCTAGGCTGCCGAGCTAGCGTGCGCTATCGGTCCAGGCCGCAATCCAGAGCTCCCACTGCCCTACTGACTCGGCCAGGTAGCGTGCGCAGCCTTACGGCCATAGCGCGCGCTACCTGCCGGTCGTAGCGTGCGCAATGCCCGACAGTAGCGTGCGCTACCTGCCGATCGTCCCCGAGTCCAGAGCCTCACTACCCCTACTGCCCAGCCCGATAGCGTCCGTCGGCCAGCCGCATAACGTGCGCTACTCCTTCCGGTTAGCGCACGTAGCCTTCTGGCAGTAGCGCGCGCTATGCCGGTTCCTGCCGAGTCAGCCCGGCCAGCTGCTCAGTCGCCATGACCCCACGACTCGATTTCCGAAAACGCACGAAACGAACACGACGAAAAGCTCGTGGACAACATCATCGGCCCGAAATGAAAACATAATGCAATAATTAATCATACGCGACCAAGAAAGGTTCGAGACAACAAATACAGATACGGATACCCGTAACTTTGGGTAAATTACAAAATGGCCCAAAACACCCGAAAATCACGATACGTGATCGAATAACCAAACCGAAGTTCACAACACGTCTAACAAAGTTAAACGGACTTACGGGAAACTCGAAATAGCAGTTTCGAATGAGATTCGCAAGAATCGAACTCAAGTGCGGAAAAGTCGCTAAAAAGCACGGAATTCAACAAAACGACACCGAAACGAACTCGGATGTCAAAAAGTGTAGAATTAATCATTCCCAGAATGACGAAACGGTCATGAGCGAGTCGTCAAAACGGACTTCGGCGGAAAAAAAGAAATTACCGGAAATCGAAATTACGGGTATTACATTCTACACTCCTTAAAAGAAGTTTCGTCCTGAAATTTAAAATAAGTAGGGAGAAGCAATATCCCCTGCCAGGAAAAATCGACGAGATACACAAAAACCGAAAACTCGCGCCCGACGGTGAAACGCTGCAAGAAACGCAAAGAGACATACGGCGTGAAAATACGATCCACGGCAACTAACACAACGCCACCGGTAGAGACATAATGAAATCAACAAGTGACAAGCGTCATCAAACCGACAATACAATCGAGTCGATTATCCGAACAATCACAAAACACAACAAACGAAAATCAATATGATTGACCAACCCAACGGTACATCAATCAAAATGCGAGCCAATCGCTGAACAAATACGGAATTACACCGCCCAAGGGTTGGAAGATCGAAAACGAGACTAATTTCCCGAACTTAAAGGAATTACGAAGGAGTTTGACCGTTCAACGATCACGAAACGAGATCAACAGAAACCGAACAATCAAACGATCGAACCACAACGATCGAGACAACAAAAATCGAACAATCATGTTCGAATCACAAAGAACAATAAATTCAATCAACAACTCCAAGGTTCACATCTCGACTCGAGATAATATATATGATCCGGTGAAAACAACGAGATGTGTAATCACATAAGATCCACAGGAAAGTGAATAGCAATTGAGAAGTCACAACGACAAACGAGTTATTCCGAAACAATACCACACTCGTTCGATCAATAAAAGCAAGGGGCAAGACAAGCTCAGAAATGTCAACGAACATAAACGGGTCGATAGAGTCGAAAATACAGAAGTTCAAAGTCCGATCCACTTCGAATAAAAGAACTAGTAGAACCAAAAGATATTATTTCCGAACAAGGTTCACAAGAATCGAACCGAACTCGGAAAAGTCATAGCGATAACCAGATCGACCCAAAACAAGATCACATCTCGTTCGAACGATGAAACTAAAATACAGAACAAGTTCAGAAAGTATCAACGAACACGAGCGAGTCGATAGAATTGAGAAAGAGGAAATGCAGAAGTCCAAAAACAATACGGGTATTACATTCGACCTCTTCTAAAAGAAGTGTCGTCCCCGAAACTCGCAACAACGAAATCAAGGTGACAACACAACAAGCAACCGACAGAAACATCCTTCAAAGGACTCTCAAAGCCGATCTTGATATCTGTGCTGAAGTTCATGTCCCGAAAGACTTGGAACCCAACTCGCAAAAATGGATCCCGTGTCTCTCGGGTCCACACATAAAATACGTTACTGGCGAGAAGGATAATTGGTACGTGCATGCCCCCGGCACACCACAGTTGAAGCACCTCGGCTCGGCATACCGAATATACAACTGTTAGGTACAATGAAATATAACGTCGCAAAACAACAAACCGGAGATGTCAACTTGGCATAACACATCAACACATACTAAAATCACAACAACCACGGCATCGTTCGACGATTACAACGGTCCGAACGATAACCAGCATATAATTACTAAACATCACGAAACAAGCACGTATGTACACAATCATACACACTTTCTCCGACTACAAGCGGGAATGATGGGTTTTAAAAACGAAAACCACCTTTTGAAAACAATTTGGAAACACCGGTAGATCTTGAGTATCACTTTACAAAAAGTAGTACAAACACCATTATTGAGACTTCTGAAGACCATCTTGCGTTTGAACAAAATGAGGACACTTCCCTTTTCGTGAAAAACTTTCAGAATATTCGACCCTCGGGTCTAAGTATAAGTGTTTCTAAACATCGAAAATATCTCAAAACATTTTGGTCCTCGAGGTAGAAGAATTTTGAAACATGTTGTGGCACCTTGGATGTACCACGAGAAAATAATTCATTTTAAAAGTACGTCTCGAAATTTATTTTCTAAGATACTCAAGGTTTTCAAAGAAAATTCAATGGGCTAGAATGCCCAAAAATTTCAGGTAATTACACAAAACTTTATAGCACCGTGGGTCCCGCGCCGGAACCCACCAGGCTAAAAACCATTTACAAAAACGCCAAAAAGGCCGATGACGGTAATATTTCAAAAACTCACAAAAGCCATTTACAAAATACTAAATATCGTCATAAGAATTTCGCCAAAACGATCAAGGCCATAATGCCAAAAACTCGGTTAAGGGAATCGGTTTTCAAAATAAAACTCAGTCGGTAAAATACCGAAAGCCATTTCAAAAGAACTCACGCGGCGGATAAAAGAAATAAAATCAAACATGCACAATCCAGCAACGCTACTCCTCATATGAACGAAATATGAGGGTCAAATAACCACATATCAAGAAATCAAAATCCATAAGAGGATTCCGTCACTGAACAAATAATCATAAAAATAGCTCGTGTCACATGAGGCACAACACAAAGAAGGGAGACTTACATCCACAAGTCACACGAAGATGATGATCACCCCACGATACTAATCACGACCAACAAAACTCAGACGACGCGTCGCGACACGACTCAGTCAGACAAAATCCGACGAGACAAAACTCAACAGACACCACTGACCCGATAGCCTAGGTTTCCACAACCTAAGCTTCGATACCATTTATGTAACACCCCCAATCCGCTCAGGGATATTGTGTAATACCCGAGATTTCTATGTAATTGGAACTTGTGATATTGTAATAATTGTACTTTTGTCTGAGTACTATTCTCCGTATTTCATAGTCCGATGTTGTCGAGCGTTTAATTTCATGGTTGTGATTTAAAGATTGTAAATCTGCGCATGTAGCGCACGCTACCGGCTATGTTTAGCGTGCGCTAACGTAGATTCATAGCACACGCTACAGAGGGTCATTAGCGCACGCTATGCATGGTCAATTTGATTGAGACGTGCGGTAGGTGAGATCTGGCCGGGGGACCCCTGTCGGATCGTGTCGGATGTACCTGGACGGCTTTCGGGAAAAGCCGAGTCAACGCCTTAGCGCACGCTACAGGTATATGCGTAGCGCACGCTAAGTGTTGAGTACAGTTTAGTCGGGAGGCATTAGCGCACGCTACGAACAGTGGTCTAGCGCGCTAATAGCCATTTATTATAAATAGACAAAGATCCTATTCGTGATTTCAGTTCTCTCTTCTCCCATTACCCGAATTCTTACACTTAGAACATAACTTCCTTCATCCTAAACACTTCATATCAACATCCTGATTCGTGATTGAAGATCGTATATCATTGGAGATTGGTGTTCAAGCTTTCGGTGTCGGATTGCTTCATTTTCCTCCGTGTTCTTCACTACCTTGAGGTAGGTGATTCTTCACCAATACTAGTTATGTTCTAAAGGATGTTGATCATGTTCATCTAGTCAGTTAGATTCGTTATTAGCCGTACATCATGTGTTAGAAGGATGTTTTCGACGTTTCGACACTTATTCATCGTATGATCCATTGAACCTTTTTGTATGAGGATTCCTAAGCATGTTATGTACCTTCCAAACCAATCGACCAGTATATATAGATTACCTGGTTCGTATGTTTTACGTAAGGAACCATATGTTTTGGGATTTGGAATAATCGGAACTTAGAATATTTCTTGAAGTTCTTGGATGAGTTATGATGATGAGATAATTATCCGTATATTTGTGCCTCATGATCATGGAACTTCCACAACCTTATTAGCATGTCAGACTTGAGGATGATTTGTTGTATCAGCATAGAATTCATGAATTCACCACCTTTCAACCCAATTTTTCCGTTAGCAGTATTCTGCCATGCAGGGTTAGCGCACGCTAACATATATGAGTTAACGTGCGCTATCGGGGTTCAGTTAATGCACAGAACGTACGTAGCGTACGTTATGTATCAGCCGATTCGAACTGTCAGTTCGTAGCTAGCGCACGCTAGTCTTACACGATAGCGTACGCTAACAAGCCGGCTTAGCGCACGTTACGTAGAGTACGTAGCGCACGCTAAGCAGTCCAGGCAGATTGTTTATTTTGAGCTTTTCGGCCGTAGACCGAATTGTTAGGCCATCGTTCGACTTGAGATGATTTATATATCATTCCTTTTGTTAAGGTTCGATCTTGTTACGTTGATCGAAGGAGGCGGCCTTCGAGTGTGTCGTGATCATTGAAGTGTTTCGTCCTTGCCATTTTCGAGGCAAGTATCATATGTCGAGTTCGATTTATCATGCTTGTGGTTTTATTCATATTGTTGAATATGAGATGTATTTCTGAAAATTCTCGTGATATTCGTTGTTGTTTGTTCGTATTGATGAACATATTGAAATGCATATGTGTATGAATAATTGATTGATTATGGTATAAATGATCCGAGGGGGTCATGAGGATCTATGCTGAGGGCGCTGGATCGAATGTCCACCATGCGTTGGTCCGACGGAATCATCATGGGGATCTATGCTGAGGGCGCTGGATCGTTGCACGGGTTTTCCACCATGCGTTGGTCCGATGGGATCATCATGGGGATTTATGCTGAGGGCGCTGGATCGCTGGATTACCTTGTATTGTGTTGATGGAATCGTGAGGATTCGCATCATTGGATTCCGGTGGCGGAAGTCCGTTTTGCATGCTTTATGATGCATTTATGATTTATTGTTTGACGATACTTGTACTAGCATTGTTTTGATAACCCCTTCGGGGGTGGACATTGTTTTGATGTTCAGGTAGCCGAGGAGCGGGGAGGCAACCACAGTACCGACAGGACGATGGAATGGCTCAGTGATGTGATTGATGTTATTGTTATTGTGATTTGTCTTCTTGGTTCGTTTAGTACTCGAGTACGTCTGTTTTAATAAGGTCAATTCGATATGGTTGTATAAGTTAACTCAGTTGATCGGTTGAATCAAATCTGTATTTGAACTTCAGTTGTTCGATTATATTATTTTTACACTTCTTTTAAAATCAGCCTTGTAAATCCTTATCTAAAGGGTTTACGGCGCTGTAATTATTCCGAATATCTCGAGGTGTTACAGAATATGGTATCGGAGCTAAGATTTATGGATATCTTGGCAGTCGGGTTAGTTGGGTCTGTTTACGTTATTGATTTTTGGTCGTTCGTAACATCACCTTGAGCCGAGATCGTCGTGTGGACTGTGGTTGTAAGTTTCCTAATCTCGAATACTATTGTTTTATTTAATTCACGTCTTGTAAACATTAATGGATGTACTTTGAGAAAATTTGTCCTGGATATTGAGTATTTATGTTTACAGTATGTTGAGAGGAGGTCGTGGACGCGGACGCGGTCGTGGACGCGGACGTGGAAATACGAGGCAAGAAGAGTCGGTATCTACTCCAGAGATAGCCGCTAGTCGAACGGATTCACATTCCGGGGGACAGCAGGGATCGGCATATAATAATGCAGATCCTAACGTGCCGGGAGTGCTTCAGCAGGTGGTTGCCCAGATAAACCAGTTTGCTCAAGTTGTGGATCGCATGCAGACGACGATGGGACAGCAGAATAACGTGGATAATCGGGGAGATAAATGGCTTACCGAGGTGGTCAAATTGCATCCTCCGAAATTTGATGGTTCCGCTGAGACACTTTCGTGGGATCATTGGCTGAAGGAATTAGAGAAGATTTTTGCGGGGATTAACTGTCCCAACGATAGGAAGGTTCCGGTCGCCCAGTATCTTTTGACCGGGGAGGCTTTCGACTGGTGGGAGGCCATTCGACCAGAGGAGCACAATGTTGACTAGACGGAATTCAAGTGATGATGGAGGCACAGTATTGTCCTCGTCCAGTTACAGAAGCCCGAGTTCGGGAGTTTTTCTCACCACAAAATTTGGAAGCATTCATGACGGACGTGATTAAGACTTTTAATCACCAAATGACTTATGTGCGCCACTTGGTCGACCGAGGCGGAGAAGATTTTTCATTTTGACATGCGAATGAAGCGGAAATTCAGCGGTATATGTCGGATTTGAATGTACCACCTTGCGACAGATCGGGACAAGGCGTTGGCTATGATATGAAGGAGGCAAGGAGAGAAAGCGACGGAAGCAAAGCGAAGGTGTCTGGCAACTTCACGGAGGATAAGAGTAGCGGACCTCGCAAGGGTCAGTCCTCTTTTCATTCATCCAGGAGACCTCCGCATCCTTCTCGAGGTGGAAAGAAGTTCCGGGCAGCACCGACTGTTTCAGACGCAGGAAAGAAGTGTTACAACTGTGGCAAGGCGGGACATGTTCGACGTGATTGTTTCGCGCCTGCTGTGACCTGTTTCGAGTGTGGACAGGAAGGACATCGCGCAACATTTTGTGGGAATGCGACCCGATCTTTTGGTACTCGCACTCCAGCTCCGTCGAAGGAGTCGTGTGTGAACCATACGAAGCAAAGTTGATTTCAGCAGCGCCGGGAAGAGAGAGGCATCCAGTCTTTGGGTCCATTCCTCGCGCATTGCGAAATGAGGAAATCGATGATCGAACCAAGTTGCATCAGTACGATTCAGATCCTTTTGCAACCAGTTAGTGTCTTGTTCGACTCGGGAGCTACGCATTCTTTTATATCTTTGAACTGTGTTAATCGTTTGAAAATCTCGTGCTTGTATAATTGTGAACCTTATGTTGTGGGATTACCGAGCGGAGAGAAAATTGTGGGAACACTAGAAGCTAGGGATTTCCCGGTATTTATAGAAGGAAGAGAGTGGCCATCGAATCTCATTGTAGTTGACATCTACGGTGACGATTTAATTCTCGGAGATGATTGGCTCAACCGTTATGGAGCTCATTACAATTACGAGAGAGAGTCATTTCCATCATTGCCGATGACGGATCTGAACACTTATTCCGAGGATGGAGACCAGAAGCTCGGGAAAATTGATCAAAGCAATGAAAGCCGTGAAATTATCAAGCAGGATGTCACGGACTTTGGTGCTATGCCATGAGGAAAGAGGAAGGAGTAGAGCTCTCGTCTATTTCGATTGTGAATGAGTTCCCATATGTATTTCCTGACGAACTACCTGGGTTACCTCCGCAGAGGGGAGTGGAATTCACTATCGAATTAGAGCCTGGAGCAGCTCCTATTTCCAAAGCACCATACCGCATGGCGCCAACCGAGATGTATGAACTCAAGAAGCAACTGGAGGAATTGTTACAGAAGGGCTATATCCAACCTAGCGTTTCTCCTTGGGGAGCGCCCATTCTCTTGGTCCTAAGAAAGACGGATCCCTCCGATTGTGTATTGATTACAGGAGCTCAACAAGATGACGATCAAGAATAAGTATCCTATACCTCGGATCGACGACTTGTTTGATCAACTGCAAGGGGCAAGGGTATTCTCGAAGATTGACTTGCGATCAGGATACCACCAGTTGAGAATTAAGGAATCGGATATACCGAAATCTGCTTTCGCATCCGATGCACGCATTATGAATTCGTAGTGATGCCGTTTGGACTTACCAATGCTCCTGCAGTATTCATGCAATTGATGAATCGGGTATTCTTGGAATACTTGGATAAATTTGTGGTCGTCTTCATTGATGACATCTTGATATATTCGAAGGACGCGGAGGAGCATGCCGAGCATTTGCGTGTGGTTTTAAGCACCTTGAGGAAGGAACAGCTGTACGCAAAATTTTCTAAATGCGAGTTCTGGCTTAAGGAAGTAACCTTCCTTGGGCATGTGATATCAGCCGACGGAGTTCAGGTGGACCCGAAGAAAGTCGAAGCAATCTTAGATTGGGAAGCTCCTAAAAACATGAAAGAAGTCCGAAGCTTCTTAGGACTTGCTGGATATTATCGCCGCTTTGTAGAAGGATTTTCCAAAATTGCTCGTCCGCTCACCCAGCTGTTACAGAAAACTCAACAGTTCATGTGGAATGAGAAGTGCCAGGCTGGTTTTGACGAACTTAAGAGGAGACTGACGACAGCACCTATATTAGCGCTGCCAGAGGGAACTGATGGATTCATGGTATACAGCGACGCTTCAAATCAGGGTTTGGGTTGTGTGTTGATGCAGAAGGATAAAGTGATTGCTTATGCTTCTCGGAAATTGAAACCGTACGAGATTAATTACCCGACTCATGATCTGGAGCTAGCAGCTGTGGTCTTTGCCTTGAAAATTTGGCGACATTATTTGTACGGCACTCATTGTCAGATCTTTACAGATCATAAGAGCCTCAAGTACATCTTCAGTCAGAAAGAATTAAACATGAGGCAGAGAAGGTGGCTGGAATTGATCAAGGATTACGACTTGGAGATTCTCTATCATCCGGGGAAAGCAAACGTAGTAGCTGATGCTTTGAGCTGTAAACCTGTTTCTCTTCGAGTGTTGGAAGCACTTACGTCCCAAACCAGTATTCAACGAGAACTGATCCGCGAGGGGATTGAAGTATGGGCACCAGGAATCCAAGGGCAACTTTATGTGATGGAACTGACTTCATCACTAGTCGAGGAGATCAAGTCTAAACAATTGAACGATTCTCTGATCCTTCGATTATGTGACGAAGTAAAAGAAGGAAAAGCCCCAGGATTCGTGATACAAGACGATGGAGTTCTGAGATTTCAGAGTCGACTTTGCGTTCCCGATGATGATGATTTGAGACGGACAATTTTGAAGGAAGCTCATAGCGCGCCCTATTCTATTCACCCAGGCAGTAGTAAGATGTATAAGGATCTAAAGCAAAACTTCTGGTGGGGGAATATGAAGAAGGACGTAGCAGAGTACGTTTCGAAGTGTTTGACATGTCAGCAGTTTAAGATTGAACATCAGCGACCTGCCGGAATGTTAAAGCCGCTTCCGATCCCTGAATGGAAGTGGGAGGTCTCGATGGATTTCATCACTAGTATGCCAAGGACTAGAACGGGAATGAACATGATTTGGGTTGTAGTTGATCGACTAACCAAGTCGGCTCATTTCCTGGGAATTAGAGATACATGGGGACCCGAGAGATTGGCACGAATATTTATTGCGGAGATAGTCAGATTGCACGGGACGCCGAAGACCATTATTTTGGATCGAGATGGTCGTTTCGTGTCACACTTCTGGAAAGCAGTTCATAAGGCTTTGGGAACTGAGCTCAATTTTAGTACGGCTTATCATCCCCAAACGGACGGTCAGTCCGAAAGGACTATTCAAACTGTAGAAGACATGCTTAGAGCTTGTGCTTTGGATTGGTCAACTGATTGGGAAGTTCATCTGCCATTAGTTGAATTCACCTACAATAATAGTTGGCATGCTTCAATTAAGATGGCACCATTTGAAGCTTTGTACGGGAGAAGATGCCGATCACCCCTATGTTGGGATGATTCTTCGGATTTGATCGGGACGGAACCAGAATTGATTATTCAGACTCAAGAGAAGATAGCTTTGATTCGAGAGAGACTGTTGACTGCCCAGAGTCGACAGAAGTCTTATGCAGATGTACGTCATCGCCCTCTAGAGTTCGACGCTGGGGACCATGTAGTGTTAAAGGTGTCTCCTACACGAGGGATTTTCCGTTTTGGGAGGAGAGGCAAGCTTAGTCCGAGATATATCGGACCATTTGAGATCCTCGAGAGAGTTGGAGATTTAGCATACAGGCTGGCCTTACCGCCATCGCTGAGTCACGTTCACAATGTGTTTCACGTATCTCAACTGCGGAAGTATGTACCGGACCCCAGTCACGTCATTGATTTCGACGAGATCAAGATAGCTAATGATGGCGCCTTCGAAGAGAGACCAATCAAGATACTTGAGAGCCGGATCAAACAATTGAGGAATAAACCAATACACTTGGTTAAAGTACAATGGTCACGACATGGAGTCGAAGAGGCCACTTGGGAAACGGAGGACAGTATGAAGACTAGATATCCGGAGTTATTTTCATCTTAAGTTTCGGGACGAAACTTCTTTTTAGGGAGGAAGGATGTAATACCCGAGATTTCTATGTAATTGGAACTTGTGATATTGTAATAATTGTACTTTTGTCTGAGTACTATTCTCCGTATTTCATAGTCCGATGTTGTCGAGCGTTTAATTTCATGGTTGTGATTTAAAGATTGTAAATCTGCGCATGTAGCGCACGCTACCGGCTATGTTTAGCGTGCGCTAACGTAGATTCATAGCACACGCTACAGAGGGTCATTAGCGCACGCTATGCATGGTCAATTTGATTGAGACGTGCAGTAGGTGAGATCTGGCCGGGGGACCCCTGTCGGATCGTGTCGGATGTACCTGGACGGCTTTTGGGAAAAGCCGAGTCAACGCCTTAGCGCACGCTACAGGTATATGCGTAGCGCATGCTAAGTGCTGAGTACAGTTTAGTCAGGGAGCTGTTAGCGCACGCTACGAACAGGGTCTAGCGCGCGCTAATAGCCATTTATTATAAATAGATGACATCCTATTCGTGATTTTCATTCTCTCTTCTCCCATTACCCGAATTCTTACACTTAGAACATAACTTCCTTCATCCTAAACACTTCATATCAACATCCTGATTCGTGATTGAAGATCGTATATCATTGGAGATTGGTGTTCAAGCTTTCGGTGTCGGATTGCTTCATTTTCCTCCGTGTTCTTCACTACCTTGAGGTAGGTGATTCTTCACCAATACTAGTTGTGTTTTAAAGGATGTTGATCATGTTCATCTAGTCAGTTAGATTCGTTATTAGCCGTACATCATGTGTTAGAAGGATGTTTTCGACGTTTCGACACTTATTCATCGTATGATCCATTGAACCTTTTTGTATGAGGATTCCTAAGCATGTTATGTACCTTCCAAACCAATCGACCAGTATATGTAGATTACCTGGTTCGTATGTTTTACGTAAGGAACCATATGTTTTGGGATTTGAAATAATCGGAACTTAGAATATTTCTTGAAGATCTTGGATGAGTTATGATGATGAGATAATTATCCGTATATTTGTGCCTCATGATCATGGAACTTCCACAACCTTATTAGCATGTCAGACTTGAGGATGATTTGTTGTATCAGCATAGAATTCATGAATTCACCACCTTTCAACCCAGTTTTTCCGTTAGCAGTATTCTGCCATGCAGGGTTAGCGCACGCTAACATATATGAGTTAACGTGCGCTATCGGGGTTCAGTTAATGCACAGAACGTACCTAGCGTACGTTATGTATCAGCCGATTCGAACTGTCAGTTCGTAGCTAGCGCACGCTAGTCTTACACGATAGCGTACGCTAACAGGCCGGCTTAGCCCACGTTACGTAGAGTACGTAGCGCACGCTAAGCAGTCCAGGCAGATTGTTTATTTTGAGCTTTTCGGCCGTAGACCGAATTGTTAGGCCATCGTTCGACTTGAGATGATTTGTATATCATTCCTTTTGTTAAGGTTTGAGCTTGTTACGTTGATCGAAGGAGGCGGCCTTCGAGTGTGTCGAGATCATTGAAGTGTTTCGTCCTTGCCATTTTCGAGGCAAGTATCATATGTCGAGTTCGATTTATCATGCTTGTGGTTTTATTCATATTGTTGAATATGAGATGTATTTCTGAAAATTCTCGTGATATTCGTTGTTGTTTGTTCGTATTGATGAACATATTGAAATGCATATGTGTATGCATAATTGATTGATTATGGTATAAATGATCTGAGGGGTCATGAGGATCTATGCTGAGGGCGCTGGATCGAATGTCCACCATGCGTTGGTCCGACGGGATCATCATGGGGATCTATGCTGAGGGCGCTGGATCGTTGGACGGGTTTTCCACCATGCGTTGGTCCGACGGGATCATCATGGGGATCTATCTTTGAGGGCGCTGGATCATTTGGATTACCTTGTATTGTGTTGATGGAATCGTGAGGATTCGCATCATTGGATTCCGGTGGCGGAAGTCCGTTTTGCATGCTTTATGATGCATTGATGATTTATTGTTTGACGATACTTGTACTAGCATTGTTTTGCTAACCCCTTCGGGGGTGGACATTGTTTTGATGTTCAGGTAGCCGAGGAGCGGGGAGGCAACCACGATGCAAACGGGACGATGGAATGGCTCGATGATGTGATTGATGTTATTGTTATTGTGATTTGTCTTCTTGGTTCGTTTAGTACTCGTAAATCGTCTGTTTTAATAAGGTCAATTCGATATGGTTGTATAAGTTAACTCATTTGATCGGTTGAATCAAATCTGTATTTGAACTTCAGTTGTTCGATTATATTGTTTTTACACTTCTTTTAAAATCAGACTTGTAAATCCTTATCTAAAGGGTTTACGACGCTGTAATTATTCCGAATATCTCGGGGTGTTACATATTGCACGCCGTAGAACCTTTTCTCAAGGATCTACCAGGCTAGTAACAACATGAAACATCTCGACAATGCCTTTAAGGCTAAAATGACTCAGTAGACCGATTTGGTCTTTCAATAAATACATACAACTCAAACTCATTACATGCCCACGCAGGGGTCGAATACAAACACTCCCGTACAATGGGAAAGAATACTGCAGCGGAAAATAAACTATAACTAAACCAATGACCTCATACGGATCCTTCTGTGATTAGTATCGTTCATCTTTCATCATCCTTCATGCCGACCTGTGTTATGCTCCCAAACCTGAATGCAAAAACAGACATCCACCCCCCGAATACTCGGGGGTTAGCAAAACTCCACTGTTTTGCTAGTGCAAGAACAAAGTGCAAATACGAGCCATACAATTCACATTCCACAAATTACAATAACCAGGAATCCTCAAAGATCCAAACGTAAAGAAAAGTACTTCCCGAGGCAAGAGTTTGGGTAAACATTTCCAAAACCGAAAGATCACAAATAAAGGGAAACAATTTATAAAACAGTTTAAAATGCCATCGAGAGTTTTAATAGAAAACAATTTAGGATTACCGAATCCTTCTCTTTCCAAAAATCAACAGGGTCACAGCCCAAAGGTTTTGTTTTTCACAAATGAAACCAACAACAATACACAGGGTTAAAACCCACGTCACGCGTCCTCGACGGACATAAAATACACACGCACCCGTGAAGTTTCACTCGTGAATCCAGGGTGAAACCATTGGACTCCCTCCGTGGCCCCGTCGAACCCTCCCGAGGTGAGCAAATACATTCACAAAACATACACACGCACTCGTGAAGTTTTTACTCGTGAACCCAGAGTGAAGTCATAGATTCCCCCGAGGCCCCGTCAGACCCTCCCGAGGTGAGTAAAATACATTCACTAAACATAAACACGCAGCGGTGAAGTTTCACTCGTGAATCCAGGGCGAAACCATTGGACTCCCTCTGTGGCCCCGTCGAACCCTCCCGAGGTGAGGAAACACATTCACAAAACATACACGCACATGCATCGCTTAGGACCAGGACACTACCATGAATCCCACCCGAGGCCTCTAAGGACCCTCCCGAGTTGGCTAGCGAAACAATCAAGCACAGGCATCGCCTAGGACCAGGACGCCACCATGAATCTCACCCGAGGCCTCTAAGGACCCTCCCGAGCTGGCTAGCGAAACAATCAAGCACAGGCATCGCCTAGGACCAGGACGCCACCATGAATCCCACCCGAGGCCTCTAAGGACCCTCCCGAGCTGGCTAGCAAAACAATCAAGCACAGGCATCGCCTAGGACCAGGACGCCACCATGAATCCCACCCGAGGCCTCTAAAGACCCTCCCGAGCTGGCTAGCGAAACAATCATGCACAAATAAGATATCACACCAAGGATATCCAAACAATTCACCCAGAGGCATCAAACACTTAGCAAAACACCACGTCAAACCACAATGCACCGAAATGAAACCATATACGTACACACGCATTACCAAGCGCAACATTAACGCCAAACATATCCAAAGGATTCACGTAGTCACTTACAACCCACACAATTTACAACACACACGCATTTTGAAAGTGAGCCTTTAACGAGGCTAGCCGAATCTTTTGAAAACTCATTTCAAACAAACAAACAAACAAACATACCAAGTCAATCACCAATCATCATATCCACAAAACAAGAATAGTATGGGCAAGGTACTTGCCTCGAATAAGAACAATGCGGAGAATCGACCGAAGTAGGTTGACACGAACCAACTACGAACCCGCCGACTCCACCGATCGCCAACTCGCGGTCATAAGCTACGAAGGAAAATAACAACAATGAAATGAATTCCATAACACGACTCAAAGCCGTTGAATTCAAAGAACGAATGATGCAAGTTCAAGTGTTTTCCCCAAAACGGCCAAGAACACGATTTGTCCCGACAAAACACGAAAACGGAATTCCAAGTCGAAATATAGATATACAATCGATAGAATATGTTTAACAACATCATTTAACCACAATCGATCCATCAAGAACGGATGGAAAACGAGATCGAGAACAAATCCCTCAAAAAGTCGATTCGAAGGAAATCAAGAAATACACGTCGATTCGACGAAGAACAATGGATTAAATGATATTAAAAACAAGAATACTACCAAGATTAATCATACCCATCATGAATTAATCAACAATATGTAACGAATCGGACAAAAACGCAAAAACCCCAAAATTCAAGAAATTAGGGTTCTAAGGAGAGATTACCTTGATTCGCTGGATCAAAGGATGATATAGAATGATCAATCCATGATATGAACTCAAGAACTTCGTCGATTTGTTGTTCAAAAACATGGCTTCGTCCCCTCCGAATCTCCAGCCGCGGATCGAAAAGAAAGGAAATGAAAAATGAGTGAAAATATGACTGCTCTGCCACATTTATACTGGGCCGGACTAGCGTGCGCTAGGCTGCCGAGCTAGCGTGCGCTATCGGCCCAGGACGCAATCCAGAGCCCCCACTTCCCTACTGACTCGGCCAGGTAGCGTTCGCAGCCTTCCGGCCGTAGCGCGCGCTACCTGCCGGTCGTAGCGTGCGCAATGCCCGACAGTAGCGTGCGCTACCTGTCGATCGTCCCCGAGTCCAGAGCCTCACTGCCCCTACTACCCAGCCCGATAGCGTGCGTCGACCGGCCGCATAACGTGCGCTACTCCTGCCAGTGAGCACACGCAGCCTTCCGGCAGTAGCGCGCGCTACGCCGGTTCTTGCCGAGTCATCCGGGCCAGCTGCTCAGCCGCCATGACCCGACGACTCGATTTCCGAAAACGCACGGAACGAACACGACGAAAAGCTCGCGGACAACATCATCGACCCGAAATGAAAATATAATGCAATAATTAATCATACGCGACCAAGAAAGGGTCGACGCAATAAATACAGATACGGATACCCGTAACTTTGGGTAAATTACAAAATGGCCCAAAACGCCCGAAAATCATGATACGTGATCGAATAACCAAACCGAAGTTCACAACACGTCTAACAAAGTTAAACGGACTTACGGGAAACTCGAAACAGTAGTTTCGAACGAGATTGGCAAGAATCGAACTCAAGTGCGGAAAAATCGCTAAAAAGCACAGAACTCAACAAAACGACACCGAAACGAACTTGGATGCCAAAAAGTGTAGAATTAATCATTCCCAGAATGACGAAACGGTCATGAGAGAGTCATCAAAATGGACTTCCGCCGAAAAAAAGAAATTACCGAAAATCGAAATTACGGGTATTACAGAAAGATGATGGGCCACGATACTAATCAAGAAGTTAAGAGTTCGGTCAGATGTTGTCGTACTGTTCAGTCGTATTCAATCTTCCGCTATATTGTATTATGACCCTATGTGGGTATGTATTATGGAGTTTATTTCAGTTCTATTTAGTCTTGTGACCACATCGGTCCGTGTACTTTTAAACATTTGACCTCTTCGGTCCGTGTTGTTATATTGTTTCACCCCGGCCAGTCAAACATTTGGTCGTCTTGTGTTGTTCAGCCTGGTAGATCCTTGTGAGAAGGGTATACGATGTGTGATATTCCCAGATGATTTCTAGGGGTGTTGCAAAACCCGCATTAGTTGATATATTCTTATTCGAGATGCTGACGTTCCTCTATCTGTCATAGTGGAAAGTATATATTCATCTATTTTGTAGGCTATGTTTGATTCATCATTTTTTAGGATAGAGCTATACTCATCCTGACTAATGACAATATCGATAACTTCAATAATCACATCATGTCGAAGATGGTCGATGAAGGAATGCATTATCTTATTTCTCATAATTTTTGCAAAGTGGAAGGAGATATGTTTGAGCAAGTGATGTACTTTTTTTAATCGCTTAACATTATCAAGTATTCTGAATGGTTAAATAACATGATCAAGTTAATGATTAATTAATTGGTTATAATGCTAAGGAATATTGGTTAGGTTCGAGTTATATGTCATAGAACGAAGATGGTAGTCACTGCATTCGGGAAGCAAATAATCAAGGCATCACTGATATATGCGGTGGAGAGAGGCCAGAACACGTTGATTTATCGATTTGTCATGAATCCATCAGATTTCACAAAATTATCCTCCAGGTTTGGAAAAATACAGTTCTCATGCACCATTTGCTATATTTATTGGTATCTTTTTTTCCGCAAGTAGCTGTTCGAAATAGTATCGAAGAAACCTCTTTATTTACCAGTGTTTATATTGTGAACTGATCGAGTTTGTATTTATTTTCATAATTATAGTAATAGCTGGAATTCATAAGTATTGAATATTATTTTTAATTATTAAACTAAACCATCCATTTATATGGCCGTCGATTTTGATGACTTACAAACTAGAGTTGTTCAACATCAACCAAATTATTCACAGAAAATAAGAATCTGTTTGTAAAAAATATATTTTTTCGATGAGTTCCAATCTATTGGGGGTAATATATCATCGATTTTCAACCGGTTACGAACTAGTAAGTAGACGATGTTGAGCTCCATCATGTATTTATTGATCGTTTTATCAATATAAATAAATATATTGATATGAATATTGTTTTGGTTAAACCGAGTCAAGCCGGTATTTTGAGAGTTTGTGCTTAGCTCATTTCTTATTTAGGTCGCGCTTGAATTTAATTTATCAAATCTTTTCATAGCTCAAGATCTTTTTTAGGGAAGTTGTCACGATTTTCTCACACATATATATATATATATATATATATATATATATATGTAAAACCCTACGTTTTCGGTCCTAAATTATATTCTTACAGTCATTGTAATATAATTTTAAATTCAATAAAATCATATTGAATGCATAAATAGTCATTATTAGTATTACTATTTAAGTGTGATCATAACTTATTTATTTATTTCATAATTTCTAAGAAGTTTAATAATTATTAAGTAATAAAACTAATTAAATCCTAATAAATTATTAAACTATTTATTGGGTTTACAATCAAATATCTAACTATTAGATTAATTGCATATGGATCTAATGTCCATACTTGATCATAATTGAAGTCCACAATCAAAGTTTAACTCAACTTAACCTCAACTTCAACACACAAGCCCTAAATTTATACACATTATAATTTAAACAAACAAAAAAAGAGAAAAAAAACAAAAGAGGCCGGCCATAATCAAGAGAAGGGTGAGGGAATCACCATCCTTGTGTCTTGTGCATCAACATGCATGTCCCCCTCAAGTTTAGACAACCATTCCCCATACACCCCTTTTTGACCACGCCATGTTTAATACTTAAAGCAAGAAACACACTTATCTCCTCATTCCTCATGAACTAGGTGTTGGGATTCGGTGCCTAAAACGAAGGCCCTGTGGAAGCGGTAAAACCAAAATTAATTCGATCTGAATCCCTATGAGGATCGATCGAGCTACGTATATACGAATATCAAAATCGAATTAACAAGAGATATAGAAACTCACCGTTATAGTCCGTTGATTAGATGGATAACCTTCTCTTGAGCTATTCCCCAAGCTTTGTTTGATCTCTACGAATCTATTCCGCTTCAAGCCCTTGAACGATCCAATGCCGAAAGCACCGCGTCTCTACTTGCCACGCGCCGGAGAAACGACCGGAACGACGATCACCTTGCTATCCTCCGAGAATACGGCTAGAGCTAAGTGATGAAGCTATATATGTAAAGATTACTACACTCTAAGTGTTTTAATCTTACTCTCTCTTTATGTCTTGATATTTTTCTCTAAGAAAAACAAGAATAAAGTTGAAGAAGAAGATGACTTGGAGAAAAAACTTTTTCTCTCTCTTTTCTCTCACAACTCACGTATGATGCCAAGAAGTGAAGTGAGGATGAGAGATCAAAGTCTTCTTTATATTCTTATTCAACCCACATGAAAACAATACATATCACATGATTGATACCCTACCATATAATCTATATGATGCTTGTCCCCTCAACACATGAGATTCCAAAACCATGATGGGGACAAGTCAATACACACACATGGATATAAGTGGGGGCGGCCAAGATGAATTATAGGAAGAGTTCGGTTTGTTTCGGACTCCCGAGAGTCCAAACAGATAAACTCTAATTCCACTCCGATGTATTTATATCGTTTAATTAATCCAATTAATTAAACATATCAAATACAAAATAACATGATTAATTTCTCAAAGAAATAGTTATATTCATGAATTAAATTAATCACCCAGTGATTTATTTAATTCATTAGGCCGTAAATCAATTTATCCAATAAATCAATTTAAACATCCAATGTCCCAAATTTAGATATCCAATATCTAATATTCATAATGAGAGAATTAGCTTGATTCATTCCGTCGTCAATCCTATTGCGCGACTCGGTAGGTTTGTCTCAGTCAGCAATGGGAGGAACCAAAGAGTAGTAGCACCACCTAGCTAGCCTGGCGGCCTACACTGCACCCCAACTGAGAACGAATAATTGGGATCATTCAAGAACCATTCTGTCGTGAATACCAGTATACGTATAAACCCTTCTTTCAAATGTCCCGATCAAGTTACAGGGTCACGGTCAGACAAACCCCATATGTACTTGACTCTATGGATGCGTTAATGCAAATCGAGATCATCGAGCTCTCGTGTATCCAATATAACTAGCTCCAATGCTTTGGCCAAAGACTTATGATCTCATCTGCCAGCAACCGCATAGGACATATAACCCGATCACTAACGGGAGAAAGAATTTTATCTTGGTATTCAGTAGGACCTGCTACTTGCCCGTCAAGTGTAACACCCCGAGACATTCAGAGTATATTACAGCGCCGTGGACCCCCACATGGGACCCACCAGGCTACAAACAAGAAAACTCCACTCGACTAACCATCCCGGTTAGCGAGGACACACATTTAATTATAAGACATAAAAAGTTACGCCCGGAGCAACCGGCGAAATGATCATCAACCAACAATGTAACAATTTAAAAGTAGTACAACACGGAGTTTGAATTTGAAAAGCCTAAGTACTCGCGAGTACAGTCTATCAGTTTATAAATATAGGAAACAACCATATCGAATTAGACACAGGAAATAAGACGACCCAAATGCACATGTCAACGACCCTGGCCGACATCCTCGTACTGTCCCGGTGCTCGCTCGTCCGGATAATCATAACCTGAAATCCATAACAAGAATTTCCCAAAAAGGGGTCCCCAGAGGGGTTAGCAATTACGCTAGTACAAATAGTCAAGGCAAACCAATCGCTTACACATTTCATAGTACATGTACCAATATCATTTCAAAAACCAAAACTAGACATGTCTTTTCCGGAAACAAACAGTCACAATTAATTTGCCTAGGACCGGGACGAAGCCACGAATCCCACTCGAGGCCTCTAAGGACCCTCCCGAGCTGGCCATATTCACAAAACAAATCAAGCACCACACGTCACCTAGGACCGGGACGAAGCCACGAATCCCACTCGAGGCCTCTAAGGACCCTCCCGAGCTGGCTAGCGAATCAAACTCATGAATCCAGGACGAAGCCATAGATTCCCTAGAGGCCCCGTCGGACCCTCCCGAGGTGAGTAAAGCACACACAATATACATTACCATTTCACGTTAAGCATAAGGTTTTCCAAGAATACTTGCCTTGAATATTTTGATGACGCAACGAACGGAAAGGATAATCACCGACGAACACTAGGAATCAACGGAACCGAACCTAATGATTCGAAGAACATAATTACAACCAACTCTAGCCGAATACGGAAATGGAATACACCCGAAAACCCGCCTACGATTCATGTATATTCGCACAAAAATAACAACGAGGGCGGACCACAACCAAACCCTCTCGATTCCGCAAAACTATAAAAATATACCATGAATCCGTAGGAAAACTAATGATATCAACAAGATTAATCATATTCATCAAGAATCCATCAACAAAACGGAAAGAATCGGACAAAAACCCCAAAATCCCCCAATTATCCAAAAGGTAGGGTTTAAAGAGATATTACCTTGAGGATTCAAGTATTTAGATTCGTAGAACACGCGTTGGATTGATAGACCGGGCTTCACAACCGAAGAAGAATGATGAAAATCAACCCCCCAATTGATAATGATGAGAAGCTCTCCTCCTCTCTCACTCTCTCTCGCGTCAATGGAAGAAGAAGAAGAAAATGAGCTGTTCACGCTCAAAACAACACAATTATAGAGGGTTGACCGCATTGTGTGCTGCGGCCTGGTGAGGTGTGCGCGGCACGCCAAAATTACTCCTGTGGATCGGCGGTGTGCGCGGCACGGCTGCGTGTGCCGCGGCACCGTCTGATCGGGTTTTGGTCGCGAGATGTCACACGAGTGTGCCGCACCGGACGGGTGTGCGCGGCATCGACTTGACACCGTGCGCGGCACCGGATGGGTGTGCCGCGGCACACTGATTCGCTCGACCAACAACTGGAGAAATGTGTGTGCCGCGGCGCACACACCTTGTGCCGCGGCCCACACCCCCTTTTGGGTCCTAAATGATGAAAAATGATCCGGGAGGGGAATAAAAGCAATAGGAATCAATATTTGGGAACCAATAACACGAAATGGATCCACGGCAACCCCGAAATGGCGGTTCCGCACATCAATAACGAGGATACAGTTCGACAGATGACACGAAGGATACATTAAAAGATACACGAGGGTCACTACGACCGAGAAATACACCGAAAAATGAAGATATAAGGGAAAGAAAAACGCGGATATTTCATTCTACCCCTCTAAAAATAAGTTTCGTCCCGAAACTTAAGAAACAAACAACTCAGGGTAGCTAGCACGCATGCTATCCTAGGTCTCCCAAGTTGCCTCCTTGACACCGTGTCTCGACCACTGCACCTTGACCAAAGGGATGGTCTTATGCCTCAGTCGTTTCTCACGATGCTCCAAAATATTCAAAGGACGCTCCTCGAAGGTAGTATCCTCGGCGACATCAATCTCACCATGATTGATGACGTGACTAGGATCCGGGACATATTTCCTCAGCTGGGAAACATGAAAAACGCTATGAACATGACTCAAGGCCGGGGGTAACGCCAAACGGTATGCTAACCCACCGACTCGCTCGAGAATCTCGAAGGGTCCAATAAATCTCGGACTCAACTTCCCCTTCTTCCCGAAACGGAAAACTCCTCTCCTCGGCGACACCTTCAGCAAAACGTGGTCTCCCACCTCGAATTCTAAAGGTCGACGACGGACATCGGCATATGACTTCTGTCGACTCTGGGCCGTCAACATCCGTTCTCGAATTAATTCTATCTTCCGCCTCGTCTCTAAAACGATATCTGGCTCGGTCCCGACCAAATCGGACGCCTCATTCCAACAAATCGGTGATCGACATCGCCGCCCATAAAGTGCCTCGTACGGTGCCATCCGAATCGACGTGTGCCAACTATTGTTGTACGTGAATTCGATCAATGGCAAATGCTCCTCCCAGTCGCTGCTCCAATCGAGAGCGCACGCACGCAACATATCCTCGAACGTCTGGATAGTGCGTTCCGACTGTCCATCTGACTGAGGATGGAAAAAGGTACTCAAATGCAAACGGATACCCAACGCCTTATGCACCGCCTGCCAAAAGTGCGATACGAAACGGACATCACGATCCGAAACAATAGACTTCGGAGTACCGTGAAGCCTCACAATCTGTGCGATAAATATACGGGCCAACTTCTCCGGGCCCCAAGTGTCCTTGATGCCCAGAAAATGTGCCGACTTGGTCAGACGATCGATAATCACCCAAACCATATTCATGCCCGATCTCGATCTCGGCAAACTCATAATGAAATCCATCGATATATCTTCCCATTTCCATTCCGGAATGGAAAGTGACTGCAATAACCCAGCCGGTCGCTGATGCTCGATTTTGACCTGCTGAGAAGTCAAACATTTTGCCACAAACTGCGCGACCTCTTCCTTCATGTCATTCCACCAGAAATTCCTCCTTAGGTCCTTGTACATCTTACTCGAACCAGGATGAACGGAGTAAGGTGTAGCATGGGCCTCGCGCAGAATACTCTGTCTCATCTCGGAGTCGTTCGGCACACAAAGCCGACTCTGGAATCTCAAAACACCATCCTCATGAATCACAAACCCAGGGGACTTTCCCTTAAGAACGTTCTCTCGGATTTGAGTGATCATCGGATCCTCTAACTGCTTCAGCTTAATCTCATCGATCAAGGACGACGAAACCTCTAAAGCACAAAGTTGCCCGACAGCCCCAGGCAACAAAACCTCAACATCAAACTCAATCAAAGCCCTCCGAAGCTCAGACTGAGATGTAAGGACCTCAAGCGTTCGCAACGCAATCGGTTTCCGACTCAATGCATCGGCCACGACGTTCGTCTTGCCCGGATGATAAAGGATTTCGAGGTCATAATCCTTAATCAGCTCTAACCACCTCCTCTGCCTCATATTCAACTCCCGCTGAGTAAATATATATTTCAGACTTTTATGTCGGTAAAAATCTGACATGCAGAGCCGAAAAGATAGTGACGCCAAATCTTGAGCGCAAAAACGACTGCCGCTAACTCCAAATCATGAGTAGGGTAGTTAAGCTCATACAGCCTCAACTGTCTCGACGCAAAGGCAATGGTCTTGCCGTGCTGCATCAATACGCACCCAAGACCCTGGCCCGAAGCATCGCTATAAACGGTGAATCCCTCGTTGCCACATGGCAACGCCAAAACCGGGGCTGAAGTCAAACGCTTCTTTAGTTCTTCAAAACTCGTCTGTCTCTCGTCATTCCAGACGAACTTCTCGGATTTCTGGAGCAACTGTGTAAGTGGCCGAGCTAGTTTCGAGAAACCCTCGACGAACCTACGATAATAGCCAGCCAATCCCAAGAAACTACGGATCTCTTTCACATTCTTGGGCGGTGCCCAATCTAACACTGCCTCAATCTTCTGCGGATCCACTCGAACTCCCTCGGCTGAAATCACGTGACCCAAAAACATCACTTCTTTCAGCCAGAACTCACATTTCGAGAACTTCGCACAGAGTTGCTCGGTCCTCAAAATGTCTAACACTACCCGCAAATGATGGGCATGCTCTTCCTCGTTCCTCGAATAAATAAGAATATCGTCAATGAAGACGACGACACACTTATCCAAATACTCGATAAAGACTTTGTTCATCAACTGCATGAACACCGCCGGCGCATTAGTTAACCCGAAAGGCATAACTACAAACTCATAATGTCCGTATCTCGTCCGAAAAGCCGTTTTCGGCACGTCGGACTCCCTCACCCGGAGCTGATAGTACCCCGATTTCAAATCAATCTTCGAGAATACCGCAGCTCCCTGCAACTGATCGAACAAGTCATCAATCCTCGGCAAAGGATACTTGTTCTTGATGGTCACTTTGTTTAGTTCGCGATAGTCTATACACAAACGTAGTGAATCATCTTTCTTTCGCACAAATAGGACTGGTGCACCCCAAGGCGAGGCGCTCGGTCGAACATACCCTGACTCAAGAAGCTCATTCAACTGCTTCTTCAACTCTGACATCTCTGAAGGTTCCATGCAATACGGCGCCTTCGAAATCGGAGCCGCGCCCGGCTCTAATTCTATAACAAACTCAACCTCACGATCCGGTGGCAATCCCGGCAACTCGTCAAGAAATACATCAGGAAACTCACTAACGACTGGAATCGACGAAAGATCGACTCCACCATTCTCCGCCTTCAAGGCGTAGCACCAATAACCAGTACACCCATTTCGCAGGAGTTTCACCGCCTTCAAGGCATTAATAACAAACTTCTGGTTTCTGTTTCGCCACGCGAAAGAGTGTTCAGTGCCGTCCTCGGCTAATATGGTAATGATCCTCGTGCGGTAGTTCATGATTGCACCATGCCGCTCGAGCCAATCATCCCCGAGAATCAAATCCTCACCCTCGATACCCACGACAATAAGATTAGAGAGCCAAGCCCTCTCACAAATAATCACAGAACAGTCCCGGACTTCTCGATCACCGAAAATTCTATCACCGCTAGGAAGTTTAACGATGAAAGGCTCGCAAGGTGACAAGCAGTCGAGACTCAAACGGTGTACACACTCTAGAGAAATGAATGAATGCGTAGCACCTGAATCAAAAAGCACACTGACAGGATGGGAATGGATATGAACGGTACCTGTCGCCACAGTAGCTGCTGGATCATCGGTCCTCCTCATCTCGTAGATACGCGGGTGGGCAGAGCCGACACTGGAAGCTCGTCCTCTAGCGGGCTGACCCCGACCCCTACCTAGGCCGGCACTCGGTGGAGGCGGCGGAGCAAATGAGCCCTGGTTCACACTCGGCTCCATAGGTGCTGGGTGAGAAGAACGGGTGCTGCGAAACTGTCTGAGTTTCTCGCAAAAAGAAGCCTTGTGACCCGACTGAACACAAGTATGACAAGTCAAAGGTGGACGAGGACAATCCCGGTTCACGTGGCCTGGCTTGCCACAGTTAAAGCATCTGGGGTCCCGGACGACGTTTCCGGCGGCACTCCGAAAGCTCCCAGAGAAACGAGCCGAACCGCCCGTAGAAATATTTGCAGCCTGAGATTTCTGCTGGCCTCCACTCTTGGGACCAGAAAAATTTCCGACCGACTTCTGCTTCTTGCTCTCACGAGCCAAATCGCTAGCCGTCACCGACATATCATAAGCAAGAGCTCGACTCTGATAATCCTTCAAGGTAGTACAGACGAGCCCAGACATATTGTCCCAAATGGACAGTTTCATCCTCCTGGAAAAATGGAAAATTTTGTCGCTCTCTTCGACAACTTGGGTCTTCACATAGCCCAACTCCTTGTTAAAATCGGTAATAGCTTGGGATACGGGAATATCCCGTGGTTGAGCATCATAGAAAGCATGCACCCGAGCCTGTCTGACCGGCCACGGACAATATTCGGTCTCCATCAATTCTTGAAATTCGGCCCACGAAGCAACATGATCTTTGGGACCAACGGCCTCCCACCAATCCGTAGCATCTCCCGTGAGAAAGTATTGAGCAATAGGGACCTTACGGTCCTCGGGGCAGTTGGTAGCAGTGAAGACTTTGGATATCTCCTTGATCCACCCTTCCCAGCCGATCGGGTCCGAAGCTCCCGAAAACTGAGGAGGATGCATCTTGATGACATCCTGAAGCCAGCGATCCGCTCCGCCCCGATTAGCATGGGCCTGAGCGGGGTTCTGGACCACCTGAGCTATAGCCGCCATCTGGTTAACCATTTGCTGCATAACAGCCGCAATACCAAGATCGGCGCGCTCCTGAGAAGAAGCATGACTGTGACGGTCACCGGTACTACCGGCTCTCGAAGAATGCGACGTGGCCGCCCCACCGGCTGCCCCACATCCTCGGCCGCGTCCACGACCACGACCACGGTTTCCTCCGGCATCCATACTGATGTTTAGAGATAACAGAAGTATATCGATGATGAGTAAGAGAGGAAAAGCAACTACGATTCAAAAGTGGAAATACAATGCAAGAAACAAAAGAGCCGAATAAGAAAACTTACGAGCACTGGAAGTACTGGGATGCTGGCAGCGGTGTGACAATGTGCAAAACAAAACACGACTAGACCCAAATAACCAACAAGCCTAGGTATCCATAAACCTAGAGCTCTGATACCATTTTCTGTAACACCCCAAGATATTCAGAGTATATTACAGCGCCGTGGACCCCCACATGGGACCCACCAAGCTACAAACAAGAAAACTCCACTCGACTAACCATCCCGGTTAGCGAGGACACACATTTAATTATAAGACATAAAAAGTTACGCCCGGAGCAACTGGCGAAATGATCATCAACCAACAATGTAACAATTTAAAAGTAGTACAACACGGAGTTTGAATTTGAAAAGCCTAAGTACTCGCAAGTACAGTCTATCAGTTTATAAATATAGGAAACAACCATATCGAATTAGACACAGGAAATAAGACGACCCAAATACACATGTCAACGACCCTGGCCGACATCCTCGTACTGTCCCGGTGCTCGCTCGTCCGGATAATCATAACCTGAAATCCATAACAAGAATTTCCCCAAAACGGGTCCCCAGAGGGGTTAGCAATTACGCTAGTACAAATAATCAAGGCAAACCAATCGCTTACACATTTCATAGTACATGTACCAATATCATTTCAAAAACCAAAACTAGACATGTCTTTTCCGGAAACAAACAGTCACAATTAATTTGCCTAGGACCGGGACGAAGCCACGAATCCCACTCGAGGCCTCTAAGGACCCTCCCGAGCTGGCCATATTCACAAAACAAATCAAGCACCACACGTCACCTAGGACCGGGACGAAGCCACGAATCCCACTCGAGGCCTCTAAGGACCCTCCCGAGCTGGCTAGCGAATCAAACTCATGAATCCAGGACGAAGCCATAGATTCCCTCGAGGCCCCGTCGGACCCTCCCGAGGTGAGTAAAGCACACACAATATACATTACCATTTCACGTTAAGCATAAGGGTTTCCAAGAATACTTGCCTTGAATATTTTGATGACGCAACGAACGGAAAGGATAATCACCGACGAACACTAGGAATCAACGGAACCGAACCTAATGATTCGAAGAACATAATTACAACCAACTCTAGCCGAATACGGAAATGGAATACACCTGAAAACCCGCCTACGATTCATGTATATTCGCACAAAAATAACAACGAGGGCGGACCACAACCAAACCCTCTCGATTCCGCAAAACTATGAAAATATACCATGAATCCGTAGGAAAACTAATGATATCAACAAGATTAATCATATTCATCAAGAATCCATCAACAAAATGGAAAGAATCGGACAAAAACCCCAAAATCCCCCAATTATCCAAAAGGTAGGGTTTAAAGAGATATTACCTTGAGGATTCAAGTATTTAGATTCGTAGAACACGCGTTGGATTGATTGACCGGGCTTCACAACCGAAGAAGAATGATGAAAATCAACCCCCCAATTGATAATAATGAGAAGCTCTCCTCCTCTCTCACTCTCTCTCGCGTCAATGGAAGAAGAAGAAAATGAGCTGTTCAATCTCAAAACAACACAATTATAGAGGGTTGACCGCATTGTGTGCCGCGGCACAGCTGAGGTGTGCCGCGGCACAGGCCAAAAATTACTCCCAAGGTTCGGCAGCGTGCCGCAGCACGGCCTGCGTGTGCCGCGGCACCCGGTACAGTCGGGTTTTGGTCGCAGATGTCACACGAGTGTGCCGCGGCACTGACTTGGCACTGTGCCGCGGCACCGGATGGGTGTGCCGCGGCACACAGTACAGTTCGCTCGACCAACAACTGGAGAAATGTGTGTGCCGCGGCGCACACACCTTGTGCCGCGGCCCACACCCCCTTTTGGGTCCTAAATGATGAAAAATGATCCGGGAGGGGAATAAAAGCAATAGGAATCAATATTTGGGAACCAATAACACGAAATGGATCCACGGCAACCCCGAAATGGCGGTTCCGCACAACAATAACGAGGATACAGTTCGACAGATGACAGGAAGGATACATTAAGAGATACACGAGGGTCACTACGACCGAGAAATACACCGAAAAATGAAGATATAAGGGAAAGAAAAACGCGGATATTACATCAAGATGCACGTCGAGGTTGACCCCCGCCTTCTGCTTTACAGGGTTGAACTACTCTAATGAAAATCTTGACGTCACAAGCACATCCCTACTAAATCCTCAAGTCAAAGGTTCACGAATACCTATCACAACCTTTCGATTCCGTCATTGACTGTCCCGGAGTAAAATCCGTGTGACGAATCGAGGGTGAGTCGGTTCGAGTATACTAATTCAATTAGCATACCTATAACGTGTGCTCCCACTAACCAGTAGCATTCGACAGGCACTCTCCATGTCAAAGAACACATCATACAAGTCTTCACATAAACTTAACGCCCAGTTAAGTTTCATCGACTTGCGAACGATTAAGTATTTGAGCTATAAACCTTTCCAGTGCCGACCCCCTTATCAAATAAGGAGTGGAACGTTTTGCTCTCAAATACAGAGACTAGTTTCTATATGTATATTTACGAGTTGGGAATGCCAGTAACTACCAATAAATAAAGAAACATTCATTGCCTTATATTGATGATTTGCATAATAACAAGTACAATGCCCTCACTCAACATCCTCTGAGTGGCATTCGAGGGCATACTCCTAACAATCTCCCACTTGCACTCAATGCCACACACTATGGTATCTAATACCCATGTTCTCCAGATGACGCTCCAAGCTAGTCTGAGAAAGTGGCTTGGTCAGTGGATCGGCGACGTTGTCGGCCGAGTCTACTCTGTGCAGCACAATGTATCCCTTGCAAACAAATTCTCTTACGAGATGGTACTTCCTCTCAATATGTTTGGTGCTGTTATGAAACCTTGGCTCCTTGGCCTGCGCTACAACTCTATCGTTGTCGCAGTACAGCGGAACAGGCAGCTCAGCACATGGTATCACTTGAAGTTCTCCCAGAAACTTCTTAATCCAGAACCCTTCCTTGGAAGCCTCCGAGGCTGCTTGATACTCAGCCTGACAGGTGGAATCAGCAGTTGCGCTTTGCTTGGCGCTACGCCAAGATACTGCTCCTCCATTAAGAGTAAATATGTAGCCAGAAGTAGACATCGAGTCGTCCTTCAGTCCTTGGAAGTCCGAATCAGTGAATCCCACCACATCCAATTCTCCACCGCCATACATAAGAACCATATCTCTAGTCCTTCTTAAGTACTTGAGAACGTTCTTTACAGCAGTCCAATGTTCCCTACCTGGGTTTGCCTGAAACCTACTCACCACGCTTACTGCATGCGCAATGTCAGGTCTCGTACACAACATAGCATACATAAGGCTACCCACGGCTGAAGCATATGGTATATTACTCATTTCCTTTCGTTGTTCCTCACTTTGAGGACACATCTTCAAGGTGAGTTTTATTCCATGTGGCATCGGTAGGAACCCTCTTTTAGAATCATCCATTTTAAATCGCTTTAAGATTTTATCTATATAGAGGGCTTAGGAAAGACCTATTGTTCTCTTCGCTCTATCCCGATAGAGTCGAATACCAAGAATATAGGTAGCTTATCCCAAGTCTTTCATGGAGAAATTACTCGAAAGCCAAGCTTTCACAGAACTGAGCATTCCCACATCATTTCCTATTAGTAGAATGTCATCTACATATAGTACTAAGAATGCGATCTTGCTCCCACAAACCCTCTTGTATACACAAGGTTCCTCCTCATTTTGCAAGAAGTCAAACTCTTTGACTGCCTCGTCAAAATGAAGGTTCCAACTACGCGACGCTTGCTTCAGTCCATAAATGGAACGCTGAAGCTTGCACACTTTCTGAATATCGACTTCGGACACAAAGCCTTTAGGCTGCTCTATATAGATTTCCTCCTCGAGGAATCCGCTAAGGAAAGCCGTCTTTACGTCCATTTGCCATATCTCATAATCGTGGTAGGTAGCTATAGCAAGCATCATGCGAATAGACTTGATCATGGCTACGGGCGAGAAGGTATCATGGTAATCGATCCCTTCCTTTTGGGTATAACCCTTTGCCAAAAGCTTGGCCTTATAGGCGTCAAACTTGCCATCACCATCAGTCTTTCTCTTGTAGATCCACTTATTCCCAATAGGCACTATGCCCTTGGGGTGGTCTACTAGAGTCCATACCTGATTGACATGCATCGAGTCTATATCAGCTTCCATAGCTTCACGCCATTTCGCGTAGTCTACATCCACCATCGCTTGGTCACAGGTCGTCGGGTCGGTCTCTTGGCTATCACTTGGAACCTCATGGAGACCCAGCTCCTCCAAGTGCACAAGCCCACACCTCTTAGGTAAATGAGACACCCTACTAGACCTACGAGGTGGTTGTACTTGTGTTTCAGAAAGTTCGGTTCCAATTTCTTGCACAGGTGTCTCCTTAGGAGTTTCATTGTATTCTTCCAAAGAAATACTTCTACCTGCTACGCCTTCCTGGATGAACTCATCTTCCAGGAAGTGTGCGTGTAAAGCAACAATGATCTTTCAATCTTCAGGCATGTAGAATAGATATCCCATCGTCCCAGACGGGAATATAATGAAACGTCCCTTCGCGGACCTAGCTTCCAACTTCTCCACCTTAGTCTTCTTGACATAGACGGGACATCCCCAAATCCTAATATGATTAAGACTTGGTTTCCTTCCCTCCCACATCTCATGTGGAGTTTTAGGAACGGATTTGGAAGGACATCTGTTTAAGATATAAGCAGCAGTCAGGAGTGCATACCCCCACAGGTAAATTGGTAAGTCAGTATAGCCCAGCATGGAACGGACCATGTTCAACAAGGTCCGGTTCCTTCTTTCTGACACACCATTTAACTGAGGAGTACCTGGAGGTGTTAGTTGTGAAACTATTCCATGTTCCTTAAGGAAATCGTCAAACTCCGTACTCATATACTTGCCACCTCGGTCCGACCGAAGTGCTTTGTTATGATTACCAGTTTGTTTCTCGACTAGGGCCTTGAATTCCTGGAATTTCTCAAAAGCCTCGGATTTATGTTTCATTAAGTATACATAACCATACCTAGTATGATCATCTGTAAACGTAATGAAATATTGATATCCGTCACGTGCTACTTCCAAAGCACCACAAACGTCAGTATGGATTAATCTCAGTTTATCAGCGGCTCTTTCAAAAGTCCCTGTGAAGGGGGACTTAGTCATTTTGCCTTTAAGGCAAGATTCACATGTTGGAAAGGGATCCGATCCCAATGGAGCCATAAGTCCATCCTTTTCCATCTTGTAAACCTTGGTCTGACCAACATGACCAAGTCTAAGATGCCATTTCAAAACTTGATTTGTTTCATCCCTACCACGTTTTCTAGTCATAGTATTCACAGCTACTTTGTTTCTGAGATTTAGATAATACAATCCATTTAACAATGTAGCAGTACCCACTAGTTTATTTCTAAAATAAATTTTGCAGGAACCATCACCAATGAAAAATGAAAAGCCTTTTCGGTCCATGACCGGAATGGATACAATGTTTTTGTGCCCCTTGGGCAAAACAAGTACATCTTCTAAAGTCAAAATAAAGCCGGATTCTAAACCCAAAAGAAGTGATCCTATGTCGGTCGCCTCGACACTATGCCCGCTTCCGAATGTGATCATAACTTCTCCAGCTCCAAGCTTCCTACTTTGTTCCAGATCCTGATTCATGGTACAAATATGAGAACTAGCACCAGAATCCAGTATCCAGGAAGTAGAAAATACAATAGCAGAACAATTTGTTTCCAAAACTAAAAGTTCTGTACCTGAAGTGCCATGAAGAATCGGACAGTCTCTAGCCCCGTGGCCCAGCTCACCGCACTTGAGACAAGCATCCTTCTTCTTCTTGTTCTTCGGAACCATCGAGGCCTTGCCCTTACCCTTAAGGTCCTTAACTTGTGGTCCAGTTTGCTTCTTGGTCTTTTTCTTCTTGTTCTTAGACCTTCGAGGTCCAGAAGAAATCACAATAGCAGACTCCTTCATCCGCGGAGTCTTCATCTGAGACTGAGTGGTCACAAGTTTGTTCATTAGCCCAGCTAAATTACATGCAATCTCATTGCAGTTGAAGTTCATAACAAACTGTGAGAAGGAATCAGGGAGAGACTGTAGGATAAGGTCGGTTTGGAGAGAAGTATCCATTTTAAAATCAAGAGCTTCCAATCTCTCGATCATGGATATCATTTTGAGGACGTGTTCCCCAACCTTCTCACCTTCATTCATCCTTGCACCGAACAGTTGCTTGGATATCTCATATCTAGCAGTTCTGTTATGCTCACCATAAAGCTCGGTTAAGTGAGATAGAATCTGCCTAGCAGAAGTCATTTTCTCATGAGCTCTCTGAAGCTCATTAGATATGGAAGCCATCGTATAAGCACGGAATTTCACGTCATCCTTAACCCACTTTTCGTGGTTTTCAATCTCTTCCTGATTGGCTCGGGTCCGCACAGGAGGCGCCGGAATGTCCGTCTCCAAGACGTATCCCAGTGCCTCTATACTGAGGACAATCATCAGATTGCGGAGCCAATCCACAAACTTAGGTCCCATTAAGGTGTTCTTTTCGAGCAGAATTGCGAGTGCATTCATTGTCATATTGAGATTTGAGTCTGCATTAAGTACGATAGATTAATTAGTGACTCATTCAATTATGTTCTGAGTATAGAATTAAGGTCTTTTCTATTCTTGTTACCCAGCTCCCACAATTTTTATCGGAATAACACACTCCCATGTGAAATCCGGAAGTATCGTCGGTCTACTTCATAGTGGTGATTGAGTTCTTTATAAATCTTAATAGAGGGCAACCGAATGGGTTTCTAGTCTATTAATTTTCATAAAGTGGTGTCCAACACTAACCCATCTAATGAATGATCCGATCTTCTTTTTCCCCTTGTTCACTCCCCTCAACCTATACGGTTTCTATGGTACGTGAACAAGTTAAGTTTATACCATCGACGCAAATCAGTTTCACAATTAAATCTTATCCGGCAACCTATCAGGTTTCTAGGGATAAAATTTGCTCCAACCGAAGGCATCTAATGCGCTCTTGGTAATTTATCCGTCCTCCCCGAACGACTACCCCGATAACTCGGAAGCATAGTACATCCGGTTTGGATTTCAATTTCCTGAAAACTCGATGGAGGGAAGGAAAACCTTGAAACCTTATAAACTTAATAATTTATCATGGGAGAATTTTCGCGATTAACGTTACACTTTGCACATTAATTTTTTAGGCGCGTTTGTGGCATTCATACAATATGAAACAACCATTCACAACCTAGTTGCTACCAACATGTGGTTCATGGACCGTTCCTAGAAAACAAAAAACTCCGTAATCTAATTACAAGTCTTCATCTTGAATCTTCATCTTCTCGAAATGGATCTTCCTCCGGTCTTCGTCATTACATATAAATTTTACATTGAAAATTGCATCCTAGATACAAATTTTTTCTAGTAAAATAAATAGGCTCAAAACGGCCTTTACAACCCAATCGAATAAAACGAACGATTCAAAAACTAAGTCCACGAACCACATCCCCATTCAAAAGAATTCATCCAATAAATACTAAATAAATGGAAAGCGTAGAGATACATTGATCCAATCAACAATACGAACCGATCAAATCGATTCACACAATCGGTAATATGAAAACGTTCAAAATAATTCGGTCGATCACAAGTATTCCAATAAATCAATTTTCCCTTATAAAATAAAATACCATAAATCATTTTAATCATATTAAATCCAATTTGAAATGAGGGAAACTATTTTTAGGAATACACGAAGCAAACAAGCCCGAAACGGGTCCGAAATAGGACGAACCGCGGCCGAAAACGCCACCGAGCGGCATGCGGGGCGCCCGGCCCCAGGCCGCGGCCCTCGAGCTGGGCCGCCCCCGATGCATGCTGCCTAGGCCGGCTGCGGCCACGACCCCCGAGCCCTGGGCCGCGGCCCCCTGCTCCTGGACCCCTCCTGGACCGTCCAACGGCATTTCGGGGCTAGTTTTTCGACCGGATATCCAATATCTATATTCTCCAACATTCATATCTTCAATATAAATTATATTTCCAAGAAATTAAGATTTATATTTAGACATAAACTTATGAAAAATATAACTACAACGAACGTAAAAACATATACCACGATTATGACTAAAATGATTCCAAATCATTCATCATCTAATCAAGCATTCCAAATGCTAATATCGTATATACGATTGCAAGACCTACTCTATGATACCACTGTTGGGATTTGGTGCCTAAAACGAAGGCCCAGCGGAAGTGGTAAAACAAAAATTAAATCGATCTAAATCCCTACGAGGATCGATCGAGCTACGTATATACGAATATCAAAAACGAATTAACAAGAGATATAGAAACTCACCCTTGTAGTCCGTTGATTAGATGGATAACCTTCTATTGAGATATTCCCCAAGCTTTGTTTGATCTCTACGAATCTATTCCGCTTCAAGCCCTTGGACGATCCAACGCCGAAAACACCGCGTCTCTACTTGCCACGCGCCGGAGAAACGACCGGAACGACGATCACCTTGCTATCCTCCGAGGATACGGCTAGAGTTAAGTGATGAAGCTATATATGTAAAGATTACTACACTCTAAGTGTTTTAATCTTACTCTCTCTTTATGTCTTGATATTTTCTCTAAGAAAAACAAGAACAAAGTTGAAGAAGAAGATGACTTGGAGAAAAAACTTTTTCTCTCTCTTTTCTGTCACAACTCACGTATGATGCCAAGAAGTGAAGTGAGGATGAGAGATCAAAGTCTTCTTTATATTCTTATTCAACCCACATGAAAACAATACATATCACATGATTGATACCCTACCATATAATGTATATGATGCTTGTCCCCTCAACACATGAGATTCCAAAACCATGATGGGGACATGTCAATACACACACATGGATATAAGTGGGGGGGCGGCCAAGATGAATTATAGGAAGAGTTCGGTTCGTTTCGGACTCCCGAGAGTCCAAACAGATAAACTCCAATTCCGTTCCGATGTATTTATATCGTTTAAGTAATTCAATTAATTAAACATATAAAATACAAAATAACATAATTAATTTCTCCAAGAAATAATTATATTCATGAATTATATTAATCACCCACTAGTATATTTAATTCATTAGGCCGTAAATCAATTTATCCAATAAATCAATTTAAACATCCAATGTCCCAAATTTAGATATCCAATATCTAATATTCATAATGAGAGAATTAGCTTGATTCATTCGTCGTCAATCCTATTACGCGACTCGGTAGGTTCGTCTCAGTCAGCAATGGGAGGAACCAAAGAGTAGTAGCACCACCTAGCCAGCTTGGCGGCCTACACTGTACCCCAACTGAGAACGAATGATTGGGATCATTCAAGAACCATTCTGTCGTGAATACCAGTATACGTATAAACCCTTCTTTCAAATATCCCGATCAAGTTATAGGGTCTCGGTGAGTCAAACCCTATATGTACTTGACTCTATGCATGCGTTAATGCAAATCGAGATCATCGAGCTCTCATGTATCCAATACAACTAGCTCCAATGCTTTGGCCAAAGACTTATGATCTCATCTGCGAGTAACCGCATAGGACATATAACCCGATCACTAACGGGAGAAAGAATTATATCTTGGTATTCAGTAGGACCTGCTACTTGCCCGTCAAGAT
This sequence comes from Orobanche coerulescens, assembly GCA_033398695.1. Taxonomy (NCBI): domain Eukaryota; kingdom Viridiplantae; phylum Streptophyta; class Magnoliopsida; order Lamiales; family Orobanchaceae; genus Orobanche; species Orobanche coerulescens. Next base: position 114,296,500 of record CM065815.1, on the reverse strand, counting down.
GCACGTCGAGGTTGACCCCCACCTTCCGGTTTACAGGGTCGAACTACTCTAATGAAAATCTTGACGTCACAAGCACATCCCTACTAAATCCTCAAGTCGAAGGTTCACGAATACCTATCACAACCTTTCGATTCCGTCATTGACTGTTCCAGAGTGAAATCCGTGCGACGAATCGAGGGTGATTCGGTTCGAGTATACTAATTCAATTAGCATACCTATAACGTGTGCCTCCACTAACTAGTAGCGTTCGACAGGCACTCTCCATGTCAAAAAACACGTCATACAAGTCTTCACATAAACTTAACACCCAGTTAAGTTTCATTGACTTGCGAACGATTAAGTATTTGAGCTATAAACCTTTCCAGTGCCGCCCCCCCTTATCAAATAAGGAGTGGAACATTTTGCTCTCAAATATAGGGACTAGTTTCTATATGTATATTTACGAGTTGGGAATGCCAGTAACTACCAGTAAATAAAGAAACATTCATTGCCTTATATTGATGATTTACATAATAACAAGTACAATGCCCTCACTCAACATCCTCTGAGTGGCATTCGAGGGCATACTCCTAACACTGGGAAGAAGAAAACTCAAGAAAGAAATAGATAATTTTATTTCCCGCATCTTTTTCTATAAGCTATAGTTATAATCCTCCTAATATAATTAAAATCTTAAAACATGCAAACAAAACACACACCTTGGGTGCATGTTGATTCGGCCGAATCATGTAGGGTAAGAGGTGAGATCGTCTTTCAATGTTCGAGACCTAGAACCGGCTAATTCCGACAAGAATCAAGGTGGGTGAAACTCTTTCAAACCTTTAAGTAATAATCTTTTCTTACTTATTATGCATGTAAATCTGAAATTTCTTCAAGTATGATGTTGATAAATTGTTGAAATCGCCATATTAAAAATTCATGCTATGATATTTGTGATCCGAATTACATGTATATTAGTTTTTCTTGAATTTTACTTTCGAAAATTATGAAGTATGGTGAGCATGCACAAATCTGGAAATTTTGCCTAAATACATGTCTTAGATATATGTGTTATGATTATATTAACACACAATACGATTTGTTGGATTTAAACGATAACCGATTTGGTAGTCGGATTTCGATGATGTGAAAAATTGAATATTGTATGTTCTATTCGAAATCTTGTTGAAACTCTACCAAATCTGGAATTTTGTGTTATGTAATTTTGTTATGGTGTTTGAATAATTTATTTGTGGCAAAAACGGGACTTGAAAACAAGTAAACGGAATTTAAGGGCATAAATTATAATTAATGGAAAATTATGGACTAAACTGAAATTTCCGTGAATAAACTGGTCTGGACCGTAAATAGCATATATTTCATCACATATAGGCTGTCCGTAAAGTTTCATATGAATCCGAGTTCGATATCTAAGCTTATTAGTCAAATTTGCAATTTTAAAATAATTCCGGGGTCAAATTGCAAGAAATCAAAAATTCTGGACCAAGTCCGAATTTTCTGCACTTTTTCACAAATCTGGGATTCCAGGTACATCACGATCTATCTCGTAAAATTTCATTAAATTCCGAGCTAAAGTCAAAGCCCTATAGGCCTCGGAGCGAATTTGTTAAATTTTGGGGCCAATTTGTAATTTTTGAAAATTTTAGTCCCGCAACTGATTTTCCGAATCTCTTCTTAAATCTGAAGTCAAGTAAGTAATTTTGACTCTCTTATAAATTTTCACGACCATCCAAATTCATTTCATACTCCCGAATACTTAGGCTCAAACCTAAGGGTAGAATCGTTCTTTCAACCAACCGCATAAAAAAATTCTCGACTTCTTTTCATCGAACCTACCAATTCAATACATCTGACTTGAACCCTTTAAAACCGTTGATGAAATATTGAAAATATTTTCAAATTAATATACAAGTCCTATCCCGTATTACCATGCCACAAATATAATTAACCATATTCCATACCTAAAATCCGGGGGCCACCTCTTGAACTGTAGGAGCCACCTCTAGAGTCCCAAATCGAGTCGGGATGGTTAGAACAAGTCTTGGATCGAGCAGCACGGCTGCAGTTCATGAACAAGGCTGTCGTTGTTGCCTATTCCCATAACCGAGGAAAAGAGTGTTATGAGGGACCTGAGTCGTAGAACTTGGGGTATAATCGCGATTATGGTGTGATCAGGGTACTGACCCACAGCTAAGGACATACCGAGCCCAGATAATAGATAAGGAAGCACACGCTAAGTGTGAGAGCGAAGGCTCAGCTACTGGGGCGACGGTCCAAATCTTGAGGCAACGGCCTATACTGCTAGGAGTAATAAGGAGAGCCTGGAATCCAAAGTCCACATCAGCAGGATTCAAAGCTAGATTGACTGATCGATTGATTGACTGATTGATTGACTTGATATCTGTCCACGGGGACATGATTATATTATTTCACTACTAAACGATTATCTTTCGATAAATCGCAGCATAACTTTGAAACCTTTTTCACTTTTCTTATAACTCGACAAAGTCATGCATCACTTAAAATTTTCAAAGGAAAGAAAGCCACACTCGCACAGGTACACCCACTCACTGAGACCTTTTGTCTCACCCCACCGTTTTTCCTTTTAAACCAGAGAATGAGCAACCAGCAGAAAACGAGGAAGGCTTTGTGGAAGAGACTGATTAGAAGACCGCCTCCTAGACTTAGAATTTCTGTTTTCATCACTACTGTAATGATCTACTATGTTCATCAGCGACCCTCAGGACTGTTACAACTGTTAGAAGTCCTAAAATGGAAATGGGAAAAGATAACCATGGACTTCATTACAGAACTGCCAACGACGAGGGGAGGCTATAACACCATTTGGGTGATCGTCGACAGATTGACGAAATCATCACATTTCATGCCGGTTAAAAAGGACGACAATTTGCAAAAGCTGGCTAAGACTTATATTCGAGAGATCGTTCGGCTTCATGGAGTGCCAACAGACATAGTATCTGATAGAGACCCAAGATTCGTATCTCGTTTCTGGAAAGTTTTCCATAAAGAATTAGGAACCTCATTGAGTTTTAGCACTAGCGCTCACCCCCAGACCGACGGGCAATCCGAGCGAACCATCCAGACCCTTGAAGACATGGTACGAGCCTGCATACTGGACTTTCAAGGAAATTGGGATCATCATCTACCGTTGGCCGAATTCGCTTATAACAACAGTTACCAAGTGACAATTGGAATGGCGCCTTATGAAGCTCTGTACGGGAGGAAGTGTCGATCCCCACTCCATTAGAAAATTGATGACCAGTGGACGCCGAAGACTCAACGGTCAAAGCCCTTACTGATGCACATAGATTTGGTGAAAGAATCCATAGATAAAATACGACTTATTAAGGATAGGATCCGCACAGCTCAGATTAGACAGAAGAGTTATGCCGATCATCATAGAAAGGATCTAGAATTTGAAGTAGGAGATCAAGTCTTCCTAAAGCTAACACCACAGAAGGGTTTAATAGTATCATGGAAGGGAGGAAAGTTGAGTCCCCGATATGTCGGACCATTCAAAATCATGGAAATGATTGGATGACTAACGTACTGATTGGACTTACCATCCAATCTGGTTGGAATGCAGGACGTTTTCCATGTCTCGAGATTAAAGAAGTATCATCCAGACCTGGTGCACATTCTTACTTCTAACATTCCACTGATCAAAGATAACTTGTCTTATGAAGAGAGGCCGATCAAGATCCTCGACCGGCAAGTATGCGAATTGAGGAAGAAACGAATTCCTTTAGTTAAAGTCGTCTGGTCAAATCACAACCGAGGAGAAGATAATACATGAGAGACTGAATATGAGATGAAGAAATTCTATTCCGAGTTGTTCCAGTAGAAATTTGGGGACCAAATTCTTTTAAGGAGGGGAGGATGTAAAACCCTACGTCTTCGGTCCTAAATTATATTCCTACAGTCATTGTAATATAATTTTAAATTCAATAAAATCATATTGAATGCATAAATAGTCATTATTAGTATTACTATTTAAGTGTGATTATAACTTATTTATTTAATTCATAATTTCTAAGAAGTTTAATAATTATTAAGTAATAAAACTAATTAAATCTAAATAAATTATTAAACTATTTATTGGGTTTACAATCTAACATCTAACTATTAGATTAATTGCATATGGATCTAATATCCTTACTTGATCATAATTTATGTCCACAATCAAACTTTAACTCAACTTAACCTCAACTTCAACACACAAGCCCTAAATTTATACACATTATAATTAAAAAAAAAAAGAGAAAAAAAACAAATGAGGCCAGCCATAATCAAGAGAAGGGTGAGGGAATCACCATGTCCCCCTCAAGTTTAGACCACCATTTCCCATACACCCTTTTGACCACACCATGTGTAATACTTAAAGAAAGAATCACACTTATCTCCTCATTCCCCATGCAAAAAAAATCTGCACTACTAAAGAGATAAAGAGAGAAGTTAGATAGAGGGAGAGAGAGGGCTAAAGTGAAGGAAGGAGGAAGAAGGAAGAAGAAAACTCAAGAAAGAACTAGGTAATTTCATTTCCCACATCTTTTTCTATAAACTATAGTTATAATCCTCCTAATCTAATTAAAATCTTAAAACATGCAAACAAAACACACACCTTGGGTGCATGTTGATTCGGCCGAACCATGTAGGGTAAGAGGGGAGATCGTCTTTCAACGTTCGAGACCTAGAACCGGCTAATTCCGACAAGAATCAAGGTGGGTAAAACTCTTTCAAACCTTTAAGTAATAATCTTTTCTTACTTATGATGCATGTAAATCTGAAATTTCTTCAAGTATGATGTTGACAAATTGTTGAAATCACCATATTAAAAATTCATGCTATGATATTTGTGCTTTGAATTACATGTATATTAGTTTTTTTTGAATTTTACTTTCGAAAATTATGAAGTATGGTGAGCATGCACAAATATGGAAATTTTGCATAAATACATGTCTTAGATATATATATATATATTATGATTATATTAATACGCAATACAATTCGTTGGATTTAAACGATAATCGACTTGGTAGTCGGATTTCGATTATGTGAAAAATTGAATATTATATGTCCTATTCGAAATCTTGTTGAAACTCAACCAAATTTGGAATTTTGTGTTATATGATTTTGTTATGGTGTTTCGATAACTTATTTGTGGCAAAAACGGGACTTGAAAATAAGTAAACAGAATTTAAGGGCATAAATTGTAATTAATGGAAAATTATGGACTAAACTGAAATTTTCGAGAATAAACTGTTCTGGACCCTAAATAGCATATATTTCATCACATATAGGCTGTCCGTAAAGTTTCATGTGAATCGGAGTTCGATAACTAAGTTTATTAGTCAAATTTGCAATTTTAAAATAATTTCGGGGTCAAATTGCAAGAAATAAAAAATTATGGACCTAGTCCGAATTTTCTGCACTTTTTCACAAATATGGGATCCCAGGTTCATCACGAGCCATTTCGTAAAATTTCGTTAAATTCTGATCTAAATTCAAAGCCCTATAGGCCTCGGAGCGAATTTATTAAATTTTGGGGCCAATTCGTAATTTCTGGAAATTTCAGTCCCGAAACTAAATTTCCGAATCTCTTCTTAAATCTGAAGTCAAGTAAATAATTTTGACTCCCTTATAAATTTTCACGACCATCCGAATTCAGTTCATACTCCCGAATACTTAGGCTCAAATCTAAGGGTAGAATCGTTCTTTCAACCAACCGCATAAAAAAATTCTCGACTTAATTATTATTATTATTATTATTATTATTATTATTATTTAAAATGAATTAAATTAAAAAATATTATACATAATAATAATAATTATTATTATTATAAATGAATTAAATTTAAAAATATTATACACAATTATTTATAAAAAATAGGGTTTCTATTTATAAAAAGGAGTGGTTTTGGTACGCAATGGGAGGAAAAAATGGGATTTTTAATCGCTATATACAGAAGGGTAAAATGGTAATTTGTTACCATTCAGAGTTATCATTCAGAACAGTTACCAAACCACCAAATTTCATTCTGAACCACACAGAGCCTCTCAACCATTCTAGCCTCTCAACCATTCTGCACTAAATCATACAGCAACTGCCAAACAGCCCCTTAATCAAAAGACGCAATTAATCTCACTGGTCGAATGTTTAAGTGTTACTCGTGTTATGCAACTAATTGATAATTGTGACTGTCCGGAAACTAAGTGCTATACAAATAAAGTGCCATGGATGGGACCGCCCTCTAACTCTATCGCGACAAAGTGCCACGTCGACGGATGGGGCCACCTCTTCAACCCATACTAAATAGAGCGCAGACCTAAAATATAGGGGCCACCTCTTGAATTGTAGGAGCCACCCCTAGAGTCCCAAATCGAGTCGAGATGGTTAGACCGAGTCTTGAATCGAGCAGCACGGCTGCGGTTCATGAACAAGGCTGTCGTTGTTGCCTATTCCCATAACCGAGGAACAGAGTGTTCCGAGGGACCTGAGTCGTAGAACTTGGGGTATAATCACGATTATGGTGTGATCCGGGTATTGACCCACATCTAAGGACATACCGAGCCCATATAAGAGATAAGGAAGCACACGCTAAGTGTGAGAGCGAAGGCTCAGCTACTGGGCGACGGTCCAAATCTTGAGGCAACGACCTATACTGCTAGGAGTAATAAGGAGAGCCTAGAATTCAAATTCCATATCGACAGGATTGAAAGCTAGATTGACTGATCGATTGATTGACAAATTGATTGACTTGATATCTGTCCACGGGGACATGATTATATTATTTCTCTACTAAACGATTATCTTTCGATAAATCGCAGCATATCTTTGAAATCTTTTTCACTTTTCTTATAACTCGACAAAGTCATGCATCACTTAAAATTTTCAAAGGAAAGAAAACCACACTCGCACACGTTCATCCACTCACTGAGACCTTTTGTCTCACCCCACCATTTTTCCTTTTAAACCAGAGAATGAGCAACCAGCAGAAGACGAGGAAGGCTTTGTGGAAGAGACTGATTAGAAAACTGCCTCCTACACTTAGAATTTCTATTTTTATCCCGACTTGTAATGATCTACTATGTTCTGTACTTTGAATCGTCTGTTATTTTTCCACTGCAAACTTATGATCACTGTAATTTGATTATCAACTTTTGTTACAATGAATCTTAGAACATCGGGCTAAGATCGTTGATCGAAAATTTTATCCAATCGTTATTTAGCTTCCGCTATTTATTGCTACACTTTATTTGATTGATCGACTGGTACGTCGCGCCCTCGTCCTTCCCGATGTTGGGGGGCATGACAATATATATATATATATATATATATATATATATATAAAGAGAGAGAGAGAGAGAGAGAGAGAGAGAGAGAGAGAGAGAGATTGACTATGGTGGAAACACCCTTTATGGTGAAATCTAGAAACCAATTGCATTATTAAGTAATTTCATTGCATATTTGTATTATTTGTTGCATCAAGCTGATCGCTAGTATATGCAACAAATAATGCAATAAAAAAATATAAAAATGCATATAATTCTACTCATGTACAGTCGTTAGATCACTAATATCAATGACCTACAAAAGTTTCTAGATTTCACAAGTTAATTAGTTTTCATATGATCTATCTCCTATATATATATATATTATATATATATATATATATATATATATATATATAGGGTTGTATGCTGCAAAGCATACGTTATGCCTATATTACCACATTTCCCTGTAACTACTTTTGAGAACTCTAATTACATTTAATCACATATTTTGCATATTTATTCACGTTACAGATGCTAATGAAATGTCCAATTATTTTATATTGTAGATAATGTGGTGTGTTGATGTCACATGGAAGATCACATTATCAGGGCCTTATATAATAATATAATAGTTCACAATCTCTTTAATTATTAGATAAATTATGTGGAAGGTTGTAGTGTATGCTTGAGATTAGTTGGTCTTGACTATTAGCATGCATTAGCGTATTTACATGCGTTGAACTGGATCGAAGTGAGATAGTATCTTTTGTACTGACTGTAAGAAGAACGTAAATTACAAATAATTATTATTTCTTAATTCTAAGTATATAATATTTAATTGTGTATTTATAATATTTATTGCTTTGATTTACCATGGGTAAGAGTCAAAATGATTGACTCAATAAGCTTCGTATCTTGGGCAATAATATTAGGTATATGACTATTATTATTATAACTAGAAATCTTGTCCCGACTCGTGCAGGTTGATGATGTCCCCTTGAGGAGCTCGATAATGATTATTATATTAAATCCTGCAGGTGGATTTAATTCTGATATAATAATAAGATACAAGTGGTACTACTTTTGGATAAGATATTAAATAATTAAAGTTGTCAGTAGCTTAATTAATTAATATGCATTCGATATCTTAAACACGGGAAATGATATATTAAATGAGGAACTCGATTTCGTAAATTGGGATTTGGTTGGAAGTACAATATTAATTCTTTAGTTGACTTAATTGATATTAGTGAACTCAATCATATTAGGAAAGGGATTAATATGGAATTGGGTTGCACTAGGAGTCCTAACCCTAATCCTCCTTAAGAATTACAGAGTAGTCCAAAAGCCTATAAATAGGGACATTATGGGATTCGGCCGAAATAAATTTCGATTTTTCTTCTTAGTGTTTAATTGTGGATCTTGACTTGTGTCTTTGATTTCACAATTGAGATAACACTTTAATTCTTGCTACATATCGGAATTACTTGAAGAACATAAAATCGAGAGTTGTGAGAAATAAGATTTCGGCTGATCCACTTTTGTCCAAGTAAGATTCGGTAGCCCGTTCCCCACACAACGTCCAGATTAAGGCAGATCATACTCTACAAGATCTAAAGGAAGAAATACAAGAAGATCAAGGAGCAAGCAACCACTACGCTTCAAAGGTAAATATCCTACGATTTTTGATATAGATTAGGATATTTAATTTACCAACATATTTATTTAATAAATAATATTTAAATTGCATGTTAATCTTAGTAGTTAATTAATTAGCATGCCTAAATAGGTTTTGTGCTTGTGGATGCATAAAACGCTGTAATCAAACTTTTACCAACTTCGCCTCCGCTGCGTTTTATTTCCTACAATTGGTATCGAAGCCATATTTTTAGGCTTTTGCTATTTTAATTAATTTTGGTGATTAATTGAAAGCAATTTAAAATATTCATGTAATTTGATGTTGGAGTGTTTTGCTAGATGTGTTTTTGCAGGGAATATGATCCAATTATCATGGTTATGTGAATGGTTTATATATTTATTTTTATTATTTATGCAATTGTTGGTTTGGCCTGGCTTTGAGGCATGTAATGGTTTTTCCCGAGAGAAAATCCGCGGGTAGATCTAGGATCTGATTTTTTCATGTAATCTTGCTATAAATTCGATGTATTTTATTTTGTGTAAAATTATAATCAAATTCGGAGAAGACGAAGTCACGAAAAAATAGAGCAGAACCGGGACACCGGGCTGGATGCTCGCGGCCGAAAGAAGACGCTGGGCGCTGAAAGCGGCGTCGGGCTGCTGGCGATGGTCTGGTAGCCTGTTCTGGGGTGGTTTGCCGGTTTGGGTCGCGTCGTCCAACTTTTTGTCTGGTCCATTTCACTGTCGTTCGTTGCGTCCGTTGGAGAGTCGGGATCTGAAATTGAATTTTTTTTATGTAATTAATTTTGCATAAAAGTGGAACTTTAATTTTGTACATCCATGGCCCGACCGGGGATGAGTGACGAGATGCTTGATCCAGTGTGAGAAATTGAGTCAAAAAATTTCTCAGATTCAAATCAAGGAAGAAGACCATGATAATTGGATAATTTAATTTTCCATGCTTTATTTTGGTTTTTACTGTCTTGGATGTATGGCATTTATGAATGTATGCGTGATATGTTTCTTGCATGTTAGGATGAGAAGACTAAACACCTTAAGGCTAAAATAACTAAGTGATTAAATTAATTTATTTTTTAAAATAAAATCAAATTGGCCTCCATAATTAATTTAAATTGTGAAGTAATTAGCATGTGCGTTGACATTAGGGTCTTCCTCCATATCGGATGTGCTAATTATAGGTTCACGAGTTTTAAATTTCAAATGATAACAAAAGGTAATTATTATTTTTTATGATAGGACCTCTCCATCTGTAGGACTATTATTTAAAAGATAATGTTTTAAGGTTGTTAAATTATGTGTTCACTTAGGTGTATTAATTAATAAGCTCCCTATCGGAATCTAGATTAATTAATACATATCCAAGAGGAACCAACTATTAATTTTACTTGTCATAACGTAAATTTACTATATAGTAAAATGAAAGACGTAAAATTATACTTGAAAAATATGTGTGTAAATGTCCACACGATCATGGCTTGCAGATTTTCGAGGTGCTGGTTGCTAGCATATATATGGTGTTTTTGAGGTTTTTCAATATATGTGCTATGCATTATGTGATGAATATTTTTAGTTGTATCTCAGATGTCTTTCAATCCACTTGCTGTAATTCTCAAAAAAAAAAAAAAAACTAGATGGCACTAACTTTACTGATTGGAAATGTAATCTTAATATTGTCCTGACTGCTGAAGAACACAAGTTTGTTCAAACTGAGGAATGTCCATTGGAGCCAGATGCGGATTCGACACCCGATGATGTAAAAGAATTCCGCAGATGGAAGAAATCTGATGAGATGGCTCGCTGTTACATCTTGGCTTCTTTAGCAAATGTATTGCAGCATTAGCATCAGAGTATGGGAACAGCCGCAGAAATCATGAAAAATCTCGGCGAGATGTTTGGTCATCAGAACCGGCTGTCTAGGAAAATGCAATGAGGGTCTTGATGACGAACCAAATGCCTAAAGGAACCCCGATAAGGGATCATGTTCTAAAGATGATTTCTCGTCTAAACGAACTTGATATCATAGGGGCAACTATCGATATGGAAACACAGGTCGATATCATCCGAGGCAGCTTACCTAGGAGCTTTGAGCAGTTCTGCCTAAACTATAATATGAATAGTAGGTAGTATACCTGGGCAGAATTGCTGACAGAGCTTCAAGGTGCAGAAGGTCTCTTCAGGCAAGGGTATCAAGTTCTTACGGCTACTGGTGTTTCAACTTCTAAACTCAAGTGGGGGAAGAAGAAGAAACAAGTGGTCTAGAAGCAAGTGGCAATTCTCAAGGTAAAGAGCAAGTCTCCTCAGCCTGAGGTGAATAAAAATCCGAAGGGAAAGTGCTTCAAGTGCGGTCAGAAAGGACATTTTAAAGCGGATTGTCCTGCTCTTAAGAAAGATATGTCTCGTGCTCTAGTAGTCAAAACATGTTTGGCAGCTTATTCTTCCACTTCGTGGACAGTTGATTCAGGCTCCACTGATCATGTTTGTTTTGACTCGCATAGTTTTCAGGTAACCATGTAGCTTAGTGCGGGTGAGAAAACCATCAGTTGGGCCGATTATTCCAAGCTTATGGGTGTTGCAGTAGGAGTCGTGCAGTTGAAGATTAATGATAAAATATTAGTCCTTAATAATGTATTATTAGTACTAGATTTTAGAAAGAATTTAATTTCGGTTCCTAAATTAAAATGTGATGGTTATTCAGTTTCTTTTGATGATGATACTATTATTAGAAGAAGAAACGATGAATATATTTGCAAAGGTATTTTTACTGATGGACTATGTACTATTAATACTGCACGAACTCTCATGCATAAACATAAATCGCTTAACTCTTTGTCTAGACCTAAAAAGACAAAAGAACCTTCGAGCATAAACCAAACATATTTGTGGCATTTGTGGTTGGGTCATGTAAACCTTAGGTGGATTCAAAGATCGGTATATAATGGCCCATTGGATGATCTCCAAGTTGAGTCATTTCCAATTTGTGAATCTTGTCTAGAAGGTAAGATGACCAAAAGGGTTTTGAAGACTAAGGGAAACCATGCTCAGAATGTGTTGGAATTGGTTTATACAGATGTATGTGGTCCAATGAATGTCCAGGCTAGGGTTGTTTCCAATACTTCATCACATTTATAGATGATTATTCGAGATATGGATACATCTATTTGATGTGACGTAAGTCTGAAGCCTTTGACAAGTGCAGACACTTCAAGGCAGAAAAGGAGAAGCGTCATGGAAAGACTATCAAGTCACTATGATCTGATCATGGTGGCGAGTGCCTTAGTGGAGAGTTTTTGGATTTGTTGGCAAATGAGGGGATTTTGTCCCAGCTCACTCCGTCTGGAACTCCACAACAAAATGGTGTTGCTGAAAGAAGGAACATAACTCTTTTAGAAATAGTTAGGTCAATTATGAGTTATTCATATTTACTTATTTCATTTTGGGGATACGCCTTGGAAACAGCAGCGTACATTCTAAACCTGGTGCCTTCAAAATCAGTTCCAAAAATACCCAAAGGACTGTGGAGTGGGTGAATGCCCAGTCTAGGACATGTTCAGATTTGGGGTACTCCAACACATGTGCTGAATAAGTAAGCTGATAAGTTGGCATCTCGTACAGAAGTGTGAGTGTTTGTAGGATACCCTAAGGGAATGAAGGGTGGCTTGTTCTATAATCCCCAGGATCAAAAGGTCATTGCTAGCACCAATGACCGAACCCTGGAAGAGGATTATATGATTAGTTACAAGCCCATGAGTGAAATAATTCTGGAAGAGTTGAGTCGCGAGACTCCATCTATACCAATCGTACAAGCACCAACTAACACTGCACCACGTATCTATTTTGAGATTTTTAAACCAACTCAGGATTTGCCTCGTCATAATACGAGGGTTGTTCGTCAACCGGAATGTTTCATAGGTGTGGGACAGTCTTCGGACTCAATCCCAAGCTAAGATGAATCAGATCCCTGGACTTAGAAGGAGGCAATCCAAGATAAAGATGCTGACTCCTTGCAAGTAGCAATGGAATAAGAAATGGAATTTACGGATTCCAATCAAGTGTGGGAGCTAGAACTACCTGATGGGGTACAAGTGAAATAAATGAGGTTATAGGAAGTTTGAAACCTTCAAAGCGAGGCTTGTTGCGAAAGGTTACGCTCAGAAAGAGGGTATCAATTATGATGAAACCTTTTCGTCGGTAGCCATTCTTAGGTCAATCCAGATTCTTTTAGCTATAGCTGTATATTTAGATATGGAGATTTGGAAAATGGATGTTAAGATTGCATTCTTGAATAGGAGTCTAGACAAGGAAATCTACATGCGCCAACCAGAAGGATTCATTACTAAAGGAGAAGAGCAGTTAGTGTGCAAGCTTAGGAGATCCATTTATGGACTTAAGCAAGCATCTAGATCTTGGAACACTTGATTTGATGAGGCTGTCCAGTTATATGGATTTGTCCAATTTCCGAGTGAGAGTTGTGTGTATAAGAAATGTGATGGAAATGTGTTGGTATTTCTTGTAATGTATATAGATGATATCCTTCTGATTGGAAACAACGTGAAGGAATTATCGGACGTACGGGTATGGCTATCTGAGCAGTTCGATATGAAGGATTTGGGAGAAGCAGGACACATCCTTGGGATCAGGATCTTTTTGTGATCGGAAGAAAAGGATGTTGTGCTTATCTCAGGCATCCTGTATCGATACAGTGCTAAAGCAGTTTAGCATGGAGAATTCCAAGAAAGGTTTTCTACCTTACAGACATGGAATTCAACTATCTAAGGATATGTGTCCCAAGACACAAAAGGAGATAGATGACATGAAGCTGATCCCTTATGCGTCAGTTGTGGGAAGCCTCATATATGCTATTGTAATATCCACAATTTCGATTTCCGGTAATTTTTCTTTTTTCGGCGGGAGTCCATTTTGATGACTCGCTTGTGACCATTTCTTCGTTCTAAGAATGATTAATTCTGCACTTTTTGGCATCCGAGTTCGTTTCGGTATTGTTTTGTTGAGTTCCGTGCTTCTTACCAACTTTTTCGCATTTGAGTTTGATTCTTGCGAATCTCGTTCGAAACTGCTGTTTTGAGTTTCCTGTAAGTCCGTTTAACTTTGTTAGACATGTTCGATCACGTATTGTGGCTTTCGGACATTTTGGGCCATATTGTAATTTACCCCAAGTTGTGGGTATCTGCATTCATATTTGTTGTCTTGACCCTTTTCATGGTCGCGTGTGATTAATTGTTGCATGGTATTTCATTTCGGGTTGATGATGTTGTCCGCGAGCATTTCGTCGTATTCGTTCCGTGCATTTTCGGAAACCAAATCGTCGGGTCATGGCGACCGGCCTTTGGCCGGCAGGTGCGGCGACCTTAATCGGGAGTCTTGGGCAGGCCGGGCAGAATGCGGCAGAACCGCGTAGCGCGCGCTCTGCCCGTGCTCGCTAGCTCGGCAGGACTAGCGCACGTTAATAGGCCGGCCAGCGTACGCTATCGGGCAGGGCAGAGAGGTTCCTGGAGTTCTGCACTCGGGGAGGATCGGCAGGTAGCACACGCTACTGTCGGTCGTAGCGCGCACTAACCGTCATGTGTAGCGCAGGCTGTCAGACGATTAGCGCACGTTACCTGGCCGAGCAGTTTAGTCCAGAGGATTCTGGACAGGTTGGCTAGCGCGCGCTAGCGTCGCCTGGACGCCTATCGGGTCGGCAGCGAGTCTGGTCGGCAGGTTGGGTCAACAGTGCCGGGTCATGCGGGCCTCGACCGATGGTCTGGGCGATACTAGCCGATAGCGCACGCTACTGCCGGAAGTCTAGCGCACGCTAGGCCGTGCTAGTATAAATATGACTGAGCAGTCATATTTTCACCCATTTTTCATTTCTATCTTCTCCTTTTCGCGGATGGAGGCTTGGTGATCAAGGAGACATGTTGTCAAGCAACTAATCCACGAAGTCCTAGAGCTTATATCATTGATTAATCATCCTATAACATCCTTTGATCCAGCGAATCAAGGTTAGATTTCCTAGAACCCTATCTTTAGGAAATTTTAGGGTTTTGGGGTTTTTGTCCGATTCGTTCCGTATTATTGATTAATCCATGATGGGTATGATTAATCTTAATATTATTCATGTGTTTAACATCATTTAATCCATTGTTCTTCGTCGAATCAAGGTATAATCCTTGATTTCCTTCGAGTTTTTGACTTTTTGGGGGATTTGTTCTTGATTTTGTTTTCCATCCGTTTTTTATGAACCGATTGTTGTAAAATGATGTTTTTAAACATATCCTATGGATTGAATATCCATATTTTGGTTGGGAATTCTATTTTCATGTTTTTGTCGGGTCGATTCGTGTTCTTGGCCGTTTTGGGGGAAACCCTTGAACTTTCATCGTTTTTTACTTGAATTCAGCGGCTTTGGGTCGTACTTTGGAATTCATTTTCATTGTTATTGTTGTAGTTTGTAGTTTATTGTTGTGGGTTGTCGTTCGGAGGAGTCGGCGGGTTCGTAGTCGGTCCGAGTCTCCTCACTTCGGTCGATTCTCCGTGTTTTGATTATTCGAGGCAAGTATCTTGCCCATACATTTCATGTTTCATAGGCATAATTGTGGTAAATGATTTTATGTAAAATCCGGAGGTTTAATGAATGTTAAAAAGTATTGGTATGTTCTCGATAAATGTTGTCTTTCAACGATAACTCGGATGCTTCATGAATAAGTGTGTTTTTGGCCTATGTGTTTTAACTCCGTTGGTTGAAAGACATATGATCACATTTAGTGAATGTAATAAACCATAATCATTTACCGAGGAAGTTGTGATGCTTAATGTTGCTTGGCTTTATAGTTGATTATTGTTGTGTGCTTGTTGTATGTGATGTGCCTCCGGGTAGGATCATTGAATCTTCGGGATACATACTTGATAGTATGGGTCGGGTGTGACTGTAGGGTTATCCATTGGGTCGTGGACCCCGGGTATTGTTATCGTAATTGTGCTTTTGGAAAAATGACTTTTGGGCTGTGTCCCTAAACGTTTTCAAAACTCCCGAGATCGTAAAATGTTTTTACAAGATGCATATCGGGTTTACCCCTATCTTTCGATTTAACCGTTTTGATCAAGTGATTTACCTCGGGAAGTATGTTTATGATTTCTAAGTCTTTGGAGTATGATATATATGGCTTGTCTTCGTACTTTATACTTACACTAGCAAAACGGTGGAGTTTTGCTAACCCCCGAGTATTCGGGGTGTGGATGTTTGTCTTTGCATTCAGGTTTTTGGGAGGATAACACAGGGTCGGCATGAAGGGTGATGAAAGATGATCGACACTACACACGAGGATCCATATGATGTCATTGCTTTAGATGTATTTTATTTCCGCTGTGGTATTTTTTCCCATTGTACGGGAGTATGTTGTATTCGACCCCTGCGTGGGCATGTAATGTGTTTGAGTTGTATGTATTTATTGAAAGACCAAATCGGTCTACTGAGTCATTTTAGCCTTAAATGCATTGTTGAGATGTTCTATGTTGTTACCTGCCTGGTAGATCCTTGAGGAAAGGTTCTACTGCGTGTAATATCCCTGAGAGGATTGGGGGTGTTACATAATTGGTATCGGACCTTAGGTTGTAGAAACCTAGGCTGTCGGGTTTAGTGTTGTCTATTGAGTTTTTGTCTCGTCAGATTTTATCTGACTGAGTCGTGTCGCGACGCGTCGCTGAGTTTGTTGGTCGTGATTAGTATCATGGGGCGATCATCATCTTCGTGCGACATGTGGATGTAAGTCTCCCTCCTTTATGTCGTGCCTCGTGTGGCACGGGTTACTGGTATGATTATGTGTTAAGTGATGGAATCCTTATGCAGATTCTTGGTTTCATGATGCGTTTGTGTGACTCTCATATTTCATTTATATGAGGAGTGTTGTCGCTATTTATGTCCTTTTGACTGTGATATTTGACTGTTTGTTTTCCGGTAAAACACATGTGCTGTCTAGATTTTGAGCGAGTTGATGCGTGTGTTGTGGTGTATGTAAGTGAATATTATTACATGTGAGTTTTTAGGCATTCTAGCCTAATAGATTATCGAAAACCTTGAGTATCTTAGAAAATAAATTTCGAGACGTACCTTTAAAATGAATTATTTTCTCGCGGTACTTTCAAAGTGCTTTCTAGTGCCGCAATATATTTCAAATTATCCCAATTGGGGACCAAAATATTTTGAGATATTTTCAATTATTTAGAAATACTTTGCTTAGACCCGAGGGTCGAATATTTTCGAAAGTTTTTCACTAAAAGAAGAGTGTCCTCATTTTTGTTCAACGCAAGATGGTTTTCAAAGTCTCGACAATGATGTTTGTTCAACTTTTTGTAAAGTGATACTCAAGATCAACTAGTGTTTCCAAATTTTTTTCTTAAAAGGTGGTTTTCGTTTTAAAACATATCTTCTTGTGTGAGGCCCGGGAACGTATGTACGATGTTAGCATTACCGTTAGTGGTGGTGTGAACATGGAGTCGTTCGCCACACAGCTGTTGTATTAGCCCTCTGTGAGAAGTGTAATGTTGGTATTGAATGTTGTCGCTTTGTGATGATTTGTGTGTTAACGCACCCGTGCGAGCTGTTGGAACCTGAGTTTGCATGATTGTTTACATACGTGGTTGTTTCATGATGTTTAGTAACCGTATGCTGGATATCGTTCGGACCGCTGAGGTCGCCGAACGATACCGTCGTTGATGGGGTGTTTGTATGTGTGTTGCTTTACGATAGTAATCGTTGTAAGTGTTGCGTGTTATGATTTCCTGTTGTGCTGAGTGGTTTCTTATTCAGTATGCCGAGGGGCAGAGGTCGTGGTCGTGGCGACCGGGTGCGTGATCGGGATCATGCTGCTGGTGATGATATCGTTGTCGGTGTTGCTACTATCTTACAGCAGGTAGCTACACAGATGACTCGGTTGACTCAGGCAGTTCAGCGCATTACAGATGTGACCCAGAACACTGGTGCGAATCAGTGGCTTTGGGAGGTAATTCGTATGAATCCCCCTCGATTCGCCGGTGTTGCGGATGCGTTGGGCTGGGATGGTTGGCTTTTCCATTTGGGAAAGATATTCGAGGATATCGATTGTCCAGAAGAGCGGAAGGTACCTATTGCGCAGTACCTTCTTGACAAAGATGCCGCTAATTGGTGGGAAGTTGTTAAGCCTCGTGATCGTGATATCACGTGGGCGGAGTTTCAGGCATTTATGGAAGTTGAGTTCTGTCCGAAACCGATTAGAGAGAAAAGGATTCACGAATTTTATTTGGCAGAACCGCAAGATATTTCAGTGTCACAGGCTATCATCGACTATAGCAAACAATTCAGTTATGTGCGAGATCGGGTGAGAATCGAGGAAGAGAAGATATTTCACTTTGACAGACGATGAAGCCATAGATTCGCGTGTATATATGGGGACTCACTTGCACTTCATTGAGGGACTATCAAGATCGAGCCTTAGCCCGTGAACTAGCCTCGTTATCGTCGGAGCGTGTGCCCGAGTCGAAGAAGCAGAAGAAGTCCAATGACTATGTGGACAGTGCAAGAGTTGGTGTTTCTAGTTTGCAGCGTCGTACTCTTTCTGCTGTGAAGCTCCATCGCTCGATGCGCGGGGTTGAGAGTTCCAAGTCGTCTTCTTTGAATCCTGGTAAATCCAGAAGGTGTTTTAACTGCAATGTGTCGGGACATGTTCGTGCACATTGTCCTTCTCCTCCAGTAACGTGTTACAAGTGCGGGCTTGAGGGACACCGGGTTCAGTTTTGCGAGTTGGTCACCGAGCCTTCCGAGGCACGAACTTGAGCACTTATATTAGGACCGACTCGGAGGAGTCCCTGAGGGGCGTGGTCTATCAGTTGTATGTTATGTTATTTCCTTACCCGGTTGTTTCGAATTTCGGAGATTAAGTTCTTTTATTCGAAGTGGATCGTTTTGCATTTATTTTCCATTTTCTCGACTGTGCACGGTGCTTAGTGTTTTATGATTGTTCAGATAATTGACCTGATTGTATTATCTGTTTGATGACGCTTGTCACTTGTTGGTTTTATTATGTTTCTACCGGTGGCGTTGTGTTGGTCGTCATGGAGTGCATTTTCACGCCGTATATTCCTTTTCGTGGCTTGTAACGTTTCGCCGATGGGCGAAAGTTACGCGTTTCTTGTGTATCTCGTTGAGTGCTTCCTGGTGGGATGTTGCTCCTCCCTACTTATTTTAAGTTTCGGGACGAAACTTCTTTTAAGGAGGGTAGTATCTAATATCCGCAATTTCGATTTCCGGTAATTTTTCTTTTTTCGGTGGGAGTCAATTTTGATGACTCGCTTGTGACCGTTTCGTCATTCTGAGAATGATTAATTCTGCACTTTTTGGCATCCGAGTTCGTTTCGGTGTTGTTTTGTTGAGTTCCGTGCTTCTTAGCAACTTTTCCGCATTTGAGTTCGATTCTTGCGAATCTCGTTCGAAACTGCTGTTTCGAGTTTCTTGTAAGTCCGTTTAACTTTGTTAGACGTGTTCGATCACGTATTGTGATTTTCGGGCGTTTTGGGCCATTTTGTAATTTACCCAAAGTTGTGGGTATCCGCATTCGTATTTGTTGTCTTGACCCTTTTCATGGTCGCGTGTGATTAATTGTTGCATGGTATTTCATTTCGGGTCGATGATGTTCTCCGTGAGCATTCGTCGTGTTCGTTCCGTGCGTTTTCAGAAACTGAATCGTCGGGTCATGGCGGCTGGGCACTGGCCGGACGGGTGCGGCAGGCACTGTCGGGAGTGCTGGGTATTAGCCGGGCAGACGCGGCAGGAACCGGCGTAGCGCGCGCTACTACCGGCAGACTGCGCACGCTAGCTTGGCAGGACTAGCGCACGTTAATAGGCCGACCAGCGCACGCTATCGGGTTGGGCAGAGAGGTTCCTAGTGTTCTGGACTCGGGGAGGATCGGCAGGTAGCGCACGCTACTGTCGGTCGTGGCGCGCGCTAACCGTCATGTGTAGCGCACGCTGTCGGTCGACTAGCGAACGTTACCTGGCCGAGCAGTTTAGTCCAGAGGGTTCTGGACAGGTCGGCTAGCGCGCGCTAGCGTCCGCGCAGCGCACGCTATCGGGGTCGGGCAGGCAGGTCCTGGTCGGCAGGTTGGGTCAACAGTGTCGGGCCATGTGGGCCCCGGCCGATGGTCTGGGCGATACTAGCCGATAGCGCACGCTACTGTCGGAAGGCTAGCGCACGCTAGGCCGCGCCAGTATAAATATGACTGAGCAGTCATATTTTCACCCGTTTTTCATTTCTATCTTCTCCTTTCCGCGGCTGGAGGCTTGGTGATCAAGGAGACATGTTGTCAAGCAACTAATCCACGAAGTCCTAGAGCTTATATCATTGATTAATCATCCTATAACATCCTTTGATCCAGCGAATCAATGTTAGATTTCCTAGAACCCTATCTTTGGGAAATTTTGGGGTTTTTGGGTTTTTGTCCGATTCGTTCCGTATTGTTGATTAATCCATGATGGGTATGATTAATCTTAATATTATTCATGTGTTTAACATCATTTAATCCATCGTTCTTCGTCGAATCAAGGTATAATCCTTGATTTCCTTCGAGTTGACTTTTTGGGGGATTTGTTCTTGATTTCGTTTTCCATCCGTTTTTGATGAACCGATTGTTGTAAAATGATGTTTTTAAACATATCCTATGGATTGAATATCCATATTTCGGTTGGGAATTCCATTTTCATGTTTTTGTCGGGTCGATTCGTGTTCTTGGCCGTTTTGGGGGAAACCCTTGAACTTTCGTCGTTTGTTACTTGAATTCAGCGGCTTTGGGTCGTACTTTGGAATTCATTTTCGTTGTTATAGTTGTCGTTCGTAGTTTATTGTTGCGGGTTGTCATTCAGCAGAGTCGGCGGGTTCGTAATTGGTCCGAGTCTCCTCACTTCGGTCGATTCTCCGCGTTGTGATTATTCGAGGCAAGTATCTTGCCCATACATTTCATGTTTCGTAAGCATAATTGTGGTAAATGATTTTATGTAAAATCCGGATGTTTAATGAATGTTAAAAAGTATCGGTATGTTATCGATAAATGTTGTCTTTCAACGATAACTCGGATGCTTCATGAATAAGTGTGTTTTTGGCCTATGTGTTTTAACTCCGTGGGTTGAAAGACTTATGATCACATTTAGTGAATGTAATAAACCATAATCATTTACCGAGGATAACATGTTATGTGTGCTTGTTCGGTGAATATGTGATGGGTGATATTGGTTGTTACTCCTTTGAAAGGAAGTTGTGATGCTTAATGTTGCTTGGCTTGAGAGTTGATTCTTGTTGTGTGTTTGTTTTATGTGATGTGCTTCCGGGTAGGATCGTTGAATCTCCGGGATCCATACTTGCTAGTATGGGTCGGGCGTGACTGTAGGGTTATCCATCGGGTATGTCTTGCGGGGACTCCGAGGTTTGGGGCTTGCTAGCCTGATGTCGGGGATAACTTGTGTGGTTATTGTAATATCCTAGAATTTCACTATGAATTTTTCGCATTATTTTATCTGGGATGTACTGTACAGAGTGGGACCGACACGATATGAGTGGATAATTTTGGAAACCGTGACAGCCGTGCCAGTATGTCTATCGAGGTTATTTTGATTCTAGGATATTACATGCTTGGTGTGTTTTTCTATGTCGGATATACTGTATGAGTATTTGTACAATTGTCGTACTTGGTCGACAGTTGTATTCTAGGCATCGTGCATTAGAAGTATCGTATGAAAATAATATCGGAACGAGCATATGTATTCAGTATGTCGCGTGTACGTATTCAGTATATTGAGATGACAGACAGGAGCAAAATGGCTAAGTATGAAAGCCATTACGTACGTTATATGTTGGAGATTACGTATGCATCTAAGTAATCTTAACGTACGTTAAGCTGCGTACATTACGTACGTTAAGAATGGAATCAGCGGGTCCGAGCTGTGGTCGACAGGTGGGCCCGGTGTCGGCTGCTTTCGGCGTAGGATGTGGACAGGCGAGTCAACCCCGGCATTACATACGCTATGCATGGCATATTACGTACGTAATATGGGTTGATACTGTAGCAAGTCAACCGCTACATTACGTACGCTACGGTGATGGTATTACGTACGTAACGCAAGGTGCAAAATAGTACAGATTACCCTGGATGAAGATTACGTACGCTATGTAGGACATATAGCGTACGTTAAAGGCCTTACGTACGTTAACTTTGGGACTTAACGTACGTAACGAGATGCACAGTTTATAAAATAAGAACGGGACTTTCATTTCCTCACGAAAGGAAACACATTTCCTCCTCCCCAGCTCGTCCCTCTCCACTCTCAAACCCATTTCAGACCCTCATACCCTAGTTAAGACTTTGATAAGGATGATCGGAAGCCTGAAACTTGGAGTTCTTGGAGTTTTGGAAGTGTTTGATTGTGTTATTCATCTTCAAAAGGTATGTTGATGAACTCTACTCCTTGAATTCGGATTTTGATGTTAGTGTTGATGTTCTTCTTCGTATGAAGATGATTATGGTATTGTTGTTACGATTCTTGAGGATATATGAACTATATGTTGAAAGGAAGATGATGATATGTTGGATTTTGTCTTGAAAATGTTGACTATGATTATAGAATCATGTTGTTCTTGGTGATCTTGGTAGTATTGCTTCGATTCTTGATGTTAGGAGGATCGTATGTTGGAGAATATGATGATACATGCCTTGGATTATGGATTAGAGGATGGTTAGATGTTAGAACACACTGAATTACATCGTTTTGTTGGCTTCAAACGTGATTATGGATTAATTCATGTTCTTGAAGAATTCTTGAATGATATATGTCCGTAAATTGGAAGGATTACAATTAATTTTGGTATATGATTATTCATGATGATAGTCGTAATTGTATTCCTATGAATTTGCAAGAACGAGCCATGTTAATCCGAATTTAAGATTGAAGTCGGAATCAAGAATGTTGTAGACGCTGAAAGAACTATTGATTATCGAAGTTCGGCTTGTATTCGTATTGATAAGAGTTGATATGGTTTGATTTCGCATTTATCGAGATACCGTTGAGTTTGATTGGTTGATTATACCGGTTGTTGATTGTTATCGAACGTATTGTTGATTGATTATTGTATTAGGTTGCATTAGGTGATCGTTGATATTAACCGTTGTGCTGCGGTGAGTCGGGGCTGCGGAGCTTGTAGACGGAGACGGCGGGATTGATAGCGGCTTCGTCGAATTGATATCGAGGCAAGTTATGCTTGCTCAGTTCATAATGTTAATAAATGATTTCGTTTTCATTTCATTTATGATTCATATAGCAATGGTACTATGGAATATATGAATTGTCGGAATGGTGGTATGTATGGTATTTTTGGACTAAGATAAATCATAATGTATACGATTTTAAGGATGTCTAGTGGAAATGGGAACGTGAATTATAATTTGGTCTATTGCATGAGAAGTTGGATATCAAGGTTACTTATCGTGTCGATATTGAACTCGGGATGGTGGTTTGGTATTAGTTATGGACTATACTTCATTTTGGATTGTCGGATAAACCATGTATTCGTTCAGGGCGGTTGGTCGTGGAAAGGTTAGCGTCTCCAACTTGAGGTAAATTAATATTGTTAGATTATGATAATCATCATGTTGCATTATTGCATGTGTGTGTTGATATTTCATGTGGTGAGTGTGCACCATCGTTGTTACGTTTTGTAATGTGCTCTTCCTTTGAGCTGTGATCTGTTGGGCCGATGTGTTAGGGGATAAGACCTATATGGGACCTATGTTCCGGGGTATTCCTGTGTGGATACTTTCGTGACCCTTGGTTGCGACCTTGGGGTATTTTGTGATTGCATGAACTGTGTTAGGGGATAAGACCTAAATGGCACCTATGTTCCGGGGTATTCCTGTGAGATGCTTCCGTGACCCTTGGCTGCTGCCTTGGGGTTTATGTATTAATATTATATGCATTGTTGAGCATGATGTGGACTGTTGTCTGATGAAAATACGACATTGTGGTCGTGTCGGTATTTCATGATCGAGTTATTGTTGCTCTTTTGGGAAGTCTTCCGATCCTTGATGGATATGCAATTCTTTGAGATTTGTTGTCATGTTATATCGTGGCATATCTGGAGTCAGATATGTTCTTATCGTTCATGTGTAGGATTTTCGGGACGGGCACGTGTAGCATGTGTTGGTTTTGACCTCATATTGAACCGTGCACACAAGACGTACTTCGTGAGGCTGATTAGGTACGAGACCAGACGAGTATCTGATCAATACCCGTGGTTGGCTTGTACACGGACACATGTCCGGATCGAGCATATCGTGATGTCCATCTTGAGTCTTATTGATTGGTCGTTCACAGTCCATATATAATTGGATCTGTTCGATATTCGGGTTGTCTTTGAAATCCCGTATATATGATTCGTATATGGTTGAAGATTTTATTCTCTCGTGTATCTGTCACCGTTGAACCTTTAATAATCTCATTCGGAGTTACCATATCGATGGTCAACTCATTTGATATCGATCCTTTATTAATCTCGTTTGGGGTTCACCCTGTCATTGGTAATCTCGTTCGTTATTGATCCTTATTGATTCCATTTGGGAGTTATCTCACCGTTGGTATTCGTGGTTATTAATCCTTGATGGATGTTATTGGAGTTTACCGTGTCGTCGGTATTTTTGGTTGTCGATTTCTTATTGCTCTTGTTGGAGTTTACCACATCGTTGGTATTCTCGGTTGTTGGTCCTTATTGATCTTGCTAGAGTTTACTGTGTCGTCAGTATTCTCGGTTGTTGACCCTTTATTGATCTTATTGGAGTTTATCGTACCGTTGGTATTTCTGGATGTCGACTCTTATTGATCTTGTTGGAGTTTACCGTATCATAGGTATTCTCGGCTATTGATTCTTCATTGATCCTTACCGTGTCGTCGGTATTCTCGGTTATTGATTCTTCATTGATCTTGTTGGAGTTTACCGTATCATCGGTATTCTCGGCTATTGATTCTTCATTGATCCTTACCATGTCGTCGGTATTCTCGGTTATTGATTCTTCATTGATCTTGTTGGAGATACCACATCATGGTCTTCTCGTTCATGGCTGATCCTTTGTCGATCTTGTGTGGAAATATCATGTCAGTGATATTTCCGTTGTGATGCATCGATTGTTTATCATTATTGACTGTGTGAGCATTTATGCTTTGTATTGATATCCGGGACTTGCCATTGTTTCGGGACAGTTGATTTGCAGATGTATCGTGTGATATCAGTTCTATCAGTATTGGGTTCCGATTGTGCGACCCAGCCGGCAGAATCGAACTCGACTAGATTATTCAATACTCGAGATATGTTTATGTTTGGAATTCTTGGTAGTGTTTCGGATACAGTACAGGTGATTACTTTTGTATTCGTTCATTACTTAAGGACACGAGGCGTGGGATATGGTAAGATTTGGTTGTTATGGTTTTGAGAGGTTGGTAAGGTTACTTGGTGAGATCATATTGGAATTATTCTTACCTTGTAATTACATTGATATGTATTGTTTTTGTGATGTGATCGTTATCATTGTTGAGTATTATGGCTGACCCCGTCGTGGGCTTTATCTTTTAGGTACTCGGAGTTCGAGCTAGTAGCGGTCGTGAAGGGATGAGCTTTCCGGTGATACTGGCTATGACGTAGTTGTTGGGATTATGTATTCTTTTCTGGTTTTCTAATTCCGCTGCAAATGTAATTAATTGTGTTTTTATCCGCTGCGTGTGTATATTTAAAATGGCTTTCAGTATTCTTTGAACTGTGTTTTTATCCGTTGCGTGTGTGTGTACTTTCAAAGGGCTTTTTGACATTTTTAAACGTTTGCGAAAATGATTTTAGCCTTGTGGGTTCCAGTGTGGGGCCACGGCGTAGAATATTCCCTTCGGTTTTGGGGTGTTACGAGAAGATGGTATCGGAGCTTGGGTTTCGTAAAACCGGGCGTGTGTGTTATGTGGCTCTCTGGTGCGGTAGTAGCGTGACTTTTGAAAATGATTTTCTGACTTTTGAGTCAAACCGATTTTGGAGGTTTCAAAATTTTTGAAATATTTTCAAATTGCTGTATTGCGATGCCAGTGTGTTGTTATTGTGTCGGGGCCTTGTATGGGAGTCGTATGCTGGTATCACGGAAGATCATCGACTTCAGGGACCTGTAAGTATGTTCTTTTAGTTATTTCAATTTTGATGATGATTATTTGAGTATGGTGTCGTGATTTTGAGATATTTCGGGATTGAGATACTGATTATGACAGGTGTTGAGTTTCGAGGACGAAACTAATTTAAGTGGGTGTATATGTAATATCCTAGAATTTCACTATGAATTTTTCGCATTATTTTATCTGGGATGTACTGTACAGAGTGGGACCGACACGATATGAGTGGATAATTTTGGAAACCGTGACAGCCGTGCCAGTATGTCTATCGAGGTTGTTTTGATTCTAGGATATTACATGCTTGGTGTGTTTTTCTATGTCGGATATACTGTATGAGTATTTGTACAATTGTCGTACTTGGTCGACAGTTGTATTCTAGGTATCGTGCATCAGAAGTATCGTATGAAAATAATATCGGAACGAGCATATGTATTCAGTATGTCGCGTGTACGTATTCAGTATATTGAGATGACAGACAGGAGCAAAATGGCTAAGTATGAAAGCCATTACGTACGTTATATGTTGGAGATTACGTACGTAGCTAAGTAATCTTAACGTACGTTAAGCTGCGTACATTACGTACGTTAAGAATGGAATCAGCGGGTCCGAGCTGTGGTCGGCAGGTGGGCCCGGTGTCGGCTACTTTCGGCGTAGGATGTGGACAGGCGAGTCAACCCCGGCATTACGTACGCTATGCATGGCATATTACGTACGTAATATGGGTTGATACTGTAGCAAGTCAACCGCTACATTACGTACGCTACGGTGATGGTATTACGTACGTAACGCAAGGTGCAAAATAGTACAGATTACCCTGGATGACGATTACGTACGCTATGTTGGACATATAGCGTACGTTAAAGGCCTTACGTACGTTAACTTTGGGACTTAACGTACGTAACGAGATGCACAGTTTATAAAATAAGAACGGGACTTTCATTTCCTCACGAAAGGAAACACATTTCCTCCTCCCCAGCTCGTCCCTCTCCACTCTCAAACCCATTTCAGACCCTCATACCCTTGTTAAGACTTTGATAAGGATGACCGGAAGCCTGAAACTTGGAGTTCTTGGAGTTTTGGAAGTGTTTGATTATGTTATTCATCTTCAAAAGCTATGTTGATGAACTCTACTCCTTGAATTCGGATTTTGATGTTAGTGTTGATGTTCTTCTTCGTATGAAGATGATTATGGTATTGTTGTTACGATTCTTGAGGATATATGAACTATATGTTGAAAGGAAGATGATGATATGTTGGATTTTGTCTTGAAAATGTTGACTATGATTATAGAATCATGTTGTTCTTGGTGATCTTGGTAGTATTGCTTCGATTCTTGATGTTAGGAGGATCGTATGTTGGAGAATATGATGATACATGCCTTGGATTATGGATTAGAGGATGGTTAGATGTTAGAACACACTGAATTACATCGTTTTGTTGGCTTCAAACGTGATTATGGATTAATTCATGTTCTTGAAGAATTCTTGAATGATATATGTCCGTAAATTGGAAGGATTACAATTAATTTTGGTATATGATTATTCATGATGATAGTCGTAATTGTATTCCTATGAATTTGCAAGAACGAGCCATGTTAATCCGAATTTAAGATTGAAGTCGGAATCAAGAATGTTGTAGACGCTGAAAGAACTATTGATTATCGAAGTTCGGCTTGTATTCGTATTGATAAGAGTTGATATGGTTTGATTTCGTACGATCGAGATACCGTTGAGTTTGATTGGTTGATTATACCGGTTGTTGATTGTTATCGAACGTATTGTTGATTGATTATTGTATTAGGTTGCATTAGGTGATCGTTGATATTAACCGTTGTGCTGCGGTGAGTCGGGTCATGAGCTTGTAGACGGAGACGGCGGGATTGATAGCGGCTTCGTCGAATTGATATCGAGGCAAGTTATGCTTGCTCAGTTCATAATGTTAATAAATGATTTCGTTTTCATTTCATTTATGATTCATATAGCAATGGTACTATGGAATATATGAATTGTCGGAATGGTGGTATGTATGGTATTTTTGGACTAAGATAAATCATAATGTATACGATTTTAAGGATGTCTAGTGGAAATGGGAACGTGAATTATAATTTGGTCTATTGCATGAGAAGTTGGATATCAAGGTTACTTATCGTGTCGATATTGAACTCGGGATGGTGGTTTGGTATTAGTTATGGACTATACTTCATTTTGGATTGTCGGATAAACCAAGTATTCGTTCAGGGCGGTTGGTCGTGGAAAGGTTAGCGTCTCCAACTTGAGGTAAATTAATATTGTTAGATTATGATAATCACCATGTTGCATTATTGCATGTGTGTGTTGATATTTCATGTGGTGAGTGTGCACCATCGTTGTTACGTTTTGTAATGTGCTCTTCCTTTGAGCTGTGATCTGTTGGGCCGATGTGTTAGGGGATAAGACCTATATGGCACATATGTTCCGGGGTATTCCTGTGTGGATACTTTCGTGACCCTTGGTTGCGACCTTGGGGTATTTTGTGATTGCATGAACTGTGTTAGGGGATAAGACCTAAATGGCACCTATGTTCCGGGGTATTCCTGTGAGATGCTTCCGTGACCCTTGGTTGCTGCCTTGGGGTTTATGTACTAATATTATATGCATTGTTGAGCATGATGTGGACTGTTGTCTGATGAAAATACGACATTGTGGTCGTGTCGGTATTTCATGATCGAGTTACTGTTGCTCTTTTGGGAAGTCTTCTGATCCTTGATAGATATGCAATTCTTTGAGATTTGTTGTCATGTTATATCGTGGCATATCTGGAGTCAGATACGTTCTGATCGTTCATGTGTAGGATTTTCGGGACGGGCACGTGTAGCATGTGTTGGTTTTGACCTCATATTGAACCGTGCACACGAGACGTACTTCGTGAGGCTGATTAGGTACGAGACCAGACGAGTATCTGATCAATACCCGTTGTTGGCTTGTACACGGACACATGTCCGGATCGAGCATATCGTGATGTCCATCTTGAGTTTTATTGATTGGTCGTTCACAGTCCATGTATAATTGGATCTGTTCGATATTCGGGTTGTCTTTGAAATCCCGTATATATGATTCGTATATGGTTGACGATTTTATTCTCTCGTGTATCTGTCACCGTTGAACCTTTAATAATCTCATTCGGAGTTACCATATCGATGGTCAACTCATTTGATATCGATTCTTTATTATTCTCGTTTGGGGTTCACCCTGTCATTGGTAATCTCGTTCGTTATTGATCCTTATTGATTCCATTTGGGAGTTATCTCACCGTTGGTATTCGTGGTTATTAATCCTTGATGGATGTTATTGGAGTTTACCGTGTCGTCGGTATTTTTGGTTGTCGATTCCTTATTGCTCTTGTTGGAGTTTACCACATCGTTGGTATTCTCGGTTGTTGGTCCTTATTGATCTTGCTAGAGTTTACTGTGTCGTGAGTATTCTCGGTTGTTGACCCTTTATTGATCTTATTGGAGTTTATCGTACCGTTGGTATTTCTGGTTGTCGACTCTTATTGATCTTGTTGGAGTTTACCGTATCATCGGTATTCTCGGCTATTGATTCTTCATTGATCCTTACCGTGTCGTCGGTATTCTCGGTTATTGATTCTTCATTGATCTTGTTGGAGTTTACCGTATCATCGGTATTCTCGGCTATTGATTCTTCATTGATCCTTACCGTGTCGTCGGTATTCTCGGTTATTGATTCTTCATTGATCTTGTTGGAGATACCACATCATGGTCTTCGCTCATGGCTGATCCTTTGTCGATCTTGTGTGGAAATATCATGTCGGTGATATTTCCGTTGTGATGCATCGATTGTTTATCATTATTGATCGTGTGAGCATTTATGCTTTGTATTGATATCCGGACTTGCCATTGTTTGGGACGCTTGATTTGCAGATGTATCGTGTGATATCAGTTCTATCGATTGGGTTCCGATTGTGCGACCCAGCCGGCAGAATCGAACTCGACTAGATTATTCAATACTCGAGATATGTTTATGTTTGGAATTCTTGGTAGTGTTTCGGATACAGTACAGGTGATTACTTTTGTATTCGTTCATTACTTAAGGACACGAGGCGTGGGATATGGTAAGATTTGGTTGTTATGGTTGTGAGAGGTTGGTAAGGTTACTTGGTGAGATCATATTGGAATTATTCTTACCTTGTAATTACATTGATATGTATTGTTTTTGTGATGTGATCGTTATCATTGTTGAGTATTATGGTTGACCCCGTCGTGGGCTTTATCTTTTAGGTACTCGGAGTTCGAGCTAGTATCGGTCGTGAAGGGATGAGCTTTCCGGTGATACTGGCTATGACGTAGTTGTTGGGATTATGTATTCTTTTCTGGTTTTCTAATTCCGCTGCAAATGTAACTAATTGTGTTTTTATCCACTGCGTGTGTATATTTAAAATGGCTTTCAGTAATCTTTGAACTGTGTTTTTATCCGCTGCGTGTGTGTGTACTTTCAAAGGGCTTTTTGACATTTTTAAACGTTTGCGAAAATGATTTTAGCCTTGTGGGTTCCAATGTGGGGCCCACGGCGCTGTAATATTCCCGGTCGGTTTTGGGGGTGTTACAGTTATCCATCGGGTATGTCTTGCGGGGACTCCGAGGTTCGTGGCTTGTTAGCGCGATGCCGGGATAACTTATGGTTGTGATTTGGTTACGAATGTACCTGTGCTCGTGGTCACGTGACTGTTGTTACGGTGACATTTGTTTCGGTATGGTTTTCCCTGTGGGTTATTCACTCGGGTATATTCTACGGGAGCATCTGAGGTCCGTGGTTTGCTAGCACGGGATGCGAATAATCTGTGGAAACATGTTGTTATGATATGATCGGGTCTTGAACACCGTGCTTGTGATCCGGATAGTATGATTGGGTCGTGGACCCCGGGTATTGTTATCGTAATTGTGCTTTTGGAAAAATGACTTTTGGGTTGTGTCCCTAAACGTTTTCAAAACTCTCGCGATCGTAAAATGTTTTTACAAGATGCATATCGGGTTTACCCCTATCTTTCGATTTAACCGTTTTGATCAAGTGATTTACCTCGGGAAGTATGTTTATGATTTCTAAGTCTTTGGAGCATGATATATATGGCTTGTCTTCATACTTTATACTTACGCTAGCAAAACGGTGGAGTTTTGCTAACCCCCGAGTATCCGGGGGGTGGATTTCTGTCTTTGCATTAAGGATTTTGGGAGCATAACACAGGGTCGGCATGAAGGGTGATGAAAGATGATCGATACTAATCACACGAGGATCCATATGATGTCATTGGTTTAGTTGTATTTTATTTCCGCTGCAATATTCTTTTCCGTTGTACGGGAGTGTGTTGTATTCGACTCCTGCGTGGGCATGTAATGTGTTTGAGTTGTATGTATTTATTGAAAGACCAAATCGGTCTACTGAGTCATTTTAGCCTTAAAGGTATTGTTGAGATGTTCGATGTTGTTACCAGCCTGGTAGATCATTGAGGAAAGGTTCTACGGCGTGTAATATCCCTGAGCGGATTGGGGGTGTTACAGCTATGCTTTGCACTAGACCAGATATCTATCATGCCGTAGGCATGGGTGCTAGATATCAGTCGAACCAGGACCATGACACTGGATTGCTGTCAAGCACATACTCAAGTACCTGACAATGACTAGGGAGTATATGCTAGTATATACATCAGACAACCTGTGTCCAGAGGGTTATATTGACTCAGATTCTTCATCATAAAAAGAAAAGTCCAAGTCTACTTCAGGTTACGTGTTTAGCCTGGGAGGTGGAGCCATTAGTTGGAGGAGTGTGAATCATAAATACATCTCGGACTCTACCATGGAAGCCGAGTACGTGGCAGCCTTTGAGGCAGCCATGGAGGCTGTATGGCTCAAGTACTTCCTGCAGGACTTAGATGTGATTCCTGATTTTCCAAAGGGTATTACACTTTATTATGATAATAGCGGTGCAGTCGCAAATTCGAGGGAACCACAAGCCCACAAGGCAATTAAATGTATCAACTGCAAGTACCACATCATACGACACTTCGTAAAATAAGGAGACGTAGTTGTAGACAGGGTTGCATCGGAAGATAATCTTGCTGATCCTTTCACGAAAGGCCCACCTTCAAAAGTTTTTGAAAGGGATGTGGAAAGAATGGGATTACGGTGTATGGCATCATTGATTTGAGTATAAGTGGGAGAAAGGAGAGACTATGTAATAGAGTAGTATACTTAAAAGCATGCTTTGAGTATAAGTGGGAGATTGTTAGGGTTGTATACTGCAAAACATACTTTATGCTTGTATTACCTTATTTCCCTATAACTACCTATGAAAATTCTAATTACATTTAATCACATGTATTGTATATTTATTCACGTTAGTGTACGTACTAATGTTGGGAGGACAGAAGAATTCCCTATTACGATTGGGGTGCATCAAGAATCTGCTCTTATTCCTTTTCTCTTTGCCATAGTCATGACGAATTGACAAGAGAAATTCAAAATGACGTTCCGTGGTGTATGATGTTCGCAGATGATATTGTGTTGATTGATGAAATGAAGGTTGGAGTGCAACAGAAATTGGAACTTTGGAGGGATACTTTGGAAGCTCGAGGCTTTAGGCTGAGCAGAAGTAAGACTGAATATATGGAGTGTAGGTTTAGCGAAAACAGTGATAGAGAGGCGGGGATGATCACATTTGATGGGAAAGTTGTTCATGGATCCACTTTCTTTCGGTATCTTGGATCTATTATCCAAAAGGATGGAGAGCTAGATGGTGATGTGGCTCATAGAATAAAGGCAGGGTGGTTGAAGTGGAAGAGTGCCACAGGGGTTTTATGTGATCCTGGCATGCCTCATAGATTAAAGGGTAAATTTTACCGCACGGCAATTAGGCCTGCGCTGTTATATGGCACCGAGTGTTGGGATGTAAAACACACGTTCAAAAGATGAATGTGGCAGAGATGCGTATGCTACGATGGATGTGTGGTCATACAAAAAAGGATCGGCTTAGAAATGAGGTGATTAGAGAGAAGGTAAGAGTTGCGTCTATAGAAGACAAGATGATGGAGAATCGATTACGATGGTTTGGTCATGTGAGAAGACCTATTGATGCCCCAGTGAGGAGGCTAGAAAGTTGGGGAACAAGTAATATTGTGAAAGGTAGAGGAATACCCAAGAAAACTTGGATAAAGATGATTGAAAATGATATGCGGTTTCTTGGAATTGGAGAAAGTATGGCGATGGAGAGGCAAATGTGGCGGGAAAGAATACGGACGGTGGATGGAGTCTGATTCTTTTTTTTTTTCCTACATTCATTCTCTTTTTTCTCTACTTTTTCCCTCTTTTTTCCTTTTATGTTATTTATGTAACGATTATTGACGGTTTCAAAGTTTGATTCATGTTAGCCGACCCCAAATCATTTTGGGACTAAGGCTTAGATGTTGTTGTTGTTATGGTTATTCTAATGAAATGTCTAATTATTTTATATTGTAGATAATATGGTGTGTTGGTGTCACACAAAAGATAACATTATCGGTGACTTATAAAATAATATAATAGTTCACAACCTATATAATTATTAAACAAATTATGTGAAAGGTTATAGTGTATTCTTGATATTAGTTGGTCTTGACTATTAGCATGCACTAGTGTATTTGCATACTTTGAACTGGATCGAAGTGAGATGGTGTCTTCTATACTAACTGTAAGAAGAACGTAAATCTTGAATAATTATTATTTCTTAATTTTAAGTATATAATATTTAATTGTGTATTTATAATATTTATTGCTTTGATTTACCATGGGTGAGAGTCAAAATGATTGACTCAATAAGCTTCGTATCTTGGGCAATAATTATTTATATGACAATTATTATTATAACTAGAAATCGTGTTCCTACTCGTGTGGGATGATGATGTCCCATTCAGGAGCTCGACAATGATTATTATATTAAACCCTGTAGGTGGACTTAATTATGATATAATAATAAGGTTCAAGTGGTACTACTTTTAGATAATATATTTATTAATTAAAGTTGCCAGTAGCTTAAATTAATTAATGGACATTCGATATCGTAAATACGGGACATAATATATTTAAATAAGGAACCCAATTTTGTAAATTGGGACTTGGGTTGTGTTGTGCAGCAATTTATACGCCTCGAAGGCGATCGGCATAATGGACGGATGCCAACCGAAGAAGACAGATGCTGGTCAAGTGCCTAGCGGTCGACGTCCAAGGCGATTTTCTATTGGCACCTGGCGATCGCCTCTAGTATCCGACCGGGGACGACCGTCCCATGCCACGTGTAAATCCAACATCCCTCAAAGTCTGCGAAGACCGAATCTCGGGATGAAGGCCAACGTGCAGATCCACAAAAGGCGCCGCAAGAACAGGCTTTACTCCAGCCCATCAGCAGCTGTCAGTGACAACGACGGCCTCACCTACCGACAGACCTGCCGAAAGGTCCTAGGTGGGACCTCGCAAGACTGCGACGTGAGGCACATGTTGCCTCCTCATTGGTTCGCGCATCTGGATTCCAGCAGCAGCTGCGGACTATAAGGAAACAGTCCCACGTGCTGGGACGAGCCCGCCTTATTTAATGCAGGAATGGCGATCGCCCGTGTGGGATAGGGACATCCCAACAACCCCCTCTCCTATAAATAGGAGACCTCCAGCATTGGCAAAAGAGAGGTTACAACGTAAACACGATTACACACAGTAAACAATACAGAGAACACCTCATCTTTGTAACAAGAACTCACAGAGCTTTAACTCTGGTTCTTCCGGCAATCAACAACACTCAAGAGCTAGATAACTAGGGGCATTACACTCATTGTAATTATACTCTAACATTAATACTCGTACTTCAAAGCAGCACCTATATTAATAATATCTCGCGAGAGCATTCAAGCCCAGGACTAACAACCCCGGTAAATCCTATGTCATTTATTTCCTTCGTACGTGCTCTCGAATTTTGTTTGTTACTCACCCGTAGCCATATCCAGCAAAAGATTACGTATAATATTTTGGGTAACAACAATTGGCGCTAGAAGGAGGGCAACCTCCGACTGTTTCGAAGAACACTCACTGTTCTCCGGAATATATACTTGAAGAAACACTCACTGTTCTTCAAAGAAAAACCTTCAAGATAATGACGTCTGCCACAACCTCGAAAAGAGCCACCCTACGATCCGCCAAACGCCTTATTCCGGCCCAGGCCGAGTCCCAACCTGGGGCGGGAGGCGACCGCGGCAACGCTAGACTCTCACTCCCGCCCCCGAGGGATGGCCCCAGCCTCTCACTCGATCAATTTCAAACGGCGGAACAGATCTAGGAGGCCATGGACATCCTGAGGGAGCGATGGAGAGCATGCAACACGCCCATCATTACTCCATCAGCCATCCACCGTGCGGGCAAGCAAAAGCTCAAGGGGTTATATGTCGAGAAATCGTCAGAAAGCCCCGAGCCGCAGGAAAAAGCGCTCGTAAGGCGGGAATTCTTCAGCCGCCTAGGGAGTGATCCCTCATGGCGACCTAGGCATTCAGGCCCCAGCCGTGATACGTCGGAGTCCTAATCCGTCACCAGGAGTTCGGCGTACCCAACTCCCAGAAGACAGGCCGGCCGTCTGGCTCCCACTCGCCCAAGAATTGAGCTCGGCAACATAGACATCGTCGCCAACCTTGGGGCCAGGAGATCGGTACATGATCGTCTCACCTCCCGCTCCGAGAGCCAGACTGCGAGCAGTCAGGCTACGGCGATGGCCGCAATGCAGCGCCAGCTCGACGAAATTAAGATGCTCATAGAAACTGGGGCAGGCGCCAAGAGATCGATCATCGGACCAAGTGAGCCGCTCGTGGTCCAGATCAAGCTTGCCCCCGTGCAACCGAAGATCGCTCCTCCTCAAACACCTCTATATGAGGGGAGATCGGACCCTGAGACCCACTTGAGCAAGTTCCGGATCTACATGACCGGATGCAGGGCATCGGACGTGATGAAGTGCCGAATGTTCCCATTAACATTGGGCGATCTTGCCCATAGGTGGTACATCTCATTGCCACCGCGCTCAATCAACTATTTTGAGAAGCTGGCGAACGACTTCACGTCGTATTTCGCCGCCAAGGTCGCTTTACCAGAAGGTCCCCACCGCATGATGAAGATCATACAGGGGAAGGACGAGCCCGACGAAGATTATATCGACCAGGTAGATGAAATAGTCCTCACCGGCGAGCCCATTAGCGATGAGCTCGCCCTCTACTCGGTCCTGGGGGGATTCTATGGCCATTCACCCATGTTCAGGCACCTCACGAAGGACATCCCCCCAAACTACGCGATCTTCCGCGTCAAGGCCGCCGACTTTCTGGCCAGGCAGAGGATGCTCACCCTTCACTTAGGCGAGGGATCCACCGGAGAAGGGAAGGCGCCATCTCCCATCCCGAAAAATGCGGTCGACAAGCCCAGAAAGGTGGTCGCAAAGCCGCCTGGTGAGTTCAAGGTCTTCGAGGATGTGGAAGTTCACCTCCTCCGCAACCTCAATCTGTCTCCGGCCCATATCTTCAACGCCATCAAGGGGCGTGAATGGCTTAGCAAGCCAAAGTCGATAAGGGACAACGGTCATCTCGACCATAGTAAATTTTGTGCCTATCACAAAAGTCCCGGCCACAACACTAGCTAATGCCGCGACCTCCTCAGACAACTCTGGAGGTTGTTCGAGGAAGGCAAGCTAGACAATTTGGTGACCAAGCTAGAACCCCGGGCAGAAAGGACCAGGGGATGCGATCGTCGACAAAATGACGACCATCTCCCTCCCAATACAGTCGCTAGGATCGAGTAAAATGAGCCGGAGTACACAGACGAGTCGATCCCTCCGATCAACCCCGGCGGCCGGATCAATATGCTTGAGTCGGGAGGTGGAAACCTCGGAGGTCTTTCCCCGGTTTCCACCATATCAAAGAGAAAGCGGAAGGCCGAGCTGAGGGCGTTCGCCGGAGTCCATGTCGTGGTGCCCCCAGAGCCAACCATCTCCAGAGACGCCTCATCTCCTTCTCCAAAAAGTATAGGGAGGGAGTGCAGTGCCCCAAAGAGGATGCATTGGTGATCTCTGCATGTATCCTTAGGAAAATGGTCGAACACGTGCTCGTTGACAATGGGAGCTTTTGCAACATCATATTCAAATCTGCTCTGGACCATCTCGGCAACCTGACCAAGTTCATCAAGCCATTCGATACCGTGCTTCAAGGGTTCGGTGACAACACGGTCCAAGCCTATGGAAGGATCAAGCTCTCTGTCGAGCTAATATGCTGTTACGATCCCAAGGTTAAGATCACTAGGAACATCAATTTTGTAATGATAGATAGGCCCAGCATCTATAATGGGTTCCTAGGTCGCCCCTTTCTAGAAACCTTTAAGGCAGTTGCCTCTTCTTTCTTTTATTGTATCAAGTTCCCCACTACCGATGGGACAGTCGGTACTGTAAAAGGAGACCATCTAATTGCAAAGAAATGTTTGAATTAATCCTGTGTCGTAACTTCCCCTTTAAACGTTTCCCATACTATTTGTAACATTGAGACGATCGACATTCAACCAATGGAGATCGACAAGCCAATCACCTCATACCAGCCCGACTTAGAGGACGACATCTCGCATCAATTGTCGGACGACATCAAGCCAAGGATCGGTTTCGAGCCAAGCCTCGATGTTGATCCAAGGATCGAGTCTGGCGATCGTTCCAAACGAGAAGCGACCATCCCCATTGAAGAGTTGGAAAGTATAACAATCGATCCGGATTGCCCGGAGTGGGAAGTGCAGATCGGCTCAAGCGTCGGTCCCGAGTTAAAAGACGATCTAATCATCTTACTACGAAAGAACATCGGAGTCTTTGCCTGGTCGCATCAAGATATGGTCGGCATCAGTCCTGAACACGCTTGCCACTATCTAAAGATCGACCCGGCAAGGAAGCCTGTTCGCCAGAAACGTAGGAAATTCGGTCCTGAGAAGTATGCTGCACTCGATGTAGAAGTCAAAAACTTACTCGACAACAAAATGATCAGAGTAGATACCGACGAGCCACAGTGGGTAGCCAACGTGGTGCTCGTCAAAAAGGCGAGCAACTCCTGGAGGTTATGCATCGATTTCACCGACCTCAATGCGGCGTGTCCGAAAGACCACTTTCCAATGCCTCATATTGATCACTTGGTCGATAGCATGATAGGTTGCGAAATGATGTCGTTTATGGATGCCTTCGACGGGTACCATCAGATCCCAATGGCAGAGAAAGACGTAAAAAAAATGTCATTCCACACGGAAAAAGACGTGTACTTTTGGGTCCGAATGCCGTCTGGTCTGAAAAATGCGGGGGTGACCTACCAACGACTAGTCAACAGGATGTTCGCCGATCAGATCGGCAAGACCATGGAGGTTTACATTGATGACATCGTGGTCAAGAGCCTCAAAAAGGAAGATCACCTCAAAGACCTTGCCGAGTCGTTCGCCATCCTCGAGAAATTCAACATGAAACTGAACCCCAAGAAATGCAACTTCGGGGTAAGCTCCGAAAAGTTCCTGGGGCACATCGTGAGCCAAAAGGGGGATCGAAGTGAACCCCACCAAGATCAAGGCGATCCTCGACATGCAGGAGCCACGGAATGTCAAGCAGGTGCAACGCCTCACGGGTTGTCTAGCAGCCCTTAACCGTTTCATTTCTTAGCTCGGAGACAAAAGCAAGTCATTCTTCGTCACCATAAAGAATAAAAAATTTGCATGGACGAAGGAAAGTCAAATGGCATTCGCCAAAATCAAGGAGTATCGGTCTAATCACCAAATTTTGGCGAAACCAATCCCCGGCGAAAAGCTATTCCTCTATCTGGCAGCCTCGGAGGTCGCACTGAGCGCTGTATTAGTGCGAGCAGAGGGGCAAGACCACTTGCCGATCTACTTTGCCAGTCAAGTGCTTCATGACGCGGAAATGCGTTACACACCTCTGGAGAAGCTCGCCTACGCACTAGTCATGAGTGTTCGCAAGCTGAGGGCCTACTTCTTCAAACACCAAGTGGAGGTTCTGACGACACTCTCTCTAAGGCAAGTTCTGCAATGTCCAGACACCAACGGGCGACTCCTCAAGTGGTCAATGGAGATCGCCCAATATGGTGTCACGTACGCTCCTCGCACGGCGATCAAAGGCCAAGCTCTGGCAGATTTCGTGGTGGAATTAACATTCCTGCCCAGTCCGACCCAAGTCGGCCGTCCTCCCTGGAAATTGTACATAGATGGCTCGGCGACCAGCTCGCGAGCAGGGGCAAGGATTGTCCTCATCAGCCATGATGGCCAAAGTTTTACAAATGCTGTGCGTTTCGGGTTCCGTGCGACCAACAATGATGACGAGTATGAAGCCTTGGTAGGTGGGCTCGATCTAGCACTCGCCATGGACGTTCGCCGCCTCCACATATTCATGGACTCCCTCTTGGTTGTGAACCAAGTCAAGGGGGAATATGAGGCGCGCGGCGAACAGATGATCAAATATCAAGAATTGGTCGCCGAAATGAGCACAAAGTTTGAAGAAGTGCTGATCGAACAAGTCCCGAGAGAGCATAACTCCTAGGCCGATGCCCTGTCCAAACTCGCATCGTCAGATGGGGCGGCAGACTTCTCTAACATCCAAATCATGGAGTCAGCAAAATCGGCGATCGACAGAAGCCTGTTCACCCCAATTGCCATCGCCGAAGAGAACTGGTTGACTCCGTTCGTTAAGTACTTGAAGGACGGAATGGTCCCCACAGATCGGATCAAAGCTCGCCAGCTTCAGCTCCGAGCAACCAGATACACCCTATTGGACGACTGGCTTTACAAGCGAGCT
The DNA here is from genome assembly GCA_033398695.1 of Orobanche coerulescens. Classification (NCBI taxonomy): domain Eukaryota; kingdom Viridiplantae; phylum Streptophyta; class Magnoliopsida; order Lamiales; family Orobanchaceae; genus Orobanche; species Orobanche coerulescens. Next base: position 114,256,474 of record CM065815.1, on the reverse strand, counting down.
TTCAGCCTTCCTCTCCTCAAATGCATTACGCCGGAGGCGGGCCGACTTGTTTTAGCCAAAATCCATGACGGGATCTGTGGAAATCACGCTGGAGGGCGAGCTCTCATCCACAAGACGACCAGGCAAGGCTTTTTCTGGCCTACCCTACAAAAAGACGTGATCGCCTATGCCCGATCTTGTCATAGGTGTCAAGTAATGGGCCCGAACATCAAGCTCTCCCCTGAGCAGCTCAATTCTATGTACAGTCCGTGGCCGTTCCCCCAATGGGGCATCGACCTCATTGGTCCTTTGCCGACGGAGCCACGGGGATGTAAATTCGCCATCGTCGGGGTCGATTATTTCACGAAATGGGCAGAGGCTGAGCCACTCAACAAGATCGGCCAAGAACAAGTGATCAAGTTCATTTGGAAGAACATCATATGCCGATTCGGTCTACCTCAGGCTATCATCTCCGACAATGGAAAGCAGTTCGACGGTTTGGAATTTATGCAATTTTGCGAGAAATGGGGAATTAAAAAGCTGTTCTCGGCCCCTTACCACCCTCAAACAAACGGGCAGGTAGAGGCTGTAAACAAGATTCTCAAACACACGATCAAAGCAAGACTCGAATCCAAACAAGGATGATGGGCGAGCGAGCTCCCGGATGTTTTGTGGTCCTACGGAACGACGACCCAAAATTCAACCGGCGGAACCCCATTTGCCCTCGCCTTCGAAACAAAAGCAGTGATCCCTTCGGAGATTGCCATCCTCAGCCACCGAACTGCACAACAAATGACGACAGACAATGATGTAGCTCAGCGGATCGACTTGGATATGCTCGAGGAACGACGACTGACCTCGGAAATGAAAAACACAATCCACAAAAGGAAATCCGAGAAATTCTTCAATTTGAAGGTCAAGGAAAGGCGATTCCAAGTGGGCGACCTAGTCCTCAAAAAGGTCCAGGCTCACAGAGGAGTATTTGGCCCAAATTGGGAGGGCCCCTTCAGGATATCCAAATGGCTGACCAAAGGAGCCTACGAACTCCAACATCTAGACGGCACTCCGGACCAATATCCCTGGAACGCCGTTCATTTGATGAAATACTATCAATAAAAACTTTGTATTCAGTTATCCAATGTACAAAGAGCTTAATGAGATTTTCCGATCCCCTCTAAATGATTTGCCTCGACAAAACAAACAAACAAAAAAGAGGACGACTCGCTCTCCCTCCAAGAGTTCGTCATCTAACATGATGGACCTAGGCAAGCGATCGCCCCCCTAGCACAACGTATACCATCGAGGATCGTCATCTAATATGGCGATCCGAGGTAGAAAAGTGCAGCCATGGTTCTGGAGGTCGATGGAACCGATAGCCCGTCCAATGCAAGGTTCCTTTGGGCAGATATCGCCCGCCCTTTCGTTTAAATACAAGGTGGGCGCAGCCGAAGGACCCTCCAAAACAGATCAGTAGACACACTCGCCAGCCCTCAGATCCATCATCTAACATGGTGGACCTGGACAATGCGACTCGTCCCTCCCCCCGTCACAACGTATGCCCTCTTAGGTCCGTCCTCTAACATGTCGGTCCCAGGCAGAAAGTGCTAACAAGCCACGGTAGCGAAGTCGATTTATCCGACGGCGCCCCGTTCAAGGACTCCTCCAGGCAGAGACCGTCCGCCCCATCGTTACATTACGAGGCAAAACGTAGCCTACGAAGGACCCTCACAATTAAGTGAGTCGCGAGAATTTAACCATCAGATAGAATGTCGCTCGCGCACAAGACATAGTCGTGGAGGTCAGTTCCATCGAACCCCACGACTGTGCGAAGTCTTTCCAGGCCGGGACGTTCGGCCTCCCTCGAGGAATCAACAAAATTGAAGATCGCAAGAACCAAACTAAAGATAGCTCGCTAAACGAATTATTTTCGTTCCCTTACTTTCACCAAGTAAACAAAAACAAGGGGCAGAGCGGAGCCATACATACGATCAGGAGGACGGAACCACATACGATTGGCTTTGTTCAAATACACAAATGACGATTGGTTTTGTTCAGAAATTTACAAGCGAGAATTTAAGTATACCAATACACTCAGAGCTATACATATAACGACAGCTCCTCAAACACTTGTGTGAAGTCAAATGCGAAAGATTCAGACAGACGATCGTACAAGCAAGGAATCAGATGCAATTATTTATTTCATTTCATTCGGAATACTTGTACAAGCGCCCGAGGGCAAAAGTGCCCGAAGGCAAAACACAACGAAACTGAAAAATTACAAGTGAAAACAAAATGAAAGCGGACTAACTCAGGCTTCCCCCATGTGGCCTTCGCCACCGGCCGCTGGATCGGTCCGGCCTTCGCCACCGGTTGCTGGATCGACGTGCGCTTCCTCACCGGCATCCGGGTGAATGAGGTTGTCCGGCGACGGATACCAGCTAAGGTCGATTCTGAGGTCGGAGAGGTCAAGGATCGGCACAAAAAAAGTCGACTGCAGAGGATGCTCAAGCACATAGGCTTTGAAGTTATCAATCAAAGGGTCGACCTCGAGCCCTCCCTTCTTGGCAGCGCGGATGGCGTCAGCGTAAGCCATGTAATAGGCAAATTCGCTGACATACTCCACGTTGAGGAAGGGATCGACCTCGGTCGCCTTCAACTTCTCCTTCAGCCCCGCGATCGTTTGATCCGCACCCTGGAGCTCGGCAACCTTAGCGGCCAACTCTCCCTTTGAAGACTCAGCTCGCCATTTAACCGGTCCACCAACGCCTTCAGCTCAGTCGCCTCCTTCTGCGAGGCCGCGTGCAACCGACGGGCTTCCGTCATTTGATTACGCATCCGGTCGGTCGCCGCCCGATCCTGGTCGAGATCCTGTTTCGCCCGCTTGGCCATCTCCACGTACTCCTTGTCCATTGCCGCAATCCTGTCGGCAAACTCGGCGTTCCGATTCCGAGCAGCCTCGAGGTCCAAATGGAGACGGGCAGTAGAGGGCCTCGCCTCATAATCCTTTACGGCCTCAGCGGCCATCGTCGCCACTTGAAGGGTCAGAGGAAGAGTCACCTGCATTGCATCTCCGGACCGCCAGCGCGCGATCGCATCCAGATCAGTCGTCCAAACCTTCGGCAGGGCGGCGATAGCCCGAGAGACGTAGTGAGGGACGTCGCTAGGCTCGCGGGGAGATCTGCTCACGAGGAAGCCCAACACCATCGGCGAACAGTTCGGGTCGGCAAGACGGACCCTGCACCAAGAACAAAGGAGTTAGTATGTCCCCTACACAAGTGATGTAACTCAGCAGAGCAACCAAACTTACCTTTCGACCTTCTCAGGGTCGCGGCCGAAGAAAGGCTTGCCCCGCGGGGTCTGGGCATCATCGGTCGCCATGGCCTGTAGGAAGGCTGGTGAGGGCGTAGGCCCCTCCGCCATTAGAACTGCAGAAAGTGGAGGCAAGGCGACCGGTGGCACCACTGCGGGCGCCTCAGCAGCAACAGATGGCAAGGGCTCTTCCGGCCTCCGCCTCTAGCGGTTCTGCTGGAGCTTCTCCTCCTCCTGAGTTTTCGGCTCGATGACGATCGGACCCATGAGAGGTCTCGCCTCTGGGATAGGACGGGTCATCGCCGTAGGGGCACGGCTCGTTTCTTCCCTTGGTGGAGACGATTCATGATACCAGGGTTCGACATGGCAATTTCTCTCGGTGGCTCGGAGTAGCGGGGGAAGTAGATATCTATCAAATAAGACAATCAACCTGGTTAGTCGTCTTCGTCAATCAAAGGCGATCGTCAAGCAAAAAGGAGATCGTAAACATTTGTACCTGGGACCCTTAAGTGGTGGGGAAAGCGAAACAACCAAGCGCCCAACCAATGAGCTTCAAAACCCTTACTCGGATTCCTCTCTCGGAATCCGGTGGGGATATCCAACTCATCCTCGGGTTTGTCGCTCGCGGCCGATTTCCACGCTCCGCCGACCCAACGCCACTTTTCAGGTCGCCCTGGACCTTGTTCGGCACCCCAAGAACCACCCGGCCCAAGCGACCCTGGATGTGGTAGCCGCCAACAAAACCCTTCTGCGCCGTCAGCTTAAAGAGATAGTTCATCTCTAGCGTAGAAGAAAGACGGAACAGCCAGTGACCGCCAAATAGAGTGAAAGTGCTGATGATCTACAACCAGGCGTTCGGCATCAGTTGGAGCGGCGCCACATTCCAAGCGGTCAACAGATACGACACGGCGAACGACAGTGGGAACCGCAATCCGGCCCCATGAATAACTCGTTAACGGCGACCATACCCTCGGGAGGTTGGTCGGCACGCTCATTCTAGGCAGGCACATACAGTGAAACGTCAGAGGGGACATGAAACTCCACCCTCCAATGAGTCAAATCCTTCTTAGTCGCTGAACTCTTAATCTGGCCAAGGATCCACGGGGAGTGGCCCGCACCCCAAAACGACGTCCTCTTTACGGGTTCATGGGCGTGGGCGACCGAATATGCGCGAGAATCGAACTTAGGGCGTGGTCCGGCAAGTCTCTCCATAAGCTCGACAAATTCCAGAAAGGCTTGGCCGAACACACTGTTCTGCTCCCAGTACAGTCTTATTGCCTCCTCCTCGTCGGCCAGCGAGCGCTTCTGCTCCGCCGCCGCCGACTTCGCCGCGTCAGCCTCGTTGAAGAGTTCTTAAACCTCTATGGGTTCAATCCCAGCGCGGATGGCCTCGACGGCCGTCTACACGTGAAAATCCACAGAGGTATCATCCCGAGCTATCGAAGTCGCGGCGACGGAAGTGCTACCCGCCTCATACACGGTTGATCCTCCTCCGGACATATTCAAAGAGAAAGGAGGGAGAAAATTTTTTGTTCTTACCTACAGACGGAGTCGAACGTCGATCGGCACACAAAGCTTCAAGAAAATTCGGCTATGTCTTCTTCTCAGGCGAAAACGCATAATGATATAACCCCAGAAGCCCTAGCCCCTTTTATAGGCGAGAGTAGGGACTTCTAGGCAAATAAATGGAATCTCGAGGGCTGAAGTGCAACCATCGGATAAGTCGCATTTAATGCCACCCTCGAAATCCGCGTGTGTGTCATTTCGAGGGCACATGCCCCAGTGACAAAACTATCGGACTCCCCCAACGGGAGCGCGACACGTGCCCCAGTGACATTTCAAAGCCCTCTTCCACTTCCCGCACTTTTCAGCATCCGGGGAGGTCGCCCAAATTCGAAATCAGTTCGTTCGGGAGACGATCGTCTGCTTCATAAGTGGATGAGTTGCTCGTCTAATGCAAGCGATCGCCAGCAGAGCCACCTCACCCCACGTCTTCAACATCGGAGCGAGCTCGGGGGCAATTGTTGTGTGGCGATTTATACGCCTCGAAGGCGATCGGCATAATGGTCGGATGCCAATCGAAGAAGACAGATGCTGGTCAAGTACCTAGCGGTCGACATCCAAGGCGATCGTCTATTGGCACCTGGCGATCGCCTCTAGTATCCGACCGGGGATGACCGTCCCATGCCATGTGTAAATTCAACATCCATCAAAGTCTGCGAAGACCGAATCTCGGGATGAAGGCCCATGTGCAGATCCGCAAAAGGCGCCGCAAGAATAGGCTTTACTCCAGCCCATCAGCAGCTGTTAGTGACAAGGACGGCCTCACCTACCGACAGACCCGCCGAAAGGTCCTAGGTGGGACCTCCCAAGACTGCGACGTGAGGCACATGTCACCTCCTCATTGGTTCGCGCATCTGGCTGCCAGTAGCACCTGCGGACTTTAAGGAGACAGTCCCACGTGTTGGGACGACCGCCCGCCTTATTTAATGCAGGAACGGCGATTGCCCGTGTGGGACAGGGACATCCCAACAACCTCCTCTCCTATAAATAGGAGACCTCATGCATTGACAAAAGAGAGGTTACAACGTAAACACGATTACACACAGTAAACAATACAGAGAACACCTCATCTTTATAACAAGAACTCACAGAGCTTTAACTCTGGTTCTTCCGGCAATCAACAGCACTCAAGAGCTAGATAACTAGGGGCATTACACTGATTGTAATTGTACTCTAACATTAATACTCGTACTTCAAAGCAGCACCCGTATTAATAATATCTCGCGAGAGCATTCAAGCCCGGGACTAACAACCCCGGCAAATCCTGTGTCATTTTTTTTCCTTCATATATGCTCTCGCATTTTGTTTGTTACTCACCCGTAGCCATATCCAGCAAACGATTACGTATAATACTTTGGGTAACAATAGGTTGGAAGTGCAATATTAATTCATTACTGGACTGAATTGATATTAGTGAACTCAACCATATTAGGAAAGAGATTAATATGAAAAGTTGGGTTGCACTAGGAGTCCTAACTCTAATCCTCCTTAAGATCCCTAGAGTAGTCCAAAAGCCTATAAATAGGGACAATATGGGGTTCGGCCGAAATAATTACTTCATATAAAAGAAATTTTTATTTTTATTCCTAGTGTTAATCATAGCCAACACAGAACCCATATGCTCCAAAACAAATAATCATGAATCAATTGTAACACAAATGTCACATACAAGTTTCAATAAAACATGTATAATCAATGACATAATGAATGTATAAACATAAAAGCGAATCGAGTCCTTACATAGGTTATACGAACCTTTGAGTTCTTGCGATACTAGTCTTCACTGACAACGACTCTATGAAAGAATGACTCATACAGTCGTCCAACTATCACGACTCACATAACCCGACTGCCTAGATTGTCATAACCTGATAGCCCCACTACTACCGCGTCGGTAGAGCCACATGTTGGCCACTAAGTATACTGGATACAGCTTGGGAAGTGTTTTAAACAACAAGATGTGCGGTTTTTAAATCTGAGTGCGTAGGGGAGGTCTTTAATATAGTTAGTTGCTGAGGATACAACAACTCGGTGTGCAGTGTATACTTAAATAATCACAATGAATAAAACAATAAATGCAGAAGGTAAATAACACAATATTTAAAGTGGTTCGAGGTAAACCCCTCTACATCCACTAGTCCTCCACACAGGAGTAAAAAGTTTATTATAATTATTGCGTACACAACTACGTAATTATAACAACACCTAATCAATATATCGTTCACACGGATTGATATAAAGATCGTAGCTTTCAACCGTTCACACAGATTGGTTTGAGCTAACACTTGACTGGCTTCTTCACACACAGTTCTGAAGCTTCGTCTTCTTCAATGCAAGTCCGTCACACACATTTCGGGAGTATCAAGGATTCCTCAGTCCACACAGGGCTGATATGAGTTTGTTCAAAGATAGAACAGGGTTTGAACAATAGCTATGACTTTCTGGGCTTTAAGCTGATAATGTGTTGTTCAAGGTTTGAGCACTGTATATCTCTTCTATCAGAATAGCAGAAAGCTTAGGGAGATATGTTTTGCTCTGAATATTTCTTGTAAGCTTTGTTCGTTTGTAAGTCGTGAATATTCTGTATATTTTCTGTGGATTTTCTGTAGATCTTGATCTTCAAACTCTGGAGACATATATAGCCTCTTAAATATATCCATTTGAAATATATCCATTGAGCAAGATTCTGCGACAACTTGATATTTAACTGAGATCCGGATATTGCGGGATTTGAAGATCTTCTTATGACTTACAGTATTTAAATACTTTATCCTTTAGTATTTAAATACTTCTTTATCAAACGGGACTTGACCTCTAGCGAATACTGAAGATTCCTTCTTGTCCTATTTGAGGGCTGTATGGAAGGATTGCTGTATTGATATTTCAAGACAGCTTCCGTACTGTAGCTTTGCGGGACTCTTTGCTGTACGATAGATTTACTGTATGGTTGGGACTGCGAGAAGTCTTCGATATAGGTTTATACTTGATCAGCTTTTCGATACAGCTATTGGCGGTATTCAGGATTGTTGGAATATTTATTCCACACATTATTTAATTTGTGTTTTGATGATTAAAGTTGCTAAACAAACAAAACAACATTAAGGCGAAGCAAAACGATGAAGCAGACGAAGACGCAAAAAGTTGCAATCTGGACTGCTTTAGCGCACGCAAGTTATCATACGTTAGCGCACGCTAATCGGAAGTCAACTGCATTCCAGACAAGTTTCGAAGTAAGCTGAAGTGAAGTCAGCTGTTGAGATAGCGCACGCTACACGTTATCATTAACGCACGCTATCGAAGTCTTGTTACCGTTGTGAAGGAATTCAAACACAGAATAACGTATGCAATGAAGTCAGCATTAGCGCACGCTACAGAGTATGAATAGCACACGCGAAGAAGTTTGAATCAAGTCAATCAGAACGTTGGGAAAAGCAGGTCAAAGTCAGCATATCAAACGTATACTTTGACAATCCATGCAACGGATATATTGGATTAGCGCACGCTACAAAGTGTTATTAACGCACGCTAATACAATAAGGTTACGTACGTAAGGCAGAAGGCATAATGTATGCTAAAGAAGAAACGAAGCTACTGGACTGAAACTGTGAACAGTCTAGCGCACGCTACAGGCACGCTAAGATATTAGCGCACACTACCAGAGGAAGGCTAGCGCACGCTAGCAAGTCAAAACAGCCAGCAACGGCTAGTTTATGTGAAATGCCTATAAATACCATCCCTATGGTATTGTTTGAGTACAACAACTTCAAGCAAACGAGATATTCATCTGAGAATCATATACTTACATTGTTGTTGTAATATTGAGCTTATTTTGCTAGTTTGAGTGTTTATACATTCAACATTATACAGGAGAGGTAAAAGAAAAGATACGATTGGATTCGGTGTTATTAGGATCAAGTATCCGGCATTGTTAGAATCCCAATCGATATCTAAGTGAGGTTTATCTAGTACCCATAGAAAGCTAGAGTGGTTGATTCATTATCCAATAGAAAAGGGAAAACTGTTTTACTCGGACTGATAGAAGATGAGCTTGTAACGGTAATCCCTCGACCGATAGAAGAGAGGCGTAGAGGTTTTGATCTTAATCCTAAAGAAAAAGATACATCGAGAGAGGACGTAGGCTTCGTTAACAGCCAAACCTCTATAAATATTTGTGTGATTTATTTCCGTAATTTATTTATGCTTCCGCACAAAACGGCGCAAATATCCGATAATATACCAACAATTGGTATCGGATCCGTACTCCAATATGCGGCTTAACATCCGAGGAGAAGATCCAAAATGGCATTTCAAATGGCTCCAGTCGAAGGCCTTGCTCTCAACCGACCACCATTTTTTGATGGATCAAATTTCATGACTTGGAAGAAGAAAATGTCTATTTTCATCCGAGCTTTCGATATCGAATTATGGAAGGTGATTTGCCTTGGTTCCAAAATTCCGACGAACTCAAACGGAACTCTCAAAACCTTTGAAGAGTATGACGATGCGGATTGGAAAAACAACCATTATAATTGCAAAGCCACGCAATTATTATATTGTGCTTTAAATCCGGAAGAAATCAACCAGATATCATCGTGTGATAGTGCCAAAGAAATCTGGAAAATGCTTGAGGTAACACACGAAGGTACGTCTCAAGTCAAAGAGACGAAGATAAACATGCTCCTTCACGATTATGAATTATTCCAAATGAAGGACGACGAATCTATCTTGATTATGCTCGAACGATTCTCTGTCATCACCAATGGATTAGCATGTTTCGGAAAACCACTCTCGAGTAGTGAGAAAGTAAAGAAAATTCTCCGATCACTACCTCGAGAATGGGACGGTACGGTTACGGCAATAATGGAATCAAAAGATTTAAATACTCTCGATTTTAGTGCTCTCGTTGGTTCTCTTATCAACTACGAGATTGTTCTAAAAACTCGGAATGCCAAACCGAAACTGAAGGAGAGGTCGATAGCCTTCAAGGCTAAAGTGCCGAGAAAGAAAGAAGAAATTCCGGTGGACGACAGCGACGAAGAAATGGCATATTATGCCAAGAATATTAATAAGTTCCAACACTTATTAAACCGGAGAAAGAAGGACATCCAAGCAGGCGAATCGAAGAAACCCGACAACACACATCGATTATGTGGTAAACTGTGCCACTTTGCCAAGAAGCTGTCGAGTAAAGCAAAAGGAGGTTTTAATCGCAACATGGAGCGACGAAGATCCCGATGAAGATTTTCTTGACCAAAATAATCTCGCGCTCATGGCGGAGTTCATTCGACGATAGCGGCGTCGAAAGTCAAGTAAGTAACTCCTACGAACTCTTTGAAGCATTCGAATTATTACATACGGACTATCAAAATGCCTTAAATGAAATTAAATCCCTCAAGTCTAAATATAAAACTTTGGAAGTTGAAAATTCCAAAATACTTGAAAAAGGGAAATTTGTTGAAATCGATCATTCGAAATGCATTGAAAACGAGAATATTTTGAAAAATGATCTTTTAAAAGTTCAAGATGAACTAAAAATTTTGACAAAGAAATTCTCGTGCGGCAATGATAAATTTGAACAAATATTATGTGTTCAAAAATATACTCTAAATAAAGAGGGGTTAGGATTCAAACCACGTTCGAAAAACGAATCCGTCCATTTCAAAATACCCCGATGCGAACAATGTTTGAAAATCGGGCATCACATTTCAAATTGCAAAAGCCCAAGACGGACGATAAAAATTAAAAATATTTGGGTTCCTAAAGGAACAAACATTTCAAATATCGTTTACGTTTCAAAAGAAAAACCAACTATAGGTTGGATCCCCAAAAATAAATTTTAACAAATGATATTTTACAAAGGGGGAGAAGGAATATTTTTGAGAGAGAGATAATATTATCAGGGGGAGCTTATACCCTTATTAATGCATAAATTTGTATCATGCATATTTATATTTCATTTGATATACTCTATATTTTTATACTTTTTGATGAAGACAAAAAGGGGGAGAAGTAGATGAATTGAGATAATGAGAAAAATCGAAGAAGTCGAAAAGAAAAGAAAAGCATACAAATAGGGGGAGTTGAAAATTGAAAAACGACGGAGTCGAAAAATAAAGGAGATGTCGAAAAGAAAAGAGAATTGGAGAAACTAACGAAACGATCGAAGCCGAAAACTTTGATTCGTATATATATACATATATTTTATTTTTTTACAGGTTTTATCCAATTCAAGAGTTGTTTTGTAATCATCAAAAAGGGGGAGATTGTTGGAATATTTATTCCACACATTATTTAATTTGTGTTTTGATGATTAAAGTTGCTAAACAAACAAAACAACATTAAGGCGAAGCAAAACGACGAAGCAGGTGAAGACGCAAAAAGTTGCAATCTGGACTGCTTTTGCGCACGCAAGTTATCATACGTTAGCGCACGCTAACGGGAAGTCAACTGCATTCCAGCCAAGTTTCGAAGTAAGCTGAAGTGAAGTCAGCTGTTGAGATAGCGCACGCTACACGTTATCATTAACGCACGCTATCGAAGTCTTGTTACCGTTGTGAAGGAATTCAAACACAGAATAACGTATGCAATGAAGTCAGCATTAGCGCACGCTACAAAGTATGAATAGCACACGCTAAGAAGTTTGAATCAAGTCAATCAGAACGTTGGGAAAAGCAGGTCAAAGTCAGCATATCAAATGGATACTTTGACAATCCATGCAACGGATATATTGTATTAGCGCACGCTACAAAGTGTTATTAACGCACGCTAATACAAGAAGGTTACGTACGTAAGGCAGAAGGCATAACGTATGCTAAAGAAGAAACGAATCTACTGGACTGAAACTGGGAACAGTCTAGCGCACGCTACAGGCACGCTAAGATATTAGCGCACGCTACCAGAGGAAGGCTAGCGCACGCTAGCAAGTCAAAACAGCCAGCAACGACTAGTTTATGTGAAATGCCTATAAATACCATCCCTATGGTATTGTTTGAGTACAACAACTTCAAGCAAACGAGATATTCATCTGAGAATCATATATTTACATTGTGTACGCTACGCGTAGAGGATTACATATGTTAAAGCGAGAAGGTTACGTACATAACGAAGGGTATCAGATCGCATATGAATTTCAGCGCGTAGGGCCATGCATGATCCAGATATTTGGCATTTCAAGACAGTCAAGTCAATGGGCATTATGTACGTAATGCTTATGCTATAACGTACATAATACAGGTGAGTTTATGTATGCCTTTTTCTGGCAACATACGTAATGCATGGTTCATTTTGAGGCAGTAACTTCTGGGAGGACGTAGCATACGCTACGTAGTGAGGATAGCGTATGTAAAATGGTTTAAGATACGTTATGCATAGGGGTTAGCGGCCATAATGAACTGTGCAGATTATAAAGACATGCTTCACTTTTCATTTTCTCACGACCCATTTTCGATTTCTCTCCCTAGAAATCATCCCCGTGCATTCCTTAGTGATTTCCAACACCTTCCAACTTGTTTTGGAGCTTCCTAACTTGGATTGGAGCTTAGGAGCTTGAAGATTGGAGTGTTTCTTGAAGGGTGTGAGGTTGTTCTTCACTCTCAAGAGGTATGTTGGCAAATGTTGTGTTTAACTCGAGATTATGATGATGTTGTGGTTGATTACCTCGTGTAGTTGTTGATTATTGGAGGATAGTATGATTCTTAATAGTTTTTATGAACTTATGATGAAGAACATGATGATTATGACTTGAGGTTGATTGTGTTCTTGATGTTTAAGAATACTTGGAGATTATAATCATGTTTAGGAAGAGTTATGTTAAGATTGTTAGATGATTAACATAGCTTTGAGATGATTATTGTTGTTGGTTGTGTTCTTGAGAGATTATTATAACCATTTTAGTAAGGGGTTATGATGAATTAGGAGATTATTATCATAATCTTGAAATGGTTAATTTAATCTTGTTGATTAATCCGAAATTCTTGACGAATTGGTGATTGATATTGGTAGAAACATCATGTTTGTTGTGTTGATGATGTTCTTGAGGTATTGATAATGATATTGGTGATATTATCATTTTAAGATGATTAATTTGATGTTGTTCTTGATAATCGTTGTTGAATTGTTTTTCAAAAGTGTTAAGAACATTATGATCATGTTAATTGATCATTGAGTTGATTGGAGGATGTTAGAATTCATAGTCGAGGACTATGATATTCGTTTGTGTGGTTTGATCGATTCGCGATTGAACCAAGGTTATCTATTGTGTTGTTTTCGATTGTTGCTGTGTTATTGAATGAATTGTATTTCATTCAAGATTGTTCGAGTGCTTGTTATTGTCAGAGGATGCTGTTCGTCGTTCGTTGGATGATTTCATCGCCTTCGATTTGAGGCAAGTTTTATACTTGTACTAGTCAATGAGATTAATGTTATCATATATGTGTATGAATGTGTTGTATCATTTCGAGACGTAGTCTCTTCATGAATTTCGTTGATATCAAGGAATTGTTCGATACAATCCCATTCGACAAATATGCCATATGTTATTGTGGTTCGTTAATGGCCGGTTCAAGGTATTGAGATACTTGTTGTTAATGTTGTTATCGATAGCTGGTTCGCGGTATCGATATATCGATTGTTGTTTTTGACTGATGTTCCATTGAGATATTGTTGTGATCGTTGTTATTGATATCAATGTTTTTCTATTAATGTTGTATTCTCCGATTGAAGGTATTGGCATATCCGATTATCATCTCTATCTCCGATGGCCGATTAAAGGCGCCGAGGCATATGTTATCGTTGTTTTTATCGATTATCCGTTCTAAGGTAATCGAGGTATTGAATTGGGACCATCGAGGATAATTCCCATCCGTTGAGTTGTTGTTACCGATTGGTCGTTCTAAGGCAATGAAGCTATTGAATTGGGACTGTCGAGGATAGTTCCCATCCGCCGGGTCGTTGTTATCGATTGGTCGTTCTAAGACAATTGAGGTATTGAATCGGGACTGTTGAGGATAGTTCCCATCCATTGAGTCATTGTTATCGGTTGGCCATTCTAATGCAATCGAGGTATTTGAATTAGGACGACTGAGGACGGTGCCCATCCGTGAATTATTGTTGTCGTGTTAGCCGACTCAAGGCAACACACTATCATTCTTGTGAATTTGGTAATCTTGTGATCGTTGCCGTTTGTGATTAATTGTGTTTTTGAGGCTAGTCTCGGCTAGTGCTCGATGGGTAAGTTTGGGACTTGAACCTTCGCGGTTGGTTTCCCAACACCTACAGTTCAGTAAGTCATGGTCACTGGGTGATCTCATTATGGGTATGTGTGGGGCTTGAACCTTCGCGGTTGGTTTCCCAGCACTTGCAATTCAGCTAGTCACGATCATTGGATGACCTCATTGTGATACAGTTTCGTGTTGTGTGGCTTCGGCCCGTCATTGTGATACAGCTTCATGTTGTGTGGCCTCGGCCCCTCATTGTGATACAGCTTTGTCCTGTATGGCTTCGTCCCATCATTGTGATATAGCTTCGTGCTGTGTGGCTTCGGCCCCTCATTGTGATATAGCTTCGTGCTGTGTGGCTTCGGCCCCTCATGTGATACAGCTTTAGGCTGTTTGGATTCAGGCCATTGTGATGATTTGCAGCTTCGGCTGAGTGGTTTCAGGCTATTGTGATATTTTGCAGCTTCGGCTAAGGTATTTTAGGCCATATGTGATGTATTGGTGTTTCCGTTGGAGCCTTCGGGCATTGTGATTTGTATCTATTTCAACTTTCGTTTGGTTTACCTTCGGGTAATTGGTTGTTGTGTTCTATATTGATGATTCGCCATTGGACGCTTGTGTTCTAACCTGTTGAACAGGTATTGATCGTATGCCATGGGCATAGTATTTCACGAATGCTCGGTTCTTACCTTGGTTTTTGAGCATCTCGTATTTGTAATATCCGCAATTTTCGATTTTCGGTAAATTTCTTTTTTCGGTCGGAGTCCGTTTTTACGACTCGCTCATGTCCATTTCGTCATTCTGGGAATGATTAATTCTACACTTTTTGACATCCGAGTTCGTTTCGGTGTAGTTTCGTTGAGTTCCGTGCTTTTTAGCGACTTTTCCGCGCTTGAGTCCGATTCTTGCGACTCTCGTTCGAAACTGCTGTTTCGAGTTTCCTGTAAGTCCGTTTAACTTTGTTAGACGTGTTGTGAACTTCTGTTTGGTTATTCGATCACGTATCGTGATTTCCGGGCGTTTTGGGCCATTTTGTAATTTCTTGAAAGTTACGGGTATCCGTATCTGTAATTGTCGTCTCGACCCATTTCTTGGTCGCGTATGATTAATTATGGTATTATGTTTTCATTTCGGGTCGTTGATGTCGTCCGCGAACTTTTCGTCGTGTTCGTTCCGTGCGTTTTCGGAAATCGGGTCGTCGAGCCCTGGCGGTTGCGGGGCCCAGCCGGACGGTAGCGGGGCTGGCCGGACGATTGCGGGCACCGGCCGGACGGTGCGCAGAACCGGCGTAGCGCGCTTCTGGCCGGAAAGGCTGCGCGCTAACCGGCAGTGTAGCACACGCTAGGATGGCCTAACGCGCTTGGCCGGGCACAGCGATGGAGTCACTGGGGTTCTGAATCGGTCATGCTCGGCGAGTAGCGCACGCTCTTGTCGGGCCAGCTGCGTACGCTACGGCCGGCAGTAGCGCACGCCATGGCGGAAGAAGGCTGCGCCTTCTGGCCGAGTCGGTAGGGCGGTGAGGCTCTTGGATCGCGGCACAGGCCGATAGCGCCGCTAGCTCGGCGACTGGCGCGCTAGTCCGGCCCGAGATAAATGTGGCTGAGCAGTCACATTTCACTTCGTTTTTCACTTCCTTCCTTCTCCGTCCGCGGGTGGCGATTCATGGGTCACGAAGCCATGTTGTTTAACAACAAATCCATGAAGTCCTTGAGTTCATAACATCAATCAATCGTCCGTTATCATCCTTTGATCCAGCGAATCAAGGTAATCTTCCTTAGAACCCTAATTTCGTGAATTTGGGGATTTTTGCATTTTCGTCCGATTCGTTCCGTGTTGTTGATTAATTCATGATGGGTATGATTAATCTTGGTAGTATTCTTGTGTTTAACACCATTTAATCCATTGTTCTTCGTCGAATCGAAGTATATTTCTTGATTTCCTTCGAATTGACTTTTTGGGGGATTTGTCCCCGATCTCGTTTTTCATCCGTTTTCGATGGATTGATTATGGTTAAATGATGTTGTTAAACATATTCTATGGATTGTATATCCATATTTCAACTTGGAATTCCGTTTTCGTGATTTGACGGAACGAATCGTGTTCTTGGCCGTTTTGGGGGAAATCCGTGAACTTTCGTCATTCGTTCTTTGAATTCAACGGCTTTGAGTCGTGTTATGGAATTTATTTTCGTTGTTATTGTTTTCGTTCGTAGTTCATTGTCGTGGATTGTCGTTCGGTGGAGCCGGCGGGTTCGTAGTCGGTTCGGGCCAACCTACTTCGGTCGATTCTCCGCGTTGTTCTTATTCGAGGCAAGTACCTTGCCCATACTTTTCTTATTTTGTGGATATGATGATCGGTGATCGTCTTGGTGTGTTTGTTTGGTTGTTTGAAATGAAGTTTCAAAGGATTTCGGTTCGGCCTCGTTAAAGGCTTTCTTTCAAAATGCGTGTGTGTTTTGTGAACGGCGTGTTTTGGGAATTGATTATGATTTGGTTATTTTGAACGTTGAAGGATTTGATGATGATACTCCTATTGTTTAAAGTTATGGAATCGTGTATTCCGTATTTAATCTTGTTATTGTGTTTTGAAGAGTTTGATAATGGTGTCGAGTTAATGGCCATCTCTAGTGAGTATTCTTAATGAGCTTACATTCTTAGCATGTTAGTATTGCATGAGTAACGTGTGTGTGTGTATGCTCACTACGGGTTAGATCCGACGGGGTCTCGGTAGGGGTCCACGGAGGTGTGGATCGACGAGCTTTGCTTTTAACCACTACGGGTTAGATCCGACGGGGTCTCGGTAGGGGTCCACGGAGGTGTGGATCGACGGTTAATTGTGGTGAATTTTACAAATGTGATTTGATATTGGCATTTCCGGAAATGAGTGCTTTTGAACGGTTTTCATGATTGCATGCATTGACTAAGTGTGTAAGAGGTAAGTTGTTCGTTTGGCCTACTTGGCTAGGATGGCTCTAGAGTATTTTGTTGTTTATGTTTTAAATCCTTTATTTGTGGATTTTGATGTTGGAAGACGAACCTTGTTATCGTTCTTGTGTACTGTGAGTTGATGAGATTTGGGGCTAAAATCCCAACGGTTTTGTAAAGATCATTTTACGGATTTGGGGCTAAAATCCCAACGATTTGGTAAAAGTTGTTTTTTTTCGGAAAGTAAACCTTTGGGGCGGTGACCCCTCTCGTCTTTTGGATTTTGAAAAGTAGGATTTGATAATCCTAAATTGTTTTCTATTAAAACTCTCGATGGCATTCTAAACTGTTTTATAAATTACTTCCATTGATTTATGATATTCCGATTTTGAAATGTTTTCTCAAACCCTTGCATCGGGAAGTACTTTTCGTTTCGTTTGGATCTTTGAGGATCCTTGGTTATCGTTATTCGTGGAATGTGAATTGTATGGCTCGTATTTGCACTTTGTTCTTGCACTAGCAAAACAGTGGAGTTTTGCTAACCCCCGAGTATTCGGGGGGTGGATGTCTGTTTTTGCATTCAGGTTTTGGAGCATAACACAGGGTCGGCACGAAGGATGATGAAAGATGATCGATACTAATCACATGAGGAACCGTACTTTGTTTATTGGTTCAGTTGTACTCTATTTTTCCGCTGCTATATTTTCCGTTATGCGGGTGTGGTTATGTATTTGACCTGCGTGGGCATGAATTGTATTTGAGTTGTATGTATTTATTGAAAGACCAAATCGGTCTCTCGAGTCGTTTAGCCTTAAAGGCATGGTTGAGTTGTTATATGTCGTTACCAGCCTGGTAGATCCTTGAGGAAAGGTTCTACGGCGTGTAATATCCCTGAGCGGATTGGGGGTGTTACATAAATGGTATCAGAGCTTAGGTTGAGGAAACCTAGGCTGTCGGGTCAAGTCGTGTTGTTTGAGTCTTGTTTCGTCGGATTTTATCTGACTGAGTCGTGTCGCGACGCGTCGTTTGAGTTTGTTGGTCGTGATTAGTATCGTGGGGCAATCATCATCTTCGTGCGACCTGTGGAAGTAAGTCTCCCTTCTTTGTGTTGTGCCTCGTGTGACACGAGCTATTTTTATGATTATTTGTTAAGTGGTGGAATCCTTATGTGAATTTTGATTTCACGATATGTATTTAGTCGACTCTCGTATTTGATTTATACGAGGAGTGTCGTCGCTTGTAATGTCTTTTTATTGTTGTTTTTGTCCGTTGTTGATGATTTTCGAATCGATTTGCACGTTTTACAAGTTTTGTTGTGGAAGCTTTGTGCTTATACGCGTTCGAGTTGTTCACTAGCCAGTGCGGGAGGGTCTTTAGAGGCCTCGAATGGGGTCAGTGGTTTTGTTCTGAATATGGTATTTTATCGTTTATTTCTGTTTAAAGACATATTGTCTTGATTTTAAACGTTTTGATGCGTGTACTAGGAGTTGTTTTAGTAAACGTCGATATGTGTGAGTTTTGGGCATTCTGGACTATTGGATTTTTGAAAACCTTGAGTATCTTAGAAAAACAAATTTCGAGACATACTTTTCAAATGAGTTATTTTCTTGTGGTACATCCTAGATGCCACAATATATTTCAAAATTTTTCTACCTCGAGGACCAAAATGTTTTGAGATATTTCAACACTTTTATTTAGACCCGAGGGTCGAATATTTTGAAAGTTTTCACTAAGAGAAAGTGTCCTCATTTTTATCAAATGGGAAATGGTTCTCCAATGTCTCGATAACTATGTTTCAAGTTTGTACTTTTTGAAAGGTGATACTCAAGATCAACCGGTGTTCTTCTAAATTATTTTCAAAATGAGGTTTTCGTTTTTAAAACCTATCCATTCCCGTTTGTGGGCTGGGTATGTATGATGTTTGCATTGTCATTTTGATGTTTGCTCCCGAGTATGACCGAATTGGCGGTGTGAGCGTTGAGTCATTTTCCACACATTTGTTGTGTTAGCCCCTATGAGAGGCGGGGTGTTGGTGTTGAATATTATCGCCTCGTAGTGATTCCTGCGTTGTCGCGCATGTGCGAGCTGTTAGAGCTTGGTTTGGTATGACCGTGTGCATCGGTGATGGTTCCGTTATGCGTCGGTTGTTTAATGTCTTGTTACCTTGCTCCCATTTTTGTGAATTTCGTGGACGAGGTCGGAGGTAATGCCCGTACTATTTTTACTTCTGTATTTTCTCTTTCCCCAGTCTATCGATTGCTCATGTTCGTTGACACTTTATGAACTTGTTCTGTATTTCGGTTTCATCATTCGAACGAGCTGTGATCTTCTTGTGGGCCGATCTGGTTATCGATGTGACTGTTTTTTCGAGTTCGGTTCGATTCTTGTGAACCTTGTTCGGGAGTAACATCATTTGGTTCTACTAGTCCTTTTATTCGAAGGGATCGGATTTTGAACTTCTGTATATCCTACTTTGTCGACTCATTTATGTTCGCTGACATTTCTGAGCTTGTCCTGCCCTTGTTTTTGTTTATCGAACGAGTGTGGTATCATTTCGGAATAACTCGTTTGTCGTTGTGACTTTTCAATCGCTATTCCCTTTCCTGTGGATCTTATGGGAATGCATGTCTTGTAGTTCTCACCAGATCATCCTGGGAGTTGTTGTTTGAACTTTATTGTTCTTCGTGATTCGAACATGATTCTTCGATTTTTGTTGTCTCGATCGTTGTGGTTTGATCATTTGATTGTTCGGTTTTATTGACCCCGTTCCGTGATTGGTGAACATTCAGGCTCCTTCGTAATTCCCTTCAGTTCGGGAAATTAGTTTCGTTTTCGATCTTCCAGCCCTTAGGCGGTGGGATTCCATGTTTGTTCAGCGGTTGGCTCGCGTTTTGATTGATGTACCGTTGGGTTGGTCAATCATATTGATTTTCGTTCGTTGTGTTTTGTGATTGTCGGATAATTGACTTGGCTATATTATCCGTTTGATGACGCTTGTCATTTGTTGGTTTTATTATATCCCTAACAGCGATGTTGTGTTGGTCGCCGTGGAGCGTGTTTTCACGCCGTATATTCCTTTGCGTTGTTTGTAACATTTCGCTGTTGGGCGTTAGTTACGCGTTTCTTGCGTATCTCGTTGAGTTTTCCTGGCGGGATATTGCTTCTCCCTACTTGTTTTAAGTTTCGGGACGAAACTTCTTTTAAGGAGGGTAGAATGTAATATCCGCAATTTTCGATTTTCGGTAAATTTCTTTTTTCGGTCGGAGTCCGTTTTGACGACTCGCTCATGTCCGTTTCATCATTCTGGGAATGATTAATTCTACACTTTTTGACATCCGAGTTCGTTTCGGTGTCGTTTCGTTGAGTTCCGTGCTTTTTAGCGACTTTTCCGCGCTTGAGTCCGATTCTTGCGAATCTCGTTCGAAACTGCTGTTTCGAGTTTCCTGTAAGTCCGTTTAACTTTGTTAGACGTGTTGTCAACTTCTGTTTGGTTATTCGATCACGTATCGTGATTTCCGGGCGTTTTGGGCCATTTTGTAATTTCTTGAAAGTTACGGGTATCCGTATCTGTAATTATCGTCTCGACACATTTCTTGGTCGCGTATGATTAATTATGGTATTATATTTTCATTTCGGGTCGTTGATGTCGTCCGCGAACTTTTAAATCGTGTTCGTTAGTGCGTTTTGAAATCGGGTCGTCGAGCCACAGCGGTTGCGGGGATCGCCGGACAGTAGCGGGGCGCCGGACGATTGCGGGCACCGGCGGACGGTGCGCGAGAACCGGCGTAAGCGCACGCTTCTGGCCGGAAGGCTGCGCGCGCTAACCGAGTGTAGTGCACGCTTCGGATGGCCTAACGCACGCTAGCGGGCACAGGCGGTGGAGTCACAGGGGTTCGGAATCGGTCATGCTCGGCGAGTAGCGCACGCTCTTGTCGGATCTTTGCGTGCGCTACGGCCGGCGGCTAGCGCACGCCATGGCCGGAAAAGGCTGCGCCGCCTTCTGTCCAGTCGGTAGGGCGGTGAGGCTCTGGATCGCGGCACAGGCCGATAGCGCCACGCTAGCTCGGCGACTAGCGCGCTAGTCGGCCCGATATAAATGTGGTGGCGATCACATTTCACTTCGCTTTTCACTTCCTTCCTTCTCGTCGCGGGTGGCGATTCATGGGTCACGAAGCCATGTTGTTTAACAACAAATCCATGAAGTCCTTGAGTTCATAACATCAATCAATCGTCCGTTATCATCCTTTGATCCAGCGAATCAAGGTAATCTTCCTTAGAACCCTAATTTAGTGAATTTGGGGATTTTTGCATTTTCGTCCGATTCGTTCCGTGTTGTTGATTAATTCATGATGGGTATGATTAATCTTGGTAGTATTCTTGTGTTTAACATCATTTAATCCATTGTTCTTCGTCGAATCGAAGTATATTTCTTGATTTCCTTCGAATTGACTTTTTGGGTGATTTGTCCCCGATCTCGTTTTTCATCCGTTTTCGATGGATTGATTATGGTTAAATGATGTTGTTAAACATATTCTATGGATTGTATATCCATATTTCAACTTGGAATTCCGTTTTCGTGATTTGACGGAACGAATCGTGTTCTTGGCCGTTTTGGGGGAAATCCGTGAACTTTCGTCATTCGTTCTTTGAATTCAACGGCTTTGAGTCGTGTTAAGGAATTCATTTTCGTTGTTATTGTTTTCGTTCGTAGTTCATTGTCGTGGATTGTCGTTCGGTGGAGCTGGCGGGTTCGTAGTCGGTTCGGGCCAACCTACTTCGGTCGATTCTCCGCGTTGTTCTTATTGGAGGCAAGTACCTTGCCCATACTTTTCTTATTTTGTGGATATGATGATCGGTGATCGTCTTGGTGTGTTTGTTTGGTTGTTTGAAATGAAGTTTCAAAGGATTTCGGTTCGGCCTCGTTAAAGGCTTTCTTTCAAAATGCGTGTGTGTTTTGTGAACGGCGTGTTTTGGGAATTGATTATGATTTGGTTATTTTGAACGTTGAAGGATTTGATGATGATACTCCTATTGTTTAAAGTTATGGAATCGTGTATTCCGTATTTAATCTTGTTATTGTGTTTTGAAGAGTTTGATAATGGTGTCGAGTTAATGGCCATCTCTAGTGAGTATTCTTAATGAGCTTACATTCTCAGCATGTTAGTATTGCATGAGTAACGTGTGTGTGTGTATGCTCACTACGGGTTAGATCCGACGGGGTATCGGTAGGGGTCCACGGAGGTGTGGATCGACGAGCTTTGCTTTTAACCACTACGGGTTAGATCCGACGGGGTCTCGGTAGGGGTCCACGGAGGTGTGGATCGACGGTTAATTGTGGTGAATTTTACAAATGTGATTTGATATTGGCATTTCCGGAAATGAGTGCTTTTGAACGGTTTTCATGATTGCATGCATTGACTAAGTGTGTAAGAGGTAAGTTGTTCGTTTGGCCTACTTGGCTAGGATGGCTCTAGAGTATTTTGTTGTTTATGTTTTAAATCCTTTATTTGTGGATTTTGATGTTGGAAGACGAACCTTGTTATCGTTCTTGTGTACTGTGAGTTGATGAGATTTGGGGCTAAAATCCCAACGGTTTTGTAAAGATCATTTTACGGATTTGGGGCTAAAATCCCAACGATTTGGTAAAAGTTGTTTTTTTTTGGAAAGTAAACCTTTGGGGCGGTGACCCCTCTCGTCTTTTGGATTTTGAAAAGTAGGATTTGATAATCCTAAATTGTTTTCTATTAAAACTCTCGATGGCATTCTAAACCGTTTTATAAATTACTTCCATTGATTTATGATATTCCGATTTTGAAATGTTTTCTCAAACCCTTGCCTCGGGAAGTACTTTTCGTTTCGTTTGGATCTTTGAGGATCCTTGGTTATCGTTATTCGTGGAATGTGAATTTTATGGCTCGTATTTGCACTTTGTTCTTGCACTAGCAAAACAGTGGAGTTTTGCTAACCCCCGAGTATTCGGGGGGTGGATGTCTGTTTTGCATTCGGGTTTTGGAGCATAACACGAGTCGGCCACGAAGGATGATGAAAGATGATCGATAGTAATCACATGAGGAATCGTACTTTGTTTATTGGTTCGATTGTACTCTATTTTTCATTGCTATATTTTCCGTTATGCGGGTGTGGTTATGTTGACCTGCGTGGGCATGAATTGTATTTGAGTTGTATGTATTTATTGAAAGACCAAATCGGTCTCGAGTCGTTTTAGCCTTAAAGGCATGGTTGAGTTGTTATATGTCGTTACCGGCTGGTAGATCCTTGAGGAAAGGTTCTACGGCGTGTAATATCCCTGAGCGGATTGGGGGTGTTACCTAAATGGTATCAGAGCTTAGGTTGAGGAAAACCTAGGCTGTCGGGTCAAGTCGTGTTGTTTGAGTCTTGTTTTGTCGGATTTTATCCGATCGAGTCGTGTCGCGACGCGTCGTTTGAGTTTGTTGGTCGTGATTAGTATCGTGGGGCGATCATCATCTTCGTGCGACCTGTGGAAGTAAGTCTCCCTTCTTTGTGTTGTGCCTCGTGTGACACGAGCTATTTTTTATGATTATTTGTTAAGTGGTGGAATCCTTATGTGAATTTTGATTTCACGATATGTATTTAGTCGACTCTCGTATTTGATTTATACGAGGAGTGTCGTCGCTTGTAATGTCTTTTTATTGTTGTTTTTGTCCGTTGTTGATGATTTTCGAATCGATATGCACGTTTTACAAGTTTTGTTGTGGAAGCTTTGTGCTTATACGCGTTCAACTTGTTCACTAGCCAGTGCGGGAGGGTCTTTAGAGGCCTCGAATGGGGTCAGTGGTTTTGTTCTGAATATGGTATTTTATCGTTTATTTCCGTTTAAAGACATATTGTCTTGATTTTAAACGTTTTGATGCGTGTACTAGGAGATGTTTTAGTAAACGTCGATATGTGTGAGTTTTGGGCATTCTGGACTATTGGATTTTTGAAAACCTTGAGTATCTTAGAAAAACAAATTTCGAGACATACTTTTCAAATGAGTTATTTTCTTGTGGTACATCCTAGATGCCACAATATATTTCAAAAAATTTCTACCTCGAGGACCAAAATGTTTTGAGATATTTCAACACTTTTATTTAGACCCGAGGGTCGAATATTTTGAAAGTTTTCACTAAGAGAAAGTGTCCTCATTTTTATCAAATGGGAAATGGTTCTCCAATGTCTCGATAACGATGTTTCAAGTTTGTACTTTTTGAAAGGTGATACTCAAGATCAACCGGTGTTCTTCTAAATTATTTTCAAAATGAGGTTTTCGTTTTTAAAACCTATCCATTCCGTTTGTGAAATTTGGTATGTATGATGTTTGCATTGTCATTTTGATGTTTGCTCCCGAGTATGACCGAATTGGCGGTGTGAGCGTTGAGTCATTTTCCACACATTTGTTGTGTTAGCCCCTGTGAGAGGCGGGGTGTTGGTGTTGAATATTATCGCCTCGTAGTGATTCCTGCGTTGTCGCGCATGTGCGAGCTGTTAGAGCTTGGTTTGGTATGACCGTGTGCATCGGTGATGGTTCCGTTATGCGTCGGTTGTTTAATGTCTTGTTACCCTGCTCCCATTTTTGTGAATTTCGTGGACGAGGTCGGAGGTAATGCCCGTACTATTTTGACTTCTGTATTTTCTCTTTCCCCAGTCTATCGATTCGCTCATGTTCGTTGACACTTTATGAACTTGTTCTGTATTTCGGTTTCATCGTTCGAGCAGTGTGATCTTGTTGTGGGCGATCAGTTATCGATGTGACTTTTTTTTCGAGTTCGGTTCGATTCTTGTGAACCTTGTTCGGGAGTAACATCATTTGGTTCTACTAGTCCTTTTATTCGAAGGGATCGGATTTTGAACTTCTGTATATCCTACTTTGTCGACTCATTTATGTTCGCTGACATTTCTGAGCTTGTCCTGCCCTTGTTTTTGTTTATCGAACGAGTGTGGTATCATTTCGGAATAACTCGTTTGTCGTTGTGACTTTTCAATCGCTATTCTCTTTCCTGTGGATCTTATGGGAATGCATGTCTTGTAGTTCTCACCAGATCATCCTGGGAGTTGTTGTTTGAACTTTATTGTTCTTCGTGATTCGAACATGATTCTTCGATTTTTGTTGTCTCGATCGTTGTGGTTTGATCGTTTGATTGTTCGGTTTTATTGACCCCGTTCCGTGATTGGTGAACATTCAGGCTCCTTCGTAATTCCCTTCAGTTCGGGAAATTAGTTTCGTTTTCGATCTTCCAGCCCTTAGGCGGTGGGATTCCGTGTTTGTTCAGCGGTTGGCTCGCGTTTTGATTGATGTACCGTTGGGTTGGTCAATCATATTGATTTTCGTTCGTTGTGTTTTGTGATTGTCGGATAATTGACTTGGCTATATTATCCGTTTGATGACGCTTGTCATTTGTTGGTTTTATTATATCCCTAACAGCGACGTTGTGTTGGTCACCGTGGAGCGTGTTTTCACGCCGTATATTCCTTTGCGTTGTTTGTAACATTTCTCCGTTGGGCGTTAGTTACGCGTTTCTTGCGTATCTCGTTGTGTTTTCCTGGCGGGATATTGCTTCTCCCTACTTGTTTTAAGTTTCGGGACGAAACTTCTTTTAAGGAGGGTAGAATGTAATATCCGCAATTTTCGATTTTCGGTAAATTTCTTTTTTCGGTCGGAGTCCGTTTTGACGACTCGCTCATGTCCGTTTCGTCATTCTGGGAATGATTAATTCTACACTTTTTGACATCCGAGTTCGTTTCGGTGTCGTTTCGTTGAGTTCCGTGCTTTTTAGCGACTTTTCCGCGCTTGAGTCCGATTCTTGCGAATCTCGTTCGGCTATTGTTTGAGTTTCTGTAAGTCCGTTTAACTTTGTTAGACGTGTTGTGAACTCTGTTTGGTTATTCGATCACGTGTCTGATTTCCGGCGTTTTGGGCCATTTGTAATTTCTTGAAAGTTACGGGTATCCGTATCTGTAATTGTCGTCTCGACCCATTTCTTGGTCGCGTATGATTAATTATGGTATTATGTTTTCATTTCGGTCGTTGATGTCGTCGCGAACTTTTAAATCGTGTTCGTTCCGTGCGTTTTGAAATCGGGTCGTCGAGCCACAGCGGTTGCGGGCTGGCCGGACAGTAGCGGATGGCCGGACGATTGCGGGCACCGGCCGGACAGGTGCGCGAGAACGGCGTAAGCGCACGCTTCTGGCCGGGAGGCTGGCGCGCTAACCGGCAGTGTAGTGCACTTCTGGATGGCCTAACGCACGCTTAGCGGGCACAGGCGATGGAGTCCTGGGGTTCTGAATCGGTCATGCTCGGCGAGTAGCGCACGCCATCTTGTCGGGCCAGCTGCGTACGCTATGGCGGCGGTAGCGCACGCCATGGCCGGAAAAGGCTGCGCCACGCTGGCGAGTCGGTAGGGGCGGTGAGCTCTTGGATCGCGGCACAGGCGATAGCGCACGCTAGCTCGGCAGACTAGCGCGCGCTAGTCCGGCCCAGTATAAATGTGGCTGAGCAGTCACATTTCACTTCGTTTTTCACTTCCTTCCTTCTCCGTCCGCGGGTGGCGATTCATGGGTCACGAAGCCATGTTGTTTAACAACAAATCCATGAAGTCCTTGAGTTCATAACATCAATCAATCGTCCGTTATCATCCTTTGATCCAGCGAATCAAGGTAATCTTCCTTAGAACCCTAATTTCGTGAATTTGGGGATTTTTGCATTTTCGTCCGATTCGTTCCGTGTTGTTGATTAATTCATGATGGGTATGATTAATCTTGGTAGTATTCTTGTGTTTAACACCATTTAATCCATTGTTCTTTGTCGAATCGAAGTATATTTCTTGATTTCCTTGAATTGACTTTTTGGATTTGTCCCGATCTCGTTTTCATCCGTTTTCGATGGATTGATTATGGTTAAATGATGTTGTTAAACATATTCTATGGATTGTATATCCATATTTCAACTTGGAATTCCGTTTTCGTGATTTGACGGAACGAATCGTGTTCTTGGCCGTTTTGGGGGAAATCCGTGAACTTTCGTCATTTGTTCTTTGAATTCAACGGCTTTGAGTCGTGTTATGGAATTCATTTTCGTTGTTATTGTTTTCTTTCATAGTTCATTGTCGTGGATTGTCGTTCGGTGGAGCCGGCGGGTTCGTAGTCGGTTCGGGCCAACCTACTTCGGTCGATTCTCCGCGTTGTTCTTATTCGAGGCAAGTACCTTGCCCATACTTTTCTTATTTTGTGGATATGATGATCGGTGATCGTCTTGGTGTGTTTGTTTGGTTGTTTGAAATGAAGTTTCAAAGGATTTCGGTTCGACCTCGTTAAAGGCTTTCTTTCAAAATGCGTGTGTGTTTTGTGAACGGCGTGTTTTGGGAATTGATTATGATTTGGTTATTTTGAACGTTGAAGGATTTGATGATGATACTCCTATTGTTTAAAGTTATGGAATCGTGTATTCCGTATTTAATCTTGTTATTGTGTTTTGAAGAGTTTGATAATGGTGTCGAGTTAATGGCCATCTCTAGTGAGTATTCTTAATGAGCTTACATTCTTAGCATGTTAGTATTGCATGAGTAACGTGTGTGTGTGTATGCTCACTACGGCTTAGATCCGACGGGGTCTCGGTAGGGGTCCACGGAGGTGTGGATCGACGAGCTTTGCTTTTAACCACTACGGGTTAGATCCGACGGGGTCTCGGTAGGGGTCCACGGAGGTGTGGATCGACGGTTAATTGTAGTGAATTTTACAAATGTGATTTGATATTGGCATTTCCGGAAATGAGTGCTTTTGAACGGTTTTCATGATTGCATGCATTGACTAAGTGTGTAAGAGGTAAGTTGTTCGTTTGGCCTACTTGGCTAGGATGGCTCTAGAGTATTTTGTTGTTTATGTTTTAAATCCTTTATTTGTGGATTTTGATGTTGGAAGACGAACCTTGTTATCGTTCTTGTGTACTGTGAGTTGATGAGATTTGGGGCTAAAATCCCAACGGTTTTGTAAAGATCATTTTACGGATTTGGGGCTAAAATCCCAACGATTTGGTAAAAGTTGTGTTTTTTTCGGAAAGTAAACCTTTGGGGCGGTGACCCCTCTCGTCTTTTGGATTTTGAAAAGTAGGATTTGATAATCCTAAATTGTTTTCTATTAAAACTCTCGATGGCATTCTAAACCGTTTTATAAATTACTTCCATTGATTTATGATATTCCGATTTTGAAATGTTTTCTCAAACCCTTGCCCCGGGAAGTACTTTTCGTTTCGTTTGGATCTTTGAGGATCCTTGGTTATCGTTATTCGTGGAATGTGAATTGTATGGCTCGTATTTGCACTTTGTTCTTGCACTAGCCAAACAGTGGAGTTTTGCTAACCCCCGAGTATTCGGGGGGTGGATGTCTGTTTTTGCATTCAGGTTTTGGAGCATAACACAGGGTCGGCACGAAGGATGATGAAAGATGATCGATACTAATCACATGAGGAACCGTACTTTGTTTATTGGTTCAGTTGTACTCTATTTTTCATTGCTATATTTTCCGTTATGCAGGTGTGGTTGTATTTGACCCCTGCGTGGGCATGAATTGTATTTGAGTTGTATGTATTTATTGAAAGACCAAATCGGTCTACTGAGTCGTTTTAGCCTTAAAGGCATGGTTGAGTTGTTATATGTCGTTACCAGCCTGGTAGATCCTTGAGGAAAGGTTCTACGGCGTGTAATATCCCTGAGCGGATTGGGGGTGTTACAGTATTACCATTGTTGTACTGTTTATTTCGCCCTTTGATGCATATCATGTTGTACATGTATTTGATAATCATTATCTGGATGACTGTCCTCGTGGGGGCGGAACATGTTCTCATATTTCAGGTGTTTGCGAGGAGAGAGTTGAAACACAGGGGCATGATGATGGCGACGAGGCATTCGAGCGATACTAGTCCCAAGTTGTTTTGGTGTACATGTTTGACAGTCAGTTTGGAGTGTTCTCCAGTTTGTCAGTTGTTGTCATTTTGTGTTATCCGAGCGAGGCTCTTGGATGTTGTATTTTTATTTTGGCCATGTAGGCAATCATTGTCATTGAAATTCCACATCGGAATATTATGTCGGATATGATAGTAGGGACTGTGATTTTCCTTATTTGTTAGTTTGATGTATTTTAGTCGTGTTCGCCTGGTGAATTTTCTGTTGTGGGGTCCACGAACTGTAATAACCCAATGGGATTTTGGGGGTGTTACAAACTTGGCATTTCTAGACTACCCATATGCAGTTTTTATATCAAAACATCATATAAAAATGGAAGACCAAAATATACTCTCTTAAGATGAAAAATATCTTCGTTTAATTTCTAGACTACTCACTTGAAAAATATCTTCGTTTAATTTCTTATTTATTCTTTACTACCCGAATTATACTGAAGAATTTTCAATTTTATTTTGGAATTGGTTTAGGGTTTGATTTGTATAGTTCAAGAATATTTAACTAGATGTTAATGTGTACTGCTTTGAATTCGTATACTGATTTGAATTTGATTTGTTTAGTTAATGTGATAGTTTTTTATTTGTACAGGTTAAATGGATAAAATTAAGAGACTAGCGGGTATTAAGAAAAAGTCGAAGACTCCGGAGTCGGGTGAGAGTTCCGCAATATCCAATCGTCCAGATCCTGTGGGTAAGTATTTGGATGAGACTAACCCTCGCATATGTGGGCTAGTAGAAAGTAGTGAACTGAAGTTTAAGGATGGAAACTTGTATCCGGCGGATAACGCACATACTATTGCGAGGCATTTATCATAGCAGACTCCGAGATCGAGGATGACCCCACTACTGTCGAGACGATCCAGCCTCGTATGCCTCCTATACACCGCATTCCCTCCCCTCCTCCTACATCTGGGAGCGTCCGAGCCACATCGAGCACGTCATACAAGGTGTCTTTCTATCCGCCATCGACTCTATTTATGCCCTCTATGGTACCGTCGATTCCAGGGATCGATGAGAAAGGGGTTTGCCGGCCATATAGCTTGGTTAATCAAATGGAGGCGTATGTGTTCCAGGTGTGGCCTGAGAAAATAATTTGGCGGACATGTCAAATATCTAAGACGAAGTTGTACGTGGAGCTTGCGGAGCTTGCAGAAGAGAATGAGGAGGGTCGTACCGAAGCCGAACCGAAAAAGAAGAAGAAAAATCGTGTCCCATTGAAGGGTCTAGCACTTGATGCTTATGTTAAAAAAAAATGGCTGTCACAAGGTAGCAGTATATGAAAAGTATCAATGACCCATTTTGGCTTCTGATGCTTGTACGGCTCGTAATGTTGGGTTTGTCATAAGCGATAGGGTTCCGGTACTGTGGGCTGAGTTGAAGGATGTGCCACAATGTGTGAAGGATGCATTGAACAATGCTATGCCGGTAAGTTTACATCTCAATTCCAAAAGTTGCTTTTTGTATTTAAATTCGGAAAAATTTAGTAATATATATTATATGCTAATTGTAGGTTTGGTTTGATGTTCCTTATTTCCTACTGCATACTTGTTGTGATGAGGTGCAAACAATCAAGTAAGTAATTTTCACAATACGTAGTTGAGTAATTACTCGAGAAATTTTTGCATCATTTCAGTTATTGTTAAAAATATGTATTTGTCAAATATTTTAATAATTTATTGATCAATATAAAATAATTTGTAATATAAAATTCACAACATGTAAACATATAAGGATATTTCATTGATAATTTTAAACATGATAAACATTCCAATTTACTTGTAATTATGAGCATTATTACATACACTCTTAGAATTACATAAAATATTATAATATTAAATTTACATAGAAATAATAAAACTAACACATTAACATTAATATTATATAATAATACACAAACACAAATACAAAATGACTTTTAACATCATCACTAAACTTAAATCTTAACATTCAACTGCATAATAACAACTGTACACATACAACAGATTATTTATGAATAACATAATAAATAAATAACATTATTAATAAGAATGAAACAATAATATAAAATTACAATAAATAAATACATAAAATTCACAAAATACTATACAAATATATTATACAAATAACATAATACATATGAATTTATAAATATTAATGTATTTAAACATATTGAACTGGTGATAATATTTGTCTGAGGTACAATTTAATTATGAGTTTTATGTTTGACTAATGTTTGATTATTATTTATAAATATTTGTTAAAGGTACAAATCTTGGAAGAATTAGCTCACTACCAAAAATCAGACTTTAGCCGACGACTTAAAGTGGTGGCTAAACCCCAAATCGTCGGCTAATCATGCCGGTAATCGGCGAACAACCGTCGGCCGATATTCATCGGCCAAGGTTTAGCCGACGACTTTTGTGCAGTCGTTGGCTAAAGTTCCAAAATTAGCCGATTACTACTACACGGTCGTCGGCTAAACCTGTTGGAAAAAAAAAAATTTAGCCGACAACCTTAACGAGACGGTCAGCTAAAATCGTATTTAAAAAAAAAAATAGAGTTTATCCTACGACAGTAATATATTTCGTCGGATAAAAACAATTTTTAAAAAAATAAATTATTTTAGCCGACGACCGTCTTATAGGTCGTCGGCTAAAACCCTTTTTTAAAAAAATAAATTACTTTAGCCGTCTTATAGGTCGTCGGATAAAACCCTTTACTTTAGCCGACGACCGTCTTATATGTAAATCGGCTAAAACCCTTTTTAAAAAAATTTAATTGATTTTGGGATCCCAAAACCTGTATTTTTACTACTGATTTTTATCAAAGACTCTCATTATCAACAACAATCAACGCGCAACACATTCAACTAATACCATTAATAATATGCCCAACATTATATGCATCACAATGCACAACACATTCAAGAACATTAATATCATTAACATACTAGTAGCGTCAATAAAATCACTTACACAATTGTAACACAAATATAAATATACAAGAGTACTACAACAACACAACTACAATCCACTGCCAAAATCATCTAAATGCCGAAATGTAGTAGTAGAAGGATTACCACCATCCCCTAGATCCTCGTCATGAGGCTGTGAAGATGGAGTCTGTCCGAAGAGAGAAGGCGGTGGAGCAGGTGCCTGCAGTCCAGCCTGAGTAATGGTCTGAGTCAGCGTCATCATATAGTCCATCATGGCCTGCTGCTGTCTCTGGAAACTCTCTAACCGCGACCCAGTCCTCCGCTCGCTCTCATGTAACCGCGTCTGAGTCCTCCTTTCATTCTCAGCTTGGAGCTCCCTCTCCGCCCTCAACTGCTCCTCGAGATAGGCAGTCCGTGCATCCCGTCCGCGAGGGCGCTGGAAGCCGGGGGTATCTTTCAATACATGCTGACCCTCGGCTCCCATCATCTTAGTGCGGTACCGACTACCTCTAGGAGGGTAGACGGTACCCCACACCCTAGCGCGAACATAAGGATCGGCCTGATTGATCTGTCCAATGGCAGAATCGAGGTCAGTCTCCGCTAAGTCCGGATACTGCTCCCAAGCAATCTCAGCAAGCATCCTCTGAGACTCCTCCCGCACACGCTCCTAAGTTAATATGAAAATAAATATTTGAATATCAATAAAAGTATGATACAAAGGCATTTATTTTATTACTAAAATAAAATAAAAAAAGACTTACATGCTCCTCGGGACGGTTCGGAAATGCTTTCTGAGTCACGTAGGCAAATGCGTCCAACGAATTAGAAGAAATGGCCTCGTGCGCAACTCTGGCTAACGACCGGGAACCCAGACTGTGATGGTCAATCACACCAGCACGATTGGTCGTGTTGGTCAAGCTAGCTTCAAAAAAATATTATTTAGCACCGAGTTTATATTTAGAATTCCAAAAAAATAAAAACTGAAATATTATTATTTTTTATTAAATACTAGCATTTTTTTTAATAAATAAAATACAATATTTAGATTTTTATTTTTATTAAAACAATTTATTTCCACTTTTGAATAAAAAAATTCCGATTTTTTAATATTAATAATATTCCAGAATTTTAAAAAAATACATGAAGTTCCGATTTTTTCTAATTTGAAAAACCCGGAACTTCAAGTATTTTTTATATTCTGAAATATTAATTTAAAAAAATGGAGTTTATATTTAGAATTCAAAAAAATAAAATCTAAAAGAGGAAGAATGTAATGAGGGTATTTTAGTCATACCATGAACTCTGGGTCGCGAAAATGGGCGCGTAGCCGCTTCCACTCGTACTCCCGGAACTTGAATTCTTCCGGGGTAGCCTCTCGGGTATCACCCCAGTCATCTGAACATGTGCATCTCATTTTTCCAAGATTTGTACCTACAACACACGTTGCACAACATATATCATTCGTAAGAAAAAAAATTACGCAAACAATGTAGATACAAAATAAATTAAAATGACTTACTTGGTAGACTGCACCTCGTCACACCAAGTACGTAGTAGAGAGTCGGGAATGACAAACCACACCTATGAACAACATAAATACGCAATAATTTAAAAACATCACATATTGCATTTTCAAGAACTACGTGTTGATTGAAAAACACTTATTAAATATTTATTAACTTACCGACATAGCATTATTCAAAGCATCCTTCACGCACTGCGGCACGTCCCCCCAATCGGGCCACAAAACGGGGACTCTGTCCCGAATGACAAAGCCAACATTACGGCTATATGACGCCGCAGCGTCAGATGACATCACCGGTCGGCCGTGTCTATCTAGAGGAATCTCATAACGGCCATGCTTACTTACGTACGATTCGAGCGCCAGACCCTTTGCAGGGCCACGAGTCTTCTTCTTTTTCTTCTCCTCCTCGACAACATTTTTCCCCTTCTCCTTCTCCCTCTCTATCTCCTCGTACAGTTTCGTCTTCGAAACCTGACAACTCCGCCAAAACATGTTGTCTGGCCAAGACTCGTAGACGTACGCCTCGTCAGGGCTAATCAATCGAACGGGAAATCGGGCTCCCGTCTCATCGACCTCTGGAATAGTCGGAACCATCGGAGGCATGAATAGAGTCGGAGGCAGACCGTGGGGCACCGCGGACGAGGAACTCCGTACATCTCCTGATGTGTGAGGGCTAGACGTGGTTCGGTGGATGGGAGGCATACGAGTCTCCGACTGCGAGGGGGTCGGCCGTGGTGTGTGAAAGGATAAACGCCGCACTAGTGTAGCGGGCTCATCTGTCGGCCTATAAAAATCGTCAGCGTTCATGCCGGTAGCTTCTAGTATCTGGCGGGCACGAACGCTGCTCTGAGATATGTATAGTGTATCGGGATCCGCCTTACTAGAGGCTGCGGAACTCCCCCCCGAATCGGGAGTGGTCGA
Organism: Orobanche coerulescens; assembly: GCA_033398695.1. NCBI lineage: Eukaryota > Viridiplantae > Streptophyta > Magnoliopsida > Lamiales > Orobanchaceae > Orobanche > Orobanche coerulescens. Next base: position 114,222,153 of record CM065815.1, on the reverse strand, counting down.
CTTTGTCGACTTCTTCCCCAACGCTTTCTTTATTCTATCCATAATCTAAACAAATAAATCAAATTCACAACTCAACACAACAGTAATTATCAATGCCATACCACGTTAATCTTTCGATTAACGCCGGCTATAAAATTCCTTCCTCCTCAAACAAATTCATCAAATATTTCTAAACAAATTCATCAAATAATCTAAACTAATTCATCAAATTCACAATTCAACACAACAGTAATTATCAATGCCATACCACGTTAATCTTTCGATTAACGCCGGCTATACAATCCCTTCCTCCTCAAACAAATTCATCAAATTCACAACTCATTAAACACAAAAGTTTGAAAAATACTAAATTCATCAAAAATTGCATCACAACTCATTAAAAAATTTATCTAATTCATCACATAATCTAAACAAATTCATCAAACAAATACAATAAATTCAACAAAAAAAAAGACAAGGGTTACTGCGGCCGGGCTGGCGGGCGACGGGCGGAGGGCGTCAGGCGGGTGGGCGGGCGATGGGACCGGGGCTGGCGGGCGGGACGATCGGCTGGGCCCAGGGCGGAGGGCGTCTAGCCGGCGATGGGACCGGGGCGGAGGGCGTCGGGTGGGCGGGCGGGACGATCGGCTGGGTGACGATCGGCGGGACGGGGGCTAGGTGACGGGCGGCTAGGTGACGGGCGGTTGGGGCTAGGTGACGATCGGAGGGCGACGGGCGACGGGCGAGGACTAAACCAGAAGAAGAAAATAACAAAAAGGAGGTACTAGAAACGTATAAAAGGTGGGGGTTTAGCCGACGACAAGATCTACGTCGTCGGCTAAAGTTTTGTAAAAAAAAAAAAATTACACTTTAGCCGACGACATATAAGACGGTCGTCGGCTAAACCCAGCAATGACCCGACCGTGTTAGACAACACGGTCGGGCAGGCAAACAGTGTGTTTTCAATTTCTGGGCGGGTGCGACACGGGCCGTGTCGATGGACACGGTCGGGAGTTTAGCCGACGACCTTCTTATAGTTTAATTTTTTTTTTTAAAAAACATTGGTCGATCGTGTCAGGGGACACGGGCCGTGTCGCACTTTGCCCAGAATGGGAAAACACACTGTCATCGACCCGACCGTGTTGTCTAACACGGTCGGTCATTCTTGAGGTTTAGCCGACGACCGCTTTATATGTCGTCGGCTAAAGTATAATTTTTTTAAAAAACTTTGTGGCAGCGTAGATCTTGTCGTCGGCGAAACCCGGTTTTTTTAATAATATTATTGATATTATATTAATGTTATGATTATGATTATTATTATTACTATTTTTTTTAATTATATTTAACAAATGAAAATATACATCTACTAAATTTATGGCTCATAGTTTGAGTCATCACTACAGTCTGTCTCATTATCTGAGTTGATATCCGGCAACATATGCCTCAAGTCGTCCACATTATCGTCATCAGAATTTTCAAGTAATTCGTTTGTATCAACGTCAACGTACCCGCGAGCATCACCACGGAGTCGGACGACTCGTCCTTCAGGAACATTATTCATTGTAATTGTCATTGATGGTGGAATATTTGCTGCATTTGGCTCTTGATAAGCATCATCGTCATCACTACCTGTTGTTTCTCCCAGTGTAGCAGCACTAAAAATACTACTCGTTGTCACAACGTTCACTACCTTCCATGTGCCCTTTTTCACCAAGTCGTCCAAATAATACACCGACTTTGCTGATGTAGCAAATACAAAAGGATCACTTTCATACCATGAAGTGGAAGTGTCAACAGATAACAGCCCGTAGTCGTCTTGCATATCGGTTCCAAGACTGGTGTCGTACCATCGACACTTAAACAAGTAAATTGTCATGTCTTCCCTGTAAATTAGTTCTACCACTTCCAAAAGAACACCGTAATATCCACCATCTATCATAACCCCAGAATTTTGACATCTTCTTTTTTGGTCTCTCTCAAGGCATACGAATGTGACACCGTTGACTTTGGCCATCGAATAAATTCTTGACATAACCGGCTTCATAGAAAGAAGCATAAGTTCACGTGACCAGTTAGGGTGTCCGTCATCTTATATGTGTGTCATCTGTCGTAAATAAACTTTTTATGTAAAAAAATATATTAAGTCCAAAATGCAATAGCAACTGAATGTATACGTACCCATTCTCCAAAATAGTCGGCAAAAGTGTCATTGTGGAATCTAGTGTCACCTCGCACCATATCGCATGACAAGTGGATGTCTTTCCAGTACTGAACATCTGGACAATTGAGCAATATCCACCAATGTGCAATTCGTGACTCGTACGGGTCTAATTGTCTTCCTGGCAACCTTCCATAAACGTCAACCTCAGTGGATATGATAGAAAGATTGAATTGTATTTTATCTGCTGGAATAGAGCGGGAAGGGGGCTCGAAGGTGCCCAAATACAACTTGATATGCGTAATACACTCCGACGCAAGGTAAGATTCTGCAATGCATTCTTCTGGTGCAGACTTATTGGCCACGGAGTCTTTGTAATCACCGAGTTGCCTGTAATATTGTCATTGTGTTAAAAATCATACTTAATTTGACAATATATATATATATATATATATGTTACCTTTCAACCGGGTACATCCACGTGTAGTGCACTGGACCAGTGACCAATAACTGCCTGGGAAGGTGGATCATGAGGTGAGGCATGAGGTCAAAAAAGTTTGGAGGAAATATTCGCTCAAACTTGCACAAGATATAGATGATCTCATCTTGCATTTTATGCAAATAAGATCTCTTGACTTCTCTCGTACATAATTTCTGGAAAAATCTTGACAATGCAACACACGGCTCGACCACCTGTTTTGGTAAGTACGGTCGAATAAATACCGGAAATAGGCGTTAGAGTAGGATATGACAATCATGACTCTTCAAACCAGTTAACTTGTTCTCCATGAAATTAACACATCTTCCTATATTTCCAGCATACCCGGTAGGATACCTAGCAGTCTTTATCCAGCAAAATATCTTAGTTCTCTGCTCGGCAGTGATGGTGTAAGCTGCCTTAGGCATTTTTTGTTTTCCCTTGACAGTTTTCAACCACAAATGTTTTCTTATGCTCATTTCTTCCAAACCTTTGCGTGCTTTTGGCCCATCTTTGGTCTTTCCATCCCAACCTAAGGTTGTCCCAACCACACTTTCGCAAACATTCTTTTCAATGTGCATGACATCCAAGAAGCTCCTTATCGATAACCCGACCCGGTAAGGCAATTCCCAGAATATACTTTTGTGCGACCAATACTTATACCTGTCGGGCCTTTCAGGGGTTGCTGCAATCACATCAGGATGGTTGCTAAGCTGACCAAAATCGTACTCATTAAGAATTGAGAGTATTTCATCACCTGTCCACTTACGTGGTGGCTCGCCCATTTCTACAGTGCCATCAAATGCTGCAGCATCCATACGCCACTCATGTTCCCTCTCAAGCCATATCCGATGACGCATTCGGATAACTTTCCTACAGTGGTACCTAGCACAATCTGCATTCAAACACACTGGACAACCTCTATCTCCGCTAATAACAGATCCAGACAGCATTCCATATGCAGGAAAATCACTAATAGTGCCGATACACATGGCATTCAAGTAGAACGTCTCGGACGAATAACTGTCGTACGTGGGATGACCTTGCTCCCACAACAATTTCAGCTCCTCTATCAAAGGTCTCATATACACATCGATGCACTTTCCCGGATATACCGGCCCCAGGACTAACAAGGTCAACATATTATACTCCTTCCGCATACACATCCATGGAGGAAGATTGTAAGGAATCACTACAACAGGCCATATGGTATATGAAAGACTCATGTTACCAAAAGGGTTGAAACCATCAGATGCAATCCCGAGCCTCACATTTCGGATTTCTGAAGAAAAATTCGGATACTCCCTATCTATATGCTTCCACGCTTCTCCATCTGAAGGGTGTATCATAGTATCCCTGTCATTAGTGCGCGGCTCGGCATGCCATCTCATTGCTTTTTCCGTGTGAGGAGACATAAAATGCCATTCCAACCTGTCCTTCAGTGGAAAATACCAAAGTACCTTCACCGGTTTCTCTTTTCCAGAAGGAGTAATCCTATATCTCTCTGTATCACATACAGGACATCTCGTGAGGTCTTCATTAGGATGACCCCAGAATAGAACACAATCATACATGCAGACGTGGATCTTAATGTAGGAAAGACCAAGATCTTTCAAAATTCGTCTCATTTTTTAATATGTATTAGGAAGATGATGACCCTGTGGAAGCATATTACTTGTAAGCTCCAAGTAATCATCTACAGACTTGATGGATGATTTGTTTTCCACCTTTAATCTCATCGTTTCCATGACACAATCAAGAACAGTCATGTTACACCCTGGGTATAGAGGGGTCTGTTGGAGTTGAATTAGCTTATTGTACCTGTCAAGCCCAGCAGTATTGCAAGGCAACGGTCTATGGGGTCGTGGGATTTGCTCAGTTGGTACAAACGTCTCGAAAAGCCAAACACATCATCAATCAACCTCCTCTTCGGATCGGTGAACCCGTCGTTACCACTAAATTGTCCGTGATCATACGGAATAACAGAATTCGGTGCTTCACCGTGGTATATCCAACATGTATATTTACTCCAAAAACCATTCTTCTTTAGGTGTTCCTAGACCTCATCAAATGGAAAACGAAACATATCACTGCGACATCTACATTTATTACATGGACAGTAGTGCAACGTATTACCACTGTCGTGCTCTTTTACAAATCTCATAAACTGCTTCATCCCATCCATTACACTTGGATCCCATTTTCGTAACCCAATCCAACTCTTGTCCATCCTGAAAATGTATACATTTTCCAATATTAATCCAACTAACTAATATTGTTCAAATTATAAATGAAATCAAAACAAACAATTAATCATAATGATTATCATCATAAAACTTAATCGTTTTACATAAAAGCTATCGAATGTAACATGAATAATACAAAGTTTCGAAATCACAATAAAAAATACAATAAAATACATACCTTAATCGAAATGGTGATTATAACAACCGGTAGAAACCTTCGTCCTCCAGTAGCACAACTCAAAGTAGCAACTCACAAGCTTTTTGGGAATAAGCGAGAATCGGGAATAGAAATGTGCTCTTTAGCGGGGAGAGGGCAAGATTGGGTTGGTGTTCACTGAACTATAAATAATTTTCACTTGGAGGTTTAGCCGACGACCTAGATCTAGGTCGTCGGCTAAAGTATATTATTTTTTTTTCTTCAGAAAAAATGTTTAGCCGCCGACCTCGATCTAGGTCGTCGGCTAAACCATTACAATATTTTTTTTTTTTTCGGAAGAAGTTTAGCCGACGACCTAGATCTAGGTCGTCGGCTAAAGTATATTATTTTTTTTCTTCAGAAAAAATGTTTAGCCGCCGACCTCGTTCTAGGTCGTCGGATAAACCATTAAAATTTTATTTTTTTTTCTGAAGTTGTTTAGCCGACGGCCTAGATCTAGGTCGTCGGCTAAAGTATATTATTTTTTTTTTTCAGAAAAAGTGTTTAGCCGCCGACCTCGATCTAGGTCGCCGGCTAAACCATTACAATATTATTTTTTTTTCGGGAGGAGTTTAGCCGACGACCTAGTTCTAGGTCGTCGGCTAAAGTATATTTTTTTTTTTTAAAAGTGTTTAGCCGCCGACCTGGATCTTGGTGGCCGGCTAAACCATTAAAAAATTATTATTTTTTTATCGGAAGGAGTTTAGCGACGGCCGAGATCTAGGTCGTCGGCTAAAGTATATTATTTTTTTAAAAAGTGTTTCCCCGACGACCTCGAACTCGGTCTTCGGCTAAACAATTACAATTTAATTTTTATATCGCAAGGAGATTACCCGACGACCTACAACGACGTCGTCGGCTAAAGTATATTAATTTTTTTTTTCGGTCGGCTAAACGTTATCTCGGTCGTGGGCTAAACCTCTTTAATATAGCCGACGACTATTTCGACATTTAGCCGACGACCTCCGCCAAGTCGTCGGCTAAAACTCTTTAGCCGGCGGCAAACTGAGTCGTTGGCTAAAGTGCGAAGTTTAGCCGACGACACTTTATAGTCGTTGGCCATTTTTTTTCGGGTCGTCGGCTAAAGTACTTTTTTTGGTAGTGGCTACACATGTTTTGGTCGGCTTGGCGTAATTCCCGCGAGCCTACTCCCGAGGAGTTCAAGTATTGGGAGTACGAGTGGAGGTCGCTATGTGCACATTTTAGCCACCCGGACTATATTGTATGTAATCGAGATCTAAATATTGTTGTTTAAAGATATGTAAAGTATATGAAACTTACTTGTGTTAGTTTTGCTCCTTCTAAAATACATGATTATATGTGTAGACGATCTGTTCAACCAACACTGCTAACCGTAAGGGTTTGACGGAGCACCACAGCCTCGGTACGCGGTCGTTGGTGAGAGTTTCGCACGAGGCCACTTATGATGCAAATGTGGCCAACGCCTTAGTCTACTGACTCAGAAGGCATATCCGAACTATCCGGATAGAGTTGTAAGATGTAAATGTATCCTAACCATTTTAATAGTGCTATCAGTCTTTACCTCTGAAGTTTATTAATATTCGGTTAATTTTTTTGTTCCCACTTAATTAGGAGAGAGTGACGGAGGAGTCTGAGAGGATGTTGATAGAGATGGCGAGGGAGGAGCATCCGGATTTGGATGAGAATGGCCTCAAGTTAGCACGACGAGAGATTGATCAGGCCAATCCCTACATTAGGGCAAGAGTGTGGGCTAACATTTACCCTCCTAAAGTGAGTCATTACCAGACGCCGATGATAGGAGATGAAGGGAACAAATTATTGAAGAATATTGTAGGGTATCACTGCAATGAAAGGGGAGACACTCAAAAGGCATATATGGAGGAGAAATTGAGGATCGAGAGGGAGCTCCGAGCTGAGGATCAAAGGAAGTCTCAAGATCAGTTCCAGAAATTCCAACAGGAACAAAGGAAGGTTCAACAAGAGATGTTAGCTCAGCAGCCATGATGCAATATATGATGTCACTGAGTCATACCGTTACTTAATCAGGAATTCCGGCACCACCACCACCTCCACTCTTCAATTCACAAACACCCCTCTCTTCTTCACAGCCTCGAGACGACGACATGAAAAATAGTATTAATCCTTCTTCTATCTTTAAGAGTTTGACTGATTTATAGGTGGATTTTAGTTGTCATTGTAATAGTTCTTTTGCTATATAAACATATTATTAATGCTAAATATATTTTTATTTAGACTCGTGTTCGTTAACGTTGGTGTTTATAGTGGACTTGTTGATGTTGCTACATGACATGTGATTTTTATATTTAGTTGGTGTATAAATTATGCTTTTCATACATTGATGTATGGTGATTGTGATGTATGGTGATGTAGTGTACATCTGTAATAACAGGTTATCTCAATAGGTTTGGGGATCCCAAAATCTGGATATATATTTTTTTACTGGACTTTAGCCGACGGCATTTTCACAAACCACCGGCCAAAGTTTTTATGTAAATTAAATAAAAAAGTACTTTAGCCAACAATATATGTGTCGTCGCTTAAAATATGAGCATTTAGCCGACAAGAACTGTGCCGTCGGCTATAACATAGAAACTTTACCCAACAACCAAGATACCATCAGCTAAAATATAAAGACTTTAGCCAATAACTTCCTTGCCATCGGCTAAAGTGTAACTTTAGCCGACACCCTTTTATCTTTTCCGTCGGCTAGAGTTTAGCCGACCGACCTGGGCCGACCGATTTTTAGCCGGCAACTGGTGACTTTAGCAGATGATTTTTTGCTGTCGGCTAAAGTATGAACATTGGTAGTGTAACTTTAGTAGCTTGGAGAAAGGAGGTATCAAAATTTGGGATTTTTTCTCTGAACTATTAATTGAGAAATTCGTTAAGTGTAGGGAAGATATTTATCGAGGAGTGATTTTATGCGAATATAAACCTTGGCGATCACTTCATGTCCACTTCTTCGGCATTACATTGATTGGTTGTAGGAACTCATGTGTATGTCTCGTTTAAGTTATTGAAAGAAATGTTCTGTTTGAATAGTGAAGGATTTATTTGTTCTAGGAAATCAAATAATGATGATGATGTAAACAATTTGGACATTCAAGAATTTCTTAGCTCGAAAGCCGTTATCGATATCACCGATGACGTACTTGAAAATAACAATTTTGGCATTGATATCCAATTGTTATTAGTTGCGGACAATCAATACGCAACATAAGTTCGCTGGATAGGCAAACAAGTGGTTTATCCTGTGTTGCATGAAGATACAATAAATTTTGCTAATATCATCTTCTAATAGATTCTTGCAAACGCTGAGCTATTTCATTCAAAGAAGTGTGCCTCTCGAAGAAGGAAGTCCGGAATGCCTTTCGGATCTATCCTTACGGAAATCTTCAAATATCACAATGTTGACTTGTCTAAAGATATCGTCGTTCCGGTTTCTAGAGGTAATGAGATGTCCGAGTGATCGCTCAAGGCATGCACTATGTTGAGACATTTAATCGAGGATGGGTTCTTTTCTGAAATCTTACGAACTATGATGGAGTCCATAAAGGGACAAGACTACCGACTCCCAAGGAAAGTATTACTCGTGGGGTCTGGAAACTTTGAGAGAAACCAGGACATTTGTACGCAAACTGCAATCCAAAGGAAATAGGATGATGGTTGAAGAGTCTAGAGAGAGAGAGAGATGAGGACGATTTGATAGACCGAATGCGTAGCCTTGAGACTAATCAACTTGAAATTTGTGATGAGATTCGAGGGCTTCAGACAGAGGTTCGGGAAGAAGTTTGCTCGGTGAAATCTCTTCTCGAAGATTTCATCTGTTTCACCAATCCCTCTTTTCCATTTCCTTCCTCCTCCTCAAATCCAGATCCATAAACTCATGCTTCGATGTTAATCAAGAACAATGTTATTTATGTGTCATGTCTTGAACGTTGGCGTGGTATTATGTTTGTTTACGTTGCATATGTTTCTTGTTTCTTATTTTGAAAAACTTGATGTTCATTGCTCATCAGAGTATGTTTTGTTTTGATGGATTATTGCACTTTCGTTTGGCATATTATTAACATATTTTCCTGGTGTCATCTTCCAGCTTAAAATTTAAGCTGTAAGCTATAAGCTCTTTTTCTGCAAATTTAAGGGGGAGTTTTGTATCATTTTTAGCTAATGTTTTTACTTCTGGCAAACAGAAGGAGATAAAACTAGAAAATCTCTGGTATGATTACGACAGAATTTCAAAAGTTTTATAAGACTAACAAAATCGAACAAAGCACATCCACTTTGATTCAAATATACTTTTTTTATCGATTTCTGCAGGTAGTTTTACTAAATATTTTGTCATCATCGAAACAAGTCGATTTCTCTAAATGCCAAAATGGGACCTCAAGTTTGCTCATTTTAGCACTTGAGGACCTCCATTTTAAAATGTATCAAACTAGGACATGTTCTTTGCTCTGTTAGACCACATTAGGACCTCCATCAAATCATCTTCGTTAAATACTAACGGAATGCTTAGTTGGTAGTTAAAGGACACGTGGCAGGTGTTTATTGGCTGGTCACTATGCCATGTGTCACTGGCCATCATTTTCGGCGAGGTTAACTTTTCCGACCGTCTTCTCTGGTGAATTTTCTGGCCAACTTCATTTTTTACGATCAACTTTGTTTTTTTTTGGCATAATCCATTTTCTCCGACCAACTATGGAAAACTTCATTTTTCCGACCAACTTTAGTTTTCCGGCCATAGAATTAAAGGAATAAGTAAAAATGGATGGCCGTCGAGGGATGAATATATCAACTCAATCAGATAGGACATGAAAAGCATGGGAAAAAGAGCTGGGATCTATAAACGAACATCCGGTAGGGCATTTACCAATGAGTTTACATGACCAGGAGATTGGATTGGTTAGAAGCAGATTTAGTCAAGCAACTTAGGAAGGGGAGCGGACCGTGTAAACATTAATTTTATGGCCGGAAAACTGAAGTTGGTTGGAAAATGAAGTTTTTCCATAGTTGGTCGGAGAAGATGGATTGTGCCATAAAAAATGAAGTTGATCAGAAGAAATGAAGTTAGCTGGAAAATTCGTCAGAGAAGACGACCGAAAAAGTTAACCTCGCCGGAGCTGATGACTGATGACACGTTGTATATTTACCAACCAATAAACACATGCCACATGTCATTTAACTGCCAACCAAGCACTCCGTTAGTATTTAATAGAGAGAATTAGATAGAGGTCGAGCAAATAACAGGTCCTAGTTTGATAACTTTTAAAAAGTAGGTCCTTAAGTGCTAAAATGCGCAAACTTGAGGTCCCATTTTGTCCATTTAGCCAATCAATTTTGATGATGTATTTTCTCTAAATAACATTTAATAAAACAATATATCAAGACTCGATGATGTAATATTCACACTATTTATTTTTAGGAATTTCTATTTTTAGTGTATTTTCAATTCGGATGACTTGTTGTATGTGTTTTGACATTCTGAAACTATTTTGTTCTGCATTCATGGCCATCCGAATGTGTTTCGGAGTTGTTTTACGAGGTTTCGATTATGGTGTAACTTTTCTACGTTTAGACTCGATTCTCATAAATCACATTCTAATCTGTCGTTTTGTTACTTATGCATGTTCCTTTAATATTTCTGGATATATTGCAACTTTCTGTAATCGTTAATTGAACTCGAATCACGATTCTCAGGAGTTTGGGCTATTTCGTAATTTTCATAGCTTTGGGTACCATTTTGAGAATTGTTGCCCGTTCCGTCGAATGGTTGGAATCATGTGTTCTGATGGTAGAATGAACTTGCATGTTGCTGTTTCTTATTAACGCTTCATTGTCTGTTGATAACTATCCGATTTAATACCTTTCGAGTCGTGTACATTCTGACCAGGATTCGCAACTATATGTTGGGTAGAAGTAGTTAGCGCACGCTAAACTGTGGAGTTAGCATGCACCAGTTAGACATATGTAGCGCATGCTAATGTCCTGTTAGCGCACGTGAATGAGGTTGGACATATTGGTTTTCTTGGTTTTAGAATGAGCCATTTAGCGCACGTTAATGTCCTATTAGCGCATGCTAATTAAGTGGGACAGAACATTCTGGAATTGGGCAGCAAGTGCATGAATTTTGGACCTCAACAGGTAGCACACCCTAAGCACAAATACTAGTGTACGCTAACGGGACCAGACAGAAGCCTATAACTGCATTCGGCACCCCATTAGTGCACGTTAAGCATAGTGTAGAGCGCGCTAAGTTGTTGCGATATTTGTTGAACGCAAGTGTACGTTATCGTATACAAGTAATAAAGTGATGAGTGAGTATCGTTCCCACGAGGACTGAATCACTAACTACCGATTTTTGTGTATTCTAGTTTTATTCGAACAATCGAATTTTGGGTTTGCAATTAATTACTAAAAGAATTAATAAAAGACTAGACAGGAAAAAGGATCGCTTGGAGAAAGAAAATCAAATGATGAATAAGTCTAGGATTGTGAATCCACCTCGGTTTATCCGAATTTACTCTCGATTATCTGAAGTTAACGATTTTCCCAATTTATTGAAGGCGGAGATTGCTAATATACTCTACCGCCTCTCCCGAGGTCAATAGATTTTTCTAAAGGCGAATAACGCACTCTATCCCTAGGTGAATTAATTCGTCAATAGGCAAAAAGCATAAAATCTCCAAAAGGCCACGTAGTTCCTATGAGTATATTCCTATCTCACAGAATAAAACGGTCCTCACCAATAGTTCCTCACCAATTCTCCTCTCCCGATTCGAATTGAATGATTAAATCAATACAACTATTGGCCAGATAATTGAAAGCATTAAACACGATTGGGAAAACTCAACAAAAAGGTAATTAATTAGATAATCTCAAGCAAATCCGTCAAAACGTAGATTTCACCAAAATCCTAGATTAGGGTTTTAGCCTGACATACTAATAAATGAAAATACAGAATAAACGAATGAAAGCATTAAAATCAAACGCATATGAAGCTCGGATTCCTCCGTTCTTCGGCTTCCGCCCTCTGCTCTTGAAGTCTTCTGCTTCTCTTCTTCTTCTTCTGCCGTCTCCCCAAGATTCTTTTATTCCCCAGGATCCAAAGATTAAAAGATGATTAATTAAGGTCTTAAACCCTTATTTATAGCTTTGCACAGTCTCCAAATCGCGTCCGTGTGAGTAGGTCGAGAACTGGCTTCAAAACGGCCCAAATCCGCGCGGAGCATACAAAAACCGCCTAGTGTGCCACGGCGCACTAAATCTGTGCCGCGGCACATGGCCTTCAGCTGAATGCCTGGGCGCCATTTAATTCATCTGTGCCGCGGCTCACCTGGACTGTGCCGCGGCACAAAGTACAGTCTACTTTGTGCCATTGGTTGTCTTCTGTCCGTGCAGCCACTGCTTCCTTGTGCCGCGGCTCACGGCCAAAATTTGCCGTTTTCGACCGTTTTGCCTCGTTTTAGCTTCCGGACTCCAATCTCCTAACAAACATACAAAATTAAGGCATTAAAAGCTCATTTAAGCAAATTCACTCTTCAAAACAATGCAAAATAATGATAAATAAGCGTATAAAAATACGCCTAACAAATACCCCCAAACTTAAGCCTTTGCTTGTCCTCAAGCAAAAAGAATTAATTTCAACGAAAGAATGTCGTGAATAATCGTGCAACTCGTAGTGATCAACCTAATCAATACTATCCTGAAATTCTCTCTGAAAAATACGAGTATCGTAATAGCGAGCTGCACTCAGAACACTGATTCTACAAAGTAACCAAGTTCAGTCCTAATTACTCGTTCATGAAGAAAATCCAGCTCAAAGATTAACAAAACGTGAATCAAATTGACCGTCAATACGAAAGGTTGAAATAAACAAGCTAGTTCGCTCCGTTCCACAGTCTAATGGCAAAATTTTCACGAGTTTCATAAAAATAATCCTCGGACAGTATTCCCTTATATATATATATGCTCAAGAAATTAATTCGAGTTGACCACTAGGTTAGGATCTCGGGATGTTTCATCAGGATAATCCTAGGGTGGAACTTCCATTCTCATGTATTGGGAAACCGTTTGACGTAAAAGACATTCATGGGGCACATGGATGCTTCTAGTTACTAAGTTCCCCTCTACAGCGGAGAAACAACTCGAATAGCTAATTCCTGCATGTCCGAATCAAGCTTGTTGTTTTACGCGAGAGTAAACAACGGGTCACGCGAATACCCCCGGTTACTAGGCTCCCTATCATTGGTACATGCGAAATTTCTAAATCACTAGTCTAATCAGGGTCGTCGTTTTATGCGAGAGTAAACAACGGGTCACGTGAATACCCCCGGTTACTAGACTTCCCTTCATAGAACAAAAATATCTCGACTTTTTGGGAAAAACTGACCGATTCTAAACTCACTCTAAGTGCCAACATGACTAATGTAACTGGACGACTAACTAACCGAAAAATGTAACCAAACGTATCGATGGCAATTTTAAGACACGTATGTATCCTCTCTTATCCGCCAAGACCTCTACAATCACGAGAAAAATTTCGGACCTAAATGAATACTAAGCAGAAACAGAAATCACTGACTACAACTCGACTAAAACTCGATCGTTTCTTCAGAGAGAAAAACAGTGTCGTAACATCAATATCACACAAATAGAAGCACGAAAAATTCACGAATAAGAGTAAAATCAAGACAAGCAAGGCTATCAAAAAAAATAAGGCAAAGTAATGAAAAGTGCAATAAAATCAGTACAGCAATGAATGTAGCGACAGAAAGTACGGGTTGGGGTTGCTGTAATTCCAGAACGAATACGTTGCACAAAGATTCAAAAAATTGCCTTAACAAAGAAAAATTTTCATTTAGACATTTCATCGAACACCTTAAGGCAAGAGTTTACTTGAAGAACAAACATGGCAATAGCTCGATTCAATCCCCAAGAACAACAACACGCATCATTCACCATCAAAACTACACACTCAATTCATTCATATTCCAAAATAACCATGAAAATTCGATCAAAAACCATCATGTTATCCCCTAAACCATTATAGAACTTTTGAAGGAAAATAAATATATTCAATCCTCAAATGCATAAAACAACTTCAAATTTAAATTCATAGAACAAGTAGAGAATAGAGACTTGAACATACCTTGCTTGGTTTGAGATAAGTGCAAGAAAAATTGCAAGAAGAAAATGCGAAGAAGAAGAGAGCTTCTCGGCCGATCGCGCGCGCAAGGGAGAGGGAAAGAAGAAAGGAAGCGTACCTGGAATGGCCGGCCGAATTCGGGTTATAAAGTACCTGGGCCCTTCAAATTCCGCATGGTGTGCCGCGGAACAGCTCAAGTGAGCCGCGGCACCACGTACAGTCCCTTTTAGCTGCTCGTTCGTTTTGTTGTGGGCCGCGGCTCAGCTCTCGTGTGCCGCGGCGCAGGGATTAGGTGTGCCGCGGCTCAGTATTTTTGTGCCGCGGCACAGGGTACAGTGGGTTTAGCTCTCCCTTTCGATTTGTGTGTGCCGCGGATCACAATACTTGTGCCGCGGCTCAAGCATAATTTTCTCCCCTGGGACTTTCCTGCACAGAATTTTGAGAAGAACACGTTAAAAGCGAGAGGTAGAAGCAAATTAAAGCACAAAATGATGAAAAATAAAAATCAAGAATGCAAGAAAAATATAGAAACGCAAAAATCTACAACTACGAACTCGGGTTGCCTCCCGAGAAGCGCTAAGTTTATAGTCTTCAGCCGGACCTATTTAAAAATCAGTTCGCTTTTCGCAAACTCCATTTGATCTCCGCCCCGTTCTTCGAACCGTTAATATGGTTTTTAAAATTATGACCATCGGTCGTTAACGATTCGACTTTCGGTTCGGACATCGAATGTTGTTTGCGGAAAGGTTTTGACGAGAATAACTTCTCGAAACACCCGTTTTTCTCATGATTAGATGTCCGCTGGGCTTCCGGCTTATTCCCCTCTCTCACGAACGCACTTAAGACTGCAGCAGACTTTTCCGAGTGTGGCTGGTCAGATGGCCATGATTGCATGTTCACATGCTCGAGAAATGCTACTCGTTCTACATCTTTCTTAAAGGTTGGACCATCTGACACGGAATCTGAATTTTTCGACCGACGATGTTTTTGGCGTTCTTGTTTTGCAACGGCCTCCACACTTTCACTGTGTGAGCTTTTATCAACACCTCCCGGACATGGAAAAGATTTGAACACTTGGAACGTGACATGCTCCTCTTGAACCCGTAGAGTTAATTCTCCTTTTTTCACGTCAATAAGAGTTCTGCCGGTCGCTAAAAATGGTCGTCCCAAGATAATCGGGATATCTTCGTCTTCCTCCATGTCGAGAACAATAAAATCCACTGGGAAGATAAATTTATCCACTTTTACTAGCACGTCCTCAATCACTCCCCTCGGGTACTTAATGGATCGATCTGCTAATTGCAAGGAGACCGTCATCGCCTTTGCTTCTCCAATTCCCAGCTTTTTGAAAATAGACAGAGGCATGAGGTTAATACTAGCACCGAGATCGCACAATGCCTTATTAAAAGAAAGATTCCCCATGGTGCACGGTATGTTGAAACTTCCCGGATCTTTCAATTTTGGTGGAAGCTTCTTTTGAAGAATCGTGCTGCATTCCTCCGTCAAGGCGACTGTTTCAAACTCCTCGAGTTTTCTTTTTATCGACAATATCTCTTTCATGAATTTAACGTAGCTCGGCATTTGTTCCAACCCGTCGGCAAATGGAATGTTAATATGAAGCTTTTTGAACACGTCAGGAAACTTAGAGAATTATTTGTCCGCCTTTTTCTGCTGTAATCTCCGCGGAAACGGGACGGGTGGCACATATGCCTTCGGGTTATCCGGAAATGTTATCGAAGGTCTCCAATCTTGTGACTCCTCTGTCGCTAAATTATTCTTCTCCTCAATTTCACACCTCTCGGGCTGGTCACATACCTCCTTCCCACTTCTCAAACTAATTGCATTTAGACTCTCTCTAGGATTTGTCTCGGTCGTGCTTGGCAATGCTCCCTCCGGGCGGGCTGTCAACACATTAGCAATTTGGCCCAGCTGGACTTCCAAGTTGAGAATGGACGCGGAATGATTCTGCAATGTTGCTTCAGTACGAGTCATGAATTGACTCGTATTCGCTGCCAATTTCGCGATTGCTTCCTCGAGAGAAACTTTTGGAGCGGGAGAAGTGCTTTGTTGGTTACGAGCGAGCGGGGCTGGTTTGAGTTCTGTCCGTTTCTCCATAAAAAGTTGGGATGATTACGCCACCCCGGATTATACGTGTTGGAGTACGGATTATTTTGCCAGTTTCCGTTTCCTACAAACTGAGCTTGTTCAATTTGGGGCTGCTCGAACGGATTTCTAACTTGACACTCCGCGCTAGGGTGCGATCCGTTACACCAATTGCAAGTCTCAATGGTAACGGGGGAAGGAGCATGCGAAAATGCTTGAAGCTGCTGCGTCAAGGCGGCGACTTGAGCTGACAATGTGGATATCGGATCATTACTAGAATCTTCCCTAACTCGCTTCGGCGTTAATCTTTCAGATGGCCATTGATATGCATTTGCGGCCATAGCTTCCAACAATGAGTGTGCCTCGGCCATAGTCTTTCCCATCAAAGCCCCACCGGCGGCTGCATCCACGAGAGTGCGTGTAGAAGCACTTAAACCATTGTAGAACGTCTGAATTTGAAGCCAGTCTGGAAGTCCGTGATGAGGGCATCTCCGTAACAAATCTTTATATCGCTCTCATGCCTCGTGAAGCGATTCCATGTCATACTGACCAAAGGTGGTGATCTCGTTTCTCAATCTCGCCGTCTTAGAAGGTGGGAAGAATTTGGCAAGGAAGGCTTGCGCTAACTCTGCCCATGTTGTGATCGACCCCGACGGTAAAGAATTCAGCCAAAATTTCGCTTTATCCCTCAAAGAAAAAGGGAAAAGCCGTAATCGGTTAGCATCGTCGGTGACACCATTGTTCTTGAATGTGTCACAAATTTCAAGAAAAGAAGCAATATGAGCGTTTGGGTCGTCATTCGGCAATCCACAAAATTGGCTCGCCCCATTTGAATGATCGCAGGCTTGATCTCGAAATTGTTGGCTTGGATAGTGGGATGCCGAATCCCCAAAAAGTTTGCGTTGATCTGCGGCATGGCATAGTCTCGAAGTGCCATTTCCGGTTGAGCTTGCTGCACAATATTATTTCCTCCTTGAATTTCGATATTCTCGGCCATGTTCACCGTCGTCTGTAACTCTCGTTTTTCCTTCTTCTTTCTCCTAAGAGTGCGCTCGAGTTCGGTATTCAAAGGTAGTAGGCCTTTGTCACCGAGTTTTCTCATGCACTACGCGAAAGATCCTGAAAGGAAAAACAAATAAATAAATTTAAATACACAAAAATAATAAAATAAAAATGTTCAAACTAAGACTAGAAATACTGAAATCGATATTAGCAAAATTTCAGTCCCCGGCAACGGCGCCAAAAACTTGTTGCGATATTTGTTGAACGCAAGTGTACGTTATCGTATACAAGTAATAAAGTGATGAGTGAGTATCGTTCCCACGAGGACTGAATCACTAACTACCAATTTTTGTGTATTCTAGTTTTATTCGAACAATCGAATTTTGGGTTTGCAATTAATTACTAAAAGAATTAATAAAAGACTAGACAGGAAAAAGGATCGCTTGGAGAAAGAAAATCAAATGATGAATAAGTCTAGGATTCTGAATCCACCTCGGTTTATCCGAATTTACTCTCGATTATCTGAAGTTAACGATTTTCCCAATTTATTGAAGGCGGAGATTGCTAATATACTCTACCGCCTCTCCCGAGGTCAATAGATTTTTCTAAAGGAGAATAACGCACTCTATCCCTAGGTGAATTAATTCGCCAATAGGCAAAAAGCATAAAATCTCCAAAAGGCCACGTAGTTCCTATGAGTATATTCCTATCTCACAGAATAAAACGGTCCTCACCAATAGTTCCTCACCAATTCTCCTCTCCCGATTCGAATTGAATGATTAAATCAATACAACTATTGGCCAGATAATTGAAAGCATTTAACACGATTGGGAAAATTCAACAAAAAGGTAATTAATTAGATAATCTCAAGCAAATCCGTCAAAACGTAGGTTTCATCAAAATCCTAGATTAGGGTTTTAGCCTGACATACTAATAAATGAAAATACAGAATAAACGAATGAAAGCATTAAAATCAAACGCAGATGAAGCTCGGATTCCTCCGTTCTTCAGCTTCCGCCCTCTGCTCTTGAAGTCTTCTGCTTCTCTTCTTCTTCTGCCGTCTCCCCAAGATTCTTTTATTCCCCAAGATCCAAAGATTAAAAGATGATTAATTAGGGTCTTAAACCCTTATTTATAGCTTTGCACAGTCTCCAAATCGCGTCCGTGTGAGTAGGTCGAGAACTGGCTTCAAAACGGCCCAAATCCGCGCGGAGCATACAAAAACCGCCTAGTGTGCCGCGGCGCACTAAATCTGTGCCGCGGCACATGGCCTTCAGCTGAATGCCTGGGCGCCATTTAATTCATCTATGCCGTGGCTCACCTGGACTGTGTCGCGGCACAGAGTACAATCTACTTTGTGCCCGCTGGTTGTCTTCCTGTGCCGCGGCCCTGCTTCCTTGTGCCGCGGCTCACGGCCAAAATTTGCCGTTTTCGCCCGTTTCGCCTCGTTTTAGCTTCCGGACTCCAATCTCCTAACAAACATACAAAATTAAGGCATTAAAAGCTCATTTAAGCAAATTCACTCTTCAAAACAATGCAAAATAATGATAAATAAGCGTATAAAAATACGCCTAACATAAGTCTGTCCTATATATGTAGGACAACAATGATTGACTTCGTCATTTCCCATTCTCTTCCCGTTCCTTTGGCGACCGCGGCGAATTCGAGCTAGGAAGGTTGATTTCAACCAGATATCATCATCTATTAACATTTTTGGGTTTTTTGTGTGGATTTATCATCATCAAACCATCTTCCATCGTCCGAATCAAGGTATTCTTCGTAGAACCCTCGTTTTTGGGATTTTGGGGATTTTAGGATGATTTCATATTTCTGAATCTATTTAGCCTAGTTTGTTGCTAGATTTCGATAGTATGCTCGTAGTCGTTAGTATCCCTAGTTGTTTTGCAGACTGAAATTCCATTATTCCATCATTGATCGATTACGATCCTTTGCACACTCGTAGTGTTCGACAAATTGTTCAAAATGGGTAGAATCTAGAATGATCATTTTAATCCTGTAGTGTTGTGGTTAATTCAATATCACTGTGTGCTAGGAATGAAACTTTAGAGTGAGTTTGGATCATATCCTCCCCATTCACCATTTCTTCGCGTCGTACTATTCAAGTCAAGTACATGCATTACATTTCGTTATGTGTGTACGATTTCGATACGATTATAAACTGTGATATCGTGTGCGTGTGTTGATGTTCTTCCACCCAGGGAAGGTTCGACGGGACCTATGGGGGCCGACACTAATGGGTACGGCGGCGAAAGTGGTTTCCCACCCAGGTACGGTCCGACGGGGCCTTTAGGGTCGATACTTATGGGTACGACCACGGGTTACCAAGTGTGGGTGGTTGTGATGTTGAAATATATTGATATGCTGTTTTGACAAAAATGTGATATTCTAAAATATTGAATTCAAATGCTTTCCAAATGAATTGATTGTGTTGGATCGTATGTGTATATAATGTATTGTAATTGTGTACTTCCACTAGCTATTCGAATGCTAACCCCTTAAATGGGGGAAATTCATTTCATGCATTTCAGGTATCGGGCGAGCTGAGGAGCCAGCACGGGAACCTCATGCAAAGGATGGTCAAGCATGACGATGAGGCTCGAGTCTATGTTAATTATGTTGTTTTTATATCTACATGGTTTGATGAAGTTAGTCGAGTAAACTTTTTATTATTTTGAGGAAGTTGTTAAGTCCCCTACGTGGGCAATGAAATCATTTTACTTCTTTTTCTAAAGTTGAACTAAAATGTTATGGCTGAGGCCACATCCCTATTTATTATTATTAATGTGTTTTTATGGGATAAATTGTGAATTCTGTGTCATGTGCTAGCCTGGTAGACCTTGTTGAAGGTTCTACGGCGTGTAATGTCCCTTTTGAGATTAAGGGTGTTACATTTATGGTGTCAGAGCCTTAGGTTGTGAATACCTAGACTGTTGGTTAAATTGGGTCTGTCAGTTGTGTCGTAGTAGTCACCTGTTGAGCCTAATATCATCATGCTACCATCTCTTCATGTGACCCGTGGCTGTAAGTCTCCTCAAACTATTACGTTTCTGTATTATTTCTCTTGCGTAGATTGGAATTGTGAGTTGGGGTACTAACTTTATAAATTGTAAAATTTTGCTGATCTTGTTCCTTTCAACTCTTATTCTTTAGTATGTTGAGATATCATGGTAGACCAGCTAGGGGATGCGGCTGAGGCCATGGTCGTGGTTCTAATAATGATGAAGTTCCGATTTCTCAGTTATATGCAGATTCAGCTTCACATTTAGTGCCGAATACTCTGCCCCTGAGTTCTGAAGGGCAGGAGGGCTTACCAGTCAATCAGGCCCAGTCGTCGGGTAATAACGCCGACCCAGGAGCTATTTCTATACTTCAGCATTTAGTACCTCAGTTAGCTCAGATCGCCCAAGGTGGGCGTCAGAATCCTCCCCCGACTCCGAAGGACGAAGCTAGTAAATAGCTTAAGAAAGTGACTAAGATGCACCATCCTCGTTTCGCTGGCTCTACTGACTTCCTAGGTTGGGAGAATTGGATTTTTCAGTGGGGAAGGACATTTGATGCTGTAGCTTGTCCTGACGACAGGAGGGTACCTATTGCTCAGTACCTCCGGGATAAGGAAGTTGCGGAGTGGTGGGAGGCTGTGATGCCCAAGGATCATATAACCACATGGGAAGAGTTTAAGACCGCTATGGAAGTGGAATACTGTCCACCTCCAGTTCGGGAGCGTAGAATCGTGGAGTTCTTTACTGCTACATATAAGGATGTACCGATCTCCCAGGCCATCATCACTTATAACCAGTAGTTGGGATACATGAAAGAGCAAGTGAGGACCGAGGCTGATAAGATCCGCTACTTCAATATGCGCATGAAGCCACATATCATACAGAATATGGCACCAATCATGTGTGCCACAATGAAGGAGTACCAGAATCGTGCTCTAGCGATCTAGATGGCAGTTCCAGAGTCAGAGTCTGGTTCCGAGGCAAAGAAACAGAAGACTTCGGGTAACTTCTCAGCTGGAAAGGGGAATCGGTTCTCTAAGTCGTTGTTTGCTCCATATCAGGTAGGAGATCGTTCCATCAAGCTGGAGGTTTTCAGAGTAACCATCCTGTTCAGTCCTGAATCCCTGATGGCAGAGTTTGTTTTAACTGCAGTCGTACCGAGCACGTGGTGAAATATTGTCCATTTCCATTACTTAATTGCTTCACATGCGGGTAGACTGGGCATCGTTAATTTTGAGAGGGCTACCAGAGCAGCCAGATCTCCGACTTCGACTACAGTACAGAAGGAGCATAGTGTTGATCCAAGGGCTCCAGTCACGCAGCTTTCTCAGAGTTTGGGTCGTGGTAGGGGCCGGGGTCAGCCGGACCACCGTGCAGTATCGAGTTCGGACTCACTACACCCACATTTATATCATATGAGGCATACGGAGAAGACAGATGCTCCGGTGACATCAGGTACCACTCAGATCCTTTCTCATCCAGTTTTAGTGCTTTTTGATTCGGGTGCTACTCATTCATTCATTGCATGTGATTGTTTGTGTCATATTGACATTGACTGTTTATTTGGGTATGCCTAGTGGGGATCATATGGTTGGGAACCGGGAAGTTAGAGATTATCCCACAAGGATGGGGAACCGAGATTGGCCCTCGAACCTAATTGTTGTAGACTTAAGGGGTGAGGATTTGATCCTCGGAGATGATTGGCTGGATCATCACGGTGCTATCATGGACTATCGGACACGTACTATCTCGATAGTGGCCGAGGACGGCACAGAGCATACTCTTGTGGGTTGTAAGCCTGGTAGATCAGGGAATGTGATCAGCGCCTTGAAGGCGATGAATCTTCTAAACCAGGGTTTTGTAGGCTTTTGGTGCTACACTTTGAAGGTGGAAGCTGGGGGAGTTGACATCTCGTCAATTCCAGTGGTTAACTAATATCCTGATGTATTTCCGGATGACTTGCCGGGATTACCACCGCAATGGGAAGTTTAGTATCCTATTGATCTAGAGCTGAATAAGGCTCCTGTTTCTAGGGCACCGTACCGTATGGCACCATCGGAGATGCTGGAGTTGAAGAAACAATTCAGGGAATTTCTAGATAAAGGGTATAGCCGGCCGAGCGCATCACCTTGGGGTGCACCAGTGCTTTTTGTTAAGAAGAAGGATGGATCGCTTCGTTTATGCATCGACTACCGATAATTAACAAAGTTGAACATCAAAAACAAAAACCCGTTGCCCATGATTGATGACTTATTTGATCAGCTTCACGGAGCGACAATCTTCTCGAAGATTGATTTACGATCGGGTTACTATCAGCTGAGGATTCGGGATAGCAACATACCAAAAGCTGCCTTTCGGACGAGGTATGACCATTACGAGTTTGTGGTTATGCCTTTCGGGCTAACCAATACCTCAACAGTGTTCATGCAGTTGATGAACAAAGTTTTTATCATGCAGCTGGACAAATTCATAGTCGTCTTTATCGTTGACATTCTTATTTATTCCCGGAGTCGGGAGGAGCACACTGTACATCTTCGTATTGTGTTAGACAGTTTGAGAGCTGAGTAGTTGTATACGAAGTTTTATAAATATGAGTTTTGGCTCGAAGAAGTAACATTCCTCGGGCATGTGATATCAGCAGAGGGAGTTCGGGTTGATCCACAGAAGATAGAGGCGGTACTGGCATGGGAACCACCTAAGAATGTGAAAGAAGTGAGGAGTTTTTTGGGACTTGGGGGCTATTACCATAGGTTAGTTGAAGGATTTTCCAAGATCGCTCGACCACTCACTTAATTACTTTAGAAAACTCAGAAGTTCGAGTTGAACACAGATAGCCAGGATAGCTTTGATGAGTTGATGATACGGTTGACTACCGCACCAATTTTAGCTTTGCCATAGGGGAACGAGGATTTTGTGGTTTATAGTGATGCTTCGGGCCTCAGACTCGGATGTGTTTTGATGCAGAGAGATAGGGTTATTACTTATGCGTCTTGTCAGTTGAAACCTTATGAAGCAAATTACCCTACACATGATTTGGAGTTAGCTGTGGTCGTTTTCGGTTTGAAAATTTGGAGGCACTATCTTTGTGGGTCGTTGTGTAAGATTTACATGGACCACAATAGTCTGAAGTATATCATCAGCCAGAAGGAATTGAACATGAGACAACGTAGTTGGCTAGAATTAATTAAGGATTACGATCTTGAGATTCTATATCATCCGGGCAAGGCCAATATAGTGGCGTATGCGTTGAGTCATAAGCCGATGGCTCTACATATGTTAGAGGTACTTAAGCCTCAAAGAAGGATCCAGTGGGATTTTATTTATCAGAATATCGAAGTTTGGGTCAGAGAGTTCAGTCAGTTATGTGCATTAGAAATCACTTCGTCTTTGATTGATGATATCAAGGCGAGATAGTATGATGATCCATTTTTAGTCCAGTTGAGGGAGGACGTGAAGAAAGGGAAAGCTCCTGGGTTTGCGGTTCAGGATGATGGAATTATGAGGATTCGAGGCAGATTGTGTACCGAGTGATATTAAGTTGAGATAGAAAATCATGAGAGAAGCTCATTGTAACACCCCCAAAACCAACCGGGAATATTAGAGCACGGTGGGCCCCACATTGGAACCCACAAGGCTAAAATCATTTTCGCAAACATTTCAAATATGCCAAAGAGGCGAAGACGGTAATGTTCTAAATACTCAAATATCATTAACATGATAACTCCGCACAGATCAACAAGGACCTAACCACGAACGAGAATACCATCGATGTAGTGAACTCCAACAAGATCAAATAAAGGATCCGCACGAATGAGATTACCAACGATATGGTAAACTCCAACAATATTAATAAAGGATCAACAACCACCGAGGATACCAATGATACGGTAAACTCCAACAAGATCAATAAAGGATCTACAACGACAGAGAATACCAATGATACGGTAAACTCCAACAAGATTAATAATGGATCTACAACGACCGAGAATACCAACGATACAGTAAACTCCAACAAGATTAATAAAGGATCAACAATCGAGAATACCAACGATACGGTAAACTCCAACAAGATCAATAAAGGATCAACAACCGAGAATACCAACGATACGGTAAACTCCAGTAAGATTAATAAAGGATCAACAACGACCGAGAATACCAATGATACGATAAACTCCAGCAAGATCAATAAATGATCAACAACGACCGAGAATACCAACAGTAAGGCAAACTCCAAACGGAATCAATAAGGATCAATAACGAACGAGATTACCCACGATAGAGTGAACTCCAAATGAGATCTGTAGAGGGTCAACAGGAACCGATATATGAGAGAATAAAATTGTCAACCATATACAAATCACATATATGGGATCTCGAAGACAAACCCGACTATTGAATAGATCCGACCATACATGGACTGTGAACAACCAATCAATATGACTCAAGATGGACATCATGATACGCCCGATCCGAAAATGTGTTTGTGCACAAGCCAACCACGGGTATTAATCAGATACACGTCTGGTCTCGTGCCTAATCAGTCTCACAAAGTACGTCTCGTGTGCACGGTTCAATGTGAGGTCGAAACCAACACATGCTACACGTGCTTGCCCTGAAAACCCTACACAAGACCGATCAGAATGTATCTGACTCCAAGTATGCCATGATACAACATGACAACGAAACTCGAGGAAACGCATTTCCAACAAGGGTTAGAAGACTCTCCAAGTGAGCAACGATAATTCGATCATGAAAGACCGACACGACCACAATGTCATATCCCCATTAGACAACGATTCACAGAATTCTCAACAATGCATGCAATATTAGCACATAAACTCCCAAGGTCGCAACCAAGGGTCACAGGAGCATCTAATCAGGAATATTCCGGACGTGGGTACCATTCAGGTTTTTTCCCGCAACACAGTTCATGCAATCACAATATACCCCAGGGTCACAACCAAAGGTCACGGAAGCATCTCACAGGAATACTCCGGAATGTAGGTGCCATTTAGGTCTTATACCCTAACACATGGGCCTTACAGATTACAGTTCAAAGAAAGAGCACATCACCAAATGTAACAAACAATGATGCACATTCACCACATGAAGCATTAACACACACATGCAATAATGCAACAGGATGATTATCATAATTTAGCAATATTAATTTACCTCAAGCCGGAGACACTAAGCTTTCCATGACCAATATCCCTGAACGAACAGTTATACGAATAGTCCAAAATGAAGTACAGTCCATCACTAATACCAAACCACCATCTCGAGTTCAATGTTGGCATGATAAACTAGCCTCGATATCCAACATCTCATACAATAGACCAAAGATATCAATGCTATATGAATCATAAATGAAATGAAATCAAAACCATTTATTAAACATTATGAACTGAGCAAGCATAACTTGCCTTGATACCGATACGATGAAGCCATTACCAATCCCGTCGTCTTCATCTACAATCTCCTAAGCCCCGACCAAGGCGATACATGCATTCTCCAATCTCAACCGCAGCACAACAGTTAATCCTCAACGATCACTTATCGCAACCTAATGCAATAATCAATTAACGATACGTTCGATAACAATCAACAACCGATATAATCAACCAATCAACCTAACGGTTCAATGATATCTCAATCATATATGAAACCAAACCATTTCAGTACGAATATAAGCCGCAATTCAATAATGGATCAATTATAACTTTCGCGATTCCGATATAAATCTTACTTACAGAATACATGGCTCATCCTTGTAAATTCATAGAAATACAATTACTAGTTATCATCACGAATAGTCATATACCAAAATTAACCGTAATCCTTCCAGTTTTCATAAAATCACGACATATATCACTAAAGAGTTCTTCAAAGAACATGAATTAATCCATAATCATGTTTGTAGCCAACAAAACGACGTAATCCGATGTGTTCTAACATCTAAACCATCATCAATTTCATAATCTTATGCATATATCATCATATTCTTCAATATACAATTCATAAATCCTCAAGAATCACAACAACAACACCATAACCATCATCATACAAAGAAGAACATCAACAACAATATCAAAATACGAATAAAAGAGAGGAGTTTCTCAGCATACCTCTTGAAGAAGAGCCACAATGATCAAACACTTCAAGAAACATCAAGGATTCCAAAACTCAAGCTTCTATTCAACTCACCAAGGTCTCAACCAAGGTAGAAGGGTCTGAAATGGGATTGAAACTGAAGAGGGATGAAGCTGGGGTGAAAAAATGTGTTTCTTCTCATGAAGAAATGAAAAACCGATCCTTAATATATAATATGCACAGCTCGTTACGTACGTTAACACCCAACATTAACGTATGTAATCCCCTTTAACATACGCTACTTGTCCTGCATAGCATACGTAATCGGCATCCAGGGCTCACTGTCTTATTTTGCACCTTGTATTACGTACGTAGTACCCACGCCGTAGCGTACGCAACACACATTTAAACTTGCTACAGTAACAAACTCTCTTAACTTACGCAATGGCATATCCTTAACGTACGTAAGGTTCGAGGTTGACTTGCCTATCCACATCCGCGCCGAAAGTTGCCGGCACTGGGCCCACCTGCCGACCGCAGCTCGGACCTGTCCGATTCCCCACATAACGTACGTTATGTACTCAACCTAACATACTCTAAACTCGCTTCGGTACGTATGTAAGATCCTCTACTTAGCGTACGCTACGCTGGTACCATTACGTACGTAAGCTCCTATGCTTAACGTACGAAATGGCTTTCATACTTAGCCATTTCTGCTCCTGTCTCCCGTCTCAATATACCGAACACATATACGCGACATACTGAATACATATACTCATTCCGATATCATTCTCATACGATACATCTGATGCACGATACCCTCAAATACAATTATCGACCAAGTACGGCAATTATACAAATACTCATACAGTTTACCGACATCGAAAGACATATCAAGCATGTAATATTCTAGAATTAAAAATAACCTCGATAGATATACTGGTTCATCTGTCACAGTTCCCAAAATTATTCATCCATACTGTACCGGTCCCACTCTGTACAGTACAACTCAGATAAAATAATGCGAAAAATTCATGGCGAAATTCTAGGATATTACATATCTTCCCACTTAAATAAGTTTCGTCCTCGAAACTTAAAATCCAGTCATAATTAATATCTCAATCCCGAAATATCTCAAAATCGTGCCATCATGCTCAAATAATCATCAAAACCAAATAACTGAAAGAACATACTTATAGGTCCGTGAACTCGATGATCTCCCGTGATACTAGCATACGACTCCCATATAAAGCCTCAACACAATAACAACACACACGAATATCGCAATTATAGAAATTTGAAAATGTCTCAAAAATTTTGGATTCTCCAAAAATTAGTTTGACTTGAAAGTCAGAAAAATTATTTTCAAAAGCCGCGCTACTACCGTATCGGTAGAGCCACATAACATACATGCCTGGGTTTTGCGAAACCCAAAGCTCCGATACCATCTTCTATTTCATAATCCAAGGCATATATCATCATATTCTTCAATATACAATTCATAAATCCTCAAGAATCACAACACCACCACCATAACCATCATCATACGAACAAGAACATCAACAACAATATCAAAATCCGAATCAAAGAGAGGAGTTTCTCAGCATACCTCTTGAAGAAGAGCCACAATGATCAAACACTTCAAGAAACATCAAGGATTCCAAAACTCAAGCTTCTATTCAACTCACCAAGGTCTCAACCAAGGTAGAAGGGTCTGAAATGGGATTAAAAGTGAAGAGGGACGAAGCTGGAGTGAAAGAATGTGATTCTTCTCGTGAAGAAATGAAAAACCGATCCTTAATATATAATTTGCACAGCTCATTTCATACATTAACGTACGTAATCCCCTTTAACGTACGCTACTTGTCCTGCATAGCGTACGTAATCGGCATACCGGGCTCACTGTCTTATTTCGCACCTTGTATGTCGTACGTAATACCCACGCCGTAGCGTACGTAACACACAGTTGACTTGATACAGTAACAAACTCTCTTAATGTACGCAATGGCATATCTTTAACGTACGTAAGTTTCGAGGTTGACTCGCCTGTCCACATCCGTGACGAAAGCTGCGGACACCGGGCCCACCTACCGACCACAACTCGGACCTGTCCGATTCCCCTCATAACGTACGTTATGTACTCAACCTAACGTACGCTAAACTCGCTTCGCTACGTACGTAAGTTCCTATGCTTAGCGTACGCTATGCTGGTACCATTACGTACGTAAGCTCCTATGCTTAACGTACGTAATGGCTTTCATACTTAGCCATTTCTGCTCCTGTCTCCCGTCTCAATATAGTGAACACGTATACGCGACATACTGAATACATATACTCGTTCCGATAACATTCTCATACGATACATCTGATGCACGATATCCTCAAATATAATTGTCGACCAAGTATGACAATTATACAAATACTCATACAGTTTACCCGATATCGAAAGACATATCAAGCATGTAATATCCTAGAATTAAAAATCACCTCGATAGATATACTGGTTCATCTGTCACAGTTCCCAAAATTATTCATCCATATTGTATCGGTCCCACACTGTACAGTACAACTCAGATAAAATCATGCGAAAAATTCATGGCGAAATTTTAGGATAATACACTCATACTACGCCTTATTCCATACATCCTGGTACAAGCAAAATGTAAAAGGATGTAAAGAGTAACTACTGGTGGAGCAACTTGAAGACGGATGTTAACGAGTTTGTGTCAAAGTGTTTGACCTGTCAATAGGGTAAGATCGAGCATCAGCGACCCGCAGGGTTATTGCGACCACTTCTTATTCCGGAGTGCAAGTGGGAGGATATTTCAATAGATTTCATTACCAGTATTCCTAGGACTCGGACTGGAATAAACATGATTTGGTAATTATCGATCGACTAACCAAATATGCTCATTTTCTGGGAATTAAGGATACTTGGGGACCGGAGAGACTAGCACGAGTGTTTATTGCAAAGATTGTGAGGCTGCATGGGACTCCTAAGAGTATTATTTTTGATCGAGATGGCCAGTTCGTATCACATTTTTAGGAGGCTGTTCATCGGGCTTTGGGAACTGAATTGAGTCTCAGTACATCCGACCATCCCAGACATAGGAACAGTCGGAACGGACGATTCATACACTTGAGGATATGTTGAGAGCATGTGCTTTAGACTGGAAAGATGATGGGGAGTCACACCTGCCGTTGATCGAGTTTACGTACAACAATAGTTGGCACGCTTTGATCAAAATGGCACCATTTGAGGCTTTGTACGGAAGAAGGTGTAGATCGCCATTATGTTGGGATGATGCATCTGAATTGATTGGTACTGAACCACATCTAGTAGTTGAGACAAGAGAGAAGATTGCTTTGATTCGTGATAGACTGTTAACGGCTTAGAGTCGATAGAGTATATCATGCAACGAACGGCTTCACACATTTGGAGCTGACTTGCCCCTGATCTCCAAAGTTAAAACACATAATAGACGGGCTGGCTGCTCAAGAATGAGAACCTGCTGGTTTTGGCGCCATAGATGACTACTCAGAAAAATTGGTACAGATTGGGATTTCTTGAACGTTCCCCGATTACTGTCAGCCTTGGTCTGGTTCCTGGATCTCTTATTGTTGGACTGTGGTTACTTTTTGGAAATATCCTTCACAATAAGTTCGTATTCCATAGCTTTCTCGTTGAACTCCGGTAGAGTCATGCAGTGGTGATTAAGTAACTGCATCCTCATCCGGGGTTTCATCCTTTTGAAAAAATACTTGATTTTATCTGTTTCCGTCCGAACAATCGACGTAGCGAATGGAAGAAGTGCCTGAAATTTTTAAGCAATCAATAACACATCCTCCTTATAAGAAGGGTCTGGGTTCAACAATTCTGACAGCTTGGCCTCACGTAGTGGACCTGGATAATAACGATCCAGCATGTGGTTCTTGAATTCCTCCCAAGTGCATACACCATCAGCTGGTCTCACCGAAAGCTGCCATGTGTGGGTGCTCTTACTAAGGTAATAAGCCGCCACGGAGACGCGATTATCTTCTGTACATTCAACCATCTCGAACAATTTCTCAAAGTGTTCGATCCAGTACACAATATCAGCAGGCTCAGAGGAGCCTTCAAAAGTCGGGTCCGCCGTGCACAGGAGGTGGTGTATGAGGTCCCTGTTGCTGGCCAGTAGTAGCAGCTCTCTGCATAGCTTCCATCAATTGACTCATCTAGGTCATCTGGGTCATCATGCAGTGCATAACAACATGCGGGTCGACATGTGGGCCCTTGTGTCGCTCGGTGTGGTGTGACTGATTCTCAGTAGGTGAATCACTACCCACTGAGCTCTGCTCCACATTCGAATGTGTATTGGCTCGTGGCCTCGGGATTCGGCCCCTTCCGCGACCTCGACCCCCTCTGCCACGGCCTCTCAAGTTTCTATCCATACTGAAAGAATCAAACAATAACCATAAGCACATTTCGTGACCACCTCAATGGCTATCATAATTTTCACGCTAAGTAAATAGCAACAATGTAACTACAATTTCATGAAAATAGTTCATCACGAATTATCGGCACCGCGAGTGCTATACAAATTATCATATCGACATCAAGTCGAAACAATTTCAATCACATAATCAATCTAAAATTTCCCTCAGAATATCAATAAGATAAATTCCGCCACAAACGTCTTGCTAGTAATTAAATCATGGCACATAAAGTATCATACCGTATTTGGCTCGTAGGGTCAGGAGTTTGCATAGGTCACACATGACGCGAAGGTTTTTAGATACTAGTTTAATCCACAATGACTCTTAAAGAGAAAAGATGCGCTGATACCATCTTATGTAACACCCCGAATATGGTGGTCATTACAGTGCTATGGACCCCACACTGCGACCCACCAGGCAATACCAAAATACAACTTAAACATAACATTATCATGATATCGAATCACAAAACAATAATCATTACTCCGATTAGGAGTCTACAAATGATACGGCTATTAGTGTCAGAATACACAAGATCCAAATACTAGTATAAACCATATGAAGATGGAATATACTTAAAAAAAATAATACAATCAACAATAGTTAAATGAAGCAGAAAGTACCATTACATAGTTTAAACATAACCGGGCAACAAAAGACTTAGGGCCCCGAACTAGTATCCTTCAAACCCTTCGCCGTCACCGTGCTCTTCCCGTGCCTTGCCTTTACCTCGACCTAAAATACAACACAAGTATTTCGCCCAAAACCACAGGGTCAGATATACATGATGATAATTCTCAAGACATTATACAATTCATATATAGGATCTCAAGGAAACAACCCGACTATTAAACATACACCTTGGGCGTATGAACAACTAGTCCTAAAAACCGTCGGACATAACCAATCATACATAAAATATGAACGATCAATCAACATGTATCAATACGGACATCACAGTACAACCGATCCGGAAATGTGTCCGTGCACATGTCCACCCCATATACGGAATCCAGAATATACGTGAGACAATGTACCTAATTAGCCTCATGAACGACGTCTCGTGTGCACAGTCTAATACGGAAACATCAACGTATGACCATATGTGCCTGGCTAAAAATCCTACACATAACCAATTGGCACACAGATATGATTCCCGATATGTCACGATACAACATAACAACGAACTCAGTAAATTACACATTCAATCAAGAAGTGAGAAACTCACAAAAGTGACAATAATGATCAATGAGACCAACGATACAAAGGTGGTGAACTTGGGAGTAAGTGAGAAACTCACCGAAGTGACAATAATGATCAACGAGACCAACGATACAAAGGTGCTGAACTTGGGAGTACAATCCCATAATGAAGCGGTGCTACAGTCAAGAACAATATCACGTTATGAATCATAGATTCATAAGGCATTTTATATACATGAAACGTATAACGTTCATAAGAATTCAATCAACATTATAACCAAGCAAGATAACTTGCCTCAATTCCGTAGATGAATAGTCCTTCTTCGAACGAATGAATGAACGGTATCCTCAGCTAATAATACTCACTCGAACAAGCAACCCTGAATGAAACGTAACTCATTCAACAACAAATTCATACAATAATGATATCAATTCATAGGGTACGACACCCAAAATATTGCTCGAATAGTTCACCCTATCCCAATGAATATTCTATAGTTTCATTAATGAATTTCAATACACCAAATTCATCTTTAAGAATCGGATTTACCAAGTCCTTAAGGTTCTTCACTATTTACATCATCTATTACACAGGGATTATCGTAATTGAATTCGGCCACTTAATCTATTATGACATTGTCATCAATAATCATCATAATTTTCCCAAGAACACCATTAATCTATGAATATGATGATTAACATATTCTTAAGTCATCAAAACATCCGATTAACTTGAATATATATAAAGGTTACATTTATGTTCTTCATAATCCATTATTATCTCCTAAAGAATTTGCTAAGCCATTTCAAAAACATAGTTATAACATTTTGGGTTTATGAATCATAAGAACATCATCCTAATCTTCATCATCCATCACTTTCTTCCCAATATAGTGGTTAATACATAACATGATATTCTAACACATCTTATGTTATCAATCCATCGGTTTTAACTCAACTATATCGAAACTTATGATCATCATCTCTCAATAATGTTAATCAATCCAGAAAGCTGAGTATGATTCTTCTAAACATGATTATTATCATTTAAACATCAAGATTATTCTCATTTTAAACCTTAATTGCAACATTCTTCGATAAGTGTTCAAAATCTTAACCACAATCATGTTTTACTTGATCAATTCAACACTATGTGCAGTATTCCCTATCAATATCATCATTACTACGAAATATAGAGTAGGGTTGTACAACATACCTCAAGAAATGAAGAACAAACCACCACAACTACAATAGTGCACTCCAACTTCCAAACAAATAGCTCCAATCCAAGATGTAAGGCTCAAAGACAAGATGGAAGAGGGTAGTATCGGTCTAGGAAGGCAGAGGGATGATAACTTGGAGGAAATATCAAGTTTGGATCATGAAAAATGAAAGACAGGACCTGTCTTTTTGTAAACTGCACTTCCATTATGTACGCTAACACCTAAGTGTTACGTACGTAATACGCCTACAGAGGTTGACT
This sequence comes from Orobanche coerulescens, assembly GCA_033398695.1. Taxonomy (NCBI): domain Eukaryota; kingdom Viridiplantae; phylum Streptophyta; class Magnoliopsida; order Lamiales; family Orobanchaceae; genus Orobanche; species Orobanche coerulescens. Next base: position 114,188,566 of record CM065815.1, on the reverse strand, counting down.
TCGTCATTTCCCATTCTCTTCCCGTTTCTTTAGAAACCGCGGTGAATTTAGGCTAGGAAGGTGGATTTCAACCAGATATAATCATATATTAACATCTTTGGGCTTCTTGTGCAGATTTATCATCATCTAATCATCTTCCACCATCCGAATCAAGGTATTCTTCACAGAACTCTAGTTTTTGGGATTTTGGGGATTTTAGGATGATTTCATATTTCTGAATTGATTTAGCCTAGATTGTTGCTAGATTTAGATAGTATACTCATAATTATTAGTTTTCCTTGTTGTTTTGTAGACGTAAATTCCATTATTTCATCGTTGCTAGAATCTAGGATGATCCTTTTAATCACGTAGTGTTGTGGTTAATTGAATATCATTGTGTGCTTGGAACGAAACTTTGGAGTGAGTTTGGATCGTAGCCTCCCTGTTTACCGTTTCTTCGCGTCGTATTATTCAAGACAAGTATATGTGTTACATTTCGTTATGTGTGTACGGTTTCGATACGATTATGATCTGTGATATCGTGTGCGTGCGTTGATGTTCTTCCACCCAGGGATACTTCGATGGGACCTATGGCGGCCTATACTAATGGGCACAGCCGCGGAAGTGGTTTTCCACCCAGTGACGGTCCAATGGGGCCTTTGGGGGTCGATACTAATGGGTACGGGCATGGGTTTCCAAATGTGGATGGTTGTGATGTTGAAATGTATTGATATGCTGTTTTGACAAAAATGTGATATTCCGGAATATTGATTTCAAGTGCATTCCAAATGAATTGATTGTGTTGGATCGTATCTGTATATAATGTAGTGTAGCTATGTGCTTTCTAGTTGAAGCACATTTTCAAGGACATCAAAACGCATGCTAAATGAAGAATGTGACCGTTGTTTCATACACAGTTAACGCACACTAAGGAACATCATTAGTGCATGTTATGTTTGAAATCCTTGATCATATAGCCTTTATACAACATTTCAAATCACACGAGTATCACAATATCTGAAAAGCAAAGATTTACCCATTAGGACACATTATGAAGAGACATTAACGCACGCTAAGTTCAAAATAAAATCGTTGGACAAAAACTTTCAGCGACAAGGCCGTTCCTTTTTAAAGTCAAAAGTGAACATAATTGACTATGTCAATAAGCACGCTAATAGTGCAGGATGACAAGGGATCAAATCTTGCTCAAAGCTATAAATACCTATACCCTTGGGTACCCCAAACCACACAACTATAATCCGAATACTACATTCTGAGCTCTGAATATTAATATCTTAAGTTATTTGTTCATTATCTAGTTGTGCAAGAAAAGATACGAGTATTATACTTACATTATACTTCCTCCGTTCTCTTATTATTACAACATGTTGACTACTACACTGTTCACATACTCTCTTTTGACCATCTTTTGTAATTCATACATATGAAAAAATATAGTCATGGGAGATCTTGTTAGATTCATCGCGAAATATATTTCAAAAATATAAACTTTTTATAATATTTAAAAATAAATAATTAGAGATATTAATTGTCATAATTGTGCATTGGCAAGCGTGAATATCCAGATGTTGCAATTATAGGAGAATAGAGGTAGTATTACCATTCATACGTCGTGTATTCTTTGATCATTGTATTTGAGTGTTTGTATCACTCCGACACTAGTCGAGAGAAAAGATTCAAGAACTTCAATCCGATGTTATTAGGGTCATTGATATGGCATTGTTAGAATTGAATTCTAAGGTCTTAAGTGAGGTTAATCTAGTTCTGATAGAATACTAGAAAGAAACTACTTCTTGAATGTTTGGTTGTGCTTGGACCAATCAAAGACAAGCTGTGTGTAACGGTTGTGCCCATACCTATAGAAGACGAGGCAAAGTTGAGTGTGGTTCTTCTGGATCCAATATAAAAAGGAATAAAGAGAGGACATAAGCAAATTGCTGAACTGTTGTGATTCGGTAATAAGAACAATGTATACAACGAAAAAAATAAACGGATTAAATCGAATAAAACTGAACCCCTAAGAGGGTCGAACAAGCATCGTATAAATGAATATAAATATACAAAGTATGAATTAATAATCGTAACCTTGAAGTCCTTTGGTTAAATATTGAAGAAGACCAAGCCAGGCTTTAGCGAATTCCCGAGCACCAAAAACACTGTGCCTCTACGTATCACACGTTGGAAGATGACCGAAAATTATTTCTATCAACTTATTCTTGAAAAATATGGCTAGAAGTTGATGGAACTAGCTTAATTTATTTTTACAAATACTCAAAGTATTTTGTAAAAATTATTTTCTCTCAAAATCACACTTAGAATATAAGTATAAAAACTAATTTTTCTCTCCCTCTCCTTAATGCTCACAGCCAAGACTCCAAATGTGGAGGAGGATGAAGTTGTTTTAACAACAACAAAATAACTCAATACACTTAATTCCAAAACTGTATAATTGTTTATACACGATGTATAAACAAATATATCACATATCTCATGATATCTCACTTTGAGATAAAATGAGATGATACAACAAAATATGGTGGGGTTTGAGGCTACCCAGAGAGAGGAAAAAATAGTGTCGGTTCATTTCGATCCGTAAAACGACCATCGTGTATCTAGTCCGATGGATAAACCTTGATACATTCAATATTAAAGCTATTAATTAATACAATTATTTAATTATATTAAAAATAAATTCTCTAAGAAATAATATGAATAAAATTAATTACCCAGTAATTTATTTAATTCACGAGACCGATTTAATTTATCCAATAAATTAAAATAGACATCTAATGTCCAATATTAAGTAAGAGAGAATAAGCTAAATATTATCCGTCGTTAATTCCTGTGCCACGACGTTGTAGGTTCGTCGCATTTAGCATTGTAAGGATCCAATGAGTGTTAGCACCACCTAGCTAGTCCCATGGCCTACACCGTAACCTAATTGAGAACGAATGATGGGGATCATTCTAAAATCTTTACGTTATGAATACCGTGTAATACCCGGTAGTAATTCATTCATTATCATTCAGTAATTATCAGTCAGTAATTGTCACTCAGTAATTTTCACTCATTAATAATCACTCATCATTCATGATTCATTCATTTGTGTTCATTGTTGGTATATTGTAATTGTGTATCAGTTACCGATCATCATTCATCTCTGTTTGAGTGTCGAGGCGAGAGTATTAGCATTATCATCGTGATTGGTAGTCTTATGTTGGAAGTATCATCTTTGGCTTCTGTTGGACTTGTTTACTTTCACATACGTATGGTATGTCGGATCATTCATCAATCGTACCGAGAAATCGGAGTTGTCGGATTTTCATCATGTCCAGCAACGAGTTACGGCCGTAACTAATCATATATTACGGCCGTAACATGCTTTCGTCGGATCAAGGTTGTTTTGGCCGAAGGCGAGATACGGCCGTAAGGTGGGCAGGCTACGACTGTAAGGGGTGTTCGTGATCTTCAGGATTTGTCGGACGAGAAGGACTTACGGCCGTAAGGGTTGCGGCATACGTCCATAAGATGAGGCAGGTACGACCGTAAGGCTTGGCCGGATACGGCCGTACCTGCCTCATCTTACGGCCGTATGCCGCAACCCTTACGGCCGTAAGTCCTTCTCGTCTGACAAATCTTGAAAATCACGAACACCCCTTACGGCCGTAGCCTGCCCACCTTACGACACTTGGGTGTTCGGTTTGCATCATCTTCATTCGATTGTGAAGCTCGGATAGTCGATCTAACGCATGTCCATCGGATCAAAGTGCTTGGATCTTCAAAGGTAATATTTTTCAAACATCTTGGATTTCGATTTTGTGTTGAGATATGATGTTTTGTACGTAATAATCATGTTGTATGAAAAGATATACGTATGATTATGAGTGTGAGTGATTATTCATTGGATTATTGAAGGGTTATTCAAGAACACTTTGAATAGTGAGTTGGATTTGGGGGTTTTTGATTAGTTGTTGTTGTAATCACGAATTTGGATATTCATATTGGATTAGTGATTGTATTGAAGATGTTTTGTTGGTTTGGAACACTCCTTGGGGATTTGATATTGGTATAATTGAGGATTGATTGTAAACAATCGAAGATTGGTTACAACATGTTCGATATAATGCCCCAATGAACTTAGTTTAGTCGTATCAACGTTTTGAGTTCGTTATATTCGTGTTTGATTAGTATGTGGAACGGATTGTTGGTAATTGTGTTATTCAAGGTTGTTCGAGCGACCGACATCTCATTTAGGATGTTTGTGCGTGGAAGGACATTGTTCACCGGTGTTGTGTAAGTTAATTCTTACTCGGTTAAAAGGATATTCATTCCTTTTGTTGTTGTTCATTCATAATCATAACTCATTCATAATGTATTAATCGTATTGAGACTTCTAATTGTCGAATAATCACTTCATTCACGGGGAACGACGGTTCCAATCATTTCATTGATCTATCATTCACTTCACTATTATTTTCATCTCGGTGAGTCATCCTTTACCTTGACGGATCATTATTCATTGATATTCATTATGGTCATTTCTTGTCCATGTGACCTTCTGGGTTCATATTGCGTGGCCGGGTGTGGATGTGTGGAATTTTTAGTCGAGCACACGCTAGTCATGTGTCGGGTTCACCGATACATTGGATTGTACACACGGTAACGCTTACCTCCGTGAGACTAATTAGGTACAAGGACGGGTGTGTCCGGGTACTCGTCTTCTGCACTCGCACAGAACACTACGGGTGTACTATGATGCTCCTCTTCAGCTTAAATTCATAACTAAGGATATTTCATAATTGAGATATATCATGATTGTGTATATTCAACCCTTGAGGATTGTTGTTCTGTGTAGCTGACCCCGTTAGGGGATATTGTTTTCAGGTCACGGCAAGGCAAAGGCACGGGAAGAGCATGTTGACGGCGAGGATTCCCAGTGATACAAGTAGGGGGCCCCAATCCTTTCAGTCATTCATGTTGTTGTTATTTTATTTTTCCGCTGCAGTTTTCCATTTGGATACTACGTTTCATTCAGTGTTGTGTATTTTATCTTCATATAAAATATACATGTATTCGGTATTCTTGGGTGTGTTGTAATGAAACTCCTTATCGGAGTGATGGATGATATAATGTGGTTCGGTACTACAATCATATTATTTAAATCATTAATTTTCATTCGCCTGGTGGGTCCCAGTCGGGGGTCCAAGGCACTATAATATCCGCCTAGTTTGGGGTGTTACAGAACATGGTTTTGAATACTATCTTCCGAGTCACGTCTCATTTGAAATCATCGTCATCAGACTAGTATCATTGGAGTTTCACGTCACGTGTGACCTGTGCAAATGCCGAGCCCATCAGACTGAAAGAACTGTAAGACTTCTAACGCCATGGTATAATTTCTGGCAATGAGAATCATTCATTCATAATTCATCAGTTAACAATCCTCAAACATCATTTTCAGTTTAATCATGTTGATCATGTTAACTCATTAACCACTCAAATCATTTCATTACTCAGTTGTTGATCTTGAGGATCATATCATTAATATTGTTAACTTGTTCAAGATAATCATTTCAAGAATATCATCAGATAATCATGTCACCTCAGTTAATCATTCATGTAATCACTGTGTTAGAGCGCGTATGCTCATTTTCATCATTTCTTGACGTAAATCATAATGCGGTACTCATACGAGATCTATGATTATCATGCGACCTTCCTACTTCAGTATGGAGAGAGAGCTGTCAGGGGACGCACGGGGAGAGGCCGCGGTGCAGGCCAAAACCCGGGAAATAATCACTCACTATCAGGAAGTTGTGCCCAGGACTCAGCTCGATCGGAAGATGTTCGGGTTGATCCACTCACTTTTATGCAAGTCATGATGACCCATATGCAATTGCTTAATCATCATTGCGCCACTCTGGCCAAATTAATCAAGATAACTCTCCCGTATGAGCCTGCTGCTAAGGAAATTGCTGAGCAACAACCTTCATCTGTCAGCAAGAAATCAACGAAGCGTAATCAATCCGAAGGCGGTCAGTCAACCTCCAAGAAGCCTCGTGCGATTCCTAACTTTTCTGAGCGACCTCCTACGGCGCCTAAACCTGCGGGATCTCAGTCCCGAGTGTCCAGATCAGCCATCACCTGTTTCAACTGTGGAGCACCGGGTCATTACAGCACTAAGTGTCTGAAACCGTCTATCACGTGCCATAATTGTGGGATTGTTGGGCATAAGGCTCGTTTTTGCCGAAGGGACTCCAAGCCGACTCCGGTGGCATATCAAGCCCCGAAGCAATCAGTGATTCAGAATCAGACTGCTCTGTCAGCGTCGTTTAAGATGACAGAAGCGAATAAAAGTGGAGCTCATATTTATCAGACGGGAGCATCCGGTTCGGGGGCCGGCAAGTCCCGGATTCACACGATGAAAAGGACCGACGATCCGGAGGCCCGAATGATCTCAGGTATACTCGTAATTCTATCTCAACCTGTGTGTACCCTTTTTGATACTGGTACATCGCAATCATACATTTCCGAATCATATTTGAATAGACTTCACTTAAATAGTCCTATTAATTGTGGACCTTATATCATGGGTCTACCTGACGGTAGAAGAATTTTCGGAAAACATGAGGTTAAGAACTGACCAAATTAAGCTTAATGACCGCGATTGGTTGGTGGACCTAATCGTGATGGATTTACCCGAGAGACGACGTCATCTTGGGTATTGATTGGATGGATCGTCACGATGCCATCATTAGTGTCCGTAAACGTATGGTCACTATCATTTCAGACGATGGGGTCGAATGTGTTTTTCAGGGAGGTAATCCCGGCTGTTCTGGTAAGGTCATTAATTTGATGAGAGCAGTGAAATTACTTAGGCATGGGTGTGTTGGTTATTGGTGCTTTATGACCAAAACCGAGAAATCACCAATAATGTTGGCGGATATTCCGGTAGTGATAGAATATGCCGATGTTTTTCCAGACGAGTTACCTGATTTGCCTCCACAGAGAGATGTGGAATTCATGATTGAGATGGAGCCCATTATATCCCCGATATCGAAGGCACCGTACCGGATGGACCCGACCGAAATGCAGGAGTTGAAGAATTAACTTGAGGAGTTGTTCGAGAGAGGTTATATCCGACCGAGTGCATCCCCGTGGGGAGCACCAGTGTTATTTGTCAAGAAGAATGATGGTTCATTTCGTATGTGTATTAATTATCGGGAGTTGAACAGGGTGACGATCAAGAATAAGTATCCTCTACCTCGTATTGATGATCTCTTAGATCAACTTCAGGGAGCTTCGGTATTTTCCAAGCTCGACTTGAGATCTGGATATCATCAGTTGCGAATTTGAGAGTCGGATATCGCGAGGACGGCGTTTCGAACACGCTATGGTCATTATGAGTTTGTGGTAATGCCGTTTGGGTTAATTAATACACCTACGGTATTCATGGAGTTAATGAATCGAGTTTTCATCGACTTTTTGGATCAGTTTGTGGTCGTCTTCATTGATGACTTTTCAATTTATTCTCGTGATTGGGAGGAGCACGAGTTTCACCTTCATCAGGTGCTCGACGTGTTGAGACGAGAGCAACTTTATGGAAAGTTTTCCAAGTGTGAGTTCTAGTTCTCCGAAGTGACATTTATCGGGCATGTAATTTCATCAGACGGTCTGTGTCTTGATCCTCAGAAGACAGAGGCTATCCGAGATTGGTTACCTCCGAAGAATGTTGATGAAATCCAAAGTTTCCTCAGATTAGCCGGTTATTCTCGGCGATTTGTGGAAGGATTTTCTAAAATCGCTCAATCAATGACAAACCTTTTACGAAAGGATAAGAAATACACGTGGTCCGACGTGTGTCAGTGAAGTTTTGAGGAACTCAAGAGCCGGTTAATTTCAGCACCTGTCCTTTCCTTGCCACAAGGGACAGAGGGATTCGTGGTTTATAGTGATGCGTCCGGACACGGTCTTGGATGTGTGTTAATGCAGAATGGGAAGGTTATTGCCTATGCTTCACGGAAATTGATACCTTACGAGGTTAATTATCCGACCCATGACCTGGAGCTAGCAGCCGTGGTTTTCGCGTTGGAGATTTGGCGTCATTACCTTTATGGCGTCACCTATCAGATATTCACCGATCATAAGAGTTTGAAGTATATATTTACTCAGAATGAGTTAAATATGCGACATAGGCGGTGGTTGGAACTAATCAAAGATTATGATATTGAGATCCTGTACCACCCGGGCAAGGCGAACGTAGTCGCCGATGCCTTGAGTCGTAAGTCCGTTCAGGAGCAAATGCTTGCTCGTTTAACAGTTCATAAGGAGCTTCAGCAGGAATTTCTTAGACCAGAGATCGAGATCTTGCTTCAGCGAGTGCAAGGGCAACTTTGCATGTTATAGATTTCATTGCCACTTGAGGAGGCAATCAAAGTGAGTCAGGGTTCAGACCCATCATTGTTGCGCATCCATGAGGATGTGGCTCAGGGGAAAGCCCCTGGATTTGTGGTCCACGAGGATGGACTTTTGCGATTTAAGAATCGGTTATGCATACCGGCGAATGACGAGTTGAGAAACTCGATTTTGAGAGAAGCTCATGCTACCCCTTACTCCATTCATCCGGGGTCCAGCAAGATGTACAAGGACTTGAAACAAAATTACTGGTGGAGTAATATGAAGTGAGAAGTCGTAGATTTTGTTTCGAGATGTTTAACGAGTCAGCAAGTCAAGATAGAACATCAGCGACCGGCAGGTATGCTGAAACCACTCCCTATTCCAGAGTGGAAATGGGAAGATATTTCTATGGATTTCATCACGAGTTTGCCGACGAGTCGTCGTGGCATGAATACAATTTGGGTAGTTGTGGACCGTTTAACTAAGTCAGCTCATTTTCTTGAGATTAAGGATAGGTGGGGTCTCGAGAGGCTTGCCCAGTTGTTCATCAAAGAGATAGTGAGACTGCACGGTACTCCTAAAAGTATCGTTTCCGATCGTGACAAACGGTTCGTGTCTCATTTTTGGAAATCAGTTCATTGTGCTATGGGAACTCAGCTTAATCTCAGTACCGCTTTTCATCCTCAGTCCGACGGGCAATCAGAGAGGATTATTTAGACATTGGAGGACATGTTGAGGGCATGCGTCCTCGATTGGAAAGACGATTGGGAAGCCCAACTACCGTTGATTGAGTTCACGTACAATAATAGTTGGCATGCTTCGATTAAGATGGCACCTTACGAGGCCTTGTACGGTCGTCGTTGTCAATCTCCTTTGTGTTGGGACGACTTATCAGAATCAAGCGACATCGAGCCCGATATGCTTATAGCCACTCGTGAGAAGGTAGCTATGATCAGGAGTCGTTTGTTGACAGCTTAGAGTTGACAGAAATCATATGCAGATAATTGTCGTCGACTACTAGAGTTCGAGACAGGTGACCACGTGTTGGTCAAGGTATCCCCGATTCGAGGTATTTTTCCTTTCGGAAAACGGGGGAAGTTGAGTCCGAGATTCATCGGACCGTTTGAGATTTTGGATCGAGTAGGCGAGTTAGCTTATCGATTAGCCTTACCTCCGGCGTTGAGCCGAATTCATAATGTGTTTCACGTCTCTCAGTTGCGGAAGTATGTTGCCGACCCGAGTCACATACTTCAGTTCGACGAAATCGAGATCGCGGATGATCATTCGTATGAGGAGCGTCATATACGAGTTTTAGAGCGGCGAATCAAATAGTTGAGGAACAAGACGATTCCTTTGGTCAAGATTCAGTGGTCTAGACACGGAGTCGAAGAGGCTACTTGGGAAACCTAGGATAGTATGCGGGAGAGTTATCCCGAGTTGTTTGACCTTTAGTTTCGAGGACGAAACTCTTTTTAAGGAGGGGAGTATGTAATACCCGGTTGTAATTCATTCATTATCATTCAGTAATTATTAGTCAGTAATTGTCACTCAGTAATTTTCACTCATTAATAATCACTCATCATTCATGATTCATTCATTTGTGTTCATTGTTGGCATATTGTAACTGTGTATCAGTTACCGATCGTCATTCATCTCCGTTTGAGTGTCGAGACGAGAGTATTAGCATTATCATCGTGATTGGTAGTCTTGTGTTTGAAGTATCATCTTTGGCATGTGTTGGACTTGTTTACTTTCACATACGTATGGTATGTCGGATCATTCATCAATCGTAGCGAGAAATCGGAGTTGTCGGATTTTCATCATGTCCAGTAACGAGTTACGGCCGTAACTAATCATATATTACGTCCGTAACATGCTTTCGTCGGATCAAGGTTGTTTTGGCCGAAGGCGAGATACGGCCGTAAGGTGTGTTCGTGATTTTCAGGATTTGTCGGACGAGAAGGACTTACGGCCGTAAGGGTTGCGGCATACGCCCGTAAGATGAGGTAGGTACGGCCGTAAGGCTTGGCCGGATACGGCCATACGTTGTAGGCAGGGTGCCTGGTCAGTTTCGACGAAGGGGTCGTATGCCCGTAAGTTTGGCCAGGTACGGCCGTATCGGTCGAGTTACGCCCGTAAGGTGTGCGGGTACGGCCGTATGGCTGTCGGCAGGTGTTTTGGACGAGGGCGAGTTACGCCCGTAAGACAGGTGCGGGTACGGCCGTATGGCTATCGGCAGTTTCTGGACGAAGCCGAGTTACGGCCGTACGAGATGACTGGTTACGGCCGTAAAGCCGTTGACTTGGGATGTTATGGCCGTAAGTTGGCCGAGTTACAGCCGTAACATTTGGCAGTTTATTAAAAGGGCTTGGACGAGACTTTTTGCTCATTTTCTCATTTCTTCAACTTATATCCGAGAGAGAGAGCTTGAGGGAGAGATTTTCCATCATCTATCACTTGGGTGTTCGGTTTTCATCATCTTTATTCGATTGTGAAGCTCGGATAGTCGATCTAACGCATGTTCATCGGATCAAAGTCTTTGGATCTTCAAAGGTAATATTCTTCAAACATCTTAGATTTCGATTTTGTGTTGAGATATGATGTTTTGGACGTTATAATCATGTTGTATGAAGAGATATACATATGATTATGAGTGTGTGTGATTATTCATTGGATTATTGAAGGGTTATTCAAGAACACTTTGAATAGTGAGTTGGATTTGGGGGTTTTCGATTAGTTGTTGTTGTAATCACGAATTTGGATATTCATATTGGATTAGTGATTGTATTGAAGATGTTTTGTTGGTTTGGAACACTCCTTGGGGATTTGATATTGGTATAATTGAGGATTGATTGTAAATAATCGAAGATTGGTTACAACGTGTTCGATATAATGCCCCAATGAACTTGGTTTAGTCGTATCGACATTTTGAGTTCGTTATATTCTTGTTTGATTCATATGTTGAACAAATTGTTGGTAATTGTGTTATTCAAGGTTGTTCGAGCGACCGACATCTCATTTAGGATGTTTGTGCATGGAAGGACATTGTTCACCGGTGTTGTGTAAGTTAATTCTTACTCGGTTAAAAGGATATTCATTCCTTTTCTTGTTGTTCATTCATAATAATAACTCATTCATAATGTATTAATCGTATTGAGACTTGTAATTGTCGAATAATCACTTCATTCATGGGGAACGACGGTTCCAATCATTTCGTTGAGCTATCATTCACTTCACTATTATTTTCATCTCGGTGAGTCATCCTTTACCTTGACGGATTATTATTCATTGATATTCATTATGGTCATTTCTTGTCCATGTGACCTTCTAGGTTCATATTGCGTGGCTGGGTTCGGATGTGTGGAATTTTTAGTCGAGCACACGATAGTCATGTGTCGGGTTCACCAATACATTGGACTGTGCACACGGTAACGCTTACCTCCGTGAGACTAATTAGGTACAAGGACTGGTGTGTCCGGGCACTCGTCCTGTGCACTCGCACAGAACACTACGGGCGTACTATGATGCTCCTCTTCAGCTTAAATTCATAACTAAGGATATTTCATAATTGAGATATATCATGATTGTGTATATTCAACCCTTGAGGATTGTTGTTCTGTGTAGCTGACCCCGTAGGGGATATTGTTTTCAGGTCACGGAAAGGCAAAGGCATGGGAAGAGCATGTTGACGGCGAGGAGTCCCAGTGATACTAGTAGGGGGCCCCAATCCTTTCAGTCATTCATGTTGTTGTCATTTTATTTTTCTGCTGCAGTTTTCCATTTGGATACTCCATTTCATTCATTTTTGTGTATTTTATCTTCATATAAAATATACATGTGTTCGGTATTCTTGGGTGTGTTGTAATGAAACTCCTTATCGGAGTGATGGATGATATAATGTGGTTCGGTACTATAATTATATTATTTAATTCATTAATTTTCATTCGCCTGGTGGGCCCCAGTCGAGGGTACATGGCACTGTAATATCCGCCTAGTTTGGGGTGTTACATACCGTATACGTATAAACCCTTCAATTGTATGCCCTGATCAAGTATTTCAATCACGGTAATATCAAACCCTATTGTAAGTTGGCTCTATTCATTTGTTAGTGCAAAACCGATATCACTGAGCTCTCGTTTATCAAATACAACTAGCTCTAGATGATTTAGCCAAAGACCTGTGATCTTATTTTCCACTAAAAGCATAGGACATTTACCTGCTCGATTACAGGAGAAAGAATCATATCTTGATATTCAATAGAGACTGCTACTTGCCAAATAAGTTGCACTTCTAGGTTGACCCCACCAACTGAAATTGGGTTGAACTACTCTAATGACTAACTTAATACCACAATCCCATCTCCTACTGGAACCTCAAGTCAAAGGTTGACGTATACCTATCACAACCTTTCGATTCAGTCATTGACTATCCCAAAGTAAAATCTATGTTCGCGAATCGAGGTGAGTGTGCTCCCACTAATCCCATTAATATACCTATAACGTGTGCTCCCACTAACCTTTAGTGAAGGCAGGCACTCTCCATGTCAAAGTACATGTTATACAAGTCTTATTGCCATGCCCAATTAAGTTTTATCGACTTGCAAACCGATTAAGCATTCAAGCCCTAAACACTTCCAGTGCCTATCTCCTTAGCTTCATAAGGAGTGGATGTTTGTTCTCAATTGCAAGGACTATTATTCTAATACTAAATCACGATTCCAATCATATATAATAATATAGAAATAATAAATGCCTTATCCAATTTATGTTTACACTTGCAATATAATGCTCTCACTCCCTCATCCTCTGAGTGGCATTCGAGGACATATTACTAACACTCTCCCACTTGCAATCAATGCCACAAAATATGGTATCTAATACCCATACCCTCCAGATGTCGCTCTAAGACCATCTGAGATAGTGGCTTGGTCAGTGGATCAGCAACGTTATTCGTTGTGTCTACTCTCTATAGTGTAACATTTTCCTTCTGAACCATTTCTCTAACAAAATGATATTTTTGGTTAATATGTTTGGTATTGTGTGAGCCTATGCTCCTTAGCCTGTGCTACAGCTCCGTCGTTGTCGCAAAATAGCGCCACAGAATGAGTCAGGGATAGGGATGTCAACTTTATCCGTACCCGATCCTACCCGTCGGATAAACCCGAAATCGGGTCGGATTTCGGCCGAACCCGAAATTTTATGATCGGGTATGGGTAGGGTATGGTTATAGTATATTACCCGATTACCCGACCCGATTACCCGACCCGCGTACCCATTTGAATTATATTAATATATTATTATTATATATTATACATAAATATAATATTATATTATAAGTTTTATATATTATTATATAAAATGTTATATTTTAAATATTTATTATACTAAATTGAATTTATTAATTACATTATATGTATATATGATATATATTAAAAATATTTATATTCTTAAATATAGGGTATACGGGTACCCGAATACCCATTGGGTACCCGATTACCCGATGGGCAATACCCGAACCCGATCCGAATCAAATAGGGTAGGGTATGGAGGAGGCATACCCGTACCCTACCCGACCCATTGACATCCCTAGTCAGGGACCACTTGAAGTTCCTCAGTAAACTTCTTAATCCAAAAAGTTCTTTAGCAGCCTCCCTGGCTGCCTGAGATTCATCTTGACATGTGGAAATTGCAGTCGCGATTTTTTTGGCACTTCTCCAAGATATTGCTTCACCATTCAAACTAAAGATATACCGTGAGTTGGACATCTTCACATTCATGTTTCCCCAAAAATCTGAATCCGTATAACCCTCCACTTTAAATTCTCTATCATCGTATGTAAGAACCAAGTCTTTAGTCCTCTTCAGGTACTTAAGAATGTTCTTTATATCAGTCCAATGTTCCTCCCCCGGATTTGACTGAAATCAACTTACTAATCTCACAGCATAGGCAATATCCGGTCTAGTGCAAATCATAGCGTACATGAGGCTACCCACTGCCAAATCATAGGGTACCTTGCTCATTTGCTTTCTGTCTTCCTCATTATGAGGACACATTTATAAGGAAACCTTTATGCCATATCGCATTGGTAGGAACCCTATTTTAGAATCTTCCATCCTAAATCACTTCAGGATCTTTTCTATATATTGGGCTTGGAAAGACCTATCATTCTTTTCGCTCTATCCCGATAGAGATGAATACCTAGAATATAGGTGGATTCTCCCAAGTCCTTCATTGAGAACTCACTAGAAAGCCATGCTTTCATAGAACTGAGCATTCCAACGTTGTTTCCTATAAGTATAATGTCATCCACGTATAGTATTAAGAACGTAATTTTGCTCCCATTAACCTTCTTGTAAATACATGTCTCTTCTTCGTTTTTGACAAAATCAAGCTCTTTAATTGTCTTGTCAAAATGAAGATGCCACCTTAATGAAGCTTGCTTCAATTCATAAATGGCGCGCTAAAGCTTGCATACCTTGTAAATATCGGTCTCAGATATGAACCCCTTACGCTATTCCATATATATCTCATCCTCGAGGAATTCATTTAGAAATGCTGTTTTCACATCCCTATTCCATATTTCATAATCTAAGTGGGCTGCTATGGCAAGCATAATGCAAATAGACCTAATCATGGCTATAGGCGAGAAGGTCTCGAAGTAATCGATTCCGTTTGCTTTGGGAATAACCCTTTGCCATAAGCCTGGCCTTATAGGTATCTGTTAGGAGTATGCTCTCGAATGCCACATAGAGGATGTTGAGTGAGGGCATTGTACTTGTAATTATGTAAATTATTTATATAAGGCAACGAATGTTTCTTTATTTAGTGGTAGTTAGTGGCATTCCTAACTCGTAAATATACATATAGAAACTAGTCCATGTATTTGAGAGCAAAATGTTCCACTACTTATTGGATAAGGGGGTCGGCACTGGAAAGGTTTATATCTCAAATACTTAATCGTTCGCAAGTAGATGAAACTTGACTGGGCGTTAAGTTTATATGAAGACTTGTATGATGTGTTCTTTGACAAGGAGAGTGCCTGTCGAACACTTATGGTTAGTGGGAGCACACATTATAGGTATGCTAATTGGATTAGTATACTCGAACCGACTCACCCTCGATTCGTCACACGGATTTCACTCCGGGATAGTCAATGACAGAATCGAAAGGTTGTGATAGGTATTCGTGAACCTTTGACTTGAGGATTTAGTAGGGATGTGCTTTTGACGTCAAGATTTTCATTAGAGTAGTTTGACCCTGTAAACGGAGAGGCAGGGGTCAACCTCGACGTGCATCTTGACGGGCAAGTATCAGGTCCTACTGAATACCAAGATAGAATTCTTTCTCCTGTTAGTGAACGGGTTATATGTCCTATGCGGTTATTGGCAGATGAGATCATAAGTCTTTGGCCAAAGCATTGGAGCTAGCTGTATTAGATACACGAGAGCTCGATGATCTCGATTTGCATTAACGCATGCGTAGCGTCAAGTACAGATAGGGTTTGACTTACTGTGAACCTATAACTTGATCGGGACATTTGAAAGAAGGGTTTATACGTATACTGGTATTCACGACATAATGGTTCTTGAATGATCCCGTCATTCGTTCTCAGTTGGGGTACAGTGTAGGCCGCCAGGCTGGCTAGATGGTGCTACTACTCTTTGGTTCTTCCCATTGCTCACTGAGACAGACATACCGAGTCGCGCAATAGGATTGACGACGGAATGAATCAAGCTAATTCTCTCATTATGAATATTAGATATTAGATATCTAAATTTGGGACATTAGATGTCTAAATCAATTTATTGGATAAATTGATTTACGGCCTCATGAATTAAATATATCACTGGGTGATTAATTTAATTCATGAATATAATTATTTCTTGGAGAAATTAATTATGTTATTTTGTATTTGATATGTTTAATTAATTGGATTAATTAAATGATAAAAATACATCGAAATGGAATCGGAGTTTATCTGTTTGGACTCACGGGAGTTCGAAACGGACCGAACTCCTCCTACCCTTTTAGATGACCTCCCCCCTTTGTCTTCCACCTAATGTGGTGGAAGACTTCATGATTTAATATCATGAAGTGTTTTGTCTTAGGGGACATGAAATCTCATTTTATTATGTAAAGGTTATTTCATGTGATTGATTGAAGAATAAAAAGAAGACTAACTCTCACTTACCACCACCCCCTTGCATTCATACGTGATATTTGTGAGAGAGAGAGAAAAGAGTTCCTTTTCATAGTCTTCTTTTTCTTCATGTGTTCTTGATAATTCTTGGAGAAAAATCAAGAAATCAAAGAGAGAGTGAGTTATACACTTAGAGTATTGTAATCACAAATCAATAGCTTCATCACCTAGCTATAGACATATCCTTGGAGGATAGAAAGGTGATCGTCATCCCGTTCGTTTCTCCGGCGCGTGGCAAGTAGAGGCATTGTATTTTCGACGTTGGATCATCCAAGGGCTTGGAGCATATTGGATCGTAGGAATTAACAATTAAAGCTTGGGGAATAGCTCAAGAGAAGGAATCCATTTAATCAACAGACTACAAGGGTGAGTTTTTTACATCTCTTGTTTTTCATTTATATATTCGTTGTTAGGCGTATTTTTATGCGCTTATTTATCATTAGTTTATACCCATTTTGAGCCTAAAAATGCATAAATGAGCTTTTAATGCACTATTCTTATATGTTTTGCAGGAAATCGGAGTCCGGAAGCCGAAACGACGAAAAATGGGCGAAAACGGCAATTTTTGGTCGGGGGCCGCGGCACAAACCAAGTGAGCCGCGGCACACGAAGACAACCAGCGAGCCCCGAGTGGACTGTACCCTGAGCCGCGGCACAAGGATGCTGAGCCGCGGCCCAGGAGGAAAATGCAGCGCCCAGGCATTTCGCTGAGCAGTAGGGCCCGCGACACAGATTAAGTGAGCCGCGGCCCACAGGGCGGTTTTGCTGAGACTTCCGCGTTTCTTTGCCGTTTTGGAGCCTGTTCTCGACCTAATCACACGGACGCGTTTTATAGGCTGAGGAGGGCTATAATTAAGCATGGAAGGGCTGAAAAAAGGGGGATCGGATCATCATCTAATAGGAGGAATACATCGCGGACAGAAGAACACAATAGGAGGAGATTTGTGGGCGACGACAAGACCACGGATCCCTACGGTTTTTCTTAGTTTTTCCGTATCTTAGTTTCTAGATCTATTCGAGTAGGACTGTGATTGTAGCGGATTACATGACGGTTTGATTTATTTATTTTTATTTCAATTTACTCGTACTTGTATTGAATTGGATTCTTCTCATTGTTCTTAATGCTTTTTAATTGTCTGGCCAACAGTTGAATTGTTTTGAATGTCTTTATGGATTCGGGAGATGAAATTGAGGCATAGTTCTTGTGAGAATAATCATGATTTTCGTTAGATAGGGATATACTCATGGGAATTGTGAAGCCTATTTATTGTGGGAATTCTTGAACTGTTTTAGCTATTAATTATCTAATTCGAATAGGGATATATCGAGTTAACAATTCGTAGTATTTTCTATCGACCTTGGGAAAGGCTTTAGAATAATTTAGGAATTCCTGGCTTACAATTAATTGAATAAAAGTGAATTGAATTGAATAAAGATCATTCCCAATTATTTGAGGTGAAAATCATAATCCTACACCTTTATTATTATTATTTTTATTATTACTATTATTATTTTCTATTTATTTTTCTGCTATTAGTTTAGAATTAAATTCTATATAATTGTTCTTCAAATAAAATTGTGAGTTGACTATATTTTGGTACTTAGTGAAATCAGTCCTCGAGGGAACGATATCTTACTTATCACTTTATTACTTGTTGACACCGTGCACTTGCGGCATAGTGTGAGGGATTTCCTTACAACATTCGTATATACGTAGCTCGATCTATCCTCGTTGGGATTCGGATCGAATTAATTCTTGTTTTACCGCTTCTGCTGTGCCTTCGATTCAGGCACCGAATCCCAATAGTGGTATCATAGCATAGGTCTTGCGATCGTATATACGATATTGGCATTTGGAATGCTTGATTAGATGGTGAATGATTTGGAATCATTTATAGTCATAATCGTGGTATATGTTTCTCGTTCGTTCTAGTTGTATTTTTCGTAAATTTATGTCTGAATATAAATCTTTAATTTCTGGGAAATGTGATTTATATTGAAGATATGAATGTTGGAAAATATAGATATTGGATATCCGGTCGAAAAACTAGCCCCGAATTGCCGTTGGACGGTCCAGGAGTGGTCCGGAAGAAGGGGGGCCCGGCCCAGGGCTCGGGGGCCGCGGCCCAGGGCTGTTGCAGCCCAAATTATTGGTTACTGGACTGGGGGCCACGGCCCAGGGCTCGGGGGGCCACGGCCCAGGGCTATTGGGCAGCCCTACTTGCTGCCTGGTGGGTTTTCGGGCGCGGTCCAGCCCCTTTCGGACCCGTTTCAGGCTTATTTTCTTTGTGTATTCCTAAAAATTGATTTCTCACATTTTAAATTTGATTTAATATCATTAAAATGATATATGGTATTTCATTTTATAAGGCAAAATTGATTAATTGAAATACTTGTGATCGGCCGAATTATTTTGAACGTTTTCATATTACTTATTGTGTCAATCGATTGGATCGATTCGTATTGTTGATTGGTTCAATGTATCTCTATGCTTTCCATTTATATATTATTTATTGGATGAATACTTTTGTAGATGTGGTTCGTGTTTTGAATAGTTCGTTTTTATTCGATTGGGTTGTAAAGGGCGTTTTGAGCCTATTTATTTTACTAGAAATATTTGTATCTAGGATGCAATTTTCAATATAAAATTTATATGTAATGCCGAAGACCGGAGTAAGATCCGCTTCGAGAAGACGAAGATTCAAGATGAAGACTTGTAATTAGATTACAGGGTTTTTGTTTTCTAGGAACGGTCCATGAACCACATGATGGTAGCAACTAGGTTGTGAATGGTTGTTTCATAATGTATGAATGCCACAAACGTGCTTAAAAGATTAATGTGCCAAGTGTAACGTTAATCGCAAAAATTCTCCCACGACAAATTATTAAGTTTATAAGGTTTCGAGGTTTTCCTTCCCTCCACCGAGTTTTTGGGAAATTGAAATCCAAACCGGATGTGCTATGCTTCCGAGTTATCGGGGTAGTCGTTCGGGGAGGACGGATAAATTACCGCGAGCGCATTGGATGCCTTCGGTTTGAGAAATTTTATCCCTAGAAATCTGATAGGTTGCCGGATAAGATTCAATTGTGAAACTGATTTGCGTCGATGGTATAAACTTAACTTGTTCACGAACTATAGAAACCGTATAGGTTGAGGGGAGTGAACAAGGGGAAAAAGAAGATCGAATCATCCATTAGATGGGTTGGTGTTGGACACCACTTTATGAAAATTAATAGACTAGAAACCTGTTCGGTTGCCCTCTATTAAGATTTATAAAGAACTCGATCACCGCTATGAAATAGAGCGACGATACCTTTGGATTTCACATGGGAGTGAGTTATTCCGATAAAAATAGTGGGAGCTGGGTAACAAGAATAGAAAAGACCTTAATTCTATACTCAGATCATAATTAATCAAGTCATTAATTAATCTGTCGCACTTAATGCAGACTCAATTCTCAATATGACAATGAACCCACTCGCAATTCTACTCGAAAAGAACACTCTGATTGGATCTAACTTTGTGGACTGGCTCCGCAATTTGATGATTGTCCTCAGCATAGAGGCACTGGGATACGTCTTGGAGACGGACATTCCGGCGCCTCCTATGCGGACCAGAGCCAATCAGGAAGAGATTGAAAACCACGAAAAGTGGGTTAAGGATGACTTAAAAGACTGTGCTTACTTGATGGCTTCTATGTCAAATGAGCTTCAGAGAGCTCATGAGAAAATGACTTCTGCTAGGCAGATTCTATCTCACTTAACCAAACTTTATGGTGAGCACAGCAGAACTGCTAGATATGAGATATCCAAGCAACTGTTTGATGCAAGGATGAAGGAAGGTGAGAAGGTTGGGGAACACGTCCTCAAAATGATATCCATGATCGAGAGATTGGAGGCTCTTGATTTTAAAATGGATACTTTTCTCCAAACCGACCTTATCCTATAGTCTCTCCCTAATTCATTCTCACAGTTTGTTATGAACTTCAACTGCAATGAGATTGCATATAATTTAGTTGGGCTAATGAATAAACTTGTGACCGCTCAGTTTCAGATGAATACTCCGCAGATGAAGGAGTCTGCTCTTGTGATTTCTTCTGTACCTCGAAGGTCTAAGAACAAGAAGCAAACTGGACCACATGTCAAGGACTTCAATGGCAAGGGCAAGGCCCCAACGGTTTCGAAGAACAAGAATAAGAAGGATGCTTGTCTCAAGTGCTGTGAGCTGGACCACTGGGCTAGAGACTGTCCAATTCTTCATGGAACTTCAGTTGCATAACTTTTAGTTTTGGAAACAAATTGTTCTGCTACTGTATTTTCTACTTCCTGGATACTAGATTCTGGTGCTAGTTTTCATATTTGTACCGTGAATCAAGATCTGGGACAAAGTAGGAAGCTTGGAGTTGGAGAAGTAATGATCACTGTCGAAAGCAGGCATAGTGTCGAGGCAACCGACATAGGATCACTTCTTTTAGGTTTAGAATCCAGCTTTGTTTTGGCTTTAGAAGATGTACTTGTTTTGCCCAAGGGGCACAAAAACATTGTATTCATTCTGGTCATGGACCGAAAAGGCTTTTCATTTTTCATTGGTGATGTTCCTGCAAAATTTATTTCGAAAATAAACTAGTAGGTACTGCTACATTGTTAAATGGATTGTATCATCTAAATCTCAGCAACAAAGTAGTTGTGAATACTATGACTAGAAAACGTGGTAGGGATGAAACCAATCAAGTTTTGAAATGTCATCTTAGACTTGGTCATATTGGTCAGACCAAGGTTTACAATATGGAAAAGGATGGACTTATGGGTCCATTGGGATCGGATCCCTTTCCTACATGTGAATCCTACCTCAAAGGCAAAATGACTAAGTCCCGCTTCACCGGGACTTTTGAAATAGCCGCTGATTAACTGGGATTAATCCATACCGACGTATGTGGTGCTTTGGAAGCAGCACGTGACGGATATCAATATTTCATTACGTTTACAGATGATCATACTAGGTATGGTTATGTATACTTAATGAAACATAAATCCGAGGCCTTTGAGAAATTCCAGGAATTCAAGGCCCTAGTCGAGAAACAAACTGGTAATCACATCAAAGCACTTCGGTCGGACCGAGGTGGCGAGTATATGAGTATGGAGTTTGACGAGTTCCTTAAGAAACATGGAACAGCTCCAGGTACTCCTCAGTTAAATGGTGTGTCAGAAAGAAGGAACCGGACCTTATTGAACATGGTCCGTTCCATGCTGGGCTATACTGACTTACCTATTTACCTGTAGGGGTATGCACTCCTGACTGCCGCTTACATCTTGAATAGATGTCCTTCCAAATCCGTTCCTAAAACTCCAAATGAGATGTGGGAGGGCAGGAAACCAAGTCTTAATCATATTAGGATTTGGGGATGTCCCGCCTATGTTAAGAAGACTAAGGTGGAGAAGTTGGAAGCTAGGCCCGCGAAGGGACGTTTCATTGGATTCCCCCATGGGACGATGGGGTATCTTCTACATGCCCGAAGATCGAAAGATTGTTGTTGCTTTACAAGCACACTTCCTGGAAGATGAGTTCATTCAGGAAGGCGGAGAAGGTAGAAGTATTTCTTTAGAAGAATACAATGAAACTCCTCGGGAGACACCTGAGCAAGAAACTGGAACCGAACCTTCTGAAACACAAGTACAACCACCTCGTAGGTCTAGTAGAGTGTATCAATTACCTGAGAGGTATGGGCTTGTGCACTTGGAGGAGCTGGGACTCCATGAGGTTCCAAGTGATATCCAAGAGACCGACCCATCGACCTATGACCAAGTGATGGTGGATGTAGACTCCGCGAAATAGCGTGAAGCTATAGAAGCTGAGATAGACTCGATGCATGTAAATCAGGTCTAGACTCTGGTAGACCGCCCCAATGGCATAGTGCCTATTGGGAACAAGTGGATCTACAAGAGAAAGACTGATGGAGATGGCAAGGTTGACGCCTATAAGGCCAGGCTTGTGGCAAAGGGTTATACCCAGGAGGAAGGGATCGATTACCACGATACCTTCTCGCCCGTAGCCATGATCAAGTCTATTCGCATGATGCCTGCTATAACTGCCTACCACGATTATGAGATATGGCAAATGGACGTAAAGACAGCTTTCCTTAATGGATTCCTCGAGGAGGAAATCTATATGGAGCAACCTAAAGGCTTTGTGTCCGAAGTCGATATTCAGAAAGTGTGCAAGCTTCATCATTCCATTTATAGACTGAAGCAAGCATCGCGTAGTTGGAACCTTCGTTTTGATGAGGTGGTCAAAGAGTTTGACTTAGTGCAAAATGAAGAGGAACCTTGTGTATACAAGAGGGTTAGTGGGAGCAAGATCGCAATCTTAGTACTATATGTAGATGACATTCTACTAATAGGAAATGATGTGGGAATCCTCTGTTCTGTGAAAGCATGGCTTTCGAGTAATTTCTCTATGAAAAAATTGGAAGAAGCAACCTATATTCTTGGTATTCGGCTCTACCAGGATAGAGCGAAGAGAACAATAGGTCTTTCCCAAGCCCTCTATATAGATAAGATCTTAAAGCGATTTAAGATGGATGATTCTAAAAGAGGGTTCCTTCCGATGAGACATGGAATAAAACTCATCTCGAAGATGTGTCCTCAAAGTGAGGAACAACGACGGGAGATGAGTAATATACCATATGCTTCGATCGTGGGTAGCCTTATGTATTTTATGTTGTGTATAAGACCTGACATTGCGCATGCTGTAAGCGTGGTGAGTAGGTTTCAGGCAAACCCAGGTAGGGAACACTGGACTGCCGTAAAGAACGTTCTCAAGTACTTAAGAAGGACTAGAGATATGGTTCTGATGTATGGTGGTGGAGAACTGGATGTAGTGGGATTCACTGATTCAGACTTCCAGGGACAGAAGGACGACTCGATGTATACTTCTGGCTATATATTTACTCTTAATGGAGAAGCAGTATCTTGGTGTAGTGCCAAGCAAAGCGCGACTGCTGATTCCAACTGTCAGGCTGAGTATCAAGCAGCCTCGGAGGCTTCCAAGGAAGGGTTGTGGATTAATAAGTTTCTGGGAGAACTTCAAGTGATACCATGTGCTGAGGTGCCTGTTCCACTGTACTGCAACAACGACAAAGCTGTAGCGCAGGCCAAGGAGCGGAGGTTTCACAACAGCACCAAACATACTTAGAGGAAGTATCATCTCGTAAGAGAATTCGTTCGCAAGGGATACATTGTGCTGCACAGAGTAGACTCGGCCGACAACGTCGCTGATCCACTGACCAAGCCACTTTCTCAGACTAGCTTGGAGCGTCATCTGGAGAACATAGGTATTAGATACCATAGTGTGTGGCATTGAGTGCAAGTGGGAGATTGTTAGGAGTATGCCCTCGAATGCCACACAGAGGATGTTGAGTGAGGGCATTGTACTTGTAATTATGTAAGTAATTTATATAAGGCAATGAATGTTTCTTTATTTACTAGTAGTTACTGGCATTCCTAAATCGTAAATATACATATAGAAACTAGTCCGTGTATTTGAGAGCAAAATGTTCCATTCTTTATTGGATAAGGGGGTCGGCACTGGAAAGGTTTATAGCTCAAATACTTAATCGTTCGCAAGTCGATGAAACTTGACTAGGCGTTAAGTTTATATGAAGACTTGTATTCTATGATAAGGAGAGTGCTTGTCGAACAATAATGGTCAGTGGGAGCACATGTTATAGGTATGCTAATTGGATTAGTATACTCGAACCGATTCACCCTCGATTCGCCACACGGATTTCAGTCCGGGACAGTCAATGACGGAATCAAAAGGTTGTGATAGATATTTGTGAACCTTAGACTTGAGGATTTAGTAGGGATGTGCTTGTGACGTCAAGATTTTCATTAGAGTAGTTCGACCCTGTAAACCGAGAGGCGGGGGTCAACCTCGACGTGCATCTTGACAGGCAAGTAGCAGGTCCTACTGAATACCAAGATAAAATTCTTTCTCTTGTTAGTGAACGGTTATATGTCCTATGCGGTTATTGGCAGATGGGATCATAAGTTTTTGGCCAAAGCACTGGACCTAGCTGTATTAGATACACCAGAGCTCGATGATCTCAATTTGCATTAACGCATGCATAGCATCAAGTGCAGATAGGGTTTGACTGAATGTGACCCTATAACTTGATCGGGACATTTGCAAGAAGGGTTTATACGTATACTGGTATTCACGACATAATGGTTCTTGAATGATCCCATCATTCGTTCTCAGTTGGCATACAGTGTAGGCCGCCAGGCAGGCTAGGTGGGGCTACTACTCTTTGGTTCCTCCCATTGCTGACTCAGACGGACCTACCGAGTCGCGCAATAGGATTGATGATGGAATGAATCAAGCTAATTCTCTCATTATGAATATTAGATATTGGATATCTAAATTTGGGACATTAGATGTCTAAATCAATTTATTGGATAAATTGATTTACGGCCTAATGAATTAAATATATCACTGGGTGATTAATTTAATTCATGAATATGAATATTTTTTGGAGAAACTAATTATGTTATTTTATATTTGATTTGTTTAATTAATTGGATGAATTAAATGATATAAATACATCGGAACGGAATCGGAGTTTATCTGTTTGAACTCGCGGGAGTCCGAAACGGACCGAACTCCTCCTACCCTTCTAGATGCCCCCCCTTGTCTTCCACCTAATGTGGTGGAAGACTTCATGATTTAATATCATGAAGTGTTTTGTGATAGGGGACATGAAATCTCATTTTATTGTGTAAAGGTGATTTCATTTGATTGATTGAAGAATAAAAGGAAGACTAACTTTCACTTACCACCACCCCCTTCCATTCATACGTGAGATTGGTGAGAGAGAGAGAGAGAAAAGAGTTCCTTTTCATATTCTTCTTCTTCTTCATGTGTTCTTGATAATTCTTGGAGAAAAATCAAGAAATCAAAGAGAGAAAGTGAGTTATACACTTAGAGTATTGTAATCACAAATCAATAGCTTCATCACCTAGCTCTAGACGTATCCTTGTAGGATAGAAAGGTGATCGTCATCCCGTTTGTTTCTCCGGCGCGTGGCAAGTTGAGGCATTGTATTTTCGACGTTGGATCATCCAAGAGCTTGGAGCACATTGGATCGTAGCGATTAACAATTAAAGCTTGGGGAATAGCTCAAGAGAAGGAATCCATTTAATCAACGGACTACAAGGGTAAGTTTCTTACATCTCTTGTTTTTTCGTTTATATATTCGTATATACGTAGCTCGATCGATCCTCGTAGGGATTCGGATCGAATTAATTTTCATTTTACCGCTTCCGCTGGGCCTTCGATCCAGACACAGAATCCCAACAGTATCAACCCTGCCATCTCCATCAATTTTTCTCTTGTAGATCCATTTTTCTCAATAGGCGCTATGGCCTTAGGACGATTTACTAAAGTCGAGACCTGATTAGCATGCATAGAGTCTATCTCAGCTTCCATAGACTCTCGCCACTTTACGGAGTCCACATCTACCATCGTTTGGTTATATGTAGAGGGATCATTCTCTTGACTACTTTCTATCATCTACTGAGGACCTAGTTCCTCTTGATGCAGATAGCCATAACTCTCAGGTAAATGAGAAGCTCTACTAGACCTGTGAGTTTGTGTTTATATTTCAGAAGGTTCTGTTCCAATATCTTGTACAAGTGTCTCATTTGGTGTTTTTCATTTCTTCTAAAGATATTTTTACCTACGCCTCTTTCCTGAACGAACTCATCTTCAAGGAAGTGTGCTGGTAAAGAAACGATGATACTTTGATCTTCGTGCATGTAGAATAGATATGCCTTGAAATCCCCAAGATATCCTATGAAATGACCCTTCACAGACCTAGCTTCCATTTTCTCTACTTTAATCTTATTGACATAAGCAGGACATCTCCAAATCCTAATATGATTAAGACTTGTCTTCCTACCTCTCTACATCTCATGTGGAGTCTTAGGAATAAATTTTGAAGGACATATGTTCATGATATGTGCAGTAGTAAGGAGCGTGTAACCCCATAGGTAAGCAGTAGATCAGTGTAGTTAATCATGGTGTGAACCATGTCCAACAAGGTTCGGTTCCTTCTTTATGACACACCATTCAATTATGGAGTAGCTGGAAGAGTTCATTGTGATACTATTCCTAGTTCTTTTAAGAACTCATCAAACTCGGTACTCATATACTAGCCACCTCGGTCCGACCGAAGTGTTTCAATATGATGACTTGTTTGGTTTCAACTACGGCCTTGAATTCCTTGAATTTATCAAATTCTTCGGATTTATATTTCATTAAGTACACGAATACATACCTAGTATGGTCATTTGTAAATGTAATGAAATACTGAATCGTCTCGTGCCACTTTAAAAGGGCCACATATTTCGGTGTGGATCAATCCAAGTTTTTCAGCAGCTCTTTCAAAAGTCCCTATGAAGGGTAACTTAGTCATTTTTCCTTGGAGATAAGATTCACTTGTTGGACACGGATCCGATCCTAATGGACTCGTAAGCCTATTTTTCTCCATTTTATGAACTTTGGTCTGACCAACATGACTAAGTCTAAGAAGCCACTTAAGTGCTTGGTTTGTTTCATCCCTATCATGCTTCCTAGTTATAGTGTTCACAGTAGTTTTATTCTTTACAAATGGTATAAATCATCTTGTACTATAGCAGTACCAACCAATTTATTTCGAAAATAAATACGACATGACAAATATCCAATAAAGAAATGAAATCCCTTAGGGTCCATGACCAGAATTGGTACAATACTTTTGTACCCCTTGGGCAAAACAAGTACATCATCCAAAGTAATAATAAAGCCAGATTATAAGTCCAACATAAGTGATTTGATGTCAGTAGCCTTGATTCATACTGATTCATTGTATATATGTGAGAACTCGCACCAGAATCAAGTATCCAAGAAGTAGAATAAACATTTATAGAACAATTCGTTTCCAAAACAAGTAGTTTTGTACCTGAAGACGCATTACGGTCAAGTTTTGGATAGTGCCCCCTCCAGTGGCCTAGCTCACGACAGGTGAGGCAAGAATTTGTCTTCTTGGCCACATTACTCTTTGTAAATATTGGGGGCTTACCCTTATCTTTCTGTATCCCACCTTTTGGCTTGAACTTCTTCTTACCCTTCTTATTGTTCTTGGACCCCCAAGTCCCAGAAGAAATCATAAGAGCAGCCTCTTTCGGCCTAGTCTTCCTCTGAGACTGTGCTGTACTCAGTTTTTTCATCTACCCATCTAATTTACAAGCAATCTCATTGCAATTGAAGTTCATTACAAACTGAGAGAAGCATGCATCCTAAAATCAAGAGCCTCCAATCTCTCGATCATAGATATCATTTTTAGGATGTGATCACCAACTTTCTCACCTTCCTTCATTCGAGCACCAAACAACTACTTTGATATCTCATATCGAGCGGTTCGACTGTGCTCCCCGTATAGTTCAATAAGATGTGCCAAAATTGCCCTTGAAGAGGGCATGTTCTCATGGGCCCTCTGACACTCATCGTTCATTTTGGCCATCATGAAACCTCGGACCTTACATCATCTTTAACCCATTTCTCATTGGCACCAACATCCTCCTGACCATCTCCAGTCCTAGCAGGATCTTGTAGGATGTCCGCCTCCAGGACGTAGCCCAGCATCTCCACACCGAGGACTATCCTCATATTGTGGATCTAGTCCATAGAGTTGGGTCCAGTAAGAGTGTTATTTTCAAGCAAAATTACGAGTGGGTTCAATGTCATTTTGAGAGAGTTGTTGTTAATTGCAGAGAATAATTTTAGATTCATTAGTGATTGTTTAATTATGATCCGAGTAATGGATTTAAGGATTTTCTTTATTCATAACTCGGCTTGTAACACCCCCAAAATTTACCAGGGCATTACAGTGTCGTGAATCCCGTGTGGGACCCACAAGGCTATTTTAGGAAATAGATATTTTAAATAAGACATTATAAAATGGGTGAGTCCACGGTTACATAACATGAAATGGGATGTCTTGAAAGAAAACATAATTCAAAACACGATTATTAAAAAAACAGAGCTTTCGAAAATTTAATTAAAACACGTGGTAGTAGAACTTTATTCCAACACCGTTCAAGCCTGACCTGAACCCTCGGGAATATCCTGCACATATTCAATAAATTTGCCTGACACGACGAATCACGCTAGACAAATCGGGATCAGATAATGATAATCAATAGCAGCATTTCACGACAAAATTCACGATTCGATAACACCGTACCACATAATATAAAGATGATAATTCACAGTATAGCCGGCGTTATCTCTCTCGTTTAGCACATAAATCCCAAGGTCGCGACCAAGGGTCACAGAAGTATCTACATGAGAATACTCCGGAAAGTGGGTGCCATTTTAGGTCTTATCCCTCAGCACATTTCCACACGGGTACCAGTCAGGTTTTACCCCCAACACATTGGCTCATTCATAACATAGTTTCTAGAGAAAGACAATCGTTCGGCATTCATCACGCAACGGCTCATTCATGTTTTCTAAATATTACAAATAAAATTAACATAATCCGAGCAAGGTTTTACTTGCCTTCATTCCGAGGTAAGTGCCTTATGACAATTTGAACTTTCATGACTGATCGAGTTCAACGTAGTCACATATTCCTTGATTAAGATTTCGTAAGGATAACGGCGAATAAAACTAGTTTCCCATTCCCTTTCCTAACAGAATCCTTAACATAGTTCGATTTTTCAAAGCTAATATCATGATTCTAAGATCGATAGCAACACCCATTATTACATTGTTTAATTCTTTGATTATCGATTGTTATAACAATTTGCTTAACAAGATTATCCCCAACATTACTTCGGTTGTCAACAATCGACTATAGTAAAATCAAATTCCATTATCTACTAATTCAATTCTCTACTCCAAGTTCTCAATTAGGTGGGCTACCATTTTACACAATGATTTCAACGATTGATTCTTAATGATGGTAATACTATCAAGCTCTATTTCACCTAGTTGAATTAACGTTTGATAATTATACTAGCAAGGTGAGTTCCAATGAGTTTAGCATACGGTGATTGGATTCCTAACACAATTTCTCCTACAATTGATTAGTTAAAGTTTATATTTCTATGGTCGATTTGAAATGTGAAATTTGCATATGATTATTACAACAAGATACATGAACTAATGGTTCGAGAACGAAATATACTTACAACGATAGTTTTGATTACTACAAGTTCATCCGGTTTGATTGTCTATGAAAGTTAAGCAACAAAACTACCCAAATACCCTTAATCCAATTAACATAACAACAATACCGAAAAATAACTTCAAGGATTTGCTAGACCTACCTTAATAGACGAATAAAAATGAAGGATGCTGACGAACCAACAAAGAACAATGAGGAGGAATGAAGAATGGATCGATCGACCTAGATAACGTTCTCCAGAGCTTGAGTAATCCTCTCCTTTGTGTCAGTACAAGTGTTTTGGAGGCTAAGAATCGTCTAAGGGACTGGGAAAGGTTTTAAGAAGGCTGCACAAGTGTTTTTGGCCTAGGGAAATGAAGGAGGAGGTGTTAATTTATAACACACGATTGTGTTTTACGAAAACTAACACTCAAGGGTTTACGTACGTAAAGAGCATTATATACGTAATGTCTTATAGTTAACGTACGTAATGGTCGATCAAACGCTACTGCCTGGATTGTCCCTACCTCTAACGTACGTAGGGGATCATAAACTACGTAAGCAACCTTATAATAGTGTATGTTAAGCTCGACAATAAATTTACGTTACAAGCAGTTGACTCGTTTGTCTACTAGACTACCGAAAGTACCCAATCCGTGTCAAAAGAAAGATTCTGGTCGGAAGACCAATTCTCGCCTTACATACGTAACCTAGTCGTGTTAACCTACGTAATGCTGTGAATCTAACATACATTATGCATGTCATCTAGCGTACGCTAGTCACTCAGCCCCTTAGTCATTTTATCGCATTTTAACCATCTCGGAATGACTACCTTTTCACTCGTCAACAAATATTCGGGGAACAAGACGTTGACCACCGTCATATTCGCACCAATAATCATTCAATGGCATCAAGGTACGTCACCTCCGTTCTATTCACATCACACAATTGTATTGCAATAGCACTTTAATGAAACCTCATAATATAAGAAGACAACATCAAATGATAGAAATTACATTATAATTTATGAAGTACACGGTAATTAAAGAATGAAATACCCGTGGTATTACATACCATCCCCCTTAAAATTGGTTCATCCCGAAACTAAGAAAATAACTCGGGATGATTTTCCCTCATGCTCGACTCGGTCTCCCAAGTTGCTTCCTCCATGCTGTGGTGCGACCGCTGAACTTTCACGAGGGGTATGACCTTATTTATTAATGTTTTCATACGCCGATCCAAGATAGCGATCGGCACTTCTCTAAAGGTAGCGTCATTAGAAATTTCTACTTCTTCAAAATTGAGTTTGTGACTCGGATCGTAGACATACTTTCTTACCTGGGAGACGTGAAATACACTATGCACTCCATACAAATGTGGCGGCAGTGCTAATCTATACGCAAGTTATCCAACTCGGTCTAATATCTCGAACGGACCTATGAACCTTGGGCTTAACTTGCCTTTCTGGATGAAATGCCGGATACCTCGCATAGTATTAGTTTATTTTGAGACGTACCGAGGTATCTATCGGACTAGACACACGACGCCCCCCTCATTTTTTAAGGGGATGATATTTTTTTGTCCCCTTTAGTTCACGTGTGAAGTGATTTCCTCACACTTCAGGACAAAATATGAGATAAGATGGTATCTTATCATTAGGTGGAGTTTTATTTTATAAATAGAATTTTTTTCAACATTCCACTACCTCATATCATATACCTTACGGGTGCTACATAAGGGGAGTGAGGAGAGAACTTTGTTCTTCAATTTCTTCAATCATTTTCGTAAAGAAAAATTGAGAAGAAAATTGAGGGAAAAATATATTTATACACTTAAAGTGTTATAAATAGATATAATAAGCTCCATTATATATTTCTAGTCGTATTCTTAGAGAATATATATATATATATATATATATATATATAGGTTTTTCCGATCATCTTCCGATGCATGGCTAGTGGAGGCACAACGTTTTCGATGCTCGGAGATATTTCAAGAAGGCTTGGAAAATTCGGTTTGTGGAAAACCTCTTCACCAACATTTAATCAAAGAACTACAAGCGTATGTTTTTCGATTACTTAACCTTTGTCTTTTTTTATTCGTATATACGATGCATAGTCGGTACGATTTAAGGGTTCAGTTTACTATTATTTTTATTTCCACTGCGCCTTCATTTTAGGCATAGAATCCAACACATTCAACTCTCACAACTAAAACTCCAAGGTTCTATAACAATACACTTGATTAAGAGAGTTTATCAAAGTCTTGCCATAATCAGATTTAATTTTGCCTATAAGTACTTTAATATAAGTTGGATTTGCACCAAAGTTTGACGTAAAATTCCTAATATACTTAAGAACAAGTATATGGAAACCCCTGACCCTGAAACACAAGAATTCAATACCATATACAAATAGTTCCAAGAGGTGGCAGAATTGACTCTTTTATTGTCTTAGTGTGTTTTAAGCCTTATAGATCCATAATAAACACAAGGATATGCCATGGCTGAGTTATTAACATAATTATAACATGTCTAAGAACATATACAAGCTCTCACATCTTCGAAAAATCTAATAAACATAGCAAGAATAAAGGAGAAACAAAGGAAACTCACCTTGATTGTCAAAGAAATTGAGGTGTTGATGTTTTAATGGTTTCTTCTTGAATATTTGGTGAATTTTCGAAGTGTGGAGCATCTTGTATCACACTGTAAATGAGGTTTGAGGGTCAGTTTTTCTCTGTTATACAAGTGAGCGAGGCAATTTTAAAGGTGAAATATCCAAAACACCCTCGAATAGCTTCTAAAATTCAGGTTTGAAAGAATGGATCGGTTTAAGTAGTTATCGTCCGGTTCTTGGAGTTTTTGGACCGGTTCCTAGTAAATCTTGGCCTCATTTAGGGTATGGAAAATCTTTCCAAGGGTTTCATAGAATTTTAGGGTGTCTTTTTATCACTTAAAGTCAGTTACTCATGCGAACAGTGTTGAAAATGCTAGTGAAGGAGTTTATTGCCAAAATTTATAAAATCCAAAAATAAGAATCAATAGATAATAATTGAAGGACTCATTTATTAATATGATATAACTAATACAATAAACTAAAATATAATTTCAATTCCTACCGCAGTTGGAATGAATATGGTAAAGATAGATGACAATATTTTACCACCGTTACCACATGCAATCATAGATTGCATCCTATAAGGTATTGACAAGAATCAAGGTACTTGACAAATACTATTATATTAAACAATGGTTATTTACTTGAACCATCAATCATTTTGACCCAGCACACGCACCAACTAAAATCCCTAGATAAGTTAGTTAACCTCCGACAGACACGTCAGTGACACCGTTAGTACTTCTAGGCTTACCATGTGTACTCACAGTTATATTAGATCTTTACGTATATTTTATTTTCATATCAAAGTAACATCCATAAAAATTAGTTCCATATTAGATACGAGGATAGGGTCTTAGAGTTTAGTTCAAATGTTTAACACACTTCAATGCAGTACGATTCAGTAATGCAAATACCACACAATTAACAAGTAATGCATGAATCATATTGACCAGATGAGTTGCGTCAGGCTAGGGTATTATTGTTGGAAATAAAACACAACGGAAGTGAAGTTGGTGAAAGTTTGATAAATGCATTTTACGCATCCACGAGCAAAAGAATCAAGGTACTTCATAAATATTATTTATAATTTATTAAATAAATATATTGGTAATTGAATATCCTAATATATTTCAAAGATCATAGAATATTTACCTTTGAAGCGTAGTGGTTGGTTTCCTTCTTGATCTCCTTGTATTTCTACCTTTAGACCTGTTAGAGTATGATCCGCCTTAACCCGAACGTTGTATGGGCAACGAGCTACTGGATCCGCCTTAACCCGAACGTAGATCATAGAATCAAGGCACCAATCGTGTGACACCAACATACCACATTATCTACAATATAAAATAATTAGCCATTTCATTTGTATAACCATAACGTGAATAAATATGCAAAACATGTGATTAAATGTAATTAATATTCTCATAGGTAGTTACAGGGAAATAAGGTAATACAAGCATAAAGTATGCTTTGCAGTATACAACCCTCACAATCTCCCACTTATACACAAAGCATGCTTTTAAGTATACTACTATATTATATAGTCTCTTATTTCTCCCACCTATACTCAAAGCAATGCTGCCATACATTGTAATATCATTCCTTCCACATACCTTTCAAAAACTTTTGAAGTTAGGCCTTTCGCGAAAGGATCAGCAAGATTATCTTCCGATGCAACCCTGGATACAACTACATCTTCTTTCTTTACGAAGTGTCGTATGATGTGGTACTTTCGGTTGATATGTTTACTTGCCTTGTGGCCTCTTGGTTCCCTCAAATTTGCGACTGCACCGGTATTATCACAATAAAGTGTAATACCCTTTGGCAAATCGGGAATCACATCTAAGTCCTGCAAGAAGTACTTGAGCCATACCACCTCCTGTTAGGAGTATGCCCTCGAATGCCACTCAGAGAGGTTGAGTGAGGGCATTGTACTTGTAATTATGTAAATCATTATCATAAGGCAAATGAATGTTTCTTCATTTACTGGTAGTTACTGGAATTCCTAACTCGTAAAGATACATATAGAAACTAGTCCGTGTATTTGAGAACAAAACGTTCCACTCCTTATTGGATAAGGAGGTAGGCACTGGAAAGGTTTATAGCTCAAATACTTAATCATTCGCAAGTCGATGAAACTTGACTGGGCGTTAAGTTTATATGAAGACTTGTATGACGTGTTCTTTGACATGGAGAGTGCCTGTCAAACACTAATGGTTAGTGGGAGCACATGTTATAGGTATGCTAATTGGATTAGTATACTCAAACCGACTCACCCTCGATTTGTCACACGAATTTTAATACGGGACAGACAATGACGGAATCGAAAGGTTGTGATAGGTATTCGTGAACCTTTGACCCGAGGATTTAGTAGGGATGTGCTTGTGACGTTAAGATTTTCATTAGAGTAGTTCGACCCTGTAAACTGGAAGGCCGGGGTCAACCTCGACGTGCATCTTGATGGGCAAGTAGCAGGTCCTAATGAATATCAAGATAGAATTCTTTCTCCCGTTAGTGAGCGGGTTATATGTCCTATGCGATTATTGGCATATGAGATCATAAGTCTTTGGCCAAAGCAATGGAGCTAGTTATATTGGATACACGAGAGCTCGATGATCTCGATTTGCATTAACGCATGCATAGCGTCAACTACAGATAGGGTTTGACTGACCGTGACCCTATAACTTGATCGGGACATTTGAAAGAAGGGTTTATATGTATACTGGTATTCACGACAGAATGGTTCTTGAATGATCCCATCATTCGTTTCAGTTGGGGTACAGTGTAGGCCGCCAGGTTGGCTAGGTGGTGCTACTACTCTTTGGTTCCTCCCATTACTGACTGAGACGGACCTACCGAGTCGCGCAATGGGATTGACGACGAAATGAATCAAGCTTATCATCTCATTATGAATATTAGATATTGGATATCTAAATTGGGACATTGGATGTCTAAATCGATTTATTGGATAAATTGATTTACAGCCTAATGAATTAAATATATCACTGGGTGATTAATTTAATTCATGAATATAATTATTTCTTGGAGAAATTAATTATGTTATTATTTATTTGATATGATTAATTAATTAGATGAATTAATCGATATAAATACATCGGAACAGAATTGAAGTTTATCTGTTTGGACTCTCGCGAGTCCGAAACGGACCGAACTTGTCCGGAACCTTCTAGATGGCCGCCCCAAGTCACCTACCCCCTCAATTGTCTTGGTCTTCACTTGTTGGGGTACTAACTTTGTGACAAGGGGACAATATATCACTTTGGTGATTTTGTCAAATGGGAGGTGATTTGGTATGATATGATGAGAATATATGTGTGAAGACCATATCTCCTTGGCCATTAACTTCATCTCACGATTTTGGTTGGTGTAAGGAGAGAGAAAAGTTTTTTCTAAGGATTCATAACATTCTTCATCATATTCATCTTCATTCACAAGTTTTTTCTTGGAGAAAATATTTGTGAGATAGACAGATTTTGGATTAAACACTTAGAGTGTTGTAATCTTGAGTTGCATAGCTTCCATAACCTTGTTCTAACCGTATACTTGGAGGATAACGAGGTTTAGTCGTTCCGGTCGTTTCTCCGGCGCGTGTCAAGAAGAGGCGCGGTCCTTTCGGCGTTGGATCATCCAAGAACTTGGAGTATATTGGATCGTAGGGAATTCAACTAAAGCTTGGGGAATAGCTCAAGAAAAGGAATCCATTTAATCAACGGGCTACAAGGGTGAGTTCTTATATCTCTTGTGATTTTGTTTATATATTCGTATATATGTAGCTCGATCGATCCGGATCAAATTAATTTTCGTTTTACCACTTCTGCTGGGCCTTCGATTTAGACACCAAATCCCAACAGTGGTATTGGAGCGTAGGTCTTGCGATCGTATATACGATATTGGCGTTTGGAATACTTGATTAGATGGTGTATGATTTGGAATTATAATCGTATTAATCGTTGATTTTCTATTGTTCATCCAAGAATTATTTTTTCATGATTTTATGTTACATTGTAAATCTATTTTTCTTTTGAAAAACTGATTTAAAGTGTAATATAAAGATTAGAAAAATGTTATTTTTGGAATCGGGGCGAAAAACGAGCTAAAAACGTAATTGGGCCCGGCAGCCTGGGGTTGGCCGGGCGCTGCCTCGCGGTCCGAGGCAGCAGATCGCGATCTGGACCCATGATCGTCCAGGCTCGGAAGTCTGTGCCGGCAGTGCTCGGCAGCCCGTGCCGGGCATGCCGGCCGCTGCCTGGCAATGGTCTCGGTCCCTATCGGTCCTGCTGGGCAGCTCCCTGGGCAGTGCTCCGGCCATATTTTTCGACTCCATTTTTTATATTTGGTTCGATAATTAATTTCCCACAAATTAAATTGGATTTAATTTGACTAAGGTTTAGTTATGGTAATTTAAATCTTAGTGGAATTAATTTAATAAAATATTTTATCGTCCGGAACAAGTTAAAATTAACGGTTGTTTGAATTAATTGGATTAATTCGTTTTGGATGAATCGATTGGATCAGTTCGTATTGTTGATTGGATCAATGTATCTCTATGCTTTCCATTTATATAGTATTTATTGGATGAATACTTTTGAATGGGGATGTGGTTCGTGGACTTAGTTTTTTGAATTGTTCGTTTTATTCGATTGGGTTGTAAAGGCCGTTTTGAGCCTATTTATTTTACTAGAAATATTTGTATCTAGGATGCAATTTTCAATGTAAAATTTATATGTAATGACGAAGTCCGGAGGAAGATCCGCTTTGAGAAAACGAAGATTCAAGACGAAGACTTGTATTTAGATTACGGAGTTTTTGTTTTCTAGGAACGGTCCATGAACCACATGTTGGTAGCAACTAAGTTGTGAATGGTTGTTTCATATTGTATGAATGCCACAAATGCACTTAAATGATTAATGTGCAAAGTGTAACGTTAATTGCAAAAATTCTCCCACGACAAATTATTAAGTTTATAAGGTTTCAAGGTTTTCCTTCCCTCCATCGAGATTTCGGGAAATTGAAATCCAGACCGGATGTGTTATGCTTCCGAGTTATCGGGGTAGTCATTCGGGGAGGACGGATAAATTACCAGGAGCGCATTGGATGCCTTCGGTTGGAGCAAATTTTATCCCTAGAAACCTGATAGGTTGCCGGATAAGATTCAATTGTGAAACTGATTTGCATCGATGGTATAAACTTAACTTGTTCACGAACCATAGGAACCGTATAGGTTGAGGGGTGTGAACAAGGGGAAAAAGAAGATCGAATCATTCATTAGATGGTTGGTGTTGGACATCAGTTTATGAAAATTAATAGACTAGAAACCTGTCCGATTGCCCTCTATTAAGATTTATAAAGAACTCGATCACCCCTATGAAGTAGAGCGACGATACTTCCAGATTTCACATGGGAGTGTGTTATTCCGATAAAAATAGTGGGAGCTGGGTAACAAGAATAGAAAAGACCTTAATTCTATACTCAGATCATAATATAACAAGTCACTAATTAATTTATTATACTTAATGCAGACAGAACTCTCAATAAGACAATGAATCCACTCGCAATTCTACTCGAAAAGAACACTCTGATTGGATCTAACTTTGTGGACTGGCTCCGCAATCTGATGATTGTCCTCAGCATAGAGGCACTGGGATACGTCTTGGAGACGGACATTCTGGCGCCTCCTATGCGGACCAGAGCCAATCAGGAAGAGATTGAAAACCACGAAAACTGGGTTAAGGATGACTTAAAAGACCGTGCTTACATGATGGCTTCTATGTCAAATGAGCTTCAAAGAGCTCATTAGAAAATGAATTCTGCTTGGCAGATCATATCTCATTTAACCAAACTTTATGGTGAGCACATCAGAACTGCTAGATATGAGATATCCAAGCAACTTTTCGGTGCAAGGATTAAGGAAGGTGAGAAGGTTGGGGAACACGTCCTCAAAATGATATCCATGATCGAGAGATTGGAGGCTCTTGATTTTAAAATGGATACTTCTATCCAAACCAACCTTATCCTACAGTCTCTCCCTGATTCCTTCTCACAGTTTGTTATGAACTTCAACTGCAATGAGATTGCATGTAATTTAGCTGGGCTAATGAACAAACTTGTGACCGCTCAGTCTCAGATGTAGACTCCGCGGATGAAGGAGTCTGCTCTTGTGATTTCTTCTGGACCTCGAAGGTCTAAGAACAAGAAGAAAAAGACCAAGAAACAGACTGGACCACATGTCAAGGACTTCAAGGGCAAGGGAAAGGCCCCAACGGTTCCGAAGAACAACAAGAAGAATGATGTTTGTATCAAGTGTGGTGAGCTAGGCCACTGGGCTATAGACTGTCCGATTCTTCATGGCACTTCAGGTACAGAACTTTTAGTTTTGGAAACAATGCTACAGAATTTTCTATTTCCTGGATAATGGATTCTGGTGCTAGTTCTCATATTTGTACCGTGAATCAGGATTTGGAACAAAGTAGGAAGCTTGGAGCTAGAGAAGTTATGATCAAAGTCGGAAGCGGGCATAGTGTCGAGGAGACCGACATAGGATCACTTCTTTTGGGTTTAGAATCCGTTTTTGTTTTGACTTTAGAATATGTACTTGTTTTGCCTAAGGGGAACAAAAAAATTGTATCCATTCCGGTAAGCTTTTCATTTTTCATTTGTGATGATTCCTGCAAAATTTATTTCATAAATAAACTAGTAGGTACTGCTACATTGTTAAATGAATTGTATCATCTAAATCTCAGCAACAAAGTAGTTGTGAATACTATGACAAGAAAACGTGGTAGGGATGAAACCAATCAATTTTTGAAATGGCATCTTAGACTTGCTCATGTTGGTTAGACCAAGGTTTACAAGATGGAAAAAGATGGACTTATAGGTCCATTGGGATCGGATGCCTTTCCTACTTGTGAATCTTGCCTTAAAGGCAAAATGACTAAGTCCCCCTTCACAGGGACTTTTGAAAGAGCCGCTGATAAACTGGAATTAATCCATACCGACGTATGTGATGCTTTGGAAGCAGCACGTGATGGATATCAATATTTCATTATGTTTACAGATGATCAAACTAGGTATGGTTATGTATACTTAATGAAACATAAATCTGAGGCCTTTGAGAAATTCCAGGAATTTAAGGCCCTAGTCGATAAACAAACTGGTAATCATATCAAAGCACTTCGGTCGAACCGAGGTGGCGAGTATATGAGTATGGAGTTTGACGAGTTCCTTAAGGAACATGGAATAGTTTCACAACTAATACCTCCAGGTACTCCTCAGTTAAATGGTATGTCTGAAAGAAGGAACCGGACCTTGTTGAACATGGTTCGTTCCATGCTGGGCTATACCGACTTACCGATTTACCTATGGGGGTATGCACTCCTAACTGACACTTACATCTTGAATAGTTGTCCTTCCAAATCCATTCCTAAAACTCCACATGAGATGTGGGAGGGCAGAAAACCAAGTCTTAATCACATTAGGATTTGGGGATGTCCCGCCTATGTCAAGAAGACTAAGGTGGATAAAATGGAAGCGAGGTCTGTGAGGAGACATTTCATTGGATTCCTATCTAAGACGATGTGTTATAATTCTACATGCCCAAAGATCTAAAGATCGTTGTTGCTTTGCATGCACACTTCCTGGAAGAAGAATTCATTCACGAAGGCGGATCAGGTAGAAATATTTCTTTGGAAGAATACAATGAAACTCCTTAGGAGACACCTATGCAAGAAATTGGAACCGAACCTTCTGAAACACAAGTACGACCACCTCATAGGTCTAGTAGGGTGTGTCAGTTACCTGAGAGGTATAGTTTTATGCACTTGGAGGAACTGGGTTTCCACGAGGTTCCAGGTGATAAACAAGAGACCGACCCGCGATCAATGACCTAGCAATGGTGGATGTAGACTCCATGAAATAGACTGTAGTAGTCTTCATGTAGTTGGGACCTTTTGTTTTAACGAGTCAGTCAAAGAGTTTGACTTCGTGCAAAATGAAGAGGAACCTTGTGTATACAAGAGGGTTAGTGGG
The DNA here is from genome assembly GCA_033398695.1 of Orobanche coerulescens. NCBI lineage: Eukaryota > Viridiplantae > Streptophyta > Magnoliopsida > Lamiales > Orobanchaceae > Orobanche > Orobanche coerulescens. The sequence continues at coordinate 114,148,092 of CM065815.1, read as the reverse complement.
AGCAAGATCGCATTCTTTGTACTATATGTAGATGACATTCTACTAAAAGGAAATGATGTTGGAATGCTCAGTTCTGTGAAAGCTTGGCTTCAAGTAATTTCTCCATGAAAGACTTGGGAGAAGAAACCTATATTCTTGGGATTTGACTATACTGGGATAGATCGAAGAGAATGATGAGTTTTTTCCCAAGCCCTCTATATAGATAAAATCTTAAAGCGATTAAGATGGATTACTATAAAAGAGGGTTCCTACCGATGCGACATCGAATAAACTCTCCTCGAAGATGTGTCCTCTAGGTGAGGAACAATGAAAGGAAATGAGTAATATACCATATACTTCGGCCGTGGGTAGCCTTATGTATGCTTTGTTGTGTACAAGACCTGACATTACGCATGCTGGAAGCGTGGTAAGTAGGTTTCAGGCAAACCCAGGTGGGGAACATTGGACCGCAGCAAAGAACATTCTCAAGTACTTTGGAAGGACTAGAGATCTGGTTCTTTAATATGGAGATGGAGAACTGAATGTGATGGGCTTCGTTGATTTAGACTTCCAAGGACAGAAAGACTACTCAATGTCTATTTCTGGCTAAATTTTACTCTTAATGTAGGAGCAATAACTTGGCATAGTTCCAATCATAGTGAGACTGCTGATTCCACCAGTCAGGCTGAGTATCAAGCAGCCTCAGAGGCTTCTAAGAAAGGGTTTTTGGATTTAGAAGTTACTGGGTAAACTTCACGTGACACCATGTGCTACGCCGCCTGTTCTTATTTTTATACGATAACAATAGAGCGGTAGCACAGGCCTGGGAGCCGAGGTTTCAAAATAATACAAAACATATTGAGAGAGAGTATCATCTCGTAAGAGAATTTGTTCGTAAAGAGATACATTGTGCTGCATAGAGTAGAGTCAGCTGACTACGTCGCTGATCCACTGACCAAGCCACTTTCTCATATTAGCTTAGAGCGTCATCTAGAGAACATGGGTATTAAATACTATAATGTGTGGCATTGAGTGCAAGTGGAAGATTGTTAGGAGTATGCCCTCGAATGCCACTCAAAGAAGGTTGAGTGAGGGCATTGTACTTGTAATTTTGTAAATCATTATCATAAGGGAGATGAATGTTTCTTCATTTACTGGTAGTTACTGGCATTCCTAACTCGTAAATATACATATAGAAACTAGTCCGTGTATTTGAGAACAAAATGTTCCACTCCTTATTAGATAAGGGGGTAGGCACTAGAAAGGTTTATAACTCAAATACTTAATCGTTCGCAAGTTGATGAAACTTGACTGGGCTTTAAGTTTATGTGAATACTTGTATGACGTGTTCTTTGACATGGAGAATGCCTGTCGAACACTAATGGTTAGTGGGAGCACACGTTATAGGTATGCTAATTGGATTAGTATACTCGAACTGACTCACCCTCCATTCGTCACACGGATTTCACTTCGGGATAGTCAATGACGGAATCGAAAGGTTGTCATAGGTATTCGTGAACCTTCGACTTGAGGATTTAGTAGGAATGTGCTTGTGACGTCAATATTTGCATTAGAGTAGTTCAACCTATAAACTGAAAGGCGGGGGTCAACCTCGACGTGCATCTTGATGGGCAAGTAGCAGGTCCTACTGAATGCCAAGATAGAATTCTTTCTCCCGTTAGTGAGCGGGTTATATGTCATATGCGGTTATTGGCAGATGAGATCATAAGTCTTTGGCCAAAGCATTGGAGCTAGTTGTATTGGATACACGAGAGCTCGAGGATCTCGATTTGCATTAACGCATGCATAGCGTCAAGTACAGATAGGGTTTGACTGACCGTGACCCTATAACTTGATCGGGACATTTGAAAGAAGGGTTTATACGTATATTGGTATTCACGACATAATTCTTCTTGAATGATCCCATCATTCGTTCTCAATTTGGGTACAGTGTAGGCCGCCAGGCTGGCTAGGTGGTGCTACTACTCTTTGGTTCCTCCCATTGCTGACTGAGACGGACCTACCGAGTCGCGCAATAGGATTGACGACGGAATGAATCAAGCTTATCATCTCATTATGAATATTAGATATTGGATATCTAACTTGGACATTGGATGTCTAAATCGATTTATTGGATAAATTGATTTACGGCCTAATGAATTAAATATATCACTGGGTGATTAATTTAATTCATGAATATAATTATTTCTTGGAGAAATTAATTATGTTTATTTATTTGATATGATTAATTAATTAGATTAATTAATCGATATAAATACATCGGAACGGAATCGGAGTTTATCTGTTTGGACTCTCGGGAGTCCGAAATGTACCGAACTTGTCCGCCTACTTCTAGATGGATGCCCCAAGTCACCTACTCCCTCCATTGTCTTGGTCTTCACTTGGTGGGGTACTATCTTTGTGACAATTCAAGGGGACAATATATCACTTTGGTGATTTCGTCAAATGGGAGGTGATTTGGTATGATATGATGAGAATATATGTGTGAAGACCATATCTCCTTGGCCATTAACTTCATCTCACGATTTTGGTTGGTTTAAGGAGAGAGAAAAGTTTTTTTTAAGGCTTCATAACATTCTTCATCATATTCATCGTCATATACAAGTTTTTTCTTGGAGAAAATATTTGTGAGATAGAGAGATTTTGGATTAAACACTTAGAGTGTTGTAATCTTGAGTTACATAGATTCTATAACATTGTTCTAGCCGTATCTTGGAGGATAAAGAGTTTTAGCCATTTCGGTCGTTTCTCCGGTGCGTGGCAAGTAGAGATGCGGTCCTTTCGGCGTTGGATCATCCAAGAAATTGGAGTATATTGGATCGTAGGGAATTCAACTAAAACTTGGGGAATAGCTCAAGAGAAGGAATCCATTTAATCAACGGACTACAAGGGTGAGTTCTTATATCTCTTGTGGTTTTGTTTATATATTCGTATATACATAGCTTGATCGATCCTTGTAGGGATTCAGATCGAATTAATTTTCATTTTACCGCTTCCGTTGTGCTTTCGATTTAGGCACCGAATCCCAACACCTCCTTGGCTGCCTCAAAGGCTGCCACGTACTTGGCTTCCATGGTAGAGTTCGAGATGCATTTCTACTTCACACTCCTCCAACTAATAGCTCCACCTCCCAGGCTAAACACATAACCCGAAGTAGATTTGGACTTTTCTTTGTCTGATGAAAAATCTGAGTCAGTGTAATCCACCGGATACATGTCATCTGATTGATATACTAGCATATACTTCCTAGTCCCTCTCAGGTAGTTGAGTATGTGCTTGGCAGCAATCCAGTGTCCTGCTCCTAGGTTTGACTGATATCTAGCAGCCATGCCCACGACATGACAGATATCTGGTCTAGTGAAAAACATAGCATACATGAGGCTTCCCACTGTTGACGTATAAGGGATCAGCTTCATGTCATCATTCTCCTTTTATGTCTTGGGACACATATCCTTAGATAGTTGAATTCCATGTTTATAAGGTAGAAAACCTTTCTTGTAATTTTCCATGCTAAACCGTTTTAGCACTGTATCGATATAGGATGTATGAGATAAGCACAACATCATTTTCTTCCGATCACGAAAGATCCTGATTCCAAGGATGTGTCCTGCTTCTCAAAAATCCTTCATATCGAACTGCTCAGATAGCCATAACCGTACGTCTCACAATTGCTTCACATTGTTTTCAGTCAGAAAAGATATCATCTACATATAGTACAAGAAATACCAACACGGTTCCATCATATTTCTTATACACACAACTCTCACTCGGACATTGGATGAATATATATGACTGGACTACCTTGTCAAATCGAGTGTTCCAAGATCTGGATGCTTGCTTAAGTCCATAAATGGTTCTCTTAGGGGCTGTTTACCAAATTTGTGTGTCTGGGTAAATTGTGTCTGTCTGGATAAATTTGGATGTCTGGATAAATGTGCCTGTCTGGGTAAATTGATGCTATTGTTTACTTTTCCATATGAATAAACTGTCTGAATAACATAAGTGACCGATTTTGTGATACCCGTACTTTTTATTGACTGTTTGTCCTTACCGTTCTTCCTGTTTTGTCGCTCCGTAAACTCTTTGTGATGTAGTCGGCGTTGATCTAGAGTTTCATGCCTTGTTTGGATCGTGATCGTGATGGTTAGACCTTTCGTAAGTGTTCTAGGTTAGGTAGGTAGCGCACGCTAGGCCGATGCTAACGCACGCTAATTCTGCGTGAGTAGCGCACGCTAGTTTTGAGCCGTAGCGCGCGCTAACGGACTGAGTCGGCAGAGGCAGTGAGGTTTCAGACTTTCTGTAATAGCAGGTAATGCACGCTAGGCAGTGGCTAGCATACGCTATATGTGTTGCGTAGCGCACGCTAGTGCCCAGTGTTAACGCACGCTAGCGGACTGATATAGTGAACTGAGATTTTGGCAGGACACCAGTTAGCACACGTTAGGGATGTTTCGTAGCGCGCGCTAACGTCTTATGACAGTAGCCACTGGACTACCTGGTGACCCGTTAGCGCATGCTAATATTGAGGCGTAGCGTGCGCTAGACTGGGACAGTATATAAGGGGACAGTCAACCCCTACACTTGTCATTTCACATCATTTCCACTTTTTCCGATCGGGAGAGCTCGGGAGAGATGATTTGGAGCGATTTGGGGCAGTCCTTCTTCAGATATCGTCATCTTGGGATGTATAACAAGGATTATGCAACATCTAATACATTTCTATCCTCCAAACCAAGGTAAAATCATTAGAACCCTATTTTTGGGAATTTTGGGGTTTTTCGTAGATTTGTTCGATTTATCCGGTTTGAGGCTTGAAAAACATGAGATTATAATATATCTACCCCGTATACATGCTTTTCCTATGATTTTACGGATTTGTTTGTGCCGTATTCGTACTTGTGAGGGTTTAGGTGACATTCCAAACTCTAGTTGTTCACCCTTGTATTTTCGTGAATCGTAGACGGGTTTCAGGAGTTTATGCGTGAATTATGAGTATGGATTATTCATTATCATATCCCTTACGAATCGTTTAGGTACTGGAAGTGCGTTCTTGGACCTACCGAACTCATACTCTTTTCCATTCGATTTCTCGAAGTCTCAAAGGCAAGTATATATTTATGATTGTACGTTCTCGACTTTGAAAGTAAGATATATTAATGGCATGATTATTTATATCCACTATTGGGCGGGCCGACGGGTCCCCTGAGGGTTTCGTAGCCTCTTGGTGTGATTCCACGGATGATATGAACGAACCATTCTGGGATGGACCGACGAGTCCTCTCAGGGTTCCGTAGCCTCTGGTTCCGTTCCACGGTATTTATATATGTATTGATGTGATGCTACAAGATTTAGTTATTCCGGAATACTAGTATTGAATTGATGAATTGACGGTTACATTTACTTTATTGTCGAGGAGTATTGTGTTTCATATTCGATATACTTGCACTAGCTATTCGACGGCTAACCCCTTTATGGGGTAAATACTTTTTATGTATTTTAGGTTCCCGGAGAGCGGATAGGCAGGTATCCGGTCGGCATGAAGATGATGGGCAAGTGTGATACTGTATTTTATCTCCGGTTATGTTTTGTGTTCCTCCATTCAGTGTTGTTGTACTGGAATGGTTATTGAATACTCGAGTATTGTTCGTTTTCAGTCTTCCTTGATGTTACGGCCTGTGTGCCGAGGTTTTGATTTTGTACTGTGATGTATTCGGATACATTGGACATGGTTTGAATACCCTTTGTATCGTCTTTAATTTCATTGTATTTGGACCTTCTCGGTCAAGTTTTTTAGTTCCACGTATGAATTAGCCTTGTGGGTACCTCGGTGGGGTTCACGGCGCTGTAATATACCCTGAATAACTTGGGGGTGTTACAGAATATGGTTTGAGAGCTTAGGTTTATGGATACCTAGGCTATCGGTCTTTTGGGTCGATTGAGTCATTGTTTATCTACAGTATCACTACTTTGCCATTATCACAGTGCGGACGGTACTTGTAAGTCCTATTACTCTTCTTATGTTTTCTTAACCGCTTTGCTTTTAGTTTGATATTCTTGAGAATCGGTCACTTCGAGGACGTGCGATTTGGATTGTTCTTACGTACTTTGTGTATCCTTTAGAACGTCTGCTGATAGGGGACAGAGATGAGACCGTGGTCGCGGACATGAAAAGATATTTTCAAATTGCTAATTGCGATATTGGTGTGTATCAGTATTGTGTTGAGACTTTGTTTGGGAGGCGCATGCTAGTATCACGGGAGATCATCGACTTCACGCACCTGTAGGTGTAATGTCTTGGTTATTCGCTTGTGGAGACCGACGATTGCTCTTGTTATGAGTTCGGATATTTTGGTTGATTAGTTTGCTGTGACGGGATTGCAAGTTTCGAGGACGAAACTTATTTCAAGGGGGTACAATGTGATATCCCGTCTTTTAGTACGTAATATCCTGATTTCAGTATAAATTTTTCGCATTATTTTATATGAGATATACTGGATAGATTGGTGTCTATACAGTATGGATAAATTGGAAGACTGAGACAGCTGTATTAGTATAATTGTCGTAGTTGGTCGACAATTATATTTGAAGATATCGTGTATCATGTTATCGTACTTTTGATATTGGGTATATTATATGAGAATATTATCAGGTTGTATATATATATATTCAGTATGTCGTGTATATACATCTAGTATATCAAGACGACGGACAAGAATAGCGGAAAATGGCTAAGTACAGCCACGTTAGCTCACGCTACAAGGTATGCCTAGCGCGCATTGAGATATATACTTAGCGTACGCTACGGTGCATACTTAGTGCACGCTAAGAGATTTGAGTTACGTACGCTAAGGAGGACCCCTAACGTACGTAAGGTATTATGTATAAGGCCGGAAGGTGGCCGACAGGTAGGCCCAGACTGTTTATTATCGGCGATTAGCACACGCTAATGCATGTTGGTAGCGTACGTTAATTTCATATCGTCAACAGGGAATCTTGGCTTTATTGGTTGCTTTCGGCGTGTAGGACCCGGGAATCTTCTGGGAAGGTACAGGTTGTCGGGTCAACGACGATTAGCGTGCGCTAAGGTCGAGGAATAGCGCACACTACTAAGCATTTCACTGTAGCAAGTCAACGCCTGTTTGCGTACGCTAATGCATGGGCATTACATACGTTATATGAATTTCGAAGCAATGCAGTAGCTTCTGGATTGCCCGATAGCACACGCTATCAAGGAAGGATAGCGCACGCTAGTTATGTAGCGCACGCTAAATATAAGGTCTAGCGCGCTAGTGATGTGTTTTATAAAGAGGATAGACGAGTGCTGAGAGGCATTTTGTCCATTCTCCTTCCTTCAGTCGATAGAGAGAGCCTTGGGAGGTACTTGAAGTTCCTAAACATTGAGAGATGACCCTCTTAAACAAGATTAAGATAGAGAGCTCGAATTTAAGTATTGTTCTTGATGTTTTTGATAATTCTTGGAATGGAGTTCAATTGTTCTTCTCCGTGGATCGTCCATACAAGGTAATCCTCGTATCCCTTTGTTAGTGATTCATTTTTAAAGGATTACTACTTGGGAGGGAGCATGCTGGGATCATCATGTGATAATGTTATATGAGATTTATTGGAATTGTAATAAGAGAATTCGGATGTTGATATGATTATTGATACCTCCTTCATATGATGATAATGGTTTTGTTGCGATTCTTGAGGTTATATGAATGGCATGATGAGGAAAATGGTAACATGAAGATATATACCTCGGATATGTTGTTCTGAACGTGATTTCGGATATTTCATGTTCTTGAAGAACTCTTGAATTATACGAGGTGATGAAAATTTATAAGAAGTGTTGATGTTTTGAATATGAATATGGAATATTCATATATAGAGCTAAATTATGTGTTTGAAATAATATTCGTATAGGAATACGAATGTGATTATGAGTTGGATGAGACTATTATTCATCTGTGAATTTGAAAGCCCATACGTATGGAGCAAATGTTCAAGTCGAATGATTGGATTGCTTGATAACCTTTTTAATATGATTATCTACTGTTTTGAACCAGTCGGATGGTTTGAATTGATGACGGTCATAGGTAAAGTTTAACGATGGATTTACGAGAAGGGAACCTTCTCAATTCGTATTTAAGAATTGAGTTTGGAATCAATAACATTTAGACCCTTATTATTGGTCCGAATTGGTTGCTGATATGATCATCGGATTTCGGCTCGTATTGTGGACATGGATTCGTGAGGGTCTGAGTTGGATAGTTCAGACTGTGTTTAATCGAGATATTGTGGAACTGATGAGTTTGTGGCCTGGTTGTATTGACATTGGTCGTCATCGAACCTGTTGATTATTAATCCTTCGTTTTACAATAAGATATGATGTTTGATCGTGGATTATGACTGTTGTGTTGCGGTTGAGGTTGAAGAGTTCGTAGATTACCTTGGTCGGGACTGAGGAACTCGTAGACGAAATCAACTGAATTGGTAACAGTTCGTTGTATTGATATCGAGGCAAGTTTTATACTTGTACTAGTCAATGAGATTAATGTTATCATATATGTGTATGATGATGTGTATCATTTCAAGACTTGTTCTCTTTATGATTTTGTTGATATCAAGGGATTGTTTGATACGATACCCTTTGGCAAATTATGCCAAATATTATTGTTGTTCGTAAATAGCCGGTTTAAGGCATTGCGATGCTTGTTGGTAATATTGTTGTCGATAGCCGGTTCGCGGTATCGACATATCGATTGTTATTGTTGATTGATGTTCCATCAAGATATTGTGGTGATCGTCATTATTGATATCGGTGTTTTTCTATTGATATTGTATTGGCTGATTGAAGGCATTGATGTATTCGATTGTCATCTTCGTTATCGGTAACCGATTAAAGGTGCCGAGACATCCGTTGTATCGTTGTTATCGATTGACCATTATAAGGTAATCGATATATTGAATTGGGACTGTCGAGGACATTTCCCATCCGTTGTAATCATTGTTATCGATTTGCCGTTCTAAGGTAATCGAAGTATTGAATTGGGACTGTCGAAGATAGTTCCCATCCGTTGAGTCGTTATCGAATGGTCATTCTAAGACAATCGAGGTATTGAATTGGGATCTCCAAGGACGGTTCCCATCCGTAAGTTATTATTGTCGTGTTGGCCGACTCAAGCCAGCACACTATCATTCTTGTGAACTCGGTAATTTTGTGATCGTTGAGGGTTGAGGATTTCCAGATTGTTGTTCGTGTTAATCGGTCCTTAGGGATTGTGATCCCAGGAAGGTTGTGTTGGATATTGTTGGTCGTTTCGATCTTTCATTATTCATGTATCATCGTTCACTTTGGTGAGTCGTATGATCCGTATTGGATGTGTTATCCTTTGAATTTCGTTGTCATGTTGCATCGTGATATATCTGGAATCATATCTGCGTGCCGATTGGTTATGTGTATGATTTTAGCCAGACACGATGGTCATGCGTGGATGTTTCCGCATTGGACCGTGCACACGGGACGTAGTCCGTGAGGCTAATTAGGTACATTGTCCCACGTATATTCTGGATTCCGTATACGGGGTGGACATGTGCACGGACACATTTTCGGATCGGGCGTACTGTGGTGTCCCTCTTGAGCCTTATTGTTGTGGTCGTTCATAGTCCATGTTGTATTGGATATGTTTGACTGTTTGTGACTGGTTGTTCATACGCCCGAGGGGTTTGTTCGACAGTCGGGGTTATTTCCTTGAGATCCATTATTGTTGATTGTTTAGAGCACTACTACAAAAAAGACATTCAACATCGCTCGTTTAACATCGGTTTTGTAAAAACCGATGTTAAAAAAGACGCGGTGGCATAATTGAAAATTTTAAAACAAATTAACATCGGTTCTGCTAAAAACCGATGTTAAATTAACAATTAACATCGGTTTTTAAAAAAACCGATGTTAAATTAACAATTAACATCGGTTTTTAAAAAAACCGATGTTAAATTAATCCATTTCACATCGGTTTAGAAAAACCGATGTTAATTTTTAATTTAACATCGGTTTTAGAAAAATCGATGTTAACTTTCAAATAAAGTTTCGATTTTTTTAAAAAAGTTCCGATTTTTAAAAAAATTAACATCGGTTATAATAACCCCGATGTTAAATTACAACTTACCATCGGATTTTTAAAAAATCTGGAACTTTTTTTAAAAAAATCGAAACTTTATTTTTTTTAAAAAAAAAAACCGGAATAGTAATATTAAAAATTGGATGTTTATATTTATTGTTCAAAAATAAAAGGGAAAAATTGGAAATTTTTATTTAAAGTTCGAAAATAAAAAATAAACATTAGTTCGAAAATAAAAAATAAAAATCGGATGTTTTTATTTAAAGTTCAAAAATAGAAAATAAAAATCGGATGTTTTTATTTAAAGTTTTGAAAAAAAAGTCGAATATTATTTTCCATAAATAAATAAAAACTGAATTATTATATATATTTTTAAAAACCTGCTAGTTTTTGTTTTTGTAATTTTTTTACTTTTCATAAAAAACTATTTTATATTTTTACAAAAAATCTAAAAATAAAAAAAAAACAGATTAAATATTAATTATAAATCAGATCCATATTTTTAAATTTATTATTTTTTATTTTCGAGCTTTAAATAAAAATATCCGACTTTTAATATTAATATTCTAGATTTTTTTTAAAAAATTAATTTTCGATTTGTTAATATATATATATATATATATATTAAATTATCTTATATTTATATAAATTTATAAATGTATATAGTATATAAATATAACACATTGCAAAAAATATACAAGAAGTTCATATGGCGGAGTGGTAATATCACACTTTCACAAGCAAGAGGTGGTGAGTTCGAAACCCACCAACAACGAAATTTAATGGTATTTGTTGTAGGTTGGTGGGGATTGGTCTTGCGGCGGGTGGTTGGGCGAGTGTCTGGGTTGGGGTTGGGTTGGGCTAGCTGGGTTAGCCGCGGTCCGATAAAATTTTAAAATCACGAAATTTAACATCGGTTGTCCCAGAACCGATGTTAAATATCACGATATTAAAATTAACATCGGTTGTTATAACAACCGATGTTAAAATCGAAGTTTAACATCGGTTATTAGAAACCGATGTTAATTTTAACATCGCGACATTTAACATCGGTTCCAAAACCGATGTTAAATGCCCAAAAAAACCGATGTTAAATGTCTGTTTTGTAGTAGTGGAGCTACCTTGTTGATGGTACTCTCGGTCGTTGTTGTTCCCTTATTGATCGTGTTGGAGGTTATCATGTTGATGGTATTCTCGATTATTGTGGATCTTTCACCGATAGCATTGGAGTTTATCATGTCGATGATATTCTCGGTTGGTTTATGGGTTGATCAGTGTTATTGACTGTGTGAGCGTTCGGATTGTATGTCAGTGTTTCGGGATTTGTTGTCATTGTTTTGTGTGTTATTAGTTTTTGTCCAAATTGAGCTTTATCGGTACAATCCGACAGAAAAGATTCGGCACAGACAGTTCATGCTACACTTATGAGTTATGATAATGTTTTGAGAATTCTTGGTATTGTTGAATACAGTAAAGACGATTTTAGTTGACTTTTTTTCGTATTTTGAGATGCCCTTCAATGTATCAATCGTATGCCGATACTCGTCGTTGACCTTTGGAATTCGATTTTGGGGACCATGTCCTACTCCAAGGTTGGAGTCTTAGCTTATCGCTTGTCGTTGCCCCCTGTTTCGGGTCTTGTTCATATCGTTAGTCATGTTTTTTACTATAGTGAGATTTAAGTAACCAAGGATGTTACCTATCCAGAGAAAACAGTGAATATTCTTGAACGTCGTGAGAAGCAGCTTCGACACAAAACCATCCCATTAATTTTAGTGCAATGGTCGAGACACGGAGTCGAGGAGGCGACTTGGGACACGGAAGAGAATTTGCGATCGGAGTACCCCGAACTTTTTATTTCTTAAGTTTCGGGACGAAACTTCTTTTTAGAGGGGGAGAATGTGATACCCGTACTTTTTATTGACTGTTTGTCCTTACCGTTCTTCCTATTTTGTCGCTCTGTAAACTCTTTATGATGTAGTCGGCGTTGATATAGAGTTTCATGCCTTGTTTGGATCATGATCGTGCTGGTTAGACCTTTCGAAAGTGTTTTGGCTCAGGAAGGTAGCGCACGCTAGGCCGATGCTAACGCACGCTAATTCTGCGTGAGTAGCGCACGCTGGTTTTGAGCCTTAGCGCGCGATAACGGACTGAGTCGTCAGAGGCAGTGAGGTTTCAGACTTTCTGGAATAGCAGGTAACACACGCTAGGCAGTGGCTAGCGTACGCTATATATGTTGCGTAGCGCACGCTAGTGCCCAGTGTTAACGCACGCTAGCGGACTGAGACAGTGAACTGAGATTTTAGCAGGACACCAGTTAGCGCACGCTAGGGATGTTTCGTAGTGTGCGCTAACATCTTATAACAGTAGCCACTGGACTACCAGGTGACCCGTTAGCGCACGCTAATATTGAGGGGTAGCGTGCGCTAGACTGGGACAGTATATAAGGGGACAGTCAACCCCTGCACTTGTCATTTCACATTATTTCCACTTTTTCCGATCGGGAGAGACGATTTGGAGCAATTTGAGGTAGTCCTTCTTCAGATATCGTCAACTTGGGATGGATAACAAGGATTATGCAACATCTAATACATTTCTATCCTCCAAACCAAGGTAAAATCATTAGAACCGTATTTTTGGGAATTTTGGGGTTTTTCATTTTGTTCGATTTCTCCGGTTTGAGGCTTGAAAATCTTGAGATTATAATATATCTACCCCGTATACATGCTTTTCCTACGATTTTATGGATTTGTTTGTGCCGTATTCGGACTTGTGAGGGTTTGGGTGACTTTCCAAACTCTAGTTGTTCACCCTTGTATTTTCATGAATCGTAGACGGGTTTCGGGAGTTTCTTCGTGAATTATGAGTATGGATTATTGATTATCATATCCCTTACGAATCGTTTAGGTACCGGAAGTACATTCTTAGACCTACCGAACTCACACTCTTTTCCATTCGATTTCTCGAAATCTCAAAGGCAAGTATATATTTATGATTGTACGTTCTCGACTTTGAAAGTAAGATATATTAATGGCATGATTATTTATATCTACTCTGGGGCGGGCTGACGGGTCCCCTGAGGGTTTCGTAGCCTCTTTGTAATACCCGGTTGTAATTCAGTAATTATCATTCAGTATTTATCATTCAGTCATTATCATTCAGTAATTTCACTCCTTAATGATCATTTGTCACTCATATTCAATCATTGTATTCATCGTTCAGAGTAATTGTATCGTCATTCATCATCAATCTAATTGGAGCTTCGTGCCGTGTTTATCATCATTGTCATTTTCATTGTGGGCTATGCCTGAGGAGTAGCGCACGCTACGTACTCTTTGTAGCGCGCGCTAATTGAGTACAGGTAGCGCACGCTACCACTCAGCATTAGCGTACGCTAATGTTGCCCTGGCTGCAGTCCAGAAGGTACTGGACTGCAGGTGAGTTATAAGTAGTGCATGCTACGAATGGTAAGTAGCGCGCGCTAGTGGGTTATAGTAACGCACGCTAATTTTTGGTGTAGCGCACGCTAAGGTCGGATCACGTTGAATCCAGTGGCTACTGGACTGAATTGAATTTATTCCTAGCGCACGCTAGGAGTGGTTTTCATCGTACGCAAGCGATGTAGTAGCGCACGCTAATCGTTGGTTGTAGCGCACGCTATCGAGATCAGATCAGAGGACAGAAGGTTTCTGGACTCCAGTACTGGGCATCAGATAAATTCGTTAGCGCACGCTAACAATGGGTTTTAACGCACGCTAGTGGTATGGCCGTAGCGCACGCTACAAAAAGGTACGTAGCGCGCGCTATCGTGTTCGGACAGTGGGTACTGGACTACCCAAATTACTCATTAGCGCACGCTACGCGCAAGGGCTAGCGCACGCTAACCTGGAGCGGCTATAAATTGGACAGTCTAGCCCAGATTTCGTCATTTGTCATCTATTCCCATTCTCTCGTCAGTTCTAGGCGATTTGGGCGATTTTGGAGAGTTCTCTTCGAGATTTTATCATCCATCATCATCTTCAAGTCTTTGAGTTGGATTATCATCACTTCATCATATCCTTATCATCGAATCAAAGGTATTAATCTCTTGGATCTAGAATTTCGGCTTTTGGGTTTTTCCTTTCGATTTCTTCGTGTAAGCTTGGATTGTTTTTGGAATATGTTAGATATGGATTATCTACCTTGGATAAATATATTCCTACGGTTTTAACGGCTATTTTGGGGATTTATTTCAAGAACCCTTGGGGTTGACTTCGGTTAATTTGGGGATTTCCGATTGTCGTTGTTGTAATCTCGAATTGTGGATTTCTATGGGATTATTGATATCATTGAAAGTGTTTTGATGGTTTGAGATACTCATCTTGGAGTTGGTTTCGATATATTCGAGGTCGAATATTGTTGTATCGACGTTTGAGTCGATTATGATCGTTTTTGATGTGCGTAATGATCGGATTATTGGTAATTGTTTTATTCAAGGTTGTTCGAGCGACCGAAATTTCATTTAGGACATTGTTCGTGGACGGACATTCTTCATCGGTGTTGAGTAAGTTAATTCTTACTCAGTTAAAAGGATATTCTTTCCTTTCGTTGTTGTTCATTCATAATCATAATTCATTCATAAAGTACTAACCGTATTGAAACTTGTAATTGTCCCTTCATTACTTCATCCACGGGGAACGACGGTTCCAAATATTTCATTGAGCTATCATTCATTTCACTGTCATTTCATCTCGGTGAGTCATTATTGATTTTGATGTCGCTTTTGTCATATAGTGGCATTCCGGGTCGCACTGGCGTGCCGGTTGGTATGTGTAGGATTTTCATGTCGGGCACCTTTAAGTCGTGTGTTGGTTGGTGGCCTCACATTGGACTGTGCACACGAGTTGATGGCTTCGTGAGACTGATTAGGTACAACACCACACGTGTATTCGATCGATACTCGTTGGTGGCTTGTGCACGGACACATTTCCATCCCGGACGTAGTGTGGCGCCATTCCTTTGAGCCATACCGTTGGTTGATTCATATAGCATGTTTGATTGCGTATGTTTCGACAGGATATTTAATAACTTCGGTTATATCATGATTGTGTATTTTCAACCCTTGAGGATTGTTGTTCTGTGTAACTGACCCCGTTGGGGAATATTGTTTTTCAGGTCATGGCAAGGCTAAAGCACGGGGGGAGCACGGTGTCGGCGAGGAGTCCCAGTGATACTAGAAGGGGGCCCCAGTGTTTTCAGTCATTTATGTTTCCTTCATTTATTCCGCTGCACACATTCCGTTTGAATATTCATTTCACTCATTGTTGTATATTTTATCTCCATATAAAATATACTTGTATTCAGTATCATCCTGGGTGTGTTGTATGAAACTCCTCATCGGAGTAATTAATTGTGTAATGTGGTTCGGTACTATATTTACCCTGCGTAATTCACTTATTTTCATTAGCCTGGTGGGTCCTAGTCGGGGGTCCACGACACTGTAATATCCGCCTAGTTTGGGGTGTTACAGAGTTGGTATCAGAGCGTGGTTTTGAGTACTACCCTCCAAGTCATGTCTCATTTGAAATCATCGTCATCGGACTAATATCATTGGACTTTCGCGTCACGTGTGACCTGTGCAAATGCCGAGCCAATCAGACCAAGAACTGTAAGATTTCTAATGCCATGGTATAATTTCTGGCAATAATCATTCATTCATAATTCATCAGTTAACAATCCTCAATCATCATTGTCATTTTGACCAGGACGGTCAAATTAACTCAATAATCACTCAATTCATTTCATTATTCAGTTGTTGATCAGGAAGATCAAATCATTAATCTTGTTAACTCATTCAAGATAATTATTTCACTAATTTCATCAGATAATCATGTCACCTCAGTTAATCATTCATGTAATCACCGTGTTAGAGCACGTATGCTCATTTTCATCATCTCATGTCATAATCATAACATGATATTCATGCGGGGAATATAATCATCATATGACTTTCCACTTCAGTATGGAAAGGGCTGGTAGAGGACGTGGAGGACGAGGCCGTGGAGCGGGCCGAATTCCGAGAACTTGTGTGAACACACGTGCGAATGCCAGGAATAATGCTAATTCATCGAGCAGCGACGCTGCCACTCATTCAGCTGGACGCGATCATTCACTATCAGGGAGTCGTACTCGGGACACAGCTCAGTCAGAGGGTGTTCGGGTTGACCCGCTCACTTTTATGGAGGGCATGATGGCCCAAATGACGCAGATGGCACAACTTATGGAGACGATGCACAACTCAGTCAATCAAAATCAACAGGCTCCTCCTCCGCCACCTCAGAGGCAAGAGAGGGGTGTAAGCAATATCATTGGCGATATCTCTCGCCAGCGACCACCTACCTTTGAGGGCTCATCTGAACCGGCGGATATTGTTCATTGGCTTGAGCATTTCGAGAAGTTATTTGCTATGGTGGATTGCCCTGAAGGGCATAAAGTTTCAGTTGCGGCTTACTATCTTGGTAAGAGCGCTCATTCAAGGTGGTTATCGTTGAAACCCACAGACGGATCGTGTACTTGGGATCAGTTCAAAACTCTCATGATGGAGAGGTACTATCCGGCCCCACTCAGGGAGGCCAAGTTGTCGGAATTACTCACTCCCGACCTTTCGGCGGATGATGATGTTCTCGCCATCGCCGAAAAATTTCAGGAACTTCTTCCGTTCGCCTCGTCTATCATTCACTCTGAGGCGGAAAAGATCAAGTATTTCAGCAAGAGGCTGAAACCCCGTATGAGACTTCAGTTGCTTAATCATAATTGTACCACTCTGGCCGAGTTCATTGAGAAAGCTCTCACTTACGAGCTTACTTCTAAGGAAATTGCTAAGCAACAACCCTCATCAGCTGGCAAGAAGTCTAAGAACCGTAATCAGTCTGACGGGAGTCAGGCCACTTTCAAGAAACCACGTGCGGGCTCTACCTTTTCTGAGCGTCCTCTGATGACGCCTAAACCCGCGGAATCTCAGTCACGAGCGGCCAGTTCGGCCATCACGTGTTTCAACTATGAGGAACAGGGTCATTTCAGCACCAAATGTTCGAAGCAGACTGTCACGTGCCACAACTATGGGATTGCTGGGCATAGGGCCCGTTTTTGCCGAAGGGACTCTAAACCTACTCCGGCGTCATCTCAGGCCCCAGGTCATTCAGCGGTGCAGAATCAGGCCACTCAGTCAGCGTCGTTCAAGACGACAGGAGCTAAAGGCGGAGCCAAGAGCTATCAGATGGGAGCGTCCGGTTCGGGGGCCGGCAAGCCCCGAATTTATGAGATGAAGAAGACCGACGATACAGAGGCCCGGATGATCTTAGGTACACTCGATATTCTATCTCAACCTGTGTGTTCCCTTTTTGATACTGGTGCATCGCATTCATTCATTTCCGAGTCATGTTTGAGTAGACTACATCTGGGTAGTGCTACTAGTTGTGAGCCTTATGTCATTGGTCTACCTGATGGTAGACGAATTATCGAAAATCGTGAGATTCAGAATTGTCCGATTCATCTTCATGGCCGTGTATGGCTAGCAGACCTAATCGTAGTAGATTTGCCGAGGGACGACGTCATTCTGGGTATTGACTGGATGGATCGTCATGATGCCATCATTAGTGTCCGTAAGCGTATGATCACTATCATTTCAGACGATGGGGTCGAATGTGTGTTTCAGGGAGGTAATCCCGGCTGTTCTGGTAAGGTCATTAATTTGATGAAAGCAGTAAGATTACTCAATCAGGGATGTGTCGGTTATTGGTGCTATATGACCAAAACCGAGAAATCATCAGTGATGTTGACGGACATTCCGGTAGTGAAGGAATATGCCAATGTTTTTCCAGACGAGTTACCTGGTTTGCCTCCATAGAGGGATGTGGAATTCACGATTGAGTTGGAGCCTGGTACGTCCCCGATATCGAAGGCACCGTACCGGATGGCCCCGACCGAAATGCAGGAATTAAAGAACCAACTTGAGGAATTGTTCGAGAAGGGTTATATTCGACCGAGTGAGTCCCCGTGGGGAGCACCAGTGTTATTTTTCAAGAAGAAGGGTGGTTCGTTCCGCTTGTGTATTGATTACCGGGAATTGAACAGGGTGACGATCAAGAATAAGTATCCTTTACCCCGTATTGATGATCTTTTAGATCAACTTAAGGGAGCTTCAGTATTTTCCAAGATCGACTTAAGATCTGGATATCATCAGTTGCGGATTCGAGAGTCGGATATCGCGAGGACGGCGTTTCGAACACGCTATGGTCATTATGAGTTTGTGGTTATGCCGTTTGGGTTGACTAATGCACCTGCGGTATTCATGGAGTTAATGAATCGGGTTTTCATCGACTGTTTGGATCAATTTGTGGTTGTCTTCATTGATGACATTTTGATTTATTCTCGTGACCGGGGGGGAACACGAGTTTCACCTTCATCAGGTTCTCGACGTGTTGAGACGAGAGCAACTTTATGGGAAGTTTTCCAAATGTGAATTCTGGATGTCCGAAGTGACGTTTCTCGGACACGTAATTTCTTCAGACGGAGTTCATGTCGATCCTCAGGAAACGGAGGCTATTCGAGATTGGCTACCTCCGAAGAATGTTAAGGAGATCCGGAGCTTTCTCGGATTGGCCGGTTATTATCGGCGGTTTGTTGAAGGATTTTCTAAAATCGCTCAACCCATGACGAATCTTTTACGGAAAGATAAGAAATACATGTGGTCCGAAGCGTGTCAACAGAGTTTTGAGGAACTCAAGAGCCGGTTAACTTCAGCACCTCTTCTTTCCTTGCCGCAGGGGACGGAAGGATTTGTGGTCTATAGTGATGCGTCCGGGCAGGGTCTCGAATGTGTACTCATGCAGAATGGGAAGGTTATTGCTTATGCTTCACGGCAATTGAGACCTTACGAGGTCAATTATCCGACCCACGACCTGGAGCTAGCAGTCGTGGTGTTCGCTTTGAAGATTTGGCGTCATTACCTTTATGGCGTTACCTGTCAGATATTCACCGATCATAAGAGTTTAAAGTATATATTTACTCAGAAGGAGTTAAATATGCGACAGAGACGGTGGTTGGAATTAATCAAAGATTATGATATCGAGATCCTTTACCACCCGGGCAAGGCGAACGTTGTCGCCGACGCCTTGAGTCGTAAGTCCGTTCAGGAGCAGATGCTTGCTCGATTAACAGTTCAGAAGGAACTTCGGGAATTTCGAGACCCGAGATCGAGTGCAGTTACAAGAGTACAAGGGCAACTTTGTATGTTAGAAATTTCATCGTCACTCGAGGAGGCAATCCGAGAGAATCAGAGTTCAGACCCTTCATTGTTGCGCATCCGTGAGGATGTGACTCAGGGAAAGCCCCTGGATTTGTGGTCCAAGAGGATGGACTTTTGCGGTTTAAGAATCGGTTGTGCGTACCGGCGAAGGACGAGTTGAAAAACTCGATTTTGAAAGAAGCTCATGCTACCCCTTATTCTGTTCATCCGGGGTCCAGCAAGATATACAAGGACTTGAAACAAAATTACTGGTGGAGTAATATGAAGCGAGAAGTCGCAGAATTTGTTTCGAGATGCTTAACCTGTCAACAAGTCAAGATTGAACATCAGTGGCCGTGGGTATCTTTGAAACCTCTCCCTATTCCAGAATGGAAGTGGGAAGACATTTCTATGGATTTCATCACGAGTTTGCCGACGAGTCGTCGTGGCATGAATACGATCTGGGTAATTGTGGACCGCTTAACTAAATCGGCTCATTTCCTTGAAATCAAGGATACGTGGGGTCCCGTGAGACTGGCCCAGTTGTTCATCAAGGAGATAGTGAGATTGCACGGTACTCCTAAAAGTATCGTTTCCGATCGTGACGGACGATTTGTGTCTCACTTTTGGAAATCAGTTCATCGTGCTATGGGAACTTAGCTTAATCTCAGTACCGCTTTTCATCCTCAGTCCGACGGACAATCAGAGAGGACTATTCAGACCTTAGAGGACATGTTGAGGGCATGCGTCCTCGATTGGAAAGACGATTGGGAAGCCCAACTACCATTGATCGAGTTCACATATAATAATAGTTGGCATGCTTCGATTAAGATGGCACCTTACGAGGCCTTGTACGGTCGCCGTTGTCGATCTCCCTTGTGTTGGGATGACCTATCAGAATCAATCAGCACCGAGCCCGATATGCTTATAGCCGCCCGTGAGAAGGTAGCTCTGATCAGGAGTCGTTTGTTGACCGCTCAGAGTCGACATAAATCATATGCAGATAATCGTCGTCGACCGTTAGAGTTCGAGGCGGGTGACCATGTTTTGGTCAAAGTCTCCCCAAGTCGTGGTATCTTCCGTTTTGGGAAGAGGGGTAAGTTGAGTCTGAGATTCATTGGACCGTTTGAGATTTTGGATCGAGTAGGCGAGTTAGCTTACCGATTGGCTTTACCTCCGGCGTTGAGCCGAATTCATAATGTGTTTCACGTATCTCAGTTGCGGAAGTATGTTGCCGACCCGAGTCACGTACTTCAGTTCGATGAAATCGAGATCGCCGATGATCATTCATATGAGGAACGTCCTATACGAGTTTTAGAGCGGCGAATCAAACAGTTGAGGAACAAGACGATTCCTTTGGTAAAAATTTAGTGGTCTAGACACGGAGTCGAAGAGGCTACTTGGGAAACCGAGGATAGTATGCGGGAGAGTTATCCCGAATTGTTTGACCCTTAGTTTCGGGGACGAAACTCTTTGTAAGGGGGGGTGTATGTAATACCCGGTTGTAATTCAGTAATTATCATTCAGTCATTATCATTCAGTAATTTCACTCCTTAATGATCATTTGTCACTCATATTCAATCATTGTATTCATCGTTCAGAGTAATTGTATCGTCATTCATCAACAATCTAATTGGAGCTTCGTGCCGTGTTTATCATCATTGTCATTTTCATTGTGGGCTGTGCGTGAGGAGTAGCGCACGCTACGTACTCTTTGTAGCGCGCGCTAATTGAGTACAGGTAGCGCACGCTACCACTCAGGTCGCGCACGCGTTAAGGTCGGATCAGGTTGAATCCAGTGGCTACTGGACTGAATTGAATTTATTCCTAGCGCACGCTAGGAGTGGTTTTCAGCGTACGCAAGCGATGTAGTAGCGCATGCTAATCGTTGGTTGTAGCGCACGCTATCGAGATCAGATCAGAGGACAGAAGGTTTCTGGACTCCAGTACTGGGCATCAGATAAATTCGTTAGCGCAGGCTAACAATGGGTTTTAACGCACGCTAGTGGTATGGCCGTAGCGCACGCTACAAAAAGGTACGTAGCGCGCGCTACCATGTTCGGACAGTGGGTACTGGACTACCCAAATTACTCGTTAGCGCACGCTACGCGCAAGGGCTAGCGCACGCTAACCTGGAGCGGCTATAAATTGGACAGTCTAGCCCAGATTTCGTCATTTGTCATCTATTCACATTCTCTCATCGGTTCTAGGCGATTTGGGCGATTTTGGAGAGTTCTCTTCGAGCTTTTATCATCCATCATCATCTTCAAGTCTTTGAGTTGGATTATCATCACTTCATCATCTCCTTATCATCGAATCAAAGGTATTAATCTCTTGGATCTAAAATTTCGGATTTTTGGGTTTTTCCTTTCAATTTCTTCGTGTAAGCTTGGATTGTTTTTGGAATATATTAGATATGGATTATCTACCTTGGATAAATATATTCCTACGTTTTTAACGGCTATTTTGGGGATTTATTTCAAGAACCCTTGGGGTTGACTTCGGTTAATTTGGGGATTTCCGATTGTCGTTGTTGTAATCTCGAATTGTGGATTTCTATGGGATTATTGATATCATTGAAAGTGTTTTGATGGTTTGAGATACTCATCTTGGAGTTGGTTTCGATATATTCGAGGTCGAATATTGTTGTATCGACGTTTGAGTCAATTATGATCGTTTTTGATGTGCGTAATGATCGGATTATTGGTAATTGTTTTATTCAAGGTTGTTCGAGCGACCGACATTTCATTTAGGACATTGTTCGTGGACGTACATTCTTCATCGGTGTTGAGTAAGTTAATTCTTACTCAGTTAAAAGGATATTCATTCCTTTCGTTGTTGTTCATTCATAATCATAATTCATTCATAAAGTACTAACCGTATTGAAACTTGTAATTGTCACTTCATTACTTCATCCACGGGGAACGACGGTTCCAAATATTTCATTGAGCTATCATTCATTTCACTGTCATTTCATCTCGGTGAGTCATTATTGATTTTGATGTCGCTTTTGTCATATAGTGGCATTCCGGGTCGCACTGGCGTGCCGGTTGGTATGTGTAGGATTTTCATGTCGGGCACATTTAAGTCGTGTGTTGGTTGGTGGCCTCACATTGGACTGTGCACACGAGTTGATGGCTTCGTGAGACTGATTAGGTACAAGACCACACGTGTATTCGATCGATACTCGTTGGTGGCTTGTGCACGGACACATTTCCATCCCGGACGTAGTGTGGCGCCATTCCTTTGAGCCATACCGTTGGTTGA
This sequence comes from Orobanche coerulescens, assembly GCA_033398695.1. NCBI lineage: Eukaryota > Viridiplantae > Streptophyta > Magnoliopsida > Lamiales > Orobanchaceae > Orobanche > Orobanche coerulescens. The sequence continues at coordinate 114,125,439 of CM065815.1, read as the reverse complement.
TTCATATAGCATGTTTGATTGCGTATGTTTCGACAGGATATTTAATAACTTCGGTTATATCATGATTGTGTATTTTCAACCCTTGAGGATTGTTGTTCTGTGTAACTGACCCCGTTGGGGGATATTGTTTTTCAGGTCATGGCAAGGCTAAAGCACGGGGAGAGCACGGTGTCGGCGAGGAGTCCCAGTGATACTAGAAGGGGGCCCCAGTCTTTTCAGTCATTTATGTTTCCTTCATTTATTCCGCTGCAGACATTCCGTTTGAATATTCATTTCACTCATTGTTGTATATTTTATCTCCATATAAAATATACTTGTATTCAGTATCATCCTGGGTGTGTTGTATGAAACTCCTCATCGGAGTAATTAATTGTGTAATATGGTTCGGTACTACATTTACCCTGCGTAATTCACTCATTTTCATTAGCCTGGTGGGTCCCAGTCGGGGGTCCACGGCACTGTAATATCCACCTAGTTTGGGGTGTTACACTCTTGGTGCGATTCCACGGATGATATGAACGAACCACTCTGGGATGGACCGACGAGTCCTCTGAGGGTTCCGTAGCCTCTGGTGCAGTTCCACGGTATTCATATATGTATTGATGTGATGCTACGAGATTTAGTTATTCCGGAATACTAGTCTTGAATTGATGAATTGACAGTTACATTTACTTTATTGTCGAGGACTATTGTGTTTCATATTCGATATACTTACACTAGCTATTCGACGGCTAACCCCTTTATGGGGTAAATACTTTTTATGTATTTCAGGTTCCAGGAGAGCGGATAGGCAGGTATCGGGTCGGCATGAAGATGATGGGCAAGCGTGATACTGTGTTTTATCTCCGGTTATGTTTTGTGTTCCTCCATTCAGTGTTGTTGTACTGGAATGGTTATTGAATACTCGAGTATTGTTCGTTTTCAGTCTTCCTTGATGTTACGGCCTGTGTGCCGAGGTTTTGATTTTGTACTGTGATGTATTTGGATACATTGGACATGGTTTGAATACCCTTTGTATCGTCTTTCATTTCATTGTATTTGGACCTTCTCAGTCAAGTTTTATAGTTCCGCATATGGATTAGCCTTGTGGGTCCCTCGGTGGGGTTCACGGCGCTGTAATATACCCTGAATAACTTGGGGCTGTTACAGATTTACCCCTGAATATGAATTATAAACTGTTTTATAAATTGTTGTTTATTTTTTAAGCAATATAAATGATATAATCCAATAATCAAAACATAAATTCATAAAGTACTTAAAAATCTAATTTCAAATACAAAGAAGTCAAGTTCATAGACAAAGTAGCCAAATTCAAACACAAAGTAGACAAATTTAAACATTATTGAAAAATCAACTTTGACTCATCTTCTATATATATTATTTAAATTTAAACAAAATATTATACATAAAAGATTCAATTTTGTATGTAAGCAATATATAAAATATTTAATACGTATATAAATAATACGTATAATATACAATATATATTTATATATAGAAATATATTTTAAATAGATAAGAACATATATAATAAATATTATACATATGAGTAAATGTTAATATATAAGTAATATATAATATTTATTTATATATTCATAATATATATGATATTTTGTAGATACAAAAGTTTATTTATACAATAATATATGGTAACAAATATCATATATAAATTACTAATATATATTATTTATATATGAATAATATATATTACATTCATTTATATTAAAACCTAAAATTTTTATACTATATATATAAATGAGTATATATAATGGGGACAGGAGAGTCATTTTTTTTTCTCTTAAATTATTTATATTGTATATATGAATGTGTGGTTTTCAATTAGGGGTAATGGAGTCATTTTTTTGTCTTAATAGGGACAACACCCCTTTTCATGCTTAATGAATAAGCCATTTTGTCTGGACGAGTAAGCCATTAAGCCACAAGTAAACACCTCCAAATGTCTGAGCGAATAAGACATTTTACCCATTAAGCTGATTAAGTCACAAGTAAACACCCCCTTAAGCTTGCACACTAAGTGATCTTCTCCTTCACCAATGAATCCCTCTGGTTGGCGCATGTAGATTTCCTTCTCTAGACTCCAATTCAAGAATGCAGTCTTGACATCTATTTGCCAAATATCGAGATTCAACTGCGCAGCTGTAGCTAAAAGAATTCGGATTGACTTAAGCATGGCTGCCATCGAAAAGGTTTCATCATAATCGATACCCTATTTTTTAGTGTAACATTTGGCAACAAGCCTCACTTTGAAGGTTTCAACCTTCCCGTCACCTCCTTTATTTCGCTTGTAGACCCATTTACTCCCAATGGCTTGTACCCCATCAGGTAGCTCTACTAGCTCCCACACTTGATTGGAATCCATAGATCCCATTTCTGATTCCATTGCTACTTGCCACGAGTCAGCATCTTTATCTTGGATTGCCTCCTTGTAAGCCCAGGGATCTGATTAATCTTCATCTGGGATTGAGTCCGAATATTGTCCCACACTTATGAATCATTCCGGTTGATGAACAACCCTCCCACTACGATGAGGCAAATCTTGAGTTGGTGCAAAAGTCTCAAAATTGATACGCGGTGCAGTATTAGTTGGCGTTTGTATGATTGGTATTGACGGAGTCTCGCCACCCAACTCTTTCAGAATTATTTCGCTCATGAGCTTGCGACTGATCATATAATCCTCTTCCAGGAATCGGGCATTGGTGCTAATAATGACCTTCTGATCCTGGGGACTATAGAATAAACCACCCTTCGTTCCCTTAGGATATCCCATAAACACTCGTACTTCTGTATGAGATGCCAACTTATTAGCTTCCTTATTCAGCACATGTGCTGGAGTACCCCAAATCCGAACATATCCTAAACTGGGCTTTCGTCCACTCCAGAGTCCTGTGGGTGTTTTTGGAACTGATTTAGAAGGCACCGGGTTTAGAATGTACGTCGTTGTTTCTAAGACGTATCCCCAAAATGAAATAGGTAAATCCGAATAACTCATCATTGACCTAACCATTTCAAAAAGAGTTATATTCCTTCTTTCAGCAACACCATTTTGTTGTGGAGTTCTTGGTGCAGTGAGCTGGGACGAAATCCCTCATTCGTCAAGAAATCCAAAAACTCTCCACTAAGGTATTCGCCACCATGATCAGATCGTAGTGACTTGATATTCTTCCCATGACACTTTTCCATATCAGCCTTGAAGTCTCTGAACTTGTCAAAGGCTTCAGACTTACGTCGCATCAAATAGATGTATCCATATCTCGAATAATCATCTATAAACGTGATGAAGTATTCAAAACCACTCCTAGCCTGGATGTTCATTGGACCACATACATCCGTATGGACCAATTCTAACACATTCTGAGCACGATTTCCCTTGGTTTTAAAAACCCTATTGGTCATCTTACATTCCAGACAAGATTCACAAATTGGAAATGACTCAACTTGGAGGTTATTCAATGGGCCATCATCTACCAGTCTTTGAATCCTTCCAAGGTTTACATGCCCTAATCGTAAATGCCACAGATATGTTTGGTTTATGCTCGAAGGTTCTTTTCTCTTTTTAGATTTATGCATGGGAGTTTGTGCAGTATTAACGATATACAGTCCATCATTAAAAATATCTTTTCCTAATAATAGCATCATCATCAAAAGAAACTGAATAACCATCGCATTTTAATTTAGAAACCGAAATTAAATTCATTATAAAATCCGGTACTAATAATATATTATTGAGGATTAATCATTTATCAGTAATCTTTAACTGTACGACTCCCACTGCAACAGCTATAAGCCTGGAAAAATCACCCCAGTTGATGGTAATCTCGCCCGCACTAAGCTGCTTAGTTACCTAAAAACCATGCGAGTCAAAGCAAACATGATCAGTGGAGCCTGAATCAACTATCCACGAAGTGGAAGAAGAAGTTGCCAAACATGTTTTGTCTACTAGTGTACGAGACATACCTTTCTTAGGAGCAGGGCATTCCACTTTAAAATGTCCTTTCTCACCGCACTTGTAGCACATTCCCTTTGGGTTTTGTTCGCCTCAGGGTGAGGAGCCTTGCTTTTTACCTTGAGAGTTGCCACTTGCTTCTGGCCCACTTGTTTCTTCTTCTTCATCTTCTTCTTCTTCCCCCACTTGGGTTTGGAAGTCGAAACAGTAGTAGCCGCAAGAACTTGATAGCCTTGCCTAAAGAGTGCTTTTTCAGCTTGAAACTCTGTCAGCAATTCCGCCAAGGTATACTCCCCACGATTCATATTGTGGTTCAGGCGGAAATGCTCAAAGCTTCTAGGTAAGCTGCCTAGGATGTTACCGACCTGCATTTCCGCATCTATAGTAGCCCCTAAAAGACCAAGTTCGTTTAGAAGAAAAATCATCTTTAGAACTATTAAGAATACTTGTTAGATTTTGATGATGTCATCCCTGTATTGTGATTTATTCAAATGTATGTTCTAAATACTTGGCATTGTAAGTAAGAACCAAATGAGTATCTTCTATATGCCTTAAAATTTAAGCTAAGTCCTCATCAAGTGTTGATCAGTAAGAAAATCAACTAAGTATAGAACCGAGAAGTTCACAGGCAAGTTGATTATCAGACGAGTTTTTTGTCAACACAAACATCATAGAGGTTTGACCAAAACCTAACTGCTGTTAAGTTTTGAAGAAGGCGATACATCAGACAAGTATTGGTCAAACAGGAATATCAGAGAGGTTTGACCAAAACCCAACTGCAGATGAATTATCAGACGAGTTCTGGTCAAAATAAGTATCAGCTGAAGTTTGATCATTAGATTAGAGAATATCCATCAGGTGAGAGAACTTCAGTCAAATCAGAGGACTTTATCTCAGAGTACTTCTACACAGAGAAGTTTTACATCAGAGAGGATTGGCCACACATCTAGCAGGTTTGACCAAGAGATATCAGATGAGTTCTCAGACAAGATATAAGCCAAGTTTAAGAAACTAAGTCCACGTCAACAAGTGTTGAAGTCAACAATAACAGAAATGCACATGCAGACGTAAGGAGACAAACCGGAAAGATTCCCAGAAAATTAGGAATAAAATATTCCTCGAGATCCACATTCTGAAGACTTATGAATATACAAATCAAGAAAAGCATCACGACCAAAAGAATTCTTTCCAACGGTCGAAATTGAAAAAGAGAATCTAGCCATGCAACGGAATGCTAAGATAAATAAAGAAGTCAACTCTCCAACGGACCAATTTGTTACAGTGATGCAACGACAATAAAGAGAAGCTCCAGATTCATACTATAAATATTTGAAGATTAGAATGAACAAAGTACGATGCGAACAATACTTACAAGCAATACAAGCAATCAACGCTATTAAGAGAACTATAGCATCGTGAAGAGCAAAGTTTCAAAGATCATATTCTGAGAAGCTCTTGAAGTTGGAGAAGACAACACTCGTGTATTTAAAGCTAAGTACGGGGTACTTCTGTGAACGGGGTTTCAGAAGTTTCGCGACTGATGCATCCACGAGTTCTTGATTGGAAGGTGATAGACAGCTCGACAGTTATTGAGGCATCCACGGGTTTTCGATCAAGAGGTGCTAGGCAGTCAAGGGAGTTGCAATGGCCACAGGTTTCCACCGATTGGAAGCTATTGTAACTGGTTTGAATCATTGTAACGTTTATCACTGGTTGAAAGTTATGGTAAATTCATCTCCAACTGGGTTGGCGAAAAGTGGATTAGTAGAGGATTAACCCTCCTCTAAAACCACTATAAGTGCTTGTGTGTTTTACTGCATTCATCATACTTAAATGCTGTATTCATATTTACTGTTCCATTTATCAGTCATATAAGCAAGAAACGCATTTCTAAACTCCATAATGATGGACTTTTCGACTCTTTTAACTATGAATCATATTGGATATGCGAATCGTGTTTATTAGGCAAGATGATGAAGAATCCTTTCACCGGTCATGGAGAAAGGGCTAGCGATCTATTAGGCCTAGTACATATTGATGTATGCGGACCTCTTAGTACTTATGCCAGAGGCGGGTACCAATACTTCATCACATTTACCGATGATTTTAGTCGGTATGGATATGTTTATCTTATGAAGCATAAACATGAATCTTTTTAAATGTTCAAAATATTCTAGAGTGAAGTACATAATCAACTTGGCAAGACAATAAAAGGCCTTCGATCAGATCGACATGGCGAATACTTGAGCCATGAATTTAATGATCTTCCTATGGTTTGTGGAATTTTTTCACAACTTACACCTCCCAGAACACCTCAGCATAGCGGAGTGTCCGATAGGAGGAATCAAACTTTATTAGATATGGTTCGATCCATGAAGAGTCTAACAGATCCTCCATTATCATTTTACCTCAGCATAACATAGTGTCCGAGAGGAGGAATCGAACCTTATTAGATATGGTTCGATCCATGATGACTCGAACAAATCTTCCATTATCATTTTGGGGCCACGCCTTAGAAACAACAGCATTCACCCTTAACGGTGTTCCATCTAAAGTAGTTGAAAAGACACCATTTGAGAAATAGAATGGTAAGAGACCAAACTTGCCTTTTCTAAGGATCTGGGGTTGCGAAGCGTTCGTAAGGCACCAAGTGTTTGACAAACTGGCAGCCAGATTTGAAAATTGTTTATTTGTGGGATATCCTACGGAAACTAAAGGATATTACTTTTATAAGCCCGCAGAGAACAAAGTGTTTGTTGCTCGAAATGTTATATTCTTAGAAAGGAAATTTATTTCCGAAAGAGACAGTAGGAGAAGAGTAATTCCTGAAGAAACTCGAGAACCACAAGAAGACATTGCTTCACCGATGGAAACTGAACATGCTCAACAATCCGTTCAAGAGCCAGTTCAAAGTACACAAGCCCCTCGCAGATCTGACAGGATGCGACATGAACCTGAGAGATACATATATCTCGTAACAGAGGATGATGATGCATCGCTTATAGAAGATGATCCTAGAACCTATACAGAAGCTGCATCAGGACCAGAGTCCAAGGACTGGCTAGAAGCCATAAAGTCAGAGATGCAGTCCATGTATGACAATCAAGTTTGGAACTTGATAGATCCACCTGAGGGTGTTAAAACCATTGGGTGTAAATGGGTCTACAAAAAGAAGAAAGAGATGGATGATAATCTTCAAGCCTATAAATCTAGACTAGTGGCAAAAGGTTATAGACAAATTCATGGTGCTGACTATGATGAGACTTTTTCGCCAGTAGTCATGCTTAAATCAATTAGAATTTTATTTGCCATTGCCGCATACTATGATTATGAAATATGACAAATGGATGTCAAAACAGCATTCCTTAATGGAATCTTACTCGAGGATGTGTACATGAGCCAACCTGAAAGTTTTGTTCATCCAGAAAATTCTAAAAAGGTTTGCAAGCTTCAAAGATCCATTTATGGGTTGAAGTAGGCTTCTCGGAGCTGGAATCTTCATTTTGATGAAACTATCAAAGAGTTTGGGTTCATTCAAAATGAAGATGAACCATGTGTATACAAGACGGTTAGTGGGAGTATAGTTGTTTTCTTAGTCTTATATGTAGATGACATATTACTCATTGGAAATGACATACCCACTTTGCAAACAGTCAAGACTTGGTTGGGAAGTTGTTTCTCAATGAAAGACTTAGGAGGAACTGCTTATATTATTGGGATAAAAAGAGATAGAGATAGATCAAAGAGAATGATTGGTCTGAGTCAAAGAACCTACATTAACAAAATATTGAAGAGGTTCAATATGCAAGACTCCAAGAGAGGACTCTTGCCAATGTCACATGTCATTCATCTGAGTATGACTTAGAGTCCTTCGACTCCTGATGAGCGAGCCCACATGAGCAAGATTCCATATGCTTCGGATATTGGATCGATCATGTATGCCATGATTTGTACTCGACCAGATGTGTCGTTTGCCCTTAGCATGACAAGTCGATACCAATCAAATTCTAGTGAAAGTCACTGGACAGCAGTGAAAACCATCCTAAAGTACTTAAGAAGAACTAAGGATGCTTTCCTAATTTATGGAGGGGTGGGAAACGAACTATATGTAAATGGTTATGCCGATGCAAGTTTCGAAACCGACAGAGACAATTTTAAATCGCAAACTGGTTATGTGTTTGTATTGAATGGAGGTGCTGTGAGTTGGAAGAGTTCTAAGCAAAGCACGGCTGCTGATTCTGTAACAGAAGCTGAGTACCTGGAAGCATCGGATGCAACTAAAGAAGCCGTATGGATGAAGAAGTTCGTAACCAAACTAGGAGTGGTGTCGACCATCTAGGGTCCCATAGGCCTTTATTGTGACAATAATGGTGCTATTACACAAGGCAAAGAGCCTAGGTCCCATCATAATTCTAAACATATACTCAGAAAATATCACCTAGTCAGAGAGATCGTCAGACGAGTAGATTTTATAATATGCAAACTAGCAATGGAAGAAAATGTTGCAGATCCACTTACCAAGCGTCTCTCACAAGGAAAGCATGTTGAGCATGCTAGATCGATAGGACTAAAAGTCATGAATTAATGGTCCTAGTGCAAGTGGGAGATTGTCGGGAATAGTGCCCTAGGACATTCGATGTGTCAAGATTAATAATTGTAACATTTAAATAAAGTTATTTGATATCATTTATTTCTCGCTGATTATTATAATGTGTGCATGTTGTAATATTATAATAATCCAATAAATAGTTATTCACGAATAATAAGATTATTCAAATGTCCCTGGTCCAATCATATTGAGTAGAGACTCAAGTGATTAATATACTAGTATAAGTTTGATTGATAATCTTCGGATGATTATACGTATGGTACGGATCCGCATAATAAAATTATGGGTATTGGCTGGAGAACCAATACTCGACAGACCTGCATTGAGATCAATGCATAGAAATATCATAAGTAAATCTCAATATAACAGTATGTCAATAAATCCTTGAACCTGAGATTATCATAGGTTCCAACATGATAACTGCTTTGCCTTAACGTAATCCAACGTCATTTGAAATATGGTGATTATAAAGGTTAGCGATCGGGATTAATGGGAGTCATGTAGAGGGCAATGAATAATCAAAATGAGGATTTGTCCCTTTCTTTAATAAGAGAGATATTTGCTGGGGCCCTCGATAAGTAGGACCGAAGGAAATGCATGACCATGCTCAAATAAACAGTCATTTAATTCAACCAGTCTACTTAAGATCGAGAAAGCATTTGAACATAAATAAGTATGACAGACTCCATGACTTAGTTCAAATATGATATCGTGTGACAAAGGGATTTGACACGTTAAAAAGTTTAATGGATTATTAACTTATATTATTTGGGTAATCATAATGCCATGCTAGAGGCCGCATAGGATTTATTATTTTATAAGGTATTAAATAATTGCCAAGATAATATAAGCCTTTTCGGTCACATGTACGACAATTATAGACAAGCAGGAATAAATAAATAAATATAATATTGGACATTATATGGATTAAATAATAAGTAACATATAATATTGGATATTATATATTATATTATTTAATATATCAACTGGGAATAATAAAATATAATATTGGATATTATATTTACAATGAGATTGAATAATAAGTAATATATTTGGATATTATATATATAGTATTATTTAATAAGTTGAGGGGTAACTAAGCAAATACTAGAGTCGTGACTATAGGGATTACTTAGTATAAATAAGAGATCCATGACAAGGAGTTGTCATAAGAAATACACCTAAAAAAATCCCCCCCCCCCCCTAAGAAGAAGAGAAAAATTGGCCTCCACCTCATACTGTAGGAGAACGAAGTCGGTCATCTAATCTTCTTCCCTTAGTTGATCTTGATCAATAGAACAATCCTCCGAGTAAGGAATTTGTGCTATACTATTTATTAATATTATTCGTAAGCATCTAGCAATCCGGCTTGTGGAATTGTTCGTGTGTGGATCACCCAAAGAGGAAGAAGATATTCATCTGCTTCTTGTCTGGATCTAGATCTATTCATCGGATTAAGATAATTCAGTTAACCCTTTTATATAGCAATTATTGCATGAGATCCTAAATTTGGTTTTTATATTGATTCTTCCGCTGCGTTTTACTCTTGATTTATATATTTGATGCATGAAAAACCCAACAGTAGTTGCTCGATTCGTGCCTCGGTGCATGGAGAGTGAGGGTGCACAATTTTGGAGTCAGATGGTTCTCCAAGCTGTTTGAGAACCACATTGTGACGATATTTACATGGCTCGTCATCAGCAAGGAAACTGCCATCTAATCCAGATGGGGATCCTGTAGAGAGAGGTGTTTCAACTAGTTCGAAAGCAGGTGCTTCTGTAGGTTATGCTGCATGGTCTGTCTGGGAGACAAAAGGGACTGATTACTCCTCCCTCTGTTGGGTTTCGGTAGTCAGAACTATAGGAGGGACTGATTCCTCATGTTCACTCTCAGCGGCCGCCTGTTCTCGAAGAGGGATTGATTCCTCTGGGCGGACAGCGCGGGTGGCTTCTTCTTCTTTCGGCTTGACATATTCTTCTTGTACAGGAGGTGCTTCCTGTAGGGAGGAAGTGGCTGTTTCTTCAGTGGTGAGAGGAGGGACTGAATCCTTCTAGTTGGGTGCTGATGGGGATTTCTCCGTAGACGTTCATTGGCCATTTATAGCCTTGTACCTAGCAAATTCATTCTCACGAGCCTCCTCACGGCTCAGCCTCAGACCTGTCTAAAGGTCATCATCGTCTTTGTCAGAGTTAGAGTGATGGCTCAGGCTTTTAGGCTTGTCGGTGGATGGAGACTTCCCTTTCAGTCTCGACTTCTCCTTTGCCGCAAAGTGTGAAGAAATAAGTTCTCGGCAAAGGTGATCATCCCATTTGATCAGAACTTCGACATTTTGGGAGTCTGTCACTTCCAAAGCGAACAATTCTTCTTCCTTTGACTCCTCCTAGTTGTACAGGGTGTCGTAGAGGGCGAGCCTATATGATTTCCAATTTTTGAAGCACTTAGAGGCTTCATCTATCTGGACTTGAAGGAGAGTGTTATTGATGATATCAGTCGGCAAGGGGATCCGAACAGTAGTGGGTTCCACTGTCCGGTTGGGATTCTCGACATCTAAGGAAGACTGTGGAGAAGCGGGATCTCTAACAAGGTGGGATGCCTTGTTGGGAGAGGGACTCTGTACAGGGGTGGGTGCCCTGTTTGGAGTGGTAGTTTTTGGCTCCAAAGAGGCAGCTGATTCACCAGAACCTTCCATCATCATGAACGTCTGGTCATCCGTCATAGCCTCAACGTGCCCAGGAAGCAGCCAGAGTTCCTTCCAAAGGGGTTCCGCCTTGTGCATTTCTATTTCGACAGATACAACTTACGGAATTTCTGAATATAATCTCCAACAGACATATCCCTTTGTTTTAACTCCAAGAATTCCTTTACCTTAAATGATCGTACGTCCCTGGTAAAGTATTTATCATAGAAAGTTGTTTTAAATTTTTCCCAGGTAAGCCCTTCTATATTGACTCCAAGTTTGGATCCTTCCCACCAGGTTCTTGCTTCTTTCTTGAGTTGGAACACCGCACAAGTGTCTTCTCACCATCATCAATGCGCATATAGTCGAAGATGACGTCAAGTGATTTGACCCATTCTTCTACAACCATGGGATCAGATCTACCGTGGAAATCAGGAGGCTCCATCTTTTTTTGGGGAAAATTCAATTTCATTAAAATAAAAAAGAATGGCCAAAAAGGCTGGCCAGAACTGCAGCAACCATATAGTATAGTGCACTAAATGACATAACAAAGAATTAATACGAGCAATACAAAAAACACCAAGCTACAAAAGCTACAAGAGCAACACGCTCTACAAGGAAAACAGACTACCAAGCTATCCTCCAAATACGACTAACAGCCATAGTAGAAAGAGAACGAGCAAGCCAACTCTGAGAAATAATGACACGTACGAGACCATTCCCCTGGAGAGGGAATCGACGTCTCTGCCCAAAGCTCCTCTCATTTCTCCCCTGCCAAATCAAAAAGACCAAAGAGCTGGTGGTTCGTTTCTGTAACACCCCCAATCCGCTCAGGGATATTACACGTCGTAGAACCTTTCCTCAAGATTCTACCAGGCTGGTAACAAAATCGAACAACTCAACAATGCCTTTAAGGCTAAAATGACTCAGTAGACCGATTTGGTCTTTCAATAAATACATACAACTCAATTACAATACATGCCCACGCAGGGGTCGAATATAACACACCCCCGTACAATGGGGAAAGAATACTGCAGCGGAAATAAAATACAACTAAACTAATATGACATCAAACATGTCCTCGTGTGATTAGTATCGTTCATCTTTCATCGTCCTTCATGCCGACCCTGTTTTATGCTCCCCAAAACCTGAATGCAATACAGACATCCACCCCCCGATTACTCTGGGGTTAGCAAAATTCCACTATTTTTCTAGTGCAAGTACAAAGTGCATGATGCGATTGTGACATCTTCAAACGAAGTAAGGATTGACGTAGGTGACGATACCACGTTGCATGCACATGCACCTATGTACTTCGGTGAGAAAACAAATGCGGAAATGGGAACGATCTTAATAATCGGAACCGGGATAACTTAGACGTATCAAAACATGCTAACGTATGCATGTTCATGCATACAAAATCGGCCATATTAGGGGGAGATTTCGGCCGATTTTTATGGGAGATTCATGAAGGATTTTGTCCCCACTTTGCTTTCTTTTTTTTTTCAAAGTCTACCATAATAAAATCAAGGATAGAGATTTGGCTCACTCCACCTTTTTAAATCGGCTGAACATACAAGGAAGAAGATGCCAAGAAGTCCCTTTCATGTTCAAGTTCTTGTCAAAGCCTTACAAAAAGATATCACATGAGAAAGATCTTGTCCACTCCTTGAAGCTACCCACGGCCGAACATGCAAGGAAGAAGTCATGCATGATGTTGCTTTCAGTCTTTGTCAAAGTCTTGATAGTTTAGTTCAATATTTGCTTGTCTTTTAGCTTGATCTTGTTTGATCTTGTTTATAGTTGTAATGGCTATATATTAGCCTCATATTCAACCTTTCAAATCACTTTGAAGCTTGAAAAAAACGAAATACACTTGTATGTATTCATTGTTGAATGATTTTCAGCACACCTTGATTATAATTCGACGCGTCTTCGAGTTGTAATTTAATCGATTCTCAATAGGTCTTGAGGAGAGATTACCTTATCAAACTATAGGTCTAGTTTGATAATTTACTTTCATATTATCTTGTTTACGGAAACCGAATTGCCCTACTTTCGGTTGATTCTTACGAGTGTTACACATATACGAGTGCTGTGAGGCAACAAAATATTTCCGCTGCATTTCCTTGCGAGTTTAAGTACATTTTCATATGTAATTCGTATCATTAGTGGCATCGGAGCCCAAGGTTATTTCCTTGTCGAAATTCTCTAGGCGATTTTCTTGTTAAAAGCTATCTTATCATGGATTTTTCCGACGATTTCATGGAGAAACTCCGTGAGGCACTACACAACTTACAAGAACCACGTTTTCAAGCTAAAATAGGAGGATATGACGCACATTCACCGCGTCATGTAGATGAATTTAAAGTAAATGAACTTCCGGAATTTGTCGGAGGTACCAATCCCGAAGTCTACTTGGAGTGGGAGATGAAGATTGAACGTATGTTCGACTTTAAGAACCTTAACGATGAGAAAAGTTGCAAATATGCGATTCTCAAGTTAGGGAAGGGCGCTTCCTTATGGTTCGAGGGTGTGAAAACACAACGAGCTCGTGCGGGAAAGGAGAAGATCCGTTCTTGGGATTCTTTGAAGAAAAAACTACGTAAAAGGTATGTCCCGACATCACATCGGTTAACTTTGTACCGAAAGATTGCCGAGTTCGTACAAGGGAAACTAAGTGTGGGAGAATACATTGAAGAATTTGAAGGCTTGACATTAATGGGAGAACTCGAAGAAAATGAAGAACAAAGAATGTCACGTTTCTTACGTGGCCTAAACCGAAACATTGCAAATACGGTGGAATTATACTCCTGCGGAGATTTTGACAGTTTATGCGGACTATTCATAAAAATAGAAGCTCAAAACAAGTTGAAGTTTGCGAAACCCGAATTCCCATACAAATTCAGAAATACAAGTGCCGGCTCAAGTTCGACTACGAAACCTACCGTACCATTTCAAGTCCCTACCCCAACCCCGAAGGTTCCTCACGTGTCCAAAGAAATGAGCTTGACTAAAGTACGTTGTTTTAAATGTCAAGGCTTTGGTCACTATCAAAATGCATGTCCAAATAAATGGGTGGTCACGTTAAGAGAAGCTCTTGCGGCCCGAGACGAACTTTTAGTCGAGGACGAGAAGGAAGGACTTGGTGATGTGTTTAACATGGAGGCCGAGGAAGAGAACGAGGAATGCGAGACTTATGATGCTCCGGAATATGATACTGCTTTAGTGCTTCGAGCACTACATACCAAAATCATTCCAAGTGATACGGAGCAAAGAGACCAAATCTTTCATTCCAAATGCAAAGTCGGAGAAAAGTGGTGTAGCTTGATAATAGACAGAGGGAGTTGCACGAATGTAGCTTCAAACGAAATGGTCACCAAACTCGGTCTAACTACTATGGCTCATCCGAGACCGTATGCTTTACATTGGCTCGATGATGGAAGTAAAGTGAAGGTGTCGAGACAAGCACGAGTCAACTTAACTATGGGACCATACGGAGACGATGTGTTATGTGACGTACTTCCGATGGACGCATGCAACGTACTTTTGGGATGACTATGGATGTTCGACCGAGATGTTTTACATCGAGGTCGGAGTAATGAATATGAATTAAGAGACAAAGTAAATAAGATTGTACTCAAACCGATGTCCCCGCAAGCTATCCGTTCGATGAGTTCTAGTCGAGTGGAGAAACCGAAACTTACCATACTTGCTAGCGAAAGAGAAATGGAACATGCCATTAATAACGGGGAGCGAGTATATTTGGTGATGTTTAAAGAGACACGGGACGAGAACATGGGAGTACAAAACGGAGGAGAGATAGATGTGTTGTTACATAAATTTGAGGATGTTTTTCCCGAAGAATTACCGTCGGGTTTACCACCTATTCGTGGTATCAAACACCAAATCGATCTTATACCGGGAGCACCACTTCCTAATAAAGCCGCTTATAGATGTAATCCCGAGGAGACAAAGGAGTTACAAAGACAAGTCGAAGAGATTTTGGACCGCGGATATGTCCGGGACAGTTTGAGTCCGTGTGCGGTTCCGGTCTTACTTGTCCCTAAGAAAGATGGTTCTTGGCGGATGTGTGTGGATAGTCGGGCCGTGAACAATATCACTGTCAAGTATCGGTTCCCTATCCCGAGACTTGATGACATGTTAGACGAACTACATGGTTAAGTGGTCTTTTCAAAGGTGGATTTACGATGCGGATATCATCAAATTCGAATGCGAGAAGGTGACGAGTGGAAGACGACCTTCAAAACGAAAAATGGATTATATGAATGGACCGTTATGCCGTTTGGTCTTGCAAATGCGCCTAGTACCTTCATGAGGTTGATGAACAAAGTGCTTAAACCATTTCTGGGGAAGTTCGTGGTTGTATATCTGGATGACATCCTAATCTATAGTCAATCACTACAAGAACATTTCGGGCACTTAAGACAAATATTCGAAACTTTGAGGGACCAAAAATTATATGGAAAAAAGGAGAAGTGTTCGTTCCTAGTCGAAAGTATAGTCTTTCTTGGCTATGTCGTTTCGAAGGACGGAGTGGCGGTTGATCAAACAAAAATCGAACCAATTAAGTCTTGGCCGACCCCTACGACCGTGACGGAAGTGAGGTCATTTCACGGACTTGCTTCTTTTTATCGGCGGTTTATTCGAGACTTTAGCACCATTTCAAGTCCGATAACGGAGTGTTTAAAAAAGGGACCATTCGTATGGAACGGGGCTGCCCAAGGAGCATTCGTGAAGTTAAAAGCCAAATTATGCGAAGCACCGATCCTAACACTACCCGATTTTACTCAACGATTCGAAGTTGAATGTGATGCTAGTGGAGTTGGAATTGGAGCGGTTCTTATTCAAGGTAAATGACCTGTCGCGTACTTTTCGGAGAAGTTGAATGGAGCTCGGTTGAATTATTTCACTTACGATAAAGAATTCTATGCTATCGTACGGGCCCTTGATTATTGGAGTCATTACCTACGGACGAAACGTTTTATTCTACACTCGGACCATGAATCATTGAAGTACATTAACGGACAACATAAACTCAGTCCGAGGCATGCCAAGTGGGTGGAATTCCTACAATCATTTCACTTTTCTTCCAAGTACAAAGACGGTAAAAGCAATGTCGTTGCGGATGCGTTATCGAGGAGGTATGGTTTACTTTCTACTCTGGAGGTTCGGTTACTTGGTTTCGAAATGTTGAAGGAGTGTTATGAAAATGATGCGGATTTTGGAGAAATTTTTACTCGTTGCAAATCTGGTCCGTTCGGGGAGTTCATGTTACAAGATGATTTCCTATTTAAAGGGAATATGCTATGTGTTCCAAAACAGGCGGTTCGGGAATTATTGGTTCGGGAGGCTCACGGAGGAGGCTTAGCGGGTCATTTTGGCACGGCTAAAACATTGGAAGTACTAAAAGAACATTTCTTTTGGCCAAAAATGCTAAAAGACGTTTACAATGTTTTAAGTAAATGCGTAACATGTCACATCTCAAAGAGTTCGTTCAAACCAGAATCGTATATGCCTCTACCGGTTCCAGAAAGACCGTGGGAAGATGTATCAATGGATTTTATCGTCGCTTTACCCCGTACTCAACGAGGTAAAGATGCTATTATGGTGGTTGTGGATCGTTTCTCAAAAATGGCTCACTTCGTGGCTCGCCACAAAGCCGACGACGCAAGCAACGTGGCCGATTTATACTTCCGAGAGGTGGTTCGTTTACATGGAGTTTTGAAGACTATTGTTTCGGATCGGGATTCAAAATTCCTTAGCTATTTTTGGAATACTTTATGGAGGAAAGTGGGAACAAAGCTCTTGTTTAGCACTTCGCACCATTCTCAAACTGATGGTCAAACCTAAGTCATAAATCGAACGCTAGGAACATTGTTGCGAGGACTTGTGAACAAAACGCAAAAGGATTGGTACATGAAACTTGCTCATGCGGAATTTGCCTATAATCGATCCCCTACACATGCTACGGCACATTCTCCCTTTGAATTCGTTTATGGGTTAAGTCCTTATATACCCTTAGACTTGATTCTGTTGCCGAAGGACGAGTTGGTACACAAAGATGCGGAATTTAAACTTAAATCGATGATCAAGTTGCACGGGCAAATACATGATCGAATCAAAGAGGTGAATGACGCATACAAAACGAAATCCAACAATCACAGAAAACCGAGACTATTCGAAGTAGGCGACTTGGTTTGGGTACACTTAAGAAAAGAGAGATTTCCTAGCAAACGCAAGAACAAACTTATGCCGAGGGCCGAGGGACCTTACAAAATTGTGGGTAAGGTGAACGACAATGCGTATAAAGTAGAACTTCCGGGCGATTATGGGGTACACGCCACTTTTAACGTGGGTGATCTATCTCCTTACCTTGACGACGAGGGAATCACCGATTTGAGGTCAATTCCTTTCAAAGGGGGAGGAGATGATGCAATTCTGACATCTTCAAACGAAGTAAGAATTGACGTAGGTGACGATACCACGTTGCATGCACATGCACCTACGTACTTCGGTGAGAAAACAAATGCGGAAATGGGAACGATCTTAATAATCTGAACCGGGATAACTTAGACGTATCAAAACATGCTTACGTATGCATGTTCATGCATACAAAATCGGCCATATTAGGGGGATATTTCGGCCGATTGTGATGGGAGATTCATGAAGGATTTTGTCCCCACTACTTTCTAGTTTGCTTTCTTTTTTTTCAAAGTCCACCATAATAAAATCAAGGATAGAGATTTGGCTCACTCCACCTTTTGAAATCGGCCGAACATACAAGGAAGAAGATGCCAAGAAGTCCCTTTCATGTTCAAGTCCTTGTCAAAGCCTTACAAAAAGATATCACATGAGAAATATCTTGTCCACTCCTTGAAGCTACCCACGGCCGAACATGCAAGGAAGAAGCCATGCATGATGTTGCTTTCAATCTTTGTCAAAGTCTTGATAGTTTAGTTTAATATTTGCTTGTCTTTTAGCTTGATCTTGTTTGATCTTGTTTGTAGTTGTAATGGCTATATATTAGCCTCATATTCAACCTTTCAAATCACTTTGAAGCTTGGAAAAAACGAAATACACTTGTATGTATTCATTGTTGAATGATTTACAGCACACCTTGATTATAATTCGACGCGTCTTCGAGTTGTAATTTAATCGATTCTCAATAGGTCTTGAGGAGAGATTGCCTTATCAAACTATAGGTCTAGTTTGATAATTTACTTTCATATTATCTTGTTTACGGAAACCGAATTGCCCTACTTTCGGTTGATTCTTACGAGTGTTACACATATACGAGTGTTGTGAGGCAACAAAATATTTCTGCTGCATTTCCTTGCGAGTTTACGTACATTTTCATACGTAATTCGTATCAGTGCAAATACGAGCCATACAATTCAAGTTCCAAGAACAATAATAACCAGAAATCCTCAAAGATTCAAATACAATGAAACAAAAACTTCCCGAGGCAAGAGTTTGGGTAAAACGTTCCAAAACCAAAAGATCACAATCCAGTAGAAAACAATTTACAAAATGGTTTAATAAGCCATCAGGAGTTTTAGTAGAAAACAATTAAGGATTATCAAATCCTTCTCTTTCCAAAAATCAACGGGGGTCACAGTCCAAAGGTTTTGTTTTCACAAATAAAACCAACAACAATTCATAGGGTCAGAGCCCACATCAAGTGTCCTCAACAGACATAAAACCAAAACAACATAATCACATACAGGCATCGCCTAGAACCGGGACGAAGCCACAAATCCCACCCTGGCCTCTAAGGACCCTCCCGAGCTGGCTAGCGAAACAAATCACACACAAACATCGCCTAGGACCGGGACGAAGCCACAAATCCCACTTGAGGCCTCTAAGGACCCTCCCGAGCTGGCTAGTGAAACACAAGACACAACATCTCACGGTTGGATCAATCACTTGTTGCATCCTGACCACATGATCACAAGCCATGTGTCACCGTAGATTATCTTAGGCTCTCACGGTTGGATCAATCGCTTGTTGCATCCTGACCACATGATCACATGCCATGTGTCACCGTAGACCTTCAACCATATCTACACATTCACACAAATAACATATCACATCAATAATATCCAAGTAATTCACTCAATGGAAACAAACACAATGCAAGATGCAATGGTCAAATCACAGCGCACCGATATGAGATAATATATACATATATATTATCAAAGCACGACAACAACACCAAGTATATTCATAGTAATTCACGTAACCATCCACGAACACAATGTTCACAAAACACACGCATTTTGAAAGAGGGCCTTTAACAAGGCTAACCGAATCTTTGAAAGTGAAATTCAAACGATTAAATAAACACATGGAGACGATCACTAATTATCATATCCATAAAAAAAGAATTGTATGGACAAGGTACTTGCCTCGAAATCGGCACACAAGTATTCCGACGAACACGGCTCAACCGGAAAGCTTCGAAACGCTCGATACTATCGAAAAGGAAGATGACGACGAACAGAAGGGTTCAACACGGGTTCTTCGCAAGAAACTAGACCCTAACATCATATAATTAATAAATCAACGATCATACGAAAAAGAATAATCGTAGAACGTCCGAAAACCACTCTATGACATTCTACCGGACACTTTTAAGGCGTCGATTAAGAACTCGACCAAAACAACGAATCTATACAATCCGACCATATAATAACAAGGGAAATGATATAATACATCTAAATAATCATCAATCCATCACAATCCTAAGTTAAATCGGATTAAACGGACGAAAACGAATAAAATACCCAAATTCCCCAAAACTAGATTTCTAGAAAATCTTACCTGATTCGCTCGATCAAAGGATGTTATAGGATGGATAATAGATGATATGAACTCCGGGATTTCAAAGATTCATTGTCTAACAACATGCCTCCATCCTCAACAAACCTCCAGCCGCGGAAGGGAAGGAAACAAGTGAGAAAATGGGTGAAAAACCCATATGCTGGGCCTTATATAGGCAGCCTGTCGGCCGCCTTACGTACGTAATCGGCCATGGCTTACGGCCGTAACTGGCCATGGCCACGTCTCCTGCCCAAAAATGCCGGCAGCATTACGTACGTTGTAATATCCGCAATTTTCGATTTCCAGTAATTTCTTTTTTTCAGCGGAAGTCCGTTTTGACGACTCGCTCATGACCGTTTCGTCATTCTGGGAATGATTAATTCTACACTTTTTGTCATCCGAGCTCGTTTCGGTGTTGTTTTGTTGAGTTCCGTGCTTTTTATCGACTTTTCCGCACTTGAGTTCGATTCTTGCGAATCTCATTCGAAACTGCTGTTTCGAGTTTCCCGTAAGTCCGTTTAACTTTGTTAGACGTGTTGTGAACTTCGGTTTGGTTATTCGATCACGTATCGTGATTTCCAGGCGTTTTGGGCCATTTTGTAATTTCCTGAAAGTTACGGGTATCCGTATCTGTAATTGTTGTCTCGACCCGTTTCTTGGCCGCGTATGCTTAATTAAGGTATTATGTTTTCATTCCGGGTCGTTGATGTCGTCCGTGAACTTTTCGTCGTGTTCATTCCGTACGTTTTCGGAAATCGGGTCGTCGAGCCCTGGTCGGCGGGTACTGGCCGGACGGTTGCGGGACTGGACGGATGATTGCGGGCACCGGCCGGACAGGCGCCAGGAACCGGCGTAGCGCACGCTACGGCCGGAAGGCTGCGCGCGCTAACCGGCAGGTATAGCGCACGCTAGCTTGGTCGACCAACGCACGCTATCGGACCGGACAGTGGGGTTTCTGGGGTTCTGGACTAGGGAAGGATCGGCAGGTAGCGCACGCTACGCCGAGAGTAGCGCGCGCTAGTCGGCAGGCGTAGCGCACGCTGTCGGCCGGCTAACGTACGTTACCTGGCCGGGCAGTTCAGTCCAGAGGGTTCTGGATAGATCGGCTAGCGCACGCTAGCGTCCACAGCCTTGCCGCGCTTCTCCTTGCGGCGGCAGGATCCGGCCGGCAGATTGAGTCTTCAGTACACGGCCTTGCGGGCCCCGGCCGAGGGTTATCGGCCGAGGCTGCCCGTTAGCGCGCGCTAGTCCGGAAGGTGTAGCGCACGCTAGGCCGTGCCTGTATAAATATGACAGAGTAGCCATATTTTCACCCGTTTTTCATTTCCATCTTTTCCTCTCCGCGGCTGGAGACTTGGCGATCCAGGAGACATGTTGTCAAGCAACTAATCCACGAATATTGGGAGTTCATATAATCGATTAATCCCTCCATAACCTCCTTTGATCCAGTGAATCAAGGTGAGATTTTCTAGAACCCTATTTTGAGAAAATTTGGGGGTTTTGCGTTTTTGTCCGATTCGTTCCGTGTTGTTGATTAATACACGATGGGTATGATTAATCTTGGTAGTATTCTTGTGTTTAACATCATTTAATCCATTGTTCTTCGTCGAATCGAAGTATATTTCTTGATTTCCTTCGAATTGACTTTTTGGGGGAATTGTCCTCGATCTCGTTTTTCATCCGTTTTCGATGGATAGATTATGGTTAAATGATGTTGTTAAACATATTCTATGGATTGTATATCCATATTTCAACTTGGAATTTCGTTTTCGGGTTTTGACGGGACGAATCGTGTTCTTGGCCGTTTTGGGGAAAATCCTTGAACTTTCGTCATTTGTTCTTTGAATTCAGCGGCTTTGGGTCATACTTTGTAATTCATTTTCGTTGTTATTGTTTTCGTTCGTAGTTCATTGTTGTGGATTGTCGTTCGGTGGAGTCGGCGAGTTCGTAGTCGGTTCGTGCCAACCTACTTCGGCCGATTCTCCGCGTTGTGGTTATTCGAGGCAAGTACCTTGCCCATACTTTTCTCGCTTTATGGATATGATCATCGGTGGTCGTCTTGATGTGTTTGTTTGGTTATTTGAAATGAAGTTTCAAAAGATTTCGGTTTGGCCTCGTTAAAGGCTCTCTTTCAAAACGCGTGTGTGTTTTGTGAATGTTGTGTTTTGGGAATTGATTATGATTTGATTATTTTGAACGTTGGAGGCTTTGATGATATCCTTGTTGTTTAAAATTTATGGAATCGTGTATTCCGTGTTTAATCTTGTTATTGTGTTTTGAAGAGTTTGATAATGGTGTTGGATTAGTGGCCATCTCTAGTAAGTATTCTTGATGAACTTACATTCTTAGCATATTAGTATTGCATGAGTAATGTGTGTGTGTGTATGCTCACTATGGGTTAGATCCGACGGGGTCTCGGTAGGGGTCCACGGAGGGGTGGATCCGCGAGCTTGCTTTTAACCACTATGGGTTAGATCCGACGGGGTCTCGGTAGGGGTCCACGGAGGGGTGGATCCACGGTTAATTGTGGTGCATTTTACAAATGTGATTTGATTATGGCATTTCCGGAAATGAGTGCTTTCGAACGGTTTTCATGAGTGCATGCATTGACTAAGTGTGTAAGAGGTAAGTTGTTCGTTTGGCCTACTTGGCTAGGATGGCACTAGAGTATTTCGTTGTTCGTGTTAAATCCTTTATTTGTGGATTTTGATGTTGGGAGACGAACCTTATGGTCGTTCTTGTGTACTGTGAGTTGATGAGATTTGGGGCTAAAATCCCAATGGTTTTATAAAGGTCATTTGACGGATTTGGGGCTAAAATCCCAATGGTTTGGTAAAGGTCATTTTTCGGAAAGTAAACTTTTGGGGCAGTGACCCCTTTCGTCTTTTGGGTTTTGAAAAGTAGGATTTGATAATCCAAAATCGTTTTCTATTAAAACTCCCGATGGTATTTCAAATCATTTTATAAATTGTTTCCCTTGATATTTTGATCTTGAAATTTTGGGAAGTCTTTACTCAAACTCTCGCCTCGGGAAGTGTTCAACTTGTTGTATTTGAATCTTTGAGGATTCCTGGTTATTGATATTCGTGGAATGTGAATTGTATGGCTCGTATTTGCACTTTGTTCTTGCACTAGCAAAACAGTGGAGTTTTGCTAACCCCCGAGTATTCGGGGGGTGGATGTGTGTTTTTGCATTCAGGTTTTGGAGCAAAACACAGGGTCGGCACGAAGGATGATGAAAGATGATCGATACTAATCACATGAGGAACCGTACATCGTTTATTGGTTCAGTTGTACTCTATTTTTTCCGCTGCTATATTTTCCCGTTGTACGGGTGTGGTTGTATTTTGACCCCTGCGTGGGCATGAGTTGTATTTGAGTTGTATGTATTTTTTGAAAGACCAAATCGGTCTACTGAGTCATTTTAGCCTTAAAGGCATGGTTGAGTTGTTATATGTTGTTACCAGCCTGGTAGATCCTTGAGGAAGGGTTCTACGGCGTGTAATATCCCTGAGCGGATTGGGGGTGTAACATAAATGGTATCGGAGCTTAGGTTGAGGAAACCTAGGCTGTCGGGTCAAGTCGTGTTGTTTGAGTCTTGTTTCGTCGGATTTTATTTGACTGAGTCGTGTCGCGACGCGTCGTTTGAGTTTGTTGGTCGTGATTAGTATCGTGGGGCGATCATCATCTTCGTGCGACCTGTGGAAGTAAGTCTCCCTTATTTGTGTTGTGCCTCGTGTGACACGAGCTATTTTTATGATTATTTGTTAAGTGGTGGAATCCTTATGTGGATTTTGATTTCACGATATGTATTTAGTCGACTCTCGTATTTGATTTATACGAGGAGTGTCGTCACTTGTGATGTCTTTTTATTGTTGTTTTTGTCCGTTGCTGATGGTTTTCGAATCGATTTGCACGTTTTACAAGTTCTATTGTGGAAGCTTTGTTTATACGCGTTCGACTTGTTCACTAGCCAGTGCGGGAGGATCCTTAGAGGCCTCGAATGGGGTCAGTGGTTTTGTTCTGAATCCTAGGCGGTCTTCGACTGTGGTATTTTATCGTTTATTTCCGTTTAAAGACATGTATTGTCTTGATTTTAAACGTTTTGATGCGTGTACTAGGAGTTGTTTTATTGAATGTCGATATGTGTGAGTTTTGGGCATTCTGGCCTACTGGATTTTTGAAAACCTTGAGTATCTTAGAAAAATAAATTTCGAGACATACTTTTCAAATGAGTTATTTTCTTGTGGTACATCCAAGGTGCCACAATATATTTCAAAATTTTTCTACCTCGAGGACCAAAATGTTTTGAGATATTTTCAACACTTTTATTTAGACCCGAGGGTCGAATATTTTGAAAGTTTTCACTAAGATAAAGTGTCCTCATTTTTATAAAATGCGAAATGGTTCTCCAAAGTCTCGATAACGATGTTTCACGTTTGTATTTTTTTTTGAAAGGTGATACTCAAGATCAACCGGTATTCTTCAAATTATTTTCAAAATGAGGATTTCGTTTTTAAAACCTATCCATTCCCGTTTGAGGGCTGGGTATGTATGTATGATGTTCGCGTTGTCATTTTGATACTTTCTCCCGAGTATGATCGAATTGGCGGTGTAAGCGTTGAGTCGCTTTCCACACATTGGTTGTGCTAGCCCCCTGTGAGAGGCGGGATGTTGGTGTTGAATGTTGTCGCCTCGTGGTGATTTCTGCGTTGTCGCGTATGTGCGAGCTATTAGAGCTTGGTTTGGTATGACCGTGTGCATCGGTGATGGTTCCATTATATGTCGGTTGTTTAATGTCTTGTTACCTTGCTCCCGTTTTTGTGAATTTCATGGACGAGGTCGGATGTAATGCCCGTACTATTTTGACTTCGGTATTTTCTCTTTCTCCAGTCTATCGATTCGCTCATGTTCGTTGATACTTTATGAACTTGTTCTGTATTTCGGTTTCATCGTCCGAACGAGCTGTGATCTTATTGTGGGTCGATCTGGTTATCGATGTGACTTTTTTCGGGTTCAGTTCGATTCTTGTGAACCTTGTTCGGGAGTGACATCATCTGGTTCTATTAGTTCTTTTATTCGAAGTGGATCGGATTTGGAACTCTTGTGTTTTCGACTCTGTCTACTCATTATGTTCGTTGACATTTCTGAGCTTGTCCTGCCCCTTGCTTTTGTTGATCGAACGAGTGTGGTATTGTTTTGGAATAACTCGTTTGTCGCTATGACTTTTCAATCGCTATTCCCTTTCCTGTGAATCTTATGGGAATGCATGTCTTGTAGTTCTCACCAGATCATCCTGGGAGTTGTTGTTTGAATTTTATTATCCTTCGTGTTTCGGACATGATTGTTCGATTTTTGTTGTCTCGATCGTTTGTTTGTTCGGTTTTTGCTCTCGTTTTGTGATTTTTGAGCGTTAAGGCTCCTTCCTAATTCCCTTAAGTTCGGGAAATTAGTCTCGTTTTCGATCTTCCAACCCTTGGGCAATGGAATTCCGTATTTGTTCAGCATTTGGCTCCCGTTTTGATTGATGTACCGTTGGGTCGGTCAATCTTATTGATTTTCGTTCGTTGTGTTTTGTGATTGTTCGGGTAATTGACTTGATTGTATTATCCATTTGATGATGCTTGTCACTTGTTGGTTTTATTATATCCCTAACGGCGACGTTGTGTTGGTCGTCGTGGAGCGTGTTTTCACACCGTATATTCCGTTGCGTCGTTTGTAACGTTTCGCCGTTGGGCATTAGTTACGCGTTTCTTGCGTATCTCGTTGAGTTTTCCTGGCGGGATATTGCTTCTCCCGACTTGTTTTAAGTTTCGGGACGAAACTTCTTTTAAGGAGGGTAGAATGTAATATCCGCAATTTTCGATTTCCGGTAATTTCTTTTTTTCAGCGAAAGTCCGTTTTGACGACTCGCTCATGACCATTTCGTCATTCTGGGAATGATTAATTCTACACTTTTTGTCATCCGAGCTCGTTTCGGTGTTGTTTTGTTGAGTTTCGTGCTTTTTAGCGACTTTTCCGCACTTGAGTTCGATTCTTGCGAATCTCATTCGAAACTGCTGTTTCGAGTTTCCCGTAAGTCCGTTTAACTTTGTTAGACGTGTTGTGAACTTCGGTTTGGTTATTCGATCACGTATCGTGATTTCCAGGTGTTTTGGGCCATTTTATAATTTCTTGAAAGTTACGGGTATCCGTATCTGTAATTGTTGTCTCGACCCATTTCTTGGCCGCGTATGATTAATTATGGTATTATGTTTTCATTCCGGGTCGTTGATGTCGTCCGCGAACTTTTCGTCGTGTTCGTTCCGTATGTTTTCGGAAATCGGGTCGTCGAGCCACAGTGGTCGAATGCTGGCCGGACGGTTCTGGGGCGGCCGGACGATTGCGGGCACCGGCCGGACAGTGCGCGAGAACCGGCGTAAGCGCACGCTTCTGGCCGGAAAAGGCTGCGCCGCTAACGCAGTATAGCGCGCACGCTAGCTTGGTCGACCAACGCACGCCATCGGACCGCATAGTGGGGTTTACGGGGTTACGGACTCGGGAAGGATCGGCGGGTAGCGCACACTACGCCGGCGTAGCGCGCGCTAGTCGGCGGCGTAGCGCCGCTGTCGTCCGGCTAACGTCGTTACTGGCCGGCGATTCGATCGAAGGTTACGGGCAGATCGGCTAGCGCACGCTAGCGTCCATGCCAGCCTTCTCCTTGATCGGGCGGCGAGATCCAGCCGGCATATTGAGTCTTCAGTATAGGGCCTTGCGGGCCCCGGCCGAGGGTTATCGGCCGAGGCTGCCCGTTAGCGCGCGCTAGTCCGGAAGGTGTAGCGCACGCTAGGCCGTGCCTGTATAAATATGACAGAGTAGCCATATTTTCACCCGTTTTTCATTTCCATCTTTTCCTCTCCACGGCTGGAGACTTGGCGATCCAGGAGACATGTTGTCAAGCAACTAATCCACGAAGATTGGGAGTTCATATCATCGATTAATCCCTCCATAACATCCTTTGATCCAGCGAATCAAGGTGAGATTTCCTAGAACCCTATTTTGGGAAAATTTGGGGTTTTTGCGTTTTCGTCCGATTCGTTCCGTGTTGTTGATTAATACACGATGGGTATGATTAATCTTGGTAGTATTCTTGTGTTTAACATCATTTAATCCATTGTCCTTCGTCGAATCGAAGTATATTTCTTGATTTCCTTCGAATTGACTTTTTGTGGGAATTGTCCTCGATCTCGTTTTTCATCCATTTTCGATGGATCGATTATGGTTAAATGATGTTGTTAAACATATTCTATGGATTGTATATCCATATTTCAACTTGGAATTCCGTTTTCGGGTTTTGACGGGACGAATCGTGTTCTTGGCCGTTTTGGGGAAAATCCTTGAACTTTCGTCATTTGTTCTTTGAATTCAGCGGCTTTGGGTCATACTTTGGAATTCATTTTCGTTGTTATTGTTTTCGTTCGTAGTTCATTGTTGTGGATTGTTGTTCGGTGGAGTCGACGAGTTCGTAGTCGGTTCGTGCCAACCTACTTCGGCCGATTCTCCGCGTTGTGGTTATTCGAGGCAAGTACCTTGCCCATACTTTTCTCGTTTTATGGATATGATGATCGGTGGTCGTCTTGATGTGTTTGTTTGGTTATTTGAAATGAAGTTTCAAAAGATTTCGGTTTGGCCTCGTTAAAGGCTCTCTTTCAAAACGCATGTGTGTTTTGTGAACGTTGTGTTTTGCGAATTGATTATGATTTGATTATTTTGAACGTTGGAGGCTTTGATGATATCCTTGTTGTTTAAAAGTTATGGAATCGTGTATTCCGTGTTTAATATTGTTATTGTGTTTTGAAGAGTTTGATAATGGTGTCGGATTAGTGGCCATCTCTAGTAAGTATTCTTGATGAACTTACATTCTTAGCATATTAGTATTGCATGAGTAACGTGTGTGTGTGTATGCTCACTATGGGTTAGATCCGACGGGGTCTCGGTAGGGGTCCACGGAGGGGTGGATCTGCGAGCTTGCTTTTAACCACTATGGGTTAGATCCGACGGGGTCTCGGTAGGGGTCCACGGAGGGGTGGATCCACGGTTAATTGTGGTGCATTTTACAAATGTGATTTGATTATGGCATTTCCGGAAATGAGTGCTTTCGAACGGTTTTCATGAGTGCATGCATTGACTAAGTGTGTAAGAGGTAGATTGTTCGTTTGGCCTACTTGGCTAGGATGGTACTAGAGTATTTTGTTGTTTGTGTTAAATCCTTTATTTGTGAATTTTGATGTTGGGAGACGAACCTTATGGTCGTTCTTGTGTACTGTGAGTTGATGAGATTTGGGGCTAAAATCCCAATGATTTTATAAAGGTCATTTGACGGATTTGGGGCTAAAATCCCAACGGTTTGGTAAAGGTAATTTTTCGGAAAGTAAACTTTTGGGGCAGTGACCCCTTTCGTCTTTTGGGTTTTGAAAAGTATGATTTGATAATCCAAAATCGTTTTCTATTAAAACTCCCGATGGTATTTCAAATCATTTTATAAATTGTTTCCCTTGATATTTTGATCTTGAAATTTTGGGAAGTCTTTACTCAAACTCTCGCCTCGGGAAGTGTTCATCTTGTTGTATTTGAATCTTTGAGGATTCCTGGTTATTGATATTCGTGGAATGTGAATTGTATGGCTCGTATTTGCACTTTGTTCTTGCACTAGCAAAACAGTGGAGTTTTGCTAACCCCCGAGTATTCGGGGGGTGGATGTCTGTTTTTGCATTCAGGTTTTGGATCATAACACAAGGTCGGCACGAAGGATGATGAAAGATGATCGATACTAATCACATGAGGAACCGTACATCGTTTATTGGTTCAGTTGTACTCTATTTTTTCCGCTGCTATATTTTCCCGTTGTACGGGTGTGGTTGTATTTTGACCCCTGCGTGGGCATGAGTTGTATTTGAGTTGTATGTATTTGTTGAAAGACCAAATCGGTCTACTGAGTCATTTTAGCCTTAAAGGCATGGTTGAGTTGTTATATGTTGTTACCAGCCTGGTAGATCCTTGAGGAAGGGTTCTACGGCGTGTAATATCCCTGAGCGGATTGGGGGTATTACATACGTAACCGGCCAAGGCATACGCACGTAACCGGCCTTACGGCCGTAACTGCCGGGCCCTTACGGTCGTAACTCGGCTAGGGGTGGCCTGACCCCAAAATGCCCGGCCATGACTCGGCCGGGGCCAACTCCGACGGCCCGGACGACCCCGAAACCCGAACCTGAATACGAATCGAAGATACGGTTACGAAGTACTCGCAAAGACGAATTCAAGCACTAAGAGAACACACGATTCCGACCACCCGAAGGCTCGAAATTCGACAACGGAAGTAATTACCCCAAACTTTGGGAAATTACGAAAATGGCCCAAAACGTCCGAAACACAGGATACACGATCGAAACACCAAGCCAAAGCTCGCAACATGAATAATAACATTAAATGAACTTACGAGAAACTCGAAACAACAGTTTCGGACGAGATTCGCAAGAATCGAACTCAAGTACGGAAAAGCCGCTTAAGAACACGAAACTCAACAAAACGATACCGAAACAAACTCGGACGTCAAAAAGTGCAGAATTAAATATTCTCAAAATGACGAAACGGTCATGAGAGAGTCGTAAAAACGGACTTCCGCCAAAAAAAGAAAATAATTGGAAATCGAAATTGTGGGTATTATATACTACCCTCCTTAAAACAAATTTCATCCCAAAACTTAAAACAAGTAGGGAGAAGTAATATCCTGCCAGGAAAACTCAATGAGATACACAAGAACCGAAAACTCGCGCCCAACGGCGAAACGTTACAAGAAACGCAAGGAAACGAACGGCATGAAAGCATGCTCAACGACAATTATCACATTGCTACAAGCAGGACATAATAAAACCAAAAAGTGACAAGCGTCATTAAACAGGTAATACAATCAAGTCAATTATCCAAACTATCACAAAACACAAAGCACCTGTTACAAGGAACACGCACAGTCGAGAAAACAGAAAATAAACACAAAACGATCCACAAGGACAATCACAAACAATTCGGACTACGCCAAAATCCTCAAAAAGCATACTAGGCATCTCTGTGCCATTTCAGAGCAGAGAGGCAGCCTCGATCCCCAAATCTCTCAGCTACCGTCTTGCAATGCACGGCTCAGTGACCCACCTGGCCACACTCGAAACAAGTGACTAACAGTGAACGATAATTCTTCGCGGTACGAGATCAGGCAACAACAGTCAGACAACCCCGATCGAACAACAACGATCGAACAACAACAACCGAATAACAACGATCGAATAACAACAATCAAATAACAATGATCGTACAACAAAGATCAAAAAGCAATGATCGAGTAACAACGATCAAACAACAACGATCAAACAACAATGATCGAATGACAACGGTCGAACAATGACTCCGAAGTTCACATTTCAACTCAAGACATCAAAAGAACTAGTAGAACCAAAAGATGTTACTTCCGAACAAGGTTCACAAGAATCGAACCGAACTCGGAAAAGTCACAGCGATAATGAGATCGACCCAAAACAAGATCACGGCTCGTCTGAACAATGAAACCGAAATACAGAACAATTTCAGAAAGTATCAACGAAAACGATCAAGTCGATAGACCTGAGAAAGGGGAAATGCAGAAGTCCAAAAAAATACGGGTATTACATTCGACCTCTTATAAAAGAAGGTCGTCCCCGCAACTCACAATAACAGAAACAAGGCAACAACACAAAAGCAGCTGACAAAAACATTACCCATGGGCCTCTTAGAGCCGATCCTGATATCTGTACTGAAGTTCATGCCCCGAAAGACTCGGAACCCAACTCGCAAAACTGGATCCTGTGTCTCTTGGGTCCACACTTGAAATGCGTTACTAACGGGAAGGGCAATTGGTACGTGCATGCCCCCGGCACACCACGGTTGAAACACCTCGGCTCGGCATACCGAATATACAAATGCTAGATATAATGGAACGTAACATCACAAAGCAACAAACCAGAGATGCCAACTTGTCATAACATATCAACACATACTAAAATCACAACAACCACGGCATCGTTCGATGATTACAACGGCCTGAATGATAACTAGCACACAAATACAAAACATCATGAAACAATCACAGATGTACAAAATCATACAAACCCAAGCTCTAACAACTCGCACAGGTGCGATAGCACGCAAATCACCACGAAACGACAACATAGAAGATCAACAGCACACCTCTCACAGAGGGCTAACGTAACAAATGCGTGGCAATGACTCAATGCTCACGCCACCAATTCAATCACAATTCGGAGTGCTAACACCCTAACGACAATACCAACATCATACACACCTTCTCCGAGCACAAGCAGGAAATGATGGGTTTTAAAAACGAAAACCACCTTTTGAAAACAGTTTGGAAACACCAGTTGATCTTGAGTATCACTTTACAAAAAGTAGTACAAACATCATTGTCGAGACTTTGAAAACCACCTTGCGTTTGAACAAAAATGAGGACACTTTTCTTTTAGCGAAAAACTTTCAGAAATATTCGACCCTCGGGTCTAAGCAAAGCATTTCCAAAATTACTGGAATAAATAAAAAAAATATTTTTTTGGTCCTCAAGGTAGAAGAATTTTGAAACAGATAATTGCGCTAGTAGGCGCCTTGAAAATATAATCCATTTAAAAGTACGTCTCGAATTTTATTTTCTAAGATACTCAAGGTTTTTGAAAATCTATTAGGCTAGAATGCCTAAAACTCACATGTAACATCATTCACTTATATACATCACAACACACGCATCAACTCGTTCAAAACCAAGATAACACCTGTCTTTTACCGGAAACAACAGTCGAATATCATATTCAAAAGGACACAAATAACGACAACACTCCTCATATAACCGAGATATGAGAGTCATATAAACACATCACGAAACCGAGAATCTACATAAAGATTCCATCACTTAACACATAATCATACCAGCAACTCGTGTCACACGAGGCACAACACAAAGGAGGGAGACTTACACCCACAAGTCGCACGAAGGTGATAATCACCCCACAATACTAATCACGACCAACCAACTCAGACGACGCGTCACGACATGACTCGGTCAGACAAAATCCGACGAGACAAAAACTCAACAGACACCACTAAACCCGATAGTCTAGGTTTCCACAACCTAAGCTCTGATACCATTTCTGTAACACCCCCAATCCGCTCAGGGATATTACATACCGTAGAACCTTTCCTCAAGGTTCTACCAGGCTGGTAACAAAATCGAACAACTCAACAATGCCTTTAAGGCTAAAATGACTCAGTAGACCGATTTGATCTTTCAATAAATACATACAACTCAATTACAATACATGGCCACGCAGGGGTCGAATACAACACACTCCCGTACAACAGGGAAAGAATACTGCAGCGGAAATAAAATACAACTAAACCAATATGACATCAAACGGGTCCTCGTGTGATTAATATCGTTCATCTTTCTTCATCCTTCATGCCGACACTGTGTTATGCTCCCCAAAACCTGAATGCAATACAGACAACCACCCCCCGATTACTCGGGGGTTAGCAAAATTCCACTATTTTGCTAGTGCAAGTACAAAGTGCAAATACGAGCCGTACAATTCAAGTTCCAAGAACAATAATAATCAGAAATCCTCAAAGATTCAAATACAGCGAAACAAACACTTCCCGAGGCAAGAGTTTGGGTAAAACGTTCCAAACCAAAAGATCACAATCCATGAGAAAACAATTTACAAAATGGTTTAATAAGCCATGAGGAGTTTTAGTTGAAAACAATTCAGATTATCAAATCCCTCTCTTTCCAAAAATCAACGGGGGTCATAGTCCAAAGGTTTTGTTTTCACAAATAAAACCAACAACAATTCATAGGGTCAGAGACCACATCAATTGTCCTCAACAGACATAAAACCAACACAACATAATCACATACAGGCATCGCCTAGGACCGGGACGAAGCCACAAATCCCACCCGAGGCCTCTAAGAACCCTCCCGAGCTGGCTAGCGAAGCAAATCACACATAGTCATCGTCTAGGACCGGGACGAAGCCACAAATCCCACCCTAGGCCTCTAAGGACCCTCCCGAGCTGGCTAGCGAAACACAAGACACAACATCTCACGGTTGGATCAATCACTTGTTGCATCCTGACCACATGATCACAAGCCATGTGTCACTGTAGATTATCTTAGGCTCTCACGGTTGGATCAATCGCTTATTGCATCCTGACCACATGATCACATTCCATGTGTCACCGTAGACCTTCAACCATATCCACACATTCACACAAATAACATATCACATCAATAATATCCAAGTAATTCACTCAATGGCAACAAACACAATGCACGATGCAATGGTCAAATCACAACGCACCGATATGAGATAATATATACATATATATTATCAAAGCACAACAACAACACCAAGTGTATTCATAGTAATTAACGTAACCGTCCACGAACACAATGTTCACAAAACACACGCATTTTGAAAGAGGGCCTTTAACAAGGCTAACCGAATCTTTGAAACTGAAATTCAAACGATCAAATAAACATATGGAGACAATCACTAATTATCATATCCATAAAACAAGAATTTTATGGACAATGTACTTGCCTCGAAATCGGCACGCAAGTATTCCGACGAACACGGCTGAACCGGGAAGCTTCAAAACGCTCGATACTATCGAAAAGGATGATGACGAGGAACGGAAGGGTTCAACATGGGTTTTTCTCAAGAAACTCGACCCCAACATCATATAATTAATAAATCAATGATCATATGAGGAAGAATAATCATAAAACGTCCGAAAACCCCTCTATGACATTCTACCGGACACCTTCAAGGCGTCGATTAAGAACTCGACCAAAACGACGAATCTATATGATCCGACCATGGAATAACAAGGGAAATTATATAATACATCTAAATATTCATCAATCCATCACAATCCTAAGTTAAATCGGATTAAACGGACGAAAACGAATAAAATACCCAAATTCCCCAAAACTAGATTTCTAGAAAATCTTACCTGATTCGTTCGATCAAAGGATATTATAGGATGGATAATCGATGATATGAACTCCGGTATTTTAAGGATTCATTGTCTAACAACATGCCTCCATCCTCAACAAACCTCCAGCCACAGAAGAGAAGGAAACGAGTGAGAAAATGGTTGAAAAACCCGTCTGCTGGGCCTTATGCGATACAAACCTACCATCACGATCTGATACAATACTCTTTGGAATCCCATGTAGCTTAACGATCTCCGAAACAAACACAAGAGCGAGCCTCTCGGGTCCTCACACATTCTTAATCCCCAAAAAGTGAGCTGATTTGGTTGGTCAATCAATGATTACCCATATTATGTTCATTCCAGTTCGAGTCTTTGGCATGTCGGTGATAAAATCCATGGAAATATCTTCCAACTTCCACTCGGGAAGGGGAAGTGGCCTCAACAGTCCTATGGGTCGTTGATGCTCAATCTATTGACAAGTCAAACACTTCGACAAAAAGTCGCTAACATCTTTTTTCAGGTTACTCCACCAATAGTTACTCCATACATCCTTGTACATTTTACTTGTACTCGGATGAATAGAGCAAGGCATAGCATGATCTTCCTTCAAGATCCTCTGCCTTAACTCAACATCACACAGCACACACAACCTTCCTCGGAACCTCAAGACTCCGTCCTCCTGTACTACAAGAGAAAGAATCCTATCTTGGTATTCAGCAGAGACTGCTACTTGCCCACTAGTTGCATTTCGATGTTGATCCTACCAACCGGTGATTGTATCGAACTACTCTAGTGACTAACTTAATATCACAAGCACATCTCCTACTGAAACCTCAGGTCGAAGGTCCACATATACCTATCACAACCTTTTGGTTCGGTCATTGACAATCCCTGAATGATATCCATGTGACCGAATCAAGATGAGTCATGTTCGAGTATACTAATCTCATTATCATACCTATGACGTGTGCTCCCACTAACCCTTACTGAAGACAGACACTCTACATGTCAAAGTACACGTTATACACGTCTTGTCTAAACTTACTGCCCACTTAAGTTTTATGGACTTGTAAACCAATTAAGCATTCGAGCCCTAAACACTTCCAGTGCCTATCTCATTATCTCCATAAGGAGTGGAATGTTTGGTCTCAAATGCAAGGACTATTATTTTATATACCAGATCACAACGCCTGTGATATACAATAATATATGCCTTATTTAATATAATATTCATAATTACAATATAATGCTGTCACTCTCTTATCCTCTGAGTGGCATTCGAGGGCATATTCCTAACACTGCCTATTGACCATCTGCTGCAGTAGCTGATCCACAGGATGCAAGTCCTATGGAAGAAACAGTGGATGCTCCCACAATAGTTCCTGAGCCTCTGACTGCTATGACGGATGATGAGTCGTTTGTCAAGTTGGAAGGTACTGGTGAATCGGCTGCCCCTTTGTAGTCAATAGCCACCACTTCTAATAGGGCCCCTACCCTAGTAAGGAGTCCTTTCCCAACTGGGAATACCACCCCCTGTCAGGGATCACTCTCCTCAACATGCTCCCATACTTGTAGAGGATCCCAACCGGATATTAGAACCCTCTAGTGTTCGGAGTCCCTACCCCACCAATATAATTAATCACACAGTTCTCCAAGTCCATATCGATGATGTAACACCCCAAACCTCATCGTAGGCATTACATGCCGTAGAACCTCTCATCAGGTCTGCTAGGCTAACCATAACAGAACTAAAATGACACAATACCATTATAAAGATACATGATAAAACCATACGGGCCGTGGCCTCGGTCAAAATATTTTAAGTACCATGAATACATAACATTTCTTTAAATTCAAACATTTCCACACACGGGATTTATTCCATAAAATGACACAACACAATCAAATCATAAAGCCAAAATGTAATTCGTTAAAACTGACGACAACTTTGTTTGAGAGCCTAACAGCCATGCTGCTCATTGATCCCATGCGTTTCTCGTACCAGCTTCTCATCCGGAGAGATACCTGAAATGCATGAAAAGTATTTCCCCCATTTAAGGGGTTAGTACTGGAATTTACTATTGTAAGTACGTAATTATACGAAACATAATAAATTGTTTACCAAAGATCATTTCACAAAGCATCGCAATATTCCGGAATATTACTCAAGTCATCAAATAATCCAACGGGGTTCATCAACCCAAACAACAAATCCGAATCACTCATAGATTATCCGTGTTCCGCCCCTCAAGGTACGAAACCCTATACGCCCCGTCGGACATCCCTAGGTGGACAATCTCCCATTCATGATCCTCCCCTAAAGGTACGAATCCCCATACGCCCCGTCAGGCATCCCTGGGTGAACAACATAGTCTTTCCCACTCATATTCACAATCGTTCGTTATAGACATCCAAATTACATCACATATAATTAAGTACTTGCCTTGATACAAGAATGGAGAGCAACGATGCACGGAAGGGTTTCGACTCAAGTCCTTCGCAAGGAATTCGACCCTAATATTATAACAATATCCAATCAACAAATTTTACGGTGAAAAATGATAATAGAACACCTAACCCCCCTCTAAGACATTTCAACAGGCACCTTCAAGACGGTACTTTGGTCGGGTTTGACCAACCAACGAAACGTTACCACTAAACCATAGAACAACAAGGAGATCGATAGAATAGAACTATATCATCGACAATCCATCACCAATCTAAGATATTTCGGATTAAAAAGATGAAGTCAACCAAAAACCCCAAATACCCAAAACTCAAGATTAATGGAGTATTATCTTGATTCAGACGGTAGGAGAAGATTAGGAGATGATAAATCAATGATAGGAACTCAAAAACCTTGTTGGATGATGAATTCTCCGACCACAAGTGCACTCTAAGCCTAGCTGTGGAAGAAGGAGAAGAGAAGGGTGAAAATGAGGAAATCCCATCGGTCTCACATATATAAACCTCAGAGACGCACGACCAAATCCGCACGACCAAGTGTCTGTGCGTCCAGTCGTGCGTGAAGCCTCTGTCAACCACTGCCACAACGCATGAGCACCGCGTACGAGCAGTTACTCGTGTGGCCTGCTCGTGCGGCCCTGACTCACACACTGGGTCTCTGCCCAGTTCTGCCGCAACACACAAGCACCACGCACGAGCAGTTGCTCGTGTGGCCTGCTCGTGCGGCCTTGACTCAAATGCTGGGTCTCTGCCCAGTCCTGCCGCCACACACGAGCACCAAGCATGAGCAGTTGCTCATGTGGCCTCCTCGTGCGGCCCTGCTCGACATGCAGCTCAGCCTATAACTAATGCAACACCTCGTCTACTAGTCTGCTACATAACGCCAACAATTAATGGGTGATAAAAAGCTCATGTAGAGTCCTAAACATTGATCAAAACACCAACTAGTATCCAACAAAAGTAATGAAGGAAAGGAACATGACGAGAACAATACATATCACTGGTACACCGAGTACAATAAATCACGGAATTCGAGAAGTACGAGAACAATTAACATGAGTATTATATTTTCTCCCTCTTAAAAGAAGTTTCGTCCCGAAATTTACGACGTGAACAATTCCGGATATCGCATCTTCATACTCTCTTCTGTTTCCCAAGTGGCCTCCTCCACGCCATACCTCGACCCTTGAACTTTAACCAGATGAATGGTTTTGTTTCTAAGTTGTTTGATCCGACGCTACAAAATCTGGATTGGTCTTTCTTCGATCATCATGTTGGGGCCTACCTTAATCTCTTCATACTCGAGGATATGACTCGGATCAGGAACGTACTTCCTTAACTGAGAAACATGAAACACATTATGTACGTGGCTTAGAGATGGTGGAAGGCCTAAACGATGGGCTAGACCCCTAACGCGCTCTATAATCTCGAATGGCCTAATGTATCTCGAACTAAGTTTGCCCTTCTTCCCGAAGCGATAAACTCATCTAGTCGGCGACACTTTCAACAATACATGATCATCGATTCCAAACTCCAACAGACGTCATCGCTT
The DNA here is from genome assembly GCA_033398695.1 of Orobanche coerulescens. NCBI lineage: Eukaryota > Viridiplantae > Streptophyta > Magnoliopsida > Lamiales > Orobanchaceae > Orobanche > Orobanche coerulescens. The sequence goes on along the minus strand of CM065815.1, from coordinate 114,087,248 downwards.
ATCCGCATAGGATTTCTGTCGATTTTGCGCAGTTAGCAGCCTATCACGGATAACAGCAATATTTGCTTTGGTCTCGATTAGCATGTCTGGCCCTGTTCCGATCAATTAGGATGAATCATCCCAGCATAATGGCGATCTACATTATCTTCCATACAAAGCCTCAAACGGTGCCATTTTAATTGATGCATGACAACTGTTATTGTACATAAATTCAACCAACGGCAAATGGGATTCCTAATCACCTTTCCAGTCTAAGGCGCATGCCCTCAGCATATCCTCCAAAGTATGGATCGTTCGCTCTGTCTGTCCATCTGTCTGAGGATGATTGGATGTACTGAGTCTTAACTCGGTGCCCAAAGCTCGGTTGACAGGCTGCCAGAAATGCGATACAAACCTACCATCACGATCTGATACAATACTCTTTGGAATCCCATGTAGCTTAACGATCTCCGCAACAAACACAAGAGCGAGCCTCTCAGGTCCTCACATATCCTTAATCCCCAAAAAGTGAGCTGATTTGGTTGGTCAATCAATGATTACCCAAATCATGTTCATTCCAGTTCGAGTCTTTGGCATGTCGGTGATAAAATCCATGAAAATATCTTCCAACTTCCACTCGGGAAGGGGAAGTGGCCTCAACAGTCCTGTGGGTCGTTGATGCTCAATTTTAACCTATTGACAAGTCAAACACTTCGACAAAAAGTCACTAACATCTTTTTTCAGGTTACTCCACCAATAGTTACTCCATACATCCTTGTACATTTTACTTGTACTCGGATGAATAGAGTAAGGCATAGCATGATCTTCCTTCAAGATCCTCTGCCTTAACTCAACATCACACGGCACACACAACCTTCCTGCGGTTCCGGTCTTACTTGTCTCTAAGAAAGATGGTTCTTGGCGGATGTGCGTAGATAGTCGGGCCGTGAACAATATCACTGTCAAGTATCGGTTCCCTATCCCGAGACTTGATGACATGTTAGACGAACTACATGGTTCAATGGTCTTTTCAAAGGTGTATTTACGAAGCGGATATCATCAAATTCGAATGCGAGAAGGTGACGACTGGAAGACAACCTTCAAAACGAAAAATGGATTATATGAATGGACTGTTATGCCGTTCGGTCTTACAAATGCGCCTAGTACCTTCATGAGGTTGATGAACGAAGTGCTTAAACCATTTCTGGGGAAGTTCATGGTTGTATATCTGGATGACATCCTAATCTATAGTCAATCACTACAAGAACATTTCAGGCACTTAAGACAAATATTCGAAACTTTGAGGGACCGAAAATTATATGGAAAAAAGGAGAAGTGTTCGTTCCTAGTCGAAAGTATAGTCTTTCTTGGCTATGTCGTTTCGAAGGACGGAGTGGCGGTTGATCAAACAAAAATCGAACCAATTAAGTCTTGGCCGACCCCTACGACCGTGACGGAAGTGAGGTCATTTCACGGACTTGCTTCTTTTTATCGGCGGTTTATTCGAGACTTTAGCACCATTTCAAGTCCTATAACGGAGTGTTTAAAAAAGGGACCATTCGTATGGAACGGGGCTGCCTAAGGAGCATTCGAGAAGTTAAAAGCCAAATTATGCGAAGCACCGATCCTAACACTACCCGATTTTACTCAACCATTCGAAGTTGAATGTGATGCTAGTGGAGTTGGAATTGGAGTGGTTCTTATTCAAGGTAAACGACCTATCGCGTACTTTTCGGAGAAGTTGAACGTAGCTCGGTTGAATTATTTCACTTACGATAAAGAATTCTATGCTATCGTACGGGCCCTTGATCATTGGAGTCATTACCAACGGACGAAACATTTTATTCTACACTCGGACCACGAATCATTGAAGTACATTAACGGACAACATAAACTGAGTCCGAGGCATGCCAAGTGGGTGGAATTCCTACAATCATTTCAATTTTCATCCAAGTACAAAGACGGTAAAAGCAATGTCGTTGCGGATGCGTTATCGAGGAGGTATGGTTTACTTTCTACTCTAGAGGTTCGGTTACTTGGTTTCAAAATGTTGAAGGAGTGTTATGAAAATGATGCGGATTTTGGAGAAATTTTTACTCGTTGCAAATCTGGTCCGTTCGGGGAGTTCATGTTACAAGATGATTTCCTATTTAAAGGGAATAGGCTATGTGTTCCAAAACAGGCGGTTCGGGAATTATTGGTTCGGGAGGCTCACGGAGGAGGCTTAGCGGGTCATTTTGGCACGGCTAAAACATTGGAAGTACTAAAAGAACATTTCTTTTGGCCAAAAATGCTAAAAGACGTTTACAATGTTTTAAGTAAATGCGTAACATGTCACATCTCCATGAGTTCGTTCAAACCAGGATCGTATATGCCTCTACCGGTTCCAGAAAGACCGTGGGAAGATGTATCAATGGATTTTATCGTCGCTTTACCCCGTACTCAATGAGGTAAAGATGCTATTATGGTGGTTGTGGATCGTTTCTCAAAAATGACTCACTTCGTGGCTTGTCACAAAACCGACGACACAAGCAACGTGGCCGATTTATACTTCCGAGAGGTGGTTCGTTTACATGGAGTTCCGAAGACTATTGTTTCGGATCGCTATTCGAAATTCCTTAGCTATTTTTGGAATACTTTATGGAGGAAAGTGGAAACAAAGCTCTTGTTTAGCACTTCGCACCATCCTCAAACCGATGGTCAAACCGAAGTCACAAATCGAACGCTAGGAACATTGTTGCGAGGACTTGTGAACAAAATGCAAAAGGATTGGGACATGAAACTTGCTCATGCGGAATTTGCCTATAACCGATCCCCTACACATGCTACGGCACATTCTCCCTTTGAATTCGTTTACGGGTTAAGTCCTTATATACCCTTAGACTTGATTCTGTTGCCGAAGGACGAGTTGGTACACAAAGATGTGGAATTTAAACTTAAATCGATGATCAAGTTGCACGGGCAAATGCATGATCGAATCAAAGAGGTGAATGACGCATACAAAAGGAAATCAAACAATCACAGAAAACCGAGACTATTCGAAGTAGGCGACTTGGTTTGGGTACACTTAAGAAAAGAGAGATTTCCTAGCAAATGCTAGAACAAACTTATGCCGAGGGCCGAGGGACCTTACAAAATCTTGGGTAAGGTGAATGACAATGCGTATAAAGTAGAACTTCCGGGCGATTATGGGGTACACGCCACTTTTAACGTGGGCAATCTATCTCCTTACCTTGACGACGAGGGAATCACTGAATTGAGGTCAATTCCTTTCAAAGGGGGAGGAGATAATGCGATTGTGACATCTTCAAACGAAGTAAGAATTGACGTAGGTGACGATACCACGTTGCATGCACATGCACCTACGTACTTCGGTGAGAAAACAAATGCGGAAATGGGAACGATCTTAATAATCAGAACCGGGATAACTTAGACGTATCAAAACATGCTTACGTATGCATGTTCATACATACAAAATCGGCCATATTAGGTGGAGATTTCGGCCGATTGTGATGGGAGATTCATGAAGGATTTTGTCCCCACTACTTTCTAGTTTGCTTTCTTTTTTTTCAAAGTCCACCATAATAAAATCAAGGATAGAGATTTGGCTCACTCAACCTTTTGAAATCGGCCGAACATACAAGGAAGAAGATGCCAAGAAGTCCCTTTCATGTTCAAGTCCTTGTCAAAGCCTTACAAAAAGATATCACATGAGAAAGATCTTGTCCACTCCTTGAAGCTACCCACGGCCGAACATGCAAGGAAGAAGCCATGTATGATGTTGCTTTCAATCTTTGTCAAAGTCTTGATAGTTTAGTTTAATATTTGCTTGTCTTTTAGCTTGATCTTGTTTGATCTTGTTTGTAGTTGTAATGGCTATATATTAGCCTCATATTCAACCTTTCAAATCACTTTGAAGCTTGAAAAAAACGAAATACACTTGTATGTATTCATTGTTGAATGATTTTCAGCACACCTTGATTATAATTCGACGCGTCTTCGAGTTGTAATTTAATCGATTCTCAATAGGTCTTGAGGAGATATTGCCTTATCAAACTATAGGTCTAGTTTGATAATTTACTTTCATATTATCTTGTTTACGGAAACCGAATTGCCCTACTTTCGGTTGATTTTTACGAGTGTTACACATATACGAGTGTTGTGAGGCAACAAAATAATCTGCTACATTTCCTTGCGAGTTTACGTACATTTTCATACGTAATTCGTATCAGTGCAAATATGAGCCATACAATACAAGTTCCAAGAACAATAATAACCAGAAATCCTCAAAGATTCAAATACAATGAAACAAACACTTCCCGAGGCAAGAGTTTGGGTAAAACGTTCCAAAACCAAAAGATCACAATCCAGGAGAAAACAATTTACAAAATGGTTTAATAAGCCATCGGGAGTTTTAGTAGAAAACAATTCAGGATTATCAAATCCTTCTCTTTCCAAAAATCAACGGGGGTCACAGTCCAAAGGTTTTGTTTTCACAAATAAAACCAACAACAATTCACAGGGTCAGAGCCCACATCAAGTGTCCTCAACGGACATAAAATCAACACAACATAATCACATACAGGCATCGCCTAGGACCGAGACGAAGCCACAAATCCCACCTGATGCCTCTAAGGACCCTCTCGAGCTGGCTAGCGAAACAAATCACACACAGGCATCGCCTAGGACCGGGACGAAGCCACAAATCCCACTTGAGGCCTCTAAGGACCCTCCCGAGCTGGCTAGCGAAACACAAGACACAACATCTCACGGTTGGATCAATCACTTGTTGCATCCTGACCACATGATCACAAGCCATGTGTCACTGTAGATTATCTTAGGCTCTCACGGTTGGATCAATCGCTTGTTGCATCCTGACCACATGATCACATGCCATGTGTCACCGTAGACCTTCAACCATATCCACACATTCACACAAATAACATATCACATCAATAATATCCAAGTAATTCACTCAATGGCAACAAACACAATGCAAGATGCAATGGTCAAATCACAGCGCACCGATATGAGATAATATATACATATATATTATCAAAGCACAACAACAACACCAAGTGTATTCATAGTAATTCACGTAACCATCCACGAACACAATCTTCACAAAACACACGCGTTTTGAAAGAGGGCCTTTAACAAGGCTAACCGAATCTTTGAAAGTGAAATTCAAACGATTAAATAAACACATGGAGACGATCACTAATTATCATATCCATAAAACAAGAATTGTATGGACAAGGTACATGCCTCGAAATCGGCACGCAAGTATTCCGACGAACACGGCTCAACCGGGAAGCTTCGAAACGCTCGATACTATCGAAAAGGAAGATGACGATGAACAGAAGGGTTCAACACGGGTTCTTCGCAAGAAAATCGACCCTAACATCATATAATTAATAAATCAACGATCATACGAGGAAGAATAATCGTAGAACGTCCGAAAACCACTCTATGACATTCTACCGGACACTTTTAAGGCGTCGATTAAGAACTCGACCAAAACAACGAATCTATACAATCCGACCATAGAATAACAAGGGAAATGATATAATACATCTAAATAATCATCAATCCATCACAATCCTAAGTTAAATCGGATTAAACGGACGAAAACGAATAAAATACCCAAATTCCCCAAAACTAGATTTCTAGAAAATCTTACCTGATTCGCTCGATCAAAGGATGTTATAGGATGGATAATCGATGATATGAACTCCGGGATTTCAAGGATTCATTGTCTAACAACATGCCTCCATCCTCAACAAACCTCCAGCCACAGAAGGGAAGGAAACGAGTGAGAAAATGGGTGAAAAACCCGTCTGCTGGGCCTTATATAGGCAGCCTGCCGGCCGCCTTACGTATGTAATCGGCCATGGCTTACGGCCGTAACCGGCCATGGCCGAGTCTCCTGCCCAAAAATGCCACCGATATTCCATCAGGAAAACCACACGATAGGGTTCCAAAATCGCAATATATATAAATTCCGTTAAAACTCCTTTTTCCTCACACATGACTCGCAATGTCAATTATTAGTCCATCCTGGATCACCTCAAATATGCTATGACAAAACATTGAATAATCGAAAAATCAAATACAACGAAAGACTACCCGAGAAGTTTCATTTAATCGAGTAAATCAAAACCGCGAAAGACAGAAACGAAACAGATAAAAGATTGATAAAGTGTTTTACAAATCTCGGGAGTTTTAGAAACCAGAAAAGCTTTCTTTTGAAACATTAGGGTCTCATCCCGTATCTTGTTCCGCATTACAAGAAGTTTAAAAGTAAAAAAAACTCTTCTCGGACTCCAAGTCCTGAGTTACAAAACTATTTCAAAATCGATTGGATCTCGGCCCAAAAATCATTTTCTATAAAACATTCGTAGAACGTTCATTTTGAAAAGTATCGTTTTCAAATGCTCAAAGACAGTTCATATATCACAAAATGAACTAACATGACTACATGTTCTTCTCCACAATCCACAATCCTTCTCCCGACTACACAATTCCGTTTCAAAACTTAACTAACATATTGATTTCCAAAATCATAGCTTCTCAAGATCATCAATCCTGTCCCGACTCTATCACCTCATACTGTTATGCATAATACCTTTCTGAACCTCAAAACATATCAATTTAGAACGGCAATAAATCTCAATGCAATTCAAAAATCCCATACTTACAGGTCGTGAAGCCGATGATTCCCCGTGATACTGGCACATATCTCGACTCTATAAAATACTCGACACAGATATTTTCAAAACGCACATTTTGCAAACAGAGGTATGGCCTAGTGCACCTGGAGGAGATGGGTCTCCATGACGTTCCAGATAATAGCCAAGAGACCGACCCCGTGACCTATGACCAAGCGATGGTGGATGTAGACTCCGCAAAATGGCGAGAAGCTATGGAAGCTGAGATAGACTCGATGCATGTCAATTAGGTCTGGACTCTAGTAGACCGACCCAAGGGCATAGTGCCTATTGGGAATAAGTGGATCTGCAAGAGAAAGACCGATGGGGATGTCAATGTTGACACCTATAAGGCCAGGCTTGTGGCAAAGGTTATACCCAGAAAGAATGGATCGATTACCACGATACCTTCTCGCCCGTAGCTATGATCAAGTCTATTCATATGATGCATGCTATAGCTGCCTACCATGATAATGATATATGGGAGATGGACACAAGGACGGCTTTCCTTAATGGAATCCTCGAGGAGAAAATCTATATGGAGCAGCCTAAAGGCTTTGTGTCCGAGGTCGATATTCATAAGGTATGCAAACTTCAGCGTTCCATTTATGGACTGAAGCAAGTTTCGCGTAGTTGGAACCTTTGTTTTGACGAGGCAGTCAAAGAGTTTGACTTCATGCAAAATAAAAAGGAACCTTGTGTATACAAGAGGGTTAGTGGGAGCAAGATCGCATTCTTTGTACTATATGTAGATGACATTCTACTAATAGGAAATAATGTGGTAATACTCGGTTCTGTAAAAGCTTGGCTTTTGAGTAGGTTCTCTATGAAAGACTTTGGATAGGCTACCTATATTCTTAGAATTCGGCTCTACCGGGATAGAGTGAAGAGAATGATAGGTCTTTCCCAAGACCTCTATATAGATAAGATCTTAAAGCGATTGAAGATGGATGATTCGTGAGAAGGTATCTTTGATCAGGAGTCATTTGTTGACTGCTCAGAGTCGACATAAATCATATGCAGATAATCGTCGTCGACCATTAGAGTTCGAGAAAGGCGACCATGTTTTGGTCAAGGTATCCCCGAGTCGTGGTATCTTCTGTTTTTAGAAGAGGGGAAAGTTGAGTCCGAGATTCATTGGACCGTTTGAGATTTTGAATCGTATAGGCGAGTTAGCTTATCGATTGGCTCTACCTCCGACGTTGAGCCGAATTCATAATGTGTTTCATGTCTCTCATCTACGGAAGTATGTTGCCGACCCGAGTCACATACTTCAGTTCGACGAAATCGATATCGCAGATGATCATTCGTATGAGGAGCGCCCCATACGAGTCTTAGAGCGGCGAATCAAACAGTTGAGGAATAAGGCGATTCCTTTGGTTAAAATTCAGTGGTCTAGACATGGAGTCGAAGAGTCTACATGGGAAACCAAGGATAGTATGCGGGAGAGTTCTCTCGAGTTGTTTGACCCTTAGTTTCGGGGATGAAACTCTTTTAAGGGGGGGTGTATGTAATACCCGGTTGTAATTCAGTCATTATCATTCAGTAATTTCATTCGGTAATTTTATTTTTTTTGGCGGAAGTCGATCTTAGCGACTCTATTGTTACCTTTTTGTCATTTCGAGAATGATTAATTCTACACTTTTTGTCATCCGAGTTCGTCTCGGTGTCGTTCTGTTGAATTCCGTGTTCTTAAGCGACTTTTCCACGTATGAGTTCGACTTTGTAAAATCACCATTAATTTTTGGAAACTCCAAAAATTCTGAATCTTTGCAATATTATAGAGAATCAAGTTAGCTTTCCATTGGTTCAAACGGTGAGTCAATCGGAGTCCGGACGAGGGAGTTATGGTCGAAATAGCTAAGACACTCACATGTTGCAAATTTTGACCGACCTGCCTGTACCGGGGGCCGCGGCTCCTGCCGGCAGGGCCGCGGCACACTGCCGAGTCACTGCCGTGGCACACTCGGCCAGGCCACGGCACATTGCCGAGCACTGGGGGCAGATTCCGGCCCTGTGCCGCGGCACACTCGGCCGAGCCGCGGCACACAGTGCAGTTTGCACTATAACTTCGTTTTTTGAGAGGATCAAGCTCATTTTTCATCCTATTTTCGAGAGAGAGGGTTTGTGGGAGAAAGTTTCATCATCAATCACGTGAATACTCGATTCTTCATCATTTTCATTTGGTTGTGAAGCTCGGATCGTCGATCTAACACGTATTCATCGAATCAAAGTGTTTGGATCTTCAAAGGTAATATTCTCAAACCTCTTGGATTTTGATTTGTGTTGAGATATGATGTTTTGGACGTTATAACCATGTTGTATGAAGTGATATACATATGATTTTGAGTATATATGAATATTCATCGGATTATTGAAAGGTTATTCAAGAACACTTTGAATATTGAGTTGGATTTGGGGGTTTTCGACTAATTGTTGTTGAAATCACGAATTTGGTTGTTCATATTGGATTGTTGATCGTATTGAAGATGTTTTGTTGGTTTGAAACACTTCTTGGGGACTTGATATTGGTATTATTGAGGTTTGGTTGTAAACAATCGAAGTTTGACCACAACGTGTTCGATATAATGCCCCAATGAACTTGGTTTAGTCGTATAGACATTTCGAGTTAGTTATACTCGTGTTTGATTCGTGTGTTGAACCGGATTATTGGTAATTGTGTTATTCAAAGTTGTTTGAGCGACCGACATCTCATTTAGGATGTTGTTCGTGGAAGGACATTCTTCATCGGCGTTGTGTAAGTTAATTCTTACTCGGTTAAAAGGATATTCATTCCTTTTGTTGTTGTTCATTCATAATCATAACTCATTCATCATTGTATTAACCATATTGAGACTTGTAATTGTCGAATAATCACTTCATTCACGAGGAACGACGGTTCCAATCATTTCATTGAACTATCAATCACTTCACTATTATTTTCATCTCGGTGAGTCATTATTGACTTTGTCGGATTATTATTCATTGATATTCATTATGGTCATTCTCGTTCATATGATCTTCTGGGTTCATATTGCGTGGCCGGGTGCGGATGTGTGGAATTTTTAGTCGAGCACGCGATGGTCATGTATTGGGTCACCGATACATTGGACTGTGCACACGGTAACGATTACCTCCGTGAGACTAATTAGGTACAAGGGCGGGTGTGTCCGGTCATCCGTCTTGTACACTTGCATAGAACATTACGGGCGTACTATGATGCTCCTCTGCAGCGTAATTCATAACTAAAGATATATCATGATTGTGTATTTTCAACCCTTGAGGATTGTTGTTCTGTGTAATTGACCCCGTTGGGGGATTTTGTTTTCAGGTCATGGCAAGGCAAAAGCACGGGAATAGAACGTTGATGGTGAGGAGTCCCAGTGATACTAGTAGGGGCCCCAATCCTTTCAGTCATTCATGTTGTTGTCATTTATTTTCCGCTGCAGATTTCCATTTGGATACTCCGTTTCGTTCAGTGTTGTGTATTTTATCTTCATATAAAATATACATGTTTCCGTTATTATCTTGGGTGTGGTATAATGAAACTCCTCATCGGAGTAGTTGATGATATAATGTGGTTCGGTACTACATTTACCCTGTGTATTTCATTCATTTTCACTCGCCTGGTGGGTCCCAGTCGGGGTCCACAACACTGTAATATCCGCCTAGTTTGGGGTGTTACATTGTTGTGATTGTTGTTTTCGCTCAATCCATGTGGGTTGTTGAACCTACGGAGACACGTGGCAAGGGATCACCAGCATGATTGATGTTGATGTACTGTTTTGGCTCAATCCGTGTGGGTTGCTGAACCTACACAGACAAGTGGCAAGGGATCACGGGGTCACGAGCATGATTGATGTTGATGTACTGTTTTGGCTCAATCCATATGGGTTGCTGAACCTACGGAGACAAATGGCAAGGGATCACGGGGTCATGAGCATGATTGATGTTGATGTACTGTTTTGGTTTAACTCCGTCTGGGTTGTTGAACCTACGAAGACACGTGGCAAGGGATCACGGGGTCATGAACACGTTTTGATGAACAAAGTTTTTGAAAGGAAGTTTTTATGAAATGAATATTGGGCCGAGCCCCACGCGATTTGGAAATGTTTTCGTACCGTAAATTTCTGAAATACAAATTGAGAATTGGGCTAGAACCATAAGGTTTTCGGAAAGGTTTTACAAATCAGGACAAGAGGTCCTAAAGGTTTTGTGTTTATAAAAATCACCGAGATGAGATTTTATTTGCGAATCCTTCCTTGCTCATTTTCTAAATTGTTGAAACCCCTCGGGAATGATTTGGTACTTGGTTATTGTATCTGATTCATGGTTGATGGTGCTTGTTACATTTCAGATGATTTGATACTTGCACTAATAAAGCAGTGGAGTTTTACTAACTCCCGAGTAATCGGGGGTGGATGTCTCTATTGCATTCAAGTACATGCAGGTTCTTGAGGAGCAGTTCCAGGATCGACACAGGAAGTGACGAGCTACGATACTAATCAAGAGTTGAGAGTTTGGTCGAGTTATGTTGTATTGTCGGAGTTGTAATCAGTCTTCCGCTGTATTGTAATTCGACCCCTGCGTGGGTATGTTGTATAAAGTTATTATCTATTGATTGAGTTGTGCAACCTCATCGGTCCGTGTAGTTTACTTGTAAGTGACCTTAAGGGTCTCTATTATTATATTCTTTGACCCTGACCGGGCAAGCATTTGGTCGTTCTGTGATGTTTAGCCTGGTAGATCCTTGTGAGAGGGGTCTATGGCGTGTAATATTCCTATATGGTTTTGGGGGTGTTACACAAACCTCAAGTCATAAAATATAAAAGGAAAGAACTGTTAATCACTTCTTGGAGTGATGATAAGGATGAAATTGACAGGTCCGTAGAAGCAAATCTCGCCTTTATGGCTCTTGACTCCTACAAATCGTAAAATGATATCGAGTTAAGATCTATTCTCGAGGATGATCTTTTAGATATCTGTGACTCACAAGAATCAATTCATGATGATGAACTTTTACGTGCTTTTGAATCCTTGAATATCATGTATGACGAGATGGTAAAGCTTAATATATTTTGTAAAGAATAATGAAATCCCTAGAATTCAAAAATTTGAAACTTCAAAACAAAGGCAAATATTGAAATAGACCATACCTCTTACCTTGATAAAGAAAATAGTATGAAAAATGATTTGTCTAAAACTCAAAAAAAAAGTTGAAATATATAATGAATATATTTACCTTTGGAAATGAGAATTTTTGAAAAACTCCTATCTATCCAGAAATCTCCTTTATTGAAATATTGTCTTGATTTTGATCCATTTAATATAGAATAATCTCTTATAAATCTTAACAAAATTAAAAACAGGGAAATCGAGAATTTAAAATTCCTCCTCAACAAAAAGACCTTAATGTGGGAATAATGAAAAGATTCATTTAAAATTAAGAACTAACAAGGTCAAAAAAATTTGGGTTCTTAAAGGTACGATAGTCCAAATACTATTAAAATCATTAACTTTGGAGAACTCAAAATGGCATGAGTACCAAAGCAAACAAAATAAACTATTTTCGTAGGTACCTTTTAAAAGGAAAAGCAAATGGTGCATACATAGCGGTTGCTCGAGATATATGTGTGGCACAAAAGATTTGTTTGAAAATATTGATTACCAAGAACGAGGACACGTAACCTTTGGTGACAACAAAAAGAGAAAGATTATAGGCATCAAGAAGGTAGGCAATGAACCTTCACCCTCCATTAATAAAGTTTTATTTGTTGAAGGTTTATATCATAATTTACTTAGTGTATCTCAACCCTGCTATGACGGATTTAAGATTCTCTTTGAAGAAATGCATTGTACTGCCTTCAAAAATAATAAAGTTGCATTTATTGGATTAGGATGTGGAAATTACATTGTTGATCTTTGTGATGAAAATTCTTTGAATGAAAAATATCTCATGACTCTAGATGAAAATGTATTTTTAAGGCATCGAAAATTAGGACATATGTCTCTACCAATCGTTTCAAAATTATTAAGATATAATTTAGTTCGTGGTTTACCAAATTTAAAATCTGATCGAAATCACTATTGTGAATCATGCATCAAAGGAAAACACATAAGATAATCTTTTAAACCCAAATTTGAATTTCTACTAGTCGCATTCTTAAACTTGTTCATAATGGTTTAATTGGTCCATCTAGAAATGTTAGTTTAAATGGCAAATTTTACATTTTGGTAATTATAAAAGATTTCTCTCGATTTACATAGATTAGATTTCTTACTCATAAAGATGATACATTTATTGAGTTTTCTAAATGGTGCCGTTTAGTATGAAATGAGAAAAATATTTCTATCATTATTATTCAAACAAACCATGGTGGAGAATGTGACTGCTCTCCTTTTGAAATTATGTGTGGCAAGTACGGAATTAATCGTGACTTCTCAGCACCTATAACTCCTCAACAAAATAGAGTTGTTGAAAAACAAGTCACACTTTGGAAGAAATGTGTAAAACTATATTAAATGAATACTCTCTTCCACAATACTTTTGGACCGAAGCTATTAATATGTCATGTTATATAGTAAATTGAGTTCACCTTTGTAGAGTTCAACTTAAAACTCCTTAGAAATCTGGAAAGGTAAAAAGCCAAACACTCCAATTTTCATCCATTTGGTATCAAAGTTTTTATCTTAAATAATGGTAAAGAGAATTTGAGGAAATTTGATTCAAAATCCGATTCAGGTATTTTTCTAGGCTATTCATTGATAGAAGAGCTTTTCATATCTATAATATTAGAACAAACAAAGTTGTGGAATCCATTCATGTAAAATTCGATGATACAATTTACTTCAAGAAAGGTAGAATGTTTTGATGATGCAGATACACTTCCTGATTTTCAATACTGAAATGAAATGAAGACGAATCCTAAGATCAAGAAAGAATAGTTGATGATTTGCCTAAAGGTTAGAGACATATCAAATATCATCCCAATGATCTTGTAATTGGAAACATCGAAGATGGCATTCAAACTCGAACGAGAACTCTTGACCATCTGAACACTTATGCCTTTGTATCCGATATTGAACCTAAAAGTGTTTCTGAAGCTCTAGATGGTGAGAGTTGAGTAATGGAAATGCAAGAAGAACTTGCGCAGTTCCAGCACAATAAAGTTTGGGATTTGATTCCAGCATCGAAAGATTATTATCGGGACCAAATAGGTGTAATTAAGTGCGATGAAGATGATTATATAGTGAGAAATCAATCTCGTCTAGTTGCCCAAAGGCTACAATCAAGAAGAAGCCCTTGACTATGAGGAAAGCTTTGCACCCATAGGTCGACTTGAATCCATCCGACTACTTTGTGCATTTGCATCTCATAAAAAGATCAAACTCTTTCAAAGAGATGTTAAGAGCGCCTTCCTTAATAGTATCATTCAAGAAGAAGTCTATGCGAAGTAATGATACGATATGGGCTTGTGGAGGAGATGATTTGGTGATCGACGTAGAAGACAATGCACGCTATGCACATGCACGACGGATCACGTACCTATGCGAGATGACGAGCTCGGAACTTGGAGTGACTTTGGTGGTCGGTCTTGGGATTACGTATTTTGTTCGTTTTATTTATTTATTTGCATAGTAGGAAATATTATTTATAAGGATGCGACATGTGCATGCCTATTTTGCTTTACTTTGTTCGTTTTATTATTTTCCTTAGGCATTGATAGCCTAAACTTGTTTAAGGGCGTTTGAGGAAATAACCTTTTATTATTATGCTTGTTACTAGGGTTCGGAGGCTATAAATATCACATATAGCTCGGCCGACTTGCATATTGAATACACTTGATATTTTGTTCGCCTTTGAGTTCTACTTGTTTGACGAGTTTTCAAACTTTTCGTTATTTTTCGACGCGTTTTCAAAGATTAACGTGATCAATTCTAAATAGGTCGTGGGAAGATATCTCCTTTATCAAGTTATAGGTCTAACTTGATAAAACCTTATTCTTTTTTTTTTTGTTGTTGTGTTCGGCCGATCGAAATCCTTCCGTGTTCATCTGGATGGTGTTTGTTCGATCGTGATTATTGATCCATCGAAGTGTTGTTTGTGTTACCTTATTCGAGAAATTATTTCCACTTCGTTCGAGACGATTCACATCAGATTTTGAATCATATCATTAGTGGTGTCAGAGACAGATTTTTGATCCTTCAGCGGGATGGAGTTCAACGATGATTTTTTGGGAAAGCTACACGACGTGCTACGGGACTTGCTGGAGCAGAGCGATCAGCACTGGCACCCGAGACGAGGAGATTACGATCGTCCTACACATCAATCCGACGAGTTCAAGGTGAACGAACTTCTGGAGTTCGTTGGGGGTACCGATCTAGAAGCATACTTGGACTGGGAATGGAAAATCGATCGCATGTTCGATTTCAAGGACCTTGATGATGAGAAAAGGTGAAAATATGCGATCCTCAAACTAAGTAAAGGCACTTATCTTTGGTTCGAAGGAGTTAAATCAAAAAGAGCTCGTGATGAAAAAACAAAGATTAATTCGTGAGATTCATTGAGATGGAAAATTCGCAAAAGATATGTACCCACATCACATAGAATGACCTTGTATCGCAAGATTGCCGATTGCATGCAAGGAAAGATGAGTGTTAGTGAATATATTGATGAGTTCGAGAATTTTGCCTTGATAGGAGAATTGAAGAAGAATGAAGAACAAAAGATGGCGCGTTTTTTGCGTGGTTTGAATCAAAACATAGCTAATTTGGTGGAGTTGAATCCATACGCCAATTTTGACACCTTGTGTGGATTATGTTTGAAGGTTGAGGCTCAAAATAGACCAAAGGTGGGAGGTTCGAATATGGAGCATTACAAGTCAAGCAGGTGGGCTAAACCCGAGTTTCCCTCAAAATTCAGAACCACGGGTAGCGGCTCTTATTCGGCTACCAAAATCGTGCCAACTCCAGCCCCTTATCCGGTTCCTAAGGCTCCCAACGTGAATAAAGAGACGAGTCTGTCGAAGGTGCACTGTTTTAAATGTCAAGGTTTTGGCCATTATTAAAACGTTTGTCCGAATAAGCGAGTCGTGACGTAAATAGAGGCTCTCGCGGACCGAGAGGAATTGGTAGACGAGGAAGAAGTAGAGAGGTTGTATTATCTATTTGATTTGGGAACCGAAGAAGAGGAAGATTGTGAGGCTTACGATTCTCCGAATTATGATACAACCTTGGTCCTTCGCACTTTGCAAGCTAAGTCAGTTCCGAGTGAGTCAGAACAACGGGACCAAATATTCCATACGAAGTGTCAGGTTGGAGATAAGTGGTATAGTTTGATTATTGATGGAGGGAGTTGCACCAACGTAGCTTCGAGTGAGATGGTGACAAAGCTTGGGCTGACCACCACGGTTCACCCTAAACCATATGCTTTACATTAGCTTGATGAAGGGAGTAAGGTGAGGGTTTCGAAGCAAGTTTGGACCGAGTTGGCAATGGTTTCATATCATGATGAGATATTATGTGATGTGATTCCGATGGATGCTTGTCACGTACTTTTGGGACGTCCTTGGTTATTTTATAGGGATGTTTTGCATCGGGGCAGGAGTAATGAATACGAGTTGTGAGATAAGGGCAAGAAGATCGTGTTGAAGCCGATGTCACCTCAAGTTGTTCGTTCCATGAGTGCCAAATGAGGGGGAAAGCCAAACCTAACCATGTTCGCTAGCGAGAGGGAAATTGAACACGCTATTGAGGGTGGTGAGCATGTTTACGTGCTGGTGATAAATGAGACTCGAGATAATTTTATGGTATAGAAAAACGAGGGTGGAGTGGCCGATTTATTACATGAGTTCGCGGATGTCCTCCCCGAAGAATTGCCGTCGGGTTTGCTGCCAATTCGTGGAATTTAGCATCAAATCGACCTTATACCGGGTGCGCCTCTTCCGAATAAGGCTGCCTATAGGTGTAATCCCGAGGAAACGAAGGAACTTCAAAAACAGATTGAAGAATTAATGAGCCGCGGATATGTTTGGGAAAGTTTAAGTCCTTGTGCGGTTCCGGTTTTGCTTGTTCCTAAGAAGGATGGGTCTTGGCGGATGTGTATCGATAGTCGGGTCGTGAATAATATTACCGTTAAGTATCAGTTACCGATTCCGAGACAGGATGACATGTTGGACGAGATACACGGGTCAGTGGTCTTTTTAAAAATCGACTTGCGAAGTAGTTATCATCAGATTCGCATGCGAGAAGGAGATGAGTGGAAGACGGCATTTAAAACCAAGCACGGGTTATACGAATGGGTCGTCATGCCATTCGGCCTTACGAATGCCCCGAGTACCTTCATGCGCCTGATGAACGAGGTACTTAAGCCATTTTTGGGACGATTTGTAGTGGTTTACTTGGATGATATTTTGGTTTATAGTCGGTCGGTGGAGGAGCATCTCAGTCACCTACGGCAAGTATTCGAGACTCTTAGGTCTCAAAGGCTTTATGGGAAGAAAGAAAAGCGTTTCTAGTCGAGAGCATAACTTTTCTTGGCTATGTTGTTTCAAGGGACAGAGGTCAGTTGATCAAACCAAAATTGAAGGGATCAACGCATGGCCAACGCCTAAGTCCGTGACGGAGGTTAGATCATTCCACGTGCTGGCCTCTTTTTATCGGAGGTTTATTGGAGACTTTAGCACCATTACGAGTCCAATAACGGAGTGTTTGAAGAAGGGTCCATTTGTGTGGAGCGGGGCTGCCCAAGAGGCCTTTGAAAAGTTGAAAACAAAACTATGTGAGACATCTATCTTGGCGTTGCCCGATTTTTCACAACTATTCGAGGTAGAATGTGATGCGAGTGGAGTGGGTATTGGGGCGGTTCTCGTCCAAGGGGGAAGGCTAATCGCATACTTCTCGGAGAAATTGAGTGGGGCTCGACTCAACTATTGTACTTATGACAAAGAGTTCTATCCCATTGTGAGAGCTCTTGATCATTGGAGTCATTATCTTCAGCTAAAACACTTTATTCTACATTCAGATCATGAGCCTTTGAAGTATATTAATGGGCAACAGAAGTTGAGTCTGAGACATGCTAAGTGGGTGGAGTTCTTGCAATCGTTCCACTTTTCTTCGAAATATAAGGATGGCAAGAGCAACATTGTAGTGGATGCGTTGTCTAGACGGTATGCCTTGCTCTCTACTCTTGATGTTCGTTTGCTTGGGTTCGAGACATTGAAGGAATATTATGATGGTGATGCGGATTTTGGTGAGACTTTCACTCGTTGCAAAGCTGGTCTGTTTGGAGAATTTGTGATTCAAGAAGGCTTCCTCTTTAGAGGAAATCGTCTTTGCTTGCCCAAACACGCGGTTCGGGAATTGTTGGTTCTGGAAGCTCACGGTGGAGGCTTGGCTGGTCACTTTGGTTTGGCTAAGACATTGGAGGTACTTAAGGAACATTTATATTGGCCGAAGATGCAAGGGGATGTGAATGACATAATTAGTAAGTGTGTGACATGCCATATTGCGAAGAGTTCATTCAAGCCGGGAGTATACATGCCTTTTCTGATTCCAGAAAGGCCGTGGGAAGATGTCTCGATGGATTTCATTGTTGCTTTACCTCGTAATCAACGAGGGAGGGATGCTATTATGGTTGCTGTAGATCGATTTTCGAAGATGGCTCACTTTGTGGCTTGTCACAAGATGGACGACGCAAGTAACATCGCCGATTTATATTTTCGAGAGATCGTACTATTGCATGGGGTCCCGAAGACGATTGTTTCGGATTGGGACTCAAAATTCCTTAGCTATTTTTGGAACACCTTGTGGAGAAAGGTGGGAACAAACCTTCTATCACTACACCATAAATGGATTTCAGCAACACTCAAAAAAGTGTGCTCAAAGGGGTAAAAAGTGTTGCTTAAAGCAAAAAAACATGCTACGGTAACACTTTTCCTAAATTTGGTGGTGTTACAAAAATGGCCGCTACCATAGGGGTCTATGCCAACACTTTTTAACTTTATGGTAACACAGGAAAAATGTGTTGCTACAGACCCCAATGCCAACACTTTTTACCTCTGTAGCAACACCAATAGAAGTGTTACTGTTGACCAATGGCAACACTAATACCTCTGTAGCAACACCCATAAACGTGTTACTGTAGACCAATGGCAACACCACTAATCTCTACCATAACACCAGCTGCTGAAACTCATTTTTGTTTTGGCAACACCCTTTTCCATTATTGTAACATTTATTTTGTGAACAATTTTTTGTTTTGGTAATAGTTTAAACCATAATAAAACCATTCAAATAAACCATAATCAAATAACCCGTCAAAGTTTTACATAAACAAGGCTTTTCAAGCCATCCAAATAAACCATAGACATTATCATCATTCGACATAAATAAACCGGTCAAAAAGCTAACTTAAGTACCATAGAATAACTAACTTAGTACCATCCAAAAGCTAACTTTAGTACCACTGCATTAATACCATCACAATCCGAAAAACCCGAAAGATAACGTAAATACTAATAAAGACTTAAATCCGGATTCTGGCCAGCTAATTTTTTCATCATCTCTCGAACTTTATGGTCAAGTTCTCATCCATCTCTTGCTGAAGTTGAGCCCGAATCTTTGCAGTTAAGTCTGACATGTACTGATCTGGAACGGACGTTGCACATGATGTTGAAGAAGACTTTAAACATCTGCTGCACCTTTTTGGTTATCTTGTCAACTTCATCGATATACACAATCCCTCACTGAGCGGCTTCAACATCGAAGTCAGTAGCCTGGTATGGACATGAAAAGAAAATATTTTATACTAAAACCTGGAGGAAGGGAAGAAAGAATGTAATCAAATATGCCTGATGTGAATTGTGAATTCTACACCAAGTCATCCCTCATGTATATCAATTTCGAATCAGATGCGAGTCTTGAAGACAGATGTAAGCAAGCAAAATTTTTGGTGATCTTTTTCTGTCTGGATTTTTGTTATGCTTTTGCTTTTATCCGTCGCATCGGTATACACTAGATAATCATTAATTCAAAACAAGGTAAAAGAAAGAAAAAGAAAGTTATATTAGAACTTTAACTTTGGGTAAACACACGTTTGAGGGACAACGAGAAAGAATATGTTTTCCACCAACCACACACACTAAACAAGAGCTCATTTAAAAGGATTTCTACCTCTCTTTTGAATATGTTTTAAACACCCGATTTTTGAATAACTTCCTTTCCAGTAGAAGAAAAATGCATCGGTACTCCCTTGGGAGATATTGCCTAAAATTTTAAACCAGACTGTGATGTTTCTTACCTGTTCGTCTTTGGGCTTGTGCCGACTATCACAGTCAGCTTTAGTTGACCAATTCTTGGCCTTAGCACAATCAGCTCAACAGGCTTACCTTCCTTGTTCCATAGTGCTTCAGTGAGCTGTAAATAACACAAAATATTATTACTTAACAAAATTTTTGGCATCGAATGTCCAATAGACATACTACGATGAAGTAAGTTTTCTCTATCCTCTAAATTTGGGTTTTCCAGGTTGAGAGTCCCCCCACCCTTCTCATCAAGAAAAAACAAAGTAAGTTTTATCTATCCTCTAAATGTGGGTTTTTAGAGGGTTTTTTAGGTTGAGGAGAGTCCCCCAAACCTTCTCATCAGGAAAAAGAATACAAGATAAAAGTGCACCATCAATGGTAACGGAACTCCCTTTGCTTGGAACTGGTAGCAAAGGGCATATGTCAATTATAATGTGTTCATTTGTACCCAAAGCATTTCAAATGGATTCTCTTTCTACTTCTTTAGTTGTTAGTTTTTAATAAAGTAAATAGGTAACTCGTAGATAGGGGAACTAAACTAAAACCTACCATTTGAATATTATTTCTACCATATAATCATGTTCCACTCCCTACATAACACACTCAAAACCATGAGCAACATAATTGCTCAGAGTAGCATAGTATCATATACGACTAGCTCTAAATCCAACTATCCATAACAAAAATATCTATTCCCCTCGTTAGAATGATTCGTGGAGATAAAAAGCATAGAAAATCGAGTTGAGAAAATCAAGTTCAAAATCAATTTAATTGATGAACTCCATTGCAATTCTCAGGATGTCATGACATCATAGATTATGTCAATGGATTTCTCTATCTCTTTAACCAACAGGATATTATTCTATTCTGATTTTAGT
Source organism: Orobanche coerulescens (assembly GCA_033398695.1). NCBI lineage: Eukaryota > Viridiplantae > Streptophyta > Magnoliopsida > Lamiales > Orobanchaceae > Orobanche > Orobanche coerulescens. The sequence continues at coordinate 114,066,377 of CM065815.1, read as the reverse complement.
TTCTCACTTCTGAAATGTAGCTTTCGGATTCAAAAGATTATGGTATTCTCATACTAAATCCTTCACTATAAGGAGCTATGCTTATTAAATTATTAATTCTGGAAAAAAGAGACTTCACTAGGGAATCATAGGATGTCCATATGAAAGGATGCTTTGCCTGTTATGCTAAGATGAGGAAGTGTTACGACTGCATTTTAATTTACTGCAGCATACAAATGTGTTATACAATATGCCGATTTCTATGGTTCACAACATAAAAAAAAAATAGTAGATGGAGCTATAATGGTCAATTTGAACAAATAATATAAAAAGTTTTAGAAAGGGCAAAGCTACTTTGTTCAAAATATTTATACCCCCTCCATCACTGTATGTACAAACATTTATTAGCGACATGGTGAAGGAACGACTAGAAACCTTTATAATGTGAGAATAAAAAAACAGTATTTCGTTCCTTCATGACTGATGTGAATATAATCAAGAAAATATTTTACATCTGATTGCACTTATAAATTATTCAATTCATCTAAATCGATGAGGTTTTCGACGGCAAACTTCAAATTCAACACACCAACTAGTGTTACACATAAGTATTTTGTATATAAATTGACCTTGGCTGGTATTGTCTCTAGTCAAAGGAACAAAAACAAAAATAAAAAAAAAAGGAGAAGAGAGAACATAAACTAGAAAAATAAAAAAAAATCTTAACTGTTCATTGCCACGAGGACCTCCAGAACATGATGCAACAACTTCTTCGCATATAATTTGAGAACCAACAAGTAATTAACCGATCGCAAATATTAGAGACTACGAAAACTGAGATTGCAATAGCAACAAACTTTGTTCATGCAAACAGTCATGACAATAAGATATTAATCAATAGTTCCATAGTTAAATGACTCAAATGGCATGTACAATGGCAATTTCAATTATGTCAGCCAAGTAGCCAACTTCTGCAGCCACCGCGCAAAGCTAAAACAAAATGCCTCTATCATTTCATTTGACATTAACACATCATGAGATAAGCTTCTGAATAACCTGGTAAGTTTGTGAAATATCTAATATCGTGAAAGCATTATTACAATATTTAAATACAGATAATCCGACCACGAATTCCAAAATGTGTGATAATCACAAACCGAAACCAAACCAAACCTAAGAATCCAAATAAACCGAACGGTCAATGTGTTACGGTAGCAAAGATAAATACAACAAAAGATAAAGCATCAATGGTCCAAACAAGATTACAAAGTGATTGTACCTTGATTAAAATGGCGCCCGTCCATCCAAATTTGATCAAAACAATTAATTCTGCAAGAACGACCTAAATCACCTTCTCAAATTGTGATAGCCGATCATCATCGCAGATTCGTAAATCACATAATGTAAAAATTGGTGCAAATTATTCAAAGAACAAGAACGGCCAAACCAACCTGTATTTCGAATGAACAAATGCCGCCAGTTTCAGAGATTGCCGCAGCCATGACGAGGGTCGTTGATGTCACCCGAAATAAAGCCCGACTCGAGACGCATCCGAGCAAAGTAAATAATGAGGCTTCTTCCGCGTCAGAGAAATATGGAGGAAGAAGATTTCCCAGATTAAGAATCGATACATCATATGATTCAAGAAGAAAGTGGGTTATTTGGTGATGATGAGAATCACCAAAACCGTAGTCCAAGGCAAGGGTTCGAGATATTATGGGAGCAGAGGGAACCCTGGTCGTGATTGACTCAAAGAAAAGTGAGTGAGTCGAATCGAACCCAACTCGAGAGTAGAAAAGCAAGCCGCGACGAGAAGATAGAGTCGGACGGGTCGAGTCACCGAGTTGAAAACGATGGCATGCCGACGCGATGGTGTGAAAGGGATCCGAATAGCGTAATGGTAGCCCCTTGGAGAGACAAAAATCGAACTCCCAAAACATCCAAAAGATCGCGAAGGGAAGGACTGCAAACTGCATCCGCGTATGGATGGAGACGGCCCCAAATTCATAACGCGTGAAAATCAAATCTGGGAACCGGATCTGTGCAGGCAGAGGAAGAACGGCTATCGCGGCGTCGATTCAAGCCACTCAATAGACCAGAGGCTAAAATCTGGAGTGCAAAATCACGAGAAATCGCGAAGACCCCGGAAATCGGAAGGAACGAAAGCTAGAAATCCAAAATTGCGATGAACTGGGAAACTACTAGACAAAGAAAAAGAAAGAACAACTATAACGTGCGGCTGACGGCCCGCTTATTTTTTATTGATTTTTAAAGCCCAACGGCAACACATTTTTAAAGACCAACGACTACACCGACTTCAATGTTACCGTAGATACTAAATAACGTCTACAGTAACAGTGACTCATAGCAATGCTAACACCAAAAAAAAGTGTAGGCCTAGATCACTTTCAAGACATATATGACTACACTTTTGCTTGCAACACTGGAAAAAGCGTTGTTAAAGCCCATATATGGCGTAGTGTATTTAGCACGTCGCATCATCCGCAACCGAGGTAACCAATCGAACTTTGGGCACTTTATTACGTGGTCTTGTGAGCAAGACACAAAAGGATTGGGATTTGAAGCTTGCACATGCGGAGTTTGCTTATAATCGTTCTCCTACTCATGCCACGGCACACACTCCGTTTGAAGTAGTTTACTGGCTGAATCCTTACATGCCGTTAGATCTAATTCCATTCCCGAGTGATGAGTTGGTGCATAAGGATGCAGAGTCGAAGCTGAAGTCTATGATGAAATTACACGAGCAAGTACATAACCGAATCAATGAGATAAACGAAACTTACAAAAGAAAGTCGAGCAAGCAAAGAAAGCCGAGATTATTCGAAGTTGGTGATTTGGTTTGGGTGCATTTGAGAAAATAGCGATTTCCGAGTAAGCGTAAGAACAAGTTGATGCCGCGAGCTGAGGGACCGTTTAAAGTAGTTGCTAAGTTGAACGACAATGCATACAAGATAGAACTTTCGGGAGATTATGGGTTGCATGCAACCTTTAATGTTGGAGATATTTTGACTTATCTTGATGATGATGGAATTTCGGAATTGAGGACAATTCCTTTTAAAGGGGGAGGAGATGATACGATATGGGCTAGTGGAGGAGACGATTTGGTGATCGACATAGAAGACCATGCACGCCATGCACATGCACGACAGATCACCTACCTAGGCGAGAAGACGAGCTCGGAACTTGGAGTGACTTTGGTGGTCGGGCTCGGGATTACGTAATTTGTTCGTTTTATTTATTTATTTGCATAGTAGGAAATATTATTTATAGGGATGCGACATGTGCATGCCTATTTTGCTTTACTTTGTTCATTTTATTATTTTCCCTAGGCATTAGTAGCTTAAACTTGTTTAAGGGCATTTTAGGAAATAACCTTTTATTATTATGCTTGGTACTAGGGTTCGGCGGCTATAAATATCACATATAGCTCGGCCAATTTACATATTGAATACACTTGATATTTTGGTCTTCTTTGAGTTCAACTTGTTTGACGAGTTTTCAAGCAAACCTTTCGTTATTTTTCGGCATGTTATCGAAGATTAACGTGATCAATTCTCAATAGGTCTTGGGAAGAGATCTCCTTTGTCAAGTTATAGGTCTAACTTGATAAAACCTTGTTCCTTTTTTTGTTGTTGTGTTCGGCCGATCGGAATCCTTCCGTGTTCGTCCGGACGGTGTTTGTTCGATCGTGATTATTGATCCATCAAAGTGTTGTTTGTGTTACGTTGTTCGAGAAATTACTTCCGCTTCGTTCGAGACAATTCACATCAGATTTTGAATCGTATCAAGTAATCTCGAGGATTTGTGGACCATGGATTTCCAGAACATATCTACAAGCTCAACAAAGCCTTTTATGGATTGAAGCAAGCACCATGAACCTAGTATAATCGTCTAAGCCAATTCCTGAGTTCAAATAACTACAAAAGAGGTAACATCGGCGACACTCTTTTGTGAAAACTTTGATAAAGATATACTTGTATTCAAATCTATGTAGATGATATTATTTTTGGTGCTACTAACGACCCTTTTTATCAAGAATTTCTTATGAAAGGGAGGTTCGAAACAAGTATGATGGGAGAACTAACATTATTATTTGGGCTCCAAATCAAACAATGTGAAGATGGAAATTCATCAAACTAAATATAAAAATGGTCTATTAAAAATTCAAAATGGAAGGTAGGAAATCTATTCCTACTCCAATGTCATCTTCACTAAAGCTGGAAAAAGATGAGAGTGGAAAATCAGTTGATCAAAAGCTCTTTCAAGGTATGACCGGCTCCCTCTTTATTTAACTGCATCTAGACCACACATAATATTTGCAACTTACTTATGTGCTAGATTTCAGTCTAATCCTAAGTAATCGCATTTAATTGCATGTAGATGAAATTTTCATTATTTGAATGGTACTATTGGTCTGGGATTATGGTATCCGTCTTGCCTTGACTTTAACTCAATTGCATATAGTGACGCCGAATTTAGCGGCTGTAAAATTGATAAAAAGAGTACAAGCGGTACATGTCACTTCATTGGTTCATGTTTGATTTATTTGGGTAGCAAGAAGCAAACGAAAGTACCAATGTCTACAGCCGAGTGTAGCTGCTGGTAGTGTAACACCCCCAATCCGCTCAGGGATATTACACGCCGTAGAACCTTTCCTCAAGGATCTACCAGGCTGGTAACAACATCGAACATCTCAACAATGCCTTTAAGGCTAAAATAACTCCGTAGACCAATTTGGTCTTTCAATAAATACATACAACTCAATCACAACACATGCCCACGCAGGGGTCGATTACAACACAATCCCGTACAACGGGGAAAGAATACTGCAGCAGAAAATAAAATACACTAAACCAAAAGAACTATGTACGGGTCCTCATGTGATTAGTATCGATCATCTTTCATCATCCTTCGTGGCGACCCTGTGTTATGCTCCCAAAACCTGAATACAAAAACAGACATCCACCCCCCGAATACTCGGGATTAGCAAAACTCCACTGTTTTGCTAGTGCAAGTACAAAGTGCAAAAACGAGCCATACAATACAAGTTCCAAGGACAATAATAACCAGGAATCCTCAAAGATTTAAACATAACGAAAATACTTCCCGAGGCAAGAGTTTAGGTAAAGCATTCCAAAATCGAAAGATCCCAAGTCAAGGGAAATAATTTATAAAGTGATTTAAAATGCCATCGGGAGTTTTGATAGAAACAACTCAGGATTTTCGAATCCTTCTCTTTCCAAAATCAACAGGGGTCACAGCCCAAAGCTTTCATTTTCACAAATAGAACCAACAACAATTCACAGGGCCAGAGCCCACATCAAGTGTCCTCAACGGACATAAAATCAACACAACATAATCATATACAAGCATCGCCTAGGACCGGGACGGAGCCACAAATCTCACTTGAGGCCTCTAAGGACCCTCCCGAGCTGGCCACAATCATAAAACAAATCACGCACATGCATCGCCTAGGACCGGGACGAAGCCACAAATCCCCCTCGAGGCCTCTAAGGACCCTCCCGAGCTGGCTAGCGAAACAGATCACACACCATATCTCACGGTTGGATCAATCACTTGTTGCATCCTGACCACATGATCACAAGCCATGTGTCGCCGTAGATTATCTTAGGTTCTCACGGTTGGAACAATTACTTGTTGCATCCTGACCACATGATCCCATGCCATGTGTCATCGTAGACCTTCAACCATATCCACATATCCACACAAATAACATATCACATCAATAATATCCAAGTAATTCACTCAATGGCAACAAACACAATGCACGACGCAATGGTCAAATCACAATGCACCGATATGAGATAATATATACATATATTATCAAAGCACAATGACAACACCAAGTGTATTCATAGTAATTCACGTAACCATCCACGAACACAATGTCCACAAAAGACACGAGTTTTGTAAGAGGGCCTCTAACAAGGCTAACCGAATCTTTGAAAGTGAAATTCAAACGATCAAATAAACACAAGGAGACGATCACTAATTATCATATCCATAAAACAAGAATTGTTTGGACAAGGTACTTGCCTCGAACAACCACAAACGCGAAGAACCAATCGAAGTAGGTTGGCACGAACCGACTACGAACCCGCCGACTCCACCAAGCGCTAACTCGCGACAATAAACTACGAACAAAAATAACAACAATGAAAATGAATTCCATAGCACAACCTAAAGTCGCTGAATCCAAAGAACAAACGACGAAAGTTCAAGGGTTTTCCCCCAAAACGGCCAAGAACACGAATCGACCCGACATGAAAATGGAATTCCCAACCGAAATATAGATATTCAATCCATAGGATATGTTTAAAAACATCATTTTACAACAATCTGTTCATAAAAAACGGATGGAAAACGAAATCAAGAACAATTCCCCCAAAAAGTCAACTCTAGGGATTCAAGAAAAATACCTAGATCCGGCGAAGAACAATGGATTAGATGATGTTATAATCACCTAGGATACTCCAAAACACCTTTGGATGGAAGAAAATCAGCCCAGATGCGAAGCCTAGTCGCCACGTCTCAAACTCGCGGAGGAAGAAGAAGAAATGAAGAAAAATGCAGATTCTAGACTGGTGTCCAATATTTATACTAGACACAATTAGCGTGCGCTAATCATTAAGGTTAGCGTGCACTATCGCGGCACCGAAAAAAACTCCTGACCAAAAATACACTGTTAGCGTGCGCTAACCCCAAGTGATAGCGTGCGCTAACGAGAACTTCAGACCCAGTCCAGTAGCTCCTGGACTGCCCTGAACTACCAGGTAGTGTGCGCTATCCTCCCCTTAGCGTGCGCTACCAACGCACTCTAGCACGCGCTATGATACAAAATAGCGCGCGCTGATCAACGTCTGAACCCCGTCCAGTGGCCTCTGGACTGTTTCTGCACCACCCATTAGCGCGCGCTAACTACAACACTTAGCGTGCGCTAACTACGGAACCTTAGCGCGCGCTAGCCGCAAGGCGTAGCGTGCGCTAACGAATCAGAGAGACAGCAACAGAACATCTCATAAATGGGTATGACGACAGATACCCACAACTTTGGAAAATTACAAAATGGCCCAAAAAGCCCGAAAATCTCGATACGTGATCGAATAACCAAACCGAAGTTCACAACACGTCTAACAAAGTTAAATGGACTTACGGGAAACTCAAAACAACAGTTTCGAATGAGATTCGCAAGAATCGAACTCAAGTGCGGAAAAGTCGCTAAGAAGCACGGAACTCAACAAAACGACACCGAAACAAACTCGGACGTCAAAAAGTGCAGAATTAATCATTCTCAAAATGACGAAACGGTCCCAAGAGAGTCGTCAAAATGGATTCTCGCCAAAAAAAGAAAATTACCGGAAATCAAATTTGCGGATATTATAGGTAGTGCATGTGCATAGGTCTTGTGGATTAAAAATTAACTTCGAGATTATGGCATTTTTATTCAAAATACTCCTATCATGTGTGATAACACTAGCGCCATTAATCTTAGTAAAAATCTTGTTCTGCATAGTAGAACCAAAATATATATATCATACATCATTTTTCATGTGACAATGTACAGAAGAAAGATATCTATTTAATTTTTTTCGATACAAAGGATCAATTAGCAAATATTCTTACAAACCTTTACCTGAGGAATCTTTTAACACAGTTCCTTTACAACTCGGATTGGGCCATATCAATAATTTTTAAAAATTGTTTTTCTTCTAGTATTGATCTTAGATAAAATCGAAAAATAAAAAATTTCACACCTACTCCTAGCGCAGGCAAACAGCGCGCGCTAAACTCAGTATCTAAAGTTTTGCACAGCAACTGAGCCAGATTACCCTAAGTTTTGGACTTGATTGTGTATGCTAATTCTAAAGCATAGCGCAAGCTAATGGGTCCTCAGTGTATTTAAAATCCCAAAATCAGCCAATCCTTTTCATTTCTACATTAACCCTATGCAATCTGAGGCCTCTAGCTTTCGGAATTCTCAAAATTTTTCGTCTAAACATCAAATTAATCCACCAAATTCTCATATTATCATCTCGTAATATCATCCTTACCATAAAGGTCTAAAGGATCAAGAGTGCCTATGAAGAAGCAATACAAAGGGGCGAAACGCCCTAGAAATACTGAGTTCGATATCGACTATTCATCTCGACTAAATTTCAAGAGGTATTTATGAAATATCATGCCTCAAGAACTATAACGCCCCCAGATCCATCCGGGAATAGTACAACGCTGCGGGCCCCGCACTGAAACCCACAAAGCTAAAATATATTTCGCAATCAGTACATAATATGCCCAAGAGGCTAACAACGGTAATATCTTTAAAAATATTCAAAGACTTTACCAAATTCATTTATAATACCGTCGTATAATCTCATTTGAAAATAAAAGGCCAAAATACCAAAACTCAACTGTTTCCAAAATATACGTTAAGCCACCGCTTAAACATACCGACAAAAATAGTTTAGGAAATCTATTTTTCAAAATAAACCCAAGTTCATAAAATACCAGTAAGCCATTATAAAACATACTCGCATGGGATAAAACAAATAGTTAAAAGTACTTTTGCAGCAGAATAAAACAATCAGACAAAATACTTGATTCTGAAAATACATGCCGTAGCCAGTATCATGCAAGAATCTCATCTCTTCACGACCGCTACAAGCATGATCTTCGAGTACCTAAAAACAAAGCCCACGATGGAGTCGGCCATAACGGATGCAAAAATGATGAAAAATCTCGGCGAGATATTTGGTCATCAAACCGGGTGGCTAGAAAAAATGCGGATAACGATCGCATCACATTCATAATTATATACCAATGAAATTACCAAGTAAGATTACTAACAATGGAATATTACTGTCATAACCTTACCAACTCATGATAATCCTCATCAAAATAATACTTACCATATTTCACAGCTCGTATTCTCAATAGCACAATGAACTCATACACAAACATCTGTATTGTATTCCAAACAATATCGAGATCCTCAAACATCATCGTAACTAACCAATACGAAGTATACTAGCTCTGAACAATCCAATCCATCGAATAACACCATCAAATATCAACATGATAATCGATTGCCAATCAAAATACAAGTACCAAAAAGGAAGTATGGAACATACCTCGAGATACGTAATACCACGATGAATCACGTCAGTCAAATCCAAGATTAGATCAAAACAACATACCGACATGGTCCTAACAAAAGACATACAAATGTATACTCACATGACATCAATATGCTCAACAAGAAAACAATGCCAACAACATGACAATGACAAAATATACTCAAAACGACAATGACAACATACACTCATGGTAATCCGATGATCCATCGTTCACTGTATAGATCCCAAGATGATCCCATCGGACCAACACGAGGTGGAAAACCATTCCAATGATCCAATGCACGCTAGCATAGATCCCAAGATGAATCCATCGGACTAACACGAGGTGAACAAACGACAACAATGCACAAATGCATGATAACAACAATACACAAATATATCACTACACAATCAACTCTAAATGACACAATGATTGGCGTATTTGCCCCGAATCCTTTTAGAAGCAATCTCGATGTTGAAAACCATCACCAACAATTATCCTCAACATTTGGCGACCCAAAATATTGCTAGACTGTAGATAACTCATATCCTCGTCTTTACCAAAAATATATCCCTGATACCCAAGTATACCAATAATGAATATAAACCATATACCTTATGATTTAACTCCAAAACCCGGAAGACAACATAAAATCCAAATCTCCAGAATTCACATTTATAATCATTGATATATGCATTATAAACAAAATGAAACTAAAAACCATTCATTAAATATTATAAGCTAAACAAGTAATAACTTGCCTCAAATACCGACATGCCAGCAATCCAATTATGATATATGAATACTCCGAACTTTTTAGTTCTTCAATCATGACCTAAATAAAATAAATCTATCCAAATAATCATAAACATGAAATTGGTATCCTTGAATATACCAATGCCGATTTCAAGCAACAACATCCGAATTACTAGGACCAATTAACAAGAAAGATCCTGTGACTTATTCAACATACACTTAACTCCAATATTCCCACAATTCCTCAAAGTCCATATATCAATTCGATAAGGCGATTATACAAACCTAAACAAAATATTTCAACCAATTTCTCTTTCAAATATTCAACAGTCAATTTGTCACATCCCGGGACCCCTCCGCCGTAGCATGATATTGTCCGCTCTGGGCACTCTCCTCTGAGCCGGCCCTCACGGTTTTGTTTCTGGGAATCCAGCGAGCAGCTTCCCAGGAGGTCACCCATCCTGCGGTTGCTCCTCGCGCCAGCAAGCTTAACTTCGGAGTTCTCATCACCCCGAAGCCAATGGGCTCCCAAAAGGCCTCATGTTATAAGGTGTCACGGCACACTCAAATAAGGCACTTCGCCCGATCTCTGCTAGTCGGTGTGGGATATCACAATCCGCCCCTCCTCAAAGAACCCGACGTTCTCGTCGGCACACTCGCACGACACGGCAGAGTGGCTCTGATACCAAATTGTCACATCCCGGGAGCCCTCCGCCGTAGCATGATATTGTCCGCTCTGGGCCCTCTCCTCGGAGCCGGGCCTCACGGTTTTGTTTCTGGGAACCCAGCGAGCAGCTTCCCAGGAGGTCACTCATCCTGCAGTTTCTCCTCGCGCCAGCACGCTTAACTTCGGAGTTCTCATCACCCCAAAGCCACTGGGCTCCCAAAAGGCCTCATGCTATTAGGTGTCACGGCACATTCAAATAAGGCACTTCGCCCGCTCTCTGCTAGTCGGTGTGGGATATCACCAATCCAACCCTCCTCAAAGGACCCGACGCCCTCGTCGGCACACTCGCACGACACGGCAGAGTGAATCCGATACCAAACTGTCACATCCTGGAACCCCTCCGCCGTAGCACGATATTGTCCACTCTGGGCGCTCTCCTCTGAGCCGGCCCTCACGGTTTTGTTTCTGGGAACCCAGCAAGCAGCTTCCCAGGAGGTCACCCATCCTGCGGTTGTTCCTCGCGCCAGCACGCTTAACTTCGGAGTTCTCATTGTAACACCCCAAACTAGGCGGACATTACAGTGCCGTGGACCCCCGACTGGGACCCACTAGGCGATTGAAAACTGATGAATTACACAGGGTAAATGTAGTACCAAACCACATTACAACAATAATTACTCCGATGAGGAGTTTCATACAACACATCCAGGATATTTCAGAATACGTGTATATTTTATATGGAGATAAAATATACAATACTAAGTGAAATGAGTATTTAAACGGAACGTCTGCAGCGGAATAAATGAAAGAAACATAAATGACTGAAAAGACTGGGGCCCCCTTCTAGTATCATTGGAACTCCTCGCCGTCAACGTGCTCTCCCCGTGCCTTTGCCTTGCCATGACCTGAGAAACAAATATCCCCAAACGGGGTCAATTATACAGAACAACAATCCTCCAGAGTTGAATAAACACAATCATATATATACATGTGGTATAAACCACAAGTTCGATCAAAATGAAACGGTTAGATTATAACCCAATCTTGTTGAAAACATACGCAATCAAACATGCTGTATGAATCAACTAACAGTACGGCTCAAAGGGTGGCGCCACACTACGCCCGGGATGGAAATGTGTCCGTGCACAAGCCACCAACGAGTATCGATCGAATACACGCGTGGTCTTGTACCTAATCAGTCTCACGAAGCAATCGACTCGTGTGCACAGTCCAATGTGAGGCCAACAACCAACACACGACATAAATGTGCCCGACATGAAAATCTTGCACATACCAACCGGCACGCTAGTATGACCCGGAATGCCACGATATAACAAAAGTGACATCGGAAACGAATAATGACTCACCGAGATGAAATGATAGTGAAACGAATGATAGCTCAATGAAATGATTGGAACCGTCGTTCCTTGTGACTGACGTGATTAGTTGACAATGACAAGTTTTGATACGGTTAACACAATGATGAATGAGTTATGATTATGAATGAACAACAACAAAAGGAAATGAATATCCTTTTAACTGAGTAAGAATCAACTTACACAACACCGGTGACAATTATCCTTCCACGAACAACGTCCTAATTGAGTTATCGGTCGCTCGAACAACCTTGAATTATACAATATCCAACAACCCGTTTAATATACGAATCAAACACGAAAATAACGAACTCAAAACGTCGATACGATTAAACCAAGTTCATTGGGGCATTATATCGAATACGTTGTGGCCAAACTCCGATTGTTTACAGTCAAATCTCAATAAGCCATTATCAAATCCCCCAAGAAGTGTTTCAAACCAACAAACATCTTTCAAATGATCAATAATCCAAAATGAATATCCGAAAACGTGATTATAATGACAATTAATCGAAAACCCCCAATTTCAACTCGATATTCAAAGTGTTCTTGAATAATCCCTCAATAATCCAATGAATCCTTATACAAACTCATAATCATATACATATCCCTTCATATAACATGATTATAACGTCCAAAACATCATATCTCAACATAAAATCGAAATCCAAGGTGTTGAAGAAATTACCTCTTGAAGATCCAACCACTTCGATCCGATGAACACGAGTTAAAACGAGTATCCAAGCTTCCCAAATGAATGAAGATGATGAAAATTACACACTCAAATGATTGATGATGGCAAAATCTCTCCCTCAACCCTCTCTCTCGGACAAAAGAAGAAAAGGGATGAAAATGATGAAAAAGTCCCGGCCGGATCCTTATATACTTCCGGAAGTTACGGCCATAACTCGGCCCTCATACGGCCGTAACATCCCAGGTCAACGGCCTTACGGCCTTTACCGGCCAACTCATACGGCTGTAACTCGGCTTCGTCCAAAATCCTGCCGACACACTTATGGCCGTAACCACTCCTGAGTTACGGGCGTAACTCGCCTTCGTCAAAAACAACTGCCGACACCTTACGGCCGTACCCGCACACCTTACGGGCGTAACTCGGATGATACGACCGTATCTGGCCGAACTTACGGGCGTAAGCCTCCTTCGTCGAAAATGACCAGCACTCGTCAGCCAGACGGCCAGATCCGCCAAGCCTTACGGCCGTACCTTCCTCGACTTACGGCCGTATGCCGCAACCGTTACGGCCGTAAGTCCCCCCTTGCCCGACAACACCTGAATTTACGAAGATCACTTACGGCCGTATCCAACCCTCCTTACGGCCGTAACTCGCCTACGGCCAAAATGCCTGGGCAGCCTGCTGGACCACGTACGGCCGTAACCGGCCAGCCTTACGGCCGTACCTGCCCAACTTACGGCTGTATTCCGAAACCTTACGGCTGTAAGTCCCGTTCGTCCAAAATGGCCTGAAATCCACGAACCCTTGTTACGGCCGTAACCCAAAGTCCTTACGGCCGTAACTCGGTGCTGGCCAAGGTGAAAAATACCGATACTCCAATTCCTCGCTCGACTAATGAATGATCCGACAAACCATACGAATGTGAAAGTGAACAAGTCTAACACGAGCCAAAGATGATACTCTCAGTACAAGGCTATCAATCACAATGAAAATGATAATACTCCCGTCTCGATCTATAAACGGAAATAAAATGACGATCGGAATCGATATATACGACATAAAGATGCCAACAAAGGAACGCAAACGAATGATTCATAAATGATGAGTGATTATTAATGAGTGAAAATTACAGACTGATAATTACTGAATGAAAATGAATGAGTTACAACCGGGTATTACATACTCCCCCCCTTAAAAAGAGTTTCGTCCCCGAAACTAAGGGCCAAACAACTCGGGATAACTCTCCCGCATACTCTCCTCGGTTTCCCAAGTGGCCTCTTCGACTCCGTGTCTAGACCACTGACTCTTGACCAAAGGGATCGTCTTGTTCCTCAACTGTTTGATTCGCCGCTCCAACATTCATACAGGACGCTCCTTGTATGAATGATCATCCGCGATCTCGATTTCGTCGAACTGAAGTATGTGACTCGGGTCGGCAACATACTTTCGCAACTGAGAGACGTGAAAAACATTATGAATTCGGCTCAATGCCGGAGGTAAAGCCAATCGATAAGCTAACTCGCCTACTCGATCCAAAATTTCAAACGGTCCAATGAATCTTGGACTCAACTTCCCCCATTTTCCGAAATGGAAAATACCTCGACTCGGGGATACCTTGACCAAAACGTGGTCACCCGTCTCGAACTCTAGTGGTCGACGATGATTATCTGCATATGATTGGCCGACTGAAATGCCAACATACGACTCTTGATCAAAGCTACCTTCTCCCGGGCGGCTATAAGCATATCGGGCTCGGTGCCGATTGATTCTGACAAGTCATCCCAACACAAAGGAGATCGACAACGACGACCGTACAAGGCTTCGTAAGGTGCCATCTTAATGGAAGCATGCCAACTATTATTATACGTGAACTCGATCAATGGTAGTTGGGCTTCCCAATCGTCCTTCCAATCGAGGACGCATGCCCTCAACATTTCCTCTAATGTCTGTATAGTCCTCTCTAATTGTCCGTCGGACTGAGGATGAAAGGCGGTACTGAGATTGAGCTGAGTTCCCATAGCACGATGAACTGATTTCCAAAAATGAGACACAAATCGTCCGTCACGATCGGAAACGATACTCTTAGGAGTACCGTGAAGTCTCACTATCTCTTTGATGAATAACTGGGCAAGTCTCTCGGGACCCCAAGTATCCTTAATCTCAAGAAAATGAGATGATTTAGTTAAGCGGTCCACAATCACCCAGATCGTATTCATGCCACGACGACTCGTCGGCAAACTCGTGATGAAATCCATAGAAATGTCTTCCCACTTCCACTCTGGAATAGGGAGAGGTTTCAGCATACCCGCCGGTCGCTGATGTTCAATCTTAACTTGTTGACAGGTTAAGCATCTCGAAACAAATTCTGTGACTTCTCGCTTCATATTACTCCACCAGTAATTTTGTTTCAAGTCCTTGTACATCTTGCTGGACCCCGGATGAACAGAATAAGGGGTAGCATGAGCTTCTCTCAAAATCGAGTTTTTCAACTCGTCATTCACCGGTACGCACAACCGATTCTTAAATCTCAAAAGTCCATCCTCGTGGACCACGAATCCAGGGGCTTTCCCCTGAGCGACATCCTCACGGATGCGCAACAATGCTGGGTCTGAACCCTGATTCTCCCTGATTTTCTCCTCAAGTGACGATGAAATCTCTAACATGCAAAGCTGTCCCTGAATTCGCTGAAGCCAGACCTCGATCTCGGGTCTAAGGAAATCCTGCTGAAGCTCCTTCCGAACTATTAAACGAGCAAGCATCTGCTCCTGCACGGACTTACGACTCAAGGCATCGGCGACAACGTTTGCCTTGCCCGGGTGGTAAAGGATCTCGATATCATAATCTTTGATTAATTCCAACCACCGTCTCTGTCGCTTATTTAACTCCTTCTGAGTAAATATATACTTTAAACTCTTATGATCGGTGAATATCTGACAGGTAACGCCATAAAGATAATGACGCCAAATTTTCAAAGCGAACACCACGGCTGCTAGCTCCAGATCCTGGGTCGGATAATTAACCTCGTAAGGTCTCAATTGCCGTGATGCATAGGCAATAACCTTTCCATTCTGCATGAGCACACATCCGAGACCCTGTCCGGACGCATCACTATAAACCACAAATCCCTCCGTCCCCTGCGGCAAGGAAAGTACAGGCGCTGACATTAACCGGATCTTGAGTTCTTCAAAACTCCGTTGACACGCGTCGGACCACGTGTATTTCTTATCCTTTCGCAAAAGGTTCGTCAAGGGTTGAGCGATTTTAGAAAAACCTTCCACAAACCGCCGATAATAACTGGCTAATCCGAGAAAGCTTCGGATTTCCTTAATATTCTTTGGAGGTAACTAATCTCGGATAGCCTCTGTCTTCTGAGGGTCGACACGAACTCCGTCTGATGAAATTACATGTCCGAGAAACGTCACTTCGGACATCCAGAACTCACACTTGGAAAACTTTCCATAAAGTTGCTCTCGTCTCAACACGTCGAGCACTTGAAGAAGGTGAAACTCGTGTTCCTCCCGGTCACGAGAATAAATCAAAATGTCATCGATGAAGACAACAACAAACTGATCCAAAAAGTCGATGAAAACCCGATTCATCAACTCCATGAAGACCGCAGGTGCATTAGTCAATCCAAATGGCATGACCACAAACTCATAATGACCATAGCGTGTTCGAAACGCCGTCCTCACGATATCCGACTCTCGAATCCGTAACTGATGATAGCCAGATCTTAAGTCGATCTTGGAAAATACTGAAGCTCCCTGAAGTTGATCTAAGAGATCATCAATACGGGGTAAAGGATACTTATTCTTGATCGTCACTCGGTTCAATTCCCGGTAGTCAATACACAAGTGGAACGAACCATCCTTCTTCTTGACAAACAACACTGCTGCTCCCCATGGGGACGCACTCGGACGGATATAACCTTTCTCGAACAACTCCTCAAGTTGGTTCTTTAATTCCTGCATTTCGGTCGGGGCTATCCGGTACGGTGCCTTCGATATCGGGGACGTACCGGGCTCCAACTCAATCGTGAATTCCACATCTCTCTGTGGAGGCAAACCAGGTAACTCGTTTGGAAAAACGTCGGCATATTCCCTTACTACCGGAATATCCGACAACATTACTGATGATTCCTTGGTTTTGGTCATATAGCACCAATAACCAATACATCCCTGACTGAGTAATCGCACTGCTTTCATCAAATTAATGACCTTACCAGAACAGCCGGGATTACCTCCCTGAAACACACATTCAACCCCATCGTCTGAAATGATAGAGATCATACGCTTACGGACACTAATGATGGCATCATGACGATCCATCCAATCAATACCCAAGATGACGTCGTCCCTCGGCAAATCTACTACGATTAGGTCCGCTGGCCATACACGACCATGAAACTGAATCGGACGATTCTGAATCTCACGATTACCGATAATTCGTCTACCATCAGGTAGGCCAATGACATAAGGCTCACAACTAGTAGCACTACCCGCATTTAGTCTACTGAAACATGTCTGGGATATGAATGAATGCGATGCACCAAGATCAAAAAGGGTACACACAGTCGGGATAGAATATCGAGTGTACCGAGATCATGCGGGCCTCTGGATCATCGGTCTTCTTCATCTCGTAGATTCGGGCTTGCTGCCCCGAACCGGACGTTCCTGCCTCGATAGCTCTTGGCTCCGCTTTGTTAGCTCTCGCTGCCTTAAACGACGCTGACTGAGTGGCCTGAGTCTGCACCTTTGAATGTCCTGGGGCCTGAGATGACGCCGGAGTGGGTTTAGAGTCCCTTCGGCAAAAACGGGCTCTATGCCCAGCAATTCCACAGTTATGGCACGTGACAGTCTGTTTCGGACATTTGGTGCTGAAATGACCCTTTTCTTCACAGTTGAAACAGGTGACGGCCGAACTGGCTGCTCGAGACTGAGATTTCGCGGGTTTAGGCGCCATAGGAGGTCGCTCAGAAAAGGTAGAGCCCGCCCATGGTTTCTTGAAAGTGGCCTGACTGCCGTCAGATTGATTACGATTCTTAGACTTCTTGCCAGCAGATGAAGGTTGTTGCTTAGCAATATCCTTAGCAGTAAGCTCGTAAGTAAGAGCTTTCTCAATGAATTCGGCCAACGTGGTGCAATTATGATTAAGCAACTGTAGCCGCATACGAGGTTTCAGCCTCTTGCTGAAATACTTGATCTTGTCCGCCTCAGAGTGAATGATGGATGAGGCGAACGGAAGAAGTTCCTGAAATTTCTCGGCAATGGCGAGAACATCTGCGTCTGATGAGGGGTCGGGAGTGAGTAACTCTGACAGCTTGGCCTCTCTGAGTGGGGCCGGATAATACCTCTCCATCATGAGAGTCTTGAACTGATCCCAAGTACACGATCCTTCGGTGGGCTTCAATGACAACCACCAAGAATGAGCGCTCTTACCCAGATAGTAAGCCGCAACTGAAACTTTGTGTCCTTCGGGACACTCTACCATCGCAAATAGCTTCTCGAAGTGTTCGAGCCAATGAACAATATCCGCCGGCTCAGATGAGCCTTCAAAAGTAGGTGGCCTTTGGCGAGAGATGTCGCCGATGATACTGCTCACATTCCTCTCTTGCCTCTGAGGTGGCGGCGGAGGAGCCTGTTGATTTTGATTGACTGAATTGTGCATCGTCTCCATAAGTTGTGCCATCTGCGTCATTTGGGCCATCATGCCCTGCATAAAAGCAAGTGGGTCAACCCGAACACCTTATGACTGAGTCGTGTCCTGGGTACGACTCCCCGATAGTGAATGATCACATCCAGGTGAATAAGTGGCAGCGTCGCTGCTCGATGAATTAGCATTATTTCTCGCATTCGCACGTGTATTCACACGAGCTCTCGGGATTCGGCCCGCACCACGGCCTCGTCCTCCTCGTCCTCTGCCAGCTCTTTCCATACTGAAGTGGAAAGTCACATGATGATTATATCTCTCGCATGAATATCACATTATGACTATGACATGAGATGATGAAAATGAGCATACGCTCTAACACAGTGATTACATGAATGATTAACCGAGGTGACATGATTATCTGATGAAATTATTGAAATGATTATCTTGAACAAGTTAACAAGATTAATTATATGATCTTCCAAATCAACAACTGAGTAATGAAATGAATTGAGTGATTAGTGCGTTAAAATGACCATCCTGGTCAAAAATGAAAATGATGTTTGAGGATTGTTAACTGCTGAATTATGAATGAATGATTACTGCCAAAAATTATACCCTGGCTATAGAAATCTTACAGTTCTTGGTCTGATTGGCTCGGCATCTGCACAGGTCACACGTGACGTGAAAGTCCAATGATACTAGTCCGATGACGATGATTTCAAATGAGACATGACTCGGAAGGTAGTATTCAAAACCACGCTCCGATACCAACTCTGTAACACCCCAAACTAGCCGGACAATACAGTGCCGTGGACCCCCGACTGGGACCCACTAGGCGAGTGAAAACTGATGAATTACACAGGGTAAATGTAGTACCAAACCACATTACAACAATAATTACTCCGATGAGGAGTTTCATACAACACATCCAGGATATTTCAGAATACGTGTATATTTTATATGGAGATAAAATATACAATACTAAGTGGAATGAGTATTCAAACGGAACGTCTGCAGCGGAATAAATGAAAAAAACATAAATGACTGAAAAGACTGGGGCCCCCTTCTAGTATCATTGGAACTCCTCGCCGTCAACGTGCTCTCCTTGTGCCTTTGCCTTGCCATGACCTGAGAAACAAATATCCCCAAACGGGGTCAGTTATACAGAACAACAATCCTCCAGAGTTGAATAAACACAATCATATATATACATGTGGTATAAACCACAAGTTCGATCAAAATGAAACGGTTAGATTATAACCCAATCTTGTTGAAAACATACGCAATCAAACATGATGTATGGATCAACTAACAGTAGGGCTCAAAGGGTGGCGTCACACTACGCCCGGGATGGAAATGTGTCCGTGCACAAGCCACCAACGAGTATCGATCGAATACACGCGTGGTCCTGTACCTAATCAGTCTCACGAAGCAATCGACTCGTGTGCACAGTCCAATATGAGGCCAACAACCAACACACGACATAAATATGCCCGACATGAAAATCCTACACATACCAACCGGCACGCCAGTATGACCCGGAATGCCACGATATAACAAAAGTGACATCGGAAACGAATAATGACTCACCGAGATGAAATGATAGTGAAACGAATGATAGCTCAATGAAATGATTGGAACCGTCGTTCCTTGTGACTGACGTGATTAATTGACAATGACAAGTTTTGATAAGGTTAACACAATGATGGATGAGTTATGATTATGAATGAACAACAACAAAAGGAAATGAATATTCTTTTAACTGAGTAAGAATCAACTTACACAACACCGGTGACAATTATCCTTCCACGAACAACGTCCTAATTGAGTTATCAGTCGCTCGAACAACCTTGAATTATACAATATCCAACAACCCGTTAAATATACGAATCAAACACGAAAATAACGAACTCAAAACGTCGATACGATTAAACCAAGTTCATTGGGGCATTATATCGAATACGTTGTGGCCAAACTCCGATTGTTTACAATCAAATCTCAATAAGCCATTATCAAATCCCCCAAGAAGTGTTTCAAACCAACAAACATCTTCCAAATGATCAATAATCCAAAATGAATATCCGAAAACGTGATTATAACGACAATTAATCGAAAACCCCCAATTTCAACTCGATATTCAAAGTGTTCTTGAATAATCCCTCAATAATACAATGAATCCTTATACAAACTCATAATAATATACATATCCCTTCATATAACATGATTATAACGTCCAAAACATCATATCTCAACATAAAATCGAAATCCAAGGTGTTGAAGAAATTACCTCTTGAAGATCCAACCACTTCGATCCGATGAACACGAGTTAAAACGAGTATCCAAGCTTCCCAAATGAATTAAGATGATGAAAATTACACACTCAAATGATTGATGATGGCAAAATCTCTCCCTCAACCCTCTCTCTCAGACAAAAGAAGAAAAGGGATGAAAATGATGAAAAGTCCCTACGATCCTTATATATCACGGGTTACGGCCGTAACTCGGCCCTCATACGGCCGTAACATCCTGTGTCAACGGCCTTACGGCCAGAATCGCCAACTCATACGGCCGTAACTCGCTTTGTCCAAAATCCTCGCCGATGCACTTACGGCCAGAATCCGCTCCGAGTTACGGCGTAACTCGCCTTCGTCAAAAACAATCGCCAACACCTTACGGCCGCATTCCGCACACCTTACGGCGTAACTCGATGATACGGCCATATCCGCCGAACTTACGGCATAAGCCCCTTCGAAAATGACTGTGCACGCCGCATGCCAGACGGCCAGATCCGCCAAGCCTTACGGCCGTACCTTCCTCGAGTTACGGCCGTATGCCACAACCCTTACGGCCGTAAGTCCCCCCTTGCCCGACAACACCTGAATTTACGAAGATCACTTACGCCCGTATCCAACCCTCCTTACGGCCGTAACTCGCCTTCGGCCAAAATGCCTGGGCACCATTGACCACGACGGCCAGAATCGCCGCCTTACGGCCGCATTCGCCAACTTATGGCCGTATTCCGAAACCTTACGGCCGTAAGTCCCGTTCGTCCAAAATGGCCTGAAATCAACGAACCCTTGTTACGGCCATAACCCAAAGTCCTTACGGCCGTAACTCGATGCTGGCCAAGGTGAAAAAATCCGATACTCCGATTCCTCGCTCGACTAATGAATGATCCGACAAACCATACGAATGTGAAAGTAACACGAGCCAAAGATGATACTCTCAGTACAAGGCTATCAATCACAATGAAAATGATAATACTCCCGTCTCGATCTATAAACGGAGATAAAATGACGATCGGTAACTGATATACGATTACAACATGCCAACAGTGAACGCAAACGAATGATTCATGAATGATGAGTGATTATTAATGAGTGAAAATTACAGACTGATAATTACTGAATGAAAATGAATGAGTTACAACCGGGTATTACACTCATCACCCCGAAGCCACTGGGATCCCAAAAGGCCTCATGATATTAGGTGTCACGGCATGCTTAAATAAGTCACTTCACCCGCTCTCTGCTAGTGCCACTCTGCCATGTCGTGCGAGTGTGCCGACGAGGGCGTCGGGTCCTTTGAGGAGGGGCGGATTGGTGATATCCCACACTGACTAGCAGAAAGCGAGCCAAGTGCCTTATTTGAGCGTGCCGTGACACCTAATAGCATGAGGCCTTTTGGCGAGCCCAGTGGCTTCGGGGTGATGAGAACTCCAAAGTTAAGCATGCTGACGCGAGGAGCAACCGCAGGATGGGTGACCTCCTGGGAAGCTGCTCGCTGGGTTCCCAGAAAAAAAACCGTGAGGGCCGGCTCAGTGGAGAGCACCCAGAGCGGACAATATCATGCTACGACGGAGAGGTCCCGGGATGTGACACAATTCCTTAACTACGATCCTTGAACAAACACCTTGAAGGCAAAATTCAAAGGTATCTTTGAATCATCAATTAATAAACACCAACCACATCAAGAATGTTGGCCACTAAGTATACAAAATACAGCTTGGAAAAGTGTTAGTACAACAAGCTGTACGATTTTGAATATGAGTGCGTAGCGGAAGTTCGTTTAAGTGAGTTGCTGTATAGCAACTAGGCTTTCTGTTGTTAGCTTGGTGCGTACAGGGTTTTGCAATGTATACTTATATATAATCACGATTATGAAAACAATAAAGACAGGAGGTAAATAACATGCAATATAAAGTGGTTCGAGGTAAACCCCTGTACGTCCACTTGTCATCCACACAGGAGTAAAATGTTTATTAAAATCACTACGTACACAACTATGTGACATTAATCAAACCTATCCTTGTATCGCTCACACAGATTGATACAAAGACTATAGCTTTCAACCGTTCACATAGATTGGTTGTAGGCTTCTTTGACTTTGCTTCTTCTCACATAGATTGAAGCTTTGTCCTATTCGTCCCACACAGGTCAGAATATCTTTTCCTTAGTCCACACAAGGCTAAGTTTACTCAAAGGTATTCAATGGTGAAATCACTGGTTTGAACAGCAGCTTGAACACTTGATGATCTTAGGCTGATGATGTGCTGTTCACGTTGATTGAATATATTTCTCCTCTCGGATATTGATATATGCTCGAGGAAATATATTTGCTCTTGGAAGCTTTATTGACAGAATAATCTCTTGATATGGTTATTCAGCCTACTGCTCATTCACTGCCTTTTTCGAGTGTTGGAATGTCCTTCAGATAAAGGCTATTTATAACTTTGGAATAGATCCGTTATAAATTTGTCCGTTGGCTGGTTGGTGAGCAAGAGTCCATTCTGATTAGTTGATTGACTTTCAAGATGCTTGATCCAGATTTTGCTCCTTGTCTGAAGATCCTTGTCAGTTGATATTTAAATACTTTATTCAATCAGTATTTAAATACCTATTTCAAAATGATGTTTTTAGTTTTTGTGAATAAAGCAGATTCCATCACAACAGTCTTTAGTCCTGTTGGATAAGTGTTTATTTACCCAACACTTTCAGCTTTTAGGCTGTATCCAACATGTTATATCTTATTATTGTAGCTGTAGAGTAGACTATCTTCAATTCTGTATGGAAGGGGCTGTATGGAGATTTCGGACAGCTTCCATACTTAGCGGCATTTCGAATCCTTTGCTGTATGATGGCTAATCTTGCTGTATGTTGGCAATTATCAAAACAAGATACAGGATTATTTATCCCAATAATTTCTCCCTTTTTGATAATGCCAAAACCTCTTTAAACTTCTTGATCCAGAGAGGCTGACTTCTTGGCCTTCTGTCGAATGATCTGGTCTTCAGCACTTAGTCTAAAAAAATGTAAACTGCTTGCAGGCAAGTTCTAGGAATTTGTAAACATCTAACAAGGATGTGTATTACAACTTCAAACTTATGATTGGCGCGCAGGCAAAATCTTATAGTGTGATCTAGGTTGAATACAACTCAACTTATGAACTGTTCGCACACAAGTTCTTACAGCTTAACAAGTCTTATACTTGTTGTTTGCAGCAGATAAATTGAATTTGTAATCAAACAGTAAGCGTAGATTACGATCTGTAATATTTCAAGAGAAATTTAATTTTATTGATAAAGATCAAAAGATTACAATGCTTGAAATAAAAATACAAAGTGCATACTGCAAGACTAAAACAATTACAATGATAAAGGAGCATACAGGCTTATTCCTGTAATGAGCATGCCTCCAAGGCCTCCTGTCAGGATCATTGTTGGTTCCTTTCCACCAATTCTCCAAAGAATCCTTGCCTCAATCTAGATAAACCGCTCTTCCTTCAGCCAGTTGGTCGAAGGCAAGTATCCAATCATCAGGTTGAGTGACCTGATCACCTTTCCGGTGCCTTGATTTCATTTGAATTTGCATGGGGAGCAATTCTTTTTCTAACATCCTCACAAATTCATCTGCAGCCTCTGCTAGAGTCTTGAATTTGTTGAACATAGTGGATTCCCTAATGAGTTTGACAAAATATCTCATCAATTCATTTCTCCTCCAATTCTTCACTTCATCTGTTGTAGGCTGACGATTGGCAGGCAGACAAATCTCCGGTTATCTTTGAACATTATTCTTCCAGGGTATATTGGTATCACTGAACTATGGACAAGAACCAATTACCTCAGATCCTTTGCAAAGAAAGTAGGCCAAATGTACTATTTCAGCCGTAATGCTTTCCTCTTGAGCAGCGTCGAACTCTTTCTCTCTCAATCCTCCATTGGCGACCAGCCTCTCAGTCTTCTTCCCCCTTTTTGCAATCATCAAGATATGCGACTGTAGAATCAATGCGTTCGAGGATCTTCATAGCATTATCCTGTTTGGTCTCAATATGCGTGATTTTGTCAAAGAGAGAACTGCGTACCAAGGACATGTCATCGATTTTCTTGTCATGTCCTGACAATCTGGATCCAGTCTCTTAGAGGGCAGCAACAGTCTTCGATTTGGATATACGGAGATTTTCCTTCTCTTGTTTGAGAATCTGTTCTTGGCGCTGTTGAAGTTGAGCAAGTGCCTGTCGTAATGTACTAGGCACTATGCAAAATGCCTCTTCAACATTTGTGATTTCTCTCTTTAATCCAGTCATCTCATCAATCGCAGTCTCTCGGATACAATCGAGCTCTTTGCTAATATCATACAGTGCCTTCACGGCATCCTGCATGAACACTGTTTGGCGACCGATTGCTTGAAGTTTCTCTATCCGGGCCTCAGTTTGTGGAGAGCCGGGGTGCGCTAATTTCTCATCCTCTGCTCCGTTGAGTTGATGCATGACCACATGATGATGAAGGAGTTGTGGTCTACCGTCAGGTAGGAATTCGATATTGGACTCGGACTTAGATCTCATAGAGATTGGAGATGCAGGCGCATCTTGCACGGGCTCGGTAAATGGTTGTGCAGCATTGTCAGTCTCGGGGACAGGTGGCTGATTCCTCCTTTTCCTGTTGGTTTTTTGTAGTCATGCGTACAGGAGGGACTGATTCCTCCTGTTGACTCTCAGCTTCCGCCTGCTCTGGTAGAGGGACAGATTCCTCCTGCGGGATGGCGCGGGCTTCTACTTCTTCAGTTTGGGCTACCTGTTCCAAAGCTTCAGGTTGGACGGGAGGGACTGAATCCTCATGTAAGTTGTCCTTCGCATCTTCTTGTTGATGGGGAGAGGACTGATGTCTGTCCGAGGTCCCCTGACCCTGATGTTCTTGGTCGTCATCGTCGTCTGAGTCGGGATAAGATTTGGGGCTATTAGGAACTGTGTCACCGGATTGGGACTTTTCCATCAATCGAGCTTTTTCTTTTGCCAGATAGTAATTTGTGATCATCTCTCAGCAAAAGTCGTTATCCCATTGAATCAAGACATGGATATCTTGAGTATCCGTGGCCTCCAGAGCAAAACTTTCTTCTTCCTTCCACTCCTTCCAATTTTATAGGACGTCGTATGGGGCCACCCTATAGTTCTTCCAAGCAACAAAGTGCTCAAAGGGTTGTTTGATGTGTACCTGGAGAAGAGTTTCGTTAATGACAGTAGTGGAGGAGGGACTCCGTACAGTAATGGGTTCTACTGTAGGAATGTGATCCACAACAGGTGTGGCTGCCTATTTTGGAGAGGGATCCTGAACAGGGGTTGGTACCTTGCTGGAAGAGGGATCCTGTATGGGTGTGGGTTCCCTTACAGGCGAGGCAGCTCTCGGCTCTAAACGGGCAGCCGATTCGCCAGTTCCTTCCTATTTGGCAAATAATTGGTCATCCATCATAGCCGCCATTTGCTCGGGATCTGCAGATTTTGCAGCAATTATTTCTTCCGGGGGGTTACACCCTCGGGGTGTTGTACAGCGGGTTGTACCGTAGTCAGGACATCTACAGAGATTGTTGTAATCTATGTAGCCTTTGCTTTATAAGCTCTCTTCAGCAAGCGGTGATTTGCTGTGAGATGTACTCTTTTTTCTCTTCTTCAATTTCTCTTCACTCACAGACTTGAGAGTGACATCCCTTGGATTATCAGAGATGCACAAACATCTAGCAAAGGGTCTTGTCGAAACTAGTCAGTCTCTGTTGTAGGCAGATGGCTTTCTTCCGCTAATGTACTTCCCAGGTCCAATCTTCTTACCTCCTTTGGATTGTGTCACATCGCACTTGGTGAGAATGTTGTTGAGTATAAGCCAAAAGACTTCTTCTGAGTACCAGGCTTGGAGGCCTCTTCCTGTAGCTTCTTCAGAACAATCTGGCACTAGTTTACTCGTTCGCCAGACATAATTGCGACCATCATTCTGAAATGTAGGTTTTCTGCACATTTCAAATGCGCCAGTTCTGTTCTCAACAACACGACAACAGAAATTGTGTAAATACATAAAAGACAGACAACATCTTTTCTTGTGGCAGGATGGATGGATGTTCTTGTCCGAAGCATTGCCAATGAACAATCCCCATTAAGCAGTGAGGAGTTCTTGTGACCCAAAGGTCTCAAGCTATTCCATCGTCAGGCCATCAGACGACAGCCTATAAATGTTTTCCAGAAGCTCTCGATCGATGCAGATCTCAACTCCGCGGACGGTAGCACAAATGTCGGACACATCTCCTCCTCTTTTCAGAGAAAAGAATCTAATAGAGGCGTCGAGATAGAATTCCTCGACAATACGCTCATCATAGACCTCATGATGAAGACTTCCAAGGTGGTAGAGGCCTTGTTGCCGGATTCTGGAAACAATCAGTTCCATCGCGTCGACATCCTCAGATTCAATGTTCAAGGATGATGGATCTGGCGAAGAATCGCCCATCGATAATGTAGTTTTTCTTCTTGAGGAACAAAGAAGATGTCTGAGAAGATGCCATTGATACTGAAGAAAAGTAAGTGAAGTAGCAAAGAAAAGGCAGTAAATACACTAAGCGATATAAGCTATTTGCTCTTAAACTCGTTTAATATGCATAAAGCGTAAATAGTCGAAGGGAGCAAGAAAAAGTCCTTTTATAGTGTGCAGAGAGAATTAGGGTTACAAACAGTGAACGGTCAGATTTAAGGGATGGGAACCGCCTTTGAAAAGAACGAACAGGATGAACTGAGATTAACTTGTATATCGTATCCATCCGTTTTTCAAAATGACAACCAGTTCCACTTCGGACAGTTCGTACTCCCTCATTGCACGAAACGACGATTTTGAAATTATTAACATCGCAATATTTTAGAAAATGAAGTCCAGATGTCGTGTAGAGAATTAAATGACAAAACGTTTGAATTTTGAATCAGGGCACGTGGACTAAAACGATTTTATTACGAATAGAGTAATAATAAAATATTAATTGACGTCTCATTGTGTATGTACTGTATCCGCGAATAATACAGCATTCCTCCTTAAAAGGTACATACATGATTCAATTCTTACAGCAATGTTTGGATTAACATTGTATTCATGGGTCGTACTATATTCCCCCTTAATTAATGCACACGTCACCTGTAGGAAGGTTTCGTGCCTTCTTTGTCCTATAGTGCTGTCTCACTATCTGAGTGTATAGTTAATTAACGGTGGATAATGTATTATTGGGTCTTACAGCATTCCTCATCAATTGATGAGTAAAAGCATAAAAACTTACAGGGAGTCAGGCTGTAGCATTCCCAATTCTTCTCGAAGCATACAGAATCTGGTGGTACTGATAGGTTTTGTAAAGATGTCGGCAAATTAGATATCTGTATGAACTTTCTCAATCCAAACATCCTTATTCTCAACATGATTCCGGATGAAATGGTGCTTCATATCAATATGCTTAGTTCGCGAGTGTAATATAGGATTGTGCATTATTGCAATTGCACTCGTGCTATCGCACATGATCAGTGTTTCCTTGGCAATGATTCCATATTCAGATAATTGCTGTTGCATCCCGAGAATCTGCATACAGCAACTTCCAGTAGCATAGTATTCCGATTCAGCTGTTGAAAGTGAGTTTGCCAATTTCTTCTTACTGAACCAGGAGACAAGTCTATGTTCAAGAAAGTGACAAGTACTGCTTGTACTCTTCCTATCTAGCTTACATCCACCGAGATCCAAAACGCTATATCCAACCAAATCGAATCCACCTTTCTCAGGATACCACAATCCTGCATCGATTGTTCCTTTAATGTACTTAAGGATTCGTTTGGCTATTGTGAAGTGTGATTATTTAGGTGCTACTTGATACTAAGCACACACTCCTACAACAAACTGGATATCAGGTCTGCTAGCTGTTAGGTACAGGACCGAGCCTATTAGCTTCCTGTGGAGTGATTGATCAACTGGCTTTCCAGCTTCGTCAGTACTAATTTGCACGGAAGTGCTCATGGGGGTCGATGATGATTTTGAGTTATTCATCCCAAACTTGTTGAGTAGCTCCTTGCTGTACTTCTCTTGGTTGATGATGATTCCTGTAGGCAACTGGCAACTGCTTTACCTGCAATCCTAGGAAATAACTAAGTTCCCCCATCTTATTTACTTTGCATGAGATGAGAGAACCTTTGACACAAACCAAGGTTATTGGAACCGAATATAATATCATCTACGTATATTTGAACTATCAACATGTCTTCTCCTTCTTGTATCTTAAATAGAGTCTTATCCACAACAACTTTCTCAAATCTAGTATTAGTTAGGTACAGGGACAGAGTTTCATACCACACTCTAAGTGCTTGCTTAAGTCCATACAGAGCTTTCTGTAGTCTGTATACAAGGTCTCCGCCTTCTGTGTTGACAAACCCTCGTGGTTGTTCAACATAGACTTCTTTGGCGAGGTATCCATTAAGGAATGCGCTCTTAACACCATTTGATATGCAATAAAGCTCTTATAGGTGGCAAAATCTAAAAATATCCTAATGGCTTCTAGTCTGGATACAGGGGCAAATGTTTCATCGTAGTCTATGCCTTCTTCCTGTCTGTAGCCTTGTGAGACTAGATGGGATTTGTTCTTAATAACAAGTCCATTCTCATCATTCTTGTTTCTAAATACCCATTTGGTTCCAATCGCGACTTGATGCTCAGGTCTGGGTACTAGATATTATACATTGTTTCTTTCGAAACAATTAAGCTCTTCTTCCATTGAGGTGATCCAGTGAGAATTGTTCAGAGGTTATTTGGTAGAAACATGTTCGAATTGTGCTAAGAATACAGCGAGTATGAACATGGCAAGTCTTATAAGTTCTGCTTGAGATTTCCATACAGTAAATGGAGATTTCTCAGATTCGGGTTCTTCTTGCGCACACAGTACAGTTCCTCGTGTACTATGTATTCTCCAACGGTTAGATACTCCAGCATCAATGTCTCCTATGATTAACTCCTGTGGGTGATCTCTCAACCATCTTCTGTCGGGTTCTAGTTCGGCATCCCGCACTGTATCTTGAGGTGTTGTAGTTTCAGCGTCAGCTTGTACAGCATCAGCTCCGACTACTTCTGTTCTTACAACTGCGGGGTTGATTTCTTAGTCCACAATAGGCTATATTGGAGTTGGAGGGTCATTAATGGATAGTGTTTGGATATTCTGAGTCAGATCCTCTACTCCTGTAGGGCCATGTTGAGGTTCATCGAACACCACATGTACAGATTCCTCGACTGTCAGCTTTCTTTTGTTAAAGATTCTGAAAGCCTTGTTGACAGAGGAATATCCTACGAATATCCCTTTAGCTAACTTCTCATCGAAGGTTTTGAGTTGGTATTTCCCGTTATTCAGAACAGAACATCTGCATCCAAATATGCGAAATATGAAACCAATGGAGTTTTGTTGATCCATACCTCATAAGCGGTTTTGTTGTGATGCTTGTTGATGATAAAGCAGTTTTATGTATAACATGCTGTATTTGTTGCTTCGCCCTAGAAACACTACGGCAACTTGCTTGCGGCGATCATGGTTCTTTTTGCTTCTTTGAGCATCCTAATTTTTTGCTCGGCAACACCATTTTGTTGAGGAGTCCGGACTACTGAGTATTCGTGTTGTATTCCATTTTATGAATAGTATTGCTCTATAAAGCGGTTTGTGAATTCAGTACCTCTTTCGGAATGAATGGACACGATACTCAACCCTTTATCATTCTGAATCTTTCTCAGGTGCTCGGGCAGTTTTGTCGTGGTTTCCTTCTTCTTGCTCAGGAAGATTGTCCAAGCATACCTGGAATAATCATCAACAATAACGAGACAATATTTCTTACCTCCCAAACTTAGAGGGTCTATAGGACTATAGAGATCCATATGTAGCATTTCCAGAACTCTGTGAGTGTACAGGTATGATTTGCTTTTCAGGGTGGTTTTGACTTGTTTGCCTTTCTGACAGGGTCCACAGACGTTGTGTTTTTGGAATGCCATATCGAGCAAACCTCTAACCATTTCCTGTCTAGCGAGCTTGTTGATCGTCTTGAAGTTGATGTGAGACATCCTCTTGTGCCATAGCCAGCTTTGATCTACAATGCCTTTGGCAACAAAATATGGAATTGTGTAGCTCGTAGGCTTCCAGTTAGCAATATACATGTTATCTGACCCACTTCCTGTGAGCACAACTTCTTTGCTCAGAATGTTCTTGAATCTACAATGATCTATATAGAATTTCACCGAGAATTGTTTGTCACATAACTGGTTAATACTAAGTAGATTATACTGTAAGCCTTCAACATAAGCTACATCGGTGACTTTGAATTTTCCTACAAGCAGGGTTCCCTTCTCTCGTATATTTCCCTTGGATTTGTCACCGAATCATACTTTTGGACCGCGACCTTCTACATAATATGACAGCTTGCTTCTATCTCCTGTCATGTGCCGAGAACATCCGATGTCGAAGTACCAGATGTCCTTTTCTTTGATGTCCCGTAAGCAAAGAAATTAAGTAGATTTAGGTCCCCTTTGTTTGTTGGGTCCATGTATGTTAGTGCCTTTTGGTACCCAAATTTGCTTGACAGCAATTGGCTTGCTATAGGTTACTTTTTGGTCCGTTCTTGCGATGTCTATGTGGGGCAGGCATGTACTCGCTGTAACCTTGGTAATTATGATGCATGGGAAATCGAGGGTTATTATTATTAATCCAGTACGAATGCCGTCTTGGAGGTGGAGCCATTTTCTTAGGCCTTACAGCTTGCCTCTTGGGCCTCCAGTTGGATTCCCAAAGCTGGTGCTGATATTGCGCAACGACCTGCTTTCTTGATAGATAATGGGGCTCTTATATCCAATATCTAGGCGCACTGTACGGTGAAAGTATCATTGCGTGTGCCTTTGATATTTGGATATAGCTTTCTTCTCGAATGGTCATTGGCACTTCGATATGCTCGGCAAAGATGTCGTTGGTTACGCCTAACAGGTCCTTGAGGCTGAGGATTCCGCTGTCGATGATATGACTTTGGTGGCGGAATGGCAGCCTTTGCTATACGCGGTTCAGCTGTTACCTTTACGTGACTCGGGATCTCATCAGGTACAGGAATGGGTTCCACACCCCTGACAAACACTGTACTAGTTTTCCCTTTATTGGATATTGAGTTGTATCCTAAGCCACTTTTATCGTGAGCATGTTGCCTGGTGCTTAGAATTTCTTCAATCCTTTTAAGAGGCATTCTCGAAAGATTTCAAGATCGTCTCTAATTCTCCTTCTTGTTTCTCGAGAGTTTTTACTTTGGCTTCAAGTAGAGCGAAATCATTTGTCTTGCTCTCATTATGAGACATGGTCTCATTTAGATCATGGGCAAGTTGATGGTTGCTCTCCATGAGTTTTTCAAGTGAGACTTTGCTATTTTCACAATCGATATACATGTTTTCGTAGTTATTTCTCAGCAAGTCATTTTCTTCTTTCAGCTCTAAGTTAGAAATTTGAGCTGTATGTTTTCTCGTTTTAACATCTCATGGGCCTTTTGAATGTTTTTAAATTCATTGATCATGTTTTCAAAGGTATGAGATGCATTTATAGGAGTATTGGATGTTGAGCTTACCTCATCATCGCTATCTTCATCGTCCTCTATTTCTTTGGCCATAAAGCACATATATGCTTTATGTTCTAGCTCATCATCGGACGAGTCACTGTTAGTGACTGCCTGAAGACATTCCTCGGTCTTATTTTGTGCGGCGGGGCTTCTGATTCGCCGATCATGGCCTTGAGCTTGTTTTTCCAAGCATGCCTCCTTTCATCTTTTTCCAGTTGCTCGGCTTCCGTTAACTTTTGAACCTTAGGATGTGGACACTTATTTGCATAGTGCCCAGGTTTTCTACAGTTGTAGCATAGATTAGAATCACCAGACTGCTTGGTGGACTTTTTGAATTTGTGCATGAGAAGGGCCATTTCATCTTGTGACAAAATATCATCGTCATTGTCAGCAGTCTTGTGGGCAGATTTGGATGTGATGGGCATGCTGTGTCTTCTATTTGATACAGCGGCTAGTGCTATAGTCTTAGCTGGTGACTCTCCAGCCTTCTCTATCCAGTCAATATCATACTCAAAAGCTTTGAGGTAAGAGAAGAGATCAAAATTATAAATGTCATTAAGATTACATGATACATGCCTAGCCGTGGTTTTAATGTCCCATTGGGCAGGGATTGATCTAAAAATTTTCAAATTTTTCTCCTTTTGGGTATACACTTTACCCAATGCTTCAAGTTCACCGACAATGCCAGTGAATCTGAGGTCAAGCTCCTCAAGAGTTTTAGATGATTTCATTTCAAACGATTCAAATTGCTGAGTGAGTTTTGAAATCTTATTTTCTTTTAAGAGCTCAGTTCCCTCACAAATCAACTTGAGTTTCTCCTAGATTTCCTTGGCCGTCTTACAGCTGGTTACCTTCGAAAATGTGCCTTTGTCAAGAGTGACAAACAACACATTCTTAGCAACATTGTTGAGGTTCGTACGCTTTCGAGCATCGATTGTCCATTGCTCTCGCTCCTCCTCGAGCATTTCAGCATGAGGTTGTACTTCTATCCTTGCGGCGGGATTAACCTTCATTATCTTTATGGGACCATCTTGGATGGCAAATATCATCTCTCCATGCATGATGGGAAGATGTGCTTCCATCCTAATTCTCCAATCATCAAATTCGTTAATCGAGAACATATGAACCTTGTTTATCATTGAGGTATCCATGTAAGAGAATAGAAAAGATAAAGACTATTTTGAAAAAGAATGTGTGATTATTAGATCTGATTTGGTTAAAAATAGGACTGATTCATTTTAGAATCAACCACTCCGATTCCACTTGTTGGCCACTAAGTATACAGAATAAAGCTTATAAAAGTGTACTACAATAAACTGTACGATTTTGAATGTGAGTGCATAGCGGAATTTCATTTAAGTGAGTTGCTGTAAATACAACAACTAGGCTATCTCCAGTTAGCTTGGTGCGTACAGGGTTTTGCAATGTATACTTATATATAATCACAGTTATGAAAAGAATAAAGGCAGAAGGTAAATAACACGTAATATAAAGTGGTTCGAGGTAAACCCCTCTACGTCCACCGGTCCTCCACACAGGAGTAAAATATTTATTAAAATCACTATGTACACAACTATGTGACTTTAATCAAACCTATCCTTGTATCTTTCACACAGATTGATACGAAGACTGTAGCTTTCAACCATTCACACAGATTGGCTGTAGGCTTCTTTGACTTTGCTTCTTTTCACACAAATTGAAGCTTTGTCCTATTCGTCCCATACAAGTCAAAATATATTTTCCTTAGTCCACACAGGGCTAAGTTTACTCAAAGGTAAACAATGGTGAAATCACTGGTTTGAACAATAGCTTGAACACTTCATGATCTTAGGCTAATGACGTGCTGTTCACGTTTATATTTCTTCTCTCGGATATTGATATATGCTCGAGTAAATATATTTGATCTTAGCTTGATTGACAGAATAATCTCTTGATATGGTTATTCAGTTTAGTCGTTGGTTCAGTCGTCTTTTTCTGAGTGTTGCGATGTCCTATTGCATGGACTATTTATAACTTTAGAATAGAACCATTATAAATATGTACGTTGTCTGGTTGGTGAGCAGAAGTCCATTCTGACTAGTTGATTGACTTTCAACATGCTTGATCCGGATTTTGCTCCTTGTCTGAAGATTCTTATCGGTTGATATTTAAATACTTTATACAATCAGTATTAAATACTTCTTTCAAAACAGTGTTTTGACTTTTGTGAATAAAGTAGATTCCATCACAAGGTCTTCAGTCCTATTGGATAAGTGTTTATTTTCCCAACACTTTCAGCCTGCTTGTTGTATCCAACATGTTACGATTTTATTGTTGTAGCTGTAGAGTAGACTATATTCAATGCTGTATGGAAGGGGCTGTATGGAAATTCCGGACAGCATCCATACTTAGAGGCATTTCGAATCCTTTGTTGTATGATGGCTAATCTTGCTGTATGTTGGCAATTATCAAAACAAGATACATGACTGTTTATCACAACAAAGAACATGAAGAACACAATCGACCATGCTTTATTAAATAAAGCACGATCTAGCCTTTCCCTCAAACCATTGTGCTCCCAAGTGAAAATATCGCCCTCGCAGCCCGCGTCAATCAACTCACAGTCAGCAATAGCCTGTGCGAAGTCTAGAATCTCTGGAGAACGGTCAGTGGTACTACCCTCGCGCTCATGTGAATGCAAGAAGATGTTGAACTCACCGCTGACTAGCCACGACAACCCCTCTACTTCCAAAGCAATCTCACGGAGGGGGTCCCAAAGGGCGTAACGAACAGCACGGTTAGTGCTGGCATAGACATAAGTGACGTAAATCATCTGAGGAAGAAGGGAAGAAGAAATAGAAAGATGAAGGACTTGATCGGTATCCAACAAAACTTGATGCTGAAAGTGGGGGGAAGAAAAGAACCAAATTTTGTTAGACCGATTATAAAGTCCCGACGCATAACCTAAAGAACGAATATAAAAATCAAAATTAGCGTTGGAACCCATGGGTTCTAAAATGCCAATAAAAGCAAACCTATGCACACGGTTGAGATGTCGAATGCGCTTCTGTGCTCCGGTGTTAGCCAGACCACGAGCGTTCCATGTAAGAATGGGTATCGACATAAACTAAACAACCAACTCAGACGGAGACCTAGGACGCTGACTGGAGCAGCCCCATCTCCGAGGAGTATCCTGCCGGGCAGATGTTCCCTCTTTCAGGGGCGATGAAGATTGCCCCTTACAGGAGGAATACGGTCCGCGAGAAGCTGCTCTTCCTCGTGTGGATATCGTGGAATCAGAAGAAGCTTTGCCCCTAGTCGTGACACCAGGGGCAGCAGTAGTAGACATCAACCGTCTCTTAACCGGGGGATTTGGTGCCGACAGGAGAGGCACCATCGCCGAGGAAGAGAGACACGATTCAGAGATCTCAAATTGATTGCGTTTAAGACCGCACTCAGTCTGAGAGAGAGAGAGAGGGAAAAGAAGAAGAGGGAGGAGGGCGAGGCTCGAAAACCACCATGGCCAAGTACTCGGGCTGAACGACGATCTGGTCATCGATGCGGCCGTTACCGTCATGGCGGGGGGAGGTAGACACAAAGAGTCTAGAAGAGGGAGGGACGGTAGAGGACTCTGTGTCATCCTCTAGAACGAGATCGTCATGAATCTCGTGACCACTGCAATCGCTACCCGACAAACTATTTTTATCACCCATACTAATGATGTCGTCAGTGCCAACTAAATCCTCCTCCTCTCTAGCAGAGGAGTCTAAAGATGCAAAGTAAGAGTGCTGGCCAGTAGCAGCTGTGCCCTTGGGAATCAATCCCGTCTCCTTGGGCCCTTTTTTGGCAACTACTTGCCATGCGGCAGGCTCCTTAGGGGCTGCCTGGGAAGTACTAGCCTTAGTGGCTTTAGGAGGAGCTAGCTGCATCTTCTGCTGACGAGAAGGGGCAGCATGAGGTTTCTTACGCTGGGGCGGTGGAGGCCGTTCTTTGTTGCCAACTATGTAGCAGCTGGACGGCTCGTGCCCCACGTGAGAACAGAGAGAGCAATAAAGTGGCACTCTCTCGTAAAGAATGCGCTGTGTAATAACCTGATCGCCAAACTCAACCTCGATCTCATGCAGTCTGGGTGCAAGAAGGTCAATCTCGACGCACACATGGGCGACGGATAGTCGTGAGTGTGTGGCCGTCGGGGCATCAACTAAAATGGGATTGCCAACAGCCTTGGCAATCGTGTATAAATCACGTGGATGAAATAAATGAAGAGGTAGGCCCGGAAGTCTAATCCAGACCGGACAAACAGACCTCTCCATCCTAATCGAGAAACCAGGTGACCACTTAAATACTCGTGCAGGACATCCAGAAAAATTCCAGGTAGAACCTAACCAAATACGTCTAAAATCCTCATCATTATCAAATCTAACCGCAACATGACAATAATTCATCCAACTCCAACTAATTTACCCCTCAATTTCATGTCAGTCAAACCCGCAGACACATCTCGAGGGGTGGGAATAGCATGCGAAAATTTAAGAATTAAAGTGCGTTCCCATGAAGCGGCAAGAGTAATCATATCAGAAGAAGAGAAGGTTACACGCGTTTTCTTATTTACGGAGGAGAGAGTACCAAAAGGACTAACCTTAGCTCCGTCGAAATTAAATGATTTTATTGTCGAACCGGGTTGTTGGGTGAAATCGGGCTGCGTCGAGCCATTTTGGTTGTTGACCATTTGAGCGTAGGACGACTTCGGCCTCGGATGCTCGGTTGCGCCATGGTGGGTCGGTTGAGATGAGCTCGCGAATGCATGGGTCTTGGCTTCGGGCTCGACTGGAGCTTGACGAACAGGGTTGAAAAAAGGAGGCGCTGCTCGCTGGGGAGGGGTCGTGTGGATAGGCTGGACTGGTGGTTTGGGGTTATGGGGATTGGGCTGGGTTGGGTGGCAGCCGGCTGGGTCAAAAGGACTGGGCAGGGGGTTAGGTGGGCCAGTGGTGTTTGTGGGCTGGGAGGAGATGGGTTGAGGAGGCTCGGATGGGTGGGCCGCAGCTTGGGCAGCGGTCCTGGGCTATTTTAATGAGGGTGGGCCGGCATGAATTTTGTTTGTAGGCCTGAAATAAGAACTGGGCCAAAGTAGAGCAGGCCCATGGTGATTAAGTAAAAAAGCAGTTGGGCTAACCTCCATTTTCGTGGGTTGGGCTTCATTATTTAATTGGAGGCCCGTCAAATTCAGACCGTCTGATGGAAATGGCCCTAAGATGGACGGCTCTCCTCCGTCCATCGTCTTGTTTGAAGCATGAACTTCATCCGCCGCTAGGGTTGTGAGCGACGGTGCATACGGCAGTTGCTGAGAAGACGGGACGGCGACGCCGGAGCTTTGCAGAGGCGATGGAATAATATTTCCGGTGAGACTAGAATTAGTAAATCCTGTGCTATTCGGAGTCTTTGCGGTCGTTGCAAGCGACGGCACCACCAGCGGCGGACGTGATGGCGACCGTGATGGCGACGAGGTTGGCGAGGAAGATGGTGCCGGCGACGAAACCGGCTTACTGCAGATGACGTCTACTGAAGCAGGTGAGATGACATTAGTTTTAGAGGGCGACCGAGACTTTCTTTTTTTCTTCGGCATGATGACGAAGCTTCAGTCGTCGTGAGCTTCGGCGACGAACATAGACCTGTGCAATTGAAAGGTGCAGAATGATACGACGATGACAGTTCTGGTTTCGGTTGGAGGACTGTGTAACCGGATCAGGTTAAAAGTTGCAGACGAAGGATCGGGCGGTGAAGGCGGAACGGCTTGTGGGTGAGATGGCCGGAGACGGTGGCCGGACGGCGGTGCGGATGAATAGAGAAGTGGCCGGAGACGGTGGTAGGATTTTTGCTGGATGATTTGCAGTCTCTACCATCACTCACCTGCCTCGACTTTGGTCTGACCATGCGCCTCTTCTTATCCAGTGTCGCTTCTCTGCGACTCGTCACAAGTCGTCATTCCGGTTCCAGAGTATGTGGGTCCGGCATCACACATTCCTAGACACTGTTAGGGAGGTCTGGCTGACTCCGACTGGATTATCTGGCATGTGTAACCTACAGGCCAAACTCCTTAGGGTTAAGCGTAGACTGAAACAGTGGA
This sequence comes from Orobanche coerulescens, assembly GCA_033398695.1. Classification (NCBI taxonomy): domain Eukaryota; kingdom Viridiplantae; phylum Streptophyta; class Magnoliopsida; order Lamiales; family Orobanchaceae; genus Orobanche; species Orobanche coerulescens. Next base: position 114,028,098 of record CM065815.1, on the reverse strand, counting down.
ACTGGTCTGTTTTTGGTAATCTTCTTACGAAGTTGGATGAGGCCTTGAAGGCTGCTGATGAGGCCGAGCGGCGATATGATTCGGATCCTACTACGGAGAATAGAACCGCTATGCACCGCTTTCGTGCTGAGTACCATCTTCGTCTCTCTATGGAGGAAGATTTCTGGAAACAGAAGGCCATAGTTACTGAGGCCGAGCGCAACACCCGATTTTTTCAGGGTTTTGCAAAGCAGAAACGTTGTCAGTCGCATATTCACAGCATTGAGGATGGTAGTACGACGATCGCTGTAGAGTCGGACATCAGATCATCCGCTGTGAATTTCTTTAGGACTCTGCTTACATCCGATGGTGATGTTCTCGTCCCCCCGGATGACACTTGTTTTCCCTCTATCCCCTCTTATTTTGATTCTGATAGTTTGTATGTCCCACCCTCTTCCCTTGAGATTCGTGCTGCGGTTTTTGATATCGATCCTCACAGCGCTTCTGGGCCTGACGGGTTCTCATCTTTGTTTTTTCAGCATTGTTGTGAGATTGTATCTTCCGACGTGGAGGGGGTTGTGCTCGACTTTTTTGAGAGTCATCCTATGCCTCCGGCTTTCACGGCGACTACTGTCGTCTTGATCCCGAAGAAGCCTATTCCGAGCGGTTGGTCAGATTACCGGCCTATTAGTCTGTGTAATGTGACCAATAAGATTATCACGAATATCCTTAACGCTCGGCTTGCTCCTCTCTGCCCTCTTATTATCTCTCCGAACCAGAGTGGATTTGTTCACGGGCGGGTTATTTCTGATAATATCCTTTTGGCCCAAGAACTTATTCACGACCTCCACGTCGCGGACATTCATGGTGTCCCGAACCTTGCGCTAAAGCTTGATATGGCTAAAGTGTATGATAGGGTTCACTGGAATTTTTTACGTGAGGTGCTGGTGAGGATGGGTTTCCCGGCTAGATGGATTTTGTTCATCCGTCATTGCGTCGAGAGTTGCACGTTCTCTATTTTGGTGAACGGCAGTCCGGCCGGCTACTTTGCCTCTAGCCGGGGTTTGCGTCAGGGCGACCCTATTTCTCCGTCGCTCTTCGTGCTTGCCGCTGATTATTTATCGCGCTGCTTGGATCGATTCATTCGAGATCATCCTTTGATGAGGTATAGGACGGCTGGACGGCCTTTCCCCGTCTCACACTTATCCTACGCCGATGACATCATTATATTCACACGGGCTGTGGATGATGGTCTGGTTGATCTTATGCGTCTCCTGGATCACTACTCTATGGCTTCGGGCCAGATGGTTAGTATTCAGAGGAGCACTTTTATTTTCGCTCCCAAGCATGCGTCTCGTTGGCATCAGAGAGTTTACGATCTTACTGGTTTTCGCCAGGGCGATCTCCCCATCACCTATCTAGGTGTGCCCCTTTACAAAGGCTTTAAGAGACGAGAGCTCTTTGCTGGGGTGAAGCAACGGATGTTGGATAGGATCTCTGGTTGGTCCCATCGCCACCTTGCTTTTGGGGGCCGTTTGGCTCTTATTAAGAGCACTCTCTGCACGATTCCTCTTCACCTGCTTCAGGTTTTGGATCCCCCACAGTACATTATCCAGGAACTCGAGCAGATCATTGCGAGATACTTATGGGGTGCTGTTGGTCCAAAGAGGAAGACACATTGGGTCAGTTGGCAGCAGATTTGTCGTCCGGTCTCTGAGGGAGGCCTCGGGATTCGGAGCCTTTCGGATATGGCGAGAGCTTTTAGTTATAAGCTCTGGTGGCGCCTTCGCGCGGGCACATCTCTGTGGGCACAATTTATGCTCCGCAGAAACTGCTCTGCTGGCCTTTATACGCCTATGCGTACTGCTCTTAAAGCTCGTGCCAGCCACCCTTGGCGCCGTCTCCTGCGCGTGGGTATTGAGGCCCAGGAGTTCATTCGCTGGACTCTTGGTCGTGGCTGCGGGGAGGTCAGCTTTTGGGACGATACTTGGATTGGGGATAGGCCGATATCTTCTTATTGTCAGGTTTCTGGTAGATCCCATCTTAGGATTAATGAGTTATGGGTTGATGGGTCTTGGGACATGGGTAGGTTGGAGACTATTGTTGGAGAGGAGATAGGATTTACCCCTCAGTTAATCCAGGAGATCTCCGCGATTCCCATCGCCGAGGAGGATTCGGATAGTATGTGCTGGACTCTTAACTCTTCGGGTGCGTTCTCATTATCGCCGGCTTGGTCTCACATCAGGGTGAGTGGTCAGGCTAATCTTATTTACGGGGCCATATGGACAGCCTTACTCACACCGACCATTTCGGTGTTTATTTGGCGACTTATCATGCGACGGATCCCGACTGATGACATCCTACAGAGGAGGGGCGTTTCATTGGCTTCTAGATGTTTGTGATGCTCGCATACCCTTACCCAGACCTACCATACCGATACCATTGCCCACCTTTTCTTGGAGAGTGATGTGGCCCGTGACGTATGGGAGTATTTTGGCGCTTGGACTCATTTATCCCTACCCCATTCTCAGAATATTTTTGAGCTCCTGAGTTTTTTCGCACACGGCACACACTTTAGGCACGCGACTTTCATTATTCCTTGTCTGATCCTATGGTTCATCTGGACAGAAAGGAATAGTGCAAAGCATAGGGCAGTTACTTTTCTTTCCTCTCATGTTATTGTGCAGGTGGAGCGCCATGTTGCTTTATTAGCTGCTGCGGGGCTTATTGGCTTTGAGTTCTGGGCGGGTTGATCGCCTCCTGATCGCTTCCAGCGAGCTACATCTTCCCCTGCTCAGACTCATCGCCCCATCCCGATGGTTTGGCTTCGACCCGAGACCCCTTGGATCAAGCTGAACACGGATGGTTCGTTTGATAGAGACACACAGATTGCGGGTTGGGGAGGTCTGATTATAGATCATCACGGAGAGCTCCTTCTTGCTTTCCATTCCTCTTTTCAGGCCTCTTCGAGTTTTGATACAGAGGTCCAGGCGTTGGCAATTGGATTGATTCTAGCCTCCTAGAGATCGAGACATGTTTGGATTGAGCTTGATGCTGCTGCTGTAGTGACCCTGCTATCATCTGGCCATCGGGGCTCTTGGAAGGTTCGTCACACTCTTATGCGTATCCGACACATTCTCAGAGATATTCAGTTCAGAGTCGCTCATATTTTCCGGGAGGGCAACAGGCCGGCCGACTATCTTTCTGAGCTTGGCATGTCGTCCCTCGGCATTCAGACTTATACTTACGATACTGCTCCTCCGTTTCTCCTCTCCCTTATACGGATGGATCAGCTTGGTTATCCGTCATTCAGATTTAGATAGGATTTATTTTTAACCGATTGATTGGTTGTTTATGGGTCCGCACATTAGCCCACGGTTTTAGTGGTGCACCTTGTACTGATCTAGCGGGCCGTAGGCACTTTAGTTTTTAGGTCCCGGATTATGGCCCATTTTGGTCATAATTCGGTGTTGAGTTATTTGGTCTACGGGTCCGCATATTAGCCCACGATTTGTGGTGCACTTTGTATTTCTTTAGCGGGCCGTAGATTTCTCCGATGTTTGGACCCGAATTATGAGCCATTTTTGGTCATAATTCGGGGCTGATACTTTGTATTTATAGATTTTATTATCTACAGGTTGATGGGTCCCGCCTCAACCCCCCGTCCACTCTGGACGTTTTTTATTTAAAAAAAAAATGAAGAACACAATCACAAACATATATATCCTTCAAAATAATACGATTCTAGCCATCGATACGAACGAAGCAACCCAAATATACCAAGACTCAAACATCTCAAAGTATTTGAGTTCAAGCCAATTACCTTCAATCCGGCGAAAGAAACAAGAACAATGTTATAATCCTTGTTCCAAGTTTTCTTATATGTTAAACCAACTCAAAATCTGAGATTTAGGGGTTAAAAATCGAGTTTGGGTGTCTTGGGGTGTGTAGGAAGTGTTCGGAAGTGAAATTCCCGATTGTTGAACATATTTATATGTCTTGGCATGTTAATGTACGCTAACTTCAACCATAACGTACGCAACATGATCTCCGATTACAGATAGTATTGTTTTTGCCATTTTGGTCATAACTCACTCATCCGGACTCCGATTAACTCACCGTTTGAACAATTATAAAACTAACTCGATGATCTGACTATTATGTTCAAGAACTTTTTGAGTTTTCAAGAATCGGTGGCAATTTTTCAAAGGCGGACCTTGTGCATAATACTTTCCAGAAACTCTCCAAATCTTAATTCCTTTAACACTTCAACATATAATCATCTTAATCATGTCATATGCACCAAGAACTTATTCAAGAATATAAATTAATCCATAGCCACATTAAATTAACATTACTTTGTTCATAAACATTAAAACAACATAATTTAATATGTGTTCTAACATCTAAACCACCATCTTAACTCATAATCCAACAAATATCAACATATCATCATTTTTTTCAGCACGAACACCATGAAACACCAATAATATTAACAATACTTCCATAATACATCATTATACTAAGTAAACTACAACAACAACAACAACAACATGAACCTGGAAATGACGAGAGAGATTAACCAATATATCCCCTGAAGATAAACAACACAATTTAAAACCACAAGAACCATCAATAATCATTGTCCGAAGAGATAAGCATATCTGTCTCATACTCATACATATCAACTCGTATATATGATGATTATCAATTCAGGAACACCAATATTCAGTCCAAGACGAAATCCAAAATGAAGAGTAATTACCTCTTTGAAGAAATGGATTGAATCCCAAGGCTGAATTCGTTTCCAATCACTTCCAAGGTCAATATTGTTAAAGATGATCAACTCCACAAATACTCAAGTGTTTGGTACCTCAAAATCCTTTCCAACAACTCTCTCTATTGGATAAAATGAAAGAATTACCGGAATGAACAATAATTCCCAATTCCATACACATACACGCGCGCACACACACACACACACACACACACACACATATATATATATATATATATGTGTGTGTGTGTGTGTGTGTATGTGTTGCCCATTACTAGCGTACGCTAACGGGTACCTTAGCATGCGTTACCTACCATAACGTATTCTAAATGACTTTGATAGCGTACACTATCGTGTTTCCAGAGGCTACTACCTTACTTCGCACAAGGACTTATGTAAACAAATCTTATGCAATAGCGTACGTTAACTCTTTGTTGACTCGCTTGTATGCACTTGCTCCGCAGATTCCTAGGTCCCACCCATCGAAAGCAAACCATAAAACCGAGATTCCCTTTGACTGATCTGCCATTAGCGTGTGCTAACCTTAGACTTCAGCATGCGCCAAATGCCATTGACTCGAGTCATGGCCCACCTGTCGGCCATAGTCTGGATCCAGTCCGATATGATCTTATGTACGTTAACTATCATTCTTAACGTTCGCAAGCTTTTCACATTAGCGTATGCTAAGTCCTCACTTATGGGTACGTTAATTAGGCTATATTTAGCTAATTCCAATTCTTCCTATCCATCATCTCGATATACTGGGTACATATACGCGACATGATGAATATATATACTCGTTCCAATAATATTCTCATACGATACATCTGACGTCAAAAGTATGATAACTTGATACATGATATCCCAAAATGCAGTTGTCGACCAAGTACGACAATTATACCAATACAGTTGTCTTAGTCCTTCAATTATTATATCCATACTGTACAGATTCCACAATGTGCAATATAACTCGGATAAATTAATATTAAACAACCATTGTATAAATTCAGGATATTATATTCTACCACACCTAAAATAAGTTTTGTCCTTGAAACTTGCAATTATGTCATAAACAATAATTAAACCAAGATTTTCAAAATCATCACGAAGATAACAATCATCACCACAAGCGAATAACCAAAACAGTATACCTATAGGTGCGTGAAGTCGATGATCTCCCGTGATACTAGCATACATCTACATTTTCAAAGCCTCAACACAGATACAAACACAACGAACACAAGCCTCAACAAAATCCAACAATTTGCCAATACCGCAACTATGGCAATTAAAAAAAATATCTCAAGATTTTGGTAATTCCAAGAATAATTAACTCAAAAGTCAAGAAATCACTTTACCAAAAGCCACACTACTACAACACCGATTGAGCCACATAACACATGTCCAAGTTTCACAAAACCCATAATCTGTATTGAATCTACAAATTGGAGCATATTTCTCTTATCTGATCAACCAACCAATTATCCCTGGATAATCCACGCTACCATGATGAGTTCGAATCTCTTTTTATCGTACCATACTGATGTGTTATCCAACTTATGAGTCTTACTCATAACTTCATCATGATATGCAATATGCACTAAATTTGTACGTATACCAATTACATTTTCAAAACGACTTTGAAATCATATAATCTTGTCAATAAAAACCCATTTTCGAAAGTCCTTTCATGAATTTCAAAACTCAATATATATATATATATAAGACTATAAAAAATCAATTTCCGAAAATTTAAACCGGGCTCGCTTATGTCAAGTACTCAATGACAATTCTTTTCGAATACAAATAAAATTATGCAAATGATTGACTACGTCCATACTCCTGTATACCAATTCACCTCCTCACCAATTCTACTGACATTCGATCAAAAGATCACACAATAGAATCCCAAATTTTATTGTATAAACTTTGGTAAAAACGCCCTTTTCCACAGATTACTCGCTATATCGATCATTATTTCATTATGGATTACCTCAACTACCATGATAGAACATGTTTTAAGGACACAACTGTTTCTCAAAATAAGTTTAAGAAAAGATATTTTCCCAATAGCGAGCAAAATAGTTTATTCAAAATATATTGTTTTGAAAAGTATCATTTCTAGATGTTCAAAAACAGTATCGTGCATCCTAAAATGAATTAGCATGACTACCACTTCCTCTTAACATTCACAACATTTCTCCAAAATCCACAACTCCATTTTCTAAGTTTAGCCTACTCATTGATTTTCCATAATCATAGTTTCTCAAGATCATCGGTTTAAACTATTATATTCTGTTGGAATATCCTATTCCACATTATCATAAATTGATTTTGATGATGAGATAATGATAGGTTGATGATAAGTTATCGATCAAAGAAAGCAACAATAGAACGAAGCAAAACAACAAAGAGTCGAAGTCACACAACCTGAGAGTTAATGTGCGTAATGAAGAGGAGTTAATGTATGTAAAGGATGGACAGAAGCCACTGGACTAAAACCACGAGCAGATAACGTATGCTACAGGATGTCTATAACATATATAACGACGATAACATACGCTATGCATGAAGCATAATGCACACTAAAGAGAGGCAATGGGCTAACGGCTAGCTGAGGCTTTATGCCTATAAATACCAAGCCATTTGGTATCATTGCATACAACAACTCCAAGTAAAGTCTATACACTTCATATATTGTTATATTCATCTTTATTGTTGTAATTGTGCTAAATTAATAAGTGTTTGAGTGTTCATACACGAAAACATACATGAGAGGAAAGATAGTATTATAGATTGGTTCGGTGTTATTAGGATCATTGATCCGGTATTATTAGAATCATATCTAAACCCAAGAGAGGTTTGTCTAGTACCAATAGAAAGCTAGAGAGACTGCTTCCTTGTCCGATAGAAAAGGAAAACAGTTTATCTTGGACCGACATAATGACAAGAGTGTAACGGTTTATCTCAGACCGATAGAAGACGAGATTGTAATGGTTTACCTTGGATCGATAGAAGACAAGGCGGAAAAGGTTGATCTTGAGTCTATAGAAAAAGATACGGAGAGAGCACGTGGACACGTTTGGCCGAACCTCAATAAATCTTGTGTCGTGTATCTTCTGCAATTTAATTATGCTTCCGCAATGCAAAAGAGTTTGAAAACTCTACTCCGCGATATTATCCACCATTCTAAGTAGGGTGCCAATTTCCCAACAATTGGTATCCGAGCGGTCCATATAAGTCGGCTTAATATCCGAGGACAAAAAGATCCAATGGCGCTCCAATTTGCACCAGTCGAAGGTCTGGTCTTAAATCGACCTTCTTTCTTTGATGGATCGAACTTCATGACATGGAAGAAGAAAATGTCGATATTCATCCGAGCCTATGATATCGATCTATGGAAAGTCATATGTCTTCGTCCGAAAATTCCCATGAATTCAAACAGTACACCCAAAAGCTTTGAAGAGTATGATGATATGGATTGGAAAAACGACCAATATAATTGCAAAGCAAGCAATTATTTTATTGTGCTCTAAATCCGGAAGAACAGAACCGGATATCATCATGCGATAGTGACAAAGAGATTTGGAAAATGCTTGAGGTAACTCATGAAGGAACATCGCAAGTCAAGGAGACGAAGATAAATATGCTTCTCCACGACTACGAGCTATTTATGATGAAAAGTGACGAGTCCATAACGAACATGCTCGACCAATTTTCGGCCATCACAAATGGACTAGCTTGTTTTGGAAAACCATTATCAAGTAGTGAAAAAGTGAAGAAAATGTTACGATCACTACCTGTTGAATGGGACAGGACAGTTACGTCAATTAGGGAATCGAAAGATTTAAATAATCTTGATTTTAGTGCCCTCGTTGGTTCACTAATAAACTACGAGATAGTTCTTAAATCTCGGAATGCCAAGCCAAAACCGAAAGAAAGGTCAATAGCTTTGAAATCTAAGATGTCAAGAAAAGAAGAAATCCCAGTAGAAGAAGATGATGAAGAATCGGCATATTATGCCAAAAACATAAATAAGTTCCAAAACTTATTAAACCGGAGAATAAAAGACATCTCGAGTGAGTCAAATAAATTCGACAATAATTATCGAGACTGTGGAAAACTGGGCCACTATGCTAAAAATTGTCGAGGCTTGACTTCTAAGAAAGAAGTCTTAATAGCTACTTGGTGTGACGAAGAGGAAGATGATGAATATATTCAAAATAACATCGCACTCATGGCAAGAATTTCACTAGACAAAAGCGACGTCGAAAGCCAAGTAAGTATTTCCTCTCAAGACGAACTATTTGAAGCATTTGAACTTTTGCATGTGTATTTTCAAAATCCTTTAGTTGATAACAAATCCCTCAAAGCGAAAAATAAATTATTGAAAATCTAAATTTCCAAAATTAATAAAAAAAGGGAAATTTATTGAAACCGATCGTTCTGAATGTATTATAAATGAAAAGAGATTAAAGAATGATTTGTTAGAAGTTCAGAACGAACTTAAAGAGCTAACAAATAAATTTTTTGTGGAAGCGACAAATTTGAACAATTACTTTCCATTCAAAAAATTTCATTGAATAAACAGGGTTTAGGATTCAAACCGTGCGACCGAATCCTTAAATTTTAAAATAACCCGATGTGATAAATGTTTAACAATTGGCCATCATATTTCGATTGGTCAAATCCCAAGACGGACAATCAAAATTAAAAAGCTTTGGATTCCTAAAGGAACCACAACACCAAATATCGTCTATATCAAATAAAAAACCAACTCTCGGTTGGATTCTCAAAAATAAAATTGATATTTTCAAAATTGATATTTAACTCACGGGGAGTTATAATTATTTCTACAATGAGGAGATCTATTTTTCAGGGGGAGTTTTACCCATTGTCATATTTAATGTATCAATTTTTTATTTATTTATTATGCACTTTTTGATTATGACAAAAAGGGGGAAAATGTCGAGAAAAATGATGGGAGAAGGAGAATACGAGTCATGGGAGAATGACGAGAAGAAAAAAAACAATATCCCGATCATGAAAGGGGGAGAAAAAATGAAGGAGAAGAAAATCGAGAAAACGAAGAAGAAAGTTGAAAAAGAAAATAATATGAAGAAGTTGAAAAGAAGAAAAGAAAAGATGGGAGATGAAAACTAACGAAACGGACAAAGCCGAAAACTTTGATCTGTAATTGTTTTGATTTTGCAGGTATAAAATCCAATTAAAATTAAAACAATTACAGATCAAAGTTTTCAGCTTTGTCCGTTTTGTTCGTTTTCATCTCCCATCGTTTCTTTTCTTCTCTTCAATTTCTTCATAGTATTTTCTTTTTCAACTTTCTTCTTCGTTTTCTCGATTTTCTTCTCCTTCGCCTTTTCTCCCCCTTTCATGATCGGAATATTGTTTTTATTCTTCTTGTTATTGTAACACCCCGATATGTTCGAGATAATTACAGCGCCGTAAATCCTTTGTATAAGAATTTACAAGGCTAATTTGCGAAATACGGAAATAATACTGAAGTGTCATTAATAAAAGGAAATTCAAACCCGTTCGACAAATCAAATAAGTCCATTATTACAAAATGTCCCCAAAACATCAACAACATAAACGTACTCGAGTACTGAAAATAACCGGAAAACAAGACAACATGATCCATATCACTGAGCCACTTCATCGTCGTATCGGTACTTTGGTGATATCCCACACCGACTAGCAGAGAGCGGGCGAAGTGCCTTATTTGAACGTGCCGTGACACCTAATAGCATGAGGCATTTTGGGAGCCCAGTGGCTTCGGGGTGATGAGAACTCCGAAGTTAAGTGTGTTGGCGCGAGGAGCAACCGTAGGATGGGTGACCTCCTGGGAAGCTTCTCGCTAGGTTCCCAGAAACAAAACCTTGAGGGCCGGCTCAGAGGAGAGCGCCCAGAGCGGACAATATCATGCTACAACGGAGGGGTCCCGGGATGTGACAATTTGGTATCGGAGCCACTCTGCCGTGTCGTGCGAGTGTGCCGACGAGGACGTCGGGTCCTTTGAGGAGGGGCGGATTGTGATATCCCACACCGACTAGCAGAGAGCGGGAGAAGTGCCTTATTTGAGCGTGCTGTGACACCTAATAGCATGAGGCCTTTTGGAAGCCCAGTGGCTTCGGGGTGATGAGAACTCCGAAGTTAAGCGTGCTGGCGCGAGGAGCAACCTTAGGATGGGTGACCTCCTGGGAAGCTGCTCGCTGGGTTCCCAGAAACAAAACCGTGAGGGCCAGCTCAGAGGAGAGTGCCCAAAGCGGACAATATCATGCTACGGTGGAGGGGTCCCGAGATGTGATAGTTTGGTATCGGAGCCACTCTGCCGTGTCGTACGAGTGTGCCGACGAGGGTGTCGGGTTCTTTGAGGAGGGGCGGATTGGTGATATCCCACACCGTCTAGCAGATAGCGGGCCAAGTGCCTTATTTGAGCCTGCCGTGACACCTAATAGCATGAGGCCTTTTGCGAGCCCAGTGGCTTCAGGGTGATGAGAACTCCGAAGTTAAGTGTGCTGGCGCGAGGAGCAACCATAGGATGGGTGACCTCCTGGGAAGCTGCTCGCTGGGTTCCCAGAAACTCTCCAAGAGCGGACAATATCATGCTACGGCGGAGGGGTCCCGGGATGTGACACAATTCCTTAACTACCATCCTTGAACAAACACCTTGAAAGGTATCTTTGAATCATAAATTAATAAACACCAACCACATCAAGAATGTTGGCCACTAAGTATACAAAATACACCTTGGAAAAGTGTTAGTACAACAAGCTGTACGATTTTAAATATGAGTGCGTAGTGGAAGTTCGTTTAAGTGAGTTACTGTACAGCAACTAGGCTTTCTCCTGTTAGCTTGGTGCGTACAGGGTTTTGCAATGTATACTTATATATAATCACAATTATGAAAACAATAAAGACAGAAGGTAAATAACATGCAATATAAAGTGGTTCGAGGTAAACCCCTCTACGTCCACTGGTCATCCACACAGGAGTAAAATATTTATTAAAATCACTATGTACACAACTATGTGACATTAATCAAACCTATCGTTGTATCGCTCACACATATTGATACAAAGACTTTAGCTTTCAACCGTTCACAGAGATTAGCTGTAGGCTTCTTTGACTTTGCTTCTTCTCACATAGATTGAAGCTTTGTCCTATTCGTCCCACACAGGTCAGAATATCTTTTCCTTAGTCCACACAGGGCTAAGTTTACTCAAAGGTATTCAATGGTGAAATCACTGGTTTGAACAACAACTTGATCACTTGATGCTCTTAGGCTGATGATGTGCTGTCCACGTTGATTGAATATATTTCTCCTCTCGGATATTGATATATGCTCGAGGAAATATATTTGCTCTTGTAAGCTTGATTGACAGAATAATCTCTTGATATGGTTATTCAGTTCTGTAACACCCCCGATATATTCAGGAATATTACAGCGCCGTAAATCCTTTACATAAGGATTTACAAGGCTGAAGAATTGAACAGACATTAAAAGGTACTAACGAATGGAAATAACGGAATTAAGATACAACAATTGTGACCAAATACTGAAAGTACAGTTGTTCAACAGGAACTTAATAATACATCGCAAAATTCAAATTCAACATAAATGACTTCGTACTCGAGTACTTATTGAAATAACCAATAAACAACACACAAATGAACCCGGCCAAAACATCACTCTGCACCCTCGTCGTCATGCAGCTCTAGTGGTTGTTTTCCTGCTCTCCTGGATCCTGAACATAAACAAAATATTCACCCCCGAAGGGGTTAGCACAATGATGCTAGTACAAGTACCACAACATATTATTCATATCTCACGAAGAATAATAACGTAAACGACAAAAATACCAACGAGTCTTCTCCTACGAGAAACTCAAAAATGACATACACAACTGATAATCACAACATGATATCATAACATACACATGGTAATTCCGTCGATCCAGCGTTCACTGCCTAGAACCCACGATGATCCCGTCAGACCAACCCGTGGTGGAAAAACCCGTCCGATGATCCAGCGCACGCTAGCATAGATCCCCCGATGATCCCGTCGGACCAATGCGAGGTGGACATACAATAACGACATACATGCACGACAATATGTATAACAACAATACATAAAACAAATAAGGTACTTGCCTCGATTCGAAGACAAAAACAATACTTCCACGAAAACGAACACTCGAAGGTCGTCCTCCTCAATCAATCACGTAACGATATCAAACCTTAACAAAAGAAATGATATAGGATTTATCTCACGTCGTACGACTGTTTAACAATTCGATTTACGGCCAAAAGTTCATAAAATGTAATCTGCCTGAACTGCTTAGCGCACGTTAAGTACTCTGTGTAGCGTGCGTTAAGTCTGCTCGATAGCGCACGCAAACAACAAAGCCTAGCGTACGCTAACTATGCATGGTCAGTACTTCACTGATCAGTCGACTGACTCGTCTGATGGTCTAGCGTACGTTACGTACCAAACATAGTGTACGCTAACTCGTGCTCGATAGTGCACGTTAATCTTCATAGCATAGCGTGCGGTATCTGTGCATGGCAGTTTACTGCTGGGCAGTAAACTGTTCTCATCATGATCAAAACAATGAAATCTTCCGTGATAATTCATGTTACCTCCATGAATATCATGTTCATACGATTATGAATGATTTTACGGATAACAACAACTTCGGATTCAAGGATATGCATACCATTATAAAACCATATTCCATTTCGACTACAAATCTTCATACGACAATTCGAAAGGCTTAACGGTTGATATCAACACCTTTATATCGATCAATATTATCATGCTGAAGTTGTTTAACATTCCATCTATACTAGATAAATCCTTCCATGATCAATCCTTTAGATTTATCTAACAATAATGATGTTAAAGTCAAGTCCATGATTGCTATGAAGTCATTTACTAGATTCGGATTACCAATGATAGAAGCTTCATTTACTTGTTCAATGTAATAAGATTCGAATCATGATGATCATAATCAAGGTACTTAAGGCTTATTCATCTCAATATTCCAAACATGATGTACTTTGGATAAATCACTTATGAAAATCAATATCTTTTTAATATGATCATCCAATTCTTTAGAATCCAACTCTAAGTGTGGAGATAGGTTGAACATACCTTAATATGACGAAAATCACTGAACCGTAAGGTAGAATCCGATTCCGGTTGGTTGCATGCCACTCCAAGGTGCTATTCTACTTCGATGATTACTCCCAAGTGATAACCAATATACAAAGACTAACAAGATGTGTTCTAAATGTGTAGAAGGATTAATACAGCTCTCTGGCCTCTCAAGGATGAAGAATGGACGGATGAAATGTAAGCCAAAACGGGTTGTTGTCCCATTTATAATATTCTGCATTTTCACAAGTTAGCGCACGCTACTAAGCTTCCTTAGCGTGCGCTAATAAGAGTTGACTTCAGAACTGTCCAGGTTCATCCGCGAGAATCTTATCCGGACCCATGTCCCGGCTGGCGCATGTGCTAGCCGTCCCGCTCAATAATTGAGTTCTTAGCGCACGCAACTCCTACATGCATAGCGTGCGCTAGTAGTAGCCCGATAGCGCGCGTTAAGCTACATTCTTAGCGTGTGCTATCACGAGTTTGCATGAGAAATTTTGCATGTTTCTATACTTATGTACAATGATATCAATGCAAGAAATATCATACTCCAATAATCAAAACCACAAATCCGAATAATACAGGGTTTGAATACAGATGAAATACACCGTAATAAATCCGGATATTACATACTCTCCTACTAAAAAGGAGTTTCGTCCCGAAACTCAAGATGAAAATAACTCTGGATATCTAGACTTCATATCAGCTTCCGTTTCCCAGGTGGCTTCTTCCATTCCGTGACGTGACCATTGAACTTTGACCAAAACTATTGGTTTGTTCCTCAGCTGCTTAACTCAACTCTCGAGTATCTTGACCGGTCTTTCCTCAAACGTCCCATCCTGCGCGACTTCGATATCGCCGAAATCAATGATATGACTGGGATCTGGTATATACCTCCGTAACTGGGATACGTGGAACACATTATGAACATGGCACAATGACGGCGGCAATGCCAATCTGTATGCCAACTCCCCAACTCTCTCGAGGATCTCAAATGGTCCGATATATCTCGGACTCAGCTTTCCTTTCCTTCCGAAACGAAAGATTCCCCGAGTAGGAGAAACCTTCAAAAGTACGTGATCTCCAGTACTGAACTCCAATGGGCGACGGCGTACGTCTGCGTAAGATTTCTGGCGACTCTGGGCGGTCAACAGCCTTTCACGAATCAAGGTTATCTTCCCTCGAGTCTGCACGATCAACTCTGGTTCTGTTCCGATCAAGTCTGATGAATTGTCCCAACATAGGGGCGATCTGCATCTCCTCCCGTATAATGCCTCAAACGGTGCCATCTTAATGGAAGCATGCCAACTATTGTTGTAGGTAAATTCAATCAATGGTAGATGAACTTCCCAATCGTTTGACCAATCTAAGGCACATGCCCTTAGCATGTCTTCCACCATTTGTATAGTCCTCTCGGATTGTCCGTCAGTCTGCGGGTGGTAAGCTATGCTGAAGTTCAATTCGGTCCCCAAGGCCTTATGAACTGCTTTCCAGAAGTGAGACACAAAACGACCGTCTCGATCAGAAACAATGGTCTTCGGCGTACCATGCAATCGAACTATCTCCGAAATAAATACCCGTGCTAACCTTTATGGTCCCCATGTATCCTTAATGCCTAGGAAATGAGCGGATTTGGTTAAACGATCAACTATCACCCAAATCATGTTCATTCCTGTCCTGGTTCTCGGCATATTAGTGATAAAGTCCATCGATATGTCCTCCCACTTCCATTCCGGAATCTGGAGTGGCTTCAACATTCCGGCAGGCCATTGATGCTCGATCTTAACCTGCTGACAAGTCAAGCATTTCGAAACATAGTCCTCTACATCTTTCTTCATGTTGCCCCACCAGAAATTTTGCTTCAAGTCCTTATACATTTTACTGGTGCCCGGGTGGATAGAATAGGGCGAACTGTGAGCTTCCTTCATAATCGTCTATTTCAGAACATCATCATCGGGAACGCAGAGTCGGTTCTGAAATCTCAAAACTCCATCATCATGAATTATGAATCCGGGGGCCTTTCCTTTGATCACTTCATCACGTAACTGAATCATCAGAGGATCATCTGCCTGTCTAGATTTGATTCCTTTGGTTAATGATGAAGTTATCTGCATCACACACAATTGTCCTTGGACTCTTTGTAACCACACTTCAATTCCTTCACGAGTCATCTCTCATTGCAGGCTAAGTTGGGAGGTCAGCATCTCCAGCATCTGAATAGAAACAGGCTTGCGGCTAAGTGCATCGGCCACTACATTTGCTTTGCCTGGATGATACAAAATCTCCAAGTCATAGTCCTTGATCAGCTCTAACCATCTTCTTTGCCGCATGTTCAACTCTTTCTGACTGAATATGTACTTGAGACTCTTATGATCCGTAAAGATCTGACAGTGAGTCCCGTACAGATAATGTCTCCAGATCTTCAAAGCAAAAACTACTGCTGCTAGCTCCAAATCATGTGTTGGGTAATTCACTTCATAAGGTTTCAGCTGTCGTGATGCATAAGCGATCACCTTATCATTCTGCATCAATACGCACCCAAGTCCTTGCTTCGAAGCATCACTGTAAACTATAAATCCTCCAGTTCCCTGTGGAAGTGATAGAATCGGTGCCGTCGTCAATCTCTTCTTCAATTCATCAAAGCTAATCTGACACAACTCATTCCACTCAAACTTTTGAGTTTTCTGCAGGAGTCGAGTAAGTGGGCGGGAGATTTTAGAAAATCCTTCCACGAATCGACGATAATATCCAGCAAGTCCTAAGAAGCTTCAGACTTCTTTCACGTTCTTTGGAGGATTCCAGTCCATAATTGCTTCGATCTTCTGAGGATCTACTCGGACTCCTTCAGCTGACACCACATGGCCGAGGAACTTTACTTCTTTTAGCCAGAATTCACACTTAGAAAGTTTGGCGTACAATTGCTCGTTTCTCAAAAGTTCCAATACAATCCGCAAATGTTGCGCATGTTCTTCCGGGCTCTTAGAATACACCAGAATGTCATTAATGAACACGACCACAAATTTATCCAAAAATTCAATGAACACTCTGTTCATCAATTGCCTAAATACAGCAGGTGCATTAGTGAGACCAAACGGCATCACTACAAACTCATAATGTCCGTAGCGAGTTCTGAATGCTGATTTCAGAACATCAGATTCTTTAATCCTCAGCTGATGATACCCTGATCTCAGATCGATTTTAGAAAATACTGTTGCCCCTTGTAACTGGTCAAACAGATCATCAATCCGTGGCAACGGATACTTGTCCTTAATCGTCATCTTGTTCAGCTCTCGATAGTCAATACACAGTCGGAGCGATCCATCCTTCTTTCTTACAAAAAGAACTGGCGCTCCCTAGGGTGAAACACTTGGCTGAATATAGCCCTTGTCCAGTAACTCCTCCAGCGGCTTCTTCAGTTCGAACATCTCAGTAGGTGCCATACGATACGGCGCCTTAGAAATTGGTGTAGCTCCGGGTTCCAGCTCAATGGTAAATTCTACATCCCTTCGTGGAGGTAGTCCAGGTAACTCGTCAGGAAATACATCTGGAAATTCGTTCACAACAGGAATGGATGAAAGTTCCACAATTTTGTCTTCTTTCTTCATTGCATAACACCAGTACCCGATACAGCATTGTTTCAACAATCTGACAGCTTTGATCGCTTTGATCAATTTTCCTGAGCTGCCCGGTTTCCATCCCTCAAACAGAATTTCGGAACCGTCGTCAGCGATCAGCGAGATATTCCTCCTTCGGTAGTTTACAATTGCTCCATATCGATTAAGCCAATCGTCTCCGAGTATCAGGTCATCTCCTTGCATTTCTATCACGATCAGATTTGAGAGCCACTCTCTGCCTCCAAATGATACAGGGAAATTTCTAGTTTCTAAGTTTCCGACAATCCTCTCTCCACTCGGTAAACCAACAACATAAGGTTCACAAGTATGAAAACCGGAAATATTCAAACGATTTACACAAGACAAGGATATAAAAGAATGTGTAGCTCCTGTATCGAATAAAACACTAACTGGCTGGGAAAGGATCTGGACAGTACCTGATGCGACAGCAGCATCCTGATCGTCTGTCCTTCTCATCTCGTACAGATGTGGGGGAGCAGATCCAGCACTCGATGTCCCCTTTCGGTCCCATTGTCCTCTGCCTCGTCCGCGGCCAAAATTCTGAGGCATCTGAACACTTTGCTGCGTTTGTTGGATACTGGCTTCCTTCTGGACTGGATGTGGTGTACGGGCTCTAAAAGACTTTGCAGCCTCTTCACAAAACACTGCCCGATGTCCCTCTCGTCCACAATCAAAACAAGTCACGGCAGGAAGGGGGCAATTCCGTCGATAGTGCCCCGTCTGCCTCGCAGCTTAAAGCATTTCTGATAACATCGAATAGTTGATGTCGCTCCAAATTCTTTCCGCTCCTAATCGGGTGCGGAGGTTTCTTGAAAGAGTGAAAGGATGACTGGGCCTTACGGGCCCATTGCTTTTGTGCTCGTAAAAGTACCAGAGACTTTCTGTTTCTTGGATTCCGAAAATTTCTCCATAGCTGCTTCCTTGATCTCATACGCCAACGCCTTATCCTGGTATTGACGGAGTGTGGTACATTCAAATCCGGACATGTACCTCTGGATTTCTGGTTTCATCCTCATATCGAAATGGATCATCATTTCTGCATCTGTTCTGACCAGATGTCGAACAAATGCCAGCTGCTGGTTAAACGTCTTAATTGCCTGGGATACTGGCACATCAGAAGGCTGAGCGGAGAAAAACTCCCGAATTTTGGCTTCCCTCACAGGACGAGGGCAATACTGAGCTTCCATCATCAATCTAAACTCTATCCAATCGGCATCATGGTCTACAGGACGGATGGCTTCCCACCATTCGGATGCTTCCCCTATCAGAAAATATTGAGCGATAGAGGCTCTCCGGTTGTCTGGGCAGTTAATTCCGGCAAAGATTTTCTCCAGGTCCTTCAACCAATGGTCCCAGGTGGGAGTCTCAGAAATACCGTCGAATTTGGGTGGTTGCATCTTCGCCACCTCTTGCAGCCACCGGTCACCTTGATTTCCCATGTCTGGGATCCCTTGCTGTCTCTCTCCCTGCTGTAGTCCCACCGCCACTTGCATTCGGTCAACGACTTGGGCGAACTAAGTCATCTGGTTCACCACTTGACGAAGGATCTCTGGTACAGCAGGATCTGGTTCGTTATTAATAGATTGCTGCGGCTCGCCTGAGCTATGACTGGCCTGGTTAGAAGGCGACGCTTCCCTTTCAGCATTTCTTCATCCGCGTCCACGACCGCGACCACGTCCACATCTGCCTCTCAACATACTGTAAGCAAAAATACTCAATATACAGGAAACAACATCATTCTAATATTCGAGTATAAATAGACACAACATGTAAAGAATGAGATAGAGTTTAGGAACTTACAACCACCGTTCGCATGAAGACGTAGGCAGTGCAGTGATGTCATTCACGGCCAGTTACCTCAAAAGACATAAATGACCCCTATTTTAACCCAACAGCCAAGATATCCATAATCTTAGCTCCGATACCATATTCTGTAACACCCGCGATATATTCAGGAATATTACAGCGCCATAAATCGTTTACATAAGGATTTACAAGGCTGAAGAATTGAACAGACATTAAAAGGTACTAACGAATGGAAATAACGGAATTAAGATACAACAGTTGTGACCAAATACTGAAAGTACAGTTGTTCAACAGGAACTTAATAATACATCGCCAAATTCAAATTCAACATAAATGACTTCGTACTCGAGTACTTATTGAAATAACCAATAAACAACAGACAAATGAACCCGGCCAAAACATCCCTCTGCACCCTCGTCGTCATGCAGCTCCAGTGGTTGTTTTCCTGCTCTCCTGGATCCTGAACATAAACAAAATGTTCACCCCCGAAGGGGTTAGCACAACAATGCTAGTACAAGTACCACAACATATTATTCATATCTCACGAAGAACAATAACGTAAACGACAAAAATACCAACGAGTCTTCTCCTACGAGAAACTCAAAAATGACATACACAACTGATAATCACAACATGATATCATAACATACACATGGTAATTCCGTCGATCCAGCGTTCACTGCCTAGAACCCACGATGATCCCGTCAGACCAACCCGTGGTGGAAAACCCATCCGATGATCCAGCGCACGCTAGCATAGATCCCCCGATGATCCCGTCGGACCAACACGAGGTGGACATACAATAACGACATACATGCACGACAATATGTATAACAACAATACATAAAACAAATAAGGTACTTGCCTCGATTCGAGGACAAGAACAATACTTCCACGAAAACGAACACTCGAAGGTCGTCCTCCTCAATCAATCACGTAACGATATCAAACCTTAACAAAAGAAATGATATAGGATTTATCTCACGTCGTACGACTGTTTAACAATTCGATTTACGGCCAAAAGTTCATAAAATGTAATGCTGAATCGCTTAGCGCACGTTAAGTACTGTAGCGTAGCGTCGTTAAGTCGCTTTCGATAGCGCACGCAAACAACAAAGCCTAGCGTACGCTAACTATGCATGGTCAGTACTTCACTGATCAGTCGACTGAATCATATGATGGTCTAGCGTACGTTACGTACCAAACGTAGCGTACGCTAACTCGTGCTCGATAGCGCACGTTAATCTTCATAGCATAGCGTGCGCTATCTATGCATGGCAGTTTACTGTTGGGCAGTAAACTGTTCTCATCATGATCAAAACAATGAAATCTTCCGTGATAATTCATGTTACCTCCATGAATATCATGTTCATACGATTATGAATGATTTTACGGATAACAACAACTTCGGATTCAAGGATATGCATACCATTATAAAACCATATTCCATTTCGACTACAAATCTTCATACGACAATTCGAAAGGCTTAACGGTTGATATCAACACCTTTATATCAATCAATATTATCATGTTGAAGTTGTTTAACATTCCATCTATACTAGATAAATCCTTCCATGATCAATCCTTTAGATTTATCTAACAATAATGATGTTAAAGTCAAGTCCATGATTGCTATGAAGTCATCTACTAGATTCGGATTACCAATGATAGAAGCTTCCTTTACTTGTTCAATGTAATAAGATTCGAATCATGATGATCATAATCAAGGTACTTAAGGCTTATTCATCTCAATATTCCAAACATGATGTACTTTGGATAAATCACTTATGAAAATCAATATCTTGTTAATATGATCATCCAATTCTTTAGAATCCAACTCTAAGTCTGGAGATAGGTTGAACATACCTTAATATGACGAAAATCACTGAACCGTAAGGTAGAATCCGACTCCGGTTGGTTGCATGCCACTCCAAGGTGCTATTCTACTTCGATGATTACTCCCAAGTGATAACCAATATACAAAGACTAACAAGATGTGTTCTAAGTGTGTAGAAGGATTAATACAGCTCTCTGGCCTCTCAAGGATGAAGAATAGACGGATGAAATGTAAGCCAAAACGCGTTGTTGTCCCATTTATAATATTATGCATTTTAACAAGTTAGCGCATGCTACTAAGCTTCCTTAGCGTGCGCTAATAAGAGTTGACTTCAGAACTATCCAGGTTCATCCGCGGGAATCTTATCCGGACCCATGTCCCGGCTGGCGCATGTGCTAGCCGTCCCGCTCAATAATTGAGTTCTTAGCGCACGCAACTCCTACATGCATAGCATGCGCTAGTAGTAGCCCGATAGCGCGCGTTAAGCTACATTCTTAGCGTGCGCTATCACGAGTTTGCATGAGAAATTTTGCATGTTTCTATACTTATGTACAATGATATCAATGCAAGGAATATCATACTCCAATAATCAAAACCACAAATCCGAATAATACAGGGTTTGAATACAGATGAAATACACCGTAATAAATCTGGATATTACAAGTTCAGTCGTTGGTCCAGTCGTCTTTTTCTGAGTGTTGCAATGTCCTCTTGCATGGGCTATTCATAACTTTGGAATAGATCCATTATAAATTTGTCCATTGGCTGGTTGATATTTAAATATAAACTGACAAGGATCTTCAGACAAGGAGCAAAATCCGGATCAAGCATCTTGAAAGTCAATCAACCAATCAGTATTTAAATACTTATTTCAACATGATGTTTTGACTTTTTGTGAATAAAGCATATTCCATCACAACGGTCTTCAGTCCTGTTGGATAAGTGTTTATTTACCCAACACTTTCAGCCTTTATGCTGTATCCAACATGTTATATCTTATTGTTGTAGCAGTAGAGTAGACTATCTTCAATTCTGTATGGAAGGGGCTGTATGGAGATTTCGGACAGCTTCCACACTTAGCGGCATTTCAAATCCTTTGCTGTATGATGGCTAATCTTGTTGTATGTTGGCAATTATCAAAACAAGATACAGGATTGTTAATCCCAATAATTTCCCCCTTTTTGATAATGCCAAAACCTCTTTAAACTTCTTGATCCAGAGAGGCTGACTTCTTGGCCTTCTGTCGAATGATCTGATCTTCAGCACTTAGTCTAAAAAAATGTGAACTGCTCGCAGGCAAGTTCTAGGAATTCGTAAACATCTAGCAATGATGTGTATTACAACTTCAAACTTATGATTGGCGCGCAGGCACAATCTTACAGTGTGATCTAGGTTGAATACAACTCAACTTATGAACTGTTCGCAGACAAGTTCTTACAGCTTAAGAAGTTTTATACTTGTTGTTTGCAGCAGATAAATTGAATTCGTAATCAAACAGTAAGCGTAGATTACGATCTGTAATATTTCAAGAGAAATTTAATTTTATTGATAAAGATCAAAAGATTACAATGCTTGAAATAAAAGTACAAATTGCATACTGCAAGACTAGAACAATTACAATGATAAAGGAGCATACGGGCTTATTCCTGTAATGAGCATGCCTCCAAGGCCTCCTGTCAGAATCATTATTGATTCCTCTCCACCAATTCTCCATCAGGTTGAGTGAGCTGATCACTTTTCTGGTGCCTTGATTTCATTTGAATTTGCATGGGGAGCAATTCTTTTTCTAACATCCTCATAAATTCATCTGCAGCCTCTGCTAGAGTCTTAAATTTGTTGAACATAGTG
Source organism: Orobanche coerulescens (assembly GCA_033398695.1). Lineage (NCBI taxonomy): Eukaryota > Viridiplantae > Streptophyta > Magnoliopsida > Lamiales > Orobanchaceae > Orobanche > Orobanche coerulescens. The sequence goes on along the minus strand of CM065815.1, from coordinate 114,005,035 downwards.
GATTCCCTAATGAGTTTGACAAAATATCTCATCAGTTCATTTCTCGTCCAATTCTTCACTTCATCTATTGGAGGCTGACGATTGGCAGGCAGACAAATCTCCGGTTATCTTTGAACATTATTCTTCCAGGGTATATTGGGATCATTGAACGATGGACAAGAACCAATTACCCTGTATCCTTTTGCAGCAGGCGAGGCCAAACAGCCTATTTCAGCCGTAATGCTTTCCTCTTGAGCAGCGTCGAACTCTTTCTCTCTCTCAATCCTTCATTGCCGACCAACCTCTCAGTTTTCTTCCCCCTTTTTGCAATCATCAAGATATGCGACCGTAGCATCAATGCGTTCGAGGATCTTCATAGCATTATCCTGTTTGGTCTCAATATACGTGATTTTGTCAAAGAGGGAACTGCGTACCAAGGACATGTCATCGATTTTCTTGTCATGTCCTGACAATCTGGATTCAGTCTCTTGGAGGGCAGCAACAGTCTTGGATTTGGATATACGGAGATTTTCCTGCTCTTGTTTGAGAATCTGTTCTTGGCGCTATGTTTAAGAATCTGTTCTTGGCGCTGTTGAAGTTGAGCAAGTGCTTGTCGTAATGTACTAGGCACTATGCAAAATGCCTCTTCAACTTTTGTGATTTCTCTCTTTAATCCAGTCATCTCATCAACCGCAGTCTCTCGGATACAATCGAGCTATTTGCCAATATCATACATTGCCTTCACGGCATCCTGCATGAACACTGTTTGGCGACCGATTGCTTGAAGTTGCTCTATCCGGGCCTCAGTTTGCGGAGAGACGGGGTGCGCTAATTTCTCATCCTCTGTTCCGTTGAGTTGACGCATGACCACATGATGATGAAGGAGTTGTGGTCTACCGTCAGGTACGAATCCGATATTGGACTCGGACTGGAGCTCATAGATATTAGAGATGCAGGCGCATCTTGCACGGGATCGGTAGATGGTTGTGCAGCATTGTGAGTCTCGGGGACTGGTAGCTGATTCCTCCTGTTCCTATTGATTTTTTGTAGTCATGCGTACAGGCGGGACTGATTCCTCCTGTTGACTCTCAGCTTCCGCCTGCTCTGGTAGAGGGACAGATTCCTCCCATAGGATGGCGCGGGATTCTTCTTCTTCGGTTTGGGCTGCCTGTTTCGAAGCTTCAGGTTGGACGGGAGGGACTGAATCCTCATGTAAGTTGTCCTTCGCATCTTCTTGTTGATGGGGAGGGGACTGATGTCTGTCCGAGGTCTCCTGACCCTGATATTCTTGCATTCTGGAGATTTCACTTTCGCGAGCCTTTTTACAACTCATTCTCAGACCAGCCTGTAGGGCGTCATCATCGACATCTGAGTCGGGATAAGATTTGGGGCTATTAGGAACTGTGTCACCGGATTGGGACTTTTCCATCAATCGAGCTTTTTCTATTGCCAGATAGTAATTTGTGATCAGCTCTCAGCAAAAGTCGTTATCCCATTGAATCAAGACTTGAATATCTTGAGTATCCGTAGCCTCCAGAGCAAAAGTTTCTTCTTCCTTCCACTCCTCCCAATTTTACAGGACGTCGTATGGGGCCACCTTATAGTTCTTCCAAGCAATAAAGTGCTCAAAGGCTTGTTTGATGTGTACCTGGAGAAGAGTTTCGTTAATGACAGTAGTGGGGGAGGGACTCCGTACAGTAATGGGTTCTACTGTAGGAATGGGATCCACAACAGGTGTGGCAGCCTATTTTGGAGAGGGATCCTGCACAGGGGTTGGTAACCTGCTGGGAGAGGGATCCTGTATGGGTGTGGGTTCCCTTACAGGCGAGGCAGCTCTCGGCTCTAAACGGGCAGCCGATTCGCCAGTTCCTTACTATTTGGCAAATAATTGGTCATCCATCATAGTCGCCATTTGCTCGGGATCTGCAGATTTTGCAGCAATTATTTCTTATGGGGGGGTTACACCCTCGGGGTGTTATACAGCGGGTTGTACCATAGTTGGGACATCTACAGAGATCGTTGTAATCTATGTAGCCTTTGCTTTACAAGCTCTCTTCAGCTTCTTTTTTGGCTTCTCAACAGCAAGCGGTGATTTGCTGTGAGATGTACTCTTTTTTCTCTTCTTCGATTTCTCTTCACTCACGGACTTGAGAGTGACATCCCTTGGATTATCAGAGATGCGCAAACATCTAGCAAAGGGTCTTGTTGAAACTACTCCGTCTCTGTTTTAGGCAGATGTCTTTCTTCCGCTAATGTACTTCCCAAGTCCAATCTTCTTACCTCCTTTGGATTGTGGCACATCGCACTTGGTGAAAATGTTGTTGAGTATAAGCCAAAAGACTTCTTCTGAGTACCAGGCTTGGAGGCCTCTTCCTGTAGCTTCTTCAGAACAATCTGGCACCAGTTTACTCGTTCGCCAGACATGATTGCGACCATCATTATGAAATGCAGGTTTTGTGCACATTTCAAATGCGCCACTTCTGTTCTCAACAACACGACAACAGAAATTGTGTAAATACACAAAAGGCAGACAACATCTTTTCTTGTGGCAGGATGGATGGACGTTCTTATCCAAAGCATTGCCATTGAATAATCCTCAGTAAGCAGTGAGGAGTTCTTGTGACCCAAAGGTCTCAAGCTCTTCCATCGTCAGGCCATCAGACGACAGCCTATAAATGTTTTCTAGAAGCTCCCGATCGATGCAGATCTCAACTCCGCGGACGGTAGCACAAATGTCGGACACATCTCCTCCTCTTTTCAGAGAGAAGAATCTAACAGAGGCGTCGAGATAGAATTCCTCGACAATACGCTCATCATAGACCTCAAGATGAAGACTTCCAAGGCGGTAGAGGCATTGTTGCCGGATTCTGGAAACAATCAGTTCCATCGCGTCGACATCCTCAGATTCAATGTTCAAGGACGACGGATCTGGCAAAGAATCGCCCGTCGATAATGTAGTCTTTCTTCTTGAGGAATAGAGAAGATGTCTGAGAAGATGCCATTGATACTGAATAAAAGTAAGTGAAGTAGCAAAGAAAAGGCATAAATGCACTAAGCAATATAAGCTATTTGCTCTGAAACTCGTTTAATATGCAGAAAGCGTAAATAGTCGAAGGGAGCAAGAAAAAGTCCTTTTATAGTGTGCAGAGAGAATTAGGGTTACAAACAGTGAACGGTCAGATTTAAGGTATGGGAACCGTCTTTGAAAATAACGAACAGGATGAACTGCGATTAACTTATATATCTTATCCATCCGTTTTTCAAAATGACAACCAGTCCCACTTCGGTCAGTTCGTACTCCCTTATTGCACGAAACGACAATTTTGAAATTATTAACATCGCAATATTTTAGAAAATGAAGTCCAGATGTCGTGTAGAGAATTAAATGATAAAACGTTTGAATTTTGAATCAGGGCACGTGGACTAAAACAGTTTTATTACGAATAGAGTAATAATAAAATATTAATTGACGTCTCATTGTGTATGTACTGTATCCGCGAATAATACAACGTTCCTCCTTAAAAGGTACATACATGATTCAATTCTTACAGCAATGTTTGGATTAACATTGTATTCATGGGTCGTACTATATTCCCCCTTAATTAATGCACATGTCACCTGTAGGAAGGTTTCATGCCTTCTTTGTCCTACAGTGCTGTCTGACTATCTGAGTGCATAGTTAATTAACGGTGGATAATGTATTGTTGGGTCTTACAGCATTCCCCATCAATTGATGAGTAAAAGCATAAAAACTTACAGGGAGTCAGGCTGTAGCATTCCCAATTCTTGTCAAAGCATACAAAATCTGGTGGTGCTGATAGGTTTTGTAAAAATGTCGGCAAACTGGATATCTGTATGAACTTTCTCGATCCGAGCATCCTTATTCTCAACATGATTCCGGATGAAATGGTGCTTCATATCAATATGCTTAGTTCGCGAGTGCAATACAGGATTGTGCGTTATTGCAATTGCACTCGTGCTATCGCACATGATCAGTGTTTCCTTGGCAATAATTCCATAATCAGATAACTGCTGTTGCATCCCGAGAATCTGCATACAGCAACTTCCAGTAGCATAGTATTCCGATTCAGCTGTTGAAAGTGAGTTTGCCAATTTCTTCTTACTGAACCAGGACACAAGTCTAGGTTCAAGAAAGTGACAAGTACTGCTTGTACTCTTCCTATCTAGCTTACAGCCACCGAGATCTAAATCGTTGTATCGAACCAAATCGAATCCACCTTCCTTAGGATACCACAATCCTGCATCGATTGTTCCTTTAACGTAATTAAGGATTCGTTTGGCTATTGTGAAGCGTGATTATTTAGGTGCTACTTGATACTGAGCACACACTCCTACAGCAAACTGGATATCGGGTCTGCTAGCTGTTAGGTACAGTACTGAACTTATTAGCTTCTTGTGGAGTGATTGATCAACCGGCTTTCCATCTTCGTCATCACTAATTTGCACGGAAGTGCTCATGGGGGTCGATGATGATTTTGAGTTATTCATCCCAAACTTGTTGAGTAGCTCCTTGCTGTACTTCTCTTGGTTGATGATGATTCCTGTAGGCAACTGGCAACTGCTTTACCTGCAATCCTAGGAAATAACTAAGTTCCCCCATCTTATTTACTTTGCATGAGATGAGAGAACCTTTGACACAAACCAAGGTTATTGGAACCGAATATAATATCATCTACGTATATTTGAACTATCAACATGTCTTCTCCTTCTTGTATCTTAAATAGAGTCTTATCCACAACAACTTTCTCAAATCTAGTATTAGTTAGGTACAGGGACAGAGTTTCATACCACACTCTAAGTGCTTGCTTAAGTCCATACAGAGCTTTCTGTAGTCTGTATACAAGGTCTCCGCCTTCTGTGTTGACAAACCCTGGTGGTTGTTCAACATAGGCTTCTTTGGCGAGGTATCCATTTAGGAATGCGCTTTTAACACCATTTGATATGCAATAAAGCTCTTATGGGCGGCAAAATCTAAAAATATCCTAATGGCTTCTAGTCTGGCTACAGGGGCAAATGTTTCATTATAGTCTATGCCTTCTTCCTGTCTGTAGCATTGTGCGACTAGATGGGATTTGTTCCTAATAACAAGTCTATTCTCATCCTTCTTGTTTCTAAATACCCATTTGGTTCCAATCGCGACTTGATGCTCAGGTCTGGGTACTAGATATCATACATTGTATTCCATTTTATGAATAGTATTGCTCTATAAAGCGGTTTGCGAATTCAGTACCTCTGTCGGAATGAATGGACACGATACTCAACCCTTTATCATTCTGAAGCTTTCTCAGGTGCTCGGGTAGTTTTGTTGTGGTTTCCTTCTTCTTGCTCAGGAAGATTGTCCAAGCATACCTGGAATAATCATCAACAATAACGAGACAATATTTCTTACCTCCCAAACTTAGAGGGTCTATAGGTCTGTAGAGATCCATATGTACCATTTCCAGAACTCTGTGAGTGTACAGGTATGATTTGCTTTTCAGAGTGGTTTTGACTTATTTGCCTTTCTGACAGGGTCCGCAGACGCTGTCTTTTTGGAATGACACATCGGGCAAACCTCTAACCATTCCCTGTCTAGCAAGCTTGTTGATAGTCTTGAAGTTGATGTGAGACATCCTCTTGTGCCATAGCCAGCTTTGATCTACAGTGCCTTTGGCATCAAAACATGGAGTTGTGTAGCTCGTAGGCTTCCAGTTAGCAGTATATGTGTTATCTGACCCGCTTTCTATGAGCACAACTTCTTTGCTCAGAATGTTCTTGAATCTACAATGATCTATATAGAATTTCACCTAGAATTGTTTGTCACATAACTGGCTAATACTAAGTAGATTATACTGTAAGCCTTCAACATAAGCTACATCGGTGACTTTGAATTTTCCTACAAGCAGGGTTCCCTTCTCTCTTATATTTCCCTTAGATTTGTCACCGAATCATACTTTTAGACCGCGACCTTCTACATAATCTGACAGCTTGCTTCTATCTCCTGTCATGTGCCGAGAACATCCGATGTTGAAGTACTAGATGCCCTTTTCTTTGATGTCCCGTAAGCAAAGAAATTAAGTAGATTTAGGTCCCCTTTGTTTGTTGGGTCCATGTATGTTAGTGCCTTTTGGTACCCAAATTTGCCTGACAGCAATTGGCTTGCTGTAGGTTACTTTTTGGTCCGTTCTTGCGATGTCTATGTGGGGCACGCATGTATTCGCTGTAACCTTGGTAATTATGATGCATGGAAAATTGAGGGTTATTATTATTAATCCAGTACGAATGCCGTCTTGGAGGTGGAGCCATTTTCTTAGGCCTTTCAGCTTGCCTCTTGGGCCTCTAATTCTCCTTCTTGTTTATCGAGAGTTTTTACTTTGCCTTCAAGTAGAGCGAAATCATTTGTCTTGCTCTCATTATGAGACTTGGTCTCATTTAGATCGTGGGCAAGTTGATGATTGCTCTCCATGAGTTTTTCAAGTGAGACTTTGCTATTTTCACAATCGATATACATGTTTTCGTAGTTATTTCTCAGCAAGTCATTTTCTTCTTTCAGCTCTAAGTTAGAAATTTGAGCTGTATGTTATCTCATGGGCCTTTTGAACATTTTTAAATTCATTCATCATGTTTTCAAAGGTATGAGATGCATTTATAGGAGTATTGGATGTTGAGCTTACCTTATCATTGCTATCTTCATCGTCCTCTATTTCTTTGGCCATAAAGCACATATATGCTTTATCTTCTAGCTCATCATCAGACGAGTCACTGTTAGTGACTGCCTGAAGACATTCCTCGGTCTTAGTTTGTGCGGCGAGGCTTTTGATTCGCCGATCATGGCCTTGAGCTTGTTTTTCCAAGCATGCCTCATTTCATCTTTTTCCAGTTGCTCGGCTTCCATCAACTTTTGAACCTTAGGATGTGGACACTTATTTGCATAGTGCCAAGGTTTCCTACAGTTGTAGCATAGATTAGAATCACCAGATGCACAAGATTCGGAATTTACCTTGTGAAAAGGCTTGGGCCTGTATGCAGTCTTTCCAGACTGCTTGGTGGACTTTTTGAATTTGTGAATGAGAAGGGCCATTTCATCTTGTGACAAAATATCATCGTCATTGTCAGCAGTCTTGTGGGCAGATTTGGATGTGATGAGCATGTTGTGTCTTCTATTTGATAAAGCGGCTAGTGCTATAGTCTTAGCTGGTGACTCTCCAGCCTTCTCTATCCAGTCAATATCATACTCAAAAGCTTTGAGGTAAGAGAAGAGATCAAAATTATAAATGTCATTAAGATTACATGATACATGCATAGCCGTGGTTTTAAAGTCCCATCGGGTAGGGATTGATCTCAAAATTTTCAAATTTTTCTCCTTTTGGGTATACACTTTACCCAATGCTTCAAGTTCACCGACAATGCCAGTGAATCTGAGGTCAAGCTCCTCAAGAGTTTTAGATGATTTCATTTCAAACGATTCAAATTGCTCAGTGAGTTTTGAAATCTTATTTTCTTTTAAGAGCTCAGTTCCCTCACAAATCAACTTGAGTTTCTCCTAAATTTCCTTGGGTGTCTTGCAGCTGGTTACCTTCGAAAATGTGCCTTTGTCAAGAGTGACAAACAACACATTCTTAACAACATTGTCGAGGTTCGTACGCTTTCGATCATCGATTGTCCATTGCTCTCGCACCTCCTCGAGCATTTCAGCATGAGGTTGTCCTTCTATCCTTGCAGCGGGATTAACCTTCATTATCTTTATGGGACCATCTTGGATGGCAAATATCATCTCTCCGTGCATGGTGGGAAGATGTGCTTCCATCCTAATTCTCCAATCATCAAATTCGTTAATCGAGAACATATGAACCTTGTTTATCATTGAGGTATCCATGTAAGAGAATATAAAAGATAAAGACTATTTTCAAAAAGAATGTGTGATTATTGGATCTGATTCGGTTAAAAATACAGCTGACTCATTTTAGAATCAACCACTCTGATACCACTAGTTGGCCACTAAGTATACAGAATAAAGCTTAGAAAAGTGTACTACAATATACTTTATGATTTTGAATGTGAGTGCGTAGCGGAAGTTCATTTAAGTGAGTTGCTGTAAATATAACAACTAGGCTATCTCCAGTTAGCTTGGTGCGTATAGGGTTTTGCAATGTATCTATAATCACAGTTATGACAACAATAAAGGCAGAAGGTAAATAACACGTAATATAAAGTGGTTCGAGGTAAACCCATCTACGTCCACCGGTCCTCCACACAGGAGTAAATATTTATTAAAATCACTATGTACACAACTACGTGACTTTAATCAAACCTATCCTTATATCTTTCACACAGATTGATACGAAGACTGTAGCTTTCAACCATTCACACAGATTGGCTGTAGGCTTCTTTGACTTTGCTTCTTTTCACACAGATTGAAGCTTTGTCCTATTCGTCCCATACAAGTCAGAATATATTTTCCTTAGTCCACACAGGGCTAAGTTTACTCAAAGGTAAACAATGGTGAAATCACTGGTTTGAACAGTAGCTTGAACACTTGATGATCTTAGGTTGATGACGTGTTGTTCACGTTTATATTTCTTCTCTCGGATATTGATATATGCTCGAGTAAATATATTTGATCTTAGCTTGATTGACAGAATAATCTCTTGATATGGTTATTCAGTTTAGTCGTTGGTTCAGTCGTCCTTTCCTGAGTGTTGTGATGTCCTATTGCATGGACTATTTATAACTTTGGAATAGATCCATTATAAATATGTCAGTTGTCTGGTTGGTGAGCAAAAGTCCATTCTGACTAGTTGATTGACTTTCAAAATGCTTGATTCGGATTTTGCTCCTTGTCTGTGTAATACCCGGTTGTAACTCAGTAATTATCATTCAGTAATTATCACTCAGTAATTATCATTCAGTAATTATCACTCAGTAATTATCATTCAGTAATTGATGCTCAGTAATCTCATTCATCATTGATCATTTGTCACTCATATTCAGTCATGGTATTTATCATTCAGAGTAATTGTATCGTGTATCAATCGTCATTCATCACTAATCTGATTGGAGTTTCGTGCCATGTTTATCATCATTGTCATTTTCGTTGCGAGCTGTGCGTGAGGAGTAGCGCACGCTACATACTCCTTTTAGCGTACGCTAATTGGGTATAGGTAGCGCACGCTACCGCTCAGCTTTAGCGCACGCTAAGGCTACCTTGGCCGCATCCGTAAGGTACTGGACTGCAGGTGAGAATAATTGTAGCGCACGCTACGAGTGGTAAGTAGCGCGCGCTAACGGGTTGTAGTAGCGCACGCTATATGTGTGGAGTAGCGCGCGCTAGGGACGGATCAGGTTGAGTCCAGTGGCTACTGGACTGCACCGGATTAATTCATAGCGCACGCTATGAGTTATTTTTTAGCGTACGCAATCAATATTATAGCGCACGCTAATCGGTTGTTGTAGCGCAAGCTATCGAGGTTAGATCAGAGGGCAGACGGTTTTCTGGACTCCAGTACTGGGCATCGAATATTTCGCTAGCGCACGCTAACAATGGATATTAGCGCACGCTAGTAGTATGGCCGTAGCGCACGCTACAAATAGGTACGTAGCGCGCGCTACCGTGTTCGGACAGGGGGTACTGGACTACCCAAATTACACGTTAGCGCACGCTATGCACAAGGGCTAGCGCACGCTAACCTGGACTGAGTATAAATTGGACAGTTTAGTCAGAGTTCGTCATTTTTCATCTCATTTCTTTCCTTCGGTAGTTTTGGGCGATTTCGAGCGATTCGGAGAGGATTCTTCGAGGTGTAATCATCAATCATCATCTTCAAGCTCAGCTTTCGGATTGATCATCATTTCATCATCTTCATCACATCGAATCAAGGTATTAATCTCTTGGAATCTAGAATTTCGGATTTTGGGATTTTCCTTCCGATTTCTTCGTAAGCTTGGATTATCATTGGAATATGTTAGTTATGGATTATCTAACTTGTATAAACATATTCCTACGGATTTAATGGTTATTTTCGAATTATTTCAAGAACCCTCGGGTTGACTTCGGATTGGGGATTTTCCGATTGATGTTGTTGTAATCATGAGTTATGGATTCCTAATGGATTATTGATATCCTTGAAAGTGTTTTGATGGTTTGAAATACTCATCTTGGAGTTGGTTTCGATTCATTCGAGCTCGGATATCGTTGTGTCGATGTTTGAGTCGATTATGATCGTTTTTATTTGCGTAATGATCGGATTATTGATAATTGTGTTATTCAAGGTTGTTCGAGCGACCGATATTTCATTTAGGACGTTGTTCGTGGACGGACATTCATCATCGGTATTGTGTAAGTTAATTCTTACTCGGTTAAAAGGATATTCATTCCTTTTGTCGTTGTCCATTCATAATCATAACTCATTCATCATTGTATTAATCGTATCAAAACTCGTCATTGTCAATTAATCACCTCACCATAAGGAACGACGGTTCCGATCATTTCATTGAGCTATCATTCATTTCACCATCATTCAATCTTGGTGAGTCATTATTCATTTTCATTGTCACTTTTGTCATATTGTGGCATTCCGGGTCATACTGGCGTGCCGGTTGGTATGTGTAGGATTTTCATGTCGGGCACATTATAGTCGTGTGTTGGTTGGTGGCCTCACATTGGATCGTGCACACGAGTCGATTGCTCGTGAGGCGATTAGGTACAAGACCACGCGTGTTTGATCGTTGGTGGCTTGTGCACGGACACATTTCCATCCCGGACGTAGTGTGGCGCCATTCCTTTGAGCCGTCTCGATTAGTCGATTCATATAGCATGTTTGATTGCGTATGTTTCGACAAGAATAATTCATAATTTCGGATATATCATGATTGTGTATTTTCAACCCTTGAGGATTGTTGTTACGTATGGCGACCCGTTGGGGATATTGTTTTTCGTGTCATGGCAAGGCTAAAGCACGGGAGAGCACGGTGACGGCGAGGAGTCCCAGTGATACTAGTAGGGGCCCGATGCATTGATCATTTATTCATCATTTGTGTTTCCTTTATTTATTCCGTATGAGACATTCCGTTTGAATGCTCATTTCATTCAAATGTTGTGTATTTTATCGTCACATAAAATACACATGTATTCTATTTTATCCTGGGTGTGTTGTATAAAACTCCTCGTCGGAGTAATTGATATTGTAATGTGGTTCGGTACTACATTTTCCTGTGTAATTTATTCATTTTCATTCGCCTGGTGGGTCCCATTCGGGGGTCCACGGCACTGTAATATCCGCCTAGTTTGGGGTGTTACAGAGTTGGTATCGGAGCGTGGTTTTGAATACTACCCTCCAAGTCATGTCTCATTTGAAATCATCGTCATCGGACTAGTATCATTGGACTTTCGCGTCACGTGTGACCTGTGCAAATGCCGAGCCAATCGTACCAAGAACCGTAAGATTTCGATGCCATGGTATAATTTCTGGCAATAATCATTCATTCATAATTCATCAGTTAACAATCCTCATTCATCAATTTCAATTGTGATCAAGTCGATAATGTTAACTCATTAATCACTCAATTCATTTCATTACTCAGTTGTTGATCTTGAAGATCATGTCATCAATCTTGTTAAATTGTTCAAGATAATCATTTCAGTAATTTTATCAGATAATCATGTCACGTCAATTAATCATTCATGTAATCGCTGTATGTGAGCGCGTATGCTCATTTTCATCATTTCATAATGTAATCATAATGTGATACTCATGCGGGATATATAACCATCATATGACTTTCCACTTCAGTATGGAAAGGGCTGGCAGAGGACGTGGAGGACGAGGCCGTGGAGCGGGCCGAATCCCGAGAACTCGTGCGAATAACCGTGCAAATGCCAGGAATAATGCTAACTCATCGAGCAGCGACGCTGCCACTCACTTACCTGGACGCGATCATTCATCGTCGTGAGTCGCACTGACACGGCTCAGTCAGAGGGTGTTCGGGTCGACCCACTCGCATTTATGCAGGGCATGATGGCCCAAATGACCCAGATGGCTCAGTTGATGGGGACGATGCATAACTCCGTCAATCAAAATCAGCAGGCTCCTCCGCCGCCGCCTCAGAGGCAAGAGAGGGGTGTAAGCAATATCATCAGCGATATCTCTCGCCAGCGACCACCTACTTTTGAGGGCTCATCTGAGCCGGCGGATATTGTTCACTGGCTTGAGCATTTTGAGAAGTTATTTGCTATGGTGGATTGCCCCGAAGGGCATAAAGTTTCAGTTGCGGCTTACTATCTCGGTAAGAGCGCTCATTCATGGTGGTTATCGTTGAAGCCCACAGACGGAACATGTACTTGGGATCAGTTCAAGACTCTCATGATGGAGAGGTACTATCCGGCCCCACTCAGGGAGGCCAAGTTGTCGGAATTACTCACTCCCGACCTTTCGGCGGATGATGACGTTCTCGCCATCGCCGAAAAATTTCAGGAACTTCTTCCGTTCGCCTCATCTATCATTCACTCAGAAGCGGACAAGATCAAGTTTTTCAGAAGAGGTCAAACCCCGTATGAGACTTCGATACTTAATCATAACTGTGCCACTCGCCGAGTTCATTGAGAAAGCTCTTACTTACGAGCTTACGGCTAAGGAAATTGCTAAGCGGCAACCTTCGTCGCTAGCAAGAAGTCCAAGAATCGTAATCGGTCGACGGAGTCGTGCCACTTTCAAGAAACCACGCGCGGCTCCACTTTCTCGAGCGACCTCCCACGACGCCTAAACCCGCGAAATCTCGGCCGCGAGCGGCGATTCGGCCATCACTGTTTCACCGTGAGGAACAGGGTCATTTCAGCACCAAATGTCCAAGCGATGCATCACGTGCCACAATCGTGGGATTGCCGGGCATAGGGCCCGTTTTGCCGTAGGGACTTTAAACCCACTCCGTCATCTCAAGCCCTGTGTCATTCAGGTGCGTAATCGAGCCACTCGGTCGGCTGCTCAAGACGACAGGAGCTAAAGGCGAGCAGAGCTATCGAGACGGAGCGTCCGGTTCGGCGGCCGGCAAGCCCCGAATTTATGAGATGAAGAAGACCGATGATCCTGAGGCCCGAATGATCTCAGGTACACTCGAAATTCTATCTCAACCTGTGTGTACCCTTTTTGATACTGGTGCATCTCATTCATTCATTTCCGAGTCATGTTTGAGTAGACTACGTCTGGGAAGTGCTATTAGTTGTGAGCCTTACGTCATTGGCCTACCTGATGGTAGACGTATTGTCGGAAGTCGTGAGATTCAGAATTGTCCGATTCAGTTTCATGGTCGTATATGGCCAGCGGACCTAATCGTAGTAGATTTGCCGAGGGACGATGTCATCTTGGGTATTGATTGGATGGATCGTCGCGATGCCATCATTAGTGTCCGAAAGCGTTTGATCACTATCATTTCAGACGATGGAGTCGAATGTGTGTTTCAGGGAGGTAATCCCGGCTGTTCTGGTAAAGTCATTAATTCGATGAAAGCAGTAAGATTACTCGATCAGGGATGTGTCGGTTATTGGTGCTATATGACCAAAACCGAGAAATCATCAGTAATGTTAACGGATATTCCGGTGGTGAGGGAATATGCCGATATTTTTCCAGACGAGTTACCTGGTTTACCTCCACAGAGGGATGTAGAATTCACAATTGAGTTGGAGCCTGGTACGTCCCCGATATCGAAGGCACCGTACCGGATGGCCCCGACCGAAATGCAGGAACTAAAGAACCAACTGGAGGAGTTGTTCGAGAAAGGTTATATCCGACCGAGTGCGTCCCCGTGGGGAGCACCAGTGTTGTTTGTCAAGAAGAAGGATGGTTCATTCCACTTATGTATTGATTATCGGGAGTTGAACAGGGTGACGATCAAGAATAAGTATCCCTTACCCCGTATTGACGATCTCTTAGATCAACTTCAGGGAGCTTCAGTATTTTCCAAGATCGACTTAAGATCTGGATATCATCGGGCCATGGATTCGAGAGTCGGATATCGCGAGGACGGCGTTTCGAACACGCTATGGTCATTATGAGTTCGTGGTTATGCCGTTCGGATTGACTAATGCACCTGCGGTATTCATGGAGTTAATGAATCGGGTCTTCATCGACTTTTTGGATCGGTTTGTTGTTGTCTTCATTGATGACATTTTGATTTATTCTCGTGACCGGGAGGAACACGAGTCTCACCTTCATCTAGTTCTCGACGTGTTGAGGCGAGAACAACTTTATGGGAAGTTTTCCAAATGTGAGTTCTGGATGTCCGGTGACTTTTCTCGGACATATAATTTCATCGACGGAGTTCGCGTCGATCCTCGAAGACGGAGGCTATTCGAGATTGGCTACCTCCGAAGAATGTTAAGGAAATCCAAGTTTCCTCGGATTAGCGGGTTATTATCGGCGATTTGTAGAGGGATTTTCTCGAATCGCTCAACCCTTAACGAACCTTTTGCGGAAGGATAAGAAATACACGTGGTCCGATGCGTGTCAACGGAGTTTTGAGGAACTCAAGAGCCGGTTAATGTCAAGACTGCACTTTCCTTGCCGCAGGGGACGGAAGGATTTGTGGTCTATAGTGATGCGTCCTGGTCGTGGTCTCGGATGTGTACTCATGCAGAACGGGAAGGTTATTGCCTATGCTTCACGGCAATTGAGACCTTACGAGATTAATTATCCGACCCACGACCTGGAGCTAGCACCGTGGTGTTCGCTTTGAAAATTTGGCGTCATTATCTTTATGGCGTTACCTGGCCGATATTCACCGATCACAAGAGCTTAAAGTATATATTTACTCGAATGAGTTAAATATGCGTCGAGACGGTGGTTGGAATTAATCAAAGATTATGATATCGAGATCCTTTACCACCCGGCAAGGCGAATGTTGTCGCCGACGCCTTGAGTCGTAAGTCCGTTCGGGAGCGGATGCTTGCCCGCTTATGATTCGAAGGAGCTTCAAAGGAATTCCTTAGACCCGAGATCGAGGTCCGGCTTCAGAGTTCAAAGGGCGGCTTTGTATGTTAGAGATTTCATCGTCACTCGAGGAGGAAATCCGAGAGAATCAGGTTCGGACCCATCATTGTTGCGCATCCGAGAGGATGTGGCTCAGGAAAGCCCTCGATTTGTGGTCCACGAGGATGGACTTTTGAGGTTTAAGAATCGGTTGTGCGTATCGCGAATGACGAGTTGAAAGACTCGATTTTGAAAGAAGCTCATGCTACCCCTTATTCTCGCATCCGGTCTAGTAAGATGTACAAGGACTTGAAACAAAATTACCGGTGGAGTAATATGAAGCGAGAAGTCGCAGAATTTGTTTCGAGATGCTTAACTGTCAACAAGTTAAGATTGAACATCGGCCGTCGGTGTATGTCAAACCTCTTCCTATTCCCGAGTGGAAGTGGGAAGACATTTCTATGGATTTCATCACGAGTTTGCCGACGAGTCGTCAGGCATGAACACGATCGGGTGATCGTGGACCGCTTAACCAAATCAGCTCATTTCCTTGAGATCAAGGATACGTGGGGTCGAGAGACTTGCCCATTGTTCATTAAAGAGATAGTCGATCGCACGGTACTCCTAAAAGTATCGCTTCCGATCGTGACGGACGGTTTGTGTCGCAATTTTGGAAATCATTCATCGTGCTATGGGAACTCGGCTTAACCTCGCATCGCTTTTCATCCTCGGTCGACGGACAATCGTAGAGGACCATTCGGACATTAGAGGACATGTTGAGGGCATGCGTCCTCGATTGGAAAGACGATTGGGAAGCCCAACTACCATTGATCGAGTTCACGTATAATAATAGTTGGCATGCTTCGATCAAGATGGCACGTTACGAGGCCTTGTATGGTCGCCGTTGTCGATCTCCGTTGTGTTGGGACGACTTATCGTAATCAATCGCACCGAGCCCGATATGCTTATAGCCACCCGTGAGAAGGTAGCTTTGATCAAGTCGCTTGTTGACCGCTCGAGTCGGCGTAAATCATATGCGTATAACCGCTGCCGACCATTAGAGTTCGAGGCTGGTGACCATGTGTTGGTCAAGGTATCCCCGAGTCGTGGTATCTTCCGTTTTGGGAAGAGGGGAAAGTTGAGTCCGAGATTCATTGGACCGTTTGAGATTTTGGATCGAGTAGGCGAGTTAGCTTATCGATTGGCTTTACCTCGGGCGTTGAGCCGAATTCATAATGTGTTTCATGTCTCTCAGTTGCGGAAGTATGTTGCCGACCCGAGTCACATACTTGATTCGGCCGAAATCGAGATCGCCGATGATCATTCATATGAGGAACGCCCTATACGAGTTTTAGAGCGGCGAATCAAACAGTTGAGGAATAAGACGATTCCTTTGGTTAAAATCCAGTGGTCTAGACACGGAGTCGAAGAGGCTACTTGGGAAACCGAGGATAGTATGCGAGAGAGTTATCCCGAGTTGTTTGACCCTTAGTTTCGGGACGAAACTCTTTTAAGGGGTGTTGTAATACCCGGTTGTAACTCGCAATTATCATTCAAGAATTATCACTCAAGAATTATCATTCAAGAATTATCACTCAAGAATTATCATTCAAGAATTGATGCTCGAATCTCATTCATCATTGATCATTTGTCACTCATATTCGGCCATGGTATTTATCATTCAGAGTAATTGTATCGTGTATCAATCGTCATTCATCACTAATCTGATTGGAGTTTCGTGCCATGTTTATCATCATTGTCATTTTCGTTGCGAGCTGTGCGTGAGGAGTAGCGCACGCTACATACTCCTTTTAGCGTACGCTAATTGGGTATAGGTAGCGCACGCTACCGCTCAGCTTTAGCGCACGCTAAGGCTACCTTGGCTGCAGTCCAGAAGGTACCGACCGCAGTGAGAATAATTGTAGCGCACGCTACGAGTGGTAAGTAGCGCGCGCTAACGGGTTGTAGTAGCGAACGCTATATGTGTGGAGTAGCGCGCGCTAGGGACGGATCATGTTGAGTCCAGTGGCTACCGGATCGCACCGATTAATTCATAGCGCACGCTATGACATATTTTTAGCGTACGCAATCAATATTATAGCGAACGCTAATCGGTTGTTGTAGCGCACGCTATCGAGGTTAGATCGAGGGCGACGGTTTTCTCGACTCCGATCGGGCGTCGAATATTTCGCTAGCGCACGCTAACAATGGATATTAGCGCACGCTAGTAGTATGGCCGTAGCGCACGCTACAAATAGGTACGTAGCGCGCGCTACCGTGTTCGGACAGGGGGTACTGGACTACCCAAATTACACGTTAGCGCACGCTATGCACAAGGGCTAGCGCACGCTAACCTGGACTGAGTATAAATTGGACAGTTTAGTCAGAGTTCGTCATTTTTCATCTCATTTCTTTCCTTCGGTAGTTTTGGGCGATTTCGAGCGATTCGGAGAGGATTCTTCGAGGTGTAATCATCAATCATCATCTTCAAGCTCAGCTTTCGGATTGATCATCATTTCATCATCTTCATCACATCGAATCAAGGTATTAATCTCTTGGAATCTAGAATTTCGGATTTTTGGGATTTTCCTTCCGATTTCTTCGTGTAAGCTTGGATTATCATTGGAATATGTTAGTTATGGATTATCTAACTTGTATAAACATATTCCTACGGATTTAATGGTTATTTTCGGAATTATTTCAAGAACCCTCGGGGTTGACTTCGGTTAATTGGGGATTTTCCGATTGATGTTGTTGTAATCATGAGTTATGGATTCCTAATGGATTATTGATATCCTTGAAAGTGTTTTGATGGTTTGAAATACTCATCTTGGAGTTGGTTTCGATTCATTCGAGCTCGGATATCGTTGTGTCGATGTTTGAGTCGATTATGATCGTTTTTATTTGCGTAATGATCGGATTATTGATAATTGTGTTATTCAAGGTTGTTCGAGCGACCGATATTTCATTTAGGACGTTGTTCGTGGACGGACATTCATCATCGGTATTGTGTAAGTTAATTCTTACTCGGTTAAAAGGATATTCATTCCTTTTGTCGTTGTCCATTCATAATCATAACTCATTCATCATTGTATTAATCGTATCAAAACTCGTCATTGTCAATTAATCACCTCGACCATAAGGAACGACGGTTCCGATCATTTCATTGAGCTATCATTCATTTCACCATCATTCAATCTTGGTGAGTCATTATTCATTTTCATTGTCACTTTTGTCATATTGTGGCATTCCGGTCATCTTGGCGTGCAGTTGGTATGTGTAGGATTTTCATGTCGGGCACATTATAGTCGTGTGTTGGTTGGTGGCCTCACATTGATCTGCACACGAGTCGATTGCTCGTGAGACCGACAGGTACAAGACCACGCGTGTTTGATCGTTGGTGGCTTGTGCACGGACACATTTCCATCCCGGACGTAGTGTGGCGCCATTCCTTTGAGTCAGATTGATTAGTCGATTCATATAGCATGTTTGATTGCGTATGTTTCGACAAGAATAATTCATAATTTCGTATATATCATGATTGTGTATTTTCAACCCTTGAGGATTGTTGTTCTCAGTAATCGATTTCGTTGGGGATATTGTTTTTCGTGTCATGGCAAGGCTAAAGCACGGGAGAGCACGGTGACGGCGAGGAGTCCGTGATACTAGTAGGGGGCCCCACTGCTCACCATTTATTCACCATTTGTGTTTCCTTTATTTATTCCGCTGCAGACATTCCGTTTGAATGCTCATTTCATTCAGTGTTGTGTATTTTATCGTAACATAAAATACACATGTATTCTATTTTATCCTGGGTGTGTTGTATAAAACTCCTCGTCGGAGTAATTGATATTGTAATGTGGTTCGGTACTACATTTTCCTGTGTAATTTATTCATTTTCATTCGCCTGGTGGGTCCCAGTCGGGGGTCCACGGCACTGTAATATCCGCCTAGTTTGGGGTGTTACAGTCTGAAGATCCTTATCGGCTGATATTTAAATACTTTATCCAATCAGTATTAAATACTTCTTTCAAAACAGTGTTTTGACTTTTGTGAATAAAGCAGATTCCACCACAACGGTCTTCAGTCCTATTAGATAAGTGTTTATTTTCCCAACACTTTCAGCCTGTTTGCTGTATCCAACATGTTACGATTTTATTGTTGTAGTTGTAGAGTAGACTATATTCAATGCTGTATGGAAGGGGCTGTATGGAAATTCCGAACAGCTTCCATACTTAGAGGCATTTCGAATCCTTTGCTGTATGATGGCTAATCTTGATGTATGTTGGCAATTCTCAAAACAAGATACATGACTGTTTATCCCAACAAAGAACATGAAGAACACAATCACAAACATATATATCCTTCAAAATAATACGATTCTAGCCATCGATACGAACGAAGCAACCCAAATATACCAAGACTCAAACATCTCAAAGTATTAGAGTTCAAGCCAATTACCTTCAATCCGGCGAAACAAACAAGAACAATGTTATAATCCTTGTTCCAAGTTTTCCTATATGTTAAACCAACTAAAAATCTGAGATTTAGGGGTTAAAAATCGAGTTTGGGTGTCTTGGGGTGTGTAGGAAGAGTTCGGAAGTGAAATTCCCGATTGTTGAACATATTTATATGTCTTGGCATGTTAATGTACGCTAACTTCAACCATATCGTACGCAACATGTTCTCCGATTACAGATAGTATAGTTTTTGCCATTTTGGTCATAACTCACTCATTCGGACTCCGATTAACTCACCGTTTGAACAAGTATAAAACTAACTCGATGATCTGACTATTATGTTTATGAACTTTTTGAGTTTTCAAGAATCGATGGCAATTTTTCAAAGGCGGACCTTGTGCATAATACTTTCCAGAAACTGTCCAAATCTTAATTCCTTTAACACCTCAACATATAATCATCTTAATCATGTCATATGCACCAAGAACTTATTCAAGAATATAAATTAATCCATAGCCACATTAAATTAACATTACTTTGTTCATAAACATTAAAACAACATAATTTAATATGTATTCTAACATCTAAACCACCATCTTAACTCATAATCCAACAAATATCAACATATCATCATTTTTTTCAGCACGAACACCATGAAACACCAATAATATTAACAATACTTCCATAATACATCATTATACTAAGTAAACAACAACAACAACAACAAAAACAACAACATGAACCCGGAAATGACGAGAGAGATTAACCAATATATCCCCTGAAGATAAACAACATAATTTAAAACCACAAGAACAATCAATAATCATTGTCCGAAGAGATAAGCATATCTGTCTCATAATCATACATATCAACTCGTATATATGATGATTATCAATTCAGGAACACTAATATTCACTCCAAGACGAAATCCAAAATGAAGAGTAATTACCTCTTTGAAGAAATGGATTGAATCCCAAGGCTGAATTCGTTTCCAATCACTTCCAAGGTCAATATTGTTAAAGATGATCAACTCCACAAATACTCAAGTGTTTGGTACCTCAAAATCCTTTCCAACAACTCTCTCTATTGGATAAAATGAAAGAATTACCGGAATGAACAATAATTCCCAATTCCATACACATACACGCGCACAAGCGCACACACACACACACACACACACATATATATATATATATATATGTGTGTGTGTGTGTGTGTGTGTTGCCCATTACTAGCGTACGCTAACGGGTACCTTAGCATGCGTTACCTACCATAACGTATTCTAAATGACTTTGATAGCGTACACTATCGTGTTTCCATAGGCTACTACCTTACTTCGCACAAGGACTTACGTACGCAAATCTTATGCAATAGCGTATGTTAACTCTTTGTTGACTTGCTTGTATGTACTTGCTCCGCAGATTCCTAGGTCCTACCCATTGAAAGCATACCATAAAACCGAGATTCCCTTTGACTGATCTGCCATTAGCGTGTGGTAACCTTAGACTTCAGCATGCGCCAAATGCCGTTGACTCGAGTCATGGCCCACCTGTCGGCCATAGTATGGATCCAGTCCGATATGATCTTATGTTCGTTAACTATCCTTCTTAACGTATGCAAGCTTTTCACATTAGTGTACGCTAAGTCCTCACTTATGGGTACGTTATTTAGGCTATATTTAACCAATTCCAATTGTTCCTATCCGTCGTCTCGATATACTGGGTACATATACGCGACATGATGAATATATATACTCGTTCCAATAATATTCTCATACGATACACCTGACGTCAAAAGTACGATAACTTGATACACGATATCCTAAAATGCAGTTGTTGACCAAGTACGACAATTATACCAATACAGCTGTCTTAGTCCTTCAATTATTATATCCATACTGTACAGATTCCACACTGTGCAATATAACTCGGATAAATTAATATTAAACAACCATAGTATAAATTCAGGATATTATATTCTACCACACCTAAAATAAGTTTTGTCCTTGAAACTTGCAATCCTGTCATAAACAATAGTTAAACCAAGATTTCCAAAATCATCACGAAGACAACAATCATCACCACAAGCGAATAACCAAAATAGTATACCTATAGGTGCGTGAAGTCGATGATCTCCTGTGATACTAGCATACGTCTACGTTTTCAAGGCCTCAACACAGATACAAACACAATGAACACAAGCCTCAACAAAATCCAACAATTTGCCAATACCGCAACTATGGCAATTAAAAAAAATATCTCGAGATTTTGGTAATTCCAAGAATAATTAACTCAAAAGTCAAGAAATCACTTTACCAAAAGCCACACTACTACAACACCGATTGAGACACATAACACATGTCCGAGTTTCACAAAACCCATAATCTGTATTGAATCTACAAATTGGAGCATATTTCTCTTATCTGATCAACCAACCAATTATCCCTGGATAATCCACGCTACCATGCTGAGTTCGAATCTCTTTTCATCGTACCATACTGATGTGTTATCCAACTTATGAGTCTTACTCAGAACTTCATCATGATATGCATTATGCACTAAATTTGTACGTATACCAATTACATTTTCAAAACGACTTTGAAATCATATAATCTTGTCAATAAAAACCCATTTTCGAAAGTCCTTTCATGAATTTCAAAACTCAATATATATATATATATATACATATATATATATATATATATTCGTAAGACTATAAAAAATCAATTGCCGAAAATTTAAACCGGGCTCGCTTATGTCAAGTACTCAATGACAATTCTTTTCGAATATAAATAAGATTATGCAAATGATTGACTACGTCCATACTCCTTTATACCAATTCACCTACTCACCAATTCTTCTGACATTTGATCAAAAGATCACACGATAGAATCCCAAATTTTATTGTATAAACTTTGGTAAAATCGCCCTTTTCCACAGATTACTCGCTATATCGATTATTATTTGATTCTGGATTACCTCAACTACCATGATAAAACATGTTTTAAAGACACAACTGTTTCTCAAAATAAGTTTAAGAAAAGATATTTTCCCAATAGCGAGCAAAATAGTTTATTCAAAATATATTGTTTTGAAAAGTATCATTTCTAGATGTTCAAAAACAGTATCGTGCATCCTAAAATGAATTAGAATGACTACATATTCCTCTTAACATTCACAACATTTCTCCAAAATCCACAACTCCATTTTCTAAGCTTAGCCTACTCATTGATTTTCCATAATCATAGTTTCTCAAGATCATCGGTTTAAACTATTATATTCTGTTGGAATATCCTATTCCACTGTTGGAACAATATTTTTTAGATCGTTTTGATGATGTATTATTAAAACCAAAATTTACTTAAAACATACTTTCTCTTCAGTTAACGTACGTAATATATATCACATTAACGTACGTAACATTCTATAGTTAACGTACGTAACGCATCTCTTATAACGTACGTAACATTCACTATTTTCGTAAGTTTTTCAGACGTAACGACGTAATCGGGATTATATAACGTCGTAAGGCTTGAATTATTCGACCGTTGGAAAAGCCACTAGCCGTTGCAACAAGTCGCCTCAATCAACGGATCTTTGACCGTGATATTACGACGTAACCCTAAGGATCGTAACGCATTTAACGCATTTCATCGAGTTCACCGATGCTTCGCACTTTCATTACGGCCGTTATTCAGCTCATATAACGACGTAACCTATGTAACGACGTAAAAGATCATATAACGTCGTAACTCGCTTTATCGCTCCAACGGGAAATTGAGCTCAAGAAGGCTATAAATAGCCACCTTCATGGAGATTGAAGATACACAAGAATTCTAAGCTTACTAGCATACTCAAGCAATATCAAGCAAACATTCTGAGAGATATTCTTATTCTAGATTGTGATACGAGAAGATTTGCTCTATAATTTCCAATCTTCATTCTTGTATCTTAGAGCGATATATCGTGAAAGCCGAGTTTCTACTCGCACTTATTTTGTATTGGTTATCTTGTACCTAGAAAAACAAGAGTGTTTTTGTGAGGTTGTTCTTGAGCCCGGAAATCAAGAAGTTGTAAGAAGTTGGCACTAAACTAGAAAGTGCAAATTCCAAGTTCTAAGAAAAGTCCTAGTCGATAAAACTAGGTAGGGGACGTAGGCTTCGTTAATAGCCGAACCTCTCGAACAATTCCTTGTGTTCTTTCTTTCGCACTTTTATTCTCCGCTATTTTTGCTTCCGCACGAAAAAGAGTACAATACTATTAACCGCACTATTCAACCCCCCTTCTAGTGGCGGTATCAATCTAACAATTGGTATCGGAGCAGTCTCTTTATCACCGGATTAACACCCGCTAGAGAAAAGATCCAAATGGCCTTTATCCACTCCTCCGTTGAAGGCAATGCTCTCAATCGCCCTCCTTTCTTTGATGGTTCAAACTTTATGACATGGAAGAAGAAGATGTCCATCTTCATCCGAGCTCACGATATTGAAATATGGAAGGTCATTGCCCTTGGACCTACCATTCCTAAGAAATCGGATGGCTCTCTCAAAAGTTTCGAAGAGTACGACGATGCCGACCGAAGAACGATCACTTCAACAAGAAGCCACTCAATTGCTTTATTGTGCTCTCAATCCAGAAGATCACAATAGAATCTCTTCCTGCGAGACGGCAAAAGAAATCTGGAAAATGCTAGAGATCACCCATGAAGGTACGAGTCAAGTGAAGGAAACCAAAATCAATATGCTTCTTCACGATTATGAACTCTTCACCATGAAAGAAGAAGAAAGCATCACCACTATGCTTGACCGTTTCTCGGCAATCACAAATGGGCTAGCTTCATTCGGAAACCGATATCAAGTAGTGATAAAGCCAAGAAAATCCTTCGGTCTCTACCAAGAGAATGGGACGCCACTGCTACGGCTATTATGGAGTCGAAAGACCTCAATACAATAGAATTCAGCGCTCTCATCGGATCTCTCATCAATTATGAGATCGTCATCAAATCTCGCACCAAACCAAAACCTAAGGAGAGAGAAAGGACTATCGCTTTCAAGGCCAAAGAAGAAAGCGACCTAGAGGATGAACCAATCGAAGAAGAGGACGAAGAAACCGCCTTCTATGCCAAAAACATAAAGAAATTTAAAAATCTTCTTCAAAGGCGCCGGAGAGATATCAAGCAAGAATCAAGGGATGAATCCAAAAGACTCACTTCCCTCAAAACAAAAAATTCGACAACACTTGTCGAAGGTGCGGCGCCTGTGCCATTTTGCAAAAGATTGTCGTGTCTTCTTTGCTCCAATAAGTTCATCAAAACCACCTCATGAAAAGTTCAAAAAGAAGGAGGTTTATGTCGCCACATGGAGTGACGATGATGAGGATGATGAACCACAAGTCCAAACCAATCTTGCTCTTATGGCCCGCGCATCCGAAGAGAGTGACGAAGAAGTCGAGGTTAGTGATTCTCATGAAGAACTTCTTGATGCTTTTGAATCTCTAAATAATGAATACGAAAAGGCTTGCAATAGCAATAAAGATTTGAAAAGAAAATAAAACTCCTTGAAATTGAAAATGCTAAATTATTAAAAACAAGGAAGTTTCTATTGATCATACAAATTGCTTGAAACCGAGAAAATTCTCAAAGATGAATTGCATAAAACTCAAAAAGAATTTAAACTTTATGTCGAAAGTTTTCATGTGGTAATGACAAATTCGAGCAATTATTATTTGGTCAAAAATTTTCTCTTTCAAAACAAGGACTTGGATATAATTCATTTCCAATGAAAAAGTCCTTAGAAATTACCACAAAAGATTCGGACACTTTAAAAACGGTATCCCATCATGTCCAAAATGTTTAAAACTGGACATACCGAAACCCATCACGAGACTCTAGACGTACTATAAGGGTTAAGCAAATCTGGGTACCAAAAGGGACCGTTATTAAAAATCAAGTTTTTATATCTAACTCCTCAGACCCAAATTAGCACTGGGTACCGATAAAACTGAACAAAATGGTTTTTGTAGGTACAAGCAAGTAAGACAACATTATCAAATACTTGTTATGTTGATAGCGGATGTTCAAAACACATGAGTGGAAATGAACATCTCTTCACGGAGCCGAAAAAGGAAGATCGTGGTGTGTTACATTTGGCGATAATAAAAAGGGCCAAATAAAAGGGACAGTAAAATTGGTAAGAAACCTTTACCGACTATTGAAAATGTTCTATTTGTTGATGGACTTTGCCATAATCTCCTAAGTGTTTCCCAATTATGTGACACCGGTCTTAAACTAATTTTTGAAATTACGCATCGCACGGCAATGAGAAAAGAGCAAATCGCTTTTATTGGATTGCGCTATGGAAATATTTACATTGTTGATCTCCAAGATGAATCTTCGCTTAACGAAAAATGTCTACTTTCATATGATGAAAATGCCGTTGTTTGGCAATCGAAAATTGGGACATGCCTCTTTACCACTTCTTTCAAAATTGGCCAAAAATGATATTGTTCGTGGTCTACCAAAATTGAATTTTAGAAAAGACCACATTTGTGAGGCTGTATTAAAGGTAAACATGCAAGAGGCTCGTTTAAACCAAAAATGGAAATTTCCACTAGTCGCATTCTTGAATTAATTCATATGGATTTAATTGGTCCGTCTCGACATGCCGCCTAATGTAAACTTTATACCTTAGTTATTGTCGATGATTTTTCTAGATTTACTTGGGTAAAATTCTTAGCCAATAAAGATAATGCTTTTAACGAGTTTGTTAAGTGGTGTAAGGTTACCTGAAGGAAAAAGGATTACCAGTTATCGCCATTCGAACCGATCATGGTGGAGAATTTGATTCTAATCTCTTTGAAGATTGGTGCGATAAATATGGTATTGGGCACAACTTTTCGGCACCTCGGACACCTCAACAAAATGGAGTTGTCGAGAGGAAGAATCGCTCTCTAGAAGAAATGAGCCGAACAATGCTCAACGAGTATGGTCTTCCTAAATACTTTTGGGCCGAAGCCGTTAACACTGCTTGTTATGTTATAAATCGTGTCCATCTCGGAGAAATAAAATGATGACTCCCTATGAGATTTTTAAAGGTAAAAGCCCAATTTATCTTATTTTCATCCATTTGGGTGTAAAGTGTTCATTCATAATAATGGAAAAGACAATTTGGGTAAATTCGATTCTAAATCGGATATTGGAATATTTCTTGGTTATTCTACTAATAGTAAAGCTTATCGTGTATTTAATTGTAGAAGAGGCTCGGTAGAAGAGTCCATTCATGTAAAATTCGATGATACGCTTTTACCCCGAGAAAGGTTGTTTTTGATGATGATGCAGTATGGTTCCGGCTAAAGAAGTATCCGAAGTATCAAAGGAATTGGAGAAGCTCGACGTAAGCTCGGACAAACAGGAGGAAAATACTTACAACCTTCCTAAAGATTGGGCAAATGTGAAAGACCATCCGATGGAACAAATTCTCGGAAAAATCGATGAAGGTGTACGAACTAGGAGAAATATAAATGATTGTATTAACAATATTGCATTTATTTCTCTTACATAACCAAAGAACATCGATGAGGCCATAAATGATGAGAATTGGTCTATTGCTATGCAAGAAGAGCTAAACCAATTCGAAAGAAATAAAGTTTGGGAATTAGTTCCAGACCGGTAGGCAAATCAATCATTGGTACCAAATGGGTTCATAAAATCAAAACCGATGATGATGGTCTCCTATTAAAAATAAATCGAGGTTGGTCGCCCAAGGTTATAATCAAGAAGAAGGCTTGGACTATGAAGAGACGTTCGCTCCGTTGCTCGTCTTGAAGCTATTCGTCTTCTCGTGCCTTTGCCGCATACAAGAAGATCAAACTCCATCAAATGGATGTAAAAGTGCGTTCCTAAATGGAATCATCCAGAGGAAGTTTATGTCAAGCAACCTCCGGGTTTTGAAGACTATGATCATCCGGATCATGTGTACAAGCTCCATAAAGCTCTCTATGGATTAAAGCAAGCTCCGAGAGCATGGTATGATCGTCTAAGCTCTTTTCTTATCTCAAATGGTTATAAAAGAGGAAATGTTGATAATACTGCTTATTAAGGTCTTAAATGATGATATGTTAATTTGTCAAATCTATGTGGACGATATTGTTTTTGGTGCAACTAACGAAACTCCTGTCAAGGAATTTTCAAATCTTATGAAGGAGAGTTCGAAATGAGTATGATGGGAGAGTTGAAAAACTTTCTCGGACTCCAAATTAAGCAACTCAATGATGGAATATTCATTCACCAATCCAAGTACGTCAATGAGCTTCTAAAGAAATTTAAGATGGAAGATTGCAAAGAAATATCCACTCCTATGTCTTCCACTCTTAAACTCGATAAAGATGAAAAAGGTAAATCATTGACCAAAACAAGATCGAGGTATGATCGGATCCTTACTTTACTTAACCGCATCTAGACTCGATATTATGTTTGCTACTTGTCTATGTGCTCGTTTTCAAGCTAATCCTAAAGAATCCCATCTCATAGCATGTAAACGAATTTTTCGATATTTAAAATATACTGCTGGTTTAGGCCTATGGTATCCTTCCAGCATTGATTTTCAACTTTTTGCATATAGTGATGCTGATTTCGGTGGTTGTAAAATTGATAGAAAAAGCACCACCGGAACTTGTCATTTTATGAGTTCATGTTTAATTTCATGGGGAAGTAAGAAACAGACTAGTGTCGCTACTTCCACACCAAGGTAATATGTGGTCGGGAAGTGCATGTGCATGAGTTCTTTGGATCAAAAATCAATTACTTGATTATGGCATCGAACTTAAAAATACTCCTATTTTTGTGACAATACAAGTGCCATTAATTTAAGTAAAAACCCCATTTTGCATAGTAGGACAAAGCACATCGAAATTCGTCACCATTTTATTCGTGACCATGTCCAAAACGGAATGTTCGTCTCCAATTTGTTGGTACTAATGAACAATTGGCGGATATTTTTACAAAACCATTACCCGAAGAAGCTTTCAACTTTATTCGCATAAATTTAGGAATGGGACATGCTGATCACTTTTAAATATTGCATACTCATCATAGTCACATTAAATGGTCATTCAAAACGGGACATCATCGAAAGGAAAAGACTATTCATTTGGTCTTGCTTACGTACGGTATACGCGGTCCATTACGTACGTAATAGGACCTTACGTGCGTTACAGATGATTCGTTACGTGCGTAACGAAACGCAGTTTTGGTCCGTAAAGTTTAGGATTTTACGTTACGTGCGTTATAAAAGGGACATAACGTCGTAAGAGATCGTTGACCATCTCATATATAAACCCATCGTCGCCTCCTTTTCATTTCTTACTAATCCCTAGCGATAACCGAAGAACTGTTCCGGCAAACCCTATCAAAACTTCATCAAAACTTCACTTCTTCGACCGATTCAATCCTCATGGCTTCCAGAACCGGCAAAAAGAGAAGAGGAGAAACCTCTCAAACATCCTCCACGGCTTCCGGCAATCTATCATTTCGGAATGCACAAGCCATGAAGGTCTTCAACGAAATCCTTATTGACGAAGAGGTAACTCCGAGTCATCATTTTGATTTTGAATCGCTGAACAATGCTGGTGTTGCTATCGAAGAATTCTTCGATATGCTTGGGATCAATAAGTTCGTTAGTCTTGCTCGACCAATTTATGAAGAATGTGTGAAAGAGTTTTATGCGAATTTCTTTGTCACTTATGATGCCGACGGACTTGCCGTTGTTAACTCGCTTGTGCGTGGTAAATCAATATCTTTTGATGAAGCGAAACTTTCGGAGATTTTTGGACTCCCTAATGAGGGTTTTCGTTGCAAGGGAGAGTTTGCTCCTCCGGACGAAGTCTTTAACGACTGGTCCGATGATGAAAGTTATAGTGTTCACGAGTCGAAAGTCCGTGATTTCTTATCGGACAAAGCCGTTTTAAATGTTCATTCCGGGCGGTTTGAAAATAATGACTTTGGGATAAACATTCGGTTGCTTCATGATGCTATCACTCGTTGTCTTATGCCTAAAGTTAATGCTCAACTTCGACTTGTGAATATCGATATGGAGATTATCTATCATGTGTGGAAGGATCACCAAGTCAACTTCGCGTCTATTGTGCTGAAATGGTTTGTGGAAAAGGGACAAATTTTCCACAAAAAGAGCTACGCAAAAGTTGATCGTCAGAGAAGGTCAGGAATGCCTTTTGGTTCTATCTTAACCGAAATTTTTGAGAAAGCTGGAGTTGACCTGTCTGGGGTCCACGGGGTTCCGATTCCAAGGGGGAGCCTCGTCACCGAAGGGACGTTACGGACGATGAGGTATCTCCGCACGAGAAATCATGGATGGATATACTTTGCTTATATTAAGGATGATGATAGGCTCATTGATGGGGGCACTCTTCCGAGACCGGAGGAGAGGATCACATCGAGGGGGCTCGATCATACTAGACCTCGTCCGTCATCACAGCTTGGTTCCTCCCATCCTCGTCCGGAATCCTCCTCTTCCCAGATGGCTTCTCGAATGGATAGGCTTGAGAAGGACATGAGCGAGGTCAAGATCATGGTGAAGAACATTTGCACGCATTTTGGGATACCACCGACACCGCCGGATGCGGACCTTGACTAGTCGGGCTATCCTTTCTAATGATGATGTTTCCTGTTTATTAAAAAGACCAAACATTTCATGTTTGTGCTTTGCCTGTAATGACTATCTTTTCATACATCATTTTGGTTATCGTTTTGTTTAATCATTGACTTGTTTTATGTTGATTATTATGCGTATCATTGATGTCTCTTGCAGGTTTTATCAACTTTTTGTTAATGACAAAAAGGGGGAGAATAATATGTATTCGTTTTTGAAAAACCCGTGCACGTTTTCAGGGGGAGCATATTATTTTGCAGTGCTCGTGTTCAGGGGGAGTTTCTAATTTTTATTAAAATCATGTTTTCAAAAACTCACATAAAGTAAATTTTGTCATCATCAAAAAGGGGGAGATTGTTGGAACAATATTTTTTAGATCGTTTTGATGATGTATTATTAAAACCAAAATTTACTTAAAACATACTTTCTCTTCAGTTAACGTACGTAATATATATCACATTAACGTACGTAACATTCTATAGTTAACGTACGTAACGCATCTCTTATAACGTACGTAACATTCACTATTTTCGTAAGTTTTTCAGATTGTAACGACGTAACCGGATTATATAACGACGTAAGGCTTGAATTATTCTCGACCGTTGGAAAAGCCACTAGCCGTTGCAACAAGTCGTCTCAATCAACGGATCTTTGACCAGATATTACGACGTAACCCTAAGGATCGTAACGCATTTAACGCATTTCATCGAGTTCATCAATGCTTCGCACTTTCATTACGGCCGTTATTCAGCTCATATAACGACGTAACGTATGTAACGTACGTAGCGGATCATATAACGACGTAACTCGCTTTACTGCTCCAACGGGAAATTGAGCTCAAGAAGGCTATAAATAGCCACCTTCATGGAGATTGAAGATACACAAGAATTCTAAGCTTACTAGCATACTCAAGCAATATCAAGCAAACATTCTGAGAGATATTCTTATTCTAGATTGTGATACGAGAAGATTTGCTCTATAATTTCCAATCTTCATTCTTGTATCTTAGAGCGATATATCGTGAAAGCCGAGTTTCTACTCGCACTTATTTTGTATTGGTTATCTTGTACCTAGAAAAACAAGAGTGTTTTTGTGAGGTTGTTCTTGAGCCCGGAAATCAAGAAGTTGTAAGAAGTTGGCACTAAACTAGAAAGTGCAAATTCCAAGTTCTAAGAAAAGTCCTAGTCGATAAAACTAGGTAGGGGACGTAGGCTTCGTTAATAGCCGAACCTCTCGAACAATTCCTTGTGTTCTTTCTTTTCTGCAATTTTATTCTCCGCTATTTTTGCTTCCGCACGAAAAAGAGTACAATACTATTAACCGCACTATTCAACCCCCCTTCTAGTGGCGGTATCAATCTAACATCCACATTATCATAAATTGATTTTGATGATGAGATAATGATGGGTTGATGATGAGTTATCAATCAAAGAAAGCAATAATAAAACGAAGCAAAACAACAAGGAGTCGAAGTCACACAACCTGAGAGTTAACGTACGTAATGGAGAAGAGTTAATGTATGTAAAGGATGGACAGAAGCCAGTGGACTGAAACCACGAGCAGATAACGTATGCTACAGGAAGGCTATAACGTATGCAACGACGATAACATACGCTATGCATGAAGCATAATGCACACTAAAGAGAGGCAATGGGATTTATGCCTATAAATACCAAGCCATTTGGTATCATTCCATACAACAACTCCAAGTAAAGTCTATACACTTCATATATTGTTATATTCATCTTTATTGTTGTAATTGTGCTAAATTGATAAGTGTTTGAGTGTTCATACACGAAAACATACATGAGTGGAAAGATAGTATTATTGATTGGTTCGGTGTTATTAGGATTGTTGATCCGGCATTATTAGAATCATATCTAAATCCAAGAGAGGTTTGTCTAGTACCAATAGAAAGCTAGATAGACTGCTTCCTTGTCCGATAGAAAAGGAAAATAGTTTATTTTGGACCGACATAAAGACAAAAGTGTAACGGTTTATCTCAGACTGATAGAAGACGAGAATGTAATGGTTTACCTTGGATCGATAGAAGACAAGGCGGAAAATTTTGATCTTGAGCCTATAGAGAAAGATACGGAGAGAGGACGTGGGCACGTTTGGCCGAACCTCAATAAATCTTGTGTCGTGTATCTTCTGCAATTTAATTATGCTTCCGCAATGCAAAAGAGTTTGAAAACTCTACTCCGCGATATTATCCACCATTCTAAGTAGGGTGCCAATTTCCCAACAATTGGTATCCGAGCGGTCCATATAAGTCGGCTTAATATCCGAGGACAAAAAGATCCAATGGCGCTCCAATTTGCACCAGTCGAAGGTCTGGTCTTAAACCGACCTTCTTTCTTTGATGGATCGAACTTCATGACATGGAAGAAGAAAATGTCGATATTCATCCGAGCCTATGATATCGATCTATGGAAAGTCATATGTCTTCGTCCGAAAATTCCCATGAATTCAAACAGTACACCCAAAAGCTTTGAAGAGTATGATGATATGGATTGGAAAAACGACCAATATAATTGCAAAGCAAGCAATTATTATATTGTGCTCTAAATCCGGAAGAACAGAACCGGATATCATCATGCGATAGTGACAAAGAGATTTGGAAAATGCTTGAGGTAACTCATGAAGGAACATCGCAAGTCAAGGAGATGAAGATAAATATGCTTCTCCACGACTACGAGCTACTTATGATGAAAAGTGATGAGTCCATAATGAACATGCTCGACTGATTTTCGGTCATCACAAATGGACTAGCTTGTTTTGGAAAACCATTATCAAGTAGTGAAAAGGTGAAGAAAATCTTACGATCACTACCTGTTGAGTGGGACACGACAGTTACGTCAATTAGGGAATCGAAAGATTTAAATAATCTTGATTCTAGTGCCGTCGTTGGTTCACTAATAAACTACGAGATAGTTCTTAAATCTCGGAATGCCAAGCCAAAACCGAAAGAAAGGTCAATAGCTTTGAAATCAAAGATGTCAAGAAAAGAAGAAATCCCGGTAGAAGAAGATGATGAAGAATCGGTATATTATGCCAAAAACATAAATAAGTTCCAAAACTTATTAAGCCGGAGAAGAAAAGACATCTCGAGTGAGTCAAAGAAATTCGACAATAATTATCGAAACTGTGGAAAACTGGGCCACTATGCTAAAAATTGCCGAGGCTTGACTTCTAAGAAAGAAGTCTTAATAGCTACTTGGAGTGACGAAGAGGAAGATGATGAATATATTCAAAATAACCTCGCACTCATGGCAAGAATTTCACTCGACAAAAGCGACGTCGAAATCCAAGTAAGTATTTCCTCTCAAGACGAACTATTTGAAGCATTTGAACTTTTGCATGTGGATTTTCAAAATCCTTTAGTTGATAACAAATCCCTCAAAGCAAAAAATAAATTATTGAAAATCGAAATTTCCAAAATTAATAAAAAAGGGAAATTTATTGAAACCGATCATTCTGAATGTCTTATAAATGAAAAGAGATTAAAGAATGATTTGTTAGAAGTGTATGTTGGCAATTATCAAAACAAGATACATGACTGTTTATCCCAACAAAGAACATGAAGAACACAATCACAAACATATATATCCTTCAAAATAATACGATTCTAGCCATCGATACGAACGAAGCAACCCAAATATACCAAGACTCAAACATCTCAAAGTATTAGAGTTCAAGCCAATTACCTTCAATCCGGCGAAAGAAACAAGAACAATGTTATAATCCTTGTTCCAAGTTTTCCTATATGTTAAACCAACTCAAAATCTGAGATTTAGGGGTTAAAAATCGAGTTTGGGTGTCTTGGGGTGTGTAGGAAGAGTTCGGAAGTGAAATTCCCGATTGTTGAACATATTTATATGTCTTGGCATGTTAATGTACGCTAACTTCAACCATATCGTACACAACATGTTCTTCGATTACAGATAGTATAGTTTTTGCCATTTTGGTCATAACTCACTCATCCGGACTCCGATTAACTCACCGTTTGAACAAGTATAAAACTAACTCGATGATCTGACTATTATGTTTATGAACTTTTTGAGTTTTCAAGAATCGGTGGCAATTTTTCAAAGGCGGACCTTGTGCATAATACTTTCCAGAAACTGTCCAAATCTTAATTCCTTTAACACTTCAACATATAATCATCTTAATCATGTCATATGCACCAAGAACTTATTCAAGAATATAAATTAATCCATAGCCACATTAAATTAACATTACTTTGTTCATAAACATTAATACAACATAATTGAATATGTGTTCTAACATCTAAACCACCATCTTAACTCATAATCCAACAAATATCAACATATCATCATTTTCTTCAGCACGAACACCATGAAACACCAATAATATTAACAATACTTCCATAATACATCATTATACTAAGTAAAC
This sequence comes from Orobanche coerulescens, assembly GCA_033398695.1. Lineage (NCBI taxonomy): Eukaryota > Viridiplantae > Streptophyta > Magnoliopsida > Lamiales > Orobanchaceae > Orobanche > Orobanche coerulescens. The sequence continues at coordinate 113,970,557 of CM065815.1, read as the reverse complement.
AACAATAACAACAACATGAACCCGGAAATGACGAGAGAGATTAACCAATATATCCCCTGAAGATAAACAACACAATTTAAAACCACAAGAACCATCAATAATCATTGTCCGGAGAGATAAGCATATCTGTCCACTATTATAAAAATGCCTTTAGGTAACACCCATAAAGTGTTCCCTAAAGAGCCTAAAGTGTTCCTATAGACCATAGGTAACACATTTTGGGTGTTACCTCTACCCGTGTTCCCTATGCTCTTAGGTAACACTTTTGATCAATTCTGGTAACACATTAAAACGTGTTCCCCAAAGTCATCTTAAGGAACACCTTAGTAACACTTTAGAAATTTCTTAGGTAACACCTTGGTAACGCTTTCAGATTGTTTAAGGAACACTATTGTAACACCTTTGTAAAACTTTTAAATGTATCCATTTTTTTAAGTAACACTTTAAATACCTTAAGGAACATTTTCGATTATATGGGTGCTAGCTTAGGTAACACCTTATTCATTATTAAGTAACACTTGCTATTATTATTATTATTATTATTATTATTCTGATTAATATTTATCAATAATATGAAAACTAGAAGAAACCATTTTTCATATATAAATAACGAGAAAATATATTGATAAAACTCAAATAAATAATCCAATAACAATAAGACATAGATCATAGTATGTCAAACACATATCCAATAACTAAAAAAAATAATAACCTAATTGTTGTCTAATTTGTAACTTGTATAAAAATAGCTCCCATATATCTTCAATTCGTTGTTGTCTTGAACTTCCACATGCTTTCTTGAACGGGGTAGGCCTCTATACATATGCGTTCACAAGAGCAGGCAGCCCATCCAACAACTTTCTTGCTATATAACCGTTCGATCTGGCTTGCTTAAAGAAAGAACGTTTGAGTAGTTTTTTGGCAGTAGGTCGTTTTGAAGGATCCTTAACCAAGCAGCTAGCAATCATCTGCTTAAACGACTAAGAAAGAAAAACAAATCTATGATTAATAAAATGATTGTAAAACTAATATAGTTCAGCTTATTAATGGCATACCTTTGAGAACTTGTTATGTCTCATAGTCAAGTCCTGGGGGTGCATTTTGTAGAGTCATAAGCAACACCTACCAAAATAAAAATAATTGGAGCTTAATAATAAGGGTCCATTTCAGATCAAAGTAAAACAACTTAAGATTATCAGTGGACCTTCATTGGCGGATACTTTGAGAAAGGAGCATAGCCATGAGCAAGCTCCAATGTAGTTATATCCCAAATGACCAAATATACGCTCTGAGAAAAATGGAGAAATTTTATTAACTTCGTGACCTATCTAGTCTGGTACCCAAAAAAAAATAGAAAGTGTGCATGTACATACTTAAAGTCGTAACCATGCACTTGCTCCATAACCTCTGGAGCCATCCTACAATGATCCTACAATGTCCTACAATGTTACAGAACATTTAGTCAGCAACCACACCTAGCTAGGAAAATGGACATTGTAGAACCCCGATTGAGTAAAGGAAAATTTGAATAAGGATCATTTCAGTCCTTACCTTGCACAGTAGTCAAGAAAGAGCAATGAGATTGAATCACAGATAGAAACCAAGCAACTGTGAGCGGTCCTGAAATCAAAATTGATGGGGTATTTCAAAATGGTAATAAAGTATACTCAAGAAAAAAAAAACTAAAATGTTAGATCAGGAATACCTACATTACTGGGGAAATATATGACAAAATACAAAAACCAAAAACGGACATGAAAGATACCTGATATTGGAAGCCACTCATATAAGTAGATTTCAAACAAAAAAAAGGTTCAGTGTTTATCATTCTTGCCCCCAAAATGCTCAACCTAAACTCGTACTGACCTGGTACAACAAAGAACTAAGATTTTGTGCGATTGCTATTCCCACATCCAATATTAAATGCTGAAAATAAAAGTCATCTTTACCTCCGGAAAATTTCCCAATGAAGATGTTACTTTTTGAGATAGTATGAAGTTCTGCACAACATCAGTATAATCCATTACTGACATGATTGAAACTTTTCCTCTTGCTCCATTTGGATACTGTGAACCATAGTGGAATAAGTTTGAATCCAAACATACTACAGAATGAAAACCTGTGGATGATAAATGTAAGCAATTACCTTGAAAGAGCATGAACAATTATTTTCTTTGTGGAAGTAGTATTCAAGCAAACACCACATCGCCTTTCCATCCAATAAGGAAGATCGGATTTCAACCTTTAACTCGTAAGTTTCACATATTGCCTGAAAAGTAAGTTAAAATGTATCATGTTAAAAGAAACATAGGGAACAATAGTTCAAATGTATGAATGCATCAAATGTAACACCCCCATGATTTACGGAGATATTACAGCGCCGTAGATCCTTTTTGGAGGACCTACCAGGCTTAGACCCAAATAAAACACATTAAATACGACAAACATAAATGTTCATACATTCAAAACCAACTTCAATTTCAACATGACATACAGCACAATACCAAACAACATATCATCCCGAGGAATCATAACCAATATGACCGTTCACCACGGGAATACAACAACATCATTAACCATTGATAATGACATGACATACAACACCGCAAGACTGCCAGCGAGTACAAAACCAAAACACGACTTTGACCATGACCATATGACCATCAACTCAAAATAATGCACGATATCAATGCTGCCCACCAAGCTCGTGTCCATCCTGTGCTAGTCCTCCCACTGGACCTGTACCTGAATACACAAAAGTATATCCACCCCAAAAAGGGGTCAGCAAGAAGCCGGTGCAAGTACAATGATTCTAGAATATGTACAACAAGTGAATAATCAACAAAAGCCACAAAAAATCATAGTGCCATCACAGATATTCCGGAATACCACATCACAGTCATCATCACAAAACAACCTCCCGAGCTATACTGGCCCTGTACCTCTCAGCAAGATACACACCCCAGAGACACCTCGTCAGGCCCTCCCTGGTGTATAGCCCAACCGAGTGATCCGTAGGGATACGCAGCCTACCGGACCCCAGGGGACCCTCACTGGTTTTACTCGGCTCACACACACTCGATCAACAATTGGCACAAATTCCATTTTTACATATTCACACGAAGTACAGTAAACACAATCAAAGTACTTGCCTCAATTTGAACGACACAAGAAACGGCGAACGGATGAATGTACTGTCCGAACTTCCTTCAACGATTCGATCCTACACATCGAAATATCGAATCAAAACACAACACCACGGAAATGGAAAGATTCACCCTAAGTTCTACCCTTAGGGACATTTATTCAAATATTACGAAGGAAACGTAGCTCGAACCCAAACTATGAAAGGTAACTTAGGGTTAAATCCGTGAATCTTGGAGAAAATGAAGGATTATGATTACAACATCACAATCTAGTACAAATCGGAGCTAGGATAGATTAGAATCAAAGATCTCGACACAAATCCCCAAAATATGAAGAATTAGGGTTCCAACGGTTTTACCTTGATTTGGATGGTGAAAGTTGATAAGATGTTGATAACTTGGTGTTAGGAGCTCAAAATTATCATTGGATGAAGAAATCCGACCAAAAATCTGCACTCCCACTGATCAAGTATGCCCAGCCGCCGAAGAGAAGAGGAAGAGGTGAAAAATGACATTTCTAGAACTTACCCCCCATATATATACTGGGAGGTATTAGCGCACGCTACGGCTACAGGCTTAGCGTGCGCTAACGAGCAGAGGGCGGTGCACGTTTGAAGAAAAAGGCGGTCGTAACTTTCTCGCCAGTTCAGAGCGTACGCTGAACTATCTGTTAGCGTGCGCTATCGATTACTACTAGCGCGCGCTAACTCCATACAGTAGCGTGCGCTACCTGCAAATACCTGCAGCCCAGAAACGTTTCTGTCCTCACTGACCTGACATCCTAGCGCACGCTATCATACAAGTAACGTGCGCTAGTACATCGAAATAGCGTACGTTAGTCCGTCCATAGCGTACGCTAACGCCTCATTCCAGAGTCCGAAGCTTACTGTCCAGCGGGCCTAACGCACGCTATTGCACAAGAGTAGCGTGCGCTACTCGAACCTGGTTAGCGTGCGCTAGACATACAGTCTTAGCGTGCGCTAACTGCTATTTTCCAAATTTAAATTCGCAAGAAGTCCGGCTAAAACGAGCACAATCCGAGAATCACGGAACCCAACAATAATCAGCCATCAATATGCCAAGGTCAATCATCAATATATACGGTCCAAATAACCACAATACCACAAAATACATCCAAAATAACACTCACAAAATACACGGGTATTACACCCTTACCCCCTAAAAGAAGTTTCGTCCCGAAACTTAAGATACAAAAAGTTCGGGGTATCGGGCACGCATACTCTCCTCGGTCTCCCACGTGGCCTCCTCAATTCCATGCTTAGACCATTGGACCTTTACTAACGGAATCACTTTCCGTCACAATTGTTTCACTCGTCTCTCTAGTATGGTTACCGGTTGTTCTTCATACGTAACATCATCACTAATCTCAATCTCTTGATAATCAATAACATGGCTGGGATCGGGAACATACTTACGCAGTTGTGAAACATGAAACACATTATGAACATGACTAAGCGTCGGAGGTAATGCTAGTCGATAAGCTACATCGCCTACCTTGTACAGGATCTCGAAGGGGCCAATATAACGAGGACTAAGCTTCCCCTTCTTACCAAACCGAAGAACTCCACGAGTCGGCGATACTTTCAACAACACATGGTCTCCCGCCTGGAACTCTAACGGTCGACGACGAACGTCGGCATATGACTTTTGTCGACTCTGAGCAGTCAACAACCTTTGTCGAATAATTGCGACTTTTTCCCGTGTTTGAACCACCAAGTCCGGTTCTACTCCAAGTAACTCGTATGGCTCGTCCCAACAGATTGGCGATCTACACCGTCTTCCATATAATGCTTCAAACGGAGCCATCCCAATCGAACTATGCCAACTATTATTGTACTCAAATTCAATCAATGGTAAATGAGTCTCCCAATCTTCTTTCCAATCCAACGCGCAAGCCCTCAACATGTCTTCCAGCGTTTGGATCGTCCTCTCTGACTGTCCGTCCGTCTGGGGATGATAAGCGGTGCTGAAATTCAATTTGGTACCGAGTGCTCGATGTACTGCTTGCCAGAAATGCGACACAAAACGCCCATCGCGATCAGACACTATACTCTTTGGGGTACCATGGAGTCTCACAATCTCCGCAATGAATAACCGAGCTAACCTCTCCGGTCCCCAAATATCTCTAATTCCCAGAAAGTGTGCGGATTTGGTTAGCCGATCAACAATTACCCAAATCATATTCACTCCAGTTCGCGTCTTTGGCATTCCCACAATAAAATCCATCGCTATATCTTCCCATTTCCATTCCTGAATTGGTAGCGGTTTCAATTTACCGGCGGGTCTCGATGTTCCGCTTTAACTCTTTGACAAGTCAAGCATTTCATCACGAACTCTTACATCTTTCTTCATGTTCGCCACCAAAAGTTTTTCTTCAAGTCCTTATACATTTTACTCATACCCGGATGAATCGAGTACGGAGTAGAATGTGCTTCATTCAAAATTACCGTTTGAGATCATCTCGATTAGGTACACAAGTTACGCCTCGAAATCGAAGAACTCCGTCTTCATCGATTAAGAATCCAGGAGCTTTTCCTCTAACACTGTCTTCCCGAAGCCGCACAATTGAGAGATCATCTAACTGCTTGGACTTAATATCTTCCATTACGGAGGATGTAATCTCAAGGAAACGCAACCGTCCTTGAGTTACGTGAGGCCAAACTTCAATTTCCATATCAATCAACTCTCGTCTAAGCTGGTTGAATGGTAAGTAGTTCCAACTTTTGCAACACGATCGACTTGCGGCTTAACGCATCGGCAACGACGTTTGCTTTACGGATGGTAAAGAATGTCAAGATCATAATCCTTAAGCGGTTCCAACCATCGCCGACGCATATTTAGTTCCTTCGCGTAAATATGTACTTCAAGCTCTTATGATCCGTATACACTCGACAAGAAGAACCATACAAGTAATGCCTCCAAATTTTCAACGCAAACACCACAGGCTAACTCAAGATCATGAGTAGGATAATTCATCTCGTATGGCTTTAATTGTCGAGACGCATAAGCCACTACTCTCTCATTTTGCATCAATACACATCCTAATCCTTGTTTAGAAGCATCACTATAAATAACGAAACCTTCCGTTCCTTGTGGTAAGGATAGGATCGGAGACGTAGTCAACCGCTTTTTCAATTCATCAAAACTCTTCTGACACTCATCACTCCACTCAAATTTCTGTGTCTTCTGCAATAATAGGGTGAGCGGTCGAGCAATTTTCGAGAATCCTTCAACAAATCGACGATAATAGCCCGCTAATCCTAGAAAACTCCGAACTTCCTTAACATTCCGTGGAGGCTCCCAAGCTAAGACTGCTTCAACCTTTTGAGGGTCTACACGAATACCATCGGCTGAGATGATGTGTCCCACAAAAGAAACTTCTTTAAGCCAGAACTCGCACTTAGAAAATTTAGCATAAAGCTTATCAGCCCTCAAAATACTCAACGTGATTCTCAAGTGTTCGGCATGCTCCGCCTCACTTTTGGAATAGATTAATATATCGTCGATAAACACCAATACAAATTTATCGAGATATTCGATAAAATTTTTGTTCATAAGTTGCATGAAGGCCGCCGGAGCATTTTTTAAACCGAATGGCATAACTACGAATTCGTAATACCCATACCTCGTCCGAAATGCTGACCTGGGAATATCCGAATCTCGAATTCGGAGTTGGTAATATCCTGACCTCAAATCAATCTTGGAGAAAACCGTAGCCCCTTGTAATTGATAAAATAGATCATCGATTCTTGGCAACGGATACTTGTTCTTAATAGTGAGTTTATTCAACTCACGATAGTCAATACATAGCCGTAAGGACCCATCTTTCTTTCGTACAAACAATACCGGTGCACCCCATGGAGACACACTAGGCCGAATATAACCTTTGTCCAACAATTCACCCAATTGTTTCTTCAATTCTAACATTTCCGATGGGGCCATTCTCAGACGGTGCCTTGGATATTGGCGCCGCATTGGGCTCTAGTTCGATGACGAACTCTACTTCACGATGTGGTGGCAATCCCGGCAAATCATCCGGAAATACGTCTGGAAATTCATTCACAACTGGGACAGAGGATAATTGTACCTCGCTAACTTCCGACTTCAACGCGTAACACCAATAACTGGTACAACCTTGTCGCAATAATTTCATCGCTTTCATGGCTCGAATAATCTTCCCAGAAGTACCAGGTTTCTGCCCTACAAAAACGTGTTCAGTACCATCCGGCGCGACTATTGAAATTATTTTCCGACGATAATCTACTATCGCTCCATGCCGATTTAACCAATCATCACCGAGAATTAAATCCTCTCCCATCATATCGATCACAATCAAGTCGGATGACCAATCTTTACTGCCAATGGTTACAGGACAATTGGCGATCTCTTGATCCCCAACTATCCTTTCCCCACTTGGCAACCCAACAATAAAAGGTTCACATGTAGAGAGACCGTCTAGGCCCAAACGATTCACACAAGACAATGATATAAAAGAATGAGTAGCTCCAGAATCAAACAATACATCTACCGGGTGCATCGAAATATAAACAATACCTGACGTAGTGGCAGTCCCTACGTCATCAGTCCGCTTCATCTCATACAATCGGGGTGGGGCTGATCCAATGCTAGGTGCATCCTTATGCTCGGTTTTACCTCTGCCACTGCCGCGTCCGACACTCGGAGTTGGCTGACCCGTAACTGTGCCAGCCGGGGTAGGAGACTGTTTAGAAAATATTCTGCCCACTGACTCACAATATAATGCGCGATGACCCTGCTTCCCACACTTAAAACAATCAATGGGGCGAGAAGTGCAACGAGAACTGACATGTCCCGGATTTCCACAATTAAAACAAACCCTCGGCATTCCTCCACTAGGCTGAGGGGAACCGACAGAAGATTGCATAGAAGATTGAGGCCTACGCGATCCACTGCCTCTAAACTACCAGAAAATTTTGGTTTCTTCGAGCTCGAAACTGCTGGAACCAGAACTGACACCATCTCATAAGCAAGTGCTCTATCCTGATATTCTCTCAAAGTAGTACACCCAAGGCCCGCCATATACTTTCGGACCTCCGGTTTCATCCTTGCATCGAAATGAAGTATCTTGTCTATCTCATCCTTAACTCGATCTTGGACATACACTAACTGCTTGTTGTATGTCTTGATTGCTTCAGAAATAGGAACATCGTCGGGTTGAGCTCAAGAACTCACCGACTCTTGCTAGCCGAACCGGCGCTACTGGACAATACCGAGCTTCCATCAATTCTTTAAATTCTTCCCAAGTGACATCACGGTCCTTGGGCTTAACATTCGCCACCGGTCAAGCGTCATCAATCGGCCGATATTGAGCAATCGGGACTCTCTTGGCTTCAGACAACCAATACCGTCAAAGATCTTCTCCACTCAACTAACCAATGATCCCAATTGTTCGCATCACCGAACCATCGAACTGGGAGGGTTCATCTTCATAACTTCTTGAAGCCATCGATCCTCAACCGTCCCGCCAAGATTAATATTCGCACCACTTGTGCCGGTTGGTGCACTTGTGTTACAACTTGTTGAAGAACGTTAGGCACCTCGGCCTCCGAACCTCCATTCGAACCTCCCAAGGAATCGGGTCCGACCTAGTCGCAGAGCGAGATGCCGATTCAAACGGACCTCTCGGACTCGAGACACTACCACTCGCCACGGCCTCTACCACGACCACGTTGACGGATAGCTCTACCTCTCGGCATCGAAGAGTAAGAATGATTCAACAAGGAAATGATTACAATAATAGATTGCACAATATTAAGGTAATTATTTCCGAAGGAAAGAAACAACCAAACATCCGAAGAGTCTTCCAACACAGGCAACACGAGGTGGTAGCATGCCAATGATATCGTAGATAACAACCGACTCAATTTAATAGACCCAAAACACCGACACCTAGGTATCCATAAACCTAGGCTCGATACCATATTCGTAACACCCCCATGATTTACGGAGATATTACAGCGCCGTAGATCCTTTTGGAGGACCTACCGTGCTTAGACCCAAATAAAACACATTAAATACGACAAACATAAATGTTCATCCATTCAAAACCAACTTCAATTTCAACATGACATACAGCACAATACCAAACAACATATCATCCCGAGGAATCATAACCAATATGACCGTTCACCACGGGAATACAACAACATCATTAACCATTGATAATGACATGACATACAACACTGGACAAGACTCAGCGAGTACAAAACCAAAACACGACTTTGACCATGACCATATGACCATCAACTCAAAATAATGCACGATATCAATGCTGCCCACCAAGCTCGTGTCCATCCTGTGCTAGTCCTCCCTCTGGTCCTGTAACTGAATACACAAAAGTATATCCACCCCAAAAGGGGTCAGCAAGAAGCCGGTGCAAGTACAATGATTCTAGAATATGTACAACAAGTGAATAATCAACAAAAGCCACAGAAAATCATAGTGCCATCACAGATATTCCGGAATACCACATCACAGTCATCATCACAAAACAACCTCCCGAGCTATACTGGCCCTGTACCTCTCAGCAAGATACACACCCCAGAGACACCTCGTCAGGCCCTCCCTGGTGTATAGCCCAACCGAGTGATCCGTAGGGATACGCAGCCTACCGGACCCCAGGGGACCCTCACTGGTTTTACTCGGCTCACACACACTCGATCAACAATTGGCACAAATTCCATTTTTACATATTCACACGAAGTACAGTAAACACAATCAAAGTACTTGCCTCAATTTGAACGACACAAGAAACGGCGAACGGATGAATGTACGGTCCGAACTTCCTTCAACGATTCGATCCTACACATCGAAATATCGAATCAAAACACAACACCACGGAAATGGAAAGATTCACCCTAAGTTCTACCCTTAGGGACATTTATTCAAATATTACGAAGGAAACATAGCTCGAACCCAAACTATGAAAGGTAACTTAGGGTTAAATCCGTGAATCTTGGAGAAAAATGATGGATTATGATTACAACATCACAATCTAGTACAAATCGGAGCTAGGATAGATTAGAATCAAAGATCTTGACACAAATCCCCAAAATATGAAGAATTAGGGTTCCAACGGTTTTACCTTGATTTGGATGGTGAAAGTTGATAAGATGTTGATAACTTGGTGTTAGGAGCTCAAAATTATCATTGGATGAAGAAATCCGACCAAAAATCTGCACTCCCACTGATCAAGTATGCCCAGCCGCCGAAGAGAAGAGGAAGAGGTGAAAAATGACATTTCTAGAACTTACCCCCCATATATATACTGGGAGGTATTAGCGCACGCTACGGCTACAGGCTTAGCGTGCGCTAACGAGCTGAGGGCGGTGCACTGTTGAAGAAAAAGGCGATCCGTAACTTTCGCCAGCTCGTAGCGTCGCCGAACTATCTGTTAGCGTGCGCTATCGATTACTACTAGCGCCGCTAACTCCATCTGATGGCGTCGCTACACGCAAATACCGCAGCCGAAACGTTTCGTCCTCACCGACTGACATCCTGGCGCACGCTATCATACAAGTAACGTGCGCTAGTACATCGAAATAGCGTACGTTAGTCCGTCCATAGCGTACGCTAACGCCTCATTCGAGTCCGAAGCTTACTGTCCAGCGGGCCTAACGCACGCTATTGCACAAGAGTAGCGTGCGCTACTCGAACCTGGTTAGCGTGCGCTAGACATACAGTCTTAGCGTGCGCTAACTGCTATTTTCCAAATTTAAATTCGCAAGAAGTCCGGCTAAAACGAGCACAATCCGAGAATCACGGAACCCAACAATAATCAGCCATCAATATGCCAAGGTCAATCATCAATATATACGGTCCAAATAACCACAATACCACAAAATACATCCAAAATAACACTCACAAAATACACGGGTATTACATCAAATAGCTCACTTGCCTACTCGCACTCATCATAACAAACACCAGAAAAGTACAGGGCTAACGAATGATCTTTTTTTATTTAGATCATAAGGAGCTTATGCTTTGGCCTTTGTGTAGCATATAACGTCTATAAGATGTATCCCAGACCAGAACACTAACAGCAAGCCTCATATGAACAATAGTCTCCCTTTTTCATATATCTATTTGTTTCTTAGCTTGCTTTCCATGAAAAGAACAATATCAATCAATAATATTTATTCTACCCTCTCACTCTATGAAAAGAAAACATGACCAGAAGCTTAAGAACACCTAAATCCAGCTAATAAAATCTAACCTAGTCACTCAACATTCTAGTTCCATAACATCAATATCACACAAGACAAAAGGAATTGAGAAAAACAAGAAGGTGATCAGAACAACAAACCTATATTGTTATAAACTTGTTTTTTTTTTTAATTATACTACGCTAGTCTCATTTTTTCCTCCAATACTCCAACCTGATGATTCATCGGCTGAATGTTTCATTATGTTGGCAATTTTTTATTCACAAACAATCTAGCAAGCAAAAAATTAAAATGCAAGTCTTTTTTGCCTCTTCTACTGACACCTATTTATTTATTTTAATGAATATATATATTTTATGTTAAATACATTATCCTGCAGCACCTTCAACTTCAAACAATAATCTGTTTCAATATAGAATGAATCAGGGTCCGTTTCATATGTTTCAATACATATTCCCACAACATCATTATAAATTATACTAGCTCAATAATGTAAATCACAACGATAAGCATAAGCGCTACTCAGAACACCACTTATAACATAACAAAAAGATTGAAGATTATCCCAAAAAAAAGGCCCATCCACTCTCACAGCAATGACCAATGTATACAACCACAGAGTGTAACAACTGTAAAATTATTGATGTTCTACCTAGTAAGGGATAAAAGACCCTTTCTTGGTGGATTATCCGACAAATCTGAACCAAAAAAAAAGGTAAAAATACCTAAGTCTATTTCGAAAGGAGTTGAAAGAAGAAAAAAAAAACAGTAGCTTACCGGAAGGGCAGAAATAATCAGAACTACGTTTTCCTCCTAAGACGCTTTCTAAGCTTCCTCAGCTTGTGTTTGTTCATCTTCTTTTTCCTCTTCTTCTTCACACTGTCGGCTCGTATGATAACAGACTCATCAGGCGTCGTTTCCTCTTCGGTCTCAAATCGGATTGACTGGATAGGAGAAATTGGGTCGAGAAAAAACCGAAAGGAAACTAGGGTAGAAATGCGAACCAAATGAATGACGGGTGGGTTTCGAATAACCCGTCTCGGGTGGATGCAAATACGTCACTGTATCGTGGGTTTTGGTGATTTCGGGAATTACGGATGGCTGGCGGAAATAGGTTAGGGTTTTGAAGGCGGAATGGTATGGATTTCTGAGTAGCTTCTGGAATATAGGAGACGCCATTGTTGTACCATAAAAATTTGCTGAATTAATTCAGCTGTGATGTGGAAGACGAAAGGGGGATGCTTGATTTTGGGGCTTTCTGACAGGGTTTTGGAGCTTTTGGATGCACGCGTCACAATCAGGAAAGTGACGGAACCCCTGTTTTGAAAAGGTGAGGTATTTTAGCTAAGGCGATTTTGGTTTATTTCTGGAGAAGATCATCTCACGCTTTTTGGTAGAAATACGATGAGTTTATTTTAAATAATTAATAAAACATAAAAAAAGGAAAAAAAAGGAATATTAAAATTGCTAAAAACAGGTAGATGGGAGGCATTGTATTATATTTTGGTAAGACATTGTGTTATATTTAAATCCTTATTGTTATATATTTTTAATGTGTAGTTAACAATAATATTATTATAACGCAAAAAAAGTGATAATATAATTTTAAATAATTATACATATTCTCTAAGTGTTACATAGGTGTTACTTAAATTATGTAAGACACAAAAAGTGTTATCTGAAGTGTTACCTATTTTGAAAGTGTTACTTGGAGTGATACCTAAACTAAGTAATACAAAAGAGTATTACCTGAAAGTGTTACCTATTTTGAAAGTGTTACCGTGAGTATTACCTAAACTAAGTAACACAAAAATGTGTTACCTGAAAGTGTTACCTATTTTGAAAATGTTACCTTGAATGTTATCTAATAAAAAAGTGTTACCTAGGTATTACCTATGCACTCTCCAATTTTCAATTATCAAAAGTGTTACCTGCAGGGTGTTACCTAAAGTCATTTTTCTACTAGCGGTCTCATAATCATACATATCAACTCGTATATATGATGATTATCAATTCAGGAACACTAATATTCAGTCCAAGACGAAATCCAAAATGAAGAGTAATTACCTCTTTGAAGAAATGGATTGAATCCCAAGGTTGAATTCGTTTCCAATCACTTCCAGCTCAATATTGTTAAAGATGATCAACTCCACAAATACTCAAGTGTTTGGTACCTCAAAATCCTTTCCAACAACTCTATTGGATAAAATGAAAGAATTACCGAAATGAACAATAATTCCCAATTCCATACACATACACGCGCACACGCGCACACACACACACACACACACACACATACACACACACACACACACACACACATATATATATATATATATATATATATATATATATATATATATGTGTGTGTGTGTGTGTGTGTGTGTATGTGTATTTCCCATTACTAGCATACGCTAACGGGTACCTTAGCATGCGTTACCTGCCATAACGTATTCTAAATGACTTTGATAGCGTACACTATCATGTTTCCAGAGGCTACTACCTTACTTCGCACAAGGACTTACGTACGCAAATCTTATGCAATAGCGTACGTTAACTCTTTGTTGACTCGCTTGTATGCACTTGCTCCGCAGATTCCTAGGTCCTATCCATCGAAAGCAAACCATAAAACCGAGATTCCCTTTGACTGATCTGCCATTAGCGTGTGGTAACCTTAGACTTCAGCATGCGCCAAATGCCGTTGACTCGAGTCATGGCCCACCTGTCGGCAATAGTCTGGATCCAGTCCGATATGATCTTATGTTCGTTAACTATCCTTCTTAACGTACGCAAGCTTTTCACATTAGCGTACGCTAAGTCCTCACTTATGGGTACGTTAATTAGGCTATATTTAACCAATTCCAATTGTTCCTATCCGTCGTCTCGATATACTGGGTACCTATACGCGACATGATGAATATATATACTTGTTCCAATAATATTCTCATACGATACACCTGACGTCAAGAGTACGATAACTTGATACACGATATCCTAAAATGCAGTTGTTGACCAAGTACGACAATTATACCAATACAGCTGTCTTAGTCCTTCAATTATTATATCCATACTGTACAGATTCCACACTGTGCAATATAACTCGGATAAATTAATATTAAACAACCATAGTATAAATTCAGGATATTATATTCTACCACACCTAAAATAAGTTTTGTCCTTGAAACTTGCAATCCTGTCATAAACAATAGTTAAACCAAGATTTCCAAAATCATCACGAAGACAACAATCATCACCACAAGCGAATAACCAAAACAGTATACCTATAGGTGCGTGAAGTCGATGATCTCCTGTGATACTAGCATACGTCTATGTTTTCAAAGCCTCAACACAGATACAAACACAATGAACACAAGCCTCAACAAAATCCAACAATTTGCCAATACCGCAACTATGGCAATTAAAAAAAATATCTCAAGATTTTGGTAATTCCAAGAATAATTAACTCAAAAGTCAAGAAATCACTTTACCAAAAGCCACAATACTACAACACCGATTGAGCCACATAACACATGTCCGAGTTTCACAAAACCCATAATCTGTATTGAATCTACAAATTGGAGCATATTTCTCTTATCTGATCAACCAACCAATTATCCCTGGATAATCCACGCTACCATGCTGAGTTCGAATCTCTTTTCATCGTACCATACTGATGTGTTATCCAATTTATGAGTCTTACTCTGAACTTCATCATGATATGCATTATGCACTAAATTTGTATGTATACCAATTACATTTTCAAAACGACTTTGAAATCATATAATCTTGTCAATAAAAACCCATTTTCGAAAGTCCTTTCATGAATTTCAAAACTCAATATATATATATATATATATATATATTCGTAAGACTATAAAATATCAATTTCCGAAAATTTAAACCGGGCTCGCATATGTCAAGTACTCAATGACAATTCTTTTCGAATACAAATAAGATTATGCAAATGATTGACTACGTCCATACTCCTGTATACCAATTCACCTCCTCACCAATTCTACTGACATTTGATCAAAAGATCACACGATAGAATCCCAAATTTTATTGTATAAACTTTGGTAAAATCGCCCTTTTCCACAGATTACTCACTATATCGATTATTATTTCATTCTGGATTACCTCAACTACCATGATAAAACATGTTTTAAAGACACAACTGTTTCTCAAAATAAGTTTAAGAAAAGATATTTTCCCAATAGCGAGCAAAATAGTTTATTCAAAATATATTGTTTTGAAAAGTATCATTTCTAGATGTTCAAAAACAGTATCGTGCATCCTAAAATGAATTAGAATGACTAGATCGTCCTCTTAACATTCACAACATTTCTCCAAAATCCACAACTCCATTTTCTAAGTTTAGCCTACTCATTGATTTTCCATAATCATAGTTTCTCAAGATCATCGGTTTAAACTATTATATTCTGTTGGAATATCCTATTCCACATTATCATAAATTGATTTTGATGATGAGATAATGATGGGTTGATGATGAGTTATCGATCAAAGAAAGCAATAATAGAACGAAGCAAAACAACAAGGAGTCGAAGTCACACAACCTGAGAGTTAACGTACGTAATGGAGAAGAGTTAATGTATGTAAAGGATGGATGGCTGCCGGATCAAAACCACGAGCAGATAACGTATGCTACAGGAAGGCTATAACGTATGTAACGACGATAACATACGCTATGCATGAAGCATAATGCACACTAAAGAGAGGCAATGGGATTTATGCCTATAAATACCAAGCCATTTGGTATCATTCCATACAACAACTCCAAGTAAAGTCTATACACTTCATGTATTGTTATATTCATCTTTATTATTGTAATTGTGCTAAATTGATAAGTGTTTGAGTGTTCATACACGAAAACATACATGAGTGGAAAGATAGTATTATTGATTGGTTCGGTGTTATTAGGATCGTTGATCCGGCATTATTAGAATCATATCTAAATCCAAGAGAGGTTTGTCTAGTACCAATAGAAAGCTAGATAGACTGCTTCCTTGTCCGATAGAAAAGGAAAATAGTTTATCTTGGACCGACATAAAGACAAGAGTGTAACGGTTTATCTCAGTGTAATATCCGGATTTATTACGGTGTATTTCATCTGTATTCAAACCCTGTATTATTCGGATTGGTGGTTGTGATTATTGGAGTATGATATTTCTTGCATTGATATCATTGTACATAAGTATAGAAGCATGCAAAATTTCTCATGCAAACTCGTGATAGCGCATGCTAAGAATGTATCTTAACGCGCGCTATCGGGCTACTATTAGCGCACGCTATGCAGATAGGAGTTGCGTGCGCTAAGAACTCAATTATTGAGCGGGACAGCTAGCACATGCGCCAGCCGGGACATGGGTCCGGATAAGATTCCCGCGGACGAGCCCGGACAATTCTGAAGTCAACCATTATTAGCACACGCTAAGGAATGCTTAGTAGCGTGCGCTAACTTGTTAAAATGCAGAATATTATAAATGGGACAACAACCATTTTGGCTTTCATTTCTTTCGCCCATTCTTCATCCTTGAGAGTTCAGAGAGCTGTAATAATACTTCTATCCACTTAGAACACATCTTGTTGGTGTTTATATATTGGTTATCATTTGGGAATAATCATTGAAGTGGAATAGCACCTTGGAGTGGCATACAACCAACCGGAGTCGGATTCTACCTTACGGTTCAGTGATTTTCATCATATTAAGGTATGTTCAATCTATCTCCAGACTTAGAGTTGGATTCTAACGATTTGGATGATCATGTTAACGAGATATGGATTTTCATAGATGAATTATCCAAAGAATATCATGTTTGGAATATTGAGATGATTAAGCCTTAAGTACCTTGATTATGATCATCATGTTTCGAAATCTTATTACTTTGAACAAAGTAAAGGAAGCTTCTATCATTGGTAATCCGAATCTAGTAGATGACTTCATAGCAATCTTGGACTTGACTTTAACATCATTATTGTTAGACAAATCTAAAGGATTGATCATGGAAAGATTTATCTAGTATAGATGGAATGTTAAACAACTTCAGCATGATAATATTGATTGATGTAAAGGTGTTGATATCAACCGTTAAGCTTTTCGAATTGTCGTATGAAGATTTGTAGTCGAAATGGAATATGATTTTATAATGGTATGCATATCCACGAATCCGAAGTTGTTGTTATCCGTAAGATCATTCATAAACGTATGTACATTATATTCATGGAAGTAACATGAATTATCACGGAAGATTTCATTGTTTCGATCATGGCAAGAACAGTTTACTGCTCAGCAGTAAACTGCCATGCACAGATAGCGCACGCTAAGCTATATAGATTAACGTGCGCTATCGATCACGAGTTAGCGTACGCTACGTTTGGTACGTAACGTACGCTAGGCCATCAGACGAGTCAGTCGACTGATCAGTGAAGTACTGACCATACATAGTTAGCGTACGCTAGGCTTTTATTGTTTGCGTGCGCTATCGGGCAGACTTAACGCACGCTACACAGAGTACTTAGCGTGCGCTAAGCAGTTCAGGCAGATTGCATTTTATGATCTTTTGGTCGTAAATCGAGTTGTTAAACATTCGTACGACGTGAGTTATATCCTATATCATTTCTTTTGTTAAGGTTTGGTCTCGTTACGTGATTGATTGAGGAGGACGACCTTCGAGTGTTCATTTTCGTGGAAGTGTTGTTATTGTCTTCAAATCAAGACAAGTATTTTATTTGTTTTATGTATTGTTGTTATACATATTGTCGTGCATGTATGTCATTGTTGTATGTCCACCTCGTGTTGGTCCGACGGGATCATCGGGGGATCTATGCTAGCGTGCGCTGGATCATCGGACGGGTTTTTCCACCACGGGTTGGTCTGACGGGATCATCGTGGGTTCTAGGTAGTGAACGCTGGATCGACGGAATTACCATGTGTATGTTATGATATCATGTTGTGATTATCAGTTATGTATGTAATTTATGAGTTTCTCGTAGGAGAAGACTCGTTGGCATTTTGTCGTTTACGTTATTATTCTTCGTGAGATATGAATAATATGTTGTGGTACTTGTACTAGCATCGTTGTGCTAACCCCTTCGGGGGTGAACATTTTGTTTGTGTTCAGGATCCAGGAGAGCGGGGAAACAACCACTGGAACTGTATGACGACGAGGGTGCAGAGTGATGTCCCGACCGGGTTTATTTATCTGTTGTTTATTCGTTATTTCAATAAGTACTCGAGTACGAAGTCATTTGTGATGGATTTGAATTTTGTGATGTATTATTGAGTTCTGTTGAACAATTGTACTATTTCTGTATTTGGTCAGAACTGTTGTACCGTAATTCCGTTATTTCCATTCGTTAGTACATTTTAATGCCTGTTAAATTCTCCAGCCTTGTAAATCCTTATGTAAAGGATTTACGGCGCTGTAATATTCCTGAATATATCGGGGGTGTTACAGAATATGGTATCGGAGCTAAGATTATGGATATCTTGGCCGTTGGGTTAAAATAGGGGTCATTTATGTCTTTTGAGGTAACCGTCCGTGAATGACATCACTGCACTGCCTACGTCTTCATGCGAACAGTGGTTGTAAGTTCCTATACTCTATCTCGTTCTTTACATGTTGTGTCTCTTTATACTCGAATATTAGAACGATGTTGTTTCCTGTATATTGAGTATTTGTGCTTACAGTATGTTGAGAGGCGGACGTGGACGTGGTCGCGGTCGTGGACGCGGACGAAGAAATGCTGAAAGGGAAGCGTCGCCTTGTAACCAAGCCAGTCATAGCTCAGGCGAGCCGCAACAATCTATTAATAACGAACCAGATCCTGCTGTACCAGATATCCTTCGTCAAGTGGTGAACCATATGACTCAGTTCACCCAGGTCGTGGACCGAATGCAAGTGGCGGTGGGACTACAGCAGGGAGAGAGACAGCAAGGGATCCTAGACATGGGAAATCGAGGTGACCGGTGGCTGCAAGAGGTGGCGAAGATGCAACCACCCAAATTCGACGGTATTTCTGAGACTCCCACCTGGGATCATTGGTTGAAAGAACTGGAGAAAATCTTTGTCGGAATTAACTGCCCAGACGACCGGAGAGCCTCTATCGCTCAATATTTTCTGATAGGGGAAGCATCCGAATGGTGGGAAGCCATCCGGCCTGTAGACCATGATGCTGATTGGACAGAGTTTAGATTGATGATGGAAGCTCAGTATTGCCCTCGTCCTGTGAGGGAAGCCAAAGTTCGTGAGTTTTTCTTCGCTCAGCCTTCTGATGTGTCAGTATCCCAGGCGATTAAGACGTTTAACCAACAGCTGGCATTTGTTCGACATCTGGTCAGAACAGATGCAGAAATGATGATCCATTTCGATATGAGAATGAAACCAGAAATCCAGAGGTACATGTCCGGATTTGAATGTACCACACTCCGTCAATACCAAGATAAGGCGTTGGCGTATGAGATCAAGGAAGCACCCATGGAGAAATTTTCGGAATCCAAGAAACAGAAAGTCTCTGGTATTTTTACAGAGCACAAGAACAGCGGGGCCCGTAAGGCCCAATCATCCTTTCACTCTTTCAAGAAACCTCCGCACCCAGTTAGGAGCGGAAAGAACTTCGGAGCGACATCGACTATTACTGATGTTACCAGGAAATGCTTTAGCTGCGCCCAGACGGGGCACTATCGACGGAATTGCCCCCTTCCTGCCGTGACTTGTTTTGATTGTGGACGAGAGGGACATCGGGCAGTGTTTTGTGAAGAGGCTACAAAGTCTTTTAGAGCCCGTACCCCACAGCCAGTCCAGAAGGAAGCCAGTATCCAATGTGACGCGGCAAAGTGTTCGAGATGCCTCGAATTTTGGCCGCGGACGAGGCAGAGGACAATGGGACCGAAAGGGGACATCGAGTGCCGGATATGCTCCCCCACGTGCATGCGAGATGAGAAGGACAGACGATCGTGATGTCGCTGCCGCATCGTGCACTGTCCAGATCCTTTCCCAACCAGCTAGCGTTTTGTTCGATACAGAGCTACGCATTCTTTTATATCTTTGTCTTGTGTAAATCGTTTGAATATTTCCGGTTTTCATACTTGTGAACCTTATGTTGTTGGTTTACCGAGTGGAGAGAGGATTGTCGGAAATTTAGAAACTAGAAATTTCCCGTATCATTTGGAGGCGTAGTGGCTCTCAAATCTGATCGTGATAGAAATGCAAGGAGACGACCTGATACTCGGAGACGATTGGCTTAATCGATATGGAGCAATTGTAAACTACCGAAGGAGGAATATCTCACTGATCGCTGATGATGGTTCCGAAATATTGTTCGAAGGGTGGAAACCGGGAAGCTCAGGAAAATTGATCAAGGCGATGAAAGATGTCAGATTGTTGAAACAGGGCTGTACCGGATATTGGTGTTATGCAATGAAGAAAGAAGACGAAATTTTGGAACTTTCATCCATTCCTGTTGTGAACGAATTTCCAGATGTATTTCCTGACGAGTTACCTGGACTACCTCCACGAAGGGATGTAGAATTTACCATTGAGCTGGAACCCGGAGCTACACCAATTTATAAGGTGCCGTATTGTATGGCACCTACTGAGATGTACGAACTGAAGAAGCAACTGGAGGAGTTACTGGATAAGGGCTATATTCAGCCAAGCGTTTCACCCTGGGGAGCGCCAGTTCTTTTTGTCCGAAAGAAGGATGGATCGCTCCGACTGTGTATTGACTATCGAGAGCTGAACAAGATGACGATTAAGAACAAGTATCCGTTGCCACGGATTGATGATCTGTTTGACCAGTTGCAAGGGGCAACAGTATTTTCTAAAATCGATCTGAGATCAGGATATCATCAGCTGAGGATTAAGGAATTTGATGTTCCGAAATCAGCATTCAGAACTCGCTACGGACATTATGAGTTTGTAGTGATGCCGTTTGGTCTCACTAACGCACCTGCTGTATTTATGCAATTGATGAACCGTGTGTTCATTGAATTTTTGGACAAATTTGTGGTCGTGTTCATTGATGACATACTGGTGTATTCTAAGAGCCCGAAAGAACATGCACAACATTTGCGGATTGTATTGGAACTTTTGAGAAACGAGCAATTGTACGCCAAACTTTCTAAGTGTGAATTATGGCTAAAGGAAGTAATGTTCCTTGGCCATGTAGTGTCAGCTGAAGGAGTCCGAGTAGATCCTCAGAAGATCGAAGCAATTATGGATTGGCAGCCTCCAAAGAACGTTAAAGTAGTCCGAAGCTTCTTAGGACTTGCTGGATATTATCGTCGATTCGTGGAAGGGTTTTCTAAAATCTCCCGCCCACTTACTCGACTCCTGCCGAAAACTCAAAAGTTTGAGTGGAATGAATTGTGTCAGATTAGCTTTGATGAATTGAAGAAGAGATTGACGACGGCATCGATTCTATCACTTCCACAGGGAACTGGAGGATTTATAGTTTACAGTGATGCTGCGAACCAAGGACTTGGGTGCGTATTGATGCAGAATGATAAGGTGATCGCTTATGCGTCGCGATAGCTGAAACCTTATGAAGTGAATTACCCAACACATGATTTGGAGCTTGCAGCAGTAGTTTTTGCTTTGAAGATCTGGAGGCATTATCTGTACGGGACTCACTGTCAGATCTTTACAGATCATAAGAGTCTCAAGTACATATTCAGTCAGAAAGAGTTAAACATGCGGCAAAGAAGATGGTTAGAACTGATCAAGGACTATGACTTGGAGATTTTGTATCATCCAGGCAAAGCAAATGTAGTGGCCGATGCACTTAGCCGCAAGCCTGTTTCTATTCAGATGCTGGAGACGCTGACCTCCCAACTTAGCCTTCAACGAGAGATGATTCGTGAAGGAATTGAAGTATGGTTACAAAGAGTCCAAGGACAACTGTGCGTGATGGAGATAACTTCATCATTAACCGAAGGAATCAAATCTAAACAGGCAGATGATCCTCTGATGATTCGGTTACATGATGAAGTGATCAAAGGAAAGGCCCCCGGATTTATAATTCACGATGATGGAGTTTTGAGATTTCAGAACCGACTCTGCGTTCCCGATGATGATGTTCTGAAACAAACGATTATGAAGGGAGCTCACAGTTCGCCCTATTCTATCCACCCGAGCACCAGTAAAATGTATAAGGACTTGAAGCAGAATTTCTGGTGGGGCAACATGAAGAAAGATGTAGCGGACTATGTTTCGAAATGCTTGACCTGTTAGCAGGTTAAGATCGAGCATCAACGGCCTGCTGGAATGTTGAAGCCACTCCCGATTCCTGAATGGAAGTGGGAGGACATATCGATGGACTTTATCACTAATATGCCGAAAACCAGGATAGGAATGAACATGATTTGGGTGATAGTTGATCGTTTAACCGAATCAGCTCATTTTCTAGGCATTAAGGATACGTGGGGACCAGAGAGGTTGGCACGAGTATTTATTTCGGAGATAGTTTGATTGCATGGTACACCGAAGACCATTGTTTCTGATCGAGACGGCCGTTTTGTGTCTCACTTTTGGAAAGCAGTTCATAAGGCCTTGGGGACCGAATTAAACTTCAGTACAGCTTATCACCCACAGACTGACGGACAATCCGAGAGGACTATTCAAACGGTGGAAGACATGCTCAGGGCATGTGCCTTATATTGGTCAAACGATTGGGAAGTTCATCTACCGTTGATTGAATTTACCTACAACAATAGTTGGCATGCTTCCATTAAGATGGCACTGTTTGAGGCATTATACGGAAGGAGATGCAGATCGCCCCTATGCTGGGACGATTCGTCAGACTTCATCGGAACAGAACCAGAGTTGATCGTGCAGACTCGATAGAAGATAGCCTTTATTCGTGAAAGGTTGTTGACCGCTCAGAGTCGCCAGAAATCTTACGCAGACGTACGCCGTCGCCCATTGGAGTTCAGTACTGGAGATCACGTACTTTTGAAGGTTTCTCCTACTCGGGGAATCTTTCGTTTCGGAAGAAAGGAAAGCTGAGTCCGAGATATATCGGACCATTTGAGATCCTCGAGAGATTTGGGGAGTTGGCATACAGATTGGCATTGCCGCCGTCGTTGTGCCATGTTCATAACGTGTTCCACGTATCCCAGTTACGGAGGTATATACCAAATCCCAGTCATATCATTGATTTCGGCGAGATCGAAGTCGCGCAGGATGGGACGTTTGAAGAAAGACCGGTCAAGATACTCGAGAGTCGAGTTAAGCAGCTGAGGAACAAACCAATCGTTTTGGTCAAAGTTCAATGGTCACGTCATGGAATGGAAAAAGCCACCTGGGAAACGGAAGCTGATATGAAGTCCAGATATCCCGAATTATTTTCATCTTGAGTTTCGGGACGAAACTCCTTTTTAGTAGGAGAGTATGTAATATCCGGATTTATTACGGTGTATTTCATCTGTATTCAAACCCTGTATTATTCGGATTGGTGGTTGTGATTATTGGAGTATGATATTTCTTGCATTGATATCATTGTACATAAGTATAGAAGCATGCAAAATTTCTCATGCAAACTCGTGATAGCGCATGCTAAGAATGTATCTTAACGCGCGCTATCGGGCTACTATTAGCGCACGCTATGCAGATAGGAGTTGCGTGCGCTAAGAACTCAATTATTGAGCGGGACAGCTAGCACATGCGCCAGCCGGGACATGGGTCCGGATAAGATTCCCGCGGACGAGCCCGGACAATTCTGAAGTCAACCATTATTAGCGCACGCTAAGGAATGCTTAGTAGCGTGCGCTAACTTGTTAAAATGCAGAATATTATAAATGGGACAACAACCGTTTTGGCTTTCATTTCTTTCGCCCATTCTTCATCCTTGAGAGTTCAGAGAGCTGTAATAATACTTCTATCCACTTAGAACACATCTTGTTGGTGTTTATATATTGGTTATCATTTGGGAATAATCATTGAAGTGGAATAGCACCTTGGAGTGGCATACAACCAACCGGAGTCGGATTCTACCTTACGGTTCAGTGATTTTCATCATATTAAGGTATGTTCAATCTATCTCCAGACTTAGAGTTGGATTCTAACGATTTGGATGATCATGTTAACGAGATATGGATTTTCATAGATAAATTATCCAAAGAATATCATGTTTGGAATATTGAGATGATTAAGCCTTAAGTACCTTGATTATGATCATCATGTTTCGAAATCTTATTACTTTGAACAAAGTAAAGGAAGTTTCTATCATTGGTAATCCGAATCTAGTAGATGACTTCATAGCAATCTTGGACTTGACTTTAACATCATTATTGTTAGACAAATCTAAAGGATTGATCATGGAAATATTTATCTAGTATAGATGGAATGTTAAACAACTTCAGCATGATAATATTGATTGATGTAAAGGTGTTGATATCAACCGTTAACCTTTTCGAATTGTCGTATGAAGATTTGTAGTCGAAATGGAATATGATTTTATAATGGTATGCATATCCTCGAATCCGAAGTTGTTGTTATCCGTAAGATCATTCATAAACATATGTACATTATATTCATGGAAGTAACATGAATTATCACGGAAGATTTCATTGTTTCGATCATGGCAAGAACAGTTTACTGCTCAGCAGTAAACTGCCATGCACAGATAGCGCACGCTAAGCTATATAGATTAACGTGCGCTATCGAGCACGAGTTAGCGTACGCTACGTTTGGTACGTAACGTACGCTAGGCCATCAGACGAGTCAGTCGACTGATCAGTGAAGTACTGACCATACATAGTTAGCGTACGCTAGGCTTTGTTGTTTGCGTGCGCTATCGGGCAGACTTAACGCACGCTACACAGAGTACTTAGCGTGTGCTAAGCAGTTCAGGCATATTGCATTTTATGAACTTTTGGCCGTAAATCGAGTTGTTAAACATTCGTACGACGTGAGATAAATCCTATATCATTTCTTTGTTAAGGTTTGGTCTCGTTACGTGATTGATTGAGGAGGACGACCTTCGAGTGTTCATTTTCGTGGAAGTGTTGTTATTGTCTTCAAATCTAGGCAAGTATTTTATTTGTTTTATGTATTGTTGTTATACATATTGTCGTGCATGTATGTCGTTGTTGTATGTCCACCTCGTGTTGGTCCGACGGGATCATCGGGGGATCTATGCTAGCGTGCGCTGGATCATCGGACGGGTTTTTCCACCACGGGTTGGTCTGACGGGATCATCGTGGGTTCTAGGCAGTGAACGCTGGATCGACGGAATTACCATGTGTATGTTATGATATCATGTTGTGATTATCAGTTGTGTATGTCATTTATGAGTTTCTCGTAGGAGAAGACTCGTTGGCATTTTGTCGTTTACGTTATTATTCTTCGTGAGATATGAATAATATGTTGTGGTACTTGTACTAGCATCGTTGTGCTAACCCCTTCGGGGGTGAATATTTTGTTTGTGTTCAGGATCCAGGAGAGCGGGGAAACAACCACTGGAACTGTATGACGACGAGGGTGCAGAGTGATGTCCCGACCGGGTTTATTTATCTGTTGTTTATTCGTTATATCAATAAGTACTCGAGTACGAAGTCATTTGTGATGGATTTGAATTTGGTGATGTATTATTGAGTTCTGTTGAACAATTGTACTATTTCTGTATTTGGTCAGAACTGTTGTACCGTAATTCCGTTATTTCCATTCGTTAGTACATTTTAATGCCTGTTAAATTCTTCAGCCTTGTAAATCCTTATGTAAAGGATTTACGGCGCTGTAATATTCCTGAATATATCGGGGGTGTTACACTCAGACCGATAGAAGACGAGATTGTAATGGTTTACCTTGTATTGATAGAAGACAAGGCGGAAAAGTTTGATCTTGAGCCTATAGAAAAAGATACGGATAGAGGACGTGGGCACGTTTGGCCGAACCTCAATAAATCTTGTGTCATGTATCTTCTGCAATTTAATTATGCTTCCGCAATGTAAAAGAGTTTGAAAACTCTACTCCGCGATATTATCCACCATTCTAAGTAGGGTGCCAATTTCCAAACAATTGGTATCCGAGCGGTCCATATAAGTCGGCTTAATATCCGAGGAGAAAAAGATCCGATGACGCTCCAATTTGCACCAGTCGAAGGTCTGGTCTTAAGCCGACCTTCTTTCTTTGATGGATCGAACTTCATGACATGGAAGAAGAAAATGTCGATATTCATCCGAGCCTATGATATCGAGCTATGGAAAGTCATATGTCTTCGTCCGAAAATTCCCGTGAATTAAAACAGTACTCCCAAAAGCTTTGAAGAGTATGATGATATGGATTGGAAAAATGACCAATATAATTGCAAAGCAATGCAATTATTATATTGTGCTCTAAATCCGGAAGAACGGAACCGGATATCATCATGCGATACTGACAAAGAGATTTGGAAAATGCTCGAGGTAACTCATGAAGGAACATCGCAAGTCAAGGAGATGAAGATAAATATGCTTCTCCACGACTACGAGCTATTTATGATGAAAAGTGATGAGTCCATGACGAACATGCTCGACCGATTTTCAGTCATCACAAATGGACTAGCTTGTTTTGGAAAACCATTATCAAGTAGTGAAAAAGTGAAGAAAATCTTACGATCACTACCTGTTGAATGGGACAGGACAGTTACGTCAATTAGGGAATCGAAAGATTTAAATAATCTTGATTCTAGTGCCCTCGTTGGTTCACTAATAAACTACGAGATAGTTCTTAAATCTCGGAATGCCAAGCCAAAACCGAAAGAAAGGTCAATAGCTTTGAAATCTAAGATGTCAAGAAAAGAAGAAATCCCGGTAGAAGAAGATGATGAAGAATCGGTATATTATGCCAAAAACATAAATAAGTTCCAAAACTTATTAAGCCGGAGAAGAAAAGACATCTCGAGTGAGTCAAAGAAATTCGACAATAATTATCGAAACTGTGGAAAACTGGGCCACTATGCTAAAAATTGCCGAGGCTTGACTTCTAAGAAAGAAGTCTTAATAGCTACTTGGAGTGACGAAGAGGAAGATGATGAATATATTCAAAATAACCTCGCACTCATGGCAAGAATTTCACTCGACAAAAGCGACGTCGAAAGCCAAGTATGTATTTCCTCTCAAGACGAACTATTTGAAGCATTTGAAATTTTGCATGTGGATTTTCAAAATCCTTTAGTTGATAACAAATCCCTCAAAGCAAAAAATAAATGATTGAAAATCAAAATTTCCAAAATTAATAAAAAAGGGAAATTTATTGAAACCGATCATTCTGAATGTCTTATAAATGAAAAGAGATTAAAGAATGATTTGTTAGAAGTTCAAAACAAACATAAAGAGCTAACAAATAATTTTTATGTGGAAACGACAAATTTGAACAATTACTTTCCATTCAAAAAATTTCATTGAATAAACAGGGGTTAGGATTCAAACTGTGCGACCGAATCCTTAAATTTTAAAATAACCCGATGTGATAAATGTTTAACAATTGGCCATCATATTTTGATTTGCCAAAGCCCAAGATGGACAATCAAAATTAAAAAACTTTGGATTCCTAAAGGAACCACAACACCAAATATCGTCTGTATCAAATAAAAAACCAACTCTCGGTTGGATTCCCTAAAATCAAATTGATATTTAACTCATGGGGAGTTATAATTATTTTTACAATGAGGAGATCTATTTTTCAGGGGAGTTTTACCTATTGTCATATTTAATGTATCAATTTTTTATTTATTTATTATGCACTTTTTGATTATGACAAAAAGGGGGAAAATGTCGAGAAAAATGATGGGAGAAGGAGAATACAAGTCATGGGAGAATGACGAGAAGAAAAAAAACAATATCCCGATCATGAAAGGGGGAGAAAAAATGAAGGAGAAGAAAATCCAGAAAACGAAGAAGAAAATTGAAAAAGAAAATAATATGAAGAAGTTGAAAAGAAGAAAAGAAAAGATGGGAGATGAAAACTAACGAAAAGGACAAAGCAGAAAACTTTGATCTGTAATTGTTTTAATTTTGCAGGTATAAAATCCAATTAAAATTAAAACAATTACAGATCAAAGTTTTCAGCTTTGTCCGTTTTGTTCGTTTTCATCTCCCATCGTTTCTTTTCTTCTTTTCAATTTCTTCATAGTATTTTCTTTTTTAACTTTCTTCTTCGTTTTCTCGATTTTCTTCTCCTTCGCCTTTTCTCCCCCTTTCATGATCGGAATATTGTTTTTATTCTTCTCGTCATTGTAACACCCCGATATGTTCGAGATAATTACAGTGCCGTAAATCCTTTGTATAAGAATTTACAAGGCTAATTTGCGAAATACGAAAATAATACTGAAGTGTCATTAATAAAAGGAAATTCAAACCCGTTCGACAATTCAAATAAGTCCATTATTACAAAATGTCCCCAAATCATCAACAACATAAACGTAATCGAGTACTGAAAATAACCGGAAAACAAGACAACATGATCCATATCACTGAGCCACTTCATCGTCGTATCGGTACTGTGGTTGCTTCCCCGCTCCTCGGCTACGTGAACATCAAAACAAATGTCCATCCCCGAAGGGGTTAGCAAAACGATGCTAGTACAAGCATCATAATACATAAGCCAACAATGCATCATAAACATACGAAACGGATTTCCATCGCCGGAATCCAACGATGCGAATCCTCGCGATTCCATCAACACAATACAGGGTAATCCAACGATCCAACGCCCTCAGTATAGATCCCCATGATGATCCCGTCGGACCAACGCATGGTGGAAAACCCGTCCAATGATCCAGCGCCCTCAGCATAGATCCCCATGATCATTTACAATATAAACCATACAATCATGCATACACATATGCATTTCAATATGTTCATCAACACGAACAATTAATAACGAATACCACAACAAATCAAAGAAAATAAACTCATACTCGACAACATAAACAAAACCGTATGCATGATCAAAGTTCCAAATATAAACCAAACTCAATATATGATACTTGCCTCGAAAATGGCAAGAATAAAATACTCCAACGAATGTCACGCGTCCGTAGGCCACCGCCCCTCTATAGACCCCTATGCAAGGCTCGGACCTTGTTCAAAAAGAGATACAAGGAACTTAACATA
Source organism: Orobanche coerulescens (assembly GCA_033398695.1). NCBI lineage: Eukaryota > Viridiplantae > Streptophyta > Magnoliopsida > Lamiales > Orobanchaceae > Orobanche > Orobanche coerulescens. The sequence goes on along the minus strand of CM065815.1, from coordinate 113,941,068 downwards.
CTACTCGATACTAACGTACGATCACCGAATAACTTTATTAGAATCGTAAAATAGTGGCGTAAGGCCGGTTCATGGTTAGTATACTAGATGAGAGCTGAACCAGAAATGATAATACACTTCAAGAGAGTTGAACGATCATTTCGGAGGTGAAGTGCCGATGTTTATGAGTTCAAGTATTTACAAGATATTAAAGATTTCGGGTTTAAATAAGGGATTCAATTCTAAATTATCATATGTTCGGCTATTACGATTTTACCAAAAATGTTACTCAAGATGGCCAGCATGCCCAAGTATTACGCAAGGAAAACAATACTACGGTGATCCAGGTTGAGTTCAATGACATGGCCGATTCATCATCCTCAAGAACATGAAGAATATTGTCAAAGCAAATACCCTTAGCAAACATGAATTTCATCGGTGGAACATCAAAGGAATTCATAGAATTTAACTAAAATCATGATCATGATTCCAACGAGGTAAGGATACTACATCCTAAGGTTTTTATCCATCATGGCTCGATCAACATTCTTAACAACGAGGGAAAAACAAGGTATAATTGGTTTCTAATCTTCAAAAATATGGTGCTGGACTCAAAAGATCTTTAACTAGTCCAATGATTTTCGAAGCAAGCTCAAAGCATAGCTAAGAACATAAATTCTAGCTTGGTGAATCGTAACATACCTTAAACAGAAGCATAAGTGGGAATAACTTGATGAACTCTATGCCCAAAAGCTAGAACACCAATCCTCAAAGCCCCTTTGTCTTCAATGGTGATGTTAGGAGGCCGGTGTGCAGGATTTGGATGGAGGAAATAAATCTCAAAGTCTCAAAAATCGAGTATGCAAAGTGGTGAAAACTGAAAAATGAAGATGGGTGCTGTCCTATTTATAGAAAAGGGTTATTAGCGCGCGCTACTCCTTCAATTTAGCGTGCGCTAATGGGCTATTAGTCTACTGTGCCTGACGTGTCTCGGCATAGCGTACGCTAAACAGCGTTACGTGCGCTAAAATCAACGATTATCATAAGCTAACAACTATTTTTAGCGTGCGCTAATGGCTGAATGAAGGTTCACTGACCTCACTGTACTAGACTTAGCGTGCGCTAGCCTCATAACATTAGCGTGCGCTATTGACTCGACTTTTCCAAAAGTCGTCCAGATACATCCCGACATGTCCCGACCAAGATCCGCGACTGATCTCACCTACCACCCTATCATAATCAAGTTGCTACATATAGCGCACGCTAAGGTTCATACACAGCGTGCGCTACGAAACCAAATTAGCGTACGCTACGCCTTGTGGTTAGCGTGCGCTACTAGTGCAAAAATTACAAATTTTGAAAACATTCATAAAATCATACGTTCAACAACACTGGATCATGAAATACTCTAGATAATACTGAGATCAAATACAACGTATACAATGTCACAATGTTCAAAATACACATTAGAATCTCGGGTATTACATTCTCTCTCCCTAAAAATAAGTTTCGTCCCGAAACTTAAGATGAGAATAACTCCGGATATCAAGTCTTCATACCATCCTCTGTTTCCCAAGTGGCCTCCTCGACTCCATGTCGTGACCATTGCACTTTAACCAAGGATATTGGTTTATTCCTCAATTGTTTGATCCTACTCTCAAGTATTCTGATTAGTCTCTCTTCGAAGGTGCCATCATTAGCTATCTCGATTTCGCCAAAATCAATGATATGACTGGGATCTGGTATATATTTCCGTAACTGGGATACGTGGAATACACTATGAACGTGACTCAGTGATGGTGGTAAAGCCAACCTGTATGCTAATTCCCCAACTCTTTCAAGGATCTTGAATGGCCCGATATATCTCGGACTAAGCTTTCCTTTCCTCCCAAAATAAAAAATTCTCCAGGTAGGAGAAACCTTTAATTGTACATGATCCCCAATATCAAACTCCAACGGGCGACGGCGCATATCTGCATAAGACTTCTGTCGACTCTGGGCAGTCAACAGTCGTTCCCGAATTAGAGCTACCTTCTCTTGAGTCTGAACTATCAACTCTGGTTCCGTCCCAATCAAGTCAGAAGAATCGTCCCAACACAGGGGCGATCTACATCTTCTTCCATACAACACTTCAAACAATGCCATCTTAATGGAAGCATGCCAACTATTGTTGTAGGTGAATTCAATCAAGAGCAAATGAACCTCCCAGTCGGTTGACCAGTCTAAGGCACAAGCTCTAAGCATGTCCTCTACTGTCTGTATAGTTCTTTCGGACTGGCCGTCCGTCTAAGGATGATAAGCCGTGCTAAAGTTCAGCTCGGTTCCCAAAGCCCTGTGAACTGCCTTCAAAAAGTGTGACACGAAACGACCATCTAGATCTGAAATAATGGTCTTTAGCATTCCATGCAATCAGACTATCTCTGTAATGAACACTCATGCTAATCTTTCGGGTCCCCAAGTGTCTTTAATACCCAGGAAATGAGCCGACTTGGTTAGTCGATCAACTATAACCCAAATCATGTTCATTCCCGTCTTGGTCCTTGGCATATGTAACATCCCGAAAATAGTGGCTATTACAGTGCCGTGGACCCCCTACCGGGACCCACCAGGCGATATCACGATATAGACTTACAACCTGACAACGTGGCACCGTACCACAATAAAAACCCCGATGTGGAGTATAAGTTATACATGTCTTTAATACGAGCAAGCGTACACAGGATCCAAATTCGGTACAGACCATATGACGATGGGCAATACCTAACAGATTATAGTACATTCATCCGCCACAAAATAAAATGAAAATCACAATAATACATTACCGAATATCAAAGGACTCGGGCCCCCCGAAATAGCATACTTCAAAACCCTCCGTCGCCATTGTGCTCCTCATGTGCCTTGCCCTTTCCACGCCTTGAAATACAAGTATTTCGCCCCAAACCACAGGGTCAGCTATACATGATAATAATTCTCATGACATTATACAATTCATATATATACTGATCTAAAAGAAAACCATCGACTACTGAATATACCCCGAAGGCGTATAAACAATCAGTCCCAACTGTCGAACATAACCAAATATACGAACGACCATATAATATGGCTCAAGACGGACGTCACAGTACACCCGATCCGGAAATGTGTCCGTGCACATGTCCACCCCGTATACGGAATCTAGAATACACGTGGGACGATGTACCTAATTAGCCTCACGAACTACGTCTCGTGTGCACGATCTAAATGCGGAAAACATCCACGCATGATCATCAAGTGCCCGGCTAAAAATCCTACACATAACCAATCGGCACGCAGATATGACTCTAGAGATGTCATGATACAACATGACAACGAAACTCAACGAATTACACCTTTATCAAGGAATCGAACGACTCACCGAAGTGTCAACAAAGCTCAAAAGAACTAACGGTAACAAGGACGGTAATTTTGGGTATATCATCCCCAACACCATGACAATACGATCAAGGGTATCACCATATCAGGAATCATAGAATATCAGAACATTTCATACACACGAAACGCATAATAATCACAAGAATTCAATCATCATTATAACTAAGCAAGATAACTTGCCTCAATTCCGTAGATGAATAATCCTTCTGTGAATGATCAAACGAACGGTATCCTCGTCTAACAATACTCACGTGAACAAGCAACCTTGAATGAAATGTAATTCATTCAACAACACATTCGTATGATAACGGTATTATTACATGAACAATATTCGTAAATTTACTTGAATAAATCAACTATCCTATTGATCACTTTAATGGTCCAATCATAAATCATCATATGTTTATCATGTTCATTTACATATTCTAACATTAATGTCAAATACTTGAGGTCTAGTTTATTATCAATGTAATATCGTGAAAATATCTTTTCAAATCATCGACACTTCCAATTACGATATAAGTTTGTGTTTAATTACGTTCTTCATTATTTTACCAATGATTACATTCAAAACTGATTACTATATGAAACATAAGTTTAAGTTTTTAGTGAACTAAGAACATCATCTTAATTTACGTCTCTTAACACGCACGGATTAATGAAATGGAATTCGGCTACTCCTCTACCGCATTTGTATCATCATATTCAACACAATCCTCTTAAGAACATTATCAACCTATTAATGTAGAGATTAACACCCCCTAACGAAATCGATTAATTTGAACATATGAAGATTACAACTTCCTTCTATCAACATCCATTGTTTTACTTTTGAAGAATTTATTAAAAGCCTAGTTATATCATTGGATACTTGAAATTTTAAAAGTAACTTCATCCCATCTTGCGAAGATCATCTTCAAAGGGTTAACATAATATTTCCAACAATTTTATTACAAAGGTTTTAGAGGCCAAAAATCATGGTTTCATATCACCTTCAAAAATCAATTGAATGTTCAAGACAAATTTAACATTTCTCACCTTTAATCATTAAGGATATCATCCCTAACATGTTCCTAGTGTTGAGACTATAATCAACTTCCGATTATGATGTTATACATCAGGTTTTATGTATATCATTATCAACACAATCACATTATGAAGTTATTTACATCAAGAAGTAACACTAATACCCTCAATGTTAATCTTCACTTAGTTTGAGCATGATTCAATTAACTTATCATGTTTACACTAGCTTAAACTAACATTATGTGAATTATTTATCTACTAACATCATCATAAGCATGGAATTGATTTGAGTTAAAGAAAGACCAACCTCAAAATGAAGAACAACACCAACACTTCAAGGGATACAGTTCAATCTCTAACTCTCCAAGTCACCAATCAAGTGCTGAAGCTCCAACACAAGTTAGAAGGGCTTAGAAACGGAGTTGGAAGGGAAAGGAATCGTTTTTCTCAGTTGGGAGGTTGAAAGGGTCGAGTAGGAAATGAATGGCAAGTCATTCTTTTATAATCTGAACTCGGCATTACGTACGTTAACGAAAGTGGTTAACGTACGTTATAGTCCTTACGTACGTAATCTCCTGATCATTACGTACGTAACCAATTTCATCAGATCTTTCTGCCTCAAAACACGCAATTCGTTACGTACGTAACTATATAGCTATTACGTGCATAATAGCCGTTGACTTGGCTGTCGCGATCGACTCCCGACCACCTACCCCCGCTCGGCCCCACCCGCCGAAAGGCGGACTGCTGGTGGATCTCCCGCATTACGTACGTTAACATATGGATGTTACGTACGTAAGGCGACATACATAGCGTACGTTAAGAAGATAGGTTAACGTACGTTAAGTGCTATAACAAGCATAAATGGAATTCTCCCAATATCACCCAACAATTAATATAGTATGAATGACCATGATTCCAACTTAACATAATTCGTTGATATACTTGCTACAACAACACAGATATGGTGCGAAAATACTTAGATTAAATAAGAAAATGCAATATTAAAGGCGAGGGTATTACATACTCCCCCCCTTAAAAGGAGTTTCGTCCCCGAAACTAAGGGGTAAACAGTTCGGGGTATTTCTCTCGCATGCTATCTTCAGTCTCCCACGTAGCTTCCTCGAATCCATGTCTCGACCACTGAATTTTTAATAAGGGAATCGCCTTGTTCCTCAGCTGTTTAATTCTTCTCTCAAGTATCTGCACAGGCCGTTCTTCATACGAATGGTCATCGGCTATTTCGACCTCGTCGAAGTGAATAACGTGGCTTGGATCAGCAACATACTTCCTTAACTGAGATACATGGAATACGTTGTGAATCCGGCTCAAAGCTGGTGGTAATGCTAAACGATAGGCTAGGTCGCCTACTCGTTCCAGGATCTCAAACGGACCAATATACCTTGGGCTCAACTTGCCTCTCTTCCCGAATCGGAAAACACCTCTAGTAGGAGATACTCTGACTAGTACATGGTCACCAACCTCAAACTCGAGTGGTCGTCGACGATTATCTCGCATATGATTTCGGCGGCTTTGGGGTCATTAAAAGACGACTCTTGATCGGGAAATCTTCTCGCGGCCGCCAATAACATATCAGTTCCATACAAATAGATTCGCACAAATCGTCCCAGACAAAGGGGACCTACAACGACCATACAATGCCTCATAAGGTGCCATCATGATCGAGGCGTGCCATTGTTATTATATGTGAATTCTACCAACAGTTGGGCTTCCCGATCAAGCTTCCAATCGAGCACATGCCCTCAACATATCCTCTAGAGTTTGAATTGTCCTCTCGCATCGATCGGTCTGAGGATGAAAAATCGTACTGAAGTTCAACTGTGTACCCATAGCACGATGAACCGCCTTCCAGAAGTGCGACACGAACCGTCCGTCCCGATCTGATACAATACTCTTAGGGGTGCCATGTAGTCTCACAATCTCTTTGATGAATAATTGGGCCAATCTCTCAGGGCCCCAAGTATCCTTGATCTCCAAGAAGTGGGCTGATTTAGTCAATCGATCCACAATCACCCAAATCGTATTCATGCCTCGACGGCTTGTCGGCAAGCTAGTAATAAAATCCATCGATATGTCTTCCCACTTCCACTCGGGAATCGGAAGCGGTTTCATCATGCCAGCTAGTCGTTGATGCTCAATTTTGACCTGCTGACAGGTCAAACATTTCGAAACGAATTCGGCAACCTCCCGTTTCATGTTACCCCACCAATAATACGACTTCAAATCCTTATAGATTTTGTTCGATCCCGGGTGTATAGAATACGGGGTAGCATGAGCCTCCTTCAGCATAGTATTCCTCAACTCTTCGTCTGCTGGTACACATACTCGGTTTTTAAAGCGTATCAGTCCATCCTCGTGAACCACAAATCCAGGGGCCTTCCCCTGATCGATTTCTCCTCGAATTCTGGATAAGAATGGGTCCGTCATCTGTTTTGTCCTGATCGTCTCATCACGGGATGATGAAATCTCAAGCGTGCACAGTTGTCCCTGAATGCGTTGTAACCAGACCTCAATCTCTGGTCTCATGAACTCTAATTGCAATTCCTTATGGGCGGTCAAACTAGCCAGTATCTGCTCCTGCACCGTCTTGCGGCTCAAGGCATCGGCAACCACATTTGCCTTGCCTGGATGATAAAGGATCTCGATATCATAGTCTTTGATTAGCTCTAACCACCTCCTTTGTCTCATATTCAACTCCTTCTGGGTAAAAATATACTTCAGGCTCTTGTGGTCCGTAAAAATCCGGCAGGTAACTCCATACAGATAGTGGCGCTAGATTTTTAAAGCAAACACTACGGCTGCTAACTCCAAGTCATGAGTCGGGTAGTTGACCTCGTAAGGACGCAACTGTCTGGACGCATAGGCGATCACTTTCCCGTCCTGCATTAATACGCAGCCAAGGCCCTGTCTTGATGCATCGTTATATACCACGAATCCTTCCGTTCCTCTAGGTAGTACCAAGACAGGTGCTGAAATTAATCGACTTTTGAGTTCATCAAAACTTTGCTGACATGCTTCCGACCACAAGTACTTCTTATCTTTTCTGAACAGATTAGTCATCAGTTGAGCAATTTTGGAAAATCCTTCCACGAATCGTCTGTAATAGCCTGCTAGACCCAGAAAACTACGAACTTCCTTCACGTTCTTCGGAGGTAGCCAGTCTCGGATAGCTTCTGTCTTCTGTGGGTCTACTCTTACTCCATCTGCTGATATCACATGTCCCAGAAAAATAACTTGGACATCCGTAATTCACACTTAGAAAATTTTCCATAGAGTTGTTCTCGCCTTAATGCATCGAGAACCTGGCGGAGGTGACACTCATGCTCCTCATGATCACGAGAGTAGACCAGGATGTCGTCAATAAAAACGACTACAAAACGATCCAGATAATTAATAAAAACCCGATTCATCAATTCCATGAACACTGCAGGTGCATTAGTCAGTCCGAATGGCATGACAACAAACTCATAATGCCCATAGCGAGTGCGAAAAGCTATCTTCGGGACGTCAGACTCTCGAATCCGCAATTGGTGATACCAAGATCTCAAGTAGATCTTGGAAAATACAGCGGCTCCCTGGAGCTGATCCAATAGATCATCGATGCGAGGTAAAGGATATTTGTTCTTAATTGTTACTTTGTTCAGCTCCCGGTAATCAATACACAAACGCAGCGATCCATCCTTCTTCCATACGAATAACACCGGCGCTCCCCAAGGGGATGCACTGGGTTGAACATATCCTTTCTCAGTTAATTCTTCAAGTTGTCTTTTCAACTCCTGCATCTCAGTCGGGGCCATACGATATGGTGCTTTCGAAAGCGGGGACGTCCCTGGCTCCAACTCAATGGTGAATTCTACCTCTCGCTGTGGGGGTATTCCTGGAAGCTCTTCTGGAAATACATCTGGATAATCTCGAACTACTGGAATATCAATCAATTCGACTGGCGGTCAGTTGTCTTGGTCATGTAACACCAATAACCAATGCATCCCTGGTTCAGTAATCTCACCGCCTTCATAGCACTGATGACTCTCCCAGAATGATTGGGATTATCACCCCGAAAAATACACTCGACTCCATCATCCGATGTGACGGTCACCATTCGCTTACGGACGCTAAGCACGGCATCGTGACGATCCATCTAGTTGATACCCAATATTACATCATCTTTAGGTAAATCAACCACAATCAAGTCGGACAACCACTCACGGTTGTTCATGCTAATCGGACAGTTCTGTACTTCACGACTCCCAATAATTCTTCTACCATCGGGTAGACCAATTACATAAGGTTCACAATCAGTAACATGATTCAAATGCAAACGACTCAAACAAGAACTAGACAAAAAGGAGTGTGAAGCACCAGTATCAAAAAGAACACAAACGGGCTGAGAGTGGATCTCGAGAGTACCTGCAATCATGCTGGCTTCGGGATCATCGACTTTCTTCATCTCGTAGACTCTGGGTTTTGCAACCCCGGAAGCAGGTGTACCAGCTTGATTTCCACGGCCCATCCCTTTGTTCGCCCCGGTAGTCTGGTAAGAAGCGGACGGAGGAGCACGTTCCTGAACAGAAGACTGTACTGGAGCAAGAGATGCTACTGGAGCACGCCCGAGTCCACCCCGGCAATAGCGAGCACGATGACCGTTCTTTCCGCAAGTGTGACAGGCAACGGCCGGCTTCGGACACTTGGAGCTGATATGCCCCTGGTCCCCACAGTTATAACACACGACAGGTGAGCTGATTGCCCGAGAGTGCGTTCCTGTCGGTTTCGGTGCCATAGGTGGCCGTTCAGAAGGATTTGGTACAGGCTGGGGTTTCTTGAATACCCCCCGGTTACTGTCTCCTTGGGTCTGGTTCCTGGATCTCTTGTTGGAAAACTGAGGCTGCTTCTTAGAAATCTCCTTCGCAGTAAGTTCATACTCCAAAGCCTTCTCAATAAACTCCGGTAAGGTCGTACAGTGGTGATTGAGTAATTGCATCCTCATTCGGGGTTTAAGCCTCTTGAGGAAATATTTGATCTTATCAGCTTCCGAACGGACAACTGACGTAGCAAAAGGGAGAAGTGCTTGGAATTTTTCAGCAATCGCTAACACATCCTCGTCTTCCGATGGGTCGGGGTTTAGTAATTCGGACAGTTTGGCTTCACGGAGGGGTGCAGGATAGTAACGATCTAGCATAAGATTCTTGAATTCCTCCCAAGTACTTGCGCCATCGGCAGGCCTCACAGAAATCCACCAAGTATGGGCACTCTTACTAAGGTAGTAGGCTGCCACGGCAACTCGATTTTCCTCTGGGCACTCCACCATCTCGAACAGTTTCTCGAAATGCTCTATCCAGTGTACAATGTTAGCAGGCTCAGATGAGCCTTCAAAAGTCGGAGGTCGATGTTGTGATATGTCGCTAATAATCCAGCTCACGATCCCGCCAGGCACCAGAGGCGGAGGTTGTTGTCCCTGCTGTTGACCAGTAGTATTTCTCTGCATAGCTTCCATCAGCTGACCCATTTGGGTCATCTGGGCCATCATGCCCTGCATCACGGTGTAAGGATCGACACGTGCATTCTCTCCGGTGTGGTGTGATTGGTCCCTAGAAGGCGAATCACCACTGCGGAACTCATTCCACAGTCGCGCGTCTGTTGGCTCGTGGTATCGGAATTCGGCCTCTTCCGCGGCCTCGTCCCCCTCTGCCACGGCCTCTCGGATTCCTTTCCATACTGAAAAAATCAAGTCACAAGTACAGTTCGATTTATCAATCATAATTCATGCTAAGTTAATAGCAACAGGGAATTTCCTATCCAACAAAGCAGTTCGTAAAGAATCACTGGCACTACAGGTGTTACACACTCAATATCATATCAACATCAAGTCGAAACAATTCCAATCACATAATTAATTTAGGTTCACCTCAAACAGATGAATTTTACCTCATGTTAGCAAGATGCCAAGATAAGTTAGGAGACCAATACATCGTCAATATCATGCCAGTAATAAAATTATGGTTCATGAGAACATACCGTATTTGACGGGTCAGGCGCTTGCACAGGTTACACGTGGCACAAAGGTTTCTTGATGCTATTTCGATTCCACAATGACTCAAAATAAAAACACACTCTCCGATACCATCTTCTGTAACAGCCGGAAAACAGTGGCTATTACAGTGCCGTGGACCCCCTACCGGGACCCACCAGGCGATATCACGATATAGACTTACAACCTGACAACGTGGCACCGTACCACAATAAAAACCCCGATGTGGAGTATAAGTTATACATGTCTTTAATACGAGCAAGCGTACACAGGATCCAAATTCGGTACAGACCATATGACGATGGGCAATACCTAACAGATTATAGTACATTCATCCAACACAAAATAAAATGAAAATCACAATAATACATAACCGAATATCAAAAGACTCGGGGGCCCCGAAATAGCATACTTCAAAACCCTCCGTCGCCATTGTGCTCCTCCTGTGCCTTGCCCTTTCCTCGCCCTGAAATACAAGTATTTCGCCCCAAACCACAGGGTCAGCTATACATGATAATAATTCTCATGACATTATACAATTCATATATATACTGATCTAAAAGAAAACCATCGACTACTGAATATACCCCGAAGGCGTATAAACAATCAGTCCCAACTGTCGAACATAACCAAATATACGAACGACCATATAATATGGCTCAAGACGGACGTCACAGTACGCCCGATCCGGAAATGTGTCCGTGCACATGTCCACCCTGTATACGGAATCCAGAATATACGTGGGACGATGTACCTAATTAGCCTCACGAACTACGTCTCGTGTGCACGATCTAAATACGGAAAACATCCACGAATGATCATCAAGTGCCCGGCTAAAAATCCTACACATAACCAATCGGCACGCAGATATGACTCCAGAGATGTCATGATACAACATGACAACGAAACTCAACGAATTACACCTTTATCAAGGAATCGAACGACTCACCGAAGTGTCAACAAAGCTCAAAAGAACTAACGGTAACAAGGACGGTAATTTTGGGTATATCATCCCCAACACCATGACAATACGATCAAGGGTATCACCATATCACGAATCGTAGAATATCATAACATTTCATACACACGAAACGCATAATAATCACAAGAATTCAATCATCATTATAACTAAGCAAGATAACTTGCCTCAATTCCGTAGATGAATAATCCTTCTGTGAATGATCAAACGAACGGTATCCTCGTCTAACAATACTCACGTGAACAAGCAACCTTGAATGAAATGTAATTCATTCAACAACACATTCGTATGATAACGGTATTATTACATGAACAATATTCGTAAATTTACTTGAATAAATCAACTATCCTATTGATCACTTTAATGGTCCAATCATAAATCATCATATGTTTATCATGTTCATTTACATATTCTAACATTAATGTCAAATACTTGAGGTCTAGTTTATTATCAATGTAATATCTTGAAAATATCTTTTCAAATCATCGACACTTCCAATTACGATATAAGTTTGTGTTTAATTACGTTCTTCATTATTTTACCAATGATTACATTCAAAACTGATTACTATATGAAACATAAGTTTAAGTTTTTAGTGAACTAAGAACATCATCTTAATTTACGTCTCTTAACACGCACGGATTAATGAAATGGAATTCGGCTACTCCTCTACTGCATTTGTATCATCATATTCAACACAATCCTCTTAAGAACACACTCCTCTACTCCTCTTAAGTTTTTTCTCAGTTGGGAGGTTGAAAGGGTCGAGTAGGAAATGAATGGCAAGTCATTCTTTTATAATCTGAACTCGGCATTACGTACGTTAACGAAAGTGGTTAACATACGTTATAGTCCTTACGTACGTAATATCTTGATCATTACGTACGTAACCAATTTCATTAGATCTTTCTGCCTCAAAACACGCAATTCGTTACGTACGTAACTATATAGATATTACGTACGTAATACCCGTTGACTTGGCTGTCGCGATCGACTCCCGACCACCTACCCCCGCTCGGCCCCACCCGCCGAAAGGCGGACTGCTGGTGGATCTCCCGCATTACGTACGTTAACATATGGATGTTACGTACGTAAGGCGACATACATAGCGTACGTTAAGAAGATAGGTTAACGTACGTTAAGTGCTATAACAAGCATAAATGGAATTCTCCCAATATCACCCAACAATTAATATAGTATGAATGACCATGATTCCAACTTAACATAATTCGTTGATATACTTGCTACAACAACACAGATATGGTGCGAAAATACTTAGCTTAAATCAGAAAATGCAATATTAAAGGCGAGGGTATTACAGCATACTGGTGAGGAAGTCCATCGATATGTCCTCCCACTTCCACTGAGGGATTGGAAGTGGCTTCAACATTCCGGCAGGTCGCTGATGTTCAACCTTAACCTGCTGACAGGTTAAACACCTCGAAACGTATTCTGCTACGTCCTTCTTCATATTTCCCCACCAAAAATTTTGTTTTAGATCCTTATACATCTTACTGGTGCCCGGGTGAATAGAATAGGGCGCACTGTGAGCTTCCTTCAGAATGGTCTGTCTAAAGACATCATCATTGGGAATGCAAAGTCGATTCTGAAATCTCAGAATTCCATCGTCTTGAATCACGAATCCTGGGGCCTTCCCTTTCTTTACTTCGTCACATAACCGCAGAATTAGCGAATCATTCGGCTGCTTAGATTTGATTTCCTCGACTAATGACGAAGTTAGTTCCATCACGTATAGTTACCCTTGGACTTCTCGTGACCATACTTCAATCCCTTCACCGATCAGCTCTTGTTGAATGCTGGTTTGGGACGTGAGCGCTTCCAACACTCGAAGAGAAATAGGTTTACGGCTCAGTGCATCAGCTACCACATTTGCTTTGCCTGGATGATAGATAATTTCCAAATCGTAATCCTTGATCAATTCCAGCCACCTTCTCTGCCTCATGTTTAATTCCTTCTAACTGAAAATATACTTGAGGCTCTTATGATCTGTAAAGATCTGACAATGAGTGCCGTATAAATAATGTCGCCAGATTTTCAAAGCAAAGACCACAGCTGCTAACTTCAGATCATGAGTCGGGTTATTTACTTCGTACGGTTTTAACTGTCGAGAGGCATAGGCAATCACCCTATCCTTCTACATCAACACACATCCCAGACCCTAATTTGAAGCGTTGTTGTACACCATGAATCCCTCATTTCCATCTGGTAACGCTAGTATAGGTGCTGTCGTCAGTCTCTTCTTAAGTTCCTCAAAGCTAGTTTGGCATTTCTCATTCCACACGAATTTTTGAGTCTTCTGCAACAATTGAGTAAGCGGACAAGCAATTTTGGAAAATCCTTCTACAAAACGGCGATAATATCCAGCAAGTCCTAAGAAACTTCGGACTTCTTTCACGTTATTAGGAGATTCCCATTCCAAGATTGCTTCGACTTTCTTCGGGTCCACCTGAACTCCGTCTGCTGATATCACATGCCCAAGGAAGGTTACTTCCCTAAGCCAGAACTCGCATTTAGAAAGTTTCGCATAAAGCTGTTAATTCCTCAAGGTGATCAAAACAATACGCAAATGCTCAGCATGCTCCTCTGTGTCTTTCGAATAGATCATGATGTCATCGATGAAGACTAACACAAATTTATCCAAGTATTCTAAGAATACCCGATTTATCAATTGCATAAATACCGCAGGAGCATTGGTAAGTCCAAAAGGCATCACCACGAATTCATAATGCCCATACCGGAATCTGAAAGCAGATTTTGGTATGTCCGATTCCTTAAGATCAACAAAGCGATCTATTCCGATATCAATATCATGCCAGTAATTAAATCATGGCTTGAAGAGTACATACCGTATTTGGCTCGTAGGGTCAGGCGCTTGCACAGGTCACACGTGACACGAAGGTCTTTGGATACTAGTTCATTATACAACGACTCTTAAAGAGAAACCAAACAACACTCTCTGATACCATCTTCTGTAACACCCCAAAAGGCAGCTATTACAGTGCTGTAGACCCCACATTGGGACCCACCAGGAGATATCCAAAAGAGGTTAAATAAGTATTATCTTTGTGATACCGAAACACAATAATTAGTCACTACTCCGACTAGGAGTTTATTTAATAGTATGGCCAACGGCCTTATGATACACATGATCCGAAAACACAAGTATAAACCATATGGAGATGGAAAATACTTAAACATTTATCCAACCAGACAAAAATTTAAATAAGGCAGAATTAAAGTAATATTACACGATTTAAAACATGACCGGACAACAATAGACTTGGCCCCCCCGAACTAGTATCCATGGAACCCTTCGCCGTCAACATGCTCTTCCCGTGCCTTGCTTTTGCCTCGACCTAAAATACAACACAAGTATTTCGCCCATAACACAGGGTCAAATATACATGATAATTAATTATTCCAACATTATACAATTCACATATATAGATCTCAAGGAAACATCCCGACTATTAATCATACCCCTCGGGCGTATGAAACAATCAGTCACAAACCGTCGAACACATCCAATCCTACATGGACTATGAACGATTAACAATATGGCTGAAGATGGACATCACAGTATCCCCGATTTGGAAATGTGTCCGTGTACATGTACACCCCGTATACGGAATCCAGAATATACATGTGACAATGTACCTAATTAGCCTCACGAACTACGTCTTGTGTGCACAGTCCAATACGGAAACATCCACGTATGACTATATAAGTGCCCGGCTAAAAATCCTACACAATATCATATGGGCACGCAGATATGATTCCAGAAATATCACTATACAACATGACAAAGAATTTCAACGAAATACATGTCCGATTAAGGATCAAGAAAAACTCACCAAAATGATAATAAGGACCATCAAGATCAATGATTCAAAGTGACAGACTTGGGAATGCAAATCCCATGATGAACAATGGAACAATGTCAAAGACAGTATCAAATTTATATAACATTTCACAAACATTTCATACACATGAAATGTATAAACATCACAAGAATCTAATCATCATTATAACCAAGCAAGATAACTTGCCTCGATATTGAGACGAGAAAATCCTCCCTTGTCGATTCGAACAAATGGTCATTCGACTAATATTGTTTACTCGAACAATCAACCTCCAGAAACGAAGAACAACCTTCAACACCACAAGAAACACACTTCAAGCTCAATAACGCCTTCTAACTTCGAATCAATGAGTTCCAAACCAAGTTACAAGACTCAAAACCAAGTTGGAGAAGGCAAATATAGGTCTTAGGAAGTAGGAGAGGGAATAAACAAAGAGAGAATCGGGTTGAGGCTGAAGAGAAATGAAAAACAGGCTGGGTCTATAAATAGACTGCGCAGCCTTAACGTACACTATTTAACAATTTTAGCGTACGTTAACGCTACTACGTACGCTAATCTGTAAGAGTTACATACGTAATTGGCTTACAGTGGCTACTGACTTGAATCCGCAGGCCTTTAGCGCACGCTAATTAAAAAGGTGTTACGCACGCTAATAAAAGTTGACTCTGGCCGACACGACAGCTCAAACATCATACACATGCATGCCAACGGATAACAAGTTCACGTGCTGAAGTCAACTGATGTCAGATTCTTTCTTAACGTACGCAACAGACAACGTATTACGTACATTAAATCACGAGTTTAGCATACGTTATTTAAGCTACGTCGCATACGCTACACCAACAGAGAAAATTAAAAAATGCAACTCTCCAATTAACATCGAATCATCAAGTATGAAATGAAATAACAATGATATGAAGCTCAAATCTATAATACCTCAACATGATACTAAATGCAACGATCCACGATAATCAAATTATCCAAATATACAACGACAGATGAAAATGAAAAATTACAGTCGGATATTACAGGATTGTGCCTACGCGCCAATCATAAGTTCAGTTGTAACATACAGTCAAGTAGGATTTTTCATTCTATTTAACTTGCCTGTGAGCAGTTCATATTTCTAGACTAAGTATTAAAGTCAGATCAATCGGACAGAAGACTCCAAGATAGCCGCTTTGTATCTAGAGGAAGACATTTATAGAGAGTTTGTTGGGATAAACATTCCTGTTTTGATAATTGCCAACATACAATAAGTCGAATTAAAGGAGTCATAATGTTATTAAGTATGGAAGCTGTTAGGACTCTCTATATAGTCCATTCATATAGCAAATAGATCTTCTACAGTCCATCCTACAGAACCCACTTCATATAGCAAAGAAACTTAATGTGTTGGATACATCATACAGTCTGAGGGTGCTTTACTTAGGAAAAGTAAAACACATCCAACAGGACTGACATAAGAAGATTTAAACCGTTGTGAGATAAAAATTGTTTATTCATAAAGTATTCACGGTTAAAGCAGCATTTAATGCTGACCGGACATCATGTAATACATCCAGAGAGAGACAAGTTTGAACGCTCGCGTTTAATGCAAAGACAGAAAGGATTTCTGAAGCATTAAATGCGATCTGCTTTATATCAAACATTCAGCAACCACCAATCAAGAGACAGATGTCAACATCTCACCAACCAACAATAGCTACATTTATAACGGATATATTTCCATGGTTATAAATACTCCCAAGCCAGTGGACTTAAACATACAAGTTATTCATATTATCGCGAAAACTCTGATAGATTACTCTGACATTCTAGCGATTACAAAGAAGTATATTTCGTGAGCATAAAAAAGTATCCGAGCGAAGAAATATACCAATTCCTCAACACGAACAACACAGCATACAGCAAATGTTCATCAACAATCAAGCTGCTGTTTGAGATTTGTTATACCCTTACCGTTGAGATTTTCATTAGCCATGTGTGGACTAAGGATCCTTGTGTACTCCGACCTGTGTGGGAAGAATAGCATTGAATATGAAGGTTCGATATATGTGAGAAGAAGCGATTCGAAAAATAGATCAAGCCAATCTATGTGAACGGCCCAAAGATACAGTCCATGTATGAATCAGAGGCAGATTTAGTTAATGTCATGTAATTATGTACGTAGTGATTTTAATAAACTCTTTACTCCTGTATGGAGGACCAGTGGACGTAGAGGGGTTTACCTTGAACCACTTTAAACTGTGTGTTATTTACGTTCTGTCTTTATTATTTTCATTCTACTGTGATTTATCTAGTATACACTGTTAAACCTTGTACACATCAAGCAAACAGGAGAACACCTAGTTGCTGTATTTATAGCATATTTGAAAAGTAAAATTGATATTTCTGAAAAGTTGTACCAATTTTGTGAAATTGTGTTTTGTGGTCGAGTAAAGCCGAGGATTTCCCTGACGAGGGCTCTGGGGTACGATGGGGTGCGAACCATGTACCTCTCGATGGGTTTATATAACCGGGGACTACCCTTACGAGCGCTCTGGGATATGATGGGATGCGAACCTCGTATCAATATAGCTCATGTGGTTATGGAAATGTGATATACCTATTATTCCAGAATAATGGCGTGACATGGTACTGCTTATGTTTTTTATTGTGGTGATGATGTTGATGTATTTTCGCATGTTATACTTATTCATGTTATCAATGTACTTGCACCGGCTGCTTGCTGACCCTTTTGGGGGTGGATACATTGTTTATGTATTCAGGTATGAAATCCCATGGTGAGCAGGCGCAAGGAGAGTACGAAGATGAAGAGCACCAGTGATGTTGCCTACGGATATTCCGGTCATTTATTTAGTTGTTTTTGTCTCGGTTTTGTTTGGTCACACATGAGTGCGGTTGGTTGTCATTATTTATTTGGTTATGCCCGTGTATGGGCTGAGTTGAATCGGATCTAGTGGTTCGGGTGTTAAACAGGTGTAGTCTGTCAGTAGCATATGTGTTGTTCGTCGACCTTGACGATCGATGTTGGTCATGGAGTTTTTATTATGCGACCTGGTCGGTCGATGTATCTTTGTGTTTCCGCATTGTAATTCCCTAAATGGAGTCACGGCGCTGTAGCAGTCCTGGCCCGGGATAGGGTTGTTACAGAATATGGTATCGGAGCTTAGGTATATAGATACCTAGGCCGTTGGTTATTTGGTCTATCTTGTCTAGTCGTCATTTGTCATTCGTGTTGAGTGATATCACTGGCTGCCATCGTCTCGTGCTACCTGTGTTGTAAGTCTCTCTAATCCTTAATTTATTTTCTAAACCCATTTTAGTCTCTTTTCTGAACTTATACGGAATTTGTATTGATATAAGAGGCCCTCTTGTGAACTGTATTTCATTGGAATCGTGTCTATTGATTTTATCTTGATCCTATCTGAGTCCTGCGAGGAATTAAGGCATTTTTTTGTACTTCGACCTTATCCAGACTATGTTAATTACTTTCCATTCCCTATGAGTTTAAGAACTTTGTGCTTACTGACATGATGATGGTCACCGAGAATGAAACTTTTTTAAAGACGGGAATAAAACGTGTTGATCTTTCGTCGGAATGCAATACCTACGAGATCACACTCATTGGGTTGGAGACATCAGACTCTAATGAGATAAGGCTTGATCCTTCGGGATAATGAATCTACAGGTAGGTTAAGATACTCAAGGGTACTTGGGCTCGTATATTTTATTTGAATAAGAGTAATCTATTTTACAAACTATATGGTTATGTTGCTTTCTCCAAAATGGTAGCTAAGGCGAGTAGGCTATCCTCAAAAAGAAATTTAATTTTGCAATTTTGCTCCAAACGTTCTTATGAAAGCCTGCAAATTTAATTTTAAATTTTAGATTCAGATGCATGACGTAGATATTTATCATACAAAATAAGTTCTTTTGAAACTTGATTTCGACTAAATGTATGCTGTAATTTTCTTTGAGAACAATGGGAGCTGGAAAAGGGCTCTATTTTTTAGAATATATTAGTATTTTTCGATGATAAACAAGATGTTTTTTGTAACACTCCGGATATATTCAGGAATATTACAGCGCCGTAAATCCTTTACATAAGAATTTACAAGGCTGAAGAAATGAAAAGATAACAACAAGGACTAATATATGTAAGTAACTGGAATAAATAGAACCGTTCTGGACAAAAATACCGAAAACGCAATTATCCAAAGGAAGAATATTAATACATCACCAAAATCTGAAGAGATAAATTCACCACTAGAAGGGGGGTTGAATAGTGGTGATGCGGAATACCGAAATTTCTTGCGAGTAAAAAGAAAATAGTGCGGAATTTAAAGACTCAAGAATTTATAGAGGTTCGGCAACTTGCCTACGTCCTCTCTCCGACTTTCTTTTTCTATTGGCTTAAGAAAAACCACAACCTTAACTCGTCTTCTATCGGTCCGAGTTCACAACCGTTACAATCCGCTTGTCTTCTATCGGTCCAAGCTCAACCTTTCCCTCAATATAAATGATTGTTTATCTAGTGTTCTATAGGAACTAGATAATCCTCACTATACGAATATGGGAGTATAATCCTAACAATGCCGGATCAAAGATCCTAATAACACCGGATTAGTGACTCTTGATTCGTTTCTTTTTCGCTCAAGTGTAAGTGATGCAACACTTACAACCAAATGAAAGAATACAAAGAATAATAGATATTACAATTGAAATCGCTCTTGTATCTTTCTTTTCTCACAACTTGTAATGCAATAAAATATATAAATCTGAGCTCAAGAATGCTTTGATTGCTTGTATGCTTGAATGCTTGAAGTTGTGTATTTGATACCCAAGTCCTTCGGGTATTTATAGGTGTGAGACATCCTTCAATTTCTGAAAAACATACTATTAGCGTGCGCTAATAGTACCTTGTAACGTGCGCTAACGGTTTTTGACTTGAAATCTCTGAACGGTCACAAAGACTGTTGCAACGGTAAAATACCATGTCTAGCGTGCGCTAGTAATGAAATGGTAGCGTGCGCTAACGCCTGGTCAACTAGTCTTCGATCTTGACTTTGACAATATCCGATTTTCTCTGCAACGACTCTTTATCCAATGGCTAAATTTATGATTAGCGTGCGCTAGCAAGAATGCATAGCGTGCGCTAGCATTAATTAAATCTAACTTTTCCAGATTTTCCGGATCTGCATTGACTCTTGCTTCCAACGGTTGAAATTCAAACGGTAATATGCATATTCCTTTTAGCGTGCGCTAATACCTTTACATTAGCGTGCGCTACTGAGTTCTTTCATTAACGTACGTTACCTTGTGTAGCGTACGTAAAAGCTTTAACGAATTGAGTCCAGTAGCTACTGGACTACTAACCATAATATTGGTAGCGTGCGCTAGAGATGATAAGTAACGTGCGCTATGTCCATGCTGTAGCGTACGTAATATGATATGTATAGCGTGCGCAACATCCAGTTCTGATTTCCTTCCAGACTTCACTGACCTCTGGAGAAATACGATAGCGTGCGTTATTTTTACTGTGTAGCGTGCGCTAACTGTAGATTCTTAGCGTGCGCTAACATTGTATGGCTTGCGTGCGCTATCGATCAGGCGACTTCACTAGGCTGCAGTTGACTTGTCTGGTCTGTATATGAAAGTCCCGATAGCGTGCGCTATGATATGATAAGTAGTGTGCGTTAGCTATATTTTGCTCCTTCAAAATATTATCGAGCCGAGATTGATCCAATTAAATGTTTTGAATGTAATAATCATCAAAATACATTTTGAGTCAACAATCTCCCCCTTTTTGATGATGTCAAAACATTTAATTAATACCTGCAAAAACATTTTGAAATGATTCGAATCAAGGTAAACTTGTTCGATATGTTAGTAGGTTTTGGTTTTTGGAGTATTCTCCCCCTTTTTGACATAAACAAAAAGGAACTCCCCCTGAATTGTTGCATTATATATTAACGAAAATTGTCATTATTCAAGGTGCAATCAACAATACTAGTAAACAACAGTAACAATACTTGTAAATAGCAAATACTTGTACATAACAAATGCCAAATGAAGAAATGCGAATTTCATTAAGATAAAATGCAGGGAATACAACGAGTTTTCATGGCAAAAGACATATAGATTGTTCGAACAACAAGTTTCTACATCAAACATCAAAAGATAAAATCCTCAAATCTAAGGATCGGAAGAAGACGAAGGGAACGGGAACGAGGGGTGTGTGAAACGAATGAACTCGGATATCAGCCCACGAACTTCCCGGACTTCTCAGCGCACTTCCCGGACTTCTGAACGCAGAGCCCGAACATCCTCTCGTATCTAAGCATGTGAGGTCTCGATGCCCCGCATCCGAGCACAGAGATCACTTTCCTCTTCTTCCGTCACCACATCTCTCATTGGGCGTTTGCCTTTCGACGTAGGCCTCCTTACGAATTCCCCAGTCTGCATTTCTCGAAGGGTATGAGGTCCCCGACGAGTGATCTTTTCTTCTGCAGTAGGCATCCGTGACCCTTTCTCTACTTGGTCATCGTCGCGTAGGTACGGAAAAAGAATCCAGCCTCTGTTGGACGTCCGGACGTAGTGCATAGCTTTAAGCGAAGCGTCCGAGATTTCATGTCCGAGGGAGACGGGGACTGCCTTGTCCTTCGACAAGTCGACTTGATGAAAACTGAAAATGGCCGAGAGGATTGAGCCGTAAGGCATTCCAGCCTTGCGAGAACGAGTGGCGTAGTTTTTCGACCGAAACAAGTCTCCCTTCACCTTCATCCAACTGATGATGATGTCGGAGAAGTTAACTTTATCGTCGTTGAGAACGCGGTACACCACTTGCTTGTCCACTCCCACTAGTTTATGCTGGGAATTAACCTTCGGCATAAGGCATTTCGTGAGAGCTACCAAAAGCAGGCAAATATTGACCCCAAAGTCGTTGTTTTCGAAAAAGTCGTCCATTATGTCGATAACGGCCTTCGAGCTCAGAAACTCTTTCACATCTATTTCACCAACTTCATTATCATCGGCCAAAGATTTTCCAGTACAAACAAAACCATCACAAGGTAAACCAAAAATCTGATACAAAACATCTGAAGAAACTTTCACCCGAGTTCCTCCGACAAGACTTCCTAACACAAGAGCTGAAGACCCTTCACTTTCGGCCACATGAAGGTTGGCATAAAACTCTCGGACGAGTTCAGGAAAGATAGGGTTTTTGCATTCGACAAAACAAGAAATACCGAGCGAGGAGAAGAAATTGGAAATATCAACGTTCACCCGTTCTAGACTTGAGAGATTGAAGAAGTAACAATCGGTGATGTGTTCTTGAGGAAGTATGTCGAAGAACACCCTCGAGGCGGTGGCAGAGATGAACCGATCCGCATCAAATTGGGCGTTGAGAGGTCGTTTGAGGTTGTTGTATTGTTTTCCCATGGCTGTGCGGTTCTTACTCGACATTGATCGGAGAAGGAATTGAAGTTTGGAGAGATCGATTAGCGGCTAGGGTATTTGGAAAGATGAGAATTTGCAGTCGATTGTGTGCGTTAGAGAGTGTGTTGTGTTTTAGGGTTGTACGGCATATATATAGTCAACGATATTTAAGTTAGCGTACGCTAGGTTGTAAAGAATTAGCGTACGTTAGGCGAACAAGAAGGGCTTACTGGACTGTCCAGTGGAATTCGAAAAATTTTATTTAGCGTACGCAAGGAGGTAAGGTTTAGCGTACGCTATCGAATGCAGATTTTAGCGCGCGTTAAGAATATGAAGCTAGCGCGCACTAGCGAGTGATCTGAATCAAGGATTTTGATGTTTTGAGTAGTAAGCTTATTTCAAAAGTTGTCTACATGTCCCATGCCAAGTTGTAAACGAATGGAGTTAAAAGATTCTTCGGGAAGAGGTTTTGTAAAGATGTCAGCAAGTTGATCCTTCGTCCCGACAAAAATTAAACAGATGTCTTTCTTTTGAACATGATCACGTAAAAAATGATGTCTAATATCTATATGTTTGGTTCTACTGTGCAAAACAGGATTTTTGCTCAAATTAATTGCACTAGTGTTATCACATAAGATAGGGGTATTTTCAAAATGAATGTCGTAGTCGCGTAGTTGATTTTTAATCCATAGCACTTGAGCACAGGCGCTCCCTGCAGCGACATATTCGGCCTCAGCTGTAGACAATGCTACGCTGGTTTGCTTTTTACTTCCCCAAGATATTAAACAAGATCCAACAAAATGACATGTACCACTAGTACTCTTTTTGTCAATTTTGCATCCGCCGAAATCGGCGTCACTATAGGCAATTAAATTAAAGTCCAAGCAAGAAGGAAACCATAGACCTAGTCCAATAGTTCCTTTCAAGTAACGAAAAATGCGTTTACAAGCAATTAAATGTGATTCCTTGGGATTAGCTTGGAATCGAGCAATAGACATGTAGCAAATATTATATCTGGCCTAGATGCAGTCAAATATAGCAAAGATCCGATCATACCTCGATATAGTTTTTGATCTACGGGTTTGCCATTTTCATCTTTCTCAAGCTTTAATGATGACGACATTGGCGTAGATATCACCTTGCTATTTTCCATATTGAATTTCTTGAGGAGGTCGTTTGAGTACTTCGTTTGATGGATAAAAATTCCATCTTCTGATTGTTTGATTTGAAGCCCGAGGAAGAACGTTAATTCTCCCATCATACTCATTTCGAATTCTCCTTTCATAAGATTAGAAAAATCTTGGCACAAGGATTCATTAGTAGCTCCAAAAACAATGTCATCAACGTAAATTTGGCAAACAAGTATATCATCATTTAGTATTTTAACAAACAAGGTATTATCGACTTTGCCTCTTTTATAGTCATTTGCAATTAAAAATTGACTTAAACGATCATACCATGCTCGGGGTGCTTGCTTCAACCCGTAGAGTGCCTTGTTGAGCTTGTAGACAAGATCCGGAAAATGATGGTCTTCAAAACCGGGAGGTTGCTTGACGTAGACTTCTTCTTGAATGAAACCATTCAAGAATGCACTTTTGACATCCATTTGAAATAGTTTAATCTTCTTATGGGCGGCAAATGCACATAGTAAGCGAATGGCTTCGAGTCGAGCCACGGGAGCAAAACTTTCTTCGTAATCAAGACCTTCTTCTTGATTATATCCTTGAGCGACCAAACGAGATTTATTTCGAATAGGATAGCCGTCTTCGTCACTCTTGATTTTATGCACCCATTTAGTTCCGATAATTGTTTTATCTTTAGGCGCGGGAACTAAATTCCATACATTATTGTGCTTGAATTGCACAAGCTCCTCTTGCATTGCCATCACCCAACTTTCATCATCGAGAGCTTCGGATATATTCTTGGGAACTATTTCGGATACAAAAGCACAATGAGCCATAAATTCGGTGGTCCTCCTTCGGGTTTGAACACCGTCTTCAATGTTTCCGATCACGAGATCCTTCGGATGGTCTTTGATTTGCCTCCAATCTTTCGGTAAATCAACGATTGTGTTCGTTTCGATTTCCGAAATTTTCTTCACTTCGGGTGAGGGATCCGGAAAGGTACCTGCATCATCAAAATATTCTACCTTTCTCGGGGGTGAGATCATATCATTGAATTTTACGTGTATGGACTCTTCAACTTTATTCGTTCTAATATTATACACACGATATGCTTTGCTATTAGTACAATAGCCAAGAAATATTCCGGAGTCGGATTTGGCATCAAACTTGCCCAAGTTATCCTTGCCATTGTTCAAAATAAATACATTGCAACCAAAGGGATGAAAGTAAGCAATATTGGGCTTTTTGCCCTTCCATAATTCATAAGGAGTTTTAAGATGAGTTCTACGGACGTGAACTCGGTTAATCACATAACATGCCGTATAGATTGCTTCGGCCCAAAAGTATCGTGGAAGAGAGTATTCATTTAGCATTGTCCTCGACATTTCTTCCAAAGATCGCTTTTTCCTTTCAACAACTCCATTTTGTTGAGGCGTTCTAGGAGCCGAAAAATTGTGATTAATACCGTATTTATCACATAAAAGTTCAAACGGGGTGCAATCAAATTCACCTCCGTGGTTGGTGCGAATAGAAATTATGGAGAGGTTTTTCTCGTTTGATACCAAACGACACCATTTAGAAAACTCGGAAAATGCATCATCTTTATGAGCTAAAAATCTAACCCAAGTAAATCGAGAGAAATCATCAACAATAACCAAAGTATAAAGTTTACCATTTAAACTAACATGTCTAGATGGTCCAATCAAATCCATATGCACGAGTTCAAGAACTCGACTAGTGGAAACCTCGAATTTTGGTTTAAACGATTCTCGAGTATGTTTCCCTTTTATGCATGATTCACACAAATGTTTTCTATCAAACTTGAGTTTGGGCAATCCACGAACAAGGTCGTGTCTAGATAAAATAGAATTAATAGGTAGAGAGGTATGCCCCAATTTTCGATGCCATAAATATGCATTGTCATCCAAGGTAATAAGGCATTTTTCATTGAAAGAACTTTTATCATTAAGATCAACAATATAGATGTTTCCACATCTCAAACCAATTAATGCAATTTTATTATTTCTAAATGCCGTGCAATGCGTTTGCTCAAATAGAATTTTAAAGCCTTCATCACAAAGTTGCGAAACGCTAAGGAGATTATGATGCAAACCTTCAACAAATAGTACTTTGTTGATAGAAGGAGAAGGTTCCTTACCGACTTTGCCGATTCCTTCGATTTTTCCCTTTTGGTTATCTCCAAAGGTCACATGTCCTTGATCTTGATATTCGAGGTCTTCAAATAAGTCCTCGGAGCCGCACATGTGCCTTGAGCATCCGCTATCAATGTACCACTTGTTTTTCCTTGGTGCCGGTACATCCAAAAGTAGAATTTCTCGGTTGTTTCGGTACCCAAGCCCGTTTGGGTCCTCCAAAGTTAACTATGCTTATAGCATTCGGAACAATCGTCCCTTTTGGAACCCATTTTTGCTTAACTTTGATAGTCCTTAACTTTGAATGAATATTAACATTGTGAACTCGTTTGAACGGATCTTTTGAGTTCTCGGTTTCGGTTTTCTTTATTTTGTCAAGGTTGATAAGGGATTGTTCCCGTTTAAAAGGGTCGAAACCAAGACCGTGTTTGAGCAAGGGCGATTTTTGAATAGATAGGAGCCTTTCGAATTTCTCATTTCCAAGAGTAAATTTGTTCAAAATATATTTTAGCTCCTTTTGAGTTTTTGTTAACTCAATTTTCAAAACATTTTCTTTTTCAAGACATGTAGTATGGTCGGTCTCAATAGTTTTGCCCTTGTTTTGAAGCGAGGAGTTTTCGAGTTCTAGAGATTTTATTTTTCTCTTTAAAGATATATTTAATTTAACCATCTCGTCATACTCCGTATTTAATGATTCAAACGCACTCAACAACTCATCATCTTGATGAACTTCTTGTGAATCACAAAAATCAAAAGAGTCATATTCATCATTATTGAGTTTAGAGCTTACCTCGATATTGCTTTCGGAGTCGAGGGCCATGAATGCAAGATTTGTGTCTAGAGATCTTTCAATCTCCTCCTCGTCATCACTCCAAGAAGCGATTAGAACCTCCTTCTTTTTGAATCTTTCCATTTGCGGTTTTGAAGAGGATCCTCGGCATTCTTTGGCATAATGACCGGCTTGACCACATTTCCGACAGTTATTGTCGAACTTCTTGATAGGTGTGTAGCCACTCTTCTTTTGCTCCGGTTTTCCATCCCGACCAAGAAAACTTCGCCTCTTTTGAATTAGATTTTTGTACCTTCTAAAGTTTTTGGCATAAAGAGCGAGTTCCTCGTCGTCTTCATCTTCGGCAACATCTTCCTCAACGTCGCTGTCAACATTGAATGCGACTACTCTTTCCCGAGGCTTTGGTTTTGTGCCTCTAGACTTGAGAACGATCTCATAGTTGATGAGTGACCCGATAAGGGCACTAAATTCGAGCTTGTTGAGATCCTTGGATTCCATGATCGCGGTGACCGTGGCATCCCATTCTCGTGGCAACGATCGAAGAATTTTCTTAGCTTTGTCGCTGCTCGATATAGGCTTTCCGAAAGATGCAAGAACGTTTGTTATAGCCGAAAATCGATCCAACATATTTGTGATCGTTTCCTCGTCATTCATGGAAAATAATTCGTAGTCATGGAGTAACATATTAATTTTGGTCTCCTTGACTTGGGTGGTTCCCTCGTGAGTGACTTCGAGAATTTCCCAAATTTCTTTTGCACTTTCATAGGACGATATCCTATTGAGTTCTTCGGGATTGAGAGCGCAATAGAGGAGTTGAGTAGCTCGTGAGTTGACATGCGTGTTTCTCCAATCCTCATCGTTGAATTCTTCGATCTTTTTCAACGATCCATCCTTCTTTCTTAGCAAGTTTAGGACCGAGAGCAATAACTTTCCAGATTTCAATATCGTAGGCTTGAACGAAGATCGCCATCTTCTTTTTCCACGTCATCAAATTGGAACCGTCGAAGAAAGGAGGACGGTTGAGAGCATTTCCTTCAATTTGGCCAAGAAGTGCCATTTGCGGATCTTTTTCTCTTAGGTGGTTAAACCTTTAAAAAGAGACCCGCTCCGATACCAACTGAAGAGATAAATTCACCACTAGAAGGGGGGTTGAATAGTGGTGATGCGGAATACCGAAATTTCTTGCGAGTAAAAAGAAAATAGTGCGGAATTTAAAGACTCAAGAATTTATAGAGGTTCGGCAACTTGCCTACGTCCTCTCTCCGACTTTCTTTTTATATTGGCTTAAGAAAAACCACAACCTTAACTCGTCTTCTATCGGTCCGAGTTCACAACCGTTACAATCCGCTTGTCTTCTATCGGTCCAAGCTCAACCTTTCCCTCAATATAAATGATTGTTTATCTAGTGTTCTATAGGAACTAGATAATCCTCACTATACGAATATGGGAGTATAATCCTAACAATGCCGGATCAAAGATCCTAATAACACCGGATTAGTGACTCTTGATTCGTTTCTTTTTCGCTCAAGTGTAAGTGATGCAACACTTACAACCAAATGAAAGAATACAAAGAATAATAGATATTACAATTGAAATCGCTCTTGTATCTTTCTTTTCTCACAACTTGTAATGCAATAAAATATATAAATCTGAGCTCAAGAATGCTTTGATTGCTTGTATGCTTGAATGCTTGAAGTTGTGTATTTGATACCCAAGTCCTTCGGGTATTTATAGGTGTGAGACATCCTTCAATTTCTGAAAAACATACTATTAGCGTGCGCTAATAGTACCTTGTAACGTGCGCTAACGGTTTTTGACTTGAAATCTCTGAACGGTCACAAAGACTGTTGCAACGGTAAAATACCATGTCTAGCGTGCGCTAGTAATGAAATGGTAGCGTGCGCTAACGCCTGGTCAACTAGTCTTCGATCTTGACTTTGACAATATCCGATTTTCTCTCCAACGACTCTTTATCCAACGGCTAAATTTATGATTAGCGTGCGCTAGCAAGAATGCATAGCGTGCGCTAGCATTAATTAAATCCAACTTTTCCAGATTTTCCGGATCTGCATTGACTCTTGCTTCCAACGGTTGAAATTCAAACGGTAATATGCATATTCCTTTTAGCGTGCGCTAATACCTTTACATTAGCGTGCGCCATCGAAGTTCTTTCATTAACGTACGTTACCTTGTGTAGCGTACGTAAAAGCTTTAACGAATTGAGTCCAGTAGCTACGGGACTACTAACCATAATATTGGTAGCGTGCGCTAGAGATGATAAGTAACGTGCGCTATGTCCATGTCAGTAGCGTCGTAATATGATATGTATAGCGTGCGCAACATCCAGTTCTGATTTCCTTCCAGACTTCACTGACCTCTGGAGAAATACGATAGCGTGCGTTATTTTTACTGTGTAGCGCGCGCTAACTGTAGATTCTTAGCGTGCGCTAACATTGTATGGCTTGCGTGCGCTATCGATCAGGCGACTTCACTAGGCTGCAGTTGACTTGTCTGGTCTGTATATGAAAGTCCTGATAGCGTGCGCTATGATATGATAAGTAGCGTGCGTTAGCTATATTTTGCTCCTTCAAAATATTATCGAGCCGAGATTGATCCAATTAAATGTTTTGAATGTAATAATCATCAAAATACATTTTGAGTCAACAAAATCCAATCATCAGAAACGACGTCGTACTCGAGTACTTATTAAAAATAATACAACAACAGACAATGAAACACGGTCGGAACATCACTCTGCACCATCGTCGTCATGCAGCTCTAGTGGTTGTTTTCCTGCTCTCCTGGATCCTGAACATACACAAATGTTCACCCCCAAAGGGGTTAGCACAACGATGCTAGTATAAGTACGATAATCATATAACAACAATTTAATCCACAATAATCATGACAAATTTCTCCAACGAGAAAATAATAACAACACATATCACATCATAACAGTCTCAACATACTCATGGTATTCCAACGCTCCAGCGCACACAGCTATAGATTCCCATGATGATCCCGTCGGACCAAAACATGGTGGAACTACCTGTCCAACGATCCTGCGCACATAGCTATAGATTTCCCATGATGATTCCCGTCGAATCAACAAATGGTGGACAATTAATCATAACACATGTACACAGTACAATCACAACATAACCGACATAAATCGGACAATTCTAATTAAGGTACTTGCCTCAATTCGATGACAAGAATGATACTTCCACGAAAAACTGAACACTTGAAGGTCGCCCCTTCGATCAATCACGTAACAAGCTCGGACCTTAGACAAAAGAAATAATATAGAGTTCATCTCATGTTGTGTGAACATCTAACAATCCAAATTACGGTCGGAAGTTCATAAAACGTAACCTGCCTGAACTGTTTAACGTACGTTACGTATTTTGTGTAACGTACGTTAATCCTACTCGTTAGCGCACGTAAACAACAAAGTCTAGCGTACGCTATATAAACATCAGCAGTCCCTCTCTGATCAGCCGATTGACTCCTCCCATGATTTTAACGTACGTTACGTACCAAACGTTGCGTATGTTAACTAAGCCCGATAGCATACATTAATCTACATAGCTTAGTGTACGCTAAGTGTGCATGGCAGTTTCACTTCTGGGCAGATGACTGTTCTAACGGTGATGAAACTTACGAACTCCTCAGTGATTTACGTACATTACTCGTCTACATATCATAAACTTATGAATAATCTTGTGGATTCAATCATCTTTGAATTCAAGGAAAAGAATATCATCACAACTCTTATATTCAATGTCGATTATCATTCTCATTTGAAGTTCGGTGATCTCAAGTTGATGTACTAGATTCCATTACCATTACCACATTCAGACTTCATCTTAAAGGTGAACTAACAATCCCAATGAAAAGATACAACCTAAGATGATTCTTTCTTAAGTCCATATAACAAAAGTAATATCAACTCCAAGTTTACGATCAATATGGCAACGTTAATCATACGGATAATCAATCTCAGAATATTCCTCTCATCATTTGACGTACTAGGATTCCAACTACGATGTTTTCAACGACAATATCATAAGCATAATCATTCCGACTTCTAAACATGATGTTTGTTTGAATAATTCATCAATGGAACTCAATATCTTGTTAGCATGATCATCTTATTCTCAAGTACATGAATATAACGCTGGATAGAATTAACATACCTTAAGATGAAGAAAACACCGAGTCAAAAAGGTAGAATCCAACTCCAGTTGTTTGAATGTCAATCCAAGGTGCTTCTCCACTTCAACGATCAATCACAAGTGACATACAATCTCCAATGATCGAGTAGAGGTGGTCTATGTGTGCTTAAGGAAGATATGAGGCTCTCTAGTCTCTCAAGAATGAAGGACAAGTGAAGAGAGTGTAAACCAAATAAAATGGGGTACTGTCCCTTTTATAACATTTCTGTTCGTATGTTATTTAGCGCACGCTATCACAGTATCCTTAGTGCACGCTAACAAGCATTGACTCCAAATCTATCCAGGTTCGCCCGTGGGAATCTTATCCGGACCCATGTCCGGCTGGCACATGTGCTAGCCGCATACCTCAATAATTGACTATCTAATGCATGCAATTCTTCATTCGTAGCGTGCACTAGTTTTAGCCGATAACGCACATTAAGCTACGTTCTTAGGGTGCGTTATCACGAGTTTGCATGAGAAAATTTACATGTTGCTATACTCATGTACAAAGATACAAATATGAGAAATATCATATTCCAATTATCGAGCTCACAGTTCCGAATAATACAGGTTTCAACGACAGATGAAATACTCAATAATAAATTCGGATATTACATACTCTCCTACTATAAAGGAGTTTCGTCCCGAAACTCAAGAAGAAAATAACTCCGGATATCTGGACTTTATGCTATCTTCCGTTTCCCAAGTGGCTTCTTCCACTCCGTGGCGTGACCACTGAACTTTGACCAAAGCGATTGGTTTGTTCCTCAACTGCTTAACTCGACTCTCGCGTATCCTGATCGGTCTTTCTTCAAACATTCCATCCTGAGCGACTTCGATCTCGCCGAAATCAATGACATGACTAGGATCCGGTACATATCTCCATAACTGGGATACGTGGAACACGTTATGAACATGGCTCAATGACGGCGGTAATGCCAATCTGTATGCCAACTCTCCAACTCTCTCAGGGATCTCGAATGGTCCGATATATCTCGGACTCGGCTTTCCCTTCCTTCCAAAATGAAAGATTCTCCGAGTAGGAGAAACCTTTAAAAGTACATGATCTCCAATACTGAACTCTAATGGACGACGACATACATCTGCATAAGATATCTGTCTACTATGGGCGATCAACAGCCTTTCGCGAATCAAAGCTATCTTCTCTCGAGTTTGCACGATCAACTCTGGTTCTGTTCCAATCAAATCTGATGAATCGTCCCAACATAGGGGCGATCTGCATCGTCTCTCGTATAATGCCTCAAACGGTGGCATCTTAATAGAAGCATGCCAACTATTGTTGTAGGTAAATTCAATCAACGGTAGATGAACTTCCCAGTCAGTTGACCAATCTAAGGTACACGCCCTTAGCATATCTTCCATTGTTTGAATAGCCCTCGCGGATTGTCCATCTGTTTGCGGATGATAAGCTGTACTGAAGTTCAACTCGGTCCCCAAGGCTTTATGAAATTCTTTCCAAAAATGAGACACAAAGCGACCGTCTCTGTCAGAAATAATGGTCTTCGGCGTACCATGCAATTGAACTATCTCTGAAATAAATACTCGTGCTAACCTCTCGGGTCCCCAAGTGTCCTTAATGCTTAGAAAATGAGCCGATTTGGTTAAACGATCAACTATTACCCAAATCATGTTCATTCCTATCTTGGTTCTCGGAATGTTAGGGATAAAGTCCATCGATATGTCCTCCCACTTCCATTCAGGAATTGGGAGCGGCTTCAGCATCCCGGCAGGTCGTTGATGCTCGATCTTAACCTGCTGACAAGTCAAACACTTCGAGACATACTCCACTACATCTTTTTTCATCTTGCCCCACCAAAAGTTTTGTTTCAGGTCTTTATACATCTTACTGGTGCCCGGGTGGATAGAATAAGGCGTTCTGTGAGCTTCCTTCATAATCCTCTGTTTTAGAACATCGACATCGGGAACGCAAAGTCGGTTCTGAAATCTCAAAACTCCCTCATCATGGATTACGAATCCGGGGGCCTTTCTCTTGATCACTTCATCACGTAACCGAATCATCAGAGGATCATCTACTTGCTTCGATTTGATTTCTTCGGTTAACGATGAAGTTATTTCCATCACGCACAGTTGTCCTTGGACTTTTTGCAACCTTACTTCAATTCCTTCTCGAATCATCTCTCATTGAATGCTGAGCTGGGAGGTCAGAGTCTCCAGCATCTGAATAGAAACATGATTGCGGCTAAGTGCATCAGCCACTACATTCGCTTTGCCTGGATGATAAATAATCTCCAAGTGGTAGTCCTTAATCAGTTGCAGCCATCTCCTTTGCCGCATGTTCAACTCTTTCTGACTGAAAATGTATTTAAGACTCTTGTGATCCGTAAAGATCTGACAGTGAGTCCCGTAGAGGTAATGTCTCCAAAATTTCAAGGCGAAAATTACCGCTGCCATCTCTAAATCATGCGTTGGGTAATTCACTTCATAAGGTTTCAGCTGTCGTGACGCATAGGCGATCACCTTATCATTCTGCATCAATACACATCCAAGTCCTTGGTTCGAAGCATCACTGTAAACTATGAATCCTCCAGTTCCCTGTGGAAGTGTTAAAATTGGTGCTATCGTCAATCTCCTCTTCAATTCATCAAAGCTTTTTTGACACATTTCATTCCACTCAAACTTTTGAGTTTTCTGCAGGAGTCGAGTCAGTGGGCGGGAAATTTTGGAAAACCCTTTCACGAATCGACGATAATATCCAACAAGTCCTAAGAAACTCCGGACTTCTTTCACGTTCTTAGGAGGCTTCAAATCCATAACTGCTTCGATTTTCTGGGGGTCTACTCGTACTTCTTCAGCTGATACCACATGACCGAGGAACATTACTTCCTTTAGCCAGAATTCACACTTAGAGAGCTTGGTGTACAATTGCTCGCTTCTCAAAAGTTCTAATACAATCCGCAAATGTTGTGCATGTTCTTTCGGGCTCTTGGAATAAACTAGAATGTCATGAATGAACACAACCACAAACTTGTCCAAATACTCTATGAACACACGATTCATCAATTGCATAAACACTGCAGGTGCATTAGTGAGACCAAACGGCATCATTACAAACTCATAATGTCCGTAATGAGTTCTGAATGCTGACTTCGGAACATCAGATTCCTTAATCCTCAGCTGATGATATCCTGATCTCAGATCGATTTTAGAAAATACTGTTGCTCCTTGCAACTGGTCAAACAAATTATCAATCTGTGGCAACGGATATTTGTTCTTAATCGTCATCTTGTTCAGTTCTCGATAGTAAATACATAGTCGAAGCGATCCATCCTTCTTTCGGACAAAAAGAACTGGTGCACCCCAGGGCGAAACGCTCGGCTGGATATAGCCTGTGTCTAGTAACTCTTCCAGTTGCTTCTTCAACTCGTACATCTCAGTAGGTGCCATACGATACGGCACCTTAGAAATTGGTGTAGCTCCGGGTTCCAGCTCGATGGTGAATTCTACATCCTGTTGTGGAGGTAGTCAAGGTAACTCGTCAGGAAATACATCCAGAAATTTGTTCACAACAGGAATGGATGAAAGTTCCACAATTTCATCTTCTTTCTTCATTGCATAGCACCAGTATCCGGTACAGCCCTATTTCAACAATTTGACAGCTTTTATCGCATTGATCATCTTCCCTGAGCTTCCTAGTTTCCATCCTTCAAACAGTATTTCGGAACCATCGTTAGTGATGAGCGAGATATTCCTCTTTCGGTAGTTTACAATAGCTCCATATCGATTAAGCCAATCATCTCCGAGTATCAGGTCGTCTCCTCGCATTTCTATCACAATCAGATTTGAGAGCCACTCTCTGCCTCCAAATGATATAGGGAAATCTCTAGTTTCTATGTTTCCAACAATCCTCTCTCCGCTTGGTAAACCCACAACATAAGGTTCATAATTATGAAAACAAGAAATATTCAAACGATTTACACAAGACACGGATATAAATGAATGCGTAGCTCCTGTATCGAATAAAACGCTAACTGGCTGGGAAAGGATCTGAATAGTACCTGATGCGACAACAGCATCCTGATCGTCTATTCTCCTCATCTCGTACAGACGTGGGGGAGCAGATCCGGCACTCGATATACCGTTTCGGTCCCACTGTCCTCTGCCTAGTCCGCGGCCAAAATTCTGAGGCATCTGAACACTTTGCTGCGTCTGTTGGATAATAGCTTCTCTCTGAGCTGGCTGTGGTGTACGGGTCCCATTAAACTTTGTGGCATCCTTGCAAAACATCGCACGGTGCCCTTCCTGTCCGCAATCAAAACATGTAACTAGAGTACGGAAACAATCACGCCAAAGGTGGCCTGGGCGACCACTATTTAAGCACTTCCT
Organism: Orobanche coerulescens; assembly: GCA_033398695.1. Classification (NCBI taxonomy): domain Eukaryota; kingdom Viridiplantae; phylum Streptophyta; class Magnoliopsida; order Lamiales; family Orobanchaceae; genus Orobanche; species Orobanche coerulescens. The sequence goes on along the minus strand of CM065815.1, from coordinate 113,905,645 downwards.
AGCTGTATCCATCGTGACTGATACTGCTCCGGAGTTCCTTCCACTTTTGCATGGTTGCGGAGGTTTCTTAAACGAACGAAAGGATGACTGAGCCTTGCGGGGCCCGCTGCTCTTGTGCTCTGTGCAACTACCAGAGACTTTTTGCTTCTTGGATTCTGTAAACTTCTCCATTGCTGCTTCCTTGATTTCATACGCCAATGCTTTATCCTGATATTGACGGAGAGTGGTATATTCAAAACCGGACATGTACCTCTGGATTTCTGGTTTCATTCTCATATCAAAATGGATCATCATTTCTGCGTCTGTTCGGATCAGGTGTCGAACAAACGCCATCTGTTGATTAAACATTTTAATGGTCTGGGATACTGGTTCGTCTGTCGGCTGTGCGGAGAAAAATTCCCGAACTTTGGATTCCCTCACAGGACGAGGGCAATACTGATCTTCTATCATCAATTTAAATTTTGTCCAGTCAGCATCATGGTCTACAGGCCGGATGGCTTCCCACGACTCGGATGCTTCCCCTATCAGAAAGTACTGAGCAATAGAGGCTCTCCGGTCGGCTGGGAAATTAATTCCGGCAAAAAATTTCTCCAATTCCTTCAACCAATGGTCCCATGTGGGAGTCTCAGAAAAGCCGTCGAATTTAGGTGGTTGCATCTTTGCCACCTCCTACAGCCATAGGTCGCCTCGATTTCCCATGTCTGGGATCCCTTGGTGTCAATCTCCCTGCTGTAATCCCACCGCCACCTGCATTCAGTGCACGACCTGGGCGAACTGAGTCATCTGGTTCAGCACCTGACGAAGGATTTCGGGCACAGTGGGTTCCGGTTCATTATTAATAGATCTTTGCAGCTCGCCTGAGCTGTGGCTGGCCTAATTAGAAGGCGAAGCTTCTCTTTCTGCATTCCTTCGTCCGTGTCCGCGACTGCGACCACGTCCACGTCCACCTCTCAACATACTCTAAGTATAAATACTCAATATACAGGAAACAATATCATTCTAATGTTCAAGTATAAAGAGATACAACATGCAAAGGACGAGATAGAGTTTAGGAACTTACAACCACCGCTCGCATGAAAACATAGGCAGTACAATGATGTTATTCGCGGCCGGTTACCTCAAAATACATACATGGACCCTATTTTAACCCAATGGCCAAGATATCCATAATCTTAGCTGTGATACCATATTCTGTAACACCCCCGATATATTCAGGAATATTACAGCGCCGTAAATCCTTTACATAAGAATTTACAAGGCTGAAGAAATGAAAAGATAACAACAAGGACTAATATATGCAAGTAACTGGAATAAATACAACCGTTCTGGACAAAAATACCGAAAACACAATTATCCAAAGGAATAATATTAATACATCACCAAAATCCAATCATCAGAAACGACGTCGTACTCGAGTACTTATTAAAAATAATACAATAACAGATAATGAAACACGGCAGGAACATCACTCTGCACCCTCGTCGTCATGCAGCTCTAGTGGTTGTTTTCCTGCTCTCCTGGATCATAAACATACACAAATGTTCACCCCCGAAGGGGTTAGCACAACGATGCTAGTACAAGTACGATAATCATATAACAATGATTTAATCCATAATAATCATGACAAATTTCTCCAACGAGAAAATAATAACAACACATATCACATCATAACAGTCTCAACATACTCGTGGTATTCCAACGATCCATCGCACACAGCTAAATATTCTCATGATGATCCCGTCGGACTAAAACATGGTGGAAATACCTGTCCAACGATCCAGCGCACACAGCTATAGATTTCCCATGATGATTCCCATCGGATCAACACATGGTGGACAATTAATCATAACACATGTACACAGTACAATCACAACATAACTGACATAAATCAGACAATTCTAATTAAGGTACTTGCCTCGATTCGATGACAAGAATGATACTTCCACGAAAAACGGAACACTTGAAGGTCGCCCCTTCGATCAATCATGTAACAAGTTCGGACCTTAGACAAAAGAAATAATATAGAGTTCATCTCATGTCGTACGAACATCTAACAATCCAAATTACGGTCAGAAGTTCATAAAACGTAACCTGCCTGAACTGCTTAATGTACGTTATGTGTTCTGTGTAACGTACTTTAATTCTACTCATTAGCGCACGTAAACAACAAAGTCTAGCATACGCTATATAAACATTGACAGTTCCTCTCTGATCAGCCGACTGACTCCTCTGATGATTTTAACGTATGTTACGTACCAAACGTTGCGTACGTTAACTAAGCCCGATAGCATACATTAATCTACATAGCTTAATGTACGCTAAGTGTGCATGGCAGTTTCACTTCTGGGCAGATGACTGTTCTAACGGTAACGAAACTTACGAACTCCTCAGTGATTTACGTACATTACTCGTCTACATATCATAAACTTATGAATAATCTTACGGATTCAATCATATTTGAATTCAAGGAAAAGAATATCATCACAACTCTTATATTCAATCTCGATTATCATTCTCATTTGAAGTTCGGTGATCTCAGGTTGATGCACTAGATTCCATTACCATTACCACATTCAGACTTCATCTTAAAGGTGAACTAACAATCCCAATGAAAAGATACAACCTAAGATGATTCTTTCTTAAGTCCTCATAGCAAAAGTGATATCAACTCCAAGTTTACGATCAATATGGCAACGTTAATCATACGGATAATCAATCTTAGAATATTCCTCTCATCATTTGATGTACTAGGATTCCAACTACGATGTTTTCAATGACGATATCATAAGCATAATCATTCCGACTTCTAAACATGATGTTTGTTTCAATAATTCATCAATGGAACTCAATATATTGGTAGCATGATCATCTTATTCTCAAGTACACGAATCTAAGGCTAGATAGAATTAACATACCTTAAGATAAAGAAAACACCGAGTCAAAAAGGTAGAATCCAACTCCGGTTGTTTGAATGTCAATCCAAGATGCTTCTTCACTTCAATGATCAATCACAAGTGACATACAATCTCCAATGATCGAGTAGAGGTGGTCTATGTGTGTTTAAGGAAGATATGAGGCTCTCTGGTCTCTCAAGAATGAAGGACAAGTGAAGAGAATGTAAACTAAATAAAATGGGTTGCTGTCCATTTTATAACATTTCTGTTCGTATGTTATTTAGCGCACGCTATCACAGTATCCTTAGCGCACGCTAACAAGCGTTGACTCCAAATATGTCCAGGTTCGCCCGCAGAAATCTTATGCAGACCCATGTCCGGCTGGCGCATGTGCTATCCGCCTACCTCAATAATTGACTGCCTAACACACGCAATTCTTCATCCGTAGCGTGCGCTAGTTTTAGCCGATAACGCACGTTAAGCTACGTTCTTAGCGTGCGTTATCACGAGTTTGCATGAGAAAATTTACATGTTGCTATACTCATGTACAAAGATACAAATATGAGAAATATCATATTTCAATTATCGAGATCACAATTCCGAATAATACAGGTATCAACAAGAGATGAAATACCCAATAATAAATCTGGATATTACATTTTTGCACTTTCCGAATCTGATGCTTTTGAGTTGGAAATAGAAAATGGATTTCTATGGTTGAAACTCCTCGAAGGGAGTGTGTATATATAAAGTAACATGTGGTTGTAAAAGAGTTTTCGAAAGATAGGTATATAAGCCCCTGTACCGGAGAGTAAGCATTTAGTATATAAGCCCTTGTACCGGAGAGTAAGCCTATGTACCGGAGAGTAAGCATTTAGTATAGATTTAGAATAAAGGAGAACCATGTGAATGGTCAGGCAAGGATTATTCGCGAGCGATGTTATTGACGCGTAGCAATCACGAGTTCGTAATCCAAATTTTATGACCTAACAGTCCCAACTGAAATGCGTATATTGGCATTCCAACCCATTTAGCATGAATTTTCTTTCATGGTTTAAACGTCTTCCGACATTGTCTTGCATGTGAAGCACATCTCGTTCTTTATACTTGTAATACCCGGTTGTAATTCAGTTATTATCATTCAGTATTTATCATTCAGTAATTGTCATTCAGTAATTTCACTCATTAATGATCATTTGTCACTCATATTCAATCATGGTATTCATCATTCAGAGTAATTGTATCGTGTATCAATCGTCATTCATCACTAATTTAATTGGAGTTTCGTGCCGTGTTTATCATCATCATCATTTTCATTGTGGACTGTGTGTGAGGAGTAGCGCACGCTACGTACTCTTTTTAGCGCACGCTAATTGAGTATAGGTAGCGCACGCTACCACTCAGCATTAGCGCACGCTAAGGTTACCCTGGCTGCAGTCCAGAAGGTACTGGACTGCAGGTGAGTTATAAGTAGCGCACGCTACGAATGTTAAGTAGCGCGCGCTAGTGGGTTGTAGTAGCGCACGCTAATAATTGCTGTAGCGCGCGCTAAGGACGGATTAGGTTGAGTCCAGTGGCTACTGGACTGCACTGGATTAATTCATAGCGCACGCTATGAGTGATTTTTAGCGTACACAAAAGGTGTAGTAGCGCACGCTAAATATTGGTTGTAGCGCACGCTACCGAGGTCAGATCAGAGGACAGACGGTTTATGGATTCCAGTACTGGGCATCTAATAATTCGTTAGCGCACGCTAACCATGGGTATTAACGCACGCTAATGGTATGGTTGTAGCGCACGCTACAAAAGGTACGTAGCGCGCGCTACCGTTTTCGGACAGTGGGTACTGGACTACCCAAAATTACCCGTTAGCGCACGCTACGCACAAGGGCTAGCGCACGCTAACCTGGAGTGACTATATATTGGACAGTTAGCCTGAGTTTCGTCATTTCTCATTTCCCTTCGTTTTTGGAGCGACTTCGGGCGATTTTGGGTGACTTGGAGTGTTCTCTTAGAGCTGCTATCACCTATCATCATATTCAAGGCTTGGAGTTGGATTATCATCACTTCATCATCTCCTTAACATCAAATCAAAGGTATTAATCTCTTGGATCTAGAATTTCGGATTTTTGGGTTTTTCCTTCCGATTTCTTCGTGTAAGCTTGGATTATCATTGGAATATGTTAGATATGGATTATCTACTTTGGATAAATATATTCCTACGGATTTAATGGCTATTTTCGGAATTATTTCAAGAACCCTTGGGCTTGACTTCGGTTAATTGGGGATTTTCCGATTGATGTGGTTGTAATCTTGAATTGTGGATTCCTATTGGATTATTGATATCATTGAAGTGTTTTGTTAGTTCGAAATATTCATTTTGGTGTTGGTTTCGATTAATTCGGGATTGGATATTTCCGAAGTTGTGTGGTTGGTTACGTATTCATTTGAATGCCCCTATGAGTTTGATTATCGTTGTATCGACTTTTGGGTTGGTCGTGTTTTGTTGCTTGACACGTGTATTGATCGGTTGTTGGTAATTATTGTTATTCAAGGTTGTTCGAGCGACCGGTATATTGATTAGGACGTTGTTCGTGGAAGGACTTTGTCATCAGTATTGAGTAAGTTAACTCTTACTCAGTTAAAAGGATACTCATTCCTTTTGTTGTTGATTGCTCATAATCATAATTCATTCATCATAATATTAATCATATTGAGACTTGTAATTGTCGAATAATCATTTCATTCACGAGGAGCGACGGTTCCAAATCATTTCATTGGGTTATCAATCAAGTCACTATTATTTTCATCTCGGTGAGTCATCTTGGCCTTGTCGAATTATTATTCATTTGTATTCATTGTGGTCATTCTCGTTCATATGACCTTTTGGGTTCATATTGCGTGGCCGGGCGTGGCTGTGTGGAATTTTTAGTCGGGCACACGATGGTCATGTTTTGGGTTCACCGATACATTAGACCGTGCACATGGTAACGCTTACCTCCGTGAGACTAATTAGGTACAAGGATGGGTGTGTCCGGTCATTCGTCTTGTACACTTGCACAGAACATTACGGGCGTACTATGATACTCCTCTTCAGCGTAATTCATAACTAAGGATATTTCATAACTTCAGTTTATTCATGATTGTGTATTTTCAACCCTTGAGGATTGTTGTTCTGTGTAACTGACCCCGTTGGGGGATTTTGTTTTCAGGTCACGGCAAGGCAAAGGCACGGGAAGAGCATGCTGACGGCGAGGAGTCCCAGTGATACTAGAAGGGGGCCCCAGTCATTTCGTTTTTTCAGTCATTTCAGTCATTTCAGTTATTCCGTCATTTGTATTTTCCGCTGAAAATTCCGTTTGAGATGTTTAATTGTTCAGGGTGGTGTATTTTATCTCCATATAAAATATACTAGTATTCGGTTTAGTCCTGGTGTGTTGTACTTAAACTCCTCATCGGAGTACTTGGTAATATAATGTGGTTCGGCACTACAATTATATTATTTAATTCATCATTTTCATTTGCCTGGTGGGTCCCACTCGGGGATTCACGGCACTGTAATATCCGCCTAGTTTGGGGTGTTACAGAGTTGGTATCGGAGAGTGGTTTTGAATACTACCCTCCAAGTCAAGTCTCATTTGAAATCATCGTCATCGGACTAGTATCATTGGACTTTCGCGTCACGTGTGACCTGTGCAAATGCCGAGCCAATCAGACCAAGAACTGTAAGATTTCTAATGCCATGGTATAATTTCTGGCAATAATCATTCATTCATAATTCATTAGTTAACAATCCTCAATCATCATTGTCATTTTGACCAGGACGGTCAGGTTAACTCATTAATCACTCAATTCATTTCATTACTCGGTTGTTGATCTAGAAGATCAAATCATTAATCATGTTAACTTGTTCAAGATAATCATTTCAATAATTTCATCAGATAATCATGTCACGTTAGTTAATCATTCATGTAATCACTGTGTTAGAGCGCGTATGCTCATTTTCATCATCTCATGTCATAATCATAACGTGATATTCATGCGGGAAATATAATCATCATGTGACTTTCCTACTTCAGTATGGAGAGGGCAAGAAGAGGACGTGGAGGACGAGGCCATGGAGCGGGCCGAATCCCGAGAGCTCGTGTGAATACACGTGCAAACGCGAGAAATAATGCTAATTCATCGAGCAGCGACGCTGCCACTCATTCACCTGGACGCGATCATTCACTAACGGGGAGTCGTACTCGGGACACGGCTCAGTCAGAAGGTGTCCGGGTTGACCCACTCGCTTTTATGCAGGGCATGATGGCCCAAATGACTCAGATGGCACAACTGATGGAGACGATGCATAACTCCATCAATCATAATCAGCAGGCTCCTCCGCCGCCACCTCAGAGGCAAGAGAGGAATGTGAGCAATATCATCGGCGACATATCTCTCCAGAGGCCACCTACTTTTGAGGGGTCGTCTGATCCGGCAGATATCATTCATTGGATCGAGCATTTCGAGAAGTTGTTTGCTATGGTAGAGTGTCCCGAAGGACACAAAGTTTCTGTTGCGGCTTACTACCTGGGTAAGAGCGCTCATTCTTGGTGGTTGTCGTTGAAGCCCACCAAAGGATCATGTACTTGGGATCAGTTCAAGACTCTCATGATGGAGAGGTATTATCCTGCCCCACTCAGAGAGGCCAAGCTGTCAGAATTACTCACACCCGACCCTTCAGCAAACAGGGATGTTCTCGCCATTGCCGAGAAATTTCAGGAACTTCTTCCGTTCGCCTCATCTATCATACATTCCGAGGCAGATAAGATTAAGTATTTCAGCAAGAGGCTGAAACCCCGTATGAGACTTCAGTTGCTTAATCATAATTGCACCACGTTGGCCGAATTCATTGAGAAAGCTCTCACCTATGAGCTTACTGCTAAGGAGATTGCTAAGCAGCAACCTTCATCTGCTAGCAAGAAGTCCAAGAACCGTAATCGGGCCTGACGGCACAAAGCCGCTTTCAAGAAACCGCGTGCGGGCTCTGCTTTTTCTGAGCGACCCCCTGTGACTTCTAAACCCGCGGAATCTCAGTCTCGACCGGCCAGTTCGGCCATAACCTGTTTTAACTGTGGGGATCTTGGTCATCTCAGTACCAAGTGTCCGAGACAGACTATCACGTGTCATAATTGTGGGATTGCTGGGCATAAGGCCCGTTTTTGCCGTAGGGACTCCAAACCTACTCAGACGTCATCTCGTGCCCTAAGCGGTCACCGCTCGTAATCAAAGCCACTCAATTAGTGTCGTTTAAAACGACAGGAGCGACTAAAGGTGGAGCCTATAGCCAGCAGACGGGAGCGTCCGGTGCCGGGACTATCAAGCCCTGGATTTATGAGATGAAGAAGACCGATGATCCAGAGGCCCGAATGATCTCAGGTACACTCGATATTCTATCTCAACCTGTGTGTACCCTTTTTGATACCGGTGCATCGCATTCATTCATTTCCGAGTCATGTTTGAGTAGACTACGTCTGGGTAGTGCTACTAGTTGTGAGCCTTATGTCATTGGCCTACCTGATGGTAGACAAATTATCGGTAATCGTGAGATTCAGAATTGTCCGATTCAGTTTCATGGTCGTGTATGGCCAGCGGACCTAATCGTAGTATATTTGCCGAGGGACGACGTCATCTTGGGTATTGATTGGATGGATCGTCATGATGCCATCATTAGTGTCCGTAAGCGTATGATCACTATCATTTCAGACGATGGGGTTGAATGTGTATTTCAGGGAGGTTATCCCGGCTGTTCTGGTAAGGTCATTAATTTGATGAAAGCAGTGAGATTACTCAATCAGGGGTGTGTTGGTTATTGGTGCTATATGACCAAAACCGAGAAATCATCAGTAATGTTGACGGATATTCCGGTAGTGAAGGAGTATGCCGACGTTTTTCCAGACGAGTTACCTGGTTTGCCTCCACAGAGAGATGTGGAATTCACGATTGAGTTGGAGCCTGGTACGTCTCCGATATCGAAGGCACCGTACCGGATGGCCCCGACCGAAATTCAGGAATTAAAGAACCAACTTGAGGAGTTATTCGAGAAGGGTTATATCCGACCGAGTGCGTCCCCGTGGGGAGCACCAGTGTTATTTGTTAAGAAGAAGGATGGTTCTTTTCGCTTGTGTATCGATTATCGGGAGTTGAACAGGGTGACAATCAAGAATAAGTATCCCTTACCCCGTATTGATGATCTCTTAGATCAACTTCAGGGAGCTTCAGTATTTTCCAAGATTGACTTGAGATCTGGATATCATCAGTTGCGGATTCGAGAGTCAGATATCGCAAGGACGGCGTTTCGAACACCCTATGGTCATTATGAGTTTGTGGTTATGCCGTTTGGATTGACTAATGCACCTGCGGTATTCATGGAGTTAATGAATCGGATTTTCATCGACTTTTTGGATCAGTTTGTTGTTGTCTTCATCGATGACATTTTGATTTATTCTCGTGACCGAGAGGAACACGAGTTTCACCTTCATCAAGTGCTCGACGTGTTGAGACGAGAACAACTTTATGGGAAGTTTTCCAAATGTGAGTTCTGGATGTCCGAAGTGACGTTTCTCGGACACGTAATTTCTTCAGACGGAGTTCATGTCGATCCTTAGAAGACGGAGGCTATTCGTGATTGGCTACCTCCGAAGAATATTAAGGAAATCCGAAGTTTCCTCGGATTAGCGGGGTATTATCGGCGATTTGTGGAGGGATTTTCTAAAATCGCTCAACCCTTGACGAGCCTTTTACGGACGGGATAATAAATACACGTGGTCCGACGCGTGTCAACAGAGTTTTGAGGAACTCAAGAGCCGGTTAATGTCAGCACCTGTACTTTCCTTGCCGCAGGGGACGGAAGGATTTGTGATTTATAGTGATGCATCCGGACAGGGTCTCGGATGTGTGCTCATGCAAAATGGAAAGGTTATTGCCTATGCTTCACGGCAATTGAGACCTTACGAGGTTAATTATCCGACACGCGACCTGGAGCTAGCAGCCGTGGTGTTCGCTTTGAGGATTTGGCGTCATTATCTTTATGGCGTTACCTGTCAGATATTCACCGATCATAATAGTTTAAAGTATATATTTACTCAGAAGGAGTTAAATATGCGACAGAGACGGTGGTTGGAATTAATCAAAGATTATGATATTGAGATCCTTTACCGCCCGGGCAAGGCGAACGTTGTCGCCGACGCCTTGAGTCGTAAGTCCATTCAGGAGCAGATGCTTGCTCGTTTAACAGTCCAGAAGGAGCTTCAGCAGGAATTCCTTAGACCCGAGATCGAGGTCTGGCTTCAGCGAGTTCAGGGACAGCTTTGTATGTTAGAGATTTCATCGTCACTTGAGGAGGAAATCTGGGAGAATCAAGGTTCAGACCCAGCATAGTTTCGCATCCGTGAGGATGTGGCTCAGGGGAAAGCCCCTGGATTCGTGGTCCACGAGGATGGACTTTTGAGATTTAAGAATCGGTTGTGCGTACCGGCGAATGACGAGTTAAAAAACTCGATTTTGAAAGAAGCTCATGCTACCCCTTATTCTGTTCATCCGGGGTCTAGCAAGATGTACAAGGACTTGAAACAAAATTACTGGTGGAGTAATATGAAGCGAGAAGTCGCAGAATTTGTTTCGAGATTCTTAACCTGTCAACAAGTCAAGATTGAACATCAGCGGCCAGCGGGTATGCTGAAACCTCTTCCTATTCCCGAATGGAAGTGGGAAGACATTTCTATGGATTTCATCACGAGTTTGCCGACAAGTCGTTGTGGCATGAATACGATCTGGGTGGTCGTGGACCGCTTAACTAAATCAGCTCATTTCCTTGAGATCAAGAATACTTGGGGTCCTGAGAGACTTGCCCAGTTATTCATCAAAGAGATAGTCAGACTGCACGGTACTCCTAAAAGTATCGTTTCCGATCGTGACGGATGGTTCGTGTCACATTTTTGGAAATCAATTCATCGCACTATGGGAACTCAGCTTAATCTCAGTACCGCCTTTCATCCTCAGTCCGACGGGCAATCAGAGAGGACTATTCAGACATTAGAGGACATGTTGAGGGCATGCGTCCTCGATTGGAAAGACGATTGGGAAGCCCAACTACCATTGATCGAATTCACGTATAATAATAGTTGGCATGCTTCAATTAATATGGCACCTTACGAGGCCTTGTATGGTCGTCATTGTCGATCCCCGTTGTGTTGGGATGACCTATCAGAATCAATCGGCACCGAGCCCGATATGCTTATAGCCGCTCGTGAGAAGGTAGCTTTGATCAGGAGTCGTTTGTTGACCGCTCAGAGTCGACAGAAGTCATATGCAGATAACCGTCGTCGACCATTAGAGTTCGAGGCAGGTGACCACGTGTTGGTCAAGGTATCCCCGAGTCGTGGTATCTTCCGTTTTGGGAAGAGGGGTAAGTTGAGTCCGAGATTTATTGGACCGTTTGAGATTTTGGATCGAGTAGGCGAGTTAGCTTACCGATTGGCTTTACCTCCGGCGTTGAGCCGAATTCATAATGTGTTTCACGTCTCTCAGTTGCGGAAGTATGTTGCCGACCCGAGTCACATACTTCAGTTCGACGAAATCGAGATCGCCGATGATCATTCATATGGGGAGCGTCCTATACGAGTTTTAGAGCGGCGAATCAAACAGTTGAGGAATAAGACGATTCCTTTGGTTAAAATTCAGTGGTCTAGACGCGGAGTCGAAGAGGCTACTTGGGAAACCGAGGATAGTATGCGGGAGAGTTATCCCGAGTTGTTTGACCCTTAGTTTCGGGGACGAAACTCTTTTAAGGGGGGGTGTATGTAATACCCGGTTGTAATTCAGTTATTATCATTCAGTATTTATCATTCAGTAATTGTCATTCAGTAATTTCACTCATTAATGATCATTTGTCACTCATATTCAATCATGGTATTCATCATTCAGAGTAATTGTATCGTGTATCAATCGTCATTCATCACTAATTTAATTGGAGTTTCGTGCCGTGTTTATCATCATCGTAATTTTCATTGTGGACTGTGCGTGAGGAGTAGCGCACGCTACGTACTCTTTTTAGCGCACGCTAATTGAGTATAGGTAGCGCACGCTACCACTCAGCATTAGCGCACGCTAAGGTTACCACGCACCCGTAAGGTACCGACTGCAGGTGAGTTATAAGTAGAGCACGCTACGAATGTTAAGTAGCGCGCGCTAGTGGGTTGTAGTAGCGCACGCTAATAATTGCTGTAGCGCGCGCTAAGGACGGATCAGGTTGAGTCCAGTGGCTACTGGACTGCACTGGATTAATTCATAGCGCACGCTATGAGTGATTTTTAGCGTACACAAAAGGTGTAGTAGCGCACGCTAAATATTGGTTGTAGCGCACGCTACCGAGGTCAGATCAGAGGACAGACGGTTTCTGGATTCCAGTACTGGGCATCTAATAATTCGTTAGCGCACGCTAACCATGGGTATTAACGCACGCTAATGGTATGGTTGTAGCGCACGCTACAAAAGGTACGTAGCGCGCCACCGCTGGACAAAGGTACTGGACTACCCAAAATTACCCATTAGCGCACGCTACGCACAAGGGCTAGCGCACGCTAACCTGGAGTGACTATATATTGGACAGTTAGCCTGAGTTTCGTCATTTCTCATTTCCCTTCGTTTTTGGAGCGACTTCGGGCGATTTCGGGCGACTTGGAGTGTACTCTTCGAGCTGCTATCACCTATCATCATATTCAAGGCTTTGAGTTGGATTATCATCACTTCATCTCCTTAACATCAAATCAAAGGTGTTAATCTCTTGGATCTAGAATTTTGGATTTTTGGGTTTTTCCTTCCAATTTCTTCGTGTAAGCTTGGATTATCATTGGAATATATTAGATATGGATTATCTACCTTGGATAAATATATTCCTACGGATTTAATGGCTATTTTCGGAATTATTTCAAGAACCCTTGGTCTTGACTTCGGTTAATTGGGGATTTTCCGATTGATGTGGTTGTAATCTTGAATTGTGGATTCCTATTGGATTATTGATATCATTGAAGTGTTTTGTTAGTTCGAAATATTCATTTTGGTGTTGGTTTCGATTAATTCGGGATTGGATATTTCCGAAGTTGTGTGGTTGGTTACGTATTCATTTGAATGCCCCTATGAGTTTGATTATCGTTGTATCGACTTTTGGGTTGGTCGTGTTTTGTTGCTTGACACGTGTATTGATCGGTTGTTGGTAATTATTGTTATTCAAGGTTGTTCGAGCGACCGGTATATCGATTAGGACGTTGTTCGTGGAAGGACTTTGTCATCGGTATTGAGTAAGTTAACTCTTACTCGGTTAAAAGGATACTCATTCCTTTTGTTGTTGATTGCTCATAATCAAAATTCATTCATCATAATATTAATCATATTGAGACTTGTAATTGTCGAATAATCATTTCATTCACGAGGAGCGATGGTTCCAAATCATTTCATTGGGTTATCAATCAAGTCACTATTATTTTCATCTCGGTGAGTCATCTTGGCCTTGTCGAATTATTATTCATTGGTATTCATTGTGGTCATTCTAGTTCATATGACCTTCTGGGTTCATATTGCGTGGCCGGGTGTGACTGTGTGGAATTTTTAGTCGGGCACACGATGGTAATGTTTTGGGTTCACCGATACATTGGACCGTGCACACGGTAACGCTTACCTCCGTAAGACTAATTAGGTACAAGGACGGGTGTGTCCGGTCATTTGTCTTGTACACTTGCACAGAACATTACGGGCGTACTATGATACTCCTCTTCAGCGTAATTCATAACTAAGGATATTTCATAACTTCAGTTTATTCATGATTGTGTATTTTCAACCCTTGAGGATTGTTGTTCTGTGTAACTAACCCCGTTGGGGGATTTTGTTTTCAGGTCACGGCAAGGCAAAGGCACGGGAAGAGCATGCTGACGGCGAGGAGTCCCAGTGATACTAGAAGAGGGCCACAGTCATTTCGTTTGTTCAGTCATTTCAGTTATTCCGTCATTTGTATTTTCCGCTGATAATTCCGTTTGAGATGTTTAATTGTTCAGGGTGGTGTATTTTATCTCCATATAAAATATACTAGTATTCGGTTTAGTCCTGGTGTGTTGTACTTAAACTCCTCATCGGAGTACTTGGTAATATAATGTGGTTCGGCACTACAATTATATTATTTAATTCATCATTTTCATTTGCCTGGTGGGTCCCAGTCGGGGATTCACGGCACTGTAATATCCGCCTAGTTTGGGGTGTTACAATACTTGATTCGAATACTTAAATCAGAATTAACTATTGTTAATGTACCACCAATTTCTTAGTATACTTGTCTTATGTGCGTCGAGTGGAATTCGACGGCATATTTCCCGTGAGCCCTTTATTATGGGCATATCAGATAGAGAAGAATAGGGCCAAATTTTATTAGGCTAATTAAAGAGACCCGACGATAAGCCTAGAGAAAAACTATATAAATATGTTGAATCCACGGAAATATGTGAATTCAGTATTATAAAGTGAATAAATTATTTACCAATTTTGACAAAACAATTATTTTCGTTCTTGATGGTACTTTGAGAAAAGAAAACCATTATTATATTCTACTTGAGAAATTTTAACTATTTATAAAACAAAATCTAGAATTTCTATTTCTAAAAGGTAAGTACAGTTCGGGTATTTAGGTACAAGATATAAAAATTCTGACGTTTTCGAAGAAAAATGGTGGATGTTTTGAAAGGAAGGAATTTTTTGGATATTTTATTAAATGGATATTTGGGATTTTCGATATAAAAAAAGAGACAGGGGCAATGCTTTTTAATCTTTTAAGTAAAGAGAAAATATTGTACGGATTCTATTCAAGAACGGCACTCCTAAATAAAGAGTTGATTATTATGCAAGGAATATATTTTTATATTCTAGAAGAAAGGTTGGTATTGAAATATTTATTGATGGCGTACGTTTTGATAATAGAAGCTTAAGGTATTGTATTTTATGTCGCGAGTAAATCTCGATATTCTGTAGTTTTGAATAAAGGGATAGCTCTAAAATTTGGGAAATGTAATGTGTTGATTTTAATCAATAAATAGAATTTGCTTGCTATCCCAGATATATATTGCAAACTTTTTTTTTTTATAAACTGAACTAGGCAATATTCTTTTCTTGTGAATATTTTAAAATCAGAACCGCCATACTTATAATAACGACCACTATGTATAACGGCTGACTGACTTTGGGAACCACGGAACTGCCATAATTATAACAGCCGCTAAGAAGCCCTTGTAACTCCCGATAGGGCCACCGACTTAAGGGCGGCTTGATGCATATATATATATAAAAGACCCCGAGGATACTTCTTCAAAAACCTGACACGTAAACCGAAAAGAAAGGATAGAATAATTTATAAGAATAAATTCAACCAAGAATACTCGTTGCCAGGAACATATTAGCTACTTAGAAGTACCGGCACAATTTTATCGGGACGCAAGTGAGGTTGCACACGAAGAGGCTGCATGGAAACGCGAGCGCGTCGTGCAGCTAGAAGCCCAACTGGCTACGATGCAGCACGCTCTTCAGTGAAGAGAGACTCGGTACAACCAGGCAAGGGAGGCCTTTCAAAGATCAACTCCACCAAGAAAGGGAGATGATACGAGCCAATGCAGAAGAAATCCTCACTGTACTCCTGACTGCCTCGGCTTCGATAATGAAACGCCGGGCCGCAAAAGTTGAAGAAAATCCCGAAGAAGACCCCAAAGAAGAGATTGAGGAAGACCCTGTCGTAATTAACCCATAAAGCATGTCTATCAACGCATACCATGGGTACAACACACGTAGATGTAAATATTTTTATAGGTTGTCACTAACAATATATCAATATAATAGTTTCTCACCATTTTATACCGATGTCATATTTCTTCTTAAAAATAAAATTACTTGTGGACATGACCAAGATTATAGTGCACTAGACATTAGTCGGCGAGTGCACGATGAATTATAATCTTAATATGTTTCATCATCCTCTGTTCTAATCCAAGTTTCGAGGGTGAAACTTCTTTTTGGGGGAGAAGGGTGTGATGCCTCGTAGTTAATAAAGTGGATCATTTTACATTTTGTGCACCGTCGAATAAATTTGGTTATTATGTCGGATATGAGAATTATTCCACACCGCATTGTTTACTATGACGAACATGAACCTCCGTAATTACGTTAGGCTACTATATATTTTTCATACGATAATTTATACATCACCGCCTTATCGATGAATAAACGGGATGAAAAATAGAATTATAGTAACAATAACTATGGTGATAAATATACATATATATATATGGTTAAACTATTATTGTAAATATGATACAACATATATATATATATATGTGATAACATTGAGTAAGAAAATAATAATTATCGTCATAATAGTCATTAAAGAATAAATACTCTTCTTATTAGTATTATTATTACTATTATTATTATTATTATTTTTATTTTATTTTTTTAAAAAAAAATAAATAAATAATAGGATTTTACAAGAAATTAGTGGGGAGCCGAGAAACCAACTGGGCCCCCACACCTCTAGCAATAGCAAAACTAATCCTATTAAAATTATGAACCGCAGCTCGAGCTCCAATGTCTTGAGTCATAGAGAAACGTCGAATACGCTTTAGAAGGGTTACTGCGTCTTTCTCAAGTTCTCCAAAAGAGGAGAAAGAAAAGGGGATGAACCCATATCCGATATCCACGCATTATTATTATTATTATTATTATTATTTTACAATGATTATTATCAAAATAAGTACTAATTATTCCTTTATATATATATATATTAAACAAAACCTATAATTATATGGTATATACATATATACATAATATCTGCCGCCTTATCTTTAGGATAAACACGCACACATACACACCCGTAAACACACACACACACACACACACACACACCAGCTTATCTTCTGGGAAGGTTGCTGTTAGTATTATGCTCTAAGTCTACTGTTTAATAATATAATGTGGAGACATTTATTCTTATAATATTGATTATATTATTGAATTAATATTCTGCTTACGATCATCAAAACTATACGGGAATATTATAACCGTGTAGCTTATTCTGCTCGTTAATGTAACACCCCCAAAACCATACGGGAATATTACACGCCGCAGATCCTTCCCGCGAGGATCTACCAGGCTAAACAACACAAAATGGCCAAGTGTTTGCCCGGCTAAGGTCAAACAATATAATAATACAGACCGTTAAGGTCAATTACAAGTAACTACACGGACCGAGGAGGTCTCACAACTCAATCAACAGAAAAATTAACTTTATACAACATTACCCACGCAGGAGTTGAAGTACAATACAGCAGAAGACTGATTACAACTCTGATAATACAACATAACTCTACCAAACTCTCAACTCTTGATTAGTATCATATCTCGTCACTCCCTGTGCCAATCGTGTGACTGCTCCCACGAGATTGTGAGTACCTGGACGCAAAACAGACATCCACCCCTGATTACTCGAGGGTTAGCAAAATTTCACTATTTTGCTAGTGCAAGTATAATATTATACGAAATATAACAAGCGACTAGTAACCACGAATCAGATACGACAATCAACTATCAAAACATTCCCGAGAGGTTTTAGAATTTTGAAGTCAAGCAAGGAAGTATTTGAAAATAAACTCATCATATCGGGGATTTTAAAAGTAGAAATTCTTTTTGGATCTCGAATCCCAAGTTACAAAACCTTTTTCAAAATCGTTAGGCCCTCGGTCCGGTTCTCGTCTCAAAACACATTAGTTAAGAAATCATCATGGGTCTGTGACCCAAGTTCAAAACGTTATCCAATAAATCACTGTTACACGATCACTATTCGTACACATCATGTACCGAACTCAAGAGGCCTCGACGGACCCTACCCGGAACACACACATTGTTCGTACACGTCATGTACCGAACTCCAGAGGCCTTGACGGACCCTACCCGGAACACACGCGTTGTTCGTATACATCATGTACAGAACTCGAGAGGCCTCGACGGACCCTACCCGGAACACACACGTTGTCCGTACACATCATGTACCGAACTCCAGAAGCCTCGACGGACCCTACCCGGAACACACACGTTGTTCCTACACATCATGTACCGAACTCCATAGGCCTCGACGGACCCTACCGGAACACACATACACAGAAACGTCACAACTCATATTGATCAACTCAACACATTACCACGAACAATATACATTATTACCAATCTGTCAAAGCATTCAACAATACACCGCAATACTTATTCAAGTACGTAATCAAACCGGCACAAATATCATAATCATCACGATAACTCAATCATGACCAATCACGCACGATACAAACCATATGATTAACACAACCAACACAATTCCACAACGTTAAACAAGTAAGGATATCGTCACTACCATCAAACATTCGCAATAATCAATTCATAATCAATTCACATGAAGCATATTCATGAAGGTAAACCAAATCATCGTAAACCCTACATAAAGTCTCTATTCACAAGACACAAATTGTATTGCAAGATACTTGCCTCATAAACTGCTACCGAACCCTCCGATGAACACAGCTCAATCGGAAAACCTCGAACACCTACAATCCTCTGGGCAGAAACAACGAAAATACGATTAAAATGAGAATCAAAACCAAGGATAACGTAAATCCCACCAAACTATCAAATGGAAACTCATTTGGACATTTAATCGAGCATTAAATGTTCAATAACTCCCAAGAACATTCAAATCGTCAATCGAGTTAAACAAACTCGAAATATGAATATACAATCCATAGAACATGATTAATAATACTCAATAAAATCAACCTCTTCATCAAAATTGGACGAAAAACGAAATCAAGAAGGAAAACCCCGAAAGTCAACCCTAGGAGATTTTAAGAAATTACCTTGATCCGACGAAGAACAACCGATTAGATGATGTTGTAATCACCTAAGACTCTCCAAAACACGTTAGAATTGAGTAGAATCGACCAGGAATCCAAACCCTAGCTTCACCCGTTCGCCGACCGCGAGAAGAGAAGGAGAAAGTGAGAAAATGAAGGGAACCTGTCGCCCAGGCCATATATAGCCGTGCATGTTACGGCCGTAACCGGCAGTACCTTACAACCGTAACTCGGCGCTTATGTCCGTACTTGGCCTCTCTCTCTTACGGCCATACTCGGCCTCACTCTTACGGCCGTAACCGGTGTAACACCCCCAAAACCATATGGAAATATTACACGCCGTAGACCCCTTTTTACGAGGATCTACCAGGCTATACCTCACAAAACGACCAACTGCTTGCCCGGCCAGGGTCAAACAATAAAATAATACAGACCAATGAGGTCACACAACTCGATCAACGAAATTGACTTATACAACATTACCCACACATGGGTCGAAATACAATACAGCGGAAGACTGAAATCAACTCGGACAACACAACGGAAATCAAAACAACTCTCAACTCTTGATTAGTATCGCAGCTCGTCATCCTCTTGTGCCAATCCTGTGACTCCTCCCCTAAATCTGCATGTACCTGGATGCAAAACAGACATCCACCCCCCGATTACTCGGGGGTTAGTAAAACTCTACTGTTTTACTAGTGCAAGTATCAAATCAGACGAAATATAACAAGCAAGTAATAATCGTAAATCAAAGATAACAATCAAGTATCAAAATATCCCCGGGAGGTTTTCACAAGGAAAGATAAGCTATGAAGCATTCGAAAATAAGATTATCATCTCAGGAATTTTTAGAATTTCAAAACCTTTCGAAAATCTTAGGGTCTTAACCCAAATCTCAAATTGTATTTCAACAATTTACAGTACGAAAACATTTTCATAAATCTCGTGGGGCTCAGCCCAATATTCTTTTCTTAAAACTTTCTTACAAAAAGTTTGATTTACAAAACACGATTCGTGACACCGTGATCCCCTGTCACGTGTCTCTGTAGGTTCTACAACCCGCACGGACTTAACCAATCACAACAATCACAACAATCAATCATGCTCATGACTCCGTGATCGCTTGCCACGAGTCTCCGTAGGTTCAACAACCCACATGGATTGAGCAAACACAACAATCACAACAATCAATCATGCTCATGACTCCGTGATCGCTTGCCACGAGTCTCCGTAGGTTCAACAACCCACACGGATTTAGCAAACACAACAATCACAACAACTAGTCCCGACCCCGTGAACCTGTGTCACGTGTCACCGTAGGTTCCGTCGAACCCGCACGGTTGGACGTACTGTGTCATGATTCAATGGACCTGTGCCATGAATCATCGTAGGCCTCGTCAGAGCCGCACGATTGGACCTCAGCACCACACACTAAGTTGTGATCCCATGGACCTATGCCATGAATCCTCGTAGGCCACGTCGAACCCACACGAGTGAACTTAGCGTTCCAGCACACCACATTCACATTCACATTACATACAACAATGTGCACAGTTAATCAATCACGTTGATCACCACAAAATCGTACATCACACGCACATAACACAATCTCAACACTCTCAACAACTATCATCAATCGACGACACACAACCAACATAACACACGTTCGGTACACAATACACTGCACAATAGCTAACACGTATACCAATATAACACTATTATCACAAAGCCTTCGAATTGCGGAATACACAACCAATTCAAACGGAACATATTTACGAAGGCATGGAAAAACATTATAAATCTCATACGTGATTATTGGTCGCAAGATACAAGTCGTATAATAAGATACTTGCCTTAATAACCGATACCGAGTACCCCGAAGAACACGGTTCGACCGAGAAGCTTGTACCACGACGAAGACAACGAACGGAAGGGTTCCGACTCGCGTTCTTCACAAAGAATCTGACCCTAACATCATAACATCAATAAATTAACGAACGAACGGGGAAGAATAAGCGTAGAACGCTCGGATTCTCTTTGTGACATTTTATTGAACACCTTCAAGGCGTCGATAAGATACTCAATAAAACGACAAATTCGTGGCAATCCAACCGTGTAATAACAAGGAATTTGATATAATATAGCTTAACAATCATCAATCCATCACTATTCTGAGTTAAAATGGATTAAACGGACAAATCGAACAAAATCCCCAAAACTAGATTTTAAGAAAACTTGCCTTGATTCGGCCGATCGGAGCAAGTTATGGAATGATTAATGGATGTTATGGACTCAGGAACTTCATGGATTTAACACCTAACAACATCCCTCCATGATCATCAAAGCTCCAGCCGCGGAAGAGGATGAAACGAGTGAGAAAAATGATGAAAACCCCGACTGTCCTGCCATATATATACTGCTGCCGGACACGGTGCAGCAAACGACCCACACCAGCGCCGGGTGTCTCGGCCGTGTCTCGAGAGGCTGCCGTCCTGGCCTACCCGGCACAGGACACGGCGCTCGGCAGCTGCTGTGGCCGTTTCGCCTGTGTCCGCCACGGCCTCCGTGCACAAAATGAAGAATCACAACGGCGATCCGAACGACCCCGAAACCCGAACCTGAATACGAATCGAAGATACGGTTATGAAGTACTCGCAAAGAAGAATCTCAGAGCTAAGAGAACACACGATTCCGACCACCCAAAGGCTCGAAATTCGACGACGGAAGGTAATTACCCCAAACTTTGGGAAATTACGAAAATGGCCAAAAACGTCCGAAAATCACGATACGTGATCGAATAACAAAACCGAAGTTCACAACACGTCTAACAAAGTTAAACGGACTTACCGGAAACTCGAAACAGTAATTTCGGACGAGATTCACAAGAATCGAACTCGAGTGCGGGAAAGTCGTTAAGAAACACGGGACTCAACAAAACAATACCGAAACGAACTTGGATGACAAAACGTGCAGAATTAATCATTCTCAGAATGATGAAAAGGTCCCAAGCGAGTCTCCGAAACGGACTTCCACCGAAAAAAGAAAATTACCAGAAATCTGAAATTGCGGATATTACATTATACCCTCCTTAAAAGAAGTTTCGTCCCGAAACTTAAATCAAGTAGGGAGAAGCAATATCCCACCAGGAAAACTCAACGAGATACACAAGAACCGAAAAAAAATTGTGCCCAACGGCGAAACGTTACAAGCAATGCGAAAGAATATACAGCGTGTAAACACGCCCCACGACGACCATAACAACGCCACCGGCAATGATTCAAAACAATAACGAGCAATTAACGATGCATCACATACCACATCACATGCACACATTTAATCGAAAAAACGTACGCTACAACAAGTCGTACCCGACTAAAACGGCTATACGATAGAAACAAATAGAGTATCACGATAGAAATCATTCTGATTCTCATCAACAAGAAAATGTCCGACGTCAAAACACAAACAATTCAAGATAACGGAAAACGAGGGTACCAGATATTACATTCTATCACACAAAAAATAAGTTTCGTCCCGAAACTTAAAATAAAGAATCAGGGTAGAATACAAACAAAACCAAAAAGTTCACGCAACAAATATCAATCTCTACTCGAATTACAACACAAATACAACACGCAACTACGTTACTGGGCACCGCTGAGCTCTCCACATGTAGGGGCGGGATCTCGGCTCCCGAACATCTCAACGACGGTCTCGCAGTGTACCGCCTGATGTCCCACATGTCCACATTTGAAACAGTTAACCTGCGGCGAGCGACAATTCTTCCGAGTATGGCCCACACGGCTACAATTGAAACATAACTTCATGCCGTCAAGTATGATATTTATAAATTATCAAAAAGGTGTGTTACACTGTAATATCATCATATACTTGATATTTTATAACTTGGGGTTTTGATATTGGTATAATTGAGGGATGATCCCACATATTTATCAAAAAGGTGTGTTACACTGTAATATCCCACATATTTATCAAAAAGGGATCTGAACTCTAGTATGATAGTTTGGTTATCCATGGATGATCGGTTAATTGACCGGATAAGAGAAATATGTTGCGTGTTGTAGATTCTTGCACAGGATGCAATTTTGGAACTTTAGATTTTGCAAAATCGGGGCATATGTGCTATGTAATTTCATTGGTATGGTAGTAGCGCGATTTGTACCATAGCGATTTCTGAATGAGTTCTTTGTAAGTGTAGATTTGGGGATGGTGACCCCATAATGGTTGTTTTGGATATCGAGTGGTCGTTCTCACTCCACTTATGATTGGTATGTTCATCGATTTGCGATTGGTTGTTCGTATGCCGAGGGTAATGTTCACCAGTCGGTTGTGTTTCATTGAGATTCACTGTATGTGATTTGTTTAATGTTTTGAGAATTTTGTTCTTTTGTATATCGGTTTATACGGTTCTATGTTGATCATGTTGGAGCTTACCGTGTGAGGGTATTCCTGATTATCGTTGATCGTTCGTTTGTCATATTGGAGGTTATCATGTCGATGATATTCTCGGTTAATTTATTGGTTGATCATTGCTAGTGATCATCTGAGCGTTCAGATTTTGTGTTGATATTTCGGGATTCGTTGCCATTGTGTTGGGCAGTTGTTTCACATCGTGTATAATTTATTTGTATCAGGATTTGGACTTGATTGTGTAATCAGGCAGACAGGATTTGAAACGGATAGATTATTTCATCCGAAGATGATATATTTTTGTTGAGATTCATGGAATGTGATTGTAAGCGTATTGAGACTGTACAGTGATGTCACTTACTAGTATCTCAAGAGATCGTCGACTTTGCGCATTGGTAAGTATGCTGTTTTGGTTATTTGTGAATGATGATGATTGATCGTTGTCGTGATGGTTTCGAAATATTTTGGTTGAACGGTTTATTTGTTTTTCTATGACGGATTGCAAGTTTCGAGGACGAAACTTATTTTAAGTGGTGTAGTATGTAATATCCGGAATTTCTACTACCGTTGTTTAATATTAGTTTATCCGAGTTATATTGTACAGCGTGGGATCTGTACAGCATAGATAAAATAAATGAAGGACTGAGATGTCAGTATCGGTATAATTGTCGTACTTGGTCGACAATTGTATTAGAGGATATAGTGCGTCATGTATACGTATCCGATATGTCGAGACGTTGGACAAGAATAGCTGAAAATGGCTAAGTATAGCCTTATTAGCGCAAGCTAATATTTATGCTTAGCGTATGCTACCATGCAGGGTTAGCCCACGCTAAAGGTAAAATCATAGCGCACGCTAATGCAGTAAGATCGGAAGGAATCTGCGTGTGGACCAGGCCACT
Organism: Orobanche coerulescens; assembly: GCA_033398695.1. Taxonomy (NCBI): domain Eukaryota; kingdom Viridiplantae; phylum Streptophyta; class Magnoliopsida; order Lamiales; family Orobanchaceae; genus Orobanche; species Orobanche coerulescens. The sequence goes on along the minus strand of CM065815.1, from coordinate 113,881,453 downwards.
TTCAGCGCACGTTCTGATAAGTCAACGGATGTTTGTAATGTAGTACTAGCGCACGCTAATGGTATATTGGACAAAAAGGAATCTTATCCTCGTCAGCACTTTCGGCGTGTGGACCAGTCTTCGGAGCATACAGACAAACGAGTCAACTGATATTAGCGCACGCTAAATGTAAGGACTTGCGTACGCTAGAGAGTGTAAATTACGAATGGGCGTTACATACGTAAGCACATGTACGAAGCCACATTGTAGCCTCTGGACTGCGATAGCACACGCTAACAAAGTCAGTTAGCACACGCTAAGGCCGTAGCGCACGATAAACATAAGGTTTAGCGCACGCTAGTAATATACTTTATAAAAAGGGACAGACGGGTATTATGAAGCATTTCGTCCATTCTCTTCTTGTAACTGATAGAGAGAACCTTGGGAGGTACCTGAGGTTCAGAAACACTCCGAGATGATGATCTTTATCAAGATTAAAGATGGAAATCATGGATTAAAGCTTTGTTCTTTAAATCATTGGCGATTCTTGGAAATGGATTCAAACTTGGGATTCAATCCATTCCTTCAAAAAGGTAATCCATCTTCATCTTTGGATATCATTTTGGATTGAATGTTGATGTTCTTAAGTTGATTATTATTACATAAACAAGTTGATAAGCATGATTATGAGATGGATTACCGGAGTATGATGATATTAATATGATTTGGGTGATTTGTATTTTGTAGTTCATTTTCTTGAGATAAGTTGGTTAATCCTCCTTCTCCATTGCGGATGTTGATGTTATTGTTGATGATTACTCCCTGTAATGATAGATTATGGAAGTGTTGTTACATTCTTAATGTTTCATGATGTTGATATTGAGGAAGATGATATATGGATATATGACTTGGATTATAAGTTGAATGATTGTTTGTATGTTAAAGGATATCGGATTTCGTTGTTTTGATGACTATAAACATGGTTTTGGATCACTTAGTGTTCTTGATAATTGTCATATGTTGATCGGTACCTGAAAAGCATGCAAACTGTACAGCATTAGCGCACGCTAAGCTTATTGTCTAGCGCACGCTAATGGGAGCAACTTAGCGCACGCTACGTTAAGTGATTAACGTGCGCTAAGTCATCAGGCAGGGTAGTATATTCTGTTTTGTTTATGAATTCGTGATTGTTTAAGTTGGTTTGATCAGAATTGTGGTTAACCGAGATATTTTTGAGCCATTGGGGTTGTGAATTGATTTTTATCGATTGTTGATTGTTATCGAACTTGTTGTTTATCGAATTACTAGGTTGAGAATATTGATCGGTGGTTATAACTGTATGCTGCGGTAGTGTTCGAGTATGTTCGTGAATTACTTTGGTTGGGACCGAGGGACTTGTAGATGACGGCAATGGAATTGGTAACAGCTTCATTGGTATTAAGGCAAGTTATTACTTGCTCAGTTTATAATATTTAATGAATGGTTTCAGTTTCATTCGTTTATAAGTCGCATAGCAATGTTTAATCGTAATCACAGGGGATTTGGGATTATAGGTTGTATTCGAGTTTTGGGAATTAAATCATAAGGTATATGATTTACATTTATTGTTGGTATACTTGGTATCGAGGATACATTGTGGTATAGACGAAGACGTGAATTATTTATCGTCCGTGGTAATTTGTACCGTCAAGTATTGAGGATAATTGTCCGTTATGGTTTGTACATTGAGATCATTCTCGAAGGACTCGGGGCAAGTACTCTAATCATTTTTATCATTTGTGTGGATCATGTCGTGATACATTCGTGTATCGTTGTTGTCATGCATTTGTGCATTGTTGTTTCGTGTATTGTGTACTGTTGTTTTGTGCAGTTGTGCATTGTTGTCATCATGGGAATCTATAGCTGTGTGCACTGGATCGCTGGACAGGTAATGCCACCATGCGTTGGTCCGACGGGATCATCATGGGAATTTATAGCTGTGTGCGCTGGATCGTTGGATTACCATATGTATTGTTGTTGTGCATATGTATATTATGGGTTTGCCATAAGTATACATTGTCGTTATTGTTGTGATCATATTGACGTTGTCATATGAGTATGCATTTGTAGGTCTTGCGTTAGGGCCATGTCCGTATGTTGTGTTTATCTGATCTCGGATTAGACTGACGTGATGGTAATGGTATTTCGTATCTTGAGGTATGTTCCGTATTTCCTTGGTACTTGTCTTTGATGGACAATCGATTATCGTATTGGAATTGTCAAAGTTATCCGATGGATTGAATTGGCCAGAGTTGGTATAATTTTCGTATCGCGAGATATGATAATATTTTGAGAACCTTGAGTATTGTTGAGATACCGTTCAGATATTTCGGTATTATCTTATTGTGTTGTTAAGGATACGAATCGTGGATTTTCGTAAAGTTACGATGGTAAGATTACATTGGTCGTATTCTTACTTAGTATTTCCATTGATATGTAATTATTGACGTGATGTGATGGTTATCATTGTTGGATATTATGGCTGACCCCGTCGTGGGCTTTCTTTTTCGGTTCCGCCGAACTGTCCCCGGGTGGAAAACCACTCTTACTCGCACAAAATACTTCCACCTACCAACATTCACATCATAATAACAATCCACAATAACTTTTCACATCGGAATAACATCATACAAGTCACAAGCAAATTCAAACCACGCAACCCAACAATTGGGTACTCATTCAGAATTTCTCATCAAGAACCGTAATATGACAAACATATCACAACGGCTTGACAGCACACAGATCAACTCTAGCCTGTCACTTCAAGCAAAAATCTACACACTCTTCTTAGAAATAAAAATTCCCAAGTCCGAAATTTTAAAATCTAGGTTGAGTAAGATTTATCATCTTTCACTATTTATTTTTTTGAAAATAAAAATCACATTTTGTTTTAAAGAAAAAACAAAATTTTTATAATGTGAAAGATTTTTAAAATCGTACCCTTGAGTTATTTGAAAATAAAACTAATACGTTAAAGTCACCTCCAAAAATCCTTTCGAACACGACAAAAAAAAAATCAACGACGGTAACATTTTACAAAATGTCCAAAATACTCCAAAATACATCTTTCAAATACCGTCACAAGGTTTCATTCAAAAATACAAGGCCGGCTCGCCAAAAGTTCGAACAACCTTTCAAAATCCCCCCTAAGCCACCATTTGACCGCACCGTCAAAATATTTTTGAAAACTAATTTTTACACAATGTACTCAAGTCTACGAAATTTTGGAAATTATTTCAAACACGCATGCAGTGGATATAATTATCAAAAGGAACAAATTGGTTGTAAACAAAAATAACTAGCCAAATACAATCAATTCTCAAACACGTGCCTATACGGCATTCGAAATCACCAATTCAACAAAAATAACTCGAGAACACTAATTTCAAACATACGTCAAACCATCTCTCTGAGTTTAACATCATAACTTATGAACACTGGCTCGAACACATATCGAAACCATCCATGCTTCCACTGAGCATCTCTGATCATTACACACATAATGTACCACAAGTACCAAATACGAACTCCATTCCACAACACACATATAACAAAATCACTACACATAAGATGTAGAGGAGGAGACTTACATCCACAGGTTGCACGAAGATGATGGCTGCACCATGATACTAATCACGACTGACATCTCAAACGACGCGTCCTGACAAGACTTAATCGGACAAGACTGGACAAATAGGACCCAACGACACACGACTCAACCCGACAGCCTAGGTTTCCCCAACCTAAGCTCTGATACCATATTCCGTAACACCCCCAAAACCATCCAAGAAAATTACAGTGTCGTGGGCCCCATGCCAGAATTGACAAGGCTTATGGGAATCCCGCGCGAGCGAGGCACGAGTCGTCACTTATGATGCCTAGTCGGGATGCTATTTTGACTGACTAGCGGAATTTTAACCCATAAAGAACAGCCTTACCTTTAATATTGTCTCATACCGTTTATCAGTATCTGTAGAAAATGTACTCCTCTTCCGTAAAGTCCTTTTATATCCTAGTCTTAAGATTTTTAGGTCCTCCAAAACGCTCAAACACCCAGCGAATCAGAGCAGCCTAGTCTAGGAGACGTTTATGGTTGACGAAATTACCCATAGAGCCTGTGAATTCCAAACGGTTGCCATCTTTGAACTCGATTATCTCACAATGGGTAAGTTGTTTTGAAAATCCATCTCGACTATTTTGTAAATAAAATACATGCTAGTATGAAAAGAGCTTGTACCGTTGGTATAGGGTCATAATACCTGAACAAAATAAGCCATTTTACACTGACTCAACCCTGTTCGTATCAGTCATTTCCAGCAACCTGTCTTTTGAATGTTGATCTAGTTGTCTAACTTGAACACGTATATCTTTGAACCTGCAAGTCTAATTTTGATAAAATTTCATGAAATTTGTCTCTGAGATACATGTTATCATAAATCGGTTTTTATTTTGATTTTTATCAACTGCTAAGACTCTTGTATTTATCAATATATTACCGACTCAACTCTAAATTTTTTCGGATGTATGGAACAGGCTGAATACCTTATATTTGTGTTTAAGGCTGGAAAACTTAATAACGATGATTATCAAAATTGATAATTTTGAAATATTTTCCGTATTAAAATAATACGAAGTTTTCATTCAATGAAATTGATATAAATAACGGTTATAACATAAATACGGCCGAAAAATATTGAAAATTATATTTTATATTTAAAATAATATGCTGGAGTTTTAGTAATGAAATTATTAAAGTTTGGATCATCATTCTTGAGAAAGGGGAAACTAAAGTTATAGAATTGGGATAATCATTGTTCGCGGAAATCGCATGCATAATATATTCCCTTTAGCAGGAGAAGGCCTGTGTTCCCCATGCCATACTAACGAGTTCGAGTTGAACGAACTTCCGAAGTTCATCGGAGGTACCGATCCCGAAATTTATTTGGAATGGGAACGTAAGATGGATCGCTTGTTCGAGTTTAAAGGTCTTAACGATGAGAAGCGTTGCAAATATGCAATTATCAAGTTGGTTAAAGGCGCTTCAGTTTGGTTTGAATGTAAGAAGAAGCAAAGGACTCGTGCTGGAAAAAAAAAGATCTGTTCGTGGGAGTCATTGAAAATAAAACTTTGCAAGAGATACGTACCTTTCGGCTCGAGTTCGGCTCTCATAATCGTAAAAACATCAGCCCCCAACTCGGTTTCTAAAGCTCTCAACTTGCCTAATGAGACGAGTTTGCTGGAGGTGAGTTGTTTCATTGGCCAAGGGTTCGATCATGTGCAAGATGTTTGCCCGACTCTTACTACCCGAGATGAGTTAATAGCCGAGGAAGAACAAGAAAGGCTAGGTGACATTCTCAAGTTTGATATAGAGGACAAAGGAGAAGAAGAATGTGTAGTTTACGATGCTCCCGATTATGATACAGGCTTAGTTCTTCGTACTTTAGAAAACAAATAGGTTTCAAATGATTTGGAGCATCAGGACGAGTTAACGAGTGAGGAACTCACAAGTATACTTTTTAGTTCTACACAACCGTCTGTTTCCCGAGCTACAGAAGATGAAGAGATTGAGGACAAGGCGATTGTTCCCCAAAATTTCTCTGAGGTTATTTCTATTATTGTTAAAAAATTGGAGGATCCCAATCCAATTGTTCTCATTGATCCGGTTCCCGACACCGACCAATGTAAAAGCTATGTGGCTACATGTGACTGAAAAATAGTAAAAGATGAACTCATTGATGAAAGGAATGAGGACAAGATTTGTGCCCACATGACGCCGGAAATGGAAATTATTCCGTTAAACCACAAATCTTTTTTTGGGGATTCCGTTAAGGGAAATGGTAGACACCTAGATACGTCGTTTGTTTTTATTTTGCAGGTTGGTCTTTTGAAAATGCAATCCCAAGCAAACGTCAACACATCCGACGAAAATTACATCTTCAACCCGGGAAGAGCACAACCCTATCCGGAATACCAACCGTCCTTGGACTTTAGATTCGAGGACGAATCTCTTTAAAGGAAGAGGGGATGATACGAGATCGACATGGCCAACCGAAGAAAGACGACGTAGACGACCACGCAACCATGCATACGGCCATGCACACACATGCACCTACACGACATGCACTTACTTCTTTGGACGAGACGACTAATACGAGACTTGAAGTAACCTTGAACATATTTTACGCATGCATGAAGAAATTACAAACCATGCACTCATCCACCTTCTTCATGCATTGAAACCGATGGTTCCCCTCCCTTGAATAAGTCACCTACATGGCAACAAAGTCATCAAAGCATGATAATAATAATCATCAAGAATCAAACCAAAGTCTTCTAACATGATTAGTTATTTTATTTTGTTTCTTGTCTTTGGTGAAGATGTTGCTTTCATTAAGAAGATGCCAAGATGTTGCTTTCATTTCCTATCCTTGTCAAAGTCTTACAAAAGGATATCACATGAGGAAGATGTCATCTACTCCTTGATGCTTACCCCACGGCCGAATTTGCAAGGAAAAGCCAAGCATGTTGTTGTTTTCTTATCTTTGTCAAAGTTGATAGATTAGTTTAATGTTTACTTGTTTTCTTGTGTGATCTTGTTTGATCTTGTTTGTAGTTGTTAAGGCTATTTATAACCCTCATCCTCAATCTTTCAAATCACTTTGAAGCTTGAAAAAATCGAAATACACTTGTATGTATTCATTGTTGAATGATTTTCAGCACACCTTGATTATAATTCGACGCGTCTTCGAGTTGTAATTTAATCGATTCTCAATAGGTCTTGAGGAGAGATTGCCTTACCAAACTATAGGTCTAGTTTGATAATTTACTTTTATATGGTTAGCCAGAAAGGCATAACCACAAACTCGTAATGGCCATATCTCATCCGAAAGGCAGCTTTCGGTATATCGATGTCCCGAATCCTCAACTGGTAGTAGACCGATCGCAAATCAATCTTCGAAAAGACTGTTGCCCCCTGAAGCTGATCGAACAAGTCGTCAATCTGGGGTAAAGGGTATTTATTTTTGATGGTCAACTTGAATTGAATGATTGATTGATAATTACAAGTCTCGACATGAATGATATATTATGATCCCTGTGCCTGCCCACCATGGGATTTCATACCTGAATACATAAACAATGTATCCACCCCCAAAGGGGTCAGCAAGCAGCCGGTGCAAGTAAATTGATAACATGAATAAGTATAACATGCGAAAATACATCAATATCATCATCACAATAAAAAACATAAGCAGTACCATGTCACACCATTATTCCGGAATAATACGTATATCACATTTCAATAACCACATGAGCTATATTAATACGAGGTTCGAACCCCATCATATCCCAGAGCGCTCGTAAGGGTAGTCCCCGGTTGTATAAACCCATCGAGTGGTACATGGTTCGCACCCCATCGTACCCCAGAGCCCTCGTCAGGGCAATCCTTGGCATTACTCGACCACAAAACACAATTTCACAACATTGGTACAACTTTTCAGAAATATCAATTTTACTTTTCGAATATCAATTTATGATTCAAATCGCAAGATAATACATAAAGCACGATCAAGTACTTGCCTGGTAGTCCAACGAATGGAAATGTTCGATTGACAAGAACGTGGAATGGACGACTCGCCAAATTTCCGACCTAACATGGATAATATCATATGATTAACACGTTACGATTTATATAACTATTAGAACTCTCACTACTACGAAAAGAGGATTCAACATCATCTAAATTACATTGGTTTTAAAAAAAAATGATGTAAAAAAAAGGCAGTGGTGAAATTATAATTTTCTTTGATGTTCACATCGGTTAAAAAAATAACCAATGTAGAAGTTACTATTTTAACAACGGTTGTTTAATAATGGATGTGAATAGTGCCAGTTTCACATCGGTTATTTAGCAACCAATGTGAGTTGCACTAAGTTAACATCGGTTACCTTAAAAACCGATGTGAATTTCAACGTTAACATCGATCTCCTTATAATCGATGTGGAAAGAAATTATACAACCCAGCACTGACGGGCCTTTCCTTTACTCCTTTTGCTTCTCTCTCTCTCTCTCTCACCTCTGGGCTCGCACGGTGAAATCGAAGAATACCGTACCTCTTTCCTCTGTATCAAGCTTCCATCATGGAAATCTTCACCCATTAAGCTAGCAACCGCCTGTCACCACTGGATAGTTCAAGACTGACCCGAGTGCACGAGTATCAGAGTGAATACAAACCTCAGCCCTTCATATCTGTATCTGTCCTTTTCCAATCCTTGCTCCTTTTCCATTTCTGCAGAAGTCGGCTTGCTCCTATAAGGTACATGGCCTTCTCTTTGTGGAATTCTGGAAAATGGTGATATAATTAGATTTTATTTAGTCTTCCCCCTCTATTCGATAAATTAAATCTAACTTTTTTCTTTTGTTTGATTATTATAGTCATAGAAGTTTATCGTTCTAGAATAGCCATGTAATTTATGAAGGAAAACATTTTCTTGAACTATTTGTGTTGCTGAAGCTGAAAACAGGCCTCCCTGGTGTTGGAGGGGCTTCCAAGAAATTTCTCATTATACCCCCATTCTGTGATGAAATTTCAAAAAAGCCCCTAATTTCTGTGCCACTGTTTCCCACTGGGAATGATTTTCCAAAATGTGAGGCTTTATTTAGGTTCAGTTTACAGAAAGGGTCACGGAATGAATCAAATAATGGGTTCTTCGTGCTTGTTTTGTCCAATCTGCGCAATCTGTATTTCCAGATTTTTAATCGAAGCCTCAACGTTTCTTTGAGATTCTTCTTGACTCTTCGAGAGGGCTTCAATTTGACTTTGAGTAATCTTCATGTATTAGGCAAGAGTTTCCTCGAGACTTTTCTTGGGCTGCTGTGAATTGGTGGCTTGAGGTGGTTGAAAATTATGATCCCACCTCAAAAGAAATTTTGACATACGATTTGGCCAACCAGAAATAAAATTAATAAAAAAAGGATACCTTTGTTGTCTAGCAACAACTTACAAAAAATTGTATAGAGGTGGTGATTTTCATATATTGTAGAAAGACTTCGTTAGCTTTCCTCCAAGTCACACTTTGTTAACTATCATTTTGTATTGAATTCATGTCATACAGTAATCATTTTGCATGTAAAAATATAATAAAACCCATGGATATCGAGTAACATAGTACTCACTGGTCTGTGTTGAACTACTAGTCGTGCTTCAACCTTGTTAAGGTTGTATTGTTAGAATGTTCAGTCACTTGCACGAAGAAAGAGGAGTTAGCAATGTATATGAAGTGAAGTTTTAGTACTTAAATCTTTTATGCATGCTACATTGTGAGTGAATATAGATACCATTTCCCCCCATTTGCTTATAGTATTTACGATTAAGTGCCTCAGAACTGTTCCTCTAATCCATCTATTTGGAGAGTGTATATTCGTAGAGGAAAGAGAATGGGGAAAAGTTCTGCTATTAACGTGGCTAAGGATATCCATGAATCATACGAACAATTCTGTTTTTGATGATGTTACTGAAGTGTAGGAATTTTTTTAGCTAATAGTGAGTAATATATTAGAGAGAGTAGGGTCTGTTATCTGGAGGACACGTTTATTGTTATCTTTGTGATAGGAGAATAATTGCTCTGGATATGCAATATAATTAATTCCATCATCCTCTATTAATACAATCAATTTTAATTTTCCATTATTCACATTCTATCGTTATACATTTTCCAAGTATATAATATTCTCTAAATGTCATAATATGAAGTCCATGGTTGCGTATGTTAACTTTCGTCTTGAATATATTCTCGTCAGTTGGTTTTGAAACTATTTTTTTGTCCAGATTGATCTTACAGTCTTAAAATAGATTGAATATGGATGAACGCTAGTCGAATAAGTGACGAATATGAGAATGGAGTTGAGCAATTTCAGAATTTGCGCAACAAAAGCAACCAGAACCCGATAAAAAGTTTTATTGTCCCTGTATCAATTTTGTGAATGGAAGAAGGCATGAAGTTGGCAAGATTCGAGAACATCTTCTTGGTGATGGAATTAACAAAAATTATAAAATATGGACATGGCATGGTGAATTGGTGAACTTTTCAAGTGAGCATGCGGAAGACACACATGACTCTGATGTAGATACATATGATCGAGTTGAAGACATGATTTGTGATGTTGGACAAGAATCTTTTCAATGAGCACATGTGTATTCAGAGACATGATATGTAGAAAAGTGATTCAAAGACACCTCTGTGGTTGAGGTGTAAACTCTTGACACGATTGTCAGCAGTGTTAAAACTAGTTAATTTGAAGGCAAGAAATGGATGGAGTGATAAAAGCTTTACTGAATTGCTTGAACTCTTGAAGGAGATGCTTCCAGAAGATAACACATTACCGAATCGTAATTATGAGGCACAGATGATATTATGTCCGATGGGAATGGAGTACAAGAAAATACATGCATACCCTAATGATTGCATATTATACAGGAAATAGTATGAAACATTGCATAAGTGTCCCATATACGGGATATCTAGGTACAAATCCAAGTCTAATGATTGTAGTGATGATAGCACAAAGCGAGGTTCCCATGCGAAGGTGTTATGGTGTCTTCTAATAATTCCAAGGTTTGAGCTGTAACACCCCCAATCCACTCAGGGATATTACACGTCGTAGACCCTTTCCTCAAGGATTTACCATGCTGGTAACTAAAATCAAACATGTAAACATTGCCATTAAGGCTAAAATGGCTCAGTAGACCGATTTGATCTTTTAATTTATACATACAACTCAATCTCAATACATGCCCACGCAGGGGTCAAAATACAACACATTCCCGTACAACGAGGAAAATACCGCAGCGGAAATAAAGTACAACCAAATCAATACAACAACGTATGGGTCCTCATGTGATTAGTATCGATCATCTTTCATCATCCTTCATGCCAAACCTGTATTATGCTCCCCAAAACCTGAATGCAGTACAGACATCCACCCCCGGATTACTTGGGGGTTTGCAAAATTCCACTATTTTGCTAGTGCAAGCACAAAGTGCAAATACGAGTCATGCAAATCATATTCCAAGAATATTAATAACCAGGAATCCTCAAAGATTCAAACATAACGAAAAATACTTCCCGAGGAAAGAACTTGAGTAATACTTTCCAAATTCGAAAGATCACAAATCATGAGAACATTTTTTAAAATGGTATAAAATGCTCTCGGGAGTTTTAACGAAAAACAATTTAGGATTATCGAATCCTTCTCTTTTCAAAACCAATAGGGGTCACAACCCAAAGATTTGCTTTCTAAAATAAAACTAACAACAATACACAGGGTTCAAAACCCACGTCACGTGTCCTCAACGGACATAAAATCAACAAAACATAACCACCCAAGATATGAAATCTCGGTAACATATCCAAGGTACTCGACCTGGCAAACACATCCAAAATCATATATCACACCATGAACACATGCCACATCATCTCATGGTTGGATCAATCACTTGTTGTCTCCTGACCACATGATCATAAGTCATGCGACACCGTAGGTTTCTTATACCACCGTGATCACTTGCCACGTCATATCACGGTTGGATCAATCACTTGTTGTCTCCTGACCACATGATCACAAGCCATGTGTCACCCTAGGTATCCTGAGGCTCTCACGGATAGAAGGGGGTGTCAGAAATGAAATGTCACAATATTTTTTTAACATATGCAAAAGTGATGGAATAGAAAGAATTTCTTTTACATATCTCCCCAGTTTATCATCTTTTTTATTGAAATGATAAAAAGAAAGATATCCCTACTTACAGTTGAAAATTTTTCAACTAATAAATTTTTCAATCCTTGGCTTTATACCAACAAACAAAAAACTAAAAGTTTAAATAATGAGTTTATAAATCGAATTGAAGCTCTAGATAAATTTTTTTTTTCTTTGAATATACTCGAAACAAAGACTAGGTTGTGTAATGACGATCATACAAAAGAATACTTCAATCACTTGTTGCATCCCGACCACATGATCACATGTCATGTATCACCGTAGACCCCGCCGATATCTACATATTTAAACACATCACATAGTATGCCAAGAATATCCAAACAATTCACCCAAAAGGCAACAAACACATAGCGCGACATACTTGTCAAAACACAACGCACCGAAATGAGATAATATATGTACACACGCATTATCAAGCGCAACATCAACACCAACCATATCCATAGGATTCACATAGTCATTTACGAAAACATACCAATCGGAAACTACACACGGGCTTGAAAGGGGGCTTTTCACGAGGCTAAACCAAGTCTTTTGAAAGTTCATTTCAAACAACCAAACAAACATATATAGATAATCACCGATCATCATATCCACAAAACAGGAAATGTATGAACAAGGTACTTGCCTCAAATAATCACAAACGCGGAGAATCGACCGAAGTGAGGAGACCCGAACCGTCCACGAACCCGCCGACTCCGCCGAACGACAACCCGCGACAAGAAACTACGAACGACAAAAGCAACAATCAAAATAAATTCCAAAGTACGACCCAAAGCCGCCGAATTAATGGAACAAACGACGAAAGTTCAAGGGTTTCCCCCAAAATGGCAAAGAACACGAATCGACCCAACAAAAACATGAAAATGGAATTCCAACCCGTGGGTAAGATCAACACGGCTAGATAACGACAATAGAACCAACAATCTCGGATTAAAATCACGAAATCAAGACAAACCCAAAATATCTCAAAAAGGGTTCTAAAACCTTACCTTGATTCGGAGAACAAAGGAAGGCTAGATGATGATGAACACGAAGAAGACCCAGCGAGATGATTACTATCATCAAGATGAAAGCTCATCCAAATCCACCCCAAATCACCAAAAACACATCAAATGAGAAAGGGGGGGGGGAGGAAATGACCCGAAATCGGTCAACCCTCAAGTATATATACCCGCGGGAGGCTAACGTACGTAAGCAATATGCTTTAACGTACGTTAGTGAGGTTACGTACATAAGGTACAAGCCCTTACGTACGTAAGAGTCGTCCATAGTCTGCTGCCCGAAATCCTGAACACTGTAACGTACGTAATGAAGACTACATTACGTACGTAAGAAAGGCATCGATAGCGAATGCTACACATGAAGAATAGAATGCGCTATTCATATGGCAGTACAGAACAGCTGCCATATGTCAAATTCGAAAAGGATCGCGGAACGCAACGAACACGAATTACTACGGTCGAACAAGACAAGTAGTACAACAATCAAAACACGAGCTTAAGCTTAAAATAAACACATGATACTGACAACCTGGAGGTAGGTAAAAGCAAGTACGAAAACAAATACCCAAAACTTTCGAAAATTATAAAATGGCCCAAACGTCCGAAAAATCATGATACGACAACGAATAACTAAACTGAAGCTCACAACACGTATAACAACGTTAAATGAACTTACGAGAAATCCGAAGCAACAGTTTCGAACAAGGTTCGCATGAATCGAACTCAAGCGCGAAAAGTCGCCTAAGAACATGGAACTCAACAAAACGACACTAAAATGGACTCGGATGTCAAAAAGTGTAGAATTAATCTTCTCGAAATGATGAAACGGTCACAAGCGAGTTGTCAAAACGGACTCTCGCCAAAAAAAGAAAATTATCGAAAATCAAAATTGCGGATATTACATACTACCCTCCTTAAAAGAAGTTTCATCCCGAAACTTAAAACAAGTAGGGAGAAGCAATATCCCGCCAGGAAACACTCAACGAGATACACAAGAATCGAAAACTCGCGCCCAACGGCGAAACGCAACAAGCAACGCAAAGAAACATACGACGTGAAAACACGCTCCACTACGACCATCACAATGCCACAGGTAGAGACATAATAAAACCAACAACTGACAAATGTCATCCACCATATAATATAATCAAGTCAATTATCCGAAAAATCACAAAACAGGAGGTACTAATATAAGAAAACATGCACAGTCAAGAAAATAGAAAATAAACACAAAACGATCCACAAGGACAATCACAAACAATTCGGACTACGCTGAAATCCTCAAAAACCACAATAGGCATCTCCGTGTCCTTTCGTAGCAGAGACGCAACCTCGATCCCCAAATATCTCAGCTACCGTCTCGCAATGCACGGCTCGGTGACCCACCTGGACACACTCGAAACAGCTGACTAATGGTGAACGACAATTCTTTGCGGTATGTGTTGGGATTCGGTGCCTAAAACGAAGGCCCAGCGAAAGCGGTAAAACGAAAACTAATTCGATCCGAATCCCTACGAGGATCGATCGAGCTACGTATATACGAATATCAAAAACGAATTCACAAGAGATATAGAAACTCACCCTTGTAGTCCGTTGATTAGATGGATAACCTTCTCTTGAGCTATTCCCCAAGCTGTTGAACGATCCAACGCCGAAAACACCGCGTCTCTACTTGCCACGCGCCGGAAGAAACGAACGGAATGACAACACCTTGCTATCCTCCGAGGATACGGCTAGAGCTAGGTGATAAAGCTTCCAATATGAAATTATAACACTCTAAGTGTATAACTCACAATCTCTCTTTTATGTCTTGATGTTTTCTCCAAGAAAAAACCAAGAACTTGTGATGAAGATGAAGAAGAAAAAGGAAGACTATATGAGAAAACAATTCTCTCTCTTGAAAGGCTTACAACTCACGTAGGAAGCTAATAATGAAGGAGGAAGAGTTAGTCTACTCCTTTCATTCTTCATTCAACAACTCATCAAATCACTTTCATAATAAAAGAGATTCCATGTCCCCTATTGATAAACATTTCATGATATAAAATCATGAAGTCTTCCACCACATTAGGTGGAAGACAAAGAGGGGGCGGCCATCTAGAAGGGTAAGAAAAATTCGGTCCGTTTCGGACTCCCGTGAGTCCAAACAGATAAACTCCGATTCCGTTCCGATGTATTTATATCAATTAATTAATCCAATTAATTAATCATATCAAATACAAAATAATATAATTAATTTCTCCAAGAAATAATTATATACATGAATTAAATGAATCACCTAGTAATTTATTTAATTCATTAGGCCGTAAATCAATTTATCCAATAAATCGATTTAAACATCCAATGTCCCAAAATTAGATATCCAATATCTAATATTCATAATGAGAGAATTAGCTTTATTCATTCCGTCGTCAATCCTATCAAGGCGACTCGGTAGGTCCGTCTCGATCGAGAATGGGAGGAACCAAAGAGTAGTAGCACCACCTAGCCAGCCTGGCGGCCTACACTGTATCCCAACTGAGAACGAATGATTGGGATCATTCAAGAACCATTCTGTCGTGACTACCAGTAAACGTATAAACCCTTCTTTCAAATATCCCGATCAAGTTATAGGGTCACGGTCAGTCAAACCCTATCTGTACTTGATGATATGCATGCGTTAATGCAAATCGAGATCATCGAGTTGTCGTGTATCTAATACAACTAGCTCCAATGCTTTGGCCAAAGACTTATGATCTCATCTGCCAATAACCACATAGGACATATAACCCGTTCACTAACAGGAGAAAGAATTTTATCTTGGTATTCAATAGGACCTGCTACTTGCCCGTCAAGATGCACGTCGAGGTTGACCCCCGCCTTCCGGTTTATAGGGTCGAACTACTCTAATGAAAATCTTGACGTCACAAGCACATCCCTACTAAATCCTCAAGTCGAAGGTTCACGAATACCTATCACAACCTTTCGATTCCGTCATTGACTGTCCCGGAGTGAAATCTTTGTGACGAATCGAGGGTGAGTCGATTCGAGTATACTAATCCAATTAGCATACCTATAACGTGTGCTCCCACTAACCATTAGTGTTCGAGAAGCACTCTCCTTGTCAAAGAACACGTCATACAAGTCTTCACATAAACTTAACGCCCAGTCAAGTTTCATCGACTTGCGAACGATTAGGTATTTGAGCTATAACCTTTCCAGTGCCGACCCCCTTATCCAATAAGGAGTGGAACGTTTTGCTCTCAAATACACGGACTAGTTTCTATATGTTTATTTACGAGTTAGGAATGCCAGTAACCACCAGTAAATAAAGAAACATTCATTTGCCTTATATAAATGGTTTACATAATTACATGTACAATGCCCTCACTCAACAACCTCTGAGTGGCATTCGAGGGCATACTCCTAACAATCTCCCACTTGCACTCAATACCACACACTATGGTATCTAATACCCATGTTCTCCAGATGACGCTCCAAGCTAGTCTGAGAAAGTGGGTTGGTCAGTGGATCGGCGACGTTGTCGGCCGAGTCTACTCTGTGCAGCACAATGTATCCCTTGCGAACAAATTCTCTTACAAGATGATACTTCCTCTCAATATGTTTGGTGCTGTTGTGAAACCTCGGCTCCTTGGCCTACGCTACAGCTCCATCGTTGTCGCAGTACAGCGGAACAGGCAGCTCAGCACATGGTATCATTTGAAGTTCTCCCAGAAACTTCTTAATCCAGAACCCTTCCTTGGAAGCCTCCGAGGCTGCTTGATACTGAGCGTGACAGTGGAATCGCGATCGCGCTTTGCTTGGCACTACGCCAAGATACTGCTCCTCCATTAAGAGTAAATATGTAGCCGTAGTGGACATCGAGTCGTCCTTGATCCTTGGAAGTCCGAATCGGTGAATCCCACCACATCCGATTCTCCACCGCCATACATCGAACCATATCTCTAGTCCTTCTTAAGTACTTGAGAACGTTCTTTACTGGCCAATGTTCCCTACAGGTTTGCACGAATCCTACTCACCACGCTTACAGCATGTGCGATGTCAGGTCTTGTACACAACATAGCATACATAAGGCTACCCACGGCCGAAGCATATGGTATATTACTCATTTCCTTTCGTTGTTCCTCATTTTGAGGACACATCTTCAAGGTGAGTTTTATTCCATGTCGCATCGGTAGGAACCCTCTTTTAGAATCATCCATCTTAAATCGCTTTAAGATCTTATCTATATAGAGGGCTTGGGAAAGGCCTATTGTTCTCTTGGCTCTATCCCGGTAGAGTCGAATTCCAAGAATATAGGTTGCTTCTCCCAAGTCTTTCATGGAGAAATTACTCGAAAGCCAAGCTTTTACAGAACTGAGCATTCCCACATCATTTCCTATTAGTATAATATCATCCACATATAGTACTAAGAATGCTATCTTGCTCCCACTAACCTTCTTGTATACACAAGGTTCCTCTTCATTTTGCACGAAGTCAAACTCTTTGACCGCCTCGTCAAAACGAAGGTTCCAACTACGCGACGCTTGCTTCAGTCCATAAATGGAACGCTGAAGCTTGCACACTTTCTGAATATCGACTTCGGACAAAAAGCCTTTAGGCTGCTCCATATAGATTTCCTCCTCGAGGAATCCATTAAGGAAAGCTGTCTTTACGTCCATTTGCCATATCTCATAATCGTGGTAGGCAGCTATAGCAAGCATCATGCGAATAGACTTGATCATGGCTACGGGGAGAAGGTATCGTGGTAATCGATCCCTTCCTTTTGGGTATAACCCTTTGCCACAAGCCTGGCCTTATAGGCATCAACCTTGCCATCACCATCAGTCTTTCTCTTGTAGATCCACTTGTTCCCAATAGGCACTATGCCCTTGGGGCGGTCTACTACAGTCCAGACCTGATTGACATGCATCGAG
Organism: Orobanche coerulescens; assembly: GCA_033398695.1. Lineage (NCBI taxonomy): Eukaryota > Viridiplantae > Streptophyta > Magnoliopsida > Lamiales > Orobanchaceae > Orobanche > Orobanche coerulescens. The sequence continues at coordinate 113,863,739 of CM065815.1, read as the reverse complement.
TCTATCTCAGCTTCCATAGCTTCACGCCATTTCGCGGAGTCTACATCCACCATCGCTTGGTCATAGGTCGTTGGGTCGGTCTCTTGGCTATCACTTGGAACCTCATGGAGACCCAGTTCCTCCAAGTGCACAAGCCCATACCTCTCAGGTAAATGAGACACCCTACTAGACCTACTAGGTGGTTGTACTTGTGTTTCAGAAAGTTCGGTTCCAGTTTCTTGCACAGGTGTCTCCCGAGGAGTTTCATTGTATTCTTCTAAAGAAATACTTCTACCTGCTCCGCCTTCCTGAATGAACTCATCTTCCAGGAAGTGTGCTTGTAAAGCAACAATGATCCTTCAATCTTCGGGCATGTAGAATAGATATCCCATTGTCCCAGACGGGAATCCAATGAAACGTCCCTTCGCAGACCTAGCTTCCAACTTTTCAACCTTAGTCTTCTTGACATAGGCGGGACATCCCCAAATCCTAATATGATTAAGACTTGGTTTCCTTCCCTCCCACATCTCATTTGGAGTTTTAGGAACGGATTTGGAAGGACACCTGTTTAAGATATAAGCGGCAGTCAGGAGTGCATACCCCCACAGGTAAATTGGTAAGTCAGTATATCCCAGCATGGAACGGACCATGTTTAACAAGGTCCGGTTCCTTCTTTCTGACACACCATTTAACTGAGGAGTACCTGGAGGTGTTAATTGTGAAACTATTCCATGTTCCTTAAGGAACTCGTCAAACTCCGTACTCATATACTCACCACCTCGGTCCGACCGAAGTGCTTTGATATGATTACCAGTTTGTTTCTCGACTAGGGCCTTGAATTCCTAGAATTTCTCAAAGCCCTCGGATTTATGTTTCATTAAGTATACATAACCATACCTAGTATGATCATCTGTAAACGTAATGAAATATTGATATCCGTCACGTGCTGCTTCTAAAGCACCACATACATCGGTATGTATTAATCCCAGTTTATCAGCGGCTCTTTCAAAAGTCCCTGTGAAGGGGGACTTAGTCATTTTGCCTTTAAGGCAAGATTCACAAGTAGGAAAGGGATCCGATCCCAATGGACCCATAAGTCCATCCTTTTCCATCTTGTAAACCTTGGTCTGACCAACATGACCAAGTCTAAGATGCCATTTCAAAACTTGATTGGTTTCATCCCTACCACGTTTTCTAGTCATAGTATTCACAACTACTTTGTTGCTGAGATTTAGATGATACAATCCATTTAACAATGTAGCAGTACCCACTAGTTTATTTCTAAAATAAATTTTGCAGGAACCATCACCAATGAAAAATGAAAAGCCCTTTCGGTCCATGACCGGAATGGATACAATGTTTTTGTGCCCCTTGGGCAAAACAAGTACATCATCTAAAGTCAAAACAAAGCCGGATTCTAAACCCAAAAGAAGTGATCCTATGTCGGTCGCCTCGACACTATATGCCCGCTTCCGACTGTGATCATAACTTCTCCAGCTCCAAGCTTCCTACTTTGTTCCAGATCCTGATTCACGGTACAAATATGAGAACTAGCACCAGAATCAAGTATCCAGGAAGTAGAAAATACAGTAGCAGAATAATTTGTTTCCAAAACTAAAAGTTCTCAGACGAAGTGCCATGAAGAATCGGACAGTCTCTAGCCCAGGGCCCACCACCGCACTTGAGACAAGCATCCTTCTTCTTCTTATTCTTCGGAACCATCGGGGCCTTGCCCTTACCCTTAAGGTCCTTAGCTTGCAGTCCAGTCCGCTTCTTGGTCTTTTTCTTCTTATTCTTAGACTTCCGAAGTCCAGAAGAAATCACAAGAGCAGACTCCTTCATCCGCGGAGTCTTCATCTGAGACTGAGCGGTCACAAGTTTGTTCATTAGCCCAGCTAAATTACATGCAATTTCATTGCAGTTGAAGTTCATAACAAACTGTGAGAAGGAATCAGGGAGAGACTGTAGGATAAGGTCAGTTTGGAGAGAAGTATCCATTTTAAAATCAAGAGCCTCCAATCTCTCGATCATGGATATCATTTTGAGGACGTGTTCCCCAACCTTATCACCTTCCTTCATCCTTACACCGAACAGTTGCTTGGATATCTCATATCTAGCAGTTCTGCTATGCTCACCATAAAACTCGGTTAAGTGAGATAAAATCTGCCTAGCAGAAGTCATTTTCTCATGAGCTCTCTGAAGCTCATTAGACATGGAAGCTATCATATAAGCACGGGCTTTCACGTCCTCCTTAACCCACTTTTCGTGGTTTTCAATCTCTTCCTGATTGGCTCGGGTCCGCACAGGAGGCGCCGGAATGTCCGTCTCCAAGACGTATCCCAGTGCCTCTATACTGAGGACAATCATCGACATGGAGCCAATCCACAAAGTTAGGTCCCATTAAGGTGTTCTTTTCGAGTAGAATTGCGAGTGGATTCATTGTCATATTGAGATTTGTCTGCATTAAGTATAACAGATTAATTAGTGACTCATTTAATTATGTTCTGAGTATAGAATTAAGGTCTTTTCTATTCTTGTTACTCAGCTCCCACTATTTTATCGGAATAACACACTCCCATGTGAAATCCGGAAGTATTGTCGCTCTATTTCATAGTGGTGATCGAGTTCTTTATAAATCTTAATAGAGGGCAACCGAACAGGTTTCTAGTCTATTAATTTTCATAATGTGGTGTCCAACACCAACCCATCTAATGGATGATTCGATCTTCTTTTTCCCCTTGTTCACTCCCCTCAACCTATACGGTTTCTATGGTTCGTGAACAAGTTAAGTTTATACCATCGACGCAAATCAGTTTCACAATTGAATCTTATCCGGCAACCTATCAGGTTTCTAGGGATAAAATTTGCTCCAACCGAAAGGCATCCAATGCACTCCCGGTAATTTATCCGTCCTCCCCGAACGACTACCCCGATAACTCGGAAGCATAGCACATCCGGTTTGGATTTCAATTTCCCGAAAGCTCGATGGAGGGAAGGAAAACCTTGAAACCTTATAAACTTAATAATTTGTTGTGGGAGAATTTTCGCGATTAATGTTACACTTTGCACATTAATCATATTAGCGCGTTTGTGGCATTCATACAATATGAAACAACCATTCACAACCTAGTTGCTACCAACATGTGGTTCATGGACCGTTCCTAGAAAACAAACACTCCGTAATCTAATTACAAGTCTTCGTCTTGAATCTTCGTCTTCTCGAAATGGATCTTCCTCCGGTCTTCGTCATTACATATAAATTTTATATCGAAATTGCATCCTAGATACAAACATTTCTAGTAAAATAAATAGGCTCAAAACGACCTTTACAAGCCAATCGAATAAAACGAACGATTCAAAACTAAGTCCACGAACCACATCCCCATTCAAAAGCATTCATCCAATAAATACTATATAAATGGAAAGCGTAGAGATACATTGATCCAATCAACAATACGAACCGATCCAATCGATTCACACAATCGGTAATATGAAAACGTTCAAAATAATTCGGTCGATTAGAAGTATTCCAATTAATCAAATTTCCCTTATAAAATGAAGTACCATAAATCATTTTAATCATAATAAATCCAATTTAACATGCGGGAGATTAATTTTCAAGAACACACGAAAAAATCGAGCCGAGGCGAAAATGGCCTGCCTGGCCGAGTCACCATCGGCACTTCCGTGAGACAGCTGGCGGTGCCGGCCGTGCACGGCCCGTCCACGACACGGTCGGGTCTGCTGGCAAGGCTTTGGGATCGCTGACACGGCCCGTGTCACCAGACACGGCCGAGTCACCCCTGGCGAAACACGCCTTTGTCCGAAAAATCGTCCGACGACGATTTGGAGATCGATTTTCGACCGGATATCCAATATCAATATTTTTCAACATTCATATCTTCAATATAAATCATATTTCCCAGAAATTTAAGATTTATATTTAGACATAAACTTACGAAAAATATAACTACAACGAACGTAAAAAATGTACCACAATTATGACTAAAATGATTCCAAATCATTCACCATCTAATAGAGCATTCCAAATGCCAATATCGTATATACAATCGCAAGACCTACGCTCTGATACCACTGTTGGGATTCGGTGCCTAAAACGAAGGCCCAGCGGAAGCGGTAAAACGAAAATTAATTCGATCTGAATCCCTACGAGGATCGATCGAGCTACGTATATACGAATATCAAAAACGAATTCACAAGAGATATAGAAACTCACCCTTGTAGTCCGTTGATTAGATGGATAACCTTCTCTTGAGCTATTCCCCAAGCTCTTGAACGATCCAACGCCGAAAACACCATGTCTCTACTTGCCACGCGCCGGAAAAAACGAACGGAATGACAACACCTTGCTATCCTCCGAGGATACGGCTAGAGCTAGGTGATGAAGCTTCCAATATGAAATTATAACACTCTAAGTGTATAACTCACAATCTCTCTTTTATGTCTTGATGTTTTCTCCAAGAAAAAACCAAGAACTTGTGATGAAGATGAAGAAGAAAAAGGAAGACTATATGAGAAAACAATTCTCTTTCTTGAAAGGCTTACAACTCACGTAGGAAGCTAATAATGAAGAAGGAAGAGTTAGTGTACTCCTTTTATTCTTCATTCAACAACTCATCAAATCACTTTTATAATAAAAGAGATTCCATGTCCCCTATTGATAAACATTTCATGATATAAAATCATGAAGTCTTCCACCACATTAGGTGGAAGACAAAGAGGGGGCGGCCATCTAGAAGGGTAGGAAAAATTCGGTCCGTTTCGGACTCCCGTGAGTCCAAACAGATAAACTCTGATTCCGTTCTGATGTATTTATATCAATTAATTAATCCAATTAATTAATCATATCAAATACAAAATAATATAATTAATTTCTCCAAGAAATAATTATATACATGAATTAAATGAATCACCCAGTAATTTATTTAATTCATTAGGCCGTAAATAAATTTATCCAATAAATCGATTTAAACATCCAATGTCCCAAAATTAGATATCCAATATCTAATATTCATAATGAGAAAATTAGCTTTATTCATTCCGTCGTCAATCCTATTGCGCGACTCGGTAGGTCTGTCTCAGTCAGCAATGGGAGGAACCAAAGAGTAGTAGCACCACCTAGCCAGCCTGGCGGCCTACACTGTACCCCAACTGAGAACGAATGATTGGGATCATTCAAGAACCATTCTGTCGTGACTACCAGTAAACGTATAAACCCTTCTTTTAAATATCCCGATCAAGTTATAGGGTCACAGTCAGTCAAACCCTATCTGTACTTGATGCTATGCATGCGTTAAAGCAAATCGAGATCATCGAGCTGTCGTGTATATAATACAACTAGCTCCAATGCTTTGGCCAAAGACTTATGATCTCATCTGCCAATAACCACATAGGACATATAACCCGTTCACTAACAGGAGAAAGAATTCTATCTTGGTATTCAGTAGGACCTGCTACTTGCCCGTCAAGATGCACGTCGAGGTTGACCCCCGCCTTCCGGTTTACAGGGTCGAACTACTCTAATGAAAATCTTGACGTCAAAAGCACATCCCTACTAAATCCTCAAGTCGAAGGTTCACGAATACCTATCACAACCTTTCGATTCCGTCATTGACTATCCCGGAGTGAAATCTGTGTGACGAATCGAGGGTGAGTCGGTTCGAGTATACTAATCCAATTAGCATACCTATAACGTGTGCTCCCACTAACCATTAGTGTTCGAGAAGCACTCTCCTTGTCAAAGAACACGTTATACAAGTCTTCACATAAACTTAACGCCCAGTCAAGTTTCATCGACTTGCGAACGATTAAGTATTTGAGCTATAACCTTTCCAGTGCCGACCCGCTTATCCAATAAGGAGTGGAACGTTTTGCTCTCAAATACACGGACTAGTTTCTATATGTTTATTTACGAGTTAGGAATGCCAGTAACTACCAGTAAATAAAGAAACATTCATTTGCCTTATATAAATGGTTTACATAATTACAAGTACAATGCCCTCACTCAACAACCTTTGAGTGGCATTCGAGGGCATACTCCTAACAATCTCCCACTTGCACTCAATGCCACACACTATGGTATCTAATACCCATGTTCTCCAGATGACGCTCCAAGCTAGTCTGAGAAAGTGGCTTGGTCAGTGGATCGGCGACGTTGTCGGCCGAGTCTACTCTGTGCAGCACAATGTATCCCTTGCGAACAAATTCTCTTACGAGATGATACTTCCTCTCAATATGTTTGGTGCTGTTGTGAAACCTAGGCTCCTTGGCCTGCGCTACAGCTCCGTCGTTGTCGCAGTACAGCGGAACAGGCAGCTCAGCACATGGTATCATTTGAAGTTCTCCCAGAAACTTCTTAATCCAGAACCCTTCCTTGGAAGCCTCTGAGGCTGCTTGATACTCAGCCTGACAGGTGGAATCAGCAGTCGCGCTTTGCTTGGCACTACGCCAAGATACTGCTCCTCCATTAAGAGTAAATATGTAGCCAGAAGTGGACATCGAGTCGTCCTTCAGTCCTTGGAAGTCCGAATCAGTGAATCCCACCACATCCAATTCTCCACCGCCATACATCAGAACCATATCTCTAGTCCTTCTTAAGTACTTGAGAACGTTCTTTACGGCAGTCCAATGTTCCCTACCTTTAAAATAGAAAGTCGGGGCAAATATATAAATATCAAGAATTCGAGGACAAAACTGTAATTTACAGAAACTTACTGTTTCGAAAATAAAATTTCAAGAAAAGTTGAGCCCTTTGGATTCTTAATAACGTAAAGAGCTTACCTCGAAAATTTGAGGTCAATCCGACAAGAAACGGAAAAGATATGACAAGAATACTAAAATATCGAATAAGACAAAATGAAGGGGTGAAATTATAATTTCTAAGAGAGTAAAAATTAAAACTGAACGTAATCTGAAAGTACAAGTCATAAGATTCAAAACACAACTGGATTCATAATTTTCGGAGTTAAAAGAATCCAAACGAATTAATCAAAGTTATAAGACAAAACTAAATAAAAATAATAATAATAGTATTTTAATTTTGGAAGGGCATAATTATAATTTATGGAAGGAAAAACCTCCATGTAATTTCTGATATCAAAACCGTATATTATATTGGACTTTTCGCCATAAATTTCATAATTTTACGACCTACAATCAAACCGTTCCAAGTTATCAAATTTATAATATTTTCGTAAAAATAATGATAATACTTAAAACTCATAAGGGCATAATTGTAATTTATGAAAGGTGAAACTTTCATACAGTTTCTAACCTTTAATCCCTATATCATAACGGACGTTTCACAATCAAATTCGTAATTTTTGGACGTATAATCAATCCATACCGAATTATCCAAATTCATACAACTATAGTAAAAATAATAATGATAGTACTTAAAAGATGGAAGGGGCAGAATTGTAATTTCTGAAAGATGAAAACTTTCATGCAACTTCTGACCTTCAACCTCACATCATAACAAACTTTTCACAATAAAGTACATAATTTTCGGACGTATAAATACTCCGTACCGAACTATTTAAGTTTATCATAAGAATATGCTAAGACTCGCACAATAGCAATCTAATCATCAACCGGTTGAATTAAACCCTCTAGTTTACCCAAGTCCATTTATTATCAAATAATCATATTGATATCTTATAATATGCATAGTCGTCGTTAATCACGACAATAATTGTTATTAATAGAAATCGGGAGTAAGTGCTGTGCGGAGCTAAGTGCTACGACCTTCGGACGAGAGCCACCACTAAAGTCCATACGAGTACCTCTAGAATGCCTTTTTCTACTTATATGCATGGGGGCGGTTAGTCCAAGTCATGAATCGAGCAGCATGGCTATAGTTCTAGGCAAAGCTACCGTCGTATCCTATTCCCTTGAAGGCGAAGGACGGAGTGATCCTAAGGTGATTGGGTCGTAGAATTCGGGTATAGTCGCGATTATGATATGATCCGGGCATTGACCCAAGCTAAGGACATATCAAGCCCAGCTAAGAGATAAGACAGCATGTCACCAAATGTGAGAGCGATTAAGCTCAAAGGTCAATGTTATAGTGACGGTCCGACAAACGCCCAAGGCTACGGTTACCAAACCAAATGTTGTGGCGTCAAAGTCCAAACACTAAAAACGGTCTAAGACGTTATAAGGAGGCTAATGGATTAGTCATATCGATGACCTCCTGAAGCTAAATACTCAATGGGCGCTCGACGCCGTACATTCTTCATACCCAACAATAATCTACGGTGATTGACTGTACATTCATGTCAAAATTCGTAACATCCTTCTTGAAAAATTGCACCAATTATTAAATAATATTATTTTTCAAAAGTGGGAGAAAATACATTTTGTTTTGTTCTTGAAAATAATAAACTCATTAAGTACCAAACCCCAACTCATTGAGAATACTTTATTCTCACCCCACTTTGATTTTTATAAAAAACCCACTAGATGAAGAAGGCAAAGAGGAGGAAGAGACAGATGCTGGTATGAAGTGAAGACTTACCTCGGATACTACCAAGACATAAGACTCATGAAGCTGCGTTTATTATTTCATTATTTCCTGTGTCAAAACTATATTCCGATTTCCACTGTACTCTTTTGTACTTGATGTAATAATTCCGCTGTACTCTTAAATATTTCTATTCTATGGAATAACCAGTCTTAGTTCATCGGGCTAAGATTTGGCATATATATGCATGCTGGAAATTTATTACCACATACATAATAACTGTCACCACTACAAAAAAAACAGTTTTTACCGACGCCATTTACCGACGCCCGTACAACCGTTGTTAAACTTATAATTTACCGACGCCATTACCGACGCCCGTTATTTAATTGATTTACCGACGCCATTACCGACGACCGGTTCGCAGACTTATTTTTTTCTTTTTTTTTTCACATTTACCGACGCCATTTACCGACGCCGCCATTTACCGACGCCATTTACCGACGCCGTTTACCGACGCCATTTACCGACGCCATTTTGGCGTTGGTAATTTTTTTTTTTTTGTTAAATTTAGCGATGCCGTTTACGCCATTACCCACGCCATTTCGGCGTCGGTAAATTCTTTGCACTATCCCACATCGAAAAAACAGTAGTGTTTTAGGTGGTTTATAAACCAAAATCCTTCTCAACCATTTGAAATTGAATGGAGCCCGAACCTGACCCGCCCGGACCCGGACCCGACCCGCCCGGACCTGGACCTGACCGAACCTGACCCGCCTGAGCCCGGACCTAACCCGCCTGAGCCCCGCCTGAGCCCGGACGTGACCCGCCTGAGTCCTGACCTGACTTTTTTAGATTTTTTTTTTAATTTAACGACGCCATTTTTGGCGTCGGTAAATGGCGGCGTCGGTAATGGCGTCGGTAAAAAATTACCGTCGAGCGTTTTTCCAACGGCGGGTTTCCGTCGGTAATGGCGTCGGTAATTTTTTTACCAACGCCATTTTCTGTTTTACCAACGGCGTTTGGCGTCGGTAAAAACTATTTTTTTTTTGTAGTGCACGTTCTCGTCCAACCCTAGTGTGGGGGCGTGACAGGGGGTCAACCTCGACATGCGTCTTGACGGACAAGTAGCAGGTTCTACTAAGTACCAAGATATGATTCTTTCTCCTGTAGTGAACAAGTATATGTCATATGTGGTTATTGGCAGATGAGATCATAAGTCTTTGGCCAAAGCATTGGAGCTAGTTGTATTGGATACATGAGAGCTCGGTGATCTCTATTTTCATTAACTCAAACATAGAATCAAGTACAGATAGGGTTTGACTGCGTGACCCTATAACTTGATCGGGATATTTGAAAGAAGGGTTTACACGTTTACTGGTATTCACGACAGAATGTTTCTTGAGTGATCTCTATCATTCATTCTTAGTAAGGTTACAGTATAGGCCGCGGGACTGGCTAGGTGGTGCTATTACTCCTTGGTTCCTCCCATTGCCGACTGAGATGGACCTACCGAGTCGCACATTAGGGAGACGACTAAATAATTTGAAATGGATCTCTTATTGTGAGTTTTAGACATTGGATGTCTAATTTAATTTATTGGAAAAATTAAATCGGTCTTGTGAATTAAATAAATTTCTAGGTAATTAATTTAACTAATGAATAATTATTTCTTGGAGAAATAATATTTTTATGTAATTTATTAATTCGATTAATCAATTGTATAAATTTTATTTGAGACGAACCAAGATGTATCAGTCGGACTGGATACACGATGGTCCGTTTCATGAATCGAAAGAAACCAAATCCTACTCTATTATTATGTGGGCCGCCGCACACCTTGATCATCTTGGAAGTTGACCTTTGTATCCATCTTGCATGTGTTGGGGAGTCTTCCTAACACTTGGGGACAAAAGGGGGAAGATAAGATGGGATCTTATCATGATCACCCCTTAGGTGTGACTTTGGAATGAGGTGAAGACTTTTTTATAAAACAAAGCTCATCCACTCCATCATCAGAAGGAAAATCGGCCTACACTAGGTAGAGAGAGGGAGAGTTCATTTTGTTCTATATCTTACAGTCTTAGAGAGAGAAAGAAAAACAAGAACAAAATAGATATCACTTGGAGTGATCACATACTTGAGAGATAATATCAAGAACAATATATACATCACTTGGAGTGATTTCACTCTTAAGAAGTAAAGTTCCTACTACTCTTTTCTAGCCGTATACTTGGAGTATAATCGAGTAGATTGTTGTTCCGATCATCTCCCAACGCGTGGCTAGTAGAGACGCGGTATTTTCGGCGTTTGGATCATCGAGGGCTTGTCAAATTGGATTTGCGGTCACCGGCATCAACTTCAACCATTTAATCAACGGACTACAAGGGTATGATTTCGTATCTTCCTCTTTGTTCATTTTATATTCATATATACGTAGCTTGCATCGATCCTTCTGAGGGATTCGTATTGCACTTGAGTTTTTTTCTTCCACTGTGCCCTTTGTTTTTGCTTGCGAATCCCAAAAATACTGACGTCCGAATCGGAGATCCATCGAGACATAATTGGACAAGATATAGAGATTTGGCTTCAGAGAGTTCAAGGCCAGTTACGCACTTTGGAAATCACTTCATCCTTGGTCGATGACATTAAAGCGAAACAATTGAAGGATCCGTTACTAGTCCAGCTAAGAGAGGATGTAGTTAGAGGAAGAGCTCCTGGATTTATGATTCAGAACGATGGAGTTTTGAGATTCTGAGGTAGACTATGCGTTCTGTCAGACGCAGAGCTTATAGAGGCTATACTGAGAAAAGCTCATACTACACCGTATTCTCTACACCCTGGTACGAGCAAAATGTACAAGGATGTGAGGAGTAATTATTGCTGGAGTAATATGAAGAATGGCGTTAAGGAGTTCGTACCGAAATAGGAAGATATCACGATGGATTTCGTTACAAATATGCCGAGGGCACATACGGGGATGAACATGATTTGGGTTATCGTCGATCGACTAGCCAAATCAGCTCATTATCTGGGAATTAAGGATAATTGGGGACCCGAGAAGTTAGCTCGTATGTTTATTGCAGAAATCATCCGGTTGCATGTCATTCCAAAGAGTATTATTTTCGATCGATATGGCAGATTTGTATCGCATTTCTGGCAGTCCGGTCACCGAGCCTTGGGAACAGATTTGAGGCTCAGTACATCGTACCACCCTTAGTCGTACCACCCACAGACTAATGGGCAATCCGAGAGGACAATTCAGACTCTGGAGGATATGTTGCGAGCATGTGCCTTGAATTGGAAGGACGATTGGGAATCGCACTTGCCACTAATTTAGTTTTCGTACAACAATAGTTGGCATGCGTCAATTAAAATGGCACCGTTTGAAGATTTATATGGACGAAGATGTAAATCTCCACTATGTTGGGATGACTCATCCGAGTTGATTGGAATGGAACCAGACATGATAGTGGGGACCAGAGATAACATTTCCCTAATACGCCATAGAGTTTTGGCTGCCCAAAGCCGACAGAAATCATATGCCGACAATCGACGTCGTTCGTTGGAATTCGAAGTCGGCGATCATGTGTTGTTAAAAGTATCTCCAACTCTAGGAGTTTATCACTTCGGGAAGAAGGGTAAACTCAGTTTGAGATATATCGGTCCATTTGAGATTTTAGAGCGAATTGGTGGTCTGCTTATCGTTTGGGTCTCCCGCCATCGTTAAGTCATGTGCACAATGTATTCCATATCTCCCAATTGAGAAAATACGTGTCGGATCCTAGCCATATTATCGATTTTGAGGAAATTAAAATAAGTTCCGACACCACATTTGAAGAGAAGCCGATTCAGATTCTGGAACGTCGAGTAAAACAGGTTAGATGCAAAGTCCCTTTGGTAAAGGTGTAACACCCCAAACTAGGCGGATATTACAGTGCCGTGGATCCCCGACTGGGACCCACCAGGCAATTGAAAATGAATGAATTACACAGGATAAATGTAGTACCGAACCACATTACAACAATAATTACTCCGATGAGGAGTTTAATTACAACACACCAGGACAATACCGAATACTAGTGTATTTTATATGAAGATAAAATACACAACACTGAATGAAACGGAGTATCCAAATGAAAATCTGCAGCGGAAAATAAATGACAACAATATGAATAACTGAAAAGAACGGGGTCCCCTACTAGTATCACTGGGACTCCTCGCCGTCAACATGCTATTCTCGTGCTTTTGCCTTGCCATGACCTGAAAAACAAAATCCCCAGCTGGGGTCAGTTACACAGAACAACAATCCTCCAGAGTTGAATAAACACAATCATGTATATGTTGTATAGACCAAAAGTTCAATAAAAAATGAATCGGTTAGATTATAACCCAATCTTGTTGAAAACATACGCAATCAAACATGACGTATGAATCAACTAACAGTACGGCTCAAAGGGTGGCGCCACACTACGCCCGGGATGGAAATGTGTTCGTGCACAAGCCACCAACGGGTATCGATCGAATACACGTGTGGTCTTGTACCTAATCAGTCTCACGAAGCAATCGACTCGTGTGCACAGTCCAATGTGAGGCCAACAACCAACACACGACTTAAATGTGCCCGACATGAAAATTCTACACATACCAACCGGCACGCCAGTATGACCCGGAATGCCACGATATAACAAAAGTGACATCGAAAATGAATAATGACTCACCGAGATGAAATGATAGTGAAATGAATGACAGCTCAATGAAATGATTGGAACCGTCGTTCCTTGTGACTGAGGTGATTAATTGACAATGACAAGTTTTGATACGGTTAATACAATGATGACTGAGTTATGATTATGAATGAACAACAACAAAAGGAATGAATATCCTTTTAACCGAGTAAGAATTAACTTACACAATACCGATGAAGAATGTCCTTCCACGAATAAACGTCCTAAATGAAGTGTCGGTCGCTCACACAACCTTGAATAACACAATTACCAACAATCCGCTCAATAAACGAATCAAACACGATTCTAACAAACTCAAGGCGTCAAAACGACTAAACCAAGTTCATTGGGGCATTATATCGAACACTTTGTGGCCAAACTTCGATTGTTTACAACCAAACCTCAAAAATACCAACATCAAAACCCCAAGAAGTGTTTCAAACCGACAAAAACATCTTCAATACGACCAATGATCCAAAATGAATATCCAAATTCGTGATTTCAACAATGATTAATCGAAAACCCCCAAATCCAACTCAATATTCAAAGTGTTCTTGAATAACCCTTCAATAATCCAATGAATCTCTATACAAACTCATAATCATATGCATATCCCTTCATATAACATGATTATAACGTCCAAAACATCATATCTCAACACAAAATCGAAATCCAAGATGTTGAAGAAATTACCTCTTGAAGATCCAAACACTCCGATCCGATGAAAACGTGTTAAATCAGCTATCCAAGCTTCCCAACGAATCAAGATGATGAAATCCGAACACACAAGTGATTGATGATGACAAAATATCTCCCTCAAGCTCTCTCTCCCGGAACAAAATGAAGAAATGAGAAAAATGAGGAAAAGTCCCGTCCAAAACATATATAAACTGCCGGAAGTTACGGCCATAACTCGGCCTTCTTACGGCCGTAAGATTATAACGTCCAAAACATATACAAAATGCCGGAAGTTACGGCCATAACTCGGCCTTCTTACGGCCGTAACATCCCAGGTCAACGGCCTTACGGCCGTAACTAGCCAACTCGTACGGTCGTAACTCGGCTTCGTCTAATTACCTGTCGATAGCCTTACGGCCGTATCCGCACCTGACTTACGAGCGTAACTCGCCCTCGTTCAAAACACCTGCCGACATCCTTACGGCCGTACCCGCACACCTTACGGGCGTAACTCGGGCAATACGGCCGTATCCGGACAAACTTACGGGCGTAAGCCCCCTTCGTCGAAAATAACCAGGCACCCTGCCTGTAACGTACGGCCGTATCCGGCCAAGCCTTACGGCCGTACCTTCCTCGTCTTACGGCTGTATGCCGCAACCCTTATGGCCGTAAGTCCCTCTCGTCCGACACATCCAGAAAAACACGAACACTTCTTACGGCCGTATCCTGCCCCTCTTATGGCCGTAACGCGCCCTTCGGCCAAAAACACCCGGACACCCTGCTCGACTCGTACGGCCGTAACCGGCCAAGCCTTACGGCTGTACCTGCTCAACTTATGGCCGTATGCCGCAACCTTATGGCCGTAAGTCCCGTTCGTCCATAATGGCCTGAAACCAAAGAACACATGTTACGGCCGTAACCTACCATTCTTACGGCCGTAACTCGTTGCTGGACAAGATGAAAATCCGAAAACTCCGATTCCTCGCTACGATTGATGAATGATCCGACATACCATACGTATGTGAAAGTGAACAAGTCCAAAGATGAAACTTCCAGCACAAGCCTACCAATCACAATGATAATGATAATACTCCCGTGTCGATCCATAAACGGAGATGAAATGACGATCGGTAACTGATACATGGTTACAACACGCCCACAATGAACGCAAATGAATGAATCATGAATGATGAATGATTAATAATGAGTGAAAAAAATTACTGACTGATAATTACTGAATGATAATGAATGGATTACGACTAGGTATTACATACTCCCCCCCTTAAAAAGAGTTTCGTCCCCAAAACTAAGGGCCAAACAACTCGGGATGACTCTCCCGCATACTCTCTTCGGTTTCCCAAGTAGCCTCTTCGACTCCGTGTCTAGACCACTGAATCTTGACAAAAGGAATCGTCTTGTTCCTCAACTGTTTGATTCCCATTTTAAAACTCGTATAGGACGCTCCTCATACGAATGATCGTCCACGATCTCGATTTCGTCGAACTGAAGTATGTGATTCGGGTCGGCAACATACTTCCGCAACTGAGAGACGTGAAACCCAATATGAATTTGGCTCAACGCCGCAGGTAAAGCCAATCGATAAGCTAACTCGCCTACTCGATCCAAAATCTCAAACGGTCCAATGAATCTCGGACTCAACTTCCCCTCATTTTCCGAAACGGAAGATACTTCGACTCGGGGATACCTTGACCAAAACGTGGTCACCCATCTCGAACTCTAGTGGTCGAAGACGATTATCTGCATATGATTTCTGTCGACTCTGAGCAGTCAACAGACGACTCCTGATCAAAGCTACCTTCCCACGGCGGCTATAAGCATTTCGGGCTCGGTGCTGATTGATTCTGATAAGTCATCCCAACACAAAGGAGATCGACAATGACGACCGTACAAGGCCTCGTAAGGTGCTATCTTAATCGCAGCATGCCAACTATTATTGTTCGTGAACTCAATCAACGGTAATTGGGCTTCCCAATCATATTTCTAATCGAGGACGCATGCCCTCAACATGTCCTCCAATGCCTGAATAGTCCTCTCTGATTGTCCGTCGGACTGAGGATGAAAAATGGTACTGAGATTAAGCTGAGTTCCCATAGCACGATGAACTGATTTCCAAAAATGTGACGCGAATCGTCCGTCATGATCGGAAACGATGCTCTTAGGAGTACCATGCTATCTCACTATCTCTTTGATGAACAACTGGGCCAGTCTCTCGGGATCCCACGTATCTTTAATCTCAAGGAAAAGAGCTGAATTAGTTAAGTGGTCCACAATCACCCAGATTGTACTCATGCTACGAAGACTCGTCGGTAAACTCGTGATGACATCCATAAAAATGTCTTCTCACTTATACTCTGGAAAAGGGAGAGATTTCAGCATACCCGCCGGTCGCTGATGTTCAATCGTGACTTGCTGACAGGTTAAACATCTCGAAACAAATTCCGCGACTTCTCGCTTCATATTACTCCACTAGTAATTTTGTTTCAAGTCCTTGTACATCTTGCTAGACCCCGGATGAACGGAATAAGGGGTAGCATGAGCTTCTCTCAAAATCGAGTTTTTCAACTCGTCGTTCGCCGGTACTCGCAACCGATTCTTAAATCGCAAAAGTCCATCCTCGTGGACCACAAATCCAGGGGCTTTCCCCTGAGCCACATCCTCACGGATGCACAACAATGATGGGTCTGAACCCTGATTCTCTCTGATTGCCTCCTCAAGTGATAATGAAATTTCTAACGTACAAAGTTGCCCTTGTACTCGCTGTAACCAGACCTCGATCTCGGTTCTCAGAAATTCCTGTTGAAATTCCTTCTGAACTGTTAAACGAGCAAGCATCTGCTCATGAACGGACTTACGACTCAAGGCGTCGGCGACAACGTTCGCCTTGCCCGGGTGGTAAAGGATCTCGATATCGTAATCTTGGATTAGTTCCAACCACCGTCTTTGTCGCATATTTAACTCCTTCTGAGTAAATATATACTTCAACTCTTGTGATCATTGAAGATCTGACAGGTGACGCCATAAAGGTAATGACGCCAAATTTCCAACGCGAAAAAAAAACACGGTTGCTAGCTCCAGGTCGTGGGTCGGATAATTAACCAGCTAATCCGAGGAAACTTCGGATTTCCTTAATATTTTTCGGAGGTTGCCAATCTCGGATAGCCTCCGTCTTCTGAGGGTCGACACGAACTCTGTCTGATGAAATTACATGCCCGAGAAAAGTCACTCCGGATATCCAGAACTCACATTAAGAAAACTTTCCATAAAGTTGCTCGCGTCTTAACACATCGAGAACCTGATGAAGATGTACCTCGTGTTCCTCTCGATCACGAGAATAAATCAAAATGTCATCGATGAAGACAACAACAATTGATCCAAAAAGTCGATGAAAACCCGATTCATTGATTCCATGAATACCGCAACTGCATTAGGTAATCCAAACGGCCTTACCACGAACTCATAATGACCATAGCGCGTTTGAAACGCCGTCCTCGCGATATCGGACTCTCAATTTCGCAACTGATGATATCCAGATCTTAAGTCGATCTTGGAAAAATACTGAAGTTCCCTGAAGTTGATCTAAGAGATCATCAATACGGGGTAGAGGATACTAATCTTGATCATTACCTTGTTCAACTCCTGATAATTAATACACACACGAGACGAGCCATCCTTCTCCTTGACAGATCACACTGGTGCTCCTCACGGAGATGCACTCGGTCGGAGATAACCTTCCTCGAACTATTCCTCAAGTTGAATCTTCAACTCATGCATTTCGGTCGGGGCCATCCGATACGGTGCCTTCGATAACGGGGACGTACCGGGCTCCAACTCACTCCTGAATTCCACATCTCTCTGTGGAGGCAAACTAGGTAACTCGTCTGGGAATACATCGTCAATCGATGACAATGATACCACGAATGATTGAACATCTCGATTGCCCTAAAACGGTCAATCGATGAAAATGATACAATGAATGATTGAACAACTCGATTGCCTTAGAACGGTCAATTGATGAAAATGATACAATGAATGATTGAACAACTCGATTGCCTTAGAACGGTCAATCGATGAAAATGATACAATGAATGATTGAACACCTCTATTGAGAACTTTCTCTGCTTCCATCACATTAATAATTCTTCTGGAGCAACGGGGATTACCTCCCTGAAATACACACTCGTCTCCAACGACTGAAATGATAGTGACCAAACGCTTACGATCACTGAGGATGGTATCATGATGATCCATCTAATTAGCACCCAATATTACATCGTCCTTAGATAAATTCACCACGATTAGGTCCACCAACCAATCGCGGTCATTAAGCTTACTTCGGTATGATTTCCGAAAATTCTTCCATCGCCAGGTAGACCGATGGTATGAGGTTCACAAGCAATAGGACTATCCCAAAATAAGTCTATTCAAACATGATTCGAAAATGAATGAATGCGGTGTACCAGTATCAAAAGGTACACACTGGTGGAAATAAAATTACGAGTATACCTGAGATCATTCGGGCCACCGGATCGTCGATCCTCTTCATCACATGAATCCGGGACTTGCCGGCCCCCGAACCGGACGCTCCCGTCTGATAAATATGAGTTCCAACTTTATTTGCTTCCATTGTCTTAAACGACGTTGACAGAGCGGTCTGATTCTGAATCGTTGATTGCTTCGGGGCCTGAGATGCCCCCGGAGCCGACTTGGAGTCCTTTCGGCAAAAACGGGCCTTATGCCCAAAATTCTCACAATTATGGCACGTGATAGACGGTTTCAGACACTTAGTGCTGTAATGACCCGGCGCTCCACAGTTGAAGCAGGTGATGGCCGAACCGGCCGCTCGGGACTGAGATCCCGCACGACTATGTGCCGTAGGAGGTCGTTCAGAAACGATAGGACTCACACGAGGCTTCTTGAAGGTTGACTGACCGCCTTCTGATTGATTACGCTTCGTTGATTTCTTGCTGACAAATGAAGGTTGTTGCTCAGCAATTTCCTTAGCAGTAGGCTCATACGGGAGAGTTCTCTCGATTAATCCGGCCAGAGTGGCGCAATGATGATTGAGCAATTGCATATGGGTCATCATGACCTGCATAAAAGTGAGTGGATCAACCCACACATCTTCTGATCGAGCCGAGTCCTGGGTACAATTTCCCGACAGCGAGTGATTATTTCCCGGGTTTCGGCCCGCACCATGGCCTCTCCCCGTGCATCCCCTGACAGCTCTCTCCATACTGAAGTAGGAAGGTCGCATAATGATTATATTCCCCGCATGAATATCACGTTATGATTATGTCATGATATGATGAAAATGAGCATACATGCTCTAACTTAGTGATTACATGAATGATTTACTGAAGTGGCATGATTATCTGATGAAATTCTTGAAATGATTATCTTGAACAATTTAACAAGATTAATAATATGATCATCCAGATCGACAACTGAGTAATGAAATGAGTTGAGTAATTAATGAGTTAACATGATCGTCCTAATCATGATGAATGATGATGTTTGAGGATTGTTAATTGATGAATGATGAATGAATGATTATTGCCAGAAATTATACCATGGCGTTAGAAATCTTACAGTTATTTCGGTCTGATTGGCTCGGCATTTGCACAGGTCACACGTGACGCGAAAGTCCAATGATACTAGTCTGATGATGATGATTTCAAATGAGACATGACTCGGAAGGTAGTATTCAAAACCACGCTCCGATACCAACTCTGTAACACCCCAAACTAGGCGGATATTACAGTGCCGTAGATCCCCGACTGGGACCCACCAGGCAATTGAAAATGAATGAATTACACAGGATAAATGTAGTACCGAACCACATTACAACAATAATTACTCCGATGAGGAGTTTAATTACAACACACCAGGACAATACCGAATACTAGTGTATTTTATACGAAGATAAAATACACAACACTGAATGAAACGGAGTATCCAAATGAAAATCTGCAGCGGAAAATAAATGACAACAATATGAATAACTGAAAAGAACGGGGCCCCCTACTAGTATCATTGGGACTCCTCGCCGTCAACATGTTATTCCCGTGATTTTGCCTTGCCATGACCTGGAAAACAAAATCTCCAGCCGGGGTCAGTTACACAGAACAACAATCCTCCACAGTTGAATAAACACAATCATGTATATGTTGTATAGACCACAAGTTCGATCAAAAATGAATCGGTTAGATTATAACCCAATCTTGTTGAAAACATACGCAATCAAACATGCTGTATGAATCAACTAACAGTACGGCTCAACGGGTGGCGCCACACTACGCCCGGGATGGAAATGTGTCCGTGCACAAGCCACCAACGAGTATCGATCGAATACACGTGTGGTCTTGTACCTAATCAGTCTCACGAAGCAATAGACTCGTGTGCACAGTCCAATGTGAGGCCAACAACCAACACACGACTTAAATGTGCCCGACATGAAAATCCTACACATACCAACCGGCACGCCAGTATGACCCGGAATGCCATGATATAACAAAAGTGACATCGAAAATGAATAATGACTCACCGAGATGAAATGATAGTGAAATGAATGACAGCTCAATGAAATGATTGGAACCGTCGTTCCTTGTGACTGAGGTGATTAATTCACAATGATAAGTTTTGATACGGTTAATACAATGATGAATGAGTTATGATTATGAATGAACAACAACAAAAGGAATAAATATCCTTTTAACCGAGTAAGAATTAACTTACACAATACCGATGAAGAATGTCCTTCCACGAACAAACGTCCTAAATGAAGTGTCGGTCGCTCGAACAACCTTGAATAACACAATTACCTACAATACACTCAATAAATGAATCAAACACGATTATAACGAACTCAAGGCGTCAAAACGACTGAACCAAGTTCATTGGGGCATTATATCGAACACTTTGTGGCCAAACTTCGATTGTTTACAACCAAACCTCAAAAATACCAACATCAAAACCCCAAGAAGTGTTTCAAACTGACAAAACATCTTCAATACGACCAATGATCCAAAATGAATATCCAAATTCATGATTTCAACAATGATTAATCGAAAACCCCCAAATCCAACTCAATATTCAAAGTGTTCTTGAATAACCCTTCAATAATCCAATGAATCTCTATACAAACTCATAATCATATGCATATCCCTTCATATAACATGATTATAACGTCCAAAACATCATATCTCAACACAAAATCGAAATCCAAGATGTTGAAGAAATTACCTCTTGAAGATCCAAACACTCCGATCCGATGAAAACGTGTTAAATCAGCTATCCAAGCTTCCCAACGAATCAAGATGATGAAATCCGAACACACAAGTGATTGATGATGACAAAATATCTCCCTCAAGCTCTCTCTCCCGGAACAAAATGAAGAAATGAGAAAAATGAGGAAAAGTCCCGTCCAAGACATATATAAACTGCCGGAAGTTACGGCCGTAACTCGGCCTTCTTACGGCCGTAACATCCCAGGTCAACGGCCTTACGGCCGTAACCAGCCAACTCGTACGGCCGTAACTCGGCTTCGTCTAATTACCTGCCGACAGCCTTACGGCCATATCCGCACCTGACTTACGGGCGTAACTCACCCTCGTCCAAAACACCTGCCGACATCCTTACGTCCGTACCCGCACACCTTACGGGCGTAACTCGGGCAATACGGCCATATCCGGCCAAACTTACGGGCATAAGCCCCCTTCGTCGAAAATGACCAGCACTCGTCAGAACGCACGGCCAGATCCGCCAAGCCTTACGGCCGTACCTTCCTCGTCTTACGGCCGTATGCCGCAACTCCTACGGCCGTAAGTCCTCTCATCCGACACATCCCGAAAACACGAACACTTCTACGGCCGTATCCTCGCCTCTTACGGACGTAATCGCCTTCTTCGCCAAAAACACCCGGACACCCCCGCTTCCACTCAGACGGCCAGAATCCGGCCAAGCCTTACGGCCGTACCTGCTCAACTTACGGCCGTATGCCGCAACCTTACGGATGTAAGTCCCGTTCGTCCATAATGGCCTGAAACCAAAGAACACCTGTTACGGGCGTAACCTACCATTCTTACGGCCGTAACTCGTTGCTGGACAAGATGAAAATCCGACAACTCCGATTCCTCGCTACGATTGATGAATGATCCGACATACCATATTATGTGAAAGTGAACAAGTCCAAAGATGAAACTTCCAGCACAAGACTACCAATCACAATGATAATGATAATACTCCTGTCTCGATCCATAAACGGAGATGAAATGACGATCGGTAACTGATACATGGTTACAACACGCCCACTATGAACGCAAATGAATGAATCATGAATGATGAATGATTAATAATGAGCGAAAAAAATTACTGACTGATAATTACTGAATGATAATGAATGGTTTACGACCGGGTATTACAAAAGGTACAGTGGTCAAGGCATGGATCAGAGGAAGCTACATGGGAGACCGAGGATAGCATGAGGTCGATGTATTCGGAGTTGTTCACAGCTTAAGTTTCGGGAAGAAACTTTTTGTTAGAGGGAGAGAATGTAGTATACACATTTTTCTGATATTAATAATAATTTACATTTTGTCATTTTTATCGGAAACTAATATGCAATGTTTTGGTTGGTTTGGATAGTTGTGTACATATGGGCAAAGTAGCGCACGCTAATGTTGAAAACTAGCGCACGCTATTATGTTGGACTAGCGCATGCTAGAAGCATTGGTAACGCGCGCTAATTCGGAATTTCAGTCAGGCAGTAGGTTTTTGGGTACTGGGCTCCGGGCAGGATCGAACAGGTAGCGCCTGCTATGCCATACACTAGCACGCGCTACATAGCTTGTTAGCGCATGTTAAATATGTGGTAACGCATGCTATTTCGGCTGATCAATAGAGGCAGAAGGTTTCTGGACTCTGGAAACGAACAGGTAGCGCACGCTAGTAGGCCAATAGCGCAAGATAATGTGACTTGGTAGTGCACGTTAATTCTTTTGTAGTGTACGTTATTAGGACTGGGCAGAACCTTCTGGAGTCGGACAGAAAGGTCAGGTAATGTCGGTAGAATCAATTAGCGCGTGCTAACTCGAGATTATAGCACATGCTAACGGGTCAAAGCCGAAGCTTCTGGACCTGCATTAGCCAATTAGCGCACACTAACCGTAATGTGCTAGCGCGCGCTAATGTGCGTCAGTATATAAGGACCTGAGTAGTCAACTTTCGTAATTTTTCATCTTCCTTCCTCTTCTCCGACCTTCTAGGCGATTCCAAGGATGTGAAGGCAAGGATTTCGACTGGATATCCTTTGATATCAACTCCTTCAACTCCAGGCACGGATTTATCAACTCTTTATCATCTTCCACCATCCGAATCAAGGTGAGACTTCGTAGAACCCTAACTTTTGGGATATTTTGGGGATTTTGTGGTTTCTTGTGATTTCACCCTTCTAATCCGAATTAAACTCGATTGATATTAGATTATGGTTGTATAATCATGATTCCATATTTTCCCTCAAAGATTGGTGGATTAATGCCGAGTTTTTTCCTTCGTTAATTGGATATAGACTATTATGTCTCTGTAGTGTTTGACATACTATTCCTAAGGGTAGAACTTAGGATGGCTCTTGAATTTCCAGTGAATTTGTAGTTAATTGAGTCTTGATTCTTGTTAGGAATTGAATATGGAAAATAGTTTGGACCGAAGCCTTGTTTATTCGTCGTTCCTTCGTGTGTTAGGAATCCAGGCAAGTACCTTATTGCAATGGTTTATGGCATGCATATCTGTGATGATAACGTGATGTTTGTGTGTTGTGAGGATTCCCACTCGGGGAAAGTTCGACGGGACCTCCGAAGACACGTACTTTGGGTACAGGTCAGGGCGATGGTATTCTCACCCAGGTCACGAGAATTACCTTCGAGTGATGTTTTTACTAATGATTGATATTGGATATTCCGGAATATGGTGAAAATGAATTGTTTTGGATTTTGAAAAGGATTTGGAAATGCCTCTGTATTAAAATATTGTAATATTGTACTTGCACTAGCGGTTGTTGCTAACCAGTTGCTGGGGTGGAATGTTTTATGCATTTCAGGTACTCTCAAGGTTCAGGAGCCTATACGTGGTGCACATGAAGCTGACGGGCAGACCAGATGTTGAAGAGCTTGAGACAATAGTTGTTTTAGTAATGTCAGTGTTGGTTTTCATATTTAATGTTGTAATCAGTTTCGTTGTAATATGCCGTATGATGTTTGTGTGTTTGGTTGAATGTGTCAACCATACTTTGTAATGTTTAACTTCATTGTCGTGTTATGGTACTTTTGTATCGTTTTGTCGTCTAGTATGTGTGATGTCAGCCTGGTAGGCCCGTGGTGGGTCCTATGTCATGCAACTACCCGCATTGAGATTGGGGTGTTACACTATATTCTAAAGTAAATGAGCAATTAAAGAACACATATTTAACATGGTTCGATATGACATCCTCTACTTCCACATGGTCTCCACACAGAAGATTTATTATTAAAATCAAAGTCATACACAACAGTTATGATTTTAACTAAACACTCCAAGTTGTATCGTTTATACAAGTTGATACACTTGACTTCTTAGATCTTATCGTTCACCCAGGTTGGCTGTGGGCTATCATAAAATTTGCTTTCTTCTCACATAAGCAGGATGCTTGGTTCGTCTATGCGCTCTTTATTCCACACAGGTTGGAACAAGCTTGCTTCTTTAGTCCACACAAGCTAACTTCTCATGTATAATTAGGGTAGAATATTGCAATACCCGTACTTTTTATGAATTGTTGGCTTTGACGTTCTTTCACTTTTGTCGCTCTTGTAAGCACTTATTGAGACGTTGTTGTTGATTTTAGAGTTTCGTACCTTTCGGGACATGTTCATATTGATTGGACTTTGCAGCGATGTTTCGAGTGAGGCAGATAGCGTACGCTAGGCGTAAGCTAACACACGCTATTTTTGTTGAGTAGCGCGTGCTAGCGTCGCCTGTAGCGCATGCTAATGGTCCGGACTTGGCAGAGGCAGTTGCTGGGTTCTGCCCTCTGGACTAGCAGTTAGCGCACACTAGGCATGAGCTAACGCACGCTATTCGTGTTGAGTAGTGCGCGCTAGCATCGCCTTTAGCGCACGCTAATGGGCTGAGTTTGACAGGGGAAGTGTGGTGATTTCTGTTCTCTGGACTAGCATTTAGCGCACACTAGGCATGAGCTAACGCACCTTATAGGTAATTCGTACCGCGCACTAGTGCTGGATGTAGCGCACGCTAGTGAGTTTGGCAGTGAGTTCGGAATTTCTGCATGGTAGAAGTTAGCCTACGCAACGCTATTGTTAGCGCACGCTATCGCTGCAGGTCAGAGGCTACTGGACTACCGGGTGATCCCATTAGCGCGCGCTATACTTCGGAATTAGCACGCGCTAATTCAACTTAGTATATAAACTGGGCCAGCCGCCTTGTTCGTCATTTTCTTCTCATTTCCCACATTTCCAACGAGAGCACACAATAGAGGCGATCATGAGGCGATTTGGAACAACTTTTCATCCTCCATCACCACCTTTAGTTGGATAACAAGGATTTTACAACATCTAATCCATTCCTTCTCTCCGAATCAAGGTAAATTCCTTAGAATCCTAGTTTGGGGAATTTTTGGGGATTTTTCTTAGATCCATACGATTTATCCATTTTGAAGCTTGATATCCTTGAGATTATGATGTATCTGCCCCGTACCCACGTTTTCCGTACGATTATCTGAATATTTTTGTGTATTACTTCTAGTGGAGAGGGTTTGGATGATTTCCAACCTCTCTGTGAATACTTTGAAGATTTATGAATCGTAAAAGAGGGGTTTCGGGAGACTTCCTTGAGAATTAAGTATTAATGATTGATTATCGTATTTCCCTATGAATCATTTAGGCCAGAAGTGCGTTCTTGGACCTCTCGAGCTTGAATACCATTTTCACTTCGGTTCTAATGTTTCAGAGGCAAGTATATGTTTATGATTGTACGTTCTCGACCTTTAAAGTGAGGTATATGAATTGTGTGATTGTATATATTCACTCTGGGATGGACCGATGGGTCCTCGGTGGGTTCCGTTACCTTTAGTGCAGTTCCACGAATATTTTTGGGTTAACCACTCTGGAGGGTCCAACGGGGCCTCGGAGAGTTCCGTTGCTTCTGGTGCGGTTCCATGGTTAATCACGTATGTATTGACATGAAATTCTATGAGATTTAGTTATTCCATAATACTAATCTTGAGTTGATGAAATGATGATTACATTTACTTTATTGTCGAGAAGTATCATGTTTCATATTCAATATACTTGTACTAGATATTCGACGGCTAATCCCTTTTCGGAGGAAATACCTTTCATGTATTTCAGGATCCAGGAGAGGGGAAAGGCGTGTACCGGGTCGTACAAAGATGATGGGCAAGAGTGATTCTGTGTCTTGTTTCTGTCTGTGTCTTGTACTTTGTTCCTTTCGTTATGGTTGTACTTAGAATGGTTTGAATACTCGAGTAATGTTTCAGATGTTCATGACATTGTGGCCGGTGTTGCCCTGAGTTTTAATTCCCAATGTATTGTATTCTGTCGGATTGATTATTACATTGGTGTCATTCTTATTGCCTTCTATTGGGATTGTGTTTAGACCTCATTGGTAGAAATTTATAGTTCTGCGTAATTAACTAGCCTTGTGGGCCCCACAGAGGGGCTCATGGCGCTGTAATATGCCCTGAATAACTTGGGGGTGTTACAGAATATGGTATCAGAGCTTAGGTTTATGGATACATAGGTTTTTGGTCTTTTTTGGGTCAAATTGAGTTACCGTTCGAATACAGTATCACTATATTGCCATCATCTCGGTGCGACCGGTACTAGTAAGTCCTTTTACTCTTCTTATATTTTTCCTAATCGCTTCACTTTTAATTTGGTATTCTTCGGAATCGGTCACCTCGATGACGGGCGATTTGAATTGTACTCATGTATTTTATGTATCCTTCAGAATGTCTGCTGACAGGGGTCGAGGACGAGGCCGTGGTCGTGGACGCGGACGAGGATGTGGCGCGGCCGCTTCCCTCAGTTCCGTTGTGGGGTCGGCTACCCCTAGTATATCTAACTCAGTGCATCCTAATACCAAAAGTCAACACGACCAGTCGACCGATCAAGGGAATAATGCAGATGTTGGGGTTACGAATGTTCTTCAACAATTGGCAAATCAGATGACTGTACTGGCCCAAGCTGTTCAACTTAATAATCCTAATCCGACAGTAGATGTTTTACTCCAGAATGTGGTCCGTATGCATCCTATGCAGTTCAGTGGTGCTACCGACCCAGCGGGATGGAAAAGTTAGCTATTTGAATTGGAGAAAGTGTTTGAAGCGGTTGACTCCCCGGAATGAGGAAGGTACCGATTTCTGAGTACTTCCTTACTAAGGAAGCCGCGACTTGGTGGAAAGCTATTAAGCCGAAAGATCATGCTACTACATGGGATGAATTTAAGGACCTGCTAGAGGCTGAGTATTGTCCTTGGCGAGTGCAAGAAAGCAGGATCCGAGCCTTTTTCGAAGCTAAGCCGCAAAACATCCTAGTTGTTGGAGCAAAATCGGTATCTGCGCCGTTGTGCGGAAGCGTAAATATAAAGGTGCGGAAATTAAACGACACACGGATTTATAGAGGTTTGGCTATTAACAAAGCATACGTCCTCTCTCGATATATTTTTCAATAGGATGAAGATCAACCTCTGCACCTCACTTCTATCGGTCGAGGGATAACCGTTACAAACTTTTCTTCTATTGGTCCAAGTTAAACTGTACAATCTCTCTTCTATCGTCGGGATATTACCGCTTGTACTTGCCTTTTTGTCGGTCCAAGTTAAACCGTTTACCTTTTCTATCGGACAAGGAATCAACCACTCTAGCTTTCTATGGATACTAGATAAACCTCACTTAGATATCGATTGCGATTCTAATAATTTCGGATCCTTGATCCTAATAACACCGAATCCAATCGTATCTTTTCTTTTTCCTCTCGTGTATGTGTTGAATGTATAAACACTCAAACTATCAATATAATCACAATTACAACAACAAGAATGTGTATAATAATCTCTGATCAATATAACGAATGCTTTGTGTTGTCGTCTCTTCAATACCATAGGAAGTGGTATTTATAGGCATTGGAGCCTCAACTAGCCGTTAGCTTTCGAACACTTCATTACGTACGTTAAATCCTCCCCCTTACGTACGTTAGATATTTTACGTACGTTAGCTCATCAGAGTTACGTACGTTAACATCTTCCAGTTTTAGTCCAGTAGCTTTTGTCTTGATCATTACGTACGTTAGCAACTCCTCATTACGTACGTTATATATAGTCAATATGTTCGTTACATGCTGACTTATGCCATGACATCATCTCCAACGTTCATCTCATTTGAACTCAGAAACATTCGATTACGTACGTTAAGTACGTGTTACGTACGTTAATCTTCCACTATTACGTACGTTAAGCTATCTGTATAGCATACGTTATCTTCCTTCAGACTAGCTTTTTGCGACTTCGATTTCTTCGATGCTTTGCTTCGCCTCTTTGTTGTTTTGTTTTGTTTATCAACTTAATCATCAAAACTCTATTAATAAATGTATGGAATGAAATATTCCAATAATCTCCCCCTTTTTGATGATTACAAAACAACCCTTGAATTGGATAAAACCTGCAAAATAAAAATATATATATTTGTACGTTTTAAAGTTTTCGGCTTTGATCATTTCGTTAGTTTCACCCATCTTTTCTTCTTCTGTCATTTTCGACTTCTTCGTTTCTCATTTTTCAACTCCCATTTCTCCCCCTTTTTGTATGCTTTCTTCTTCCTTTTCGACTTCTTCGATTTTTATTATTTTTCTCGTCATATCTTTCATGACGCTTTTTATCCGATTCAACTCCTTCTCCCCCTTTTTGAGCAAAAAGTGTAAAAAATAAATCAATTGAATAGAGGATATCAATTATTGAATATGCATGATACCAAATGATGAATATATGATAAAATATGTATGAATAGTATATAACTCCCCCTGACAAAAATATCCGTTATAAATTAATTTTTGGGGATCCAACCTATAGTTGGGTTTTCTTTCGAGACATAGGCAATATTAGGAATAAACGTTCCTTTGGGAATCCAAATTTTCTTAGTTTTTATCGTCCGTCGTGGGCTTTTGCAATTGGAAATATGATGCCCAATTTTCAAATATTTGTCACAATGGGGTATTTTCAAGTTCACGGATTCGGTTTTGAAATTTTGTTTGAATCCCAACCCCTATTTATTCAAAGTGTATTTTTGAACCGAGAGCATATTTTCAAATTTCTCGTTTCCGAGAGAGAATTTCATTTTTGAGCTCGGTTTGAATTTTAACAAGATCATCCTTTAAAATATTTTCATTTCAACACATTTTGAATGATCTATTTCAACAAATTTCCCTTTTCAAGAATTTTGGAATTTTCAATTTCCAAAGATTTATATTTAGATTTAAGGGATTTAATCTCACTTAAAGCATTTTGATAATCCATATATAATAACTCGAATGTTTCAAAAAGTTCATCGTAGGAGTTACTTACTTGGCTTTCGACGTCGCTATTGTCGAATGAACTCCGGGCCATGAGAGCGAGATTATTTTGATTGATAAAATCATCATCTTCGTCGTCATCGCTCCATGTTGCAACGAGAACCTCCTTCTTGGGTTTTACTCGGCAATTTTTAGCAAAGTTGCCTGGTTTACCACATAATCGACAACTGTTGTCGAATTTCTTAGATTCGCCCGAGATGTCATTCTTTCTCCGGTTTAATAAGGTTTGAAACTTATTAATATTCTTGGCATAATATGCCGATT
Organism: Orobanche coerulescens; assembly: GCA_033398695.1. Taxonomy (NCBI): domain Eukaryota; kingdom Viridiplantae; phylum Streptophyta; class Magnoliopsida; order Lamiales; family Orobanchaceae; genus Orobanche; species Orobanche coerulescens. The sequence goes on along the minus strand of CM065815.1, from coordinate 113,833,953 downwards.
CTTCGTCGCTTTCATCAACCGGGATTTCTTCTCTTTTCGACATCTTAGCCTTCAAGGCTATTGTTCTTTCCTTCAGCTTTGGTTTAGCATTTCGAGATTTAAGGACTATCTCGTAATTTATTAGTGAACCAACGAGGGCACTAAAATCAAGGTTATTGAGATCTTTCGATTCCATAATCACCGTAACCGTGCCATCCCATTCAACAGGTAATGATCTTAATATTTTCTTGACTTTCTCACTACTTGATAATGGTTTACCGAACGAAGCAAGTCCATTTGTGATGACCGAAAATCGGTCGCATGTTGGTGATGGACTCGTCACCTTTCATCATGAATAGCTCGTAGTCATGGAGAAGCATATTGATCTTCGTCTCCTTGACTTGAGTTGTCCCTTCGTGTGTGATTTCAAGAATTTTCCATATCTCTTTAGCACTTCCACACGATGAGATACGATTGATCTCTTCCGGATTTAAGGCACAAAATAGAAACTGAGTAGCCTTACAATTTAGGTGGTCGTTCTTCCAATCCACATCATCATATTCTTCGAAAGATTTAAGTGTACTGTCGGATTTGAGAGGAATTTTCGGACCAAGACATATTACTTTCCAAAGCTCGATGTCATATGCTCGGATGAATATTGACATCTTTTTCGTCTACGTCATGAACTTTGAGCCATCAAAAAATGGTGGTCGGTTAAGAGCAAGACCTTCGACTGGAGCAATTTGGAACGCCATTTGGATCTTCTCCTCGGATGTTAAGCCGCTTTTCGAAGTGCCGCTCTGATACCAAATGTTGGAGCAAAATTGGTATTTGCGCCGTTGTGTGGAAGCGTAAATATAAAGGTTCTGAAATTAAACGACACACGAATTTATTGAGGTTCGGCTATTAACAAAGCCTACGTCCTCTCTCGATATCTTTTTCAATAGGATGAAGATCAACCTCTTCACCTCTCTTCTATCGGTCGAGGGATAACCATTACAAACTTGTCTTCTATCGGTCAAAGTTAAACCGTACAATCTCTCTTCTATCGGTCAAGATATTACCGCTTGTACTTGTCTTTGTGTCGGTCCAAGTTAAACCGTTTTCCGTTTCTATTGGACAAGGAATCAACCACTCTAGCTTTCTATGGGTATTAGATAAACCTCACTCAGATATCGATTGCGATTCTAACAATGTCGGATCCTTGATCCTAATAACACCGAATCTAATCGTATCTTTTCTTTTTCCTCTCGTGTATGTGTTGAATGTATAAACACTCAAACTATCAATATAAGCACAATTACAACAACAAGAATGTATATAATAATCTCTGATCAATATCTCGAATGCTTTGCGTTGTTGTCTCTTCAATACCATAGGAAGTGGTATATATAGGCATTGGAGCCTCAACTAGCCATTAGCTTTCTGACACTTCATTACGTACGTTAAAGCCCCCACCCCCCCTTACATACGTTAGCTCATCTGAGTTACGTACGTTAACATCTTCCAGTTTCAGTCCAGTAGCTTCTGTCTTGATCATTATGTACGTTAGCAACTCCCCATTACGTACGTTATATATAGTCAATATGTCCATTGCATGCTGACCTATGCCATGATATCATCTCCAACGTTCATCTCGTTTGAACTCAGAAACATTACATTACGTATGTTAAGTAACACGTGTTACGTACGTTAATCTTCCACTTTTACGTACGTTAAGCTATCTGTATAGCGTATGTTATCTTTCTTCAGACCAGCTTTTTGCGACTTCGATTTCTTCGATGCTTTGCTTCGCCTCTTTGTTGTTTTGGTTTGTTTATCAACTTAATCAACAAAACCTTATTAATAAATGTATGGAATAAAATATTCCAACACCAGTCTCACAGGCGATAGTGGAATACAACCAACAGCTAATTCATGTGAAGAATCAGGTGGGGGATGAGCGTGACAAGATCCGCCACTTCGACATGCGAATGAATATGGATTTATGGCATTATATGGCCGGGCTTGCTTGCACCACTTTGAAAGAATACCAAGACAAGGTTTTGTCGTATGACATGTTGTGTTCCCACAATGACACTACAGACGAGACGAAGAAGCAAAAGACAACTGGTAAGTTTTCTAGTTCTATGGGCGGCAACTTTTAGAAACCTCAGTCGGCTAACCGTTCTGTCGGGCAATCGTCATGTTCTTTTAAAGGAAAGAAGAATTTCGTTCTACTTCGGGCACCTCAACTCGCCCGGTGACCTATTTTAATTGTGGTAATCTAGGCCACATCAATCGGGAGTGCAACTTTCCACCTCTGAAGTGTCACATTTGTGGTCAGATGGGACACAGGGCAGTCTATTGCCCCGAACAAGATCAGACTTTGGATACTCGGGTTTCTGCCCCAGCACTTAGAGATCAGAGTATGAACCAGCATCAATCAGTTAGCTAGTCACAGCAGGGTTATGGCAGAGGACAGGGACGGAGTCAGACCACTAGAGAGGGAGATTATAGCGTCGGTCCAGCACACCCATGAGTTTATGAGATGCATCAGGCAGATGAACCCGATGCGGCGGTGGCCTCAGGTACCATTCATATTCTATCTCATCTAGTCTGAGTACTTTTTGATTCTGGTACCACGCATTCTTTCATCTTCTTGGATTGTGTACGCTGTTTGAATATAAATTGTATGACCCCTTGCGATCCTTTCATTGTGAAACTGCCTAGCGGGGATAGAATCGTGGGGAATCGAGAGATTAGAAATTCTCCAAAGAGCATAGCAGGTATTGATTGGTTATCGAATTTGATTGTGGTTGATATCAAGGTTGAAGATTTGATCCTCGGTGAGGACTGGCTTGAGAGTCACCAAGCGATTATGAATTACCGCCCTAAGGTTATCAATATGATAACTAAGGATGGTTCCGAGTACTCGTTCATGGGACGAAAATCGGGTCAACCTGAGTTGCTTATCAGCACTATGAAGACTGTAAAACTCTTAAATAAGGGTTACACGTGCTATTGGTGTTATGCTTTAATGTCGAGAGGGAATGGAGTCGATTTCTCTTCGATTCCAGTTGTTAATGAGTATCCAGACGTTTTTCCATATGATCTTCCTGGATTACCGCCGGATCGAGAGATAGAATTTTCGGTTGATTTAGAGCCCGATGCCGCTCCGATTTCTAAGGCGCCTTATCGTATATCACCTTCAGAAATGCAAGAATTTAAGAATCAGTTGGGAGAACTGTTAGAGAAAGGGTACATTAGACCGAGCGCTTCACCTTGGGGTGCACCTATTCTTTTTGTGAGAAAGAAGGATGTTCACTACGTTTATGCATTGATTACTGTGAGAAAAACAAAGTGACCATCAAGAACAAGTATCCTTTACCTCGTATAGATGATTTATTTGATCAGTTGCAGGGAGCCGCAGTATTCTCAAAAATTAATTTGAGATTAGGATACTACCAGCTCCGAGTGAAAGAGTTCGACGTTCCGAAAACTGCTTTCCAAACGAGGTACAAACATTATGAGTTTGTGGTCATGTCTTTTGGACTAACTAATTCACCGACAGTATTCATGCAGCTGATGAACTAGATATTCATTGAGCACCTTGACAAATGTGTGGTCGTCTTTATTGACGACATCTTGATTTATTCTCGAAATGAGGAGGAGCATGCCCGACACTTGCGTTTGATACTAGACGTTTTGAGAGCCGAGCGCCTTTATACAAAATTATTAAAATGTGAGTTATGGTTGAAGGAAGTTATGTTTCTCGGCCATGTGGTTTCGGTCAAAGGGGTTCGTGTAGACCCACAAAAGATTGAGGTAGTGCTAGATTAGGCACCGCCTAATAATGTCAAGGAAGTTCGTAGCTTTTTGGGTCTTGCTGGGTATTACCGTCGATTTGTCGAGGGGTTCTCGAAACTCGCTCGGCCGCTTACGCAATTACTTCAAAAGACAGAAAAGTTTGCTTGGACTGCTGAGAGACAGCAGAGTTTGGATGAGCTGAAGAGACGTTTGACCTCAACGCCGATTTTAGCTTTACCATAGGATAGTGAAGAATTTGCAATTTATAATGACGCTTCAGGACAAGGGCTTGGATGTGTGCTTATGCATCACGATAAAACGATAGCCTTTGCATCGAGGCAGTTGAAGCCGTATGAGATGAACTATCCTACTCATGATTTGGAATTGGCCACAATTGTTTTCGCACTTAATATTTGCCGTAATTATTTGTATGGCTCTTCGTGTCGGATCTATATCGATCACATGAATTTGAAGTACATCTTCAGTCAGAAAAAGGTGAATATGAGGCAGCGACGTTGATTGGAATTGATCAAGGATTATGATTTGGAAATTCTTTACCATCCGGGGAAGGCCAATGTCGTCGCGGATGCTTTGAGCAGCAAATCGGAATCACTTCAGATGCTCGAGGTTCTTACATCCTAGACGAAAATTCGTCAGGATTTGATCGAGCAAGGTATAGAAGTTTAACTTCAAATATTGCAGGGACAGTTGTGTACCCTCAAAATTACTTCGTCCTTGGTTGACGACATCAAAGGAAAACAACGCCTGTCCAAAATTACTCCGATTAATATAAAATAAACTACTTGTCCAAGTATTATGAAATTTTAACCACAGGTTTTCAACTCACTGTAATTTATCACCATATTTTTGGATTTCTGAATTTCCTTACGGATCATTAGCAGTTTTATGATAAACACACTGTTTTCAGTTTCTGACACATTATTTTTAAACATTCATATAAAATTAAATATAAGACAAAATCATGTGAAATTTTAACCATGAGTCGATGACTTCACCTAATTTATCATAATAGTTCAGTATTTTGGAAAAACATCCCCGATTATCCACCGATTGAAGCAAAACCCTACTGTTCCAGTTTTTCAGACCGAAAACCTAGCTCATCTTCAGAAATTCACCATAAATCAACCGTAACTCCGAATGCTATGAAATTTTAAAAACAAGTTCTTTAACCAGTCTAATTTCTAAATATATTTTGTTAGAATTTTTAGTTAAACTATTCGGCAGAGTTGTCCAGAAAGCATTTCTAATCATCTTATGGTTGATATTCATTCTAATCCATTCTAATCCACTCTATCTACTACCAGAAGATCAATGATCACTTTATATACATGCTTTAGCTCATATTAGAGGAGAAAAATGGAGCAAAACCTATAAGATATGGAGTAAAGAATAGATAACAACTAAACTACTGTGCTTGTTTTCAATCGTCTAGCCTATTTTCTTCCATATCTTAGAATTCGATTATGCTATTACTAAGATAATTACTAAAATAACAAGGTAGAAAGCTTACTTGAAGGTTGTTGTCTAGAACTCTCCTCCTCTCCCTCCTAGAAGCTCAAGGTTGGAACTTGAATATATGTATATACGTGTTTTTTTTTTTTAGTAAAGTTGTGTGTGGACTTCTAAGCTTATGTCATCCTTTTATATTAATAGTAGTTTGCTAGGTGTTAAGAGCCAATGTTCTCTAGTAGCATCAGAAAATATCTCTCATCCAAGCCCTAGAAGTGTCCATTAAATGTAAGGTGGAGATTAAGCCATTTTCCTAATTTCTTAGCCTTTGATCAAGATAGGTGTATGGCTAGGATTAAGAGTGAAGGTTCTAGAGAAGTCTTGAAATCTCTACAAATTTCTATAATTTCTTATTTTCTATAAGTTTTCAAACATTTCTTTATTTAATCACTTCCTAATTATTGACCAAATAATTTTAGCCACATATTATTTTATTTGTTTAATTAACTTGGCTACAAATAAGTAATCTAGAATTCCATACTTCTTTCCACCATTTTCAATCAATTTCTACTCATTTCTTTTATTTTTAGGTTTTCTAAATAAATTAATTTCAAGTATATTAAGGCCCAATTAATTCATATTTAACAGCTGAAAATATTTTAAATTACTAAACAACTTAACTACACTTAAAACAAGTAGCAAAAATTATAACAAGTTGAAATAAAATTTATCCTAATCTTATCCACATAAGTGCTCTAAATATACTAGGTTTTTAAGTGAATTAATTATGAGGGTATTTTAGTAATTATATGCATAATGAAATTTTAGAGGAAAAAGAATGACCACAGGTAAAGTTTCGGGGTGTTACAAGCTGTCTCGGCCGAACTGGATGCAACAGCCGCCACCGCTCGGATCGGCAATGGCCTGGGCAATCGGTCAGCAATCAGCAATGGCCTGGCAATGGCGTGGGTCGGGCAATCAGCAATGGCCTGGGCAATGGGCAGCAGGTCGGGCAGTGGCCAGTGGGTCAAGTTGTCTGGATTCGGGTCGTTCGATTCATTTTCCGCAAGATGCTTGAAGCAGTGGGAGCAAACGAGCCGAAGATTTTCTCGTTATTCAAAACGAGGAATAAAAGCCATGATAATTGGATTTAATTATCCATTTTTTTTTGTTGATTTTTATTGTTTTGATGTATGGCATGTATGGATGTATGCGTGATATGTTTCCTTGCATGTTAAGACGAGAAAATTAAAAACCTTATTTTTCAAAATAACTAAGTGATTTTAAATTGATTTTTCAAAATCAAATTGGCCTCCATAATTGGTTTAAATTGTGAAATAATTAGCATGCGCGTTGACATTAGAGTCTTCCTCCACATCAGATGTGCTAATTATTGGCTCACTAGTTTTAAACTTCAAATTTGATAACAAAAAGGTGAATATTATTTTTTATGATAGGACCTCTCCATATGTAGGACTATTATCATTAAATGATATTCTAAGGTTTGCTAAATTATGATATTCACTTAGGTGTATTGATTAATAAGCTCCCCATCGGAGCCTATGTTAATTAAATACATGGCCAAGAGGAACCAACTATTAATTTTACTTGTCAAAACGCATCTTGGATAGATAGTAAAATTAAAGACGTTAAAATCTACTTGAAAATGTATGTGTAAACGTCCACACTATCGTGGCTTGCATGTGCGGTTTTTCAAAGTGTTGGTTGATTGCATATATATTGTGTTTTAAGATTTTTCAATATATTTTGCATCGAATTATGTGATGAATGGTGTCTTTAATTTTATTCTCAGATCTCTTTCAATCCACTAGCTGTTATTCTCAAAGAAAACAAACTTGATGGCACTAACTTTGCCGACTCGAAAAGAAATCTTGATATTGTCTTGACTGCCGAGGGGCATAAATTTGTTTAACTGAGGAGAGCCCTTTGGAACCAAAAACGGATGCCACTCCTGAAGAGTTGGCTGAATTCCGGAAATGGAAAAAGTTTGATGAGATGGATCGCTGTTATATTTTGGCTTCACTGAAAAATATATTGCAACATCAGCATCAGACAATAGGCTCGGCCGCGGAAATGATGAAAAATCTCACTGAGATGTTCGGTCATCGGAACCGGGCGGCTAGGCAAAATGCAATGAGTGTTTTGATGACAACCCAAATGTCTTAAGGGACCCAAGTTAGGGATCACGTTCTTAAAATGATGTCTCATTTGAACGAACTGAGCATAATGGGGGCCACTATTGATGCGGAGTCGCAGGTTGATATTATCTTGGGCAGTTTACCAAGAAGCTTTGAGCAGTTCCGCCTCAACTACAATATGAGTCGTAGGACTTACACATTGGCGGAACTTCTGACAGAGCTTCAGTCTGCCGAAGGTCTCTTCAAACAAGGTTTTCATCAAATTCTTGCGGCAACTAGTGCTGCTTCTTCAAAACCCAAATGGGGAAAGAAGAAAAAGCAGGTTGGGCAGAAGCAAGTGGCAACCTTCAAAGCTAAGGGCAAGGCTCCTCAGTCAAAGGCTTCTCAGTGAGAGGCAAACAAATAGCTGAAGGGCAAGTGCTTCAATTTTGCAGTCTGAGAGGGCATTTCAAGAGTGACTGCCCTAAGAAAGGTACGTCTCATGCACTAGTAGTCAAAACATGTTTGGCTGCCTGTTCTATCACTTTGTGGATAGTGGATTCGGGCTCCACTGATCATGTTTGTTATGACTAGCAGGGGTTGCAAGTAACCAAGGTACTTAGTGCGGATGAGATTACAATAAGTTGGGGAGACTATTCCAGGCTGAAGGCTATTGCAGTGGGAGTCGTGCAGTTAAAAGTTAATGATAGGACTCTAGTCCTAAATAATGTGTTATTAGTACCCGATTTTAGAATGAATTTAATTTCAGTTTCTAAATTGCGTCGTGATGGATATTTAGTTTCTTTTGAAGATAATGCAATTATTAAAACAAATGGTGAATATATTTGCGGGAGTACTTATAATGAAGAACTTTATATCATTAATGATGCACCAACTGTAATATCCGCAATTTCGATTTCAGGTAATTTTTTTTTTTTTGCGGGAGTCCATTTTGACGGCTCGCTCATGACCGTTTCGTCATTATGAGAGTATCTGATTCTGTACTTTTTGACCTCTGAGTTCGTTTCGGTGTCATTTTGCTGAGTTCCATGCTTTTTGGCGACTTTTCCGCATTTGAGTTTGATTCTTGCGAATCTCGTTTGAAACTGTCGTTTCAGGTTTCTCGTAAGTTCATTTAACATTGTTATACGTGTTGTGAACTTCTGTTTAGATGTTCGTTGTCGTATCATGATTTTTAGGATAATTGGGACCGTTTTTTAATTTCCCAAAGTTGTGGGTGTCCGTCGTCATACACATTTCTGAGATGTTCTGTTGCTATCCTTCTGAGTCGTTAGCGCATGCTATGCTTATTGGTTAGCGCGCGCCATGGTAATGTACTACCTGAGACCTCTATTCTGGTTTCGTTGAATTTTCTTCGATAGAACGGACTGTTGTTGTCCACATCTTTAGAATCACATGCTTGTATTGTGATACGTTGAGTTTCGTAGCCTGTTCGTTATTGTTTTGGATCATAGCCGGTGCGTTCGCGTGATCGAGATGTCATCGAGTATCGATCCGGATGGTCGGATGTGGGCTGGAGCGAGTTACGACCGTAAGGCCTGGCCGATTACGGCCGTAAGGCTTCCGGACACCTGGGCCTGGGGTACTCGATTACGGCCGTAAGGCCTATCTGGTTACGGCCGTAAGGCTTGTTACGGCCGCTAGGCGCTGGCCGGTTACGGCCATAAGGATTCGGCAGATTTCGACCAGTGGTCTGGGATGCTCGGTTACGGCCGTAAGGCTATGCCGATTATGGCCATAAGGTGTGATGGTTACGTACGCAAGTGTTCGGCTATTGCGTACGCTCACGCGCGTTGACCGAGTTACGGCCGTAAGGCACTGCCGGTTATGGCCGTACCCCTGTCGGCATATATAGTCCTGGGCTTCGGCCATATTTTATTTTTCACCCTCTTCTTCGTTTTTGTGGCGGCTGGCGACGGGAGACTCAGGAACTCGAGTTCTTGGCTGGTTCTAATCGATTCCAAGGCGTTTTGGAAGATTCTTGTTGATTATATTAACATCTAATCCATGTTTTTCGTCAAATCAAGGTATTTGCTTACTTAGAACCTTGATTGTATGATTTTTTGGGGATATCTTCGTGATTCATCGATTTTATCCGAGATTAATGAATTGGTTATGGTATTCTTCTTGTCTTGGCCTTGATCTTCAGATTTTGTAACTCGTTTATCGATTTTTACCAATCCGGAACATTGATTTCCGATTTCCTTGAAGAACCCTCGAATCATTGTTGTTTTTCGGGTTGTTTCGGATGCCGTTTAGCGTTATTGATTCGTAGTGATTTGTTTTCATAGTTTCCGTGGAGTTGTCGGGTTTTTGGTCGATCTTGGAAGTTCGAGGGCTACCCGGCCATGTCCATTCGTCGTTTCATTGCTTGCGGTATCGAGGCAAGTATCTCGCCCCTACGTTTCATGTTTCGTAGGCACAATTGTTTGTAAATGATTTTATGTAAAATCCAGATGTTTAATGAATGTTAAAAAGAATCGATATGTTCTCGATAAATATTGTCTTTCAACGATAACTCGGATGCTTCGTGAATAAGTGTGATTTTGGACTATGTGTGTTAACTTCGTTTGTTGAAAGACTTATGATCACATTTAGTTAATGTAATAAACTGTAATCATTTACCGAGGATTACGTGTTGTTATGTGTGCTTGTTCGGTGAATATGTGACAGGTGATATTGGTTATTACTCCTTTGAGAGGAGGTTGTGATGCTTAATGTTGCTTGGCTTGATAGGTGATTATTGTTGTGTGCTTGTTGTATATGATGTGCCTCCAGGTAGGATCGTTGAATCTCCGGGATCCATACTTGCTATTATGGGTTGGGCGTGACCGTAGGGTTATCCATCGGGTATGTCTTTCGGGGACTCCGAGGTTCGTGGCTTGTTAGCACGATGCCGGGGATAACTTGTGTGGTTATCCATCGGGTATGTCTTGCGGGGACTCCGAGGTTCGTGGCTTGTTAGCGCGATGCCGGGATAACTTATGGTTGTGATTTGGTTATGAACGTATCTGTGCTTGTGGTCACATGACTATTGTTAGGGTGACATGTGATTCGGTATGGTTTCCCTGTGGGTTATTCACCCGGGTATGTTCTACGGGGGCATCTGAGGTCCGTGCCTTGCTAGCACGGGACGCGAATAATCTGGGGAAACATGTTGTTATGATATGATCGGGTCCTGGACCCCGTGCTTGTGATTGGAATGGTATGATTGGGTCGTAGACCCCGTGTGTTTTTATCATAATTGTGTTTTGGGAAAATGACTTTTGGGTTGTGTCCCTAAATGTTTTCGGAAGGCTTGAGAATTCTTAAATCCCAAATGTTTTCAGAACTCCCGGGATCGTAAAATGTTTTTACAAGGTGTATATCGGGTTTACCTCTATCTTTCGATTTAACCGTTTTGATCCGTGATTTACCTAGGGAAATATTGTTTATGATTTCTAAGTCCTTGGAGTATGATATGTATGGCTTGTTTTCATATTTTATACTTGCACTAGCAAAACAGTGGAGTTTTGCTAACCCCCGAGTATTCGAGGGGTGGATGTCTGTATTGCATTCAGGTTTTGGGGAGCATAGCACAAGGTCGGCATGAAGGATGATGAAAGATGAACGATACTAATCACACGAGGACCCATTTGATGTCGTATTGGTTTAGTTGTATTTTCACTGAACTATTTTTCCCCATTGTATGGGAGTATTTTGTATTTGACCACTGCGTGGGCATGTATTGAGATTGAGTTGTATTTTTGTATCGAAAGACCAAATCGGTCTATTGAGTTATTTTAGCCTTAAAGGCATTGTTGAGATGTTCAATGTTGTTACCAGCCTGGTAGATCCTTGAGGAAAGGTTCTACGGCATGTAATATCCCTAAGCGGATTCGGGGTGTTACGTAAATGGTATCAGAGCTTAAGTTTTGGAAACCTAGGCTGTCTGGTTTAGTGGTGTCTGTTGAGTTTTGTCTCGTTAGATTTTGTCTGATTGAATCGTGTTGCGACGTGTCGTCTGAGTTGGTTGGTCGTGATTAGTATCATGGGGCAATCATCACCTTCGTGCGATCTGTGGATGTAAGTCTCCCTTTTTTGTGTTGTGCCTCGTGTGGAACGAGTTACTAGTATGATTATGTGTTAAGTGATGGGATCTTTATGCAGATTCTTGGTTTCGTGATGCGTTTATGTGACTCTCATATTTCGTTTATATGAGGAGTGCTATCGTTATTTATGTCCTTTTGAATATGATATTCAACTGTTTGTTTCTGGTAAAAAACAGGTGTTGTCTTGGTTTTGAACGAGTTGACGCGTGTATTATGATGTATGTAAGTGTATGTCGATACGTGTGAGTTTTTGGGCATTCTGGCCTATTGGATTTTTGAAAACCTTGAGCATCTTAGAAAATAAAATTCAAGACGTACTTTTAAATGGATTGTATTTTCGAGGCGCCTACTAGTGCAACTATCTATTTCAAAATTCTTCTACTTTGAGGACTAAAATATTTTTGATATTACAGTAATTTTGGAAATGCATTTGCTTAGACCCAAGGGTCGAATATTTATGAAAGTTTTTCACTAAAAGGAGAGTGTCCTCGTTTTATCAAACGCAAGATGGTTTTCAAAGTCTCGACAACGATGTTTGTTCAACTTTTTGTAAAGTGATACTCAAGATCAACTGGTGTTTCCAAAAATTTTCAAAAGGCGATTTTCGTTTTTAAAAACCTATCACTTCCTACTTGTGGTCGGAGAAGGTGTGTATGATGTTTGCACTTTCGTTAGGGTGTTAACCCCCGAGTTGTGATTGAATTGGTGGTGTCAGCGCTGAGTCGTCCGCCACGAAATTGTTGTATTAGCCCCCGGTGAGAGGTGTGACGTTGATCTTTAACGTTGTCATTTCGTGGTGATTTTGCGTGCTATCGCACCTATGCGAGCTGTTAGAGCTTAGGTTTGTATGATTGTGTACCTCTGTGATTGTTTCATAATGTTTTGTGATTGTGTGCTGGTTATCATTTGGGCCGTTGAAATCGCCGAATGTATGCCGTTGTTGCTATGATTCTGTGTATGTGGGCTATCTCACGTTGATATGTTGTGTGGAATTGGCATCTCTGGTATGTTGTTTTGCGATGTTATATTCCATTGTACCTAGCAGTTGTATTTTCGGTATGTCGAGGCGCTTTGACTGTAATGTGCTGGGGCAAGTACGTGTAAATTTTCCTTCCACGCCAGTAGCAGATTACAAGTGTGGACTCGAGGGACACAGAATCTAGTTTTGAGAATTGGTTACCGAGACTTCCGGAGTCCGCGCTTCAGCAAAAATATTAGGATCAACTCCGAGAGTCCCATGGAAGATGTTTCTGTCTGTTGCTTTTTGTGTTGTTACCTTGCTCCCGTTGTTGTGAGTTGCGGGGACGACATTTCTTTTATAAGAGGTCAAATGTAATGCCCGTATTATTTTTGACTTCTGCATTTTCTCTCTCTCAATTCTATCGACTTTCTCGTGTTCGTTGATACTTTTTGAACTTGTTTGGTATCTCGGTTGTCATCGTTCGAACGGGTTATGACCTTGTTTCGGATCAATCTGTTTATCGTTGTGACTTTTTCCGAGTTCTGTTCGATTCTTGTGAACCTTGTTCGAAAGTAACATCTTTTAGTTTCTACCAACTCTTTTAATGTCTTGAGTTGAAGTGTGAACTTCGGAGTCATTGTTCGACTGTTGTCATTCGATCATTGTTTTGCGATCGTTGTTACTCGATCATTATTTTTCGATCGTTGTTGTTCGATCATTATTGTTCGATTATTGTCGTTCGATCATGGTTGTTCGATCGTGGTTGTCTGACTGTTGCTGCTTGATCTCGTACCGCAAAGAATTGTCGTTCACCGTTAGTCAATTGTTTCGAGTGTGGCCAGATGGGTCACCGAGCTGTGCATTGCGAGACGGTAACTGAGAGATTTGGGGATAGAGGTTGCGTCTCTGCTCCGAAAGGACACCGAGATGCCTAGTGTGGTTTTGAGGATTTCGGCGTAGCCCGAATTGTTTGTGATTTCCCTTGTGAATTGTTTGTGTTTAATTTCTGTTTTCTCGACTGTGCGTGTTTCCTTGTAATAGGTACCTTATGTTTTGTGATTGTTCATATAATCGACTTGATTGTATTATCTGTTTGTTGACGCTTGTCACTTATTGGTTTTATTATATCTCTACCGGTGTTGTTGTTTTGGTCGTCGTGGAGCGTGTTTTCACGCCGTATATTCCTCCGCGTTGCTTGTAACGTTTGGCCGTTGGGAATAAGTTACGCATTTCTTGTGTATCTCGTTGAATTTTCCTGGCGGGATATTGCTTCTCCCTACTTGTTTTAAATTTCGGGACGAAACTTCTTTTAAGGAGAGTAGTATGTAATATCCGTAATTTCGATCTCTGGTATTTTTTTTCTTTTTCGGCGGGTGTCCATTTTGACGACTCGCTCATGACCGTTTCGTCATTCTGAGAGTATCTGATTCTGCACTTTTTGACGTCCGAGTTCGTTTCGGTGTCGTTTTGCTGAGTTTCCTACTTTTTGGCGACTTTTCCGTATTTGAGTTCGATTCTTGTGAATCTCGTTCGAAACTATCGTTTCGGGTTTCTCGTAAGTTCATTTAACGTTGTTATACGTGTTGTGAACTTCGGTTTGGATGTTCGTTTTCGTATCATGATTTTTGGATATTTGGGACTGTTTTGTAATTTCCCAAAGTTGTGGGTGTCCGTCGTCATACCCATTTTTGAGATGTTCTGTTGCTGTCCTTCTGAGTCGTTAGCGCACGCTACGCTTATTGGTTAGCGCGCACTATGGTAATGTACTACCCGAGACCTTCATTTCGGTTTCGTTGAATTTTCTTCGGTAGAATGGACTGTTGTTGTCCGCATCTTTGGAATCGCATGCTTGTATTGTGATACGTTGAGTTTCATAGCCTGTTCGTTATTATTTTGGATCATATCCGGTGCATTCGCGTGGTCGAGACGTCCTCGAGTATCGAGCCGGATGGTCGGGTGTGGGCTGGAGTGAGTTATGGCCGTAAGGCCTGGCCGATTACGGCCGTAAGGCTTCCAGACACCTAGGCCTGGGGTACTCGATTATGCCCGAAAGGCCTATCCGGCCATAAGGCTTGTTACGGCCGCTAGGCGCTGGCCGGTTACGGCCGTAAGGATTCGGTAGATTTCGACTAGTGGTCTGGGATGCTCGGTTACGGCCGTAAGGCTGTGCCGATTACGGTCGTAAGGTGTGATGGTTGCGTACGCAAGTGTTCGGCCATTGCGTACGCTAACGCGCGTTGACCGAGTTACGTCCTTAAGGCACTGCGGGTTACGACCATAACCTTGTCGGCATATATAGGCTTGGGCTTCGGCCAAACCTTATTTTTCACCCTCTTCTTCATTTTTGTGGCGGCTGGCGACGGGAGACTCGGGAACTCGAGTTCTTTGCTGGTTCTAATCGATTCCAAGGCATTTTGGAAGATTCTTGTTGATTATATCAACATCTAATCCGTGTTTTTCGTCGAATCAAGGTATTTCCTTACTTAGAACCTTGATTGTATGATTTTTTGGGGGTTTCTTCGTGATTCATCGATTTTATCAGAGATTAATGAATTGGTTATGGTATTCTTGTTGTCTTGGCCTTGATCTTCGGATTTTGTAACTCGTTTATTAATTTTTACCAACCCGGAACATTTATTTCTGATTTCCTTGAAGAACCCTCAAATCCTTGTTGTTTTTCGGGTTGATTCGGACTCCGTTTAGCGTTATTGATTCGTAGTGATTTGTTTTCGTAGTTTCCGTGGAGTTGTCGGGTCTTTGGTCGATCTTGGAAGTTTGAGGGCTACCTGGCCGTGTCCGTTCGTCATTTCATTGCTCGCGGTATCGAGGCAAGTATCTTGCCCTTACGTTTCATGTTTCGTAGGCACAATTGTTGGTAAATGATTTTATGTAAAATCCGGATGTTTAATGAATGTTAAAAAGTATTGGTATGTTCTCGATAAATGTTGTCTTTCAACGATAACTCGGATGCTTCGTGAATAACTGTGATTTTGGACTATGTGTGTTAACTTCGTTTGTTGAAAGACTTATGATCACATTTAGTGAATGTAATAAACCGTAATCATTTACCGAGGATTACGTGTTGTTATGTGTGCTTGTTCGGTGAATATGTGATGGGTGATATTGGTTGTTACTCCTTTGAAAGGAGGTTGTGATGCTTAGTGTTGCTTGGCTTGATAGTTGATTATTGTTGTGTGCTTGTTGTATGTGATGTGCCTCCGGGTAGGATCATTGAATCTCCGGGATCTATACTTGCTAGTATAGGTTGGGCGTGACTGTAGGGTTATCCATCGGGTATGTCTTGCGGGGACTCTGAGATTCGTGGCTTGTTAGCACGATGCCGGGGATAACTTGTGTGGTTATCTATCGGGTATGTCTTGCAGGGACTCCGAGGTTCGTGGCTTGTTAGCGCGATGCTGGGATAACTTATGGTTGTGATTTGGTTATGAACGTATCTGTGCTTGTGGTCACGTGACTGTTGTTACGGTGACATTTGATTCAGTATGGTTTCCCTGTGGGTTATTCACTCGGGTATGTTCTACGGGGGCATCTGAGGTCCGTGGCTTGCTAGCACGGGATGCGAATAATCTGTGGAAACATGTTGTTATAATATGATCGGGTCATGGACCCCGTGCTTGTGATCGGAATGGTATGATTGGGTCGTGGACCCCGTGTGTTGTTATCATAATTGTATTTTGGGAAAATGACTTTTGGGTTGTGTCCCTAAATGTTTTCGAAAGGCTTGAGAATTTTTAAATCCCAAATGTTTTCAGAACTCCCGAGATCGTAAAATGTTTTTACAAGGTGTATATCGGGTTTACCCCTATCTTTCGATTTAACCGTTTTGATCAGTGATTTACCTCGGGAAGTATGTTTATGATTTCTAAGTCCTTGGAGTATGATATGTATGGCTGTTTTCGTATTTTCTACTTGCACTAGCAAAATAGTGGAGTTTTGCTAACCCCCGAGTATTCGGGGGGTGGATGTCTGTATTGCATTCAGGTTTTGGGGAGCATAGCACAAGTTCGGCATGAAGGATGATGAAATATGAACGATACTAATCACACGAGGACCCGTTTGATGTCATATTGGTTTAGTTGTATTTTATTTACGCTGCAGTATTTTTCCCCGTTGTACGGGAGTATTTTGTATTTGACCTCTGTGTGGGCATGTATTGAGATTGAGTTGTATTTTTGTATCGAAAGACCAAATCGGCCTACTGAGTCATTTTAGCCTTAAAGGCGTTGTTGAGATGTTCAATGTTGTTACCAGCCTGGTAGATCCTCGAGGAAATGTTCTACGGTGTGTAATATCCCTAAGCGGATTGGGGGTGTTACACCAACTCCCTTGCATAATTATAAATCGCTTAATTCTTTGACTAATCCTAATAAAAGAAATAACTTCGAGCATAAATCCAACATATTTTTGGCATTTACGATTGGGTCATATTAACTTTAGAAGGATTAAAAGATTGGTGAGCGATGGCCCATTGGATTCACTCCAAATTGAGTCATTTCCAACCTGCGAATCCTGTCTAGAAGGTAAAGACTAAAAGGGCTTTCCAAAGCAAAGGAAATCGTGCACAAAATATATTGGAATTAGTACACACCGATGTATGTGGTATAATGAACATCTAGGCTAAGGGTGGTTTCGAATAGTTCATCACATTTATAGATGATTATTCGAGATATGGATACATCTATTTGATGCGACATAAGTCTGAATCTTTTGATAAGTTCAAAGAATTCAAGGCTGAAACGGAGAAGCATCATGGACAGAGTATCAAGTCACTATGATCTGATCATGGTGGTGAATACCTTAGTGGAGAGTTTTTGGATTTTTTGGCACATGAGGGGATTACTTCCCATCTCACAGCGTCTGGTACACCGCAACAAAATAGTGTTGCTGAACAAAGAAATCGTACTTTATTAGAGATTGTTAGGTTAATGATGAGTTATTCTGATTTGCCTATTTTGTTTTGGGGATACGCCTTGGAAACAGCGGCGTACATTCTAAACTTGGTGCCTTCGAAATCAGTTCCAAAAACACCCATAGAACTATGGAATGGGCGCAAGCACAGTCTAGGACATGTTCGGATTTGGGGTTCACCAGCACACGTGCTGAATAAGAAAGCTGATAAGTTGGCTTCTCGTACAGAAGTACGAGTGTTTGTGGGATATCCGAAGGGAACGAAGGGTGGCTTATTCTACAGTCCTAAAGACCATAAGGTCATTGTTAGCACCAATGCACGGTTCTTAGAGGAGGACTATGTAATAAGCCACAAGCCTAGGAGTGAGGTCATTCTATAAAAACTTAGGGGCGAGATTTCGACAATACTAAATGTACAAACACTGAGTGTACCACGTATCGACACTATTGTGGATACGCAAACTAAGGACACAGCTCATCGTAGTGGAAGGGTTGTTCGTCAACCTGAATGTTTCATCGGAATGGGAGCGTCTTCGGAACACTCCCCAGACCAGGATGAAATGGATCCATGTACGTATAAGCAGGCAGTTCAAGACAAGGATGTTGAATCCTGGCAAACAGCAATGGAATCCGAAATGGGCTCTATGGATTCTAACCAAGTGTGGGAGCTAGTAGAGCTACCTAATGGGGTAAAACCCATTGGAAGTAAGTGGGTCTACAAGCGTAAGAGAGGATCTAAAGGGAAGGTTGAAACCTTCAAAGCAAGGCTTGTTGCAAAAGGTTACACTCAGAAGGAGGGAATCGACTACGATGAGACCTTTTCGCCAGTAGCCATGCTTAAATCTATCCGGATTCTCTTAGCTATGGCTGTGCATTTGGATATGGAGATCTGGCAGATGGATGTCAAGACTGCGTTCTTGAACGGGAGTCTTGATGAGGAAATCTACATGCGCCAACCTGAGGGATTCATTGCTGAAAAAGAGGAGCACTTAGTGTGCAAACTTAAGAGAGCCATTTATGGTCTCAACCAAGCATCAAGGTCTTGGAACATGCGATTTGATGAAGTCATTCAATCGTATGGTTTTGAATAGTGTCCTAGTGAGGTTTGTGTATACAAAAAGTGCGATGGAAACGTGTTAGTATTTCTTGTACTGTACGTAGAAGATATACTTCTAATTGGAAACAATGTGAAGGTATTATCTGACGTAAGGGTATGGCTGTGTGAACAGTTCGATATGAAGGATTTGGGAGAATCCGGGCACATCCTTGGTATTAAGATCTTTCGAGATAGAAAGAAAAGGATGTTTTGCTTATCTTAGGGATCCTATATCGATACGGTACTAAAGCGGTTCAGCATGGAGAATTCCAAGAAAGGTTTCTTACATTACAGACATGGAATTCAACTATCTAAGGCTATGTGTACTCGGACACAAAAGGAGATAGATGACATGAAGCCGATCCCTTATGCTTCGGCAGTGGGAAGCCTCATGTATGCTATGCTTTGCACTAGGCCTGATATCTGTCATGATGTAGGCATGGTGGAGAGATATCAGTTAAACCCAGGACCGGGACATTGGATTGCTATCAAGCATATACTCAAGTACCTGAGAAGGACTAGGAAGCATATGCTTGTATATCAATCGGATACACTTTGTCCTTTGGGTTACACTGACTCAGATTTTAGTGCGGACAAAGAAAAGTCGAAATCAACTTCCGGATATGTTTTCACTTTGGGAGGTGGAGCCATCAGTTGGAGGAGTGTGAAGCAGAAATTCATAGCGGACTCTACCATGGAAGCCGAGTATGTAGCAGCCTCAGAAGCAGCTAAAGAGGCGGTATGGCTCAAGTACTTCCTAAAGGATTTGGGTGTGATTCCTAATTTGCCTAGGAGTATTACACTTTATTGTGATAATACCAGTGCGGTTGCAAATTCGAAGGAACCACGGGCCCACAAAGCAAGCAAACATATCAAGCGCAAATATCATATCATTCGAGATTTTGTGAAGAAAAGGAAGATTATTGTCTCCAAGATAGCATCTGAACACAACCTAGCTGATCCTTTCACGAAGGGATTGCCCTCAAAGTTATTTAAAGGGCTATGTAAGGAATGGGGTTGAGATGTATGACAATGTAGGGGACACAGTGCATGATGCTCTAACCGTTGAGCATGATATGGGGCTGAATAATTTAGAAATTGAAGAATATGTTGCATTGTTGGATAATTCTGAACCATTTGGTGAAGTTGACGATCTTAATAATATGCCTTTGGAATTAAATTTTGAGGAGCCCATTGAAATCACCCCGCCCCAACTTGAATTGAAAGAACTTCCGGCACATCTTAAATATGGTTTCTTAGGCAAAAGTGACACTTACCCTGTAATTGTCTCTTCCGAATTAACCCCTTTGCAAGAAAACAAATTAGTAGAAGTCTTGACTAAATTAAAGGAAGCGATTGGGTGGAGTATTTCTCATATCAAGGGGATAAGTCCTGTAAGGTGCATGCATAAAATGGGGTTGATATGTATGACGATGTAGGGGACACAGTGCATGATGCTCTAACCGTTGAGCATGATATGGGGCTTAATAATTTAGAAATTGAAGAATATGTTGCATTGTTTGATAATTCTGAACCATTTGATGAAGTTGACGATCTTATTAATATGCCTTTGGAATTAAATTTTGAGGAGCCCGTTGAAATCACCCCGCCCCAACTTGAATTGAAAGAACTTTCGGCACATCTTAAATATGTTTTCTTAGGAAAAAGTGACACTTACCCTGTAATTGTCTCTTCCGAATTAACCCCTTTGCAAGAAAACAAATTAGTATAAGTCTTGACTAAATTAAAGGAAGCGATTGGGTGGAGTATTTATGATATCAATGGGATAAGTCCTGTAAGGTGCATGCATAAAATAATTCTTGAGGATAATGTTAAACCTGTTAGGTAAGCCCAAAGGCGTTTAAATCCGAACATGCAAGATGTAGTTAAAAAGGAAGTTTTGAAGTTGTTAGATATCGGAGTTATCTACCCGATATCCGAGAGTAAGTGGGTTAGTCCTGTGCATGTAGTGTAATACCCCGATTTTTTGGATATATTTTTCATTTATATATTGGATATCGTGGATGGATAATTGTGCTTGAGGATGTTGTGAACGTATGATAATGTTATTGATTAGAGTATATGTTTTGATCGTGCCATATGTTCGTATTTGTTATGTCGAGACGTTGGACAAGAATTGCTGTAAATGGCTAAGTATGGAAGCCATTACGTACGTTATGTGTTGAAGCTTACGTACGTTAAATTGGTAGAGTTACGTACGTTATGTCCGAGACATTACGTACGTAACATGGGAATTAGACGATCGAGTCATGGTCGGCAGGTGGGACCCTGTGTCGGCAACTTTCGGCGGAGGATGTTGACAGGTGAGTCAATGTACGTCTTACGTACATTATACAGGACGTGTTATGTACGTAACACGACCATTGTACTGTAGCAAGTCAACTGGTATATTACGTACGTTATATGGTATGGGTTACGTATGTAATGGACTTCACGGAAATGAGACAGTGAGTTTGTCACGTACGCTATGGATTTTGGATTACGTACGTTAATGTTGTTACGTACGTTAAGTAAGGACACTTACGTACGTAACGAGATGCGCAGTTTATATAATAAGAGATGGTCTTTCATTTCTCTCACGATCCTGTAAGGTATTTCTCTCCAAAACTCGTCCCTCTTCACTTATAAGAGTGTTCTAAACACTTCTAACATGATTGTGAGCTTGGAATCATGAAATTAGAGCTTGGTTATGGAACTATTGTTGATTCTTGAAGTGATTTCTTGTGTTATCCATATTCTATGAGGTATGTTGGATATTTCTCCTTTTCATTTCGGATTTTTTGATGTTATAGTTGATGAATGATTCGTATGAAGATGATTATGATGTTGTTATTGCGATTCTTGAGGATATATGAGGTTTATGTTGAAGGAAGATGATGATATCCCTTGTATATGTTGATTATGATTATGGAATCATGGAGTTCTTGATGTTCTTGAGGCCATATGATGACTATCATGATTTGATAATTCGTTTAACCGATTTAAGATGGTATTCTAAATCATAGTGATGATAGTGGTTGATTTAGATGAGATGAATCTTGATATGAGGTTGAATTCCGGATTGAATATGTTATGATCATTGTTACCAAGTTGGTTTGATTATTGATATGGTGATTGTTCTAGGTTGATTAACCAATAGGTATAATCTTTCTGCCGCGGTGAAAGGCCGTAGAATCCGTCCAGTCAGGGCTGAAGAGCTCATAGACGAGGGCGATGAGTTCGGTGTTGGTTTTGTCGTGTTGGTATCCAGGCAAGTGTTTACTTGTTCGGTTGTAATGTTTTGATGAGTAATTCCATTTACATTTCATAAGTATTTTATGTTGTATTGCATATTGACGAATGTTCAGTGATGTTCTAAAAGGATTAGAATGCACAGTTGATGATTGTTGAGATACTTGGACAATCTTGGGAAGATTGTAGTATTCGGATATTGTTGATGTCATTTTGGATATTCTTGGTCTGTGGTATGCATTCCGGAAGGAAGTCAGGATAGAGGTATGTTTTATGGTAATCGTACATGGAGGATTATGTACGAGAAAGTATTCGGTATTGAGGTATTATACGGTATTGTTGTGATACTGGGATTTTTATGGTATTATCGTGATATTGGGATTTTGACGAGAATCGTTGGATTACCGGAAGTGGTAAGGTTATCTTTGAGGTTATTATTCTCATGATGCATGGCATGTGAATATTTATGTTTATGTACTTGCGGTTATTTTTCGGGCATTATTGTTGACCCCGTTGTGGGACATGTTTTTCAGGTATTGAGGATTTTGATGGTAGCGGTCGTGAGGTGAGGATTCCAAACGATACTGGCTATGGAATATTGTTGGGAAATCGTGTATTTTGTTTGTGTATATCATTATTGATGTATATGTATCTTGGACTGTATTTCTATCCGCTGCGTGAGTTCTTTCAAATGGCTTTCGGCTTTTTTCCAACTGAGTTTCATTTTGAAAACCGATTCTCTTAACCGAGTTTTTGGCCTTGATCGTTTTGATGGTAGTTGGTGTTTTCAAATGATTTTGTGAGTTTGGGAAAATACTACCGTCATCGGCTTTTTTTATCGTTCTTGTATTTGGTTTTTAGCCTGGTGGGTTCCGGTGCGGGGCCCACGGCGTGTAATACTCCCGGTTGGTTTTGGGGGTGTTACATGTAGTGCCCAAGAAAACTAGAATTATGGTGGTTCGTAATGATAAAATTGAATTAGTGCCCACTAGAACAGTGACCGGTTGGAGAATGCGCATTGATTATTGGAAATTAAATGTCGTAACAAAAAAAGATCATTTTCCCCTCCCTTTCATTGATCAAATGTTGGAACGTTTAGCTGGGCATGATTATTTCTGTTTCTTAGATGGTCTTTCAGGTTTCTATCAGATTCTCATTGCTCCGGAGGATCAAGAGAAGACCACTTTTACTTGCCATTTTGGCACTTTTGCCTTTAGGAGGATGCCGTTTGGTCTTTACAACACTCGTGCTACTTTCCAAAGGTGCATGCTTTCCATATTATCTGACTTGTTGGTAAATTCCATTGAGGTATTCATGGACGATTTTTTTGTGTTTGGAACCACTTCTGATGATTGTTTACATAATTTGACTGTTGTGCTCGAACGATGTATTGAGTGTAATCTTACACTTAGTTGGGAAAAGAGTCATTTTATGGTGAAACAAGGGCTTTTTTTGGGTCATGTGGTTTCCAATAAGGGAATGGAGGTTGATAAGGCTAAAGTTGATTTAATTGTTAAATTACCGCCGCCTTCATGTGTAAAAGAAGTTCGAAGCTTTTTAGGGCATGCCCGGTTTTATAGGCATTTCATTAAAGATTTTTCAAAAATTGCCCGCCTTTTAAGTAATCTTTTGTGTAAGGATGATAAATTTGATTTTACCAAGGAATGTTTGGTTGGTTTTCTTTGAAAGAAAAGTTAACTTCCGCGCCTATTGCTGTTGCTCCCGATTGGTCTTTACCAATTCAAATTATGTGCGACGCGTCCGATTTTGCCATTGGTGCCGTTCTGGGGCAGAGGGTGAATAATTTTTTCCACGTAATTTACTATTCTAGAAAGGCACTCGATGAAGCTCAGGCCAATTATACCACCATCGAAAAAGAGTTTTTAGCTGTTGTATTTTCTTTAGACAAGTTTCGATTCTATTTGGTTGGTTCGAAAGTAATTGTGCATACGAATCACGACGCATTGAAATATTTGTTAAAAAAATTCGATGCTAAGCCAAGATTGATTCGGTGGGTTCTTTTGTTGCAAGAATTTGATTTGGAGTTTAAGGATAAAAAGGGTACGGAAAACGTAGTTGCCAACCATTTATCTAGATTAATCGAGAGAGATAATTTTAAGCTCAATAGCTCTTTGCCGATTTTTGAGACTTTCCCTGACGAACAATTATTCGATATGACAAATACACCTTGGTATGTCGATATTGTTAATTATATTGTTAGTGGTGTTTTGCAGCCCGACTTGACCTTTCAAGGGAAGAAGAGGTTTATTTCCATGTGCATGCATTACTTTTGGGACGAGCCCTACTTATTTAGGTTGGTGCCCGATCAGATATTCCGACGTTGCATCCCGGAGGAAGAGCACAAGAGCATCTTGTCATTTTGCCATGACTTGCATTGTGGGGGACATTTTAGCGCAAAGAAAACGGCGCACAAGGTCCTTCAAGCGGGATTCTACTTGAAACGTCCCAGTTTGCACACATGCATTTATTTTATAATTTATAGAAAGTGCATGAATAATTTTAAATGTCCAACAAATTATTTACGAATTTCATTTCATTTACTAAATAAGGTCAAATTTTCCTTATTTGCATATTATGATTTTAATTTATACTCCAGGCTCAAATCCAAGCTCTCGTATTATTATAGTCGAACAATATCTATTTTTTAATAAATTGTCCAGAATCTCTTAATGACCCAATTAATAAATATATTTTATTTTAGTCCCAATTTAATAAGTTGCCCCAATTATTTAAATATCTACTTTTCAGCTTAATTATCATCTTAGTTGGCCAAGACCATTTGTCTCTTTTATGAAACGTTGCTGCAATTTCATTTCTATTCATTTCTTCTTAAACCCTTCCAATCAAAACAATAAATTCTCAGCATTCGTGACACAATTATGAGTGCTCTTGAAATTCATCCGAGTACAATATAAACTAGGAATCAGGAATGGTAAATACAAATAGAAAAAATTCAATATAAACACAAATACATCTTTTTCCTCCTCCCTGCGGTCGCCCGTTTTCTGCAACTTTTCATCTTCTCCAGCAAAAGGTATACCAGCAAAACTCAATCTTCATCTAATTTTACGTTTCTTCATTCTCCTTGTATAATCATAGCTTTCAGTATTGCATAGACATACCATCATGAAAATATCCCTCTTCAGGCCTGACACCAGATTATTCACAACCACCATCCACCACCATGTTTTTAGTAGTCTTCAAAACCCCAGGTCCGCGGCCCGAACCCGTGAGCGCAACGTGAATCTAACATCATGGTCAGAACCAGAAATCCACAATCACAACATAATCCCTTCCAGGCTGAAAAACACATCTTGGCCTGAACCAAACTCCAATCAAAACCCTTACCTCTACAGCCCAGATCGTGGCCGTAATTTGGAACCATAAAACTTGAGCTAATATGCCAAATTCAACCCGAACCTAGTCTAATCGCCCCGAATCTAGACCCATCACTTTGTAACTGAACTGCTCGACCCACCGCCTATTCACTTGCGGGACTCTCAACAGTCTGCGTCCCATATCCACGGCCTTGGCGTGGTGGTCGTCCGCTCCATTTGTCTGTGTGTATGTTGTCGGTTTGTTTGTGGAGGTTTGTAGTGTGTGCCTATTTCCTCAGGTTGTGTGTGTGTTTGTGTGTGTGTGTGTGTGTGTGTGTGTGTGTGTGTGTGTGTGTTTGCAGAGAGAGAGTGAGAGAGGGAGAATGGTAGTGAGAGAGAGAGAGAGGGAGTTGAGAATAGAAGAAAAACGATGGTACAAATGAGAGTGTCGGCCGATCAGCTGGGCAAATGGTTTTTATACCCATATTTTCTTTAGGGTTTTTCAATTGAGTCCCCCATGTGCCAGACCTTTTGATTTAATCCCAAATCAACTTTTTAGTGTATTCAATTTCAGTCCCTTAATTTTTCCAATCCTTCTAATACGATCCCCAGTCAGTTTCTATTCTTTTAATCAGATCCATTGTACTGTAGATTTAAATTATAAGCTCAATAATTTATATTAATATATTCTGGACACTATATTAATATTAAAATTTAATTATTATTTTAGGAGACAAGGACTTGGAGCCTAGGACTTGAACTGCATTCGCATCTCAATTTTCAAGGATCATCAACGTATTTCGAGGTGGGGATTTTACGCTTGTTTTATTTAATGCATGATGTTACTTATATATATGCTTGTTTCTTGCCAAATATTTATATGCTCAAAGTTTGCATATTATTTACGTTGTAGCCTCTAGTGAGTAGTAGGCATAATGTGCTCAAGATTTGCATATTATTCACGTTGTAGCCTCCAATGAGTAGTAGGCAATATGAACAAAGTTCGCATATTAATGGCCCTCGGGCAATCACCAGGTTCAGGCATGTCATATATACTTGGCAACATGTATGTATTTAAATTTAACAAAGCGTTCCCTCCTCACTGAGCGAGTTGAAAGCTCGCCCCATTATTTAAACCTCTCAGGTTGAGGAGTCTGGCGTGGCGGGCAAAAGGCGTGGCATGATAATAATATTTATCCGTTTTTTTATTTATTTATTCCGTTCATTTAAAATTTTAACTTTGGCTTTAATGTCATGGTTTTGGATATTATGGATGTTCTAAAATATTGGGAATTTATTTTATATTTACTTGCGAAATGGTTGACTTAATTTCAATTTTCGTTGCAATTATTCAAGTATTTTCCTTAAGGATATTTAATCTTCCTTGATATTATTTTAAAAATGACACTTTGAAAGGTGGTCGCTACATAAGTGGTATCGGAGTGGGTCTATGGTTCTGTAGACTCGTTAAAATAAATTCATTTTCAAACTAAATTTTCATTTCTCGCAAGTAGTTAAAACTTTAATGGCATCTACGATTATTATCAGTTACCGTCGCCGCTCCACGTCAACTCCAAGGTACATATTTCAAGTTATGTTTATGTTGTAATTGTAACAAAATTTTACGGTTATGAGATTCAACTCATTTTTTAATCATGTTGCAATACCATGTTTATATTTTAGAGATGATATGCTATTGAGATTCATAATAAATGTCGGACATGCATGTGCTTTCTTATAAATTTATAAACACATGTAGATGCGTTAGTATAGCACTGCTAGAATGTCTATTTGGAGCAGTTAACCCTTACACGCGACGTATATCTTTATTTCTATCCCTTATGAGGAGATTACTAAGAAGTCAATGGCTATAATGTACCTTAGGACCATGGCAACTCGTGGACGTGGATGCCTAGCTAACCGAAATGCTGATAATCAGATAATCGCAATGAGAACGTGCCAGCTCCTACCCAGGCACAGGTTATGCAACAGTTCTGACGTTTCACACCACCATCATTCAATGGTCGAGAAGGGCCAGCATTTGTCGACGAATGGTTGATGTCGCTCGAGCGTACCCTTGAGCTTATTAGCTGCACCAATGCGCAAAGGATTCTTTGCGCCCAGTATCAAATGGTGGAGGATGCTGGATGCTGGTGGATAAGCTATTGGCGTTTGAGGCCGGCAGCCGAGCGTGCTGCATTAACTTGGGATCGGTCCAAGGAACTAGTGATGGAACATTATTCTCCACAACATTACCGAGAGAAGATGGAGAGAGATTTCTGGAATCTTGAGCAAGAGAGCTTATCGGTTGAAGAATATGAGAGAAAAATTCAACCAAATCAGCTTCTTTGTGGGGCACATGGTGGATACTGACCGCAAGAGGACCCTTAAGTTCCGGAGTGGTTTACGCCCAAGTATTCATCATATTGTGGCTGGTCATGGGGTGCTACCATACACCGATACCCTATTCAGAGCTCAAGAGGTCGAAGCTAGTCAGAACTTGAGTCCTCATCCAACGGTTAAGCATCTTCTAGAAAAAAAGGTTGGAATGGTGATCAATCTAAGTCGGTGGCTTCAAATAAGCAGAAGAAGGTAGATGAGAAATCTAGACCGGGTGCACCGATCACTAGGCATGCATGCCCAAAGTGTGGTAAGAATCATGGTGGGGAGTCTTTGTATGGAAAGGGTGTCTGCTATAATTGCGGGAAGCCAGGTCACACAAGCCGATATTGTCCACAATCTAAGGGCAAAGGACAAGCATCGGGGGGTCAAGCTCGAGTCCACTTAATGAATCAGGCTAATAATAGTCCCGACACAGTATTAGGTATGCTTATGATCTCTAATGTG
The DNA here is from genome assembly GCA_033398695.1 of Orobanche coerulescens. Taxonomy (NCBI): domain Eukaryota; kingdom Viridiplantae; phylum Streptophyta; class Magnoliopsida; order Lamiales; family Orobanchaceae; genus Orobanche; species Orobanche coerulescens. The sequence continues at coordinate 113,806,042 of CM065815.1, read as the reverse complement.
TCTGCTTTCGCTTTGTTGGACACTGGTGCCACACACTCTTTTATGTCTGCAAAGTTTTATCATGCCGTTGGTCATAGAAGCATTAAAATTGTTAAGTCTCTTGAGGTTAGCTTACCGTCAGAAAATACGATACTCGCCAACAAAATGATTGACAAGTGTATCGAGATAGGAGGAAGAGAATATGAGGCTAGTCTGTATTTGATTAACTCGATGGATTTTGATGTGATCCTTGGTATGGACTGGCTCGATAGACATGATGCCGATATAAGCTGTCATTATAAGAAGGTGACATTGAGGTGTTCCGAAGGCGAGTCGATCACCTTTATGGTACTAAGAGTAGGGCAGTAGCAAGAGTAATCACAGCCATGAAAGCACTAAGAAGTCTAAGAAAGGAGAAATGTCAAGGTTACTTGGTGAGTTTGGTCGACACTCGTGCTCATGAGGTGTCCCCTACAGATGTACCTATAGTACGGGATTTTTTGGATGTGTTTCCAGAAGATTTGCTGGGAGTTCCACCCGACCGACAAGTGGAGTTTAGTATTGATTTGGTCCCTGGGGCGGCCCCAACATCCAAAGCCCCATATAGAATGGCTCCGAAGGAACTTCAAGAGTTGAAAGTCCAAATTCAAGAGCTGCTGGAACTCGGATTTATTCATCCTAGTGTGCCACCATGGGGTGCACCAGTACTGTTTGTAAGTAAGTAGAATGGGTCACTTCGGATGTGTATTGATTACAGGGAGCTGAATCGACTCACGGTAAAGAACAAGTACCCATTACCAAGAATTGAGGATCTGTTTGATCAACCAAAGGGAGCCGGAACCTTTTCGAAGATCAATTTGTGGTTGGGGTACAACCAAATGAAGATTAGGGAGTGTGACATTCCCAAGACGACTTTCAGGACCCGTTATGGACATTTTGAATTTTTAGTAATGCCATTTGGTCTGAGTGACGCACCTGCAGTATTTATGGATTTAATGAACAGGGTGTTCCAACCCTACTTGGATAAGTTCGTGATCATATTCATAGATGACATCTTTGTGTATTCTAAGGACAAGGAACAACACCAAGAGCATTTGAGGGTTACATTGGAGACACTTTGCAGGGAGAAGTTGTATGCCAAGTTCAAGAAATGTGAGTTTTGGTTAAACAGAGTTGGATTCCTTGGTCATGTGGTGACTTCTAAAAGAATTGAGGTAGATCCGGACAAGGTTGTAGCGGTGAGTAGTTTGGGAGTACCCAAGAATGCGAGTGAAGTTCGCAGCTTTCTCGGATTAGCTGGCTATTATAGAAGATTTTTATCGAAGGATTTTCGAAAATTGCCACTCCTATGACCCAGTTAACAAGGAAAGGTGTGAGGTTTGAATGGAGTGATAGGTGCGAGGAAATTTTCCAATAGTTGAAAAGGATACTAACCTCGGTACCAGTATTAACGATACCTGATCCGACGGAAGACTTTGTTATTTATAGTGATGCCTCAAAGCAGGGGTTGGGTTGTGTTCTGATGCAATGTGGTAAAGTAGTAGCTTATGAATCGAGACAACTTAAACCACATGAGTTGAACTATCCAACGCATGATCTGGAGTTGGCTGTTGTAGTACATGCGCTGAAGATCTGGCGTCCCTATCTCTACAGAGGGGAGTGCGAGATATACACAGACCATGAAAGTCTGAATTATCTTTTCACACAAAGGATCTTAATATGAGGCAAAGGAGATCGTTAGAATTGGTGAAGGACTATGATTGTACTATTCATTACCTTACGGGTAAGGCTAATGTGGTAGCTGATGCCTTGAGTCGGAAGACTAGAGGCGAGTTAGATTGCTTGACCGATCAGGAGAGTTTGATAAAGGAATTCTCCTAGTTGAGGATTGAGGTAATTGAGTCTTCAAAATATTCGAAAGCAATCTTATCATCTTTGGTCTTGCAACCAAACTTGAGGGATAAGATTAAGGAAGCTCAACCACGTGATAAGTTCTTGGGTAAGATGAAAGATCGAGCACAAGATGGGAGTATTGAGAAATTTGTCGATGCCGCAGATGACGTTTTGACTTACGATAGGAGGTTGTGTGTTCCTAAGGACCTATCCCTTAGGAGGAAAATCCTTGAAGAAGCTCATAATACACCATACTCCGCTCATCCGGGAGGTACAAAGATGTACCACGACCTGAAGAAATTCTTTTGGTGGAGAGGAATGAAACGGGACATTGGTGTATTTGCGGAGAGGTGTATGATATGTCAACAGGTGAAGGCAGAACACCAACGGCCAGGAGGTTTACTTCAACTATTGGAAATCCCAGAATGGAAATGGGAGCATATCACAATGGTTTTCGTGGTTGGTCTGCCGCGAACCGTGAGGAAGAACGATGCTATCTGGGTGATAGTAGATCGTTTAGCGAAGTCATCTCATTTTTCACCTGTGAGGATGACTTATAGTATGGAACAATATGCGAAGATTTATATTCGGGAGATTCTGAGGTTATATGGTGTTCCAGTGTCGATCATCTCGGATAGAGATCCACGATTTACGTCGAAATTTTGGAAGAGTCTTTAGAGTGCATTGGGCACTAAGTTGAATTTTAGTACTGCATATCATCCGCAGACCGATGGTCAATCTGAGTGGACTATCAAAACACTCGAATATTTGTTGAGGGCGTGTGTTTTTGATACTGGTGAGAATTGGGAAAATATTTTGCCGTTAGTAGAGTTTGCTTATAACAATAGTTACCAAGCGACTATACAAATGGCCCCATATGAGGCTCTATATAGAAGAAAATGTCGATCGCCTCGTTATTGGAGTGAGGTCAGAGAAGGAAAGATTTTGGGTCCAGAATTGATCGGATAGACTGTAGATAAGATAGCCGAGATTAGAAGTAGGATTAAGACTGCCCAGGATCGACAGAAGTCTTATGCTGATAAACGAAGGAAAGATATACAATATGAGATTGGATAAAAGGTGTTCTTAAAGGTAGCGCCAATGAAAGGAGTGATCCGATTCGGTAAAAAGGGAAAGTTACAGCCACGTTATATCGGACTATTTGAGATTTTGGATCGTGTTGGTGATCTGGCTTATAGTTTGGCATCGCCATTGGAATTATCAGGAATGCACAATGTCTTTCACATCTCCATGTTGAGAAAACACGTACATGATCCTGGTCATGTATCCAATTTCAAAGAGTTACATGTAGCCAAGAATCTGACTTATGAGGAGGTACCTATAGCTGTTTTTGAGCGTAAGGTACATCGGTTACGAAACAGAGAGGTTAAACTGGTGAAAGTTCAATGGAGCCGTCATGGACCGAATGAAGCGACTTGGGAACGTGAAGAGGAGATTCGTTCTAAGTATCCGACGTTTGCCATTGAAGGTACATGATTTAATTTTCGAGGACGAAAATTTATTTAAGAGGGGTAGGTTGTAATGCCCCGGTTTTCACAGATGCTGTATTTTATAATTTATAAAAAGCGCATGAATAATTTTAAATGTCCAACAAATAATTTACGAATTTCATTTCATTTATTAAATAAGGTCAAATTTTTCTTATTTACATATCATGATTTTAATTTAGACTCCAGGATCAAGTCCCAGCTCTCGTATTATTATAGTCGAACAATATCTATTTTTTAATAAATTGTCCATAATCTCTTAATGACCCAATTAATAAAAATATTTTATTTTAGTCCCAATTTAATAAGTTGGCCCAATTACTTAAATATCTACTTTTCAGCCCAATTATCATGTTAGTTGGCCAAGACCATTTGTCTCTTCCATGAAACGTTGTTGCAATTTCATTTCTATTCATTTCTTCTTAAACCTTTCAAATCAAAACAATAAATTCTCAGCATTTGTGACACAATTATGAGTGCTCTTGAAATTCTTCCCAGTACAATATAAACTAGGAATCAGGAAAGATAAATACAATTAGAAACAGTTCAATCTAAACACAAATACATCTTTTCCTCCTCCCTACGGTCGCCCGTTTTCTGCAACTTTTCATCTTCTCCAGCAAAAGGTATACCAGCAAAACCCAATCTTCATCTAATTTTACGTTTCTTCATTCTCCTTGTATAATCATAGCTTTCAGTATTGCGTAGCCATACCATCGTGAAAATATCCCTATTCAGGCCTGACACCAGATTATTCACAACCACCATCCACCACCATGTTTTCAGTAGTCTTCAAACCCCAGGCCCGTGGCCCGAACCCGCAAGCATAACCCGAATCCGACATCATGGTCAGAACCGGAAATCCACAATCACAACAGAATCCCTTCCAGACCGAAAAACACATCTCGACCCGAACCAAACTCCAACCGAAACCCTTACCTCCGCGGCTCAAATCGTGGCCTTAATTTGGAACAATAAAACTTGAGCTGATATGCCAAATTCAACCCGAACCTGGTCTAGTCGGCCCGAATCTAGACCCATCACTTCGTAACTGAACTGCTCGACCCACCGCATATTCACTTGCGAAACTCTCACCAGTCTGCATCCCATATCCACGGCCTTGGCATGGTGGTCGTCCACTCCATTTGTCTCTGTGTGTGTGTCGCCGGTTTATTTTTAGAGGTTTATAGTGTGTGCCGATTTCCTCAGGTTGTGTGTGTGTGTGTTTGCAGAGAGAGACAGAGAGAGAGTGAGAGAGGAAGAATGGTAGTGAGAGAGAGGGGGAGTTGAGAATAGAAAAAAAACGATGGTGCAAATGAGAATGTCGGCCGATCGGCTGGGCAAATGGTTTTTATACCCATATTTTCTTTAGGGTTTTTCAATTGAGTCCCCCATGTTCCAGACCTTTTGATTTAATCCCAAATCAACTTTTCAGTGTATTCAATTTCAGTCCCTCAATTTTTCCAATCCTTCTAATATGATCCCCAGTGAGCTTCTATTCTTTTAATCAGATCCCTTGTACTGTAGATTTAAATTATAAGCTCAATAATTTATGTTAATTTATTCTGGACACTATATTAATATTAAAATTTAATTATTATTTTAGGAGATGAGGACTTGGAGCCTAGGACTTGAACTGCATTCGCATCTCAATTTTCAAGGATCATCATCGTATTTCGAGGTGGGGATTTTACGCTTTGTTTTATTTAATGCATGATGTTACTTGTATATATGCTTGTTTCTTGCCAAATATTTATATGCTCAAAGTTTGCATATTATTTACGTTGTAGCCACCAATGAGTAGTAGGCATAATGACTCAAGGTTTGCATATTATTCACGTAGTAGCCTCCAATGAGTAGTAGGCAGTATGCGCAAGTTCGCATATTAATAGTCGGGCAATCACCAAGTTCTGGCATGTCATATCTACTTGGAAACATGTATGTATTTAAATTTAACAAAGCTTTCCCTCCTCACTGAGCGAGTTGAAACCTCACCCCATTATTTAAACCTTTCAGGTTGAGGAGTTTGTCGTGGCGGGCAAAGGCGTGGCGTGATAATAATATTTATCAGCTTTTATTTATTTATTCCGTTCATTTAAAATTTTAACTCTCGCTTCAATGTAATGGTTTTGGATATTATGGATGTTCTAAAATGTTGGGAATTTATTTTATATTTACTTGCGAAATGAGTAACAAACAAAATGCAAGAGCACGTCCGTGGGAAAGTAAATAACACAAGATTTGCCGGGGTTGTTAGTCCCGGGCTTGAATGCTCTCGCGAGATATTATTAATACAAATAGTTAGGAGTACAAATATTAATGTTAGAGTACAATTACAATGAGTGTAAAGACCCTAGTTATCTAGATCTTGAGTGCTGATGGTTTCCGGAAGAACCAGAGTTGATGCTCTGTGAGTTCTTGTAAAAATGCTGGAGTGCTGTGTTGACTATGAGAAATCGACGGTCTCTCACTGTGTGAATTAGCTGAACTCTCGTATGGAAATAATTTCTGAACTTCTAAACTGAACCCCCTACCAGTTACTGGAGGTTCCCTATTTATAGAACTGGAGATAGCTGGACGATCGCCTCTACTGTATTATAATAAGCGGACGATCATCTTTAGCACATGGGTTGGTCTCCTTAAAGTGTGCAGCAGCTGCTGGCAGCCGGATGTACGAACCAATGAGAAGACAACACGCGTCCGGTGTCACTGTCTCGGGAGGTCCCACCAAGGACCTTTCGGCGAGCCTGTCAGTAGGTGGGACTGTCCTTGTCGTGGACAGCTGTTGATGGGCTGGAGTCAAAGATCCTTATTCTGTGGCGCCATTCGCGGATCTGCACGTGGGTCTTCACTCCGAGGTCCGGTCTTCGTAGATAATGACGGACGATGGCCTTACACGTGGCAAAGGACAGTCGTCCTTGGTCGGGCACCGGAGTCAATCGCTAGGTGCCAAGAGGCGGTCGTCATGGGCGTCGATCGCTCGATACCTGATCTCGGTCTAGACCCTTCGCTTGGCAAGTCTGCCGTGGATTATTTGATGCTGGTTCGGTCGCTCAGCCCTTATGCTGATCGCCGTCGAGGTGTATGAATCGCCGCACAACAGTTGCCCCCCAGCTCGCTCCGATGTTGAAGACGGGGGTGAGGTGGTTCTTACACGCGATCGCTTGTCTCAGACGAGCGACTCAGCATTTTATGGAACAAATGATCGTCTCTCGAGCGGACTGATTTTGAATTTGGATGACCTATTCCATCGCTGAAATGAACGGGAAATGACAGCGGTTTTGAAGATGTCACCGGGGCACGTGTCGGGCTCCTATTTGGAGAGCCCGACAGTTTTGTCAGTTTGTCCTTTGGCGTGCCCTCGAAACGACGCGCACGCGGGATTCGAGGGCAGCATTAAATGTGGCCCTGTCTGACGGTTGCACTTCAATCCTCGGGACTTCGCTTATTTGCCCAGAAGCCCCTGCTCTTGCCTATAAAAAGGACTGGGGTTACAGGGTAAAAAACCTTATGCATGTCTTCCTGAGAAGAAGACATAGCCGATTTCTTTCGAAGCTTTGTGTGATGGACGTTGTTCGACTCACACTTTAGGTAAGAATAAAAAACTCCTTCTCCCTCCTTTCTCTTCTGAAGATGTCCGAAGGAAGACCAGATGCGTATGAGGCGGGTAGTACTTCCGCCGCCGGGGCTTTGACCGCCCGGGATGAATTTTCTGTGGAATTTCATGTGGACACCGCCGTCGAGGCCATCCGTGCCGGGATTGAGCCCGCGGAGATCAAAGAACTTTTTAATGAGGCTGACACGGCCAAGGTGGCGGAGGCCGAGCAGATTCGTTCACTGAAACTGTAAGGCGGACGTTGTTCTGGCCTGCTCGCCGCTCTCCATGGACCCTTGGCCATATCGGGAGCTCAGCGACTAGGAAGGATCTGGACCATTGGAGGGCGAGGTTCCATGTTCCTTCTAATGTTTGCCTCTACGTGCCCTCTGAGAACGAGCGAGCCGATCAACCTCCATACGGTGATGATGGCTGCCCAGGCCATGCGGGACTATGAGGGGCGACCGTCCACCGCCCGTCTCCATGCGGACCTCGAAATCGCATGGAAGTAAAATATTGAGTTTTTCGACAAGCTCGCGGCCATGGAGAAGAGCTCAGTGGAGGCGGCCAAGCAGGCGAGGCAGGATGTTAACCGGGCGCGGGCGGCGACTGACCGGATGCGGGACCAAATGACAGAAGCCCGCAGGTCGCATACGGCCGCGCAGAAGGAGGCCGACCAGCTGAAGGTCACCTTCGCCCGACTGACTAGCGAGCTGGCGTCCTCGAAGGAAGAGGTAGCCGCCAAAACTGCCGAGCTCGAGGGCGTGAGCCAAACGGTTGCGGAGTTGAAGTAATAGATGAAGGCGACTGAGGCCGATCCCTTCGTTAACGTGGAGTACGTCAGCGAATTCGCCTATTACATGGCTTATGCTGACGCCATCCACGCTGCTAAGAAAGGAGGGCTCGAGGTCGGCCCTTTGGCTGAAAATTTCAAAGCCTATGCGCTGGAGCATCCTCTGCATCCTGACTTCACCGTGACGATCCTCGACATTTCCACGGATCTTGGAATCGACTTGAGCTGGTACCCGCTGCCGGACAATCTCTTTCATCCGGGGGCCCCGGAGGATGGGGGTGCAGAGTCTATTGCTGGCGATGGAACGGGCGCCGATCCTTGAGCTTTTCTGCTTTTTACTTGTAATTTTTGTAGATCTCGTTGTACTTTTGCCTTCGGGCGATCGTGTTTGTACTTTTGTATTCCAAGTGATAAAATAAATGTTTGCTTCTCTGATTTCTTGCTTCCATGATTTTATACAAGTGTTTAAGGAATGATCGTTGTGTGTACAACTCCAAGTGAATTGATAAACTCATATTGATAACTTTAGAACAAAGCCGATCGCTGCACATACATATGAACAATGCCGATCATCGTACGTGTATTTGCATAGAGACAATCATGGTATACATAGCTCCGCCCTTCCCCCTTGTTTTTTGTTTACTTAGTGAAAGTAAGGGGACGAAAATAAATCGTTTAGTGAGTGGTCTTCAATTTTGCAGATTCCTCGAGGAAGGCCGACCATCCCGACCTAGAGGAACCATGCACAATTGCAAAGTTCGATGGAACCGACCTCCGCGACCATGTCTTGTGCGCGAGCGACATTCCGTCTGATGGACAACTTCTCGCGACTCACTTAATTGTGAGGGTCCTCCGTAGGCTGCGCCCGCCTCATATTTAAACGAAGGGCGGGCGGTCTCGGTTTGGAGGAGTACTTGCACGGGGCTTCGTCGGATTAATCGACTCCATGACCGTGGATTGTTAGCATTTTTCTACCTCGGACCGTCATGTTAGATGGCGATCCTCGACGGTATACGTTGTGACGGGGGGAGGGACGCGTCGCATTGTCCGGATCCACCATGTTAGGTGATGGACCTTTGAGGGCAGGCGAACGTGTCCACAGATCTATTTTGGAGAGCCCTTTGGCTACGCCCGTCTCATATTTAAACGAAGGGCGAGCGATCGCTGCCCAAAGGAACCTTGCATGGTCACAGAGAACGGTTCCATCGTCCTCCACAACCATGTCGGCACTCTTCTACCTCGGACCATCATGTTAGATGGTGATCCTCGATGGTATACGTTGTGCAAGGGGAGGTGATCGCTCGCCTAGGTCCTTCATGTTGATGACGAACTTTAGAGGGCGAACGAGTCATCCTCTAATTTGTTTTGGAGGGTCCTTTGGCTACGCTTGCCTCGTATTTAAACGAAGGGCGAGCGATCGCTGCCCAAAGGAACCTTGCATGGACGGATCGTCGGTTTCGTCGACCTTCGCGACCATGGTGGCACTCTTCTACCTCGGACCGTCATGTTTGGTTGGCGATCCTCGACGGTATACGTTGTGCTGGGGGAGGCGATCGCTTACCTAGGTCCATCATGTTAGATGACAAACTTTAGAGGGCGAGCGAGTCATCTTTTTTTCGAGGCGTTGCTTAGGCAGTAGCCTTTGGTTTTGACATGGTGGGAATCGGGGAAAGACTTCTGAAGTTCCCACTTCTTGATTGAAGCGTATAGATCCGACTGCCGAGGTTGAACGGGGGGTCGACTCATATGAGCCTTCCAGTCTGTCGCGTTTGACTCTGGCGACTGGTTTGGGAGGTTGATGGGGCTCAGGCTAAGCCAATAAACTGTCCAGCTTGCCCTCACCGAACAATCTTCAGAGTTGTCTAAGGAGGTCGCGGCATTAGTTGGTGTTGTGACCGGGACTCTTGTGGTAAGCACAATATTTATTGTGATCCTGATGACCATTGTCCCTTATCGCCTTTGGCTTTCTTAGCGGTTCGCGCCCCTTGATGGCGTAAAAAATGTGGGCCGGAGTTCGGTTGAAGCTGTGGAAGAGATGGACTTCCACATCCTCGAGGGCCTTGAAATCTCCGGGTGGCTTGGCGACCACCTTGTTGGATTTGGCGATCGCCATCTTTTGGACGGGAGGCGGAGTCTCCTCACCTAGGCGAGGGGTGAGGAGCCTCTGCCTGGCCAAAAAATCGGCAGCCTTGGCACGAAAGATTGCGTAGGTCGGAGGGATGTTCTTAGTGAGGTGCCTAAACATGGGTGAATGGCCATAGAATCCCCCAGGACCGAGTAGAGGGCGAGCTCGTCGCTTATGGGCTCGCCGGTGAGGACTATTTCATCCACCCAGTCGATGTAATCTGCATCGGACTCGTCTTCCCCTTGCGTGATTTTCATCATGCGGTGGGGGCCTTCTGGTCTGGTGACCTTGGTGGCGAAGTATGACGTGAAGTCACTCGCCTATTTCTCAAAGGAATTGATTGATCGCGGTGGCAGTGCGACGTACCACCTATGGGCCAGTTCGCCCAATGTTAATGGGAATATTCGGCACCTGGTCGCATATGATGCCCCGCACCTAGTCATGTAGATCCGGAACTTACTCAAGTGGGTCTTGGGGTCCGATCTCCCCTCATACAAAGGTGTTTGAGGAGGAGCGATCCTTGTTTGCACGGGGGCAAGCTCGATGTGGACCGCGAGTGGCTCACTCGGTCCGATGATCTTTCTACTGGCGCTTGCCCCAGTTTCCATGAGCGTTTTCATCTCGTCGAGCTGGCGTTGCATAGCGGCCATCGCCGTGGCCTGGCTGCTCGTAGATAGGCACTCGGAGCGGGAGCCGAGGTGATCAAGTACTGATCTACTGGCTCTGTTGTCGATGATGTCTTTGCCGCGGGGCTCGATTCTTCGGCATATGGGAGCCAAACAGCTGACCTGTTTTTGATTGGGAGTTGGGTATGCCGAACTCCTGGTGATGGATTCGGACTCCGTCGTCTCGTGGTTGAGGTCGGAATGCCCCGATCGCCACGATGGATCGCTTCCTAGGCGGCTGAATACGGAACCGTCCTGCCTTGCGAGATCCTTTCCTCGTGAATCGGGGCTTTTGATTATCGCTTGACCAGTAACCCCTTGAGCTTACGTTTGCCCGCGCAGCGGATGGCCGAGGGGGTTACGGCAGGTGCTTCTCATACTCTTCATCGCTCCCTTAGGATGGCTATAGCCTCCTTGATCTGTTCCACGGTTTGGAACTGGTTGAGTGAGAGGCTGGGGCCATCCCTCGGGGGCGGGATCGAGAGTTTCGCGTCGCCGCGGCTACCCTCTGTCGTAGGTTGGGGCTCGGATTGAGCCAGAATATGACGTCCGGCGGATCGGAGAGTGGCTCTCTTCGTTGTGGTGGCAGACGTCATGATACTAAAGGTTTTTCTTTGAAGAATAGTGAGTGTTTCTTCAAGTATATGCTCCGGAGAATGGTGAGTGTTCTTCGAAACGGTCAGAATGAAAATGAAGGTAGACCCCCCTACTTCTAGTGCCAATTGTTGTTACCCAAAATATTATCCGGAAGGGTTTGCTGGAACGGATGAATAACAAACAAAATGCGAGAGCACGTCCGTGGGAAAGTAAATAACACAAGATTTGCCGGGGTTGTTTGTCCCAGGCTTGAATGCTCTCGCGAGATATTATTAATACGAATACTTGGGAGTACAAATATTAATGTTAGAGTACAATTACAATGAGTGTAAAGACCCTAGTTATCTAGATCTTGAGTGCTGATGGTTGCCGGAAGAACCAGAGTTGATGCTCTGTGAGTTCTTGTTAAAATGCTGGAGTGCTGTGTTGACTCTGAGAAATCGACGGTCTATCACTGTGTGAATTAGCTGAACTCTCGTATGGAAATAATTTCTGAACTTCTTAACCGAACCCCCTACCAGTTACTGGAGGTTCCCTATTTATAGGACTGGAGGTAGCTATGCGATCGCCTCTACTGTATTATAATAAGTGGGCGATCGTCTTTAGCACATGGGTTGGTCTCCTTAAAGTCCGCAGCAGCTGCTGGCAGCCGGATGTACGAACCAATGAGAAGACAACACGCGTCCGGTGTCGCTGTCTCGGGAGGTCCCACCTAGGACCTTTCGGAGGGCCTGTCGGTAGGTGGGACTGTCCTTGTCGTGGACAGCTGTTGATGGGCTGGAGTCAAATATCCTTATTCTGCGGCGCCATTCGCGGATCTGCACGTGGGTCTTCACTCCGAGGTCCGATCTTCATAGATAATGACGGACGATGGCCTTACACGTGGCAAAGGACGGTCGTCCTTGGTCGGGCACCAGAGTCGATCGCTAGGTGCCAAGAGGCGGTCGTCCTGGACGTCGATCGCTCGATACCTGATCTCGGTCTAGACCCTTCACTTGGCAAGTCTGCCTTGTATTATTTGATGCTGGTTCGGTCGCTCGGCCCTTATGCCGATCGCCGTCGAGGCGTATGAATCGCCGCACAACAGATATTTAATCTCCCTTCATATTATTTTAAAAATGACATTTTGAAAAGTAATCGCTACACTACTGGCCGACATTATTTAAGGACGCTTATTCCTACTGCAAGAGATCGTTGTCAACGAACGGGTAACATAAGCAAAAGAAATGAGATGCCGTTGACGAACAACCTAGTAGTGGAACTTTTCGATGTTTGGGGAGTCGATTTTATGGGTCCTTTTCCACCTTCCCTTGGCTTTGAATATATTTTAGTTGTTGTGGATTACGTTTCTAAGTGGGTGGAAGCAATTCCAACCCGAACTAATGATGCTAATATGGTTTGCAATTTTTTTAGGGATGTGATTTTCTGCAGGTTTGGGATGCCTAGAGCTGTGATTAGCAATAGAGGCACGCATTTTTGCAATAGACAACTTGCAGGGTTGCTTAAGAAGTATAGCGTAATGCATAAGGTCGCAACGGCTAACCATCCACAAACTTCCGGGCAAGTCGAAGTGATTAATAGACAAATAAAGGCAATACTCCAGAAGACGGTTAAACCGACAAGGAAGGATTGGGCATTGAAGTTGAACGACGCTTTATGGGCATATCGACCTACAAAACTCCAATTGGAATGACCCCGTAACGCCTCGTTTTTTGGGAAAGCATGCCACCTACCTGTTGAGTTGGAACACAAGGCGTATTGGGCGATCAAAGCGCTAAATTTAGATCAAGAAAAAGCGGGTGAAGAACAACTTCTACATTTAAATGAGCTAGATGAGATGCGATATGAGGCGTACGAAAATGCTAAGCTCTACAAAGAACAGACGAAACGGTATCACGACAAGCGTATCAATCACAAATCTCTCAAACTTGGGATGGATGTTTTGCTACATAACTCTCATCTTAAGCTCATGCCGGGAAAATTGGTGTCGCGATGGGGCGGACCGTTCAAAGTCATTCAAGTATGGCCACATGGCGCGGTAGAACTCCTTGATCTACGGAAGAATGAGCATTATAAGGTAACAGACATAGAGTGAAGCCGTACTTCGGACGAAGGGAAGAGATCAATGCGTTTGAGTGCATAGAAGTGCACGATGTCGAAGATTGAGCAAGACGGGAAGAAGTCGAGCTAATGACTATAAAAAAGCGCTGCTTGGGAGGCAACCCAAGGGAAGTTCGATTTATCATTTTTTTTATCATTTCATGTTCATTATTAGTTTTTCAAAAAATCAAAAAAATCAAAAAAAGAAAATAAAAAAAATGGTTCAGACCGCGGTCCGAGAATTCGGACCGCATGACAGTAAGTTGTGCGAAAATGCACCAGACCGCGGTCCATATTACTGGGACCGCGGTCCTTATGTCTAGGATGTGCCTAGTTATCCGCCGAAAATGTCCAGACCGCGGTCCCTTGCTTTTTTTGAAAAAAAACCTGCCCTGATGTTAAAAATACGACCGACATTTCCCCTTCCCTTCATTTCCCACCCCAAACTCTCATCCCTCCCATTCCCCCTCTACCTTGAATCCGATTCAAAATTAATGTTTCATCATTTCTTCTAGTGATTTCGATTAGAAACTTGTACATTAACATCCATTTCATCATTAAATTGGAGCAAATCAAAGGTATGAATTTAAAACTCAAGTTTTTTCTTCAATTTGGGGAATTTCTATGATATCGGAACTTTGTGCCTACATCTTTGAATTTATGATTGGGAATAGTTTGAAAGTGCTTGAATATGATAATATTAGGAGTTATGATTCGTTTTTGAGAGGTTTGTAATCCTAATTGTCCCTCCACAAGCGTAAAACTTTTGTGCACGAAAGGTGTTCGATGAAATGTTTCTATGAACTAATCTCTCAAATCTCTTGGTTGGTGCTACTTTTGCTAGTTCTTGGAATTTATTAATGCTACATTATCAATTCTTTGCGCCGAACTAACGAGTTTTGCTACTTGATTGGATTTTTTCATTTATGACAAACCTTCGGTTTTGGGGGGGGGGGTGAACTTCATAAATTTGTGGCTTAACAATTATAATTTTGCAGGAAAAATGACTACAATTATAAATTTGTGGCTTAACAATTATAATTTATGACAAACCTTCGGTTTTGGGGGGGGGAACCATGAAACGTCCTCGGATTGGAGGCAATACCGAGTGGCTAAATCGGAACAACAAGAACACGAATGGCAATACCGAGTGGCTAAATCGACACGAACAAATGTCCCGCATCGAGCAACACCTAAAAAATTGGCACGGATCCCAGCATCCCGCTCCGCAAGGGGATTGACCACTTTCTTCAAACGGTACTTTCTTTCCATTTTTTTTAGTGTTGTTCTATTTTCGGTATTTTTTTTCTCTTTCTTTATTGTGATCTAGCATTTTTCCCAACTTATCTCTTTTTGCTTGGGGACAAGCAAAGGTTTAGGTTTGGGGGGTGCAACTTCTTTGATTTTTATTTGTTTTTAGTTTGCGTGATTTTTATTTTTTTTCTTTATTTTACTTCTTGCGTGGTGTAGTAGTTGGATTGTAATAACCTTGGTAATTGTTGGGTATATGGATGATTAGTCGTGTTTTTACTTGACTCGTGGAGTTTTATAAATCTAATTGATTGTTCAACCATGCGTGCGAATGTATAGTTTTGGTTACTTGATTGGATGTGTAAAGAATAAGTGTGGTAGTCCAAAAGCCGTGAGTTCTTGTGCCTAATTGAACCGTTCACTTTTAGCAGTAAAAATTCTTTCATGTGTGATTTCTCTTCTTATGGATTGTATTCTTTAGAACTTGCATAATGCTGTCGGATAATGTGTTGATATTTACATACGCGAGAAATGATTAGGCCTGCCCATTTTTATCTTGAACCTACTTATCTAAAAATACCCAACATTTCATATCAATATCCTTTGCTATCCCCGTTGAGCCTTTAGCTGTATTTTGTTCGAAAAACCTGCATCTTATAGCTCCATATCCAAAAGCCATAACTTACTCAAGTATTTGTCCACGTAAGAGCATGAGAGGGTATATTTGAAAAAACGAAGGTGTGCAAGTTTTTGGTGTATAGAGGCAAAAATCTTCTCTCCCGTTCCCCTGAAAATAATAAGCCCCACAAAAAAAAGGGCAATCCTAATAATAATAATGGGATATAAAAAAAAAGATAGGGGAGGAGAGGAGTGAGCCTAAGAAAAAAAGGGAAGTCGTTGGGTTGTGAGAAATAGGCCAATATCATAAGAATTGCACTTAACAAGGCCTAGAAAAAAAAAGAAGAAGAGATATATATACGGGCGAATTGAAGTAGAATGATCGATCTTTCTTTGAGTGTTTATTTCATATATGTGAGGATCGTATATGCTCTACTTGGACTGAACTTGTAACTACTAGCCAAATTTTCCCAACCTGAGACACAACCCCGTTACAACTAAAAGTAAGACCCTATGACTCGTGTGTGAATATTGATGCGTTTGATGAAGAGAAGAAGTGCAAGCATATAGTAGAACTTTCCATTTGAATCGAGTTGAGCTTATTGACCTATCTAAACACTTGAGAGATGAGTGAATCGATATAATTCTGTGAGGGACTACTAAGACTTGTTTTCTTGCATGTTCGATCAAGTGCCATTGCTTTCCACTCATTAGTGAGTTTAGGCTTTCATGGCGAATTACGAGACTTTACGATACTTTTACATTCTCGGTTGATTGTATGTATACTCGATGATTAACTTGATTATTCAATCATCCTTGCTTCTTTGTTGTGTGTTTTATTTATTTTTGCTTGGGGACAAGCAAAAGTTTAGGTTTGGGGGGATTTGATGAGTCGATTTTTGATCATCTGATTCCATTCTATTGAGTCGTGCTTTAGTTTGTTTTTAAGTATTTTGTTCTTTTTATGTTCAGTATGTTGTGTTCTTTGTTTTGTAGGTAATTGGACGAAGATTTTGGTGAAATAGGTGCTTTTATGGCCAATATTGGAGTTTATGATGATCAAGAGAAAGTCGGGAGCGAGAACATGGCCTAAACGATGAAGATTGAAGCAATGTCGGTCGTATTTTCTAATTTCCAGATTCGTTACTATGAATTTGGATGCGTTCTCTATGTATTCCTCGTGAGATCTGCTTCGCAACGGTATATTATACGCTAAATTCCGAGGTGTATTGAGGGAGATATGGCTTCTAGACCACGGCCACGCAGTCCAGACCGCACTCGGACCACGGTCCCAAATTCAGACCGCGCGGCAGCGCCCATCCAAAACACCCAGACCGCGGTCCCAACCCTCCAGACCACGGTCCACCCCTTGTTTGTGCAGAAAATCCGATTTTCTGCACTTTTTGGCGTTTTTTGATGGGTATATATAGGGAAACCTTATGCACAACTTCTACCAAGCCGAAAAACTCGATCCAAACTCAGTTTTTATCAACTTCTGAGTGTTGTAAACATCTAGAGATACCTTTGTGAGTGATTTTTATTCCTTGTATGAAGATTTTGTGAGTTTTTGAAGGAAGAACATCAAACCTTCCTTGGGCTTCGATTTCGTTTTTTCAAGGAAAGATTTCTACCATGTTTTATTCTATGATTTTTGTTATTATTGTTGAAATGATCATGAGTAGCTAATCTTATCATATGGCTGTTTAGATTGAACCACACACATGTTCTTGGTTATTAGTTTGATTAATTTTT
Source organism: Orobanche coerulescens (assembly GCA_033398695.1). NCBI lineage: Eukaryota > Viridiplantae > Streptophyta > Magnoliopsida > Lamiales > Orobanchaceae > Orobanche > Orobanche coerulescens. The sequence goes on along the minus strand of CM065815.1, from coordinate 113,789,166 downwards.
CGGGTATGAGTTTGGGATTGTTCCTCTTTTTTTGTTCTACGTAATCTATCGGCGTTCTTGATGATATTTGTGCACGAATATTATTTAGACGCAAGAGAACTTATGATTTAGATCATCAAACCTTTTTCATAGTTGTTGTTATTGTCAAAATCGAGGGTATTTGTCGTTGTTCGCCATCAAACGACCCGATAGAAGCGATTGTGAATGTTCTAACCTTTTTCCGCGATCTTCTAGCAAATTACCCCATCAAAGGTATTTAGATAGTCGATTGTTAGTAGGGATTCATCCCCATCAAAGGAGTTTCTCTTGTTTTCGGAAAGAACAATCGCGATTTTTAGAATTTGCCGCCATCAAACGGGTTTTCTTTCAATTGTGAGCAATCGGTAATTCCAAACCATAAATTATTTGAGTATCGAAACTAATGATTGATAACGTGTGTGTCGGTAATTCTAAACTCCCATATCATTCTCATAATTTTAATCTCTAGATAATTCAACCTTAAATTTGGTGTTTTTAACGCTTCGCTATTAATTTAATTTTCCGCACTTGTTTTACGATCTTACATATCAATCGAATCATTCACTGTGTTTTAATTCACTTTACTTTTGTTAATTAGACTATTTGCTAAGCATAATCAAACTTCAAACCATTTCCAACTTCTCGAGAGATCGACCTCGGAGTTACTTGCCGCTTCCTACAAAAGCGATTCGTACACTTGCGAGTTTTAATTTGTTCATCAAGTATTCAATCGAAGAAATATACTAAGTATTCAACACAAACAACACTGCACACAATTATTGTTCATACGAGTTAAAGTTGCCGTTTGTGATTTGTTCTACCTTACCATTGAGATTATCTTTAGCCCTGTGTGGACTAAGGATCCTTGCGTATTCCGACCTGTGCAGGAAGAATAGCATTGAAGATGAAGCTTCGATCTGTGTGAGAAGAAGCGAGTCAAAAAAAGACCTCAAGCCAATCTGTGTGAACTCTAATACCCAGATTCTTGTTTCTGGTTATTTTTTAATTTTGTCGGTTGTGCCGGTTATTTTGTTCTATTGGTGATTATTGGAGTTTTCCTCTATGTTGGGTACGGCATGATGTGCCGTGTTGTGAGATTTTCTTCGGATTCGACTTATCGTTACGTAAGTCGAGCTAATCATATATCGTATTTCATTATTGTTCGTCTCCTTTCGGATCATTGTTGTGGTTCTATCGAAATTTTCGGATTGTGTCAGAATTATTTTGCAACCGGAGATTTTCTGGCCGAACCTGTATAACACGGTGCTGAAAACGGCTGAGCCTTTTGCCGTGTCCTGCGCCGTTTGACGAACGATGCTGTCGAGCGCCGGGTCCTGCGTCGGGTGCCCGTGCGTTTTGGCCAAGTTAGCCCTCTGCCGAGACATGGCCGAGACACCCGCGCCAGTGTTTGCACCAGGTGATGTGCTGTGTCGGACATGACCGAGACACACGCGCAAGTGTCTTGCGCCGGGTGCTGCGCCATGTCGGTCAGGTCGCACACTGACCCGCAACACGGCGGTAGTTCGACCGTTTGTTGCGCCATGTTCCGCACGAGTATAAATATGATTGAGCAGTCATGTTTACACTCGTTTTTCGTTTTCCTTCTCTCCTGTCCACGACTGGGGTCTTGGAGAACTCGAAGGCATGTTGCTAAACTATGAATCCACGAAGTTCTGGAGTTCATATCATTGATTAATCATTCCATAACCTCATTTGATCGAACGAATCATGGTAAGTTTCCTAAAATCTTAGTTTTAGGAAAATTGGGGATTTTGTTTGATTTTGTCCGTTTGATCTGTATTAACTGAGATCAGTGATGGATTGTTGATTATGAAGTTGTATTCTACCAATTTCCTTGTTGTTCCATGGTTCGATTGCTGAAGATCCATCGTTTTGTTGAGTTCTTAATCGACGACTTGAAGGTGTTCGGTGAAAGTTCTTAGAGGGGGGTTTCGTGCGTCTACGATTATGCTTGCTCGTATGATCATTTATTATTGATGATATGATGTTGGATCAAAATACGAGAGTTAGTCACCATACCTTTTCTGCTATCTCGTGACTCTATTCCTGACTTTATGCAGGAAAAGGAAATCAGATTGTTTTCTAATGGGGGCTGCGCTTCGCTTCTTTTTTATCCCAGTTGGTTCTCCCTTTTTTGTCGAGTCTGGATCCTTGTGAAGAACTCGAGTCGTAACTCTTCCGTTCGTCTTTTTTTTCAAGCTTCTCGATCGATCGTGTTATTACTGTTTATGCCCGGAGAATTGTAGGTGTTCGAGGTTTCCCGATTAAGCCGTGTTCGTCGGAGTGTTCGGTATCGATTATCGAGGCAAGTATCTTGCCCATACATTATGATTTTGTGGATATAATGGTTGGTAATCGACGATATGTGATAAATGAATGTTTATAACCATTTTTCAAAAGAATCAGTATATTTACAATCATGGTTTTCTTCAAAGAGGACTCGTGTGTTCCGTAAATTAATGTGCTTAATCGAATATGTGTTAGTGTTGAGTATAGGATCGCCTTACTTTCGTGTGATGCCATTATGTATGATTATGTTGTCAGTAAATTTTGAAGTTTAATCCTTTGGTTAAGATGTGTGCGTGGAGACATGTGGTTATTGATGAATATGTGAGTTTATGTGATATTGGTTGTGCTGTTCGGTGCTGTTGATATAGTGTGCTTCCTTGTTGATGGTATTAGTTCTGGGTCGTGAGTATGTGTTGGATAATTTGGTCATTCTAGCAAAGTACCTCAACTATATATAGTGTGATTGACCCTCGGGGATTGTGGTTTGAAATGTGAACTGATGAGAGTTGTAAGGTTGATGTCGGGTACTCTCACTCGGGGTTGACTCGATGGGGTCACACGGGGACCTGGTGGCTTAGCGGCTGGACCGGGGCACGAGGGTTACTTTCGAGTGGGTATTATCACCAGGGGTTGCTCGACGGGGCGCACAGGGACGTGGTGGCTTGATGGCTGGACCGGGTCGCAAGAATTGCCAGAGTATTTTTACTGATGATTGGTTGTGATATGTCCGAAGTATCAGAATGCTTTGTGCTCGGGGTCAGGAGACATTTTATATCGAGTCTTGGTGTTTGGCTATAATGGCATAAGAGTGATGTGTTGTGTGTAATGTGTACTTGGAACTGAATTAAAGTGAATGGTTCGGTCGTGGACCTCGTGTTTTCTGAACGGATTTGTATTTTGGAAAAATAAAACTTTGGGTTGTGACCCTAAGTGGCTTTCGATAAATTAAGAATTTTTCAATCACAAATGTTCTCAAAAGTCCCGATATCCTGAATCGATTTTTAAGTGACCAATGGTTTCCTTTATATTTTATCCTTCAAACTACTTTATCTAAATGAAATATCTCGGGAAGTCTTTCGTTGTATTCTCGGAATGTATTGTGTATGGCTCCTATTTGCACTTTATACTTGTACTAGCAAAACAGTGGAGTTTTGTTAACCCCCGAGCATTCGGGGGCTGGATGTTTGTTCTGCATCCAGGTACATGCAGGTTTTGGGAGCAAAACATAGGATTGGTGCGAAGGATGATGGAAGACGATCGATACTAATCACATGAAGGCCTGTTTTAGGTGCAGTCAGTCGGAGTTCGTTGTATGGTCATTTCCACTGTCGTATTTTATGGTTTGTGGGTGTATTTTACCCTTGCATGGGTATGAGTCCAGATAGAGTTATGTATATTAGAGTTGTTTGATAATGATGCAAGACCAAATCAATCTATTGATTGGTCATTCTATCACGTCGGTATGTAATGTAAATTGTGTTGTTTCGATGTCTAGCCTGGTGGATCCTCACGGAGAGGGTCTGTGGTGTGTACTATTCCCGGTTATGGTATCAGAGAGAGGTGGCGGAAACCTAGGTTGTCGGGTCAAGTTGTGTGTTGTTGAGTCTTGTCTTGTCAGATTTTATCTGACTGAGTCGTTTCGCGATACGTCGTCTGGGATGTCGGTCGTGATTAGTATCAAGGCGCAACCATCATCTTCGTGCGATTTGTGGATGTAAGTCTCCCTACTATGTTATGTCTCGTGTTATACGAGCTAGTTGTGTGATTCAGTATTTCAGGGTAAAGTTTAAATATGATTTATGATTATGTGATCTATGCTTGTTTGATTCTCGTATTGTGCTAGAATGAAAAGTGGTGTTGGTGTATATATACTTATATATACCGTTGCATAAATCATTTTCACAAGATTAATGGCCTTGGTGTGGTTACGCAAGGAAAAATTCATCAGTATGGTATTTTAAAGCTTTAAACGTTTTTTTTGGAGTCACGTAATTTTAATTTAAACCACCCTCCAAAGGAGGAAAAGGTTTGATTTTCGTGTGATGACCTCAAGGTCTTTTTTTTTTGGGAATTCAAACTATCGATATTTCATTTTCATCTTGTATTATAAGTTTTCAAAACACGATTTTTAAACTCAAATGAGGTCTACAAAATGTACTCAAGACGTGACTCGATTTCAACTTTTTGTTTTCATGGTAGTTAGTCAAGAAGTACGTGATGATGTTCTCATTGTTGGGCAGTAGTGCCCAGTTTTATGATTAAAATAGTGATGTGAATGTTAAATCATTCAATGTGTATGAGTTGAGATAGCCCTCTTTATTGAGAGGTGAGATTTCGGTTTTGAATGACAATTGTCTTTTGATGGTTGCTCGCAAGGTTTTGTATTTATGTGAATCGGTGGCATTTAGATTAGTGTATTGTTGTTGTCTATTTGTAACGTTCGATTCTAGTAATGATGTATATATGTTCGTATTCATGTTGTTGAATTAGTTAGCACACGCTAAGTATGAGGCTAGCGCATGCTAATGTGGCATGAGTAACGCACGCTAATCTTTGTAGTAATTGAGTAAGATTTTTCAACCTGGGCAGAGGCTACGGAACCGCATTTTTAGCCGTCAGGTCTATATTTTGCAGTCAATCATCTGTGGCTGTATTCTATGTGTGTTGTCTAGTGATGACAACTGTTATGTGTGAATATATGTTAGGACTTTTCGTACTGTTAGGTGATAATTGATTGTGTTTAATGAATTGATAAATTTTATTTACTGCGTGTATGTTCGAAAAAGCTTTCCTGAAAATTTCATAAACTTGTGCAAGTTGCGGAAAAAGTAACTTCGAAAAAGTTTTGACGGTTCAGTTAACCGGCAGCTTCATGTGGACTTTGAAAACTATTTGGAATTGGCGAGCTGGCTAGAATTCTCAAATAAAACCTCGACGGTAAGAGTTGTCTTAAAGTACCTTTGGACATTTTGTAAAATGTTACCGTCGTTGATTTTTGTGTAGTGTTGAGAGGATTTTCGAAAATAATTTTTAACGTATTATTTTATTTTCAAATAATTCGAGTGCATGATTTTCAAAAATCTTTCACACCATAAAAAGAAATTCCAATACGATTTTTATTTTCAAAATTATATAGTGAGAGATGAAAAATCATACTCAATTTAAACTTCACACTCGGATTTAGAAAAGTTTTCTGTACTGAGCCAGTTATCGTGCGTTGATCTTCAATCACTCCAAAATGATTGATGATTGGTGGAAATGTTTAGTGCATGTACGAGTGGTTTGATGAAGTTTACCTTGTTTGTTATTAACGGTGATGATGATGATAGTGGCATGGTGATTTTGATAATGCCGGTTGCAAGGAAATATTGTTTTGCAAATAATCTCAAAATGAGACGGTTAAACTCTTTTGTTTAGAAGTTTTGAAAAAACAGCTCGAGGTACCAAAAAAACACTTTCAAAGTTTTATTTTGAATAAACATACAAATCCAACGATTTTCAAATGACATCATTTAAAAGGATACCTTGCGAATCTTCTTATCAAGTTGCTAGTAATTGTTTTATGTGATATGTCGTGCTGAGTTGGCACTTTAGGATATTATTTCGCGAGGTTGTGCTATCATATTGAGTGAGTATCCTCTTAGTATCCCGAGGGGCAGAGGACGCGGTCGTGACCGCAGTATAGTGGTCATGGAGATCAGATGCGGGACCAAGAGAACATTACCGGGAAGGTTGCTATTCTAGTTCTTCGTTCTCGTTGTTTAGGTTTCGGGGACGAAATCTCTTTTAAAGGTGATATGGTGTAATACCCCTATTTTTTCGCTTCGGTATTTTCAACTCTATCAACTCGTTTGTGTTCGTTGATATTTTCTGAACTTGTTCTATTATCTTCAATTTTTATTGTTCGAACGAGTTGTGGTATTGTTTCGGATTAATCCGTTTATCGTTGTGACTTTTTTTGAATTCGGTTCCATTCCCGTGAATATTATGCAAATGAATATCTTGTAGTTTTTTACCAGATTATCTATTGTCTTGAGTCGAGCTGTGAACTTCGGAATTGCTATTCGATTTTTTTTAGTTGTTCAATGTGCTTCGAATTTGGTTGTTCGACCATTGTTGTTTCGATCGTTTGTTATCCGGTTTTTGTTGATCTCGTATCGTGATTTTTGAGCATTCTGATCACTTCGTAATTTACTTAAGTTCGGGAAATTAGCTTCGTATTCGATCTTCCGAACCTTGGGTTGTTGGGATTTCGTATTTGTTCAGTGATCAACTCGTGTTTTGACTGTTGTGCTGTTCGGGTTGGTCAATCATATTGATTTTTGTTCGTTACGTTTTGTTATCATCCTGGCATAGAGATATCGATGGTAGCAGCTACGTACTGCATGTGATTTGTTGCAGATCGTCGGCAGCGGATAACGTGTGTTATTTGAGATTGTCTTGCATTGATTGTTTCATGTTTTAAGTTTCGGGACGAAACTTATTTTTAGGGGGTAGAATGTAATACCCGAGATTCTCGTTTTCGGTTATTTATGAATTGTTGGTTGTGCCGGTTATTTTGTTCTGTTGGCGATTACTGGAGTTTTCCCCTATGTTGGTTACGGCATGATGTGCCGTGGTGTGAGATTTTCGTCGGGTGCGACTTATCATTACATAAGATGAGCTAATTGTATGTCGTATTTCGTTATTGTTCGTCTCTTTCCAGATTGTTGTTGTGGTTCTATCGAAATTTTCGGATTGTGTCAGAATCGTTTTGTAACCGGAGATTTTCTGGCCGAACCTGTACAACACGGCGCTGAAAACGGCTGAGCCTTCCGCTGTGTCCTACGCCGTTTGCCGAACAGCGCTGCCGAGCGCCGGGTCCTGCGCCAGGTGTCCGTGCGTTTTGGCCAGGTTAGCCCTCTGTCGAGACATGGCCAAGACACCCGCGCTAGTTTTTGCGCCGGGTGATGCGCCGTGTCAGACACGGCCGAGACACACGCGCAAGTGTCTTGCGCGTCGTGTTGGTCAGGTCGCGCACTGACCCGCAACACGACAGTAAAGATGGCGCTAGTTGGGCCGTTTGTTGAGCCGTGTTCCATACGAGTATAAATATGTCTGAGCAATCATGTTCGCACTCGATTTGCATTTTCATTCTTTCCTGTCCGCGGGTGGGGTCTTGGAGAACTCGAAGGCATGTTGCTAAACTATGAATCCACGAAGTTCTGGAGTTCCTATCGTTGATTAATCATTACATAACCTCCTTTGATCGAGCAAATCAGGGTAAGTTTTCTAAAATCTTAGTTTTGGGAAAATTGGGGATTTTGTTTGATTTCATCTGTTTGATATGTATTAACCGAGATTAGTGATGGATTGTTGATTATTAAGTTGTATTCTACCAATTCCCTTGTTCCATGGTTCGATTGCTAAAGAACCGTCATTTTGATGAGTTCTTAATCGACGCCTTGAAGGTGTTCGGTGAAAGTTCTTAGAGGGGGGTTTTGGGCATCTACAATTATTCTTCCTCGTATGATCGTTGATTATTGATGCTATGATGTTAGGGTCAGATTCCTTGCGAAGATCTCGAGTCAGAACTCTTTCGTTCGTCGTTTTCTTCAAGCTTCCCGATCGATCGTGTTATTGTTGTTTTCGTCCGGAGAATTATAGGTGTTTGAGGTTTCCCGATTGAGCAGTGTTCGTCGGAGTGTCCTGTATCGATTATTGAGGCACGTATCTTGCCCATACATTACGTGTTTTGTGGATATAATGGTTGGTAATCGACGATATGTGCTAAAAGAATGTTTAGAACCATTTTTTCAAAAGAATCGGTATATCTACAATCATGGTTTTCTTAAAATATGACTCGTGTGTTCCGTGAATTAATGTGCTTAATTAAATATTTGTGTTAGTGTTGAGTATAGGATCGCCTTACTTTCATGTGATGCCATTATGAGTGATTATGTTGTCGGTAAATTTTGAAGTTTAATCCTTTGGTTAAGATGTGTGCGTGGAGACATGTGGTTATTTATGAATATGTGAGTTTATGTGATATTGGTTGTGCCATTCGGTGCTGTTGAGATAGTGTGCTTCCTTGTTGATGGTATTGGTTCTGGGTCGTGAGTATGTGTTGGATAATTTGGTCATTCTAACAAAGTACCTCGACTATATATAGTGTGATTGACCCTCAGGGATTGTGGTTTGAAATGTGAACTGGTGAGAATTGTAAGGTTGTTCTTGGGTACTCTCACTCGGGGTTGACTCGACGGGGTCATACGGGGACCTGGTGGCTTAGCGGCTAGACCGGGTCGCGAGGGTTACTTTCGAGTGGGTATTCTCACCTGGGGTTGCTCGACAAGGCGCACAGGCACTTGGTGGCTTGATGGATGGATCGGGTCGCAGGAATTGCCAGAGTGTTTTTGCTGATGATTGGTTGTGATATGTCTGGAGTATCACAATGCTTTATGCTCGGGGTCGAGAGACATTTTATATCGAGTCTTGGTGTTTGGCTAGAATGGCATAAGATGATGTGTTGTGTGTAATGTGTCCTTGGAAGTGAACTAAAGTGAATGGTTGGGTCGTGGACCTCGTGTTTTCTGAACGGATTTGTATTTTTGGAAAATAAAACTTTGGGTTGTGACCCTAAGTGGCTTTCGATAAATTAAGAATTTTTCAATCACAAATGTTTTCAAAACTCCCGAGATCCTGAATCGATTTTTAAGTGACCAATGATTTCCTTTATATTTTATCCTTTGAACTACTTTATCCAAATGAAATATCTCGGGAAGTCTTTCATTGTATTCTCGGAATGTGTTGTGTATGGATCATATTTGCACTTTATACTTGTACTAGCAAAACAGTGGAGTTTTGCTAACCCGCGAGTATTCAGGGGGTGGATGTCTGTTCTGCATCCAGGTACATGCAGGTATTGGGAGCATAACACAGGATCAGTGCGAATAATGATGGAAGAGGATAGATACTAATCACATGAAGGCCAGTTTTGGGTGCAGTCAGTCGGAGTTCGTTTTATGGTCTTTTTCGCTGTCGTATTTTTTGGTTTGTGAGTGTATTTTACCCTTGCATGGGTATGAGTCCAGACAGAGTTATGTATATTAGAGTTGTTTGATAATGATGTAAGACCAAATCAGTCTATTGATTCGTCATTCTATCACGTCGGTATGTAATGTATTGCGTTGCTTCGATGTCTTGCCTAGTGGATCCTCACGGAGAGGGTCTGCGGCGTGTAATATTCACAGTTAGATTCTGGGGGTGTTACATGAACGGCCCAAAGCTACAGTCCCTGTATCAATATTTTTGAATGATATAGAGACAGGTTTGGTTAAAATCACGTAGTTATGTACGTAGTGATTTTATAAACTCCTTACTCCTGTGTGGAGGACCAGTGGACGTAGAGAGATTACTTCGAACCACTTTAAACTCTGTGTTATTTACTTTATCTTTACTATTTTCATTCTACTAGGATTTATCTAGTATACACTGTTAAACTCTGTAAGCATCAAGCAAATAGGAGAAAACCTAGTTGCTATACTTACAGCAACTCACACCAAACTTCCGCTACGCAAACTAACTTCAAAAATCGTACAGCTTATTATGTTCTTACTTTCTAAGCTGTTTATTGTATAATTAGTGTCCAACAAGTGGTATCAGAGAGATTGATAATAAAAATAATCAATCGATTTTTTAACTGAGTCATATCCACAAATCACTAGTCTCTGAAAACCCTATCATATTTTCATCATCTTTTATATTTCTTAAATGGATACCTCTATTATAAACAAAGTTCCTATGTTCTATATTAATGAGTTTGATGATTGGAGAATTAGGATGGAATCTCATCTTGTATCCATGCATGAAGAGATGATATTCGTCATCCAAGAAGGTCCAATAAAGATAATAAAGGTTAATCCTGCCGCAAGGGTAGAAGGATAACCTCATGCTGAAATGCTCGAGAAGGAGCGAAAGGAATGGACATCGGACAATCGCAAGCATGCGAACCTCGACAATGCTGCTAAGAATACGTTATTTTTCACTCTCGAAAAAGGCATATTCTCAAAGGTAAAGAGTTGTAAGATAGTTAAGGAAATCTGGGAGAAACTCGAGCTGATTTGCGAGGATACTGAACTCTCATAAAATTTCCAAACTCACACAGCAATTTGAATCTTTTGAAATGAAATCTTCTGAAATGCTTGAGGAGCTTGACCTCATATTCACTGGCATTGTCGTTGAACTTGAAGCATTGGGTAAAGTGTATACCCAAAAGGGTAAAAACTTAAAAATATTTAGATCACTCCCTGCCCGATGGGACATTAAGACAACATCTATGCGTGTATCCTGTAATCTTATTGATATTTCTACATTTGACCTCTTCTATGACCTCAAAGCCTTTGAGTATGATATTGACATGAGAGAAAATCCCAAAGAGTCACCTGCCAAGACTACAACAATGGCTGTTGTATCTGAGAGGAGACACAGTTCTGCATCTAGCAGATCTAAATCCGCACACAAGACTGCTGACAGTGATGATGACATCATGTCACAAGATGAAGTGGCCTTGCACATGCACAAGTTCAAAAACTTCATCAACCAGTCTGGAAAGACTCCATACAGGCCTAAGCCTTTTTACAAGGTGAGTTCTGAATCTCCTTCATCTGGCGATTCTAACTTATGCTACAACTGTAGGAAACTTAGACATTATGCAAATAAATGTCCACAACCGAAAGTCCAAAAGTTTCCAGAAGCTGAGCAACAAAAAAAGGACGAAAGAAGGTGTGTCTGGAAAAACAAGCTCAAGGCCCTGACTAGTGAATCTGAAGCCTCGCCCGTTTTGAACAAGATCGAGGAATGCCTTCAGGCTGTTACTGAAATTGACTCCTCCGATGATGAGATCGAAGATAAAGCATATATGTGCTTAATAGCCAAAGAAATACAGGACAATGAGGATAGCGATGATGAAGCAAGTTCAACTTCAACTATTCCTATAAATGTTGGCATATTTTATTCCAAATATTCATTATTGAGTTTTGATGATTAGTTTTTAAACAAATAAAAAAAACAAAGAAGCGAAACAAAACAACGAAGAAGTCGAAGTCGCAAAAAGTTGGACAGAACAGGATTAACGCACGCTAAGTTACAAGAATAACGCACGCTATCGAAGGAGCATAACGTACATAACACATGGTTGATAACGTACGTAATAAGTTGTTTCAAAATTCAAACAAGATGAATGTTAGGAAAAGTCCGGGTCAAAGTCAAGGAATCAAACGGACAGTTTGATAAAAGCATACAATGGATATACGGTTAACGTACGCTACAGCGTATAGTTAACGTACATTAAATAGGGAACTTAACGTACGCAATCGGGAATCCATAACGTAAGTAATAGTATGGACAGAATCTACTGGACTAAAGTTGCAAGCAGTTAACGTACATAAGGGAGAAGACTTAGCATACGTAACAAGGTCAACGTACGCTGTGCAGGAAGGCTAGAGCAAGCTAAAGAGTCAGCAGGCAGTAACAGTTAGTTGGAAGAAAATTGCTATAAATACCAAACCAATTGGTATCAATCCACACAACAACCTTGAGCAAATGATCTATACTTGTGATATCATTGTACATATTCTTGTTGTTGTATTTGAGCTCATATTGATAAGTGTTTGAGTGTTATACACGAAAACATTCACGAGGGGAAAAAGAAAGGATAAGATTGGATTCGGTGTTATTAGTATCAAGGATCCGGCATTGTTAGAATCGCAATCTATATCGACTAAGGTTTGTCTAGTACCCATATAAGGCTAGATAGGTTGATTCCTTGTCCGATAGAAAAGGAAAACAGTTTAACTTGGACCGACAAAAAGATAATTGAGTTACGGTTTATCTCGGACTGGTAGAAGACGAGAATTGTAACGGTAATCCCTTGACCGATAGAAGAGAGGTGCAGAGATTGATCTTCATCCTATTGAAAAAGATACAAAGAGAGGACGTAGGCACGTTTGGCTGAACCTCTATAAATCTTGTGTAAAACCCCAAACTAAGAGGCTATCACAGTGTCGTGGACCCCCAACTGGGACTCACCAGGCGAATGAAAAATAATGATTTAAATAATATAACTGTAGTACCAAACCACATTATATTACCAATTACTCCGATGAGGAGTTTCAAGTACAATACACCCAGGAATACATAATACATATATTTCATATGAAGATGAAATATACAACACTGAATAAAATTAAAATCCAAACGGAAACTCTAGCGGAAAATACACATGAAAGAAACATGAACAACTGAGAAGAGTGGGGGCCCCTACTAGCATCACTAGGACTCCTCGATGTCAACGTTCTCTTCTCATGCCTTTGCCTTGCCATGACATAAAAACAACATCCCCAACGGGGTCAGTTACACAAAACCACAATCCTCAAGAGTTGAACAAATACAATAATCTCATGACTTAATTATGAAACCAAGTTTGAAGGATGGGCATCATAGTACGCCCAAATGGGATGTGCAAGTGCACAAGTGGCCGAGTGTCCGAAATCCAACATATACACACGCACTTGGCCTAATTAGTCTCAAGGAGGCACGTTACCATGTGCACGGTACAATTTATCGGATTACCCGTATAATACATGACCATCGTGTGGCCAACTAAATATTCCACACATATACCACCTGGAAACGCAATACGATCCCGTAAGGTCACTAGAACAAAAGCAACTATGATGGATAATAATGAATAGAAACCTACAAGGGTCAAGAATGACTCACCGAGGTGAATTAATAACGCAATGAGTGATAGCTCAAATGAAATGATTGGAACCTTCGTTCCTCGTGAATTAAGTGACTAGTTTGATAATTACAAGTCTCAACATGATTGATATACTATGAATGAATTACATGTATGAATGAAAAACAACGAAAAGAATGATTATCCTTTTAACCGAGCAATAATTTACTTGCCTGGAATGAGAGGAAAGGGTACGAACAATGAGGTACCGCAGTTGAAGGAATCGACAACTCCGAACCTAGACAAGTTCGTAATCAACTATCAATAACCCATCGGTAGGAAAATAAGTTGGAATCCACCCGAAAATACTACCCACGACACATGTGTTCCGGTAAGAAAACCTCTAGATGGTGAATCACACTCAAACATCCCAAATACTCAACAATTCCAGAAAATACACCAATAAATCCGTAGGAACACATGTATCCAAGGTACATAATCCATACTCAACATATTCCAACACATTAGCAAGCTAAATCGAAGAGATCGGAAGGAAAATCCCCAAACCCCGAAATTCTAGGGTTAGACAAACTTTACCTTGATTTGGAATGGTGGAGAGGATTAAATGTTGAATAATCCGAACTAGAAGCTTGAAGATGTTGATAGATGATATTAGCTCGAAGAGATCTTCACAAATCGCCCAAAATTGGCCGAAATCGCCCAAGGAACGATGAGAGATTGAAAAATGACGAAATGGGGTGGAAATGTCCTATTTATACTAAACCCAGCTTAGCATGCGCCAGCTTCTGATATTAATGTGCACTAGCGGGTGCACCAGGTGGTCCAGCGAACTCTGCCTGCCTTGTTAGCGTGCGCTACGTATACTTTGTAGCATGCGCTAACGCCTTACCATTAGCGTACGTTAACCGAGTGTTAACGCACGCTACCTGATACTTGGTGTCCAAAATATTGGAGTCCAGAACCTACTGTCCTCCGCCTGCTTGAGCCTTAGCGCGCGCTACTATGATGTCTTAGCATGTGCTACTAATACAACTAGCGTACGCTATTTCCACTCATAGTGTGCGCTATGAATTCTCCATTTCAGTCCAGTACTTACTGGACTGTCTGCCTCGATTACACTAGCGGGCGCTAATGTTGAACGATAGTGTGCGCTACCAGTACTCAAATAGCGTGCGCTACACCCCACACACAGGCTACCAAATGCAATGAAAATGATAATATTCTCATCTCGATTCTCAACAGGGTTGAAAGACGAATGATAACTGATACACGATTCAAAATACGCTGAACGGTGAACATAATGAATGAATATGAATGATGAATGGTTATTAATGAGTGAAAAATTATTGAGTGACAATTACTGAATGATAATAAATGAATTCGCAACCGGGTATTACACTGTGTCGATTTATTTTCCGCACATTTAGTTACGCTTCCGCATAATAGCGATACCGAATATTGCACCAACAATTGGTATCGGAGAGGTACCTCCTAGAAGCGGCTTAACATCCGAGGAGAGAAGATCCAATGGCGTTTCAACTTGCCCCGGTCGAAGGTCTTGCTCTAAATCGACCTCTATTTTTCGATGGATCTAACTTTGTGATTTGGAAGAAGAAAATGTCTATTTTTATCCGAGCTTACGATATCGAATTATGGAAAGTCCTATGTCTTGGTCCCAAAATTACGATGAACTCGAACAGAATTCTCAAAACTTTTGAAGAGTATGATGATGTGGATTGGAAAAACGACCACTATAATTTCAAAGCCAAGCAATTATTATATTGTGCATTAAATCTGAAAGAACACAACTGGATATCATCGTGTGATAGTGCCAAAGAGATATGGAAGATGCTAGAAGTCACACATAAAGGAACATCTCAAGTCAAGGAGACGAAAATAAATATGCTTCTCCACGAATACGAGCTATTCCAAATGAAAGACGAAGAATCCATTACAATCATGCTCGACCGATTTTCGGTCATTACGAGTGGATTGGCTTGTTATGGGAAACCCCTTTCGAGTAGTGAAAAGTAAAGAAGATCTTGCGATCACTACCTCGGGAATGGCACGGCACGGTGACGGCGATTATGGAATCGAAAGATTGGAATAATCTTGATTTTAATGCCCTCGTTGGTTCACTAATAAATTATGAGATAGTTCTTAAATCTCGAAACGCAAAGCCGAAACCGAAGGAAAGATCAATAGCTTTAAAAACTAAGATGTCTCACAAAGAAGAAATCCCCGTCGATGAAAGTGATGAACAATCTGCATATTATGCCAACAATATTAATAAGTTTCACAACTTATTGAACTGGAGAAAGAAGGACATCCAATCGGGCGAATCTAAGAAATTCGACAACAGCTGTCGAATCTGTGGTAAACTAGGCCACTTCGTGAAAAATTGCCGGAACGCAAATCCAAAGAAGGAAGTACTCATTGCAACATGGAGTGATGAGGATGAAGATGATGATTTCAATCAAAATAATCTCGCTCTCATAGCACGAAGTTCATTAGTCGAAAGTCAGGTTAGTACATCGCCTTAAGACGAATTATTTGAAGCATTCGAATTATTGCATACTGATTTTCAAAATGCTTTAGCCGAAATAAAATCACTCCAATCTAAAAATAAATCATTGGAATCGAAATTTCCAAAATTCTTGAAAAAGGGAAATTTATCGAAACAGATCATTCAAAATGCCTTGAGATTGAAAATAATTTAAAGAATGATCTTTTGAAAGTTCAAGAAGAACTTAAAATTTTAACAAAGAAATTTCCCTATGGAAACGAGAAATTTGAACAAATGCTATCGGTTCAAACATTTACTTTAAACAAACAGGGGTTAGGATTTAAACCACAGACTAAAAACGAATCCTTAAATTTGAAAATACCTCAATGCGATAAATGTTTAAAAATTGGGCATCATATTTCAAATTGTAAAATCCCACATCGGACGATTAAAATTAAAAAGATTTGGATTCCAAAAGGAATCACTACTCCGAACATCGTCCATATTAATGAAAAACGACCGACTTTTGGTTAGATCCCCATAAGCAAAAATTAATTTTCATCAATTGGTATTTAACTCAAGGGGGAGTTTATAATTTTTAACGGGAGATTTTTGTCAGGGGTGGTTTACCCTTTATGCATATTTATCATAATTTTTTATAATTGTCCTTGTATACTTTTTGCTGATAACAAAAAGGGGGAGAATAGAATAAAAGAAGAAAGATATAAGGGGAGAAATACGAGAAAAGCGTCATGGAAGAATGATGGGAAAAATAAAGATATATACGAATGATGAAAGGAGGAGAAAAGATGAAAAAGTTGAATAATGATAAGAAGAAGTCGAAAAGGAGAAAAGAAAAGATGGGAGTCGGAAACTAACGAAATGGACAAAGTCGACAACTTTGATCTGTGTTTATATATATATATATATATATATATATATATATATATATATATATATATATATATATATTTCAGGTTTTATCCCATTCAAGGTGTTGTTTTGTAATCATCAAAAAGAGGAAGATTGTTGGAATATTTTATTCCAAATATTCATTATCGAGTTTTGATGATTAGTTGTGAAACAAGAAAAACAACAAAGAAGCGAAACAAAACAACGAAGAAGTCGAAGTCGCAAAAAGTTGGACAGAACATGATTAATGCATGCTAAGTTACAAGAATAACGCACGCTATCGAAGGAGCATAACGTACGTATCACATGGTTGATAACGTACGTAATAAGTTCCTTCAGAATTCAAACAAGATGAATGTTGGGAAAAGTCCGGGTCAAAGTCAAGGAATCAAACGGACGGTTTGACAAAAGCATATAACTGATATACGATTAACGTACACTACAACGTATAGTTAACGTACGCTAAATAGGGAACTTAACGTATGAAATCGAGAATCCATAACATACGTAATAGTATGGACAGAAGCTTCTGGACTAAAGTTGCAAGCAGTTAATGTACGTAAGCGAGAAGACTTAACATACGTAACAAGGTTAACGTACACTATGCAGGAAGGCTAGCGCACGCTAAAGAGTCAGCAGGCAGTAACGGCTAGTTGGGAGAAAATGGCTATAAATACCAAACCAGTTGGTATCAATCCACACAACAACCATGAGCAAATCATCTATAATTGTGATATCATTGTAAACATTCTTGTTTTTGTATTTGTGCTTATATTGATAAGTTTTGAGTTATATACACGAAGACATACACGAGAGGAAAAAGAAAGGATAAGATTGGATTCGGTGTTATTAGTATCAAGGATCCGACATTGTTAGAATCGCAATCTATATCCGAGTGAGGTTTGTCTAGTACCCATAGAAAGCTAGATAGGTTGATTCCTTGTCCGATATAAAAGGAAAACGGTTTAACTTGGACCGACAAAAAGACAAGTGAGTTACAGTTTATCTCGGACCAATAGAAGACGAGAATTGTAACGGTAATCCCTCGACCGATAGAAGAGAGGTGCATAGGTTGATCTTCACCTATTGAAAAATATACGAAGAGATGACATGGGCACGTTTGGCCGAACCTCTATAAATCCTGTGTTGATTTATTTTCCGCACATTTATTTACGCTTCCGCACAATGGCACATATACCGAATATTGCACCAACAGTAAATGCATCGCATACCCTTGAAAACATGATGAATGAGCTCAAAAACATTCAAAAGGCCCATGAGACTTTAAAGCGAGAAAACATATAGCTCGAAATTTCAAACTTAGAGCTGTAGGATGAAAATGACTTGCTGGAAAATAACTATAAAAATATGTCTATTGATTGCGATAACAGCAAGGTCACACTTGCAAAACCCATGAAAAGCAATCATAAACTTGCTCACGATCTAAATGAGGCTATGTCTCATAATGAAAGCAAGACAAATGATTTTGCTTACTCGAAGCCAAAGTAAAGACTCTCGAGAAGCGAGAAGGAGAATTAGAAATCATCCTGAAATCATTCAAGAAATCATCTAAACGGACGGAAAAAATTCTACGCATTGGGCAACATGCCCATGATAAAAGTGGCTTAGGGTATAACTCATTCTCCCTTAAGGAAAAGTCTAGTACGGTATTCGTGAGGGGTGTAGAACCCATTCTTATACCTGAAGAATTTCAAAGTGCCGCAAAGATTACAGATGTCCCTCGTACAGAAAAGGCTGCGATTCCGCCACCAAGTTCATATCACAGACAGCGGAAACGTGAACCTCCCATACCTGTAAGGCATGATCAACAGTATGCTCCCCGAGCATATCAAAAGCGCCAGCATCTATTCAGAAAGAAGGTTGTATCTAAATTTCAAAGGCAAGCATCGCAGTACTATCAACAGTACAGTGCGCCTAGATATTAGATACAAGAGCCCTGTTATCCATCAAGCAAGATGGTCGCCGCGCAGTATCAACAACAACTTTGGAAATCCAAGTGGAGACCCAGAAGATAAGCTGTAAGATCTATGAAAATGGCTCCACCTCCTAGAGGGCAATCATACTAGAATAATAACCCTAAATTTCGCATGCATAATAATCAAGGTTACAGCGACTACGTGCCTGACCGACATAGACACCGCAACACTGGACCAAAAGTATCCTACAACAAACCTATTGCTGTCAGGCAAATTTAGGTACCAAAAGGCAGTATCATACATGGATCCAACAATCAAAGGGGACCTAAATCTACTTAATCTCTTTCCTTACATGATGTCAAAGAAAAGGACATATGGTACTTTAACAGCAGATGTTTTTGGCAAATGACAGGAGATATAAGAAAATTGTCAGATTATATAGAAGGTTATGGTCCAAAGGTGCGCTTCGGTGACAAACCCAAAGGAAGAACAAGAGGGAAGGAAACCCTGCTTGTAGGAATGTTTAAAGTCACCGACGTAGCATATGTTGAAGGCCTACAGTACAATCTACTTACTATCAGCCAATTCTGTGACAAACAATTCTCGGTGAAATTCTATATAGATCACTGTAGAGTGAAGAAGATCTTGACCAAAGAAGTTCTTCTCACAGGAAGCAGGTCAGGTAATATGTATATTGCTGACTGGAAGCCTACGAGCTCCAATGTTCCTTGTATTGTTGCCAAAGGCACTGCATATCAAAGCTCGCTAGGTACAAGAGGATGTAACACATCAACTTCAAGACGATCAACAAACTCTCCAGACAGGGAATGGTTAGAGGTTTGCCCGATGTGTCATTCCATAAAGACAGTGTTTGCGGACCCTATCAGAAAGGTAAACAAGTCAATGTTGGGATTCGGTGCCTAAATCAAAGGCCCAACGGAAGTGGTAAAATGAAAATTAATTCGATCCGAATCGCTACGAGGATCGATCGAGCTATGTATGTACGAATATATAAACGAAAACACAAGAGATCTAACGTGTATATCCCCAAGCTTTACTTGTATATCTCTACGATCTAACGTGCTCCAAGCCATTAGATGATCCAATGTCGAAAATACAACGCCTCTACTTGCCACACGCCGGATAAACGAACGGGATGACGATCACCTTGCTATCCTCCAAGGATACGGCTAGATCTAGGATGATGAAGCCTTTGATTATAACACTCTAAGTGTTTTAATGTTTGATCTCTCTTATGATTTCTTGATATTTCTCCAAGAACTACCAAGAGGAAATGAAGAATAAGATGATGACTATGAAAATGAACTCCAAGTTCTATTTTCTCACTTTCCTTTCTTTACTAACAAGAACCGTAGCAATCACTTGCCTAGGAAAGAGATGAAGTCTTTTTTCTTTTATTCTACTTCCACATGATATTTAACTCATCCACACATGAGATTCCCTACATGTCTTTTTCATCCATTATAAAATGGACACAAAAGAACAAGATGGGAAGGTGGATGGAAAGTGGGGGGGGGGGGGGGGGGATCTAGAAGGAGTTGGACGAATTCTGTTTGTTTCGGACTCCCGACAGTTCAAACAGATAAAGTCCAATTCCGTTCTGATCTATTTGTATCAATTAATTAATCCAATTAATTAATCATATCAAATACATAATAACATAATTAATTTCTTCAAGAAATAATTATATTCATGATTCAAATTAATCACCCAGTAATTTATTTAATTCATTAGGCCGTAAATCAATTTATCCAATAAATCGATTTAAACATCCAATGTCCCAAATTTAGATATCCAATATCTAATATTCATTCTGAGAGAATTAGCTTGATTCATTCCGTCGTCAATCCTATTGCGCGACTAGGTCCGTCTCAGTCAGCAATGGGAGGAACCAAAGAGTAGTAGCACCACCTAGCCAGCCTGGCGGCCTACACTATACCCTAACTGAGAACGAATGATGGGATCATTCAAGAACCACCCTGTCGTGAATACTAGTATACGTATAAACCCTTCTTTTAGATGTCCCGATCAAGATAGAGGGTTATGGTCAGTCAAACCCTATCTATACTTGACTCTATGCATGCGTTAATGCAAATTGAGATCATCGAGCTCTCGTGTATCTAATACAACTAGCTCTAATGCTTTGGCCAAAGACTTATGATCTCATCTGCCAATAACCGCATAGGACATATAACCCGCTCACTAATGGGAGAAAGAATTCTATCTTGGTATTCAGTAGGACCTGCTACTTGCCCGTCAAGATGCACGTCGAGGTTGACCCCCGCCTCCCAGTTTACAGGGTCGAACTACTCTAATGAAAATCTTGAAGTCAAAAGCACATTCCTACTAAATCCTTAAGTCGAAGGTTCACAAATACCTATCACAACCTTTCGATTCCGTCATTGACTGTCCCTGAGTGAAATCCGTGTGAAGAATCGAGGGTTAGTCGGTTCGAGTATACTAATCCAATTAGCATACCTATAACGTGTGCTCCCACTAACCATAGTGTTCGATAGGCATTCTCCATGTCAAAGAACACGTCATACAAGTCTTCACATAAACTTAACGCCCAGTCAAGTTTCATCGACTTGCGAATGATTAAGTATTTGAGCTATAACCCTTCCAATGTCGTCTCCAATATCCAATAAGGAGTGGAACGTTTTGCTCTCAAATACACAGACTAGTTTCTATATGTATATTTACGAGTTAGGAATGCCAGTAACTACCAGTAAATAAAGAAACATTCATTTTCCTTATGATAATGATTTACATAATTACAAGTACAATGCCCTCACTCAACAACCTCTGGGTGGCATTCGGGGGCATACTCCTAACAATCTCCCACTTGCACTCAATGCCACACACTATAGTATCTAAAACCCATGTTCTCCACATGACGCTCTAAGCTAATCTGAGAAAGTGGCTAGGTCAGTAGATCAGCGATGTAGTCGGCTGACCCTACTCTATGCAGCACAATGTATCTCTTTGTGAATAAATTCTCTTATGAGATGATACTCTCTCTCTCTCAATATGTTTTGTATTATTATGAAACCTCGGCTCCTATGCCTATGCTACCGCTCTATTGTTATCGTATAATAAAGAAAATAGGCGGCGTAGCACATGGTGTCACGTGAAGTTTACCCAGTAACTTCTAAATCCAAAACCCTTCCTTAGAAGCCTCCGAGGCTGCTTGATACTCAGCCTGACTGGTGGAATCAGCATTCGCGCTATATTTGCCACTATGCCATGATACTGCTCCTCCATTAAGAGTAAATGTAGCCAGAAATAGACATAGAATCGTCTTTCTGTCCTTGGAAGTCCAAATACAGTGAATCCCATTACATTCAGTTCTCCACCGCCGTATTTAAGAACCAGATCTCTAGACCTTCTGAAGTACTTGAGAACGTTCTTTTACGGCAGTCTAATGTTCCCTAACTGGGTTAGCCCGAAACCTACTTACCACGGTCCCAGCATGCGCAACTCATACACAATAAAGTATATCTAAGGCTACCTAAATTCCGAAGCATATGGTATATTACTCATTTCTTTTCATTGTTCCTCACTATGAGGACACATCTTCAAGGTGAGTTTTATTCCATGTCGCATCGATAGAAACCCTCTTTTAGAATAATCCATCTTAAATCGCTTTAAGATTTTATCTATATAGAGGGCTTGGGAAAAAACTTATCATTCTCTTCGATCTATCCCAGTAGAGTCGAATCCCAAGAATATAGGTTTCTTCTCCCAAGTCTTTCATAGAGAAATTACTCGAAAGCCAAGCTTTCACAGAACTGAGCATTCCCACATCATTTCCTATTAGTAGAATGTCATCTACATATAGTACTAAGAATGCGATCTTGATCCCACTAACCCTCTTGTATATACAAGGTTCCTCTTCATTTTGCACGTAGTCAAACTCTTTGACTACCTCGTGAAAACAAAGGTCCCAACTACATGAAGACTGCTACAGTCTATTTCATGGAGTCTACATCCACCATTACTAGGTCATTGGTCGCGGGTCGGTCTCTTGTTTATCACCTGGAACCTCATAGAAACCCAATTCCTCCAAGTGCATAAAACTATACCTCTCAGGTAATTGAGACACCCTACTAGACCTACAAGGTGGTTGTGCTTGTGTTTCAGAAGGTTCGGTTCCATTTTCTTGCACAGGTGTCTCCTGAGGAGTTTCATTGTATTCTTCCAAAGAAATATTTCTACCTGCTCTGCCTTCCTGGATGAACTCTTCTTCCAGGAAGTGTGCATGCAAAGCAACAACGATCTTTCGATCTTTAGGCATGTAGAATAGATAACCCATCGTATCAAATGGGAATCCGATGAAATGTCTCCTCACGGACCTCGCTTCCATTTTGTCCACCTTAGTCTTCTTGACATAGGTGGGGTATCCCCAAGTCCTAATGTGATTAAGACTTGGTTTCCTGCCCTCCCACATCTCATGTGGAGTTTTAAGAACGGATTTGGAAGGACATCTGTTCAAGATATATGCAGCAGGCAGGAGTGCATACCCCGACAGGTAAATCGGTTAGTCAGAATAGCCTAGCATGGAATGGACCATGTCCAACAAGGTCTGGTTCCTTCTTTATGACACACCATTTAACTGAGGAGTTCCTGGAGGTGTTAGTTGTGATACGATTCCATCTTCCTTAAGGAACTATTCAAACTTCGTACTCATATACTCGCCACCTCGGTCCGACCGAAGTGCTTTGATATGATTTCCAGTTTGTTTCTCGACTAGGGCCTTAAATTCCTGGAATTTCTCAAAGGCCTCGGATTTATGTTTCATTAAATATACATAACCATACCTAGTATGATCATCTGTAAACGTAATGAAATACTGATATCCATCACATGTTGCTTCCAAAGCACCACATACGTCGGTATGGATTAATCCTAGTTTATCAGCGGCTCTTTCAAAAGTCCCTGTGAAGGGGGACTTAGTCGCCTTTAAGGCAAGATTCACAAGTAGGAAAGGGATTCGATCCCAATAGGCCCATAAGTCCATCCTTTTCCATTTTGTAAACCTTGGTCTGACCAACATGACCAAGTCTAAGATGCCATTTCAAAACTTGATTAGTTTCATCCCTACCATGTTTTCTAGTCATAGTATTCACAACTACTTTGTTGCTGAGATTTAGATGATACAATCCATTTAACAATGTAGCAGTACCAAGTAGTTTATTTCTGAAATAAATTTTGCAGGAACCATTACTAATGAAAAATGAAAAGCCTTTCCGATCCATGACCGGAATGGATACAATGTTTTTATGCCCCTTGGGCAAAACAAGTACATCTTCTAAAGTGAGAACAAAATCGGATTCTAAACCCAAAAGAAGTGATCCTATGTCAGTTGCTTCGACACTATGTCCGCTTCCGACAGTAACCATCACTTCCCCAGCTCCAAGCTTCCTACTTTGTTCCAGATGCTGATTCATGGTACAAATATGAGAACTAGCACCAAAATCCAGTATCCAAGAAGTAGAAAATACAGTAGCAGAACAATTTGTTTCCAAAACTAAAAGTTCTGTACCTCAAGCGCCATGAAGGATCGGACAGTCTCTTGCCCAATGGCCCATCTCACCGCACTTGAGACAAGTGTCCTTCTTCTTGCTCTTAGGAACCATCGTGGCCTTGCCCTTACCCTTAAGGTCCTCGAGTTTTAGTCCCATACGCTTCTTGGTCTTTTTCTTCTTGTTCTTGGACCTCCGAGATCCAGAAGAAATAACAAGGTAGACTCCTTCATCCGCGGAGTCTTCATCTGAGACTGAGCGGTCACTAGTTTGTTCATTAGCCCAGCTAAGTTATATGGAATCTCATTGCATTTGAAATTCATAAAAAACTGTGAGAAGGAATCAGGGAGAGACTCTAGGATAAGGTCGGTTTGAAGAGAAGTATCCATCTTAAAATCAAGAGCCTCCTATCTCTCGATCATGGATATTATTTTGAGGACGTGGTCCCCAACCTTCTCATCTTCCTTCATCCTTGCACCGAACAGTTACTTGGATATCTCATATCTAGCAGTTCGACTGTGCTCACCATAAAGCTCGATTAAATGAGATAGAATCTGCCTAGCAGAAGTCATTTTCTCATGAGCTCTCTGAAGTTCATTAGACATGGAAGTCATCATATATGCACGGACTTTCACGTTATCCTTAACCCACTTTTAGTGGCTTCCTGATTGTCTCTTGTCCGCACTGGAGGCGCCGAAATGTCCGTCTCCAAGACGTATCCCAGTGCCTCTATACTGAGGACTATTATCAGATTGCGGAGCCAATCTACAAAGTTAGGTCTGTTCAAGGTGTTCTTTTCGAGTATAATTGTGAGTGGTTTCATAGTCATATTGAGAGTTATGTCTGCATTTAAGTACGACAGATTAATTAGTGACTCGTTTAATTATGATCTGAGTGTAGAATTAAGGTCTTTTCTATTCTTGTTACCCATCTCCCACTATTTTTATTGGAATAACACACTCCCATGTGAAAACCGAAAGTATCATTCACTCTACTTGATAGTGGTGATCGAGTTCTTTATAAATCTTAGTAGAGGGCAACCGAACAAGTTTCTAGTCTATTAATTTTCATAAAGTGGTGTCCAACACCAACCTATATAATGGATGATTCGATCTTCTTTTTCCCCTTGTTCACTCCCCTCAACCTATACGATTTCTATCGTTCGTGAACAAGTTAAGTTTATACCATCGACGCAAATTAGTTTCACAATTGAATCTTATCCGGCAACATATCAGGTTTCTAGGGATAAAATTTGCTCCAACCGAAGGCATCCAATGCGCTCCTGGTAATTTATCCGTCCTCCCCGAATGATTATCTCGATAACTCGGAAGCATAGCACACCTGGTTTGGATTTCAATTTCCCGAAAGCTCGATGGAGGGAAGGAAAACCTTGAAACCTTATAAACTTAATAATTTGTCGTGGGAGATTTTCGCGATTAATGTTACACTTTGCACATTAATTTATTTAAGCGCATTTGTGGCATTCATACATTATGAACAACCATTCACAACCTAGTTGCTACCAACATGTGGTTCATGGACCGTTCCTAGAAAACAAAAACTCCATAATCTAATTACAAATCTTCGTCTTCTCGAAACAGATCTTCCTCCGGTCTTCGTCATTACATATAAATTTTACATTGAAAATTTCATCCTAGATACAAATATTTCTAGTAAAATAAATAGGCTCAAAACAGTCTTTACAACCCAATCGAATAAAACGAACGATTCAAAAACTAAGTCCATGAACCACATCCCCATAAATACTATATAAATGGAAAGCGTAGAGATATATTGATCCAATCAACAATACGAACCGATCCAATCGATTCACACAATCGGTAATATGGAAACGTTCAAATAATTCGGTCGATCACAAGTATTCCAATAAATCAATTTTCCCTTATAAAATGAAATACCATAAATCATTTTAATCATACTAAATCCAATTTAAAATGTTGGAAATCGATTTTTAGGAATACACAAAAAAAACAAGCCTGAAACGGGTCCGATAGGGGCTGGATTGCGCCCAAAAATCATCGGGAAGCAAGTAGGGCTGCCCAGCAGCCTTGGGCCGCGGCCCCCTGAGCCCTGGGCCGCAACCCCCAGTCCAGAAACCACCATCTGGGCTGCAACAGCACTGGGCCGCGGCTCCCTGAGCCCTGGGCCGCGGCCCCCTTCTTCCGGTCCACTTCCGGGCCGTCCAATGGCAATTCGGGGCTAGTTTTTCAACCGTATATCCAATATCTATATGTTCCAACATTTATATCTTCAATATAAATCACATTTCCCATAAATTAAAGATTTATATTTAGACATAAACTTCGAAAAATACAACTAGAACGAACGAAAAACATATACCACGATTATGACTATAAATGATTCCAAATCATTCACCATCTAATCAAGCATTCCAAGTGCCAATATCGTATATACGATCGCAAGACCTACGCTCCGATACCACTGTTGGGATTCGGTGCCTAAATCGAAGGCCCAGCGGAAGCGGTAAACCAAAAATTAATTCGATCTGAATCCCTATGAGGATCGATCGAGCTACGTATATATGAATATATAAACGAAAACACAAGAGATGTAAGAAACTCACCCTTGTAGGCTGTTGATTAAATGGATTCCTTCTCTTGAGATTTTCCCAAGCTTTACTTGTATATCCCTACGATCCAACGTGCTCCAAGCCCTTGGATGATCCAATGTCAGAAATACAACGCCTCTACTTGCCACGTGCCGGATAAACGAACGGGATGACGATCACCTTGCTATCCTCCAAGGATACGGCTAGAGCCAGGATGATGAAGACTTTGATTATAACACTCTAAGTGTTTTAATATTTGATCTCTCTTATGATTTCTTGATATTTCTCCAAGAACTACCAAGAGGAAATGAAGAATAAGATGATGACTATGAAAATGAACTCCAAGTTCTATTTTCTCTCTTTCCTTTCTTTACTCACAAGAACCGTAGCAATCACTTGCCTAGGAAAGAGATGAAGTCTTTTTTCTTTTATTCTACTTCCACATGATATTCAACTCATCCACACATGAGATTCCCTATATGTCTTTTTCATCCATTATAAAATGGACACAAAAGAACAAGATGGGAAGGTGGATGAAAAGTGGGGGGGGGGGGGGGAATCTAGAAGGAGTCGGTCGAATTCTGTACGTTTTGGACTCCCGAGAGTCCAAACACATAAAGTGCAATTCCGTTCCGATGTATTTATATCAATTAATTAATCCAATTAATTAATCATATCAAATACATAATAACATAATTAATTTCTCCAAGAAATAATTATTTTAATGATTTAAATTAATCACCCAGTAATTTATTTAATTCATTGGGCCGTAAATTAATTTATCTAATAAATCGATTTAAACATCAAATATCCCAAATTTAGATATCCAATATCTAATATTCATTGTGAGATTACTGTTGCCAATCAGTCAGGTTTCATTCAGCTCAGAGATGACTGCAAGAGCGCAAAGCTGGCAGATCGGCTAAGCTCTTTGTGTCATAGCTCAGAGTCCGTGAAGCTAATAGATGTAAGCAAGTTGATTAGTCTTATATAAAAAATTCTGCTATGAGTAATCACTCGGGAACTTTTATAGATGCAGACGACAAACAAATTGTGCATAATATATACAGAGCATCAACGAACCAAAATAAACCATTTCCAACAAATTGTGCAGAATACATATCCCTACTTATATTTTGCCATTATATATCAACCATGTTCCCAGATAGCACCAGGACAATGTATTTGAGGGCAGCATATGCACAGGAGAACGAAATAGACTGAAGCTTGATTCATTCCGTCGTCAATACTGTTGCGCGACTCGGTAGGTCCGTCTCAGTCAGCAATGGGAGGAACCAAAGAGTAGTAGCACCACCTAGCCAGCCTGGCGGCCTACACTGTACCCCAACTGAGAAAGAATGATGGGATCATTCAAGAACCATTTTTTCATGAATACCAGTATACGTATAAACCCTTCTTTCAGATGTCCCGATCTAGATATAGGGTCACGGTCAGTCAAACCCTATCTGTACTTGACTCTATGCATGCGTTAATGCAAATCGAGATCATCAAGCTCTCGTGTATCTAATACAACTAGCTCTAATGCTTTGGCCAAATACTTATTATCTCATCTGCCAATAACCGTATAGGACATATAACCCGCTCACTAACGGGAGAAAGAATTCTATATTGGTATTCAGTAGGACCTGCTACTTGCCCGTCAAGATGCACGTCGAGGCTGACCCCCACCTCCCGGTTTACTGGGTCGAACTACTCTAATGAAAATCTTGACATCACAAGCACATCCCTACTAAATCCTCAAGTCCAAGGTTCACGAATACCTATCACAACCTTTCGATTCCGTCATTTCCTGTCCCGGAGTGAAATCTGTGTGACGAATCGAATGTGATTCGGTTTGGGTATACTAATCCAATTAGCATACCTATAACGTGTGCTCCCACTAACCGTTAGTGTTGGACAGGCACTCTCCATGTCAAAGAACACGTCATACAAGTCTTCACATAAACTTAACGCCCAGTCAAGTTTCATCGACTTGCGAACGATTAAGTATTTGAGCTATAACCTTTCCAGTGCCGTCCCACTTATCCAATAAGGAGTGGAACATTTTGCTCTTAAATACACAGACTAGTTTCTATATGTATATTTACGAGTTAGGAATGCCAGTAACTACCAGTAAATAAAGAAACATTCATTTACCTTATGATAATGATTTACATAATTACAAGTACAATGCCTTCACTCAACAACCTCTGAGTGACATTCGAGGGCATACTCCTAACAGTCAAAACCACCTTGAAAAGCAAATCATACCAGTCCACTCATAGGGTTCTGGATATGCTACACATGGACCTATAGATCCGTGTAGACCCTGCAAGTTTGGGAGGTAAGAAATAATGTCTCATTATTGTTGATGACTATTCCAGGTATGCTTGAACAATCTTTCTTAGCAAGAAGAAGGAAACAACAATAAAGTTGCCAGAGCACTTGAGAAAGCTTCATAATGAGAAAGGGTTGAGTATCGTGTCCATTACACAAGTACTGAATTCAAAAATCGCTTTATAGAGCAATATTGCTTGGACAATGGAATACAACATGAATACTCAGCAGCCCGGACTCCTCAACAAAAGGGGGTTGCCGAGCGAAAGAATAGGACGCTCAAGGAAGCCACAAGAACCATGATTGCCGCAAGCAAGTTGCCACAACGGTTATGAGGTGAAGCAACAAATATAGCATGTTATACACAAAACTGTTGTATCATCAACAAGCATCACAACAAAACTGCCTATGAGGTATGTAACAATAAAATTCCATGAGTTGCGTACTTTCACATCTTTGGATCCTGGTGTTATGTTCTGAATAAAGGGAAAGATCAACTTAAGACTTTTGATGAAAAGTCAGATGAATGGATATTTATAGGATACTCCTCTGTCAGTTCCAATCCTTGTAAACTGGCTTCCCTATCACCTTGATACCGAGTGGATCATCTGGATGGAGTTTTGCAAACTCTTGGCCATAATTAACTACAAAAATCCAAACCGCAAAATAAAAAAAAGACTTTCAAATCACACTAATGATATAAAGAAAAATTTATAGAACTTATGAAAAATTGGGAGCCGACAAGTACAATGCCAACTCTACCAACACCAACACTATGGACTCCCATCCGAAGCATAGCTCAAGTGGCCAACACATAACAATCTATCACCTCGGCATCAAAGTCTTCACGGTATGACTCTATGCGGTCAAATAATGCCTGGGTGAGAACGTGTAGTCTCCAAACACCGCACGATAGAATCATGTGGCTCTCCCTGAACTCTAGGTACATCTTCTTCAAAGCCTCACTATTTCTTGGAGGCGCCACCACAAAAGGCTCTCGAAGAGCAGCAGAGGGTCGACTCACTCACGGTGGCAGACTATGCTCACCCAACTGCTGCGGCCCGGCACTCTTACCAACTCCATCACCCTCATCATCCCTCTCACAACTATAATGATAAGAGAACTGAACAATCGGCTCCTCGATCTGAAAAACTGGCTGCTCGATCTGAAATAGAGGCTGCTGCTCAGAACTACCACTACTACCCTGACCGGGAAACATCGTACTATAATGATGCTCCTCCTGAAACCAATCAAATATTGTACCATACTGCTGAAACGGCTCGTCAAATGGCTGGTACTGATGCTCAAAATCCTGAAACCACAGAGTCGGCTGAAGAGATTGCTCAGTCCGCTCAAAAGAAAGCTGAATATGAGAATGATGATTGTGCTGTCTCTGAGAATGGTGACTGGGCTGACTTTGAGAATGGTGACTGTAGGCTACAACAGAGACTGAGTGACGTGGATAGTGGCGGAACCATAGGGGGGTCAGCATAGGCTAAAGCCCCGTCTAATCTTCAAAAATCACCGGAGAATTTTTTTTCAAGTCTCGACTTTTGTTTAAAAATCAGTAGAAATTTTATTTAAGCCCCGACTAACCTCCAAATGTTAGTTATAAATTTTTTTAGCCCCGGCTATCATGAAATCCTAGTTCCGCCATTGGACGTAGAGGTCAGGAATCCTCCGTCGGGTACTTCTAATAGATGCAAAATAACGAGGCCGATCGGGAAACCTATCATGGCTCCCAACAGAGTAGTACAGTGGGCTCCTAGAACGCCTATGCGTAGGTCCAAATAAATCCACGATCCCAGAAAGGACCCGGCGAGAAACTCGAGCAATAAATCCTGTCTCAGACTCGTCGTCCAAGATCGCCTTCAAAAGGCGATCAAAGTACTCATCCCTGCTCGTGTCCAGGTGTGGTCCGGACAAGGAAAGCCATGGATACAACACACCCTCTGTTGGGAGTATGTCCTCGAATGACACTCATAGGATGTTAGAGTGAGGGCATTGTACTTGTTATTATATAAATTATTATCAAAAGGCAATTATATGTTTCTTTATTTACTGGTAGTTACTGGCGTTCCTGGCTCGTATATATATATATATATATATATATATATATATATATATATATATATATATATATATATATATATATATATATATATATATATATATATATATATATATATATATATATATATATATAAACTAGTCCGTGTATTTGAGAGCAAAACATTCAACTCCTTATTGGATAAGGGGATCGGCACTGGAAAGGCTTGTAGCTCAAATACTTAATTGTTCGCAAGTCGATGAAACTTGACTGGGCGTTAAGTTTATTTGAAGACTTGAATGACGTGTTTTTTGACTTGGAGAGTGCTTTTCGATCACTAATGGTTAGTATGCTAATGAGATTAGTATACTCGAACCGACTCACCCTCGATTCATCACATGGATTTCACTCTGGAAGAGTCAATGACAGAATCGAAAGGACGTGACAGGTATTCGTGAACCTTCGACTTGAGGATTTAGATGGGATGTGCTTGTGATGTTAAGATTTTCACTAGAGTAGTCCGACCCAGAATATCGAGAGGTGGGGGTCAACCTCGATGTGCGTCTTGACGGACAAGTAGCAAATTCTACTAAATACAGAGATAGGATTCTTTCTCCTGTAAGTGAACAAGTATATGTCCTATGTGGTTATTGGCAGATGAGATCATAAGTCTTTGGCCAAAGTATTGGATCTAGTTGTATTGGATACATGAGTTCAGTGATCTTGATTTGCATTAACTCATGCATAGTGTCAAGTACATATAGGGTTTGACTGACCGTGACCCTATAACTTGATCGGGACATTTGAAAGAAGGGTTTATACGTATACTGGTATTCACGATAGAAAGGTTTTGGAATGACCCCAATCATTCATTCTCAGTTAGGTTACAGTGTAGGCCGCGGGACTGGCTAGGTGGTG
Organism: Orobanche coerulescens; assembly: GCA_033398695.1. Lineage (NCBI taxonomy): Eukaryota > Viridiplantae > Streptophyta > Magnoliopsida > Lamiales > Orobanchaceae > Orobanche > Orobanche coerulescens. The sequence continues at coordinate 113,757,301 of CM065815.1, read as the reverse complement.
CTATCACTCTTTGGTTCCTCCCATTGCTAACGGAGACGGACCTACTGAGTCGCGCAATAGGATAGGCGACGGAATAAATCGAGCCTATTCTCTCATTATGAATATTAGATGTTAGATATCTAATGTATTGGACATTGTATGTCTAATTAATTTTGGGACATTGGGTGTCCAAATTAATTTATTGGATAAATTAATTTACGGCCTAATAAATTAAATAAATTACTGGGTGATTGATTTAATTCATAGATATAATTGTTTCTTCGAGAAATTAATTATATTATTTTGTATTTGATATAATTAATTATTTAGATTAATTAATTGATATAAATACATCGGAACGGAACGGAGTTTATCTGTTTGGAAATACGAGAGTCCGAAACGAACCGAACTCCTTCTATCTTCTAGATGCCTCCCTCCCCCTCTTTCCTCCCACTTTTCTGTTGTCTTTTTCTTTTAATTGAGGGAAGACTAGACTTAATGGAGTAGGCATGTGGGAGGATTAATATATAGAGGGTGGACTTTACCATGTGAAAAGGAAGTTGAAGACAAAATAAAAGAAGAAACATCCTCCCTCATTTTGTTGGTTTTGAGCCGTGAGATGCATAGGTGAGGGGAGACAAAAAAACTTTATCTTATTCACTTCATCACCTTCTTAGAGAAGATTGAGAGAGAAAATAATTTTTCCCAAACACTTAGAGTGCTTAGGAAAATCAATACTTGGAGTGTATCAATTTATTTCTAAAAGCTCCAACCACCTTGTTCTAGCTGTATCAGTGGAGGATAATAAGACGGGTGTTATTCCAGTCGACTTCCGGCGCGTGGCAAGTAGAGGCACGGTTCTTTGGATGCTCGGGATATCTAAAGCTTTGATGAATCGGATTTGTGGGCAACATCACCATTTTCATCAACATTTAATCAAAGGACTTCAAGGGTATGATTTCGAATCATACACTTGTTTAGTTTTATTTTTCGTATATATGTAGCTTGATCAATCCTCTTAAGGGATTTGGATCGAATTTATTTTAGTATATTGCTTCCGCTGCGCCTTCATTTCAGGCACCGAATCCCAACAGTGGTATCGGAGCGAGGTCTTGCGATCGTATATACGATATTTAGCATTTGGAATGCTTGATTGAATGGTTAATGATTTAGAATCATTTATTGTTATAATCGTAGTGTACGTTCGATTGTTCATTGTAGTTATATTTTTCGTAAATCTATGTCTAGATATAAATCTTTATTTTCTTGGAAATATGATTTATGTTGAAGATATGAAAGTCGAAAAATATAGATATTGGATATCTGGTCGAAAATCAAGCATCGGATTGCCGTTGGACGGCCTCGAAATAGGACTCACAGGTCTGCCAAGCGATCAGGGCTGACGGATCACGATCCGGGCATGTTAGATCGCGATCCAGTATTTTTCCTCAGCCCTGCCATGCGGTCCGGCATGTTGGACCGCGATATGCGTCTGTTCCGGGCCTGTTCCGGACTTGTTGTTCCGTGTATTCATGAAAATTAATCTCCCGCATTTTAAATTGGATTTAATTTGATTAAAATAATACATGATATTTCATTTTAACAAGGGGAAATTAATTTATTGGAATATTTGTGATTGACGAATTGCTTTGAACGATTTCATATTACTAGGGCTGGGACTTTCGGTTATTGAGTAAAAAAAATCATACCCATTATCCAAACCGAATTAAAATTTTCGGGTACGGTTCCTCATTTTTTGCATTACCCAAAATACCCGAACCGAAATCATGTCGGGTATTTTTATCGGTTCTTCGGTTATTTCCAACAGGTGACAATATAATATATACTATATATGTTTCCAAGAGTATTCGAAAATATGTAGAATATAATATATACCTAAAAATGTAAAATATCCGAAAACATATAGAATAACCGAAAATATGTAGAATAACTGGGTATTTCGGTTATTTTTAACAAGAATTTTATGTATATCGGTTTTTCGAGTATTTCGGAGTTCGGAAAATCAATAACCGTTATCCGAACTTTAGTTTGAAGTAAAATCCAATAACCAAAAAACACGATTTTTTTTCTAATAACCGAATCGAACCAAACCGTTTTTTCCTTTTCGGTTCGGTTATTCGGTTATTCGGGTCCTAAGTCCCAGCCCTACATATTACCGATTGTGTGAATTGATTGGATCAATTCTATTTAACTATTAATTTTATATATTGGTTGGGTCAATATATGTATTAATTCTATTTATTTAGTATTTATTGGATGAATGCTTTTGAATGTGGATGTAGTTCATGAACCTAGTTTTGAATCGTTCGGTTTTATTCGATTGGGTTGTAATGGTCGTTTTGAGCCTAGTTATTTTATTAGAAAAATTAGTATAAGATGCAATTTTTCATATGTAAAATTTATATGTAATGACGAAGAGCAGAGGAAATTCATTTGAGAAGACGAAGATTAAAGACCGAAGACATGTAATTAGATTACGATATTTTTTTTCTAGGAACGAACTACATGTTGGTAGCAACTAGGTTGTGAATGTTTTTATTCATATGATATGAATGCAACAAACGTGCTTAAATGAATATATGTGCAAAGTGTAACATTAATCGCGAAAATTCTCCCACGACAAAATTATTAAGTTTAAAAGGTTTCAAGGTTTTCCTTCCCTCCATCGAGCTTTTGGAAAATTGAAATCCAAACCGGATGTGCTATGCTTCCGAGTTATCGGGGTAGTCGTTCGGGGAGGGTCGATAAATTCCGAGAGTTCATTGGATGCCTTCGGTTGGAGCAAATTTTATCCCTAGAAACTTGTTCGGTTGCCAGATAAGATTCAGTTGCGAAACTGATCAGCGTCATCCATTAGATGGCTTGGTGTTGGACACCACTTTATAAAGATTAATGGACCAGAAACCTGTTCGGTTGCCCTCTATTAATATTTATAAAGAACTCGATCACCACTATGAATTAATGCGAACGAATACTTTCATATTATATAGGGGAGTGTGTTATTCCGATAAAAATAGTGAGAACTGGATTAAAAGAATATAAAAGTCCTTAATTCTAAACACAGACCATAATTGAGAGTCCCTAATCCATCTAGTGTACTTTATGCAGACATAAAACTCTCAAAAATGATAATGAACCCACTCACTATACTACTCGTAAAAAAACACCTTAATTGGGCCTAACTTTGTGGACTGGATCCGCAACCTGATGATAGTCCTCATTATAGAGCCGTTGGGATACGTCTTGGAGGTGGACATTCAGGCGGCTCCAGCGCGGACCAGAGCCAGTCAAGAAGATGTTCAAAACCACGAAAAGTGGGTTAAGGATGACATAAGAGTCCGTGTCTATATGATGGACTCTATGTCTAATGAGCTTCAGAGAGCTCATGAGAAAATGACTTCTGCTAGACAAATTTTATCTCACTTAATCGAGCTTTATGGTGAGCACAGTAGAACTGCTAGATATCAGATATCTAAATAGCTTTTCGGTGTCATGAGAAGGATGGTGAAAAAGTCGGGGACCATGTCCTCAAAATGATCTCTATGATCGAGAGACTGGAGGCTCTTAGGATGCATGCTTCTCTACAAACCGACCTTATCCTGCAATCTCTTCCTGATTCCTTCTCACAGTTTGTTATGAACTTCAACTGCAATGAGATTGCTTGCAATTTAGCAGGGTGATGAACAAACTGGTAACTGCTGAGTCTCATATGAAGACTCCGCTGATGAAGGAGTCTTCCCTTGTGATTTCTTCTGGATCTTGGAGATTCAAGAATAAGAAGAAAATACCAAGAAGTAGATGGATCCACAAAGCAAGTACATTAAGGGCAAGGGCAAGACCCCGATGGTTCCTAAGAGCAAGAAGATGAAATCGGACACATATCTCAGATGCGGTGAGCTGGGCCATTGGGCAAGAGACTATCCGATCTTTCATGGGGCTTCAAGTACTGAACTTTTAGTTTTGGAAACGAATTGTTCTGCTACCTTATTTTCTGCTCCTTAGATACTGGATTCAGGTGCTAGTTCTCATATTTGTACCATGAATCGGGATCTGGAACAAAGTAGAAAGCTTGGAGCTGGGGAAGTGATGATTACTGTCGGAAGCAGGCATAGTGTCGCAGCAACTAATATAGGATCACTTCTTTTAGATTTGGAATCCGGCTTTGTTGTTTTAACTTTAGATGATGTACTAGTATCGCCCAAGGGGCATAAGAACAGTGTATCCATTCCAGTCATATATCGGAAAAGCCTTTTCATTTTTCATTGGTGATGGTTCCTGCAAAATTTATTTTCGAAATAAACTAGTAGGCACTGCCACATTGTTAAATGGATTGTATCATCTAAACCTAAATAACAAAGTCGTTGTGAATACTATGACTAGGAAGCGTGGTAGGGATGAAACTAATCAAGTTTTGAAATGGCATCTTAGACTTGGTTATGTTGGTCATACCAAGGTTTACAAAATGAAAAAGGATGGACTCATGGGTCCATTGGATCATATCCTTTTCCAACTTGTGAATCTTGCCTTAAAGGCAAAATGACTAAGTCCCCCTTCATAGGGACATTTGAAAGAGCCGCTGATATAGTCCATATCGACGTATGTGGTGCTTTGGAAACAGAACGTAACGGATATCAGTATTTCATTACGTTTACGGATGATCATACTAGGTATGGTTAGGTATACTTAATGAAACATAAATCCTAGCCCTTTGAGAAATTCCAGAAATTTAAGGCCCTAGTCGAAAAACAAACTCGTAATCATATCAAAGCACTTCGGTCAGACCGAGGTGGCGAGTATGTGAGCACTGAGTTTGATGAGTTCCTAAAGGTGCACAGAATAGTGTCACAACTTACACCTCCAAGAACCCTCGGTTAAATGGTGTGTCAGAAAGAAGTTACCGAACCTTGTTGGACATGGTTCGTTCCATGCTTAGCAACACCAACTTACCGATTTACCTCCGAGGTTATGCACTCCTGACTGCTGCTTACATCTTGAACAGATGTCCTTCCAAGTTCATTCCTTAAACTCCACATGATATGTGGGAGGGCAGGAAACCAAGTATTAATCATATTAGGATTTTGGGATGTCCCGCCTGTGTCAAAAAGACTAAGGCGGAGAAGTTGGAAGCAAGGTCCGTGAAGGGACGTTTCATTGGATTCCTATCTGGGATGCTAGTTTATCTATTCTACATCCCCGAAGATTGAAATATCATTGTTGCTTTGCAAGCACACTTCCTGGAAGATGAGTTCATTTAGGAAGGTGGAGCACGTAGAAGTATTTCTTTGGAGAATACAATGAAACTCCTCAGGAGACACCTGTACAAGAAGTTGGAACCAAACCTTCTGAAACACAAGTACAAGCACATTGTAGGTCTAGTAAGTGTAACACCCCCGATATATTCAGGAATATTACAGCACCGTAAATCCTTTACGTAAGTATTTACAAGGCTGATATAACGAAATGACAATAAAAAACAACAATAAACGATGACAACAGCAATAAAATACAACAAGTCCGAAACAACACCGACAATACAACGTCCAACAGTTAAAATCAATACAAACCCAAATCAAATATAACAAAGGACAACGTACTCGAGTACTTTATTAAAAACAACATTAAAGTCCACAAATCATTTCGTCCGGAACATCACTCTGCACCCCATCATCATGCGGCTCTAATGGTTGTTTCCCTGCTCTCTTGTATCCTGAACATAAACAAACGTTCACCCTCGAAGGGGTTAACACGACGATGCTAGTACAAGTACCACAACACATTATTCAATATCTCACGAATAATAGCATAAATAACAACAATACCAACGAGTCTCTTCCTATGAGAAGACTCACAAATATCATGCACAAATGACAATCACAGCATGACATCACAACATACACATGGTAATTCCGATGATCCAGCATTCACTGCCTAGATCCCAAGATGATCCCGTCAGACCAACACGAGGTGGAAAAACCCGTCCGATGATCCAGCGCATGCTAGCATAGATCCCCAGATGATCCCGTCGGACCAACACGAGGTGGACATACAACAACGACACATATTCACAACAATATGTATAACATCAATACGTAAAACATAAATAAGGTACTTGCCTCGAATTGATGACAAGGATAGAACTCCGATGAATATCAATACACTCGAAGGTCTCCCCTTCGATTAATCATGTTGCAAAGCTTGAACCTTAAACAGAAGAAATAATATTGAGTTCATATCACATCGAATAACTATCGTACGAACATCTAACATCCTAAATTATGGCCGAAAGTTCAACAAAACGTAACCTGCCTGATCTGCATAACGTACGTTACGTACCAAACATAGCGTACGTTAAGTCTGCTCGTTAGCGTATGTAATCTACGAAGCCTAGCGTACGCTAATCATGCATTTGACAGTTCACTTCTCTGATCAGATGACTGACTCGTCTGATGATATAGCATACATAATTCTCAGTGGTTAACGTACGTTATACTTCACACATACATTACTCAAGCAACTTGAATGATCTTGCGGTTTATAGACATCCTGAATTCGAGGATTCACATAACATCACAATGCTATACTCAATCTTGATTATAATTTCTCATATGAAGTTCGGTTGATACGCTTATTACCAATATCATCATTACATTCAACTCCATCATAAAGATTAATTAACGAATCCAACTTCAACCTTCGGTGATTCTTCATCTAATTCCATTTAGCAAAAGTGTTACCAATACAAAGTCTATGATCATTATGGCAACACCATTCAATATGGATTATCAATATCAGAACGCTACTCTTATTGTTTGTCGCATAATCATCCTAATTTCTAAACATGGTGTTTGGTTGAAATAAGTCATCTTATGGAACCTAATATTCTTGGTAGTATGATCATAACATCCTTAAGAACATGAATCCAAGGTTGGAGATAGCATTAACATACCTTAAGATGAAGAAAACACCGAGACAATAGGTAGAGTCCAACTCCGGTTGCTTGTGTGCCAATCTAAGATGTTACTTCACTTCAATATGTGATATCCAAACTTTAATGATAAAGTATAAGTGATCTTTGGGTGTTTAAGGTGGCTGGGAACTCTCTGGGAATGAAGGAAGGTGAAAGACAATTGAAGGAAACGAAATGAAATGAAATGGGGTGCTTTCCCTTTTATAATTTTTCTGACTTTACGTATGCTAGCCTTCATGCATAACGTACGTAATCATCTTAGCGCACAATATTTGTTATCCTTAGCATACGTTAACATTCAATAATAGCTTTCTATCCTGTTCCTGTACACTCTTATGTATGCTACCTTATCCACATTACGTACGTAATCAATTAGAATTAGCGTACGCTATACACATCACTTAGCGTACGCTAACACCCATTGACCCCAAAACTGTCCAGGTTCATCCGCGAGAATCTTATCTGGACCCATCGACCAGTTGGCTCATGTGCTAGCCGCCCTGCTCAATTATTGGCTGCCTTACGTACGCTATGCTTCATTCATAGCGTACGCTAACCTTGGCGCATAACGTACGCTATGCTCACTTCTTAGCGTACGTTATTACATAATTGCATGTGAAGATTTATACGTTGATATAATCATGCATATGGATACGAATACGAGAAAGATCATACTTTGACTATCGATATCATGAATCCGAATAATACATTGTGGGTGAATTCAATCAACGGTAGGTGAACTTCCCAATCAGTCGACCAATCTAAGGCACAAGCTCTCATCATGTCTTCCACAATTTGAATAGTCCTCTCGGACTGTCCGTCTGTCTGCAGATGATAAGTTGTGCTGAAGTTCAATTCAGTTCCCAAGGCCTTATGCACTGCTTTCCAAAAATGTGACACGAAACGACGGTCTCAATCATAAATAACGGTCTTCGGAGTACCATGCAATCGGACTATCTCTCTAATAAACACTCATGCCAACTTCTCTGGTTTCCAAGTGTCCTTAATGCCTAGAAAATGAGCCGATTTGGTTAGACGGTCAACTATCACCCAGATCATGTTCATTCCTGTTCTGGACCTCGGCATATTAGTGATAAAGTCCATTGATATGTCCTCCCACTTCCATTCAGGAATCGGGAGCGGCTTCAGCATTCTGGCAGGTCGTTGATGTTCGATCTTAACCTGCTGAGAAATCAAATATTTCGAGACATAATCTGCTACATCTTTCTTCATGTTGCCCCACCAGAAATTTTGCTTCAGATCCTTATACATCTTACTGGTACCCGGGTGGATAGAATAGCGCGTACTGTGTTCTTCCTTCGGGATTGTCTGCTTCAAGACATCGACATCAGGAACACAAAGTCGGCTCTGGAATCTCAAAACTCCATCATTATGAATTACGAATCCTGGGGCCTTTCCTTTACTCACTTCATCACGTAACCGAACCATCAAAGGATCATCCAGTTGTTTAGATTTGATTTCTTCAGTTAATGATGAAGTTAGTTCCCTCACACATAGTTGTCCTTGGGCTCTTTGCAACCATACTTCAATTCTTTCGTGAATCAATTATAGCTGAATGCTAGGCTGGGAGGTAAGAGTCTCCAGCATTCGAATAGAAACGGGTTTGCGGCTTAGTGCATCAGCCACTACATTTGCTTTGTCTGGATGATAAAGAATCTCCAAGTCATAGTCCTTAATCAATTCCAGCCATCTCCTATGCTGCATGTTTAACTCTTTCTGACTGAAGATGTATTTGAGACTCTTATTATCTATGAAGATCTGACAATGAGTCCCATACAAATAATGTCTCCAAATTTTCAAGGTGAAAACCACAGCTGCCAACTCCAAATCGTGCATTGGATAATTTACTTCATAAGGCTTCAACTGTCGTGATGCATAGGCAATCACCTTCTCATTTTGCATCAGTACACAACCGAGACCTTGGTTTGAAGCGTCACTGTAAACTATGAATTCTCCAGTTCCCTGTGGTAGTGATAAAATTGAAGCTGTCGTCAATCTCTTCTTCAGTTCATCAAAGATGGCCTGGCACATTTTGCTCCACTCAAACTTTTGGGTCTTCTGTAGTAATCGAGTAAGTGGTCGGGTAATTTTAGAAAACCCTTCCACAAACCGACGATAGTACCCAGCAAGTCCTAGAAAACTTCTGACTTCTTTCACGTTTTAAGGAGGTTTCCAATCCAAAATCGTTTCGACTTTCTGTTGGTCTATTCAGACTCCTTCTGCTGATACCACGTGACCGAGGAACATCACTTCCTTTAGCCAGAATTCACACTTAGAAAGGTTGGCGTACAATTTCTCGCTTCTCAAAAGGTCTAAAATGATCCGTAAGTGTTGCGCATGCTCTTCCGGGCTCTTAGAATAAACCAAAATGTCATCAATAAATACAATTACGAATTTGTCCAAATACTCTATGAACACTCGATTCATCAATTGCATGAACACAGCAGGTGCATTAGTGAGACCAAACGGCATCACTACAAACTTATAATGTCTGTAGCGAGTTCTAAACGCTGACTTTGGAACATCGGATTCCTTAATCCTCAACTGATGATATCCCGACCTCAGATCGATCTTAGAAAACAATGTTTCTCATTTTAACTGGTCAAACAAATCATCAATCCGTGGCAACGGATACTTGTTCTTAATCGTCATCTTGTTCAGCTCTTGGCAGTCAATACACAATCGAAGCGATCCATCTTTCTTACGGACAAAAAGAACTAGTGCACCCCAGGGCGAAACTCTTGGCTGAATATGGCCTTTGTCCATTAACTCTTCAAGTTGCTTCTTCAATTCATACATCTCAGTAGGTGCCTGTTGGGATAACAATAACCCTGCATCGATGCTGTTTGAATAAACAATCCCTGTATCGATCGTATTGTCAGAATGTTTTGACAATATGCCAAATCCTGGATACCGCCTCTAGCTGTATCGAAAAGCTAATCAAGTTTCAAACCATGTATCTAAGATCTCTCACAGTCTCATCTATACAGTATATTGATCATACAGCAAAGAGTCCCGCAAAGCTAAAGTATGGAAGTTGTCTCGAATATCAATACAGTGATCCTTCCATACAGTTCTCAACAGGACAAGAAGGAATCTTCAGTATTCGCTAGAAGTCAAGTCCCGTTGATAAAGAAGTATTTAAATACTAAAGGATAAAGTATTTAAATAATGTAAGTTAGAAGATCTTCAAATCCCGCAATATCTGGATCTCAGTCAAATATCAGTTGTCGCAGAATCTTGCCCAATGGATATATTTCAAACGGATATATTTCAGAGGCTATATATCTCCAGAGTTTGAAGATCATAACAACACGAAAGAACGACTGAAAATCTGCAAAGTATTCACGACTTACAAAAGAACAAAGCTTACAAGAAATATTCAGAGCAAAACATATCTCCCCAAGCTTTCTGCAATTCAGATAGAAGAGATATACAGTTCTTAGACCTTGAACAACACATTATCAGCTTAAAGCCCAGAAAGTCATAGTTGTTGTTGAAAGCCTGTTCTATCTTTGAACAAACTCTTATCAGCCCTGTGTGGACTGAGGAATCCTTGCTACTCCCGAACTGTGTGTGACGGACTTTCATTGAAGAAGACGAAGCTTCAGAACTGTGTGTGAAGAAGCCAGTCAAGTGTTAGCTCAAACCAATATGTGTGAACCGTCGAAAGCTAAGATCTTTATATCAATCTATGTGAACGATATATTGATTAGGTGTTGTTATAATTACGTAGTTGTGTACGCAGTAATTATAATAAACTTTTTAATCCTGTGTGGAGGACCAGTGGACGTAGAGGGGTTTACCTCGAACCACTTTAAATATTGTGTTATTTACCTTCTGCCTTTATTGTTTTATTAACTGTGATTATTTAAGTATACACTGCACACCGAGTTGCTGTATCCTCAGCAACTTACTGTATTTAAGACTTCCGTTATGCACTCAGATTTAAAAACCGTACAGCTTGTAGTTTAAAATACTTTCCAAGCTGTATCCAGTATACTTAGTGGCCAACAAGTGGTATCGGAGAGGTTGATTCTAAAAAGAATCAGTCGTATTTTTAACCGAATCAGATCCAAAATCACTTATTTTTATAAAATAGTCTTTTTCATTCTTACATTCTCATATGGATACATCAATGATCAACAAAGTTCCTATGTTCTCTATTAATGAATTTGATGATTGGAGAATCGGGATGGAGGCTCATCTTGCAGCAATGCACGAAGAGATGATTTTTGTTATACAGGATGGCCCAATCAAGATCATGAAGGTAAATACGGCCGCAAGGATTGAAGGCCAAGCCCATGCAGAGATGCTCGAGAAGGAGCGCGAACAATGGACCACAGACGAGAGAAAGCGCGCCAACCTCGACAATGTTGCGAAGAATGCGCTGTTTGTCACCCTCGACAAAGGCACATTCTCGAAGGTAAAGAGCTGTAAAACAGCCAAGGATATCTGAGATAAACTCAAGTTGATTTGTGAGGGAACTGAGTTCTCCAAAGAAAATAAGATTTCCAAATTAACTCAGCAATTTGAATCTTTTGAAATGAAACCAACTGAAACACTTGAGGAACTTGACCTCAGATTCACTGGAATTGTTGGTGAACTTGAAGCTTTGGGCAAAATTTATACTCAAAGGGAGAAAAACATAAAGATTTTCAGATCTCTCCCTGCCCGATGGGACATTAAGACCACAACTATGCGTGTGTCATGTAACTGTTAGGAATATGCCCTCGAATGCCACTCAGGGGATGAGAGAGTAAGGGCATTATACTTGTAATTATGGAATAATTAATAAAAAGGCAATACGATTCATTCACTGTTTATTGTATTTCAATTGCATTCTTGACTTGGTAAACATTGAAGTGAAGTCCATGTAAATAAATCGAACATTCCATTCTCGTTATGGGATAAGAGAAAATGTACTGGAAGTGTTTAAAGTTTATTTACGTAAATTGTTCGCAAGTCAATAAACTTAAAATGGGCATTAAGTTTTAATATGACTTGTATAACTGATGCTAGGACGTGTGCACGTCTTGATAGCATAGTTATAAGTATATTGGTGGGGCCAGTATACTCGAACACGACTCATACTCGATTCAGTCACACGGTATTCACTCTCGGAGAGTCGATGACGAATCGAAAGGTTGTGATAGTATACGTGGACCTTTGACTTGAGGGTTCAGTAGAAGATGTGCCTGTGACGTTTAGTTTGTCATTAGAGTAGTTAGACTCATTTGCTTAATTGCTGAGTCGACCTCGAAGTGCGGACTATATGGGCAGGTAGCAGTCTTTACTGTACGCCAAGAAAGGATTCTATCTCCTGTTAGTGAGCAGGCGAATGTCCTATACGGTTAATGGCAAATAAGATCATAAGTCTTTGGCCGAAGCATTCTGATATAGTCGTATTAGATACACTATTAATCAGATCGGTCTTGATTTGCATTAACACATGTATAGAGTTTAGTCAACGATGAGGTTTGACTTTACCGTGACCCGAAGACTTGACGGGACATCGATGAAGGGTCTATACGTATATAGTATTCACGACATAATGGTTACGGAATGATCCCTTCATTCGTTCTCGATCGGGGTTTACGGTGCGGCCGCTAGTTGGCTAAGTCCGCCCGCACTCATTGGTTCCTCCCAATGCCGACTGAGACGGACCTACGGAGTCGCGCATCAGGAGCGTTGACGGATAAATGTGAATTTATTATCTCTCTATTAATATTAGATATTGGATATCTAATTATGATTTATTGGATAAATCAAATATCGGTCTTATGAATTTAAATTAAGTTACCGGGTGTTGTTGCCCAAAATATTTATCCGAAGATTAATACTGCTGGAAGACGGACAACAAACAACAATTGCGGGAGCACTTCCGAGAGTAGATAAATAATACAAGATTTGCCGGGTTTGTTAGGCCCGGGCTTGAATGCTCTCGCGAGATGTTATTAATACAAATATTCGTGGATACAAGTATTAATGAGAGAAATCTAAATACAATGAGTGTAAAAAGACTCTGTTAATCCGGCTCTTGAGCGAAGCTTGGTGTTCTTCGCCCCCGCCGATAATCTGCTGGATGAGATAGGCCGGGAGAAGTAAGACCGAAAGATAGCTGTTGCCAAGAGTTGGATGTTATCCAAGTGTTGTATATTGTCTCTGTATTGTGTGCTTGAATCGCGATATTGCGGAAGGAGTGTCCAAGTGCAGGGTGCCTTGCTTATATAGGGACAGCCGGGTCCTGTCCTTTAGTGGCCGATCGCCTGCCGGCCTTTATAATAATCTGCCGATCGCCCGCCGGCAAATATTATAATGGGGCGATCTCCTGGGCTGTCGGGCTAAAGTCCAAGAAAGATGCTGGCTGTCGGGCTAAAGTCCAAGGAAGAGGCTGGCACAGCTGGGCGGTCCAATAAGGAGCCATCACGTGTCCGGAATCAGTCAACATGCGGCCCTACTGACAAGCTTTCGGCGGCCTGTCGGCTGGTGGAGAGAATCTGTCAGACTGTGGTCAATGGCCCGTGATTCGCGGATCTTGTCTCGGCCTTTGCACGTGGTGTCAGTCTTGAGGTTCGGCCCTCGCCGATTGGATGGCCAACGGTGCTGATCGATATGAGGCGATCGTCTCTAGCTGATCATCCGAGGTCGCCATCGGCCAGTGGATGAGGGTCGGCAATGGTCGGTCTCCAAGGGTAGGTCGGCAAGATGTCGAGAGAGGATCGCCCGCTTGTCGGTCGCCAGGAGTCGGTCGCTGAGTACCGAGAGGGGATCGTCCATTAGTAGATAGCCAGGGGTCGGTCGCCGAGTATCGAGAGGCGATCGTATCTGAGGTTGATCGCTCGATTCCGGGACTTGTCTTGGGGCCTTCGGTTGGCCAGTCTAGCATGTCCGCTGGGTCAAGGCTTGGTCGCACAGTCGCCGATCGGACTGCCTTGGACGATCGGCAGTGACTCGGTCGCCCGACCTCCGAGACGATCGCCGGTCGGAAGGTGTTAATTCTTGACACAACAATTGCCCCCCAGCTTGCTCCTATGTAGAAGACATGGGGCGAGGTGGTTCTTGCTGGTGATCGGATCTGGATGAGGACGGGCGATCTGAGCTGACTTAGGACTCGGACTTGGGCTATCATGGTCGATTGGCTAGCTATCTTTCGGTCTTGTACCTGCAAAAACAACATTGGCGGATCCCCCATGGAAACTTGGTGGTTTCGCTTTGTTTGAGGAATCGTGCACAGTCGCGGATATCGATGGACCGACTCCATGACCGTGTCTTGGTGCGCGAAGACAATGAGTGTCCCGTGACTCACTTTATTATGAGGGTCCTCTGTTAGGCTGCGCCTCGCCTCGTATTTAAACGAAGGGCGTGCGGTCTCGGTCTAGAGGAGTCCTTGCGCGAGGCAGCGTCGGATGAATCAACTCCACGCACGCGGCTTGTTAGCTCTGCTTCCACCTCGTCCAGCCATGGAGATGGCCGACCTCGACGGTGTACGTTGAGACGGGGTTGTGGCATGTGTCCACTGATTAATGTTGGAGAGCCCTCAGACTACGCCGGCCTCGTATTTAAACGAAGGGCGGGCGATCTCGGCCGAAAGGGACCTTGCATGGCCGAAGCAGCTGGTTCCATCGACTGCCAGGACCATGGCTTTATGATGTGCGGTGGAGGCGATCTTATGCCTTAGTCCGTCATGTTATATGCTGGACTGTAGATGGCGATCGTGTCCGCCGGGTTGCTGATGATGTAGCGATCTGGCCGGAAGAATGGCGATCGTGTCCGCCGGGTTGCTGATGATGTAGCGATCTGGCCGGAAGAATGGCGATCGTCGCTCGGCAGCCGATCGCTTTATTCGTAGGTCGATACTGGCGATCGGGCGGCAGCTAGTCCCTCATTTAAAATGGACTGTAGGCGGGGATCGAGTCTTACTCTGGCGGGTAGTAGCGATCGGGTGGGAGGCGGAGGTCGCCGTACGGGCGCCGATCGCTCTACTCCTAGCCGAGAAGAAGCCTTTGCACAGACAGAAATCTGCGGCTCTGGCCGTAAGGCTGCGTAGGTCGTCGGTAGGGTCTTCGTGAGATGCTGAACATAGGCGAAGCCACGAAAACCTCCTAGGACCGCGTAGAGGCGGTCTCATCGCTTACGGGCTCGCCGTTGAGGATGATCACGTCTACTCGGTCGATGTAGTCCGAGTCGGACTCTTCTTCTCCTGCTTGATTCGCATCATGCGAAGGGGACCTTACGGCGGCGGCCTGGTGGCGAAGTGTTCCGTGAAGACGTGCGCCGGCTCGTTAAAGGCAATGGGTGAGGTGGCGGTGAGGTGTACCACCGGTGGGCGAGGTCGTCCGGTGTCGGAGGAACATTCGGCACACTGGTCGCGTCCGATGCCCCCACACCGGTCATGTAGATCTTGAACTTGCTTAGGTGCATGCAGGGTCGATCGCCCCTCGTACATGGGTGTTTGCGGGAGCGATCTGCGCTGCCGGGGCGAGCTCGATGTCGATCGCGGCGGATCGCTCGCGCGGCGATCATCTTCGAGGCACACGACCGGATTGCGAGGCGCCTTCACGTCGTCGATCGGCGTTGCATTGCGGCAATCGCCGCGGCTCGGCCGCTTGCGGATCGTCTTTGGGAGGCGGGGCCGAGGCGATCGTGTACCGACCTCGGACCCAGCTGCTGCCGACCTCGGGAATCGCGGCGGCGGGATCAGGCGGTGGATCGCCTTGTGGGAGCCGGGTAGGCCGAGCTCACAGTGACGGACACCAACTCCGTCGTCTCGTAGGCGGGCCGGGCGCCCGGCCGCGAGTCGGGTCCGCCCGTGCAATCGAAGACGAGAGGTGCCCAGTGCCGAGCGCCTTTCCTTGCGGGCGAGAGCCTCACTGGCGTCGCTCGGCCAAGAATGCCTTGAGCTTCCGCTTGGACTTCCGGCGGGAGGCAGGAGTGATAGCGAGGCGCGTCGAGAGCACTCCGTCGTTCCTCAAGGCGGCTATGGCCTCTTCGATCTGTTCATTGGTTGGGCCGATCGAGCGAGAGCTCGGGCCACCGTCCGGGGCGAGATCGAGCGTCTCGACCGCGGCGGGCCTTCCACCATCGGGTGCGGCTCGGATCGGGGCCAGGCAAGTGCAGCCGGTGGTCGGGCTTTCTTCGACGCGGAGGCGGAAGACATGATTTCTGAAGGAATTCTTTGAAGTGCAGTAAGTGTCACTTCAAGTATCTGCCCCGAGAACAGTGAGTGTTCTTCGGGACGGTAGGTATAAAATTTCGAGGGTTGGATCCCCTTCCTCTAGCGCCAATTTTTGTTGCCCAAAATATTTATCCGAAGATTAATACTGCTGGAAGACGGACAACAAACAACAATTGCGGGAGCACTTCCGAGAGTAGATAAATAATACAAGATTTCTTAGGGTTTGTTAGGCCGGGCTTGAATGCTCTCGCGAGATGTTATTAAAACAAATATTCGTGGATACAAGTATTAATGAGAGAAATCTAAATACAATGAGTGTAAAAATACTCTGTTAAACCGGCTCTTGATCGAAGCTTGGTGTTCTTCGCCCCATGGATAATCTTTGGATGAGATAAGTAGGAGAAGTAAGACCGAAAGATAGCTGTTGCCAAGAGTTGGATGTTAGCCAAGTGCTGTATATTGTCTCTGTATTGTGTGCTTGAATCGCGATATTGCGGAAGGAGTGTCCAAGTGCAGGGTGCCTTGCTTATATAGGGACAGCCGGGTCCTGTCCTTTAGTGGCCGATCGCCTGCCGGCCTTTATAATAATCTGCCGATCGCCTGCCGGCAAATATTATAATGGGGCGATCTCCTGGGCTGTCGGGCTAAAGTCCAAGAAAGATGCTGGCTGTCGGGCTAAAGTCCAAGGAAGAGGCTGGCACAGCTGGGCGGTCCAATAAGGAGCCATCACGTGTCCGGAATCAGTCAAGATGCGGCCCTACTGACAAGCTTTCGGCGGCCTGTCGGCTGGTGGAGAGAATCTGTCAGACTGTGGTCAATGGCCCGTGATTCGCGGATCTTGTCTCGGCCTTTGCACGTGGTGTCAGTCTTGAGGTTCGGCCCTCGCCGATTGGATGGCCAACGGTGCTGATCGATATGAGGCGATCGTCTCTAGCTGATCATCCGAGGTCGCCATCGGCCAGTGGATGAGGGTCGGCGATGGTCGGTCTCCAAGGGTAGGTCGGCAAGATGTCGAGAGAGGATCGCCCGCTTGTCGGTCGCCAGGAGTCGGTCGCTGAGTACCGAGAGGGGATCGTCCATTAGTAGATCGCCAGGGGTCGGTCGCCGAGTATCGAGAGGCGATCGTATCTGAGGTTGATCGCTCGATTCCGGGACTTGTCCTGGGCCTTGATTGTGATCTAGCATGTCCGCTGGGTCAAGGCTTGGTCGCACAGTCGATCGCGGAACTGCTTTGGACGATCGGCAGTGACTCGGTCGCCCGACCTCCGAGACGATCGCCGGTCGGAAGGTGTTAATTCTTGACACAACACCGGGTAATTAATTTAATTCATAAATTATATTTCTTAGAGAAATATATATTTGTATTTGATATAATTAATTAATTAGATTAATTAATTAATATAAATACATTGATGATTAAAAGGAGTGTATTTAACGAGTCGTTTGTGAATGTCGACACGAGCCGAGTGGCTCGGATCGTTTTCTAGGAAACTTCCTTGTGGCCACCCACTCCTCATGGCATGGCATGATCTTGCATGTGTGTGGGAACTCACTTAGAGTTGAGATTCCCACATAATTGTGAATGATAGTTGTAAAGGAATAATTATTCTTTTATAATATATATATCATTACATTATAAATGATGATATGAGACAACAACAAACATCTCATACTCATTCATTGAGAGTCTTTGCCGTGAGTTATATGTGAGGAGGGAGGAGAAATTTTTTCTTTTCTATAATTTTCATCTTAGAGGTGTTATAAAAGTTAAGAAAAATTGAGAGAAAAAATTCCTACGAGTTCCCTAGCCGTGTTCTTGGAGAACGGAGTCTCGTCGAAATTTTTCCGGGCAACTTCCGACGCGTGTGAAGTAGAGGCTTCGAACTTTCGGTGCTTGGAACAAAGGGATTTCGTGTTCGGGACGAGGTTCGTGATCGTCATCCAATTTTACGAAGAATTATTTCAAAGGCTTCAAGGGTATGATCTTTATCTTCGTATTTATTTTTCGTATATACGTTACTTGATCGATCCTGTTTGGGATTCGTATTTATTTTCGCTGCGTATTTCGTTTTATTTTCGGAATCCCAACAGTGGTATCGGAGCGATGTCAATGATATCGTATATACGATTATTTGTGCATTTTGAATGTTATTGGATGATGTTTATGATTTAGAATCATATTTGGAATAATTTTAGATTTTAAATTGTTCGTTATAGCATCACGTTTTTGGAAACGGGCGGAAAAACGAAGAAACGGGGCTGCTGGCAGTGGTGCCGCGACCTTTGCTTTGCCCGGTGCGGCGTCTCGGCCATGACTCGGCAGCTGAGAGTGCTCGGCGAGGCGATAATGATCGGCGATCTGCCGAGCGATGGCTCGGCCAGAAGCCCTCGGGTTTTGGCCCGATTTTGAATCGGGCATGCCGGGCCTAAAACCGGATTATCCGAGACTCCGTTTTAAGTTTATATTTTATTGTAATTATTTCCCAAAATTTAAATTGGATTTTAATTTGACTAAATTAATATTTGGAATATTTTTGAGTTAAGGAAATAAATTAAACGAGAATATTATTTTTGGCGGATTACTTGAGCAATTAAAATGATGATTATTAGTATTAATTTGATTAATACCATTAAAATTGAATAGATTAATTTTATATTGATTGGATTAATATATTAATTGATTATTTAATTTTAATGCCACTTTATATTAATTGGATTAATATAGTAGAAATTGAATAGATTAATTTTATAGATTAATTAGATTAATTTATATTAAAATTAATTGTTTAATTTCGTTGCCATTACATGTTGTATGGAATCCTTATGTGATGGTGATATAGCTCGTGGACTTAGTTTTTGATTTGTTCGATTCGATTGGGTTGTAAAGGCCGTTTTGAGCCTATTTATATTTACTAGAAAATTTGTATAGGATGCATTTTTCAATGATGTAAGTATTATTTTGGGTATGACGAAGACCGAAGACAACCGACCGAGAAGACGAAGAATCGAAGACTGTATTTTTTTTATTTATTGGGTCATTCGCTTGGCCCAAGATTTAGGAATTAGGTCCATGAGCTATATGTTGGTAGTAACTAGGTTACTATTTTACATTTTCATTTTGAATGATTGACAAACATACAAACGCGCGTATAAATGAATTAATGTGCAAAGTGTAACATTAATCGCGAAATTCTCCCGACAACAAATGGACTAAGTTTGAAAAAGGTTACTAGTTTTCCTACCCTCCATAAAACTGGTAGAAAATTGATACCCGAAGTGGTGTGCTATGCTTCCGAGTTATCGGGGTTGTAGATTTGGTATAGTTTGAAAAATTCTTGAGTGCATTAGATGCCTTAGGTTTGTGATAATTTTCGCCCCTAGAAACACGATAGGTTGCCGGTGAGATTCAATAGTCAAACTGATAGACGTTTATGGTTAACAACTTAGATAGTCTGAATTGCCAAGAAAACTGATAGGTTGGGTGCATTAAGACTAGGGGTAAAAGAAGATAAAATCATCCGTTAGACGGGTTGGTGTTAGACACCACTTTACGTAAATTAATTGGCAAGAAACACGATAGGTTGCGTCTGTTAAAATTTGTAAAGAACTTGATCACCACTAAGAAGTCGATCTAACCATGATTTCCGGATTACAACATGGGAGTGTATAATTCCGATAAAATTAGTGGGAGCCGAGACAAGAATTATACAAGACCTTAAGTTCTATACTCGGTCATAATTAAACAAGTCACTAATTTAATCTTGTCTAAATCTTTGCGAAAAACGAAATTGAATCTCTCTAAAATGGCTAAAAACCCACTTGCAATACTACTTGAAAAGAATCTCCTAAGCGGCCCTAACTTTGTTGGTGGTTGCGAATCGATGATTGTACTCGTATGGAGTCTCTGGGATACGTCTTGAGGCGGACATTCCACCGACTCAATCCGGACTAGGGGTAATCGGGAAGACATTGGCGTCCATGAAAAATGGGTCAAGGATGATGTGCTAGTCCGTGGTTTTATGATGGGCTCAATGACTAATGAGGCTGCAGAGCGCACGAGAAAATGACTTCGCTAGGCGATTCTCGCACACTTGACCGAACTTTATGGAGAGCACGGTAGACCGCTAGATATGAGATATCAAAGCGGTTGTTCGGCTAGGATGAAAGAAGGGGAGAAAGTGGGAGACCACGTCCTCAAGATGATCTCTATGATTGAGAGGCTCGAGGTGCTCAACTTTAATATGGATTTATCCCTTCAAATTGATCTCATCCTTCAATCTCTACCGACTCTTTCACGCAGCTTGTAATGAATTTCAACCGTAATGAAATTACATGCACATTAGCCGGGCTAATGAATAACCGGTGACGGCGATCTAACATGAAGACTAAACCGAGAGAGGCTGCTCTTGATTTCTTCCGGGCCTAAGAGGTCCAAGAACAAGAAGAAAAAGACCTACGAGCGACAAACCCAAGAAAGGGGTGCAAAAGGAAAGGGCAAGGCCCGAAAGGTTCAAAAGGTAGGCGGTCTAAAACCTACGGACAAATGTCTTGAATGCGGTGAGTCACCTGGCGAAGGACTTGTCCCAAGATTAATGGCGCATCAGTGCACGGAACTTTTGTTTTTGAAACTAATTGTTCCGCTATCGTATATTCTCGCTTCATGGATTCGGATTCGGTGCCACTTCTCACATTTGTACTATGAATCGGGATCTGGAACAGTAGAAAACTTGAAGTCGGGAAATAATGATCACTTTGTTGAAGCGGACAAAGTGTCGAGGCAACCGATATTGGATCAATCCTTCGGGTTTAGAATCGGTTTTATTTTGACATTAGATGAAGTACTTGTTTTGCCCAAGGGGCATAAAAACATTGTATCCATTCCACTTGGACCGGAAAGGATTTTGTTTCTTCATTGGCAATGGCGGTTGTAAAATTTATTTTCAAATAAATTGGTTGGAACGACTACATTGTTGAATGGTTTATATCATCCGAACATGCAAAATAAAACAAAGGTGAACACTATAACTAGGAAACGTGGTAGGCAAGATACTAATCAAACTCTTAAATGGCACCTTAGACTTGGTCATGTTGGTCGACCAAGGTTCAAAAATGGAGAAAGATGGACTTTTAAGTCCATTGGGTGTAGAACCCTATCCAACTTGTGAATCTTGCCTTAGAGGCAAAATGACTAAGTTCCCCTTCACAGGACTTTTGAAAGGGCCGATAAACTTGGATTGGTGCATACCGATGTTTGTGGTGCTTTAGAAGTAGCCCGAGATGGATATCAATATTTCATAACGTTCACGAGATGATCATACTAGGTATGGGATTGTGTACTTAATGAAACATAAATCAAGCCTTTGCTAAATTCAAAGAATTTAAGGCCCTAGTTGAAAAACAAACTGGATGTCATATCAAAGCACTTCGGTCGGACCGAGGTGGCGAATATATGAGCACCGAGTTTGATGAGTTCCTTAAGGAACATGGAATAGTTTCACAATTCACGCCTCCGGGAACCCCACGGTTAAATGGTGTTTCATAAAGGAGAAATCGGACTTTGTTGGACATGGTTCGCTCCATGTTAAATTACACCGATTTACCTATTTACCGTGGGGTATGCCTTACTAAACATTGCCTATATCCTAAATAGATGTCCTTCCAAATCTGTTCCTATCACTCCGCATGAGATGTGGAAGGGTAAGAAACCAAGCCTTAATCACATAAGGATTTGGGGATGTCCAGCCTATGTCAAAAAGGCTAAGGTGGACAAACTGGAAGCGAGGTCCATAAAAGGACGTTTCATAGGATACCCAGAGGACTCGATGGGTTATCTATTCTACTGCCAGAAGACCATAGGGTCGTTGTGGCATTACAAGCGCACTTCCTTGAGGATGAATTCATTCAGGAGGGTGGCTCGGGTAGAAATATCTCTTTGGAAGAGCATAATGAAACTCCTGAGGAGACATCTGATCAGGGATCAAGAACCGAACCTATTGTAACACAACCTCCACTTCGAAGGTCTGATAGGGGTATCTCACTTACCTGAGAGGTATGGCTATACACATGTCGAGGAACTGGGTCTCCACGACACACCTGATAGCAGTGAAAACGACCCTGTCACCTATGACCAAGCGATAGTGGATGTAGACTCTGATAAATGGCAAGAAGCAATGGAAGCTGAGATAGACTCGATGCATATCAATCAGGTCTGGACTCTAGTAGATCTTCCAACTGGCATGAGGACTATTGGAGATAAATGGATCTATAAGAGAAAGACTGATGGGGATGGCAAGGTTGATGCCTATAAGGCTAGGCTTGTGGCAAAGGGTTATACCCAAAGGGAAGGAATCGATTATCATGATACCTTCTCGCCCGTAGCTATGATAAAGTCGATTCGCATGATGCTTGCCATTGCTGCCTATTATGATTATGAAATATGGCAAATGGACGTTAAAATGGCTTTTCTAAATGGATACCTCGAGGAGGAAATCTATATGGAACAGCCTAAAGGTTTTGTGTCCAAAGCTAATATTCATAAAGTGTGTAAGCTGCAACGAGCCATTTATGGTCTGAAGCAAGCTTCTCGGAGTTGGAACCTTCGATTTGTGAAGCGATTAAGGACTTTGACTTGAGCGAAATGAGGAGGAACCGTGTGTTTACAAAAAGATCGATGGGAGCAACATTGCGTTCTTAGTACTATATGTAGATGATATTCTACTTATAGGAAATAACATAGCAATGCTCAAAGACCGTGAAAGCTTGGCTTTCTAAAAGCGTTCTCCATGAAAGACTTGGGAGAAGCTTCCTATATTCTAGGGATCCGTCTTTACAGAGATAGACCACGAAGAATGATAGGACTTTCCCAAGCCCTTTATATCGATAAAATCTGAGAAGATTCAAGATGGATGAATCTAAAAGAGGGTTCCTTCCCATGCGACATGGAATTCATCTCACCACGAAAATGTGTCCTCAAAGTGAGAAAGACAAGAGAGAGATGAGTAAGGTACCCTATGCCTCGGCAAAGGTAGCCTCATGTACGCTATGTTGTGTACGAGACCGGACTTAGCCTACGCTGTGAGTATGGTAAGTCGATTTCAAGCAAACCGGGAAGGGAACATTGGGTGCCGTAAAGAACATTCTTAAGTACTTAAGAAGAACTAGAGATTTAGTTCTTACTTATGGTGGTGGAGAATCAAGGTGATTGGATTCACCGATTCGATTTTCAAGGAGACAATGACGACTCTAAGTCGACATCCGGGTATTTATTTACTCTCAATGGAGGAGCGATTCTTGGAGAAGCTCCAAGCAAACCGCTACTGCAGATTCCACCCGCCAGTATCAAGCCGCCTCGGAGGCTAGCAAAGAAGCATTTTGGATGCAGAAGTTTATACAAGAACTTCAAGTGGTGCCTAACGCGGAGTTGCCTATATCACTATTCTGTGATAATGATGGAGCTGTCGCCCAAGCCAAGGAGCCGAGGGCTCACCACAACACCAAGCATATAGAGAGAAAGTACCACATCGTTCGAGAGATGGTGGAAAAAGGATATGTTTCATTGGAAAGAGTAGACTCAGAAGACAATGTCTCTGACCCGCTGACTAAGCCATTATCTCAGGCCGTCTTAGAAAGACATCTGAAGAACATGGGTATTGGATACCATGATGTGTGGCATTGAGTACAAGTGGGAGATTGTTAGGAATATGCCCTCGAATGCCACTCATGGGATGAGAGAGTAAGGGCATTATACTTGTAATTATGGAATAATTAATAAAAAGGCAATACGATTCATTCACTATTTATTGTATTTCAATTGCATTCTTGACTTGGTAAACATTGAAGTGAAGTCCATGTAAATAAATCGAACATTCCATTCTCGTTATGGGATAAGAGAAAATGTACTGGAAGTGTTTAAAGTTTATTTACGTAAATTGTTCGCAAGTCAATAAACTTAAAATGGGCATTAAGTTTTAATATGACTTGTATAACTGATGCTAGGACGTGTGCACGTCTTGATAGCATAGTTATAAGTATATTGGTGGGGCCAGTATACTCGAACACGACTCATACTCAATTCAGTCACACGGTATTCACTCTCGGAGAGTCGATGACGAATCGAAAGGTTGTGATAGTATACGTGGACCTTTGACTTGAGGGTTCGAGAAGATGTGCCTGTGACGTTTAGTTTGTCATTAGAGTAGTTAGACTCATTTGCTTAATTGAGTCGACCTCGAAGTGCGGACTATACGGGCAGTAGCGATCTTTTGTACTCCAAGAAAGGATTCTATCTCATTTTAGTGAGCAGGCGAATGTCATATACGGTTAATGGCAAATAAGATCAAAAGTCATTGGCCAAAGCATTCTGATATAGTCGAATTAGATACACTTTTAATCGGTCTTGATTTGCATTAACACATGTATAGAGTTTAGTCAATGTAGGGTTTGACTTTACCGTGACCGAAGACTTGACCGGACATCGATGAAGGGTCTATACGTATATAGTATTCACGACATAATGGTTCTAGAATGATCCCTTCATTCGTTCTCGATCGGGGTTTAGAGTGCGGCCCGCTAAGTGGCTAAGTCTTGCCCGCACTCATTGGTTCCTCCCAATGCCGACCGAGACGGACCTACGAGTCGCGCATCGGGAGCGTTGACGGATAAATGTGAATTTATTATCTCTCTATTAATATTAGATATTGGATATCTAATTATGATTTATTGGATAAATCAAATATCGGTCTTATGAATTTAAATTAAGTTACCGGGTAATTAATTTAATTCATAAATTATATTTCTTAGAGAAATATATATTTGTATTTGATATAATTAATTAATTAGATTAATTAATTAATATAAATACATTGATGATTAAAAGGAGTGTATTTAACGGAGTCGTTTGACGAACGTCCAGTACACAAGCCGAGTGGCTCGGCTCGTTTTCTAGGAAACTTCCTTGTGGCCACCCACTCCTCATGGCATGGCATGATCTTGCATGTGTGTGGGAACTCACTTAGAGTTGAGATTCCCACATAATTGTGAATGATAGTTGTAAAGGAATAATTATTCTTTTATAATATATATATCATTACATTATAAATGATGATATGAGACAACAACAAACATCTCATACTCATTCATTGAGAGCTGCTGCCGTGAGTTATATGTGAGGAGGGAGGAGAAATTTTTTCTTTTCTATAATTTTCATCTTAGAGGTGTTATAAAAGTTAAGAAAAATTGAGAGAAAAAATTCCTACGAGTTCCCTAGCCGTGTTCTTGGAGAACGGAGTCTCGTCGAAATTTTTCCGGGCAACTTCCGACGCGTGTGAAGTAGAGGCTTCAAACTTTCGGTGCTTGGAACAAAGGGATTTCGTGTTCGGGACGAGGTTCGTGATCGTCATCCAATTTTACGAAGAATTATTTCAAAGGCTTCAAGGGTATGATCTTTATCTTCGTATTTATTTTTCGTATATACGTTACTTGATCGATCCTGTTTGGGATTCGTATTTATTTTCGCTGCGTATTTTGTTTTATTTTCGGAATCCCAACAGTAACCTTAGTGAAATATCTACCTTTGATCTCTTTTCTGACCTCAAAGCTTTTGAGTACGATATAGACAGGAGAGAGAAAGCTGAAGAATCTCCTGCCAGGACTACAGCCTTAGCCGCTTTATCCAACCGTCGACACAACATGCCCATCCCATCAAAGCCAAATTACAATAATGTTGACAGCGACGACGATATCCTGTCACAAGATGAAATGGCGCTCCTCATGCACAAATTCAAAAAGTTCATCAAGCAGTCTGGAAAGACTCCCTACAAGCCCAAGCTTGTTCACAAGGTAAGTACTGAAACTTCCTTTGGTGACGCTAACCTATGCTATAACTGCAGGAAACTAGGACATTATGCAAACAAATGTCCTCATCCCAAAGTTCAAAGGTTGCCGGAAGCCGAGCAACAAGAGAGGGATGAACGAAGACGTGCTTGGAAAAACAAGCTCAAGGCACTGATAGGAGAATCAAAAGCCTCCCCCACACCATCCAAATCCGAAGAATCTCTTCAGGTAGTCACTGAAAGTGACTCATCTGACGATGAATTCGAAGATAAGGCATATATGTGCTTTATGGCAAAGGACATTCTGGAAGAAGAAGATAGCGATGATGAGGTAAGCTCAACCTCAATTACTCCAGTAAATGCATTGCATACTTTCGAAAAACATGATGAATCAATTTAAGAACATTCAAAAAGCCCACGAGACTTTGAAAAATGAAAACATTCAGCTTCAACTTTCCAACATAGATCTGAAAGAAGAAAACGACTTGCTAAAGATAAATTATGAAAATATGTCTGTTGTGTCACGATTTATTCATCCCGACAGGCGATCGACTAGAAGGCCGAGCGACCAAGTCAACTCCAGTCAAACTATGGCTAGCTCGCCAAGTCGGAGAAACCAGACCACCATCAGGTACCTAGCGATCGACTCCCAAGGCGATCGCCATTTGGCAGCTGGCGACTGACTCTAGTGTCCGGCTAAGGACGGTCGACCTACGCCCCGAGCAGAGATGATCGCCCGTCAAAGTCATCGAAGACTGGATCTCAGAACAGCACCCACGTGCAGATCCACCAAAGGCGCTGACAAGATCTTCGCTAACAGATAAGATCTTTTGCTGACAGACAAGACCTTTGACCACAGCCTGTCACCTACCTCACCTACCGGCATGCGCGCCGAAAGTTGTCAGTGGGACCACCCGTGACAGCAACTCAGGACGCGTGTAGGCGTCTCATTGGATCGCACGGTTGACTGCCAGCAACTCCTGTAGACTTTGAGGAGACAGGCCCATGTGCTAAAAGACGATCGCCCGATTATTATAATGCAGAAAAGGCGATCGCCCGGCATACCCAAATCCTATAAATAGAGAACCTCCTCCTACTGGAAAAAGGTTCCCAATTCATTTGACCTACGGTTCGGAATTCATTTCACCAACAACAGAAATACAGTAGAACATACAAGCTCCCTGCTTTCTCGCCGGAATCCATCTCAGGACTTCTCTCTCCGAATCTCTCGCCCAGAAGACGATCGGCAGAGGCAGCAAGTCTCCACTAGACAGATTCCAAGAGATTCATAAGCCCAGGAGCCCAAGCATCCAGCTAAATACTCGCCCTGAGAGACTGTCGATCTCTCACCGCCGCGACTGTTCATCTCCTTTGTTACAAGAACTCACAGAGCATCAAATCTGGTTCTTCCGGCAATCTACACGCTCACTAGCTAAGATAACAAGAATCTTTACACTGTTTGTAATTGTATTCTTACATTAGTACTTGTATCCCCGAATATTAGTATTAATAATATCTCGCGAGAGCATTCAAGCCCGGGACTAACAACCCCGGCAAATCTTGTGTTATTTATCTTTCTCACGGAAGTGCTCTTGCATTTGTTTGCTATCCATCCATTCCAGCAATATCTATCTCCGGATAATATTTTGGGTAGCAACAATTGGCGCTAGAAGAAGGGCATCTAACCCTCAAATTTTTATACCCACCGTCCCGAAGAACACTCACTGTTCTCGGGGCATATACTTGAAGTGACACTCACTGCACTTCAAAGAAAACCTTCAGGATCATGACATCTGCCGGTACGTCGAAGAAAGCCGCTCTCCGAACCGCCGGGCACCATATCCTGTCACCCAAACCCCGACCAACGAGGGAAGCCGCAGCAACGCGAGACTCTCGATCCCGCATCCGAGAGATGGCCCCAACCTCTCACTCGATCAGTTCCAAACCGAGGAACAGATCGAGGAGGCTATGGCCATCCTAGAGGAGCGACGGAGAGCATGCGCGTCGCCCGCGATAACTTACTCGATCGTCCGCCGCATGGGAAAACGGAAATTCAGCGGGCTACTGAACGAGCGATCGTCAGAAAGCCCCAATTCGCGAGGAAAGGCTCTCGCACGACCGGACGGATCCATATTCAATCGCTTGGGGCGCGACCCATCCTGGCGACCGGGGCATTCTGTTTCCATCCTTGAAAAGACGGGATCCGAATCCATCACCAGGAGTTCGGCCTACCCACCTCACAGCCGAACGCAGGTCAGCCATCTGACTCCCGCCCCGATCGCCAGGGGATCAGTACTCAATCGCCTCGGCACCCGCTCCGAGCGCCGAGCCGCAAGTAGTCAGGCCACGGCGATGGCCGCTATACAACGCCAGCTCGACGAGATGAAAGCACTCTTGGACACTGGGGCAAGCACCAGCAAAAAAATCACCGGGCCGACCGAGCCACT
The DNA here is from genome assembly GCA_033398695.1 of Orobanche coerulescens. Lineage (NCBI taxonomy): Eukaryota > Viridiplantae > Streptophyta > Magnoliopsida > Lamiales > Orobanchaceae > Orobanche > Orobanche coerulescens. The sequence continues at coordinate 113,728,858 of CM065815.1, read as the reverse complement.
CGCGGTCCACATCATGCTTGCCCCCATACAGCCAACGATCGCTCCTCCCAGAACACCTCTGTATGAGGGGAGATCGGACCCCGAAACTCACCTGAGTAAATTCCGAATCTACATGACTAGGTGTGGGGCATCTGATGCAACCAAGTGCCGGATCTTCCCGTTAACATTGGGCGAGCTGGCCCATAGGTGGTACATCTCACTACCACCACGATCAATCACCTCCTTTAAGAAACTGGCGAATGACTTCACGTCATACTTCGCCAGCAAGGTCGCCAGACCAGAAGGCCCCCACCGCGTGATGAAAATCAAGCAGGGGAAGGACGAGTCAGACGCAGATTACATCGACCGAGTGGACGAAATCATCCTCACCGGCGAACCCGTCAGTGACGAGCTCGCTCTCTATTCGGTCATGGGGGGATTCGCGATCACTCTCCCATGTTTAGACATCTCTCCAAGGATAATTGAAAACAAAATTTACATCGCTCGTTTAACATCGGTTTTGTGAAAACCGATGTTAAAAAAGACGCGGTGGCATAATTGAAATTTTTAAACCAAATTTACATCGGTTTTTATAAAAACCGATGTGAATTATACTCAATTCACATCGGTTATTTAGAAACCGATGTGAATATACTACTTTAACATCGGTTTCTAAATGAACCGATGTGAATTGAGTATAATTCACATCGGTTTTTATAAAACGATGTGAACCTATTTTTTTCTAAAAATAGAAAACCCTAGCACTTTCTCTTTTCTTCTCTCCGTAAAAACCCCAATCGTCGCGCCATGGCTTCTAGGAGGCTCATTGCCTCGTTGCTCCGATCATCGGCCGCTCGCCGCCCAGATCTCCATTTCCATCCGCCCCAAAGCCCGGCTCTCGCCCATCCCCGCGGCGATTTTCTCCATAGATTCGCCGCCCATTATGCTACGTTTGCCGCCGTTGCCGCTCCTCCCAATCCAAATCCCCATCGGTGGAGGTGGAAGGTATGTTTTTCCTTATTATCAATCTTCAGTAGCGATGTGAATAAATTTCGTGTTCGTGGTCAAAGGCGTGCAGTGAAGGTTCGAAATACCACGATGATTTGGATCTGCGTTAATTAATTTTTGGTATATTCTTGTTCGACTTGTCCTTCGAATCTGACATTCACTGATTTTCCTATAATCGGATTTTCTGACCTGCTTTGTTAGTTGTTTTAGTTTGGTTCGATTGTTGTTACAAGCTGATGATTTTATATGAGGAACTCATATTGTTGGTTCTCTCGTCTACTTCCAAGTGATGGAACACAACTTACTGCAAATATTCACAATGGAGAAAGATTAACAGTGTGATTTGATATACTTTTGAAAAAAATTTGATTTCACTAACTAGAGAATAGTGATGAAAAAAATTCTCAGTGATCCGATTCTTGCTGACGTGCCCAAGAAGCCTTCGTTGTCAGATGTGGACACTCTTATTAACTTGGAGCTCGGCAGTGCCATGCGCATCACTTGTCCTTAAATTGGATGGAACATCTTTTGGTACTTCAATTTCTTTCTTCTCCTTGACATTTTCACAAACACGTTGCGATCATTATGTGAGGGGTACTGATTTTTGTTTTTGTTTTTGTTTTTGTTTTGGGTGTGAAAAGAGGTCGTCATGATGAATTCGCTCTAGTGAAGGACTTGAAATTAGCAATCAAGAAAAAAGTGAATGATATGGAGGAGTCGAGTATGGGTCATCGGCATATTTCTTGGTATGTTTCTCAAATAAGCTAGCATTGATTTCCATGGTGACATATTTTAAATATTCAAATGTTTTAGTCGTTGTATAATGTTGTGGATAATCTTGTTGTCACGATTAATCGATTAAGTGTCTTTCCCTTGATAAGGTGCTGAAGTGTTGGTTTGTTGGGGTGGATGAGTTGCCTACACTAGAAACCAATGTTACGGACTTGTTTATTTCTTGCCAAACGTGAAGAAAACACTACTAGAATGTAGATGCCCATTGTCATGAAAAAACGGGACGTTAGGAGAGGGTAGTTCGTAAAAGCAGTCTATGAGTTTCAATAAATTTCCCCTTATCTTTTACGTCCGTCCACGATACTCGAGAAAAATGGCTTGCCGGATTATCGGGAAACATGTATGGTCAAATTTTTGCCTTTCATGCCACAATGAGAAGCTACTTGATGACAATGCTTCACTTCAGATCGCGGCATCAGATACAATTCTCAGGTTTTTTAATTGTACGTGACACCCCTTCTCATTTTGTTATAATTAGGGAATTACCTTTATATCTTGTAAATATGCTATTCTTTGTTTTTGTTTCGTCTCTAATGGTTCTTGTATGGATTGAGCAGCCCCTCTGTAGGGAAGATGGATTCACTTGAAAAATGCAAAAAATTGTCTTAAGTTTGCCTTATCCCATCATTCGTTAATATGTGTTTTGAATTATATGTTGTTAATTATCTTTTTGAATGTTCATGTAATGTCTGTAATGGATGGGGTTGGGATTTTTCACATGTTTACCCCGTCAGTGCACTCCTGTGTACTCTACTTCTTTGTTTCCCCTTCTACTTCCTCATCCATGCTAGGAATGATGTCAACTAGATACTTTCTAGTCTCTTCACTCCTATATTTATAGTGTGGTCTTGTAGTGATTTTTTTTAAATTTTGGTGTGAAGAAGAAAACTTATTGATCATTTTTACTTTTCAAAGAAGAACTATAGTTTTGGAAATCTTGTCGAATATTTGTCTCTGGGAACATAAGGAGTTGAGCAAGATTACTAATGGCTAAGCATTGAAAACATTACGGTATTCTGCAGGACTTGAGGTATGCTAATTTATGTTATTAGTCTTCCACCCAGAATATACTAGATCATCACACATATTGTTCTATTTTATACTACGTACTATATTATCACATTCTACCATCTATCCTTTTGTCATTATGTTTGTTTTCTAGGAGCGTGATTCTATCCTTTTGTTGTTATATTTGTTTTTAGGAGCGTGAATACGAGCTTTCGGAGATTTTGGCTAGTGTTCGTTTTGGTGATCGACGTGCCGGGAAGCTATACGTGTCTTTGGATGCTACACTTTATGTGCATGTCACCTTCATGACGAAGAATAAGGATCCTCATTGCCTTAATGACACTTCAGAACATTTTTTTGCGGAACTTAATATTGATGAAGGCGGCTTGGTCAATACCTGTGTAAACATGATTTAATTCCATGAGAACCATGTAATATATTATCGATCTTGTAATTTTCTTTTTAGATTTTCATGTAATTTTATGTTTACTTTATGTTTTAATTTCGTGTTTGTTTGATAATGCAATTTTGTTTTTAATTGATCTTGTAATTTTTGTAACATTAATATTTTTCACTCAATATTGAAAAAGCGAGCAATTGGATTTTGGCTAATTTGGTAGTCTTTGGGTTGAGAACATCTATATAGTTCACATCGGTTAATTAAGAAACCGATGTTAAATTTTTTGCTTCAATTTACATCGGTTATAACTCAAAACCGATGTGAATGGCACATTTTACATCAGTTATAACTCAAAACTGATGTGAATGAGACATTTCACATCGGTTATCTCAAGAAACCGATGTGGATTTTTTTTTGCATCAATTCTACATCGGTTGTGGCATAACCGATGTGAATTACTCATTTTCACATCGGTTTTTAAAAACCGATGTGAATTTTAACATCGGTGGATACAACATCGGTTTTAAAACCGATGTGAATAGTACTTAAAAACCGATGTGAAATTTTATTTTCGTAGTAGTGTCTTCCACGCTAAAGCTGCCAACTTTCTGGCCAGGCAAAGGCTACTCACCCTCCACCTAGGCGAGGAAACGCCACCTCCTGTCCAGAAGATAGCGATCGCCAAAGCAAAGAAGGCGATCGCCAAGCCACCCGGAGATCTCAAGGCCTTCGAGGACATGGAAGCCCATCTCCTCCACACGTTCAACCGAACTCCGGCACATATTTTCTATGCCATCAAGGGGCACGAAGAGCTCAAAAAGCTAAAAGCGATAAGGGACCACGGTCATCTGGACAACAATCAATACTGTGCCTACCATAAGAGTCCCGGCCACAGCACCAACCAATGCCGCGACCTCCTCAAACAGCTCTGGAGATTGTTCGAGGAAGGCAAGTTGGACAGCTTATTGGCCTAGCCAAAGCCCTTACCAATCTCTATACACGATCGTCCGAGTCGAACACAAAACAGGCTGGAGAGCTCATACGAGCCGACCCCTGGATCAACCTCGGCGACCGTCTCTACATGCTTTAATCAAGAGAAGGGAACCTCGGAAGTCTCCCCGATCTCCATCCTTATTTAGGAAACTGGAGGACTCGATCGCCATCTACAGTTCACTGTCTAACATGATGGACTAAGGCACGAGATCGCCTCCCCCGCACAACGTACACCGTCGAAGGTCGGCATCTACATGACGATCTAATGTGGAAGAGTGCAGCCATGGTCCTGGTGGTCGATGGAACCGACTGCTTAGGCCATGCAAGGTCCCTTTGGGCCAAGATCGCCCGCCCTTCGTTTAAATACGAGGCCGGCGTAGTCTGAGGGCCCTCCAAAATTAATCAGTGGACACGATCGCTCGCCCTCAAAGGTTCATCATCTACCATGGTGAACCCGGACAATGCGACGTGCCACAACCCCCGTCACAACATACACCGTCGAGGTTCGCCATCTTCATGGTGGGCCGAGGTGGAAGCAGAGCTAAACGAGCCGCGGGCGTGGTGTTGAATCATCCGACGCTGCCCCGCGCAAGGACTCCTCTAGACCGAGACCGCACGCCCTTCGTTTAAATACGAGGCGAGGCGCAGCCTAACAGAGGACCCTCATAATAAAGTGAGTCACGAGACACTCAATGTCTTCGCGCATCAAGACATGATCAAGGAGTCGGTCCATCGAACTCCGCGATCGTGCACGGTTCCTCAAGACGGACGACCGTCCCCGAGGATTCGAAAAAGTTGAAGACCGCTCACTCAACGAATTATTTTCATCCCCTTACTTCCGCTAAGTGAATAAAAACAAGGGGCAATAAGAGTGCGGACTACCTATACGACGATCGTCGCTATTCAACAACATACGGAGGTCGTCATTTTCAGCAAGTTGTGCAGCGATCGAATTTGTTGTAAAAGTTATCTTTATGAGTTTATCAATTCATTTGGAACTACCCTCGCAACGATCTCTCCTCACACATTTGTACAAAATCAAACAAAGACTCAAAAATAACCATCATTCAAGTGATAAGTCAGAAATTCAAACGTTCATTTCATTAGTTGAAAAAATCAGAGTACACGGTCGCCCAAAGGCCTAAATGCCACAAAAGAAAGCTACAAATTACAAGGAAGTAAGCTAAAAACGTCAAAAATGAAGTGCCTCAGGCCCCTGCCTGGCCTTCGCCATCAGCATCCGGTGCGGTCCCCTCATCTTCCGGAGCGTCGGGATGAGCAAGATTGGCCGGAGACGGATACCAGCTCAAATCCACGCCGATGTCCGCAAGATCCAAGATCGGCAAGGAGAAAGCTGAATGGAGAGGATGCTCCAACGCATACGCCTTGAAGTTCTCGGCAAGAGGCCCGACCTCCAAACCTCCCTTCTAAGCCGCTCGGATCGAGTCGGCGAACGCCAAATAATAGGCGAACTCGCTGACAAACTCCAAGTTTTGAAAAGGATCGGCCTTGGTCGCCTCTACCTCTCCTTTCAGCTCCGCCATCGCCTGTTGCGACCCCTGGAACTCGGCCTCCCTCGCAGCAACCTTCTCCTTCGCCTCCGTCAGCTCGCTGGTCAACCGAGCGATCGTCACCTTCTGGCGATCGGCCTCCTCTTCAGCAACCTTCTGCGCCTGCACGGCATTCAGCATCTGGTCCCGAAATCGGTCAACCGCCAGACGATATTGCTCAGTTTCCTTCTTCGCTAGCTCAAGCTCATGGCTCGCCCGCTTGGCCGCCTCCAGAGAGTCCTTCTCCATCGCCGCGATCTTATCAGCAAACTCGGCGTTCTCGTTCCGAGCCGCCTCGAGATCCGCCTGCAAGCGAATAGTGGAGGGCCGTCCCTCAAACTCCTGAGCATCCTGGACAGCCATGGTAGCCGTCTGGAGAGAAAGAGCGAGAACAGCCTGCATCGAACTCCCCGATCGCTGACTAGCGATCGCATCCAGATCGGTCGTCCATGCCTTCGGCAGAGCAGAAGCAGCCTTGCTAACGTATGGAGGAATGTCGCAGGAATGGCGAGGAGATCGGCTCGCTAGGAAATCCACGACCATCGGCGGGCAAGACGGATCTGCGCGACGGATCCTGCATCAAAACAACTAAATTAATACAACTCCTACGCAGATGCAATTTTCAACACAAAAATGCAATCTACCTCTCAGCCTTCTTGGGGTCCCGACCGAAATACGGTTTCCCTCGAGGGGTCTCAGCATCCGCGATCGCCATCTCCCGCATAAAAGCCGCAGAGGGCGGCTCATTCTACGGAGCAACGATGGTGATTGGAGGCGCGGCGATCGGCACTTCATCGCCCGGGGCAGGAACCGAAGTTTCTTCCGGCCTCGGCCTCTTGCGATTCGCTCGAAGCCCCTCCTCCGGAACTCCCTCCTCAGCCACGACTGGCTCCACGCGAGGCTCCACCTCCGGAACTATTGGCAACGCAACAGGTGGGGCCCGAGACGACCTCTTTTGGCGGAGTCGGCCTAGAACTCCAGGATTCGATATAGCGATCTCCGTCGGGGGCTCCAAAAACCGAGGAAAGCGAACCTCTACAGTTAAGACAATTGACCAACAGTCAGACACCTTCCTCAAGTAAGGCGATCATAAGAGTGCGGACTACCTATACGACGATCGTCGCTATTCAACAACATACGGAGGTCGTCATTTTCAGCAAGTTGTGCAGCGATCGAATTTGTTGTAAAAGTTATCTTTATGAGTTTATCAATTCATTTGGAACTACCCTCGCAACGATCTCTCCTCACACATTTGTACAAAGTCAAACAAAGACTCAAAAATAACCATCATTCAAGTGATAAGTCAGAAATTCAAACGTTCATTTCATTACTTGAAAAAATCAGAGTACACGGTCGCCCGAAGGCCTAAATGCCACAAAAGAAAGCTACAAATTACAAGGAAGTAAGCTAAAAACGTCAGAAATGAAGTGCCTCAGGCCCCTGCCTGGCCTTCGCCATCAGCATCCGGTGCGGTCCCCTCATCTTCCGGAGCGTCGGGATGAGCAAGATTGGCCGGAGACGGATACCAGCTCAAATCCACGCCGATGTCCGCAAGATCCAAGATCCGCAAAGAGAAAGCTGAATGGAGAGGATGCTCCAACGCATACGCCTTGAAGTTCTCGGCAAGAGGCCCGACCTCCAAACCTCCCTTCTTAGCCGCTCGGATCGAGTCGGCGAACGCCAAATAATAGGCGAACTCGCTGACAAACTCCAAGTTTGGAAAAGGATCGGCCTTGGTCGCCTCTACCTCTCCTTTCAGCTCCGCCATCGCCTGTTGCGACCCCTGGAGCTCGGCCTCCCTCGCAGCAACCTTCTCATTCGCCTCCGTCAGCTCGCTGGTCAACCGAGCGATCGTCACCTTCTGGCGATCGGCCTCCTCTTCAGCAACCTTCTGCGCCTGCACGGCATTCAGCATCTGGTCCCGAAATCGGTCAACCGCCAGACGATATGGCTCAGTTTCCTTCTTCGCCAGCTCAAGCTCATGGCTCGCCCGCTTGGCCGCCTCCAGAGAGTCCTTCTCCATCGCCGCGATCTTATCAGCAAACTCGGCGTTCTCTTCCCGAGCCGCCTCGAGATCCGCCTGCAAGCGAATAGTGAAGGGCCGCCCCTCAAACTCCTAAGCAGCCTGGACAGCCATGGTCACCGTCTGGAGAGAAAGAGCGAGAACAGCCTGCATCGAACTCCCCGATCCCTGACTAGCGATCGCATCCAGATCGGTCGTCCATGCCTTCGGCAGAGCAGAAGCAGCCTTGCTAACGTATGGAGGAATGTCGCAGGAATGGCGAGGAGATCGGCTCGCTAGGAAATCCACGACCATCGGCGGGCAAGACGGATCAGCGTGACGGATCCTGCATCAAAACAACTAAATTAATACAACTCCTACGCAGATGCAATTTTCAACACAAAAATGCAATCTACCTCTCAGCCTTCTCGGGGTCCCGACCGAAATACGGTTTCCCTCGAGGGGTCTCAGCATCCGCGATCGCCATCTCCCGCATAAAAGCCGCTGAGGGCGGCTCATTCTTCGGAGCAACAATGGTGATCGGAGGCGCGGCGATCGGCACTTCATCGCCCGGGGCAGGAACCGAAGTTTCTTCCGGCCTCGGCCTCTTGCAATTCGCTCGAAGCCCCTCCTCCGGAACTCCCTCCTCAGCCACGACTGGCTCCACGCGAGGCTCCGCCTCCGGAACTATTGGCAACACAACAGGTGGGGCCCGAGACGACCTCTTTTGGCGGAGTCGGCCTAGAACTCCAGGATTCGACATAGCGATCTCCGTCGGGGGCTCCAAAAACCGAGGAAAGCGAACCTCTACAGTTAAGACAATCGACCAACAGTCAGACACCTTCCTCAAGTAAGGCGATCGCCTAAAAGTGAAGGTCGCAGAAATTCATACCTAGCACCGAGAGATGTCTCGGGAAATGGAATAGTCGAGCCGACAACCAACGACTCTCCTTATTGATCCGGGTGGCGTCAAGGTCGTCGTCCGACAAGCTCCTTATCCGCTCCAAGACAACCAGAAAGTCAAAAGGCAGCTCCTCGATCGCCGGAATGTGAAAACCTGCAAAACCGAAATCAAATTAGATCAGTCCAAAACGCATCCGAACGAAGGGAGAGTCTAAACCCTTACCGGGATTCCTCTCCCGAAACTCAGTGGGGATCTCCAGCTCGCCCGAGGGATTGTCGCTCGCAGAAGCCCTCCACTTGCCGGCGACCCAGAACCACTTCGTCTGATCGCCCCGCATCTTATTCGGGACTCCATGGATTACCCGACCAGATCGGCCCTGAATATGGTAGCCGCCGACCAACCCTTTGTGAGCCGTCAGCTTGAACAGATGGTTCATCTCCAACGACGATGGGAGGCGGTACAGGCGGTGACCGCCGAAAAGGGTGAGAGTGCAGATAATCTGGAGCCAGGCGTTCGGCGTCAGCTGAAGTGGCGCCACGTTCCATGCGGCCAACAGGTGGGAGACGGCAAAGGATAGAGGGAAGCACAACCCGGCCTCCATAATCGCCTCATTCACGGCGACCATACCCATCGGAGGCTGATCGGCTCGCTCATTCTCCACCGGCGCGAACATGTCCACATCTGAAGGAATATGGAACCTCGTCCTCCAGACGGCCAGATCTTTCCTGGACGTCGAACTCCGTATTTGGCCAAGCGACCACAACGATCGCTGCGCAGCCCGGTACTGCGACCGTTTGGGAAGCACATAGGAGTAGGCGACCGAGTATCCCCGGAAATCGAATCTCGGAGTAGGACCGGCCAACTTCTCCATTATCTCAGCAAAGGCCTTATAGGCCCGGCGAAAGCACTATGCTGCTCCCAGTAGGCCCTAATCGCCAGATCTCTCTCAATCTGCGATCGTCTTTCTTCAGCAGCCGCCTCCTTAGCAACATCGGCCTCATTGAATAAAGCCTCGACTTCAGCAGGGTCGATTCCGGCCCGAATAGCTTCAGCCGCCATCTCCAGGTGGAAGACGGAAGAAGGTTCTCCCCGGACAGTCGATATCCCGGAGGCAGAACTGGTACCCGCTCCACGTGATGATGAGGTTCCGGCCATTCTCAGAGACAGAAAAGGAGAAAAGGATTTTTCTTACCCGAAGGTGAAATCGAACGACGATCGGCACTAAGATCTTCAGAAAATCGACAGCAAGTCCTTCTTTCTCCAGTAAGAGCGCGTGAGTATGAAACTGCAGCACTGCGCCCTTTTATAGGAGAAGGCAGGGACTCGTTTGCAATAAGGGAAAATCCCAGGGGTCGGATCTCAAACGACGCATTAGTTGACTCCCTCGAGACCCGCGTACGCGTCTTTTCAAGGACGCGTCAGCCGAGGAGTCATTAATGACCGTTGGTATCCTCCAATAGAAACCCGGCACGTGCGCAGAGACTTTTCAACGCCCATTGTTTTTTTCCGCGCAGTTTAGCGGCCAACCAGGTCGTCCGAACTCAGGATATATCAGCTCAAAGACGATCGCCAGTTCAATGAAACGCAAAGTCGCTCGTCAAAAGTTCAGCGATCGCCAAGAGATCCACCTCACCCCACGTTTCCAACGTATGAGCGAGCTGGGGGACAATTGTTGTGTCACGATTTATTCATCCCGACAGGCGATCGACTAGAAGGCCGAGCGACCAAGTCAACTCCAGTCAAACTATGGCTAGCTCGCCAAGTCAGAGAAACGCGATCGACTCCCAAGGCGATCGCCATTTGGCAGCTGGCGACCGACTCTAGTGTCCGGCTAAGGACGGTCGACCTACGCCCCGAGCAGAGATGATCGCCCGTCAAAGTCATCGAAGACTGGATCTCAGAACAGCACCCACGTGCAGATCCACCAAAGGCGCTGACAAGATCTTCGCTAACAGATAAGATCTTTTGCTGACATACAAGACCTTTGACCACAACCTGTCACCTACCTCACCTACCGGCATGCGCGCCGAAAGTTGTCAGTGGGACCACCCGTGATAGCAACTCAGGACACGTGTAGGCGTCTCATTGGATCGCACGGTTGACTGCCAGCAACTCCTGCAGACTTTGAGGAGACAGGCCCATGTGCTAAAAGACGATCGCCCGATTATTATAATGCAGAAAAGGCGATCGCCCGGCATACCCAAGTCCTATAAATAGAGAACCTCCTCCTACTGGAAAAAGGTTCCCAATTCATTTGACCTACGGTTCGGAATTCATTTCACCAACAACAGAAATACAGTAGAACATACAAGCTCCCTGCTTTCTCGCCGGAATCCATCTCAGGACTTCTCTCTCCGAATCTCTCGCCCGTAAGACGATCGGCGAGGCGCAAGTCTCCACTAGACAGATTCCAAGAGATTCATAAGCCCAGAGCCCAAGCATCCAGCCTAAATACTCGCCCGAGAGATCCGATCTCTCACCGCCGCGACTGTTCATCTCCTTTGTTACAAGAACTCACAGAGCATCAAATGGGTTCTTCCAAAGAATCTACACGCTCGCTAGCTAAGATAACAAGAATCTTTACACTCTTTGTAATTGTATTCTTACATTAGTACTTGTATCCCCGAATATTAGTATTAATAATATCTCGCGAGAGCATTCAAGCCCGGGACTAACAACCCCGGCAAATCTTGTGTTATTTATCTTTCTCACGGAAGTGCTCTTGCATTTGTTTGCTATCCATCCATTCCAGCAATATCTATCTCCGGATAATATTTTGGGTAGCAACAATGTCTATTGATTGTGAAAACAACAAGGTCGAGCATGAAAAACTCGTGGAGAGCAATCATCAACTTGCTCATGAACTAAGTGAGACTAAGTGTCAAAATGGAAGCAAGACAAATGATTTTGCTCTACTTCAAGCAAAATTTAATACTCTCAAAAATCGAGAAAGCGAACTTGAGACCATTCTGAAATCTTTCGATAAATCATCTAAAAGAATGGAATAAATTCTAAGCACTGGGAAACATGCTCATGATAAAAGTGAATTAGGATACAGCTCATTTTCCAACAAAGGGAAAACTAGCACTGTGTTCGTCAAGAGTGTGGAACACATTCCTGTATCGGAAGAAACTTCAAGTCCTGTGAAGGAACCTGCTGCACCGCGAAAAGCAAAGGCTGCCATTCCGCCCCCGCAATCCTATTCAAGACAGTGGAATCATAAGCCATTCCAACCTGTAAGGCACATGCAACAGCATTCTCCCCGAGCATATCAACAGCACCAACAGCCGTTCAGAAAGAAGGTTGTATCCAAATACCAAAGGCCCGCACGGCAGTACTTTCAGTACAGCACGCCTAGGTATTGGATACAGGAGCCTCGTCATTCATCGCGACAGCAAGCTTCCACACAGTATCAACAACAGCGTTGGGAATCTAACTGGAAACCCAAAAGGCAAGCTGTAAGGTCAAAGAAAATGGCTCCACCTCCGAGACAGCATACGTACTGGATTAATAATAATAACCCTGATTTTTACATGCATAATGATTATCATGGATACCGTAACTACGTATATGCCCCACGTAGATACCGCAAATCTGTACCAAATGTAACCTACAGTAAACCAATTGCTGTCAGGAAAATTTGGGTACCAAAAGGCACTAACATTCACGGACCCAACAATCAAAGGGGACCTAAATCTACATAATTTATGTGCTACGAGACATTTTGGAGAAGGACATATGGTACTTCAACAGCGGTTGCTCCCGGCACATGACAGGAGATAAAAGCAAGCTATCAGATTTCGTAGAATGTCGCGGTCGAAAAGTGCGCTTCGGTGATAAATCTAAAGGAAGAACAAGAGGAAAAGGAAACATTCTTGTCGTAAAATTCAAAGTCACCGATGTAGCTCATGTTGAAGGCTTACAGTACAATCTACTTAGTATTAGCCAGTTCTGCAACAAACAGTTCTCGGTGAAATTATATATAGATCAGTGTCGAGTTAAGAACATCCTAACCAAAGAAGTTGTGCTCACATGAAGCAGATCAGGTAATATATATTGATGACTGGATACCTACGAGCTCCACAATTCCTTGTTTAGTTGCCAAAGGCACTGCAGATCTAAGCTGGCTATGACACAAGAGGATGTCACACGTCAACTTCAAGACGATCAACAAGCTCTCAAGATAGGGACTGGTTAGAGGATTGCCGAATATATCATTCTAAAAAGACAGTGTCTGTGGACCATGTCAAAAAGGCAAGCAAATCAAGTCCACCCTAAAGAGCAAATCCTACCTTTCAACCCACGGAGTATTGGAAATGCTACACATGGATCTCTATGGTCCTGTAGACCTGGTAAGTTTGGGAGGTAAGAAATACTGTCTCGTTATTGTTGATGATTACTCAAGGTATGCTTGGACAATTTTCTTAAGCAAAAAGAAGGAAGCAACATCAAAGCTGCCCGAGCTCCTGAGAAAGCTTCAAAATGAAAAAGGATCGAGTATCGTGTCCATTCGTTCCGACAGAGGTATAGAATTTACTAACCTCTTTATAGAGCAATACTGTTCGGAAAATGGGACACGACATGAATACTCAGTTGCCCGTACACCTCAACAAAATGGTGTTGCCGAGCGAAAGAATAAGATGCTGAAGGAAGCAACAAGGACAATGATTGCCGCAAGCAAGTTGCCACAGCATTTCTGGGGTGAAGCAACCAATATAGCATGCTACACTCAAAACCGCTGTAACGTCAACAAGCACCACAACAAAACAGCATACAAGGTATGGAACAACAAAACTCCGTTAGTTTCGTATTTTCACATTTTTGGGTGCAGGTGCTATGTATTGAACAATGGGAAGGATCAACTTAGAACCTTTGATGAAAAGTCAGATGAAGGAATATTTGTAGGATATTTCTCCGTTAGCAAAGCTTACATGATCTTTAATAAAAGGAAGTTGACGATCGAGGAATCAGTTCATGTAGTGTTCGACGAACCTCACCATGACCCTACAGGAGTAGAAGCTGTTACTCGGAACATCCAACAACTTTCCATCTTAGATCCACCAACTCCCATAGAACCTGTTGGTGACCTAGAAATCAACCTCGCAGCTGTAATAATTGACGTAGATGAAGTCGATGTTGTACAAGCTGAAGCCGAAACTACAGCAACTCAAGATACAGTACGGGACCCCGAATTAGAACCCGACCAAAGATGGTTGAGAGATCACCCGCAAGAGCTGATCATTGGAAACATTAATGCTGGTGTTTATACTCGTAGGAGAATACAGAGTACACAAGGAAATGTACTGTGTGCACAAGAAGAACCAGGTACTGAGTTATCACCATTCCCTTAATGGAAATCTCAATCCGAGCTTAGAAGACTCAATATGTGCACTATTGCTGTATTCTTAGCCCAGTCCGAACCTGTTTCTACCATAGAAGCTCTCAATAATTCTCATTGGATAACATCTATGGAAGAAGATTTTAACGGTTTCGAAAGAAACAATGTATGGTATCTTGTACCCAGGCCTACGCATCAATCAGTTATTGGAACCAAATGGGTATTTAGAAACAAGAAGGATCGAAATGGACTAATTATAAGGAATAAATCCAGAGTAGTCGCACAAGGCTATAGACAGGAAGAAGGCATAGACTATGATGAAACGTTTGCTCCTGTAGCCAGACTAGAGGCCATTAGTATATTTTTAGCATTTGCCACCCATAAGAGCTTCATTGTATACAAAATGGATGTCAAAAGTGCATTCCTAAATGGAGACCTTGCCGAAGAAGTTTATGTTGAACAACCACCAGGGTTTGCCAACACAGACGGCATAGATCTAGTATACAGGATAAGGAAAGCACTGTATAGACTTAAGCAAGCCCCTAGAGCATGGTATGAGACCCTGTCCCAGTATCTAACCGATAATGGATTTGAGAAAGGTGCTGTGGACAAGACCTTGTTCAAAATACAGGAAGGAGATGACCTTCTAATTGTTCAAATCTATGTAGATGACATTATATTTGGTTCAACTAACCTTGCTTTATGTCAAAGGTTCTCTCATCTCATGCAAAGTAAATTTGAAATGATTATGATGGGAGAACTTAGTTATTTCCTAGGTTTGCAGGTAAAGCAGTTGCCTACAGGGATCTTCATCAACCACGAAAAATACAGCAAGGAGCTTCTCAAGAAATTTGTAATGACCACTTCCAAATCATCGTCAACCCCCATGAGCACTTCCGTGCAAATTAGTGCTGATGAAGCCGGAAAGTCGGTTGACCAATCACTCTACAGGAAGCTTATTGGCTCTCTCCTGTACCTAACGGCTAGCAGGCCCGATATCCAGTTTGTTGTAGGAGTGTGTGTGAGATATCAAGTAGCACCCAAAGAATCACACTTCAATACAGCTAAACGAATCCTGAAGTATATTAAAGGAACAGTCGATGTAGGACTGTGGTATCCTAAAGAAGGCGGATTCGATTTAGTTGGCTACAGCGACTCGGATCTCGGAGGCTGCAAGCTAGATAGGAAGAGTACAAGTGGAACTTGTCACTTTCTTGGACCTAGACTTGTTTCTTGGTTCAGTAAGAAGCAATTGGCAAACTCACTTTCCACGGCTGAATCAGAGTACTATGCTGCTGGTAGTTGTTGTATGCAGATCCTTTGGATGCAGCAACAGTTGTCAGATTATGGGATTGAAGCCAAGGAAATGCCAATCATGTGTGATAACACGAGTGCAATTGCAATAACGCACAACCCTTTATTGCACTCGCGCACTAAGCATATCAACATGAAGCATCATTTCATTAGGAATCTTGTCGAGAACAAAGATGTTCGGCTGGAAAAAGTTCATACAGATATTCAGTTGGCCGACATCTTCACCAAGCCTCTCGATACAGCAAGATTCAACATGCTTCAACAAGAATTGGGATTGCTACAGCCTGAGTCCCTATAATTATTTACTGTTTTTACTCAACAATTGAGGGGGAATACTGTAAGACCCAAGAATACAGTATCCACCATTAATTATCTGTACACTCAGAGCCTTCAATACAGCATTGTAGGGAACAAAGCGATATGAATCATCCTACAGCTGATGTGTGCAATAATTAAAGGGGAATACAGTATGACCCATGAATACAACATTAATCCAAAAGTTTGTTGTATGGAATTGAAACTTATATGTACCTTTTAAGGGGGAACGTTGTATCATCGCGGATACAGCACATACAATGGGAATTCGATTCATTATATATATTATAATATTTCATTTTAAAAAAAAAAAAAAAAATGTCCACGTGCCCTGTTTTCATGTCAAACGTCTTTTGCATTAAATGCCTTACACGACATCTGGACAATCAAATCTCAAAAGCCGCGATGTTTTCAAATTGTTTAATATCTAATACCGCCGTTCCAGGCATTAAGGGTAATGTGAAATGTCAGAAGTGGGACCTGCTCCTATTTTAAAATTCAATGGATAAGTGTACCAGTTACACTCAGTCCATCGTGACCGTTCATTTTAAACACCGGTTCCCATCCCTTAAATCTGACCATTCGTTCTCTGAAAACCCTTCTTCGCCGCCTACTATAAACGGACTGTAAATGCCATTTCAGACTCTTTATGCCTTCTGCATATTTTAAGAGCACCCAAGCATTCAGCCTACAAGATTTTTCTATGTTTACTGCATACTTTTTCTTGTATCTTTCTCTCCGTTACTTGAAAAATCATCAATGGCGTCTACTCAAACATCTTCCACCTCTCTCAAGAAGTCACTCAACTTCATCGACTGACGGATCTTCTCCAGATCTGTCGTGATGGAACGCATTCATGCTGAAAGTGATGACGTCGATGCCATGGAGGTCGTCACTACAAGAATCCGTCAACAAGGCCTCTACCGCCTTGGGAGCCACACCGCCGAGAACTATGACGCTCAGCTGGTTGAGGAATTCTACCTCAACGCCGTAGTTCGTTTTCTGCCTCTGGCTCAAGGAGGTCATGTCGCTGATATCACAGCCGTTATCCGCGGAGTGAAGATCCGCGTTGACCGAGAGCTGCTCCAAAACATCTTCAGGCTACCTTCTGATGGCCTGACTATGGAAGAGCTTGAGACCTTTGGGTCTCAAGAATTGCTGACTCAGTACTATGGCTTGTTCACCGGTTTAGCAACGGTGGAAGTGGTTCACACCACATGCCATAAGAAGAATTTTTGTTTACCGTTTGTTTATTTACATGATTTTTGTTGCCGCATTATTGAGAATCGTACAGGTGCTTTTGAGATGTGCACCAATCTCAGATTCAGGATGATGGTCGCTATAATGACCTGCGAGAAGGTCAACTGGTGTCAGTCATCCTTAAACGTTTGCAGGAAGAGGTGTCTAAACCTGCTACTCAGAAGAAATCGTTTGGTTTATTCTTAAACCAGGTTTTGACTAAGTGCGGACTTTAGCAAACCGCAGAAGCAAAGAAGATCAGTTCACGGATATTCCTAGGAGGCGTCAGGCTCACTGCCTTCAACCAGAGCGTCCTGATTGCCAACAGACCTTTTATTCGGAATTTGCCGCTGTCTGCAGATCCGAGGGACGTTTCTTCTAAGTCCCAGAGTGTCGAATCTTCAAATAAGAGAAAAAGATCTCACAGCAAAACACCAGTTGCTGTTGAGAAGCCCAAAAGGAAGCTAAAGAGGCTTACGAAAATTAAAGCTCAAGAACCCTCCGAGGATGCTCCTATCGTGGCGCAACCCACTGATCAACTACCCCAGGGCCCAACCCCTATGGAAGAGATGTCCGCTACTGTATCGACAGTAGATCCCGAGCCCTTGGCGGCTACGATGGATACAAGGACATCTGCCAACTCAAAAGACTCTAGCGAGTCGGCTGCTTGTTTGGAGCCAATAGCTACCATTTCTATACGGGATTCCACACCCGTTCAGGATCCACCTTCCTTCGGGGTACCATCCCCTGTAAGGAATCCCTCTCCAATATAGGATCTCACACCTGTAGAGGAACCCCTTCCTACAGCAAACCCAGACGTTGTACGGAGTCCCTCCCCGGACACAATAATTTCCAAGACCCTGCTTTCCGTGCAGATTGACTAGTCTTTCGAGCGGTTTCTATAATGGAAGAGCTTTAGACTTGCTCCGTATGAAACTTTGTACAACTGGAGCGAGTGGTGTAACGAAGAAAAATTCATTTTGGAAGTGATGGACACCCAAGAAATTGCTGTCCTGATCCAATGGGACAACTTATTCGTTAAGGAGCTAATTGAGAGTCATCTGCTTGATAAGGCTGAAGCTAGAAGTAAAGGAAAGGCTTAGTCAATGGAAACTCCCGACAGTCCAAAGTCCGATCCTAATTCCGAAGACAATGATGACGCACTCCAGGCTGGTTTGCGGATGAGTCGAGAGGAAGCCCAAGCCAAGAAAGATGAAGGGACATCTACCCATCAGTCGCCCCCTTCTCCACAGCAAGCCAATGTTCCTGACAATGAGGATTCAGTCCCTCATGTCTAGGAAGAAGAACATGTTTTGCAACAGGCACCCGAGCCTGCTATCGCTGCCGAAGAAGAAGAATCATGCGCCATCCAGCAAGAGGAATCAGTCCCTCTGCCGGAACAGGCGGATGCTGAGAGACACCAGGAGGAATTGGTCTCTCCTATATCCATGTCTACAGAAACCCCTTCGACACAGGAGGATGCCGAACCCCCTGCCGCCGAACCCGAAACAGTTACTCCCGCCCCATCAACCGCCTCGGAATCTGATGACAGTACTATAACTGAGGATGTCCAACTCACTTCACGCCCTAACGTAAATTTGAGAAGGTTAAATGGAGTCGAGGACTTTGCCCAGCCAGACTCTCCCCGCACTAAAACAAGAAAAGAGCGATTACGTGTTCTTGGCCTCCAAACTGTCTTCATTCAGGATGCAGTCAATGGTCTACACTCTGTAGAAAAGGCTCTTGATTGGCTTCACACATCTGTTGTTGAAGAAATGACCGGACTAAGGCATGAAGTCTCTCGAGTAGTCGAAGCCTTCACTGTCTTGCCACATGTCTTCAAGCAAGCTCTGAGCCAACTACAAGAGAAGCAAGAACAGATCCTGAGAGAAGAGGAATCGAAACTCCGTGTGTCAGAGGCCAAGACCGCATCTGCTCTGATCGAATCTGGTTCCCAATTGTGAGCCCATGACAAGAATATAAAATATATGTCGCAGGTGCTCTCCTCCCTCGTTGAGAGAATGTCTAATCTTGAGATGAAACAGGATGCCGCTCTGGCGATCCTGGAACATCTTGATGAAAAGGTGTCATACCCTGATGATGCCAAAAAGGGGGAAGAAGCAAGGGAAGCCGCTAGGAGAACGAGGTTACAACAAGAGAAAGAGTTGTTAGCTCCGTTTGAAGACTCCATCACTGCAGACATAGTCCGTATCTCAATGCCGAACGTGAGGATACAGGGAGAAAGAACATCATTCCAAGATCCTAAGTATCCTTGGAAAAGCCTAGTCCGAAGGCCGCAATCTATGAACCTCCCGGCAGACCGTCAACCTACCGCTGCAGAGATCAACGAATGGAGGAGAACTTAACTGTTAAGATACTTTGTTGTACTTATCAAGGAGTCCCCATTATTCAATAGATGCAGAACGGTGTAGGAAGCCGCAGAGGAATTCAAGACGAAGCTAGAAGATGGATCGCTCCCGCTACAGCTGCAAATAAAATCAAATCACAAGAAAGGTGACTTGGTGACCCATCCAGAAGACTGGATCCTAGTCTTTGATAAATCTTATGAAGGATGTGCAGTTTATCAGAATCGAGACAAGGACGCTCACCAGAACTGGTGGCGAAACACCAAGAATGACTCTTCCAAGAGACCATGGAGGCATTCAGACTATAGGAGTTAATTTCATTGT
The DNA here is from genome assembly GCA_033398695.1 of Orobanche coerulescens. Classification (NCBI taxonomy): domain Eukaryota; kingdom Viridiplantae; phylum Streptophyta; class Magnoliopsida; order Lamiales; family Orobanchaceae; genus Orobanche; species Orobanche coerulescens. Next base: position 113,709,326 of record CM065815.1, on the reverse strand, counting down.
ATTATAGTTTTTGTAATCTTATCTTCCAAAAAGCAAAAGATTGTACTCCTCATTTCAATTTCAATAAAAAATTTGCTTGTATTGGAAGATTACAACTCGTAATCTACTGTGTTCTTACGTGTTTACAGTCACTTTATTTATTCTCACTATATTCATATTATGAAACCTATCTCATACACAAGCTGTAAGAACTTGTCTGCGAACAGTTCATAGTTTAAGTTGTATGCATCTAGAAAACAATGTAAGATTGTGTCTGCGCGCCAATCATAAGTTTTCAATGTAACTTTCTTTTGATAAAAGCTGAACTTGCCTGCGAGCAGTTCTTAGTGTTAATCCAAAAGCCGAAGGCCAGAACATTCGAAAAAAGACCAAAAAGTCTGCCCTACTTCAAACCGCTAAGTGTCAAAGTTTTGGCATCATCAAGGATGTTTGGATAACATCATAAGGTTTTATAAAGAAGACTCGGAGGGACTTGGAAAATTATCAAAAAGGGGGAAATTGTTGGGATAACAATAACCATGTATCGATGTTGTTTGAATAAACAGTCCCTGTATCGATCGTATTGTCAAAATGTTTTGACAATATGCCAAATCCTGGATACCGCCTCTAGCTGTATCGAAAAGCTGATCAAGTTTCAAACCATGTATCGAAGACCTCTCGCAGTCTCATCCATATAGTATATTGATCATATAGCAAAGAGTACCGCAAAGCTAAAATATGGAAGCTGTCTCGAATATCAATACAGTGATCCTTCTATACAGCTCTCAACACGACAAGAAGGAATCTTCAGTATTTGCTAGAAGTCAAGTCCCGTTGATAAAGAAGTATTTAAATAGTAAAGGGTAAAGTATTGAAATACTATAAGTCAGAAGATCTTCAAATCCCGCAATATCCGGATCTTAGTCAAATATCAGTTGTCGCAGAATCTTGCCCAACGGATATATTTCAAACGGATATATTTCAGAGGCTATATATATCTCCAGAGTTTGAAGATCATAACAACACGAAAGAACGACTGAAAATCTACAAAGTATTCACGACTTACAAAAGAACAAAGCTTACAAGAAATATTCAGAGCAAAACATATCTCCCCAAGCTTTCTGCTATTCTGATAGAAGAGATATACAGTGCTCAAACCTTGAACAACACATTATCAGCTTAAAGCCCAGAAAGTCATAGCTGTTGTTCAAACCATGTTCTATCTTTGAACAAACTCATATCAGCCCTGTGTGGACTGAGGAATCCTTGCTACTCCCGAACTGTGTGTGACGGACTTGCATTGAAGAAGACGAAGCTTCAAAACTGTGTGTGAAGAAGCCAGTCAAGTGTTAGCTCAAACCAATCTGTGTGAACCGTCGAAAGCTAAGATCTTTATATCAATCTATGTGAACGATATATTGATTAGGTTTTGTTATAATTACGTAGTTGTGTACGCAGTAATTATAATAAACTTTTTAATCCTGTGTGGAGGACCAGTGGACGTAGAGGGGTTTACCTCGAACCACTTTAAATATTGTGTTATTTACCTTCTACCTTTATTGTTTTATTAACTGTGATTATTTAAGTATACACTGCACACCGAGTTGCTGTATCCTCAACAACTTACTGTATTTAAGAATTCCGCTATGCACTCAAATTTAAAAACCGTACAGCTTGTAGTTTAAAACACTTTCCAAGCTGTATCCAGTATACTTAGTGGCCAACAGTGCCATACGATACGGAGCCTTAGAAATCGATGTAGCTCCTGGTTCCAGCTCGATGGTGAATTCTACATCTCGTCGTGGAGGTTGTACAGGTAATTCGTCAGGAAACAGATTTGGGAATTTTCTCACGACAGGAATGGATGAAAGTTCTACTTTCCCGTCTTCCTTCTTCATTGCGTAACACCAGTATCTAGTACATCCCTGTTTTAGTAGTTTGACAGCTTTCATTGCTTTTATCATCTTTCCTGATCTTCCTGGTCTCCATCCCTCGAACAATATTTCAGAACCATCTTCATCTATCATCGAGATATTCCTCTTCCGGTAGTTTATAATAGCTCCATATTGATTAAGCCAATCCTCTCCGAGAATCAGGTCGTCTCTTTGCATTTCTATCACAATCATATTTGAGGGCCAATTTCTGCCTCCTATTGATATGGGAAAATTTCTGGTTTCAAAGTTTTCCACAATTCTCTCCGCACTCGGTAGACCCACAACATAAGGTTCACAATTATGAAAACCATAAATGTTCCAACGATTAACACAAGACAATGATAAAAATGAATGTGTGGCCCCTGTATCGAACAATATGCTAACTGGTTGAGAAAGGATCTGAACGGTACCTGATGCGACAGCAGCATCCTGATCGTCTGCCCTCCTCATCTCATACAAGCATGGGGGAATGGATCTGACACTCGATGTCCCTCTTTGGTCGAATTGTCCTTGCCTCGTCTGCGACCAAAATTCTGGGGTGGCTGGACACTCTGCTGCGTCTGCTGAACACTCGTCTCTTTCTGAGCTGGTTGTGATGCACGAGCTCTAAAAGATTTTGCAGCCTCCTCACAGAACACCGCACGATGTCCCTCTCGACCACAATCATAACACGTCACAGCGGGAAGTGAGCAATCTCGTCGATAGTGTCCTGTCCGACCATAGTTAAAGCACTTCCTGGTCACATACATCGTGGTTGATACTGCTCCGGAGTTCTTCCCACTCTTGGATGGATGCGGGGGTCTCTTGAAAGAATGGAAGGATGACTGGGCTTTGTAAAATTACCAGAGACTTTCTGCTTCTTGGATTCTGTAAACTTTTCCATCGCAGCTTCTTTGATCTCATATGCCAACGCTTTGTCCTGATATTGATGGAGAGTAGTGCATTCAAAACCTAACATGTACCTCTATATCTTCGGTTTCATCCTCATATCAAAATGGATCATCATTTCCGCATCTGTTCTGACCAGGTGTCGAACAAATACCATCTGCTGATTGAAAGTTTAATCGCCTGAGATACTGGCACGTCTAACAGCTGTGCGGAGAAAAATTCCCGAACTTTAGCTTACCTCACCGGACGGGGACAGTAATGAGCTGTAATATCCGCATTTTTCTGTCCCTTGTATTTTCATTTTCGGTGTATTTCTCGGTTGTAGTGGCCCTCGTGTATCTTTCAGCGTATCTTTTCAGTCATGTATTGATCTGAATCTCGTAATTGTTGTGCGGAACCTCCATTTCGGGGTTGCTGTGGATTCATTCTATGTTATGACGCGTTTTGAGATGTTCCGTTTGATGTTTCGTTCATATTCCAGCGTTTTGGACCGTTTATGCTTCATATCTAGAGCACGCTATCTTTGCTGCATAGCGCACGCTAGAGGTCCCTTAGTAGCGCACGCTACGACTGCTTCGTAGCGCGCGCTAGAGAGCAAGCCCTGGGAGTGGCAGTGTTAATTCCAGCCCTCTGGACTGGCGGATTAGCGTACGCTACGTGGTCTAGCGCACGCTAATGTTGGGGGCTAGCGCACGCTGAGATGCCTGGTAGCGTGCGCTAGCGTGAGAGTCCAGTACTGGACAGTTTGTTACTGGACTCAATCTGTTGCCCAGGTAGCGCACGTTATTGGTCGATAGCGCGCGCTACCGATATACTTTAGCGCACGCTACGTTTGGTGAATAGCGCGCGCTAACTGGATCAGGTGTGTACTGGACAGTTGCTTCTGGACTCGGCTGACCCCTCTGGGGACCCGTTTTGGGGAAATTCGTTTTATGAATTTCAGGTCAGGTTCATCGAGACGAGCGGGCATTGGACCAGTACGCGAATGATGGTCGTGCGTGATGATTGTGCACGAGTGATGTCTTAGTGTCTTCTATCTTTTCATCTTTTGTGGTTTTTGAACTAATAGTAGTACTCGAGTACTTAAGAGTTCTTGTTCGTCCGGATTGTATTGTTGTCTATTATGTTGTGTTGGATATGGTGTTATGTTTGACTGGTTGAACCGGGTGGATTATTCTGTTTTGCGTCTTTATGACGAGGTGTTATTTTGTCGTTTTTGTGAGTCGATGAGTATGATGTTGTTCAGCCTGGTGGGTCCCATATAGGGATTCACGACGCTGTAATATACCTCAAATATCTTGGGGGTGTTACAGAAAATGGTATCGGAGCGCTAGGTTTATGGATACCTAGGCTTGTCGGTTTACAGGGACTTGTTGTGTTTCGTTTTGCACATCATCGTCACGCTGCCATGATTCCGGTACTACCAGTGTCCGTAAGTTTTTCCTAACTTTATTCCTTGTTTCCTTGTATCGCACATTTGATTCTCGATTGTGATTGTTTCTCTTCTCGTACTCACCATCGTAATGGCTTTTGCTACTTATTTAACATCAGTATGGATGCTGGAAGAGGCCGTGGTCGTGGATGTGGTCGTGGACGCGGCCGAGGACGTGGGGCAGCCGGTGGGGCGGCCACGTCGCAGTCTTCGGGAGCCGGCAGTACCGGCGACCGTCACAGTCATGCTTCTTCTCAGGAGCGCGCCGACCTTGGTATTGCGGCCGTTATGCAGCAAATGGTGAACCAAATGGCGGCGATAGCTCAGGCGGTTCAGAACCCGGATCAGGCCCATACTAATCGGGGTGGAGCGGACCATTGGCTCCAAGATGTCATCAAGATGCATCCTCCTCAGTTTTCGGGAGCTTCAGACCCGATTAGCTGGGAAGGGTGGATCAAGGAGATATCTAAAGTATTCACTGCTACCAATTGTCCCGAGGACCATAAGGTCCCTATTGCCCAGTACTTCCTCACTAGGGACGCTACGGATTGTGTAACACCCCCAAACGACCGGGAATATTACAGCGCCGTGGGCCCCATATTGGAACCCACAAGGCTAAAATCATTTTCGCAAACGTTTAAAAATGTCAAAAAGCCCTTTGAAAGTACATACACACACGCAGCGGATAAAAACACAATTAATTACATTTGCAGCGGAATTAGAAAAACCAGAAAAGAATACATAATCCCAACAACTACGCCATAGCCAGTATCACCGGAAAGCTCATCCCTTCACGACCGCTACTAGCTCGAACTCCGAGTACCTAAAAGATAAAGCCCACGACGGGGTCAGCCATAATACTCAACAATGATAACGATCACATCACAAAAACAATACATATCAATGTAATTACAAGGTAAGAATAATTCCAATGTAATCTCACCGAAGTAACCTTACCAACCTGTCACAACCATAACAATCAAATCTTACCATATCCCACGCCTCGTGTCCTTAAGTAATGAACGAATTCAAATGTAATCACCTGTATTGTATCCGAAACACTACCAAGATTTCCAAACAGAAACATATCCCGAGTATAGAATAATCTGGCCAAGTTCAACTCTGCTGGCTGGGTCGCACAATCGAATCCCAATCCTGATAAAACCGATATCACATGGCACACCTGTAATCCAACTGTTCCGAGACAATAGCAAGTCCCGAATATCAATGCAAAACACGAATGTTGACACAGTTAATAATGATAAACAATTAATGCATCACAACGGAAATATCAATGACACGATATTTCCACACAAGATCGACAAAGGATCAACCACGAACGAGAATGCCATGGTATGGTAACTACAACAAGATCAAGGAAGAATCCATAACCGAGAATACCGACAATACGGCAAATCCCAACAAGATCAATAAAAGTTCGATGACCGAGAATACCGATGACACGGTAAGGATCAACGAAGAATCAATAACTGAGAATACCGACGACACGATAAGGATCAACGAAGAATCAATAACCGAGAATACCGACGACACGGTAAGGATTAATGAAGAATCAATAACAAGATCAAAAGAGTCGACAACCAGAAATACCAACGGTACGATAAACTCCAATAAGATCAATAAAGTGTCAACAACTGAGAATACTGACGACATAGTAAACTCTAGCAAGATCAATAAGGACCAACAACCGAGAATACCAACGATATGGTAAACTCCAATAAGAGCAATAAGGAATCGACAATCGAGAATACTTACGACACGGTAAACTCCAATAACATCAATCAAGGACTAATAACCAAGAATACCAACGGTGAGACAACTCCCAAACGGAATCAATAAGGATCAATAACGAACGAGATTACCAATGACAGGGTGAACTCCAAACGAGATTTATAAAGGATCGATATCAATGAGTTGACCATCGATATGGTAACTCCGAATGAGATTAGTAAAGGTTCAACGGAGATAGATACACGAGAGAATAAAATCGTCAACCATATACAAATTATATATACGGGGTTTCAAAGACAACCCGAATATCGAACAGACGCAATTATACATGGACTGTGAACGACCAATCAATAAGACTCAAGATGGACGTCACGATACGCTCGATCCGGACATGTGTCCGTGTACAAGCCAACCACGAGTATTGATCAATACACGCCTGGTCTCGTACCTAATCAGCCTCACGAAGTACGTCTCGTGTGCACGGTTCAATGTGAGGTCGAAACCAACACATGCTACACGTGCCCGTCCCGAAAATCCTACACATGAACGATCAGAACGTATCTGACTCCAGATATGCCACATACAACATGACAACAGATCTCGAAGAAATGCATATCCAACAAGGATCAGAAGATTTTCCAAGAGGGCAACAATAACTCGATCATGAAAGACTGACACGACCACAATGTCGTATTCCGTCAGACAGTAGTCCACAGCATGCTCAACAATGCATATAATGATAGCACATAAACTCCCAAGGCAGCAGCCAAGGGTCACGGAAGCATCTACTCAGGAATACTCCGGACAATAACACATAAACTCCCAAGGCAAAGAAATGAGGGTCACGGAAGCATCTACTCAGGAATACTCCGGACATAGGTGCCATTTAGGTCTTATCCCCTAACACATTTCCATTCGGGTACCGTACAGGTTTTATCCCCAACACATCGGCCCCACAGATTACGGCTCAAGAAAGAGCACTACACAAAACGTAACAAACAATGGTGCACATTCACCGCATGAAATATCAACACACACATGCAATAATGCAACATGATGATTATCATAATCTAACAATATTAATTTACCTCAAGCTGGAGACGCTAACCTTTCCACGACCAACCTCCCTGAACGAATACACGGTTTATCCGACAATCCAAAATGAAGTACAGTCCACAACTAATACCAAACCACCATCCCGACAATTCATATATTCCATAATACCATTGCTATATGAATCATAAATGAAATGAAAACGAAATCATTTATTAACATTATGAACTGAGCAAGCATAACTTGCCTTGATACCAATTCGACGAAGCCACTACCAATCCCGCCGTCTTCGTCTACAAGCTCCGCAGCACAACGGTTAACTTCAACGATCACTAAACGCAACCTAATGCAATAATCGATTAACGATACGTTCAATAACAATCAACAACCGGTATAATCAACCAATCAAACTCAACGGTATCTCGATCATACGAAATCAAACCATATCAACTCTTATCAATACGAATACAAGCCGAATTTCGATAATCAATAGTTCTATCAACGTCTACAACATTCTTGGTTCCGACTTAAATCTTAAATTCGGATTTACACGGCTCATTCTTGCAAATTCATAGGAATACAATTACGGATATCATCATGAATAATCATATACCAAAATTAATCGTAATCCTTCCAATTTACGGACATATATCATTCAAGAATTCTTCAAGAACATGAATTAATCCATAATCACGTTTGAAGCCAACAAAACGACGTAATTCAATGTGTTCTATCATCTAACCATCATCTAATCCATACTCCAAGGCATGTATCATCATATTCTCCAACATACGATCCTCCTAACATCAAGAATCGAAGCAATACTACCAAGATCACCAAGAACAACATGATTCTATAATCATAGTCAACATATTCAAGACAAAACCAACATATCATCATCTTCCTTCAACATATAGTTCATATAACCGCAAGAATCGTAGCAACAAAACCATAATCATCTTCATACGAATCCTTCTTCAACGATAACATCAAAATCCGAATTCAATGAGAGGATTATCGAACATACCTCTTGAAGATGAATAACACAATCAAACATTTCCAAAACTCCAAGAACTCCAAGTTTCAAGCTTCCAATCATCCTTATCAAAGTCTTAACAAGGGTATGAGGGTCTGAAATGGGTTTGAGAGTGAAGAGGGACGATTTGGGTAGGAGGAAATGTGTTTCCTTTCGTGAACAAATGAAAGACCAGCTCTTATTATATAAACTGCGCATCTCGTTACGTACGTTAAGTTCCAACGTTAACGTACGTAAGGCCTCTAACGTACGCTATATGTCCTATATAGCGTACGTAATCATCATCCAGGGTAAACTGTACTATTTTTCACCTTCTGTTACGTACGTAATACCATCACCATAGCGTACGTAATGTAGCAGTTGACTTGCTACAGTATCAACCCATATTATGTACGTAATATGCCATGCATAGCGTACGTAATGCCGAAGTTGACTCGCCTGTCCACATCCTGCGCCGAAAGCAGCCAACACCGGGTCCAACTGTCTGATTCCTCTTGTTACGTACGTAATACCTTACGCTTAACGTACGTAACACGTACCACTTAGCATACGTTATCTCAAAGTCTTAACGTACGTTAACAGATCCATACTTAGCCGTTTCCAGCAATTCCTGTCCAACGTCTCGACATAACAAATATGAACATACGACATACTGAACACATATACGAAATCCCGAAAGTATTCTCATACGGTACGTCTGATGCACGATATCCTCAATTACAACTGTCGACCAAGTACGGAAATCAAACAAATACACATACGGTATATCCGACATCGAAAACACAACGAGCATGTAATATCCTAGAATCAAAATACCCTCGATAGACATACTGGCACGACTGTCACGGTTTCCAAAATTATCCACTCATATCGTGTCGGTCCCACTCTGTACAGTACATCCCAGATAAAATAATGCGAAAAATTCATAGTGAAATTCTAGGATATTACAGATTGGTGGGAGGCCGTTGGGCCCAAAGACCATGTTGCTTCGTGGGCCGAATTTCAGGAATTGATGGAGACCGAATATTGCCCGTGGCCGGTCAGACAGGATCGAGTACATGCTTTCTATGATGCTCAACAACGGGATATTCCCGTATCTCAAGCTATTGACGATTTTAACAAGGAGTTGGGTTATGTGAAGACCCAAGTTGTCGAGGAGAGTGACAAAATTTTCCATTTTTCCAGACGGATGAAGTTGTCGATTCGGGACTACATGTCGGGGCTTGTCTGTACTACCTTGAAAGATTACCAGAGCAGGGCCCTTGCTTACGATATGTCTGTGACGGCGAGTGAGGCTACCCGCGAGAGTAAGAAGCAGAAGTCCGCCGGGAATTTTTCGGGCCACAAAGGTGGGGGTCAGCAGAAATTCCAGTCTGCTAACTTTTCTACTGGTGGTGGCCCAGCTCGATCTACCGGGTTTCCCGCAGGGCTGCCAGTGCCCCTCCTCGGGAGGTGAAGTGTTTTAACTGTGGCCATCAAGGCCACATCAGTCGTATTTGTCCGAACCCTTTGCTGACGTGTAACTAGTGTGGCCAGCCGGGTCATAAGGCTGCTTTCTGTGCTGAGAGGGAGAAAATCCTTGGTGCCCGGGCTTCCATTCCAGCGCCTAGGGAACCAAGTGTGAATCAAGGATCGTTTGCTTCTCAATCTCCGCCAAGTGCTAGTCGAGGGAGAGGTCGGGGTCAGCCCGCTAAGGGAGGAGCTTCCAGTGTCGGCTCCGCCCACCCGCGTGTCTATGAGATGCGGAAAACCGATGACCCAGCGGCTACCGTGGCGACAGGTACCGTTCATATTCTTTCTCATCCTGTCAGTGTGCTTTTCGATTCTGGTACTACGCATTCGTTCATATCTCTAGATTGTGTGCGCCGTCTGAGTCTCGACTGTTTGACGCCTTGTGAACCCTTCATCATTAAGCTTCCTAGCGGTGATAGGATCGTTGGTGATCAGGAGGTTCGAGACTGTTCTGTACTTATTTGTGAGAGGGCTTGGCCCTCTAATCTTATTGTTGTGGGTATTGAGGGTGAGGATTTGATTCTCGGGGATGATTGGCTTGAGCGGCATGGTGCAATCATGAACTACCGCACGAGGATCATCACCATGCTAGCCGAAGACGGCACCGATCACTCTTTCGCCGGGCGAAAGAGGGGAAACCAGAAATTCGTTATTAACGCCTTGAAGGCGATGAGACTCCTGCGAAAGGGGTGTACTGGCTATTGGTGCTACGCCTTGAAGGCGGAGAGTGGTGGAGTCGATCTTTCGTCGATTCCAATCGTTAGTGAGTTTCCTGATGTATTTCCTGATGAGTTACCGGGATTGCCACCGGATCGTGAGGTCGAGTTTACTATAGAGTTAGAGCCGGGTGCGGCTCCTATTTCGAAGGTGCCGTATCGCATGGCACCTTTAGAGATGTCCGAGTTGAAGAAGCAGTTGAGTGAGCTTCTTGAGTCGGGGTATGTTCGACCGAGCGCCTTGCCTTGGGGCGCACCGGTCCTGTTTGTGCGGAAGAAGGATGGTTCACTACATTTGTGTATCGACTATCGCGAACTAAACAAGGTGACCATCAAGAACAAGTATCCTTTGCCGAGAATTGATGACTTGTTCGATCGACAGTGGAGTCATGCGGTGTTCTCGAAGATTGATCTCAAATCGGGTACTATCGCTCCGGTGAGAGAGTCCGATGTGCCGAAAACAGCTTTTCGGACGAGATACGGGCATTATGAGTTTGTAGTTATGCCTTTCGGGTTAACTAATGCGCCGGCGGTGTTCATGCAGTTGATGAACAAAGTCTTTATCGAGTATTTAGATAAGTGCGTCGTCGGCTTCATTGACGATATTCTTATTTATTCGAGGAACGAGGAAGAGCATGCCCATCATTTGCGGGTAGTGTTAGACATTTGGAGGACCGAGCAACTCTATGCGAAGTTCTCGAAATGTGAGTTCTGGCTGAAGGAAGTGATGTTTCTAGGTAACGTGATTTCAGCCGAGGGGGTTCGTATAGATCCGCAGAAGATCGAGGCAGTGTTGGATTGGGCACCGCCCAAGAATGTGAAGGAGCTCCGTAGTTTCTTGGGTTTGGATGGCTACTATCGTAGGTTCGTCGAGGGTTTCTCGAAACTAGCTCGGCCACTTACACGGTTGCTCCAGAAATCCGAGAAATTTGTCTGGAATGACGAGAGACAGTCGAGTTTCGAGGAACTGAAGAGGCGTTTGACTTCAGCCCCAGTTTTAGCGTTGCCGTGTGGCAACGAGGGTTTTGCTGTTTATAGTGATGCTTCGGGTCAGGGTCTCAGGTGCGTATTGATGCAGCACGGCAAGACCATTGCCTATGCGTCGAGAAAGTTGAGGCCATATGAGCTGAACTACCCTACTTATGATTTGGAGTTAGCAGCAGTCGTTTTTGCACTCAAGATTTGGCGTCACTATATTTTCGGCTCTGCATGTCAGATTTTTACCGATCATAAAAGTCTGAAATACATATTTACTCAGCGGGAGTTGAATATGAGGCAGAGGAGGTGGTTAGAGCTGATTAAGGATTATGACCTCGAAATCCTTTATCATCCGGCCAAGGCGAACGTCGTGGCCGACGCCTTGAGTCGAAAACCGGTTGCGTTACGAACACTTGAGATTCTTACGTCTCAGTCGGAGCTCCGGCGGGCTTTGATCGAGTTAGATGTTGAGGTTTTGTTGCCTGGAGCTGTCGGGCAGCTTTGTGCTTTAGAAATCTCGTCATCCTTGGTCGATGAAATTAAGCTGAAGCAGTTAGAGGATCCGATGATTACTCAAATCCGAGATAACGTTCTTAAGGGAAAGTCTCCTGGGTTTGTGATTCACGAGGATGGTGTTTTGAGATTCCAGAGTCGGCTTTCTGTGCCGAACGACCCAGATTTGCGACAGAGTATTTTGCGTGAGGCCCATGCTACACCTTATTCCGTTCATCCTGGTTCGAGTAAGATGTACAAGGACCTGAGAAGGAATTTCTGGTGGAATGATATGAATGAGGAGGTCGCACAGTTTGTAGCGAGATGTTTGACTTGCCAGGAGGTCAAAATCGAGCATCAGCGACCGGTTGGGTTTTTGCAGTCACTTCCCGATCCGTAATGGAAATGGGAAGATATATCGATGGATTTCATTACGAGTTTGCCGAGATCGAGGTCGGGTATGAATATGGTATGGGTGATTGTTGATCGTCTGACCAAGTCGGCACATTTTCTGGGCATCAAGGATACTTGGGGTCCAGAAAAATTGGGTCGTGTGTTTATCGCACATATTGTGAGGCTTCACGGTACTCCGAATTCTATTATTTCAGATCGTGATGGCCGTTTCGTATCGCACTTTTGGCAGGCGGTGCATAAGGCGTTGGGTACCCGTTTGCATTTGAGTACCTCTTTTCATCCCCAGTCAGATGGACAGTCGGAATGCACTATCCAGACATTCGAGGATATATTGCGTGCTTGTGCTCTCGATTGGAGTAGTGATTGGGAGGAACATTTGCCATTGATCGAATTCACGTACAACAACAGTTGGCACGCGTCGATTCGGATGGCACCGTATGAGGCACTTTATGGGCGGCGATGTCGATCCCCGATTTGTTGGAATGAGACGTCTGATTTGGTCGGGACCGAGCCGGATGTCGTTTTAGAGACGAGACGGAAGATAGAATTAATTTGGGAACGGATGTTGACTGCCCAGAGTCGACAAAAGTCATATGCCGACGTCCGTCGTCGACCCTTGGAATTCGAGCTGGGAGACCACGTTTTGCTAAAGGTGTCGCCGACGAAGGGAGTTTTTCATTTTGGGAAAAAGGGGAAGTTGAGCCCGAGATTTATTGGACCCTTTGAGATTCTCGAGCGAGTCGGTGAGTTAGCATACCGTTTAGCACTACCCCCGGCCTTGAGTCATGTTCATAGCGTTTTTCATGTTTCCCAGCTGAGGAAATATGTCCCGGATCCTAGTCACGTCATCGATTATGGTGAGATTGATGTCGCCGAGGATATTACTTTTGAGGAGCGTCCTTTGAAGATTTTGGAGCGTCGTGAGAAACGACTAAGGCATAAGACCATCTCTTTGGTCAAGGTACAGTGGTCGAGACACGGTGTCGAGGAGGCAACTTGGGAAACCGAGGATAGCATGCGTGCTATGCACCCTGAGTTGTTTGTTTCTTAAGTTTCGGGACGAAACTTATTTTTAGAGGGGTAGAATGTAATATCCGCATTTTTCTGTCCCTTGTATTTTCATTTTCGGTGTATTTCTCGGTTGTAGTGGCCCTCGTGTATCTTTCAGCGTATCTTTTCAGTCATGTATTGATCTGAATCTCATAATTGTTGTGCGGAACTGCCGTTTCGGGGTTGCTGTTGATCCATTCTATGTTATGACGCGTTTTGAGATGTTCTGTTTGATGTTTCGTTCATATTCCAGCGTTTTGGACCGTTTATGCTTCATATCTAGCGCACGCTATCTTTGCTGCATAGCGCACGCTAGAGGTCCCTTAGTAGCGCACGCTACGACTGCTTCGTAGCGCGCGCTAGAGAGCAAGCCACAGGAGTGGCAAGTGTTAATTCAGCCTCGATCGGGCGGATTAGCGTACGCTACGTGGTCTAGGGCACGCTAATGTTGGGGGCTAGCGCACGCTGAGATGCCTGGTAGCGTGCGCTAGCGTGAGAGTCCAGTACTGGACAGTTTGTTACTGGACTCAATCTATTGCCCAGGTAGCGCACGTATTGGTCGATAGCGCATGCTACCGATATACTTTAGCGCACGCTACGTTTGGTGAATAGCGCGCGCTAACTGGATCAGGTGTGTACTGGACAGTTGCTTCTGGACTCGGCTGATGTCCAGGTAGCGCACGCTATTGGTCGATAGCGCGCGCTACCGAGATATTATTAGCGCACGCTACGTTTCGAGTAGCGCACGCTAACGGCCAGAAATCTGGCTACTGGACTGGGACGTAACTGTATGGCCTGTAGTTTTACCCCATTAGCGCACGCTAACCTTGAGGATTAGCGCGCGCTAACACTCCCTGGCTATATAAACCAGGGAGTTGACCGAGATGAACATAATTTCTCATTCCTTTCTCCTCTCCGCGGCTAAGGCGATTCCGGGCGATTTTCTTGGCGATCTCTTCCTCCAATCATCTCATCCAACATCTTTCTTGAGTTCTTGGTGTATTATAACAACATCAACACGAATCTTTCATCCTAATCCAAGGTAAATCTCTTAGAACCCTACTTTTGGATAATTTTGGGGTTTTGGGATTTTCTTCCGATTCGTTCCGTTTTGTTGGTGGATTCATGATGAATATGATTAATCTTGTTGATATCATTAGTTTTCCTATGGATTCATGGTATATTTTCATAGTTTTGCGAAATCGGGAGGGTTTGGTTGTGATCCGCCCTCGTTGTTATTTTTATACAAATATACATGAATCGTAGGTGGGTTTTCGGGTGTATTCCATTTCAGTAATCATTTAGGAGTGGTTGTGATTGTGTTATTCGAATCGTTAGGTTCATTCGTCGGTTCCTCTATTAATCGAGGCAAGTATCCTCATGAACTTACGATCTTGACATAGTAGTATTGTATGGGAATTGTGTGTGTGTGTATACTCACTACGGGTTAGATCCGACGGGGTCTCGGTAGGGCTCCACGAAGCTGTGGAACCACGAGTTGCTTTTAACCACTACGGGTTAGATCCGACGGGGTCTCGGTAGGGATCCACGAAGCTGTGGGTCCGCGGTTAATTGTGGTGCATTTTTACAATTGTGATTTGATTATGGCATTTCCGGAAATGAGTGTTTTGGAACTATGTTTTCTTGATTGCATGCATTTACTATATGTGTAAGATGTAAGCTGTTCATTTGGTTACTTGTACTAGCGTAATTGCTAACCCCTCTGGGGACCCGTTTTGGGGAAATTCGTTTTATGAATTTCAGGTCAGGTTCATCGAGACGAGCGGGCGCTGGACCAGTACGCGAATGATGGTCGTGCGTGATGATTGTACACGAGTGATGTCTTAGTGTCTTCTATCTTTTCATCTTTTGTGGTTTTTGAACTAATAGTAGTACTCGAGTACTTAAGAGTTCTTGTTCGTCCGGATTGTATTGTTGTCTATTATGTTGTGTTGGATATGGTGTTATGTTTGACCGGTTGAACCGGGTGGATTATTCTGTTTTGCGTCTTTATGACGAGGTGTTATTTTGTCGTTTTTGTGAGTCGGTGAGTATGATGTTGTTCAGCCTGGTGGGTCCCATATAGGGATTCACGGTGCTGTAATATACCTCGAATATCTTGGGGGTGTTACATGAGCTTCCATCATCAATTTGAATTCTTCCCAGTCGGCATCATGATCTATGGGTCGGATGGCTCCCCACCACTCGGATGCTTCCCCTATCAGAAAGTACTGAGAAATGGAGGCTCTCCGGTCATCTAGGCAGTTAATTCTGGCAAAAAATTTCTCCAGTTCCTTTAACCAATGATCCCATGTCGGTGTCTCAGAAAAACTGTCAAATTTTGGTGGCTGCATCTCTGCTACCTCCTGTAGACATCAGTATCCGCGATTTCCCCTGTCTGGGATGCCTTGCTGCCTTTCTAACTTGTGAATCTTGTCTTAAAGGCAAAATGACTAAGTCCCCCTTCACAGGGATATTTGAAAGAGCCGCTGATAAACTTGGATTAGTCCATACCGACGTATGTGGTGCTTTGGAAGCAGCACGTGACGGATATCAGTATTTCATTACGTTTACGGATGATCATACCAAGTATGGTTAGATATACTTAATAAAACATAAATCCGAGCCCTTTGACAAATTCCAAGAATTTAAGGCCCTAGTCGAAAAACAAACTGGTAATCATATCAAAGCACTTCGGTCAGACCGAGGTGGCGAGTATGTGAGCACTGAGTTTGATGAGTTCCTAAAGGAGCACGGAATAGTGTCACAACTTACACCTCCAGGAACCCTCAGTTAAATGGTGTGTCGGAAATAAGGAACCGAACCTTATTGGACATGGTTCGTTCCATGCTTAGCAACACCAACTTACCGATTTACCTTTGGGTTTATGCGCTCCTGATTGCTGCTTACATCTTGAACAGATGTCCTTCCAAGTCCATTCCTTAAACTCCACATGAGATGTGGGAGGACAGGAAACCAAGTATTAATCATATTAGGATTATGGGATGTCCCGCCTGTATCAAAAAGACTAAGGCGGAGAAGTTGGAAGCAAGGTCCGTGAAGGGACGTTTCATTGGATTCCTATCTGGGATGATAGTTTATCTATTCTACATGCCCTAAGATTGAAAGATCATTATTTCTTTGCAAGCACACTTCCTGGAAGATGAGTTCATTCAGGAAGGTGGAGCACATAGAAGTATTTCTTTGGAAAATACAATGAAACTCCTCATGAGACACATGTACAAGAAGTTGGAACTAAATCTTCTGAAACACAAGTACAACCACATCATAGGTCTAGTGGGTGTAACACACCCGATATATTCAGGAATATTACAACGCCTTAAATCCATTACGTAAGGATTTACAAGGCTGAGATAACAAAATGACAATAAGCAACAATAAACGATGACAATAACAATAAAATACAACAAGTCCGAAACAACACTGACAATACGAAGTCCAACAGTTAATATCAATACAAACCTAAATAAAATATAATAAAGGACAACATACTCGAGTACTTTATTAAAAACAACATTTAAACTCCATAAATCATTTCGGCCGGAACATCACTCTACACCCCATCATCATGCGGATCTAATGGTTGTTTCCCTGCTCTCCTGTATCCTGAACATAAACAAACGTTCACCCCCAAAGGGGTTAGCACAACGATGCTAGTACAAGTACCACAACATATTATTCAACATCTCACGAATAATAACATAAATAACAACAATACCAGCGAGTCTCTTCGTACGAGAAGACTCACAAATATTATGCACAAATGAAAATCACAGCATGACATCACAACATACACATGGTAATTTCGATGATCGAATGTTCACTGCCTAGATCCAAAGATGATCCCGTCAGACCAACACGAGGTAGAAAAACCTGTCCGATGATCCAGCGCACGCTAGCATAGATCCCAAGATGATCCCTTCGGACCAACACGAGGTGGACATACAACAATGACACATATGCACGACAATATGTATAACATCAATACGTAAAACATAAATAAGGTACTTGCCTCGAATTGATGGCAAGGATAGAACTCCGACGAATATCAATACACTCGAAGGTCTCCCCTTTGATTAATCACGTTGCAAAGCTCGAAACTTAAACAGAAGAAATAATATAGAGTTCATCTCATGTCGAATAACTATCGTACGAACATCTAACATCCTAAATTACATCCAAAAGTTCAACAAAACGTAACCTGCCTGATCTGCATAACGTACGTTACATACCAAACATAGCGTATGTTAAGTCTGCTCGTTAGCGTACATAAGCTACAAAGCCTAGCATATGCTAATCATGCATTTGACAGTTAACTTCTCTGATCAAATGATTGACTCGTCTGATGATATAGCGTACGTAATTCTCAGTGGTTAACGTACGTTATACTCCACACATACATTACTCAAGCAACTTGAATGATCTTACGGTTTATAGACATCTTGAGTTCGAAGATTCACATAACATCACAACGCTATACTCAATCTTGATTACAATTTCTCATATGAAGTTCGGTTGATACGCTTATTACCAATATCAACATTACATTCAACTTCATCATGAAGATTAATTAACCAATCCAACTTCAACCTTCGGTGATCCTTCATCTAATTCCATTTAGCAAAAGTGATACTAATACCAAGTCTACGATTGTTATGGCAACACCATTCAATATGGATTATCAATCTCAAAACACTACTCTTATTGTTTGTCGTAACAAGATTCCAACTATGATGTTCTCAACAATGATAACTTAAGCATAATCATCCCAACTTCTAAACATGATGTTTGGTTGAAATAAGTCATATTATGGTACCTAATATTCTTGGTAGTATGATCATAACATCCTTAAGAACACGAATCCAAGGTTGGAGATAGCATTAACATACCTTAAGATGAAGAAAACACTGAGACAATAGGTAGAGTCCAACTCCGGTTGCTTGTGTGCCAATCCAAGATGTTACTTCACTTCAATGATCAAGTATATGTGATATCCAAACTTTAAGTGATTTATGGGTGTTTAAGGTGGCTGGGAACTCCTGGGAATGAAGGGAGGTGAAAGACAATTGAAGGAAATGAAATGAAATGAAATGAAATGGGGTGCTGCCCCTTTTATAATTTTTCTTACTTTACGTACGTTAGCCTTCATGCATAACGTACGTAATCATCATAGCGCACGCTATCTGTTATCCTTAGCGTACATTAACGTTCAACGATGGCTTTCTGTCCAGTTCCTGTACACTCTTACGTACGGTACCTTATCCAAGTTACGTACGTAATAGATTAGAATTAGAGTACGCTATACACATCACTTAGCGTACGCTAACACCCATTAACCCCAAAACTGTCCAGGTTCATCCGCGGGAATCTTATCCGGACCCATCGACCAGCTGGCTCATGTGCCAGCCGCCCTGCCCAATTATTGGCTGCCTTATGTACGCTATGCTTCATTCATAGCGTACGCTAACCTTGGCGCATAACATACGCTATGCTCACTTCTTAGCGTACGTTATTACGTAATTGCATGTGAAGATTTATATGTTGATATAATCATGCATATGGATACGAATACGAGAAAGATCGATATCACGAATCCGAATAATACATGGTTCAATTACAGATGAAATACTCAATAATTAATCTGGATATTACAGTAGGGTGTCTCAATTACCTGAGATGTATTGTTTTATGCACTTGGAGGAACTGGGTCTCCACGAGGTTCCAGGTGATAACCAAGAGACCGACCCACGACATATTGTAACACCCCCATAATTCAACAGGGACTATTACACGCCGTAAACCCTTCTCATAAAGATTTAGAAGGCTAAACACAATAAAATGACCAATTGTTCGATCGGCCGGGGTCAAACAGGATAATGACTCAGACCGATAAGCTCACACAACTGGTTTAACTGAAATAATTGTTACAACTCATGCCCACGCAGGGGTCCAAAATGCGAAACGATACAACACAACGGAAGACTGAGAATAATACAATGACATCACAACAACAAGTGAATTCCATAACTCTTGATTAGTATCGCATCCCATCATCCTTTGTGCTGATCCTTTGACTACTCCCATGAACCTACATGTACCTGGACGCAATACAGACATCCACACCCGATCACTCGGGGGTTAGCAAAACCCCACTATTTTACTAGTGGAAGTATCATAACCATACAAAATGTAGCAAGAAATTATAAAACACAAGTCAGACAACCACAACTCAACCAATCACCACTCAGACAATCACTACTCCATCAATAACATATTCCCGAGAGGTTTTAATAATCAACACAAGTGGAATCTTTGTAAAATAAACTGTCATCTCGGGAGTTTTTAGAAAACAAAAATCATTAGGATCTTATGTCCTAGGTTCATCAAAATCATTAGGAACTCATGTCCTCAGTTTGTCAAAATCCCCTTTTCAAAATTTTAGCGTCTTAGCCCAGAGCTCACACTATACAACACGAAAAACATTTTCACAAATCGCTTTGGAATCAGCCCAACCTTTATTTTCATAAAACCTTTCCTTTCAAAAACTTTGATTCTCAAAACATAATAGTGACATCGTGGTCCCCTGCCACGTGTCTCCGTAGGTTCAACAACCCGTACGGACTAAACCAAACACTACAATCATAACACCGTGAACTCTTATCACTTATACCAAACACAACAATTATAATGCCGTAAACTCTTGTCACGTGTACCAAACACAACAATCATAATGCCGTGAACTCTTGCCATGTGGCTCCGTAGGTTCAACAACCCGCACGGACTATGCCAAACATAACAATCATAACAACCAGTCCTGACTCCGTGATCTCTTGCCACGAGTCACCGTAGGCCCCGTCGAACCCACATGGTTGGATGTATTGTGCCCTGACCCCATGATCGATTTCCATGTGTCATCGTAGGCCTCGTCAAACCCGAACGATTGGACCTCAGCACCACATACTAAGTTCCGATCCCATGGTCCCCCGCCATGAAGCCTCGTAGGTCTCATCGAACCTGCACGAGTGAACTTAGCAACACAGCACACGACATCAACATTCATGATCAATCAACCACATTGATCACCATGAATCACGCGTACATAATACAATCTCAACACTCAAATCATCCACATCAACAACACACAACCAATATAACTCATAATCATTGTACCATACATTGCACAACCATGTGTACAACCAACCCAACGTGATTATCACAATCCTACACACATAACACAACACATAACACATGTACCATGGTAACACAGTCATCATCAAGCCTTCATAACAATTAATACAAAACTAACCCACACCAACTATATTCACGAAAGCAAACCAATTATCAGAACACAACACACATTTTATAATCACAAGACACAAGAATTATAAGCAAGATACTTGCCTCGGAATCAGCACGCAAATACTCTGACGAACACGGCTTGACTGAAGTACCTCGAAACCTACAACTAACGTAAGAAACAACGAAAACACTATCACAATAAGGATCAAAACCAATAATAACAGAAATCACCTTAAAATATCGAAGGAAACTCATTGAAATATTTAATCGAACATTAAATGTTTAATAATTCTCAAGAACACTCAAACCATCAATCGAGTTAAACAAACTCGAAATTGTTGATAAATTGGCACCCCACTTAGAATGGTGGAAGATAGAGTTTTCTAACTCTGTTGCATTTGCAGAAGCGTAATTAAATTATGGAAGATAAACGACACAATATTTATAGAGGTTCGGCCAAACGTGCCTACGTCCTCTCTTCTTATCTTTTTCCTTAGGCTTACGATCAACCTCTGCACCTTGTCTTTATATCGGTCCAAGATAAACCGTTTTCCTTTTCTATCGGACAAGGAAGCAACCTATCTAGATTTCTATTGGTACTAGACAAACCTCACTTGGGTTTAGATATGATTCTAATAATACCGGATCAACGATCCTAATAACACCGAATCAATCTACAATTCGTATCTTTCCTCTCATGTATGTTTTCATGTATGCACACTTAAACACTTATCAATTAAGCACAAATACAACAACAATAATGTATACAATGATATCTGATCAATATGTGAATTGCTAGTAGTTGTTGTGTTAAATGATACCAAATGACTTGGTATTTATAGGCTCAAAGGCTCAACTAGCCGTTACTGCATGTCTTTATTAGCGTGCATTATTTCATTTCTTTAGCGTGCGCTAATACCTCTTACGTACGTTAATATGCATGGTTACGTATGTTAACTACTCTTATCTCCAGTCCAGTAGCTTCTGCCTCTTTTGTTAGCGTGCACTAACGTTCACTCTTAGCGTGTGCTATCTGGTCTTCGTTTACAACGGTCAGAATCTTGAATGTCTTCTTTCTAACATTCATAATTCAAACTTAGAGTGCGCTAAGTATTCTTCATAGCGTGCGCGATTTGTTCGTCACTGCATACGTCATAAATGACCGTTTGATCTCCGTGTTGGAATTCTTTACAACTGATATTCCTTCGTTAGCATGCGTTAGCCTTCATCTGTAGCGTTCACTAACTCAGTCATTTAGCGTGCGTTGTTCTCATTGTGTTGCGTACGTTATCCATCAAGTGACTTTTCAGGTAAGTCTTCAGGTGACCTTCTTAGCGTGCACTAATCTTTCTCTGTAGCGTGCGCTAAGTCATCAAGTGACTTTTCAGGTCTGTTTCGGATGTATTCGACTCCTTTGTTGTTTTGCTTCGTCTTATTAATTCTTTTTTTGTTTTGGATTGATCGACAATTCATCATCAAAACCAATTTATGATTATATGGAATATAATACTCCAACAATCTCCCCCTTTTTGATGATGACAAAACAACAACCTTCGATGGGATTTTATATCTGCAAAATTAAAACAATACATATCAAAATTTTCGGCTTTGTCCGTTTCGTTAGTTTCTCCCCATCTTTTGTTTTCTCCTTTTCAACTCCTTCTCGTTTTTTTTTCTTTTTCGACTTCTTCTTTTATTTTCTCCTCTTTCTTCTTTATCTATTTTCCCCCCTTTTCTTGATCGGGATATCTTTTATTTTTCTTGTCATTCTTCCATGACTCGTATTCTTCTTCTCTCATCATTTTTATCGACATTCTCCCCCTTTTTGTCATAATCAAAAAGTGCAATAATAATCAATAAAATTGATAATGAAAATTAAATATGACAATTAAATGGGTAAAACTCCCCCTGAAAAATAGATCTCCCCATTTAAAAAACAACTCCCCATGAGTTAAATATCAATTATTAAAAATATAAATGATCAAAATACCAATTGATGGAAATATATTAATTTTGATTTTTGGGGATCCAACCGAGAGTTGGTTTTTCTTTTGAAACATAGACGATATTTGGTATTGTGGTTTCTTTAGGAATCTAAATTTTCTTAATTTTTATCGTCCTTCTTGGAGTTTTGCAATTCAAAATGTGATGCCCAAGTTTTAAACATTTCTCACATCGGAGTATTTTAAAATTTAAGGATTCGGTTTTGTTATATGGTTTGAATCCTAACCCCTGTTTATTTAAAGAGTATTTTTGAACGGAAAGTATTGGTTCAAACTTGTCATTTCCACAAGAAAATTTGTTTGTTAAAACCTTAAGTTCGTTTTGAACTTTCAAAAGATCATCCCCTAATTTATTTTCATTTTCAAGGCATTTAGAATGATCGGTTTCAATAAATTTCCCTCTTTCATTTATTCTGGAAATTTCGATTTCCAATAATATATTTTTCGCTTTTAGGGATTTATTATCAATTAAAGCATTTTGAAAATCGGTATGTAACCATTCGAATGCTTCAAATAATTCGTCGTGAGAAGTACTTACTTGGCTTTCGACGTCGCTTTCGTCGAATGAACTCCTAGCCATAAGTGCGAGGTTATTTTGGATGTTGAAATCTTCGTCCTCGTCTTCATCACTCCACGTGGTGATTAATGCTTCCTTCTTGGAATTTGAGCCACGACAATTTTTAGCAAAGTGGCCTGGTTTAGCACAGTTTCGACAATTATTGTTGAACTTCTTTGATTCGCCCGATTTGATATATTTCCTTCTCCGGTTCAATAAGCTTTGATACTTATTAATATTCTTGACATAATATGCCAATTCTTCGTCATGTTCATCTACCGGGATTTCTTCTTTAAGGAATGATTTTTTTGTAGCTTTAAGAGCTACCGTTTTTCTTTGGACTTCCGCTTGACACTTCGTGATTTTAGAACAATCTCATAATTTATTAGCGATCCTACAAGGGCGCTAAAGTCGAGCATGTTGAGATCTTTAGATTCTATGATCACCATCACGGTGACGTCCCATTCGCTAAGTAGTGATCGTAAGATTTTCTTGACTTTTTCACTACTCGATAGCAGTTTCCCGAACGAAGCAAGTCCATTGGTGATGAACGAAAATCGATCGAACATGTTGGTGATGGACTCATCACCCTTCATCATGAATAACTCATAGTCTTGGAGAAGCATAATAATCTTCATCTCCTTGACTTGAGTTGTTCCCTCGTATGTGATTTCAAGAATTTTTCAGATTTCTTTTGCACTTTCACACGAAGAAATACGGTTGATCTCCTCTGGATTTAAGGCACAATATAAAAGTTGTGTGGCCTTACAATTGAGGTGATTGTTCTTCCAATCCTCGTTATTGTACTCTTAGAAGCTCTTAAGTGACCCATCGGATTTGGTTGGAACTTTCGGGCTAAGGCAGATGATCTTCCAGATTTCTATATCATAGGCACGAAGGAAGATCGACATCTTTTTCTTCCAAGTCATGTAATTCGATCCATCGAAAAATGGAGGTCGGTTTAGAGCAAGACCTTCGACGGGGCAAATTGAAATGCCATTGGATCTTCCTCGGATGTTAAGCCAATTTATATGGATACCCGCTCTGATACCAATTGTTGATAAATTGGCACCCCATTTAGAATGGTGGAAGATATAGTTTTCTAACTCTTTTGTGTCTGAGGAAGCGTAATTAAATTACGAAATATAAACTACACAAGATTTATAGAGGTTCGGCTAAACGTACCTGTGTCCTCTCTTTAACGTGCGTTATTTCATTTCTTTAGCGTGCGCTAATACCTCTTAAGTACGTTAATATGCATGGTTACATATGTTAACTTCTCTTATCTTCAGTCCAGTAGCTTCTACCTCTTTTGTTAGCATATGCTAACTTTCACTCTTAGCGTGCGCTATCTGGTCTTCGTTTACAATGGTCTGAATGTTGAAAGTCTTCTTTCCAACATTCATAATTCAAACTTAGTGTGCAAACGTCACAAATGACCGTTTGATCTCCGTGTTGAAATTCTTTGCAACGGATATATTCATTCATTAGCGTGCGTTAGCCTTCATATGTAGCGTGCACTAACTCGGTCATTTAGTGTGCGTTGTTCTAACTGTGTTGCGTATGCTATCCATCAGGTGACTTTTCAGGTAAGTCTTTAGGTGACCTTCTTAGCGTGCGTTAATCTTTCTCTGTAGCGTGCGCTAAGTCATCAGGTGACTTTTCAGGTCTGTTTCGAATGTCTTCGACTCCTTCGTTGTTTTGCTTCATCTTATTAATTCCTTTGTTGTTTTGGATTGATCGACAATTCATCATCAAAACCAATTTGTGATTAAATGGAATATAATACTCCAAAAAAAATATGGATATACAATCCATAGAACACGATTAACAACATCATATAACACCAACCGATTTATCAAAATCCGACCAGGATCGAAATCAAGAACAAAAGTCCAAAAAGTCAAACTCTAGAGAAATCAAGAAAACTCTCCAAAACACATGGAGCAAAATCAGCCAAGAACTCGAACCCTAACCGCCCTTGTCTCAAATCTGCGGAGAGAAAGAGAAATGAGGAAGAAATGAGAATAAACGACTGCTGTCCAGTTTATATACTGGACAGCTTAGCGCGCGCTAATTCATTCAAACTAGCATGCACTATCGAGTTATCAATAAAAGACGTTCTGCACAACTGCACAGTTAGTATGCGCTAATCATGAATTAGCGTGCGCTAACGGATCCTCCAGCCCAGTCCAGTAGCTTCTGGATTGAACCTGACCAACAGTTAGCATGCGCTATGCTTCCAATAGCATGCGCTAACTCCTGCCATTAGCGTGCGCTACACTACTACGTAGAATGTACTATCGAACTCCCAATCGAAGGCAGTAGATTTTGCCTCGATTCTGCAACCCATCGTTAGCGTGCGCTAACGAAGCCTTAGCATGCACTAATGAAGACTTAGCGTGCGCTAGAAATCTCAAGTAGCACGCGCTATATCTAGCCCATAGCGTGCGCTATTCCTACTGCACCGGCAGTAGGATCGCACCAAAACTCATCAATCTGAAAAGCAACCAACATATGCCAATGCATGACACATAATCATATAGGCACAAACAACATACAATCCACTAAACAGTAGAAAAAAAATCAACGCCAACCGAAAACGAACCGGAAACGAAAACCTCGGGTATTACATTCTACCCTACTAAAAATAAATTTTGTCCCGAAATTTAAAACAAAAGCATCACAGTGCTACAAAACAAAACACAAACATTCAAGCATCAAGTGACCCCGTGATCTCTTGTCACGCGTCTCCGTAGGTTCAACAACCCACACGGAAATATTCAAACCAAACATCAAGTATCAATATCAAATCTCTGCATGTGATACAATCCACAAAACAAAACACAAAAATTACAATCACTGGGCACCACTAGGCCCTCCAGAAGTAGGAACGAAATTTCGATTCCCGAACATCTTAGCAACGGTATCACAATGTACCGCTTGATGCCCCATCTGACCACACTTGAACCAATCCACTTGAGGTGAACGACAATTCTTGCTGGTGTGTCCCTCACGACTGCATTTGAAACACATTTTCACACTGCTCACCTTACTGGCCATCGGAATAGGATTGTTGGACTGACCAACCGAATGAAAAGTCATCCCAAATGAACGATACGTATCAAAAGGCTCACGGAAATCACTCCCCTGACCCTTAGATAAGCTACTCGAAATCTTCTGCTTCTTATTTTCTGGACCAGATTCTGTCACAGAAATGGCCATTTCAATCGCTAAAGCTCGATCCTGATAATCTTTCAAAGTAGTACACCTAAGAGGAGCCATGTTCTGATGTATACGAGGTTTCATCTGCATGACAAAATAACGGATCTTATCTGCTTCACTTCTCACTTGCTCACTAACATAAGCCAGCTGCTGATTATAATCGACTATCGCCTGAGATATCAACACCTCCTGGGGCGTAGCCAAGAAAAACTCAAAATCCCGCGCTCTCAAACAGGCGGTGGACAATATTCGGCCTACATGGCAGTCTTGAACTCAGCCCAAGTAGCCATACGATCTCTAGGCACTACGGTCTCCCACCAATCCGCAGCTTCCTTATCGAGGAGCTATTGATCAATAGGTACCCTCCTCTCATCAGGACAAGCTACAACATCAAATGTTCTTCCCAGCTAGAAGAGCCAGTTCTCCCAACCTAATGAATCAGAGAAACACGCAAAACGAGGTTGATGCATTCTCATCACATCTCGCAACCACTTACTAGCTCCATTATCATTATGTGGAAGCTCATTCCGGTACACTGCTGGATTCATTTGTGCCAACTGGGTTACCGCCTGCTGAAGGATGGTGGCGGCGCCAACATTAATGTAACGCCCCCAAAATAAACTGGGACGCCACAGTGCCGTGAATCCCATGTGGGATCCACAAGGCAAGTTTTAAAAGGATTTTTAAAACAATTTATTCAACAAGTAGTTCGCGGAAATATTCTAATGAAAGCATTCGTACAAACCGAAATGCAAAAGGGAATAGTGTCCATTCATACGGTTATTACACAACGTGGAATATTCAAATTTAGTTTAAGGAATTAACATGCCTTCTCCCCAACACTGCTCAAGCCTGACCGGAACCTTTGGGAATGTCCTGCACATATTCAACAAATTTGCCTGACACGACGTATCGTGTCAGTCAACCTAGGTCAGACAAAACGAACCAATTTCATCGATAGAATCAGATAAATTTAGAGAACAAAGTTATCACCGAATATTCAACGTTGTTTCTTTTATCAGCACATAAACTCCCAAGGTCGCAACCACGGGTCACGGAAGTATCTACACATGAATACTCCGGACATGGGTACCATTCAGGTTTTATCCCGCAACACAGTTCCACAAGATATATCAACATATAAACTCCCAAGGCCGTAGCCAAGGGTCACGGAAGTATCTACTCAGGAATACTCCGGACGAGATAAATAAGACGAGCACCATTCCACAGATAGTAACACATGCAATATTCTGAAATTTCAAGCCGTAAAGTTCGAGCAAGATTCACTTGCCTCAAATCTGACGAGAGTTACTCCCTTGATAACACAACGGCTTGAACGACCACACCCGAAAGCTCAACCTATTACATGTTCGTCGATTAACACCTTATGGTAGTAATGATGATTAACGACAATTTCCCCCATCCCGTTAGGATTCTAAACCTGGTTGTTTATGTCGCCGAGATCGAAATTAACCATTTTTCCACAATGCATATTACTAAATTCCTCGGTCCGACATTTTACAAATTATCATCTCGTTGATCGATGTTCTAATACAACATTCTTACGTTGTGATTATGGCTAATAGCCACCGTAATTACATCACTAACTTCAATTTGAATTTCTAAAATAGAGCGATTAAGCACTAATTCCCCGAAATCCTAACATGTTTGAATACCTATCCGACTTGATAATCGTTTAGTTAGTTCATCAAGGAATTATCAACGGGTTTTACAATATGATAATAGGGTTATAATTGCAATCTTCAACAAGATGATTCTAAGGTGTTGGTGATTAACAAATTCGATTATGAGTTTTTCCATCCAACTACGAGTACTACTATCATCCATTCCAATTACTAGCTTGATAGGCATCGATTAACAATTATGATAGTTTTTCTCTGGTCCGATCATTATTGAAAGTTATAAACTACCCAAGGCATCCGAAATTTAGTATGACTCGTATAACAACACTGAAATGAGTTCAAGATTCGATAAAGTTACCTTAATTGACAAGAGACGGTGGAGAACGAGGAAGAACGAAGAAGAGCGAGAGGGTAACACCTTCAAAACCTTCTCCGGAGCTTGATCAACTCACTCCAATAGGATAGCACTTGATTAGGGAAGCTAAAATCGAATTACGGAAGGTGGAGGATAGTATACAAGAGCAAGGGATGATTTTTGGGTCGGAAGAAATGAAAGGGAGGGTGTCCTTTTATAAATTCAGAATGGCTTTACGTACGTTAGGCCTGAAGCTTTACGTACGTAAGTCCTGTTACGTACGTTATATAGAAAGCTTAACGTACGTAAGGAAAACTCAGAACTAACTGGACTAAATAATACTCATCGTTACGTACGTAACAAAGATCAGTTAATGTACGTAGCACCCATTGACTTGCCTGTCGCTATCGCACCAAAAGTTGGTCTGACAATGCGTACCATCCGACGAAGATTCCCTATTCGAAGACCGAAGACCACGTTACATACATAAGGTATAATCTTTAGCGTACGTAATGTCACACACTTAGCGTATGTAATACTTAGCGGGTAACGTACGTAAGGTTCAGTTGTTCACTAAGTTATAATCACATTAATTCCTGATAATGCGACTCCCTCTCAATCTCGTCGAGTAATTTCTCAGGGAACAAGACGTTGGCCACCCAATGATATCAAAGTATGTCACCGACAAATCATCAACCATCACACAATCATATTACAAGAATAACAGGTGCGGACAAGCTTTATTCATGATAATACAGTACGAACATATCATACAAAAATACGTTTATCGCGATGGAGTACATTTATTTTATTAAATAGTAGAAAGAGAAATGAGCGCTCAACGTGAAACAGCATGTAATACTGGTGGTATTACATACCACCCCCCTTAAAAATAGTTTCGTCCCGAAACTAAGAAAATAACTCGGGATGATTCTCCCTCATGCTTGTCTCGGTCTCCCAAGTCGCTTCTTCCATGCCATGGGGCGACCATTGAACTTTTACAAGATGTATGGCCTTATTCCTTAGTGTCTTTACGCGTCGATCCAAAATTGCGATTGGGACTTCTCTAAAGGTAGCATCATTAGAAATCTCTACCTCTTCGAAATTAATCTTGTGTCTTGGGTCGTACACATACTTCCTCAGCTGGGAAATGCGGAAGACGTTATGCACTCTGTATAACGATGGTGGCAACGCTAGTCGATAAGCGAGTTTACCAACTCGGTCCAGTATTTCAAACGGGCCAATAAATATCGGGCCCAATTTTCCTTTCTGGACGAAGCGTCGAAAACCCCGCATCGGCAATACTTTGACCCAAACGTGGTCCCCGACCATAAATTCCAACGGTCGCTGGCGGTCCGTAGCATATGACTTTTGGGGGCTCTGCGCTGCCAACATGTGTTTTCGAACAATGGAAATCTTCTTAATAGATTTCTAGATCAGATCCAACTCGGTAGAGACGACATCGGACGCATCATCCCAACATAGGGGAGACTTGCACCTCCTACCGTACAAGGCCTTGAAGGGTGCCATGCCTATGCTTGCATGCCAGCTGTTGTTGTATGACAATTCCACCAAGCAGAGGTGTCTGGCCCAATCCTTACCCCAATCGAGTACACATGCTCTTAATATTTCCCCCAGGGTCTGTATAGTACATTCTGTCTGTCCATCTGTTTGAGGGTGATAGGCCATGCTGAAATGTAGCTGAGTACCCATAGCCTTGTGGACAGCCTTCCAGAAGCGGGACACGTACCTAGTGTCTCTATCTGATATGATTCCCGATGTTAGGCGTATTTTTATGCGCTTATTTATCATTATTTTATATCCATTTTAAGTCTAAATTTGCATAAATGAGCTTTTAATGCACTATCTTTATATGTTTTGAAGGAAATTGGAGTCTGGAAGCCTAAACGACGAAAAACGGGCAAAAACGACAAATTCTAGTCAGGGGCCGCGGCACAATGAAGCTGAGCTGCAGCACACACACGGACAGCATGAGGGCGGTACACACTGTACCGGGGGCCGCGACACGCACTTACTGAGCCGCGGCCCATGAAGAAAACATGCGCCCAGGCATAAGGCGCTGGGCATTAGGGGCCGCGGCACACACTTACTGAGCCGCGGCCCGCGGGGCGGTTTTGATGTGTCTGCCGCGTTTCTGGGCCGTTTTTAGAGCCTGTTCTCGACCTAATCCACGGACGCGTTTTGGAGACTAAGGGTGGTTATAAATAGGGATTAAAAAGGTCTGAAGAGAGAGGAGGAATCATCGAGGAAGAGGAGAAAACACCAAGGAGTATAGAGAGGAAGCTAGAGAACGGAGGAATCCGAGTTCTTCGATTGCGTTTGATTTCTATTATGCTTTCTTCAATTCTTTGTGTATTCTTATTTTCTAGCATGTCAGGCTAGAACTCTATTCTAGGATTTTGATGGAACCGAGGTTTTGATGAATTAACTTTTGATTTTGCAGTATTAAAATATATTTCCCTTTCTTATTGCGTTTTCCCAATTGTTTTAATTACTATCAATTATGTGGCCTATGATTGATTTATTTTGATTACGCAACTCGAATAGGGTGAGGAGAGAGGAAAAATTGGTGAGAACCGTTTTATCTTGTGGGATAGGAATATACTCATAGGAATTATGTGGCCTATCTGAAGATTTCGCACTATTTGCCTATTGACGAATTAATTCACCTAGGGATAGAGTGTTTTATTCACCTTAGAAAATTCTATTGACCTCGGGAGAGGCAGTAGAGTATTTAAGCAATCTTCGCCTTCAATAAATTGGGAAATCATTTAATTCATATAAATCAAGAGTAATTCGGATAAACCGAGGTGGATTCACAATCCTAGATTAATTTCCTATTTGATCTTCTTTCTTCGAACAATCGATTTTACTATTTATTCTTTTATTAATTTTCTTTAATTACTACTTGCACCTCCTATTTCATTAATTCAAATAAAATTAGAATACGCATAAATTGGTAATTAGTAAGTCAGTCCTCGAGGGAACGATATCTTACTTAACACTTTATTACTTGCTTATGACAACGTGCACTTGCGTTCACCGAAATTCGCAAACAATTTTTTGGCGCTGTTGCCGAGGACTGATTATTTTACTAATATCGATTTCAGTATTTCTAGTCTTAATTTGAACATTATTTTATTTTTGTGTAATTTTTTTTATTTGTTTTCCTTTCAGGAATTTCTGGTTAGTGCATGAGAAAATTCGGTAACGAAGGCCTATTACCTTTGGATACTGAACTCAAGCGCACTCTTCGAAAAACCAAGAAGGAAAAGCGTGAGCTACCGGCAAAAGACAACATGGCTGATAACACAGAAAATCACGGAGGATACAATCCTATGCAGCAAGCTCAACCGGCATTGGCACTCCGTGATTATGCAATGCCACAAATCAATGCAAACTTTTCGGGGATTCGGCGTCCAACCATCCAAACGAACAACTTAGAAATTAAACCGGCTATTATTCAGATGGTGCAAGCAAGCCAATTTTGTGGACTGGCGAACGATGACCCCAACGCGCACATCACTTCATTTCTCGAGATATTTGACACCTTCAAGAATAACGGTGTTACCGATGATGCTATTCATCTACGGCTTTTCCCTTTTTCTCTGAGGGACAAAGCCAAGTTTTGGTTGAATTCATTACTGCCGGGCTCTATCACGACTTGGGTGGAATTAGCACAAGCCTTTCTGGCTAAGTTCTTTCCACCATCGAAGACAGCGAGACTAAGGAACGAGATAACTACTTTCGGGCAATTTGATATGGAGTCGCTTCATGAAGCTTGGGAGCGATACAAGGATTTGCTAAGGAGATGCCCACACCATGGTCTACCGGATTGGCTGCAAATTCATACATTCTATAACTGATTTAGTGCTTCTACATGCACTCTTGTTGATGTAGCCGCTGGAGGAGCGTTGATGGGAAAAACGATAGCCGAAGCCCACTCTCTATTGGAGGCGATGGCTGCAAATGCTTATTAGTGGCCTTCCGAACGGGTGAACCCGAAACGAGTGATGGAAATCTCCGATAATGATCCAATATCTATGCTATCGGCTCAAGTTGCCGCCTTGACTCAGCAACTTCAAGCTTTTTCACATGCTCCTATCACCGTTACCACATAATCATGTAATTGGTGCAATGGATCTCACCCTAGTGCAGAATGTCAAGTTGGAAATCCTTTCGAGCAATCTCCGATGGAACAAGCACAGTTTGTGGGGAACGGAAATAGGCAGAACAACCCATATTCCAACACATATAATCCGGGGTGGCGAAATCACCCTAACTTTTCATGGAAAAATGGACAAAACCCAAACCAACCTCAGTTTTCTCAACACCAACAGCAACCTCATCCTGCTCCAAAAATCTCTCTAGAGGAGGCTATGGCGAATTAGCAGCAAATACGAGTCAGTTCATGACCCGTACGGAAGCAACCTTGCAAAACCATTCCGCCTCTATTTGCAACTTGGAAGTCCAATTGGGTCAAATAGCAAATGTGTTAACAGCCCGCCCTGAGGGTACCTTGCCAAGTACAACTGAGACGAACCCCAGAGAGAGTATTAATGCCATTGGTTTGAGAAGCGGGAAGGAAGTGTGTGAGCAGCCCAGTGAGAACAAAAAGAGAGGTGAAGATGAGGAGAATAAAAATTCGGTGACTGAGGAATCACAAATTTCTAGATGCTCGAAATTATTTCCTAACAATCCGATAGCCTATGTGCCACCCGTCCCGTTTCCGCAGCGATTGCAAAAGCAAAAATTGGACAAGCAATTCTCCAAGTTTCTTGACGTTTTCAAGAAACTACATATAAATATTCCATTTGCTGATGCCTTGGAACAAATGCCGAGCTATGTGAAGTTCATGAAAGAGATCTTATCGAATAAAAGGAAACTCGAAGAATATGAGACAGTGGCATTGACGGAAGAGTGCAGCACCATCTTGCAGAAAAAGCTCCCGCCAAAATTGAAGGATCCATGAAGTTTCAATATACCGTGCACTATTGGAAACTTGTCTTTTGATAGAGCGTTGTGTGATCTAGGCGCCAGTATTAATCTTATTCCCCTTTCCAATTTTAAGAAGCTAGGTATTGGGGAAGCCAAGCCGACGACAATCTCGCTGCAATTAGCTGACCGATCTATCAAGTACCCGAGGGGGGTAATAGAAGATGTTTTAGTTAAAGTCGATAAATTCATCTTTCCGGCCGATTTTATTGTGCTCGATATGGAGGAGGACCAAGACATCCCAATTATCTTGGGAAGACCATTCTTAGCTACCGGCCGAACTCTCATTGATGTGGAAAAAGGGAAACTCACTCTACGGGTTCAAGATGAGCAAGTCACTTTCCAAGTGTTTCAATCCTTTCCGTGTCCAAGTAGCGTTGAGAAGTGTTCACAAATTGAAAGTGTAGATATCTTTGTGAAAGACGCACACTAGGAGAGTTGTCGGTCGAAGTGTTCAGAATCCTTTTCAACTGCTCCGACGTCTAAGAAAATTGAAGAGCGAATCATGTATCCCAAGCAGTTGAATATGTTGTCTTCAACATCCGTTCATCCACCATCGAAAAATTCTCATGCTGTCATAAGTTCACCCGTGGAATTGAAAATTAAGTCGGAAGTCAAACGAGTGCCAAGTCAGGTGCAAAATGGGTGTTTTGGGAGGCTACTATTGTTAAAACCGTTTCGCAAAGAACGTTGGATGTCCAAACCAAAAGTCGAACGGTTGAAATCGAATGGTCAAAAATTTAAATTACGTAATAATGATTCGATGGACTGTGCGGAGTCCAAATGGTCTTTGCGAAAAGCAAACTGATTTTCAATAAGTCCGGCTAAAGACTATAAACTTAGCGCTTCTCGGGAGGCAACCCGAGTATTAGTTGTAGATTTTTATTTTTTCAGTGTTTTCATGCATTTTAGAGTCTATGTTTTTCGTCATTTTGCTTGGATATGCTTATCTCTCACGTTCTAAGTGTTTTCCTTTGAAAATTCTGTGGATAAATCACCCCAAGGGAAAATTCAGCAATGGGCCGCGGCACAATGGAAGCGAGCCGTGGCACACACAAGTCGAAGGAAAAAGGCTAACCTTCCTGTACTATGTGCCGCGGCACAACCTTACTGAGCCGCGGCACACTCGACCCTTGAGCCGTGGCACAACCTTACTGAGCCGCGGCACGTCAAATGCACCAGATACGCCCAGGAACCTGTACTACGTGCCGCGGCACGGATCAAATGTGCCGCGACACACTTATGCTACGAGCCGCGGCACGGATAAAGTGAGCCGCGGCACACGGGGAAATAACAAAAACACCCAGGCAGGCTGTACTCTGGGACGCGGCTCACTTAAGATATGCCGCGGCCCCTGTTGCGAAGATCAACTGCCCAGGATTCCTTTATAACACGGATCGGCCGACACCAAGGTAAGTTTCTTTCCTCTTCTTCGCGCGGCGATCGGACAACCCACCTTCAAGTTTTCTTCTTCTTGTCTTCTTCAAATCAAAGCAAGGTAACTCTAAATTCTTAATCTTAATTGCTACATGGTTTTAAAAGTGAGGTATTGTTCTTCATTCAATGTTGAATATGTTAGTTCTATCAAGGTTTAGTTAGAATATGGGAATTATTGATTGATTGTGATGGTATTTGTTGATTATGTATGAATTGTTGATGTTATTTGTCGTTTTGTCATGACTATCGATTGATGTTGTTATTTTTGGGATTGGATTTAGCCATTATAACTCTTGTTCTTCATTTAAACCCATGCATGTTAGGTGTTTGATAAAATGCGTCAATGAAAATTTTTGAGCCAAACGTTTTCAATTTATATGCAACGAATTTGATTATCGGATTACATTGTACCCCAACCCTTACATCATGTTTAAACTTGAAAGCTCAGCCTTAATTTCCTCTTACGATGTTCAAGCTCATTCGATTCAATATTCACGTTCCGCATATCTTAAGTCGAGAGTGGTGTAGTTTTCCTTAAAGGTTGTGTAATTTCTGGTGTTTATTTTTCAGGAACCTCACCATGGCTAGAAAAAGGAAGATTAGTACGAGGGCTAGGACACAATCATCCCCCACAAGAGGGGATACATCACGAAGCCAAGCCGAATTGAAATCTCATCAATTCTCCGATCCGGACATTCACAAAATATTCAACGAAAAAATCCGGCCTCGACCATTAATCCCAGAGCGGGGATTCACTCCCGCCCCCAGGACGGTGAGCTTATGACTATGATTGACGAGATAGGATGGGCTCGTTTCACTGCGCCTCCCGAGCTAATCGACGTGAGGAGAGGCGCTTGGCGGCGAGGGATGCTTACCATTAGGATTACCTTGCTGCATGGACGAGCCATATACTGCACCCGGACGGGCCCTTCATCCCACCAGTTAGGCCATCTACACCACCCTCCTCGCCGGACGAGGCCGGCACCAGTTCCTGAGCTGATATTAGTGGAGTACTTGACCTTTTCTCTTATTGCATATTACTATCTGCGTCCATTGAGGTCAATGTACGTCCTAAGTTTGGGGGGGTTACTTTTAGTTGCTTTTTACTTATTCGTTGTTATTTTTTGTTATTTTTGATGCTAGCCTTGCTTGTCGTGATATTATTTGCATTCGTGGATTTTACGTGCTTCCTTGTGTAAAACTGATATTATGATACTAATTTCTCTTTGAAGAAACGGTTGAGTTTTGGTCGAGTTTGCAGTCTATGATATTTGTTTCCTCTGAGTATTCATTTAGGTCTGAAATTTTTCGTTATTATAGAAATCTTAGCGTATAAGAAAGGAGACATACATGTTTTCAAATCGCCGTCTATATGTTTGTTTACACTTTTCGCATAGCTAGTCGTCCAGTAACATGAGTCTTGTTGGCGCTTAAATTGAGTTTAGAGTCGGATATTCTTTCCCAAAAAGTCGAGATATTACTTGTTCTATGATGGGAAGTCTAGTAACCGGGGGTATTCACGTGACCCGTTGTTTACTCTCGCGTAAAACGACAACCCCGAATAGATTAATGGTTTAGAGAGATCGCATTTGCCGATGATGGGAAGCCTAGTAACCGGGGGTATTCACGTGACCCATTGTTTACTCTCGCGTAAAACAGCAACCTTGAATCGGACATGCGGGAATAGCTATTCGAGTTTTTTCTCCGCTGTAGAGGGGAACTTAGTAACTAGAAGCATCCATGTGCCCCATGAGTGTCTTTTACGTCAAACGGTTCCCCAATACATGAGAATGGAAATCCACCCTAGGATTATTCCGATGAAACATCCTGAAATCCGGAACCTAGTGGTTAACTCGAATCATTATAATGATTATACATAAGGGAATGCTGTCCGAGGATTAATTTTGACGATGAAACTCCTAAATTTTTGCCATTAGACTGTGGGACTGGGCGAGTTGGCTTGATTAATCTAACCCTTTTATATTGGCGGTTGGTTAAATTCACGCTTGTTAATCTTTGAGCTTGATTTTCTTCATGAACGATTGATTAGCACTAAAAATGGTTACTTTTTGGAATCAGTGTCCTTGATGTGACTCACTATTACGGTACTCGTATTATTCTTTGAGATTTTCACGGTAGTATTGATTAAGTTGAGGACTATGGATTTGCACGATCATTCACGATACTTTTTTTAAATTGATTTTTGCTTGAGGACAAGCAAAGGCTCAAGTTTGGGGGTATTTGTTAGGCGTATTTTTATGCGCTTATTTATCATTATTTTATATCCATTTTAAGTCCAAATTTACATAAATGAGCTTTTAGTGCACTATCTTTATATGTTTTGAAGGAAATTGGAGTCCGGAAGCCTAAACAACGAAAAACGGGCGAAAACGACAAATTCTGGTCAGGGGCCGCGGCACAATGAAGCTGAGCTGCGGCACACACACAAACAGCATGAGGGCGGTACACACTGTACCGCAGGCCGCAGCACGCACTTACTGAGCCGCGTCCCATTAAGAAAACATGCGCCCAGGCATAAGGCGCTGGGCATTAGGGGCCGCGGCACACACATACTGAGCCGCGGCCCGCGGGGCGGTTTTGATATGTCTATCGCGTTTTTGGGCTGTTTTTAGAGCCTGTTCTCGACCTAATCCACGGACGCGTTTTGGAGACTAAGGGTGGTTATAAATAGGGATTAAAAAGGTCTTAAGAGAGAGGAGGAATCATCGAGGAAGAGGAGAAAACACCAAGGAGCAGAGAGAGGAAGCTAGAGAACGGAGGAATCCAAGTTCTTCGACTGCGTTTGATTTCTATTAAGGTTTCCTCAATTCTTTGTGTATTCTTATTTTCTAGCATGTCAGGCTAGAACCCTATTCTAGGATTTTGATGAAACCAAGGTTTTGATGAATTAACTTTTGATTTTGCAGTATTAAAATATATTTCCCTTTCTTATTGAGTTTTCCCAATTGTTTTAATTACTATCAATTATGTGGCCTATGATTGATTTATTTTGATTACGCAACTCGAATAGGGTGAGGAGAGTTGGTAGGAAAAATTGGTGAGAACCGTTTTATCTTGTGGGATAGGAATATACTCATAGGAATTATGTGGCCTATCTGAAGATTTCGCACTATTTGCCTATTGACGAATTAATTCACCTAGGGATAGAGTGTTTTATTCGCCTTAGAAAATTCTATTGACCTCGGGAGAGGCAGTAGAGTATTTAAGCAATCTTCGCCTTCAATAAATTGGGAAATCATGTAATTCATATAAATCAAGAGTAATTCGGATAAACCGAGGTGGATTCACAATCCTAGATTAATTTCCTATTTGATCTTCTTTCTTCGAACAATCAATTTTACTATTTATTCTTTTATTAATTTTCTTTAATTACTACTTGCACCTCCTATTTCATTAGTTCAAATAAAATTAGAATACGGATAAATCGGTAATTAGTAAGTCAGTCCTCGAGGGAACGATATCTTACTTAACACTTTATTACTTGCTTACGACAACGTGCACTTGCGTTCACCGAAATTCGCAAACACCCGAGGGAACGCCATGTAGTCTCATGATTTACCGGATAAAGATGGTGGCCTGCTGCTCTGTTCCGGTGGTCTCCTGAATTGGAATGAAATGTGCCGACTTCGTCAGTCGATTTACAATGACCCATATCCTGTCTTTTCCTCCCGCCATCACTAGTAACTTGGTGACAAAATCCTTTGATATGCTCTCCCATTTCCATTCCGGAATGTGTAAGGGTTGCATGATCCGACCAGTCTGCGGTGTTCAATCTTCACCTATTGACATGTCATATATCAAGCAACGAACCTCGCTACCTCCTGCTTCATGTTCTTCCACCAGAAGCTCTTCCGTAGATCCTTATACATTTTGCTCGCCCCGGGATTTATCAAATAGGGAATAGAATGAGCTTCCTTGAGTATAGTTTGTTTAAGCTCGTCATTCGATGGAATACAAATCTTGTTCTTAAACCTCATCAAGTTCCCTTGGATCTTGTAGTCTGAAATAATTCCCCCTTCAGCCCTTGCGCCGATCGCACGAAGTTCCGGGTCTTCCATTTATGCTAGGCGTATCTTGTCCAGCAAGGTTGAATGAATGTTAATTTAGCACAATTGTCCCTAGCGGTGTTGTATCCATACTTCAATGCAATTTCTCCTTAGATCTTGCTGTAATTCTGACTCTACCGTTAAACCGGATAGTGTCGTCTCCTGTGCAGTTTTCCGACTCAGTGCATCTGCTACGACGTTGGCCTTTCCAGGGTGATATAAAATCTCCACATCGTAATCCTTGATTAGCTCCAGCCAACGCCTCTGCCTCATGTTTAACTCTCTCTGGGTGAAAATATATTTTAAACTCTTGTGGTCCGTAAAAATCTTACAGGTAACCCCATAAAGGTAGTGTCTCCAAATCTTAAGGGTGTGGACCACTGCAGCCAGTTCCAAGTGGTGCGTCAGATAGTTCACCTCGTATGGTTTAAGTTGTCAAGAGGCATATGCAATAACTCTGTCATTTTGTATGAATACACATCCAAGTCCATGCTTAGACGCATCAGTGTATATTACGAATCATTCCGTACCCTGCGGTAGTACCAGTACAGGAGCAGTAGTCAGCTTCCTCTTCAGCTCGTCGAAGCTCTCCTGACAATCTGTTGTCCAGACAAACTTGGTACTTTTCCTTAGTAGATTCTCAACGGCCGAGCAATACAAGAGAAAGCCTCGACAAACTGTCGATAATATCCTACCAATCCCAGAAAGCTCCTCACTTCCTTGACGTTTCTTGGTGGTTCCCAACTCATAACTGTCTCGATCTTCTGGGGGTCGACCTTAACGCCTTCTGCTGAAATTACATGTCCCAGAAAGGTCACCTCTGACATCCAGAACTAACATTTAGAAAGTTTAGCATAAAGTTGGTGTTGCCTGAAAACACTCCTGCCTCAAGTGTTCCTCATGCTCCTGTCGGCTCCAGGAATATATCAAAATGTTGTCAATAAAAACTACCACACACTTATCGAGAAATTCTATCAGAACCTTCTTAATCAATTCCATAAAAATGGCTGGGGCATTAATCAAGCCAAACGACACCACCATGTAATCGTAGTGTCCGTATCTTGATCAAAATGCGGTCTTGGGAATATCCTCCTCTCGAATTCTCAATTGGTGATATCCAGAACGTAAATCGATCTTTGAAAACACAGTCGCTCCCTATAGTTGATCCAGTAAATCATCAATCCTCGGAAGTGGGTAACGGTTCTTAATAGTGACTTTATTTAGTTCTCTATAATCGATACACAGGCGCAGGGAGCTGTCCTTTTTCTTTACAAAAAGGACCGGCGCACCCCATGGAGAAGTGCTCGGACGAATGAGCCCCTTCCTTAGCAATTCTTCGAGTTGTAACTTTAATTCCTTCATCTCGGCTGGTGCCATCCTGTATGGTGCCTTAGAGATAGGCGTCGTTCCGGGCTCAAGTTCAATCAAGAGATCGACCTCCCATCGTGGCGGTAGCCCTGGTAATTCATCGGGAAAAACGTCCGGGAATTCGCTCACCGCGGGAATATTAGCAACTGACATATGTGATATGTCCTCCTGAAGAATATAACACCAATAATACGTTCCCCGATCGTCACAAGATACTCCTGCTATAAAAAGACTGAGGGACCCCTTAGTACTAAAGTGTTCTCGGCCTCTGATTACGTGAGTGGCACCGTCATGAGTTGTAATGGAAACTGTCAAGTGATAGGTGTCTAATACCGTCATGTGCATTGTCATCCAGTCCATACCCAAAATAACATCTTCGTTCTGGAGTGGAAAAACCATGAGATTTGCTGTCCAACCTTGATCATTGATGCGGATCGGGCAGTTTCGAACTTTCAAATTACCCCCCACCCTGCTACCCTCGGGTAGCTTAATAGTAAAAGATTCACAAGGTACACAAGGAAGATTCAAACGGATAACACATTCCACGGATATAAACGAGTGGGTCGCTCTAGTATCAAATAGTACATGAACAGGCTGGGATTTAATAAGAAGTATACCTGAGTCAGCATGTGCAGCTCTGGTCATCAGTAGCTCTTAGTTCGAAC
Organism: Orobanche coerulescens; assembly: GCA_033398695.1. Taxonomy (NCBI): domain Eukaryota; kingdom Viridiplantae; phylum Streptophyta; class Magnoliopsida; order Lamiales; family Orobanchaceae; genus Orobanche; species Orobanche coerulescens. The sequence continues at coordinate 113,668,435 of CM065815.1, read as the reverse complement.
ACGCGGGATAGCAGTGTTCCCGAGGAGGGTGTAGTGCCTCCCCCGTGCCCATGTCCTCTTCCGACAACGTATGGAGGAGTTTGGTAAGGTGGGGATCGATAATCGGACATGGCGGATGCTCTGGACGTCTATACTGAGCCTTGATGACTCTGAGGATCTGAATTTGGTGTAGGTTTGATCCGTGAACAATATCGAGACATGTGCCCACCCCTTCCGCATGAAAAACACTTTGTAGATGCCTTACGACACTGACTCATGGTATGCCCCGCTATGCCACAATTGAAACAGCTCCAGCGAGAGGGCTCGTAAGATGCTCCTTTCTGTTGGGACGAAGCTGCTGATTTAGAGGAGAACCCAATTCCCGAGTTCATTCTGCTGGTGCTCCCGGACTGATTAGATGTCTTTTGCTTCTTTTGGTTATGCCCGACATCCGAACTGACAACCGTACCGGCATATGCTGTGACTACGTCCTCATATGCCCTCAGAGTGGTGCAGTGAAATCCAGTCGCGTAATGTTGAACATCTTCTGGCAACTGTTGAGCAAGGTGGCAAATTCGTTGATCTTCGGATGGAACCATCTGTGCGACATATCTTAGTTCAGTCCTGTAAGCTCGAATGATTTCTGGTGCTGGCAAGTTCTGAGGTCCTGCACTGAAGAAACTCCGCGCTCGAGCAGTCTGAGCTGACCGGGGGCAGTACTCGTCTCTCAATAGTTTGGAAAACTCGGTCCATCCGACTACTCTATCCTACGGCTTATAGGTCCTCCACCATTGGGCTGTGGTGTCGCGGAGCTGGTTGATTTCGAGCGGTACTTTTCGGTTCCCTGGGCAACCGATCACCTTGAAGGAAGTCTCCATCTCGGAGATCCAATCGTCCACCACTACAAAAAATACAGTATTTACCAACGCCATTTACCAACGCCTGTAATAGGCGTTGGTATTTTTGACATTTAACGATGCCGTTACCGACACCCGTGGATTTGGACGATCCCCGATGGCTTTAACGACGCCATATCGCGGGTGTCTTCCCGTAAAATTTGCCGATGCCAGTATCGACGACTATCGGCGTCGGAAATATACCGACGGCACGTATGCCGTCATTAAATGGCATGATTATTTTACACAATTATGTGACTCACCTGAATTAACGATGCCATCCCCGCCGTCGGTGTTTGTTAAATTTAACAACGCCTTTACCGATGCCAAGCTATCTCTCAAATTTAACAAGGCAATTACCGACAGCCCATTGGCGTCAGTAAATTTTAATACATACTCTGCCCTCTGCCTATTCTAATTTGACGTAAAATTGTGCTAATTCACCTCTGCAAAACGCCTCTCTCCCTGCCTCTCTCCCCGGAGACCTAAAATTCCCCAAATCTATCTACTCGGCATCCATCTGAGCAAGATTCTACTCGGAGCAAGAAGTGAGTCTCTCTCTCTCTCTCTATTTTCATATGTAATCTTTTTTGATGTACCGACGACTATCGGCTTCGGATTCTTGAATTCTGTTCCGCAGATTGCTTTAGTTGGGATTTTTTAATGGAAATATGTTCTAGATAATCTTTCCTTGTTTCACTTAGATAACACAGAGGATTGGCATTATTTATCTTACTTTTATTTTCTTTTTATTTAGTAAGTTTGACATTCAGTAAGGGATTTCTTCTTAAGCACAACAGCAAGAAACTCGATTTGATGTTAGCATATTTTTCTCTCCTTGAATCAGCATCCTAAAAGCTTCACAAGATTTCGGTGTTGAAGTTTCGCGATACAAATAACTTCATTCTTGAACTCATCAAGCCCTTTCAGAGAAGTTTCTAATAACTCTTTAACTGCGATTTCCTTGCCATTTTCAAGCTTTCCCTACCATTTCAATCTACACCGTCTCAAATTACAGTGTCTTGTAAACCATAGATAACTCGACAACAATGATCTTTGTTGTATTTACCTTGTAAACAGGCCCAAATCCACCTTCCCCAAGCTTGTTGCTCCTTGAGAAACTATTGGTAGCTTTAGTTACTGTCGATAAATCATATATAGGCAGCTCTAAGTCCTCATCATCACTTTGTTCAAGCCCTCCTGCGACATGACAATCATGAAATATGATAGCATTGTTCTCGCTCTTTTGTTTTCAAATTACGATTTTTTTTCAAGCATAAATGCTTCCCGCTTACCCTTTTTTCTTTGTTTTTGAGCATTCGTCCTCCACTTCCACATGAACAATGCCAGGCTCAGGCCTAGTAGAAAACTCCCTGCGAACGATGCCCAAATAGCTATAAGTGTTTGTTTCGTCCCTTTGGAATCTGTATCATTTGCCAGCCAAGGATTTGTTTTTTGTTATTTATCAAAAATGTTTCATGATTTGATGTTAGGAAAGATATATCTTTCAAATATTTTTTAGGCACAAGATTATGAAATTGATTTTGCATAATTTCCGTATTCAGATTAGCACTTGTCATTCATATTGCACATTTAGGCATATCCCATTAATCAATTTTTGATGAGTTCTTGAATTTAACAGTATTTGGCAGGTGATAAAATAATTTTTTTTAATTTAGGATTCACTAATAATAAATTTTGGAAGGATCATTAGAGTTGCTATTATAAGCTGCTGTAATAAAAAAAAACTAAAAATTAATATGTAAATATTAAAAAATACTTTAAGAAAATAATATTTAATTTATTTAAATTTTTAACTGATTATATTCAAAGCAAAACTAAACTAGACTTAGAAATAATATCTTATGTAGGTTCGGTTCAGAGGGAAAAAATCATGTTTTTTCTTTTACTCGGGAGCTTATATCCTCAGACATTATCATACGAAAGTAGGTAAGCTTACGACATTGTATATTCTTCTGAATTACTACATCATATCCATGGCATGATTAACAATTTCATGTATACCTCGCATTTTGCCGGTGATCTATTTCATTAGCCATGTGGTACCATTTCTCACCCCTACTCTTATACCTCGGATTTCTCCAGTAGTTTCATGTATCCAGATTACATATTCCATAGAAGAGTATTATAGTTCTAGATTAACTCATATATTATGTATATGTACATGTATAGCTATACTCATATGTTATCTTTTTTTTTGATTATTTTGTTACAATTTTTAGAATGGGTGACAACCGTGACTGGATGTATCGCCGGAAACTTGATGGTTCTTGGAATCCTGCATTCCTCTCTGGACTTAACAACTTTATCGAGTATGCAAGTAGTCAGCCGCACTGCATGTCGGGTGACCAAATAAGATGTCCATGTAAAAAATGTGGTAATATACAGTTTCATGATACAGAAAAAGTTAAGTATCACATTGGGAAATTTGGGTTCATTAGGGAGTATAAAACTTGGATTTTTCACGGAGAAATTGAAATAGATGAGGGATGTGAAGATATGGATGAAGATGTGAATATTGATACCAACAAGTCGGGATCTAATTCGTACCGTACGATGGTCATGGAGCATGTCGGGCCACAATTTAATGTTGAGAATGTGGAAGAACCACCAAATCCTGAAGCAAAACGAATATATGACATGTTGAATGCTGGAGACAAAGAGTTGTGGCCTGGTTGTGCTAATTACTCCCAATTGTATTATATGACTCGTTTCATGAGTTTGAAAGCAAAGAACCACTTATCAGAAAAGTGTTTTAATCAGTTTGCAGAGTTCATGAAAGACAGTCATCCAAAAGGGAATCTATGTCCCGATAACTTCTATAGTATAAAGAAATTATTACGTGGGTTGGGATTACCTGTAGAGATGATTGATTGTTGTCCAAACAGCTGCATGCTTTATTGGGACCATTACAAAGACAGTGAGAGTTGTATATTCAGCGGTACATCATGCTACAAAGATATGTGTCGTGCCTCAGGAAGCCGTAGGAAGATAAAAGTGGCAGCTATGAAGATGTACTACTTTCCTCTTATTCCCTGATTGCAAAGGCTATACATGTCAAATGCTACTGCGGCAGATATGAGGTGGCATGCTTCATGTTCAGGTTCAAATGATGGAAATATGCGTCAGCCTGCAGACTCTCCAGCATGGAAGCACCTTGACACTATTTATCCAGATTTTGCTGCGGAGGCTAGAAATGTGAGATTAGGTCTTTCGACTGATGGTTTTGCACCTTTTGCACAATCAGGGCGACAATATTCATCGTGTCCAGTTATAGTCACACCCTATAACTTACCACCTTGGCTCTATATGAAGGAACAATTCATGTTCCTAACAATCTTAGTACCAGGGCTACGCAATCCTATGATGCAATTGGATGTGTTTCTTCAGCCCGCTCATAAAGGAGTTGGTGAACTTGTGGGAAGAGGGTGTTCCAACATTTGACATCTCATTGAAGCAAAATTTTCAAATGCGAGCAGTGTTGTTGTGGACTATTAGTGATTTTCCAGCGTATTCAATGTTGTTTGGATGGAGTACTGCTGGAAGATTGGCATGCCCTCATTGCATGGATGAGACTGAAGCGTTTACTCTTCCTAAGAGTGGTAAACAAATATGGTTTGATTGTAGTCGGGAATTCTTGGAGCCGGATCACATGTTTAGGAGGAACCAACGAGCATTTAGAAACAATATGACATGTGAAGTACCTACACTTGAGAAAAGGTCGGGCGCTGAGATATTGAATCAAATAGAGGCACTAGGTCTTGTGAAAGTGACAGAGGACTACAATGACACAAACAAAGAGATATCCAAGAATTCTAGGAGCGGGTGGAAGAAAAGAAGCATCTTTTGGGATCTCCCATATTGGAAAGAACTTCTGATTCGTCACAATTTGGATGTCATGCACGTCTGATCTGAATATGCTCTCAATTTTCAAATTGGATGGCCGTCCTTTTGGCAAAATGCCTTCACGATATTTTGATGCCAAAGAGTATAATGCAGCACATATATATTTTATCCAATTGTGCCGAGGTTTCAGAGACATACTTGACGTGAGTACCCTCGTGATATTTTATTTAATAAAGAGTATATTCATTCATTAAATATATAATAACTCGTGTGTTTTTTGAAGATTGTTTGAAGATCAAATTCGAGCAACTAATCCGAAGATAACGGAAAATGACTTACAAACAAGAGTTGAAAAGGAGTTTGCAAGTTGGTTCAAAACATATGTAAGTGTGGGGTGTCATATCAAATTATTTATAGACTAATTTCATATGTAGAAAGTTACATAACTAACATACTTAATAATTTTCATAGGTTAATGATCCTTCAATTAATGCAATCCAATGCATTAAGGACCTTGCAGAAGGGCCATTGTACGGGGTTCAAATTTATTCTGGGTGTTTAGTTAATGGATACAGGTTCCACACGGTTGACCATGGGTCAGATAAAAGTACTATGAATAGTGGTATCTGCATAAAGGGCGAGGTTTATAATAGTGATGAGCAATATTTTTACGGGCGATTAATGGAGGTGTGTGTGGTAGAGTATAATGGTGAACCTACTAAAATAATTGTGTTATTCAAGTGTGAGTGGTTTGACTTATCACCTCTAGGGACTTCGGTGAATACAGATTTCAATTTGGTTTCAGTAAACCACACCAGTAAATAAAAGAAGTATGAACCTTTTGTGTTAGCAAATCAAGCTACTCAAGTGTATTATGCTTCCTATCCTAGTATGAATCAAGCTAAGAAGGATTGGTGGGGAGTGTGCAAGGTCACACCTAGATCTAGAGTTGAAGTAGCTTGTGAACCATCCGCCTCGTCATTACATCAACCGTTTCAAGAGGATGCCGCGGTCATGAGGACTAGAGGTAGTCAAGCTACTGTAGATGATGAGATATCAATATCGCATCCACGAGGTGGACTTATTGATATTGATGATGTGTGTTGGCCACTAAGTATACTGGATACAGCTTGGGAAGTAGTTTAAACAACAAGATGTACTGATTTTAAATCTGAATGCGTAGCGGAAGTCTTAAATACAGTAAGTTGTTGTGGATATAGCAACTCGATGTGCAGTGTATACTAAAATAATCACAGTAATTAAAACAGGTAAGACAGAAGGTAAATAACACAATATTTAAAGTGGTTCGAGGTAAACCCCTCTACGTCCACTGGTCCTCCACATAGGAGTAAAAAGTTTATTATAATTACTACGTACACAACTATGTAATTATAACAACACACAATCAATGTATCGTTCACACAGATTGATATAAAGATCTTAGCTTCAACCGTTTACACAGATTGGTTTGAGCTAATGCTTTGACTTGCTTCTTCACACATAGTTATGAAGCTTCGTCTTCTTCAATGCAAATCCTTCACACACAGTTCTGGAGTAGCAACGATTACTCAGTCCACACAGGGCTGATCTGGGTTTGTTCAAAGTATAGAACAGGGAATGAACAACAACTTTGACTTTAAGAGCTTCTAGCTGATGAAGTGTTGTTTAAGATGATGAGCACTGATATCTCTTAGATCTGAATTGCAGTAAGCTTCTTGGAGATATGTTATGCTCTGATAATAACTTTGATAACTTGATAATTTTGTAACTTGTTGTCACTAATCTTCAACGCCTTGATGAGATATATATATAGTCTTCTGGAAAATATATCCGTTGAGATAAATCTATTGAGCAAGATTCCGTTCCAATGGGATGAAAAAGCACGATCCGGAATTTGCGGGATTTTGAATATTTGTTGACTAACAGTATTTAAATACTTTATCATTGAGTATTTAAATACTTCTTCATCAACGGGACTTGACTTCTGAAGATTCCTTCTTTGTCCTGTTGAGAGCTGTATGGAAGATCACTATATTGGTGATTCGAGACAGTTTCCATACTTGGTTTTTATAAGACTTCTTTGCTGTACTAAAAGGTTCCACTATATGCTGGATTCGAGACAGGTCTTCGATACAGGTTGACATTTCAACTTTATCGATACAGTTTCCTTACTCTATTGAGGATTGGCATATATGTCAAAACCTCTTATCTACACAATTCGATATAGGGATTGGTTATCCCGCTGTTTCGATACAGGGTTCTTGTTTTCCCAACAATTTCCCCCTTTTTGACAATTTGCCAAGACTTTAAAACTTTCAAGTCTTCTTGATGATGCCAAAACCTTCTTTATGAAGTGAATGACTTTCTCGATTATTTCGGGCAGATTTCTTGGTCTTCTGTCAAATGGTCTGTCTTTCAGCAACTTAGTCTAATTCATGAACTGTTCGCAGGCGAGTTCGATATAGCTAAGAATTTTTACAACTTAAGCTTATGATTGGCGCGCAGGCACAATCTTACAATGTATTCTAAATGCATACAACTGAAATTATGAACTGTTCGTAGACAAGTTCGTACAGCTTAATTTTCAAACAAGTATCTATACTTGTAATTGTTATCTCAACAATTTAAGATATGTAATCATACATCAACACAGTAGATTATGAGTTGTAATCTTTCAAGACAAACAAACATTTTTATTGATATTAAAAAAAATAGAGTACATGGTTTGCTGTTTCGAAGGAAAAATTACAAAAAAAAATATTACAAGGATTTCAGCTCCTATAGTCCGCATGTCTCCATGGATTTTTCCCTGGATAATTCTCGGTTCCACGCCACCAGTGCTGTAGGGAGTCATTGCCTCGATCTAGGTATATTGCTCTACCTTCGTAGGATCTGAAAAAGGCAAGAATCCAGTCTTCTGGATGGGTGATCCGATCTCCTCTTTTATGCTTGGATTTCATATCTAGTTGGAGAGGAAGCTTTCCTTCTTCTAACATATTCGTGAATTTCTCTGCAGCCTCCGCTAATGTCTTATAGCTTTTGAAGATGGCGGATTCCCTGATGAGTTTAACAAAGTATCTCATCAGTTCATTCTTCCTCCATTGCTTCACCTCTTCGGCAGTTGGATGGCGGTTGGTTGGCAGACGAATTTCAGAAGGTCTTTGAATTAAGCTTTGCCACGGGACATTTGGATCATGAAATTCAGGTCTGGAGCCTGAAATCTTGAAACTCTGAGAGGGAGGGGCTAGCTTGTTCAATTCAGCGGTAATGCTGTCTTGAGCAGCATTAAATTCCCTTTCGTGCTGTAACCTTATTCTCCTAGCACCTTCTCTCTCTTCTTCCCCCTTTTTGGCGTCATCAAGACATCCTAGGATCTCCAGTGCAGCATCCTGTTTCGTCTCAATGTTTGACATTCTTTCTATAAGGGTGGAAAGCACCTCCGACATATCCTTGATACTTTTGTCGTGGGCTCGAAGATGAGAAGTGGTTTCGATCATAGCAGCTACGGTCTTGGCCTCAGGAGTTGCTCTTGTTTCTCTTGCATGATCTTCAGTGCTTGCTTGAATACTTCTGGCAATACAGCGACGGCTTCTACTACTCAAGAGACTTCATGCTGTAATGTAGTCATCTCTTCAACAGCAGAAGTGTGCATCCAATTAAGAGCTTTTTTCACCGAGTACAGGGCATTAACTGCATCCTGGATGAAGAGAGTTTGAAGACCAAGAGCACGCAGACGCTCTTTCCTAGCAGCAGTGCTGGGAGAATCCGGTTTGGCAAAATATTCGGATCCATTCAACCTCCTCAGATTTACGGTAGGGCGTGAATTGAGTTGGACATCCTAAGGTACAATACCATCCTCGGATTCCACGGTTGATGGGGCGGGAGCAGCATTTTCGGGTTCGGCGGCATGGGGTGTTGTGTCCTCCTGTTGCGAAGGTGCGTCTATAGACATGGATACAGGAGGGACTGATTCCTCCTGTTGTCTCTCAACAACAACTTCTTCTTCGGCAGCAGGCTCGTGTGTCTGTTCCAAAACAATTTTTTCTTCCTCGACTTGAGGGACTGATTTCTCGTCGTCAGGAATGTTCTCTTATTATGGCGAAGGGGGCTCACTTCGATTTGATGGCCCTTCGTAATCCTTGGGTTGAGAGGCATCTCTGTCATGAGCCTCCTCACAACTCATTCTCAGACCAGCTTGTAAAGCATCGTCATCGTCGTCTGAGTCATCGTCATCTTTTGGATTTTGGGGAGAGTCCTCGGACTTATCTTTTCCTTTTCTCCTTACGTCAGATTTTTGCAATAAATGGCTTTCAATCACTTCTTTGCAGTAGAGATTGTCACATTGGATCAGGGCTTCAACCTGTGTTGAGTCCGTCACTTCCAATACAAATTTCTCTTCGTGGCTCCAGTCGCTCTAGTTGTATAAGGTGTCATACAGAGCTAGCCTGTAGCTTTTCCATTTAAGGAATCTTTCATAAGCATGATCAATCTGCACAGAGAGAAGGGTTTTGTTGATAATTGTGTCCGGGAGGGATTTGCACAACGTCCGAATCCATCAGAGAAAGGGGTTCCTCTACAGGTGTGGGATTCTGTAGGGAAGTGGGATTCCTTACAAGGGATGGTGCCCCGAAGGAAGATTGATCCTGTACGGGTGTGGAATCCCGCATAGGAGAAGTAGCTTTTGGCTCCGCAAGGGCAGCCGACTCGCTAGAGTCTTCTAAGTTGGCAGATGTCTGATCATCCGTCTTAGCTGCCAAAGGCTCAGGATCTACTGTCGATACAGTAGCGGGCACCTCTTCCATAGGGGTTGGGCCCTGGGGTAGTTTTTCAGTGGGTTGCGCCATGGTGGAAACTTCCTCGGAGGTTTTGGTGGTTTTAGCTTTAGAAAGCCTCCTTAGCTTCCTTTTCGGCTTCTCACCAGCAATGGGTGTCTTGCTGTGAGATCTTTTCCTCTTCCTTGAAGACTCCATATCCTGGGACTTCAAAGAAATATCCTTTGGATCTTCAGACACGGGCATACTATGGATTTTAGGGTGGTTGTAGACCAAAGTGATCTGGTTATATGCCGAAGGCTTGACGCCTCCTAAGTATATCCGGGAGTTGTTTTTCTTCGCATCAGCGGATTGCGAAAGTCCGTATTTCGTCAAAATATGGTTTAAAATTAAACCAAATGACTTCTTTTGAGAGGCTACGGCTTGGATATTTCCTCCTGCAAGCGCTTCAAGATTATGTGGCACCAGTTGACCTTTTCACAGGTCAAAATTGCAAACATCATCCTGAATCTCAGATTAGTGCACATTTCGAATGCACCAGTTCGATTCTCGATGATCCTGCAGCAAAAATCATGTAAATACACATATGGCAGACAAAAATTCTTCTTGTGACATGTGGTGTGAACCATGTCAACAACAGTTGAGCCGGTGAACAGCTTATAATACTTCGTTATCAACGCTTGAGATCCAAAAGTCTCAAGTTCTTCCATGGTCAGGCCATCAGCAGGTAGCCTGTAAATATTCTGGAGAAGATCTCGATCGATACAGATCTCCACTCCTTGAATGGTAGCAGTGATATCAGCAACGTGACCTCCCTGGGCCAGCGACAAAAAGCGAACGGCGGCGTTGAGGTAAAAGTCCTCAACCAGGTGAACATCGTATTTCTCAGCGGTTTGACTCCCAAGGCGGTAGAGTCCTTGTTGACGGAGACGAGTGATGATGAACTCCATGGGTTCGACATAATTTGTTTCAGCGAGAATGCGTTCGATGACGACAGATCTTGAGAAGATCCGTCCATCGATGATGTTCGCGGATTTCTTGAGTGCGGGAGAAGATGTCTGACCAGCCATTGATGATTGTTCAAGAAAATGTGAAAGAGAATACACGAAATTTGCAGTAAAACGCAGAAAACTATGTAGGATGTATTTGCTTGAGAACTCTTAAATTTGCAGAAAGCGTAAAGAGTCTCTAATGGCAGTATCAGTCATTTTATAGTGGGTGGCGAAATAGGGTTTTGCAGAGTACTAATGGTCAGATTTTAAGGGATGGGAACCGGTTTTTGAAAAGAACGGTCATGATGAACTGAGTGTAACTGGTACACTTATCCACGGTATATAAAAATATGAGCGGGTCCCACTTCTGACATTTGTTGATACCCTAAATGCCTGAAATGATGGTTTTAAAATATTAAACAATCTGAAAACATCACGGCTTTTGAGATTCAGTTGTCCAGATGTCGTGTAAGGCATTTAATGTAAATGACGTTTGACATGAAAACAGGGCACGTGGACAAAAATCATTTTAAAATGAAATAATATAAGATAATATATATACTGAATCGAAATCCTATAGTATGTGTTGTATTCGCGACGATACCGCGTTCCCCCTTAAAAGGTACATATAGGTTTTAAATTCCATACAGCAACTTTTGGATTGATGCTGTATTCATGGGTCATACTGTATTCCCCCTTAATTATTGCACATATCAGCTGTAGGATAATTCATATGTCTTAGTTCCCTACAGTGCCGTATTGAAGGCTCTCAGTGTACAAATAATTAACGGTGGATACTGTATTCTTGGGTCTTACAGCATTCCCCCTCAATTGTTGAGTAAAAACAGTAAATTACTTACAGGGAGTCGGGCTGTAGCATTCCCAATTCTTGTCTAAGCATGTTGAATCTTGCTGTGTCGAGAGGCTTGGTGAAGATGTCGACCAACTGAATATCTATATGAACCTTTTCAAGCCAGACATCCTTGTTCTCGACATGATTCCTTATGAAATGATGCTTCATGTTGATATGCTTAGTGCGCGAGTGCAGGACAGGATTGTGCGTTATTGCAATTGCACTCGTGCTATCACACATGATTGGTGTCTCTTTGGCTTCAATTCCATAATCTGACAACTGTTGCTGCATCCAAAGGATCTGCATACAGCAACTACCAGCAGCATAGTATTCTAATTCAGCCATGGAAAGTGAGTTAGCCAATTGCTTCTTACTGAACCAAGAAACGAGTCTAGGTCCAAGAAAGTGACAAGTTCCACTTGTACTCTTCCTATATAGCTTGCAGCCTCTGATATCCGAGTCGCTGTATCCAACTAAATCGAATCCGCCTTCTTTAGGATACCATAGTCCTACATCGATTGTTCCTTTAATGTACTTCAGGATTCGTTTAGCTGTATTGAAGTGTGATTCCTTAGGTGCTACTTGATATCTCGCACACACTCCAATAGCAAACTGGATATCGAGTCTGCTAGCCGTTAGGTACAGGAGCGAACCAATGAGCTTCCTGTAGAGTGATTGGTCAAACGGCTTTCCGGCTTCATGAGCACTAATTTGCACGGAAGTGCTCATGGGGGTTGACGATGATTTGGAAGTGTTCATTCCAAATTTGTTGAGAATCTCCTTGCTGTATTTTTCCTGGTTGATGAAAATACTTGTAGGCAACTGCTTTACCAGCAAACCTAGGAAATAACTAAGTTCTCCCATCATACTCATTTCAAATTTACTTTGCATGATATGAGAGAACCTTTGACACAAAGCAAGGTTAGTTGAACCAAAAATTATATCATCTACATAGATTTGCACCATTAGAAGGTCATCACCTTCCTGTATTTTGAACAATGTCTGGTTCACAGCACCTTTCTCAAATCCATTGTCAGTTAGATACTGGGACAAGGTCGCATACCAGGTTCTAGGGGCTTGTTTAAGTCCATACAGTGCTTTCCTTAGCCTGTATACTAGGTCGATGCCGTCTGTGTTGGCAAACCCTAGTGGTTGTTCAACATAAACTTCTTCGGCAAGGTCTCCATTTAGGAATGCACTCTTGACGTCCATTTGGTATACAATAAAGCTTTTATGGGCGGCAAAGGCTAAGAATATCCTAATGGCTTCTAGTCTGGCTACAGGGGCAAAGGTTTCATCATAGTCTATGCCTTCTTCCTGACTATAGCCTTGTGCGACTAGTCTGGATTTGTTCCTTATAATAAGTCCATTTCGATCCTTTTTGTTTCGAAATACCCATTTGGTTCCTTAAACCTATTGATGTGTAGGTCTGGGTACAAGATACCATACATTGTTTCTTTCGAAACCGTTAAGCTCTTCTTCCATAGATGTTATCCAATGAGAATTATTAAGAGCGTCTATGGTCAAAACAGGTTCGGACTGGGCTAAGAATACAGCAATAGTGCACATATTGAGTCTTCTAAGCTCGGATTGATATTTCCATTCAGGTAACGGTGATATCTCAGTATCTAGTTCTTCTTGTGCACACAGTACATTTCCTTGTGTACTCTATATTCTCCTACGAGACCAGCATCTATGTTTCCAATGATTAGCTCTTGCGGGTGATCTCTCAACCATCTTCGGTCGGGTTCTAATTCAGGGTCCCGTACTGTATCGAGAGTTTCTGTAGATACAGCTTCAGCTTGTACAGTGTCGGCTTCATCTACGTCGATTCTTACAGCTGCGAGGTTGATTTCTAGGTCAACAACAGGTTCTATGGGAGTTGGAGGATCTAAGATAGAGAGATGTTGGATGTTCTGAGTAATATCATCTACTCCTGTAGGGTCATGATGAGGTTCATCGAACACTACATGAACTGATTCCTCGATCGTAAGCTTCCTTTTATTAAAGATCCTGTAAGCTTTGCTTACGGAGGAGTATCCTACAAATATTCCTTCATCTGATTTCTCATCAAAGGTTCTAAGTTGATCCTTCCCATTATTCAACACATAACACCTGCATCCAAAAATGTGAAAATATGAAACTAACGGAGTTTTGTTGTTCCATACCTCATATGATGTTTTGTTGTGGTGCTTGTTGATGATACAGCGGTTTTGAGTGTAGCATGTTGTATTGGTTGCTTCACCCCAGAAACGTTGTGGCAACTTGCTTGCGGCGATCATTGTCCTTGTTGCTTCTTTCAGCGTCCTATTATTTCGCTCGGCAACACCATTTTGTTGAGGTGTACGGGCAGCTGAGTATTCATATTATATCCTATTTTCCGAACAGTATTGCTCTATAAAACGGTTAGTAAATTTTGTACCTCTGTCGGAACGAATGGACACTATACTCAATCTCAGGAGCTCGGGCAGCTTTGATGTTGTTTCCTTCTTCTTGCTTAGGAAAATTGTCCAAGCATACCTGGAGTAATCATCAACAACAACAAGATAGTATTTCTTACCTCCCAAACTTACTGGGTCTACAGGACCGTAGAGATCCATATGTAGCATTTCCAACACTCTTTGGGTTGAAAGGTAGGATTTGCTCTTCAGGGTTGACTTGATTTGCTTGCCTTTCTGACATGGTCCGCAGACACTGTCCTTTTTTAATGATACGTTTGGCAATCCTCTTACCATTCCTTATCTTGAAAGCTTGTTGATTGTCTTGAAGTTGACGTGAGACATCCTCTTGTGCCATAACCAGCTAAGATATGCAGTGCCTTTGGCAACAAAGCATGGAATTGAGGAGCTCATATATGCTTCCTGTAAGCACAACTTCTTTGGTCTGGATGTTCTTGACTCTACAGCGGTCTATATAGAATTTCACCGAGAACTATTTATCACAGAACTGGATAATACTAAGTAGATTGTACTGTAAGCCTTCAACATATGCAACATCGGTGACTTTGAATTTTCCGACAAATAGGTTTCCTTTCCCTCTTGTTATTCCTTTAGATTTATCACCGAAACAAACTTTTGGACCGCGACCTTCTACAAAATCTGATAGCTTGCTTCTATCTCCGGTCATGTGCCGAGAACATCCACTATCGAAGTACCAGGTGTCCTCCTCTAGGATGTCCTGTATGCAAAGAGATTAAGTAGATTTAGGTCCCCTATAATTTTTGGGTCCATAAATGTTAGTTCCTCTAGGTACCCAAGTTTTCCTGGAAGCAATTGGTTTACTGTAGGTCACACTTGGTACAGTGTTGCAATATCTACGTGGGGCATATCCGTAGTCGCTATAACCATGATAATTATTATGCATGAAAAATTCAGGGTTATTTTTATTAATCCAGTACGAGTGCCGTCTTGGAGGTGGAGCCATTTTCTTTGGCCTAACAGCTTGCCTTCTGGGTCTCTAGTTGGATTCCCAATGCTGTTGTTGATACTGAGTAGACACCTGCTGTCTCGAGGAATAACGGGGCTCCTGTATCCAATACATAGGCGTGCTGTACTGATAGTACTGCCGTGCGGGCCTTTGATATTTGGATACAGCCTTCCTTCTGAATGGTTGTTGGCGCTGTTGATATGCTCGGGGAGCATGCTGTTGAGTGCGCCTTTCAGGTTGAATGGATGATGATTCCGCTGTCTGGAATAGGATTGCGGTGGCGGAATGGCAGCCTTTGGTTTTCGCTGTGCAACAGGTTCCTTCACTGGACTCGAAATTTCTTTCGAAACAGGAATGTGTTCCACACTCTTGACGAACACTGTACTAGTTTTCCCTTTGTTTGAACATGAGCTGTATCCTAAGCTACTTTTATCATGAGCATGTTACCCAGTGCTCAGAATTTCTTCCATTCTTTTGGACGATTTCTCAAACGATTTTAGGGTGGTCTCAAGTTCAATTTCTCGTTTTTCGAGAGTTATGACTTTGGCTTGAAGTAGAACCAAATCATTTGTCTTGCTCTCGTTGTGAGTTTTAACCTCACTAAGTTCATGAGCAAGTTGATGATTGCTCTCCATGAGTTTTTCAAAATCGACTTTGCTGGTTTCACAATCAAGAGACATATTTTCATAATTTCTTTTCAGCAAGTCATTTTCATCTTTCAGCTCTAGGTTAGACAGTTGGAGCTGTATATTCTCATTTTTCAATGTCTCGTGGGCCGTTTGAATGTTTTTAAATTCATTCATCATGTTTTCAAAGGTATGAGATGCATTTGATGGAATAGTTGAGGTTGAACTTACCTCATCATCGCTATCTTCACCTTCCAGAATGTCTTTGGCCATAAAGCACATATATGCTTTATCATCGAACTCATCGTCAGATTTATCACTTTCAGTGACCACCTGAAGACATTCTTCTGATTTGGATGGTGTGGGGGAGGCTTCTGATTCTCCAATCAGGACCTTGAGCTTGTTTTTCCAAGCACGTCTTCTTTCATTTCTCTCTTGTTGCTCGGCTTCCAGCAACCTTTGAACTTTGGGATGAGGACATTTATTTGCATAATGCCCTGGTTTACTGCAATTATAGCATAGGTTAGCATCACTGGATGAAGTTTCGGTACTTACCTTGTGGACAGGTTTGGGCCTGTAGGGAATCTTTCCAGACTGCTTGATGAACTTTTTGAATTTGTGCATGAGAAGCGCCATTTCATCTTGAGACAGGATGTCGTCGTCACTGTCAGCATTCTTGTGAATAGGCTTCGACGAGCTGGGCATGCTGTGTCAATGATGCGATACAGCGGCTAGTGCTGTGACCTTTGAAGGAGATTCTTCAGCTTTCTCTCTTCTGTCAATATCATACTCAAAAGCTTTGAGGTCAGAGAAGAGACCAAAGTAGATATTTCATTAAGATTGCAAGATACACGCATAGCTGTAGTCTTAATGTCCCATCGGGCAAGGAGAGATCTGAAAATTTTTAAATTCTTCTCTTTTTGGGTATAAATTTTGCCCAAAGCTTCAAGTTCACCAACAATACCAGTGAATCTGAGGTCAAGTTCCTCAAGTGTCTCAGTTGGTTTCATTTTTGTTGTGCGGCGATTAATACGCCTCGATGGCGATCGGCATAATAACCTGAGAGCCAACCATAGAAGACGTGCTCTGGGCAAACACCCAGAGGTCAGCACCCACGGCGATCGTCTTTTGGTATCCGGCGATCGTCTTTTGGTATCTGGAGATCATCTATGATGTCCAACCAGAGACGATCGTCTCGTGCCATGTATAAATCCAGCATCCGTCAAAGTCATCGAAGACCAAATCTTGGACTGTGACCCACGTGCAGATCCACAAAAGGCGCTGACAGATAAGACCTTTGACCCCAGCCTGTCACCTACCTCACCTACCGACAGGGCTGCCGAAAGTTACAAAGTGGGACTGCCCGTGACAGCAACTCAGGACGCGTGCAGGCTCCCCATTGGACCGCACAGCTGGCTGCCAGCAGCAGCCGCGGACTTTAAGGGAAAAGCCCCACGTGACGGGACGATCGGCCATCTTATTATAATATAAAAAACAGCGGTCGCCCGCGATCGCCGGAGAGGTCCCAGCAACCTTGTCTCCTATAAATAGGAGGCTCATAACACGGAAGCTGGGACAGAATGACATCATCGTGAATACAGTGAAAGATATACAGAAAGAGAGATACATTCTCATGCACTGAACATTAATAGCAAGAACTCACAGAGCTTCATATCTGGTTCTTCCGGCAATCTACACGCTCCACAGCTTATATAACTAGAAGTCTTTACACTCATTGTAATAGATTCTAACATTAATATTTGTACTCAACAGTATACTTATTAATAACATCTCGCGAGAGCATTCAAGCCCGGGATTAACAACCCCGGCAAATATTATGTTATTTATTTTCTCTCGGAAGTGTTCTCGCATTTTTTTGTTGCTCGATCATTCCAGCGATACTATCTCCGGATAATATTTTGGGTAACAACAATTGGCGCTAGAAGGAGGGTATCTAACCTTCATTTTTATTTTTACCGTCTCGAAGAACACTCACTGTTCTCCGGACATATACTTGAAGAAACACTCAATGTTCTTCAAAGAAAAGCCTTCAGAAACATGACATTTGCCACGACATCCAAAAGAGCCACCCTACGGTCTGCCAGAAATCTCATTCCGGCCCGGACCGAATCCCAGCCCACGGCGGAAGGTGACCGCGGTGACGCTAGGCTCTCACTCCCGCCCCCAAGGGCGGCCCTAGCCTCTCACTCGATCAGTTCCAGACCGCGGAACAGATTGAGGAGGCCATAGCCGTCCTCCGGGAGCGACGGAGGGCATGCGACTCGCCCACCATCACTCCGTCAAGCATCCGCCGAGCTGGCAAGCGGAAGCTCAAGGGGATATATGTTGAGAAATCAACAGAAAACCCTGAGCCGCAGGCAAAGGCTCTCGTAAGATGGGACGACTCCGTCTTCAGCCGCCTAGGGAGTGATCCCTCGTGGCGACCCGGGCATTCGGGCCCGAGTCGGGAGGCATCGGAGTCTGATTATCACCAGGAGTTCGGCATATCCGACTCCCAGAAGACAGGCCGGTCAACGGGCCCCCACTCGCCCAAGAAATGAGCCCGCTGGAAGAGAGCTCATCATCCACGATGGGGCCAGGGGATCAGTGCATGATTGCCTCGGCTCGCGCTCCGGTAGCCAATCAGCGAGCAGTCAGGCTACGGCGATGGCCGCAATGCAGCGCCAGCTCGACGAAACGAAGGCGCTCCTAGAAACTGGGGCAGGCGCCAGGAAATCGATCTTTGGACCAAGTGAATCACTCGCGGTCGAGATCGAGCTCGCCCCAGTTCAACCAATGTTCGCTCCCCCACAGACACCTCTATATGAGGGAAGATCGAATCCGGAGACCCACTTGAGCAAATTCCGGATCTACATGACCGGATGCGGAGCATTAGATAAGACGAAGTGTCGAATGTTCCCGTTAACTCTGGGTGACCTCACCCACAGGTGGTACATCTCACTACCACCTCGCTCAATCAATTGCTTTGAGAAGCTGGCGAACGACTTTACGTCGTACTTCGCCGCCAAAGTCGCTCGCCCTGAAGGCCCCCACCGCATGATGAAAATCAAGCCGGGGAAGGACGAGTCAGATGAAGATTACATCGACCGGGTAGACGAGATAGTCCTCACCGGAGAGCCCATTAGCGACGAGCTCGCCCTCTATTCAGTCCTGGGGGGATTCTACGGCCACTCACCCATGTTCAGGCATCTCACAAAGGATATCCCCCCGACCTACTCGGTCTTCCGCGTCAGAGCCGCCGATTTCCTGGCCAGGCAGAGGATGCTCTCCCTCCGCTTAGACGAGGGACCCTACGGAGAAGGGAAGACGCCATCCCATGTCCAGAAGAAGGCGGTCGCCAAGCCCAGAAAGGCGGTCGCAAAGCCGCCTGGTGAATTCAAAGCCTTCGAGGATGTAGAGGTTCACCTCCTCCACAACCTCAACTTATCTCAAGCCCACATCTTCAACGCAATTAAGGGGCGCGAGTGGATTTCCAAACCAAAGCCAATAAGGACTGATGGTTCAAATTAAATACTCGCAAGTGTACGAATCGCTTTTGTAGGAAGCGGTAAGTAACTCCGAGGTCGATCTCTCGAGGAATTGGAAACGGTTTAAAATTCGATAATGTTCGGCAAATAGTCGAATGAACAAAAGTAAAATAAATTAAAATACAGCATTGGTTCGATTAGATTATAATACTAACGCATGAAATTAAAATAAACTAAGTGGTAGCAACACCAATTCGATCGTTGGATAAATGAGAGATAACAATAATGAGATTGATATGGGAATTTAGATTCACCGACACACACGTAGTCAATTATTAGTTCCGATACTCAAATAAATAAGGTTTGGAATTATCGATTGCTCACGATTAAAAGAAATCAGTTTGATGGCGGTAATCCTAAAAATCATGATTGTTCTCAACGAAAATTAAGAGATACTCTTTTGATTGGGATGAATCCCTAACTAACAATCAATTAACCGACTACTTTTGATGAGGTAAATCGTTAAAAGATCGCGAGAAAAAGCTCGAGAACATTCGCAATCGTTTCTTACGGGTCGTTTGATGGCGAACACCGACAAAAACCCTCGATTCGAATAATAATAACAACAATGAAAAAGGTTTGATCATCTAATTCAAAAGTTCTTAAACGAAGAACGAACAATAGGAACAATCCCAAACTTTTATCCGGAAAATCTAAAGGAACTAACCATCAAAAACATGTATGTGGCTATATCTAAAAACCCATATGAAGTGTTTAGCCACACATGATTAATTCAACAACTATAATGGAAATTGAAGAACAAAACATGGTAAAAACTTCCCTTGTAAATGCCGAAATCGAACTCCCGATGAAGGTTTGATGATCTTCTTACAAGAATTCACAATAAAATGATACAAGGAATTAATATATCTCACAAATGTATTTTTCACTCCAAGCACATACAAAGAAGATGATGAAAATCTCTCTTTCCACCTTTTTTGGTGTTTTCATCCCTAATCTTGTGTTTTCCACACAAAAATATCTTCCTCAAGATAAGTGTTCTTCACCTAGGGTCTCTACCCTTTGTTTTATAGCCAAAAAAATCAAGACAAAGCTTAAAGGTGTGCAAAAATGTCAAAGAAAGTGACATGAACCGAAAAGTGACACGGCTCGTGTCCTGGGACACGGCCGTGTCGCACTACGCTGGAGAAGGAAAAAGGTATCTGTCTTGAGACTCGGCCGTGTCCCACGACACGGCCGTGTTGTACTGCGCCAGAAAGTGTAAATTGGCCGATCGTGACTCGGCCGTGTTCCAAAAGGCACGGTCGAGTTGTTCTCATCCGGAAAATGCAATTCTCGCTGGAATGAGACCCGGCCGTGTCTTGTGACACGGCCGAGTTGCCTGGTACAGCGAGTCGCCTGGTGCAGCCAAGTCGCCTGTGCGGCCGAGTCGCATGTGCAGCTAAGACCGGTTTTTGGTCTTCTTCGGCTTGATCCTTCGTTCTTGTATCAATACACCTCGGAATTTAGCATATGATATACCGTTTGGAAGATAATTTCACGAGGAATTTATATTAAAGTAGAACACATCTCAATTCGGAGTGGAGATTCTGGAATTTAGGAGATTCGGCCGATAATGCTTCAATCTTTCGTCGTTTTAGGCCCCGTTTAAGCCCTTGATCGTCATAAACTCCATTATTAGCTATGAAAATGCATATTTCACCACAATCTTCGCTTGGTTACCTATAAATTAAAAACACAACATACCACGCATAAAAGAGAACAAAAATACTAAAAAGCAAACAAAAACACGACTAGAAAGAACAGAATGAGTCGATCAAGAATCGACTCATCAAACCCCCCCAAACTTGAACTTTGATCGTCCCGAGAAAATCACATTAAAAATAACCATTCTGAAAAGGGGAACTCAACTGATAAAATACCTCAAATGACCTCTTCGAAAATTTCATCAATACTCACAAGTAAAATAAGTCGAGTTCTACAAAGTTTTCAATCCTCCGGGGTGCTTCCTTAACATCATAGTCAATACTTGGCAATATAAACCTCACTGGTCAAGTGTATTCACTCACTCTCAAAGTGATATGGATAAGTATACGCTCGGAACTCATTAAATGAAATAAGGAACCCCATACGCTTGCCAATCATCTTAATCTCTACCACTATTTTGTGCATGCAAAATTTTCGTGAATCAAAAAGGGCATTACTCGGCTTGAAATGTAGGCTTTGGTCGAGGTGGGATAAATATGGCTAAAGTGACTTGACTCGAGCAATTTTTAGAATTTAAATCACCATAGTCGCTTTAGAAGCTCAAGATTTTTGAGATTTGCTTCTTTCATCGCCTTAATTATGAACCACTTGCGACAAGCACTTTTAAAATCAAAACGCACACAAACCCTCCTTATTGCTCCGATTTTTTTTTTTGGCTTGGGTTGATTTAGGATCCGTTTTACGCGAATGTAAACGATGGGTCACATGAATACACCCGGTTACTAGGATCACAATTACTTCCAAGCATACTCATATCAAAGGTAACCGTTTTACGCGAATATAAACATGGGTCACATGAATACACCCGGTTACTAAGTTCCCAAAAATAGTGGAGTAATTATTTTCACCATTTCAACACTCCCAACAATATGTATATCACCCAATATCACCACAATCTTTTGTATCCTCGTCAAAAAATAATTTCTAATTGCTCAAGTAGGAATCGAAGGATTATAGTAATGGAAAGCTCGATATGTGGTTTAACAATGAAATAGACAATTACCTCAATTGGGTTTATTTAAGGAATGATCGAATGTCGGGTTGGCCAAAATCGAAGGGTTAAGATCAAAGGTGCCAAAAAATCATTTCCACTCAATCACACACACACGCTAGTAGTTTTGAATAAGAAACCAAGGAAAGTTCTAGAGTCTTAAATCAAGAATGAAACACTCGACAATGAAACTTGCATTTTAGAAAATGCACGAAGGCTCAATAGCTCACAAGTAGGTTTGTTCATACCTCCAAGATATTAAAACCACTTATTCAATTTCACACCCGTTTCGATTATCAACAATTTTTCCTCAACAAATTATCCTCGATTTGTATATCAAAACAACGAAATAAATCCCGAGGCATTCCAAAAAAATTCACACTTCAAAGTTTTCTTCAAGTTTGCAAAATAAAAACACACCAAGTAAAAACACACCAATTAAAAACACATCACAATTAAGTGCAAAATGTTCAAAACACACCAAAAATAAGCAAACAAGCAAAATAGTATCCGTAAACAAATAAAAAAAACAAGAGTAATGAAGTATTTCTTGACCAATCCCCCCCAAACATCGAAAAGTTCCACAACAAGGTTGTTTGTCAACGGCATCTCATTCCTTTTGCTTATATTCCCCGTTCGTTGACAACGATCGCAACTCTTGCAATGGAAATGGGCATCCTTAAACAAAGTTGGCCAGTAGAATCCCGATTGAAGGACCTTGTGAGCCGTTTTCTTTGCGCTAAAATGTCCCCCACAGTGCAACTCATGGCAAAATAACAATATGCTCTCGTGCTCTTCCTCCGGGACACAACGTCGGAATATCTGATCAGGCCCCAACCTGAATAAGTAGGGCTCCTCCCAAAAGTAATGCCTGCACATGGAAACAAACCTCTTCTTCCCTTGATAGGTTAAGTCGGGCTACAAAACACCACTAACAATGTAATTGACAATATCAGCATACCAAGGTGTCCTTGTTACATCGAATAATTGCTCATCGGGGAAAGTTTCAACAATTGGCAAATGATTATCAAGCTTAAAATTATCTCCCTCGATTAGCCTAGATAGATGGTCGGCCACTACGTTTTCCGACCCCTTTTTATCTTTAAATTCCAAATCAAATTCTTGCAGCAGAAGAACCCACCGAATTAATCTTGGTTTTGCATCGGATTTTCTTAATAAATATTTCAATGCGGCGTGATCCGTATGCACAATCACTTTTGAACCAACCAAGTAGGATCGAAATTTGTCTAAAGAAAACACAACGGCTAAAAATTCTTTTTCGGTGGTGGTGTAATTAGCCTGAGTTTCATCGAGCGTTTTGCTCGCATAGTAAATCACGTGGAATATTATTCACTCTTTGCCCCAAAACGGCACCTATAGCAAATTCAGACGCATCGCACATAATTTCAAACGGGAGAGACCAATCGGGAGCGACAACAATAGGTGTGGAAGTTAATTTTTCCTTCAAAGCGTTGAAACCGACTAAACATTCCTCGGTAAAATCAAATTTAGCATCTTTGCACAAAAGGTTACTCAAAGGGCGGGCAATTTTCGAAAAATCTTTAATAAAACGCCTATAAAACCCGGCATGCCCTAAAAAGCTTCGAACCTCTTTGACACATGAAGGCGGAGGTAATTTAACAATTAAATCGACTTTAGCCTTATCAACCTCCATTCCTTTATTGGAAACCATATGACCTAGAACAAGACCTTGTTTTACCATAAAATGACTCTTTTCGCAACTAAGTGTAAGATTACACTCAATACATCATTCTAGCACAATAGTTAAATTATTTAAACAATCATCGAAAGTGGTTCCAAACACAGAAAAGTCATCCATGAATACCTCGATGGATTTTTCTAACAAGTCGGAGAATATGGATAGCATGCACCTTTGAAAAGTAGCGGGAGCATTGCAAAGACCAAACGGCATCCTCCTAAAGGCAAAAGTGCCAAAAGGGCAAGTGAAAGTGGTCTTCTCTTGATCCTCCGAAGCGATGGGAATTTGATAGAAACCTGAAAGACCATCTAGAAAATAGTAATAATCATGCCCAGCTAAACGTTCCAACATTTGATCAATGAAAGGAAGAGGAAAATGATCCTTTTTTGTTACGGAATTTAATTTCCGGTAATCAATGCACATCCTCCAACCGGTTACTGTTCTAGTGGGCACCAATTAATTTTTATCATTACGAACCATCGTTATTCCAGATTTCTTAGGCACTACATGCACAGGGCTCACCCAATTACTGTCGGATATCGGGTAGATGACTCCGACATCTAGCAATTTCAAAACTTCTTTTTTCACAACTTCCTGCATGTTTGGATTCAAACGCATTTGAGGTTGCCTAACCGGTTTAACATTTTCCTCAAGAATTATTTTATGCATGCACCTAACAGGACTTATTCCCTTGATATCGGAAATACTCCACCCAATCGCTTCCTTTAACTTAGTTAGAACTTCTACTAATTTGTTTTCTTGCAAGGGAGTTAGTTCGGAAGAGACAATTACAGGGTAAGTGTCACTTTTGCCTAAGAAAACATATTTAAGATGTGCTGTAAGTTCTTTCAATTCAAGTTGGGGTGGGGTGATTTCAATGGGCTCCTCAAATTTTAATTCCAATGGTATCTTAAAACCATCAACTTCATCAATTATTTCGGAATTATCTAACAATGCAACATATTCTTCAATTTCTAGATTATTAAGCCCCATATCATGCTCAACGGTTAGAGCATCATGCAACGTGTCATCTACATCATCATGAAAATATATATCATCAACCAAAGAATCAATGCAATCAACAAAATTCACATCATGGGAAGCATAAATATGAGAAGGGATAGGAGATGAACCGAACACGTTGATTTCCACGGTTTCGCCCAAGACGGTCATGGTGACCTTTCCTTCATCAACATCGACGATTATTTTTGTTGTACGCATGAATGGCCATCCTAGAAGTATTGTCCCTTCATTTTCGCTTGTTCCGAAATCGCTCATCTCCAGGATAACGAAATCGGCCAGAATCACCAACTTGTCCACTTGCACTAATAGGTCTTCAATGACTCCCTTGGGGTATTTCACCGACCTATCCGCCATTTGAAGAGTCATTCTTGTCAATTTGATTCCCCCGAGTCCAAGCCTCAAATAGGTCGAGTATGGCATGAGATTCACACTTGCCCCCAAATCTAACATCCCACGAGCAACTCTCTTGTCTCCCATAGTAATGTCGATCATAAAACTTCCGGGATCGCCTTTCTTTTGACCCCTTGCTTCTACCTCGTAGAGCACCACTTTCTCGTTCCCATTATATCTTCTTTTGTTCGAGGTCAACTCTTTGAAAAATTTTGTATAAGCGGGAATGTTCTTCACAACATCCAAAAGAGGTAAGTTGACATGAACCTTCGAAAGCATGTCGTAGATTTCGGAAAATTGCTCATCTTGCTTTGCTTTTCTAAGCCGGCTCGGAAAAGGAATTGGTGGCTTATATGGTTGAGCAGATTTGTGAAGCTTGGAAGTTGAAGTTGCTTCATCTATTTTCTCCTTTTGATTTCCCGACTCGTCTTCTTTCTCATCGACTCTTTCTTTTACTTCGGAATTAACTTCTCTATTAATCACTTTACCACTTCGGAGAGTGGTAATGGCTTGAGCTTGCTCGGGTTGACTCGGCAGTTTACCCCTTTCTTGTCTACGTGCCTCGGTAGCAAGTTGCCCAATTTGGATCTCCATTTTCTTCATCGAAGCTTCTAAAGATTCGAACCTTTTATTGTTCTCCTCTCGGTTTTCCTTGCTCTCCTTAATGAATGCCGCTATACTCTCCTCAAGAGAGTTCCTTTGTTGTGGAGGTTCTTCACTTCGCGTTGGTTGTTGGGCTCGGTTTCCTCCGTTGTATTGAGCTTGAACGTTTGTGTCGTATGACATTGGGTTGTTGTTTCTCCATGAGAAATTCGGATGGTTTCTTAGCCCAGGATGATAAGTATTTGGGAGAGGTGCATTTCTTGCGTTTCCGCCATAATTATTTCTCCTCTCTTCCCATTCGGGCCTTCCCGTGCTTTGTCCCATAGCCCAATTAACTTGTTCGGTTTGTTCTCCCGGAAAAGTATGAGGGCATGAATTGGCATCATGTCCGGCTGCTCCGCAAATTTCGCAAACGCGTGAGCTAGAAGATTTATTTTGAGTCTTGAGTTGTCTTAGTTCATTTGTCATCTCATCTATTTTAGATTGCATCTCGTCCTTCTCGCTCACTTGGTGCACGGCTCCCCTACGAACACGTACACTTTTTTGTTGAGAATTTGCTCCCAATGTTTCATACACATCATACGCTTGCCTCTCCGTCAAACCCCAAAACGAACCACCGGCTGCATTATCTACCGCTCCTTGGAAATAATGAGTCGATCCGTCATAAAATAATTGATTAAGTAGTTGAAG
Source organism: Orobanche coerulescens (assembly GCA_033398695.1). NCBI lineage: Eukaryota > Viridiplantae > Streptophyta > Magnoliopsida > Lamiales > Orobanchaceae > Orobanche > Orobanche coerulescens. The sequence goes on along the minus strand of CM065815.1, from coordinate 113,642,331 downwards.
CGGATAGTGATGGTGTGGGCATTGAATGAGTAGCATTTTGAATCGGTCCCAAGCTTCATGAAATGCCTCTCCGTCTTGTTGTCCGAAAGTTGAGATTTGAGTTCTCAATTGCGTAGTCTTTGAATGGGAGAAGTACTTGGTAATGAATTTATCGTAAACTTCATCCCATGTTCTTAGTGATCCGGGCGCCAAAGTCATCAACCATTGTTTCGCCCCATCCTTGAGTGTATAAGGGAAGCACTTTATCCATAGTTGATCCTCGCTCAACCCGTTCAATGGGAAGTTATCAATCGCCACATAGAAGTCTCGGATGAATGATAACGGATCCTCTCGTGCTAATCCGTGAAATGAGGGCAATTGTTTGATGTGAAATCCGCTTATGTGGTAGTTCCTTGCGTCCGGTGCTAATTGGATGCATGAAATGGCGGTGTTCACCACGGGTTTTGCATAGTCCCGCATTAGATGTTCGACCGGAGGTTGTTGCGGCATGTTATAGTTTGCCTCCATCCCATATTGAGGTCCGGGATAATAATTCGCTCCATATTGCATTCCGACGGGTGGTTGTCTCGGATAAAAGTATCTCCCTTGTTGAGCTTCGGGTATCCCTTGATTGCGCCCAACATTATCATATCTCGGAAAACTTGGTTGATGAATTTCTTCCTCATCTATATTTTGTGCAACATTCTCAACTCTCAGTTGACGAGTGTTTTCTTCTTGGATCAAAAGTCACTCTTCAAGATCCGGATTCACCTCGTCGTTTGCCATTGATGTTGTGGCCATTATTTTTGGTGCTCTAATCCTTTGAACTTCGTCTATGGGCGGAAGAATCGGGTTGCCCAACGATCTCCTACCAAGCATAAACAAAGGAAGTAAGAGCAAATTTTAGACTTTTATCGAAAATAATGAAAACGGAGAAATGATCAAGAAAAACAATTCAACTATTATTAAAACAAGATCAAAAATTAAACGCCAATTCCCCGGCAACGGCGCCAAAAACTTGATGGTTCAAATTAAATACTCGCAAGTGTACGAATCGCTTTTGTAGGAAGCAGTAAGTAACTCCGAGGTCGATCTCTCGAGGAATTAGAAACGGTTTAAAATTCGATAATGTTCGGAAAATATTCGAATGAACAAAAGTAAAATAAATTAAAATACATCATTGGTTCGATTGGATTATAATACTAACGCATGAAATTAAAATAAACTAAGTGGTAGCAACACCAATTCGATCGTTGGATAAATGAGAGATAACAATAATGAGATTGATATGGGAATTTAGATTCACCGACACACACGTAATCAATTATTAGTTCCGATACTCAAATAAATAAGGTTTGGAATTATCGATTGCTCACTATTAAAAGAGATCCGTTTGATGGCGGTAATCCTAAAAATCACGATTGTTCTCAACGAAAATTAAGAGATACTCTTTTGATTGGGATGAATCCCTAACTAACAATCAATTAACCGACTACTTTTGATGAGGTAAATCGTTAAAAGATCGCGCGAAAAAGCTCGAGAACATTCTCAATCGTTTCTTACGGGTCGTTTGATGGCGAACACCGACAAAAACCCTCGATTCGAATAATAATAACAACAATGAAAAAGGTTTGATGATCTAATTCAAAAGTTCTTAAACGAAGAACGAACAAGAGGAACAATCCCAAACTTTTATCCGGAAAATCTAAAGGAACTAACAATCAAAAACATGTATGTGGCTATATCTAAAAACCCATATGAAGTGTTTAGCCACACATGATTAATTCAACAACTTTAATGGAAATTGAAGAACAAAACATGGTAAAAACTTTCCTTGTAAATACCGAAATCGAACTCCCGATGAAGGTTTGATGATCTTCTTACAAGAATTCACAATAAAATGATACAAGGAATTAATATATCTCACAAATGTATTTTTCACTCCAAGCACATACAAAGAAGATGATGAAAATCTCTCTCTTTCCACCTTTTTTGGTGTTTTCCTCCCTAATCTTGTGTTTTCCACACAAAAATATCTTCCTCAAGATAAGTGTTCTTCACCTAGGGTCTCTACCCTTTGTTTTATAGCCAGAAAAATCAAGACAAAGCTTAAAGGTGTGCAAAAATGTCAAAGAAAGTGACATGAACCGAAAAGTGACACGGCCCGTGTCCTGGGACACGGCCGTGTCACTGTAACACCCCAATAAGGCGGCTATTACAGTGTCGTGGACCCCACACTGGGACCCACCAGGCGATATCCAAATACAGATTAAATACACAATACATGTGATACCGAACCACAAAACATAGTACTTACTCCGATTTGGAGTTTACAGCAGTATGGCCTACGACCTTATTATACACAGGATCCAAAACATAAGTATAATCCATATGGAGATGGAATATACCTTAAATAACAATACATTTGTTCATATTTAAAATAAAGCGGAAAGATAACATTACACGGTACGAACATGACCGGACTCAAAAGACTTGTGGCCCCCGAACTAGTATCCTTCGAACCCTTCGTCATCACCCTGATCTTCCCGTACCTTGCCCTTTCCTCGACCTAAAATACAACACAAGTATTTCGCCCAACACAGGGTCAGATATACATGATAAATGATTCTCAAGATATTATACAATTCACATATATAAGATTTCAAGGATAACAACCCGACTAACGAACATACCCCTCGGGCGTATGAACGCTTAGTCACAAAACGTCGAACACATCCAGATATAAGAATGGACTATGAACGACTAAGATAGTACGGCTCAAGAGGGACATCACAGTACGCCTGATCCGAATATGTGTCAGTGCACATGTCCACCCCGTATACGGAATCCAGGATATACGTGGGACAATGTACCTAATTAGCCGCAACGAACTACGTCTCGTGTGCACAGCCCAACACGGAAAATATTCACGCATGACTATATATGTGCCCGGCTAAAAATCCTACACAATAATTCAATAATTCACAAATCCGATTAAGGACCGAAGACTCACCGAAATGACGACAAGATCAACAATAATAATGGTTCGAAAGTGACGAACTTGGGAATACAATCCCATGATGAAAACGGGACATCATTAAGAACAACCTCAAATCACAAGACACAAGTTTATAAGTGTTTCATATACACGAAATGCATAATCATCATAAGAATCCACACATCATTATAACCAAGCAAGATAACTTGCCTTAATACGGAGGCGAGAATAGTCCTTCCTTCTCAAACGAATGAATGACCCTCGATTCAAAATCGGTTACTCTAACAATCAACCTTGAATGAAGTATATTTTACTCAATGATACGTTCATATGATCATCTATATCAAATTTTAATGAGACAACATCCTAATTCCCATTTGAGTAGTTCAACTTTTTAAGATATTGAAGTGTTACTCCAAGAACCTTATTCAATACCATTCTATTCTTACAATTGATTACAAGATGTTTACCAAATGTTTGCTGGATGAAGAATTGATCCATAATGTGTTAAACAATAATCTCCTACCCTTTAAACTTATCAAGAACATCTCAATTGATTACAAGTAAAAATATGCATTTCACACAATCACTAGTGATAAATCTATATCATGATCATGAAGACTATCTCAAGTTTAACACCATCCTTATAATCTTCTAACTAACCTGGAGATTCAAATATCATACCTCTGAATTTACCTAGCTTAGGTTCAAGAAGGTCATTTCATTCTTCTAATGATCAACAAGGGTTTCTTAAAACATTTTATGGTAATTATTCCAACAAGTCATTTACATTACAATGAAACAAGGACTATTATTATTCCAATGGTGTTATTAGTCTAGCAAGGAGAGTGTGGTTTCATTAAACATGATCATCATCATTCAAAACACCAAGAACACATCATCATATTCATCATTAAGTTTGTTGGAAGCGTAACTATAAACATGTTTAGCTTGATTAATTCATCACTAGGTGGAGTATACTTAATCACTATCATTATAATTACGAGATTATAGGGTTAAATCGTATAACATACCTTCAGAATTGAAGAACAATACACCAAAACCACAGGAACACAATCTAAGCTTCAAGAATGACTCCAACTTCAAATCAACAAGCTCCAAAATCAAAATGTAAAGCTCAAACACAAGTTGGGAGAAGGTAATTTTGATCTAGGGATGAAGGGGGATGATTATAAGGGTGAAAAAAATTAGAGGTTGGACGTGCAAAATGAAAGACACAAGTTGTCTTTTTATAACAAAGACGATGCTACGTACGTTATCACAAGAGGATAACGTACGTTAACAGCTTTACGTACGCTACACAAAAAGTGTTACATACGTAAGCTAAGTCCAGAGGCTGCTGGACTGACATACGTACATCATTACGTACGTTACCGCTTGAAGCTTTACGTACATAATGTAGGTCAACTAGGTTGCCTCCAAAAGATCAGATATTCAAATCCCGTCCGGCCCCACACACCGAAAGTTGAGATCGAATACGATTACACTGGTTACGTACGTAACAGGTGCCTCTTTACGTACGTAAAGGCCTTAAAATAACGTACGTTATGCCTAAGGATTAGCGTATGTTAGGCTCAGGTTTAATAGCACAAAAATGTACTTATCTATACAACGTTGAGAATTCAATCATAGTGCGAGTGATTGTTATTATTATGTCTATTTATGATATATTCCAACATCAATAAACATTACACAAATGCAACAAGACTACAACAGTATTGACTTATCCGAATAATACAACAGTAAGTAAGAATTTCCGTCGGATATTACATACTCCCCCCTTAAAAGGGGTTTCTTCCTCGAAACTAAGGGGTAAACAATTCAGGATACCTCTCTTAAATGCTTCTCTTCGTCTCCCACGTGGACTCCTCGACCCCGTGTCGTGACCACTGAACCTTCAGTAGGGGAATCGTCTTATTCCGCAATTGTTTGATCCTCCTCTCAAGTATCCGTACGGGGCGCTCCTCATACGAATGATCCTCCGCTAAATCGATCTCATCGAACTGAAGTACATAACTCGGATCAGCAACGTATTTCCTTAACTGGGAGACATGGAACACGTTATGAATCCGGCTCAGGGCTGGTGGTAAAGCCAGGCGATAGGCTAAATCGCCTACTCGTTCCAAAACCTCAAACGGCCCAATATACCTCGGACTCAGCTTGCCTCTCTTCCCAAAACGAAAAACTCCTCGAGTAGGGGACACCTTCATTAGTACATGGTCGCCGACCTCGAACTTAATCTGTCGCCAGCAGTTGTCTGCGTAGGACTTCTGTCGGCTTTGAGCCGTCAACAAACGACTCCTAATCAGAGCTATCTTCTCACGGGCTGCTAACAACATATCGGGTTCCGTACCTAAGGTTTCAGATGGATCGTCCCAACACAGAGGGGATCTACAACAACGGCAATACAACGCTTCATAAGGTGCCATCTGAATCGAAGTGTGCCAGCTATTATTATAAGTGAATTCCACCAAAGGTAGTTGGGCCTCCCAATCATCCTTCCAATCGAGAACGCACGCCCTCAGCATATCCTCTAAAGTTTGGATAGTCCTCTCAGTCTGACCATCCGTCTGCGGGTGAAATGATGTGCTGAAGTTTAATTGCGTACCCATCGCACGATGAACTGCTTTCCAAAAATGTGACACGAATCGCCCGTCACGATCTGATACAATACTCTTAGGGGTACCATGTAACCTTACAATTTCTTTGATAAATAGTTGGGCCAATATCTCGGGTCCCCAAGTGTCTTCAATCTCCAGAAAGTGGGCTGATTTGGTCAGACGATCCACAATCACCCAAATCGCATTCATCCCTCGACGACTCGTCGGCAAGCTGGTGATAAAATCCATCGATATGTCCTCCCATTTCCACTCGGGAATCGGAAGCGGTTTCAGCATTCCTGTGAGTCGCTGGTGCTCAATCTTAACTTGTTGACAGGTTAGACACCTCGAAACGAACTCCGCAACTTCACGTTTCATACTTCCCCACAAAGAATATTGTTTCAAATCCTTATACATTTTGCTAGACCCCGGGTGGATAGAGTACGGGGTAGCATGAGCTTCTCTCAGGATAGAATTCCTTAATTCATCATCTGCGGGTACACAAACTCGGTTCCTGAAGCGTATCAATCCATCCTCGTGTATCACAAAGCCATGAGCTTTCCCTTGAGTTATTTCATCGCGAACTCGAGATAAGAATGGGTCCGTAACTTGCTTCGATCTAATTATATCCTCAAGGGACGACGAAATCTCAAGTGTACAGAGTTGTCCTTGAATACGCTGTAACCAGACTTCAATTTCCGGCCTCACCAATTCTAACTGCAATTCCCTCTGAGTTGTTAGGTGGGCAAGCACCCGCTCCTGTACTGTTTTACGACTCAAAGCGTCAGCAACTACATTTGCTTTGCCCGGATGATAAAGGATCTCGATATCATAGTCTTTGATGAGTTCTAGCCACCTTCTCTGCCTCATGTTTAACTCCTTCTGAGTAAAAATTTACTTCAGGCTCTTGTGATCAGTAAAAATCTGACAGGTAACTCCATACAGATAATGACGCCAGATTTTTAAAGCAAACACCACAGCTGCGAGCTCTAAATCATGGGTGGGGTAGTTGACCTCATAAGGTCATAGCTGTCTCGATGCATAGGAGATCACCTTCCCGTTCTGCATTAGTACACACCCAAGGCCCTGTTTAGATGCGTCACTATACACTACAAACCCTTCCGTTCCTTTCGGTAGGACTAAAATAGGTGCCGAAATCAAACGACTCTTAAGTTCATCAAAACTCCGCTGACATGCCTCTGACCATAAATACTTGTTATCCTTCCTCATCAAATTAGTCATTGGTTGGGCAATTTTGGAAAAACCTTCCACGAACCGTCGGTAATAACCTGCTAGTCCCAAGAAACTGCGTACTTCCTTAATGTTCTTTGGTGGTAACCAGTCTCGGATAGCTTCTGTCTTCTGTGGGTCTACTCGCACCCCATCAGCTGATATCACATGTCCGAGAAAGATAACTTCATTCATCCAGAACTCACATTTAGAAAACTTTCCATAAAGCTGCTCCCGCCTTAACGCCTCGAGAACCAGATGGAGATGACGCTCGTGCTCTTCATGGTCACGAGAATAGATCAGAATGTCGTCAATAAAAACGATTACAAAGCGATCCAGATAATTAATAAAGACTCGATTCATCAGTTCCATGAATACTGCCGGTGCATTCGTCAGTCCAAAAGGCATCACTACGAACTCATAATGCCCATAGCGAGTACGAAAAGCGGTCTTCGAAATATCAGACTCACGAATCCTCAACTGATGGTAACCAGACCTCAAGTCGATCTTAGAAAACACAGCAGCCCCCTGAAGCTGATCCAATAAATCATCAATACGCGGCAATGGATATTTGTTCTTAATGGTTACCCTGTTCAGCTCACGATAATCAATACACAGACGTAGGGATCCGTCCTTCTTCCGTACAAATAGTACTGGTGCTCCCCAAGGGGACGCGCTAGGTCTAATGTAGCCCTTCTCGGTCAAATCCTCAAGTTGGCTCTTCAGCTCCTGCATCTCAGTCGGAGCCATACGATACGGTGCTTTTGAAAGCGGGGACGTACCAGGCTCTAGCTCAATATTGAATTCTACATCACGATGTGGAGGTAAGCCTGGCAACTCATCTGGAAATACGTCTGGGTAGTCTCGGACTACCGGAATATTGACCAATTCAACTGGTCGATCCGTTGTCTTGGTCATGTAACACCAATAGCCAATACATCCTTGATTAAGCAGTTTCACTGTTTTCATAGCGCTGATGATTCTCCCGGAACGGCTGGGATTGTCACCCTGGAAGGTACACTCAACACCATCGTCAGATGTGACGGTCACTGTTCGCTTGCGGACACTAATTATGGCATCATGACGGTCCATCCAATCGATACCCAAGATCACATCATCTTTAGGTAAATCGACCACAATTAAATTTGACAACCACTCACGGTCGTTCATACGAATCGAGCAGTCCTGAACTTCACGATTCCCAACAATTCTTCTACCATCAGGTAGTCCAATTATATAAGGTTCACAATTGATAACATGCTCTAATTGCAAACGACTCAAACAGGAAACAGATAAAAAGGAGTGTGAAGCACCGGTATCAAAAAGAACACAGACAGGCTGAGATTGGATCTCGAGAGTACCTGCAATCATGCTGGCTTCGGGATCTTCAGCCTTCTTCATCTCGTAGACTCTGGGTTTTGCAGCCCCGGCATCAGAGGTACTAGCTTGATTTCCATGCCCCATCCCTTTGTTTGCCCCGGTAGTCTGATAAAAAGTGGACGGAGGTACACGGTCCCGAATCAAGATCAGATCTTTGAGCATGAGGTGTTGTGGGAGTACGTCCTGGTCCACTCCTGCAATAACGAGCACGATGTCCATTTTTCCCACAAGTATGGCATGACACGGCTGGCCTTGGGCATTTCGAATTGATGTGCCCCTGGTCTCCACAGTTATAGCACACAACAGATAGGCTGACCGCTCGAGGTTGCGATCCAGTTGGCTTCGACGCCATAGGTTGCCGTTCAGAAGGATTTGGCACTCGTTGGGGTCTCTTGAATGTTCCCCGGTTGCTGTCTGACTGGTTCTGGTTCCTGAATTTCTTGTTGTTAGACTGCGGTTGCTTCTTGGAAATTTCTTTCACGGTCAATTCGTACTCCAGAGCCTTCTCAATGAAATCCGGTAGGGTCACACAATGATGGTTCAACAGTTGCATTCTCATTCGGGGTTTAAGCCTTTTGAGAAAGTATTTGATCTTATCTGCCTCCGTTTGGACAATCGTCGCGGCAAAAGGAAGAAGTGCCTGGAATTTCTTGGCGATAGATAGTACGTCATCATCTTCGGACGGGTCCGAGTTCAGCAATTCTGATAGTTTAGCATCGCGGAGAGGACCCGGATAGTAACGGTCTAGCATGAGATTTTTAAATTCCTTCCAAGTATATACGCCATCAGCTGGCCTCACCGAAAGCCACCAAGTGTGGGCGCCCTTGCCCAAGTAGTAAGCTGCTACGGAGACGCGATTCTCTGCTGGACAGTTTACCATATCGAACAATTTCTCGAAGTGTTCGATCCAATGCACGATATCAGCCGGCTCAGAGGAACCTTCAAAAATCGGGGGTCGCTGGCGAGAGATGTCGCTGATGATCCGACTCACCGGTCCGCCATGTACAGGGGGTGGCCCTTGATGCTGGTCGGTAACAGCTCTCTGCATAGTTTCCATTAACTGACCCATTTGGGTCATCTGAGCCATCATGCCCTGCATCACAGTGTAAGGATCGACACGAGCATCCTCGCGTCCAGTGTGGTGCGATTGATCCCTAGAAGGCGAATCACTGCCTGCGGAACTATGCTCTGCATTCGCTCGCCTGTTGGCTCGTGGTATCGGGATTCGGCCCCTTCCGCGGCCTCGTCCCCCTCTGCCACGGCCTCTCAAATTTCTTTCCATACTGAAAGAATCAATTCGTAAAGATTACCATAAGTACAGTTCATGATACCAATCAGAATTCATGCTAAGTTAATGGCAGTAAGAAATTACATATTCAAGAAAATAGTTCGTAATGAGTTATCGTCACTACGAGGGTCACACAGAATATCATATCGACGTTTGAGTCTAATGATTTCAATCATATAATCAATCCAGAATTTTATTTCTATCATCAATCAGATAATTCCTGCCTCAAACCCTTAAAATGCCAAGATCAACAAAGAGGTCCATTCAGATATCAATATCATGTCAGTAATTTAATCATGGTTCATAAAGTACATACCGCATTTGGCTCGTAGGATCAGGCGCTCGCACGGGTCACACGTGACATGAAGGTCTCTTGATACTAGTTCAATACACAAAGACTTAAAAAAATGACAGTTATCTCCGATACCTTCTTCTGTAACACCCCAATAAGGCGGCTATTACAGTGCCGTGGACCCCACACTGGGACCCACCAGGCGATATCCAAATACAGATTAAATACACAATACATGTGATACCAAACCACAAAACATAGTACTTACTCCGATTTGGAGTTTACAGCAGTATGGCCTACGGCCTTATTATACACAGGATCCAAAACATAAGTATAATCCATATGGAGATGGAATATACCTTAAATAACAATACATTTGTTCATATTTAAAATAAAGTGGAAAGATAACATTACACGGTACGAACATGACCGGACTCAAAAGACTTGGGGCCCCCAAACTAGTATCCTTCGAACCCTTCGTCATCACCCTGATCTTCCCGTGCCTTGCCCTTTCCTCGACCTAAAATACAACACAAGTATTTCGCCCAACACAGGGTCAGATATACATGATAAATGATTCTCAAGATATTATACAATTCACATATATAAGATTTCAAGGATAACAACCCGACTAACGAACATACCCCTCGGGCGTATGAACGTTTAGTCACAAAACGTCGAACACATCCAGATATAAGAATGGACTATGAACGACTAAGATAGTACGGCTCAAGAGGGACATCACAGTACGCCCGATCCGAATATGTGTCAGTGCACATGTCCACCCCGTATACGGAATCTAGGATATACGTGGGACAATGTACCTAATTAGCCGCAACGAACTACGTCTCGTGTGCACAGCCCAACACGGAAAATATTCACGCATGACTATATATGTGCGCGGCTAAAAATCCTACACAATATCCAATCGGAACGTAGATATGACTACGGATATGTCACGATGCAACATGACAACGAATTCAATAATTCACAAATCCGATTAAGGACCGAAGACTCACCGAAATGACGACAAGATCAACAATAACAAGGGTTCGAAAGTGACGAACTTGGGAATACAATCCCATGATGAAAACGGGACATCATTAAGAACAACCTCAAATCACAAGACACAAGTTTATAAGTGTTTCATATACACGAAATGCACAATCATCATAAGAATCCAAACATCATTATAACCAAGCAAGATAACTTGCCTCAATACGGAGGCGAGAATAGTCTTTCCTTCTCAAACGAACGAACGGCCCTCGATTCAAAATTGGTTACTCGAACAATCAACCTTGAATTAAGTATATTTTACTCAATGATACGTTCATATGATCATCTATACCAAATTTTAACGAGACAACATCCTAATTCCCATTTGAGTAGTTCAACTTTTTAAGATATTGAAGTGTTACTCCAAGAACCTTATTCAATACCATTCTATTCTTACAATTGATTACAAGATGTTTACCAAATGTTTGCTGGATTAAGAATTGATCCATAATTTGTTAAACAATAATCTCCTACCCTTTAAACTTATCAAGAACATCTCAATTGATTACAAGTAAAAATCTGCATTTCACACAATCACTAGTGATAAATCTATATCATGATCATGAAGACTATCTCAAGTTTAACACCATCCTTATAATCTTCTAACTAACCTGGAGATTCAAATATCATACCTCTGAATTTACCTAGCTTAGGTTCAAGAAGGTCATTTCATTCTTCTAATGATCAACAAGGGTTTCTTAAAATATTTTATGGTAATTATTCCAACAAGTCATTTACATTACAATGAAACAAGGACTATTATTATTCCAATGGTGTTATTAGTCTAGCAAGGAGAGTGTGGTTTCACTAAACATGATCATCATCATATTTTGTTGGAATCTTAACTATAAACATGTTTAGCTTGATTAATTCATCACTAGGTGGAGTATACATAATCACTATCATTATAATTACGAGATTATAGGGTTAAATTGTATAACATACCTTCAGAATTGAAGAACAATACACCAAAACCACAGGAACACAATCTAAGCTTCAAGAATGACTCCAACTTCAAATCAACAAGCTCCAAAATCAAAATGTAAAGCTCAAACACAAGTTGGGAGAAGGTAATTTTGATCTAGGGATGAAGGGGGATGATTATATGGGTGAAAAAATTAGAGGTTGGACGTGCAAAATGAAAGACACAAGTTGTCTTTTTATAACAACACAGTTCGTTACGTACGTTATCACAAGAGGATAACGTACGTTAACAGCTTTACGTACGCTACACAAAAAGTGTTACGTACGTAAGCTAAGTCCAGAGGCTGCTGGACTGAAATACGTACATCATTACGTATGTTACCGCTTGAAGCTTTACGTACGTAATGTAGGTCAACTAGGTTGCCTCCAAAAGATCAGATATTCGAATCCCGTCCGGCCCCACACGCCGAAAGTTGAGATCGGATACGATTACACTGGTTACGTACATAATAGGTGCCCCTTTACGTACGTAAAGGCCTTAAAATAACGTACGTTATGCCTAAGGATTAGCATACGTTAGGCTCAGGTTTAATAGCTCAAAAATGCACTTATCTATACAACGTTGAGAATTCAATCATAGTGCGAGTGATCGTTATTATTATGTCTATTTATGATATATTCCAACATCAATAAACATTACACAAATGCAACAAGACTATAACAGTATTGACTTATCCGAATAATACAACAGTAAGTAAGAATTTCCGTCGGATATTACAGTCGCACTACGCTGGATAAGGAAAAAGGTATCTGTCTTGAGACTTGGCCGTGTCCCATGACACGGCCGTGTTGTACTGCGCCAGAAAGTGTAAATTGGCCGATCGTGACTCGGCCGTGTTCCAAAAGGCACGGTCGAGTTGTTCTCATCCGGAAAATGCAATTCTCGCTGGAATGAGACACGGCCGAGTTGCCTGGTGCAGCGAGTCGCCTGGTGCAGCCAAGTCGCCTGTGCGGCCGAGTCGCCTGTGCAGCTAAGTCCGATTTTTGGTCTTCTTCGGCTTGATTCTTCGTTCTTGTATTAATACACCTCGTAATTTAGCATATGATATACCGTTTCGAAGCTAATTTCACGAGAAATTTATATTAAAGGAGAACACATCTCAATTCGGAGTGGAGATTCTGGAATTTAGGAGATTCGACCGATAATGCTTCAATCTTTCGCCGTTTTAGGCCCCGTTTAAGCCCTTGATCGTCATAAACTCCAATATTAGCTATGAAAATGCAAATTTCACCACAATCTTCGCTTGGTTACCTATAAATTAAAAACACAACATACCACGCATAAAAGAGAACAAAAATACTAAAAAGCAAACAAAAAAATGACTAGAAAGAACAGAAAGAGTCGATCAAGAATCGACTCATCAGGGACATGGAAACTTACTTTCATGTTGCACATGTTCCAAGTGAGTAGAAGGTCTCCATAGCCAGTATGTACCTTACTGATGACGCCAAGTTGTGGTGGGGTACGCGTCAGTCGGAAGGCGCAAATGCCGATCGTGAGAAGATTGGTTCGTGGGAAATGTTGAAACAAGAACTTAAGGAGCAGTTCCTGCCGTGTAACGTATCATGGGTAACACGTGAAGCCCTTCATGAGTTGATACACAAAGGGACTGTTCGGGAATATGTGAAACGGTTCAGTACGTTGCTGTTGGATGTGAAAGATATGTCGGAAGAGGACAAGGTGTTTAATTTCATGACTGGATTACAACCTTGGGCACAAAACGAGTTGAGAAGGCAAGGTGTCAAGGATTTGCAATCTGTCATGGCTGCTACTGATCGATTGATGGATTATCGAGTTGGTGGCCCAAGCCCGGAACAGGGAAAGAAGGGTGCTGGAAAGGGCAAAGGCAAGTTTGATGGTTTTAGAGCTACTGAAGAGATAACAGTGCAGGCCGAGGGATCGTCTCAGTCCAATAATGCGGACCGAACGAAGAAGGGATGTTTCATCTGCAGTGGTGACCATCGAATGAGGGATTGCCCAAAATGGGGAAGGTTGAATGCCATCTTGTGCGAAGAAAATGGCGACGAGGGTGATGCTGAAACTGGTCGGCTTGGGGTAATGCAGTTAATGCATGAAATGCCGGAAAAGATCCCGAATAATGCTCGTGGCGAGGCAGATACTGTGAAGCCTCCTGCCACTATGTGGAACTAATGGTGCTCATCGAGCACCAGGCCAACAGTGCGATAAATGGTTGGCCGAAGGACAAGTCGGTGCGGGTTGATGGCTGATTTGTCCTGGACGTTGGAAGATCCTTGCAGATCGTGGTCTGTTCGTGTCAAGAGGGTGATTGATGCAGCTCAAATGTCGGTTTAAGGTGCGAGGTCGGAAAGTCAAGTTGCTTACATGCATGCAAAGACAACTTGTTGCATTTGGTAGGGATGCTATTCGACGACTTGGATCGATACGTGGTTGAGTAAGGATTTGTTTTTCATACGTTCATATGTTGAATATATTTGTTGGTTCCTACTATGTTTTTCCATTTTTGAACTTGGTGTGCAAAGATGGTAGGATGTGTGTTCTGTGTGAAGCATGTCCAGGTCATGTCTAATTTTGACGAAATGATGGTGTGGATGGTGGCTAAGGTCCCGATTAGCTTGTTATTTTCATTCAACTGAGAAGTCCCACGAGTTTCAATTGGACTGACCATCCGAGCATTGAGAGGATGCTTACAGTTAATGTGCCGTCGGTGTTGTCAAAGGGATGCGTTAATGGAGTTTACAAAAATGAGTAAGGAGTTGCAGCCTATTACTCGTTCCAGATAAGTCATTGGTTGTCCGTCTCAATGATTTAGTGGCTGGTTTACTTGTATATAGTTTACTTCAGTTTTTCGTTTATGACCATTGTAAATATTGGCTAGGTCAAGTAGTGTTTGGTTATTTTCCTAGCAAGCGGGGGATGTCCGCTTTCGTATGTATGTAATTATGTCGAAGTGGCGTTAAGTTAGGCATATTATGTATATATGTAAAATGTTAGACGGAAGATGCTGATTCAGTGTAGGAGACTTGAATGTGAAGCTGATTTCAGTCGGTTCGCTGGGATGGTTTGAAGTACGTAGCTGTCTTATCTTCGGAGGTTTATCGGATGGGTGATCAATTAAAATGATCCAGCGGAAGGGTGAACCAAAGCTACTTTGCAAACGGAAGGCGAGCTTTTCTAAGTATCGAACTACGACATGTTTAAGGGCTACACTTCTAGTCCGACTAGGACGTCGGTTTCTTTTAGTGGGGGAGGCTTGTTAGAGCCTTAACATGGGTGACTCGCTGGGCTCGGCAGGCGGTCGAGTCACTGGGCGGACTGTGCCGACTGGGCGTGGCACGACACTAAGGCACGGGAATGAAAAGTGATTCGGAGGTTTCTTGGCAAGTGTGAGACTTAGCTAAGACATGGAATCAAGACAATCTCGTGTTACTTTGAAGTTTTGGGCTGGTTCAAGGATGGAGGCAGGCGAGTGACTCCTCAGCTTTTCAATGGTTACTGCCATCACTAGGCTTTATCCGTCTAAGCCTATTATAGGGGGGAGGTAGTTACTGAGGGCCATGCCCAAGGGGTGACCCAAGGTGCTCGGCCAAGGACTTGGCAAGGTACTGGGACTTGCCATGGGATTGGGTCACGGGTCGATCCGGAGGTGAACCCCGACCCGGATCGGACCAACCCGATCAGCGGACACTTCGGGCGCGGACAAGGCCTGGGCTGTGTGCCTATGGCCGAGAGGGTCCGTGCGGAACGGACGGACCATGTGCGAACATATGCGGGCATTGTCGGATCATTGTGGGCAAGACTCGGGAATGTGCAAGTGGCTGGGCACTTGTGCATAAATATATGGGAATTGACTCGGACTAGGTGCGAACAAAACTTGGGCGTGAGGGAACGCCAGATTTGGCGCGCACAAGCTTGGTAATGACGGTTCGAGGCGGTTACAAGTCATAGCAGTCGCATGGGGCGGTTATGAGGTAGTTTCAGGCAATGACATGACGGAACGGTTACTTGGAGCGGTTGTGTGGGAACGGTTCCAAGCAGTTATAAGACGTGCGGGGCACACGTCAGCATGTGAGGAGTTACTTGGTGGACTGCATGTGCCAGGTGGAGTGCTGGGATCCATCAGGCCAGTTGCGGGACGGTTACTAGCAAGCGGTTACGGACGGTTGCGGGACGGTTCCAGAAGACCTTGTACGTGGCAGTACAAGGCAGAGGCGAGCAAGTTATGCGGAAACTGCTCGGGACAAGTGGCAGGGATGCATGGTGGTCTTTTGCCACGCGTCGACACGTGCAGTGTCGAGCTGAACCTAGCGGTTGGGGTTGTCAACCGATGTAGTCCTTAGCTTAGGCTATAAATAGGTGCTTGGTACAATTTTGTAGAAAAGAGGAAGATCCGAGTGATCATAGAGAGGGATCGTGAGATCTTTGAGAGTTGTACAGCGAGGCCTTTTCCTTGTATATTGAGTGTGCAATAAATATTCAAGGTTGGGGAATTGTCCCCGTAAATTGTGTGTGCCTTTACATGTTTTGATTGTATTCCGTTGCATGCTCCTTCAAACCCTAAAGGTGGTCTTGGGTTGTAACTCTAATCATACTAAACACGAGTGCTGTGAGGCAAACACGAGTGTTTGGTGAGGATCGAAGGCTGACTGGTTGTTGTGCGGACAATCAGTGCCGGCACGGGGCAGAATTTTCGGCGAAAAATTCTAGTCCGATTTGGACCCGTGACAGTAAGCGAGGTGTGTGTGTGTGTGTGTTTGTGTTTGTGTAGGTTTTTTAGTTTGCTTCCCTCTTCTGCCAAATTTTAGTGAATGAAGGTAACTTTCTCTCTGAGTTTGCGGGCGACTTAAGCAAACCATGGTGGTGGCCAATGGTTGTTTCTTTTTTTTTTTGGATCGGTACAATGAGCAAACCATGGTGGTGGCCAATGGTTGTTTCTAATCCCACATCGATTTATAATGGTACCTAATCGGTGGATAACCTAAATAAATACAACAATATCTTGAATCCCACATCGATTTAAAATAGAACTCCACACTAGAGAACCTAAATAAATACATAGCATTCAATATATATTTTCAACCCCATAGTTATTTCAAATACAAGCTTAGGAATTTTATTTTATTGTGTTTATTTGGCCAATTATTAAATTGGATAAATGAATAGTTTAATTTTTTAATGAAATTATTATTATAATTATTATTATCAAAGTTATCGATAGTATTATATATTTGTAGTATTATCACTAATTTTATTATTGTAATTAGTATTACTAATATTATCAATAGCATTATATATAATTTATAATATTATGAATATGTTCCGGGATATCCTTCCCTTGTAGGTGTCTTGCCTAAATACTAGTTGTAGGAAGATACATAGATGAAAGATTTTAGATTCTTCTAGAGGTAAGGATCCCATTAGGTGTCTTACCTTAATTAGGATTCTTATGTATGGAATGACTCTCATTGTAATGCCTATATAAAGGCCCCCTCTATCAGTGTTATGAATACAATTTGACTAATTTATTTTTACTGCTTTCTTACATTCCCCTGAAATACGTTATCAGCACGTAGCTCGGATTTTTTTACAAAATTCTGACCCCGTTGCTCGCCGTGCACCGCCGCAGCTCTGGCCCGTCGCCGCACTTCGCTGCACACAACCCAGTTGTGACCAGTCCGTCCGTGCCGACCGAGTCCCGCGTCCGTCCCGATTTGACCCAGCCGTGATCGACCCTGCTCGGCCTCTGCCGCACTCTGCCACCACCTGCCGGTCCGACCCAGCCGTGATCTGTAATACCCGGATTTTCAGTATAAATTTTTCGTGTTATTTTATCTGAGATATATTGTATAGCATGGTGTCTATACAGTATGGATAAAATAAATTGAGGACCGAGACAGTTATACTTGTGTAATTGACGTGTTTGATTGACAGTTATATTGAGGATTTGTTGTATCAGGTTGAACTGATTTGGATATCAGGTATATCGTATGAGAATATTTTTGGGTTGAGTATATGTGTATTCAGTATGCCGTATGTTCGTATCTAGTATGTCGAGACGTCGGACAGGAATAGTTGGATTTTGGCTAAGTACAGAAGGCCATTACATACGTTAAGTTTATGGGCTAACGTACGCTAAGTTGGTACGTTTTACGTACGTTATGCGTAAGGTATTACGTACGTAACAAGAGGAATCGGACAGTTGGGCCCGGTGTCGGCAGCTTTCGGTGCGGATGTGGACAGGTGAGTCAACGGATGGAGTTACGTACGTTATACAGGGTGTATTACGTACGTAATACGAGTATAATACTGTAGCAACTCAACGTAGGTATTACGTACGCAACGGAATAAGTGTTACGTACGTTACGGGGTGGCTGGTCGAGTCGTGGCCGAGAGGACCTGTAGTGGCCGAGCATGGTCGGCAGTGACTCGCAGGGATGGCCGATCTCGGTCGGCAGTGACTCGCTGGGGGCAAGGACTGGCCGATAACGTACGTAAGGCTGTGGCCGGTTACGGCCGTAAGGTCCCGTTACGTACGTAAGCAGGTGCCGGTTATGGCTGTAAGGGTGTCGGTCAAAATGGACAGGAGGGTAGGCCACGGCCGGTTACGTACGTAAGCCACGGCCGGTTACGGCCGTAAGGTACCGACAGGACTCGGCCTATATAAGGCCTGGACCGAGTCGTCCTTGCCATTTTTTCGTTTTCCTTCGTTTCTTCACAATTCCTTCAGCAAGAATTGATGGATTTGAGTAAGAACATCATGTAGCAACATATTTTGGAAGTTGGATTCGTGTTTAACATCTTCTTCCGCCCGTATCGAAGGTAAGAACACCTAAAGTTTTGGTTTTGGAGATTTTTGGAGTTTCTTGATGTTTTGGCCGATTTCCTTCGTTTCAATTCCGAATGCTGATAGAACATGGTTGTATTCTCGTAATTATACATTACTCTTGAAGTTTTGTGGAACAAATTCGAGAATTTCTCCGTTAAATCGATTGAATTGGACTATGCACCTTAAGTGTCCGATAAAATGCCTCAATGAGTAGAACTTGGGAAATTCTACATGTTTTCGTATGAATGGTGATTGAATTGATATTGTTGTGATGATTCTTGGTAATTATGGGAATTTTGTTAAGGGAAGATAATGAATTGATGATCAAATGCTTTGATTATGTTGTTATGATTATGGAATCGTAGTATTCTCGATGTTCTTGGTGGTTTGTTGCGATTCATGAATGTTATGAGAAGTATATGTTGAAGAACATGATTATATACACCTTGAAATGTGAATAAAGATTGTTTATATGTTAGAACACATCGGATTATGTCGTATTGGAGATTTTGAATATGATTTCGGAATTAGTTGTGTTCTTAAGGAACTCTTGGATTATATAAATTGTTGGACATGTTTAAGAGGTGTTGGTGTTTTAGATATGAATATGGATATTCATATCTAGAACTAAGTTATGTGTTTTGGTACAATATTCGTATAGGAATACGAATATGGTTCCGGGTTTGATAAGATTATGACTCACTTTTGAGTTTGAGAATTTATACGTATTAAACAAGTGTTCAATTCAGATAATGGAATTATTTGAAACCTTTGGAATATGGTTATCTATAATGTTGAATTAATCGGATCGTTCGGATTGGTGATGATAATCGGTAATTGGTTTATATTATGAATTTACAAGGAGGAAACTTGTATCCGTATTTAAGATTGAATTTGGAATCGGAAATGTTAGACCCTTGTTGGTTTAAATTGATTATTGATATGATCCTCGGATTGTGGAATTGTATTGTGATTTTGAATTCGTGTTTGATTGGTTCGGGTTGTTTGGATATGTGTTTAATCGGGATATTGTAGAACCGTTGTGTTTGTTGATCGGTTATTGATTGTTATTTGTGATCATCGAGTTACGGCTTGTATCGTGGAGATGAGTTCGTATTTGTTTGAGTTGTATTGTTCGGTATTGTTTATGATCGGGTATTGTTGAGCCGTTGAGTCGCTTGGTTGGCTATGTCAGTTATTGATTTTTATCGAATGTGTGTTAATCGGTTATTGCAATAGGTTGATATGTTTGATCGTGGTTTATGACCGTTGTGTTGCGGTTGAGGTCGAAGAGTTTGTAGATTGCTTTTGGTCGGGGCTGAGGAGCTCGTAGACAAAGGTAATAGATATTGGTAACGGCTTTGTGGTATCGGTACCGAGGCAAGTTTATACTTGTTCAGTTTATAATATTTGATGAATGGTTTCGCTTTCATTTCATTCATAATTCATATAGCAATGATATTATAAGTATAAATTGTCGGGATGATAGTTTGTATATTGTGCCTTGGTTTGGATTAAATCATAATGTATATGGTTTAAATGTGTTGGTGAATACGGAAATGTGAGTTATATTTGGTCAACGATATGGAATGTCGGATATCGAGGCTGGTTTACCGTGTCGACATTGATGTCGGGATGGTGGTTTGTTGGTATAAATGGACTATACCTATTTCGGGATTATTCATATAACTGTGTATTCATTCAGGGATGTTTATTCGTGGAAAGGATGTTGTCTCCGGCTTTGAGGTAATTTATGTATTGTTCAGTTATGAGATAATTATTATGTTGAGTTGTTGTATATGTTGTACGTTGAGGCTTCGTGTATTGAGATTCATATTGGTTGTGTTGATCGTCTCATTGAGGGATGTTGATCCCAGAACTGTTGTGTGAGATTGTTGATCGTATGGATTATCCTTTGGGGTTGTGATCCCAGGATTGTTGTTTTGAATATTGATTAGTCGTGTCGACTTTTCTTTTTCAGTTTGTCATTGTTCACTTCGGTGAGTCTTTTGATCCTTATTGGATATGTGATTCTTTGAGTTTCGTTGTCATGTTGCATCCTGACATATATGGAGTCATATCTGCGTGCCGATTGGTTATTGTGTAGGATTTTTAGCCGGGCACATGATGGTTATGCGTGGATGTTTCTGCATTGAACCGTGCACACGAGACGTAGTTCGTGAGGCTAATTAGGTACATGTCCCATGTATATCTGGGATTCCGTATACGAGGTGGACATGTGCACGGACACATTTCCGGATAGGGCGTACTGTGACGTCCATCTTTTAAGCCATATTGTTGGGTCGTTCATAGTCCATGTATGATTGGATATGTTCGATGGTTTGTAACTGGTTGTTCATATGCCTGAGGGGTATGTTCGACAGTCAGAGTTATTTCTTTAAGATCCATTATTGTTGATCATTTGGAGTCTACCTTGTTGAGGGTACTCTCGGTTATTGTTTGTCCTTTGTTGATCATTTGGAGTCTACCTCGTTGAGGGTATTCTCGGTTATTGTTGATCTTTTGTTGATCGTGTTGGGAGCTTACCATGTTGAGGGTACTCTCGGTTATCGTTGATCCTTTGTTGGTCATATTGGATTTATCATGTCGATGATATTCTCAGTGATGTATTGGTTGATCATTGTTATTGATCGTATGAGCATTCAGACTGTACATCGATGTTCGGGATTTGTTATCATTATCATGTGGTAGTTGGTCTACAGATATGTTGTGTATTATTGCTTTATCCAGGTTGAGTTTTGATTGTGTAATCCGACGGACAGGATTTGGCACAGATTGGTTTATTTCCGCACTTATGAGTTATGATGATGTTTTGAGGATTATTCGTAGTTTTGGAATACGGTATAATTGTTGTTGAGTTCATTTCGTCATTTCAGAATGCGAAATGTGAATTATGGTAAGGATCGATTTGGTATGGATTGCCATGGATTGGTAAGGTTATGACGGCAAGTTTACATTGGTAGTATTCTTACAGTATTATTACATTGGTATGTAATTATTTATGATGATGTGATTGATATCATTGTTGAGTATTGTGGCTGACCCCATTGTGGGCTTTATTTTTAGGTACTCGGAGATCGAGCTAGTAGCGGTCGTGAAGGGATGAGCTTCCCGGGTGATACTGGCTGTGGCATTTATTTGAGTATTGAGTATTCTCTTCTGGTTGTTTTATTCCGCTGCAAATGTGTATTTTGAACTGTGTTTTTTATTCGCTGCGTGTGTATTTTAAAATGGCTTTCCGGTATTTTTACCAGCGTGTTTATTTTTAATGGCCTTTTGGCATTTTGCGAACTTGGGTTATTTCGTCAAACCCTTTTTCCTAACTATTTTATCGGTACGTTTAAGGGGTGGCTTAACGTACACTTTGAACTGTCGAGATTTGGCATTTCGCCTTGTATTTTCAAATGGTATTTTATGACGGTATTTGGTATTTTTTAAATGGCTTTTGTGAGTTTTTGAAATATTACCGTCATCGGCCTTTTAGCGTTTTTAAATGTTTTTGAAATGATTTTGTTAACGGTTTTTAGCCTGGTGTGTTCCGGCGCGGGGCCCACGGCGCTGTAATATCCTGGATGGCTTTGGGGGTGTTACATGATCGACCCTGCTAGGCCCCTATCGCATTCCGACCCAGTCGTGATCGACCCTGCTCGGCCCCTGCCGCGCCCAGCCACCGTCTGCCGATCCATCCCAGCCGCGTCTGACCCGTGCAGGCCAGATCGTTTGCACCGAGACCTGCTCGGCAACTGCCTCTGATGTCCGCCCCGTGCAAGACAGATTGCCCGCCCGACCTCCGCCACTCGTCGCCCGATCCGACCAGCTTCATCCTAGTCGCACACTGCCAGAAGTCGCGACCCAATCCAGCCCAATAGGTCCGACCCGGTTCAAAGTCTCGGTCCAAAGACCCGAACACCGGTTTATTTTTTTATTTTATGGAACCGCCAAAATTGTGCCCCTGGTTTCATGCCGTCGAATCGAATACCAATCGATAATCGGAGCACACCACGAATTGCTCCATATCACGCGCCTAATTTCACAAACGAGGTAGTTATCTAAACTTGCCCCTTCAATTCTCTTTTTTCGGGAATTTTTTTTTGGGACATGGTTATTGGGTTCTTTATCTCCCATGCTACTTTGTGGTGGATGAGACCGCGAGAGAAGTCGGTATCTATGGGTATTGAAGACAATTGTGTGACAATCCTGGGGGAGTCACGGAATTGTTGAAAGTCGACGTATCTGGGTGCAATTGGATATTGCTGTTTTTTCGACTTTGCAAACAATAATTAAGGGAAGTATATCGAGTAACGATTATGTTACATGTTTTTAAAGCATCGATTGTGACTGTTACATTGTCACTGAAAATTCAACAAGACTAACTTCCTCTTATTTATATCTTGTATATGACATAAAGCCCCAATATTCACCCGGAGCTCAAAATCCTAGACCATGGTGGTAAGGAGTACCACAGGTGGGTCTCAGGCGTTCGCTTGACATTCGTCGGTAAGAGATTTACTACCACCATTTTTCCCTCTAATGAGCCTGCCGTTCAAGAACCGAGCGAGGAAATCAAGGCTAATGCACTGATGTACCCCTAAAGAACTGTGGAATACACTCGAACAATATTTTAATAATGTGCACGATCAGCGCTTCCCCAAATTGCAACTTCAATGGGAGCAAATTCGGTTCTTAGATTATGTGAATGTCGAGGCCTATAATCAAGCCATTCTCAATCTTCATGTTGATCTTGGTTTTTGTGGGGTCAAGAATTCTGATCAAGACTTGATCGAACAGACTCTTAACACGTTCCTCGTGGGAGCAAGTGTGATTACTCATCAGCTGCGCGTTGCCTATGAGGAAGGGAGAATTAAAATTTGTAGTGACGTTATCTCTAACCTCGCGAAAAAAGAAAGGCATCATTAGATCATTCTCAACAACAATGAGCGCCCATCTGGTACGAAGCTGATTCCGGAAGTGAATCAGGCTAACAGAAAGACACCGCGACAAAATAGAAAAGTCAATGCTGCTCAATTTGTCCAAGCACCATGGGCGCATGACTCGAGCAAGTGTGGGAAAATACAAGGACGTCGTTCCAATATGTGCAAGAGTCAAGGTGACTCGGCCACCGGTCCTAGTGGAGCCTAACCACGTGGATCACCTCCTGCCGTTAGGAATGACCCACTCCAGAGGAAGGCCGGGATTGCTATACTTGCATTTCAAAGAAGCATACTGATAAGTGGTAATTTTACCACATTTTTTTAGGATTTTATACTAGGTTTTTATCTCGTGTCGTGATTAATGTGCTCGTATTTGGCTTATTTATGATTAGTCGAGCCGTATTACGCGTTTGGGTTGGTTTTAGTGTGTTTGCAGGTTTTTAGAGCCAAAAGGACCCAAAACGAGACAAAGGACCGAGAGTCGAGTCAAAAGGACGAAGAAACGGATTTTTGCGAAAGACAGACGAACCTATCGGCCAGCCTATCGGCCGATAGGCCCGTCCGAAAGGAGTTCCTGCCCTATCGAGTGAAGAGATTGACGAACCAACTATTGGCCAGCCTATCAGCCGATAGGCCAGTCCGATAGGCTGCCCAGCGGACTCTCGTATTTTGACGGATTTTGACTCTTTTGGATAGTTTTTGTTTCCTAGATTAGGGCTAATCGGGAGTTTAACCCCCTTAGGCTATATAAACCTCCTTTGAGACCTAGTTTTATCATTCTTTATCATCTTTTATCAATCTTTCATCAGCCCTTTTCATCTATTATTATCTTTAGCAGATTTTTACATCTTTTTAGCAAGATTTATTCCTTGGATGCAAGAACTTTTTGGAGGAGAATTATTATTGTTTTTCAGAGATTGAAGACTCGGAGTTCATCCGTAAGGGTTGTAATCTCTCTTTTCATATTAATAATATGCATTCTTCATCTATTTCTTGTTTAATTTCAATTATGTCTGGCTAATTCCTTTGATTGATTCTAGGGTTAGTAATTTTAATTGATGTTCACATGATGTTCCTTTGATTACCTTTTGACCTTTCATCCTAGGCTTGTGATCAAGATGTGTTAAATCTCATGTTAGATTAAAGGGCCCTTAATCGATGCATGTTAGCTAATTGATTTTGTCCGGAAGGAGTAATTAATTAGTGGAAATACTTGATGCACAATATGATTTTATCTTAAGACCTAGCGGAGAAAGATAAATCATAGATAAATAATTTGGCGCTTTTTAAGTGATTTAAATTCTTTGAGCCTTAGCGGGAAAAAGGGTTTAAATTAACTATCTTTCTAGGTTGCCTTGATCGGAATTCTAGATCGGCTGAGTGATTATTTCTAGGATTGAATTAAAATTTGGGGAAAAGGAATCAAGTGAATGAATTGTGTGAACTCAATTAGATGATACTACCCTAGGATCAATTACCTTTAGACTTGTGATTTTATCTTGCTAATTCGTTTATTGCTTGATTTAGTTAATTCATCTTTTATTTAATTTTTATTTTTCGATTTTTAAAGTTAGATAATTAGAATCAAAACAAACTTTCGGATTCCTAAATAGCAGTCAAATTTTGAGTAGAGTTACTTCCTTTATTTTCGACACATCAATTCCCTTGGGTTCGACACCTTGGAAATACTCCGAGGTTTTACAAATTTTAAAATTGATCGGATTTGAAAACCTTACTACGCGAATCCTAGCGATCAATTTTTGGCGCCGTTGCCGGGGAATTGATAGAAAACTTAAAGGGATAATTCGAAAAAGAAGAGATTGTTACTTTAGGTTGTTTACTATTATTATTAATTTTCGATCTCGTTTCCTCACATCTTGTTTTCTCTTCTTTGTAGGCGGTGCATGATCACAAGATCCCAAGGAAAGGACTTATTTCCTTTGGATCCGGAAATCGAGAAGTCTTTGAGGAGGAAGAAGCAAGAAGCGAGAACCGAGACTATTTCCATACTTTTCGTTGATACCATGGCCGGCATTGTTGACCCACCACGAGAACTCGCTCGTCCCGAGAAGATCCCTTTGAATGCCCGCTTCCGACCTAAGCTGGACGATTATCAAGAAGGAGGTTGGGGAAAGATTGATGCCAACAACTTCGAGCTGAAGCCGTCCCTCATCGCTACGGTGAAGTCTCAAACTTACGGAGGAGGAGTTAATGAAGATCCAAACGCTCACCTTGAGTCGTTTTTGGACATATGTGCCACCATCAAGCAAACCGGAGTGCCTCCGGATGTCATTAAGCTCCGCCTATTCCGGTTCTCTTTAGAAGATGATGCGCTAGATTGGTACAAGAGCCTCGATCGGAAGGAAATTGGTACTTGGAGAGAGATGACTCGGTTGTTCTTAGCACAGTTCTATCCTCCCTCGAAGGTGCAAAAACAAATCAACGATATCTTGCAATTCGAGCAATATGAGGATGAATACTTATACGAGGCATGGATCCGATTTAAGAAGCTACTTCGCAAATGCCCACAGCATGGAATTGATAAGGAGGAGATCTACATTCGGTTTTATCGGGGTTTGACGAGGAAGGCTAGAAGAGAGTTGGACTATTCATTGAAAGGGGGATTTCTGGCTAACGATTATGAAGAGGCCAAGAATCTCATCGAGCTAGCGGTCAACAATGATTATGAGGAGGTGACCGATAGGAAGATGACGAGAAGAAAGGTCCCATCCGGTGACGAGGACGCCTACGGTGATTTGAAGGCAAAATTTGAAAGACAACAAAAAGAGCTTGAGATGCTAAAAAAGAAGACTATGGGAGTCAATGCAGTTTTTGAAGAGCTAAACGAGCCTATTGCAATTGAGGAGGATGTGAATTACGTGCAAGGAGGAAACTTCCGACAAGGGGGAAATAGGGGGAACTATTACCCGAACAATCGAAACCACCCTAATTTCTCCTATGCCAATCCGAACAATGCTCTCCAGCCACCACCGGGATTTAACGTAAAGAACGGGGTTATTCAAGAGCCGATTGCTAAGACACCGATGGAAGAGATGTTGGAACGGTTGGAGGCAAGTCAAAAAGATTTTATCTATAAAGCAGACAAGAGGTTCGGGGTTCTCGAGCATAGTGTGACATCTATTGGAAACTCAGTGATAGCCTTGACAAAGCAGATGTCGATGGTGGAGACCCAAATGAGTCAAATGGCGAACGCCCAAGCCGGATTTCATAAGTCGGGCCATTTTCCGAGCAGCACCGAGACCAACCCGAAGACGCAACAATGCAACGCAATCGAGCTAAGGAGTGGGACAAGGTACATTAATCATGGGGCTGAAGTTGAGAAATCTGGAAACAAGTGTTAGGTACCGATTCGGATATTTGCGCCGTTTGCGGAAGCGTAAATAAAATTGCGGAAAATAAATGACACGAGGATTTATAGAGGTTCGGCTATAAACGAGCCTACGTCCTCTCTTTATCTTTTTCAATAGGTTAAAGATAGCAACCTCTAAGCCTCTCTTCTATCGGTCGAGGTATAACCGTTTACAATCACGTCTTCTATTGGTCCGTGATAAACCACTCGTACTTGTCTTTGCGTCGGTCCAAGTTAAACCGTTTTCCTTTTCTATCGGACAAGGAATCAACCGCTCTAGCTTTCTATGGGTACTAGATAAACCTCACTTAGATATCGATTGCGATTCTAATAATGCCGGATCCTTGATCCTAATAACACCGAATCCAATCGTATCTTTTCTTTTACCACTCGTGTATGTTTTCGTGAATTCTCACTCAAACACTTACAATTAAGCTCAATATCAACAACAAGAATGTGTATAATAATATCACAAGTATAGGCAATTTGCTCAAGGTTGTTGATCTCAAACAATACCATAGGGATGGTATTTATAGGCTTCATGATCAAACTAGCCGTTAGCTGCCAGGACCTTCATTACGTACGTTATATGCTCTCCATTACGTACGTAATCCTCATTACGTACGTTAACCATGGCTGGTTACGTACGTTAGCATCTTCACAAATCAGTCCAGTGAGTTTCGTCATTTTGAGTTACGTACGTTAGCATATACACGGTTACGTACGTTAACATTACATCACTCATGACGTCATATATCCGTTGTATGCTTTGCTGACTTTGACTTCTCCAACGTTCACTTGTTTGAACTCCTTTACGTACGTTATCTCTCATCCATTACGTACGTTAAGCTGCTACCATTACGTACGTTAATGATCACATATTACGTACGTTAGCTTTGAGATTTTCCAGCTTTTTGTACTTCGATTCCTTCGATGCTTTGCTTCGTCTCTTTGTTGTTTTGTTTTGCTTATCAACATTAATCATCAAAACACTTTTAATTTATGTATGGAACAAAATGTTCCAACAATCTCCCCCTTTTTGATGATTACAAAACAACACTTCGTCAATGGGATTTTCCTGCAAAAATACAAATATATGTATATCTTTACAGACCAAAGTTTTCGACTTTGTCCGTTTCGTTAGAATCTTCTCCCATTACTTTTTCGACTCCTTCTTTTCTCCTTTTCTTTTCTCACTTTCATCAATTTTTCATCGTCTTTTCGACGTCTCCTCATTTTTCTTTTTCCGTCATTTTCGACTTCTCCTTTTCATTTTTCAACTCCTTCGTTTCTCCTCTTTTTAGGGTAAATCCCATTTTTCTTATTTTCCTCCTTTCTCTCCCCCTTTTTGTTTTCATCAAAAAGTGGATAAAATATCAATTGAAATAAATAATACCAAAATATAAAATATGCATGATACAATTTATGAATAAATGCATAAAGGGTAAAAACTCCCCCTGAAAATATTATCTCCCCTTTAAAAAAATACTCCCCCTGAGTAAAATACAAAAATCAATTTTTGGGGATCCAACCTATAGTTGGTTTTTGTTTAGAAACGTAGACGATATTTGAAACGATTGTTCCTTTAGGAACCCAAATTTTCTTAATTTTTATCGTCCGTCTCGGGCTTTTGCAACTTGAAATATGATGCCCGATTTTTATACACTTTTCGCAATGGGGTATCTTAAAATTAACGGATTCGTTTTTCAAACGAGTTTTGAATCCTAACCCCTCTTTATTCAAAGTAAATTTTTGAACACCAAGCATTTGTTCAAATTTCTCGTTTCCGCACGAGAATTTTCTTGTTAAAGATTTTAGTTCATCTTGAACTTTTAAAAGATCATTCTTCAAAATATTTTCATTTTCAATACACTTTGAATGATCGATTTCAACAAATTTTCCCTTCTCGATAATTTTGGAATTTTCAATTTCCAAGGATTTAATTTTAGACTTAAGGGATTTGATTTCCGATAAAGCATTTTGGAAATCCGTATGTAATAACTCAAATGCATCAAATAATTCATCACGGGAGGATGTACTAACCTGGCTTTCGACGTCGCTGTCGTCGAACGAACTTCGGGCCATGAGAGCGAGATTATTTTGGTTGATGAAATCATCTTCTTCGTCTTCATCGCTCCATGTTGCCACGAGGACCTCCTTCTTGGGTTTGGCACGGCAATGCTTAGCGAAGTGGCCTGGTTTTCCACATAGTCGACAAGAATTGTCGAACTTCTTAGATTCGCTCGAGATATCCTTCTTCCTCCGGTTTAATAAAGTTTGGAATTTATTAATATTCTTGGCATAATATGCCGCTTCTTCGTCGCTTTCCTCCACCGGGATTTCTTCTTTCTTTTCGACATCTTAGCCTTCATGGCTAACGATTTTCTTTCGGTTTCGGCTTGACACTTCGTGATTTTAACACGATCTCATAATTAATTAGCGAACCAACGAGGGCGCTAAAATCAAGCGTGTTGAGATCTTTAGATTCCATAATTGCGGTCACGGTGCCGTCCCATTCGCTAGGTAGTGATCGTAAAATTTTCTTAACTTTTTCACTACTAGATAATGGTTTTCGAACGAAGCAAGTCCATTAGTGATGACCGAAAATCGGTCGAGCATATTGGTGATGGACTCGTCACCCTTCATCATGAATAGCTCGTAGTCATGGAGAAGCATATTGATCTTCGTCTCCTTGACTTGAGTCGTCCCTTCGTGTGTGATTTCTAGAATTTTCCATATTTCTTTCGCACTCTCACACGATGAGATTCGATTGACCTCTTAGGATTTAAGGCACAAAATAAGAGTTGAGTAGCCTTACAATTTAGATGGTCATTTTTCCAATCGGCATCGTCGTATTCTTCGAAAGATTTGAGCGTACCGTCGGATTTGATTGGAACTTTCGGGCCAAGGCAAATAATCTTCCAAATTTCGATGTCGTATGCTCGGATGAATATCGACATCTTCTTCTTCCACGTCAAATAATTTGAGCCATCAAAGAATGGTGGTCGGTTGAGAGCAAGGCCTTCGACGGGAGCCATTTGAAAAGCCATTTTGGATCTTCTCCTCGGATGTTAAGCCGCGTATTGGAGTACCGCTCCGATACCAATTGTTAGGTACCGATTCGGATATTTGCGCCGTTTGCGGAAGCGTAAATAAAATTGCGGAAAATAAATGACACGAGGATTTATAGAGGTTCGGCTATAAACGAGCCTACGTCCTCTCTTTATCTTTTTCAATAGGTTAAAGATAGCAACCTCTAAGCCTCTCTTCTATCGGTCGAGGTATAACCGTTTACAATCACGTCTTCTATTGGTCCGTGATAAACCACTCGTACTTGTCTTTGCGTCGGTCCAAGTTAAACCGTTTTCCTTTTCTATCGGACAAGGAATCAACCGCTCTAGCTTTCTATGGGTACTAGATAAACCTCACTTAGATATCGATTGCGATTCTAATAATGCCGGATCCTTGATCCTAATAACACCGAATCCAATCGTATCTTTTCTTTTACCACTCGTGTATGTTTTCGTGAATTCTCACTCAAACACTTACAATTAAGCTCAATATCAACAACAAGAATGTGTATAATAATATCACAAGTATAGGCAATTTGCTCAAGGTTGTTGATCTCAAACAATACCATAGGGATGGTATTTATAGGCTTCATGATCAAACTAGCCGTTAGCTGCCAGACCTTCATTACGTCGTTATATGCTCTCCATTACGTCGTAATCCTCATTACGTCGTTAACCATGGCTGGTTACGTGCGTTAGCATCTTCACAAATCAGTCCGGTGAGTTTCGTCATTTTGAGTTACGTACGTTAGCATATACACGGTTACGTACGTTAACATTACATCACTCATGACGTCATATATCCGTTGTATGCTTTGCTGACTTTGACTTCTCCAACGTTCACTTGTTTGAACTCCTTTACGTACGTTATCTCTCATCCATTACGTACGTTAAGCTGCTACCATTACGTACGTTAATGATCACATATTACGTACGTTAGCTTTGAGATTTTCCAGCTTTTTGTACTTCGATTCCTTCGATGCTTTGCTTCGTCTCTTTGTTGTTTTGTTTTGCTTATCAACATTAATCATCAAAACACTTTTAATTTATGTATGGAACAAAATGTTCCAACAACAAGGATGTATTAGAAACGGGAGCCGAGAACGAGAAGGAAGATGAAACACAGCAGGCTCATCGGCCAAGCCTATCGGCCGATAGGCCCACCCGATACCCAGACAGAATGCCGGCAGTGGATCCTATCGACCCCCCTATCGGCCGAAAGGCTCCTGGAAGTTCGAATGTGAAGGATTTTGAGGTAAAAGCTCCATTTCCACAGCGATTGGCCAAGTCGAGACATGATGAAAAGCTTCAACGATTTATCGACATGTTTCAAAAGGTGAATATCAACATTCCACTTCTAGACGCTTTGAGAGACATGCCGGGGTACGTCAAATTCTTGAAAGACGCTGTGGCAAGCAAGAGGAAGTTGGGGAAGTTTGAAACAATAAATTTGACAGAGGAGTGCAGCGCTATCATTCAAAACAAGCTCCCGCTCAAGCAGAAGGATCCGGGACGTTTTACTTTTACATGCATGATTGGCGACCAAACGTTCCGTAATGTGTTGTGTGATCTCGGGGCAAGCATCAATCTTATGCCTCTATCCATCTTTAAGAGGTTGAAGATTGGGGAGATGAAGCCGACTACCATTTCTCTACTCATGGCGGACCGGTCGATCGCTTATCCGAGGGGAGTTGTGGAGGATGTGTTCGTTAGAGTCCAACACTTAATCTTCCCAGCCGATTTCGTAGTTCTTGATATGCCCGAGGACGAGAATCAACCACTGATCTTTGGGAGACCGTTTCTAGCGACGGGGAGAGCACTTATCGACGTCCAAGAGGGTGATCTTACTTTTCGGGTTAATGATCAAAATCTGAAAATTTCCATCTATGACGCGATGAAGAAGCCCGAGGAATGTTATACAATTGAGTCTATTATGCCACCCCCAACCGACTTGTTGGAGCATTGCATTTCACACTCCATTTACTCACATTCTGATGTTGAAGAAATTTATGAGGAATTGCCAGAGTATGTTCGAATGTTGGAGGCGAACGAGTTCCGATCTAATGAGAGGGATGTATGCTATCTTGATGTCAACAAACCCGTTCAAGGGGGAGTTGTCGCTGAGGACCGATCGATCGAGGTGCCAAAGTTAGAACTTAAGCCTTTGCCGGATCACTTACAATATTGCTTCTTGGGCGAGAACGAGTCTTATCCCATGATAGTTTCTTCTTCTCTCGGACCTACTAACTTGGAGAAGCTATTACGGGTGCTGCGAAAACACAAAGGGGCGATTGGATGGACGATTTCGGACATTAAGGGAATAAGCCCTTCTATTTGTATGCACCGGATTTTGCTAGAAGACGATCATAAGCCGAGGGTGCAACCGCAAAGAAGATTAAATCCAGCAATGCAAGAGGTTGTGAGAAAAGAGGTGCTCAAATTATTAGATGCCGGGATGATATATGCGATTTCCGATAGTGAGTGGGTGAGTCCTACTCAAGTCGTCTCTAAGAAAGAGGGTATGACCGTGATCAAGGACGAGAAAGATGAATTAATCGCGACAAGGGTAGTCACGGGATGGAGAGTTTGTATCGACTACCGGCTACTTAATGCGGCGACGAGGAAGGATCATTTTCCACTTCCATTTATTGATCAAATGCTAGATCGTTTGGCCGGATACGGGTATTATTGCTTTCTGGACGGGTATTCGGGGTACAATCAAATTGCTATCGCTCCGGAAGACCAGCACAAGACCGCTTTCACGTGCCCTTATGGGGTATTCGCTTACCGGAGGATGCCGTTTGGCTTGTGCAACGCACCCGCAACTTTTCAAAGGTGCATGATGGCCATCTTTCACGGATTAGTCGAGAACATAATGGAGGTATTTATGAATGATTTTTCAGTTTTTGGTTCATCTTTCGACCATTGCTTGAAAAATTTATCTTTGGTACTTGCCCGGTGTGAGGAGACGAACCTTGTGCTAAATTGGGAGAAATGTCACTTCATGGTGCAAGAGGGAGTAGTGCTGGGGCATAAAGTATCTTCGGAAGGATTGGAGGTTGATCGAGCGAAGGTGGTTGCTATTGAGAAATTACCGCCTCCAACCAATGTTAAATCGATTTAAGCTTCCTAGGCCATGCGGGGTTCTATAGACGGTTCATTAAGGATTTCTCAAAATCACGAAGCCGTTATGTTCCTTGCTCGAGAAAGACACGAAATTTGAGTTTAATGATGATTGCTTAAAGGCGTTTGAGACATTGAAACAAGCCTTAATTTCGACGCGGTCTTGATCACTCCGGATTAGGGTGCACCATTCGAGTTGATGTGCGACGCGGCGATTGGGCCGTTGGGACCGTTTTGGGTCGAAACGGGATAAGCTTTTCCGGGTAATTTATTATGCGAGTAAGACGATGGATTCGGCCCAAATGAACTACACCACGACGGAAAAAGAGCTGCTCGCTGTGGTCTATGCATTCGACAAATTCCGACCTTACCTAGTGGGCACTCACACTATTGTTCATACCGATCACGCAGCGATTCGCTATCTATTTGCCAAGAAGGATTCAAAGCCGAGATTAGTGAGATGGATACTCCTTCTGCAAGAGTTCGACATGGAGATCCGGGATAGGAAGGGGTGCGAGAATGTTGTTGCCGATCACCTTTCCCGTCTCGAGAAGCCGGTTGAGGGAGAAGATTCGAGGGTCGAAATAAAGGAGAACTTTCCAGACGAGCATATCCTAGCCTTGGCCGATGATACACCATGGTACGCGGACTATGTTAATTTCCTTGCTATCAAGCATGTTCCAACGGGTCTTTCTTCTCATCAAAGAAAGAAATTCTTCCATGACGTTAAATTCTACTATTGGGAAGACCCTATTCTTTATCGGAGGTGCGCAGACGGGATTATTCGCATGTGTGTTCGACAAAGCGAATGGCAAAGGATAATTGAAGAATGCCATAGTGCACCGAGTGGGGGTCATTTTGCAGCGAGTCGAACGGCCATGAAGGTGTACCAATGTGGCTTCTATTGGCCTTCTATTCATAAAGATTGCCAAGCTTTTGTGAAACATTGCGATAGATGCCAACGATTGGGGAACATAGCAAAAAGAGACGAGATGCCGCAGCACACTATTGTGGAAGTAGAGTTGTTTGACGTATGGGGTATCGATTTTATGGGTCCGTTTGCAAAATCATGAGGCTATTCGTATATTTTACTTGCGGTCGACTACGTATCGAGATGGGTTGAGGCGATGCCGACGATTACGAACGATTCGAAGGTAGTGATTAAATTCCTTAATAAGAACATTTTGACTCGTTTCGGGACTCCACGAGCTTTGTTGAGTGACGGGGGGAGCCACTTTAATAATAGGTGGTTAGGAACCCTTCTTGCGAAATATGGAGTTAAACACAAGATTACATCCGCCTATCATCCGCAAGCTAATGGACAAGCCGAGCTCGCCAATCGGGAGATCAAACAAATTTTAGAGAAGACGGTCACGAACAAGAAGGACTGGGCTAAATATCTAGATGATGCACTTTGGGCTTATCGGACCGCGTTTAAGACTCCAATTGGAATGTCTCCATACCAGCTCGTCTTTGGGAAATCCTGTCATTTACCGGTGGAGCTGGAAGTTAAAGCGTATTGGGCCACTAGACGGATTAATTTCGAATTTCTTGAGGCTAGTGGATCGAGAAGAGAGAAGCTGCTGGAAATCGACGAGTGGAGAAACGAGGCTTTCGAAAATGCAAGGATTTACAAGGAAAGAGCGAAAAAGTTTCACGATGATCGCATTCGGAAGAAGGACTTCGTCCCGGGAGACGAAGTGCTCGTTTTCAATTCACGGCTTCGTCTATTTCCGGGGAAGCTGATGTCAAAGTGGACTGGTCCATACACCGTCTTTCAAGTAAATCAAAACGGATCATGTGTCGTGATGAAAGAAGATGGGAAGAAGTTTATTGTGAATGGACATTGGATGAAGCACTATTTTAAGCCCTTGCACCACGAAGAGAAGTATGTCACTCACCTCGAAGACCCGGAATGAATGAGGTATCGTCTAGCTAAAGACGTTAAACGTAGCACTTGTTGGGAGGTAACCCAACGTATGTATATTAGTTCGTTTTATTCTTTTATTTTTGATTTTTCGTTTGCGTGATTTTTGTAGTTTCTAGTTTCGTAGTAGCTTTGTTAGTTTGTTAAGTTCTAATCCATGCACGCCGAGTTTTGGATACTTGCAGGTCTTTAATCGCCATATCCAAGCAAAAACGGGACCAATTATGTGAAAGAGAAAAGGCTGGAAAATTTTTTGAGACAGAAGATCCTATCGGGCGAGCCTATCGGCCGATAGGCCCGGCCGATAGGCTGAGGAAAAAAATTACATCTTTGAAAGCGATGGTCGATAAGTCCGCCTAACGACCGATAGTCCCACCCGATATGAGGTACGTAAGAGGCAGTTCCTATCGGTCCAGCCTATCGGCCGATAGGCCTGGCCGATAGGACATACCCGGCCCAGTATCCACTTCGACCCGGTTGATTAATACCCCTTTTAAACACCCCCACACCCGATTTTCTCACACACTTACACACTTATCGGCCGATAGAACGAAAGGAGCGAATTTTTTTCTACTTTTCTTCCTTCAAACTCGATCAAGGTACGTAATTTCGACGCTTAATCCTCTTGTTTTTCAATTCTATACATGTTTTGAAGCACTTTGACGGATTCCTTTTGGAGTTTTGATGAAAATCGAATTGGGGATCCACTTTTTGGGGCTTTTGCTAAACTTTGATGTTCTTTGAATTTTATGCCCGATTGTTGATAGAATCTTGAGGGAAACATGTTATCTATGCTTGATTGTCCATGGGTACTTCGAATTGGGGGATTAATTGATGAAATTGAACGAATTTTGGAAAAAACCCCCAAATTGGAAGAACCCTAATTTCGCAAGTTGTTGAAATTGGGTGAATTTGTTGACTTGAATGATTAATTGGGATTGATATGAGTTGAATTGTTGATAATTAGATTGGATTGGAGAGAATTTGCCCTAATATGATCGTAGTGTGTTGTTTTGTTATTGTGGGTGGTGATTTTGATCCTTTGAATATGAAATGGGGGAGTCTAAGTTTGGGGGAGATGGTGTGATTTATAGGGGTTTTAGATGTTATTGTGGGATTATTGGATTATGTCGATGCTCGTTGAATGTTTATATTATGAGTTGCTTATTGGATTTTGATTGGATGGTTGTTTTGTAGGAACTTTGAAATGGGAAAGCAAAGCAAGAAGTCGAATCCGAGTACAGCCGGAAAATCTAAGGCAACCACAGAGAAGGAAAAGGCTCCGACGAAGGTAGTGCCGGCTATTCCGATCCCGGCTGCACTCGACCCGAAAAAGTTCAAGCTGAGATTGACCGGGCCAGAGTCTAAAAGAAGGTGGTCGCACCTTATCGGAATGTCACACAAACATTGCCGATTTTTGCATGAGGAGACGGCTCGGGGTATGGGTGTATACGATGATATTGTGCTACTAGCGAGGCAGTGCGGGTTTGAGCAAATATTTAGGGCAAACTATCTCGCTTACCACGTGCTCACCGTGGAGTTTCTGTCCACACTTGAGGTTTTTAGGGAGAACGGGACTCCGGCATCTATTCGCTTCAACCTCGACAACATAGAAAGGGAGCTCTCGGCGGATGAGGTTAACGCCATTATCAACGGGGCCGAGGACGGGTCATTCAATCAGGGCGATCATGCCAAAGAAAACTTAGAGCTGTGGTCCAAGATGATTTACCGCAGGGAGGAGACGCTTCTCATTTATAATCCGACGTATGCCAAGGCCTCCTCGATCAGGAACCCAGTTCTCCGCTATGTCCACCGTTTGTTCACATCGACGATTTTGATCCGTACCGACTCGGGGACGTGCTTGTCCACTGATCTTCACCTTTTATGGTCAGCCTTGAACGGTACGCGGAAGCACGCCGGATGTTTTCTGATCGAGCACATGGAGAAACAAGCCCGGCTGACCGGGAAGCAGAGGATTGGAATTGGGGCGTTCGTGACCCCTATCGCGGAGCATCTTGGGGTGCACATTAGAGGAGAGCCGGTGTCCCGAGACATCTTTTTGGATAGACCGACACTACAGAGGCAAGAGATGCTTGCCTTCACCGAGGGGTTCGACTGGAAATTGCACGGTCGGAACAAAACCGTGTCCCTCTTCCGACTCCCCTCTCCGACCTTGACTTCTGTGATGGGCGACGCGCCCGATGTATATGCGAGGTGGAGTATGAGCTCCGCGGCTCATGTGGCACTTATCCGACCGTTGGATGCGTCTCGTAAGAGGCAACGCCGGGAGGTGACCATTGATGAGCCATTCTTGGAGGGAGCCGAGGAGGAGATGGATGATATACCCGAGGGGGGTAGCCGTGACGAGATTCCCACCGGTGGAGGTAGTAGTTTTCAGATGAGAGCTCCGGATTTTGAGGCTTTTGAGACGAGATTTTTTGAGAGAGAGAGAGATGCACGAAGAGAGTATGCAGGCGCAAGACAACTATCATTTGGCGAGTATGCGTTCTTTGACAACCGAGTTTGGTTCTTTGGGAACTCGGTTGGGCGAGGTTGAGACTCGGGTGGGTGCTGTTGCCACTCGGGTCAATGAGTTGTACGAGCTCGTGGAGAAACGAGCCGAGGAGGACAGAGTGTGGCGACAAGAGGAGATTTCTTGGAGGGAGCAAGAGAGGAAGAGGCAGGAAGATAGGTGGGCCCAGGAGGACCACTACCACCGGATGCTACACGAGATGTACCACTTTGCTCCTTTCCCCGATTCACATGCCCGCTATGATCCGAGCTCGCCGACGAACCCGCCATTTCCGCCACAGTGATCAGGTACTCCGTTAACAAAGCCACTCCTTTCTCTTTTCAAACTTATTCCTCCTTTGGGATGCGAAATAAGTTTGGGGGGGAGAAGTGCGGCTTTGTTAATTTCGTTTTGTGTGAGTACCTTGCTTGCCTTGTATCATTATTTGCTTGTGTTGGTGCCCGTTGTTTTATTTATGCTTATCATATTGGTGTTGCGTGATTTAGCTTTTGTTGCTTAGTTTTTTTTTTTTTTTTTTTTTAGATTTTTATGTTCATTTTCATTTGGTGTGTTTGCTAGTTTCTATTTTTTTTAGGTCGTAGTAGTTTTTTTTTTTTAGATTTCGTGTTTGCTTTTATTTGCTTTTCGTTGTTTGTTTTAGATAGCCTTGCTTGTCTTAGTTTTTCTTTATTCGTGAATTTTTCGTGCTTCTATTTGTGTGATACCGATGTTA
Source organism: Orobanche coerulescens (assembly GCA_033398695.1). NCBI lineage: Eukaryota > Viridiplantae > Streptophyta > Magnoliopsida > Lamiales > Orobanchaceae > Orobanche > Orobanche coerulescens. Next base: position 113,604,009 of record CM065815.1, on the reverse strand, counting down.
CGACACTGTTTTTCTCTCTGAAGAAACGGTCGAGTTTAGTCGAGTTGTAGTCAGTTATTTCTGTTTTGCATAGTATTCATTTAGGTCCAAAATTTTTCGTGATTGTAGAGGTCTTGGCAGATAAGAGACGATACATACTTGTTTTAAAATCACCGTCAATACGTTTGGTTACATCTTAGGATAGTGAGTCGTCTTGTTTCAAGGTCGTGTTGGCACTTAGATTGAGTTTAGAGTCGGTCAGTTTTCCCAAAAGTTGAGATAATGTTGTTCTATGAAGGGAAGTCTAGTAACCGGGGTATTCGCGTGACCCGTTGTTTGCCCTCGCGTAAAACGACGACTCTGATTAGACTAGTGATTTAGATATTTCACATGTGCCAAGGATAGGAACCTAGTAACCGGGGTATTCGCGTGACCCATTGTTTACTCTCGCGTAAAACGGCGACCTTGATTCGGACATGCGAAATTATATATTCGAGTTGTTTCTCCGCTGTAGACGGAACTTAGTAACTAGAAGCATCCATGTGCCCCATGAGTGTCTTTACGTCAAACGGTTTCCTAATACATGAGAATGGAAGTTCCACCTAGGATTACCCCGATGAAACATCCCGAGATCCTAACCTAGTGGTCAACTCGAATCAAATTCTTGAACATATATATAAGGGAATACGACCGAGGTTTATTTGTTATGAAACTCGAGAAAAATGTGCCACTAGGCGTAACAGGACGAACTAGCTTGTTTATTTTAGCCTTTCATATTGACGGTCGATTTGACTCACGTTTTGTTAATCTTTGAGCTGGATTTTCTTCATGAACGAATGATTAGGACTGAACTTGATTACTTTGCGGAATCATTATTCTGAGTGCAGCTCGCTTTTACGACACTCGGATTATTTAGAGAGAATTACAGGATAGTATTGATTAGGTTGAACACTATGAGTTGCACGATGATTCACGACTTTCTTTTTCTTTTCTTTTTGTTGTTCGGGACGAACAAGGCTTAAGTTTGGGGGGGTTTGATAAGTGGTAATTTTACCACATTTTTCTAGGATTTTATACTAGGTTTTTATCTCGTGTCGTGATTAATGTGATCGTATTTGGCTTATTTATGATTAGTCGAGCCGTATTACGCGTTTGGGTTGGTTTTAGTGTGTTTGCAGGTTTTTAGAGCCAAAAGGACCCAAAACGAGACAAAGGACCGAGAGTCGAGTCAAAAGGACGAAGAAACGGATTTTTGCGAAAGACAGACGAACCTATCGGCCAGCCTATCGGCCGATAGGCCCGTCCGAAAGGAGTTCCTGCCCTATCGAGTGAAGAGATTGACGAACCAACTATTGGCGGCTTTATCGGCCGATAGGCCATCCGATAAGTGCCAATGACTCTCGTATTTTGACGGATTTTGACTCTTTTGGATAGTTTTTGTTTCCTAGATTAGGGCTAATCGGGAGTTTAACCCCCTTAGGCTATATAAACCTCCTTTGAGACCTAGTTTTATCATTCTTTATCATCTTTTATCAATCTTTCATCAGCCCTTTTCATCTATTATTATCTTTAGCAGATTTTTACATCTTTTTAGCAAGATTTATTCCTTGGATGCAAGAACTTTTTGGAGGAGAATTATTATTGTTTTTCAGAGATTGAAGACTCGGAGTTCATCCGTAAGGGTTGTAATCTCTCTTTTCATATTAATAATATGCATTCTTCATTTATTTCTTATTTAATATCAATTATGTCTGGCTAATTCCTTTGATTGATTCTAGGGTTAGTAATTTTAATTGATGTTCACATGATGTTCCTTTGATTACCTTTTGACCTTTCATCCTAGGCTTGTGATCAAGATGTGTTAAATCTCATGTTAGATTAAAGGGCCCTTAATCGATGCATGTTAGCTAATTGATTTTGTCCGGAAGGAGTAATTAATTAGTGGAAATACTTGATGCACAATATGATTTTATCTTAAGACCTAGCGGAGAAAGATAAATCATAGATAAATAAGTTGGCGCTTTTTAAGTGATTTAAATTCTTTGAGCCTTAGCGGGAAAAAGGGTTTAAATTAACTATCTTTCTAGGTTGCCTTGATCGGAATTCTAGATCGGCTGAGTGATTATTTCTAGGATTGAATTAAAATTTGGGGAAAAGGAATCAAGTGAATGAATTGTGTGAACTCAATTAGATGATACTACCCTAGGATCAATTACCTTTAGACTTGTGATTTTATCTTGCCAATTCGTTTATTGCTTGATTTAGTTAATTCATCTTTTATTTAATTTTTATTTTTCGATTTTTAAAGTTAGATAATTAGAATCAAAACAAACTTTCGGATTCCTAAATAGCAGTCAAATTTTGAGTAGAGTTACTTCCTTTATTTTCGACACATCAATTCCCTTGGGTTCGACACCTTGGAAATACTCCGAGGTTTTACAAATTTTAAAATTGATCGGATTTGAAAACCTTACTACGCGAATCCTAGCGATCACATACGTACCACAATTGCAAGGCGCCAAAGAACATCCAAGCCTACTACAAGCAGTATAAACAGTACTTGACTCAAGAGTCAAATTACTTAGAGGAAGATTGTGATATCTTGGATTTTCAGTATAATTTTTCGCGTTATTTTATCTGACGTATATTGGATAATGTGGTATCTATACAGTATGGATAAAATAGTTGATAACTGAGACAGTTGTGTTGGTATAATTGTTGTACTTAGTCGACAATTGCATTTGAGGGTATTATGTATCAGGTGTATCGTATGAGAATGTTATTGGGACGAGTATATGTATTCAGTATGTCGTGTATACGTATTCGGTATATTGAGACGACAGGCAGGAGCAGTTGTGAATGGCTAAGTATAGAAGCCATAACGTACGTTAAGCATAGGAGCTTATGTACGTTAAGATACAAGCATAACGTATGTTCCGTAGAGTACATAACGTACGTTCCGAGGAGAATCGAACAGGGTTTGAGCTATGATCGATGAGTGGGCCCGGTGTCGGCAACTTTCGGCGCAGATGTATACAACGAGTCAACATAGAGATTTATGTACGTTATGGATATCCCATTACATACGTTAAATGAGTATCATACTGTAGCAAGTCAACTACCATATTACGTACGCTATAGTATGCGTGTTACGTACGTAAGCCATTAAACGAATTGAGGTAGTAATTTTAGGACTGTTGTTACCTACGTTATCGAGGACGGATAACATACGTAAGGAAGTTTACATACACTAGGGAGTTCATGTAGCGTACGTAAGGTATGAATTTTTATAAATATGAGAGACCCCGTCATTTCGTCATTTTGAGAATTCACTTTGTTTCTTCCTCCTTCAACCCTCTGAGGCTGATTTTGGCTCTTCTAACTTGATTATGAGCTTGATGGCATAGATTGGAGCTTGAGATATGAAGATATTATTGATTCTTGAGTAGCTTTATTGTGTTGTTCATCTTTAGAGGTATGTTGGATAATCCCTCTCTTTAACTTCGGATTTTGATGTTGTTGTTGATGATTAGTTCGTATGATGATGGACATGGTGGTAATGTTGTGATTCTTGATGTTGTGTGAAGTGTAGAAGAATGTGATGATATATGTCTTGGATTATGTTGTTGTTTTGAACATGATTATGGGATCATAGAGTTCTTGGTGTTCTTGGTATATCACATCAAAGAAGAATATGTGATAGGGTTTAAATGGTTTTGAGTATAAACATGGATTAATGATTAGGACCAATATTGTATTGATTGTAGTGGTTGATTCCGTATGTCCTTGATGAGTAATGAATCATGATATGAGTATTAATCCGGAGAGGTTATGGTTAATCTTGGATTACGATTATTCATGATATTGAGCTACATGGATAGTTCGGATTGATGATAATAACCGGTAATCATTTTTCTATGAATTTACGAATATGAACAAGAAGGAACCTTGTTAATCCGTATTTAAGATTGAAGTTGGAATCGAGAATGTTGAGACACTTGTTAGAATTGATTGATTGTCGAATTGCAGTTTGTATTCGTAATTGTTCGATTTGGTTTTGTATATGACCGAGATATCATTGAACCGTTGAGTTTGATTGGTTGGTTATATCGCTTGTTGATTACTATCGAACGTGTTGTTAATTGATTATTGCATTAGGTTGTGATTAGTGATCGTTGATTTTAATGGTTGTGCTGCGATAGAGATTAGAGAATTCGTGGATCGCTTTGGTTGGGGCTGAGGAGCTCGTAGATGAAGGGAATGGAATTGGTAATGGCTTCGCCATATCGGTATCGAGGCAAATTTATACTTGCTCAGTTCATAGTATTTAATAAATGGGTTTGATTTCATTTCATTTATAATTCATATAGCAATGATATTATAAATACGGATTGTCGGGATGATGGTATGTTTATTATGCTTTGGTTTGGGTTAGATAATAATGTATATTATTTAAAGGGGTTTGGTGAAAACGGAGATGTGGATTATCTTTGGTATGTTGGGTATCGAGGATAGTTTATCGTGCCAACATTGATCTTGAGGTGGTGGTTTGTTGATAGTGATGGACTATACTTCATTCGGTATTATTCGAATAATTGTGTTTTCGTTCAGAGATGTTGTTCGTGTAAAGGTTAGTGTTTACGGCTTTGAGGTAATCTAGTAGTGCTCAATTATGAGGATAATTATTCTAATGCATTATTGTACATATTGTATGTTGATGTTTCATGTAATGAGTGTGCATCGTTGTTTGGTGTATTTTGTATTGTGTATTTCTTTAGAACTGTAATTTTAATGGACCGATGTGTTGGGGGGTAAAACCTGAATGGTACCCCGTGGAACTGTGCTGGGGGGTAAAACCTGAATGGTACCCCGTGGAACTGTGCTGGGGGGTAAAACCTGAATGGTACCCACGTCCGGAGTACTCCTGTGTAGATGCTTCGGTGACCCTTGGTTGCGACCTCGGGAGTTTATGTATTGATAGATAAGACAACGTTGAGCATTCTGTGAACTATTGTCTAAACGGAAAAACGATATTATGGTCGTGTCAATCTTTCATTGTCGAGTTATCGTTGTTCACTTTGGTAAAGTCCTTTTGATCCTTATTGGATATGTGTTTCTTTGAGTTTCATTGTCATATTGCATCGTGACATATCTGGAGTTATATTTGCGTGCCGATTGGTTATGTGTAGGATTTTCAAAGCGGGCACGTATAGCCATGTGTTGGTTTTGACGTCACATTGAGTTGTGTACACGAGACGTACTTCGTGAGACTGATTAGGTACAAGACCATATGTGTATTCGATCGATGCCCGTTGGTGGCTTGTGCACGGATACATTTCCAGATCGGGCGTATTATGACGTCCATCTTGAACTGAATTGATTAATCGTTCATAGTTCGACAGTCGGGTTTGTCTTTAAGATCCACTATATGTGATTTATATAACGTTTGCCGATTTTATTCTCTCGTATATCTGTCCCTATGGTCCTTTGTTGATCTTGTTTGGAGTTTACCATATCGATGGTATTCTCGGTCGTTGTTGGTCCTTTGTTGATCTTGTTTGGAGTTTACCATATCGATGGTATTCTCGGTCATTGTTGGTCCTTTGTTGATCTTGTGTGAGGCTTATCATGTAATGGTATTCTCGGTTACTGTTGATATATCATTGGTTTTATTGGATTTTATCATGTCGATGATATTCTCGTTTGATGTCTTGGTTGTTTATTAACATTGATTGTATGATCGTTCATACTTTGTATGGATATTCGGGACTCGTCATTGCTTTGTGGTAGTTGATCTACATATGTATTATGTATTATAGGTTTTATCAGAACTAGGATTTAATTGTGCGATCCGGCGGATAGAATTTGACATGGATAGATCATTCCATATTGGAGATATAATGATATTATGAGAATCTTGACATTGTTTGAATACAGTACAGGTGGTTGTATTTGAATTCATTCGTCACTTGAGGATGCAAGGTGTGGATTGAGGTAAGGGTTGATTTGATATGGATAACCATGAGTTGGTAAGGTTATTACGGTAAGATTACATTGGTAGCATTCTTACTTTGTAATTACATTGATATGTAATTGTTTATGATGATGTGGTCGTTATCATTGTTGAGTATTGTGGCTGACCCCGTCGTGGGCTTTATTTTTTTAGGTACTCGGAGATCGAGCTAGTAGCGGTCGTGAAGAGATGAGTTTCCCGAGTGATACTGGCTATGGCATATTTCTGGAAATCGAGTATTTCACTGGTTGTTATTTTCCGCTGCAAGTATGTATGTTTCTATATTTTTATCCGTTGTGTGTGTATTTTAAAATGCCCTTTTGGTATTTTGTAAACTTGATTTATTTCGTGAAATCTATTCCCTAAACTATTTTATCGGTATGTGTAAGCGGTGACTTAACATACGTTTTGAAACTGTTGAGATTTGGCATTTTTGGCCTTGTACTTTCAAATGGGATTTTTGTGGCTGTACTTGAAAAATAGACTTTTTTTCGGAGACTGTTTCAGTATTTAAAATATATTACCGTCATCGGCCTTTTGACGTATTTTAAAATAATTGGAAAAATGATTTGTAGCCTTGTGGGTTCCAGCACGGGGCCCACGGCGCTATAATATCCCCGGTCGGTTTTGGGGGTGCTACAGAAGATGGTATTAGAGCTTGGGTTTCGTGAAACCCGGGCATGTGTGTTATGTGGCTCTATCGGTGCGGTAGTAGCGTGACTTTTGAAAATGATTTTTCTGACTTTTGAATCAAACCGATTTTAGGAGGTTCCAAAATTTTTGAGGTATTTTCAAAATTACTATATTTGCGATACTGGTGTGTGTTGGTATTGTGTTGAGACTTCGTATGGGAGTGGTATGCTAGTATCATGGGAGATCATCGGCTTCACACACCTGTAAGTATATTATTTTGGTTATTCGCTTGTGGCGACGACTGACTGCTTTCGAGATGAGTTTGGATATTTTGGTAGAGATGTTGTCTGTGACAGGATTGCAAGTTTCAAGGACGAAACTTATTTTAAGTGGGTTAGTATGTGATATCCTGGATTTTCAGTATAATTTTTCGTGTTATTTTATCTGAGATATATTGGATAATGTGGTATCTATATAGTATGGATAAAATAGTTAAGAACTGAGACAATTGTGTTGGCATAATTGTTGTACTTAGTCGACAATTACATTTGAGGGTATTGTGTATCAGGTGTATCGTATGAGAATGTTATTATGATGAGTATATGTATTCAGTATGTCGTGTATACATATTCGGTATATTGAGACGACAGGGAGGAGCAGTTGTGAATGGCTAAGTATAGAATCTATAACGTATGTTAAGCATATTAGCTTACGCACGTTAAGATACAGGCATAACATACGTTACAGAGAGTACATAACGTACGTTACGTAGAGTACATAACGTACGTTACGTAGAGTACATAACGTATGTTACGTAGAGTACATAACGTACGTTACGTAGAGTACATAACGTACGTTATGAGGAGAATCAGACAGGGTCTGAGCTATGATCGATGAGTAGGCCTGCTGTCTTCAACTTTCGGCGCAGATGTGGACAGGCGAGTCAACATAGAGATTTACGTACATTATGAATAGCCCATTACGTACGTTAAATGAGTATCACACTGTAGCAAGTCAACGACCATATTACGTACGTTATGGCATGGGTGTTACGTACGTAAGCCGTCGAGCGAGTTGAGGCAGTAGTTTCAGGATTGTTGTTACATACGTTATCGAGGACGAATAATGTACGTAAGGAAGTTTACGTACGCTAGGGAGTTCATGTAGCGTATGTAAGGTATGAATTTTATAAATATGAGAGACTCCATCATTTCCTCATTTTGAGAAATTTCACTTTGTTTCTTCGTCCTTCAACACTCCGAGGCCGATTTTGGCTCTTCTAACTTGATTATGAGCTTGATGGCATGGATTGGAGCTTGAGTATGAAGATATTATTTATTCTCGAGGAGTTTGATTGTGTTGTTCATCTTCAGAGGTGTGTTAGATAATCCTTCTCTTTAACTTCGGATTTTGATGTTATTGTTGATGATATGTTCGTATGATGATGGACATGGTGGTATTGCTATGATTCTTGATGTTATGTGAAGTGTAGAAGAATGTGATGATATATGTCTTGGATTATGTTGTTGTTCTGAACATGATTATGGGATCATAGTGTTCTTGGTGTTCTTGTTATATATCACATCAAAAAAGAATATGTGATATGGTTTAAATGGTTTTGAGTATTAACATGGATTTAATGATTATGACCAATATTATGTTGATTGTAGTGGTTGATTCCTTATGTCCTTGATGAGTAATGAATCATGATATGAGTCTTAATCCGGAGAGGTTATGGTTAATCTTGGATTACGATTATTCATAATATTAAGCTACATGGATAGTTCGGATTGATGATAATAACCGATAATTGTTTTTCTATGAATTTACAAATCTGAACAAGAAGGAACCTTGTTAATCTATATTTAAGATTGAAGTTGGAATCGAGAATGTTGAGACACTTGTTAGAATTGATTGATTATCGAATTGCGGTTTGTATTCGTAATTGTTCGAGTTGAATGGTTTGGTTTTGTATATGACCGAGATATCATTGAACCATTGAGTTTGATTGGTTGGTTATATCGGTTGTTGATTACTATCGAACGTGTTGTTAATTGATTATTGCATTAGGTTGTGATTAGTGATCGTTAATTTTAATCGTTGTGCTGCGATAGAGATTGGAGAATTCGTGGATCGCTTTAGTTGGGGCTGAGGAGCTCGTAGACGAAGGGAATGGAAATGGTAATGGCTTCGCCGTATTGGTATCGAGGCAAGTTTATACTTGCTCAGTTCATAGTGTTTAATAAATGGTTTTGATTTCATTTCATTTATAATTCATATAGCAATGATATTATAAATATGGATTGTCGGGATGATGGTATGTATATTATGCTTTGGTTTGGGTTAGATCATAACGTATATTATTTAAAGGGGTTTGGTAAAAATGGAGATATGGATTATCTTTGGTAATCCATATCTGTTATGAGGATAATCTAGTAGTGCTCAATTATGAGGATAATTATTCTGATGCATTGTTGTACATATTGTAGGTTGATGTTTCATGTAATGAGTGTGCATCATTGTTTGGTGTATTTTGTATTGTTGTACTTCTTTAGAACTGTAATTTTAATGGGCCGATGTGTTGGGGGAAAAACCTGAATGGTACCCCGTGGAACTATGTTGGGGGGTAAAACATGAATGGTACCCCGTGGAACTGTGCTGAGGGATAAAACCTGAATGGTATCCACGTCCGGAGTATTCCTGTGTAGATGCTTCCGTGACCCATGGTTGCGACCTTGGGAGTTTATGTGTTGATAGATAAGACAACGTTGAGCATTCTGTGAACTATTATCTAAACGGAAAAACGATATTATGGTCATGTCAATCTTTCATTGTCGAGTTGTCGTTGTTCACTTTGGTAAGTCCTTTTGATCCTTATTAGATATGTATTTCTTTGAGTTTAGTTGTCATGTCGCATCGTGACATATCTGGAGTCATATTTGCGTACCGATTGGTTATGTGTAGGATTTTCAGGGCGGGCATGTATATAATATCCTTGTATTTTGTTAATGATGTGTGTTATTTTGGACGTATTCTGTTGAGAATTGGTTTAGAATTCCCATGTTGTATTGTTTGACATTTGGAATCGTGTGTGTATTGGTGATGGAATTGGAATATTGATGGTTAGTAATTTTCGAGTTCTGTACCTATCGGGATGTATTCGTTCTGACTGGACTTCGAGGTAGTAATGTTGGATAGTAGCATCTAGTGCACGCTAGACTGTTTTTCTAGCGCGCGCTAGTCATGCATTTGTAGTGCACGCTAACTTTGTCTGTAGCGCGCGCTAACCTGACTGGACAATAAGTTTTCTGGGCTCTGGAATGAGTTAATTAGCGCAGGCAACTATCCTATTAACGCACGCTATTGAGGTTGGACAGAACATTCTGGATTTGGGCAGAAAGTTCATGAATTTTGGGCCAGAACAGGTAGCGCACGCTACCGAAAAACACTAGCGCACGCTAGCGGGATTGAATAGAAGCTTCTTGACTGCAACTGCAGTCAGGTAGAGCACGCTACACTAATCTTAGTGCGCGCTAATGTCTCCCAGTATATAAGGGAGCAGTGGTCAACTTCGTCATTTCTTTCTCTTCTCTCTTCAATCAGGCAATTTGGGCGACCATGATATGATGTTAACTTCGCACTAGGAACTCAAGGTAAGATTGTTCAAACCCTAATTTTTCGGGAATTTAGGGATTTGTCGGGATTTCATCTTTTAAATCCGTTTTTGGCTCTGATATGTGCTAGATCTTGATGTTGTAATTATAATCTGTTGTTTTTCCCCAAAGAATAAGGATTAAATTGCGGTGTTTTAACCGTTCTTGAGTATGATCCTTGTTAACTCTGTAATGTTCGATCGGTTGTCCCTAAGGGTAGAACTTAGGGTGTTTCTTCTCAATTTCTGTAGTATTGTATTTGATATAGTATTATGTTGTGATAGGATCGAATCGTTGAGGAAAGTTCGGACCGTACGTCCTTCTATTCGTTGTTTCTTGTGTCGTTTTAATCGAGGCAAGTACTTTGATTGTGTTTAATGTACTTCGTGTGAATATGTGAAAAATGTGATTCTGTGAAAAGTGGTAATTTTGGAAAATGTGATTTGTGCCATTTGGTTTCTGAACGTGTATGAACCGAGTTAAAACCAGTGACGGTCCCCTGGGATCCACTAGGCTGCATTCCCTACGGATCACTCGGTGGAGTTGTATAACCAGAGAGGGCCTGACGAGGACTCCCTGGGGTGTGTATCTCGTGTGAGGTACAGGATTAGTACAGCTCGGGAGGTTTTTTTGTGATGATGATTGTGATATTGTATTCCGGAATATATGTGATTTCTGTTGTTTATTCACTTGTAGTACATATTCTAGGATTGTTGTACTTGCACCGGCTTCTTGATGACCCCTTTGGGGGTGAATATACTTGTTGTGTATTCAGGTACAGGTTCAGCAGGCGAGCCAGCATAGGGTGGACACGAGCTTGGTGGGCAGCATTGATATCATGTATTATGTTGAGTCTATGGTCATCTTGTCGTGGTCAGAGTGGTATTTTGGTTTTGTACTCGCGCGGGTACTGTCATGTATTGTATAATGTGTTGTCATTGGTTGTTATTGATGTTGTGGATCAGTTGTGATGGTTGTATCAGTTATGATCCTATGGGATAATGTATTGAGTTGTTTCGTGATGTATGTCGTATTGAAGTTGGATTTGGTTTTGAGTGTGTTAATGTCTCGGTTTTGTTGTTTGTTAAAGTATTTTTATATTGGTCTAAGCCTGGTAGGTTCTCCAAAGAATCTAAGGCACTATAATATCTCCGTAAATCATGGGGGTGTTACAGAATATGGTATCAGAGCTTAGGTTCATGGATACCTAGACTGTCGGTGTTTTTGGGTCTGTTAAAGTTGAGTCGATCATTGTTTATGATATCATTGGCGTGTTACCACCCCGTGCTGCCTGTGCTGGAAGCCTCTTCGGATGTTGGTTGTTTCTCTTCCTCAGGAGTAATTGTCTTTATCACTGTGTAATCTATTGTTGTGATCGTTTCCTTGTTTAACTGTTTCTTATCCCTCAATATGCCGAGAGGTAGAAAAACTCACCAACGCGGCCGAGGTCATGGTAGAGAAGCGGCGTCTGAGTCAGAGATGTCCATTTCAAATTCGGCATCTCATTCAGTAGCTAGATCAGATCCGGTTCCATCGGGAGGTACGGATGCGAGTGTCGAGGCCGAAGTGCCTAATGTTCTTCAACAAGTTGTGACTCAAATGCATCAATTGGCCCAGGTAGTGCAGAACATTAATGCTGTCAAGACTATTGAGGATCGATGGTTTCAATAAGTCATGAAGATGAATCCTCCCAGGTTTAATGGTTCCGGTGATGCAAACAACTGGGATCATTGGTTAGTTGAGCTGGAGAATATTTTTGATGGTATTGGCTGCCTTAAAGCCAAGAAAGTTCCAATTGCTCAATACCTGACGGTTGACGACGCCTCGGATTGGTGGGGGGCTGTTAAACCCAAAGATCATGATGCCACCTGGGGAGAATTTAAAGAACTAATGGAAGCACAGTATTGTCCGGCGCTTCTACGGCTAGCCAGAGTCAGTGAATTCTTTAGATCTCAACCCGAAGACGTTCCTATCTCTAAGGCAATCAAGACATTCAACAGGCAGTTAGTGTATGTCCAAGACCAGGTCAGAGACGAAATGTCTAAGATACTTCATTTTGATGCTCGAATGAAACCTGAAGTTCGGAAGTATATAGCTGGTTTTGGATGTGCTACGTTAAGGGAATATCAAGATAGAGCACTTGCGTATGAAATGGTGACAGTACCATCTCAGACGGCTCCTAACTCAAAGAAGCCGAAGTTTTCAGATAGCTTTCGAGGAAGCGGATAGCGTAGGCCTCAATCTTCTATGCAATCTTCCGTTGGTTCCCCTCAACCTCGTGGGGGAGCGCCGAGAGCTTGTTTTTGTGGAAATCTGGGACATGTCAGTTTTCGCTGTCCATCACTCCCCGTCGATTGTTTTCAGTGTGAGAAGCAGCAACACCGGGCGTCATATTGCGAGACAGCAAGTAGAGTCCTTGCTAATCAATCTCCAACTCCGGAGGGCACAGTTACGAGCCATCCAACTCCGAGTGTCGGATGTGGCAGGGGCAGAGAGAAAACCGAGCGTAGAGATACTCCAAGCACTGGGTCAGCCCCACCTCGATTGTATGAGATGAGACAGACTGATGATGTAGGGGCTGCTACTACGTCAGGTATTGTTCATATTCAATTGCATCCAGTAGATGTGTTGTTTGATTCTGGAGCATCTCATTCTTTCATATCTTTGTCTTGTGTGCGTCGATTGGGTCTTGAGGGCCTATCTGTATGTGAACTATTTATTATTGGACTGTCCAATGGGGAAAGTATAGTTGGGGATCAAGAGATTATAAGTTGTCCTATAACCATCGACGGTAGAGACTGGCCATCCGATTTAATTGTGATTGATATGAAGGGAGAAGATTTGATTCTGGGTGATGATTGGTTAGAGCGTCATGGGGCAGTGGTGGATTATCATCGAAAAGTAATTTCGGTAGTTGCACCGGATGGTACCAAACACATCTTTGAATGACAAAAACCAGGTACTTCAGGAAAGATTGTTCGAGCCATGAAGGCGATGAAGTTGTTGCGACAAGGTTGTATCGGTTATTGGTGTTATGCATTGAAGTCAGTAATTGGCGAGGTGCAGTTATCCTCGATTACAGTTACGAATGAGTTTACAGACATATTTCCAGATGATTTGCCCGGATTGCCGCCGCACCGTGATGTGAAGTTACTATCGAACTAGAGCCTAATGCAGCACCAGTATCCAAGGCACCATACAGGATGGCTCCATCGGAAATGCAATAGTTGAAAAATCAATTAAGTGAATTGTTGGACAAGGGTTATATTCGACCAAGTGCGTCTCCATGGGGCGCACCAGTATTGTTCGTACGGAAGAAATACGGATCTTTACGGTTATGCATTGACTATCATGAGTTGAATAAACTCACTATCAAGAACAAGTATCTGTTGCCAAGAATTGATGATCTATTTTGTAATACCCATGATTTTCTCTTTTGGTAATTTTTCCTTTTTGACATTTTTATGATTTCCAGAACTCGCTTGCGAGCATTTTAACATTTTGATAATGTTTTGTTCTGCGTATTTGGTCATCCGAGTATATTTCGGGGCTGTTTTACCAGAATTCGTGTTTTGAACGACTTTTTCCGCTATTCGGTTCAATTCGTGTGATGGTGGTTCGAAACTATGGTATCATGTTTCCTGTAAGTCCGTTTAACTTTTTTAGACGTTTTGTGAACTTCAGATTGGTCGTTTGATTTCGTATTATGATTTTCGAATGTTTTGGGCCATTTTGTAATTTCCCAAAGTTGGGGATAATTACTTCCGTTGTCGTATTCCGAACCTTCAGGTAGTCGTAATCATGTTTTCTTTTAGCGCTTGTTCGCCCTTGTGCACTCTTCGTGTGCATGTCTTCGTCTTGTGTTGTTGTTATCGTTTTGCGGTTTTGTTGTGCTCATACTCGACGAGCTGAACTTAGCAGTTTGGAACTGCTATGTGCGTTACGTACGCTATGCGATGAGCATAATGTACGTTAACTTCATGTGCCTTACGTACGTTAAGCCCTACTCATAACGTACGTAAGGGTCTTCACAGTTTCGGACAGTGAGTTATGCCCATCGATTACGTATGTAATCTTGCTTGTCTTACGTACGTAAGACTGCTAACGTACGTTAACCTTCTTCTTTAACGTACGTCATGCTCGCGCGGGTATATATACCCAGGGATTGACCGTGTTCGTCATTTTTCATCCTTTCTTCATCCCTCCACAGTTGTGGCGATTTGTGGGCGATTTGGGGGCGATTTTGGAGTCTTGTAACTCCAAGTTTTCATCTTCCTTGAGATCTTGGTGTTGATTAACATCATCAATCTGTGTTCTTCGTCTTTGATTTGAGGTAATTGTCTTGAATCCATTTTCTATGTACTTTGAGAATATTTAAGATTCGAGTTATTCTTCATGAATCGTGTTGTTATATATCATCAATCGGTTGTATTGATTCTATCCCTATGATTTGATTTGTATTTCTTATCGTATTCCGGTTCGGGTAATGTTCTTGATGTTCTTGGGGTAGTATTGAACCCCAGGGGTTCGATCCTATGTTTCTACGAATTCTTGATGAGAATTTCGTATGTTTTGCATCTTCCTTGCGATCGACCTTGTAGTAATTATGTTATTCTTGTGTTTTCAACCTAGTTGGAGGATTCGAGGGTTTTCGGTTCGAGGGTTCGAAACTACGGTTTCGTGTTTCCTGTAAGTCCGTTAGTTTTTGTTAGACGTGTTGTGAATTTCGGATTGGTTGTTGATTTCGTATTGTGATTTTCGGATGTTTTGTGTTGTATTTTAAAGTATCCGAGGAATTGTAGGATCGCGGAACATTTGTATTATTTGCTTGGTAGATTTTTCCTGAATGTTAGTGGTGTGTGAATGTTGTGCCGTTGTTGAGGTGTATGATGCGTTAACTTATATTTTACCTTGCGATTGTTGTGAATATTGTACCTTTGTTGTTGTGTACCTTAGTGAATTGAGATGTTACCCGGGTAGGGACCCTTGAGGCCTCCGGCAGCGTGTGCTTGCGAGTACGGCCAGTTGTTATGCTACGACCATAAGGTTATCAAATCGGGTAGGTCTGGAGAGGGCTCCGAGAATCGTCACTTACGAGTGTGATGACACGATAACTTATGGGCGTGTTTGAGTAATGTTACCCGGGTAGGGACCCGTGAGGCCTCCGGCGGCGCGCAAGTACAGCCAGTTGTTATGATTTGACCATAAGGATATATAACCGGGTAGGTTTGGAGAGGGCTCTGAGAATCGTTACTTGCAAGTGCGATGTCAAGATAACTTATGGGTGTGTCCGAGCTTGTTTTCGATAGCTAATCCGGGTGGGACCCTTCGAGGCCATGTAGGCGATTTGAATGTTTGATTTGATATCTTTGAATTGTGAATGCTTGGATCCTGGATCCCGGTTATATTGGTGAATATGGTTGTCTTCGAGGTTTGGTTGAGAATTAAGTCATTTATATGATTTTGAAAGAAAACCCTTATGAAAAGAAGAATTATAAATCTTTCATGATTTTTACAATGAGACCCCCAAAGTCTTCAATTATTTTCTTAAATGTGTTTTGGAGTCATCCTTATGATCTTTCCTAAAAGAAACTATTTTGAAAAGAATTTAGACTCGGGGATCGTGTTACTACCTTGTCGAAATGTTATTTTTATAATGGTTGTATTCTTGATATATAATTGTATAGCTTGGTTACTTGCGAGTGATTTCCATCGCTAACTCCTCGTTGGGGATTTATGTTATACTTTTTAGGTATTCCGTTTTGAGAGAGAGCAACCACAGGATTGACTTGGAGGATGATGTAAAGCAGCTATACTAGTCACATTTGTAGTCGGTTGTCCGTCAGTGATCTGTCGGTCCGAGTGTTTATTTCTAGTTTCGTTGTTATCCTTAAGAGGATAGACATGTTGTGTATATTTTGATCGAGTTATATTTTGATTTATTAGTTGTACTGCTGTGTTGTGTTTTGAGAGACCTAATCGGTCTACGGTTTATGTTTTGGTCGAATTGACCGCGTGTTGGGTTTGTTTTGTAATCTCCTGCCTGGTAGATCCTTGAGGAAAGGGGTCTACGGCGTGTAATAGCCCTGAGTGGATTGGCGGTGTTACATAAATGGTATCAGAGCTTAGGTTTGCGAAACCTAGGCAGTTGCATCTATTTGGGTCTTGTCGAGTCGTGTCTTGTCGTGTCGCCCGGGTGAGCAGTTGTGAACAAGTGTGATAATCGTGATCCATTGTGATCAATTGTGATTCGTTGTGATTAGTATCGTGGTACATCCATCATCTCTGTGCGGCCTGTGGACGTAAGTCTCCTCTTTTATGCGAGGTATCGTTATTTCATGACTTCATTTATGTGCGATGATTGTGGTGTATAATTTATTTGTATAGTGTTGTGAAATGGAATCCTTGTTTGATATTCGTGGCACACCGTTTGTGTTTGAGTCGAATGTATTGATGGTTAGACACTGAATGGTGCAATACGATGTGAAAACTGTGAACCTTAATGTGTCCCAGAGAATGTATCGACGGTAGAGTTCGTGAGGAACTCAGATGGATGGTTTTGACGTATGTTTGAACTTGGTGTTCACAAATCATGTTTGATTGAATTTGTAATATCGTTTGCCGATTGGGTATGTGGTTTCAAGTTTGATTATTTTTTATAGTCGTAATTATGTCCGATGTGTGTAGGTTTGAAAACGGTTTTCTTACTTATAATTATGAACTTGAGTATGTTTGTAAAACAACCGATTTTTGAAAATATTTCGATGGTGCGGTTAATCAACAGTTTTGTTTGGATTTTGAAACTGGTTGAACTTTGACGAATTAGTCATGTATTTTCAAATGACACCTTAAGACGGTATTTGAAGTAGGCGTTTTAAAGTATTTCCATCGCTAACTCCTCATTGAGGATATGTTATACTTTTTAGGTATTCCGTTTTGAGAGAGAGAAACCACAGGATCGACTTGGAGGACGATGTAAAGCAGCGATACTAGTCACAGTTGTAGTCGGTTGTCCGTCAGTGATATGTCGGTCCGAGTGTTTATTTATAGTTTCTTTGTCATCCTTAAGAGGATGGACATGTTGTGTATATTGTGATCGAGTTCTATTTTGGTTTATTAGTTATACTGCTATGTTGTGTTTTGAGAGACCTAATCGGTCTACGGTTTATGTTTTGATCGAATTAATCATGTGTTGGTTTTGTTTTGTAATCTCCTGCCTGGTAGATCCTTGGGGAAATGGGTCTACGGTGTATAATATCCCTGAGTAGATTGGGGGTGTTACATGAATGGTATCGAAGCTTAGGTTTGCGAAAACCTTGACATTTGGGTCTAGTTGAATCTTGTCGAGTCGTGTCTTGTCGTGTCACCCGGGTGAGCAATTGTGAACAAGTGTGATCATCGTCCGTTATGATCACTTGTGATTCGTTGTGATTAGTATCATGGTGCAGTCATCATCTCCGTGCGGCCTGTGGACGTAAGTCTCCTCTTTAATGCGAGGTATCGGTATTTCATGACTTCATTTATGTGCGATGAGTATGGTGCATAATTTTGTTTGTATAGTGTTGTGAAATAGAATCCGTGTTTGATATCGTGGCACACCGTTTGTGTTTGAGTTGAATGTATTGATGATTAGACACCGAATGGTGTAATACGATGTGAAAACTGTGAACCTTAATGTGTCCCAGAGAATGTATCGATGGTAGAGTTCGTGAGGAACTCAGATAGATGGTTTTGACGTATGTTTGAACTTGGTGTTCACAAATCATGTTTGATTGAATTTGTAATCTCGTTTGCTGATTGGGCATGTGGTAAGTTCGATGATTTTTGGATAGTTGTAATTATGTCCGCTGTGTGTAGGTTTGAAAACGGTTTTCTTAATTATAATTATGAACTTGAGTATGTCTGTAAAAGAACCGATTTTTGAAAATATTTAGATGGTGCGGTTAATCAACAGTTTTGTATGGATTTTGAAATCAGTTGAACTTTGATGAGTTAGTCATGTATTTTCAAATGACACCTTCAGACGGTATCTGAAGTAGGCGTTTTAAAGTATTTTGGACATTGTAAAATGTTACCGTCATTTTGGTTATGATCGAAAGAGTTTTGGAGAATTTGCTAAGATTCGAAAGTTTCGCTTCGAAACGGAACGAGATGTTGATGATTTAAAATTTCTTTTTTTAGGACTGAGTTCTTTCCGCTTTATGAGGAACGAAAAGTCTTCTAAAATATTTTTCACACCTTTTCAAAATTTTCAAAATAAGAAATCTTTGATCCGTTTCACGAAGAATTGATAATTACAAGCATTTTTGTTGTTTGAGAATGAAATTCCATTTTTTTAATATGTGCATCCGGTAATCATGTTTGAAAGATACGTGCGCTTGCTAATATCATTACTTGTGTTGATGATGCTCGAGTTTGTGGTCCTTAAACTATTTTTTTCGTGACTCTTGTTAAAAAGTTTGGACTTTGATAAACTTCGGAAAATTCAGTTCTTTAACTCAAAATTTTGACTTGAGATCTTCAAGAGTTCAACCGAATTGAGATGTTCTTGGTTATTAGAAAATCGAAGAGTTTGTCAACTTAAGTATGGGAGTTTGCAACTATTTTATGAGAGTTCAGTTTTGTTTCAAAAACGGTGGTAGCTGTTGAGAATGGTTCGAAACTTGAATGATATTGTCGTATATGCAGTGATAGATGCGCTTAATGCCTTGGGCATGTATTGAATGTTTCGATTGGTTTACCCATGTGCTTGATTCTAATGTGTGATAACTTGATAAATGTTGTTGTCAGTGATATTCATTTCTGAGTCTATGAGAACTATCAGATATGAGTTTATTGTGTGAACGCTCTATGGTAACTCTTGTTAGCAAGAATATTTCTGTGCTTCGCAGTGTGTCATGTATGTACCTCCTTTTGTGATTGATGTTATGTGTTGTTATGTCTCATTTTAACAAACGGTTGTTCAGTCTAGTATGTCGAGGGCCAGAGGTCGGGGCCGTGGCAATCAGTCGCGCGATCAGGATCATACTGCCGGTGATGGCGTTGGTATTGGTGTTGCTACTATACTTCGGCAGGTGCATCTAAAACTGGCCTTCGTGTGATTAGTATCATTCGCCTTCCATCATCCTTCGCGCCGATCCTGTGTTTTGCTCCCAAACCTGCATGTACCTGGATGCAAAACAGAAATCCACCCCCCGAATACTCGGGGGTTAGCAAAACTCCACTGTTTTGCTAGTACAAGTATAAAGTGCAAATACGAGCCATACATAACACATTCCGAGAATACAACGAAAGACTTCCCGAGATATTTTGTTTAATTAAAATAGTTCAAGTCTTGAAAGTAAAACGAAACAAGTAAGCACTTTGAAAACACTTCCAAATCTCGGGAGTTTTGAAAATATTTGTGATTGAAAAGTTCTTAATTCCTCGAAAGCTACTTAGGGTCACAGCCCCACAGTTCATTTTCCAAAATGCAAATCCGTTAACAAAACACGGGGTCCACGACCCAACCATTCCGGTCACAAAATACAGGGTCCATGACCCGATCATCAACTTTAATTCACTTCCAAAGACACATTACACATAATACATTATTCTTATGCCATTTTAGCCAAACACCAAGACTCGATATATAATATCTCTCGACCCCGAGCACCAAGCATTGTGATACTCCGGACATATAACAATTAATCATCAGTACAAACACTCTGGAAATTCTCGCGACCCAATCCGGCCCTCAAGCCACCAAGTCTTGTGTGCCCCGTCGAGCAATCCCCAGGTGAGTATGCCACTCGAAGTAACTCTCGCGACCCGGTCCATCCTCAAAGCCACCAGGTCCCCGTGTGACCCCGTCGAGTCAATCCCCGAGTGAGAGTACCCGAGAACAACCTTACAACTCTCATCAATTCACATTTCCAAAACCACAATCCTCAAGAGTCAATCACAATATATATAGTCGAGATATTTTGCTAGAATGGCCAAATTATCTAACACATACTCACGACCCAGAGCTAATACAATCAACAAAGAAGCACACCGTCTAAATAGCACCGAACAGCACAACCAATATCACACAAGCTCACATATTCACACACATCCGTATGACTCCAAGCACAATCTTAATGAAAGGATTGAACTTTAAATTTATCGACAACATATTCACACATAATGGCATCACCCGAAGTAAGGCGATCATATACTCGATGCTAACACACATAGTCAATTAAGCACATTAATTCCCGAACACGAGAATCATCTTTTAAGGAAACCATGATTGTAAATATATCGATTCTTTTGAAAAATAGTTGTAAACATTCATTTAGCATATATCGTCGATTACCAACCATTATATCCATAAAATACGTAATGTATGGGCAAGATACTTGCCTCGATAATCGATACCAGGCACTCCGACGAACATGGCTCAACCGGGAAACCTCGAACACCGACAACTCTCCGGCGGAAACGACGGTAACACAACCGATCGGGAAATGGGGAACGGAAGAGTTCCGACTCGATTTCTTCATAAGGAACCTGACCCTAACATCCTACCATAAATAAATTAACGATCGTACGAGGAAGAATGATCGTAGAACTCCCGAATCCTCTTTGTGACATTTTATCGAACACCTTCAAGCCGTCGATTAAGAATTCAACAAAAAGACGGATTTTCGGCAATCCAACCATGGAACAACAAGGGATTCGACGTCAAACAACTCAATAATCATCAATCCATCACTATTCTAAGTTATAACGAATCAAATAGACGAAATCAAACAAAATCCCCAATTTTCCCAAAACTAGGATTATAGAAAACTAACCTTGATTCGCTGGATTGAAGGATGTTATAGGATGATCAATCGATGATATAAGCTCAGGAACTTCATGGATTAATTGTTTAACATCATGCCTTCAAGTTCCCCAAGGATCCAGCCGTGGAAGAGAGAAAGAGAAATGGGAAAAATGAATGAAACTGGACTGCTCGACCATATTTATACTGGTGCAGCCTAGCGTGCGCTAGCTGCCGAGCTAGCGTGCGCTAACGGGCGGTCATGGTCGAGAATATTCGGCTGGGGGCCGCCACCATGTGCTGGACATGTGTGCTGTCGTCCTGTGCCGCAATCTAGAGACTTCCTGGACTAATCTGCTTGTCCAGGTAGCGCGCGCAGCCTTCCGGCCGTAGCGTGCGCTATGCCTGCCGATTAGCGCGCGCCGTGTCTGACAGTGGCGTGTGCTACCTGCTGTCCGCCCGAAGTCCAGAACCTCTCTGCCCCTGCTGCCTTGGCCGACTAGCGTGCGCAGCCTTCCGGCCATAGCGTGCGCTGCCTTCCGGCAGTAGCATGCGCTATGCCGATTCCTACCGCACCTGTCCGGCCAGTGCCCGGCACCCGTCCGGCCAGTGCCCAGCCGCCATGACTCGACGACTTGATTTTCCGAAATCGCACAGAACAAACTCGACAAAACGCTCGGGAACAACATCACCGATCCAAAATGAAAGCAACGGATAACAAATCATCACAAACGGTCATAAACACCAAAATCAGTTGTCGAGAAAATAATACCGGCACTCGACAACCGGGAAAAATCCGAAAAAAATCCAAAATAACTGGATCAAAAATCATGGGTATTACACCTCTTCCTCAACTACCATGCAAGCAGGGCCTTCAACTCAAGAGAGCAGGGGGCCCTCCTCCCTTTTAGACACTATGCTTTGTAGTTCTACTTTATTTCGACAAGACTGGCTGTGGAAACATAGTTCACACAACCTAATTTTTGGAATTGATGTTGCTGTGTTATCTACGTGGTTGTTGAATTGAATGTAGTGGTTTGGTTGTTGCATTGATTTTTTTTGGGTTGTTGAATACATTGATGTTCTTTTGAGTTGATTCCATTATTGATAATTCAAACACACAAAAATTTCCATAATTGCAACATTTTCATTTGATTAATACTTCCAAAATACTACATAGCTACTGAGATCCAAACCATGTCAATACATACTAACATGAATACATACTAACATACATACTACAATTATTTCAACTGAGATCTACTAACATATATACTAACATCAACACATCAACTAAGTCATCCAAATAACTACAACAGAAACCAATCCTAATATCACGTACAATAAGCTAATTTCCCATTGCAAATTGTTGTTCACATTGAGTTGTTCATTTGTGCAGCGGTGGAGATTTTCATTATCTGCAAGGTAGGCTTGACACTCCATCATCAACTGCTCAGAATCAGCATTCAATCTCTCGCGCTTCCATTAATCTGCAATATTGAACTAGCTTTGCATTCTCAGCACACTTAGCTTCAAAATCCATCATCAACTTCTGAAACTCACCTACCATTCTCTCATACTCATCTTCCAGCAATTTACAATTTCTGAGCTGCTCTTGAAGAATTTCACATATGCACATGTGGCTTCAAGTTCATCTTCAACTCCTCAAAATCGAGCATTAATATGTCATACTGCTCTTCCCTATCTCTATAATAATTGAAGTTATTCATAGCAGCTCGACGAAGTTCTTCATTCTCTGGACATTTGACTTGATATGCTGTCATCAAATCATCATACATAGCAGCACGTTGCTCATACTCAATCATCTTCGACCCCATTCTCTGCACTTGCGTTGCTTGATATCTCTGCACGTTACTAACTTCTCCTTCGCATAAACCACTTCCATACTAATCAATCATCTTCTCCTCGCACGACCCACTTCCGTACTAATCAATCATCTTCTCCTTCGCACGACCCACTTCCGCACTAATCAATCATCTTCTTCCTCGCACGACCCACTTCTCCTTCATATCTCTGCTCAAATTTGCCCTAGAATTGTGTGTCGCGATGTAGGTGAATTGGGTTTGGGTGGGTATATATGTTAGGAAGAAACAGCGTCGTTTGGAGTTGGTTTGGGTTAATTAAAACGACACCGTATGCTCTCCCCGTCCGACGTGTCCAGCGTGGCAACGTTCATTGCCATGTAGATTTTAAATTGGGAAAATTTGACCGGAGAGGCAAATCGGCGATAAATCAAAAGGTTTGGGTTTTTAAACCGAAACCTATGAAAACTGGGGCAATTCCCGAAATCGTGAAAACGTTTGTAATTTACAGACAATAAACCCAAAATAGTATACTGATTGTTATGATTATGAATTTTCATTGATTATTTGATTTAGAAATATTAGAGGATTTTGTAATTTAAGAAAATATGAATTCCATGAAAATTCTAGGATAAGAGGTTGAATTTGTTCTTCAACCAAAATGTTTGTAGTTCCATAAAATAGTTCATTAGAATAAATTGTAAAAAAATTTGTAGTTCCATAAAATACATTAAAAAATTTATTTTAAAAATTGGAAAAAAGTGAAATTTTATGTCAGGGTAAAAATTGGAACATCATGTACTAAATTCGCAATTCTTAATAATTGAAAAAAATGAAGACCTCTCGTTTAAATTGGGAAGGAGAGAGTATGAAACAATCACTCTCCCAGTGTACTATTCGCGTCACTCAACATATATCAATGGGTGCACTATAAAAACGAGTCAATTTATCTAGAAATTTTTTTTTGCAAGTATTAAGGGATCTATAGATTTCAGGTAAAATCATTGCTAGTAAAATAATCGTAGGAAAAACTATTTACCAATAAACGTGTGGATTAATGTTAGATATCTATTTATGTCTGGAAAAACTATATTTCAGGTAAAATCATTGCTAGTAAAATCCGACGACTGCCAGCAGCTCCGAATCTTCCCTACTCTCTCTTTTGATTTTATTTCTCTTTCTCCAACTTTCTCTCTCTAGAAAAATCATAGATCTATCTTGAAATAATGTTATTTTCGTATTTGTTTTTGATGATTTACAAGTTTTCATATGATTTCTGGTGATTCGTGGTATATATGGGGTGATTTCTGATTGATTTGTATGTATTGGTGTTTTAGATCTAGTTTTTCGCATGTTTGCATACGTGGTTACGAATTTACAGTTGTTACGATTTATTCATTTTGTACTGGGTTACCATGTTACAATATTGTCATTTCGTATCACTATGCCTTGATTTTCTGTTAAGATTTTATCATTTCGTATCAGTATGAAGTTACGAAATTCGAATTTCATAACACATTTGTGCCGATTTGAAATTTTCGAATTGGAGATTTGGTATACATGTTACGAATTCGTAACTGTTATGATTGGTAAGAAATTATAACTTCTTATCAAGTGTAACTAGTACGAAGTTACGAATTAATGACTTCGTATTAGTGTAATCGTAACTATTTACAGCTACGAATTAGTAAGGGTGTCACTGTTTACACTCTGGTATATTGGTAAGAAATTGTAACTTCTTACCAAGTGTAACTAGTACGAAGTTACGAATTAATAACTTCGTATTAGTGTAACCGTAACTATTTCCAGCTACGAATTAGTATCTGTTTTAATGGGGTTCTGGTATATTGGTAAGAAATTGTAACTTCTTACCAAGTGTAACTAGTACGAAGTTACGAATTAATGACTTCGCATTAGTGTAACCGTAACTATTTCCAACTACGAATTAGTATCTGTCTTAATGGGGTTCTGGTATATTGGTAAGAAATTGTAACTTCTTACCAAGTGTACCATTTAAACTTAACATGTTACTATATTGGTAACGAATGTAACAAAACATAACGAAAAACAAATAATAAATGATCAATTATTAATCGGGTAATGTAACGAATGTAACGAAAAATAAATATCGTATCCGCTTATTAGTACCTCGTGTACAATATTCCAACACGGTAAATAAGATACGAAGTTACGATACAATAACACAAAAGGTAAACAACACATGGTAACGAGACGGTACGAAATATATACGTCGTAACCCAGAAACTCAGAAAATATAAGGAGAGACATAAAGTGGGTTAGTTTTATTGAAAAGTAATGGTATATTGGTCCAACCATGTCCTTTTTGGCTAGAATTTGTACAAACTAAGTCCCTTAACAAATATTGTCATTGACTATGGCAAAGTGGGTGGATTTCCTCTATATTAATTGTATCATGATATGCAAGATATCGTCCCACATCCCAAAGTATATTCAATACACAATCATGTACCTACACACACAAACATAGAGTACTAGACACCAAAGACAAGTGAATTGAAATGAAAAGGACAATCATCAAAGCACCTGATGAATGGTCATGTTCTAACTATAAGTGTGTTGATTCTACGGTATCAATTTTATAATTAGACATGACATAATAATTATATCAACTCAGTGTTGTTTCACTATATTTTCTATATAAGTAGAAAAAATTTCATCTTATTTCAACTCGTATGAATGTAGCGACAAAAAGAATACCCGACATAAAATTTTACTATTTTATATTTTGCAAGATTTTAGAGTATTAACCGGTCTCAATTGAAGAGAAATGACAGTCATAAATTAATATTTTTCCTATGTTAATGTGCGTGTTTTTCTTGTACATGATACTCCTCACCAAAAATTTGCCCCAGTTGGGATGGTACAAGTTTTAAGAAAAGATGGTAAGTTTGATGTAGGAGTGTATGCTCGGTACAGGTAAAGTGGTTTTAGTGGGCAAAGGGTCTCACTTTTGAAAAGAAAAAAAGAGAAAAAAACTTTTCTTTTTATAACTGGGACAAATTTTTGGCGGACACCCCAATAAGGAAACTGGGATAAATTTTTAGCGGACGAAGGGAGTATTATAATTAGGCCTCATTTTTTATCACATGTGAATCCTAAATTTTCAAGACTTTTCGTGCTTTTTATGTCGAAAATCCACATCTACATATAAACTAGTCCTTAGTAAAAACAGTCTCACCCTCCTAAAACACTTCCTTTTTTTCCTTGTTCGTGAGTAAATTGTGACAGCTAGATTCATGAATGGGTAGGGGTCCTTGTTGGAAATAAAGACCCAAAAAGGATCCTCCATATTTCACTTACTTTCGGCCAATTTAATATGCCCCGGCCCAGCCCTTGGCAGCCCTTTTAATCTTAGCTGTCCGATATTGTAATTCATTCGAACCGTTGATCTCTTTTCTATTTAATAAGGCAGCTAGGGTTTGTTTCCTGATTTCCTTGTCTCGCCCGCATCCTTCTGTTGCTATTACTCTGGCGTCTCTCTCTCTCTCTCTTCCCTCACAGTTGCGATCACCCCTCTGTTTTTCTCTCTACTAACTTGTGCCTTATCAGCTCCGTCTTCTTCTCAACGGATCAATGGGGACTAGTATAAATAGGGGCTTCTGCCCTCTTTGTGAGATACACTACAAAACGCAGAGATCTTTCATACTTATATTCGCTTTTGTGTGATATATAAGCTTCTATTGTGAGGTTGTGAGGGATCTGAGAAAGGAGACTCTCGTGAGGATTGTTGTGACTGTTTTTCGAACTTGGATGACGGAAATTGGAGCTGCCGATGCTAGGCGATGTCGGAGCTGTCGGTCGTGCGTTACCTTTGTGGTATTATCGAACTTGTGGGGTTCGAGTCCAGAAAATCCGAGCCTACGCTACAAAGGGGGTTTTCTAGCACTTGAATTAATTTCATATTTCTTAAGTTTAATTTCTGCAATAATAATATTAATATATAATATATCTAATTTTCGGGACCTTCCTGTGTTTTGAGATTATTCACGTTACTGCATTTATTCTACAGATTTAAAGGAATCCTAATCTTGGTATACTAATTGTGCTCGCTGGTTCTAAAAGAGCAGTCTGAAACTGCTACGGGTTACTTTCTTGTTCTGATTTTAGACGGACTGTAAATTCTTTTCCCTTCCCCGTAGGATTTGAAATTTTTGTAATAGTTATATTTGTTATCCGCTTGTATTAATATTGATCCTGGTTCGAGTTTTTGGATTGAATTAATTCCCAACAGTGGTATTGGAGCCTTCGTTCGTTCGGATATTCTGTTTGATTCTTCGAAGGTGCGGAATTTCTATCCGGGTTTCCGCTCAGGAAACGTCACCTCGGACATCCAGAACTCACATTTGGAAAATTTTCCATAGAGTTACTCCCGTCTCAACACGTCGAGGACTTGATGAAGGTGAAGTTCGTGCTCCTATCGGTTACGGGAGTAAATCAAAATATCATCCATGAAAACAACCACGAACTGATCCAAATAGTCGATGAAAACTCAGTTTATTAGCTCCATGAATACCGCAGGTGCATTAGTTAACCCAAACGGTATCACTACAAACTCATAGTGCCCATAGCGTGTTCGAAATGCCGTCCTTGCGATATCCGACTCTCGAATTCGCAACTGGTGATACCCAGATCTTAAATTGATCTTGGAAAATACTGAAGCTCCCTGAAGTTGATCTAAGAGATCATCAATACGGGGTAGGGGATATTTATTCTTGATCGTCACCCTGTCAAGCTCTCGATAATCAATGCACAAGCGAAATGAACCATCCTTCTTCTTGACAAATAACACTGGTGCTCCCCACGGGGACCCACTCGGTCGGATATAACCTCTCTCGGTCAATTCCTCCATTTGATTCTTCAGTTCCTGCATTTCGTCGGGGGCATACGATACGGTGCTTTCGATATAGGGGATGTACCAGGCTCCAACTCTATTGTGAATTCAACATCTATCTGTGGAGGCAAACTAGGTAACTCGTTTGGGAATACATCGGCATATTCTCTCACTACCGGGATATCCGCCAACGTCACTGATGGTTTCTCGGTATTGGCATATAGCACCAATAACTGACACACCCCTAATTGAGTAATTTCACTGCTTTCATCATATTAATGACTCTTCCGGAACGGCTGGGGTTACCCCCTGAAATACACACTCGATTCCATTGTCTAAAATGATAGTGACCATATGCCTATGGACACTAAGTATGGCATCATGACGATCCATCCAATCAATACCCAAAATTACATCGTCCTTAGGTAAGTCCACCACGATTAAGTCTGCCAGCTATTCACGGCCCTCAAGCTGAATCGGACAGTTCTTAACTTCATGATTCCCAATAATTCTTCTACCGTCTGGTAGGCCGATGACATAAGGTTCGCAATTAGTAGCACTACCAGGTGTAGTCTACTCAAACATGACTCGGAAATAAATGAATGTGATGCGCCAGTATCAAAAACAGTACACACAGGTTGAGATAGAATTTCGAGTGTACCTGAGATCATTCGGGCCTCCGGATCATCGGTCCACTTCATCTCGTAAATTCGGGGCTTGCCAGCCCCATAATCGGATGCTCCTGTATGATAACTGTGGGCTCCGCCTTTAGATGCTCCAGTCATCTTAAATGACGCGGATGGAGTGGCCTGATTCTGAACAGCCAACTGCTTCGGGGTCTGAGATACTGTTGGAGTAGGTTTGGGGTCTCTTCGGTAGAAACGGGCCTTATGCCTGGCAATTCCACAGTTGTTACACGTGATAGTCTGCCTCGGACAATTAGTGCTGAAATGACCCTGCTCTCCACAGTTGAAACAGGTGATGACCGAACTGGCCGCTCAGGACTGAGATTCCATAGGTTTAGGCGCCATAGGAGGTCGCTTAGAAAAAATAGGGCCCGCACGAGGCTTCTTGAAGGTTGCCTGACCGCCTTCGGACTGATTTTTCTTCGATTTCTTGCCAGAAGATGAAGGTTGATGCTTAGAAATTTCCTTCGCAGTAAGCTCATAAGTAAGAGCTTTCTCAATGAATTCGGCCAGGGTTGTGCAATGATGATTAAGCAACTGCATCCGCATACGAGGTTTCAACCTTTTACTGAAATACTAGATCTTATCCACCTCGGAGTGGATAATAGATGAGGCGAATGGAAGTAGCTCCTGAAACTTCTCGGTGATGGCGAGAACATCTTCTTCCGCTGAGGGGTCGGGACTGAGTAACTCCGATAACATGGCCTCCCTAAGTGGGGCCGGATAATACCTTTCCATCATGAGGGTCTTAAACTGGTCCCAAGTGCAAGATCCGTCGGTGGGCTTCAAAGATAGCCACCAAGAGTGAGCACTCTTATCCAGATAGTAAGCCGCAACTGAAACTTTGTGCCCTTCAGGATACTCCACCATAGCAAATAGCTTCTCAAAATGTTCAATCCAGTGAATAATATTCGTTGGCTCAGATGAGCCCTCAAAAGTAGGTGGCCTCGGGAGAGATATGTCGCCGATAATACTGCTCACACTCCTCTCTTGCCTTTGAGGTGGCGGCGGAGTGCTGTTGAGCCTGAGTGGCTGAGTTCTGCATCGTCTCCATCAGATGTGCCATTTGAGTCATTTGGGCCATCATGCCCTAAATAAAAGTGAGTGGATCAACCCGAACACCTTCCGAATGAGCTGTATCTCGGGTACGACTTCTTGATAGTGAATGATTATCTCCCGGTGAATGAATGGCGGCGTAGCTACTTGTTGAATTAACATTATTCCTCAGGTTCGCGTGGGTATTCACACGAGCTCCCAGGTTTCGGCCCGCACCGCGGCCTCTTCCCCTGCGTCCTCTGACAGCTCTGTCCATACTGAAGTAGGGAAACACATGATAATTATAGATTTCGCATGAAGGATCAACTGAGGTGACATGATTATCTGATGAAATTATTGAAATGATCATCTTGAACAAGTTAACAAGATTGATGATACGATCCACAAGATCAACAACTGAGCAATGAAATTGACTGAGTGATTAATGAGTTAACATGATCGACATGATCAAAAATAATAATGATGATTGAGGATTGTTGACTGATGAATGATGAATGAGTGATTCTTATCGCCAGAAATTATACCATGCCGTCAGAAATCTTACTGTTCTTTCGGTCTGAGGGGCTTGGCGCTTGCACAGGTCACACGTGACGCGAAAGTCCAATGATACAAGTCTGATGAACGATGATTTCAATGAGACATGACACGGATAGTAGTATTCAAAACCACGCTCCAATACCAAATCTGTAACACCCCAAACTAGGTGGCTATTACAGTATCGTGGACCCTCAACTGGGACCCACCAGGCGAATGAAAAACCGTAAATTAAATAATATAACCGTAGTACCGCACCATATTATATTATCAGTTACTCCGATGAGGAGTCTCAAGTACAATACAACCCAGGAATACAGAATACTTGTATATTTCATATGAAGATGAAATATACAACACCAAATGAAATGAAAGTCCAAACGAAAACTACAGCGGAAAACACAAATGAATAAAACATGAATAACTGGGAAGACTGGAGGGCCCTACTAGTATCACTGGAACTCCTCGCCGGCAATGTTCTCTTCCCGTGACTTTGTCTTGCCATGACCTAAAAACAACATCCCCAATGGGGTCAGTTACACATAACAACAATCCTCAAGAGTTGAACAAATACAATAATCACATGAATTAGTTATGAAATTAAGTTGAATGAGGGGCATCATAGTACGCCACGAATGGGATGTGCAAGTGCACAAACCTGCAGAGTGCCCGGCGTCCCGCATAAACACCCGCAAAACTTGGCCTAATTAGTCTCACGGAGGCACGTTACCGTGTGCATATTCCAATGTGTCCGGATTCCCGTATATACACAAGGACCTTAGTATGCCTGACTAAAAATTCCACACATATACCACCATGATGAAGAACAATGAATAGGAAGCCGACAAGGGTCAAGAATGACTTACCGAGGTGAGATAATGACACAATGAGTGATAGCTTCAAATGAAATGATTGGTGTAATACCCGATTGTAATTCAGTCATTATCATTCAGTATTCATCATTCAGTAATTGTCACTCAGTAATTTTCACTCGTTAATGATCATTCATCATTCATTTCATTCATTGTATTCACCGTTCGGAGTATATTGGTATCGCGTATCAGTTTTATTCATCATTCAACCCGGTTGGATAGTCGGGCTGAGCGTACCATCATTGTCATCTTCATTGTGGGATGTGTGTGAGGAGTAGCGCGCGCTAATTGAGTACAGGTAGCGCACGCTACCACTCAGCATTAGCGCACGCTAATGTTGTCCTGGATGCAGTCCAGAAGGCACTGGACTGCAGGTGAGTTATAAGTAGCGCACGCTACGAATGGTAAGTAACGTGCGCTAGTGGTTTGTAGTAGTGCATGCTAATATTTGGTGTGGCACGCGCTAAGGTCGGACAGGCAGAGTCCAGTGGGTACTGGACTGAATTGGATTAATTCATAGCGCACGCTATGAGTGGTTTTTAGTGTACGCAAGCAGTGTGGTAGCACCCGCTAAATGTTGAATGTAGCGTACGCTACCGAGAGCGGATCAGAGAACAGTAGGTTCTGGACTCCGGTACTGGGCAACAATAATTCGTTAGCGCATGCTAACCATTGGTGTTAACGCACGCTAATTAAATGGTTGTAGCGCACGCTACAAAAGGTACGTAGCGCACGCTACCGTTGAGAACAGAGGGTACTGCACTACCCATTACACCCGTTAGCGCACGCTACGCACAGGAGCTAGCGCACGCTAACTGGGATTTTCTATATATAGGACAGTCCAGTCCTTTAACGTCATTTATCATTTCTCTTCGTTTCTTCGGCAGTTTTGGGCGATTCCGGGCGATTTGGAGAGTATTTTTCGAGGTGTAATCATCAAACATCATCTTCAAGCTTATCATTCGGATTAATCATCATTTCATCATCCCCATCACATCAAATCAAGGTAATAAGCTTCTTGGATCTAGAATTTCGGATTTTGGGTTTTTCCTTCCGATTTCTTCGTGTAAGCTTGGATTGTTGTTGGAATATGTTAGATATGGATTATCTACCTTGGATAAATGTATTCCTACGGATTTATTGTCTTATATTTCGGATTTCATGAATATTGGGGTTTCGATTCAAGAACACTTTAGAGTTGACTTTGATATTTTTGGGGGTTTGCGATTAGATGTTGTCGTTAACTCGAATTGTGGAATCCTATGGGATTATTGATATCACTGAAGTTGTTTTATTGGTTTGAAATACTCATTTTGGAGTTGGTTTTGATATATTCGAGAATTGGATATTATCGAGGGATGTGTGTTTGCTAAGTGTTCGTTAGAATACCTCTATGAGTTTGGATATTGTTGTATCGACGTTGGAGTCGGTTATAATCGTGTTTGATTCGTATATTGAGCATTGTTGGTAATTGTCATTCAAGGTTGTTCGAGCGACCGACATCTCATTGTAGGACGTTGTTCGAGGAAGGACATTCTTCACCGGTTGAGTAAGTTAATTCTTACTCGGTTAAAAGGATATTCATTCCTTTTGTTGTTGTTCTTTCATAATCATAACTCATTCATCATTGTATTAACCGTGTCAATACCTGTCATTGTCAATTAATCACTTCAGTCACAAGGAACGACGGTTCCAATCATTTCATTGAGCTATCATTCATTTCACTATCATTTCATCTCGGTGAGTCATTATTGATTTCGATGTCACTTTTGTTATATCGTGGCATTCCGGGTCATACTGGCGTGCCGGTTGGTATGTGTAGGATTTTCATGTCGGGCACATTTAAGTCGTGTATTGGTTGTTGGCCTCACATTGGACTGTGCACACGAGTTGATTGCTTCGTGAGACTGATTAGGTACAAGACCACACGTGTATTCGATCAATACTCGTTGGTGGCTTGTGCACGGACACATTTCCATCCCGGGCGTAGTGTGGCGCCACCCTTTGAGCCGTACTCTTAGTTGATTCATACAGCATGTTTGATTGCGTATGTTTTCAACAAGATTGGGTTATTATCTAAACGATTCATTTTGATCGAACTTGTGGTTTATACAGCATATATATGATTGTGTTTATTCAACTCTTGAGGATTATTGTTCTGTGTAACTGACCCCGTTTGGGGATTTTGTTTTCAGGTCATGGCAAGGCAAAAGCACGGGAATAGCATGTTGACGGCAAGGAGTCCCAGTGATACTAGTAGGGGGCCCGTTCTTTTCAGTCATTCATGTTGTTGTCATTTATTTTCCGCTGCAGATTTTCATTTGGATACTCCGTTTCATTCGGTGTTGTGTATTTTATCTTCATATAAAATACACTAGTATTCGGTATTGTCCTGGTGTGTTGTACTTAAACTCCTCATCGGAGTAGTTGGCAATATAATGTGGTTCGGTACTACAATTATATTATTCAATTCATTAATTTTCATTCGCCTGGTGGGTCCCAGTCGGGGGTCCACGGCACTGTAATATCCGCCTAGTTTGGGGTGTTACAATTGGAACAATTGTTCCTCGTGAATTGAATAATTAGTTTGATAATTACAAGTCTCAACATGATTGATGTATGATGAATGAATTATATGTATGAATGAACAACAATGAAAGGAATGATTATCCTTTTAACCGAGCAAGAATTAACTTGCCTCAATACCGGTGATGAAATGTCCTTCCTCTAACAAATGTCCTTAATGGAGTTGTCGGTCGCTCGAACAACCTTGAATAACACAAGTACCAACAATACGCTTAATATACGTATCAATTACGATCATAACAAATTCAAGAAGTCGATATAACAAATTCAAGCTCATTGGGGCATTTTGACAAACACGTTGCAAACATTCTTTCATTGTTTACAACCAACCCCAATTATATCGAAACTAAACTCCAAATGAGTGATTCAATCCAACAAAACATCATCAATACAATCAATAATACAATAGAAATACTCCATTCGAGATTACGATAACATCTAGTCAAAACCCCAAAATTCCAAATTCAACACTCAAGGTTTTCTTGAACAATTCCCCAAATACTCAACAAATCTAAAAAAAAAATACACTAATAAATCCGTAGGAACACATGTATCCAAGGTAGATAATCCATATTCAGCATATTCCAACATAATAGCTAGCTAACTTGAAGAGATCGGAAGGAAAATACTCAAATACCGAAATTCTAGATTCAAGAAAAGCTTACCTTGATTTGGTGTGGATGAGAGGATTAAATGTTGATTAATCTGAACTATGAGCTTGGAGATGATGCTAGATGATTGCAGCTCGAAGAACTCTTCTGAAAATGCCCAAAATCGCCCAAAATCGTACGGATGGGGAAGAGAGGTGAAAAAATGACGAAATGGGGCTGAACTGTCCTATTTATACCAAGCCCAGCTTAGCGTGCGCTATCTCCTGTGATTAACGTATTCTAGCGGGTTCACCGGGTAGTCCAGTGAACTCTGCCTGCCGCGTTAGCATGCGCTACGTACTTGGTAGCATGTGCTAACGCCTTCCTCTTAGTGTGCGTTAACCGGATGTTAGCGTGTGTTACCTGATAGTTGGTGCCCATTAACTGGAGTCCAGAACCTACTGGACTGCCTGCCACAATTACACGAGTAGCGTGCGCTAATGAAGGCCGATAGCGTGTGCTGCTGATATAACTAGCGTGCACTATTCTCCACTCATAGCGTGCGTTACAAATACTTCGATTCAGTCCAGTGCCTTCTGGACTGTCTACCTCAATTGCACTAGCGTGCGCTAATGCTGAACGATAGCGTGCGCTAACAGTACTTAATTAGCCTGCACTAAAAAGAGTATGTAGTGTGCACTACTCATCACACATAGGCTGCCAACAACGATGATAATGATAGTGTTCTCGACTCGAGTCTCAACAGGGTTGGATAACGAATGATAACTGATATACGATTCAAAAGTACGCCGAATGGTGAAACACAATGAATGATTATTAATGAGTGAAAATTACTGAGTGATGATTATTGAATGATAATAAATGAATTTACAAGCGGGTATTACAATAGAGAGGTGACCCATTAGTCTGTTTCTATGGCAAAAAGGAAAAGTGCCAAGTTGCATATTTGGGTGCTATTACTTTGTTTGGTGATGAAGGTTATGTGTTAACTTTGAAAAATTTGAGGCATGTGCCTGATTTGTGTCACAATCTTATTTCGTGTGGGACTCTTAATGATGAGGGCTTTGAGGCTAAATGGGGAAATGGTTTAATGAAAATTTTAATGGGAAACTTATGAGTTTTCAAAGATAAAAAACAAAACAACTTATATGTTTATATTGCAAATTCTGCAGTGAATTCTGTCCAAAGTGACCAAATTAATTTGTGGCATAAATGGGTAGGTCATATTAGTAATAAAGGGCTGGACGTTTTGCAAAAATTGGGCTGTCTTGGTAAAGATAAAAATTTCGAATGTACCATTCTGTGATTCTTGTGTGATCGGGAAATAATATCGTGTTAAGTTTCCTACCCCCAACCTTCAAAACCCCTATTTGCTATGATATTTTGCTTTATTTGCATATTGATGTTTGGGCCCTTTCAGTGAACCCACACATGGTGGGAACATGGTGCTTCTTATATGTGATTGATGACTTTTCCCACAAGGTCTTTGTGTTCCTTTTGAAAAACAAGTCTGGTGTCTTTGACCGTTTCAAAAATTGGAAAATTTTTATTGAAAACCAAACAGGAAAGAAAATCAAAATTCTAAGGACCGATAACGGTCTTGAATTTTGTAACTAGCTGTTTGAGGATTTATGTACTCAATCCGGTATATAAATACATGGGACTGTACCGTATACACCTCAGCAAAATGGTGTAGCAGAACGGATGAATCAAACCTTACTTAAAAGAGTCATAAGCATGCTTGCTACGTCTGGCCTTTCAAAGAAGTTTTGGGGTAAAGCTTTATTGACTGTGTTAGGAGTATGCCCTCGAATGCCACTCAATGGATGTTGAGTGAGGGCATTGTACCTGTTATTATGTAAATCATTGTCATAAGGTAATGACTGTTTCTTCATTTACTGGTAGTTACTGCATTCCTAACTCGTAAATATACATATAGAAACTAGTCCATGTATTTGAGAGCAAAACGTTCCACTCCTTATTGGATAAGGGGGTAGGCACTGGAACGGTTTATAGATCAAATACTTAATCGTTCGCAAGTCGATGAAACTTGACTGGGCGTTAAGTTTATGTGAAGACTTGTATGACGTGTTCTTTGACATGGAGAGTGCCTGTCGAACACTAATGGTTAGTGGGAGCACACGTTATAGGTATGCTAATTGGATTAGTATACTTGAACCGACTCACCCTCAATTTGTCACACGGATTTCACTCCGGGACATTCAATGACGGAATCGAAAGGTTGTGATAGGTATTCGTTAACCTTCGACTTGAGGATTTAGTAGGGATGTACTTGTGACGTCAAGGTTTTCATTAGAGTATTTTGACCCTGTAAACTGGAAGGCGTGGGTCAACCTCGACGTGCATCTTTACGGGCAAGTAGCAGGTCCTGCTGAATACCAAGATAGAATTCTTTATCCTATTAGTGAACGGGTTATATATCATATGCGGTTATTGGCATATGAGATCATAAGTCTTTGGCCAAAGCATTGGAGCTAGTTGTATTGGATAAACGAGAGCTCGATGATCTCGATTTGCATTAACTTATGCATAGCGTCAAGTAAAGATAGGGTTTGACTGGACGTGACCCTATAACTTGATCGGGACATTTGAAAGAAGGGTTTATACGTATACTGGTAGTCACGACAGAATGGTTCTTGAATGATCCCAATCATTCGTTCTTAGTTGGGGTACAGTGTAGGCCGCCAGGCTGGCTAGGTGGTGCTACTACTCTTTGGTTCCTCCTATTGCTAACTGAGACGGACCTACCGAGTCGCGCAATAGGATTGACGACGGAATGAATCAAGCTTATTCTCTCATTATGAATATTAGATATTGGATATTTAATTAATTGGGACATTAGATGTCTAAATTGATTTATTGGATAAATTAATTTACGGCCTAATGAATTAAATAAATTAGTGGGTGATTAATTTAATTTATGAATATAATTATTTCTTGGAGAAAAAAATTATGTTATATAGTATTTATTGGATGAATGCTTTTGAATGGGGATGTGGTTCATGGACTTAGTTTTGAATCGTTCGGTTTTATTCGATTGGGTTGTAAAGGCTGTTTTGAGCCTATTTATTTTACTAGAAATATTTGTATCTAAGATGCAATTTTTCAATATAAAATTTATATGTAATGACGAGGACCGGGGGAAGATCCATTCGAGAAGATGAAGATTCAAGACCGAAGACTTGTAATTAGATTACGGAGTTTTTGATTCTAGGAACGGTCCATGAACTACATGTTGGTAGCAACTAGGTTGTGAATGGTTGTTCATATTGTATGAATGCACAAATGCGCTTAAATGATTAATGTGCAAAGTGTAATGTTAATCGGGAAAATTCTCCCACAACAAATTATTAAGTTTATAAGGTTTCAAGGTTTTCCATCCCTCCATCGAGCTTTCGGGAAATTGAAATCCAAACCATATGTGCTATGCTTCCGGGTTATCGGGGTAGTTGTTCGGGGAGGATGGATAAATTACCGGGAGCGCATTGGATGCCTTCGGTTGGAGCAAATTTTATCCCTAGAAACCTGATAGGTTGCCGGATAAGATTCAATTGTGAAACAAATTTGCGTCGATGGTGTAAACTTAACTTGTTCACGAACCATAGAAACCGTATAGGTTGAGGGGAGTGAACAAGGGGAAAAAGAAGATCGAATCATCCATTAGATGGGTTCGTGTTGGACACCACTTTATGAAAATTAATAGACTAGAAACCTGTTCAGTTGCCCTCTATTAAGATTTATAAAGAACACGATCACCACTATGAAGTAGAGCGAACGATACTTCTGGATTTCACATGGGAGTAAGTTATTCCGATAAAAATAATTGGAGCTGGGTAAAAAGAATATAAAAGACCTTAATTCTATATTCAGATCATAATTAAACGAGTCACTAATTAATCTGTCGTACTTAATGTAGACATAACTCTCAATATGACAATAAATCCACTCGCAATTCTACTGGAAAAGAACACCTTGAATGGATCTAACTTTGTGGATTGGCTCCGCAATCTGATGATAGTCCTTAGTATAAAGGCACTGGGATACGTCTTGGTGACGGACATTCCGGCGCCTCCAGTGCGGACAAGAGCTAATCAGTAAGAGATTGAAAACCACGAAAAGTGGGTTAAGAATGACGTGAAAGTCCATGCATATATGATGGCTTCTACGTCTAATGAGCTTCAGAGAGCTCATGAGAAAATGACTTCTGCTAGGCAGATTCTATCTCACTTAACCGAGCTTTATGGTGAGCACAGTCGAATGGCTAGATATGAGATATCCAAGCAATTGTTCGGTGCTAGGATAAAGGAAGGTGAGAATGTTGGGGACCACGTTCTCAAAATGATATCTATGATTGAGAGAAAATCAAAATTCTGAGGACCGATAATGGTCTTGAATTTTGTAACCAACTGTTTGAGGATTTATGTACTCAATCCGGTATACAATACATGGGACTATACCGTATACACCTCAGCAAAATGGTGTAGCAGAACGGATGAATCGAACCTTACTTAAAAGAGTCATAGGCATGCTTGCTACGTCTGGCCTTTCAAAGAAGTTTTGGGGTAAAGCTTTATTGACTGTGTTAGGAGTATGCCCTCGAATGCCACTCAGAGGATGTTGAGTGAGGTCATTGTACTTGTTATTATGTAAATCATTGTCATAAGGTAATGACTGTTTCTTTATTTACTGATAGTTACTGGCATTCCTAACTCGTAAATATACATATAGAAACTAGTCCGTGTATTTGAGAGCAAAATATTCCAATCCTTATTGGATAAGGGGGTCGGCACTGGAATTGTTTATAGCTCAAATACTTAATCATTCGCAAGTCGATGAAACTTGATTAGGTGTTAAGTTTATGTGAAGACTTGTATGACGTGTTCTTTGACATGGAGAGTGCCTGTCGAACACTAATGGTTAGTGTGAGCACACATTATAGGTATGCTAATTGGATTAGTATACTTAAACCGACTCACCCTCAACTCGTCACACGGATTTCACTCCAGGACATTCAATGACGGAATCGAAAGGTTATGATAGGTATTCGTGAACCTTCGACTTGAGGATTTAGTAGGGATGTACTTGTGACGTCAAGATTTTCATTAGAGTATTTGACCCTGTAAACTGGAAGGCGGGGGTCAACCTCGACATGTATCTTGATGGGCAAGTAGCAGGTCCTACTGAATACCAAGATAGAATTCTTTCTCCTGTTAGTGATGGGTTATATGTCATATGCGGTTATTGGAAGATGAGATCATAAGTCTTTGGCCAAAGCATTGGAGCTAGTTGTATTGGATACATGAAAGCTCGATGATCTCGATTTGCATTAACCCATGCATAGCATCAAGTACAGATAGGGTTTGACTGACTGTGACCCTATAACTTGATCGGGACATTTAAAAAAAGGGTTTATACGTATACTGGTATTCACGACAGAATGGTTCTTAATGATCCCAATCATTCGTTTTCAGTTGGGGTACAATGTAGGCTGCCAGGCTGGCTAGGTGGTGCTACTACTCTTTGGTTCCTCCATTGCTGACTGAGACGGACCTACCGAGTCGTGCAATAGGATTGGCGACGGAATGAATCAAGCTTATTCTCTCATTATGAATATTAGATATTGGATGTCTAATTAATTGGGACATTATGGCACCAGTCCTACATTTTGTCTCTGTGGGCCGAGGATAAAAGGGACTCGGCGTGTACATGAGAGAAGCAAGGAGGTCAACCTCTTTCTTTCAAATATACAACATGGATTCGGGCAATTCAGTTGGGCCCTCATGTTGATCTGAATGAATCATCTTTTCCTCATAGGTAAATCTTTGCCTACTAAGCAAGAGGATAGCCAATTACAAATTATGTCTCGGTATGACTTGTATTTATATTATTATGAAATCCAGCAATGAAGTAGTTAATGGTGGTGTTACCATTATCCTTTTTGTAGTGACGAATCTTGATATCTAAATTGATTTATTGGATAAATTAATTTACGGCCTAATGAATTAAATAAATTACTGGGTGATTAATTTAATTCATGAATATAATTATTTCTTGGAAAAACTAATTA
This sequence comes from Orobanche coerulescens, assembly GCA_033398695.1. Taxonomy (NCBI): domain Eukaryota; kingdom Viridiplantae; phylum Streptophyta; class Magnoliopsida; order Lamiales; family Orobanchaceae; genus Orobanche; species Orobanche coerulescens. The sequence continues at coordinate 113,563,813 of CM065815.1, read as the reverse complement.
TGTTATTATGTATTTGATATGATTAATTAATTGGATTAATTAATTGATATAAATACATCGGAACAAAATTGGAGTTTATCTGTTTGGACTCACGGGAGTCCGAAACGGACCGAACTCCTCCTACCCTTCTAGATCCCCCCCCCCCCCCCTTTTTTCTTCCACCTAATGTGGTGGAAGACTTCATGATTTAATATCATGAAGTGTTTTTTCTTAGGGGACATGGAATCACACTTTTATATTGTAAAGGTGTTTTGATAAGATTCCTTGAAGAATAAATTGAACTACTCCTCACTCTTGAACCCATTCCAACTATGACTGCAAGTGAGAGAGAGAAATTTTTTTCTCAATTGTCTTCATCTTCTTCTTCATTTCTTCTTGGTGATTCTTGGAGAAAAATCAAAAAATCAAAGAGAGATAGTGAGTTATACACTTAGAGTGCTATAATCACAATCGAAAGCTTCATCATCCTAGCTCTAGCCGTATCCTTGGAGGATAGCAAAGTGATCGTCATTCCATTCGTTTCTCCAGTGCGTGGCAAGTAGAGACGCGGTACTTTCGGCATTGGATCATCCAAGAGCTTGGAGCGGATTGGATTCGTGGAGAACAACTAAAGCTTGGGGAATCACTCAAGAGAATGAAACCATTTAATCAACGGACTATAAGGGTATGTTTCTTGAATCTTCTTGTGTTTCGTTTAATATTCGTATATACGTAGCTCGATCGATCCTCGTAGGGATTCGGATCGAATTAATTTTCATTTTACCGCTTCCGTTGGGCCTTCGTTTTAGGCACCGAATCCCAACAGACCGCTGCATATTTGATTAATCGATCCCCTTCTGTGCCTTTAAATGGTAGTTACCCAGAATCTGTGTGGTCTGGTAGGGCTATTGATTTTTCAAACTTGCGTGTGTTTGGTTGTGCGGCTTATGTGTATCAGAGAAATGATAAGCTTGAACCTCATTCGGTTATGTGTGTTTTCTTGGGGTACCCGGAAGGGGTAAAGCCTATACGGTTTGACTGAAAGGACAACCCTGTTTTAAAACCCTTATCAACCGCGATGTGCTTTTTAACGAAAATGGGTTCCCTTGCATTTTACCGAACTCGGAAACCCCCATGGTCCAAATGAGGTGGAGCTGCAAATTTCTCTTGGTGATTCTGAAAATTTGAAATTGAGACTGAAATTGATAATCATGAAATTGCTGATGTGCATGAGCCGGAAACGGACCTAGATGATTATCAACTTACTAGGGATAGGCCTAAGAAAGATGTTATGAAACCTTCTCATTTGAATGATTGCCACATGGCATCATATGCATTCAATATGTTTGAATCGATTGATAACAGTGAACCCAAGTCTTACAAGGAAGCTTTGAAATCTAAAAATTCCAAACAATGGCTAGATGCAATGAATGAAGAAATGACTTCATTGTATACAAATGATACCTGGGCTCTTGTGCCAAAACTAGCCCATTGTTCGGTAGTTGATTCCAAATGGCTTTTCAAAGTGAAAAATGAAAATGAAATGGTAAGATTCAAAGCTAGACTTGTGGCCAAGGGTTTCACTCAAATAGAAGGTATTGACTACATGGAAATCTTTGCTCCTGTTGTGGAATTTACCACTGTTCGCATTATACTTGCATTAGTTGCACAGTTTGATTAGGAACTTAAATAGTTAGATGTTAAAACTGCATTTTTACATGATGAATTAGAAGAAAAGATTTATATGAACCAACCTGAAGGTTTTATTGATCGTAGTCATCCTAACCATGTGTGCTTGCTTAAGAAATCCCTATACGGTTTGAAATAATTCCCTAGGCAGCGGAATAAGAAATTTGATGAATACATGCTTTCTCTCTAGTTTACAAGGAGTAATTATGACCATTGCTTGCATTTTAAAAAGGATTCTAAAATTCTGGTGTTCTTGCTTATCTATGTGGATGACATGCTCTTAGTGAGTCCTTGTGTGAAAATAGTTGAAAATGTCATTAAGTGCTTGAGTGCCAAATTTGACATGAAATATCTCGGGGATGCAAAACAAATTCTTGGTATGAATATCCATAGGGATTGTAAGAATTCTACAATCGTCTTGAACCAAGATACCTATGTGCAAAAAATTGTCTAAATTCTCTATGCTCAATTCTAAACCTTCAAGTGTGCCTTTACCTAACATTTTGTTCTTAGTAAAGATCAAAAGATGATATTAAATATATGGAACATGTACCGTATTCCAATGTCATTGGCTCTGTTATGTATTTGATGGTGAGTACGAGGCCCAATATTGCTTATGCTGTGAGTTGTCTTAGCCGGTATATGGCTAACCTAGGGGTTTATCATTGGGAAGCCGTGAAATGGCTACTCAGGTATTTGAACGGTTCTGCGAGGTATGGTTTGAAATTTTCAAAACACCCCGAGGATGTAAAATTGGTAGGTTACGTTGACTCTAGTTCTGCTGCAAACCGCGATAATCCTAAGTCTACTACTTCATATGTGTTTACTTTGTGTGGCGCACCTATTAGTTGGAAATACCAATTACACCCTATTATTGTTTTATCTACAACTGAATCCGAATGCGCTGCAATTACTGAAGCATTAAAAGAAGGTATTTGGTTAAAAGGGGTTTTAACAGAAACTGGTTTTCTAAATGATAAAGTGGAAGTTTTTTCGGACAGTCAGTCCAGTATCCAACTTTGCAAAAACCCAATTTTTCACGATAGAACAAAACACATCGACGTTCGTTTTCACTTTATTCGCGATGTGGTTGCAAAATGTATAATTTATCTTGAAAAAGTACCTTATCAATTTAATCCCTCCGATATGGGAACTAAGTATTTACCTATTGAAAGATTTAAATCGTGTTTAAAAAGATTAAATTTTGACTCGATAGAATGATTTATAAAATTTGTGTTTATATGGGGAATATTTGTGATTTAGTTTTCTTTGTGATTACTTTATACAATAGTAACTTTGTGTTCAAGTGTAGGTACCCTGTAAAGGCGATGATGAAAATCCTGTGAACCCCACTTAAGTATAATGGTTCAAAAGAGGTGGAGAATGTTGGAAATAAAGGCCAAAAAAGGGTCCTCCATATTTCACTTACTTTCGGCCCATTTAATATGCCCCGACCCAGCACCTTGGCAGCCCTTTTAATCTCAGCCGTCCGATCTTGTAAGTCATCCTGACAGTTGGTCTCATCTCTATTTAATGAGGCAGCTAGGGTTTTCTACCTTATTTCCTTCTCTCGCCCGCCTTCTTTTGTTGCTAATCCTCTGGCGTCTCTCTCGCTCTCTCTCTTCCCTCACAGTTGCGATCCCCCCTCTGTTTTTTCCTCTACTGACTTGTGCCTTATCACCTCCGTCTTCTTCTCAACGGATCGATGGAGACTTGTATAAATAGGGGCTTTCTGCCCTCTTTGTGAGATACACCGAAAAACGCAGAGATCTTTCATACTTATATTCGCTTGTGTGTGATATATAAACTTCTATTGTGAGGTTGTGAGGGATCTGAGAAAGGAGACTCACGTGAGGATTGTTGTGACTGTTTTTCGGACTTGGGTGACGGAAATTGGAGCTGTCAGTGCTAGGCGGTGTCGCGGCTGTCGGTCGTGCGTTACCTTTGTGGTATTATCGAACTTGTGGGGTTCGAGTCCAGAAAATCCGAGCCTATGGTATAAAGGGGGTTTTCTAGCACTTGAATTAATTTCAAATTTCTTATGTTTAATTTCTGCAGTAATAATATTAATACATAATATATCTAATTTTCTGGACCTTCTTGTGTTTTGAGATTATTCACGTTACTGCACTTTATTCTACGGATTTTAAGGAATCCTAATCCTGGTATTCTATTTGTGCTCGCTGGTTCTGAAAGAGCAGTCCGAAACTGCTACGGGTTACTTTCTTGTTCTGATTTTAGACGGACTGTAAACTCTAATTCCTTTCCCGTAGAATTTGAAATTTCTGTAATAATTATATTTGTTATTCGCTTGTATTGTTATTGATCCTGGTTCGAGTTTTTGGATTGAACGAATTCCCAAGAGTCCTTATCCATGAAAACTCACCAAAACCAAACATTTTTTTTTCAAGTATAATAATGATCAGTTTGTTTATGACAACTTCGAAAAAGTGATTTCCAGCTTCTAGCTATAAGAAGACTCGAGAATCACTTTTATGTTCCTAAAGTTGGCAAACACTCTCTAACAGCATCTCTTATAACCCAATTACGCCACGCTTCTTTTCTCAATTTCCAAATGTGTAGCGTTCCCGGAATACAAAACTCACTCCTACAAACTCAAAATCTATTTAATAATAAACATCTCAAACTTATTTTTTTGCGTCTCACGTATTTCTAATTAAATCTTCTTCTTTTATACATTTTATTTCACAAATATTTTTGTCTATATTAAATTTATATAATTCTTTTACTAAAAAATTTAGTATTCTTAATAAAATAATAACCAATATATTTAAGATATTTTAATTTCTAATATTTACATGAATATTAAATAAATAAATAAAAGAAAATTTTAATTTAGGTACATTTAATAAAATTTCTAATTTAAATTTTTTCGAAATATTTTTAACTAGAAATCATCAAAACAAAAAAATTACAAACAAATATAAAAAACTAAATAAAATTAAACTAAAGAAAAAATAAAAATAGAGCAAGAAAAAGGTGAGCATGAATGCACGCGCTCGGAAAAAAAAATATGGGAGTGTGTTCCGCGCATTTTCTTTTTTGCTTCTTCAATATTTTGTGTTTGAGAAGTCTGGGAGCTGTGCGTTGCTCAATATTCTGCTGTGCACTAAGTTGTAGGCCTTGTGGAAGCAGTTTCCTCTGTAATAAGTAGGGCGTAGTCTCGTACATCTTACTTCTGCAGGGCCTGCTCTGAGCGGAATATACTGGATATGTTTGGTTTGATTTGGTTTAATATTTTGTGTTTGAATTTTCAAACTCAAAATTACAAATTCAAACTCAAACTTACAGAAAGAGTTTTGAATTTACAAACCCACTCAAATAATTAAATATTCAAATCTCATAATTACTGTACATTCTTCTTTCTAATACATAATAATTATTTTATTTATAATTTATAATATTTGTAATTTAAATTAAAATTTAATATTGTACTGACTATATGTGTGAAAAAACACATTTGAAAAATATTTTGAAGTTTGAATATTTTAGTATCAGATATGTTTTAGTAAAATAACAATTTCAATTGAAGACTATTTTAAGTTCTGTAGTAAGATTGATTATTTAGCTTTTAATTTAACTCTACTTAATTATCAAATATAAAGTATATATACTTACTAAACTTTGAACTTTGTAGTTTTTCTGATATGATTCATTGGTTAATTAATATTAAATTTTAAATATCAATATTCATAATCAAGTAATTTTAAAAAGAACAATCGTAATGATAAATATGTGACACTCAAATAAAAATATAATATATTTATAAAAAATATATAATAATATTCTCAAATTCATACATACATTCATACCCTCAACTATAAATAATGAAAGTATCAAATTATCCAGTGGTAAGAATTATACATTTATCAAGTATGCAACAACTGTGAAACTGAGTGAAATATAAATTTCCGAGAAGCCTCTGTTAGTGGAATGATAATAATTCAATGAAATTGCAGTAAACATTATTTACACGCTAACAACAAAGGTTGTCTGTAGTTTTTTCGGCAATCCACTTTAACTCTGAGCCATCAATAATGGTTCTCAACGATGTTACTTTATCACCTTTAATGATATATATATATATATATATATATATATATATATTAGGGTTTTTAACTAGATTTGAGTATGTGTAGGGTGGACTCGGTTCCATTCGGTTCGGTTTTTTGACCGAAACCAATAACTGAACCAAATATTCGGTTTCGGTTTGGTTCGGTTCTTTTTGAAGTTCGGTTCGGTTAAATTCGGTTTTATAAATATTCGGTTCGGTTTTGGTTTGGTTTGATATTTTTTCGGTTCTTCACAATATAAATTCAACTATTATATTCAATAGAATAAGTTATATATAACAACAAGCCAACAAAAGTTATATATACATATGCTCAAGATAAGAGGTAGACTTGCACAGCAATTTACAAATATCTCAAGAGATATAGCAATCATAAATTACAATAGATCATTCTCTAAACCTAAATTAGTTGAACCACGAATTACACGAGCATATTATCGGTCCTCCTTGGATCCATGAGGGTCTTAAAAAAGAAAAACAAATTACATTAAAATCTCAAACACATAAAACTCACAAAAAGATGTCATTTTAGTATGTGACTTTGACTTCGGTCCATTTCGGTTCGGTTCGGCTCTGTCCGACCCCGAACCGAGAACCGAACCAAACCCATTCGGTTCGGTTCTGTTTTTCTATTTTTTGGTTCGGTCTTCTTTGGTTTCGGTTCTTCGGTTCTTTTTTCGGATTTTTTCGGTTTGGTTTTGAATTTTCGGTTCCAAAATGCCACCCCTATGTGTAGCCATAAATGGATAGAGTATATATACCCGTAAATGGATGAATGCTTATTGTTTATACGCTATCATTCTTATACATATCACATATACTAAATATTAGTTTTTTATTTTATTTTGTTGTGTTTATGCAATATTAGTTGTTTTTTTGATATATACAAAATAAGATTAAGGCCATTTTGGTAGCGGATAATGGACTGCTGATTATATTAACGGATACATGATAAATGGTTTAACTAGTTAATTATAATTAGTTGTTATGTATAAGTGTTTGATAAATAGATGATAGTTGATAACTATTTGATTGTATCAAATGAATAATAACGATATTGATATTTTTATTTGGTTAATAATTTTAATCAATATGCGACTTTTTTAAATAACAAGGTAATATATATTACAAACATCTTAATTAGTTCAAAGTTGATAATTCAAATTAGATAAATATTAATAGTAGTTAAATATTAAATTAGATGTAAATAATGTTCACATGCAAAATGATAAATATCTTTAAAGCTCTTACGATAATGGTGTAATTTTTGATTATTTGAGGATAAAATTATTTTGAATCAAGTTCACGGTTCTATATAGCTAAAAAGCTCATCTACCCAGTCTTTTTCAATTGGACCAAAAAATTAATATAACTCTATTTTCTATTTTAGATAATTAGATATTTTATAAATTTAAACGAGTTCAATTAATTAACAGGTGTGATGACTAGTAAAATCAATTTCCAACCGAGTTTGGGACGAGTACAAATATATTTCTAAAAATACTTTTGTAAATCTTTTTTAATAATATTTCATAGAAAGTTATTTATGATCAAAATTTCATGTCAAAAAAAAAATGAACGAATTATATTGCAAACGAGAGCATGTACTAGTAAACTACTTCCCTCCCGTCACAATTATAACAAGAATTATAACAGGGAATTGGTTGGTGGTTCAGTGGTAGGACACCTACTCTTAAAGACACTCTTTTGGGAGGTCTTGAGTTCAATTCCCACCATGGAGGTGAAAGAGGAGGTTTTTTCTCTTTATGATCCTCTAGCTCCCCGGGGCTAGCTCGAGCAACCGCTAATCAATGTTTAATCTCGCGTCAAGCGGCAGTGTGGGAGTATTTTCTTGCTGGGAACTCGGAAGTGCTAACCAATCAGTGGCTGTTCTCCCGAGAACTGTGCTGGGAACCTGAGGCGCTGTTAATCAGTTAAGGGTTTCTCCTTGTGCGCAGAAGTGTACAGAAAAGGCATTGGGAACCCTGGAATTGCTCGAGCGACTCGCGATTTACTTCTCTCAATGGGTTAGGAGTTGGTTCATTGAGGGACTAGGATTAGTCCGGCTAAACTGGGATCACCTAGTTATCAAAAAAAAAAAGAATTAAATAAAATACACATATTAAGAAAGCCGATAGATCTCATTGAAAAAAAATGGTTTACTACCTAAATTTTCCTCTCTCTAAAATTTTAGTACTAATTTTCAATATCCACATTAAATAGATCTTGTTTTTATATGTCAAGACAATAAATTGGAATTGCCCGTTATATTCAACATTAAACTTGGGTATTTTGAGTGGAACTACAAAAATCTATAATACTATAAGATTCAGTCCTAAAATTAAATGTGTAATTATGATGATAGAGGTTTTAGAGTTAGAAAATTGTGGAGTAATCATGATTTAATGTGGAGTAGTGTTAGAGTTAAATTTCTAATTGCGAGCATGTAAAGAGTTGTACCTGAGTAATTGCAAGTATGCAAAAGGTTTATGCGGTTATATACAGGAGAATATACAATCAATATGAAGTTACAATCTTTGTGGAATACATTTACAACCAAAAAGAATATAAACCATCCTCCATTTATAACCAAAAAGAATATAAACCGATTAGTCTTTCCATATACATATAATGAGTAGTATAAATACGTACTTTGACACACTAAACCCGGCCATCAAATACAATCGATCTATTACTTCAAAAAAAAAAAAAAAAAAACTAGCGCCAGTAAGAAGACGGTAGTGGTGACTTGCCGCCGTTAAACTACCCCTTTTATAAAAAGATTTATGGCCGATCGAAAAAAATAGAGATCAAAGTAGAAGTGAAACCGCTAACTTCAACATATCTCCTTTCGACAAATCAAACAAAAAGCATGAAAGAAAAAGTGCAAGATCTCAGTTCCCATCATAGATCTTTTTAATATCCGAAAGTAATAAAGAAAGAATTATAACAAATATGTTATAATCTATCTTTGTTTCGTGGTAAGAAAAAAAAACATAATAACAACCTACCTTACATCTTATACAAGATCTTTTGAAGCCTCCGTTTTGAAGAACGTAACAAGATCAAGAATAAGAGAGTCGTGTGTTTGTAGAACAAAAATAAGAGGGTTGTGATTTACGTGGCTTTTTATTTGTGGTTTGGATTAAAGAAGAAAGAAGGAAAGGGATTTGTGTTCATGGTGTTGTTTGTGTCACTGCATTTCAGAGAAGGAATAAGGGAGGCTAATGAAATGAAAAATAGGGTTATATGTGACAAGTTTTAGGGTAGAGTAGATTTTATTACTCTTTTTCATTTATGTTTTGGGCTTATCAGTTTTGGGTTAAAGATAATTACATTCCAATAGAATTGCCATTTAAGTTTTGGACATGCGAAATTGTGAACAAGAAGTTTAATGTGCCAAAGGAAATAGCAGTATGTGTTGTCAGATCATTCGTATAGTCCCATTAATCCATTATCATTTTTGTAAATCAAGTTGATGGTCCCGTCGTTCAAATGTGTTTACTGAAGTTGGAATATCAATATATTATGTATAATTTATGAAGCGACAGAGTGAGTAAACTTACAAGTTATATATAATAATACGAGTTAGAGTAGAAGCGCTGTGTGTATCACAAGGCGCACAGGCGGAAGTGTATCATAAGGCTATTTAATAGACCAAAAGAAACAAAGACATTTTTTTTATCATACAAATAAGTAATAGATCAAAATAAACAAAGCCATCACAACTTAGTAACAAACAACATCAAATATTTTTAATTTTTTATACAACAAAGTTAAAACATTTCATACAACATACTAAATAATGCTTAAATATACACTCGCCAATATACATAAAGAATACACGATTAACAATTAGATGCTCAGCCCGTGCGTAGCACGGGTTCTGCCTGTCTCGTTACTTATATTTTTAAATCAACTAGGGTGTTTTTGCTTATAGTTAATGACAGAATAAGTGATCTATACTTGTATTAAAAGATTCCCCTAAGAGATTCCCAAAAACAGGTGTCTTTTATATTTATTTTTTATCTTTTTAAAAATTATAATTTTCAAAAAATAAAAAAAGAGAATGAAAATCATGGACATGAATTGAGGGAGTTCCATTCCACAATTTTTCTCATCTACCTCGAAAATATATCTTCATTCTTTTTCTTTCCAACTTGAATATCTAAATGTTTAAAAACCATTAGTATCAATTTCGTTCTTGATAAAAAATATATCAAATTAATGCTTATTTCAATATCATCAATTAGACATCAATACTACATAGAGTAAATTTGTTGGATTTACGTTAACCAACCGTGTAGAAAAATTATAATAGAAAAATTGGGATAAACTCCCTTTGGTTTGATTAATTACCCCCCAAAAAGAAAAAACAGTTACTTTCAAATTAGAAAACATACCCGGTTGCTTGTAATGTTTTTTTATGATTGTTCATGACAATATAAAATCTCAAAGGGTAATTTTAAGTAGATTAATTTTTATGTAGAAGGATTCCTGGTGTTATTTAGCCAAATATATATATATATATATATATATATATATATATATATATTAAGGTCCATCTTGCATTTTCCATTTCATTTAAGCATATGAGAACAATATTTGCTATGTCCATAAAGATCTTAATCCTAATCAACAAACAACAATACAAAATATCAAAATTACAGACATCCCTTCAGATCCATATTTACTTAATAAACAACCACACACATAATTCGTAAAATAGAAACAAATATCATGAGCGCGTCTGCATTTTCATAAGATAGTCCATCTTTTGTAATTAGACTGAACCTCCAGAGTACTTTTGTAACTAACCCAAAGATCTGGTCCCTATCAGATCGAACCTTGAAACTAGCCACAAATTAATGCATGTCATTCTTTCTAAAGCAACACACTCCGAAACAAGTAAACCATTAAATCCCAATAAAATCGAGCAACACCTTTTTCCTAATGCGACGAATCAAGATCATTAACGAGTGACTCCATTTCCATACTAATACCTTTCAAACCATTCACATCCCTCTTCCCTCTCAATATCTCCGCAGGAAGAATAGCCACATTCGGATCACTACTCGGTACCAAAAACAAAATCCCAATCGGAAGAACACGAAAAACACTCCTTACGACTATCGCCAACCAAAGATTATCAAATTCCGTCCGTGTAACATTCAAAGTGTGAAGCAAAAATCCTCCGGCCCACGAAGCCGAAAACGAGCCTATATGGTCGATCGACATAAGCATAGCAAAAAATGTGCCTTCTATGCCTGACGGACAAAGTTTTGAACTTAATACGAGAAGAGGCATCCATTTGAGCCGACCAATCATGTGAGAAATGGATGCATCGAATATAACGAGTATATAATCCGGGACCCCTAATAATAAGTTTACACGCAAAACTAAAATTAAATCGAGCATTCCGGAGGCGCCGTATAATAATTGGGCCCAGAAAAGTACACGACGAAAAGGGTAAGTTCGGAAAGCGTTTTGGTAGAGAAGGACGCCTAAGAGAGAGCCCATTGCGCCGATAGCGGATATAGACCCCACCACCTCCTGAAAAGGAAAAACGTTTAGTGCGTGTTGGGTTGACGCTTTGGTTTGATTTGTTTTATTATTTTTATTTTTCTGGTAGTGAACAGTGTGAAAAAAGTTGTTTGATGAAATTGGAACGAATTTTGAGAGTGTGGTTGGATATAGGATGCAAATACGATAATCAATTAATCATAGCATGTGATTTCTTTTGGTTAATAGTGATCGAATGTGATTGGTTGGAAAAATAAGAGAGCGTGAATAGTGTAATTGTGATATGACTGTTAAAATTGATAATTGATATGATTTTTTTAGTTGGAAAAGTGAGAGTATGAGTAAAATTATGTTTTTTTGAAATTTATACAAGCAAATGCATATTGGGACAAAAAAACAAAGTTGACAAATTTTTTTGCAAATAATTATTATATATTTAGCTTTTTAAACAACATTCTTACTCATCTCTTAATTAATTTTATATTTATTATATATGCAGATGCATTTGACTCAATCCCTGGAAAAGCTAGCTAATTTGGACGCAATTGCTACAAAACTGATTGCCCGACAAGACCCAAAAAGATCGAAGCAGAAAAAGCGGAAGGTGATGCTAAAAGGGATGGGAAGCTGAGAAGACCGGGAAAAAAATAACTTGAAAGACCTGCGGAAGAGCTTTGGGAGGTCTGGTGTCCTCTTTTTCATATATATATGGATATTAGCTTTGGGAGGTCTGGTGTCCTCTCCCCCTTTTTGGTCTTCTCAGCATCTTTTGTCTCCTCTCCCACATTTTACGTGGTACTTTGTTCGGTCGATCAGTCGTGCAACAAGTGTCCAAATTAGCTAGCTTTCCAGAGATAAGAGTCAAATGACCGCAATAATAATAATAATAAAAGATGAGTAAGATTATTGCTTAAGAAAGATAAATATATATTGCATAAATTTAGTATTTGCATAATTACGAATACTACTTGTTAAGGTTAAAACCTACTTACAAAATAATCGAGTTAGCTTTTAATGTTGCATAAAACCTCAGTATGTTATTTTAAGACAAATACAAACCTCAATAGAGGAAGAGTAATTAGTTTAGTTCCCGAAAAAAAAAAAGTAGATTATTACAAACATGAAATTAAAGAGGGTACCTGTGAGAAAGAGGGGCCAGTTTTTGCATCTGTATACCAATAAAACATTCCCTCATGTATGTGTAGACTCACAGCTAGGGACAGGTACATGTATAAACACGGCCTCCAAACAACAGGGCATTTAAGAGCCGTCCACATAGCCCGACCAGCATCAAGAAATTTCACACTAACCTATTCAGATATTGCATTTTCTAGGTTAGCTCCACTGGAGAGGGAGGGAGGGAGGGAGGGAGGGAGGGAGAGAGAGAGAGAGATAGATAGATAGAGAGAGAGAGAGAGAGAGAGAGAGAGAGAGAGAACTAAACAATGTTTAACAAATATAGTTGCTTACTCGCTTATAAGAAAAGTTTCGGATTAAGGGCTCTTGTATTATCATCCCCACCAAAATCACCAGTGTGGCTGGAATACTAAGGACTCCGAGCGCACCCTGCCGGAGAACCATGATAAATTATGAATAAGAAGATATATCATTACTTGCACTAACGGTGCATTTGCACACTTTTCTTTTTTTATTTTGTTTTAAAATGAAGTGATTTAGTGTAACTGAAGCAAAAAGTATCTAATAAATCAGAAGCTATGAAGCACCGAGACGGGTATGCACACGCACGGGTATGGATACGGGTAAGGGAAACAGCATATTTGGGAAAAGTGAGACACAGGTTGCAATTTTAATAATTTTTGAGTCCCATAATTTCCTTGCACTTTTTGTCCCAAAATTTCCAAATTTTAGTAACGTCCCATATGAATCTACTGTTGTAATTTTAATCCCAAAAGTGCCAAAAACAAAAAAAGAAAAACTTATGGCGGGGCCAAATTTAAAAAAATAATCTTCTAGTAGGACCAAAAGTGAATTATGGGAGGAAAAGGGTCTGAGTCTGGATCTACTGGAAACAATAATGCAACATAAATAAAAGCTAGAAGTTGAACAAGTTGGCGATTGCATAGTATTCTAAAAAAGTGCTCTTTTAGTATATAGAAGACAAACCAAACTTTAAAGCATCATCTGCCACTTTTAGATTCTAATTAAATTACGCAGAAGCAGAAGTTGGCAACTGAACACACTAAAAATTAATTTTTTTTCAAACCAAAAGTTGAGGTCCACTGTTTTAAACACTCCCTAAGACTGAAAAAACATTACTTTAGGTACACACGCAGACAACGTACAACAATAATTATAGATATGTATCTCACCTTGGATCCAATTAGATGAACTAAAAAGCCGCTAATCGTGTATCCAATTAATTGGCCAACAGAAGAGCACAATCCGCACAAGCTCTGCATCTCACCAGCAAGGGAAGGGTGAAGTATGCTGTTTTCAGTCACACATGCATCGACAGTCACGTCTCCTACAGCAGCACCCGCGCTTCCACATATTAAGAGCAACAAAGCAAGCCCAAGGTACAAGTTCTTTTCTAGTGATAGAGTAATCATGGATATAGTACCAAGGATGCCTGAAATCATAAAAGACTGTGCATTGAAACAAGTGAAAGGCACTCATCTTTCGTACAAGTAAGACCTATTTCATTTCCATATGTCGTGCATATTATGCGAGATTTCAAGATTGCGACAAGAAGAAAATCCGCCGAAAACTTTGCTACTTTGCTTTTTGCATGAATGTTATAATGTTGACTAATTACAGACAATTAGTTCATACTATAATCTCCCTGCCAATTAACCAATGTAGTTGGGATTAAGATGCAGTTGATGATGATGATGCATATTTATGAAGCACAGATACTTCAACTTAGGAATCTTAACTGTGTCGTGTCATACTTTATAGGTAAATACGCGTGTTCATGTTGTGTCCCCATGCCATAGCTCGTATCCACTCCCGTATTCATGCTTTCTCGATGCATATTATGCGAGAGTTTGTAAACACCAAAAAATGAATAAAAAAAGAGATCCATAGGTTTATATTTCCCTCAAAAAGTTGTTCTTTTAGTAAGTTTACATATTTCACTTTTCACAATCAAATCAAACAATCACCTTTTACTTTTTAATCTCCATCACACATTCATCATCAATATTTTTTACTTTTTAATCTCCACCACACAACAAAATCCGACTAGGTGTCGACAAGTCAACGACTTGACAACCATGTTTGAAGGAACTGCATCAACCAACTTGAGCTGGTGGAAGTTTGAAAACAAAACAGTATTAGCCTTAGAAATAGAAAGCTGAAATAGAAGGAACGGACAGCTAATTGGAATGGGTATCAGAATTCGAAATGCACATCCCCCAACTACTATATACACAAAAGCGTGCTCTGTCGAAAGAAATGCAAGTTTCCAGAATTTCAATTCAAGCTCAGAAAGATGTCATTTTATTTTAGCTAGCTTTATCCAAAGTATGCATCACTTGCAAATTGTCCTTCATACTTTCTAAAAGTTTAGAGTAAATTACACCAAGCCCCGTGAACTATAGTGATTTTATAACTTTGCCTCCTAAAATCTCTGAACATGCCCTCTAGACGAATAAAAAATTGTCTACTTTTCATGACACATGTCCGCGCAAGATAGAATGTGAGATGGCTCACGGGGCAAAGTGAAAAAAGAAAAATAGTTCATGGGGTAAAGTGCAACAAAGAAAAAAACTTGTTTAGTGGGCAAAGTGCCAAAACACCATTTAGTTTGGGGGGTTAGTGTGATTTACTGAATATTTATTCGGAAAATGAGCTACTCTTGTAGATGTAAGGTGATGTGCTAGGTCTTGTCGAAAGGTGATTGGTCAACACCTCCATGCGCATTAATATAAGAATGCACTAGACTCATTTCTAGATGAGTCAAATTAACCAAGGTCACAAAAAGCATCATGCTTTCATCTAGCATCTATTTATAAGAACTAAAAGGAAAATAATTTTGATGCGGAGAACTATAACGGAAGAAACTTACAAACCAGCCTAGCAAAACACTATCATCTTGGTAGAAACATTACATTATGTTCTTTTTTTGTTTGGTTTCCCACGGGTGTCCGAACCAGCTTTCCCGCACCTCAACTAATCCCGCTCGCGGTGCGTGGCTGCAGCTGGCCAAGCATTATTTTGACAACATCGGGAATCGATCATGGAAGCTCCAGCATTGACCCTAAGTTGTTCTAATGGCGGCTTTATACCACTAGGCCAAGAGTCTTGGTTACTTTTTTGTGTTCTACTAAATGTTATCGTAAGAGTTTTAATCATCAAATTAATCTCCCTTACATATGTATATGCCTCTCCACCAACTAACTAAAATTTTGGTCACAATATTGTTACGGATCGGGTTTACACCCGCCGTAGAGGGCCGCGGGTCGCACGGGCCGCGGGCGCAGATTTGGAGTCATAAGGGCTATTTTATTATTAGACTACTTATTATATTATTATTAAGTTATTAAGTCATTATTTATTATTAGGCCCCTGCGTGGGTAATATATATGAGTAAGTTGTAGGAGGATTTATCATTGAAAACCCTAGTCCATTGATTCGGCACTTGTGCTTGGGCAGGATTGTCTATCTATCTAATCTTTCATATCAATCCATTGAATAATTCCTCTTTACTCTATTAATTTGGTGCGGTGAGCGTGGATGCCCAATACACGATCCTCAACTCGCATGGATTCCGAGAACAGAATTGCTGCGATAGAGAAGAGGAGCGAGGAATTAGCTGCTGAGGTGGGATCCCTGGCAGCGAAGCTGGACGGTATTACCGCCCTCTTGGCGGAGTTAGCGCGGGGAAAGGGGCAGTCAATCGAGGGCGGGTCGGGTTCTTTCGACGGATCGGGGCAGCAGCCCTTTGCAGCGGGCAGTTCTGCCCGGGGCGCACGGCAGCGGGAGGAGGAGGCTGCCGGGTTGATCTCATCGGACGTGGTGGCTGCGGGTAACCGGGTCTCTATGCCCGGTTTTGATGGTTCCAACCCAGAAGAGTGGATATCCAGGGCTGAGCAGTATTTTTATCTCCACGGCACATCGGAGGCGAGTAAAGTTGATGTTGCCCTAATTGCCATGGAAGGAGGAGCCTTGCATTGGTTCCAATGGACGCGGACAAAATTTCCGAATATAACATGGGCAAAATTGAAACATGAGTTGTTGCGACGATATGGTGAGGCTCCTATGGCGAACCCTTTTGAATCACTGCTATATACCCGTCAGACAGGAACGGTGAGCGAGTATGCAGATTTGTTTATATCACGGTTGGTACTTATTCCGGGCATCGAAGACAATTACTGTCTTGGGATGTTTCTCCACGGCTTGAAAGACGAGGTAAGATTGAGAATTCGCTCGAAGGACGCGCAAGACCTTTTTGAGACAATCCACCTGGCTCGAGAAATCGAACGCAAAATCAGTGCAGTACGAGGGGTAGACAGGGCAGCAAGTTTGGCACCTCAAAAGTCATTCACTAGTGCAGGAGGTTCGAATTATTACCCGAGGGTCGGGGCAGGGCAGCCCGGCCGCTACGCCGGGCCCCGCGGGTCTATCGGGTCAATACAACCCGCTTCCGGAGGCAACAATCGGGTGTCCTCGGGGTACCGTGGTAATAGTACCACGTCAGTTTCGGTGAATCAAACGCAAACGCGCCCGCCACGGCAAATGACACAGAAGGAGTTTATGGAAAAACGGGCTAAAAGAGAGTGCTATCGCTGTCATGAGAGGTATTTTCCGGGTCATAAGTGTGTTGATAAATCCCTCCAAGTTGTTGTCGTTCTGGAGCCGGATGATGACCCTCCTATACCAACTGATTCGGAGGAGCAGCCGTCAACGGATGAATTTAGCGAGGTACCGAAAGAACCACAACTCCAGATTTTGGAATTGTCACATGTGACGGCCAGGGGTATTGATGGACCACGAACCATGAAGCTAAAAGGGGAAATTTTAGGGAAGGAGGCGCGAGTGATGATCGACAGCCAGACACTGTTTTATGTCGCCCAACATGGCTGCACGATTGGGGATAGTAGTGAATCGGAGTGGCTCTTCGGTAGTACGGCTGGGTGATGGTCGGAAAGGGAGGATCGAGGGGGTGTGTCGTGATTTAAAGTTATCCCTAAATCACGCAGAGTTCTTAGTCGATTGTTACGTATTTCCGCTAGGAGGGGTGGATGTGATATTGGGAGTCTCATGGTTGGAAACTCTTGGTGATGTAAAGGCCAATTAGCGAAACATGACGATGAAGTTCGACCATCAGGGCCGAGAGTTGTCCTTCACGGGGAGCCTTCTTTGATCCGCCGCGAAATCTCAGCAGGTAGTCTACGAAAGGCACGGGATATAGAGGGAGGATGGTGGATTTGGGTCACGGAGCTTGGAAACGAAGTTGAGGAAAGAGAGACGAAAGACGGGGATTCTTTGTTTCGGAGTATGGCAGCCGAATTTCCTTCGGTTATGCAGCCGCCTAATGGGTTGCCCCCTCAGAGGGGAGTGGACCATCGTATCCCTCTGCAGCCAGGAGTCTCGCCCGTTTCGGTTCGCCCTTATCGGTACAGCCACGCGGCTAAGGACGAGATGGAACGATTGGTGCAGGAGATGTTAGAGGCGGGGATAATTCAGCCCGGTTCGAGCCCGTTTTCGAGCCCCGTCCTGTTGGTTCGGAAGAAAGATGGGAGTTGGAGATTCTGTGTGGATTATCGGGAATTAAATAAGCGTACAGTTTCAGATTAAATATCCTATCCCGGTAATTTACGAGATGTTGGATGAGCTGAGCGGGGCAAGGTGGTTCAGCAAGTTGGATCTTCGTTCCGGGTATCATCAGATACGAGTTGCTCCGGAAGATATTCCCAAGACCGCGTTCCGTACACATTCGGGTCACTATGAGTTTCTCGTGATGCCTTTTGGATTGACAAATGCTCCGTCCACATTCCAGTCTGCGATGAACGACTTACTGCGACCTTATCTCCATAAGTTCGTTTTGGTTTTCTTTGATGATATACTAGTTTACAGTCCAGATTAGGAGACTCATATTCGACAGTTGAGGTTAGTTTTGGGGTTGTTGAGAGACAATTCGTATGTGATTAACCCTAAGAAGTGTGCGTGGGGGCAAAAAGAGGTGGAGTATCTCAGACATATTGAATCATATCAAGGAGTTAGTATGGATACGGGGAAGGTGGCGGCGATCCTGCGCTGGCCGACCCCGAAATCGGTCTGTGGAGTTAGGGGTTTTTTGGGCCTCACGGGCTAATACCGGCGTTTTATTCTAGGGTATGGTCACATTGCGCGCCCTCTAACGCAGCTACTTAAGAAAGAGGCAGTCGATAAATTTGAATGGACGGCGGATGCTCAAGCAACTTTTGCACGGCTTCAACAAGTCGTGACGACGGCACCGGTATTGGCAACACCAGATTTTTCTAAGCAATTTGTGGTCGAGTGTGACGCGTCAGGATATGGGTTAGGCGCGTGTTAATGCAGGAGGGGCGACTAATTGCCTATTTCAGTAGGGCATTATCAGATCGTAGCATGGCCAAGTCAGCCTATGAAATGGAATTGATGGCTCTTGTATCGTCAGTACAACATTGGAGACCTTATCTAGTCGATTAGAGGTTTGTAGTCAGAACGGATCAACGAAGTTTGAAATTTTTGTTGCAACAATCGGTTTCGACCCCAGCTCAGCATTTCTGGGTCGCAAAATTGCTGGGGTATGAGTTCGACATTGAGTATAAAGCGGGGACAACAAATAAGGCTGCTGACGCCTTATCACGAAGTATTGAGGAGGTCGATCTTGCGGCTATTTCTATGCCGGTTTGGATCGGATGGAAGGAAGTGGGTGAGGAGCTGGCGAAGGATGAGAGATTTGGGCCGATGGTGGAGGCCTTACGGACGGGATCCGCAGAGTATCGGGGGTTCTCGTTGATACAAGGAGTTCTATATTATCGAGGGCGTTTAGTGTTAGCCGCTAATTCAGCATCCATTCCACGTCTCTTGAGGGAGTTTCATGCCCCACCGGCAGGGGGGCACGCCGGAGCATTCCGCGCCTATAGGCGTTTGGCGGCAAGTGTGTACTGGCCCGGCATGGTGAAACGCGTAACTGAATTTGTGGCTGAGTGTTTGGTCTGCCAACGTAATAAGTACGAAACTAGATCCCAATGGGATTCTGCCATCATTACTATTCCGACACGAGTATGGGAAGATGTGAGCATAGATTTTATCGAAGGGCTGCCTCGTTCTGGGGCTTTTGATTGCATCTTGGTGGTGGTGGACCGGTTTAGTAAATACGGGCATTTTTTGGGCCTCCGACATCCGTTCACGGCCCGAGAAGTGGCGGTCGTTTATGCTCGGGAAGTGGTGCGGTTACATGGGGTTCCTAGTTCTATCGTGTCCGATCGGGACTCTATCTTTTTGAGTGGATTCTGGACCGAGTTATTTCGTGCAATGGGAACTAAACTACGCATGAGTTCTTCTTATCATCCGGAAACGGATGGACAGATAGAGGTTTTAAACAGGGGGATTGTGACATACTTGCGCTGTTTCACCGCGGAACGTCCAAAACAGTGGGGCCGATGGCTTCTGTGGGCCGAATATTGCTATAACACTAGTTTCCATCCGGCGGCAGGAATGACGCCTTTTGAGGCGGTTTATGGCAGACCAGCCCCGACCTTGGGGGGATTTTTACCGGCGGAAATACGAATTAGGGCAGTGGCGGACGAGCTGCAATCTAGGGATGAAGTGTTGCAAGATTTAAAGGCTAACTTAGAAAAGGCTCAACAGCGCATGGTGCGAGCCGCGAATGCACACCGGCGCGATGTTACCTTCAGCGTAGGGCAGGCCGTTTTTCTAAAGCTACAACCATATGGGCAGCGATCGCTAATTAGCCGGTCAAGCGCAAAGTTAGCCGCTAAGTTTTATGGACCCTTCGAGGTGACGGAACGAATAGGGGCCGCGGCTTATCGTTTGCACCTCCCGTCCCACTCTCGTATTCATCCTGTGTTCCATGTGTCGCAGTTGAAAGCCACGATCGGCAATCATGAGGTTGAAACCACCTTACCGGATACCTTGCTGCGGGATGAGCCCGAGTTCGAACCAGAGATGATTATCCGTGATCGAATGATTTGGAGGGAGGATGATCGGGTTCACCAGTTTCTGGTGCAATGGCGCAATAAAGGAATTGACGAGGCTACGTGGGTAGATGAGCCAGACTTACGTGCACAGTTTTCTGAATTTCGCCTTGAGGACTAGGCTGTTTGGAAGGAGGGAGGAGTTGTTACGGATCGGGTTTACACCCGCCGTAGAGGGCCGCGGGCGCAGATTTGGAGTCATAAGGGCTATTTTATTATTAGACTACTTATTATATTATTATTAAGTTATTAAGTCATTATTTATTATTAGGCCCCTGCGTGGGTATATATATATATATATATATATATATATATATATATATATATATATATATATATATATATGAGTAAGTTGTAGGAGGATTTATCATTGAAAACCCTAGTCCATTGATTCAGCACTTGTGCTTGGGCAGGAGATTCTCCTGATTGTCTATCTATCTAATCTTTCATATCAATTCATTGAATAATTCCTCTTTACTCTATCAAATATCTATTTTTAAGGCTTCTAATAACTAGAAGAAGAAAAATCCATATCCATATCCACGTCCCTGCAATCTGAAACCATGTTAAGAATAACTGTATTTTGAGTTGATCTTCGGCAACAACCAGAGGCGGATCGAAGAAACTTGTCCCAGCAGGGGCACAATTTCAAAATCTTGGTTTGGTTATATCCCCACTTGTGGGTTACAGTACCGGCTTTCCGTAAAATCACTCTCCTTTCATTTCCTTTGTTTTCATCAATTTGGCGAAAAAATGTCTAATTACTAGCCATGGGCACCTATCTCGTTTCTCTCACTCTACTATGTGGGACTGACTAATAAGGGTGTGCTT
This sequence comes from Orobanche coerulescens, assembly GCA_033398695.1. Lineage (NCBI taxonomy): Eukaryota > Viridiplantae > Streptophyta > Magnoliopsida > Lamiales > Orobanchaceae > Orobanche > Orobanche coerulescens. The sequence continues at coordinate 113,542,549 of CM065815.1, read as the reverse complement.
GGTTCAAACTCGGGAAAGAAAAAGGGAAAGGCAATGATAATGGTGGGGAAAAGGAAAGGGAAAGAAAAGCATTCCCCCCAATTTATTGGGTAATGTCTCATTACCCACTATTGGGTAATGGGTCATTGCATTATACTCTACCAAGCACTTTTTTTCATTATCTTTCCCATTCCTCACCCCCATAACCCCCTACCAAGCATGCCCTAAGTCCCATTTCCTTCCCATTACCGCTCGCTAGTAGTTATATTTATATAACAACAAGTTAGATAAATCGACGTGGTATTGTTGGCTAGGATTTGGGTATGATCATATGTTGGCACATGGGCTCATAACTTTGAGCAGTCGTTCGTTTTTTCTATTTATTTGCTTCCTTTCTTTAAACAGTGTCCCACATTACCTAATAATCTTATAATAAAAAGTTGGAAATATACGGTATATAGTTCATTAAGAATCTGCCCCCCTTGACCTCCTTAAACTACATGTTTTTACGCTTACACTCGAGGGTCACCGGATTGAACTTGATTACTTGATTACTTGTACAACCACATAAATGAAACCACAACAAAAATGAAAAAAAAAATGTAACAGAATGTAGTTGAAAGAATTTAACCGGTGGTTTAAGCAAAAATAGATCTTCTTGACAGTTTCTTACGATAAAACACACATACACACGCGGTTGGCACACACACATACACGCACGCATTAGTGGATGATCAAATATTTACCAGCAAATATAAAGTACGGCCTCCTTCTGCGCCCACCAATAGGAACAGTATCTGTAAGTAGGCCCCACAAAGGCTTCACAATCCAAGGCATCATAATCATGGCATGGTACACCTGAGCTTCGGAGGGCTGTAGTTTCTGCTCATCTTTCATGTAATACTGTGTGCTGACTTTGCTCAACCCTAATCCAATCCCTTGATTAATCCCGTACACAATCACAACTCCCAAAACGAAGCTCCAGTGCATCTCATCACTCAGCTTCTTCAGAAAATTAAATGGGCTCAAAATCAGACCCAAAATCCCGTTCTTGGAGTCTCTCTCGTTCTGGGCCTGCTTCTCTTGAAGTGGGATTTTGTCATCTTGATCCATTATCGCGTAAGGTATTTTTTTCCTACAAGGTGTGATTGTGGTTGCGCATTTTAGCAGAAATGGAGATTTGGGAAGCATTCAGAAAATCAAGAATGTGCAAGGAGAAGGCTAACAGTAACGTTAACGAAATACGAACTGTAGTGTTGTTGCATCGAGTGCAGTGGCTATGTTTTGAGCTGAAATCTTTGCCAGGAAGGAAGACTGCTTCGTCGAGACTGCGGCAGGGGAATATGCAACCTTACGGACTGTGGAAGAGTGGAGGGACTAGGGCTGTTATCGGACCGGACCGACCCGATTTTTGACAGACCCGGAACCGGTCCGGTAAGGTACCGGATAGACCCGGTCCGGACCGGTAAGAGAACCGGGTCATATTTAAGATCCGGAACCGGTCCGAAAATAGGTACCGGATAGACCCGGTCCGAATCGGAACCCAGAAACCCGAATCCGAAAATAATTAACCTATAAAAAAAATTGAAATCACCAAATTAGAACAATTATTTTAAATCCCCCAAATCTGGAACCCTTGCTTGAACCCCTCAAATTCGAATCCTAAACTAATTTGAAACCCCCAAATTTTTTACCCTAACACGAATTCGAAAATAAACTAAAATTCCCAAAATTGAACTAATTGGGTTAGGTGTGGTAGTCTACAAGAGGAGGGGGAGTGAGAAATTTTAAATTTCTAACCTAATTTGTGTTATATATCAATGGCGCAAGCCATGTTTGGTGCGTGATTAAAAATTTTATATACCAAAGTGCCTAGCCTTTGTTTGTGTGTGTATGTATATATATATATATATATATATATGTTAATGGTCTTTTCCGGTTTTTCTGTCCTTTAATCGGTTTAGATTGATATTTAGAATTCGAATCCAAACTTGTTAATTTTCATGTGAGTTTCGGTCCTGGATTTTTCGGTCTGGTTCTTAACCGAGTTTCGAGGTTTTTTAACAACCAAAATGTCTGCCAATATATCGAACAGTCAACGCCTTTAATCAGTATTAGTGGGCTGGAAGACACTAGGCTTTATTGGATTTTTGATAAAATCCACTACTGCATTAAATTAACTAAGCATTTTTTAAGTGAGCAATTATTTTGTAAGAAATCAAATCAAATATGATATTTGAGGGAAAAATAAAATTCAGTTTTGCAGTCACACTAATTAATAGAATTTTAATCATCATTTCCAACTTTATTACATTCATAGAAAATCTCAAAGTAGTTCTCAAACGAAAAACTAGAAACAAGACAAAACATAAACCAAAACATAAAGACTAGTCAAACTACAATGATCTAGTCAAAGTCAGCAACATCCAAAGGCTAATCTTTGTCCGAAATGGTGAGATCAGGGATCTCAACATGGTTCATCTCCATATTCTCATTATCTTTGTAACACTCTCAAAACCGATCGGGGATATTACAGCGCCGTGGGTCCCGAAACCCACAAGGCCAAAAATTATTTCCACAATCATTTTAAAATACGTCAAAAGGTCGATGACGGTAATATATTTTAAATACTCAAATAGTCTCCGGAAAAAAAATCTATTTTTCAAGTACAGCCATAAAAATCCCATTTGAAAGTACAAGGCCAAAAATGCCAAATCTCGATAGTTTCAAAACGTACGTTAAGTCACCGCTTATACGTACCGATAAAATAGTTTAGGGAAATAAATCAAGTTTACAACTGTCGAGAGACACACATCATTTCATATGGCTTCAATTGTCGAGACGCATCATTTCATATGGCTTCAACTATCGAGACACACACATCATTAACAAAATACACGGATATTACACCCTTACACCCTAAAAAGAAGTTTCCTCCCGAAACTTAAGATTCGAAAAGGTCATGGTAACGGGCATGCATACGCTCTTCAGTTTCCCACGTAGCTTCTTCAATTCCATGCTTAGACCATTGAATTTTTACTATCGGAATCGCCTTCCGTCGCAACTGTTTCACTCGTCGCTCCAATACGGCTATGGTTGCTCTTCATACGTAACATCATCATTTACATCAATCTCTTCATAATCAATAACGTGGTTAGGATCGAAAATATACTTACGCAATTGTGAAACATGGAACACATTATGAACGTGACTAAGTGCTGGAGGTAACGCTAGTCGATAAGCCACATCACCTACTTTGTCCAGGATCTCTAAAGGACCGATATAACGAGGACTAAGTCTCCATTTCTTACCAAACCGTAGGACTCCATGGGTCGGAGATACTTTCAACAATACATGCTCTCCCATCTGAAACTCTAATGGTCGACATCGAACGTCGGCATACGACTTCTGTCGACTCTGGGCGGTCAATAACTTCTGTCGGATAACAGCAACATTCTCTCGTTTGAATTAACAATTCTAGATCAACTCCAAGTAACTTCGTACGGCTCGTCCCAACAAAGTGGCGATCTATACCGTCTTCCATATAGTGCTTCAAATGGAGCCATACCTATTGAACTGTGCCAACGGTTATTATACGCGAACTCAATTAACGGTAAATGAATCTCCCAATCATCTTTCGAATCCAACGCACAGGCTCTCAACATGTCTTCCACAGTCTGGATAGTTCTCTCCGATTGTCGATCCGTCTGAGGATGATAAATGGTACGAAAATTCAATTCAGTACCGAGCGTTCTGTACCGCTTGCAAGAAATGCGACACAAATCGGCCATCACGATCCGAAATAATACTCTTTAGGGTACCATGTAATCTCACAATTTTCCGCAATAAACAAACGGGCCAACCTCTCCGGTCCCCAAATATCTTTAATGCCCAGAGAATGTGCTGATTTGGTTAGTCAATCAATAATTACCCAAATCATACTCATCCCAGAGCGCGTTCTAGGCATTCCCACAATAAAGTCCATCGCGATATCTTCCAACTTCCATTCTGGAATCGGTAACGACTGCAACTTTCCAACAGGTCTTTGATGTTCAGCTTTAACTTGTTGACAAGTTAAACATTTCGATACATACTCCGTTACATCTTTCTGTAACACCCCCAATCCGCTCAGGGATATTACACGCCGTAGAACCTTTCCTCAAGGATCTACCAGGCTGGTAACGACATATAACAACTCAACCATGCCTTTCAGGCTAAAATGACTCAGTAGACCGATTTGGTCTTTCAACAAATACATACAACTCAAATACAACTCATGCCCACGCAGGGGTCAAAATACAACCACACCCGTACAACGGGAAAATATAGCAGCGGAAAAAATAGAGTACAACTGAACCAATAAACAAAGTACGGTTCCTCATGTGATTAGTATCGATCATCTCTCATCATCCTTCGTGCCGAACCTGTGTTATGCTCCAAAACCTGAATGCAAAAACAGACATCCACCCCCCGAATACTCGGGGGTTAGCAAAACTCCACTGTTTTGCTAGTGCAAGAACAAAGTGCAAATACGAGCCATACAGTTCACATTTCACGAATAACAATAACCAAGGATCCTCAAAGATCCAAACAAAACGAAAAGTACTTCCCGAGGCAAGAATTTGAGAAAACGTTCCAAAATCGAAAGATCACGAATCAATGGAACAATTTATAAAACAGCTTAGAATGCCATCGAGAGTTTTAATAGAAAACAATTTAGGATTATCAAATCCTACTTTTCAAAATCCAAAAGATAAAAGGGGTCACCGCCCCAAAGGTTTACTTTCCGAAAAATGACATTTACCAAACCGTTGGGATTTTAGCCCCAAATCCGTAAAACGACTTTTATAAAACCATTGGGATTTTAGCCCCAAATCTCATCAACTCACATTACACAAGAACGACCACAAGGTTCGTATCCCAACATCAAAATCCACACAAACAACAAAATACTCCAGTGCCATCCTAGCCAAGTAAGCCAAACGAACACTTACCTCTTACACACTTAGTCGATGCATGCAATCATGAAAACACAGTTCCAAAACACTCATTTCCGGAAATGCCAATGATCAAACCACATTTGTAAAAATGCACCACAATTAACCGCGGGCCCACAGCTTCGTGGATCCCTGCCGAGACCCCGTCGGATCTAACCCACAGTGGTTAAAAGCAAGCTCGCGGTTCCACAGCTTCGTGGAGCCCTACCGAGACCCCGTCGGATCTAACCCGTAGTGAGCATACACACACACACGTTACTCATGCAATACTAACATGCTAAGAATGTAAGTTCATTAAGAATACTCACTAGAGATGGCCATTAACTCGACACCATTACCAAACTCTTCAAAAATACAATAACAAGATTAAATACGGAATACACGATTCCATAACTTGAACAATAGGAGTATCATCATAAAATCCTTCAACGTTCAAAATAATCAAATCATAATCAATTCTCAAAACACCGTTCACAAATCACACTCGTTTTGAAAGAAAGCCTTTAACGAGGCCAAACTGAAATCCTTTGAAACTTCATTTCAAATAACCAAACAAACACATCAAGACGACCACCGATCATCATATCCATAAAACGAGAAAAGTATGGGCAAGGTACTTGCCTCGAAACCACGATCGCAATAAGACGACGGATAGGACGCGGTCGAATAGCCCCAAACCCCCGAACAATATCAAGAACGCGATAGCACCACGAGTATTACGAGAATAACACCACACGAATCATCAATCACCAAACGGAATTCAACATCGGAATCCTCGAACACCTATAAACATCCGGAAGTAACAATAACACATGGTTACGACGAGAATCAAGGCCAAAACAACGGAAATCCCAACAAACTATCGAAGGGAAACTCATTGGGACATTTAATCGAACACTAAATGTTCAATAATTCCCAAGAACACTCGAATCGTAGATCGAGTTAAACAAACTTGATATATGGATATACAACCCATAGAACATGATTATTAACATCATACTACACCAATCGATGTATCAAAATCGGATTAGAAACGAAATCAAGAACAATTTCTCCAAAAAGTCAACTTGAAGGATAATCAAGAAATATACCTTGATTTGGATGAAGGATTCAAGTAGAGGTCGAAAATCTACAACAAGACTTGAGGTAGATGATCTCTACAAGTTTGGGAGCACTCAAAATCGCCCAAAAATCGCCCACAATCGCCTAAGATGAAGGAGGAAGAAGAGAGGAGAAAAAATGAAGTTTTTCTCCTCGCAAATCTGCTAAAAACGCAGAAAAAGCCCGTGTGCCGCGGCCTAGGGCCAAGAAAAACGCCCAGGAATTAGCTTAGTGCCGCGGCACAGCCTGAGTGTGCCGCGGCACACGGTACAACCCCCTTTTACACCAAGAAGGCACATCGTGCAGTCTTGGCTATTTCGACCATAATCCTTCGTCTGGACTCCGATTGACTCACCGTTTGAACCATTGGAAAGCTAACTTGATTTTCTATAATGTTGCAAAGATTCAGAATTTTTGGAATTTCCAAGAATTAATGGTGACTTTACAAAGTCGAACTCCCACGTGAAAAAGTCGATTAAGGACACGGAACTCAACAAAACGACACCGAAACGAACTCGGATGACAAAAAGTGCAGAATTAATCATTCTCGAAATGACGAAATGGTCATGATAGAGTTGTCAAAACGAACTTCCTCCGAAAAAAGAAAATTACCGAAATTCGAAATTGCGGATATTACATTCTACCCTCCTTAAAAGAAGTTTCGTCCCGAAACTTAAAACAAGTAGGGGGGAGCAATATACCCGCCAGGAAACTCGGCGAGATACACCAAAAACAGAAAACTCGCGCCCAACGGCGAAACGCTGCAAGAAACGCAAAGAGACATACGGCGTGAAAACACGCTCCACGACGACCAACACAACGTCGCCGTTAGGGATATAATAAAACCAACAAATGACAAGCGTCATCAAACGGATAATATAGCCAAGTCAATTATCCGACAGTCACAAAACACAACGAACGAAAGTCAATACGATTGACCAACCCAACGGTACATCAATCAAAACGCGAGCCAATCGCTGAACAAATACGGAATTCCACCGCCCAAGGGTTGGAAGATCGAAAACGAGACTAATTTCCCAAACTGAATGGAATTACGAAGGAGCCTGAACGCTCAACGATCACGAAACGAGGACAAAAACCGGACAAACAAACGACCGAACCACAACGGTCGAGACAACAAAAAGCGAACAATCATGTTCGAATCACGAAGAACAATAAAATTCAAACAACAACTCCAAGGTTCACATCTCGACTCGAGACAATATATGATCCGGTGAAAACAACAGGATGTGCATTCATATAAGATCCACAGGAAAGGGAATAGCAATAGAAAAGTCACAACGACAAACGAGTTATTCCAAAATAATACCACACTCATTCGATCAACAAAAGCAAGAGGCAGGACAAGCTCAGAAATGTCAACGAACATAAACGAGTCGACATAGTCGAAAATACAAAAGTTCAAGTTCCAGTCCACTTCGAATAAAAGAACTAGTAGAACCAAAAGATGTTACTTCCGAACAAGGTCCACAAGAATCGAACCGAACTCGGAAAGTTACAGCGATAACCAGATTGACCCAAAACAAGATCACACCTCGTTCGATCAATGAAACCGAAATACAGAACAAGTTCAGTAAGTGTCAACGAACACGAGCGAGTCGATAGAATCGAGAAAGAGAAAATGCAGGAGTCTAAAAACAACACGGGTACTACATTCGACCTCTTATAAAAGAAGGTCGCCCCCGCAACTCACAACAGCGAAATCAAGGTGACGACACAACAAGCAACCGACAGAAACATCCTTTGAAGGCCTCTCAAAGCCGATTCTGATACTTGTCTTTGAAGCGCGAACTCCGAAAGTCTCGGTAGCCACCCGCAAAACTGAATTCGGTGTCCCTCGAGTCCACACTTGAAATGTGTTACCGACGAGAAGGACAATTTACACATGCATGCCCCGGCACATCACGGTCGAAACGTCTCGGCTCGGCATACCGAAAATACAGATGCTAGATACAATGGAACTAACACCGCAAAACAACATACCGGAGATGCCAACTCAGCATAACATATCAACGCATACAAAAATCACAACAACGACATCGTTCGACGATTACAACGGCTTAAACAATAGCCAGCACACAACCATAAACATCATGAAACGATCACCAATGTGCATAAACGCATAAAATTCCAAGCTTTAACAGCTCACACAGGTGCGACAACACGCAAGCCACCACGAAATGACAACATTAAAGGTCGTCATCACACCTCCCACAACGGGCTAACAAAACATATGCGTGGCGGACGACTCAACGTTCACGCCACCAATTCAATCACAATTCGGGGTTAACACCGTAACGAAAGTTCGAAAACCATACACGCATTTCCGGTCCGCAAACAGGAATGATAGGTTTTAAAAACGAAAACCACCTTTTGAAAACAGTTTGGAAACAACAGTTGATCTTGAGTATCACTTTACAAAAAGTAGTGCAAACATTGTTATCGAGACTTTGAAAATCATCTTGCGTTTGAACATAAATGAGGACACCTTCTCGTAGTGAAAAACTTTCAGAATATTCGACCCTCGGGTCTAAGTAAAAGTGTTTATAAAACTTGAAAATATCTCAAAACATTTTGGGTCCTCGAGGTAGAAGAATTTTGAAACATATTGTGGCACCTTGGATGTACCACGAGAAAATTCGTTTTGAAAGTACGTCTCGAAATTTATTTTCTAAGATACTCAAGTTCTTCAAGGATAATTCAATGGGCTAGAATGCCCAAAAATTTCAGGTAATTACACGGAACAATATAGAGCCGTGGGTCCCGCGCCGAACCCACTGTGCTAAAAACCTTTTATAAACTACCAAAAAGGCCGATGACGGTAATATTTCAAAAACTCACAAAATCCATTTACAAAATACTAAATTCCGTCATAAGAATTTCGCCAAAATGATCAAGGACATAATGCCAAAAACTCGGTTAAAGGAATCGATTTTCGAAATAAAACTCGCGGTAAAATGCCGAAAGTCATTACAGAAGAACTCACGCAGCGGATAAAAGAAATAAAGTCAAGCATGCACAAGACACCAACACTACTCCTCATATGAACGAAAAATGGGAGTCAAATAATCACATATCACGAAATCAAAATCCATAAGAGGATTCCGTCAATTAACTCATAATCATACAAATAGCTCGTGTCACACGAGGCACAACACAAAGAAGGGAGACTTACATCCACAGGTCGCACGAAGATGATGATCGCCCCACGATACTAATCACGACCAACAAACTCGAACGACGCGTCGCGACACGACTCAGTCAGACTAAATCCGACGAGACAAAACTCAATAGACACCACTGACCCGACAGCCTAGGTTTCCACAACCTAAGCTCCGATACCATTTATGTAACACCCCCAATCCGCTCAGGGATATTACACGCCGTAGAACCTTTCCTCAAGGATCTACCAGCCGGTAACGACATATAACAACTCAACCATGCCTTTCAGGCTAAAATGACTCGATGGACCGATTTGGTCTTTCAACAAATACATACAACTCAAATACAACTCATGCCCACGCAGGGGTCAAAATACAACCACACCTGCATAACGGAAAATATAGCAAATGAAAAATAGAGTACAATCGAACCAATAAACAAAGTACGGTTCCTCATGTGATTAGTATCGATCATCTCTCATCATCCTTCGTGCCGACCCCGTGTTATGCTCCAAAACCCGAATGCAAAAACAGACATCCACCCCGAATAATCGGGGGTTAGCAAACTCCACCGTTTTGCTAGTGCAAGAACAAAGTGCAAATACGAGCCATACGGTTCACATTTCACGAATAACAATAACCAAGGATCCTCAAAGATCCAAACAAAACGAAAAGTACTTCCCGAGGCAAGAATTTGAGAAAACGTTCCAAAATCGAAAGATCACGAATCAATGGAACAATTTATAAAACAGCTTAGAATGCCATCGAGAGTTTTAATAGAAAACAATTTAGGATTATCAAATCCTACTTTTCAAAATTCAAAAGATAAAAGGGGTCACCGCCCAAAGGTTTACTTTCCGAAAATGACATTTACCAAACCGTTGGGATTTTAGCCCCAAATCCGTAAAACGACTTTTATAAAACCATTGGGATTTTAGCCCCAAATCTCATCAACTCACAGTACACAAGAACGACCACAAGGTTCGTATCCCAACATCAAAATCCACACAAACAACAAAATACTCCAGTGCCATCCTAGCCAAGTAAGCCAAACGAACACTTACCTCTTACACACTTAGTCGATGCATGCAATCATGAAAACACAGTTCCAAAGCACTCATTTCCGGAAATGCCAATGATCAAACCACATTTGTAAAAATGCACCACAATTAACCGCGGACCCACAGCTTCGTGGATCCCTGCCGAGACCCCGTCGGATCTAACCCACAGTGGTTAAAAGCAAGCTCGCGGTTCCACAGCTTCGTGGAGCCCTACCGAGACCCCGTCGGATCTAACCCGTAGTGAGCATACACACACACACGTTACTCATGCAATACTAACATGCTAAGAATGTAAGTTCATTAAGAATACTCACTAGAGATGGCCATTAACTCGACACCATTACCAAACTCTTCAAAAATACAATAACAAGATTAAATACGGAATACACGATTCCATAACTTGAACAATAGGAGTATCATCATAAAATCCTTCAACGTTCAAAATAATCAAATCATAATCAATTCTCAAAACACCGTTCACAAATCACACTGCTTTTGAAAGAAAGCCTTTAACGAGGCCAAATCGAAATCCTTTGAAACTTCATTTCAAATAACCAAACAAACACATCAAGACGACCACCGATCATCATATCCATAAAACGAGAAAAGTATGGGCAAGGTACTTGCCTCGAAACCACGATCGCAATAAGACGACGGATAGGACGGTCGAATAGCCCCGAACCCCGAACAATATCAAGAACGCGATAGACCACGAGTATTACGAGAATAACACCACACGAATCATCAATCACCAAACGGAATTCAACATCTAATCCTCGAACACCTATAAACATCCTAAGTAACAATAACACATGGTTACGACGAGAATCAAGGCCAAAACAACGGAAATCCCAACAAACTATCGAAGGAAACTCATTGGGACATTTAATCGAACACTAAATGTTCAATAATTCCCAAGAACACTCGAATCGTAGATCGAGTTAAACAAACTTGATATATGGATATACAACCCATAGAACATGATTATTAACATCATACTACACCAATCGATGTATCAAAATCGGATTAGAAACGAAATCAAGAACAATTTCTCCAAAAAGTCAACTTGAAGGATAATCAAGAAATATACCTTGATTTGGATGAAGGATTCAAGTAGAGGTCGAAAATCTACAACAAGACTTGAGGTAGATGATCTCTACAAGTTTGGGAGCACTCAAAATCGCCCAAAATCGCCACAATCGCCTAAGATGAAGGAGGAAGAAGAGAGGAGAAAAATGAAGTTTTTCTCTCGCAACTGCTAAAAACGCAGAAAAAGCCCGTGTGCCGCGGCCTAGGCCAAGAAAACGCCAGAATTAGCTTAGTGCCGCAGACTCGAGTGTGCCGCGCACACTGCATAACCCCTTTTACACCAAGAAGGCACATCGTGCAGTCTTGGCTATTTCGACCATAATCCTTCGTCTGGACTCCGATTGACTCACCGTTTGAACCATTGGAAAGCTAACTTGATTTTCTATAATGTTGCAAAGATTCAGAATTTTTGGAATTTCCAAGAATTAATGGTGACTTTACAAAGTCGAACTCCCACGTGAAAAAGTCGATTAAGGACACGGAACTCAACAAAACGACACCGAAACGAACTCGGATGACAAAAAGTGCAGAATTAATCATTCTCGAAATGACGAAATGGTCATGATAGAGTTGTCAAAACGAACTTCCTCCGAAAAAAGAAAATTACCGAAATTCGAAATTGCGGATATTACACTTTCTTCATGTTCGGCCACCAAAAATTCTTCTTCAAATCTTTATACATTTTACTCGTACCTGGATGAATTGAGTACGGAGTAGAATGTGCTTCGTTCAAAATTACTTGCTTAAGATCATCTCGATTAGGTACACAAGTTCTACCTCGAAATCGAAGAACTCCATCTTCAAAAATCATGAATCCAGGTGCTTTTCCTTTAACAACATCTTCCCGGAGCTGTACAAATAAAGGATCATCTAACTGTTTGGACTTAATATCTTCAATCATGGAGGATGTGATCTCAAGGAAACATAATTGTCCTTGAGTTACTTGAGGCCAAACTTCAATCCCCAAATCAATTAACTCTCGTTTGAGCTTCGATTGAATGGTAAGTAATTTCAATCTCTGCAACACGATTGACTTACGACTCAAAGCATCGGCAATGACATTCGCTTTACCTGGATGGTAAAGAATGTCAAGATCATAATTTTTAACCAGTTCCAACCATCGCCACTGAGTAAAAATATATTTCAGACTCTTATGATCCATATACACTCGACAGGAAGAACAATATAAATAATGTCTCCAGATCTTCAACGCAAACACCACAGCGGCTAACTCAAGATCATAGGTAGGATAATTCATTTCATATGGCTCCAAAAGAGTATTTTAAAATACACACGCAGCGGATAAAAATATAGAAAAATACACATTTGCAGCGAAAAATAACAAGCAGTGAAATACTCGATTTCCAGAAATATGCCATAGCCAGTATCACCCGGAAAACTCATCTCTTCACGACCGCTACTAGCTCGATCTCCGAGTACCTAAAAAAATAAAGCCCACGACGGGGTCAGCCACAATACTCAACAATGATAACGACCACATCATCATAAACAATTACATATCAATGTAATTACAAAGTAAGAATCCTACCAATGTAATCTTACCGTAATAACTTTACCAACTCATGGTAATCCATATCAAATCAACCCTTACCTCAATCCACATCTTGCATCCTCAAGTGATGAATGAATTCAAATACAACCATCTGAACTGTATTCAAACATTGCCAAGATTATCAAAACATCATTATATCTCCAATATGGAATCATCTATCCGCGTCAAATTCTGTTCACCGGATCGCACAATCAAATCACAATTCTGATAAAATCGATAATACGCAATACATCTATAGATCAACTACCCCAAAGCAATGACAAGTCCCGAATATCGATACAAAGTATGAAAGCTCATATAATCAATAATAATAAACAACCAATGATATATCTACATCAACCGAGAATATCATCGACATGATTAACTCCAATACAACCAATGATATATCAACAGTAACCGAGAATACCATTACATGAAAAACTCCACATAAGATCAACAAAGGACCAACAACGACCGAGAATATCATCGTATGGTAAACTCCAAACAAGATCAACAAAGGACCAACAACGACCGAGAATACCATCGATATGATATACTCCAAACAAGATCAACAAAGGACCAACAACGACCGAGAATACCATCGATATGGTAAACTCCAAACAAGATCAACAAAGGACCACAAGGACAGATATATGAGAGAATAAAATCATCAAACGTTATACAAATCACATATAGTGGATCTCAAAGACAAACCCGACTATTGAACATACCCAATCATACATGGACTATGAACGATCAATCAATACGGCTCAAGGTGGATGTCATGATACGCCCAATCCGAAAATGTGTCCGTGCACAAGCTACCAACGGGTATCGATCGAATACACATGTGGTCTTGTACCTAATCAGTCTCACGAAGTATATCTCGTGTGCACAGCTCAATGTGACGTCGAAACCAACACATGGCTATATGTTGCAACACCCCCATGATTTACGGAAATATTACAGCGCCGTAAATTCTTTTTGGAGAATCTACCAGGCTTCGACCAATATAAAAATACATTAACAAACAACAAAACCGACATTCGCACACTCAAAACCAAATTCAACTTCAATACGACATACATCACGAAATAGCTCAATACATTGTCTCGTAGGATCATAACCGATACAACCATCACAACTGATCCACAACATCAACAACAACCAACGACAACAATCAACGACAACACATTTAAACAATCGGTCTGTTTACAACTCTCAACACACACCGACACTGAGAGACGAAAACGAGACACCTCGAGTCCACTGCCCCGCCAGTCCGGTTGATCCGGCTCTTCTCCGGCCGTCGCCGCCAGTCCATTCGAAAACTAGCATGTATTTCAGTTTCACTTTCAGTTTGGATTTGAAGGGGATCGATTAGGGGCGGGTTAAGGAGTATGTTTTCAGTTTCACTTTCCCCGGCCGATTAGGTTTAAGTTTTTTTGAGGAATATGTTTTCTTTTCAGTTTCAGTATCAGTTTGAAGGCAAATCGAGGTTTGGTTTGTTGTTTAGGTGAGAAACAAGGGTTCACACTTGACTTGAGTACAGAGACGAAACACCTGTTCTGTTTAGGATTTGATATCAATTACTCCCGGTCCACCAACTGCATTGTTTTGATTGGCACGTTTTTAATATTTTAGTTGATTTAGTTGGTTAAAAGTATTAAGATGGAATAAGGGGTCCACTTGTGGTAAATTTTTTTGCCAAAAATAAACCATGCACATAGATTATGGACAGACGGAAAAAAAAAATTATTGCACATGGATGACGGAGGAGTATCATTTATCACATATTTCATGTTTTCCTCCCGTATTTTTTTTACAAATCCTCCCGCAGTATAAATTCTACTCGAGTACAGAGTAAGATAGGAATTTTAAAAAAAAAACAGGAAAAAAAAATTCTACAGCTGTTATTGGTAGTTGGTACTTGGTAGTATAAATTTGAGAAAATATTATATTTAACTGATAATAAAAAATATACTTAATTTAATTTTCATAATTATTTAATTTCCAGCTAATAAAAATATACTTAAAGTTCAGTATATTGTTCAATTTTCAGATTTTGATTCACATTTTCTTAATTTGTTGTCTATTTTCAGATTGATCATGTCTTTGTTGAACAACCCAAATCGCTCAATTCAATCATCTTTTAGCCCGTGTATGGATACCATTTTTGAATATACTCAACTGCCGGAACTCAGAGAGGAAGAATTGGGTTTTGAAGAAAAGGATGACGATGAGATTGTTGATGTTGACAAAAGTGGTAAAAAAAAGGAAGTCAACAGACCCGATATCCAGTGAGGAAGATGCACAAGCTTTCAAGAAAAAGGAGAAAGAGAAGGCAAGTGGTGTGTGGCAGTATATGAAGGCATATGCCGATGATCCAGAAACAGGGAATAAGCGTGCACAATGCAAGATGTGTCAAAGTGTGTTATCAAGAGGGAAGACATCTTCAACATCTGCGTTGAACAGACACTTGACGTCTTGCTTAAAGAAGAATGGGAAGCATAAACAGACACGCCGATTAGATAACCTAATGGTCAAATCATAACAACTGGCCGTACTCGCAAACACGCGCCGCCGGAGGCCTCACGGGTCCCTACCCGGGTAACATTACTCAAACACGCCCATAAGTTATCGTGACGTCGCACTCGCAAGTGACGATTCTCGGAGCCCTCTCCAGACCTACCCGATTTGATAACCTTATGGTCGTAGCATAACAACTAACCATACTCGCAAGCACACGCCGCCGGAGGCCTCAAGGGTCCCTACCCGGGAAACATCTCAATTCACCAAGGTACACAACAACAAAGGTACAATATTCACCACAATCGCAACCGCGTAAAATATAAGTTAACGCATCATACACCTCAACAAAGGCACAACATTCACACAACACTAACATTCAGGAAAAAGCTAACAAGCGAATAATACAAATGTTCCGCGATTCTACAATTCCTCGGATAACTACTCATTTATAAATATCCATCTTAAGCACAACACAACATGAAATAGTTGTTATCATTCTTTATGAAACTCAAGTTTACGTTCGTCTTTACTTTCATTGAATCACATATTCATTTAGAAGTAAGTTACGGTTAAGTATACAATCACTAACAAGTCCACGTTAAAGTCACGACACATCACATTCTCAAAGTATAAAGAATATAGACGAGATATTCACCTCAAGTCCAAAGCACGCGAAGAAACGGGAAAGCTCGACCGGAAACCCTCGAATCCTCCAACTAGGTTGAAAGCACAAGAATAACATAATTACTACAAGTTCGATCGCAAGGAAGATGCAAAACATACGAAATTCTCATCAAGAATTCGTAGAATCATGGGATCGAACCCCTGGGGTTCAATACAACCCCAAGAACGTCAAGAACATCACCCGAACCCGAATACGATAAGAAATATGAATCAAATCATAGGGATAGAATCAATACAAACGATTGATGATATACAACAACACGATTCATAAAGAACAACTTGAATCTTAAAGATTCTCAAAATACATGGAAAAGGGATTCAAGACAATTACCTCGAATCAAAGACGAAGAACACGGATTGATGATGTTAATCAACACCAAGAACTCAAGGAAGATGAAAACTTGGAGTTACAAGACTCCAACATCGCCCACAAATCGCCACAGCCGCGGAGGGATGAAGATCGGAGTTCGTGTATGGTCTTTTCTGCTGTCGTATTTTTTGTTTGTGAGTGTATTTTACCCTTGCATGGGTATGAGTTGAGATAGAAATGTGTATTTTTGACTTGTATGTTATTGATGAAAGACCAAGTTGGTCTATTGATTTGGTATTTTATCATGTCGGTATGTAACGTATTGTGTTGTTTCGATGTCTAGCCTGGTGGATCCTCACGGAGAGGGTCTGCGGCGTGTAATATTCCCGGTTTGATTATGTAGGTGTTACATTTATGGTATCAGAGCTTAGGTTGCGGAAACCTAGGCTGTCGGGTCCAGTCGGGTATTGTCGTGTCTTGTCCTGTCAGATTGTGTCTGTCTAAGTCATGTCGCGACGCGTCGTCTGTGATGTCGGCCGTGATTAATATCGAGGTGCAGCCATCATCTTCGTGCGACCTCTGGATGTAAGTCTCCCTACTATATTGTGCCTTGTGTTATACGAGCTTGTATGATTTGTGTTATGACGTGGAGTTTAAAGGTGATTTGTGATTATGCGGCCTATGCTTGTTTGATCCCCGTATGGTGCTAGAATGAAAGTGGTGCCAGCGTATATGTATATACACACACATCCTGGTATAAGTCGTTTTTACAAGAGTAATGGCCTTGGTGTGGTTACGCAAAGAAAAATTCATCAATGTGATATTTTAAAGCTTTACATGTTTTTGGGGAGTCACGTATTTTTTGTTTTAAAACATCCTCCAAAGGGAGGAAAAAGTTTGATTTTTGTATAATGACCTGAAGGCCGAATTTTTTTGAGAATTCAAACTACCGATATTTTATTTTCATCTTGTATTATAATTTTTCAAAACACAATTTTTAAACTCAAATGAGGTCTACAAAATGTAATCAAGATGTGACTCTCGCTTTCAACTTATCGGTTTTATGGTTGTTAGTCGAGAAATATGTGATGATGTTCTCGTTCTTTGGGCAGTAGTGCCAGTTTTTTTAAAACGGTAATGTGAATGCTGAGTCAATCGGTATGTATACGTTGAGATAGCCCTCTTTATTGAGATGTGAAATTTCGGTTTGAATGACAATTGCCTTTTGATGGTTGCTCGTGCGGTGTTGAAGTATGTGAATCGATGGCATTTAGGTTCGTATGCTGCCGGTGTTCATTTGTAACTTTCGGTTTTAGTAATGTCGTATATATGTTCACAATCATGTTGCTGAATTAGAGCAGTTGGCGCACGCTAAGTACTAGGCTAGCTAGCGCTAATGTGGCATGAGTAGCGCGCGTTAATGTTGTAATGCGCGCTAATCAGCCTGGGCAGAGGATGTGGAACTGCATTTTTAGCCGTTAGGTTTAACTTTCTGCACCATCTCGTGGATCAGATTCTATGTGTGTTGTCTAGTGATGACAACTGTTGTGTGTGAATGTGTTATGACTTTTCGTAAGTGCTTGGTGATAACTGATTGTGTTTGATGAATTGATAAATTATGTCTGCTGTGTGTGTGTTCGAAAATGCTTTTCTGAAAAAAATTTATAAGGTTTCGACGGTTCGAGTAATCGGCGGCTTCGTGTGAACTTTGAAAATTATTTGAAATTGGCGAGCCGGCCTCGGATTCACGAATAAAACCTCGACGGTATTTGAAAGAGTTGTTTTAAAGTACCTTGAACATTTTGTAAAATGTTACCGTCGTTGATTTTTGTGTAGTGTTGGGACAATTTTCGGAAATGATTTTTAACGTACTATTGTATTTTCAAATAATTCGAGTACATGATTTTTAAAAATCTTTCACACCAAATTTTTTTCAAAAACCAATACGATTTTTTTTCAAAAATATATAGTGAAAGATGGAAAATCTTACTTGATTTAAATTTCAAACTCGGATTTGGAAATGTTAGTGTATGTACGAATGGTTTGATGATCTTGCATGTTTACCTTGTTTGTTATCAACAGTGACGATGATGCATAGTGACATAGTGATTTTGATGATGCCGGTCATAAGGAATTATTGTTTTGTAAATAATTTTAAAATGGGACGGTTAAAGTCTTTTGTTTACAGGTTTTTGATAAAATAGCCCAAAGTACCAAAAATACTTTCAAAGTTTTATTTTGAATATCATCCAAATTCAAATATTTTTAAAAGGATACCTCGTGGATTTTCTTATCGAGTTGTTATTAGTTAACTTATGTGGTATGTCGTGCTGAGTTGGCACTTTAGTATGTGGTTTTGCGAAGTTGTACCATCGTATTGAGTGAGAATCCGCTTAGTATGCCGAGGGACAGAGGACGCGCTCGTGACCAAGGTACAATTGGTCATGGAAATCAGGTGCGGGACCAAGAGGATATGGCCGGGAAGGTTGCTATTCCAGCACTTCGTTTTCGTTGTTTAGGTTTCGGGGACGAAACCTCTTTTAAAGGTGATATGGTGTAATACCCATATTTTTTTCGCTTCCGTTTTGTTCGACCGTATCGACTCGATTGTGTTCGTTGAAGCTTCTAACCTTGTATTGTTTCTCGCCTTTGTCATTCGAGCAAATTCGCATATTGTTCCAAATTGATCTATATATCATTGTGACATTCCCAAGTTCGGACTGATTCCCTTTGAACCATGTACGAAATTAACACCTCGTGGTTCCTACAGGGTTATTGATGTCTTGATTTGAGGTGTGAACTTCAAAGTTGTTGTTGGATCGTCGTCGCTCGATCAATGTTATTCGTTCATCATTGTTCGATCTCTTAATCGTGATTATTGAGCGTCTGGGCCACTTCGTAATTTCCATAAGTGTTGGGAAATTGTCTTTGTATTTGATCTTCCAAATCTTTGAGTTACTCGAATTTCATATCTTTTAGCGTTGGATTCGTGATTCGATTTTTGTGCTGCTCGGTTCTATCAACCGCAGTGATTCATGCTCGTTGCTTTTCGTAAGCATTCTTGTGTATTGAATCGAAAGTCGCCTTGCTTTTGTTTTAAGTTTCGGGACGAAACTTATTTTTAGGGGGGTAGAATGTAATACCTACGATTTTTGTTCTGGTTATTTTGGATATTTTTTCGGATATTTCCCGATTATCGAGTGCCGGTATTATTTTCCCGACAACTGATTTTGGTGTTTATGACCGTATGTGATGATTTGTTATCCATTGCTTTCATTTCGGATCGATGATGTTGTTCCCGAGCATTTTGTCGTGTTCGTTCCGTGCGATTTCGGAAAATCAAGTCGCCGAGTCATGGTGGCTGGGCATTGGCCGGATGTGTGCGGGCACTGGCCGGACAGGTGCGACAGGAACCGGCAGTCCAGTTTCATTCATTTTTCCCATTTCTCTTTCTCTCTTCCGCGGCTGGAGCCTTGGGGAACTTGAAGGAATGATGTTAAACAATTAATCCATGAAGTTCCTGAGCCTATATCATCGATTGATCATCCCATAACATCCTTCAATCCTGCGAATCAAGGTTAGTTTTCCTAAAATCCTAGTTTTGGGAAAATTGGGGATTTTGTTTGATTTCGTCCATTTGATTCGTTATAACTTAGAATAGTGATGGATTGATGATTATTGAGTTGTCTTACATCAAATCCCTTGTTGTTCCACGGTTGGATTACCGGAAATCCATCTTTTTGTTGAATTCTTAATCGACACCTTGAAGGTGTTCGATAAAATGTCACAAAGAGGATTCGGGCGTTCTACGATCATTCTTCCTTGTACGATCATTAATTTATTGATGGTATAATGTTCGGGTCAGGTTCCTTGTGAAGAACTCGAGTCGGAACTCTTTTGTTCTTCGTTTCCCGATCGGTTGTGTTATCGTCGTTTCTGCCGGAGAGTTGTGGGTGTTCGAGGTTTCCCGGTTGAGCCATATTCCTCGGAGTGCCTGGTATCGATTATCGAGGCAAGTATATTGCCCATACATTATGTGTTTTGTAGATATAATGGTTGGTAATCGACGATATACGCTAAATGAATGTTACAACTATTTTTCAAAAGAATCAATATATTTACAATCATAGTTTCCTTAAAAGATGATTCTCGTGTTCAAGAATTAATGTGCTTAATTGACTATGTGTGTTATCATCGAGTATATGATCGCCTTACTTCGGGTGATGCCATTATGTGTGAATATGTTGTCGGTAAATTTAAAGTTCAATACTTTCGTTAAGATTGTGCTTGGAGTCATACGGAAGTGTGTGAATATGTGAGCTTGTGTGATATTGGTTGTGCTGTTCGGTGCTGTTTAGACGGTGTGCTTCTTTGTTGATTGTATTAGCTCTGGGTCGTGAGTATGTGTTAGGTAATTTGGCCATTCTAGAAAAATACCTCGATTATATATATTGTGATTGACTCTTGAGGATTGTGGTTTTGGAAATGTGAATTGATGAGAGTTGTAAGGTTGTTCTCGGGTACTCTCACTCGGGGATTGACTCGACGGGGTCACACGGGGACCTGGTGTCTTAGCGGCTGGAACGGGTCGCGAGAGTTACTTCGAGTGGGCATTCTCACCTGGGGATTGCTCGACGGGGCACACAGGGACTTGGTGGCTTGAGGGCCGGACCGGGTCACGAGAATTGCCAGAGTGTTTGTACTGATGATTAATTATGATATGTCCGGAGCATCACAATGCTTGGTGCTCGGGGTCGAGAGACATTATATATCGAGTCTTGGTGTTTGGCTAAAATGGCATAAGAATAATGAATTATGTGTAACGTGTCTTTGGAAGTGAATTGAAGTTGATGATCGGGTCATGGACCCTGTATTTTGTGACCAGAAATGGTTGGGTCGTGGACCCCGTGTTTTGTTAACGGATTTGCATTTTGGAAAATGAACTTTGGGGCTGTGACCCTAAGTGGATTTCGAGGAATTAAGAACTTTTCAATAACAAATGTTTTCAAAACTCCCGAGATTTGGAAGTGTTTCAAAATGCTTACTTGTTTCGTTTTACTTTCAAGACTTGAACTATTTTAATTAAACAAAATATCTTTGGAAGTCTTTCGTTGTATTCTCGGAATGTATTATGTATGACTCGTATTTGCACTTTATACTTGTACTAGCAAAACAGTGGAGTTTTGCTAACCCCCAAGTATTCGGGGGGTGGATGTCTGTTTTGCAACCAGGTACATGCAGGTTTGGGAGCAAAACACAAGATCGACGTGGGAAGGCGAATGATACTAATCACACGAAGGCCAGTTTTGGATGCAGTCAGTCGGAGTTCGTGTATGGTCTTTTCCGCTGTCGTACTTTTTGTTTGTGAGTGTATTTTACCCTTGCATGGGTATGAGTTGAGATAGAAATGTGTATTTTTGACTTGTATGTTACTGATGAAAGACCAAGTTGGTCTATTGATTTGGTACTTTATCATGTCGGTATGTAATGTATTGTGTTGTTTTGATGTCTAGCCTGGTGGATCCTCACGGAGAGGGTCTGCAACGTGTAATATTCCCGATTTGATTCTGGGGGTGTTACAAGAGGTGTGTAAGACTCTTCCCCCATGGTAGATATTGCCTGTCTCACCAACAAAAACACCAAACCCTTTAGATACAAAGTTCTTTTCTTCTTCTACATGTGCAGCAGAACCAAAGGGAGCTTTTCCAACTCCTCCCCTTCGTGATCCACCTCTCCCTCTAGCCACATATATGCCTCTTCCATCTAGGCCACCACCTCTACCCATTGCACCTGTTGTACTTGCACTTGAATTTCTGGATGGTTCAGCCTCATTTGCAGGTATTTTTTCCTTTGCAGGTCACCCTCTATTCCGCTAAAAAACAATCAAAGCAATGTAAGTATATTAGGAATCGGTAAAATTGATCTAAAATCAATCAATACAATTCATAGCTTTGGCTGTTCAGGCCTTGGTACTGTTGGATTTCTACAAGTTATGCTATTGTGTTATGAGCCTCCACAGTTTGTGCAATGCATCTTCATCCCCTTCTGACTCATCTGGGTAGGATTTATCCTATTGTGAGCATATGAATGTGTATCCATTACCACCATCTATAATCAAACACTTCATGAACCACCCCCAACAATCTTCATTCTCCACCTCTACAACTGCCCAAGCTATGGGAAACATCTGGTCATTCCCATCCTTAGCTACTGCACACAATAAAATACCACCTAGGAATGTTTTCAAATGACATCCCTCTAGGCCAATAACCAGTCTGCAACTCCTTCTGAATCCTTTGCTCAATGAACTAAACCCCAGATACAGAGCCTTAAACACATAATCATCATCCAATAACAGTTCAAACCTACCCTCTCTGTCCACTCTCCTCAGCTCAGCCATATCTAATCTTCTGCAATAGCTTTTGCATTGTACAACCTATATTTTGGTATATCATACCCATATATATCATTCACATCCTTCCTCAGATCATGAACTGTGTAGTTAGGCCTACTTCTAAATACATTAACATATTGCATTGCAATCCATTTAGCTGTCATAAGCTTGTTGCTCATATGCCTTGCACAATTGTGGTCACCCATGTATGTCTTCAAGCAGAATGTGTGATTCTTGGACCTATAACTGGCATAAACTTTCCATAGACAACCCACTCTGGAACACTTGGCATAGCAGAACTTTTTTTGCACTTTCCTAAACTGTATAAACTTGCCATTTTCTATTAAATTTGTTGTCAAAGCTCTCCTACATTCCCAACCATCTTGAAATCTCATCCCAATCACCAACTCCATCAACATCAGCCCCAATGTACATCATGTTCTCCTACATTCTCTGGCTCCTGTACCCAATGTACATCATGTTCTACCACATCATCTTCCAATTGAGTTACTACCCCATCAGCATCAGCCCTATCTACGCCACCTAAATTAACTACATGCTCAAGCTCTCTCTCAATAAACTCAGGCTCTCTCTCATTAACCTCGGGCTCTCTCTCACTAACCTGTATCTTATCCACATCATTATAACCATTCACACCAATCCTACCAATTGTATTTTTGCAATGCTGGTGAGTTTGAAGTCTCCCAGATCCATGATCCACACACCCTCCCACATATACATGCACAACTGAAATGTTAAATGTGGGTAGAAGATCCATCATCTGTTTAACTTGGACATCCCCTTTAATTGGCCTGAATGAGTGTGTCCTAGGAATTCTATACCAAATATCATCCCAAGAAGCACAACCAAATGCTCTAATCAGAAAATGCAGTCTGGCAAGATTGAATGAGCTCTGATCCACATTATACAGTGTCCCACAAAACCCCCTATGATAAGTATCTAAACCCTTATGCTTAGCAAGATAGCCCCCATGGTGAATAAAAAGAGTAAATAATTCTCTGCAATAAACCCAAAATAAATCGAACGATCAAAATACAATCACAGTATTAAAACTCTAAACCCAAAACTCAAAATCCAAAATGCAATCGAACAATCACATTATTTATTAACCTATCAACTACGAAAACAATCATCACCCAAAATGCAGTTACGACTAAACACAAAACAAGCCAAATCAAAGCAGCAAGCTAAGTGAAATACCTATCTTCGGTGTCGGAGTCAATGTCTGGGCTTCCGCTGCCGCTGCCCTTCTCCATCGCCAACGTCTGAAAATTACTTCGATGGATCTCCCTTTCCCACAAGAACTCACCAAAATCTATGGGGGAGTTTGGTCAATCACTCTCAAGAACACTTAGCTCGTTAAACACTAAAAAGTACTGAACATATCGCGATTTGGGGGAATTGGGTTTGGGTGTGTATATATATGTTAGGAAGAAACAGCGTCGTTTTGAGTTGGTTTGGGTTAAGTTAAAACGACATCGTATGCTCTCCCCGTCCGGCGTGTCCAGCGTGGCAACGGTCATTGCCACGTAGATTTTGAATTGTGGAAAATCGACCGGAGAGGCAAATCGGCGATAAATCAAAAGGTTTGGGTTTTTAAAGCGAAACCTATGAAAACTGGGGAAATTTCTGAAATCGTGAAAACGTTTGTAATTTACAGAATAAACCCTACTATTTTCAAACAAATACGGGTAGTTTTCGTAGTTCAATAAAATATTCCATGAGAAATAAACTGCAAAATTACTCCTTGTAGTTCCATAAAATTAAATTGTGGAATAAGGGTAATTTAGGTATATATATGAATAATATTTAAATTGAATGTTGGAACATTTTGTTCCATACATAAATTAAAAGTGTTTTGATGATTAATGTTGATAAGCAAAACAAAACAACGAAGAGACGAAGCTAAGCATCGAAGAAAAAGAAGTGCAAAAAGCTGGAAAATCACAAAGCTAACGTACGTAATATGTGATCATTAACGTACCTAATGTGTGGCAATTAACGTACGTAATAGCATGAAGTTAACGTACGTAAACAACTTCAAACCAGATGAACGTTGGAGGAATCAAAGTCAGAAAAGCATCCAACGGATATATGACGTCAGCAGTGACGTAATGTTAACGTACGTAACAAAGGAAAGGCTAACGTACGTAACTCAAATGACGAATCTCACTGGACTATTTTGTGAAGATGCTAACGTACGTAACCGTGCAGGTTAACGTACGTAAAGGTGCTTACGTACGTAATGGAATGGATATAACGTACGTAAAGAAGGTTCAGCAGCTAACGGCTAGTTTGAAGATGGAGCCTATAAATACCATCCCTATGGTATTGTTTGAGCACAACAACCTTGAGCAAATAGTCTATTCGTGTGATATTATTATACACATTCTTGTTGTTGATATTGAGCTTAATTGTAAGTGTTTGAGTGAGAATTCACGAAAACATACACGAGTGGTAAAAGAAAAGATACGATTGGATTCGGTGTTATTAGGATCAAGGATCCGGCATTATTAGAATCGCAATCGCTATCGAGTGAGGTTTATCTAGTACCCATAGAAAGCTAGAGAGGTTGATTCCTTGTCCTACGAAAAGGAAAACGGTTTAACTTGGACCGACGCAAAGACAAGTACGAGTGGTTTATCACGGACCAATAGAAGACGTGATTGTAAACGGTTATACCTCGACCGATAGAAGAGAGGCGTAGAGGTTGCTATCTTTAACCTATTGAAAAAGATAAAGAGAGGACGTAGGCTCGTTTATAGCCGAACCTCTATAAATCCTTGCGTCATTTATTTTCCGCAATTTTATTTACGCTTCCGCAAATGGCGCAAATATCCGACCCCGTACCCAACATTGAAAACTTATTTTGGAAAAAAAAAGTGAAACCTCCGATTTAAATTAGGAAGGAGGGAGTATATTTTATTTTCTCTTCAATAAAATGAAATTACTATCAATAATAAGAAGTAAATATAAAAATATATATTCTAGTTAATTGAAAAATAGTAGACTTTTGGCATAAACAGTATAAAAACATTTTTTTTTTT
This sequence comes from Orobanche coerulescens, assembly GCA_033398695.1. Taxonomy (NCBI): domain Eukaryota; kingdom Viridiplantae; phylum Streptophyta; class Magnoliopsida; order Lamiales; family Orobanchaceae; genus Orobanche; species Orobanche coerulescens. Next base: position 113,516,600 of record CM065815.1, on the reverse strand, counting down.
GTTTTTTTAGTATTTTTAGTTAATTATTGAAATAAAAATGTAAGAAAATATATGAATTTAGTCATGAAAGATCGGACAGTTCGATTATGATGTTGATATTATTTTTTTTTTTTTTGGAACGGCATAAATATATTAGAAAAGCTTCTAGCAAGGCGCTAGAGCCTGAGAGTACAGAACAAATCTAGAAAAAACAAAGCTATACTTACATAGAAGAGATAGCATCTAACGGGTCTTTTAACCACACTACCCAATTTACATTAATCTTCTTGCATCTATAATTCACCCATAACCATGATATAGAAACAATATTGTCGAAAATCAACCCTTTTATTGGCTTCTTCACCGAAAAGATAATAGCATTCCTATAACTCCAAATATGTCACCATAAAGAGAAGAACAAAGCCTCTAACGTCGACTTATGCAAGTTGTTAAACCGCAAGCCGTTGAACCAAACCTCCCACTCTAAAGGATCTAGAAAAGAAGGAATGTGTATATTAACCCACCGGCCGACTAAACATTAAAGATCAGAAGCCATAGAACAACCGAAAAAAAGATGATCACGGGATTCCCCCTCAGTCCCACAAAGCGGACATAACACACAAGGAATATCTATACCTCTATTAGATAGGGATAGTCTCGTCGGGAGCTTATCTAAAAACATACGCCAAGCAAAGATATTAACTTTAATTGGAAGAAACTTAGACCATCTTGTGGTGGAGGAAGAAATAACGAGCACATGTTTATCGATGGCATCTATAGCCGACTTCACTGAAAAAGCACCATTCCCGTTCAAAGTCCAAGCCCAACGGTCACAAGCAGAAGACAAAGTAACCGAGGGAAGCACATGTTGATATTTTTATCTACCTTTGTTTTCATTTTTAAATTTAGAATTTTTTAATTATAAAATAAAAAATAATACGAAATGATCTCAGTCATTAATCTCCGATCACTGCACATTTAAAATGCCAAAAAAAGAAATAGAAATGCGGAAGTGGGAGCCTGACCCCGAATCCTATAAATTATTCAGAAGAAGTCTGGTTTAGCTCTTTGGGATGATTTTTGAGGAGTTAAGGAGCTCCTCAAGGAGCTCTTTAATTATACAATTAATTCATAATACAAAAAGCAAAAAAATAGGAAAGTTTTGACCACATTAATTATGAATTACTTAAATCTTGGACACAATCAATATCTTAAAAAATAGTTGTCATTCCATATTAATTTATTTCTTCATGCTTTCATTTTTTCTTCTTCACAAATCTTTAATTGTTTGCAAATCCTGCAAAAAATGAACAAAATTAATTCGAATTACGATAATAACTTCTGAAACAAAGTTCGAATTGTAGAAAATATCACCAACCTAATACATACTTGTGGAAACACGTTCATTTTTAAAGGAGACTTACTGGTGTCACCACTATACGCTAGCCATCTGGTGACAAACAACTGCAAATATTACCATTTAAGGGATAATATGTGGAAACAACATATTGCAACTGAATAGATTCGAAAATAATAAGTGTCACCACATGCACACAAAAGCATGAAATATTTGCACAAATGTAGCCACACGCAAACATAATTGTGGAAATTTTTGGACAAAATATCACTAGAACAAATTATATGCGTGGAAACACTAACATGAGGAAAATGAGAAGAACTATTGTTACCATTGTGTATTAACACTCTGGTGACGAATAATTCTAAATGTTACAATCTATGGGATAACATGTGGAAAAAAGTATACTGCAACTAAATAAATTTAAAAATAGAATGTGTCACCACATTCAAACAAAAGTAGGGAAACACTTGCTGAAAAATATCACCATCTCGTGCTCAAATGTGGAAACCAATATAATACAAAAACATAATATATGTCACCACGTTCACACATTCTAATGGAAAACTTTTCAAAGAATGTCGTCCATATTATGCAGGAATTAGAAACATTTGAAATATAGCAATACTCAGAAAACAAACAACCGTAAATATCACCAAATATATGCAAAAAAGTGAACACAAAAAATACGTCCGTCAATGAACCTTAAATACACTCGATCATATCCATGCAATCCTGAATTGAATCCATTGTGGATTCCATCACCACAGAAGAAAGCCAGAAGAATTACCCATTTAATTATACCATGTTGCTTGATGTTCTAGTTACTGCCTCCAATACAAATTATGGAATACTACCATCTCCACTGCTACAACTCTTCTTTTCAGCAATTGTTCTTTGTTCTATTTCGAACCCAAAATTCAATTCTCTTTACTTGAAGAATTTTTGGTATTACGACGAGAAAAATCCGATTTTGGTCCTTTATAGATGTATGTGTCCGATTTTGGTCCTTTATTGACGCTCTGTCCGATTTTGGTCCTTTATAGATATATGTGTCCGATTTTGGTCCTTTAAGTTATAATATTGTCTGATTTTGGTCCTGCGATGAAAGAGGGTCGACTGGAAAAAGGCGTGTGAACTACACTCTCCGACTGAGGACCAAAATCGGACAGTATTATAACTTAAAAGACCAAAATCAAACAACTGTATACTTAGAGGACTAAAATCGGACAAGCATACTTAAATTGGATGTTCCTTTTTCTTATTTGCATTATGGGCTCTGTTTTTTGATGATAAAGTTGAATTCGTGGTCTCAATTGGGGTTGATTATATGAATGGGAAAGAGAAAATAAGTAGGTCTGAGACTTTTCGGTTCCAGGGAGAAAAATACAGAAACCGAAACCGAACCGCATAGTTTTTTCGCGGTTCAGTTTTGCTAGTTTTTTTTGTCCGAACCGACTCGAACCGAACTGCATAGGAACCGAATTGAACCGGAACCGAACCGGAACCAATTTTGTATGGTTCGAACGGAATATATTATATTATATTTTATTTTATTAAGAATATATTATATTATATTAATTAAACATAGTTTTTTCACGGTTTTTTCGGAACCGAACCGCATAGTTTTTATTAATTAAACCGGAACCGAACCGCATAGTTTTTTCACGGTTCGTATATTGAATAATATATTCTTATTAAACATAATTAATATAATATAATATAATATATTTTTAATAAAGTAAAATATAATATAATATATTCCGTCCGAACCATACAAAATCGGTTCCGGTTCGGTTCCGGTTCGGTTCGATTCCTATGCGGTTCGGTTCCGAGTCGTTTCGGATAAAAAAACTGGCAAAACCGAACCAAAAAAAAACTATGCGATTCAGTTCCGGTTTCTGTATTTTCTCCCTGAAACCGAAAAGTCCCAAGCCTAGTTATTTTCTCTTTCTCATTCATATAATGAACCCCAATTGAGACAAAGAATTCAACTTTATCATAATAAAACAGAGCCCATAATGCAAATAAGAAAAAAGAACATCCAATTTAAGCATGCTTGTCCGATTTTAGTCCTCTAAGTATACAGTTGTTTGATTTTGGTTATTTAAGTTATAATACTGTCCGATTTTGGTCATCAACCGGAGAGTGTAGTTCACATGCCTTTTTTCAGCCGACCCTCTTCCATCGCAGGACCAAAATCGGACAATATTATAACTTAAAGGACCAAAATCGGACACATACATCTATAAAGGACCAAAATCGGACAGAACGTCAATAAAGGACCAAAATCGAACACATACAACCAAAATCCGATTTTTCTCGTATTACGAAAGCAGTGGCTTAAAGGAGTAATTTCTACGAATGCTGGATAATTATCAGAAGACCCCTCAAGGTTTGTAATTTGATAAAATTGGAAAATCGCACAAATTGGAAATAAAATCAAGAAAACAAAATATGGAAAAATCCCATAATTTTCGGGCTGATTATCAAGAATTATTTGAAATTGAAGAGCAAAAAAATGGTGGGATTTGGTTATTGTAGGGGCAGTTTTATTAATGTGCCCTTTTTTAGCCATTTTAAATGTAATCCATTGATGATGTGATAATTAAGATCATGTTTAAGGAGAAGTAAAAAAACTGTAAATAGAGTCAATCAATTGCATTCATAACACTGATAGAGGGGCCCTTATATAGGCATTACAACGAGAGTCCTTCCATACATAGGATTCCTAGATAAGATAAGACATCTAATTGGATCCTACTACCTCTAGAAGGATCTAGAACCTTCCATCTATGTATCTACAACTAGTATTATGTAAGACATATCACGGGAATAATAATTCTCGGAACACTCCCCCTGTGTCGAGCATTAATACAACAATGATGCAGAAGATGTTGCCTTCGTAAAAACCTAATCCAAGCCAAAACAAAACTCCATGGGAAAAATAAAGGCTTGATGAGGGAAAGATTGGAACGCACCAACATAACATGTCATGTATACTCCCTCTGATGTATACATAATGACTCACCCTGATGAGTACCTCAAATCATAGGAGTCAGATGCCAAGTTGCCCTCACAACTATACCAAGGAAAAAGCCAGTGGAAAAAATACCTCTTGGTCTAAGTTGAACAGAAGTACAACGCATCATTGTATGGATGTTCTCATAGGTCGCCTCGTTAACAACCTTACCAAGTGAAAACCCAATGGGAAAAAACAAACCTTGGTCTAAGGACAAAAAGATCGCGACACATCCAAAGTGCAGAGTCGCTAAAGACTTATCAAGTTTCTAAAGTCTTGACCTCCATGCACTAAATCAGTCATAACTTCTTCGATTCAATAGGTATCAACGAAACTGTAAGAACTTATGAAAACTAGACACCCATAGCTTTTCATTCACATACAGTACGTAACCTAGATCGACCTGAGCAGATCACAAAGCTCTATCTAAGTTGACTCAGCAAATTACCGGACATATCCTGTCCTACTTTGCAACAATAGTCATATGTCACTCAACATGATGGATGTGATCAAATGGTTGGTTTCCTTGGAAAGTAGACACAAACTTTTCCAATGGCACCAATTTCACCATTTTTCATCAAGTGAGCTGCCCTGTAGGTCATATGGGAGATAGACCAACACATTCTGGGCAGATTCGGGTATCAGTTTTCAAGTATCCTTTTTATCGAGATAGAGCGAGCTTCAAGCTTCTTGTCAATCACAGACATTGCGTGAGTGCATCCTAGGCCATCATCACAGTGGCTTTACCGGATTATTACGAATGAGTACATCGAGTCAGACATGAGTACATAATACCGTACTTTTCTCTTAAGACTGCATCATCACTTAAGTGAGCCAAGTCTTATGATGACTTCGACTAATCATTGGGAATCATATAGGCATTACTTTATCGTCTCTTAGGGAAATCGTCCCTTAGATTGCCTTAAACCGATTGATGAATACGCATCATCAAGTGTCCCCAAGATCCTTTCATTCTAAACTTTGGATTTAGCGGAATCTCTTAGTCTCACAAGAGTACATCACTATAAACCCTCAGTTTTACACGCAAAAGCTTCATATCTCTTCCAGATCAAATATATACTTAGTATGCGTTCCCGACAATCACTTGTCGATGCGCTCCGTGGTCAGGAGCCACTTGATTTGAGTCTGATCCACCACGAGATCCTTCCATCACTTAACTTAGTTCCCCACTAAGATAAGATTTAACCACAAGCTGCACGTCAGTTTTTGGGAAACTATCTAACTGAAAAGATAGTGGATGCTATAACATCCATTACAATAGCACAACTAAGTTTCGTGTCATCGTATTCGATTCCAGTGCGTTCATGAGAAACCTCGCGCCATGAGGTGAGTTTAACTCCTTCTCTCACTCGCTTTGACAAAGTATACAGATAGAGATTATCTTTGGAGTGTCGGCACCACTTCAACAAAGGACTATCACTTTGTTTATACTCGAGTCGCATATGTTTCCATTTTAGGCCAAGGCTACAACGTTGTAGATTTTCAACGAAGTATGGTTCGATTAAACTCACATTCCACGTCCTCATGAACCGGCTTTATTCATAGAGTACTCTTTATAGATTGGCATTCATTGAGGCGTCCCCCAATGATGACTATAATCCAGAATCACATGAGACAGATGAGTTCATTTGATCATATGATCAAGTTTCATGTACCAAGCTCGCATACATTCTTAGCGAGAGTATTTATCGAACCAAGTGACATCCCAATACTCTATGAGATCCACGGCCTAGTAACACCATCTACCACAATTTGTAGTGTTACCATATCACCATTTATAGGTGACGAACGTCCATGACCGGACACAATCCTTGCAGACATGTTTGCAGCATGTATTTAATCTCGTCACCTTAGGGAACTTGATGAGGCAGAGTAGGGACAAACTACGACAATTCCAAGTCGTTCTACTCGAACATGATCATTCGCATCTCCCCCTAACGACGGGAAGACTGGCTCATCAAAGTGACTTACGAGATCGTCTGCCAAGGTATATTTTAAGCGGACTATGAGTGAAAGCACATGTCATATTCATCATTTATAACCCGTCATAATGTGTTGTGGTAACGCACTTTGGCACATGAACATGTGGACGATAAAGGTTTTCAGTGTTAACGCAATCCAGTTAACGAAATGCATACTGTTACACTCGTAACTAAATATTTGAATGATGATAGATATAGGTGAATATGACATGTTGACCGATGCTACATAACCGTAGCTACTGGTCTTGAGAATCCAACAAAACCGCCACCATGCACCACCGAGATCGAACATAAAGAAACGATTGAACCGATGATAGGCCGTTGGTTTTATCGAACCTCTAGTGCTTTCTTGAAGAGTTAACTCCCTTCACCAGCCCCAAACACCTCAAAATTTCGTGAGCATATATAAACGGGTGTTTAGGATTCCAAAACCATCAACCTTGTGGTTAAAAACCGGTCGAAATGATATCGAACTGGTTGATAGGACGACTGGTGGTATGTGAAAACTTTATTTAAGTGGTTCACCTCCTTCCAAGTTTCCAAATGGCATCAAAATTTATGAGAAGGTAGCCTCCGATGTTAGGAAGTACTTGTTAAAATTTTACTTTAAGACTTGGTCTAAAAAGTGGGTGAACCGACCTTTACAATTACTGGTCCGCAAGTTGGACAACCATAAACTCAGGTTTCATCAACTTATCAATCATTGTCAAAGGAACAACATAACATATAAATGTTATACGACCATTTGTGAACACCATCATAGCATCATAAGCCACCCAGGCTAATACTTATGATCATGTATGTATAAGGACTCGGTGAAAAGGGAGGACTCAGCACCATGCTTATGCGAGTCGCTACATTATTCTTTTTAGCATAAGAGGGTGTCATCTCCTAATCATGCCAAAGAATAGGCTTAAATCAATGAACATGGCGAAGAAGGATCATTGGGGGATCTTTGGCGTCACACATGTTTATGAAAACAAGACGAGGATGACATAAATATCATCATCGGTCGTGAGCCCTGCTCATGACTCCACCAACGTACTTTGGTATCTTTGATCCAACTAGTTTCTTTGTTCAAAGAAAATGATGTCCATGACAATACCGTGGTATATGGATCATCAAACTGTCCAAACTCCGGACTATTAAAGCCTAAATGTGTCAATGTCCCAATACATCTTCTGGTTACAAAAACCGATGCAAGCCGGACCATATTGACTCATGAATATTTTTCCTTTCACATATCCAATACAAGTGATGCATAATATTTTATTTCTCACAAATCATAATGAGATGCTATGAGTGATACACTTTGGCATATGTATCATCGAGTCATAACATGGTTCAATTGTTACGGAACTTATGTGACTAGAAAATGCCATTCGGTATTCAACAACTTGAGCATTATACCGCTCACTAATTGTGATGATCTATTCATCATAGTCACAATGGATTTATAAACCTAAATCCAAAAATATCGTGTTCCTTGAAAATAGCTTAATACGCACTCAATTTCGCTTGCAAAATTTTACAAATATGAGTATAACGAACACTCTAACAACATAGAGATTTTATACCAGATACGGTCAAAATGATCTATCATATTGAGTGCATAACATGGCAAGGTTATATGCCTAAGGGGCAAAATTACGACACAAGCATGGTGTAACACTACCATGCACATGCTCGACCTGCTTATAAGGGTGCGTATTTTGGGCTTCCCCAAGGAAACTGTTTTTCAATATTTGAAAGGTGATATTTTAGCGTACAACGCATACCAAAAACTGCATCATCTATGGCAAATTCGGCCAAAAAGAGGTTGAAAATATGTATCATAAGACCACTTGCAAATTTAAGATGGGAACCAAGTTGGTTGGGACAAAAGTTAGCACAATCGCTGGAAATAAAATTCTGCGCAGCTTGACCTTTGTTCACTAAAACAGCGATAACTCCCTTGTTAGGAAGGCTATGGAAGAACGGTAAGATGTTATGGAAACTAGACTTCCGCATATTTCTATCCATATATTGTGTACCACACGTATCATTAAACTCAGATCACAGTGCATATTTTAATTGGCTACTTTAGTATTTTCCAAGTTTAGTGAGAAAACAAGGTTGAGACCATATCCAATGGCATAAGTGTTGATGCAAAAACATGGCAATGACAGCCATAGATGCGTTTAAACGCAACAGGGTGTTCGATTTCTTATCTCGACTGATGATCCTTTCGGTAACTCCAACTTGGTAGACTTGCAGAGAAAGTAGGAATGTCAGTACAACTAAGGCTGTTTAAAAACCACTGATTCCGTTTGAACTTTTAAAGCATAAATAAATACCAAGGAGGATGCGCCTAGTCATGATCAAAGTGTAGACAAAATCTATCAAAGTGCATCAAATCAACCAAGTATTTTAATTCTCAATTTGCAAGTATACGTCATAATAGCCATGTTATATGGATGCAACGCGGTGCATCAATATTAAGCATTTTGAACCATGAGACATAATGAATATACCATAACCAACTTGTCTTGACCATCCAATAAGATCGACTAAACATAGTCAAATGTATAAGGCACATGTCTTTACAAATACTCAAAAAAGTATTCGGACCTATAGTCATACGAACTATAATCGAGGTCAACGAATTCATGTATTTACCGCAATATGCCATTGCTTTACATGTTAAAATTCATGAGAATTACTCGTACATTCTTTCATATATCACATTGCAAGGAGACGGTGCATGACTACACCCACATGTAATATTTTATTTTAATAGGATGAAAGATGGAGTTTTCCAAGTATGGGATTGGGTTAAGACCAACGTGGTGGTCGCTCAATTCATCGTGACAAATCCGTCACAAATCGATTTTAACCACGACATATCCATCGCAATCGATGTTTGTCCCATTTGTACGTAACAATTCCGTGACTAATCATGAACAAGTCATACTTTACCGTTACCGCAATATTCATTTTATTCAATTGTTGGTTTTAAAATCGACAAAACGGCGACATCAAATCGCACCCAAAACGTGGTGTATGCAACAACCACAAATATCGACTTTCAACAATTATCCGTGACTCCCCCAGGACCGTCACACAGTTTACTTCGACATACGAGAGTGATATCACCTCTCATAGTCTCATCCACCGCAAAGTAGCGTGGGATATAAAGAACCCAATTCCCCAATTCCCAAAAAAAAAAATTCCCAAAAGAGAGAAATTAAAAAAACGGGAACTTTAATAAAATCTTATGGGTACTTGGTTCCATATTTGCTTTGATCCTTGAATGGGAGCTTCTCTCCATATGAGCAATATTTTCGTGGTACTCGGTTTCATATTTACTTTGATCCTTGAATAGGATAATAAATATGGCTTCTCTCCATATTTTGCACATCATCATGAGCAACATGTTTTCCTATATGCACGTAAAACATAAATATGGTAAGATTCATAAGTGTACAAATCAATGAACAAATGAATCATTAAGTAGGAAAAAAATGGAGAGTTGAGAAACGCCCGTATAGGGCTCTGGGCTCGATAATTCGTCCGAAAAAGGACTCGAGCGCGGCGATGCAACAACTCGATATTGGATGAGGTCGGATCTCCAAATTTTCTTATAAAAATCTGCTTCTGTTCGGTGATAGATTCAGTAAGCAATATGTTGTGCGGCGATTAATACGCCTCGATAGGCGATCGGCATCACGACCAGAGAAGCCAACCATGAAAAACATGCACTGGACAATACGCCTAGAGTTCGGCACAGTATGGCGATCGTCCTTTGGTACCCAGCGATCGTCTTTTGATATCTGACGATCGTCTTTAATGAGCGGACCAGAGGCGGTCATCTCATACCACGTGTGGATCCGGCATCCGTCAAAGTCATCGAAGACCGAATCTTGGACGATGGCCCACATGCGGATCTTCAAAGATATCGATAGATAGAATCTTTGACCTCAGCCTGTCACCTACCACACCTACCGCACCTACCGATAAAGCCGCCGAAAGGTACAAAGTGGGTCCTCCCTGACGGCTGCCCAGGACGCGTGTTGGCCTCTCATCGCTCACAGTTGACTCCAGCAGCCCCACGACTTTAAGGGAAACGGCCCATGTGACGGGAACTTTAAGGGAGCAGCCCCATGTGACGGGACGATCGGCCACCTTATTTTAATGTAAAAAACGGCGGTCGCCGGCGATCGCCTGAGAGATCCCAACTGCCTTGTCCCCTATAAATAGAGAACCCACCGTAGCAGCAAAGGGACGCGATTTTCACTACGGATTAAGTGCAAAATACATATCAAAGAGAGAATCAAAAGCTCTTTTGGTAAACACTAACACATTCATAGTGATATTCATACACATTCATCATATATCCCAAGCAAGAACTCACAGATTCATCCATCTGGTTCTTCCGGCAATCTATGCGCTCTAAAGCCTAGATAACTAGAAGTCTTTACACTCCTTGTATTAGATTCTAACATTAACATTTGTACTCAACAGTATATTTATTAATAACATCTCGCGAGAGCATTCAAGCCCGGGATTAACAACCCCGGCAAATCTTGTGTTATCTATTTTCTCACGGAAGTGTTCTCGCATTTGTTTGTTACTCGATCATTCCAGCAATACTATCTCCGGATAATATTTTGGGTAACAACACAATACTACTTGGAATCTGATCTCCACCGTTGAATATATATATATTTGTGTTGGGAAGTTTTTGTCAAAATTTCAAACCGATCCGACGGTTAACGAATCGGAAAACATATTTTTAGTACGACTACGCTGTGCAGAAAATTTACGCGCGGAAATTCTCGTCTCTCGTTTTTTTCTTTCGATTTTGATAGGTTTTGTCTCGATTGCACTAGGTTTTCAAACAGTAAATATCACGTGCATAAAACCATAAGACACTCCGGCAGTGCTTTGATCAGATCGGGTCGCAGCTTTAGGCAACAGTCGGTTGGACGAAAACGATCTGAAAACAGGACTGCCGAGCGGGTCGGGTCAGCAACCGGGTCAGGTCTGGGTCAATAACCGGGTCGAGTCTGGGTCAATAATCGACCTAGGGCTCTCAGCAGATGAAGCAGCTGAATTGCAATCAGGAAACCACGCCGATCGGGATAGAGCACTACCGTACTGCCGGTTCACGGCGTGGTAAAACTCGAGCGCGGGGAAAGTTGACGAGAGTTTCGGATCCAAATCCGGCGAATCGAATTGGTATCCCAAGTCCAAGCAGCCGCGAAGCTCGTCGAGGTCATCGTCCGTGACGCTTCGGTCGCTGTCTTGGGCCAACTCCAGCGGCGGGTCGGGCAGGAGACGGTGGTTCGCGACGGGGAAGGAGATGACCGGTCGGGACTGAGAGAAGGTTTTCCAGCGGCGCGTCGGGCAGGAGACGGGTTGCTTCATGGCGGGTTGGGGTGGCGGCGGGACTGTGTAGAAGATGACCGGAAATTAGGGTTTCTGCCGAAAAATTCAATTTTTTTTCGTTTTTTTTTCGGATTTTCAGAAAAAAAACGGAAGAGGAAAAAATTTCTTGCCCAGTTGGGGACTACGTGCTGATAAACGTGTTTCAGGAGAAAGTAAAAAAACTATAAATAGAGTCAATCAATTGCATTCATAACACTGATAGAGGGGCCTTTATATAGACATTACAATGAGAGTCATTCCATAGGATTCCTAGATAAGGTAAGACATCTAATAGGATCCTACTACCTCTAGAAGGATCTAGAACCTTCCATCTATGTATCTACAACCAGTATTAGATAAGACACATCACGGGAATAATAATTTCCGTAACAGATCAAACATTGTATACTGGTTTAAGGAGTCTCCTTAGACGTTAGTTCCAAAAAGCAAAGCCAAATTGACATAAGCATGTGTGATAATTACATGACTTGAACATAGGGGTGGACTCGGTTCCATTCGGTTCGGTTTTTGACCGAAACCGAGAGTCGAACCAAATATTCGGTTTCGGTTTGGTTCGGTTCTTTTTGAAGTTCGGTTCGGTTAAGTTCGGTTTTATAAATATTCGGTTCGGTTTCGATTTGGTTTGATGTTTTTTCGGTTCTTCACAATATAAATTCAAATATTATATGCAATAGAATAAGTTATATATAACAACAAACCAACAAGAGTTATATATATGTTCAACATAAAAGCTATAGTTGCATAGCAATTTCCAAATATCTCAAAATATATAACAATCGTAAATCACAGTAGCTCATTCTCTCAACCTAAATTAATTGAATCACAAATTGATGAGCATATTATCGGTCCTTCTTGGACCCATGAGGGTCTTACAAAAGGAAAACGAATTATACTAAAATTCGAAACACACCAAAATCACAAAAACAAGGTCATTTTAGTATGTTGAAATTTGACTTCGGTCCATTTCAGTCCGGTTCGGTTCCGCTCGACCCCAAACCGAGAACCGAACCAAATTAGTTCGGTCCGGTTCTGTTTTTTTGTTTTTCGGTTCGGTCTTCTTCGGTTTCGGTTTTTCGGTTATTTTTTCGGGTTTTTTCGGTTCGGTTTTGGATTTTCGGTTCCGAAATGCCACCCCTACTTGAACAGCATCGTAGCCGTCCACACGCATGAGGAATCACGTAAGCTGAACGTCGTATGTTATGCTCCTTAGGGTGCAATTGCTTACTAATTGCCTTCCACCATCTTTATTTTCTAAGTGGATTTTCTTTTTCCAAGTAAGTTAAAAGAGAGTTAAATATAGAATATCAACATTGGATGTGGGTAAAAAACAATGATTGTAATGCAAGTAGTTATATTTTATTCATTCTTTAAGCACTAATTTTTTCTAATAAAAAAATTTCGTTGTTGTTAGATGAAGGCTGTGTTTAACACTAGCTTATCAGCTAGCTTATAAGATTCAGGAGCTTATTTGACCATTGACTAAAAAAAAAGCGCGTTTCGTAAACGACTAGCTTCTAAAATCAGCTAACTTATAAGCTAGTTGATTGATAAGCTAATTTTTCAAGCTTATGAGAAAAAGAAGCTAGCTTCTCATCTTTATATATTCCATATATGTCTGTGACCTAAATAAAAACATAGGTTTTTTACATAAATATCCCCTGAGTAATCTACATATTACAAATAAACCCACCATCCGTTAACTTTTCAGGAAAAATTGAGGCTTCAGATGAGTGGTGAACGCAAAAAATTATGGTTAGTCTGATCAACACACTATTACACTTTTTTTTTTTTTTTTTTTTTTTTAAAAAAAAAAACGGATATATTATATCACAAAGATGATAGGGGGGCCTATTCCCTTACATAGCCGATATTTTTCTGGGGGGCCAAATCCCAAACATAGCCCGAAAATAAAACAAGCTAACTAAGAACTAGAAAGCAAGGAAATTTTTATTCACACAACAAATGGTACAAACAAATATCTTCAGCTGAGTGTCTGGTTCGAGCCTGAATATTTGTTGAACTGCACCATGAGCCGTGTAAGAATTAGGTACTTTAACGACATACCTAGGTCAAGTTTGAGCGCCAACTGAGTGTCAAGCCTTGGTTCAGAGCCAAAAATGAGTTCGGCAAATCCCCAATAGCCATCATCAACGAGTCTGCAGCGCCAGCTAAAGCATCTTGGAATATGCAGATACGAACGGACCATATCAAAAGCCAAATAAAGGTCTAACAAAATCCCCCATCCAAACCTACTTCCTCATTACTGCAATGCGTATTGGCAAACCGACCCCACGCTGCCCAAACGTAGAGTATAACTAATGACCGCATTTCTTCATGATTCTTCGATTTCTCAGGGATCATTCAAAATTCCCAATCCAACTATTGAGTAGGAGCCATCCGTCATGATCCTTAGCGAGATTTTGAGCATCTTGGAATATGCAGATAAGAAAGGACAATATCAAAAGCCAAATAAGGTCTAATAAAATCCGCCACAAAAATCTACTTCCTCATTACTGCAATGCGTATATACAGACCGACTCAACGCTCCCCAACGTAGAGTATAACCAATCACCGCATTTCTTCATGATTCTTCGATAATCAAGGTTTCATTCAAAATTCCCAATCCAGCAATTAAACATGACCCCTCCATATTTGATCCTGAGCGAGAGCATGTGCATCTAAAATGCAGATACGACAGGACTCCTTCAAGAGCCAGATACAGGTCACACAAAATCGGCCAAAAACACCTACTTCCTCACTACTGCAATGAGCAAATGTGAACCACCCTAGCGCCCCTCAAACGCATGGTAGAACAAATATGCACCACATCTTCGTGATTCTTCGATATTCAAGGTTTCTTTCGAGGAACCCAATCCAACCATTTACAGAAAGCCAACCATCGCATAACCTTACGAGCAGTTATAGAGTAAATGAAAACAAGTCCTAAAACAAAACCCAAGCACCTACTAAGACACTTCTCAAATTGGGCCCGCACCAACCCAATGCCGGCCGTACACCGGGAAGGGCCATTCCGTCATCCGCCTTGTGGCCTTCGATATCACCGAGAAGAATTTACGGACCCGATTCAGCCACTAACAAGTACCGTGAGCCATTTTGGATATGACAGAGTAAACGTCTTGGAAACAACAAGCTCAAGCCGAGTGCCAAATGGAGAGCTAAAAAACACAACCACCAACACCTACTACATCACTACTGCAATGAGCACAGATGCACCAACCCAGCGCCCCCATACGCAGGGTAAGATTCTCATGTAACACATATCTTCATGAATTTTCAATATTCGAGGAGGTGAATGAAGACCCATCCAGCCATAAACCGAAGCCAGTCGCCAAGTCTTTAATAGTAACCATAGCAAGGCCGGCAGCAATTCCGACCCTGCCCGAAGGGCAGTTCGATTGGGTCGTTTGTTGTTATGACCAATCTCCCCACCCCCGAGGCCATTTCAAGACATGCCTAGGTCTCTTTGGGCCGTTTCAAGACTTGCCCAGGTCCCTATGGGCCTTTTAAAGGTCCTGCCCAGGACCAACACTCTATTACACTTGCTAATGAATTACTTTATTATAAATATAATACAATAGTTTTGTGTTTGATTTATCTTTTATATTTTACGGAATCTTTTTGATACCTATTGTTATTGTGAATTTGTTCGTAACTAAAATTATACACACAAGTCATATTCAGCGGCAATTTTAAACCATCAAAAATAAAATTAGGGCTGGAAATTTTCAACCCGAAGCCCGTGGAACCGATCGGAACCGAATCGAAATTCTCGATTCGGTTCGATTTCTGGGTATTGAAATTATGTATTTTTTTGGAACCGAACCCGAATTTAGAAATTCGGTTCTGGTTCGGTTCCTGCAAAAAAAAAATCACAAAAACCCAAAATTACCTATTTACCTTTTTTTATTAACATTAGTTAATTTATAAAGAAAAAAAATCCTAGAAATATACCGTCTTACTTAATTTATTGAAGTTCAAGTTACTCTTTTATTGCTTCATTTTGTTTGATACTTTGATTGTATCAACTAAACATTCAATATTGTATCTTCACTATCTTATTTTTAATCGAACTATTGTTGTTTAGAAATTTAAATTGGAGTCAAACTATACTTTTAAATAGACTATTGTTGTTTAAAATTGAATTTTTTAGATTGAAACAGATGAATAGATTCATATAGACATGAAAAAATGAAACCGAAATATTGTCGGAACCGAACCGAAAATTTCGGTCCGGGTTGTGTTCGGTTTTGAATGAAAAAAAATATGGAACTGAACCCGAAATACACAATTCGGTTCGGGTTCGGTTCCTGCAAAAAAAAAAATCAAACCCGATTTCTGACAGCCCTAAAATAAATTATCAATGACTTTTCAAAGTGACAGTGAAATGTGAGTAGTACATATGTGTAATTTAGAGGTAGTGTATATTAAAATAATAATAGACAAAAATATCATTTATTTTATTTTATAACAAAAAACCAAACCAAACCAAACATACCCACTATATCCCGCTCAAAGCAGGGTCTGGAGAGGGTAAGATGTACACAGACCATGCCCCTACTTTTTACGGTAGGGAGACTGTTTCCGTGAAGACCCCAGCTTAGTGCACAACAAAGTATTGAGTGATATATATAAAGAAGCATATGATACGAAAAATCTCAAAACCATACCTGAGCCCATGGCTTAATTCACATGAGACTTACCTAAGGGGACTTTGGTAACTGCACTCTCGACGAACGCTGCTCTAACAAAAGAGAGGTTGACTCTGCGCACAGCTCCCTGTCAAAAATACACCACACGCACAAAAGGTAATATGATAAAATATACAATAAGAGTAAAAAATGCAATGCTCTAGGTCAAAGCTAACCGAGACAACCCAACACCGAGGCTCTCAACTATAACACCGCTCCCTACGAAAGAATCCACAACTCTGATCTGGCGCCTCCAAGCGCACCTATCCACAATCATGGTCTCGGAAAGGTTTAAGGCCTTCAAATATAATCTCTGCTGCTCCTCCCACGTCCTCCTCGGTCTGCCTCTCCTCCTCTCCCCGACAACTAATAAACTCTCGACCCTTCTCACCGGAGCAGATGCCTGCCTCCTGCGGACGTGGCCAAACCATCTCAATCTCCATTCCCTAACTTCCGCTGAAATGGGCGTCACTTCTAGCGCGTTCCTGAAAACCCCGTTCGAGATTCTATCCAACATTGTGCGACCACACGACTAACGAAACATTCTCATTTCAGCCGCTTCCAACTTGCTCTCAAGCGACTTCATCATCGCCCAATATTCGGAGCCATACAACATTGCAGGTCGGATTGCCGCTCTATAAAATTTACCCTTCAACTTTAGAGGGACTTTCTTGTCGCACAGGACCCCTGTCGCTGCTCTCCACCTTAGCCACCCCGCCTTGATACGATGAGTGACATCATCTTCACACTCACCTTCCTTCTGAATGATCGAACCCAAATACTTGAACTTTTCCGTACGGGGTACGATCTGATCCGCAATCATTACCTCTACATCTTCCTCATTGGCCTCACCACTAAAGTTACATCAGAGATACTCGGTCTTAGATCGGCTCACACGCAGGCCCTAGGATTCTAGCTTAGACCTCCATAGCTCCAACTTCGAGTTCACCTCCCTCCTAGACTCCGCCACTAACACAATGTCATCAGCAAAAAGCATGCACCACGGGATGCCATCCTGTATCCCCCGCGAAATGACGTCAAGGATTAGAGTGAAGAGAAGAGGGCTTAGCGCCGACCCCTGCTGTAGCCCTATCTCAACCGGGAAATACTGGGTGTCACCAACTGGGGTCCTAACATAAGTCCTAGCTTGGGAGTACATGTCTTGGATCGCCCTAACGAACGGCAATGTGACACTCCTCTCTACTAGGCTCCTCCAAATAACATCGCGCGGAATGTTATCATAAGTCTTCTCTAGATCAATGAACACCATATGGAGGTCCTTATGCCACTCTCTAAACTTCTCCATAAGGCGTCTGACGAGATGAATGGCCTGAGTCGTGGACCTCCCTGGCATGAAGCCAAATTGGTTCTCTGAGATCTCAACTTCTCTTCTAACCCTGCATTCCACCACTCTTTCCCAAAGTTTCATAGTATGAATGGGGAGTTTAATACCCCTATAGTTACTACAACTCTGAGCATCGCCTTTGTTCTTGAAAAACGGCACGACAATACTACGCCTCCACTCCGTCGGCATCTTAGATACTCTGATGAGGATGTTGAACAGCTCTGCTAGCCACTGAACTCCGACTTCCTCCAAACAAAGCCACACCTCAATAGGGATCTGATCCGGGCCTACATCCTTAGATCTACCCATTATCATTAGGGCACCCTTTACTTCCTCCTTGCTGATGCTCTCACATGAATTAATTGATATTTTATAACGATTATTATTAAAATATAATGAGAAAGTTTAAAAAATAATAGAAAAATAAAAGTGATGTCATTTTATGTAATTTTATAAAAAAAGCTTATCAGCTAATTTGCTAAACATCTACGTTAAAATTAGCTAGCTTATCAGCTAGCTTATCAGCTAACAGCTATCTTATCAGCTAGTTCTGCTAAACGCAGCCGAAAAATGTACTCAATTTTCTATCCCAAGAGAACTACCTTTCTTTTTAATGTTTGAAAAGCACTCTATCCTTAAATAAGTTAGTGGGGGGGGGGTCGGGTTCATTTTGTCTAAAGTTGGAATTAGATGTGAATATGATAGTGAGATTCATGGGTATATATATGACAGTTTAGTCTTATTCACAGGGCCGGTCCCAGGGTTTCTCATATCCTGGGCGAAAAGGCGAAAAAAGTACCCCGATTATTAAAAATTACGAAACAGAAAAACATATTATTTTTAAGGACCAATTTTTGTTACTGTTATTAAATGATAATGTGTTATTCATAATATAAATCTTATAATTATATAGTATCATAATGTAATATCAAGTTAAATGAACTTTAGAGATTAGCATATATTGATAGTTGTGCTCAGACTAAAAGTATACAACTATATATAATGTTTAAGTCATCTTAAAACATAGGAAAACTTAATACTATATTGTATCATATTTTTAATAATCTAAACTTATTTAAACAGTCCTATATAACTTTAGGCAACAAACCTCACTATGTGTGACAACAAAACTGGATTCACAAGATTCTACATCTAAAAAATACAAAATAAAATAAATAATATGACTGTGGAAATCACAATAATTAGTTGAAACTATGTAGTAATTTAAAATTGTTTCATACATGATTTGATTTTAAAAAATATAACAAAAGATATTTGTGGTTCCGAGTTGAAATTAACTAGTAATGTAAATTGTTTCATGTATAGTTTAAATATTATCATAAGTTTTTTCAAAGCAAAAATACATAAGAAGTATTAATTGTTGAATATGACTAAATTTATTTTATTCAGATAAATAAGTGTTGTCATGAAAACAAGACAAACATTTTAAAAAAAAAGAATTATAGAAAAGTAAATGGATTGACAAAAATAGTAATACAATTAACTAGGTAAGAAAAACATCTAAGGACATCATTAGCCTAGTGGTAAAGATGTGCTTATCTATCCTAGAGGTTCAGGGTTCAAGAGCTTTGATGCCCTGGCCCGTCGCTCGGCTCGCCCACCCATAGGGCCGGCCCTGCTTATTCATAAGCTATTGGTTAAGACACAAGTTGCAAACATGCTGAGACACAAGTTGAAAACTATTAAAGATAACCCGTGTTATAATGATATAGTGATAGAATTGAAATAAAATAATTAAATTTGCAGATTAGTTGCCAGAAAAATAAATATGCTGCTTTTCGAAATTTTATCGGTGGCCGACGGACCTGCAGTAAAATAAAAGAAAAAACTTAAGGACCGCCGGGAAGCAGACCAGTAAACCTGGCCTTATATTAAAAAAGTTCGCCGGTCGCCTCGGTAAGCAGGCCGGCCTGCCTGGCGTAAAAAAAGAAGAAAAAATTGACTGATCACAGGCGGTGGCTCGTCAGAAAGTAGGCTGGCGGCTTAGCATTGAAAAATAATATCCGACTATATGGGGACCGTCGGTGATGCAAAAGCAGATCGGCGGCCTGGCGTTAAGAAAAAAAAAGTTGGGCGGCCGCCGGAGGCCGGCATGAAAGTGTAATATCCGAGGATAATTTTTTTTTCGTGTTACTGCTGAGTTGTACGTATTCATTTGGAATTGTACAAGTGTTGTTGTTTTGGACTGATACAATGTATATTGTATTGGAATATTTCGGGATTGAAATATTATACTTATCGTCGGGTTGGTTTCGTCGTTTGAATATTGGTTGGAGAGTTTGGATTTTTGGCTAAGTTCATAGCCTTAGCGTACGCTACGGATGTAGCATTACGTACGCTAGCATGTTGCTATTACGTACGTTATGCCTGTAAGGTTACGTACGTAATGCTTGGTAGGTGGCGGGAACCTTCCTCGTAGTCACTTTCGGCCGGTGGGTCCCGAGCATCTTTCGATCGGATCTCACTATTGCAGTCAACGGACCCTTACGTACGTTAAGAGGTGAACTCTACGTACGTAATGCAGGTCTTGTTAACGTACGTAATATGTTTTTGTTTACGTACGTTAAGGCCTTCGTATTTTAGTCCAGTTAGTTCTGGATTTACATAACGTACGTTAAAGTCTTAGCATAGCGTACGTAATGCCTCTTACGTACGTTAACCATAATGTATAACGTACGTAATGAATTGGTCAGTCTATTTATCTTGGTTTCGTCTTTCATTTCCTTACGAACCAAAACACAATTTCTCTCCCTAGAATCGTCCGTTTGGACTTGTTATTGATGTTTAGCACCTTCCAACTCGATCTTGATCATCCTAGCTTGGATTGAAGCTTGAAGTTGGAAGCTTGTTGCTACTCCTTTGGTGTTTGGAGGCTTCTTCTTGTTCTTCTTTGGTAAGTTCCCTCAATCTCTTGTTCTTCAAGTGATTTTCAAGTTTTTTGTTGTTGTTTTCTTCGGGTATTGTTTGATTAATGGACTATATCATGATTCTTCATGGTTTTGATAAACTTTTGATGAAGAACATGATAGTATTACTTGAGTTGGATTATGTTCTTGATGTTTTAGATTGTTTGGAGGTTTTTAATTATGTCTAGGAAGGATTATGTTAAGATTGTTATATGATTAACATAGCCTTGAGATGATTATTGTTGTTGGTGGTGTTCTTGAAAGATTTTAACCATTTTAGTAAGGATTTATGATGATTTAGGAGGTGATTATCATAATTTGAAAATGGTTGAGTGAATCTTGTTGTTTAATCCGAATTCATGATGTATTGATGAATGATTTTTGTTTCAAACATCATGATTATTGAGTTGATGATGTTCTTGGGGGTGATAATGATAATATTGATAATATTATCATTGTAGGAGGATCAATTTGATGATATTGGTGATATTATCATTTTAAGATGATTGTTTTGATGATTATTCTTAAGTGAATCATGTTGAATGGATTTCACAAGTGTTAAGAACATAATGATCATGTTAATTTATCATCGAGGTGTTGGAGGATGTTAGAATTCATAGTTGAGAACTATGATATTCGTTCGTGCGGTGTGATCGATTCGTGTTTGAATCAGGCTTTGTCCTTGTCGTTGTTTTCTATTGATTTTGTGTTTTTGAATGAATCGTTTTCATTCAAGGTTGTTCGAGTGTTTGTGATCATCGGGAGGCGCCGTTCGTCATTTCGTGCCAGGACGTTGATCGTGGAAGGACTTTCTCGCATTCGGTTTGAGGCAAGTTTTATACTTGTACTGGTCAATGAGATTAATGTTATCATATATGTGTATGAATGTATTGTATCATTTCGAGACTTAGTCTCTCCGTGATTTGTTGATATTCGGGAATTGTTTGATGCAATACCCTTCGACAATTATGCTAGATGTTATTGTTATTCGTTAACAGCCGGTTTAAGGCATTGAGATTCTTGTTGATACTGATGTTGTCGATAAATGTTCGCGGTATCGATGTATCGATTATTATTGTTGACGTTAATGTCGTTCTGAGGCATCGTTGAATCGTTATTATTAAATTGGAACTGTCGCTATGATGTTGCATTGGCCGATTGAAGGCGTTTGATATATTCGATTATTATACCTGTTTCGGTGGTCAGTCTAAGACGCCGGGACATCCACTCTACCGTATCATTGTGTATCGATTGACCGTTCTGAGGTAATCGATGTATTTAATTGGGATTATCGAAGATAATTCCCATCCGTTGTATCATTGTGTATCGATTGACCATTCTAAGGTAAGCAATGTATTTAATTGGGATTATCGAAGATAATTCCCATCCGTTGTATCATTGTGTATTGATTTACCGTTCTGAGGTAATCGATGTCTTTAATTGGGATTATCGAAGATAATTCCCATCCGTTGTATCATTGGTTATCGATTAACCGTTCTAAGGTAATCAATGTATTTAATTGGGGTTATCGAAGATAATTCCCATCCGTTGTATCATTGTGTATCGATTTACCGTTCTGAGGTAATCGATGTATTTAATTGGGATTATCGAAGATAATTCCCATCCGTTGTATCATTGGTTATCGATTAACCGTTCTAAGGTAATCGATGTATTTGATTGGGGTTATCGAAGATAATTCTTATCCGTTGTATCATTGGATATCGATTAACCGTTCTAAGGTAATCGATGTATTTAATTGGGGTTATCGAAGATAATTCCCACCCGTTGTATCATTGGTTATCGTTTAACCGTTCTAAGGTAATCGATGTATTTAAATTAGGATTATCGAAGATAATTCCCATCCGTTGTGTCATCGTTATCGATTGACCGTTCTAAGGTAATCGATGTATTGAATTGGGACTGTCAAGGATAGTTTCCATCCGTTGAGTTGTTGTGATCGATTGGCCATTCCAAGGCAGTCGAGGTATTTGAATTGGGACCGCCATGGACGGAGCCCATCCGTGAGTTATTGTTGTCGTGTTGGCCGACTCAAGGCAGCACTCTATTATTCTTGTGAATTTGATAATCTTGGGATCGTTACTGTTGTGATTAATTGGGTTTTTAGAGGCTAGTCTCGGCTAGTACTCGATGGGTAAGTCTGGGGCTTGAACCTTCGCGGTTGGTTTCCCAGCACCTGCAATTCAGCAGGTCACGGTCATTGGATGACCTCATTGTAATACGGCTTCGTGCCGTGGCTTCGGCCCTCATTGTGATACGACCTCGTGCCGTGGCTTCGGCCCTCATTGTGATACGGCTTCGTGCCGTGGCTTCGGCCCTCATTGATACAACTTCGGGCTATTTTGGCTTCGGGCCATTGTGGTGATTGACAGCTTCGGCTGAGTGATATTCAGGGTATTATGATGATAAACAGCTTCGGGTTGTTCGGCTGTCAGGCCATTGTGATGTATCGGTATTCCTGTTGGAGCCTTCGGGCATTGTGATTCATATCTATTTCAGTGTTTGGCTTGGTTTACCTTCGGGTGATGTATTGTTATGTTCTGTATTGATGATTCACCGTTGGGCACTTGTGTTCTAACCTGTTGAGCAGGTATTGATCGTATGCCGTGGGCATAGTATTTTACGAATGCTCGATTCTTACTTTGGTTTGTGAGCATCTCGTATTACCATTACTATACTATTCATTATGCCCTTTGGATGCATATCATGTTGTACATGTTTTTGATAATCATTATCTGGATGACTGACCCCGTGGGGACGGAACATGTTTTCATGTTTTAGGTGTTTGCGAGGAGAGAGTTGAGACACAGGGGCATGACGGTGGCGACGAGGCATTCGAGCGATACTAGTCCGAGATGTTTTGGTGTTCATGTCAGTCAGACAGTTGGAGTACTCCAGTTTCGTTCAGTCTTTGTCATTTTGTATTATCCGAGCAAGGCTCGTGGATGTTGTTGTATCTTATTTTGGCCATGTAGGCCCACTGTTGTCATTGAAATTCCATATCGGAATATTATGTTGGATGTCAGTGTAGGGATTGTGATTTCCATTTTGGTCAGTTAATTGTATTTTTGGTCGTGTTAGCCTGGTGGATCTCCTGGTGTGGGGTCCACGGCGCTGTAATGACCCAATGGGATTTGGGGGTGTTACAGAAGATGGTATCAGAGAATTGGGTTGTGAGATACCCTGATATGTGAGTTATGTGGTCCTACCGACGCGGTAGTAGTGGACTGTCAGGTTATGACAATCTGGACAGTCGGGCTTTGTGAGTCGTGGTAGTTGAACGACTGTATGAGTCATTCTTTCATCGAGTCGTCGTCAGTGAAGACTAGTATCGCAAGACCTCGAAGCTTCGTATGACCTGTGTAAGGACTCGATTCTCTTGTATGTTCATACATTCATTATGCCATTGATTATACATGTTTTGTTGAAATCTGTAGGTAACATTTGTGTTACGATTCATTCATGATTATTTGTTTTGGAGCGTGTGGGCTCAGTATTGGCTATAATTAGCATGTTTGAGGTGACTATTTATCTGTTGAGTATGTATATTCGTGTTTGGCTAATGACTTAGCATTGTGGATTGGCCGTTGAGGCATATTTGAGCTTTGTTCATGATCGAACGTTATTCTTTCAGTATGGAAAGAGGAATCCGAGGACGTGGCAGTGGGGGTAAAGGCTACAGAGCAGGCTGAAACCCAGAACCTCATGTTTATACGCGTACGGATGCCAATATAGATCAGAATTCTGCCGGAGATGTGACTTATGCTACTCGTTCCCCTTCGGAATGTCATACTCGAGGAGTCGATCAGACTGACATCGACCATTTCTTGCTTATGAGGGGCATGATGACCCAGATGACTCAAATGACGCAGATAATGGAAACCATGCAGACTTCGATGGTTCGTGGTACACAGCAGCAAGGACTCCAGGTACCGTTTTATGGACAGTCCAGGAGAGTGAGTCAGATTATCGGCGACATCTCTCGTCAGAGGCCGCCTATTTTTGAGGGTTCGTCGGAACCAGCTGATATTGTTCATTGGCTTGAACATTTTGATAAATTCTTCGACATGGTTCAGTGTCCGGAAGAGAGTAAGGTGGCAGTAGCGGCTTACTATTTGAGTAAAGGCGCTTATTCTTGGTGGCTTTCTGTGAAACCCACCGATCGTGATTGTGTTTGGAGTGAGTTCAAGACTCTCATGTTAGAGAGGTATTATCCGGCTCCACTTCGTGAAGCCAAGATGTCAGAGGTGTTGAACCCCGAATCCGTCGAGGACGAGGGTGTTATTGTTATCGTTGAGAAGTTTCAAGGACTTCTTCAGTTTGCTTCTTCCGTTATCCATGCTGAAGCGGATGAGATCAAGTATTTTAGCAAGAGGCTGAACCCACAGTTGAGGATGCAGTTGTTCAATCATAATTGTAACTCACTTGGCCAATTCATCGAGAAGGCTCTTGGAGTAGAGCTTTTGATCAAGGAGCTTGCTCGGAAGAACCCTTCAGTTTCTTCCGGTGAGAGGACTAGGATGCCGGTTCATTTAGAGGGACATCGGGCTCCGACATCTAGGAGGTCATTTTCTAGTCGTCCTCGTGCTGGGAAAGCATCTTCTTCTCAGGCGACGAGTTCGACTATTGTTTGCTTTAATTGTGATTCAGCGGGGCACGTTAGCACCCGTTGTACTGTGTCAGCTATTGCTTGTTTTCTGTGTGGGAGGCAAGGACACCTTCAGAAATACTGCAGGAGTTCTAGTGCCAGTAGATCTCAGGAAAGCTCACGGGCCTCAAGAGATTTTGTTACTCTAGTCCGTACTTCATCCAAGGGGTCCTATCAGGCTTCGAGAGCCAGAGGTATGGACAACCAAGGAGGAGCAGCGAGTCTAGATTTGGGTCTTCCGTGAGTCGATGAGATCGAGGAGCCCGATGATCTGGAGGAGGTTGATTTCGGGTACGTTTGAGATGTAGTCTTGATTTGTATTTTCCTTGTTTCTCGGATTGATATTTGACTCAGTCTGTATTGTAATATTGTGGTTGTGAACCATTTATTATTGATCTATCTTGTTATGATAGCTTTTGAGAATCTTGAGATTTGACGTCGTCTGATGCGTTATTCTTTTCCTTTCGGTATTGTACCCGAGATTTTTGTGGTGATCTGGGTAAAAGTTCATTGTGATTCGAGAAATCAAGTTGCGAGGACTTGAGTGTGCATTCGATATGGTCCTGAGGACTATATTTGTGCGTTGTTATTCTCTTTTGTGACGTAAGTCAGTGATAGCATAGACGTTCGATGCTAATCAAAACAAGGGAAGTGTACACCGATGGTTGTAGGCATGTACAATGGGCGACTCCCGCGGGATGTGTACGCTGGTGCTACTAGTCATGCGATTGGTACGACTTCCTCGCTGGTCTCTAGCGGGAGAGTTATGATTCGGCTGATCTCGCAGTTGGTTGAGTGTTTTTATCCCCTGTTTTTCGCTGTGATCGGACAGAAGATGCGGGAACCCGTGGGGTTGGCCCGATTACTCAGGCGAAGTGGTTCCCAGTGAGGAGTATTCCTGGAGATGTTGTTTTCTTATCCTGATGGATAGTCTTTATCCCTTGTTGCGTACCCTGAGTTTCGGGGACGAAACTATTTTTAAGGGGGGGAGTATGTAATATCCGAGGATAATTTTTTTTTCGTGTTACTGCTGAGTTGTACGTATTCATTTGGAATTGTACAAGTGTTGTTGTTTTGGACTGATACAATGTATATTGTATTGGAATATTTCGGGATCGAAATATTATACTTATCGTCGGGTTGGTTTCGTCGTTTGAATGTTGGTTGGAGAGTTTGGATTTTTGGCTAAGTTCATAGCCTTAGCGTACGCTATGGATGTAGCATTACGTACGCTAGCATGTTGCTATTACGTACGTTATGCCTGTAAGGTTACGTACGTAATGCTTGATAGGTGGCAGGAACCTTCCTCGTAGTCACTTTCGGCCGGTGGGTCCCGAGCATCTTCCGATCGGATCTCACTATTGCAGTCAACGGACCCTTACGTACGTTAAGAGGTGAACTCTACGTACGTAATGTAGGTCTTGTTAACGTACGTAATATGTTTTTGTTTACGTAAGTTAAGGCCTTCGTATTTTAGTCCAGTTAGTTCTGGATTTACATTACGTACGTTAAAGTCTTAGCATAGCGTACGTAATGTCTCTTACGTACGTTAACCATAATGTATAACGTACGTAATGAATTGGTCAGTCTATTTATCTTGGTTTCGTCTTTCATTTCCTCACGAACCAAAACACAATTTCTCTCCCTAGAATCATCCGTTTGGACTTGTTATTGATGTTTAGCACCTTCCAACTCGATCTTGATCATCCTAGCTTGGATTGAAGCTTGAAGTTGGAAGCTTGTTGGTGCTCCTTTGGTGTTTGGAGGCTTCTTCTTGTTCTTCTTTGGTAAGTTCCCTCAATCTCTTGTTCTTCAAGTGATTTTCAAGTTTTTTGTTGTTGTTCTCTTCGGGTATTGTTTGATTAATGGAGTATATCATGATTCTTCATGGTTTTGAAAAACTTTTGATGAAGAACATGATAGTATTACTTGAGTTGGATTATGTTCTTGATGTTTTAGATTGTTTGGAGGTTTTTAATCATGTCTAGGAAGGATTATGTTAAGATTGTTATATGATTAACATAGCCTTGAGATGATTATTGTTGTTGGTGGTGTTCTTGAAAGATTTTAACCATTTTAGTAAGGATTTATGATGATTTAGGAGGTGATTATCATAATTTGAAAATGGTTGAGTGAATCTTGTTGTTTAATCCGAATTCATGATGTATTGATGAAGGATTTTTGTTTCAAACATCATGATTATTGAGTTGATGATGTTCTTGGGGGTGATAATGATAATATTGATAATATTATCATTGTAGGAGGATCAATTTGATGATATTGGTGATATTATCATTTTGAGATGATTGTTTTGATGATTTTTCTTAAGTGAATCATGTTGAATGGATTTCACAAGTGTTAAGAACGTAATGATCATGTTAATTGATCATCAAGGTGTTGGAGGATGTTAGAATTCATAGTTGAGAACTATGATATTCGTTCGTGTGGTGTGATCGATTCGTGTTTGAATCAGGCTTTGTCCTTGTCGTTGTTTTCTATTGATTTTGTGTTTTTGAATGAATCGTTTTCATTCAAGGTTGTTCGAGTGTTTGTGATCATCGGGAGGCGCCGTTCGTCGTTTCGTGCCAGGATGTTGATCGTGGAAAGACTTTCTCGCCTTCGGTTTGAGGCAAGTTTTATACTTGTACTGGTCAATGAGATTAATGTTATCATATATGTGTATGAATGTATTGTATCATTTCGAGACTTAGTCTCTCCGTGATTTGTTGATATTCGGGAATTGTTTGATGCAATACCCTTCGACAATTATGCTAGATGTTATTGTTATTCGTTAACAGCCGGTTTAAGGCATTGAGATTCTTGTTGATACTGATGTTGTCGACAGCCGGTTCGCGGTATCGATGTATCGATTATTATTGTTGACGTTAATGTCGTTTTGAGGCATCATTGAATCGTTATTATTGAATTGGAACTGTCGCTATGATGTTGCATTGGCCGATTGAAGGCGTTTGATATATTCGTTTATTATACCTATTTCGGTGGTCAGTCTAAGACGCCGGGACATCCACTCTACCGTATCATTGTGTATCGATTGACCGTTCTGAGGTAATCGATGTATTTAATTGGGATTATCGAAGATAATTCCCATCCGTTGTATCATTGTGTATCGATTGACCGTTCTAAGGTAAGCAATGTATTTAATTGGGATTATCGAAGATAATTCCTATCCGTTGTATCGTTGTGTATCGATTTACCGTTCTGAGGTAATCGATGTATTTAATTGGG
The DNA here is from genome assembly GCA_033398695.1 of Orobanche coerulescens. Taxonomy (NCBI): domain Eukaryota; kingdom Viridiplantae; phylum Streptophyta; class Magnoliopsida; order Lamiales; family Orobanchaceae; genus Orobanche; species Orobanche coerulescens. Next base: position 113,487,916 of record CM065815.1, on the reverse strand, counting down.
ATTATCGAAGATAATTCCCATCCGTTGTATCATTGGTTATCGATTAACCGTTCTAAGGTAATCGATGTATTTAATTGGGGTTATCGAAGATAATTCCCATCTGTTGTATCATTGTGTATCGATTTACCGTTCTGAGGTAATCGATGTATTTAATTGGGATTATCGAAGATAATTCCCATCTGTTGTATCATTGGTTATCGATTAACTGTTCTAAGGTAATCGATGTATTTAATTGGGGTTATCAAAGATAATTCCCATCCGTTGTATCATTGGTTATCGATTAACCGTTCTAAGGTAATCGATGTATTTAATTGGGGTTATCGAAGATAATTCCCATCCGTTGTATCATTGGTTATCGATTAACCGTTCTAAGGTAATCGATGTATTTAAATTAGGATTATCGAAGATAATTCCCATCCGTTGTGTCATCGTTATCGATTGACCGTTCTAAGGTAATCGATGTATTGAATTGGGACTGTCAAGGATAGTTTCCATCCGTTGAGTTGTTGTGATCGATTGGCCATTCCAAGGCAGTCGAGGTATTTGAATTGGTACCGCCATGGACGGAGCCCATCCGTGAGTTATTGTTGTCGTGTTGGCCGACTCAAGGCAGCACGCTATTATTCTTGTGAATTTGATAATCTTGGGATCGTTACTGTTGTGATTAATTGGGTTTTTAGAGGCTAGTCTCGGCTAGTGCTCGATGGGTAAGTCTGGGGATTGAACCTTCACGGTTGGTTTCCCAGCACCTGCAATTCAGCAGGTCACGGTCATTGGATGACCTCATTGTAATACGGCTTCGTGCCCTCATTGTGATACGGCTTCGTGCCGTGGCTTCGGCCCTCATTGTGATACGGCTTCGTGCCGTGGTTTCGGCCCTCATTGATACAGCTTCGGGCTGTTTTGGCTTCGGGCCATTGTGGTGATTGATGCCTTGGCCGAGTGACATTCGTGGTATTATGATGATAAACAGTACATTCATTGTCGAGCCATTGTGATGTATCGGTATTCCTGTTGGAGCCTTCGGGCATTGTGATTCGTATCTATTTCAGTGTTTGGCTTGGTTTACCTTCGGGTGATGTATTGTTATGTTCTGTATTGATGATTCGCCGTTGGGCACTTGTGTTCTAACCTGTTGAGCAGGTATTGATCGTATGCCGTGGGCATAGTATTCTACGAATGCTCGATTCTTACTTTGGTTTGTGAGCATCTCGTATTACCATTACTATACTATTCATTCTGCCTTTTGGATGCATATCATGTTGTACATGTTTTTGATAATCATTATCTGGATGACTGACCCCGTGGGGGCGGAACATGTTTTCATGTTTTAGGTGTTTGCGAGGAGAGAGTTGACACACAGGGGCATGACGGTGGCGACGAGGCATTCGAGCGATACTAGTCCGAGATGTTTTGGTGTTCATGTTAGTCAGACAGTTGGAGTACTCCAGTTTCGTTCAATCTTTGTCATTTTGTATTATCCGAGCAAGGCTCGTGGATGTTGTTGTATCTTATTTTGGCCATGTAGGCCCACTGTTGTCATTGAAATTCCATATCGGAATATTATGTTGGATGTCAGTGTAGGGATTGTGATTCCCCTTTTGGTCAGTTACTTGTACTTTTGGTCGTGTTAGCCTGGTGGATCTCCTGGTGTGGGGTCCACGGTGCTGTAATAACCCAATGGGATTTGGGGGTGTTACAGAAAGCAGGACGACAGCCTAGCGTTTGAAAACAAAAATGACCGACCGTCCGTGGTGGCCCGCAGAAAGTAGGCGAGCGGCCTGGTGTTTAAAAAAAAATGGCCGACCGACGGATGGCGGTGGCCTGCCAGAAGCAGACTTGCGGCTTGGCGTTAAAAAAAAAAGATCGACCGCCGAGGTCCGTCAGAAAGCCGACCGGCGACGGTCTTGCTCGAAAAGTTGGTTGGCCCGTAGGAGATCCCGTAATTTTTTTTGAAAATTAATTGTTCCTTTTATTTAATTTAGTTTAATATTCTAATAGTATTTTTTAAAATTTTATTGCTGAACATTTGATACTATTATTATTAAATTCGACACGAATAGAAGGGAAGAAGATGGGAGGGATAGAAAGGTCATTTTAGATGCACGCTACCACAAAAAAAAATCAATATCCTTTATATTATAGAATAGAGATTACTCGTACCATAATGGCACATTAGGGTGCTATGGTTCAATTGAAATAATAAAATTACCAGATTACTTATAGAAAAAAAATATTGGTTCTCAAAATTCTATCGGCGGCGATGGGACTGCATTAAAAAAAGAAAGAAAAAAGAATTAAGACCGCCGGAAAGTAGGTCGGGGGTCTGACATTTTTTTAAAAAATTGGCCGGTCGCCGGCTGTGGCCCATCGGATAGCAGGCTGGCAATTGGCGTTATAAAAAAAATTTGGTCGACCGTCATTGGTGGCGCACCGGAAAGAAGGTCGATGGCCTCGCATTTGAAAAAAAAAATGACCGACCGGCAGAGGTGGCCCACCAGAAAGAAGGCCGACGACTATCATAAAAAAATGGTGGGCTGCCAGAGGTGGACCGCCGAAAAGAAGTCTGGTGGCCTGGCGTTAAGAAACAAAACAAAAAAATAATTGGCCGGATGTCGGATGTCCGTCGGTAGCCGGCGATGCAGTGCAGTCCAGCGGCCCGACGTAAAAATCATAAAATAAATATATAAAAATGACCGACTGAGGTCCGCCGACCTCCATCGGAGTCCGCCAGAAAGCAAGCAGGCGGACCTGGCGAAAAAAAATGACCTGCCGCCGGAGAGCTGCCGACGAACGACGGCTGCCCTACCGGAAAAGCTGCGTGGCTTGAGGTTCATGAGAGATTCCTATAAAAAAAAGATTTTTCTAAGTAACTGCCCCTCTAATTTAATCAATGATCAAATAATCATAAAATTTCTCTAAGTTTTCTAAATTAAATAATTAATGAAAATTAATATCATAACAATAAGTATACTATTTTCAAACAAAATATGGATAGTTTTTGTAGTTTCATAAAATACTCCATTAGAAATAAACTGCAAAATTGTAACACACCCGCACTAACTACCTAACTTACACTATCTTATATCATATTAATACTTATAAATTACGGTGAAATTTCGACAGAGTTTCCCCTAAACTAGTACCTATCCCAAACCTGTGACATAAAACCAACACAAGTATCATACAGAGACATCTAGTCTCAATCCGAATCAAACACATGACATCAATATACCCGTAGCTATAACTACAAGAGATTAGTAAACAACAAAACTTCGAGCTTCCCAAATCACTCATTTATTTTACATTACGATATTTAAACAACCTCACATCTTAAACAAACATACTAAGTGAACTTAAAGTACTCCTCATACCATCAACGACACTCGTGTAACACCCCAAACTAGGCGGATATTACAGTGCCGTGGACCCCCGACTGGGACCCACCAGGCGAATGAAAAAGGATGAATTACACAGGGTAAATGTAGTACCGAACCACATTACAACATCAATTACTCCGATTAGGAGTTTCATACAACACACCCAGGATAAAATAGAATACATGTGTATCTTATGTGACGATAAAATACACAACACTGAATGAAACGAGTATTCAAACGAAATGTCTGCAGCGGAATAAATAAAGGAAACATAAATGACTGAATAAGTGACTGAACAGACTGGGGCCCCCTTCTAGTATCATTGGGACTCCTCGCCGTCAACGTGATCTCCCTGTGCCTTTGCCTTGCCATGACCTGAGAAACAAATATCCCCAAACGGGGTCAGTTAAACAGAACAACAATCCTCCAGAGTTGAATAAACACAATCATATAATATGTAGTATAAACCACAAGTTCGATCAAAATGAAACGGTTAGATTATAACCCAATCTTGTTGAAAACATACGCAATCAAACATGCTCTATGAATCAACTAACAGTACGGCTCAAAGGGTGGCGCCACACTACGCCCGGGATGGAAATGTGTCCGTGCACAAGCCACCAACGAGTATCAATCGAATACACGCGTGGTCTTGTGCCTAATCAGTCTCACGAAGCAATCGACTCGTGTGCACAGTCCAATGTGAGGCCAACAACCAACACACAACATAATTGTGCCCGACATGAAAATCCTACACATACCAACCGGCACGCCAGTATGACCCGGAATGCCACGATATAACAAAAGTGACATCAAAAATGAATAATGACTCACCGAGGTGGAATGGTAATGAAATAAATGACAGCTCAATGAAATGATTGGAACCGTCGTTCCTTATGACTGAAGTGATTAATTGACAATAACAAGTTTGATACGGTTAATACACTGATGAATGAGTTATGATTATGAATGAACAACAACAAAAGGGATGAATATCCTTTTTACCGAGTAAGAATTAACTTACACAATACCGGTGACAATTATCCTTCCACGAACAACGTCCTAATTGAGATATCGGTCGCTCGAACAACCTTGAATTATACAATATCCAACAACCCATTCAATATACGAATCAAACACGAATATAACGAACTCAAAACGTCGATACGATTAAACTAAGTTCATTGGGGCATTATATCGAATACGTTGTGGCCAAACTCCGATTGTTTACAATCAAATCTCAATGAGCCACTATCAAATCCACCAAGAGGTGTTTCAAACCAATAAACATCTTCCAAATGATCAATAATCCGAAATGAATATCCGAAAACGTGATTATAACGACAATTAATCGAAAACCCCCAATTTCAACTCGATAATCAAAGTGTTCTTGAATAATCCCTCAATAATCCAATGAATCCTTATACAAACTCATAATCATATACATATCCATTCATATAACATGATTATAACATCCAAAACATCATATCTCAACATAGAATCGAAATCCAAGGTGTTGAAGAAATTACCTCTTGAAGATCCAACCACTTCGATCCGAAGAACACGAGTTTAATCGAGTATCCAAGCTTCCCAAAGGATTGAAGGTGAAGAAAAATACACACTCAAATGATAATTGATGAAGAAATCTCTCCCTCAAGACCCTCTCTCGCGTATGAAGGTGAAAGAATGAAGAAATGAGCTCAAATGCTCAAAAAAAAAACGAAATTATAGGGGTTGACTGACTGTCGGACACGGCCGTGCCGATCGGCACGCTCGCGGCGCGCAACTAGCCGGCAGGGACTCGACCGTGTCCTGCTTGACACGGTCGCGGCGTGAAGGGGCCCTTTCGATAGTGACCTGTCCGACGCCGGCATTGACTCGACCGTGTCCTGGAACACGGTCGGGCATCTGGGCAGTCGGTTATGGCTTATCCGGAAGAGTTCGACTCGGCCGTGCCAGACGACACGGTCGAGTCCTGTGGAAGAGACTTCGGCATTTCCGGACGAGTACAGCACGGCCGTGTCGGACGACACGTCCGAGTTCGGTCGGCAGTGATCGGCCAATAACTGAAAAATAAGCGGGTGAGCTAAAACGACCATAACTCTCTCGTCCGGACTCCGATTGACTCACCGTTTGAACCATTGGAAAGCTAACTCGATGCTCTATAATATTGCAAAGATTCAGAACTTTTGGAATTACCAAAAGTTAATGGTGATCTAACAAAGTCGAACTCATATGTGGAAAGTTGAAACAATGAACAATAACGATACACAACTCGAAGTTTCTCCGAACGGTGAACACGGGTGAATGAACATAATTGATGAATGATTATAAATGAGTGAAAATCCACTGAGTGACAATCACCGAATGAAATTACTGAATGATAATGACTGAATTACAACCGGGTATTACATACACCCCCCCTTAAAAGAGTTTCGTCCCCGAAACTAAGGGTCAAACAACTCGGGATAACTCTCCCGCATACTATCCTAGGTTTCCCAAGTAGCCTCTTCGACTCCGTGTCTAGACCACTGAATCTTGACCAAAGGAATCGTCTTGTTCCTCAACTGTTTGATTCGCCGCTCCAACACTCGTACAGGACGCTCCTCGTACGAATGATCATCCGCGATCTCGATTTCGTCGAACTGAAGTATGTGACTCGGGTCGGCAACATACTTCCGCAACTGAGAGACGTGAAATACATTATGAATTCGGCTCAATGCCGGAGGCAAAGCCAATCGATAAGCTAACTCGCCTACTCGATCCAAAATTTCAAACGGTCCAATGAATCTCGGACTCAACTTCCCCCGTTTTCCGAAACGGAAAATACCTCGACTCGGGGATACCTTGACCAAAACGTGGTCACCCGTCTCGAACTCTAGTGGTCGACGATGATTATCTGCATATGATTTCTGTCGACTCTGAGCTGTCAACATACGACTCTTGATCAAAGCTACCTTCTCCCGGGCGGCTATAAGCATATCGGGCTCGGTGCCGATTGATTCTGACAAGTCATCCCAACACAAAGGAGATCGGCAACGACGACCGTACAAGGCCTCGTAAGGTGCCATCTTAATGGAGGCATGCCAACTATTATTATACGTGAACTCGATCAGTGGTAGTTGGGCTTCCCAATCGTCCTTCCAATCGAGGACGCATGCCCTCAACATGTCCTCTAATGTCTGAATAGTTCTCTCTGATTGTCCGTCGGACTGAGGATGAAAGGCAGTACTGAGATTAAGCTGATTTCCCATATCACGATGAACTGATTTCCAAAAATGAGACACAAACCGTCCGTCACGATCGAAAACGATACTTTTAGGAGTACCGTGTAGTCTCACTATCTCTTTGATGAATAACTGGGCAAGTCTCTCGGGACCCCACGTATCCTTGATCTCAAGGAAATGAGATGATTTAGTTAAGCGGTCCACAATCACCCAGATCGTATTCATGCCACGACGACTCGTCGGCAAACTCGTGATGAAATCCATAGAAATGTCTTCCCACTTCCATTCGGGAATAGGAAGAGGTTTCAAAGATACCCAGTGTCGCCGATGTTCAATCTTAACTTGTTGATGATTAAGCATCTCGAAACAAATTCTGTGACTTCTCGCTTCATATTACTCCACCGGTAATTTTGTTTCAAGTCCTTGTACATCTTCTTGGACCGGATGAACAGAATAAGGGGTAGCATGAGCTTCTCTCAAAATAGAGTTTTTCATTTCGTCATTCGCGAGACGCACAACCGGTTCTTAAACCTCAAAAGTCCATCCTCGTGGACCACGAATCCGTGGGCTTTCCTGAGCCACATCTTCACGGATGCGCATCAATGCCGGGTCCGAACCCCGATCCTCCCCGATTTTCTCCTCAAGTGACGATGAAATCTCTAACATACAAAGCCGCCTCGAATTACTGCCGGACCTCGATCTCGGTTCTAAGGAATTCCTGAAAGCTCATACGAACTGTTAAACGAGTAAGCATCTGCTCCTGCACGGACTTACAACTCAAGGCGTCGGCGACAATGTTCGCCTTGCCCGGGTGGTAAAGGATCTCGATATCATAATCTTTGATTAATTCTAACCACCGTCTCTGTCGCATATTTAACTCCTTCTGAGTAAATATATACTTTAAACTCTTATGATCGGTGAATATCTGACAGGTAACGCCATAAATATAATGACGCCAAATTTTCAAAGCGAACACCACGGCTGCTAGCTCCAGATCGTGAGTCGGATAATTAACCTCGTAAGGTCTCAATTGCCGTGAAGCATAAGCAATAACCTTCCCATTCTGCATGAGTACACATCCGAGACCCTGTCCGGACGCATCACTATAAACCACAAGTCCCTCCGTCCCCTGCGGCAAGAAAAGTACAGGTGCTGACATTAACCGGCTCTTGAGTTCCTCAAAACTCCGTTGACACGCGTCGGACCACGTGTATTTCTTATCCTTTCGCAAAAGGTTCGTCAAGGGTTGAGCGATTTTAGAAAATCCTTCTACAAATCGCCGATAATAGCCCGCTAATCCGAGAAAACTTCGGATCTCCTTAACATTCTTCGGAGGTAACCAGTCTCGGATAGCCTCCGTCTTCTGAGGGTCGACACGAACTCCGTCCGATGAAATTACATGTCCGAGAAAAGTCACTTCGGGCATCCAGAACTCACATTTGGAAAACTTTCCATAGAGTTGCTCTCGTCTCAACACGTCGAGAACCTGATGAAGATGAATCTCGTGTTCTTCTCGGCTACGAGAATAAATCAAAATGTCATCGATGAAGACAACAACAAACTGATCTAAAAAGTCGATGAAAACCCGATTCATTAACTCCATGAATACCGCAGGTGCATTAGTTAGCCCGAACGGCATAACTACGAACTCATAATGACCATAGCGTATTCGAAATGCCGTCCTCGCGATATCCGACTCTCGAATCCGCAACTGGTGATATCCAGATCTTAAGTCGATCTTGGAAAATACTGAAGCTCCCTGAAGTTGATCTAAGAGATCATCAATGCGGGGTAAAGGATACTTATTCTTGATCGTCACCCAGTTCAATTCCCGGTAATCAATACACAAACGGAACGAACCATCCTTCTTCTTGACAAACAGCACTGGTGCTCCCCACGGGGACGCACTCGGTCGGATATAACCTTTCTCGAACAAATCCTCAAGTTGATTCTTCAACTCCTGCATTTCGGTCGGGGCCATCCGGTACGGTGCCTTCGATATCAGGGACGTACCGGGCTCCAACTCAATCGTGAATTCCACATCTCTCTGTGGAGGCAAGCCAGGTAACTCGTCTGGAAAAACGTCGGCATATTCCCATACTACCGGAATATCCGACAACATTACTGATGATTCCTCGGTTTTGGTCATATAGCACCAATAACCAACACATCCCTGACTGAGTAATCGCACTGCTTTCATCAAATTAATGACCTTACCAGAACAGCCGGGATTACCTCCCTGAAACACACATTCAACCCCATCGTCTGAAATGATAGTAATCATACGCTTACGGACACTAATGATGGCATCATGACGATCCATCCAATCAATACCCAAGATGACGTCGTCCCTCGGCAAATCTACTACGATTAGGTCCGCGGGCCATACACGACCATGAAACTGAATCGGACAATTCTGAATCTCACGATTACTGATAATTCGTCTACCATCAGGTAGGCCAATGACATAAGGCTCACAACTAGTAGCACTACCCAGACGTAGTCTACTCAAACATGACTCGGAAATGAATGAATGCGATGTACCAGTATCAAAAAGGGTACACACAGGCTGGGATAGGATATCGAGTGTACCTGAAATCATTCGGGCCTCTGGATCATCAGTCTTCTTCATCTCGTAAATTCGGGGCTTGCCCCGAACCGACGCCCTCCGTCGATAGCTCTTGGCTCCGCCCTTGCTAGCTCCTGTCGTCTTAAACGACGCTGACTGAGTGGCCTGATTATGCATCTTTGAATGTTCTGGGGCCTGAGATGACGCCGGAGTGGGTTTAGAGTCCCTTCGGCAAAAACGGGCCCGATGCCCAGCAATTCCACAATTATGGCACGTGACAGTCTGCTTCGGACATTTGGTGCTGAAATGACCCTGTTCTTCACAGTTGAAACAGGTGACGGCCGAACTGGCCGCTCGAGACTGAGATTCCGCGGGCTTAGACGCCATAGGAGGTCGCTCAGAAAAGGTAGAGCCTGCCCGTGGTTTCTTGAAAGTGGCCTGACTCCCGTCAGACTGATTACGGTTCTTGGACTTCTTGCTAGCAGATGAAGGCTGCTGCTTAGCAATCTCCTTAGTAGTAAGCTCATAGGTAAGAGCTTTCTCAATGAACTCAGACAGAGTGGTACAATTATGATTAAGCAACTGTAGCCGCATACGAGGTTTCAGCCTCTTGCTGAAATACTTGATCTTGTCCGCCTCAGAGTGAATGATAGATGAGGCGAACAGAAGAAGTTCCTGAAATTTTTCGGCGATGGCGAGAACATCATCATCCGCCGAAAGGTCGGGAGTGAGTAATTCCGACAACTTGGCCTCCCTGAGTTGGGCCGGATAGTACCTCTCCATCATGAGAGTCTTGAACTGGTCCCAAGTACACGATCCTTCGGTGGGCTTCAACGACAACCACCAAGAATGGGCGCTCTTACCCAGATAGTAAGCCGCAACTGAAACTTTGTGTCCTTCGGGACACTCTACCATCGCGAATAGCTTCTCGAAGTGTTCGAGCCAATGAACAATATCCGCCGGCTCAGATGAGCCTTCAAAAGTAGGTGGCCTTTGGCGAGAGATGTCGCCGATGATACTGCTCACATTCCTCTCTTGCCTCTGAGGTGGCGGCGGAGGAGCCTGTTGATTTTGAGTAGTGGAGTTATGCATCGTCTCCATTAGTTGTGCCATCTGCGTCATTTGGGCCATCATACCCTGCATAAAAGCAAGTGGGTCAACCCAAACACCTTCTGACTGAGCCGTGTCTCGGGTACGACTCCCCGATAGTGAATGATCACGCCCAGGTGAATGAGTGGCAGCGTCGCTGCTCGATGAATTAGCATTGTTTCTCGCATTCGCACGCGTATTCACACGAGCTCTCGGGATTCGGCCCGCTCCACGGCCTCGTCCTCCACGTCCTCTTCTTGCCCTTTCCATACTGAAGGAGGAAAGTCGCATAATGATTACATTTCCCGCATGATTAGCACGTTATGATTATGTCATGAGATGATGAAAATGAGTATACATGTTCTAACTTAGTGATTATATGAATGATTTACTGAAGTTACATGATTATCTGATGAAATTCTTGAAATGATTATCTTGAATAACTTAACAAGATTGATAATATGATCATCCAGATTGACAACTGAGTAATGAAATGAATTGAGTAATTAATGAGTTAATATGATCGTCCTAATCACAATGAATGATGATGTTTGAGGATTGTTAATTGATGAATGATGAATGAATGACTATTGCCAGAAATTATACCATGGCGTTAGAAATCTTACAGTTCTTTCGGTCTGGTTGGCTCGGCATTTGCACAGGTCACACGTGACGCGAAAGTCCAATGATACTAGTCCGATGACGATGATTTCAAATGAGACATGACTTGGAGGGTAGTATTCAAAACCACGCTCCGATACCAACTCTGTAACACCCCAAACTAGGCGGATATTACAGTGCCGTGGACCCCCGACTGGGACCCACCAGGCGAATGAAAAAGGATGAATTACACAGGGTAAATGTAGTACCGAACCACATTACAACATCAATTTCTCCGATTAGGAGTTTCATACAACACACCCAGGATAAAATAGAATACATGTGTATCTTATGTGATGATAAAATACACAACACTGAATGAAACGAGTATTCAAACGGAATGTCTGCAGCGGAATAAATAAAGGAAACATAAATGACTGAATAAGTGATCAATGCATCGGGGCCCCCTTCTAGTATCATTGGGACTCCTCGCCGTCAACGTGCTCTCCCTGTGCCTTTGCCTTGCCATGACCTGAGAAACAAATATCCCCAAACGGGGTCAGTTAAACAGAACAACAATCCTCCAGAGTTGAATAAACACAATCATATAATATGTAGTATAAACCACAAGTTCGATCAAAATGAAACGGTTAGATTATAACCCAATCTTGTTGAAAACATACGCAATCAAACATGCTGTATGAATCAACTAACAGTACGGCTCAAAGGGTGGCGCAACACTATGCCCGGGATGGAAATGTGTCCGTGCACAAGCCACCAACGAGTATCAATCGAATACACGCGTAGTCTTGTGCCTAGTCAGTCTCACGAAGCAATCGACTCGTGTGCACAGTCCAATGTGAGGCCAACAACCAACACACGACATAATTGTGCCCGACATGAAAATCCTACACATACCAACTGGCACGCCAGTATGACCCGGAATGCCACGATATAACAAAAGTGACATCGAAAATGAATAATGACTCACCGAGGTGGAATGGTAATGAAATAAATGACAACTCAATTAAATGATTGGAACCGTCGTTCCTTATGACTGAAGTGATTAATTGACAATAACAAGTTTGATACGGTTAATACACTGATGAATGAGTTATGATTATGAATGAACAACAACAAAAGGGATGAATATCCTTTTAACCGAGTAAGAATTAATTTACACAATACCGGTGACAATTATCCTTCCACGAACAACGTCCTAATTGAGATATCGGTCGCTCGAATAACCTTGAATTATACAATATCCAACAACCCATTCAATATACGAATCAAACACGAATATAACGAACTCAAAACGTCGATACGATTAAACTAAGTTCATTGGGGCATTATATCGAATACGTTGTGGCCAAACTCCGATTGTTTACAATCAAATCTCAATGAGCCACTATCAAATCCCCCAAGATGTGTTTCAAACCAATAAACATCTTCCAAATGATCAATAATCCGACATGAATATCCGAAAACGTGATTATAACGACAATTAATCGAAAACCCCCAATTTCAACTCGATAATCAAAGTGTTCTTGAATAATCCCTCAATAATCCAATGAATCCTTATACAAACTCATAATCATATACATATCCCTTCATATAACATGATTATAACGTCCAAAACATCATATCTCAACATAGAATCGAAATCCAAGGTGTTGAAGAAATTACCTCTTGAAGATCCAACCACTTCGATCCGAAGAACACGAGTTTAATCGAGTATCCAAGCTTCCCAAAGGATTGAAGGTGAAGAAAAATACACACTCAAATGATAATTGATGAAGAAATCTCTCCCTCAAGACCCTCTCTCGCGTATGAAGGTGAAAGAATGAAGAAATGAGCTGAAATGCTAAAAAAAACGAAATTATAGGGGTTGGTATCGATCGGACATGGCTCGTGCCGATCGGGCACGCGGCCGCGCGAATCGCCGGAAGGGACTCGACCGTGTCCTGCTTGACACGGTCGCAGCGCGAAGGGGCCCTTCCGATAGTGACCTGTCCGACGCCGGCATTGACTCGACCGTGTCCTGGAACACGGTCGGACGTCTGGGCAGTCGGTTCTGGCTTATCCGGAAGAGTTCGACTCGGACGTGCCAGACGACACGGTCGAGTCCTGTGGCAGAGACTTCGGCATTTCCGGACGAGTGCAAAGACGGCGTGTCGGACGACACGGCCGAGTTCGGTCGGCAGTGATCGGCCAATAACTGAAAAATGAGCGGGTGAGCTAAAACGACCGTAACTCTCTCGTCCGGACTCCGATTGACTCACCGTTTGAACCATTGGAAAGCTAACTCGATGCTCTATAATATTGCAAAGATTCAGAACTTTTGGAATTACCAAAAGTTAATGGTGATCTAACAAAGTCGAACTCATATGTGGAAAGTTGAAACAATGAACAATAACGATACACAACTCGAAGTTTCTCCGAACGGTGAACACAGGTGAATGAACATATTTGATGAATGATTATAAATGAGTGAAAATCCACTGAGTGACAATCACCGAATGAAATTACTGAATGATAATGACTGAATTACAACCGGGTATTACAACTCGAACACACGAGTACATTACTACAATACATATTTATAAAACAAGGTTCAGAAACAAGAACTAGAACATGTTAAGCCCATGGTTAAGCCCGACAGGTCTTCATCCATGTACGTCGACCCTCAGCAACAGTGGAACTCCAACTCATCCAGCGAGGGAACATAGTCAAGCATCAGAATTACCTACAATGCATAAACTACGTGAGCTAAAGCCCAATAAGTAGAAATCATGCATGTTATGTATCATGTCTGATGCAACATATGACATATGATTATCAATGAGAATCTCTCAAAATCATTTTCTTATCCTTGGGCCCGTTGAACCACGTACTAGGCACCGGAATGAACTCAATATCATATCATATCATGAGGCATGCATCTACCATGCCAAACATATAAGACATGCATCTACCACACCAAATATATCGTGAGAACATGCATCTACCATGTCTCACCCATGATATAAGCATGCATCTACCGTGCTAAACATATCGTAAAAGCATGCATCTACCATGCCTCGGTGCTCTAGCAGCGGCCAACAAAACATTTTTCTTTTCTTTCCTTCCATGATCGTACCATGCATGCAGACACTAGTGAGTATCCTGTTATGCATGCATGTGGAGATGCTAATGGATGCTATGATCATGTAAGGTGCAACCAAACACTTTAAGCATAATATAGATCAATCATCCAATACAATACACTCTCAAGATATCATCAAGTTTACAAACAATACTATGTTTATGCATTGTAGTTGCAGATGGATCTCTACTTATCTTGATCGGGTAATACCCTTACGTTTATACCAATAGGGGGTGGTTGGGATGATATATCTTCAGAACCTGTTTCAAGGAATGTGTTTCAAGGATTTACATACCACACGCAAGGTTTAACGCTCTTCATATCGAAAGGGTTTACCACTTCGCATTACCGGTGTTCTACGTATTTTATGTCGGTTTATCGATGTATACCAGCCCATTAACCAATCAATTTTGGACTTATAATTCATTAATAAATCTATTAGTCTCTATTTATAAGGTTCATTCAACTCTCACAACTTAAAATTTCAAGGTTTTATAACAAACACTTGATTAAGAGAGTTTATCAAAGTCTTGTCACAATCAGATTTTGTTTTGCTTATAACCACTATAATATAAGTTGAATTTGCACCAATTTTTGACATAATATCCCTAAGATACTTAAGAATAAGTATACTGAAACTCCTGACCCTGAAATATACGGATCAAGTAATATATACTATTAATTCCAAAAGGTGGCAGAATTGATTCCTTTATTGCCTTAGTGAGTTTTAAGCCTTATAAATCCATATTAAACACAAGAGTTTGCCATGGATAAATTCTTAACATCATTATAACATGTAAAAGAACATATAAAAGCTCTCACACCTTCGAAATAGCTAAGAAACATAGCAAAAATAAGGAAGAAACAAAGGAAACTCACCTTGATTGTCAAAGGAATTGAGGTGTTGATGTTTTTGATGATTTCTTCTTGAATTTTTTGGTGATTTTTCGAAGTGGGGAGCTTCTTGTTCATGTACAGACTGTAAATGAGGATTGAGGGTCGAATTTATCCATCAACCAAGTGTCTTAAGTCGTTTATGAAGGTAAAATGTCCAAAATACCCCCGAATGACTATTAGAGACTAGGTTTGAAAGAATGGATCGATTCAAGTAGTTATGATCCGGTTCTTGGAGTGTATGAACTGGTTCCTAGTATATATTGACCTAATTTAGGGTATGGATGATCTTTCAAAGGGTTTAATAGAAGTTTAGGGTGTATTTTTATTGCTTAAACTCGATCACTCATGCGAACAATGTTGAGAATGCTAGTGAAGGACTTTATTGTCAAACTTTCTAAAACTTCACAAATGCGACACTGTAGGTAAGAATGGAAGGAATCATTTATAAAAATATAATTAATATGATAAACTAAAAGATAAGTTCAATTCCTACCGCAGTTGGAACGAATGAGGTATAGACAGATCACAGTATTTTACAGACGTTATCAGATACAATCATAAATTGTATCCTATTAGGTATTGACAAGAATCAAAGGCACTTGACACATGTTAGTTTATTGAATGATGGTTATCCACTTGAATTGTCAATTTAAAGTGACCCACTACACGCGCCGACTAAAATCTCGAGATAAGCTAGTTAACCTCTGATAGACACGTTAGTGACACCTTTATTACTCCTAGGCTTACCACCTGTACTCAGAGTTTTATAGGATCTTTACATATATTTTATTTTCGTATTAGAAATAATATGAATAACGTAACTTAGTTCCGTAACATATACCACGATAGTGTTTTAGACTTTAGTTCAAATGTTTAGCACATTTCTATGTAGTGAAATTAACTATAAGATCAACTGAACCATGGAACGTCAAATAATCCAAATAACACATAATTAACAAGTTATGCATGAATCATATTGACAAAGTGAGTAGTGTTAGGCTCGGGCATCACATCTTCCCCTCCTTATAAAAATTTCGTCCCCGAAATTTAACTTACTTGAAAAGATCAGGGTATTTAGCCCTCATTTTATCTTCTCTCTCCCAAGTAGCTTCTTCTACAAGTTGATTTCTCCACAGCACTTTGACTAGTGGCACTTCTTTATTTATGAGTTTCTTTACTTCTCTTAGTAAGATTTGTACCGGTATCTCCTTGTAACTCAAATCTGCCTCCATCTCAACTGGTTCATTCTTGAGAATGTGGGATGGATTCACAATGTATTTTCTTAGTAGAGAAACGTGAAATACATTGTGTATCTGAGACATTGATGCTGGCAACTCTAGTCGATAAGCCACTTCACCAACCCGCTCAGTAATAGGAAATGACCCAATGTATCTTGGACTCAGTTTTCCTTTCTTACCAAATCTCAGTATTCCCTTCATTGGAGAAACTTTCAGGAATACTCGATCACCCACGACAAATTCCAGTGCTCTCCTTCTGGTATCTGCATAGCTCTTTTGTGTGCTTTGAGCTGTTCTCATTCTTTCTTTGATTAGTGAAATTGCTTCTGTCATTTCTTGAATCATATCAGGACCTAAAACTCTTCCTTCACCAACCTCATCCTAATGTACTCGTGATCGACACTTCAGGCCATACAAAGCTTCATAAGGAGCCATTCCAATTGTACTCTGATAACTGTTATTGTAGGAGAATTCAATTAGGGGTAAATGTTTGCTCCACTGGCCTTGAAAGTCCATAACACAGGATCTGAGCATATCTTCAAGAGTTTGTATAGTTATTTCGGATTGCCCATCTGACTGTGGATGATAAGCAGTGCTGAAAGACAAGTAGGTACCCAATGCTCTATGCAGGCTCTTCCAAAAAGCTGATACAAATCGTGAATCTCTGTCCGATACAATAGATAATGGAACCCCATGTAGCCTCACTATTTCCTGTATATAGAGTTGAGCATAACGATTGATGGAGTATGTCGTACAAACTGGGAGAAAGTGAGCAGATTTTGTCAATCTATCAACTATAACCCAGATAAAATTGTGTCCTTTAACCGTTCTTGGTAAACCTGTCACAAAATCCATCGTAATGTCCTCCCACTTCCATTTTGGAACAAATAAAGGTTGCAAGGTACCTGTTGGTCTTTGATGCTCTGCTTTTACCTGTTGACATGTTAGGCATTGCTCTACATATTGTGCAATATCTTCTTTCATACCTGGCCACCAATAGTGTAGTTTCAAGTCTCTGTACATTTTGGTTGCTCCTGGATGTACTGAATATGGTGTTGAGTGCGCCTCTAGTAATATTTCTTTGCGAACATCTTCAAAATTAGGCACACATAAACGATTTCTAAATCGAATAATACCATCTTCTGACAATTGGAAATCTGACGAGGTTCCTAATTTAATGTTCTTCTTTATTTTCTCTAACTCTTGATCCTCTTTCTGGCCTTGCTGAATTCTATCTATTAAAGTAGGTCGAAGGGTTAGTGCTGACAATTTTGCTTCTAGCCATCCATGTTGGATAATTTCTACATCCATATTCATCAAATCGTGTAATTCTGGCTTCTGGATCAAGGTCATGGCCGCAATGGATTGTGCTGATTTTCTGCTTAGGGCATCTGCTACTACATTAGCTTTACGAGGGTGGTAGTTGATGACACAATCATAGTCTTTAACAAGTTCTAACCATCTCCGCTGTCTCATATTTAATTCTTTTTGAGTGAAGAAATATTTCAGGCTCTTGTGATCAGTATAAATTTCACAACGTTCTCCATATAGGTAATGCCTCCATATTTTAAGTGCAAACACCACTGCAGCAAGTTCCAAATCATGTGTCGGGTAGTTCTTTTTATACTCCTTCAGTTGTCTAGATGCATATGCTATTACTTTACCATTCTGCATCAATACACAACCCAGACCATTCTTTGAAGCATCACTGTAGACTTTAAAACCTCCAGTTCCCATTGGAATGGTCAAGATCGGTGCTGATGTCAACCGCCTCTTCAGTTCTTGAAAGCTTTGCTCGCATGATTTTGTCCACTTGAAGGAAACATTCTTTCTAGTCAATTGTGTTAATAGACAGGCAATCTTGGAGAATCCCTCTACAAATCGACGGTAATATCCAGCTAGACCAAGAAAGCTGCGTACTTCTGTATAATTTGTGGGTTGCGGCCAGTCATTGATTGCTTCAACTTTGCTTGGGTCTACTGAAATCCCTGCTCCGGATATAACATGCCCCAAGAATACCACTCGGTCTAACCAGAATTCACACTTTTTAAACTTAGCATATAACTGTTTCTGTTTTAAGACTTCTAAAACTTTCCTTAGATGCACTGTATGGTCTTCTTTGGTCTTCGAATATATGAGAATATCATCAATAAACACGATAACAAATTTATCCAGGGAGTCTTTAAACACTCTATTCATTAAATCCATAAATGTTGCTGGGGCATTTGTTAGGCCAAACGGCATCACCAAAAACTCATAGTGTCCGTACCTCGTACTGAATGCCTTTTTTGGGATGTCCTCTTCCTTTATCTTCAATTGATGGTACTCTGATCGCAGATCAATTTTGGAAAAGATAGATGCGCCTTGAAGTTGATCAAACAAGTCATCAATTCGAGGTAAAGGATACTTGTTCTTGATCTTAACTTTGTTGAGCTCTCGATAGTCTATACACATCCTCAAGGAACCATCCTTCTTACGAACAAATAATATTGGCGCTCCCCATGGTGAATAACTAGGCCTAATGAGGCCTTTATCTAACAACTCTTGCAACTGGGTCTTTAATTCCTTTAATTCAGCTGGTGCCATTCTGTATGGTGACTTTGATATTGGTGCCGTTCCCGGCTGTAAGTTAATCACAAACTCTATTTCACGATCTGGTGGCAGTCCCGGTAGATCATCAGGAAACACTTTAGGGTATTGTTTCACCATTGGTACTTCATTGAGGTTCGAGAAATCTTGATTTTCAATGCTCATTACACTAACTACATAGCCTTCACAACCACTGGTTAATAGACTTTGTGCCTTCATTGCTGAGATTACTGGAAATCTAAAATTCTTACTAACCCCGACAAAATAAAAAGGTTCTTCCCCAGGTGGTTGTAGTGTCACAATCTTTCTCCGACAATCAACAGTAGCATGATATTTTGATAACCAATCCATACCCAAGATTATGTCATAGTCATTCATGTCCAACACAATTAAATCAGCATAGAGTTCCCTATTTTCGATAGGAATACTACACGCTCGTATGATCTTATTTGTTTGTTTTGGATCTCTAGAGGGGGTAACTACATTATAACCTACCTCAATTATTTCTGGTACTCTACCCAGCCTTCTCACATACTCGGTAGATGCAAATGAATGTGTAGCACCAGGATCAAATAATACCGATGCTGAAATACCAAAGATAAGAAGGTTACCTGTGATAATATACGGATTAGCTTCAGCATCTTCTCTGGTTATAGTGTAAACTCTAGATGGTACCCTTTCCTATGCTTTAGCTTTTGTCTTGTTTGGGCAAACGTTCGCCATATGTCTAGGTTGTCCACATGAAAAGCATACTTTAGAACCCAATAAGCAAACTCCACTATGTTGTTTTCCACAGTTAGGGCATGCTGGTAATGGTACAAAGGGTCTACCCTCTTCAGACTTCATACGCTTACTTGGTCCTCCTTGTTCCTGCCCCTTTTTAAATGGAAAATCAGCCTATGTATTCTACGATTGAGGTGGCCTCTTCTTTTCATTCTTAAACCAGCGTTGGCCTTGTCGTTGGGCAAATTGCCGCCGAACCTCTTATGCTTGTCGAATCCTCAGTTCTGCCTGTTCTGCGACCAATGCTCTCTCAACAATTATTGAATAAGTCGTCCCTTGAATTCCTGCCATGCTGACATTTCTATATAGCTCTGGTCTCAATCCTTCAAGGAACCTCTCCACTTTCAGTGCTTCCCTGCTAACCATATGCTCAGCAAACCTAGACAGCATTTCGAACTTACAGATGTAGTCTGAAATCGTCATGCTTCCCTGTTTCAACTGTATAAATTCGTTCATCTTCATTGCACGAGCAGGAGCTATAAAGTACTTATTTCTGAAGAGTTCCTTGAACTTAGCCCAAGTCATTGTTGCCACATTTTCAATAAATTCAAGAAGAAATCATCAAAAACATCAACACCTCAATTCCTTTGACAATCAAGGTGAGTTTCTTTTGTTTCTTCCTTATTCTTGCTATGTTTCTTAGCTATTTCGAAGGTGTGAGAGCTTGTATATATTCTTATACATGTTATAATGATGTTAAGAATTCAGCCATGGCAAACCCTTGTGTTTAATATGGATTTATAAGGCTTAAAACTCACTAAGGCAATAAAGGAATCAATTGTGCCACCTTTTGGAATTAATAGTATATGTTACTTAATCCGTATGTTTCAGGGTCAGGAGTTTCAGTATACTTATTTTTAAGTATCTTAGGGATATTATGTCAAAATCTGGTGCAAATTCAACTTATATTATAGTGGTTATAAGCAAAACAAAATCTGATTATGACAAGACTTTGATAAACTCTCTTCATCAAGTGTTTGTTATAAAACCTTAAAATTTTAAGTTGTGAGAGTTGAATGAACTTTATAAACAGAGACTAATAGATTTATTAATGAATTATAAGTCCAAAATTGATTGGTTAATGGGCTGGTATACATCGATAAACCGACATAAAGTACGTAGAACACCGATGATGCAAAGTGGTAAACCCTTTCGATATGAAGAGAGTTAAACCTCGCGTGTGGTATGTAAATCCTTGAAACACATTCCTTGAAATAGGTTCTGAATATATATCATCCCAACCACCCCTATTGGTATAAACGTAAGGGTATTACCCGATCAAGGTAAGTAGAAATCCATCTGCAACTACAATGCATAAACATAGTATTGTTTGTAAACTTGATGATATCTTGAGAGTGTATTGTATTGGATGATTGATCTATATTATGCTTAAAGTGTTTGGTTGCACCTTACATGATCATAGCATCCACTAGCATCTCCACATGCATGCATAACAGGATACTCACTAGTGTCTGCATGCATGGTACGATCATGGAAGGAAAGAAAAGAAAAATGTTTTGTTGGCCACTGCTAGAGCACCGAGGCATGGTAGATGCATGGTTTTACGATATGTTTAGCACGGTAGATGCATGCTCCTATAATTGCGTCGTCGTGGCCTCACTTTTACCATAACCTGTTTTGACCATATCTCATTCGTTACTTATCCGATTGGGCCGATTCGCGAAGCGTTAGAAACCTTATTCGAAGGCTTACAACTGTATGTGATCAAATATCGATCATGCACCTAAATCCAAAACTTCCAACTTTCGATCATTTCCCCTAGGGGTACCCCTAGGGAAAATCACCTAAAAAATCTTCGAAATAAAAATTCAATTTTCTTGTCCAGGATTGCACGGATATTTATTTATAGTGTCCCGTGTGATTTTTCGAAGTGGGGAGCTTCTTGTTCATGTACAGACTGTAAATGAGGATTAAGGGTCGGATTTATCCATCAACCAAGTGTCTTAAGTCGGTTATGAAGGTGAAATGTCCAAAATACCCCCGAATTACTATTAGAGACTAGGTTTGAAAGAATGGATCGATTCAAGTAGTTATGATCCGGTTCTTGGAGTGTATGAACTGTTTCCTTGTAGATCTTGACCTAATTTAGGGTATGGATGATCTTTCAAAGGGTTTAGTAGAAGTTTAAGGTGTATTTTTATTGCTTAAACTCGATCACTCATGCGAACAATGTTGAAAATGCTAGTGAAGGACTTTATTGTCAAACTTTCTAAAGCTTCACAAATGCGACACTGTAGGTAAGAATGGAAGGAATCATTTATAAAAATATAATTAATATGATAAACTAAAATATAAGTTCAATTCCTATCGCAGTTGGAACGAATGAGGTATAGACAGATCACAGTATTTTACAGACGTTATCAGATACAATCATAAATTGTATTCTATTAGGTATTGACAAGAATCAAAGGCACTTGACACGTGTTAGTTTATTGAATGATGTTTATCCACTTGAATCGCCAATTTTAAGTGACCCACTACACGCGCCGACTAAAATCTCGAGATAAGCTAGTTAACCTCTGATAGACACGTTAGTGACACCTTTATTACTCCTAGGCTTACCACCTGTACTCAGAGTTTTATAGGATCTTTACATATATTTAATTTTCGTATTAGAAATAATATGAATAACGTAACTTAGTTCCGTAACATATACCACGATAGTGTTTTAGACTTTAGTTCAAATGTTTAGCACATTTCTATGTGGTGAAATTAACTATAAGATCAACTGAACCATGGAACGTCAAATAATCCAAATAACACATAATTAACAAGTTATGCATGAATCATATTGACCAAGTGAGTAGTGTTAGGCTCGGGCATCACAAAAATTATATTTTTGTAGTTTCATAAAATTAAATTGTGAAATAACTGTCATTTGAGTATAAAAATGAATAATATTTAAATTGAAAACTTATTTTGGGAAATAAAAAAAGTGAAACCTCCCACTTAAATTAGGAAGGATGGAGTATATTTTATTCATTTTTGTTATTAATTTGCTCGATTTTTTTATTCTCTTAAATAAAATGAAATTACTATCAATAATAAGAATTAAATATAAAAATATATAATCTAGTTAATTGAAAAATAGTAGACTTTTGGCATAAACAGTATAAAAACATTTTTTTTTCGTTTTTTAGTAATTTTAGTTAATTATTCAAATAAAAATGTAAGAAAATGAATTAGTTGCGAAAGATCGGACAGTTTGAATACGATGTTTACATTTTTATCTACCTTTCTTTTCATTTTTAAATATTTAGAGTTTTTTAATTATAAAATAAAAAATAATACGAAATGATCTCGGTCATTAATCTCCAACCCTCAAATCATTGCTCATCAAAAATGCTAAAATAAAAAAAAGAATAGAAACACGCGGAACGGCGGAAGTGGGAGTCTGACCCGAATCCACACCGGCTTATGAGGAATCACGTAAGCCGAACGTCGTATTTTGTGATGCTCCTTACCGCGAGTGGCGGAAGCAGAGCATTTACTCAGGAGGGTCCGGAGCTATAAAAATTACGGAGGTCGGACAACTA
Source organism: Orobanche coerulescens (assembly GCA_033398695.1). Lineage (NCBI taxonomy): Eukaryota > Viridiplantae > Streptophyta > Magnoliopsida > Lamiales > Orobanchaceae > Orobanche > Orobanche coerulescens. The sequence continues at coordinate 113,464,842 of CM065815.1, read as the reverse complement.
TATATATAACTTCCCCTATTTTATAAGGGAATTTCCATCCGCCGGGGGGTCCGTGGACCCCCTTGGACCCCCCTCCCTCCGTCCCTGCTTACAGCACTGGGTACCCTCGTACCGTTGGGGCGGTGCTGTTGGCAAAAGACACTGCCACGTTAGCAAAACACTCTATGACACCAGAAATCATTTGGCACCACATTTTGTGCCGTTACTTTTGGCACCAGAAAATGTGGTGCCGTTGGTTTTTTTTTTCATTTACATAAAATAAAACATACACAATATTAACTAAAATAAACTTCATTAAATTAAAAAAAACACATTACATTAATAAAAAAAAGTTACATAAAAATATAGTAAGTAAACAAGAAACAAAAATTACAAACTAGTGATTAAGGTTCCATAAATGCTCCACAAGGTCTTGTCGAAGATCGTCGTGCACTTGTCTATGTCGAATTTCTTTATTTTTTCTAACATGTAAATCACATCTTTCGATCCAAGTGTCTGCTATGTTCGACCTTGGATCAACGAACAAATCTCTTAAATTCACTTCGAATCCTTCGTCTTCCAATATCATGTTATGTAACATTATACAACAATACATGATTCTTTTCAACGCGTTGATTTCGTAAGCACATGCGGGTTGTCGTATAATTCCCCAACGACCTTGTAGGACTCCGAAAGCTCGTTCAATATCTTTTCTAGAACTTTCTTGAACTCTTTTAAATTTCAACGTTTTTTCATTCCTTGCAACAGAAAATGTTTTGACAAACACGGACCATGCTGGATAAATGCCGTCGGCTAAATAGTAACCTTTGTTGTATGTATGTCCGTTTACAACAAATGTACATACCGGAGCTCTACCGGAAAGTTCATCATCAAATAATGGGGAACCATATAACACATTGAGATCATTATTTGCCCCTGGAACCCCAAAATATGCATGCCAAATCCATAATTTTTGATCCGCAACCGCTTCTAACATAAGAGTTGGGTATTTATGATCACGTATTTTGAATTGAGTATGTAAGGCCTTTGGAATTTTTTTTCAATCCCAATGCATACAATCAATACTCCCGAACATTCCCGGGAGTCCATGTTCTTTTTCGTGCAATGCATATATTTTTTCAACATCCGCTGAAGTGGGCTTTCTTAAATACTTTTCAACGTATAAAATATGTATGCATTTAGTAAAGTTCTCTAAACATTTTCGTGAACAACGTTCACCAATTTGCAAGTACTCATCAAATACATCAGGCGCAGTGCCATACGCCAGTTGGCGTATGGCGGATGTGCACTTCAAAAGAGGACCAATACTCTTATGACCGACAGCATCGTAACGTTCTCTAAAAAAATTAAAGTACTCGGGAAAAGGGTGAACATCATAACTTAAAATAGCGTTGAGTATTTTATTAAAAAGTGTAGAACTCATACGATACCTTCGCCTAAAATTCTCTTATGGATACTTAGGAAGAGTGTCATCGTCGCTAAAATAGTCGTCGATTAAACGTTGTTCCGCCTCTTCTCGTTCATGTGGTATGTATGTCCTCGTCCTCTTAATAGCCGATCCCGATCCCCCGACTTCTTGATCACACATACCTATAAATTGTTGAAAATAAACATCATAATGGTAGTAAGTGGAGGTGTTGTTTGGATTGTTTGGATCCATAGTTGAAAGAAAATTGAGTATTATTGAAGTAGAAATTAAATTGGAAGAGTGTGTGAAAAGTGGTAGAATAAAGAGGTATTTATAGGATTTTTAAGGGATAAAAATTTGAAAAATGGGTTTTTTGGCAATATTACCTGTAATACCCATACTTTTATTGACTGTTTGACCTTGCCGTTCTTCCTATTTTTGTCACTCTGTAAACTCTTCGTGATGTTGTCGATATTGTGATAGAGTTTCGTACCTTGTTTGGATCATGATCATGTTGTTTAGGCCATGCGGTAGTGTTCTGGGTCATAGAAATAGCGCACGCTAGCTTTGAGCCGTAGCCTGCGCTAAGGGACCAGACAGGGCAAAGACAGTAGCTAATTCCGTGCTCTCTGGACTAGCAGTTAGCGCACGCTAGGAATTAGCTAGCGCACGCTATTCGTGATAAGTAGCGTGCGCTAACACGTCCATAGCGCACACTAAGGAGCTGGGTCGGCAGAGACAGTGACGTTTTCAGACTGCCTGGACTATCAGGTAACGTACGCTAGGTTTCGGCTAGCGCATGCTATAAGTGTTGCGTAGCGCACGCTAAGCTATCACAACAGCGCACGCTAAGACTCGAGCAGGGCAGAGGACAGTAGGTTCTGGACTCTACTTTCTGGACACCAACTCCCAGGTAGCACACGCTAACTTTTGGCTAGCACATGTTAAAGGAAGGCGATTAGCGCACGCAACTGTTTCACCTAACGCACGCTAACGAGGCTGGCAGAAGCCACTGGACTACTCGGTGACCTCTCTAGCGCACGCTAAATATTGATGCGTAGCGTGCGCTAGACTGGGCAGGTATATATTGGACAGTTGACTCCCATTTCGTCATTTTTTCATCATTCTCACATTTCCGATCGGGAGCAGCGGGTTTTGGGCGATTCGGAGAGTTTGGAGGCGATCATTCTTTAGATATCAACATCTTTGGTTGGAGAACAAGGATTTCACAACATCTAATCCATTATGTCTTCCAAATCATGGTAAAAATCCTTAGAACCTTAATTTTGGGAATTTTGGAGTTTTTCTTAGATTCGTCCGATTTATCCATTTTGGAGCTTGAGAACCTTGAGATTATGATGTATCTACCCCGTATACATGCTTTTCCTACGATTTTTTGGATTGGTTTGTGCCGTGTTTGAACTTGTGGAGGTTTGGGTGATTTTCCAACCTCTAATTGTTTACCCATGTAGTTTCGTGAATCGTAGGCGGGTTTTGGGAGTTTCTTCATGAATTATGAGTATGGATTATTGATTATCATATCCCTTGCGAATCGTTTAGGTACCGAAAGTGCGTTCTTGGACCTACCGAACTCATACTCTTTTCCGTTCGGTTTCTCGATGTCTCAAAGGCAAGTATATATTTATGATTGTACGTTCTCGACTTTGAAAGTAAGATATATGAATGGCATGTTTGTTTCTATCCACTCTGGAATGGGCCGACGGGTCCTATGAGGGTTTCGTAGCCTCTGGTGCGATTCCACGGATCATATGAGTTAACCACTCTGGTATGGACCGACGGGTCCTCTGAGGGTTCCGTAGCCTCTGGTGCGGTTCCACGGTTGATCATGTATGTATTGATGTGATGCTATGAGATTTAGTTATTCCGGAATACTAGTCTTGAAATAATGAATTGTCGGTTACTTTTACTTTATTGTCGAGGAGTATTGTATTTCATGTTGGATATGCTTGCACTAGCTATTCGACGGCTAGCCCCTTTATGGGTGAAATACCTTTTATGTATTTTAGGTTCCAGGAGAGCAGACAGGCAGGTATCGGGTCGGCGTGAAGATGATGGGCAAGCGTGATACTGTGTCTTATCTCCGGTTGTATTCCGTGTTCTTTCATTCAGTGTTGTTGTACTGGAATGGTTACTGAATACTCGAGTATTGCTTTTCAGTTTCCTTGATGTTCCGGCCTGTGTTGCCGAAGTATTGTTTTTGTGTTGTGATGTATTCGGATACATTGGATATGGTTTGAATACCCCTTTGTATCATTCTTCATTTCATTGTATGTAGACCCTCTCGGTCAAAATTTATAGTTCTGTGTATGTTTAGCCTTGTTGGTCCCACGGCGGGGCTCACGGTGCTGTATTATGCCCTGAATAACTTGGGGGTATTACAAAATATGGTATCAGAGCTTAGGTCTATGGATACCTAGGTTGTCGGTCTTTTGGGTCGACTGAGTCATCGTTTGTCTACAGTATCACTACTTTGCCATAATCACAGTGCGACCGGTACTTGTAAGACCTCTTACTCTTCTGGTGTTTCCTTAATCGTTTTGCTTCTATTTTTGGTATCTTTGAGAATCGGTCACTTCGATGACGTGCGATTGAATTGTACTTACGTGCCTTGTGTGTTCTTCAGTATGTCAGCTGGTAGGGGACGAGACCGTGGTCGCGGACGTGGACGTGGACGAGGACGTGGCACGGCCGTTTCCCTCAGTTCCGTTGCGGGATCGACCAACCCCAGCCTATCTAACTCGGTGCACCCTAACACCGAAAGTCATCATGACCAGTCGACTGGCCAGGGGAACAGCGCGGATGTTGGAGTTGCGAACGTACTTCAACATTTGGCCAACCAGATGACCATTTTGGCCCAAGCCGTTCAGTTGAACAATCCGAACCCAACAACAGATGCCTTACTACAAAATGTAATCCGTATGCACCCTCCACAGTTTGGCGGTGCCATAGACTCGTTAGGTTTGGAGGATTAGCTAGCGGAGTTAGGGAAAATTTTCGAAGCGGTTGATTATCCCGAAGCGAGGAAAGTACCGATTGCTCAGTATTTCCTCACCAAAGAGGCCGCTACGTGGTGTAAAGTCATAAAGCCACATGATCGTGTTGCTACGTGGGAAGAGTTTAAGGAGCTTTTGGAGGATGAGTTTTGTCCTTGGCCAGTGCGAGAAGGCCGAATTCGAGCCTTTTTTGAGGCTAAGCCGCAGAACATTCCTGTTTCGCAGGCAATCGTGGAGTACAACCAACAATTGATCCACGTGAAGGATAAAGTGCGAAACGAGCGTGATAAGATCCGTTACTTTGATATGCAAATGAATATGGACTTACGGCGGTACATGGCCGGATTTGCTTGCACCACGTTGAAGGAATATCAGGACAGAGCTTTAGCCCATGACACCAATGAAGAACCGAAGAAGCAGAAGATCGCGGGGAATTTTTCTGGCTCTAAGAGTGGCAACTTCCAGAGGTATTAGACGACTAACCGTTCCGCCGGACAGTCGTCACGTTCTACTAAAGGAAAGAGGAGTTTGCATTCTGCTCCGGGCTCATCAGCTCACCTGGTGACTTGATATAATTGTGGTCATCCAGGCCACGTTAATTTGGAATGCAATTTCCCACCTTTGAAGTGTCACACTTGTGTACAGATGGGGCATAGAGCGGCTTATTGTTCTTGTTGTGTCGAGAATTATACGCCTCGACCGGCGATCGCCTCAGAGACCAGGCGACCTAGCCATAGCCGAGCAGCCAAGACAGATCGGCCGGCCGACGGTCCCAGGACAAGTCCCGGTGCCGAGCGATCGACATCTGAAGGCGATCGTCTCTCGGTACTTAGCGATCGACTCCTGGAGACCGACCAGGTGGCGACCTCCTCATGCCACGCGAAGCCATCGATCGTCCAGTCGGCAAGGGCCGATGCGCGAAGCCATCGATCGTCCAGTCGGCAAGGGCCGATGCGCGAAGCCATCGATCGTCCAGTCGGCGAGGGCCGATGCGCGAAGCCATCGATCGCCCAGTCGGCAGGGGCCGATGCGCGAAGCCGATGATCATCCAGTCGGCAAAGGCCGAAGCTCGGAACAAGACCCACATGCAGATCCAGAAAAGGCGCGGCTGCACATGGTCCGTTGACCACAGCCTGTCAGCATCCTTCCACCAACCCACAGGCCCGCCGAAAGGTGTCAAGTGGGACCGCCCGTGATAGCAACTCTGGACGCGTGCTGGCTCCTCATTAGACCGCACAGCTGGCTGCCAGCAGCAGCCTTGGACTTTAAGCAGACAGCCCATGTGACTTAAAGGCGATCGCCCGCCAGGAAACAGGACATCCTAGCTCCTATAAATAGAAGGCTGCCTGCACTTGGACAAGGACGAGATTTTTCCTCTCGGAACTCGGATTCTCGGCCAACACTCTGAACTCTCAAAACTCTCTCCCTGATTCAGCACGCAACTTGGCTTTCTCACTCTTGGCAACAGCTATCTCTCGGTTCTTTCTTCTCTCTCAGCCTCTCTCACACAGAAGACGATCGGCAGAGAGCAAGAACACCAAAGCTTCGCTCAAGAGCTAGATAAATAGGATCTTTTACACTTATTGTAATCGCATTCTTACATTAATACTTGTATCCACGAATATTCGTATTAATAACATATTGCGAGAGCATTCAAGCCCGGGCCTAACAAACCCGACAAATCTTGTGTTATTCACACCCCCTCGGAAGTGCTCCCGCAACGTTGTTTGTTGTCCGTACATTCCAGCAATATCTATCTTCGGATAATATTTCGGGAAACAACAATTGGCGCTAGAAGAAGGGCATCTAACATCTTGCGAGAGCATTCAAGCCCGGGCCTAACAAACCCGACAAATCTTGTGTTATTCACACCCCCTCGGAAGTGCTCCCGCAATGTTGTTTGTTGTCCGTCCATTCCAGCAATATCTATCTTCGGATAATATTTCGGGAAACAACAATTGGCGCTAGAACAAGGGCATCTAACCCTCAATTTTTTACTCCTACCATCTCGAAGAACACTCACTGTTATCTGGGGCATATACCTGAAGAAACACTCACTATTCTTCAGAGAAAGCTTTCAGAATCATGACTCCTGCCTCCTCGTCGAAGAAAACCGCTGGCCGGTCCGCCAGACACCTCGTTCCGTCTTAGTCCGAGCCACAGCCGATGGCGGAGGGCATCCGCTGCGGTCCGAGACGCTCGATCCCGCCCCTGATGGATGGACCAAGCCTCCCGCTCGATCAGTTCCAAACCGCGGAACATATCGAGGAGGCCATGGCCATCCTACAGGAGCGACGGAGTGCTCTCGACGCGCCACCCGCTATAACCCCCTCGGCTGTCCGCCGCATGACCAAATGGAAGTTCAAGGCGTTACTGACCGAGCGATCGCCAGGAGGCTCCCATTCGTAAGAAGAGGCGATCGCCAGCCGGGGCACCTTTGTTTTCGATCGCCTAGGCAGCGACCCATGGCGACTGGGGCAGTCGGGCCCCAGCCACGAGACAACGGAGCTCGAGTCCGTCACCAGGAGTTCGGCGTATCCGACTCCCACAAGGCAGGCCAGCCACCTGGCTCCCCCTCGCCAAAAAGCCGAGGTCGGCAGCAGCGAAGTCAGGAGATCGGTACACGATCGCCTCGACTCCCGCTCCAAAAGCCGATCCACGAGCGACCAAGCTACAGCGATGGCCGCAATGTAACGCCAGCTCGACGACATGAAGGCGCTCCTGGAATCTGGGGCAGGCGCCAAGAGCAAGATCGCTGGGCCGAGCGAGCCACTCGCGGTCCACATCGAGCTCGCCCCCGTACAGCATAAGATCGCTCCTCCGCAAACACCTCTGTACGAGGGGAGATCAGACCCTGAAACTCACCTGAGCAAGTTCCACATCTACATGACCGGGTGTGGGGCATCAGACGCGACCAGGTGCCGAATGTTCCCGCTAACGCTGGACGACCTTGCCCACAGATGGTACACCTCGTTGCCGCCGCGATCCGTCAACTCCTTCGATCAACTGGCGAACTACTTCACAATGTACTTCGCCACCAAGGTTGCTCGGCCAGAAGGTCCCTTTCGCATGAAGATCAGGCAAGGGGAAGAAGAGTCCGACTCGGACTACATCAACCGGGTAGACGAGCTCATCCTCAACGGCGAGCCCGTAAGCGATGAGATCGCCCTATACGCGGTCCTAGGGGGGTTCCATGGTCTTTCGCCTATGTTCAGGCATCTTACGAAGGACCAACCCACGACCTACGCGATCTTCCGCGCTAAGGCCGCAGACTTTCTGGCCAGGCAAAGGTTTCTTCTTAGCCTATAAGCAGCGCGATCGGCGCCCGAACGACGATCTCCAGTCTTCCAGCCCGATCGCCGGTATCAAGCAACATCACCAAAACCAGAGGACTCGTTCGCCATCTACTGTTCACCATCTAACATGAAGGACTAAGGCACGAGATCGCCTCCACCGCACAACGTACACCGTCGAAGGTCGGCATCTACATGACGATCCGAGGTGGAAGAGTGCAGCTATGGTCCTGGCAGTCGATGGAACCGGCTGCTTCGTCCATGCAAGGTCCCTTTGGGCCAAGATCGCCCGCCCTTCGTTTAAATACGAGGCCGGCGTAGTCTGAGGGCCCTCTAAAACTAATCAGTGGACACGATCGCCCGCCCTTAAAGGTTCATCATTTAACATGGTGAACCCGGACAATGCGACACGTCACTACCCCCGTCTCAACGTACACCGTTGAGGGTCGCCATCTTCATGGCGGGCCGAGGTGGAAGCAGAGCTATCAAGCCGCGGAAGTGGAGTTGATTAATCCGACGACGCCCCGCGCAAGGACTCCTCTAGACCAAGACCGCACGCCCTTCGTTTAAATACGAGGCGAGGCGCATCCTAACAGAGGACCCTCACAATAAAATGAGTCACGAGACAGACAATGTCGTTCGCGCATAAGACACGGTCATGGAGTCGGTCCATCGAACTCCGCGACTGTGCACGGTTCCTCAGCGACGAAACAATCAAGTTTCTACGAGGGATCGGCCAAAAATTGTTTTTTGCAGGTACAAGACCGAAGATAGCTAGCCAATCGACCGGATCGCCCAAGTCCGGAAACCAAAGTCAGCTCAACGGATCACCCGTCCTCATCCTACACGATCGCCAACAAGAACCACCTCACCCCATGTCTTCAACATCGGAGCAAGCTGGGGGGCAATTGTTGTGTCGAGAATTATACGCCTCGACCGACGATCGCCTCAGAGACCAGACGACCTAGCCATAGCCGAGCAGCCAAGATAGATCGGCCGGCCGACGGTCCCAGGGGAAGTCCCAGTGCCGAGCGATCGACATCTGAAGGCGATCGTCTCTCGGTACTTGGCGATCGACTTCTGGCGACCGACCAGGTGGCGACCTCCTCATGCCATGCGAAGCCATCGATCGTCCAGTCGGCAAGGGCCGATACGCGAAGCCATTGATCGTCCAGTCGGCGAGGGCCGATGCGCGAAGCCATCGATCGCCCAGTTGGCAGGGGCCGATGCGTGAAGCCAATGATCATCCAGTCGGCAAAGGCCGAAGCTCGGAACAAGACCCACATGCAGATCCGGAAAAGGCGCGGCTGCACATGGTCCATTGACCACAGCCTGTCAGCATCCTTCCACCAACCAACAGGCCTGCCGAAAGGTGTCAAGTGGGACCGCCCATGAAAACAACTCTGGATGCATGCTGGCTCCTCATTGGACCGCACAACTGGCTGCCAGCAGCAGCCTTGGACTTTAGGCGGACAACCCATGTGACTTAAAGGCGATCGCCCGCCAGGAAACAGGATATCCCAGATCCTATAAATAGAAGGCTGCCTGCACTTGGACAAGGACGAGATTTTTTCTCTCGGAACTCGGATTCTCGGCCAACACTCTGAACTCTCGGAACTCTCTTCCTGATTCAGCACTCAACTTGGCTTTCTCACTCTTGGCAACAGCTATCTCTCGGTTCTTTCTTCTCTCTCAGCCTCTCTCACATAGAAGACGATCGGCAGAGAGCAAGAACACCAAAGCTTCGCTCAAGAGCTAGATAAATAGGATCTTTTACACTCATTGTAATCGCATCTTACATTAATACTTGTATCCACGAATATTCGTATTAATAACATCTCACGAGAGCATTCAAGCCCGGGCCTAACAAACCCGGAAAATCTTGTGTTATTCACACCCTCTCGGAAGTGCTACCACAACCTTGTTTGTTGTCCATCCATTCCAGCAATATCTATCTTCGGATAATATTTCGGGCAACAACAGTTCTGAACCAAATCAGACTCTGGACACTCGGGCTTTTGCCCCAGCGCCACTAGATCAAGGCGTGAATCAGCGGCAATCTTTTGGTCAGTCTCAGCAGAGTTACGGCAGTGGCCGGGGACGGGGCCAGAATACTGGAGGGGGAAACTCTAGCGTCGGTTCGGTACAACCACGAATCTATGAGATGCGTCGAACAGACGAACCCGACACGGTGGTGGCCTCAGGTACCATTCATATTTTATCTCATCCAGTTCGTGTACTTTTTTATACAGGTGCTACACATTCTTTCATTTCCTTGGAGTGTGTACGCCGTTTGAACATAACTTGTATGACCGCTTGCAATCCTTTCATTGTGAAACTACCTAGCGGGGATAGAATTGTTGGAAACTGGGAGATTAGAGATATTTCGGTGATTATAGCCGGTATAGATTGGTTATCGAATTTGATTGTAGTTGATATAGAAGGCGAGGATGTGATCCTCGGCGAGGATTGGCTTGATAGTCACCAAGCGATTATGAATTACCGTACTAAGGTTATCACCATGATGACTGAAGACGGATCCGAGTGCTCATTTTTGGGACGTAAGACGGGCCAATCTAAGTTGCTTATCAGCGCCATGAAGGCCATAAAACTTTTGAATAAAGGTTGTACGGGCTATTGGTGTTATGCTTTGAAGACGGAAAGGAATGAAGTCGAATTCTCTTCGATTCCGGTTGTTAATGAGTATCCCGACGTTTTCCCAGATGACCTCCCGGGATTACCGCCAGATCGAGAGATAGAATTTTCTGTGGATTTAGAGACTGACGCGGGTCCAATTTCTAAGGCACCTTATCGGATGGCACCTTCTGAGATGCAAGAATTAAAGAATCAATTGGGAGAACTTATGGAGAAAGGGTACATCAGACCGAGCGCTTCGCCTTGGGGCGCGCCCGTTCTTTTTGTAAGAAAGAAGGATGGTTCACTACATTTGTACATCGACTACCGTGAGTTGAACAAAGTGACCATCAAGAACAAGTACCCTTTGCCTCGTATAGTTGATTTATTTGATAGTTGCAGGGGGCTGCAGTTTTCTCGAAAATTAATTTGAGATCAGGGTACTATCAACTTAGGGTGAGAGGGTCCGACGTTCCGAAGACTGCATTTCGGACGAGATATGGGCATTATGAATTTGTAGTTATGACTTTTGGATTGACTTATGCACCGGCAATATTCATGCAGTTAATGAACAAGATATTCATCGAGTACCTCGACAGGTGTGTAGTTGTCTTTATTGACGACATTTTGATCTATTCTCGAGATAAGGAGGAACATGCCTGGCACTTGCATTTGGTATTAGATATTTTGAAAACCGATCACCTCTATGCAAAATTCTCGAAATGTGAGTTCTGGTTGGAAGAAGTTATGTTTCTCGGCCATGTGATTTCGGCCGAAGGGGTTCGTGTAGACCCGCAGAAGATTGAGGCAGTGCTAGATTGGGCACTGCCTAAAAATGTTAAGGAAGTTCGTAGCTTTTTGGGCATTGCTGGGTACTACCGTCAGTTTGTCGAGGGGTTCTCGAAACCCGCTCGGCCGCTTACGAAATTACTCTAGAAGACAGAAAAGTTTGTTTGGACGACTGAGAGACAACAGAGCTTCGATATGCTGAAGAGACGTTTGACTTCAGCGCCGATTCTAGCTTTACCGCATGGTAGTGAGTGATTTGTGGTTTATGGTGATGCTTCGGGCCAATGTCATGGCTGTGTGCTTATGCAATATGATAAGACGATAGCTTTTGCGTCACCACAACTAAAGCCGTATGAGATGAACTATCCTACCCACGATTTGGAGTTGGCCGCAATTGTATCGCACTCAAGATTTGGCGACACTATTTGTATGGTTCTCCGTGTCGGATTTATACCGATCACAAGAGCCTGAAGTATATTTTCAGTCAGAAAGAGCTGAATATGAGACAAAGACATTGGTTAGAGTTGATAAAGGATTATGATTTGGAAATTCTTTACCACCCAGGAAAAGCCAATGTCGTCGCGGATGCTTTGAGCCGCAAATCGGCATCGCTCCAGATGCTCGAGGTTCTTACTTCTTGTTAGGCGTATTTTTATACGCTTATTTATCATTATTTTGTATTATTTTGGAGAGTGAATTTGCTTAAATGAGCTTGTAATGCCTTAATTTTGTATGTTTGTTAGGAGATTGGAGTCCGGAAGCTAAAACGAGGCGAAACGGGCGAAAACGGCAAATTTTGGCCGTGAGCCGCGGCACAAGGAAGCAGGGCCGCGGCACAGGAAGACAACCCGCGGTCACAAAGTAGGCGTACTCTGTGCCGCGGCACAGTCCAGGTGAGCCGCGGCACAGATGAATTAAATGGCGCCCAGGCATCCAGCTGAAAGCAATGTGCCGCGGCACAGATTTAGTGCGCTGCGGCACACTAGGCGGTTTTTGTGTCCTCCGCGCAGATTTGGGCTGTTTCGAAGCCAGTTCTCGACCTACTCACACGGACGCGATTTGGAGACTGTGAAAAGCTATAAATAAATAAGGGTTTAAGACCCTAATTAATCATCTTTTGATCTTTGGAGCTGGGAAATTAAAGAATCTTGAGGAGACGGCAGAAGAGGAAGAGAAGCAGAAGACTTCAAGAGCAGAGGGCGGAAGCCGAAGAACGGAGGAATCCGAGCTTCATCTGCGTTTGATTTTAGTGCTTCTATTTATTAATTCTGTATTTTCCTTTATTAGTATGTCAGGCTAAAACCCTAATCTAGGATTTTGATGAAACCTACGTTTTGACGGATTTGCTTGAGATTATCTAATTAATTACCTTTTTGTTGAGTTTTCCCAATCGTGTTTAACGCTTTCAATTATCAGGCCAATAGTTGTATTGTTTTAATCATTCAATTCGAATCGGGAGAGGAGAATTGGTGAGGAACTATTGGTGAGGACCGTTTTATTCTGTGAGATAGGAATATACTCATAGGAACTACGTGGCCTTTTGGGGATTTTATGCTTTTTGCCTATTGACGAATTAATTCACCTAGGGATAGAGTGCGTTATTCGCCTTTAGAAAAATCTAGTGACCTCGGGAGAGGCGGTAGAATATATTAGCAATCTCCGCCTTCAATAAATTGGGAAAATTATTACTTCAGATAATCGAGAGTAAATTCGGATAAACCGAGGTGGATTCAGAATCCTAGACTTAGTCATCATTTGATTCCCTTTCTTCAAGCTATCGTTTTCTACTGTTTAGTCTTTTAATAATTCTTTTAGTAATTAATTGCAAAACCCAAATTCGATTGTTCGAATAAAACTGGAATACATAAAAATCGGTAGTTAGTGATTCAGTCCTCGTGGGAGCGATACTCACTCATCACTTTATTACTTGTAAACGATAACGTGCACTTGCGTGTAAGAAATATCGCAACAAGTTTTTGACGCCGTTGCCGGGGACTGAAATTTTTGCTAATATCGATTTCAGTATTTCTAGTCTTAGTTTGAACGTTTTTATTTTATTATTTTTGTGTTTAATTTTATTTATTTGTTTTCCTTTCAGGATCTTTCGCGTAGTGCATGAGAAAACTCGGTAACGAAGGCCTACTACCTTTGGATACCGAGCTCGAGCGCACTCTTCGAAGGAACAAGAAGGAGAAACGAGAGTTACAGACGACGGTGACCATGGCCGAAAATATCGAAATTCAAGGAGGAAATAATATTGTGCAGCAAGCTCAACCGGAAATGGCACTTCGAGACTACGCCATGCCGCAAATTAATGCTAATTTTTCGGGAATTCGGCGCCCCACTATCCAGGCGAACAATTTTGAGATCAAGCCTGCGATTATTCATATGGTGCAGGCGAGCCAATTCTGTGGATTGCCGAATGACGACCCAAACGCTCATATTGCTTCTTTCCTTGAGATTTGTGACACGTTCAAGAACAATGGTGTCACCGATGATGCTATCCGATTACGGCTTTTCCCTTTCTCTTTGAGGGATAAAGCGAAATTTTGGCTAAATTCCTTACCGCCGGGGTCGATCACAACATGGGCAGAGTTAGCGCAAGCCTTCCTTGCTAAATTCTTCCCACCTTCTAAGACGGCGAGATTGAGAAACGAGATCACCACCTTTGGTCAGTATGATATGGAATCGCTCCACGAGGCATGGGAGCGATACAAAGATTTGTTACGAAGATGCCCACATCACGGCCTTCCAGACTGGCTTCAAATTCAGACGTTTTACAATGGATTGAGTGCCTCTACACGCACTCTCGTGGATGCAGCCGCCGATGGGGCTTTGATGGGAAAGACTATGGCCGAGGCACATTCGTTGTTGGAAGCTATGGCCGCAAATGCATATCAATGGCCATATGAAAGAATAACGCCGAAGCGAGTTATGGAAATTTCTAGTAATGATCCAATATCCACATTGTCAGCCCAAGTCGCAGCATTAACGCAGCAGCTCCAAGCATTTTCGCATTCTCCTCCCCCCGTCACCATTGAGTCTTGCAATTGGTGTAACGGATCCGACCCTAGCGCGGAGTGTCAAGTCGGAAATCCGTTCGAGCAGCCCCAAATTGAACAAGCTCAGTTTGTAGGAAACGGAAACCGGCAAAATAATCCGTACTCCAACACGTATAATCCGGGGTGGCGTAATCATCCCAACTTTTCGTGGAGAAACGGACAGAACTCAACCCAGCCTCCGTTCGTTCAGAATCAACAGCAGCCCCCTCCCGCTCCAAAAGTTTCTCTCGAGGAAGCAATTGCGAAATTGGCGGCGAATACGAGTCAATTCATGACCCGTACTGAAGCGACATTGCAGAATCATTCTGCTTCCATTCGAAACTTGGAGGTCCAGCTGGGCCAAATTGCTAATGTGTTGACAGCCCGCCCGGAGGGAGCATTGCCAAGTACAACCGAGACAAATCCTAGAGAGAGTCTAAATGCAATCAGTTTGAGAAGCGGAAAGGAGGTGTTGGACCAGCCCGAGTGGTGTGAAAAGAGGAGTGAAATTGAGGAGAAGAATAATTTAGCGACAGAGGAGTCACAAGATTGGAGACCTTCAATAACGTTTCCGGATAACCCGAAGGCATATGTGCCACCCGTCCCATTTCCGCAGAGATTACAGCAGAAAAAGGCGGACAAACAATTCTCTAAGTTCCTTGACGTGTTCAAAAAGCTTCATATTAACATTCCATTTGCCGACGCGTTGGAACAAATGCCGAGCTACGTTAAATTCATGAAAGAGATATTGTCGAAGAAAAGAAAACTCGAGGAGTTTGAGACAGTCGCCTTGATAGAGGAATGCAGCGCAATTCTTCAAAAGAAGCTCCCACCAAAATTGAAAGATCCGGGAAGTTTCAACATACCGTGCACCATGGGGAATCTTTCTTTTAATAAGTCATTGTGCGATCTCGGTGCTAGTATTAACCTCATGCCTTTGTTTATTTTCAAGAAACTGGGAATTGGAGAAGCAAAGCCGACGACGGTCTCCTTGCAATTAGCGGATCGATCTATTAAGTATCCGAGAGGAGTGATTGAGGGTGTGCTAGTAAAAGTGGATAAATTTATCTTTCCAGCGGATTTTATTGTTCTCGACATGGAGGAAGATGAAGATATCCCGATTATCTTGGGACGACCATTTTTGGCAACCGGCAGAACTCTTATTGACGTGGAAAAAAGAGAATTAACTCTGCGGGTTCAAGAGGAGCATGTCACGTTCCAAGTGTTCAAATCTTTTCCATGTCCGGGAGGTTTTGATAAAAGCTCTCTGAGTGAAAGTGTGGAGGCCGTTGCAAAAGAAAAACACCGAAAACATCGCCGGTCGAAAAATTCAGATTCTGTGTCAGATGGCCCAATTTTTAAGAAAGATGTAGAATGAGTAGCATTTCTCGAGCACTCGGACAAGTCTGCTGGGGTCATAAAGTCATTTTTGAAAGAGGGGAATAAGCCGGAAGCCCAGCGGACGTCTAGTCATGAGAAAAATGGGTGTTTCGGAAAGTTATTCGCGTCAAAACCTTTCCGCAAACAACATTCGATGTCTGAACCGAAATTCGAATCGTTAACGACCGATGGTCATAATTTTAAAAACCATATTAACGGTTCGATGAATGGGGTGGAGATCAAATGGAGTTTGCGAAAAGCGAACTGATTTTTAAATAGGTCCGGCTGAAGACTATAAACTTAGCGCTTCTCGGGAGGCAACCCGAGTTCGTAGTTGTAGAATTTTGAGTTTCCGTATTTTTCTTGCTTTCTTACATTTTTTTTTCATCATTTTGTGTTTTGATTTGCTTCTACCTCTCGCTTTTAACGTGTTCTTCTCAAAATTCTGTGCAGGAAAGTCCCAGGGGAGAAAATTATACTTGAGCCGCGGCACAAGTATTGTGAGCCGCGGCACACACAAATCGAAAGGGTGAGCTAAACACACACAGGCGTATTTTTATACGCTTATTTATCATTATTTTGTATTATTTTGGAGAGTGAATTTGCTTAAATGAGCTTGTAATGCCTTAATTTTGTATGTTTGTTAGGAGATTGGAGTCCGGAAGCTAAAACGAGGCGAAACGGGCAAAAACGGCAAATTTTGGCCGTGAGCCGCAGCACAAGGAAGCAGGGCCGCGGCACAGGAAGACAACCCGCGGGCACAAAGTAGACTGTACTCTGTGCCGCGGCACAGTCCAGGTGAGCCGCGGCACAGATGAATTAAATGGCGCCCAGGCATCCAGCTGAAAGCAATGTGCCGCGGCACAGATTTAGTGCGCCGCGGCACACTAGGCGGTTTTTGTGTCCTCCGCGCGGATTTGGGCCGTTTCGAAGCCAGTTCTCGACCTACTCACACGGGCGCGATTTGGAGACTGTGAAAAGCTATAAATAAGGGTTTAAGACCCTAATTAATCATCTTTTGATCTTTGGAGCTGGGAGATTAAAGAATCTTGAGGAGACGGCAGAAGAGGAAGAGAAGCAGAAGACTTCAAGAGCAGAGGGCGGAATCCGAAGAACGGAGATATCCGAGCTTCATCTGCGTTTGATTTAAATGCTTCTATTTATTAATTCTGTATTTTCCTTTATTAGTATGTCAGGCTAAAACCCTAATCTAGGATTTTGATGAAACCTACGTTTTGACGGATTTGCTTGAGATTATCTAATTAATTACCTTTTTTGTTGAGTTTTCCCAATCGTGTTTAATGCTTTCAATTATCTGGCCAATAGTTGTATTGTTTTAATCATTCAATTCGAATCGAGAGAGGAGAATTGGTGAGGAACTATTGGTGAAAACCATTTTATTCTGTGAGATAGGAATATACTCATAGGAACTACGTGGCCTTTTGGAGATTTTATGCTTTTTGCCTATTGACGAATTAATTCACCTAGGGATAGAGTGCGTTATTCGCCTTTAGAAAAATCTAGTGACCTCGGGAGAGGCGGTAGAATATATTAGCAATCTCCGCCTTCAATAAATTGGAAAAATTATTACTTCAGATAATCGAGAGTAAATTCGGATAAACCGAGGTGGATTCAAAATCCTAGACTTAGTCATCATTTGATTCCCTTTCTTCAAGCTATCGTTTTCTACTGTTTAGTCTTTTAATAATTCTTTTAGTAATTAATTGCAAAACCCAAATTCGATTGTTCGAATAAAACTGGAATACATAAAAATCGGTAGTTAGTGATTCAGTCCTCGTGGGAACGATACTCACTCATCACTTTATTACTTGTAAACGATAACATGCACTTGCGTGTAAGAAATATCGCAACACTTCTCAGACGAAGATTCGTCAGGATTTAATCGAGCAAGGAATAGAAGTTTGGCTTCAACGAGTACAAGGACAGTTGTGTACTCTCGAAATTACTTCGTCCTTAGTTGACGACATCAAAGGGAAACAGTGGAGTGACCCGATGATCTCTCAACTGAAGGAAGATGTAATTAAAGGAAAAGCCCCTGGATTTATGGTGCACGAGGATAGTATCCTAAGATTCCAGGATAGGCTTTGTGTTTCGAATGATCTAGAGTTGAGTCAGAGAATTCTCCGAGAAGCTCATGCTACGCCTTACTCAATACACCCAGGAACGAGTAATATGTACAAAGACTTGAAGCGAAATTTTTGGTGGAATAACATGAAGAAGGATGTCACGGAATTTGTACTATGGTGCTTGACGTGTCACCACATCAAGATCGAACATCAACGACCGGTAGGGTTGTTGAAGCCGCTTCCCATTCCCAAGTGGAAATGGGAGGACATCTCTATGGACTTTATCACTGGCATGCCGAGAATTAGAGCCGGAATGAATATGATTTGGCTAATCGTTGATCGGTTGACCAAGTCTGCACACTTCTTGGGTATTAAGGATACTTGGGGACCGGAGATATTGGCTCGAACTTTTATAGCCTAGATCGTAAGAGTGCACGGTGCCCCCAAGACCAGTGTTTTTGATCGAGACGGTTGTTTCGTATCGCATTTTTGGCAGGCCGTTCATCAGGATTTGGGTACCGAATTGAGATTGAGCACTTCCTTTCATCCTCATTCAGATGGTCATACGGAGAGGACGATTCAGACGTTGGAGGACATGTTGCGGGCTTACGCCCTAGACTGGAGTAATGATTGGAGCTTCATTTGCTGTTGATCGAGTTTGCCTACAACAATAGTTGGCATGCATCGATCAAAATGGCACCATTCGAGGCACTTTATGGTAGGCGATGTAGGTCGCCATTATGTTGGGATGAGGCTTCGGAGCTAATCGGAACGGAGCCGGATATGTTGATGGAGTAAGGAAAAGATTTCTATTATCCGGGACCGGTTGCTGACTGCACAGAGCCGTCAGAAATCTTATGCTGATACTCATCGTCGACCCTTGGAGTTCGAAGTGGGGAATCATGTCCTACTCAAGGTGTCGCCGACCAGAGGGGTTTTCCGCTTCGTAAAAAAGGGGAAACTTAGTCCGAGGTATATCAGACCTTTCGAGATTTTGGACAGGGTTGGAGATTTAGCTTATTGCTTGGCGTTGCCTCTAGCTTTGAGTCACGTCCATAGTGTTTTTCATGTGTCTCAGTTGAGAAAGTACGTGCCGGATCCGAGTCATGTTATCGACTATAGTGAGATTGACATAGCCGAGGATATTACCTTTCCGGAGAGACCCGTGAAGATCCTTGAGCATCGTGAGAAACAACTTCGGCATAAGACCATTCTGTTGGTTAAAGTGCAATGGTCGAGACATGGAGTCGAGGAGGCGAATTGGGAGACGGAAGAGAAGATGCGGTCGGAGTACCCCGAACTCTTTATTTCTTAAGTTTCGGGACGAAACTTGTTTTTAGATGGGGAGAATGTAATACCCGTACTTTTATTGACTGTTTGACCTTGTCATTCTTCCTATTTTTGTCACTCTGTAAACTCTTCGTGATGTTGTCGATATTGTTATAGAGTTTCGTACCTTGTTTGGATCATGATCGTGTGGTTTAGGCCTCGCGGTAGTGTTCTCGGTCAGAGAAATAGCGTACGCTAGCTTTGAGCCATAGCGCGCGCTAAGGGACCAGACAGGGCAGAGACAGTTGCTAATTCTATGCTCTCTGGACTAGCAGTTAGCGCACGTTAGGAGTTAGCTAGCGCACGCTATTCGTGATCAGTAGCGCGCGCTAACACGTCCGTAGCGCAAGCTAACGAGCTGGGTCGGCAGAGGCAGTGAAGTTTCAGACTGCCTGGACTATCAGGTAATGTACTTTAGGCTTCGTCTAGCGCACGCTATAAGTGTTGCATAACGCACACTAAGCTATCACAGCAGCGCACGCTAAGACTCGAGCAGGGCATAGGACAGTAGGTTATGGACTCCGATTTCTGGACACCAACTCCCAAGTAGCGCACGCTAACTTTCATCTAGCGTATGCTAAAGGAAGGCGATTAGCGCACACAATGGTTTCACCTAACACATGCTAACGAGGCTGGCAGAAGCCACTGGACTACCAGGTGACCTCGATAGCGCACGCTAAATATTGATGCGTAGCGTGCGCTAGACTGGGCAGGTATATAATGGACAGTTGACTCCCATTTCGACATTTTTTCATCATTCTCACATTTTCGATCGGGAGCAGCGGGTTTTGGGAGATTCAGAGAGTTTGGAGGCGATCATTCTTCAGATATCAAGATCTTTGGTTGGAGAACAAGGATTTCATAACATCTAATCCATTCTATCTTCCAAATCAAGGTAAAAATCCTTAGAACCCTAATTTTGGGAATTTTGGAGTTTTTCTTATATTCGTCCGATTTATCCATTTTGGATCTTGAAAACCTTGATATTATGATGTATCTACCCCGTATACATGCTTTTCCTACGATTTTTCGGATTGGTTTGTGCCGTGTTCGAACTTGTGGAGGTTTGGGTGATTTTCCAACCTCTAATTGTTTACCCTTGTAGTTTCGTGAATCGTAGGCGGGCTTTGGGAGTTTTTTCGTGAGTTATGAGTATGGATTATTGATTATCATATCCCTTGCGAATCGTTTAGGTACCGGAAGTGCATTCTTGGACCTACCGAACTCATACTCTCTTCTGTTCGGTTTCTCGATGTCTCAAAGGCAAGTATATATTTATGATTGTACGTTCTCGACTTTGAAAGTGAGATATATGAATGGCATGTTTGTTTATATCCACTCTGGGATGGGCCGACAAGTTCTCTGAGGGTTTCGTAGCCTCTGGTGCGATTCCATGGATCATATGAGTTAACCACTCTAGGACGGACCGATGGGTCCTCTGAGGGTTCCGTAGCCTCTGGTGCGGTTCCACGGTTGATCATCTATGTATTGATGTGATGCTATGAGATTTAGTTATTCTGGAATACTAGTCTTGAAATGATGAATTGACGGTTACTTTTACTTTATTGTCGAGGAGTATTGTATTTCATATTCGATATACTTGCACTAGCTATTCGACGGCTAACCCCTCTATGGGGGAAATACCTTTTATATATTTCAGGTTCCAAGAGAGCGGACAAGCAGGTATCGGGTCGGCATGAAGATGATGGGCAAGCGTAATACTGTGTCTTATCTCCAGTTGTATTCCGTGTTCTTCCATTCAGTGTTGTTGTACTGGAATGGTTATTGAATACTCGAGTATTGCTTTTCAGTTTCGTTGATGTTCCGGCCTGTGTTGCCGAAGTATTGTTTTTGTGTTGTGATGTATTCGGATACATTGGATATGGTTTGAATACTCCTTTGTATCGTTCTTCATTTCATTGTATGTAGACCCTCTCAGTCAAAATTTATAGTTCCGCGTATGTTTAGCCTTGTGGGTCCCACGACGGGGCTCACGGCGATGTAATATACCCTGAATAACTTGGGGGTGTTACATTACCGTTGCCCAACGTTCAAAAATTCAAAAAAAAAGAGAAAAAAAGAAATCAACGGCGCTGCCTGTCAGCTATGGCGCGAGGGCCTTTGGCGCGAGCACCGGTACGGTGCGCCATTGGCTAAGCTCGGCTGGTGGTTTGGTGCGAGCCATCCAGCCCACCGTACCTCCTCCTCTTAGGGTGCAATTGCTTTACTAATTGCACTAATTTTTTATAATCACGTAAGCTGAACGTCGTAGATCTTATTCATAATTTAAGCACTAATTTTTTCTAATAAAAAATAAAATTCTGTTATGAAACTGCGTATTATAGAGAGAGAATATAGAGAGAAATTAAAAAAAATGATTCTCACGTATGATTTTCATTAATAACTTAAATCCTATTTATAGGAAAATTTCAGATGACATAATCGCAGTTAGATTATTACATCATGGGCATAATAGTCATTTACATATAATAAAACAATACTTCTCTGTCACGGGAATAGTAACCCTGTGACTACATTATGTATAATACACCCCCTTGAATGACTATTTACAAATTTGAAGAAAAATCCGATGGGAGAAGAACTTTCAAATTGTTTGTAGTCGAGCTTGTGACGATTATATCTTGATGCATCATTAATGTTGCTAGGAAAACCCTGTGGGATAAAACCTCAGCAATCTTTAATCTCGTATATCGCTCTCCCTTATCTCAATAATTCTTGTATGGGTATTCACGTGCCGTCTAAGCAAAACCTCGTGGGACAAAAATTGAGTGAATAGTATGATTCTCTTTCACATATATCTCAATTGTAGGAGTATCTATCCACTATCTCAGCAAAACCTCTTGGGATAAAAATTGAGTGAATATGTCATATATATGTCATTTGGAGTATCCATGTGTTGCCTGATTAAATCTTTGTCAAGAAAACCCTATGCCAATAACTTGATCGAAGGAAAAAGAGCACAACTATTTCTTTTGTTTTCAATCTTTGAGGAATAATCTTGATCTTTAAATGTTCCTCATTATGCCATGAATATGCCTCGTTAAAACTTTATTAGGAAAAATTCAATGGGAAAAATTTTAATAAAGGGAAACGAGTATATTATTAATGCTAATACGCCATCCATGTTGCCTCATTAAATATCTTATTAGGAAAACCCAATGAGACAAAACCTCAGTCAAGGGAAATAGAGTGCAACGCGTATAAATATATAAGTATGCCCAAGGCATTTCAACAATCCACCATATAGTATATTCAGTGCAATTTCTAATATCCAACTCATATTTTTATAAAATTACA
The DNA here is from genome assembly GCA_033398695.1 of Orobanche coerulescens. NCBI lineage: Eukaryota > Viridiplantae > Streptophyta > Magnoliopsida > Lamiales > Orobanchaceae > Orobanche > Orobanche coerulescens. Next base: position 113,442,549 of record CM065815.1, on the reverse strand, counting down.
ATACATATCAATCTCTTTTAGAGATTCTATATTAGTTCTGATTAAGCTTCCTCGTTACAAACCTTGTTAGGAAAACCGATTGGGATAAAACCTCAGCCAAGGAAAAATGCACATCATATAATTTTCCTTCACAACATCTTATTTTGAGTCATTGCACGAACTGATAATATATTTAAAATCTCTACAAGAGTTTCTTTTCAGTTTTAGTAAGCCCACATGTTATAATTTTATTATAAGGGCATATATTTCAATTTTGAGGATTTCAATATCCTCATATTCACATATCATGGGTTTCAATACCCTTGTTTCCAGCATGAATTTCATTATCCACACTTCACAATCATGGATTTCAATATCCACATTTCATGGATTTTAATAGTCTCACTTCTTTCATGGATATCCCTATTTCATTCGCTGATATCCTCTTTTCAGTCATTGATATCCTCATTTCATGGATATTGTCATTTTATTCATAACACTATTCTTTCATACTGTGTCGACACATTTCAATTTCATTTATTTCCCCACAGCGACATAACTTGTCGAGATATCTCAAATGAATTATCTATTAGGATTACACATTATAGTTATGTCTATATACTTTCTCAAAAGTATATGCCTCCTTTATCATTTCTTTGGTTCATATTTGCGATATTATTATTTATTTATCAAAGGAGTTGTAATGGTATTAAAGATTAGTAATCTATCATGCATCTTTTGTAATACCCGGGATTTTCATTCTGGTTATTTTGGATTTTTTTTTCGGATATTTCTCGGCCGCCAAGTATCGGTATTATTTTTCTTGATGATTGATTTTTGTGTTTATTGATACCCGAGACTTTTATTCCGGTATGTTATGTCAACTTGCTCGATATTGTTTTGAATCATAACCAGTGCATTAATGTGATCGAAACGTTGTCGAACGCCTAACCGGGCTGTCGGAATTGGCCACGGCTGAGTCACGGCCGCACATTTTGGGTGCTGGACAGCTTCCGGTCGTTTTATGATGTTTTTCCTCATGTGACCGACTGTTTATTTTGATTATAGGATATTAGGGACAAATTCCCTACGAAAATCTCGTGTTGAGCCTTTCCGATCGTCGTTTTCATTGGAGTTCCGGATTTTTTCCAATCGACCGTATTTTCGGAGTATTCGCGAGAGATTACCAAGGCAAGTACCTTGATATACGAATTGTAACTACGTGAAATCATTGTTGTCGAAATGTATGAATTTATACGGATATATATATATATAGAGAGAGAGAGATATATAGGTTTATATATATTTATATGTTAAATATATGTATGTATATACTTATATTGATATATATGCCTACGTCGGTGAATGCCGAGTGATGAATGCTAACACTAGTTGACGTACTCAACTTGGATTGATGGATGAGCTATACTTATAGATATAATATAGTAAGGTTATATATATATTCGGTTGAGCTGCAATGTAGGGATATATGTGCGACGTTGGTTGGTTATGCCTGAAGGCTTATTGTGATTGAGTTTTGATTGATAACGTGCGTGATATTGTTTAGGTGTGTGGTTATGGACTGACGGATGATTTGTGTGACTTGGTATATTGAGTTGATAATTGTTGTAATGTTTGTCTGTGTGCTTGATGTTTGAAACAATGTGGATACTGGTTGTGAGAAACGTCGTATCCGGGAACCTCTGAGGACGGGGCGTGTACTCCGGCCTGGTGTATGATGCAATGTGCGGCTCCATATATTCGGTGAACACGGTGTTACCTAATGCACGTGCAAGGGGCGGCTCTTACGGGAGTGATCGCCGGCGCAGTGACATGTTCAAGGGGAGGCCAACATAGTGGAGTGAACGCCGGTGCACAGGTGTGCAAGGGAGGCGCCTGGCAGGCTTATTGGTTATGGATATTCGAGTGACAGCTAAGACCCCGATACCGAACGATGTTCGTAATTCAAAGTTCTTTCAACTCGCTTTAAAATCTTGGTCTTGATATAGACCGAGATTTGTGTTTCTGAAAGTTTGTTTCAACTTGTTTTAAATATTGGTATTAGTGTTAATTAACCAAGGATATTTGACGAGATCTCCGAGGGTTAATTAATCAAGGGTCTTGAGCAGGATTTGTCGAATGAGAGGCTGTGTCCTTGATTGCATTGTGATGTTATTCTGTAAATTGGGTCTAGGACCGTGAAATGTTGAGATGATTGATCTCGTGATGATATTATTTGTATTTGGTCGAGAACCCCGTGAGATGTTGTAATGACTCGCTTGTGATAGTGTTTCATAAATTGGGTCGAAGACCCCGAATAACGTTGTAATGGTTTTCTTGCAAATTGTTTTCCACATGCTGGGTGGAGGACCCGAGAGCTTTTGAAGTTATTTTCTAAAAGTTCCCATTCGATTTTCAAAACCCCAAGACGACCCGAGTCAATAATAACATTTCCAAACTATCTTATCAAATTGCTTTTCCTTTTAAAAAAGGGGTTTTTCAAGCTAGATCTTTTAACTCATTGGGGTTGTTTAAAGTTTCATTGGTGTTATGATCCGTAAAGAGAATATGGCTATGTGATTACTTTCACCTTGTGTAAACGAATGTTTTGATGTGCTGTTTGTGTGAATGTGTGGTTTGTATTAAGGCTTCGTGGCTGTTGAGTTTGTGTTGATACTTTTCGTATATCCTGTACATTATGTACTTGCACTAGCAAAATTCCAGTTTGCTAACCCCCGAGTTTTCGAGGAGTGGGTGCCTGTTATGCGCTCAGGTATTGGCATCTCGGGAGAGTCACAGGATTGGCTTGGAAGGAGATGAAAGACGACGATGCTAATCACACAAGAGTCAGAGTCTTTTTCTTTTGTTTCATTTTGGTTGGTATTTCTCTTTCGGCCGAGTATTCACCCTTGCCCGGGTGTAGTTTTCATTTATTAAATTAAGTTGCCATTCCTTTCTGTGCTCAAGTTTATTATTGTCATTGAGAAGTAAATTTTGTTAGTTTCTGAACTGTTTAATGACCTTGTCGGTCTGCTTTGTAATTAATTTTGACCCCGGTCGGTCAATCATTGAGTAGTCTTTTGGAGTTTATCCTGGTAGATCCTTGTGATAAGGGCCTACGGCATGTGACATTTCCGGACGTATTCTGGGGGTGTTACAAATATGGTATCGGAGCTTAGGTTTGCGAAAAACTCAGGCCGTTGGGTCAAGTCCATGTCCTATATAAGTCACGCGCATCAGAGTTGTGATTAGTATCGTGGTTCCGACATCATCTTCAGGCAATCCGTGATGGTAAGTCTCCCGATCGTAAGTCCCCTTATATACGTATTTGATTATATCGTGCTAATGTGTTTAATGTGAACAAGGGGTTGGAACTTGTTGGTGATATTATCCGAGTAAAAATGGTTATGTAGTATGCTTCAGAAGTCGAGCATATTTATCGGTTTCTACATTTCATTAGAATAAATTTATGAGTGTTAATTTTATTCGCTGCGTGAGTATTTTGAAATGGCTTTTGGTATCTTGCAATTGAGTTTTATTTCGTAAAACCAATTTCCTAAACCGAGTTTTGGCATTTTGGTCTTGCACGTTTTGACGGTATTCTTATGACGGTATTTGATATTTTATAAATGACTTTTGTGAGTATTTAAAAATATTACCGTCATCGACCTTTTTGGCGTTTTGAACGTTTTTTTAAAATGGTTTTTAGCCTGGTGGGTTCCGACACGGGGCCACGGCGCTGTAATATCACGAAAATTTAAAATGGTGCTTTGAAATTTTCTAACATTGTGAAAACCCATGATTTAATTTCATCATGTCAAATGGTCACATATCTCGGTGAAAAATCATTTCGATTAAACATTTTGGTAGAAGAGGAAAGATTTTCAAAGTTGTGGTATTTGAGACTCAACACTTTTGAAATATTTCAAATTAATTGCGATTCAATTTTCAATTTTTCTTTTTACCTTACTCGAAAATAATTTTTAGAGTCGTTGTATAAACTTCCTTTTCCGAAATAAAGGATAGTATTTACAAGTCTTGGGAGTAACATGACTAGCCTTTTTTTTTTTCAAAAATTGTTTTTATTAAGTGCATACATATTATGACCGTCCTCGTTGAAGGACTTGAAATTGACTTCAGAAAACTTTGTGCTTTACGATATTATCGTTATTCTAAGGATGCTAACTAAACCTCATGTTGATAATTGTGGTATACTGTACGACTGATAAATTAATATTGTTGAACGGTATTATCTGCATTAGTATGTCGAGCCTCGACGGACGTAGACGTGATGATGGAAATGGAAGCGGCGAGGTGGTTCGTATGACAACGATTCATACTACGGTGAAGGAGTATCAAGATCAAATGATATCCTATGAAATCTCCCCAGTGGTCGAGCCCACGAGCGAAGCGAAGAGACCGAGGACATCTGGGAAATTTTTGGGCGGTGAAGAGTCTAATGCTCCCAAACCCCCACATCGTTCGAACCCATCGTCTTTGCAGTCGGGAGTGAGCGCTAGGAATCCCAAGCCATCATCGGTGACTCTCGGTAAGAAGAGAAGGTGCTTCAAATGCAACCGTCAGGGACATGCTCATGCAAATTGTCCCTTTCCACTCTTGACTTGTTACTGGTGCGGGTGTGAAGGTCATCAGGAGAAACACTATGAGATAGTTTTCGAATTAACAGAGAATGCTACCCTATTGGAGAATAGAGCACGTGACCGGAGAGTGTCCCGAAACCCTATGTTTCCTTCTGAAGAGCTTAACATGGGACAATGAAGATTTTGTACTATGTCCTAATCGTTGCTGTTTCCAACAATCGTGACTTTGGTCATTTTTCGTTTCATTGCTTTACGTTTCCAACTCTTGTTGTTCCAAGTTTCGGGACCGAAATGTCTTTTTAGTATGGGGGAATGTATTACCCGTACTCTCCTTAGTATTTTCGGTATTGGGTGACTTTCATTGTTGGTAATTCATCTGTGATCCTCTCGACAATTTTAAACTACCATGTTCTACCTAGCCTACCATCCTCCGAACGAATTTCAGAGCCGTTTTGTTAGACTACGTGGATTATTGTGGTCTTTACACACCTGAACTTGATCCTTGCAAAATTTTGTTCGAAACTATTGTTCCCACACGTGCAATTAACATTTCCGAATGTGTTGTGAACTTGGATGCGGTTGGTCGATCTCGACACATGATTTCAGGACGCCTGAGCCATTTTGTGATTTTCCTTAACTCTTGGAGCTATTATCTCCAAACTCATATTCCTCCACCTCGACTTCTCATGTTCACATATATTTTATCGCCTCGACTCACGTACCAGATGCCTGCTTAGTGAGTTCATTATATTTTAAGGATTCTCGCGTTCGCGCATTGCTCGTGACGTTTTGGGGCTGAGCAAAGTAGTTATTTTTTTTCTTGGTTGTTCCGCCGCTCTTTATTATAAGTCTCGGGACGAAACTTATTTTAAGGGGGGTAGAATGTACCCGGGATTTCCGTTCTGGTTATTTTGGATTTTTTTTCTGGATATTTCTCGATCGCCGAGTATCGGTATTATTTTTCTTGATGATTGATTTTTGTGTTTATTGATACCCGAGACTTTTATTCCGGTATGTTATGTCTCGTAACTTGCTCGTTATTGTTTTGAATCATAACCGGTGCGTTAATGCGACCGAAACGTTGTCGAATGCCTAACTGGGCTGTCGGAATTGGCCACGGCCGAGTCACGACCACACGTTTTGGGCCAGAGACCCATCTGGCCGAATTACGGCCGTATGGTGCCGGATACAGCTGTACGTGCTCGGCAGGGGCTGGGCAGCTTCCGGATGAAGTCCGGTTATGGCCGTAAGTCTTGATCGGTTACGGCCGTAAGGGCGCTAGGCAGCTTCCGGACGAAGGCCGATTACGGCCGTAAGGTGTGGTCGGATACGGCCGTAAGGGTGCTGGGCAGCATCCGAACGAAGGCCGGTTACGGCCGTAAGGCGTGATCGGATACGGCCATACGTGGTCGGCAGACTGCTGGGCAGGACTTTCACGAAGGACGGTTACGGCCGTAAGTGATCAGCACACGCTGGGCAGTATAAATATGATCGAGCAGACGGGTTTACACCCATTTTTCTCATTTCTCTCCTTTCCTTTCCGCGTCTGGGGCTTAGAGGACATGAAGATATGTTGTTCAACTATCAATCCATGAAGTTCCTGAGTTCATATCATTGATTGATCATCCCATAACCTCCTTCAATCGACCGAATCAAGGTTAGTTTTTCCTAAAATCTAAACTTTGGGAAATTTGGGAATCGTGATAGATTTCGTCCGTATGAACCATATTAACTCAAATTATTGATGGATAATCGAAGATTAAGTTATGTTCTATCATTTTCATCATCTTTCCATGGTTTTATCATTACCAATTCGTCATTTCTATGAGTTCTTAGTTGACGCCTTCAAGATGTCCGGAGAAATGCCGCAGAGGGGGATTCGGTCATTTTACAATGTATTTCCTCGTGTGATTGATTGTTTATTTGATGATAGGATATTAGGGACGAATTCCATACGAAAATCTGGTGTTGTGCCTTTCTGATCGTCGTTTTTATTGGAGTTCCAGATTTTTTCCAATCGACCGTATTTTCGGAGTATTCACGAGAGATTACCAAGTCAAGTACCTTGATATACAAATTGTAACTACGTGAAACCATTGTTGTCGAAGTGTATGAATTTATACGGATGTATATATATATATATATATGTATATATATATCTGGGTTTATATATATTTATATGTTAAATATATGTATGTATATACGTATATTGATATATATGCCTATGTCGGTGAATGCTGAGTGATGAATGCTAACACTAGTTGACGTACTCAACTTGGATTGATGGATGAACTATACTTATAGATATAATATAGTAAGGTTATATATATATATTCGGTTGAGCTGCAATATTGGGATATATGTGCGACGTTGGTTGGTTATGCCTGAAGGCTTATTGTGATTGAGTTTTGATTGATAACGTGTGTGATATTGTTTAGCTATGTGGTTATGGACTGACGGATGATTTGTGTGACTTGGTGTACTGAGCTGATAATTATTGTAACGTTTGTCTGTGTGCTTGATGTTTGAAACAATGTGGATACTGGTTGTGAGAAACGTCGTATCCGGGAACCTCTGAGGGTGGGGCGTGTACTCCGGCCTGGTGTATGCTGCAATGTGCGTCTCCATATATTTGGTGAACACGGTGTTACTTAATGCGCGTGCAAGGGGTGGCTCTTACGGGAGTGATCGCCGGCGTGATGACATGTTCAAGGGGCGGCCAACATAGTGGAGTGAACACCGGTGCACAAGTGTGCAAGGGAGGCGCCTGGCAGGCTTATTGGTTATGGATATTCGAGTGACAGCTAAGACCCCGATACCGAACGATGTTCGTAATTCAAAGTTCTTTCAACTTGCTTTAAAATGTTGGTCTTGATATATGTAACACCCCAATCTAGGCAGATATTACAGTGCCGTGGACCCCCGACTGTGACCCACTAGGCGAATGAAAATTAATGACTTAAATAATATAATTGTAGTACCGAGCCACATTATATCATTAAATTACTCCGATGAGGAGTTTCATTAAAACATATCCATGATAATACAGAATCCAAGTATATTTTATATGAAGATAAAATATACAACACGGAATAAATGGGTATTCAAACGGAAGTCTGCAGCGGAAATAAAAATGAAGAAAACATGAAGACTGAAAAGGACTGGTGCCCCCTACTAGTATCACTGGGACTCCTCTCTATCAACGTTCTCTTCCCGTGCCTTAGCCTTGCCATGACCTGAAAACAACATCCTTTGGTAATATTCAATCCCGAATATATCGAAACCAAACTCCAAAATGAGTATTTCAAACTACAAAACACCTTAAATGATATCAATAATCCCATAGGAATCCACAACTCGAGTTAACGACAATATTTAATCCAAAACCCCCCAAAATATCAAAGTCAACCAAAAAGTGTTCTTGAATTAACCCCAATATTCATGAAATCCGAAATATATGCCAATAAATCCATAGGAATACATTCATCCAAGGTAGATAATCCATATCTAACATATTCCAACAACAATCCAACCTTACACAAAGAAATAGGAAGGAAAATACCGAAAATCCGAAATTCTAGATCCAAAAAATTATTACCTTGATTTGATGTGATGGAGATGATGAAATGATGATTAATCCGAATGATAAGCTTAATGATGATGGTAGGTGAGTGCAGCTCGAAAAGATCTCTCCGAATCGCCCGAAATCGCCCGAAATCGCCGAAGGAGTGAAGAGAGAATGACAAATGATGAATGTGGACTACACTGTCGAATATATACTGTTCCCAGATTAGCGCACGCTACGACCTGTTATTTAGCGTGCTCTAACGGGTTCACCGGACAGTCCAGTGAACTCTGACTGCCTCGTTAGCGTGCGCAATGAACTTGATAGCGTGCGCTTACGCCCTCCCGATAGCGTGCGTTAACTCCAAAAGTTAGCGTGCGCTAGCTAAATACCTGATGTCCAGTGACCGAAGTCCAGAACCTCCTGTCCTATGACCTGCTTGCGATAGCGCGCGCTACATTCAATAATCAGCGTGCGCTACTGCCCCAATAGCGTACGCTAAAATCCACTCATAGCGTGCGCTAGGAATTATTCCAAAATCAGTCCAGTACCCACTGGACTCTGCCTGATCGGCCTTAGCGCGCGCTACACTGAATGCATAGCGGGCGCTATCCAAACTTACGAGCGTGCGCTACTTACCATTCGTAGCATGCACTACTCCAACTCGGCTGCAGTCCAGTGCCTTCTGGACTGCAGGCCTGAACCACATTAGCGTGCGCTAATATGGAGAGGTAGCGTGCGCTACCCGTACTCAATTAGCACGCGCTAAAGAGAGTAAGTAGCGTGCGCTACTCCTCACACACAGCCCATTATGAAGATGACAATGACGATGACCCGGTTCGATCCTCCAACCAGGTAGGGCGACGGATAATAACTGATGTACGATACAATAACTCTGATCGGTGAATACAATGAATGAATATGAACGATGAATGATCATTAATGAGTGAAAAAATTACTGAGTGACAATTACTGAATGATAATGACTGAATTACAACCGGGTATTACATACACCCCCCTTAAAAGAGTTTCGTCCCCGAAACTAAGGGTCAAACAACTCGGCATAACTCTCCCGCATACTATCCTCGGTTTCCCAAGTAGCCTCTTCGACTCCGTGTCCAGACCACTGAATTTTAACTAAAGGAATCATCTTGTTCCTCAACTGTTTGATTTGCCGCTCTAAGACTCGTACGGGACGCTCCTCATATAAATGATCGTCTGCGATTTCGATCTCGTCGAACTGAAGTATGTGACTCGGATCTGCAACATACTTCCGCAACCAAGAGACGTGAAACACATTATGAATTCGGCTCAACGCCGGAGGTAAGGCCAATCGATAAGCTAGCTCGCCTACTCGATCCAAAATCTCAAACGGTCCAATGAATCTCGGACTCAACTTTCCCCTCTTCCCAAAATGGAAGATACCTCTACTCGGGGATACCTTTACCAAAACATGGTTACCCGCCTCGAACTCTAATGGCCGATGACGGTTATGCGTATGATTTTTGTAGACTCTAAGCGGTCAACAAACGACTCCTGATCAAATCTACCTTCTCACGGGCGGCTATAAGCATATCGGGCTCGGTGCCGATTGATTCTGATAAGTCATCCCAACACAAAGGAGATCGACAATGACGACCGTACAAGGCCTCGTAAGGTGCCATCTTAATCGAAGCATGCCAACTATTATTGTATGTGAACCCAATCAATGGTAGTTAGGCTTCCCGATCATCTTTCCAATCGAGGACACATGCTCTCAACATGTCCTCCAATGTCTGAATAGTCCTCTCTGATTGTCCGTCGGACTGAGGATGAAAAGCTGTGCTGAGATTAAGCTGAGTTCCCATAGCACGATGAACTGATTTCCAAAAAATGTGACACGAATCACCCGTCACGATCAGAAACGATACTCTTAGGAGTACCGTGTAGTCTCACTATCTCTTTGATGAACAACTGGGCAAGTCTCTCGGGACCCCACATATCCTTAATCTCAAGAAAATGGGCTGACTTAGTTAGACGATCCACAATTACCCAAATTGTATTCATGCCACGAAGACTCGTCGGCAAACTCGTGATGAAGTCCATTGAAATATCTTCCCACTTCCACTCTGGAATAGGGAGCGGTTTCAGCATAGCCGCCGGTCGCTGATGTTCTATCTTGACTTGCTGATAGGTTAAACATCTCGAAAAAAATTGCGCGACTTGTCGCTTCATATTACTCCACCAGTAATTTTGTTTCAAGTCGTTGTACATCTTTCTAGACCCCAGATGAATGGAATAAGGGGTAGCATGAGCTTCTCTCAAAATCGAGTTTTTCAACTCATCGTTCGCCGGTACGCATAACCGATTCTTAAATCGCAAAAGTCCATCCTCGTGGACCACAAATCCGGGGGCTTTCCCCTGAGCCACATCATCTCAAATGCGTAACAAAAATGGGTCCGAACCCTGATTCTCCCTGATCGCCTCCTCATGTGGCGATGAAATCTCTAACGTACAAAGTTGCCCTTGTACTCACTGTAACCAGACCTCGATCTCGGGTCTCAGAAAATCCTGCTGAAGTTCCTTCTGAACTGTTAATCGATCTAGCATCTGCTCCTGAACGGACTTACGACTCAAGGCGTCGGCGACAACATTCGCCTAGCCCGGGTGGTAAAGTATCTCAATATCATAATCTTTGATTAGTTCCAACCACCGTCTCTGTCGCATATTTAACTCCTTATAAGTAAATATACACTTCAAACTCTTTTGATCGGTGAATATCTGATAGGTAACGCCATAAAGATAATGGCGCCAAATCTTCAATGCGAACACCACGACTGCTATATCCAGGCCGTGGGTCCGATAATTAAACTCGTAAGGTCTCAATTGCCGTGAAGCATAAGCAATAACTTTCCCATCCTGCATTAGTACACATCTGAGACCTTGTCCGGACGCATCACTATAAACCACAAATCCTTCCGTCCCTTGCGGTAAACAAAGGACATGTGCTGAAATTAACTAGCTCTTGAGTTCCTCAAAACTCTGTTGGCATGCGTCAGACCACGTGTATTTCTTATCCTTCCGTAAAAGGTTCGTCATGGGTTGAGCAATTTTAGAAAATCCTTCCACAAATCGCCGATAATAACCAGCTAATCCGAGGAAACTCCAGATTTCCTTAACATTCTTCGGAGGTTGCCAATCTCGGATTGCCTCTGTCTTCTGAGGGTCGACACGAACTCCGTCAGATGAAATTACATGTCCGAGAAATGTCACTTTGGACATCCAGAACTCACATTTGGAAAACTTTCCATAAAGTTGCTCTCGTCTCAACACGTCGAGCACCTGATGAAGGTGAAACTCGTGTTCCTTCCAGTCACGAGAATAAATTAGAATGTCATCAATAAAGACAACCACGAACTGATCCAAATATTCGTTCTTTAGGTTTTGCGCCGGGACTTTATAATCGGTCTAACAAAATTTGGTTCTTTTCTTCCCCTCACTTTCAGCACCAAGGTTTGTTGGATACCGACCAAGTCCTCCATCTTTCTATTTCTTCCCCCCTTCTTCCTCAGTCGATTTATGTCACTTATGTCTATGCCAGCACTAACCGTGTTGGTCATTACGCCCTTTGGGACACCCTCCGTGAGATTGCTTTGGAAGTAGAGGGGTTGCCGTGGCTAGTCAGCGGTGACTTCAACATCTTCTTGCATTTACATGAGCGCGAGGGTAGTACCACAGACCATTCTCCAGAGATTATAGACTTCGCATAGGCTATTGCTGACTGTGAGTTGATTGATGCAGGCTGCGAGGGCGATATTTTCACTTGGGAGCACAATGGTTTGAGGGAAAGGCTAGATCGTGCTTTATTTAATGAAGCATGGTCGAACGTGTTTGTGGTATCTACCGTCACTCACCTTCCTAGACTTCGGTCGGACCATGTGCCCCTTCTTATTCAGTGTCGCTTTTCCGCGACTCGTCACAAGTCATCATTCCATTTCCAGAGTATGTGGATCCGGCATCACATATTCCTGGACACTGTTAGGGAGGTCTGGCTTACCCCGACTGGATTATCTAGCATGTGTAACCTACAGGCCAAACTCCTTAGGGTTAAGCGCAGGCTGGAACACTGGGACTGGTCTGTTTTTGGAAACCTTCATACGAAGTTGGATGTGGCCTTGAGGGCTGCTGACGAGGCCGAGCGGCGATATGATTCGGATCCTACTCCGGAGAATAGAACTCCTATGCACCGTTTTCGTGCTGAGTACCATCTTCGTCTCTCTATGGAGGAAGATTTCAGGAAACAGAAAGCCGCAGTTCGTTGGGTTACTGAGGGCGAGCGCAACACCCGATTCTTTCAGGGTTTTGCGAAGCAGAAGCGTTGTCAGTCGCATATTCACAGCATTGAGGATGGTGGTACGACGATCGCTGTAGAGTCGGACCTCCGATCATCCGCTGTGAATTTCTTTAGGACTCTGCTTACATCCGCTGGTGATGTTCTCGTCCCCCAGATGACACTTGTTTTCCCTATATCCCCTGCTCTTTTGATTCTGATAGTTTGTGTGTCCCACCCTCTCCTCAGGAGATTCGTGCTGTGGTATTTGATATCGATCCTCACAGCGCTTCTGGGCCTGACGGGTTCTCGTCTTTGTTTTTTCAGCATTGTTGGGAGATTGTCTCTTCCGACGTGGAGGGGTCTGTGCTCGAGTTTTTTGAGGGTCATCCTATGCCTCCGGCTTTTACGGCTACTACGGTCATCTTGATCCCGAAGAAGCCTGTTTCGAGCGGTTGGTCAGATTACCGACCTATTAGTCTGTGTAATGTGACCAATAAGATTATCACGAAAATCCTTAACGCTTGGCTTGCTCCTCTCCTCCCTCTGATTATCTCTCCGAACCAAAGTGGATTTGTTCACGGGCGGGTTATTGCTGATAATATCCTTTTGGCCTAAGAACTTATTCACGACCTCCACGCCGCGGACATTCATGGTGTCCCAAACCTTGCGCTGAAGCTTGATATGGCTAAGGCATATGATAGGGTTCACTGGCAGTTTTTACATGAGGTCCTGGTGAGGATGGGATTCCCGGCTAGATGGATTTTGTTCATCCGTCATTGCGTCGAGAGTTGCACGTTCTCCATTTGGTGAACGGCAGTCCGTCCGGCTATTTTGCCTCTAGTCGGGGTTTGCGTCAGGGCGACCCTATCTCTCCATCGCTCTTCGTGCTTGCCGCTGATTATTTATCGCGCTGCTTGGACCGATCCATTCGAGACCATCCTTTGATGAGGTATAGGATGGCTGGACGGCCTTTCCCCATATCGCACCTATCCTACGCCGATGACATCATTATATTCACACGGGCTGTGGATGATGGTCTCGTTGATCTTATGCGTCTCCTGGATCATTACTCTATGGCTTCGGGCCAAATGGTTAGTATCTAGAAAAGCACTTTTATTCTTGCTCCTAAGCATGCGCCTCGTTGGCACCAGAGAGTTCACGATCTTACTGGTTTTCGCCAGGGTGATCTCCCCATCACCTATCTTGGTGTGCCCCTTTACAAAGGCTTTATGTGACGAGAGCTCTTTGCTGGGGTGAAGCAACAGATGTTGGATAGGATCTCTGGTTGGTCCCATCACCACCTTGCTTTTGGGGGACGCTTGGCTCTTATTAAGAGCACTCTCTGCACGATTCCTCTCCACCTGCTTCAGGTGTTGGACCCTCCACAGTACATTATCCAGGAGCTCGAGCAGATCATTGCGAGATACTTTTGGGGTGCTGTTGGTCCAAAGAGGAAGACGCACTGGGTCCGTTGGTGGCAGATTTGTCGTCCGGTCTCTGAGGGAGGCTTCGGGATTCGTAGCCTTTCAGATATGGCGAGAGCTTTTAGTTATAAGCTCTGGTGGTGCCTTCGCGCGGGCACGTCTCTGTGGGCGTAGTTTATGCTCCGCAAAAACTGCTATGCTGGCCTCTACATGCCTATGTGTACCGCTCTTAAAGCTCGTGCCAGCCACCCTTGGCGCCGTCTCCTCCGTGTAGGTATTGAGGCTTAGGAGTTCATCCGCTGGACTCTTGGTCGTAGCTGCGGGGAGGTCAGCTTTTGGGACGATACTTGGATTGGGGATATGCCTATTTCTTCTTTTCATCAGGTTACTGGTAGACCCCATCTTAGGATTCATGAGTTATGGGTTTATGGGACGTGGGACATGGGTAGATTTGAGTCTATTGTTGGAGAGGAGCTAGGATTTACCCCTCAGTGCATCCAGGAGATCTCCGCGATTCCCATCGCCGAGGAGGATTCGGATAGTATGTGCTGGACTCTTACCTCTTCGGGTGCGTTCTCATTGTCGTCGGCTTGGTCTCACATTAGGGTGAGGGGTCAGGCTAATCTTGTTTACGGGGCCATCTGGACTGCCTTACTTACACCGACCACTTCGGTGTTTATTTGGCGACTTCTCATGCGATGGATACCGACTGATGACATTCTACAGAGGAGGGGCGTTTCACTGGCTTCTAGATGTTTGTGCTGCTCGCATACCCTTACCCAGACCTACCATACTGAGACCATTGCCCACCTTTTCTTGGAGTGTGATGTGGCTCGTGACGTGTGGGAATATTTTGGCGCATGGACACATTTATCCCTACCCCATACTCAGAATATCTTTGAGCTCCTGGGTTTTTTCGTACACGGCACACACTTTAGGCACGCGACTTTCATTATTCCTTGTCTGATCCTTTAGTTCATTTGGACAGAAAGGAATAGTGCAAAGCATAGGGCGGTTACTTTTCTTTTGTCTCATGTTATTGTGCAGGTGGAGCGCCATGTTGCTTTATTGGCTTCTGCGGGGCTTATTTCATCTGAGTTCTGGGCGGGTTGCTCGCCGCCTGATTATTTCTAGCGATCTACATCTTCCCCCGCTCAGACTCGTCGCCCCGTCCCGGTGGTTTGACTTCGACCCAAGACCCCTTGGATCAAGCTGAACACGGATGGTTCGTTTGATAGAGAGACACAGATTGCGGGTGGGGGAGGTATGATTAGAGATCACCACGGAGAGCTCCTTCTTGCCTTCCATTCCTCTTTTCAGGCCTCTTCGAGTTTTGATGCTGAGGTTCAGGCGTTGGCGATTGGATTGATTCTAGCTTCCCAGAGATCGAGACATGTTTGGATTGAGCTTGATGCTGCTGCTGTGGTGACCCTGCTATCATCTGGCCATCGGGACTCTTGGCAGGTTCGTCACACTCTTATGCGTATCCGACACATTCTTAGAGATATTCAGTTCAGAGTCACTCACATTTTCCGGGAGGGCAACAGGCTGGCCGACTATCTTTCTGAGCTCGGCATGTCGTCCCTCGGCATTCAGACTTATACTTACGATACTGCTCCTCCGTTTCTTCTATCCCTTATATGGATGGATCAGCTTGGTTATCCGTCTTTTAGATTTATATAGGTTTTTATTTTATTGATTGCTTGCTTGCCTATTGGTTCGCACATTAGCCCACAGTTTTAGTGGTGCACCTTGTATTGATCTAGCGGGCCGTAGGCACTTTAAATTTGAGATTTTAGATTCCGGATTATGGCCAATTTTTTGTCATAATTCGGAGTTGGTGTTATTGTAGTCTATGGGTCCGCACATTAGCCCACGATTTGTGGTGCACTTTGTATTTCTTTAGCGGGCCATAGATTTCTTCGATGTTTGGACCCGAATTATGGCCCATTTTTGGTCATAATTCGGGGCTGATACTTTGTATTTCTTGATTTCTTCTTATCTATAGGTTGGTGGGTCCCGCCTCAACCCCCCGTCCACACTGGACGCTTTTTCTTTTTTTTTTTTTAAAAAAAACAAAAACAAAACGGCATTACCACAAACTCATAATGACCATAGCGTGTTCGGAATGCCGTCCTTGCGATATCCGACTCTCGAATTCGTAACTGATGATATCCAGATCTTAAGTCGATCTTGGAAAATACTGAAGCTCCCTGAAGTTGATCCAAAAGATCATCCATACGGGGTAGAGGATATTTATTCTTGATCGTCACTCGGTTCAATTCCCGGTAATCAATACACAAGCGAAACGAACCATCCTTCTTCTTGACAAATAACGCTGGTGCTCCCCATGGGGAAGCACTCAGTCGAATATAACCCTTCTCGGTCAAATCCTCCAATTGATTCTTCAATTCCTGCATTTCAGTCGGGGCCATCCGGTATGGTGCCTTCGATATTGGGGACGTACCAGGCTCCAACTCAAACATGAATTCCAGATCTCTCTGTGGAGGCAAACCAGGTAACTCGTCTGGAAATACATCGGCATATTCTCTCACTACCGGAATATCCGTCAATATTACTGATGGTTTCTCGGTCTTGGTCATATAGCACCAATAACCGACACACCCCTGATTGAGTAATTTTACTGCTTTCATCAAGTTGATGATTCTAACGGAACAGCTAGGATTACCTCCCTAAAAAACACATTCGACTCCATCGTTTGAAATGATAGTGACCATACGCTTACGGACACTAATGGTGGCATCGTGACGATCCATCCAATTAATACCCAAGATGACGTCGTCTCTCGGTAAATCTACCACGATTAGGTCTGCTAACCAATCACAGACATGAAACTGACTCGGACAATCCTTAATCTCACGATTCCCAATAATTCTTCTACCATCAGGTAGACCAATGACATAAGGCTCACAACTAGTAGCACTACCCAGACGTAGTCTACTCAAACATGACTCGAAAATGAATGAATGCAATGCACCAGTATCAAAAAGGGTACACACAGGTTGAGATAGAATTTCGAGTGTACCTGAGATCATTCGGGCTTCCGGATCATCAGATCTCTTCATCTCATAAATTCGGGGCTTGCCAGCCCCGGAACCGGATGCTCCCGTCTGATAGCTATGGGCTCCGCCTTTGTTAGCTCCCGTCGTCTTAAACGATGCGGACTGAGTAGCCTGATTCGGAACCACTGACTGTTTCGGGGCCTGAGATGATGCCGGAGTAGGTTTGGAGTCCTTTCGGCAAAAACGTGCCCTATGCCCCACCATTCCACAGTTATTGCACGTGACGGTTTGCCTCAAACACTTCGGGCTGTAATGACCCTGTTCTCCACAGTTGAAACAGGTAATGGCCGTACTGGCTGCTCGTGACTGAGATTCCGCGGGTCTGGGCACCATAGGAGGTCGCTCAGTGAAAGTAGATCCCCCTCGAAGCTTCTTGAAAGTTGCCTGACTGCCTTCAGGCTGATTTCGATTCTTTGACTTCTTGCCAGATGATGGAGTTTGATTATTAGCAATCTCCTTAGCAGTAAGCTCATAAGTGAGAGTTTTCTCGATGAATTCGGCCAGAGTGGTGCAATTGTGATTAAGCAACTGCATCCGCATACGAGGTTTCAACCTCTTGCTGAAATACTTGATCTTGTCCGCCTCGGAGTGAATAATAGACGAGGCGAAAGGAAGAAGCTCCTTAAATTTCTCGGCGATGGCGAGAACATCATCGTCCACTGAGAGGTCGGGACTGAGTAATTCCGATAACTTGGCCTCTCTAAGTGGGGCCGGGTAATACCTCTCCATCATGAGAGTCTTGAATTGGTCCCAAGTACATGATCCGTCGGTGGGCTTCAACGATAACCACCATGAGTGAGCGCTCTTACCCAGATAGTAAGCCGCAACTGAAACTTTATCCCCTTCGGGGCAATCTACCATAGCAAATAACTTCTCGAAATGCTCAAGCCAATGAACAATATCCACCGGCTCAGACGAGCCCTCAAAGGTAGGTGGTCTTTGGCGAGAGATGTCGCCAATAATACTGCTCACACCCCTCTCCTGCCCCTGAGGTGGCGGCGGAGGAGTCTGTTGATTATGAGTAGCTGAGTTCTGCATCGTCTCCATGAGGTGTGCCATTTGAGTCATCTGGGCCATCATGCCCTGCATAAAAGTGAGTGGGTCAACCCGAACACCCTCTGAATGAGATGTGTCCCGGGTACGACTCCCTGATAGCGAATGATCATTTCTAGGAGAATGAGTGGCGGCGTCGCTGCTCGATGAATTAGCATTATTCCTCGCGTTTGCACGTGTATTCACACGAGTTCTCGGGGTTCGGTCCGCACCGCGGCCTCTTCCTCCGCGTCCTCTGCCAGCTCTTTCCATACTGAAGTGGGAAAGCACAAGATGATTATATATCTCGCATGAATATCACATTATGATTACGTTATGAAATGATGAAAATGAGCACACACGCTCAAACACCATGATTACATGAATGATCAACTGAAATGACTAGATTATCTGATGAAATTCTTGAAATGATTATCTTGAACAAGTTAACAAGATTAATAATACGATCCTCAAGATCAACAACTAAACAGTGAAATGAACTGAGTGATTAATGAGTTAACATGATCGACATGATCACAAAAGAGTTATTGTTGACTGTTGAATGATGAATGAGTGATTCTTATTGCCAGAAATTATACCATGGCGTCAGAAATCTTACTGTTCTTTGGTTTGAGGGGCTCGACTCTTGCACGGGTCACACGTGATGCGAAAGTCCATTGATACTAGTCTGATGAACGATGATTTCAATGAGACATGACTCGGAAGGTAGTATTCAAAACCACGCTCCGATACCAACTCTGTAACACCCCAATCTAGGTGGATATTACAGTGCCGTGGACCCCCGACTGTGACCCACCAGGCGAATGAAAATTAATGACTTAAATAATATAATTGTAGTACCGAACCACATTATATCATTAAATTACTCCGATGAGGAGTTTCATTACAACACACCCAGGATAATACAGAATACATATATATTTTATATGAAGATAAAATATACAACACGGAATAAATGGGGATTCCAATGGAAGTCTGCAGCGGAAATAAAAATAAAGAAAACATGAAGACTGAAAAGGACTGGGCCCCCCTACTAGTATCACTGGGACTCCTCTCCATCAACGTTCTCTTCCCGTGCCTTAGCCTTGCCATGACCTGAAAACAACATCCTTTGATAATATTCAATCCCGAATATATCGAAACCAAACTCCAAAATGAGTATTTCAAACCACAAAACACCTTCAATGATATCAATAATCCCATAAGAATCCACAACGACAACATCTAATCGAAAACCCCCAAAATATCAAAGTCAACCAAAAAGTGTTCTTGAATTAACCCCAATATTCATGAAATACGAAATATATGCCAATAAATCCGTAGGAATACAATCATCTAAGGTAGATAATCTATATCTAACATATTCTAACAACAATCCAAGCTTACACGAAGAAATCGGAAGGAAAATACCCAAAACCCGAAATTCTAGATCCAAGAAATTATTACCATGATTTGATGTGATGGAGATGATGAAATGATGATTAATATGAATGATAAGCTTGATGATAATGATAGGTGAGTGCATCTCGAAAAGATCTCTCCGAATCGGCCGAAATCGTCCGAAATTGCAGAAGGAGTGAAGAGAGAATGACAAATGTCGAATGTGGAATGCACTGTCCAATATATACTATTCCCAGATTAGCGCACGACCTGTTATTTAGCGTGCCCTAATGGGTTCACCGGACAGTCCAGTGAACTCTGACTGCCTCGTTAGCGTATGCTACAAACTTGATAGCATGCGCTAACGCCCTCCCGATAGCGTGCGTTAACTCTAAAAGTTAGCGTGCGCTAGCTAAATACCTGATGTCCAGTGACCGAAGTCCAGAACCTCCTGTCCGCTGACCTGCTTGCGATAGCGTGTGCTACGTCCAATAATCAGCGTGCGCTACTGCCCCAATAGCGTACGCTAAAATCCACTCATAGCATGCTCTAGGAATTATTCCAAAATCAGTCCAGTATCCACTGGACTCTTCCTGATCGGCCTTACCTCGTGCTACACTGACTGCATAGCGGGCGCTATCCAAACTTACTAGCGTGCGCTACTTACCATTCGTAGCGTGCGCTATTCCAACTCGGCTGCAGTCCAGTGCCTTCTGGACTACAGGCCTGAACCACATTAGCGTGCGCTAATACGGAGAGGTAGCGTGCGCTACCCATACTCAATTGGCGCGCGCTAAAGAGAGTACGTAGCGTGCGCAACTCCTCACATACAACCCATTATGAAGATGACAATGATGATGACCACGGTTCGATCCTCCAACCAGGTAGGGCAACGGATAATAACTGATGTACGATACAATAACTCTGATCGGTGAATACAATGAATGAATATGAACGATGAATGATCATTAATGAGTGAAAAAATTACTGAGTGACAATTACTGAATGATAATTACTGAATGATAATGACTGAATTACAACCGGGTATTACGATATAGACCGCGATTCGTGTTTCTGAAAATTTGTTTCAACTTGTTTTAAATATTGGTATTAGTGTTAATTAACCAAGGATATTTGACAAGATCTCCGAGGGTTAATTAATCAAGGGTCTTGAGCAGGATTTGTCGAATGAGAGGCTGTGTCCTTGTTTGTATTGTGATGATATTCAGTAAATTGGGTCGAGGACCCGTGAAATGTTGAGATGATTGATCTCGTGATGATATTATTTGGATTGGGTCGAGAACCCCATGAGATGTTGTAATGACTCGCTTGTGACAGTGTTTCATAAATTGGGTCGAAGACCCCGAATAACGTTGTAATGGTTTTCTTGCAAATTGTTTTCCACATGCTGGGTCGAGGACCCGAGAGCTTTTGAAGTTATTTTCCAAAAGTATTCCCATTCGATTTTCAAAACCCCAAGACGGCCGGAGTCAATAATAACATTTCCGAACTATCTTATCAAATTGCTTTTCCTTTTAAAAAAAGGGGTTTTTCAAGCTAGATCTTTTAACTCATTGGGCTTGTTTAAAGTTTCATTGGTGTTATGATCCGTAAAGAGAATATGGCTATGTGATTACTTTAACCTTGTGTAAACGAATGTTTTGATGTACTGTTTGTGTGAATGTGTGATTTGTATTAAGGCTTCGTGGCTGTTGAGTTTGTGTTGATACTTTTCGTATATCCTGTACATTATGTACTTGCACTAGCAAAATTTCAGTTTGCTAACCCCCGAGTTTTCGGGGAGTGGGTGCCTGTTATGCGCTCATATATTGGCATCTCGGGAGTAGTCACAGGATTGGCTTGGAAGGAGATGGAAGACGACGATGCTAATCACACAAGAGTCAGAGTCTTTTTCTTTTGTTTCATTTTGGTTGGTATTTCTCTTTCGGTCGAGTATTCACCCTTGCCCGGGTGTAGTTTTCATTTATTAAATTAAGTTGCCATTCCTTTCCGTGCTCAAGTTTATTATTGTCATTGAGAAGTAAATTTTGTTAGTTTCTGAACTGTTTAATGACCTTGTCGATCTGCTTTGTAATTAATTTTGACCCCGGTCGGTCAATCATTGAGTAGTCTTTTGGAGTTTAGCCTGGTAGATCCTTGTGATAAGGGTCTACGATGTGTGACATTTCCGGACGTATTCTGGGGGTGTTACAAATATGGTATCAGAGCTTAGGTTTGCGAAAAACCTAGGCCGTTGGGTCAAGTCCATGTCCTGTGTAAGTCGCGCGCATCAGAGTTGTGATTAGTATCGTGGTTCCGAAATCATCTTCAGGCAATCCGTGATGGTAAGTCTTCCGATCATAAGTCCCCTTATATACGTATTTGATTATATCATGCTAATGTGTTTAATGTGAACAAGGGGTTGGAACTTGTTGGTGATATTATGGTTTTGGGATATAGCATGCGTATACGGTCCGAGTAAAAACGGTTATGTAGTATGCTTGGGAAGCCGAGCATATTTATCGATTTCTACATTTCATTAGAATAAATTTATGAGTGTTAATTTTATTCGTTGCGTGAGTATTTTGAAATGGCTTTTGTTATCTTGCAAACTGAGTTTTATTTCGTAAAACCGATTTCCTAAATCGAGTTTTGGCATTTTGGTCTTGCATGTTTTGACGGTATTCTTATGACGGTATTTGATATTTTATAAATGACTTTTGTGAGTATTTAAAAATATTACCGTCATCGGCCTTTTTGGCGTTTTGAACGTCTTTTTTAAAATGGTTTTTAACTTGGTGGGTTCCGGCACGGGGCCACGACGCTGTAATATCACGAAAATTTAAAGTGGTGCTTTGAAATTTTCTACATTGTGAAAACCCATGATTTAATGTCGTCATGTCAAATGGTCACATATCTTGGTGAAAAATCATTTCGATTAAATATTTTGGTAGAAGAGGAAAGATTTTTAAAGTTGTGGTATTTGGGACTCAACACTTTTGAAATATTTCAAATTAATTGCGATTCAAATTTCAATTTTTCTTTTTACCTTACTCGAAAATAATTTTTAGAGTCATTGTATAAACTCCCTCTTCCGAAATAAAGGATAGTATTTACAAGTCTTGGGCGTAACGTGACTAGCCTTTTTTTTTTACAAAAATTGTTTTTATTAAGTGCATACATATTATGATCGTCCTCGTCGAAGGACTCGAAATTGACTTCAGAAAACTTTGTGCTTTACAATATTACCGTTATTCTAAGGATGCTAACTAAACCTCGTGTTGATAATTGTGGTATACTGTACGACTGATAAATTAATATTGTTGAACGGTATTATCTGCATTAGTATGTCGAGCCTCGGCGGACGTAGACGTGATGATGAAAATGGAAGCGGCGAGGTGGTTCGTATGACAACGATTCATGCTATGGTGAAGGAGTATCAAGATCAAATGATATCCTATGAAATCTCCTCAGTGGTCGAGCCCATGAGAGAAGCGAAGAGACCGAGGACATCTAGGAAATTTTTGGGCGGTGAAAAGTCTAATGCTCCCAAACCCCCACATCGTTCGAACGCGTCGTCTTTGCAGTCGGGAGTGAGCGCTAGGAATCCCAAGCCATCATCGGTGACTCTCGGTAAGAAGATAAGGCGCTTCAAATGGAACTGTCAGGGACATGCTCGTGCAAATTGTCCCTTTCCACTCTTGACTTGTTACTGGTGGGGTAGTGAAGGTCATCAGGAGAAACACTATGAGATAGTTTCCGAATTGGCAGAGAATGCTACCCTATTGGAGAATAGAGCACGTGACCAGAGAGTGTCCTGAAACCCTATGTTTCCTTCTGAAGAGCTTAACATGGGAGAATGAAGATTTTGCACTATGTCCTAATCGTTGCTGTTTCCAACAATCGTGACTTTGGTCATTTTTTGTTTCATTGCTTTACGTTTCCAACTCTTGTTGTTCCAAGTTTCGGGACCGAAATGTCTTCTTAGTATGGGGGAATGTATTACCCGTACTCTCCTTAGTATTTTCGGTATTGGGTGACTTTCATTGTTGGTAATTCATCTGTGATCCTCTCGACGATTTTAAACTACCATGTTCTACCTAGCCTACCGTCATCCGAATGAATTTTAGAGCCATTTTGTTAGACTACGTGGATTATTGTGGTCTTTCCACATCTGAACTTGATCCTTGCAAAATTTTGTTCGAAACTATTGTTCCCACACGTGCAATTAACATTTCCAAATGTGTTGTGAACTTGGATACGGTTGGTCGAGCTCGACACATGATTTCAGGACGCCTGAGCCATTTTGTGATTTTTCTTAACTATTGGAGCTTTTATCTCCAAACTCATATTCCTCCACCCCGACTTCTCATGTTCACATATATTTTATCGCCTCGACTCACGTACCAGTTGCCTGCTTAGTCAGTTCATTGTATTTCAAGGATTCTCAGGTTCGCGCATTGCTCGTGACGTTTTGTGGCTGAGCAAAGTAGTTATTTTTTTTCTTGGTTGTTCCGCCACTCTCTATTTTAAGTCTCGGGACGAAACTTATTTTAAGGGGGGTAGAATG
Source organism: Orobanche coerulescens (assembly GCA_033398695.1). Lineage (NCBI taxonomy): Eukaryota > Viridiplantae > Streptophyta > Magnoliopsida > Lamiales > Orobanchaceae > Orobanche > Orobanche coerulescens. Next base: position 113,418,582 of record CM065815.1, on the reverse strand, counting down.
TAATACCCGAGATTTTCGTTCTGGTTATTTTGGATTTTTTTGGATATTTCTCGATCGCCGAGTATCGGTATTATTTTTCTTGATGATTGATTTTTGTGTTTATTGATACCCGAGACTTTATTCCGGTATGTTATGTCTCGTAACTTGCTTGTTATTGTTTTGAATCATAACCGATGCGTTAGTGCGACCAAAACGTTGTCGAATGCCTAACTGGGCTGTCGGAATTGGCCACGGCCGAGTCACGGCCGCACGTTTTGGGCCAGAGACCCACCTGGCCGAGTTACGGCCGTAAGATGCCGGATACGGCCATATGTGCTCGGCTGGGGCTGGGCAACTTCCGGATGAAGTCCGGTTACGGCCGTAAGTCGTGATCGGGTATGGCCGTAAGGGCGCTAGGCAGCTTCCGGACGAAGGCCAGTTACGGTCGTAAGGTGTGGTCGGATACGTCCGTAAGGGTGCTGGGCAGCATCCGGATGAAGGCCGGTTACGGCCGTAAGGCGTGATCGGATACGGCCATACGTGGTCGGCAGACTGCTGGACAGGACTTTCATGAAGGCCGGTTACGGCCGTAAGTAATCGGCACACGCTGGGCAGTATAAATATGATCGAGCAGACGGGTTTACACCCATTTTTCTCATTTCTCTCCTTTCCTTTCCGCATTTGGGGCTTGGAGGACATGAATATATGTTGTTCAACTATCAATCCATGAAGTTCCTGAGTTCATATCATTGATTGATCATCCCATAACCTCCTTCAATCGACCAAATCAAGGTTAGTTTTTCCTAAAATCTATACTTTGAGAAATTTGGGGATCTTGATAGATTTCGTCCGTTTGAACCATATTAACTCAAATTACTGATGGATAATCGAAGATTAAGTTATGTTCTATCATTTTCATCATCTTTCCATGGTTTTATCATTACCAATTCGTCGTTTCTATGAGTTCTTAGTTGACGCCTTCAAGATGTCCGGAGAAATGCCGCAGAGGGGGATTCGGTCGTTTTACGATGCTTTTCCTCGTGTGATTGATTGTTTATTTGATGATAGAATATTAGGGACGAGTTCCATACGAAAATCTGGTGTTGAGCCTTTCCGATCGTCGTTTTCATTGGAGTTCCGGATTTTTTCCAATCGACCGTATTTTCGGAGTATTTGCGAGAGATTACCAAGGCAAGTACCTTGATATACGAATTGTAACTACGTAAAACCATTGTTGTCGAAGTGTATGAATTTATACGGATGTATATATGTATATATTTGTATATATATATATATAAAGATATATAGGTTTATATATATTTATATGTTAAATATATGTATGTATGTATGTATGTATGTTAAATATATTGATATATATCCCTATGTCGGTGAATGCCGAGTGATGAATGCTAACACTAGTTGACGTACTCAACTTGGATTGATGGATGAACTGTACTTATAGATATAATATAGTAAGGTTATATATATATTCGGTTGAGCTGCAATATAGGGATATATGTGCGACGTTGGTTGGTTATGCCTGAAGGCTTATTGTGATTGAGTTTTGACTGATAACATGTGTGATATTGTTTAGCTGTGTGGTTATGGACTGACGGATGATTTGTGTGACTTGGTGTACTGAGTTGATAATTGTTGTAACATTTGTCTATGTGCTTGATGTTTGAAACAATGTGGATACTGGTTGTGAGAAACGCCGTATCCGGGAACCTATGAGGGCGGGACGTGTACTCCGTCCTGGTGTACGCTGCAATGTGTGGCTCCATATGTTTGGTGAACACTGGTGTTACCTAATGCGCGTGCAAGGGGCGGCTCTTACGGTAGTGATCACCGGTGTGGTGACATGTTCAAGGGGCGGCCAACATAGTGGAGTGAACGCCGGTGCACAGGTGTGCAAGGGAAGCGCCTGGCAGGCTTATTGGTTACGGATATTCGAGTGATAGATAAGATCCCGATACCGACCGATGTTCGTAATTCAAAGTTCTTTCAACTCGCCTTAAAATGTTGGTCTTGATATAAACCGCGATTCGTGTTTCTGAATGTTTGTTTCAACTTGTTTTAAATGTTGGTATCAGGGTTAATTAACCAAGGATATTTGACAAGATCTCCGAGGGTTAATTAATCAAGGGTCTTGAGCAGGATTTGTCGAATGAGAGGCTGTGTCCTTGATTATATTGTGATGATATTTTGTAAATTGGGCCGAGGACCCGTGAAATGTTGAGATGATTGATCTCGTGATGATATTATTTGGATTGGGTCGAGAACCCCGTGAGATTTTGTAATGACTCACTTGTAACAGTGTTTCATAAATTGGGTCGAAGACCCCGAATAACGTTGTAATAGTTTTCTTGCAAATTGTTTTCCACATGCTGGGTCGAGGACCCGAGAGCTTTTGAAGTTATTTTCCAAAAGTATTCCCATTCGATTTTCAAAACCCCAAGACGGCCTGAGTCAATAATAACATTTTCAAACTATCTTATCAAATTGCTTTTCCTTTTAAAAAAGGGGTTTTTCAAGCTAGATCTTTTAACTCATTGGGCTTATTTAAAGTTTCATTGGTGTTATGATCCGTAAAGATAATATGGCTATGTGATTACATTTCACCTTGTGTAAACGAATGTTTTGATGTGCTGTTTGTGTGAATGTGTGGTTTGTATTAAGGCTTTGTGGCTGTTGAGTTTGTGTTGATACTTTTCGTATATCCTGTACATTATGTACTTGCACTAGCAAAATTCCAGTTTGGTAACCCCCGAGTTTTCGGGGGGTGGGTGCCTGTTATGCGCTCATGTATTGGCATCTCGGGAGTAGTTACGGGATTAGCTTGGAAGGAGATGGAAGATGACGATGCTATTCACACAAGAGTCAGAGTCTTTTTCTTTTGTTTCATTTTGGTTGGTATTTCTCTTTCGGTCGAGTATTCACCCTTGCACGGGTGTAGTTTTCATTTATTAAATTAAGTTGCCATTCCTTTCTGTGTTCAAGTTTATTATTGTCATGGAGAAGTAAATTTTGTTAGTTTCTGAATTTTTTAATGACCTTGTCGGTCTGCTTTGTAATTAATTTTGACCCCGGTCGGTCAATCATTGAGTAGTCTTTTGGAGTTTAGCCTGGTAGATCCTTGTGATAAGTGCCTACGGCGTGTGACATTTGCGGACGTATTCTGGGGGTGTTACATCTTTGAACTTCAAGTTCATATTTCAGTTGTGAGGATATAATGTGATGCATTTCATATATTTCCAACTACTAATACTCCCCCTCATGCTAAGAAATTTCTGAGCACCAAACCCATAGGCCAGTATCTCAATATTCATCTTCAGTCATGAGAATTTATATATTATGTTCTCAATACTGGATGGAGTATTTTAAATAGTTTGAAAAAATAATATCCCATTTGTATGCGCATATCTGATCCTTCATGGATCTAATCAAGTTTATTTGGGATATATTACTACATTTATCTGATCCGAAATACATGCTCAAAATGTGAGCAGATCATCTCGTAAATTTTTGATTACGAGACATATACACATGTGACTATCTACTGGACCCATAATATCTAGTAGTTCATCTGTAGAGGGAAATATTCCAAATTTATCACGGATTCATTCCCAATATTGGCTTGTAGTGATACTACTAATCGAGAACAAACATTTAAAGACATGTTGTGTTTATATCACCGCATAGATTGTATATTGACACATCACATAATCTTTTGGTGCCATTATTGAACATTATTATCAACATGGAGTCGCTTCGCCCAAATGTCATATTATGTTCATTATTCAAATATAGAGCCGTAGTTCATACGCTTCAGGATGCAGAGTCAAATTTCATACGTGTAATTCCAATCTACAAATAGATTATCATTTTGTTCACAAAATTCACCCATATTGAGGGTTTGAATGTCATAATGGACTCAATGCTCTTGAATCTACATAAATATTACGCACCTCTTGCAGTAAATATTATAAAAGGAATTTATCGAGCTAGATTCGAAAGATTAATGGTGTTAATGAGAAATGGCATCCCAGAAGATATTCGATGATTGATCGAAGCACAAGTTCGATTATGTAACCAATTTTCAAATTCATTTAGTACATTCCAGATACAGGTAGGAGTAGTTTTGCAAAGAAATGGAGAGCAAAAATATTAGGTGGATGCTATAATGTGCTCGGTGGACATGTGACTCACGATGAAAATCTGTGGGGCCTGTATCCAAAAATTGAGAAGATAAAATAGCATTTATCAAGGATGGATTGAATAAGGAATCTATGGATCATGTTATCCAACATAATCTTGATACACATCACAGTGGATATGCCGTGAACTAATGGCTCTATGGACACAATTTAGGGATGAATGAGAACGCTATAGTCATAAAAATTTAGTCTCAAAAGATCTAGTTTGTAAGTCTGTTCTGTCAAAGTTGGTATAAAATAAATAGAGGAATAATGCAAGTTAATGAATATTATTTCTCAATATTTAAATTTCTCAGCAGCCGATCGATAACGTCATTTTCATTGAAAAATATAATATCATATATGTTGTTTTTTTTTTCAATTTTTTAAAAAAGAAAATAGTAAAAGTAGTGACGTTATCTGCCGCTCTTTTTTTAATGAAAATAATGAAGTTATTTGTCTTCTAGTAAGAAGTTTGTGTTAGGGTTATATACTGCAAAACATACTTTATGCTTGTATTACATTATTTTCCTGTAATTACCTATGAGAATATTAATTATATCTAATCACATATTTTGCATATTTATTCACGTCCTGGTTATGCAAATGAAAAGTATAATTATTTTATATTGTAGATAATGTGGTGCGTTGGTGTCACACGGAAGATCACATTATGTGGACCCTCTCAGAAAGGTAAGCAAGTCAAGACCATCTTGAAGAGCAAGTCATATCTTTCCACCCACATGATCCTGTATTTGCTACACATGGATCTCTACGGTCCTACATACCATGTCAGTCTGGGAGGTAAGAAATACTGTATCGTTATTGTTGATGATTTTTCCCGGTATGCTTGGACCCTCTTTCTGAACAAGAAGAAAGAAACCATTACAAAGCTGCCAGAACACCTGAAAAAGCTGCAAAATGAGAAAGGGTTGAGTATTGTATCCATTCGTTCCGACAGAGGCACATAATTCACAAATCGCTTTATAGAGCAATACTGTACGGACAATGGCATACATCACGAATGCTCAGCAGCCCAGACTCTTCAACAAAATGGTGTTGCCGCGTGTAAGAACATGACGCTGAAAGAAGCAACAAGGACCATGCTAGCCGCAAGCAAGCTGCCGCAACCTTTTTGGGGAGAAGCAACAAATACATCATGATATGCACAAAATCGCTATATCATCAACAAGAATCACAACAAAACATCATATGAGGTATGGAATTACAAAACTCCAATGGTTGCATACTTTCACATTTTTTGGATGCAGGTGTTGTTAGGGCTGTATACTGCAAAGCATACTTTATGCTTGTAAAACCTTATTTTTCCTGTAACTACCTATGAGAATATTAATATATTTAATCACATGTTTTGCATATTTATGGCATATTTATGCATGTTATGTTTATGCAAATGAAATATCTAATTATTTTATATTATAGATAATGTGTTGTGTTGGTGTCACACGGAAGATCATCTTATCAGTGCCTTATAAAATAATATAATAGTTCACAACCTATATAATTCTAGACAAATTATGTGAAAGGTTGTAATGTATGCTTGAGATTAGTTGGTCTTGACTATTAGCATGCATTACCGTATTTGCATACGTTGAACTGGATCGCAGTGAGATAGTATCTTCTGTACTGACTGTAAAAAGAACGTAAATCTCAGATAATTATTATTTCTTAATTCTAAGTATATAATATTTAATTATGTATTTATAATTTTATTGCTTTGATTTACCATGGGTGAGAATCACAATGATTGACTCAATAAACTTCATATCTTGGGCAATAATATTATTTATATGACAATTAGTATTATAACTAGAAATCGTGTCCCCATCCATCAGGCTGATCATGTCCTTTGAGGCACTCGAAAGAATTATTATATTAAACTCTGCATGTGGAATTGATTTTCTGATATAATAATAAAAGTCGAGTGGTTATACTCTTGTGAAGGAAATTAATTAATCAAAGCTATCAGTAGCTTAAATTAATTAATGAACATGTGATATCGTAAACACAGAAAATAATCAATTAAAAAAGCAGCCCAATTTTGTAATTTGGAATTTGGGTAGAAAGTACAATATTAACTCTTTGGTGGACTAATATTTAATAGACTTAATATATTAAGAAGGGGCTAATATGGAAATTTGAGGTCTATTAGGAGTCCTTTTCCCAATCCTCCATAAGGTCCCTAGAGTAGCCCATAACACCTATAAAAGGGACATAGGGGACGACTGAATTGGTGTGTAACAGTCCAAGAAATTTTAAATTTTCTGCTTTCTGTTTAATTGTGGATCTTGCTTGTGTCTTTAATTCTGCAATTGAATAACAATATTTTTCTAAAGTACCAAAATATTCAAGAAAAATAGAGAGAAAATCGTAGGATATTCTTGGAGGGGGTTTGACCGATCCACTAGTTGTTCAAGGAGGTCCGGTATATTGTTGACCACACGACATCCGGATCTAGGCGGAATATACTCTTGAGGATCTAGAGGTAGAAATACAAGAAGATCAAGGAGGAATTCAAACACTTCGCTTCAAAAGTAAAGTTTTCTATGATCTTTTAGATCTAGGTAGAATACTACAAATTATCATGTTTAGATGCATAAATATATTGTTCGTTTAAATTGCTTATTAATCTGTGTAATTAATTATTTGACGAGCCTAAATAGATCCAAATCATGAGAGCCGATTTTATAAAACCAAATCCCGTCGCTTCTGCTGCGTTTTATTTCCAACAATTGGTATCGGAGCCGGTCTTTAGGTTCCATTCAATTTAATTAATTTTGTGATTTGTTGCTAGCAATTTAAAAATATTCATATATTATAATATTTGGAATATTTTGCTAGAAATGGTCTTGCAGGTGAATATGGTCCAATTATCATGGCTATATGATTTTTTTACGTATTTTGGTAATTTGACCCGGTTTGAGGCATGTTTATGTTTTTCCCATGAGAAAATCCACGGTTGAATAGGATTTTATTTTTCCTTATAATTTTGTTGTAAATTGGATGTATTTTATTTTGTGTAAAATTATAATCGAGTTGGAGTACACAAAGCACGAAGGAAAAAGGAGTCCCACGCGAAAAGGAGTCCCAAGCGGACGAACTTTCCTGGGCCGATGAGCTGCTAGTCGGGTGCGGCCGCGGGTAGGCAGTCTATGCCGCGGATCAGGATGCGGGTGGGGTCGGGTCAGGCAGCGGGTCGGGATTGCCTGGGTCGACTTGTCTGGTGTGTGGTCCTGTTCATCTTTCCGCAATTCATTGTGTCTGTTGGTGCACAATATTTAAATTTAGAATTTTCTCGTGCAATTATTTTTGCATGGAAATGAAAAATTTGAAAATTTTGTGGGCCAACTCAGAAAACGTGACGAGATGCTTGAATCAGTGGGAGATATCGAGCCGAAGATTTTCTCATTATTCAAACGAGGAATAAAAGCCATGATAATTGGATTTAATTATCCATTTTTAATTATTGATTTTTATTGTTTTAACTCCGCATGTGAGTGTTGTTAAGACGTTTACTGCCGGTCCCAAAGTCGTATAAAGGAGGATGGTTGCGATAGGTCTGTGGCAGCCAGCATAAAATACAGTCACATTTGATGGACATGAATCATAATTTGAATATTGTTGGTGCATTTCCTCAGAAGCGACGCACTACATTTTTCAGGCCGGGTGTAGTGAAAACTTTGCGTGGGTTTCTAGGTCGTCGCCCAGAAGCAGCGCGCCATCTCTACGCCTGGGGATGGTGTCAAATAAGCAAGGGTGTGCTACACTTCTTAGACCCGGGTGTTGTGAAAAATTTGCAAGGGTTGCTAGGTAATCGCCCGGAAGCGGTGCGCCACCAAGAAGTATGGGTGTGGCGTCAAATATGCAAGGATCATTACAATATGGATAGAGGAGTGTGAAGAAGATAGTCACAAGCCTAGTGAGGGTAGTAAGATGCGGTTTGGAACTTGGAACATTGGCTCTTTATAGGGAAGATCATTGGAAGTGGTGGAAGTTATGATAAGAAGAAGGATTCACATTATGTGCCTACAAGAGACTAAGTGGGTGTAATATCCGGATTTATTACTGTGTATTTTACCTGTATTCGAACCCTGTATTATTCGGATTTGTGGGTTTGATTATTGGAGTATGATATTTCTTGCATTGGCATCCTTGTACTTAAGTATAACAACATGCAAATTTTCTCATGCAAACTCGTGATAGCGCACGCTAAGAATGTAGCTTAACGCGCGCTATCGGCTATTACTAGCGCACGCTACGTATGTAGGAGTTGCGTGCGCTAGACACTGAATTATTGAGGTAGGTGGCTAGCACATGCGCCAGCCGGGACATGGGTCCGGGTAAGATTCCCGCGGACGAACCTGGACAGTTTTGAAGTCAACTCTTATTAGTGCGCGCTAAGGAATGCTTAGTAGCGTGCGCTAATTAGCTAAAGTGCAGAATATTATAAATGAGACAACCACCCATTTTGGCTTACATTTCCTTCGTCCATTCTTCATTCTTGAGAGGCCAGAGAGCTTTAATCATCCCTCTAACACACTTAGAACACATCTTAGTGATCCTTGAATATTGGTTATCACTTGTGAGTGATCATTGAAGAGAAGTAACACCTTGTAGTGGCACATAACCAACCGGAGTCGGATTCTACCTTGTGGTTCAGTGATTTTGGCATATTAAGGTATGTTCAACCTATCACCAGCCTTAGATTTGGATTCCAAGGGATTAGATGATCATGCTAACGTGATATTGAATTTCATTAGTGAATTATTCAACAAACATCATGTTTTAAGATTGGAATGTCTATGCTTATGATATTATCGTTGGAACCTCGTAGTTGGAATCCTAGTACTTCAAGTGATAAGAGAACATTCTGAAGTTTATTATCCGTATGATTTATGTTATCTTAGTGATCATAAATTGGAGGTGGTATTATTTTCGGTTATAAGGACTTAAGGGAAGAATCGTCTTAGGAAATATTCTTTCGTATAAGTTGGAATTGTTAGTTCACCTCCAGATGAAGTCTGAATATGTATAATGATAGTAGAATCTAATACATCAACCGGAGATCACCAACTTCGCATGAGAATTGTAATCAAGACGGATTATGGTGTTATGATGATTATACGTATACTTGCACCTCGAAGTTGTTAGTATCCATGAGATCATTCATAAAGGTTATGATGATAACATGAAGCCGGATAACAAACATTAATTACTGAGGGATTCGCTTACTTCATCACCATTTGTATAATTTGCTGCCCTCCAGTGAACTGCCATGCACTCTTAGCATGCGCTAAGCTACGAGAATTAACGTGCGCTATCGAGTACGTTTAGCGTACGCCATGATTGGGACTTAGCGTGCGTTAAGTCATCAGCTGAGTCAGTCGGCTGATCAGTGAGGCACTGACCACGCCTGGTTAGCGTACGCTAGGCTGTGTGTACTGCGTGCGCTAACGAGTAGCATTAACGTACGCTACATAAGATTCGTAGCGTGCGTTAAGCTATCCAGACAGATTACATATTAAGGACTTTCTACCGTAATTGTTGAATTGTTAGACGTTCATTCGACATGAAATGAATTCTATGCTATTTCTTTTGTTAAGGTTCGAGCTTAACACGTGATTGATCGAAGGGGATGACCTTCGAGTATTTTGATATTCGTGGAAGTTTATTCTTGTCAACGAACCGAGGCAAGTACTCTAATTAGAATTGTTTATATTATGACAATTATGATGTGATTGTATCGTGTAAATATGTTGTGATTATATGTCCACCATGCGTTGATCCGACGAGAATCATCATGGGAATCTATAGCTGTGTGCGCTGGATCGTCGGACAGGTAGTTCCACCATGTGTTGGTCCGACGGGATCATCATGGGAATCTATAGTTTGTGTCTACTGGATCGTTGGAATACCATTAGTATGTTGAAACTGTTATGATATGATATGTGTTGTGGATATTTCTCGTTGGAGAAACTTGTTAAGATATAATTGTTGATTATATCACTGTTGTATGATTATTGTACTTGTACTAGCATCGTTGTGCTAACCCCTTCAGGGGTGAACACTTGTGTATGTTCAGGATCCAGGAGAGCGGGGAAACAACCACTGGAGATGCATGACGACGAGGGTGCAGAGTGATGTTCCGGCCGGGTTTACTGTCTGTTGTTTGTTGGTTATTTCAATAAGTACTCGAGTACGTCGTCAGTTTATAATGTTTGGATTTTAGTGATGTAATAATAACTCTTCATTGAATATTTGTAATCTCGGTTTTGAACCAGTCGGTTGAATTTTATTTCAACAATTTCATAAATTGGTATCTGTTATTGTCATTTCCTTTATTCAGCCTTGTAAATTCTTATGTAAAGGATTTACGGTGCTGTAATATTCCTGAATATATCGGGGGTGTTACATAATATGGTATCGGAGCTAAGATTATGGATATCTTGGCCATTGGGTTAAAATAGGGGTCATTTTCGTCTTTTGAGGTAACCGGCCATGAATGACATCACTGTACTGCCTACGTCTTCATGCGAACGGTGGTTGTAAGTTCCTAAACTCTATCTCGTTCTTTACATGTTGTACCTTTTTATACTTGAACATTAGAACGATGTTGTTTCCTGTATATTAAGTATTTGTGCTTACAGTATGTTGAGAGGCGGACGTGGACGTGGTCGCGGTCGTGGACGCGGACGAAGGAATGCTGAAAGGGAGGCATCGCCTTCTATTCAGGCTAGTCATAGCTCAGGCGAGCCGCAACAATCCATCAATAACGAACCGGAACCTGCGGTACCAGAAATCCTTCGCCAAGTGGTGAATCAGATGACTCAGTTCGCTCATGTCGTGGACCGAATGCAGATGGCAGTGGGACTTCAGCAGGGAGATGGACAGCAAAGGATCCCAGAAATGGGAAATCGAGGTGACCGACGGTTGCAAGAGGTAGCGAAAATGCAACCGCCCAAATTTGACGGCTTTTCCGAGACTCCCACTTGGGATCATTGGTTGAAGGAATTGGAGAAAATTTTTGCCGGAATTAATTGCCCAGACGACAGGAGAGCTCCTATTGCCTAGTACTTTCTGATTGGGGAGGCATCCGAGTGGTGGGAAGCTATCCGACCTGCAGATCATGATGCTAATTGGACAGAATTTAAAATGATGATGGAAGCTCAGTACTGCCCTCGTCCTGTGAGGGAAGCCAAAATTCGGGAGTTTTTCTCCGCTCAACCATCAGACGAACCCGTATCCCAGACGATTAAGACGTTTAATCAGCAGTTAGCATTTGTTCGACATCTGGTCAGAATAGATGCGGAGATGATGATTCATTTTGAAATGAGAATGAAACCAGAAATCCATAGGTACATGTCCGGTTTTGAATGTACCACTCTCCGCCAATACCAGGATAAGGCAATGGAGAAATTTATGGAGTCGAAGAAACAAAAAGTCTCTGGTACGTTTACAGAGCACAACAATAGTAGGCCCCGCAAGGCCCAGTCTTCTTTTTCTTTCAAGAAACCTCCGCACCCATCTAAGAGCGGAAAGAATTACGGAACAATGTCAGCCACGACGGATACAGCTAGGAAGTGCTTTAACTGTGGTCTCCCAGGCCACCTTTGGCGTGATTGTTTGCGCACTCCAGTTACATGTTTTGATCAAGGATGGGAAGGGCACCGTGCAACGTTTTGCAAGGACGCCACCAAGTACAATGGAACCCGTTCATCGCAGCCAGTTCAGAAGGAAGCTAGTATCCAACAGACGCAGCAAAGTGTTTAGATGCCTCAAAATTTTGGCTGCGGACGAGGCAGAGGACAATGGGACCGAAAGGGGACATCGAGTGCCGGATCTGTTCCCCCACGTCTGTATGAGATGAGGAGGACAGACGATCAGGATGCTGCTGTCGCATCCGGTACTGTCCAGATCCTTTCCCACCTAGTTAGCGTTTTATTCGATACAGGAGCTACGCATTCTTTTATATCTTTATCTTGTGTAAATCGTTTGAATATTTCTGGTTTTCATACTTGTGAACCTTATGTTGTTGGTTTACCGAGTGGAGAGAGGATTGTCGGGAATTTAGAAACTAGGGATTTCCCTGTAACATTTGGAGGCAGAGAGTGGCTCTCAAATCTGATCGTGATAGAAATGCAAGGAGACGACCTGATACTCGGAGACGATTGGCTTAATCGATATGGAGCAATTGTAAACTACCGAAGGAGGAATATTTCGCTAATCGCCGACGATGGGTCCGAAGTACTGTTTGAAGGATGGAAACCAGGAAGCTCAGGAAAATTGATCAAAGCAATGAAAGCTGTCAAATTGTTGAAACAGTGCATCTGCAATGCGGTGCTATGCAATGAAGAAAGAGGACGAAACTGTGGAACTTTCACCCATTCCTGTTGTTAACGAATTTCCGGATGTATTTCTGACGAGTTACTGGACTACCTCCACGAAGGGATGTAGAATTTACCATTGAGTGGAACCCGGAGCTACACCAATTTCTAAGGCGCCATATCGTATGGCACCTCTTGAGATGTATGAAAAAAGCAGTGGAGGAGTTCTTGGACAAAGGCTATATTCACCCAAGCATTTCACCACAGGAGCGCCGATTCTTTTGTCCGAAAGAAGGATGGATCGCCATTTGTGTATTGACTATCGAGAGCTGTACAAGATGACGATTAAGAACAAGTATCCATTGCCACGGATTGATGATCTGTTTGACCAGTTGCAAGGGGCAACAGTATTTTCTAAAATCGATCTGAGATCAGGGTATCATCAACTGAGGATTAAGGAATCTGATGTTCCGAAATCAGCATTCAAAACTCGCTACGGACACTATGAGTTTGTAGTGATGCCGTTTGGTCTCACTAACGCACCTGCTGTATTCATGCAATTGATGAACCGAGTGTTCATCGAATATTTGGATAAATTTGTGGTCGTGTTCATTGATGACATTCTAGTGTATTCTAAGAGCCCGGAAGAGCATGCTCAGCATTTGCGGTTAGTATTGGAACTTTTGAGAAACGAGCAATTGTACGCCAAACTCTCTAAGTGTGAATTTTGGCTGAAGGAAGTAATGTTCCTCGGCCATGTGGTATCAGCTAAAGGAGTCCGAGTTGACCCTCAGAAAATCGAAGCAATTATGGATTGGAAACCTCCAAAGAACGTGAAAGAAGTCTGAAGTTTCTTAGGACTTGCTGGGTATTATCATTGGTTCGTGGAAGGGTTTTCCAAAATCTCCCGCCCACTTACTCGACTCCTGCAGAAAACTCAAAAGTTTGAGTGGAACGAGTCGTGTCAGACTAGTTTTGATGAATTAAAGAAGAGATTGACGATGGCACCGATTCTATCACTTCCACAGGGGACTGGAGGATTCAAAGTTTACAGTGATGCTTCGAACCAAGGACTCGGATGCGTATTGATGCAGAATGACAAGGTGATCGCTTATGCTTCACGACAGCTGAAAACTTATGAAGTGAATTACCCAACACATGATTTGGAGCTAGCAGCAGTAGTTTTTGCTTTGAAGATCTGGAGGCATTATCTGTACGGGACTCACTGTCAGATCTTTACGGATCACAAGAGTCTCAAATACATCTTCAGTCAGAAGGAATTGAACATGCGGCAAAGAAGATTGTTAGAGCTGATCAAGGACTATGACTTAGAGATTTTGTATCATCCAGGCAAAGCGAACGTAGTGGCCGATGCACTCAGCCGCAAGCCTGTTTCTATTCAGATGCTGGAGACTCTGACCTCCCAACTTAGCCTTCAATGAGAGATGATTCGAGAAGGAATTGAAGTGTGGTTACAAAGATTCCAAGGACAACTGTGCGTGATGGAAATAACTTCATCACTAACCGAAGAAATCAAATCTAGACAGGCTGATGATCCTCTGATGATTCGGTTATGTGATGAAGTGATCAAGTGGAAGGCCCCGGATTCCTAATTCATGATGATGGAGTTTTGAGATTCCAGAACCGACTCTGCGTTCCCGATGTCAATGTTCTGAAACAGACGATTATGAAGGAAGCTCACAGTTCACCCTATTCTATCCACCCGGGCACCAGTAAAATGTATAAGGACTTGAAGCAGAATTTCTGGTGGGGCAACATGAAGAAAGATGTAGCAGACTATGTTTCGAAATGCTTGACTTGTCAGCAGGTTAAGATCGAGCATAAACGGCCTGCCGGAATGTTGAAGCCACTTCTAATCCCTGAATGGAAGTGGGAGGACATATAGATGGACTTTATCACCAGTATGCCGAGAACCAAGACAGGAATGAACATAACTTGGGTGATAGTTGATCGTTTAACCAAATCAGCTCATTTTCTAAGCATTAAGGACACGTGGGGACCAGAGAGGTTGGCCGGAGTATTTATATCGGAGATAGTTCGATTGCATGGTACGCCGAAGACCATTATTTCTGATCGAGACGGCCGTTTTGTGTCTCACTTTTGGAAAGCAGTTCATAAGGCCTTGGGGAACGAATTGAACTTCAGTACAGCTTATCACCCACAGACTGACGGACAATTTGAGAGGACCATTCAAACGGTGGAGGATATGCTGAGGGCTTGTGCCTTAGATTGGTCAAACGATTGGGAAATTCATCTACCATTGATTGATACAACAATAGTTGGCATGCTTCCATTAAGATGGCACCATTCGAGGCATTATATGGGAGGAGATGCAGATCGCCCCTATGCTGGGGCGATTCATCAGACTTGATTGGAACAGAACCAGAGTTGATCGTGCAGACTCGAGAGAAGATAGCCTTGATTCGTGAAAGGCTGTTGACGCCAGTCGCCGAAATCTCTGTGACGTACGTACGTCGTCGCCCATTGGAGTTCAGCACTGGAGACCACATACTTTTGAAGGTTTATCCTACTCGGGGAATCTTTCATTTCGGAAAGAAAGGAAAGCTGAGTCCGAGATATATCGGACCATTTGAGATCCTTGAGAGAGTTGGAGAGTTGGCATACAGATTGGCATTGCCGCCATCATTGTGCCATGTTCATAACGTGTTCCACGTATCCCAGTTACGGAGCTATATACCAGATCCTAATCATGTCATTGATTTCGGAGAGATCGAAGTCGCTCAAGATGGGACGTTTGAAGAAAGATCGGTCAAGATACTCGAGAGTCGAGTTAAGCAGTTGAGAAACAAACCCATCATTTTGGTCAAAGTTCAATGGTCACGCCATGGAGTGGAAGAAGCCACATGGGAAACGGAAGATGGCATGAAGTCCAGATA
Source organism: Orobanche coerulescens (assembly GCA_033398695.1). NCBI lineage: Eukaryota > Viridiplantae > Streptophyta > Magnoliopsida > Lamiales > Orobanchaceae > Orobanche > Orobanche coerulescens. The sequence continues at coordinate 113,403,144 of CM065815.1, read as the reverse complement.
TCCCGAGTTATTTTCGTCTTGAGTTTCGGGACGAAACTCCTTTTTAGTAGGAGAGTATGTAATATCCGGATTTATTACTGTGTATTTTACTTGTATTCGAACCCTGTATTATTCGGATTTGTGGTTTTGATTATTGGAGTATGATATTTCTTGCATTGGCATCCTTGTACTTAAGTATAACAACATGCAAATTTTCTCATGCAAACTCGTGATAGCGCACGCTAAGAATGTAGCTTAACGCGCGCTATCGGCTATTACTAGCGCACGCTACGTATGTAGGAGTTGCGTGCGCTAGATACTGAATTATTGAGGTAGGTGGCTAGCACATGCGCCGGCCGGGACATGGGTCCGGGTAAGATTCCCGCGGACGAACCTGGACAGTTTTGAAGTCAACTCTTAGTAGCGCGCGCTAAGGAATGCTTAGTAGCGTGCGCTAATTAGCTAAAGTGCAGAATATTATAAATGAGACAACCACCCATTTTGGCTTACATTTCCTTCGTCCATTCTTCATTCTTGAGAGGCCAGAGAGCTTTAATCATCCCTCTAACACACTTAGAACACATCTTAGTGATCCTTGAATATTGGTTATCACTTGTGAGTGATCATTGAAGAGAAGTAACACCTTGGAGTGGCACATAACCAACCGGAGTCGGATTCTACCTTGCGGTTCAGTGATTTCGGCATATTAAGGTATGTTCAAACTATCACCAGCCTTAGATTTGGATTCCAAGGGATTAGATGATCATGCTAACGTGATATTGAATTTCATTAGTGAATTATTCAACAAACATCATGTTTTAAGATTGGAATGTCTATGCTTATGATATTATCGTTGGAACCTCGTAGTTGGAATCCTAGTACTTCAAGTGATAAGAGAACATTCTGAAGTTTATTATCCGTATGATTTATGTTATTTTAGTGATCATAAGTTGGAGGTGGTATTATTTTCGGTTATAAGGACTTAAGGGAAGAATCGTCTTAGGAAATATTCTTTCGTATAAGTTGGAATTGTTAGTTCACCTCCAGATGAAGTCTGAATATGTATAATGATAGTAGAATCTAATACATCAACCGGAGATCACCAACTTCGCATGAGAATTGTAATCAAGACGGATTATGGTGTTATGATGATTATACGTATACTTGCACCTCGAAGTTGTTAGTATCCATGAGATCATTCATAAAGGTTATGATGATAACATGAAGCCGGATAACAAACATTAATTACTGAGGGATTCGCTTACTTCATCACCATTTGTATAATTTGTTGCCCTCCAGTGAACTGCCATGCACTCTTAGCATGCGCTAAGCTACGAGAATTAACGTGCGCTATCGAGTACGTTTAGCGTACGCCATGATTGGGACTTAGCGTGCGTTAAGTCATCAGCTGAGTCAGTCGGCTGATCAGTGAGGCACTGACCACGCCTGGTTAGCGTACGCTAGGCTGTGTGTACTGCGTGCGCTAACGAGTAGCATTAACGTACGCTACATAGGATTCGTAGCGTGCGTTAAGCTATCCAGACAGATTACATATTAAGGACTTTCTACCGTAATTGTTATATTGTTAGACGTTCATTCGACATGAAATGAATTCTATGCTATTTCTTTTGTTAAGGTTCGAGCTTAACACGTGATTGATCGAAGGGGACGACCTTCGAGTATTTTGATATTCGTGGAAGTTTATTCTTGTCAACGAACCGAGGTAAGTACTCTAATTAGAATTGTTTATATTATGACAATTATGATGTGATTGTATCGTGTAAATATGTTGTGATTATATGTCCACCATGCGTTGATCCGACGGGAATCATCATGGGAATCTATAGCTGTGTGCGCTGGATCGTCGGACAGGTAGTTCCACCATGTGTTGGTCCGACGGGATCATCATGGGAATCTATAGGCTGTGTCTTATTTGGATCGTTGGAATACCATTAGTATGTTGAAAGCTTATGATATGATATGTGTTGTGGATATTTCTCGTTGGAGAAAGCGTTAAGATATAATTGTTGATTATATCAACATTGTATGATTATTGTACTTGTACTAGCATCGTTGTGCTAACCCCTTGAGGGTGAACATTTGTGTATGTTCGGGATCCGGGAGAGCGGGAAACAACCACTGGAGATGCATGACCACGAGGGTGCAGTGATGTTCGGCCGTGTTTCTTGTCTGTTGTTTGTTGGTTATTTCAATAAGTACTCGTACGTAAATCAGTTTATAATGTTTGGATTTTAGTGATGTAATAATAACTCTTCATTGAATATTTGTAATCTTGGTTTTGAACCAGTCGGTTGAATTTTATTTCAACAATTTCATAAATTGGTATCTGTTATTGTCATTTCCTTTATTCAGCTTTGTAAATTCTTATGTAAAGGATTTACGGCGCTGTAATATTCCTGAATATATCGGGGGTGTTACAGTGGGTTGGGTAAAAAGCAAAGGTCTTGGCTCCATAGGGTTATAAACTATGGTATTCAGGAAAAGAGAGAGGAAAAAATGGAGTGGGTATCGTCATAGAAAAGGACTTCATCGACGACGTGGTAGAGGTGTCTAGAAAGAGTGATAGGATTATGAGTATTAAGCTTGTGGTGGGGGGTGGGATTCTAACTATCGTAAGTGCTTATGCACATCAAGTAGGATTGAGTGAGTTGGTGAGACAAGAATTTTGGCAGCACTTAGAGGAGGTTGTCAAACGATTTCCTATTGGGGAGAAATTGATCATTGGTGGGGACCTCAATGGTCATGTGGGGATTAGACAAAATGGGTTTGAGAGTGTTCATGGTGGTTTTGGTTTTGGGGATCGAAATGAAGCAGGATGTGGTATATTAGATTTTGCGCAAGCCTATGACTTGTGTATCATGAACACGTGGTTTGAGAAAAGGGAGTCTCACTCAATGATATATAGAAGTGGAGGAAATGCAAGTCAAATTGACTTCTTTTTAGTTAGAAACATGTGGCGAAAGAGATACACGGATTGCAAGGTGATACCCGGAGAGAGTTCCGCGACTCAAAAAGAGAAGCCCACAAGTGGACCCTCGAGTTAGATGGTGGAAGCTTCAAGGGGAGAGTCGGCAAACTTTTGTGGATAAAGTTGTCGCTAGATGTAATGATTTCGAGTGCATGGAGATGGATATAGATTCAACTTGGGCTATGTTGTAATATAACATTAAGGAAGCGACAAAAGAAGTTTTAGGGGAATCTAAAGGATACAAGCCATCAGGTAAGGACACGTCGTGGTGGAGAGGTAAAACAGACGATAAAAACTAAACGTGAATGCCCGAGTGAGGAGAACTTGGATAAATACAAGGAGGCTAAAAGAGAAGCCAAGAAAGCCGTTGATGATGTTAGTGCAAAGATTAATCAAGAATTGTATACCAAATTAGATACTAAGGAAGGGAAAAGAGATATTTATAAAATTGCTCGTATTAGAGATAAGAGGACACGATATATTGGGAGAATTAAATGTGTGAAGGATGTGGATCATAAAGTTTTAGTCGGAGATCAGGAGATAAGAGTAAGATGGATGACATACTTTGATAACCTATTTATTAGTCAACGTGAGGAAGATATTGGGGATGTAAGTATTGTTTCAAATTTGGTTAATCGGGATTTTATGCAATGAATTCAAAAGGGTGAAGTACGGATGACATTAAAGAAAATGGGTTCGAAAAAAGAAGAAGGACCAGATGGTATACCTATTGAAGGATGGAGGTGTTTGGGAGAGAGGGGAATCAAATGGTTGATTATACTTTTCAATAAGATTTGGAAATACAACAAGATGCCACTGGCATGGAGGAAAAGCACTTTAGTCCCTCTATATAAGAACAAAGGTGATGTCTAAGAGTGCTCATATTATCGATGGATTAAGTTGATGAATCATACCATGAAATTATGGGAACGAGTGATTGAGTAACATATTAGAAAGTGTGTTGAGATATTGTAAAACCAATTTAGATTTATACCTGGGAGATCGATGGTGGAAGCAATATTTCTGATGATACAGATGATGGAACACTATCATGATAAGAAGAAAGACTTGCATATGGTTTTTATTGATTTAGAGAAGGCTTATGATAAGGTACCAAAGGAGGTACTTTGGTGGGCATTAGCCAAAAAGGGCGTGTCTAAGAAGTATATTGACATCATTAGAGACATGTATGAAGGAGGCAGTACAAGTGTACATACTACTGTGGGAAGGCCAGAGGATTTCCCTATTATGATTGGGGTGCATCAAGGCTCGACTCTTAGTCCTTTTCTATTTGCCATAGTCATGGACGAATTCACAAGGTCAATTCAAGACGATATTCCTTGGTGCATGATGTTTGCAGATGATATAGTACTGGTTGATGAAATGAAGGACGGAGTTGAAAGAAAGATGGTGTAATATCCGCACTTTTATATTTAGTAACTTCTATTTTTCGTATATTTTAATTTCGCTCGGCTCGCTTGTAATCGTTTTGGGATTCTGAAACTATTTTGTTCTGCCTCCAAGACCATCCGGACGAGTTTCGGGGTTGTTTTTATGAGATTTTACTTATTGTGTAACTTTTCTGTATTGAGGCTCGATTCTCGTGAATCTCGTTCTAATTGGATGTTTTGTTACTCCTTCGAGTTCCTTTAATATTTCTGGATATGTTACTGTTGGGATTCGGTGCCTAAATCGAAGGCCCAGCGGAAGTGGTAAAACAAAAATTAATTCGATCCGAATCCCTACGAGGATCGATCGAGCTACGTATATACGAATATATAAACGAAACACAAGTGTTACGAGAAAACATACCCTTGTAGTCCATTGATTAAATGGTATCCTTCTCTTGAGCTATTCCCCAAGCTTTAGGCGATCTCCCTGCAATTCAATCCGCTCCAAGCTCTTGAATGATCCAACGCCGAAAACACTGCGTCTCTACTTGCCACGCACCGGAGAAATGACCGGAACGATGATCACCTTGCTATGCTCTGAGGATACGGCTAGAGCTAAGTGATGAAGCTTCCAATATGAAATTATAACACTCTAAGTGAATAATTCACTTTCTCTCTTTGATTTCTTGATTTTTCTCCAAGAACAACAAGAACAAGATGAAGAAGGAGATGAAGACTTTGGAATGAACTCTAAGTTCTTTTTCACTCTAAACTCTCACAAGAACCGTGAGTCTTCCCCAAAGTTTTGTGAAGTGAGATCAAAAGTCATCTTCCCCTTCTTATTCAACCCACATAAATCAAATCATATCACATGAGATTCCCCCACCAAGTCATAATCATTAATAAAATGGAATTGAAGACTTGGTGGAAAGTAGGTGGAAGGGGGGGGCAGCCATCTAGAAGGTATCAGACGAGTTCGGTCCGTTTCAAACTCCTATGAGTCTAAATAGATAAACTCCGATTCCGTTCCAATGTATTTATATCGATTAATTAATCCAATTAATTAATCATATCAAATACATAATAACATAATTAATTTCTCCAAGAAATAATTATATTTATGAATTAAATTAATCACCCAGTAATTTATTTAATTCATTAGGTCGTAAATTAATTTATCCAATAAATTAATTTGGACATCCAATGTCCCAAAATCAATTAGACATCCAATATCCAATAAATTAGATATCCAATATCTAATATTAATAATGAGAGAATAAGCTCGATTCATTCCGTCGTCAATCCTATTGCGCGACTCGGTAGGTCCGTCTCAGTCAGCAATATGAGGAACCAAAGAGTAGTAGCACCACCTAGCCAGCCTTGCGGCCTACACTGTACCCCAACCGAGAACGAATGATTGGGATCATTCAAGAACCATTCTGTCGTGAATACCTGTAAACGTATAAACCCTTCTTTCAAATTTCCCGATCAAGTTATAGGGTCACGGTCAGTCAAACCCTATATGTACTTGACGCTATGCATGCGTTAATGCAAATCGAGATCATCGAGCTGTCGTGTATCCAATACAACTAGATCTAATGATTTAGCCAAAGACTTATGATCTCATCTGCCAATAACCGCATAGGTCATATAACCCGCTCACTAACGGGAGAAAGAATTCTATTTTGGTATTCATTAGGACCTGCTACTTGCCCGTCAACATGCACGTCGAGGTTGACCCCCGCCTTCTGGTTTACCGGGTCAAACTACTCTAATGAAAATCTTGACGTCACAAGCACATCCCTACTAAATCCTCAAGTCTAAGGTTCACGAATACCTATCACAACCTTTTGATTCCATCACTGACTGCCCCAGAGTGAAATCCGTGTGACGAATCGATGGTGAGTCGGTTCGAGTATACTAATCCAATTAGCATACCTATAACGTGTGCTCCAACTAACCATTAGCGTTCGACAGGCACTCTCCATGTCAAAGAACACGTCATACAAGTCTTCACATAAACTTAACACCCAGTCAAGTTTCATCGACTTGCGAACGATTAAGTATTTGAGCTATAAACCTTTCCAGTGCCGATCCCTTTATTAATAAGGAGTGGAACATTTTTCTCTCAAATACACGGACTAGTTTCTATATGTATATTTACGAGTTAGGAATGCCAGTAACTACCAATAAATAAAGAAACATCCATTGCCTTATATGAGTGATTTACATAATTACAAGTACAATGCCCTCACTCAACATCCTCTGAGTGGCATTCGAGGGCATACTCCCAACAATCTCCCACTTTCACTTAATGCCACACACTATGGTATATAATACCCATGTTATCCAGGTGATGCTCTAAGATAATCTGAGAAAGTGGCTTGGTCAGTGGATCAGCGACGTAGTCGGTTGACTCTACTCTATGCAGCACAATGTATCTCTTTGCGAACAAATGCTCTTACGAGATGATACTCTCTCTCAATATGTTTGGTACTATTGTGAAACCTCGGCTCCTAGGCCTATGCTACCGCTCTGGCAGCGCAGCATAAGGTGTCACGTGAAGTTTACCCAGTAACTTCTAAATTTTTCATTTGGAGGCCTCCAAGGCCGCTTTATACTCAGCCAAATAGGTGGAATTAGTAGTCGCGCTATACTTGGCGCTATGCCATGATACTGCTCCTCCATTAAGAGTAAATGTAGCCAGAAGTAGACATAGAATCGTCTTTCTGTCCTTGGAAGTCCAATACTGTGAATCCCATCACATTCAGTTCTCCACCACCATATATAAGAACCAGATCTCTAGTCCTTCTAAAGTACTTGAGAACGTTCTTTATGGCGGTCTAATGTTCCCAAACTGGGTTAGCCCGAAACCTACTTACCACGCTCCCAGCATACACAATGTCAGGTCTCGTACACAATAAAGCATATGTAAGGCTACCCATTGCCGAATCATATGGTATATAACTCATTTCCTTTCATTATTCCTCACTATGAGGACATATCTTCAAGGTGAGTTTTATTCCATGTCGCATTAGAAGGAACCCTCTTTAAGATCTAATCTATATAGAGGGCTTGAGAAAAACTTATCATTCTCTTCGATCTATCCCAATAGAGTCGAATCCCAAGAATATAGATTTCTTCTCCCAAGTCTTTCATGGAGAAATTACTCGAAAGCCAAGCTTTCACAGAACTGAGCAATACCACATCATTTCCTATTAGTAGAATGTCATAAGAATGTGATCTTGCTCCCACTAACCCTCTTGTAAACACAAGGATCCTCTTCATTTTGCAAAAATGTCAATACTCTTTGACTGTCTCGTCAAAATGAAGGTCCCAACTACATGAAGACTGCTACAGTCCATTTCATGGAGTCTACATCCACCATTGCTAGGTCATTGGTCGCGGGTCAGTCTCTTGTTTATCACTTGTCCACCTTAGTCTTATAGACATAGGCGGGACATCCCCAAATCCTAATGTCATTAAGGCTTGGGTTCCCGCCCTCCCACATCTCATGTGGAGTTTTAGGAATGGATTAGGAAGGACACCTGTTCAAGATATTTGCAGTAATCAGGAGTGTATACCTCCACAGGTAAATCGGTAAGTCAGTATAGCCCAGCATGGAAACGGACCGTGTCCAACAAGGTCTGGTTCCTTCTTTCTGACCACCATTTAACTGAGGATTACTAGGAGTTGTTAGTTGTGATACGATTCCATGTTTCTTAAGGAACTCGTAAAACTTCGTACTCATATACTCGCCACCTCGGTTCGACCGAAGTGCTTTGATATGATTACCAGTTTGTTTCTCGACTAGGGCCTTGAATTCCTGGAATTTCTCAAAGGCCTTGGATTTATGTTTCATTAAGTATACATAACCATACCTAGTATGATCATCTGTAAACATAATGAAATATTGATATCCATCACGTGCTGCTTCCAAAGCACCACATACGTCGGTATGGATTAATCCCAGTTTAATAGCGGCTCTTTCAAACTTCCATGAAGGGGGACTTAGTCATTTTACCTTTAAGGCAGGATTCACACGTAGGAAAGGAATCCGATCCCAATGGACCCATAAGTCCACCCTTTTCCACTTTGTAAACCTTGGTATAACCAACATGACCAAGTCTAAAATGCCATTTCAAAACTTGATTGGTTTCATCCCTACCACGCTTCCTAGTCATAGTATTCACAACGAGTTTGTTACTGAGGTTTAGATGATACAATTCATTGAACAATGTAGTAGTGCCCACTAGTTTATTTCTAAAATAAATGTTGCAGGAACCATCACTAATGAAAAATGAAAAGCCTTTTCGGTCCATGACCGGAATGGATACAATGTTTTATGCCCCTTAGGCAAAACAAGTACATCTTCTAAAGTCAAAACAAAGCCGGATTCTAAACCCAAAAGAAGTGATCCTATGTCGGTTGCCTCGACACTATGCCCGCTTCCAACTGTGATCATAACTTCTCCAGCTCCAAGCTTCCTACTTTGTTCCAGATCCTGATTCATGGTACAAATATGAGAACTAGCACCAGAATCCAGTATCCAGGAAGTAGAAAATACAGTAGCAGAACAATTTTTTTCCAAAACTAAAAGTTCTGTACCTGAAGTGCCATGAAGAATCGGACAGTCTCTTGCCTAGTGGCCCAGCTCACCGCACTTGAGACAAGCATCCTTCTTCTTGCTCTTCGGAACCATTGGGGCCTTGCCCTTACCCGTAAGGTCCTCGACTTGTGGTCCCATCTACTTCTTGGTCTTTTTCTTCTTGTTTTTGGACTTCCGAGATCCAGAAGAAATCACAAGGGCAGACTCCTTCATCTGCGGAGTCTTCATCTGAGACTGAGCGGTCACAAGTTTGTTCATTAGCCTAGCTAAGTTACATGCAATCTCATTGCAGTTGAAGTTTATAACAAACTGTGAGAAGGATTCAGGGAGAGACTGTCGGATAAGGTCGGTTTGGAGAGAATTATCCATTTTAAAATCAAGAGCCTCCAATCTCTCGATCATCGATATTATTTTGAGGACATGTTCCCCAACCTTCTCACCTTCCATCATCTTTGCACCGAACAATTGCTTGAATATCTCATATCTAGCAGTTCTGTTGTGCTCACCATAAAGTTCGATTAAGTGAGATAGAATCTGCCTAGCAGAAGTCATTTTCTCATGAGCTCTCTAAAGCTCATTAGACATGGAAGCCATCATATAAGCACGGACTTTCATGTCATCCTTAACCCACTTTTCATGGTTTTCAATCTCTTTCTGATTGGCTCTGGTCCGCACAGGAGGCGCCGGAATGTCCGTCTCCAAGATGTATCCCAGTGCCTCTATACTGAGGACGATCATCAGATAATGGATCCAATCCACAAAGTTAGGTCCAATTAAGGTGTTCTTTTCGAGTAGAATTGCGAGTGGGTTCATTGTCATATTGAGAGTTATATCTGCATTAAGTACGACAGATTAATTAGTTACTCGTTCAATTATATTCTGAGTATAAAATTAAGGTCTTTTCTATTCTTGTTACCCAGCTCCCACTATTTTTATCGGAATAACACACTCCCATGTGAAATCCGGAAGTATCGTCGCTCTACTTCATAGTGGTGATCGAGTTCTTTATAAATCTTAATAGAGGGCAACCTAACAGGTTTCTAGTCTATTAATTTTCATAAAGTGGTGTCCAACACCAACCCATCTAATGGATGATTCTATCTTCTTTTCCCCCTTGTTCACTCCCGTCAACCTATACAATTTCTATGGTTCGTTAACAAGTTAAGTTTATACCATCGACCCAAATCAGTTTCGCAATTAAATCTTATCCGGCAACCTATCAGGTTTCTAGGGATAATATTTGCTCCAACCGAAGGCATCCAATGCGCTCCCGGTAATTTATTCATCCTTCCCGAATGACTACCCCGATAACTCGGAAGCATAGCACATCCGGTTTGGGTTTCAATTTCCCGAAAGCTCGATGGAGGGAAGGAAAACCTTGAAACCTTATAAACTTAATAATTTGTCGTGGGAGAATTTTTGCGATTAACGTTACACTTTGCACATTAATCAGTTAAGCGCATTTTTGGCATTCATACAATATGAAACAACCATTCACAACCTAGTTGCTACCAACATGTGGTTCATGGACCGTTCCTAGAAAACAAAAACTCCGTAATCTAAATACAAGTCTTCGTCTTGAATCTTCGTCTTCTCGAAACGGATCTTCCTCCGGTCTTCGTCATTACATATAAATTTTACATCGAAAATTGCATCCTAGATACAAACATTTCTAGTAAAATAAATAGGCTCAAAACGACCTTTGCAACCCAATCGAACAAAACGAACGATTCAAAACTAAGTCCACGAACCACATCCCCATTCAAAAGCATTCATCCAATAAATACAATATAAATGGAAAGCGTAGAGATACATTGATCCAATCAACAATACAAACCGATCCAATCGATTCACACAATCGGTAACATAATAACGTTCAAAATAATTCGGTCGACTATAAAAATTCCAATTAATCAAATTTCCCTTATAAAATGAAATACCATAAATCATTTTAATCATATTAAATCAAATTTAACATGCGGGAGATTAATTTTCAAGAATACACGAAAAAATCGAGCCGGGTGAAAAGCGCTGCTGGCCGAGTCAGCTGCCCGTTGAACACGGCCGTGTCACCGGACACGGTCGGGTCATGCCGCGATGTCCCGCATATACACACGGACACGGCCGTGTCGCCTGACACGGTCGAGTCACTTCCGGAAGCTTGATGGCCAGACACGGCCCGTGTCGCCTGACACGGCCGGGTCTGCCTGGCAGTGACTTGGCAGCCTGCCGGACACGGCCGAGTCACCCAGGACATGGTCGAGTCACTCTCGACCAGATTACACTTTTTGTCCAAAAAGTCTTCCGACGACGATTCGGGGCTAGATATTCGATCGGATATCTAATATCAATATTTTTCGACTTTCATATCTTCAATATAAATTAAATTTCCCAGAAATTTAAGATTTATATTTAGACATAAACTTACGAAAAATACAACTAGAACGAACGAAAAAACATATACCACGATTTTGACTAAAATGATTCCAAATCATTCACCATCTAATCGAGCATTCCAAATGCCAATATTGTTATACGATCGCAAGACCTATGCTCCGATACCACTGTTGGGATTAGGTGCCTAAATCGAAGGCCCAGCGAAAGCGGTAAAATGGAAATTAATTCGATCCGAATCCCTACGAGGATCGATCGAGCTACGTATATACGAATATATAAACAAAATACAAGAGTTACGAGAAAACATACCCTTGTAGTCTGTTGATTAAATGGAATCCTTCTCTTGAGCTATTCCCCAAGCTTTAGGCGATCTCCCTGCAATTCAATCCGCTCCAAGCTCTTTAATGATCCAACTCCGAAAGCACCGCGTCTCTACTTGCCACGCACTGGAGAAACGACCGGAACGACGATCACCTTGCTATCCTCCGAGGATACGGCTAGAGCTAAGTGATGAAGCTTCCAATATGAAATTATAACACTAAGTGTATAATTCACTTTCTCTCTTTGATTTCTTAATTTTTCTCCAAGAACAACAAGAACAAGATGAAGAAGGAGATAAATACTTTGGAATGAACTCTAAGTTCTTTCTCAATCTAAACTCTCACAAGAACCGTGAGTCTTCCCAAAATTTTTGTGAAGTGAGATCAAAAGTCATCTTCCCCTTCTTATTCAACCCACATAAATCAAATCATATCACATGAGATTCCCCCACCAAGTCATAATCATTAATAAAATGGAATTGAAGACTTGGTGGAGAGTAGGTGGAAGGGGGGGGGGGGAGGCAGCCATCTAGAAGGTATCGGACGAGTTCAGTCTGTTTCAAACTCCTGTGAGTCTAAACAGATAAACTCCAATTCCATTCCAATGTATTTATATCGATTTATTAATCCAATTAATTAATCATATCAAATAAATAATAACATAATTAATTTTTCTTAGAAATAATTATATTTATGAATTAAATTAATCACCCAGTAATTTATTTAATTCATTAGGCCGTAAATTAATTTATCCAATAAATCAATTTAGACATACAATGTCCAAAAATTAATTAGACATCTAATGTCCAATAAATTAGATATCCAATATCTAATATTAATAATGAGAGAATAAGTTCGATTCATTCCGTCGTCAATCCTATTGCGCGACTCGGTAGGTCCGTCTTAGTCAGCAATGGGAGGAACCAAAGAGTAGTAGCACCACCTAGCCAGCCTGGCGGCCTACACTGTACCCCAACCGAGAACGAATGATTGGGATCATTCAAGAACCATTCATCGTGAATACCGATGGCGTATAAACCCTTCGTTCAAATGTCCGAGCAAGTTATAGGGTCACGGTCGGTCAAACCCTATCTTGCAGCGCTATGCATGCGTTAATGCAAATCGAGATCATCGAGCTATCGTGTATCCAATACAACTAGCTCCAATGCTTTGGCCAAAGACTTATGATCTCATCTGACAATAACCGCATAGGACATATAACCCGCTCACTAACGGGAGAAAGAATTCTATCTTGGTATTCAGTAGGACCTGCTACTTGCCCATCAAGATGCACGTCGAGGTTGACCCCCACCTTCTGGTTTACAGGGTCGAACTACTCTAAGGAAAATCTTGACGTCACAAGCACATCCCTACTAAATCCTCACGTCGAAGGTTCACGAATACCTATCACAACCTTTCGATTTCGTCACTAACTGTCTCAGAGTGAAATCCGTGGGACGAATCGAGGGTGAGTCGGTTAGAGTATACTAATCCAATTAACATACCTATAACGTGTGCTCCCACTAACCATTAGCGTTCGACAGGCACTCTCCATGTCAAAGAACACGTCATACAAGTCTTCACATAAACTTAACGCCCAGTCAAGTTTCATCGACTTGCGAACGATTAAGTATTTGAGCTATAAACCTTTCCAGTGCCGACCCCTTTATCCAATAAGGAGTGGAACATTTTTCTCTCAAATACATGGACTAGTTTCTATATGTATATTTACGAGTTAGGTATGCCAGTAACTACCAATAAATAAAGAAACATCCATTGACTTATATTAGTGATTTACATAATTACAAGTACAATGCCCTCACTCAACATCCTCTGAGTGGCATTCGAGGGCATACTCGGAACAGTTACTACTTTCTGAGATTGACATTTTAACCTCAAATCTAGATTTTCGAAGGTTGGGGTCGTTTTCTAAATTCCTATTTTATTGGGCATTAATGTTGATATTTGTTTATTCCGACCTCGGGGTGGCCGGGGTCATGTGATGGATGTTGTAATTGTCTCATCTAGAGAAAATCTTCGTGGATCCATTGGTATGCCTTTGTAATCTCCGTTCGATTGTCGACGAGTTGTCGTTTCACTCATCTGCTGCCAGAAGGAGGTTACGGCCGTAAGACGGGGTAGTTATGGCCGTAATGTTCGAGAGTTACGGCCATATATCCTTCATCGTATGGCTGTAACCCAGCTTCGTTTTCTGTATTGGATCCAGTAGCAACTTATGGGGGTATGATGTACGAGTTACGGCCGTAGTAAATGTTACGGCCGTAACATTGTAATTATACGGCGGTAAGTGGGCTTCGTAGTTGTTGTCCAGATTCTTCCATAAAGATAGTTACGACTGTAAAGATACCTACTTACGGCCGTAATATACGCAAGTTACGGCCATATGTATGGGATGTTACGTCCGTAACATCGGTCAGTTTATAAACTGACATGAGTCGATTTTTAGACATTTTCTCACCTATTTTCTCTTCTCTTCGCGACGGGAGTAGTCCTCAAGTTGAGGGTTCATCCAATTTTCACCCAAACTCCGTTGGGAAAGTATATTCAAGCATCCTAACATCACCCTAACACCAAATCATCCGTTGTTCGTCTTCGAAACAAGGTAAGATATTCTAGAACCCTAGTTTCACAATTCTGGGGGTTCTTGTGGTGATTTTGTCTTTTTAATCTGATTTAACCTATATTGTTGTTAGATTTATATAGTATACTAGTAATTCTTGGTTTCCTTGTCGTTTAGTGGACTGAAGTCTCGTTATTCCCACCGTTGATCAATTTCGATCCATTATGCACTCGTAGTGTTCGTCAAATTATCCCAAGGGGTAGGATTTAGGATGATTCCTTTCGTTCTTCATAGTATTGAGTTCGACTTGTGCCATTCTGTATTAGGAACAAAACTTCGAAGGAAGTTGGATGAATACCCTTCCTCTTTGCTATTTCGTCACGTCGTGTGATTCAAGGCAAGTACTTATTTTACATCGTATTATATAGAATGTAAATTCGACATTGATGAAAGTTGTGATATATGTGTGTGTGTGTCTATATGTTGATTTTGTTCTTCCACCTGGGGATGGTCCTGTTGGTATTCGGTGCCTAAATCGAAGGCCCAGCAGAAGCGGTAAAACGAAAATTAATTCGATCTGAATCCCTTCGAGGATCAATCGAGCAACGCATATATGAAAATTAAACGATACACAATAGATACAAGAAACATACCCTTGTAGTCCGTTGATGTAAATGGTGTCCCTCTCTTGAGCTATTCCCCAAGCTTTAGATGAATTTCCTACGATCCAATTCGCTCCAAGCTCTTGGATGATCCAACACTGAAAAGACTGCGTCTCTACTTGCCACGTGCCGGAGAAACAACCGGAATGACTAAACCTCGTTATCCTTCAAGGATACGGCTAGAACAAGGTTGTAGAAGCTTGTTTATCAAGATTATAACACTCTAAGTATATAATCTTTGATCTCTCTATTAATCTCTATTTTTCTACAAGAAAAACTCAAGAACAATAGTAAGGAAAGATGAAGACTTGAGAAAAATGAATTCTCTCTCTCTCTCTCTCTCCCTCTAGGTA
Organism: Orobanche coerulescens; assembly: GCA_033398695.1. Taxonomy (NCBI): domain Eukaryota; kingdom Viridiplantae; phylum Streptophyta; class Magnoliopsida; order Lamiales; family Orobanchaceae; genus Orobanche; species Orobanche coerulescens. The sequence goes on along the minus strand of CM065815.1, from coordinate 113,387,863 downwards.
TTCTCACGGATGGAAAATGAGTGAGGTGAGAGTTTTTCAAGTCTTCATTTTATTCCTCAAGGAATCAAGACCAAATCCCCAACAAAATTATCACACTTGATATTTTGTCCCATTGGTTGTCACAAGTCTTCCACTTAACAAGGAGAAGACCAAGACCAAGGGAGGGGTTAGGTATGGGGCGGCTATCTAGAAGAAATCGGATGAGTTCGATTCGTTTTGGACTCCCGTGAGTCCAAACAGATAAACTCTGATTCCATTCCGATGTATTTATATCAATTAATTAATCCAATTAATTAATCATATAAAATACATAATACCATAATTAATTTATCCAAGAAATAATTATATTTATGAATTAAATTAATCACACAGTAATTTAGTTAATTCATTAAGCCGTAAATTAATTATCCAATAAATCAATTTAGACATCCAATGTCCCAATAAATTATATATCCAATATCTAATATTTATAAAGAGAGAATAAGAATGATTCATTCTGTCGTCAATCCTATTGCGTGACTCGGTAGGTCCGTCTCAGTCAGCAATGGGAGGAACCAAAGAGTAGTAGCACCACCTAGCCGGCTGGCGGCTACTGCATGTACCCCACGAGAACGAATGATTGGGATCATTCAAGAACCATGCTGTCGTGAACACCAGTATACGTATAAACCCTTCTTTCAAATGTCCCGATCAAGTTATAGGGTCATAGTTAGTCAAACCCTATCTATACTTGACACTATGCATGTGTTAATGCAAATCGAGATCATCGAGCTCTCGTGTATCCAATACAACTAGCTCTAATGCTTTGGCCAAAGACTTATGATCTCATCTGCCAATAACCGCATAGGACATATAACCCGTTCACTAACAGGAGAAGGAATTCTATCTTGGTATTCAGTAGGACCTGCTACTTGCCCGTCAAGACGCACGTCGAGGTTGACCCCCGCCTTCCGGTTTACTGGGTCGAACTAATGGAATGATAATCTTGACGTCACAAGCACATCCCCCCTAAAACCTCAAGTCGAAGGTTCATGAATACCTATCACAACCTTTCGATTCTATCATTAACTATCCCGTAGTGAAATCCATGTGACGAATCGAGTGTAAGTCGGTTCGAGTATACTAATCCAATTAGCATACCTATAACGTGTGCTCCCATTAACCATTAGTGTTCGACAGGCACTCTCCATATCAAAGAACACGTCATACAAGTCTTCCCATAAACTTAACGCCCAGTCAAGTTTCATCAAATTGCAAATGATTAAGTATTTGAGCTATAAACCTTTCCAGTGCCGACCCCTTTATCCAGTAAGAAGTGGAACGTTTTGCTCTCAAATACACGGTCTAGTTTCGATATGTATATTTACGAGTTAGGAATGCCAGTAACTACCAGTAAATAAAGAAACATTCATTGCCTTATATTAATGATTTACATAATAACAAGTTCAATGCCCTCACTCAACATCCTATGAGTAGCTGTTGGTGTAATATCGGTATATGCGCCGTTTGTGCGGAAGCATAAATTTAAATGTGGAAAATAAATGACATGCGTATTTATAGAGGTTCGGCCAAATGTGCCTACGTCCTCTCTCGATATATATTTTTCTATAGGTTCAAGATCAAAACCTCTACGCCTCTCTTCTATCGGTCGAGGGATTACCGTTACAAGCTCATCTTCTATTGGTCCGAGTAAAACTATTTTTCCTTTTCTATTGGATAAGGAATCAACCACTATAGCTTTCTATTGGGACTAGATAAACCTCACTAAGATAGAGATTGTGATTCTAACAATGCCGGATCCTTGATCCTAATAACACCGAATACAATCGTATCTTTTCTTTTTCTAACTCGTGTATGATTTTGTGTATAACACTCAATCACTCTAATTTAAGCTCAACAACAACAACTATAATGTTTACAATGATATCTCAAGTGTATATGAATTGCTCAATGTTGTTGTGTTGAATGATACCAACTCATTTGGTATTTATAGCCTTCTTCTACAAACTAGCCGTTACTGCCAGTTGATATTAGCGTGCGCTAGGCTGACTTCCTTAGCATGCGCTATCGCATGTCTTTGCCTTTAGCATACGTTATGTGCTCTTACGTACGTTAACCTTCTTCCGGTTTCAGTCCAGTGGCTTCTGTCTCTGACTGTTAGCGTGCGCTAATACTCCTTCTGTTGCGTGCGCTAATCTTGCATCATTACATGCGTCATATATCCGTTAATGCTTTTTGACTTGTAGCAGATTCTCCCCAATGGATTGATTGAGTTGATTCAAACTGATATTTAGCGTGCGCTAAATATTATCTCTTGCGTGCGCTAAGCTTACTTCAGTGCATACGTCATTCTGTGTTTGAATCTCTTCACAACGTTAATATTGGCTCGATAGCGTGCGTTAATCATCACGTGTAGCGTGCGCTATCCTCATCAGGTGACTTCACTTCAGGTTACTTTGAACTCGTATGATCTGCAGCTGGGACCCATTAGCGTGCGCTAACTTATATATCTAGCGTGTGCTAGCTTTGTATTTTGTCCAGCTTTTTGCGTCTTCGATTCCTTCGTCGTTTTGCTTCGCCTCTAAGTTGTTTTGCTTTGTTTAGCAACTTAATCATCAAAACATTATTTATGAATATGTGGAATAAATATTCCAACAGTAGCATTCCAGGGCATACTCCTAACAATCTCCCAATTGCACTCAATTCCACACACTATGGTATCTAATACCCACGTTCTCCAAATGACGCTCCAAGCTAATCTGAGGAAGTGGCTTGGTCAGTGGATCAGCGACGTTGTTGGCTGAGTCTACTCTATGTAGCACAATGTATCCCTTGTGAACAAACTCTCTTACGAGATGATACTTCCTCTCAATGTATTTGGTACTATTGTGAAACCTCGTCTCCTTGGCCTGAGCTACATCTCCGTCGTTGTCGCAGTACAGCGGAACACGCATCTCAGCACATGGTATCACTTGAAGTTCTCACATAAACTTCTTTATCCAGAACCCTTCCTTGGAAACCTCCAAGGCTGTTTGATACTCGGCCTGACAGGTGGAATCAGCAATCACGCTTTGCTTGGCGCTACGCCTATACACTGCTCCTCTATTAAGAGTAAATATGTAGCTAGAAGGAGACATCGAATCGTCCTTCTGTCCTTGGAAGCCCGAATCAGTGAACCCCACCACATCCAATTCTCCACTGCCATACATAAGAACCAGATCTCTAGTCCTTCTTAAGTACTTGAGAATGTTCTTTACGGCAGTCCAATGTTCCCTACATGGGTTTGCTTGAAACCTACTTACCACGCTCACAGCATGCACAATGTCAGGTCTCGTACACAACATAGCATACATAAGGCTACCCACGGCCGAAGCATATGGTATATTACTCATTTCTTTTCGTTGTTCCTCACTTTGAGGACACATTTTCGAGGAGAGTTTTATTCCATGTCACATCGGAAGGAACCCTCTTTTAGAATCATCCATCTTAAATCGCTTTAAGATTTTATCTATATAGAGGGCTTGGGAAAGACCTATTTTTCTCTTCGCTCTATCCCGGTAGAGTCGAATACCAAGAAAATAGGTAGCTTCTCCCAAGTCTTTCATGGAGAAATTACTCGAAAGCCAAGCTTTCACAGAACTGAGCATTCCCACATCATTTCTTATTAGTATAATGTCATCCACATATAGTACTAAGAATGCCATCTTGCACCCATTAACCCTCTTGTATACACAAGGTTACTCTTCATTTTGCACGAAGTCAAACTCTTTGACCACCTCGTCAAAACAAAGGTTCCAACTACGTGATGCTTGCTTCAGTCTATAAATGGAAAGCTGAAGTTTGCACACTTTCTGAATATCGACTTCGGACACAAAGCCTGTAGGCTGCTCCATATAGATTTCCTCCTTGAGGAATCCATTAAGGAAAGCCGTCTTTAGGTCCATTTGCCATATCTCATAATTGTGGTAGGCAGCTATAGCAAGCATCTTGCTAATAGACTTGATCATAGCTACGGGCGAGAAGGTATCGTGGTAGTCGATCCCTTTTTTTCTGGGTATAACCCTTTGCCAAAAGCCTAGACTTATAGGCGTCAACCTTGCCATCACCATCAGTTTTTCTCTTGTAGATCCACTTGTTCCCAATAGGCACTATGCCCTTGGGGCGGTCTACTAGAGTCCAGACCTGATTGACATGCATCGAGTCTATCTCAGCTTCCATAGCTTCACGCCATTTCGCGGAGTCTACATCCACCATCGCTTGGTCATAGGTCGTTGGGTCGGTCTGTTGGCTATCACTCGGAACCTCATGGAGACCCAGCTCCTCCAAGTGAACAAGGCCATACCTCTCAGGTAAATGAGACACCCTACTAGACCTACGAGGTGGTTGTACTTGTGTTTCAGAAGGTTCGGTTCCAATTTCTTGCACAGGTGTCTCCTGAGGAGTTTCATTATATTCTTCCAAAGAAATACTTCTACCTGCTCTGCCTTCGTGAATGAACTCATCTTCCAGGAAGTGTGCTTGTAAAGCAACAACAATCTTTCGATCTTCGGGCATGTAGAATAGATAACCCATCATCCCAGACGAGAATCCAATATAACGTCCCTTAGCAGACCTCGCTTCCAACTTTTCCACCTTAGTCTTCTTGACATAGGCGATATATCCCCAAATCCTAATGTGATTAGGACTTGGTTTCCTGCCCTCCCACATATCATGTGGAGTTTTAGGAAGGGATTTGGAAGGAAATATGTTCAAGATATATGCAGCAGTCAGGAGTGCATACTCCCACAGGTAAATCGGTAAGTCAGTATAGCCCAGCATGGAACGGACCATGTTCAACAAGGTCCGGTTCCTTCTTTCTGACACACCATTTAACTGAGGAGTACCTGGAGGTGTTAGTTGTGATACTATTCCATGTTTTTTAAGGAACTCGTCAAACTCCGTACTTATATACTCGCCACCTCAGTCCGATCGAAGTTCTTTGATATGATTTCCACTTTGTTTCTCGACTAGGGCCTTAAATTTCTAGAATTTCTCAAAAGCCTCGGATTTATATTTCATTAAGTATACATAACCATACCTAGTATGATCATATGTAAATGTAATGAAGTACTGATATCCATCACGTGCTGCTTCCAAAGCACCACATACATCGGTATAGATTAATCCCAGTTTATCAGCGGCTCTTTCAAACGTCCCTGTGAAGGAGGACTTAGTCATTTTGCCTTTAAGGCAAGATTCACAAGTAGGAAAGGAATCCGATCCTAATGGACCCATAAGTCTATCTTTTTCCATTTTGTAAACCTTGGTCTCACCAACATGACCAAGTCTAAGATGCTATTTCAAAACTTGATTGGTTTCATCCCTACCACGCTTCCTAGTCATAGTATTCACAACGACTTTGTTACTGAGGTTTAGATGATATAGTCCATTTAACAATGTAGCAGTGCCCACTAGTTTATTTCTGAAATAAATTTTGCAGGAACCATCACCAATGAAAAATAAAAATCCTTTTCGGTCCATGACCGGAATGGATACAATGTTTTTATGCCCCTTGGGCAAAACAAGTACATCTTCTAAAGTCAGAACAAAATCGGATTCTAAACCCAAAAGAAGTGATCCTATGTCGGTTGTCTCGACACTATGCCCGCTTCCGATAGTAATCATTACTTCTCTAGCTCTATACTTCCTACTTTGTTCCAAATCCTGATTCACGGTATAAATATGAGAACTAGCACCAGAATCCAGTATCCAGGAAGTAGAAAATACAGTAGCAGAACAATTTCTTTCCAAAAATAAAAGTTCTGTACCTAAAGTGCCATGAAGAATCGGACAGTCTCTAGCCCAGTTGCCCAGCTCACCGCACTTGAGACAAGCATCATTCTTCTTCTTGTTCTTCAGAACCATCGGGGCCTTGCCCTTTCCCTTGAAGTCTTTGACTTGTGGTCCCGTATGCTTCTTGGTATTTGTCTTCTTGTTCTTAGACCTCCGAGGTCCAGAAGAAATCACAAGGGCAGACTTCTTCATCCGCAGAGTCTTCATCTGGGACTGAGCGGTCACCAGTTTGTTCATTAGCCCAGCTAAGTTACACACAATCTCACTGTAGTTGAAGTTCATAACAAGCTGTGAGAAGTCATCAGGGAGAGACTGTACGATAAGGTCGGTTTGAAGAGAAGTATCCATTTTAAAATCAAGAGCCTCCAATCTCTCGATCATGGATATCATTTTGAGGACGTGTTCCCGAACCTTATCACCTTCCTTCATCCTTGCACCGAACAGTTGCTTGGATATCTCATATCTAGCAGTTTTGCTGTGCTCACCATAAAGCTCGGTTAAGTGAGATAGAATCTGCCTAGCAGAAGTCATTTTCTCATGAGCTCTCTGAAGCTCATTAGACATAAAAGACATCATGTAAGCACGTACTTTTATGTCATCCTTAACCCACTTTTCATGGTTTTCAATCTCTTCCTGATTGGCTCTGGTCCGCACAGGAGGCGCCCGAATGTCCATCTCCAAGACGTATCCCAGTGCCTCCATACTGAGGACAATCATCATATTGCGGAGCCAATCCATGAAGTTAGGTCCAATCAAGGTGTTCTTTTCGAGTAGAATTGCGAGTGGGTTCATTGTCATATTGAGAGTTATGTCTGCATTAAGCATGATAGATTAATTAGTAACTCGTTTAATTATGATCTGAGTATAGAATTAAGATCTTTTATATTCTTGTTACCCAGCTCCCACTATTTTTATCGAATAACACACTCCCATGTGAAATCCGGAAGTATCGTCGCTCTACTTCATAGTGGTGATCGAGTTCTTTATAAATCTTAATAGAGGGCAACCGAACAGGTTTCTAGTCTATTAATTTTCATAAAGTGGTGTCCAACACCAACCCATCTAATGGATGATTCGATCTTATTTTTCCCCTTGTTCACTCCCCTCAACCTATACAGTTTCTATGGTTCGTGAACAAGTTAAGTTTATACCATCGACGCAAATAATTTTCACAATTGAATCTTATCCGGCAACCTATCAGGTTTCTATGGATAAAATTTGCTCCAACCAAAGGCATCCAATGCGCACCTGGTAATTTATCCATCCTTCCCGAACGACTACCCCGATAACTCGGAAGCATAGCACATCCGGTTTGGATTTCAATTTTCCGAAAGCTCGATGGAGGGAAGAAAAACCTTGAAACCTTATAAACTTAATAATTTGTCGTGGGAGAATTTTCGCGATTAATGTTACACTTTGCACATTAATTCATTTAAGCGCGTTTGTTGCATTCATACAATATGAACAACCATTCACAACCTAGTTGCTACCAACATGTGGTTCATGGACCGTTCCTAGAAACAAAAACTCCGTAATCTAATTATAAGTCTTCCTCTTGAATCTTCGTCTTCTTGAAACGGATCTTCCTCCGGTCTTCGTCATTACATATAAATTTTACATTGAAAATTGCATCCTAGATACAAATATTTCTAGTATAATTAATAGGCTCAAAACGGCCTTTACAACCCAATCGAATAAAAACCGAACGATTCAAAACTAAGTCCAAGAACCACACCCATTCAAAATAATGCATCAAACACATTAAATAAATGGCATTCATAATGAATCTGAATATTGATCAAATCAATATAAATAAATCCATCCAAAACGAATTAATCTAATTAATTCAAACAACCGTTAATTTTAACTTGTTCCGAACGAGAAAATATTTCTTTAAATTAATTCCCCTAAGATTAAAATTACCAAAATTAAATCTTAGTCAAATTTAATCCAATTTAATTTGTGGGAAATTAATTATCGAACAAAATATAAAAAACGGAGTCGAAAAATACGGACGGGCCAAGCCCGGGACACTGCCCAGCAGGCTGCCGAGCATGTCCGGTAGGGGCTAGCAGACCGCGGTCCAGACAGGTAGACCGCGAGGTAGTGCCTTGGCAGCTCCAAACTGCCGGGTTCATTTACGTTTTCAGCTCGTTTTTTTGCCCCGATTCCAAAATTAATATTTTTCTAATCTTTATATTACATATTTACAGTTTTTCAAAAGAAAAATAGATTTATATTGTAACATAAAATCATGAAAAATTAATTTTTAGATGAACAATAGAAAATCAACGATTAATACGATTATGATTCCAAATCATACACCATCCAATCAAGCATTCCAAATGCAAAATATCGTATATACAATCGCAAGACCTACTCTCTGATACCACTGTTGGGATTCGGTGCCTAAATCGAAGGCCCAGCGGAAGCGGTAAAACGAAAATTAATTCGATCCGAATCCATTCGAGGATCGATTGAGCTACGCATATACGAAAACTAAATGGTACACAAGAGATACAAGAAACATACCCTTGTAGTCCGATGATTTAAATGGTCTCCTTCTCTTGAGCTACTCCCCAAGCTTTAGATGAATTTCCTACGATCCAATTCGCTCCAAGCTCTTGAATGATCCAACGCCGAAAAGACCGCATCTCTACTTGCCATGCACTGGAGAAACGACCGGAATGACTAAACCTCGTCATCCTCCAAGGATACGGCTAGAACAAGGCTGTAGAAGCTTGTTTATCAAGATTATAACACTCTAAGTATATAATCTTTGATCTCGCTATTAATCTCTATTTTTCTCCAAGAAAAACTCAAGAACAATAGTAAGGAAAGATGAAGACTTGAGAAAAATGAATTATCTCTCTCTTGGTATTCTCACGGATGGAAAATGAGTGAGGTGAGAGTTTTTCAACTCTTCATTTTATTCATCAAGGAATCAATCCCAAATCCCCAACAAAATTATCACACTTGATATTTTGTACCCTTGGTTGTCACACGTCTTCCACTTAACAAGGAGAAGACCAAGACCAAGGGATGGGTTAGGTATCGGGCGGCCATCTAGAAGGAATCGGACGAGTTCGATTCGTTTCGGACTCCCGTGAGTCCAAACAGATAAACTCCGATTCCGTTCCGATGCATTTATATCAATTAATTAATCCAATTAATTAATCATATAAAATACAGAATAACATAATTAATTTCTCCAATAAATATTATATTCATGAATTAAACTAATTACCCAGTAATTTATTTAATTCATTAGGCCGTAAATTAATTTATCCAATAAATCAATTTAGACATCCAATGTCCCAATAAATTAGATATCCAATATCTAATATTGATAAAGAGAGAATAAGCTCGATTCATTCCGTCGTCAATCTTATTGCGCGACTCGGTAGGTCCGTCTCAGTCGGCAATGGGAGGAACCAAAGAGTAGTAGCACCACCTAGCCAGTCTGGCGGCCTACACTATACCCGAACTGAGAACGAATGATTGGGATCATTCAAGAAACATTATGTCGTGAACACCAGTATACGTATAAACCCTTCTTTCAAATGTCCCGATCAAGTTATAGGGTCACAGTCAGTCAAACCCTATATGTACTTGACACTATGCATGTGTTAATGCAAATCGCGATCATCTTGTGTATCCAATACAACTAGCTCCAATGCTTGGGCCAAAGACTTATGATCTCATCTGCCAATAACCGCATAGGACATATAACCCGTTCACTAACAGGAGAAAGAATTCTATCTTGGTATTCAGTAGGACCTGCTACTTGCCCGTCAAGACGCAAGTCGTGGTTAACTCCTGCCTTCCGGTTTACAGGGTCGAACTACTCTAATGAAAATCTTGACGTCACAACCACATCCCTACTAAAACCTCAAGTCGAAGGTTCACGAATACCTATCACAACCTTTCGATTCCGTAATTGACTGTCCCGAAGTGAAATCCATGTGATGAATCGAGTGTGAGTCGGTTCGAGTATACTAATCCAATTAGCATACCTATAACGTGTGCTTCCACTAACCATTAGTGTTCGACAGGCACTCTCCATGTCAAAGAACACGTCATACAAGTCTTCACATAAACTTAACGCCCAGTCAAGTTTCATCTGTAACACCCCCAAACCATATGGGAATATTACACGTCGTAGACCCTCCTCGTGAGGACCTACCAGGCTAAACAACACAGAACCACCAAAATTGACCGACGAAAGTCAGTCGTTACAATAGTACAGACCATTAAGGTCAATTACAATACAACCACATAGACTGATAAGGTCACACGACTAACGCGAACAAGATAAAATACAACTTTTTACAACAAATACTCAAGGGGTAAAGATACACGACAACGGAAGTCTTACTATAACTCGGTCGATACAACGTAACCCGAACAACTCTCAACTCTTGATTAGTATCGTAGCTTGTCACTTCCTGTGCCGGTCCTGTAACTACTCCTCCGAACCAGCATGTACCTGGACGCAGAATAGACATCCACCCCCGATTACTCAGGGGTTGGTAAAACTCCATTGTTTTACTAGTGCAAGTATAATAATATACGAAATGTATCAAGCAGAAAGCAATCACCAATCAGGTAACACAATTTAATTGTCAAAACATTCCCGAGAGGTTTTATTAATCAGAAAACATGTGGTGAAGTTTTAAGAATTAAAACTCGACATCTCGAAAGTTTTTAGAACATAATTTCTTTTGGACCTCGAGTCCTAATTTACAAAACCTTTTTCGAAAATCATCAAGGCCTCAGCCCAGTTCTTGTTTCAAAACACATTAGTGAAATATCATCATGTGTCCGGGATCTTAACATTAAAACATTATCCACACAATCACTGTTCGTACACATCATGTACCGAACTCTAGAGGTCGCACGGACCGTACCTGGACCACACATACTATTCGTACATCTCATGTACCGAACTCCAGAGGTCACACGGACCGTACCTGGACCACGCACACTGTTCGTACACCTCATGTACCGAACTCCAGAGGTCACACGACCATACCTGGACCACACACACTGTTCGTACACCTCATGTACCGAAATGCATAGGTTACACGACCGTACCTGGACCACACACACTGTTCGTACACCTCATGTACCGAACTCCAGAGGTCACACGACCGTACCTTGACCACACATACTTCCCAACACATATCAAACATCGCAACACATCACCACGAATAACACACTTTAATACAAATACGATCGAACATCCAATCATACACCAAATACATGTCCAAGTGTATAATCAACTCAACACAATAGTCATAATCAACACAAGGCATCAAACCCGAGCAATCAAGTCCAACACGAATCATGCGGCTAACATGACCAACACAACTTCACAACATTAAACAAGCAAGAATATCATTAATACCAACAAACATTCAAATAATCAATTCATACGAATCATATCCACGAAGGTAAACCAATTCATCATAAATATAATATGTAAACTCTATTCACAAGACACAAATCGTATAAGTAGAATACTTGCCTCAATAACCAATACCGAACACTCTGAAGAACACGGTTCAACCGGGAAACCTTGGACCCCAAAGAAGACAACGAACGGAAGGGTTCTGACTCGAGTTCTCCACAAAGATTTCGCTCCTAAGACATATCATCAATAAATTAATGATCGTACGAGGAATAATAATCGTGCCCGAATCTCCCCTCTAAGACTTTTTACCGAATACCTTCAAGGCGTCGGTTAAGAACTCAACAAAACGACGGATCTATAGCAATCGAACCACGAACAACAAGCAAAATAATAGAATATAACTTTATAATCATCGATACACCTCAAATCTGAGTTACTACGGGTTAATCGGACAAAACCAAGCAAAACCCCCAATTTTCCCAAAACTAAGATTTTAGGAAATCTAACCTTGATTCGCTGGATCAAAGGAGCTTATGGAGGGATTAATTGATGATATAAGCTCTAGAACTTCGTGGATTCGTTGTTTAACAACATGCCTTCGCCTCCTACGAAACTCCAGCCACGGAAAGAAAAGAAAGGAAATGATAAATGAGTGGAAATATGACTGCTTAGTCATATTTGTAGAAGTGGGCATTAGCGTGCGCTAGGCCTTCCGGGTAGCGTGCGCTAGTGTGCAGCCTCGGCCTAGAACCTTCGGCCGGGGCTCGCACGACCCGATCGTGCTGACTAAACCTGCCGACCAGAATCTTCCCGTCCGACCGCGATAGCGCGCGCTGCGCGGACGCTAGCGTGCGCTAGCCTATTTGTCCAGAGCTCTCTGGACTAAACTGCTCAGCCAGGTAACGTGCACTAGTCGGCCAGCAGCGTGCGCTACACCTGCTGATTGGCGCGCGCCACGACCGACAGTAGCCTGCGCTACCTGCCGATCCTTTCCGAGTCCAGAACCTCAGAATCCTCTCTGCCCAGCCCGATAGCGTGCACTGGTCGGCCGAATAGCGTGCGTTATTCCTGCCGAGTTAGCGTGCACAACCTTCCGGCAGTAGCATGTGCTATGTCAGTTCCTGCCATGCCTGCCCGGCCATTGCCCAGCACTTCCGACAGTGCTTGCGCACCTATCCGACGATGCCCGCGCCGGCGGTGCTGCGCTTTGTTCGGCGATGCCGCCGCCATGACCCGATGACTCAATTTCCGAAAACACACGGAACGAACACGATGAGATGCTCGCGGACAACATCATCGATCCGAAATGAAATACCATGCAACAAATAATCACACGCGACCATATAAACACAAAAATCAATCATCGAGAAAATAATACCGACATTCGGCAACCGAGAAATATCCGGAGAAATCTTAAAATAACCGGAACGAAAATCTCGGGTATTACATTCTACCCCCCTTAAAAACAAGTTTCGTCCCGAAACTTAAAACAAAGACATCACAGTGTTAGCAAAACGCCACGCTCAAACATAAAAACATCAACTCAGGACCCCGTGAGCTACTGTCACGTGTCCCCGTAGGGTTAACAACCCACATGGATTGAGTCGAAACAGTACATCAACATCGATTATGATCATGACCCCGTGATTTCCTATCACGTGTCTCCGTAGGTTCAACAACCCACACGGATTGAGCTAAAACAACCATCACAACAATCCACACGCAAATATTCAAACCAGAACATCAGATATCAAGTACCATTCATCAAACATCACGTATCAAGTCTACACACAAGATAAAATCCATAAGACCAACATAAAATACTATCACTGGGCACCGCTTGGCCCTCCAGGAGTAGGAACGGAATTCCGGTTCCCTGTCATCTTAACAACAGTCTCGCAGTACTGGTCTCGATGCCCTTCCCGTCCACAACTATAACAAGTTACCGGTGGCTTCATACAACTCGAACGCTCGTGGCCTAGTACATTAAGTTGAAACATCTTGGAGCACTGCCTGAAATCAAAGATGCCGACCTGGGACTTTTAAATTCTCTAGCTGACCGAGAAGGTCCCATACTTAACTGATACGAGGCTTGGGGTCTTAAAATCACGATTTCCTTACTTCCCGAGGCATCATCAGAAATCCTCTATTTCTTCGCTACAGATACCGACTCGGTAGACAATACAGCAATTTCAAATGCTAAGGCTTGGTCTTGATAATCCTTCAATGTGGTACACATAAAAGGAGCCATATACTGCCGAACATGATGTTTCATACGCATATCGAAATAACAAACCTTATCTGTCTCATTTCTCACTTGATCTCGAACATAACATAACTGCCAATTATAATCGACTATTGCCTGAGATATCGACACGTCCTCAGGCATCGCCGAGAAAAACTCGACAATTCTACGTTCTTTAATAGGTGGCGGACAATACTCGGCCTCCATGGCAGTCTTAAATTCAGCCCAAGTAGCTGTCCGATCATTAGGCGCTACGGCCTCCCACCAGTCTGCAGCTTCCTTATCGAGCAGGTATTGAGCAATAGGTACTCTCCTTTCGTCCGGACAAGCTACAGCATCAAATGTTCTATCCAACTGGAAGAGCTAGTTTTCCCAACCTAACGAGTCCGAAGATCCTACAAAACGGGGCGGGTGCATTCTCATCACAACTCATAACCACTTACTAACTCCATTATCCCCATCTAGGTTCTCATCCCGGTGCACGTTCTAATTCATCTGTGCCAACTGATCAACCACCTGACGAAGGACGGTGGTGGTGCCAACGTCAACATTACCGCTCGCTGATTGCCCCTGATCACGCGACTGGTCAACTCGACCATCTGTACAGAGCTGGTTAGCAATCAACAATGAGCGAATCGCCCGCTCATGCTCCTGATTACGACCATTACTATGACCACATCCTCAGCCTTGACCTCTCGACATACTAAACGGACCAATGATCAGAAAACAAAACAAACATCACATAATCATTATACGACAACAAACAACAACACAATAAAATATTCACTCCGAGTCATTACGCGAATACACAAGCTAACACTGCAACCATAGAATTTAATTTTTGCAAATAATCCACATTGCCACATAGACAGAAATGCATGATCTTTACCAAACAAACACTGTCAAAACCATATACGTATCATTGGGGTCAACATTTGTAACATTCTTTAAAAAATAAAACCTTCCGAGTTATCCGTTCGAATAATAATATTTGGAAATTCTTGAGTTTGAAAGATTTGCCAAAATGAAACTTTTGAAAAGAAATACTTTTAATACCTCGGTCGTTTAATTAAAACCATGATTCCATTATCGTAACTATTTCCTTTTGAAGCCATTTGCAAAACAACATTACGAAACATCACTCGACTCGATAAATGATATCATCAAAATAACCTATAGGGTAACCACATGTTACCACGCCACACCATCACGAACACAACTCACATGATAATCCTTGGCCATGCCTCTTAGTATCGACCCCCCAGAGGTTTCGCCGAACCATCTACGGGTGGAAAACCGCTTGTGCTCGCACTAATCATTACCACCGATCAACTATCCCATTAGGGTAACATCATAGAGTAATACAATTAAAACAAACCTTGCAATCACAACACCTATGTGTACAACCAAAATTCACTAACAAGAGAGTTAGCAAATAATAACCCGTCAATAATATCCATGGAATCAAACGATCGACAAAGAGCACAGATATCCCTGTAATAACTAAATTACGACTGTGACAGACACAAGTTGACGGTCGTAATAACATGTAGTTTACGGTTGTAACAACTAGGAGCTTACAGTCGTAATGCCTAGGAGTTTACGACCGTAATGGTAAACATCTTACGGCCAAAATCACTAGTTGCAGGACAACATAATTGTCCCAGCAGCCCCGAAACGACTCTGAAGGTTAAGGTTCAACTCCTAACAATATATCCCGGCATTTAGAAACACTATAAAGTTCCACGAAGAGCATACAAACATATCAAACTCGTCGCAAAGACTCAGCCCCAACACGAACACATAACGTTTTAAATTCCGAAAATCAAAGTCGTTTTGCAAAGTAAAATTTTTCCAAAATCCTTTCGCTCATATCTAAAAATGACGGTAACGGTTTGCAACGTCCGAAGTATTTTAAAACACATTTTTAAGATACTGTCTGAAGGAGTCATTTCAAAATACATGACTTATTCGTCAAAGTTCAACCGATTTCAAAATTCATGCAAAATCGTTGTTTATCCGCGTCATCGAAATATTTTCAAAAATCGATTCTTTTTCAAACATGCTCAAGCTCATAAAATCTTTTAGAGAACCGTTTTCAAACTTACGCGCAACGAACACAATTAAAATTTTCCAAAAATAATCAAACTTAAGACCACATGCCCAAACGGCAATAGGATCACCAAATTTAATCAAATACGATTCGTGAACACCAAGTTCAGACATACGTCAAAACCATACATATGAGTTCCTCACGAACTCTGTCGTCGATACAACTCCGGGATCATACTAAAGTTCACAGTTTTTCACACCATAGTGCACCGCTCGGTGTCCAGCCATCAATACATTCAACTCAACACACAAATGACGTACCACGAATATCAAATATGGATTCCAATTCACAACACCATGCAAACGAAATTATGCACCACAATCATCGCCCATAAATGAAATCACGAAACAGCAATACCTCGATTAAAGAGGAGACTACGTCCACAGTCTGCACAGAGGTGATGGTCTCCCACGATACTAATCTCGCCCGACAATACATACGACACATCGTGACCACACACAACTCAACTTATCACCCGACAACTCGAATGACATGACGTTATATTACTCGACTAACCACGACTTGACTTGACCCAACAGACCATATGGGAATAATACACACCGTAGACCCTCTCCGTGAGGACCTACTAGGCTAAACAACACAGAACCACTAAAATTTGACCGACCAAAGTCAGTCGTTACAATAGTACAGACCATTAAGGTCAATTACAATACAACCACATAGACCGATAAGGTCACATGACTAACGCGAACAAGATGAAATACAACTTTTTACAACAAATACCCACGCAGGGGTAAAGATATACGACAACAAAAGTCTGACTATAACTCGGTCGATACAACGTAACCCGACCAACTCTCAACTCTTGATCGTAGCTTGTCACTTCCTGTGCCGATCCTGTAACTGCTCCTCCGAAGCAGCATGTACCTGGACGCAAAACAGACATCCACCCCCTGATTACTCGGGGGTTAGTAAAACTCCATTGTTTTAGTAGTGCAAGTATAATAATATAAGAAATGTATCAAGCAGAAAGCAATCACGAATCAGGTAACATAATTTAAATGTCAAAACATTCCCGGGAGGTTTTATTAATCAGAAAACAAGTGGTGAAGTTTTAAGAATTAAAACTCGACATCTCAGGAGTTTTTAGAACATAATTTCCTTTGGACCTCGAGTCCTAATTTACAAAACCTTTTTCGAAAATCATCAAGGCCTCAGCCCGATTCTTGTTTCAAAACACATTAGTGAAATATCAACACGTGTCCGGGATCTTAACATCAAAACATTATCCACACAATCACTGTTCGTACACATCATGTACCGAACTCCAGAGGTCACACGGACCGTACCTGGACCACACATACTGTTCGTACACCTCATGTACCGAACTCCAGAGGTCTACCGGACCATACCTGGACCACACACACTGTTCGTACACCTCATGTACCAAACTCCAGAGGTCACACGACCGTACCTGGACCACACACACTGTTCGTACACCTCATGTACCAAACTCCATAGGTCACACGACCGTACCTGGACCACACACTGTTCGTACACCTCATGTACCGAACTCCATAGGTCACATGACCGTACCTGGACCACACACACTTCCCAACACATACCAAACATCGCAACACATCACCAAAAATAACATAATTTAATACAGATACGATCGAACATCCAATCATACACCAAATATATGTCCAAGTGTATAATCAACTCAACACAATAGTCATAATCAACACAAGGCATCAAACCCGAGCAAGCAAGTCCAACACGAATCATGCGGATAACATGACCAACACAACTTCACAACATTAAACAAGCAAGAATACCATTAATACCAACAAACATTCAAATAATCAATTCACAAGAATCATATCCATGAAGGTAAACCAATTCATCGTAAATCCAATATGTAAACTCTATTCACAAGACACAAATCGTATAAGTAGAATACTTGCCTTAATAACCAATACCGAACACTCCGAAGAACACGGTTCAACCGGAAACCCTTGGACCCCGAAGAAGACAACCGACAGAAGCATTCCGAGTCGAGTTCTTCACAAAGATTTCGCTCCTAAGACATATCATTAATAAATCAACGATCGTATGAGGAATAATAATCATATAATGCCCGAATCTTCCCTCTAAGACTTTTAACTGAACACCTACAAGGCGTCGGTTAAGAACACAACAAAATGACAGATATATAGCAATTGAACCATGGAACAACAAGCAAAATGATAGAATATAACTTAATAATCATCGATCCGCATCAAATCTGAGTTACTACTGGTTAATCGGACAAAACCAAGCAAAGCCCCCAATTTTCCCAAAACTAAGATTTTAGGAAATCTAACCTTGATTCACTGGATCAAAGGAGCTTATGGAGGGATTAATCGATGATATAAGCTCTAGAACTTCGTGGATTCGTTGTTTAACAACATGCCTTCACCTCCTCTGAAACTCCAGCCGCGGACAAACCAGAAAGGAAATGATAAATGAGTGGAAATATGACTGCTCAGTCATATTTATAGAAGTGGGCATTAGCGTGCGCTAGGCTATCCGGGTCCTGCTGATTAAACCTGCTGACCAGAATCTTCCTGTCCGACCGCGATAGCGCACACTACGACACTAGCGTGTGCTAATGATTTGTCCAGAGCTCTCTGGACTAAACTACTCGACCAGGTAACGTGCGCTAGTCAGACGACAACGTGCGCTAAACCTACCGATTAGCGCACTCCACGATCGATAGTAGCGTGCGCTACCTGCCGATCCTTTCCGAGTCCAGAACCTCATAAACCTCGCTGTCCAGCCCGATAGCGTGCGCTGGTTAGATGAATAGCATGTGCTATTCCTGCCGAGTTAGCGTGCGCAGCCTTCCAGCAGTAGCGTGCACTACACCGGTTCCTACCGCGCCTGCCCGGCCATTGCCCAGAACTTCCGACAGTGCTTGCCGTACCTGTCCGGACAGTACCCAGCACTTCTGACAGTGCCTGCCGCACCTGTCCAGCCAGTGCCCAGTCACCATGACCCGACGACTCGAGTTCCGAAAACGCACGGAACGAACACGGCAAGATGCTCGCAGACAATATCATCGATCCGAAATGAAATACCATGCAACTAATAATCACACGCGACCATATAAAACACAAAAATAAATCATCGAGAAAATAATACCGACATTCGGCAATCGAGAAATATCCAGAGAAATCCCAAAATAACCGAAACGAAAATCTCAGATATTACATCATCAACTTGCGAACGATTAAGTATTTGAGCTATAAACCTTTCTAGTGCCGACCCCTTTATCCAATAAGGAGTGGAACATTTTGCTCTCAAATACACAGACTAGTTTTTATATGTATATTTATGAGTTAGGAATGCCAGTAACTACAAGTAAACAAAGAAATAGTCATTACCTTATATAAATGATTTACATAATAACAAGTTCAATGCCCTCACTCAACATCCACTGAGTGGCATTCGAGGGCATACTCTTAACAGGTCCGATGGGGTCTCTAGGGGTTTCTACTAAGGGGTACGACCACGGAAGTGGTTTCCCACCTGGGGACGGTCCGACGGGGCCTCTAGGGGTCGATACTAAGGGGTACGGCCACGGGTTACCAAGTACGGAATCGTGTTGGAGTAATGTGATGTTATGAATTCTTCAATGGGCATGTTTTGATGAAAATGTGATATTCCGGAATATCGTCCTTCTAATATTTTCAACTGTGTTTTTCATGTTCGATTTTAGTCATGTGTAATATTATGTAAATCTGTACTTGCACTAGCTATTAGAATGCCAACCCCTTAAATGGGGGAAATGCGTCTTATGCATTTCAGGTATTGGGCGAGATGAGGAGCCGGCACGGGACACGCATGCAAAGGATAGCCCGGCATGATGATGAGGCTCGAGTCGGTGTTATTTTTCTTATTTTCTTTATTCAGCTGTTTGTTAATGTAGTCATGTAAACGTATGATTGGTTATTGATGTCGTTGAAGGCCCCTGCGTGGGCATTGAATTCATTTCACTCCCGTGCGTGGGCATTGAATACATTTCACTCTATATTTTATTAGCATTGAACTAAAATGTTTTGGCCGAGGCCACGGCCTATTATTTATTATTATTGTGTCTTATGGGATTTCTGTTGTGGATTATGTGCCATGTGATAGACTGGTAGACTTGGTGAAGGTTCTACGGCGTGTAATGTCCCTTACGAGATTTGGGGGTTACATTTATGGTATCAGAGCCTTAGGTTATGAATACCTAGGTTGTTGGTTAATTTTAGGTCTGCCAATTGTGTCGTAAGAGTTAGTTGTTGAGCTTAATATCATCGTGCTACCATCTCTTCATGCGACCCGTGGCTGTAAGTCTCCTCGAACTCTTAAATGTTTATATTTCATTTCTATTATGTAGATTGGAACTATGAGTTGTGGTACCAACTTTGTAAACTGTGAATTTTTCTGATTTTATTCTTTTCAATTCATTTCTTCAGTATGTTGAGAGGTCACGGTAGACCAGCTAGGGGATGCGGCCGAGGCCGTGGTCGTGGTGCTAGTAGTGAGGAAGTTCTGCTTTCTCAGTCATCTGCAGATTCTGCCTCTCATTCAGTGCCGAATACTCTACCATTGAGTTCTGACGGACAACAAAATTTATCAGTCAGTAAGGATCAACCGTCGGGTAATAACGCCGACACTGGAGCTACACTGCTTCAGCAGTTGTTCGAGATATACAATTCACCCAGGAGGTAACAAGATGTACTGAGACCTAAAGAAACACTTTTAGTCGGTAAACATGAAGAACCAAGTAGTATAATTTGTGTCTCGATGCCTCATATGTCAAAGAATCAAGGTTGAACATCAGCGACCCTCAGGACTGTTACAACCATTAGAAGTCACTGAATGGAAATGGGAAATGATAACCATGAATTTTATCACAGATTTGCCAACCACAAAGGGACGTTATAATCGATGATATAACCTCTAGAACTTCATGGATTCGGTGTTTAACGACATGCCTTCGCCTCCTCCGAAACTCCAGCCGCGGACTGAGAAGAAAGGAAATGATAAATGAGTGAAAATATGACTGCTCAGTCATTTTATAGAAGTGGGCATTAGCGTGCAGCCTCGGCCTAGAATCTTCGGTCGGGGCCCGCACGACCCAGTCCTGCTGACTAAACCTGCCGATCAGAATCTTCCTGTGCGACCACGATAGCGCGTGTTGCGCGGACGCTAGCGTGCGCTAGCCGATTTGTCCAGAGCTCTCTGGACTAAACTGCTCGGACAGGTAACGTGCGTTAGTCGTCCGACAGTTTGCGCTACACCTGCCGATTAGCGCGCGCTACCTGCCGATCCTTTCTGAGTCTAGAACCTCAGAAACCTCGCTGCCCAGTCCGATAGCGTGTGCTGGTCGGACGAATAGTGTGCGCTATTCCTTCCGAGTTAGCATGCGCAGCCTTCCGGCAGTAGCGTGCACTACGCAGGTTCCTGCCGCGCCTGCCAGGCCATTGCCCAACCCTTCCGACAGTGCTTGCCGCATCCGGCCAATACCCAGCACTTCCGACAGTGCTTGCCGCACCTGTCCGGCCAGTGCCCAGCCGCCATGATCCGACGACTTAATTTCCAAAAACACATGGAACGAACACGACAAGATGCTTGCGGACAACATCATCGATCCGAAATGAAATACCATGCAACAAATAATCACACGCGACTATATAAACACAAAAATAAATCATCGAGAAAATAATACCGACATTCGGCAATCGAGAAATATTCGGAGAAATCCCAAAATAACCGGAACGAAAATCTCGGATATTACATAATCGACTTGTGAACGATTAAGTATTTGAGCTATAAACCTTGCCAGTGCCGACCCCTTTATCCGATAAGGAGTGGAACGTTTTGCTCTCAAATACACAGACTAGTTTCTATATGTATATTTACGAGTTAGGAATGCTAGTAACTACCAGTAAATAAAGAAACATTCATTGCCTTATATTAATGATTTACATAATAACAATTTCAATGCCCTCACTCAACATCCTCTGAGTGGCATTCGAGGGCATACTCCTAACAGGTCCGATGGGGCCTCTGGGGGTTTCTACTAAGGGGTACGACCGCGGAAGTGGTATCCCACCTGGGGAAGGTCCGACGGGGCCTCTAGGGTACGGCCACGGGCTACCAAGTATGGAATCGTGTTGGAGTAATGTGATGTTATGAATTCTTCAATGGGCATGTTTTGATGAAAATGTGATATTCTGGAATATCATCCTTCTAATATTTTCAAATGTGTTTTTCATGTTGGATTATACTTGTGTGTGTAATATTATGTAAATCTGTACTTGCACTAGCTATTCGAATGCCAACACCTTAAATGGGGGAAATGCATCTTATGCATTTCAGGTATCGGGCGAGATGAGGAGCCGGCACGAGACACGCATGCAAAGGATAGCCACACATGATGATGAGGCTCGAGTCGGTGTTATTTTTCTTATTTTCTTTATTCAGCTATTGGTTGATGTAGTCAAGTAAACGTATGATTGGTTATTTATGTCGTTGAAGGCCCCTGCGTGGGCATTGAATACATTTCACTCCCCTGCGTGGGCATTGACTACATTTCAGTCTATATTTTATTAGCATTAAACTAAAATGTTTTGGCCGAGGCCACGACCTATTATTTATTATTATTGTGTCTTATGGGATTTCTGTTGTGGATTATATGCCATGTGATAGCCTGGTAGACCTGGTGAAGGTGCTACGGCGTGTAATGTCCCTTATGAGATTTGAGGTGTTAAATTTATGGTGTCAGAGCCTTAGGTTATGAATACCTAGGCTGTTGGTTAATTTTGGGTCTGCTAGTTGTGTCGTAAGAGTTAGTTGTTGAGCTTAATATCATCATGCTACCATCTCTTCGTGCGACCCATGGCTGTAAGTCTCCTCGAACTCTTACATTTTTGTATTTCATTTATCTTGTGTAGATTGGAACTGTGAGTTGTGGTACCAACTTTGTAAACTGTGAATTTTTCTGATCTTATTCTTTTCAATTCATTTCTTCAGTATGTTGAGAGGTCGCGGTAGACCAGCTAAGGGACGCGGCCGAGGACGTGGTCGTGGTGCTAGTAGTGAAGAAGTTCCGATTTCTCAATCGTCTGCAGATTCGGCCTCTCATTCAGTGCCGAATACTCTACCATTGAGTTCTGAAGGACAACAAAATTTATAAGTCAGTTAGGATCAACCATCGGGGAATAATGCTGACGCTGGAGATACTACTGTACTTTAGCAGTTGGTAGCTCAACTCGCTCAAATAGCTCAGGGTGGGCATCAGAATCCGCCCCCGTCTCCAAAAGAAGAAGCTAGTAAATGGCTTTAGAAAGTAACTAAGATGCACCCCCCTCGCTTCGCTGGTTCTACTAACTCCCTAGGTTACGAGAATTTGACTTTTCAGTTGGTTAGGACGTTCGATGCTGTAGCTTGTCCTGATGATAGGAGTGTGCCTACTGCTCAGTACCTCTTGGATAAGGAAGCTGTAGAGTGGTGGGAAGCTGTGATGCCCAGTGACCATTTAGCCACCTAAGAGGAGTTTAAGACCGCTATGGAAGCGGAATACTGTCCACCGCCAGTCCGGGAGCGTAGGATTATGGAGTTCTTTACTACTACGCCTCAAGATGTGCTGATCTCTTAGGCCATCGTCACTTATAACCAGCAGTTGGGATTCATGAAAGAGCAGGTGAGGACCGAGGCTGATAAAATTTGTTACTTCAATATGCGCATGAAGCCTCATATCAGGCAGAGCATGGCACCACTCATGTGTGCCACATTGAAGGAATACCAGGATCGCTCTAGCAATTGAGATGGCATTCCCGGAGTCAGAGTCTGGTTCCGAGGTAAAGAAACAAAAGACTACTGACAGTTTCTCAGCCAGTAAGGGTGGTCGATTTTCAAGATCACAATCCGCTCCAGTATCCTGTAGGAAGCCATTCCACCAGACAGGAGGTTCTCAGGGTAACCAATCAGTCTATCCCACGATACCAGGCGGTAGAGTTTGTTTCAATTATAGTCAAGAGCGAGCATTTGGCGAAGAATTGTCCGTATCCTCCTGTTACATGTTTCTCGTGTGGACGGAGTGGTCATCTTTCGACTGATTGTGAGGCATTCGCCAGGTCAGTCAGGGCTCCGATGGTAACTACAGCAACGGGGGAACCTAGTGTCAGTCAGAAGGCTCCGATATCACAGAGTCCTCAGGGTACGGGTCGTGGTAGAGTTCTGGGTCAGTCGGGCCACCGTGCAGTGTTGAGTTCGGGCTTAGTACACCCCAGGTTATATCAAATGAGGCGCGCGAAGGAGACAGATGCTCTAGTGGCATCAGGTACCACTCAGATCCTTTCTCATCCAATTTCAATGCTTTTTGTTTCGGGTGATACTCACTCTTTTATTGCTTCAGATTGTGTATGTCGTATCGGTATTGATTACTTGTTTGAGTGTGAGCAATTCGTAGTGGGTATGCCTAATAGGGACCATATGGTCAGGGACCGGGAAGTTAGAGATTGCCTAGTGAGGATCGGGAACAGAGATTGACCCTCGAACCTCATTGTGGTAGACTTAAAGGGCGAGGATTTGATCCTCGGAGACGATTGGCTGGACCGTCATAGTGCTATCATGGACTCTCGGACTCGTACCACCTCGATAGTGGCTGAGGATCGCACGAAGCATACTCTTGTGGGTTGTAAGCCCGATAGATCGGGAAATGTGATTAGCGCCTTGAGGGCGATTAAACTTCTAAACTAGGGTTGTGTAGGTTACTGGTGTTACGCATTGAAGACGAAAGATGGTGGTACCGACATGTCATCAATTTCAGTTGTTAACGAGTACCCTGATGTATTTCTGGATGACTTGCGGGGATTACCACCGCAGTGGGAAGTTGATTTTCCTATCGATCTAGAGCCGCATGTGGCTCCTGTTTCTCGAGCACCGTATCGTATGGCACGTCAGAGATGTTGGAATTGAAGAAACATTTGGGGGAATTATTACATAAGGGGTATATTCGACCGAGCACGTCACCTTGGGGTGCGCCTTTGCTTTTTGTTAAGAAGAAGGATGGATCGCTTTGTTTATCCATCGACTACCGAGAATTAAATAAGTTGACCATCAAAAACAAATACCCTTTACCCTGGATTGACGACTTGTTTGATCAGCTTCAGGGAGCGATAGTCTTCTCGAAGATTAATTTATGATCGGGTTATTATCAGTTAAGGATTCGGGATAGCGACATACCAAAAGCTGCTTTCGGATGAGATATGGCCATTACGAGTTTGCGGTTATGCCTTTCGGGCTAACCAATGCCCAACAGTGTTCATGCAGTTGATGAACAAAGTTTTTATCAAGTATCTGGACAAATTTGTGGTCGTCTTTATCGACGACATTCTTATCTATTCCCAAAGTCGGGAGGAGCACGCTTTACATCTCCGGATTGCGTTAGACATTTTGAGAGCTGAGCGGTTGTATGCAAAATTTTATAAGTGTGAGTTTTGACTCAAGGAAGTGACATTCCTCGGGCATGTGATTTCAGTAGAGGGAGTTCGGGTTGATCAGCAGAAGATAGAGGCGGTGTTGGCATGGGAACCGCATAAGAATATAAAATAAGTGAGGAGTTTTCTAGGACTTGCGGGCTATTATCGTAGGTTCGTAGAAGGATTTTCTAAGATCGCTCGACCACTCACGCAATTACTTCAGAAAACCCAGAAGTTCGAGTGGAACGCGGACAGGCAGGATAGTTTTGAGGAGTTGAAGAGATGGTTGACTACCGTACCAATTTTAGCTTTGCCTCAGGGGAACGAGGATTTTGTCGTTTATAGTGATGCTTCGGGCCTCAGACTCGGATGTGTTTTGATGCAGAGAGCTAGAGTTATTGCTTATGCGTCTTGTCAGTTGAAACCTTATGAAACAAATTACCTTACACATGATTTGGAGTTAGCTGCGGTCATTTTCGCTTTAAAGATTTGGAGGCATTATCACTATGGTTCGTCGTGTAAGATTTACACATCACAAGAGTCTGAAGTACATCTTTAGTCAGAAGGAGTTGAACATGAGGCAGCGTAGGTGGCTATAATTAATCAAAGATTTTGATCTTGAGATTCTTTACCATCCGGGCAAGGCCAATGTAGTGGCAGATGCTTTAAGTCGGAAGTCGATGGCTCTACAGATGTTAGAGGTACTTACACCTCAAAGTATAATCCAGCGGGATTTGATTTGTTAGGATATCGAGGTTTGGGTTCAAAAAGTTCAGGGTCAGTTGTGTGCATTAGAGATCACTTCGTCCTGATTGATGATATCAAGGCGAGTCAGTATGATGACCCACTATTAGTCCAGTTGAGAGAGGATGTGAAGAAAGGGAAATCTCCTGGGTTTGTGGTTCAGGATGACGAAATTTTGAGGTTTAGAGGCAGATTATGTGTACCAAGTGATGTCGAGTTGAGGCAGAAAATCTTGAAAGAAGTTCATACTACGCCTTACTCCATACATCATAGTACAAGCAAAATGTACAAGGATGTAAGGAGTAACTACTGGTGGAGTAACATGAAGATGGACGTTACTGAATTTGTGTCGAGGTGTTTGACCTGTCAGTAGGTTAAGATCGAGCATCAGCGACCCGCGAGGTTATTGCAGCCACTTTCTATCCCAGAATAGAAGTGGGAGGATATTTCTATGGATTTCATTATCAGTATGCCAAGGACCCGGACTGGGATGAACATGATCTGGGTCATTGATGATAGACAAATCAAATCTGCTCATTTTCTGGGTATTAAGGATACCTGGGGACTGGAGAGGCTAGCACGGGTATTTATTGCAGAAATCGTGAGGTTGCATGGGACTCCTAAGATTATTATTTCGGATCGAGATGGCCGGTTTATATCACATTTCTGGAAGGCTGTTCATTGGGATCTGGGGACTGAATTGAGACTCAGTACATCCTACCATCCTCAGACTAACCGATAGTCGGAGCGGACGATTCAGACACTTGAGGATATGTTGAGAGAATGTGCTTTAGACTGGAAAAATGATTGGGAAGCGCACTTGTCGTTGATCGAGTTCACATACAACAATAGTTGGCACGCTTCGATCAAAATGGCACCATTTGTGGCATTGTACAGAAGAAGGTGCATGTCGCCGTTGTGTTGGGATGATACATCCGAATTGATTGGGTCCGAACCAAATTTAGTCGTTGAGATGAGAGAGAAGATCGCCTTGATTTGTGGTAGGTTGTTAACAGCTCAGACTCGACAGAAATCCTATGCCGACTCGCATCGCTGACTGTTAGAGTTGGAAGTTGGAGACCATGTATTATTGAAGGTGTCACTGACTCGAGGAGTTTATCGCTTCGGTCGGAAGGCTAAACTTAGCCCGAGATATATTGGACCGTTCGAGATTTTAGAGCGAGTTAGAGATCTTTCATACCGGTTGGGTTTACCACCGTTATTGAGTCACGTGCATAACATATTTCATGTTTCCCAGCTTAGGAAGTATGTACCGGACCCTAGCCATATTATTGATTTTGGAGAGATTGAATTAGGTCCCGACACTACCTTTGAAGAGAGATCGATTCAAATTTTGGAGCGTTGGGTGAAACAACTTAGGCACAAAACCATTTCTTTGGTTAAAGTGCAGTGGTCGAGACACGGATCTTAGGAAGCGAGGATAGTATGAAGGCGAGATACCCCGAGTTATTTACCTTGTAAGTTTCGGGACGAAACTTGTTTTTAGGGGGAGAGAATGTAATATCCGCACTTTCTATTTTTAGTAACTTCTATTTTTAGTATATTTTCATTTCGCTCGGCTCGCTTGGAATCATTTTGGGATTCTAAAACTATTTTGTTCTGTCTCCAAGACCATCCGGATGAGTTTCGGGGTTGTTTTTATGAGATTTTACTTATTGTGTAACTTTTCCGCGTTGAGTCTCGATTCTCGTGAATCTCGTTCTAATTGGATGTTTTGTTACTCCTTCGAGTTCGTTTAATATTTCTGGATATGTTACCACTTATATATATATATATATATATATATATATATATATATTTTACATACTACATATATACATTACACACACATACCCCATGTTCGTCGGAAGTTGGCAGTTTCATTACACTTCACGGAAATGTACATAACTTTCTCTACGTTTAATATTTTTGAGATATGTAAAATGGACATAAAACTAGACTTCAATGGCTTTCCAGTGATATAACATACACTATCTATTTCTTACAGTGAATTAACAGAATGCTAATTCTTTCCAGCCTTGATGCACATTATGTTATGATTTGTTAAGTGTTTGATGTTGGTTTTCGAACCAAAGAATGTGTGATGGAATCAAATACCGGTTACCGTTGTTAGTATCTTTATATGTTATATGGTCATTTAGGTTCTCT
The DNA here is from genome assembly GCA_033398695.1 of Orobanche coerulescens. Classification (NCBI taxonomy): domain Eukaryota; kingdom Viridiplantae; phylum Streptophyta; class Magnoliopsida; order Lamiales; family Orobanchaceae; genus Orobanche; species Orobanche coerulescens. The sequence continues at coordinate 113,359,865 of CM065815.1, read as the reverse complement.
GAGAGAATCATAGCTTTTATTTTTAAACTTTAGTCGAATGCAAAACTCTAAAGTCCAAACATGTAGATCGAGTCCATTGTCCGTTAGACTTCGTTAAGATCGATCGACCGCTAAACTTAGTTTTTTCCGATAAAAGGTGGAGCAGTAGACTGAAACATAAGGAAGAGTCGAGAATCGTTTTTGCTTGCGTTTATTTCTTGTCTAGGTGGGCTTTCTATACAAAAATGATTATGTGGGCTTTCTATACGAAAATTATTTGAGCTTTGCTCTATTTTGATGAAATGTTTTACAAGCAAATTATGATTTCAAATGATTATGATGCATAAAAACTTTTATGTGGATTCTTAGGAACCTATCACTGTTGGCTTGCCAACCTATGAAATGATCGGATCCTGAGCTAGACAAAGGTTGCTGGCCAGGGTTAGTGTACACAGTACTCGGGATTGTGAGCTCTCTTCGGAGTGGCCGATCTCGGGGAGTAATGTTCGCAGGAGGTGGCCACCTTCCCCGGCGTAAATTATGGATATGGTGAATCTGATGATATATGCTATGAAATGAAATGATTTAGTAAACATGGGCTTTTTCTTAAAACCCCCGTGTGTTACTGCTTATATGCATGATGACAAATACGAAAGCATGTTTTATGTTTTGGCAATATGTTCACGGAGTACGTTGTATTCTGCCCTGTATATGTTTTAAAAATGTGCAGGTTGAGCAAGGGATGTGACGGAGGGTGTTGAGTGGAAGTCTTTTGTATACGATCAATGTTAAGCCCCGGTTACATATCTTCATATATGTAACCAACTATGTTTTTCCGCTGCAAACACTCTTTATGATTTTACTTTCTAAGTTATGTTGATTATAATATGCTATGAAACCTTTTTATAAACTTCAAGACTAATATTATAACTATGTATCCTACTTTGTATTCTAAGTCATTCCCCCGGGATTGACTCCCCTACATGATGCCTTGATAGGTTGTTCATGGAAATTCACCCCTATTTCTTATGAAACGTATGTCTCCCCCTTTCTTCCCCGCTTCTTAATTCCTACCCCAGGTCATGCCCTGGCTTAGCCGTCCTTAGGGATAAGGGGCCGTGACAGAATGGCATCGGAGCGGTTCGTTCGCTCTGAGTCTATGTTCTTTCAAGCGAAGTTTAGTTCGATTCCCTAAACTGATTTAAGAATCAATTGTCAACTCAACACCCCGTCACGTCATGCTCAACTGAAGAGTAAGGTAAAAGATTTACTAGTCTTTATGATTCAAATTTCTTTTGCCATGAAAATGTATCTCTTTACGAGCTTTTATGAAATGTTATGAACATATATGGAACGAGATATGTATGACGAAGCATGTAATATATGAATTTTTATTTTACGATTTACGCATGAATTGTTGCTGATGAAGAAACATGAAAGACGAGAACCTAGAAACTTCCTTAGTGTCTTCTATTTTGCGAACGAGAACTTATGCGCCTTAAGTATTCCAGCACGTGTACGAATATTAAGGACAAACAATGACGATGTAATAACGAGGATCGACGATGCAGTGACATCTCCAACGAATATCACTTACGTATGAGTTATACAAGTATGGTTATTTATATCAGGATGTCCATTTATGGAGGAACCTGAATAACTTTCATAACATACCCCATCAGGGAGTATATTATTATTTTTATGTTAGGTGTTTCTCGGGCTCCATAGTTCGAGTTGAGAACTTGGGACGAGATGTATATCCTTCTTCTTAGAACCCTATAGTAGAGTTGTTCTATTATGTTGAGATATTGATGTATTATACATATACCTTCTTCATAGGATGGCGACCACGAAGACACCGCCGCGTAAGTCAATGAGGAGAAGGCATACGCCGTGCAACCTTGTGGAGGCTTTCCGCAACACGTATCGAGACACAGGTGCCATCATGGGCTAGTGCGTGGTAGACCTAGAGGCGACATGGCGCTTAGCTGCTCCTCATGGTGTCTCAGGCTACGAGGGTATTCAGCGCCTTATCGACCTCCTTCCGATCGAGTGGAGGGAGTGGGCTGCTGCAGTCTCATGGTACTATATCTTTGTGCGTGAGCCGACTTTAGTACCATCCGGAGATTTCATGGCCTTTGCTATCCACATCACCACTCAGTACCTCCAGCACCATGTACCTCCCCCTGGAGCTTGCGTGTATCGACCTTATGCTAGGGGAGCTTTGCCGGAGAGGCTATCTACACCTATACCGAGCCAGGTGGTTCTTGTTTAACCGTATCATGCTCAGGATGGGTTAGACATGGAGGTAGGGACATCAGCACCTCGCCGCAGGGACATGATGACCGAGCCTTTTATTCTCAGGAGGACGTCTCCGCCACTTTGACCTATGCCAATCATCGATCTAGTCCATCCATGACCGATCGTAGATGATGCTCATCTATTTCTCCTGAAGAAGCGCAGAGTCACTGAAGACCCTGTTGCAGTCTCTCCAGATTTAGACAAGGAGTCAAAAGAAGATCCGGAAGAGGATCCGGAGGAGTTCTCTGAGGAGGACAGCTCGACCGCCAGGTGGTACTTTCTTTTGTTTGGTTTCGGGGACACTTGGTGTTGTTTTAGTCCCCTTTTGATACTCTTTTGATATTTTTTTTATTTATTTAAGACTTCCGTTGTTTATTTGAATCTGTTTTATCTGATATGTCACCATAAAGTGATGCTTCTACCATTGTCGGGTTGGGGCATTACAATTTATGGTATCGGAGCGACCGGGTTTGAATCTTCAGGGCTTAGGCCATGACTTGTGAGATTGGATAGACGCTAGGCTTTCTTTTCGTCTTTCCTTTTCGTACTTACATTCGTTTGTCTTTCACTAATCGTTTGGTGTCGTTTTAGATGGTGAACACACGCAGCGGCGCTGGTGGTGATAATCCTCCTGATTATGATGGTATGGTTGCTCGAGCAGTAGCTGCTGCTATCCCTCAGATTCTTGAGACTCTACGAAATACTGACGGGGCTAGGAACAACAATGAGGGTATTTATGTGTGGACTGAGTGTTTCAACAAGTTGAAGCCCATCTCTTCCAACTCAGCCGCTACTCCTACCGAGGCGGAGGATTGGATTACTCATTGTGATAAGATGTTTCAGGTAGTGGGTTGTCCTGATGAGGTGAAAGCACGTTTATCCGCTTTCAAGCTTGAGGGTGATGCCCTCAATTGGTGGAAGGCGCATGTTCAGGCGAAGGGCGACAATTATGCTGAGACGTGTACTTAGGCAGTGTTTCGTGAAACCTTTTATAAGAGGTACATCCCTTTCTCAGAACAGCAGAGATATGAAAGGGAGTATGGTACGATCCACCAGTTAGAACGGGAGAACTCGGTGGAGTACATGGAGCATTTTCTTAGGTTGGCTAGCTTCATGGGACCTACTGTGACTGGGGATGCACACAGTTAGGCTCGTCACTACAAGTGGGGATTGAAGCATTGGGTGCTTGACCGCATTGTTAACACGGAGTATGCTGATGTGTCGATGGTTAGTGATGCGGCACGTAATATTGAGCTGTTACATGAGGGTGGAGTGTCGAACAAGAGGAATTGTGATGGGGAAAGGATACAGTCTGGGTCTTCTGGGCAGCAGAACCGGGGTTTTGACCATTGGGGTCGTTCTGAGCAGGGTTTTGATCACCGCGGTCGTTCGGACCGTCAGTTTGAGCACAGGGGACAGTTAAACCGGGGACATGATCAGGGTCCACAGGTCCAGAGGGGTTCCGATTATAGATCTTCAGGTAGGCATGGTGACAGGTTGGGTAACACCAAACAGAGGCAGTTTTTGAGGGGCAACCAACAGAACAGGTACTCGGATTCTGGGTCTTCGCATCAGTAGTACCGTACTGGGAACTCGTCGGGTCAGCAGAGGCATTTTGAGATTTTGCCACCCCCACCACTTTGCCCTACATGTGGTAAGGCACATCCCGGGCCATGCCACAGAGCTTCGGGAGCTTGTTTCGAGTGTGGTGCCACTGATCATCGAGTGAAGTATTACCCGAAGAGGACTAACATTGTTCCTGCAGGATCTTCTCAACCTTCTACTTTCTCCGGCCGTGTTTACTCTCCGTGAGTAGGCGGGTAAATCTACAGGTACCATTACGGGTTTTCTACATATTGGTGATCATACCACATTTGTTTTATTTGATACTGGCGCAACTCATTCTATTATATCTGTCACATTATCTAAGAAACTGAAATTAAGCCCAACACCATTAATTAATCCCTTATCTATATCTACGCCTATGAAAAACAATGTTATCATTGATCATGAGTTTGTTGATTGTCCGCTACATTTTGATGATCACATACGTCCGACTAATCTTCTTCCGCTTGACATGTTTGATTTTCATTTGATTCTTGGTATGGACTGGTTGGCTTCTTACCGAGCCACTATTGATTGTCATGCGCGGAAGGTTATATTTGGAGATTTTTTTAAACCTGAATTTGTGTACTCTGGTTCCCAACCACTTCGATATGTTAAGATCATATCTGCTTTAAAGGCGCGTACTTTGATATCCCACAGTTATGCAGGTTCTATCGCTTCTATTCAGGACACTTCGAAGGAGAGTCCTACTATCGAAAGTATCCGAGTTGTCCGTAATTTTGTTGATGTATTTCCGGAAGAGCTTCCGGGCCTTCCTCCTAATCGCGACGTAGAATTTGGCATTGATTTGATTCCAGGTGCGGAACCCATTTCTAAGGCTCCCTACCGTATGGCTCCTGCGGAACTGAAAGAGTTGAAAGATCAACTACAGGAACTCCTTGAGAATGGATTCATTCGTCCGAGTGTATCTCCTTGGGGAGCACCTGTACTATTTGTGAAGAAGAATGATGGTAATATGAGATTGTGTATAGACTACCAGGAGTTGAATCGTATTACCATCCGTAACCGTTATCCGTTGCCTCGTATTGATGATTTGTTTGATCAGCTCCAATGAGCTAAATGTTTCTCCAAGATCGATCTTAGTTCCGGTTATCATCAGCTTCAGGTTAAGGAGTAGGATATCCCTAAGACTGCTTTTCGAATTCGCTATGGACACTATGAGTTTTTGGTTATGCCTTTCGGACTGACTAATGCTCCGGCAGTGTTTATGGATCTTATGAACCGCGTATTCCGTTCTTTTCTCGACAAGTTTGTTATCGTTTTCATCATTGACATTTTGGTTTATTCAAAGTCCGAGGAGGAGCACGAGCAGCATCTTAGTACGGTTTTGGAGATCTTGAGGCAGGAGAAGTTGTATGCGATGTTCTCCAAGTGTGAGTTCTGGGTTAGTCAAGTTGCTTTCCTTGGTCATTATGTATCTGCTAGTGGTATCACTATGGATCTGGCGAAGGTTGAGGCTATCACTAAATGGCCGAGACCTACTACGGTGACCGAGGTCCAGAGTTTTCTTGCTTTGGCAGGTTACTATCGGAGATTTGTCGAGGGATTCTCACAACTCGCCTCACCATTGACTAAGCGGATGAGGAAGGGATTGAAGTTTGATTAGACCGATGAACAAGAAGAGAGTTTTGAGACTCTGAAGCAGAAACTTGTGTCATCTCCCATTTTGACACTTCCATCTGGTACAGGCGGATATCAGATTTATAGTGATGCTTCCAAGAAAGGGTTAGGTTGTGTTTTAATGCAACACGGGAAGGTTATTGTGTATGCCTCATGCCATTTGAAACCCTATGAAAAGAACTACCATATGCATGATCTAGAGTTGGCTGCAGTTGTTTTTGCTCTTAAGATCTGGAGGCATTATCTGTATGGGGATTCTGTTGATATCTTCATGTATCATAAGAGTCTCAAGTACATATTTACCCAGAAGGAGTTGAACATGAGACAGCGTAGATGGTTGGAGTTACTCAAGGACTACGACACTAACATTCAGTATCAGCCGGGTAAGGCTAATGTAGTTGCCGATGCTCTTAGTCGTAAGTCTGGTGTGATTGCTAGTCTGAAATTTGAGCATAAGATTTTGCATGATCTTGAGCTCATGGAGGTGGAGTTATGTCTGCCTGGGAGCGATGGTTATTGGGCTAGCTTGATGGTTGAGTCTAACTTGGTCTTCAAGATTAAGGAAGCTCCGCGTGATGATGGTGAGTTATGGGCCATTGTTCATAATGTGGAAGAGGGGAAACAGTCTGAATTTCGGGTTGATGATGACGGCATTGTTTGGTTAGGAGATCGCCTTTGTGTTCCGAGCGATCCTGAGCTTCGTGAGACAGTTATGTCAGAAGCTCACAGTTCTCCTTTCACTACACATCCAGGATCTACTAAAATGTATCGGGATTTGAAACAGCATTTCTGGTGGAACGGGATGAAGCAGGATGTAGCTTCGTATGTTGCTAGGTGTTTGACTTGCCAACAGGTAAAGATTGAGCACCAAAGAGCTAGTGGTCTTTTGCAGCCGTTAGAGATTCCCCAGTGGAAGTGGGAAGAGATAACGATGGATTTTGTTACGGGTTTACAAGTCACATGAAAAGGACATGATGCGATCTGGGTAGTCGTCGATCGGCTAACCAAGTCAACTCATTTCTTACCGATCAAGAAAGGTTATGGTGTAGCGAAGTTGGCAGAAATCTTCCAATAGGAGATTGTTAGATTGCACAGCACTCCGGTTGCGATTGTTTCTGATAGAGATCCGAGGTTTACTTCGCATTTTTAGAAGGCGTTACATAAGGCTTGGGGCTCTCATCTTAAGTTCAGTACCGCTTTTAACCCACAGACGGATGGTCAATCTGAGAGAACTATCCAAACGTTAGAGGACATGTTACGAGCTTGTGCACTTGATTGGACTGTTAGTTGGGACGAGTACTTGTGTTTAGTCGAGTTTGCGTATAACAACAGTTGGCACGCTAGTATTCGGATGGCGCCATACGAGATGTTATATGGGCGTAAGTGTAGGTCACCTACTGTGTGGGACGAAGTAGGTGAACGGATTATTGAGGGTCCTGAAATGATTGAGATCACCAATGAAAAGGTCACTGTTGCTAGAGAGAGGCTTAAGGAAGCCAGGTCCGGACAAAAGAGTTACACCGACAACCACCGACGTGAGTTAGAGTTTCCGGTTGATGACCGAGTATTTATGAAAGTTTCTCCTTTTGGCGGCATCAAATGTTTTGGCATTAAGGGTAAGTTGAGTCCTCGTTTTATTAGTCCTTTTGAGATTTTGGAACGTGTGGGCGAGGTGTCTTACTGTTTGGCTCTTCCACCTCAGCTAGCACATATGCATAACATTTTCCACGTATCTCTTTTGTGGGGATACAACTATCGTCCTCTACATGTGGTGTCATACCCTTTTGACCAGATTCAACCAGACATGTCACTTCCGGAAGAACTGGAAGCCATTCTTGATAGGCAGGAGAGAGTCATGAGAAATAAGGTCATTCGCTTTGTTAAGATTCTTTGGAAGAACCACCTAGCACGCGAGGCGACCTGGGAAACCGAAGAGTCTATGCAAGCCAGCTACCCTCATTTCTTTTCGTAGTCTGGTATGCTTTCGTTTTGTTTCATTACCTTTTCTTTTTCATTTTCGAGGATGAAAATTTTTTTTAGAGGGGAAGAGTTGTAAAACCTATATTTTTGAACATGTTAAAATACCCTTTAATCTCGAATTTATTAAAGATGTTTAATTATTTAAAATATTGCATTACGATTATAACCTAAGTATTTAAATCATTAACAATTGAACAAATTAATGTAATACGAATATAAGACTTATACTGAAATAATTTGTACACATTTAAAATTGTCACACGTTTTCTATTTTTGTCCCTAGCCGAATGATATGTTGTACACAAACATATGGAATCATGAATCATGTCAAGGTTCGTGATGAGTTTTAAATTTGGCAAAGTCTTCCATCAAATCCCCATAATTTAGGCATTTTCCTTTTTGAAATTCCTCCCCACTCGCCTATATATATCACGCACACATACTTCACAAAACTAAAAACCCTAAAATCTAAAACTAAAAACGGCATCTACCTAGTTCTCTATCATTCGCTTTCGATCGAGGCGTGCACAAAGGAAGGCTTGGTGGTAGATTGAAGGTCTCGGGTGCGTTGGTATGATTAAACACATTATATGATGGCTTAAATGAATTCTGGAATTAAGACAGCTTGTATACTTGAATTTGTGAACGAGATAGGTCATGATATATAATGATTCAATTCAGTTTCTTTTGATGAAAACCTAGTTTTATGTCTTATTTAAGTTCTCCAATTGGTTTGGAGTGATTTTGAGTTGTTTTGTTCGTGTTTTTTATTTTTTTGTGATTAAGTGTTGAATCTGAAATTCGGGAGTCTGAAATCAGTCCACTTTGTCGATTTTTGATTCAAAAACTATAATGAGTTGGGCCATGAAACTCTCCAGCATGTAACTTCTATATGATTAGTAATACCATGAATTTTTGGGAATTTTTCCTGTATGTTTTGGTAGGTCGTTGAGGTGTATACTTTTTGGGTACAACTGCAGGTCGATTTTCTGAATAGTCTGAGTTTGAGTATTTTTCGTGTAGGGTTAAACTAATTAATAAATTCTGAGAAAATTCGTGTGTGTTCTAAAGATATTTAAGTACCTGTGTGAATTTTTATGTATTTTCCTTTTGAGTTCTGATGTGGTTCAGAAATTCTTTAAGTTGTAACTTGTTCATAAGTAAAAGCTGATAAAAAGGTTAAAAGGCTAATAAAGGTTAGAGTTGTATTGAATTTATCTCCACGTATGCTGTCAGGTTTTTGGGTCATATTGAAAGGGGTCCATTTTAATGATACCAACGTGTTTTTGAGTGATTCTTGAGTCCAAAATCAAGTTCTGGAAAAGAACTTTCTGAATATGTAAGTCTTGTAATTTTTAGAAGTCTAGAAAATGTCTTTTCTAATTTTACAAGTTCAAGTGTCAAACTTGTCAATTAGTAATCCGAATTTCAACCTTGGTTTATGATTTTTGTTTTGAAATCAGTAAGGAATCATTAACTCAAATTGGACAGGGCTTAAATATAAGATGTGTTTGGCCTGTATGATGTTCGGTGAAATTTTTAGAGTAGCACATCATGGTCTCTTAATTGCTTACTTTTTGAGTCTCAGATCTGTCCCCGAATCTGGACTAGTTTTGATAAGGAATTTTTGTTCTATAGCTGTACTACCTGGAAATTCTACAAAAATTACACAAAGTAGAAAACATATGTACCTACCTGGGGTAATTTTGCTAAGGCTTCAGGAGGTGCACAAGTTTACTTTAAAAATCCGGAAACGTGATACATTTTTTGATATTAAAAGCTGAGTTTTCTTAAAAAGGTGGTTACACACTCAAAGTCTATTATATTACTAAAATGAGTAACCAAATTCATTTGGACTTAAAGTAATACTTGGTTATTGATCCGTATATGTTCCGTGAAGTGGGAGTGATCCTGTATCTTGTGATCCATCTATCTTTGTTTACTTTTGCTGTTGAATAAGGTACAGATATTCCATACTCTTTAAGCAAAAGTACAACTACTTTCTCTCTCATGACCTTTCTCTCTCTTCTATATTATTTGCCTATCTTATTTTGGACTGTTGATATTCGAACTCTTCGTTTGAACCTTTGACATTGCATCTTTGATTTGATACATGTGAACTGAACCTTTGATATTAGCTCTTTGATTACTCGAACCTTTGATATTGAACTTTGACTATATGAATGAGACCTACACCTTGATTTGGACTTGTACTTTTTGACCCTTCAGTATTTACCCAGGTATTATCTGTTCCCAGTTATGGGGGATCCATGACCATAGCATTGATGCACCAATAACGATGCACCAATGTTATGACTCTAGTGTGGTTGGAGAGATGTACCACATCGTCCCTTATCTGTTATCTGCTATGGCCATTATTATGATTATGAATTGTTTGCAGGGGCGTATGGATGCATCCTAGATTTGTTTGTTATTTGTTTGGGTTACTATGATGATATGGATATATATATATATATATATATATATATATATATATATATTATATTTGTTTGGTGATTGGGCATGCATGCAGTCCCTTCACATTTGGGAGTTGATCAGTCCATTGGGCTACTATTTGTTTGGATATTTGTTTGGGCCTGGGGTAAAATACTGAATCCACATTCACACACTCTATACTTAAACTTTGATATCCTTTTGATTATCCATTGATACCATATGTATTCTATCTTTGCATTCCTTTGATTATCTTATCTCGTTTGATCTGTTTTGTTATTTTCTTTATATTTGTTCACTGAGTTTTTTATGCTCAGCCGCTTTTCTTTTCCATGCGGCAGGTACTTAAGCTAGGAGCGGGGTTGATAGCTTGGGGATGAGAGAGAGTGTATTACCCTATAGCTTTATTTAAATAATGAACTTTATTTCTTTATCGTTATTTCCGTATTTTGGACATTTGTATCGTACTTTCTTTTGTTTGGTTTCAGGGACACTTGGTGTTGTTTTAGTCCCCTTTTGATACTCTTTTGATATTTTTTTATTTATTTAAGACTTCCGCTGTTTTAATTGAATCTGCTATATCTGATATGTCACCATAAAGTGATGCTTCTACCCTTGTCGGGTTGGGGCGTTACAATTTATGCTATCGGAGCGACCGGGTTTGAATCTTCAGGGCTTAGGCCATGACTTGTGAGATTGGATAGACGCTAGGCTTTCTTTTCGTCTTTCCTTTTCGTACTTACATTCGTTTGTCTTTCACTAATCGTTTGGTGTCGTTTTAGATGGTGAACACACGCAGCGGCGCTGGTGGTGATAATCCTCCTGATTATGATGGTATGGTTGCTCGAGCAGTAGCTGCTGCTATCCCTCAGATTCTTGAGACTCTACAAAATACTGACGGGGCTAGGAACAACAATGAGGGTATTTATGTGTGGATTGAGCGTTTCAACAAGTTGAAGCCCATCTCTTTCAAGTCAGCCACTACTCCTACCGAGGCGGAGGACTGGATTACTCATTGTGAGAAGCTGTTTCAGGTAGTGGGTTGTCCTGATGAGGTGAAAGCACGTTTAACCGCTTTCATGCTTGAGGGTGATGCCCTCAATTGGTGGAAGGCGCATGTTCAGGCGAAGGGCGATAATTATGCTGAGATGTGTACTTGGGCAGTGTTTCGTGAAACCTTTTATAAGAGGTACATCCCTTTCTCAGAACAGCAGAGATATGAAAGGGAGTATGGTACGATCCACCAGTTAGAACGGGAGAACTCGGTGGAGTACATGGAGCGTTTTCTTAGGTTGGCTAGCTTCATGGGACCTACAGTGACTGGGGATGCACATAGTCAGGCTCGTAATATTGAGCTGTTACATGAGGGTGGAGTCTCGAACAAGAGGAATTGTGATGGGGACAAGATACAGTCTGGGTCTTCCGGGCAGCAGAACCGGGGTTTTGACCATCGGGGTCATTCTGAGCAGGGTTTTGATCACCGCGGTCATTCGGACCGTCAGTTTGTGCACAGGGGACAGTTCAACCGGGGACATGATCAGGGTCGACAGGTCCATAGGGGTTCTGATTATAGATCTTCGGGTAGGCATGGTGACAGGTCGGGTAACACCAACTAGAGGCAGTTTTCGAGGGGCAACCAATAGAACAGGTACTCGGATTCTGGGTCTTCGCATCAGCAGTACCGTTCTGGGACCTCGTCGGGTCAGCAGAGGCATTCTGAGATTTTGCCACCCCCACCACTTTGCCCTACATGTGGTAAGGCACATCCCGGGCCATGCCACAGAGCTTCGGGAGCTTGTTTCGAGTGCGGTGCCACTGATCATTGAGTGAAGTATTCCCGAAGAGGACTAACATTGTTCCTGCAGGATCTTCTCAACCTTCTACTTCCTCCGGCCGTGTTTACTCTCTTACTCGTGAGTAGGCGGGTAAATCTACAGGTACCATTACGGGTTTTCTGCATATTGGTGATCATACCGCATTTGTTTTATTTGATACTGGCGCAACTCATTCTATTATATCTGTCACATTATCTAAAAAACTAAAATTAAGCCCAACACCATTAATTGATCCCTTATCTATATCTACGCCTATGAAAAACAACGTTATCATTGATCATGAGTTTGTTGATGGTCCGCTACGTTTTGATGATCACATACGTCCGACTAATCTTCTTCCGCTTGACATGTTTGATTTTGATTTGATTCTTGGTATGGACTGGTTGGCTTCTTACCGAGCCACTATTGATTATCATGCGCGGAAGGTTATATTTGGAGATTTGTTTAAACCTGAATTTGTGTACTCTGGTTCCCAACCACTTCGATCTGTTAAGATCATATTTGCTTTGAAGGCGCGTACTTTGATAACCCACGGTTATGCGGGTTTTATCGTCTATTCAGGACACTTCGAAGGAGAGTCCTACTATCGACAGTATCCGAGTTGTCCGTAATTTTGTTGATGTATTTCCGGAAGAGCTTCCGAGCCTTCCTTCTAATCACGACGTAGAATTTGGCATTGATTTGATTCCGGGTGCGGAACCCATTTCTAAGGCTCCCTACCGTATGGCTCCTGCGGAACTGAAAGAGTTGAAAGATCAACTGCAGGAACTCCTTGAGAATGGATTCAATCGTCCGAGTGTATCTCCTTGGGGAGCACCTGTACTATTTGTGAAGAAGAAGGATGGTAATATGAGATTGTGTATAGACTACCGGGAGTTGAATCGTATTACCATCCGTAACCGTTATCCTTTGCCTCGTATTGATGATTTGTTTGATCAGCTCCAAGGAGCTAAATGTTTCTCCAAGATCGATCTTAGTTCCGGTTATCATCTGCATCGGGTTAAGGAGCAGGATATCCCTAAGACTGCTTTTCGAACTCGCTATGAACACTATGAGTTTTTGGTTATGCCTTTCGTACTGACTAATGCTCCGGCAGTGTTTATGGATCTTATCAACCGCGTATTCCGTTCTTTTCTCGACAAGTTTGTTATCGTTTTCATCGACGACATTTTGGTTTATTCGATGTTCGAGGAGGAGCACGAGCAGCATCTTAGTACGGTTTTGCAGATTTTGAGGCAGGAGAAGTTATATGCGAAGTTCTCCAAGTGTGAGTTCTGGCTTAGTCAAGTTGCTTTCCTTGGTCATGTTGTATCTGCTAGTGGTATCACTATAGATCCGGCGAAGGTTGAGGCAATCACTAAATGGCCGAGACCTACTATGGTGACCTAGGTCCAGAGTTTTCTTAGTTTGGCAGGTTACTATCGTAGATTTGTCGAGGGATTCTCACAACTCACCTCACCATTGACTAAGATGATGAGGAAGGGATTGAAGTTTGACTGGACCGATGAACAAGAAGAGAGTTTTGAGACTCTGAAGCAGAAACTTCTGTCAGCTCCCATTTTGACACTTCCATCTGGCACAGGCGGATATCAGATTTATAGTGATGCTTCCAAGAAAGGGTTAGGTTGTGTTTTAATGCAACACGGTAAGGTTATTGCGTATGCCTCATGCCATTTGAAACCCTATGAGGATAACTACCCTACGCATGATCTATAGTTGGCTGCAGTTGTTTTTGCTCTTAAGATCTGGAGGCATTATTTGTATGGGGATTCTGTTGATATCTTCACGGATCATAAGAGTCTCAACTACATATTTACCCAGAAGGAGTTGAACATGAGACAGCGTAGATGGTTGGAGTTACTCAAGGACTACGACACTAACATTCACTATCACCTGGGTAAGGCTAATGTAGTTGCCGATGCTCTTAGTCGTAAGTCGGGTATGATTGCTAGTCTGAAATTTGAGCCTAAGATTTTGCATGATCTTGAGCTCATGGAGGTGGAGTTATGTATGCCTGGGCGCGACGGTTATTGGGCTAGCTTGATGGTTGAGTCTAACTTGATCTTGAAGATTAAGGAAGCTCAGCGTGACGATGGTGAGTTATGGGCCATTGTTCAGAATGTGGAAGAGAGGAAACAGTCTCAATTTCAGGTTGATGATGACAGCATTGTTTGGTTAGGAGATCGCCTTTATGTTTCGAGCAATCTTGAACTTCGTGAGACAGTTATGTCAGAAGCTCACAGTTCTCCTTTCACTATACATCCAGGATCTACTAATGTATCGGGATTTGAAACAGCATTTCTGGTGGAACGGGATGAAGCAGGATGTAGCTTCGTATGTTGCTAGGTGTTTGACTTGCCAACAGGTAAAGATTGAGCACCAAAGAGCTAGTGGTCTTTTGCAGCCGTTAGAGATTCCCCAGTGGAAGTGGGAAGAGATAACGATGGATTTTGTTACGCGTTTACAAGTCACACGAAAAGGACATGATGCGATCTGGGTAGTCGTCGATCGGCTAATCAAGTCAGCTCATTTCTTACCGATCAAGAAAGGTTATGGTGTAGCGAAGTTGGCAGAAATCTTCCAATAGGAGATTGTTAGATTGCACGGCACTCCGGTTGCGATTGTTTCTGATAGAGATCCGAGGTTTACTTCACATTTTTGGAAGGCGTTACATAAGGCTTGGGGCTCTCATCTTAAGTTTAGTACCGCTTTTCACCCACAGACGGATGGGCAATCTGAGAGAACAATCCAAACGTTAGAGGACATGTTACGAGCTTATGCACTTGATTGGATTGGTAGTTGGGACGAGTACTTGTGTTTAGTCGAGTTTGCGTATAACAACAGTTGGCACGCTAGTATTCAGATGGCACCATACGAGATGTTATATGGGCGTAAGTGTAGGTCACCTACTGTGTGGGACGAAGTAGGTGAATGGATTATTGAGGGTCCTGAAATGATTGAGATCATCAACGAAAAGGTGACTGTTGCTAGAGAGAGGCTTAAGGAAGCCAGTCCGCATAAAAAGGGTTACACCGACAAGCACCGACGTGAGTTAGAGTTTCTGGTTGGCGACCGAGTACTTCTGAAAGTTTCTCCTTTTCGTGGCGTCAAACGTTTTGGCATTAAGGGCAAGTTGAGTCCTCGCTTTATTGGTCCTTTTGAGATTTTGGAACGTGTGGGCGAGGTGTCTTACCGTTTGGCTCTTCCACTTCAGCTAGCACATGTGCATAACATTTTCTACGTATCTCTTTTGCGGGGATACAACTATCATCCTCTACATGTGGTGTCATACCGTTTTGACCAGATTCAACCAGACATGTCACTTCCGGAAGAACCGGAAGCCATTCTTGATAGGCAGGAGAGAGTCATGAGAAATAAGGTCATTCGTTTTGTTAAGATTCTTTGGAAGAACCACCCAGCATGCGAGGTGATAAGTGTCATTTTTGTACACTTATCCATGATTTGTATCGATAAAATTCACCCATAATTGAGCTAGTTTACTCGTTTTTTGCTTTTAATTTATTAGTTTTAATAATTTTATTTTTATCGGATGATGATCGGATTAAATAACTGAATTACTCAAGAAACAACATGTTTAATAAATATTCTCTTTGTTGAATTTTGATATATTCATGTTGTAGGGCTTTCCGAGACGAATTCGCAAATTTTTCCGATTCAAAATCGAGTTATATATCAAAAGTTATCATCCGAAGAAGATCTGGGCAAAAACGCAAAGTCCGAGGAATTTCGCTAAAAACGTAACTATCAAAGCTTCAAATAAGCAAATTTACGAAGCCACGCTACGGCCGTAACATTCAGGAGTTACGGCCGTAAGTCACCTTAGTTACGGCCGTAACTCCCGAATGTTACTACCGTAACTCTTGACAGATTGCTATGATTTGTCTAATTTTTTATACTTTTGTGTATTATTGAGGGGATGGCTGGCATTGATCCGATATAATGTAATAATGCTGTAGTTTTGGAGCTATTAGATGACTTTAGGTGTATAAATAGACCCCTTAGATCCTTCATCATTCACCATTCATCATATAATTTTCCATTTTCTTGTAAACTTTTCTTTTTGTGTGAAGAACACACTTGTGTTCTTGAGTGATCTTTGTTAGTGTGGTACAACATATGTTGTTCAGAGAGTTTATTGTTTCTATCTCCTTTATCTACTAAGGGAGTTAGGATCAATTCTTTCTCTTGATTCAACTAAACATGACCACCAAAGCTTGTAATATGTGTAATAAACCCTTCATGGGCTAAGTAATTTTTAGTTGGGATTATAAACAAGGTTAGTCATGTTATTTATGTTTGTATAAAAGATCTATTGTGAATTACTTATTATTTGTGTGATTTTCATTGTTTTAACAATCTTTATTTATTTGGCCAATTAATGAAGATATTTATGGTCTTCATATGTTTCGAAAGAAAATATGTTTGATTAGATCAAATGATCTTCACTCTAAGTTGTTCTAGGGGATAGAAATATACCCCTAGTCCTTAGATGATTCTTTGAGTTATTTTCATAAATCCTAATGCTATGTATTGAAGCCAATCAACATAGAAATATAGTGGATTGATTCAATATGTAAGGGACGTTTTATAGTTCGAAAGAGAAACCGTCTTTATAAGGAAAATCGAATCTACACAACATAATAAGTAAATTCATCTTATGATCTCCAATACATCTTTTATAACTAATGACGAACTAAGTTTGTAATCCCAACTATTTCATTTTATCATTAATCAATCTATTAATATTGCAATCTTTTTATTTCCTTATAATATTAGAACTATTATTGCAATTTCTTTGCAATTATTAAACCAAACTTTTTAATTGTTTGTTTCACTCATCTTAAGTATCTATAAAAATAGAGTAATAGTGTATAATTCAAATTATAACAAAACTTCCTTGTGGGATCGATAAACCGGACTCAAAAAAAGTCCACTTTACTACTTGATACGATATCGTGCACTTGCGATAGTTACACAAAAAACGTGTCAAGTTTTTGGCGCCGTTGCCGGGGAAGTATAAGTTATATTTGAAAAAATTACATTATTAACTATTGTTATAAATACAACTTTTTCTTTGTTGTAGATTCCCTTGTCTATGCGAAGGACATACAATCGCGATTTAGTTTTACTAGATCCCGAGATCGAAGCCACATTCAGAAGAAGGCGAAGAGAACAAAAGAAAAACATTATTTCTTCACCATCAATGGCGGACGAACTAAATCCACGTTTCCCCAAGGAAATGATAACGAAAGAATTCCTCCTGGGGGAATACCTAATGTTCAAAACATTCAACATCAACAATATCCTATTGTACCGAAATAGATGAAGACAACATGCTCTTTGGGAATTCATGAACCCCCCATCTTTGAGCGTTCAATCAAGTGTAATCTATCCACCATTTGGAGTGGACAATTTTCAAATTCGCCCAGATGTCATCAATCTCTTCTCCAACAACAACTCATTCTATGGAAGAACCGACGAAAATCCATATCTCCATATTAACCGCTTTGTGTAAATATGTGGAAAATTCAAATATACAAATGTAAATGACGAGGCGATCAAAATGAGACTTTTCGTGCACACTTTGAAGGACAGAGCAAGAGAGTGGCTAGATACTTTGCCACCACGAAGCATAACAAATTGGCCCGAATTTGTCTAAAAATTCACCACTAAATACTTTCCACCAATAAAAGTGGCGAAACTCAAATACGAAATCTCTACATTTCACAACAAGATTCAATCATTCCACGAAGCATGGGAGAGATACAAGGATATGCTACGAAAATGTCCTAACCATGGTTTCAATTTGGGAGCACAAGTCAATTACTTCTATTCTGGAATTTTACCTTCATGCCGAGCCAATGTCGATTCATCATCAAATGGCTCACTGGGAAACAAAACTATGAAAGAGGCTTATAATCTTTTTGAGGTTATAAGTGAACAAAGTGCAAGATGGCCAGACTTAAATATCCAAAAGAAACCAAATGGTGTTTTTGAAGTGGATTCTTATTCACTTATGTTGGCAAAAATTGAAGCTCTATCAAAGAAAGTCGAGGAAATGTCTTTTTCAACTCCTCAATCTGTGAAGACGGTGCAAACTCCACAAATTTCAGCTTTTTCATGTGAAATTTGTGGAGCAACTCACAACAAAGACTATCTTCCCTTAGTGCAACAAGAACAGTCACCACCACCACTGTAACAAGTGGCGTATGCTCGAATTTCCAAAGGCAAGCATACAATCCTTACGGGCCAACATACAATCCAGATACAAAAATCATCCAAATTTTTCTTATGCAAACAACAACAATGTGTTGAATCCAACGCATCAAGAAAAGAAGCCCGGATGGGAAGAAGCAATCACGGTTAGTGAACAACAATCAAGTATCAACAACACAATGATGCTTCAATTAAAAACTGAGACACAAGTTGGCCAAATGGCCAAAATACTTTCGTAAAGATCTCAAGGCATGTTACCTAGCAATACCGAGGTAAATCCAAGGGAAAATGTCCAAGCTATCACAACAAGAAGTGGAGTGCATGTTCAAATTTCTATGGAAAACCATCCGGAAAAACAAAAAATAAACAAAAAGAATCGATACAGACCTTCATCTCAAAAAGGTCCAATTGCTACAAAACTTATGTTCCACCTATCCCATTTCCTCAACGGTTGAAGAATCACAAGCTCGATGCTCAATTCGGGAAATTCTTGGAAATCTTCAAAAGCTACACATCAACATTCCTTTTGCCGATGCTCTAGCACAAATGCCAAGCTATGCCAAATTTATGAAAGATATTCTTTCAAACAAACGAAGGCTTGAAGAATACGAAATTGTCATGCTAACAGAGGAATGTAGCGCAATACTACAAAAGAAGTTGCCACCCAAGCTAAAAGATCCGGGAACTTTCACAATCCCGTACAATTGGTGAAGTGAATTTTGGCAAAGCTCTTTGTGATTTAGGGCAAGTATCAACTTGATGCCTGTCAATTTTCAACAAATTGAACTTGGGAGAAGCAAAAGCAACAACAGCTTCGCTACAATTAGCCGATCGGTCAATCAAATATCCACGTGGGATAGTTGAAGATGTGCTCACAAAGTTGATAAATTCATATTCCCAAGCAGATTTTATCATCCTCGACATGGAAGAAGATCAGATATTCCCATTATTCGGGACGACCATTTCTCGCAACCGGACGTGCTCTTATTGACGCCTATGAAGGAAAGCTAATTCTCGAGTGGAAGACGAACATGTCATCTTCGATGTCTTAAAAACTTTGAATCAACCCTCCACAGATGAGTATTGTCTAAAAATAGACACAATTGAAGCCATGGTGAACAAGTCTTTAGAGAAAATTCTATCTAAAGATCCTCTTGAGACATGTATAGCAAATTCTCTAACCAAAGATGGAAGAAGAATATCACTTGGCCGAAAGAGTTAACTATCCGAAGCACTACCAACCTTAAGAAAGCATCCACATTTTGAAGAATTGGGGACAAGCTCCGCTAAACCCCTCCCTTCTTTACAAGAAGCTCCAACACTTGATCTCAAACCTCTACCCACACATTTGAGATACGCTTACTTGGGCGTTTCCTCAACACTTCCGGTCATCATATCTAACATATTGACCAAACTTGAAGAAGGGAAATTACTAAGGGTATTGAGGAATCACAAAAGAGCAATTGGATGGACTATTGCTTACATTAGAGGAATAAGCCCCTCTATATGCACTCACAAAATCTTGATGGAAGATGACTGCAAACCTTCAATTGAGCATCAACGACGTTTGAATCCAAACATGAAGGAAATTGTGAAGGCAGAGATTCTTAAATTACTTGACGCAGGAATCATTTATCCAATCTCAGCTAGTCCATGGGTGAGCCCTGTACATATGGTGTCCAAAAAGAGTGGAATCACGATCATTGAGAACGAGCACAATGAACTTATACCAACACGACCGTTCACAGGATGGAGAATGTGCATTGATTACAGGAAACTAAACAAGACGACAAGAAAAGATCATTTTCCACTCCCATTTATTGATGAGATGCTAGATAGATTGGAGGGACATTCTTACTACTGTTTTCTCGACGGCTATTCAGGGTACAACCAAATCGTAATAGCCCCAGAAGACCAAGAGAAAACAACATTCACATGCCCTTATGGAACATTTGCCTATAGAAGAATCCCATTCGGATTGTGCAATGCTCCAGCCACATTTCAAAGATGCATGATGTCAATATTCTCAGACATGGTTGAAAAATTCATTGAAGTTTTCATGGACGATTTCTCGGTTTTCGGAGATTCATTTGATAAATGCCTAATTCACTTAGGCATGGTCTTGGAAAGATGTGAAGACACAAATCTAGTTCTCAATTGGGAGAAATGTCACTTCATGGTCCAGGAAGGAATCGTACTTGGCCATAGAATCTCACAACATGGAATTGAAGTCGATAAGGCAAAGATCCAAGTGATTGCAAAACTTCCTCCACCAATTTCGGTGAAAGGAGTAAGGAGTTTTCTCGGACATGCAGGATTCTATCGGAGGTTTATAAAAGATTTCTCAAAAATAGCAAAACCTCTCTATTCTTTGCTTGAGAAAGATACACCATTCCTTTTCACAAATGAATGCCATGTGGCCTTTGCAACTTTGAAGGATAAGCTTACATCACTCAATCATCATTTCTCCAGATTGGACTATTCCTTTCATTTTAATGTGCGATGCAAGTGATTATGCCGTAGGGGCCGTCTCGGGCCAAGAAGGACAAAATGATGCAAGTGATCCATTATGCTAGCAGACTATGAATGATGCTCACCGAACTACACAACAACCGAAAAGAGATGCTTGCGTGGTTTATGCTTTTGACAAATTTCGATCCTACTTATTGGGATCAAAGGTCATAGTCTACACTGATCATTCAGCTTTGAAATATTTAATGACAAAGCAAGATGCAAAGTCAAGGCTAATCCGATGGGTTCTACTTATGCAAGAATTCGACATAGAAATCAGAGACAAAGGGAACAGAAAACCAAGTGGCGGATCATCTCTCTAGACTCGACCAAAACAATGCTCAAGAGAAGGAAATAAATGAAGTATTTCCTGATGAACAACTGCTCCAAATCTCTAATATCCAGGAAAAACAAAATGCACCATGGTATGCTGACATCGTTAATTTCCTTGTTAGTGGAATAATTCACCCAAATTTTTCCCATCATAAAAAAAAAATTCTTCTCCAAGTTGAAATACTATTACTGGGAAGATCCTCTATTGTTCAGACGAGGACCTGATCAAATCATCCGGAGATGCATACCGGAAGAAGAAATGGAGAAGGTATTAGAAAGATGTCATTCCTCTCACTATGGAGGACATTTTGGGGTTCAAAACAAGAAAGAAAATTCTTGAAGCAGGATTCTATTGGCCCACTGCTCAAAGATGCACATACACTTGTCTCGAAGTGTGACTGTGCCAAAGACATGGAAACATGTCAAAAAGAAATGAAATGCCAATGAATTTCATCCTTGAAGTTGAAATCTTGACGCTTGGGGAATTGATTTCATGGGACCCTTTCCATCATCATTCTCTAATGAATACATCCTTGTAGCCGTTGACTACGTATCCAAATGGGTGGAGGTCATTGCATTACCAACAAACGAAGCTAAGGTCGTGGTAAATTTTCTAAAGAAAAATATATTCACTCGCTTGAACTCCGAGAGTTATTATCGGTGATGGCGGATCTCATTTCGCAATCACCGTGTCAAGGCTCTATTGACCAAATTCGAGTAAAACACCGTGTCGCTACCTCTTATCACCCACAAACCAAAGGGACAAGTCGAAATTTCCAATCGTGAATCAAACGTATACTTGAGATGACAATGACTCATCTCGAAAAGATTGGTCGAAAAGCCGGATGATGCGCTCTGGCTTACGTAATGCACTATAAGACACCGATAGGCATGTATCCATTTCGTCTGGTTTTGGAAAAGCTCACACCGCCAAAGAGAACTTGAACATCGAGCTTTTGGGCTATAAAAACTAAACTTTGACGAACAAAATGGCCGGAAAGAAAAGGTTGTCATAGCTTAAATGAGTTGGATGAAATCCGACTCGACTCATATGAAAATGCCAAAATCTACAAAGAAAAACGAAAAGATGGCATGACAACAAAATTCTAAGAGATTTTAAAACAGAGACCAAGTTCGCTTTTTAATGCACGACCGCGTCTCTGCTTCCGGTAAGCTACGATCACGATGGATGTGCCCTTACACGATCAAAGAGGTGTTTTCTCATGGAGCTGTGGAGATTTATAATACAACCGACGGAGTTTCAAAGTAAACGGTCAACGGTTAAAGCCATATCCGGGAGGAGAATTCTCGACAAAGAAAATCAATCATAATGCCGAAATACCTAATTAACTGACGAGAAGTCAAGCTAAGGACGTTAAACAAAGCGCTTATTGGGAGGCAACCCAATCTCTATTATTTCGCAAATAAGTTTGGGGGTAACACGGGATTCAACAACAAAAGAAGGATCAGATCGTTCATAAAATCCAGGGAGTCTTTCTTTCATTATTCTCAAACATATAATAATTATAATTTTATTTAAAAAAAAAAAAAAAAAAAACGAACGTCACATACGGCCGTAACTTCTTTGTGTTACGGCCGTATCTTAAAACCTATTTGAAAAACGAAAGCAACTTACGGCCGTAACTTGTATAGGTTACGGCCGTAACTAGTAGTCTGTATTAAAAAAAAAACCGTCCTTAAACACTTCACACACACCAGACGAGACACAAGCGGCCGGGAGAGCGATTTTTTTCCCCTATCAATCCCTACTTGCTAAAAAACTCAAATTCATCAATACAATTCATTAACATATCAACATTCACACATAATCATCAGGTTCTGTTTCAATCCTTGTTTCAATTTATATATTCTTGAGTTTTAGTTTGTAGATTTTCTCTTCATATTTGTTTTTCGATTCTTATTTCCGTATGATTCGTTGATTAAATCTTGTTCATTTGAGAGTATTGTTGATATTTGTATCATTATTTGATTCATTGATTTGTGGTGGCTTTATGGATTTGAGTTTGAATAAGAAAAACTTGTTAAAAAACTATGAACTCAAGGTGTCCGACGAAATGCCACAACGAAAATCTTTGAATTTTTTTTATGTTTTTATTGGTTTTGCTTGATGATTATAGTCGTGTGATGAAAAGAAGTTGATTTTGTTCAATTTCAGGGATGGCACCGAAGAAATCAACAAAAGGAAAAGAAAAGGTCGGTTCGTCATCTCAATGTCCCAGACCGCCACAAAGAAAGCAAAACACGAAGTGCATTAAGGAAAGATTGTTCAATCTTGATGATTTCATCGGCCATGCGGATAGAGACACAATCACTACCCCTTTCATCCAAAAATTCTTAGACAACGGCCGAGAAGTTCGCTTCCGATCTCCCAAATGGTAACCCGACCTTGACCCTAAACTTTTACAATTCTTTCAACAAGTCCATTGGGCGTAGGGTCACCTACTTATCATCGAATCGTGAATGGGAAATCGATAAATTTTTCATCGGATGTCATTAACAAGTTTTTGGGGGTTAATGGTACTAACGCGGTTGACATTACTATCTTGCCTAATGAAGAGGTGCCGATGATAGAGTTTTACGCTGGCGTTAGTGAGCGAGTTGCATGACAAGATTGGGATGATCAAACCCGATACAACCAAGCGGACCTTATGGATGATGCTTGGTATTTATGGATGTGGGCAATGGGAGTATTTACCCGACTTCGACTCGACGACGGTTTCCATTGGCCACCGCGAGGTTTATATGCTATCCGCCGAGGGGTAAAAATGGATTTGGGTACTCACATTTACACTACTATTTGTCACTATGCCGGCATGGTCCCGACTAGGCAGAAAATGCCATACCCCGCCTTATCACCGGTATTTGCAGGAGCCGCAGAGTCAAAATTTCGGCAGGGGTGATATTTTAACACATGGGGATCGACTAACGGCCGGAGTAGTATTTTTCAAGTACTAATTGAGAAGCAAACGGGCACGTTTGGAACCTAAGAGCAGAGTAGCGAGGAAGAGGAATATGAGGCCGAGGAAGATGCCGTTATGAGTTGACGGCTTTTGAGGAAAATTTGCTTGAAAGAGTTCAGGATTAGAAACATCCCAGTGAAATTATGAGAAATCGTAATGAAATACTGAGCGACAATTAGAAACGGAGAAGCGCTTTGAAAAGCTTTTCCGTTTTCTAAACATCCTGACGACACACCCGGAGGATCACAAAGCTAAAATTTCAGGAGTTTTCTGCTTTCTCGCATGCTATTATATTTTTTTAAAACGAGGACAGCTTTACTTATAAGTTTGGGGGTGATGTTTTCGTACTTGTGTGTTTATTTTGTGGTTTTTGAACTATGATTTTTATTTGGATTTTCATTGTGGTATGTTTTGATTAGTGTATTGTGTGGTGTGTTTTTATTATTTGGCATTGATTAGGTTTAGTATATATATATATATATATTTATAGTATTTTGATTTTTGAGATTTTTAGATCTGGCCATAACACCAATAAATTAGCTATATACAAACTTCTAAAATCGTTTTAACCGGTAAAAAAATTATATATTCCAAAAAAAAAAAAAAAATTTGAGCCTTAATCTCTCTTTCCAAGCCTTGTAATTATCATATAAAATCGAGTCATTCGTTACCTTGAGAAAAGAAGAATCAATTGGTTGATGAAAAATAAAACTGAAATTTACTTAATTTGTGGAGTTTTTGATTTTTCATGCTTAACTAAAAAATGATTTTCTGCAAAAATTCTATTCCCTAAAAAAGGAGTCATTGGTGAAAAGAGCTACACGTTAGCAAATAACGGTGTGAAAGCTATCACCTAAAAAAATAAATGACGAAAAGGAGAAGTGTTGAGCAAAGAATACCGCTAATTTTGGAAGTCTTAAATTTTGCGAAAAATAAAGGACTAACCATTGTTGGTGCGTAGCTGCCGTCTCAGAAAAATTGGTGAAAAGAGCTACACGTTAGCAAATAACGGTGTGAAAGCTATCACTAAAAGGGATGTAGTTTATGAGCAGATTTGAATTAATTAGCAGCTGAATTTCAATACACTCAATTTTGTGAAAATCACAATATTTGATGACGCCAATAAAATTTTTCTTCATATTGAGTCGAAAAATAAACGAGTGATCGAGAGCAACCATTAAAGGGAGTCGTGTGTATCACGAGTGGGAAAGAAATAATCAACCTATTGGGGGGAAACCTTACATTTTGGAATTACAAAATAAAAACCGTGTTTTAACTTCAAAAATATTAGTAGATTTATTTTGAATCTTGATTTATTTCTATCTACTGTATAAAGCTGGTTGTTGTTTATTAATGGCATTTTGATCTCCTTTTCTCTTTTTATATTTTTATTTATGTGTGTATTAATTTTCTTATTTTTTTTTTATTTATTTTTATTTTTATTTTTGGAGTGTGAATAATAAAGAGTCTTGCTCGGGACTAGCAAGAATTCAAGTTTGGGGGTGTGATAAGTGTCATTTTTGTACACTTATCCATGATTTGTATCGATAAAATTCACCCATAATTAAGCTAGTTTACTCGTTTTTTGCTTTTAATTTATTAGTTTTAATAATTTTATTTTTATCGGATGATGATCGGATTAAATAACTGAATTACTCAAGAAACAACATGTTTAATAAATATTCTCTTTGTTGAATTTTGATATATTCATGTTGTAGGCTTTCCGAGACGAATTCGCAACTTTTCCGATTCAAAATCGAGTTATATATCAAAAGTTATCATCCGAAGAAGATCTGGGCAAAAACGCAAAGTCCGAGGGAATTCTCGCTAAAAACGTAACTATCAAAGCTTCAAATAAGCAAATTTACGAAGCTACGGCCGTAACATTCGTGAGTTACGCCGTAGTCATTTTAGTTACGCCAGAACTCCCGAATGTTACTACGTAACTCTTGACAGATTGCTATGATTTGTCTAATTTTTATACTTTTGTGTATTATTGAGGGATGGTGGCATTGATCCGATATAATGTAATAATGCTGTAGTTTTGGAGCTATTAGATGACTTTAGGTGTATAAATAGACCCTTAGATCCTTCATCATTCACCATTCATCATATAATTTTCCATTTTCTTGTAAACTTTTCTTTTTGTGTGAAGAACACACTTGTGTTCTTGAGTGATCTTTGTTAGTGTGGTACAACATATGTTGTTCAGAGAGTTTATTGTTTCTATCTCCTTTATCTACTAAGGGAGTTAGGATCAATTCTTTCTCTTGATTCAACTAAACATGACCACCAAAGCTTGTAATATGTGTAATAAACCCTTCATGGGCTAAGTAATCTTTAGTTGGGATTATAAACAAGGTTAGTCATGTTATTTATGTTTGTATAAAAGATCTATTGTGAATTACTTATTATTGTGTGTGATTTTCATTGTTTTAACAATCTTTATTTATTTGGCCAATTAATGAAGATATTTATGGTCTTCATATGTTTCAAAGAAAATATGTTTGATTAGATCAAATGATCTTCACTCTAAGTTGTTCTAGGGATAGAAATATACCCCTAGTCCTTAGATGATTCTTTGAGTTATTTTCATAAATCCTAATGCTATGTATTGAAGCTACCAACATAGAAATATAGTGGATTGATTCAATATGTAAGGGACGTTTATAGTTCGAAAGAGAAACCGTCTTTATAAGGAAAATCGAATCTACACAACATAATAAGTAAATTCATCTTATGATCTCCAATACATCTTTTATAACTAATGACGAACTAAGTTTGTAATCCCAACTATTTCATTTTATCATTAATCAATCTATTAATATTGCAATCTTTTTATTTCCTTATAATATTAGAACTATTATTGCAATTTCTTTGCAATTATTAAACCAAACTTTTTAATTGTTTGTTTCACTCATCTTAAGTATCTATAAAAATAGACTAATAGTGTATAATTCAAATTATAACAAAACTTCCTTGTGGGATCGATAAACCGGACTCAAAAAAAGTCCACTTTACTACTTGATACGATATCGTGCACTTGCGATAGTTACACAAAAAGCGTGTCACGAGGCGACCTGGGAAACCGAAGAGTCTATGCGAGCCATCTACCCTCATTTCTTTTCGTAGTCTGGTATGCTTTCGTTTTGTTTCATTACCTTTCCTTTTTCATTTTCGAGGACGAAATTTTTTTTAGAGGGGAAGAGTTGTAAAACCTAGATTTTTGAACATGTTAAAATACCCTTTAATCTCGAATCTATAAAAGACGTTTAATTATTTAAAATATTGCATTACGATTATAACTTAAGTATTTAAATCGTTAACATTTGAACCAATTAATGTAATACGAATATAAGACTTATACTGAAATAATTTGTATACATTTAAAATTTTTACACGTTTTCTATTTTTGTCCCTAGCCGAATGATATGTTGTACACAAACATATGGAATCGTGAATCATGTCAAGGTTCGTGATGGGTTTTAAATTTGGCAAAGTCTTCCATCAAATCCCCATAATTTAGGCATTTTCCTTTTTGAAATTCCTCCCCACTCGCCTATATATATCACACACACATACTTCATAAAACTAAAAACCCTAAAATCTAAAACTAAAAACAGCAGCTACCTAGTTCTCTATCATTCCCGTTCGATCGAGGCATGCACAAAGGAAGGTTTGGTGGTAGATTGAAGGTCTCGGGTGCGTTGGTATGATTAAACACGTTATATGATGGCTTAAATGAATTCTGGAATTAAGACAGCTTGTATACTTGAATTTGTGAATATGATAGGTCATGATATATAATGATTCAATTCAGTTTCTTTTGATGAAAACCTAGTTTTATGTCTTATTTAAGTTCTCCAATTGGTTTGGATTGATTTCGAGTTGTTTTGGTCGTGTTTTTGATTTTTGTGTGATTAAGTGTTGAATCTGAAATTCGGGAGTCTGAAATCAGCCCACTTTGTCGATTTTTGATTCAAAAACTATAATGATTTGGGCCATAAAACTCTCCAGTATGTAACCTCTATATGACTAGTAATACCATGAATTTTTGGGAATTTTTCTTTGGTATTTTGTTAGGTCGTTGAGGTGTATACTTTTTGGGTACAACTGCAGGTCGATTTTCTGAATAGTCTGAGTTTGAGTATTTTTCGTGTAGGGTTAAACTAACTAATAAATTCTGGGAAAATTCGTGTGTGTTCTAAAGATATTGAAGTACCTGTGTGAATTTTTGTAAATTTTACTTTTTAGTTCTGTTGTGGTTAAAAAATTCTTCAAATTGTAACCGGTTCATAGATAAAAGCTGATAAAAATGTTAAAAGGCTAATAAAGGTTAGGGTTGTATTGAATTTATCTCCACGTATGCTGTCAGGTTTTTGGGTCATATTGAAAGGGGTCCATTTTAATGATACGATGTGTTTTTGAGTGATTCTTGAGTCTAAAATCAAGTTCTGGAAAAGTATTTTCTGAATATGTAAGTCTTGTAATTTTTAGAAGTCGAGAGAATTTCTTTTCTGATTTTATAAGTTCAAGTGTCAAACTTGTCAATTAGTAATCCGAATTTCAACCTTGGTTTATGATTTTTGTTTTGAAATCAGTAAGGAATCATTA
Source organism: Orobanche coerulescens (assembly GCA_033398695.1). Classification (NCBI taxonomy): domain Eukaryota; kingdom Viridiplantae; phylum Streptophyta; class Magnoliopsida; order Lamiales; family Orobanchaceae; genus Orobanche; species Orobanche coerulescens. Next base: position 113,331,394 of record CM065815.1, on the reverse strand, counting down.
ACTCAAATTGGACAGGGCTTAAATATAAGATGTGTTTGGCCTCTATGATGTTTGGTGAAATTTTTAGAGTAGCACATCATGGTCTCTTAATTGCTTACTTTTTGAGTCTCGACTCACACCGAACTGACTAGTTTTGATAAGGAATTTTTGTTCTATAGCTATACTACCTGGAAATTCTACAAAAATTACACAAAGTAGAAAACATATGTACCTACTTGGGGTAATTTTGCTAAGGCTCCAGGAGGTGCACAAGTTTACTTTAAAAATCCGGAAACGTGATACATTTTTTGATATTAAAAGCCGAGTTTTCTTAAAAAGGTAGTTACACACTCAAAGCCTATTATATTACTAAAATGAGTAACCAAATTCATTTGGACTTAAAGTAATACTTGGTTATTGATCCGTATATGTTCCGTGAAGCAGGAGTGATCCTGTATCTTGTGATCCTTCTATTTTTGTTTACTTTTGCTGTTGGATAATGTACAGATATTCCGTACTCTTTCAGCAAAAGTACAACTACTTTCTCTCTCATGACCTTTCTCTCTCTTCTATATTACTTGCCTATCTTATTTCGGACTGTTGATATTCGAACACTTCATTTGAACCTTTGACATTGTATTTTTGATTTGATACATGTGAACTGAACCTTTGATATTAGCTCTTTGATTACTAGAACCTTTGATATTAAACTTTGACTATATGAATGAGACCTACACCTTGATTTGGACTTGTACTTTTTGACCCTTCAGTATTTACCCAGGTATTATCTGTTCCCAGTTATGGGGGTTCCATGACCGTAGCATTGATGCACCAATGTTATGACTCTAGTGTGGTTGGAGAGATGTACCACACCGTCCCTTATCTGCTATCTGCTATGGCCATTATTATGATTATGAATTGTTTGCAGGGGCGTATGGATGCATCCTAGATTTGTTTGGGTTACTATGATGATATGGATATATATTATATTTATTTGGTGATTGGGCATGCATGCATGCAGTCCCTTCACATTTGGGAGTTGATCACTCAATTGGGCTACTATTTGTTTGGATATTTGTTTGGGCCTGGGGTAAAATATTGAATCCACATTCATACACTCTATACTTAAACTTTGATATCCTTTTGATTATCCATTGATACCATATGTATTCTATCTTCGCATTCCTTTGATTATCTTATCTCGTTTGATCTGTTTTGTTATTTTCTTTATATCTGTTCACTGAGTTTTTTATGCTTAGCCACTTTTCTTTTCCATGCGGTAGGTACTTAAGCTAGGAGCGGGGTTGATAGCTTGGGGATGAGAGAGAGTGGATTACCCTATAGCTTTATTTAAATAATGAACTTTATTTCCGGATTTTGGACATTTGTATCGTACTTTCTTTTGTTTGGTTTCGGGGACACTTGGTGTTGTTTTAGTCCCCTTTTGATACTCTTTTGATATTTTTTTATTTATTTAAGACTTCCGCTGTTTGATTTGAATCTGTTGTATCTGATATGTCACCATAAAGTGATGCTTCTACCCTTGTCGGGTTGGGGCGTTACAATTTATGGTATCAGAGCGATCGGGTTTGAATCTTCAGGACTTAGGCCATGACCTGTAAGAGTGGGTAGACGCTAGGATTTCTTTTCGTCTTTCCTTTTCGTACTTACATTCGTTTATCTTTTGCTAATCGTTTGGTATCGTTTTAGATGGTGAACACACGCAACGGTGTTGGTGGTGATAATCCTCCTGATTATGATGGTATGGTTGCTCGAGCAGTAGCTGTTGCTATCCCTCAAATTCTTGAGACTCTACGAAATACTGACGGGGCTAGGAACAACAATGAGGGTATTTATGTATGGATTGAGCGTTTCAACAAGTTGAAGTCCATCTCTTTCAAGTCAGCTGCTACTCCTACCGAGGCGGAGGACTGGATTACTCATTGTGAGAAGTTGTTTCAGGTAGTGGGTTGTCCTGATGAGGTGAAAGCATGTTTAGCCGCTTTCAAGCTTGAGGGTGATGCCCTTAATTGGTGGAAGGCGTGTACTTGGGCAGTGTTTCGTGAAACCTTTTATAAGAGGTACATCCCTTTCTCAGAACAGCAGAGATATAAAAGAGAGTACGGTACGACCCACCAGTTACAACGGGAGAACTCGGTGGAGTACATGGAGCGTTTTCTTAGGTTGGCTAGCTTCATGGGACCTACTGTGACTGGGGATGCACACAGTCAGGCTCGTCACTACAAGTGGGGATTGAAGCATTGGGTGCTTGACCGCATTGTTAACACGGAGTATGTTGATGTGTCGATGGTTAGTGATGCGGCACATAATATTGAGTTGTTACATGAGGGTGGAGTCTCGAACAAGAGGAATTCTGATGGGGACAGGATACAGTCTGGGTCTTCTGCGCAGCAGAACCGGGGTTTTGACCATCGGGGTCATTCTGAGCAGGGTTTTGATCACCGCGGTCGTTCGGACCGTCAGTTTGTGCACAGGGGACAGTTCAACCGGGGACATGATCAGGGTCGACAGGTCCATAGGGGTTCTGATTATAGATCTTCGGGTAGGCATGGTGACAGATCGGGTAACACCAACTAGAGGCAGTTTTCGAGGGGCAACCAATAGAACAGGTACTCGGATTCTGGGTCTTTGCATCAGCAGTACCGTTCTGGGACCTCGTCGGGTCAGCAGAGGCATTCTGAGATTTTGCCACCCCCACCACTTTGCCCTACATGTGGTAAGGCACATCCCGGGCCATGCCACAGAGCTTCGGGAGCTTGTTTCGAGTGCGGTGCCACTGATCATCGAGTGAAGTATTGCCCGAAGAGGACTAACATTGTTCCTGCAGGATCTTCTCAACCTTCTACTTCCTCCGGCCGTGTTTACTCTCTTACTCGTGAGTAGGCGGGTAAATCTACAGGTACCATTACGGGTTTTCTGCATATTGGTGATCATACCGCATTTGTTTTATTTGATACTGGTGCAACTCATTCTATTATATATGTCACATTATCTAAAAAACTGAAATTAAGCCCAACACCATTAATTGATCCCTTATCTATATCTACGCCTATGAAAAACAACGTTATCATTGATCATTAGTTTGTTGATTGTCCGCTACGTTTTGATGATCACATACGTCCGACTAATCTTCTTCCGCTTGACATGTTTGATTTTGATTTGATTCTTGGTATGGACTGGTTGGCTTCTTACCGAGCCACTATTGATTGTCATGCGCGGAAGGTTATATTTGGAGATTTGTTTAAACCTGAATTTGTGTACTCTGGTTCCCAACCACTTCGATCTGTTAAGATCATATTTGCTTTGAAGGTGCGTACTTTGATAACCCACGGTTATGCGGGTTTTATCGCTTTTATTCAGGACACTTCGAAGGAGAGTCCTACTATCGACAGTATCCGAGTTGTCCGTAATTTTGTTGATGTATTTCCGGAAGAGATTCCGAGCCTTCCTCCTAATCACGACGTAGAATTTGGCATTGATTTGATTCCGGGTGCGGAACCCATTTCTAAGGCTCCCTACCGTATGGCTTCTGCGGAACTGAAAGAGTTGAAAGATCAACTGCAGGAACTCCTTGAGAATAGATTCATTCGTCCGAGTGTATCTCCTTGGGGAGCACCTGTACTATTTGTGAAGAAGAAGGATGGTAATATGAGATTCTGTATAGACTACCGGGAGTTGAATCATATTACCATCCGTAACCGTTATCCTTTGCCTCGTATTGATGATTTGTTTGATCAGCTCCAAGGAGCTAAATGTTTCTCCAAGATCGATCTTAGTTCCGGTTATCATCAGCTTCGGGTTAAGGAGCAGGATATCCCTAAGACTGCTTTTCGAACTCGCTATGAACACTATGAGTTTTTGGTTATGCCTTTCGGACTGACTAATGCTCCGGCAGTGTTTATGGATCTTATCAACCGCGTATTCCGTTCTTTTCTCGACAAGTTTGTTATCGTTTTCATCGACGACATTTTGGTTTATTCGAAGTTCGAGGAGGAGCACGAGCAGCATCTTAGTACGGTTTTGCAGATTTTGAGGCAGGAGAAGTTGTATGCGAAGTTCTCCAAGTGTGAGTTCTGGCTTAGTCAAGTTGCTTTCCTTGGTCATGTTGTATCTGCTACTGGTATCACTATAGATCCGGCGAAGGTTGAGGCTATCACTAAATGGCGGAGACCTACTATGGTGACCGAGGTCCAGAGTTTTCTTAGTTTGGCAGGTTACTATCGGAGATTTGTCGAGGGATTCTCACAACTCGCCTCACCATTGACTAAGCTGATGAGGAAGGGATTGAAGTTTGACTGGACCGATGAACAAGAAGAGAGTTTTGAGACTCTGAAGCAGAAACTTATGTCAGCTCCCATTTTGACACTTCCATCTGGTACATGCGGATATCAGATTTATAGTGATGCTTCCAAGGAAGGGTTAGGTTGTGTTTTAATGCAACACGGGAAGGTTATTGCGTATGCCTCACGCCATTTGAAACCCTATGAGGATAACTACCCTACGCATGATCTAGAGTTGGCTGCAGTTGTTTTTGCTCTTAAGATCTGGAGGCATTATTTGTATGGGGATTCTGTTGATATCTTCACGGATCATTAGAGTCTCAAGTACATATTTACCCAGAAGGAGTTTAACATGAGACAGCGTAGATGGTTGGAGTTACTCAAGGACCACGACACTAACATTCAGTATCACCCGGGTAAGGCTAATGTAGTTGCCGATGCTCTTAGTCGTAAGTCGGGTATGATTGCTAGTCTGAAATTGGAGCCTAAGATTTTGCATGATCTTGAGCTCCTGGAGGTGGAGTTATGTATGCCTGGGCGCGACGGTTATTGGGATAGCTTGATGGTTGAGTCTAACTTGATCTTGAAGATTAAGGAAGCTCAGCGTGACGATGGTGAGTTATGGGCCATTGTTCAGAATGTGGAAGAGAGGAAACAGTCTCAATTTCAGGTTGATGATGACGGCATTGCTTGGTTAGGAGATCGCCTTTATGTTTCGAGCGATCTTGAACTTCGTGAGACAGTTATGTCAGAAGCTCACAGTTCTCCTTTCACTATACATCCAGGATCACCTAAAATGTATCGGGATTTGAAACAGCATTTCTGGTGGAACGGGATGAAGCAGGATGTAGCTTCGTATGTTGCTAGGTGTTTGACTTGCCAACAGGTAAAGATTGAGCACCAAAGAGCTAGTTGTCTTTTGCAGCCGTTAGAGATTCCCCAGTGGAAGTGGGAAGAGATAACGATGGATTTTGTTACGCGTTTACAAGTCACACGAAAAGGACATGATGCGATCTGGGTAGTCGTCGATCGGCTAACCAAGTCAGCTCATTTCTTACCGATCAAGAAAGGTTATGGTGTAGCGAAGTTGGCAGAAATCTTCCAATAGGAGATTGTTAGATTGCACGGCACTCTGGTTGCGATTGTTTCTGATAGAGATCCGAGGTTTACTTCACATTTTTGGAAGGCGTTACATAAGGCTTGGGTCTCTCATCTTAAGTTTAGTACCGCTTTTCACCCACAGACGGATGGGCAATCTGAGAGAACAATCCAAACGTTAGAGGACATGTTACGAGCTTGTGCACTTGATTAGATTGGTAGTTGGGACGAGTACTTGTGTTTAGTCGAGTTTGCGTATAACAACAGTTGGCACGCTAGTATTCAGATGGCACCATACGAGATGTTATATGGGCGTAAGTGTAGGTCACCTACTGTGTGGGACGAAGTAGGTGAATGGATTATTGAGGGTCCTGAAATGATTGAGATCATCAACGAAAATGTGACTGTTGCTAGAGAGAGGCTTAAGGAAGCCAGGTCCAGACAAAAGGGTTACACCGACAAGCACCGACGTGAGTTAGAGTTTCTGGTTGGCGACCGAGTACTTCTGAAAGTTTCTCCTTTTCGTGGCGTCAAACGTTTTGGCATTAAGGGCAAGTTGAGTCCTCACTTTATTGGTCCTTTTGAGATTTTGGAACGTGTGGGCGAGGTGTCTTACCGTTTGTCTCTTCCACTTCAGCTATCACATGTGCATAACATTTTCTACGTATCTCTTTTGCGGGGATACAACTATCATCCTCTACATGTGGTGTCATACCCTTTTGACCAGATTCAACCAGACATGTCACTTCCGGAAGAACCGGAAGCCATTCTTGATAGGCAGGAGAGAGTCATGAGAAATTAGGTCATTCGTTTTGTTAAGATTCTTTGGAAGAACCACCCTGCATGCGAGGCGACCTGGGAATCCGAAGAGTCTATGCGAGCCATCTACCCTCATTTCTTTTCGTAGTCTGGTATGCTTTCGTTTTGTTTCATTACCTTTCCTTTTTCATTTTCGAGGACGAAATTTTTTTTAGAGGGGAAGAGTTGTAAAACCTAGATTTTTGAACATGTTAAAATACCCTTTAATCTCGAATCTATAAAAGACGTTTAATTATTTAAAATATTGCATTACGATTATAACCTAAGTATTTAAATCGTTAACATTTGAACAAATTAATGTAATACGAATATAAGACTTATACTGAAATAATTTGTATACATTTAAAATTGTCACACGTTTTCTATTTTTGTCCCTAGCCGAATGATATGTTGTACACAAACATATGGAATCGTGAATCATGTCAAGGTTCGTGATGGGTTTTAAATTTGGCAAAGTCTTCCATCAAATCCCCATAATTTAGGCATTTTCCTTTTTGAAATTCCTCCCCACTCGCCTATATATATCACACACACATACTTCACAAAACTAAAAACCCTAAAATCTAAAACTAAAAACGGTAGCTACCTAGTTCTCTATCATTACCGTTCGATCGAGGCGTGCACAAAGGAAGGTTTGGTGGTAGATTGAAGGTCTCGGGTGCATTGGTATGATTAAACACGTTATATGATGACTTAAATGAATTCCGGAATTAAGATAGCTTGTATACTTGAATTTGTGAACAATATAGGTCATGAGATATAATGATTCAATTCAGTTTCTTTTGATGAAAACCTAGTTTTATGTCTTATTTAAGTTCTCCAATTGGTTTGGATTGATTTCGAGTTGCTTTGTTCGTGTTTTTGATTTTTGTGTGATTAAGTGTTGAATCTGAAATTCGGGAGTCTGAAATCAGCCCACTTTGTCGATTTTTGATTCAAAAACTATAATGTGTTGGGCCATGAAACTCTCCAGTATGTAACCACTATATGACTAGTAATACTGTGAATTTTTGGGAATTTTTCCAGGGTATTTTGTTAGGTCGTTGAGGTGTATACTTTTTGGGTACAACTGCAGGTCGATTTTCTGAATAGTCTGAGTTTGAGTATTTTTCGTGTAGGGTTAAACTAACTAATAAATTCTGGGAAAATTCGTGTGTGTTCTAAAGATAATGAGGTACCTGTGTGAATTTTTTTAAATTTTACTTTTTAGTTCTGATGTGGTTTAAAATTTCTTCAAGTTGTAACCTGTTCATAGATAAAAGCTGATAAAAAGGTTAAAAGGCTAATAAAGGTTAGGGTTGTATTGAATTTATCTCCACGTATGCTGTCAGGTTTTTGGGTCATATTGAAAGGGGTCCATTTTAATAATACGATGTGTTTTTGAGTGATTCTTGAGTCTAAAATCAAGTTCTGGAAAAGTACTTTCTGAATATGTAAGTCTTGTAATTTTTAGAAGTCGAGAGAATTTCTTTTCTGATTTTATAAGTTCAAGTGTCAAACTTGTCAATTAGTAATCCGAATTTCAACCTTGGTTTATGATTTTTGTTTTGAAATCAGTAAGGAATCATTAACTCAAATTGGACTCGGCTTAAATATAAGATGTGTTTGGCCTCTATGATGTTTGGTGAAATTTTTAGAGTAGCACATCATGGTCTCTTAATTGCTTACTTTTTGAGTCTCAGATCTGTCACCGAATCTGGACTAGTTTTGATAAGGAATTTTTGTTCTATAGCTATACTACCTGGAAATTCTACAAAAATTACACAAAGTAGAAAACATATGTACCTACCTGGGGTAATTTTGCGAAGGCTCCAGGAGGTGCACAACTTTACTTTAAAAATCCGGAAACGTGATATATTTTTTGATATTAAAAGCTGAGTTTTCTTAAAAAGGTGGTTACACACTCAAAGTCTATTATATTACTAAAATGAGTAACCAAATTCATTTGGACTTAAAGTAATACATGGTTATTGATCCGTATATGTTCCGTGAAGTGGGAGTGATCCTGTATCTTGTGATCCATCTATCTTTGTTTACTTTTGCTGTTGAATAAGGTACAGATATTCCATACTCTTTCAGCAAAAGTACAACTACTTTCTCACTCATGACCTTTCTCTCTCTTCTATATTATTTGCCTATCTTATTTTGGACTGTTGATATTCGAACTCTTCGTTTGAACCTTTGAAATTGCATCTTTGATTTGATACATGTGAACTGAACCTTTGATATTAGCTCTTTGATTACTCGAACCTTTGATATTGAACTTTGACTATATGAATGAGACCTACACCTTGATTTGGACTTGTACTTTTTGACCCTTCAGTATTTACCCAGGTATTATCTGTTCCCAGTTATGGGGTATCCATGACCATAGCATTGATGCACCAATAACGATGCACCAATGTTATGACTCTAGTGTGGTTGGAGAGATGTACCACATCGTCCCTTATCTGTTATCTGCTATGGCCATTATTATGATTATGAATTGTTTGCAGGGGCGTATGGATGCATCCTAGATTTGTTTGTTATTTGTTTGGGTTACTATGATGATATGGATATATATATATATATATATATATATTATATTTGTTTGGTGATTGGGCATGCATGCATGCAGTCCCTTCACATTTGGGAGTTGATCAGCCCATTGGGCTACTATTTGTTTGGATATTTGTTTGGGCCTCGGGTAAAATACTGAATCCACATTCACACACTCTATACTTAAACTTTGATATCCTTTTGATTATCCATTTATACCATATGTATTCTATCTTTGCATTCCTTTGATTATCTTATCTCGTTTGATCTGTTTTGTTATTTTCTTTATATCTGTTCACTGAGTTTTTTATGCTCAGCCGCTTTTCTTTTCCATGCGGCAGGTACTTAAGCTAGGAGCGGGGTTGATAGCTTGGGGATGAGAGAGAGTGGATTACCCTATAGCTTTATTTAAATAATGAACTTTATTTATTTATCGTTATTTCCGGATTTTGGACATTTGTATCGTACTTTCTTTTGTTTGGTTTCAGGGACACTTGGTGTTGTTTTAGTCCCCTTTTGATACTCTTTTGATATTTTTTTATTTATTTAAGACTTCCGCTATTTGAATTGAATCTGCTGTATCTGATATGTCACCATAAAGTGATGCTTCTACCCTTGTCGGGTTGGGGCGTTACAATTTATGCTATCGGAGCGACCGGGTTTGAATCTTCAGGGCTTAGGCCATGACTTGTGAGATTGGATAGACGCTAGGCTTTCTTTTCGTCTTTCCTTTTCGTACTTACATTCGTTTGTCTTTCACTAATCGTTTGGTGTCGTTTTAGATGGTGAACACACGCAACGGCGCTGGTGGTGATAATCCTCCTGATTATGATGGTATGGTTGCTCGAGCAGTAGTTGCTGCTATCCCTCAGATTCTTGAGACTCTACAAAATACTGACGGGGCTAGGAACAACAATGAGGGTATTTATGTGTGGATTGAGCGTTTCAACAAGTTGAAGCCCATCTCTTTCAAGTCAGCCACTACTCCTACCGAGGCGGAGGACTGGATTACTCATTGTGAGAAGCTGTTTCAGGTAGTGGGATGTCCTGATGAGGTGATGCCCTCAATTGGTGTAAGGCGCATGTTCAGGCGAAGGGCCATAATTATGCTGAGACGTGTACTTGGGCAGTGTTTCGTGAAACCTTTTATAAGAGGTACATCCCTTTCTCAGAACAGCAGAGATATGAAAGGGAGTATGATACGATCCACCAGTTAGAACGGGAGAACTCGGTGGAGTACATGGAGCGTTTTCTTAGGTTGGCTAGCTTCATGGGACCTACAGTGACTGGGGATGCACACAGTCAGGCTCGTCACTACAAGTGGGGATTGAAGCATTGGGTGCTTGACCGCATTGTTAACACAGAGTATGCTGATGTGTCGATGGTTAGTGATGCGGCACGTAATATTGAGCTGTTACATGAGGGTGGAGTCTCGAACAAGAGGAATTGTGATGGGGACAAGATACAGTCTGGGTCTTCTGGGCAGCAGAACCGGGGTTTTGACCATCGGGGTCATTCTGAGCAGGGTTTTGATCACCGCGGTCATTCGGACCGTCAGTTTGTGTACAGGGGACAGTTCAACCGGGGACATGATCAGGGTCGACAGGTCCAGAGGGGTTCTGATTATAGATCTTCGGGTAGGCATGGTGACAGGTCGGGTAACACCAACCAGAGGCAGTTTTCGAGGGGCAACCAACAGAACAGGTACTCGGATTCTCGGTCTTCGCATTAGCAGTACCGTTCTGGGAACTCGTCGGGTCAGCAGAGGCATTCTGAGATTTTGCCACCCCCACCACTTTGCCCTACATGTGGTAAGGCACATCCCGGGCCATGCCACAGAGCTTCGGGAGCTTGTTTCGAGTGCGGTGCCACTGATCATCGAGTGAAGTATTGCCCGAAGAGGACTAACATTGTTCCTGCAGGATCTTCTCAACCTTCTATTTCCTCCGGCCGTGTTTACTCTCATACTCGTGAGTAGGCGGGTAAATCTACAGGTACCATTACGGGTTTTCTGCATATTGGTGATCATACCACATTTGTTTTATTTGATACTGGCGCAACTCATTCTATTATATCTGTCACATTATCTAAAAAACTGAAATTAAGCCCAACACCATTAATTGACCCCTCATCTATATCTACGCCTATGAAAAACAACGTTATCATTGATCATGAGTTTGTTGATTGTCCGCTACATTTTGATGATCACATACGTCCGACTAATCTTCTTCCGCTTGACATGTTTGATTTTGATTTGATTCTTGGTATGGACTGGTTGGCTTCTTACCGAGCCACTATTGATTGTCATGCGTGGAACGTTATATTTGGAGATTTGTTTAAACCTGAATTTGTGTACTCTAGTTCCCAACCACTTCGATATGTTAAGATCATATTTGCTTTGAAGGCGCGTACTTTGATAACCCACGGTTATGCGGGTTTTATCGCTTCTATTCAGGACACTTCGAAGGAGAGTCCTACTATCGACAGTATCCGAGTTGTCCGTAATTTTGTTGATGTATTTCCGGAAGAGCTTCCGGGCCTTCCTCCTAATCGCGACGTAGAATTTGGCATTGATTTAATTCCGGGTGCGGAACCCATTTCTAAGGATCCCTACCATATGGCTCCTGCGGAACTGAAAGAGTTGAAAGATCAACTGCAGGAACTCCTTGAGAATGGATTCATTCGTCCGAGTGTATCTCCTTGGGGAGCACCTGTACTATTTGTGAAGAAGAAGGATGGTAATATGAGATTGTGTATAGACTACTGGGAGTTGAATCGTATTACCATCCGTAACCGTTATCCTTTGCCTCGTATTGATGATTTGTTTGATCAGCTCCAAGGAGCTAAATGTTTCTCCAAGATCGATCTTAGTTCCGGTTATCAGCAGCTTCGGGTTAAGGAGCAGGATATCCCTAAGACTGCTTTTCGAACTCGCTATGAACACTATGAGTTTCTGGTTATGCCTTTCGGACTGACTAATGCTCCGGTAGTGTTTATAGATCTTATCAACCGCGTATTCCGTTCTTTTCTCGACAAGTTTGTTATCGTTTTCATCGACGACATTTTGGTTTATTCGAAGTTCGAGGAGGAGCACGAGCAGCATCTTAGTACGGTTTTGCAGATTTTGAGGCAGGAGAAGTTGTATGCGAAGTTCTCCAAGTGTGAGTTCTGGCTTAGTCAAGTTGCTTTCCTTGGTCATGTTGTATCTGCTAGTGGTATCACTATAGATCCGGCGAAGGTTGAGGCTATCACTAAATGGCCGAGACCTACTATGGTGACCGAGGTCCAGAGTTTTCTTAGTTTGGCAGGTTACTATCAGAGATTTGTCGAGGGATTCTCACAACTCGCCTCACCATTGACCAAGCTGATGAGGAAGGGATTGAAGTTCGATTGGACCGATGAACAAGAAGAGAGTTTTGAGACTCTGAAGCAGAAACTTGTGTCAGCTCCCATTTTGACACTTCCATCTGGTACAGGCGGATATCAGATTTATAGTGATGCTTCCAAGAAAGGGTTAGGTTGTGTTTTAATGCAACACGGGAAGGTTATTGTGTATGCCTCACGCCATTTGAAACCCTATGAGGATAACTACCCTACGCATGATCTAGAGTTGGCTGCAGTTGTTTTTGCTCTTAAGATCTGGATGCATTATCTGTATGGGGATTCTGTTGATCTCTTCACGGATCATAAGAGTCTCAAGTACATTTTTACCCAGAAGGAGTTGAACATGAGACAGCGTAGATGGTTGGAGTTACTCAAGGACTACGACACTAACATTCAGTATCACCCGTGTAAGGCTAATGTAGTTGCCGATGCTCTTAGTCGCAAGTCGGGTATGATTGCTAGTCTGAAATTTGAGCCTAAGATTTTGCATGATCTTGAGCTCGTGGAGGTGGAGTTATGTATGCCTGGGCGCGACGGTTATTGGGCTAGCTTGATGGTTGAGTCTAACATGATCTTGAAGATTAAGGAAGCTCAGCGTGACGATGGTGAGTTACGGGCCATTGTTCAGAATGTGGAAGAGAGGAAACAGTCTGAATTTCGGGTTGATGATGACGGCATTGTTTGGTTAGGAGATCGCCTTTGTGTTCCGAGCGATCTTGAACTTCGTGAGACAGTTATGTCAGAAGCTCACAGTTCTCCTTTCACTATACATCTAGGATCTACTAAAATGTATCTGGATTTGAAACGGGATGAAGAAGGATGTAGCTTCGTATGTTGCTAGGTGTTTGACTTGCCAACAGGTAAAGATTGAGCACCAAAGAGCTAGTGGTCTTTTGCAGCCGTTAGAGATTCCCCAGTGGAAGTGGGAAGAGATAACGATGGATTTTGTTACAGGTTTACAAGTCACACGAAAAGGACATGATGCGATCTGGGTAGTCGTCGATCGGTTAACCAAGTCAGCTCATTTCTTACCGATCAAGAAAGGTTATGGTGTAGCGAAGTTGGCAGAAATCTTCCAATAGGAGATTGTTAGATTGCACGGCACTCCGGTTGCGATTATTTCTGATAGAGATCCGAGGTTTACTTCGCATTTTTGGAAGGAATTACATAAGGCTTGGGGCTCTCATCTTAAGTTTAGTACCGCTTTTCACCCACAGACGGATGGTCAATCTGAGAGAACAATCCAAACGTTAGAGGACATGTTACGAGCTTGTGCACTTGATTGGACTGGTAGTTGGGACGAGTACTTGTGTTTAGTCGAGTTTGCGTATAACAACAGTTGGCACGCTAGTATTCAGATGGCACCATACGAGATGTTATATGGGCGTAAGTGTAGGTCACCTACTGTGTGGGACGAAGTAGGTGAACGGATTATTGAGGGTCCTGAAATGATTGAGATCATCAACGAAAAGGTGACTATTGCTAGAGAGAGGCTTAAGGAAGCCAGGTCCAGACAAAAGAGTTACACCGACGTGAGTTAGAGTTTCTGGTTGGCGACCGAGTATTTCTGAAAGTTTCTCCTTTTCGTGGCGTCAAACGTTTTGGCATTAAGGGCAAGTTGAGTCCTCGTTTTATTGGACCTTTTGAGATTTTGGAACGTGTGGGCGAGGTGTCTTACCGTTTGGCTCTTCCACCTCAGCTAGCACATGTGCATAACATTTTTCACGTATCTCTTTTGCGGGGATACAACTATCATCCTCTACATGTGGTGTCATACCCTTTTGACCAGATACAACCAGACATGTCACTTCCGGAAGAACCGGAAGCCATTCTTGATAGGCAGGAGAGAGTCATGAGAAATAAGGTCATTCGCTTTGTTAAGATTCTTTGGAAGAACCACCCAGCATGCGAGGCGACCTGGGAAACCGAAGAGTCTATGCGAGCTAGCTACCCTCATTTCTTTTCGTAGTCTGGTATGCTTTCGTTTTATTTCATTACCTTTCCTTTTTCATTTTCGAGGACGAAAATTTTTTTTTTAGAGGGGAAGAGTTGTAAAACCCAGATTTTTGAGCATGTTAAAATATCCTTTAATCTCAAATCTATAAAAGACGTTTAATTATTTAAAATATTGCATTACGATTATAACCTAAGTATTTAAATCGTTAACATTTGAACAAATTAATGTAATACGAATATAAGACTTATACTTGAATAATTTGTACACATTTAAAATTGTCACACGTTTTCTATTTTTGTCCCTAGCCGAATGATATGTTGTACACAAACATATGGAATCGTGAATCATGTCAAGGTTTGTGATGGGTTTTAAATTTGGCAAAGTCTTCCATCAAATCCCCATAATTTAGGCATTTCCCTTTTTGAAATTCCTCCCCACTCGCCTATATATATCACACACACATACTTCACAAAACTAAAAACCCTAAAATCTAAAACTAAAAACGGAAGCTACCAAGTTCTCTATCATTCCCGTTCGATCTAGGCGTGCACAAAGGAAGGTTTGGTGGTAGATTGAAGGTCTCGGGTGTGTTGGTATGATTAAACACGTTATATGATGGCTTAAATGAATTCTGGAATTAAGACAGCTTGTATACTTGAATTTGTGAACGAGATAGGTCATGATATATAATGATTCAATTCAGTTTCTTTTATTGAGAACCTAGTTTTATGTCTTATTTAAGTTTTCCAATTGGTTTGGATTGATTTCGAGTTGTTTTGGTCGTGTTTTTGATTTTTGTGTGATTAAGTGTTGAATCTGAAATTCGGGAGTCTGAAATCAGTCCATTTTATCGATTTTTGATTCACAAACTATAATGAGTTGGGCCATGAAACTCTCCAGTATGTAACCTCTATATGATTAGTAATACCATGAATTTTTGGGAATTTTTCATGGGTATTTTGTTAGGCCGTTGAGGTGTATAGTTTTTGGGTACAACTGTAGGTCGATTTTCTGTATAGTTTGAGTTTGAGTATTTTTCGTGTAGGGTTAAACTAACTAATAAATTCTGGGAAAATTCGTGTGTGTTCTAAAGATATTGAAGTACCTGTGTGCATTTTTGTAAATTTTACTTTTAAGTTCTGATGTGCTTAAAAAATTCTTCAAGTTGTAACCTGTTCATAGATAAAAGCTGATAAAAAGATTAAAAGGCTAATAAAGGTTAGGGTTGTATTGAATTTATCTCCACGTATGCTGTCAGGTTTTTGGGTCATATTGAAAGGGGTCCATTTTAATGATACCAATGTGTCTTTGAGTGATTCTTGAGTCTAAAATCAAGTTCTAGAAAAGTACTTTCTGAATATGTCAGTCTTGTAATTTGCAGAAGTCGAGAGAATTTCTTTTCTGATTTTATAAATTCAAGTGTCAAACTTGTCAATTAGTAATCCGAATTTCAACCTTGGTTTATGATTTTTGTTATGAAATCAGTAAGGAATCATTAACTCAAATTGGACAGGGCTTAAATATAAGATGTGTTTGGCCTCTATGATATTTGGTGAAATTTTTAGAGTAGCACATCATGGTCTCTTAATTGCTTACTTTTTGAGTCTCAGATCTGTCACCGAATCTGGACTAGTTTTGATAAGGAATTTTTGTTCTATAGCTATACTACCTGGAAATTCTACAAAAATTACACAAAGTAGAAAACATATGTACCTACCTGGGGTAATTTTGCTAAGGGTCCAGGAGGTGCACAAGTATACTTTAAAAATCCGGAACGTGATATATTTTTTGATATTAAAAGCTGAGTTTTCTTAAAAAGGTGGTTACACACTCAAAGTCTATTATATTACTAAAATGAGTAACCAAATTCATTTGGACTTAAAGTAATACTTGGTTATTGATCCGTATATGTTCCGTGAAGTGGGAGTGATCCTGTATCTTGTGATCCATCTATCTTTGTTTACTTTTGCTGTTGAATAAGGTACAGAAATTCCATACTCTTTCAGCAAAAGTACAACTACTTTCTCTCTCATGACCTTTCTCTCTCTTCTATATTATTTGCCTATCTTATTTTGGACTGTTGATATTCGAACTCTTCGTTTGAACCTTTGACATTGCATCTTTGATTTGATACATGTGAACTGAACCTTTGATATTAGCTCTTTGATTACTCGAACCTTTGATATTGAACTTTGACTATATGAATGAGACCTAAACCTTGATTTGGACTTGTACTTTTTGACCCTTCAGTATTTACCCAGGTATTATCTGTTCCCAGTTATGGGGGGTCCATGACCATAACATTGATGCACCAATAACGATGCACCAATGCTATGACTCTAGTGTGGTTGGAGAGATGTACCACATCGTCCCTTATCTGCTATCTGCTATGGCCATTATTATGATTATGAATTGTTATTTGTTTGGGTTACTATGATGATACAGATATATATATATATATTATATTTGTTTGGTGATTGGGCATGCATGCATGCAGTCCCTTCACATTTGGGAGTTGATCAGTCCATTGGGCTACTATTTGTTTGGATATTTGTTTGGGCCTGGGGTAAAATACTGAATCCACATTCATACACTCTATACTTAAACTTTGATATCCTTTTGATTATCCATTGATACCATATGTATTCTATCTTTGCATTCTTTTGATTATCTTATCTCGTTTGATCTGTTTTGTTATTTTCTTTATATCTGTTCACTGAGTTTTTTATGCTCAACCGCTTTTCTTTTCCATGCGGCAGGTACTTAAGCTAGGAGCGGGGTTGATAGCTTGGGGATGAGAGAGAGTGGATTAACCTATAGCTTTATTTAAATAATGAACTTTATTTCCTTATCGTTATTTCCGGATTTTGGACATTTGTATCGTACTTGCTTTTGTTTGGTTTCGGGGACACTTGGTGTTGTTTTAGTCCCCTTTTGATACTCTTTTGATATTTTTTTTATTTATTTAAGACTTCCGCTGTTTGATTTGAATTTGTTGTATCTGATATGTCACCATAAAGTGATGCTTCTACCCTTTTCGGGTTGGGGCGTTACAATTTATGGTATCGGAGCGACCGGGTTTGAATCTTCAGGGCTTAGGCCATGACTTGTGAGATTGGATAGACGCTAGGCTTTCTTTTCGTCTTTCCTTTTCGTACTTACATTCGTTTGTCTTTCACTAATCGTTTGGTGTCGTTTTAGATGGTGAACACACGCAACGGCACTGGTGGTGATAATCCTCCTGATTATGATGGTATGGTTGCTCGAGCAGTAGCTGCTGCTATCCCTCAGATTCTTGAGACTCTACAAAATACTGACGGGGCTAGGAACAACAATGAGGGTATTTATGTGTGGATTGAGCGTTTCAACAAGTTTAAGCCCATATCTTTCAAGTCAGCCGCTACTCCTACCGAGGCGGAGGACTGGATTACTCATTGTGAGAAGCTGTTTCAGGTAGTGGGTTGTCCTGATGAGGTGAAAGCACGTTTAACCGCTTTCAAGCTTAAGGGTGATGCCCTCAATTGGTGGAAGGCGCATGTTTAGGCGAAGGGCGATAATTATGCTGAAACGTGTACTTGGGCAGTGTTTCGTGAAACCTTTTATAAGAGGTACATCCCTTTCTCAGAATAGTAGAGATATGAAAGGGAGTATGGTACGATCCACCAGTTAGAACGGGAGAACTCGGTGGAGTACATGGAGAGTTTTCTTAGGTTGGCTAGCTTCATGGGACCTACTGTGACTGGGGATGCACATAGTCAGGATCGTCACTACAAGTGGGGATTGAAGCATTGGGTGCTTGACCGCATTGTTAACACGGAGTATGCTGATGTGTCGATGGTTAGTGATGCAGCACGTAATATTGAGCTGTTACATGAGGGTGGAGTGTCGAACCAGAGGAATTGTGATGGGGACATGATACAGGCTGGGTCTTCTGGGCAGCAGAACCGGGGTTTCGACCATCGGGGTCGTTCTGAGCAGGGTTTTGATCACCGCAATCGTTCGGACCGTCAGTTTGTGCACAGGGGACAGTTCAACCGGGGACATGATCAGGGTCGACAGGTCCAGAGGGGTTCTGATTATAGATCTTCGGGTAGGCATGGTGACAGGTCGGGTAACACCAACCAGAGGCAGTTTTCGAGGGGCAACCAACAGAACAGGTACTCGGATTCTGGGTCTTCGCATCAGTAGTACCATTCTGGGAACTCGTCGGGTCAGCAGAGGCATTCTGAGATTTTGCCACCCCCAGCACTTTGCCCTACATGTGGTAAGGCACATCCCGGGCCATGCCACAGAGCTTCGGGAGCTTGTTTCGAGTGTGGTGCCACTGATCATCGAGTGAAGTATTGCCCGAAGAGGACTAACATTGTTCCTACAGGATCTTCTCAACCTTCTACTTCCTTCGACCATGTTTACTCTCTTACTCGTGAGTAGGCGGGTAAATCTACAAGTACCATTACGGGTTTTCTGCATATTGGTGATCATACCGCATTTGTTTTATTTGATACTGGCGCAACTCATTCTATTATATCTATCACATTATCTAAAAAACTGAAATTAAGCCCAACACCATTAATTGATCCCTTATCTATATCTACGCCTATGAAAAACAACGTTATCATTGATCATGAGTTTGTTGATTGTCCGCTACGTTTTGATGATCACATACGTCCGGCTAATCTTCTTCCACTTGACATGTTTGATTTTGATTTGATTCTTGGTATGGACTGGTTGGCTTCTTACCAGGCCACTATTAATTGTCATGCGCGGAAGGTTATATTTGGAGATTTGTTTAAACCTGAATTTCTGTACTCTGGTTCCCAACCACTTTGATCTGTTAAGATCATATTTGCTTTGAAGGCGCGTACTTTGATAACCCACGATTATGCGGGTTTTATCGCTTCTATTCAGGACACTTCGAAGGAGAGTCCTACTATCGACAGTATCCGAGTTGTCCGTAATTTTGTTGATGTATTTCCGGAAGAGCTTCCGGTCCCTCCTCCTAATCGCGATGTAGAATTTGGAATTGACTTGATCCCGGCTGCGGAACCCATTTCTAAGGCTCCCTACCGTATGGCTCCTGCGGAACTGAAAGAGTTGAAAGATCAACTGCAGGAACTCCTTGAGAATGGATTCATTCGTCCGAGTGTATCTCCTTGGGGAGCACCTGTACTATTTGTGAAGAAGAAGGATGGTAATATGAAATTGTGTATAGACTACCGGGAGTTGAATCGTATTACCATCCGTAACCGTTCTCCTTTGCCTCGTATTGATGATTTTTTTGATCAGCTCCAAGGAGCTAAATGTTTCTCCAAGATCGATCTTAGTTCCGGTTATCATCAGCTTCGGGTTAAGGAGCAGGATATCCCTAAGACTGCTTTTCGAACTCACTATGAACACTATGAGTTTTTGGTTATGCCTTTCGGACTGACTAATGCTCCGGCAGTGTTTATGGATCTTATCAACCGCGTATTCCGTTCTTTTCTCGACAAGTTTGTTATCGTTTTCATCGACGACATTTTGGTTTATTCGAAGTTCGAGGAGGAGCACGAGCAGCATCTTAGTACGGTTTTGCAGATTTTGAGGCAGGAGAAGTTGTATGCGAAGTTCTCCAAGTGTGAGTTCCCGCTTAGTCAAGTTGCTTTCCTTGGTCATGTTGTATCTGCTAGTGGTATCACTATAGATCCGGCGAAGGTTGAGGCTATCACTAAATGGCCGAGACCTACTACGGTGACCGAGGTCCGGAGTTTTCTTAGTTTGGCAGGTTACTATCGGAGATTTGTCGAGGGATTCTCACAACTCGCCTCACCATTGACTAAGCTAATGAGGAAGGGATTGAAGTTTGATTGGACTGAGAACAAGAAGAGAGTTTTGAGACTCTGAAGCAGAAACTTGTGTCAGCTCCCATTTTGACACTTCCATCTGGTACAGGCGGATATCAAATTTATAGTGATGCTTCCAAGAAAGGGTTAGGTTGTGTTTTAATGCAACACGGGAAGGTTATTGCGTATGCCTCACGCCATTTGAAACCCTATGAGGATAACTACCCTACGCATGATCTAGAGTTGGCTGCAGTTGTTTTTGCTCTTAAGATCTGGAGGCATTATCTGTATGGGGATTCTGTTGATATCTTCACGGATCATAAGAGTCTCAAGTACATATTTACCCAGAAGGAGTTGAACATGAGACAACGTAGATGGTTGGAGTTACTCAGGGACTACGACACTAACATTCAGTATCACCCGGTTAAGGCTAATGTAGTTGCCGATGCTCTTAGTCGTAAGTCGGGTATGATTGCTAGTCTGAAATTTGAGCCTAAGATTTTGCATGATCTTGAGCTCATGGAGGTGGAGTTATGTATGCCTTGTTCAGAATGTGGAAGAGAGGAAACAGTCTGAATTTCGGGTTCATGATGACGGCATTGTTTGGTTAGGAGATCGCCTTTGTGTTCCGAGCGATCTTGAACTTCGTGAGACAGTTATGTTAGAAGCTCATAGTTCTCCTTTCACTATACATCCAGGATCTACTAAATTGTATCGGGATTTGAAACAGCATTTCTGGTGGAACGGGATGAAGCAGGATGTAGCTTCGTATGTTGCGAGGTGTTTGACTTGCCAACAGGTAAAGATTGAGCACCAAAGAGCTAGTGGTCTTTTGCAGCCGTTAGAGATTCCCCAGTGGAAGTGGGAAGAGATAACGATGGATTTTGTTACGGGTTTACAAGTCACACGAAAAGGACACGATGCGATCTGGGTAGTCGTCGATCGGCTAACCAAGTCAGCTCATTTCTTACCGATCAAGAAAGGTTATGGTGTAGCGAAGTTGTCAGAAATCTTCCAATAGGAGATTGTTAGATTGCACGGCACTCCGGTTGCGATTGTTTCTGATAGAGATCCAAGGTTTACTTCGCATTTTTGGAAGGCGTTACATAAGGCTTGGGGCTCTCATCTTAAGTTTAGTACCGCTTTTCACCCACAGACGGATGGTCAATCTGAGAGAACAATCCAAACGTTAGAGGACATATTACGAGCTTGTGCACTTGATTGGACTGGTAGTTGGGACGAGTACTTGTGTTTAGTCGAGTTTACGTATAACAACAGTTGGCACGCTAGTATTCAGATGGCACCATACGAGATGTTATATGTGTTGGGATTCGGTAATTAAAATCGAATTACGCAGCGAAAAATAAAACGGTCCAACCGGATAAAACCAAACCCCAAAAACGGACCGATCAAGCATCATATAAACGAATATAAATAACGAGAAAGATAATCAAAGAATACTCACCCTCGTAGTCCTTTGATGATATAATCTTCGAAGGAAAAACCCGAACAAGCTTTCTCCGGTTACTGACACGAACACGAATCCAATTCGTTTTAGCTTGTTGAATGATCCAACACCGAAATTGCCGAATGTCTCTACGTTATTACGCGTCGGATATTGATCGGAAAAATAAAATATCAATTCGTTCTCAAAGAACACGGCTAGGAATTGATACGGTATTTTTCTTCTCTTCTCTTCTTCCTTTTCTTTCTCTCAAAGATGAACTAGAAAATGAAAGAAAAATTTTCTCCCTTCTATTTTGGAACTCACGGCTGAATTTTGGAGTGTGTTTGTTTGTTATGATTTTTTCATCACATAATGTGAAGATATATACATTATATAATGGGGATGATATCAAAATGATGAGATATGAAATCTCATCATTTTGTCTTCAACCCATTAAACAATTAAACACACAACACACACCACATGGAAGGACACCACATGGAAGGAAGGGAGGTAAATGAGGGGGGGCCACTAGATTTTAGGTGAGAAAACGAGCCGAGCCACTCGGTTCATGTACGGGACGTTCGCGTGGCTAGTCCGTTAAATACACTTCGTTTTATCCCAAATGTATTTGTACTTAATTAGTTAATCCAATTAATTAATTTTATCAAATACAAAATTATAATAATATATTTCCAAGAAATAATTATTTATGAATTAAATTAATTACCCAGTAATTAATTTCAATTCACTAGACCGCATGATTTATCAAATAAATCAAATTAGATATCTAATATCCAATATTAATGAAGAGATAATAAATACATATTTATCCATCAAATATCCTTGTGCGCGACTCCGTAGGTCCGTCTTAGTCGGCAATGGGAGGAACCAAGGAGTACGGGTAACACTTAGCCAGTCTAGTGCTTCGTACCGTAACCCAACTAAGAAAGAATGATCGGATCATTCCAAAACCATTATGTCGTGAATACCGTATACGTATAAACCCTTCAATCATATGTCCCGGTCAAGTATTAGGGTCACGGAAAAGTCAAACCCTACTGTAACTTGACACTATGCTTTCTGTTAATGGAAACTGAGATCGTCGAGCTCTCGTGTATCAAATACAACTAGCTCTAAATGCTTTGGCCAAAGACTTATAATCTCATTTGCCATTAACCGCATAGGACATTTACCTGCTCACTTACAGGAGAAAGAATTCTATCTTGGTATTCGTAGAGATCGCTACTTGCCCACTAAGTTGCATTTCGAGGTTGACCCCACCCACCCACCGATTGGATCGAACTACTCTAATGACTAACTTAATGTCACAAGCACATCTCCTACGAAACCTCAAGTCAAAGGTCCACGTATACCTATCACAACATTTCGATCCAGTCATTGACAATCCCTGAGTGATATCCATGTGACCGAATCGAGGTGAGTCGTGTTCGAGTATACTAATCTCACTAGCATACCTATAACGTGTGCTCCCACTAACCCTTAGTGAATACCGGTACTCTACAGGTCAAAGTACACATTATACAAGTCTTGTCTAAACTTATTGCCCAGTTAAGTTTTATCGACTTGCGAACGAGTTAAGCATTCGAGCTCTAAACACTTCTAGTGCTTATCTCCTTATCTTCATAAGGAGTAGAATGTTTGCTCTCAAATGCAAGGACTATTATTCTATATATCAAATCACAATGCCAGTGATATACAATAATATAGAAATAATTATTGCCTTGTTAAATTTTCATAATTACAATACATATGCTCTCACTCTCTCATCCTCTGAGTGGCATTCGAGGGCATATCTCTAACAATCTCCCACTTGCACTCAATGCCACAAACTATGGTATCTAATACCCATACTCTCCAGATGTCTCTCTAAGACCTTCTGAGATAGTGGCTTGGTAAGCGGATCAGCAACGTTATTTGTTGTGTCTACTCTCTGCAGTATAACATTTCCTTCCTGAACCATTTCTCTCACAAAATGATATTTTCTCGCAATATGTTTGGTATTGTGGTGAGCCCTAGGCTCCTTAGCCTGTGCAACAGCTCCGTCGTTGTCACAAAACAGCGTCACGGGCTTCTCCGCATTAGGAACCACTTGAAGTTCCTCAGTGAACTTCTTAATCCAAAAAGCTTCTTTAGCAGCCTCCGTGGCTGCCTGGTATTCGGCTTGACATGTAGAGATAGCAGTCGAACTTTGCTTGGCACTTCTCCAAGAAACTGCCCCACCATTCAGAGTGAAGATATACCCTGATGTGGACATCTGAGCATCCATGTCCCCCGAAAAATCTGAGTCTGTATAGCCCATCACTCTAATTTCTCCACCGCCGTATGTAAGAACCAAGTCTTTAGTCCTCCTTAGGTACTTAAGAATGTTCTTTACAGCAGTCCAATGTTCCTGCCCTGGATTTGACTGAAACCGACTTACTACGCTCACAGCATAGGCAATGTCCGGTCTAGTGCAAATCATAGCATACATGAGGCTACCTACTGCCGAAGCATAGGGCACCTTACTCATTTCCTTTCTGTCTTCCTCACTTTGAGGACACATCTCTAAGGAAAGTTTTGCACCATGTTGCATAGGAAGGAACCCTCTTTTAGAATCTTCCATCCTAAATCGCTTCAGGATCTTTTCTATATAGAGGGCTTGGGAAAGACCTAACATTCTTTTCGCTCTATCCCGGTAGAGACGAATACCCAGAATATAGGTAGCTTCTCCCAAGTCTTTCATTGAGAACTCTTTAGAAAGCCAAGCTTTCACGTAATCGAGCATTCCTACGCTGCTTCCTATAAGTAGAATGTCATCTAGATATAGTATTAAGAACGCAATTTTGCTCCCACTAACCTTCTTGTAAATACAGGCTCCTCTTCGCTTTGGACAAAATCAAACTCTTTGACTGTCTCGTTAAAACGAAGATTCCAACTCCGTGAAGCTTGCTTCATCCATAAATGGCACTGAAGTTTGCATACATTATGAATATTGGTTTGAGATATGAATCTCTTAGTCGCTCCATGTAAATCTCCTCCTCGAGGAATCCATTTAGGAATGCCGTTTTCACATCCATTTGCCATATTTCATAATCTAAGTGGGTCCGCTATGGAAAGCATCATGCGAATAGACTTAATCATAGCTACAGTGAGAAGGTCTCAAGTAATCGATTCCTTCTCTTTGGGAATAACCCTTTGTCACAAGCCCGGCCTTATAGGTATCAACCTTGCCATCTCCATCAGTCTTTCTTTTATAGATCCATTTGTTTCCAATAGGCACTATGCCTTTAGGACGATCTACTAAAGTCCGACTGATTAGCATGCATTGAGTCTATTTCGACTTCCATAGCTTCTTGCCACTTGGTGGAGTCAACATCTACCATCGCTTGGTCGTATGTAGAAGGATCATTCTCTTGACTACTTTCTGTCATCTCATGGACACCCGGTTCCTCTTGATGCAGATAGCCATACCTCTCGGGTAATTGAGAAATTCTACTAGACTTGCGAGGTTGTGTTTGTATTTCGAAGGTTGGGTTCTAATATCTTGCATAGGTGTCTCATTTGGTGTTTCTTTTATTTCTTCTAAAGAAATATTTCTACTCGCCCTCCTTCTGAATAAACCGATCTTCCAGAAGTGTGCTTGTATAGCAACGATGATCCTATGATCTTCGTGCATGTAGAATAGATATCCCATGGAATCCCTGGATATCCTATGAAACGACCTTTCACAGACCTAGTTTCCAATTTCTCTACTTTAGTCTTCTTGACATAAGCAGGGCATCCCCAAATTCTAATGTGATTAAGACTTGGTTTCCTACCTCTCCACATCTCGTGGGGAGTCTTAGGAACGGATTTGGAAGGACATCTGTTCAAGATATGCACAGCAGAAGGAGCGCGTAACCCCACGGATAAATCGGTAGATCAGTATAGTTAAGCATGGAGCGAACCATGTCCAACAAGGTTCGGTTCCTTCTTTCTGATACACCATTTAATTGTGGAGTAGCTGGAGGAG
This sequence comes from Orobanche coerulescens, assembly GCA_033398695.1. Taxonomy (NCBI): domain Eukaryota; kingdom Viridiplantae; phylum Streptophyta; class Magnoliopsida; order Lamiales; family Orobanchaceae; genus Orobanche; species Orobanche coerulescens. The sequence goes on along the minus strand of CM065815.1, from coordinate 113,306,037 downwards.
TGAATTGTGACACTATTCCTAGTTCCTTTAAGAACTCATCAAAGTCGGTACTCATGTACTCACCACCCGATCGACCGAAGAGTCTTAACAGTTACTGTTTGATTTTCAACTAGGGCTTTAAATTCCTTGAATTTATCAAAAGCTTCAGACTTATGTTTCATTAAGTACGAATCCATACCAGTATGGTCATCGGTGAATGTAATGAAATCTTGAAATCCGCCTCGTGCCACTTCAAAAGGTCCATGACGCGTCGGTATGGATCAATCCAAGTTTTTCAAAGACTCTTTCAAAAGTCCTGCGAAGGGTAACTTAGTCATTTTGCCTTGAAGGCAAGATTCACAAGTTGGATAGGGATCCGATCCCAATGGACCCATAAGCCCATCTTTCTCCATTTTATGAACCTTGGTCCGACCGATATGACCAAGTCTAAGATGCCACTTAAGTGCTTGGTTCGTTTCATCCCTACCACGCTTCCTAGTTATAGTGTTCACGTTGTTTTATTCTTTAGATTTAAATGGTATAAACCATTTAATAATGTAGATACCAACCAATTTATTTCTAAAATAAATACGACAGTACCCATCTCCAATAAAGAAGTGAAATCCCTTTCGGTCCATGACCGTAATTGATACAATATTTTTGTGCCCCTTGGGCAAAACAAGTACATCATCTAAAGTAAGAATAAAACCAGATTCTAAATCCAACATAAGGGATCCGATATCAGAAGCCTCGACACTATGCCCACTTCCGACGGTGACCATCACCTCCCCTGAATCCAACTTCCTACTTCGTTCCAGATCCTGATTCATTGTACAAATGTGAGAACTCGCACCGGAATCAAGTATCCAAGAAGTAGAATATACAGTTACAGAACAATTTGTTTCTAAAACCAGTAGTTCCGTACCTGAAGGCGCATTACGGTCAAGCTTTGGACAGTACCTCTTCCAGTGGCCTAGCTCACCGCAGTTGAGGCATACATCCGTTTTCTTGGCCCCCTTGCTCTTTTGAACCATTGGGGCCTTGCCCTTTCCCTTGTCGATCTTGGCTATTGGACCTAACTGCTTCTTGTTCTTTTTCTTCTTATTCTTGGACTTCCAAGTCCTAGAAGAAATCACAAGTGCGACTTCCTTTCCCTTTGTCTTCATCTCGAGACTCGGCGTCGTCGGTTTGTTCATTAGCCACTAAGTTACATGCAATCTCATTGCGGTTGAAGTTCATGACAAATTGTGAAAAGGAGTCGAAGTGACCGCAGGATAAGGTCGATTTGGAGAGATGCATGCATCGAAAATCAAGAGCTTCTAATCTCTCAATCATCGAGATCATCTTGAGGACATGGTCCCCAACCCTCTCTCCTTCCTTCATCCGGCGCCGAATAATTGCTTCGATATCTCATATCTAGCGATTCGGCTATGCTCTCCATAGAGCTCGGCCAGTGCGATAAGATGGCTCTCGAAGACGTCATCTTTTCATGGGCACGTTGAAGCTCATTGGTCATTGAGCCTAACATGTACCCTCGCACTCTTATGTCGTCTTTTACCCATTTCTCATGGGCATCGACATCTTCCCGATTGGCTCGGGTTCTTGCGAGGCCGGGATGTCCGCCTCAAGACGTATCCCAAAGATTTCCATAGTTAGGACAATCCTCAAGTTCCGGCCATCCACATAGTTCGGACCGATCGGGACGTTCTTTTCAAGTAGTATAGCGAGTGGGTTCATTGTCATATTGAGAGTTTTGCTAACTGCAGAGAATAATTTAAGATTCGTTAGTGATTATTTAATTATGATCCGAGTAAAGAATTTAAGGACTTTCTTTATTCATAACTCGGCTCCCACTATTTTATCGGCATTTATACACTCCCATGTTAAATCCGGAAGTCTTGGGTGACTTCATAGTGGTGATCGATTTCTTTACAAATTTTAATAGAGGGCAACCCATACGGTTTCTATTCTATTATTCTTTATAAAGTGGTGTCTAATACCAACCCATATAATGGATGATTCGATCTTCTTTTACCCCTAGTTCACTTGCCCTCAACCCATTCGGTTTCTATGGCTCGCTGAACTATCTAAGTTTAAACCGTCAACTCCTATTAGTCTGACAATTGAATCTTACCCGGCAACTCATACGGTTTATAGGGGTTTGATTTGTCACAACCAAAGGCATCTAATGCACTCTAGGAATTTATCAACTTTCCCCAAAAATATTACCCCGACATACTCGGAAGAATAATATTCCGGTTTAGATTTCAATTTTCCATGAGTTTGACGGAGGGTAGGAAACCTCGTAACCTTTATAACTTAGTGTTTGTAAGTGGGAGTATTAACGCGATTATATGTTACACTTTGCACATTAATCCGTTTATAAGCGCGGTTTGTCGGTTTGTTTGTTTGTCATACAATATGAAAACATACACAACCTAAAACTAACAACATGCAGTTCATGGACCGTTCTAGAACAAAAACATCGTAATCTAATTACATGTCTTCGGTCTTGAATCTTCGTCTTCTCGAGCGAATCTTCCTCCGGTCTTCGTCATTACATATAAATTTTACATTTGAAAAATTGCATCCTATACAAATTTTCTAGTAAAATAAATAGGCTCAAAACGGCCTTTACAACCCAATCGAACAAAACAAACGATTCAAAACTAGGTCCATGAACTACATCCCCATTCAAAATTAATGCAACAATTACATTAAAATAAATGGCAATAATAATTAATCTAAAATTGATCTAATCAATAAAAATTAATCCAACAATTAGAATTAATCCAATTAATTTACTTAACCGTTAATTTTAATTTGCTCCGGACAAAATAAATATTTCATTAAATTAATTCCCTTAAAATAAAATTACCATAATTATATTTTAGTCAAATTAAATCCAATTTAATTTGCGGAAAATTAAATTACCGAACGAAATATAAAAACGGAGTCGGAAAACACAAGGCCGGGCCAAGCCCGTGACAGCCCGGCCATTGACCAATGACCAGCCCGGCCAGCCCAGTCCCGTGAGTCCAACCAATTTTCCGGCTCATTTTTCGTCCGAATCCAAAAATAATATTTTTCTAATTTTATATTACACAAATAAATCAGTTTTTCAAAAGAACAATAGATTTATATTGTAACATAAAATCATGAAAAATAATTTTTAGATGAACAATTAAACATCAACAATTAAAATTTTTATGATACTAAATCATAAAAAAAAATCAAGCATTCCAAATGCAAATATCGAATATACGATCGCATAGACCTTGCTCCGATACCACTGTTGGGATTCGGTAATTAAAATCGAATTACGCAGCGAAAAATAAAACGGTCCAACCGGATAAAACCAAACCCCAAAAACGGACCGATCAAGCATCATATAAACGAATATAAGTAACGAGAAAGATAATCAAAGAATACTCACCCTCGTAGTCCTTTGATGATATAATCTTGGAAGGAAAAACCCGAACAAGCTTTCTCCGGTTACTGACACGAACACGAATCCAATTCGTTTTAGCTTGTTGAATGATCCAACACCGAAATTGCCGAATGTCTCTACGTTATTACGCGTCGGATATTGATCGGAAAAATAAAATATCAATTCGTTCTCAAAGAACACGGCTAGGAATTGATACGGTATTTTTCTTCTCTTCTCTTCTTCCTTTTCTTTCTCTCAAAGATGAACTAGAAAATGAAAGAAAAATTTTCTCCCTTCTATTTTGGAACTCACGGCTGAATTTTGGAGTGTGTTTGTTTGTTATGATTTTTTCATCACATAATGTGAAGATATATACATTATATAATGGGGATGATATCAAAATGATGAGATATGAAATCTCATCATTTTGTCTTCAACCCATTAAACAATTAAACACACAACACACACCACATGGAAGGAAGGGAGGAAAATGAGGGGGGGGCCACTAGATTTTAGGTGAGAAAACGAGCCGAGCCACTCGGTTCATGTACCGGACGTTCGCGTGGCTAGTCCGTTAAATACACTTCGTTTTATCCCAAATGTATTTGTACTTAATTAGTTAATCCAATTAATTAATTTTATCAAATACAAAATTATAATAATATATTTCCAAGAAATAATTATTTATGAATTAAATTAATTACCCAGTAATTAATTTCAATTCACTAGACCGCATGATTTATCAAATAAATCAAATTAGATATCTAATATCCAATATTAATGAAGAGATAATAAATACATATTTATCCATCAAATATCCTTGTGCGCGACTCCGTAGGTCCGTCTTAGTCGGCAATGGGAGGAACCAAGGAGTACGGGTAACACTTAGCGCCTAGTGCTTCGTCAGTAACCCAACTAAGAACGAATGATCGGATCATTCCAAAACCATTATGTCGTGAATACCGTATACGTATAAACCCTTCAATCATATGTCCCGGTCAAGTATTAGGGTCACGGAAAAGTCAAACCCTACTGTAACTTGACACTATGCTTTCTGTTAATGGAAACTGAGATCGTCGAGCTCTCGTGTATCAAATACAACTAGCTCTAAATGCTTTGGCCAAAGATTTATAATCTCATTTGCCATTAACCGCATAGGACATTTACCTGCTCACTTACAGGAGAAAGAATTCTATCTTGGTATTCAGTAGAGACTGCTACTTGCCCACTAAGTTACATTTTGAGGTTGACCCCACCCACCAGCGATTGGATCGAACTACTCTAATGACTAACTTAATGTCACAAGCACATCTCCTACTGAAACCTCAAGTCAAAGGTCCACGTATACCTATCACAACATTTCGATCCAGTCATTGACAATCCCTGAGTGATATCCATGTGACCGAATCGAGGTGAGTCGTGTTCGAGTATACTAATCTCACTAGCATACCTATAACGTGTGCTCCCACTAACCCTTAGTGAATACCGGTACTCTACAGGTCAAAGTACACATTATACAAGTCTTGTCTAAACTTATTGCCCAGTTAAGTTTTATCGACTTGCGAACGAGTTAAGCATTCGAGCTCTAAACACTTCTAGTGCTTATCTCCTTATCTCCATAAGGAGTAGAATGTTTGCTCTCAAATGCAAGGACTATTATTCTATATATCAAATCACAATGCCAGTGATATACAATAATATAGAAATAATTATTGCCTTGTTAAATTTTCATAATTACAATACATATGCTCTCACTCTCTCATCCTCTGAGTGGCATTCGAGGGCATATCTCTAACAATATGGGCGTAAGTGAAGGTCACCTACTGTGTGGGACGAAGTAGGTGAACGGATTATTGAGGGTCCTGAAATGATTGAGATCATCAACGAAAAGGTGACTGTTGCTAGAGAGAGGCTTAAGGAAGCCAGGTCCAGACAAAAGAGTTACACCGACAAGCACCGACGTGAGTTAGAGTTTCTGGTTGGCGACCGAGTATTTCTGAAAGTTTCTCCTTTTCGTGGCGTCAAACGTTTTGGCATTAAGGGCAAGTTGAGTCCTCGTTTTATTGGTCCTTTTGAGATTTTGGAACGTGTGGGCGAGGTGTCTTACCGTTTGGCTCTTCCACCTCAGCTAGCACATGTGCATAACATTTTCCACGTATCTCTTTTGCGGGGATACAACTATCATCCTCTACATGTGGTGTCATACCCTTTTGACCAGATTCAACCAGACATGTCACTTCCGGAAGAACCGGAAGCCATTCTTGATAGACAGGAGAGAGTCATGAGAAATAAGGTCATTCGCTTTGTTAAGATTCTTTGTAAGAACCACCCAGCATGCGAGGCGACCTGGGAAACCGAAGAGTCTATGCGAGCCAGCTACCCTCATTTCTTTTCGTAGTCTGGTATGCTTTCGTTTTGTTTCATTACCTTTCCTTTTTCATTTTCGAGGACGAAAATTTTTTTAGAGGGGAAGAGTTGTAAAACCCAGATTTTTGAACATGTTAAAATACCCTTTAATCTCGAATCTATAAAAGATGTTTAATTATTTAAAATATTGCATTACGATTATAACGTAAGTATTTAAATCGTTAACATTTGAACAAATTCTTATGTCTGAATATAAGACTTATACTGAAATAATTTGTACACATTTAAAATTGTCACACGTTTTCTATTTTTGTCCCTAGCCGAATGATATGTTGTACACGAATATATGGAATCGTGAATCATGTCAAGGTTCGTGATGGGTTTTAAATTTGGCAAAGTCTTCCATCAAATCCCCATAATTTAGGCATTTTCCTTTTTGAAATTCCTCCCCACTCGCCTATATATATCACACACACATACTTCACAAAACTAAAAACCCTAAAATCTAAAACTAAAAAGGGCGGCTACCTAGTTCTCTATCATTCCCGTTCGATCGAGGCGTGCACAAAGGAAGGTTTGGTGGTAGATTGAAGGTCTCGGGTGCGTTGGTATGATTAAACACGTTATATGATGGCTTAAATGAATTCTGGAATTAAGACAACTTGTATACTTGAATTTGTGAATGAGATAGGTCATGATATATAATTATTCAATTCAGTTTCTTTTTATGAAAACCTAGTTTTATGTCTTATTTAAGTTCTCCAATTGGTTTGGATTGATTTCGAGTTGTTTTGGTCGTGTTTTTGATTTTTGTGTTATTAAGTGTTGAATCTGAAATTCGGGAGTCTGAAATCAGTCCACTTTGTCGATTTTTGATTCAAAAACTATAATGAGTTGGGCCATGAACCTCTCCAGTATGTAACCTCTATATGATTAATAATACCATGGATTTTTGGGAATTTTTCCTGGGTATTTTTTTAGGTCGTTGAGGTGTATACTTTTTGGGTACAACTGCAGGTCGATTTTCTGAATAGTCTGAGTTTGAGTATTTTTCGTGTAGGGTTAAATTAACTAATAAATTCTGGGAAAATTCATGTGTGTTCTAAAGATATTGAAGTACCTGTGTGAATTTTTGTAAATTTTACTTTTTAGATCTGATGTGGTTCAAAAATTCTTCAAGTTGTAACCTGTTCATAGATAAAAGCTGATAAAAAGGTTAAAAGGCTAATAAAGGTTAGGGTTGTATTGAATTTATCTCCACGTATGCTGTCACGTTTTTGGGTCATATTGAAAGGGGTCCATTTTAATGATACCAATGTGTTTTTGAGTGATTCTTGAGTCTAAAATCAAGTTCTGGAAAAGTACTTTCTGAATATGTAAGTCTTGTAATTTTTAGAAGTTGAGAGAATTTCTTTTCTGATTTTATAAGTTCAAGTGTCAAACTTGTCAATTAGTAATCCGAATTTCAACCTTGGTTTATGATTTTTGTTTTGAAATCAGTAAGGAATCATTAACTCAAATTGGACAGGGCTTAAACATAAGATGTGTTTGGCCTCTATGATGTTTGGTGAAATTTTTAGAGTAGCACATCATGGTCTCTTAATTGCTTACTTTTTGAGTCTCAGATCTGTCACCGAATCTGGACTAGTTTTGATAAGAAATTTTTGTTCTATAGCTATACTACCTGTAAATTCTACAAAAATTACACAAAGTAGAAAACATATGTACCTACCTGGGGTAATTTTTCTAAGGCTCCAGGAGGTACACAAGTATACTTTAAAAATCTGGAAACGTGATACATTTTTTGATATTAAAAGTTGAGTTTTCTTAAAAAGGTGGTTACACACTCAAAGTCTATTATATTACTAAAATGAGTAACCAAATTCATTTGGACTTAAAGTAATACTTGGTTATTGGTCCGTATATGTTCCGTGAAGTGGGAGTGATCCTGTATCTTGTGATCCATCTATCTTTGTTTACTTTTGCTGTTGAATAAGGTACAGATATTCCATACTCTTTCAGCAAAAGTACAACTACTTTCTCTCTCATGACCTTTCTCTCTCTTCTATATTATTTGCCTATCTTCTTTTGGACTGTTGATATTCGAACTCTTCGTTTGAACCTTTGACATTGCATCTTTGATTTGATACATGTGAACTGAACCTTTGATATTAGCTCTTTGATTACTCGAACCTTTGATATTGAACTTTGACTATATGAATGAGACCTACACCTTGATTTGGACATGTACTTTTTGACCCTTCAGTATTTACCCAGGTATTATCTGTTCCCAGTTATGGGGGGTCCATGACCATAACATTGATGCACCAATAACGATACACCAATGTTATGACTCTAATGTGGTTGGAGAGATGTACCACACCGTCCCTTATCTGCTATCTGCTATGGCCATTATTATGATTATGAATTGTTTGCAGGGGCGTATGTATGCATTATAGATTTGTTTGTTATTTGTTTGGGTTACTATGATGATATGGATATATATATTATATTTGTTTGGTGATTGGGCATGCATGCAGTCCCTTCACATTTGGGAGTTGATCAGTCCATTGGGCTACTATTTGTTTGGATATTTGTTTGGGCCTGGGGTAAAATACTGAATCCACATTCATACACTCTATACTTAAACTTTGATATCCTTTTGATTATCCATTGATACCATATGTATTCTATCTTTGCATTCCTTTGATTATCTTATCTCGTTTGATCTGTTTTGTTATTTTCTTTATATCTCTCCACTGAGTTTTTTATGCTCAACCGCTTTTCTTTTCCATGCGGCAGGTACTTAAGCAAGGAGCGGGGTTGATAGCTTGGGGATGAGAGAGAGTGGATTACCCTATAGCTTTATTTAAATAATGAACTTTATTTCCTTATCGTTATTTCTGGATTTTGGACATTTGTATCGTACTTTCTTTTGTTTGGTTTCGGAGACACTTGGTGTTGTTTTAGTCCCCTTTTGATACTCTTTTGATATTTTTTTTATTTATTTAAGACTTCCGCTGTTTGATTTGAATCTGTTGTATCTGATATGTCACCATAAAGTGATGCTTCTACCCTTGTCGGGTTGGGGCGTTACAATTTATGGTATTGGAGCGACCGGGTTTGAATCTTCAGGGCTTAGGCCATGACTTGTGAGATTGGATAGACGCTAGGCTTTCTTTTCGTCTTTCATTTTCGTACTTACATTAGTTTGTCTTTCACTAATCGTTAGGTGTCGTTTTAGATGGTGAACACACGCAACGACGCTGGTGGTGATAATCCTCTTGATTATGATGGTATGGTTGCTCGAGCAGTAGCTGCTGCTATCTCTCAGATTCTTGAGACTCTATAAAATACTGACGGGGCTAGGAACAACAATGAGGGTATTTATGTGTAGATTGAGCATTTCAACAAGTTGAAGCCCATCTCTTTCAAGTCAGCCGCTACTCCTACCGAGGCGGAGGACTGGATTACTCATTGTGAGAAGCTGTTTCAGGTAGTGGGTTGTCCTGATGAGGTGAAAGCACGTTTAACCGCTTTCAAGCTTGAGGGTGATGCCCTCAATTGGTGGAAGGCGCATGTTCAGGCGAAGGGCGATAATTATGCAGAGACGTGTACTTGGGCAGTGTTTCGTGAAACCTTTTATAAGAGGTACATCCCTTTCTCAGAACAGCAGAGATATGAAAGGGAGTATGGTACGATCCACCAGCTAGAACGGGAGAACTCGGTGGTGTACATGGAGCGTTTTCTTAGGTTGGCTAGCTTCATGGGACCTACTGTGACTGGGGATGCACACAGTCAGGCTCGTCACTACAAGTGGGGATTGAAGCATTGGGTGCTTGACCGCATTGTGAACACGGAGTATGCTGATGTGTCGATGGTTAGTGATGCGGCACGTAATATTGAGCTGTTACATGAGGGTGGAGTGTCGAACAAGAGGAATTATGATGGGGACAGGATACAGTCTGGGTCTTCTGGGCAGTAGAACCGGGGTTTTGACCATCGGGGTCGTTCTGAGCAGGGTTTTGATCACCGTGGTCATTCGGACCGTCAGTTTGAGCACAGGGGACAGTTCAATCGGGGACATGATCAGGGTCGACAGGTCCAGAGGGGTTCTAATTATAGATCTTCAGGTAGGCATGGTGACAGGTCGGGTAACACCAACCAGAGGCAGTTTTCGAGGGACAACCAACAGAACAGGTACTCGGATTCTGGGTCTTCGCATCAGCAGTACCGTTCTGGGAACTCGTCGGGTCAGCAGCGAAATGCTGAGATTTTGCCACCCCCACCACTTTGCCCTACATGTGGTAAGGCACATCCCGGGCCATGCCACAGAGCTTCGGGAGCTTGTTTCGAGTGCGGTGCCACTGATCATCGGGTGAAGTATTGCCCGAAGAGGACTAGCATTGTTCCTGCAGTCTCTTCTCAACCTTCTACTTCCTCCGGCCGTGTTTACTCTCTTACTCGCGAGCAGGCGGGTAAATCTACAGGTACCATTACGGGTTTTCTGCATATTGGTGATCATACCGCATTTATTTTATTTGATATTGGCGCAACTCATTCTATTATATCTGTCACATTCTCTAAGAAACTAAAATTAAGCCCAACACCATTAATTGATCCCTTATCTACGTCTATGCCGATGAAAAACAACATTATCATTTATCATGACTTTGTTGATGGTCCGCTACGTTTTGATGATCGAATACGTCCGGCTAATCTTCTTCTGCTTGACATGTTTGATTTTGATTTGATTCTTAGTATGGACTGGTTGGCTTCTTACCGAGCCACTATTGATTGTCATGCGCGGAATGTTATATTTGGAGATTTGTTTAAACCTGAATTTGTGTACTCTGGTTCCCAACCACTTCGATCTGTTAAGATCATATCTGCTTTGAAGGCGCGTACTTTGATATCCCACGGTTATGCGGGTTTTATCGCTTCCATTCAGGACACTTCGAAGGAGAGTCCTACTATTGACAGTATCCGAGTTGTCCGTAATTTTGCCGATGTATTTCCGTAAGAGCTTCCGGGCCTTCCTCCTAATCGCGATGTAGAATTTGGCATTGATTTGATTCCGGGTGCGGAACCCATTTCTAAGGCTCCCTACCGTATGGCTCCTGCGGAACTGAAAGAGTTGAAATATCAACTGCAGGAACTCCTTGAAAATGGATTCATTCGTCCGAGTGTATCTCCTTGGGGAGCACCTGTACTATTTGTGAAGAAGAAGGACGGTAGTATGAGATTGTGTATAGACTACCAGGAGTTGAATCGTATTACCATCCGTAACCGTTATCATTTGCCTCGTATTGATGATTTGTTTGATCAGCTCCAATGAGCTAAATGTTTCTCCAAGATCGATCTTAGGTCCAGTTATCATCACCTTCGGGTTAAGGAGCAGGATATCCCTAAGACTGCTTTTCGAACTCGCTATGGACACTATGAGTTTTTGGTTATGCCTTTCGGACTGACTAATGCTCCGGCAGTGTTTATGGATCTTATGAACAGCATATTCCGTTCTTTTCTCGACAAGTTTGTTATCGTTTTCATCGACGACATATTGGTTTATTCGAAGTCCGAGGAGGAGCACGAGCAGCATCTTAGTACGGTTTTGTAGATTTTTAGGCACGAGAAGTTGTATGCGAAGTTATCCAAGTGTGAGTTATGGCTTAGTCAAGTTGCTTTCCTTGGTCATGTTGTATCTGCTAGTGGTATCACTATGGATCCGGCGAAGGTTGAGGCTATCACTAAATGGCCGAGACCTACTACGGTGACCAAGGTCCAGAGTTTTCTTGGTTTGGCAGGTTACTATCGAAGATTTGTCGAGGGATTCTCCCAACTCGCCTCACCATTGACTAAGCTGATGAGGAAGGGATTGAAGTTTGATTGGACCGATGAACAACAAGAGAGTTTTGAGACTCTGAAGCAGAAACTTGTGTCAGCACCCATTTTGACACTTCATCTGGTACAGGTGGATATCAGATTTATAGTGATGCTTCCAAGAAAGGGTTAGGTTGTGTTTTAATGCAGCACGGGAAGGTTATTGCGTATGACTCATTCCATTTGAAACCCTATGAGGAGAACTACCCTACGCATGATCTACAGTTGGCTGCAGTTGTTTTTGCTCTTAGGATCTGGAGGCATTATCTGTATGGGGATTCTGTTGATATCTTCACGGATCATAAGAGTCTCAAGTACATATTTACCCAGAAGGAGTTGAACATGAGACAGCGTAGATGGTTGGAGTTACTCAAGGACCATCATGCCGATCGCCATCGAGGCGTATAAATCACCGCACAACACAGATATATATACTTATGTAGGTGAACGTTTAGTGATCGACGCTAATATTAGTTTTACGTACTTAACTTGGATTAAAATATAAACTATATTATAGAGATAATATAGTCAGGTATTGTATTTAGTTGAACTACGATACAGGGATATATGTGTGGTGTTGGTTGGTTATGCCTGAAGGCTTATTGTGATTGAGTTTTGATTGATAACGTGAGTGATATTGTTTATCTGTGTGGTTATGGGCTGGTGGATAATTTGTGTGAATTGGTGTAGTGAGTTGATATTTGTCGTAACGATTGTCTGTGTGCTTGATGTTTAAAATAATGTGAATACTTGTTGTGAGAAACATCGTATCCGGGAGCCTCTGAGGGCGGGGCGTGCATTCCGGCCTGGTGTACGCTGCAATGTGCGGCTCCATATGGTTGGTGAACACCAGTGTTACCTAATACGTGTGCAAGGGGCGGATCTTGCGGGAGTGATCGCCGGCGCGGTGATATGTTCAAGGGGTAGCCAATATAGTGGAGTGAATGCCGGTGCACAGGTGTCCAAGGGAGGCGCCTGGCAGGCTTATTGGTAATGGATATTCAAGTGATAGCTAAGACCCCGTTACCGAACAATTTTCGTGTTTCAAAGTTCTTTCAACTCTTTTCAAAATGCTGGTCTCGATATAGACCGTAATTTGTGTTTCTGAAAGTTTGTTTCAACTAGTTTTTAAAATGTTGGTATCAAGGTTAATTAACCAAGGATATTTGATGAAATCTTTGAGGGTTAATTAATCAAGGGTCTTGAGCAGGGTTGGTCGAACGAGAGGCTGTGTCTTTGATTGTGCTGTGATGATATTCTGTAGCTTGGGTCGAGGACCACGTGAGATGTTGAGATAGTTAATCTTGTGGCGTTATTCTTTGGATTAGGTCGAGAACCCCGTGAAATGTTGTAATGATTCGCTTGTGGTAATGTTCTATAACTTGGGTCAAGGTCCCGAGATATCCTGAAGTTATTTACCAAAGAAATTTCCATTCGATTTTCCAAACCCCAAAACAGCCTGAGTTAATATTAACATTTTCAAACTATTTTATCAAAATATATTCTTTCAAAAAAAAAATGGGGTTTCCGAACTAGTTCTTTTGACTCATTGGGGCTCGTCTAAAGTTTCCCTTGATGCTATGTTCCGAAAAAAAAAATATGTCTGTGTGAATGCTCTTCTGTGCTGGTTGTGTGGATGTGTAGTTCGTGTTAAGGGTTCACGGCCGTTGAGTTTTGTGTTGGTATTTTTTGTATATCTTGCATATTATGTACTTGCACTAGCAAAATTCCAGTTTGCTAACCCCCGAATTTTCGAGGGGTGGGTGCCTGTTATGCGCTCAGGTTTTGCAGCTCGGGAGCAGTCATGGGATTGGCTTTGAAGAAGATGGAGGACAATGATGCGAATCACACAAGAGTCAGAGTCTTTTCTTTTGTTTCATTTTGTTCAGTATTTCTCTTTTGGTCGAGTATTCACCCTTGCATGGGTGTAGTTTTCATTTATTAAATTGAGTTGTCATTATTTTCTATATTCAAGTTTATTATTGTCATTAAATTGTGGACTATGCTAGTTTTTGAATTATTTAATGACCTTGTCGGTCTATTTTGTAATTAATTTGACATCGATCGGTCAATCATTGAGTAATCTTTTGGAGTTTAGCCTGATAGATTCTTGTGAGACGGGTCTACGACATGTGACATTCCTAGCCGAATTCTGGGGGTGTTACAGCTATGGTATCAGAGCTTAGGTTTGCGAAAAACCTAGGCCATTGGGTCAAGTCCATGCCATGCGTAAGTCGCGCGCATCAGAGTTGTGATTAGTATCGTGGTTCCGACATCATCTTCAGGAGATCCGTGATGGTAAGTCTCCTGATTGTAAGCCTTTTCATATGTATGTTGTGATTATGTTACGCTAACTGGTTTAACTTTAATCGAGGGGCAGGAACTTGTTTGTGGCATTATCGTTTTGAATATAAAATGCGTATACGGTCCGCGTGATAATGGTTATGTAGTGTACTTTGGAAAATCGGGTATATTAATTCCTATATCCCATAATGAATTTTATCCGCTGCACAAACGTTTTAAAGTGGTGTTTTGAAATTTTCAAACATTGTAGAAACCTACGATTTAATATCGTCATATCAAATGGTCACGTGTTTCGGTAAAAAATTTTCGGTCAAACAATTGGTAGAAGAAGAAAGATTTTTAAACTTTTGATATTTGAACCTCAAATTAAATTTTGAAATATTTCAAATTAGTCACCATACTTTTTAAAAAAAAATTTAAAAAACAAATTATTTTATGCATTGTTCAAGAAAAAAATATGAATTGTTTTATTCATAATTCAAAAGTGGTTTTATAGTCGACATGTGAAATAAAATTTTTTCTTCTAATAAAATCATAGTATTTACAAGTTTTGGGTGAAACGTGACTCGCCCTCTTAGTCTCAAATGATTGTTTTTCCTAGAGTGCACACATAATATTATCACCCTCATCCGAAGACTAAAATTTTATTTCAGAATTTTGCACTATGCGAGCTCTATTTTATCCTGCGGCTCGTATAGTGTCATTTTGGGTATGATAAGAAAACTCGGACTCGTATATAGTATGTATACTTTCCAAATTCTTTTTTTCATTTTAGTATTGCCTACTTTATGCATTCGGGGATGCTTACTGAATCATGTGTGGACGATTGTGGTATTATTAAGGGGTTGTTTTCTCAGTTTGTTCTGCTACTCTTTGTTTTAAGTTTCGAGAACGAATTTTTTTAAGGGGGGTAGTATGTAATACCCCGAATTTTAGAATAATATTTTATCATTGACTTTGTTGGAAGATTACTGATGTGATTTTTTCGGTAATAGACGTGATATTGGGTAGACGAGAGTAAGGTGTCGGGTAGTATTTTTTTATATCGTCGAATAATTATTAGTTAGAATGTGACGATGGCGAACGTTGTATTTTCCAATAAATTGTTCAACGAGAATTAGAGAAAATTATCCAGACTATATATGAGCTTTTTAATTTACTTGGACGTATTTGAGATGAATTTGTGGTCTTGGACTATTTAAAATAAGAGATAAGCACCAAGAGTATAAATAATAATAAAATTGGACATTTTCTTAGAAGTGTCGCGGACATGTATAATCTTTGAATAATCACCACGGATTTTTGGAATGTTCAAAAATTCTCAAAATTAATAGTATTATAAATAATTTAGCTAGCTTTCCAACGGTTTAAACGGCGAGCCAATTGGAGTCCGAACGAAGAATTTATGATCGAATTAGTAGAGACTATCGGATGCCGAGCGCCGACAGAAGACCGCGCGCGCGAATCGCGCGTCAATGCCGGGCGAGCCCAACAGCGTGCTGGGCAGTCAGCAGGCGGGCGCCGAAACTGGCCGACAGACTTTTCCTCCACGCGGTTTTTGACTGACTAGCGGAATTTGAAACCATAAATAGCGGCCTTATCTTCATTATTGTCTTATCCCATTTATCATTATCCATAGAGTATATTCACCTATTCAACAACTTGTATTCATACTCTAGTCCTGAGATTCTTAAATTTTACAAAACACTCAAACACTCAGCGAGTCTGAGCAGCGTAATACAGGAGACGTCCGGTAGCTGTTTGGCGAAATTCCCCAAAGATTCTGTTAATTCCAGGCTGGGTTGCCATCTTTGAACTCGATTATCCCACAATTGGTAAGTTATTTTACAAATACATCTCTCGTATTTTGTAAATAAAGTACATATGAGTATAAATGTTATTTGTAACGTACGTATTGAGTCATAATACATGGATAATACGAACCGTTTTCTAGTGAGTCAGCCATGCTATTTTTCAGTATTTTCCAGCAACATTTCTTTTGAAGTTGTTCGAGTTGCCTACTTTGAATATGTGTATATTTTAACGTGCAAGTTATTTTTCGATGAAATTTTGTGCATTTTATAACTGGGTGACATACTTAAATAAATCGGTTTTTGTTTTGATATTTCTAGCCCTTGAAATTATTGTATTTATCGAACTATAATCGAGATAAGTTTTTCTAAAATCTTAATTTTGTGAAATTTGGGGATTTAGATTGATTTTGCCCGTTTAAGTCGTATTAACTCCGATTACTGATGGATAATCAAAGAATAAGTTGTATTCTATCAATTTCATCATTTTTCACGGTTTTATCATTACCGATTCGTCGTTTAATTGAGTTCTCAATTGACGCCTTCAAGATGTCTGGGAAAATATCGCAGAGGGAAATTCGACCGTTTTATGAGGTTTTTCCTCATGTGATGGATTGTTTTATTGATGATAGGATATTACGGTCAAACTCCCTGAGAAGAGCTGGTGCTTAACCCTTTGGATCGTCGTTTTCATCGGAGTTCTGGAGTTTTTTCCATCAGCCGTATTCTTCGGAGTATTCGCGATAGCTTACCAAGGCAAGTACCTTAATATACCAATTATATCTACATAAAATCATTGTTGCCGAAGTGTATGCATTATTTTATATGGATATACATATATATATATATATATATATATATATATGTTAAATATACATACATACATATATATATATATATATTGTATATAGATATATATACTTATGTAGGTGAACGTTTAGTGATTGACGCTAATATTAGTTTGACGTACTTAACTTGGATTAAAATATAAACTATATTATAGAGATAATATAGTCAGGTATATGTATTTAGTTGAACTACGATACAGGGATATATGTGTGGTGTTGGTTGGTTATGCGTGAAGGCTTATTGTGATTGAGTTTTGATTTGTTTATCTGTGTGGTTATGGGCTGATGGATAATTTGTGTGAATTGGTGTAGTGAGTTGATATTTGTCGTAACGATTGTCTGTGTGCTTGATGTTTGAAACAATGTGAATACTTGTTGTGAGAAGCGTTGTATCCGGGAGCATCTGAGGGCGGGGCGTGCACTCCGGCCTCGTGTACGCTGCAATGTGCGGCTTCATATGGTTGGTGAACACCGGTGTTACCTAATGCGTGTGCAAGGGGCGGCTCTTGTGGGAGTGATCGCCGGCGCGGTGACATGTTCTAGGGGCGGCCAACATAGTGGAGTGAACGCCGGTGCACAAGTGTGCAAGGGAGGCGCCTGGCAGGCTTATTGATAACGGATATTCGAGTGATAACTAAGACCCCGTTACCGAACAATTTTCATGTTTCAAAGTTCTTTAAACTCTTTTCAAAATGCTGGTCTCGATATAGACCGTAATTCGTGTTTCTGAATGTTTGTTTCAAGTAGTTTTTAAAACATTGGTATCAGGGTTAATTAACCAAGGATATTTGACGAAATCTCCGAGGGTTAATTAATCAAGGGTCTTGAGCAGGGTTGGTCGAACGAGAGGCTGTGTCTTTGATTGTGCTGTGATGATATTTTGTGGTTTGGGTTGAGGACCCCGTGAGATGTTGAGATAGTTAATCTTGTGGTGTTATTCTTTGGATTCGGTCGAGAACCCCGTGAAATGTTGTAATGATTCGCTTGTGGTAATGTTCTATAATTTGGGTCAAGGTCTCGAGATATCCTGAAGTTATTTTCCAAAGAAATTTCCATTCGATTTTCCAAACCCCAAAACGGCCTAAGTCAATATTAACATTTTCAAACTATTTTATCAAAATATATTCTTTAAAAAAAAATGGGGTTTCCGAACTAGTTCTTTTGACTCATTGGTGCTCGTCTAAAGTTTTCCGTGATGTTATGTTCCAAAAAAAAGAAAAAATATATGTCTGTGTGAATGCTCTTCTGTGCTGGTTGTGTGAATGTGTAGTTCGTGTTAAGGCTTCGCGGCCATTGAGTTTTGTGTTGGTATTTTTCGTATATCTTGAATATTATGTCATTGCACTAGCAAAATTCCAGTTTGCTAACCCCCGAGTTTTCATTGGGTGAGTGCCTGTTATGCGCTCAGGTTTTGCAGCTCGGGAGTAGTCATGGGATTGGCTTTGAAGGAGATGGAGGACAATGATTCTAATCACACAAGAGTCAGAGTCTTTTTTTTTTGTTTCATTTTGTTCAGTATTTCTCTTTTGGTCGAGTATTCACCCTTGCACGGGTGTAGTTTTCATTTATTAAATTGAGTTGTCATTCTTTTCTGTATTCAAGTTTATTATTGTCGTTGAATTGTGGACTATGTTGGTTTTTGAATTAGTAAATGACCTTGTCGGTCTGTTTTGTAATTAATTTGACATCGGTCGGTCAATCATTGAGTAATCTTTTGGAGTTTAGCTTGGTATATTCTTGTGAGAAAGGTCTACGGCATGTGACATTCCTAGTCGAATTCTGGGGGTGTTATAACTGCCAAAGGTGAGAGATATGCGGTCAACGGGTGTGAGGTAAATGAAGGAGAGATACGCTTCTCTTTTCATATCTGGTGTCTTTTCTCTTTTAGCAAAAACGGGCCATTTATTTTGGCTAAGGAATGAAGGGAAATTGGACCACTATAATAATTTGAGTTAATGGGTCAATAAGGCCCAATTGGGTAATGTGGTGGAAATATCCTATTAAAGAATAGCCCAATGCTGAATAATTAAGTTGTTATGCCAAACGAATAAATTCTCACTGCTTCGGATAATACTGAATGACATCAAATCACCAATAATCCCGTCTAAATTCTCCAACAAGCCGATAATTGGAAATTAAAAATCAAACACAACTCTCAACATGCCAACAAGACGACATGTGTGATGCAAAAACTAAATTAGTAATTATCATTGCACGAAAAGCATATAACGCACCATGAAAATTAATTCCAAGTAAACATTCAATCAGTAATAATAAATTTGATAGCCGGTAACCACGATCAACAATTATGAAATAAATAATATAAAAGAAAAATTATTCCGCTAAAATTCTAATTTTAAATTCTTGGATATTACATACTATCCCACTTAAAATAAGTTTCGTCCTCGAAACTTGCCATGCCATCAACCATCATACTGTAAATATGGTTCCAAATGTTCCTTGCGGACCGATTCAATACCATTAAAAATTCCAAGAATCGATCGACAAAAAATAACAAACTCAATGGTGGCAACTCTGCAGTTGTAACGTATGTATCAGATCCAAAACATCTTAAAACGATAAACTGTAATCCCAAGTATCGAAAGATCATCAACATGCGATTTTGGTATCGTGGGTTGGGATCCCACAGTATCATGATACCGATCATCTCTATTCACTTTCAAAAATCCTTTTTAAATATTACAATTGATTAACGACGGTTATATTTTAAAAAATATCGAAAGTACTTCAAAACATATCCTTCGTATTCTATCGCAAGATTTCTACGAAAGTGCACGATCACATTGTCAAAACTCAAAATATTTTTAATTAAAAACAATATATATGCTAAGTCACTACTTATGCATACTGATAAAATATTTTTAGAATTCAATTTTTCCACAGGCATATCTAAGTTTATAAAATTCTTCAAAAAGTCATTCAAAAATACGCCAAAGGTTAACGTCAGTAATGTTTTTCAGTAATTTAAATACTCTCCAAATATTCATTTTCTGAGTGCCGTCATAAAAATCTCATTTGAAAATGCAAAGCCCAAATTGCAAAAGTCAAAATTTTCAAAACATATGCTAAGTCACCGCTTACACACTACCAAAAATAACACTTTAGCCGACGACTAGCCGGAGAACGGCCGAAGTCCGGCCGATGTCGTCGGCTAAAGTCAGCAATTTTAGCCGACGGCTTACTTATTGTCGGCTAAAGTAGTTTAGCCGACGACTTTGCCACTGGCATCGGCTAAAGTCAAGTTACTCGTCGGCTAAAGTTCTGTAGTTTAGCCGACGACTATGAGACTTTAGCCGACAACTCTTAAATGTTTAACCGACGTATAGTATACTTTAGACGATGACATGCCGTCGGCTAAAGTCTTACATGTTTTTTTGTGCAGAATATATCACCATCTAACACTTCAAGACACCATTTACAACACATTCGGAAATTATAGAACAAGAAAATGAAAAACAACAATTTTCTCTGGTTTGATCATTCAAAAAATCATATTGAAGGTATGTTTATTGAATTTTAATATCAGTTATAATTATATTATACATATAATATATCTATTTAGATGATTATGAAAATGTTTAAGAATTAGTTCGTTTTCTCGAATATTTCTTGGTGTGTGTGTATATATGGATTTGACATCTTGAATTTGAGCTATATATGATGATTTTAGTCGTAATTTTTGTATGTTCTTGATAAATACGATGTGTAATATTGTTATTTTTGTTATAGGATGGATAAAAGTTGGATTGGTCTGCAAATATGGGATCCAAGGGTCATATATGGAATGTGAGGGTTTATTCGATTTGTGAAGGAGCATGATAGTGATATTATGATTCATTACTATCCATGCAATAAATGTAAATGTCGCAGCGATATGTACCATTTTACACTTGATGTCGTATGGGAGCACTTGAAAAAGAATGGATTTTGGAATAAATATACATGTTGGATTTACCACGGTGCAAGATCGAATTCAATTATTACCCATGATCACGGACAATACAGTGGTAGCACATCTAATGACCCCACAAGAAGGTTGATTGACGACGTGTTTGGTTATTACGAGAGGGATGTATCGGCTGAAGGTCAAGAATAGCATATAGCTGATCAACCAGTCATCCAAACGCCTACATTGATACCCATTAACACAATTTCTGTTAATAGGTACAACAAGCTAATCCAGCTCCAACAGACTCTTTTTGATCCTGGGTGTCACATGACAGTTCTTGATAGTGTCATAGAGAATATGAGAATCAAGATGGACAACAAAACCTCGATTAAAGCTATGGATGATTATTTGGAACTTACAGGGAAAATACTCCGAGAAGGTCATCATATTCCTAGTAATCACAGTACAATGAGACGTATCCTAAAAGGTCTTGGGCTAGCGTACATCAAGATTCACGTATGCATATATGATTGTGCTTTATTTTGGGAAAAGCCTAATGAAGACCTAAAGAGATGTCTGGTATGTGACTCCTTCTGGTAAAGATAAAGCTATGAAGGTTCTTTGGTATTTCCCTCTGAAGGATAGATTGGAGAGGCTTTTCATGTCTCCTCACACAGCCAAGGCGATAAGATGGCACGTTGAGCCTCGCATGACTGACGAGGACACTATAATACACCCTTTTGATGGAGAGTTTTGGAAGCATATAGATAGGGAGTCTCCAGGATTTGCATCAGATGTCCGAAATGTAAGACTCGGACTTACATCTTATGGATTCAACCCTTTTGGCAATATGAGTCATCCGTATAGTATATGGTCGGTGGTAATGGTTCCTTACAACCTTCCTCCATGGATGTGAATGAAGAAGGAGTATAATATATCGACTCTCTTAGTACCTAGCCCCGGGTATCCAGGAAAGTGTATTGATGTTTATTTGAGACCTTCCATAGAGGAGCTGAAGTTGTTGTGGGAGCAAGGTCATCTGATGTACGACAATTACTCACACGAGATGTTCTATTTACGTGCTATGTGTACCGGTACCATCAGTGATTTTCTTGCGTACGGGATGTTGTCCGGATCTGCTATTAGTTGATATAGAGTGATGTAACCGAACTGATCGGTCACCAAGAACCGGGTTAAACTTAGGAGTTTAGCTAAGAAAACCCAAAATGTATGAAATACTGTCTTTCTCTCTCTCTCTAAAGTATGCTATAATTTCAGAATCTGAATCCTCAATGAAACCCCCCTCCTCTTTCTTTTATAGCAGGGAGATGCCTTCTTCTCTAAGATCTTCCCTGAATTTTAGAGAAGATCCCAGATATCCAGGGATTCGGGCTGCGATTTTCCATCCCTGGATGTCCGGGATTGCAAGGTATTGGCTCTCAATCCCTGGATCTCAGGGATTCTGTCAGATGAGTCAGGATCTTCTTTCCCGAGACTTCGACCTTCATGAGCTCGTAGGCCTTAGATCGGCTCCTATTATAAAAGATCACTTAGGTCGGGTCGTTCCTATTCAAATCCGTACTTCGGGAGAACTTTGAGGTTGGCAACTTTCTAATAGATGTCCCAGGTCGGCGGGGCCTCCGAGGCCGGCACCCTTCTAACAGTTGTCACTGGTCAGCAGGGCCTCCGAGATCGGGAGACCTTTGAGGTCGGTAACCTTCTAAAAGACCTTGAGGTCGGCATCCACTTGTCTAAGAAAACCTTTCATTACTAGGAGATCAGTACTCCGGCTTATATTGGTCCATGTTTTAGACCGGGTTTTCTGGGAGCGTGCATTCAGCGTCCTATCAACCAGTCCCCCCTACTCTAGTCGAGCTGTAAGACCGAGTAGAGTAAGATTTGTTTATAATCTAACGACCTTGACACCAGAATCCTTGGGATTCCCGTCCCCAGATAACGAGGTTCCTCGGATTTCGTGTGCTATAATACCCCCGTATTTTCCTTTCCCCGCATCCCAAACGTCGCATCTACGGTCAAGTCCAGGTGTCGACGTGTTATAGGTCGGATGAGGCGGTGCCAGATCCCAGCCGTTCCTTTACAGGAGGTATCGGACACTCCAGATCGCCCGTTATCTTCTTGGTTTTCGCCCTCCTTCTCTATAAATAGGAATCCTCTCCCTCCTTCAGCCATTTCCACTCTTCTTCTTGCGACATACTAGTGTGAGGGTATTCCGGCGACACTTGCGACCTTGGTTTCCTGCCTTCGGTGGTGCTTCCACTACCTTTCTCCAGCGATCTTCCACCCAATCCCATGGGTATGTTCATCTAAACACCCCTTCAGTTTTTCTTTTGGTTTGTTATCGATTTTTCCTCTTCTTCTTCCTCTCTTTTCTTCCTTTTATTATGTCGTCGGCTTCGGATTCTCAGAATTTTTCCGGCGAATCGGCCATAGACTCCTTTTTAGAAGGTCTTTCCTCTTCTGATGGGGACTCGGGGGGTAGGTCGGGGCGAGCTACTGGTTCCTCCCTCTGTCTTAGGGATGAACCCCTAGGTGATGTAGATTGGTCCGAGCTAGGTGACATCCCTTCTAACCTTCCCTCTGGCATCCCCCTAATCATTGTAGATTCCCCTTCCCCTCCTCCTATGGACGAAGTAACTGTGACCGGCCACTTAGCCGACCCATATCAGACGGTCGCAGGAGCGACTCGGGTTCTCCCTCCTCATCCTCTATCTAGGACTAGCCCAGCCGCGCTGGCTAGTTTTATAAAATTTCTTAGACTTCCCCCGGGGTGGGAATTTGTCACGCCTCAGGCTAGTGACATCCCTGACCATCCTCCCCTGGGGCATATTACTTGGTTCGTGGATCAGGTGAGCAATGGTCTTCGCTTTCCACTCCATCCCTTCCTTGTCTCTCTCTCCGTTAAATACAATCTTCCCCTCAACCAGTTTTCTCCTAACTCTTTTCGTTATATGGTTGGTTTCCTCGTGCTGTGTCATTACAGACATAAGGAACCCGACCTGGGTTTTTTCTATTTTTGTTTTGGGCTAAAGAGTTTTAAAGGCTCCTTTTATTTGACCTCCCGAAACAACGCCCATTTCTTTACCCACCTCCCTTCCAATGTGAAGGATTGGAGGTCCCGTTTCTTTTTCCTCCGGCTCCCTACAGCAGATTCTTGGGGTTTTCCCACGGAATGGATGCAGGATACTCTGAGCCAGGATCCTATTCCTAGGCGCAGTTCCGTCCGGGCTGCGTGGGTCGAGAAAGTTCGGGAATGGAATGCCATTCCCTACAATGCTTTCCAGCTGACGCAATTCCATGATCTCCTGTTCCATTATGGGCTTAGCTCGAATCCTTACCCAGCTATCCCTGATATTGGTAGGCTTTATCGGTTCTTTCCATAGTATGATCTTTGTTATTTTGTTTTTTAGCTGTTTTCCTGATCGCTTGTATTGTTTTTTGTAGATCGGTTCATGCGGACATGCCAGTCGGATGCCTCCAAGCCGGCTGAACCAACGAAAGAGAAGGTCCCCAAGTCGACAAATCCCCACAAGGATAGGGCAGAGGGCTCATCCAAAATTAAACGGAAGCTCCCTTCTCTCCCCAAGTCTGGGGTGACTCTCCCCTCCGACCTGGCTCCTACCTTGACCACCGGATGGAGCCCTGCGAGCTCATCTCGGCAGCTTCAGATCACTCAGAGGGACCCTTCTCCTAGCTCCCCCGCTTCCAAATGGCCGAAGACCGCGGGTCCCCCAGGTCCGGCTATGGAGACTCTTCTCCGTTGCAAGGAGTTTGAGAAATTTCTTCCATATTTTAGCTCCATGGTCCCGGCTAAGGATAAGCTGGGCTTACGAGACGCCGCGGAGGACCCTCGCTTCGATGCTATGATGATGTATTTTGGGAAGGTATTCCCTCTTTTTGACTATTTTCATATTTATTATTACCGCTTTTGCCGTCCTGATGCGACTTTCTTTCTTGTGCAGTTCTTCGCCACCTTTGTGACCTTCGCAGAGGATCATAAGATCGACGCTTCATCTTCCTCCCAGCTCACCCAGATGTCAGCCGATCTGGCGGCCGCCCTGTCGGCTAATTCCGATCTCTCGGCTCAACTTCAGGAGAGGGAATATCGCTTAGATGTTTCCCTAAAGAAAAACTCTGAGCGGGAGGCGGTTTTGGAACGGGCTCAGATGGCCAACGTTCAGCTGAACCAAGAGATGAAATTCTGGAAGACCCTGTCTCAAGCTGAATCGGAGAAGGTGGGCCAGCTCGAGGCTAAGTTATCGGACGCTAAGGCCGAATCCGAGAGGATTGCCCAGCTTGAGGCCCAGGCTAAGGCTGAGTTGGAGAAGGTCGCCCAACTCGAAGCTCAGGCTTGAGCAGAATCAGAAAGGGTTGCCCAGCTGGAAACTCAACTAGCCGAGGCTAGATCCGAGGGATCATCTTACGAGCACGGGATGATGGATGGCCGACGTCGATTTCTGACCAGTGACGTTGGTCACTCTTTCCTGGGAGCCTACCGTTCCGCCCTCTTAGCCCGGTATCACAATTCTACCGCTTTCTTGGTTAAGCTAGCCCCTGCCACGACACAGTATTTCGATTTTGCTTTAACTCGTGCTCGTGAGCAACTAGCTTCTTTGGGATTCTTGGCGAGTGGGTGGGATCTTTGCATTGAACGGGGCTCCTGTTCCTTCGGGTTGGTCCGGGGACGTGGAAGAATCTCCAGAGGAAGCCTGGTGGGAGGACGCCCTTGAGGAGTCTATAAGGAAATCCGGCCTGGATTTGGAGCTGCCTTCTACTCCTCCTAATTCGCCTGTTAAGGCCGACACTCTTAATCCCGAGGTGACCGGGACCGACCTTGATGCTTCTCCTTCGTTGCCTCCTCCATCTTCCGAGCCTGTAGTTTAATCTTTTTAGGTTTTGTGTAGACATGTATATGTTTTTATTTTGTTTTGTTCATTGTACTCGCACAGCAGTTTCTAATGAGAAGTTTTTGAGCTGAATACACTTTGGATTTGTGCTTTGTATCATGGCTTATCTCCCCCTGTTTTGAGTTAAATACACTTTGGATTTGTACGATAGTTTGGCGTCGATTGTAACCTCGATGTATCTGAGCCTGTTTGAATTGATACTCGGCCTTTTCCTAGTATAGCCCTGACTATTTTCCGATTCGCAATTTCTTAAATGTAACCCGACCACTTCGACCTTTACGATTTGTAATGGTTTGGTGTTTTTTAGGTAAACTTAACCTAACCTTTTCACCAATCTTTAGTATAGGTTGGGTATTTCCCTTAGTCATAGCTTCACAGGGCGGTTCACCCTTATTCGGATCTGAAGGCGTTCCGCCTGATCAGATGTCAGAGGGCGGTTCACCCTTACTCGGATCTGAAGGCATTTCGCCTGATCAGATGTCAGAGGGCGGTTCACCCTTGCCCGGATCTTAAGGCGTTTCGCCTAATCAAATGTCAGAGGGCGGTTCACCCTTACTCAGATCTGAAGGCGTTTCGCCTGATCAGATGTCAGAGGGCGGTTCACCCTTACTCGGATCTGAAGGCATTTCGCCTGATCATATGTCAGAGGGCGGTTCACCCTTACTCGGATCTGAAGGCGTTTCGCCTGATCAGATGTCAGAGGGCGGTTCACCCTTACTCGGATCTGAAGGCATTTCGCTTGATCAGATGTCAGAGGGCGGTTCACCCTTACTCGGATCTGAAGGCGTTTCGCCTGATCAGATGTCATTTCTAGTTTTACTTGATCAACACATTCAGAGAGATTTTTTTTTGTAATAGACTTCCATTAAAACAACACCAGCTTTTTTCCACACCTTTTCATACAAAATATTTTTTTAAGTGACATATGTTCCAAGGCCTTTTGATGGGGTGCCCTTCCATATCCTCGAGCTCATAAGCTCCCCCCGTATAAATTCGAATTACTTTGTAAGGGCCCTCCCAGTTCGGATCCAGCTTTCCTGTTTTTCTGAGGGCATCAACTCGCCAAAGCACCAAATCACCGACCTGGAATTGTCTCTTCCTGACTCTTTTGTCATGAGCTGCTTTTGTCAGGCTTTTGTATCTTTCAGTTCATGTCGCGGCCGCTTCCATTCTTTCTTCTATAGTATCTAACGCCTCCTTCATTATTTCCTCGTTTTCCACCTCGTTGAACCATCGAACCCGATGACACATTTCTCCAACTTCTGCTGGGATGACGGCTTCGGACCCGTATACCATACTAAACGGTGTTTCTCCTGTTGACGATCTAGGTGTGGTCCTGTATGACCATAGTACCGAGCTAAGCTCGTCCACCCATCCTCCTCCAACTTTATCCAAGCGGGTTTTGATTCCCTGCAAGATTGTTCTGTTAGTTACCTCCACTTGCCCATTAGCCTGCGGGTGAGCAACCGCAGCGAACCTTTACATTATATGCATACCCTCGCACCAGGACTGGGTTCTCTTCCCATTGAATTGGGTTCCATTATCTGAGATGAGTATCTGGGGCGCTCCGTACCTGCAGCAAATGTTGTTAAACAGAAAACTTATGATTCTTTGCTCGGTTATGGTGGCCACGGGCTTGGCCTCTACCCACTTGCTGAAGTAGTCTATGGCTACTACTAAGAACTTTCTTCCTCCCGAGCCAGGTGTAAACTGCCCCATGATATCAATTCCCCATTTAGCGAATGGACAAGGTGCTCCCATGGTAATCATATCCTCGACTGGGATGTGAATTAAGGGTGCGTGCACTTGACATTTTTGGCATCGCCTAACCATTTCCACTGCTTTCTTGCTCATGGTCGGCCAGAAAAAACCAGCCCTTAGCGTTTTGCTAATTAGCGCTCTTCTTTTGGTATGGTCTCCGCAGCACCCTTCATGGATTTCTTCCAATATACCCCGCCCCTCCTCTTTCGAAACGCATCGTAGGTATGGACCGAGGTAGGATCTCTTGTATAGCTCATCATTAATGCAACAGAATCTCGCTGCTCTTCGCACAATCTTCATTCTTTCTTGCCTTTCCTTGGGTAGTTCTGCCCTTCTTAGGTATGCCAACAAAGGAGTTCGCTAATCTGCCATCTCGTTCACCTCCATCACTTGTTTCATGACGCTACTCCGGGCTGCTCCCAAAATCGTTACTTTTCGCGAGCGGCAATCCACTAAGGAGCTTCCCATTTTTGCTAGGTAATCAGCTTTTGCATTTTCCGCCCTAGGGATATGGATTAACTTCCATTCCCCTAGTTTTTTGGCAGCCTCTCTCACTTCCTCCACATACCTCCTCATCCGATCCTCATTTATCTCAAATTTTCCTTCTACCTGTTGTGTGACCAGTTGGGAATCAGAGTAAGCAATAAGTCATCGTGCGCCCAAGTCTATCCCCAGCTGCATTCCCTTAACCAGGGCTTCATATTCGGCCTCGTTGTTAGATGCTCTGAAATCGAACTTTATGGCATACTCTAATTGTTCACCCTCCGGGGTGGTAAGGACTATCCCTGCCCCCGCACCACTGGTTGTTGCCAATCCATCCACATGTAATAGCCACTACCCCTCTGGTGGCGATGACATGGTCCCCTCTTGGATGAAGTCCGCTAGGGCCTGAGCTTTAATTGCCGTTCTCGGCTCATACTCCATGTCGTATTCCCCCATTTCCACCGCCCACTTCACCAGGCGATCTGAGGCGTTAGGTCGCCCTAATATTTCTCTCAAGGGCAAGTTGGTTCGCAGTTTTATCCGGTGGGCTAGGAAATAGGGCCTCAATCGCCTGGCTGTAACCACTAACGCCAGTGCCTCTTTTTCTAGCTCGGAGTAATTTCGTTCTGCTCCTTGTAAAATTCGGCTTGTATAATAAATGGGTTTTTGCTTACTCATTTCTTCTCTTAGCAAGACCGAGCTTAACGCCCCCTCTCCCACGGATAAGTAGAGTATGAGATCCTCTCCTGGTATCGGTTTGGTGAGCAGAGGCAGCTCGGCCAAATACTCCTTTAATTTTCCGAATGCTGTTTGCACTTTTGGGGTCCATTCGAACTTGTTTCCTTTTCTTAAGAGTTTAAAAAATGGGAATCCCTTCTCGGCCGAGCGTGATATGAACCGGCTCAGCCCTGCTATTCTTCCTGTTAGTATCTGGATATCCTTGATATTTTTTGGAGGATTCATTTTCAGCACTGCCTTGACCTTCTCCGGATTGACCTCAATTCCTTTTTCTGTGACTACATACCCCAGGAATTTTCCCGATTTGACTCCAAAAGAACATTTTGATGGATTGAGCTTCATCCCGTACGTGTGCAGGTTTTCGAACGTCTCTTATAGGTCTCTGTTATGCTCTCCTG
The DNA here is from genome assembly GCA_033398695.1 of Orobanche coerulescens. NCBI lineage: Eukaryota > Viridiplantae > Streptophyta > Magnoliopsida > Lamiales > Orobanchaceae > Orobanche > Orobanche coerulescens. The sequence goes on along the minus strand of CM065815.1, from coordinate 113,277,203 downwards.
CCTTCACACTTTTTATTAGCATGTCATCCACGTACACCTCCATATTTCTGCCGATTTGGGATCTAAAGATTCTGTCAACCATCCTTTGGTATGTAGCTCCTGCATTTTTTAATCCAAAAGGCATGCGTACATAACAAAAAGTTCCTTTTAATACCACAAAACTAACCCTCTTTCTGTCCTCGGGTGCGAGAGGAATCTGGTGATATCCCTGAGAAGCATCCATCATACTGAGTAACTCGCACCCCGAGGTTGAATCCACCAGCTGATCTATGCGGGGTAGCGGGTAGTGATCCTTTGGGCATGCTTTATTTAGGTCCCGAAAGTCCATGCATATCCTCCACTTTCCCTGACCTTTCCCAACCATCACAGCGTTGGATAGCCATTCCGGAAACTGGATCTCCATTATGTGTCCACCTCGGAGGAGCTTGTCAACTTCTTCCCCAATGACCCCATCCATCTCCGGCCCAAATTGCCTCCTCTTCTGCTTCACTGGTCTTATGGTTGGGTCGATGTTCAACCTGTGCTCGGCAACTGTTGGGCTGATTCCCACCAGATCCTCGGCTGTGAACGCGAAAATGTCCACAAATCTCCTTAGCAGGCTGATAAGGCTTTCCTTTATTCCCTCGTCCAACCGACTTCCCATGCGAGTTTTTGTTTCCGGCTTTCCTGGAACCAACTCTATTTCTAGCAACTCCTCATTGGGCTGGACACCTTCTTCCTCAGCCTCCTCGGGGCCTTTGATTGTTTATTCTTCTTAGACTCTGGATCCGGAACCCCTAGCTCGGATGCCCTCTTTCCGCGCTGTACTCCCTGCTTTACCGTTGTCTGGTAACATGATCGAGCTAAAAACTGATCCCCGGCTACTTCCCCTACCTCACCTCCTACGGGGAATTTTACTTTCATGTGTGCGGTAGAGTCCACTGCTTCGAACTTGTTGAGTCCCGGTCGCCCTAAAATGGCGTTATAGGCCGATTTGGTGTCCACCGCTAAAAACCTGAGCGTCTTGACCTTTGGATGGGGCATCTGACCTAGTGCTACCGGAAGCACCACTTCTCCCACCGGTTGCACCTCAGTCATGCAGAACCCATAGAGCGCGGTATCTACCTTCTTTAATTCCACTTCCAGGTTCATCTGCTTGAAACAGTCATAGAATAAGATGTCTACCGAGCTCCCCATATCGATAAATACCCTTTGCACATCGTAACTGGCGATCTCCGCGGTGATGACTAGCGCGTCGTTATGGGGCGCATGTATCCCGCTATAATCCGCGGGGCTGAACTGAATGATAGGCCCGCGGCCTATAGAGGCGACCTCCTTGAGCTGATGACACCTAGCCTTTCGTGCGTGGGCTTTCCTGGCCTGATTAGAACTTCCATCGGTTGGTCCTCCTGATATCATATGGATTACTCCTTTCTTAGCTGGGGGAGCAGCGGGTCCCCGAGGAGCTTCTCTTTTCACCCCGGCCCCTCCTTGGGGCATGGGTGGTTGCCTCCGACCTCCATTACTCTGCTGATATGTGAACTCCATTAGATGTCCCGCTCGGACCAGTCTTTCGATCTCATCTTTAAGGTGCTTTCACTCATCTGTTTTATGCCCGTAATCATTGTGGAATTGACAATAAAGCTCTGATTTCGGCTGGGTGGGCCTATTAGGACGAGATGCAGGCCACTCGATAACCCTGTTCATCTTATCCTCAACTGCTTCCAAAACCTGGGCTCTCCTCATTGTTAGTGGGCTGTATTGGTCAAATCTTGGTCGTCTTAGAACGGTATCGTTCTTCTTTCGATCTGTTTTTCCCCGCGGCATTTCTTTCCGAGGTAAATTTCCTTGAAAGGTGTACTCCTCACGCCGTATCAATCTGCTGGACCCCCTTTCCCCATCTTCGGGCTTTTCTTGCAATTCCTCCATATCCTTCTCGGTTTCCTCAACATTAATGTATTTCGAACATCGGGCTAGGACCTCATCATATGTTCTGGCTGGTTTTTTAGCTAATGAGGTGCGTAGCAACCCCGGCCTCAGTCCCTGCGTCAAGGCACTGGTTTTCACTTCTTCTGACGACGAGCGTACCTCCAGACATGCCTAGGTGAATCGGGTCACGTAAGCTCTCAGCGCTTCTCCGGAGTACTGCTTGATACTGAACAAGGACATGAAGGTCTTTTAGTGCCCCCTGGCGCTGGCAAAGTGAGTCAAGAATGCGGAGCTGAAAGTTTTGAAGCTGGTGATTGACCCAAGGGGTATATGGTGGAACCAATCCTGAGCTGACTCTGTCAGCGTATCCAGGAATTCCCTGCAACTCACGGCATCCGAATATCGATGGAGTACCGCCATGTTCTCGAATCGGTATAAATGTTGGGTAGGATATGAGAGTCCATCGTAGGTGAAGGTGACAGCCCTAAACCCATATGGGAGCTCGGCCTGCAGTATGCCTTCTGAGAAGGGATGGCCTGGATGACTCTCCATGTCCTTCCCCGCAACCCTCTGTCGTAATTCCTCCAGCTCGTCCTGCATACTGGATATCAAGGGATCCTGCATTCTTTCCTGTCTAGATCGCTCCCATATTCTTGGATAACTCTCCCCATGCTCTTCCTGCTGATCAATTTCCTCCGTCCCATCCGAAAGGATGGGTATTACTTTTCGTGGTATCCTTTGTTTTTCGACCTCCCGACTCTTCTGGATCGCACTGGCGATTATGTCGGCTAAGGCTTCCTTCGTCAATGTGATTGTGCTTGGTGCGACTTCTTCTAAAGGGGTGACGGGTGTTTTTTCCAGAGCCGCTTCTCCACCCGCAGCTGCTAGTTCCTCTTCTAAATTTCGAGGTATCAACTCCCCTATTCTTTTCTGGTTCATTTCTTCTGCCATTACTAACCTCACGTCTCAGCTAAAAGTGACTCGATGTCACACTTCCCATATACGGCGCCACTTGATGTAACCGAACTGATCGGTCACCAAGAACTGGGTTAATCTTAGGAGTTTAGCTAAGAAAACCCAAAATGTATGAAATATTGTCTTTCTCTCTCTCTAAAGTATGCTATAATCTCAGAATCTGAATCCTCAATGAAACCCCCCTCCTCTTTCTTTTATAGCAGGGAGATGCCTTCTTCTCTAAGATCTTCCCTGATTTTTAGAGAAGATCCCAGATATCCAGGGATTCGGGCTGCGATTTTCCATCCCTGGATATCCGGGATTGCAAGGTATGGGCTCTCAATCCCTGGATCTCAGGGATTCTGTCAGATGAGTCAGGATCTTCTTTCCCGAGACTTCGACCTTCATGAGCTCGGAGGCCTTAGATTGGCTCCTATTATAAAAGATCACTTAGGTCGGGTCGTTCCTATTCAAATCCGTACTTCGGGAGACCTTTGAGGTCGGCAACTTTCTAACAGATGTCCCAGGTCGGCGGGGCCTCCGAGTTCGGGAGACCTTTGAGGTCGGCAACCTTCTAAAGGACCTTGAGGTCGGCCTCCACTTGTCTAAGAAAACCTTTCATTACTAGGAGATCGGTACTCCGGCTTATATTGGTCCATGTTTTAGACCGGGTTTTCTGGGAGCGTGCATTCGGCATCCTATCATAGAGGATGTCCAGTGTGCTTGAATGCTGACTGCGCAAGGTATCATTGTTGGAAGGTTATCAGAATGCGTCACCATATATGGCTTGAGAGAACACATGTCTGGCGTACGGATGCTGCAGCATTTGACGGGACTGAAGAGGTTGGTGATCCACCATGGGAGTGGACTGGTGAGGAAATTTTGGCCATGCTGAATGAGTATGATTTTGTGAAGTTGAGCAACCATCCTGATATAGTAGCGGAAACTCCTGACAGGTATAAGTATTAGTCCCATAAAAGTATTTTCTGGCATCTACCTTATTAAAGTAAGTTGTCGATTAGGAACTACCTAGATGTGATGCACATAGAAAAAAATGTTTGTGAAAGTGTTGTTAGTACAGTGTTATCTTGGGAAGGGAAGACTAAATACGCCCCTAAGGCATGCATTGGTTTAAAAGAAATGAAATTTAGAAAATATTTATGGTTGAAGGAAGAGAATGGGAAACACAAAATGCTGAAAGCTGCTTACACCGTCACCCCTGAGCAAAAGGCTGAGATTTTTTCGTGGATGAAGGCTGCAAGGTATCCCACAGGATATGCTGGAAATATAGGTAGGTGTGTTAGCTTCAAGGAGAACAAGTTAACTGTACTGAAAAACCACGATTGTCATATCTTCTTACACTGTTTGTTTCCTGTGTTTATTCGACCATACTTGTCCAAACAGGTGGTCGAGCCTTGTGTATCGTTATCCAGGTTCTTTCAAAAGTTATGCACTAAGGAAGTAAGGAAGTCAGGTCTCCGGCTCATGCAAAAGGAGATCATTTATATCTTATGCAAATTTGAGAGGATCTTCCCACCGATTTTTTTTGATCTCATGCCTCACCTCATGATCCATCTCCCTCGCCAACTTTTACTAACAGGCCCGATCCACTACACGTGGATGTTTCCAATATAAAGGCAACTTGGTGAGTAAGGACTCTCTGACTAATAAGTCTGCACCAGAAGGATGTATAGCCGAAGCATATCTTGCATGGGAGTGTGTAACATATACCAAGTTCTATTTAGGCACGGTGGATCCCACACCCGAGCCTATGTCAACAATTCCAGTGCAATTTAATCTCTCCATCATCACCAGTGAAGTTGAAGTTCAAGGAAGATTACCTGACAGTCATTTACAACCTTACGGGCTACGAATTTAACATTGGTGGATATTACTTAACTGTCCAGAAGTTCAATATTGGAAAGACATTCAACTTTTATGTGATGCTGTGAATGGAGACATTAGATTCCACAATGAAACATTTGCTGATTATTTTGGACAATGGGTTTAATTACTGTTTACTTAATTTGCTTACATAATTTACTTAATTACGACATTCACCTAAATTAATATCCAGATGACGTACATACAAAGTGATGGCCACCCGATGTGATCACGTGACTTCATGCTTCTTTCGATGAAGCCTGTTATATCTAGAGTTTATTCAATAGCGAAGGTAAATCGTGTGACATTTGTATGTATCGACAGAGATCGAAGATGGAGGTGTCAAAATTCTGGGGTTATGATTGACGGTGGATATTACGGTGTTCTTCTCGAAGTAGTGGAACTAATTTATGGACAAGGCGTGACAGTTTACTTGTTCAGGTGTAGGTGGTTTGATACAAATCCTCAAATCGAAAGGGAGGATAATTATGGACTATTATCTGTTGATACTTCTACAAGTTGGTATGAAAGTGATCCTTTTGTTTTTGCAACATCTGCTAAACCAGTTTACTACCTCGATGACTTGGTAAAAAAAGGAGCATGGAAGATCGTAAATCACGTGGCTACGAGAAATATATATAGTGCGGCTACACTTGGACAAGCAGTCGGTAAGGATGAGAATGAGATATATCAAGAGCCGGATACAACTAATATTCCATCATCCTCCACAATACTACTGAATAATGTTGTAGAAGGTCGAGTGGTTCGACTACATGGTGAAGAACGTGGGTTCATAGATGTAGGTACAGATGAATTACGTGCAGACTCTGATAAAGATGATGATGAGGAGTTCAGACATATGCTGCCAGTTATCAACTCCGACACAGAGACACACTTAAGTGGTGATTCTGAATACGAATCTTACAAGGATATATATCATTTGTAAAAGTTCCTTAAATATTCATTATTGTGTGCCGCTTGAACGAATCGAAAAAGTGATATTATTACCTGATTTTTTTATTTTGTTATATTCATTGTTCCATTGATAATTTTCTTAATATAAACTATTTAATATATGTGTATATATAAATTTATTTATTTATTTATAATAAAACAAGTATAAATATATAAAATATTATTATATAAAAATGTATAAATTAGTATACAGATATGTCTAATCAATAAACTATTTTATATATTTATAATTAAATTTGAATATATAAAATATTATTATATAAAAATATGTCTAAATATATAAAATATTATTATATAAAAACTTTATAAATATAAAGATATATAATCATATATCTATATTATTATATAGAAACTATATAAATATATAAATATTATTATATAAAAACTGTATAAATATATACAATATATAATCATTATATATATATTATAAATATATTATTTATAATTAAATTCAAAGAACATTAAATATTAGTATATGTATAAATATAAAAAAGTGTTTAAATGTACGAATGATAAACATGACCCAGTGGCTGACATATCACTTATATAAATGGCCCGGGTTCGAAGCCCGGCTGCCACTAGGTCATGTTTTTTTTTTTTGGAATTTAGTTTAGCCGACGACTGCTGTCGGCTAAAGTCCGTAGCATTTATAGTTTAGTCGACGACGGCCATCGGCTAAAGTGTAGATATTATAATTTTTATTAAATATATTTATAATTAAATTTATATATAAAATTTCATTATATAAAAATTGTATAAATATATACAAATATATAATCATCATATATATTGATAAATATATATATATTTATAATCAAATTCAAAGAACTTCAAATATTAATATATGTATAAATATATTTTTAGAATATAGTTTAACCGACGACATCCGTCGGCTAAAGTGACACGGCCCGTGTCAAATGACACTGCCCGTGTCGAAGTGTTCTAAATTTTCAAAAGGTTTCTGGACATGTAACCCGATCGAGTCATTCGAAACGGTCGAGTCGATATAGTTTAGCCGACGACGGCCTTCGGCTAAAGTCCGAAGCATTTAGAGTTTAGCCGACGACGATTGTGTCGTCGGCTAAAGTGCTCTTACATATAAAAAAAACGGGACTGATTGTTATTTTTTTCTTTCTTCACTTCAATTACTTCTTCCTGCAGGAACCCTACCACCGAAGAAGGCAAAGCCGACCGCCGCCGCAACACCGACCGCCGCACCCAGTACCGAAGCCGTCGTCCGTCGTTTCACCTTCCACCTTCAGCCGCGTTTTCGCCTTCAGCCGTCCGTCATCAGTCGTGAGCTTCGCCCATTTTCAGTCGTTTCGCCTTCACCATCCGCCGGACTGATTTTGAAGGTAACCGATTTGGCGATTTCCCCTTTGTATCAGTGAATTTTTTTTCAGTGATGCTTCCCCGTTGGCAATTTGGCGACGGCTTTGAATAATATTAGGAAATATTGTGGTAATAGTATTGAATTTGTTTTGCAGCCATTTCTCTTGCCATATATATATATATATATACATATATATATATATATGTAGGTGTTGCGTAGTGCGCTCTAGTGCCTAGTCGTAGTGCACGCTAGCGGAGTTGGGCAGTGAACTGGAACTTTTACAGGACAACAGTTAGCGCACGATAAGGTGTGGTAGCACACGCTAACGTCTAAGAACAGAAGCCACTGGACTATCGGGTGACCCCGTTAGCGCACGCTAGCCCCGATTCTTAGCGTGCGCTAACCTGACGTTTTATATAAGGGGCAATCCACCCCTGAAATCATCATTTTCCATCTTTTCCTTCCTTTTCCGATGGGAGCAGCGAGATTGGGCGATTCAGAGCGATTTGAGGCGATATATATATATATATATATATATATATATATATATATATATATATATATATATATAGAAAGAAAAAAAAAAGGATATTATTAGGCAATTAAATTTTTTAACTTCAGTTGCTTCGGAAAAAAAAATTGAACTTCAGTTTGTTCATAGTAAGAAAAATGGCGATTCTCCGATAACATATTGGGCATTTTTCGAGTGTAAAATGTAAATAAACTGTAGTTTAGAATATTTATGATTTATAAAGATATTTTTTCCTCGTTATCTTTTATCGGTTTGTAAATTTTTTAAAGAACGGAATCAAGCGAAGAATTTTTTAATATATTTCTGTATTGATTCCTTGCAATTTAGCTTGTATTTGTCGTATAAGAATTTTGCAGGTATTGATTTGTTTCGTCCGATTAGGACTGAAGGATTTAGGTTTGAATTTTGAGATTTCTAGACTGATCTGAGTTGTGACAAATTAAGAAAATTGAAACCTGCAAAGATTGTAAACCGAAGAAAATTGACATTACCTTCGGTTGTAATAAGGTCACTGAAATTGAGATTAGTTTATTACGGCCGTAGAAAATTATAAAATGAAGGAAATTTTAGGGTTCATGTATAAGAATTGAAAATAGGTTTTCAGGGTTTATGTATAAGAATTGATTTCTGTTTAGGGTTTATGATGTTTTACTGATTTTCTTAATCCCTAGGGTTTCTATTTAAGGTTTATGTATACAAATAATTGATTTTTGTTTTTGAATTTGTACAGGGTAAATGGATAAATTAAGAGACTAGCGTGTGGTAAGAAAAAATTGAAGAATCCGGAGTCGGGAGATAGTTCCGCAGCTTCCAATAATGCGGATCCTGTCGGTAAATATTTGGATCAGAGTAGCGCTCGCATACGTGGGCTAGTAGAGAATAGTGGACTGAAGTTTAAGGATGGGAACTTGTATCCGGCGGATGACGCACATACTATTGCGAGGCGCTTATCGCATAAGACTCCCAGATCGCAGACGACCCCCCACTACTGTCGAGACGACTCAGCCTCGTATGCCTCCTATACACCGCATTCCCTCCCCTCCTACTACATCTGGGAGCGGCCGATCTACACCGAGCACATCATCTGAGGTGCCTTCCAGTCCGCCATCGACTCTATTTATGCCCCCTATGGTACCATCGATTCCAGGAGTCGATGAGAAAGGAGTACGCCAGCCATATAGCTTGGTTAACCCGACGGAGGCGTATGTGTTCCAGGCGTGGCCTGAGAAAATGATTTGGCGGACATGTCGGATATCTAAGACGAAGTTGTACGCGTCGCTTGCGGAGCTTGAGAATGAGAAGGGTCGTACCGAAGACGAACCAAAAAAGAAGAAGAAGACTCGTGGACCATCGAAGGGTCTAGCACTTGACACATATGTTTCAAAAAATGGCCGTCACAAGATAGCAGTAGATGAAAAGTATCGACGACCCATATTGGCTTCGGATGCTTGTACGACATATTGTCGTAATGTTGGGTTTGTCATACGCGATAGAGTTCCGGTCCTGTGGGCTGAGTGGAAGGATGTGCCACAAAGTGTGAAGGATGCATTGAACAATGCTATATCGGTAAGTTTATCTCAATTCCGAAAGCTACTTTGTGTATTTAAATTCGGAAAAAATTTAGTAATATATATTATATGCTAATTGTAGGTTTGGTTTGAGGTTCCTTCTTTTCTACTACATACTTGGTGTGATGAGGTGCAAACAATCAAGTAAGTAATTTTCACAATACGTAGTTGAGTAATTACTCGAGAAATTTTTGCATCATTTTAGTTATTGTTAAAAATATGTATTTGTCAAATGTTTTAATAATTTATTTATTAATACAAAACAATTTGAAATATAAAATTCACAACTTGTAAACATATAAGATAATTTGATTGATAAATTTAAACATGGTAAACATTCTAATTTACTTGTAATTATGAGTATTATAACATACACTCTTAGAATTACATAAAACATTATAATATTAATTATACATAAAAATAATAAAACTAACACATTAACATTATATAATCATACACAAACAATAAATATAGAATGACATGTAACATAATCACTAAACTTAAATCTTAACATTCAACTGCATAATAACAACTGTATACACTAAACAGATTATTTATGAATAACATAACAAACAAATAACATTATGAATAAGAATAAAACAATAACACAAAATCACAGTAAATAAATACATAAAATTTACAAAATACTATACAAATATATTTGACTAATGTTTGATTATTATCTATAAATGTTTGTTATAGGTACAAATCATGAAAAAATGAGCTACACATATTTTGGTCAGCTTGGGGTAATTCCCGCGAGGCTACTCCCGAGGAGTTCAAAAATCGGGAGTACGAGTGGAGGTGGCTATGTGGACATTTTAGCTACCTGGACTATATTATATGTAATCGAGCTCTAAATATTGTCGTAATGTTATTGTTGTTTAAAGATATGTAACGTATATGAAATAATTTTGGTATTTTTTCTCCGTGTTAAATGAAAATTCCATGTTTCTATGTGTAGGCGAGCAGTTCAACCAACACTGCTAATCGTAAGGGTTTGACGGAGCACCACAACTTAGGTTCGCGGTCGTTAGCGAGAGTTTCGCACGAGGCCACTTCTGATGAAAATATGGCGAATGCCTTTGTCTACGTGACTCAAAAGGCATATCCGAACTATCCGGATAGACTTGTAAGTTGTAAATGTATCCTAGCCATTTTAATACTGCTATCAGTCTTTATCTCTGAACTGTATTAATATTCGGTTACTTTTTTTGTTCCCACTTAATTAAGCGAGAGTGACTAAGGAGTCTGAGAGGATATTGACAAAGATGACGAGGGAGGAGCATCCGTATTTGGATGAGACTGGCCTCTGTAACACCCCCAAACCACTCGGGAATATTACAGCGCCGCAAACCCTCTCCGTGAGGATCTACGAGGCTAAATCATGAAAACGCTTCCCGAGGTAATACAAGCCATACATATCATACTCCAAGGGCATAATAATCATGAAAACGCTTCCCGAGGTAAATCATTTGATCAAGACAGTTCAAATCATGAAATGAGGGAAATAAACCTAATGTACCTCTTAAAAACATTTAACGATCTCGGGAGTTTTGAAAACATTTGGGATTAAGAATTCTCAAGTCTTTCGAAACCACTTAGGGACACGGCCCAAAGATCATTTTCCAAAATATAATTTCGATAACAAAAACACGGGGTCCACGACCCAAATTACGAAACTCGGGATCCACGACCCAAACTACGAAACACGGGGTCCACAACCCAAATTACAAAATACAGGGTCCACGACCTAATCATCCATAACAACATATTCCCAGGGATTTTTTGTGTCTTGTGCTACCAAGCCACGAACCTCAGATGCTTCCGCAGAACATACTCGAGTGAAAAACCCAATGGGAAACCATACCAAATTACATGCCACCATGATAACAGTCACGTAACCATAACCATACATACGTTCATAGTTATCCCGACATCGCACTAACAAGCTACGAACTTCGGAGCCTCCACGAGACATACCCGATTGGACAACCCATGACATGTACATCACACAACGAAACCACAACCATAAGTTATCCCGGCATCGCGCTAACAAGCCACGAACCTCAGAGTCCCCGCAAGACATGCCCGGATTGGATAACCCCACAAGTTACCCCGGCATCGGGCTAGCAAGCCCCGAACCTCGGAGTCCCCACAATACATACCCGATTAGATAACCCTACGGTCATGCCCGACCCATACTAGCAAGTATGAATCCCAGAGATTCAACAATATTACCCGGTGGCACAATCACTTACGTCAATCACATAGCAGCAAGCAAAATACCAATACCAACCAATGCTAAGCACCTCAACCTCATTACAAAGGAGTACCAAGTAATATCACACAATGCCAATAATCACTGAACAAGTACACGTATCAATACACAATCCTCGACAAATGATTTACGATCTACTATATTCACAAAGTGTGATTATAACATCTTCCAACATACAACACAAATTCCGAATATACATTTATCCACTAAGCATACGAGTTATCTCGGAGAAAACCCTTTTTATCGAGAATATACCGATCCTTTTAAAGTTCATTAAAACATTCAAGTTCCACATATAATCAATCTCTAACTATCACGTCTACGAAACACGAAGTGTCTGGGCAAGATACTTGCCTCGATACCGCGAGCAACGGAAAAACAAACGGACACGGCCGGATAGCCCTCGAACTTTCAAAGACAACTAAGAATCTGGCAACCCCACGAATAATACAAAGATAACACCAACACGAATCAATAACACTAATCGGAATCCGAATCGATCCTAAAAACAAGAAGGATCTAAGTGTTCTCAAGGAAATCAAGAATCATTGTTCCGGGTGATATAAAATCAATAAATGAGTTGTCAAACCAAAAGCCACGGCCAAGACAATCAATAATACTCAACCGATCGGATGAGATCGGGTAAAAATCACCAAAACCAAGTAAAACCCCAAATTCAAGAAACTAGGGTTCTAAGAATAGATTACATTGATTTCAGCAAAGGAGATGATGAGATTGTTAAACACCTACAAATCCACTCCAAGATGAAGCTTGGTGATGAAGATCGCCCAAAATCTCCCTTAGAAAGAGTGAGAAATGACGAAGTGAAGTCTGCTGTCCAGTATTTATACTGGACAGTTATTAGCGTGCGCTAAGCACATACATTAGCGCGCGCTAAAGAGGTCAACACCCCAGAACACTCCACCTGTAACACGGTTAGCGTGCGCTAACGGATCCTGAAACCTGTCCAGTAGCTCCAGGACAGATCTGCACCTACCAGGTAGCGTGCGCTAGCAAGAATAATTAGCGTTGGCTAAGCAGTCGATAGCGTGCGCTAGCTACCAACCTTAGCGTGCGCTAACGAGACTCCAGTCCAAGTCCAGTAGCTCCTGGACTGCCAGCTAGCGTGCGCTACATGCCCGATAGTGTGCGTTAACAATAGCGTAGTAGCGCGCGCTACACCACAAGCGGTAGCGTGCGCTACACTGAAATGAGTCATAAACTCATGCAATGATCCGGAATGGAAATCAAACACGTGTCAACTCATGACACGACCATATGTGTCACAAGATTCCAAAGACATGGACAAGGCCAATCCGATAATACGCAGAAAAACTCAACGAAACTGGAACGAAGATATTGGGTATTACATTCTACCCCTCTTAAAAAAAGTTTCATCCTCGAAACTTAAAACATAGAACGAACAACGCAAAACAAACTCAGATAACACACGCTATCCATTGCCGACAACCTGCAACGACTCATTTCAAAATGATAACAAAACACAACAAAACGCGAGCTAATCGTTGATGGTTGATCAACCCGAACAGTACATCAATCAAAACGCGAGCTAATCGCTGAAAAAATACGAAATTCCACAACCCAAGGGTTGGAAGATCGAAAACGAAACTAATTTCCTGAACTTAAGGGAAATTACTAAGTGACCCGAACGCCAAAAAAAATCACGGTACAATATCAATAAAAACTGGACAACAAACGATCGAACCACAACGATTGAGACAACGGATAAACATATTCGAATCATAATGAACAACAAAAAATCAAATGATAGTATGAGGTCTGGTAAAAACGACAAGGTACTCCTCTACATAAGATTCACAGGAATGGAACCGGATTCGGAAAAGTCACAATGACAAACAGATCATTCTGAAACAATACCACAACTCATTCGAACAACAAAAAGTGAAGAGTAGAATAAGTTCAGAAAATATCCACGAACACAAACGAGTCGATAGAGATGAAAATACGGAAATTCAAAATCCGATCCACTTCGAATAAAATAAGTTTATCTCCGAAATTCAAAACAAAAAAGCAAGGAAAACTGATAGACCACGCCCCTCAGGGACTCCTCGGAGTCGATCCTGATATCGGTGCTCAAGTCTGTGCCTCGGAAGGCTCGGTTCCCAACTCGCAAAACTGAACTTGGTGTCCCTCGAGTCCGCACCTATAACAGTTACTGGCGGAGAAGAACAATGTGCACGAATATGTCCCGACACATTGTAGTTAAAACATCTCCTGGATTTAGCAGGAGCCAAGGCAGACGACTTGGAACTCTCAGTCCCACGCATCGAATGATGGAGCTTCATAGCGGAAAGGCTACAAGGTTGCAAACTAGAAACACCACCTTCTGTACTGTCCACAAGGTCATCGGACTTTCTCTGCTTCTTTGACTTGGGCACATGCTCCGATGATAACGAAGCTAGTTCACGGGCTAAGGCTCGATCTTGATAGTCCCTCAACGAAGTGCAAGTGAATCCCGACATATACAAGCAAATCTTCGGCTTTATCCGTCTGTCAAACAGAAAGATCATCTCTTCCTCGGTTCTCACCCAATCTCGCACATAGCTGAGTTGTTTGCTATAGTCGATGATAGCCTGCGACACCGATATATCTTGCAGTTCTGCCAAATAAAATTCACGAATCCTCTGCTCTCTAATCGGTTTTGAACAGAACTCAACTTCCATAAATGCGTGGAACTCCGCCCACGTGACATAATGATCACGAGGTTTAACAGCTTCCCACCAATTAGTAGCATCTTTGTCAAGAAGGTACTGAGCGATAGGTACCTTCCGCTCTTTAGGACAATCGACAGCCTTGAATATCTTTCCTAACTGGAAAAGCCAACCATCCCAGCCTAATGCATCCGCAACACCGGCGAATCGAGGGGTAATCATACGAACGACCTCTCGAAGCCATTGATTTACACCGACATTCTGAGTCGCGTCAGTGTTGCGCTGAACCGCCTGGGTCAAATAAGTCATCTGTGTTGCTACTTGTTGCAGTGTAGTAGCAACACGAATACCAATATCATTCCCGACAACATTCTCTCGATTCCGTATATGATTCCCGTGGTCATCGGCATCACGGTTACGACCACGACCTCTGCCCCTCGGCATACTAACAAGCAACAACCTATCGCAACGAAAGATCATAACACATACCAAAGATATCCCACATCTCCGTCTTCAATCAACCACAATTAAATCATATACATTATGATTTAATACAAACTAGAGCACAATATACAAACCATCATCCCGACAATTTACATTTAAAATATCATTGCTATATGAATTATAAATGCAATTAAATCAAAATCATTCATTATATCAAAACCATCTTCTGTACGGGTCCCGCGTCGGAACCCACGAGGCTGAAAACCATTTTCAAAAACATTCAAAAATGCCAAAAAGGCCGATGACGGTAATACTTTCCAAATACTCACAAAAGTCATTTTCCAAATACCAAATACCGTCATAAATACCATTTGAAATTACAAGGCGAAGACGCCAAAACTCAATAGTTTCAAAATGTACGTTAAGCCACCCCTTAAACGTACCGACAAAATAGTTTGGAAAAAGAGTTAATGAAATAACCCAAGTTTATGAGATACCCAAAAGGTCATTTTAAATACACACGATTTGGTAAAAATACCTGAAAGCCATTTTGAAATATACACACGCAGCGGATAAGAACGCAGTTCAAAATACACATAATCATACACAACAATTGTTATCACTCGACAACACACATAGAATACGGTCACAAACGGTCAGCCTAACAATCGCAAAAGTTAGACCTACGGCCAAAATGCAATTCCCGAGCTTCTGTCCAGACTTATTAGTGTGTGCTCCAACAGAGACTTAGCGTGCTCTAGCCATGCCACGTTAGCGCGCACTAGCCCCACACTTGGCTTGCGCTAGCTGTTCTAATCCACCAACACGTTCATGAACATATACCAAATAATACCAAAAGTTGAAGGTTACAAATAAACAGCAACATACGAATCCAAACGCCGACAGTTCACATCATTATGACATTGCAAAAATAACCATCAGAGGTTAAATCACATTCCAAACCGAGTCTCCCTTTCTCGGTCAAGAGAACTATCTCGACGAGAGCATACCGAATGACTCAGCGTTCACATTGCTACCTTAATTACAACTCTGAGCATTATAGCCAAAATAATAACATCCTCACTACGTACGTTTTAACCGAAATTCATGAAACCGAAAATTTGAAAGCGAAAGTCATGTCTTAAGTAAACTTTTGATAGACCTCGTTTGAGTATTTAAAAATCAAATTTTTGAAAATTTGCAATGCAAGGTGAAAATAAAATATTCGGTCTCGAGGTCATCGAGGTCTCGAGGTCATCATACGAGAATCAAACCCTTTTCCTTCTTGAAGGATGTTTTAGAATGAAAATTTACGTGACTCTCCAAAATATTTAAAGTTTAAAAATATCACAATGATAACCTTTCCTTGCGTAATCATGCAAAAACATTACTCTTGTAAAAACAATTTATACAAGGATATATATATATATAGATATATATATACATATTACATTTACACAAACATGGAGTACGTATTCACGATTCATTTTTAAACACCACATCATAACACAAAAATCATACAAGCTCGTGTAACACGAGACACAACAAAGTAGGGACACTTACATCCACAGATCGCACGAAGATGATGGCTGCACCTCGATACTAATCACAACCGACATCTTAGACGACGCGTCGCGACACTACTCAGTCAGATAAAATCTGACAAGACAATATAAGACAAGACCCGACAACACACAACTCAACCCGATAGCCTAGGTTTCCTCAGCCTAAGCTCTGATACAATATTCTGTAACACCCCCAAACCACTCGGGAATATTACAATGCCGAACCCACTCCGTGAGGATCTACGAGGCTAAAAGCGGAAAACACAATATATAGATACATGCCAGTATGGCTAATAACGGCTCACTAGACCGATTTGGTCTTTTCCACAACACACACATTAAATATACATAACTCTTCCTCAAAACACATACCCACGCAGGGGTTGGAATATATAAACATGCCCATAAAATGGGAGAACCACACAACAGGGAACCAAACAATAAGGTTCTACCGTTACTCAACAACTGGTCTTAATGTGATTAGTATTGTCGTCTTCCATCATCCTTCGTATCGATTCTGTGATTCGCTCCCCAGCAACCTGCAAGTACCTGGACGCAATACAGACATCCCACCCCTGAATACTTGGGGGTTCAGCAAAACTCAACTGTTTTGCTAGTGCAAGTATAAAGTACGAATACAAGCCATACATATGATACTCCAAGGACATAATAATCATGAACACGCTTCCCGAGGTAAATCATTTGATCAAGACAGTTCAAATCATGAAATGGGGGAAATAAACCCAATGTACCTCTTACAAAATATTTAACGATTTTGGGAGTTTTGAAAAAATTTGGGGTTACGAATTCTCAAGTCTTTCGAAACCACTTAGGGACACGGCCCAAAGATCATTTTCCAAAATACAATTTTGATAACAAAAACACGGGGTCCACGACCCAAATTACGAAACACGGGGTCCACAACCCAAATTACGAAACATAGGGTCCACGACCCAAATTACAAAACACGGGGTCCACAACCCAATCATCCATAACAACATATTCCCAGGGATTATCCGCGTCTCGTGCTACCAAGCCACGAACCTCAGATGCTCCCGCAGAACATACCAGAGTGAATAACCCAATGGAAAACCATACCAAATTACATGTCACCGTGATAACAGTCATGTAACCATAACCATACATACGTTCATAGTTATCCCGGCATCGCACTAACACGATACAAACCTCGGAGCCTCCAGGAGACAGACCCGATTGGACAACCCATGACACGTACATCACACAACCAAACCAAAACCATAAGTTGTCCCGGCATCGCGCTAACAAGCCACGAACCTCGGAGTCCCCGCAAGACATACCCGGATTGGATAACCCCACAAGTTATCCCGGTATCAGGCTAGCAAGCCCCGAACTTCGAAGTCCCCGCAAGACATACCCAATTAGATAACCCCACAGTCACGCCCGACCCATACTAGCAAGTATGGATCCCGGAGATTCAACAATCTTACCCGGTGCCACATTCACTTACGTCAATCACATAGCAACAAGCAAAATACCAATACCAAACAATGCTAAGCACCTCAACCTCCTTACAAAGGAGTACCAAGTAATATCACACAATGCCAATAATCACTGAACAAGTACACGTATCAATACACAATCCTCGACAAGAGATTTACGGTCTACTATATTAACGAAGTGTGATTATAACATCTTCCAACATACAAAACATATCCTGAATATACATTTATCCACGAAGCATACACGTTATCTCGGAGAAAATCCTTTTTATCGAGAATATTCCGATCCTTTTAAAGTTCATTAAAACATTCAAGTTCCACATATAGTAAATCACTAACTATCACGTCTACGAAACACGAAGTGTATGGGCAAGATACTTGCCTCGATACTGCGAGCAACGGATCAACGAACGGACAAGTCGGATAGCCCTAGAACTTCCAAAGACGACCAAGAATCTGGCAACCCCACGAATACTATGAAGATAACACCAACATGAATCAATAACACTAATCGGAATCTGAATCGATCCTAAAAACAACAAGGATCTAAGTGTTCTCAAGGAAATCAAGAATCATTGTTCTGGGTGATACAAAATCAATAAATGAGTTGTCAAACAAAAAACCATGGCCAAGACAATCAACAATACTCAACCGATCATATGAGATTGGGTAAAAATCACCAAAACCAAGGAAAACCCCAAATTCAAGAAACTAGGGTTCTAAGAAGAGATTACCTTGATTTGAGCAAAGGAGATGATTAGATGTTGTTAAACACCTACAAATCCACTCCAAAATGAAGCTTGATGATGAAGATCGCCCAAAATCTCCCTTAGAACTCGCTCCCGATGGAAAGAGATGAAGAAGAGTGAGAAATGACGAAGTGAAGTCTGCTGTCCAATATTTTTACTGGACAGTTATTAGCGTGCGATAAGCACATACATTAGCATGCGCTAACGAGGTCAACGCCCTAGAACACGGTTAGCGTGCGCTAGCCAATATGCGTAGCGTTTGCTAACGGGTCACGAAACTAGTCCAGTAGCTCCTGGACAGATCTGCACCTACCAGGTAGCGTGCGCTAGCAAGAACAATTAGCTTGCGCTAAGCAGTCAATAGCGTGCGCAAATGAGACTCCAGTCCCAGTCCAGTAGCTCCTGGACTGCCAGTTAGCATGCGCTAACAATAGCACAGTAGCGCGCGCTACACCACAAGCGGTAGCATGCGCTACACTGAAATGAGTCAAAAAACTCATGCAATGATCCAGAATGGAAATCAAACACATCTCAACTCAACACGGCCATACGTGGCACAACATTCCAAAGACATGGACAACACCAATCCGATAATACACAGAAAAACTCAACAAAACTGGAACAAAGATCTCGGGTATTACAGTCTCGAGTTAGCACGTCGAGAGATCGATCAGGTCGATCCCTACATTAGGGAAAGGGTGTGGGCTAACATTTACCCTCTTAAAGGTAGTCATCACCGGACGCCGATGATGGGAGCTGAAGGCAACTGACTATTGAAGAACACTACAGGGTTTCAGCATAATCAAGAGGGCGACACTCAAAAGGCCTATCTAGAGGAGCAATTGAGGATCGAGAGGGAGCTCCGAGATGAGGAGCAAAGGAAGTCTCAAGACGAGTTTCAGAAATTCCAAGAGGAACAAAGAAAGGTTCAACAAGCCATGATGCAATATATGATATCCTTGAGTCACACCGTGGCTCAGTCGGGAATTCCGGTACTACCACCACCTCAATTCTTCGATTCACAAGCACCTCCCTCTTCTTCATAGCCTCGGGACGATGACATGCAAGACGGTAGTAATCCTTCTTCTATCTTTAAGAATTTAATGGATCTTTAAGGATTATAGTTGTCATTGTAGTATCTCATTTGATGGATCTTTGAGGATTTTATTTAGACTTGTGTTCGTTAACGTTGGTGTTTATAGTGATTTTGTTGATGTTGCTACATGACATGTTGATATGGTGTGATTTTTAAACTGTTGGTGTATAAATTATGCTCATTGGACATTGATGTATGTTAATTGTGATGTACATTTAGAATGACAGGTTATCTGAACAATTTTGGGATACTAAAATCCGAATATTTTTTTTTTAAATAGACTTTAGCCGACGGCAGTTGCATAAACCGTCAGCTAAAATTTGAAACTAAAAAAAATTTAAAAAAACACTTTAGACGACAACATTCTCGCCATCGGCTAAAATTTAGACATTTTAGCCGACAACATAATAGTCGTCGGCTAAAACCTACATACTTTAGCCGACGGCCGAGACATCGTCGGCTAAACCTGCATACTTTATCCGACGATATTAACTCCATCGGCTAAAACCTAAATATTTTAGCCGAAAACTTTTCCACCGTCGGCTAAAGTTCAACTTTAGCCGACGACCTTTTGTATTTTCCATCGGCTAAACTTTAGCCGACCGACCTCGGCCGACAGACTTATAGCCGACAACTGGCAACTTTAGCCAACGACATTGGACTTTAGCCGACGACTTTTTGCCGTCGGCTAAAGTATAAACATTGGTAGTGACACGTACCAATAAAATAGATGCGAAAATTTCCCAATTTTACTCAGATTACAAAATACTTGTAAGTCATTTAAAAATACACGTGCAACGGATATAGCTAACGGTGAGAGTACATTGAGGTAGCAAGGACAATCAATCAACTCTCTTATTTAAAATTATACGACCGTCTTGTCCAAAATTTTAGAAAATTTTCACCGTACGAGTAAAATGTCTTAGAAGATCTGATTTTTGACAACATACTTGAGTCTATGAAATTTTCAGAACATTTTCAAATACGCGCACAACCAACACAGTCATCAATATGAACACGTTTATAGCAATTAGCAACAATTAGTCAAACATACCCGGTTCCCAAACACGTGTCCATCTAGCATTCAAATTATCATACTAACTGATACCACTCATGAATATAATCTTAAATTAAACATACATTGAAACCATCCGTTTGTGTTTCCGACAATCTCTGTTGTCAATATGCCTCCTGGAACACATTAATGTCCAGAAGCTTCCACAACACATTGTACCACTCAAAACTCAATCTACCAGTATATCCCAATTGCCACACACGTAATATACCACAAGTATCAAATACGATTTCTATCTTACCTCTTACTTGCAAACAAAATTATACAACACAAAATATAAAATATAATATATAAAAGGGGAGACTTACATCCGCATGACCCATGAAGAAGACGGTCGTCCACGATACTAATCTCAATGGACAACCCGAACGACATGACATGACAACGCACAAGTCGACTTGTTAACTAACAACTCGGACGAAGCGACAAGACACGACTCGACTCTTCCTGACAGCCTTGGTTTCCACAACCTAAGCTCTGATACCATAAATGTAACACCCCCAGAATCCATCGGGAATATTACACGTCGTAGATCCTTTTTCCACAAGGATCTACCAGGCTAATCAATACGAGACGACAAATGTTTGACCGACCGGGATCAAACTACATACCGACACAAACCGATAAGGTCAAATAATAAAATACACCGACCGATAGGGTCACACAACAAGACATCAATCCGAATACAAACTCATTAGTGAACTTACCCGCAGAGGGATCACTACTACAAAACAAACATTTAACATCGGTTTTGGAACCGATGTTAAATGTCGCGATGTTAAAATTAACATCGGTTTCTAATAATCGATGTTTTGGAACCGATGTTAAATTTCGCGATTTTAAAATTTTATCGGACCGCGGCTAACCCAGCTAGCCCAACCCGGCCCCAACCCAGACACTCGCCCCAACCACCCGCACCAAGCCCCACCAACCTACAACAAATACCATTAAATTTTGTTTTTGGTGGGTTTCGAACTCACCACCTCTTGCTTGTGGAAGTGTGATATTACCACTCCGCCAGATGAACTTCTTGTATATTTTTTGCTATGTGTTATATTTATATACTATATACATTTATAAATTTATATAAATATAAGATAATTTAATATATATATATATTAAAAAATCGAAAATTTATTTTTTTTAAAAAATCTAGAATATTAATATTAAAAATCAGATGTTTTTATTTAAAGCTCGAAAATAAAAAATAAAAAATTAAAAAATTTGGATCTGATTTATAATTAATATTTAATATTTTTTTATTTTTAGATTTTTGTAAGAATATAAAATAGTTTTTTTATGAAAAGTAAAAAAGTTACAAAAACAAAAATTAGCAGGTTTTTATAAATATATATAATAATTCAGATTTTATTTATTTATGGAAAATAATATTCCACTTTTTTTTAAAAACTTTAAATAAAAACATCCGATTTTTATTTTCTATTTTCGAACTTTAAATAAAAACATCCGATTTTTATTTTTTATTCTCGAACTAATATTTATTTTTTATTTTCGAACTTTAAATAAAAACTTCCAATTTTTACCTTTTATTTTTGAACAATAAATATAAACATCCAATCTTTAATATTAATATTCTGGATTTTTTTTAAAATAAAAATAAAGTTTCTATTTTTTTAAAAAATCCAGATTTTTTAAAAATTTAACATCGGTTATACAAAAAACCGATGTTAAATTAAAAATTAACATCGGTTTTTCTCTAAACCGATGTTAAATTAACATTGTTTAACATCGGTTTTTAAAAATTAACATTGTTTAACATCGGTTTTTTTAAAAACCGATGTTAATTTTTAATTTAACATCGATTTTTTGTATAACCGATGTTAAATTTTTAAAAAAATCTGGAATTTTTTTAAATAAATCGAAACTTTATTTAAAAATTAACATCGGTTTTTTCTGAAAACTGATGTTAAATTAAAAATTAACATCGGTTTTTCGAAACCGATGTGAAATGGATTAATTTAACATCGGTTTTTTTAAAAACCGATGTTAATTGTTAATTTAACATCGGTTTTTAGCAGAACCAATGTTAATTTGTTTTAAAATTTTCAATTATGCCACCGCGTCTTTTTTAACATCGGATTTTATAAAACCGATGTTAAACGAGCGACGTTGAATGTCTTTTTTGTAGTAGTGGATCAAGATACATAATAGCGGAAGACTGAAGACAACACAACAATACAATGACATCATACTGAACTCTAACTCTTGAATAGTATCACGGCTCTCCTTCTTCCATGCCATCCCTGTGA
Source organism: Orobanche coerulescens (assembly GCA_033398695.1). Lineage (NCBI taxonomy): Eukaryota > Viridiplantae > Streptophyta > Magnoliopsida > Lamiales > Orobanchaceae > Orobanche > Orobanche coerulescens. The sequence goes on along the minus strand of CM065815.1, from coordinate 113,254,395 downwards.
TTGCTCCAACGAACTAAGCATACCTGAAATGCATGTTACACATTTCCCCTATTTAAGGGGTTAGCATTGGAATGACTAGTACAAGTATTCAAGCTATACAAGTTATACCATGCAAATATCAGTTATAATAAACAACGACAAACCATGAAAGAAGCTCCCGAGAGGTTTTGCAAATTTTAAAATATAACTCAAGTCCTTGAAAATAATATATCAACTCGGGGTTTTAGAAGATGACGGAAAATCTTTTGGAACTTCAAATCCAAGTTCATAAAATCTCTTTCGTACATAATAGGGTCTCAGCCCAAATCTCGTTCATGTAGCAAACATTTTTATAAATAGGAAACCTTCTGGACCTCACGCCCTTAGTCACGAAATCATATCAAGACAGCTGAGCCTTGGCCCAAAGTTTTTTTTCCCGTAAAACAATATTTAGGCAGTCGTTGGGATCTCAACCTAAAATCTCTTCGAACCACAATACATGAAAATAATAACAAGGTCCGTTTTCCAACACCAAAATATTACAACCAAGGAACTAAACACATAAAACACATATTCTAGTGCCATTCTAGCCAAATACCAAGACCCTATATATAATATATCTCAACATCGAGGATAAATATTGTGATATTCCGGACATATCACAATTACTGAAAACATCAACATCAACATCACGAAAACCACACTTGGTAACCCATGGACGTACCCATTAGTATAGACCCCCAGAAGTTCCGTCGAACCATTCCCGGGTGGGAGACCACTTTCGCGGCTGTACCCATTAGTATCAGTCCCCAGAGGTCCCATCGAACCATCCCCGGGTGGAAGAACAACTCACGCACACTAGCATTCACAACTTTCACAATTTCCGAATGTTGAATATAATGTATATAGTTATGACACTAGCTAGAATGTCCACTTATCGACACATAACCACGACCAAGGCTAGCATGACTATAAACTACTCCTAGTATATGTCCATATTATGAGGGTATCCACAAGCTACACATTCAACAGTTAATATATTCCAAGATTAACGACACGACTTCCCAACAACTTAACCATCCTAGACGCACCTCTACCCATCAACGAGTATACAAACCAATCAACTAATCTCAACAAACTCAGTCCCATAATACATAATTAATGAATACGAGTAAACCATCATTCATACTTTACATAACATCATTCACGAGATATAAGTCGTATAGGCAAGAACACTTGCCTCGATAATTGATGCGAAAGCTCCGACGAACACGGCTCACCCGATCGATCCATTGAAATCCCAAATTATAAATACATAATAGACAATTTAATATAAGGGTTCAATTTAATATCTTATAATTTCAAGGTAATTAGTCGGCTAATATATTACCTCAATTGTACCCCTTAATTAATTGATCGGATAAAACGACCAACGATAATCAACCGGGATCCACAACTTGATTATTGCTCCCAACATAAACTCCAAACTCGGATTCATTCTGTAGGCCCAATCACACCATCCCGCTCGTTGACTAAAATATCTAAACCTCCATCTTGCCTACGTGTTCCCCGTTCACAATTTCAACACAACCACATACACCACCACGATGATTACACATGCACACACACACACACATATATATATATATATTACATACTACATGTATACATTACACAGAGATACCCCACTCACAACACTCATACAAACACATACATATATATATATATATAAACAGTAACACAAACACACACATATATACACACACCTACTGCACACAAACACAAACACAAACACACATGCTGCGCATACACAAGTACACAAACACACACACACACATAAACAATTATATATATATTATACATACACTACACGCATACATGAATTTTCAGCACACACACATATACAAACTTACACACACAGACACACACTAGGTGCACACATAAACATAAACATACAACCTACATAATCATTCACCATCCTCGGCAACCCACAGCCACCCGGAACTGACCACCACATACCGGATTCAATCCCAGGCCCGCCGTCTCTGAATTTCCTCGCCCAACAATTCTACAACTATAGCCCGAAGGTTACCATCGTGCCAAAGTTCAGAACTTCGCGGTCATGGCAGTAACACCGATCTGCCGGGACTACCACCTTCGTCCGTTAACCACCATTGATGGCCGTTAGAAAACACCCGGCTGCTAGAAACTCGGCCAACATCTGAAGATTCCATCTTGAATCGGGCTTCAAACCCCGATCGAAAAACCCTGGTTCTATTTCCGCCTGTCCAATCATCATATGTCGCTGCATCCTCGAACCACCATCGTCGCCCGAACCGTCGCCCGCCTCTGTACTACCCGTCGATAATTCAAACCGTCCACCCTGATAGTCGCAACCGCGACGTTCTCCAAACATTGCTGTCGCAACTTCAATCTGAGGCCGTCCTCGACGATGCCAGCGGCCACCACGCTCAGTGCACTCACCGTCGTCGCGCATCACTGCCAAAGGTGAGAGATATGCGGTCAACGGGTGTGAGGTAAAGGAAGGAGAGATCCGCTTCTCTCTTCATATTTGATGTCTTTTCTCTTTTAGCAAAAACGGGCCATTTATTTTGGCTAAGGAATGAAGGGAAATTGGGCCACTATAATAATTTGAGTTAATGGGTCAATAAGGCCCAAGTGGGTAATGTGGTGGGAATATCCTATTCAAGAATGGCCCAATGCCGAATAATTAAGTTGTTGCGCCAAACGAATAAATTCTCACTGCTTCGGATCATACTGAATGACAAAAAATCACCAATAATCCCGTCTAAATTCTTCCACAAGCCAATAATTGGAATTAAAAATCAAACACAACTCTCAACATGCCAACAAGACGACATGTGCGACGCAAAAACTAAATTAGCAATTATCACTGCACGAAAAGCATATAACGCACCAGGAAAATTAATTCCAAGTAAACATTCAATCAGTGATAATAAATTTGATAGTCGGTAACCACACGACCAACAATTATGAAATAAATAATATAAAAGAAAATTATACCGCTAAAATTCTAATTTTAAATTCTTGGATATTAGAACCACTATATAGGTTTTCAAAGTATAAAGGTATCTATCCACAAAGTTCTTTCAGCTTTTTCGAGTAGGGTTACTAATTCGTACATTATATTAAATTTTATAATAATATTATATTAAAAGTATTATTATCCCATATGAATATTGGTGTCCTAGCTCTCATTATATCGATCATGATGGTATCAAGATAACACAATTCTGATTATAGTGATTCTAATATTTAATTATTTAAAATAATTTCTATTTTATTATTATTATATTTCTTATCTTTTCAAAAAAATTGTCTTTTTGTGCCTTTACAACTACTAACATGGTAGGTGCCTTATTTCATTATTCTTTTATTATTATTATTATTATTATTATTATTATTATTATTATTATTATTATTATTTAATATTCTTAGCAGTCACTATTTTTATTTAATATTCTTAACAGTCACTATTTTGCCTCCATCTTTTTTCTTCTTTTCTCTTACCTTTTATTTTTTTCTTTACCTTATCACCATACATAATTTCTTTCTTTCCTTTTATTTTACTTTTGAATCTCCCAGGCCCAGCAATTCTAAAAGTCAAACAACCACGGTGTTTATATATTTTAATGATTATAGTTATATTCCACCTTTCTACTTTTTATTTCTCTTTTTACATTCTTCTTCTCCTTTTATTATTTCTTTTACTTCTTCCACTTTTCGTGATCATATTTTTTTTCATTATGTAGCCACATATACATACACACTTCACATATTTACAGTGGGTAGTTGCTCGTCTGTTCTTCATCTTTTTCTCGTTGAGATATTCAGGTATATTTTCAGTCTAAGCTTCACAGGGCCGATCCTGATAAAATTGAGGCTCTGGGCGAAATAATAAATATGGGCCCTTATTTACAATAACATTAAAAACTTATAAAAAGAATTCCGTTTTGTTGAAGGAAAAATAACTGAGCTAGAAAGTAGAGCAAAAGGTTGTGTTATTCTCATTGATGACATCCCTTTAAATAGGGAGAGATACATACAAGCAGGCTTAATCCTACCCTAACTAGGAAAGCCCATAAATAACATCCTTAGACACACATTGGGAATTATTACTTTAACACCCCCCTTGTGCGCCTAGTCTGCAAGCGCATCTCATGTTGCCTCGTTAAAACCTCATCAAGCAAAAACCCAGTGGGAAAAATGTCGTGATCGTAGGGAAAAGAGTACAGCATCTACACACATGAAGTTTAGACTTTGTCCTTTGAATCTATCCTCTCATATGGTCGTTACATTTAATCACAGCGCTACTAAGGTTATTATTCCATCGATCCCTAAAATCGTACATCTTGTTACCTCATTAAAAACCTTTCCAAGTGACAAAAACCCTGTGGGAGAAATGATCCTTGGAAGATAAAGAGTATAACGTACGGTGTGGATGTAAGACTCCCCCTCAAGTCTACATCTCCCCCTGACTTGTATATCAATCAAGGATATTTTGAAAAACTTTTGCATGTATCGTTTGCCTCATTAAAAACTTTGCCACGTAACAAAACCCAGTTGGAGAAAATAAACCTTGATCAAAGAAAAGAGTACAATGTCAGTGTGTAAGTTTCTTTATGACTCACCCTTATCCCTCGAACTTTACATTGATTTCGGGAGTTTGGAAATTCTCCGCATTCCGATACTTGTCACATGTATTTCAAACAGGGCCTTTGTAACACCCCCAGAAATTATCCAGGAATATTACACGCCGCAGACCTTCTCTGTGAGAATCTACCAGGCACAGAACAGGAAATCACATATCTTGCCGACATGGCTAAATTACGAATCATTAGACAGACTTGGTCTTTCAACAATAACATACAACTCAAATATACATAACTCTGACAGGACTCATACCCCCACAAAGGTCAAATACACTCACAATCAGAAAAGTACGACATCGGAAAAGACCAAACAATGAACTCCAACTCACTACGCCCAAAACCGGTCTTCATGTGATTAGTATCATTCGCCCTCCATCATCCTTCGTAACGATCATGTGTTTAGCTCCCCAAGGACCTGCATGTACATGGACGCAATACAGACATACACCCCCGATTACTCGGGGGTTAGCAAAATTCCACTATTTTTCTAGTGCAAGTATAAAGTACAAATATAAGCCATACACAACACATTCCGAGAATACAATAACTTGAGTAATCCACAGCTCCCAACGAAAGACTTCCCGAGATTTCTCATTTAGATAAAATAGTTCAAACTATAAAAGTATAAATGAAACGAATGGTCACTTTGAAAGTCAATGTATGATCTGGGGAGCTTTGTTTTGGAAAACATTATGAAAACTGTATTCAAAGTCTCGATGGAAAAATTATCTAAAATATTTCGGACATCAAAATCTCACAACCAAGGAAAAATTACATACAAAACTTAATTCTAATGCCATTCTAGCCAGGTACCAAGATCCTGTATAATGTATCTCAACATCGAGAACAAAAACGTTATGATATTCCGGATATATCACAATTATCGAAAACATCAACATCATCCTCATGATGAAAACTACACTTGGTAACCCGCGGCCGTACCCATTAGTATCGGCCCCAAAGGCCCCTTCGGACTGTTCCCGGGTGGGAAACCACTTCCGCAGCCGTACCCATTAGTATCGGCCCCCAGAGGTCCCGTCGAACTATCCGCGGGTAGAAGAACAACAACGCATGCACACCTTTACAAAACTGCATGTCTCGATTGTTAGTCACAATATATATAGTCGAGGTACATTACTAGAATGGCCAGTTTGTCCAACACATACTCACGACCAAGTAACAATACAATTAACACTAGAATCCAACGATGCAGCTAGTACCAATCACATAGCCACGAGAGAGGATACCTTTCCAACCACGCCGAACGGCACAACCTCCTTATAAAGGAGTTACCACCTTTATCACACCATACCACATGATCATCAATAAACACCCGTTTCCACGCACACCCCTCAACGAAAGGTTAGACTTTAAATGTACAAACGACATAATCACACAAAATGACACCCTACGAGAGTAAAGTATTCCTATACTCAACACTAATACACATACTTAGACAAGCACATTTAACAACGAAACATACGAGTCATCTTTAAGGAAATATTGAAAAACATATCGATTTTTTTGAAAGTTAATTATAAACATTCATTCAGCACATATCGTCGATTACCAACTATTAAATCCACAAAACACGTAACGTATGAGCAAGATACTTGTCTCGATAATCGATGCCGAAAGTCCCGACGAACACGGCTCACCCAATCAATCCCTTAAAATACCAACCTTTATTATAAATACATAATAGGCAATTAATATAAGGATGATCAGTTTCCCGTATTCGTATCACTATGTTTTTGTATTCTTTTCCATGCATGCATAATTCTGCACGTCTTAACGTACGCTAAAGGATGATCATAACATACGCTACGACTGTAGTATAACGTACGTTACAGGTGTACTTTAACCTATGTAAGCATAGTCAACTCGGAATCAGACAAGGGTCGGCGTGTGGGGCCTGACGAAGATGCGAGGATATCACTCGCATGAACCTGGACGGCTTTCCAGCTATGCAAGTCAACGGACTTAACGTACGCTAAGGGTGATTTTTAACGTCTGCTAAGGTCCTATATGTTACGTACGTAAGGCTTGTCTTATAACGTACGTAAGTCAATACCAGAATCAGTCCAGTGAGCTCTAGCCAGACGTTAACATACGCTAATGTTCGAGTATAGCGTACGCTAATACGGTTACGTACGTAGTGGACTTCTGGTAACGTACGTAATGGTTTATAATTCTATTTATAGGACTCGACCCCCACTTCATTTCTAACTTCTACCTTGGCCGATTTTGATGCTCTGAAGATTATCCCTCACCTTATAGCCCTCCTATCATCATCTAAACCCGATTTTGAGAAGTTTAGACCTTGTGGATTGGAGATAAAGCTTCCGGTGCAGAGTTTCTTCAAGATTTTCATTGTTCTTCCATTTTTGAGGTATTTTAACTCTACACCTAGATGTAGACTATGTTCTTAGTTATATTATGAAATTTTCCCAGAGATTATTGAGCTTATCATGTCGTAATGAATCCAACACCATGTTTAGGAGGATTGTTTTGGGTGAATTAAGGTTTCCAAGGTTTATAGTTGAGCCATAATCTTTATCAACCTCAAGGATGGAATTTTCTGAGATAAACACACATTGTTGATGCTTTCATAGCACTCTTTTATGAACAAAGTGTTGAGTATTACCCATGTGATAGATAAATTCGTATAGATGAACGTAAATTGTGTTCAATTATGATTCTTGCCTTGGATGAACTCATTGTTAGTCTTCTTCGATGATTAGAACCATGAAAGGGTATTTGGAACAATCATTTTGAATGAAGAAGTGGATAAGAAGAATTACCCGCAGAAGAACTAGAATCGTAGAATTGAATTAACCTAGAACTATATTGAACGTGATTATCTCGTTATTTATCGTTGTAGCAACCGGACCAAGCATTCGAGTTAATAATCGAAATTAGAGTATGGAACATGGGTTATAATGATATGATGAATGTCTTGGGAATTGTAGACACCGACTTTGTGTTCCGTTATGATCTCTTGAATTCGCATGCCTTTTTCCAAACTTAGTACTCGTTCGGTACTCGTGCGTTAGTTTCAGGAGGTTTATTGAATTCCTTGTTATTCCCTTGCACAAGGTGATCGATCGAGGGGAGGCGAACTTCGGACGTGTTGACATTCGTTGGAGTATTTTAGTTCTTGCCATCTTTGAGGCAAGTATCGTATTTGAAACTTGTTTATATTTGAATTGTTGATCATGCATACGGTTTATTCATGTTGTTGAACATGAGGTTATTTTCGTTGAATTGTCATGATGTTCGTTATCGATTACTTGTATATTCATGTTGATGGACATAGCTATTTTGCATATATGTATGCATACGTTGTGTCTGTGTATGTTGGGCGATCTATGCTGAGGGCGCTGGGTCGGATGTCCACCTCGTGTTGGTCCGACGGGATCATCTTGGGATCTATGTTGAGGGCGCTAGATCATTGGACGGGTTTTCCACCTCGTGTTGGTCCTACGGGATCATCTTGGGATCTATGATGAGGGCGCTGGATTATTGGAACACCCATGTTATATTGATGGAATCATGTGGATTCACATTGTTGGATTCCGGTAACGGAAGTCCGTGTTGTGTATTTTATTATGCATCGTTGTTGCATATTCGATTTGTGTATTATGATACTTGTACTAGCATCGTTTTTCTAACCACTCTGGGGGTGGACATTTGTTTTGATGTTCAGGTAGACGAGGAGCGGGGAAACAACCACAGTACCGACATGACAACGAAGGGGCTCAGTGATGTTAATTGTTGTTGCCTTGTCTTTCTGGTTCATTTTCAGTACTCGAGTACGCGTGTCTTATTATTATTTTGAGATGATTGTAATATTGGACTCATTTAATCTGTTTGAATTAGATTTGTATTTCGAACTTTAATGGTACTGTTGTATTATTTTTACATTTGTTCAAATTAGCCTTGTAAATTCTTATTTAGAGGGTTTACGACGCTGTAATTATTCCGAATATCTCGGGGTGTTACAGAATATGGCATCGGAGCTAAGATTCATGGATATCTTGGCAGTCGGGTTGAGTTGGGTCTGTTTACGTTATTTGATTTACGGGTCGTTTGTAACATCACTGCTCAGCCAGCGTCGTCATGTGGACCGTGGTTGTAAGTCTCCTAATCTCTTATACTACCGTTCTACTTAATTTCTGTTTTGTGAATATTGATGGACTTTATTTTAGAAAATTTTGCCCTGGATATTGAGTATTCGTGTTTACAGTATGTTGAGGGGAGGTCGTGGACGCGGACGCGGTCGTGGACGCGGACATGGTAATGCGAGACAGGAGGGTTCAACGACTACCCCAGAATTATCAGCTAGTCGAACCGACTCCCATTCTGGTGGACAACAAGGATCAGCAAATGATAACGCAAATCCTAACATGCCGGGGGTGCTTCAGCAGGTGGTCGCTCAGATGACCCAGTTCGCTCAGGTGGTTGACCGTATGCAGACAGCGACGGGCCAGCAGCGCAACAAGGATAATCGGGGAGACAAGTGGCTTACGGAGGTGGTCAAATTACACCCACCAAAATTTGACGGTTCAGCCGAGATGCCTACTTGGGATCACTAGCTAAAGGAGTTGGAAAAGATATTTGCAGGGATCAACTGTCCAGATGACCGAAAAGTTCCTATTGCCCAGTATTTTCTGACTGGGGAGGCTTTTGACTGGTGGGAAGCTGTTCGACCTGAGGATCATAATGCTGACTGGACGGAATTCAGATTAATGATGGAAGCACAATATTGTCCTCGTCCCATCAGAGAGGATAGAGTTCGAGAGTTTATCTCCCCACAGAGTTCGGAAGCATCTGTGACAGACATAATCAAGACTTTTAATCACCAGCTGACTTGTGTGCGACACTTGGTCAGAACCGAGGCAGAGAAGATTTTCCATTTCGACATGCAGATGAAACCCGAGATTCAGCAATATATGTCCGGGTTTGAATGTACTACCTTGCGACAGTATCATGACAAAGCACTGTCCTACGACATGAAAGAGGCAGCAGTGGAGAAATCGGTGGAGGCAAAAAAGCAGAAAGTGTCTGGCAACTTCACGGAGAACAAGAGTGGTGGGCCCCACAAGGGCCAGTCTTCATTTCATTCATCCAGGAAACCTCTGTATCCTTCTCGAGGCGGAAAGAAGTTCCGGACAACATCAACAGTTTCGGACGCATCGAAGAAGTGTTATAATTGTGGTCGAGCAGGGCATGTTTGGCGTGATTGTTCCACTACTTCTGTGACTTGTTTTGAATGTGGGCAAGAAGGGCATCGTATGAATTTCTGCGGAAATGTGACTAGGTCATTTAGTACTCGCACTCCAGCACCAGTCCCGAAAGAGACAAGTGTGAACCAGACAAAGCAAAGTGGTTTTCAGCAGCAAAATGTTGGGAAAAGAAAGGCATCCAGTGCGAGGTCCATTCCTCCGCGTCTGTACGAGATGAGGAAGTCAGACGATCAGAACATTGCTGTTGCATTAGGTACGATCCAGATCCTTTTGCAACCAGTTAGTGTCTTATTCGATTCAGGAGCTACGCATTCTTTCATATCATTGAACTGTTTTAATCGTTTGAAAATCTCGTGTTTATATGATTATGAGCCTTATGTTGTGGGATTACCGAGCGGAGAGAGAATTATGGGAACCCTAGAAACTAGAGATTTTCCGGTATCTATAGGAGGGAGAGATTGGCCATCAAATCTTATTGTGGTCGACATCCATGGTGACGATTTAATTCTCGGAGACTATTGGCTCGACCGCTATGGGGCTATTTTGAATTAGAGAAGGAGAGTTATTTCTATCATTGCTGATGACGGAACTGAACATTTATTCAAAGGATGGAGACCAGGAAGCTCGGGAAAAGTGATCAAAGCTATGAAAGTAGTGAAATTACTGAAACAGGGTTGTCATGGATTGTGGTGTTACGCCATGAAGAAAGAAGGAGTAGAAATCTCATCTATTCCAGTTGTGAACGAGTTCTCAGACGTATTCCCTGACGAACTACCTGGGTTACCTCCGCAGAGAGAAGTAGAGTTCAACATCGAATTAGAGCCTGGAGCCGCCCCTATTTCCAGAACACCATACCGTATGGCACCAACCGAGATGTATGAAATAAAGAAGCAGCTTGAGGAATTATTACAGAAGGGTTACATTCAACCTAGCGTTTCTCCTTGGGGAGCACCCGTTCTCTTCGCCCGAAAGAAAAATGGATCCCTCCGATTTTGTATTGATTACAGGGAGCTAAACAAGGTGACGATCAAGAACAAGTACCCATTACCTCGGATCGACGACTTATTTGATCAACTACAGGGGGCAAGGGTATTCTCGAAGATCGACTTGAGATCAGAATACCATTAGTTGAGAATTAAGGAATCGGATATACCGAAATCTGCTTTCAGATCCCGGTACGGAGACTATGAATTTTTGGTGATGCCATTCGGACTTACTAATGCTCCTGCAGTATTTATGCAATTGATGAATCGGGTATTCATAGAGTATTTGGATAAATTCGTGGTCGTTTTCATCGATGACATCTTGATCTATTCGTTGGACACAGAAGAGCATGCAGAGCATTTGTGTATCGTTTTGAGTATTTTGAGGAATGAACAGCTCTATGCGAAACTTTCTAAATGCGAGTTCTAGCTTAAGGAAGTAACCTTCCTTGGGCATGTGATATCAGCTGACGGAGTTCAGGTGAAACCGAAGAAAGTTGAAGCAATCTTGGAATGGGAATCTCCTAACAAAGTGAAAGAAGTCTGAAGTCTCTTATGACTTGCTAGATATTATCGCCGTTTTGTAGAAGGATTTTCCAAAATTGCTCGTCCGCTTACTCAGCTGTTGCAGAAGACTCAAAAATTTGTGTGGAATGAGAAATACCAGGCTAGCTTTGATGAACTTAAGAGAAGACTGACGACAGCACCTATACTAGCATTATCAGATGGAACCGATGGATTCATGGTATACAACAACGCTTCAAATCAGGGTATGGGATGTGTATTGATGCAAAATGATAGGGTGATTGCCTATGCCTCTCGACAGTTGAAACCATACGAAGTAAATTACCCGACTCATGATCTGGAGTTAGCAGCTGTGGTCTTTACTTTGAAAATTTGGCGACAATATTTATACGAGACTCATTGTCAGATCTTTACAGATCATAAGAGCCTCAAGTATATTTTCAGTCAGAAGGAATTAAATATGAGGCAGAGAAGGTGGCTGGAATTGATCAAGGATTATGATCTGGAAATCCTCTATCATCCAGGCAAAGCAAACGTGGTAGCTAATGCACTGAGCCGCAAACCTATTTCTCTTCGAGTGTTGGAAGTGCTTACGTCCCAAACCAGCATTCAACGAGAAATGATTCATGAAGGAATCGTAGTATGGTCACAAGGAGTCCAAGGGAAACTGTGTGTGATGGAACAAACTTCGTCGTTGGTCGAAGAAATCAAATCTAAGCAGTTGGATGGTTCTCTGATTCTTCGATTACGCGACGAAGTAAACAAAGGGAAGGCCCCAGGATTCGTGATACAAGATGATGGAGTTCTAAGATTTCAGAGTCGACTTTGCATTCCCGATGATGATGTTTTGAGACAGATAATTCTGAAGGAAGCTCACAGCGCACCCTATTTTATTCACCCGGGTACCAGTAAGATGTATAAGGATCTAAAACAAAATTTCTGGTGGGGAAATATGAAGAAGGACATAGCAGAATACGTTTCGAAGTGTTTAACTTGTCAGTAGGTTAAGATTGAACATCAGTGACCTGCCAGAATGTTGAAGCCACTTCCGATCCCTGAGTGGAAGTGGGAGGATATATCGATGGATTTCAGCACCAATATGCCAAGGACCAAGACGGGAATGAACATGATTTGGGTTATAGTTGATCGACTGACCAAGTCAGCTCATTTCCTAGGAATTAAAGACACTTGGGGACCCGAGAAGTTAGCACGAGAGTTTATTAGGGAAATAGTCCGATTGCATGGTACACCGAAGACTATTATTTCAGATCGAGATGGTCGCTTTGTGTCGCATTTTTGGAAGGTAGTTCATAAGGCCTTGGGAACCGAGTTGGACTTTAGCACGGCCTATCATCCTCAAACGGACGGTCAGTCCGAAAGGACTATACAGACAATAGAGGATATGCTAAGAGCTTGCGCCTTATATTGGTCAACCGAATGGGAGGTTCATTTGCCGTTAATTGAATTTACCTACAACAATAGTTGGCATGCTTCCATTAAGATGGCACCGTTTGAAGCGTTGTACGGGAGAAGATGTAGAGCACCCCTGTGCTGGGATGATTCTTCTGATTTGATTGGGACAGAACCAGAGTTAATAGTTCAGACTCAAGAGAAGGTAGCTCTGATTCGTGAAAGACTGTTAATTGCCCAGAGTTGACAGAAGTCTTATGCAGATGTGCGTCGTCGCCGTTGGAGTTTGGGATTGGGGACCATGTACTATTGAAGGTTTCTCCTACTCGGGAAATTTTCCGTTTTGGGAGGAAAGGAAAGCTGAGTCCGAGATATATTGGACCATTTGAAATCCTCGAAAGAGTTGGGGAGTTGGCGTACAGGTTAGCCTTACCACCATCACTGAGTCACGTTCATAATGTATTCCACGTATCCCAATTGCGGAAATATGTACCAGATCCCAGTCAAATCATCGATTTTGGCGAGATTGAAGTGGCTAATGATGGCTCGTTCGAAGAAAAGCCAATCAAGATACTCGAGAGTCGAGTCAAGCAGTTGAGGAATAAACCGATCTCCTTGGTTAAAGTTCAGTGGTCTCAACATGGAGTCGAAGAAGCAACTTAGGAGATGGAAGATAGTATGAAGTCGAGATACCCGGAATTGTTTTTGTTTTAAGTTTCGGGCCGAAACTTCTTTTTAGAGGGGTAGTATGTAATACCCGGATAATTAATGTGTATTTATCCTGTATTCGATCTTGTGACATATTAATCGATGAGCAGTTTCCCATATTCGTATCCTTACATTTTTGTATTATTTCATGCATGCATAATTCTGCACGTCTTAACGTACACTAAAGGATGATCATAATGTACGCTACGACTATAGTATAACATATGTTATAGGTGTAGTTTAACGTACGTAAGCATAGTCAAATCGGAATCAGACAAGGGTCGGCGTGTGGGGCCTGACGAAGATGCTAGGAGATCACTCACATGAACCTGGACAGCTTTCCATCTATGCAAGTCAATGGACTTAACGTACGCTAAGGGTGATTTTTAACGTACGCTAAGGTCCTATATGTTACGTACGTAAGGATTGTATTATAACGTACGTAAGTCAATACCAGAATCAGTCCAGTGAGCTCTGGCCAGACGTTAACGTATGCTAATGTTCGAGTATAGCATACGCTAATACGGTTACGTACGTAGTGGACTGCTGCTAACATACGTAATGGCTTATAATTCTATTTATAGAACTCGACCCCCACTTCATTTCTAACTTCTACCTTGGCCGATCTTCATGCTCTGAAGATTATCCCCCACCTTATATCCCTCATATCATCACAGATGGAATTTTCTTAGACAAACACACATTGTTGATGCTTTCGTAACACTCTTTTATGAACAAAGTGTTGAGGATTACCCCTGTGATAGATAAATTCGTAGAGATGAACGTAAAGTGTGATCAATTATGATTCTTGCCTTGTATGAACTCATTGTTAGTTTTCTTGGATGATTAGAACCATGAAAGGGTATTTGGAACAATCATTTTGAATGAAGAAGTGGATAAGAAGAATTACCCGCGGAAGAACTAGAATCGTAGAGTTGAATTAACCTGGAAATAGATTGAACGTGATTATCTCGTTATTTATGGTTGTAGCAACCGGACCAAGCATTCAAGTTAATAATCGAAATTAGAGTATGGAACATGGGTTATAATGATATGATGAATGTCTTGGGAATTGTAGACACCGACTTTGTGTTCCGTTACGATCTCTTGAATTCGCATGCCTTTTTCCAAACTTAGTACTTGTCGGAAAAAAAAATAGGACCGAGAACCGATTGTTTGTTATTCATAACTCGATTATAACTTAAGGCGTTCGGTACTCGTGCGTTAATTTCAGGAGGTTAATTGAGTTCCTTGTTATTCCCTTGTACAAGGTGATCGATCGAGGGTCGGCGAACTCCGGACATGTTGACATTCGTTGGAGTATTATAGTTCTTGCCATCTTTGAGGCAAGTATCGTATTTGAAACTTGTTAATATTTGAATTGTTGATCATGCATACGGTTTATTCATGTTGTTGAACATGAGGTTGTTTTCGTTGAATTGTCATGATGTTCGTTATCGATTACTTATATGTTCATGTTGATGGACATAGCTATTTTGCATATATGTATGCATATGTTGTGTTTGTGTATGTTGTGCGATCTATGCTGAGGGCGCTGGATTGGATGTCCACCTCATGTTGGTCCGACAGGATCATCTTGGGATCTATGCTGAGGGCGCTGGATCATTGGACGGGTTTTCCACCTCGTGTTGGTCCGACGGGATCATCTTGGGATCTATGCTGAGGGCACTGGATCATTGGAACACCCATGTTATATTTATGGAATCATGTGGATTCGCATTGTTGGATTCTGGTAGCGGAAGTCCGTGTTGTGTATTTTATTATGCATCGTTGTTGCATATTCGATTTGTGTATTATGATACTTGTACTACCATCATTTTGCTAACCCCTCCGGGGGTGGACATTTGTTTTGATGTTCAGGTAGCCGAGGAGCAGGGAAACAGCCATAGTACCGACATGACGACGAAGGGGCTCAGTGATGTTAATTGTTATTGCCTTGTCTTTCTGGTTCATTTTCAGTACTCGAGTACGCGTATCTTATTAATATTTTGATATGGTTGTAATATTGGACTCATTTAATCTGTTTGAACTGGATTTGTATTTCGAACTTTAATGGTACTGTTGTATTAATTTTACATTTCTTCAAATTAGCCTTGTAAATTCTTATTTAAAGGGTTTACGGCGCTGTAATTATTTCGAATATCTCGGGGTGTTACACGAACAATACGTACAAGCAAACAAAGCAATCAAAGCAAATCGATAGCATCGTGAAGTGCTAGTTTCTAAAGTCATATTCAGAGAAGTTCTTGAGTTGGAGAAAACAACACTCTTTTCTTAAAGATTGAGTAAGGGGGACTTATTTGAACGAGGTTCTTAGAAGTTCAAGGTTGTAAACGCATCCACATGTTATTGATTGGAAGGTGATAGATAGCTTGTGAGTTGTTGAGGCATCCACGGGTTTTTGATCAAGAGGTGCTAGGCAGCCAAAGGGAGTTGCAACGGCCACGAGTTTCCACCGGTTGGAAGCTATTGTAACAAAATTCATTGTGACATTAATCTTAGTTGAAGGTTATAGTGAATTTATCTCCAACTGGTTTAGAGATAATTAGACTAGTAGATGATTATCCCACCTCTGAACCACTATAAGTGATTGTGTGATTTACTGCTTTATCATCATACTAAACTGCTGCATACATATTTATTGTTCCATTTTATAGTCAATTGTTCTTCCGCAATATAGTTTGCAGCTGACAAAGGTTACCTGATCAGACGAGTAATCCTACCTGATCTTACTGCAGTTGTGCTCTCTACGTAGTGGAATTTAGTAAAAGTTTGTGAATAGTCTATTCACCCCCCTCTAGACTGTACTCTGAGTATCTGTGACCTACAATAGTAGCTTAGTCAGTGGGATTATTAGTTGAGTCTACTCTCTACAGTTCAACATGTCGATTCTTTACCATTTCTTTTGCAATGTGATACTTCCTCTCAATATGCTTGAACTTTATGTTATGAATACCATGAATGTATAAAACCTTCATTCAGATGTCCCGGTTAAGTTTGAGGGTCAAGGTAAAGTCAAATTCTAATACAAATTGACTCTATACCATGTTAGTGCAAATCCAGATCCCTGAGCCATCGTATATCACATACAACTAGCTCATTCTTTGGACAAAAACTTTTTATCTTATTTGACACTAACTGCATAGGACATACACCGACTCACTTATAAAATAAAGAATCATATCTTGGTATCGAGTAAAGACTACTACTTGCCCATCAAGTTGCACTTCGTGGTTGACCCCTACCATTAGGTATCATGTATTGAACTAACCTAGTGATTAACTTAATATCAACTCTTCTACCGAAAGTAAAAAGTCCACACATACCTATCATAACTCTATGATTCAGTCATTGACTATCTTAGAGTGAATACCTTGTGACTGAATCAAGTTGAGTCATATCCGAGTATACTAATCTCATTAGCATATCTATATTGAATGCTCCAACTACTTCTAGGTGAAGACATGCACATGTCCGGGAAGACATTATATAAGTTTTAACTAAACTTAATGTGCAGTTAGGTTTTATCGACTTGCGGACAAGTTATATAATTGAGTTCCAAACATTTTTAGTACCAAGACTCCATATCTCATAAGGAGTGGAATGTTCTTACTCAATTGCATGAATATTATTCCTCTTTATTTGCTAAATCAGGAATGCCAATGACATACAATAAATAGAAAAATAAAAAATTCCTTTTTTATTAAATAAAATAAAATATATAATTATATATTAATGCCCAAGGTCTCTCACCTTCATAGTGGCATTCCTGGCATACTTTAATATTGTGTCTTCTAGTGAGTTTTCCATATTGAGGGGTAAAAAGGGTGACATTAGCATTAAGATGTTATTTGCTGGAATGGTTCGGCCTGTCCTTGTCAAGCATGCCACCTAGTTAGGTCTGGGAGCTTGTCGTTGGCCAGTGAATTGACTTTGAAGGAAATCATAGCGGATAATACACAACTGTCCGGAGGCTATTGTCGCCCCGTGATGAGCTCATGACATACGTATGTTATGTGAATATATTGGTCTTCTGGCGTGAGGGACCCTGAGACGCCGCGTGGACTTTAGAACTCTCATCCCATGACAATGCTACCCATTAGGTTTTTCCCAGATATATTGCTCTTCCTGTATCAAGTTGAGTTATTAGCAAATTGTCCACTGAACCTGCTATGGACGGTTGAACAAATGATATTACCACTCTATCGAAAACCTAAATCCGCCATTGAGAAAGAGTAAATAATACAATGATGATCCCAAAATCTTGATGGTTTCATAAGAAAATATCGATATATATAATATAAACACCCTCAGAATATTAAATTAAAAAAACAATTAATTTTAAAAAAAAATTAAGGTATCTCTTATGGACCTCCAGCCGACCGGTTTTTCCGGCAGAGCCTCCGCCATCGCCCTCAGACTTCAGGGTGTCGGCAAGCTTTTCGTTTCACCAGGCCTGCCGGTCTGTTCTCCTGCGTGCCTGTGGCGGCCGACCAACTTTTTTTTTCTAACGCCATGTCGTCGGCCTGCGTTCGAGCAGAACTCTGGTAGCCGGTCATTTTTTTAAACGCCAGGCCGCCACCCTACTATCCGGTGGGCCACCGCTGGTGGCCGACCAACTTTCTCTTTCCATTTCTTTTTTCTTCTTTTTTTACGCCAGGACAGTCGGCCTGCTTTTATATGGGGACACCGCCGATGGCCGACCATTTTTTATTGTTTTAAGGCCATGCCCGCCGGCCTACTTTTCGGCGGTCCTTATTTTTTTTTCTTTTTCTATGGTAGGCCCCCGACCGCCGATAAAATTTTTGGAACCAATATTTTTTTCTAAAAAGTAATCTAGTAATTTAATTATTTTAACTCATGGGTTTCTAGTCTATAATATAGAGGACATTGGTGTTTTTTTGGTGGTAATGTGCACCTGAAAAGACTTGTACTTTTCCCATCTCCTTCCCTTCTTTGTGTGTTGAATTTAATAATAATGATAATATTAAAAGATATTCAACAACAATAAATTATAAAGAATACTCCTAAAATATTAAATTAATATGAAGGGGTGATTAATCTTTAAAAAAACTTTTTTTTACAAGAACCTCCGATGGACCTCCGGCCGACCAGCTATTTCTGGAAGGCAGTCGTCGGTCGCTGGCGAACCCTTAGCGGCTGATCAATTTTTTCGCTAGGCCCGCCTGCATTTTTTCCGGCGGGGCCTGATGGCGGTAGGCAGACCTCCAATAGTCGGTCATTTTTATTCATTTATCTTTATTACTTTTTTGTCGGGTCGTTAGACTGTTTTGCACCGGCGGCCGGCGGACCTCCGTACTGCTTTGCACCGCCGATGGCCGGCAGGCTTCCGGCATCTGGGCAATTGTTTTTCTTGTGTTTTTTTAATGCTAGGCCGTTGGACTTCTTTCCGGTGGTCCTCCTCTGGCGGCCGACCAATTTTCTTTTTTACACTAGCCGCCAGGTTGCTTTCGGACGGGCCACCTCTGTCGGTCGGTCATTTTTTGTAGACGTTAGGTCGTTGGCCTGCTTTCCGCCGTGCCACCATTGGCGGCCGACCAGTTTTGTATTATCCGTAAATTATTATTATTATTATTATTATTATTATTTTGTTGTTAAATTATTTACACATCTAATTTTAATTGAAGAACCCATTTATTAGGCCTACCTATTTGTAGTAATAGCATACATTTCTATTCCTCTACACCCGATGGAACCTCTAACCAGCTCAATTCTGGATTTTCATCTCCTCAAAATTTTATCAATTTCTCTCCACATATTCTTAATCCTAATTAACTCCTAAGTTATTAACACAATTAAAAAACAATTATGAGTACCTCTTCAAATTCTTCCAAGTACAATATAAATTAGGATTCAGATAATATTGGACATACAACAAACGTTGCCAAGGATCGATCATTTATTTGACCAACTTAGAGGAGCAGAAATTTTCTCTAAGATTAACCTGAGATCGGGATATCATCAATTGAAAATAAACGGGGATGATATTTGTAAGACGGCCATTCAGACAAGATATGGGAACTACGAATTTGTAGTAATGTCCTTTGGCTAAGTAATGCCCCAGCCGTATTTATGGATTTGATGAATCGAGTATTTCACCAATACTTGGATAAATTTGTTATTGTATTCATTGATGATATCTTGGTGTATTCTAAAGATGAGAACAGCATGAGTAATATTTAAGAATAGTATTGGAGACTCTTCGCAATGAGAAATTATATACGAAGTTTAAGAAATGTGAGTTTTAGATTGATCGAGTAGTATTTCTCGGTCATGTGGTGACCGCTCAGGGGATTGAAGTCGATCCAGTTAAGATCTAAGCGATAAACAGTTGGGAAGCACCTACGAATGCGAATGAAGTTCGAAGTTTCGTAGGTTTAGCCGGTTACTACAGGAGATTTATCGAGGGCTTCTCAAAGATAGCAGCTCCTATGACGAAGATGACTCGAAAAGGGGAGAAATTCTTATGGAATGATAAGTGTGAAAAGAGTTTCCAAGAATTAATGAAAAGGTTGACGTCAGCACATGTGTTAACGATTCCAGACCCTACCAAGGATTTTATAATATACAGTGATGCGTCGAAGCAAGGTCTTGGTTGTGTTCTAATGCAGCATGGAAACGTGGTTACATACACCTTCAGATAGATTAAACAACATGAGTTAAACTACCCTACTCATGATCTAGAATTAGCCGCTATAGTTCATGCGCTAAAGATTTGGAGGCATTACTTGTATGGAGGAAGGTGTGAAATTTTTACCGATCATAAAAGTTTGAAGTATTTGTTTACTCAGAAGGAGCTAAACATGAGGCAAAGAAGGTGTCTTGAGTTGGTGAAAGATTATGATTGCACGACCCAATATCATCCAGGCTAGACCAATGTACTTGCAGATGCCTTAAGTCGCAACACGAGAGGTGAATTGTGCAATATGCTCACTACTCAAGAGCAACTCATTCAAGATTTTTTTGAAAATGAATATTGAAGTTGTTAGACCAAAGGGAACAACATCAATTTTATTACCTCTCGTGGTTCAACCAACCTTATGGGAAAGAATTAAAAGAGCTCAATCCCACGATGAGATATTGAGTAGAATGAAAGAGTTGGCCATATCTGTAGACAATAAGGGTTTTGGGATAGCAAGTGATGGTACCTTGATGTATGAAGGGAGAATTTGTGTACCCAGAGATGAGAGTATGATAAATGAGATTTTAATCGAAGCTCACAGTACGCCATATACTGTCCACCCAAGCAGTACGAAAATGTACCAAGATCTTAAGAAAATGTTTTGGTGGAAAGGAATGAAAAATGATATAGGAAAATTTGTGGAGAGTTATTTGACTTGTCAACAAGTCAATGCCGAACATCAACGACCATCAAGATTACTCAAACCACTTGAAATTCCAGAATGGAAGTGGGAACATATAGCTATGGATTTCGTAGTTGGTCTACCCACAACTGTTAAAGGAAGTACTGCAGTTTGGGTGATTGTCGACAGAATTACAAAATTTGCTCCTTTTCTGCCAGTCAAGATGACGTTTAAGATGAACCAGTACGCACAAATGTATATCAAGGATATAGTGAGATTACATGGAGTTCCGGTATCAATAGTGTCATATAGAGACCCTCGTTTCACTTCAAGGTTTCGGAAAAGTATGCATGAAGCCAAAAGCCAAAACCAGACATGTCTTTTCCGGAAACAAAAAGTCAAATAATTTGCCTTGGGAACAGAGTAATATCATAGATCCCGCCCGAGGCCTCTGAGGACCCTCCCGAGCTGGCCATATTATAAAACAAAACACGCACGTGCATCGCCTTGGGAACAGAGTAATATCATAGATCCCGCCCGAGGCCTCTAAGGACCCTCCCGAGCTGGCTAGCTAAACAAACTCATGAATCGAGGACTCAACCCTTTCGATTCCCTCCGTGATCCCGTCGGCCAGCCCGAGGTGAGCAAATCACACACAAAATACATTACCATTCCATGCCAAGCATAAAGGTTTCCAAAAATACTTGCCTTGAATTATTGACGACGCAACGAACGGAAAGGAAAGTCACCGACGAACGCTAGGAACCAACGAAACCGAACCTAATGATTCGAAGAATACAATAACAACCATTTCTAAATGAATACGGAATTGGAATACACCCGAAAACCCGCCTACGATTCATGTATATTCGTTTATAAACAACAACGAGGGCGGACCACAACCAAACCCTCTCGATTCCATAAAAACCACGAAATATACCATGAATCCGTAGGGAAACTAAGAATACCAACAAGATTAATCATATTCATCATGAATTAATCAACAAAACGGAACGAATCGGACAAAAACGCGAAAACCCCCAAATCTACCCAAAAGTAGGGTTCTAAAGATCTAACCTTGATTCGCTGGATCGAAGGATGTTATAGGATGATTGATCGGTGATATAAACTCAGAAACTTCATGGATTTGTTGTTTAACAACATGGCTTCATCTCCTCCAAAGCTCCAGCCACGGACCGAAGAGAAAGGAAATGAAAAATGAATGAAAAAGTGGCTGGTCTGTCATATATATACTGGGCCGGAACTAGCATGCGCTAGCCTTCCCGGACTAGCGTGCGCTATCGGCCAGTATTGGCCCAGCACTCTCGGCCATGGCCCGTATGACCCGGCACCACCGACCAATTTTGTCGACCATGACTTGTCCGCCCGACTCCCGCTAGCGTGCGCTACGGCCGGAAGCCTGCGCGCTTAGCCGACTGTCGGTAGCCTCGGACTAACAAACTCATCCCGTGCGTCGCTAGTCGGCCGACGGCGTGCGCTACCCCTGCCGATTAGCGTGCGCCACGACCAAGCGATGGCGTGCGCTACCTACCGATCTACCCGAGTCCGTAACCTCGTAATCCCTCTGCCCGGGCCCGATAGCGTCGGCTGGTGACTCGGCAGCGTGCGCTACACTGCCGAGCTAGCGCGTAGCATCCCGGCCGTGGCGTGCGCTCGCGGTTCCTTCCGTGCTTTCGGCGGTGCCGCACTTCTCCGAT
The DNA here is from genome assembly GCA_033398695.1 of Orobanche coerulescens. Classification (NCBI taxonomy): domain Eukaryota; kingdom Viridiplantae; phylum Streptophyta; class Magnoliopsida; order Lamiales; family Orobanchaceae; genus Orobanche; species Orobanche coerulescens. The sequence goes on along the minus strand of CM065815.1, from coordinate 113,231,783 downwards.
GCCGCACGGTCGGCCGGTGCTCGGCCACGACCCGACGCCTCGATTTCCGAAAACGCACGGAACGAACACGACGAAAAGTTCGCAGACGACATCAACGACTCAAAATGAAAACGTAATACAATAATTAATCATACACGGCCAAGAACCGGGTCGAGACAGCAATTACAGATACGGATACCCGTAACTTTCAAGAAATTACAAAATGGCCCAAAACGCCCGGAAATCACGATACGCGATCGAATAACCAAACCGAAGTCCACAACACGTCTAACAAAGTTAAACAGACTTACAGGAAACTCGAAACAGCAGTTTCGAACGAGATTCGCAAGAATCAAACTCAAGTGCGGAAAAGTCGCTTAAAAGCACGGAACTCAACAAAACAACACCGAAACGAACTCGGATGACAAAAAGTATAGAATTAATCATTCTTAGAATGACGAAACGGTCATGAGTGAGTCGTCAAAACGGACTTCCGCCAAAAAAAAAGAAATTACCGGAAATCGAAATTACGGGTATTACAGATGTGAGAAATTTTTTTGTGCCATGGTCAGCTTAGATCTGTATTGCATTTGGCAACAAAACAAGGAATTACAATACTAGTAGCCTCCAATCGGCAATATACATGTTACCTGACCGGCTTCCTGTGAGGACTATCTGTTTGGTCTCTATGTCCTTCACCTAGTGTCCTTCATAGAATTTAACCTAGAATTGTTTGTCACAGAACTCGCTAGCACTTAGTAGGTTGTACTGCAGTCCATCTACATAGGCTACGTACTGCAGAACTGACTTTGAATTTTCCTACAAGCAGGGTTCTTTTTACTCTTATTCTTATTATTGATTTGTCACCAGATCTCACCTTTGGACCTCGACCTTCTACATAATCTGTAAGATTGTGATATCTCTTGTCATATGTTGAGAACATCCAATATCGAAGTACCAGATGTCCTTCTCCCTGATATCCTGTAATCAAGAATTAAGTAGATTTAGGTCCGCTTTGATCTTTATGTCCTTCGTTATTAGTGCTTTTAGGTACCTAGATTTGCCTGACAGCAATAGTTTTGTTGTAGGTTTTGTTAGGTCCTTTCTTGCGATATTTACATGGGGTAGGCATATTATCGCTGTAAGCATTGTTATTATGCATGTAGAATTAAGAATTTTAGTTCTAGTAAGGTTGTTGTATTGGGGAGGAACCATGTTTCTCTACCTTCTGGATTACCTCCTCGGTTTTCCAGTTGGATTTCCAGAGCTATTGCTGACAGAATTACCTGGCATCTTACTTACGAGAGAGATGGCTGGTTCTTGACCCATTATTGAAGAGCATCGTACTATTGATAGCACTAAGGTGCAGGGTGTTGATGGTACTGGGGTACAAGCTTCCTTCTTCTCTATTGGTTATATATATATTAGTGATGCAACTGGTATGCTTGAGAAGCATATTGTTGACATTATGCATTGCGTCTAACATGCTTGTGAGGCTATGCAGTTTGCTGCTTGCGATATGAGCTTGGTGGGTGAATGACAACCTTCGATTTCTAAGAAGGTACATATGTAGCCTTTCCTTTGTCTGCAGGTGCAACATTTGGAATTTCCTTAGTCTTGGGGCTTAGAAGAGGTTCCACCCTTTTGACAAATACTGTACTGGTTTTGCCACTATTGGAGAACATGCTAAAGTCTAAGCCAAGTTTATCATGGACATGATGTCCAGTGCTCAGGATGTCATCCATCCTCCTGGATGATTTCTCAAATCACTTGAGGATAGGCTCGAGTTTTCCCTCTCATTTCTCAAAAAGCTGTATCTTGGCTTCCAATAAAGCATAATCATTTGTCTTAAATTAATTATGAGATTTTACCTCATTTAATTTAGTTGTAAATTGATGATTGCTTTCCATGAGTTTTTTTCATGAGTGACTTTGCTGTATTCGCAATCTAAAGGCATGTTTTCCTAATAGATTTTTAGCAAGTCATTTTCACACTTCAGCTCCAGTTTGAAAAATGAGAGCGTTAGGTTTTCTTGTTTTAGTATTTCATGGGCTTGTTGAATGTTCCTAACCTCATTCATCATATTCTTAAAAGTATGCGATGCATTGATAGGGTTAACTGAGGTTGAGCTTACATCGTCATTACTGTCGTCATCTTCTTCATTTTTTGCCATAGAGCACATGTGGGTTTTGTCTTCAATTTCATCATTAGAGGAGTCTATCGATGACAACCCATAGGCATTCTTCTATTTTTATTTTGTGGGCGATGCTTCTGATTCCCCGATCAGTACTAGAACAGCCCGAGATAATCGGATTAATTAGAGTGCCGTAAACCCTTTATGTAAGAATTTACAAGGCTAAATTAAAAGAATAGCTGAATAATACAAAAATACCACCAATAGTTGAGTAATTTAATAACTGATTAAAACGTCTCAACACAATTCATTTATTACAAATTTTCAAATCATCAAAAGACACACATACTCGAGTACTAAATACCAGACCAGAATATCAAAACAAATACAACAGACAACATCACTGAGCACCTTCGTCATTATGCCGGTACTGTGGCTGCTTTCCTGCTCCTCGGCTACCTGAACGTCAAAATAAATGTCCACCCCCGCAGTGGTTAGCAAAACGATGCTAGTACAAGTATCATAATATACAAGAACAGATATGCAACAACGATGCATAACAAAATACATAACACGGACTTCCGCTACCGGAATCCAACGATGCGAATCCACATGATTCCATCAACACAACATTGGGTAATCCAATGATTCAGCTCCCTCAGCATAGATCCTAAGATGATCCCGTCGGACCAACACGAGGTGGAAAAACAAGTCCAATGATCCAGCGCCCTCAGCATAGATCCCAAGATGATCTCATCGGACCAACACGAGGTGGACAAATGATCCAGCGCCCTCAACATAGATCACACGATCTCTTTCGGATCAATACAACACACACGATACAACCATGCATACATATGCAACACAATATGTTCATCAACATGAAAATACACATGGATCACAAACATGAACGGCATTCTAACAATTATATTCATCAATATGAATGGTAATATGCATGATAAAAAAATTATCAACGTAAACCGAAGTCATGTTACGATACTTGCCTCGAAAATGGCTACAAGGATAGATACTACGAATAACCTTCAACCCGATCGAAGAGTTCTCACTCGATCACTTCACCAACAACCCGAACCTTCATTGAACAATAGCACTAATATAACTAACGATTCCGGATAATTGTTCTAAACATCATGCTAGCACCAAGAAGCGAAATCAACCCGATCATAAAAACATATGAATCTGCCCCACCCATAACGGTTGAATCAACACTATGATACTAATTCGAACAATAATCTCATAATCTTCCAAATAAAGATTTAAACACATCAATCGGTCGGATTCTACAACTATAACACAAGGTAGTTCGTCTAACATGGATTCTAACCATAACTTCCATTAATCCAATGCAGCAAGATTTCAGAAATATCTTGAGGAACACCATGAAAATCAGTTATTAGGTTCACAAGATTATCATCTTCTTCTTCAAGGAATAAATCTAAGTTCAAGTCCACTATGTTCTCATATACGCGTTGCTTGTTCAAGTTGTACGTAAGAACTTAATAATCTCAGTGATAAACTAAACAACTTCTGTAGCATGTTCATATTTGACAACAAGAACACATAATCCATATTGGTGAATCGCCACATACCTTACACGGAAGGAAAAGATGAGATTACTTGATGAACTCCACGCCAAACGCTAGAACACCAATCCTCAAGGCTCCTTGCCTTCAATGATATGATTAGAGGCTGATATGAAGGTTGAAGATGGGGAGGGTAGCTCTCTAATTCTCGAAAATCGAATGTGGGGCGAAGTGGAGACTGAAAAATGAGGTGAGGTGCTGTCATATTTATAGAAAATGGTTATTAGCGCGCTCTACTGCTCCTTTTTAGCGTGCAGTAACCGGCTCCCAGCCCACTGTATCTATCTATCTTGGGTCTTGCGTACGCTGAATAGCCTTTACGTGCACTAAATGCAACAGTTAGCGTACGCTAATTCCCATCAAAGCATACGCTATCGTCTTTACGAAAGCACACTGACCTCACTGTACTATATTTAGCGCACGCTAGCATCTCTCACGTAGCATGCACTAATCGCTGTTGACTCGCCTTTTCCAAAAGCCATCCAGATTCATCCTGACATGTCTCCAACAAAATCGGCGGTCCGATCTAACCTACCAACCTATCTCAATCATGCTGACCATGTATAGCGTGGGCTAAGACTCATCTGTATCTTGCGCTAGGTTACATGTTTAGCGCGCGCTATACTTAAACGTTAGCGTGCGCTAAATGTACATAAGTACATGCATAAAACAACAACTACGAAATCAAACACTCTTTGATACAGGATTATGAAATACGAAGGATTATACCCAGATTAAAATACAACATATGCAATGTCACAAGGGTCAAATACAAATAAAATTACACATCAGATATTCGGGTATTACATACTCTCCCTCTAAAAAGAAGTTTCGACCCGAAACTTAAGATGAAAATAACTCCGGATATCTAGCCTTCATACCATCCTCCGTCTCCCAGGTGGCCTCTTCGACTCTGTGTCGTGAGCATTGCACTTTTTATAACACCCCCAATCCACTCAGGGATATTACACACCGTAAACCCTTCTCTCAAGGATATACGAGGCTGGTAACATAATTAAATATCTCAACATTGCCTTTAAGGCTAAAAAGACAAAGTAGACCAATTTGGCCTTTCAATCAATACATACAACTCAATCTCATTACATACCCACGCAGGGGTCAAAATACAACACACTCCCGTACAACGGGAAAATACTACAATAGAAATAAAGTAAAACTAAACCAATATGGCATCGTATGGATCCTCATGTGATTAGTACCGATCATCATTCATCATCCTTTGTACCAACCCTGTGTTATGCTCCCCAAGACCCTGCACGTACCTGAATGCAATACAGACATCTACCCCCCGATTACTCGGGGCTTAGCAAAATCCCACTATTTTGCTAGTGCAAGTACATAATCATACGAATTGTAACAAACAAATAGAAATCACGAATATTGTACGACAATTAACTACCAAAGCCTTTCCGAGAGGTTTTATTAATTAGAAAGCAATCAATGAAGTGTTTGAAAACAATTTCATCATCTTGGGGATTTTAAAAGTAGAAACCTTGTAGGATCTCAAGTCCTTAGTTGAAAAATAACCATTTCAAAACGAATGGGTCTCAGCCCAAAATTCACTTTCCGTAAAACGACCTTTACAAAACCTATAACACCCTGAAGATTTGGATAACATTTCATAAATTATTGTTGATTATATCATAAATTATAAAATAAATAAAGAAGAAGTATAAGTATCTTATACTATGTATTATGAAGATAAATACAACATTTGATTTATTTAAAACCCTTATACATGTTTTATAAACTAGTTTCCTTTTTATTGTTTATGTTACACGATTTAGAAGATGAAAACTTATCATTCGGTACACATCTTTTTCCTAACCTAAAATAAAATCGACACTTACCTTTTTTTTATGCAAGCCACACTTTTTGGGGAGATAATGACCAAATAATGTGATTGTCAATCTAAACGATACGTAATTTACTCTTGCCATAACCACCATACGCGACATTCCCTTTTCTTCTCACACGTTTGATGGGAGATTGATCTTATTTCCATCATTTGTCTCTCAAGGACCGTATAAAATCTCCTTCTACTCATCAAAATCTCTTCCAAAACAAAAGAAGACTAGCCTCTAAAACATACAAGTGTGGAGATCAATTCTGTTAGGGTTTGTGTTCGTTCGTTTGCAAGTTAGGGCCACAACTTTGGTGGTCAAGCTTTCGTAGCAGCTTTTGGGTGCTTGTGTGAGCGGTTGACCTGGTGTACCATCTCCTTTCTGGTCGATCCTCTTGATTTAGCCCTACGTAAATCATTAACCTTCTTTGTCATGCTTTATATACACGATTAATATGTATAAGAAACCTATTCACTAACATCAAGTTATATATACCAGTTATAATCGGGTTAAAGATGTTATCCATTGGTATGTTATAAATCGTATTAGGGCTGTTTTCATTGTTCGTAAACGTGTGTGTTTTGGTGTCAATCTATAATGTTTATACAATAATATGTATGATTAAACATGTTGGAAGTGGTAGAGATGCATTTGGTTTCTGGACAGATTCATTACCCCATCTTGTACAGACCGTAGCTCAAGTTTACAATAGATTTTTGCATGATATTTGAGTCTAAAGATAAGTTCAAAGAGTTTACTAACTGGTCTAATTGGTTAGAAGTTGATTGGGGTTGATTTGGTTGTCCAAACAATTTATAAGAAAACGGTTGTTGAATCTGAAAATCTTGAGTCTGATTTCAGTCGGTTTCTATGATTTTTATTTCACAAACTATAACGATTGAGAACCCCAAATTCTATAAGGAGAACAAATAACATGTTTATAAGTTACTGTAATTTTTGTGGATTTTTCTGAAAGGTTAAAATGGGTTAAATAAATATAAACTTTCGGGGTATACCTGTAGAGCAATTTCTAGACAGGTTTGGAAAAATGATTTTTGAAATGGTACTTGCACTTGGAGATAAAATTTGGAAAAATTTGGGGAAGGTGCTTAACTCATGTGGGAATCACAAGTAAAATTGAAAAAGCTCAGGACCTTATTTGTTATGCTTTAAAAATCATAAGAAAATGGAACCAGATTCACATGTGAAACCCTTAACCTATTAATAAGTAACTTCGAGTAATTAATCCGTTATCACTTTAATGAACGCATAAGTAATATATGATTATAATTCGTGTAGATTCAGTGAAGAAGAAGTGATCCACCTTTCCATGTATTCATTTTCCTATTGCTTTCATTTCCTAAGGTACAGATATTCCGCCCTTTTTCAGTAAGAGTTTTTCATGACTTGTTTTTCCCAATGTTGGTTATTTGATGCCATTGATCCTTATTTGCTTTGTTATTCATTTGATTATTCCTTGATGCTATATTCATTTCCATAGTCATCATCTTAGTGGATAATTAGAAATTGTCACTTACGATTATTATATACATCATTTGCCTATTTATGTTGCCCATATTTGTTTAACCAGTCATGGGGGTTCCATGACCTTACCATTGATGCACCAATGGTATTGACACTATCTGTGGAGGTGTGACTTTGTCCCCGGCATTCCCATTTATTTATATTGCTATATATAGCGCACTTGGCCCATGTATATTGTATGTATGCTTAGTCTAGAACTTGGCATATGTATATCTGTTTTGCAGGGAGCGTATGGATGCATCCTAGGTACTTAGTTATGTTTAGAATTTGGTGAATGGACTTGTGTGTGTGCAATACACCCCATTTCACATTAGTACATGTGGAGAGCTAAACTGCTTTGTACGATTTGCTATTTGTTTGCTACTTGGGCATTTTCCTTTATTTATGCTTGACATTCGTTCAATATTTTCCTTTGTTTAAGTTTTGACTCCTTCATCGTTTGTTCCATATTTCCTTTGACATCTTGTTCAGCAGGTTCTCTAGGATTCATTCACTATTCTTTCGTTTATGCTTATTACCTTTCATTATTTATATATGTTCACTGAGCGTTAGCTCAGCCGCATTTTTCTTTTCTCTGTGGCAGGTAATAAGCAGGATGCTAGGCAGGAGTGATGAGAGTAGGAGCTAGAGGACCTATCCATGTTTAGATTCCCATTTATGGAGTATTTTAAGACTTAGTATTTTCGAGTTTTATTTCATTTCAGACTTATGTTTTGGATTATTTCCTTCATTGAGACTTTATCGAGATAATACTTTGGAAGTCGTTGTTTTACTTGACTCCATATTTATTTTATAATACAGTATTCCGCTTGCGTTAGTATATTCTAATTGGCACCATAATGTTACATTTTGGCCCTTTTCGGGTTCGGGTGCTACAATTATGGTATCAGAGCCCTAGGTTCAACCTGTAGAGCTTAAGTTATGACATGTGAGGATTGGGTAGACATTAGGCTTCCTTCTGATTTAACCGTTTTCCTTTATATTTTGATCTTAACCTCTAATATTGTCTTTGTTGTTTCGTTTATTGATCTTTTAGATGGTGAACACTCGTACTACTACCTCATCTGGAAGTGATGAAGCTACTTTTAATGTGGTTGCTGTTGTGGCTGTTCAAGCCTTGTTACCGGATCTCGCTGCCAGGATTACTGATGAGATTCATCAGACACGCACTTCTGGTGGTTCTGGTGGGGATGTTCCCCCCACTATGCATGTTTGGCTAGAGCGATTTGGGAAGCAAAAATCCAAATCATTCAGCACTGCTAACACTCCAATCGATGTTGAGAACTGGATTGCACATGTGGAGAAGATTTTCGAGGTGTTAGGTTGTGTGGATGAATTTAAAGCTAGGCTGGCTAGCTATAAGCTGGAGGGTGTGTTAGGAATACTTGTTAGATTTTGATGATGTCATTAATTTAAAATCAAATGTTTATTAATTGGCAAAATGTAAGGAAGAACCAAATGAGTATCTTCCATAGGCCAAAATGTGTTAAGTATAAAATTGGCAAAATGTAAAGAAGAACCAAATGAGTGTCTTCTATAGGCCAAAGTTAGTTAAGTGAAAATCGGCTAAGTACTAAAGTACGTCTAGTCCATCGAGAAGTACACCGACTCAATCGAGTAGCCCCGGTCAACTAAAAATTTGTCGAGAAGTTTGATCGGCAATGAGGAACCTCGTGGAAGTCACTGATCGGACAAGTCTCAAACAGTATACAGCCAAGAGGACCTACCTGCAAAGATGTAAGCTGCACCACAGCCTACTCAACTACAGCCTAGTACTCCAAATCCACGTCAGCATGCTTTGAAAAGTCAAATATTACGGAAAGCTCACATGCAACGTGAAGAGACAAATTAGAGTGATTCCCGCAAGAGATATGATTTAATTAAATCATCCTGACCCACCGTGAAGACTTTAATCCTTTTATATTCAAAAGATTCGGCGCTCACATGCAGAAGTCCTCACAACGGTCGGAAGATAAAATTAAATAATGGGAATCCAGCCTTACAACGTTCAGAAAAGATTAAACAATGAAGTCTCTCTCCAACGGACGGATTTGTTCAAAGATTTGCAACGGCTACAAGGAAGAAGCTCAGAGATCGTGATCTATATATATCCGAAGATTTGAAACTGAGCAAACAACGGTGCGAACATATACTCTAGCGATCAAAGCAAACAAAGCAATCTCAAGCAATCAAATAGCATCGTGAAAAAGAGCAGATCCAAAAAGTTCATATTCAAGGAAGCTCTTTAGTTGGAGAAGACAAACACTCTTGTCTATAAATCTTGAGTACGGGGTACTTCACTGGTTGAAGTAAGTGACTGTAAAGGCATCCGAGGATCGAGGATCAAGAGGTGCAAGGCAGTCAAGTGTGTACAACGGCACGGAATTCCACTGGTTGGAAGCTGTTGTAGTGTGTTGTGAATCACTGTAATCTTTATCACTGGTTGAAAATTATAGTGAATTCATCTCCAACTGGTTTGGAGAAAAGTGGATTAGTAGAGGATTACCCCACCTCTGAGACCACTATAACTGCCTGTGTTATTTACTGTTTTACTGCATCATACTCTAACTGCTGCATCCATTGTTAAGTGTTTCATTAAGATTAATTTATATTCGTCATCAGCTGACTTCCGCACTTATCCAAGAACAAACGACTCCAAGTCATTTGTTTGATTATCAGCTGAAGAAACTCACTCTTCGAAAAAGAGTTCAAGAGTTTCAACAAGTCTATTCACCCCCCCCTCTAGACTTGTTCCTGGACGACTTGTGACCTACAAGTGGTATCAGAGCGGTTGGTTCATTTTTTTTCACGAACCAGATCTATATTAAGATATATATCTTATCTCTCACGTTATAATGGAACACATGCACTCTAGACTACCTGTCTTTTCAGTTGACGAGTATGATCTCTGGAAGATAAGAATGCAGGCACATTTATCTTCAATCCATGACGACATGTGGTGCATCATTGAAGACGGTCCATTCATTTTCGAGAAGGACAACACGCCCGAGGAAATCGCAGCTGGGAGGCCCGAAAAGATTCCTAAGAAGAGAACGGAGCTGACCCCCGAAGAGAGAAAGCTGGCCAATCTTGACAACAGGGCCAGAGATGTGCTATACCAAACTCTTGACAAATCCACAATGGTCAAGATCAAAAATTGTAAGAATGCCAAAGAGATTTGGGACACATTAGCTCTAATGTGTGAAGGAACGGAGCTGATCAAGGAGAACAAGTTGTCAATAGCTATCCAAAAGTTTGACAACTTTAAAATGAAGAATGGTGAATCAATAGACCAAGTGGACACAAGGTTCACTGAAATTATCAACGAGATCAACTCCCTGGGCAAAACTTATGGCAACAGGGAAATGGCACTCAAGGTCCTCAGATCACTCAATCCCGAATGGAGCATGAAGGCTGTAGCTATGAGAGAGTCCAAAGACCTGAATAAAATAAAGATTCGTGAGGCTGTTCTCGATCGAAGGCTTACGAGTTCGAACTTCCGAGTTCATCCTCGGCGAACTCACGAGAGAAGGGAATCGCATTTGCGGCCGAGTCCCCTGCTAAGAGCACATGTCGATGTGAAACCTCCAAATCCGCTAGATTTTGAGGAGGAAATGGCTTTCATTATGCAAAGGTTCGGATAACTTGAAAGAACTACTCCAAGTATAAGAAAAACTACAAGGAGAACCCAAGAAGGAACCGAGAAAATTTGGAAGGCTGGAAAGTTGAATGCTACAATCTGTCATAAAATAGGACACATCCAAATGGATTGTCCCGAGCTCAAGAAGGATGAAACCAAGAAGGAGGTGGGCAGAAAGGAAGACAGAAGAAAAGCTCTCATCGGAGAAGACCAGGAGCATGTCGAATCAAGCGGCGGTTTCTTTTCTGATGACGACGAGGAATATGATTGCCTGATGGCAAACTTGGCTGATGAAGAGGTAACCTCTAAACCTACCGGTTCAAATAATAGCTCAGCCATGTCACAAGATATGGATTTACATGAATCGTTAAATCAATTATTCAAGGATTTTGAAACACTTAAATCTGCACACCAAGATGTATCAGCAGAGAAGACTAAGCTGCAAGATGAGAATAGGCAGCTGAAAAATGATTTTGAAAAACTCAGCCTAGATTTAAATAAGGTTGAGACAACAACAGCTGATTTTGAAAACCAGGCAAGTGCCAATACAGCCGAGATAGACCGGCTAAATATTTTACTTAAAGAAAAGTCAGCTGCACTTGCTCATGCCAAAGCTGAGTTTACTAAGTACATGATTAAATAAAACTCAGCGCAGAAATAACCTCCCTGAAGGCGTCTTCAACTCTGGGCGAATTGTGTACTTATAAAAGGTCATTATATACCAAATCAGGCCTTGGATATGATTCTCACACTCCCTCTAGTTCTGAAACCAAGTTTATCAAGGGAGAAACAATGGTCTCGACTGCTGAGCCTGCGTATAAACCAATATTCAAAAGCGAGCGGCAAATCAAAGCGTCTAGGCTGCGGTCGGGTTACACCCAGACGACCACCTAGACAGCGACTAAGCGATGTGCAAAAGCAAACGGCCGGACAACATGCACACTATTACAAACAACTCACCAAAAATAGATTTCATAATGGGAGGGGAAGATGGAAACCTCAAGGTTATCCAAATTACCAAAATGAACAAGTGTGGAGACCACAAAGGTTTAATAAATGGTCTCAGCCTAGATTTAGAAATGGCCCACACTATTTTGAGGAATATCCGGTATACAATCCAACCAGGAGATTTAGACCTCGACCACAGGCACCTTATAAGGGTTATAATAATAATAACAATTCCTATAATCCAAGGAGAAATCAATTCTCCAGGAAACCAACTAACCCCAAAGGACCCACACAAATTTGGGTACCTAAATCTCTGCTTGTTTAATTGCAGAAGAGGTGGAAGGACTACAATCACATCTCCTCAAGCTCAAATTTTGGAGGTGAAGAGTGGTTTGTAGACTCTGGATGCTCAAGGCACATGACCGGGAACAAGAAGATGCTGACCAAATATATCAAAGAAAGAGCTCCCGATGTAACCTTTGGAGATAGCTCTAGAGGACAGACAAAAGGCTTTGGAGAGTTGCACCGAGGAAACATTGTGATATCCAAAGTTCATTATGTCAAAGGTCTCAAATACAACCTCCTGAGCATAAGCCAGTTCTGCGACGAGAAGAATCTAGTAGTCTTCACCATCTTGAAGTGTATGGTGATAGACATTTTATCTGGAGAAATAAAGCTACAAGGTTTCCGAAGAAGAGATGTATACATGATTGATTGGAACACAGGAACACCTAACTCCTGTTTTCTATCCAAGACTGTAGCTGAGAATGGATGGCTATGGCACAAAAGACTATGTCACCTGAACTTCAAAGCCATCAACAAGATTAGCTCTCAGAAGCTGGTCAGAGGACTTCCAAATGAAGCATTCAAGAAGGAAGCACTCTGTGATGCATGTCAGAAAGGAAAGCAGACCAAGGCATCGTTCAAGCCAGTTCAGCCTACAACGCTCACAACAAGGATCTTAGATCTACTCCACATGGATCTATTTGGTCCTATCAAGCCAAGGACTTTGAGCGGCAGAAAGCATGCTCTTGTGATTGTAGATGATTATTCAAGGTACACTTGGATCATTTTTCTATACAAGAAAAGTGAAACCTTGACCAAGTTACCTGAGCTGCTGAGAAGGATCCAGAATGAGAAATCCCTCTCCATAATCAAGATCAGATCGGATAGAGGAGGAGAGTTTCTCAACAAGGCAATAACTGATTTCAGCGATCAGAATGGGATCCAGCATGAGCTCTCTGCAGCCAGGACGCCCCAGCAGAATGGTGTTGCTGAAAGAAGGAACAGAACCCTGAAGGAAGCAGCAAGGTCCATGATTGCAGAAGCAGACCTACCCAAGAGGTTACAGGCTGAAGCACTGACTGCCACACCCGAGCAGGAGTATGATAGTAGGGAGACATGGCAAAACTCCCTATGAGGTTTGGAATAATAGAACTCCTCTTGTTGCTTACTTTCATGTTTTTGGTTGCAAGTGTTTCATCCACAACAACGGTAAAACACACTAAATGCCTTTGATGCTAAAGCGATGATGGTCTATTTATGGGATATTCCCAAAGAAGCAAGGCATATAGAGTTTTCAACAAAAGAACCTTAGTTGTGGAGGAAACACCCCATGTTGTTTTTGATGAATCTCTTGTTGAGTACGAAACAACTTGAGCAAATTGAGAACAAGCTCAAGTCGGCAACCCTTGAAGAAGTCATTGTACATGACCTTTGGAATGGTGGACTCACTGCAGATCGGCTGATGACCCAACTGCGGTGATGAAGACCCAGCTGCGATCGACAGATCACCAAACCTATCCCGATCCGATTCTTTCTTGAAGAAGACCAATGAGGCGATAAAGACTCATCTGCGATTGACCAAGCTGCAGATGACAAGGCGTAGCCGATCGATTCTGGAACTGAATCCAAAGAATGCGACAACCACGAGCAATCAGCGGGAACAAACCCGAGAAGAGGACGAGATCCCCAAATGGCTCAAGGATCATCCAATTCAGCAAATTATCGGAAAGTTGGTGATGGAGTCAAGACAAGACAGTCAACTCTACCCGGCGGGAATGGCGATGTTCTCATGTTTCATGTCGCAAATTGAACCCAAGGCAGCGAGAACAAGCCTTGGAAGATTATTCATGGATTAATGCCATGCAAGAGGAATTGGAGCAGATGGAGAGAAACAAAGTTTGGGAACTATGAGACAGAGACCGATCACAAGAAAGTTATTGGCACCAAATGGGTGTATAAAAACAAGAGTGATGAAGACGGAGTGTTGTTAGGAATAAAGCGACTTCGTAGCAAAAGGATATGCACAATGTGAGGGAATAGATTTTGATGAAACTTATGCACTGTTGCAAGATTAGAAGCCATCGACTATTCCTCGCATATCTTTGCATTCAAGGATTTTGAAGTCTACCAAATGGATGTAAAAGTGCGTTTGAATGGAATCCTAAAAGAAGAAGTCTATGTAGAGCAACCCCGTGTTTTGTCAAAGGAGACAAAGTCTATAAGTCATTGAAGGCTCTGTATGGACTCAAGCAAGCACCGAGAGCATGGTATGAAACAACTGCTGTGTTTCTTGAGAAAAATGGATTTTGCAAAGGAAAAGTGGACAAGACCCTATTCGAGTGGAGCACGAAGGCCACATACTAATAGTTCGATTTATGTGGATGACATCATATTCGGGTCAACCAATCCAGAACTATGTGAGAAATTCTCCAACCTCATGCAAGGAGAATTCGAGATGAGTATGATGGGAAAGCTTAACTTCTTTCTCGGATTACAAGTTAGCGAGATGGAAAAAGGAATTTTCATCAACCAGCAAAATATACCCGAGATCTCATCAAGAGATATGGAATGGAATCACCAAACCCGCAAGAATTCCAATGAGCACAAGCACTCACCTAGATGCGAGGCAGGCGGGAATATCGGTGGACTCAACCCACTACAGAGGACTCATCGGATCTCTTACGTACCTAGCGCAAGCGAGCCGGACATATCATATGCGGTTGGAGTTTGTGCAAGATTCCATCCAAGCCAAAGCAATCACACCTAGATGCGGCCAAGAGAATAAAAAAGAACATAAAGTCTACCATTAATGTTGGACTATGGTACCCCAAAGATGACAACTACGAGCTATCAGGATACTGAGATGCGGATTTCGCCGGATGCAAAATCAATAGGAAGAGCACTAGTGGAACGTGTCAATTCCTAGGAACCGGTCGATATCTGGTTTAGCAAGAAGCGGAGTTTCTAACTCTATCTCCACTACGAGTCGGAATACCTAGTCTGCAGTAGTCATTGTGCAGATCCTATGGATCAGACAACAATTAAGGGTCTACAATATTATTGCCAACGAAGTTCGTATATGGTGTGACAACAATAGTTCTATTGCAATAACCAACAATCCGGTTTTGAACTCAACTACAAAGCACATTGTCGTTAAGCACCATTTCATTCGAGACCATGTGCTTAACAAAAGGGTTAGAGTTGAAAGAGTCGGCCACAGACTACCAAATAGCCGACATCTTCACCAAACCCCGCCGAAGAAAGATTCCTAGAGCCGAGCAGAGACCTTGGATTACTAGATTGGGAATCTAGTTACGAAGCAAGTTGAAGGAAGGGCGAACCCCCTGAATCGGCTAAGGCGATGCGGGCGAAGACGAAGGCCGGGCGAAGCAACTTAGTCATGCGAATACCAGGCGAGAGGTCAAACTCACCTGTAGCAGAGCGGTCAACTGTCAACGAATCAGATCAGCTAAGTTTTCTAAACTAATCTCTAAATTTTTAATTATTATCTGTCATATTTAAAATATTATTTTTGGCTTAAGAAATAGCATTTAAAAAATACATTTTATAAGCCTAGTGGCAATTTTAAATACACGCGTCACATGCCTATTTAATTAACCTCTACGGTGGCGATCGAATCAACCGTCAACTTTTAAATGGGGCCACCGATTCAAATTTGAAATTCAAAAGAATATGAAAAGGCGTACCACCGTTTAAATTTATAATAAACTAATCCAAACATCCTTTCATCTTCTTTATAAGGAAGAAACCTTTTCACTTTACTCTTTACACGTTCAGAAACCCTAAAAATTTACAGAGCAAAATATACACTAAATCCTAAAATCTTTTTGCAGAAATGGCATCTTTTGACGGAGCAAACTTGAAGGCAATGAAGGACCAGGTCATCTTCTCCATGGTCGTCGATTTCGAAGGATTATTAGAAGCAAATCTAGAGGACTTTGATATGCTCGACTTAATCCGGCGATGAAGTGACGGAATCTACCCGTTTCTCGACATCAACCCGCAACACTTGTTCAAGGAAGATGTGGTTGAATTTTATCGCAACGCTTACGATTCACATGGGATTCGAGCAAGGTCGGTGGAGTACCAGTCACCATAGATACAGAGAAGATTCGCTCTGTATTCGGGATGAAACATCGCGGTTTGGCGGTCGAAGCGCTCAAACAATCACCCGCCGAAACGTGGAAGACGATTAAGCTCGAAAATGTCCCTGAGAAATTGAAGTTTACAATAAGAGAAATGAGTTGAAAAGGGTCTATCGAGTTGCTTTGGACATCACAAACAAGATAGTCATGGGAATGGCAGGAAGCTATGACCAACTATCATCTTCAAAATTCATGGTGTTGGGTGTGTTAATTCAACGAGAGGAAGTTGATTGGGCCGATTACATTTTCAGGCAACTTGTTCGCGAGGTGAACAAGGTCGAATGGCTCGAGGGAGAGAAGAAGTTCAAGACTAAGTTGGCGTTCGGAACGCATCTTAGTTGGTTCTTGGAAGCGGGAGTGGCCAAGGGAAACATTGACCCTTTCCACCCAAACAAGAGACTTGGTCACATGGACCATGACAAGAAGAAGGTTGGAGTCACTGGGAGGGCAGCCCAGTTGTTGAAGGATTTGCCAGACTCAAGCTTTTGCCCAAGATACGATCTATCAGACTCGGACCAACCTGCAGCTGAGATCGGAACTGCAGTCGAGTCCGAGAATGAGTCTGACGATACACCAATCGCCATCCGTTTCAAGAGAAGGGGACCAGCCCCAGAAGGACCTTCCAACCTGCAGTCATCACCTGAACCCTCTCCAAAGAGGCCAAGGAAGCTGCAGTTCAGCGAAGGAGAGCAGCCTGAGCATCATACCAGCCCATCAGTTCAGTCACCAGTTCATCCGGACCAGCCTGCACCAGATACCGAAACTAGAATTGTACCTGTTATTACTCCTCCAGTGTACATGACCGAAGAAGAGGAAGCAGGTCTTGTTATATCTATCCCTGAAGCAGATTACACATTCAATCTTTTAGAAAATAATACTTTTAATCTCTCCATAGAACAACTTCAGCTTGTCAAGCCACAAGCAGAAAAACACTCTTTCGTAAATATTTTTAAAGAGTGGAAAACTCTTAAAACCATGTCCTTTACAAATTTTCAAATTTTTGTTGAAACTAGTGGTTGGGAATACCCCCAAGCCACGGAGGATGTTCTGACTGATTTTTGCAAAGAGTCAGATTTAGCCTTACTCCTCCAGGATAACTGGTTCATGTCACATTTTGAGACAAACATGGACCATTTTATCCACTCTATAATGCTCAGTATTTTTGATGGTAGTTTTGGAGAGGAGGAGGAAGAGGAGAAAGTAGAAAAGGAGATTAGGATAGAAGAAGTTGATGAAGAAAATGAAATTATCAATTTGGTTGAAGAGGATGAAGAAGCAAAAGAACCTGAAGAAAACATACCAGTTGAAAAGGAGACAGAGGAGATTGAGAAAACAGAAGAAGTGGATGATGAAGAAGATGAAGAAGAAGGAGAAGAAGTGGAGCAGGAAAAAGAAGAAGAAGATAAGGAGAAGGATGAAGATGATGAAAGAGAAAAGGAGAAGGATGATGATGAGAAAAATGATGATGATGATGATGATGATGATAATAATGATGATGGAGGTGAAGGAGGAGCTGGTGTGGCGGCTGGAGAAGAAAAAGAAGAAGATGAGGAGAAAGAAAAAGAGAAATCTGAAGAAGAGAAAGAAGAAGATGAGGAGGAAGAAAAAGAGAAATCTGAAGAAGAAGAAGGGAAAGAGGAAGAAAGAGAAAAGGAGCCAGAGCGCGCAGCGAGAGCTACCAACGAAGCTGCAGATAGGATTGTTGTACCTCCCCGGTACACCAGCCTAGACGCAGAGCTGGCAGAGGACTCCAGGTCAGGGACCCCGGAGAAGACTCAATCTGACCTACCGGCTGCAGCCAGGAGCCTGCAGTCTAGTGGCTCCATTCTTTGAAGGATCGGAGAACACTCCCCATCGGCTCGCTTATCCCCTACCATGACCGAGCCGATCAAGCAAATTGTCGAGACACCATTGGGGAGTCGCTATCAACTCAGTCACCCCGACCTTTGGACCATTAATGCCAAGATTGACACCTGCTTGAGAGAGATCCTCGGCCTCCTCCTCCTACAAACAACGAGAATGCCTTTTGGCATGTCGATTGGATGAGTGCATGGAGCAACAGTTGACAACACTCATTGATCTTTGGCAAAAAGGGGAAGAGAGGATTCGGGGAAGAGAGAAATCGAAGTAAGAAAAAGCGGGATGTCCCAGTTGAAGGACCCTCTAGCCTAAAAAGGAAGGAAGTCAGTAGATCAAGAAGACAAGGCCGACGGCTGAAGGAAGCGCAGAAGGACCGAGGCGGCTTTGAACCTACTCTTGAATGGGAAGGTCCGGAGCTATGGTATGTTGAAGATTTACGCCCACTTGAAGCTCTTGAAATATGGGGAGTGCTAGGAAGAAGTTCATCGAGACTTTTATGTCCGGGAACTACTTCAAGATGACAAACTCTCCCACAGAGATTTTCATAAACTGGATGGAAGAGGTTCATCCTAAGCTTTGGGAACATTCTAAAGAAGTACGCAAAAGAGCAAAATGCATTTCCCATGATCCCTAAATTCAGTGAACAAGCACCAATCCATGGATGGTGAACTTGATGAGCTACAACTTCAGAGGAAATCAAGCTAGTACGCCTTGAGAACAAATTCGGATCTCGGCGGGAGCAGGACTTCGCAGACCTTGGTTGTGAAGAGAAAGTATGGCCTTGCTCCGTCAAGGTAAGACCTATCGGAGGCAAACCATTCGGACACCTTGCGGCTATTCGAAGAGGCGGAGGAAGAGGCGAGATGACCTTAAATTATTTTCTTACTTGTAATTTTATTTTTACGTACTTAAAACAATCTTGTATAATTTCAATGATAAGTCGAGAAAATTTTATGAAACGATCTGTTGAATGACAATTTTCGATTGTCTCAATATTAGATCGATTTCGATTTTGTCTTGCACTTAAGTGCGAGACTTGGCCATTTGATTTCTTACTTAGTTTTGCCATCATCAAAATAGAGGAATTTGTTAGGAATACTTGTTAGATTTTGATGATGTCATTAATTTAAAATCAAATGTTTATTAATTGGCAAAATGTAAGGAAGAACCAAATGAGTATCTTCCATAGGCCAAAATGTGTTAAGTATAAAATTGGCAAAATGTAAAGAAGAACCAAATGAGTGTCTTCTATAGGCCAAAGTTAGTTAGAGTGAAAATCGGCTAAGTACTAAAGTACAGTCTAGTCCATCGAGAAGTACACCGACTCAATCGAGTAGCCCAGTCAACTAAAAATTTGTCGAGAAGTTTGACCATCTGCAGCCGAGGAACCTCGGGAAGTCACCTGATCGGACAAGTCTCAAACAAGATACTGACAAGAGGACCTACCTGCAAAGATGTAAGTGCACCACGGCTACTCAACTACACCTAGTACTCCAAATCCACGTCGATGCTTTGAAAAGTCAAATATTACGGAAAGCTCACATGCAACGTGAAGAGACAAATTAGAGTGATTCCATAAGAGATATGATTTAATTAAATCATCACCCACCGTGAAGACTTTAATCCTTTTATATTCAAAAGATTCGGCGCTCACATGCGAAGTCCTCACAACGGTCGGAAGATAAAATTAAATAATGGGAATCCACCTTGCAACGCGTTCGAGAAAAGATTAAACAATGAAGTCTCTCTCCAACGGACGGATTTGTTCAAAGATTTGCAACGGCTACAAGGAAGAAGCTCAGAGATCGTGATCTATATATATCCGAAGATTTGAAACTGAGCAAACAACGGTGCGAACATATACTCTAGCGATCAAAGCAAACAAAGCAATCTCAAGCAATCAAATAGCATCGTGAAAAAGAGCAGATCCAAAAAGTTCATATTCAAGGAAGCTCTTTAGTTGGAGAAGACAAACACTCTTGTCTATAAATCTTGAGTACGGGGTACTTCACTGGTTGAAGTAAGTGACTGTAAAGGCATCCGAGGATCGAGGATCAAGAGGTGCAAGGCAGTCAAGTTGTACAACGGCACGGAATTCCACTGGTTGGAAGCTGTTGTAGTGTGTTGTGAATCACTGTAATCTTTATCACTGGTTGAAAATTATAGTGAATTCATCTCCAACTGGTTTGGAGAAAAGTGGATTAGTAGAGGATTACCCCACCTCTGAGACCACTATAAGCGCTGTGTTATTTATGTTTCTTTGCATCATACTCTAATCACGCATCCATTGTTAAGTGTTTCATTAAGATTAATTTATATTCGTCATCAGCTGACTTCCGCACTTATCCAAGAACAAACGACTCCAAGTCATTTGTTTGATTATCAGCTGAAGAAACTCACTCTTCGAAAAAGAGTTCAAGAGTTTCAACAAGTCTATTCACCCCCCCCCCCTCTAGACTTGTTCCTGGACGACTTGTGACCTACAGGGTGATGCCTTGAGTTGGTGGAAAGCATTCAAGCAGGCTAAGGGTGGAGATGTTTTTCTTGCTGCTATGTCTTGGTAGGAGTTTCGTGATGCTTTCTTTCTGCAGTATTTCCCTAGATCAGAACTGCAAAAGTATGAACGTGAGTATCATACTATCCGTCAGTTGGAGGATGAAACTACTGGTGAGTTCATAAAGAGATTCCTTCGTTTGGCTGGGTTTTTGGGGGCTAAGTCTTATACACATGAAGAGCAGGCCAATAATTTTAAATAGGCGTTGAACGATTGGATTCTTGATGGTATTGTGAACACGGAGTTCACAGATGTCGCCCATGTGGCGAACGCGGCTCGTAACATTGAGATTCTTCGAGAGACATCTAGGAATAGTAATAAGAGGAATAGGGAAGGTGACAGGATTCGACCGGCTTTGTTACCTACTCCAGTGAATACCCCGAAGGTGCAGGATCAGAGAAACTATAATAGGCGGGGTGATAACAGTCAGAGGTTTGGGCGTGATCGTGGTCAGCATTTCAACCGTGCTTCTGGGTCTGGGTCCGGTTCTGGTCCTTCTAATCAAAAAAGGTTTCCTCATCAGGCTACTTCTCCCCCATGTGCTACATGTAGGAAGCTCCATCCAGGAAAACCGTGTCATAGAGTCACTAGAGGTTGCTTTTCTTGTGGTTTAGTAGGACATCAAGCTCGTGAATGTCCTAAGAATAATGGAAAGGGTAATGGGAAACAGCCAGCTGCTAAAGGTTGGGTGTTTGCTTTGACCAGAGATCAGGCAGCAACTGCTTCAGGTACTGTTATGGGAACCTTATATATGTTTGGTCGAGCTGTTTTTGTCTTATTTGATACTGGTGCAACTCATTCTGTGGTATCTGTTTCATTTGCTAATCATATTACAATCCCATCTACATTACTTGACTATGCCTTATCTATATCCACCCCTATGAAGAATCAAGAAAGTATTAACCTTGAATTTAAGAACTGTCCTTTACATTTTGACGACAAAATTTGTTCTGCCAATCTATTTCCTTTGGAGATGTGCGACTTTGTCATTCTAGGCATGGATTGGTTGACGGAACATCGAGCCACGATTGACTATCATGCCAAACGTGTCATCTTTGGTGACCTTAGTAATCCCGAATTTATTTATCAGGGGTCTCGACCTGTTAAGTCTATGAAAATCATGTATGCTTTGGAGGCCCATACCTTGATCTCACACGGTTGTGAGGGTTTCCTAGCTTCCATCAAGGATACTTCTGTGGATGATCCTCGCCTTGAGAATCATCCTGTTGTCTGAGATTTTTCTGATGTATTCCCAGAAGAGCTTCCAGGAATACCTCCTGAACGTGAAGTTGAATTCAGCATTGAGTTTATTCCTTGTGCTGAACCTATTTCGAAAGCTCCTTATTGTATGGCTCCTATTGAGTTGAAGGAATTGAAGGAGCAACTTCAAGAACTTTTGGAACGTGGATTCATTCATCCGAGTGTATCTCCATGGGGTGATCCTATTCTATTTGTGAAGAAGAAGGATGGTAGTATGAGACTGTGTATTGACTACCGGGAGCTGAACCGTATTACGATCAGAAACCGTTATCCGTTACCTCGCATCGACGACCTTTTTGATCAACTTCAGGGTGCGAAGTTCTTTTCCAAGATTGATCTGAGATCTGGCTATCATCAACTACGGGTGAAGGAGAAAGATGTTCCTAAGACCGCATTCCATACTCGTTATGGCCATTATGAATTCTTGGTGATGCCGTTTGGTTTAACCAATTCTCCAGCTGTGTTCATAGATTTGATGAATCGTGTATTCCACGAATTCTTGGACAAATTCGTTATTGTATTCATTGACGACATCCTTGTTTATTCGAACAAGGAACATGAAGAGCATCTTCGTATTGTGTTGGAGATTTTACGTCAGAAGAAGTTGTATGCTAAGTTTTCGAAGTGTGAATTCTGTTTGGGATAGGTGGCATTCTTGGGTCACATCGTATCTGCAGATGGTATTACCATGGATACTGCAAAGGTTGAGGCTATCACTAAATGGCCAAGACCGACGACTGTGACAGAAGTTAGAAGTTTCTTGGGTCTTATGGGTTATTACAGGAGATTTATGGAAGGATTCTCACGATTGGCCTTACCGTTGACTAAACTTATGAGGAAAGGTGAGAAATTTGTCTGGGATGAAGAACAGGAGAAGATTTTTGAGGAACTGAAGAAAATATTAGTTTCTGCTCCTATACTTACTTTACCTTATCGATCTGGTGGTTACCAAATCTACAGCGATCCTTCATAGAAAGGTCTTGGATGTGTACTGATGCAATATGGAAAGGTTATCGCCTATGCATCAAGACAGCTGAAAACTTATGAGGCCAATTATCCCACTCATGATTTAGAGTTGGCAGCGGTGGTGCTTGCCCTGATAATTTGGAGGCATTATCTTTATGGAGAGACATGTGACATCTTCACTGATCATAAGAGCCTCAAGTATATCTTTACTCAGAAGGAGATGAATATGATACAGAGGCGTTGGATTGAACTTCTTAAGGATAACAATGCGAACATTCAGTATCATCCATGCAAGGCGAATGTGGTTGCTGATGCTCTTAGTAGGAAGTCTGGAATTCTGGCTAGTCTTGATATTACACCAAAGCTTATCAACGACTTGGAACTTAGGGAGGTGGAACTATGTGTTCGTGGGCATGATGGTTATTGGGCGAGTTTGAAGGTTGAACCTAACCTTATACTTCGGGTTAAGGAATCTCATAAAGACGATGGTGAATTGTGGTCTATAATTCAGAACTTGGAGGAAGGTAAACAGACGGAATTTCGTGTTGATGATGATGGAATTGTATGGTATGATGATCGTTTGTGTGTTCCTAACAATTATTCTACTCGGGAAGCTGTGTTGTCTGAAGCACATAGTTCTTCGTTCACTATTCATCCTGGTTCAACCAAGATGTATAGAGATTTAAAACAGAACTTCTTGTGGAATGGGGTGAAGGAGGATGTGGCTACATTTGTGACCAAGTGTTTGACATGTCAGCAAGTGAAGATTGAGCATCAACGTCCTAGTGGTCTTTTACAGCCTTTGGATATTCCTACTTGGAAGTGGGATCAAATTTCCATGGACTTTGTGACAGGATTACCTCGCACACAGAAGAAGCATGATGCTATTTGGGTTGTGGTTGATCGTTTAACCAAGTCATCTCACTTTATGCCTATTCGTAAAGATTATTCAGTTAACAGGTGGCAGAGATTTTTCGACAAGAGATTGTTCGACTACATGGTACACTTGCAGCTATTGTATCCAATAGAGATCCGTGTTTTACTTCTCATTTCTGGAAGGGTTTGCAAAAGGCGTGGGGAAATAGACTCAAGTTTAGCACGGCTTTTCACCTTCAGACAGATGGTCAGACTGAGCGGACAATTCAGACTTTGGAAGATATGTTGAGGGCTAATGCTCTTGAATAGACGGGTAATTGGGATGAATACTTATGTCTGGTGGAGTTTGCTTATAACAACAGTTGGCATGATAGTATCAAAGGTGACCCGTTTGAACTATTATATGGGCGGAAGTGTAGAGAACCTATCTGTTGGAACGAAGTTGGGGAAAGACCTATTAAGAGCCCTGAATTGATTGAGGTGGCTAACGAGAAGGTTGCCATTTCTAAGGAGAAACTCAAAGAAGCAAGGGCACGACAAAAGAGTTATGCAGATTGTCATATGAGGGACGTAGCATTTAATGTTGGGGATCATGTTTTCCTTAAGGTGTCACGTGCAGAGGTGTTAAACGCTTTGATATTAAGGGGAAGTTGAGTTCGCGTTTCATCAGGCCGTTTGAAATCTTAGAGCGTGTTGGTGAAGTTTCGTATCGTTTGGCGTAACCTCCTCAGCTATCTCATGGCGTAAATCAGTATTGTTGATTATATCATAAATTATAAAATAAATAAAGAAGAAGTATAAGTATCTTATATTATATATTATGAAGATAAATACAACATTTGATTTATTTAAAACCCTTATACATGTTTTATAAACTAGTTTCCTTTTTATTGTTTATGTTACACGATTTAGAAGATGAAAACTTATCATTCGGTACACATCTTTTTCTTAACCTAAAATAAAATCGACACTTTCCTTTTTTTGATGCAAGCCACACGTTTTGTGGAGATAATGAACAAATAATGTGATTGTCAATCTAAACGATACGTAATTTACTCTTGCCATAACCACCATACGCGACATTTTTTCTTCTCATACGTTTGATGGGAGATTGATCTTATTTCCATCATTTGTCTCTCAAGGACCGTATAAAATCTCCATCTACTCATCAAAATCTCTTCCAAAACAAAAGAAGACTAGCCGCTAAAACATACAAATGTGGAGATCAATTCTGTTAGTTCGTTCGTTCCTTTGCAAGTTAGGGCCACAACTTTGGTGTTCATGCTTTCGTAGCAGCTTTTGAGTGTTTGTGTGAGTTGTTGACCTGGTGTACCATCTCCTTTCTGGTCGATCCTCTTGATTCAGCCTAGGTAAATCATTAACCTTCTTTGTCATGCTTTATATACACGATTAATATGTATAAGAAACCTATTCACTAACATCAAGTTATATATACCAGTTATAATCGGGTTAAAGATGTTATCCATTGGTATGTTATAAATCGTATTAGGGCTGTTTTCATTGTTCGTAAACGTGTGTGTTTTGGTGTCAATCTATAATGTTTATACAATAATATGTATGATTAAACATGTTGGAAGTGGTAGAGATGCATTTGGTTTCTGGACAGATTCTTTACCCCATCTTGTACAGACCGTAGCTCAAGTTTCCAAAACAAAAGAAGACTAGCCTCTAAAACATACAAGTGTGGAGATCAATTCTGTTAGGGTTTGTGTTCGTTCGTTTGCAAGTTAGGGCCACAACTTTGGTGTTCAAGCTTTCGTAGCAGCTTTTGGGTGCTTGTGTGAGCGGTTGACCTGGTGTACCATCTCCTTTCTGGTCGATCCTCTTGATTTAGCCCTACGTAAATCATTAACCTTCTTTGTCATGCTTTATATACACGATTAATATGTATAAGAAACCCTATACACTAACATCAAGTTATATATACCAATTATAATCGAGTTAAATATGTTATTCATTGGTGTGTTATAAATTGTATTAGGGCTGTTCTCATTGTTCATAAACGTGTGTGTTTTGGTGTCAATCTATAAGTCTTTATACAATAATATGTATGATTAAACATATTTGAAGTGGTAGAGATGCGTTTGGTTTCTGGACAGATTCATAACCCATCTTGTATGGACCGTAGCTCGAGTTTTACAATATATTTTTGCATGATATTTGAGTATAAAGATAATTTCAAAGAGTTTACTAGTTGGTCTAATTGTTTAGAAGTCGATTGGGGTTGATTTGGTCATCCAAACAATTTATAAGAAAACGGTTGTTGAATCTCAAAATCTTGAGTCTGATTTCAGTCGGTTTCTATGATTTTTATTTCACTAACTATAACGATTGAGAACTCCAAAATTTAAAAGGAAAACATTAGACATATTTAGTAGTTACTGTAATTTTTGTGGATTTTTCTGAAAGGTTAAAATGGGTTAAATAAATGCAAACTTTCGGGGTATACATATAGAGCAGTTTCTGGACAGGTTTGGAAAAACGATTTTTGAAATGGTACTTGCACTTGGAAATAAAATCTGGAAAAATTTTGGAGAGGTGCTTAACTCATGTGGTAATCACAGGTAAAATTGGAAAACCTCAAGACCTTATTTGATATGCTTTAAAAATCATAAGAAAACGGAACCAGATTCACGTGTGAAACCCTTAACCTATTAATAAGTAACTTCGAGTAATGAATCCGTTATGACTTTAATGAACACATAAGTAATATATGATTATAATTCGTGTAGATTCAGTGAAGAAGTAGTGATCCACCTTTCCTTGTGTTCATTTTCCTATTGCTTTCATTTCCTAAGGTACAGATATTCCGCTTTTTTTTAGTAAGAGTTTCTCATGACTTGTTTTTCCCGATGGTGGTTATTTGATGCCATTGATCCTTATTTGCTTTGTTATTTGGTTTGATTATTCCTTGATGCTATATTTATTTCTATAGTCATCATCTTAGTGGACAATTAAAATTGTCCCTCACGATTATTATATACATCATTTGCCTATTTATGTTGCCCATATTTGTTTAACCAGTCATGGGGTTCCATGACCTTGCCATTGATGCACCAATGGTATTGACACTATCTGTGGAGGTGTGACTTTGTCCACGGCTTTCACATTTGTTTATATTGCTATATATAGCGCACTTGGCCCGTGTATATTGAATGTATGCTTAGTCTAGAACTTGGCATATGTACTTAGTTATGTTTAGAATTTGGTGAATGGACTTGTGTGTGTGCAATACACCCCATTTCACATTAGTACATGTGGAGAGCTAGACTCCTTTGTATGATTTGCTATTTGTTTGCTACTTGGGCATTTTCCCTTGTTTATGCTTGACATCCGCTCCATATTTTCTTTTGTAAGTTTTGACTCCTTCATCGTTTGTTCTATATTTCCTTCGACATCTTGTTCAGCAGGTTCTCTTGGATTTATTCACTATTATTTCGTTTATGCTTATTACCTTTCATTATTTATATCTGTTCACTGAGCGTTAGCTTAGCCGCATTTTTTCTTTCTCTGCGGCAGGTATTAAGCGGGATGCTGGGCAGGAGTGATGAGAGTAGGAGCTAGAGGACCTACACATGTTTAGATTCCCATTTATGGAGTATTTTAAGACTTAGTATTTTGGAATTTTATTTCATTTCAGACTTATGTTTTGGATTATTTCCTTCATTGAGACTTTGTCGAGATAATACTTTGGAAGTCGTTGTTTTACCTGACTGAGTATTTATTTTATAATAAAGTCTTCCACTTGCGTTAGTATGTTCTGATTGGCACCATAATGTTACATTTTAGCCCTTTTCGGGTTCGGGTGTTACAAAACCATTGGGATCTCATCCCAAATCATAGTGCACGAGAACAATAGCAAGGTCCGTTTTCCAACATCAAAACCCCACGACTAAAAGGGTTAAACACATACGACAAAATACCCTAGTGCCATCCTAGCCAAGTAGGCCAAATGAACATCTAACCTCTTACACACTTAGTCAATGCATGCAATCATGAAATCACCATTCAAAACACTCGTTTCCGGAAATGCCATAACCCAAAACATATTTGTAAAACGCACCACAATTAACCGCGGACCCACGCCTCTCTGGACCCCTACCGAGACCCCATCGGATCTAACCCGTAGTAGTTAAAAGCAAGCTCGCGGATCCATGCCTCTGTGGACCCCTACTGAGACCCCATAGGATCTAACCCGTAGTGAGCATACACACACACACGTCACTCATGCAACACTAATATGCTAAGAATGTAAGTTCATTAAGAATACTTACTAGAGATGGACACTTACCCGACACTGTTATCATACTCGTCACAATACCTCCATCATGACACAACACCATTAACACGGAATACACGATTCCACAATATTAAACAAATAGGGGCATCATTAAAGCCCTCAACGTTCAAGATAATCAAATCATAATCAACTCACACGAATCATATTCACGAGGATAAACCAACCATCGTAAATCCAACATGTAAACTCTATTTGCAGGACACAAATAGTATAAGAAAATACTTGCCTCTAAACCATGATCGAAACGAGACGATGAACGGGATGCGGTCGGGCAGCCCCGAACTCCTAAACACAATCAAGAATACAATAGCACCGCGAACAATACGGGAATAAAACCACACGAATTGCCAACACAAAACGGAGATCAACTCGGAAACCCTCGAGCACCTATAATTCTCTGGAAGAACAACAAAAACATGATTACAACGAGGATCAAGACCAAAAACAACGAAGATCACACCAAACTATCGAAGGAAAACTCATTCGAACATTTAATCGAACATTAAATGTTCACTACACCTCAAGAACACCGAAATCACCTTTCGGGTTGAAATGAACCGAAGATATAGATATACAATCCATCAAACAAACAATAACATCTAATAGCAATCGATTATCTAAACTGGATTGGATTCGGAATCAAGAATAAAACTCCCAAAAAGTCAACTTGAAGAAAAATCAAGAATTTACCTTGATCTGGTGAAGAATGATGGATTTGATGGTGTTAAAATCACCTAGAGACCTCCAAAACACCTTTTGATTGAGTAAAATTGGCCAAGATTGCGAACCATAGTTGCTCCCGTCTCAACCCGCGGAAAGAAGAAGAAAGGAAATGAAAAATGAGAATAGTGACTGCTGTCCAGTTTTATATGCTGGACAGCCGTAGCGTGCGCTAATCATCTGGATTAGCGTGTGTTATCAGGGCACATATTGCCCAGAAATCTGAGTCCAGTAACTCCTGGATTGAACCCGACTAACAGTTAGTGTACGCTATGTTTCTAGTAGCGTGCGCTAACTTCTGTCAATAACGTGCGCTACACTACCTCGTAGCGTGCGCTAGACAAAACACCAACCCAGTCCAGTAACTTCTGGACTGCCATGAACTACCAGTTAGCGTATGCTAACTACTGCACCTTAGCGCGCGCTAACTCCTACCCTTAGCCTGCGCTGACGGGGCTGAATCCAATTACTGATCTCTGACCCTGTTGGTCGATAGCGTGTGCTAAGAAGATCCCTTAGCGTGCGCTAATGCACCCAGAACTACAGCAGTAGTGCTCTCAAAGCTAGTTACAACAACGAACTCCTCTGATCAGAACACTAAGTTCAAGATACGCACAGAAAGCTCCAGAATAAGATCATACTAAGAGCTTGAGCTACGATCAAACTCACACGCGACCACGAAAAGGGCCAAGACAACAAATACGAATGCGGATACCCACAACTTTGGGAAATTACAAAAATAGCCCAAAATGCTTGAAATCATGATACGTGATTGGATAACCAAACCAAAGCTCATAACACGTCTAAAAAAGTTCAACGGACTTAGGGGGAACACGAAACAACAGTTTCGAATGAGATTCGCAAGAATCAAACTCTAATGCGGAAAAGTCGCCAAAAAGCACAGAACTTAGCAAAACGACACCAAAACGAACTTAGATGTCAAAAAGTGCAGAATTAATCATTCTCAGAATGACGAAAAGGTCACAAGCGAGCCGTTAAAATGGACTCCTGCCAAAAAAGGAAATTACCGAAAATCGAAAATTGCGGATATTGCATACTACACTCCTTAAAAGAAATTTCGTCCCGAAACTTAAAAATAAGTAGGGAGGGGCAATATCCCACCAGGAGCATCTCAACGAGACACACAGAAACCGAATAACTCGCATCCAATGGTGAAACGATACAAGAACGCAAAGGAACATACGGTGTGGGAACACGCTCAACGACGACCATCATAATACCACCAGCAAAGGCATAATGAAACCATCAAGTGTCAAGTATCACCAAATAAATAACGCAATCAAGTCAATTATCCGAACTATCAAGAGACAAAGGCACATATTACAAGAAAACACGCACAATAGAAAAAAAGAAATGAAACGCACAACGATCCGCAAAGGTAACCACGGAGAACTCCGACCACGCTGAAATTCTCGAAAACCACACTAGGCATCTCCGTGTCCCTTCGGGGCAGAGACGCAAACTCGATCCCCAAACCTCTAAGATACCATCTCGCAATGCATAGCCCGGTGTCCCAGTTGACCGCAATTGAAACAGCTGACTAACGGTGAACGACAATTCTTCGTGGTACGAGATCAGGGAACAACAATCGATCAAAACGACTGAACAACAATGATCGAACAACAACGACCGAACAACAATGATCGAACAACGACTCCAAAGTTTACACTTAAACTCAAGGTATTAAAAGAACTTGTAGAAACTAAAAGTCGTTAATTTCAAACAAGGTTCACAAGAATCGAACCGAACTCAAAAAAGTCACAACGATAAACAGATTGATCGAAAACAAGGTCACAACCCATTCGAACGATGACAACCGAGATACCGAACAAGTTCATAAAGTATCAACGAACACGAGCGAGTCGTTAGAATTGAGAAAGAGAAAGTGTAGAAGTCAAAAATAATACGGTTATTATATATCACATCCGATCTCTTATAAAAGAAGTGTCGTACTCGAAACTCACAACGACGAAAACAAGGTGACAACACAAGCAACTGACAGAAACATCATTCAAAGGCCTCCCAAGGCCGATCCTTATAACTGTGCTAAGGTTCGTTCCCCAGAAGACTCGGTAACCAACTCATAAAACTGAATTATGTGTCCCTCGAGTCCACACTTGTAATCTGCTACTGGCGGGGAAGGACAATTTGCACGTACATGCTCCGGCATATTACAGATGAAGCACCTCGGTATAACGAAAATACAACTGCTAGATACAATGGAATATAACATTGCAAAACAACATACCGGAGATGCCAACTCAGCACAATATATCCACGTAAGGCAACCCACATACACCAAATCATAGCAACGACGACATACATTCGACGATTTCAACGGTCCGAACGATAACCAGCACACAATCACAAGACATCATGAAACAATCACAGATGTATACAATCATACGAACCCAATCCCTAACAGCTCGCACAGGTGTGGTAACACGCAAATCACCACGAAACGACAATATTAAATACTAACTTCACACCTCTCACAGAGGGTTAACACAACAATTGCGTGGCGAACGACTCAACTCTCACACCACCAATTCAATCACAACTCGGGGGCTAACACCCTAACGGAAGTTCGAACATCATATATACATTCCCGGATCTCAAACAGGAACGATAGGTTTTAAAAACAAAAACCACCTTTTTGAAAACAATTTTGGGAACATCTGTTGATCTTGAGTATCATATTTCAAAAAAAGTAATACAAACATGAAACATCGTTATCGAGACTTTGAAAAACCATCTTGCATTTGATAAAAATGAGAACATATTTCTTTTAATTAAAACTTTCAGTAATATTCGACCTTCGGGTCTAAGCAAATGCGTTTCTAAATTACTGAGAATATCTCAAAATATTTCGGTCCTCAGAGTGGAATAATTTTGAAACATACAGTGGCACCGGTAGGCACCTTGTAAATTCGTGAGAAAATAATCCATTTTAAAGGTACGTCTCGAAATTTATTTTCTAAGATACTCAAGGTTTTCAGAAATCCAATAGGCCAGAATGCCCCAAAACTCACACGTATCAACATCCGCTTATACACATCATAGTACACGCATCAAATTGTTCAAAATCAAAACAATACATATATTTTATCGGAAAACAAACAGTCAAATATCACGGTCAAAAATCGCCTAGGATTGGGGCGAAACCCCTGATCCCATTCGAGGCCTCTAAGGACCCTCCCAAACTGGCTAGCGAACAAACTCATGTCACAGATTCCCCCGAGGCTTCGTCGGACCCTCCTGGAGTGAGCAATTCATACACATATGCATTCCCATTCTATATTAAGCACAAAGGTTTCACAAGAACACTTGCAAAACGAGCAACTCATTTCGAAATACACGCGCAGCGGACGAAATCAACAGTCAGAAATACCTTAGCAGCGACACCACCCCTTATATAAACAAAATATGGGAGTCGAATAACCACATATCACGAAATCAAAATCCACAGAACTTAACAAATAATTATACAAGTAGCTCATATCACACAAGGCACAACACAAAGAAGGAAGGCTTACATCCATAGGTCGCACGAAGATGATGATCGCCCCACGATACTAATCACTACCAACAAACTCAGACGACGCGTCGCAACACGACTCAGTCAGACAAAATCCGATGATACAAGACTAGACACAACTTGACCCGCCAGCCTAGGTTTCCACAACCTAAGCTCTGATACCATTTATGTAACACCCCCAATCCACTCAGGGATATTACACACTGCAAACCCTTCTCTCAAGGATCTACCAGGCTGGTAACACAATTAAACATCTCAACATCGCCTTTAACGCTAAAAAGACTCAGTAGACCGATTTGGCCTTTCAATCAATACATACAACTCAATCTCATTACATACCCACACAGGGGTCAAAATACAACACACTCCCATACAGCGGGAAAATACTGCAGCGGAAATAAAGTAAAACTAAACTAATATGACATCGTATGGATCCTCATGGGATTAGTACCGATCATCATTCATCATCCTTCATACCAATCCTATGTTATGCTCCCCAAGACCTTGCACGTATCTTAATGCAATACAGACATCCACCCCCGATTACTCGGGGATTAGCAAAATCCCACTATTTTGGTAGTGCAAGTACATAATCAACGAATTGTAACAAACAAATAGAAATTACGAATTTGGTACGACAATTAACTACCAAAGCCTTCTCGAGAGGTTTTATTAATTAGAAAGCAATCAACAAAAGTGTTTGAAAAGAATTTCCCCATCTCGGGGATTTTAAAATTAGAAACCTTGTAGGACCTTAAGTCCTTAGTTGAAAATTAACCATTTCAAAACGAATGGGTCTCGGCCCAAAATTCACTTTCTGTAAAACGACCTTTACAAAACCGTTGGGATCTCATCCCAAACGTCATCAAATCACAGTGTACGAGAACAATAGCAAGGTCCGTTTTCCAACATCAAAACCCCACGACTAAAAGAGCTAAACACATACAACAAAATACTCTAGTGCCATCCTTGCCAAGTAGTCCAAATGAACATCTTACCTCTTACACACTTAGTCAATGCATGCAATCATGAAATCACCGTTCAAAACACTCGTTTTAGGAAACGCCATAACCCAACACACATTTGTATAATGCACCACAATTAACCGCGGACCCACGCCTCTGTGGACCCCTACCGAGACCCCATCGGATCTAACCCGTAGTGGTTAAAATCAAGCTCGCGGATCCACGCCTCTATGGACCCCTACCGAGACCCCATCGGATCTAACACGTAGTGAGCATACACACACACATGTCACTCATGCAATACTAACATGCTAAGAATGTAAGTTCATTAAGAATAATCACTAGAGAAAGCCACTTACCCGACATTGTTATCATACTTGTCACAATACCTCCATCATGAATAATCAATCACAACACAACAACATCATTAACATGGAATACACGATTCCACAACATTAAACAAATAGAGGTGTCATTAAAGCCCTCAACATTCAAGATAATCAAATCATAATCAACTCACACGAATCATATTAACGAGGGGAAACCAACCGTCGTAAATCCAACATGTAAACTCTATTTGCAGGACACAAATCGTATAAGAAAATACTTGCCTCGAAACCACGATCGAAACGAGACGATGAACGGTATGCGGTGGGGAAGCCCGGAACTCCTAAACACAATCAAGAATACAATAGCACCGCGAACACTATGGGAATAACACCACACGAATTGCCAACACAAAATGGAGATCAACTCGGAAACCCTCAAGCACCTATAATTCTCCGGAAGAAGAACAAAAACATGATTAAAACGAGGATCAAGACCAAAAAAACAGAGATCACACCAAACTATCGAAGGAAAACTCATTCGAACATTTAATCGAACATTAAATGTTCACTACACCTCGAGAACACCAAAATCACTTTTTGGGTTGAAACGAACTGAAGATATGGATATACAATCCATAAAAATGCTTAACAAAAACATCTAACACCAATCGATCATCTAAACTGGATTGGATTCGAAATCAGGAATAAAACTCCCAAAAAGTCAACTTGAAGAAAAATCAAGAATTTACCTTGATCCGGTGAAGAATGATGGATTTGATGATGTCAAAATCACCTAGAGACCTCCAAAACACATTTGGATTAAGTAAAATCGGACAAGATTGCGAACCCTAGTTGCTCCCGTCTCAACCCGCGGAAAGAAAAAGAAAGGAAATGAAAATGAGAATAATGACTTTTGTCCAGTTTTATATGCTGGACAGCCTTAGCGTGCGCTAATCATCTGGATTAGCATGTGCTGTCGGGGCATATATCGCCCAGAAATCTCAGTCCAGTAACTCCTGGACTGAACCCGACCAACAGTTAGCGTACGCTATGTTTCCAGTAGCGTGTGCTAACTTCTGCCAATAACGTACGCTACACTACCTCGTAGCGTGCGCTAGACAAAACACCAACCCAGTCCAGTAACTTCTGGACTGCTTCGAACTACCAGTTAGCGTGCGCTACCAAACTCGTAGCGTATGCTAACTACTGCACCTTAGCGCGCGCTAACCCATACCCTTAGCGTGCGCTAACGGTCCTGAATCCAATTACTGACCTCTGACCCTGTTGCTCGATAGCGTGTGCTAAGAATATCCCTTAGCGTGCGCTAATGCACCCAGAACTACAGTAGTAGTGCTCTCAAAGCTGGTTACAACAACGAACTCCTCCGATCGGAACACTAAGTTCAAGATACGCACGGAAATCTCCAAAATAAGATCATACTAAGAGCTTGATCTACGATCAAACTCACACGCGATCACAAAAAGGGTTAAGACAACAAATACGAATACGGATACCCACAACTTTGGGGAATTACAAAATAGCCCAAAATGCCCGAAAATCACGATACGTGATCGGAAA
The DNA here is from genome assembly GCA_033398695.1 of Orobanche coerulescens. Lineage (NCBI taxonomy): Eukaryota > Viridiplantae > Streptophyta > Magnoliopsida > Lamiales > Orobanchaceae > Orobanche > Orobanche coerulescens. The sequence continues at coordinate 113,196,629 of CM065815.1, read as the reverse complement.
ACCAAACCAAAGCTCACAACACGTCTAACAAAATTCAATGGACTTAGGGGGAACACGAAACAATAGTTTCGAATGAGATTCGCACGAATCGAACTCAAATGCGGAAAAGTCACCAAAAAGCACGGAACTCAGCCAAACAACACCGAAACGAACGCGGATGTCAAAAAGTGCAGAATTAATGATTCTCAGAATGACGAAAAGGTCACAAGCGAGTACTTAAAATGGACTCCTGCCAAAAAAAGAAATTTACGAAAAATCGAAAATTGCGGATATTGCATACTACCCTCCTTAAAAGAAGTTTCGACCCGAAACTTAAAAATAAGTAGGGAGGAGCAATATTCCACCAGGAACATCTCAACGAGACACAGAGAAACCGAATAACTCACGTCCAACGGTGAAACGCTACAAGAACGCAAAGGAACATACGGCGTGGGAACACGCTCAACGACGACCATCATAATACCACAAACAAAGGCATAATGAAACCAACAAGTGTCAAGTATCACCAAACAGATAACGCAATCAAGTCAAATATCCGAACTATCAAGAGACAAAAGGCACATATTACAAGAAAACACGCACAATCGAAAAAAAGAAATGAAGCGCACAATGATCTGCAAAGGTAACCACGGAGAACTCCGACCATGCCGAAATTCTCGAAAACCACACTAGGCATCTCCGTGTCCCTTCGGGGCACAGACGCAAACTTGATCCCTAAACCTCTAAGATACCATCTCACAATGCACAACTCGGTGTCCCAACTGACCGCAATCGAAATAGCTGACTAACGGTGAACGACAATTCTTCGTGGTACGAGATCAGGCAACAACAATCGATCAACATGATTGAACAACAATGATCGAACAACAACGATCGAACAACGACTCTGAAGTTCACAATTCAACTCAAGGTATTAAAAGAACTTGTAGAAACTAAAAGATGATAATTTCGAATAAGGTTCACAAGAATCGAACCGAACTCGAAAAAGTCACAACGATAAACATATTAATCAGAAACAAGGTCACAACCCATTCGAACGATGACAACCGAGATACCAAACAAGTTCAGAAAGTATCAACAAACACGAGCGAGTCGTTTGTATTGATAAAGAGAAAGTGTAGAAGTAAAAAATAATACGGGTATTACATCCGATCTCTTATAAAAGAAGTGTCATCCCCGAAACTCACAACGACGAAAGCAAGGTGACAACACAACAAGCAACTGACAGAAACATTTTTCAAAGGCCTCTCAAAGCCGATCCTGATAATTGTGCTGAGGTTCGTTCCCTGGAAGACTCGGTAACCAACTCGCAAAACTGGATTCTGTGTCCCTCGAGTCGACACTTGTAATCTGCTACTGGCGGGGAAGGACAATTTGCACATACATGCTCCGACATATTACAGATGAATCACTTCGGTATACCGAAAATACAACTGCTAGGTACATTGGATTATAATATCGCAAAACAACATACCGGAGATGCCAACTCATCATAATATATCCACGTAAGGCAACCCACATACACCAAATCATAGCAACGGCGGCATACATTCAAAGATTTCAACGGTCCGAACGATAACCAGCACACAATGACAAGACATCATGAAACAATCACAGATGTACACAATCATATGAACCCAAGTTCTAACAGCTCACACAGGTGTGGTAACACACAAATCACCACGAAACGACAACATTAAAGACTAACTTCACCCTCTCACAAAGGGCTAACACAACAATTGCGTCGCAAACGACTCAACGCTCACATCACCAATTCAATCAAAACTCGGGGGCTAACACCTGAACCAAAGTACGAACATCATATATACATTCCCGGATCTCAAACAGGAACGATAAGTTTTAAAAACAAAAACTACCCTTTTGGAAACAATTTTGGGCACATCAGTTGATATTGAGTATCATATTTCAAAAAAGCAATACAAACATGAAACATCATTATCAAGACTTTGAAAAACCATCTTGCATTTGATAAAAACGAGAACATCTTTCTTTTAATTAAAACTTTCAGAAATATTCGACCTTCGGGTCTAAAGCAAATGCATTTCTAAATTACTAAGAATATCTCAAAATATTTTGGTCCTCAGAGTGGAAAAGTTTTGAAAGATACAGTGGCACTAGTAGGCACCTTGTAAATACTGTGAGAAAATAATCCATTTTAAAGGTACGTCTCGAAATTTATTTTCAAAGATACTCAAGGTTTTCAGAAATCCAATAGGCCAGAATGCCCCAAAACTCACACGTATCAACATCCGCTTATACACATCATAGTACACGCATCAAATTGTTCAAAATCAAAACAATACATGTCTTTTACCGGAAAACAAACAGTCAAATATCACGGTCGAAAACCGCCTAGGATCGGGGCAAAACCCCTGATCCCATTTGAGGCCTCTAAGGACCCTCCTGAACTGGCTAGCGAACAAACTCGTGAATCCAGAGTGAAGTCACAGATTCCCCCGAGGCCTCATTGGACCCTCCCGGAGTGAGCAATTCATACACATGTCCATTCCCATTCCATATTAAGCACAAAGGTTTCACAAGAGCACTTGTAAAACGAGCAACTCATTTCGAAATACACGCGCATCGGACGAAATCAACATTCAGAAATACCTTAGCAGCAACACTACCCCTCATATAAACAAAATATGGGAGTCGAATAACCATATATCACGAAATCAAAATCCACAGAAGGATTCCATCACTTAACAAATAATCATACAAGTAGCTCATGTCACACGAGGCACAACACAAAGAAGGGAGGCTTACATCCACAGGTCGTACGAAGATGATGATCGCCCCACGATACTAATCACAACCAACAAACTCAGACGACGCGTCGCAACACGACTAAGTCAGACAAAATCCAATGAGACAAGACTCTATAGACATAACTTGACCCGCCAGTCTAGGTTTCCACAACCTAAGCTCTAATACCATTTACGTAACACCCCCAATCCACTCAGGGATATTACACGCTGTAAACCCTTCTCTCAAGGATCTACCAGGCTGGTAACATAATTAAACATCTCAACATCGCCTTTAAGGCTAAAAAGACTCAATAGACCGATTTGGCCTTTCAATCAATACATACAACTCAATCTCATTACATACCCACGTGGGGGTCAAAATATAACACACTCCTGTACAACGGGAAAATACTGTAGCGGAAATAAAGTAAAACTAAACCAATATGACATAATATAGGTCCTCATGTGATTAGTACCGATCATCATTCATCATCCTTCGTACCAATCCTGTGTTATGATTCCCAAGACCCTGCACGTACCTGAATGCAATACAGACATCCACCCCCCGATTACTCGAGTGTTAGCAAAATCCCACTATTTTGCTAATGCAAGTACATAATCATACGAATTGTAACAAACAAATAGAAATCACGAATCTGGTACGACAATTAACTACCAAAGCCTTCCCGAGAGGTTTTATTAATTAGAAAGCAATCAATGAAGTATTTGAAAACAATTTCCTCATCTCGGGGATTTTAAAAGTATAAACCTTGTAGGACCTCTAGTCATTAGTTGAAAAATAACCATTTCAAAACGAATGGGTCTCGGCCCAAAATTCACTTTCCGTAAAATGACCTTTACAAAACCATTGGGATCTCATCCCAAATATCATCAAATCACAGTGCACGAGAACAAGAGCAAGGTCCGTTTTCCAACATCAAAACCCCACAACTAAAAGGGCTAAACACATACAACAAAATACTCTAGTGCCATCCTAGCCAAGTAGGCCAAATGAACATCTTACCTCTTACACACTTAGTCAATGCATGCAATCATGAATTCACCGTTCAAAACACTCGTTTCTGGAAACGCCATAACCCAAAACACATTTGTAAAATGCACCACAATTAACCGCGGACCAACGCCTCTGTGGACGCCTACCGAGACCCCATCGGATCTAACCCGTAGTGGTTAAAAGCAAGCTCGCGGATCTACGCCTCTGTGGACCCTACCGAGACCCCATCGGATCTAACACGTAGTGAGCATACACACATACACATGTCACTCATGCAATACTAATATGCTAAGAATGTAAGTTCATTAAGAATACTCACTAGAGATGGCAACTTATCCGACACTGTTATCATACTCATCAAAATACCTCCATCATGAACAATCAATCACAACACAACAACACCATTAACACGGAATACACGATTCCACAACATTAAACAAATAGGGGTATCATTAAAGCACTAAACATTCAAGATAATCAAATCATAATCAACTCACACGAATCATATTCACGAGGGTAAACCAACCATCGTAAATCCAACATGTAAACTCTATCTGCAGGACACATATCGTATAAGAAAATACTTGCCTCGAAACCACGATCGAAATGAGATGATGAACGGGATGCGGTCGGGCAGCCCTGAACTCCTAAACACAATCAAGAATACAATAACACCAGGAACAATACGGGAATAACACCACACGAATTGCCAACACAAAATGGAGATCAACTCGGAAACCCTCGAGCACCTACAATTCTCCAGAAGAACAAAAAAAACATGATTACAAAGAGGATCAAGACCAAAAACAACAGAGATCACACTAAACTATCGAAGGAAAACTCATTCGAACATTTAATCGAACATTAAATGTTCACTACACCTAAAGAACACCAAAATCACCTTTCGGGTTGAAATGAACTGAAGATGTGGATATACAATCCATAAAACATACTTAACAACAACATCTAACACCAATCGGTCATCTAAACTGGATTGGATTTGGAATCAAGAATAAAGCTCCCAAAAAGTCAACTTGAAGAAAAATCAAGAATTTCCCTTGATCCGGTGAAGAATGATGGATTTGATGATGTTAAAATCACCTAGAGACCTCCAAAACACATTTGGATTAAGTAAAATCGGCCAAGATTGCGAACCCTAGTTTCTCCCATCTCAACCCGTGGAAAGAAGAAGAAAGGAAATGAAAAATGAGAATAATGACTGTTGTCCAGTTTTATATGCTGGAAAGCCTTAGCGTGCGCTAATCATCTGGATTAGCGTGCGCTATCGGGGCACATATCGCCCAAAAATCTCAGTCCAGTAACTCTTGGACTAAACCCGACCAACAGTTAGCGTAAGATATGTTTCCAGTAGCGTGCGCTAACTTCTGCCAATAACGTGCGCTACACTACCTCATAGCATGAACTAGACAAAACACCAACCCAGTCCAGTAACTTCTGGACTGCCTCGAACTACCAGTTAGCGTGCACTACCAAACCCGTAGCGTACGCTAACTACTGCATCTTAGTGCACGCTAACCCCTACCCTTAGCGTGCGCTAATTGGCCTGAATCCAATTACTAACCTCTGGCCGTGTTGCTCGATAGCGTGCGCTAAAAAGATCCCTTAGCGTGCGCTAATGCACCCAGAACTATAGCAGTAGTGCTCTCAAAGCTGGTTACAACAACGAACTCCTTCGATCGGAACACCAAGTTAAATATATGCATGAAAAGATCCAGAATGAGATCATACTAATAGCTTGAGCTACGATTAAACTCACACGCGACCACGAAAAGCGTCAAGACAACAAATAAGAATGCGAATACCCACAACTTTGGGGAATTACAAAATAGCCCAAAATGCCCGAAAATCCCGATACGTGATCGGATAACCAAAACAAAGCTCACAACACGTCTAACAAAGTTAAACAGACTTAGCGGGAACAAGTAAAAATAGTTTCGAACGAGATTCGCAAGAATCGAACTCAAATGCAGAAAAATCACCAAAAAGCACAGAACTCAGCAAAACGACACCGAAACGAACTCGGATGTCAAAAAGTGCAGAATTAATCATTCTCATAATGATGAAACGGTCACAAGCGAGACGTTAAAATGGACTCCTGGTAAAAAAAGAAATTTACCGAAAATCAAAAATTGCGGATATTACACTTTAACCAAGGATATTGGTTTATTTCTCAATTGTTTGACCCGACTCTCGAGTATCTTGATTGGCCTCTCTTCGAACGTGCCATCATTAGCTATCTTAATCTCGCCGAAATCAATGACATGATTGGGATCTGGTACATACTTCCGTAACTGGGATACGTGAAACACATTGTGAACATGACTCAGCGATGGTGGCAAGGCCAACCTGTACGCCAATTCTCCAACTCTTTCAAGAATCTCAAATGGTCCGATATATCTCGGACTGAGCTTTCCTTTCCTCCCAAAATAATAAATCCCCCAAGTAGGAGAAACCTTTGAGAGCACGTGGTCCCCAATTTCAAGCTCTAACGTGCGACGACGCACATCCGCGTAAGACTTCTGTCGACTCTGGGCAGTCAACAACCTTTCATGAATCAGAGCTACATTCTCTTAAGTTTGTACTATCAATTCTAGTTCCGTCTCGATCAAGTCAGACGAATCATCCTAACAAATGGGTGATCTGCACCTTCCCCCTATAATGCTTCAAACGGTACCATCTTAATGGAAGCATGCCAACACTCGTGCCAACTTCTCTAGTCCCCAAGTATCCTTAATACCCAAGAAATGAGCCGACTTGGTTAGTCAACGAACTATCACCCAAATCATGTTCGTCCCCATCATTGTCCTTGGCATGTTGGTGATAAAGTCCATTGATATATCCTCCCACTCCCACTCAGGAATCAGAAGTGGCTTCAACATTCCGGCAGGTTGATGATGTTCAATCTTAACCTGTTGACAATTTAAACACTTCGAGACGTATTCTGCTACGTCCTTCTTCATATTTCCCCACCAGAAATTATGTTTTATATCCTTATACATCTTACTGGTGCCTGGATGAATAGAATAGGGCACACTGTGAGCTTCCTTCATGATTGTCTGTTTCAAAACCCCATCATTGGGAATGCAAAGTCGACTCTGGAACCTCAAGACTCCATCATCATAAATTACAAATCCTGGGGCCTTTCCTTGCCCACTTCATCACGTAATCGAATCGTCAGGGGGTCATCTTATTGCTTAGATTTTATTTCATCGATCAATGATGAAGTTAATTCCATCACACACAAATGCCCTTAGACTCCTTGAGATCATACTTCAATTCCTTCGCGAATCAATTCTCGTTGAATGCTGGACTGGGACGTGAGCGTTTCCAACATTCGAATAGAAACAGGTTTGCGGCTCAGTGCATCAGCTACCACATTTGCTTTGCCTGGATGATAAAGAATTTCCAGGTCGTAATCTTCGATCAATTCTAGCCATCTCCTCTGTCTCATGTTTAATTCCTTCTGACTGAAAATATACTTGAGACTCTTGTGATCTGTGAAGATCTGACAGTGAGTTCTGTATAAATAATGTCGCCAAATCTTCAGGGCAAAGGCAACGGCTGCTAACTCTAAATCATGTGTCAAGTATTTAACCTCATACGGTTTCAAATGTCAAGAAGCATAGGCGATCACCCTATCCTTTTGCATCAACACGAAACGCAGACCCTGATTTGAAGCATCGATGTAAACCATGAACCTGTCAGTTCCATCTGGTGGTGCTAATATTGGCACCGTTGTCAGTCTTTTCTTAAGTTCATCAAGATTAGCGTGACATTTCTCGTCCCACACAAATTTCTGAGTCTTCTGCAACAACTGAGTCAGCAGACGAGCAATTTTGGAAAATCCTTCCACAAAATGACGATAATATCCAGCAAGTCCTAAGAAGCGTCGAACTTCCTTCACGTTCTTAGGAGATTCCGACTCCAAAATTGCCTCAACTTTCATCGGGTCTACCTGAACCCTGTCGTTTGATATCACATGCCCAAGGAACATTACTTCCTTCATCCAGAACTCGCATTTGGAAAGTTTTGCATAAATCTATTCATTCCTTAAAGTATTCAAAACAATACGCAAATATTGTGCATTCTCTTCTGGATCCTTCGAATAGATCAAGATTTCGTCAATGAAAACAACCACGAATTTTTCCAAGTATTCTAAGAATACCCGATTCATCAATTGCATAAAAACCACAGGATCATTAGTAAGTCCAAATGGCATCACCACAAACTCATAATGCCCGTACCGAGATCTGAAAGCGGATTTCGGTATATCAGATTCCTTAATCCTCAACTGATGGTATCCTGATCTCAAGCCGATCTTCGAGAATACCGTCACCCCCTGTAGTTGATCAAATAAATCATCAATCTGGGGCAATGGGTATTTATTCTTGATCGTTATCTTGTTCAGCTCATTGTAATCAATACACAATCAGAGGGATCCGTCTTTCATTCGTACAAACAGAATGGGCGCACCCCAAGGAGAAACGCTAGGCTGAATGTAACCCTTCTGCAATAATTCTTCAAGATGTTTCTTTAACTCATACATCTCGGTTGGCGCTATACGGTATGGTGTTCTGGAAATAGGTGTGGCTCCTGTTCCAATTCGATATTAAACTCTACAGCCCTATGCGGAGGTAATCCAGGTAGTTCGTCAAGGAATACGTTAGAAAATTCGTTCACAACTGGAATAGATGAAAGCTCTACTTGTTCTTCCTTCTTCATGGCATAACACCAAAACCGGGTACAACCCTGTTTCAACAATTTAATTGCTTTCATGGCTTTGATCACTTTCCCTGAGCTCCCTGGTTTCCATCCATCGAATAAATATTCAGATCCATCATCAGCAATAATCGAAATACCTTTCTTTCGATAATTAAAAATAGCTCCATAACGATTGAGCCAATCGTCCCCGAGAATTAAATCGTCACCATGGATGTCGATCACAATAATATTTGATGGCCAATTCCTCCCTCCTATGGACACTAGAAAATCCCTAGTTTCTCAATTTCCCACAATTCTCTCTCCACTCGGCAAACCCACAACATAAGGTTCACAATCATGTAAACACGAGATTTTCAAGCGATTAACACAGTTCAGTGATATAAAAGAATGGTTGCAAATTAACACGAGATTCTCCTGAATCGAATAAGACACTAACTGGTTGCAAAAGAATCTGAATCTTACTTGATACAACAACAGTGTTCTGATTGTCTGACCTCTTCATCTCATAAAGGCTCGGAGGAAAGGGCCCAGCACTGGATGCTTCTCTCTTCCCAAAATTCTTTTGTTGAAGACCACTCTGCTGTGTCAGGTTCACACTCGTCTCTTTCGGAGCTTGTGCTGAAGTGCGATCTCCAAACGATCTAGTCACATTTCCGCAAAAAGTCGCCCAATGCCCTTCTTGCCCACATTCGAAATAGGTCACAGAAGGAGCGGAGCAATCACGCCTAATATCCCCTGCTCGTCCACAGTTATAACACTTCTTCGCTGCATCTGAAACCGTCGATGCGGTTCGGAACTTCTTTACGCCTCGGGAAGGATACAGGGGCTTCTTATATGAATGGAATGAGGACTGGCCCTTGCGGGGCTTGCTACCCTTTTTCTCAGTGAAATTGCCAGACACTTTCTGCTTCTTTGATTCCGCAAATTTCTCCACTGCTCCCTATTTCATCTCATAAGCTAGGCCTTTATCCTGATACTATCGGAGAGTAGTACATTTGAATACTAACATATATTGTTGGATCTCCGGCTTCATCCACATGTCAAAGTGAAAAATCTTCTCTACCTCGGTTCTGGCCAGATGTCGCACAAAATTTAGCTGGTGATTAAAAGTTTTAATCATATCTGTCACAAATGCTTCAAGATATTGCGGTGAGAAAAACTCTCGGACTCTAGCCTCTCTAAGTGTATGAGGACAATATTGTGCTTCCATTGTTGCTCTAAATTCTGCCCAGTCAGCATTATGATCCTTAAGTCGAATGGCTTCCCACCAGTCGAAAGCTTCCCTAGTCTGAAAATACTGAGCCATCGGAACTTTTTGGTCATCGGGACAATTAATCCCCGTAAATATTTTCTACAGTTCTTTCATCCAGCGGTCCCATGTAGGCATCTCTGAAGAACCATTAAACTTGTCTCCCCGATTGTCCTCATTACGTTGTTGACCCATTGTCGCTTTCATGCGGTCAACCACCTGAGCAAATTAGGTCATCTGAGTGACCACTTGTTGAAGCACTCCCGGCATGTTAGGATTTGCATCTTCTTCCATAATTCGTGCTCAGTCATTGTTTACTGATTCATGTTGTCCGCCAGAATGGGAATCCACTCGATTAGCCGACACTGTCTTGAATTACCACGTCCGCGTCTGGGACCTCCTCGCAACATACTGTAAACCCAAATACTCAATATCCAGGGCAAAATCTTCTAAAATTCGTCAATAACCACAAAATAATTAAAATGGTAGTATATGAGATTAGGAAACTTACAACCACGGTCTACATGACGACGCTGGCTGTACGGTGATGTTATACGCAACCGATAAATCAAACGACATAAACAGACCCAACTAAACCCAACTGCCAAGATATCCAAGAATCTTAGCTCTGATACCATATTCTGTAACACCCCGAGATAATCTGATTAATTACAGCGCCGTAAACCCTTTATGTAAGAATTTACAAGACTAAATTAAAAGAATAGCTGAATAATACGAAAATAGCACCAATATATGAGTAATTTAATAACCGATTAAAACGTCTCAACACAATTCATTTATTACAAATTTTCAAATCATCAAAAGACACACGTACTCGAGTACTAAATACCAGACCAGAATATCAAAACAAATACAACGGACAACATCACTGAGCCCCTTCGTCATCATGCCGGTACTGTGGCTGCTTTCCTGCTCCTCGGCTACCTGAACATCAAAACAAATATCCACCCCCATAGGGGTTGGCAAAATGATGCTAGTAAAAGTATCATAATATATAAGAACAGATATGCAACAACGATGCATAACAAAATACATAACACGGACTTCCGCTACCGGAATCCAATGATGCGAATCCACATGATTCCATCAACACAACATGGGGTAATACAATGATCCAGCACCCTCAGCATAGATCCCAAGGTGATCCCGTTGGAGCAACACGTGGTGGAAAAACCCATCCAGTGATCCAGCGCCCTCAGCATAGATCCCAAGATGATCCCGTCGGACAACACGAGGTGGACAACTGATCCAGCGCCTTCAACATAGATCACACGATCCATTTCGGATCAATACAACACACACGATACAACCATGCACACATATGTAACACAACATGTTCATCAACATGAACATACACATGGATCACAAACATGAACGACACTCTAACAATTATATTCATCAAAATGAATGGTAATATGCATGATCAAAAATCATCAATGTTAAACTGAAGTCATGTTACGAACAACCTTCAACCCGGTCGAAGAGTTCTCACTCGATCACTTCACAAACAATCCGAAACTTCATTGAACAATAGCACCAATATAACTAACAGTTCCGGATAATTGTTCTAAACATCATGCTAGCACTAAGAGGCGAAATCTACCCGATCATAAAAATATATGAATCTGCCCCACCCATAATGGTTGAATCAACCCTATGATACTAATTCGAACAACAATCTCATAATCTTCCAAATCAAGATTTAAACACATCAATCGGTCGGATTCTACAACTATAAAACAAGGTAGTTCGTCTAACATAGATTCTAACCATAACTTCCATTAATCCAACGCAACAAGAAGAACACCATAAAACTTGGTTATTAGGTTCACAAGATTATCATCTTCTTTTCCAAGGAATAACTCTAAGTTCAAGTCCACTAGGTTATCCTATACGCGTTGCTTGTTCAAGTTGTACGTAAGAACTTAATAATCACAGTGATAAACTCAACAACTTTTGTAGCATGTTCATATTTGGCATGTTCTTTTCCACGCAGGGGGCTTTCCAAGTTAACTCAGAATGACTAGTTTAGAGAAAAACTCTCAACACAAAATCAAGACAAGAACCGAATCTTTGGTTGAAACTTAAGCTAACATCATCACAACTGATCATCCTTGTCATGCGTTCCCAGACCTGCTCCTTGAACTGATTGTTACTTGAAATGCCTAAAAGGCATTTGCCTCATTTAAGGGGGTTAGCATTCGGATAGCTAGTATAAGTACAAAATCACACAATGTGGTACTTATGTATATTTCAAACTCCATTTCTCACATTTGTTAAACATTGGCATATTGATGATCCAGAATATTAATAAGTTATCAAATATGCATTTATCATTAAAGCAGCATCATAATAAACACACCACCATGGTAACCTCTGACTATGCTCAATAGCATCGATCCCGAAGGCTCCATAAAATTGTCCCCAGGTAGGAACATGTCTGTGATCCATCGCCCTTAACATAGATCCCCAAAGGCCCTATCGGACCAGTCCCTAGGTGGACAACTACTCACACACACTTAATATTTCTAGAACTCATCAATAGTATGGAAATAATGCAGAATACATAATGTAATCTAAGTACTTGCCTTGGTTGATATCACGCAATGAAAAAGGGAACTGGAAGGATTTAGGTCCAAGCTCTCCACGGGAACTCAACCCTAATATGTAAAGTTACAAGTTGGTCACGGTATACTTTACTTACAGCTTAGAAGGAGGGGGGTTGAATAAGATGTACTCCTTTTCAAATTTTATTATGCGTAGTGGAAATCTTAAACTAAGTTGTTGTGAGTATAACAACTAAACAGTTTCATGATGCTTGGTGCTTACAAGGTTTTTCAAAGAAAGTATACCATAGATCACAGTAGTAAAAAAATAGTAAATACAGGAAGTAAAACCATAGGTTTAATGTGGTTCGAGGTAAACCTCTCTATGTCCACAGGTCCTCTCCACAAGAGTAAATAGTTTATTAAAATCACGGCGTACACAAATATATGATTTTAACTAAACCAGTCACTATATCATTCATACAGATTGATACAGCTGACTGTAGATTCAGTCGTTCACACAGATTGGCCATAGGCTTCTTTGACTTGCTTCTTCTTACACAGATTGAAGCTTTGTCTTACAGCTCTCTTCTTCCCGCATATGTCGGAATAGTTCAACTTAGTCACACAGGGATAATGATCTCAATAGTAAGGTTTTGAATCACGCAAATCAGAACAACATTTATAGGATATGAAAGTCTCTACTATAGTGTGTTGTTTAGTTGAAGACTTAGTTTCTATTCACTTAAAAATATAAGTTGTATTCTTTGAAGAAATAAACTTCTATTGGATACTTCGGATTCTTGATCAATCAGTTAGTGAGCAATGCACTCTTGCTAAGCTGTCTTTAAGTCTTCTATCACATGGTCTGATCTTGGAGACTTAGACTAAATTTTGAAATTCTCGCAGGCGAATTCTAATATCTTAAATCCTAGAAGACTAAGTGTATTACAACGGAAGTTATGATTAGCTCGTAGGAACAATATTACAACAAGTAGTATAACCGTATACAACTTTAATCTAAGAACTATTCGCAGACAAGTTCTTACAACTTTTGGACTTAGCAATTTTTATACTTGGCAAATATTTCAATATATATCGCAATCAAATAGTAAATGAAGATCATGAGTTGTAATCTTTTGAGATAAATCAATTTTTTATTAATAATACAGACTTGATTATAGTGCTTTTAGGAATTGAAATTTCCATCGGGAGTATAAAGACATGACCAGCTATCTGTCTGTAGCAAAAGGAATCTCAGCAGGCTTCTGAACTGTACTCTTCTATGAGAATTTAGATCTTGGAACTTAGGACAAACCTTACATCCTCTAGCTCCTTGACCTGGCCCGTGTCCAGCCAGTCTCCCGATTGCAGCATCTATACTGTCATCTAGAAGTGCTTCTATCTTCCTTCTCCCTCCAACCCCCATCTCTGTCCAGCTTCACGAGCCTCTTCCCCCATTTTGGTACTATCAACCTCCATGACTTTACCATGAATATCCCAAAGAATATACATACATTAAGCCTGCTTGTTCTGAATATGTTTGACCGAGTCCATAAGACTTGCAACCGCTAGCAGGTCATCAATCCTCTGATTGTGAGAAGTAAGTTTAGACTCGATATACTCGAAGGAGGCGACTGTTTTTTTAGATGCAGCTTCTCTTACTCCTGCCTGAGGATTTGCGCCTGGTACTGTTTGGAGCTGGTTCATGGGCTGTCATAAGGCATAAGCCTGAAGGTTTATTCAACCTAACGCACAGATCTCTTAAGTCCAAATAATTAATCAAGTGCGCTTCTTCGCATCTAGTCGAGTTCCTTCCTGACCTCGTACAGTGCTTTGATAGATTCTTGTAGGAAGACGGTTTGGCAATGGATGCATTGCAGTTACTCAATTTTTAGATTTGGTCCTAAGGGAGACAGGCTGAGAGTCTGAAGGCTCTCCTACCTGTTCGAAAACTACATTATGTGTAGGCCTAGTAGGAAATCCCCTCTAGTTTAGAAGATGGACCTGTTGTGATAGGAGGGATTACCTGTCCGGCGATCTGAACGTCTGTTGGTTCAGACTGATTTTCTGTCTAAGAGATAAAAGGGACTGAGAGGTTCAGACTGATTTTCTGTCTAGGAGATAAAATGGACTGATTCCTCCTGTCTAATTTCAGAAACTGTAGCATGTTGAACAGGAGGGACTGATCCGTCCTACTGGCTCTCAGTTGTCACCTGTTTCGTAAGAGGGACTGAATAGTCCTGTTGGATGGTGCAGGTCGCATCCTCCTCGATTACAGGGACTGGTTCCTCCTAGGTGGGAGATGATGCAATTTCTTCAGTTGGAGGAGGGACTGATTCCTACTGTAAGTTTTCAACCTGGACAGCCTCCTTATTTGGAGTGGGGGACTTAGGCTTTTCAGACGATTGTCTTGATGTCCCCTAGACTTGCGCGGCTTGACTGTTGGCGAACTACTTTTCTCGGGCCTTTTGATAGCTCATCCACATTATACTCTGTAAGGCCTCATCGTCACCGTCAGAGTCTGGATCGGAATGGTGACTCGAGCTCCGAGTTCCCTCTTGGGATGGTATTTTTACCTTTAGTCTAGCTTTCTCCCATTCCACGTAATATTTAGTGATAAGTTCGTGGCAAAGGGGATTATGCCATCTGATCAGGATAATAATGTTCTGGGAGGCGGTAACCTCTAGCATAAACATCTTCTCATCTTTCCATTCTTCCCAATTGTACAGTATCGTAAGAGGCGACCCTGTAGTTTTTCCATATTCTAAAGCATTTGATTGCTTCATCGATTTAGACTTGGAGGGATGTTTGGTTGATGATTGCTGAGGGATAGGGACTCCTAATATTAGAGGGTTCTAATACCCGGTTGGGATCCTCTACATGTATGGAGCCTATTGACGAGATGGATCCCTGACAAGGTGGGTTGCCCTGATGTGAGAGGGGCTCCTCACAGGGATAGGGGCCATGTGAGATGAAGTGGTTATCGGATCCAACGGGGCAGCCGATTCACCTACTTCCTCCAGCTTAAAAAACACCTACTCATCCGCAATATCTGCAGTTGGCTTTGAATCTACTGTAGGAGCAGCCAGTGTTTCTTCCATTGTAACAGCCTCCAATGGGTGGACTACTACAGGGGCAGACACAGTAGGTGGAACTGCCTCAGTGACCATTATAGTCGGCTGAGGTGTTGTAGGAACAACTTTCGACTTTAAAGACCCCTTAGTCTTTTGCTTATGTTTCTTTTTCTCGACAGTTGCGGGAGAGCTGCTGTCGGGAATTGCCCTTTTCTTGCTGAAAGACCTTTTCTTTCTGTCGTTGTCACCAACTTTAGCCTTCGAGTGGTGACCACTGACATCCCTTTGATAGAGGTGGCCAATCCGGTTCTGATTCCGGATCCGACCCACCTGATCCACGGGTCGGCCAACCTAGACCCAGACCCCACCCGTACATATGAAATGTACATGTCCAGGTCTTTATGGGTCTGGGTCCGACCCGCCGGGTCCCGGGTCCGACCCGCGAACTTTTTTTTTTTGCAAATATATTTTAAAATTTTGATTTTATTATCATTTTATACACAAAAAGAACTAATGAACAAAGAAAATAATTGGAACAAATGAGTTTGTATTTAATTTTAAGTTTCACTTAAAATTAAATTGCCTACATATCCTCGTGAGGAATCAAACCCCTACGTAGTTCTATTTCTTAAAAAAGAATTACAAAATGGGCTTGTATTTAATTTTAAGTTTTCACTTAAAATTAAAATGCCTACGTATCCCCGTGAGGAATCAAAGCCCTACATAGTTCTTTTACTTAATGATAAAATGAAAATAGAAAGAGAGAGATATTAGATGATAGAAATGAGAACTGAGAGATAGATAGATTAGATTGAGAATGCATGTGAGAAATGAGGGAGGTTGGGGGGTATCTATAGGTATAATTTCTGATTTTTTTGTTTTTCAGAAATTTACTGTCCGACCCGCCCGGTCCCGGTTCTGACCCGCCCGGTCCCAACGGTCATTTTTTTGAAATGTTTTCTTATGAATTTTGAACTAATTGTTGGGTCCGACTCGATGGGTCGGGATAGCTGGGACCCGGACCCCACCTGTGTAGACCACGGGTCCACGGGTCCGACGGGTCCCGGTCAATGTTGGGATAGAGTTTGGATCAAACATGTTGACAATAGGCATGGATTTGTTGTAAAATGTGGGTTTGGAACCACCTAAAAACTTCCCATCCAGAATTTTCTTTTCTTCAGGCGACTGTTGGATGCCACAGCTTGTATAAATGTGGTTAAGCATTAGACCAAAGGACTTTCTTGCCGTTTATGGCTTGGCAGCCTCCTCCTATAGGCGCTTCATAACCAACTGACACCAGTTCACCTTTTATCCCCTCATGATTGCCACCATCATTCCGTACCTCAGATTTGTGCACATTTTAAATGCACCAGTGAATTCTTCTTGTAGAAAGAGAGGTGAATGTCTGCGGCTTTAGATTTTCCTGTGAACAGCTTCCAGTATGATTCAAGCATACTGTCAGACCCAAAGGTCTCTATATGCTTCAATGACGGGCTGTCAGATGGCAGCTAATACAATCTTTCCAGGAGATCCCTATTAATAGATATCTCTTTCTCCTATACGGTGCTCACAATTTCAGATAAGGGAGCACCGTTCTTATCCAATGCATACTTAAACCCTACATGAAGTTAGAATTCTTCCGTCAATAATAATGTCTTTCTTCTTAAGGTACATGGATGAAGTCTGAGATGTAGCATTTTTCACAGAAAAACTTCTAAGTACATAGGTTGTATGTTGTAGGCTCGTTTATTGTAAATGCATAAAGAGTCTCTAGGTAAGCATACCCACCCTTTTACAGTGTACGGAGAGGCTAGGTTGTAGTGGACGGTTAGATTTAAGGGATGAGACCATTTTTTAATAAACGTACACGATGAATCCGGATGTAGCTGGTACGTCTAATCCACCAGTTTTTAATTTAATGCCTGGTCACACCTCTGACACATTACCGCCTCCACTATTGCATGTTCATTCAGTTTGTATTATAATGTCGCGGGTTTAAAGACCTTAAAGTCCAGTTGTCTTTTGAATATTGAAAATTTAATCATTTTAAATTCAGACTTAAACTTGTTTGGGAATGTTATGTGTATGTAAATGGATACGACTAAAATTAATTGATGTCCTACAATATTTGTGCTGTATCTGTGAAAGTATAGCATCCCCCCTTAAAAGGTACATACAAGATTCAATTATTACAGCAATTGATAACTAATACTATATTCAAGAGTCCTATTGTGTTCCCTCTTAACTAATGCATGCTACAGCTGTAGGAAGATAATTATACCCTCTTTTTCGTATAGTAAGAAGATGACTTGTAGTGAGTGTACAATTTATAAACGTGGATATTGTTTTCATGGGTCTTACAGTATTCCCCCTCAATTGATAAGTAAAATAAGAAAACTTACAGGGATTTTAATCAAGCCGTAGCATTCCCAATTCCTGGCGGAGCATACAGAACCTCGTTGTACTAAGAGGCTTTGTGAAAATGTCGGGTTTTTGATTGTCTGTATGGAGCGTTTTGATCTAGACATCTTTATTCTCCACATGATTTCTGATGAAATGATGCTTCATATTGATGTGCTTGGTCCTCGAGTGCAATACAGGATTGTGCGTGATTGCGAATGCACTCTTGCTATCGCACATAATAGGAGTTTCTCCTGCCTCAATGCCATAGTTGTTTAGATGTTGCTACGTCTACAGGATATTCTTGGATTAGCTTCCAGCAGCATAATATTCTGACTCGGGTGTAGAAAGCGAGTTGGCCAATTGCTTCATACTAAACAATGACACAAGTTTAGGTCCAATGAAGTGATAAGTCTAACTTATACTCTTCCTATCTAACTTGCAGCCTCCGAGATCTGAGTCACTCTACCAAATTGAATCTTTCTTCCTTAGGATACCACAATCCTACATTGATTGTTCCTTTGACATATTTGAGGACTTGCTTGGCTATGGTGAAGTGTCACTCCTTAGGTGCAACCTGATATCAGGCACATACTCCTACAACAAACTGGATATCGGGCTTGCTGGCTGTTAAGTAAAGGAGTGAGCCTATACGATTCCTGTAGAGTGATTGGTCCATGGGTTCGCCGCTTCATCAGCACTAATCTGTGTGGAAGTGCTCATGAGTGTAGATGATGACTTTGAAGTGCTCATCCCAAATTTGTTGAGCAGCTCCTTGCTGTATTTCTCCTATTTGATGAATGTACCTGCAGGTAATTGTTAATTTGAATCCTAAGAAATAACTATGTTCTCCCATCATACTCATTTCAAATTTACTTTGCATGATATGAGATAACTTCTTACACAGATCAAGATTAGTTGCACCAAAAATAATATCATCCACATAAATTTATACCATAAGAAGGTCATTAACTTCCTTGATTTAGAAAAGTGTCTTGTCAACAGAACCTTCCTCAAGTCCACTGTTAATAAAATATAGCGACAGGGTTTCATACCATGCCATGGGTGTTTGCCTGAGACCATACAATGCTTTTCTTAACCTGTATACAAGATCTCTTTCCTTCGTGTTGGCAAACCCTGGAGGTTGTTTGATATACACTTCTTCAGCTAGGTCACTATTAAGTAATGCACTCTTAACATCCATTTGATACACGATAAAGTTCTTGTGAGCCGAAAATGCTCGGAATATCCGAATGGCTTCTAGTCTAGCTACAGGGGTTAATGTTTCATCATAGTCTATGTCTTCTTCCTGTCTGTAGCCTTGGGCAGCCATTGTGGACTTGTTCCTTATAACAAGGAATTCTCATCCTTCTTGTATCGAAATACCCGTTTAGTTCCAATCACACCTTGATGGGTTGGTCTGGGACTAGGTACCAAACATTATCCCTGCCGAAGACCACGTGGACTGACTCTTCTATAGCCAGATTCCTTTTGTTGAAAAATCTTGAATACCTTGCTGACAAAGGAGTATCAAATAAATTTACCCTCATCATTTTTCTCATCAAAAGATCTTGATCTTATATTTCCCATTATTAAAAATATAACACCTGCATCCAAAAATGTGATAATGCAACCATAGGAGTTCTATTAGTCCATACTTCACATGAGGTTTTGTTTTGGTGCTTGTTGATCACACAGCGGTTTTGTGTATAACATGCTGTACTTGTTGCTTCTCCCTGTAAACTTCGTGGCATCTTGCTTACAACAACCATTGTTCTTGTTGCCTCCTTCAACATCCTGTTATTTCGCTCGGCAACACAATTTTGTGAAGCGGTTTTTAAATTTATTGGAATATTTTATTCCAGACAAATATATTAAAGGATTTTGATGGTGTGTTGATGATCAAATAAAAATAACAATTACATAGCAACAGTCGAAGACGCAAGAGTCGGACAAAAATTCAAAAGAAAAGCTAAAGGAAAGAAAAGAAAAGAAAAAGAAAAAGCAAAATCATGAATACAGTAAAATTATTAAAGCACAAGAGGAAGAAAATTGGTAAAGCAAAAGTCGATAGAATGATTATTTCAAACGGAAAATTTTGATTGTGGTAACAAACTCTACGGAGGATACACGACCACAGGTCATCAAAGCATAAAACAAAATAAAGATAATGTACGCTACCAAGTAGATTACGTATGCAAGAGTTATGTAACACCCCCAAATTCTATTGGGTCATTACAGTGCCGTGGACCGCATACCAGGAGATCCACCAGGCGAACACGACAAAAAATACAACAAACTGACCAAAAGGGGTATCTCAGTCCCTACTATGACATCCGACATAATATTCCGATATGGAATTTCAACAACAACAGTTGGCCTACATGGCCAAAATAAAATACAACAACATCCACGAGCCTTACTCGGATAATATAAAATGACAACGACTGAACAAAACTGGAGTACTCCAAAATGTCTGACCGACATGAACACCAAAACATCTCGGACTAGTATCGCTTAAATGCCTCGTCGCCATCGTCATTCTCATGTGTCTCAACTCTCTCCTCACAAGCACCTAAAACATGTAAACATGTTCCGCCCCCACGGGGTCAGTCATCTAGATAATGAATATCAAATACATGCACAACATGATATGCATTCCAAAGCAGAATTAAACGGTACAGCAATGGTAATACGAGATGCTCACAAACCAAGGTAAAAACCGAGCATTCATGGAATACTATGACCACGGCGTACGATCAATACTTGCTCAACAGGGTAGAACACAAGTGCCCAACGGCGAATCATCAATATAGAACACGATAATACATTACCCAAAGGTAAACCAAGCCAATGCTGAAATAGATACGAATCATAATGCCCAAAGGCTACAATAGAAATACCAATAAATCACAATGGACTGAAAGCCCCTCAGCCGAAGCTTATATCACAATGGCCTGAAAGCTGATCAGTCCGAAGCTGTATATCATTACAATGGCCTAAAAGCCGAACAGCCCGAAGCTGTATATCATCACAATGGCATGAAAGCCGAACAGCCCTAAGCTGTATATCATCACAATGGCCTGAAAGCCAAACAGCCCTAAGCTGTATATCGTCACAATACGGATATCAAAGAAACAAACCTGACTGTCGGACATAACAACCAGTCGCAAATTGTCGGACATATCCAATACAAAATGGACTATGAACAACCAAAACAATATGGCTCTAGAGGGACATCACAGTACGCCCGAGCCAGAAATGTGTCCGTGCACATGTCCACCCCGTATACGGAATCTAGAATATACGTGGGACAATGTACCTAATTAGCCTCACGAAATACGTCTCGTGTGCACGGTCCAATGCGGAAACATCCACGCATGACCATCATGTGCCTGGCAAAAAATCCTACACATAACCAATCGGCACGCAGCTATGATTCCAGATATGTCACGATGCAACATGACAACGAAACTCAAAGGATAACACATCCAATAAGGGTCAAGAGATTCACCAAAGTGAACGATGACACACGGATAATGAAAAATCGACACGACCAACAATATCCAAAACAACCATCCTGGGATCATAATCCCTAAGGAGCAATTAACGCGATCAACAATCACAACACAAAAATCTGGGAACCCTCCACCCTCAACGATCACAAAATTACCGAGTTTACAAGAATGATAGTGTGCTGCCTTGAGTCGGCCAACACGACAACATTAACTCATGGATGGGCACCATCCTCGGCGATCCCATTTCAAATACCTCGACTGCCTTAGAATGGCCAATCGATAACGACACGACGGATGGGAACTCTCTTCGATAATCCCAATTCAATACCTCGATTGCCTTAGAACGGCTCATCGATAACAACGATATAATGTATGGGAAATGTCTTCGATAGTCCCAATTCAATACATTGATTACCTTAGAACGGTCAATCGATAACAACGATACAACGTATGGGAAATGTCTTCGACAGTCCCGATTTAATACATCGATTACCTTAGAACGGTCAATCGATAACAATTATACAACGGATGGTAAATGTCTTCGACAGTCACAATTCAATACATCGATTACCTTAGAACGGTCAATCGAGAACAACAATACCACTGATGTCTCGGCACCTTTAATCGGTTACCGATAATGAAGATGATAATCGAATACGTCAATGCCTTCAATCGGACAATACAACATCAATAACGAAGCACCAATATCAATAACAATGATCACATCTATGTCTTAAATCGACATCAATATAAACAACAACAATCTGATACATCGATACCGCGAATCGGCTATCGACAACAATATTACCAACGAGTATCGCAATGCCTTGAACCGGCCATTTACGAACAACAATAACATTTGGCATAATTTTACGAAGGGTTTCGTATCAAACAATCCGCTGATATCAACAAAATCATAAAGAGACCATGTCTCGAAATGATACACACATTCATACACATACATGATAACATTAATCTCATTGACTAGTACAAGTATAAAACTTGCCTCAAACCGAAGGCGAGAAAGTCCTTCCACGATCAACGTCCTCCCACGAAACGACGAATGGCGTCCTCCGACCGTCACGAGCACTCGAACAACCCTGAATGAAATACAAGTCATTCAATAACACAAAATCAATGGAAAGCAACACCAAAACAATCCCGATTCAATCCCGAATTGGTTAACTCCACCAACGAATATCATAGTTCTCAACTATGAATTTTAACGTCCTCCAACACCTCAATGATCGATTAACATGATCATTACTTTATTAACACTTGCGAAATCAATTCAACAAGAATCACTTAAGAAAAATTATCAAAACAAATATCTCAAAATGATAATATCACTAATATCATCATCAATACCCGAAGAACATCATCATCTCCACGAACATGATGTCTAAGCAATAATCAATCACCAATTCATCATGAATTTGGATTAATCAACAAGATTAAACCAACCATTGTAAGATTATGATAATCATTACATAATTCATCATAATTCCTTACAAAAAAATGGTTATAATCCCTCAAAACCACAACTAACAACAATAATCATATCAAGACTATGTTAATCATATAACAATCTTAACACAATCCTTCCTATACATGATTATAACCTCCAAACATTCTAAAACATCAAGAACAACTCCTCCTCAAGACAAAATCATCATGTTCTTCATCACAAGTTTACAAAAACTCATCAAGAATCATGATATACTCCAACAATCAATCAATACCCGAAGGAAACAATAACAACAACATCATCAAACTCTAAAATCACTTGAAGAACAAGAGATTAAGGGAACTTATCAATGAAGAACAAGAAGAACTCTTCAAACACTAAAAGAGCACCAACAAGCTTCCAACTCCAAACTCCAAATCAAGCTATGATGATCAAAAACAAGATGGAAGAGGCTAAATATCAAGAACAAGTCCAGAGGGACGGTTCTACGGAGGGAAACTCGATTTTGGTTCGTGAAGAAATGAAATACAAACCAAGATAAATAGACTGACAAGCTCATTACGTACGCTATACGTTAATGTTAACGTACGTAAGGGCCTTTACGTACACTATGTCAAAACATTAACGTACGTAAAGCTAAATCCAGAACTAACTGACCAAAAACACGAAGAACTTAACGTACGTAAACAAGAACCATTTACGTACGTTAACAGCTACATGGATTACGTACGTAGAGCTCACCTCTTAACGTACGTATAGATCCGTTGACCACAATAGTCAGATCGGATCAAAGATGCCCGGGACCCACCATCCAAAAGTCGAGTACGAGGAAGGTTCCCTCCACCTACCACGCATTACGTACGTAGCATGAACATCATAATGTACGTAATGCCTAAAGCCTAACGTACGTTAAGCGCACAAGCTACCGTACGTTAGCTCAACAAAGTGGACAACCAAGTTGTTCCACCAACTCTCAACCGGAATGAACGAACTACAAACCGACGCACCTCAACAAACACAAATGATACAATACAACGGCATTTGTACAATTCCAAATGAATACATACAACTCAACAGTGAAACAAAAAAAAAATTACCCCCGGATATTACATATCCCCCCCTTAAAAAGAGTTTTGTCCCCGAAACTCAAGGTGCACAACACGGGGTACGAACTATCCATCAGGATATGAAAACAGCATCTCCAGGAATACTCCTCACTGCGAAACACTCCGCCTGAGTAATCGGGCCAACCTCACGGGTCCACCGCATCTCCTCTGCCTAAACACGGCGAAAGTCAAGTGATAAAAACACTCAATCAAGTGCGAGATCAGTCGAATCGTGACTCATCCGCCAGAGACCATCCAGAAAGTCGTACCACCCGCATGACTCGTAACACCGACGTACACACCCTACGGAAACCACCTATTGTACATGTCTACAATCATCGGTGTACACTTACCCGTTCTCAGCGGCATCGGACGCCCATGCAATCACTGACTCACGCCATAAAAGAAAACAACACCACACAAATATAGTCCTCGGGACCTTATCAATCGCACGCCCAAATCCTCACGACTTGACATCACAAAACACAATGAACGATTCCCCGGATTATCACAAGATCTCGGGTATAATACCAAAAGGAAAGAAAAACGCATCAAATGACCACAAATCTCAAGATTATCAAATACTATCGTTACAAGATAGATCAATATTAAACGGTTCACAACCACAATACTACAATATAGACTGAGTCAAACATCAATCCGAAAAACAAGGAAAGTATAAATCAAGGCTACATCTCAAATGTACCCAGCATCGATATCCTTCAGATCATCGACATCTTCGATCTCAATGGCTCGAGGAAGACCCAAATCTGACCTCGCTCCTCCTCGTCGGCTGTCCTTTCCTCTGGTTCAGAAGCCTGATAGGACCTCTTAGATGAAGTACGGATCGGAGTAGTAAAGTCTCTCGAGAGCCGTGAGCTCTCTCGAGACATACTAGCACTAGAACTCCTGCAGTATTTCTGAAGGTGTCCCTGCCTCCCACACAGAAAACAAACAATAGCTAGCACAGTACAATGAGTGCTAACATGCCCTGCAGAATCACAGTTAAAGCAAACAATAGTCGAACTCGTCGTCTGAGAAGAAGATGCTTTCCCAGCACGAAGACGACTAGAAGATGACCTCATGGACGTCGGATCCCGATGTCCCTCTGAACGAACCGGCATCCTAGTCCTCTCGTCAGAACAAACTGAGGGGTTCTTCCGAGCAAGCTCCGTTATCAAAAGCTCTGGTCCAAGAGCCTTCTCGATGAATTCACCAAGTGAATTACAATTATGGTTGAACAATTGTATCCTCAATTGTGGGTTTAGCCTCTTGCTAAAATACTCGATCTTATCCGCCTCAATATGGATGACAGACAAAGCAAACTGAAGAAGCCCTTGAAACTTCTCAGCAATAACAATAACACCCTCGTCCTCGATGGATTCGGGGTTCAAAACCTCTGACAGCTTGGCTTCACAAAGTGGAGCCGGATAATACCACTCTAACATGAGAGTCTTGAACTCGCTCCACGCACAATCACGATCGGTGGGCTTCACAGAGAGCCACCAAGAGTAAGCGCCTTTACTCAAATAGTAAGCCGCGACTGCCACCTTACTCTCCTCCGGATACTGAACCACGTCGAAGAGTTTATCGAAATGTTCAATGCAATGAATAAAGTCAGCTGGTCCCGACGAACCCTCAATAATAGGCGGCCTCTAACCAGAGATATCGCCGATAATCTGACTCACTCTTCCAGCCTGTCCATAAAACGGCACCTGGGATCCCTGCTGCGGTGGACCAGGAACCACTGAGGTCTGCATGGTCTCCATTATCTATGCATCTGAGTCATGTGGGCCATCATGCCCCTCATAAGCAATAAAGGGTCGATGTCAGTCTGATCGACTCCTCGAGTATGACGTCCCGAAGGAGGACTGGTCGCATAAGTCATAACTCCGGCCGAATTATGATCCATCTCGGCATCCGTACGTGTATAACCATGAGGTTCTGGGTTTCGGCCTGCTCTGTGGCCTTTACCCCCTCTGCCACGTCCTCGGTTTCCTCTTTCCATACTGAAAGAATAATGCTCAATCATGATCATAGCTCAAACTCGCCTCAACGGCCAATCCGGAATGCTAAGTCAATAGCCAAACACGAGTATACATACTCAACAAATAAATAATCTCATTGATCATGCTAATCATAGCCAATACAGAGCCCACACGCTCCAAAACAAATACTCATGAATCAATCGTACCACACATATCACATACAAGTTTCAACAAAACATGCATAATCAATGTGATAATGAATGTATGAACATAGAAGAGAATTGAGTCCTTACACAGGTCATACGAAGCTTCGAGGTCTTGCGATACTACTCTTCACTCACGACGACTCGATGAAAGAATGACTCATACAGTCGCCCAACTATCACGACTCACAAATCCCGACTGTCCAGATTGTCATAACCTGACAGTCCCACTACTACCGCGTCGGTAGAGCCACATAACTCACATATCAGGGTATCTCACAACCCAATTCTCTGATACCATCTTCTGTAATACCCCCAAATCCCATTGGGTCATTACAGTGCCGGGACCCCACACCAGGAGATCCACCAGGCGAACACGACCAAAAACACAACAAACTGACCAAAATGGGAATCTCAGTCCCTACTATGACATCCGACATAATATTCCATATGGAATTTCAACGACAACAGTGGGCCTACATGGCCAAAATAAAATACAACAACATCCACGAGCCTTACTCGGATAATATAAAATGACGACGACTGAACAAAACTGTAGTACTCCAAACTGTCTGACCGACATGAACACCAAAACATCTCGGACTAGTATTGCTCGAATGCCTCGTCACCATCGTCATGCCCCTGTGTCTCAACTATTTCCTCGCAAGCACCTAAAACATGTAAACATGTTCCGTCCCCACGAGGTCAGTCATCCAGATAATGAATATCAAATACATGCACAACATGATTTGCATCCAAAAGCAGAATTAAACGGTACAACAATGGTAATACGAGATGCTCACAAACCAAGGTAAAAACCGAGCATTCATGGAATACTATGCCCATGGCGTACGATCAATACCTGCTCAACAGGTTATAACACAAGTGCCCAATGGCGAATCATCAATATAGAACTCAATAATACAATACCCCAAGGTAAACCAAGCCAACGCTGAAATAGATACGAATCATAATGCCCAAAGGCTCCAACAGTAATACCAATACATCACAATGGCCTGAAAGCCCCTCAACCGAAGTTGTATATCACAATGGCCTGAAAGCCGATCAGTCCGAAGTTGTATATCATCAAAATGGCCTGAAAAGCGAACAACCCGAAGCTGTATATCATCACAATGGCCAGAAAGCCGAACAGCCCGAAGCTGTATATCATCACAATGGCCTGAAAGTCGAACAGCTCGAAGCTGTATATCATCACAATACGGATCTCAAAGAACAAAACTGACTGTCGGACATACCCCTCGGCGTATGAACAACCAGTCGCAAATCGTTGGACATATCCAATACAAATGGACTATGAACGACCAAAACAATATGGCTAAAGAGGGACATCACAGTACGCCCGATCCGGAAATGTGTCCATGCACATGTCCACCCCGTATACGGAATCTAGAATATACGTGGGACAATGTACATAATTAGCCTCACGAACTACGTCTCGTGTGCAAGGTCTAATGCGGAAACATCCATGCATGACCATCGTGTGCCTGGCTATAAATCCTATACATAACCAATCGGCACGCAAATATGATTCCAAATATGTCACAATGCAACATGACAACGAAACTCAAAGGATAACACATCCAAAAAGGGTCAAAAGACTCACCAAAGTGAACGATGACACACGGATAATGAAAGATCGACACGACCAGCAATATCCAAAACAACCATCCTGGGATCACAATCCCTAAGGACCGATTAACGCGATCAACAATCAAAACACAACAATCCGGGAACCCTCAACCCTCAACGATCACAAAATTACCGAGTTTACAAGAGTGATAGTGTGCTACCATGAGTAGCCCAACACGACAACATTAACTCATGGATGGGCACCGTCCTCGGCGATCCCAATTCAAATACCTCGACTGCCTTCGAATGGCCAATCGATAACGACATGACGGATAGGAACTCTCTTAAATAATCCCAATTCAATACCTCAATTGCCTTAGAATGGCTCATCTATAACAACGATACAACGGATGGGAAATGTCTTCGATAGTCCCATTTCAATACATCGATTACCTTAGAACAGTCAATCGATAACAACGATACAACGGTTGGGAAATGTCTTCGACAATCACAATTCAATATATTGATTACCTTAGAACGGTCAATCGATAACAACGATACAACGGATAGGAAATGTCTTCGACGGTTCTAATTCAATACATCGATTACGTTAGAACGATCAATCGATAACAACAATACCACTGATGTCTCGGCACCTTTAATCGGTTACCGATAACGAAGATGATAATCGAATACGTCAATGTCTTCAATCGGACAATACAACATCAATAATGAAGCACCAATATCAATAACAATGATCACAACTATGTCTTAAATCGACATCAATATAAACAATAACAATCAATACATCGATACCGCGAACCGGCTATCGACAACAACATTACCAACGAGTATCACAATGCCTTGAACCGGCCATTTACGAACAACAATAACATTTGGGATAATTTGCCAAAGGGTGTCGTATCAAAAAATCCCCTGATATCAACAAAATCATAAAGAGACCAAGTCTCGAAATGATACACACATTCATACATATACATGATAACATTAATCTCATTGACTGGTACAAGTATAAAACCTGCCTCAAACCGAAGGTGAGAAAGTCCTTCCACGATCAACGTCCTCCCACGAAACGACGAACGGTGTCCTCCGACCGTCACGAGCACTCGAACAACCTTGAATGAAATACAATTCATTCAATAACACAAAATCAATGGAAAGCAACACCAAAACAATCCCGATTCATTCCCGAATCAGTTAAGCTCCACCAACGAATATCGTAGTTCTCAACTATGAATTCTAACGTCCTCCAATACCTCAATGATCGATTAACATGATCATTACGTTCTTGACACTTGCGAAATCAATTCAACAAGAATCACAATTCTTATATTGTGCTCTTAACCCGAAAGAACTTAATCGTATTTCTTCAGTGCAAGTGCCAAAAAATCTGGAAAATGCTCGAGCTAACTCACAAAAGAACAATTCAAGACAAGGAGAAAAATATAAATATGCTTCTTCACGACTATGAGTTATTCATGATGAAAGATTACGAGTCCATATCAAATATGCTCGACCGATTTTCGGTCATCAAAAATGGATTAGCTTGTTTTGGTAAACCATTATCGAGTAGTGGAAAAGTACAGAAATATTATGATCACTACCTCGTGAATGGAATGGGACGGTCAAGGCTATCATGGAGTCAAAAGATCTAAACACGTTAGATTTAGCGCTCTTGTCGGTTTGCTAATAAACTACGAGATCGTGTTAAAATCACGAAATGTCAAATCAAATCCGACAGAGAAATCTATAGCTTTGAAAGCGAAAATCAAGTAATGAAAAAGATATCCCTGTTCATGATGATGATTAAGATTCGGCATTTTATGCCAAAAATATCAATAAATATCAAAATCTATTAGACCGGAGAAGAAAATACATCAACTCGCAATCCCGAAATGAGTAAAAAAGGTTCGACAATAATTACTCAAATTGTGAAAAACCCGATCACTTTGTGAAAAACTGTCGTGGTTTAATTTCCAAAAAGGAAGTATATATAGCCAATTGGAATGACGATGACAAAGAATATGAAAAAGGTCAAAATAATCTCGCACTCATGGTCATGAGTTCATATAACAACAGCGACAATAAAAGCCAGGAAAGTACCTCATCTCACGATTAAATTTCCAAACTACGAGAAAGTGGAAAATTAATCGAGAATGATAATTCTTTTTGCTTGGAAAAATAAAATAAAATGAAAGCAGATTTGCTAGAAGTTCAAATGAACATAAAATTTTACCAAATAAATTTTCATGTGAAAATGAAAATTTAAAAAACTACTTTCGATTCAAAAAAATTTGTTGAATAAACAAGGAACTGGATTCGAATAATTTGATAAAAATGAATTCAATAAATCTTTAAAATTTGAAAATTCCATATTGTGATGAATGTTTTAGAATCGGACATCACATTTTAAATTGCAAAAACCCTGGACGAATAGTTAAATAAAAAATATAGATTTTAAAAAGAACCATAGTGCCAAATATCATCTATTTGCCGAATAAAAAATGACCTGTAGTTGGTTGGATCGCAAAATTTTAAATTAATAGACGATTATTTGTTTTTTTATATTTTTAACAATTTGGTATTAAAATGAATGGGAGTTATTATTTTCATGGGGTGAATTATTTTGCACAAATTCAGGGGGAGTATACCCATTTTTTGTCAAAATGAGTTATTGATTTTATTCACATTTAAATGATTTCATATACTTTTATCTAATGACAAAAAGGGAGAGAAGTGATGGGAGAAGAGATGAAGATTTATACATCAAGATTCAAAAATAAGGGAAAGAATGTCTTTCTATGGGAAAACTAACAAAATAACGAACAAAGCCGAAAACTTAGTCTGTATATTTTTCAGTGGTATTTTTATATGTATAAATCACATCAAGAATTGTTGCATTGTCATCATCAAAAGGGGAGAGATTGTTGGAACATTTTATTCCATATAAATATATTAAAGAATTTTGATGATGTGTTGGTGATCAAAGAAAAACAATAATTAGACAGCAACAGTCGAAGTGTGAAACCCCGCTCTTTTGTAAGTAGACTAGATTATTAATTTTCAATAAATAAAATAAAGTTTTAAAATATTTCATTATCTAATAAATTTAGTTCTTACCTTATGTATAGACATTTTAGCTAAATAAATTCTACAAGTTTAACAATCTAATTATTTTTATTATTTCAATTTAAAAGAAATTTAAATGGGCTATCTGAATTAATAATACAACTTAAATATTAGGGCAATGATTTAAACTTTGGGCTTGAAGACACTATGGACATAAGACCACTTAGTTAAGAAGTAATCATATATCACTTAAAATACTACAGTTAGCACAAAACACTCATGACCCAACCCAACCTAAAAAAATACTACATAATACTTAACAAATACAATTAAAATACACCATATATGTATAAATACATACAAAAATCGGCCTACACTAACTAAAGGCAAGGGAAGACTTTGAGTTGTCATAATTTCAAGTCCTTGCCAAGACACTTGCTAGTTGTTACCCTTACATGCAAGCCTTGATCACACCTCACTCACTCACCCCATCTATATATACATCCACCTTGAAAAGTACTTCCATTTCACAAACAAAAAAAATCTGCACCTAAAGACAAAGAGAGTTAGGGCCCAAGTGAGGAGAGGATAGAAAAAAGAAAAGGGGAAGGAAGAAGAAAAAGAGGAGGAAGAGGAAGAAGGAAGAAGAAAAAAAGAAGGTAAGAACCACACCTTAGAACTTAATAATATATTCTTCCTTTTTCTCTTTCTAAACATAGAAATAGGGGTATAAACGAACAGAGCTGTTCGCGAACAAAGCTCGGTTCGGCTCGTTAAGGGCCCGGTTCGGCTCAGTTCGTTAAGAACTCGAGCTCGAGCTCGAACACAAAAATCTGTGCGTTAAGAAAATGAGCTCGAGCCGAGTTTGGGCATGTGCGGCTCGAGCTCGGCTCGAGATCGGCTCGAGCTCGGTTCGGCTCGGTTCGGATCGTTAAGCTCGATTAATAAATATATTTTTAAATTTATTTTAATAATATTTATATATTATATTAGAGATTAATAATTTTTTAATTAATTTTCATATATTAAAATATTAATTTTTATTTATATTTAAAAAATATATAATTTTTAATGATTATTTTAAAATAATTATTTTAAATAATTCAAATATATTATTTAAATAATTTAAAAATATATAATTATTCGCGAACAGCTCGAGCTCGGCTCGAGTTGTTCGCGAGCAGCTCGAGTTCGACTCGTTTTATTAACTAGCTCGAGCTCGAACATGTTTTTTGTGCGATAACAAAGCTCGGCTCGGCTCGGCTCGTCAGGAAAAAAAACTGAGCTCGGCTCGTTTAGGTCAAAGCTCGGCTCGACTCGATTAGTTTACAGCCCTACATAGAAACTAACATGCAAATAAAATCACTATCCATGGTGTGATGATGCATGGCCGAAATGTAGAGGAAGAGGAAGAGAGATCCTTCCAACCTACAAGAAACATCCGAGTGGGTAAAATTGTTCTTTTTTTCTTTTTATTCAAAAAATAATGCAAGTTAAACTTATATTATGGTGCATGCAATATACCATAACTTCAATTATCATTGTTTGACTGAAAATGACATCTTGCTGCCATGCATGTAACGATCTTAATAATTATTGAATCTTTATTTGACATACTTTGATTATGTCAACAAAATTTTGTCAATCCTGACCTTTGGAAATTAAAATTCCCAAAATTATATGAGTATAATACTGGACTAGGGTATAATTGCCGGGAAATCTCACTAATCGAATTAAACTTGAAATAATAGGTCAAAAGGGAATAGTTAATGGATAATTATTAAAACTCTTAATTATGGACTTGTAAAAAATTTGTCTTATCATGTCATAAATAAAGTAATTGTAAAAATTTCACCTAATTCGGAACTCATTAAATCGAAAGTCGGGGCAAAAATATATATTTCAAGAATTCGGGGACGAAACTGTAATTTACAGAAACTTACTGTTTCGAAAATAAAATTTTCAGAAAACTTAACTCTATGGACTCATAATAACATAAAGAACTTACCCCCAATATTCTAATTTCTACAGAATAACAACTAAAGCTGAATAGAATCTTAAAGTACGAGTCATAAGGATCAAAACGCAACTGGATTCATAATTTTCGGAGTTAAAATGAATCCAAACGAACTAATCAAAGTCATAAGACAAAAACTAAATAAAAATAATAATAACAGTACTTAAATTTTGGAAGGGCAGAATTATAATTTATGGAAGAAAAAATCTCCATGCGACTTACGACTTAAATTCCTCACATCATAACGGACTTTTCGCAATAAAGTTCGAAATTTTCAGACGTCTAACCAGTCCGTCCCGTCTTAACGACATTTTTGTAAAAATAGTAAATAATACTTAAACTTGGGAAGGCAGAAGTATAATTTCCGAAAGGTAAAACATTTGTACAGCTTCTGACCTTTAATACCTATATCATAACGGACTTTTCACAATAAAGTTCGTAATTTTCGGACGTATGCCGAATCATCCAACTTCATATAATTACAATAAAAATAACAATAATGTTTAAAAGAATGAAGGGTAGAATTGTAAATTCGGACCGGTTAAACTTTCATTCAATTTATGACCGTCAGTCCTTACATCATGACGGACTTTTCGCAACAAAGCTCATAATTTTGAAACGTATAAATATCGCGTACCTAACTATCAAGTTTATGAATTATTATAAAAAACATATTAAAAATCTCATACGAGGCCATCTGATCACCAACCGGCTGAATAAATTCCTCTAAATTACCAAAGTCCAGTTATTATCAAATAATAATATTGATATTCTTATAATATACATAATCGTCATTAATCACGATATTAACTTTTGTTAAATAGAAATCGGGAGTAAGTACTGTGCGGAGCTAAGTGCTACGACCTTCAGGCGGGAGCCACCGCTAGTGTAATACCCGAGATTTTTGTTTCCGGTTCATTTCCGGTTGGCGTTGAATTTTTTTCCCTACTGTTTAGTGGATTTTATGTTGTTCATGCATTGATATGTGTTTGGCCTTGATTCAGATTATTCCGTGTTTGTCGTTCCGTTAATAGGATCGTTGTTGTGATGAGATTTTGTGCGATTCTGTTGCCTGTGCAGCAAGGATAACACATGTTATGTGCATGGATAGCGCGTGCTAGTGCAACGTTGCTAGCAGCACGCTAAGACACAGTTAGCGCACGCTAACTGGAGGTGCAAAAACAGTCCAGAAGCTACTGGGTCGGTTGGAACGTTGATTGGCGCATGCTATGTAGTGGTATAGCGCGCGCTAAGGTGCAGCAGTAGCGCACGCTATGGTGAGGATCGCACACGTTAATTGATAGTTCGGGGGAAGTCTAGAAGCTACTAGACTAGGTGTGGAGGTTCGTTAGTGCACGCTAACCCTTGTGGTTAACGCACGCTAACAGTGTGTTTGGGCATAACGTTTTGTTTTGATGCGTCGATAGAGCATGCTAAAGCGCACACTAATCTGTCCAGTATATAATCAGGAAAGTAGTCGTGTTCCGTCATTTTTCACTTCATTTTTTCTTTTCTCCGAGGGTTTGAGACGAGGGTGATTAGGGTTCGAGTTGTTTTGGAGTATCCTAGGTGATTATAATATCATATAATCCGCTGTTCTTCGTCGGATCAAGGTATTTTTCATGATTTCTCTAGAGTTGACTTTTTGAAATTTTGTTCTTGATTTCGATCGTAGTCTGATTTTGATGAATCGATTGGTGCTATGTGATGCTATTACTCGTGTTCTATGGATTGTATATCCATATTTCAAGTTTATTGAACTCGACTGACGATTCGAGTGTTCTTGGGAAATAATTTACATTTAATGTTCGATTAAATGTTCCAATGAATTTTCCTTCGATAGTTTGATGGGATTTCTGTTGTTATTAGTCTCGATCCTCGTTGTGATCGTGTTTGTGTTGTTTCTTGTGGGAGTTGTAGGTTTCGAGGCACTTCGGTCGAGCCGTGTTCATCGGAGTACTTGCTTACGGATTCCGAGGCAAGTATCTTGCTTATACGACTTGTGTCTTGAGATTAGAACTCGCGTGTCTTGTGTTAATGATTGACTGCCTTTGTGAATATGATTGATGTGAGTTAGTTATGTATTAATTGTTATGAAGGCTTGATGATGACTGTGTTACCTTGGTATATGTGTTATATATTGTATTATGTGTGCACAATTGTGATAATTGCGTTGGGTTGGTTGTACACATGGTTATGCAATGCATGGTACAATGATTATGAGTTATGCTGGTTGTGTGTCGTTGATGATGATGATTTAAGTGTTGAGATTATGTTGTGTACGCGTGATGCATGATTTGTGGTGATCATTGTGATTTATTGATTGTGAATGTGTCGTGTGCTGTGTTGCTAAGTTCACTCGTGCGTGTTCGACGGGTCTACGAGGATTCATGATGGGGGACCATGGGATCGGAACTTAGTATGTGGTGCTGAGGTCCAATCGTGCGGGTCTGACAAGGCCTACTATGACAAATGGCACTCGATCATGGGGTAAGGGCACAGCACGTCCAATCGTGTTGGTTTGACGGGGCATACGACGACTTGTGGCAAGAGATCACGGAGTCGGGACTGGTTGTTATGATTGTTGTGTTTGGCATAGTCCATGCGGGTTGTTGAACCTACGGATCTACGTGGCAAGAGTTCACGGTGTTATGATTGTTGTGTTTGGTATACGTGACAAGAGTTCACGGTGTTATGGTTGTTGTGTTTGGTATACGTGACAAGAGTTCACGGTGTTATGATTGTTTTGTTTGGTATAGTCCGTGCGGGTTGTTAAACCTACGGAGATACGTGGCAGGGGATCGCGGTGTCACGATTATGTTTTGAGAACCAAAGTTTTTGAAAGGAAATGTTTTATAAGAATATAGGTTGGGCCGAGTCCCAAACGATTTGTGAAAATGTTTTCCGTGTTGTATGGTGTGAGATTTGGGCTAAGACCCTAAAATTTCGAAAAGGGGGTTTTGACAAACTGAGGACATGAGTTCCTAATGATTTTGATAAACCTAGGACATGAGATCCTAATAATTTCTATTTTCTAAAAACTCCCAAGATGACCGTTTATTTTACATCGTCGGCCATAAAGCGCCTCATACGGTGCCATCTTAATCGAGGCGTGCCAGATATTATTAGAAGTGAACTCAATTAGGGCCAGATGTTCCTCCCAATCACTACTCCAGTCAAGCGCACAACAACATATCCTCGAACGTCTGAATGATACGCTCGGACTGTCCATCGGTCTGAGGATGGAAAGACGTACTCAAACACAAACGTGTCCCCAATGCCTTATGTACCGCCTGCCGAAAATGCGATACAAACCAACCATCTATGTACGAAATAATAGTCTTCGGCATACCGTGAAGTCTCACGATCTGTGTAATAAAAATACGAGCCAATTTTTCTGGACCCTAAGTGTCCTTGATGCCCAGAAAATGTGCCGACTTAGTGAGTCCATCCACGATCACCCATACCATGTTCATTCCAGTCTTCGTCCTTGGCAGATTCGTGACAAAATTCATAGAGACGTCCTCCCACTTCCATTCCGGGATGGGAAGTGGTTTCAACAACCTGGCTGTCCGATGATGCTCGATTTTGACTTGATGACAAGTTAAACACTTAGCCACGAACTGCACTACCTCATTCTTCATGTCATTCCACCGGAAATTCTTTCTCAGATCCTTATACATTTTACTCGAGCCGGGATGGACTGAGTAAGGAGACGCATGTGCCTCTCGCATAATGCCCTGCCTCAATTCCAAGTCATTCCGAACACATAGCGGACCTTAGGATCTCAACACACCATCTTCATGAATCATGAATCCCGGGGCTTTCCCCTTCACCACATTCTCACAAAGTTGAATAAACATCGGATCTTCTAACTGTCTCGATTTAATGTCGTCGACCAGTGACGAAAAGATATCAAGAGCGCACAACTTCTCGGCATTCTCTGGTAGCACAATCTCAATACTCAGCCTCATCAACTGTCGCTGGAGCCCTGGATGAACCGTGAGTGACTCAAGTGCCCGAAGCGATACCGATTTCCGACTCAAGGCATCTGCCACCACATTTGCCATGTCGGATGATAAAGGATCTCGATATCGTAATCCCTTATTAACTCCAGCCAACTTCTCTGTCTCATATTCAATTCCTTCTGGGTGAAAATATATTTAAGACTCTTGTGATCGGTGGAGATCTGACACGACGAGCCATACAAGTAGTGACGCCAAATCTTCAACGCAAACATAACTGCAGCCAACTCAAGATCATGGGTAGGATAATTTAGCTCATCAATATAAACTAAAAAGCCCTCATTACCGCATGGTAAGGCTAAGATAGGAGTGGTAGTCAATCTCGTCTTCAGCTCTTCAAAACTCTTCTAGCTCTCGTCGGTCCATACAATCTTATCTGACTTCTGCAACAACTGAGTAAGTGGTCGAGTGAGTTTAGAGAACCCCTAGACAAACCTTCGATAATACCCCACCAAACCCAGAAAAGTGCGGACTTCCTTCACATTCTTGGGCGGCGCCCAATCCAACACTTCCTCTATCTTGTGTGGATCCACACGAACACCCTCGGCCGAGATCACGTGACCGAGAAACATAACCTCTCGCAACTAATACTCGCACTTTGAGAATTTCACATAAAGATGCTGAGTTTTCAAGATTCCCAACTCGATATGTAGATGACATGCATGCTCCTCCTTGCTCCTCGAGTAAATCAAAATATCATCGATAAAGACGACTACACACTTATCGAGATATTCGATAAAGACCTTGTTCATTAGCTGCATGAACATGACTGGGGTGTTAGTTAGCCCGAACGGCATAACCACAAACTCATAGTGGTCGTATCTCGTCCAAAAGTCCGTCTTTAGAATATCAGAATACTTCACTCGAAGTTGGTAATACTCCGATCTCAAATCAATCTTCGAGAGTCGCTCCTTGCAACTGGTCAAACAAGTCGTCAATCCTCGGGAGCGGATACTTGTTTATGATGGTCACCTTGTTCAACTCTCTTTAGTCGATGCATAAACGGAGTGACCCATCTTTCTTCTTCACAAATAAGACTGGTGCAGCCCAAGGCGAAGCGCTCGGACCAATATAACCCATGTCTAGCAACTCTCCCAACTGTTTCTTCAACTCAAGCATCTCGGCAGGCGCCATGCGGTACGGCGTCTTCGAAATTGGAGCCGCACCTGGCTCTAAATCAACAGTGAACTCAACCTCATGGTATGGTGGCAAACCCGGCAACTCATCTGGAAAGACGTCAGGATACTCACTCAATACCAGAATAGACGAGAGCTCGACTCCCCCTTCTTCCGATCTCAATGCATAACACCAGTAACCAGTGCAACCTCCTCAAAGAAGTTTCACCGCTTTCATCACGCTGACCAAGAATCTCAGACTACTCTGTTTGCATCCCATAAAGGAGTGTTCAGTACCATCATCGGCTAACATCGAAATGGTTCTCGCTCTATAGTTCATGATCGCCCCATGTCGATCCATCCAGTCCTCACCAAGAATCAAATCCTCATCCTTAATTTCTACCACAATTAGATTAGAAGACCAATCCCTCCCCATGATACTCACCGGAAAATCTCTAATCTCACGATCCCCCACAATACTATCTCCACTAGGCAGTTTAACAACAAACAGTTCACATGCAACTAGACAATCAACATGCAGACTACGCACACAATCCAAAGAGATGAAAGAATGCGTTGCACCAGAATCGAATAACACGAAAACAGGATGGTCAAGGATGTGAACGGTACCTATAGCCACCATCATGTCAGGATCTCTAGTTAGTCTCATCTCATACACACGGGGCGGAACAGACCCCGCACTAGAAGCTCCCTCTCTAGAAGGCTGCCCACATCCTCGACCTCTGTCAAAACTCTGCTGAGGCTGATTAGTTGTCGGTGCCTAATTCACGCTCGGCTATCCCGCAGCCGGGGCTGACACCTGAGTAACTGGTTCTCGGCTCGCATATCCAAAATACTTAGCACGATGCCCCATACGACCGCAAGTTCGACACTGTAGCGGCGGCTTGTCACACTCACTCATCATATGTCCCCGAAGACGTTAAAACAAGTATGGCCACGAGCAGGAACAGCTGGAGCAGACTTGGAACCATTTCCTCACCCAAATGATGGGGACTGATTCCCGAAGGCTCGTGAACAAGACTGAGCCTTCTGATGCCCGCCAGCCTTAACCCCCCAAAACTAACAGGAAGTCTTCTGTTTCTTACTCTCTGTTGCCGCCTCTGTCGCAGAGAAAGACATCTCGTAGGCCATCGCCTTGTTCTGATACTCCTTCAAAGTTGTACACCCAAGGCGTGACATGTAGTGCCGAACCCTCGGCTTCATCCACATGTCGAAGTAGCGGATCTTATATAGCTCATCTCAGACCTGATTCCTTAGATAATGTAGATGATGATTGTACTCTTTGATCGCCTGTGAGATGGGAACATCCTGGGGTTTTGCTTCGAAGAAGGCTCGAATCCTTCCCTCTTTTACCGGCCACGGACAATATTCATCGTCCATCAGTTCTTGGAACTCGTCCCACGTGGCTGCCCGGTCACGCGGTTTCACTGCTTGCCACCACGTTGCCGCCTCTTTGGAGAGGAAGTACTGAGCGATTGGTACTTTCCTCTCCTCGGTGCAGTTAGCTGCCTCGAACACTTTCTCCATCTCGAATAACCAACTCTCCCAACTAGAAGGGTCGGAAGTACCATCGAACTGCGGAGGGTGCATACAGATCACGTCCTCAAGTAGCTTGTCGGTGCCGGAACCTGTAGGCGGAGCCGGGTTAGCATTAGCTTGGTTGACTAGAACGGCCTGAGTCAGTAGCGTCATGTGATTCGCTACCAGCTGCAGAATATTCGCTACTCCAATGTTATCATGAGCATTACCGAAGCTGGCAGACTGATCCTGCTGACCCTCGGCACTAGGCTGGACATTGTTTGACAAAGAAGGCGTTGCTGAACCAGCCCCTGAGCTATCGGACATGGCCGCCCCACCGGCTGCGCCATGTCCCCTACCGCGTCCGCGACCGCATCCGCGACTGCGTCCGCGTCCTCTACCAGAAGGCATTCTGAAGAAGTAAGAAGTGAGTTTAGTTCCAACGCAAAACATATCACAATACTAAGAATGGACAACACAGGATAACGCAACGAGTCAAGTTAGGAAAAACTTACGAGCACCGGTGTACTGATATGATGGCGTACTAGTGATACTGTTTAAAAACGACACTGGACTAGACCTAAATAACCGACAACCTAGGTATCCATAAAACCTTAGTGCTCCGATACCATATTCTGTAATACCCCCAAGACGTTCAGGGCATATTACAGCTCCGTGGACCCCACCCTTTGGGATCCACCAGGCTAACACACAAACTCGACATTACGAAGGTGATAGACATCATCAATATGCGGATAATTTCTCAATCCAAGACATACAAAATAAGTAGACCGGACTCAACAGTGCAATTCAACATCAAACCAAACCCCAAATCGGGTACACAACAATCACAATATTCCAAAAGAAAGAAGTACGTGAGTAGTGAAATAAACGACATGATTAATAAAATTTAAAAGACATGACATCAACGAACGACCATTGAATAGAATCACCCTTGCCCATCATCCTTGTACTGTCCGCATGCTCGTCCGTCTCCAAGACCTGTACCTCAAATACAAAAGTATTTCTCCAATTTAAGGGGTTAGCAACAACTACTAGTGCAAGTACAATCCATTTGAATTACCATTCTAATAAGATGAATTATGCGCCAAAGATCATTTTAGAAAATATTTATATTCCGGAATATTACGGTGCACATGCACAAAACATAGTTCTCCAACAAAGCATTTCAAAGGTTAACCGTTGGTACGAGACTCACGGCCACCGCACCCTGCAAAGGCCCCGTCGGACCATCCCTTGGTGGTTAACCCCAGTTCGCGATATGCATGCACACGGCACTACGTATCCCCAGAGGCCCCGTCAGACCATCTCTGGGTGAACATGTAACACCCCCAATCTGCTCATGGAGATTACACGGCGTAGAACTTTTCCTCAAGGATCTACTAGACTGGTAACAACATCGAACAACTCAAAAATTCCTTTAAGGCAAAAATGACTCAGTAGACCGATTTGGTCTTTCAATAAAAACATACAACTCAATTTCAATACATGCCCACACAGGGGTCAAAACACAACAAACTCCCGTACAACGGGGAAAAATACTGCAGCGGAAATAAAGTACAACAAAACCATTACACAACGTA
The DNA here is from genome assembly GCA_033398695.1 of Orobanche coerulescens. Lineage (NCBI taxonomy): Eukaryota > Viridiplantae > Streptophyta > Magnoliopsida > Lamiales > Orobanchaceae > Orobanche > Orobanche coerulescens. Next base: position 113,155,547 of record CM065815.1, on the reverse strand, counting down.
CGGTTCCACATGTGATTAGTATCGATCATCTTTCATCATCCTTCATGCGACCATGTGCCATGCTCCCTGAAACCTGAATGCAATACAGACATCCACCCCCCGATTACTCGAGGGTTAGCAAAATTCTACTATTTTGCTAGTACAAGTACAAAGTGCAAATACGGACCATACAATACAAGTTCCAAGAACAATAATAACCAGGAATCCTTAAAGATTCAAATACAACGGAACAATTACTTCCTGAGGCAAGAGTTTGAGTAAAACTTTCCAAGTCCGAAAGATCGCAAATAACGAGAACGGTTTGTAAAATGGTTTAAAATGCCCTCGGGAGTTTTAATAGTAAACAATTTAGGATTATCGAATCCTTCTCTTTCCAAAATCAACACGGGTCATAGCCCAAGGTTTTGTTTTCACAAATAAAACCAACAACAGTTCACAGGGTTAAAACCCACGTCACGTGTCCTCTACGGACATAAAATCAACACAACAAAACCACCAAAGACACGCAAATCTTGGTCACACAAATACAACACCAACTCATGAATCCAGAGTGAAGTCATATATCACACTTGCCTAGGACCGGGACGAAGCCACAAATCCCACTCGAGGCCTCTAAGGACCCTCCCGAGCTGGCCACAACCATAAAACAAATCACGCACACGCATCGCCTAGGACCGGGACGAAGCCACAAATCCCACCCGAGGCCTCTAAGGACCATCCCGAGCTGGCTAGCGAAACACATTCACAAATCATAAACACACCAGCGTGAACACTTGTCACGGCATATCACGGTTGGATCAATCACTTGTTGTCTCCTGACCATATGATCGCATGCCATATGTCACCGGAGGTCTCGTCTTAGGCTCTCACGGTTGAATAAATCACTTGTTGCATCCTGACCACATGGTCACATACCATCTGTCACTGTAGACCTTCGACCATATTCATACATTCACACAAATAACATATCACATCAAGGATATCCAAGTAATTCACCCAAAGGCATCAAACACAAAGCAGGACACAATTGTCAAATCACAACTCACCGAAATGAGACAATATATGTGTGTGTATATATATATATATATATATATATATATATATATATATATATATTATCAAAGCACAATAATAACAACAACAAGCGTTTTCATAGTGTTCATGTAACCATCCACGAAACAGAACATTCACAAAACACACGCGTTTTGAAAGAGAGCCTTTAACAAGGCTAGCCGAATCTTTGAAAGTTCAATTCAAATGACCAAACAATCACATTTAGACGATCACTAATTATCATATCCATAAAAACAAGAATTGTATAGACAAGGTACTTGCCTCGAATAACCACAAACGCGGAGAATCGACCAAAGCAAGGAGACTCAAACCGTCTACGAACTTTCCGACTCCGTTGAATGACACTCGCGATAATAAACTAGGAATGACAACAATAACAATGAAAATGAATTCCAAAGTACAACCCAAAGCTTCCGAATTAAAGGAACAAATGATAAAAGTTCAAGGGTTTCCCCCAAAACGGCCAAGAACACGAATTGACCCGACAAAATATGAAAATGAAATTCCTAACCGAAATATGGATGTTCAATCCATAGGATATGTTTATCAACATCATTAGACAACAATCGATTCATCAAAAACGGGTGCAAAATGAAATCAAGAACAAAACCTTCAAAAAGGTCAAACACTAAGAAATCAAGAATTTACCTCGATCCGACGAAGAACAAAGGATTAGATGATGTTACAATCACCTAGAGATCTCCAAAACACCTTGGAATCGAGTGGAATCGACCAAGAACTCTATTTCCCGTTGCACCCGTCTGATAGCCGCAAGAAAAGTGAAGAAATGGGGTGAAATGAGCAAAACCCGTCGCCCAGGCCTTATATGGCCGACAGAGTTACGGCCGTGACCGGCAGTGCCTTACGGCCGTAACTCGGCACTTACGGCCGTACCCGGCAGGTCCTTACGGCTGTAACCAGCATTCGACCGGAAGCTGCCTGGCGCCCGTACGGCCGTAACTCTCAGCCCTTACGGCCGTAACCGGCACCTTACGGCCATAACTCGGCCAGGCCAGTACCTGCTCAACAAAGTGCAGCCCTGACTCGGCCGTGGCCACTGCGACGGTCTGACCCCGAAACCCAAACCTAAATATGAATCTAAAGTACAGTTACGAAGTACTTGCAAAGACGAATCCAAGCGCTATGAGAACACACGATTCCGACCACCCGAAGGCTCGAAATTCGACAATGGAAGTAATTACCCCAAACTTGAGGAAATTACGAAAATGGCCCAAAACGTCCGAAATACACGATACACGATCGAAACACCAACCCAAAGCTCGCAACATGAATAATGACATTAAATGAACTTATGAGAAACTCGAAACAACAGTTTCGGACGAGATTCGCAACAATCGAACTCAAGTGCGGAAAAGCCGCTTAAGAACACGAAACTCAACAAAAAGATACCGAAACGAACTCGGATGACAAAAAGTGCATAATTAATCATTCTCGAAATGACAAAACGGTCATGAGCGAGTCGCCAAAACGGACTCCCGCCAAAAAAAAGAAATGACCGGAAATCGAAATTGCGGGTATTACATGCTACCCTCCTTGAAAGAAGTTTCGTCCCGAAACTTATATTAAGTAGGGAGGAGCAACATCCCACCAGGAAACGCTCAACGGGATACACAAAAAACCAAAAACTCGCGCCCAATGGCCAAACGTTGTAAACAATGCAAAGAAACATACGGCGTGAAAACACGTTCCACGACGACCAACACAACGCCACAGGTAGAAACATAATAAAACCAACAAGTGACGAGCATCATCAAATAGATAATATAATCAAGTCAATTATCCGAACAATCACAAAACACAAAGCACCTATTACAAGGAAACCCGCACAATCGAGAAAATAGAAAGTAAACACAAACGTTCCACAAGGGTAATCATAAACAATTCGGACTACGCCGTAATCCTCAAAAACCACACTAGGCATCTCCGTGTCCTTTCGGAGCAGAGACGCAACCTCGATCCCCAAATCTCTTAGCTACCGTCTCGCAATGCACGGCTCGGTGACCCACCTGGCCACACTCGAAACAGTTGACTAACGGTAAACGAGAATTCTTCGCAGTATGGCCCGCTCGACTACAGTTATAACATATCTTCGAGCTGCTCACATTACTCACTACAGGGGTACTACTCCTCTGATCGAGGAACCATCTTAGGATGACGATACGAAGTCCCAGCCTCATGGGACCCACTCCCTTGATTTCTTGAAAAGTTCCCAACGGTTTTCTGTTTCTTCGACGCAGACATATTCTCGATCGATAATCTGGATAGCTCGTAGGCTAACACACTATTCTGATAATCTCTCAAGGAAGAACAAGTGAGACCTGCCATGTACTGACGGATCTCCGGCTTCATCCGCCTAATAAAATGACAGATCTTATCTTCCTCCATCCTTACTTCATCCTGCACATAGTTGAGCTGTTTGCTAAAATCAATAATAGCTTGAGACAGCGGTACATCTTGCGGTTTCGCCTAAAAGAATTCATTAATCCTCTGATTTCTGATCGTCTCCGGACAGAACTCATCTCTCATGAAGCTCTGGAATTATGCCCACGTGACAACACGATCTCGAGGCTTAACAGTCTCCCACCATTTAGCGGCATCCTTGTCGGGAAGATACTGAGCTATCAATACTCTACGTTCTTCTGGACAATCAACTACCTCGAATATCTTTTCCAACTAAACCATCCCAGCCTAATGTATCTGCAGCGCCAGCGAAACGAGGGGGATTCATACGAACCACTTCTCGAAGCCACTGATTTGTACCCGTGCTTTGTGTCACATCTGTAATACGCTGAACTGCCTGAGTCAACTGAGTCATCTCTGTAGCTACCTACTGTAAAATAGTAGCAACACCGATACCGATATCATCACTGGCAGCATGATCTCGGCCATGCGTCTGATCGCCACGACCACGACCTAGGCCCCTCGACATACTGAATAAGTAACCACTCAGCACAACAAAAATAATCATAAGACATATCATATACAACGATTACCATCATAAAGTAATACGCACACAAACACCACAACAACGACGGTATCGTTCGGCGACCTCAACGGCCCGAACGACAACCAGCACATAATTACAAACATCATGAAACAATTACGCATGTACCCAAACGTACAAACCCAAGCTTTAACAGCTCACACATGTGCGACAACACGCAATTCACTACGAGGCGACAAACATTAAATACCACATTACACCTCTCACTGCGAATGACTCACGCTCACATCACCAATTCAATCACAAATCGGGAGTTAATCCCCTAACGAAAGTGCGAACATCATACATACCTTCCCGGATCACAAACAGGAGCGACAGGTTTTAAAAATGAAAACCACCCTTCTTGAAAATAGTTTGGAAACACCAGTTAAATTTTGAGTATCTTATTTCAAAAAGTAATGCAAACATGAAACATCGCTATCGAGACTTTGAGAAATATCCGACCTTCGGGTCTAAGTAAAGGGTCCAAGAAGTGAAGGCAAAAGAATGGAATAAGGGCTTTAACACTTTCTTTATTATTAAAGCAGCAGGATCCTTGGCAACATGTTGTAGGAAAAAGCGGCTGTCAGGAAGAATATGGAGACAAGTCCCAGCTTTTACTTTTGTTTGCAAGTGACATGGGGAACCTTTTATTATCTTTTCATTATTTTAAGAACAGCTTGTATTAGTTTAGTTTATCTTGTCAGGCTACTTTTGCCTATAAATAGGGTTGATGGAGTTGTAATGAAAAATTGATTTTGAATGTTAAAACAACATACCTTGTGTATTGTTTAAGTGTTGGACGAGTTTGCTTCAAACTTTGATTATTATTCGACGCGTTTTCGAATCTTAATCTAATTGATTCTCAATAGGTCTTGAGGAGAAATCACTTTATCGAATTATAGGTACAACTGTTTCTATCCTATTTCGATACTCTGTTTGTTTTCGATACAATTTCATACTTGTTCGGTATTTCGCTTCAATTGTTGTTCGATCCTTCGAACTTGTTTCCTGTTTTCAATTCGCATCCGACCTAAACGTGCTGTTTCAAGTGTCGCTGTTTGGAGGTGGCCTGTATCAAGTCTTTTACATTCGGCCAAGTCTCTGTCTTGTTGCTGTATCAAGCTACCGTCTTCACCGCGCGCGCATACTCCTCGCCAGTATTATTGCTGTAGCGAACTGTTGATACGAAATCGACTACTCCAAGCGAAGAGGACGAAGTAAGAATTGACGTAAAACACCTCGACCGCACTACAACATACTTAGGCGAGAAAACAAAAACGAGGCACGGAGTTACCTTGATAGTCGGAATTGGAATAACTTAAACAAAAGACAAGCAGCACCTTGGGGAGGGAAAAGGATCAAGTGGCAAGGAAATCATTGGAAATATCCGACCTTCGGGTCTAAGTAAAGGCATTCTAAATCATTGAAAATATCTCAAAATATTTTGGTCCTCGAAATGGAATAATTTTAAAACATATGATGGCACTGGCACTTCCAAAACACAGCGAGAAAATAATTCATTTGAAAAGTACGTCTCGAAATTTATTTTCTAAGATACTCAAGGTTTTTAAAAATACAATAGGCCGGAATGCCCAAAACTCACACGTATCGACATTCACTTACGTGTATCATAATACACGCATCAACTCGTTCAAAACCAAGACAACACCTGTCTTTTACCGGAAATAAACAGTCGAATATCATATTCAAAGGGACATAATTAACGACAACACTCCTCATATAATGAAACATGAAAGTCACATAAAAGCGTCACGAAACCAAGAATCTGTACAAAGATTTCGTCACTTAACACATAATCAGACCAGTAACTCGTATCAGATGAGGCACAACACAAAGAAGGGAGACTTACATCCACAGGTCGCACGAAGGTGATGATCGCCCCACGATACTAATCACGACCAACAAACTTAGATGATGCGTCATGACATGACTCAGTCAGACAAAATCCGACGAGACAAAACTCAACAGACACTACTAAACCCGACAGCCTAGGTTTCCACAACCCAAGCTCCGATACCATTTCTATAACACCCCCAATCCGCTCAGGGATATTACACGCCATAGAACATTTCCTCAAGGATCTACCAGGCTGGTAACAACATCGAACAACTCAACAATTCCTTTAAGGCTAGAAAGACTCAGTAGACCGATTTGGTCTTTCAATAAAAACATACAACTCAATTTCAATACATGCCCACGCAGGGGTCAAAATACAACAAACTCCAGTACAACGGGGAAAAATAATGCAGTGGAAATAAAGTACAACAGAACCACTACACAACGTATGGTTCCACATGTAATTAGTATCGATCATCTTTCATCATCCTTCATGCCGACCCTGTGCCATGCTCCCTGAAACCTGAATGCAATACAGACAACCACCCCCCGATTTCTCGGGGGTTAGCAAAATTCCACTATTTTGATAGTACAAGTACAAAGTGCAAATACGGGCCATACAATACAAGTTCCAAGAACAATAATAACCAAGAATCCTTAAAGATTCAAATACAACGAAACAATTACTTCCTAAGGCAAGAGTTTAAGTAAAACTTTCCAAGTCCAAAAGATCGCAAATAATGAGAACGGTTTGTAAAATGGTTTAAAATGCCCTCGGGAGTTTTAATAGTAAACAATTTAGGATTATCGAATCTTTCTCTTTACAAATTCAACAGGGGCCACAGCCCAAGGTTTTGTTTTCACAAACAAAACCAATAACAGTTCACAGGGTTAAAACCCACGTCACGTGTCCTCGGCGAACATAAAATCAACACAACAAAACCACCCAAGACACGCAAATCTTGGTCACACAAATACAACACCAACTCATGAATCCAGAGTGAAGTCATAGATCACACTTGCCTAGGACCGGGACGAAGCCACAAATCCCACCCGAGGCCTCTAAGGACCCTCCCGAGCTGGACACAACCATAAAACAAATCACGCACATGCATCGCCTAGGACCGGGACGAAGCTACAAATCCCACCCGAGGCGTCTAAGGACCCTCCCGAGCTGGCTAGCGAAACACATTCACAAATCATAAACACACTAGCGTGAACACTTGTCACGGCATCTCACGGTTGGATCAATCACTTGTTGGCTCCTGACCATATGATCGCATGCCATATGTCACCGCAGGTCTCGTATTAGGCTCTCACGGTTGGATCAATCACTTGTTGAATCCTGACCACATGGTCACATGCCATGTGTCACCATAGACCTTCGACCATATTCACACATTCACACAACTAACATATCACATCAAGGATATACAAGTAATTCACCCAAAGGCAACAAACACAAAGCACGACACAATTGTCAAATCACAACGCACAGAAATGAGATAATATATATATATATATATATATATATATATTATCAAAGCACAACAATAACATCAAGAAGCGTATTCATAGTGTTCATGTAACCATCCACGAAACAGAACGTTCACAAAACACACGCAATTTGAAAGAGAGCCTTTAACAAGGCTAGCCGAATCTTTGAAAGTTCAATTCAAATGACTAAACAACCACATTTAGACGATCACTAATTATCATATCCATAAAACAAGAATTGTATTGACAAGGTACTTGCCTCGAATAACTACAAACGCGGAGAATCGACCAAAGCGAGGAGACTCGAACCGTCTACGAACCCGCCGACTTCGTTGAATGACAACCCGCGATAATAAACTATGAATGAAAACAATGACAATGAAAATGAATTCCAAATTATGACCCAAAGCTTCCAAATTAAAGGATCAAATGACGAAAGTTCAATGGTTTCCCCCAAAACGTCCAAGAACACGAATTGACCGGACAAAATATGAAAATGAAATTCCCAACCAAAATATGGATGTTCAATCCATAGGATATGTTTATCAACATCATTAGACAACAATCGATTCATCAAAACGGGTGGAAAATGAAATCAAGAACAAAACCTTCAAAAAGGTCAAACTCTAGGAAATCAAGAATTTACCTCGATCCGACGAAGAACAAATGATTAAATGATGTTACAATCACCCAGAGATCTCCAAAACACCTTGGAATTGAGTGGAATAGACCAAGAACTCTATTTCCCATCGCACCCGTCCGATAGCCGCAAGAAAAGTGAAGAAATAGGGTGAAATGAGCAAAACCCGTCGCCCAGGCCTTATATGACCGATAGAGTTACGGCCGTAACTCGGCACTTACGGCCGTACCCGGCAGGTCCTTACGGCCGTAACCGGCATTCATCTAGAAGCTGCCTGGCGCCCGTACGGACGTAACTCACGGCCCTTATGGCCGTAACCGGCATTCGTCAGGCTATGCCTGCCGGTCACTTACGGCCGTAACTCGTCCAGGCCAGTACCTGCTCCACAAAGTGCGGACGTGGCTCGGCCGTGGCCACTCCGACGGTCCGAACGACCCCGAAACCCGAACCTGAATATGAATCTAAAGTAATGTTACGAAGTACTCACAAAGACGAATCCAAGCGCTAAGAGAACACACGATTCCGACCACCCGAAGGCTCGAAATTCGACAACGGAATTAATTACCCCAAACTTTGAAAAATTACGAAAATGGCCCAAAACGTCTGAAATACACGATACACGATCGAAACACCAACCCAAAGCTCGCAACATGAATAATGACATTAAATGAACTTACAAGAAACTCGAAACAACAGCTTCGGATGAGATTTGCAAGAATCGAACTCAAGTGCGAAAAAGCCGCTTAAGAACATGGAACTCAACAAAACGATACCGAAACGAACTCGGATGACAAAAAGTACAGAATTAATCATTCTCGAAATGACGAAACGATCATGAGCGAGTCATCAAAATGGACTCCCGCCGAAAAAAATAAATGACTGGAAATCGAAATTGCGGGTATTACAGAACATACGCATGCACATCCACAATATACACGGGAAGCCATAATCAAATACTAGAATATTCAAAAAAATGTAAAGTACTTGCCTTTGAGACATCTTCGACGAAACAGGAACGTACAATGACTAGGAATGACCCAGAGGGAACACGTGTGATACCCGAGCCTAACACTACTCACTTGGTCAATATGATTCATGCATAACTTGTTAATTATGTGTTATTTGGATTACTTGATGTTTCATGGTTCAATTGATCTTATAGTTAATTTCACTACATAGAAATGTGCTAAACATTTGAACTAAAATCTATAACACAATCGTGGTATATGTTACGGGACTAAGTTATGTTATTCTAATACAAAAATAAAGTATATGTAAAGATTCTATATAACTCTAAGTACACGTGGTAAGCCTAGAAGTCATAAAGGTGTCACTAACGTGTCTATCAGAGGTTAACTAGCTTATCTCGAGATTTTAGTCGGCGCGTGTACTGGGTCACTTTAGATTGATGATTCAAGTGAATAACCATCATTTAATATACTAACACGTGTCAAGTACCTTGATTGTTGTCAATACCCTATAGGATGCAATCTGTGATTGCATGTGGTAACAGTGGTAAAATACTGTGATCTGTCTATACCTAATTCGTTCTAACTATGGTAGGAATTGAACTTATCTTTTAGTATATTGTATTAATTATATGTTTTTAATAAACGAATCCTTCCATTCTTACCTACAGTGTCGCATTTGTGAAGTTTTAGAATGTTTGACAATAAACTCCTTCACTAGCATTTTCAACATTGTTCGCATGAGTAGTCGAGTTTAAGCAATAAAAATACACCCTATACTTATACTAAACCCTTTTAAAGATCATTCGTACCCTAATCTAGGTCAATATATACTAGGAACCGGTCCAAACACTCCAAGAACTGGACCTAATATGCCCAAACCGGCCTACACCATGGAAGATGGTTTTCTAGAGCTTACCAAGGGTAGTTTTGTAATTTCCTATTTATAAAGGACTTTCTCTCTCATATAAACACTAAAGCCGACCCTCCACCCTCATATACTTCCTGAACATTATCAAAAAGCTTCACCCTTCGAAAATTCACCAAAAATTCAAGAAGAAATCATCAAAACATCAACACCTCAATTCCTTTGACAATCAAGGTGAGTTTCCTTTGTTTCTTCCTTGTTCTTGCTATGTTTCTTAACTATTTCGAAGGTTTGAGAGCTTTTATATGTTTCTAGACATGTTATAGTGATGTTAAGAATTCAGGCATGGTTTATCCTTGTGTTTAATATGGATTTATAAGGCTTAAAACTCACTAAGGCAATAAAGGAATCAATTCTGCCACCTTTTAGAATTAATGGTATATGTTACTTTATCCGTGTGTTTCAGGGGCAGGAGTTTCAATATACTTGTTCTTAAGTATCTTAGGGATATTATGTCTAAAATTGGTGCTAATCCAACTTATATTCTAGTGGTTATAAGCAAAACGAGATCTGATTATGACAAGACTTTGATGAACTCTCTTAATCAATTGTATTGTTATAAAACCATGGAATTTTAAGTTGTGAGAGGTGAATGGACTTTATAAACAGAGACTAATAGACTAATTAGTGAATTATAAGTCCAAAATTGATTGGTTAATGGGCTGGTACATGTCGATAAACAGACATAAAATACGTAGAACACCGGTTATACATCTACATAGGAAGTGGTAAACCCTTTCGATATGAAGAGAGTTAAACCTTGCGTCACAACAACAAGAACAAAATTACCCCAGTGCCTCAACGGCTCCCGCAAAGAGCGGGGTAAGGGGGGATCGGATGTACGCAGCCTTACCCCTGTCTTAACACAGAGAGGCTGTTTCCGGATGATCCAAAATGAAAATTGGGAAGCTCGAAGTTTTGTTGTTTACTAATCTCTTGTAGTCATAGCTACGGGGATATTGATGTCATGAGTTTGATTCGGATTGAGACTAGATGTCTCTATGTGATACTTGTGTTGGTTTTATGTCACAGGTTTGGGATAGGTACTAGTTTAGGGGAAACTTTGCCAAATTTCACCGTAATTTATAAGTACTAATATGATATAAAATAGGTTAGGTTAGGTAGTTAGTGTGGGTGTGCTTCAGGTGGTATCGGAGCCCAGTTTGTGCCCTATAGATTTTACATGCACACGAGCTCAGAGCATGTGGAGCACAGCAAATCCAGTAAGTGTTGTTTTATTTGTGTGCACTCATATTTCATGAATTATATTGACCATATGATTTAGAACTCAGTCATAACTAGAAAATAATGCCGAGAACAAGAACGGAAGGCAGTGATGGGGGTAGAACACAAGATCCAGATATGACGTCCACAAGTTCTGATCGTGATCTGATCATTGGTCGATCGACTGAATTAGTAGAAAGGCAATCTCAACAAATCAAACAACTCATCCAACAAAGAGACATGTGAGGACAGCAGGGAGATGATATGAATTGACTACCACCTCGAGTAGAACAAGTTGAATTAGATGGAGGAAGGTTCAGGAAGTTGAATCCCCCAACATTTGAGAGCGCAGTGGATCCTACAGAAGCATAGGATTGGCTAAGGACTATAGAAAACATGTTCCAATATAGTAAGGTTTCTGAAGAGAACAAGGCACTTTGTGTATCCTTTATGTTACGGGGCACTGCAGGTCATTGGTGGGATACGATAAGCGCTATTGAAAATGTGGCAACAATGACTTGGGCTAAGTTCAAGGAGCTCTTCATAAATAAGTACTTTACAGATCCTGTTCATGCAATGAAGATGAACATATTTATACAGTTGAAACAGGGAAGCATGACGGTTTTATACTACATCTGTAAATTCGAAATGCTGTCCAGGTTTGCTGAGCATATGGTTAGCACGGAAACACTAAAAGTGGAGAGGTTCCCTGAAGGCTTGAGACCGGATCTATATAGAGATGTCAGCATGACAGGAATTCAAGGAACGACTTATTCAATAGTTGCTGAGGGAGCATTGGTCGCAGAACAGGCACAACTGAGGATTCGACAAGCACAAGAGGTTCGGCGGCAATTTGCCCAACGACAAGGCCAACACTGGTTTAAGAATGAAAAGAAGAGGCCACCTCAATCTCAGAATACAAAGGCTGATTTTCCATCTAAAAAGGGGCAAGAACAAGGAGATCCAAGTAAGCGTATGAAGTCTCAAGAGGGTAGACCCTTTGTACCATTACCGGCATGCCCTAATTGTGGAAAACAACATAGTGGAGTTTGCTTATTGGGTTCTAAAGTATGCTTTTCAAGTGGACAACCTGGAGATATGGCGAACATTTGCCCAAACAAGACAAATGCCTAAGCGCAGGAAAGCGTACCAGCTAGAGTTTACACCATAACCAGAGAAGATGCTGAAGCTAATCCATATATTATCACAGGTAACCTTCTTATCTTTGGTATTTCAACATTGGTATTATTTGATCCTGGTGCTACACATTCATTTGCATCTACCGAGTATGTGAGAAGGCTGGGTAGAGTACCAAATACAATTGAGGTACGTTATAATATAGTTACCCCATCTGGAGATCCAAAACAAAGAAATGAGATCATACGAGCGTGTAGTATTCCTATTGAAAATAGGGAACTCTATGTTGATTTAATTGTGTTGGACATTAATGACTATGACATAATCTTGGGTATGGATTGGTTATCAATATATCATGCTACTGTTGACTGTCGGAGAAAGATTGTGACACTCCAAGCACCTGGGGAAGAACCTTTTTATTTTGTCGGGGTTAGTAAGAATTTTAGATTTCCAGTAATCTCAGCAATTAAGGCACAACGTCTATTAAACAGTGGTTGTGAAGGCTATGTAGTAAGTGTAATGAGCATTGAAAAGCAAGATTACTCGAAGGTCAATGAAGTACCAGTGGTGAAAGAATACCCTGAAGTATTTCCTGATGATCTACCGGGACTGGCACCAGATCGTGAAATAGAGTTTGTAATTAACTTGCAACCGGGAATGGTACCAATATCAAAGTCACCTTACAGAATGGCACTAGCTGAATTAAAGGAATTAAAGGCCCAGTTGCAAGAGCTGTTAGATAAAGGTCTCATTAGGCCTAGTTATTACCATGGGGAGCGCCAATATTGTTCGTTCGTAAGAAGGATGACTCCTTGAGGACGTGTATAGACTATCGAGAGCTCAACAAAGTCATGATCAAGAACAAGTATCATTTGCCTCGAATTGATAACTTGTTTGATCAACTTCAAGGCGCATCTATATTTTCCAATATTGATCTGCGATCAGGGTACCATCAATTAAGGATAAATGAAGAAGACATCCCAAAAACGGCATTCAGTACAAGGTATGGACACTATGAGTTTTTGGTGATGCCATTTGGCCTAACAAATGCCCCAGCAACATTTATGGATTTAATGAATAGAGTGTTTAACGAATTCTTGGATAAGTTTGTTATCGTGTTGATTGATGATATTCTCATATATTCGAAGACCAAAGAAGACCATACAGTGCATCTGAGGAAAGTTTTAGAAGTCTTAAAACAGAAACAGTTATATGCTAAGTTTAAAAAGTGCGAATTCTGGTTAGACCGAGTGGTATTCTTGGGGTATATTATATCTGGATCAGGGATTTCAGTAGACCCAAGCAAAGTTGAAGCAATTAATAACTGGCCACAACCCACAAATTCTACAGAAGTACGCAGCTTTCTTGGTCTATCTGGATATTACGGTCGATTTGTAGAGGGATTCTCGAAGATTGCCTCTACATTAACATAATTGACTAGAAAGAATGTTTCCTTCAAGTGGACAGAATCATGTGAGCAGAGCTTTCAAGAACTGAAGAGGCGGTTGACATCGGCACCGATCTTGACCATTCCAGTGGGAACTGGAGGTTTTAATGTCTACAATGATGCTTCAAATAATGGTCTGGGTTGTGTATTGATGCAGAATGGTAATGTAGTAGCATATGCATCTACACAACTGAAGGAGTTTGAAAAGAACTACCTGACACATGATTTGGAACTTGCTGCAGTTGTGTTTGCACTTAAAATATGGAGGCATTACCTATATGGAAAACGCTGTGAAATTTATACTGATCACAAGAGCCTGAAAAATTTCTTCACTCATAAAGAATTGAATATGAGACAGCGGAGATAGTTAGAACTTGTTAAATACTATGACTGTGTCATCAACTACCACCCTGGTAAAGATAATGTAGTAGCAGATGCCCTAAGCAGAAAATCAGCACAATCCATTGCGGCCATGACCTTGATCCAGAAGCCAGAATTACACTATTTGATGAATATGGATAAAGAAATTGTCCAACATGGATGGCTGGAAGCAAAATTGTCAGCACTAACCCTTCGACCTACTTTAATAGATAGAATTCAGCAAGGTCAAAAAGAGGATCAAGAGAAAATAAAGAAGAACATTAAATTAGAAACCTCGTCAGACTTCCAATTGTCAGAAGATGGTATTATTCGATTTAGATATCATTTATGTGTGCCTAATTTTGAAGATGTTCGCAAAGAAATATTACTAGAGGCGCACTCAACACCATATTCAGTACATCCAGGAGCAACCAAATGTACAGAGACTTGAAATTACACTATTGGTGGCCAGGTATGAAACAAGATATTGCACAATATGTGGAGCAATGTCTAACATGTCAACAGGTAAAAAAAGAGCATCAAAGACCAGCAGGCACCTTTCATCCTTTGTTTGTTCCAAAATGGAAGTGGGAGGACATTACGATGGATTTTGTGACAGGTTTACCAAGAACGGTGAAGGGACACGATTCTATCTGGGATATAGTTGATCGATTGACAAAATCTGCTCACTTTCTCCCAGTTTGTATAACATACTCCATCGATCGTTATGCTCAACTATATATAAAGGAAATAGTTAGGCTACATGGAGTCCCATTATCTATTGTATCAGATAGCGATTCACGATTTGTATCATCTTTTTCGAAGAGCTTGCATAGAGCATTGGGTACCCACTTGTCTTTTAGCACTGCTTATCATCCACAGTCGGATGGGCAATCAGAAAGAACTATACAAACTCTTGCAGAGAGGCTCAGATCATGTGTTCCGGACTTTCAAGTCCAGCGGAGTAAACATTTACCCCTAATTGAATTCTCCTACAATAACAGAGTACAATTGGAATGGGTCCTTATGAAGCTCTGTATGGCCGGAAGTGTCGATCACCAGTACATTAGAATGAGGTTGGTGAATGAAGAGTTTTAGGTCCTGATATGATTCAAGAAATGACAGAAGCAGTTTCACTAATCAGAGAAAGAATGAGGACTGTTCAAAGTAGACAAAAGAGTTATGCAGATACCAGAAGGAGAGCACTAGAATTTGCCATGGGTGATCGAGTATTCCTGAAAGTTTATCCAATGAAGGGAATAATGAGATTTGGTAAGAAAGGAAAACTGAGTCCAAGATACATTGGGCCATTTCCTATTACTGAGTAGGTTGGTGAAGTGGCTTATCGACTAGAGTTTCCAGCATCAATGTCTCAGATACACAATGTATTTCACGTTTCTCTACTAAGAAAATACATTGCGAATACATCCCACATTCTCAAGAATGAATCGGTTGAGATGGAGGCAGATTTGAGTTACAGGGAGATACCGGTACAAATCTTACTAAGAGAAGTAATGAAACTCAGAAATAAAGAAGTGCCACTGGTCAAAGTGTTGTGGAAAAATCAACTTGTAGAAGAAGCCACTTGGGAGAGAGAAGATGAAATGAGGGCTAAATACCTTTATCTTTTCGGGTAAGTTAAATTTCAGGTACGAAATTTTTATAAGGAGGGGATGATGTGATACCCAAGCCTAACACTACTAACTTGGTCAATATGATTCATGCATAACTCGTTAATTATGTGTTATTTGGATTACTTGATGTTTCATGGTTCAGTCGATCTTATAGTTAATTTCACTACATAGAAATGTGCTAAACATTTGAACTAAAGTCTATAATAAAATCGTGGTATATGTTACGGGACTAAGTTATGTTATTCTAATACGAAAATAAAATATCTGTACAGATTCTATAAAACTCTAAGTACACGTGGTAAGCCTAGAAGTCATAAAGGTGTCACTAATGTGTCTATCGGAGGTTAACTAGCTTATCTCGAGATTTTAGTCGGCGCGTGTACTGGGTCACTTTATATTGATGATTCAACTGAATAACCATCATTTAATATACTAACATGTGTCAAGTACCTTGATTCTTGTCAATACCCTATAGGATGCAATCTGTGATTGCATGTGGTAATGGGTGGTAAAATACTGTGATCTGTCTATACCTAATTCGTTCCAACTGTGGTAGGAATTGAACTTATCTTTTAATTTATTGTATTAATTATATGTTTTTAATAAATGAGTCCTTCCATTCTTATCTATAGTGTCGCATTTGTGAAGTTTTAGAAAGTTTGACAATAAACTCATTCACTAGCATTTTCAACATTGTTCGCATGAGTAATCGAGTTTAAGCAATAAAAATACACCCTAAACTTATAATAAACAATTTCAAAGATCATCCATACCCTAAATTAGGTCAATATATACTAGGAACCGGTCCAAACACTCCAAGAACTGGACCTAATATGGCCAAACCGGCCTTCAACATGGAAGATGGTTTTCTAGAGCTTACTAAGGGTAGTTTTGTAATTTCCTATTTATAACCGACTTTCTCTCTTATAAACACTAAAACCCACCCTCCACCCTCATATACTGCCTGAACATTATCAGTAAGCCTCACCCTTCGAAAAATCACCAAAAATTCAAGAAGAAATCATCAAAACATCAACACCTCAATTCGTTTGACAATCAAGGTGAGTTTCCTTTGTTTCTTCCTTGTTCTTGATATGTTTCTTAGCTATTTCGAAGGTTTTAGAGCTTGTATATGTTTCTAGACATGTTATAATGATGATAAGGATTCAGACATGGCTTACCCTTGTGTTTAATATGGATTTATAAGGCTTAAAACTCACTAAGGCAATAAAGGAATCAATTCTGCCACCTTTTGAAATTAATGGTATATGTTACTTGATCCGTGAGTTTCAGGGACAAGAGTTTCAATATACTTGTTCTTAAGTATCTTAGGGATATTATGTCAAAAATTGGTGCAAATCCAACTATATTCTAGTGGTTATAAGCAAAACAAAATCTGATTATGACAAGACTTTGATGAACTCTCTTAATCAAGTGTATTGTTATAAAACCATGGAATTTTAAGTTGTGAGAGTTGAATGGACTTTATAAACAGAGACTACTAGACTAATGAGTGAATTATAAGTCCAAAATTTATTGGTTAATGGGCTGGTATATGTCGAGAAACAGACATAAAATACGTAGAACACCGGTTATATAGGAAGTGGTAAACCCTTTCGATATGAAGAGAGTTAAACCTTGCGTGTGGTATGTAAATCCTTTAAACACATTCCTTGAAACAGGTTCTGAAGCTATATCATCACAAACACACCCTATTGGTATAAACGTAAGAGTATTACCCGATCAAGGTAAGTAGAAATCCATCTGCAACTACAATGCATAAACATAGTATTGTTTGAATAACTAGTTGTTGAACTTGATGATATCTTGAGAGTGTTCTATTGTATTGTATGATTGATCTGTATTATGCTCTTTGCACCTCAAATTATCATAACATCTATTAGCATCTCCACATGCATGCATAACAGGAGACTCACTAGTGTCTGCATGCATGGTACGATCATGGAAAGAAAGAAAAGAAAAATGTTTTGTTGGACACTGCTAGAGCACCGAGGCATGGTAGATGCATGCTTTTATGATATATTTAGCATGGTAGATGCGTGCTTATATGATGTGTGGGACATGGCATATGCATGTTCTCACGATATATTTTGTGTGATAGATGCATGCCTTATATATCTGGCATTGTAGATGCATGCCTTATGATATGACATGATATTGAGCTCATTTCGGTGCTTAGTACGTGGTTCAACAGGCCCAAGGATAATAAAATAATTTTGAGAGATTCTCATTGATGATCATATGTCATATGTTGCATCAGACATGATACATGTATGATTTCTACTTATTGGGCTTTAGCTCACGTAGTTTATGTATTGTAGGTGATCCTGATGCTTGAGCATGTTCCCTCGCTGGATGGGTTGGAGTTCCACTGTTGCTGAGGGTCGACGTACATAGATGACGACCTGTCGGGCTTAACCATGGGCTTAACATGTTTTAGTTTTTGTTTCTGAACCTTGTTTTATAAATATGTATTGTAGTAATGTACTCATGTGTTCGAGTGTCGTTGATGGTGTGAGTACTTTAAGTTCACCTAGTATGTTTGTGCAACCTGTGAGGTTGTTTAATATCGTAATGTAAAATAAATAAGTGAGTGATTTGGGAGCTCGAAGTTTTGTTGTTTACTAATCTCTTGTAGTCATAGCTACGGGGATATTGATGTCATGAGTTTGATTCGGATTGAGACTTGATGTCTCTATGTGATACTTGTGTTGTTTTATGTCACAGTTTTGCGATATGTACTAGTTTAGGGGAAACTTTGCCAAAATTTCACCGTAATTTATAAGTACTAATATGATATAAGATAGGTTAGGTTAGGTAGTTAGTGTGGGTGTGTTTCAACACGACCATTCCTAAATGAGAGATTAACACAACTAAGTCGTAAACGATAACAATAATTGAACGTAATACGCCCACAACCCCGATTAATAATCATAAACATACACGGACGACGAATACGGGTGGGGGTTTTCACAAAACCTCCCTGAATCAACAATACACGAATTAAACACGACAGAAACGGATTGGGAATCACCCAAAAATAATAATCGACAAGAAATATGTCAACAAGAATGAACAATTCGAGTTTAATCTAGACAAATCCCGAAAAACCCCAAAATGGATAAATGTAGGGTTTGAAGCCAAAATACCTTGGATTCGGATGGAGGAAGATGATTATGATGATGACGCACTTCACTTGGACCACAATAATCGATCTCTCAAGAACTCTCCGGATAAATCTTGAAGAATCGCTCAACTCTCTACTAGGAACGCGACTCTCGGACGAGGAAGGAAGAAAAGAAGAAATGACAAAGTGAAGGCCTGGTCAGGTCTTTAAAACCTGATTACTCATTACGTACATTAACATGCTAGTGTTAACGTACGCTATGCATCTTACGTACATAACACTTAGGTAAATGGCTCGGCAGAACAATCTGCCCAATCTGCTGAGGCCGATAGCATACGGTACAACAGACAGTTAGCGTACGCTATAAGGAATCTTACGTACGTAACACCCGTGAGTTAACGTACGTAAGGACTTGGCAAAAACTGGGCAGAAGCCACTGTCCAAAATACTGAGGACCATAACATACGTTAACACTAAGGTATAACGTACGTTATGCAGGTATCGATAGCGCACGCAAGAAAGCATGAATAACGTACGCTATTCATGCAGCAGTTCAGCACTACTGAATGCATTTTGTTGCACAAGAAGGTATGAAGTCGAGACGCAACACAAGGACAGAACCCAAAAACGTAAATACAAAATATTCGCACGACGAAGTTAAGTGCTGAAAGGAAATACGAATCCGACTACCGGGAGATTCGAAATACGACACAGGAGATAAAATTCCCTAAACGTATAGGAAATTACCATGTTGTGTAGCGATTTATACGCCTCGACTATGATCGGCATAAGGGCCGAGCGACCAAGCCAGCCTCAAATAATCCAAGGCAGACTTGCCAAGCGAAGAGTCCAGACCGATATCAGGTACCGAGCGATCGACATCCATGTCGATCGCCTCTTGGCACCTAGCGATCGACTTTGGTGCCCGACCAAGGTCGGCCGTCCTATGCCACGTGTAAGGCCATCATCCGTCATATCTACGAAGACCGGATCTCGGAGCGAAGACCCACGTGCAGATACGCGAATGGCGCCACAGAATAGGGTTCTTTGACTCCAGCCCATCAACAGCTATCGACGACAATGACTGCCTCACCTACCGACAAACCCGCCGAAAGGTCGCAGGTGGGACCTCCCAAGATAGCAACTTAAGACGCGTGTGGCCCTCTCATTGGTTCGCACATCCGGCTGCCAACAGCTATTGCGGACTTTAACGAAACCAACCCATGTGCTAAAGACGATCGCCCGCTTATTATAATACAGTAAAGGCGATCGCCTAGCTACCTCCACTCCTATAAATATGAAACCTCCAACAACTGGAAAAAGGTTCACAAACTCAGCTAAAAACGCAGCACTCCATCGTTGTTACAAGAACTAACAGAGCATCAACTATGGTTCTTCCGACAATCATCAGCACTCAAGAGCTAGATAACCAGGGTCTTTACACTTATTGTAATTGTACTCTAACATTAATATTTGTACTCCCAAGTATTTGTATTAATAATATCGCGAGAGCATTCAAGCCCGGGACTAACAACCCCGACAAATCTTGTGTTATTTACATTACCTCGGGCGTGCTTTCGCATTTTGTTTGTTACTCATCCATTCCAGCAATCCCTTCCGAATAATATTTTGGGTAACAACAATTGGCGCTAGAAGAAAGGGGCCCTTTTACCCTCATTTTCATTCCAACCGTTTCGAAGAACACTCACTGTTCTCCGGAGCATATACTTGAATAAACACTCACTGTTCTTCAAAGAAAAATCTTCAGAATAATGATGTCTGCCACCACTTCGAAGAGAGCCACTCTCCGATCCGTCGGGTATCTTATTTCAGCTCCATCCGAGCCCCAACCTACGGCAGAGGGTAGCCGCGGCGACGCGAGACTCTCGATCCCGCCCCCGAGGGATGGACCCAGCCTCTCACTAGACCAGTTCCAAACTGCGGAATAGATCGAGGAGGCTATGTCCATTCTAAGGGAGCGACTGAGAGCATGCGAAGTGCCCGCTATAACCCCCTCGGCCATCCGCCGCGCGGGCAAATGGAAGCTCAAGGGGTTACTGGTCGAGCGATCGTCAGAAAGACCCGATTCATGAGAAAAGGCGCTCGCGAGGTGGGACGGTTCCGTATTCAGTCGCCTAGGAAGCGATCCATCGTGGCGACCGGGGCATTCTGGCCCCAACCACGAGATGACGGAGTCCGAATCCGTCACCAGGAGTTCGGCATACCCAACTCCCAATCAAAAACAGGTCAGCCGTTTGGCTCCCCTCCGCCGAAGAATTGAGCCCCACGGCAAAGACCACATCTACAGCGGAGCCAGGGGATTAGTACTTGCTCGCCTCGGCTCCCGCTCCGAGCGCCTTGCCGCGAGCAGTCAGGCCACGGCGATGGCCGCTATGCAACGCCAGCTCGACGAGATGAAAGCGCTCCTGGAAACCGGGGCAGGCGCCAGGAGAAAGGTCACTGAACCGAGTGAGCCACTCGCGGTCCAAATCGAGCTTGTCCCCATGCAACCAAAGATCGCTCCCCCTCAAACGCCTTTGTATGAGGGGAGATCGGACCCCGAGACTCACTTGAGCAAGTTCCGGATCTACATGATTGGATATGGGGCGTCAGATGCGACCAGTTGCCGAATATTCCCATTACCATTTGGCGATCTAGCCCATAGGTGGTACATCTCATTTCCACCATGATCAATCAACTCCTTTGAGAAACTGGCGAGCCACTTCACGTCATACTTGACGCCAAGGTCACTAGACCAGAAGGTCCCCACCGTATGATGAAAATCAGGCAGGGGGAAGACGAGCCCGATGCAGATTACATCGACCGAATGGATGAAATAGTCCTCACCAGCGAGCCCATAGGCGACGAGCTCGCCCTCTACTCAGTCCTGGGGGGATTCTATGGTCATTCACCCATGTTTAGGCACCTCACGAAGGACATCCCCCCGACCTACGCGATCTTCCGTGCCAAGGCTGCCAATTTTCTGACCAGGCAGAGGCTGCTCACCCTTATCCTAGGCGAGGGTACGCCACCTCCCGTCCAGAATACGGCGATCGACAAGTCCAACAAGGCGGTCGCCAAGCCACCCGGTGATTTCAAGGCCTTCGAGGATGTGGAAGCCCATCTCCTCCACAACTTCAACCGAACTCCGGCCCATATTTTTTACGCCATCAAGGGGCGCGAACCGCTAAGCAAGCCAAAGGCGATAAGGGACAATGGTCATCTGGACCAAAATAAATTTTTTGTATACCACAAGAGTCCGGGTCACAGCACCAACCAATGCCGCGACCTCCTCAGACAACTCTAGAGATTGTTCGAGGAGGGCAAGCTTGATAATTTATTGGCTTAGTTGGAGCCCCGTCAATCTCCCAAATTAGTCGCCAGAGTCGAACGCGACAGGCCGGAAGACTCATATGAGTCAACCCCCCGATCAACCTCGGTGGCTGGATCTATATGCTTCAATCAAGAGGTCGGAACTTCGGAAGTCTTTCCCCGATTCCCACCACGTCAAACCAAAGGCTACTGCCTGAGCAACGCCTCGAAAAAGAGGATGACTCATTCGCCCTCTAAAGTTCTGTTGGGATTCGGTGCCTAAAACGAATACCCGACGGAAGCGGTAAAATGAAAATTAATTCGATCCGAATCCCTACGAGGATCGATCGAGCTACGTATATACGAATATTAAACGAAACACAAGAGATACGAGAACTTACCCTTGTAGTCTGTTGATTAAATGGATTCCTTCTCTTGAGATATTCCCCAAGCTTTAGTTGAATATCCCTACGATCCAATGCGCTCCAAGCACTTGAATGATCTAACGCCGAAAGGACAATGTCTCTACTTGTCACGCGCCGGAAAAATGACCGGAATGACAATCACCCAATTAACCTCTAAGGTTATGGCTAGAATCGGATGATGAAGCTCTTAGATTTGATGAATATACTCCAAGTATGTTTATCAAAATTTCTCTCAATATTTTCTCTCGATTTTCTCTAAGAAAAATGAAGAAGTAGTGGATGAAGAAGATGGATATGAGTGTTGAACTCAAAGTCACTCTCTCTCTCTCAATGTTTGATACGTATGAATGCATCAAAGGTTGAAGTGAGAGATGTCAAGTCTTCCTTTTATTCTTCAACTCACAATATATTATTCCCAACCAAATAATGTGTATGATACTTGTCCCCTCAACACATGAGATTCCAAACATCATGATGGGGACAAGTCAAAACACACACATGGGTATAAGTGGGGGAAGGGGCGGCCTTGATGAATAATAGGAAGAGTTTGGTCCGTTTCGGACTCCCGTGAGTCCAAACAGATAAACTCCAATTCCGTTCCGATGTATTTATATCGATTAATTAATCCAATTAATTAATCATATCAAATACATAATAATATAATTAATTTCTCCAATAAATAATTATATTTATGAATTAAATTAATCACCCAATAATTTATTTAATTCATTAGGCTGTAAATCAATTTATCCAATAAATCAATTTAGACATCCAATATCCCAAATTTAATTAGACATCCAATGTCCAATAAATTAGATATCCAATATCTAATATTAATAATGAGAGAATAAGCTAAATTCATTCTGTCGTCAATCCTATTGCGCGACTCGGTAGGTTCAACTCAGTCAGCAATGGGAGGAACCAAAGAGTAGTAGCACCACCTTGCCAGCTTGGCGGCCTACACCGTACCCCAACTGAGAACAAATGATTGGGATCATTCAAGAACCATTCTGTCGTGAATACCAGTATACGTATAAACCCTTCTTTCACATGTCCCGATCAAGTTATAGGGTCACAGTCAGTCAAACCCTATATGTACTTGACTCTATGCATGTGTTAATGCAAATTAAGATCATCGAGCTCTCGTGTATCCAATACAACTAGCTCCAATGCTTTGGCCAAAGACTTATGATCTCATCTGCCATTAACCGCATAGGACATATATCCCGCTCACTAATGGGAGAAATAATTCTATCTTGGTATTCAGTAGGACCTGCTACCTGCCCGTCAAGATGTACGTCGAGGTTGACCCCCACCTTCCGGTTTACAGGGTCGAACTACTCTAATGAAAATCTTGACGTCACAAGCACATCCCTACTAAATCCTCAAGTCGAAGGTTCACGAATACCTATCACAACATTTCGATACCGTCATTAACTATCCCGGAGTGAAATCCGTGTGACGAATCGAGGGTGAGTCGGTTCGAGTATACTAATCCAATTAGCATACCTATAACGTGTGCTCCCACTAACCATTAGTGTTCGACAGTCACTCTCCATATCAGAGAACACGTCATACAAGTCTTTACATAAAATTAACGTCCAGTCAAGTTTCATCGACTTGTTAACGATTAAGTATTTGAGCTATAAACCTTTCCAGTGCCTACCCCCTCATCTAATAAGGAGTGGGATGTTTTGCTCTCAAATACACGGACTAGTTTCTATATGTATATTTACGAGTTAGGAATGCCAGTAACTACCAGTAAATAAAGAAACATTCATTGTCTTATATAAATGATTTACATAATCACAAGTACAATGCCCTCACTCAAGATCGTCTGAGTCGAATTCGAGGGCATACTCCTAACAATCTCCCACTTGCACTCAATGCCACACACTATGGTATCTAATACCCATGTTCTCCAGATTATCCTCCAATCTAATCTGAGAATGTGGCTTGGTCAGTGGATCAGCAACGTAGTCGGTTGACTCTACTCTATGCAGCACAATGTATCTCTATGCGAACAAATTCTCTTACGAGATGATACTCTCTCTCAATATGTTTGGTACTGTTATGAAACCTCGGCTCCTAGGCCTGTGCTACTTCTCTGGCAGCGCAGCACAAGGTGTCACGTGAAGTTTACCAAGTAACTTCTAAATTCTTCCTTTGGAGGCCTCCGAGGCTGCTTTATACTCAGCCTAACAGGTGGAATTCGCAGTCGCGCTATACTTGACACTATGCCATGATACTGCTCCTCCATTAAGAGTGAATGTAGCGAGAAGTAGACATAGAATCGTCTTTCTGTCCTTGGAAGTCCAATACAGTGAATCCCATCACATTCAGTTCTCCACCACCATATATAAGAACCAGATCTCTAGTCCTTCTAAAGTACTTGAGAACGTTCTTTATGGCGGTCTAATGTTCCCGAACTGGGTTAGCCCGAAACCTACTCACCACGATCCCAGCATGAACAATGTCAGGTCTCGTACACAATAAAGCATATGTAAGGCTACCCACTGCCAAAGCATATGGTATATAACTCATTTCCTTTCATTGTTCCTCACTACGAGGACACATCTTCAAGGTGAGTTTTATTCCATGTCGCATCGGAAGGAACCCTCTTTAAGATCTAATATATATAGAGGGCTTGAAAAAACTTATCATTCTCTTCGATCTATCCCAGTAGAGTCGAATCCCAAGAATATAGGTTTCTTCTCCCAAGTCTTTCATGGAGAAATTACTCGAAAGCCAAGCTTTCACAGAACTGAGCATTCCCACATCATTTCCTATTAGTATAATGTCATCTACATATAGTACTAAGAATGTGATCTTGATCCCACTAACCCTCTTGTATACACAAGGTTCTTCTTCATTTTGCACAAAGTCAAACTATTTGACTATCTCGTCAAAACGAAGGTCCCAACTACATGAAGACTGCTACAGTCCATTTCATGGAATCCACCATTTCTAGGTCATTGGTCGTGGGTCGGTCTCTTGTTTATCACCTAGAAGCTCGTGGAAACCCAGTTCCTCCAAGTGCATAAATCTATACCTTTAAGGTAAATGAGACACCCTACTAGTCCTACGAGGTGGTTATACTTGTGTTTCATAAGCCTCGGTTCCATTTTCTTGAACAGGTGTCTCCTGAGGAGTTTCATTGTATTCTTCCAAAGAAATATTTCTACCTGCTCCGCCTTCCTGAATGAATCTCTTCTTCTAGGAAGTGTGATTGTATAGCAACTACGATATTTCGATCTTCGGACATGTAGAATTGATATCCCCTCATCCCATACAGGAATCTAATGAAACGTCCCTTCGCGGACCTCGCTTCCATTTTGTCCACCTTAGTCTTCTTGACATAGGCGGGACATCCCCAAATCCTAATATGATTAAGACTTGGTTTCCTGCCCTCCCACATCTCATGTGGAGTTTTAGGAACGGATTTGGAAGGACATATGTTCAAGATATATGCAGCAGTCAGGAGTGCATACTCCCACAGGTAAATCGGTAAGTCAGAATAGCCTAGCATGGAACGGACCATGTCCAACAAGGTCTGGTTCCTTCTTTCTGACACACCATTTAACTGAGGAGTGCCTGGAGGTGTTAGTTGTGATACTATTCCATGTTCCTTAAGGAACTCGTCAAACTTCATACTCATATACTCACCACCTCGGTCCGACCGAAGTGCTTTGATATGATTTCTAGTTTGTTTCTCGACTAGGGCCTTAAATTCCTGGAATTTCTCAAAGGCTTCGAATTTATGTTTCATTAAGTATACATAACCATACCTAGTATGATCATGTGTAAACGTAATGAAGCACTGATATCTGTCACGTGCTGCTTCCAAATCACCACATACGTCGGTATGGATTAATCCCAGTTTATCAGTGGTTCTTTCAAAAGTCCCTGTGAAGGGGGACTTAGTCGTTTTGCCTTTAAGGCAAGATTCACAAGTAGGAAAGGGATCTGATCCCAATGGACCCATAAGTCCATCATTTTCCATCTTGTAAACCTTGGTCTAACCAACATGACCAAGTCTAAGATGCCATTTCAAAACTTGATTGGTTTCATTCCTACCACGTTTTCTAGTCATAATATTCACAACTACTTTGTTGCTGAGATTTAGATGATACAATCCATTTAACATTGTAGGAGTACCCACTAGTTTATTTCTGAAATAAATTTTGCAGGAACCATCACCAATGAAAAATGAAAAGCCTTTTCGGTCCATGACCGGAATGGATACAATGTTTTTGTGCCCCATGGGCAAAACAAGTACATCTTCTAAAGTCAAAACAAAGCCGGATTCTAAACCCAAAAGAAGTGATCCTATGTCGGTCGCCTCGACACTATGCCCGCTTCCGATTGTGACCATAACTTCTCCAGCTCCAAGCTTCCTACTTTGGTCCAGATCCTGATTCACGGTACAAATATGAGAACTAGGACCAGAATCCAGTATCCAGGAAGTAGAAAATACAGTAGCAGAACAATTTGTTTCCAAAACTAAAAGTTCTGTACCTGAAGTGCCATGAAGAATTGGACAGTCTCTTGCCCAGTGGCCCAGCTCACCACAATTGAGACAAGCGTCCTCCTTATTTCTCTTCGGAACCATCGGGGCCTTGCCCTTACCCTTAAGGTCCTTAACTTGTGGTCCAGTCTGCTTCTTGGTCTTTTTCTTCTTATTTTAGACCTCCGATGTCCAGAAGAAATCACAAGAGCAGACTCCTTCATTTGAGACTGAGCTGTCACAAGTTTGTTCATTAGCCCAACTAAATTACATGCAATCTCATTGCAGTTGAAGCTCATAACAAACTGTGAGAAGGATTCAAGGAGAGACTATAGGATAAGGTCGGTTTGGAGAGAAGTATCCATTTTAAAATCAAGAGCCTCCAATCTCTCGATCATGGATATCATTTTGAGGACATGTTCCCCAACCTTCTCAACTTCCTTCATTCTTGCACCGAACAGTTGCTTGGATATCTCAGATCTAGCAGTTCTGCTGTGCTCACCATAAAGTTTGGTTAAATGAGATAGAATCTGCCTAGCAGAAGTCATTTTCTCATGAGCTCTCTGAAGCTCATTAGACATAAAATCCATCATGTAAGCAAGGACTTTTACGTCATCCTTAACCCACTTTTCGTGGTTTTCAATCTCTTTCTGATTGGCTCTGGTCCGCACAGGAGGCGCCAGAATGTCCATCTCTAAGACGTATCTGTTGTGCGGCGATTAATACGCCTCTATAGGCGATCAGCATCACAATTAGAGAAGCCAACCATGGAATACTTACTCTGGACAAACGCCCAGAGTTCGGCACAATGCGGCGACCGTCTTTTGGTACCCAGCGATCGTCCTTTGATGTCTGACGATCGTCTTTAATGAGCGAATCAGAGGCGATCATCTCATGCCACGTATGGATCCAGCATCCGTCAAAGTCGTCGAAGACCAAATCTCGGACGGTGGCTCACGTGCGGATCTTCAAAGGATACCGACAGATAGGACCATTGACCCCAGCCTGTCACCTACCACACCTACCGACAAGGCCGCCGAAAGGTACAAAGTGGGTCCTCCCCGGACAGCGACTCGAGACATGTGCTGGCTTCCCATTGGTTCGCCTAGCTGGCCTCCAGCAGCAACCTCGGACCTCAAGGGAACAGGACCACGTGACGGGACGATCAGCCGTCTTATTTTAATATAGAAAACGGCGGTCGCCCGCGATCGCCTGAGGAGTCCCAGCTACCTTGTCCCCTATAAATAGAGAACTCACTGCTATGGCAAGAGGGACGCGAATTTTACTACGAATTCAGTGCAAAACACACACCAAAGAGAGAATCAAAGGCTCTTTTGGCAACCACTAATACATTCATAGTGATATTCATACACATTCATCATATATCCCAAGAAAGAACTCACAGATTTATCTATCTGGTTCTTCCGGCAATCTACGTGCTCTAAAGCCTAGATAACTAGAAGTCTTTACACTCCTTGTAATAGATTCTAGCATTAATATTGTACTGACAAGATATTTATTAATAACATCTCGCGAGAGCATTCAAGCCCGGGATTAACAACCCCGGCAAATCTTGTGTTATCTATTTTCTCACGGAAGTGTTCTCGCATTTGTTTGTTACTCGATCATTCCAGCAATACTATCTCCGGATAATATTTTGGGTAACAACAATTGGCGCTAGAAGGAGGGCATCTAAACCTTCATTTTAATTCCTACCGTCTCGAAGAACACTCACTGTTCTCCGGACATATACTTGAAGAAACACTCACTGTTCTTCAATAGAAAAGTCTTCAGAAAAATGACATCTGCAACGACCTCCAAGAGAGCCACCCTAAGATCTGCCGGAAATCTCATTCCGGCCCAGACCGAATCCCAGCCCACGGCGGAAGGCGACCGTGGCGACGCTAGGCTCTCACTCCCGCCCCCGAGGGACGGTTCTAGCCTCTCACTCGATCAGTTCCAGACCACGGAACAGATTGAGGAGGCTATAGCCATCCTCAGGGAGCGACAGAAGGCCAATGGCTCGCCCACCATCACTCCGTCCACCGTCCGCCGGGCAAACAAACAGAAATCCCCAAGCCACAGGAGAAGGCTCTCGTAAGGAGGGACGATTCCATCTTCAGCCGCCTGGGTAGCGATCCCTCATGGCGACCCGGGCACTCAGGCCCCAGCTGGGAGACATCGGTATCCGAATTCTTTACCAGGAGTTCAGCATATCCGACTCCTAGGAGACAGGCCGGTCAGCGAGCCCCTGCTCGCCCAAGAAAGGAATCCACTGGCAGGGAGCTCGTCATTCACCACGGGGCTAGGGGATCGGTACACGATCGCCTTGGTTCATGCTCTGAGATCCACTCGGCGAGCAGTCAGGCGACGGCAATGGCCGCCATGCAACACCAGCTCGACGAGATGAAGGCGCTCCTGGAAAATGGGGCAGGCGCTAGGAGATCGATCATTGGATCAAGCGAACCACTCACGACTCAGATCGAGCTCGCCCCAGTCCAACCAACGATCAATCCCCCACAAACACCTCTATATGAGGGGAGATCGGATCCGGAAACCCACTTGAGCAAATTCCGGATCTACATGACCGGATGCGGAGCATCAGATGCGACGAAGTGTCGAATGTTCCCGTTAACTCTGGGCGACCTCGCCCACAAGTGGTACGTCTCACTACCACCTCGCTCAATCAACTGCTTTGAGAAGCTGGCGAAAGACTTCACGACGTACTTCGCCGCCAAAGTCGCTCGCCCTGAAGGCCCCCACCGCATGATGAAAATCAAGCAGGGGAAGGACGAGTCGGACGAAGATTACATCGACCGGGTAGACGAGATAGTCCTCACCGGCAAGCCCATCAGCGACGAGCTCGCTCTCAACTCAGTTATGAGCAGATTCCACGGACGCTCGCCCATGTTCAGGCACCTCACAAAGGATATCCCCCCGACCTACTCGGTCTTCCGCGGCAAAGCCGCCGGTTTCCTGGCCAGGCAGAGGATGCTCTCACTCCGCTTAGACGAGGGACCGTCCGAAGAAGGAAAAGCACCGTCCCATGTCCAAAAGAAGGCGGTCGCCAAGCCCAGAAAGGCGGTCGCCAAGCCGCCTGGCGAGTTCAATGCCTTCGAGGATGTAGAGGTCCACCTTCTCCACAACCTCAACTTATCTCCGGCCCACATCTTCAACGCGATCAATGGTCGCGAATGGCTTTCCAAACCAAAGCCGATAAGGGACCACGGTCACCTAGACCGTAGCAAATTCTGTGCCTATCATAAGAGTCCCGGCCACAACACTAGCCAATGCCGCGACCTCCTCAGACAGCTCTGGCGACTGTTTGAGGAAGGCAAACTGGACAACTTGGTCACCAAGCCAGATCCAAGGACGGAAAGGACCGGAGGGCGCGAGCGCCGACAACATGAGAGAACTCCTCCCAATCCGGTCGCCAGAATCGAGCATGAGCCAGAGTACTCTGATGAGTCGGTCCCACCGATCAACTCTGGCGGTCGGATCAACATGCTTCAAGCAGGAGGTGGAAACCTCGGGGGTCTTTCCCCGGTTTCCACCATGTCGAACAGGAAGCGAAAGGCCGAACTGAGGGCATTCGCCGGGGTCCATGTCGTGGTACCTCCGGAGCCGACCATCTCTAAAGATGCACTCATCACCTTCTCCAACAAAGACAGGGAGGGAGTGCAATGCCCCAAAGAGGATGCACTGGTGATCTCCGCCTGTATCCTTGGGAATACGGTCGATCGCGTGCTGGTCGACAACGGGAGTTTCTGCAACATCATATTCAAATCTGCCCTAGACCAACTCGGCAACTTAACCAAATTCATCAATCCTTTCGACACCGTGCTCCAAGGGTTCGGCGACAACACAGTCCAAGCCTACGGTAGGATCAAGCTCTCCGTCGAGCTAGTATGCTTTTATGATCCCAAGGTTAGGATTACTAGGAACCTAAGTTTTGTAATCATAGATAGGCCCAGCATCTATAATGGGTTCCTAGGTCGTCCCTTTTTAGAAACCTTTGAGGCGGTCGCCTCATCCTTCTTTTACTGTATCAAATTCCCCACTGCCAATGGGACGGTCGGTACTGTAAAAGGAGATCAGCTAATGGCAAAAAGATGTTTGAATTACTCCTATGTTGTTGCTTCTTTCAATACTTCCCATACTATATGTAACATTGAAGCGATCGACGATCAACCCATGGAGATCGACGAGCCAAACACATCGTACCAACCCGACTCAGGGGACGCCATCTCTCATCAATTGACGGACGACATCGAGCCAAGGATCGGTTTCGAGCCAAGTCTCGACATCGATCCAAGGACTGAGTCCGGAGATCACACCAAACGAGAGGCGACCGTCCCTGTCGAAGAGTTGGAAAGCATTACGATGGATCCGGATCATCCAGAACGGGAAGTACAGATCAGCGCAAGCATCGACCACGAATTAAAGGGGGATCTGATCAACTTGCTACGTAGGAACATCGGAGCCTTTGCCTGGTCGCATCAAGATATGGTTGGCATAAGTCCCGAACATGCTCACCATTATCTGAAGATCGACCGGGCGATGAAGCCTGTTCACCAGAAGCGAAGGAAGTTCGGTCCCGAGAAATACGCGGCGCTCGACATAGAAGTCCAGAAGTTACTCAACAACAAATTGATCGGAGTAGCCACAGACGAACCACAATGGGTCGCCAACGCGGTGCTCGTCAAAAGCCAATCGCTCTCGGAGGTTATGCATTGACTTCACCGACCTCAACGCGGCATGTCCAAAAGATCACTTCCCGATGCCTCATATTGATCACTTGGTCGATAGTACAGCAGGTTGCGAAATGATGTCATTTATGGATGCCTTCGCCGGGTATCATCAAATCCCAATGGCGGAGGAAGACATAAAACACACATCTTTCCACACAGAAAAAGACATATACTTTTGGGTCAGAATGCCGTTCGGCTTGAAAAACGCAGGGGCGACCTACCAGCGATTAGTCAACAGAATGTTCGCCGATCAGATCGGCAAGACCATGGAGGTCTACATTGACGATATCGTAGTCAAAAGCCTCAAGAAGGAAGATCACCTCAACGATCTCGCCGAGACGTTCGCCATCCTTGAGAAGCTTAACATGAAGCTGAACCCCAAGAAATGCAACTTCGGGGTGGGCTCCGGGAAGTTCATGGGGCACATAGTGAGCCAACGGGGGATCGAGGCGAACCCCACCAAGATACAGGCGATCCTTGACAAGCAGGAACCGCGAAACATCAAGCAGGTGCAACGCCTCACAGGTTGTCTAGCCGCCCTCAACCGTTTCATATCACGGCTCGGCGATAAAAGCAAGCCTTTCTTCGCGACCATCAAAAACAAGAAGTTCGCATGGACGAAGGAAAGCCAGATAGCATTCGCCAAAATAAAGGAATATCTATCTAACCCCCAGATCCTGGCAAAGCCGATCCCCGGTGAAAAACTATTCCTTTACCTGGCAGCCTCGGAGGTCGCACTAAGTGCCGTTCTGGTGCGACCAGAGGGACAAGCCCACTTGCCCATCTACTATGTTAGCCAGGCGCTCCACGACGCTGAGACACGTTATACACCATTGGAGAAGATCGCCTACGCCCTTGTCATGAGTGTTCGTAAGCTGAGGGCTTACTTCTTCGATCACCAAGTGGAAGTCCTAACAACTCTACCTCTAAGACAAGTCCTGCACCGACCGGACACCAACGGGCGACTCCTCAAGTGGTCGCTGGAGATCGCCCAATATGGTATCACTTATGCTCCTCACACGGCGATCAAGGGCCAAGCTCTGGCGGACTTCGTAGTGGAATTAACATTCCCTCACAGTCCAACCCAGGTCGGCCGACCTGCTTGGATGTTATACGTGGATGGCTCAGCGACCAATTCGAGAGCAGGGGTAGGGATTGTCCTCATCAGCCCCGACGGTCAGAGTTTCACAAATGCTGTGCGTTTCAGTTTTCGTGCGACCAACAATGAAGCCGAATACGAAGCTTTGGTAGGCGGGCTCGATCTAGCCCTCGCCCTAGATGTTCGTCGCCTTCATATCTTCATGGACTACCTTTTGGTCGTAAACCAAGTCAAGGGAGAATATGAGGCGCGCGGCGAACATATGGTCAAATACCAAGAGCTGGTCGCCGAAATGTGCACAAAATTCGAAGAAGTACTAATCGAAAAAGTCCCGAGAGAGCACAACTCCCAGGCCGATGCTCTTTCCAAACTAGCATCATCGGACGGGGTAGCCGACTTCTCCAATATCCAAATCACAAAGTCAGCAAGGCCAGCGATCGACAGAGGCCTGGTTACCTCGGTCGCCATCGCCGAGGAGAACTGGATGACTCCGTTCATCAAATACTTAAAGGACGGAACGGTCCCTGACGACCGTGTTAAAGCTCGCCAACTCCAGCTTCGTGCGACCAGATATACCCTATTGGACGACCGGCTTTACAAGCGAGCCTTCAGCCTTCCCCTCCTCAAGTGTATCACACCGGAGGAAGGTCGGCTCGTTTTAGCTGAGATCCATGACGGGATTTGTGGAAACCATGCGGGCGGGCGAGCACTCATCCATAAGACAACCAGACAAGGGTTTTTCTGGCCATCACTTCGGAAAGATGCGATAGCCTATGCCAGATCATGCCATAGGTGTCAGATAATGGGCCCCAACATTAAACTATCACCCGAACAGCTCACCTCCATGTATAGCCCTTGGCCATTTGCGCAATGGGGCATCGACCTGATAGGTCCCTTACCGACGGCTCCAGGGGGCTGTAAGTTCGCCATCGTAGGGGTCGACTATTTCACCAAATGGGCTGAGGCCGAGCCACTAAACAAGATCGGCCAGGAACAGGTGATCAAGTTTATCTGGAAAAACATCATATGCCGATTCGGTCTGCCCCAGGCCATCATCTACGACAATGGAAAACAATTCGATGGCCTAGAAGTCATGCAATTCTGTGAAAAATGGGGAATCAAAAGGTTATTCTCTGTAATACCCGAGATTTCTGATATGTATTTGGAACTTGTGATATTGTAATTGTTGTACTTGATCTTAGTGTTATTCTCCGTATTTCATAATCCGTTATTGTCGAGCGTATGATTTCATGTATGTGATTTAGAAATTGTAATTCTGCGCATGTAGCGCACGCTATCGGCTATGTGTAGCGTACGTTAACATGGATTCATAGCGCACGCTATAAAGGAACATTAGCGCACGCTATGCGTAGTCAATTTGATTGAGACGTGCGGTAGGTGAGATCTGGCCGGGGGACCCTTGTCGGATTGTGTCGGGATGAACCTGGACGGCTTTCGGGAAAATCCGAGTCAACGCCTTAGCGCACGCTACAGGCATGTGCATAGCGCGCGCTAAGTGTTGAGTACAGTTAAGTCAGTGAGCCGTTAGCGCACGCTACGAGCAGGGACTAGCGCGCGCTAATAATCATTTCCTATAAATAGGACAGCATCCTTTTCGTAATTTCAGTTCTTTCTTCTCCCATATCCGAATTCTTATACTTAGAGTATAACTTCCTACATCCTAAACACTTCATATCAACATCCTAGCTCGTGATTGAGGATCGTATATCATTGGAGATTGGTGTTCAAGCATTCGGTGTTGGATTGCTTCGATTTCCTCCGTGTTCTTCACTACCTTGAGGTAGGTGATTCTTCACCGATATTAGTAATGTTCTTAAGGACGTTTGATCATGTTTTGATAGCCAGTTATTTCGTTTATAATCGGTCATCACATGTTAGAAGGATACTTTTGACGTATCGGCACTATATATCGTAGGAACCTTTGAACCGTTTTTAGTATATGGACTCCTAAGCATTTTCAAACCGATTTGTGATCAGTAGACGTATACTACCCAGTTGTTACGTTTTACACATTGGAATCATGCGTTTTGGAACGTAAGACGAACCGAACTTAGAATATTTTCTTGAAGATCGAAGATGAATTATGATGTTGAGATGATTATCCGTATATTTGTATCTCATAATCATATAACTTCCACAAACCTTATTAGCATGATATGCTTGAGGATGACTCGTTTTATCACCATAGAATTCATGAGTTCATCACCATTCAACCCAGTTTTCTGTCAGTAGTAATCTGCCATGCACGATTAGCGCACGCTAACATACGTAAGTTAACGTGCGCTATCGGGGATAAGTTAACGCACGATACGTACGTAACGTACGTTATGATATCAGCCGAGTCAAACTGACAGTCTGTGGCTACCGTACGCTAGGCTTATACGATAGCGTACGCTAACAGGCAGGCTTAGCGCACGTTACGTAGAGTACGTAGCGCACGCTAAGAAGTCTAGGCAGATTGTTTATTTTGAGCTTTTTGGCCGTAGACCGAATTGTTAGGCCATCGTTCGACTTGAGATGATTTGTATATCATTCCTTTTGTTAAGGTTCGAGATTGCTACATTGATCGAAGGAGACGGCCTTCGAATGTGTTGAGATCATTGAAGTATTTCATTCTTGCCATCTTCGAGGCAAGTATCGTAATATGTTAATATTGGTATTTTGAGTATGCGTGCGATTATTCATGTTGTTGAACATGAGATTTATTTCGTTGAATTGTCATGATATTCGTTATATAGTGTTTGTATGTTCATGTTGATGGACATAATGATTTGGCATATGTGTATGCATGAGTTGTGTTTGTGTACGTTGTACGATCTATGCTGAGGGCGCTGGATCGGATGTCCACCTCGTGTTGGTCCGACGGGATCATCTTGGGATCTAAGCTGAGGGCGCTGGATCATTGGACGGGTTATTTCCACCTCGTGTTGGTCCGACGGGATTATCTTGGGATCTATGCTGAGGGCGCTGGATCATTGGAATACCCTTGCTGTGTTAATGGAATCTTGTGGATTCGCATTGTCGGATTCCGGTAGCGGAAGTCCGTGTGGTGTATCTTGTTATGTATTGTTGATGCATATTCGAATTGTTTAATATGATACTTGTACTAGCATCGTTTTGCTAACCCCTTCGGGGGTGGACATTGGTTTTGATGTTCAGGTAGCCGAGGAGCAGGGAAACAGCCACAGTACCGACGTGACGACGAAGGGGTTCAGTGATGTTTGTTGTTGTTGGTGATTTGTTTTCTTGTTTTGATTTCAGTACTCGAGTACACGTGTCGTATTAATATTATTTCGATATGGTTGTATAAATTACTCGTTGAACTAGTTGTTCGGTTTTGTAAACTTGAATTTCCGATGATGATGATGTCTTATATTTACCTTTCTTTTAAATTAGCCTTGTCTATCCTTACTTAAAGGGTTTACGGCGCTGTAATTATTCTGAATATCTCGGGGTGTTACAGAATATGGTATCGGAGCTAAGATTTATGGATATCTTGGCAGTTGGGAAGTTGGGTCTGTTTACGTTATTGATTTACGAGTCGTTCGTAACATCACTATTCAGCCAAAAGTCGTCATGTGGACCGTGGTTGTAAGTCTCCTAATCTCTTATACTACCGTTTTACTTAATTACTGTTTTGTGAGTATTGACGGACTTTATTTCGAAAACATGGTCCTGGATATTGAGAAATTGTGTTTACAGTATGTTGAGAGGAGGACGTGGATGCGGACGCGGTCGTGGACGCGTACGGGGTAACATGAGACAGGAAGATTCCGCAACTACCCCGGAATTATCAGCTAGTCGAACCGATTCCCATTCTGGAGGGCAGCAAGGATCAGCGAATGATGACGCAAATCCTAACATGCCGGGAGTGCTTCAACAGGTGGTGGCACAGATAAACCAGTTCGCCCAGGTAGTCGACCGCATGCAGACGGCGATGGGACAGCAGCACCACGAGGATAACCGGGGAGACAGATGGCTTGCTGAGGTGGTCAAATTGCACCCGCCAAAATTTGACGGATCTGCTAAGGCAATTACTTGGGATCACTGGCTCAAGGAGTTAGAGAAGATATTCGCGGGTCTTAACTGTCCCGAGGACCGGAAGGTTCCCATTGCCCAGTATTTTCTGACTGGGGAGGCCTTTGATTGGTGGGAAGCTATTCGACCCGAGAATGATAATGGGGATTGGACGGAATTCAAATTAATGATGGAAGCACAGTATTGTCCTCGTCCAGTTAAAGAGGCAAAGATCCGAGAGTTTTTCTCACCACAGAGTTCGGAAGCATCTGTGACAGATGTAATCAAAACTTTTAATCATGAGCTGACTTGTGTGCGACACTTGGTCAGAACGGAGGCGGAAAAGATTTTTCATTTCGATATGCGGATGAAGCCGGAGATTCAGCAGTACATGTCCGGATTCGAGTGTACTACGTTGCGACAGTATCAAGACAAAGCGCTGGCCTATGACATGAAAGAGGCGGCGGTGGAGAAATCAGTGGAGGCGAAGAAGCAGAAGATGATCGGCAGCTTTTCAGAAAACAAGAGTGGTGGGCCCCGCAAGAGCCAGTCTTCCTTTTATTCGGCTAGGAAACCTCCACATCCTTCTAAAGGTGGTAAGAAGTTCCGGACTACATCAGCAGTTCCGGACGCATCAAAGAAATGCTACAATTGTGGTCGAGCAGGGCATATTCGACGTGACTGCCCCGCATCTTCTGTGACTTGCTACGATTGTGGGCAAGAAGGACACCGTGCGGCTTTCTGTGGAGTTGCTACTAGGTCTTTTGGTACTCGCACTCCAGCGCCAGTTCCGAAGGAGATAAGCGTGAACCAGACACAACATAGTGGATTTCCGCAGCAGAACATTGGGAAGAGAGAGACATCAAGTGCTGGGTCCGTTCCTCCGTGCCTGTACGAGATGAGGAAATCGGACGATCAGAACACTGCTGTTGCATCAGGTACGATTCAGATCCTTTTGCAACCAGTTAGTGTTTTATTCGATTCCAGAGCTACACATTCTTTTGTATCCTTGAACTGTGTAAATCGTTTAAAAATCTCGTGCTTATTTGATTGTAAACCATATGTTGTGGGTTTGCCTAGTGGAGAGAGAATTGTGGGAACCCTAGAGGCTTGAGATTTTCCAGTGTCTATAGGAGGGAGAGATTGGCCATCGAATCTTATTGTAGTTGACATCTACGGTGACGATTTAATTCTCGGAGACGATTGGCTCAACCGTTATGGAGCTATTCTAAATTACCGAGAGAAAGTCATTTCTTTCATTGCTGATGACGGATCTGAACACTTATTCCGAGGATGGAGACCGGGAAGCTCGGGAAAATTGATCAAAGCAATGAAAGCCGCGAAATTAATGAAGCAAGGATGTCATGGACTTTGGTGCTACGCCATGAGGAAAGAGGAAGGAGTAGAGCTCTCGTCTATTTCAGTTGTGAATGAGTTCTCAGATGTATTTCCGGACGAACTACCTGGGTTACCTCCGCAGAGAGAAGTGGAGTTCACTATCGAATTAGAGCCTGGAGCAGCTCCTATTTCCAGAGCACCATACCGCATGGCGCCAACCGAGATGTATGAACTCAAGAAGCAACTGGAGGAATTGTTACAGAAGGGCTATATCCAACCTAGCATTTCTCCTTGGGGAGCGCCCGTTCTCTTTGTCCGGAAGAAAGACGGATCCCTCCGACTGTGTATTGACTACAGGGAGCTCAACAAGATGACGATCAAGAATAAGTACCCTATACCTCGAATCGACGACTTGTTTGACCAACTGCAAGGGGCAAGGGTATTCTCGAAGATTGACTTGCGATCAGGATACCACCAATTGAGAATTAAGGAATCGGATATACCGAAATCTGCTTTCAGATCCCGGTACGAGCATTATGAATTTGTAGTAATGCCATTTGGACTTACCAATGCTCCTACGGTATTCATGCAATTGATGAATCGGGTATTCTTGGAATACTTGGATAAATTTGTGGTCGTCTTCATTGATGACATCTTGATATATTCGAAGGACGCAGAGGAGCATGCCGAACATTTGCGTGTGGTTTTGAGCACCTTGAGGAAGGAACAGCTGTATGCAAAGCTTTCAAAATGCGAGTTCTGGCTTAGGGAAGTAACTTTCCTTGGACATGTGATATCAGCTGACGGAGTTCAGGTGGACCCGAAGAAAGTCGAAGCAATATTGGAATGGGAAGCCCCTAATAACGTGAGAGAAGTCCGGAGTTTCTTAGGACTTGCTGGATATTATCGCCGCTTTGTAGAGGGATTTTCCAAAATTGCTCGTCCGCTCACTCAGCTATTACAGAAAACTCAAAAGTTCACGTGGAATGAGAAATGTCAGGCTGGTTTTGATGAACTTAAGAAGAGACTAACGACAGCACCTATATTAGCATTACCAGATGGAACTGATGGGTTCATGGTGTCTGACGCTTCAAATCGAGTGCAGGATGTGTGTTGATGCAAAGAGATAAGGTGATTGCCTATGCTTCTCGGCAGTTGAAACCATACGAGGTTAATTACCCGACTCATGATCTGGAGCTAGCAGCTGTGGTCTTTGCTTTGAAAATTTGGAGACATTATTTGTACGGCACTCATTGTCAGATCTTTACCGATCATAAGAGCCTCAAGTACATTTTCAGTCAGAAAGAATTAAACATGAGGCAGAGAAGTTGGCTGGAATTGATCAAGGATTACGACTTGGAGATTCTCTATCATCCAGGTAAAGCAAACGTAGTAGCCGATGCATTGAGCCGTAAACCTGTTTCTCTCCGAGTGTTGGAAGCTCTTACGTCCCAAACCAGCATTCAACGAGAACTGATCCGCGAAGGGATTGAAGTATGGGCACCAGGAATCCAAGGACAACTTTATGTGATGGAACTGACTTCATCACTAGTCGAGGAGATCAAGTCTAAACAGTTGGACGATTCTCTGATCCTTCGATTATGTGATGAAGTAAAGAAAGGAAAAGCCCCAGGGTTCGTGATACAAGATGATGGAGTTCTGAGATTTCAGAGTCGACTTTGCGTTCCCGATGATGATGATTTGAGACGGACTATTCTGAAGGAAGCTCACAGCGCGCCCTATTCTATTCACCCGGGCAGCAGTAAGATGTATAAGGATTTAAAACAAAACTTCTGGTGGGGGAATATGAAGAAGGACGTAGCAGAGTACGTTTCGAGGTGCTTGACTTGTCAGCAAGTTAAGATTGAACATCAGCGACCCGCCGGAATGTTAAAGCCGCTTCCGATCCCTGAATGGAAGTGGGAGGACATCTCGATGGATTTCATAACCAGTATGCCAAGGACTAGAACGGGAATGAACATGATTTGGGTTATAGTTGATCGACTAACCAAGTCGGCTCATTTCCTAGGGATTAAAGATACATGGGGACCCGAGAGATTGGCGCGAGTATTTATTGCGGAGATAGTCAGATTGCATGGGACGCCGAAGACCATTATTTCCGCACTTCTGGAAAGTAGTTCACAGGGCTTTGGGGACTGAGATCAACTTTAGCATGGCTTATCATCCCCAAACGGACAGTCAGTCCGAAAGGACTATTCAAACAGTAGAAGACATGCTTAGAGCTTGTGCGTTGGATTGGTCAACTGATTGGGAAGTTCACTTGCCTTTGATCGAGTTCACTTATAATAATAGTTGGCATGCTTCTATTAAGATGGCACCATTTGAAGCTTTGTACAGTAGAAGATGCCGATCACCCCTGTGTTGGGATGATTCTTCGGATTTGGTCGGGACGGAACCGGAATTGATAATTCAGACTCAAGAGAAGATAGCTTTGATTCGAGAAAGACTATTGACTGCCCAGAGTCGACAAAAGTCTTACGCGGACGTACATCGTCGTCCTCTATAGTTCGATGTTGGGGAACATGTGCTATTGAAGGTGTCTCCTACACGAGGGATTTTCCGTTTGGGGAGGAGAGGCAAGCTTAGTCCAAGATATATCGGACCATTCGAGATCCTCGAGAGGGTTGGAGATTTAGCATACAGGTTGGCCTTACCGCCATCGCTGAGTCACGTTCACAATGTGTTTCACGTATCCCAACTGCGGAAGTATGTACCGGACCCCAGTCACATCATTGATTTCGACGAGATCGAGATAGCTAATGATGGCACCTTCGAAAAGAGACCAATCAAGATACTTGAGAGTCGGATCAAACAATTGAGGAATAAACCAATACACTTGGTTAGAGTACAATGGTCACGACACGGAGTCGAAGAGGCCACTTGGGAAACGGAGGATAGTATGAAGGCTAGATATCCAGAGTTGTTTTCATCTTAAGTTTCGGGACGAAACTTATTTTTAGGGAGGAAGGATGTAATACCCGAGATTTCTGATATGTATTTGGAACTTGTGATATTGTAATTGTTGTACTTGATCTGAGTGTTATTCTCCGTATTTCATAATTCGTTATTGTCGAGCGTATAATTTCATGTATGTGATTTAGAAATTGTAATTCTGCGCATGTAGCGCACGCTATCGGCTATGTGTAGCGTACGCTAACATGGATTCATAGCGCACGCTATAAAGGAACATTAGCGCACGCTATGCGTAGTCAATTTGATTGAGACGTGCGGTAGGTGAGATCTGGCCGGGGGACCCTTGTCGGATTGTGTCGGGATGAACCTGGACGGCTTTCGGGAAAAGCCGAGTCAATAGCGCATGCTACAGGCATGTGCATAGCGCGCGCTAAGTGTTGAGTACAGTTAAGTCAGTGAGCCGTTAGCGCACGCTACGAGCAGGGACTAGCGCGCGCTAATAATCATTTCCTATAAATAAGACATCATCCTTTTCGTAATTTCAGTTCTTTCTTCTCCCATATCCGAATTCTTATACTTAGAGTATAACTTCCTACATCCTAAACACTTCATATCAACATCCTAGCTCGTGATTGAAGATCGTATATCATTGGAGATTGGTGTTCAAGCCTTCGGTGTTGGATTGCTTCGATTTCCTCCGTGTTCTTCACTACCTTGAGGTAGGTGATTCTTCACCGATATTAGTAATGTTCTTAAGGACGTTTGATCATGTTTTGATAGCCAGTTATTTCGTTTATAATCGGTCATCACATGTTAGAAGGATACTTTTGACGTATCGGCACTATATATCGTAGGAACCTTTGAACCGTTTTTAGTATATGGACTCCTAAGCATTTTCAAACCGATTTGTGATCAGTAGACGGATACTACCCAGTTGTTACGTTTTACACATTGGAATCATGCGTTTTGGAACGTAAGACGAACGGAACTTAGAATATTTTCTTGAAGATCGAAGATGAATTATGATGTTGAGATGATTATCCGTATATTTGTATCTCATAATCATAGAACTTCGACAAACCTTATTAGCATGATATGCTTGAGGATGACTTGTTTTATCACCATAGAATTCATGAGTTCATCACCATTCAACCCAGTTTTCTGTCAGTAGTAATCTGCCATGCACGATTAGCGCACGCTAACATACGTAAGTTGACGTGCGCTATTGGGGATAAGTTAACGCACGATACGTACGTAACGTACGTTATGATATCAGCCGAGTCAAACTGAAAGTCCGTGGCTAGCGTACGCTAGGCTTATACGATAGCGTACGCTAACAAGCAGTCTTAGCGCACGTTACGTAGAGTACGTAGCGCACGCTAAGCAGTCCAGGCAGATTGTTTATTTTGAGCTTTTTGGTCGTAGACCGAATTGTTAGGCCATCGTTCGACTTGAGATGATTTGTATATCATTCCTTTTGTTAAGG
This sequence comes from Orobanche coerulescens, assembly GCA_033398695.1. Lineage (NCBI taxonomy): Eukaryota > Viridiplantae > Streptophyta > Magnoliopsida > Lamiales > Orobanchaceae > Orobanche > Orobanche coerulescens. The sequence goes on along the minus strand of CM065815.1, from coordinate 113,112,736 downwards.
TTCGAGCTTGCTACGTTGATCGAAGGAGACGGCCTTCGAGTGTGTTGAGATCATTGAAGTATTTCATTCTTGCCATCTTCGAGGCAAGTATCGTAATATGTTAATATTGGTATTTTGAGTATGCGTGCGATTATTCATGTTGTTGAACATGAGATTTATTTCGTTGAATTGTCATGATATTCGTTATCTAGTATTTGTATGTTCATGTTGATGGACATAATGATTTGGCATATGTGTATGCATGAGTTGTGTTTGTGTACGTTGTACGATCTATGCTGAGGGCGCTGGATCGGATGTTCACCTCGTGTTGGTCCGACAGGATCATCTTGGGATCTAGGCTGAGGGTGCTGGATCATTGGACGGGTTATTTCCACCTCGTGTTGGTCCGGCGGGATCATCTTGGGATCTATGCTGAGGGCGCTGGATCATTGGAATACCCTTGCTGTGTTAATGGAATCTTGTGGATTCGCATTGTCGGATTCCGGTAGCGGAAGTCCGTGTGGTGTATCTTGTTATGTATTGTTGATGCATATTCGAATTGTTTAATATGATACTTGTACTAGCATCGTTTTGCTAACCCCTTCGGGGGTTGACATTGGTTTTGATGTTCAGGTAGCCGAGGAGCAGGGAAACAGCCACAGTACCGACATGACGACGAAGGGGTTCAGTGATGTTTGTTGTTGGTGGTGATTTGTTTTCTTGTTTCGATTTCAGTACTCGAGTACGCATGTCGTATTAATATTATTTCGATATGGTTGTATAAATTACTCGTTGAACCAGTTGTTTGGTTTTGTAAACTTGAATTTCCGATGATGATGATGTCTTATATTTACCTTTCTTTTAAATTAGCCTTGTAAATCCTTACTTAAAGGGTTTACGGCGCTGTAATTATTCCGAATATCTCGGGGTGTTACATTCTCAGCGCCATATCACCCTCAGACAAACGGGTAGGTGGAGGCAGTGAATAAGATCCTCAAACACACGATTAAAGCACGACTCGAATCCATGCAAGGACGATGGGCGAACGAGCTCCCAGATGTTCTGTGGTCATACCGAACGACGACCCGTAATTCAACCGGCGAAACCCCATTCGCCCTCGCCTTCGGAACAGAAGCAGTGATTCCTTCGGAGATCTCCGTCCTCAGCCATCGAACCGAACAGGAGATAACGACTGACAATGATGTGGCCCGACGGATCGACCTCGACATGCTCGAAGAACGACGGCTGACCTCAGAAATGAAGAACACAATCTACAAAAGGAGAGCCGAGAAGTTCTTCAATTCAAAGGTCAAAGAAAGAAGGTTTCAAGTGGGCGATCTCGTCCTCAAGAAGATCCAAACCCACACAGGCGTTTTCGGTCCGAACTGGGAGGGACCTTTCAGAGTATCCAGATGGCTAACTAAAGGAGCCTACGAACTGGAACATCCTGACGATACTCCGGATCAATACCCCTGGAACACCGTGCATCTGAAAAAATACTACCATTGATAATTTTGTATTCAATTTCAACGATGTACAAGGAATATAATGAGATTTTTTCCTATCCCATCTATTCTGGCAATCGCCCCACCAGGCATATCGCATACCGCCGACGATCGCTGATCATGACGATCCTAGGTAAAATCAATGCAGCCATGGTCCTGGATGTCGATGGAACCGACAGCTTCGCCTATGCAAGGTTCCTTTGGGCTGAGATCGCCCGCCCTTCGTTTAAATACGAGGCCGGCGTAGCCGAAGGACCCTCCAAAATAATCAGTAGACACGATCGCACGTCCTCAAGGTACATCATCTAACATGGTGAACCCGGACAATGCGACGTGCCACTACCCCCGTCTCAACGTACACCGTCGAGGGTCGCCATCTTCATGGCGGGCCGAGGTGGAAGCAGAGCTGACAAGCTGCGGACGTGGAGTCGAATGAGCCGACGACACTCCGTGCAAGGACTCCTCCGGACCAAGATCGCCCGCCTTTCTTTTCAACACAAGGCAGGCGTAGCCTAACGGAGGACCCTCACAAAAGTGAGTCGCGGGATACACAATATCCCTCGCACACAAAGACACGAATGGGGAGGTCGGTCCATCGAACACCCAAACCATACATGATTCTTCAGAATCGGCAAAAGTGAAGATAGCTCGCTAGACAAACTAGTTTTTGTTTCCTTACTTACAATATGTAAACAAAAACAAGGGGGCAGAGATGGGTCGAGCTAATCCCAAATACGATCGAACAAAAAGGAACCACGCACGATCGGCTTCGCTCAAACACGCGCAGGACGATCGGAGTCCTTCGACGAAAATTACAAGTAAGAATTCCGATTCAAAACATATCAATGCTTTCAACACTCAGACGATCGGTCGAAGGAACAAAACGTCGAAAGCAATCATACACGTACTTGTAAAAATTTGCACGCGAACATTCAAAGGCGATCGTATGAAAAGAGGAACATTTTATTCATAACGCAAGTTTCATACATTACGAGGCCCGAAGGCATTACAAAAGAAAAAAATACAAGTTACAGAGGAAAACAAAAATGCCTCTCAAGACCCCACCGGCTGGCCATCGCCCTCGGGTTGCGGATCGGCTTGGGCTCCCCCATCGGCCTCGAGATGAATGAGTTTACTGGTATACCAACTCAAGTCGATCCCGAAGTCGACAAAGTCAAGGATCGGCAAGGAGAACTCTGGATGCAGAGGATGCTCGAGGGCATAGGATTTGAAGCTCTCCATCAGGGGACCGATCTCGATCCCTGCCTTTTTAGCGGATCGAACAGCGTCAGCATAGGCCACGTAATAAGAAAATTCGCCGACGAGCTCAACGTTGAGGTAGGGATCGACCTCGATCGCTTTCAGCTACCCCTTCAAATCTGCGGCCGTCTTCTCGGCCTCCGCCAGCTCGACCACCTTGGCGGCATTCTCGCCCCTGGCCTTCTCCAGCTCCTTCTTCGCCGCCTCCAGCTCACCGCTGAGCCGATCCACCATCACCTTCATCCCGGCCTCCTCCTCCTGCGAAGCCGCGAACTTCTGGCGGGTTTCCTTTTCCTTATCACGGGACCGGTCGGCAGCCTCCTTAGAGCGGCTCAGCTCCTGCTTCAATCGATCCACGTCCTGTTTAGCCCTTTTTGCTGTCTCCTCATACTCCTTCTCCATAGACTGGATCCGGTTGGCAAACTCGATATTTTTGTTCCGGGCGGCCTCGAGGTCGCTATGGAGACGAGCAGTGGAGGGTCGCCCCTCAAAATCCCTGGCAGCTTGGACGGCCATCGTCGCCGTCTGGAGAGCCAGGGCAACGGTCGCCTGCATGGCGTCTCCAGATCACCGACGAGCGATCGCATCAAGATCGGTCGTCCAAGCCTTGGGCAGAGAGGTGATAGCCTGGCGGACGTAAGCAGGGACTTCGAGGGACTGTTGCGGAGCCTTGCTCGACAAAAAGTCCAGCACTATAGGAGCGACGTCCGGATCGGCGAGACGACCCTACAGCACAAACCAAGGAAACCAAGGAGTTAGCCTATACCATGCTCAGAATGCCTAACTCAGAAAATTTTGACCCTTTCTTACCTATTGACCAGCTCGGGATCGCGTCCAAAATAAGGCTTGCCGCGAGAGGTTTCCGCCTCGGCGATCGCCACCTTCTTCGCCGAGCTGCCAGATGACCGGGAGCCGGGGACCGAGGGCCTCGGGCCTAATCGCTCCATCATCGGAACGGCAGAGATAGGAGCCGCAGCAACCGGAGGCTCAAGGATGGATACATCCGCCTCAGAAATCGACGGGGACTCCTCCGACCTCCGCCTCTTGCGGCGCTGAAGCTGTTCCTCTCCCTGAACCACCGGCTCGGCGACTGGCGCCTCGGCAGGCCTCGTCACCGGAGCAGGGCGAGACGTCGTCGCGGGAACGCGACCAGTCTGCTTACCCAAGTGAAGGTGACCGATGAGTCCCGGGTTTGACATAGCGATCTCTGGCGGTGGTTCGGCAAATCGAGGAAAATAAACCTCTGTCAAATAAGAGATACAAACAAGTTAGACAAAACAAAACGACCTCCTGGAGACGATCTTCAAGCAAGGAAGCACCACTTAAACTTATACCTGGAACTTTCAAGTGACGGGGGTAGTAGAACAATCGAGCCCCCAACCGATGAGCTTCGGTACCAAGCGATCGAACGTCAATAAAGGAATTCGGCAAGGCACGGATCCGCTCCCAAACGATCAAGAAATCGAATGTAAAGTCGTCGATCGCTGGAACGAGAGGTCCTGCAAAAAGAAAACAAAATTAGATCAGTCCAAGACAAGCTCAATCAAGGGGAGAGTTAAAATCCTTACTCGGATTCCTCTCCCGGAAAGTGGTGGGGATCTCCAACTCCTCATTCGGCCTGTCACTCGACGCCGATCGCCATGCCCCGCCGACCCAGCACCATTTAGCCAGGTCACCCCTGGTCTTATTCGGCACGCCGAGGACCACTCTCCCGATTCGGCCTTGGAGATGATTGCCGCCGATCAACCCTTTCTGCGCGGCCAATTTAAACAGATAATTCATCTCCAGCGCAGTCAGGAGGCGAAACAACCGGTGACCGCCAAACAGGGTCAAGGTGCAGATGATTTGTAGCCAAGTGTTCGGCGTCAGTTGAAGAGGCGCCAAATTCCAGGCGATCGGCAAGTAGGAGACGGCGAATGGTAGCGGGAATCGCAGACCCGCCTCCATAATCATCTCGTTGACGGCAACCAAATCCTTGGGTGGTTGGTCGGCACGCTCATTCTCCGAGGGCACGTGAAGGGAAACGTCAGAAGGGATGTGATATTTGGCCCTCCAACGGCTCAGGTCTTTCTTGGTCGCCGTACTCCGGATCTTTCCGAGAGTCCACGGAGACGGGACGGCGGCCTGGAAAACCATCCGCTTCACATGTTCGTAAGGGTGAGCGGCGGAGTAGGCCTCGAAGTCGAATTCCGGACAGGGTCCGGCGATCGCTTCCATCATCTGAGCAAAAGCCACATAGGCAGGGCCGAATCTACTCTCTCGTTCCCAGGCCTCCCGCACCAAATCATCCTCATCCACCGGCGAGCCCCCCTGCTCCGCCGTCGCCGCCGTCCTCGCCACTTCGGCCTCGTTGAAAAGTTCTTCGAGTTCTGCGGGTGCAATCCCCGCTCGAATAGCTTCAACGGCCGTCTCCATATCCACTCCAATGGGAATCTCCTCCCGTTCAGGCGACGCTGCGGCAGCGGAAGAACTTCCGGTCTCAAAGGTTTTGGATCCTCCCGACATATCAGAAAGTAAAGAGAGGGAGAAGGTTAATTTTTCTTACCGAGAGAAAAGAAGGAGATCGGCACAAGAAGCTCCAGAAATTTTTACAGAAATTCGGCTAGGGATGCAAGGACGCGTAAAAGTGAAGGAGAAGAAGCCCTGGCCTTTTTATAGATGGAGACGAGGGTTTAAATGCAAATAGGAGAAACCTCGGGGGCTGGATCGCAACCGTCACGTGGGGACGCATTAAATGCTGCCCTCGAATCCCGCATACGCGTCTTTTCGAGGGCATGCCAGCCGACAGGTCCGACAAACCGTCGGACTCCCCCAACAGCGGCGCGACGCGTGTCCCTGCCACTTTTGGAAAGCCCGCCTTCATTTCCCGCTGCTCCCGACGCGAAATAAGATCGTCTAGATTTGAATTCAGATCGGCTGATCGTTTAAACATTGGCGATCGCTAACAGTGCCACCTCACCCCGTCTTTTCAACATCGAGGCGAGTTGGGGGGCAATTGTTGTGCGGCGATTAATACGCCTCGATAGGCGATTGGCATCACAATCAGAGAAGCCAACCATGGAAGACTTACTCTGGACAAACACCCAGAGTTCGGCACAATGCGGCGACCGTCTTTTGGTACCCAGCGATCGTCTTTTGATGTCTGACGATCGTCTTTAATGAGCGAATCAGAGGCTATCATCTCGTGCCACGTATGGATCCAGCATCCGTCAAAGTCGTCGAAGACCGAATCTCGGACGGTGGCCCACGTGCGGATCTTCAAAGGATACCGACAGATAGGACCAATGACCCCAGCCTGTCACCTACCACACCTACCGACAAGGCCGCCGAAAGGTACAAAGTGGGTCCTCCCCGGACAGCGACTCGAGACACGTGCTGGCTTCCCATTGGTTCGCCCAGCTGGCCTCCAGCAGCAACCTCGGACCTCAAGGGAACAGGTCCACGTGACGGGACGATCGGCCGTCTTATTTTAATATAGAAAACGGCGGTCGCCCGCGATCGCCTGAGGAGTCCTAGGTACCTTGTCCCCTATAAATAGAGAACTCACTGCTATGGCAACAGGGACGCGAATTTTACTACGAATTCAGTGCAAAACACACACCAAAGAGAGAATCAAAGGCTCTTTTGGCAACCACTAATACATTCATAGTGATATTCATACACATTCATCATATATCCCAAGCAAGAACTCACAGATTTATCTATCTGGTTCTTCCGGCAATCTACGCGCTCTAAAGCCTAGATAACTAGAAGTCTTTACGCTCCTTGTAATAGATTCTAACATTAATATTTGTACTCGACAGTATATATTTATTAATAACATCTCGCGAGAGCATTCAAGCCCGGGATTAACAACCCCGGCAAATCTTGTGTTTTCTATTTTCTCACGGAAGTGTTCTCGCATTTGTTTGTTACTCGATCATTCCAGCAATACTATCTCCGGATAATATTTTGGGTAGCAACAGTATCCCAGTGCCTCTATACTGAGGACTATCATCAGGTTGCGGAGCCAATCCACAAAGTTAGGTCCGATTAAGGTGTTCTTTTCGAGTAGAATTGCGAGTGGATTCATTGTCATATTGAGAGTTATGTCTGCATTTAAGTACGACAGATTAATTAGTGACTCGTTCAATTATGATCTGAGTATAAAATTAAGGTCTTTTCTATTCTTGTTACCCAACTCCCACTATTTTTATCAGAATAACACACTCCCATGTGAAATCCGGAAGTATCATCGATCTACTTCATAGTGGTGATCGAGTTCTTTATAAATCTTAATAGTGGGCAACCGAACAGGTTTCTAGTATATTAATTTTCATAAAGTGGTGTCCAAAACCAACCCATATAATGGATGATACGATCTTCTTTTCCCCCTTGTTCACTCCCCTCAACCTATAAGATTTCTATGGTTCGTGAACAAGTTAAGTTTATACCATCGACGCAAATAAGTTTCACAATTGAATCTTATCCGGCAATCTATCAGGTTTCTAGGTATAAAATTTGCTCCAACCGAAGGCATCCAATGCGCTCCCGGTAATTTATCCGTCATCCCCGAACGACTACCCCAATCACTCGGAAGCATAGCACATCCGGTTTGGGTTTCAATTTCCCGAAAGCTCGATGGAGGGAAGGAAAACCTTGAAACCTTATAAACTTAATAATTTGTCGTGGGAGAATTTTTGCGATTAACGTTACACTTTGCACATTAATCAGTTAAGCGCGTTTTTGGCATTCATACAATATGAAAACAACCATTCACAATCTAGTTGCTACCAACATGTGGTTCATGGACCGTTCCTAGAAAACAAAAACTCCGTAATCTAATTACAAGTCTTCGTCTTGAATCTTCGTCTTCTCGAAACGGATCTTCCTCCGGTCTTTGTCATTACATATAAATTTTACATTGAAAATTGCATCCTAGATACAAATATTTCTAGTAAAATAAATAGGCTCAAAACGGCCTTTATAACCCAATCGAATAAAACGAACGATTCAAAACTAAGTCCACGAACCACATCCCCATTCAAAAGCATTCATCCAATAAATACTATATAAATGGAAAGCGAGAGATACATTGATCCAATCAACAATACTAACCGATCCAATCGATTCACACAATCGGTAATATGATAACGTTCAAAATAATTCGGTCGACCATAAATATTCCAATTAATCAAATTTTCATTATAAAATGAAATACCATAATAATTTTAATCATATTAAATCCAATTTAACATGCGGGAGATTAATTTTCAAGAATACATGAAAAAATCGAGCCAGGTAAAAATTGGCCTGCCTGACCGAGCCACTGCCGTCCAGACACGGCCCGTGTCGCCTGACACGGTCGGGTCATGCCGGTAGTGTCCCATACATTCCTGCCAGACACGGCTGTGTCGCCTGACACGGTCGAGTCACTTCCGGAAGCCTGCCGTCCAAACACGGCCCGTGTCGCCTGACACGGTCGAGTCTGCCAGGCAGTGGCCTGGTCTGACTGCCGGACACGACCGAGTCACCCAGGACACGGTCGAGTCACTCTCGGCCAGAATGCACCTATTGACCAAAAAGTCGTCCGACGACGATTTGGGGCTAGATTTTCGACCGGATATCCAATATCAATATTTTTCGACTTTCATATCTTCAATATAAATCATATTTCCCAGAAATTTAAGATTTATATTGAGACATAAACATACGAAAAATACAACTAGAACGAACGAAAAACATATACCACGATTATGACTAAAATGATTTCAAATCATTCACCATCTAATCAAGCATTCTAAATGCCAACATCGTATATACGATCGCAAGACCTACGCTCCGATACCACTGTTGGGATTCGGTGCCTAAAACGAAGGCCCGACGGAAGCGGTAAAATGAAAATTAGTTCGATCTAAATCCCTATGAGGATCGATCGAGCTATGTATATACGAATATTAAACGAAACACAAGATATACGAGAACTTACCCTTGTAGTCCGTTGATTAAATGGATTCCTTCTCTTGAGCTATTCCCCAAGCTTTAGTTGAATATCCCTACGATCCAATGCGCTCCAAGCACTTGAATGATCCAACGCAGAAAGGACAACGTCTCTACTTGTCACTGTTAGGAATATGCCCTCAAATGCCACTCAGGGGATGAGAGAGTAGGGGCATTGTACTTGTAATTATGGAATAATTATTAAAAAGGCAATACGATTCATTCACTGTTTATTGTATTTCAATTGCATTCTTGACTTGATAAACATTGAAGTGAAGTCCATGTAAATAAATCGAACATTCCATTCTGGTTATGGGATAAGAGAAAATGCACTGGAAGTGTTTAAAGTTTATTTACGTAAATCGTTCGCAAGTCAATAAACTTAAATGGGCATTAAGTTTTAATAAGACTTGTATAGCTGATGCTAGGACATGTGCATGTCTTAATAGCATAGTTATAAGTATATTGGTGGGACCAGTATACTCGAACACGACTCATACTCGATTCAGTCACACGGTATTCACTCTCGGAGAGTCGATGACGAATCGAAAGGTTGTGATAGTATACGTGGACCTTTGACTTGAGGGTTCAGTAGAAGATGTGCCTGTGACGTTTAGTTTGTCATTAGAGTAGTTAGACTCATTTGCTTAATTGCTGAGTCGACCTCGAAGTGCGGACTATACGGGCAGGTAGCAGTCTTTACTGTACGCCAAGAAAGGATTCTATCTCCTGTTAGTGAGCAGGCGAATGTCCTATACGGTTAATGGCAAATAATATCATAAGTCTTTGGCCAAAGCATTCTGATATAGTAGTATTAGATACACTATTGATCAGTTAGTCTTGATTTGCATTAACACATGTATAGAGTTTGGTCAACAGTAGGGTTTGACTTTACCGTGACCCGAAGACTTGACCGGGACATCTGATGAAGGGTCTATACGTATATAGTATTCACGACATAATGGTTCTGGAATGATCCCTTCATTCGTTCTCAGTCGGGGTTTACAGTGTGGCCCGCTAGGCTGGCTAAGTGCTGCCCGCACTCATTGGTTCTTCCCAATGCCTACCGAGACGGACCTCTGAGTCGCGCATCGAGAACGTTGACGGATAAATATGAATTTATTATCTCTCTATTAATATTAGATATTGGATATCGATTATGATTTATTGGATAAATCGAGATAGCGGTCTTATGAATTAAAATAAGTTCTTAGGTAATTAATTTAATTCATAAATTATATTTCTTAGAGAAATATATTTGTATTTGATATAATTAATTAATTAGATTAATTAATTAATATAAATACATTGATGATTAAATGGAGTGTATTTAACGGAGTCGTTTGACGAACGTCCGGTACACGAGCCGAGTGGATCGGCTCGTTTCTAGGAAGCTTCCTTGGGCCGCCCCACCTCTCCCCACCTCACATGGCTTGGTCTTGTTTTCACATGGTGTGTTGTGTGTTTGATTGAGATGAGATTCCATGTTGATTTTTCTATCTCAATTATGAGTTGTTATATATATCTATATTACAACCAAACACATTATGAGATGAAAAAGTGATACAACTCATATTCATCCTATTGGAGAGAGTTCAGCCGTGAGTTGCAAAGTGAGGGAGGAGATTTTATTTTTTTTTTTTCTATTTTTCATCTTGGAGGTGATATAAAAGTTAAGAAAAAGTGAGATATAAATTCCTACAACACTTCCTAGCCGTGTTCTTCATAGAACGGAGTGTTGTAGATTTTTCCGAGCAACTTCCGACGCGTGTGAAGTAGAGGCATCGTATTTTCGGTGTTTGGGACGAAGGATTTTTCGTGCTCGAGCTCGGGTTCGTGATCATCCATTTTTACGAAGATTTATTTCAAAGGCTTCAAGGGTATGATTTTTATCTTCGTATTTATATTTTGGTATATACGTTACTTGATCGATCCTGTTTGGGATTCATTTTTATTTTCCGCTGCGTATTTCGTTTTATTTTTGGAATCCCAACAGTGGTATCGGAGCGAGGTCAATGTTTCCGTATATACGATTATTTGTGCATTTTGAATGCTTATGGATGTTGATTATGATTTAGAATCATGTTTGGAATAATCGTAGATTTTAATTTGTTCGTTGTAGCATCACGTTTTTAGAAACGAGCCGAAAAATGAAGAAAGCGGGAGTGCCGGTGGTCTTGGCGGCCTTTGCTGCCTGCCAGTGCGAGCATGCTCGGCCATGCTCGGTCATGTCTCGGCCGCGGTGAGAAGCGGCCGATGCTGCCGATCAGACTCGTCAGTGCCGAGCATGGCTCGGCCAGCGACCCTCGAGGTTTTTCGCCCGATTTTGAATCGGGCCGCGAGTGAGCCTAAACCGGATTGTCCGACTCGTTTAAGTTTATATTTCGTTGTAATTATTTCCCAAAAATTTAAATTGGATTTTAATTTGACTAAATTAATATTTGGAATATTTTTTTGTTAAGGGAAATAAATTAAACGAAAATATTATTTTGGCCGGATTACTTCGAATGAATTTAAATGACGATTATTAGTATTAATTGGATTAATACCATTAAAATTGAATAGATTAATTTTATATTGATTGGATTAATATATTAATTGATTATTTAATTTTAATGCCACTTTATATTAATTGGATTAATATAGTAGAAATTGAATATATTAATTTATAGATTAATTAGATTAATTTATATTAAAATTAATTGTTTACTTTCGTTGCCATTACATGTTGTATGGAATCCTTATGTGATGGTGATATAGCTCGTGGACTTAGTTTTTGATTTGTTTGATTCGATTGGGTTGTAAAGGCCGTTTTAAGCCTATTTATATTTACTAGAAAAATTTGTATAGGATGCAATTTTTCAATGATGTAATTATTATTTTGGGTATGACGAAGACCAAAGACAACCGACCGAGAAGACGAAGATTCGAAGACTGTGTTTTTATTTATTGGGTCATTCGCTTGGCCCTGTACTTAGGAATTAGGTCCATGAGCTATATGTTGGTAGTAACTAGGTTACTGTTTTTTGTTTTTTATTTTGAATGATTGACAAACCAACAAACGCGCGTATAAATGAATTAATGTGCAAAGTGTAACATTAATCGCGAAATTCTCCCGACTACAAACACACTAAGTTATAAAGGTTACGAGGTTTCCTACCCTCCGTCAAACTCATGGAAAATTGAAATCTAAACCGGAATATTATTCTTCCGAGTATGTCGGGGTAATATTTTTGGGGAAAGTTGATAAATTCCTAGAGTGCATTAGATGCCTTTGGTTGTGACAAATCAAACCCCTATAAACCGTATGGGTTGCCGGGTAAGATTCAATTGTCAGACTAATAGGAGTTGACGGTTTAAACTTAGATAGTTCAGCGAGCCATAGAAACCGAATGGGTTGAGGGCAAGTGAACTAGGGGTAAAAGAAGATCGAATCATCCATTAGATGGGTTGGTATTAGACACCACTTTATAAAGAATAATAGAATAGAAACCGTATGGGTTGCCCTCTATTAAACTTTGTAAAGAAATCGATCACCACTATGAAGTCACCCAAGACTTCCGGATTTAACATGGGAGTATGTAAATGCCGATAAAATAGTGGGATCCGAGTTATGAATAAAGAAAGCCCTTAAATTCTTTACTCGGATCATAATTAAATAATCACTAACGAATCTTAAATTATTCTCTGCAGTTAACAAAACTCTCAATATGACAATGAACCCACTCGCTATACTACTTGAAAAGAACGTCTGATTGGTCGAACTATGTAGGCGGCCGGAACTTGAGGATTGTCCTAACTATGGAAATGCTGGGATACGTCTTGGAGGCGGACATCCCATCAGCTCCTGCAAGAACCCGAGCCAATCAGGAAGATGTCGATGCCCATGAGAAATGGGTAAAAGACGACATAAGAGTGCGAGGGTACATGTTAGGCTCAATGACCAATGAGATTCAACGTGCCCATGAAAAGATGACGTCTTCGAGAGCCATCTTATCGCACCTGGCTGAGCTTTATGGAGAGCATAGCCGAACTGCTAGATATGAGATATCGAAGCAATTATTCGGCGCCAGGATGAAGGAAGGAGAGAGGGTTGGGGACCATATCCTCAAGATGATCTCGATGATTGAGAGATTGGAAGCTCTTGATTTTCAGATGCATGCATCTCTCCAAACTGACCTTATCCTGCAGTCACATCCTGACTCCTTTTCACAATTTGTCATGAACTTCAACTACAATGAGATTGCATGTAACTTAGCTGGGCTAATGAACAAACTGACGACTGCCCAGTCTCACATGAAGACAAAGGGAAAGGAAGCTGCACTTGTGATTTCTTCTGGGACTTGGAAGTCCAAGAATAAGAAGAAAAAGAACAAGAAGCAGTTAGGTCCAATAGCCAAGATCGACAAGGGAAAGGGCAAGGCCCCAATGGTTCAAAGGAGCAAGGGGGCCAAGAAAACGGATGTATGCCTCAACTGCGGTGAGCTAGGCCACTGGAAGAGGTACTGTCCAAAGCTTGACCGTAATGCGCCTTCAGGTACAGAACTACTGGTTTTAGAAACAAATTGTTCTATAACTGTATATTCTACTTCTTGGATACTTGATTCCGGTGCGAGTTCTCACATTTGTACAATGAATCAGGATCTGGAACGAAGTAGGAAGCTGGATTCAGGGGAGGTGATGGTCACCGTCGGAAGTGGGCATAGTGTCGAGGCTTCTGATATCGGATCCCTTATGTTAGATTTAGAATCTGGTTTTATTCTTACTTTAGATTATGTACCTGTTTTGCCCAAGGGGCACAAAAATATTGTATCAATTCCGGTCATGGACCGAAAGGGATTTCACTTCTTTATTGGAGATGGGTCCTGTCGTATTTATTTTAGAAATAAATTGGTTGGTACTGCTACATTATTAAATGGTTTATACCATTTAAATCTAAAGAATAAAACAATTGTGAACACTTTAATTAGGAAGTGTGGTAGGGATGAAACGAACCAAGCACTTAAGTGGCATCTTAGACTTGGTCATATCGGTCAGACCAAGGTTCATAAAATGGAGAAAGATGGGCTTACGGGTCCATTGGGATCAGATCCCTATCCAACTTGTGAATCTTGCCTTCAAGGAAAAATGACTAAGTTACCCTTCGCAGGACTTTTGAAAGAGTCTGAAAAACTTGGATTGATCCATACCGACGTCTGTGGCCCTTTTGAAGTGGCACGAGACGGCTTTGATATTTCATTACATTCACGATGACCATACTGTATGGATTCGTGTACTTAATGAAACATAAGTCTGAAGCTTTTGATAAATTCAAGGAATTTAAAGCCCTAGTTGAAAATCAAACAAGTAACCGTGTTAAGACTCTTGATCGGGCCAAGGTGGCGAGTACATGAGTACCGAATTTGATGAGTTCTTAAAAGAACTAGGAATAGTGTCACAATTCACTCCTCCAGCTACTCCACAATTAAATGGTGTATCAGAAAGAAGGAACCGAACCTTGTTGGACATGGTTCGCTCCATGCTTAACTATACTGATCTACCGATTTATCTGTGGGGTTACGCGCTCCTTACTGCTGTGCATATCTTGAACAGATGTCCTTCCAAATCTGTTCCTAAGACCCCCCATGAGATGTGGAGAGGTAGGAAACCAAGTCTTAATCACATTAGGATTTGGGGATGCCCTGCTTATATCAAGAAGACTAAAGTAGAGAAATTGGAAACTAGATTTGTGAAAGGTCGTTTCATAGGATATCCAGGGGATTCCATGGGATATCTATTCTACATGCACGAAGATCATAGGATCATCGTTGCTATACAATCACACTTCCTGGAAGATCAGTTTATTCAGGAAGGAGGGCGAGTAGAAATATTTCTTTGGAAGAAATAAAAGAAACACCAAATGAGACACCTATGCAAGATATTAGAACCCAACCTTCTGAAATACAAACACAACCTCGCAAGTCTAGTAGAATTTCTCAAATACCTGAGAGGTATGGCTATCTGCATCAAGAGGAACTGGGTGTCCATGAGATGACAGAAAGTAGTCAAGAGAATGATCCTTCTACATACGACCAAGCGATGGTAGACGTTGACTCCGCCAAGTGGCAAGAAGCTATGGAAGCTGAGATAGACTCAATGCATGCTAATCAGGTCTGGACTTTAGTAGATCGTCCTAAAGGCATAGTGCCTATTGGAAACAAATGGATCTATAAGAGAAAGACTGATGGAGATGGCAAGGTTGATACCTATAAGGCCAGGCTTATGGCAAAGGGTTATTCCCAAAGAGAAGGAATCGATTACTTCGAGACCTTCTCGCCTGTAGCTATGATTAAGTCTATTCGCATGATGCTTGCCATAACAGCCCACTTAGATTATGAAATATGGCAAATGGATGTGAAAACGGCATTCCTAAATGGATTCTTCGAGGAGGAGATTTACATGGAACAGCCTAAGGGTTTCATATCTCAAACCAATATTCATAAAGTATGCAAACATCAACGTGCCATTTATGGACTGAAGCAAGCTTCACGGAGTTGGAATCTTCGTTTTAACGAGACAGTCAAAGAGTTTGATTTTGTCCAAAATGAAGAGGAGCCCTGTATTTACAAGAAGGTTAGTGGGAGCAAAATTGCATTCTTAATACTATATGTAGATGACATTCTACTTATAGGAAACGACATAGGAATGCTCAGTTCTGTGAAAGCTTGGCTTTCTAAAGAGTTCTCAATGAAAGACTTGGGAGAAGCTACCTATATTCTGGGTATTTGTCTCTACCGGGATAGAGCGAAAAGAATGTTAGGTCTTTCCCAAGCCCTCTATATAGAAAAGATCCTGAAGCGATTTAGGATGGAAGATTCTAAAAGAGGGTTCCTTCCTATGCAACATGGTGCAAAACTTTCCCTAGATATGTGTCCTCAAAGTGAGGAAGATATAAAGGAAATGAGTAAGGTGCCCTATGCTTCGGCAGTAGGTAGCCTCATGTATGCTATGATTTGTACTAGACCGGACATTGCCTATGCTGTGAGCGTAGTAAGTCGGTTTCAGTCAAATCCGAGGCGAGAACATTGGGATCTTGTAAAGAACATTCTTAAGTACCTAAGGAGGACTAAAGACTTGGTTCTTAGATACGGCGGTGGAGAACTAAGAGTGATGGGTTATACAGACTCAGATTTTTCGGGGGACATGGATGCTTAGATGTCCACATCAGGGTATATCTTTACTCTGAATGGTGGGGCAGTTTCTTGGAGAAGTGCCAAGCAAAGTTCGACTGCTATCTCTACATGTCAAGCCGAATATCAGGCAGCCACGGAGGCTGCTAAAGAAGCTTTTTGGATAAAGAAGTTCACTGAGGAACTTCAAGTGGTTCCTAACGCAGAGATGCCCGTGACACTGTTTTGTGACAACGACGGAGCTGTTGCACAGGCTAAGGAGCCTAGGGCTCACCACAACACCAAACATATTGCGAGAAAATATCATTTTGTTAGAGAAATGGTTCGGGATGGGAATGTTTTACTGCAGAGAGTAGACACAGCAAATAACGTTGCTGATCCACTTACAAAGCCACTATCTTAGAAGGTCTTAGAGAGACATCTGGAGAGTATGGGTATTAGATATCATAGTTTGTGGCATTAAGTGGAAGTGGGAGATTGTTAGGAATATGCCCTCGAATGCCACTCAGGGGATGAGAGAGTAGGGGCATTGTACTTGTAATTATGGAATAATTATTAAAAAGGCAATACGATTCATTCACTGTTTATTGTATTTCAATTGCATTCTTGACTTGATAAACATTGAAGTGAAGTCCATGTAAATAAATCGAACATTCCATTCTCGTTATGGGATAAGAGAAAATGCACTGGAAGTGTTTAAAGTTTATTTACGTAAATCGTTCGCAAGTCAATAAACTTAAATGGGCATTAAGTTTTAATAAGACTTGTATAACTGATGCTAGGACATGTGCATGTCTTGATAGCATAGTTATAAGTATATTGGTGGGACCAGTATACTCGAACACGACTCATACTCGATTCAGTCACACGGTATTCACTCTCGGAGAGTCGATGACAAATCGAAAGGTTGTGATAGTATACGTGGACCTTTGACTTGAGGGTTCAGTAGAAGATGTGCCTGTGACGTTTAGTTTGTCATTAGAGTAGTTAGACTCATTTGCTTAATTGCTGAGTCGACCTCGAAGTGCGGACTATATGGGCAGGTAGCAGTCTTTACTGTACGACAAGAAAGAATTCTATCTCCTGTTAGTGAGCAAGCGAATGTCCTATACGGTTAATGGCAAATAATATCATAAGTCTTTGGCCAAAGCATTCTGATATAGTAGTATTAGATACACTATTGATCAGTTGGTCTTGATTTGCATTAACACATGTATAGAGTTTAGTCAACAGTAGGGTTTGACTTTACCGTGACCCGAAGACTTGACCGGGACATTTGATGAAGGGTCTATACGTATATAGTATTCACGACATAATGGTTCTCGAATGATCCCTTCATTCGTTCTCAGTTGGGGTTTACAGTGCGGCCCGCTAGGCTGGCTAAGTGCTGCCCGCACTCATTGGTTCCTCCCAATGCCGGCTGAGATGGACCTATGGAGTCGCGTATCAGGAACGTTGACGGATAAATATGAATTTATTATCTCTCTATTAATATTAGATATTGGATATCTGATTATGATTTATTGGATAAATCAGATAGCGGTCTTATGAATTAAAATAAGTTACCGGGTAATTAATTTAATTCATAAATTATATTTCTTAGAAAAATATATTTGTATTTGATATAATTAATTAATTAGATTAATTAATTAATACAAATACATTGATGATTAAAAGGAGTGTATTTAACGGAGTCGTTTGACGAACGTCCTGTACACGAGCCGAGTGGCTCGGCTCGTTTCTAGGAAGCTTCCTTGGGCCGCCCCACCTCTCCCCACCTCACATGGCTTGGTCTTGTTTTCACATGGTGTGTTGTGTGTTTAATTGAGATGAGATTCCATGTTGATTTTTCTATCTCAATTATGAGTTGTTATATATATCTATATTACAACCAAACACATTATGAGATGAAAAAGTGATACAACTCATATTCATCCTTTTGGAGAGAGTTCAGCCGTGAGTTGCAAAGTGAGGGAGGAGAATTTTTTTTTTCTTTTCTATTTTTCATCTTGGAGGTGATATAAAAGTTAAGAAAAAGTGAGATATAAATTCCTACAACACTTCCTAGCCGTGTTCTTCATAGAACGGAGTGTTGTAGATTTTTCCGGGCAACTTCCGACGCGTGTGAAGTAGAGGCATCGTATTTTCGGTGTTTGGGACGAAGGATTTTTCGTGCTCGAGCTCGGGTTCGTGATCATCCATTTTTACGAAGATTTATTTCAAAGGCTTCAAGGGTATGATTTTTATCTTCGTATTTATATTTTCGTATATACGTTACTTGATCGATCCTGTTTGGGATTCATTTTTATTTTCCGCTGCGTATTTCATTTTATTTTCGGAATCCCAACAGTCACGCGCCGGAAAAATGACCGGAATGACAATCACCCAATTAACCTCTAAGGTTATGGCTAGAATCGGATGATGAAGCCCTTGGATTTGATGAATATACTCCAAGTATGTTTATCAAAATTTCTCTCAATATTTTCTCTCAATTTTCTCTAAGAAAAATGAAGAAGTAATGAATGAAGAAGATGAAGATGAGTGTTGAACTCAAAGTCACTCTCTCTCTCTCTCTCAATGTTTGATACGTATGAATGCGCCAAAGGTTGAAGTGAAAGATGTCAAGTCTTCCTTTTATTCTTCAACTCACAATATATTATTCCCAACCAAATAATGTGCATGATACTTGTCCCCTCAACACATGAGATTCCAAACATCATGATGGGGACAAGTCAAAACACACACATGGATATAAGTGGGGGGAGGGGCGGCCTTGATGAATGATAGGAAGAGTTCGGTCCGTTTCAGACTCCCGTGAGTCCAAACAAATAAACTCCAATTCCGTTCCGATGTATTTATATCGATTAATTAATCCGATTTATTTAATAATATCAAATACATAATAATATAATTAATTTCTCCAAGAAATAATTATATTTATGAATTAAATTAATCACCTAATAATTTATTTAATTCATTAGGTCGTAAATCAATTTATCCAATAAATCGATTTAGACATCCAATGTCCCAAATTTAATTAGACATCCGATGTCCAATAAATTAGATATCCAATATCTAATATTAATAATGAGAGAATAAGCTAGATTCATTCTATCGTCAATCCTATTGAGCGACTCGGTAGGTTCGTCTCAGTCAGCAATGGGAGGAACCAAAGAGTAGTAGCACCACCTAGCCAGCCTGGCGGCCTACACCGTACCCCAACTGAGAACGAATGATTGGGATCATTCAAGAACCATCCTGTCGTGAATACCAGTATACGTATAAACCCTTCTTTCACATGTCCCTATCAAGTTATAGGGTCACAGTCACTCAAACCCTATCTGTACTTGACTCTATGCATGTGTTAATGCAAATTGAGATTATCGAGCTCTCGTGTATCCAATACAACTAGCTCCAACGCTTTGGCCAAAGACTTATGATCTCATCTGCCAATAACCGCATAGGATATATAACCCGCTCACTAACGGGAGAAAGAATTCTATCTTGGTATACAGTAGGACCTGCTACCTGCCCGTCAAGATGCACGTCGAGGTTGACCCCCACCTTCTGGTTTACAGGGTCGACACGAGGCGGATAACCAACAATATACACATGCACAACAACACATAGGTAATCCAATGATCCAGCGCACACGTCATAGATTCCCATAATGATCCCGTCGGACCAACACGTGATGGAAAACCCATCCAACGATCCAGCGCACATAGCACAGATACCCAAGATGATCCCGTCGGACCAACACTGTTGAAATAAAATCGGAATTATGCGCCGTTGTGCGGAAGGGTGAATATTAAGTGCGGAAAATAAACGACACAAGGATTTATAGAGGTTTGGCTATAATTGAGCTTACGTCCTCTCTAGGTATCCTTTTCTATAGGTTGAAGATATAAACCTCTGCACCTCTCTCCTATCGGTCGAGGGATAACCGTTATAATCACGTCTTCTATTGGTCCTTGATAAACCACTCATACTTTGTCTTTGTGTCGGTCCAAGTTAAACCATTTTCCTTTTCTATCGTATAAGGAATCAACTGCTCTAGCTTTCTATCGGTACTAGATAAACCTCACTAAGATAGTGATTGCGATTCTAACAATGTCGGATTCTTGATCCTAATAACACCGAATCCAATCTTATCATTTATTTTACCTCTCGTGTATGTGTTGAATGTATAAACACTCAAACTATCAATATAAGCTCAATATCACAACAACAATAGAATGTAAATGAATATCGGATCAATGTCTTGATTGCTTGAAGTTGTTGTAGTGAAACAATACCATAGGAATGGTATTTATAGCCTCCAAAGCCTTACTAGCCGTTAGCTCCTTGTGCATTACGGCCGCTATCATCACTGTATTACGTACGCTACAGTGGTTACGTACGTTATATCGATTTCGTTACGTACGTTAGCACGTACCAGTTTTAGTCCAATAACCTTCATCTTGAACATTACGTACGTTATCCAACACCCATTACGTACGTTAAGGATACGTCATTGCTGACGTCATATATTTGTTGCCTCTGACTTTGACTCTTCCAACGTTCTTCTTATTTGAACATCGATCACTTGGTTATGTACGTTGTCACTCACGTTTTACGTACGTTAACTTAGAAATATTACGTACGTTAAGATATCCTTCTTGCGTACGTTAAGTATGTATTTTCTAGCCTTTTGCACTTCGTTTCCATCGATGCTTTGCTTCGTCTTTTTGTTGTTTTGTTTTGTTTAACAACTTAATCATCAAAACACTATTAATGAATGTATGGAACAAAATGTTCCAACAATCTCCCCTTTTTGATGATTACAAAACAACACTTCATCAATGGGATTTACCTGCGAAAATATATATATATATATATATGTATATGTATATATATGTGTGTGTGTACAGACCAAAGATTTTGAATTTGTCCATTTCGTTAGTTTCTTCTCCCATTTTTTTCACTCCTTCTTTCCTTTTCTTTTTTTTCTTTTCTCATTTTGAAATTTTGATCATCTTTTTGACGTCTCCTCATTTTTCTTTTCAACTTTATCTTTTCGACTTTTCTTCGATTTTCTCTCCCTTTCAGGATTAATCCCATTCTCCTTTCTCCACCTTTTTGTTTTCATCAAAAAGTGTAATAAAAAAAATATAATGATACCAAATATAAAATGTGCATGATACCAAATGATGAATATAACAAAATACAGTAAGCAGTATATAACTCCCCCTGAAAATATTATCTCCCTTTTTTTTAAAAAAATTAAACTCCCCCTGAGTAAAATATAAATTAATTTTTGGGGATCCAACCTATAGTTGGTTTTTCATTTGAAATATAGACGATATTTGAAATAATTGTTCCTTTAGGAACTGAAATCTTTTTAATTTTAATCGTCTGGTGTGGGCTTTTACAGTTAGAAATGTGATGCCCGATTTTCAAACATTTTTCGCAATGGGGTATCTTTAAATTTAAGGATTCATTTTTAGAACGAGGTGTGAATCCCAACCCCTATTTATTTAAAGTATATTTTTGAACCGAGAGCATATTAAATTTCACGTTTCCGAGAGAAAATTTCTTCGTCAAGTTTTTTAGCTCGGTATGAATTTTAATAAGATCATCCTTTAAAATATTTTCGTTTTCAATGCATTGTGAATGATCGGTCTCGATAAATTTCCCTTTTTCAAGAATTTTAGAAATCTCATTTTCCAATGATTTATTTTTGGATTTTAAAGGATTTAATCTTGGATAAAACATTTTGAAAATCGGCATGCAGTAATTCAAATGCTTCAAATAATTCATCGTGAGAATCACTTACTTGTCTTTTGACGTCGCTATCATCGAATGAACTTCGGGCCATGAGAGCGAGATTATTTTGATTGATAAAATCATCATCTTCGTTGTCATCGCTCCATGTTGTAATCGATAATTATTGTCGAATTTCTTAGATTCGCTCGCTTGGATGTCCTTCTTCCTCCGGTTTAATAAGTCTCGAAACTTATTAATATTCTTGGCATAATATGCCGATTCTTCGTTGCTATCATCAACCGGGATTTCTTCCTTTTTGGACATTTTAGCCTTCATGGCTATCGATCTTTCCTTCGGTTTCGGTTTGACATTTCGTGATTTGAGAACTATCTCATAATTAATTAGCGAACCAACTAAGGCGCTAACATCAAGCGTATTGAGATCTTTAGATTCCATAATCGCGGTCACGGTGCCGTCCCATTCGCTAGGTAGTGATCGTAAAATTTTCTTGACATTTTCACTACTAGATAATGGTTTTCCGAATGAAGCTAGCCCATTGGTGATTATCGAAAGTTGATCGAGCATGTTGGTGATGGACTCGTCACCCTTCATCATGAATAATTCAAGTCATGGAGAAGCATATTAATCTTCGTCTCCTTGACTTGAGTTGTTCCTTCATGGGTGATTTCAAGAATTTTCCAAATCTCTTTAGCACTTTCACATGACGAGATTCTATTGACCTCTTCCGGATTTAAGGCACAATAAATAAGTTGAGTGGGCTTAAAATGTAGATGATTGTTCTTCCAATCCTCGTCATTATATTCTTCGAAACTCTTAAGAGATCCGTTGGATTTGATTGGAACTTTCGGGACAAGACAAATGATCATCCAAATATAAATATCATAAGCACGAATGAAGATCGACATCTTTTTCTTCCACGTCATATAATTTGAGCCATCAAAAAATGGTGGTCGATTTAGAGCGAGGCCTTCGACTGGAGCAAATTGGAACGCCATTTGGATCGACTCCTCGGATGTTAAGCTACGTATTGGAGTACTGCTCCGATACCAATTGTTGGAACAAAATCGGAATTATGTGCCGTTGTGCGGAAGCGTGAATATTAAGTGCGGAAAATAAACGACACAAGGATTTATAGAGGTTCGGCTATAATCGAGCCTACGTCCTCTCTCAGTATATTTTTCTATAGGTTAAAGATATAAACCTATGCACCTCTCTTCTATCGGTCGAGGGATAACCGTTACAATCACGTCTTCTATTGGTCCGTGATAAACCACTCATACTTGTCTTTGTGTCGGTCCAAGTTAAACCGTTTTCCTTTTCCATCGGACAAGGAATCAACCACTCTAGCTTTCTATCGGTACTAGATAAACCTCACTAAGATAGCGATTGTGATTCTAACATTGCCGGATCCTTAATCCTAATAACACCGAATCCAATTGTATCTTTTCTTTTACCTCTCGTGTATGTGTTGAATATATAAACACTCAAACTATCAATATATGCTCAATATCACAACAACAATAGAATGTAAATAAATATTGGATCAATATCTTGATTGCTTGAAGTTGTTGTAGTGAAACAATACCATATGAATGGTATTTATAACCTCCAAAGCCTTACTAGTCGTTAGCTCCATGTGCATTGATTACGGCCGCTGTCATCACTGTATTACGTATGCTATAGTGGTTACGTACGTTATATCAATTTCGTTATGTACGTTAGCACGTACCAGTTTTAGTCCAGTAGCCTTCGTCTTGAACCTTACGTACGTTATCCATCACCCATTACGTACGTTAAGGATACTTCATTGCTGATGTCATATATCCGTTGCCTCTGACTTTGACTCTTCCAACGTTCTTCTTGTTTGAACACCGATCACTTGGTTACGTACGTTGTCACTCACGTTTTACGTACGTTAACTTAGAAATATTACGTACGTTAAGATATCCTTCTTACGTACGTTAAGTATGTATTTTCCAGCTTTTTGCACTTCGTTTCCTTCGATGCTTTGCTTCGTCTTTTTGTTGTTTTGTTTTGTTTAACAACTTAATCATCAAAACACTATTAATGAATGTATGGAACAAAATGTTCCAACAAACACGTGGTGAACAAACAAAAACAATGCACAAATGCATGATAACAACAATACACACATGCCTGAAAACAAAAATACATAAATGTATCACAACATGATTGACACTAAATGACAAAAATGATTAGAGTACTTGCCCCGAGTCCTTCAACAGCAATCTCGATGTCAAAATCCATCACCAACGATTGTCCTCAATATTCGACGATCTAAAAGTAACATGAACTGTAGATAACTCATCTCCTTGCATTTACCACAATGTATCCTCGATACCCAATGATACCAATAATGAATGTAAGTCATATACATTATGATTTAATTCCCAGAAATCGGAAAACAACATATAATCTAAATCTCCAGAGTTCACAATAATAATCATTGCTAGATGTATTATAAACGAAATAAAACCGAAACCATTCATTAAATATTATAAAACTGAACAATTAATAACTTGTCTCGATACCGATATGAAGATAGTAAAGCTGTTACCAATTCCTTGCCATCGTCTACAAGCTCCTCGGCCCTGACCAATGCAATCCACGAGCATCCTCAAAGTCGACCGCAAGGCACGGTTCTTATCAACGATCAATTATCACAACCTTGTATTGATGAACTACAATGAAGAACAATCGAACACCTTCCAAGAATCATTATCAACTCTAAGAACAGCTCCAATCCATGTTCTCAAGCCCATAATCAATTTAGAAGATCCAAAATCGGCCTCGTATGGTTGAAGGACGAAGAAACAAAGTGAAACTTCTTAGAATGACGAAATGACGGAGGTCTCACATATGTATAAATTATGCCATTACGTATGTTACTTAATCCATATTGTAATATCCGGATTTATTACGGTGTATTTCATCTGTATTCAAACCCTGTATTATTCGGATTTGTGGTTTTGATTATTGGAGTATGATATTTCTTGCATTGATATCTTTGTACATAAGTATAACAACATGCAAAATTTCTCATGCAAACTCGTGATAGCGCACGCTAAGAATGTAGCTTAACGCGCGCTATCGGGCTACTACTAGCGCACGCTATGCATGTAGGAGTTGCGTGCGCTAAGAACTCAATTATTGAGCGGGACGGCTAGCACATGCGCCAGCCGGGACATGGGTCCGGATAAGATTCCCGCGGATGAACCTGGACAGTTCTGAAGTCAACTCTTATTAGCGCGCGCTAAGGAAGCTTAGTAGCGTGCGCTAACTTGTTTAAATGCAGAATATTATAAATGGGACAACAACCCGTTTTGGCTTACATTTCATCCGTCCATTCTTCATCCTTGAGAGGCCAGGGAGCTATAATAATCCCACTACACACTCAGAACACATCTTGTTGGTCTTTGTATATTGGTTATCACTTGGGAGTAATCTTTGAAGTGGAATAGCACCTTGGAGTGGCACATAACCAACCGGAGTCGGATTCTACCTTGTGGTTCAGTGATTTCGGCATATTAAGGTATGTTCAACCTATCACCAGTCTTAGATTTCGATTCCAAGGGATAAGATGATCATGTTAACGAGATATTGAATTTCATTAGTGAATTATTCAACAACATCATGTTTATAAGATTGGAATGTCTACAATTACGATATTATTGTTGGAACCTTTGTAATATCCTAGAATTTCACTATGAATTTTTCGCATTATTTTATCTGGGATGTACTGTACAGAGTGGGACCGACACGATATGAGTGGATAATTTTGGAAACCATGACAGTCGTGCCAGTATGTTATCGAGGTTATTTTGATTCTAGGATATTACATGCTTGGTGTGTTTTTCGATGTCGGATGTACCGTATGAGTATTTGTATGATTGCTCTACTTGGTCGACAGTTGTATTCGAGGTATCGTGCATCAGAAGTATCGTATGAGAATGATATCGGAATGAGCATATGTATTCAGTATGTCGCGTGTACGTATTCAGTATAATGAGATGTCAGACAAGGGCAGAAATGGCGAAGTATGAAAGCCATTACGTACGCTATGTAAGGAGACTTACGTACGTAATCAAGCAGGGTTAACGTACGTTAAGGAATGTACATTACGTACGTTAAGATGGGATTCAGACAGGATCGAGCCGTGGTCGGCAGGTGGGACCCGGTGTTGGCTGCTTTCGGCGCAGGATGTGGACAGGTGAGTCAACTTCGGCATTACGTACGCTATGCATGGCATATTACGTTCGTAATATGGGTTGATACCGTAGCAAGTCAATCTCTACATTACGTACGCTATGGTAATGGTATTACGTACGTAACGGAAGGTGCAAAATAGTACAGTTTACCCTGGATGACGATTACGTACGCTATGTAGGACATATAGCGTACGTTAGAGGCCTTACGTACGTTAACGTTGGAACTTAACGTACGTAACGAGATGCACAGCTTATAAAATAAGGACGGGACTTTCATTTCCTCATGTAAGAAAACACATTTCCTCCCCTAATCGTCCCTTTTCACTCTCAAACCCATTTCAGACCCTCATACCCTTGTTAAGACTTTGATAAGGATGATTGGAAGCTTGAAACTTGGAGTTCTTGGAGTTTTGGAAATGTTTGATTGTGTGATTCATCTTCAAAAGGTATGTTGATGAACTCTACTCCTTGAATTCGGATTTTGATGTTAGTGTTGATGTTCTTCTTCGTATGAAGATGATTATGGTATTGTTGTTACGATTCTTGAGGATATATGAACTATATGTTGAAGGAATATGATGATATGTTGGTTTTATCTTGAATATGTTGACTATGATTATAGAATCATGTTGTTCTTGGTGATCTTGGTAGTATTGCTTCGATTCTTGATGTTAGGAGGATCGTATGTTGGGGAATATGATGATACATGCCTTGGAGTATGGAGTAGATGATGGTTAGATGTTAGAACACATTGAATTACGTCGTTTTGTTGGCTTCAAACGTGATTATGGGTTAATTCATGTTCTTGAAGAATTCTTGAATGATATAAGTCCGTAAATTGGAAGGATTACGATTAATTTTGGTATATGATTATTCATGATGATATCCGTAATTGTATTCCTATGAATTTGCAAGAATGAGCCGTGTAAATCCGAATTTAAGATTTAAGTCGGAACCAAGAATGTTGTAGACGTTGATAGAACTATTGATTGTCGAAATTCGGATTGTATTCGTATTGATAAGAGTTGATATGGTTTGATTTCGTATGATCGAGATACCGTTGAGTTTGATTGGTTGATTATACCGGTTGTTGATTGTTATCGAGCATATCGTTGACTGATTATTGTATTAGGTTGCGTTAGGTGATCGTTGATATTAACCATTGTGCTGCGGTGAGCCGGGGCTGCGGAGCTTGTAGATGAAGACGACGGGACTAGTAACAACTTCATCATATTGGTATCGAGGCAAGTTATGCTTGCTCAGTTCATAATGTTAATAAGTGATTTCGTTTTCATTTCATTTATGATTCATATAGCAATGGTATTATGGAATATATGAATTGTCGGAATGGTGGTATGTAAGATAAATCATAATGTATATGATTTTAAGGATGTCTAGTGGAAATGGGGACGTGAACTATAATTTGGTCTATTGCATGACAAGTTGGATATCAAGGTTAGTTATCGTGTCGATGTTGAACTCGGGATGGAGGTTTGGTATTAGTTATGGACTGTACTCATTTTGGATTGTCGGGTAAACCGTGTATTCGTTCAGGGCGGTTGGTCGTGGAAAGGTTAGCGTCTCCAGCTTGAGGTAAATTAATATTGTTAGATTATGATAATCATCATGTTGCATTATTACATGTGTGTGTTGATATTTCATGCGGTGAATGTGCACCATTGTTTGTTACGTTTTGTGAAGTGCTCTCTCTTGAGCCGTAATCTGTGGGGCCGATGTGTTGGGGATAAAACCTGTATGGTACCCGAATGGAAATGTGTTAGGGGATAAGACCTAAATGGCATCTATGTCCGGAGTATTCCTGAGTAGATGCTTCCGTGACCCTGCTGCCTTGGGAGTTTATGTGATATTGTCCGGAGTATTCCTGAGTAGATGCTTCCGTGACCCTTGGCTGCTGCCTTGGGAGTTTATGTGCTATCATTATATGCATTGTTGAGCATGCTGTGGACTGTTGTCTGACGGAATACGACATTGTGGTCGTGTCGGTCTTTCATGATCGAGTTATTGTTGCCCTCTTGGAAAATCTTCTGATCCTTGTTGAATATGCGTTTCTTCGAGATTTGTTGTCATGTTGTATCGTGGCATATCTGGAGTCAGATACGTTCTGATCGTTCATGTGTAGGATTTTCGGGACGGGCACGTGTAGCATGTGTTGGTTTCGACCTCATATTGAACCGTGCACACGAGACGTACTTCGTGAGGCTGATTAGGTACGAGACCAGGCGTGTATTGATCAATACCCGTGGTTGGCTTGTACATGGACACATGTCCGGATCGAGCGTATTGTGACGTCCATCTTGAGTCTTATTGATTGGTCGTTCACAGTCCATGTATAATTGGGTCTGTTCGATATTCGGGTTGTCTTTGAAACCCCGTATATATGATTTGTATATGGTTGATGATTTTATTCTCTCGTGTATCTGTCGCCATTGAACCCTTACTAATCTCGTTCGGAGTTACCATATCGATGGTCAACTCATTGATATCGATCCCTTATAAATATCGTTTGGAGTTCACCCTGTCATTGGTAATCTCATTCATTATTGATCCTTATTGATTCCGTTTGGGAGTTTGCCTTACCGTTGGTATCCTTGGTTATTAGTCCTTGATTGATGTTATTGGAGTTTACCGTGTCGTCGGAACTCTCAGTTGTTGATCCCTTATTATCCCTATTGGAGTATACCGTGTCGTTGGTACTTCCGGTCGTTGGTCCTTATTGATCTTGCTAGAGTTTACTATGTCGTCAGTATTCTCGGTTGTTGAACTTTATTGATCTTATTGGGGTTTATCATACCGTTGGTATTTCTGGTTGTCAACTCTTTTGATCTTGTTAGAGTTTACCATGTCGTTGGTATTCTCGATTATTGATTCTTCATTGATCCTTACCGTGTCGTCGGTATTCTCGGTTGTCGACCTTTTATTGATCTTGTTGGGATTTGCCGTATTGTCGGTATTCTCAGTTATGGATTCTTCCTTGGTCTTGTTGGAGTTACCACATCATGGTATTCTCGTTCGTGGTTGATCCTTTGTCAATCTTGTGTGGAAATATCATG
This sequence comes from Orobanche coerulescens, assembly GCA_033398695.1. Lineage (NCBI taxonomy): Eukaryota > Viridiplantae > Streptophyta > Magnoliopsida > Lamiales > Orobanchaceae > Orobanche > Orobanche coerulescens. Next base: position 113,083,775 of record CM065815.1, on the reverse strand, counting down.
TCATTGATAATTCCGTTGTGATGCATTGATTGTTTATCATTATTGATTGTGTGGGCATTCACGCTTGTATTGATATTCGGGACTTGCTATTGTCTCGGAACAGTTGGATTACAGGTGTGCCATATGATATCGGTTTATCAGAATTGGGATTCGATTGTGCGACCCAGCCGGCAGAGTTAGTCTTGGCCAGATCATTCTATAATTGATATATGATAAGTTGGGAATTTTGGTATCATTTCGGTTACAGTACAGGTAGTTACTTTTGAGTTCGTTCATTACTTAAGGACATGAGGCGTGGGATAAGGTAAGAATTGATTGTTATGTTTTGACAGGTTGGTAAGGTTATTTCGGTAAGATTACATGGGGAATGTTCTTACTCAGTAGATTACATTGATATGTATTGTTTTTGTGATGTGATCGTTATCATTGTTGAGTATTATGACTGACCCCGTCGTGGGCTTTATCTTTTAGGTACTCGGAGTTCGAGCGAGTAGCGGTCGTGAAGGGATGAGCTTTCCGGTGATACTGGCTATGGCGTAGTTGTTGGGATTCGAGTGTTCTTTCTGGTTTTTATAATTCCGCTGCAAATGTATTTAATCATATTTTTATTCGCTGCGTGTGTGTGTACTCTCAAGGGGCCTTTTTGCATTTTTAAACGTTTGCGAAAATGATTTTAGCCTTGTGGGTTCCAATATGGGGCCCACGGCGCTGTAATATTTCCGGTCGATTTTGGGGGTGTTACAACCTTGAAGTCGGAATCCTAGTACTTCAAATGATGAGAGAAACATTCTGAAGTTAACAATCCGTATGATTTATGTTATCTTTGTGATCATGAATTGGAGGTGATATTATAAGAACTTAAAGGAAGAATCATCTTAGAAAATATTCTTTCGTATAAGTTGGAATTGTTAGTTCACCTCAAGATGAAGTCTGAATATGTATAATGATAGTAGAATCTACTACATCAACCGGAGATCACCAACTTCGCATGAGAATTATAATCAAAATGGATTATGGTGTTATGATGATTATACGTATACTTGCATCTTGAAGTTGTTATTATCCTTGAGATCATTCATAAGGGTTATGATCATAACATGAAGTCGGATAACAAACATCAAATCACTGAGGAATTCGCTTACTTCATCACCATTTGTATAATCTGCTGCCCTCCAGTGAACTGCCATGCACTCTTAGCGTGCGCTAAGATACGTGAATTAACATGCGCTATCGTGTATGTTTAGCGTACGCCACATTTGCAACTTAGCGTGCGCTAAGTCATCAGGCGAGTCAGTCGGCTGACCAGTGAGGTACTGACCGTGCATTGTTAGCGTACGCTAGGCTGTGTGTATTGCGTGCACTAACGAGTAGCATTAACGTACGCTACATAGGATGCGTAGCGTGCGTTAAGCTATCCAGACAGATTGCATATTAAGGACTTCCTACCGTAATTATTGAATTGTTAGCCGTTCGTACGGCATGAAATGAATTCTGTGCCATTTCTTTTGTTAAGGTTCGAGCTTAACACGTGATTGATCGAAGGGGACGACCTTCGAGTATTTTTATATTCGTGGAAGTTTATTCTTGTCAACGAACCGAGGCAAGTACTCTAATTAGAATTGTTTATATTATGACAATGTGATTGTATCGTGTAAATATGTTGTGATTATATGTCCACCATGCGTTGATCCGACGGGAATCATCATGGGAATCTATAGCTGTGTGCGCTGGATCGTTGGACAGGTAGTTCCACCATGTGTTGATCCGACGGGATCATCATGGGAATCTATAGCTGTGTGCGCTGGATCGTTGGAATACCAACAGTATGTTGAAACGGTTATGATATGATATGTGTTGTGAATATTTCTCGTTGGAGAAACTTGTTACGATATAATTGTTGATTATATCATTGTTGTATGATTATTGTACTTGTACTAGCGTCGTTGTGCTAACCCCTTCGGGGGTGAACATTTGTGTATGTTCAGGATTCAGGAGGGCGGGGAAACAACCACTAGAGATGCATGACGACGAGGGTGCAGAGTGATGTTTCGGCCGGGTTTATTTGTCTGTTGTTTATTGGTTATTTCAATAAGTACTCGAGTACGAAGTCATTTATGCTGAATTTGAATTTGGTGATGTATTATTATTAAGCTCCTGTTGAACAACTGTACTTTCAGTATTTGGTCAGAACTGTTGTATCTTAATTTCGTTATTTCCATTCGTTAGTATCTTTTAATGTCTGTTCAATTCTTCAGCCTTGTAAATCCTTATGTAAAGGATTTACGGCGCTGTAATATTCTTGAATATATCGGGGGTGTTACAGAATATGGTATCGGAGCTAAGATTATGGATATCTTGGCCGTTGGGTTAAAATAGGGGTCATTTATGTCTTTTGAGGTAACCGGCCGTGAATGACATCACTGCACTGCCTACGTCTTCTTGCGAACGGTGGTTGTAAGTTCCTAAACTCTATCTCGTTCTTTACATGTTGTGTCTCTTTATACTCGAATATTAGAACAATGTTGTTTCCTGTATATTGAGTATTTATTATTACAGTATGTTGAGAGGCGGACGTGGACGTGGTCGCGGTCGTGGACGCGGACGAAGAAATGCTGAAAGGGAAGCATCGCCTTCTAACTGTGCCGGGCCATAGCTCAAAGTAGCCACAACAATCTATTAATAACGAACCGGAACCTGGTGTACCAGAAATCCTTCGTCAAGTCGTGAACCAGATGACTCTGTTCGCTCAGGTGGTGGACCGAATGCAAGTGGCGGCAGGAATTCAGCAGGGAGATGGACAACAAAGGATTCCAGAAATGGGAAATCGAGGTGACCGATGGTTACAAGAGGTGGCAAAGATGCAACCACCCAAATTTGACGGCTTTTCCGAGACTCCCACTTCGGACCATTGGTTGAAGGAACTGGAGAAAATTTTTGCTGGAATTAATTGCCCGGACGACAGGAGAGCTCCTATTGCCCAAGATTTCTACGATAGGGGAAGCATCCGAGTGGTGGGAAGCTATCCGACCTGCAGATCATGATGCCGATTGGACGGAATTTAAAATGATGATGGAAGCTCAGTATTGCCCTCGTCCTGTGAGGGAAGCCAAAATTCGGGAGTTTTTCTCCGCTCAGCCATCAGATGAACCCGTATCCTGCACGATTAAGATGTTTAACCAAAGATTAGCATTTGTTCGACATCTAGTCGTAATGTATGCGGAGATGATGATTCATTTTGAAATGAGGATGAAACCGAGAAATCCAGAGGTACATGTCCGGTTTTGAATGTACCACTCTCCGCCAATACCGGATAAGGCGTTGGCATTTAAATAAAAGAAGCAGCAATGGAGAAGTTTATGGAGTCAAAGAAACAGAAAGTCTCTGGTACTTTTACAGAGCGCAAGAGCAGTGGGCCCCGCAAGGCCCAGTCTTCTTTTTCTTTCAAGAAACCTCCGCACCCATCTAAGAGCGGAAAGAATTACGGAATAATGTCAGCCACGACGGATACAGCTAGGAAGTGCTTTAACTGTGGTCGCCCAGGCCACCTTTGGCGTGATTGTTTGCGCACTCCAGTTACATGTTTTGAGTGCGGACAGGAAGGGCACCGTGCGACGTTTTGTAAGGACGCCACTAAGTATAATGGAACCCGTTCATCACAGCCAGTTCAGAAGGAAGCTAGTATCCAACAGACGCAGCAAAGTGTTCAGATGCCTCAAAATTTTGGCCGCGGACGAGGCAGAGGACAATGGGACCGAAAGGGGACATCGAGTGCCGGATCTGTTCCCCCACGTCTGTATGAGATGAGGAGGACAGATGACCAGGATGCTGCTGTCGCATCAGGTACTGTCTAAATCCTTTCCCAGCCAGTTAGCGTTTTATTCGATACAGGAGCTACGCATTATTTTATATCTCTGTCTTGTATAAATCGTTTGAATATTTCCGGTTTTCATACTTGTGGACCTTATGTTGTTGGTTTACCGAGTGGAGAGAGGATTGTCGGAAACTTAGAAACTAGAAATTTCCCTGTATCATTTGGAGGCAGAGAGTGGCTCTCAAATCTGATCGTGATAGAAATGCAAGGAGATGACCTGATACTCGAAGACGATTGGCTTAATCGATATGGAGCAATTGTAAACTACCGAAGGAGGAATATCTCGCTGATTGCTGACGACGGTTCTGAAATTCTGTTTGAGGGATGGAAACCGGGCAGCTCAGGAAAATTGATCAAAGCGATGAAAGCTGTCAGATTGTTGAAACAGGACTGTATCGGGTACTGATGCTATGCAATGAAGAAAGAAGATGAGATTGTGGAACTTTCATCCATTCCTATTGTGAACGAATTTCCAGATGTATTTCATGACGAGTTACCTGGGCTACCTCCACGAAGAGATGTAGAATTTACCATTGAGCTCGAACCCGGAGCTACGCCAATTTCTAAGGTGCCATATCGTATGGCACCTACTGAGATGTACGAACTCAAGAAGCAGCTGGAGGAGTTACTGGACAAGGGCTATATTCAGCCAAGCATTTCACCCTGGGGAGCGCCAGTTCTTTTTGTCCGAAAGAAGGATGGATCGCTTCGACTGTGTATTGACTATCGAGAGCTGAACAAGATGATGATTAAGAACAAGTATCCGTTGCCACGGATTGATGATTTGTTTGACCAGTTGCAAGGGGCAACAGTATTTTATAAAATCGATCTGAGATCAGGATACCATCAGCTGAGGATTAAGGAATCTGATGTTCCAAAGTCAGCATTCAGAACTCGCTACGGACACTATGAGTTTGTAGTGATGCCATTTGGTCTCACTAATGCACCTGCTGTATTCATGCAGTTGATGAACCGAGTGTTCATCGAATATTTGGATAAATTTGTGGTCGTGTTCATTGATGACATCCTGGTGTATTCTAAGAACCCGGAAGAGCATGCACAACATTTGCGGATTGTATTAGAGCTTTTGAGAAGCAAGCAACTGTACGCCAAACTCTCTAAGTGTGAATTCTGGCTAAAGGAAGTAATGTTCCTCGGTCATGTGGTATCAGCGGAAGGAGTCCGAGTAGATCCTCAGAAGATCGAAGCAATTATGGATTGGAAGCCTCCAAAGAACGTGAAAGAACTCCGAAGCTTCTTAGGACTTGCTGGATATTATCGACGATTCGTGGAAGGATTTTCTAAAATTTCCCGCCCACTTACTCGACTCCTGCAGAAAACTCAAAAGTTTTAGTGGAATGAGTTGTGTCAGGTTAGATTTGATGAATTAAAGAAGAGATTGACGATGGCACCGATTCTATCACTTCCACAGGGAACTGGAGGATTTATAGTTTACAGTGATGCTTCGAACCAAGGACTCGGGTGCGTATTGATGAAGAATGATAAGGTGATCGCTTATGCGTCACGACAACTGAAATCTTATGAAGTAAATTACCCAACACATGATTTGGAGCTAGCAGCAGTGGTTTTTGCTTTGAAGATCTGGAGGCATTATCTGTACGGGACTCAATGTCAAATACATATTCAGTCAGAAAGAATTGAACATGCAGCAAAGAAGATGGTTAGAACTGATTAAGGACTATGACTTGGAGATTTTATATCATCCAGGCAAAGCGAATGTAGTGGCTGATGCACTCAGCCGCAAGCCTGTTTCTATTCAGATGCTGGAGACGCTGACCTCCCAACTTAGCCTTCAACGAGAGATGATTCGAGAAGGAATTGAAGTGTGGATACAAAGAGTCCAAGGACAACTGTACGTGATGGAGATAACTTCATCATTAACCGAAGCAATCAAATCTAAACAGGCAGATGATCCTCTGATGATTCGGTTACGTGATGAAGTGATCAAAGGAAAGGCCCCCGGATTCATAATTCATGATGATGGAGTTTTGAGATTTCAGAAACGACTCTGCCTTCCCGATGTTGTTGTTCTGAAACAGACGATTATGAAGGAAGCTCACAGTTCGCCCTATTCTTTCCACCCGGGCACCAGTAAAATGTATAAGGACTTGAAGCAGAATTTCTGGTGGGGCAACATGAAGAAAGACGTAGCGGACTATGTTTCGAAATGCTTGACTTGTCAGCAGGTTAAGATCGAGCATCAACGGCCTGCCGGAATGTTGAAGCCGCTCCCAATTCCTGAATGGAAGTGGGAGGACATATCAATGGACTTTATCACTAATATGCCGAGAACCAAGACGGGAATGAACATGATTTGGGTGATAGTTGATCGTTTAACCAAATCAGCTCATTTCCTAGGCATTAAGGACACATGGGGACCAGAGAAATTGGCGCGAGTATTTATTTCGGAGATAGTTCGATTGCATGGTACGCCGAAAACCATTGTTTCTGATCGAGACGGCCGTTTTGTGTCTCACTTTTGGAAGGCAGTTCATAAGGCCTTGGGGACGGGTGAACTTGATCTGACTTATCACCCGCAGACTGACGGACAATCCGAGAGGACCATTCAAACGGTGGAAGATATGCTGAGGGCTTGTGCCTTAGATTGGTCAAACGATTGGGAAATTCATCTACCATTGATTGAATTTACCTACAACAATAGTTGGCATGCTTCCATTAAGATGGCACCATTCGAGGCATTATACGGGAGGAGATGTAGATCGCCCCTATGTTGGAATGATTCATCAGACTTGATCGGGACAGAACCAGAGTTGATCGTACAGACTCGAGAAAAGATAGCCTTGATTCGTGAAAGGCTGTTAACCGCCCAAAGTCGCCAGAAATCCTACGCAGACGTACGCCGTCGCCCTTTGGAGTTCAGTACGGGAGACCACGTACTTTTAAAGGTTTCTCCTACTCGGGGAATCTTTCGTTTTGGAAGGAAAGGAAAGCTGAGTCCGAGATATATCTGACCATTTGAAATCCTTGAGAGAGTTGGAGAATTGGCATACAGATTAGCATTGCCGCCGTCATTGAGCCATGTTCATAACGTGTTCCACGTATCCCAGTTACGGAAGTATATACCAGATCCCAGTCATATCATTGATTTCGGCGAGATCGAAGTCACGCAGGATGGGACGTTTGAAGAAAGACCGTTCAAGATACTCGAGAGTCGAGTTAAGCAGCTGAGGAACAAACCAATCGTTTTGGTCAAAGTTCAATGGTCACGTCACGGAATGGAAGAAGCCACCTGGGAAACGGAAGCTGATATGAAGTCTAGATATCCCGAGTTATTTTCGTCTTGAGTTTCGGGACGAAACTCCTTTTTAGTAGGAGAGTATGTAATATCCGGATTTATTACGGTGTATTTCCTCTGTATTCAAACCCTGTATTATTCGTATTTGTGGTTTTGATTATTGGAGTATGATATTTATTGCATTGATATCTTTGTACATAAGTATAACAATATGCAAAATTTCTCATGCAAACTCGTGATAGCGCACGCTAAGAATGTAGCTTAACGCGCGCTATCGGGCTACTACTAGCGCACGCTATGCATGTAGGAGTTGTGTGCGCTAAGAACTCAATTATTGAGCGGGACGGCTAGCACATACGCCAGCCGGGACATGGGTCCGGATAAGATTCCTGCGGATGAACCTGGACAGTTCTGAAGTCAACTCTTATTAGCGCGCGCTAAGGAAGCTTAGTAGCGTGCGCTAACTTGTTTAAATGCAGAATATTATAAATGGGACAACAACCCGTTTTGGCTTACATTTCATCCGTCCATTCTTCATCCTTGAGAGGCCAGAGAGCTGTAATAATCCCTCTACACACTTAGAACACGTCTTGTTGGTCTTTGTATATTGGTTATCACTTGGGAGTAATCTTTGAAGTGGAATAGCATCTTGGAGTGGCACATAACCAACCGGAGTCGGATTCTACCTTGTGGTTCAGTGATTTCGGCATATTAAGGTATGTTCAACCTATCACCAGTCTTAGATTTGGATTCCAAGGGATAAGATGATCATGTTAACGAGATATTGAATTTCATTAGTGAATTATTCAACAACATCATGTTTATAAGATTGGAATGTCTACGATTACGATATTATTGTTGGAACCTTGAAGTCGGAATCCTAGTACTTCAAATGATGAGAGAAACATTCTGAAGTTAACAATCCGTATGATTTATGTTATCTTTGTGATCATGAATTGGAGGTGATATTATAAGAACTTAAAGGAAGAATCATCTTAGAAAATATTCTTTCGTATAAGTTGGAATTGTTAGTTCACCTCAAGATGAAGTCTGAATATGTATAATGATAGTAGAATCTAATACATCAACCGGAGATCACCAACTTCGCATGAGAATTATAATCAAGATGGATTATGGTGTTATGATGATTATACGTATACTTGCATCTTGAAGTTGTTATTATCCTTGAGATCATTCATAAGGGTTATGATCATAACATGAAGTCGGATAACAAACATCAAATCACTGAGGAATTCGCTTACTTCATCACCATTTGTATAATCTGCTGCCCTCCAGTGAACTGCCATGCACTCTTAGCGTGCGCTAAGATACGTGAATTAACATGCGCTATCGTGTATGTTTAGCGTACGCCACATTTGCAACTTAGCGTGCGCTAAGTCATCAAAGTAGTCGATCGGGTGACCGGTGAAATCTTGGACCGTGCATGGTTAGCGTACGCTAGGCTGTGTGTATTGCGTGCGCTAACGAGTAGCATTAACGTACCCTACATAGGATGCGTAGCGTGCGTTAAGCTATCCAGAGAGATTGCATATTAAGGACTTCCTACCGTAATTGTTGAATTGTTAGCCGTTCGTACGGCATGAAATGAATTCTGTGCTATTTCTTTTGTTAAGGTTCGAGCTTATCACGTGATTGATCGAAGGGGACGACCTTAGAGTATTTTGATATTCGTGGAAGTTTATTCTTGTCAACGAACCGAGGCAAGTACTCTAATTAGAATTGTTTATATTATGACAATGTGATTGTATCGTGTAAATATGTTGTGATTATATGTCCACCATGCGTTGATCCGACGGGAATCATCATGGGAATCTATAGTCAGGTGTCTTGCTGGATCGCTGGACAGGTAGTTCCACCATGTGTTGGTCCGACGGGATCATCATGGGAATCTATAGCTGTGTGCGCTGGATCGTTGGAATACCAACAGTATGTTGAAACTGTTATGATATGATATGTGTTGTGAATATTTCTCGTTGGAGAAACTTGTTACGATATAATTGTCGATTATATCATTGTTGTATGATTATTGTACTTGTACTAGCATCGTTGTGCTAACCCCTTCGGGGGTGAACATTTGTGTATGTTCAGGATTCAGGAGGGCGGGGAAACAACCACTGGAGATGCATGACGACGAGGGTGCAGAGTGATGTTTCGGCCGGGTTTATTTGTCTGTTGTTTATTGGTTATTTCAATAAGTACTCGAGTATGAAGTCATTTATGCTGAATTTGAATTTGGTGATGTATTATTATTAAGCTCCTGTTGAACAACTGTACTTTCAGTATTTGGTCAGAACTGTTGTATCTTAATTCCGTTATTTCCATTCGTTAGTATCTTTTAATGTCTGTTCAATTCTTCAGCCTTGTAAATCCTTATGTAAAGGATTTACGGCGCTGTAATATTCCTGAATATATCGGGGGTGTTACACATATAACGTACGTAACCAACTTTACGTACGTTATCTGTCTTTGATAGCGTATGTAACAATAGTCCAGAAACTACTGCCTTAATTCGTACCATGTCTTAAGTACGTAAGGCCTATACCATAACGTACGTAACATGGTCGTTGACTTGCTACAATATGATACTCATTTAACGTACGTAATGGGCTACCCATAACATATGTAAAGATCTACGTTGACTCGACTGTCTACATCTGCGCCCAAAGTTGCCCACCACATGACCCACCCATCGATCACAACCTGATGCTGCCTGATACGACCTTACGTACGTTCACTATCCTTCTAAACGTACATCAGCCTTGTGCATTAGCATACGCTAAGTCCTTACTTTAGCGTACATTAATCAGGCTCTACTAAGCCAATTCCAACTATTCTTGTCTGTTATCTCAATATACCGGATATGTATACATGGCATACTGAATACATATACTCATTCCAATAATATTCTCATACGATACATTCGATATTAAAGTTAATAAACCTGATATATGATATCCTCAAATACAATTGTCGACCAATTACGTCAATTGTACCAATACAACTGTCTCATTTCTCAAATTATTTTATCCATACTGTACAGATTCCACACTGTACAATATAACTCGGATAAAATAATATTAAGCAACCATATTAGAAATTATGGATATTACAGATTGCTTGCGGCTGATTCCGTGTTTGCAATTATGGAAAGCATCCCCGAGAAGATGTCAATGAAAATAAAATAATACTAGATTTTCATAGCTAATCGATGGAAAAACACAATAGCCAGCACATTCCACCATTACAGAATCTTTCAAACCAATCTTAAAGTCTACCTACGCCAAAATCCTTACAGAGCGTCAAACACTACTACAAAACAGGGCTTTAACAACGGTTCCGGAGCCTTTTAACAGTAGTTCTGGAACTGCTGTTAAAGTTAACAGCGACTGTATTAATAATCATTGTTACTACAAATTCACAGTGGTTATTAATAAAAACCGCAGTTAATTTACAATGGTTATTAAAACCAACCACTGTTAATATGATATTTAAGAGCGGTTATTTAGTAAAACCGTTGTTAATGTTCTATAGAAATTAACAGAAGTTCTTTTAGAAAATTAACAGTATTTTTCCTTGGAACCGCTGTTAAAAATCTGGTGCTTGCGAGAAAGGATTTTTTTTCTTTTCTTTCCTTCTTTAGTAAGCGATTCAGCCAGTAAGCCTTTACTTTATAGCATGTCCAACCTTTTTCGACTCACTCCGTTCTTGATGTTCGATTTTGTAGACACAAAGCCCCTTGGGGTCTCCATTCCAATTCGTATCAGTCTTCCCTCCAGTTGTCAACAAAGCAGTCCGAGCCAACCATTCTTCGAGTGCAGTTCCTTCTAGATCCTTTTTGACTCCTACTGAAGGAAGCGTATCAAGTGTTTACTTTTCTTCCCTGGGTAGCTTCCCATTACTTACTAGTAGCACTTCTTTTTGTCCAGAGGAAGAAAGCTAAATAGATCTTATGCTCGTGATGCTTAAAAATTAATTATAAATGATTCCAAACTTCGCTTCCACTGCATTTTATTTCCAACAATACATGTAACACCTCGAGATATTCGGAATAATTACAGCGCCGTAAACCCTTTAAGTAAGGATTTACAGGGCTAATTAAAAGAAATGTAAATATAATCCAATAATACCACAGAAGTTCAAATTACAAAACTGGTTCCAACTGATCCATTGAGTTAATTAATACAACCATATCGAAATGATATTAATAAGACACGCGTACTCGAGTACTGAAAATGAACCAAGAAGACAAATCACAATAACAACAAACATCATCCACGTAACTGTGCCATTTCATCGTCATGTCGGTACTGTGGCTGCCTCCCCGCTCCTCGGCTACCTGAACATCAAAACAAATGTCCACCCCCGAAGGGGTTAGCAAAACTACGCTAGTACAAGTATCACAATACAAAATTCATCAATGCATCATAAAACATACAAAATGGACTTCCGTCACCGGAATCCAATGATGCGAATCCTCACGATTCCATCATCACAATACAGGGTAATCCAATGATCCAACGCCCTCAGTATAGATCCCCATGATGATCCCGTCGGACCAACGCATGGTGGAAAACCCGTCCAATGATCCAGCGCCCTCAGCATAGATCCCCATGATGATCCCGTCGGACCAACACATGGTGGAGATTCGATCCAGCGCCCTTAGCAAAGATCCTCATGACCCCCTTGGATCATTTACAATATAAACCATGCAATCATGTATACATTATGCATTTCAATATGTCCATTAATACGAACAATTAACAACGAATACCACGAGAAATCAAAGAAATTAGTCTCATACTCGACAACGTGAACAAAACCATATGCATGATCAAAGTTCCAATATAAACCAAACTCAACATATGATACTTGCTTCAAAAATGGCAAGAAAGAAATACTCCAACAATTGTCACGCGTCCGTATGCCACCGCCCCTCGATCGACCCCTATACAAGGCTCGGACCTTGTTCAAAAGAAAAAATATAGAATTCATCTCATGTCGTACGAATGTCTAACAATCCGATCTATGGCCGAAAGCTCTTAAAATGTAATCTGCCTGAGCTACTTAGCGTACGCTACGTATTCTGCGTAACATGCACTAAGCTTGCTCGTTAGCGTACGTAAACGACGAAGTCTAGCGTATGCTAACTATGTACTGACAGTCCTCTCTGATCAGCCGACTGACTCGACTGATGACATAACATATGTTACGTACCAAACGTAGCGTACGTTAACTCATTCCCAATAGCGCACGTTAATATACATATCTTAGCGTGCGCTAACCATGCATGGCAGTTCACTACTGGGCAGCAGACTTGATCTAATGGTGATGAAACTCATGAAATCTTCAGTGTTAATACATGTCATCTCCATGCATATCATGCTCATACGGTTTAAGAATGATCTTTACAGATTAAACGACTTCGAGATACAAGGATACATATAATCATCACAACACCATAATTCATCTTGATCTTCAAGAAAGTATCCTAAGTTCCATCCATTCTATGTCCCAAAACGTGTAATTCCATTATGTAAAAACATAAGAACTTGATAATCTCCATAAACTGGTCATAATCGGTTTGAAGCTTCATGAATATGATAGGAGTTCAAACACTAAAAGGTTCAATGGTTTATAGGATGAAGAAGTACCGAAACATCGATAATATCCTTCTAACACATGATGTTCGACTACGTATAAATTTAACTGACTAGATAATCCCAAATCATGATCAAAACATCCTTCAGAATACTACTTAAATTGGTGAAGAATCACCTACCTCAAAGTAGTGAAGAATAAGGAGGAACTTGAAGAAATCCAACGCCGAGGGCTTGAACACCAATCTCCAATGATCTACAATCTTCAAACTCGTGCTAGGATGATGATATGAGAGGTTGAGGATGGAGGAAGTAACTCTCTAAGTCTAAGAATTCGGATTTGGGAAGTGAAAAAGTCTGAAAAACGAAAAAGAGTGTTGTCCTATATATAGAAAATGGTTATTAGCGCGCACTAGTCCATATCCATAGCGTGCGCTAATGGCCATACGAAGCTTACTGACCTCACTGTACTCAACATTTAGCGTGCGCTATCCTCATATCAGTAGCGTGCGCTACCGCATTGACTCGGCTTTTCCCGAAAGCCGTCCAGGTTCATCCCGACATGATCCGACCAAGATCCGCGGCTGATCTCACCAACCACCCTGTCTTAATCATGTTGACTATGTATAGCGTGCGCTAAGGTTCATACATACCGTGCGCTACAAACCCAATTGAGCGTACGCTACGCTAAGTCGATAGCATGTGCTACATGTGCAAAAATCACCACTTAGAACACATTCATGCAATTATGCGCTCAACAACACCGGATCATGAAATACGGAGAATAATACTCAGATCAAAATGCAACAAATACAATATCACAAGGTTCAAATACACATCAGAAATCTCGGGTATTACATCCTCTCTCCCTAAAAAGAAGTTTCGTCCCGAAACTTAAGATGAAAACAACTCCGGATACCTAGTCTCCGTATTGTCCTCCGTTTCCCAAGTGGCCTCTTCAACTCCGTGTCGTGACCATTGTACTTTAACCAAGGGTATTGGTTTATTCCTCAATTGTTTAATCCGACTCTCAAGTATCTTGACTGGTCTCTCTTCGAAGGTGCCGTCATTAGCTATCTCGATCTCATCGAACTCAATGATATGACTGGGATCTGGTACATACTTCCGCAATTGGGATACGTGAAACACATTGTGAATGTGACTCAGCGATGGCAGTAAGGCCGCCCTGTATGCTAAATCCCCAACTCTCTCGAGGATCTCAAATGGTCCGATATATCTCGGACTTAGCTTACCTTTCCCCCCAAAACGGAAAATTCCTCATGTAGGAGACACCTTCAGTAGTACGTGGTCCCCAATGTCGAACTCTAGCGGGCGACGACGCACATCTGCATAAGACTTCTGTCGACTCTGGGCAGTCAACAGTCTTTCCCGAATCAAAGCTATCTTTTCTTGAGTCTGAACTATCAATTCCGGTTCTGTCCCGATCAAGTCCGAAGAATCATCCCAGCACAGGGGTGATCGGCATCTTCTCCCGTACAAAGCTTCAAATGGTGCCATCTTAATAGAATCATGCCAACTATTGTTGTAGGTGAATTCAATCAAGGGCAAATGAACTTCCCAATCAGTTGACCAATCCAAGGCACATGCTCTAAGCATGTCTTCTACTGTTTGTATAGTCCTTTCGGACTGACCGTCCGTTTGAGGATGATAAGCCGTGCTAAAGTTCAGCTCGGTCCCCAATGCCCTGTGAACTGCCTTCCAGAAGGGAGACACGAAGCGACCATCTCGATCTGAAATAATGGTCTTCGGCGTCCCATGCAATCTGACTATCTCTGCAATAAATACTCGTGCCAATTTCTCGGGTCCCCACGTGTCTTTAATTCCTAGGAAATGAGCCGACTTGGTTAGTCGATCAACTTTAACCCAAATCATGTTCATTCCCGTCTTGGTCCTTGGCATATTGGTGATGAAATCCATCGAGATATCCTCCCACTTCCACTCAGGGATCGGAAGCGGCTTTAACATCCCGGTAGGTCGCTGATGTTCAATCTTAACCTGCTGACAAGTCAAACACTTCGAAACGTACTCAGCTACGTCCTTCTTCATATTTCCCCACCAGAAGTTTTGTTTTAGATCCTTATACATCTTACTGCTGCCTGGGTGAATAGAATAGGGCGCGCTGTGAGCTTCCTTCAGAATTGTCCGTCTCAAATCATCATCATCGGGAACGCAAAGTCGACTCTGAAATCTCAAAACTCCATCATCTTGTATCACGAATCCTGGGGCCTTTCCTTTCTTTATTTCGTCACATAACCGATGAATTAGAGAATCGTTCAACTGTTTAGATTTGATTTCCTCGACTAGTGACGAAGTTAGTTCCATCACATATAATTGCCCTTGGATTTCTGGTGACCATACTTCAATCCCTTCGCGGATCAATTCTCGTTGAATGCTGGTTTGGGACGTAAGTGCTTCCAACAATCGAAGAGAAACAGGTTTACGGCTCAGTGCATCAGCTACTACGTTTTCTTTACCTGGATGATAAAGAATTTCCAAGTCGTAATCCTTGATCAATTCCAGCCACCTTCTCTGCCTCATGTTTAATTCTTTCTGATAGAAAATGTACTTGAGGCTCTTATGATCTGTAAAGATCTGACAATGAGTGTCGTATAAATAATGTCGCCAAATTTTCAAGGCAAAGACCACAGCTGCTAACTCCAGATCATGAGTCGGGTAATTAACTTCGTACAATTTCAACTGTCGAGAAGCATAGGCAATCACCTTATCCTTTTGCATCAACACACATCCCAGACCCTGATTTGTAGCATCGCTATATACCATGAATCCATCAGTTCCATGTGGTAACGCTAATATAGGTGCTGTCGTCAGTCTCCTCTTAAGTTCATCAAAACCAGTCTGGCATTTCTCATCCCACGTGAACTTTTGAGTTTTCTGTAACAGCTGAGTGAGCGGACGAGCAATTTTGGAAAATCCCGCTACAAAACGGCGATAATATCCAGCAAGTCCTAAGAAGCTTCGGACTTCTTTCACGTTATTAGGAGCTTCCCATTCCAAGATTGCTTCGACTTTCTTCGGGTCCACCTGAACTCCGTCACCTCATATCACATGCCCAAGGAAGGTTACTTCCCTAAGCCAGAACTCACATTTGGAAAGCTTCGCATAAAGCTATTCATTCCTCAAGGTGCTCAAAACCACACGCAAATGCTCGGCATGCTCCTCTGTGTCTTTCGAATAGATCAAGATGTCATCAATGAAAACGACCACAAATATATCTAGGTATTCTAAGAATACCCGATTCATCAATTGCATAAATACCGCAGGAGCATTGGTAAGTCCGAATGGCATCACCATGAATTCATAGTGTCCGTACTGGGATCTGAAAGCAGATTTCGGTATATTCAATTCCTTAATTTTTAACTGATGATATCCTGATCGCAAGTCAATCTTCGAGAATACCCTTGCCCCTTGCAGTTGATCAAACAAGTCGTCGATTCGAGGTATAGGATACTTGTTCTTGATCGTCACCTTGTTTAGCTCCCTGTAATCAATACATAATCGGAGGGATCCATCTTTCTTCCGGACAAAGAGAACGGGCGCTCCCCAAGGAGAAACGCTAGGTTGAATATAACCCTTCTGCAATAATTCCTCATGCTGTTTCTTTAGTTCATACATCTCGGTTGGCGCCATATGGTATGGTGCCTTAGAAATAGGAGCGGCTCCAGGCTCTAATTCGATAGTGAACTCCACTTCTCTCTGTGGAGGTAACCCAGGTAGTTCGTGAGGGAATACATCTGAGAATTCATTCACAACTGGAATAGATGAGAGCTCTACTCCTTCTTATTGTGAGAAAATCCCTCACACTATGCCGCAAGTGCACGGTGTCAACAAGTAATAAAGTGATACGTAAGATATCGTTCCCTCGAGGACTGATTTCACTAAGTACCAAAATATGGTCGACTCGTAATTTTATTTGAAGAACAATTGGAGAATTATTATCTAAACTAATTACAGAAAAATAATTAGAAAATAAAGATAATAATAATAAGGGTGTAGGATTATGATTTTCACCTCAAACAATCAGGAATAATTTTTATTCAATTCAATTCACCTTTATTCAATTGATTGTAAGCCAGGAATTCCTAAATTATTCTAAAGGCTTTCCCAAGGTCGATAGAAAATACTACGAATTATTAACTCGATATATCCCTATTCGAATTAGATAATTAATAGCTAAAACAGTTCAAGAATCCCCACAATAAAAAGGTTTCACAATTCCCATGAGTATATCCCTATCTCACGAAAACCATGATTATTCTCACAAGAACTATGCCTAAATTTCATCTCCCGAATCCATAAAGACATTGAAAACAGTTCAACTGTTGGCCAGACAATTAAAAAGCATTAAGCACAGTAAGAAGAATCCAATTTAATAGAATAACGAATGAAGTGAAATAATAAAAAATAAATCAAACCGTCATGTAATCAGCTACAATCAAAATCCTACTCGAATAGATCTAGAAACTAAGATGCGGAAAAACTAAGAAAAACCGTAGGGATCCATGGTCATGTCGTCGGCCACAAATCTCCTCCTTGTGTTCTTCGCCCTAGCTATCGATCCACCTCCGAGTTCCTCCCCTCTTTCTTCAGCCCTTCAATGCTTATTTATATCAATCCTAAGCCTCCAAAACGCGTCCGTGTGATTAGGTCGAGAACAGGCTCCAAAACGGCCCAGAAACGCAGAATATACAGCAAAACCGCCTGGTGGGCCACGGCTCACATAATCTGTGCCGCGGCTCACACGTTCAGCGCCCCATACGTGGGCGCCTTTTTCCTCTTGGGCCGCGGCTCACTTAGGCTGTGCCGTGGCTCACAGTACAGTGTGCTCAGCGCTCGCTGGTTGTCTTCGTGTGCCGCGGCTCACTTGGTTTGTGCCGCGGCTCATGACCAAAAACTGCTGTTTTCGCCCATTTTTCATCGTTTTGCCTTCCGGACTCCGATTTCCTGCAAAACATATAAGAATAGTGCATTAAAAGCTCATTTATGCTGAATTAGGCTCAAGATGGACATAAAATAATGATAAATAAGCGCATAAAAATACGCCTAACAAATACCCCCAAACTTGAGCCTTTCCTTCTCCTCAAGCAACATTTATCAATTTTAAACAAAATGCATTGTGAATAATCATGCAAGTCCATAGTGCTCAACTTAATCAATACTACCCTGAAAATCTCAAAGAATAGTACAAGTATCGTAATAGTGGGTCACATCCAGGACACTGATTCCACTAAGTAACCAATTTCAGTCCTAATCAATCGTTCATGAAGAAAATCAAGCTCAAAGATTAACAATTGTGAATTTAACCGACCGCCAATATGAAGGGTTAAAATAAACGAGCCAACTCGCCCAGTCCCACAGTCTAGTGGCAAAATTCAAGAGTTTCATTATCAAAATTACTCCTAGGACAGCATTCTCTTATGTATGATCAATAATATGATTCGAGTTAACCACTAGGTTTCGGCTCTCGGGATATTTCATCGGGATGATCCTAGGGTGGATTTCCATTCTCATGTATCGGGGAACCGTTTGACGTAAAAAACACTCACGGGGCACATGCATGCTTCTAGTTACTAAGCCCCCCTCTACAGCGGAGAAAAAACTCGAATAGCAATTCCTGCATGTCAAGGTTGCTGTTTTACGCGAGAGTAAACAACGGGTCACGTGAATACCCCCGGTTACTAGGCTTCCAATCATTAGTAATGCGATATTTCTAAATTATTAATCTATTCAGGGTCTTCGTTTTACGCGAGAGTAAACAACGGGTCACGCGAATACCCCCAGTTACTAGACTTCCCGCCATAGAACAAATAATATCTCAACTATTTGGGAAAAACTGTCCGACTCTAAACTCAATTTAAGTGCCCACAAGATTTATGTTACTGGACGACTAGCTAACCGAAAAATGTAACCAAACGTATATGCGGCGATTTGAAAACATGTATGTCTCCTTTCTTATCTGCTAAGATTTCTAAAAAAATGAAAAAATTTCGGACCTAAATGAATACTCAAGAGAAACAGAAATCACTGACTGCAACTCGACCAAAAGTCAAACGTTTCTTCCAAGAGACACCAGTATCGTAACATCAGTTTTACACACGGGAGTACGAAAAATTCACGAAAAAATTCACGTTTTTGAACAAAACCATCAACAGCATGAAAGGACAATAAAGAAATCGCAATTTATACCAAAGAAAAATTAAGAAAATTATCGCATGCTTCAATTTATTCCACTACACATAACATCATCAATAATAAAACTCATGTGAAAATAAAAGAGATAAGGAAAAGTGAAACTTATTCCAAATGTCTTCTTGAAAGCCAGCACATGTCTGAGTGGAATCGACTGTCAATCCATACTTCAAATAATGCTCAACATCACGAGGGACCCCCAAACTTAGTTTTTAGTCATGAAATAACAATAGACATTAAATCAAGAAAGACTAGAATATGAAGAATAATAACTCATGTGGGGTTAAAATATTAGAGAGATAAGTGCCAACAAGAATACGAATCCAAACGAAATAACAAAACAAAGAAAAAATTAATAACAAACAAAAAATCAAATAAAAACAACTAACTATAAAGCAAGTAAAAATGATGGGTTGCCTCCCATCAAGCGCTCTATTTTACGTCTTGAGCACGACGTGGCAAAAAGAATTTAACATGGCTTCTTTCTAGGGAGATTGCCAAATGTCCCCTTCATACAATCTATAAGCCTCTTATTCCATAAGGGAGGCTTTGGTTCATGCGTGGTTGCCAAAAATAATGAGTAAGAATAATTATGCGGGCAACCAAAAAATAGTGGAAGAATATAATAATTGTAAGGCACGAAAAAATAAGCAGAGTTCGAATGGGTAAATAATAAAGACTTATCATGAACAACCTCATTAGAACTCAAGGAATCAGCCTCAACAAAATCAGAAGTAATGGGGTTAATCTCTCCCATTATGGATTTAGGAAAGATTATGCGCGGCACCGTTAATAAAATTTTTGGCACAAAAGTGTTCACCTTATTAGTCGAAGTTTGATGACAATTTAATGAAATTTCTTTGGAAACATCATCAATGGTAACTTCTTCTACAAGCTCATCACACTTTATGTAATTATCAGGTGGATCGACCCTAAAACTTAGCATGTCTTTCTTATCAACCTCCCCCTCAACTTCACTACTAAATATATGAGCTGGAAAATAACCATAGTGAATCTCAAGACCACGACTTGCACATTCTCGCTCAAAAGGGGTACTATCAGGATTATTGAGAGCGTCTACACATTGCTCAAGCATGGTCTTTTGTTTCGGGGGAGGGGGCTGATTGACCCTATTAGGCAAATTGTTAAGATTGTCGAAATTTATGAAATGCCAAGGGTCATGATAATCAAAGGAATACATAATGAAAAAAAAAATAAAAATATAAAGACAAAAAAAACTTCTAATTAAAATTAGAGTCGCTTGGTATTGATATTAAAGAAAAATCAGTCCCCGGCAACGGCGCCAAAAACTTGTTGTGAGAAAATCCCTCACACTATGCCGCAAGTGCACGGTGTCAACAAGTAATAAAGTGATAAGTAAGATATCGTTCCCTCGAGGACTGATTTCACTAAGTACCAAAATATGGTCGACTCGTAATTTTATTTGAAGAACAATTGGAGAATTATTATCTAAAGCAATTACAGAAAAATAATTAGAAAATAAAGATAATAATAATAAGGGTGTAGGATTATGATTTTCACCTCAAACAATCAGGAATGATTTTTATTCAATTCAATTCACCTTTATTCAATTGATTATAAGCCAGGAATTCCTAAATTATTCTAAAGCCTTTCCCAAGGTCGATAGAAAATACTAAGAATTATTAACTCGATATATCCCTATTCGAATTAGATAATTAATAGCTAAAACAGTTCAAGAATCCCCACAATAAAATGGCTTCACAATTTCCATGAGTATATCCCTATCTCACGAAAATCATGATTATTCTCACAATAACTATGCCTAAATTTCATTTCCCGAATCCATAAAGACATTCAAACAGTTCAACTGTTGGCCAGACAATTAAAAAGCATTAAGCACAGTAAGAAGAATCCAATTCAATAGAATAACAAATGAAGTGAAAAAATAATAAATAAATCAAACCATCATGTAATCGGCTACAATCAAAATCCTACTCGAATAGATCTAGAAACTAAGATGCGGAAAAACTAATAAAAACCGTAGGGATCCGTGGTCTTGTCGTTGGCCACAAATCTCCTCCTTGTGTTCTTCGCCCTAGCTATCGATCCACCTCCAAGTTCCTCCCCTCTTTCTTCAGTCCTTCAATGCTTATTTATATCAATCCTAAGCCTCTAAAATGCGTCCGTGTGATTAGGTCGAGAACAGGCTCCAAAACGGCCCAGAAACGCAGAATATACAGCAAAACCGCCCGGTGGGCCGCGGCTCACACGTTCAGCGCCCCATGCCTGGGTGTAATACCCGAGATTTCTGATATGTATTTGGGAACTTGTGATATTGTAATTGTTGCACTTTAATCTGAGTATTATTCTCCGTATCTCATAGTCCGGTGTTGTTGAGCGTATGATTTCATGAATGTGATATAAAATTGTGATTCTGCGCATGTAGCACACGCTATCGGCTATGTGTAGCGTACGCTAATATGGATCCATAGCGCATGCTACAAAGGAACATTAGCGCACGCTATGCGTGGTCAATATGATTGAGACGTGTGGTAGGTGAGATCAGGCCGGGAATCTTGGTCGGATTGTGTCGGGATGAACCTGGACGGCTTTCGGGAAAATCCAAGTCAACGCCTTAGCGCACGCTTCTGGAATGTGAATAGCGCACGCTAAGTGCTGAGTACAGTGAAGTCAGTAAGACGTTAGCGCACGCTACGAGTATGGACTAGCGCGCGCTAATAACCATTTTCTATAAATAGGACAGCATCCTTTTCGTATTTTCAGTCTTTTATCTTCCAACATCCAAATGCTTATACTTAGAGTATTACTCTCTACATCCTAAACACTTCCTATCAGCATCCTAGCTCGTGTTGAAGATTGTAGATCATTGAGGATTGGTGTTCAAGCCTTCGACGTTGGATTGCTTCGATTTCCTCCTTGTTCTTCACTACTTTGAGGTAGGTGATTCTTCACCAATATTAGTAGTGTTCTAAAGGACGTTTGATCATGCTTATCTAGTCAGTTAGATTCGTTTATAGTCGATCATCATGTGTTAGAAGGATATTTTCGACGTTTCGGCACTTATTCATCGTATAATCTTTTGAACCTTTTTAGTGTTGGACTCCTAAACGTATTCATGTATCTTCAAAACTGTTTATGACCGGTATGGGGAGAACATCAAGTTCTTATGTTTTGACATGATAGAATCATACGTTTGGGACATGAAATAGATTGGACTTAGGATGTTTCTTGAAGATCAAAGATGAATTATGGTGTTGTGATGATTATACATACCCTTGTATCTTGTAGTCGTTTAATCAGTAACAAACCGTATGAGCATGATATACACTGAGATGGCCTGTATTAACACTGAGGATTTCATGAGTTTTCATCACCTTTAGCTCAAGTTTTACCCAGTAGTGACTGCCATGCACGATTAGCGTACGCTAAGATGTATATATTAACGTGCGCTATCGGGAACGAGTAACGTGCGCTACGTTGGATACGTAACGTACGTTATATCATCAGGTAGGGCAGTCGGCTATTCAGAGAAGACTGTCAGTACACAGCTAGCGCACGCTAAACCTGGTCACTTGCGTATGTTAACGGGCAGGCTTAGCGCATGTTACGTATAGTACGTAGCGCGCGCTAAGTAGTTCATGCAGAATTCATTTTTAGAGCTTGCGGTTGTTAACCGGATTATTAGACGTTCTTATGACTTGAGGAGAATTCTTTATTATTTCTTAGGTCCGAGCCTTGCATAGGGGACGATCGAGGGGCGGCGGCATACGGACGCGTGTCATTTGTTGGAGTATTTCCATTCTTGCCATTTTCGAGGCAAGTATCATATGTCGTGTTCGATTTATATTGAAACTTGGATCATGCTTGTGGTTTTGTTCGTATTGTCGAATATGATATGTATTTATGTAATTTCTCGTGGTATTCATTGTTAATTGTTCGTATTGATGAACATATTGAAATGCATATATGTGTGCATAATTGATTGATTTATGGTATAAATGATCCGAGGGGATCATGAGGATCTATGCTGAGGGCGCTGGATCGAATGTCCACCATGCGTTGGTCCGACGAGATCATCATGGGGATCTATGCTGAGGGCGCTGGATCGCTGGACGGGTTTTCCACCATGCGTTGGTCCGACGGGATCATCATGGGGATCTATACCAAGGGCGCTGGATCGCTGGATTACCCTGTACTGTGTTGATGGAATCGTGAGGATTCGCATCATTGGATTCCGGTGACGGAAGTCCGTTTTGCATGTTTTATGATGCACTGATGATTTATGTATTATGATACTTGTACTAGCATTGTTTTGCTAACCCCTTCGGGGGTGGAAATTGTTTTGATGTTCAGGTAGCCGAGGAGCGGGGAAGCAACCACAGTACCGACAGGACGATGAAATGGCTCAGTGATGTGGTTGATGTTTATTATTATTGTGATTTGTCTTCTTGGTTCATTTAGTACTCGAGTACGTCTGTTTTAATAATGTCATTTCGATATGGTTGTATAAGTTAACTCATTTGATTAGTCGAATCAAATCTGTATTTGAACTTCAGTTGTACGATTGGATTATACTTACAATTCCTTTAAATTAGCCTTGTAAATCCTTACCTAACGGGTTTACGGCGCTGTAATTATTCCGAATATCTCGGGGTGTTACAGAATATGGTATCGGAGCTAAGATTCATGGATATCTTGGCAGTCGGGTTAGTTGGGTCTGTTTACGTTATTTGATTATTGGTCGTTCGTAACATCACTGCTGAGCCAGCATCGGCGTGTGGACCGTGGTTGTAAGTTTCCTAAATCTCAAATACTACCATTTTATTTAATTCATGTTTGTGAACATTGATAGATGTACTTTTAGTAAGTTTGCCTTGGATATTGAGTACTTGTGTTTACAGTATGTTGAGAGGAGGTCGTGGACGCGTACGCGGTCGTGGACGCGGACGTGGAAACGCAAGACAAGAAGATTCGGTGTCTACCCCAGAAATAACCGCTAGCCGAACGGATTCCCATTCCGGGGGACAACAGGGATCAGCAAATAATAATGCAGATCTTAACGTGCCGGGAGTGCTTCAGCAGGTGGTTGCCCAGATAAACCAGTTTGCTCAAGTTGTGGATCGCATGCAGACGGCGATGGGACAGCAGCATAATGTGGATAATCGAGGAGATAAATGGCTTATTGAGGTGATCAAATTGCATCCTCCGAAATTTGACGGTTCTGCTGAGACGCTTTCTTGGGATCACTGGCTGAAGGAATTAGAAAAGATTTTTGCGGGGATTAACTGTCCCAACGACAGAAAGGTTCCGGTCGCCCAGTATCTTCTGATAGGGGAGGCTTTCGACTGGTGGGAGGCCATTCGACCGGAGGAGCATAATGTTGACTGGACGGAATTCAAATTAATGATGGAAGCGCAGTATTGTCCTCGCCCAGTTAGAGAGGCCCGAGTTCGGGAGTTTTTCTCACCACAAAATTCAGAAGCATCTGTGACGGACGTGATTAAGACTTTTAATCACCAGCTGACTTATGTGCGCCACTTGGTCAGGACCGAGGCGGAGAGGATTTTTCATTTTGACATGCGAATGAAGCCGGAAATTCAGCAATATATGTCCGGATTTTAATGTACCACTTTACGACAGTATCAGGACAAGGCGTTGGCCTATGATATGAAGGAGGCAGCAGTAGAGAAATCGACGGAAGCAAAGAAGCAGAGAGTGGCTGGCAACTTCACGGAGAATAAGAGTAGTGGGCCTCGCAAGGGCCAGTCCTCTTTTCATTCATCCAGGAGGCCTCCGCATCCTTATCTAGGAGGAAAGAAGTTCCGGGCAGCACCAACCATTTCAGACGCAGGGAAGAAATGTTATAACTGTGGCAAAGCGGGGCATATTCGACGTGACTGTTTCGCGCCTGCTGTGACCTGTTTCGAGTGTGGACAGGAAGGACATCGCGCAACATTTTGTGGGAATGAGAATAGATCTTTTGGCACTCGCACTCCTGTACCGGTTCCGAAGGACACTAGTGTAAACCAGACGCAGCAGTGCGGTTTCCCGCAGCAGAATGTTGGGAAGAGAGGGGCATCCAGCGCTGGGTCCGTTCCTCCGCATATTTACGAGATGAAGAAGGATGATCAAAACACAGCTGTTGCATCAGGTATGATTCAGATCCAGCGCTAGTGTCTTGTTCGATTCCGGAGCTACGCATTCTTTTATATCTTTGAACTGTGTTAATCATTTGAAAATCTCGTGCTTATATAATTGTGAACCTTATGTTGTGGGTTTACCGAGCGGAGAGAAAATTGTGGGAACCCTAGAAGCTAGGGATTTTCCAGTATCTATAGGAGGGAGAGATTGGCTATCGAATCTTATTGTAGTTGACATCTACGGTGACGATTTAATTCTCGGAGACGATTGGCTCAACCGTCATGGAGCTGTTCTGAATTACCGAAAGAGAGTTATTTCTATCATTGCTGATGACGGATCTGAACACTTATTCCGAGGATGGAGACCGAGAAGCTCGGGAAAATTGGTCAAATCAATGAAAGCCGTGAAATTACTGAAGCAGGGATGTCATGGACTTTGGTGCTATGCCATGAGGAAAGAGGAAGGAATAGAGCTCTCATCGATTCCAGTTGTGAATGAATTCTCCGATGTATTTCCTGACGAACTACCTGGGTTACCTCCGCAGAGAGAGGTGGAATTCACTATCGAATTAGAGCTTGGAGCCGCTCCTATTTCCAAAGCACCATACCGCATGGTGCCAACCGAGATGTATGAACTCAAGAAGCAACTGGAGGAATTGTCACAGAAGGGTTATATTCAACCTAGCGTTTCTCCTTGGGGAGCGCCCGTTCTCTTTGTCCGGAGGAAAGACGGATCCCTCCGATTGTGTATTGATTACAGGGAGCTCAACAAGATGACGATCAAGAATAAGTATCCTATACCTCGGATCGACGACTTGTTTGATCAACTGCAAGGGGCAAGGGTATTCTCGAAGATTGACTTGCGATCAGGATACCATCAGTTAAGAATTAAGGAGTCGGATGTACCGAAGTCTGCTTTCAGGTCCCGGTACGGGAATTATGAATTCGTAATAATGCCATTTGGACTTACCAATGCTCCTGCGGTATTCATGAAATTGATGAATCGGGTATTCTTAGAATACTTGGATAAATTTGTGGTCGTCTTCATTGATGACATCTTGATATATTCGAAGGACGCAGAGGAGCATGCTGAACATTTGCGTGTGGTTTTGAGCACCTTGAGGAAGGAACAGCTGTATGCAAAGCTTTCCAAATGCGAGTTCTGGCTTAGGGAAGTAACTTTCCTTGGGCATGTGATATCATCTGACGGAGTTCAGGTGGACCCGAAGAAAGTCGAAGCAATCTTGGAATGGGAAGTTCCTAGTAACGTGAAAGAAGTCCGGAGTTTCCTAGGACTTGCTGGATATTATCGCCGCTTTGTAGCGGGATTTTCCAAAATTGCTCGTCCGCTCACTCACCGTTGCGTAAAACTCAAAAGTTCACGTGGGATGAGAAGTGCCAGTGGTTTTGACGAACTTAAGAGGAGACTGACGACAACACCTATATTAGCGCTACCGGAGGGAACCGATGGATTCATGGTATACAGCGACACTTCAAATCGAGTCCAGGATGTGTGTTGATGCAAAAGGATAAGGTGATTGCCTATGCTTCTCGGCAATTGAAACCGTATGAGGTTAATTACCCGACTCATGATCTGGAGCTAGCAGCTGTGGTCTTTGCCTTGAAAATTTGGCGACATTATTTGTACGGCACTCGTTGCCAGATCTTTACTGATCATAAGAGCCTCAAATACATTTTCAGTCAGAAAGAATTAAACATGAGGCAGAGAAGGTGGCTGGAATTGATCAAGGATTACGACTTGGAGATTTTCTATCATCCGGGGAAAGCAAACGCAGTAGCCGATGCTTTGAGCCGTAAACCTGTTTCTCTTCGAGTGTTGGAAGCACTTACATCCCAAACCAGCATTCAGCGGGAATTGATCCGCGAAGGGATTGAAGTATGGGCACCAGGAATCCAAGGGTAACTATATGTGATGGAACTGACTTCATCACTAGTCGAGGAGATCAAATCTAAGAAGTTGAACGATTCTCTGATCCTTCGGTTATGTGACGAAGTAAAGAAAGGAAAGGCCCCAGGGTTCGTGATTCAAGATGATAGAGTTCTGAGATTTCAGAGTCGATTTTGCGTTCCCGACGATGATGGTTTGAGACGGACAATTCTGAAGGAAGCTCACAGCGCGCCCTATTCTATTCACCGGGCGTGATAAAATGTATAAAGATCTTAAACAAAACTTCCGGTGGGGAATATGAAGAAGGACGTAGCAGTACGTTTGAAGTGTTTGACTTGTCGTGAGTTAAGATTGAACATCGGCGACACTGCGGAATGTTAAAGCCACTTCCGATCCCTGAGTGGAAGTGGGAGGATATCTCAATGGATTTCATCACCAAGATGCCAAGGACTAGAACGGAATGAACATGATTTGGGTTATCGTTGATCGACTAACCAAGTCGGCTCATTTCCTAGGAATTAAAGATACATGGGGACCCGAGAGATTGGCGCGAGTATTTATTGCGAGATAGTCGATTGCATGGGGCCGAAGACCATTATTTCGGATCGAGATGGTCGCTTCGTGTCGCACTTCTAGAAGGCGATTCACGGGGCTTTGGGGACTGAGCTCAACTTTAGCACGGCTTATCATCCCCAAACGGACGGTCAGTCCGAAAGGACTATACAAACAGTAGAAGACATGCTTAGAGCCTGTGCTTTGGATTGGTCAACTGATTGGGAAGTTCATTTGCCATTGATTGAATTCACCTACAATAATAGTTGGCATGCTTCTATCAAGATGGCACCATTTGAAGCTTTGTACGGGAGAAGATGTCGATCACCCCTGTGCTGGGATGATTCTTCGGACTTGATCGGGACAGAACCGGAATTGATAGTTCAGACTCAAGAGAAGATAGCTTTGATTCGGGAAAGACTGTTGACTGCCCAGAGTCGATAGAAGTCTTATGCAGACGTACGTCGTCGCCCTCTAGAGTTCGACGTCGGGGACCATGTACTATTGAAGGTGTCTCCTACACGAGGGATTTTCCGTTTTGGGAGGAGAGGTAAGCTAAGTCCGAGATATATCGGGCCATTTGAGGTCCAAGAGAGAGTTGGGGATTCAGCATACAGGTTGGCTTTACCACCATCACTGAGTCACGTTCACAATGTGTTTCACGTATCCCAATTGCGGAAGTATGTACCGGACCCTAGTCACGTC
Source organism: Orobanche coerulescens (assembly GCA_033398695.1). Taxonomy (NCBI): domain Eukaryota; kingdom Viridiplantae; phylum Streptophyta; class Magnoliopsida; order Lamiales; family Orobanchaceae; genus Orobanche; species Orobanche coerulescens. Next base: position 113,055,472 of record CM065815.1, on the reverse strand, counting down.
ATTGATTTCGACGAGATCAAGATAGCTAATGATGGCACCTTCGAAGAGAGGCCAATCAAGATACTTGAGAGTCGGATCAAACAATTGAGGAATAAACCAATACACTTGGTTAAAGTACAATGGTCACGACATGGAGTTGAAGAGGCCACTTGGGAAACAGAGGACAGTATGAAGGCTAGATATCCAGAGTTGTTTTCATCTTAAGTTTCGGGACGAAACTTCTTTTTAGGGAGGAAGGATGTAATACCCGAGATTTCTGATATGTATTTGGGAACTTGTGATATTGTAATTGTTGCCCTTTAATCTGAGTATTATTCTCCGTATCTCATAGTCCGGTGTTGTTGAGCGTATGATTTCATGAATGTGATATAAAATTGTGATTATGCGCATGTAGCGCACGCTATCGGCTATGTGTAGCGTATGCTAACATGGATCCATAGCGCACGCTACAAAGGAATATTAGCGCACGCTCTGCGTGGTCAATATGATTGAGACGTGTGGTAGGTGAGATCAGGCCGGGGATCTTGGTCGGATTGTGTCGGGATGAACTTGGACGGCTTTCGGGAAAAGCCAAGTCAACGCCTTAGCACACGCTAGTGATGTGAATAGCGCACGCTAAGTGCTGAGTACAGTGAAGTCAGTAAGACGTTAGCGCACGCTACGAGTATGGACTAGCGCGCGCTAATAACCATTTTCTATAAATAGAACAGCATCCTTTTCGTATTTTCAGTCTTTTCTCTTCCAACATCCGAATCCTTATACTTAGAGTATTAGTCTCTACATCCTAAACACTTCCTATCAGCATCCTAGCTCGTGTTGAAGATTGTAGATCATTGAGGATTGGTGTTCAAGCCTTCGACGTTGGATTGCTTCGATTTCCTCCTTGTTCTTCACTACTTTGAGGTAGGTGATTCTTCACCAATATTAGTAGTGTTCTAAAGGACGTTTGATCATGCTTATCTAGTCAGTTAGATTCGTTTATAGTCGATCATCATGTGTTAGAAGGATATTTTCGACGTTTCGGCACTTATTCATCATATAATCCTTTGAACCTTTTTAGTGTTGGACTCCTAAACGTATTCATGTATCTTCAAAACTGTTTATGACCGGTATGGGGAGAACATCGAGTTCTTATGTTTTGACATGATAGAATCATACGTTTGGGACATGAAATAGATTGGACTTAGGATGTTTCTTGAAGATCAAAGATGAATTATGGTGTTGTGATGATTATACGTACCCTTGTATCTTGTAGTCGTTTAATCAGTAACAAACCGTATGAGCATGATATACACTGAGATGGCTTGTATTAACACTGAGGATTTCATGAGTTTTCATCATCTTTAGCTCAAGTTTTACCCAGTAGTGACTGCCATGCACGATTAGCGCACGCTAAGATGTATATATTAACGTGCGCTATCGGGAACGAGTAACGTGCACTACGTTGGATACGTAACGTACGTTATATCATCAGGCAGAGCAGTCGGCTGTTCAGAGAAGACTGTCAGTACATAGCTAGCACACGCTAAACCTGGTCACTTGCGTACGTTAACGGGCAGGCTTAGCGCACGTTACGTATAGTACGTAGCGCGCGCTAAGTAGTTCAGGCAGAATTCATTTTTAGAGCTTGCGGTCATTAACCGGATTATTAGACGTTCATACGACTTGAGGAGAATTCTTTATTATTTCTTAGGTCCGAGCCTTACATAGGGGACGATCGAGGGGCGGCGGCATACGGACGTGTGTCATTTGTTGGAGTATTTCCATTCTTGCCCTTTTCGAGGCAAGTATCATATGTCGAGTTCGATTTATATTGAAACTTGGATCATGCTTGTGGTTTTGTTCGTATTGTCGAATATGATATGTATTTCTGTAATTTCTCGTGGTATTCATTGTTAATTGTTCGTATTGATGAACATGAACAAACACATTATTTCATGATTAAAGGTGGGATGAAAGGTCACACCACTTCGCGAAAAGTCACTTATGACTATAAATAGGCCCTTTTTTTTTTAAATCAGTTATGCGTTTGATACACGCTTTTCCTTAACTCAATTAGTACATACTGACATGTCATACTATCAAATTTTTGCACTACGAATTTATACGCATCATGCATCATGTGCGTATCCAGTGAAGATGCAGTCGACCGTCTTGGGTCAGACCTTCACTTGCTTTGGCTTAGGAACTTTTGCCTTAGCCATACACCCCCACATTTTTAGTATTCCTAAAATTGTTTTACAACATTTCAGAGCTAATAGGAAATTTCAATTATTTCCTAGCATGGGATCTTGTTTTAAGTTAACTAGTCTCCACATGATTGATATCCTCATATTCCGAGATAGTTTGAATTGATTTACATCGTTTTTGCGTTCCCGTTAGAACACAATTCAACCATCTTAATTTCCGGATTAAGTTGGTTTTGTGTCTCAAGCTTTTAGAGTTTAAATTTCTCTTTTTAGCTTCATCCTTACTCATTATCGAGTACACGTAACAAATGTATCACTATATTTATAGAGTAATCACATTTCTTATTACAACCTCTCCTAAGAGTAGGTTTCATCATAATTTAAAACCTCACTGGTTTTAATATTCTATAAAAGAACTTTTATGTTTTTAGCACTAAAGTTCAATTATTGAATTTCTCCGAATTTTCAGCATGGTTCCAAGTAGAACCAAAAATTCTTAGCACAAACGCTGATACACCACCTTTAAACCCACATTCGGTGATCCTCGATCAATCGACGCGTTAGGGTTAACAAGATCTCGAATTTCTCCGAATTTTCAGCGTATAGAGCTAATATCAATATTTGCCGTGTTTGGTATCACATGGATCACCGTAATAGGCTCGTGTGTCACAGCCGCAGCAGACCGACACCAACACGAGAATATATAATTTAACCGGAAGAACAAATCCAACCAAAAAATTATAATTCTCAAGCCGACCCACAACGTGTACTCACTAGGTACCGGTCCCGTTAGGTTTTTTAATGTCTGAGCCTCCGACCAAGATTGATATTCCATCGCGTAAAAGGATTAAAAAGCAATCAACAGATACTATTTAGTTAATATTTTAATTAAACTAAATAATCTTAACATCTTAGTCGAATAATCAATTAATAATTGATTCGTGTCTTATCAAGCAATGCTATACCTTATCAAAATTATCATATGCATGATTATATAATAGCAAATATAATCACAATCTTATTTAGCAAAACGCATGGCAATAAATAATATAAATCCTTCTCCTTTATATTAACCATAAACACTTTCTAAATAATGATCGATGTGTAATCCATGATTTTTATTCTAATCAGCTATTCCAAGTTCAAAAGGTTTAAAAATTTGCAAAACCTTCCAATTACTTAATCAATTCTCAAAATTAGACCCAAAAATCAAAATGTGATTCATGTTGAAAACTAAGTCAATGCCTTTTCGCATATCGTGGAGTCCGCTCGGTGGAGCATTATATTCGACATGTCATGACGCCCATGATAAGATCCAAACATCTTTTAATAATTTCGAAAATAGTAAATCAATATTTTCAAGAGCTGGAGCAGATCCAAACATGTTTAAATTAATTTCCACTATAAAACCAATTTTCCATAGATGGAAAATAAAGCACAAATACGATATTTATGATTTCAAAATTTATGCTACGAAATAATTTAATTTGCTTTAAGATTGTTGGTATAATTTACTAAAAATTATATCGATAAATTTGAAGTCATATAATTATACCATGAAGTATAAAATTTGATGATTTTCCATTACACCTGTAGATCCCAAAAGCTTGTCTTGGACTCCTTCGTGTCCGTGAAATTACGACTTAAGGAATCGCATGTTTTGAATCTTCTGTCTGTGCTGCAAATCTGAGAAAAACAAAGTAGAAGTCAGATTTGTTAATGACGAAGGCATTAAAAGAAAATATATATGTATATATATAATTAATCAAATGAGGTAAATCCGAATGTGGGCGATGTTGAGTCCAGAAATCTGTCTCCTTAAAGCAAATTCGCCTCCACCGCAGTGTATAGCGTCTGCCTCCCAGGATAAAACAACATCTCGATGCATTGATATATCGATCATCGCACCCTCAGCGAACTAGAATAAACCTGAACTACCACCGACGCGACCGAAATTATGAATAGAAATTATTTCCGAAAATAAAATGTTGAAGTCGGAATTTTTGGGTGAAAAAATGGACGAAATTCCTGTGTAAAATTAAGACCCCTCACATCTGTATTATCGATGGCTAGAATCATATAATGTTGAAGGATATATATATGTTTGTGATTGTGTTCTTCGTGTTCTTGAGGTGGTTGGTGTTTATTGATTGATGATTCGAATATACCTTTGAATTCCGCCTTCAAGGTGTTTGATTGAATTTTTGAAAGAGAAATTGATTGGAATATTTTGGTTAAGTTCGTATACTCGCCTTATCGAATCGATATATGGACTTTGTGGAATCATGGGAATGAATTCGTAATTGTTTGAGTTAGATTGTTTGGACTTATGTTTAATCGAGATATTTTGGAATCATTGGGTTTGTGGATTGGTTATATCGATTGTTGATTGTTATCAAACTTGTTGTATATCGATTATTGCAATAGGTTGAGATTATTGATCAGTGATTATAATCGTGTGTTGCGGTCGAGTTCGAGGATGTTCGTGAATTGCTTTAGTCGGAGTCGAGGAGCTCGTGTACGAAGACAAGGAATTGGTGACGGTTCCACTATCGTCGTATCGATATCGAGGCAAGTTATTACTTGTTCAATTTATAATAATTAATGAATGGTTTCCGTTTCATTCTTTTATAATTCGTATAGCAATGTTTATAATCGTAATCACATGAGATTTGGGATTATAAGTTGTATTCGAGTTTTGGGAATTAAATCATAATGTATATGATTTACATTTGTTGTTGGTATACTTGGTATCGAGGATACATTGTGGTATAGATGAAGACGTGAATTATATACTGTCCGTGACATTTTGGATCGTCGAATATTCAGAATAATGGTTGGTGATGGTTTAAATATCGAGATTGCTCTCGAAGGACTCGGAGCAAGTATTTTAATGATTTTTGTCATTTGTGTTGATCATGTTGTGATACATTCATGTATCGTTGTAGTCATGCATTTGTGTATTATTGTTGTCGTGCATTGTATATCGTTTTTTTGTGCAGTTGTGCATTGTTGTCATATGTCCACTAGGTTTGGTCCGACGGGATCATCTTGAGATCTATGCTAGCGTGCGCTGGATCATCGGACAGGATTTTCTACCTCGTGTTGGTCTGACGGGATCATCGGGGGATCTAGGCAGTGAACGCTGGATCATCGGATTTACCATGTGTTGTCGTTGTGCATATGTATATTATGGGTTTGCCATAAGTATAAATTGTTGTTATTGTTGTGATCATATTGACGTTGTCATATGCATTTGTAGGTCTTGTGTTAGGACCATGTCCGTATGATGTATTGATCGGATCTCGGATTATACTGATATGATTTGTCGTGGTATTATGTATCTCGAGGTATGTTCCGTATTTTCTTTGGTAATTGTCTTTTGATGGATAATCGATTATCGTGTTGAGATGTATGATGTTATCCGACGGATTTGGGTTGGACAGAATTAGCGGATTTCCTAACAGTGAGTTATGATGATGTTTTGAGAACCTTGGGTATTGTTGAGATACAATACAGGTATTTCGGTATGAACTTATTGGGTTGTTAAAGATATGAATCGTGAATTTTTGTAAAGTTATGGCGGTAAGATTACATCGGTAGTATTCTTACTTAGTATCTCATTGGTATGTAATTATTGACGTGATGTGATGGTTATCATTGTTGGATATTATGGCTGACCCCGTCGTGGGATTTCTTTTTAGGTTTTTGGAATATCAAGCTTGTAGCGGTCGTGGAGAGATGAGCTTCCCGGAGGATACTGGCTAGGTCATTTAATTGTGTATTGAGTTTCCTGATTAGTTGTTGTATTCCGCTGCTAGAGTATTTTTAATTGTTTGTCTTTTCCGCTGCGTGAGTATTTTTATATGGCCTTTTGGTATCTGGTAACTTAGGTTACTTTGGCAATCATTTTCTAAACTATTTTATCGATACGTGCAAGCGATAGCTTAACATATGTTTTTTTTAAACTGTTGAATTTTGGAATTTCGGGCCATGTGGTTTCAATTGAGTTTTTACGACGGTTTTGATAAACAGATTTTATAAGTCTCTGTGAATTTTTTTAAGATAGTACCGTCGTTAGCCTCTTGGGCATTTGTAAATGTTTGCGAAAATTTCCTTCACCCATGTGGGTTCCATCTCGGGGCCCACGGCACTGTCATATTCCCGGATGGCTCTAGGGGTGTTATAGAATATGGTATTCGAGCTTAGGTTGAGAAAACCTAGGCAGTCGGGTCGAGTTGGGTCGTGTTTTTGTCGCATCATTCGAGTTGTCCATTGACAAATATATGAGCCCTGGGTTTTTGTTGTTCACTCGGGCTTGTGCATTATGTAATTTTACCAGTGTGGTACTGGGGTTGTTGTAAGCTTTTCCAAATGGTATTAACTTGTTTCTTCGAATTGAAATGTGTTGTGTTCTCGAGTTGAACTGAGTTTGCAAGATGTGTGTTTTGAAAATATCTGTGTCGAGTATTTTTCTAGAGTCGATACATGTGCCAGTATCACGGGGAATCGTCGGCTTGACGACCTGTAAGTATTTGGATTTTTTAATTGCATTGAGATTTATTGCCGATCTAAGTTGATATGCTTTGTGATTCAGCAGAATATTATGCATTACAGTATAAGGTGATATAATTGGGACAGGATTGATGATCTTGAGAAGCTATGATTTTGGAAATCAATATGTCGGTTAAATTTTGGGATCGGAGTTGTGCATTTGGGAGAATTGTTGTGGATGGTTGAGAAGAACGTGTAGTCATATTAGTTCATTTTGTGATATATGAAACTGTTTTTGAACATTTGAAAATGATACTTTTCAAAATGAATATTTTGCGAATTTTTTATGGAAAATGATTTTGGGCCGAGACCCAATTGATTTTGAAATAGTGTTATAACTCTAGACTTGGGGTCCGAAAAGGGTTTTCTACTTTTTAAACTTCTTGTAATGTGGAACGGGATTTAGGCTGAGACCTAATGTTTAAAAAAGGCTTTTCTGTTTTCTAAAAAATCCCGGGATTTGTAAAACACTTTACCAATCGTTTATCTATTTTATTTACGCCTTTTGAGGTTTTTGGTTTACTTGTTCAAATGAATTTTTTCGGGAAGTCTTTCGCTGTGTTGATTTGTTTCAATGTTTTGTCATAGCATATTTGAGGTGATCCAGGATGGGTTAATGGTCGACGTTACGAGTCATATGTGGAAAAAGAAGTTTCTATCGAAATCCATACATTAAGATTTTGGAAGTTCGGGTTTTGTGAAACTGGGGTATACGTGCTATGTGGCTTTATTGGTATGGTAGCGTGAATTTGCTATAGCGATTTTTGACTTTTGAGCCATATTGATTGGATATGTTCGATGGGTTGTGATTGGTTGTTCGTATGCCGAGGGGTATGTTCACCAGACAAGTATGTTTATTGAGATCCACTGTATGTGATTGGTGTGTCGTTTTGAGAACTTTATTCATTCGTATATCGGTTTCTGTGGTTTTGTGTTGATCATGATGGAGCTTACCATGTGGGGGTTGTAACACCCCCAAAATACGACCGGAAATGTCACACACCGTAGACCCTTATCACAAGGATCTACCAGGCTGAACTCCAAAAGATTACTCAATGATTGACCGACCGGGGTCAATATCAATTACAAAGCAGACCGACAAGGTCATTAACCAATTCAGAAACCAACGACATTCACATTAAAATAACAATAATAAACTTGAACACAATAAAGAATGACGACTCAATTTAATAAATGAAAACTACACCCATGCAAGGGTGAATAATCGAACGACAGAGAAATACCGGCCAAAAAGAAACGAAAGAAAAAGACTCTGACTCTTGTGTGATTAGCATCGTCGTCTTCCATCTCCTTCCAAGCTAATCCTATGACTGCTCCCGAGCTGCCAAAACCTGAGCGCATAACAGGCACCCACCCCCCGAAAACTCACGAGGGTTAGCAAACTGGAATTTTGCTAGTGCAAGTACATAATATACAAGATATACGAATAATAACAACAGAAAACTCAACAATCGTGAAGCCCTAACACAAACCGCACATTCCCATAGTCAACACAGAATAGCATCACAAACATAAGGTGAAAGATAATCACATTGTCATATTCTCTTTACGGAACATAACACCAATGAAACTTCAAATGAGCCCAAGGAGTCAGAAAAAAAATCCCTTTTATAAAAGGAAAATTATTTTGATGAGAGAGATTGAAAACATTATTATTGACTCGTGCCATCTTGGGATTTTGAAAATCAAATGGGAATACTTTTAGAAAAATACTTCAAAAACTCTCGAGTCCTCGACAATTTGCAAGAAAACCATTACAACGTTATTCGGGGTCCCCGACCCAATTGATAAAACACTAACACAAGCGAATCATTACAACATCTCACGGGGTTCTCGGCCCAATCCAAATAATATCATCACGAGAGCAAATCTCAACATCCCACGGGGTCCTCGACCCAATACACAGAATAATCATCATAGTACAATCAAAGGCACAGCCTCTCATTCGACAAATTCTGCTCAAGACCCCTGATTAATTAACCCTCGAAGATCTCGTCAAATATCCTTGGTTAATTAATCCTGATACCAACATTTAAAATAAGTTGGAACAAACTTTCAGAAACACGAATCGCGGTCTACATCAAGACCAACATTTTAAAGCGAGTTGCAAGGATTTAAATTACGAAAATTATTTGGTAATGGGGTCTTAGCTATCACTCAAATATCCATTACCAATAAGCCTGCCAGGCGCCTCCCTTGCACACCTGTGTGTAACACCCCCGATATATTCAGGAATATTACAGCGCCGTAAATCCTTTACATAAGAATTTACAAGGCTGATTAAAAGAAAAGACAATAACAGATACCGCTTTATGAAATTGCTGAAGTAAAATTCAACCGTCTGGTTCAAAAACCGAAATACAAATATCCAATGAATAGTTATTATTACATCACTAAAATCCAAACATTATAAACGGACGACGTACTCGAGTACTTATTGAAATAACCAACAAATAACAGACAGTAAACCCGGCCGGAATATCACTTTGCACCCTCGTCGTCATGCATCTCCAGTGGTTGTTTCCCCGCTCTCCTGGATCCTGAACAAACACAATGTTCACCCCCGAAGGGGTTAGCACAACGATGCTAGTACAAGTACAATAATCATACAACAGTGATATAATCAACAATTATATCATAACAAGTTTCTCCAATGAGAATATCCACAACACATATCATATCATAACAGTTTCAACATACTGGTGGTATTCCAACGATCCAGCGCACACAGCTATAGATTCCCATGATGATCCCGTTGGACCAACACATAGTGGAACTACCTGTCCATTTCTTCATGTGAACCGATAGAGAGAGTTCTTAGAGAGAAGTTTGAGGTTGCAAACACTTGAGTTGATCGATCCTAACAACATTTGAAGCTTGGAAGTGATTGAGAATGGATTCAACCTTGGGATTCAATCCATTCCTTCAAAGAGGTAATTACTCTTCACCTTTGGATTTCGTTTTGGATTGTATATGATGTTCTTGAATTGATATTGGCATGTATATGAGTTGCTGAGTGTGATTATGAGATGGATTACTGAGTTATGTTGATGATATTGTTGATATGCGGATATTGATATGATTCGCGTGGTTTTGAATGGTGTTGTTTTTCTTCAAGAGATATGTTGGTTAATATCTCCCTTCATTTCGGGTCTTTGATGTTGTTTATTGTTTACTTCGTATGATGATGAACATGCAAGTGATTATGATTCTTGGTGTATATGATATGATTAAAAAATCACATGTTGAAATGTTAGTGGAAATAAGATTTGGACACTTGTTTGGAGAGTAATGTGTATAAGGTTCGACTTTGGAAAAATCACCATCGATTCATGAAAACTCCTAAAATTCTGAAACATAACAGTATGATAGAGCATCGAGTTATCTTTCTAATGGTTCTAACGGTGAATTAATCGGAGTCCGTATGAGTGAGTTATGCTCAAAATGGCAAAAACTATATTGTCTGTATTCTGAGAACAGGTAGCGGACGCTATTGATGAAGTTAGCGTACGCCAACGTGTCTGGGCATATAAAAACGTAAAGCAGACGGGAATTTCATTTCCCAACCCTTCCTACACGATCCCCTTTCATCCCAAATCACCCAAACTCGATTTTTAAACCCTAAACCTCAGATTTAAGTTGGTTTATCAAGTGATAACATCTAAGAAAGCTTGGAACAAGGATTATAACATCATTCTTGATTCTTTTGCCAGATTGAAGGTAATTGACTTGAACTCTAATATTTTGGGATTTTTGAGATTCTTGATATATTTGGGTTGTTTAGTTCGTATCGATTGCTAGAATCATATAATATTGAAGGGTATATGTTTGTGATTGTGTTCTTCGTGTTCTTGATGTGGTTGGTGTTTATTGATTGACGATTCGAATATACCTTTGAATTCCGCCTTCAAGGTGTTTAATTGAAGTTTTGAAAGAGAAATTGATTGGAATATTTTGGTTAAGTTTGTATACTCGCCTTATCGAATCGATATATGGACTTTGTAGAATCATGGGAATGAATTCGTAATTGTTTGAGTTAGATTGTTTGGACTTGTGTTTAGTTGAGATATTTTGGAATCGTTGGGTTTGTGGATTGGTTATATCGATTGTTGATTGTTATCGAACTTGTTGTTTATCGATTATTGCAATAGGTTTAGATTATTGATCAGTGATTATAATCGTGTGTTGCGGTCGAGTTCGAGGATGTTCGTTAATTGCTTTAGTCGGAGTCGAGGAGCTCGTGTACGAAGACAAGGAATTCGTGATGGTTCCACTATCGTCGTATCGATATCGAGGCAAGTTATTACTTGCTCAGTTTATAATGTTTAATGAATGGTTTCCGTTTCATTCTTTTATAATTCGTATAGCAATGTTTATAATCGTAATCATAGGAGATTTGGGATTATAAGTTGTATTCTAGTTTTGGGAATTAAATCATAATGTATATGATTTACATTTGTTGTTGGTATACTTGATATCGAGGATACATTGTGGTACAGACGATGACATGAATTATCTACCGTCCATGACATTTTGGATCGTCGAATATTCAGAATAATGGTTGGTGATGGTTTAGATATCGAGATTGCTCTCGAAGGACAAGGAGAAAGTATTTTAATCATTTTTGTCATTTGTGTCGATCATGTTGTGATACATTCGTGTATCGTTGTTGTCATGCATTTGTTTATTGTTGTTTTCGTGCATTGTATGTCGTTGTTTTGTGCAGTTGTGCATTGTTGTCATATGTCCACCAGGGTTGGTTCGACGGGATCATCTTGGGATCTATGCTAGCGTGCGCTGGATCACCGGACAGGTTTTTCTACCTCGTGTTGGTCTGACGGGATCATCGGGGGATCTAGGGAGTGAACGCTGGATCATCAGATTTACCATGTGTTGCCGTTGTGCATATGTATATTATGGGTTTGCCATAAGTATACATTGTTGTTATTGTTGTGAGCAAATTGACGTTGTCATATGAGTATGCATTTGTAGGTCTTGTGTTAGGACCATGTCCGTATGATGTATTGATCGGATCTCGGATTAGACTGACATGATTTGTCGTGGTATTATGTATCTCGAGGTATGTTCCGTATTTTCTTTGGTAATTGTCTTTTGATGGATAATCGATTATCGTGTTGGGATGTGATGATGTTATCCGACGGATTTGGGTTAGACAGAGTTAGTGGATTTCGTAACAGTGAGTTATGATGATGTTTTGAGAACCTTGGGTATTGTTGAGATACAGTACAAGTATTTCGGTATGAACTTATTGGGTTGTTAAAGATAAGAATCGTGAATTTTTGTATAGCTATGGCGGTAAGATTACATCGGTAGTATTCTTACTTAGTATCTCTTTGTATGTAATTATTGACGTGATGTGATGGTTATCATTGTTGGATATTATGGCTGACCCCGTCGTGGGCTTTCTTTTTAGGTTTCTGGAATATCAAGCTTGTAGCGATCGTGGAGAGATGAGCTTCCCGGAGGATACTGGCTAGGGCATGTAATTATGTATTGAGTTTCCTGATCGGTTGTTGTATTCCGCTGCTAGAGTATTTTTAATTGTTTGTCTTTTCCGCTGCGTGAGTATTTTTATATGGCATTTTGGTATCTGGTAACTTAGGTTACTTTGGCAATCGTTTTCTAAACTATTTTGTCGATACGCATAAGCGATAGCTTAACGTATGTTTTTTTTAAACTATTGAGTCTTGGCATTTCGGGCCTTGTTGTTTTAATTGAGTTTTTACGACGGTTTTGATAAATGGATTTTATAAGTCTCTGTGAATTTTTTTAAGATAGTACCGCCGTTAGCCTCTTGGGCGTTTGTAAATATTTGCGAAAATTTTCTTCAGCCTTGTGGGTTCCATCTCGGGGCCCACGGCGCTGTAATATTCCCGGATGGCTCTGGGGGTGTTACAGGTCTGCCAAAGTAGGGTGTATGGATTTTATCTTAAGGAGGTGAGATGAATAAACAAGCTTATACATATGTTTTAAATGGTTAAAGACTTATATAGGTTATACAAAATGGTTTTGGACCTGTGGCTTATTTGGGATTAGTACGATTAAAATGACATAAGATGTCATCCCAAATGATAATCTAAAGCATTTTTTAAGTACAGGGGACATGCCAAAGCTATGTCTGTGGTTATTTGATCGTTAGATTATAATTCATATATATATATATATATGTATGTGATACATAATATTTGAGACTAACATGTTGACATAAGATGTCATCTCTATTGATAAAAACTAAACTTCTTTTATTTGCGAGGGACATGCCATAGCTGTGCTTGCATTCATGTAATCGTTGATTTTAAAATCAGTATATCTCACGAATAACTTTGCATACTAATATTGTAGAATCAATGGCGTCAATCAATACAAACTTATTGTGATTAATTCTTGACAAAGAAAACTTCCGGGCACTAATTACCTTGATTGGTCAAGGAACTTGAGAATTGTTCTCAAAGCTAAAAAGAAGCAGTACATTCTGGATAACCCAATTCCTGATGAACCGGAATCAATCGCCACCAAAGCTCAAAAAGATGATTATAGTAAGCATATGAATGATTCTTTAGATGTGACATGCCTTATGCTAGCAACCATGAACTCGGAGCTGCAGATACAGTTCGAGGACATGGAAGCTTATGAAATGATGGGTCAGCTTAAGAAAATGTTCCAAGAGCAAGCCCGTCAGGAGAGGTTTGCCACTACGAAGGCATTGAATGGTTGTAAAATGTCTTCAGGTACTTCTGTGAGCGCTCATGTCCTTAAAATGAAATGCTAGATTGAACATCTTGAAAGACTAGGAGCTCCTATCAGTCAGGAACTCGCTACAGATATGATCTTAGCATCACTGCCTTCAGAGTACGATCAGTTTGTCGTAAACTTCAACATGCACAACATGGAGAAAACTATTATTGAGTTGCATGGGATGCTAAAACAAACTGAGACAAGCATTAAGAAAGTTGTTCCTAAAGTTTTAGTGGTTCAAAAGAAATGGAATAAAAGAATGGAAATAATATGGCCCCGAAAGATAAAGTAAGGTATGCAAATATTGCCTAAACCCAAACCTAAACCTTTCATGAAGTCATCAAAACAACCCAAAGAATGGACTTGATACCACTACAATGAAACTGGTCATTGCAAAAGGAATTGCAAGGTCTACTTGGAAGAAATGAGGAAACGGAAGAGCGGTGAGACTGCTGCTTCAGGTATTCCTGTTATAGAAGTTAATTTATCTACTTCTTCATCATGGGTATTAGATACTAGTAGTAAAGCTCAAATTTGTGTGAATGCACAGAGGCTGCGAAGGAGTGGATAACTCGCAAAAGGTGAAATGAACCTACGTGTTGGAAATAAAGCAAGAGTTACTGCTATGTAGGGACTTATGATATAAAACTACCAAGTAAACTTGTATTGGAACTTAATAATTGTTATTGTGTTCCTGCTATGGGTAGAAAATATCAGTTGATTGCCCTGATTTGGAAGGATATAACTTTACTTTTGAGAAAAGTGTAATGTCCATATTTAATAAAGGTAACTTTTATGGAGATGCCTTGATGAGCGGGAGATTATATCCCATAAATCTTGAAAGTTCCAAATCTATCTATAATATAAATGTCAAAAGACTTAAATCAAATGATTTAAACCAACCATATTTCTGGCATTGTCATTTGGTCTATATAAACGAGAAACGTATAACCAAACTCCATAAAGATGGAATCTTGGAGACATTTGATTTAGAATCATATGATACATGCGAATCTTGCTTATTAGGCAAAATGACCAAAGCTCCTTTCACGGGCCATACTGAGAGAGCTGCAGATTTATTAGGCTTAATACATACTAATGTATGTGGACCAATGAATACAAATACTAGAGAAAGTTTCCAATACTTCATAACGTTCACGGTTGACTTAATCATATTCGGATATATCTACTTAATAAGTCATAAGTCGGAGTCGTTTACGAAATTCAAGCAATCTCAAAGTGAAGTACAAAATTAGTTAGGCAAAACTATTAAAGCACTACGATCAGATCATGGTGGTGAAAATTTGAGCCATGAATTTGACGATAATCTCAAAAGTTGTGGAATTATTTCACAAATAACTCCACCTTGAACACCTCAATGGAATGGTGTGTCGGAACGGAGAAATCGAACCTTGTTAGACATGGTTAGTGTAATACCCTGGATTCTTACCCCTAAATAACTTCGAATCTTTGACCCGTTTTTGTGGATTCCTTTGTCCGTTTGTTGAACTTACGCAATCTTTCGTATTGTTCTATTATCCTTGTTGTTCTGTTTTACCACAACTCTATTATCACTACATAATAGAATTTGCAATATCATTATATGTTACTATTGTTACCGTATGATGATAATATTTCGGTATAATAATATGACTGTGATCGGATCATTTGATCAATCTAGATATTTACAACCCTTATTTAGAGTATTACACCATAGAAATATTCAAAATATGGATGGAGTACCAAAAGGGTATTAATAGAAACAAGAGTCGATATTTTGGTATAGTGATGTGCGCAAGGAGTGACTTTGATCAGTCACCATAAATTCTATAAAAATCTAAAAATTTAAAATTTTACAGTATTATAGGTTAATGAGTTACCTTCCCATTGGTTTAAACGGAGAGTAATTTGGAGTCCAGAAGAGAAAGTTATGATTGAAATAAGACAAGGGTATCAATCTGCCGCGAATTACCGAAATGCCCTTAAAACCGACTTAAAGGGCTATAAATGACCCTTGACTGATTTCTGGTGCATTCCAGCACCTTCTCTCGACATCACTTCATCCCTCACCAGAAATCTTCATCCTTTAACTCAAATTTGAGCCATAAGCATGTTTCTAACATCCTAGAATCAAGATATCAAATCTGTTGTTGAAGAATCGGCCATTTCCTAGCTGAATCAAGGTATGTGGTTTGGAGTTATTCAAGTTCTTTCAAATGATTCATACTAATTCTTGTTTCTAGGATGGTTCTTAGATGTTCTTGGATTCTTAGATAATTTTGAGTGGTTTTCATCGATTCTAGCGGGGTAGGGATCGAATTCTTCAACCATATCATTTCTTATACACAAAATGCACGCTAGGTGTTCGATAAAAATCCCCTTAGAGTATGGTTTCGAATTTCAATTGTTATCTTGATCAAAATCAGTATCTCTGATATCAGTCTATCTATATTGATCATCTTAGGTTCGAAAATTGGGTTTGATAGCCTCTTGTCCGAGTTTTACCGAACTAGTTAAACCGTCGAATTCCAGGCGAGTATTTGATTATATTTATGTATTATCTTGCAATTTAAAGTGTATAAATATGCTTTTGGAAATGAATTGGTTGTATTCTGAATATTACTGATGTTTATTGTTGTTTTGAATTATTTTTGGGAAAATTTCCAAATAAATAAATGCATTTTCAAGTTTGGAAAATAAATGATGTTTAAAAAGGATTTTCAAAAGTTTTTTTCGAAAAGAAACTGAAAATGGTTCTTCAAAAATATCAAGGGCTGATCTACTTAAATTATATCGAGATGATGACACTTTATGAATATTTTGTTGGAAATGGTTTGGAGATATTGCCTCTGATTGTGATTGAAAAGCATAGTTGTAATGTTTGGTGTTTTGAAACTGGCATCGTCAAAGTATGTGGCATCAGACTGTGATTTCTCTGAAATGTGGTAATTCCATAAAGTGGTGATTTTTGTGGTTTGTGACATGTGGTCACTGAGTGTGTGCGAGCCAAGTTAAAATCGGCGAGGGTCCCCTGGGATCTGTTAGACTGTGAGTATCTGTGGATCACTTGTGTAATGTCCTGAATTTCTACTAAGATTGTTTAATGTTATTTTATCCGAGTTATATAGTACAATGTGGAATCTGTACAGTATGGATAAAATTATTGAAAGACTTAAACATCTGTATTAGTATAATTGTCTAACTTGGTCGACAATTGCATTCGAGGATATAGTATGTTGTGTATACGTATTCGGTACATTGAGACGACAAGCAAGATCAGTGTAAATGGCCAAATATATCCAAGTTAGTGCATGCTACGATGTATACTTAACATACGCTAATGCACAAGGATTACGTACGTTAAGAAAGATAGCTAACTTACGTAAGATGCATATATATTATGTACGTTAAGTGGATAGGCTAACATACGTTAAGTTCATGTCGGGCAGGATCAGGCTATGGCCGACAGGTGGGTCCCGTGATTGGCAGCTTTCGGCGCGGATGTGGATGGGTGAGTCAACGCTGAGGTTAACGTACGCTATGGGAATTGTATAACATACGTCAAATGGAGTTTCACTGTAGCAAGTCAACATATATATTACGTACGCTATGAAGGATATGTTACGTACGTAATCGATTTAACGAAACAGGTCAGTGAGTTCTAGAATGATGTTACATACGCTATGAGAGACATGTAGCGTACGTAAGATGCATTACGTACGTTAATATGGATTGATAACGTACATAATGAGCGATGCAGTTTATAAAATAAGGTTCGTTCTTTCATTTCTTCACGAGAGAAAATCGATATCCTTCCTCCAACTTCGTCCCTCTGCACATGAAAGTGAGAATAAACCTCTTCTATCTTGGTTATGAGGTTGGAAGCATGGATTAGAAGCTTGGATATGAAGATATCAATGATTCTTGAAGGGTTGATTGTGTTATTGATGTTCTTGAGGTATGTTAATGAACTCTACACCTTGAATTCGGATTTTGATGATATTGTTGGTGAATAATTCGTATGAAGATGATTACGGTGTTGTTGTTATGATTCTTGAGGTCATGTGAATTGTATATTGGAAGATACAATGATATACGTCTTCGATTAGGTTATTTGTTATAATCATGATTATGGAATCATGATGTTCTTGATGTTCTTGTTATATATATACCACATCAAAGAGGGAAATTTGATAAGATATATGATGGTTTTTAAGTATAATCATGGAATTGATGAGTTAGACCAATGCTATGTTGATTGTAGTGGCATAATTCGTATGTTCTTGATGAAATACGAATCACGATAACAATTTAGAATCCGAAAAGATTATAGTTAATCTTATAACAAGATTATCAATGGTATTGAACTATTTGGATAGTTCGGATTGTCGATTATGCCGATAGTATTGTTCCACTATGAAATGTACAATTATAAACAAGGAGGAATCGTGTTAATTCGTATGAATTCGGAATAGAGAGTGTTATGTAACCCTTGTTATCGAGATGAGTTGATCGTTAATACGATTACCGGATTATGGAAACGTATCATGGTAATGAGTTCATGATTGATTGATTCGGGTTGTTCGGATTTATGTTTAATTGGGATAATTGTGGAACCGTTGGTTTTATTGATCGGTTGTATTAATTGTTAAGTATGATCGTCGAGTTGCGGTTTATATTTTAGATATGAGTTCGTATTTGTTGAGTTGGATTATTTGGTTTTCTGTATGATCGAGATATCGTTAAACCGAGATTGATTGATTGGTCATGTTGGTTGTTGATTGTTATCGGATTGTTGTTAATCTATTATTGCAATAGGTTGCGATAATTGACCATTGATAAGAATCGTGCCTTATGGTCAAGTTCGAGGATGCTCGTAGATTACATTGATCGGGGCCGAGGAACTTACAGACGACGGCAAGGGATTGGTGACGGCTTCATCAGTATCGAGGCAAGATATTACTTGCTCAGTTATAATGTTTAATGGATGGTTTCAGTTTCATTTCGTTTATAACGCATATAGCAATGATTATTACTGCAAATTCTGGCGATTTGGATTATATGTTGTCTTTCCGATTCTGGGAGTTAAATCATAATGTATATGCTTTATATCGGTTATTGGCATATTCGGGTATCAAGGTTACGTTGCGATAAAGATGAGGATATGAATATTTATAGTCCATAGTACGTTTGGATCGCCGAGCATTGAGGATAATCGCCTGTGATGATTTGACATCGAGAATTCTCCTGAAGGACTCAGGAAAAGTATCTTAGTTTGATTCGGTTTAGTGTTGATGATGTTGATTGTGCAGGTTGTCATTCATGTTGCTGAACATGAAGTCGTCCTAGTTGTTTCATCATAGTGTCGTTCATGTTTTTTATTCATATGTTGTTCATGTTGATGAACATATTGAGTTGCATATGTGTATGCATAATTGTATTGTTTATGTTGTGCTGATCCGCTGGGATTGTGTGATCTATGCTGAGGGCGCTGGATCAGATGTCCACTATGCTTTGGTCCGACGGGATCATCATGGGGATCTATGCTGAGGGCGTTGGATCGTTGGACAGGTTTTCCACCATGCATTGGTCCGACGGGATCATCATGGGGATCTATGCTGAGGGCGCTGGATCGTTGGATTACCAGTATTGTGTTGATGGAATCTTGTGAATTCGCATAATTGATTTTATCATGTGTTGTTGTTCATATGTGTATTGTTGGTTATCCACCTTATGATGATCTGATAGGATCATCAAGGGGATCTATGCTGAGGGCGCTGGATCGTGGGATTTCCATTGAGTATACATGATTGTTATTGTTTTTTAGCATATTGACGTGGTCATATGAGTATGCATTTGTAGGTCTTCTGTTAAGACGGTGTCCGTATGATGTATTGATCTGATCTCGGATTAGAATGATGTGATTGTCGTGGTATTATGCATCTCGAGGTTTGTTCCATATTTCCCTTGGTATTTGTCTTTGATAGACAATCGGTTTTCATGTTGAGATTTGATGATGTTACCCGACGGATTTGGGTTGGACAGAGTTAGTAGATTTCGTAACAGTGGGTTATGATGATGTTTTGAGAACCTTGGGTACTGTGTGAGATGTGAATTTTGGTAAAGTTATGACGATAAGATTACATTGGTCATATTCGTATATTGTATTCTCATTGGTATGTAATTATTAATGTGATGTGACGGTTATCATTATTGGATATTATAGTTGACCCCGTCGTGGGCTTTCTTTTTAGGTTCTTGCGATATCGATCTTGTAGAGGTCGTGGATAGATGAGCTTCTCGGAGGATACTGGCTAGGGCATGTAATTGGGTATTGAGTTTCCTGATCAGTTGTTGTATTCCGCTGCTAGAGTATTTTTTTAATTGTTTGTCTTTTCCACTGCGTGAGTATTTTTAAATGGCCTTTTGGTATCCGGTAACCTAGGTTACTTCGGAAACTGTTTTCTAAACTATTTTGTCGTTACGTGTAAGCGATAGCTTAACGTATGTTTTTAAACTGTTGAGTTCTGGCATTTCAGGCCTTGTCCTTTCAAATGAGATTTTACGACGGTTTTGATAAACAGATTTTATACAATCTTCAAATGTTTTAAGGATAGCACCGTCGTTGGCCTCTAGGGCATTTGTAAATATTTGCGAAAATATCTTTTAGCCTTGTGGGTTCCGTTCCGGGGCCCACGGCGCTGTAATATTCCCGGTCGGATTTGGGGGTGTTACAACTTGGTTGGGCTATACAACCATAGAGGGCCTGACGAGGACTTCCTAGGGTATGTATCTCGCGTGAGGTACATGGACAGTATAGCTCGGGAGGTTGTTTTGTGATGATGATACGCGTATTATTCCGGAATAATGACGTGGGTTATGATGTCGCTGTCATGATACTGCTGAGACGTTGGTAAATGATTGTTATTATTTTATTTGGTATTTTTACTGTACTTAGCCCTATGTTCATTATTATTGCACGTTATACATACTCATGTATCAAATACTCGTACAGGCTATTTGCTGACTGTAACACCCCCAAAACCATCCGGGATACTACAGCGCCGTGGGTCCCGCGCCGGAACCCACCAGGCTAAAAACCATTTCAAAAACGTTTAAAAATGCCAAAAGGCTAATGACGGTAATATTTTAAATACTCATATATCTTCAAAAACATAGTTCTCAAATACCGTCATAAAATACCATTAGAAAATACAAGGCGAAATGCCAAATTTCGAAAGTTTCAAAATGTACGTTAAGCCACCACTTAAACGTACCGATAAAATAATTTGGGAAAAAGAATTTGACGAAAATAACCCAAGTTCGTAAAATGCCAAAAAGGCCATTTGAAATAAACACAAGTTAGTAAAAATACTAAAGAGCCATTTTGAAATATACACATGCAGCGGAGATAAACACAATTCAAAATACACATTTGCAGCGGAAATAAAACAACCAGAAATAAATACTCAATACACAAAAACATGCCACAGCCAGTATCATCCGAGAAGCTCATCCCTTCACGACCGCTACTAGCTCGATCTCCGAGTACCTAAAAATAAAGCCCACGACAGGGTCAGCCACAATACTCAACAATGATATCGATCACATCATCATAAATAATTACATACCAATGTAATAATACTGTAAGAATAATACCAATGTAAACTTATCGTCATAACCTTACCAATCCATGGCAATCCATAACAAATCAATACTTACCATAATCCATATTTCGCATTCTCAAATGATGAAATAAACTCAACAACAATTATCTGTACTGTATTCCAAAAATACCAACAATCCTCAAAACATCATCATAACTCATAAGTGTGGAAATAATCCAATCTGTGCCAACTCCTGTCCGTTGAATTACACAATCAAATCTCAACATTTATAAACCAATAATACGAAACATATCTATAGATCAACTACCACAAGACAATGATAACAAATCCCGAAACATCGACGTACAGTCCGAATGCTCATACGATCAATAACAATGATCAACCAATACATCACTGAGAATATCATCGACATGGTAAACTCCCAACACGATCAACAAATGATCAACAATAACCGAGAATACCCACAACGTGGTAAACTCCAAACACGATCAACAAATGATCAACAATAACCGAGAATACCCTCAACATGGTAGACTCCAAATGATCAACAAAGGACCAACAATAACCGAGAATACCCTCAACAAGGTAGACTCCAAATGATCAACAATAATGGATCTCAAAGAAATAACTCTGACTGTCGAACATACCCCTCGGGCGTATGAACAACCAGTCACAAACCGTCGAACATATCCAATCATACATGGACTATGAACGACCCAACAATATGGCTCAAAAGATGGACGTCACAGTACGCCCGATCCAGAAATGTGTCCGTGCACATGTCCACTCCGTATACGGAATCCAGGATATACATGGGACATGTACCTAATTAGCCTCACGAACTACGTCTCGTGTGCACGTTTCAATGCGGAAACATCCACGCATAACCATCATGTACCCGGCTAAAAATCCTACACAATGACCAATCGGCACGCAGATATGACTCCAAATATGTCACGATGCAACATGACAACGAAACTCAAAGAATCACATATCAAATAAGGATCAAAAGACTCACCGAAGTGAACAATGACAAACTGACAAAGAAAAGTCGACACGACTAATCAATATCCAAAACAACAATCCTGGGATGATCATCCCCGACAAATGATCAACACGATCAGCCCTGGGATCATCATCCCTCAACGAAATAATCAGTATGAATCCCAATATACGAAACATCAACATACAACATATACAATAATTCCACAGAACAATTATCCTCATAACTGAACAATACTGGAATTACATCAAAGCCGAAGACAATATTCTTTCCACGAACAACATCCTTTAACGAATACACAATTATACGAATAATCTCAAATAAGGTATCATCCATTGAATACCAATAAACCTTTATCCCGATACTTATGTCATCACGATAACTATCCTCGATATCCGATATTCTATATCCTTGACCAAAGATAACTCACGTCTTCCTTGAACACAATTAAATCATATACCTTATGATTTATTACAACCAGAGTACGATATACAAACCATTATCCTGACAACTTATATTTATAATATCATTGCTATATGAATTATAAATGAAATGAAAGCGAAATCATTCATTAAATATTATAACTTAAGAAGTATAAACTTGCCTCGATACCGATACCACGAAGCCGTTACCAAATCTATTGCCTTCGTCTACGAGCTCTTCAGCCCCGACCAAAAGCAATCTACGAACTCTTCAATCTCAACCGCAACACAACTGTCATAATCCATGATCAAAACATCACAACCTATTGCAATAACCGATTAACACACATTCGATAAAAATCAATAACCGATATACCCAACCAACAAACTCAACGGTTCAACGAAACCCCGATCATATACATAAAACCAAATAATCCAACTCAACAAATACGAACTCATATCCACAATACAAACCGTAACTGGATGATCACAAATAACAATCAATAACCGATCAACAAACACAGCGGTTCTACAATATCCCGATTAAACACAAATCCGGACAACCAAATCAATCGGTCATGAACTCAAAACCACAACACGATTCATAATCCGATAATCATATCAATAATCAAATTAAACCAAGTGTCTAAGCATTACCGATTCCACATTCAATCTTAAATACGATTACAAGTTTCCTCCTTGTACATTCATAATAAAAATCAATTACCGATTATCATCATCAATCCGGATGATCCGATTAATTCAACATTATAGATAACCATATTCCAAAGGTTTCAAATAATTCCATTATCCCAATTGAACACTTGTTCAATACGTATAAATTCTCAAACTCAAAAGTGAATCATAATTTTATCAAACCCGGAACCATATTCGTATTCCTATACGAATATTGTACCAAAACACATAACTTAGTTCTATATATGAATATTCCATATTCATATCCAAAACACCAACGCCTCTTAAAATATGTTCATCAATTCATATAATACAAGAGTTCCTTAAGAACACAACTTATTCCGACATCACATTCAAAATCCTCAAACGACATAATACGATGTGTTCTAACATCTAAACAATCCTTATTCACAATTCAAGGTGTATATAATCATGTTCTTCAACATATACTTCTCAAAACATCATGAATCGCAACAAACCACCAAGAACATCGAGAATACTACAATTCCATTATCATAACGACATAATCAAGGCATTTGATCATCAATTCATTATCTTCCCTTAACAAAATTCTAGTAAATACCAAGAATCATCACAACAATATCAATTCCATCACAATTCATACGAAAATGTGTAGAATTTCCCAAGTTCTACTCATTGAAACATTTCATCGAACACTTTGAAGGCATAGTCCAATTTAATCGTTTATTCGAAGAAATACTCGAATTTGTTCCACAAAACTTCAAGGATAATGAATGATTTCGAGTCTAAAATCAAATTCAATCAATAATCTGAATCAAAACGAATCAAATCGGCCAAAATACCAAGAAACCTCAAGAATATCCAAAAACCAAAAGTTTAGGTGATCTTACCTTCGATCCGGGTGGAAGATGATATTAATCCATGAATCAAACTTCCAAAACATGTTGTTCTATGTTTCTCTTACTGAAATCCATCCATTTATAGTGAAAAATCGCGGAAGGAACGAAGAAAAATGAAAAATGCCCAAGATGACTCGGTCCAGGCCTTATATAGGCTGAGTCCTATCGGCACGTTACGGCCGTAATCGGCCGTGGCTTACGTACGTAACCGGCCGTGGCCTACCCTACTGTCCATTTTGGCCGACACCCTTACGTACGTAACCGGCAGCTGGCTTACGTACGTTACTGGCCCTTACGGCCGTAACCGGCCACAGCCTTACGTACGTTATCGGTCAGTCCTTACGCCCAGTGAGTCACTACCGACCGTGATCGGCCATCCCTGCGAGCCACTGCCGACCATGTTCGGCCACTACAGGTCCTCTCGGCCACGACTCGGCCAGCCGCCCCGTAACGTATGTAACACTTAATCCGTTGCGTACGTAATACGTAAGTTGACTTGCTACAGTATTATACTCGTATTACGTACGTAATACACCCTGTATAGCGTATGTAAATCCATCCGTTGACTCACCTGTCCACATCCGCGCCGAAAGCTGCCGACACCGGGCCCAACTGTCCGATTCCTCTTGTTACGTACGTAATACCTTACGCATAACGTACGTAAAACGTATAATTTAGCATACGTAAGTCCTTAAACTTAGCATACGTTAAGGGCTCTATACTTAGCCAAAATCCAACTGTTCCTGTCCAACGTCTCGACATACTGGATAAACATACGGCATACTGAATACACATCTACTCAACACAAAAAAATATTCTCATACGATATACCTGATATCCAAATCAGTTCAACCTGATACAACAAATCCTCAATATAAATGTCAATCAAAACGTCAATTACACAAGTATAACTGTATAGACACCAAGCTATACAATATAACTCAGATAAAATAACGCGAAAAATTTATACTGAAAATCTTGGTATTACATACTACCCCCCTTAAAATAAGTTTCGTCCTCGAAACTTGCGACCTGTCAACAACAACAGATAAATCTAAAACTTTCCAACTCATCACAAAACAATCAAGTGTCGCCACAAGTGAAATAACCAAACCAATATACTTACAGGTGCGTGAAGCCGATGATATCCCGTGATACTAGCACACGACTCTCATACGAAGTCTCAACACAACCAACACACACCAATATCACAAATAGCAATTTGAAAAGACCTCAAAAATTTTGGAAACTCCAAAAATCGATTCGACTCAAAAGTCAGAAAAATCATTTTCAAAAGCCACGCTACTACCGTACTAGTAGAGCCACATAACACACATTCCTGGGTTTCACAAAACCCAAGCTCCGATACCATCTTCTGTAACACCCCCAAAACCATCCGGGATATTACAGCGCTGTGGGTCCCGCGCCGGAACCCACTAGGCTAAAAACCATTTCAAAAACGTTTAAAAATGCCAAAAGGCCAATGACGGTAATATTTTAAATACTCAAATATCTTCAAAAACATAGTTCTCAAATACCGTCATAAAATACCATTAGAAAATACAAGGCTAAATGCCAAATTTCGACAGTTTCAAAATGTACGTTAAGCTACCACTTAAACGTACCGATAAAATAATTTGGGAAAAAGAGTTTGACGAAAATAACCCAAGTTCGTAAAATGCTAAAAAGGCCATTTGAAATACACACAAGTTGGTAAAAATACCAAAGAGCCATTATGAAATATACACATGCAGCGGAGATAAAAACAATTCAAAATACACATTTGCAGTGGAAATAAAACAACCAAAAATAAATACTCAATACTCAAAAACATGCCACAGCCGGTATCACCCGGGAAGCTCATCCCTTCACGACCGCTACTAGCTCGATCTCCGAGTACCTAAAAATAAAGCCCACGACGGGGTCAGCCACAATACTCAACAATGATATCGATCACATCATCATAAATTATTACATACCAATGTAATAATACTGTAAGAATAATACCAATGTAAACTTATCGTCATAACCTTACCAATCCATGGCAATCCATAACAAATCAATACTTACCATAATCCATATTTCGCATTCTCAAATTACGAAATGAACTCAACAACAATTATCTGTACTGTATTCCAAAAATACCAACAATCCTCAAAACATCATCATAACTCATAAGTGTGGAAATAATCCAATCTATGCCAACTCCTGTCCGTCGAATTACACAATCAAATCTCAACATGTATAAACCAATAATACACAACATATATGTAGATAAACTACCACAAGACAATGATAACAAATCCCGAAACATTGACGTACAGTCCGAATGCTCATACGATCAATAACAATGATCAACCAATGTAATACCCGGTTGTAATTCATTCATTTTCATTCAGTATTAATCAGTCAGTAATTATCACTCATTATTAATCACTCATCATTCGTGATTCATTCATTTGCGTTCACTGTTGGCATGTTGTAATCGTATATCAGTTACCGATCGTCATTTCATCTCCGTTTATAGATCGAGACGGGAGTTTTATCATTTTCATTGTGATTGGTAGTCTTATACTGGAAGTATCATATTTGGCATGTGTTGGACTTGTTCACTTTCACATACGTATGGTATGTCGGATCATTCATCAATCGTAGCGAGGAATCGGAGTTATCGGATTTTCACCTTGTCCAGCAACGATTTACGGCCGTAAGGATTGTAGGTTACGGCCGTAACAGGTGTTTGTTGTTTTCAGGCCATTTTGGACGAACGGGACTTACGGCCATAAGGTTGTGGCATACGGCCGTAAGTTGAGCAGGTACGGCCATAAGGCTTGGCCGGTTACGGCCGTACGTGTCGAGCAGGGTGCCCAGGCGTTTTTGGCCGAAGGCGAGTTACGGCTGTAAGATGGGCAGGATACGGCCGTAAAGAGTGTTCATATTTTTCAGGATGTGTCGGACGGGAGGGACTTACAGCCGTAAGGGTTGCGACATACGGCCGTAAGACGAGGAAGGTACGGCCGTAAGGCTTGGTCGGATACGACCGTACGTTACAGGCAGGGTGCCTGGTCATTTTCGACGAAGGGGGCTTACGCCCGTAAGTTTGGCCGGATACGGACGTATCGACCGAGTTACGCCCGTAAGGTGTGCGGGTACGGCCATAAGGATGTCGGCAGGTGTTTTAGACGAGGGCGAGTTACGCCCGTAAGTCAGGTACAGATACGGCCGTAAGGCTGTCGGCAGGTGATTGGACGAAGCCGAATTACGGCCATACGAGTTGGCTGGTTACGGCCGTAAGGCCGTTGACCTGGGATGTTACGGCCGTAAGAAGGCCGAGTTACGGCCGTAACTTCCGGCAGTTTATAAGGACTTGGTCGGGACTTTTTCATCATTTTCACCATTTCTTTCACCTTGTTCCGAGAGAGAGAGCTTGAGGGAGGGATTTTCCTTCATCAATCACTTGAGTGTTAGATTTTCATCATCTTCATTCATTTGGGAAGCTTGGATACTCGATTTAACTCGTGTTCATCGGATCGAAGTGGTTGGATCTTCAAGAGGTAATTTCTTCAACATCTTGGATTTCGATTTTGTATTGAGATATGATGTTTTGGACGTTATAATCATGTTATATGAAGGGATATGCATATGATTATGAGTTTGTATAAAGATTCATTGGACTATTGAAGGATTATTCAAGAACACTTTGAATATTAAGTTGGATTTGGGGGTTTTCGATTAATTGTTGTTGAAATCACGAATTTGGATATTCATTTTGGATTATTGATCATATTGAAGATGTTTTGTTGGTTTGAAACACATATTGGGGATTTGATATTGGTATATTGAGGTTTGATTATAAACAATTGGAGATTGGCCACAACGTATTCGATATAATGCCCCAATGAACTTGGTTTAGTCGTATTGACGTTTTGAGTTCGTTGTAATCGTGTTTGATTCGTATATTGAGAGGATTATTGGTAATTGTGTTTTTCAAGGTTGTTCGAGTGACCGACATTTCATTTAGGACGTTTGTTCGTGGAAGGACATTGTTCAGCGGTGTTGTGTAAGTTAATTCTTACTCGGTTAAAAGGATATTCATTCCTTTTGTTGTTGTTCATTCATAATCATAACTCATTCATCATTGTATTAACCGTATTGAGACTTGTAATTGTCGAATAATCACTTCATTAACGAGGAACGGCGGTTCCAATCATTTCATTGAACTATCATTCACTTCACTATTATTTTCATCTCGGTGAGTCATTCTTGACCTTGTCGGATTATTATTCATTGATATTCATTTTGGTCATTCTCGTTCATATGACCTTCTGGGTTCATATTGCGTGGCCGGGTGCGGATGTGTGGAATTTTTAGTCGAGCACGCGATGGTCATGTATTGGGATCGATACATTGGACTGTGCACACGGTAACGATTACCTCCATGAGACTAATTAGGTACAAGGACGGGTGTGTCCGGTCATTCGTCTTGTACACTTGCACAGAACATTACGGGCGTACTATGATACTCGTCTTCAGCGTAATTCATAACTAAGGATATTTCATAATTAAAGATATATCATGATTGTGTATTTACAACCCTTGAGGATTGTTGTTCGTAATCGACTTCGTTGGGGATTTTGTTTTCAGGTCACGGCAAGGCAAAGGCACGGGAAGAGCATGTTGACGGCGAGGAGTCCCAGTGATACTAGTAGGGGGCCCTGATCTTTTCAGTCATTCATGTTGTTGTCATTTATTTTTTCCGCTGCAGATTTTTATTTGGATACTCAGTTTCATTCAGTGTTGTGTATTTTATCTTCATATAAAATATACTAGTATTCGGTATTGTCCTAGTGTTTTGTACTTAAAACTCCTCATCAGAGTATTTGGTAATATAATGTGGTTCGGTACTACAATTATATTTTTTAATTCATCAGTTTTCATTCGTCTGGTGGGTCCCAGTCGGGGATCCACGGCACTGTAATATCCGCCTAATTTGGGGTTTTTCAACCAATACATCAATGACAATATCATCGACATGATAACTCCAATACGACCAATAAAGGATCAACGATAACTGAGAGTACCCTCAACATGGTAAACTCCCAACACGATCAACAAATGATCAACAATAACCGAGAATACCCTCAACGTGGTAAACTCCAAACACGATCAACAAATGATCAACAATAACGGAGAATACCCTCAACATGCTAGACTCCAAATGATCAACAAAGGACCAACAATAATCGAGAATACCCTCAACAAGGTAGACTCCAAATGATCAACAATAATGGATCTCAAAGAAATAACTCTGACTGTCGAACATACCCCTCGGGCGTCTGAACAACCAGTCACAAATCGTCCAACATATCCCATCATACATGAACTATGAACAACCCAACAATATGGCTCAAAAGATGGACGTCACAGTACGCCCGATCCGGAAATGTGTCCGTGCACATGTCCACCCCGTATACGGAATTCAGGATATACGTGGGACATGTACCTAATTAGCCTCACGAACTACGTCTCGTGTGCACGGTTCAATACGGAAACATCCACGCATAACCATCATGTGCCCGGCTAAAAATCCTACACAATAACCAATAGGCACGCAGATATGACTCCAGATATGTCACGATGCAACATGACAACGAAACTCAAAGAAATACATATCCAATAAGGATCAAAAGACTCACCAAAGTGAACAATGACAAACTGACAAAGAAAAGTCGACACGACTAATCAATATCCAAAACAACAATCCTGGGATCATCATCCCTGACAAATGATCAACACGATCAACGATCTCAATACAATCAGCCCTGGGATCATCATCCCTCAACGAAATAATCAGTACGAATCCCAATATATGAAACATCAACATACAACATATACAATAATTCCTCAGAACAATTATCCTCATAACTGAACAATACTGGAATTACCTCAAAGCCGAAGACAATATTCTTTCCACGAACAACATCCCTGAACGAATACACAGTTATACGAATAATCTCAAATAAGGTATCGTCCATTCAATACCAATAAACCTTTATCCTGATACTTATGTCATCACGATAACTATCCTCGATATCCGATATTCTATATCCTTGACCAAAGATAACTCACGTCTTCCTTGAACACAATTAAATCATATACCTTATGATTTATTACAACCAGAGTACAATATACAAACCATTATCCCGACAACTTTTATTTATAATATCATTGCTATATGAATTATAAATGAAATGAAAGCGAAATCATTCATTAAATATTATAACTGAACAAGTATAAACTTGCCTCGCTACTGATACCACGAAGCCATTACCAAATCCATTGCCTTCGTCTACGAGCTCTTCAGCCCCAACCAAAAGCAATCTATGAACTCTTCAATCTCAACCGCAACACAACAGTCATAATCCACGATCAAAACATCACAACCTATTGCAATAACCGATTAACACACATTCGATAAAAATCAATAACCGACATACCTAACCAACAAACTCAACGGTTCCACGAAACCCCGATCATATACATAAAACCAAATAATCCAACTCAACAAATACGAACTCATATCCACAATACAAGCTGTAACTCGATGATCACAAATAACAATCAATAACCGATCAACAAACACAACGGTTCTACAATATCCCGATTAAACACAAACCCGAACAACCAAATCAATCGGTCATAAATTCAAAACCACAACACGATTCATAATCCGGTAATCATATCAATAATCAAATTAAACCAAGTGTCTAAGCATTACCGATTCCACATTCAATCTTAAATACGATTACAAGTTTCCTCCTTGTACATTCATAATAAAAATCAATTACCGATTATCATCATCATCAATCCGGATGATCCGATTAATTCAACATTATAGATAACCATATTCCAAAGGTTTCAAATAATTCCATTATCCGAATTGAACACTTGTTCAATACGAATAAATTCTCAAACTCAAAAGTGAATCATAATTTTATCAAATCCGGAACCATATTCGTATTCCTATACGAATATTGTACCAAAACACATAACTTAGTTCTAGATATGAATATTCCATATTCATTTCCAAAACACCAACACCTCTTAAAATATGTTCATCAATTCATATAATACAAGAGTTCCGTAAGTACACAACTTATTCCGACATCACATTCAAAATCCTCAAACGACATAATACGATGTGTTCTAACATCTAAACAATCTTTATTCACAATTAAAGGTGTATATAATCATGTTCTTCAACATATACTTCTCATAACATCATGAATCGCAACAAACCACCAAGAACATCGAGAATACTACGATTCCATTATCATAACGACATAATCAAGGCATTTGATCATCAATTCATTATCTTCCCGTAACAAAATTCCCGTAAATACCAAGAATAATCACAACAATATCAATTCCATCACCATTCCTACGAAAATGTGTAGAATTTCCCATGTTCTACTCATTGAAATATTTCATCGAACACTTTGAAGGCATAGTCCAATTTAATCGTTTATTCGAAGAAATACTCGAATTTGTTCCACAAAACTTCAAGGATAATGAATGATTTCGAGTATAAAATCAAGTTCAATCAAAAATCTGAATCAAAACGAATCAAATCGGCCAAAATACCAAGAAACCTCAAGAATATCCAAAAACCAAAAGTTTAGGTGATCTTACCTTCGATCTGGGTGGAAGATGATGTTAATCCATGAATCAAACTTCCAAAACATGCTGTTCTATGTTTCTCTTACTCAAATCCATCCATCTATGGTGAAAAATCGCGGAGGGAACGAAGAAAAATGAAAAATGCCCAAGATGACTCTGTCCAGGCCTTATATAGGCTGAGTCCTGTCGGCACGTTACGGCCGTAATCAGCCGTGGCTTACGTACGTAACCGGTCGTGGCCTACCCTACTGTCCATTTTGGCCGACACCCTTACGTATGTAACCGGCAGCTGGCTTACGTACGTAACTGGCCCTTACGGCCGTAACCGGACACAGCCTTACGTACGTTATCGGCCAGTCCTTACGCCCAGCGAGTCACTACTGACCGTGATCGGCCATCCCTGCGAGTCACTGCCGACCATGTTCGGCCACTACAGGTCCTCTCGGCCACGACTCGGCCAGCCGCCCCGTAACGTACGTAACACTTAATCAGTTGCTTACGTAATACATATGTTGACTTGCTACAGTATTATACTCGTATTACGTACGTAATACACCCTGTATAGCGTACGTAAATCCATCTGTTAACTCACCTGTCCACATCCGCGCCGAAAGCTGCCGACACCGGGCCCAACTATCCGATTCCTCTTGTTACGTACGTAATACCTTACGCATAACGTACGTAAAACGTATAATTTAGCATACGTAAGTCCTTAAACTTAGCG
The DNA here is from genome assembly GCA_033398695.1 of Orobanche coerulescens. Lineage (NCBI taxonomy): Eukaryota > Viridiplantae > Streptophyta > Magnoliopsida > Lamiales > Orobanchaceae > Orobanche > Orobanche coerulescens. The sequence goes on along the minus strand of CM065815.1, from coordinate 113,022,918 downwards.
TACGTTAAGGGCTCTATACTTAGCCAAAATCCAACTGTTCCTGTCCGACGTCTCAACATACTGGATAAACATACGGGATACTGAATACACGTATACTCAACACAAAAAAATATTTTCATACGATATAACTGATATCCAAATCAGTTTAACCTGATACAACAAATCCTCAATATAACTGTCAATCAAAACGTCAATTACACAAGTATAACTGTCTCGGTCCTCAATTTATTTTATCCATAGTGTATAGCCACCAAGCTATACAATATACCTCAGATAAAATAACGCGAAAAATTTATACTGAAAATATGGGTATTACATACTACCCCCCTTAAAATAAGTTTCTGTTAGGAATATGCCCTCGAATGCCACTCAGGGGATGAGAGAGTAGGGGCATTGTACTTGTAATTATGGAATAATTAATAAAAAGGCAATACGATTCATTCACTGTTTATTGTATTTCAATTGCATTCTTGACTTGGTAAACATTGAAGTGAAGTCCATGTAAATAAATCGAACATTCCATTCTCGTTATGGGATAAGAGAAAATGTACTGAAAGTGTTTAAAGTTTATTTACGTAAATTGTTCGCAAGTCAATAAACTTAAAATGGGCATTAAGTTTTAATATGACTTGTATAACTGATGCTAGGACGTGTGCACGTCTTGATAGCATAGTTATAAGTATATTGGTGGGGCCAGTATACTCGAACACGACTCATACTCGATTCACCACACGGTATTCACTCGGAGAGTCGATGACGAATCGAAAGGTTGTGATAGTATACGTGGACCTTTGACTTGAGGGTTCAGAGAAGATGTGCCCGTGATGTTTAGTTTGTCATTAGAGTAGTTAGACTCATTTGCTTAATTGCCGAGTCGACCTCGAAGTGCGGACTATACGGGCAGTAGCGCCTTTACCGTACGCCAAGAAAGGATTCTATCTCCTGTTAGTGAGCGGCGAATGTCCTATACGGTTAATGGCAAATAAGATCATAAGTCTTTGGCCAAAGCATTACGATATAGTCGTATTAGATACACTATTAATCAATGGTCTTGATTTGCATTAACACATGTATAGAGTTTAGTCAACAGTAGGGTTTGACTTTACCGTGACCCGAAGACTTGACCGGGACATCTGATGAAGGGTCTATACGTATATAGTATTCACGACATAATGGTTCTGGAATGATCCCTTCATTCGTTCTCAGTGGGGGTTTACAGTGCGGCCCGCTAGGCTGGCTAAGTGCTGCCCGCACTCATTGGTTCCTCCCAATGCCGGCTGAGACGGACCTACGGAGTCGCGCATCAGGAGCGTTGACGGATAAATGTGAATTTATTATCTCTCTAATAATATTAGATATTGGATATCTAATTATGATTTATTAGATAAATCAAAATAGCGGTCTTATGAATTAAAATTAAGTTACCGGGTAATTAATTTAATTCATAAATTATATTTCTTAGAGAAATATATTTGTATTTGATATTATTAATTAATTAGATTAATTAATTAATATAAATACATTGGTGATTAAACGGAGTGTATTTAATCTGAGTCGTTTGATTTAACGTCAGTACACGAGCCGAGTGACTGGCTCGTTTTCTAGAAACTTCCACCATGGGCCACCTTCCTCTCCCCACATCACATGGAATCATTTCCATGCATGTGTATGTGTTAGTTGTATTTTTGTTATTATGTGTTGACATTTTATCTCATTATTAGACATATTAATTATATGTTTGAGAGATATATATTAAACACACATGATAACAACTATAAACACACACACATACTTTCTTGCTACTACTTCACCGTGAAGTATTCTTGAGGGAGAGAGAAAATTTTATTTTCAAGTTATTTTCATCTTAGAGGTGAAAGAAATTCAAGAAAATAGAGAGAAAATTCTACGGTAACTTCCTAGCCGTGTTCTTGGAGAACGGGTTACGTCGAATTTTCCGGCAACTTCCGACGCGTGTGAAGTAGAGGCTTGAATTTTCGGTGCTTGGAACGAAGGGATTTCGTGTTCGGGACGGGATCGTGATCATCGTCTACATTTTACGAAGATTTATTTCAAAGGCTTCAAGGGTATGAATCTTTATCTTTGTATTTATTTTTTCGTATATACGTTACTTGATCGATCCTGTTTGGGATTCGTATTTATTTCATTGCGTATTTCGTTTTATTTTCTAATCCCAACGGTGGTATCGAGCGAGGTCAATGTTTCCGTATATACGATTATTTGTGCATTTTGAATGCTTTTGAATGATGATTATGATTTAGAATCATGTTTGGAATAATTGTAGATTTTAAATTGTTCGTTGTAGCATCACATTTTTGAAACGGGCGAAAAAAGAAACGGTCATTTAGGTGCCGGCAAAGATCGGGCCGCCGCCGCCGCTCACCGAGCATGCTCCGCCATGACTCGGCCAGGGTCGAGAGTGCTCGGCGGGGCCGAGAATGATCGGCCACCGCTGAGCAGTGGCTCGGCCAGCACTCGGGTTTTGGCCCGATTTTGAATCGGGCCACTGCTACTAAACCGGATTGTCCGGACTCCTTTTAAGTTTATATTTCGTTGTAATTATTTCCGAATTTTTATTTGGATTTTAATTTGACTAAATTAATATTTGGAATATTTTTGAGTTAAGGAAATAAATTAAACGAGAATATTATTTTTGGCGGATTACTTGAACGAATTAAAATGATGATTATTAGTATTAATTTGATTAATACCATTAAATTTGAATAGATTAGTTTTATATTGATTGGATTAATATATATTAATTGATTATTTAAGTTTAATGCCACTTTATATTAATGTGATTAATATAGTAGAAATTGAATAGATTAATTTTATAGATTAATTAGATTAATTTATATTAAAATTAATTGTTTAATTTCGCTTCCATTACATGTTGTATGGAATCCTTATGTGATGGTGATATAGCTCGTGGACTTAGTTTTGATTTGTTCGATTCGATTGGGTTGTAAAGGCCGTTTTGAGCCTATTTATATTTACTAGAAAAACTTGTATAGGATGCAATTTTTCAATGATGTAATTATTATTTTGGGTATGAAGAAGACCGAAGACAACCGACCGAGAAGACGAAGAATCGAAGACTGTTTTTTTATTTATTGGGTCATTCGCTTGGCCCAGTACTTAGGAATTAGGTCCATGAGCTATATGTTGGTAGTAACTAGGTTACTATTTTCTGTTTTTTCATTTTGAATGATTGACAAACATACAAACGCGCGTATAAATGAATTAATGTGCAAAGTGTAACATTAATCGCGAAATTCACCCGACAACAAACAGACTAAGTTTGAAAAAGGTTACGAGGTTTCCTACCCTCCATCAAACTCGTAGAAAATTGATACCCGAGCTGGTGTGCTATGCTTCCGAGTTATCTGGTTAGTACATTTGGTAGAGGTTGAAAAATTCTTGAGTGCATTAGATGCCTTCGGTTGGTGATAAATTTCGCCCCTAGAAACCTGATAGGTTGCCGGGTGAGATTCAATAGTCAAACTGATAGACGTTGATGGTCAACAACTTAGATAGTCTGGATTGCCAAGAAACCTGATAGGTTGAGGGCATGAAGACTAGGGGTAAAAGAAGATCAAATCATCCGTTAGACGGGTTGGTGTTAGACACCACTTTACAGAAATTAATTGGCAAGAAACCTGATAGGTTGCGTATGTTAAAATTTGTAAAGAACTTGATCACCACTAAGAAATCGATCTAACCATGATTTCCGGATTATAACATGGGAGTGTATAATTCCGATAAAATTAGTGGGAGCCGAGACAAGAATTATACAAGCCCTTAAGTTCTATACTCGGTCATAATTAAACAAGTCACTAATTCAATCTTGTCTAAATCTTTGCAGAAAACGAAATTGAATCTCTAAAATGGCTAAAACCCACTTGCAATACTACTTGAAAAGAATCTCCTAATCGCCCTAACTTTGTTGATCGTTGCGGAATCGATGATTGTACTCAGATGGAGTTCGGGATACGCCTTGAGGCGGACATTCCACCGACTCCAATCCGGACTAGGGGTAATCAGAAGACATTGATGTCCATGAAAAATGGGTCAAGGATGATGTGCTAGTCCGTGGTTTTATGATGGGCTCAATGACTAATGAGCCGCAGAGAGCGCACGAGAAAATGACTTCGCTAGGCGATTCTGCACACTTGACCGAACTTTATGGAGAGCACAGAGACTGCTAGATATGAAATATCAAAGCATTTGTTCAGTTATAGGATGAAAGTAGGGGAGAAAGTGGGAGACCACGTCCTCAAGATTTTCTCTATGATTGAGAGGATCGAGGAGATCAACTTTAATAAGGATTTATCATTTCAAATTGATCTCATCCTTCAATCTCTACCTGACTCTTTCACGCAGCTTGTAATGAATTTCAACCGTAATGAAATTACATGCACATTAGCCGGGCTAATGAATAAACCGGTGACGGCAGCCTAACATGAAGACTAAACCGAGAGAGAGGTCGCTCTTGTGATTTCTTCCGCCTAAGAGGTCCAAGAACAAGAAGAAAAAGACCTACGAGCAAGACAAACCCAAGAAAGGGGTGCAAAAGGAAAGGGCAAGGCCCGAAAGGTTCAAAAGGTAGGCGGTCCAAAACCTACGCACAAATGCCTTGAATTCGGTGAATCGGCCATCGCGAAGGACTTGTCCCAAGATTAATGGCGCATCGTGCACGGAACTTTTGTTTTTGAAACTAATTGTTCCGCTATCAGATATTCTCGCTTCGTGGATTCTCGATTCAGTGCCACTTCTCACATTTGTACTATGAATCGGGATCTGAACGAAGTAGAAAACTTGAAGTCGGGAAATAATGATCACTTGGAAGCGGACAAAGTGTCGAGCCAACCGATATCGATCAATCCTTCCGGGTTTAGAATCGGGTTTTATTTTGACATTAGATGAAGTACTTGTTTTGCCCAAGGGGCATAAAACATCAGATCCATTCCACTTGGACCGAAAGGATTTTGTTTCTTCATTGGCAATGGCTTGTAAAATTTATTTTCGAAATAAATTGGTTGGAATAAATACATTGTTGAATGGTTTATATCATCCGAACATGCAAAATAAAACAAAGTGAACACTATAACTAGGAAACGTGGTAGGCAAGATACTAATCAAGCTCTTAAATGGCACCTTAGACTTGGTCATGTTGGTCGACCAAGGTTCGAAAATGGAAAAGATGGACTTTTAAGTCCATTGGGTGTAGAACCCTATCCAACTTGTGAATCTTGCCTTAGAGGCAAATGACTAAGTTCCCTTCACAGGACTTTTGAAAGGGCCGATAAACTTGGATTGGTGCATACCGATGTTTGTGGTGCTTTAGAAGTAGCCCGAGACGGATATCAATATTTCATAACGTTCACAAATGATCATACTAGGTATGGGATTGTGTACTTAATGAAACATAAATCAAGCCTTTGCTAAATTCAAAGAATTTAAGGCCCTAGTTGAAAAACAAACCGGATGTCATATCAAAGCACTTCGGCCGACCGAGGTGGCGAATATATGAGCACCGAGTTTAATGAGTTCCTTAAGGAACATGGAATAGTTTCACAATTCACGCCTCCAGAACCCCACGCTTAAATGGTGTTTCGTAAAGGAGAAATCGGACTTTGTTGGACATGGTTCGCTCCATGTTAAATTACACCGATTTACCTATTTACCTCGTGGGGTATGCCTTACTAATCACGCTATATCCTAAATAGATGTCCTTCCAAACTGCTCCTATCACTCCGCATGAGATGTGGAAGGGTAAGAAACCAAGCCTTAATCACATAAGGATTTGGGGATGTCCACTATGTCAAAAAGGCTAAGGTGGACAAACCGAAGCGAGGTCCATAAAAGGACGTTTCATAGGATACCCAGAGGACTCGATGGGTTATCTATTCTACATGCCAAGACCATAGGGTCGTTGTGGCATTACAAGCGCACTTCCTTGAGGATGAATTCATTCAGAAGGTGGCTCGGGTAGAAATATCTCTTTGGAAGAGCATAATGAAAGTCCTAAGGAGACATCCGATCGTGGATCAAGAACCGAACCTATTGTAACACAACCTCCACTTCAAGGTCCGATAGGGTATCTCACTTACTCCGACAGGTATGGCTATACACATGTCGAGGAACCGGGTCTCCACGACATACCCGATAGCAAAGGAAAACGACCTGTCACCTATGACCAAGCGATAGTGGATGTAGACTCCGATAAATGGCAAGAAGCAATGAAAGCCGAGATAGACTCGATGCATACCAATCGTATGGACTCTAGTAGATCTTCCAACCGGCATGAGGACTATTGGAAATAAATGGATCTATAAGAGAAAGACGATGGGGATGGCAAGGTTGATGCCTATAAGGCCGGGCTTGTGGCAAAGGGTTATACCCAAAGGGAAGGAATCGATTATCATGATACCTTCTCGCCCGTAGCTATGATAAAGTCGATTCGCATGATGCTTGCCATTGCCGCCTATTATGATTATGAAATATGGCAAATGGATGTCAAAACGGCTTTTCTAAATGGATACCTCGAGGAGGAAATCTATATGGAACAACTAAAGGTTTTGTGTCCAAAGCTAATATTCATAAAGTGTGTAAGCCGCAACGAGCCATTTATGGTCCAAGCAAGCTTCTGAGTTGGAACCTTCGATTTGACGGCGCTTAAGGACTTTGACTTCGAACGAAATGAGGAGGAACCGTGTGTTTACAAAAAGGTCAGTGGGAGCAACATTGCGTTCTTAGTACTATATGTAGATGATATTCTGCTTATAGGAAATAACGTAGCAATGCTCAGCACTGAGAAAGCATGGCTTTCTAAAACGATCTCAATGAAAGACTTGGGAGAAGCTTCCTATATTCTAGGGATCCGTCTTTACAGAGATAGACCACGAAGAATGATAGGACTAACCCAAGCCATTTATATCGATAAAATCCCGAGAAGATTCAAGATGGATGAATCTAAAAGAGGGTTCCTTCCCATGCGACATGGAATTCATCTCACCACGAAAATGTGTCCTCAAAGTGAGGAAGACAAGAGAGAGATGAGTAAGGTACCCTATGCCTCGGCAGTGGGTAGCCTCATGTACGCTATGTTGTGTACGAGACCAGACTTAGCCTACGCTGTGAGTATGGTAAGTCGATTTCAAGCAAACCCGGAAGGGAACATTGACTCGCCGTAAAGAACATTCTTAAGTACTTAAGAAGAACTAGAGATTTAGTTCTTACTTATGGTGGTGGAGAATCAAGGTGATTGGATTCACCGATTCTGATTTTCAAGGAGACAATGACGACTCTAAGTCGACATCCGGGTATTTATTTACTCTCAATGGAGGAGCAAGATTCTGGAGAAGCTCCAAGCAAACCGCTATCGCAGATTCCACTCGCCAAGCAGAGTATCAAGCCGCCTCGCAGGCTAGCAAAGAAGCATTTTGGATGCGTGTTTATACAAGAACTTCAAGTGGTGCCTAACGCGGAGTTGCCTATATCACTATTCTGTGATAATGATGGAGCTGTCGCCCAAGCCAAGGAGCCGAGGGCTCACCACAACACCAAGCATATAGAGAAAAAGTACCACATCGTTCGAGAGATAGTGGAAAAAGGATATGTTTCATTGGAAAGAGTAGACTCGTAAGACAATGTCTCGACCCGCTGACTAAGCCATTATCTCAGGCCGTCTTAGAAAGACATCTGAAGAACATGGGTATTGGATACCATGATGTGTGGCATTGAGTGCAAGTGGGAGATTGTTAGGAATATGCCCTCGAATGCCACTCAGGGGATGAGAGAGTAGGGGCATTGTACTTGTAATTATGGAATAATTAATAAAAAGGCAATACGATTCATTCACTGTTTATTGTATTTCAATTGCATTCTTGACTTGGTAAACATTGAAGTGAAGTCCATGTAAATAAATCGAACATTCCATTCTCGTTATGGGATAAGAGAAAATGTCTTGGAAGTGTTTAAAGTTTATTTACGTAAATTGTTCGCAAGTCAATAAACTTAAAATGGGCATTAAGTTTTAATATGACTTGTATAATCGATGCTAGGACGTGTGCACGTCTTGATAGCATAGTTATAAGTATATTGGTGGGGCCAAGATACTCGAACACGACTCATACTCGATTCACCACACGGTATTCACTCTCGGAGAGTCGATGACGAATCGAAAGGTTGTGATAGTATACGTGGACCTTTGACTTGAGGGTTCAGAGAAGATGTGCCTGTGATGTTTAGTTTGTCATTAGAGTAGTTAGACTCATTTGCTTAATTGCCGAGTCGACCTCAAGTGCGGACTATACGGGCGGTAGCGCCTTTACCGTACGCCAAGAAAGGATTCTATCTCCGTTAGTGAGCAAAGCGAATGTCCTATACGGTTAATGGCAAATAAGATCATAAGTCTTTGGCCAAAGCATTACGATATAGTCGTATTAGATACACTATTAATCACCGGTCTTGATTTGCATTAACACATGTATAGAGTTTAGTCAATAGTAGGGTTTGACTTTACCGTGACCCAAGACTTGACCGACATCTCGATGAAGGGTCTATACGTATATAGTATTCACGACATAATGGTTCCGGAATTATCCCTTCATTCGTTCTCGCCTGGGTTTACAAGGCGGCCCGCTAGCCGGGCTAAGTGCCGCCCGCACTCATTAGTTCCTCCCAATGCCTACCGAGACGGACCTACGAGTCGCGCATCCGGAGCGTTGACGGATAAATGTGAATTTATTATCTCTCTAATAATATTAGATATTGGATATCTAATTATGATTTATTAGATAAATCAAAATAGCGGTCTTATGAATTAAAATTAAGTTACCGGGTAATTAATTTAATTCATAAATTATATTTCTTAGAGAAATATATTTGTATTTGATATTATTAATTAATTAGATTAATTAATTAATATAAATACATTGGTGATTAAACGGAGTGTATTTAACGGAGTCGTTTGACGAACGTCCGGTACACGAGCCGAGTGACTCGGCTCGTTTTCTAGGAAACTTCCACCATGGGCCACCTTCCCTCTCCCCACATCACATGGAATCATTTCCATGCATGTGTATGTGTTAGTTGTATTTTTGTTATTATGTGTTGACATTTTATCTCATTATTAGACATATTAATTATATGTTTGAGAGATATATATTAAACACACATGATAACAACTATAAACACACACACATACTTTCTTGCTACTACTTCAGCCGTGAAGTATTCTTGAGGGAGAGAGAAAAATTTTATTTTCAAGTTATTTTCATCTTAGAGGTGAAAGAAATTCAAGAAAAATAGAGAGAAAATTCCTACGGTAACTTCCTAGCCGTGTTCTTGGAGAACGAAGTTACGTCGAATTTTCCGGGCAACTTCCGACGCGTGTGAAGTAGAGGCTTCGAATTTTCGGTGCTTGGAACGAAGGGATTTCGTGTTCGGGACGGGATCGTGATCATCGTCTACATTTTACGAAGATTTATTTCAAAGGCTTCAAGGGTATGAATCTTTATCTTTGTATTTATTTTTTCGTATATACGTTACTTGATCGATCCTGTTTGGGATTCGTATTTATTTCCGCTGCGTATTTCGTTTTATTTTCGGAATCCCAACAGTTTCGTCCTCGAAACTTGCGACCTGTCAACAACAACAGATAAATCTAAAACTTTCCAACTCATCACAAAACAATCAAGTGTTGCCACAAGTGAAATAACCAAACCAATATACTTACAGGTGCGTGAAGCCGATGATCTCCCGTGATACTAGCAGACGACTCCCATACGAAGTCTCAACTCAACCAACACACACCAATATCACAAATAGCAATTTGAAAAGACCTCAAAAATTTTGGAAACTCCAAAAATCGATTCGACTCAAAAGTCAGAAAAATCATTTTCAAAAGCCACGCTACTACCGCACTGGTAGAGCCACATAATACACACGCCTGGCTTTCAAAAAACCCAAGCTCCGATACCATCTTCTGTAACACCCCCAAAACCATCCGGGATATTACAGCGCTGTGGGTCCCGCGCCGGAACCCACCAGGCTAAAAACCATTTCAAAAATGGTTAAATATGCCAAAAGGCCAATGACGGTAATATTTTAAATACTCAAATATCTTCAAAAACATAGTTCTCAAATACCGTCATAAAATACAAGGCGAAATGCCAAATTTCTATAGTTTCAAAATATACGTTAAGCCACCACTTAAACGTACCGATAAAATAATTTGGGAAAAAGAGTTTGACGAAAATAACCCAAGTTCGTAAAATGCCAAAAAGGCCATTTGAAATACACACAAGTTGGTAAAAATACCAAAGTGCCATTATGAAATTTACACATGCAGCAAAGATAAAAACAATTCAAAATACACATTTGCAGTGGAAATAAAACAACCAGAAATAAATACTCAATACTCAAAAACATGCCACAGCCAGTATCACCCGGGAAACTCATCCCTTCACGACCGCTACTAGCTCGATCTCCGAGTACCTAAAAATAAAGCCCACGATGGGGTCAGCCACAAGACTCAACAATGATATCGATCACATCATCATAAATAATTACATACCAATGTAATAATACTGTAAGAATAATACCAATGTAAACTTACCGTCATAACCTTACCAATCCATGGAAATCCATAACAAATCAATCCTTACCATAATCCATATTTCGCATTCTCAAATAACGAAATGAACTCAACAACAATTATCTGTATTGTATTCCAAAAATACCAACAATCCTCAAAACATCATCATAACTCATAAGTTTGGAAATAATCCAATCTGTGCCAACTCCTGTCCGTCGAATTACACAATCAAATCTCAACATGTATAAACCAATAATACACAACATATCTGTAGATCAACTACCATAAGACAATGATAACAAATCCCGAAACATCGATGTATAGTCCGAATGCTCATACGATCAATAACAATGATCAACCAATACATCAATGAGAATATCATCGACATGATAACTCCAATACGACCAATAAAAGATCAACGATAACTGAGAGTACCCTCAACATGGTAAACTCCCAACACGATCAACAAATGATCAACAATAACCGAGAATACCCTCAACGTGGTAAAGTCCAAACACGATCAACAAATGATCAACAATAACTGAGAATACCCTCAACATGGTAGACTCCAAATGATCAAGAAAGGACCAACAATAACCGAGAATACCCTCAACAAGATAGACTCCAAATGATCAACAATAATGGATCTCAAAGAAATAATCATGGATCGCCGAACATACCCCTCGGGCGTATGAACAACCAGTCACAAACCGTCGAACATATCCAATCATACATGGACTATGAACGACCCAACAATATGGCTCAAAAGATGGACGTCACAGTACGCCAGATCCAGAAATGTGTCCGTACACATTTCCACCCCGTATACGGAATCCAGAATATACGTGGGACATGTACCTAATTAGCCTCACGAACTACGTCTCGTGTGCACGGTTCAATGCGGAAACATCCACGCATAACCATCATGTGCCTGGCTAAAAATCCTACACAATAACCAATCGTCACGCAGATATGACTCCAGATATGTCACGATGCAACATGACAACGAATCTCAAAGAATCACATATCCAATAAGGATCAAAAGACTCACCGAAGTGAACAATGACAAACTGACAAAGAAAAGTCTACACGACTAATCAATATCCAAAACAACAATCATGGGATCATCATCCCCGACAAATGATCAACACGATCAATGATCTCAATACAATCAGCCCTGGGATCATCATCCCTCAACGAAATAATCAGTACGAATCCCAATATACGAAACATCAACATACAACATATACAATAATTCCTCAGAACAATTATCCTCATAACTGAACAATACTGGAATTACCTCAAAGCCGAAAACAATATTCTTTCCACGAACAACATCCCTGAACGAATACACAGTTATACGAATAATCTCAAAGAAGGTATCGTCCATTCAATACCAATAAACCCTTATCCCGATACTTATGTCATCACGATAACTATCCTCGATATCCGATATTCTATATCCTTGACCAAAGATAACTCACGTATTCCTTGAACACAATTAAATCATATACCTTATGATTTATTACAAACCATTATCCCGACAACTTATATTTATAATATCATTGCTATATGAATTATAAATGAAATGAAAGCGAAATCATTCATTAAATATTATAACTGAACAAGTATAAACTTGCCTCGATACCGATACCACAAAACCATTACCAAATCCATTGCCTTCGTCTACGAGCTCTTCAGCCCCGACCAAAAGCAATCTATGAACTCTTCAATCTCAACCGCAACACAACAGTCATAATCCACGATCAAAACATCACAACCTATTGCAATAACCGATTAACACACATTCGATAAAAATCAATAACCGACATACCTAACCAACAAACTCAACGGTTCCACGAAACCCCAATCATATACATAAAACCAAATAATCCAACTCAACAAATACGAACTCATATCCACAATACAAGCCGTAACTCGATGATCACAAATAACAATCAATAACCGATCAACAAACACAACGGTTCTACAATATCCCGATTAAACACAAATCCGAACAACCAAATCAATCGGTCATAAATTCAAAACCACAACACGATTCATAATCCGATAATCATATCAATAATCAAATTAAACCAAGTGTCTAAGCATTACCGATTCCACATTCAATCTTAAATACGATTACAAGTTTCCTCCTTGTACATTCATAATAAAAATCAATTACCGATTATCATCATCAATCCGGATGATCCGATTAATTCAACATTATAGATAACCATATTCCAAAGGTTTCAAATAATTCCATTATCCGAATTGAACACTTGTTCAATACGTATAAATTCTCAAACTCAAAAGTGAATCGTAATTTTATCAAATCCGGAACCATATTCTTATTTCTATACGAATATTGTACCAAAACACATAACTTAGTTCTAGATATGAATATTCCATATTCATTTCCAAAACACCAACACCTCTTAAAATATGTTCATCAATTCATATAATGCAAGAGTTCCTTAAGTACACAACTTATTCCGACATCACATTCAAAATCCTCAAACGACATAATACGATGTATTCTAACATCTAAACAATCCTTATTCACAATTCAAGGTGTATATAATCATGTTCTTCAACATATACTTCTCATAACATCATGAATCGCAACAAACCACCAAGAACATCGAGAATACTACGATTCCATTATCATAACGACATAATCAAGGCATTTGATCATCAATTCATTATCTTCCCTTAACAAAATTCCCATAAATACCAAGAATCATCACAACAATATCAATTCCATCACCATTCATACGAAAACGTGTAGAATTTCCCAAGTTCTACTCATTGAAACATTTCATCGAACACTTTGAAGGCATAGTCCAATTTAATCGTTTATTCGAAGAAATACTCGAATTTGTTCCACAAAACTTCAAGGATAATGAATGATTTCGAGTGTGAAATCAAGTTCAATCAATAATCTGAATCAAAACGAATCAAATTGGCCAAAATACCAAGAAACCTCAAGAATATCCAAAAAGCAAAAGTTTAGGTGATCTTACCTTCGATCCGGGTGGAAGATGATGTTAATCCATGAATTAAACTTCCAAAACATGGTGTTCTATGTTTCTCTTACTCAAATCCATCCATCTATGGTGAAAAATCGCGGAAGTAACGAAGAAAAATGAAAAATGCCCAAGATGTCTCGGGCCAGGCCTTATATTGGCCGAGTCCTGTCGGCAAGTTACGGACGTAATCGGTCGTGGCTTACGTACGTAACCGGCCGTGGCCTACCCTACTGTCCATTTTGGCCGACAACCTTACGTACGAAACCGGCAGCTGGCTTACGTATGTAACTGGTTCTTACGGCCGTAACCGGCCACAGCCTTACGTACGTTATCGGACAGTCCTCATGCCCAGCGAGTCACTGCCGACCGTGATCGGCCATCCCTGCGAGTCAGTGCCGACCATGATCGGCCACTACAGGTCCTCTCGGCCACGACTCGGCCAGCCGCCCCGTAACGTACGTAACACTTAATCCGTTGCGTACGTAATACACACGTTGACTTGCTATAGTATTATACTCGTATTACGTACGTAATACACCCTGTATAGCGTACGTAAATCCATCCGTTGACTCATGTGTCCACATCCGCGCCGAAAGCTGCCGATACCGGGCCCAACTGTCCGATTCCTCTTGTTACGTACGTAATACCTTACGCATAACATACGTAAAACGTATAATTTAGCGTACGTAAGTCCTTAAACTTAGCGTACGTTAAGGGCTCTATACTTAGCCAAAATCCAACTGTTCCTGTCCGACGTCTCGACATACTGGATACGAACATAAGGCATACTGAATACACATATACTCAACACAAAAAAATATTCTCATACGATATACCTGATATCCAAATCAGTTCAATCTGATACAACAAATCCTCAATATAACTGTCAATCAAAACGTCAAATTACACAAGTATAACTATCTCGGTCCTCAATTTATTTTATCTATACTATATAGACACCAAGCTATACAATATACCTCAGATAAAATAACGCGAAACATTTATACTGAAAATCTGGGTATTACACTGACCCCTTCGGGGGTGGATACATTTTTGTGTATTCAGGTATAGGTCTTAATGGCGAGGCAGCACAGGGCGGATACGAGCTTGGTGGGCAGCAGTGATATCATATACTATTTTGAGTCTGTGGTCATCGGTTGTTAAATGAAGTCGTGTTTTATTTTGTACTCGCGCGAGTACCATCGTGTCATATGTGGTATGTTGTGCAGTTGTTTTGGTGATGTTGTTGTATCAGTTGTGGTTCCTCGAAACAGTGTATCGTTTGGTGTTGTGATGCATATGGTTTAAAGTTGAGTATTGTTAATGTGTATGAATGTCTTCGTTTTAAATTGTAAAAATGTGGTTTATGTCGGTCTAAGCCTGGTAGGTTCTCAAAAAAGAATCTACGGCGCTGTAATATCTCTGTATATCATGGGGGTGTTACAGTTAGATCGATGATGGGTCAAGCTGATCTTCCAATTTCTTTTTGGGGTTATGCCTTAGAGACTGCTGCGTTCATTTTAAATCGAGTACCATCTAAATCAGTTCAAAACATACCATATGAGATACGGACAAGGAAACAACATGTTTTGTTTTTCCTTAAGATTTGGGGTTGTGAAGCGGCTTATCACTAATAAATTATCACTCAAATCGGATAAATGTCTTTTTGTGTGATATCATAAGGAAACTAAAGGATATTATTTTTACATCCCATCAGAGAACAAAGTGTTTGTTGATCGATATGGAGTATTCCTTGAGAAGGAATTTATTTCCAACAAAAATAGTGGGAGTAAAATAACTCTTCATGAGATGAGAGAACTACAAATAGATATTGAACCTTTAAATAAAACTGATTTAAACTCACATAGAGATGAGTCAGATGACCACTTCTTCTATACCAGCTCCGTGTAGGTCTGTACGTAATCATCGTGAACCTGATAGATATAGATTTCTCATCACAGAGACAACAATGTGGAACTCATGGATCTAGATGAGCACACAACCTACAATGAAGCAACTACTATTTTTTAATGCGAAAGTTGGCTTGAAGGGATGAAATCCGAAACGAAGTCCATGTATAATAATTAAGTATGGACTTTGATTGATCTTCTTGAAGGTTCCAAAGCAATTGGTTGCAAATGGATCTTTATAAAGAAAATGGACATGGATGACATTGTACAAACATACAAATCACGACTCGTGGCGAAAGGATACATACAGAATCATGGTATTGACTATGATGAAACCTTTTCGCCACTCGTAATGATGGAATCAATTAGAATTATAATTGACATAGCAGCATACTATGACTATGAAATATCGCAAATGGATGTCAAAATCGCTTTTCTTAATGGAAAGTTAGATAAGGATGTGTATATTAAACAGCCCGAAGATTTTGTCGATCCTAATAATCCTAATAAAATATGTAAGCTTCTAAGAGCCATTTATTGTTTGAAGGAGGCATCTCGGAGTTGGAATCTTCATTTTGATGAAAAAATCAAAGAGTTTGGTTTCATTAGAAATCAGGACGAACCTTGTGTATACAAGAAGATTAGTGGGAGCAATTGTTTTTCTAGTACTCTATGTGGATGATATCCTACTCATTAGAAATGACATCCCTACTTTACAAAGTGTTAAGCTTTGGCTAAGTAAATATTTTATAATAAAGTACATAGGGGAAGCTGCCTATATACTGGGTATAAAGATTTATAGAGATAGATCTAAAAGGCTTTTTGCCCTAAGTCAAAGTACATATGTTAACAAGGTACTGAAACGGTTCAGTATGCTTAATAGTAAGAAAAAGTTCTTACATATGTCACATGGCATAATGCTCAGTAAAACTCAAAGTCCTTGTTCGAAGGAAGAGAGAGATAGAATGAGCTTGATACCTTATGCTTTGGCTATAGAATCTATCATGTATGCCATGATATGTACTAGACTGGATGTATCATTTACATTGA
The DNA here is from genome assembly GCA_033398695.1 of Orobanche coerulescens. Taxonomy (NCBI): domain Eukaryota; kingdom Viridiplantae; phylum Streptophyta; class Magnoliopsida; order Lamiales; family Orobanchaceae; genus Orobanche; species Orobanche coerulescens. The sequence goes on along the minus strand of CM065815.1, from coordinate 113,006,305 downwards.
GTGCAACTAGTAGAGACCAGTCTGACCCTGACGAGGCTCATTGGACTGTAGTCAAAAGCATACTTAAGTACTTGAGAAGGACTAAAGATAAGTTCTTGATATATGGTGGTCAAGATAGTGATTTGGTCCTTAGTGGCTATGTGGATACCAGTTTTGAGACAGACCAAGATGATTCAAAATCGCAGTGTGGATATATATTTTGCTTGAATGGTGGTATTGTTAGCTGTAAGAGTTCCAAACAACCAACCACTGTTAATTCTATAATGGAAGCTGAGTACATAGCCACTTCGGAAGCAGCTAAAGAAGTTGTTTGGATGAGGAAGTTCATTGGTGAACTGGATGTGGTTCCTAGCATTGTTGATCCAGTAAATTTGCACTGTGATAACAATGGAGCTATCACTATAAGAATAAACGTCAAAGACTTCGAATAATATCTGAAGTAAAAACGTTATAATTACCGAAGTCTATATTCGTGTAATAAAAGATATACTTTAGACTTTGCTTTTTATGCGAAGTCTAATATCCTAATAACCGAAGTCTATCTCGGTTTTTTTTCTAATTATGATCCAAATGTGGGGGTAAGTGAAGTAAAAGAATGCCTTTAACTTCAGTTATTTTATAACTGGCGTAGTAAAAAAAATACTTTCTACTTCAGTTATTGTATAATACATATTAGTATTTTCTGTAGTAATATATATTAGTATTTCACATTTCAATTTAAAATTCATTGCCAAAATCTACATTCACTTATAATTAACCATCAACTACAAGAGCTCAATAATATAAGAACCAACAATAAACCGCATTCATAAGCAACTATCAACTATCAATTCCCAACATAATACATTCATGTACAAAAATAATAAAGCATCTTTTTACAATAAACAAATACTTGAAAAAAAGATAATTTTTTGACTAACAGTTTGTGAGAAGTAACTCTATTTTCATTTCCTCCAAGTAGGCAAGCTGGTAAAGCATCTTTTTACAATAATAAAAGTAGGCAATTAGATCGGCACGCTCCTGAGGTTTCTTCAATCCCGGGAACACCATCTTCGTTCCAAGTATGTACCGTACCAACAAATAAATAAATAAATTTCCGTTCGTTTTTCCGAGTTATGTGCAATCCAGATTCCAAACACACCCACCTCTATATTCATTTGCCATGAACTGATCAAATAAGTCAAGTCAGGAACGACCCTTAAAGTTAAACTTACACAAACTATTGCATCAGACTAGTGACTCCGAGTTATGTTATGAAACCAAATTGTTGGTCTCACCTGAATATTTGTCAAATACCATAATCTGGGATCTGGTCTTGAATATTTGTCGTACCTCACTAGCCAATATCAAATCCAGGTAACATTGTCGATAACGGGTTTCCTATTGAAAAAGACAAGTTCATATATAACATTAATAGCTGCAAATAAAATTGAAATTGTAACTGGTTTCTTATTGCAAGTAGTACTACAAAAGTGTCCATCAATACCTGATCTCTCAGAATGTAAGATTCGGGATTCCTAGGACTTCCTGGGACCCATTCAGCAGTTTTCTGCAAAATTGTAGTGTTATACATCAGGCAATCAACAGAAGCCTCTTTTGCTGTAGTGGAGTTACCACAATTTAAACTATTATTCCCTCATAGATAGCTTATCAGTAGTCACAGATTATTTCTAATCTCATCAGTGCTCACCTTCAAATTGGCATCAGGCCCAACTTTCTGTCTTGGCATCATATGAAGACAATGTGTAAACATTACAAATGATATTGGGAAAATACTAAGCTCCCCCCTCTTAGTTTTTCCTGAGTGGAAAGAAATATGAATAACAAGTGACTAATCCTTTATGCCCAGGTTCCGCAGAAATCTGCTTATAATTTCTATATTTAGATTCAAAATTGAAACTAATACATTGTTTGTTAATTATTAGTATGTAAGGTTGTTAGTTTTCACAAACTTGGAAACCCACTAACACCAATAAGATCATATATCACCATTGGTCCACACCAGATCAGATTGCAATTGGCAAATTACCTTCTTTAGAGTCTCTTCCTCACTCTCATCAGATTCGTCATCAGAGTTGTCCTCATCCTATAATATATGATATAAAGACTATATTTCAGGCAACATGAGTACCAGTTCATCTGGAAAAATATTATATGCACACAAGTAGACAGAAATAAAATATTTAAATGCATGCCTACGGATACAAAGTGTGAAAAAAAAGGGGGGAAATAGGCAGAAGTTGTAATATCCGCATTTTTCCCTTCTCTTATTATTCTCATTTTAGTGCATTTTCATTTTTAACAACTCGCTTGTAACCGTATTGACATTTTGAGGACATTTAATATTGAACTTTTTGTCGTTCGAGCTTGATTCGGACTCGTTTTACTCGATTTGATGTTTCATGTTGTTATTTCGCATATTATCGTAATCGTCGTTTGGAACCGCCGTTTCGGGGTTGCGAAAGATCCATCTCGTGTTATTATGGGCGTTGTGAGCTTTGTTTGGTGTTTCGACCATGTGTCGTACATTCCGGATGTTTGGGCCGTTTTGTAAATTTTCCCAAAAGTTTGGGAAAATTTCGTTTGTTGATTGTTTTTCCGAACCTTTGAGTAGTCGGGAATTTGTTTTCCTTCGGCATTTAAGTTCGCTGCTTCAGGTCCCTAACGTCCATACCATCGTGAATTGTTCACCGTTGTATTTCGATTCTTTCCGCATTCTCCTCATTTCTTCTGGCCTGTACTCCACAGAAAGGAATGTTACGTACGTAACATCCTTTTGGTTACGTACGTAACGTTCTAGTGTATATCAGTCCAGACGATTTTGCCTGTTTGGTTACGTATGTAACACCCTTTGTTACGCATTTAACGCCTAGTGTATTTCACCAGCGATTACGCTTTTGGTTACGTACGTAAGGCCCTTATGGCTTACGTACGTAATACAGCTTACGTACGTTAGTATGTGGTGGCTAACGTACGTAACGCGGCCTGGGTTTATAAACCCAGGGGTTGACCGATTTCGGCCATTTTCACTCCTTCTCCTCCCCATTCGACTCCTAGGTGATCTTCTTGGCATTTACGGCGATTTGAAGCTTAATAACTCCGAGCCATCATCTTCTTCGAGTTTTTGGAGCATATTATCAACCTCTAATCGTGTTCTTCGTCATTATTCAAGGTAAACTCCTAAAACCTTGTTTTGGGTAATTGAAGGGGTTTTCATGTTTCGTCCGATTCGTTCCGTATGTTAGATTAATTCATGATGTACATGATTAATCTTGTTGATTTCGTTGGTTACCCTACGGATTCATGGTATATTTCGTAGTAATTTTGTAATCGAGAGGGTTTGGTTGTGGTCCGCCCTCGTCGTTGTTTCTATACGAATATACAAGAATCGTAGGCGGGTTTTCGGGTGTATTCCAATTCCGTATTCATTTAGGATTGGTTGTGATTGTGTTCTTCGTATCGTTAGGTTCGTGATTATCGGCTCCTAACGGTCACCGGTGTTTTTCCTTCCGTTCGTTGCGTCGTTTATTATTCAAGGCAAGTATTCTTTTGGAAACCTTTATGCTTAACATGAAATGGAAATGTATATTGTGTGTGCTTTACTCACCCTGGGAGGGTCCGACGGGGCCTCGGGGGAATCTATGACTTCACTCTGGATTCATGAGTTTGTTTCGCTAGCCAGCTCAGGAGGGTCCTTAGAGGCCTCGGGTGGGATTCGTGGCTTCGTCCCGGTCCTAGGCGATGCCTGTTGGGATTCGGTGCCTAAAACGAAGGCCCAGCGGAAACGGTAAAACGAAAATTAATTCGATCCGAATCCCTACGAGGATCGATCGAGCTACGTATATACGAATATATAAACGAAAAGCAAAAGTCGTAAGAAACTAACCCTCGAAGTCCGTTGATTAAATGGTAACCTTCTCTTGAGCTATTCCCCAAGCTCTTGAACGATCCAACGCCGAAAGCACCGCGTCTCTACTTGCCACGCGCCGGAGAAACAACCGGAACGACGATCAACTTGCTATCCTCCGAGGATACGGCTAGAGCTAAGTGATGAAGCTATATATGTAAAGATTACTACACTCTAAGTGTTTTAATCTTACTCTCTCTATATGATTTTCTCTCAATTTTTCTCCAAGAAAAATGAAGAAGAAAATGAATGAAGAAGATGAAGATAATTGAGAAAATGGTTTTTCTCTCTCTCTCTCAATCTCACTCACGTAGGAAGGCTTGGAATCTCAAGTGAGAGATGTCTTCTTCATTTATTCAACTCTTCACATGATACATCTCATTATTATGAGAATCAAAGCCCCACAAAGTCATCTTTTTCATATAAAATGAAAACAAAAAGACAAGAGGAAAGTGGGTGGAAATTAGGGCGGCTACCATGCGTAAACGGATGAGTTCGGTTCGCTTCGACTCCGTGAGTCCAAACAGTTAACTACGATTCTGTTCCGATGTATTTGTATCGATTAATTAATCCAATTAATTAAACATATCAAATACAAAATAACATAATTAATTTCTCCAAGAAATAATTATATTCATGAATTAAATTAATCACCCAGTGATATATTTAATCCATTAAGCCGTAAATCAATTTATCCGATAAATCGATTTAAACATCCAATGTCCCAAATTAGATATCCAATATCTAATATTCATAATGAGAGAATTAGCTTAATTCATTCCGTCGTCAATCCTAATGCGCGACTCGGAGGTCCGTCTCGATCAAGAACGGGAGGAACCAAAGAGTAGTAGCACCACCTAGCCACTGGTGGCCTACACTGCACTCGATCGAGAACGAATGATTAGGATCATTCAAGAACCATTCGTCGTGAATACCAAGATACGTATAAACCCTTCTTTCAAATATCCCGATCAAGTTATAGGGTCACGGCCACCAAAACCTATCTCAGATTGACGCTATGCACGCGTTAATGCAAATCGAGATCATCGAGCTCTCGTCGTATCTAATACACTAGCTCCAATGCTTTGGCCAAAGACTTATGATCTCATCTCGCCAATAACCGCATAGGACATATAACCCGTTCACTAACAGAGAAAGAATTCTATCTTGGTATTCAAGGACTCGCTACTTGCCCGTCAAGATGCACGTCGAGGTTGACCCCCTTCCTCGGTTTACGTGGTCGAACTACTCTAATGAAAATCTTGACGTCACAAGCACATCCTTACTAAATCCTCAAGTCGAAGGTTCACGAATACCTATCACAACCTTTCGATTCCGTCATTGACTGTCCCGGAGTGAAATCCGTGTGACGAATCGAGGGTGAGTCGGTTCGAGTATACTAATCTAATTAGCATACCTATAACGTGTGCTCCCAATAACCATTAGTGTTCGACATGCACTCTCCATGTCAAAGAACACGTCATACAAGTCTTCACATAAACTTAACGCCCAGTCAAGTTTCATCGACTTGCGAACGATTAAGTATTTGAGCTATAAACCTTTCCAGTGCCGACCCCCTTATCCAATAAGGAGTGGAACGTTTTGCTCTCAAATACACGGACTAGTTTCTATATGTTTATTTACGAGTTAGGAATGCCAATAACTACTAGTAAATAAAGAAACATTCATTTGCCTTATATAAATGGTTTACATAATTACAAGTACAATGCCCTCACTCAACAACCTCTGAGTGGCATTCGAGGGCATACTCCTAACAATCTCCAACTTGCACTCAATGCCACACACTATGGTATCTAATACCCATGTTCTCCAGATGACGTTCCAAGCTAGTCTGAGATAGTGGTGGTCAGTGGATCGGCGACGTTGTCGGCCGAGTCTACTCTATGCAGCACAATATATCCCTTGCGAACAAATTCTCTTACGAGATGATACTTCCTCTCAATATGTTTGGTGTTGTTGTGAAACCTCGGCTCCTTGGCCTGTGCTACAGCTCCGTCGTTGTCGCGAAGATATGAACAGCACTCAAGACATGGTATCATTTGAAGTTCTCCTAGAAACTTCTTAATCCAGAACCCTTCCTTGGAAGCCTCCGAGGCTGCTTGATACTCAACCTGACAGGTGGAATCAGCAGTCGCGCTTTGCTTGGCACTACGCCAAGATACTGCTCCTCCATTAAGAGTAAATATGTAGCCAGAAGTGGACATCGAGTCGTCCTTCAGTCCTTGGAAGTCCGAATCAGTGAATCCCACCACATCCAAATCTCCACCGCCATACATAAGAACCATATCTCTCGTTCTTCTCAAGTACTTGAGAACGTTCTTTACAGCAGTCCAATATTCCCTACCTGGGTTTGCCTGAAAACCTACTCACCACGCTTACAGCATGCGCAATTTCAGGTCTTGTACACAACATAACATACATAAGGCTACCCACGGCCGAAGCATATGGTATATTACTCATTTCCTTGCGTTGTTCCTCACTTTGAGGACACATCTTCAAGGTGAGTTTTATTCCATGTTGCATCGGTAGGAACCCTCTTTTAGAATCATCCATCTTAAATCGCTTTAAGATCTTATCTATATAGAGGGCTTGGGAAAGGCCTATTGTTCTATTCGCTCTATCCCGGTAGAGTCGAATACCAAGAATATAGGTTGCTTCTCCCAAGTCTTTCATGGAGAAATTACTCGAAAGCCAAGCTTTCGTAATCGAGCATTCCCACATCATTTCCTATTAGTAGAATGTCATCTACATATAGTACTAAGAATGCGATCTTGCTCCCACTAACTTTCTTATATACACAAGGTTCCTCTTCATTTTGCACGAAGTCAAACTCTTTGACCGCCTCGTCAAAACGAAGGTTCCAAATACGCGACGCTTGCTTCAGTCCATAAATGGAACGCTGAAGCTTGCACACTTTCTGAATATCGACTTTGGACACAAAGCCTTTAGGCTGATCCATATAGATTTCCTCCTCGAGGAATCCATTAAGGAATCCGTCTTTACGTCCATTTGCCATATCTCATAATCGTGGTAGGAAGCTATAGCAAGCATCATGCGAATAGACTTGATCATGGCTATGGGTGAGAAGGTATCGTGGTAATCAATCCCTTCCTTTTGGGTATAACCCTTTGCCACAGGCCTGGCCTTATAGGCGTCAACCTTGCCATCACCATCAGTCTTTCTCTTGTAGATCCACTTATTCCCAATGGGCACTATACCCTTGGGGCGGTCTACTAGAGTCCAGACCTGATTTACATGCATCGAGTCTATCTCAGCTTCCATAGCTTCACGCCATTTCGCGGAGTCTACATCCACCATCGCTTGGTCATAGGTCGTCGGGTCGGTCTCTTGGCTATCACTTGGAACCTCATGGAGACCCAGCTCCTCCAAGTGCACAAGCCCATACCTATCAGGTAAATGAGACACCCTACTAGACCTACGAGGTGGTTGTACTTGTTTCGTAAAGTTCGGTTCCAGTTTCTTGCAGTGTCTCTCGAGGTGTTTCATTGTATTCTTCTAAAGAAATACTTCTACCGCTCCGTCTTCCCGAATGAACTCATCTTCCAGAAGTGTGCTTGTAAAGCAACAACAATCCTTCGATCTTCGGGCATGTAGAATAGATATCCCATCGTCCCAGACGGAATCCAATGAAACGTCCCTTCGCAGACTAGCTTCCAACTTTTCCACCTTAGTCTTCTTGACATAAGCGGGACATCCCCAAATCCTAATATGATTAAGACTTGGTTTCCTTCCTTCCCACATCTCATGTGGAGTTTTAGGAATGGATTTAGAAGGACATCTGTTCAAGATATACGCGCGATCAGTGCATACCCCCACGTAAATCGGCAAGTCAAGATAGCTCAAGATGGAACGGACCATGTTTAACAGGGTCCGGTTCCTTCTTTCTGACACACCATTTAACTGAGGAGTACCTGGAGGTGTTAGTTGTGAAACTATTCCATGTTCCTTAAGGAACTCGTCAAAATCCATACTCATATACTCGCCACCTCGGTCCGACCGGAGTGTTTTGATATGATTACCAGTTTGTTTCTCGACTAGGGCCTTGAATTCCTGGAATTTCTCAAAGGCCTCGGATTTATGTTTCATTAAGTATACATAACCATACCTAGTATGATCATCTATAAATGTAATGAAACATTTATATCCGTCACGTGCTGCTTCCAAAGCACCACATACGTCGGTATCGATTAATCCCAGTTTATCAGCGGCTCTTTCAAAAGTCCCTGTGAAAGGGGGACTTAGTCATTTTGCCTTTAAGGCAAGATTCACAAGTAGGAAAGGGATCCGATCCCAATGGACCCATAAGTCCATCTTTTTCCATCTTGTAAACCTTGGTCTGACCAACATGACCAAGTCTAAGATGCCATTTCAAAACTTGACTGGTTTCATCCCTACCACGTTTTCTAGTCATAGTATTCACAACTACTTTGTTGCTGAGATTTATATGATACAATCCATTCAACAATGTAGCAGTACCCACTAGTTTATTTCTAAAATAAATTTTGCAGGAACCATCATCAATGAAAAATGAAAAGCCTTTTCGGTCCATGACCGGAATGGATACAATGTTTTTGTGCCCCTTGGGCAAAACAAGTACATCTTCTAAAGTCAAAACAAAGCCGGATTCTAAACCCAAAAGAAGTGATCCTATGTCGGTCGCCTCGACACTATGCCCGCTTCCGACTGTGATCATAAATTCTCCAGCTCCAAGCTTCCTACTTTGTTCCAGATCCTGATTCACGGTACAAATATGAGAACTAGCACCTTAATCCAAGATTCAGAAGTAGAAAATACAGTAGCAGAACAATTTGTTTCCAAAACTAAAAGTTCTGTACCTGAAGTGCCATGAAGAATGGGACAGTCTCTAGCCCAGTGGCCCAGCTCACCACACTTGAGACAAGCATCCTTCTTCTTTTTTTTCTTCAGAACCATCGGGGCCTTGCCCTTACCCTTACCCTTAAGGTCCTTAACTTGTGGTCCAGTTTGCTTCTTGGTCTTTTTCTTCTTGTTCTTAGACCTCCGAGGTCCAGAAGAAATCACAAGAGCAGACTCCTTCATCCGCGGAGTCTTCATCTGAGACTGAGCGGTCACAAGTTTGTTCATTAGCCCAGCTAAATTACATGCAATCTCATTGCAGTTGAAGTTCATAACAAACTGTGAGAAGGAATCAGGGAGAGACTGTAGGATAAGGTCGGTTTGGAGAGAAGTATCCATTTTAAAATCAAGAGCCTCCAATCTCTCGATCATGGATATCATTTTGAGGACGTGTTCCCCAACCTTCTCACCTTCCTTCATCCTTGCACCGAACAGTTGCTTGGATATCTCATATCTAGCAGTTCTGCTGTGCTCACCATAAAGTTCGGTTAAGTGAGATAGAATCTACCTAGCAGAAGTCATTTTCTCATGAGCTCTCTGAAGCTCATTAGACATGGAAGCCATCATATAAGCACGGACTTTCACGTCATCCTTAACCCACTTTTCGTGGTTTTCAATCTCTTCCTGATTGGCTCGGGTCCGCACACGAGGCGCCGGAATGTCCGTCTCCAAGACGTATCCCAGTGCCTCTATACTGAGGACAATCATCAGATTGTGGAGCCAATCCACAAAGTTAGGTCCCATTAAGGTGTTCTTTTCGAGTAGAATTGCGAGTGGATTCATTGTCATATTGAGTTATGTCTGCATTACGTATAACAGATTAATTAGTGACTTGTAAAATTATGTTGTGAGTATAGAATTAAGGTCTTTTCTATTCTTGTTACCCATCTCCCACTATTTTTATCGGAATAACACACTCCCATGTGATATCCGGAAGTATCGTCGCTCTACTTCATAGTGGTGATCGAGTTCTTTATAAATCTTAATAGAGGGCAACCGAACAGGTTTCTAGTCTATTAATTTTCATAAAGTGGTGTCCAACACCAACCCATCTAATGGATGATTCGATCTTCTTTTCCCTTGTTCACTCCCTCAACCTATACGGTTTCTATGGTTCGTGAACAAGTTAAGTTTATACCATCGACGCAAATCGGTTTCACAATTGAATCTTATCCGCAACCTATCGTTTCTAAGGATAAAATTTGCTCCAACCGAAGGCATCCAATGCGCTCCCGGTAATTTATCCGTCCTCCCCGAACGACTACCCCGATAACTCGGAAGCATAGCACATCCGGTTTGGATTTCAATTTCCCGAAAACTCGATGGAGGGAAGGAAAACCTTGAAACCTTATAAACTTAATTATTTGTTGTGGGAAAATTATCGCGATTAACGTTACACTTTGCACATTAATCGTTTAAGCGCGTTTGTGGCATTCATACAATATGAAACAACCATTCACAACCTAGTTGCTACCAACATGTGGTTCATGGACCGTTCCTAGAAAACAAAAACTCCGTAATCTAATTACAAGTCTTCGTTTTGAATATTCGTCTTCTCGAAATGGATCTTCCTCCGGTCTTCGTCATTACATATAAATTTTACATTGAAAATTGCATCCTAGATACAAATTTTTCTAGTAAAATAAATAGGCTCAAAACGGCCTTTACAACCCAATCGAATAAAACGAACGATTCAAAACTAAGTCCACGAACCACATCCCCATTCAAAAGCATTCATCCAATAAATACTAAATAAATGGAAAATGTAGAGATACATTGATCCAATCAACAATACGAACCGATCAAATCGATTCACATAATCGGTAATATGATAACATTCAAAATAATTCGGTCGACCATAAATATTCCAATTAATCAAATTTCCTTTATAAAATGGAATACCATAAATCATTTTAATCATATTAAATCCAATTTAACATGCGGGAGATTAATTTTCAAGAATACACGAAAAAATCGAGCCGGGGCGAAAAGTGGCCGCTGGCCGAGTCACTCCTCAGCCTTTCCTACAGACAGCTGGCATGGCCGAGTCACACTCGGCATGCCGCCGGCACGGCCCGTGTCTCGACACGGTCGGGTCCGCCCGGCGCGGGCCTCGGGATCGCTGACACGGCCCGTGTCACCGACACGGCCGAGTCACCCTGGCGACTTCTCGCCTTTGTCCGAAAAATCGTCCGACGACCATTCGGAGCTCGATTTTCGACCGGATATCCAATATCAATATTTTTCAACATTCATATCTTCAATATAAATCATATTTCCAAGAAATTAAGATTTATATTTAGACATAAACTTACGAAAAATATAACTACAACGAACGTAAAAATATATACCACGATTATGACTAAAATGATTCCAAATCATTCACCATCTAATCAAGCATTCCAAATGCCAATATCGTATATACGATAGCAAGACCTACGCTCCGATACCACTGTTGGGATTCGGTGCCTAAAACGAAGGCCCAGCGGAAGCGGTAAAATGAAAATTAATTCGATCCGAATCCCTACGAGGATCGATCGAGCTACGTATATACGAATATATAAACGAAAAGCAAGAGTCGTAAGAAACTAACCCTCGAAGTCCGTTGATTAAATGGTAACCTTCTCTTGAGCTATTCCCCAAGCTCTTGAACTATCCAACGCCGAAAGCACCGCGTCTCTACTTGCCACGCGCCGGAGAAACAACCGGAACGACGATCACCTTGCTATCCTCCGAGGATACGGCTAGAGCTAAGTGATGAAGCTATATATGTAAAGATTGCTACACTCTAAGTGTTTTAATCTTACTCTCTCTATATGATTTTCTCTAAATTTTTCTCCAAGAAAAATGAAGAAGAAAATGAATGAAGAAGATGAAGATAATTGAGAAAATGGTTTTTCTCTCTCTCTCTCAATCTCACTCACGTAGGAAGGCTTGGAATCTCAAGTGAGAGATGTCTTCTTCATTTATTCAACTCTTCACATGGTACATCTCATTATTATGAGAATCAAAGCCCCACAAAGTCATCTTTTTCATATACAATGAAAACAACAAGACAAGAGGAAAGTGGGTGGAAATTAGGGGGGCCGCTACCATGCAGAAACGGATGAGTTCGGTTCGTTTCGGACTCCCGTGAGTCCAAACAAATAAACTACGATTCCGTTCCGATGTATTTATATCGATTAATTAATCCAATTAATTAAACATATCAAATACAAAATAACATAATTAATTTCTCCAAGAAATAGTTATATTCATGAATTAAATTAATCACCCAATGATATATTTAATCCATTAAGCCGTAAATCAATTTATCCGATAAATCGATTTAAACATCCAATGTCCCAAATTAGATATCCAATATCTAATATGCATAATGAGAGAATTAGCTTAATTCATTCCGTCGTCAATCCTAATGCGCGACTCGGTAGGTCCGTCTCGACCAAAGAACGGAGGAACCAAAGAGTAGTAGCACCACCTAGCCACTGGTGGCCTACACTGCACTCGATCGAGAACGAATGATTGGGATCATTCAAGAACCATTCTGTCGTGAATACCAAGATAATGATAAACCCTTCTTTCAAATATCCCGATCAAGTTATAGGTCACGGTCTACCAAAACCTATCTCGTACTTGACGCTATGCACGCGTTAATGCAAATCGAGATCATCGAGCTCTCGTGTATCTAATACAACTAGCTCCAATGCTTTGGCCAAAGACTTATGATCTCATCTCGCCAATAACCGCATAGGACATATAACCCGTTCACTAACAGAGAAAGAATTCTATCTTGGTATTCGAGGACTCGCTACTTGCCCGTCAAGATGCACGTCGAGGTTGACCCCGCCTTCCGGTTTACAGGGTCGAACTACTCTAATGAAAATCTTGACGTCACAAGAACATCCCTACTAAATCCTCAAGTCGAAGGTTCACGAATACCTATCACAACCTTTCGATTCCATCATTGACTGTCCCGGAGTGAAATCCGTGTGATGAATCGAGGGTGAGTCGGTTCGAGTATACTAATCTAATTAGCATACCTATAACGTGTGCTCCCACTAACCATTAGTGTTCGACAGGCACTCTCCATGTCAAAGAACACGTCATACAAGTCTTCACATAAACTTAACGCCCAGTCAAGTTTCATCGACTTGCGAACGATTAAGTATTTGAGCTATAAACCTTTCCAAAGGCCGACCCCTTATCCAATAAGGAGTGGAACGTTTTGCTCTCAAATACACGGACTAGTTTCTATATGTTTATTTACGAGTTAGGAATGCCAGTAACTACCAGTAAATAAAGAAACATTCATTTTCCTTATATAAATGGTTTACATAATTACAAGTACAATGCCCTCACTCAACAACCTCTTAGTGACATTCGAGGGCATACTCCTAACAATGCCTGTGCGTGATTTGTTTTATGAAATGGCCAGCTCGGGAGGGTCCTTAGAGGCCTCGGGTGGGATTCGTGGCTTCGTCCCGGTCCTAGGCAAATTGTTTGACTGTTTGTTTCCGGAAAAGACATGTCTGGTTTTGGTTTTTGAAATGATATTGGTGCATGTACTATGAAATGTGTAAGCGATTGGTTTGCCTTGATTACTTGTACTAGCGTAATTGCTAACCCCTCTAGGGACCCGTTTTGGGGAAATTCTTGTTATGGATTTCAGGTTATGATCATCCGGACGAGCGAGCGCTGGGACAGTACGAGGATGTTGGCCAGGGTCGTTGACATGTGCACTCGAGTCTACTTATTTCGTTTGTCCACTTCGATATGGTTGTTTACTATATTTATAAACTGATAGACTGTACTCGCGAGTACTTATGCTTTTCAATTCAAACCCCGTGTTGTATTATTTTAAATTGCTACATTGTTGACTGTTGCTTATTTCACCGGTTACTCCGGGCGTACCTTTATATGTTATATTATTTAAATGTGTGTTCTCGCTAACCGAGATGGTTAGTCGAGGGGTGTTTTCTAGTTGTAGCCTGGTGGGTCCCATGTAGGGGTCCACGGCGCTGTAATATACTCCGAATATCTCGGGGGTGTTACAGAAATGGTATCGGAGCGCTCTAGGTTTATGGATACCTAGGCTTGTTGGTTATTTGGGTCTAGTCGTGTTTTGTTTTGCACATTGTCACACCGCTGCCAGCATCTCGGTACTTCCAGTGCTCGTAAGTTTTCTTATTCGGTCTTTTATTTTCTTGCATAGTATTTCCGCTTTTCGAATCGTGATTGCCTTTTCCTCCCTTACTCCTCATCAATATACTTCTGTTATCTCTTAACACCAGTATGGATGCCGGAGGAAACCGTGGTCGTGGTCGTGGTCGTGGTCGTGGACGCGGCCGAGGACGTGGGGCAGCCGGTGGGGCGGCCACGTCGCATTCTTCGGGAGCCGGCAGATCGTGACCGCACGCCATGCTTCTTCTCAGGAGCGTGCCGACCTTGGTATTGCGGCCGTCATGCAGCAAATGGTTAACCAATTGGCGGCTATAGCTCAGGTAGTCCAGAACCCCGATCAGGCTCATGCCAACCGGGGTGGAGCAGACCGTTGGCTCCAAGATGTCATCAAGATGCACCCTCCTCAATTCTCGGGAGCATCAGACCTGATCGGCTGGGAGGGGTGGATCAAGGAGATATCTAAGGTCTTCGTTGCCACCAACTGTCCCGAGGACCGCAAGGTCCCTATTTCCCAGTACTTTCTCACGGGGGACGCTACGGATTGGTGGGAGGCCGTTGGGCCCAAAGATCATGTTGCTTCGTGGGCCGAATTTCAGGAGTTGATGGAGACTGAATATTGCCCGTGGCCAGTTAGACAGGCTCGAGTCCATGCTTTCTACGATGCTCAACCTCAGGATATTCCCGTATCCCAAGCTATTGCTGATTTCAACAAAGAGCTGGGCTATGTGAAAACCCAAGTTGTCGTTGAGAGCGACAAAATTTTCCATTTTTCCAGGAGGATGAAACTGTCCATTCGGGACTATATGTCTGGACTCGTCTGCTACCCTGAAGGATTATCAGAGTCGAGCCCTTGCCTATGACATGTCGGTGACAGCCAGTGCGGCGGTTCGGGAGAGTAAGAAGTAGAAATCCGCCGGAAATTTTTCGGGTCACAGAGGTGGAGGTCAGCAGAAGTCCAGTCTGTGAATATTCCTGGAGGTAATTCGGCTCGTTTCTCTAGGGGCTATCGGGGTACTGCCGGTGCCTCCGTTCGGGATGCCAAATGCTTTAACTGCGGCGAGCCGGGCCATCGGAATCGGGAGTGTCCTCGTCCGCCCCTAACTTGTCACACTTGTGGTCAGTCGGGCCACAAGGCCTTCTTTTGTGAGCGGGTAAGAAAGCTTCTTGGTGCTCAGGCTTCTTTTCCAGCACCTTTGGAGCCGAGTGTGAACCAGGGCTCATTTGCTCCACCGCCACCTCCGAGTGCCGGTCGAGGTAGGGGTCGGGGTCAGCCCGCTAGGGGAGGAGCTTCCAGTGTCGGCTCTGCCCAGCCGCGTATCTATGAGATGAGGAGGGCCGATGATCCAAAGAGACTCTTGTGGCGGCAGTGCACTGCTCATATCCATTCCCATCCTGTCAGTGTGCTTTTCGATTCGGGTGCTACGCATTCATTCATTTCTCTAGAGTGTGTACGCCGTTTGAGTCTCGACTGTTTGTCACCTTGCGAGCCTTTCATCGTTAAACTTCCTAGCGGTGATAGAGTTGTCGGTGATCGAGAGGTCCGGGACTGTTCTGTGTTTATTTGTGAGGGGGCTTGGCTCTCTAATCTCATTGTCGTGAGCATCGAGGGTGAGGATTTGATTCTCGGGGATGATTGGCTCGAGCGGCATGGCGCAATCATGAACTACCGCACGAGGATCATCACTATGTTATCCGAGGATGGCACCGAGCACTCTTTCGCGGGGCGAAAGAGGGGAAACCAGAAGTTCGTTATTAATGCCTTGAAGGCAATGAGACTCCTGCGAAAGGGGTGTACCGGTTATTGGTGCTACGCCTTGAAGGCGGAGAGTGGTGGAGTCGAGCTTTCTTCGATTCCAGTCGTTAGTGAGTTTCCTGATGTATTTCCTGACGAGTTACCGGGATTGCCACCGGACCGTGAGGTTGAGTTTGCTATAGAGTTAGAGCCGGGCGCGGCACCGATTTCAAAGGCGCCGTATCGTATGGCACCTTCAGAGATGTCCGAGTTGAAGAAGCAGTTGAGTGAACTTCTTGAGTCGGGGTATATTCGACCGAGCGCCTCGCCTTGGGGCGCACCGGTCCTGTTTGTGCGGAAGAAGGATGGTTCACTGCGTTTGTGTATCGACTACCGCGAACTAAACAAGGTGACCATCAAGAACAAGTATCCTTTGCCGAGAATTGATGACTTGTTCGATCGGTTGTGGAGTCTGCGGTATTCTCGAAGATTGATTTGAAATCGGGTACTATCACTTGGGTGAGAGAGTCCGACGTCAAAACAAACTTTCGGACGAGATACGGACATTATGAGTTTGTAGTTATGCCTTTCGGGTTAACTAATGTGCCGGCGGTGTTCATGCAGTTGATGAACAAAATCTTTATCGAGTATTTGGATAAGTGTGTCGTCGTTTTCATTGACGATATTCTTATCTATTCGAGGAATGAGGAAGAGCATGCCCATCATTTGCGGGTAGTGTTAGACATTTTGAGGACCGAGCAACTCTATGCGAAGTTCTCGAAATGTGAGTTCTGGATGAAGGAAGTGATGTTTCTGGGTCACGTGATTTCAGCCGAGGGAGTCCGAGTGGATCCGCAGAAGATTGAGGCAGTGTTGGATTGGGCGCCACCTAAGAATGCGAAGGAGATCCGTAGTTTCTTGGGTTTGGCTGGCTACTACCGTAGGTTCGTCGAGGGTTTCTCAAAACTAGCTCGGCCACTTACACAGTTGCTTCAGAAATCCGAGAAGTTCGTCTGGAATGACGAGAGATAGTCGAGTTTTGAGGAACTGAAGAAGCGTTTGACCTCAGCCCCGGTTTTGACATTGCCGTGTGGCAACGAAGGTTTTGCTGTTTATAGCGATGCTTTGGGTCAGGGTCATGGGTGCGTATTGATGCAGCACGGCAGGACCATTGCCTTCGCGTCGAGACAGTTGAGGCCGTATGAGCTGAACTACCCTACTCATGATTTGGAGTTAGCGGCAGTTGTTTTTGCGCTCAAGATCTGGCGTCACTATCTTTTCGGCTCTACATGTCAGATTTTTTACCGATCATAAAAGTCTGAAATACATATTTACTCAGCGAGAGTTGAATATGAGGCAGAGGAGGTGGTTAGAGCTGATTAAGGATTATGAGCTCGAAATCCTTTATCATCCGGGCAAGGCGAATGTCGTGGCCGACGCCTTGAGTCGGAAACCGATTGCGTTGCGAACGCTTGAGATCCTTACGTCTCAGTCTGAGCTTCGGCGGGCTTTGATCGAGTTAGATATTGAAGTTTTGTTGCCTGGAGCTGTCGGGCATCTTTGTGCTTTAGAGATTTCGTCGTCTTTGATCGATGAAATTAAGCTGAAGCAATTAGAGGATCCGATGATTACTCAAATCCAAGAGAACGTTCTTAAGGGAAAGTCTCCTGGGTTTGTGATTCACGAAGATGATGTTTTGAGATTTCGGAGTCGGCTTTGTGTGCCGAACGACTCAGAGTTGAGACAGAGTATTTTGCGTGAGGCACATGCTACACCTTATTCCATTCATCCTGGTTCGAGTAAGATGTACAAAGACCTGAGGAGGAATTTCTGGTAGAATAATATGAAGGAGGAGGTCGCACAGTTTGTAGCGAGATGTTTGACTTGTCAGCAAGTCAAGATCGAGCATCAGCGACCGGCCGTATTATTGCAGTCACTTCCCGTTCCAGAATGGAAATGGGAAGATGTATCGATGGATTTCGTTACGAGTTTGCCGAAATCGAGATCGGGCATGAATATGGTATGGGTGATTGTTGATCGTCTGACCAAGTCGGCACATTTTCTGGGCATCAAGGATACTTGGGGCCCGGAGAAGTTAGCTCGTGTGTTTATCGCGCAGATTGTGAGTCTTCACGGTACTCCGAAGTCTATTGTTTCGGATCGTGATGGCCGTTTTGTATCGCACTTTTGGCAGGCGGTGCATAAGGCGTTGGGTACTTGTTTGCGTTTGAGTACCTCTTTTCATCCCCAGTCAGATGGACAGTCGGAACGCACTATCCAGACATTCGAGGATATGTTGCGTGCTTGTGCTCTCGATTGGAATAGTGACTGGGAGGAGCATTTGCCATTGATCGAATTCACGTACAACAATAGTTGGCACGCGTCGATCCGGATGGCACCGTATGAGGCGCTCTACGGGCGGCGCTGTCGATCGCCGATTTGTTGGAATGAAGCATCCGATTTGGTCGGGACCGAACCGGATATTGTCCTAGAGACGAGGCGGAAGGTGGATTTGATTCGGGAACGGATGTTGACTGCCTAGAGTCGACAGAAGTCGTATACCGATGTCCGTCGTCGACCTTTGGAATTCGAGGTGGGAGACCACGTTTTGCTAAAGGTGTCGCCGACGAAGGGAGTTTTTCGTTTCGGGAAGAAAGGGAAGTTGAGTCCGAGATTTATTGGACCCTTTGAGATTCTCGAGCGAGTCGGTGAGTTGGCATACCGTTTGGCGTTACCCCAGGCCTTGAGTCATGTTCATAGCGTTTTTCATGTTTCCCAGCTGAGGAAATATGTTCCGGATCCTAGTCACATCATCGACTTTGGCGAGGTCGATATTGCCGAGGACATTACCTTCGAGGAGCGTCCCTTAAAGATTTTGGAGCACCGTGAAAAGCGACTGAGGCATAAGACCATTCCTTTGGTCAAAATATAGTGGTCGAGACATGGTGTCGAGGAAGCGACTTGGGAAACCGAGTATATCATGCATGCTAAGTATCCTGAGTTGTTTATTTCTTAAGTTTTGGGACGAAACTTGTTTTTAGAGGGGTAGAATGTAATATCCGCATTTTTCCCTTCTCATATTATTCTCATTTTAGTGCATTTTCGTTTTTAACAACTCGCTTGTAACCGTATTGACATTTTGAGGACATTTAATATTGAACTTTTTGTCGTTCGAGCTTGATTCGGACTCGTTTTACTCGATTTGATGTTTCATGTTGTTATTTCGCATATTATCGTAATCGTCGTTTGGAACCGCCGTTTCGGGGTTGCCAAAGATCCATCTCGTGTTATTATGGGCGTTGTGAGCTTTGTTTGGTGTTTCGACCATGTGTCGTACATTGCGGATGTTTGGGCCATTTTGTAAATTTTCCCAAAAGTTTGGGAAAATTTCGTTTGTTGATTGTTTTTCCGAACCTTTGAGTAGTGGGGAATATGTTTTCCTTCGGCATTTAAGTTCGTCGTTTCAGTTCCCTAACGTCCATACCATCGTGAAATGTTCACCGTTGTATTTCAATTCTTTTCCAGTACCTCCCTCATTTCTTCTGGCCTGTACTCCACAGAAAGGAATGTTACGTACGTAACACCCTTTTGGTTACGTACGTAACGTTCTAGTGTATATCGGTCCGCGATTTACGCCTTTTGGTTACGTACATAACACCCTTTTGGTTACGTCGTAACGCCTAGTGTATTTCACCAGTGCGATTCGCGCTTTTTGGTTACGTCGTAAGGCCCTTATGGCTTACGTCGTAATACACCACGACGTTAGCATGTGGTGGCTAACGTACGTAACGCGGCCTGGGTTTATAAACCCAGGAGTTGACCGATTTCGGCCATTTTCACTCCTTCTCCTCCCCATCCGACTCCTAGGCAATCTTCTTGGCATTTCCGGCGATTTGAAGCTTGATAACTCCGAGCCATCATCTTCTTCGAGTTTTTGGAGCATATTATCAACCTCTAATTGTGTTCTTCGTCATTATTCAAGGTAAACTCCTAAAACCTTGTTTTGGGCAATTGAAGGGGTTTTCATGTTTCTTCCGATTCATTCCGTATGTTAGATTAATTCATGATGTACATGATTAATCTTGTTGATTTCGTTGGTTACCCTACGGATTCATGGTATATTTCGTAGTAATTTTGTAATCGAGAGGGTTTGGTTGTGGTCCGCCCTCGTCGTTGTTTCTATACGAATATACATGAATCGTAGGTGGGTTTTCGGGTGTATTCCAATTCCGTATTCATTTAGGATTGGTTGTGATTGTGTTCTTCGTATCGTTAGGTTCGTGATTATCGGCTCCTAACGGTCACCGGTGTTTTTCCTTCCGTTCGTTGCGTCGTTTATTATTCAAGGCAAGTATTCTTTTGGAAACCTTTATGCTTAACATGAAATGGTAATGTATATTGTGTGTGCTTTACTCACCCTGGGAGGGTCCGACGGGGCCTCGGTGGAATCTATGACTTCACTCTGGATTCATGAGTTTGTTTCGCTAGCCAGCTCGGGAGGGTCCTTAGAGGCCTCGGGTGGGATTCGTGGCTTCGTCCCGGTCCTAGGCGATGCCTGTGCGTGATTTGTTTTATGAAATGGCCAGCTCGGGAGGGTCCTTAGAGGCCTCGGGTGGGATTCGTGGCTTCGTCCCGGTCCTAGGAAAATTATTTGACTGTTTGTTTCCGGAAAATACATGTCTGGTTTTGGTTTTTGAAATGATATTGGTGCATGTACTATGAAATGTGTAAGCGATTGGTTTGCCTTGATTACTTGTACTAGCGTAATTGCTAACCCCTCTGGGGACCCGTTTTGGGGAAATTCTTGTTATGGATTTCAGGTTATGATCATCCGGACGAGCGAGCGCTGGGACAGTACGAGGATGTTGGCCAGGGTCGTTGACATGTGCACTCGAGTCTACTTATTTCTTTTTTCCACTTCGATATGGTTGTTTACTATATTTATAAACTGATAGACTGTACTCGCGAGTACTTAGGCTTTTCAATTCAAACCCCGTGTTGTATTATTTTAAATTACTACATTGTCGACTGTTGCTTATTTCTCCGGTTACTCCGGGCGTACCTTTATATGTTATATTATTTAAATGTGTATTCTCGCTAACCGAGATGGTTAGTCGAGGGGTGTTTTCTAGTTGTAGCCTGGTGGGTCCCATGTAGGGGTCCACGGCGCTGTAATATACTCCGAATATCTCGAGGGTGTTACAGAAGTGATGGTCAGGTAAAGAAAATTAGTTACCAGATTCTTCATCTGACGAATCAGTGGCTCCGAAAGCAAACAGTTAGTCAAGGAACAAAAATCATATACACACACACACACACACACACACATATATATATATGGGGAATAGGAAGAAGTGCTGGTCAGGTAAAGAAAAGTAATTACCAGATTCTTCATCTGAAGAACCAGTGGCTCCGAAAGCAAACAGTTAGTCAAGGACAAAAATAATATGTACACATACACACACATGTATATATGTATCTGTATAAGTGTGCTTGAGATTATTCAATCAAGACGGAATTTTCAAGAAGGTACTTAAAAATAATCACAAGATATTCTTCTTTAATCGAGTTGCTGGCCTTGTATCCAAAAGAAGACGCTTCCACTTTTCCAGTTGTGAGAAAGCTCAAAATCTTTTTCGAACACCAAGTTAAATTATTGCTGAGGTAACTTATGAGTGAAGATTGTTCCAATGGCAAGTTCTTTTCCATCAAGATTCACAAACAAGCAGATGGGTTCATTTCATTTCACCTTTTTCAGTTGACCAATATTTGCCTGCAAAGTTGGTTGGGGTGCATCAGTGTGTGGAATAAGAGTCACTGTATATTGATCCAAATATTAACATGAAAAGGGATGGCATTTATGAAAGCAGACTTCAAAAAATATTAATATACCTGAGAAAGATGCAAAAACATGCCATTACCAGGAGATACCTTAAGAGGCTTTCCATTTTTCACTTCAGCCCCTGCAAACGACTAAATGTTATAATGTTTTTACATAGATATAAACACCACATAACATCTTAAAGTACATGGCCATTACAATTTAACCAACACTTCAACACGACATACACATGTAGGATCATATTAACTTGCATCAAGTCAAAACAGTTAAAAATGAAACCTAATTGTTTACATATTGGCTTTGTGAAAATCACCAAAACTGAACCAGAAAGCAGCTTGCTTACAAAGGTGAAAATTCAAGCTCATAATATGCAAGAGATCGCATATTCATCGAGAACAAATCACGCAATTCAAAATACTACAATTTACAAGAAAACCTATTCCTGCATATTATCATCAAACATATAAGCAAGACTCAACCATCTTAACAGGGGCAGAGATAAAAGGGGCGTATGATAAAAGCATGAAGTGGATCCTTGGGTATGGGACCAATTTGGTTTGGAATTCATTGACATCCACATTAAGAGCACCATCAAACCTCAGGGAAGCAGTCAATGAAGAAATGACCTGGGCATTTCATCAAACACATTTAAGTCATACTTAAAACAATCTTGCACTAATAAATTATTATAGTTAATAATGAGAAGAGCAATCTATAGCTATGTAATCTGACAAAAAGTACATGGGAAATAAGCTTGTAGATATTAGTGTAAGTGGGCCTCTCAATGTCGAGTGATTTGCGGCAAATATCATAGATAGCTTCGTTATCAAGGAGCACAGCCACAGCAGTGTGCTCGAGAAGGGCATGGGTCGAGAGCACAAAATTATAAGGCTCGACAAAAGCGGTAGGAACTTGAGGGGAAGATAGTTATATACAAATTCTTTTGATCAATATGATTAATGACAAGAGGTAGTTTAAGGATAAACATGAAAGCCTCAACCAACAAACACCAAAATACAACACTAACCTGGTGAAAACCGGGAGGAGGCTACAAATTGTTTGAAACACCATGGGGCAACCCTCGACTGGTGTCATTGGCCATTGTGTCCACCTTTATCAATTTACCATCATACAAAAAAAAACTTAGCATGCACACATTACAACTCAATAAACAAAATCTACAACAAAAAATATAAAACAAAATAAAAAGAAAATGATTGCAGCATGAGGATAAATACGCATCAAATCATAATCAACTCTCACCCCGTAAATGAGCCACTGATATACACAACTCTCCCACCATAAGGCCACACAAAACTGGTGGGAATCAACACCATCCCACTTTCGCCAGAAAAATCAATGCCAAGAGGATACATTCACTTGTTAATAATTCTAAACTTCCCGAACAAACACTTCCAAAAAGAAAAGGGTAACATTTGCGTATTACGACGACTCAACGGGAACAAAAACTTCCAGCCCAGAAACCCATTAAGCTCAATTTTTTTTATAAAAACATTCTTCAAAGGCTAATTTGATGGAAAGACAGAGATACCTCAGTATAGGTTCGAGATTATGAAGTCCTTCTGCACGATAATTTGGATGCAATCTGCCGCCGATTCAGGCCACGCCATAGTGTGTTGCAACCCCTTCGCCTCCCGAGCCGCCCAGTTCACGGCGGTTCTATGTGCAGAAATTTCTTAAGTATATGTGTGTGAGTTCTGTGTTCGTGTGTGTGAATTTTGTGAGTTTTGTGTGTGTATTTTGTGAGCTGCAGCCGAGAAGGCTGAGGAAGAGAAGAAGAGTGAAAAAGGAGAAGTCGAACGGTGTAATAGGGGTTTTATAACCAACCTTTTTAGGTTAATTCAATTTAGCCCTCAAGTTCCAGAACTTATGATTTTTAACCCCGGTCTGTGAATCTCAAAATATTAATTCCCGGTCTCAAGACATAAAAATATAATTTCACATTTTTTACTTCAGTAATTATCAAATTAGCGAAGTCTTTGTAACTTAACTAGCTCCTGCTTTTTTGTTTGGTACCATTTACTAAAGTCTATGTGGGTTTTTTACTTCAGTAAATTGAAAAGCGAAGTTGTTGTTTGTTTTTACTTTGCTAATATACATTACCGAAGTGAGACGTACCGAAGTCTTTGATGTTTATTCTACTAGTGTATTGCACAAGCTAAAGAACTAAGATCACAACAAGCATCCAAACACATACTTATAAAGTTTCACCTCATTCGAGAGATTGTCACTCTGGTGATGTGAGGATATGCAAAGTTCACACGGATAATAACATAGTGGATTCTTTAACAAAACCGTTTTCTCAAGCGAAGAATGATGGTCATATAAAGGCTGTGGATCTTCAGTTTATGTCTATATAGAACTAAGAGTAAGTGGGAGATTGTTAGTATTATGCTCTAAGTCTACTGTTTAATAATATAATGTGGAGACATTTATTATTATAATATTGTTTATATTATTGAATTAATATTCTGCTTACGATCATCAAGTATGTGACTTGATAGTAAGCTCATTAAAGCATTAAAGAATATTTATTCTTGATATCCCTAATAATATAATTACTAGTATGGTAATGATACTGTAATATCCGGTATCCTCGTTTTCCGTTATATTGAATTGCTTATGTTTTGACGTCGGACATCTTCTTGTTGATGAGAATGGGAGTGATTTCTATCGTGATACTCTATTTGTTTCTATCGCATAGCCGTTTTAGTCGGGTGCGACTTGTTGTCGCGTGCGTTTCTTTGATTAAATGTGTGCATGTGATGAGGTATGTGATGTGTCGTTAATTGCTCGTTATTGTTTTGAATCATTGCCGGTGGCATTGTGTTGGTCGTCGTGGGGCGTGTTTTCACGCTGTATATTCTTTTGCGTTGCTTGTAACGTTTCGCCAATGGGCGAAAGTTACGCTTTTCTTGTGTATCTCGTTAAGTTTTCCTTTCGGGATATTGCTTCTCCCTACTTGTTTTAAGTTTCGGGACGAAACTTCTTTTAAGGAGGGTAGTATGTAATATCCGCAATTTCGATTCCCGGTAATTTTCTTTTTTCGGCGAGGGTCCATTTCGACGACTCGCTTATGACCGTTTCGTCATTCTGAGAATATTTAATTCTGCACTTTTTGTCATCTGAGTTCGTTTCGGTATCGTTTTGTTGAGTTCAGTGTTCTTAAGCGGTTTTTCCGTACTTGAGTTCGATTCTTGCGAATCTCGTCCGAAACTGTTGTTTCGAGTTTCTCGTAAGTGTAATATCCGCAATTTTCGATTTTCGGTAAATTTCTTTTTTCGGTCGGAGTCCGTTTTGACGACTCGCTCATGACCGTTTCGTCATTTCGAGAATGATTAATTCTGCACTTTTTGTCATCCGAGTTCGTTTCGGTATCGTTTTGTTGAGTTCCGAGCTTTTTAGCGACTTTTCCGCACTTGAGTTCGATTCTTGCGAATCTCGTCCGAAACTGTTGTTTCGAGTTTCTCGTAAGTTCATTTAATGTTATTATTCATGTTGCGAGCTTTGGTTTGGTGTTTCGATCGCGTATCGTGATTTTCGGACGTTTTGCGCCATTTTCGTAATTTCCTAAAGTTTTGGGTAATTACTTCCGTTGTTGAATTCCGAGCCTTCGGGTGGTCGGAATTGTGTGTTCTCTTAGCTCATAGATTCGTCTTTGCGAGTACGTCGTAACCGTATCATCGATTCATACTCAGGTTTGGGTTTCGGGGTCGTTCGGGCCGTCGGAGTTGGCCCCGGCCGAGTCATGGTCGGGCAACCTGGGCCCAGGCCGGCACTGGCCGAGTCACGGCCGGTAGTGCTCGGCAGCTTCTGGCCGAGTCACGGCCGGCAATGCTCGGCAGCTTCTGGCCGAGCAGGCCACACCGTGGGCCGCGGCACATGCTGGCAGGGCCGCGGCACACTCTGTGGCATTTTTCGGCCAAACCGACTGTACCGGGTGCCGCGGCACACGCCGGCCGGGCCGCGGCACACTTCCGACCTGTCACAGGGCGCTTTCCATATTATTCAGAGTACCCGGGATTGCCCCGGACTTACAAAGGATTATGTTGGAAAGTTGCCTTGCGACACGAATAAGGTTGGGGACGTGCGACAGTGGTCGGCGTCCGGAGTGTGTCCGTGCGCGAGCAGGACCTTGTGTCGTGGAGCAGAGGGCTTTAGGAGAAGAGTTTCGTGAAATGTTTGTAATGGGGAGTTCCTTGGAGTGTTGGGAAGGTCTCCACCAAGTTTCACAACTAGACGGTTCCGTTTGAGTAGCGAACGATGCGAAGGATCGATATGCTGCAGTGCAGTGGCATTGTAGTAGTTTCAGAATATTGCAGAGGAAATTCCTCACTCTTCGAGTATCGGATGGGGCTGAAACTTTGAGGACTTATAGAAAATGTCGTAAGCTACTCTACGGTTCAAGCGGATAAGGATTTGGAGTTCGTATGAGTGAGTTACACCCGATGTCGTTCCTCGGCCAATCAATGTCTAGTGCAATTACAAGGCAATATTTGTTTAAGCCTATTATAGGGGGGACAGTCCTTAGATGGGCAAAGGTGGCAAAGCGGCCAGTCTTCCTCGTGCTGTCGAGCACCAAGCGTGCAATCTTCCTAGAGGTAAGGGGTGCCTCTAGGGAGCCAACTCTAAGCATTCGAAGTGTGCGAAGAGTTCCCGAGCGAGTTGGAAATCGTTAGGGCGGTGTAGGACCTTTGGGGTCTGCGTTGGGCCTAAGGTTGGCATTGAGGCTCAAGTGTGACCGGAGGGATGCCGTCGGCCATATACACTTCCTCTATGTCGATAGGGCAATCGAGTCACGCATTTAAATCATACGCCTCGTGAGATTACTCGTAAGCATTAGCTATCGGTTCCGGCTATGCTGCGGGGGATCGTTGGCTTGTACATGTGGTTGCGAGACAACACCACATTGCGGATTGAAGGTAATATGTCGGTATGCGAAGTAGTCCCAAACATCGTGAGGGGCAAATATCTATTGATGGCATGAATCTAAGCCAAGATCTAAAAGGTTGTCCGTCTCGGGTGAGGTACTCTCAAGGGCGCCAAGGTATTGCACCTAGGAAGTCCCGAGTGAGTGTCGAGCACGAGGAATTGCACTTTGGGCATGCGAGTGACCCTTAGTGCCGAGTGCCATTGCAGGTTAAGCTTGAAGGGTATGAGATACCGACCCTTAGTTGGTCGGAGGCAAAGGACAGGTGGGTGCCTAGCGTTTTACGCAGCACAATGGACCAGTGCATGATATCTCTAATGTTGGTACTATATGAAATCTCGTAGATGGTAGCCGGACGGAGACTCGGAAGTCTCCTAGGCGCACGGGTGATTCGTGATCCACTGCACGAATTCGACGGCCTGAACCTCAGTGAGCCGCACCCCGTGACAAGTGGTATCGGAGCCTGGAATGTCGCATCCAGGTTTCAGTTGAGCTTTTTTGAAGATCTTTCTTCCCTTGAGAACCGGATACCAAAATTGTGCCAAATTTTTTCTTATTAGCCATTGTAGTGGCATTTCAGCGAAAGGCTTGCAGTGCGATCTTACGTATTGTGGCAGAGTTGAGAATTTAGTTGGCAGTGGGACTTCAGCGAATGGTAGTACCTCGAGTTGGCTTTGCAATTGGGCGAATGGTAGTACCCTGGTTGTTTGGTTTCTGTCGGTGATGTTCGAAGGCTTTGTTTGGTGCGAGTTGTTGGCATTAGTGATTCCGGCGAATGGTAGTAACAGAGTTACGACGTGTTTAACGACTATATTTATTCTCTGCAAGTACGGTTGGCATTTGGTGGATGTGAAGTGAACATCCTCATCGGTAAATTTCGGACGCGCGAGTAACGGTGTTGGTGCAATCCAATCAGAATCGGTGTTGGCCTATTTTTGTGGGATTATAAGACATCTTGATCTCCTAGAAGGAGACATGCCGGTGAGCCGGGTGGTGTGCAGTAGCCACGTCTGCCAAGTTGCAGCCATGTTTGCGTAGCGCCGCAGATTGAGAGGTGATTTGGGTTTGACACCTATTTGTGCGAGAACTTCAGTGCGGGAATCCGTCACAGCACGTTCAGGTGCAAAACTTGTGCTGAATTCTAGTGCACGCAAGCGTCATAGCACTTAAGGTGCATCGGTTACATTGGTTACTAAGATTTGCATTGTTATGCGCAAAGCGCTTTCGCACATGAGGTGCAATCGTAACACAGCCACCACGGAAGTTGCAAGAGTGGAGTGTTCAGTCTTCCTGGTTCGAGTCGGGCAGATGTGAGAATGGGCATGCTCCAAGTGTGGCGTTTCATGTCCCATCAGTCTATGAGGGACAAGAGATTCGGGTCTGGCCTCCAACATGAGTGGGGGAGGGCCAGACCCCCGAGACGGAATGGGCTGATTCGAGAATGATGTTCCTTAAGGGGATTCCAAAGCTTAGAGTATGGGCTCTGTGGTTGAGGGATTTTCTGAAAGGGGCTGAGTTATATGGAGCATTGGGCTCCTTGGTTACCGAGGAGGTGTGTCCATTCTGGACCCACATGTGAGCGATTCTGAGATGGCTGTTCTTGGAAGTGATTTGGAAGCCAATTAATGGGACCTATTGGTTGAAGAATTTCTGATGGGAGCAAGCTAGATGAGGTGTGCTCGTACAGAGTACACAATCGTGCGTTGAGCAATAAGGCCAGATGGCCAGGTTACGAGTTAGGCCAGATGGCCTGGGTTCGTGTCTTTGTCTGAGTCAGATGACCAGCGAGACCAACCCGCGAGTTTCGTCACGCCAGGCTGAAGGCCGGTGACGCGGTGTGCCGAGAGTTAGGCATCACCTTCGAGAGGGGGAGGGTGCGTTGATCACACGTACAACCTTCAAGCTCCTTGCCGTAGAAGTGTGGTGGCCTCATGGCCGAGAGTTTAGTGATCTGTGAGCAGCCGTGCAGGCCTCTTTCGACTTGTGCTAGAGGGCACTTGTCTTACAGAGTTTCAGATTGGGTTTGGCTCGTCCTTGATAGAATTCGGAATCCGTATTATGGGGTATGGTTAGTAAGGATTTTTGAGAGGGCAGCCGCAGTGGTATTTTGAGCGGAGCGCAAGGCTCCTTTGGATGGGTTCTTGGTGTTAGTGAGCACTCCTATAAGTATCATGTACTCCAGATGTTCAGGCAAATCGACCCGGGTTAATTCGGAGAACTTGTCGCTAGTCTAGGACTTGACAATGAGGGAGTAGCTTGATTTGAGCTAGAGTGGCAATCTAACACCATCGGTTGGTTTTTGGTTATATCGAGGCATGGAGAGAATGATTCCTGCCAAGATTAGAGTGAGGGTGTGTGCTGAGAGCGGCAACATCCGAGAGGAGGGAGAGTGCATTGATCGCATGCACTGCATCCCTACGAGCAATGAGTTTGAATGCGCGAGGCGCAAGAGTTGCCGAGCGAGCGGCGAGAAATTGCGATCATCGAGTTGCCGTGCAGGCGTTCTTCGAGTTGGGCCTCAGACTTTACAAGAAGGCGCCACTTGATGGAACTAAGAGTGTTGTGCTGCGAGGCACACAAGTTGAGGAGATGGAGGTAGAGTGTCGGTGTAACACCCCCAGGATATCCGAGGTATATTACAGCGCCGTGAATCCCTATATGGGACCCACCAGGCTGAACAGCATCATACACAACGACTCACAGAAACGATAAAATAACACCACGTCATAAAGACGCAAAACAGAACAATCCACCCGGTTCAACCGGTCAATATAACATCATCATCCAACACAACATAATAAGCAACAATACAATTCAAACGAACAAGAACCCCTTAAGTACTCGAGTACAACTATTAGTTCAAAACCACAAAAGACAAAAAGGTAAAGATACTAAAACATCACTCGTGCACCATCATCACGCACGGCCATCATCCGTGTACTGGTCCAGTACCGCTCGTCTCGATGAACCTGACCTGAAATTCATAAAACGAATTTCCCCAAAACGGGTCCCCAGAGGGGTTAGCAATTACGCTAGTACAAGTATTCAAGGCAACCCAATCGCTTACACATTTCATAGTACATGCACCAAAAATCATTTCGAAAACCAAAACAAGACATGTCTTTTTCCGGAAAATAAACAGTCAAACAATTAGCCTTGAGAACAGGGCGGCAGCATACATTCTCACTCGGGGCCTCACAGGGACCCTAACGAGTTGGCTACAAATACAGAAAAACAAAACTACGCACACGCTAAGCCGTGAGAACATGGCGACAGCATACATTCTCACTCGAGGCCTTGCAAGGACCCTAACGAGTTGGCTAGCGGTACGAAACTCGTGAAATCCAGGGCGGCAGCATAGATTTCCCTCCTTGACCCCGTCGGGCCAACACGAGGTGAGTTACACACAAATAACATACATCACCATTTCATGTTAAGCTTAAAGGTTTCCAAAAATACTTGGCTCGATTAATAGACGGTGACGCGAACGGAACGGAAGAATCAAGCACGACCGTGAGGAACCGACGATTGAACCTAACGATTCGAATAACACAATCACAACCAACTCTAGACGATTACGGAAATGGAATACACCCGGAAACCCGCCTACGATTCATGTATATTCGAATAAAATAACAACGAGGGCGGATCACAACCAAACCCTCTCGATTCCGTAAAAATCCACAAAATATCCATGAATCCGTAGGAAACTAAAGATACTAACAATATCAATCGTATACATCATGAATCCACCATCAAAACGGAACGAATCGGAAGAAAATCCCAAAACCCCCCAAATTATCCAAAAGTAGGGTTCTAAGAGATTACCTTGGATTTCGGATGAGAAACACAAGTGGATGATGTTAGTCTTACACCAAGAACTCAAGCACAAGAATCTCTGAAGTGATTGGAGGAAGAAAATCGCCTCAAATCGCTCGGGAGTCGCTCGTCCGCGGAAAGAGGAAGAAATGAGATTTTGTGATTATCTCGGTCAACTCCCTGGTTTATATAACCAGGGAGTGTTAGCGCACGCTAAGACCTCAAGGTTAGCGTGCGCTAACGGGATAGGGTTACCAACCCTCCTGTTAGCGTCCGAGTCCAGAAGCCAGGGTTTTTGCCGTTAGCGTGCGCTACCATGCATGCGTAGCGTGCGCTAATAACCTATCGGTAGCGCGCGCTATCGACCAATAGCGTGCGCTACCTGAACATCATCCGAGTCCAGTAGCCAACTGCCCAAACCTCACCTGACCCGTTAGCGTGCGCTACCATACCAGCGTAGCGTGCGCTAACTTGAATCTGATTGAATTCAGTAGTAAAGCCCGATCTTTGGACAAATACACTAGCGCGTGCTACTGAACAACTTAACGTGCGCTAGTCTCCCGACATTAGCGTGCGCTAGACAAGATAGCGTGCGCTAATCCGATAGTCCAGAGGCCTGGGAGTTAAACTGCCACTCCCAGGGCTAAATCGTTAGCGTGCGCTACGAATTAATCGTAGCGTGCGCTACTAATGGATTTCTAGCGTGCGCTATACAGGAAATATAGCGTGCGCTAGATATAGAATATAAACGACCCCAAAATACCGGAATATGAACGAAACGTCAAACGAAACACCTCGAAATGCATCATAGCATAGAATGAATCCACGGCAACCCCGAAACGGCGGTTCCGCACAACAATTACGAGAATCAGATCAAAAGATACCGGAAAAGTTACACTGAAGGATACCCGAGGGTCACTAAAATCGAGAATTACACCGGAAATACAATTACAAGGGAAAGAAAAAAATGCGGATATTACATTCTACCCCTCTAAAAATAAGTTTCGTCCCGAAACTTAAGGAACAAACAACTCGGGGTACCTAGCACGCATGCTATCCTCGGTTTCCCAAGTTGCCTCCTCGACACCGTGTCTCGACCATTGCACCTTGACCAAAGGTATGGTCTTATGCCTCAATCGTTTCTCACGATGTTCCAAAATCTTCAAAGGGCGCTCTTCGAAAGTAACATCTTTGGCGACATCAATCTCACCATAATCGATGATGTGGCTAGGATCCGGGACATATCTCCTCAACTGGGAAACATGGAAAACACTATGAACATGACTCAAGGCCGGAGGTAACGCCAAACGGTATGCCAACCCACCTACTCGCTCGAGGATCTCGAAGGGGCCGATAAATCTCGGACTCAACTTCCCTTTCTTCCCGAAACGAAAAACTCCTTTCGTCGGCGACACCTTTAGCAAAACGTTGTCTCCCACCTCAAATTCCAAAGGTCGACGACGGACGTCGGCATACGACTTCTGTCGACTCTGGGCAGTCAACATCCGTTCTCGAATTAACTCTATCTTCCGCCTCGTCTCTAAAACGACATCCGGCTCGGTCCCGACCAAATCGGACGCCTCATTCCAACAAATCGGTGAAAGTGCCTCATACGGTGCCATCCGAATCGACGCGTGCCAACTATTGTTATACGTGAATTCGATCAGCGGCAAATGTTCCTCCCAGTCACTACTCCAATCGAGAGCACAGGCACGCAATAAGTCCTCGAACGTCTGGATAGTGCGTTCCGACTGTCCATCTGTCTGGGGATGAAAAGAGGTACTCAAACGCAACCGGGTACCTAACGCCTTATGCACCGCCTGCCAGAAGTGCGATACAAAACGGCCGTCACGATCCGAAACAATAGACTTCGGAGTACCGTGAAGTCTCACGATCTGCGCAATAAACACACGAGCTAACTTCTCCGGGCCCCAAGTGTCCTTGATGCCCAGAAAATGTGCCGACTTGGTCAGGCGATCAACAATCACCCATACCATATTCATGCCCGACCTCGATCTCGGCAAACTCGTAATGAAATCCATCGATATATCTTCCCATTTCCATTCCGGAATGGGAAGTGACAATAACTTGCCGGTCTCTGATGCTCGATTTTGACCTGCTGACAAGTCAAACATCTCGCTACAAACTGTGCGACCTCATCCTTCATGTCATTCCACCAGAAATTTCTCCTCAGGTCCTTGTACATCTTACTCGTACCAGGATGAACGGAATAAGGTGTAGCATGGGCCTCCCGTAAAATACTCTGCCTCAACTCTAAGTCGTTCGGCACACAAAGCCGACTCTGGAATCTCAAAACACCATCCTCGTGAATCACAAATCCAGGAGACTTCCCTTTAAGAACGTTCTCTCGGATTTGAGTAATCATCGGATCCTCTAACTGCTTCAGCTTAATTTCATCGATCAAAGACGACGAAATCTCTAAAGCACAAAGTTGCCCGACGGCTCCCGGCAACAAGACCTCAACATCTAACTCGATCAAAGCCCTCCGAAGCTCAGACTGAGATGTAAGGATCTCAAGCGTTCGCAACGCAACTGGTTTCCGACTCAAGGCGTCGGCCACAACGTTCGCCTTGCCCGAATGATAAAGGATTTCGAGGTCATAATCCTTAATCAACTCTAACCACCTCCTCTGCCTCATATTCAACTCTCGCTGAGTAAATATGTATTTCAGACTTTTATGATCAGTAAAAATCTGACATGTGGAGCCGAAAAGATAGTGACGCCAAATCTTGAGCGCAAAAACGACTGCCGCTAACTCCAAATCATGAGTAGGGTAGTTCATCTCATACGGCCTCAACTGTCTCGACGCATAGGCAATGGTCTTGCCGTCTTTGCATTAATACACACCCAAGACCACGACCCGAAGCATCGCTATAAACGGCAAAACCCTCGTTGCCACATGGCAACGCCAAAATCTGAAGTCAAACGCTTCTTCATTCCTCAAAACTCGACCGCCTCTCGTCATTCCAGACGAACTTCTCGATTTACGGAGCAAGCTGCGTAAGTGGTCGAGCCGCCGAGAAACCTCGGCGAACCTACGGTAGTAGCCAGCCATACCCAAGATACTACGGACCTCCTTCACATTTTTTGGCGGTGCCCAATCCTATACGGCCTCAATCTTCTGCGGATCCACACGAACCCCCTCGGCTGAAATCACGTGACCTAAAAACATCACTTCTTTCAGCCAGAACTCACATTTCGAGAACTTTGCATAGAGTTGCTCGGTCCTTAAAATGTCTAATACTATCCGCAAATGATGGGCATGCTCTTCCTCATTCCTCGAATAAATAAGAATATCGTCAATAAAGACGACGCACTTATCCAAATACTCGATAAAAACTTTGTTCATCAATTGCATGAACACCGCCGGTGCATTAGTTAACCCGAAAGGCATGACTACGAACTCATAATGTCCGTACCTCGTCCGAAAGGCTGTTTTCGGCACATCGGACTCTCTCACCCGGAGCTGATAGTACCCCGATTTCAAATCAATTTTCGAGAATACCGCAGCTCCCTGCAACTGATCGAACAAGTCATCAATTCTCGGCAAAGGATACTTGTTCTTGATGGTCACCTTGTTTAGTTCGCGATAGTCGATACACAAACGTAGCGAACCATCCTTCTTCCGCACAAACAGGACCGGTGCGCCCCAAGGCGAGGCGCTCGGTCGAACATACCCCGACTCAAGAAGCTCACTCAACTGATTCTTCAACTCGGACATCTCTGAAGGTGCCATGCGATAGGGCGCCTTCGAAATAGGAGCCGCACCCGGCTCTAACTCTATAGTGAACTCGACCTCTCGATCCGGTGGCAATCCCGGTAACTCGTCAGGAAAAACATCAGGAAATTCATTAACGATTGGAATCGACGAAAGCTCGACTCCACCACTCTCCGCCTTCAAGGCATAGCACCAATAACCCATACATCCCTTTCGCATGAGACTCATCGCCTTCAAGGCATTAATGACGAATTTCTGGTTTCCCCTCTTTCGCCCCGCGAAAGAGTGCTCGGTGCCGTCCTCGGCTAACATAGTGATGATTCTCGTGCGGTAGTTCATGATCGCACCATGCCGCTCGAGCCAGTCATCACCAAGAATCAAATCCTCACCCTCGATACTCACAACAATAAGATTAGAGGGCCAAGTCCTCTCACAAATAAGCACAGAACAGTCTCGAACCTCCTGATCACCAACGATCCTATCACCGCTAGGAAGCTTAACGATGAAGGGCTCACAAGGTGTCAAACGGTCGAGACTCAAACGACGCACACAATCCAGAGATATGAATGAATGCGTAGCACCGGAATCGAAAAGCACACTGACAGGATGAGAAAGAATATAAACGGTACCTGTCGCCACGGTAGCCGCTGGATCATCGGCTCTCCGCATCTCATAGACACGCGGGTGGGCGGAGCCAACACTGGAAGCTCCCCCTCTTGAGGGCTGACCCCGACCTCTTCCCCGACTAGCACTCGGCGGATATTGAGGAGCAAACGACCCCTGATTCACACTTGGCTCCAACGGGGCTGGTTGAGAAGAACGGGTGCCGCGAAGCTGTTTGATCTGCTCACAAAAAGGGGCCTTGTGGCCTAGCTGTCCACAAGTATGACAGGTAAGCTTCGGACGAGAACATTGCCGGCTCCTATGGCCTTGCACACCACAGTTAAAACATGTGGGTTCATGAGCGGAGGTTCCGGCGGCACCCCGAAAGCTCCCAGAGAAACGAGCCGAACCGCCCGTTGAAAAATTTGCAGCTTGAGATTTCTGCTGGCCTCCACTCTTGGGACCCGAAAAATTTCCAACCGACTTCTGCTTCTTACTCTCGCGGGCCGCCTCACTCGCCGTCACAGACATATCATAAGCAAGGGCCCTACTCTGATAATCCTTCAATGTAGTACATACGAGCCCCGACATATAGTCCCGAATCGGCAACTTCATCCGCCTGGAGAAATGGAAAATCTTGTCACTCTCCTCGACAACTTGGGTCTTCACATAACCCAACTCTTTGTTAAAATCAGCAATAGCTTGAGCTACGGGGATATCCCGTGGTTGAGCGTCATAAAAAGCATGTACCCGAGCCTGTCTGATCGCCACGGCAATATTCGATCTCCATCGACTCTTGAAACTCAGCCCACGTAGCGGATGGTCTTTTGGCCAAACGGCCTCCCACCAGTCAGTAGCGTCCACAGTGAGCAAAAATTGAGCAATAGGGACTTTACGGTCCTCGGGACAGTTAGTGGCAACGAAGACCTTAGACATCTCCTTGATCCACCCTTCCCAGCCAATCGGGTCTGAAGCTCCCGAAAACTGAGGAGGATGCATCTTAATAACATCTTGGAGCCAACGATCCGCTCCGCCCCGATTAGCGTGGGCCTGATCCGGGTTCTGAACCGCCTGAGCTATCGCCGCCATTTGGTTTACCATTTGTTGCATTACGGCCGCGATACCAAGAACGGCAAGCTCATGAGTAGAAGCAAGGCTATGACGGCCGATAAATGCGGCCTCGAAGATCGTGACGTGGCCGCCCCACCGGCTGCCCCACGTCCCCGGCCGCGTCCACGACCACGACCGCGACCACGACCTCTTCCAGCATCCATGCTGGAGTTAAACAAGTAGCAAAAGCCATACGAGGGTAAGTACGAGAGAAGAACAATTACAAGTCGAGAATCAAAGGTACGATACAAGGAAATAATGAACAGAGGAAGGAAAACTTACGGACACTGGTAGTACGGAATCATGGCAACGTGACGATGATGTGCAAAACAAAACACCACAAGACCCAATAAACCAACAAGCCTAGGTATCCATAAACCTAGAGCTCGATACCATTTTCGTAACACCCCGGATATCCGAGGTATATTACGGCGCCGTGAATCCCTATATGGGACCCACCAGCCGAACAAAGATCATACACAACGACTCACGAAACGATAAAATAACACCACGTCATAAAGACGCAAAATGTAACAATCCACCCGGTTCAACGGCCAATATAACATCATCATCCAACACAACATAATAAGCAACAATACAATTCAAACGAACAAGAACCCTTAAGTACTCGAGTACAACTATTAGTTCAAAACCACAAAAGACAAAAAGGTAAAGATACTAAAACATCACTCGTGCACCATCATCACGCACGGCCATCATCCGTATCTTGGTCCAGTACCAGCTCGTCTCGATGAACCGACTGAAATTCATAAAACGAATTTCCCCAAAACGGGTCCCAGAGGGGTTAGCAATTACGCTAGTACAAGTATTCAAGGCAACCCAATCGCTTACACATTTCATAGTACATGCACCAAAAATCATTTCGAAAACCAAAACAAGACATGTCTTTTTCCGGAAAATAAACAGTCGAACAATTAGCCTTGAGAACGGGCGGCGGATACATTCTCACTCGGGGCCTCACAGGACCCTAACGAGTTGGCTACAAATACAGAAAAACAAAACTACGCACACGCTAAGCCGTGAGAACAGGGCGGCAGCATACATTCTCACTCGAGGCCTTGCAAGGACCCTAACGAGTTGGCTAGCGGTACGAAACTCGTGAAATCCAGGCGGCGGATAGATTTCCCTCCTTGACCCCGTCGGGCCAACACGAGGTGAGTTACACACAAATAACATACATCACCATTTCATGTTAAGCTTAAAGGTTTCCAAAAATACTTGCCTCGATTAATAGACGGTGACGCGAACGGAACGGAAGAATCAAGCACGACCGTGAGGAACCGACGATTGAACCTAACGATTCGAATAACACAATCACAACCAACTCTAGACGATTACGGAAATGGAATACACCCGGAAACCCGCCTACGATTCATGTATATTCGAATAAAATAACAACGAGGGCGGATCACAACCAAACCCTCTCGATTCCGTAAAAATCCACAAAATATCCATGAATCCGTAGGAAACTAAAGATACTAACAATATCAATCGTATACATCATGAATCCACCATCAAAACGGAACGAATCGGAAGAAAATCCCAAAACCCCCAAATTATCCAAAAGTAGGGTTCTAAGAGATTACCTTGGATTTAGGATGAGAAACACAAGTGGATGATGTTAGTCTTACACCAAGAACTCAAGCACAAGAATCTCTGAAGTGATTGGAGGAAGAAAATCGCCTCAAATCGCTCGGGAGTCGCTCGTCCGCGGAAAGAGGAAGAAATGAGATTTTGTGATTATCTCGGTCAACTCCCTGGTTTATATAACCAGGGAGTGTTAGCGCACGCTATGACCTCAAGGTTAGCGTGCGCTAACGGGATAGGGTTACCAACCCTCCTGTTAGCGTCCGAGTCCAGAAGCCAGGGTTTTTGCCGTTAGCGTGCGCTACCATGCATGCGTAGCGTGCGCTAATAACCTATCGGTAGCGCGCGCTATCGACCAATAGCGTGCGCTACCTGAACATCAGCCGAGTCCAGTAGCCAACTGCCCAAACCTCACCTGACCCGTTAGCGTGCGCTACCATACCAGCGTAGCGTGCGCTAACTCGAATCTGATTGAATTCAGTAGTAAACTACCCAGTACTGGACAGTCACACTAGCGCGCGCTACTGAACAACTTAACGTGCGCTAGTCTCCCGACATTAGCGTGCGCTAGACAAGATAGCGTGCGCTAATCCGATAGTCCAGAGGCCTGGGAGTTAAACTGCCACTCCCAAGCTAAATCGTTAGCGTGCGCTACGAATTAATCGTAGCGTGCGCTACTAATGGATTTCTAGCGTGTGCTATACAGGAAATATAGCGTGCGCTAGATATAGAATATAAACGACCCCAAAATACCGGAATATGAACGAAACGTCAAACGAAACACCTCGAAACGCATCATAGCATAGAATGAATCCACGGCAACCCCGAAACGGCGGTTCCGCACAACAATTACGAGAATCAGATCAAAAGATACCGGAAAAGTTACACTGAAGGATACCCGAGGGTCACTAAAATCGAGAATTACACCGGAAATACAATTACAAGGGAAAGAAAAAAAAATGCGGATATTACAGTCGGGTTCGTTGCCCAAGTATTTTCATGATGAGATGGGCAGCGCATGTACATAGAGCAGGTTGTGTGTGCATGCGTTGACGAGGACGTCAACGGATCGAGAGGGGGAGGATGTCACAAGGCGCTTTCCATATTATTCGGAGTACCCGGGATTGCCCCGGACTTACAAAGGATTATGTTGGAAAGTTGCCTTGCGACACGAATAAGGTTGGGGACGTGCGATAGTGGTCGGCGTCCGGAGTGTGTCCGTGCGCGAGCAGGACCTTGTGTCGTGGAGCAGAGGGCTTTAGGAGAAGAGTTTCGTGAAATGCTTGTAATGGGGAGTTCCTTGGAGTGTTGGGAAGGTCTCCACCAAGTTTCACAACTAGACGGTTCCGTTTGAGTAGCGAACGATGCGAAGGATCGATATGCTGCAGTGCAGTGGCATTGTAGTAGTTTCAGAATATTACAGAGGCAATTCATCACTCTTCGAGTATCGGATGGGGCTGAAACTTTGAGGACTTATAGATAATGTTGTAAGCTACTCTACGGTTCAAGCGGATAAGGATTTGGAGTTCGTATGAGTGAGTTACACCCGATGTCGTTCCTCGGCCAATCAATGTCTAGTGCAATTACAAGGGAATATTTCTCTAAGCCTATTATAGGCGGGACAGTCCTTAGATGGGCAAAGGTGGGCAAGCGGCCAGTCTTCCTCGTGCTGTCGAGCACCAAGCGTGCAATCTTCCTAGAGGTAAGGGGTGCCTCTAGGGAGCCAACTCTAAGCATTCGAAGTGTGCGAAGAGTTCCCGAGCGAGTTGGAAATCGTTAGGGCGGTGTAGGACCTTTGGGGTCTGCGTTGGGCTTAAGGTTGGCATTGAGGCTCAAGTGTGACCGGAGGGATGCCGTCGGCCATATACACTTCCTCTATGTCGATAGGGCAATCGAGGCACGCATTTAAATCATACGCCTCGTGAGCTTACTCGTAAGCATTAGCTATCGGTTCCGGCTATGCTGCGGGGGATCGTTGGCTTGTACATGTGGTTGCGAGACAACACCACATTGCGGATTGAAGGTAATATGTCGGTATGCGAAGTAGTCCCAAACATCGTGAGGGGCAAATATCTATTGATGGCATGAATTTAAGCCAAGATCTAAAAGGTTGTCTGTCTCGGGTGAGGTACTCTCAAGGGCGCCAAGGTACTGCACCTAGGAAGTCCCGAGTGAGTGTCGAGCACGAGGAATTGCACTTCGGGCATGCGAGTGACCCTTAGTGCCGAGTGCCATTGCAGGTTAAGCTTGAAGGGTATGAGATACCAGCCCTTAGTTGGTCGGAGGCAAAGGACAGGTGGGTGCCTAGCGTTTTACGCAGCACAATGGACCAGTGCATGATATCTCTAATGTTGGTACTATATGAAATCTCGTAGATGGTAGCCGGACGGAGACTCGGAAGTCTCCTAGGCGCACGGGTGATTCGTGATCCACTACACGAATTCGACGGCCTGAACCTCAGTGAGCCTCACCCCGTGACAAGTGGTATCGGAGCCTGGAATGTCGCATCCAGGTTTCAGTTGAGCTTTGTTGAAGATCTTTCTTCCCTTGAGAACCGGATACCAAAATCGTGCCAAATTTTTTCTTATTAGCCATTGTAGTGGCATTTCAGCGAAGGTCTTGCAGTGCGATCTTACGTATTGTGGCAGAGTTGAGAATTTAGTTGGCAGTGGGACTTGAGCGAATGGTAGTACCTCGAGTTGGCTTTGCAATTGGGCGAATGGTAGTACCCTGGTTGTTTGGTTTCTGTCGGTGATGTTCGAAGACTTTGTTCGGTGCGAGTTGTTGGCATTAGTGATTCCGGCGAATGGTAGTAACAGAGTTACGACGTGTTTAACGACTATATTTATTCTCTGCAAGTACGGTTGGCATTTGGTGGATGTGAAGTGAACATCCTCATCGGTAAATTGCGGACGCGCGAGTAACGGTGTTGGTGCAATCCAATCAGAATCGGTGTTGGCCTATTTTTGTGGGCTTATAAGACATCTTGATCTCCTAGAAGGAGACATGCCGGTGAGCCGGGTGGTGTGCAGTAGCCACGTCTGCCAAGTTGCAGCCATGTTTGCGTAGCGCCGCAGATTGAGAGGTGATTTGGGTTTGACACCTATTTGTGCGAGAACTTCAGTGCGGGAATCCGTCACAGCACGTTCAGGTGCAAAACTTGTGCTGAATTCTAGTGCGCGCAAGCGTCATAGCACTTAAGGTGCATCGGTTACATTGGTTACTAAGATTTGCATTGTTATGCGCAAAGCGCTTTCGCACATGAGGTGCAATCGTAACACAGCCACCACGGAAGTTGCAAGAGTGGAGTGTTCAGTCTTCCTGGTTCGAGTCGGGCAGATGTGAGAATGGGCATGCTCCAAGTGTGGCGTTTCATGTCCCATCAGTCTATGAGGGACAAGAGTTTCGGGTCTGGCCTCCAACATGAGTGGGGGAGGGCCAGACCCCCGAGACGGAATGGGCTGATTCGAGAATGATGTTCCTTAAGGGGATTCCAAAGCCTAGAGTATGGGCTCTGTGGTTGAGGGATTTTCTGAAAGGGGCTGAGTTATATGGAGCATTGGGCTCCTTGGTTACCGAGGAGGTGTGTCCATTCTGGACCCACATGTGAGCGATTCTGAGATGGCTGTTCTTGGAAGTGATTTGGAAGCCAATTAATGGGACCTATTGGTTGAAGAATTTCTGATGGGAGCAAGCCGGATGAGGTGTGCTCGTACAGAGTACACAATCGTGCGTTGAGCAATAAGTCCAGATGGCCAGGTTACGAGTTAGGCCAGATGGCCTGGGTTCGTGTCTTCGTCTGAGTCAGATGACCAGCGAGACCAACCCGCGAGTTTCGTCACTCCAGGCTGAAGGCCGGTGACGCGGTGTGCCGAGAGTTAGGATCACCTTCGAGAGGGGGAGGGTGCGTTGATCACGCGTACAACCTTCAAGCTCCTTGCCGTAGAAGTGCGGTGGCCTCATGGCCGAGAGTTTAGTGATCTGTGAGCAGCCGTGCAGGCCTCTTTCGACTTGTGCTAGAGGGCACTTGTCTTACAGAGTTTCAGATTGGGTTTGGCTCGTCCTTGATAGAATTCGGAATCCGTATTATGGGGTATGGTTAGTAAGGATTTTTGAGAGGGCAGCCGCGGTGGTATTTTGAGCGCAGCGCAAGGCTCCTTTGGATGGGTTCTTGGTGTTAGTGAGCACTCCTATAAGTATCATGTACTCCAGATGTTCAGGCAAATCGACCCGGGTTAATTCGGAGAACTTGTCGCTAGTCTAGGACTTGACAATGAGGGAGTAGCTTGATTTGAGCTAGAGTGGCAATCTAACACCATCGGTTGGTTTTTGGTTATATCGAGGCATGGAGAGAATGATTCCTGCCAAGATTAGAGTGAGGGTGTGTGCTGAGAGCGGCAACATCCGAGAGGAGGGAGAGTGCATTGATCGCATGCACTGCATCCCTACGAGCAATGAGTTTGAATGCGCGAGGCGCAAGAGTTGCCGAGTGAGCGGCGAGAAATTGCGATCATCGAGTTGCCGTACAGGCGTTCTTCGAGTTGGGCCTCAGACTTTACAAGAAGGTGCCACTTGATGGAACTAAGAGTGTTGTGCTACGAGGCACACAAGTTGAGGAGATGGAGGTAGAGTGTCGGGTTCGTTGCCCAAGTATTTTCATGATGAGATGGGCAGCGCATGTACATAGAGCAGGTTGTGTGTGCATGCGTTGACGAGGACGTCAACGGATCGAGAGGGGGAGGATGTCACAGGGCGCTTTCCATATTATTCGGAGTACCCGGGATTGCCCCGGACTTACAAAGGATTATGTTGGATAGTTGCCTTGCGACACGAATAAGGTTGGGGACGTGCGACAGTGGTCGGCGTCCGGAGTGTGTCCGTGCGCGAGCAGGACCTTGTGTCGTGGAGCAGAGGGCTTTAGGAGAAGAGTTTCGTGAAATGCTTGTAATGGGGAGTTCCTTGGAATGTTGGGAAGGTCTCCACCAAGTTTCACAACTAGACGGTTCCGTTTGAGTAGCGAACGATGTGAAGGATCGAGATGCTGCAGTGCAGTGGCATTGTTATAGTTTCAGAATATTGCAGAGGCAATTCCTCACTCGTCAAGTATCGGATGGGGCTGAAACTTTGAGGACTTATATATAATGTCGTAAGCTACTCTACGGTTCAAGCAGATAAGGATTTGGAGTTTGTATGAGTGAGTTACACCCGATG
Source organism: Orobanche coerulescens (assembly GCA_033398695.1). NCBI lineage: Eukaryota > Viridiplantae > Streptophyta > Magnoliopsida > Lamiales > Orobanchaceae > Orobanche > Orobanche coerulescens. The sequence continues at coordinate 112,963,685 of CM065815.1, read as the reverse complement.
TGGTTCCTCGGCCAATCAATGTCTAGTGCAATTACAAGGGAATATTTGTCTAAGCCTATTATAGGGGGGACAGTCCTTAGATGGGCAATGGTGGACAAGCGGCCAGTCTTCCTCGTGCTGTCGAGCACCAAGCGTGCAATCTTCCTAGAGGTAAGGGGGGCCTCTAGGGAGCCAACTCTAAGCATTCGAAGTGTGCGAAGAGTTCCCGAGCGAGTTGGAAATCGTTAGGGCGGCGTAGGACCTTTGGGGTCTGCGTTGGGCTTAAGGTTGGCATTGAGGCTCAAGTGTGACCGGAGGGATGCCGTCGGCCATATACACTTCCTCTATGTAGATAGGGCAATCGAGGCACGCATTTAAATCATACGCCTCGTGAGCTTACTCGTAAGCATTAGCTATCGGTTCCGGCTATGCTGCGGGGGATCGTTAGCTTGTACATGTGGTTGCGAGACAACACCACATTACGGATTGAAGGTAATATGTCGGTATGCGAAGTAGTCCCAAACATCGTGAGGGGCAAATATCTATTGATGGCATGAATCTAAGCCAAGATCTAAAAGGTTTTCCGTCTCGGGTGAGGTACTCTCTGTAGGTCACAAGTCGTCCAGGTACAAGTCTAGAGGGGGGGGGGGTGAATAGACTTGTAGAAACTCTTTGAACTCTTTTTCCGAAGAGTGAGTTTCTTCAGCTGATACTCAAACAGATGACTTAAAGTCGTTTGTTCTTGGATGAGTGCGGAAGTCAGCTGATGACGAATATAAATTAATCTAATGAAACACTTTAACAATGTATGCAGCAGTTAGAGTATGATGCGAGAAAGCAAGAATAACACAAAGCGGTTATAGTGGTCTCGAGAGGTGGGGTAATCCTCTACTAATCCACTTTTCTCCAAACTATTGGAGATGAATTCACTATAATTCTCAACCGAGGATAAATATTACGTTGATTCACTACACACTACAAATGACTTCCAACGGTGGAATTCCGTGCCGTTGTATACACTTGATGCCTTGCACCTCTTGATCCTCGATCCTCGGATGCCTTCTGATCTGCTACTTCAACCAGACAAGTACCCCATACTCAAGATTTAAAGACAAGAGTGTTTGTCTTCTCCAACTAAAGAGCTTCCTTGAATATGATCTTTTTGGATCTGCTCTTTTCACGATGCTATTTTATTGCTTGGGATTGCTTTGTTTGCTTTGATCGCTAGAGTATATGTTCGCACCGGTTGTTGCCTGGCCAAATCTCTGGATATATATAGATCACGATCTCTGAGCTTCTTCCTTGTAGCCGTTGCAAATCTGAACAAATCCGTCCGTTGGAGGGAGACTTCTTTGTTTAATCTTTTCTGAACGTTGCAAGGCTGGATTCCCATTATTTAATTTCATCTTCCGACCGTTGTGATGACTTCTGCATGTGAGCGCCGAATCTTTTGAATATAAAAGGTTTAAAGTCTTCACGGTGGGTCAGGATGATTTAAATAAATCATATCTCTTGCGGGAATCACTCCAATTTGTCTCTTCACGTTGCATGTGAGCTTTCCGTAATATTTGACTTTTCAAAGCATGCTGACGTGGACTTGGAGTACTAGGCTGTAGTTGAGTAGACTGATGTGCAGCTTACTTCTCTGCAGGTAGGTTGTCTCGGCTGTATACTGTTTGAAACTTGTCTGGTCAGGTGACTTCCCTGAGGTTCCTCGGCTGCAGTCTGGTCAAACTTCTCTGATAAAATTTTAGTTGACCAGGGCTACTCTGATTGGAGTCGGCTGTACTTCTCTGATAGACTAGACTGTACTTTAGTACTTAGCCGATTTTCAGCCTAACTAACTTTGGCCTATAGAAGACACTCATTTGGTTCTTCTTTACATTTTGCCAATTTTATACTTAACGTATTTTGGCCTATGGAAGATACTCATTTGGTTCTTCCTTACACTTTGCCAATTAATAAACATTTGATTTTAAATTAATGACATCATCAAAATCTAACAAGTATTCCTAACAAATTCCCCCTATTTTGATGATGGCAAAACTAAGTAAGAAATCAAATGACCAAGTCTGCACTTAAGTGCGAGACAAAACTGAAATCAGTCAAATATTGAGACAACTGGAAAATTGTCATTCAACAGACTGTTCATAAAATTTTCTGACTTTTATCATAGAATTTATACAAGAATGTTTAAGTACAGAAAATAAATTACAAGTAAGAAAATAGTTAAAATCATCTGCCTCTTCCTCTGCCTCTTGAACAGCCGCTAAGTGTGTCCGAATGGTTTGGCTCCAATGGGTCTTACCTTGACCGGAGCAAGGCCATACTTCCTTTTCACCACTAGAGCCGCGAAATCCGCTCCCGCCGCGATCCGAATTTGTTTTCAAGGCGGACTCGCTTGATTTCCTCCGTAGTTGTAGTTCATCAAGTTCACCATCCATGCGGATTGGTGCTTCTTCACTCCAATTTAGGGATCATGGGAAATGCATTTTGCTCTTTTGCGTACTTCTTTAGAATGCCCAAAGCTTAGGATGAACCTCTTCCATCCAGCTTTATGAAACTCTCCCGGGGAGAGTTTGTCATCTTGAAGTAGTTCCTGACATAAAAGTCTCTCGATTTAACTTCTTCCTAGCAGCCTCCCATATTTCAAGAGCTTCAAGTGGGCGTAAATCTTCAACATACCATAGCTCCACCTTCCCATTCAAGAGTAGGTTCGAAGCCGCCTCTGGTCCTTCAAGGCTTCCCTTCAGCCGGGCCACCTTGTCTTCCGAATCTACAGTTCCTTCCTCTTCGTGCTAGATGGTCCTTCAACTGAGGGACATCCCGCTTTTTCTTACTTCGATTTCTCTCTTCCCCGAATCCTCTCTTCCCTTTTGCCAAAGATCAATGAGGGTTGTTAATTGTTGCTCCATGCGGCTCATCCAATCGGACATGCCGAAAGGCATTCGTTGTTTGTAGGAGGAGGAGGCCGAGGGATCCGTCTCTGCAGAAGGTGTCGATTTTGGCATTAATGGTTTGAAGGTCGAGTGACTGTGTTGACAGCCTCCCAATGGTGTCTCTCGACATCTGCTTGATCAGCTCGGTCATGGTAGGAGATAATCGAGCCGATGGGGAGTGTTCTCCCGATCCTTCACAAGGGAGCCACTCGACCGCAGGCTCCTGTCTGCAGCAGTAGGCCGATTGAGTCTTCTCCGGTCCCCGACTGAGTCCTTCGCGCCTCTGCATCTAGGCTGGTGTACCGGGGAGGCACAACAATCCTATCTGCAGCTTCGTTGGTAGGTTCTGGCTCCTGCTCTGGCTCCTTTTCTCTTTCTTTCTCTTTCCCTTCTTCTTCTTCAGATTTCTCTTTTTCTTTTTCTCCAGATTTTTCTTTTTCAACTTCTCCAGATTTTTCTTTTTCTTTTCCAGTAACCACACCAGCTCCTCCTTCACCTCTATCATCATGATCATCATCATCATCATCATCCTTAGCATCATCTTTTTCCTTCTCTCCTTCATCATCATCATCATCCTTATTTTCTTCTTCTTTTTCTTGCTCCACTTCTTCTCCTTCTTCTTCATCTTCTTCATCTTCCACTTTTCCTTTGCAAAATCCATTTTTCTCAAGAAACACAGACAGTGTTTCATACCATGCTCTCGGTGCTTGCTTGAGTCCATACAGAGCCTTCAACAGCTTATAGACTTTGTCTCCTTTGACAAAACCTGGGGGTTGCTCTACATAGACTTCTTCTTCTAGGACTCCATTCAGAAACGCACTTTTTACATCCATTTGGTAGACTTCAAAATCCTTGAATGCAGCATATGCGAGGAATAGTCTGATGGCTTCTAATCTTGCAACAGGTGCATAAGTTTCATCAAAATCTATTCCCTCACACTGTGCATATCCTTTTGCTACGAGTCTGGCTTTATTCCTAACAACAACTCCGTCTTCATCACTTTTGTTTTTATACACCCATTTGGTGCCAATAACTTTCTTGTGATTAGGTCTGTCTGTTAGTTCCCAAACTTTGTTTCTCTCCATCTGCTCCAATTCCTCTTGCATGGCATTAATCCATGAATAATCTTCCAAGGCTTGTTCTGTCTGCCTTGGGTTCAATTTGCGACATGAAACATGAGAACATCGCCATTCCCGCCGGTAGAGTTGATCGTCTTGTCTTGACTCCATCACCAACTTTCCGATTATTTGTCAATGGATGATCCTTAAGCCATTTGGGGATCTCGCCCTCTTCTCGGGTTTGTTCCCCTGTTGATTGCTCGTGGTTGTCTCAGATCTGGCTGGATTCTCGCTCGCAATCGATTAGCTACCACCTTGTCATCGCATCTTGGTTCTCAATCGCAGATGAGTCCTTGTCGCCTCACGGGTCTTCTTGGCAAGAATCGGATCGATAGGTTTGATGATCCTGCCTCGATCTGCATTGGTCTTCATCGGCCGCATTGGGTCATCATCAGCCGATCTGCAGGTGAGTCCACCATTCCAGTGTCATGTACAATGACTTCTTCAAGGGTTGCTGTCTTGAGCTTGTTCTCAATTTGCTCAAGTTGTTTCCTGTACTCAACAGTAGATTCATCAAAAATAACATGGGGTGTTTCCTCCACAACTAAGGTTCTTTTGTTGAAAACTCTATATGCCTTGCTTCTTTGGGAATATCCCATAAATAGACCATCATCAGTTTTAGCATCAAAGGCATTTAGTCATGTTTTACCGTTGTTGTGGATGAAACACTTACAACCAAAAACATGAAAGTAAGCAACAAGAGGAGTTCGTTATTCCAAACCTCATAGGAGTTTTGCCATGTCTCCCTACTATCATACTCCTGCTCGGGTGTGGCAGTCAGTGTTGACTTTCAGCCTTTAACCTGGGTAGGTCCGCTTCGCAATCATGGACCTAGCCGCTTCCTTCGTGGTTCTGTTCCTTCTTTCAAGAACACCATTCTCGGGGCGCCCCGGCCGCAGAGAGCTCATGCCGGATCCCATTCTCGATCGCCAAATCGCTTATCGCCTTGTTGAGAAACTCTCCTCCTCTATCTCGATCTGATCTTGATTATGGAGAGGGATTTCATTCGATCCTTCTCGCAGCCTCGTAACTTGGTCAAGGTTTCACTTTTCTTGTATAGAAAAATGATCCAAGTGTACCTTGAATAATCATCTACAATCACAAGAGCATGCTTTCGCCGCTCAAAGTCCTTGGCTTGATAGGACCAAATAGATCCATGTGGAGTAGATCTAAGATCCTTGTTGTGAGCGTTGTAGGCAGACCGGCTTGAACGACGCCTTGGTCTGCTTTCCCTTCGACATGCATCACAGAGTGCTTCCTTCTTGAATGCTTCATTTGGAAGTCCTCGACTAGCTTCGAGAGCTAATTTTGTTGATGGCTTTGAAGTTCAGTGACATAGTCTTTTGTGCCACACCATCCATTCTCGGCTCCAGTCTTGGATAGAAAACAGGAGTTAGGTGTTCCCGTGTTCCAATCAATCATGTATACATCTCTTCTTCGGAAACCTTGTAGCTTTATCTCTCCAGATAAGATGTCTATCACCATACACTTCAAGATGGTGAAGACTACTAGATTCTTCTCGCCGCAGAACCGGCTTATGCTCGGGAGGTTGTATTTGAGACCTTTGACATAATGGACTTTGGATATTACAATGTTTCCTGCGGCTCTCCAAAGCCTTTGTCCTGTCCTCTAGAGCTATCTCCAAAGGTTACATCGGGACCTCTTTCTTTGATATATTTGGTCAGATCTTCTTGTTCCTGTATGTGCCTTGAGCATCCAGAGTCTACAAACCATTCTTCACCTCCAAAATTTGAGCTTGAGGAGATGTGGTTGTAGTCCTTCCACCTTTCTCGCAATTAAACAAGCAGAGATTTAGGTACCCAAATTTGTGGGTCCTTTGGGGTTAGTTGGTTTCTGGAGAATTGATTTCTCCTTGGATTATAGGAATTATTATTATAACCCTTAAAAGGTGCCTGTGGTCGAGGTCTAAATCTCCTGGTTGGATTGTATACCTGGATATTCCTCAAAATAGTGTGAGCCATTTCTAAATCTAGCCGAGACCATTTATTAAATCTTTGTGGTCTCCACACTTGTTCGCTTTGGTAATTTGGATAACCTTGAGGTTTCCATCCGCCCTCCCATTATGAAATCTATTTTTAGGAGTTGTTGGTAATAGTGGGCATGTTGTCCTGGCCGCTTTTGCTCGCCATCGCTTAGTCGCTGCCTAGGTGGTCAGTCTGGTGTAACCCGATCGCAGCCTTAGACGTTTGACTTGGCCGCCTGCTTTTGAAAATCGGTTTATACAGTGCTCGTGATGAGACCATTGTTTCTCCCTTGATGAAAGTGGTTTTAGAACTAGAGGGAGTGTGGGGATCATATCCAAGGCCCGATCTGAATATAGTGGCCTCTTGTTAGTACACAATTCGCCCGAGTTAACGACGCTTTCAGGAGGTTATTTCTGCGCCCGAGTTTTATTTATACGTGCTACCTTAGTAAACTCACTTTGGCATGAGCAAGTGCGGTGACTTTTCTTTAAGTAAAATATTTAGCCGGTCTATCTCAAATGTATTGGCACTTGCCTCAGTTTTTAAAATCAACAGTATTTGTCTCATCTTATTTAAATCTAGACTGAGTTTTTCAAAATCATTTTTCACCGCCTATTCTCATCTTGCAACTTAGTCTTCTCTCATTGACATACTTGATGTGCAGATTTAAGTGTTTCAAAATCTTTGAATAATTGATTTACCGATTCATGTAGATCCATATCTTGCGACATGGCTGAGCTATTATTAGAACCGGTAGGTTTAGAGGTTACCTCTTCATCAGCCAAGTTTGCCATCAGGCAATCATATTCCTCGTCGTCATCAGAAAAGAAACCGCCGCTTGATTCGACATGCTCCTGGTCTTCTCCGATGAGAGCTTTTCTTCTGTCTTCCTTTCTGGCCACCTCCTTTTTGGTTTCATCCTTCTTGAGCTCGGGACAATCCATTTGGATGTGTCCTATTTTATGACAGTTGTAGCATTCAACTTTCCAGCTTCCAGCCTTCTGGTTCCTTCTGGGATTCTCCTTGTAGTTTTTCTTATACTTGGAGTAGTTCTTTCTGAAGTTACTGAATATTTGCATAATGAAAGCCATTTCCTCCTCAAAGTCTAGCGGATTTGGAGGTTTCACATCAGACAAGCTCTTAACAGGGGACTCGGCTGCAAAGGCGATTCCCTTCTCTGCAGGCTCGGTTGAGGATGAGCTTGGAAGCTCGAACTCATAAGCCTTTAGATCAGAGAACAACTCCTGAATCTTTATTTTATTCAGGTCTTTGGACTCTCTCATAGCTCTGACCTTCATGCTCCATTCGGGATTGAGTGATCCGAGGACCTTGAGTGCCATTTCCCGTTGCCATATGTTACGCCTGTGGAGTTGATCTCGTTGATAATTTCGGTGAACCTTGTGTCCGCTTGGTCTATAGATTCTCCATTCTTCATTTTAAAGTTGTCAAACTTTTGGATGGCTATTGACAACTTGTTCTCCTTGATCAGCTCCGTTCCTTCACACATTAGAGCTAATGTGTCCCAAATCTCTTTGGCATTCTTGCAATTTTTAATCTTGACCATTGTGGATTTGTCAAGAGTTTGGTAAAGCACATCTCTCGGCCCCGTTGTCAAGATTGGCGCCTTTCTCTCTTCGGGGTCACCGTTCTCTTCTTAGGAATCTTTTCGCCTCCCACCGCGATCTCCTACCGTATTGTCCTTCTCGAAAATGAATGGACCGTCTTCAATGATGCACCACATGTCGTCATGGATTGAAGATAAATGTGCCTGCATTCTTATCTTCCAGAGATCATACTCGTCAACTGAAAAGACAGGTAGTCTAGAGTGCATGTGTTCCATTATAACGTGAGAGATAAGATATATATCTTAGTAGATCTGGTTCGTGAAAAAAATATGAACCAACCTCTCTGATACCACTTGTAGGTCACAAGTCGTCCAGGTACAAGTCTAGAGGGGGGGGTGAATAGACTTGTAGAAACTCTTTGAACTCTTTTTCCGAAGAGTGAGTTTCTTCAGCTGATACTCAAACAGATGACTTAAAGTCGTTTGTTCTTGGATGAGTGCGGAAGTCAGCTGATGACGAATATAAATTAATCTAATGAAACACTTTAACAATGTATGCAGCAGTTAGAGTATGATGCAGTAAAACAGTAAATAACACAGGCGGTTATAGTGGTCTCAGAGGTGGGGTAATCCTCTACTAATCCACTTTTCTCCAAACCAGTTGGAGATGAATTCACTATAATTCTCAACCAAAGGATAAATATTACGTTGATTCACTACACACTACAACGACTTCCAACCGGTGGAATTCCGTGCCGTTGTATACACTGATCGCCTTGCACCTCTTGATCCTCGATCCTCGGATGCCTTTACAGTCTGCTACTTCAACCAGTGAAGTACCCCTTACTCAAGATTTAAAGACAAGAGTGTTTGTCTTCTCCAACTAAAGAGCTTCCTTGAATATGATCTTTTTGGATCTGCTCTTTTTCACGATGCTATTTTATTGCTTGGGATTGCTTTGTTTGCTTTGATCGCTAGAGTATATGTTCGCACCGGTTGTTGCTCAGTTTCAAATCTCTGGATATATATAGATCACGATCTCTGAGCTTCTTCCTTGTAGCCGTTGCAAATCTGAACAAATCCGTCCGTTGGAGGGAGACTTCTTTGTTTAATCTTTTCTGAACGTTGCAAGGCTGGATTCCCATTATTTAATTTCATCTTCCGACCGTTGTGATGACTTCTGCATGTGAGCGCCGAATCTTTTGAATATAAAAGGTTTAAAGTCTTCACGGTGGGTCAGGATGATTTAAATAAATCATATCTCTTGCGGGAATCACTCCAATTTGTCTCTTCACGTTGCATGTGAGCTTTCCGTAATATTTGACTTTTCAAAGCATGCTGACGTGGACTTGGAGTACTAGTCAGTAGTTGAGTAGGTGATGTGCGACTTACTTCTCTGCAGTAGGTTGTCTCGGCCATATCTTGTTTGAAACTTGTGCAGTCGGTGACTTCCCGAGGTTCCTCATTGCGATCTGGTCAAACTTCTCTGATAAAATTTTAGTTGACCAGGGCTACTCTGATTGGAGTCGGCTGTACTTCTCTGATAGACTAGACTGTACTTTAGTACTTAGCCGATTTTCAGCCTAACTAACTTTGGCCTATAGAAGACACTCATTTGGTTCTTCTTTACATTTTGCCAATTTTATACTTAACGTATTTTGGCCTATGGAAGATACTCATTTGGTTCTTCCTTACACTTTGCCAATTAATAAACATTTGATTTTAAATTAATGACATCATCAAAATCTAACAAGTATTCCTAACACTCTCAAGGGCGCCAAGGTACTGCACCTAGGAAGTCCCGAGTGAGTGTCGAGCACGAGGAATTGCACTTCGGGCATGCGAGTGACCCTTAGTGCCGAGTGCCATTGCAGGTTAAGCTTGAAGGGTATGAGATACCGGCCCTTAGTTGGTCGGAGGCAAAGGACAGGTGGGTGCCTAGCGTTTTACGCAGCACAATGGACCAGTGCATGATATCTCCAATGTTGGTACTATATGAAATCTCGTAGATGGTAGCCGGACGGAGACTCGGAAGTCTCCTAGGCGCATGGGTGATTCGTGATCCGCTGCACGAATTCGACGGCCTGAACCTCAGTGAGCCGCACCCCGTGACACGACCACTGGGAGCCATTTTTGGGCATGTGCCGCGGCACACTCCCGCTGGGCGGCGGCACACTGTGCAGCCTATTTATGGCCCTGCACACGGGTTATTGGCCATTTTTCTCCTTCTTCTCCTTCTCTTCCGCGGCTGAGGGTGATCTTACCATGGAGCCATGTTGTTTAGCAACAAATCCATGAAGTTCTTGAGTTCATATCATCAATCAATCATCCGTTATCATCCTTTGATCCAGCGAATCAAGGTAATCTTCCTTAGAACCCTAATTTCGTGAATTTGGGGGGTTTTGCGTTTTTGTCCGATTCGTTCCGTATTATTGATTAATTCATAATGGGTATGATTAATCTTGATAGTATTCTTGTGTTTAACATCATTTAATCCATTGTTCTTCGTCGAATCGAAGTATATTTCTTGATTTCCTTCGAATCGACTTTTTGGGGGATTTGTCCTCGATCTCGTTTTTCATCCGTTTTTGATGGATCGATTATGGTTAAATGATGTTGTTAAACATATTCTATGGATTGTATATCCATATTTCAACTTGGAATTCCGTTTTCGTGTTTTGTCGGGACGAATCGTGTTCTTGGCCGTTTTGGGGGAAACGCTTGAACATTCGTCGTTCGTTCTTTGAATTCAACGGATTTGAGTCGTGTTATGGAATTCATTTCATCGTTGTTATTGTCCTTCGTAGTTTATGAACGCGAGTTGGCGATCGGTGGAGTCGGCGGGTTCGTAGGCGGTTCGTGTCAACCTACTTCGGTCGATTCTTCGCGTTATTCTTATTCGAGGCAAGTACCTTGCCCATACTTTTCTTATTTTGTGGATATGATGATCGGTGATCGTCTTGGTGTGTTTGTTTGGTTGTTTGAAATGAAGTTTCAAAAGATTTCGGTTTGGCCTCGTTAAAGGCTTTCTTTGAAAATGCGTGTGTGTTTTGTGAACGGCGTGTTTTGGTATGATTTGATTATTTTGAACGTTGAAGGATTTGATGATGATACTCCTATTGTTTAAAGTTATGGAATCGTGTATTCCGTATTTAATCTTGTTATTGTGTTTTGAAGAGTTTGATAATGGTGTCGAGTTAATGGACATCTCTAGTGAGTATTCTTAATGAACTTACATTCTTAGCATGTTAGTTTTGCATGAGTAATCTGTGTGTGTGTATGCTCACTACGGGTTAGATCCGACGGGGTCTCGGTAGGGGTCCACAGAGACGTGGATCGACGATCTTGCTTTTAACCAGTAAGGGTTAGATCCGACGGGGTCTCGGTAGGGGTCCACAGAGACGTGGATCGACGGTTAATTGTGGTGCATTTTACAAATGTGACTTATTTATGGCATTTCCGGAAATGAGTACTTTCGAACGGTTTTCATGATTGCATGCATTGACTAAGTGTGTAAGAGGTAAGTTGTTCGTTTGGCCTACTTGGCTAGGATGGCTCTAGAGTATTTTGTTGTTTGTGTTAAATCCTTTAATTGTGGATTTTGACGTTGGAAGACGAACCTTGTGGTCGTTCTTGTGTACTGTGAGTTGATGAGATTTGGGGCTAAAATCCCAATGGTTTTGCAAAAGTCATTTTATGGATTTGGGGCTAAAATCCCAACGGTTTGGTAAATGTCATTTTGCAGAAAGTAAACCTTTGGGGCGGTGACCCCTTTTGTCTTTTGGATTTTCGAAAAGTAGGATTTGATAATCCTAAATTCTTTCTATTAAAACTCTCGATGGCATTCTAAACCGTTTTATAAATTATTTCCATTGATTTGTGATATTTTGATTTTGAAAGGTTTTCTCAAACCCTTGCCTCGAATGTAATGCCCGAGATTTCTGATATATTTTTGGATCTTGTGATATTGTAATTATTGTACTTTTGTCTGAGTATTATTCTCCGTATTTCATAATCCGATGTTGTCGAGCGTATGATTTCATGATTATGATTTAAAAATTGTAATTCTGCGCATGTAGCGCACACTATCGGCTATGTGTAGCGTACGCTAACATGGATCCATAGCGCACGCTACAAAGGAACATTAGCGCACGCTATGCGTGGTCAATTTGATTGAGACGTGTGGTAGGTGAGATCAGGCCAGGAATCTTGGTCGGATTGTGTCGGGATGAACCTGGACGGCTTTCGGGAAAAGCCAAGTCAACGCCTTAGCGCACGCTACAGGTATGTGCATAGCGCACGCTAAGTGTTGAGTATAGTGAAGTCAGTAGCCGTTAGCGCACGCTACGAGCAGGGACTAGCGCGCGCTAATAACCATTTCCTATAAATAGGACAGCATCCTTTTCGTATTTTCAGTCCTTTCTTTTCCCACATCCAAATTCTTATACTTAGAGTATAACTTCCTACATCCTAAACACCTCATATCAACATCCTAGCTCGTGATTGAAGATTGTAGATCATTGAGGATTGGTGTTCGAGCCTTCGACGTTGGATTGCTTCGATTTTCTCCTTGTTCTTCACTACTTTGAGGTAGGTGATTCTTCACCAATATTAGTAGTGTTCTAAAGGACGATTTGATCATGTTTTTATAGTCAGTTATTTCGTTCTAAATCGATCATCATGTGTTAGAAGGATATTTTCGACGTTTCGGCACTTATTCATCGTATGAACCCTTGAACCTTTTTAGTTTAGTGGACTCTTAAGCAGCTTCAAACCAATTTGTGATCAGTAGACGCATATTACCTAGTTGTTACGTTTTACACATTGGAATCATGCGTTTTGGAACGTGAGAATGACGGAACTTAGAATATTTCCTTGAAAATCAAGATGAATGATAGTGTAGTAATGATTATACGTATCTTTGAATCTCATAGTCATTTAGTACGTATAGAACTTTCACAAACCTTATTAGCATGATATGCTCGGGGATGACTTGTATTATCACCATAGAATTCATGAGTTCATCACCATTAGATCCAGTTTTCTACCAGTAGTAATCTGCCATGCACGGTTAGCGCACGCTAACATACGTTAGTTAACGTGCGCTATCAGGGATAAGTTAACGCACGCTACATTTAGTACGTAACGTACGTTATGATATCAGCTGAGTCAGTCGACTGATCAGAGAGAACTGTCAGCCTATGGCTAGCGTACGATAGGCTTAGACGATAGCGTACGCTAACAGGCAGGCTTAGTGCACGCTACGTAAAGTACGTAGCGTACGCTAAGTGGTTCAGGCAGACTGCATATTTTGAGCTTTTGGGCCGTAGACCAAATTGTTAGGCGATCGTTCGACTTGAGATGATTTGTATATCATTTCTTTTGTTAAGGTTCGAGCTTGCTACGTTGATCGAAGGAGGCAGCCTTCGAGTGTGTTGAGATCATTGAAGTGTTTCGTTCTTGCCATCTTCGAGGCAAGTATCGTAATGTGTTAAAATTGAAATTTTTAGCATGTTTGTGGTTTATTCATGTTGTTGAACATGGAAATTAATTTGTTGAATTGTCATGATATTCGTTATCTAATATTTGTATGTTCATGTTGATGAGCATAATGATTTGGCATATGTGTATGCATGAGTTGTATTTGTGTACGTTGTACGATCTATGCTGAGGGCGCTGGATCGGATGTCCACCTCGTGTTGGTCCGACGGGATCATCTTGGGATCTAGGCTGAGGGCGCTGGATCATTGGACGGGTTATTTCGACCTCGTGTTGGTCCGACGGGATCATCTTGGGATCTATGCTGAGGGCGCTGGATCATTGGAATACCCTTGCTGTGTTAATGGAATCATGGGGATTCGCATTGTCGGATTCCGGTAGCGGAAGTCCGTGTGGTGTATCATGTTATGTATTGTTGATGCATATTTGATTTGTTTTAATGATACTTATACTAGCATCGTTGTTGCTAACCCCTTCGGGGGTGGACATTTGTTTTGATCTTCAGGTAGTCGAGGAGCAGTGAAACAGCCACAGTACCGATGTGACGACGAAGGGGTTCAGTGATGTTTGTTGTTGTTGGTGATTTGTTTTCTTGGTTTGATTTCAGTACTCGAGCACGCGTGTCTTATTAATATCATTTCGATATGGTTGTATTAATTACTCGTTGAACCAGTTGTACGGTTTTGTAAAACTTGAATTTCCGTGATGTTGATGTCTTATAATTACTTTTCTTTTAAATTAGCCTTGTAAATCCTTACTTAAAGGGTTTACGGCGCTGTAATTATTCCGAATATCTCGGGGTGTTACAGAATATGGTATCGGAGCTAAGATTCATGGATATCTTGGCAGTCGGGTTTTAGTTGGGTCTGTTTACATTATTTGATTTACGGGTCGTTCGTAACATCACTGTTCAGCCAAAAGTCGTCATGTGGACCATGGTTGTAAGTCTCCTAATTTCTTATACTACCGTTTTACTTAATTACTGTTTTGTGAGTATTGACGGGCTTTATTTCGTAAACTTTGTCCGGGATATTGAGGAATTGTGTTTACAGTATGTTGAGAGGAGGACGTGGACGCGGACGCGGTCGTGGACGCGGACGGGGTAACATGAGACAGGAGGATTCCGCAACTACCCCGGAATTATCAGCTAGTCGAACCGATTCCCATTCTGGAGGGCAACAAGGGTCAGCGAATGACGACGCAAATCCTAACATGCCGGGAGTGCTTCAACAGGTGGTGGCGCAAATAAACCAGTTCGCCCAGGTGGTCGACCGCATGCAGACGGCGATGGGACAACAGCACCACGAGAATAACTGGGGAGACAGATGGCTAGCTGAGGTGGTCAAATTGCACCCGCCAAAATTTGACGGATCTGCTGAGGCAATTACTTGGGATCACTGGCTCAAGGAGTTAGATAAGATATTTGCGGGTCTTAACTGTCCCGAGGACCGGAAGGTTCCCATTGCCCAGTATTTTCTGACTGGGGAGGCCTTTGATTGGTGGGAAGCTATTCGACCCGAGAATCATAATGCGGATTGGACGGAATTCAAATTAATGATGGAAGCACAGTATTGTCCTCGTCCAGTTAGAGAGGCAAAGATCCGAGAGTTTTTCTCACCACAGAGTTCGGAAGCATCTGTGACAGATGTAATCAAAACTTTTAATCATCAGCTGACTTGTGTGCGACACTTGGTCAGAACGGAGGCAGAAAAGATTTTTCATTTCGATATGCGGATGAAGCCGGAGATTCAGCAGTACATGTCCGGGTTCGAGTGTACTACGTTGCGACAGTATCAAGACAAAGCGCTGGCCTACGACATGAAAGAGGCGGCGGTGGAGAAATCAGTGGAGGCAAAGAAGCAGAAGGTGACCGGCAACTTTTCAGAAAACAAGAGTGGTGGGGCCCGCAAGGGCCAGTCTTCCTTTTATGCGGCTAGCAAACCTCCACATCCTTCCAGAGGTGGAAAGAATTTCCGGACTACATCAGCAGTTCCGGACGCATCAAAGAAATGCTACAATTGTGGTCGGCGGGGCATATTCGGCGTGGCGCCGCATCTTACGCGACTTGCTACGATTGTGGACAAGAAGGACACCGTGCGGCTTTTACGTGGAGTTGCTACTAGGTCTTTTGGTACTCGCACTCCAGCGCCGATTCGAAGGAGATAAGTGTGAACCGAGACACAACGAGTGGATTTCCGCAGTGAGCGTTGGGAAGAGAGAGACATCGAGTCTTTGGGTCCGTTCCTACGCGCACATGCGAGATGAGGAAATCTGACGACCAGAACACTGCTGTTGCATCAGGTACGATTCAGGTCCTTTTGCAACCAGTTAGTGTTTTATTCGATTCCGGAGCTACACATTCTTTTGTATCCTTGAACTGTGTAAATCGTTTAAAAATCTCGTGCTTATTTGATTGTGAACCTTATGTTGTGGGTTTGCCGAGTGGAGAGAGAATTGTGGGAACCCTAGAGGCTAGAGATTTTCCAGTGTCTATAGGAGGGAGAGATTGGCCATCGAATCTTATTGTAGTTGACATCTACGGTGACGATTTAATTCTCGGAGACGATTGGCTCAACCGTTATGGAGCTATTCTGAATTACCGGGAGAGAGTCATTTCTATCATTGCTGATGACGGATCTGAACACTTATTTCGAGGGTGGAGACCGGGAAGCTCGGGAAAATTGATCAAAGCAATGAAAGCCGGGAAATTACTGAAGCAGGGATGTCACGGACTTTGGTGCTATGCCATGAGGAAAGAGGAAGGAGTAGAGCTCTCGTCTATTTCAGTTGTGAATGAGTTCTCAGATGTATTTCCTGACGAACTACCTGGGTTACCTCCGCAGAGAGAAGTGGAATTCACTATCGAATTAGAGCCTGGAGCAGCTCCTATTTCCAGAGCACCATACCGAATGGCGCCAACCGAGATGTATGATCTCAAGAAGCAACTGGAGGAATTGTTACAGAAGGGCTATATTCAATCTAGCGTTTCTCCTTGGGGAGCGCCCGTTCTCTTTGTCCGGAAGAAAGACGGATCCCTCCGACTGTGTATTGATTACAGGGAGCTCAACAAGATGACGATCAAGAATAAGTATCCTATACCTCGGATCGACGACTTGTTTGATCAACTGCAAGGGGCAAGGGTATTCTCGAAGATTGACTTGCGATCAGGATACCATAAGTTGAGGATTAAGGAATCGGATATACTGAAATCTGCTTTCAGGTCCCGGTACGGGCATTATGAATTCGTAGTGATGCCGTTTGGACTTACCAATGCTCCTGCGGTATTCATGCAATTGATGAATCGGGTATTCTTGGAATACTTGGATAAATTTGTGGTCATCTTCATTGATGACATCTTGATATATTCGAAGGACGCAGAGGAGCATGCCAAACATTTGCGTGTGGTTTTGAGCACTTTGAGGAAGGAACAGCTGTATGCAAAGCTTTCAAAATGCGAGTTCTGGCTCAGGGAGCTAACTTTCCTTGGGCATGTGATATCAGCCGACGGAGTTCAGGTGGACTCGAAGAAAGTCGAAGCAATCTTGGAATGGGAAGCCCCTAATAACGTGAAAGAAGTCCAGAGTTTCTTAGGACTTGCTGGATATTATCGGCGCTTTGTAGAGGGATTTTCCAAAATTGCTCGTCCGCTCACTCAGCTGTTACAGAAAACTCAAAAGTTCATGTGGGATGAGAAATGCCAGGCTGGTTTTGATGAACTTAAGAAGAGACTGACGACAGCACCTATATTAGCATTACCAGATGGAACTGATGGATTCATGGTGTACAGTGACGCTTCAAATCAGGGTTTGGGATGTGTGTTGATGCAAAGAGATAAGGTGATTGCCTATGCTTCTCGGCAGCTGAAACCATACGAGGTTAATTACCCGACTCATGATCTGGAGCTAGCAGCTGTAGTCTTTGCTTTGAAAATTTGGAGACATTATTTGTACGGCACTCATTGTCAGATTTTTACCGATCATATGAGCCTCAAGTACATTTTCAGTCAGAAAGAATTAAACATGAGGCAGAGAAGGTGGCTGGAATTGATCAAGGATTACGACTTGGAGATTCTCTATCATTCGGGGAAAGCAAACGTAGTAGCCGATGCATTGAGCCGTAAACCTGTTTCTCTTCGAGTGTTGGAAGCACTTACATCCCAAACCAGTATTCAACGAGAACTGATCCGCGAGGGGATTAAAGTATGGGCACCAGGAATCCAAGGGCAACTTTATGTGATGGAACTGACTTCATCACTAGTCGAGGAGATCAAGTCTAAGCAGTTGAATGATTCTCTGATCCTTCGATTATGTGACGAAGTAAAGAAAGGAAAAGCCCCAGGATTCGTGATACAAGACGATGGAGTTCTGAGATTTCACAGTCGACTTTGCGTTCCCGATGATGATGATTTGAGACGGACTATTCTGAAGGAAGCTCACAGCGCGCCCTATTCCATTCACCCGGGCAGCAGTAAGATGTATAAGGATTTAAAACAAAACTTCTGGTGGGGGAATATGAAGAAGGACATAGCAGAGTACGTTTCGAGGTGTTTGACGTGTCAGCAAGTTAAGATTGAACATCAGCGACCCGCCGGAATCTTAAGGCCGCTTCCGATCCCTGAATGGAAGTGGGAGGACATCTCGATGGATTTCATCACCAGTATGCCAAGGACTAGAACGGGAATGAACATGATTTGGGTTGTAGTTGATCGACTAACCAAGTCGGCTCATTTCCTAGGGATTAAAGATACATGGGGACCCGAGAGATTGGCGCGAGTATTTATTGCAGAGATAGTCAGATTGCATGGGACGCCGAAAACCATTATTTCGGATCGAGATGGTCGTTTCGTGTCGCACTTCTGGAAAGCGATTCACGTGGCCTGGGATCGAGCTCAACTTTAGCACGGCTTATCATCCCCAAACGGACGGTCAGTCCGAAAGGACTATACAGACAGTAGATGACATGCTTAGAGCCTGTGCTTTTGATTGGTCAACTGATTGGGAAGTTCATTTACCATTGATTGAATTCACTTACAATAATAGTTGGCATGCTTCTATTAAGATGGCACCATTTGAAGCTTTGTACGGGAGAAGATGCCGATCATCCCTGTGTTGGGATGATTCTTCGGATTTGATCGGGACGGAACCGGAATTGATAATTCAGACTCAAGAGAAGGTAACTTTGATTCGAGAAAGACTGTTGACTGCCCAGAGTCGACAGAAATCTTATGCATACGTACGTCGTCGCCCTCTAGAGTTCGACGCTGGAGACCATGTACTATTGAAGGTGTCTCCTACACGAGGGATTCTCCGTTTTGGGAGGAGAGGCAAGCTTAGTTCGAGATATATCGGACCATTCGAGATCCTCGAGAGAATTGGAGATTTAGCATACAGGTTGGCCTTACCGCCATCGCTGAGTCACGTTCACAATGTGTTTCACGTATCCCAACTGCGGAAGTATGTACCGGACCCCAGTCACGTCATTGATTTCGACGAGATCGAGATAGCTAATGATGGCACCTTCGAAGAGAGACCAATCAAGATACTTGAGAGTCGGATCAAACAATTGAGGAATAAACCAATACACTTGGTTAAAGTACAATGGTCGCGACACGGAGTTGAAGAGGCCACTTGGGAAACGGAGGACAGTATGAAGACTAGATATCCGGAGTTGTTTTCATCTTAAGTTTCGGGACGAAACTTCTTTTTAGGGAGGAAGGATGTAATGCCCGAGATTTCTGATATATTTTTGGATCTTGTGATATTGTAATTATTGTACTTTTGTCTTAGTATTATTCTCCGTATTTCATAATCCGATGTTGTCGAGCGTATGATTTCATGATTGTGATTTAAAAATTGTAATTCTGCACATGTAGCGCACGCTATCGGCTATGTGTAGCGTACGCTAACATGGATCCATAGCGCACGCTACAAAGGAACATTAGCACACGCTATGCGTGGTCAATTTGATTGAGACGTGTGGTAGGTGAGATCAGGCCGGGAATCTTGGTCGGATTGTGTCGGGATGAAACTGGACGGCTTTCGGGAAAAGCCAAGTCAACGCCTTAGCGCACGCTACAGGTATGTGCATAGCGCACGCTAAGTGCTGAGTACAGTGAAGTCAGTAGCCGTTTGCGCACGCTACGAGCAGGGACTAGCATGCGCTAATAACCATTTTCTATAAATAGGACAACATCCTTTTCGTATTTTCAGTCCTTTCTTTTCCCACATCCAAATTCTTATACTTAGAGTATAACTTCCTACATCCTAAACACCTCATATCAACATCCTAGCTCGTGATTGAAGATTGTAGATCATTGAGGATTGGTGTTCGAGCCTTCGACGTTGGATTGCTTCGATTTTCTCCTTGTTCTTCACTACTTTGAGGTAGGTGATTCTTCACCAATATTAGCAGTGTTGTAAAGGACGATTTGATCATGTTTTTATAGTCAGATATTTCGTTCTAAATCGATCATCATGTGTTAGAAGGATATTTTCGACGTTTCGGCACTTATTCATCGTATGAACCCTTGAATCTTTTTAGTTTAGTGGACTCTTAAGCAGCTTCAAACCAATTTGTGATCAGTAGACGGATATTACCTAGTTGTTACGTTTTACACATTGGAATCATGCGTTTTGGAACGTAGGACGAACGGAACTTAGAATATTTCCTTGAAAATCAAGATGAATGATAGTGTAGTAATGATTATACGTATCTTTGAATCTCATAGTCATTTAGTACGTATAGAACTTTCACAAACCTTATTAGCATGATATGCTCGGGGATGACTTGTATTATCACCATAGAATTCATGAGTTCATCACCATTAGATCCAGCTTTCTACCAGTAGTAATCTGCCATGCACGGTTAGCGCACGCTAACATACATTAGTTAACGTGCGCTATCGGGGATAAGTTAACGCACGCTACGTTTAGTACGTAACATACGTTATGATATCAGCCGAGTCAGTCGACTAATCAGAGAGAACTGTCAGCCTATGGCTAGCGTACGCTAGGCTTAGACGATAGCATACGCTAACAGGCAGGCTTAGCGCACGCTACGTAAAGTATGTAGCGTACGCTAAGTGGTTCAGGCAGACTGCATATTTTGAGCTTTTGGGCCGTAGACCAAATTGTTAGGCGATCGTTCGAATTGAGATGATTTGTATATCATTTCTTTTGTTAAGGTTCGAGCTTGCTACGTTGATCGAAGGAGGCAGCCTTCGAGTGTGTTGAGATCATTGAAGTGTTTCGTTCTTGCCATCTTCGAGGCAAGTATCGTAATGTGTTAAAATTGATATTTTGAGCATGTTTGTGGTTTATTCATGTTGTTGAACATGGAAATTAATTTGTTGAATTGTCATGATATTCGTTATCTAATATTTGTATGTTCATGTTGATGAGCATAATGATTTGGCATATGTGTATGCATGAGTTGTATTTGTGTACGTTGTACGATCTATGCTGAGGGCGCTGGATCGGATGTCCACCTCGTGTTGGTTCGACGGGATCATCTTGGGATCTAGGCTGAGGGCGCTGGATCATTGGACGGGTTATTTCCACCTCGTGTTGGTCCGATGGGATCATCTTGGGATCTATGCTGAGGGCGCTGGATCATTGGAATACCCTTGCTGTGTTAATGGAATCATGTGGATTCGCATTGTTGGATTCCGGTACCGGAAGTCCGTGTGGTGTATCATGTTATGTATTGTTGATGCATATTTGACTTGTTTTAATGATACTTGTACTAGCATCGTTGTTGCTAACCCCTTCGGGGGTGGACATTTGTTTTGATGTTCAGGTAGTCGAGGAGCAAGAAATGACCACGATCTGACGTGACGACGAAGGGGTTCAGTGATGTTTGTTGTTGTTGGTGATTTGTTTTCTTGGTTTGATTTCAGTACTCGAGTACGCGTTTCTTATTAATATCATTTCGATATGGTTGTATTAATTACTCGTTGAACCAGTTGTACGGTTTTGTAAAACTTGAATTTCCGTGATGTTGATGTCTTATAATTACTTTTCTTTTAAATTAGCCTTGTAAATCCTTACTTAAAGGGTTTACGGCGCTGTAATTATTCCGAATATCTCGGGTGTTACATCGAGAAGTACTTTTCGTTTCGTTTGGATCTTTGAGGATTCCGGGTTATTGTTATTCGTGGAATGTGAATTGTATGGCTCGTATTTGCACTTTGTACCTGCACTAGCAAAATAGTGGAGTTTTGCTAACCCCCGAGTATTCGGGGGGTGGATGTCTATTTTTGCATTCAGATTTTGGAGCATAACACAGGGTCGGCACGAAGGATGATGAAAGATGAACGATACTAATCACACGAGGATCCGTTGATGTCGTATTGGTCTAGTTGTATTTTCTTTTCTGCTGCAGTATCTTTTCCCCGTTGTACGGGAGTTTATTGTATTTTGACCACTGCGTGGGTATATGTTGTAATTGAGTTGTATATTTTTATTGAAAGACCAAATCGGTCTACTGAGTCATTTAGCCTTGAAGGCATTGTCGAGATGTTAAATGTTGTTACCAGCCTGGTAGATCCTTGAGGAAAGGTTCTACGGCGTGTAATATCCCTGAGCGGATTGGGGGTGTTACATAAATGGTATCGGAGCTTAGGTTGAGGAAACCTAGGTTGTCGGGTCAATTCGTGTTGTTTGAGTCTTGTTTCGTCGGATTTTATCTGACTGAGTCGTGTCACGATGCGTCGTTTGAGTTTGTTGGTCGTGATTAGTATCGTGGGGCGATCATCATCTTCGTGCGACCTGTGGAAGTAAGTCTCCCTTCTTTATGTTGTGCCTCGTGTGACACGAGCTATTTTTATGATTATTTGTTAAGTGATGGAATCCTTATGTAGATTTTGATTTCACGATATGTATTTAGTCGACTCTCGTATTTGATTTATACGAGGAGTGTCGTCGCTTGTGATGTCTTTTTATTATTGTTTTTGTCCGTTGCTGATGATTTTCGAATCAATTTGCACGTTTTACAAGTTCTCTTGTGGAGGCTTTGTGCTTATACGCGTTCGACTTGTTCACTAGCCAGTGCGGGAGGGTCCTTAGAGGCCTCGAATGGGGTCAGTGGTTTTGTTCTGAATGTGGTATTTTATCGTTTGTTTCTGTTTAAAGACATGTATTGTCTTGGTTTTAAACGTTTTGATGCGTGTACTAGGAGATGTTTTAGTGAATGTCGATATGTGTGAGTTTTGGGCATTCTGGCCTATTGGATTTTTGAAAACCTTGAGTATCTTAGAAAATTAAATTTCGAGACGCACTTTTAAAACGAATTATTTTCTTGCGGTGTTTTCGAGGTGCTTTCTCGTGCCGCAATCTATTTCAAAAAAAATTCCAATTGAGGACCAAAAGTATTTTGAGATATTTTCGATGTTTAGAAACACTTATACTTAGACCCGAGGGTCGAATATTTCTGAAAGTCTTTCGCTAAAAGAAGATGTCCTCATTTTTACCAAATGCATGATGGTTTTCAAAGTCTCGATAACGATGTTTCATGTTTGTAGTTTTTGAAAAGTGATACTAAAGATCAACCGGTGTTCTTCTAAATTATTTTCAAAATGAGGTTTTCGTTTTTAAAACCTATCCATTCCCGTTTGAGGGCTGGGTATGTATGTATGATGTTCGCATTGTCATTTTGATGTTTGCTCCCGAGTATGACCGGATTGGCGGTGTGAGCATTGAGTCATTTTCCACACATTTGTTGTGTTAGCCCCTTGTGAGAGGCGGGATGTTGGTGTTGAATATTGTCGTCTCGTGGTGATTTCTGCATTGTCGCGCATGTGCGAGCTGTTAGAGCTTGGGTTGGTATGGCCGTGTGCATCGGTGATCGTTTTGTTATGTGTCGGTTGTTTAATGTCTTGTTACCTTGCTCCTGTTTTTGTGAATTTCGTGGATGAGGTCGGAGGTAATACCCGTACTATTTTGACTTCTGTATTTTCTCTTTCTCCATTCTTTCGACTCCTCGTATTCGTTGATACTTTCTGAACTTGTTTTGTATTTCGGTTTCATCGTCCGAACGAACTGTGATCTTGTTGTGGGTTGATCTGGTTATCGCTGTGATTTTTTTCGAGTTCGGTTCGATTCTTGTGAACCTTGTTCGGAAGTGACATCATCTGGATCTATTAGTTCCTTTATTCGAAGTGGATCGGATTTGGAACTCCTGTGTTTTCGGCTCTGTCGACTCGTTTATGTTCGTTGACATTTTCTGAACTTTCCCTATCCCTTGCTTTTGTTGATCGAACGAGGGTGGTGTTGTTTCTGAATAACTCGTTTGTCGTTGTGACTTTTCAATCGCTATTCCCTTTCCGGTGGATCTTATGGGAATGCATGTCTTGTAGTTCTCACCAGATCATCCTGGGAGTTGTTGTTTGAATTTTATTATCCTTCGTGTTTCGGACATGATTGTTCGATTTTTGTTGTCTCGGTCGTTTGTTTGTTCGGTTTTTGTCCTCGTTTCGTGATTGTTGAGCATTCAGGCTCCTTCCTAATTTCCTTAAGTTCGGGAAATTAGTCTCGTTTTCTATCTTCCAACCCTTGGGCGGTGGAATTCCGTATTTCTTCAGCGTTTGGCTCGCGTTTGGATTGATGAACCGTTGGGTTGGTCAATCGTATTGATTTTCGTTCATTGTGTTTTGTGATTGTTCGGATAATTGACTTGATTGTATTATCCATTTGATGACGCTTGTCACTTGTTGGTTTTATTATATCCCTAACGGCGACGTTGTGTTGGTCGTCGTGGAGCGTGTTTTCACGCCGTATATTCCTTTGCGTTGCTTGTAACGTTTCGCCGATGGGCATAAGTTACGCGTTTCCTTGCGTATCTCGTTGAGTTTTCCTGGCGGGATATTGCTTCTCCCTACTTGTTTTAAGTTTCGGGACGAAACTTCTTTTAAGGAGGGTAGAATGTAATATCCGCAATTTTCGATTTTCGGTAAATTTCTTTTTCGGCCGGAGTCCGTTTTGACGACTCGCTCATGACCGTTTCGTCATTTCGAGAATGATTAATTCTGCACTTTTTGTCATCCGAGTTCGTTTCGGTATCGTTTTGTTGAGTTCCGAGCTTTTTAGCGACTTTTCCGCACTTGAGTTCGATTCTTGCGAATCTCGTCCGAAACTGTTGTTTCGAGTTTCTCGTAAATTCATTTAATGTTATTAATCATGTTGCGAGCTTTGGTTTGGTGTTTCGATCGCGTATCGTGATTTTCGGACGTTTTGGGCCATTTTCGTAATTTCCCAAAGTTTTGGGTAATTACTTCCGTTGTTGAATTCCGAGCCTTCGGGTGGTCGGAATTGTGTGTTCTCTTAGCTCTTAGATTCGTCTTTGCGAGTACGTCGTAACCGTATCATAGATTCGTATTCAGGTTCGGGTTTCGGGGTCGTTCGGGCCGTCGGAGTTGGCCCCGGCCGAGTTATGGCCGGCAACTCAGGCCTGTGCCGCACTTGCCGAGTCACGACCGGTAGTGCTCGGGCACTCGCCGAGTCACGGCCGCAATGCTCGGCGGCTTACGGGCCGAGCAGCCGCACTGCGGCCGCAGACATTACGGGCAGGCCGCGGCACCAGTGTGTCACAGGCACTTTCCATATTATTCGAGTACCCGGATTGCCCCGAATTACGAAGGATCATGTTGATAGTTGCCTGCGACACGAATAAGGTTGGGGACGTGCGACAGTGGTCGGCGTCCGGAGTGTGTCCGTGCGCGAGCAGGACCTTGTGTCGTGGAGCAGAGGGCTTTAGGAAAAGAGTTTCCTGAAATGCTTGTAATGGGAAGTTCCTTGGAGTGTTGGGAAGATCTCCACCAAGTTTCACAACTAGACGGTTCCGTTTGAGTAGCGAACGATGCGAAGTATCGAGATGTTGCAGTGCAGTGGCATTGTAGTAGTTTCAGAATATTGCAGAGGCAATTCCTCACTCCTCAAGTATCGGATGCGGCTGAAACTTTGAGGACTTATAGATAATGTCGTAAGCTACTCCACGGTTCAAGCGGATAAGGATTTGGAGTTCGTATGAGGGAGTTACACCCGATGTGGTTCCTCGGCCAATCCATGTCTAGTGCAATTACAAGGGAATATTTGTCTAAGCCTATTATAGGGGGGACAGTCCTTAGATGGGCAATGGTGGGCAAGCGTCCAGTCTTCCTCGTGCCGTCGAGCACCAAGCGTGCAATCTTCCTAGAGGTATGGGGGGCCTCTAGGGAGCCAACTCTAAGCATTCGAAGTGTGCGAGGAGTTCCCGAGCGAGTTGGAAATCGTTAGGGCAGCGTAGGACCTGAGTGGTCTGCGTTGGGCTTAAGGTTGGCATTGAGGCTCAAGTGTGACCTGAGGGATGCCGTCGGCCATATACACTTCCTCTATGTCGATAGGGCAATCGAGGCACGCATTTAAATCATACGCCTCGTGAGCTTACTCGTAAGCATTAGCTATCGGTTCCGGCTATGCTGCGGGGGATCGTTGGCTTGTACATGTGGTTGCGAGACAACACCACATTGCGGATTGAAGGTAATATGTCAGTATGCGAAGTAGTCCCAAACATCGTGAGGGGTAAATATCTATTGATGGCATGAATCTAAGCCAAGATCTAAAAGGTTGTCCGTCTCGAGTGAGGTACTCTCAAGGGCGCCAAGGTCGCACCTAGGAAGTCCCGAGTGAGTGTCGAGCACGAGGAATTGCACTTCGGGCATGCGAGTGACCCTTAGTGCCGAGTGCCATTGCGGGTTAATCTTGAAGGGTATGAGATACCGGCCCTTAGTTGGTCGGAGGCAAAGGATGTGCGGGTGCCTAGCATTTTACGCAAAGACAATGGACCAAAGGCATGATATCTCTAAGGTTGGTATTTTATGAGATCTCGTTGATGGTAGCCAGACGGAGACTCGGAAGTCTCCTAGGCGCACGGGTGATTCGTGATACGCTGCACGAATTCGACGGCCTGAACCTCGGTGAGCCGCACCCCGTGACAAGTGGTATCGAGCACGGAATGTCGCATCCAGGTTTCATTGAGCTTTGTTGAAGATCTTTCTTCCCTTGAGAACCGGATACCAAAATTGTGCCGAATTTTTTTGATTAGCCATTGTAGTGGCATTTCAAATAAGGGCTTGCGGTGCGTTCTTACGTATTGTGGCGAGTTGAGAATTAAGTTGGCAGTGGGACTTGAGCGAATGGTAGTACCTCGAGTTGGCTTTGCAATTGGGCGAATGGTAGTACCACTGGTTGTATGGTTTCATCGGTGATGTTCAAGGCTTTGTTCGGTGCGAGTTGTTGGCACTAGTGATTTCGGAATGGTAGTAACCGGGTTACGACGTGTTTAATGACTATATTTTTCTCTGCGAGTACGGTTGGCGATTGGTTAATGTGAGGGGAACATTCTCATCGGTAAATTACGGACGCGTGAGTAACGGTGTTGGTGTAATCGATCGAAACTTTATGTTGGCCTATTTTTGTGGGCTTATAAGACATCTTGATCTCCTAGAAGGAGACATGCCGGTGAGCCAGTGGTGTGCGGTAGCCACGTACGCCAAGTTGCAGCCATGTTTGCGTAGCGCCGCAGATTGAGAGGTGATTTGGGTTTGAGACCTATTTGGGCGAGAACTTCAAAGGGAATCCGCCACAAGACGCCTGTGTGCAAAGCTTGGGCTTAATCTTAGTGCGCACGAGCGCCACAGCACTTGAGGTGCATTGGTTATTGAGATTTGAATTGTTATGCGCAAAGCGCTTTCGCACATGAGGTGCAATCGTAACACAGCCACCACGGGAGTTGCAAGAGTGGAGTGTTCAAGTCTTTCTGGTTCGAGTCGGGCAGATATGAGAATGGGCATGCTCCAAGTGTGGTGTTGCATGTACCAGCAGTCTATGAGGGCCAGACTCTCGAGCACCAAGCGTGCAATCTTCCTAGAGGTATGGGGGGCCTCTAGGGAGCCAACTCTATGCATTCGAAGTGTGCGAGGAGTTCCCGAGCGAGTTGGAAATCGTTAGGGCGGCGTAGGACCTGAGTGGTCTGCGTTGGGCTTAAGGTTGGCATTGAGGCTCAAGTGTGACCGGAGGGATGCCGTCGGCCATATACACTTCCTCTATGTCGATAGGGCAATCGAGGCACGCATTTAAATCATACACCTCGTGAGCTTACTCGTAAGCATTAGCTATCGGTTCCGGCTATGCTGCGGGGGATCGTTGGCTTGTACATGTGGTTGCGAGACAACACCACATTGCGGATTGAAGGTAATATGTCGGTATGCGAAGTAGTCCCAAACATCGTGAGGGGCAAATATCTATTGATGGCATGAATCTAAGCCAAGATCTAAAAGGTTGTCCGTCTCGAGTGAGGTACTCTCAAGGGCGCCAAGGTACTGCACCTAGGAAGTCCTGAGTGAGTGTCGAGCACGAGGAATTGCACTTCGGGCATGCGAGTGACCCTTAGTGCCGAGTGCCATTGCGGGTTAGGCTTGAAGGGTATGAGATACCGGCCCTTAGTTGGTCGGAGGCAAAGGACAGGCGGGTGCCTAGCGTTTTACGCAGCACAATGGACCAGTGCATGATATCTCTAAGGTTGGTATTTTATGAGATCTCGTTGATGGTAGCCGGACGGAGACTCGGAAGTCTCCTAGGCGCACGGGTGATTCGTGATCCGCTGCATGAATTCGACGGCCTGAACCTCAGTGAGCCGCACCCCGTGACACTGTGGCATTTTTCGGCCAAACCGACTGTACTGGGTGCCGCGGCACAGGCCGGCCGGGCCGCGGAACACTGCCGACCACTGGGAGCCATTTTTGGGCCTGTGCCGCGGCACACTCGCCGGGCGGCACACCGTGCACTTATTTATGGCCCTGCACACGGGTTTTTGGCCATTTTTCTCCTTCTTCTCCTTCTCTTCCGTGGCTGAGGGTGATCTTACCATGGAGCCATGTTGTTTAGCAACAAATCCATGAAGTTCTTGAGTTCATATCATCAATCAATCATCCGTTATCATCCTTTGATCCAGCGAATCAAGGTAATCTTCCTTAGAACCCTAATTTCGTGAATTTGGGGGTTTTTGCGTTTTTGTCCGATTCGTTCCGTATTATTGATTAATTCATGATGGGTATGATTAATCTTGGTAGTATTCTTGTGTTTAACATCATTTAATCCATTGTTCTTCGTCGAATCGATGTATATTTCTTGATTTCCTTCGAATCGACTTTTTGGGGGATTTGTCCTCGATCTCGTTTTTCATCCGTTTTTGATGGATCGATTATGGTTAAATGATGTTGTTAACATATTCTATGGATTGTATATCCATATTTCAACTTGGAATTCCGTTTTCGTGTTTTGTCAGGACGAATCGTGTTCTTGGCCATTTTGGGGGAAACGCTTGAACATTCGTCGTTCGTTCTTTGAATTCAACGGATTTGAGTCGTGTTATGGAATTCATTTCATCGTTGTTATTGTCCTTCGTAGTTTATGAATGCGAGTTGGCGATCGGTGGAGTCGGAGGGTTCGTAGGCGGTTCGTGTCAACCTACTTCGGTCGATTCTTCGCGTTATTCTTATTCGAGGCAAGTACCTTGCCCATACTTTTCTTATTTTGTGGATATGATGATCGGTGATCGTCTTGGTGTGTTTGTTTGGTTGTTTGAAATGAAGTTTCAAAAGATTTCGGTTTGGCCTCGTTAAAGGCTTTCTTTCAAAATGCGTGTGTGTTTTGTGAACGACGTGTTTTGGGAATTGATTATGATTTGATTATTTTGAACGTTGAAGGATTTGATGATGATACTCCTATTGTTTAAAGTTATGGAATCGTGTATTCCGTATTTAATCTTGTTATTGTGTTTTGAAGTGTTTGATAATGGTGTCGAGTTAATGGCCATCTCTAGTGAGTATTCTTAATGAAATTACATTCTTAGCATGTTAGTTTTGCATGAGTAATGTGTGTGTGTGTATGCTCACTACGGGTTAGATCCGACGGGGTCTCGGTAGGGGTCCACAGAGACGTGGATCGACGAGCTTGCTTTTAACCACTACGGGTTAGATCCGACGGGGTCTCGGTAGGGGTCCACAGAGACGTGGATCGACGGTTAATTATGGTGCATTTTACAAATGTGACTTATTTATTGCATTTCCGGAAATGAGTGCTTTCGATTGGTTTTCATGTTTGCATGCAGTGACTATGTGTGTTAGAGGTAAGTTGTTCGTTTGGCCTACTTGGCTAGGATGGCTCTAGAGTATATTGTTGTTTGTGTTAAATCCTTTAATTGTGGATTTTGACGTTGGAAGACGAACCTTGTGGTCGTTCTTGTGTCTTGTGAGTTGATGCGATTTGGGGCTAAAATCCCAATGGTTTTGTAAAAGTCATTTTATGGATTTGGGGCTAAAATCCCAACGGTTTGGTAAATGTCATTTTGCAGAAAGTAAACCTTTGGGGCGGTGACCCCTTTTGTCTTTTGGATTTTTGAAAAGTAGGATTTGATAATCCTAAATTGTTTCTATTAAAACTCTCGATGGCATTCTAAACCGTTTTATAAATTATTTCTATTGATTTGTGATATTTTGATTTTGAAAGGTTTTCTCAAACCCTTTCCTCGAGAAGTACTTTTCGTTTCGTTTGGATCTTTGAGGATTCCGGGTTATTCTTATTCGTGGAATGTGAATTGTATGGCTCGTATTTGCACTTTGTACTTGCACTAGCAAAACAGTGGAGTTTTGCTAACCCCCGAGTATTCGGGGGGTGGATGTCTATTTTTGCATTCAGGTTTTGGAGCATAACACAGGGTCGGCACGAAGGATGATGAAAGATGAACGATACTAATCACACGAGGATCCGTTGATGTCGTATTGGTCTAGTTGTATTTTCTTTTCTGCTGCAGTATCTTTTCCCCGTTGTACGGGAGTTTATTGTATTTTGACCCCTGCGTGGGTATATGTTGTAATTGAGTTGTATATTTTTATTGAAAGACCAAATCGGTCTACTGAGTCATTTAGCCTTGAAGGCATTGTCGAGATGTTAAATGTTGTTACCAGCCTGGTAGATCCTTGAGGAAAGGTTCTACGGCGTGTAATATCCCTGAGCGGATTGGGGATGTTACAGTAAGTTCATTTAATGTTATTATTCATGTTGCGAGCTTTGGTTTGGTGTTTCAATCGTGCATCGTATATTTCGGACGTTTTGGGCTATTTTCGTAATTTCCCAAAGTTTGGGGTAATTACTACCGTTGTCGAATTTCGACACTTCGGGTAGTCGGAATCGTGTGGTCTCTTAGTGCTCGGATTCGTATTTGCGAGTACTTCGTAACCGTATCTTCGATTCATATTCAGGTTCGGGTTTCCGGGTTGTCCTGGCCGAGTTATGGCCGTAAGGGCCAGGCAGTTACGTACGTAAGGCCGGTTACGTACATAAGCCTTGGCCGGTTACATATGTAACGATGCCGGCATTTATGGGCAGTTAGTTCGGCCATGGCCGTTTACGTACGTAAGCCATGGCCGATTACGTACGTAAGTGATCGGCCATGGTCTGCTATTTAAAGGCCTGGACGTGGATCACTCGGCCATTTTCCATTTTCCCTTCGTTTTTCGCGACCCTTCGACGGAATTTGAGGGTTTTTGATCGGGAACATCATAGAACATCATTTTTGGAAGGCTTGTGTTGATTATATCATCATCTAATCCGTGTTCTTCATCCAAATCGAGGTATTTTGGCTTGAACCCAAGTTTTTTAAGATTTTAGAGATTTTCCTTTTGATTTCGATTCCAATCCATTTTTGATCAATTAATTGATGTATAAACGTTGTTTTGGACGTGTTCTACGGATTGTATATCCGTATTTAGAGTTCGTTGGAACCCAATCGGGATTTTTGGTTTTCTAAGGAACCTTGAACATTTAGTATCCGATTAAATGTCTCAAAGGGTTCCCTTCGATTCTTGATCGTGTTTTCCTTTGTTTTCAATTGTTATTCTCGTAGTAACCGTGTTTCCGTTGGATTTCACGGAGGATTGTAGGTGTTTGGGGTTTTCTGGGTTGTGCCGTGTTCATAGGAATATTCGGGTGCCGACTATCGAGGCAAGTATCTTATTATACGACTTGTATCTTGCAACTTGAAATCACGTATTAGGTTATGATGATTTTACTTGCCTTTGTAAATATGTTCCATTTGAGTTGGTTATGTATTCCGTAATGTGAAGGCTTTGTGATAATAGTGTTATATTGATATACGTGTTAGGTGTTGTGCCATTTGTACAGGATTGCGACGTACATATGGGATGGTTATACACTTGGTTGTGCAATGTATTGTGTACCGATCGTGTGTTATGTTGGTTATGTGTCGTTGATTGATGACAGTTTGTTGTGAGTGTCTAGATTGTGTTATGTGCGTGGGAGGTACGATGTGGTGGTGATCAACGTGAATGATTAATTGTGCTCATTGTTGTATGAAATGTGATTGTGAATGTGAATATGTGTGTGACCGCTGGGTTCACTCGTGATGGTTCGACGGGACCTACGAGGACTCGTGGCAGTGGACTACGGGGTCAGAACTTAGTGAGGTACTGAGGTCCAATCGTGCTGGTCTGACGAGGCCTACAATAACACATGGCAGTGGACCATGAGTTTCGGGCACAGTGCGTTCAACCGGTAGAGCTCGACGGGGCTTACGGTGACACGTGGCAGTGGACTACGGTGTTAGGACTGTGTGTGTGATTGTTGTGATCGATATAGTCCATGTGGGTTGTTGAACCTACGAAGACACGTGACAGTGGATCACGGTGTCGAAATTGGTTATGTTTAGTTATCTGTATGTGGAATAGTCCTTGTGGGTTGTTGAACCTACGGAGACACGTGACAGTGGATCACGGTATCGGAATTGATTACGTTTGTTTATTTGTGCATGGTGTAGTCTGTGTGGGTTGTTGAACACTACAATGAATTACACGAATATGAACCAAACCAGAACTGAATTAATTATGAATCACAATGCCCGAAGGCTCCAATGAAATTATCGAGACAAACACAAAGGCCTGAAAGCCACTCAGACGAAGCTGTCAAATATCACAATCACCTGAAACCAAAACAGCCCGAAGTTGTATCAATTAGGGCCGAAGCCACGGCACGAAGCCGTATCACAATTAGGGCCGAAGCCACGGCATGAAGCCGTATCACAATTAGGGCCGAATCCACGGCATGAAGCCGTATCACAATTAATGATAGTGTGCTGCCTTGAGTCGGCCAACACGATGACAGTAACACACGGATAGGCACCGTCCTCGACAGTCCCAATTCATCACCTCGATAGCCTTAGAATGGCCTACCGATAACAATGATGCAGCGGATGATTCCATGAATGATTGAGCGCTTCGATTGGCTTAGAATGGCCAATCGATATGGATGATACGATGAGTGATTGAATACCTCGATTGCCTTAGAACGGTCAATCGATAACAATGATATAGTGAATGATTGAACATTTAGATTTGCCTGAGAACGGCCAATTGATAACAATGATACAAAGGATGCCTCGGCACCTTTAATCGGTGACCGACGACGAAGATGAGAAATGAATACACCAATGCCTTTAATCGGCCAATACAGTTTTAATGACAACCCCAACAAGAATAACAATGATCTCAGCGATGTCTTAGATTGACATCAATATTAACAACAATCGATACATCGATACCGCGAACCGGCTATCGACAATGACATTAATAACGAGTATCACAATGCTTTGAATCGGCCATTAACGAACAATAGTAGACATTTGGCATAGTTGCCGAAAGGTATCATATCAAACGATCTCTTAATATCAATGAATTCATGAAGAGACTAAGTCTCGGAATGATACAACACATTCATACACGTATATGATGACATTAATCTCATTGACTAGTACAAGTATAAAACTTGCCTCAAACCGAAAGCGAGAAGGTACTTCCATGATCAACGTCCTTAATGAAATTATCGTCCGCTCAAACAACCTTGAACAACATAAATACCAACAATTCTCTTAATTCACGAATCAAGCATGATCACAACCAACTCAAAAGTCGATACAACAATACCCGAAACTCATTGGGGCATTTAAACAAACGCGTTGTAAACAATCTCCAATTGTCTACAACCAAAACTCAATTACATCTGAAACCAACTTCCAATGAATGATTTAATCCCACAAAACCTCATGAATATTATCAATAATCCAACAGGAATACTTAAATCGGGATTACAACCACTTCTAGTCGAAAACCCCCAAATTCCAAAGTCAACACCAAGGTGTTCTTGAAAAATTCCTTAATGATTCTTAATTTCCAAAAATTACATCAAAGAATCCGTAAGAATACATGTATCCAAGATAGTTAATCCATATCTAACATAATCCAACATGAAAGCAAGCTAACTCGAAGAGATCGGGGATAAAACCTTCAAATCCCGAAATTCAAGATTAAATGAAAAATTACCTTGATTTGGAGAAACTGATTCGATGATGATTAATCCAACTTAAGATCTTGAAGATGATGCTAGATGATCGCAGCTCGAAAAGATCTTTCCGAATCACCCAAGCTCGTCCGAAATGGTTTAGAAATGAAGAAATGACGAAGGTTGGACTGAACTGTCTTATTTATACTGTCCCAGCTTAGCGCACGCTATGACCTGATATTTAGCATGCGCTAGCGGTTTACTGGGTAGTCCAGTGAGCTCTGAAATGCCTCGTTAGCGTGCACTACGACTTGGTGGTGTGCGCTAACACCTTACCGATAGCGTGTGTTATCCCAGATTGTTAGCATGCGCTAACTGATGTCTGATATTCAAAAACTGAAGTCCAGAACCTACTGTCCTCTGCCTTGCACGCGTTAGCGTGCGCTACTAATGTGACTTAGCGTGCGTTACTAGCACAATTAGCGTATGCTACTTACCACTCGTAGCGTGCGCTACGAATTTCCCAAATCAGCCCAGCACCTTCTGGACTGTCTGCCCCACTTGTGCTAGCGTGCGCTAATACTGAATCATAGCGTGCGTTACTTGAACGCCATTAGCGCGTGCTAACCAGAATGTGTAGCGTGCGCTACTTCTCAAACTGAAAATTAAAACATGATGATGATTATGACAATAATCTCGGCTCGATCTCAAACAGTGGTGAATGACGAATAGCAACTGATATGCGATTCCAAAGTACGCCGAACAATGGTCACGACTGAATGAACATGAATGATGAATGGGTATTACTGAGTGAAAAAAATTCTGAGTGACAGTTACTGAGTGATGATAAATGAATTCACAACCGGGTATTACATAATCGGGGGGTGGATGTCTGTTTTGCACTAGGTACATGTAGGTTCAGGGGAGCAATCACAGGATTGGCACCGTAGGATGACGAGCTATGATACTATTCAAGAGTTGAGAGTTCATAGAGTTTGGTTGTATTGTCAGAGTTGATTTCAGTCTTCCGCTGTATTATGTTTCAACCCCTGTGTGGGTAATATTGTATAAGTCAGTTTTGTTGATTGAGTTGTGTGACCTCATCGGTCTGTGTATTCACGTGTAAGTGACCATAACGGTCTGTAGTATTTTATTGTTTGACCCTGGTCGGGCAAGCACTTGGTCATTTTGTAAGGTATAGCCTGGTAGATCCTCGTAAAAAAGGGTCTACGGCGTGTAATATTCCCATATGGTTTTGGGGGTGTTACATTTATGGTATCGGAGCTTTAGGTTGGGGAAACCTAGGCTGTCGGGTCAAGTCGAGTCATCGAGTATTGTGTGGTTTTGTCATTCGAGATGTCGGGTGACAAGTTGAGCTGTGCGTAGTTACAACGTGTCGGATTTGTCGAATGAGATTAGTATCATGGGCGACCGTCGTCTCCGTGCGGCCTATGGACGTAAGTCTCCTCTTTTATGCGAGGTACCTGTGTATCATGATTTTATCTTAGTTAATTGCGGTGCATAATTTTATTCGCACGGTGTTGTGTAATATAGTGTATTTAATACTTGTGGCACATAGTATATGTATAAAGCTGGGCGTATTGTTGTTTTACCTTTGAACCACCGTGTGGGGTGGTATGGGGTGAAAGTTGTAAACCTTGATGGGTTTTGAAAAGGTATCAACGGTAGAGTTTGTGAGAAACTCCGATGAATGATTTTGTTGTGT
Organism: Orobanche coerulescens; assembly: GCA_033398695.1. Taxonomy (NCBI): domain Eukaryota; kingdom Viridiplantae; phylum Streptophyta; class Magnoliopsida; order Lamiales; family Orobanchaceae; genus Orobanche; species Orobanche coerulescens. The sequence goes on along the minus strand of CM065815.1, from coordinate 112,928,491 downwards.
GTTTAAACTGGGTACCACGAGATGCATTTGATTGAATTGGCGACCCTGGTTGCCGTTTGAGCGTAGGGTTTTAAATTCAACTGTTTTTGGAATGTTGTAATTTTGGCCGCTACGGGTAGGTTTGAGAACGTTTTTCTGAAGGATTTTACGGTTTGAGCATTTTTGTAGAAATCGATTTTCGGAAAATATTTTGGTGGTGCAGTCAAACCACAGTTTGTATGGATTTTAAAATCGGTTAAATTTTGACAAATGGGCCGTGTATTTTCAAATGACACCATCAGACGATATTTGGAAAATGTGTTTTGAAGTACTTCGGATATTGCGAAATATTACTGTCGTTTTGGTTATGAACCAAAGGATTTTGGAAATTTTCTGTTTTGCAAAACAACTTTGGCTTTCGTAATTTAGAACGTTATGTACTTATGTATTGAGGTTAAGTCGTGCAGTGAGTTGCTATGTTATTATTCTCGTCATAAAATCTGGGTTGTATGCCCAAGTGGCGGGATACGTGGTTAGGTATCGTTCCCCACTTCAATGACCGGGGTATTAAACAAAGTGTTTTCAAAATTTCATCCCAGCAAAATCTTTCGAAACTCGCGAATTTTAAAATATTAACATTTGAACAAATACCTTGGAAAAATTTTATTTTTAAAGAATGTTACAACTGTCTAGTCTCAATGACATGTATGTAGTCTCGACCGTGTTTATTTTGGTAAAAGTCGTGCACCTCTGTTGGTGTAACCGTGCGAATTACTTGTGAATTTAAGTCTCATGGTGTAACCGCAAGAATCACTTATGAATTACTTATGCAGTGTTAGTTCGTGTACTCGTGTGATGACTTGGAGTGAATACTTTATTGTGCTACTGGTTGTTGCCCTATGTTGATTATGTGGTATTTATTTTGTTGTTCTGAATGGTTGCCCGTTCAGTATGCTGAGGGGTCGAGGCAGAGGCCGTGGTCGTGGTGGTGGTCGTAATCAGGAGCATGAGAGGGCGACTCACTCCTTGCCGAGTACCAATTAGCTCGGTAAAGACCAGGGACATTCTCATTCAGCCAGCGTTAATGTTGACATTGGCGCCGCCACCATCCTTCGTCAGGTGGTTGACCAGTTAGTGCAGATGAATCAGGTCGTACATCGGAATGAGAACCCAAATGGGGATAACGGAGCTAGTAAGTGGTTACGAGATGTGATGAGAATGCACCCGCCCCGTTTTGTGGGTTCGTCTGACTCGGTAGGTTGGAAAAACTGGCTCTTCCAGTTGGACAGAACATTTGATGATGTAGCTTGTCCGGATGAAAGGACGGTACCCATTGCTCAGTACTTGCTCGACAAACAAGCTGCAGACTGGTGGCAGGCTTTAGTGCCTGCAGATCGTACACCTACATGGGCTGAGTTTAAGACCGCCATGGAGGCAGAATATTGCCCGTTGCCTGTTCGTGAACGCAGGATCGTTGAGTTTTCTCGGCTACGCCCCAGGATGTGTCGATATCCCAGGCGATAGTCGATTATAATCGACAGCTGGCTTATGTTCGTGATCAAGTGAGAAGTGAAGCAGACAAGGTCCGATACTTCAATATGCGCATGAAACCCCATATCCGTGAGAGTATGGCTCCGCTTATGTGTACCACCCTGAAGGAATATCAGGACCGAGTTTTAGCCATTGAGATGGCCGTTTCTGTGACGGAATCTGGTTCAGAGAGTAAGAGACAGAAGACCTCGAGTAACTTTTCAAGAGGCCAGAGAAGTGAGATCCACCGAGCCTGCCGCTTGATTTCCTTCGGGAGCACTCCTCGTCGGTTGACTGTCTAAGAACCTTACTCCGAGGCGAGTAAGACGATTGGTGTGAAGACTGCTTTAATCGGCCGTGTAGGCTATGCGAGACAGAATTGTCGTCCGCCACCGAATAATTGTTTCAAGTGCGGCCAACTGGGGCACCAAGCGGTGCATTGTGAGACCGTTGCTAAGATGTTCGGGAATCGGGTTTTCGTTCCTACTCTGGGAGGGCCCAGTGGTGTCCAGTGATGTAGTTGTGTGTCGTACTTTGTGTTGTAAATCGTGTAGAGATTGATATTTGTTGCGTGAACTTTTTAGTTTTGTTTGTATTCTACCCTGATGTTTTATTTTAAGTTTCGGGACGAAACTTATTTTTAGTGAGATATTCCATTATCTTGAATTGCTTGTGTTTTGACGTCGGACATTTTCTTGTTGATGAGAATCGGAGTGATTTCTATCATGATACTCTATTTGTTTCTATCGCATAGCCGTTTTAGTCGGGTGCGACTTGTTGTCGCGTGTGTTTCTTTGATTAAATGTGTGCATGTGATGAGGTATGTGATGTGTCGTTAATTGCTCGTTATTGTTTTGAATCATTGCCGGTGGCGTTGTGTTGGTCGTTGTGGGGCGTGTTTTCACGCTGTATATTCTTTTGCGTTGCTTGTAACGTTTCGCCAATGGGTGAAAGTTACGCATTTCTTGTGTATCTCGTTAAGTTTTCCTGTCGGGATATTGCTTCTCCCTACTTGTTTTAAGTTTCGGGACGAAACTTCTTTTAAGGAGGGTAGTATGTAATATCCGCAATTTCGATTTCCGGTAATTTTCTTTTTTCGGCGGGGGTCCATTTTGACGACTCGCTTATGACCGTTTCGTCATTCTGAGATTATTTAATTCTGCACTTTTTGTCATCCGAGTTCGTTTCGGTATCGTTTTGTTGAGTTCCCTGTTCTTAAGCGGCTTTTCCGTACATGAGTTCGATTCTTGCGAATCTCGTCCGAAACTGTTGTTTCGAGTTTCTCGTAAGTTCATTTAATGTTATTATTCATGTTGCGAGCTTTGGTTTGGTGTTTCGATCGTGCATCGTATATTTCAGACGTTTTGGGCCATTTTCATAATTTCCCAAAGTTTGGGGTAATTACTTCCGTTGTCGAATTTCGACACTTCGGGTGGTCGGAATCGTGTGTTCTCTTAGTGCTCGAATTCGTCTTTGCGAGTACTTCGTAACCGTATCTTCGATTCATATTCAGATTCAGGTTTCGGGGTCGTCCGGGCCGTCGGATTTGGCCACAACCGAGTCATGGCTGCACGTGTTGGGGCCAGGCCACACCTGGCCGAGTTACGGCCGTAAGGGCCCAGCATTTACGTACGTAAGTCCGGTTAGGTACGTAAGCCGTGGCGATTACGTTAAATAACGATGCCTGCATTTTTGGGTAGTTAGTTCGGCCATGGCCGATTCGTATGTAAGCCATGGCCGATTACGTACGTAAGCGATCGGCCATGGTCGGCTATTTAAAGGCCTGGACATGGATCACTCGGCCATTTTCCATTTTTCCTTCGTTTTTCACGACCCTTCGACGGAATTTGAGTGTTTTTGATCGGGAACATCATAGAACATCATTTTTGGAAGGCTTGTGTTGATTATATCATCATCTAATCCGTGTTCTACGTCCAAATCCAGGTCTTTTGACTTGAACCCATGTTTTTGAAGATTTTAGGGATTTTTCTTTTGATTTCGATTCCAATCCGTTTTTGATCAATTAATTGATGTATAAACGTTGTTCTGGACGTGTTCTACGGATTGTATATCCGTATTTCGAGTTCGTTGGAACCCAATCGGGGTTTTTGGTTTTCTAAGGAACCTTGAACATTTAGTATCCGATTAAATGTCTCAAAGGGTTCCCTTCGATTCTTGATCGTCTTTTCCTTTGTTTTCAATTGTTATTCTCGTAGTAACCATGTTTCCGTTGGATTTCACAGAGGATTGTAGGTGTTCGGGATTTTCCGGGTTGTGCCGTGTTCATAGGAATATTCGGGTGTCGATGATCGAGGCAAGTATCTTATTATATGACTTGTATCTTGCGACTTGAAATCACGTATTAGGTTATGATGATTTTACTTGCCTTCGTAAATATGTTCCGTTTGAGTTGGTTGTGTATTCCGTAATGTGAAGGCTTTTGTGATAATAGTGTTATATTGATATACGTGTTAGGTATTGTGCCATTTGTACAGGATTGCGACGTACATATGGGATGGTTGTACACTTGGTTGTGCAATGTATTGTGTACCGATCGTGTGTTATGTTGGTTATGTGTCGTTGATTGATGATAGTTTGTTGTGAGTGTCTAGATTGTGTTATGTGCGTGGGAGGTACGATGTGGTGGTGATCAACGTGAATGATTAACTGTGCTCATTGTTGTATGAAATGTGATTGTGAATGTGAAAATGTGTGTGACCGCTAGGTTCACTCGTGATGGTTCGACGGGGCCTACGGGGACTCGTGGCAGTGGACTACGGGGTCAGAACTTAGTGAGGTACTGAGGTCCAATCGTCTTTGATGCAGCGAGGCCTACGATAACACATGGCGGTGGACCATGAGTTTCGGGCACAAGCGTCCAATCGGGTGAGCTCGACGGGGCTTACGGTGACACGTGGCAGTGGACTATGGTGTTAAGACTGTGTGTGAGATTGTTGTGATCGATATAGTCCGTGTGGGTTGTTGAACCTACGAAGACACGTAACAGTGGATCACGGTATCGGAATTGATTATGTTTGGTTATCTGTATGTGGAATAGGCCGTGTGGGTTGTTGAACCTACGGAGACACGTGACAATGGATCACGGTGTCGGAATTGATTATGTTTGTTTATTTGTGCGTGGTGTAGTCCGTGTGGGTTGTTGAACCTACGGAGACACGTGACAGTGGATCACGGTGTCAAGAATATGTTTTGACAATCAAAGTTTTGAAAGGAAAATTTTTATGGAGAACTATTGAGTTATGAAACAAGATTTGGGTTAAGACCCTAAAGTTTTTTGAAAGGATTTGTAACTTGGGACTTGAGGCTTTAAAGATTTTTGTTCCTAAAATTTCCGAGATGATAAGTTTATTTTTTTTTAATGCTTCATAGCTTATTTCCCTTGTTAAAACCTCCCGGGAATATTTTGGTACTTGGTTATTAAATTTGATTATGATCAATGTTTGCTCGTTACTTTTCGTATGATTTGATACTTGCACTAGTAAAACAGTGGAGTTTTACTAACCCCCGAGTAATCGGGGGGTGGATGTCTGTTTTGTGTCCAGGTACATGCAGGTTCAGGGGAGCAGTCACATAATTGGCACCGTAGGATGACGAGCTGCGATACTAATCAAAAGTTGAGAGTTGGTAGAGTTTGGTTGTATTATCAAAGTTGATTTCAGTCTTCTGCTGTATTATGTTTCAACCCCTGTGTGGGTAATGTTGTATAAGTAAGTTTTGTTGATTGAGTTGTGTGACCTCATCGGTCTGTATATTCACGTGTAAGTGACCATAACGGTCTGTAGTATTTTATTATTTGACCCTGGCCGGGCAAGCACTTGGTTATTTTGTAAGGTATAGCCTGGTAGATTCTCGTAAAAAGGGGTCTACGACATGTAATATTCCCATATGGTTTTGGGGGTGTTACAGATACGATGGCTATGTTTTACTGATCATGAGTGTAACACCCCAAACTAGGCGGATATTACAGTGCCGTGAATCCCCGACTGGGACCCACCAGGCGAATGGAAATGATGAATTAAATAATATAATTGTAGTACCGAACCACATTATATTACCAAATACTCCGATGAGGAGTTTAAGTACAACACACCAGGACAATACCGAATACTAGTATATTTTATATGAAGATAAAATACACAACACTGAATGAAACGGAGTATCCAAATGAAAGTCTGCAGCGGAAAATAAAGGACAATAACATGAATAATTGAAAGATCGGGGCCCCCTACTAGTATCACTGGGACTCCTCGACGTCAGCATGCTATTCACGTGCTTTTGCCTTGCCATGACCTGAAAAACAAAATCCCGGCCGAGTCGATTACGTAACAACAATCCTCAAGGGTTGAAAATACACAATCATGATTTAACTGAAGTTATGAAATATCCTGTTGAAACATACGCAATCAAACATGCTATATGAATCAACTAACAGTACGGCTCAAAGGAATGGCGCCACACTACGTCCGGGATGGAAATGTGTCCGTGCACAAGCCACCAACGAGTATCGATCGAATACACTTGTACCTAATCAGTCTCACGAAGCCATCAACTCGTGTGCACAGTCCAATGTGAGGCCACCAACCAACACACGACTATAATGTGCCCGACATGAAAATCCTACACATACCAACCGGCACGCCAGTGCGACCCGAAATGCCACAATATAACCAAAAGTGACATCAAAATCAATAATCACTCACCGAGATGAAATGACAGCGAAATGAATGATAGCTCAATGAAATAATTGGAACCGTCGTCCCTCGTGAATGAAATAATGAAATGACAATTACAAGTTTTGAAGTGGTTAGTACCTTATGAATGAATTATGATTATGAATGAACAACAACGAAAGGAATGAATATCCTTTTAACCGAGTAAGAATTAACTTACTCAATACCGATGACAATTATCCTTCCACGAACAAATGTCCTAAATGCGATGTCGGTTGCTCGAACAACCTTGAATAAATACAATTACCAACAATCCGTTCAATACACGAATCAAACACGAATATAACGAACTTAAAACGTCGATACGATTAAACCAAGTTCATTGGGGCATTATATCGAACACTTAGTGGCCAACTTCGATTGATCACAACCAAACTTCAATAATACCAACACCAAAACCCCAAGAATTGTTTCAAACCAACAAAACATCTTCAATACGATCAATAATCCGTTATGAATATCCAAATACGTGATTATAACAACAATTAATCGAAAACTCCCAAATCCAACTCGATATTCAAAGTGTTCTTGAATAATCCATCAATAATCCAATGAATCTTTATACAAACTCATAATCATATTCATATCCCTTCATATAACATGATTATAACATCCAAAACATCATATTTCAACACAAAATCGAAATCCAAGATGTTGAAGAAATTACCTCTTGAAGATCCAACCACTTCGATCCGATAAAAACGTGGTAAATCGACTATCAAGCTCCCCAACGAATCAAGATGATGAAATCCGAACACACAAGTGATTGATGATGACAAAAATCTCCCTCAAGCTCTCTCTCTCGGACAAGATGAAGGAAATGGGAAAAATGAGGAAAAAGACCCGGCCAGTCCTATATAAACTGCCGGAAGTTACGGCCGTAACTCGGCCCTCATACGGCCGTAACATCCCAGGTCAACGGCCTTATGGCCGTAACCGGCCAACTCGTACGGCCGTAACTCGGCTTCGTCCAAAATCCTGCCGACAGACTTACGGCCGTAACCGCTCCTGAGTTACGGGCGTAACTCGCCTTCGTCAAAACATCAGTCGGCATCCTTACGGCCGTACCCACACGCCTTATGGGCGTAACTCGTATGATACGGCCGTATCCGGCCAAACTTACGGGCGTAAGCCCCCTTCGTCGAAAATGACCAGGCACCCAGCCTGCAGCGTACGGCCGTATCCGGCCAAGCCTTACGGCCGTATCTCCCTCGCCTTACGGCCGTATGCCAAAACCCTTACGGCCGTAACTCGCCTTCGGCCAAAAACGTCTGGGCACCCTGCTCGACACGTACGGCCGTATCCGGCCAAGCCTTATGGCTGTACTGCCCAACTTACGGCCGTATGCCGAAATCCTTACGGCCGTAAGTCCCGCTCGTCCGAAATGGCCTGAAAGCAACGAACGTCTATTACGGCCGTATCCGACACTCCTTACGGCCGTAACTCGTTGCTGGACAAGATGAAATTCCGACAACTCCGATTTCTCGCTACGATCGATGAATGATTCGACATACCAAACGTTTGCGAACGCGAACAAGTCCAACACATGCCAAAAATGATACTTCCAGCACAAGACTACCAATCACGATGATAATAATAATACTCCTGTTCCGACACTCAAACGGAGATGAAATGACGATCGGTAACTGATACACGGTTACAACATGCCAAATGAACGCAAATGAATGAATCATGACTGATGAATGATTATTAATGAGTGAAAATTACTGAGTGATAATTACTGACTGATAGTTACTGAATGACAATGAATGAATAACAACCGGGTATTACATACTACCCCCCTTAAAAGGAGTTTCGTCCCCAAAACTAAGGGTCAAACAACTCGGGATAACTCTCCCGCATACTCTCCTCGGTTCCCAAGTAGCCTCTTCGACTCCGTGTCTAGACCACTGAAAGTTAACCAAAGGAATCGCCTTATTCCTCAACTGTTTGATTTGCCGCTCTAACACTCGTATGGGACGCTCCTCATACGAATGATCATCTGCGATCTCGATTTCGACGAACTGAAGTATGTGACTCGGGTCGGCAACTTACTTCCGCAACTGCGAGACGTGCAAGACATTATGAATTTGGCTCAACGCCGGAGGTAAAGCCAATCGATAAGCTAACTCGCCTACTCGATCCAAAATCTCAAACGATCCAATGAATCTCGGACTCAATTTCCCCCGTTTTCCGAAACGGAAGATACCTCGACTCGGGGATACCTTGACCAACGTGGTCACCCATATCGAACTCTAGTGGTCGACGATTATCGCATATAATTTACATTGACTCGGCGGTCAACAGACGACTCGATCAAAGCTACCTTCTCCCGGGCGGCTATAAGTATATCGGGCTCGGTGCCGATTGACTCTGATGGGTCATCCCAATACAAGGGAGATCGACAACGACGACCGTACCAGGCCTCGTAAGGTGCTACCTTCATCGCAGCATGCCAACTATAACTGTACGTGAACTCAAACAATAGTAATTGGGCTTCCCAATCGTCTACTAATCGAGGACGCATGCCCTCAACATGTCTTCCAATGTCTGAAAAGTCCTCTCTGATTGTCCGTCGGACTGAGGATGAAAACGGTAATGAGATTAAGCTGAGTTCCCATAGCACGATGAACTGATTTCCAAAATGAGACACGAATCGCCCGTCACGATCAGAAACGATACTCTTAGGAGTACCGTGCAATCTCACTATCTCTTTGATGAACAGATGGGCAAATCTCTCGGGACCCCACGTATCCTTAATCTCAAGGAAATGAGCTGACTTAGTTAAGCGGTACACGATCACCCAGATCGTATTCATGCCCCGACGACTCGTCGGCACTCTCGTGATGAAATCCATAGAAATGTCTTTCCACCTCCATTATGGAATAGGGAGCGGTTTCAGCAGACCCGCCAGTCGCTGATGCCAGACCTCGATCTCGGGTCTAAGGAATTCCTGCTGAAGCTCCTCCTGAACTGATAAACTAGCAAGCATCTGTTTCTGAACGGACTTACGACTCAAGGCGTCGGCGACCATGTTCGCCTTGCCCGGGTGGTAAAGGATTTCGATATCATAATCTTTGATTAGTTCCAACCACCGTCTTTGTCGCATATTTAACTCCTTCTGAGTAAATATATACTTCAACTCTTGTGATCAGTGAAGATCTGACAGGTGACGCCATAAAGGTAACGACGCCAAATTTCCAACGCGTAAACCACGGCTGCTAGCTCCAGGTCGTGGGTCGGATAATAAATCAGCTAATCCGTGGAAACCTCGGATTTCCTTAACATCTTTCGGAGGTTGCCAATCTCGAATAGCCTCCATCTCTGTCTGATGAAATTACATGCCCGAGAAAAGTCACTTCGGACATCTAGAACTCACATTAAGAAAACTTTCCATAAAGTTGCTCGCGTCTCAACACGTCGAGAACCTGATGAAGATGTACCTCGTGTTCCTCTCGATCACGAGAATAAATCAAAATGTCATCGATGAAGACAACAACAAACTGATCAAAAATAAAGTCGATGAAAACCCGATTCATTAACTCCATGAATACGCAGGTGCATTAGTTAGCCCGAACGGCATAACTACGAACTCATAATGACCATAGCGTGTACGAAATGTCGTCCTTGCGATACCCGACTCTTGAATTCGCAGCTGATGATATCCAGATCTTCAGTCGACCTAGGAAAATATTGAAGCTCCCTGAAGTTGATCTAAGAGATCACCAATACGGGGTAGAGGATACTAATCTTGATCATCACCCTGTTCAACTCCTGATAATTAATACACACACGAGACGAGCCATCCTACTCCTTGACAGATCACACTAGTGCTCCTCACGGGGGCCTTTTCGGTCGGAGATAACCTTTCTTGAACTATTCCTCAAGTTGAATCTTCAACTCCTGCATTCTGGTCGGGGCCATCCGATACGGTGTCTTCGATAACGGGGACGTACCGGCTCCAACTCACTCCTGAATTCCACTACTCTATGTGAAGGCAACCAGATAACTCGTCTGGAAATACATCGCCAATCGATGACAATGATACCACGAATGATTGAACATTTCGATTGCCCTAGAATGGTCAATCGATAAAAAGTGATACAATGAATGATTGAACATCTCGATTGCCTTAGAAAGGCCAATCGATGAAAATGCTACAATGAATGATTGAATAACTCGATTGCCTTAGAAAGGCCAATCGATGAAAATGATACAATGAATGATTGAATAGCTCGATTGCCTTAGAAAGGCCAATCGATGAAAATGATACAATGAATGTTCGAATAGCTCGATTGCCTTAGAAAGGCCAATCGATGAAAATGATGCAATGAATGATCGAATAACTCGATTGCCTTAGAAAGGCCAATCGATGAAAATGATGCAATGAATGATTGAATAACTCGATTGCCTTAGAAAGGCCAATCGATGAAAATGATGCAATGAATGATTGAATAACTCGATTGCCTTAGAAAGGCCAATCGATGAAAATGATGCAATGAATGATTGAATAACTCGATTGCCTTAGAAAGGCCAATCGATGAAAATGATACAATGAATGTTCGAATAGCTCGATTGCCTTAGAAAGGCCAATCGATGAAAATGATGCAATGAATGATTGAATAACTCGATTGCCTTAGAAAGGCCAATCGATGAAAATGATACAATGAATGATTGAACAATTCGATTGCGGAATTTCTCTGCTTCCGTCATAATAATAATTCTTCTGGAACAACGGGGATTACTTCCCTGAAGTACACATTCGACAACCAACGACGGAAAGATAGCGACCAAACGCTAACAACCACTGAGTATAGTATCAAGACGATCAAACCAACTAATACCGAAAATTACCTCGTCCAAAGATAAATTCACCACGATTAGGTCCATCAACTAATCGCGGTCATTAGGCTTAATTCGGTATGATTTCCGAAAAAAATCTTCCATCATCAGGTAGACCGATGGTATGAGGTCCACAAGCAATAGGACTATCCCAAAATAAGTCTATTCAAACATGATTCGAAAATGAATGAATGCGGTGCACCAGTATCCAAAAAGGTACACACATGTTGAAATAAAATTACGAGTATACCTGAGGTCATTCGGGCCACCGGATAGTCGATCCTCCTCATCACATGAATCTGGGACTTGCCGGCCCCTGAACCGGACGCTCCCGTCTGATAAATATGAGCCCCAACTATATTTGCTTCCATTGTCTTAAAAGACGTTGACAAAGCAGTCTGATTCTGAATCGCTGCTTGCTTCGGGGCCTTAGATGCCGCCGGAGCCGACTTGGAGTCCTTTCGGCAAAAACGGGCCTTATGCCCAAAATTCCCACAATTATAGCACGTGATAGACGGTTTCAGACACTCAGTGCTGTAATGACCCGGCGTTCCACAATTGAAACAGGTGATGGCCGAACTGGCCGCTCGGGACTGAGATCCCGCACGATTATGCACCGTAGGAGGTCGCTCAGAAACGATAGGACTCACACGAGGCTTCTTGAAGGTTGACTGACCGCCTTCGGATTGATTACGCTTCGCTGATTTCTTGCTGACAGATGGAGGTTGTTGTTCAGCACTTTCCTTAGCAGCTGGCTCATACGGGAGAGTTCTCTCGATTAATCCGGCCAGAGTGGCGCAATGATGATTGAGCAATTGCACATGGGTCATCATGGCCTGCATAAAAGTGAGTGGATCAACCCGAACATCTTCTGATCGAGCCGAGTCCTGGGCACGATTTCCCGACAGCGAGTGATTATTTCCCGGGTTTCGGCCCGCACCGCGGCCTCTCCCCGTGCATCCCCTGACAGCTCTCCCCATACTGAAGTAGGAAGGTCGCATAATGATTATATTTCCCGCATTATTATTACGTTATTATTATGTCATGAGATGATGAAAATGAGTATACATGCTCTACTTAGTGATTATATGAATGATTTACTGAAGTGACATGATTATCTGATGAAATTCTTGAAATGATTATCTTGAATAACTTAACAAGATTAATAATATGATCATCCAGATCGACAACTGAGTAATGAAATGAATTGAGTAATTAATGAATTAACATGATCGTCCGGATCATTAACTGAGTAATGAAATGAATTAAGTGATTAATGAGTTAACATGATCGTCCTGATCATTAACTGAGTAATGAAATGAATTAAGTGATTAATGAGTTAACATGATCGTCCTAATCACAATGAATGATGATGTTTGAGGATTGCTAATTGATGAATGATGAATGAATGACTATTGCCAGAAATTATACCATGGCGATAGAAATCTTACAGTTCTTTGATGCGATTGGCTCGGCATTTGCACAGGTCACACGTGACGCGAAAGTCCAATGATACTAGTCTGATGACGATGATTTCAAATGAGACATGACTCGGAAGGTAGTATTCAAAACCACTGCTCCGATACCAACTCTGTAACACCCCAAACTAGGCGGATATTACAGTGCCGTGAATCCCCGACTGGGACCCACCAGGCGAATGGAAATGATGAATTAAATAATATAATTGTAGTACCGAACCACATTATATTACCAAATACTCCGATGAGGAGTTTAAGTACAATACACCAGGACAATACCGAATACTAGTATATTTTATATGAAGATAAAATACACAACACTGAATGAAACGGAGTATCCAAATGAAAGTCTGCAGCGGAAAATAAAGGACAATAACATGAATAACTGAAAGATCGGGGCCCCCTACTAGTATCACTGGGACTCCTCGACGTCAGCATGCTATTCCCGTGCTTTTGCCTTGCCATGACCTGAAAAACAAAATCCCGTAGGGTCGATTACGTAACAACAATCCTCAAGGGTTGAAAATACACAATCATGATTTAACTGAAGTTATGAAATATCCTGTTGAAACATACGCAATCAAACATGCTATATGAATCAACTAACAGTACGGCTCAAAGGAATGGCGCCACACTACGTCCGGGATGGAAATGTGTCCGTGCACAAGCCACCAACGAGTATCGATCGAATACACTTGTACCTAATCAGTCTCACGAAGCCATCAACTCGTGTGCACAGTCCAATGTGAGGCCACCAACCAACACACGACTATAATGTGCCCGACATGAAAATCCTACACATACCAACCGGCACGCCAGTGCGACCCGAAATGCCACAATATAACCAAAAGTGACATCAAAATCAATAATGACTCACCGAGATGAAATGACAGCGAAATGAATGATAGCTCAATGAAATAATTGGAACCGTCATCCCTCGTGAATGAAATAATGAAATGACAATTACAAGTTTTGAAGTGGTTAGTACCTTATGAATGAATTATGATTATGAATGAACAACAACGAAAGGAATGAATATCCTTTTAACCGAGTAAGAATTAACTTACTCAATACCGATGACAATTATCCTTCCACGAACAAATGTCCTAAATGCGATGTCGGTCGCTCGAACAACCTTGAATAAATACAATTACCAACAATCCGTTCAATACACGAATCAAACACGAATATAACGAACTTAAAACGTCGATACGATTAAACCAAGTTCATTGGGGCATTATATCGAACACTTAGTGGCCAACTTCGATTGATCACAACCAAACTTCAATAATACCAACACCAAAACCCCAAGAAGTGTTTCAAACCAACAAAACATCTTCAATACGATCAATAATCCGTTATGAATATCCAAATACGTGATTATAACAACAATTAATCGAAAACTCCCAAATCCAACTCGATATTCAAAGTGTTCTTGAATAATCCCTCAATAATCCAATGAATCTTTATACAAACTCATAATCATATTCATATCCCTTCATATAACATGATTATAACGTCCAAAACATCATATTTCAACACAAAATAGAAATCCAAGATGTTGAAGAAATTACCTCTTGAAGATCCAACCACTTCGATCCGATAAAAACGTGGTAAATCGACTATCCAAGCTCCCCAACGAATCAAGATGATGAAATCCGAACACACAAGTGATTGATGATGACAAAAATCTCCCTCAAGCTCTCTCTCTCGGACAAGATGAAGGAAATGGGAAAAATGAGGAAAAAGACCCGGCCAGTCCTATATAAACTGCCGGAAGTTACGGCCGTAACTCGGCCCTCATACGGCCGTAACATCCCAGGTCAACGGCCTTACGGCCGTAACCGGCCAACTCGTACGGCCGTAACTCAGCTTCATCCAAAATCCTGCCGACAGACTTACGACCGTAACCGCTCCTGAGTTACGGGCGTAACTCGCCTTCGTCAAAACATCCGCCGGCATCCTTACGGCCGTACCCGTACGCCTTACGGGCGTAACTCATATGATACGGCCGTATCCGGCCAAACTTACGGGCGTAAGCCCCCTTCGTCGAAAATGACCAGGCACCCTGCCTGCAGCGTACGGCCGTATCCGGCCAAGCCTTACGGCCGTATCTCCCTCGCCTTACGGCCGTATGCCGAAACCCTTACGGCCGTAACTCGCCTTTGGCCAAAAACGTCTGGGCACCCTGCTCGACACGTACGGCCGTATCCGGCTAAGCCTTACGTCCGTACTGCCCAACTTACGGCTGTATGCCGAAATCCTTACGGCCGTAAGTCCCGCTCGTCCGAAATGGCCTGAAAGCAACGAACGTCTATTACGGCCGTATCCGACACTCCTTACGGCCGTAACTCGTTGCTGGACAAGATGAAATTCCGACAACTCCGATTTCTCGCTACGATCGATGAATGATTCGACATACCAAACGTTTACGAACGCGAACAAGTCCAACACATGCCAAAAATGATACTTCCAGCACAAGACTACCAATCACGATGATAATGATAATACTCCCGTTCCGACACTCAAATGGAGATGAAATGACAATCGGTAACTGATACACGGTTACAACATGCCAAATGAACGCAAATGAATGAATCATGACTGATGAATGATTATTAATGAGTGAAAATTACTGAGTGATAATTACTGACTGATAGTTACTGAATGATAATGAATGAATAACAACCGGGTATTACAATGAGCATGAGAGGTTATAACACGTCATAGATACATGTAGAGACATCGTATTGGATATGACCTAACAATGAGAATTATATATGGTTTAAGTCATTATAATTCCTCTGATTGTTATATATTATTTAAGTCCTTATTACCAAAAGACACTACAATTTCCTACAAAATGAGTATCGTAATTTAAAACAATACCAACGTCTTCCGTAACAAGGGACCATATAGTTTGTGATTGGATATGGTATGATTTATGCAGAGGGAAGTAGTTTGTCCAGAGGGGACTTGTCCCTCCTATAAAATGGAGAAGATATCCACGGGTACTTGATAAGTTAAATTGTTTAAATGAATGGCCATGCTCAAATTGATCAATAAAGAGTTATTGATAAATATTTGAATTGGAAAATTGTAACTTGAGATTAAGAATATTAATTAAGCTATATAAGGTCGACTTATCCATGCCTTATGCTTAATTAGGATATCGCGCGACGAGAGGATTAAATATTATACAGTAATTGGATTTCGTTAGTGTAGTCAAATTAATTCTTTTAATGCGGGTAGTCATAATGTCTAGCTAGGATTCTTATGCTTTATGAGTCATAAAATTATTTTTATACTCATTGCCATTTTAATTAGAACCTATAGGGTCACACACTTAAACGAGCAGAGCAGCTATTTTTTTCGGGTTGATTATGGTTGGTGAAAGAGTTGGTGAACCCTTAGCCATGTACAGGGCTATATAATAGTGTCTTGTGACAACCCTAACACTTGACCAAACAAAGAGAAGACATAATTTATGTAGAGAGAATCAAAAATCTGATTTTGATATTTCTCTCACTAAAAGTCTTGAAGATAATATTCAAGAGTTGAATAATCAAAATGATCAAGAATATATCTTCATATCTTTGAAGATTGATTCTTTGATCAAGAAAATATTTAGAATACACATATTATCTTCATCTTATCCTGTGAGTTTGATTTTTAATAACATATTGAATAACATTCATAGTTGTTATTTTAGATCAAAGTTCAAGAACATTTGAATCTTGGTGTTCTTGTTCTTACCATAATCAAGAACGTACCTATATTCTAATTTATTTAAGTGAAATCTTTATTGAATCAGAGCTAGCAATCCGTTAGACGCTCGGGACTTGTTCATTGTGTGGATACCGTAGAGGATGCTCGCTTCTTGCAACATCTCTAGAAGGTTCGATCAAAAACACGCTACAAGAGGTAACAATCTTGTTCTTCGTACTTTGATAATATACTTGGATCCTCGGAGGGTTTTACATATTATATTTATACTTCTGCTGCACTATTTCGATATTTGATGAGATCATAAATCTTATTAGTTCGATAAAAACCCAATAGTGGTATCAGAGCGACTAATATATTTTCATTTTTTTTATTTTCATATATGTTGATATATGATGTTCATATATGTGATGTATGATGTTTATATATATGATATATAAATTTTATCTATGTATGTTTATATATATGGTGATATATATAATTTTAATATATTTGTGTTTCGATCTATATATATATATGATATATATATATATATATATATATATGATGTCTATCTTAATATGTGTATGGTGATATATATTTTGATGTAAATATTTGATCTTTACATATATGGTTCTCTGATATATGGAGATTCATGTGATGATTTAGTTCTGCTAATAATCCAAGAATCAAAGAATATATGATTTGATCTATATATAATTTTATGTTAGGATTGTGAATTATAAGAGGTGCATATGAACATAAATTTATTTATGTAAAGATTATGCTTCTTTAAAATTTTCATATGAACATAATTATTTGATTCCAAGGTTGTATAAAAATAGATTTGATCTACTTGATATGTACATTTGTATTGCTCATAAGGTATTAGTTGTTATATACATAAAGTATACATAAGATGTATACTCACAAACTCTAAAATACCTCATGGTGTAGAAGAAAATGAGCTGCCATGCGGTCATGGGATGCAAAACGCGATCCCGCCCTGGAAGCTGACCCTTGGATTGGGATCCAGGCCACTTCCGGACTCGTTTCGTCCTCGTTTTCTTTTTGTATTCCTGAAAATTCATTTCCCGTTTTACCTGGTTTGATGTTTTGGCCCTCGAAACGTTATAACTTATCGATTGTCGATATTTGACATATTTATACATTATATAACTTATCGATGGTCGATATTTGGTACATTTGATATATTATATATGTGCTTGTGAATGCTTAAATAGTTAATGCATCGTGGTTGGTATAGCCATACTAGATCAATTAGATTGATGATTCGATTATGGTTGTAATATTCATAATACGACTTGTAGGTCGTGCCTTCTTATTATCTTGTTGTAATTTCTCTTCTCATCTTACTCACCTCGAATGTAACTCGAGGTTTCTATTAGTATATGTATAGATATAGCTTATAATAGTTCTAGCTATAAGAGGAAGACGAAGGAGACGAGCTACTTACAAGGAATTCAAGAAGAAAGGCATTATCGAAGATTACAGAGCGACCTATTGATATTAACGAATATCATAATAGGATCTATGGTTGTACCACACCATACCAAATTGTTCATGTGAATGTATGAGATGTATCATATTTATATTGCATATGATTGTATGAGATGCGTCATATTTAAATTAGCATATGATTGTATGAGATGCGTCATATTTTTTTTTATTTGCTTAATAATCGTTATTTCCAAATAAATCAAACTCATTAAATCTTTGACATGTATGAGATACATGGTAATAATTTTGAGATAATCAAATTTTGATAAAATAGTTTTATTAAATCAATTTATATGAAACATAAGTCTCAAGAGCCAACTATTTCAAAACACTCATCAAACTTTCGATCATTTCTAATATGGGTATGCCAAAGCGGGGTGTATGGATTTTATCTTAAGGAGGTGAGATGAATAAACAAGTTTATACATATGTTTTAAATGGTTAAAGACTTATATAGTTTATACAAAACGGTTTTGGACCGATAGCTTATTTGGGATTAATGCGATTAAAATGACTAAAGCATTTTTTTAATTACTGGGGACATGCCAAAACTGTGTCTGTGGTTATTTGATCGTTAGATTATAATTCATATATGTGTATGTGAGACATAATATTTGAGACTAACATGTTGACATAAGATGTCATCTCTATTCATAAAAACTAAACTTCTTTTATTTGCGAGGGACATGCCATAGCTGTGCTTGCATTCACGTGATCGTTAGATTTTAAAATCAGTATATCTCATGAATAACTTTGCATATTAATATTGTAGAATCAATGGCGTCAATCAATACAAACTTATTGCGATCAATTCTTGACAAAGAAAAACTTTCTGGCACTAATTACCTTGATTGGTCAAGGAACTTGGGAATTGTTCTCAAAGCTGAAAAGAAGCAGTACATTCTGGAAAACCCAATTCCTGATTGTAATACCCGTAATTTCGATTTTCGGTAACTTCTTTTTTTTCGGCGGAAGTCCGTTTTGATGACTCGCTCATGACCGTTTCATTATTCTGAGAATGATTAATTCTACACTTTTTGACATCCGAGTTCGTTTCGGTGTCGTTTTGTTGAGTTCCGTGCTTTTTAGCGACTTTTCCGCACTTGAGTTCGATTCTTGCGAATCTCGGTCGAAACTGATGTTTCGAGTTTCCCGTAAGTTCGCTTAACTTTGTTATACGTGTTGTGAACTTCGGTTTGGTTATTCGATCACGTATCGTGATTTCCGGGCGTTTTGGGCCATTTTCGTAATTTCCCAAAGTTTGGGGTAATTAATTTCCGTTGTCGAAATTCGAGCCTTCGGGTGGTCGGAATCGTGTGTTCTCTTAGTGCTCGGATTCGTCTTTGCGAGTACTTCGTAACCGTATCTTCGATTCGTATTCAGGTTCGGGTTTCGGGGTCGTTCGGGCCGTCGGAATTGGTCGGCGAGTCATGGCGGGCATGCTCGGGCGAGCTAGCCTGGCCGAGTAACGTGCGTTAGTGCTCGGCCGTTACGTACGTAGGGCGATTACGTCGTAAGGCCACGGCGATAACGTGCGTAGCGGGCAGCGATGTTGCGGCGATGACTTCGGTTACGTCGTAACCCTTGGCCGATTACGTCATGTAGCGGCCGCGATCGGCTATAAAAGGCCTGCGGACGTTTTCTCGCCATTCTTCACCTTCTTCTTCTCCTATTCCATGGTGGCGTGTTCTAAGCTTGAAGCCATGTTGTTTAACAACATATCCATGGAGTTCTTTGGGTGATATCATCAATCATTCGTCCGATAACATCCTTCGATCCAACGAATCAAGGTTAGATCTTTAGAACCCTACTTTTGGTAAAATTGGGGGTTTTCACGTTTTTGTCCGATTTGTTCCGTTTTGTCGATTAATTCATGATGAATATGATTAATCTTGTTGGTATTCTTAGTTTCCCTACTGATTCATGGTATATTTCGTGATTTTTACGGAATCGAGAGGGTTTGGTTGTGGTCCGCCCTCGTTGTTGTTTATATACGAATATACATGAATCGTAGGCGGGTTTTCGGGTGTATTCCAATTCCGTATTCATTTAGAAATGGTTGTGATTGTATTCTTCGAATCGTTAGGTTCGGTTTCATTGGTTCCTAGCGTTCGTCGGTGACTTTCCTTTCCGTTCGTTGCGTCGTCAATAATTCAAGGCAAGTATTCTTTTGGAAACCTTTATGCTTAACATGAAATGGTAATGTATATTGTGTGTGCTTTGCTCACCACAGGAGGGTCCGACGGGGCCTCGGGGAATCTATGACTTCACTCTGGATTCATGAGTTTGTTTCGCTAGCCGACTTGGGAGGGTCCTTAGAGGCCTCGGGTGGGATTCGTGGCTTCGTCCGGTCTGGCGATGCACGTGCGTGACTTGTTTTATGAAATGGCCAGCTCGGGAGGGTTCTTAGAGGCCTCGGGTGGGATTCGTGGCTTCGTCCCGGTCTAGGCAAATTGTTTGACTGTTTGTTTCCGGAAAAGACATGTCTAGTTTTGGTTTTTGAAATGATATTCTTTGCATGTACTATGAAATGTGTAAGCGATTGGTTTGCCTTGAATACTTGTACTAGCGTAATTGCTAACCCCTTTGGGGACCCGTTGTCGGGAAATTCTTGTTATGGATTTGTGTTATTTTCACCAGACGAGCGGTATTTGGGATGGTATGAGGATGTCGGCCAAGGTTTTTGATATGTGCAATCGAGTCTTGTTAATTTCTACCGTCTCTTTTGATGTGGATGTTTTCCAAATTGTAAACTTATAGATTGTACTCGCGAGTACTTAGGTTTTTCCTTTCGGGTTGTGATTTGTCTTCGTTGGAGTTCTTGTATTTGTCGGTTGATGTTTATTATGCCGGTTGTACAGGCATGTTGTTTTATGTTCTTGTGGTTATGATTTGTTTCCTTGCTAACCGAGACGGTTGGTCGAGTGGTGTTTTTCTTGTGTTAGCTGGTGGGTCCCATGTAGGGGTCCACGTGTTGTAATACACCTCGAATATCTTGGGGTTGTTACAGAAAATGGTATCGGAGCTCTAGGTTTATGGATACCTAGGCTTGTTGGTTAATTTGGGTCTATTTGCGTTTTGTTTTGCACATTGTCACACCGCTGCCGACATCTCAGTACATCCAGTGCTCGTAAGTTGTCCTTACCCGATTCTCTCGTTTTCTCGTATTGAAATTCCACTTCTTGAACTGTGATTGCCTCTCTCGTACTTATCGTCGAGTTGTTTTTCGATCCATCCGGTTCGTGCACTTTTGATTCTAGTATTGCGCACTCCTTTATCTCTCTGGAGTATCTGCGTCGTTCTGGGCTTGACCGTTTGTCGTTTTGCGAGCCTTCCATCGCTAAACTTCCTAGCGTTGGTGGGATCGTTGGTGATCGAAAGATTCGAGAATTTCTCCGTGGTATATTGTGAGAGGGCTTGACTCTCTAGTCTTTTGTTGTATGATGGAATATGTGTTTGATAATTGCGATATACTAAATGTATGTTGAGCCGAACGTACTGATGGTTTGGACACCGAGGGGTGCAGTATGATGTGAATGTTTTGAACATTGATATGTTCCGGGAAAGGTGTCGATGGCAGAGTTTGTTTAGAAACTCACCTAGATGGTTTCGACATGTGTTCGAATCGATGTTCATTAGTTATGCTGTTAAACTTGAAGAGATAAGTTTGACATATGCTTAGAATTAGTGTTTCCGAATTGCGCTTGTTGAAGTGGTGATTTTTGAATGCCGTATATGCGTGTGTTCGGGAATTGATGGTACTTGGCTAAATATTAATATTTACAACCAATGTGTTTCTATTAATAATAATACATGTGGCGTGCATGCTTGAAAATTTCTTAGGCTTGATCGTATTGTGGGTTTTTGAAAAGTGACATGAATTTGGGCGAGCCAGCCTTGTATTTTCAAATAAAACCTTGTGTCGTATTTAAAGGTCGTGTTTAAAAGTGTTTAGGACATTTTATAAAATGCTACCGCTGTTAAGCCCTTGTCGTGTTTAAAAGGGGTCTTGAAAATGATTTTTAACTTATCGGTTTTATTTTCGAATAACTAGAGTATACGATTTTAAAAATCAGATTAGCTTGGGGAAACCTAGGCTGTCGAGTAAAGTTGTGTTTGTTGAGTTTTGTCTCGTCGGATTTTGTCTGACTTAGTCGCATCGCGACGCGTCATTTGAGATCATTGGTCGTGATTAGTATCGAGGGGCGGTCGTCACTTACGTGCGACCTATGGATGTAAAACTCCCTTCCTTGTGTTGTGCCTCGTGTGACACGAGTTATTTGTATGATTAGTCGATTGAATGATGGAATCCTTCTGTGGATTTTGATTTCACGATATGTGTTTATTAGACTCTCGTATTTGGTTTATACGAGGAGTGTCGTCACTGCTGATGTATTTTCGTACCGTATTTTATCCGCTGCGTGAGTTCTTTCAAACGGCTTTCGGTATTTTGCAAACTGAGTTTTATTTCGTAAAACCGATTCCTTGAATCAAGTTTTGGCATTTTGGCCTTGAATATTTCATGATGGTTTGACAAATGAGTTTGTGAGTTTTGGAAAATATCACCGTCATTGGTCTTTTTAGCATTTTCGAAATGAGATGGGAAATCATGCTTAGCACAGTAAATCCTTGTGAGAAGAGTTTACGGCATGTAATTTTTCGATATGTTACGTTGATGTCTCTGTGAATGGTTAGCGCACGCTACGCTTTACGCTAACGCGCGAGAGTACGTTGGTAGCACGCTAAGGGGAGAATAGCGCACGCTACTCAGTAGTTGAGCGATCCGGGAGCTCTTGGGTGAGTGCGAAGTTCTCGTTAGCGCACGCTAACACTTGGGGTTAGCGCCTTCTTGATGTATTTTTGGTCGGGAGTTTTGTTTGGTGCCGTGATAGCGCACGCTAACCTTAATGATTAGCGCACGCTAATTGTGTCGATATAAATACCGGACACCGATCTAGAAGTTGCATTTTCTTCATTTTCTTCTTCCTCCATGAGATTGAGACGTAGCGACTAGGTTTCGCATTGGGGCTGATTTTTTTCTTCCATCCAAAGGTGTTTTGGAGTATCCTAGATGATTTTTAACATCATCTAATCCATTGTTCTTCGCCGAATCTAGGTATTTTTCTTGAATCCCTAGAGTTGACTTTTTGGAGTTTTGTTCTTGATGTCATTTTCCATCCGGTTTTGATAAACCGATCGTTGTTTTAACGATGTTGTTAAACATATCCTAGGGATTGTATATCACTGTCTTGATTGTGAACGATTTAATGAGTGTGCTATGATGTGTTTAATTGAAGGTTGACACGTGTGAATTTTGGGCATTTTGGCCTATTGTACTTCTGAAAAACCTTGAGTATCTTAGAAAATAAACCTCGAGACGTACTTTTAAAATGAATTATTTTCTCACAGTGCTCTCAAGATGCCTACTAGTGCCACGCTATGCTTCAAAATTATTCTACTTTGAGGATCAAAATATTTTGAGATATTTCTAATGATTTAGAAACGCATTCGCTTAGACCCGAAGGTCGAATATAGCTGAAAAGTTTTAATTTAACGAAAGGTGTCTTCATTTTTTTTATCAAACGCAAGATGATTTTTTTTTTAAAAAAAAAAAAAAGTCTCGATGACGATGTTTGTACTACTTCTTGATATATGATACTCAAGATCAACTGGTGCTTGCAAGTTATTTTCAAAAGGTGGTTTTCGTTTTCAAAACCTATCATTCCTATTTGTGGTCCGGGAATATATGTGTGATGTTCGTGCTCTCGTTAGGGTGTTAACCCCGAGTTGTTGTTGAATTGGCGGTGTGAGCGTTGAGTAGTTCGCCACGCAGTTGTCGTGGTAGCCTCTGTGAGGGGTGTGATATTGGTATTGGATGTTGTCACCTCGTAGCGGTTTATGCGTTATCGCATATGTGCGAGCTGCTAGAGCTCGGGTTGGTATGATTGTGTGCATCGGTGATTGTTCCGCGTTGTGTCGATTGCTTGTTATATTGTTATCTTGGTTCCGTTGTTGTGAGTTTCGGGGGCGAGGTCAAAGGTAATACCCGTACTATTTTGACCTCTATATCTTCTCTTTCTCCAGTCTATCGATTCGCTCGTGTTCATTGATACCTTCTGAACTTGTTCTATACCTTGGTTTCATCATTCGAACGAGCTATAATCTGATTTTGAGTCGATCTGGTTATCGCTGTGACTTTTCCGAATTCGGTTCGACTATTGTGAACCTTGTTCGGAAGTAACATCTTTTGGTTCTAATAGTTCTTTTATTCAAGTGGATCGGATTTTGAACTTCTGTATTTTTGGCTCTATCAACTCGTTTATGCTCGTTAACATTTCTGAACTTTCCCTATCCCGTGCTTTTGTTGATCGAATGAGGGTGGTATTGTTTTGGAATAACTCGTTTATCGTTAGGGCTTTTCAATTGCTATTCCCTTTCCTATGGATATTGTGGGAATGCACGTCTTGCTGTTCTCACCAGGTCATCCTGGGAGTTGTTGTTTGAATTTTATTATCCTGCGTGTTTCGGACATGATTGTTCGATTTTTGTTGTCTCAATCGTTTGTTTGTTTGGTTTTTGTTCTCGTTTCGTGATTGTTGAGCGTTCAGGCTCCTTCGTAATTCCCTTAAGTTCGGGAAATTAGTCTCGTTTTCGATCTTCCAACCCTTGGGCGGTGGAATTCCGTATTTGTTCAGCGTTGACTCGCGTTTTGGTTGATGAACCGTTGGGTTGGTCAATCGTATTGATTTTCGTTCGTTGAGTTTTGTGATTGTTCGGATAATCGACTCGATTGTATTGTCTATTTGATGACGCTTGTCACTTGTTGATTTTATCATGTCTCTACCGGTGGCGTTGTGTTAGTCGTCGTGGAGCGTGTTTTCACGTCGTATATTCCTTTGCGTTGCTTGTAACGTTTCGCCGTCGGGCGCGAGTTTACGGTTTTTGTGTATCTCGTCGAGTTTTCCTGGCAGGGGATATTGCTTCTCCCTACTTATTTTAAGTTTCGGGACGAAACTTCTTTTAAGGAGGGTAGAATGTAATACCCGTAATTTCGATTTTCGGTAACTTCTTTTTTTTCGGCGGAAGTACGTTTTGATGACTCGTTCATGACCGTTTCATTATTCTGAGAATGATTAATTCTACACTTTTTGACATCCGAGTTCGTTTCGGTGTCGTTTTGTTGAGTTCCGTGCTTTTTAGCGACTTTTCCGCACTTGAGTTCGATTCTTGCGAATCTCGGCTAAATCTGCTTCGAGTTTCCCGTAAGTTCGTTTAACTTTGTTATACGTGTTGTGAACTTCGGTTTGGTTCTTCGATCACGTATCGTGATTTCCGGGCGTTTTGGGCCATTTTCGTAATTTCCCAAAGTTTGGGGTAATTACTTTCCGTTGTCGAATTTCGAGCCTTCGGGTGGTCGGAATCGTGTGTTCTCTTAGTGCTCGGATTCGTCTTTGCGAGTACTTCGTAACCGTATCTTCGATTCGTATTCAGGTTCGGGTTTCGGGGTCGTTCGGGCCGTCGGAATTGGTCCCGGCCGAGTCATGGCCGGGCATGCTCGGGCCAGCACCGCCGAGTAACGTACGTTAGTGCTCGGCCGTTACGTACGTAAGGGCCGGTTACGTACGTAAGGCCCTGGCCGGTAACGTACGTAGCGGGCCGGCAGTGTTGCGGCAGTGACTCGGTTACGTACGTAACCCTTGGCCGGTTACGTACGTAACGCGGCCGGCAGTCAGCCTATAAAAGGCCCTGCGGACGTTTTTCTCGCCATTCTTCACCTTCTTCTTCTCCTATTCCGCGGCTGGGCGTGTTCTAAGCTTGAAGCCATGTTGTTTAACAACATATCCATGGAGTTCTTTGGGTGATATCATCAATCATTCGTCCGATAACATCCTTCGATCCAGCGAATCAAGGTTAGATCTTTAGAACCCTACTTTTGGTAAAATTGGGGGTTTTCACATTTTTGTCCGATTTGTTCCGTTTTGTCGATTAATTCATGATGAATATGATTAATCTTGTTGGTATTCTTAGTTTCCCTACGGATTCATGGTATATTTCGTGATTTTTATGGAATCGAGAGGGTTTGGTTGTGGTCCGCCCTCGTTGTTGTTTATATACGAATATACATGAATCGTAGGCGGGTTTTCGGGTGTATTCCAATTCCGTATTCATTTAGAAATGGTTGTGATTGTATTCTTCGAATCGTTAGGTTCGGTTTCATTGGTTCCTAGCGTTCGTCGGTGACTTTCCTTTCCATTCGTTGCGTCGTCAATAATTCAAGGCAAGTATTCTTTTAGAAACCTTTATGCTTAACATGAAATGGTAATGTATATTGTGTGTGCTTTGCTCACCCTGGGAGGGTCCGACGGGGCCTCGGGGGAATCTATGACTTCACTCTGGATTCATGAGTTTGTTTCGCTAGCCAGCTCGGGAGGGTCCTTAGAGGCCTCGGGTGGGATTCGTGGCTTCGTCCCGGTCCTAGGCGATGCCTGTGCGTGATTTGTTTTATGAAATGGCCTGCTCGGGAGGGTTCTTAGAGGCCTCGGGTGGGATTCGTGGCTTCGTCCCGGTCCTAGGCAAATTGTTTGACTGTTTGTTTCCGGAAAAGACATGTCTAGTTTTGGTTTTTGAAATGATATTGGTGCATGTACTATGAAATGTGTAAGCGATTGGTTTGCCTTGAATACTTGTACTAGCGTAATTGCTAACCCCTTTGGGGACCCGTTGTCGGGGAAATTCTTGTTATGGATTTCAGGTTATTTTCAGCCAGACGAGCGGGCGCTGGGATGGTATGAGGATGTCGGCCAAGGTTTTTGACATGTGCAATCGAGTCTTGTTAATTTCTACCGTCTCTTTTGATGTGGATGTTTTCCAAATTGTAAACTTATAGATTGTACTCGCGAGTACTTAGGTTTTTCCTTTCGGGTTGTGATTTGTCTTCGTTGGAGTTACTATATTTGTCGGTTGATGTTTATTATGCCGGTTGTACCGGGCGTGTTGTTTTATGTTCTTGTGGTTAACAGTTGTTTCCTTGCTAACCGAGACGGTTAGTCGAGTGGTGTTTTTCTTGTGTTAGCCTGGTGGGTCCCATGTAGGGGTCCACGGCGCTGTAATACACCTCGAATATCTTGGGGGTGTTACACTGATAAACCAGAATCAATCGCCACCAAAGCTCAAAAAGATGCTTATAGTAAGCATATGAATGATTCTTTCGATGTGACATGCCTTATGCTAGCAACCATGAACTCAGAGCTGCAGATACAGTTCGAGGACATGGAAGCTTATGAATTGATGGGTCGGCTTAAGAAAATGTTCCAAGAGCAAGCCCGTCAGGAGAGGTTTGCCACTATGAAGGCATTGAATGGTTGTATAATGTCTTAAGGTACTTCTGTGAGCGCTCATGTCCTTAAGATGAAGGGCTACATTGAGCATCTTGAAAGGCTAGGAGCTCCTATCAGTCAGGAACTCGCTACAGATATGATCTTAGCATCACTGCATTCAGAGTACGATCAGTTTGTCGTAAACTTCAACATGCACAACATGGAGAAAACTATTATTGAGTTGCATAGGATGCTAAAACAAACTGAGACAAATATTAAGGAAGTTGTTCCTAATGTTTTAGTGGTTCAAAATAAATGGAATAAAAGAAAGGGAATAAGATGGCCCCGAAAGATAAAGGTAAGGGTAAAATGCAAATATTGCCTAAACCCAAACCTAAACCTTTCAAAAAGTCATCGAAACGACCCAAAGAAGGGACTTGCTACCACTACAATAACACTAGTCATTGGAAAAGGAATTGCAAGATCTACCTAGAAGAAATGAGGAAACAGAAGAGCGGTGAGACTGCTGCTTCAGGTATTCTTGTTATAGAAGTCAATTTATCTACTTCTTCATCATGGGTATTAGATACTAGTAGTGAAGCTCAAATTTGTGTGAATGCGCAGCGGCTGCGAAGGAGTGGACAACTATGGCTTCTTCATTTTCACGCCGTATATTCCTTTGCGTTGCTTGTAACGTTTCGCCGATGGGCATAAGTTACGCGTTTCCTTGCGTATCTCGTTGAGTTTTCCTGGCGGGATATTGCTTCTCCCTACTTGTTTTAAGTTTCGGGACGAAACTTCTTTTAAGGAGGGTAGAATGTAATATCCGCAATTTTCGATTTTCGGTAAATTTCTTTTTTCGGCCGGAGTCCGTTTTGACGACTCGCTCATGACCGTTTCGTCATTTCGAGAATGATTAATTCTGCACTTTTTGTCATCCGAGTTCGTTTCGGTATCGTTTTGTTGAGTTCCGAGCTTTTTAGCGACTTTTCCGCTTGAGTTCGATTCTTGCGAATCTCGTCCAAATCGTTGTTTCGAGTTTCTCGTAAATTCATTTAATGTTATTAATCATGTTGCGAGCTTTGGTTTGGTGTTTCGATCGCGTATCGTGATTTTCGGACGTTTTGGGCCATTTTCGTAATTTCCCAAAGTTTTGGGTAATTACTTCCGTTGTTGAATTCCGAGCCTTCGGGTGGTCGGAATTGTGTGTTCTCTTAGCTCTTAGATTCGTCTTTGCGAGTACGTCGTAACCGTATCATAGATTCGTATTCAGGTTCGGGTTTCGGGGTCGTTCGGGCCGTCGGAGTTGGCCCCGGCCGAGTTATGGCCGGGCAACCTGGGCCCAGGCCGGCACTGGCCGAGTCACGACCGGTAGTGCTCGGCAGCTTCTGGCCGAGTCACGGCCGGCAATGCTCGGCAGCTTCTGGCCGAACAGGCCGCACCGTGGGCCGCAGCACATTCTGGCAGGGCCGCGGCACACTGTGTGTCACAGGGCACTTTCCATATTATTCGGAGTACCCGGGATTGCCCCGGAATTACGAAGGATCATGTTGGATAGTTGCCCTGCGACACGAATAAGGTTGGGGACGTGCGACAGTGGTCGGCGTCCGGAGTGTGTCCGTGCGCGAGCAGGACCTTGTGTCGTGGAGCAGAGGGCTTTAGGAAAAGAGTTTCCTGAAATGCTTGTAATGGGAAGTTCCTTGGAGTGTTGGGAAGATCTCCACCAAGTTTCACAACTAGACGGTTCCGTTTGAGTAGCGAACGATGCGAAGTATCGAGATGTTGCAGTGCAGTGGCATTGTAGTAGTTTCAGAATATTGCAGAGGCAATTCCTCACTCCTCAAGTATCGGATGCGGCTGAAACTTTGAGGACTTATATATAATGTCGTAAGCTACTCCACGGTTCAAGCGGATAAGGATTTGGAGTTCGTATGAGGGAGTTACACCCGATGTGGTTCCTCGGCCAATCCATGTCTAGTGCAATTACAAGGGAATATTTGTCTAAGCCTATTATAGGGGGGACAGTCCTTAGATGGGCAATGGTGGGCAAGCGTCCAGTCTTCCTCGTGCCGTCGAGCACCAAGCGTGCAATCTTCCTAGAGGTATGGGGGGCCTCTAGGGAGCCAACTCTAAGCATTCGAAGTGTGCGAGGAGTTCCCGAGCGAGTTGGAAATCGTTAGGGCAGCGTAGGACCTGAGTGGTCTGCGTTGGGCTTAAGGTTGGCATTGAGGCTCAAGTGTGACCTGAGGGATGCCGTCGGCCATATACACTTCCTCTATGTCGATAGGGCAATCGAGGCACGCATTTAAATCATACGCCTCGTGAGCTTACTCGTAAGCATTAGCTATCGGTTCCGGCTATGCTGCGGGGGATCGTTGGCTTGTACATGTGGTTGCGAGACAACACCACATTGCGGATTGAAGGTAATATGTCAGTATGCGAAGTAGTCCCAAACATCGTGAGGGGTAAATATCTATTGATGGCATGAATCTAAGCCAAGATCTAAAAGGTTGTCCGTCTCGAGTGAGGTACTCTCAAGGGCGCCAAGGTACTGCACCTAGGAAGTCCCGAGTGAGTGTCGAGCACGAGGAATTGCACTTCGGGCATGCGAGTGACCCTTAGTGCCGAGTGCCATTGCGGGTTAATCTTGAAGGGTATGAGATACCGGCCCTTAGTTGGTCGGAGGCAAAGGACAGGCGGGTGCCTAGCATTTTACGCAGCACAATGGACCAGTGCATGATATCTCTAAGGTTGGTATTTTATGAGATCTCGTTGATGGTAGCCAGACGGAGACTCGGAAGTCTCCTAGGCGCACGGGTGATTCGTGATACGCTGCACGAATTCGACGGCCTGAACCTCAGTGAGCCGCACCCCGTGACAAGTGGTATCGGAGCCTGGAATGTCGCATCCAGGTTTCAGTTGAGCTTTGTTGAAGATCTTTCTTCCCTTGAGAACCGGATACCAAAATTGTGCCGAATTTTTTTTTTTGATTAGCCATTGTAGTGGCATTTCAGCGAAGGGCTTGCAGTGCGTTCTTACGTATTGTGGCAGAGTTGAGAATTAAGTTGGCAGTGGGACTTGAGCGAATGGTAGTACCTCGAGTTGGCTTTGCAATTGGGCGAATGGTAGTACCCTGGTTGTATGGTTTCTGTCGGTGATGTTCGAAGGCTTTGTTCGGTGCGAGTTGTTGGCACTAGTGATTTCGGAATGGTAGTAACCGGGTTACGACGTGTTTAATGACTATATTTTTCTCTGCGAGTACGGTTGGCAGTTGGTTAATGTGAGGGGAACATTCTCATCGGTAAATTACGGACGCGTGAGTAACGGTGTTGGTGTAATCTGATCAGAAACTTTATGTTGGCCTATTTTTGTGGGCTTATAAGACATCTTGATCTCCTAGAAGGAGACATGCCGGTGAGCCAGGTGGTGTGCAGTAGCCACGTCTGCCAAGTTGCAGCCATGTTTGCGTAGCGCCGCAGATTGAGAGGTGATTTGGGTTTGAGACCTATTTGGGCGAGAACTTCAGTGCGGGAATCCGCCACAGCACGTTCAGGTGCAAAGCTTGGGCTTAATCTTAGTGCGCACGAGCGCCACAGCACTTGAGGTGCATTGGTTATTGAGATTTGAATTGTTATGCGCAAAGCGCTTTCGCACATGAGGTGCAATCGTAACACAGCCACCACGGGAGTTGCAAGAGTGGAGTGTTCAAGTCTTTCTGGTTCGAGTCGGGCAGATATGAGAATGGGCATGCTCCAAGTGTGGTGTTGCATGTACCAGCAGTCTATGAGGGCCAGACTCTCGAGCACCAAGCGTGCAATCTTCCTAGAGGTATGGGGGGCCTCTAGGGAGCCAACTCTATGCATTCGAAGTGTGCGAGGAGTTCCCGAGCGAGTTGGAAATCGTTAGGGCGGCGTAGGACCTGAGTGGTCTGCGTTGGGCTTAAGGTTGGCATTGAGGCTCAAGTGTGACCGGAGGGATGCCGTCGGCCATATACACTTCCTCTATGTCGATAGGGCAATCGAGGCACGCATTTAAATCATACACCTCGTGAGCTTACTCGTAAGCATTAGCTATCGGTTCCGGCTATGCTGCGGGGGATCGTTGGCTTGTACATGTGGTTGCGAGACAACACCACATTGCGGATTGAAGGTAATATGTCGGTATGCGAAGTAGTCCCAAACATCGTGAGGGGCAAATATCTATTGATGGCATGAATCTAAGCCAAGATCTAAAAGGTTGTCCGTCTCGAGTGAGGTACTCTCAAGGGCGCCAAGGTACTGCACCTAGGAAGTCCTGAGTGAGTGTCGAGCACGAGGAATTGCACTTCGGGCATGCGAGTGACCCTTAGTGCCGAGTGCCATTGCGGGTTAGGCTTGAAGGGTATGAGATACCGGCCCTTAGTTGGTCGGAGGCAAAGGACAGGCGGGTGCCTAGCGTTTTACGCAGCACAATGGACCAGTGCATGATATCTCTAAGGTTGGTATTTTATGAGATCTCGTTGATGGTAGCCGGACGGAGACTCGGAAGTCTCCTAGGCGCACGGGTGATTCGTGATCCGCTGCATGAATTCGACGGCCTGAACCTCAGTGAGCCGCACCCCGTGACACTGTGGCATTTTTCGGCCAAACCGACTGTACTGGGTGCCGCGGCACAGGCCGGCCGGGCCGCGGAACACTGCCGACCACTGGGAGCCATTTTTGGGCCTGTGCCGCGGCACACTCCCGCTGGGCCGCGGCACACTGTGCAGCCTATTTATGGCCCTGCACACGGGTTTTTGGCCATTTTTCTCCTTCTTCTCCTTCTCTTCCGTGGCTGAGGGTGATCTTACCATGGAGCCATGTTGTTTAACAACAAATCCATGAAGTTCTTGAGTTCATATCATCAATCAATCATCCGTTATCATCCTTTGATCCAGCGAATCAAGGTAATCTTCCTTAGAACCCTAATTTCGTGAATTTGGGGGTTTTTGCGTTTTTGTCCGATTCGTTCCGTATTATTGATTAATTCATGATGGGTATGATTAATCTTGGTAGTATTCTTGTGTTTAACATCATTTAATCCATTGTTCTTCGTCGAATCGATGTATATTTCTTGATTTCCTTCAATCGACTTTTTGGGGATTTGTCCTCGATCTCGTTTTCATCCGTTTTTGATGGATCGATTATGGTTAAATGATGTTGTTAACATATTCTATGGATTGTATATCCATATTTCAACTTGGAATTCCGCTTTCGTGTTTTGTCGGGACGAATCGTGTTCTTGGCCATTTTGGGAAACGCTTGAACATTCGTCGTTCGTTCTTTGAATTCAACGGATTTGAGTCGTGTTATGGAATTCATTTCATCGTTGTTATTGTCCTTCGTAGTTTATGAATGCGAGTTGGCGATCGGTGGAGTCGGAGGGTTCGTAGGCGGTTCGTGTCAACCTACTTCGGTCGATTCTTCGCGTTATTCTTATTCGAGGCAAGTACCTTGCCCATACTTTTCTTATTTTGTGGATATGATGATCGGTGATCGTCTTGGTGTGTTTGTTTGGTTGTTTGAAATGAAGTTTCAAAAGATTTCTGTTTTGGCCTCGTTAAAGGCTTTCTTTCAAAATGCGTGTGTGTTTTGTGAACGACGTGTTTTGGGAATTGATTATGATTTGATTATTTTGAACGTTGAAGGATTTGATGATGATACTCCTATTGTTTAAAGTTATGGAATCGTGTATTCCGTATTTAATCTTGTTATTGTGTTTTGAAGTGTTTGATAATGGTGTCGAGTTAATGGCCATCTCTAGTGAGTATTCTTAATGAAATTACATTCTTAGCATGTTAGTTTTGCATGAGTAATGTGTGTGTGTGTATGCTCACTACGGGTTAGATCCGACGGGGTCTCGGTAGGGGTCCACAGAGACGTGGATCGACGAGCTTGCTTTTAACCACTACGGGTTAGATCCGACGGGGTCTCGGTAGGGGTCCACAGAGACGTGGATCGACGGTTAATTATGGTGCATTTTACAAATGTGACTTATTTATTGCATTTCCGGAAATGAGTGCTTTCGAACGGTTTTCATGATTGCATGCATTGACTAAGTGTGTAAGAGGTAAGTTGTTCGTTTGGCCTACTTGGCTAGGATGGCTCTAGAGTATTTTGTTGTTTGTGTTAAATCCTTTAATTGTGGATTTTGACGTTGGAAGACGAACCTTGTGGTCGTTCTTGTGTACTGTGAGTTGATGCGATTTGGGGCTAAAATCCCAATGGTTTTGTAAAAGTCATTTTATGGATTTGGGGCTAAAATCCCAACGGTTTGGTAAATGTCATTTTGCAGAAAGTAAACCTTTGGGGCGGTGACCCCTTTTGTCTTTTGGATTTTTGAAAAGTAGGATTTGATAATCCTAAATTGTTTCTATTAAAACTCTCGATGGCATTCTAAACCGTTTTATAAATTATTTCTATTGATTTGTGATATTTTGATTTTGAAAGGTTTTCTCAAACCCTTTCCTCGAGAAGTACTTTTCGTTTCGTTTGGATCTTTGAGGATTCCGGGTTATTCTTATTCGTGGAATGTGAATTGTATGGCTCGTATTTGCACTTTGTACTTGCACTAGCAAAACAGTGGAGTTTTGCTAACCCCCGAGTATTCGGGGGGTGGATGTCTATTTTTGCATTCAGGTTTTGGAGCATAACACAGGGTCGGCACGAAGGATGATGAAAGATGAACGATACTAATCACACGAGGATCCGTTGATGTCGTATTGGTCTAGTTGTATTTTCTTTTCTGCTGCAGTATCTTTTCCCCGTTGTACGGGAGTTTATTGTATTTTGACCCCTGCGTGGGTATATGTTGTAATTGAGTTGTATATTTTTATTGAAAGACCAAATCGGTCTACTGAGTCATTTAGCCTTGAAGGCATTGTCGAGATGTTAAATGTTGTTACCAGCCTGGTAGATCCTTGAGGAAAGGTTCTACGGCGTGTAATATCCCTGAGCGGATTGGGGATGTTACAGTAAGTTCATTTAATGTTATTATTCATGTTGCGAGCTTTGGTTTGGTGTTTCAATCGTGCATCGTATATTTCGGACGTTTTGGGCTATTTTCGTAATTTCCCAAAGTTTGGGGTAATTACTACCGTTGTCGAATTTCGACACTTCGTAGTCGGAATCGTGTGGTCTCTTAGTGCTCGGATTCGTATTTGCGAGTACTTCGTAACCGTATCTTCGATTCATATTCGTGTTCGGGTTTTAGGGTTGTCTGGCGAGTTATGGCCGTAAGGGCTGGCGATTCGTCGTAAAGGCGATTCGTACATAAGCCTTGGCCGGTTACATATGTAACGATGCCGCATTTATGGGCGATTAGTTCGCCATGGCCGTTTACGTCGTAAGCCATGGCCGATTACGTGCGTAAGTGATCGCCATGGTCTGCTATTTAAAGGCACGGACGTGGATCACTCGCCATTTTCCATTTTCCCTTCGTTTTTCGCGACCCTTCGACGGAATTTGAGGGTTTTTGATCGGGAACATCATAGAACATCATTTTTGGAAGGCTTGTGTTGATTATATCATCATCTAATCCGTGTTCTTCATCCAAATCGAGGTATTTTGGCTTGAACCCAAGTTTTTTAAGATTTTAGAGATTTTCCTTTTGATTTCGATTCCAATCCATTTTTGATCAATTAATTGATGTATAAACGTTGTTTTGGACGTGTTCTACGGATTGTATATCCGTATTTAGAGTTCGTTGGAACCCAATCGGGATTTTTGGTTTTCTAAGGAACCTTGAACATTTAGTATCCGATTAAATGTCTCAAAGGGTTCCCTTCGATTCTTGATCGTGTTTTCCTTTGTTTTCAATTGTTATTCTCGTAGTAACCGTGTTTCCGTTGGATTTCACGGAGGATTGTAGGTGTTTGGGGTTTTCTGGTTGTGCCGTGTTCATAGGAATATTCGGTGCCGACTATCGAGGCAAGTATCTTATTATACGACTTGTATCTTGCAACTTGAAATCACGTATTAGGTTATGATGATTTTACTTGCCTTTGTAAATATGTTCCATTTGAGTTGGTTATGTATTCCGTAATGTGAAGGCTTTGTGATAATAGTGTTATATTGATATACGTGTTAGGTGTTGTGCCATTTTATGCGATTGCGACGTACATATGGGATGGTTATACACTTGGTTGTGCAATGTATTGTGTACCGATCGTGTGTTATGTTGGTTATGTGTCGTTGATTGATGACAGTTTGTTGTGAGTGTCTAGATTGTGTTATGTGCGTGGGAGGTACGATGTGGTGGTGATCAACGTGAATGATTAATTGTGCTCATTGTTGTATGAAATGTGATTGTGAATGTGAATATGTGTGTGACCGCTGGGTTCACTCGTGATGGTTCGACGGGACCTACGAGGACTCGTGGCAGTGGACTACGGGGTCAGAACTTAGTGAGGTACTGAGGTCCAATCGTGCTGGTCTGACGAGGCCTACAATAACACATGGCAGTGGACCATGAGTTTCGGGCACAGTGCGTCCAACCGGTAGAGCTCGACGGGGCTTACGGTGACACGTGGCAGTGGACTACGGTGTTAGGACTGTGTGTGTGATTGTTGTGATCGATATAGTCCATGTGGGTTGTTGAACCTACGAAGACACGTGACAGTGGATCACGGTGTCGAAATTGGTTATGTTTAGTTATCTGTATGTGGAATAGTCCTTGTGGGTTGTTGAACCTACGGAGACACGTGACAGTGGATCACGGTATCGGAATTGATTACGTTTGTTTATTTGTGCATGGTGTAGTCTGTGTGGGTTGTTGAACACTACAATGAATTACACGAATATGAACCAAACCAGAACTGAATTAATTATGAATCACAATGCCCGAAGGCTCCAATGAAATTATCGAGACAAACACAAAGGCCTGAAAGCCACTCAGACGAAGCTGTCAAATATCACAATCACCTGAAGCCAAAACAGCCCGAAGTTGTATCAATTAGGGCCGAAGCCACGGCACGAAGCCGTATCACAATTAGGGCCGAAGCCACGGCACGAAGCCGTATCACAATTAGGGCCGAAGCCACGGCATGAAGCCGTATCACAATTAGGGCCGAATCCACGGCATGAAGCCGTATCACAATTAATGATAGTGTGCTGCCTTGAGTCGGCCAACACGATGACAGTAACACACGGATAGGCACCGTCCTCGACAGTCCCAATTCATCACCTCGATAGCCTTAGAATGGCCTACCGATAACAATGATGCAGCGGATGATTCCATGAATGATTGAGCGCTTCGATTGGCTTAGAATGGCCAATCGATATGGATGATACGATGAGTGATTGAATACCTCGATTGCCTTAGAACGGTCAATCGATAACAATGATATAGTGAATGATTGAACATTTAGATTTGCCTGAGAACGGCCAATTGATAACAATGATACAAAGGATGCCTCGGCACCTTTAATCGGTGACCGACGACGAAGATGAGAAATGAATACACCAATGCCTTTAATCGGCCAATACAGTTTTAATGACAACCCCAACAAGAATAACAATGATCTCAGCGATGTCTTAGATTGACATCAATATTAACAACAATCGATACATCGATACCGCGAACCGGCTATCGACAATGACATTAATAACGAGTATCACAATGCTTTGAATCGGCCATTAACGAACAATAGTAGACATTTGGCATAGTTGCCGAAAGGTATCATATCAAACGATCTCTTAATATCAATGAATTCATGAAGAGACTAAGTCTCGGAATGATACAACACATTCATACACGTATATGATGACATTAATCTCATTGACTAGTACAAGTATAAAACTTGCCTCAAACCGAAAGCGAGAAGGTACTTCCATGATCAACGTCCTTAATGAAATTATCGTCCGCTCAAACAACCTTGAACAACATAAATACCAACAATTCTCTTAATTCACGAATCAAGCATGATCACAACCAACTCAAAAGTCGATACAACAATACCCGAAACTCATTGGGGCATTTAAACAAACGCGTTGTAAACAATCTCCAATTGTCTACAACCAAAACTCAATTACATCCGAAACCAACTTCCAATGAATGATTTAATCCCACAAAACCTCATGAATATTATCAATAATCCAACAGGAATACTTAAATCGGGATTACAACCACTTCTAGTCGAAAACCCCCAAATTCCAAAGTCAACACCAAGGTGTTCTTGAAAAATTCCTTAATGATTCTTAATTTCCAAAAATTACATCAAAGAATCCGTAAGAATACATGTATCCAAGATAGTTAATCCATATCTAACATAATCCAACATGAAAGCAAGCTAACTCGAAGAGATCGGGGATAAAACCTTCAAATCCCGAAATTCAAGATTAAATGAAAAATTACCTTGATTTGGAGAAACTGATTCGATGATGATTAATCCAACTTAAGATCTTGAAGATGATGCTAGATGATCGCAGCTCGAAAAGATCTTTCCGAATCACCCAAGCTCGTCCGAAATGGTTTAGAAATGAAGAAATGACGAAGGTTGGACTGAACTGTCTTATTTATACTGTCCCAGCTTAGCGCACGCTATGACCTGATATTTAGCATGCGCTAGCGGTTTACTGGGTAGTCCAGTGAGCTCTGAAATGCCTCGTTAGCGTGCACTACGACTTGGTGGTGTGCGCTAACACCTTACCGATAGCGTGTGTTATCCCAGATTGTTAGCATGCGCTAACTGATGTCTGATATTCAAAAACTGAAGTCCAGAACCTACTGTCCTCTGCCTTGCACGCGTTAGCGTGCGCTACTAATGTGACTTAGCGTGCGTTACTAGCACAATTAGCGTATGCTACTTACCACTCGTAGCGTGCGCTACGAATTTCCCAAATCAGCCCAGCACCTTCTGGACTGTCTGCCCCACTTGTGCTAGCGTGCGCTAATACTGAATCATAGCGTGCGTTACTTGAACGCCATTAGCGCGTGCTAACTGTAATGTGTAGCGTGCGCTACTTCTCAAACTGAAAATTAAAACATGATGATGATTATGACAATAATCTCGGCTCGATCTCAAACAGTGGTGAATGACGAATAGCAACTGATATGCGATTCCAAAGTACGCCGAACAATGGTCACGACTGAATGAACATGAATGATGAATGGGTATTACTGAGTGAAAAAAATTCTGAGTGACAGTTACTGAGTGATGATAAATGAATTCACAACCGGGTATTACATAATCGGGGGGTGGATGTCTGTTTTGCACTAGGTACATGTAGGTTCAGGGGAGCAATCACAGGATTGGCACCGTAGGATGACGAGCTATGATACTATTCAAGAGTTGAGAGTTCATAGAGTTTGGTTGTATTGTCAGAGTTGATTTCAGTCTTCCGCTGTATTATGTTTCAACCCCTGTGTGGGTAATATTGTATAAGTCAGTTTTGTTGATTGAGTTGTGTGACCTCATCGGTCTGTGTATTCACGTGTAAGTGACCATAACGGTCTGTAGTATTTTATTGTTTGACCCTGGTCGGGCAAGCACTTGGTCATTTTGTAAGGTATAGCCTGGTAGATCCTCGTAAAAAAGGGTCTACGGCGTGTAATATTCCCATATGGTTTTGGGGGTGTTACATTTATGGTATCGGAGCTTTAGGTTGGGGAAACCTAGGCTGTCGGGTCAAGTCGAGTCATCGAGTATTGTGTGGTTTTGTCATTCGAGATGTCGGGTGACAAGTTGAGCTGTGCGTAGTTACAACGTGTCGGATTTGTCGAATGAGATTAGTATCATGGGCGACCGTCGTCTCCGTGCGGCCTATGGACGTAAGTCTCCTCTTTTATGCGAGGTACCTGTGTATCATGATTTTATCTTAGTTAATTGCGGTGCATAATTTTATTCGCACGGTGTTGTGTAATATAGTGTATTTAATACTTGTGGCACATAGTATATGTATAAAGCTGGGCGTATTGTTGTTTTACCTTTGAACCACCGTGTGGGGTGGTATGGGGTGAAAGTTGTAAACCTTGATGGGTTTTGAAAAGGTATCAACGGTAGAGTTTGTGAGAAACTCCGATGAATGATTTTGTTGTGTGTTTAAACTGGGTACCACGAGATGCATTTGATTGAATTGGCGACCCTGGTTGCCGTTTGAGCGTAGGGTTTTAAATTCAACTGTTTTTGGAATGTTGTAATTTTGGCCGCTACGGGTAGGTTTGAGAACGTTTTTCTGAAGGATTTTACGGTTTGAGCATTTTTGTAGAAATCGATTTTCTGAAAATATTTTGGTGGTGCAGTCAAACCACAGTTTGTATGGATTTTAAAATCGGTTAAATTTTGACAAATGGGCCGTGTATTTTCAAATGACACCATCAGACGATATTTGGAAAATGTGTTTTGAAGTACTTCGGATATTGCGAAATATTACTGTCGTTTTGGTTATGAACCAAAGGATTTTGGAAATTTTCTGTTTTGCAAAACAACTTTGGCTTTCGTAATTTAGAACGTTATGTACTTATGTATTGAGGTTAAGTCGTGCAGTGAGTTGCTATGTTATTATTCTCGTCATAAAATCTGGGTTGTATGCCCAAGTGGCGGGATACGTGGTTAGGTATCGTTCCCCACTTCAATGACCGGGGTATTAAACAAAGTGTTTTCAAAATTTCATCCCAGCAAAATCTTTCGAAACTCGCGAATTTTAAAATATTAACATTTGAACAAATACCTTGGAAAAATTTTATTTTTAAAGAATGTTACAACTGTCTAGTCTCAATGACATGTATGTAGTCTCGACCGTGTTTATTTTGGTAAAAGTCGTGCACCTCTGTTGGTGTAACCGTGCGAATTACTTGTGAATTTAAGTCTGTTGGTGTAACCGTGCGAATCACTTATGAATTACTTATGCAGTGTTAGTTCGTGTACTCGTGTGATGACTTGGAGTGAATACTTTATTGTGCTACTGGTTGTTGCCCTATGTTGATTATGTGGTATTTATTTTGTTGTTCTGAATGGTTGCCCGTTCAGTATGCTGAGGGGTCGAGGCAGAGGCCGTGGTCGTGGTGGTGGTCGTAATCAGGAGCATGAGAGGGCGACTCACTCCTTGCCGAGTACCAATTAGCTCGGTAAAGACCAGGGACATTCTCATTCAGCCAGCGTTAATGTTGACATTGGCGCCGCCACCATCCTTCGTCAGGTGGTTGACCAGTTAGTGCAGATGAATCAGGTCGTACATCGGAATGAGAACCCAAATGGGGATAACGGAGCTAGTAAGTGGTTACGAGATGTGATGAGAATGCACCCGCCCCGTTTTGTGGGTTCGTCTGACTCGGTAGGTTGGAAAAACTGGCTCTTCCAGTTGGACAGAACATTTGATGATGTAGCTTGTCCGGATGAAAGGACGGTACCCATTGCTCAGTACTTGCTCGACAAAGAAGCTGCAGACTGGTGGCAGGCTTTAGTGCCTGCAGATCGTACACCTACATGGGCTGAGTTTAAGACCGCCATGGAGGCAGAATATTGCCCGTTGCCTGTTCGTGAACGCAGGATCGTTGAGTTTTCTCGGCTACGCCCCAGGATGTGTCGATATCCCAGGCGATAGTCGATTATAATCGACAGCTGGCTTATGTTCGTGATCAAGTGAGAAGTGAAGCAGACAAGGTCCGATACTTCAATATGCGCATGAAACCCCATATCCGTGAGAGTATGGCTCCGCTTATGTGTACCACCCTGAAGGAATATCAGGACCGAGTTTTAGCCATTGAGATGGCCGTTTCTGTGACGGAATCTGGTTCAGAGAGTAAGAGACAGAAGACCTCGAGTAACTTTTCAAGAGGCCAGAGAAGTGAGATCCCTGAGCCTGTCGCTTCGCAGTTTCCTTCTGGGAGCACTCCTCGTTCGGTTGACCAGTCTAAGAACCTTACTCCGGAGGCGAGTAAGACGATTGGTGTGAAGACCTGCTTTAACTGCAGCCGTGTAGGCTATGCGAGACAGAATTGTCGTCCGCCACCGAATAATTGTTTCAAGTGCGGCCAACTGGGGCACCAAGCGGTGCATTGTGAGACCGTTGCTAAGATGTTCGGGAATCGGGTTTTCGTTCCTACTCTGGGAGGGCCCAGTGGTGTCCAGTGATGTAGTTGTGTGTCGTACTTTGTGTTGTAAATCGTGTAGAGATTGATATTTGTTGCGTGAACTTTTTAGTTTTGTTTGTATTCTACCCTGATGTTTTATTTTAAGTTTCGGGACGAAACTTATTTTTAGTGAGATATTCCATTATCTTGAATTGCTTGTGTTTTGACGTCGGACATTTTCTTGTTGATGAGAATCGGAGTGATTTCTATCATGATACTCTATTTGTTTCTATCGCATAGCCGTTTTAGTCGGGTGCGACTTGTTGTCGCGTGTGTTTCTTTGATTAAATGTGTGCATGTGATGAGGTATGTGATGTGTCGTTAATTGCTCGTTATTGTTTTGAATCATTGCCGGTGGCGTTGTGTTGGTCGTTGTGGGGCGTGTTTTCACGCTGTATATTCTTTTGCGTTGCTTGTAACGTTTCGCCAATGGGTGAAAGTTACGCATTTCTTGTGTATCTCGTTAAGTTTTCCTGTCGGGATATTGCTTCTCCCTACTTGTTTTAAGTTTCGGACGAAACTTCTTTTAAGGAGGGTAGTATGTAATATCCGCAATTTCGATTTCCTAATTTTCTTTTTTCGGCGGGTCCATTTTGACGACTCGCTTATGACCGTTTCGTCATTCCGAGATTATTTAATTCTGCACTTTTGTCATCCGAGTTCGCTTCGGTATCGCTTTGTTGAGTTCCCTGCTCTTAGCGGCTTTTAGACATGAGTTCGATTCTTGCGAATCTCGTCAAATCATTGTTTCGAGTTTCTCGTAAGTTCATTTAATGTTATTATTCATGTTGCGAGCTTTGGTTTGGTGTTTCGATCGTGCATCGTATATTTCAGACGTTTTGGGCCATTTTCATAATTTCCCAAAGTTTGGGGTAATTACTTCCGTTGTCGAATTTCGACACTTCGGGTGGTCGGAATCGTGTGTTCTCTTAGTGCTCGAATTCGTCTTTGCGAGTACTTCGTAACCGTATCTTCGATTCATATTCAGATTCAGGTTTCGGGGTCGTCCGGGCCGTCGGATTTGGCCACAACCGAGTCATGGCTGCACGTGTTGGGGCCAGGCCACACCTGGCCGAGTTACGGCCGTAAGGGCCCAGCATTTACGTACGTAAGTCCGGTTAGGTACGTAAGCCGTGGCCGGTTACGTTCGTAACGATGCCTGCATTTTTGGGTAGTTAGTTCGGCCATGGCCGGTTACGTATGTAAGCCATGGCCGATTACGTACGTAAGCGATCGGCCATGGTCGGCTATTTAAAGGCCTGGACATGGATCACTCGGCCATTTTCCATTTTTCCTTCGTTTTTCACGACCCTTCGACGGAATTTGAGTGTTTTTGATCGGGAACATCATAGAACATCATTTTTGGAAGGCTTGTGTTGATTATATCATCATCTAATCCGTGTTCTACGTCCAAATCCAGGTCTTTTGACTTGAACCCATGTTTTTGAAGATTTTAGGGATTTTTCTTTTGATTTCGATTCCAATCCGTTTTTGATCAATTAATTGATGTATAAACGTTGTTCTGGACGTGTTCTACGGATTGTATATCCGTATTTCGAGTTCGTTGGAACCCAATCGGGGTTTTTGGTTTTCTAAGGAACCTTGAACATTTAGTATCCGATTAAATGTCTCAAAGGGTTCCCTTCGATTCTTGATCGTCTTTTCCTTTGTTTTCAATTGTTATTCTCGTAGTAACCGTGTTTCCGTTGGATTTCACGGAGGATTGTAGGTGTTCGGGATTTTCCGGGTTGTGCCGTGTTCATAGGAATATTCGGGTGTCGATGATCGAGGCAAGTATCTTATTATATGACTTGTATCTTGCGACTTGAAATCACGTATTAGGTTATGATGATTTTACTTGCCTTCGTAAATATGTTCCGTTTGAGTTGGTTGTGTATTCCGTAATGTGAAGGCTTTTGTGATAATAGTGTTATATTGATATACGTGTTAGGTATTGTGCCATTTGTACAGGATTGCGACGTACATATGGGATGGTTGTACACTTGGTTGTGCAATGTATTGTGTACCGATCGTGTGTTATGTTGGTTATGTGTCGTTGATTGATGATAGTTTGTTGTGAGTGTCTAGATTGTGTTATGTGCGTGGGAGGTACGATGTGGTGGTGATCAACGTGAATGATTAACTGTGCTCATTGTTGTATGAAATGTGATTGTGAATGTGAAAATGTGTGTGACCGCTAGGTTCACTCGTGATGGTTCGACGGGGCCTACGGGTACTCGTGGCAGTGGACTACGGGGTCAGAACTTAGTGAGGTACTGAGGTCCAATCGTGCTGGTCTGACGAGGCCTACGATAACACATGGCAGTGGACCATGAGTTTCGGGCACAGTGCGTCCAATCGGGTGAGCTCGACGGGGCTTACGGTGACACGTGGCAGTGGACTATGGTGTTAAGACTGTGTGTGAGATTGTTGTGATCGATATAGTCCGTGTGGGTTGTTGAACCTACGAAGACACGTAACAGTGGATCACGGTGTCGGAATTGATTATGTTTGGTTATCTGTATGTGGAATAGGCCGTGTGGGTTGTTGAACCTACGGAGACACGTGACAATGGATCACGGTGTCGGAATTGATTATGTTTGTTTATTTGTGCGTGG
The DNA here is from genome assembly GCA_033398695.1 of Orobanche coerulescens. Lineage (NCBI taxonomy): Eukaryota > Viridiplantae > Streptophyta > Magnoliopsida > Lamiales > Orobanchaceae > Orobanche > Orobanche coerulescens. The sequence continues at coordinate 112,884,662 of CM065815.1, read as the reverse complement.
TGTAGTCCGTGTGGGTTGTTGAACCTACGGAGACACGTGACAGTGGATCACGGTGTCAAGAATATGTTTTGACAATCAAAGTTTTGAAAGGAAAATTTTTATGGAGAACTATTGAGTTATGAAACAAGATTTGGGTTAAGACCCTAAAGTTTTTTGAAAGGATTTGTAACTTGGGACTTGAGGCTTTAAAGATTTTTGTTCCTAAAATTTCCGAGATGATAAGTTTATTTTTTTTTAATGCTTCATAGCTTATTTCCCTTGTTAAAACCTCCCGGAATATTTTGGTACTTGGTTATTAAATTTGATTATGATCAATGTTTGCTCACTTTTCGTATGATTTGATACTTGCACTAGTAAAACAGTGGAGTTTTACTAACCCCCGAGTAATCGGGGGGTGGATGTCTGTTTTGTGTCCAGGTACATGCAGGTTCAGGGGAGCAGTCACATAATTGGCACCGTAGGATGACGAGCTGCGATACTAATCAAAAGTTGAGAGTTGGTAGAGTTTGGTTGTATTATCAAAGTTGATTTCAGTCTTCTGCTGTATTATGTTTCAACCCCTGTGTGGGTAATGTTGTATAAGTAAGTTTTGTTGATTGAGTTGTGTGACCTCATCGGTCTGTATATTCACGTGTAAGTGACCATAACGGTCTGTAGTATTTTATTATTTGACCCTGGCCGGGCAAGCACTTGGTTCTTTTGTAAGGTATAGCCTGGTAGATTCTCGTAAAAAGGGGTCTACGACATGTAATATTCCCATATGGTTTTGGGGGTGTTACAGATACGATGGCTATGTTTTACTGATCATGAGTGTAACACCCCAAACTAGGCGGATATTACAGTGCCGTGAATCCCCGACTGGGACCCACCAGGCGAATGGAAATGATGAATTAAATAATATAATTGTAGTACCGAACCACATTATATTACCAAATACTCCGATGAGGAGTTTAAGTACAACACACCAGGACAATACCGAATACTAGTATATTTTATATGAAGATAAAATACACAACACTGAATGAAACGGAGTATCCAAATGAAAGTCTGCAGCGGAAAATAAAGGACAATAACATGAATAATTGAAAGATCGGGGCCCCCTACTAGTATCACTGGGACTCCTCGACGTCAGCATGCTATTCACGTGCTTTTGCCTTGCCATGACCTGAAAAACAAAATCCTCAAATGGCCGCCATACGTAACAACAATCCTCAAGGGTTGAAAATACACAATCATGATTTAACTGAAGTTATGAAATATCCTGTTGAAACATACGCAATCAAACATGCTATATGAATCAACTAACAGTACGGCTCAAAGGAATGGCGCCACACTACGTCCGGGATGGAAATGTGTCCGTGCACAAGCCACCAACGAGTATCGATCGAATACACTTGTACCTAATCAGTCTCACGAAGCCATCAACTCGTGCACACCCAATGTGAGGCCACCAACCAACACACGACTATAATGTGCCCGACATGAAAATCCTACACATACCAACCGCACGCCATGCATTCGAAATGACACAATATAACCAAAAGTGACATCAAAATCAATAATCACTCACCGAGATGAAATGACAGCGAAATGAATGATAGCTCAATGAAATAATTGGAACCGTCGTCCCTCGTGAATGAAATAATGAAATGACAATTACAAGTTTTGAAGTGGTTAGTACCTTATGAATGAATTATGATTATGAATGAACAACAACGAAAGGAATGAATATCCTTTTAACCGAGTAAGAATTAACTTACTCAATACCGATGACAATTATCCTTCCACGAACAAATGTCCTAATGCGATGTCGGTTGCTCGAACAACCTTGAATAAATACAATTACCAACAATCCGATCAATACACGAATCAAACACGAATATAACGAACTTAAAACGTCGATACGATTAAACCAAGTTCATTGGGGCATTATATCGAACACTTAGTGGCCAACTTCGATTGATCACAACCAAACTTCAATAATACCAACACCAAAACCCCAAGAATTGTTTCAAACCAACAAAACATCTTCAATACGATCAATAATCCGTTATGAATATCCAAATACGTGATTATAACAACAATTAATCGAAAACTCCCAAATCCAACTCGATATTCAAAGTGTTCTTGAATAATCCATCAATAATCCAATGAATCTTTATACAAACTCATAATCATATTCATATCCCTTCATATAACATGATTATAACATCCAAAACATCATATTTCAACACAAAATCGAAATCCAAGATGTTGAAGAAATTACCTCTTGAAGATCCAACCACTTCGATCCGATAAAAACGTGGTAAATCGACTATCAAGCTCCCCAACGAATCAAGATGATGAAATCCGAACACACAAGTGATTGATGATGACAAAAATCTCCCTCAAGCTCTCTCTCGGACAAGATGAAGGAAATGGGAAAATGAGGAAAAGACCCGGCCACCTATATAACCGCCGGGTTACGGCCGTAACTCGGCCCTCATACGGCCGTAACATCCTGTGTCAACGGCCTTATGGCCGTAATCGCCAACTCGTACGGCCGTAATCGGCTTCGCCCAAAATCCTCGCCGACAGACTTACGGGCGTAACCGCCTCCCGAGTTACGGCGTAACTCGCCTTACAAAACATCGCCGGCATCCTTACGGCCGTACCCACACGCCTTATGGGCGTAATCAGATGATACGGCCGTATCCGGCCAAACTTACGGCGTAAGCCCCTTCGTCGAAAATGACCAGCACCCACTGCAGCCAGACGGCCAGATCCGGCCAAGCCTTACGGCCGTATCTCCCTCGCCTTACGGCCGTATGCCAAAACCCCTTACGGCCAGAACTCGCCTTCGCCAAAACGTCTGGGCACCCTGCTGACACGTACGGCCGTATCCGGCCAAGCCTTATGGTCAGATCGCCCAACTTACGGCCGTATGCCGAAATCCTTACGGCCGTAAGTCCCGCTCGTCCGAAATGGCCTGAAAGCAACGAACGTCTATTACGGCCGTATCCGACACTCCTTACGGCCGTAACTCGTTCCGGACAAGATGAAATTCCGACAACTCCGATTTCTCGCTACGATCGATGAATGATTCGACATACCAAACGTTTGCGAACGCGAACAAGTCCAACACATGCCAAAAATGATACTTCCAGCACAAGACTACCAATCACGATGATAATAATAATACTCCTGTTCCGACACTCAAACGGAGATGAAATGACGATCGGTAACTGATACACGGTTACAACATGCCAAATGAACGCAAATGAATGAATCATGACTGATGAATGATTATTAATGAGTGAAAATTACTGAGTGATAATTACTGACTGATAGTTACTGAATGACAATGAATGAATAACAACCGGGTATTACATACTACCCCCCTTAAAAGGAGTTTCGTCCCCAAAACTAAGGGTCAAACAACTCGGGATAACTCTCCCGCATGCTCTCCTCGGTTCCCAAGTAGCCTCTTCGACTCCGTGTCTAGACCACTGAAAGTTAACCAAAGGAATCGCCTTATTCCTCAACTGTTTGATTTGCCGCTCTAACACTCGTATGGGACGCTCCTCATACGAATGATCATCTGCGATCTCGATTTCGACGAACTGAAGTATGTGACTCGGGTCGGCAACTTACTTCCGCAACTGCGAGACGTGCAAGACATTATGAATTTGGCTCAACGCCGGAGGTAAAGCCAATCGATAAGCTAACTCGCCTACTCGATCCAAAATCTCAAACGATCCAATGAATCTCGGACTCAATTTCCCCCGTTTTCCGAAACGGAAGATACCTCGACTCGGGGATACCTTGACCAAAACGTGGTCACCCATATCGAACTCTAGTGGTCGACGATTATCTGCATATAATTTCTGTTGACTCTGAGCAGTCAACAGACGACTCCTGATCAAAGCTACCTTCTCCCGGGCGGCTATAAGTATATCGGGCTCGGTGCCGATTGACTCTGATGGGTCATCCCAATACAAGGGAGATCGACAACGACGACCGTACCAGGCCTCGTAAGGTGCTACCTTCATCGCAGCATGCCAACTATAACTGTACGTGAACTCAAACAATAGTAATTGGGCTTCCCAATCGTCTACTAATCGAGGACGCATGCCCTCAACATGTCTTCCAATGTCTGAAAAGTCCTCTCTGATTGTCCGTCGGACTGAGGATGAAAACGGTAATGAGATTAAGCTGAGTTCCCATAGCACGATGAACTGATTTCCAAAATGAGACACGAATCGCCCGTCACGATCAGAAACGATACTCTTAGGAGTACCGTGCAATCTCACTATCTCTTTGATGAACAGATGGGCAAATCTCTCGGGACCCCACGTATCCTTAATCTCAAGGAAATGAGCTGACTTAGTTAAGCGGTACACGATCACCCAGATCGTATTCATGCCCCGACGACTCGTCGGCACTCTCGTGATGAAATCCATAGAAATGTCTTTCCACCTCCATTATGGAATAGGGAGCGGTTTCAGCAGACCCGCCAGTCGCTGATGCCAGACCTCGATCTCGGGTCTAAGGAATTCCTGCTGAAGCTCCTCCCGAATCGATAAACTAGCAAGCATCTGCTTCGAACGGACTTACGACTCAAGGCGTCGCGACCATGTTCGCCTTGCCCGGGTGGTAAAGGATTTCGATATCATAATCTTTGATTAGTTCCAACCACCGTCTTTGTCGCATATTTAACTCCTTCTGAGTAAATATATACTTCAACTCTTGTGATCAGTGAAGATCTGACAGGTGACGCCATAAAGGTAACGACGCCAAATTTCCAACGCGTAAACCACGGCTGCTAGCTCCAGGTCGTGGGTCGGATAATAAATCAGCTAATCCGTGGAAACCTCGGATTTCCTTAACATCTTTCGGAGGTTGCCAATCTCGAATAGCCTCCATCTCTGTCTGATGAAATTACATGCCCGAGAAAAGTCACTTCGGACATCTAGAACTCACATTAAGAAAACTTTCCATAAAGTTGCTCGCGTCTCAACACGTCGAGAACCTGATGAAGATGTACCTCGTGTTCCTCTCGATCACGAGAATAAATCAAAATGTCATCGATGAAGACAACAACAAACTGATCAAAAATAAAGTCGATGAAAACCCGATTCATTAACTCCATGAATACCGCAGGTGCATTAGTTAGCCCGAACGGCATAACTACGAACTCATAATGACCATAGCGTGTACGAAATGTCGTCCTTGCGATACCCGACTCTTGAATTCGCAGCTGATGATATCCAGATCTTCAGTCGACCTAGGAAAATATTGAAGCTCCCTGAAGTTGATCTAAGAGATCACCAATACGGGGTAGAGGATACTAATCTTGATCATCACCCTGTTCAACTCCTGATAATTAATACACACACGAGACGAGCCATGCTACTCCTTGACAGATCACACTAGTGCTCCTCACGGGGACGCACTCGGTCGGAGATAACCTTTCTTGAACTATTCCTCAAGTTGAATCTTCAACTCCTGCATTCTGGTCGGGGCCATCCGATACGGTGTCTTCGATAACGGGGACGCACTGCCCAACTCACTCCTGAATTCCACTACTCTATGTGAAGGCAACCAGATAACTCGTCTGGAAATACATCGCCAATCGATGACAATGATACCACGAATGATTGAACATTTCGATTGCCCTAGAATGGTCAATCGATAAAAAGTGATACAATGAATGATTGAACATCTCGATTGCCTTAGAAAGGCCAATCGATGAAAATGCTACAATGAATGATTGAATAACTCGATTGCCTTAGAAAGGCCAATCGATGAAAATGATACAATGAATGATTGAATAGCTCGATTGCCTTAGAAAGGCCAATCGATGAAAATGATACAATGAATGTTCGAATAGCTCGATTGCCTTAGAAAGGCCAATCGATGAAAATGATGCAATGAATGATCGAATAACTCGATTGCCTTAGAAAGGCCAATCGATGAAAATGATGCAATGAATGATTGAATAACTCGATTGCCTTAGAAAGGCCAATCGATGAAAATGATGCAATGAATGATTGAATAACTCGATTGCCTTAGAAAGGCCAATCGATGAAAATGATGCAATGAATGATTGAATAACTCGATTGCCTTAGAAAGGCCAATCGATGAAAATGATACAATGAATGTTCAATAGCTCGATTGCCTTAGAAAGGCCAATCGATGAAAATGATGCAATGAATGATTGAATAACTCGATTGCCTTAGAAAGGCCAATCGATGAAAATGATACAATGAATGATTGAACAATTCGATTGGAATTTCTCCGCTTCCGTCATAATAATAATTCTTCCGAACAACGGGATTACTTCCTGAAGTACACATTCGACAACCAACGACGGAAAGATAGCGACCAAACGCTAACAACCACTGAGTATAGTATCAAGACGATCAAACCAACTAATACCGAAAATTACCTCGTCCAAAGATAAATTCACCACGATTAGGTCCATCAACTAATCGCGGTCATTAGGCTTAATTCGTATGATTTCCGAAAAAATCTTCCATCATCAGGTAGACCGATGGTATGAGGTCCACAAGCAATAGGACTATCCCAAAATAAGTCTATTCAAACATGATTCGAAAATGAATGAATGCGGTGCACCAGTATCCAAAAAGGTACACACATGTTGAAATAAAATTACGAGTATACCTGAGGTCATTCGGGCCACCGGATAGTCGATCCTCCTCATCACATGAATCTGGACTTGCCGGCCCTGAACCGGACGCTCCCGTCTGATAAATATGAGCCCCAACTATATTTGCTTCCATTGTCTTAAAAGACGTTGACAAAGCAGTCTGATTCTGAATCGCTGCTTGCTTCGGGGCCTTAGATGCCGCCGGAGCCGACTTGGAGTCCTTTCGGCAAAAACGGGCCTTATGCCCAAAATTCCCACAATTATACCACGTGATAGACGGTTTCGTACACTCGGTCGTAATGACCCTGCCCACAATTGAAACAGTGATGGCCGAATCGCCGCCGGGATCGAGATCCCGCACGATTATGCACCGTAGGAGGTCGCCGAAACGATAGGACTCACACGAGGCTTCTTGAAGGTTGATCGACCGCCTTCGATTGATTACGCCACGATTTCTTGCTGACAGATGGAGGTTGTTGTTCAGCACTTTCCTTAGCAGCTGGCTCATACGGGAGAGTTCTCTCGATTAATCCGGCCAGAGTGGCGCAATGATGATTGAGCAATTGCACATGGGTCATCATGGCCTGCATAAAAGTGAGTGGATCAACCCGAACATCTTCTGATCGAGCCGAGTCCTGGGCACGATTTCCCGACAATGAGTGATTATTTCCTGCTCTGCCCGCACCGCGGCCTCTCCCCGTGCATCCCCTGACAGCTCTCCCCATACTGAAGTAGGAAGGTCGCATAATGATTATATTTCCCGCATGATTATTACGTTATTATTATGTCATGAGATGATGAAAATGAGTATACATGCTCTACTTAGTGATTATATGAATGATTTATCAAGTGACATGATTATCTGATGAAATTCTTGAAATGATTATCTTGAATAACTTAACAAGATTAATAATATGATCATCCAGATCGACAACTGAGTAATGAAATGAATTGAGTAATTAATGAATTAACATGATCGTCCGGATCATTAACTGAGTAATGAAATGAATTAAGTGATTAATGAGTTAACATGATCGTCCTGATCATTAACTGAGTAATGAAATGAATTAAGTGATTAATGAGTTAACATGATCGTCCTAATCACAATGAATGATGATGTTTGAGGATTGCTAATTGATGAATGATGAATGAATGACTATTGCCAGAAATTATACCATGGCGATAGAAATCTTACAGTTCTTTCGGTCTGATTGGCTCGGCATTTGCACAGGTCACACGTGACGCGAAAGTCCAATGATACTAGTCTGATGACGATGATTTCAAATGAGACATGACTCGGAAGGTAGTATTCAAAACCACTGCTCCGATACCAACTCTGTAACACCCCAAACTAGGCGGATATTACAGTTGGTGAATCCCCGATCGGGACCCACCAGCGAATGGAAATGATGAATTAAATAATATAATTGTAGTACCGAACCACATTATATTACCAAATACTCCGATGAGGAGTTTAAGTACAATACACCAGACAATATCAATACTAGTATATTTTATATGAAGATAAAATACACAACACCGAATGAAACGGAGTATCCAAATGAAAGTCTCAGCGGAAAATAAAGGACAATAACATGAATAATCAAAGATCGGGGCCCCTACTAGTATCACTGACTCTCGACGTCGGATGCTATTCCCGTGCTTTTGCCTTGCCATGACCTGAAAAACAAAATCCTCAAATGGGTCGCCATACGTAACAACAATCCTCAAGGGTTGAAAATACACAATCATGATTTAACTGAAGTTATGAAATATCCTGTTGAAACATACGCAATCAAACATGCTATATGAATCAACTAACAGTACGGCTCAAAGGAATGGCGCCACACTACGTCCTGGATGGAAATGTGTCCGTGCACAAGCCACCAACGAGTATCGATCGAATACACTTGTACCTAATCAGTCTCACGAAGCCATCAACTCGTGTGCACAGTCCAATGTGAGGCCACCAACCAACACACGACTATAATGTGCCCGACATGAAAATCCTACACATACCAACCGGCACGCCAGTGCGACCCGAAATGCCACAATATAACCAAAAGTGACATCAAAATCAATAATGACTCACCGAGATGAAATGACAGCGAAATGAATGATAGCTCAATGAAATAATTGGAACCGTCATCCCTCGTGAATGAAATAATGAAATGACAATTACAAGTTTTGAAGTGGTTAGTACCTTATGAATGAATTATGATTATGAATGAACAACAACGAAAGGAATGAATATCCTTTTAACCGAGTAAGAATTAACTTACTCAATACCGATGACAATTATCCTTCCACGAACAAATGTCCTAAATGCGATGTCGGTCGCTCGAACAACCTTGAATAAATACAATTACCAACAATCCGTTCAATACACGAATCAAACACGAATATAACGAACTTAAAACGTCGATACGATTAAACCAAGTTCATTGGGGCATTATATCGAACACTTAGTGGCCAACTTCGATTGATCACAACCAAACTTCAATAATACCAACACCAAAACCCCAAGAAGTGTTTCAAACCAACAAAACATCTTCAATACGATCAATAATCCGTTATGAATATCCAAATACGTGATTATAACAACAATTAATCGAAAACTCCCAAATCCAACTCGATATTCAAAGTGTTCTTGAATAATCCCTCAATAATCCAATGAATCTTTATACAAACTCATAATCATATTCATATCCCTTCATATAACATGATTATAACGTCCAAAACATCATATTTCAACACAAAATAGAAATCCAAGATGTTGAAGAAATTACCTCTTGAAGATCCAACCACTTCGATCCGATAAAAACGTGGTAAATCGACTATCCAAGCTCCCCAACGAATCAAGATGATGAAATCCGAACACACAAGTGATTGATGATGACAAAAATCTCCCTCAAGCTCTCTCTCTCGGACAAGATGAAGGAAATGGGAAAAATGAGGAAAAAGACCCGGCCAGCCCTATATAAACTGCCGGAAGTTACGGCCGTAACTCGGCCCTCATACGGCCGTAACATCCCAGGTCAACGGCCTTACAGCCGTAACCGGCCAACTCGTACGGCCGTAACTCGGCTTCGTCCAAAATCCTGCCGGCTGCACTTACGATCAGAATCGCTCCTGAGTTACGGGCGTAACTCGCCTTCGTCAAAACATCCGCCGGCATCCTTACGGCCGTACCCGTACGCCTTACGGGCGTAACTCATATGATACGGCCGTATCCGGCCAAACTTACGGGCGTAAGCCCCCTTCGTCGAAAATGACCGTGCACTCGCCGCACAGACGGCCGTATCCGGCCAAGCCTTACGGCCGTATCTCCCTCGCCTTACGGCCGTATGCCGAAACCCTTACGGCCGTAACTCGCCTTTGGCCAAAAACGTCTGGGCACCCTGCTCGACACGTACGGCCGTATCCGGCTAAGCCTTACGTCCGTACTGCCCAACTTACGGCTGTATGCCGAAATCCTTACGGCCGTAAGTCCCGCTCGTCCGAAATGGCCTGAAAGCAACGAACGTCTATTACGGCCGTATCCGACACTCCTTACGGCCGTAACTCGTTGCTGGACAAGATGAAATTCCGACAACTCCGATTTCTCGCTACGATCGATGAATGATTCGACATACCAAACGTTTACGAACGCGAACAAGTCCAACACATGCCAAAAATGATACTTCCAGCACAAGACTACCAATCACGATGATAATGATAATACTCCCGTTCCGACACTCAAATGGAGATGAAATGACAATCGGTAACTGATACACGGTTACAACATGCCAAATGAACGCAAATGAATGAATCATGACTGATGAATGATTATTAATGAGTGAAAATTACTGAGTGATAATTACTGACTGATAGTTACTGAATGATAATGAATGAATAACAACCGGGTATTACAATGAGCATGAGAGGTTATAACACGTCATAGATACATGTAGAGACATCGTATTGGATATGACCTAACAATGAGAATTATATATGGTTTAAGTCATTATAATTCCTCTGATTGTTATATATTATTTAAGTCCTTATTACCAAAAGACACTACAATTTCCTACAAAATGAGTATCGTAATTTAAAACAATACCAACGTCTTCCGTAACAAGGGACCATATAGTTTGTGATTGGATATGGTATGATTTATGCAGAGGGAAGTAGTTTGTCCAGAGGGGACTTGTCCCTCCTATAAAATGGAGAAGATATCCACGGGTACTTGATAAGTTAAATTGTTTAAATGAATGGCCATGCTCAAATTGATCAATAAAGAGTTATTGATAAATATTTGAATTGGAAAATTGTAACTTGAGATTAAGAATATTAATTAAGCTATATAAGGTCGACTTATCCATGCCTTATGCTTAATTAGGATATCGCGCGACGAGAGGATTAAATATTATACAGTAATTGGATTTCGTTCGTGCCGTCAAATTAATTCTTTTAATGCGGGTAGTCATAATGTCTAGCTAGGATTCTTATGCTTTATGAGTCATAAAATTATTTTTATACTCATTGCCATTTTAATTAGAACCTATAGGGTCACACACTTAAACGAGCAGAGCAGCTATTTTTTTCGGGTTGATTATGGTTGGTGAAAGAGTTGGTGAACCCTTAGCCATGTACAGGGCTATATAATAGTGTCTTGTGACAACCCTAACACTTGACCAAACAAAGAGAAGACATAATTTATGTAGAGAGAATCAAAAATCTGATTTTGATATTTCTCTCACTAAAAGTCTTGAAGATAATATTCAAGAGTTGAATAATCAAAATGATCAAGAATATATCTTCATATCTTTGAAGATTGATTCTTTGATCAAGAAAATATTTAGAATACACATATTATCTTCATCTTATCCTGTGAGTTTGATTTTTAATAACATATTGAATAAGATTCATAGTTGTTATTTTAGATCAAAGTTCAAGAACATTTGAATCTTGGTGTTCTTGTTCTTACCATAATCAAGAACGTACCTATATTCTAATTTATTTAAGTGAAATCTTTATTGAATCAGAGCTAGCAATCCGTTAGACGCTCGGGACTTGTTCATTGTGTGGATACCGTAGAGGATGCTCGCTTCTTGCAACATCTCTAGAAGGTTCGATCAAAAACACGCTACAAGAGGTAACAATCTTGTTCTTCGTACTTTGATAATATACTTGGATCCTCGGAGGGTTTTACATATTATATTTATACTTCTGCTGCACTATTTCGATATTTGATGAGATCATAAATCTTATTAGTTCGATAAAAACCCAATAGTGGTATCAGAGCGACTAATATATTTTCATTTTTTTTATTTTCATATATGTTGATATATGATGTTCATATATGTGATGTATGATGTTTATATATATGATATATAAATTTTATCTATGTATGTTTATATATATGGTGATATATATAATTTTAATATATTTGTGTTTCGATCTATATATATATATGATATATATATATATATATATGATGTCTATCTTAATATGTGTATGGTGATATATATTTTGATGTAAATATTTGATCTTTACATATATAGTTCTCTGATATATGGAGATTCATGTGATGATTTAGTTCTGCTAATAATCCAAGAATCAAAGAATATATGATTTGATCTATATATAATTTTATGTTAGGATTGTGAATTATAAGAGGTGCATATGAACATAAATTTATTTATGTAAAGATTATGCTTCTTTAAAATTTTCATATGAACATAATTATTTGATTCCAAGGTTGTATAAAAATAGATTTGATCTACTTGATATGTACATTTGTATTGCTCATAAGGTATTAGTTGTTATATACATAAAGTATACATAAGATGTATACTCACAAACTCTAAAATACCTCATGGTGTAGAAGAAAATGAGCTGCCATGCGGTCATGGGATGCAAAACGCGATCCCGCCCTGGAAGCTGACCCTTGGATTGGGATCCAGGCCACTTCCGGACTCGTTTCGTCCTCGTTTTCTTTTTGTATTCCTGAAAATTCATTTCCCGTTTTACCTGGTTTGATGTTTTGGCCCTCGAAACGTTATAACTTATCGATTGTCGATATTTGACATATTTATACATTATATAACTTATCGATGGTCGATATTTGGTACATTTGATATATTATATATGTGCTTGTGAATGCTTAAATAGTTAATGCATCGTGGTTGGTATAGCCATACTAGATCAATTAGATTGATGATTCGATTATGGTTGTAATATTCATAATACGACTTGTAGGTCGTGCCTTCTTATTATCTTGTTGTAATTTCTCTTCTCATCTTACTCACCTCGAATGTAACTCGAGGTTTCTATTAGTATATGTATAGATATAGCTTATAATAGTTCTAGCTATAAGAGGAAGACGAAGGAGACGAGCTACTTACAAGGAATTCAAGAAGAAAGGCATTATCGAAGATTACACTGAACGACCTATTGATATTAACGAATATCATAATAGGATCTATGGTTGTACCACACCATACCAAATTGTTCATGTGAATGTATGAGATGTATCATATTTATATTGCATATGATTGTATGAGATGCGTCATATTTAAATTAGCATATGATTGTATGAGATGCGTCATATTTTTTTTTATTTGCTTAATAATCGTTATTTCCAAATAAATCAAACTCATTAAATCTTTGACATGTATGAGATACATGGTAATAATTTTGAGATAATCAAATTTTGATAAAATAGTTTTATTAAATCAATTTATATGAAACATAAGTCTCAAGAGCCAACTATTTCAAAACACTCATCAAACTTTCGATCATTTCTAATATGGGTATGCCAAAGCAGGGTGTATGGATTTTATCTTAAGGAGGTGAGATGAATAAACAAGTTTATACATATGTTTTAAATGGTTAAAGACTTATATAGTTTATACAAAACGGTTTTGGACCGATAGCTTATTTGGGATTAATGCGATTAAAATGACTAAAGCATTTTTTTAATTACTGGGGACATGCCAAAACTGTGTCTGTGGTTATTTGATCGTTAGATTATAATTCATATATGTGTATGTGAGACATAATATTTGAGACTAACATGTTGACATAAGATGTCATCTCTATTCATAAAAACTAAACTTCTTTTATTTGCGAGGGACATGCCATAGCTGTGCTTGCATTCACGTGATCGTTAGATTTTAAAATCAGTATATCTCATGAATAACTTTGCATATTAATATTGTAGAATCAATGGCGTCAATCAATACAAACTTATTGCGATCAATTCTTGACAAAGAAAAACTTTCTGGCACTAATTACCTTGATTGGTCAAGGAACTTGGGAATTGTTCTCAAAGCTGAAAAGAAGCAGTACATTCTGGAAAACCCAATTCCCGATTGTAATACCCGTAATTTCGATTTTCGTAACTTCTTTTTTCGGCGAAGTCCGTTTTGATGACTCGCTCATGACCGTTTCATTATTCTGAGAATGATTAATTCTACACTTTTTGACATCCGAGTTCGTTTCGGTGTCGTTTTGTTGAGTTCCGTGCTTTTTAGCGACTTTTCCGCACTTGAGTTCGATTCTTGCGAATCTCGGTCGAAACTGATGTTTCGAGTTTCCCGTAAGTTCGCTTAACTTTGTTATACGTGTTGTGAACTTCGGTTTGGTTATTCGATCACGTATCGTGATTTCCGGGCGTTTTGGGCCATTTTCGTAATTTCCCAAAGTTTGGGGTAATTAATTTCCGTTGTCGAAATTCGAGCCTTCGGGTGGTCGGAATCGTGTGTTCTCTTAGTGCTCGGATTCGTCTTTGCGAGTACTTCGTAACCGTATCTTCGATTCGTATTCAGGTTCGGGTTTCGGGGTCGTTCGGGCCGTCGGAATTGGTCCCGGCCGAGTCATGGCCGGGCATGCTCGGGCCAAAGCTAGCTCGCCGAGTAACGCACGTTAGTGCTCGGCCGTTACGCACGTAAGGGCCGGTTACGTCGTAAGGCCCCGGCCGTAACGCACGTAGCGGCCGGCGGTGTTGCGGCAGCGACTGTTACGCACGTAACCCTTGGCCTACGCATGCGTAACGCGGCCGGCAATGCCTCTATAAAAGGCCCTGCGGACGTTTTTCTCGCCATTCTTCACCTTCTTCTTCTCCTATTCCGCGGCTGGGCGTGTTCTAAGCTTGAAGCCATGTTGTTTAACAACATATCCATGGAGTTCTTTGGGTGATATCATCAATCATTCGTCCGATAACATCCTTCGATCCAACGAATCAAGGTTAGATCTTTAGAACCCTACTTTTGGTAAAATTGGGGGTTTTCACGTTTTTGTCCGATTTGTTCCGTTTTGTCGATTAATTCATGATGAATATGATTAATCTTGTTGGTATTCTTAGTTTCCCTACTGATTCATGGTATATTTCGTGATTTTTACGGAATCGAGAGGGTTTGGTTGTGGTCCGCCCTCGTTGTTGTTTATATACGAATATACATGAATCGTAGGCGGGTTTTCGGGTGTATTCCAATTCCGTATTCATTTAGAAATGGTTGTGATTGTATTCTTCGAATCGTTAGGTTCGGTTTCATTGGTTCCTAGCGTTCGTCGGTGACTTTCCTTTCCGTTCGTTGCGTCGTCAATAATTCAAGGCAAGTATTCTTTTGGAAACCTTTATGCTTAACATGAAATGGTAATGTATATTGTGTGTGCTTTGCTCACCCTGGGAGGGTCCGACGGGGCCTCGGGGGAATCTATGACTTCACTCTGGATTCATGAGTTTGTTTCGCTAGCCAGCTTGGGAGGGTCCTTAGAGGCCTCGGGTGGGATTCGTGGCTTCGTCCCGGTCCTAGGCGATGCCTGTGCGTGACTTGTTTTATGAAATGGCCAGCTCGGGAGGGTTCTTAGAGGCCTCGGGTGGGATTCGTGGCTTCGTCCCGGTCCTAGGCAAATTGTTTGACTGTTTGTTTCCGGAAAAGACATGTCTAGTTTTGGTTTTTGAAATGATATTGCTGCATGTACTATGAAATGTGTAAGCGATTGGTTTGCCTTGAATACTTGTACTAGCGTAATTGCTAACCCCTTTGGGGACCCGTTGTCGGGGAAATTCTTGTTATGGATTTCAGGTTATTTTCAGCCAGACGAGCGGGCGCTGGGATGGTATGAGGATGTCGGCCAAGGTTTTTGATATGTGCAATCGAGTCTTGTTAATTTCTACCGTCTCTTTTGATGTGGATGTTTTCCAAATTGTAAACTTATAGATTGTACTCGCGAGTACTTAGGTTTTTCCTTTCGGGTTGTGATTTGTCTTCGTTGGAGTTACTGTATTTGTCGGTTGATGTTTATTATGCCGGTTGTACCGGGCATGTTGTTTTATGTTCTTGTGGTTAACAGTTGTTTCCTTGCTAACCGAGACGGTTGGTCGAGTGGTGTTTTTCTTGTGTTAGCCTGGTGGGTCCCATGTAGGGGTCCACAGCGCTGTAATACACCTCGAATATCTTGGGGTTGTTACAGAAAATGGTATCGGAGCTCTAGGTTTATGGATACCTAGGCTTGTTGGTTAATTTGGGTCTATTTGCGTTTTGTTTTGCACATTGTCACACCGCTGCCGACATCTCAGTACATCCAGTGCTCGTAAGTTGTCCTTACCCGATTCTCTCGTTTTCTCGTATTGAAATTCCACTTCTTGAACTGTGATTGCCTCTCTCGTACTTATCGTCGAGTTGTTTTTCGATCCATCCGGTTCGTGCACTTTTGATTCTAGTATTGCGCAGTCCTTTATCTCTCTGGAGTATCTGCGTCGTTCTGGGCTTGACCGTTTGTCGTTTTGCGAGCCTTCCATCGCTAAACTTCCTAGCGTTGGTGGGATCGTTGGTGATCGAAAGATTCGAGAATTTCTCCGTGGTATATTGTGAGAGGGCTTGACTCTCTAGTCTTTTGTTGTATGATGGAATATGTGTTTGATAATTGCGATATACTAAATGTATGTTGAGCCGAACGTACTGATGGTTTGGACACCGAGGGGTGCAGTATGATGTGAATGTTTTGAACATTGATATGTTCCGGGAAAGGTGTCGATGGCAGAGTTTGTTTAGAAACTCACCTAGATGGTTTCGACATGTGTTCGAATCGATGTTCATTAGTTATGCTGTTAAACTTGAAGAGATAAGTTTGACATATGCTTAGAATTAGTGTTTCCGAATTGCGCTTGTTGAAGTGGTGATTTTTGAATGCCGTATATGCGTGTGTTCGGGAATTGATGGTACTTGGCTAAATATTAATATTTACAACCAATGTGTTTCTATTAATAATAATACATGTGGCGTGCATGCTTGAAAATTTCTTAGGCTTGATCGTATTGTGGGTTTTTGAAAAGTGACATGAATTTGGGCGAGCCAGCCTTGTATTTTCAAATAAAACCTTGTGTCGTATTTAAAGGTCGTGTTTAAAAGTGTTTAGGACATTTTATAAAATGCTACCGCTGTTAAGCCCTTGTCGTGTTTAAAAGGGGTCTTGAAAATGATTTTTAACTTATCGGTTTTATTTTCGAATAACTAGAGTATACGATTTTAAAAATCAGATTAGCTTGGGGAAACCTAGGCTGTCGAGTAAAGTTGTGTTTGTTGAGTTTTGTCTCGTCGGATTTTGTCTGACTTAGTCGCATCGCGACGCGTCATTTGAGATCATTGGTCGTGATTAGTATCGAGGGGCGGTCGTCACTTACGTACGACCTATGGATGTAAAACTCCCTTCCTTGTGTTGTGCCTCGTGTGACACGAGTTATTTGTATGATTAGTCGATTGAATGATGGAATCCTTCTGTGGATTTTGATTTCACGATATGTGTTTATTAGACTCTCGTATTTGGTTTATACGAGGAGTGTCGTCACTGCTGATGTATTTTCGTACCGTATTTTATCCGCTGCGTGAGTTCTTTCAAACGGCTTTCGGTATTTTGCAAACTGAGTTTTATTTCGTAAAACCGATTCCTTGAATCAAGTTTTGGCATTTTGGCCTTGAATATTTCATGATGGTTTGACAAATGAGTTTGTGAGTTTTGGAAAATATCACCGTCATTGGTCTTTTTAGCATTTTCGAAATGAGATGGGAAATCATGCTTAGCCTGGTAAATCCTTGTGAGAAGAGTTTACGGCATGTAATTTTTCTGATATGTTCTGTTGATGTCTCTGTGAATGGTTAGCGCACGCTACGCTTTACGGCTAACGCGCGCGAGAGTACGTTGGTAGCACGCTAAGGGGAGAATAGCGCACGCTACCTGGTAGTTCAGAGCAGTCCAGGAGCTACTGGACTGGGTCTGAAGTTCTCGTTAGCGCACGCTAACACTTGGGGTTAGCGCACGCTAACAGTGTATTTTTGGTCAGGAGTTTTGTTTGGTGCCGTGATAGCGCACGCTAACCTTAATGATTAGCGCACGCTAATTGTGTCCAGTATAAATACCGGACACCAGTCTAGAAGTTGCATTTTTCTTCATTTTTCTTCTTCCTCCATGAGATTGAGACGTAGCGACTAGGTTTCGCATTGGGGCTGATTTTTTTCTTCCATCCAAAGGTGTTTTGGAGTATCCTAGATGATTTTTAACATCATCTAATCCATTGTTCTTCGCCGAATCTAGGTATTTTTCTTGAATCCCTAGAGTTGACTTTTTGGAGTTTTGTTCTTGATGTCATTTTCCATCCGGTTTTGATAAACCGATCGTTGTTTTAACGATGTTGTTAAACATATCCTAGGGATTGTATATCACTGTCTTGATTGTGAACGATTTAATGAGTGTGCTATGATGTGTTTAATTGAAGGTTGACACGTGTGAATTTTGGGCATTTTGGCCTATTGTACTTCTGAAAAACCTTGAGTATCTTAGAAAATAAACCTCGAGACGTACTTTTAAAATGAATTATTTTCTCACAAAGGTTCTCAAGATGCCTACTAGTGCCACGCTATGCTTCAAAATTATTCTACTTTGAGGATCAAAATATTTTGAGATATTTCTAATGATTTAGAAACGCATTCGCTTAGACCCGAAGGTCGAATATAGCTGAAAAGTTTTAATTTAACGAAAGGTGTCTTCATTTTTTTTTATCAAACGCAAGATGATTTTTTTTTTAAAAAAAAAAAAGTCTCGATGACGATGTTTGTACTACTTCTTGATATATGATACTCAAGATCAACTGGTGCTTGCAAGTTATTTTCAAAAGGTGGTTTTCGTTTTCAAAACCTATCATTCCTATTTGTGGTCCGGGAATATATGTGTGATGTTCGTGCTCTCGTTAGGGTGTTAACCCCGAGTTGTTGTTGAATTGGCGGTGTGAGCGTTGAGTAGTTCGCCACGCAGTTGTCGTGGTAGCCTCTGTGAGGGGTGTGATATTGGTATTGGATGTTGTCACCTCGTAGCGGTTTATGCGTTATCGCATATGTGCGAGCTGCTAGAGCTCGGGTTGGTATGATTGTGTGCATCGGTGATTGTTCCGCGTTGTGTCGATTGCTTGTTATATTGTTATCTTGGTTCCGTTGTTGTGAGTTTCGGGGGCGAGGTCAAAGGTAATACCCGTACTATTTTGACCTCTATATCTTCTCTTTCTCCAGTCTATCGATTCGCTCGTGTTCATTGATACCTTCTAAACTTGTTCTATACCTTGGTTTCATCATTCGAACGAGCTATAATCTGATTTTGAGTCGATCTGGTTATCGCTGTGACTTTTCCGAATTCGGTTCGACTATTGTGAACCTTGTTCGGAAGTAACATCTTTTGGTTCTAATAGTTCTTTTATTCAAGTGGATCGGATTTTGAACTTCTGTATTTTTGGCTCTATCAACTCGTTTATGCTCGTTAACATTTCTGAACTTTCCCTATCCCGTGCTTTTGTTGATCGAATGAGGGTGGTATTGTTTTGGAATAACTCGTTTATCGTTAGGGCTTTTCAATTGCTATTCCCTTTCCTATGGATATTGTGGGAATGCACGTCTTCTTTATTCTCACCAGTCATCCCAGGAGTTGTTGTTTGAATTTTATTATCCTGCGTGTTTCGGACATGATTGTTCGATTTTTGTTGTCTCAATCGTTTGTTTGTTCGGTTTTTGTTCTCGTTTCGTGATTGTTGAGCGTTCAGGCTCCTTCGTAATTCCCTTAAGTTCGGGAAATTAGTCTCGTTTTCGATCTTCCAACCCTTGGGCGGTGGAATTCCGTATTTGTTCAGCGTTGACTCGCGTTTTGGTTGATGAACCGTTGGGTTGGTCAATCGTATTGATTTTCGTTCGTTGAGTTTTGTGATTGTTCGGATAATCGACTCGATTGTATTGTCTATTTGATGACGCTTGTCACTTGTTGATTTTATCATGTCTCTACCGGTGGCGTTGTGTTAGTCGTCGTGGAGCGTGTTTTCACGTCGTATATTCCTT
Organism: Orobanche coerulescens; assembly: GCA_033398695.1. NCBI lineage: Eukaryota > Viridiplantae > Streptophyta > Magnoliopsida > Lamiales > Orobanchaceae > Orobanche > Orobanche coerulescens. The sequence goes on along the minus strand of CM065815.1, from coordinate 112,864,649 downwards.
TGCGTTGCTTGTAACGTTTCGCCGTCGGGCGCGAGTTTACGGTTTTTGTGTATCTCGTCGAGTTTTCCTGGCAGGGGATATTGCTTCTCCCTACTTATTTTAAGTTTCGGGACGAAACTTCTTTTAAGGAGGGTAGAATGTAATACCCGTAATTTCGATTTTCGGTAACTTATTTTTTTTCGGCGGAAGTACGTTTTGATGACTCGTTCATGACCGTTTCATTATTCTGAGAATGATTAATTCTACACTTTTTGACATCCGAGTTCGTTTCGGTGTCGTTTTGTTGAGTTCCGTGCTTTTTAGCGACTTTTCCGCACTTGAGTTCGATTCTTGCGAATCTCGGTCGAAACTGCTGTTTCGAGTTTCCCGTAAGTTCGTTTAACTTTGTTATACGTGTTGTGAACTTCGGTTTGGTTCTTCGATCACGTATCGTGATTTCCGGGCGTTTTGGGCCATTTTCGTAATTTCCCAAAGTTTGGGGTAATTACTTTCCGTTGTCGAATTTCGAGCCTTTGGGTGGTCGGAATCGTGTGTTCTCTTAGTGCTCGGATTCGTCTTTGCGAGTACTTCGTAACCGTATCTTCGATTCGTATTCAGGTTCGGGTTTCGGGGTCGTTCGGGCCGTCGGAATTGGTCCCGGCCGAGTCATGGCCGGGCATGCTCGCCAGCCGATACCGCCGAGTAACGTGCGTTAGTGCTCGTCCGTTATGTACGTATGGGCCGGTTACGTACGTAAGGCCCTGGCCGGTAACGTACGTAGCGGGCCGGCTGTTTTGCGGCAGTGACTCGGTTACGTACGTAACCCTTGGCCGGTTACGTACGTAACCCGGCCGGCAGTCAGCCTATAAAAGGCCCTGCAGACGTTTTTCTCGCCATTCTTCACCTTCTTCTTCTCCTATTCCGCGGCTGGGCGTGTTCTAAGCTTGAATCCATGTTGTTTAACAACATATCCATGGAGTTCTTTGGGTGATATCATCAATCATTCGTCCGATAACATCCTTCGATCCAGCGAATCAAGGTTAGATCTTTAGAACCCTACTTTTGGTAAAATTGGGGGTTTTCACATTTTTGTCCGATTTGTTCCGTTTTGTCGATTAATTCATGATGAATATGATTAATCTTGTTGGTATTCTTAGTTTCCCTACGGATTCATGGTATATTTCGTGATTTTTATGGAATCGAGAGGGTTTGGTTGTGGTCCGCCCTCGTTGTTGTTTATATACGAATATACATGAATCGTAGGCGGGTTTTCGGGTGTATTCCAATTCCGTATTCATTTAGAAATGGTTGTGATTGTATTCTTCGAATCGTTAGGTTCGGTTTCATTGGTTCCTAGCGTTCGTCGGTGACTTTCCTTTCCATTCGTTGCGTCGTCAATAATTCAAGGCAAGTATTCTTTTAGAAACCTTTATGCTTAACATGAAATGGTAATGTATATTGTGTGTGCTTTGCTCACCACAGGAGGGTCCGACGGGGCCTCGGGAATCTATGACTTCACTCTGGATTCATGAGTTTGTTTCGCTAGCCGACTCGGGAGGGTCCTTAGAGGCCTCGGGTGGGATTCGTGGCTTCGTCCGGTCTGGCGATGCACGTGCGTGATTTGTTTTATGAAATGGCCTGCTCGGGAGGGTTCTTAGAGGCCTCGGGTGGGATTCGTGGCTTCGTCCCGGTCCTAGGCAAATTGTTTGACTGTTTGTTTCCGGAAAAGACATGTCTAGTTTTGGTTTTTGAAATGATATTGGTGCATGTACTATGAAATGTGTAAGCGATTGGTTTGCCTTGAATACTTGTACTAGCGTAATTGCTAACCCCTTTGGGGACCCGTTGTCGGGAAATTCTTGTTATGGATTTCGTGTTATTTTCAAATGCATTTAGCGGCGCTGGGATGGTATGAGGATGTCGGCCAAGGTTTTTGACATGTGCAATCGAGTCTTGTTAATTTCTACCGTCTCTTTTGATGTGGATGTTTTCCAAATTGTAAACTTATAGATTGTACTCGCGAGTACTTAGGTTTTTCCTTTCGGGTTGTGATTTGTCTTCGTTGGAGTTACTATATTTGTCGGTTGATGTTTATTATGCCGGTTGTACCGGGCGTGTTGTTTTATGTTCTTGTGGTTAACAGTTGTTTCCTTGCTAACCGAGACGGTTAGTCGAGTGGTGTTTTTCTTGTGTTAGCCTGGTGGGTCCCATGTAGGGGTCCACGGCGCTGTAATACACCTCGAATATCTTGGGGGTGTTACACTGATAAACCAGAATCAATCGCCACCAAAGCTCAAAAAGATGCTTATAGTAAGCATATGAATGATTCTTTCGATGTGACATGCCTTATGCTAGCAACCATGAACTCAGAGCTGCAGATACAGTTCGAGGACATGGAAGCTTATGAATTGATGGGTCGGCTTAAGAAAATGTTCCAAGAGCAAGCCCGTCAGGAGAGGTTTGCCACTATGAAGGCATTGAATGGTTGTATAATGTCTTAAGGTACTTCTGTGAGCGCTCATGTCCTTAAGATGAAGGGCTACATTGAGCATCTTGAAAGGCTAGGAGCTCCTATCAGTCAGGAACTCGCTACAGATATGATCTTAGCATCACTGCATTCAGAGTACGATCAGTTTGTCGTAAACTTCAACATGCACAACATGGAGAAAACTATTATTGAGTTGCATAGGATGCTAAAACAAACTGAGACAAATATTAAGGAAGTTGTTCCTAATGTTTTAGTGGTTCAAAATAAATGGAATAAAAGAAAGGGAATAAGATGGCCCCGAAAGATAAAGGTAAGGGTAAAATGCAAATATTGCCTAAACCCAAACCTAAACCTTTCAAAAAGTCATCGAAACGACCCAAAGAAGGGACTTGCTACCACTACAATAACACTAGTCATTGGAAAAGGAATTGCAAGATCTACCTAGAAGAAATGAGGAAACAGAAGAGCGGTGAGACTGCTGCTTCAGGTATTCTTGTTATAGAAGTCAATTTATCTACTTCTTCATCATGGGTATTAGATACTAGTAGTGAAGCTCAAATTTGTGTGAATGCGCAGCGGCTGCGAAGGAGTGGACAACTAGCAAAAGGTGAAATGAACCTACGCGTGGGAAATAAAGCAAGAGTTACTCCTATGTAGGGATTTATGATATAAAACTACCAAGTAGACTTGTATTTGGAACTTAATAATTGTTATTGTGTTCCTGCTATGGGTAGAAACATTATATCAGTTGGGGTAGGGATCGAATTCTTCAACCATATCATTTCTTATACACAAAACTCCCGCTTGGTGTTCGATAAAAATCCCCTTAGAGTATAGTTTTGAATTTAAATTGTTATCTTGATCAAAATCAGTAGCTATGATATCAAGCTTTCTATATTGATCATCTTAGCTTCGAAAATTGGATTTGATAGCCTCTTGTTTGAGTTTTACCGAACTAGTTAAACCGTCGAATTCCAGGCGATTATTTGATTATGATTATGTATTATCTTGCAATTTAAAGTATATAAATATGATTTTGGAAACGAATTGTTTGTATTCTGAATTTGACTAACATTTATTGATGTTTTGAATTATTTTTGGGAATATTTTCCAAACAAATAAATGCATTTTCAAGTTTGAAAAATAAACGATGTTTAAAAAGGATTTTCAAAAGTTTTGTGGAAAAGAAACTGAAAATGGTTCTTCAAAAATATCAAGGACTGATATTTCTAAATTATATGGAGATGATGACACTTTATGAATATTTTTTTGGAAATGGTTCGGAGATATTGCCTCTGGTTGTGATTGAAAAGCATAGTTGTAACATTTGATGTTTTGAAACTGGCGTCGTCAAAGTATGTGGCATCGGACTGTGATTTCTCTGAAATGTGATAATTCCATAAAGTGGTGATTTTTTGGTTTGTGAAATGTGGTCATTGAGTGTGTGCGAGCCAAGTTAAAACCAGCGAGGGTCCCCTGGGATCCGTTAGACTGCGAGTATTTGCAGATCACTTGGTTGGGCTATACAACCAGAGAGGGACTGATGAGGACTCCCTGGGGTGTGTATCTCGTGTGAGGTACAGGGCCACTGTAGCTCGGGAGGTTGTATTGTGATGATGGTTGTGTATTATTCCGGAATAATGACGTGAGTTATGATGCTACTGTCACGATACTGCTGAGACATTGGTAAATGATTGTTATTCTTTTCTTTGGTATTTTTACTGTACTCAGCCCTATGTTTATTATTATTGCATGTTATATATAGTCATGTATCAAATACTCGTACCGTCTATTTGCTGACCCCTTCGGGGGTGGATACATTTTTGTGTATTCAGGTATAGGTCTTAATGGCGAGGCAGCACAGGGCGGATACGAGCTTGAGAGGCAGTAGTGATATCATGCACTATTTTGAGTCTATGGTCATCAGTTGGTAAATGAAGTCGTGTTTTGTTTTGTACTCGCGCGAGTACCATCATGTCATATGTATGGTATGTTGTGCAGTTGTTTTGGTGATGTTGTCGTATCACTTGTGGTTCCCCGGATCAGTGTATCGTTTGGTGTTGTGATGCATATCGTTTAAAGTCGAGTATTGTTAATGTGTATGAATGTCTTGGTTTTAAATTGTAAAAATTTGGTTTTATGTAAGTCTAAGCCTGGTAGCTTCTCCAAAAAAATCTACGGTGCTGTAATATCTCTGTATATCATGGGGGTGTTACAGTTAGATCGATGATGGGTCAAGCTGATCTTCCAATTTATTTTTGGGGTTACGCCTTAGAGACTGCTGCGTTCATTTTAAATCGAGTACGATCTAAATCAGTTCAAAACATACCATATGTGATACGGACAAGGAAACAACCTGTTTTGTCTTTCCTTAAGATTTGGGGTTGTGAAGCTTATGTGAAGCGGCTTATCACTAATAAATTATCACCCAAATCGGATAAATGTCTTTTTCTGGGATATCCTAAGGAAACTAATGGATATTATTTTTACATCCCACCAGAGAAAAAAGTGTTTGTTGCTCGATCTGGAGTATTCCTTGAGAAGGAATTTATTTCCAAGAAAAATAGTGGGAGTAAAATAACTCTTCATGAGATGAGAGAACCACAAATAGGTATTGAACCTTTAGATAAAGCTGATTTAGACTCACATAGAGATGTTGAAACCACTTCTTCTATACCAGCTCTGCATAGGTCTATACGTAATCATCGTGAACCTGAGAGATATAGATTTCTCAGCACAGATGACAACAATGTGGAACTCATGGATCTAGATGAGCCCACAACCTACAATGAAGCAACTACTATTATTGAATGGCTTGAAGGGATGAAATCCGAAATGCAATCCATGTATGATAATTAAGTATGGACTTTGATTGATCTTCCTGAAGGTTCCGAAGCAATTGGTTGCAAATGGATCTTCACAAAGAAAAAGGACATGGATGACATTGTACAAACATATAAATCACGACTCGTGGCGAAAGGATACAGATAGACTCATGGTATTGACTATGATGAAACCTTTTCGCCAGTCGTAATGATGGAATCAATTAGAATTATACTTGCCATAGCAGCATATTATGACTATAAGATATGGCAAATGGATATCAAAACCGCTTTTCGTAATGGAAAGTTAGATGAGGATGTTTATATCATATAGACCGAAGGTTTTGTCGATCCTAATAATCCTAATAAAGTATGTAAGCTTATAAGAGCCATTTATGGTTTGAAGCTGGCATCCCGGAGTTGGAATCTTCATTTTGATGAAAAAATCAAAGAGTTTGGTTTCATTATAAATCAAGACGAACCTTGTGTATAGAAGAAGATTAGTGGGAGCGCAATTGTTTTTCTAGTACTCTATGTGTATGATATCCTACTCATTAGAAATTACATCCCTACTTTGCAAAGTGTTAAGCTTTGGCTAAGTAAATGTTTTACAATAAAGGACATAGGGAAGCTCCCTATATAATGGGTATAAGGATTTATAGAAATAGATCTAAAAGGCTTTTTGCCCTTAGTCAAAGTACATATGTTAAAAATGTACTCAAATGGTTCAGTACGTTTAATAGTAAGAAAGGGTTCTTACCTATGTCACATGGCATAAAGCTCAGTAAAACTCGAAGTCCTTGTGCGAAGGAAGAGAGAGATAGAATGAGCTTGATACCTTATGCTTATGCTATAGGATCTATCATGTATGCCATGATATGTACTAGATCGGATGTATCATTTGCACTGAGTGCAACCAGGAGATACCAGTCTGATCCTGGCGAGGCTCACTGGACCATAGTCAAAAGCATACTTAAGTACTTGAGAAGGACTAAAGATATGTTCTTGATATATGGTGGTCAAGATAGTGATTTGGTCCTTAATGGATATGTGGATACTGTAACACCCCCAAGACGTTCAGGGCATATTACAGCGCCGTAGACCCACACTATGGAATCCACCAGGAGAACGTACCAAACTGACATTTGAAAAAAGAAAACCATCATCAACATACACACGATTCCATAATTCAAGACATTCAAAACAAAAGACTGAACTCAACAATACCATTTAATATCAAATCTTCCCATAAACGGGTACACAACGATAATAAATCCAAAGAAGGAAGTACTCGAGTACTTAAGCAAATGACATAATGACAAGAAACCAAATGGACAACCACTGAACAGAATCACTCTTGCCCATCATCTTCGTACGGCCCGCGTTCTCGTTTGCCTCCATGACCTGTACCTGAAATACAAAAGTATTTCCCCCATTTAAGGGGTTAGCGACAACTGCTAGTGCAAGTACAATCCATTTGAACTGCCATTCTAATCAGATGAAATATGCGCCAAAATCATTTTATAAAACATTTATATTCCATAATATTTCGGTGCACAAGCACAAAACACATTTCTCCAACAAAACATTTCAAAGTTAACCGTTGGTACGAGACTCACGGCCACCGTACCCCGCAGAGGCCCCGTCGGACCATCCCCGGCTGGTTAACCCTAGTTCGCGATACGCACAAACACGGCAATACGTATCCCCAGAGGCCCCGTCAGACCATCCCTGGGTGAACATGTAATACCCAGTTGTAATTCATTTATTTTCATTCAGTATTAATAAGTCAGTAATTATCACTCGGTAATTTTCACTCATTATTAATCACTCATCATTCGTGATTCATTCATTTGCGTTCACTGTTGGCATGTTGTAACCGTATATCAGTTACCGATCATCATTTCATCTCCGTTTATAGATCGAGATGGGAGTATTATGATTTTCATCGTGATAGGTAGTCTTGTACTGGAAGTATCATCTTTGGCATGTGTTGGACTTGTTCACTTTCACATACGTATGGTATGTCGGATCATTCATCAATCGTAGCGAGGAATCGGAGTTATCAGATTTTCACCTTGTCCATCAACGAGTTACGGCCGTAAGGATTGTCGGATACAACCGTAACAAGCGTTCGTTGATTTCAGGCCATTTTGGACGAATGGGACTTACGGCCGTAAGATTGCGGCATATGGCCGTAAGTTGAGCAGGTACGGCCGTAAGGCTTGTCCGGATATGGCCGTACGTGTTGAGCAGGGTGCCCAGGTGTTAGGCATATTTTTATGCGCTTTTATATCATTAATTTATACCCATCTTGAGCCGAAATCAGCATAAATGAGCTTTTAATGCATTATTTTTATATGTTTTGCCGGAAATCGGAGTCCGGAAGCCGAAACGACGAAAAACGGGCGAAAACAGCAGTTTCTGGTCATGAGCCGCAGCACCCATGTGCTGAGCCGCGGCACACGCAGGAGACTAGCAGAGTGCCGAGTAAACTGTACTCTGTGCCACGGCACAGATTTAGTGAGCCACGGCACAGAAGAAATAAATAGCGCCCAGGCATCCCGCTGTGCCCCGTGAGCCGCGGCACAGATTAAGTGAGCCGCGGCATACGGGGCGGTTTTGACAGAAAGTGCCGCGGTTCTGGGCCGTTTTGGAGCCTGTTCTCGACCTAATCACACGGACGCGTTTGGAGGCTTAGGACTGATATAAATAGGCATGGTAGGGCTGAAGAAAAAGGGAGGGGGATCGATCAGGAGGAACTTGGAGGTGGATTAGAGCTAGGGCGAAGAACACAAGGAGGAGATTTGTGAGCGACGACAAGACCACGGATCCCTACGGTTTTTCTGCATCTTAGTTCCTAGATCTATTCGAGTAGGATTTTGATTGTAGCCAATTTCATGACGGTTTGGTTATTTATTATTATTTTGATTTACTCGTTATTCTATTGAATTGGATTCTTCTTACTGTTCTTAATGCTATTTAATTGTCTGGCCAACAGTTAATTTGTTTTGAATGTCTTTATGGATTCGGGAGATGAAATTTAGGCATAGTTCTTGTGAGACGAATCATAATTTTCGTGAGATAGGGATATACTCATGCGAATTGTGAAGCCTGTTATTGTGGGAATTCTTGAACTGTTTTAGCTATTAATTATCTAATTCGAATAGGGATATATCGAGTTAATAATTCGTAGTATTTTCTATCGACCTTGGGAAAGGCTTTAGAATAATTTAGGAATTCCTGGCTTACAATCAATTGAATAAAAGTGAAGTGAATTGAATAAATATCATTCCTGATTGTTTGAGGTAAAAATCATAATCCTACATCCTTATTAGTATTATTATTATTATTAGTATTATTATTTATTAGTTTAGGTATAAATTCCATATAATTGTTCTTCAAATAAAATTGTGAGTTGACTATATTTTGGTACTTAGTGAAATCAGTCCTCGAGGGAACGATACTTTACTTATCACTTTATTACTTGTTGACACCGTGCACTTGCGGCATATTGTGAGGGATTTACCCACAACAAGTTTTTGGCGCCGTTGCCGGGGACTGATTTTTCGCTAATATCAATACCAAGCGACTCTAATTTTAATTTGAAGTTTTTTCTTTAGTATCTTTATTTTTATTATGTTTTCCTTTGAGTATCGTGGCTGATGTAACCGTGCTGATCGGCCACCAAGAACCGGGTTAATCTTAGAAGTTTAGCTAAGAAAACCCAAAATATATGAAGTACTCTCTTTTCTTTCTCTCTCTAAAAAATGCTGTATTCTCAGAGTGTGTATCCCTTTTTGAGGAACCCCCTCTCTCCCTTTTATAGGAGGGAGGATGCCTTGTTATCTGAGATGATTCCTGATTCCTAGAGAGAATCCCGGATATCCAGGGATTCAAGCTGCGATTTCCCATCCCTGGATTTCCGGGATTGCGAGGTATGGGCTCTCAATCCCTGGATCTCCGGGATTGGCAAGGTATGGGTTCTCAACCCCTGGATTTTAGGGATTCTGTCAGGTGAGTCAGGATCTTCTTTCCCAAGAGTTCGACCTTCCGGAGTTCGGTGGTTTTTAGGTCGGCTCATCCCTATTCAAATCAGTAGTTTGAGAGACCTTTGAGGTCGGCGACCTGTTATCGGATATTATAGGTCAACGGGGGCCTCCGAGGTCGGCGCCCTTCTAACAGATGTCACAACTAAATGGGGCCTCCGAGGTCGGCGCCCTTCTAACAGATGTCACAGCTAAATGGGGCCTCCGAGGTCGGCGCCCTTCTAAAGGACCTTGGGGTTGTAATCTCCTTATCTAAGAACCTAGGTCGGACCTTTATTGGTCCATATTTTAAACCGGGTTTTCAGTGAGCGTACATTCGACGTCCTATCAACCAGTCCCCCCTACTCTAGTCGAGCTGTAAGACCGAGTAGAGTAAGATTTGTTTACAACCGGACTACCTTGACGCAATTATCCTTGGGACTCCCATTCCCAGATAACGAGGCTCTTCGTACTTTGTGCGCTATAATTAACCTGTCTTTTCCTTTCCCTGCCTCCAAGACGTCACGTCGATGGCCGAAGCCAGGTGTCGACCTGCCATAGGTCGGCTAAGACGGTGCCAAATCCCAACCGTTCCTTCGGATAGGGCATCGGACGCTCCAGATCGTCCCTATCCTCCTCGGTTTTTGCCCCTCCCTCCTATAAAAGGTCTTCTTCTTCCCCCTTTACCACTTCCGCGATTTTATAACCTCAATCTCTGGTGCAAAAATTCCCAGGCGACCCTAGCAATCGCAGCTATCTGTCCCCGGCGACAAGTTTGCTCTACCTTTCTCCGGCGAACTTCCACCCAATCCCATGGGTATGTTCATCTAAACATCTCTTTAGCTTTTTGATTTGTTTTACAGATATTTTCCTTTTCTTCTTCCTCCCCTTTTCCTCCTTAAGTTATGTCGTCTGCTTCGGATTCCCAAAATATTTCCGCGAATCGGCCGTGAACTCTTTTTGGAGGGTCTTTCCTCTTCGATGGGGATTCGGGGTAGGTCGGGGCGAGCTACTGGTTCCTCCCTCCGCCTTAGGGATGAACCTTTAGGTGACGTAGACTGGTCCGAGCTAGGTGACATCCCTCCCTCTGGCATCCCCCTAATCATTGTAGATCCTCCTTCCCCTCCCCCCACGGACGAGGTAACTGTGACCGGCCTTTTAGCCGACCCCTATCAGACGGTTGTAGGGGCGACTCGAGTTCTCCCTCCCCATCCTCTATCGAGGACTAGCCCAGCCGCGCTGGCTAGTTTTATAAGATTTCTTAGGCTTCCCCCGGGGTGGGAATTTGTCACACCTCAGGCTAGCGATACCCCTGATCATCCCCCTCCGGGTCATATTACCTGGTTTGTGGACCAGGTGAGCAGTGGTCTTCGCTTCCCACCCCATCCCTTCCTTGTCTCTCTCTCCATTAAATACAATCTTCCCCTCAACCAGTTCTCTCCTAACTCTTTTCGCTATATGGTGGGTTTTCTCGTGCTGTGTCATTACAGACATGAGGAACCCGACCTGGGCTTTTTCTATTTTTGCTTTGGGCTAAAGAGTTTTAAAGGCTCTTTTTACTTGACCTCCCGAAACGACGCCCATTTCTTCACCCACCTCCCTTCCAATGTGAAGGACTGGAGGTCCCGCTTCTTTTTCCTTCGGCTCCCCACATCCGATTCTTGGGGCTTTCCTACGCAATGGACGCAGGCTACTCCGAGCCAGGATCCTATTCCTAGGCGTAGTTCCATCCGGCCGCGTGGTCGAGAGTTCGGGAATGGAATGCCATTCCCTATAATGCTTTCCAGCTGACGCAATTCCATGATCTTCTGTTCCATTGTGGGCTGAGCTCGAATCCCTACCCGGCTATCCCTGACATCGGTAGGCTTTATCTATATATATTTTTTTTAGATCTTTGTTATTTTGCTTTTTGGCTATTTCCTTGACCGTTTGTACTGTTTTTTGTAGATCGATTCATGCGAACCTGCCAGTCGGATGCCTCCAAGCCAGCTGAACCAAACAAAGCGAAGGTCCCTAAGTCGACGAATCCTCCCAAGGAGAGGGCGGAGGGCTCGTCCAAAGCCAAACGGAAGGCTCCTGCTCGCCCCAAGTCCAGGGTAACTCTCCCATCCGATCTGGCTCCTACCTTGACCACCGGACGAGGCTCTTCGAGCTCGTCTCGGCAACTTCAGGTCACTCAGAGGGCCTCTTCTCCTAGCTCCCCTGCTTCCAAACGGCCGAAGACCGCGGGTCCTCCAGGTCCGGCTATGGAGACTCTTCTCATTTGCAAGGAGTTTGAGAAATTTCTCCTTATTTTAGCTCCATGGTCCCGGCTAAGGATAAGTCAGGGTTACGAGACGCCGAGGAGGACCCTAAATTTGATGCTATGATGATGTACTTTGGGAAGGTATTCCCTTTTCGCCTTCATACCCCTTTTGATTATTTTTATGTTTATTATTACCCTCTGCCGACTGATATAACTTCTTGTGCGGTTTTCGCCACCTTCGTGACCTTCGCCGAGGATCATAAGCTCGGCGCTACTTCTTCTTCGCAGCTCACCCGGATGCAATCCGACTGGAGGCCGCCACAGCGGCTAATACGATCTTTCGGCCCGGCCGGGAGAGGGAGTATCGCTTAGATGCCGCCCTTAAAAAGGATTACGAGCGGGAGGCGGTTTTAGAGCGGGCCCGGATGGCCAATGTTCAGCTAAACCAAGAGTGAAATTTTGGAAGACCATGTCTTGGTGAAACGGAGAAGGTGGGCGGCTCGAGGCTCGGTTGTCGGCGGCTAGGGCCGAATCCGAAAGGATAGCCCAACTTGAGGCACGGGCGAAGGCCGAGCCGGAGAAGGTCGCCGACTTCAAGCTCAAGCTAGAGCGGAACAAGTGACCCTGCTGGAGACCCAACTAGCCGAGGCTAGATCCGAGGGATCGTCTTATGAGCGCGGGGTGACGGATGGCCGACGTCGATTCCTAACTAGTGACGTTGGTCACTCTTTTCTGGAGGCCTACCGTTCCGCCCTCCTGGCCCGGTATCATAATTCCACCGCATTCCTGGTTAAGCTAGCCCCAGCTGCGACGCAATATTTTGATTTTGCTCTGACCCGTGCTCGTGAGCAGCTAGCTTCATTGGGCTTTTCGGGCGAGCTGGACCGGGATGCTGCATTGGACGGGGCTCCCGTTCCTTCGGGTTGGTCCGGGGACGTGGAAGAATCTCCGGAGGCGGCCTGGTGGAAGGACGCCCTTGAGGAGTCCCTAAAGGAATCTGGCTTAGACTTCCCAGTTCACCTGTTAAGGCCAATACTCCTAGTCCCGAGGTGGTTGGGACCGATCGTGATGCTTCTCCTCCGCTGCCTCCTCCGTCTTCAGAGCCTGTAGCTTAGTGTAGACAATGTATATTTTTCTTCTATTTTTTTTCTACTTTATTTGTACTGGCACAGCTATTTTGAATGACAACTTTCTGAGTTGAATATACTTTGGGTTTGTGTGCTTTTTGAGTTGAATGACAACAAAGTTGATATAGCTCGGTATTGCTTGTAACCTTGATGTATCTTGTGCCTGTTTGATTTGATACAACAAAGTTGATATAGCTCGGTGTTGCTTGTAACCTTGATGTATCTTGTGCCTGTTTGTTTTGATACAACAAAGTCGATATAGCTCGGAGTTGCTTGTAACCTTGATGTATCTTGTGCCTGTTTGTTTTGATACAACAAAGTTGATATAGCTCGGAGGCCCCACTTTAAATTTCAAAAATTCCTAAATGTAATCCGACCAGTTTGACTTAATCTTTTCACCGATCTTTAGTGTAAGTTGGGTATTTCCCTTAGTCATAGTTTCATAGGTCGGTTCGCCTTTACTCGGATCTGGAGGCGTTTCGCCTTTTCAGATGTCAGAGGGCGGTTCACCCTTACTTGGATCTGTAGGCGTTTCGCCTATTCAGATGTCAGAGGGCGGTTCACCCTTACTCGGATCTGGAGGCGTTTCGCCTATTCAGATGTCAGAGGGCGGTTCACCCTTACTCGGATCTGGAGGCGTTTCGCCTATTCAGATGTCAGAGGGCGGTTCACCCTTACTCGGATCTGGAGGCGTTTCGCCTATTCAGATGTCAGAGGGCGGTTCACCCTTACTCGGATCTGGAGGCGTTTCGCCTATTCAGATGTCAGAGGGCGGTTCACCCTTACTCGGATCCGGGAGGCGTTTCGCCTATTCGGATGTCGAGGGCGGTTCACCCTTACTTGGATCTGGAGGCGTTTCGCCATTCGGATGTCATTTCTAGTTTTACTTGATCAACACATTCGAGATATATTTTTGTAATAGACTTTCATTAAAACAATATAAGCTTTGTTCCACATCTCTTCACACAAAATACTTTTTTAAGTGACATATGTTCCAAGGTCTTTTGATGAGGCGCCCCTCCATATCCTCAAGCTCGTAAGCTCCTCCCGCGTAAATTCGGATTACCTTGTAAGGGCCCTCCGATTCGGCTCCAGCTTTCTGTTTTCCGAGGGCATCAGCCGCCTAAGCACCAAATCACCGACTGGAATTGTCTCTTCTTGACTCTTTTGTCATGAGCTTTTTGTCGAGCTTTTGTATCTTTCATTCGTCTTCGCCGCTTCCTCCTTTCTTCTATGGTATCTAACGCCTCCTTCATTAATTCCTCGTTCTCCACCTCGTTGAACCATCGAACCCGATGGGACATTTCACCGACTTCTGCCGGGATGACGGCCTCGGACCCGTAGACCATACTGAAGGGTGTTTCTCCTGTTGACGATCTAGGTGTGGTCCTGTCGACCATAGTACCGAGCTAAGCTCATCCACCCATCCTCCACCCACTTTGTCTAAGCGGGTTTTTTCCCCTGCAAGATTGTTCTGTTAGTTACCTCTACTTGCCCATTAGCTTGCGGGTGAGCAACCGCAATGAACCTTTGCTTGATATGCATACCCTCGCACTCAGATCGGGTTCTCTTCCCATTGAATTGGGTTCCATTATCTGAGATGAGTATCTGGGGCGCTCCGTACCTGCAGCAAATGTTGTTAAATAGGAAACTTATGATTCTTTGCTCGGTTATGGTGGCCACAGGCTCGGCCTCTACCCATTTGCTGAAGTAGTCTATGGCTACTATTAAGAACTTTCTTCCTCCCGAGCCAGGTGTAAACTGCCCCATGATATCAATTCCCCAGTTGGCGAATGGACAGGGCGCTCCCATGGTGATCATATCCTCGGCTGGGATATGAATTAAGGGTGCGTGCACCTGACATTTTTGGCATCGCTTAACCATTTCCACTGCTTTCTTGCTCATGGTCGGCCAAAAGAAACCAGCCCTTAGCGTTTTGCTAATCAGCGCTCTTCCTTTGGTATGGTCTCCGCAGCACCCTTCATGGATTTCTTACAATACACTTCGCCCTTCTTCTTCCGAGATGCATCGTAGGTATGGCCCGAGGTAGGACCTTTTATATAGCTCATCATTAATGCAGCAGAACCTTGCTGCTCTTCGCACAATTTTCATTCTTTTCTTGTCTCTCCTTGGGTAATTCTGCCCTCCTTAGGTATGCCAACAAAGGAGTTCGCCAATCTGCCATCTCATTCACCTCCATCACCTGTTTCATGATGCTACTTCGGGCTGCTCCCAGAATCGTTACTGTTCGCGAGCGGCAATCCACTAAGGAGCTTCCCATCTTTGCTAGGTAATCAGATTTTGCATTCTCCGACCTAGGGATATGGACTAACTTCCATTCCCCTAGTTTTTTGGCATCCTCTTTTACTTCCTCCACATACTTCTTCATCCGATCTTCATTTATCTCAAATTTTCCTTCTACCTGTTGCCTGACCAGTTGGGAATCAGAGTAAGCAATGAGTCGTCGTGCGCCCAAGTCTATTCCCAGCTGCATTCCCTTGACCAGGGCTTCATATTCGGCCTCATTGTTAGATGCCCTGAAATCGAATTTTATGGCATACTCTAATTGCTCACCTTCCGGGGTAGTGAGGATTATTCCCGCCTGTAACCACCGGGTTGTCGCCGATCCATCCACATGCACTGTCCTTCTGTTTGGCGACGGCATGGCCCCCTCTTGGATAAAGTCTGCTAGGGCACGAGCTTTAATCGCCGTTCTCGGCTCATATTCCATGTCGTACTCCCCATTTCCACTGCCACTTCACCAGACGACCTGACACATTAGGTCGCCCTAATATCTCTCTCAAGGGCAAGTTGGTTCGCAATTTTATCCGGTGGGCTAGGAAATAGGGCCTCAATCGCCTGGCCGTAACCACTAACGCCAGCGCCCCTTTTTCTAGCTCGGAGTAGTTCCGTTCTGCTCCTTGCAAGATTCGGCTCGTATAATAAATGGGCTTTTGTTTATTCATTTCTTCTCTTAGCAAGACCGAGCTCACCGCTCCTTCTCCCACGGATAAGTAGAGTACAAGATCCTCTCCTGGTACCGGTTTGGTGAGTAGGGGCAGCTCGGCCAAATACTCTTTCAATTTTCCGAATGCCGTTTGCGCTTCCGGGGTCCATTCGAACTTGTTCCCTTTTCTTAAGAGTTTAAAAAATGGGAACCCCTTCTCGGCCGAGCGTGATATGAAACGGCTCAGCCCTGCTATTCTTCCCGTTAGTATCTGGATATCCTTTATATTTTTTGGAGGATTCATTTGCAGTACTGCCTTGACCTTCTCCGGGTTGACCTCGATTCCTTGCTCTGTGACCACATACCCCAGCAATTTTCCCACTTTGACTCCAAAAGAACATTTTGATGGGTTGAGTTTCATTCCGTATGTGCGCAGGTTCTCGAACGTCTCTTCTAGGTCCCTGATATGTTCTCCTGCCTTCACACTTTTCACTAGCGTATCATCCACGTATACCTCCATGTTTCTGCCGATTTGGGATTTAAAGATTCTGTCGACCATCCTCTGATATGTAGCTCCTGCATTTTTCAATCCAAAAGGCATGCGTACATAACAAAAAGTTCCCTTTGAAACCACAAAACTAACCCTCTTTCTGTCCTCGGGAGCGAGAGGAATTTGATGATATCCTTGGGAAGCGTCCATCATACTGAGTAACTCGCACCCTGAGGTTGAATCCACCAGCTGATCTATGCGGGGCAACGGGTAGTGATCCTTGGGACATGCTTTATTTAGGTCCCGGAAGTCCATGCACATCCTCCACTTCCCCGGGCCCTTCCCTACCATCACGGCATTGGATACCCACTCCGGAAACTGGATCTCCATTATGTGCCCAGCTCGGAGGAGCTTATCAACCTCTTCCCCAATGACCCCATCCATCTCTGGCCCGAAATGCCTCCTCTTCTGCTTTACTGGTCTTATGGTGGGGTCGATGTTCAACCTGTGTTCGGCAACTGTTGGGCTGATTCCCACCAGATCCTCAGCTGCGAACGCGAAAATGTCCACGAATCTTCTTAGCAGGCTGATGAGGCCTTCTTTTATTCCATCGTCCAACCGACTCCCCATGCGAGTCTTTGTTTCCGGCTTTCCTGGAACCAATTCTATTTCTAGCAACTCCTCGTTGGGCTTGACACCTTCTTCCTCAGCTTCCTCGGGCGTCTTCGATTGCTTATTCCTCTTGGACTCCGGATCCGGACCCCCGAGCTCGGGTGTCCTCTTTCCACGCTGTACTCCCTGCTTCACGGTTGTTTGATAACAAGAACGGGCGACAAACTGATCTCCTGCTACTTCTCCCACCTCACCTCCTACGGGGAATTTTACTTTCATGTGCGCGGTAGAGGCTACTGCTTCGAATTTGTTGAGCCCCGGTTGTCCTAAAATGGCGTTATAGGCCGATTTGATGTCCACCACTAAAAATCTGAGTGTCTTGACCTTCCGATGGGGCATCCGACCTAGTGCCACTGGAAGCACCACTTCTCCCGCTGGTTGCACCTCGGTCATACAGAACCCATAGAGCGCGGTATCTACCTTTCTCAATTCCACTTCCAGGTTCATCTGTTTGAAACAGTCATAGAATAAGATGTCTACTGAGCTTCCCGTATCGATAAACACCCTCTGCACATCGTAACTGGCGATTTCCGCTGTGATGACCAACGCGTCATTGTGGGGTGTATGTATCCCATTATAATCCATGGGGCTGAACTGAATGATAGGGCCACTGCCTACAGAGGCGACCTCCTTGAGTTGATGACACCTAGCCTTTCGTGCGTGGGCTTTTCTAGCCTGATTAGAACTTCCGTCGGTTGGTCCCCCTGATATCATGTGGATCACTCCTTTTTTAGCTGGGGGAGCAGCGGGTCCCCGAGGAGCTTCTCTTTTCACCCCCGCCCCTCCTTGGGGCATGGGTGGCTGCCTCCGACCTCCATTTCTCTGTTGATATGTGAACTCCATCAGATGTCCCGCTCGGACCAGCCTCTCGATCTCATCCTTAAGGTGCTTGCATTCGTCTGTTTTATGCCCGTAATCATTGTGGAATCGACAATAAAGATCGACTTGGTGGGTGGGCCTATTAGGGCGAGATGCGTGCCACTCGATGACCCTGCTCATCTTACCCTCAACTGCTTCCAAAACCTGGGCTCTCCTCATTGTTAGTGGGCTGTATTGGTCAAATCTTGGTCGCCTTAGAACGATATCGTTCTTCTTCCGATCTGTTTTTCCCCGCGACATTTCTTCCCGAGGTAAATTTCCTTGAAAGGTGTACTCCTCCCGTTGTATCAATCTGCTGGACCCCCTTTCCCCATCCTCTGGCTTTTCATGCAACTCCTCCATATCCTTCTCGGTTTCCTCAACGTTGATGTACTTCGAGCATCGGGCTAAGACCTCATCGTATGTTCTGGCTGGTTTTTAGCTAATGAGGTGCGTAACAACCCCGGCCTCAGTCCCTGTGTCAAGGCACTGGTTTTTACCTCTTCTGACGACGAGGGTACCTCCAGACACGCCTTCGTGAATCGGGTCACATAAGCTCTCAGTGCTTCTCCAGAATATTGCTTGATACTGAACAAGGACATGAAGGTCTTTTGGTGCGCCCTGGCGCTGGCAAAATGCGTCAAGAACGCGGAGCTGAAAGTTTTGAAGCTGGTGATTGACCCAGGGGGTATCTGGTGGAACCAATCCTGAGCTGACTCTGTCAGTGTGGCCAAGAATGCCCTGCAACTCACGGCATCCGAATATCTATGTAGTACCGCCATGTTCTCGAATCGGTATAAATGTCGGGTTGGATCTGAGAGTCCATCATAGGTGAAGGTAACAGCCCTAAACCCATACGGGAGCTCGGCCTGTAGTATGCCTTCTGAGAAGGGATGGCCTGGATGACTTTACATGTCCCTCCCCGCAACCCTCTGTCGCAACTCTTCCAGCTCGTCCTGCATGCTGGATATCAAGGGATCCTGCGTTTTTTCCTGCCTAGATCGCTCCCATATTTTTGGATAACTCTCACCATGTTCTTCTTGCTGATCAATTTCTTCCGGCCCATCTGATAGGATGGGTATTATTTTTCGTGGTACCCTTTGTTTTTCGACCTCCCGGCTCCTCTGGATTGCACTGGCGATTATGTCGGCTAAGGCTTCCTTCGTTAGTGTAATTGTGCTGGGTGCGACTTCTTCTACAGGGGTGGCGGGTGTTTTCTCCAGAGTCGCTTCTCCACCCGCCGCCGCTAGTTCCTCTTCTAGATTTCTGGGTATTAAATCCCCTGTTCTCTTCTGGTTCATTTCTTCTGCCATTACTAACCTCACGTCTCAACTCAAAGTGACTCGATGTCACACTTCCCACAGACGGCGCCACTTGATGTAACCGAGCTGATCGGCCACCAAGAACCGGGTTAATCTTAGAAGTTTAGCTAAGAAAACCCAAAATATATGAAGTACTCTCTTTTCTTTCTCTCTCTAAAAAATGCTGTATTCTCAGAGTGTGTGTCCCTTTTTGAGGAACCCCCTCTCTCCCTTTTATAGGAGGGAGGATGCCTTGTTATCTGAGATGATTCCTGATTCCTAGAGAGAATCCCGGATATCCAGGGATTCAAGCTGCGATTTCCCATCCCTGGATTTCCGGGATTGCGAGGTATGGGCTCTCAATCCCTGGATCTCCGGGATTGGCAAGGTATGGGTTCTCAACCCCTGGATTTTAGGGATTCTGTCAGGTGAGTCAGGATCTTCTTTCCCAAGAGTTCGACCTTCCGGCGTTCGGTGGTTTTTAGGTCGGCTCATCCCTATTCAAATCAGTAGTTTGAGAGACCTTTGAGGTCGGTGACCTGTTATAGGATATCATAGGTCAACGGGGGCCTCCGAGGTCGGCGCCCTTCTAACAGATGTCACAACTAAATGGGGCCTCCGAGGTCGGCGCCCTTCTAACAGATGTCACAGCTAAATGGGGCCTCCGAGGTCGGCGCCCTTCTAAAGGACCTTGGGGTTGTAATCTCCTTATCTAAGAACCTAGGTCGGACCTTTATTGGTCCATATTTTAAACCGGGTTTTCAGTGAGCGTACATTCGACGTCCTATCAGTGGCCCTTGGCATTTCATAAATTTCGATGTTCTTAATAATTTGCCAAATAGGGTCAGTCAGCCCCCTCCCCCGAAACAAAAGACCATGCTTGAACAATGTGTAGACACTCTTAAAAATCCTGATAGTACCCTTTTTGAGATAGAATGTGCACGTCGTGGTCTTGAAATTCACTACGGTTATTTTCCAGCTCATAAATTTAGTAGTGAAGTTGAGGGGGAGGTTGAGAAGAATGACATGTTGAGTTTTAGGGTCGATCCCCCAGCACCCAATAATTACATAAAGTGTGATGAGCCTATAGAAGAAGTTATCATTGATGATGTTTCTAAAGAAATTTCATTAAATTGTCATCAAACTTCGACTAATAAGGTGAACACTTATGTGCCTAAAATTGTATTAACGGTGCCACGCATAATTTTTCCTAAATCCATAATGAGAGAGATTGACCCCATCACTTCTGATTTTGTTGAGGCTGATTCTTCGAGTTCTAATGAGGTTGTTCATGATAAGTCTTTATTATTTACCCATTCGAACTCTGCTTATTTTTGCATGCCTTATCATTATTATATTTTTCCATCATTTTTTGGTTGTCCTCATAATTACTCTTATTCATTATTTTTGGCAACCGGGCATGAGCCAAAGCCTCCCTTATGGAATAAGAGGCTTATAGATTGCAAGAAGGGGGCATTTGGCAATCTCCCTAGAAAAAAGCCACGTTAAACTCTTTTTGCCACGTCGTGCTCAAGACGTAAAATAGAGCGCTTGATGGAAGGCAACCCATCATTTTTACTTGCTTTCTAGTTAGTTGTTTTTATTTGATTTTTAGTTATTATTTGTTTCTTCGTTTTTGTTATTTCGTTTGGATTCGTGTATTCTTGTTGGCCCTTATTTCTCTAATATTTCTTTATAACCCCAATGAGTTATTATTCTTCATATTCTAGTCTTTCTTGGATTTAATGTGTAATACCCGTAAATTTCGATTTCTGGTAATTTTCTTTTTTCGGCAGAAGTCCGTTTTGTCGACTCTCTTGTGACCGTTTCGTCATTCTGAGAATATTTAATTCTGCACTTTTTGTCATCCGAGTTCGTTTCGGTGTTGTTTTGTTGAGTTCCGTGTCTTTTGGCGACTTTTCCGCACTTGAGCTCGATTCTTGCGAATCTCGTCCGAAACTATTGTTTCGAGTTTCTCGTAGGTTCATTTTATGTTATTATTCATGTTGCGAGCTTTGGTTCGGTGTTTCGATCACGTATCGTGATTTCCGGGCGTTTTGGGCCATTTTTGTAATTTCCCAAAGTTTGGGGTAATTACTTCCGTTGTCGAATTCCGACACTTTGGGTGGTCGGAATCGTGTGTTCTCTTAGCTCTTAGATTCGTCTTTGCGAGTACTTCGTAACCATATCTTCGGTTTTTACTCAGGTTCGGGTTTCGGGGTCGTCTGGGCCGTCGGAGTGGCCACGGCCGAGTCACGGCCGGAGCAGGGCCTGGCCTGGCCGAGTTACGGCCGTAAGGTGCCGGTTACGGCCGTAATGTGTGCCAGTTATGGCTGTAAGTGTGATCGGGTACGGCCGTACGGGCGCTGGGCATCTTCCGGACGAAGGCCGGTTACGGCCGTAATGTGTGCCAGTTACGGCCGTAAGTGTCCGACAGTTGCTGGACTGATTTTTGACGAATGTCGGTTACAGCCGTAAGGCCGGCCGAGTACGGCCGTAAGGGCCGAGTTACGGCCGTAAGGCACTGCCGGTTACGGCCGTAACCCTGCCGACTATATATAGCCTGGGCTCGGCCAGACTTCATTTCTTGCGCGTTTTTCTTCCTTTTTCGGCGGCTAGCGACGGGAGCCTCGGGAAGTCGAGTTCTTGGCCGATTCTAATCATTTCCAAGGCATTTTAGAAGATCCTTGTTGATTATATCAACATCTAATCCGTGTGTTTCGTCGAATCAAGGTATATTTCTTGATTTTCCTTCAAGTTGACTTTTCGGAGAATTTGTTCTTGATTTCGATTCTAGTCCGATTTTGATACATTGGTTGGTATAGTATGATGTTATTAATCGTGTTCTATGGGTTGTATATCCATATCTCGAGTTTGTTCAACTCGATTAGTGATTCGAGTGTTCTTGGGAGTTATTGTTAGGCGTATTTTTATACGTTTATTTATCATTATTTTGTAGTGTTTTGGTGAGTGAAATCATCTAAATGAGCTTTTAATGCCTTAATTTTGTATGATTGACAGGAAATTGAAGTCCGGAAGCTAAAACGAGGCAAAACGGGCGAAGACGGCAAAACTGGACTATGAGCCGCGGCACAAGGAATCTGAGCCGCGGCACAGGAAGACACCAGCCGAAGGGCAGAGTAAGATGTACTCTGTGCCGCGGCACAGCCCAGGTGAGCCGCGGCACAGGAGAATTTATTTACGCCCAGGCATTCAGCTTTTTGCTATGTGCCGCGGCACAGCCCAAGTGAGCCGCGGCACATTTAGCGGGTTTTATACGTCTGCGCGGATTTTGGGCCGTTTCGAAGCCAGTTTTCGACCAACTAATACGGACGCGATTTGTGGAGGTGCTGAGCTATAAATAGGGCTTAAGACCCTAATTTAATTATCTTGGAATCATTGAATCTAATACCTAGGAGAGCTTAAGCTAGGAGACGGCAAGAGAGGTGGAAAGCAGAAGAATTCAAGGGCAGAAGGCGGGAGCTGAAGAACGGAGGAATCCGAACTTCATCTGCGTTTGAATTTTATGCTTTCGTTTATTTATTCTGTATTTTCGCTTTTAGTATGTCGCTAAAGCCCTAATCTAGGGTTTTGATGAAACCTTTGTTTTGACGAATTGATTGAGATTATCCAAATTATTACCTTTTTATTGAGTTTTCCCAATTATGTTTAATGCTTGCAATTATCTGGCCAATAGTTGTATTGATTTAATCATTCACTTCGAATCGGGAGAGGAGATTTGGTGAGGAACTATTGGTGAGGACCGTTTTATTCTGTGAGATAGGAATATACTCATAGGAACTACGTGGCCTTTAGGAGATTTCATGCTTTTTGCCTATCGACGAGATAATTCACCTAGGGATAGAGTGCATTAGTCGCCGTTAGATAAATCTATTGACCTCGGGAGAGGCGGTAGAATATTTTAGCAATCTCCGCCTTCAATAAATTGGGAAAATTATTTATTACGGATAATCGAGATTAAATTCGGATAAATTAAGGTGGATTCAGAACCCTAGACTTATTATTCATTTGATTCCTTTTATTCAAGCTATCGTTTTCTGCTTAGTCTTTTATAAATTCTTTTAGTTATTAATCACAAAACCAAAATTCGATTGTTCAGATAAAATAGGAATACGAAAACATCGGTAGTTAGAGATTCAATCCTCGTGGGAACGATACTCTACTTATCACTTTATTACTTGTAAACGATGACGTGCACTTGCGTGTAGGAAAAATCGCAACAAGTTTTTGGCGCCGTTGCCGGGGATTGAAATTTTTCTAATATCGATTTAAGTATTTCCAGTCTTAATTTGAACGTTTTATTTTTGTGTATTTAATTTTGTTTATTCGTTTTTCCTTTCAGGACCTTTCGTTAGTGCATGAGTAGACTCGGTAACGAAGGCCTACTACCTTTGGACACCGAGCTCGAGCGCACTCTAAGAAGGAACAAAAAGGAGAAAAGAGAGTTGCAGACGACGGTCAACATGGCCGAGAATATTGAAATCCAAGGAGGAGATAACCAAGTGCGGCAAGTTCAACCGGAACTCGCTCTTCGAGATTATGCCATGCCGCAGGTCAACGCTAATTTTTCGGGAATTCGGCGTCCCACTATCCAAGCTAATAACTTTGAGATCAAGCCCGCCATTATTCAGATGGTGCAGGCGAGCCCATTACGTAATTTGAAGGACGACCCGAATGCCCACATTGCTTCGTTCCTTGAGATATGCGACACATTTAAAACGAATGGTGTCACCGACGATGCCATCCGATTGAGGCTTTTCCCTTTCTCTTTGAGGGATAAAGCAAAGTTTTGGTTAAATTCCTTACCGCCGGGGTCGATTACAACATGGGAGAGGTTAGCGCAAGCCTTCCTTGCAAAATTTTTCCCACCAGCAAAAACGGCGAGGTTGAGAAACGAGATAACCACTTTTGCCCAGTACGATATGGAAACGCTCCACGAGGCGTGGGAGCAATATAAAGAATTGCTACGAAGATGCCCTCATCACGGCATTCCTGATTGGCTTCAGCTTCATACTTTTTATAATGGTTTGAGTGATTCTACACGCACTCTTGTCGATGCGGCCTCCGGTGGGACCTTCATGGGAAAATCTATAGCCGAGGCACACGTGCTTTTGGAAGATATGGCTGAAAACGCATACCAATGGCCATCAGAAAGATTGACACCGAAAAGAGTAATGGAAGTTTCAAGCAATGATCCGATCTCCACCTTGTCAGCTCAAGTCGCCGCTTTGACACAACAGCTCCATACATTTTCGCACGCACCAGCCCCCGTTACCATAGAGACATGTAATTGGTGTAACAGATCACACCCGAGTGCGGAATGTCAATTTGGAAATCCGTTCGAGCAAAATCAGATGGAGCAGGCTCAATTTGTGGGAAGTGGGAATCGACCGAATAACCCGTACTCCAATACTTATAATCCGGGGTGGCGCAATCATCCCAACTTTTCATGGAGAAATGGACAGAACGCACACCAGCCCCCTTTCGCCCAGAATCAACAGCAGCCCCCTTCCGCTCCCAAAGTGTCTCTCGAGGAAGCGCTTGCAAAATTGGCGGCAAATACGAGTCAATTTATGACTCGGACGGAAGCTACACTACAAAATCATTCTGCTTCCATTCGGAATTTGGAGGTCCAGCTGGGCCAAATCGCTAATGTGTTGACAGCTCGTCCGGAGGAAGCATTGCCGAGTACAACAGAGACAAATCCTAGAGAGAGTCTAAATACAATTAGCTTGAGAAGCGGGAGAGAGGTGCTGGATCAGCCCGAGCAGGGTAAAGAGAAGAAGGTGATTGAGGAAGAGATGAATCTAAAGCCAGAGGAGTCGAAGGAATTGAAGCCGGATAACTCGAAGACATGTGTCCCCCCCGTTCCGGTTCCGCAGAGACTACAGCAAAAAAGGGCGGACAAACAATTTTCCAAGTTCCTCGATGTGTTCAAAAAGCTTCACATCAATATTCCGTTCGCCGACGCATTGGAGCAGATGCCGAGTTATGTCAAGTTCATGAAAGAGATATTATCGAAGAGAAAGCTTGAGGAGTTCGAAACGGTCACCTTGACAGAGGAGTGCGGTGCTATTCTTCAAAAGAAGCTCCCACCTAAATTGAAAGATCAGGAAGCTTCAACATACCGTGCACCATGGGGAATCTTTCGTTTAATAAGGCACTATGCGATCTTGGTGCAGTATCAACCTCATGCCTCTGTCAATTTTCAAAAGCTGAATATTGGGAAGCTAAGCCAACCACGATCTCATTACAATTGGCGGATCGATCGATAAAGTATCCGAGGAGTGATCGAGGATGTTTTAGTTAAAGTCGATAAGTTCATCTTTCCGCCGATTTCATCGTACTAGACATGGAGGAAGATGAAAATATTCCGATCATCTTGGGACGACCATTTCTAGCGACGGGCCGAACCCTTATAGACGTGGAAAGGGAGAGTTAACTCGAGGGTCCAAGGCAGGCAAGTTACTTTTCGAGTATTCAAATCGTTCCCATGTCCAGAAGTGCGATAAAGGATCACAAATTGAAGGTGTGGATGTTGTTGAAAGAGGAAAGCACCGGCGTCGGTGGGAAAATTCAGATGTTGTGTTAAATGGCCCAAGTTTTAAGAAGGATGTGGAACGAGTGGCATTCCTCGAGCAGGAGGAAAAATCTGCTGCAATTGTGAGTTCGTTTGTGAAGGAGGAGAGTGAGCCGAAAGCCAAGCGGAAAATTTGTCATGGAGAAACCGGGTGTTTCGGAAAGTTATTCAAGTCGAAACCTTTTCAAAAACAACATTTGATGACCGAACCGAAACTCGAACCACTGATTGCCAATGGTCATAATTTTAACCAAAATATAAACGGTTCGATGAACGGGGCGGAAGCCAAATGGAGTTTGCGAAAAGCGAACTAATGTTGTCCAATAGGTCCGGCTGAAGACTATAAACTTAGCGCTTCTCGGGAGGCAACCCGAGTTCGTAGTTGTAGATTTTTGCATTTCTTTATTTTTCTTGGATTCTGATTCTTATTTTTCATCCTTTTGTGCTTCTATGTGCTTCTGCCTCTCATTTTTAACGTCTTCTTTTTAAAATTCTGTGCAGGAATCAGCAAAGGGGAGGAATTCAATGATGGGCCGCGGCACAGTCCAGGTGAGCCGCGGCACACATCAGCTGATGAAAAAGGGCCGATCAAAGCGTACCCTGTGCCGCGGCATGATTTTCTTGAGCGCGCGGACAGTCGCCGAGCCGCGGCACCCGCAACCGAGCCGCGGCACACTAAATGATCAAAAACGCCTGTGGAGCACATGCTTTGTGCGCGGCACACTAAAGCCGAGCCGAGGCACACGAACACAGAGCCGCGGCACACAAAATCTGAGCCGCGGCACCGACGAAATATCAAAACGTCCCATCCGATTGTACTTTGGGGCGCGGCTCACTTATATTGTGCCGCGGCCCCCGTCGCAAAATAAGAACAGCCGGGTAAGGCTCATTCATCGATCGGCCTGCATAGGATACTTCTTCCCTCCCTTCCTTCCTTCCTGCACGATGAGGTTAGTTGGTTCCATTCTATTAGTCTCCTTCTCAAATTCTCGGGTAATTTTTGATTTCTAAATCATAAGTGATTATTGATGTGAAAAGATTTGGAGTTTTATCTTGTTAGTTGTTCTTCATTGTTGCTTCTAAAATGGAGTTGGAATATGGGGAATTTGTTATTGTGATGGAATTGATGTTTATGAGCAATTGTTGATGATGGTTTTTGTAATTAAGGTTATAATCGTGTTATTATTTTTGGGATTTGGAATTAACCATAAAAATTCTTGTTCTTCATTTTAACTTGTGCACACAAGGTGTTTGATAAATTGCAGCAATGAAAAATGGGTAAGCTAGGCATTTTCAAACTTATATGCAATGAATCATGTTGTCACATTATCCCCAACCTCTACATCATGTTCAACTTGAGAGCTCGTACTTAACTTCCTTTTTGATGATGCAAGCTCGTTTATTCACATTCCGCATGATGTAGTCAAGAAGCATGCAAGCTCACCGGATGATGCCGGCACCAGCTCCTGAGCAGACTGGAGGGGAGTACTTGACCTTTTACTTTTCTTGCATTTCATTTTTGTCCATTGAGGTCAATGTACGTCCTAAGTTTGGGGGGGGGGGGGGATTTACATTCAGTCTACATTCATTGCTGTACTCTATTTTCTTGTTGTACATTATATTTTGTTGCACTTTTCTTTTCTTTGCGAAAATTTTTTTTAGATAGCCTTGCTTGCCGTAATTTTTCTTTATTCGTGAATTTTCGTGCTTCTATTTATGTGATACTGATGTTACGACACTGTCTTTCTCTCTGAAGAAACGGGCGAGTTCTAGTCGAGTTGTAGTCGATTATTTACATTACCTTAGTATTCAATTAGGTCCGAAATTTTTCGTGCTTGTAGAGGTCTTGGCAGATAAGAGACGATACATACTTGTTTTTAAATCCCTATCAATACGTTTGGCTACATTTTCCGGATAGTGAGTCGTACTGTTTCTTTAGTCGTGGTGGCACTTAGATTGAGTTTAGAGTCGGTCAGTTTTTCCCAAAAGTCGAGATAAAGTGTTCTATGAAGGGAAGTCTAGTAACCGGGGGTATTCGCGTGACCCGCTGTTTACTCTCGCGTAAAACGGCAACCTTGATTCGGACATGCGGAAATTATATATTCGAGTTGTTTCTCCGCTGTACACGGGAACTTAGTAACTAGAAGCATCCATGTGCCCCATGAGTGTCTTTTACGTCAAACGGTTTCCTAATACATGAGAATGGAAGTTCCACCCTAGGATTATCCCGATGAAATATCCCGAGATCCTAACCTAGTGGTCGACTCGAATCAAATTCTTGAGCATATTTATATAAGGGGATACTGTCCGAGGTTTATTTGTTATGAGACTCGTGAAAATTGTGCCTTTAGACTGCGGAACGCGACGAACTAGCTTGTTTATGTTAGCCTTTCATATTGACGGTCGATTTGACTCATGTTTTGTTAATCTTTGAGCTTAAATTTTCTTCATGAACGAGTGATTAGGACTGAATTTGGTTACTTTGCGGAATCATTATTCTGAGTGCAGCTCGCTTTTACGACACTCGTATTATTTAGAGAGAATGGCAGGATAGTATTGATTAGGTTGAACACTATGAGTTGCACGATTGTTCACGATATTCTTTTATTGAATTTAATTCTTTTTGCTTGAGGACAAGCAAAGGCTTAAGTTTGGGGGTATTTGTTAGGCGTATTTTTATACGTTTATTTATCATTATTTTGTAGTGTTTTGGTGAGTGAAATCATCTAAATGAGCTTTTAATGACTTAATTTTGTATGATTGACAGGAAATTGAAGTCCGGAAGCTAAAACGAGGCAAAACGAGGCAAAACTGGACTATGAGCCGCGGCACAAGGAATCTGAGCTGCGGCACAGGAAGACACCACCAAGGCGAGTAAGTCAGTACTGTGCCGCGGCACAGCCCAGGTGAGCCGCGGCACAGGAGAATTTATTTACGCCCAGGCATTTAGCTTTTTGCTATGTGCCGCGGCACAGCCCAAGTGAGCCGCGGCACACTTAGCGGGTTTTATATGTCTGCGCGGATTTTGGGCCGTTTCGAAGCCAGTTTTCGACCATCTAATACGGACGCGATTTGTGGAGGTGCTGAGCTATAAATAGGGCTTAAGACCCTAATTTAATTATCTTGGAATCATTGAATCTAATACCTAGGAGAGCTTAAGCTAGGAGACGGCAAGAGAGGAGGAAAGCAGAAGAATTCAAGGGCAGAAGGCGGGAGCTGAAGAACGGAGGAATCCGAACTTCATCTGCGTTTGAATTTTATGCTTTCGTTTATTTATTCTGTATTTTCAGTTTTTAGTATGTCAGGCTAAAGCCCTAATCTAGGGTTTTGATGAAACCTTTGTTTTGACGAATTGATTGAGATTATCCAAATTATTACTTTTTTATTGAGTTTTCCCAATTATGTTTAATGCTTGCAATTATCTGGCCAATAGTTGTATTGATTTAATCATTCACTTCGAATCGGGAGAGGAGATTTGGTGAGGAACTATTGGTGAGGACCGTTTTATTCTGTGAGATAGGAATATACTCATAGGAACTACGTGGCCTTTAGGAGATTTCATGCTTTTTGCCTATCGACGAGATAATTCACCTAGGGATAGAGTGCATTAGTCGCCGTTAGATAAATCTATTGACCTCGGGAGAGGCGGTAGAATATTTTAGCAATCTCCGCCTTCAATAAATTGGGAAAATTATTTATTACGGATAATCGAGATTAAATTCGGATAAATTAAGGTGGATTCAGAACCCTAGACTTATTATTCATTTGATTCCTTTTATTCAAGCTATCGTTTTCTGCTTAGTCTTTTATAAATTCTTTTAGTTATTAATCACAAAACCAAAATTCGATTGTTCAGATAAAATTGGAATACGAAAACATCGGTAGTTAGAGATTCAATCCTCGTGGGAACGATACTCTACTTATCACTTTATTACTTGTAAACGATGACGTGCACTTGCGTGTAGGAAAAATCGCAACAGTTATCGAACATTGAGTGTTTGATTAAATGTCCCAATGAGTTTCCCCTCGATAGTTGCTGGGATTTCCATTGTTTTGGCCTTGATTCTCGTCGTAACCATGTGTTATTGTTCCTTCCGGAGGTTTATATGTGTTCGAGGATTCCGATGTTGAATCTCGTTGGTGATTGATGATTCGTGTGGTGTTATTCTCGTAGTACTCGTGGTGTTATCGCGTTCTTGATATTGTTCGGGGGTTCGGGGCTATTCGACCGCGTCCCATCCGTCGTCTCGTTGCGATCGTGATTTCGAGGCAAGTACCTTGCCCATACTTTTCTTGTTTTATGGATATGATAATTGGTGATCTTGGTATGTTTTTTTGTTTGTTTGAAATGAGTTTTCAAAGGATTCGGCTAGCCCCGTTAAAGGCTCACTTTCAAAACGCGTGTGTTTTGTAAATGGTGTGGGTTGTAAGTGACTACGTGAATTCTTTGGATATGTTTGGTGTTGATGTTGCGCTTGATAACGCGTGTGTGCGTATATTATCTCATTTCGGTGCATTGTGATTTGACGATTATGTAGTGCCTTGTGTTTGTTGCCTTTGGTGGATTGTATGAATATCCTTGTTGTGACGTGTTAATTGTGTGAATGTATTTCGCTCACCTCGGGAGGGTCCGACGGGATCACGGAGGGAATCCAATGGTATAGCCCTGGATCACGAGTGCGGTTGCTTATGTTTGTGAATGTGTTTACTCACCGTGGGTTGGTTCGACGGGGCCACGACTGGAGTCCAATGGTATAGCCCTGGATTCACGAGTAAAACTTCACGAGTTGGTGTATATGATTTCGAAAACGCATTCTGCTCACCTTGGGAGGGTCCGACGGGGCCACGAAGGGAATCCAATGGTATAGCCCTGGATTCACGAGTTGGTGTTGTATTTTTGTGACCAAGATTTGCGTATCTTGGGCGTTTATATTGTATTGATTTTCTGTTCGTCGAGGACGCGTGACGTGGGTTTTAACCCTGTGAATTGTTGTTGGTTTTCTATTTGCGAAAACAAAACCTTTGGGCTGTGACCCCTGTTGATTTTTGGAAAGAGAAGGATTCGGAAATCCTAAATTGTTTTCTATTAAAACTCTCGATGGCATTTTAAACTGTTTTATAAATTGTTTCCCTTGATTTGTGATCTTTCGGTTTTGGAATGTTTTACCAAACTCATGCCTCGGGAAGTGCTTTTCGTTACGTTTGGAACTTTGAGGATTCCTGATTATTATTGTTCTTGGAACTTGTATTGTATGGCTCGTATTTTTGCACTTGTACTTGCACTAGCAAAACAGTGGAGTTTTGCTAACCCTCGAGTATTCGGGGGTGGATGTCTGTTTTTGCATTCAGGTTTTGGAGCATAGCATAGGGTCGGCATGAAGGGTGATGAAAGATGAACGATACTAATCACACGAGGATCCGTTGATGTCATATTAGTCTAGTTGTATTTTCTTTTCCGCTGCAGTATATTTTTTCCGTTGTACGGGTGTGGTTGTATTTTGACCCCTGCGTGGGCATGAGTTGGAATTGAGTTGTATGTTTTTATTGAAAGACCAAATCGGTCTATTGAGTCATTTTAGCCTTAAAGGCGATGTTTAGATGTTTGATTTTAGTTATCAGCCTAGTAGATCCTCGAGGAGAGGGTCTACGGCGTGTAATATCCCTGAGTGGATTTGGGGGTGTTACATAAATGGTATCAGAGCTTAGGTTGTGGAAACCTAGGCTGTCGGGTCAGTGGTGTCTGTTGAGTTTTGTCTTGTCGGATTTTGTCTGACTAAGTCGTGTCGCGACGCGTCGTCTGAGTTTGTTGGTCGTGATTAGTATCGTTGGCGATCATCATCTTCGTGCGACCTGTTGATGTAAGTCTCCCTTCTTGGTGTTGTGCCTCGTGTGACACGAGCCATTTTTATGATTATTTGTTACGTGATGGAATCCTCTTATGGATTTTAATTTCTTGATATGTGATTATTTGACTCTCATATTTCGTTCATGTGAGGAGTAGTGTTGCTGGATTGTGCATGTTGGACTGTATTTCTTTTATCCGCTGTGTGAGTTCTTTTGTAATGGCTTTCGGTATTTTACCAACTGAGTTTTATTTCGAAAACGGATTCCCTTAACCGAGTTTTTGGCATTATGGCCTTGATCATTTTGGCGAAATTATTATGACGGTATTTAGTATTTTCTAAATGGCTTTTATAAGTTTTTGAAATATTACCGTCATCAGCCTTTTTGGCGTTTTTGTAAATGGTTTTATCCTGGTGGGTTCCGGCGCGGGACCCACGGCGCTATAAAGTTTTGTGTAATTACCTGAAATTTTTGGGCATTCTAGCCCATTGAATTATCTTGGAAAACCTTGAGTATCTTAGAAAATAAATTTCGAGACGTACTTTTAAAATGAATTATTTTCTCATGGTACATCCAAGGTGCCACAATATGTTTCAAAATTCTTCTACCTCGAGGACCCAAAAATTCTTTGAGATATTTTCAATGTTTTATAAACACTTTTACTTAGACCCGAGGGTCGAATATTCTGAAAGTTTTTCACTAAGAGAAGGTGTCCTCATTTTTGTTCAAACGCAAGATGATTTTCAAAGTCTCGAAAATGATGGTGTTCAACTTTTTGTAAAATGATACTCAAGATCAACTGGTGTTTCCAAACTATTTTCAAAAAGGTGGTTTTCGTTTTTAAAGACATATCATTCCTGTTTGCGGACCGGAAATGCATGCATGGTTTTCGAACTTTCGTTACGGTGTTAATCCCGATTTGTGATTGAATTGGTGGCGTGAATGTTGAGTCGTTCGCCACGCATATGTTTTGTTAGCCCTCTATGGGAGGTGTGATGACGATCTTTAATGTTGTCATTTCGTGGTGGCTTGCGTGTTATCGCACCTGTGTGAGCTGTTAAAGCTTGGGTTTGTGCGTTTATGCACATGGGTGATTGCTTCATGAGGTTTGTAATTATGTGCTGGTTATTGTTCGGTCCGTTAAGGTCGCCGAACGATACCATCGTCGCTGTAGTGTTTGTGTGTGTATTACTTTACGATGGTAATCGTTGTATATGATATGTGTTATGATTCCTTGTTGTGCTGAGTTGGCATCTCCGCTATGTTGTTTTTCGATGTTATGCCCCATTGTATCTAGAGCCGAGGTGTTTCAACCGTGGTGTGCCGGGGGCATGCACGTGTAAATTGTCCTTCTCGTCGGTAATGCATTTCAAGTGTGGACCCGAGAGACACAGGATCCAGTTTTGTGAGTTGGGTTCCGAGTCTTTCGGGGCGCGAACTTCAGTACAGATATGAGGATCGGTTCTGAGAGGCCCATGGGAGATGTTTCTGTCGTTTGCTTTTTGTGTTGTCACCATGCTCCCGTTGTTGTGAGTTGCGGGAACGACATTTCTTTTATAAGAGGTCGAATGTAATGCCCGTATCATTTTTGACTTCCGCATTTTGTCTCCCTCAAGTCTATCAACTCGCTCGTGTTCGTTGATACTTTCTGAACTTGTTCTGTATTTTGGTCTCGTCGTTCAAACGAGCTGTGATCTTGTTTTGGGTCGTTCTGTACCTTGCCCATACTTTTCTTGTTTTATGGATATGATAATTAGTGATCGTCTTGGTATGTTTGTTTGTTTGTTTGAAATGAGTTTTCAAAGGATTCGGCTAGCCCCGTTAAAGGCTCACTTTCAAAACGCGTGTGTTTTGTAAATGGTGTGGATTGTAAGTGACTACGTGAATTCTTTGGATATGTTTGGTGTTGATGTTGCGCTTGATAACGCGTGTGTGCTTATATTATCTCATTTCGGTGCATTGTGATTAGACGATTATGTAGTGCCTTGTGTTTGTTGCCTTTGGTAGATTGTATGAATATCCTTGTTGTGACGTGTTAATTGTGTGAATGTATTTCGCTCACCTCGGGAGGGTCCGACGGGATCACGGAGGGAATCCAATGGTATAGCCCTGGATTCACGAGTGCGGTTGCTTATGTTTGTGAATGTGTTTACTCACCGTGGGTTGGTTCGACGGGGCCACGACGGGAGTCCAATGGTATAGCCCTGGATTCACGAGTAAAACTTCACGAGTTGGTGTATATGATTTCGAAAACGCATTCTGCTCACCTTGGGAGGGTCTGACGGGGCCACGAAGGGAATCCAATGGTATAGCCCTGGATTCACGAGTTGGTGTTGTATTTTTGTGACCAAGATTTGCGTATCTTGGGCGTTTATATTGTATTGATTTTCTATTCGTCGAGGACGCATGATGTGGGTTTTAACCCTGTGAATTGTTGTTGGTTTTCTATTTGCGAAAACAAAACCTTTAGGTTGTGACCCCTGTTGATTTTTGGAAAGAGAAGGATTCGGAAATCCTAAATTGTTTTCTATCAAAACTCTCGATGGCATTTTAAACTGTTTTATAAATTGTTTCCCTTGATTTGTGATCTTTCGGTTTTGGAATGTTTTACCAAACTCATGCCTCGGGAAGTGCTTTTCGTTACGTTTGGAACTTTGAGTATTCCTGATTATTATTGTTCTTGGAACTTGTATTGTATGGCTCGTATTTTTGCACTTGTAGTTGCACTAGCAAAATAGTGGAGTTTTGCTAA
This sequence comes from Orobanche coerulescens, assembly GCA_033398695.1. NCBI lineage: Eukaryota > Viridiplantae > Streptophyta > Magnoliopsida > Lamiales > Orobanchaceae > Orobanche > Orobanche coerulescens. The sequence goes on along the minus strand of CM065815.1, from coordinate 112,830,495 downwards.
CCCTCGAGTATTCGGGGGGTGGATGTCTGTTTTTGCATTCAGGTTTTGGAGCATAGCATAGGGTCGGCACGAAGGGTGATGAAAGATGAACGATACTAATCACACGAGGATCCGTTGATGTCATATTAGTCTAGTTGTATTTTCTTTTCCGCTGCAGTATATTTTTTCCGTTGTACGGGTGTGGTTGTATTTTGACCCCTGCGTGGGCATGAGTTGGAATTGAGTTGTATGTTTTTATTGAAAGCCCAAATCGGTCTATTGAGTCATTTTAGACTTAAAGGCGATGTTTAGATGTTTGATTTTAGTTATGAGCCTGGTAGATCCTCGAGGAGAGGGTCTACGGCGTGTAATATCCCTGAGTGGATTTGGGGGTGTTACATAATGTCTATTTTTATTTCATGACTAGAGACTAAGTTTGGGGGTCCCTCGTGATGTTGAGCATTATTTGAAGTATGGATTGACCGACGTTTCCACTCAGACATGTGCTGGCGATCAAGAAGACATTTGGAATAAGTTTCACTTTTCCTTATCTCTTTTATTTTCATAATGCGTTTTATTATTGAGGATGTTATGTGTAGTGGAATAAATTGATGCATGCGATAATTTTCTTAATTTTTATTGCTTATAAATTGCGATTGCTTTATTGTCCTTGCATGGTGTTGATGGTTTTGTTCAAAAACGTGAATTTATCGTGAATTTTTCGTGCTTCCATGTGTAAAACTGATGTTATGATACTGATGTCTCTTTGAAGAAACGGTTGACTTTTGGTCGAGTTGCAATCAGCGATATCTGCTTCTGTTGAGTATTCAATTAGGTCCAAAATTTTATCGCTTTTGTAGAAATCTTAGCAGATAAGAAAGGAGACATATGTGTTTTCAAATCACCGTCTATATGTTTGGTTATACTTTTCGGTTAGCTAGTCGTCCAGTAACATGAGTCGTGTGGGCACTTAATTAGAGTTTAGAGTTGGACAGTTTTTCCCAAAAAGTCGAGATATTATTTGTTCTATGATGGAAAGTCTAGTAACCGGGGGTATTCACGTGACCCGTTGTTTACTCTCGCGTAAAACGACGACCCTGATTTGACTAGTGGTTTAGAGATTTCGCATGTGCCGATGATGTGGAGACTAGTAACCGGGAGTATTCGCGTGACCCGTTGTTTACTCTCGCGTAAAACAGCGACCTTGATTCGGACATGCGGGAATAGCTATTCGAGTTGTTTCTCCGCTGTGGAGGGGAACTTAGTAACTAGAAGCATCCATGTCCCCCATGAATTTCTTTTACGTCAAACGGTTTCCCAATACATGAGAATGGAATTTCCACCCTAGGATTGTCCCGATGAAACATCCCGAGATCCGAACCTAGTGGTCAACTCGAATCAATTTCTTGAGCATATATATAAGGGAATACTGTCTGAGGGTTATTTTTGATGAAACTCATGAAAATTTTGCCATTAGACTGTGGGACTTGGCGAATTAGCTTGTTTAATCTAACCCTTCATATTGACGGTTGGTTAAATTCACGCTTGTTAATCTTTGAGCTTAATTTTTTCATGAATGATTGATTAGGACTGAAATTGGTTACTTAGTGGAATCAGTGTCCTGGATGTGACTCACCATTACGATATTTGTACTATTCGTTGAGATTTTCAGGGTAGTATTGATTAAGTTGAGCACTATGGACTTGCATGATTATTCACGTTACATTTAGTTTAAAATTGATAATTTTTGCTTGAGGACAAGCAAAGGCTCAAGTTTGGGAGTATTTGTTAGGCATATTTTTATGCGCTTTTATATCATTAATTTATACCCATCTTGAGCCTAAATCAGCATAAATGAGCTTTTAATGCATTATTTTTATATGTTTTGCAGGAAATCGGAGTTCGGAAGCCGAAACGACGAAAAATGGGCGAAAACAGCAGTTTTTGGTCATGAGCCGCGGCACCCATGTGCTGAGCCGCGGCACACGCAGGAGACTAGCAGAGTGCCGAGTAAACTGTACTCTGTGCCGCGGCACAGATTTAGTGAGCCACGGCACAGAAGAAATAAACAGCGCCCAGGCATCCCGCTGTGCCCCGTGAGCCGCGGCACATATTATGTGAGCCGCGGCACACGGGGCGGTTTTGACAGAAAGTGCCGCGGTTCTGGGCCGTTTTGGAGCCTGTTCTCGACCTAATCACACGGACGCGTTTGGAGGCTTAGGACTGATATAAATAAGCATGGTAGGGCTGAAGAAAAAGGGAGGGGGATCGATCAGGAGGAACTTGGAGGTGGATTAGAGCTAGGGCGAAGAACACAAGGAGGAGATTTGTGAGCGACGACAAGACCACGGATCTCTACGGTTTTTCTGCATCTTAGTTCCTAGATCTATTCGAGTAGGATTTTGATTGTAGCCAATTTCATGACAGCTTGGTTATTTATTATTATTTCGATTTACTCGTTATTCTATTGAATTGGATTCTTCTTACTTTTCTTAATGCTTTTTAATTGTCTGGCCAACAGTTAATTTGTTTTGAATGTCTTTATGGATTCGGGAGATGAAATTTAGGCATAGTTCTTGTGAGACGAATCATAATTTTCGTGAGATAGGGATATACTCATGCGAATTGTGAAGCCTGTTATTGTGGGAATTCTTGAACTGTTTTAGCTATTAATTATCTAATTCGAATAGGGATATATCGAGTTAATAATTCGTTGTATTTTCTATCGACCTTGGGAAAGGCTTTAGAATAATTTAGGAATTCCTGGCTTACAATCAATTGAATAAAAATGAATTGAATTGAATAAATATCATTCCTGATTGTTTGAGGTAAAAATCATAATCCTACATCCTTATTAGTATTATTATTATTAGTATTATTATTTATTAGTTTAGGTATAAATTCCATATAATTGTTCTTCAAATAGTTGACTATATTTTGGTACTTAGTGAAATCAGTCCTCGAGGGAACGATACTTTACTTATCACTTTATTACTTGTTGACACGTAAGATGGGCAGGATACGGCCGTAAGGAGTGTTCGTGTTTTTCAGGATGTGCTGAACGAGAGGGACTTACGGCCGTAAGGGTTGCAGCATACGGCCGTAAGACGAGGAAGGTACGGCCGTACGTTACAGGCAGGGTGCCTGGTCATTTTCGACGAAGGGGGCTTACGCCCGTAAGTTTGGCCGGTTACGGCCGTATCGGTCGAGTTACGCCCGTAAGGTGTGCGGGTACGGCCGTATGGATGTCGGCAGGTGTTTTAGACGAGGGCGAGTTACGCCCGTAAGTCAGGTGCGGGTATGGCCGTAAGGCTGTCGGCAGGTGTTTGGACGAAGCCGAGTTACGGCCGTAAGGCCGTTGACCTGGGATGTTACGGCCGTAAGAAGGCCGAGTTACGGCCGTAACTTCCGGCAGTTTATAAGGACTTGGCCGGGACTTTTTCATCATTTTCACCATTTCTTTCACCTTGTTCCGGGAGAGAGAGCTTGAGGGAGGGATTTTCCATCATCAATCACTTGAGTGTTAGATTTTCATCATCTTCATTCATTTGGGAAGCTTGGATACTCGATTTAACTCGTGTTCATCGGATCGAAGTGGTTGGATCTTCAAGAGGTAATTTCTTCAACATCTTGGATTTCGATTTTGTATTGAGATATGATGTTTGGACGTGAAAATCATGTTGTATGAAGTGAAGTACGCATGATTATGGATATGTATGATTATTCAATGGATTATTGAAGGATTATTCAAGAACACTTTGAATATTGAGTTGGATTTGGGGGTTTTCGATTAATTGTTGTTGTAATCACGAATTTGGATATTCATTTTGGATTATTGATCATATTGAAGATGTTTTGTTGGTTTGAAACACTTCTTGGGGTTTTGATATTGGTATAATTGAGGTTTGGTTGTTAACAATCGAAGATTGGCCACAACGTATTCGATATAATGCCCCAATGAACTTGGTTTAGTCATATTGACATTTTGAGTTCGTTATAATCGTGTTTGATTCGTATATTGAGCGGATTGTTGGTAATTTTGTTATTTAAGGTTGTTCGAGCGACCGACATTTCATTTAGGACGTTTGTTCATGGAAGGACATTGTTCAGCGGTGTTGAGTAAGTTAATTCTTACTCGGTTAAAAGGATATTCATTCCTTTTGTTGTTGTTCATTCATAATCATAACTCATTCATCATTGTATTAACCGTATTGAGACTTGTAATTGTCGAATAATCACTTCATTAACGAGGAACGGCAGTTCCAATCATTTCATTGAACTATCATTCACTTCACTATTATTTTCATCTCGGTGAGTCATTCTTGACCTTGTCGGATTATTATTCATTGATATTCATTTTGGTCATTCTCGTTCATATGACCTTCTGGGTTCATATTGTGTGGTCGGGTGCGGATATGTGGAATTTTTAGTCGAGCACGCGATGGTCATGTATTGGGATCGATACATTGGACTGTGCACACGGTAACGATTACCTCCGTGAGACTAATTAGGTACAAGGACGGGTGTGTCCGGTCATTCGTCTTCTACACTTGCACTGAACATTACGGGCGTACTATGATACTCCTCTTCAGCGTAATTCATAACTAAGGATATTTCATAACTAAAGATATATCATGATTGTGTATTTTCAACCCTTGAGGATTGTTGTTACGTATGGCGGCCCGTTGGGGGATTTTGTTTTCAGGTCACGGCAAGGCAAAGGCACGGGAAGAGCATGTTGACGGCGAGGAGTCCCAGTGATACTAGTAGGGGGCCCCGATCTTTTCAGTCATTCATGTTGTTGTCATTTATTTTTCCGCTGCAGATTTTCATTTGGATACTCTGTTTCATTCAGTGTTGTGTATTTTATCTTCATATAAAATATACTAGTATTCGGTATTGTCCGGGTGTTTTGTACTTAAACTCCTCATCGGAGTATTTGGTAATATAATGTGATTCGGTACTACAATTATATTATTTAATTCATCAGTTTTCATTTACCTGGTGGGTCCCAGTCGGGGATCCACGGCACTGTAATATCCGCCTAATTTGGGGTGTTAGAGAGTTGGTATCAGAGCGTGGTTTTGAATACTACCTTCCGAGTCATGTCTCATTTGAAATCATCGTCATCGGACTAGTATCATTGGACTTTCACGTCACGTGTGACCTGTGCAAATGCCGAGCCAATCAGACCAAAAACTGTAAGATTTCTAACGCCATGGTATAATTTCCGGCAATAAGAATCATTCATTAGTCAACAATCCTCATCATCATTCATTTTGATCAGGACGATCATGTTAACTCATTAATCACTCAGTTCATTTCACAGTTCAGTGGTTGATCTGGAGGATTATATCATTAATCTTGTTAACTCGTTCAAGATAATCATTTCAAGGATTTAATCAGATAATCATGTCACCTCAGTTAATCATTCATGTAATCACTGTGTTAGAGCGCGTATGCTCATTTTCATCATTTCATGACGTAATCATAATGTGATATTCATGCGAGAGATCTAATCATCATGTGACTTTCCTACTTCAGTATGGAGAGAGCAGGCAGAAGACGCGGAGGACAAGGCCGTGGTGCGGGCCGAGTCCCGAGAGCTCGCATTAATATACGTGCGAACACGAGGAATAATGCTAACTCATCTAGCAGCGACGCAGTCAGAAGGTGTTCGGATTGATCCACTCGCCTTTATGCAGGGCATGATGGCCCAAATGACTCAGATGACACAACTGATGGAGACGATGCATAACTCAACTAATCAAAATCAACAAGCTCCTCCGCCGCCACCTCAGAGGCAAGAGAGGAGTGTGGGCACTATCATCGGCGATATCTCTCGCCAAAGGCCACCCATATTTGAGGGCTCATCTGAGCCGTCGGATATTGTTCATTGGCTTGAGCATTTCGAAAGTTATTTGCTATGGTAGAGTGTCCCGAAAGACACAAAGTTTCAGTTGCGGCTTACTATCTGGGTAAGGGCGCTCATTCTTGGTGGTTGTCGTTGAAGCCCACCGACGGATCATGTAATTGGGATCAATTCAAGACTCTCATGATGGAGTGGTATTATCCGGCCCCGCTCAGAGAGGCCAAGCTATCAGAATTACTCACTCCCGACCCCTCAGCGGACGAGGATGTTCTCGCCATTGCCGAGAAATTTCAGGAACTTCTTCCGTTCGCCTCATCTATCATTCACTCTGAGGCAGATAAGATTAAGTATTTCAGCAAGAGGCTGAAACCCCGGATGCGGATGCAGTTACTTAATCATAATTGCACCACTCTGGCCGAATTCATTGAGAAGGCTCTTACTTATGAGCTCACTGCTAAAGAGATTGCTCAGCAGCAACCTTCATCTGCTAGCAAGAAATCGAAGAATCGTAATCAGTCTGAAGGCGATCAGACAACCTTCAAGAAGCCTCGTGCGGGCACTACTTTCTCTGAGCGACCTCCTGTGGTGCCCAGACCGGCGGAATCGCAGTCCCGAGCGGCCAGTTCGGCCATCACCGGTTTTAACTGTGGGGATCTTGGTCATGTCAGCATCAAGTTCCCGAGGCAGACTCTCACGTGTCATAACTGTGGGATTGCTGGGCATAAGGCCCGTTTTTGCCGAAGGGACTCCAAACCTACTCCGGCGTCATCTCAGGCCCCGAAGCAGTCAGCTGTTCATAATCAGGCCATTCAGTATGCGTCGTTCAAGACGACAGGAGCGAATAAAGGTGGAGCCTTTAGTCATCAGACGGGAGCGTCCAGTGCCGGGACTAGCAAGCCCCGAATTTATGAGATGAAGAAGACCGACGATCCATAGGCCCGGATGATCTCAGGTACACTCGTTATTCTATCTCAACCTGTGTGTACCCTTTTTGATACTGGTGCATCACATTCATTCATTTCCGAGTCATGTTTGAGTAGACTACATCTGGGTAGTGCTACTAGTTGTGAGCCTTATGTCATTGGTCTACCTGATGGTAGAAGAATTATCGGGAATCGTGAGATTCAGAATTGTCCGATTCAGCTTCATGGCTATGTATGGCTAGCAGACCTTATTGTGGTAGATTTGCCAAGAGACGACGTCATCTTGGGTATTGATTGGATGGATCGTCACGATGCCATCATTAGTGTCCGTAAGCGTATGGTCACTATCATTTCAGACGATGGGGTCGAATGTGTTTTTCAGGGGAGTAATCCTAGTTGTTCCGGGAGAGTCATCAACTTGATCAAAGCAGTGAAATTACTCAATCAGGGGTGTATTGGTTATTGGTGCTATATGATCAAAACCGAGAATTCACCAATAATGTTGACGGATATTCCGGTAGTGAGGGAATATGCCGATGTATTTTCAGACGAGTTACCCGGTTTGCCTCCACATAGAGATGTGGAATTCACAATTGAGTTGGAGCCTGGTACATCTCCAATATCGAAGGCACCATACCGGATGGCCCCGACCGAAATGCAGGAGTTGAAGAATCAACTTGAGGAATTGTTCGAGAAAGGTTATATCCGACCGAGTGCATCCCCGTGGGGAGCACTAGTGTTGTTTGTCAAGAAGAAGGATGGTTCATTTCGCTTGTGTATTGATTATCGGGAGTTGAACAGGGTGACGATCAAGAATAAGTATCCTCTACCCCGTATTGATGATCTCTTAGATCAACTTCAGGGAGCTTCAATATTTTCCAAGATCGACCTAAGATCTGGATATCATTAGTTGCGAATTCGAGAGTCGGATATCGCAAGGACAGTGTTTCGTACACGCTATGGTCATTATGAGTTCGTGGTAATGCCGTTCGGGTTAACTAATGCACCTGCGGTATTCATGGAGTTAATGAATCGGGTTTTCATCGACTTTTTGGATCAGTTTGTTGTTGTCTTCATCGATGACATTTTGATTTATTCTCGTGACCGAGAGGAGGACGAGGTTCACATTCATCAGGTTCTCGACGTGTTGAGACGAGAACAACTTTATGGAAAGTTTTCCAAATGTGAGATCTGGATGTCCGAAGTGACGTTTCTCGGGCATGTAATTTTATCAGATGGAGTACGTGTTGATCCTCAGAAGACGGAGGCTATCCAAGATTGGTTACCTCCGAAGAATGTTAAGGAAATTCGAAGCTTCCTCGGATTAGCCGGTTATTATCGGCGGTTTGTGGAAGGATTTTCTAAAATTGCTCAACCATTGATGAACCTTTTGCGAAAGGATAAGAAATACACGTGGTCCGACGCGTGTCAGTGGAGTTTTGAGGAACTCAAGAGCCGGTTAATTTCAGCACCGGTACTTTTCTTGCCACACGGGACAGAAGGATTTGGGGTTTATAGTGACGTGTCCGGACACGGTCTCGGATGTGTATTAATGCAGAATGGGAAGGTTATTGCCTATGCTTCACAGCAATTGAGACCTTACGAGGTTAATTATCTGACCCATGACCTGGAGTTAGCAGCCGTGGTTTTCGCATTGAAGATTTGGTGTCATTACCTTTATGGCGTCACCTGTCAGATATTCACCGATCACAAGAGTTTGAAGTATATATTTACTCAGAAGGAGTTAAATATGCGACAGAGGCGGTGGTTGGAACTAATCAAAGATTATGATATCGAGATTCTGTACCACCCGGGTAAGGCAAATGTGGTTGCTGATGCCTTGAGTCGTAAGTCCGTTCAGGAGAAAATGCTTGCTCGTTTAACAATTCAGAATGAGCTTCAGCAGGAATTCCTTAGACCCGAGATCGAGGTCTAGCTTCAGCGAGTGCAAGGGCAACTTTGCATGTTAGAGATTTCCTCGCCACTTGAGGAGGCAATCAGAGAGAATCAGGGTTCAGACCCATCATTATTACGCATCCATGAGGATGTGGCTCAGGGGAAAGCCCTTGGATTTGTGGTCCACGAGGATGGACTTTTGCGATTTAAGAATCGGTTGTGCGTACCGGCGAATGACGAGTTGAAAAACTAAATTTTGAGAGAAGCTCATGATACCACTTATTCTGTTCATCCGGGGTCTAGCAAGATGTACAAGGACTTGAAACAAAATTACTGGTGGAGTAATATGAAGCGAGAAGTCACAGAATTTGTTTCGAGATGCTTAACCTGTCAACAAGTCAAGATTGAACATCAGCGACCGGCGGGTATGCTGAAACCTCTCCCTATTCCAGAGTGGAAGTGGGAAGACATTTCGATGGATTTCATCACGAGTTTGCCGATGAGTCATAGTGGCATGAATACAATCTGGGTAATTGTGGACCGTTTGACTAAATCGGCTCATTTCCTTGAGATTAAGGATATGTGGGGTCCCGAGAGACTTGCCCAGTTGTTCATCAAAGAGATAGTGAGACTGCATGGTACTCCTAAAAGTATCGTTTCCGATCGTGACGGACGATTCGTGTCTCTTTTTTGGAAATCAGTTCATCGTGCTATGGGAACTCAGCTTAATCTCAGTACCGCTTTTCATCCTCAGTCCGACGGGCAATCAGAGAGGACTATTCAGACATTGGAGGACATGTTGAGGGCATGCGTCCTAGATTGGAAAGACGATTGGGAAGCCCAATTAACGTTGATTGAGTTCATGTACAATAATAGTTGGCATGCTTCGATTAAGATGGCACCTTACGAGTCCTTGTACGGTCATCTTTGTCGATCTCCTTTGTGTTGGGACGACTTATTAGAGTTAATCGGCACCGAGCTCGATATGCTTATAGTCACCCGTGAGAAGGTAGCTTTGATCAGGAGTCGTATGTTGACAGCTCATTGTCGACAGAAATCATATGCAGATAATCGTCGTCGACCACTAGAGTTCGAGACGGCTGACCACATTTTGGTCAAGGTATCCCCGAGTCGAGGCATTTTCCGTTTCGGAAAATGGGGAAAGTTGAGTCCGAGATTCATTGGACCGTTTGAGATTTTAGATCGAGTAGGTGAGTTAGCTTATCGATTGGCTTTACCTCCGGCGTTGAGCCGAATTCATAATGTGTTTCACGTCTCTCAATTGCGGAAGTATGTTACCGACCCAAGCCACATACTTCAGTTCGACGAAATCGAGATCACGGATGATCATTCGTATGAGGAGCATCGTATACGAGTTTTAGAGCGGCGAATCAAACAGTTGAGGAATAAGACGATTCCTTTGGTCAAGATTCAGTGGTCTAGAGACGGAGTCCAAGAGGCTACTTGGGAAACCGAGGAGAGTATGCGGGAGAATTATCCCGAGTTTTTTGACCCTTAGTTTCGGGACGAAACTCTTTTTAAGGGGGGGTATGTAATACCCGGTTGTAATTCATTCATTTTCATTCAGTATTAATCAGTCAGTAATTATCACTCAGTAATTTTCACTCATTATTAATCACTCATCATTCGTGATTCATTAATTTGCGTTCACTATTGGCATGTTGTAACCGTATATCAGTTGCCGATCATCATTTCATCTCCGTTTATAGATCGAGACGGGAGTATTATCATTTTCATCGTGAGTACTAGAAGTATCATCTTTGGCATGTGTTGGACTTGTTCACTTTCACATACGTATGGTATGTCGGATCATTCATCAATCGTAGCGAGGAACCGGAGTTATCGGATTTTCACCTTGTCCATCAACGAGTTACGGCCGTAAGGATTGTCGGATACAGCCGTAACAGGTGTTCGTTGATTTCAGGCCATTTTGGACAAACGGGACTTATGGCCATAAGGTTGCGGCATACGGCCGTAAGTTGAGCAGGTACGGACGTAAGGCTTGGCCGGATACGGCCGTACGTGTCGAGCAGGGTGCCCAGGCATTTTTGGCCGAAGGCGAGTTACGGCCGTAAGATGGGCAGGATACGGCCGTAAGGAGTGTTCGTGTTTTTCAGGATGTGCCGAACGAGAGGGACTTACGGCCGTAGGGCTTGCGGCATACGGTCGTAAGATGAGGAAGGTACGGCCGTAAGGCTTGGCCAGATACGGCCGTACGTTACAGGCAGGGTGCCTGGTCATTTTCGACGAAGGGGGCTTACGCCCGTAAGTTTGTCCGGTTACGGCCGTATCGGTCGAGTTACGCCCGTAAGGTGTGCGGGTACGGCCGTATGGATGTCGGCAGGTGTTTTAAACGAGGGCGAGTTACGCCCGTAAGTCTGGTGCGGGTACGGCCGTAAGGCTGTCGGCAGGTGTATGGACGAAGCCGAGTTACGGCCGTACAAGTTGGCTGGTTACGGCCGTAAGGCCGTTGACCTGGGATGTTACGGCCGTACCTTATAAGGACTTGGCCGGGACTTGGCCGGCAGTTTATAAGGACTTGGCCGGGACTTTTTCATCATTTTCACCATTTCTTTCACCTTGTTCTGGGAGAGAGAGCTTGAGGGAGGGATTTTCCATCATCAATCACTTGAGTGTTAGATTTTCATCATCTTCATTCGTTTGGGAAGCTTGGATACTCGATTTAACTCGTGTTCATCGGATCGAAGTGGTTGGATCTTCAAGAGGTAATTTCTTCAATATCTTGGATTTCGATTTTGTATTGAGATATGATGTTTTGGACGTTAAAATCATGTTGTATGAAGTGAAGTACGCATGATTATGGATATGTATGATTATTCAATGGATTATTGAAGGATTATTCAAGAACACTTTGAATATTGAGTTGAATTTGGGGGTTTTCGATTAATTGTTGTTGTAATCACGAATTTGGATATTCATTTTGTATTATTGATCATATTGAAGATGTTTTGTTGGTTTGAAACACTTCTTGGGGTTTTGATATTGGTATAATTGAGGTTTGGTTGTTAACAATCGAAGATTGGCCACAACGTATTCGATATAATTCCCCAATGAACTTGGTTTAGTCGTATTGATGTTTTGAGTTCGTTATAATCGTGTTTGATTCCTATATTGAGCGGATTGTTGGTAATAGTGTTATTCAAGGTTGTTCGAGCGACCGACATTTCATTTAGGACGTTTGTTCGTGGAAGGACATTGTTCAGCGGTGTTGAGTAAGTTAATTCTTACTCGGTTAAAAGGATATTCTTTCCTTTTGTTGTTGTTCATTCATAATCATAACTCATTCATCATTGTATTAACCGGATTGAGACTTGTAATTGTCGAATAATCACTTCATTAACGAGGAACGGCGGTTCCAATCATTTCATTGAACTATCATTCACTTCACTATTATTTTCATCTCGGTGAGTCATTCTTGACCTTGTCGGATTATTATTCATTGATATTCATTTTGGTCATTCTCGTTCATATGACCTTATGGGTTCATATTGTAATACCCGTAATTTCGATTTTTCGGTAATTTTATTTTTTGGCGAAAGTCCGTTTTGACGACTCACTCATGACCGTATCGTCATTCTGAGAATGATTAATTCTGCACTTTTTGTCATCCGAGTTCGTTTCGGTATCGTTTTGTTGAGATCCGTGTTCTTAAGCGACTTTTCCGCACTTGAGTTCGATTCTTGCGAATCTCGTCCGAAACTGTTGTTTCGAGTTTCTCGCAAGTTCATTTAATGTTATTATTCATGTTGCGAGCTTTGGTTCGGTGTTTCGATCACGTATCGTGATTTTCGGACGTTTTGGGCCATTTTTGTAATTTCCCAAAGTTTGGGGTAATTACTTCCGTTGTCGAATTCCGACACTTCGGATGGTCGGAATCGTGTGTTCTCTTAGTGCTTGGATTCGTCTTTGCGAGTACTTCGTAACCGTATCTTCGATTTTTACTCAGGTTCGGGTTTCGGGGTCGTCCGGGCCGTCGGAGTGGCCACGGCCGAGTCACGGCCGGAGCAGGGCCTGGCCTGGCCGACTTACGGCCGTAAGGTGCCGGTTACGGCCGTAAGGTGTGCGAGTTACAGCCGTAAGCGTGATCGGGTACGGCCGTCAGCGCCCGGGCGGATTTTGACGGCCGATTCTGGCCGTAAGGTGTGCGATTACGGCCGTAAGTGTCCATTTGGTCTTTGGGATGATTTTTGACGAATGCGGTTCACGGCCGTAAGGCTGCCGAGTACGGCCGTAAGGGACCGAGTTACGGCCGTATGGCTCACTGTTACTGGCCAGTAACCTGCCGGCTATATAGCCTTTGGCTCGGCGATTTCATTTCTACGCGATTTTTCTTCCTTTTCGGCGTACGCGACGGGAGGCTCGGGAAATCGAGTTCTTGGCCGATTCTAATCATTTCCAAGGCATTTTGGAAGATTCTTGTGGATTATATCATCATCCAATCCGTGTTCTTCGTCGAATCAAGGTATATTTCTTGATTTTCTTCCAAGTTGACTTTTTGGGAATTGTTCTTGATTTCGATTCTAGTCCGATTTTGATGAATCGGTTGATGTTAGTAAACATTATTAATCGTGTTCTATGGATTGTATATCCATATTTTCAATTCGTTCAACCCGATTGATGATTCTTAGGCTCTTGAGGAACTTTGAACATTTAGTGTTCGATTAAATGCCTCAAAGAGTTTCTTTCGGTCGTTATGTTGATTTCGATTGATATTGTGTTATTGAATGAATTGTATTTCATTCAAGGTTGTTCGAGTACTTGTGTTTATCGGAGGACGCCGTTCGTTGTTCGTGGAAGGATTTCATCGCCTTCGGTTGAGGCAAGTTTTATACTTGTACTAGTCAATGAGATTAATGTTATCATATATGTGTATGAATGTGTTGTCTCATTCCGAGACTTAGTCTCTTCAAGAATTCATTGATATTAAGAGATCGTTCGATACGATACCTTTCGGCAATTATGCCAAATGTTTTTATTGTTCGCTAATGGCCGGTTCAAGGCATTGTGATACTCGTTGTTAATGTTATTATCGATCACCGGTTCGCGGTATCGATGTATCGATCGTTGTTGTTGATATTATTGTCGATTTAAGACGCCGTTGTAATCATTGCTATTAATGTTGGAGTTTTGTCCTTGATGTTGTTTTGGCCGATTAAAGGCGTTGACGTATTCATTTCTCTTCTTCGTTGTCGGTAACCGATTAAAGGTGCCGAGACATCCTTCGTATCATTGTTATCGATTAGCCGTTCTAAGGCAATCGAGGTATTCACTCATTCATCGTGTCATTGTTATCGATTGGCCGTTCTCAGGCAAATCGAAGTGTTCAATCATTCATTGTATCATTGTTATCGATTGACCGTTTTAAGGCAATCGAGGTATTGAATCATCCGCTGCATCATTGTTATCGGTTGGCCATTCTAAGGCAATCGAGGTATTGAATTGGGGCTGTCGAGGATAGTTCCCATCCGTTGTGTCGTTGTTATCGATTGACCACTCTAAGGTAATCGAGGTATTGAATTGGGACTGTCGAGTATAATTCCCATCCGTGAGTCATCATTACCGTGTTGGCCGACTCAAGGTAGCACACTAGCCTAATTGTGATACGGCTTCGTGCCGTGGCTTCGGCCCTAATTGTGATACGGCTTCGTGCCGTGGCTTCGGCCCTAATTGTGATACGGCTTCGTGCCGTGGCTTCGGCCCTAATTGTGATACGGCCGTGCGTGGCCGGCCCTAATTGTGATACGGCCGTGCCGTGGCCCGGCCCTAATGGTGATACGGCTTCGTGCCGTGGCCCGGCCTAATCGATAATAGCTTGGCTGTTTGACTTCATGTGATTGTGATATTTGTGACTTGGTGAGTGCCTTTCGTGCCTTTGTGATTGTCTTGGTAAATTCATTGGAGCCTTCGGGCAGTGTGATTCATAATTAATTCGATTTGGTTTGGTTCATGTCGTGTAATTCATTGTGGTACTCTGTGATTATGATTCGCCGTTGGGCACTTATGTTCTAATCATTGAGCAGGTATTAATAGTATGCCGTGGGCATAGTATTTCACGAAGGCTCGGTTCGTACATGGGTGTGTGAGCATATCGTATTAGTATTATCATTGTACCGTTTCCTTCTGCCTTTGGATGCATTTATTGTTTTACTTGTATTTGGTATTCTTTATCTGGATGGCCCGACCGTGGGGGCGGAACATGTTTTCATGTTTTAGGTGCTTGCGAGGAGAGAGTTGAGACACAAGGGCATGATGATGGCGACGAGGCATTCGAGCGATACTAGTCCGAGTTGTTCATGTTGGTGAGTCAGTTGGAGTGTTCTTCAGTTTGTCAGTCATTGTCATTATGTATTACCCGAGCAGATGCTCGTGGATGTTGTTGTATTTTATTTTTGGCCATGTAGGCCCATCGTTGTCGTTGAAATTCCTTATCGGAATATTGTGTCGGATATCATGGTAGAGACTATGATTTTCCCTTGTTATTTAATTTAATGTATTTTAGTCATGTTCGCCTGGTGGATCTCCTGGCGTGGGGTCCACGACCTTTGTAATAACCCAATAGGATTTGGGGTGTTACGAGAAGATGGTATCGAGAGTTTGGGTTGTCGAGATACTGATATGTGAGTTATGTGGTTCTACCGACGCGGTAGTAGTAGTGGAATTTGTCGAGGTTATGACAATGCAGACGATCGGGTTTTGTGAGTCGTGATATTAGTATGACTACACGAGTCATTCATTCATCGAGTCGTCGTCAGTTGGGACTAGTATCGTGAGACCTCGAAGCTTCGTATGACCTGTGTAAGGACTCGATTCTCTTTATGTTCATACATTCATCATGTCATTAATTATTCATGCTTTGTTGAAACATATATGTGATATTATTGTTATGATTGATTCATGACTAATTGTTTTGGAGCACGTGTGACTAGTGTAAGTGCTAAGGATCAACTCATTCACCAGTTAATAATCCTCAATCATCATTTTGATCTTGTCGATCATGTTAATTCATTCATCACTCTGTTAATCTCATCGTTCAGTTAATTCATTCATCACTCAGTCAATATCATTCATCACTCAGTTAATTCATTCATCACTCAGTCAATATCATTCATCACTCAGTTAATTCATTCATCACTCAGTCAATATCATTCATCACTCAGTTAATTCGTTCATCACTCAGTCAATATCATTACTCAGATAGTTCATTCAGCACTCGGTTAATTCATTCATCACTCAGTCAATATCATTCATCACTCAGTTAATTCATTCATCACTCAGTCAATATCATTCATCACTCAGTTAATTCGTTCATCACTCAGTCAATATCATTACTCAGATAGTTCATTCATCACTCGGTTAATTCATTCATCACTCAGTCAATATCATTCATCACTCAGTTAATTCATTCATCACTCAGTCAATATCATTCATCACTCAGATAATTCATTCATCACTCAGTTAATTCATTCATCACTCAGTCAATCTCATCGTTCAGTAATTCATTCATCACTCAGTCAATCTCATCGTTCAGTTAATTCATTCATCACCCAGTCAATCTCATCGTTCAGTTAATTCATTCATCACTCAGTCAATCTCATTGTTCAGTTAATTCATTCGTCACTCAGTCAATCTCATTGCTCAGTTAATTCGTTCATCACTCAGTCAATCTCATTGTTCAGTTAATTCATTAATCATCCAGTCCATCTCACGGTTCAGTTGTTGATCTTGTGGATCGAATTTTCAACCTTGTTAACTTATTCAAGGTAATCATTTCAGGAATTTCATCAGATAATCATGTTACCTCACCTGATCTTTCATACGATCTTATCATATTCCGACGTAATGTCGACGATCATTTCATTGCATCATTAATGCATTCATTGTGCTGGAGTGTGTATTCTCATTTTTATCATTCTGTCACGTAATCATAATGCGATATTCATGCGGGATCTATAATTATCATGTGGCTTTCCTGCTTCAGTATGGATAGAGCTGTCAGAGGACGCATGGGAAGAGGCCGCGATGCGGGCCGGAACTCGGGATCTCGTGTGCATACCCACGCGAACGCAAGGGATATCATTAATTCATCAAATAGCGAGTCTACTCATTCACTGTCAGATAATCATTCACTATCAGGGAGCCGTACCCGAGAGGCATCTCACTCGGAAGGTGTTCGGGTTGACCCATTCATATTTATGCAGGGCATGATGGCCCAGATGACTCAGATGACGCGGATAGTGGAGACCATGCAGACCTCGATGGTTCGTGGTCCACCGCAACAGGGATTTCAGGTGCCGTTTCATGGACAGACTGGGGGAGTGAATCAGATTGTTGGCGATATCTCTCGTCAGAGGCCGCCTACTTTTGAGGGTTCAATGGAACCAGCTGATATTGTTCATTGGCTTGAGCATTTTGATAAACTATTCGACATGGTTCAGTGTCCGGAAGAGAGTAAAGTGGCAGTAGCGGCTTATTACTTGATTAAGGGTGCCTATTCGTGGTGGCTTTCTGTGAAACCCGCCGATCGCGATTGTGGTTGGAGTGAGTTCAAGACCCTCATGCTAGAGAGGTATTATCCGGCTCCACTTCGTGAAGCCAAATTGTCAGAGGTTTTGAACCCCGAATCCGTCGAGGATGAGGGTGTTATTGTCATTGCTGAGAAGTTTCAGGGACTACTTCAGTTTGCTTCGTCAGTTATCCGTACTGAGGCGGATAAGATCAAATATTTTAGCAAGAGGCTAAATCCGCAGTTGAGGATGCAGTTGTTAAATTACAATTGTAATTCACTTAGTGAGTTCATCGAGAAGGCTCTTGGAGCAGAGTTTTTGATCAAGGAGCTTACTCAGAAGCATCCTTCAGTTTCTTCGGGTGAGAGGACTAGGATGCCGGTTCGTTCCGAGGGACATCGGGCTACGACGTCCAAGAGGTCATTTTCCAGTCGTCTTCGTGCTGAGAAAGCATCTTCCTCTCAGACGACGAGTTCGACTGTTGTTTGCTTTAAGCGTGATTGGCGGGGCACGTGAGTACTCGGTGTACGGTGCCAGCTATTGTCTGTTTTCTGTGTGGGAACCCGGGACACCTACGGAAATACTGCAGGAGTTCTAGTGCCGGTAGATCTAGAGAGAGCTCAAGGGCCTTGGGGGACTTTGTTACTCCAGCTCGTGCTTCATCCAAGGGGTCCTACCAGGTTTCGAGAGCCATAGGTAAGGACATTCATCACCGGTTTTGAACAAGTTAATTCTTGCTCGGTAATAGTATAATCATTCATTTCATTTGTCGTTCATTCATTCATATAATTCATTCATCATATATCAATCACATTGAGACTTATAATTATCAAACTAATCATTCACTTCACGGGGAACTATGGTTCCAATCATTTCATTTGAGCTATCACTCATTACGCTATCATTTCACCCCGGTGAGTCATTCTTGATCCTTGATAGATTTCGATTCATTATCATTCATTGTGATCATTCTTGTTCGTGTGTATCTCATTGATTTTTCCTGGCGGGATATTGTTTCTCCCTACTTGTTTTAAGTTTCGGGACGAAACTTCTTTTAAGGGGGGTAGTATGTAATACCCGTAATTTCGATTTTTCGGTAATTTTATTTTTTGGCGAAAGTCCGTTTTGACGACTCGCTCATGACCGTATCGTCATTCTGAGAATGATTAATTCTGCACTTTTTGTCATCCGAGTTCGTTTCGGTATCGTTTTGTTGAGATCCGTGTTCTTAAGCGACTTTTCCGCACTTGAGTTCGATTCTTGCGAATCTCGTCCAAGCTGTTGTTTGAGTTTCTATAAGTTCATTTAATGTTATTATTCATGTTGCGAGCTTTGGTTCGGTGTTTCGATCACGTATCGTGATTTTCGGACGTTTTGGGCCATTTTTGTAATTTCCCAAAGTTTGGGGTAATTACTTCCGTTGTCGAATTCCGACACTTCGGATGGTCGGAATCGTGTGTTCTCTTAGTGCTTGGATTCGTCATTGCGAGTACTTCGTAACCGTATCTTCGATTTTTACTCAGGTTCGGGTTTCGGGGTCGTCAGACGTCGGAGTGGCCACGAGTCACACGGCCGGGCGAGGCACTGCTTTGGCGAGTTATGGCCGTAGGTGCGATTCTTGCCGTAAGGTGTGCGATTCTGGCCGTAAGCGTGATCGGAATACGGCCGTCTGGCGGCCCAGGCGGATTTTGACGAAGGCCGATTACTGGCCGTAAGGTGTGCGATTACGGCCGTAAGTGTCCATTTGGTCTTTGGGATTTTGACGAATGCGATTACGGCCGTAAGGCTGCCGAAATGTACGGCCGTAAGGGACGAGTTACGGCCGTAAGGCTGTTGGTTCTGGTAGTAACCTGCCGCTATATATAGCCTGGCTCGGCCAGATTTCATTTCCTACGCGATTTTTCTTCCTTTTTCGGCGTCTGGCGACGGGAGGCTCGGGAAATCGAGTTCTTGGCCGATTCTAATCATTTCCAAGGCATTTTGGAAGATTCTTGTGGATTATATCATCATCCAATCCGTGTTCTTCGTCGAATCAAGGTATATTTCTTGATTTTCTTCCAAGTTGACTTTTTGGGAATTGTTCTTGATTTCGATTCTAGTCCGATTTTGATGAATCAGTTGATGTTAGTAAACATTATTAATCGTGTTCTATGGATTGTATATCCATATTTTCAATTCGTTCAACCCGATTGATGATTCTTAGGCTCTTGAGGAACTTTGAACATTTAGTGTTCGATTAAATGCCTCAAAGAGTTTCTTTCGGTCGTTATGTTGATTTCGATTGATATTGTGTTATTGAATGAATTGTATTTCATTCAAGGTTGTTCGAGTACTTGTGTTTATCGGAGGACGCCGTTCGTTGTTCGTGGAAGGATTTCATCGCCTTCGGTTGAGGCAAGTTTTATACTTGTACTAGTCAATGAGATTAATGTTATCATATATGTGTATGAATGTGTTGTATCATTCCGAGACTTAGTCTCTTCAAGAATTCATTGATATTAAGAGATCGTTCGATACGATACCTTTCGGCAATTATGCCAAATGTTTTTATTGTTCGTTAATGGCCGGTTCAAGGCATTGTGATACTCGTTGTTAATGTTATTATCGATCACCGGTTCGCGGTATCGATGTATCGATCGTTGTTGTTGATATTACTGTCGATTTAAGACGCCGTTGTAATCATTGCTATTAATGTTGGAGTTTTGTCCTTGATGTTGTTTTGGCCGATTAAAGGCGTTGACGTATTCATTTCTCTTCTTCGTTGTCGGTAACCGATTAAAGGTGCCGAGACATCCTTCGTATCATTGTTATCGATTAGCCGTTCTAAGGCAATCGAGGTATTCACTCATTCATCGTGTCATTGTTATCGATTGGCCGTTCTCAGGCAAATCGAAGTGTTCAATCATTCATTGTATCATTGTTATCGATTGACCGTTTTAAGGCAATCGAGGTATTGAATCATCCGCTGCATCATTGTTATCGGTTGGCCATTCTAAGGCAATCGAGGTATTGAATTGGGGCTGTCGAGGATAGTTCCCATCCGTTGTGTCGTTGTTATCGATTGACCACTCTAAGGTAATCGAGGTATTAAATTGGGACTGTCGAGTACAATTCCCATCCGTGAGTCATCATTACCGTGTTGGCCGACTCAAGGTAGCACACTAGCCTAATTGTGATACGGCTTCGTGCCGTGGCTTCGGCCCTAATTGTGATACGGCTTCGTGCCGTGGCTTCGGCCCTAATTGTGATACGGCTTCGTGCCGTGGCTTCGGCCCTAATTGTGATACGGCTTCGTGCCGTGGCTTCGGCCCTAATTGTGATACGGCTTCGTGCCGTGGCTTCGGCCCTAATGGTGATACGGCTTCTTGCCGTGGCTTCGGCCCTAATCGATAATAGCTTCGGGCTGTTTTGACTTCATGTGATTGTGATATTTGACAGCTTCGGCTGAGTGCCTTTCAGGCCTTTGTGATTGTCTTGGTAAATTCATTGGAGCCTTCGGGCAGTGTGATTCATAATTAATTCAGTTCTGGTTTGGTTCATGTCGTGTAATTCATTGTGGTACTCTGTGATTATGATTCGCCGTTGGGCACTTATGTTCTAATCTGTTGAACAGGTATTAATAGTATGCCGTGGGCATAGTATTTCACGAATGCTCGGTTCTTACATTGGTTTGTGAGCATCTCGTATTAGTATTATCATTGTACCGTTTCATTCTGCCTTTGGATGCATATCATGTTATACATGTATTTGATATTCATTATCTGGATGGCCCGACCCGTGGGGGCGGAACATGTTTTCATGTTTTAGGTGCTTGCGAGGAGAGAGTTGAGACACGGGGGCATGATGATGGCGGCGAGGCATTCGGCGATACTAGTCCGAGTTGTTCATGTTGGTCGATCGGTTGGAGTGTTCTTGATCATCGGTCATTGTCATTATGTATTACCCGAGCAGATGCTCGTGGATGTTGTTGTATTTTATTTTTGGCCATGTAGGCCCATCGTTGTCGTTGAAATTCCTTATCGGAATATTGTGTCGGATATCATGGTAGAGACTATGATTTTCCCTTATTATTTAATTTAATGTATTTTAGTCATGTTCGCCTGGTGGATCTCCTGGCGTGGGGTCCACGGCACTGTAATAACCCAATAGGATTTGGGGGTGTTACACATATTGCATGGCCGGGTGCGGATGTGTGGAATTTTTAGTCGAGCACGCGATGGTCATGTATTGGGATCGATACATTGGACTGTGCACACGGTAACGATTACCTCCATGAGACTAATTAGGTACAAGGACGGGTGTGTCCGGTCATTTGTCTTGTACACTTGCACAAAACATTACGGGCGTACTATGATACTCTTCAGCGTAATTCATAACTAAGGATATTTCATAACTAAAGATATATCATGATTGTGTATTTTCAACCCTTGAGGATTGTTGTTCTGTGTAACTGACCCCGTTGAGGGATTTTGTTTTCAGGTCACGGCAAGGCAAAGGCACGGGAAGAGCATGTTGACGGCGAGGAGTCCCAGTGATACTAGTAGGGGACCCCGATCTTTTCAGTCATTCATGTTGTTGTCATTTATTTTTCCGCTGCAGATTTTCATTTGGATACTCCATTTCATTCAGTGTTGTGTATTTTATCTTCATATAAAATATACTAGTATTCGGTATTGTCCTGGTGTTTTGTACTTAAACTCCTCATCGGAGTATTTGGTAATATAATGTGGTTCGGTACTACAATTATATTATTTAATTCATCAGTTTTTATTCGCCTGGTGGGTCCCAGTCGGGGATCCACGGCACTGTAATATCCACCTAATTTGGGGTGTTAGAGAACATACACATATACATCCATAACATACACAAGAAGCCATAATCAAAATACTAGAATATGCAAACAAATGTAGAGTACTTGCCTTTGAGACATCTTCGACGAAATGGGAACAAACAACGACTACGATTTACCCGGAGGGGAAACGACCGTTCCTAAATGAAGGATTAACACAACTCAGTCCTATAAGATAACAATATCGAATGGAATACGCCCACAACCCCGATTACAAACTATGACAATGTACGTACAATTAATACGGGATAGGGTTTTCACGAAACCTCCTCGAATCAACTATCTACGGATTAAACACAACGGAATCGGATTGGGAATCACCCAATAACAATAATCGATAAGGAATATTATAACATAACCGAACAATTCGAGTCTAACAAGCAAAACCTAGAAAAACCCCAAAAATTGATAAAGTTAGGGTTCTAGACGAAAATACCTTGAATTCGGACGGAGGAAGATGATTACGTTGAAGATAAACTTCACTTGAAGCACAATAATCGATCTCTCAAGGAACTCTACGGACAAAATCTCGAAAGCCACTTGAAATCGCCTGGGGGACTCTCACCGCGGACGAAAGGAAGGAAAAGAAAGAATGACGCGATAAAGGGTCTGTTCGGGTTTTTAAAACCTGATTACTCGTTACGTACGTTAACATACTGAGGTTAACGTATGTTATGCCCCCTTACGTACGTAACACTCAGGCGTTAGTGTACGTAAGGGTTTGCCAGAACAATATGCCCAAAAATCTAAAGTCGATTACGTACATTATGGCTGACGTGCGTAACAGGACATGCATAACGTACGTTACTCACAGAACAGTTCAGTACTGCATAATGCAGCCCGTTGTTCTAGAAGGTATAAAAAAACGAAACGCCACGAAAGATGGGATTTCAAAAGCACATAAACGAAGTATTTGCGACGACGAATTCAAGCGCTAAAAGGAAACACCACTCGGACTAGCCAAAGATTCGAAATACGACAAAGAAGATGGAATTCCCTAAACTTATAGGAAATTCAAAACGGCCCAAACATCCGAAAATCACGATACGACGTCAGATTCCGAAACTCACAACACGAACAAATCAAACGTACGAACTCATGTAAACAAAGAAACAACAAAAATGAATGAGTTTTACGAGAATCGAATGTACATATGACAAGGTCATAACATAAAATGGAATTACATAAAAACATCTCCGAAACTCGTCCAAATGGAAAAACCCCAAGAACAAAATAGATTCACAACGTCGAAATAGTTACAAGCGAGTCGATAAAAATAGACATACACCAAAAATGGAAACTGCTAAAAATGGAAAGGTACGGATACTACATTCTCCCCCTCTAAAAACAAGTTTCATCCCAAAAATTAAGAATCAAAAAGCTCGGGGTGTCTTGCACGCATATATTCCTCCAATTCCCACGTTGCTTCTTCCACTCCGTGCCTCGACCATTGCACTTTAACCAGGGGAATGGTTTTGTGCCTTAACTGTTTGTCAAGACGTTCCAAAATCTTCATCGGCCTCTCCTCAAACGTAACGTTGTTCTCGATCTCTAAGTCCCCGAAGTCAATAACATGAGTCGGATCCGGAACATACTTCCTCAACTGATAGACGTGAAATACACCATGCACATGACTCAATGACGGAGGCAATGCCAAACGGTACGCTAACTTTCCAACTCTCTCTAATATCTCGAAATGTCTAATATACCTTGGACTGAGCTTCCCCTTTTTCCCAAAACGGAAAACTCCCTTTGACGGAGACACTCTCAACAAAACATGATCCCCTACCTCAAACTCTAAGGGTCGACGCCTCACATCCGCATAAGACTTTTGTCGACTCTGATCCGCCAACATCCTCTCTCTAATCAACTCAACCTTCTTCCTCGTCTCTAACACAAGATCCGGATCGGTGCCAACTAAATCAAACGGCTCATCCCAACATATCGGTGATCGACATCGTCGTCCATAAAGCGCCTCATATGTTGCCATCTTAATCGACGCGTGCAAGCTATTATTATAAGTAAACTCTATCAGGGCCAGATGCTCCTCCTAGTCACTACTCCAGTCCAACGCACACGCACGTAATATATCCTCGAACTTCTGAATGGTACGCTCGGACTGCCCGTCGGTCTGAGGATGGAAAGATGTGCTCAAATGCAAACGTGTCCCCAATGCCTTATGTACCGCCTGCCAAAAATGCGACATACTGTTCGAAATAATAGTCTTCGGCATACCATGAAGTCTCACGATTTGTGCAATAAAAATACGAGCCAATTTCTCTGGACTCCAAGTGTCCTTGATGCCCAGAAAATGTGCCGACTTAGTCAGTCGGTCCACGATCACCCACACCATATTCATTCCGGTCTTCGTCCTCGGTAGATTCGTGACAAAATCTATCGAGATATCCTCCCACTTCCATTCCGGGATGGGAAGTGGTTTTAACAACCCTGTTGGCCGCTGATGCTCGATTTGGACTTGCTGACAAGTCAAACACTTAGTCATTCCACCAGAAATTCTTCCTTGTTAGATTGGTACCACCACTAGAAGGGGGGTTGAATAGTGCGGATAAGAGTTTTGAACTCTTTTTGTGCAGAAGCTAAATATCGGAGTAAATGAAATACTGAAAAGAAAGAACACAAGAAATTGTTCGAGAGGTTCGGCTATTAACGAAGCCTACGTCCCCTACCTAGTTTTATCGACTAGGACTTTTCTAGAAACCTTGAATGCACTTTCTAGTTTAGTGCCAACTCTTACAATTGCACTTTCAAGTTGAGTGCCGAACTTTACAATTTCTTGATTTTCGGGCTCAAGAATAACCTCACTTAAACACTCTTGTTTTTCAGGATATAAGACAACCTCATGATAAATAGTTGTGAGTAGAAAACTCGACTTTACAAAAGATATCGCTCGTTGATACAAGAATATAGATATAGAAATGATAGAATAATTCTTCTAATATCACAATATGGAATATATATATATATATCTCGAAATGTATGCATGATATTGCTTAAGTATGCTTGTAAGCTCAGATCAGTTGTGTATCTTCCAACTCAATGAATGAAGCTATTTATAGCCTTCTTGGAGCAAGTTTCTCGTTGGAGCAGTGGAGTGGCTTACGTACGTTGTAGCACATTATTTACGTACATTATGCACTTTACGTACGTTACACCTCTTGTGTAACGGCCGTAACAAAACCCTTAAAATAGTTCAGTAGCATAGGCTGAGATTACGTTACGTACGTTATGTAGGATCCATTATGTATGTTATGCTTAGTCAAGAGAGCCGTTGGATGAGATGACTTTTTGAGTAACGGTTGATGACTTATAGTGTTGACTGGTAATGGGCAAAATTGAACCTTACGTACGTTATACATAATGTATTACGTAAGTTACCTGCAGTAAAATACTTACCAAATTTGTTAAGTTTACGTACGTTAAAGGAAGCGCATTACGTACATTATACATGTTAAGTATAGAAAAATATGGAAAGTACATTTTGTTTAAGTAACCCATCATCAAAACATATAAAATGCATTATGAAAAATATTGTTCCAACAATCTCCCCCTTTTTGATGATGACAAAATTTATATGGGAGTTTTTGAAAACGAGTTTTGGAGGGTCAATAAAAATTTTTAAGAAAGCTCCCCCTGAATAATACTCCCCGTGAGACGAACAAGGGATAAAACATTTCAAAATCTAAACATATTTTTTTCTCCCCCTTTTTGTCATTAACAAAAAGATAAGAGATCCTGCAACAGAGAGCCAATAACACAGAAATATCCAAAGAATGAAATTGCCAAAGCATAAAATATATGATAAGTACAATCACATCAAGCAAAATAATAGTAGCAAGTGTTCATAACAAAAGGAAAGGAAATGCAGGAAATGTTTGGTCTTAAAAGAAAAAAAACAGGATGATCATCATGGTGAGGAAAAGTCCACTAATCCAGGTCGGCCTCAGGAGGCGTAAGAGGAACTCCGAAGTGAGAGCAAAGACCCGTAACCATGATTTTTATTTCAATCATGTCCTTCTCTAGCTTATCCAAACGAGCAACTATTTGAGAGGAAGAGCTCGGCCTACTTGGTCGAGAAGAACTAGGCTGAGTATGCAAACGATGCCTCTCATGAGCTATACCTCTGGATAAAACTCTCTCCTCCGGGCGGGGTAAGGCTCCACCATCGACCAAACGATCCCCGTCCTGGAGATAAGAAAAGTACACCCAACGTCGGTTCCTAGTTTGAAGATACTTCATAGTCCTAATCGTACCTTCATGGACCAGACTCCCCCTAGGAATGGCTACCCCTTGCAGCTCCGATAAGTCAACTTCAGCATTCTCGAAGATCTCCATCAGAATGGATCCAAATGGCATCCCAGATTTTCGCTGATGTAGTAACTTTGGCATAACCCTTCTTGTGTAAAATAATCCCTTTTTCTACGAACCATTTCATCACGATAGAAGCAAAGTTCACCTGGTGATCTTTCAAAACATGATATATGATTTCCATGTCAATATTTACTAGGCATTGCTGGGCATTGACTTTAGGCATAAGGCACCTAGTAATAGTATCATGGAGTAATCGTATATTTATTCCAAAATCATTATTTTCAAACCGACCATTATTCACTTCAAGCACAGCTTTAAACTTTAAGAAATCACGAACAACCAATTCATGCACCCTATAACTTTCATCATCAGAGAAATTATTGATAACTTCATCGGGAGCGGCAAATTTTCCCTTACAACAAAAACCCGCATTCGGGAGTCCAAATAACTCGGATAGTTTTGCAGCAGAGTCATACGTGATAAATAAATTTGCATAAAATTCCCGGACGCAATCAACAAAAATTGGGCGAGCAAGGCTAACGAACCGGTTTATACCAAGCATGTCAAAGAATTCCTCAATTCCAATACCCACTGAATTTAAAGATTTGAAGTCAAAATGGTGACTCGGAGTTACCTCTTCGTCGATTAATACTTCGTTGAAAATCTTCGCGGCTTGTGGATTTTGGAATATTGGTTCTCCAGAAGGCGTGGATGAGGTTTGGGAGGTTTCTCCTCTTCGTTTCTTGCTTGACCTGGTTGCCATGGAGAAAAATCGAATAGAAATAAAGGAGGATGGTCGAATTATTATTGCGAGAGAGGCAATGGAAGGTTTAGGGATTTGGGGGAAGTGAAGGGGAAAGAATAAGAAACGGGTTTATAAGAATCAGGTTATAAAGTGTTACGTACGTAATACCTATTACGTCCGTAATATGGGTTAAGTAACGTACGTTATATTCTTATGTAACGTACGTAAGGATATGTCCAAAAGTTTCTGTCCAAAAACTTGCCATCTGTAACGTACGTAGTCATTTCTGGTGTTACACACGTAATTCCGTTTACGTACGTAATCTGCTGAGCGGTACGGCCGTAAGACTGACCATATGAATAGTGAACCTCTTCAGATGATATCCGATTTTTAATGACCATTTTTACTGTATATGATGGATATGAAAGAAATTAAAAATGATCGACATGACCCATCCCTAAATTTATGCGAATGATTGAATGCATCTTAGGGTAATGGTTTTGTAAAAATGTCAGCCAATTGTTCATTTGTACCAACAAATTGGAGATGCACATTCCCATTTTGAACATGATCACGAATGAAATGGTGACGAATTTCAATATGCTTTGTCCTACTACGCAATATGGGGTTTTTGCTCAAATTTATGGCACTAGTATTATCACAAAAAATAGGTGTATTTTTAAGCTCGATCCCATAATATAGTAATTAGTTTTTAATCCATAGGAGTTGTGCACATGCACTTTCCGTAGCCACATATTCCGCTTTAGCTGTGGAAGTAGCGACACAAGTCTGTTTATTACTCCCCCTTGAAATTAAACAAGAACGCATGAAGTGACAAGTTCCAGTGGTGTTTTTTCTATCAATTTTGCATCCACCAAAATCAGCATGACTATATGCAAAAAGTTTAAAATCAATGCTCGATGGATACCACAGACCTAAGCCAGCAGTACTTTTTAAATAACGAAAAATCCGTTTGCATGCAATGAGATGAGATTCTTTAGGATTTGCTAGGAAACGAGCACATAAATATGTAGCAAACATAATATCAGGTCTGGAAGCAGTTAAATACAGTAAAGACCCAATCATACCTCGATACTATTTCTGGTCAACAGATTTACCTTTTTCATCTTTGTCGAGTTTAAGAGTGGAAGACCAGGAGTAGATATTTCTTTGCATTCTTCCATCTTAAATTTCTTTAAGAGCTCATTGACGTACTTTGATTGGTGAATGAATATTCCGTCATTGAGTTGCTTAATTTGAAGTCCGAGGAAGTTTTTCAACTCTCCTATCATGCTCATTTTGAATTCTCCCTCCATAAGATTTGAAAATTCTTGGGACAAAGATTCGTTAGTTGCACCAAAAACATATCGTCCACATAGATTTAGCAAATAAGCATATCATCACCTAAATTCTTGATAAATAGGGTATTATCAACATTACCTCTTTTATACCCATTTGAAATAAGAAAAGAGCTTAGACGATCATACCATGCTCTCGGAGCTTGTTTCAATCCATGGAGAGCTTTATGGAGCTTATACACATGATCTGGATGATCATAGTCTTCAAAACCCGACGGTTGCTTGACATACACCTCCTCTTGGATGATTCCATTTAGGAACGCAATCTTTACATCTATTTGATGGAGTTTGATTTTCTTGTACACGGCAAAAGCACAGAGAAGGCGAATAGCCTCAAGACGAGCAATAGGAGCAAAGGTTTCTTCATAGTCCAAACCTTCTTCTTGATTGTATCCTTGGGCGACCAATCTTGATTTATTCTTTAATGGGAGACCATCATCATCGGTTTTAACTTTATGAACCCATTTAGTATCAATGCTCGTTTTGTCTACCGACGCCGGAACCAATTCCCAAACATTATTTCTTTCGAATTGATTTAGCTCTTCTTGCATAGAAATAGCCCAATTCTCGTCATTGATGGCTTCATCGATATTCTTTGGTTCTGTAAGAGAAATGAATGCAATATTGTTAATACAATTATTTATATTTCTCTTGGTTCGCACATCTTCATCGATTTTCCCAAGAATTTGCTCCATGGGATGATATTTCACATTAGCCTAATCTTTTGGAAGGTTGAAAGAATTTTCCTCCTGCTTGTCCAAGCTTAAGTCGAGCTTCTCCAATTCTTTTAACGCTTCTGAGCCGGAACCATACCTGCATCATCATCAAAAACAACCTTTCTTAGGGGTAAAACTGTATCATCGAATTTCACATGAATTTACTCTTCTACCGAGCCTCTTCTACAATTAAATATACGATAAGATTTCCTATTAGTCGAATAACCAAGAAATATTCCAATATCCGATTTAGAGTCAAATTTTCCCAAATTATCCTTACAATTATTATGAATAAATACCTTACAACCAAATGGATGAAAATAAGATAAGTTGGGCTTTTTACCTTTAAATATCTCATATGGAGTCATCATTTTGTTTCTCTGGAGATGGACTCGATTAATAACATAGCAAGCGGTGTTAACGGCTTCGGGCCAAAAATATTTAGGAAGCCCATATTCATTGAGCATTGTTCGGCTCATTTCTTCTAGAGAGCGATTCTTTTTCTCGACAACTCTATTTTGTTGAGGTGTCCGAGGTGCCAAAAAATTGTGCCCAATACCATAATTATCGCACCAATCTTCAAAAACATTTGAATCAAATTCTCCACCATGATCGGTTCTGATGGCGATAATTGGTAACTCTTTTTCCTTCTGGATAACCTTACACCACTTAGCAAATTCGTTAAATGCATCGTTTTTATTTGTTAAGAATTTTACCTAAGTAAATCTTGGAAAATCATCAACAAGAACTAACGTATATAGTTTACCTGTTAAGCTAGCATGCCGAGATAGACCAATCAAATCCATATGAATTAATTCAATAAGGCGACTAGTGAAAATTTCCATTTTTGGTTTAAACGAGCCTCTAGCATGTTTATCTTTAATACATGCCTCACAGATGTGGTCTTTTCTGAAATTTAATTTTGGTAGACCACGGACAATATGTAGAACCCCATAAATTTGATAGTTAGTATATGTACGACATATCCTATTGCAATATAATTGAGTAAAAATTGATATATAGCACAATATAATCTAAGTTTACCATTTATTTTACTCAATTTATCAATTTTGAAATTCATATGTCAAACTGTATAATTAATTAAATAAGAAAATGATATCTATCTAATGGACTACTTGTCAAATCTAATAAGTCAAGCCCAACCTATAAAATCTATAAGACCTAAAAATACAACTTAAATCCCAATCTAATCATCTAGCCCACTTTATTAAACAAATATTTAATATCTATATCTATATACACCTAAAATACAAAAAAAAATATATTATAACACACACACACACACACACATGGGGAGGCCATAAGGAGGAATATAAGGCACCTAGAGTCTTCATGTCCCCCATGCAAGATACTATCCTAAACACCTTAGCCACATGTCACTAGTTTTCTTTACACCTCCAACTTCCCAAGCCACCTTACACCCGTCTTAAATACATACACACACCCCTTTCTATGTAATTATATAGTTCATTCATCATATATCATTAGCATATAAATTAGTTAGTACTTGTTGCATGTGAAATTACCGATTTGATGACTAGAATGAAATGCATAAATATCTTACCAACCAAACATGATTGCTATCCATTATATTCTGGAAATTGATTTTTAAGAAGTGTATTTTGTTTAAATGAATATGCATGTGTAGTTGGATGCTTAAATCGTGGCCTAACAAATATAGAACGGTTAAAACAAGCTTAAGATACGAACCAAGTGAAGGTAAAGATAATTAGGAAAATTATTGCTTAAAAGATGTAATATGACTTAAGGACAGAAAATACAACATAATTACTTGTTAATCACCTACCCTTAAAATTTTATAAGAAACGGGAACTGTTTTCCAAGCCAACGGGCCAAAATCGTCAAAACACGGAAATTGTGTAAAATCTACAAATTGTGAAACAACTAATTGAAATCCGTGTAATTTCAGTTTGTAACATCAAAAGGGACATAATTACATATTTAGCCTCTGCCCTTAAAGTTTCGTAGTGATCGGATCCATTACCGGTGTCTACGGACTAAAAAAAATTGCAATTAAGATAAATTAAGGGGTCAAAATGGTAAAATCCCCAAAAAAATCCGGAGCCAAGGCAAAAATTTCACCTTCTGGACTGAAGTAATGACTTATATAAGAATAAATATTCTGACCTTAAAATTTTGTAGAGATCGGAAGTCGTTTTGAGATTTGGGGCCAAAATATAATAATCAATAAAATTGGGGTCAAATAGCAAATTACAATAAAATTGAAATCTAAGACAAAATTTCAAGACTCTGGACTGGAATATTAAATTTTCAAAAAAGGTAAGTATGATATCTGAAAAATCTTATAACAATCGAAGTAAATTTGGGTTAAAACGATATTTTTAAAAAAGTTTTGGGGCAAAACGAATATTTTGGAAAATCGGTCAGAAACCGAAATTCTGGAAATTTACCCAAAACTTAAGCTCCAAGTTCAACATGAACTCTCTTGTAAGTTTCGTCACCATCCGTGACGAAAATTAAAATTTACTGGTATAATAACCCACTTCGCAAGAATTATGGGCGGGACCGTAATTTTGGGAAATTTTAATTCAAAAATTAAAGATTGAAAATTTAACAAATCTGAAATCAATAATCACAATTATATCTTAAAGATATGTCAACAACCGAACCATAATCTCGTGCCACGAATAAACTCCAAATCACAATCATATAATCGAATTACACTAAGTACCGTAATTAGTTGAATGTATGACTCTGATTGTATGATGTGTATGCACCGATAATGTGACTAACTTACAATCACGTCTAATCGGGAACTAAGTGCCTCACAAACAAAGTGCTACGGACAGGACTGTCTCTAATTCTATCGGGACAAAGTGCCATGTCAACGGAAGGGGGCCACCTCTTGAGCCCATACAAAACAGAGGGCCGATCAAAGATCCGGGGCCACCTCTTGAGTTGGAAGGGCCACCTCTAGAGTCCCGAATTTGTGTCAGGTACGGTTAGACCAAGTCTTGGATCGAGCAGCACGGCTGCGGTTCATGAACAAGGCTACCGTCATTTCCTATTCCCTTGAAGCCGAAGGACGGAGTGATCCTGAGGTGACTGGGTCGTAGATTTAGGGTATAATCGCGATTATGGTGTGATCTGGGTATTAAACCCCAGCTAAGGACATACCGAGCCCAGATAAGAGATAAGGTAGCACGTCACCAAGCGTGAGAGCTTTTAGCTCAAAGGCCAAGGTTATAAGGACGGTCCGACAAACGCCCAAGGCTACGGTTATTAAACCAAAGGTCGTGGCGAAAGTCATAGTCCGATCTCTGATAACGGTCTAAGACGTCATAAGGAGGCCAAGGGACTTTGTTACATAGACGACCTCCCGAATCTAAATATTCACTAAGCGCTTGACGCCACATGTTGTCATACTTAACATCAATCTACGGAGATTAACTGTTCACTCATGCCATAATTCATTACATTCCTTTGAAAACTTGTACTATCTATAGACAAAGATATTTTCAAAAGTGGGAGTAAATATATTATCCTTCAAAATGGTTATATAAATATATATATATATATATATATATTGAGAAAATACTCGAAACCCCACTCACTGAGAATCCATTATTCTCACCCCATTTCGAATTGTTTTCTAAAACCCCACTAGATAAAGAGAATCAAGAGGAAGAAGAGAGAGAGATGCTGACGACCAGTGAAGATCATCCTCAAAGTATTACCAAGACATAGGAATTAGGATGCTGCTTTAACGCTTCTTTTTACTCCTGTGTCACAATGTATTTTGGTTTCCGATGTACTCTTTTGCACTTGATGTAATAATTCCGTTGTACTCTTAAATATTTCTTTTCTATGAAATAACCAGTCTTAGTTCACCGGGCCGAGATCTGGCATATGTAGGCTTTACTAGAATGTATTATCACAAACGTTATTTATTACGTTAACTGTCGCGTTCTCGTCCAACCCCGGTGTGGGGGCGTGACAGATGTGGTATCAGAGCCAGGTTTGTAAGAAGGACACTTACATCGAGCCTTTCCAGGATAAGATTCTTCGGACTTAGATGTGAATTCCACCTATGGCGAAGTAAACCATAAGATTGAGACCTAAAATTTGAATTCTCAAGTCAATTCTCCTTAAATCTCCTCGATTCAACGCTATCCACTTAAGATATGCGTAGTCAATATCATTTTCCTAAGTCATTGGCCAAAATACTTGATTAAGTATTCACGGCATTTCCAACTCACGTCATTTGATTCGACATTCGTCATATTAAATGGAAATCGTTCCATCCCATTGTTCAAATCACGTTACTATTCACTTGGAATAGACGGATTAAGTAATTCCTTTAAAACTCCACTAAACTTCATTATTTTCTTGTATGAAGTATTAGCATTATTGTCAGTTTATGTCGTGAGCATATTCATTAAGTCATTAAGTTCATAATCTTGATGATTATTCATGCTTGATTGCCTTTATATCTGATTAGGATAAACCATGACTAGTACTAACTTAAACCTTAGTTGGTAGGTATGAATCTCGAAGTAGAGATGTTAGCTGAGCACATGCGTCTAACAGAGAAGGTGAAACTCCTAGAGGATCAGGCCACTCACTGGCGCGAGAGCTGGGAGGACCAGTTTAGAGCAAAACTGAAAGACCAGGATCGGATCGAGTCACTCGAGCAGATAATTCAAACCTGGCAGAAGAGCTTATTAGAGCTAAGCAAGAGGCTAGCACATATCGCGACCAGAGGAATGAGGCGATGCAGATACTCGGGTTTCGTCGAGAGGAATACAGGAGTTTGGAGATAGCATTGCACGAGCGAAATAAATATGTGATGATGCAAGAGGGCGCCATCAAGAACCTTCAGCATGCATGTTCCCAGTTCAGTTCTCAAGTGGAGACGCTTGAAGGTACCCTGGCTACGGAGCACCTGCGACATAGGGAGTTTTCAGATGTGATGATGGATCGTATGACTGAGTTAGCTGAGTTGCTTCCTGGTTTGCTAACTACACCACCAGGAGGGACAATTGTAGTATCCTCTAACTCTGAGGAGGAAGACCCCGAGGAGGAGCCGATAGAGCCGGGAGAGGACTGAGAGTGCTGCTAGTATGTTCTTATTAGATGTTTTAACCATTTTAATAAATAACGTGATGTACCTTTTTCTTTAAGTACTTTGGACGAAGGTTGGGTAGGTTAATTTTCTAATTATCCCTATCTGAAACTGTAATTTTTCATGTCCCAATAGACCATCAGAATGTATTATCTACAATGAGATGTTATCCATGTTCTATGATAATGAGATTTAAAATAATGTGTGCATGATTAAATTCTCTGTATTTACAACTCAAGCTAAACTAACTATAACAACCGTTAACTGCGATAGATGGCCGACCGACGTGGACGTGGAAGACCTCGTGCCCAACGTAATAAAAATGAGGAACAACTCGGAGGTGATGGAAATACATTCCAAGGGGACAACAACACTGCCCAAGCAATCACCCAATTGGTGACCTTTCTGCAACAACACATTGCACCGAACCCGAATGCACCCGAAACACATGATCGGGCATTAGAAAGATTCCTCAGATTCAAACCCCCTACTTTTCTTAGGGAGCCGGATGACACGATAGCTGAACACTAGCTCGAAAGGATAGGGAGTATATTCGCAACCCTACAGTACTCGGAGGAGCAGAAGCTGGCACTCGCAACTTTCCGATTGGAGTCTGCAGCTCACGACTGGTGGAAGATTACCAGTGGAAAATGGACGAGGGAAAACAGTGACTGGACATGGGAGAACTTCGTTAAAGCTTTCCGTGATCAATACATTTCTCAGGCCGCTCGTGAAGCCCGTCATGACGAATTTTACCATCTTAAGCAAGGGGCAATGATTGTCGCCCAGTACGAGTCTCAATTCAATCGACTCTCAAAATACGCGCCGGGACTGGTGAGCACCGAGGAGGATAAACTGTACAAATTTACGCATGGGTTGAGGTTTACGCTTCAACAAAGCTTGCTGCCAGTAAGGATGACTACGATGACAGAAGATGTCGAGGCTGCCAGCCGAATCGAAAATGGGATGACCCGACTGGGACAGGCGAAGGATCGCACCGCTGGGAAGTTCAAGAGATCCGCGTCAAACTCATCATCCAGACCAACCCAGAAATTTCAACGCAAGTCTTTTGGACCGAATTCCGGAAAGAAGCCCATGAATAACCTGCCGCCTTGTTCATACTGTAACAAGTCTGGGCATAAAACAGAGGACTGCTGGAAGAAGAAAGGGAAAAGCTTACGCTGTGGGGACAATCAGCATCAGACTAAGGAATGCCCAAAGTGGGAGACTCAGGGCAACAATCAGCAGAGGAACACGGCTAAGAAGGATGATCGTAAGGGCAAAGGGAAGGCACCAGCAAGAGTTTTCGCCTTAGCTGGACAGGAAGCTCCTAACGCAACGGACGTGGTGGAAGGTACATTTCTCATGTCAAACCACTTTGCGCATGCATTGTTAGATCCAGGATCATCACATTCTTTTATTGCACCCCATTACACACAAAAATTGAAAGTATGTATGGAATCATTACCCGTAAGCTTAGAAGTATCCACACCTATGGGTGCGAGCCAAGAAACGGATTTAGTGTTTAAGAATTGCGAGGTAATAATTGAAGGACATTGTTTTCCTGCTGACCTAATTCTCCTTCCCATACTTGAGTATGACCTCATACTCGGAATGGATTGGCTATCTAAGAACTATGCACAACTTGATTGTTATTCTAAGATAGTCCGATTCTGTAAACCCGATCACCCAGTAGTTGAACTGCACGGGAATGCTAGGATTAACTCGGCCCCGATCATATCAGCCACGAAAGCAAGGAAGACCATTTCGAAGGGAGCAACAGGATATCTGGCTTACCTAAGAGCAAATCAGAAATCAAAGTGATACCAAAAATATCAGAATACCCCGATGTTTTTCCCACGGAACTCACTTCGCTACCTCTAGATAGGGAAGTCGAGTTTAGCATCGATATCTTTCCAGGAAAAGCACCTGTGGCTAGGACGCCATACTGAATGGCACCACTAGAACTGCAAGAATTGAAGGTTCGGTTGAAAAAATTGCTAGAGGTTGGATTTATCCGACCAAGCGTGTCTCCATGGGGAGCACCAGTGCTATTCGTGAAAAAGAAAGATGGCACACTAAGATTGTGCATAGATTACCGAGAACTTAACAATATTACTGTTAAGAACAAGTATCCACTCTCTAGAATCGATGAGTTGTTCGACCAGCTACACGGGGCAACAGTTTACTCTAAGTTTGACCTTCAGCAAGGATATTACCGATCAAAGAGGACGACATACCAAAGACTGCCTTTCAAACTAGGTATGGTCATTACGAATTTATGGTGATGCCTTTTGGATTGACCAACGCACCGGCTGGATTTATGGATTTAATGCACCGTGTATTCCAACCGTATCTGGATGAATTCGTGGTAATATTCATTGACAACATACTCGTTTATTCCAAATCAGATCAGGATCACGAAACTCACCTGAGGTTAGTGCTAGAAACGCTAAGGAAGCATAAGTTGTATGCCAAATTCAGTAAGTGTGAATTCTGGTTAAGAAAAGTAGCGTTTTTAGGACACATCATATCCGGAGAAGGAATTGCAGCAGATCCATCGAAGGTAGAGACTATTCTGGACTGGAAGAGGCCAGAAACAGTCACAGAAATTCGAAGCTTTCTTGGACTTGCCGGTTACCACCGCAAATTGATTAAAGACTTCTCAAAAATCGCAGGACCACTCACAAGACTAACTGCGAAACACGTTAAATTTGGGTGGAATGATAAGTGTGAGACAAGTTTCTAGGAACTCAAGAGAAAACTCACCACCGCACCTGTTCTAACACTTCCTAAAGGGAGTGAAGGATTTGTGGTATATAGCGATGCTTCAAAGGAAGGATTAGGAGCTGTGCTGATGCAAAACAGCAAGGTTGTGGCTTATGCATCCCGAAAGCTAAAAATCCATGAGACGAATTATCCGACCCATGACCTTGAACTCACTGCGATAGTATTCGCATTAAAGAAATGGAGGCACTATCTCTATGGAGCTACATTCACTATCTTCACCGACCACAAGAGTCTCAAATATCTGTTCTCTCATAAGGATTTGAACCTAAGATAGAGACGGTGGATAGAACTTCTTGAAGATTATAACTTCACCATTCAACATCATCCGGGGAAGGCCAACGTCGTCGCAGATGCCCTGAGTAGGAAAACTATTGTAGCTAGACTTATGGTAAGAGAATGGAACTCCTTGATAGAAATAGTCCAATGGAACCCAAAGCAGGCTTATGTGCTAATTTATTAGTAAAGCCTGACCTACTTAAGGAGATTCAAGAAGCACAGATTCATGATGGGAAGCTATGTAAATTTAAGGAAAGAATAGCACAAGGCGAGAAATCTGAGTTCAGCATGTCGGACGATGGAATACTAAGATTCAAGCACCGTACATGCGTTCCCGATAATGACGAACTCAAGAAGAAAATTCTATCAGAGGCTCACTGCTCTCGGTATACAATTCACCCAGGCAGTAATAAGATGTATAAGGATCTGAAGAAATACTACTGGTGGGTGAACATGAAGAACCAAATAGCAGAATTCGTAGCAAGATGTTTGACTTGCCAAAGAGTGAAGGCTGAACACCAAAGACCATCAGGATTGCTACAGCCGCTCGAGATTCCCGAATGGAAATGGGAACTAGTTGCGATGGACTTCGTGATAGATCTACCAACAACCAACGGAGGATATAACACGATCTGGGTAGTAGTGGATAGACTTACAAAGTCAGCTCATTACCTACCCGTAAGGAATAATGACAGTCTGCAAAAACTAGCAAGGACGTACATACGAGAAATCATTAGACTACATGGTGTACCTGTACATTGTGTCAGATCGAGATCCCATATTTGTCTCCAGATTTTGGAAGAGTCTTCATCAAGAACTTGGGACAACATTGAGTTTCAGCACTGCGGCACACCCTCAGACGGACGGACAATCCGAGAGAACGATCCAAATCCTTGAGGATAGGTTACGAGCATGCGCGCTAGATTTTCAAAAGGGTTGGAGTCACCACCTACCCTTAGCTGAGTTTGCGTACAACAACAGCTATCGGGAAACTATCGGAATGGCTCCATATGAAGCATTATACGGAAGAAAGTGTCGATCGCCAATACATTGGGAGATTGACGACCGATGGACACCAAAGAGCAAGCAGAACCTAGACTCGATAGCAAGACTTGATCTAGTAGAACATGCCATGGACAAAGTGCGAGTCATTCGAGATCGTATTCGTACTGCTCAAAGCCGGCAGAAGAGTTATGCAGACCAGAGGAGAAAAGATTTAGAGTCCAACAAGGGCGACAAAGTATTCCTTTGCTTATCACCACGTAAAGGATTAATCAACTCAAGGAAAGGAGGAAAGCTTAGCCCTAGATACGTCGGACCTTTCACGATACTAGAGCGAATTGGAAATTTGGCGTATCGTCTCGAGCTACCAACCGAGCTTGCCGGAATGCACAACGTGTTCCATGTCTCAATATTGAAGAAATACCATCCGGATCCTAAGCATGTCATCACTCATGACATGCCACGAATCAAATAAGATCTAACCTACATCGAGAAGCCGATCAGAATCGTAGATCAACCAGTATGCGATCAGAAACCGATCAGATTCCGTTAGTCAAAGTCATTTGGTCGAAGCACAACAGAGAAGAAGACGCCACATGGGAAACTGAAGATGAAGAAATCTTACCCCGAACTATTTTAGAGGGAATTTGGGGACCAAATTCTCTTAAGGAGGGAAGGATGTAGAACCCCATAAATTTGATAGTTAGTATATGTACGACATATCCTATTGTAATATGATTGATTAACAATTTCTATATAGCACAATATAATCTAAGTTTACCATTTAGAAAATGATATCTATCTAATGGACTACTTGTCAAATCTAATAAGTCAAGCCCAACCTATAAAATCTATAAGACTTAAAAATACAACTTAAAGCCGAATCTAATCACCTAGCCCACTTTATTAAACAAATACTTAATATCTATATCTATATACACCTAAAATACAAAAAAAAATATAATAACACACACACATGGGGAGGCCATAAGGAGGAATATAAGACACCTAGAGTCTTCATGTCCCCCATGCAAGACACTATCCTAAGACACTTTAGCCACATGTCACTAGTTTTCTTTACACCTCCAATTTCCCAAGCCACCTTACACCTCTCTTAAATACATACACCACCCAACACACTCCCATTCTCCCAACACAAACAAAAAATCTGAGATTTAGATACAGAGAGAGAGAGACAAAAACGTGAGCAAGAGAGAAGAAGGAAGGGAGGAAGAAAGAAGAAG
The DNA here is from genome assembly GCA_033398695.1 of Orobanche coerulescens. Lineage (NCBI taxonomy): Eukaryota > Viridiplantae > Streptophyta > Magnoliopsida > Lamiales > Orobanchaceae > Orobanche > Orobanche coerulescens. The sequence continues at coordinate 112,790,842 of CM065815.1, read as the reverse complement.
AAACAAGAGGGAGGTAAGAACTACACTTCATACATTTGTTTTTTTTAACTTATTTATTCTTCCCTTTCTAACTTAAAACCTAACATGCAATCAAAATAATTATACATGGTGGGATGATACATGGGCTGAAATGTAGAGGAGGAGGAAGAGAGGTCCTTTTTCAACCTACGAGACCTAGAATCAACTTCTACGGACAAAGAACGAAGTGGGTAAAATATTTTCTTTTTAAAACTTTTATATGTAAGTTACTTTCAAAGGAGATTAATAATAATGATATAATGCATGTCCTTTCAATGTAGTTATATAGTTCATTCATCATATATCATTAGCATGCAAATTAGTTAGTACTTGTTGCATGTGAAATTACCGATTTGATTACTAGAATGAAATGCATAAATATCTTACCAACCAAACATGATTGCTATCCATTATATTCTGGAAATTGATTTTTAAGAAGTGTATTTTGTTTATATGAATATGCATGTGTAGTTGGATGCTTAAATCGTGGCCTAACAAAGATAGAACGGTTAAAACAAGCTTAAGATACGAACCAAGTGAAGGTAAAGATAATTAGGAAAATTATTGCTTAAAAGATGTAATATGACTTAAGGACAGAAAATACAACATAATTACTTGTTAATCACCTACCCTTAAAATTTTATAAGAAACGGGAACCGTTTTCCAAGCCAACGGGCCAAAATCGTCAAAACACGGAAATTGTGTAAAATCTACAAATTATGAAACAACTAATTGAAATCCGTGTAATTTCAGTTTGTAACATCAAAAGGGACATAATTACATATTTAGCCTCTGCCCTTAAAGTTTCGTATTGATCGGATCCATTACCGGTGTCTACGGACTAAAAAAAAATTGCAATTAAGATAAATTAAGGGGTCAAAATGGTAAAATCCCCAAAAAAATCCGGAGCCAAGGCAAAAATTTCACCTTCTGGACTGAAGTAATGACTTATATAAGAATAAATACCATCCGGATCCTAAGCATGTCATCACTCATGACATGCCACGAATCAAATAAGATCTAACCTACATCGAGAAGCCGATCAGAATCGTAGATCAACCAGTATGCGATCAGAAACCGATCAGATTCCGTTAGTCAAAGTCATTTGGTCGAAGCACAACAGAGAAGAAGACGCCACATGGGAAATAGAGGGTCGATCAAAGATCCGGGGCCACCTCTTGAGTTGGAAGGGCCACCTCTAGAGTCCCGAATTTGTGTCAGGGACGGTTAGACCAAGTCTTGGATCGAGCAGCACGGCTGCGGTTCATGAACAAGGCTACCGTCGTTTCCTATTCCCTTGAAGCCGAAGGACGGAGTGATCCTGAGGTGACTGGGTCGTGGACTTAGGGTATAATCGCGATTATGGTGTGATCCGGGTATTTAACCCCAGCTAAGGACATAACGAGCCCAGATAAGAGATAAGGTAGCACGTCATCAAGCGTGAGAGCTTTTAGCTCAAAGGCCAAGGTTATAAGGACGGTCCGACAAACGCCCAAGGCTACGGTTATTAAACCAAAGGTCGTGGCGAAAGTCATAGTCCGATCTCTGATAACGGTCTAAGACGTCATAAGGAGGCCAAGGGACTTTGTCACATAGACGACCTCCCGAAGCTAAATATTCACTAGGCGATTGACGCCACATGTTGTCATACTTAACATCAATCTACGGAGATTGAATGTTCACTCATGCCATAATTCATTACATTCCTTTGAAAACTTGTACTATTTATAGACAAAGATATTTTCAAAAGTGGGAATAAATATATGATCCTTCAAAATGGTTATATATATATATATATATATATAAATTGAGAAAATACTCGAAACCCCACTCACTGAGAATCCATTATTCTCACCCCATTTCGAATTGTTTTCTAAAACCCCACTAGATGAAGAGAATCAAGAGGAAGAAGAGAGAGATGCTGACGACCAGTGAAGATCATCCTCAAAGTATTACCAAGACGTAGGAATTAGGATGTTGCTCTAACGCTTCTTTTTATTCCTGTGTCACAATGTATTTTAGTTTCCGATGTACTCTTTTGCACTTGATGTAATAATTCTGCTGTACTCTTGAATATTTCTTTTCTATGAAATAACCAGTCTTAGTTCACCGGGCTGAGATCTGGCATATGTATGCTTTACTAGAATGTATTATCACAAACGTTATTTATTACGTTAACTGTCGCGTTCTCGTCCAACCTCGGTGTGGGAGCGTGACACAATATCATTTTTGGCCAATTTTGAAAGAAGTGGTAAAGAGGCATGACCTAATTTTCGATGCCAAATAATGGCATTTTCATCGTATGAAAGTAAACATTTTTCATAGAAAGAAGATTCATCTTGAAGATCAACAATATAAATATTTCCATATCACAATCCAATAAAAACAACTTGGTCTTTTCTCATTGCAGTGCAATGCGTACTTTCAAAAATTAATTTAAGACTAGTGTCACAGAGTTGGGAAACACTTAGAAGATTATGGCAAAGACCATCAACAAAGAGAACATTTTCAATAGTAGGTAAAGGTTTCTTACCTATCTTACCTGTCCCTTTTATTTGGCCCTTTTTATTGTCGCCAAATGTTACACAACCACGATCATCCTTTTTCAGCTCCGTGAAGAGATGTTCATTCCCACTCATGTGATTTGAACATCCATTATCAACATACCATTTATTTGATAATGTAGTCTTCCTTCCTTGTACCTACAAAAATAATTTTCTTTCGTTTTATAGGTACCCAGGCTAATTTGGGTCCTGTAGAGTTAGACATAAAAACTTGGTTTTGAACAATGGTCCCTTTAGGTACCCAAATTTGTTTGACTTTTATAGTTCGTCTAGAACTTACACAGTAAGTTTCGGTATGTCCTGGTTTTAAACATTTTGGACATGATGGAATTCTCGTTTTTAAAATGTCTGAATCTTTCGTGGTAATTTCTAAGGACTTTTTCATTGGAAATGAATTATACCCGAGTCCTTGTTTTGAAAGAGAAAATTTTTGACCAAATAAGAGTTTCTCAAATTTATCATTACTACACGAGAATTTTCTAACGTAAAGTTTCAATTCTTTCTGAGTTTTATGTAAATCATCTCTCAGAATTTTCTCGTTTTCCAGACAATTTGTATGATCAATCGACACATCCTTGTTTTTCAATAATTTTGAATTTTCAATTTCAAGAGACTTTATTTTCTTTTTCAAATCTTTATAAATATTGCAAACTTTTTCGTATTCATTATTTAAAGATTCGAAAGCATCAAGAAGTTCTTCATGAGAAGAATCACTAATCTCGACTTCTTCATCGCTATCTTCAGATGCGCGGGCCATTAGAGCAAGATTGGTTTGAACTTGAGGTTCATCATCCTCATCATCGCTCCATGTAGCGACATAGACTTCCTTCTTTTTGAACTTCTCATGAGGTGGTTTTGATGAAATCTTAGGCGCAGCAGCACGACAATCTTTAGCAAAATAACCTGGAATGCCGCACCTTCGACAAGTATTGTCGAACCTTTTGTTTTGTGGGAAATGAACCTTTTTGGATTCATCCCTGGGTTCCTGTTTGATATCTCTCTGGCGCCTTTGTAAAAGATTTTTGAATTTCTTTATATTCTTATCATAAAAGGCAGTTTCTTCATCCTTTTCTTCGGTAGGTTCATCTTCTAGATCGCTATCTTCTTTGGCTTTGAAGGCGATCATTCTTTCTCTCACCTTGGGCTTTGGTTTCGAACTTCGATATTTATTGACAATCTCATAATTTATGAGAGATCCAATGAGAGCACTGAATTCTATGGTGTTGAGATCTTTCGACTCCATGATAGCCGTAACAGTAGCGTCCCATTCTCTTGGTAGAAATCGAAGGATTTTTTTAGCTTTATCACTACTTGATATCGGTTTCCCGAAGGAAGCTAGCCCATTTGTGATAGCCGAGAAACAGTCAAGCATAGTAGTAATGCTTTCTTCTTCTTTCATAGTGAAGAGTTCATAATCGTGAAGAAGCATATTGATTTTTGTTTCTTTCACTTGACTCGTACCTTCGTGGGTAATCTCGAGCATTTTCCAGATCTCTTTTGTAACACCCCAATTCACAAATGGGACATTACACGCCGTAGAACCCTCGTGAGGTCTACCAGGCTAACACATGACACATAACCACAATGAAATCCCAAAAGATGCACTCAAAAGTAAATAAGGCCGTGGCCTCGGCCAAAACATTTCAACGGAGTACATGAAACATAAAGTAAATATCAATTTATTGCCCACGCAGGGGACTTAAACCAAGTTTAGAAGTAAACAGTCTAACTCCAGTACTCGACAAATGCAACGACAAAACATAAAAAAAATACAGACTCGAGCCACATCATCAAGCCAGCCCATCCTTTGCGTGCATGTCCCGTGCCTGCTCCTCAGCTCTCCCGGTACCTGAAATGCATAAGACGCATTTCCCCCATTTAAAGGGTTAGCATTCAAATAGCTAGTGCAAGTACACAATTACACAACATTATATACAAATATGGTTTTACACGATCATCTCAAACAGATATCATTTGCCATAAATATTCCGGAATACTACATTGGCAATCAATTCAGTTTCAATCATCACGATATCACAAAATCATAACTGGTATCCCGTGGCCGTACCCCTTAGTATCGACCCCCAGACATCCCGTCGAACGCTCCGGGTGGGATACCACTTCCACGGCCGTACCCCTTAGTATCGACCCCCAGACATCCCGTCGGACACTCCGGGTGGAAGTTTAACCACACACACACCCAAGTCCACTTCCTCGGCCGTACCCCTTAGTATCGACCTCCAGACATCCCGTCGGACACTCCGGGTGGAAGGAACACAACTCACGCACTCGAAAACCACAATTCATTAATCATTTCGAAAACACAACATACATAATGAAATGTAATACATATACTTGCCTTGAATAAGACGAAACGAAGGAAACGACGAAGGAATAGGTTTTGGTCCGAACAATCCTCTCAACTCCGTTCCTAATAATAATAACGGTATACAACAAGTCTCATTAATGCGGAAAGGTAAGAATTAATCCTAATTCTACCCGCTGGAACAATTTGTCGATCATGACTTGGGTATCGTCGACTATAAGCGACGAACAATGGAAAACTTGGAGTTCAAAATCACAAATCATCTTCAATACGATCAATAATCCAATATGAATACTCAAATTCATGATTACAACAACGATTAATCGAAAATCCCCAAATCCAATTCAATATTCAAAGTGTTCTAGAATAATCCTTCAATAATCCAATAAATAATCAAACATATCCACAATCATGTGTATATCACTTCATACAACATGATCTTAACATCCAAAACGTCATAACTCAATACAAAATTGAAATCCAAGATGTTGAAGAAATTACCTCTTGGAGATCCAAGCACTTTGATCCGAAGAACACGTGTTAGATCCACAATCCGAGCTTCACGATCGAAAGGAGATGAAGAAAATCACACAATCAAGTGATAGATGAAGGAAAATCTCCCTCTCAAGCCTCTCTCTCTCGTATGGTGGATGAAATGAGAAAAATGAGTGAATCTCATTTGAAAAACGCAGTTATAGAGTTGACTGCCCTGTGTGCCGCGGCCCAGCCGAAGTGTGCCGCGGCACAGGGCCAAAACTGCGCCCAGTGATCGGCAGTGTGCCGCGGCCCGGACGAATGTGCCGCGGCAGTGACTCGGCAGTGTGCCGCGGCCCCGTCGGCATGTGCCGCGGCACACGGTACAGAAGGTTTGGCCGATAAGTGCAACACGAGTGTGCCGCGGCCCGGACGAGTGTGCCGCGGCAGTGACTCGGCAGTGTGCCGCGGCCCTGCCGGCATGTGCCGCGGCACACGGTACAGACTGCTCGGCCAGAAACTGGACAATGTGTGTGCCGCGGCGCACATTCCTTGTGCCGCGGCCCACACCCCCCTTGGGTCCCAAAATGATGAAAAATGATCCGGGAAGAGAATAAAAGCAATAGGAATCGATATTTGGGAAATAATAACACGAAATGGAAGTACGGAAACCCCAAAATGGTCCGAGATACACAACCAAAATCGAACAAGGAACAAATTCCCTAAACTTATAGGAAATTACAAAAACGGCCCAAACATCCGAAAATCACGATACAACGTCGGATTAACAATCCGAAACTCACAACATGCTCTACTCAACCATACGAACTCATGGAAGTAGGAAAATGACGAAATCGAACGAGTTTAACGAGAATTGAATACACATGCGATAAAATATAACTCGAGATGAAATTACGTAAAAACATCATCGAGACTCATCCCAACGGAGAAACTCCAAGAACAAAATAGATTCAGAATTCCAAAACAGTGCCAAGAGAGTTGTCCGAAACGAATACACTGAAAATAGAAATTACCAAAAATAGAAAACACGGATATTACATCTTTGGCCGTCTCGCAAGAAGAGATTCTGTTGTGATCTTCTGGGTTAAGAGCACAATAAAGTAGTTGAGTAGCTTTACTATTGAAGTGATCGTTCTTCCAGTCGGCATCGTCGTACTCTTCAAAGCTTTTGATCGAGCCATTTGTCTTCTTTGGAATGGTAGGTCCAAGAGCAATGACCTTCCAAATTTCAATATCATGAGCTCGGATGAAGATAAATATTTTTTTCTTCCATGTCATAAAGTTTGAACCATCGAAGAAAGGAGGGCGATTGAGAGCGTTGCCTTCAAGAGAAGAGTGAATAAAGTCCATTTCTGGATCTTTTCTCTAGCGGGTGTTAATTCGGTGAAAAGGAGACTGCTCCGATACCAATTGTTAGATTGGTACCGCCACTAGAAGAGGGGTTAAATAGTGAGGATAAGAGTTTTGAATTCTTTTTGTGTGGAAGCTAAATATCGGAGTAAATGAAATACTGAAAATAAAGAACACAAGAAATTGTTCGAGAGGTTCGGCTATTAACAAAGCCTACGTCCCCTACCTAGTTTTATCGGCTCGGACTTTTCTAGAAACTGATAAGTGTCAGTTTTATACACTTATCCGTGATTAACATTGATATATTTCACTCATAATTATGAGCTAGTCTACTCGTTTTTGCTTTGAAGTAATTAATTTTTAATAATTTTATTTTTATAGGATGAAGATGTAAATTTAGCCTTAATCGGATTGAATTACTGATTTACTAAAGAAATGACATGTTTATATAATATTCTCTTTATTGAGTTTTTATGTATTCATATTGTAGGGCTTTCCGAGACGAGTTCGGCAGTCTTTCCGGATTCAAAATCAGAGTTATATAACAAAAGTTATCTTCCGAAGAAGATTTGGGGTAAAAACGCAAAGTCTAAGAAATTCTGGGCTGAAAACGTAACTCACAAAGCAACCAGTGTACAAAAAGCCGAAGCAATGTTACGGCCGTAACATCTAAAAGTTACGGCCGTAAGACCTCAATGTTACGGCCGTAATATCTGAAAGTTACGGCCGTAACTCTTGACAGATTATTGATCATTGTCTAATTTTTATACTTTTGGTCTATTATTGAGGGGATGGCTGGCATTGATCCGATCTAATGTAATAATGCTAGAGTTTTGGAGCTATTAGATGACTTTAGGTGTATAAATAGACCCCTTTGATCCATCATTAAGGATCATTCATCTTATATTTTCTCACTTTGTAATACTTTTTCTTTTTGTGTGAAGAACATACTTGTGTTCTTGAGTGATTTGTGTAAGTGTGGTTTAGCTTATGTTGTTATGGAGTTTATTGCTTCTTTCTCCTTTATCTACTAAGGGGTTTAGAATCAATTCTTTCCCTTTTTCAACTATTAATGACCACTCAAGCTTGTAATATGTTGAATAAACCCTTCATGGGCTAAGTTATCCTTAGTTGGGATTATAAACAAGGTTTGTCATGTTATTTAAGTTTGTATAAAGATCTATTATGGATTACTTATTGTTGTGTGTAATTTTCATTGTTTTACCAATCTTTATTTATTTGGCCAATAAATGATGATATTTATGGTCTTCATATGTTTCGAAAGAAAATATGTTTGATTAAATCAAATGATCTTCACTCTAAGTTGTTCTAGGGGATAGAAATATATCTCTAGACCTTAGATGATTCTTTGAGTTATTTTCATAAAAACTAATGCTATGTATTGAAGCCAATCAACATAGAAATATAGTGGGTTGATTCAATATATAAGGGGCGTTTTTTGATATTCGAAAGAGGAATCGTCTTTTTAAGGAAAATCGAATCTACACAACATAATAAGTAAATACATCTTATGATCTCCTATACATCTTTTATAACTAATGATTAACTAAGTTTGTAATCCCAACTATTTCATTTTACCCTTTTATTAATTTATTATTAGTGCAATCTCTCATTTTCTTTAATTTTAGAACTATTATTGCATTTTCCTTGTAATTGTCAAACCAAACTCTTAAATTGTGTGTTTCACTCATCTTAATCCCTATAACAAATAGGTTAAGTGTATAATTCAATATATAACCTAACTTCCTCATGGGATTGATAAACCGGACTCAAAAAAGTCCACTTACTACTTGATACGATATCGTGCACTTGCGATAGTTACACTAAAGACGTGTCAAGTTTTCGGCGCTGTTGTCGGGGAACTATAAGTGTTATTTTTGAAATCTTACATTATAAACTATTGTTATAGGATACAATTTCTCGACGTTGTAACTTAGTACTCAATTGTGTTTGTCCGGTCAAGTGGCAGATAACGGTACTCTGTGACTATTAAAGTCGGATTCTTCAGTTTCCCACAACAACTGATACTTGTAGATATTTTCTCTTTTATTTTTATTTTATTTTTTTATCATGGAAGAAACTTTGAATAATATTGAAAAGATATTTCCCTTTCTTAGCAAAAAAATCATTTTAAAAAAGACAAGACTTAAAAGGATGAGGTTGCTTATGAATAAAAGCATACCTTTTGACATTAGATACATTATTGAAGCCAAAGTGAGAATAGCAGGTGAATTCACAGAAATACCTACTAGATTTTTACCAGGGTTTGGAAAAAGTTCATATGCCAAGAAACGGCGAGCAAAGATAATAGCCGTTTGCTATAAATGTGCTAGATGGAACTGTAATTTAAAATGTCGATCTTTAGGGATTCCATCTACAAATAGAGAAGATAAAATTCAGTTCATTAAGGATGGTCTGAATAAAGAGAATTTAGATAATATCGAAATTTCTCTTGACACGCATCCTAGTGGACTCGTACATTACGAAATTCGATGTTTGTGGAATAAATTCAAACCAGAATATGAACAACGTCTTGGGAATCTGACGTTAAAAGACCATGTTTGCCAATTTGTAAGAAAATTGGATGGGAAACTTCTCCCCGACTCTTAGAGGCATTTAAGCCGTTTCTGAACGTAAAATCAGAGGAAGATGTGAGCCACAATCACAACTACTCTATATACGCGTAAGTATCATTTATTTTTGTCGTATGGTGAGATTTTCTGAATAAAAAATGTGATACGTGATAAATGCATTCATTATTCTATTGAGTAGTTGAAGCGCAATTAACGCAATCACAGATTTGTTAAATATTTTTACCTTATTTTTCTTCTATAAATAAACATTGTGCTTGTTTCTTTTATTCATCCCTCAAACTTGTATTTTTCTCTCTTTCTCTCAAATAAGTTTCTTTTCAAAAATGGAATCGTCATCTTCCACAAAAAGATTTAACTCAGTCTGCATTTTTGGTGGAGCTAGTTATGGAACAGAGGCATGCTTTACTGAAGCAGCCCACAACTTGGGTCGTACCTTAGGAGAAAAATGCATTCATGTAGTTTACGGAGGAGGAAGTCTAGGATTAATGGGACGCTACACCTTATATATGGAAGGAGTAAGAGTGTTGGGAGTAATTCCAAAATCTCTGGCTGAAAGTAAAATCACCGGGGCAACTATTGGAGATGAGTTTAGAGCTGTAAATATGCAAGATCGCATAACTCATATGATGAATAATTCTGGCGCCTTTATCACCCTTTCCGGTGGTTTTGGCACTCTTGCGGAACTTTTTCATGTGGTTACCAGAGCCCAGCTCTAGTAAACTCTTAGAAGGCATTTAAGTTGTTTCTGAACGTAAAATCAGAGGAAGGTGTGAGCCACAATCACAACTACTCTATATACGCGTAAGTATCATTTATTTTTGTCGTATGGTGAGATTTTCTGAATAAAAAATGTGATACGCGATAAATGCATTCATTATTCTATTGAGTAGTTGAAGCGCAATTAACGCAATCACAGATTTGTTAAATATTTTTACCTTATTTTTCTTCTATAAATAAACATTGTGCTTTTTTCTTTTATTCATCCCTCAAACTTATACTTTTCTCTCTTTCTCTCAAATAAGTTTCTTTTCAAAAATGGAATCGTCATCTTCCACAAAAAGATTTAACTCAGTCTGCATTTTTGGTGGAGCTAGTTATGGAACAGAGGCATGCTTTACTGAAGCAGCCCACAACTTGGGTCGTACCATAGGAGAAAAATGCATTCATGTAGTTTATGGAGGAGGAAGTCTAGGGTTAATGGGACGCGCTGCTGCTTCTGCCTATATGGAAGGAGTAAGAGTGTTGGGAGTAATTCCAAAACCTCTGGCTGAAAGTAAAATCACCGGGGCAACTATTGGAGATGAGTTTAGAGCTGTAAATATGCAAGATCGCATAACTCACATGATGAATAATTCTGGCGCCTTTATCACCCTTCCCGGTGGTTTTGGCACTCTTGAGGAACTTTTTCATGTGGTTACCAGAGCCCAGCTCTAGTAAAAACCAATAGGTATGCTTAATGTCAATGGTTTCTTTGATGGTTTACTATCTTTCATCGACTACTCTGCTGAAAAAGGTTTTATTTCCGAGCGTGCTAAACAAATCATAGTCGTTGCAACAACACCAGAAGAACTAATTAATAAACTCATTGAATTTGTTCCTCAACCAGATCCAGCTCTAGCTAATATTGTCTGGATGGAGGATTTTACCATGAGAAAACGAAAAGTGGATTCATTCCTGTCCCTTTGATAACCCATGTCGGACCTCTTGTATTTTTACTTTATGTCGTGTGTAAAAATCATGCTAAAAGATGGAAGCTTAAGGAGTTTCTTCTTGATCTCTTGATGTGCATCTATTCGCGATTTATGTATTGTTATTTTATTGCTCTAATTTTTATTGTTTGTTTTTTTATAAAAGCATTGTGGCAGCGTAAGGCGACTTTTCGGACTTTCTTGAAGCGCATCTTAAAAATTGTGTTATACTTCCGAGTATATTTTATTTTCTTTTGTTGTTTTCCACGTATATTTATTCTCTTATAGATTCTAAAAGGCGTTAGCTCAAGCATCAACTTTCATAATAGGGAGTATTCTGTTTTTCTCCCTTGCTTTTTATTTTACTTTTTTTTATTTTTTCTAAACTGAGGTCAGTTTCTTTTTCAAGTTTGGGGGTGATGTGTTTTGATTATTTTGGTGTGTTTAACTTTAATTATTGTGGTGTGTTTTGATTATTTTTTGTTATTTGGCTTTGATTTTTTTTAGTGTATATTTATATATATAAATATTGTTTTGTGAGATTTCTAGATCTGGCCTTAACACCAATAATTTAGCTACATACAAGTTTCTAAAATCGTTTTAACCGGTTAAAAATTTGTACATTCCAAAATTTTTTGAGCCTTAATCTCTCTTTCCAAGCCTTATAGTTATCATATAAAATCGAGTCATTCGTTACCTTGAGAAAAGAAGAATCAATCGGTTGATGAAAAATAGAACTGAAATTTACTTAATTTGTGGAGTTTTTGATTTTTCATGCTTAACTAATAAATAATTTTTCTGCAAAAATTCTATTCCCTGAAAAAAAATGTATTGGTGAAAAGAGCTACACGTTAGCAAATTGTAATATCCGATTGTAACTTTTCATTTTTACCTGTCATTGTATTATTCAGATAATCTGATTATCATGAATCGTTGCATTTAGTATTATGTCGTGGTATTATAGATATGAATATCATATCGTTGTTAGTTCATTTCAATGTGATGACTCGATGTTAATTAGAGAGTTGTATTTTCGAATTTTGTTAATGTAGCGCACGCTACACAGTTCTATTAACGTACGCTAATCATGTGACTTAGCGTGCGTAAGGTTTCCTGCATTGCGTCGCTAGGAGAATCGCGGCCGATTGACTTCAGCACGTGAACCCTTTTATCCGTTAGCATGCATGAGATCTAAGTCTGAGCTATCGTGTCGGTGAGAATCTACTTTTATTAGCGTGCGCAACCCATTCCTCATGAGCGTACGCTAACGGCCTGCGATAATTCAAGACAGTAGCCACTGTAAGCCGCTTACGTACGTAATATCGACCGGATAGCGTACGTAAGGGCATTAGCGTACGCTAAACTGTCCTGATAGCGTGCGCTAAGTCTGCACAGTCTATTTATAGGACCAGCCTGTTTTTCATTTCTTCACGACCCAAACCGAATTTCTCTCTTCACATATCATACCTCTGTACTACCAAAACGATATCAACCTTCACCAACTTGTTTCTAAGCCTTGAATCTCGGAGTGGAGCTCATTTCCTTGGAGATTTGGAGTTGTTTTTGAGCTTGGAATATATTCTCTCATAACATTGAAGTTGTTCTTCATTTCTGGAGGTAGGTGTGCTTTCTTCTCTGCATTATTTTCTTATGTTGATGTTGATGACGAATTATACTTCACCTAGAGTTAGATTAAGCAAGTAAAACATAGTTCTAATCCAACCTTTTTAACACTTTTGATGAATATGTTAAATAAGGGTTTGAGATGGAGGTGTTCTTGATGATATAGTGATTTTAATCATGTTGTAACTACCATACTCATCTTGTTGGACGAATTTAGCTCAGTAGGACATTGTTGGATCGGTTCGCTCCTTCATAACTGGATTTAATCAAGAACTTGATATCATAGAGTGTTTATACACCATTTTAGATATCTATTTACCTTGAGAAGAACTTGATAATGTTAAAGATGAGATTAGATGATCTAGTTCAGAAATCTTAGAAGCTTTAACAAATCATGATTGTTCAGTTTCACAAGTCTTTGAAGATTGATAAGGATCTTGATAATTTCAACAATAACTTTTCATGAATCTAATATGTTGAGAACTTAGAATGTGTGATCATCATACTAGATAAATGGCGAATTCACCATCATGTTAATGAATCCTCCAGCCTTGTAAACAAAGACTTTGATAACCTTCATGAGTATGGTGTAATCTCCGAACTTATGAACTTGTTGTTAGCTTAAAATCAAATTAAATGAGAGGAGAATAATCATAATGTGCAGATTTTACCTTTCAACCTTTTAATGTTTTGGAAAGTTTAATCATCATAAGATGATCTTAGCATCATAATTGGTTATTCAACATACCCTTGATAGAACTCTTGCTTATGATGAATCATGCGAACATTTGGTAAATATTGTAAACCGATTCTTATGGTTGTAATGATGTTAGAAGGACTCCTGGCATAAGGCTTCAACAATTGGTAGTAACAAACTATTCTAAAGGATTGTAGGTTGACGTCTTACTAATCCTATATTGATAATTTTACGAATATGTTTTGAGTAAAATGTATTTCGTTTAAGGTTGTTTGTTCGAGTAAAACTTGTCGAGGACCGTTCGTTCGTTCCGATAAGAAGAGGACTATTCTCGTCTCCGTAATAAGGCAAGTTATCTTGCTTGGTTATAATGATGATTAGATTCTTCTGATGGTTATATTTTTCATATGTATGAATTGTTCATGGAATGTTTGTCGTGATTTGACACTGTCCTTGACGTTATTCCATTTTCTTCATGGGGTTGCATTCCCAAGTACACCGTTTTGAATCGTTGATCTCGTTGGTTCTTATTTTCACTTTGGTGAGTTTTTCTTGATCCTTAATTGGATGTGTATTTCATTGAACTTCGTTGTCATGTTGTATCGTGACATATCCGGAATCATATCTGCGTGCCGATTGGTTATTGTGTAGGATTTTTAGCCAGGCATACGATGGTCATGCGTGGATGATTCCGCATTGGACCGTGCACACGAGACGTTAGTTCGTGAGGCTAATTAGGTACATTGTCCCACGTATATTTCTGGATTCCGTATACGGGGTGGACATGTGCACGGACACATTTCCGGATCGGGCGTACTGTGATGTCCATCTGGAGCCATAATGTTAATCGTTCACAGACCATGTATGATTGGATGTGTTCGATATTTTGTGACTGATTGTTTCATACGCCCGAGGGGTATGATTAATAGTCGGAATGATTTTCTTGAGATCTATATATGTGAATTGTATAATGTCGGAAGAATTGATTATCATGTATATCTGAACCTGTGTTGGGCGAAATAAGTGTATTGTATTTAAGGTCGAGGCAATGGCAAGGCACGGGAAGAGCATGTCGACGGCGAAGGGTTCGGAGGATACTAGTTCGGGGGGCCCTCATCTTTGTTGTCCGGTTATGTTAAACCGTGTTATGTTATTTCCCGTTTCATTTAAATTGTTATTGGGTTGTATTTGACATTTGAAGTATTTTCCATCCCCATATGGTCTATACTTGTTTTTCGGATCCTGTGTGTTGTTAGGCCGTTGGCCATATTTTAATAAACTCCTAATCGGAGAAATGACTATTCGTTGTGATTCGGTATCACAAATAATATTTATTTAACCTGTTTTGGATATCGCCTGGTGGGTCCCAGTGTGGGATTCACGGCACTGTAATAACCGCCATTTGGGGTGTTACAGAAGATGGTATCAGAGCGTTGTTTCTTTTCTTTTATGAGTCATTGAGAATGAACTAGTATCAAGAGACCTTCGTGTCACGTGTGACCTGTGCAAGCGCCTGACCCTACGAGCCAAATACGGTATGTACCTTTTGAGCCATGATTTAATTACTGGCATGATATTGATATCAGTATGGGTCTCCCTGTTGATCATGTTATTTCAAGGAATTGTGACAGGATTTATCTGATTGATAATCCAAGGTAAATGCTGAATTTATTATACAATTGAAATTGTTCGACTTGACACCGATATGATATTCGGTGCGACATTTGTAGTATCAATAACCGTTTTCCTTGAATATGTGATTCCTTGTTGCTATTAACTTAGCGTGTATTTTAGTATCTTGAACTGTACTTATGGTTATCATTACGATTGATTCTTTCAGTATGGAAAGAAACTTGAGAGGTCGTGGCAGAGGGGGACGAGGCCGCGGAAGGGGTCGAATCCCAATACCTCGAGCCAACAGACGCGCGAATGCGGATCAGAGTTCCGCAGACAGTGGTTCACCTTCTAGGGAACAATCGCACCACAGTGGGCGCGGGGATGCACGTGTCGATCCTTACGACGAAATCCAGCGCAAGATGACACAGATGACCCAGATGGGTCAACTAATGGAAGCTATGCAGAGGGCCGCTACTGGCCAGCAGCAGGGGGCTCATCCTCCTCCTGTGATTGGCGGACCCGTGAGTCGGATTATCAGCGACATCTCTCGCCAGCGACCACCGACTTTTGAAGGCTCCTCTGAGCCTGCTGACATTGTGCACTGGATCGAGCATTTTGAGAAACTTTTCCAGATGGTGGACTGCCCGGAAGAGAATCGCGTCTCGGTAGCCGCGTATTATCTTAGCAAAAGCGCTCATACCTGGTGGCTTTCAGTAAGGCCAGCTGATGGTGTTTGCACATGGGAGGAATTTAAAAACCTCATGCTAGACCGTTACTATCCAGGGCCACTCCGTGAGGCCAAACTGTCGGAACTTTTGAACCCCGACCCGTCTGAAGACGATGATGTATTATCTGTTGCTGAGAAATTCCAGGCACTCCTTCCTTTTGCCACGACAATTATCGGAACAGAGGCCGACAAGATCAAATACTTTCTCAAGAGGCTTAAACCCCGAATGAGAATGCAGCTGTTGAATCACCACTGTACTACCTTACCGGAGTTTATCGAGAAGGCTCTGGAGTACGAACTCACCGCGAAGGAAATTTCCAAGAAACAACCACAGTCCAACAACAAGAGGTCCAGGAACCAGAACCAGACTGAGAGTAACCGGGGGACGTTCAGGAAGCCCCAGTCATTGCCAAACCCCTCTGATCGACCACCCATGGCGTCGAAGCCAGCTGGATCGCACTCTCGAGCGGTCCCCTCATCTGTTGTGTGCTATAACTGCGGAGACCAGGGGCATTTCAGCTTTAAATGCCCGAAGCCTGCCGTCACATGCCTTACTTGTGGCAAGATTGGTCACCGTGCTCGTTTTTGCAGGGGTGGGTCCGGACATGATCCAGTAGCGTCTCATGCTCCAATTCAATCCTCTGTCCAGAACCGGACGCCTCCGTCCGCTTCCTATCAGACCACCGGGGCGAATAGGGGAATGGGCCGTGGGAATCAAAGTAGTACACCTAGTGCCGGAACTGCGAAACCCAGGATTTACGAAATGAAGAAAGCTGATGATCCCGAGGCCAGCATGATTTCAGGTATACTCGAGATCCACTTCCAGCCTGTGTGTGTTCTTTTTGATACCGGTGCTTCACACTCCTTTATATCTTCTTCCTGTTTAAGTCGTTTGCCTCTAGACCATGTTATCAATTGTGAGCCATACGTGATTGGTCTACCTAATGGTAGAAGAATTATTGGGAGTCGTGAAGTCCAGGACTGTCCGATTCGTTTGAACGACCGTGAGTGGTTGTCAAATCTGATTGTAGTCGATATACCTAAGGATGATATAATCTTGGGTATCGATTGGATGGATCGTCATGATGCAATACTCAGTGTCCGCAAACGGATGGTAACCGTCACTTCTGATGATGGTTTCGAGTGTATTTTTCGAGGTGATAATCCCAGTCGTTCTGGGAGAGTCATCAACGCTATGAAAGCAGCGAAACTGCTTAATCAAGGGTGTGTTGGTTATTGGTGTTACATGACCAGAACAGCAGATCGACCAGTTGAATTGGCCGACATTCCGGTAGTCCGAGACTACCCAGATGTATTTCCAAACGAGTTGCCGTGCTTACCTCCTCATCGTGACGTGGAGTTTGTTATTGAGTTAGAACCAGGTACGTCCCCGCTCTCAAAAGCACCGTACCGTATGGCTCCAACTGAGATGCAAGAATTGAAGAACCAGCTTGAGGAGTTGACTGACAAAGTCTATATTCGACCTAGTGCGTCCCCTTGGGGAGCACCAGTGTTATTCGTACGGAAGAAAGATGGATCTCTACGCTTGTGTATTGATTACCGTGAGCTGAACAGGGTAACCATCAAAAACAAGTATCCCTTGCCTCGTATTGATGATTTATTGGACCAACTTCGTGAGCGCCGTGTTTTCTAAGATCGACTTGAGATCGGTTATCATCGATTAAGGATTCGAGAGTCGACATTTCGAAACGGCATTCCGTACTCTATGGGCATTATGAGTTCGTGGTGATGCCATTTGGGTGACTAATGCACCGGCGGTGTTCATGGAGTTGATGAATCGAGTTTTTATTAACTATGGATCGCTTTGTAGTCGTTTTCATTGACGACATTCGATTTACTCTCGCGACCACGAGGAGCACGAGAGTCACCTCCACCAAGTTCTCGATACTTTGAGGCGAGAACAACTTTATGGGAAATTTTCTAAGTGTGAGTTCTGGATGCCTGAGGTTGTCTTTCTCGGGCATGTGATATCAGCCGAAGGGGTGAGAGTGGACCCACAAAAGACGGAAGCCATTCGAGATTGGCTACCACCGAAGAACGTGAAGGAAGTTCGTAGTTTCCTCGGCTGTGAGTTACTACCGACGATTCGTGGAGGGATTCTCTAAAATTTCGCAACCGATGACTAACTTACTGCGGAAGGACAAGAAGTATTTGTGGTCAGAAGCATGTCAGCAAAGTTTTGAAGAGCTCAAGAGTCGATTGATTTCGGCACCTGTTTTGGTCTTACCAAAGGGAACGAAAGGATTTGTGGTGTATAGTGACGCGTCGAGACAGGGTCTGGGATGTGTACTAATGCAGGAAGGGAAAGTAATCGCCTATGCATCGAGACAATTGCGACCCTATGAAGTTAACTATCCGACCCACGACTTGGAGTTAGCAGCCGTGGTGTTTGCTTTGAAAATCTGGCGTCACTATCTTTATGGAGTTACCTGCCAGATCTTTACGGACCACAAGAGCCTAAAGTACATTTTTACTCAGAAGGAGTTGAACATGAGGCAGAGAAGGTGGCTAGAATTAATCAAGGACTATGATATCGAGATCCTTTATCATCCGGGTAAAGCAAATGTGGTTGCCGACGCATTGAGCCGTAAGACAGTGCAGGAGCAGATGCTGAGTCGTTTAACAGCACAGAGGGAATTGCAGTTGGACCTTATGAGGCCAGAAATTGAAGTTTGGTTACAGCGTGTTCAGGGACAACTTTGCACCCTTGATATTTCTTCGTCTCTCGATGATATGATCAAATCGAAGCAAATTACGGACCCATTCTTATCTCGAGTTCGGGATGAAGTAAACCAGGGGAAAGCCCCTGGATTCGTGATCCACGAGGATGGATTGATACGTTTTAGAAATCGAGTTTGTGTACCCGCTGACGAAGAGTTGAGGAACTCTATCATGAGAGAAGCCCATGCTACCGGGCTCTAGCAAGATGTATAAGGATTTGAAACAGAATTATTGGTGGGGAAATATGAAACGTGAGGTTGCCGAATTCGTTTCGAGGTGCTTAACCTGTCAGCAGGTTAAGATTGAGCACCAACGGCCCGCAGGAATGCTGAAACCGCTCCCGATTCCTGAATGGAAATGGGAGGACATATCTATGGATTTTATCACTAGCTTGCCGACGAGTCGTCGAGGAATGAATACGATTTGGGTGATCGTGGACCGTCTGACCAAATCAGCCCACTTCTTGGAAATTAAGGACACATGGGGCCCCGAGAGATTGGCCCAGCTGTTTATTAAGGAAATTGTGAGACTACACGGTACCCCCAAGAGCATTGTATCAGATCGTGACGGGCGATTTGTGTCACACTTCTGGAAGGCAGTTCATCGTGCGATGGGCACGCAGTTGAATTTCAAGACGGCTTTCCATCCACGGTGATGGTCATCGGAGAGAACCATCTGAGACTCTAGAAGATATGTTGAGAGCATGTGCTCTTGATTGGAAGAACGATTGGGAAGCCCAGTGCCTTTGGTGGAATTCACTTATAATAATAGTTGGCACGCTTCGATTCGGATGGCACCGTATGAGGCATTATATGGCCGTCAGCCGTAGGTCCCCTTTGTGTTGGGACGAATCGCCGAATCTCTGGGTACGGAACCCGATATGTTGTTAGCCGCCCGTGAGAAGATCACTTTGATTAAGAGTCGGTTGTTAACGGCTCAAAGTCGACAGAAGTCTTATGCTGACCATCGTCGAAGACCGCTTGAGTTCGAGGTTGGTGACCATGTGTTAATGAAGGTGTCTCCTACTCGAGGTGTTTTTCGTTTCGGGAAGAGGGGCAAGCTGAGCCCGAGGTACATTGGGCCATTTGAGGTATTGGAGCGTGTAGGTGATCTGGCCTACCGACTAGCCTTACCGCCGACTTTGAGTAAAATTCACAACGTGTTTCATGTCTCCCAGTTGAGGAAATATGTTGCTGATCCGAGCCACGTACTTCAATTCGAAGATATTGATTTAGCAGAGGATCATTCGTACGAGGAGCGTCCTGTACGGATACTCGAGAGGAGGATCAAGCAATTGCGGAACAAGACGATTCCCCTACTGAAAGTTCAGTGGTCACGACACGGAGTCGAGGAGGCTACGTGGGAGACCGAGGATAGTATGCGAGCGAGATACCCCAAGTTATTTACCCCTTAGTTTCGAGGACGAAACTCTTTTTAAGGGGGGGAGTATGTAATATCCGATTGTAACTTTTCATTTTTACCTGTCATTGTATTATTCAGATAATCTGATTATCATGAATCGTTGCATTTAGTATTATGTCGTGGTATTATAGATCTGAATATCATATCGTTTTTAGTTCATTTCAATGTGATGACTCGATGTTAATTAGAGAGTTGTATTTTCGAATTTTGTTAATGTAGCGCACGCTACACAGTTCTATTAACGTACACTAATCATGTGACTTAGCGTGCGTAAGGTTTCCTCTGTTGCGTACGCTAGGAGGGAATCTGGCAGCAGTTGACTTCAGCACGTGAACCCTTTTAACCGTTAGCATGCATGAGATCTAAGTCTGAGCTGTCGTGTCGGTGAGAATCTACTTTTATTAGCGTGCGCAACCCATTCCTCATTAGCGTGCGCTAACGGCCTGCGATAATTCAAGACAGTAGCCACTGTAAGCCACTTACGTACGTAATATCGACCGGATAGCGTACGTAAGGGCATTAGCGTACGCTAAAGCATCACGATAGCGTGCGCTAAGTCTGCACAGTCTATTTGTAGGACCAGCCTGTTTTTCATTTCTTCACGACCCAAACCGAATTTCTCTCTTCACATATCATACCTCTGTACTACCAAAACGATATCAACCTTCACCAACTTGTTTCTAAGCCTTGAATCTCGGAGTGGAGCTCATTTCCTTGGAGATTTGGAGTTGTTTTTGAGCTTGGAATATATTCTCTCATAACATTGAAGTTGTTCTTCATTCTGGAGGTAGGTGTGCTTTCTTCTCTGCATTATTTTCTTATGTTGATGTTGATGACGAATTATACTTCACCTAGAGTTAGATTAAGCAAGTAAAACATAGTTCTAATCCAACCTTTTTAACACTTTTGATGAATATGTTAAATAAGGGTTTGAGATGGAGGTGTTCTTGATGATATAGTGATTTTAATCATGTTGTAACTACCATACTCATCTTGTTGGACGAATTTAGCTCAGTAGGACATTGTTGGATCGGTTAGCTCCTTCATAACTGGATTTAATCAAGAACTTGATATCATAGAGTGTTTATACACCATTTTAGATATCTATTTACCTTGAGAAGAACTTGATAATGTTAAAGATGAGATTAGATGATCTAGTTCAGAAATCTTAGAAGCTTTAACAAATCATGATTGTTCAGTTTCACAAGTCTTTGAAGATTGATAAGGATCTTGATAATTTCAACAATAACTTTTCATGAATCTAATATGTTGAGAACTTAGAATGTGTGATCATCATACTAGATAAATGGCAAATTCACCATCATGTTAATGAATCCTCCAGCCTTGTAAACAAAGACTTTGATAACCTTCATGAGTATGGTGTAATCTCCGAACTTATGAACTTGTTGTTAGCTTAAAATCAAATTAAATGAGAGGAGAATAATCATAATGTGCAGATTTTACCTTTCAACCTTTTAATGTTTTGGAAAGTTTAATCATCATAAGATGATCTTAGCATCATAATTGGTTATTCAACATACCCTTGATAGAACTCTTGCTTATGATGAATCATGCGAACATTCGGTAAATATTGTAAACCGATTCTTATGGTTGTAATGATGTTAGAAGGACTCCTGGCATAAGGCTTCAACAATTGGTAGTAACAAACTATTCTAAAGGATTGTAGGTTGACGTCTTACTAATCCTATATTGATAATTTTACGAATATATTTTGAGTAAAATGTATTTCGTTTAAGGTTGTTTGTTCGAGTAAAACTTGTCGAGGACCGTTCGTTCGTTCCGATAAGAAGAGGACTATTCTCGTCTCCGTAATAAGGCAAGTTATCTTGCTTGGTTATAATGATGATTAGATTCTTCTGATGGTTATATTTTTCATATGTATGAATTGTTCATGGAATGTTTGTCGTGATTTGACACTGTCCTTGACGTTATTCCATTTTCTTCATGGGGTTGCATTCCCAAGTACGCCGTTTTGAATCGTTGATCTCGTTGGTTCTTATTTTCACTTTGGTGAGTTTTTCTTGATCCTTAATTGGATGTGTATTTCATTGAACTTCGTTGTCATGTTGTATCGTGACATATCCGGAATCATATCTGCGTGCCGATTGGTTATTGTGTAGGATTTTTAGCCAGGCATACGATGGTCATGCGTGGATGATTCCGCATTGGACCGTGCACACGAGACGTTAGTTCGTGAGGCTAATTAGGTACATTGTCCCACGTATATTTCTGGATTCCGTATACGGGGTGGACATGTGCACGGACACATTTCCGGATCGGGCGTACTGTGATGTCCATCTGGAGCCATAATGTTAATCGTTCACAGACCATGTATGATTGGATGTGTTCGATATTTTGTGACTGATTGTTTCATACGCCCGAGGGGTATGATTAATAGTCGGAATGATTTTCTTGAGATCTATATATGTGAATTGTATAATGTCGGAAGAATTGATTATCATGTATATCTGACCCTGTGTTGGGCGAAATACTTGTATTGTATTTTAGGTCGAGGCAAAGGCAAGGCACGGGAAGAGCATGTCGACGGCGAAGGGTTCGGAGGATACTAGTTCGGGGGCCCCTCATCTTTGTTGTCCGGTTATGTTAAACCGTGTTATGTTATTTCCCGTTTCATTTAAATTGTTATTGGGTTGTATTTGACATTTGAAGTATTTTCCATCCCCATATGGTCTATACTTGTTTTTCGGATCTTGTGTGTTGTTAGGCCGTTGGCCATATTTTAATAAACTCCTAATCGGAGAAATGACTATTCGTTGTGATTCGGTATCACAAATAATATTTATTTAACCTGTTTTAGATATCGCCTGGTGGGTCCCAGTGTGGGATTCACGGCACTGTAATAACCGCCATTTGGGGTTTTACACAAATAACGGTGTGAAAGCTATCACCTAAAAAAAGATGGAAAATGTGTTGGTGAAAAGAGCTACACGTTAGCAAATAACGGTGTGAAAGTTATCACTAAAAAAAGAGATAGAAATTGTGTTGGTGAAAAGAGCTACACGTTAGCAAATAACGGTGTGAAAGCTATCACTTAGAAAAATAGAAAATGTGTTGGTGAAAAGAGCTACTCGTTAGCAAATAACGGTGTGAAAGCTATCACTAAAAGGGGTGTAGATTATGAGCAGATTTGAATTAATTGATGGCTGAATTTCAATACACTCAATTTTGTGAACAATCACAATATTTGATGACGCCGATGAAATTCTTTTTCATGTTGAGTTGAAAAATAAATGAGTGATCGAGAGCAACCATTAAAGGGAGTCGTGTGTGTCACGTGTGGGAAAGAAATAATCAACCTTTTGGGGGGACACCTTGCATTTTGGAATTACAAAAATAAAACCGTGTTTTAACTTTAAAATCATTAGTATATTTATTTTGAATCTTGATTCATTTCTATCTACTGTATAAAGCTGGTTATTGTGTATTAATGGCATTTTGATCTCTTTTTCTCTTTATATATAATTATTTTTCTTAACTTGTGTGTGTATTATTTTTCTTATTTTGTGTCTTATTTTTAATTTTTATCTTGAGCGTGAATAATAAAGAGTCTTGCTCGGGACTAACAAGAATTCAAGTTTGGAGGTGTGATAAGTGTCAGTTTTATACACTTATCCGTGATTAATATTGACATATTTCACCCATAATTATGAGCTAGTCTGCTCGTTTTTGCTTTGAATTAATTAATTTGTAATAATTTTATTTTTATAGGATGAAGATGTAAATTTGGCCTTTAATCATATTGAATTACTGATTTACTAAAGAAATAACATGTTTATAAAATATTCTCTTTATTGAGTTTTTATGTATTCATGTTGTAGGGCTTTCCGAGACGAGTTCGGCAGTCTTTCCGGATTCAAAATCAGAGTTATATATCAAAAGTTATCATCCGAAGAAGATTTGGGGCAAAAACGCAAAGTCTAAGAAATTCTGGGCTGAAAACGTAACTCACAAAGCAACCAGTGTACAAAAAGCCGAATCAATGTTACGGCGGTAACATCTGAAAGTTACGGCCGTATGACCTCAATGTTACGGGCGTAATATTTGAAAGTTACGGCCGTAACTCTTGACAGATTATTGATTATTGTCTAGTTTTTTATACTTTTGGTCTATTATTGAGGGGATAGCTGGCATTGATCCGATCTAATGTAATAATGCTAGAGTTTTGGAGCTATTAGATGACTTTAGGTGTATAAATAGACCCCTTAGATCCATCATTAAGGATCATTCATCTTACATTTTCTCACTTTGTAATACTTTTTCTTTTTGTGTGAAGAACACACTTGTGTTCTTGAGTGATTTGTGTAAGTGTGGTTTAGCTTATGTTGTTGAGGGAGTTTATTGCTTATTTCTCCTTTATCTACTAAGGGATTTAGGATCAATTATTTCCCTTTTTCAACTATTAATGACCACTCAAGCTTGTAATATGTTGAATAAACCCTTCATGGGCTAAGTTATCCTTAGTTGGGATTATAAACAAGGCTTGTCATGTTATTTAATTTTGTATAAAGATCTATTATGGATTACTTATTATTGTGTGTGACTTTCATTGTTTTACCAATCTTTATTTATTTGGCCAATAAATGATGATATTTATGGTTTTCATATGTTTCGAAAGAAAATATGTTTGATTAGATCAAATGATCTTCACTCTAAGTTGTTCTAGGGGATAGAAATATACCTCTAGATCTTAGATGATTCTTTGAGTTATTTTCATAAAACCTAATGCTATGTATTGAAGCCAATCAACATAGAAATATAGTGGGTTGATTCAATATATAAGGGGCGTTTTGACATTCGAAAGAGGAATCGTCTTTTTAAGGAAAATTGAATCTACACAACATAATAAGTAAATACATCTTATGATCTTCTATACATCTTCTATAACTAATGATGAACTAAGTTTGTAACCCGACTATTTCATTTTACCTTATTATTAATCTTTTATTAGTGCAATCTTTCATTTCCTTTAATTTTAGAACTATTATTGCATTTTCCTTGCAATTGTCAAACCAAACTCTTAAATTGTATGTTTCACTCATCTTAATCCCTATAACAAATAGGTTAAGTGTATAATTCAATATATAACCTAACTTCCTCGTGGGATCGATAAATCGGACTCAAAAAAGTCCACTTACTACTTGATACGATATCGTGCACTTGCGATAGTTACACTAAAGACGTGTCAGAAACCTTGAATGCACTTTCTAGTTTAGTGTCAACTCTTACAATTGCACTTTCAAGTTTAGTGCCGAACTTTACAATTTCTTGATTTCCGGGCTCAAGAACAAACTCACTTAAACACTCTTGTTGTTCAGGATACAAGACAACCTCACGATAAATAGTTGCGAGTACAAAACTCGACTTTACAAAAGATATCGCTCGTTGATACAAGAATATAGATATAGAAATGATAGAACTATTCTTCTAATAACACAATATGGAATATATATCTCTCGAAATGTATGCTTGATATTGCTTGAGTATGCTTGTAAGCTCAGATCAATTGTGTATCTTCCAACTCAATGAATGAAGCTATTTATAGCCTTCTTGGAGCAAGTTTCTCGTTGGAGCAGTGGAATGGCTTACGTACGTTGTAGCACATTAGTTACGTACGTTATGCACTTTACGTACGTTACACCTCTTGTGTAACAGCCGTAACACACCCCTTAAAACAGTTCAGTAGCATAGGCTGAGATTACATTACATACGTTATGTAGGAGCCATTACGTACGTTATGCTTAGTCAAGAGAGCCGTTGGATGAGATAACTTTTTGAGTAACGGTTGATGACTTATAGTGTTGACTGGTAACGGGCAAAATTCGAACCTTACGTACGTTATACATAATGTATTACGCACGTTACCTGCAGTAAAACACTTACCAAATTTGTTAAGTATACGTACGTTAAAGGAAGCTCATTACGTACGTTATGCATGTTAAGTATAGAAAAATATGGAAAGTAAATTTTGTTTAAGTAACCCATCATCAAAACATATAAAATGCATTATGAAAAATATTGTTCCAACATTCCTCAAATCCTAATACATTTTACTCGAGCCCGGATGGACTGAGTAAGGTGACGCATGAGCCTCTCGCATAATACCCAGTCTCAATTCCAAGTCGTTCGGAACACACATCCGACCTTGGAACCTCAACACACCATCTTCATGAATCACGAATCCCGGGGCTTTCCCCTTCACCACATTCTCGCGGAGCTGAATAAACATCGGATCTTCTAACTATCTCGATCTAATGTCCTTGACTAGAGATGAAGAGATCTCAAGAGTGCGCAACTGCTCGGCACTCCCTGGTAGCATAACCTCAATGCTCAACCCCATCAACTCTCGATGGAGCCCTGGATGGGCCGTGAGTAACTCAAGTGCCCTAAGTGATACCGATTTCCGACTCAAGGTATCTGACACCACATTTGCCTTGCGCGGATGATAAAGGATCTCGAGATCGTAATCCTTAATAAACTCTAACCACCTTCTCTGTCTCATATTCAGTTCTTTCTGTGTAAAAATGTACTTTAGGCTCTTGTAATTGGTGAAAATCTGACACGACGAGCCATACAAGTAATGACGCCAAATCTTCAATGCAAATACAACTGCGGCCAACTGAAGGTCGTGGGTAGGGTAATTCAACTCGTATGGTTTCAACTGACGGGAAGCATAGGCAATCGTCCTCCCGTGCTGCATAAGTACACATCCAAGCCCTTGGCTTGAAGCATCGCTATAAACCGAGAAACCCTCATTACCACTCGGTAAAGCCAAGACGGGAGCGGTCGTCAACCGCTTTTTCAACTCCTCGAAACTCTTCTGCCTCTCGTCTGTCCACACAAACTTCTCTGACTTCTGCAACAACTGGGTAAGCGGTCGAGCGAGCTTAGAAAACCCCTCGACAAACCTAAGATAATACCTGGCCAAACCCAGAAAACTATGGACCTCCTTCACGTTCTTGGGAGGCGCCCAATCCAACACTGCCTCTATCTTATGTGGATCCACACGAACACCCTCGGTCGAGATCATGTGGCCGAGAAACATAACCTCCCGCAACCAAAACTCACACTTTGAGAACTTCACATAAAGGCGCTGAGTTCTCAAGATTCCCAACACTATATGCAAATGACGTGCATGCTCCTCCTCACTCCTCGAGTAAATCAGAATATCGTCGATAAAGACGACTACACATTTATCGAGATATTCGATAAAGACTTTGTTCACGGATGGGGCATTGGTTAGCCCGAATGGCATAACCACAAACTCGTAGTGGCCGTATCTCGTCCTAAAGGCCATCTTTGGAATATCGGAATCCTTCACTCGGAGATGGTAATACCCCGATCTCAAATCAATCTTCTAAAACACGGTTGCCCCTTGTAATTGGTCAAACAAGTCATCAATCCTCGGGAGCGGATACTTTTTTTTATAGTCACTTTGTTCAACTCTCGATAATCGATATACAAACGAGGTGACCCATCCTTCTTCTTTACAAACAAAACCGGTGCGCCCCAATGTGAAGCACTCGGTCGAATATAACCCATTTCGAACAACTCTCCTAACTATTTCTTCAACTCAAGCATCTCGACAGGCGCCATGTGGTATGGCGTCTTAGAAATCGGAGCCGCACCCGGCTCTATATCAACAGTAAACTCAACCTCACGGTCTGGTGGCAAACCCGATAACTCGTCTGGGAAGACGTCAGGATACTCACTCACTACCGGAATAGACTAGAGCTAGACTCCACCTTCTTCCGATCTCAAAGCATAACACCAGTAACCAGTGCAACCCCCTCGAAGGAGCTTCACTGCTTTCATGGCGCTGATCAGGAATCTCTGACTACCCCACTTGCGTCCTACAAAATAATGCTCGGTACCGTCAGAGGCTAACATCGAAATGGTTCTCGCTATATAATTCATGATCGCCTCATGTCGATCTAGCCAATCCTCACCAAGAATCAAGTCCTCATCCCTAATGTCTACCATAATCAAATTAGAAGACCAATACCTCCCCGCGATACTCACCGGAAAATCTCTAAACTCTCGATCCCCCACGATACTATCTCCACTAGGCAGTTTACAATCAACATGCAGACGACGCACAAAATCCAGAGATATGAAAGAATGCATAGCACCAGAATCAAATGACACGGAAATGGGATGGTCAATGATGTGAACGGTACCTGTAGCCACCGTCGCGTCAGGATCTCCTGCTCGTCTCATCTCATATACATGGGGCGGAACAGACCCCGCACTAGAAGCCCTCCCTCTAGAAGGTTTCCCACGACCCGACTTCTGCCAAAACTCTGCTGAGGTTGATTAACTGTCGGCGTCTGATTCACACTCGGTTCTCTCGTAGCCGGGGTGACACCTGAGTAATAGGTGCCCGACTCGCATTTCCACAAAACTTGGCACGATGCGCCATCTGGCCGCAAGCAAGACATTAAATCGGAGGCCTGTCACACTCACTCATCATGTGTCCAGGACGGCCACAGTTAAAGCAGATAGGACCATGAACGGAAATAGTCGGACCAGACATAGAACCATTTCCTCGCCCAAATGATGGGGACTGATTCTCGAAGACTCGCGAACCAGACTGAGCCTTCTGATACCTGCCAGACTTACCTCCCGAAAACTGACTAGAGGTCTTCTGTTTCTTACCCTCGGTTGCCGTCTCTGTCGCAGAAAACGATATCTCATAAGCCATCACTTTGTTCTGATAATCCTTCAAAATTGTGCACCCGAGACCAAACATGTAGTGACGAACCCTCGGATTCGTCCGTGTATCAAAGTGGCAGATCTTATCTAACTCATCCCGGACCTGATTTCTCACATAATGAAGCTGCTGATTGTAGTCCTTGATCGCCTGTGAAATAGGAACATCTTGGGGTTTTGCCTCAAAGAAGGCTCGAATCATCCCCTCTTTTATAGGCCAAGGATAATATTCGTCCTCCATCAAATCTCGGAACTCTTCCCACGTGGCTGCTCGAGCATGTGGTTTCACTGCTTGCCACCACGTTACTGCCTCCTTGGCAAGGAAGTACTGAGCGATGGGTAACTTCCTCTCCTCGGAGCAGTTAGCTGCCTCGAATACCTTCTCCATCTCGAATAACCAACTCTCCCAACTAGATGGGTCGGAAGTACCATCGAACTGCGGGGGACGCATACGGATCACGTCCTGAAGTAGCTTATCAGTGACGGGGCCAGTAGGCTGAACCGGGTTAGCATTAGCTTGGTTGACCAAAATGGCCTGAGTCAGTAGCGTCATCATTTTCTACTTGCTGGAGAATGTTCGCTACTCCAACATTTTCATGAGCATTGCCGAAACTAGCAGACTGATCCTGCTGGCCCTCGGCATTAAACGGGACACTGTTCGACAAAGAAGGTGTTGCCAAACCAGTCCCTGAGCTTTCGGAGATGGCCGCCCCACCGGCTGCGCCACGTCCCCTACCGCACCCGCGTCCTCTACCGGCAGCCATTCTGAAGAAGTAATGGGTAAGTACAATTCAAATGCAAAACACAACATGACACTAAGTAAGGAACAGAACATGATAACGTAACGAGTTGATTTAGGAAAAACTTACGAGCACCGACGTACAGAGATGATGGCATAGTAGTGATATTGTTCAAAAACGACACTCAACTAGACCCAAATAACCGACAACCTAGGTATCCATAAACCTAAGCTCTAAGACCATATTCTATAACACCTCCAAGACGTTCAGGGTATATTACAGCATTGTGGACCCCACACTTTGGAATCCACCAGGGTAACGTACCAAACTGACATTCGACAAAAGACAAACATCATCAACATACACATGATTCCATAATTCAATACATTCAAAACAAAAGACTGAACTCAACAATACCATTCAATGTCAAATCTTCCCCAAAACGGGTACACAACGATAATAAATCTAAAGAAGGAATTACTCGAGTACTTAAGAAAATGACATAATAAATAAATTTAAATGACAAGACACCAAATGGACAACCACTGAACAGAATCACTCTTGCCTATCATCCTCGTACGACCTGCATGCTCGTTCGCCTCCATGACCTATACCTGCAATACAAAAGTATTTCCCCCATTTAAGGGGTTAGCGACAACTGCTAGTGCAACTACAATCTATTTGAACTACCATTCTAATCAGATGAAATATGCGCCAAAATCATTTTAGAAAATATTTATATTCCGGAATATTTCGGTACACAAGCACAAAACACATTTCTCCAACAAAACATTACAAAGTTAACCGTTGGTATGAGACTCACGGCCACCGTACCCCACAGAGGCCCCGTCGGACCATCCCTGGGTGGTTAATCCTAGTTCGCGATACGCACACACATGGCAATACGTATCCTCAGCGGCCTCGTCAGACCATCTATGGGTGAACATACACATATACATCCACAACGTACACGGGAAGCCATAATCCAAATACTAGAATATGCAAACAAATGTAGAGTACTTGCCTTTGAGACATCGTCGATGAAACGGGAACGAACAACGACTACGATTGACCCGGAGGGAACACTCCATTCCTAAACGAAGTATTAACACAACTCAGTCCTATATGATAACAATAATCGAATGGAATATGCCCTCAACCCCGATTACAAACTATGAAAATGTACGTACAATTGATACGGGCGAGGGTTTTCACAAAACCTCCCCGAATCAACAATATACGGATTAACCGCAATGGAATCGGATTGGGAATCACCCAATAACAATAATCGATAAGGAATATTACAATATAACCAAAGAATTCGAGTCTAACAAGCAAAACCTGGAAAAAAAAAAACAAAATTGATAAAGTTAGGGCTCTAGATGAAAATACCTTAAATTTGGACGGAGGAGGATGATTACGTTGAAGATACACTTCACTTGAAGCACAATAATCGATCTCTCAAAGAACTCTACGGACAAATCTCGAAAGCCGCTTGAAATTGCCTGGGGACACTCACCGCGGACGAAAGGATGGAAAAGAAAGAATGATGCGATGAAGGGTATGTTCATATTTTAAAAACCTGATTGCTCGTTACGTATGTTAACATACTGAGGTTAACGTAAGTTATGCCCCCTTACGTACGTAACACTCAGGCATTAGCGTACGTAAGGGTTTGGCAAAACAATCTGCCCAAAAATCAGAAGTCGATTACATATGTTATGGCCGGCGGATTACGTACGTTAACAATGTGAGTAGCGTACATAACAGGACATGTATAACGTATGTTACTCACAGAACAATTCAGTATTGCATAATGCAGCCCGCTGTTCTAGAAGGTACAAAAAACGAAACGCCACGAAAGATGGGATTTCAAAAGCACATAAACGAAGTATTCGCGACGACGAGTTCAAGCGCTAAAAGGAAACACCATTCCGACTAGCCAAAGATTCGAAATACGACAAAGAAGGTGGAATTCCCTAAACTTATAGGAAATTACAAAACGGCCCAAACGTCCGAAAATCACGATATGACGTCGGATTAACAAACCGAAACTCATAACACGAACAACTCAACCGTACGAACTCATGTAAACAAAGAAACAACGAAAACGAACGAGTTTTACGAGAATCAAACGTACATACGACAAGGTCATAACATAAAATGGAATTACGTAAACATATCTCCGAAACTCGTCCAAATGGAAAAACTCCAAGAACAAAATAGATTCAAAACGTCGAAAGGGTTACAAACAAGTCGATAAAAAAAGACATACACCGAAAATAAAAACTGCTAAAAATGGAAAGGTACGGATACTACAGATACCAGTTTTGAGACAGACCACGATGATTCAAAATTGCAGTCTGGATATATATTTTGCTTGAATGGTGGCGTTGTTAGCTGGAAGAGTTCCAAACAACCAACCACAACTGATTCTATAACGGAAGTTGAGTACATAGCCACTTCGGAAGCAGCTAAAGAAGTTGTTTGGATGAGGAAGTTCATTGGTGAACTGGATGTGGTTCCTAGCATTGTTGATCCAATAAATTTGTACTGTGATTACAATGGATCTATTACACAAGCTAAAGAACTAAGATCACAACAAGTATCCAAACACGTACTTAGTTAGTTCCATCTCATTCGAAAGATTATCACTCATGGCGATGGGAGGATATGCAAAGTTCACACGGATAATAACATAGCGGATCCTATAACCAAGCCGCTTTCTCAAGCGAAGAATGATAGTCATATAAAGGCTATGGGTCTTCAGTTTATGTCTGTATAGGACTAAGAGCAAGTGGGAGATTGTTAGTATTATGCTCTAAGTCTACTGTTTAATAATATATTGTGGAGACATTTATTATTATAATATTGATTATATTATTGAATTAATATTTTGCTTACCATCATCAAGTATGTGACTTGATATTAAAGCTCATTAAAGCATTAAAGAATATTTATTCTAGATATCCCTAGTAATATGATTACTAGTATGATAATGATACGATGGCTATATTTTACTAGTCATGAACATGAGATGTTATATCACATCATAGATACATGCAGAGACATCGTACTGGATATGACCTAACAAAGAGAATTATATATGGATTAAGTCATTATAATTCCTCTGATTGTTATATATTATTTAAGTCCTTATTACCTAAAGACACTACAATTTCCTACATAATAAGTATCGTATTTTAACACAATACCAACGTCTTCTGTAACAAGGGACCATACAGTTTGTGATTGGATATTGTACGATTTATGCAGAGTGAAGTAGTTTATCCAGAGGGGACTTGTCCCTCCTATAAAATGGAGAAGATATCCACGGGCCCTTGATAAGTTAAATTGTTTAAATGCATGGCCATGCTCAAATTGATCAATAAAGAGTTATTGATAAATATTTGAATTGGATAATTGTAACTTGAGATCAAGAATATTAATTAAGCTATATAAGGTCGACTTATCCATATATGCTTAATTAGGATATTGCGCGACGAGAGGATGAAATATTATACAGTAACGGGATTTTGTTCGTGCCATCGAATTAATTCTTTTAATGCAGGTAGTCATAATGTCTAGCTAGAGGCCGCTTATGATTTATGAGTTATACCCATTGCCGTATTAATTAGAACCTATAGGGTCACACACTTAAACGAGCAGAGCAGCTATTTTGTTTCGGTTGATTATGGTTGGTGAAAGAGTTGGTGAACCCTTATCCATGTAGAGGGCTATATAATAGTGTCTTGTGATAGCCCTAACAGTGACCAAACACAAGAGAAGATATAATTTGTGTTGAGAGAATCAAAAATCTGATTTTGATATTTCTCTCACTAAAAGTCTTGAAGATAATAGTTGAATAATCAAAAGGATCAAGAATATATCTTCATATCTTTGAAGATTGATTCTTTGATCAAGAAAAGTATTTAGAATACTCATCTTATCTTCATCTTATCTTGTGAGTTTGATCTTTAATAACATATTGAATAAGATTCATAGTTGTTATTTTAGATCAAAGTTCAAGAACATTTGAATAAAATTCTTGGTGTTCTTGTTCTTACCATAATCAAGAACATACCTATATTCAAATTGATTTAAGTGAAATATTTATTGAATGGGAGCTAGCAATCCGTTAGATGCTCGGGACTTGTTGGTTGTGTAGATACCGTAGAGGACGCTCACTTCTTACAACGTCTCTAGAAGGCTTGATCGAAAACACGCTACAAGAGGTAACAATCTTGTTCTTCGTACTTTGATAATATACTTGGATCCTCATAGGCTTTTACATATTATATTTATACTTCCGCTGCACTATTTCGATATATGATGAGATCATAAATCTTATTAGTTAACCCAATAGCTGCGACCATCCGCAAGGGAAAAAATAAAGAAAGAAGAAAGAAAGAGAGAGGGAAGAAGAGATGAGGAGAAAGAAAAGAGAAGAGGGAGAATTCCTTTTATCCTCGGTAAGCATTCTTATATGGGCGTATTGTTGTAGGTGTGTGTGTGTGTGTCGTGTCCATGTGGGTGTAAATTGTGTGTGTCGTGGTTGAGTGTGTGTGCTGTGTTATGTGTGTGTGTGTGTGTGTGTGTGTGTGTGTGTGCGCGCGCATGAATATAGCCGTAGGTATATTTGTGTGTTGTGTTGTGTGTGGGAGTGTTCGTCTTTGTGTGTAGCCGTGAGTATATGGGTGTGTGTAAGGGAGTATGTGGGTGTGTTAGTTTGTAAGTGTTAGTGTGTGTGTGTGTGTGTGTGTGTGTGTGTGTGTGTATGTAGTCTGTATATGTGTGTATGTGGCCATGCGTATGTGTATAGGTCTATATGTGAATATGTGTGAGTAATTGGTCATGTATGTGTGTGTAAAAATAGGAGAATTTTGTGGTTGTCGGGTAGGCGTCGACGGAGTGCCGACTTAAGAATTGAGGCATTTTTATGTGCGAAAATGATGTTAATCGGTGATAAAGAAACTCTCGGTAAGGTTACGATAGACAGTGGAGGTTAAAACAAGGATTAGGTAGCCGTAAAAAGTTTTGGGGTAGAAAATATAAATTCTTGAAATTTTAAGGCTAGGCTTTTGGGAATTAGAAATAAATTTGGACTTGATTGAAGTTTTCTAAATCTTCAATTTGACCCTAAAATTATATTTTTTGGTACTTTATAATTTGACCCAAATAAGTTTTTAATTATTTCAGATTGACCCCCTAAACTTTTAAAAAAGAGTTTTAAAAATTATTTCTTGACTCAGATACTTTATTTTTTTCTTTAAAAAGTGTATACCCTCCTTGATTTCAATCTAAAATGGGTCAAACGAAACACAACCTTCTAAAAGTCTTGAAGATAAGAGTTGAATAATCAAAAGGATCAAGAATATATCTTCATATCTTTGAAAATTGATTCTTTGATCAAGAAAAGTATTTAGAATACTCATCTTATCTTCATCTTATGTTGTGAGTTTGATCTTTAATAACATATTGAATAAGATTAATAGTTGTTATTTTAGATTAAAGTTCAAGAACATTTGAATAAAATTCTTGGTGTTCTTGTTCTTACCATAATCAAGAACATACCTATATTCAAATTGATTTAAGTAAAATATTTATTGAATCGGAACTAGCAATCCGTTAGATGCTCGGGACTTGTTGGTTGTGTAATATCCAGAATTTCTACTACTGTTGTTTGATATTATTTTATCCGAGTTATATTGTACATCGTGGAATCTGTACAGTATGGATAAAATAAATAAAGGACTGAGATGTCAGTATCGGTATAATTGTCGTATCTAGTCGATAGTTGCATTTGAGGATATCGTGTATCAAGTTATCGTACTTTCGATATAGAGTATATCGTATAAGAATGTTATTGGATCCAGTATATGTATTCAGTATGTGTATATGTGTTTTCGGTATGTCGAGACAGGCAGGAACAGTTGGATTTTGGCTAAGTATAAAGCCCTTAACGTACGCTAAGTTTAAGGACTTACGTACGCTAAATTATACCTTTACGTACGTTATACATAAGGCATTACGTACGTAACAAGAGGAATCAGACAGGACCGAGTTGTGATGGGATAGTGGTGCCCGGTGTCGGCGGATTTCGGCGCGGATGTGGACAGGTGAGTCAATGGATGGAGTTACGTACGTTATACAGGGTGTATTACGCACGTAATACGAGTATAATATTGTAGCAAGTCAACGTACGTATTACGTACGCAAAGGAATAAGTGTTACGTACATTATGGGGCGGTTGGCCGAGTCGTGGCCGAGAGGACCTGCAGTGGCCGAGCATGGTCGGCAGTGACTCACAGGGATGGCCGATCACGGACGGCAGTGACTCGCTGGGCGTAAGGACTGGCTGATAACGTACGTAAGCCCGTGGCCGGTTACGGCCATAAGCGCTCGTTACGTACGTAAGCAGCTGCAGGTTACGTACGTAAGGCTGTCGGCCAAAATGGACAGAAGTTTAGGCCGCGGCCGGCTACGTATGTAAGGACCCGCCGGTTACGTATGTAAGGTACCGGCAGGTCTCGGCCTATATAAGGCCTGGACCGAGTCATCCTTGTCATTTTTCATTTTTCTTCGTTCCTTTCGCGATTTCTTCAGCAAAGTTGATGGATTTGAGTAATAACATCATGTAGCAACATGTTTTGGAAGATTGATTCATGGATAACATCTTCTTCCACCCGTATCGAAGGTAAGAACACCTAAACTTTTGGTTTTTGGATATTCTTGGAGTTTCTTGGTGTTTTGGCCGATTTGCTTCGTTTTGGTTCAGATTATTAATGGAACTTTGTTGTAAACTCGTAATCATTCAATACTCTTGAAGTTTTGTGGAACGAATTTGAGTATTTCTTTGAATAATCGATTGAATTGGATTATGCCTTCAAAGTGTTCGATGAAATGCCTCAATGAGTAGAACTTGGGAAATTCTACACGTTTTCATATGAATGATGGTTGAATTGATATTGTTGTGATGATTCTTGGTATTTACGGGAATTTTGTTAAGGGAAGATAATGAATTGATGATCAAATGTCTTGATTATGTTGTTATGATTATGGAATCGTAGTATTCTCAATGTTCTTGATAGTTTGTTGCGATCCATGATGTTATGAGAAGTATATATGTTGAAGAACATGATTACATACACCTTGAATTGTGAATAAGGATTGTTTAGATGTTAGAACACATCGGATTATGCCGTTTGGGGACTTTGAATGTGATTTCGGAATAAGTTGTGGAACTCTTGGAATATGATTATCTATAATTAATCGGATTGTCCGGATTGATGATGATAATCGGTAATTGGTTTTATTATGAATATACAAGGAGGAAACTTGTAAGTGTATTTAAGATTGAATGTGGAATCGTATTGTTGTTTTGAATTCGTGTTTGATTGGTTTGAGTTGTATTGTTCGGTTTTGTGTATGATCGAGGTATTGTTGAGCCGTTAAGTTTGATTGGTTAGCTATGTCGGTTATTGATTGTTATCGGATTATATGTTAATCGATTATTGCAATAGGTTGAGATTATTGATCGGTGAGTATAACCGTATGTTGCGGTCATGTTCGAGTATGTTCGTGAATTGCTTCGGTCGGGGCCGAGGAGCTCGTAGACGAATGCATTGTGCCTGGTATCAGCTTCATCATCATCGTATCGGTATCCAGGCAAGTTATTACTTTCTCAGTTATAATGTTTAATGAATGGTTTCAGTTTCATTTCATTTATAATGCATATAGCAATGATTATTACTGCAAATTCTGGAGATTTGGATTATGTGTTGTTTTTCCGATTCCGGGAGTTAAATCATAAGGTTTATGATTCATTTCGGTTATTGGAATTTTGGGTATCGAGGATACATTATGATAAAGATGAGGATATGAGTATCTGCAGTCCTTGGTACGTTTGGGTTGCCGAGCATTGCGGATAATCGTCGGTGGTGATTTGGCATCGAGATTGCTTCTGTAGGACTCGGGACAAGTATTCAAGATTGATTCGGTTTAGTGTTGATGTTGTTGATCATGCAGGTTGTCATTCATATTGCTGAACATGAAGTCGTCCTAGTTGTGTCATCATAGTGTCGTTCAAGTTTTGATTCATATGTTTTTCGTGTCGATGAACATATTGAGTTGCATATGTGTATGCATAATTGTATTGTTTATGTTGTGTTGATCCTGTGAGATCATGTGATTTATATGTTGTGTTGATCCTGTGAGATCATGAGATCTATGCTGAGGGCGCTGGATCGGATGTCCACCATGCGTTGGTTCGACGGGATCATCATGGGGATCTATCTTTGAGGCTGGATCGTTGGACGGAGTTTTCCACCATGCGTTGGTTCGACGGGATCATCATGGGGATCTATCTTTGAGAAGCTGGATCGTTGGATTACCAGTATTGTGTTGATGGAATCTTGTGAATTCGCATAATTGATTTTATCATGTGTTGTTGTTCATATGTGTATTGTTGGTTATCCACCTTATGATGATCTGATAGGATCATCAAGGGGATCTATGCTGAGGGCGCTGGATCGTCAGATTTCCATTGAGTATACATCATTGTTATTGTTGTGATCATATTGACGTTGTCATATGAGTATGCATTTGTAGGTCTTGTGTTAAGACCATGCCCGTATTGCATTGATTTGATCTCAGATTAGACTAATATGATTGTCGTGGCACTTCATATCTCGAGGTATGTTCCGTATTTCCTTTGGTATTCTTCTTGTGATGGACAAACGGTTATCGTTTTGGGATTTGATGATGCTATTCGATGGATCGTATTGGTCAGAACTGGTATACTTCCGTATCGTGAGTTGGTTATGATAGTTTGAGAATCTTGAGTATTGTTTGAGCTACAATACAAATATTATGTTCGAGTTTATTGGTTAATCGAGTACGATATGTGAAATGTGATAATGGTTATTCTGATGAGAATTACTTGAGTAAGTAAAGTTATGGCGGTAAGATTACGTTGGTCGTATTCTTATGTTGTATTCTCATTGGTATGTAATTATTAATGTGATGTGACGGTTATCATTGTTGGATATTATGGCTGACCCCGTCGTGGGATTTCTTTTTAGATTCTTGGAGTATCGAGCTTGTAGCGGTCGTGAAAAGATGAGCTTCCCGGAGGATACTGGCTAGGACATGTTTTGTGCATGGAGTTTCTTGATTGGTTCTTGTATTCCGCTGCTAGAGTATCTTTATGGTTGGTCTTTTTCCGCTGCGTGAGTATTTTGAAATGCTCTTTTGGTATCTGGTAACTGAGATTACTTTCGAAATCGTTTCTAAACTTTTGAGTGTCGGTCGTTTGGCCTTGCGATTTCAAATGAGTTCTTACGACGGTTTTTGATAAATGGATTTTATAAGTCTTTGTGAATTTTTAAAGATAGTAACGTCGTTGGCCTCTTGTGTAACACCCCCGATATATTCAGGAATATTGCAGCGCCGTAAATCCTTTACATAAGGATTTACAAGGCTGAAGAATTGAACAGACATTAAAAGGTACTAACGAATGGAAATAACGGAATTAAGATACAACAGTCCTGACCAAATACTGAAAGTACAATTGTTCAACAGGAACTTAATAATACATCACCAAATTCAAATTCAGCATAAATGACTTCGTACTCGAGTACTTATTGAAATAACCAATAAACAACAGACAAATAAACCCGACCGAAACATCACTCTGCACCCTCGTCGTCATGCAGCTCCAGTGGTTGTTTTCCCGCTCTCCTGGATCCTGAACATAAACAAAATGTTCACCCCTGAAGGGGTTAGCACAACGATGCTAGTACAAGTACCACAACATATTATTCATATCTCACGAAGAATAATAACGTAAACGACAAAAATACCAACGAGTCTTCTCCTACGAGAAACTCAAAAATGACATACACAACTGATAATCACAACATGATATCATAACATACACATGGTAATTCCGTCGATCCAGCGTTCACTGCATATAACCCACGATGATCCCGTCAGACCAACCCGTGGTGGAAAAACCCGTCCGATGATCCAGCGCACGCTAGCATAGATCCCCCGATGATCCCGTCAGACCAACACGAGGTGGACATACAACAACAACATACATGCACGACAATATGTATAACATTAATACATAAAACAAATAAAGTACTTGCCTCGATTTGAAGACAAGAACAATACTTCAACGAAAACGAACACTCGAAGGTCGTCCTCTTCAATCAATCACGTAACAAAATCAAACCTTAACAAAAGAAATGATATAGAATTTATCTCACGTCGTACGAATGTTTAACAATTCGATTTACGGCCAAAAGTTCATAAAATGTAATCTGCCTGAACTGCTTAGCGCACGCTAAGTACTCTGTGTAGCGTGCGTTAAGTCTGCTCGATAGCGCACGCAAACAACAAAGCCTAGCGTACGCTAACTATGCATGGTCAGTACTTCACTGATCAGTCGACTGACTCGTCTGATGGCCTAGCGTACGTTACGTACCAAACGTAGCGTACGCTAACTCGTGCTCGATAGCGCACGTTAATCTTCATAGCATAGCGTGCGCTATCTGTGCATGGCGATTCTTCTTTGGGCGATCGCTTTCTCATCATGATCAAAACAATGAAATCTTCCGTGGTAATTCATGTTACCTCCATGAATATCATGTTCATACGATTATGAATGATTTTACGGATAACAACAACTTCGGATTCCGGAATATGTATACCATTATAAAACCATATTCCATTTCGACTACAAATCTTCATACGACAATTCGAAAGGCTTTACGGTTGATAACAACACCTTTATATCCATCAAAATTATCATGCTGTAGCTGTTTAACATTCCATCTATACTAAATAAATCCTTCCATGATCAATCCCTTAGATTCATCTAACAATATGATGTTAAAGTCAAGTCCATGATTGTTATGAAGTCATCTACTAGATTTGGATTACCAATGATAGAAGCTTCCTCTACTTGTTCAATGTAATAAGATTCGAATCATGATGTTCATAATCAAGGTACTTAAGGCATAACCATCTCTATATTCCAAACATGATGCATGTTGAATAATTCACTAATGAAAAATCAATATCTTGATAACATGATCATCTAATTCTTTAGAATCCAACTCTAAGTCTGGATATAGGTTGAACATACCTTAATATG
Organism: Orobanche coerulescens; assembly: GCA_033398695.1. Taxonomy (NCBI): domain Eukaryota; kingdom Viridiplantae; phylum Streptophyta; class Magnoliopsida; order Lamiales; family Orobanchaceae; genus Orobanche; species Orobanche coerulescens. Next base: position 112,750,303 of record CM065815.1, on the reverse strand, counting down.
ACGAAAATCACTGAACCGTAAGGTAGAATCCGACTCCGGTTGGTTGTATGCCACTCCAAGGTGCTATTCCACTTGAATGATCACTCACAAGTGATAACCAATATACAAAGACCAACAAGATGTGTTCTAAGTGTGTAGAAGGATTATTATAGCTCTCTGGCCTCTCAAGAATGCGGAATGGACGAGTAAAATGTAAGCCAAAACGGGTTGTTGTCCCATTTATAATATTCTGCATTTTAACAAGTTAGCGCACGCTACTAAGCTTTCCTTAGCGCGCGCTAATAAGAGTTGACTTCAGAACTGTCCAGGTTCATCCGCGGGAATCTTATCCGGACCCATGTCCCGGCTGGCGCATGTGCTAGCCGTCCAGTTCAATAATTGAGTTCTTAGCGCACGCAACTCATACATTCATAGCGTGCGCTAGTAATAGCCCGATAGCGCGCGTTAAGCTACATTCTTAGCATGCGCTATCACGAGTTTGCATGAGACATTTTGCATGTTGTTAGACTTATGTACAAAGACATCAATGCAAGAAATATCATACTCCAATAATCAAAACCACGAATCCGAATAATACAGGGTTTGAATACAGATGAAATACACCGTAATAAATCCGGATATTACATACTCTCCTACTAAAAAGGAGTTTCGTCCCGAAACTCAAGACGAAAATAACTCGGGATATCTGGACTTCATATCAGCTTCCGTTTCCCAGGTGGCTTCTTCCATTCCGTGACGTGACCATTGAACTTTGACCAAAACGATTGGTTTGTTCCTCAGCTGCTTAACTCGACTCTCGAGTATCTTGACCAGTCTTTCTTCAAACGTCCCATCCTGCGCGACTTCGATCTCACCGAAATCAATGATATGACTGGGATCTGGTATATACTTTCATAACTGGGATACGTGGAACACGTTATGAACATGGCACAATGACGGCGGCAATGCCAATCTGTATGCCAACTCCCCAAATCTCTCGAGGATCTCAAATGGTCCGATATATCTCGGACTCAGCTTTCCTTTCCTTCCGAAACGAAAGATTCCCTCAGTAGGAGAAACCTTCAAAAGTACATGGTCTCCAGTATTGAACTCCAATGGGCGACGGCGTACGTCCGCGTAAGATTTCTGGCGACTCTGGGCGGTCAACAACCTTTCACGAATCAAGGCTATTTTCTCTCGAGTCTGCACGATCAACTCTAGTTCTGTTCCGATCAAGTCCAATGAATCGTCCCAGCATAGGGGCGATCTGCATCTCCTCCCGTATAATGCCTCAAATGGTGCCATCTTAATGGAAGCATGCCAACTATTGTTGTAGGTAAATTCAATCAATGGTAGATGAACTTCCCAATTGTTTGACCAATCTAAGGCACAGGCCCTTAGCATGTCTTCCACCGTTTGAATAGTCCTCTCGGGTTGTCCGTCAGTCTGCGGGTGATAAGCTGTACTGAAGTTCAATTCGGTCCCCAAGGCCTTATGAACTGCTTTCCAAAAGTGAGACACAAAACGGCCGTCTCGATCAGAAACAATGGTCTTCGGCGTACCATGCACTCGAACTATCTCCGAAATAAATACTCGTGCCAACCTCTCTGGTCCCCACATATCCTTAATGCCTAGAAAATGAGCTGATTTGGTTAAACGATCAACTATCACCCAAATCATGTTCATTCCTGTCCTGGTTCTCGGCATTTTAGTGATAAAATCTATCGATATGTCCTCCCACTTCCATTCAGGATTTGGGAGTGGCTTCAACATTCCGGCAGGCCGTTGATGCTCGATCTTAACCTTTTGACAAGTCAAGCATTTCGAAACATAGTCCGCTACATCTTTCTTCATGTTGCCCCACCAGAAATTCTGCTTCAAGTCCTTATACATTTTACTGGTGCCCGGGTGAATAGAATAGGGTGAACTGTGAGCTTCCTTCATAATCGTCTGTTTCAGAACATCATCATCGGGAACGCAGAGTCGGTTCTGAAATCTCAAAACTCCATCATCATGAATTATGAATCCGGGGGCCTTTCCTTTGATCACTTCATCACGTAACCGAATCATCAGAGGATCATCTGCCTGTCTAGATTTGATTCCTTCGGTTAATGATGAAGTTATCTCCATCACGCACAGTTGTCCTTGGACTCTTTGTAACCACACTTCAATTCCTTCGCGAATCATCTCTCGTTGAAGGCTAAGTTGGGAGGTCATCATCTCCAGCATCTGAATAGAAACAGGCTTGCGGCTAAGTGCATCGGCCACTACATTTGCTTTGCCTGGATGATACAAAATCTCCAAGTCATAGTCCTTGATCAGCTCTAACCATCTTCTTTGCCGCAAGTTCAATTCTTTCTGACTGATATGTACTTGAGACTATTGTGATCCGTAAAGATCTGACAGTGAGTCCCGTACAGATAATGCCTCCAGATCTTTAAAGCAAAAACCACTGCTGCTAGTTCCAAATCATGTGTTGGGTAATTCACTTCATAAGGTTTCAGCTGTCGTGACGCATAAGCGATCACCTTATCATTCTGCATCAATACGCACCTAAGTCCTTGGTTCGAAGCATCACTGTAAACTATAAATCCCCCAGTTCCCCGTGGAAGTGATAGAATCGGTGCCGTTGTCAATCTCTTCTTCAATTCATCAAAGCTAACCTGACACAACTCATTCCACTCAAACTTTTGAGTTTTCTGCAGGAGTCGAGTAAGTGGGCGGGAAATTTTAGAAAACCCTTCCACGAATCGTCGATAATATCCAGCAAGTCCTAAGAAGCTTCGGACTTCTTTCACATTCTTTGGAGGCTTCCAATCCATAATTGCTTCGATCTTCTGAGGATCTACTCGGACTCCTTTAGCTGACACCACATGGCCGAGGAACATTACTTCCTTTAGCCAGAATTCACACTTAGAAAGTTTGGCGTACAATTGCTCGTTTCTTAAAAGTTCTAATACAATCCGCAAATGTTGCGCATGTTCTTCCGGGCTCTTAGAATATACTAGAATGTCATCAATGAACACGACCACAAATTTATCCAAAAATTCAATGAACACTATGTTCATCAATTGCATAAATACAGCAGGTGCGTTAGTGAGACCAAACGGCATCACTACAAACTCATAATGTCCGTAGCGAGTTCTGAACGCTGATTTCAGAACATCAGATTCCTTAATCCTCACCGATGATACCACGATCTCGGATCGATTTTAGAAAATCTTGTTGCCCCTTGCAATGGTCAACAGATCATCAATCCGTGGCAACGGATACTTGTTCTTAATCGTCATCTTGTTCGGCTCTCGATAGTCAATACACAATCGGAGCGATCCATCCTTCTTTCGGACAAAAGAACTGGCGCTCCCCGGGGTGAAACGCTTGGCGAATATAGCCTTTGTCCAAGAACTCCTCCAGCTGCTTCTTCAGTTCGTACATCTCAGTAGGTGCCATACGATACGGCGCCTTAGAAATTGGTGTAGCTCCGGGTTCCAGTGCAATGGTAAATTCTACATCCCTTCGTGGAGGTAGCCCAGGTAACTCGTCAGGAAATACATCTGGAAATTCGTTCACAACAGGAATGGATGAAAGTTCCACAATTTCGTCTTCTTTCTTCATTGCATAGCGCCAATATCCGGTACAGCCCTGTTTCAACAATTTGACAGCTTTCATTGCCTTGATCAATTTTCCTGAGCTTCTCGGTTTCCACCCCTCGAACAATATTTCGGAACCATCGTCAGCGATCAGCGAGATATTTCTCCTTCGGTAGTTTAAAATTGCTCCATATCGATTAAGCCAATCGTCTCCGAGTATCAGGTCGTCTCCTTGCATTTCTATCACGATCAGATTTGAGAGCCACTCTCTGCCTCCAAATGATACAGGGAAATTTCTAGTTTCTAAGTTTCCGACAATCCTCTCTCCACTCGGTAAACCAACAACATAAGGTTCACAAGTATGAAAACCGGAAATATTCAAACGATTTACACAAGACAAAGATATAAAAGAATGCGTAGCTCCTGTATCGAATAAAACGCTAACTGGCTGGGAAAGGATCTGGACAGTACCTGATGCGACAGCAGCATCCTGATCATCTGTCCTCCTCATCTGGTACAGACGTGGGGGAGCAGACTGTCCTCCTCATCCTGATGTCCCCTTTCGGTCCCATTGTCCTCTGCCTCGTCCGCGGCCAAAATTCTGAGGCATCTGAACACTTTGTTGCGTCTGTTGGATACTGGATTCCTTCTGGACTGGCTGTGGTGTACGGGCTCTAAAAGACTTTGCAGCCTCTTCACAAAACACTGCTCGATGTCCCTCTCGTCCACAATCAAAACAAGTCACGGCAGGTAGGGGGCAGTTCCGTCGATAGTGCCCGTCCGCAGATTAAAGCATTTCCTGGTAACATCAGTAATAGTTGATGTCGCTCCGAAGTTCTTTCCGCTCCTAACTGGGTGCGGAGGTTTCTTGAAAGAGTGAAAGGATGACTGGGCCTTACGGGGCCCGCTGTTCTTATGCTCTGTAAAAGTACCAGAGACTTTCTGTTTCTTGGATTCCGAAAATTTCTCCATATCTGCTTCCTTGATCTCATACGCCAACGCCTTATCCTGGTATTAACGGAGTGTGGTACATTCAAATCCGGACATGTACCTCTGGATTTCTGGTTTCATCCTCATATCGAAATGTATCATCATTTCTGCATCTGTTCTGACCAGATGTCGAACATATGCCAGCTGTTGGTTAAACGTCTTAATTGCCTGGGATACTGGCACATCAGAAGGCTGAGCGGAGAAAAACTCCCGAACTTTGGCTTCCCTCACAGGACGAGGGCAATACTGAGCTTCATCATCAATCTAAACTCTGTCCAATCAGCATCATGGTCTATAGGCCGGATGGCTTCCCACCATTCGGACGCTTCCCCTATCAGAAAATATTGAGCGATAGAGGCTCTCCGGTCATCTGGGCAGTTAATTCCGGCAAAGATTTTCTCCAGTTCCTTCAACCAATGGTCCCAGGTGGGAGTCTCAGAAATACCGTCGAATTTGGGTGGTTGCATCTTCGCCACCTCTTGCAGCCACCAGTCACCTCGATTTCCCATGTCTGGGATCCCTTGCTGTATCTCTCCCTGCTGTAGTCCCACCGCCACTTGCATTCGGTCCACGACTTGGGCGAATTGAGTCATCTGGTTCACCACCTGACGAAGGATCTCTGGTATAGCAGGTTCCGGTTCGTTATTAATAGATTGTTGCGGCTCGCCTGAGCTATGACTGGCCTGATTAGAAGGCGACGCTTCCCTTTCAGCATTTCTTCGTCCGCGTCCACGACCGCGACCACGTCCACGTCCGCCTCTCAACATACTGTAAGCATGAATACTCAATATACAGGAAACAACATCGTTCTAATATTTGAGTATAAATGGACATAACATGTAAAGAACGAGATAGAGTTTAGGAACTTACAACCACCGTTCGCATGAAGACGTAGGCAGTGCAGTGATGTCATTCACGGCCGGTTACCTCAAAAGACATAAATGACCCCTATTTTACCCCAACGGCCAAGATATCCATAATCTTAGCTCTGATACCATATTCTGTAACACCCCCGATATATTCAGGAATATTACAGCGCCGTAAATCCTTTACATAAGGATTTACAAGGTCAAGAATTGAAATGAGACATTAAAAGGTACTAACAAATGGAAATAACTAATTAAGATACAACAGATCGACCAAATCGAAAGTACAATTGTTCAACAGGAACTTAATAATACATCACCAAATTCAAATTCAGCATAAATGACTTCGTACTCGAGTACTTATTGAAATAACCAATAAACAACAGACAAATAAACCCGACCGAAACATCACTCTGCACCCTCGTCGTCATGCAGCTCCAGTGGTTGTTTTCCCGCTCTCCTGGATCCTGAACATAAACAAAATGTTCACCCCCGAAGGGGTTAGCACAACGATTCTAGTATAAGTACCACAACATATTATTCATATCTCACGAAGAATAATAACATAAACGACAAAAATACCAACGAGTCTTCTCCTACGAGAAACTCAAAAATGACATACACAACTGATAATCACAACATGATATCATAACATACACATGGTAATTCCATCGATCCAGCGTTCACTGCCTAGAACCCACGATGATCCTGTCAGACCAACCCGTGGTGGAAAAACCCGTCCGATGATCCAGCGCACGCTAGCATAGATCCCCCGATGATCCCGTCGGACCAACACGAGGTGGACATACAACAACGACATACATGCACGACAATATGTATAACATCAATACATAAAACAAATAAAGTACTTGCCTCGATTTGAAGACAAGAACAATACTTCCACGAAAACGAACACTCGAAGGTCGTCCTCCTCAATCAATCACGTAACAAAATCAAACCTTAACAAAAGAAATGATATAGAATTTATCTCACGTCGTACGAATGTTTAACAATTCGATTTACGGCCAAAAGTTCATAAAATGTAATCTGCCTGAACTGCTTAGCGCACGCTAAGTACTGCGTAGCGTCGTTAAGTCTGCTCGATAGCGCACGCAAACAACAAAGCCTAGCGTCGCTAACTATGCATGGTCGATTTCAGCGATCACCGATCGACTCGTCTGATGGCCTAGCGTACGTTACGTACCAAACGTAGCGTACGCTAACTCGTGCTCGATAGCGCACGTTAATCTTCATAGCATAGCGTGCGCTATCTGTGCATGGCAGTTTACTGCTGGGCAGTAAACTGTTCTCATCATGATCAAAACAATGAAATCTTCCGTGGTAATTCATGTTACCTCCATGAATATCATGTTCATATGATTATGAATGATTTTACGGATAACAACAACTTCGGATTCCGGAATATGTATACCATTATAAAACCATATTCCATTTCGACTACAAATCTTCATACGACAATTCGAAAGGCTTTACGGTTGATAACAACACCTTTATATCCATCAAAATTATCATGCTGTAGCTGTTTAACATTCCATCTATACTAAATAAATCCTTCCATGATCAATCCCTTAGATTCATCTAACAATAATGATGTTAAAGTCAAGTCCATGATTGTTATGAAGTCATCTACTAGATTCGGATTACCAATGATAGAAGCTTCCTCTACTTGTTCAATGTAATAAGATTCGAATCATGATGTTCATAATCAAGGTACTTGAGGCATAACCATCTCTATATTCCAAACATGATGCATGTTGAATAATTCACTAATGAAAAATCAATATCTTGATAACATGATCATCTAATTCTTTAGAATCCAACTCTAAGTCTGGAGATAGGTTGAGCATACCTTAATATGACGAAAATCACTGAACCGTAAGGTAGAATCCGACTCCGGTTGGTTGTATGCCACTCCAAGGTGCTATTCCACTTCAATGATCCCTCACAAGTGATAACCAATATACAAAGACCAACAAGATGTGTTCTAAGTATGTAGAAGGATTATTATAGCTCTCTGGCCTCTCAAGAATGCGGAATGGACGAGTAAAATGTAAGCCAAAACGGGTTGTTGTCCCATTTATAATATTCTGCATTTTAACAAGTTAGCGCACGCTACTAAGCTTTCCTTAGCGCGCGCTAATAAGAGTTGACTTCAGAACTGTCCAGGTTCATCTGCGGGAATCTTATCCGGACCCATGTCCCGGCTGGCGCATGTGCTAGCCGTACAGTTCAATAATTGAGTTCTTAGCGCACGCAACTCATACATTCATAGTCTGCGCTAGTAATAGCCCGATAGCGCGCGTTAAGCTACATTCTTAGCGTGCGCTATCACGAGTTTGCATGAGACATTTTGCATGTTGTTAGACTTATGTACAAAGACATCAATGCAAGAAATATCATACTCCAATAATCAAAACCACGAATCCGAATAATACAGGGTTTGAATACAGATGAAATACACCGTAATAAATCCGGATATTACATCTTGGGCATTTGTAAATTTTTGCGAAAATTTCCTTCATCCTTGTGGGTTCTATCTCGGGGCCCACGGTGCTGTAACATTTCCAGTTAAATCTCGGGGTGTTACAGAATATGGTATTGGAGCTTAGGTTGAGAAAACCTAGGCATTTGGGTCGAGTTGGGTCGTGTTTTGTTGCGTCATTCGAGTTGTCGATTGACTAATACTAGAGCCGTGAGTTTTTGTATTCACTCAGGCTTGTACGTTATGTGATTTACCAGTGTGGTACTGGGTTTGTTGTAAACTTTTGCAAATGGTGTTAACGAGATTCTCTAGAATGAGATGTATTGTGTTCTTGAGTTGAACTGATTTGGCAAAACATGTGTTTTGAAAATATCTGTGTCGAGTATTTCCTTGAGTCGAGACATGTGCCAGTATCACGGGGAATCATCAGCTTCACGATCTGTAAGTATTTGGATTTTTGAATTTCATTGAGATTTATTGCCGTTCTAAGTCGATACATTTTGAGATTCAGCAGATATCATGCGTTACAGTATGAGATGTCAGAGTGGGACAGGATTGATGATCTTGAGAAACTATGATTTTGGAAATCAGTATGTTGGTTAGATTTTGGAACGGAATTGTGCATTTGGGAGAAATATTGTGCATGGTTGAGAAGAACATGTAGCATGTTAATTCATTTTGAGATATATGAACTGCTTTTGAGCATTTGAAAATAATACTTTTCAAAATGAATATTTCACGGATGTTATACGAAAAATGATTTTTGGATCGAGACCCAATCGATTTTGAAATAGTTTTATAACTCAGGACTTGGGGTCCAAAAGGATTTTCTACTTTTTAAACTTCTTGTAATGCGGGACGAGATATGGGCTGAGACCCTAGTGTTTCAAAAAGGCTTTTTAGTTTTCATAAAACTCGCGAGATTTGTAAAACTCTTCATCAATCGTTTATTTATTTCATTCCTACCTTTTGAGGTTTTGGTTTACTTGTTCAAATGAAACTTCTCGGGTAGTCTTTCGCTGTATTTGATTTTTCGATTATTCAATGTTTTGTCATAGCATATTTGAGGTGATTCGGGATGGATTAATAATTGACGTTGCGAGTCATATGTGAGGAAAAAGGAGTTTTAACGGAATTTATATATATTGAAATTTTGGAACTCTATCGTGTGGTTTTCCCGATGGAATATCGGTGCATATTGGTGACAAGCTGAACTGATATACAGGAGTATGGATATGGTCAAGCATTTGCATAAATCCCATTTTATTTAATCGTGTGTATTTGAAAAGAATTTTTATCGAGAACTTGACACGAGCGAGCCGGTTGGTTCGAAAATTGATTTTGCAGTCTTACCAAAAATTTATGTTTCGAGTTTTGAAAATTTTGAAAGAACTTTTGAAAATTTGTCTTCTTGACGAGACTATATGATTTCAAACTGGTTTTGAAAGTATGATTGATGTACATACGCATTTGGTGCATAGTGCATATCATGGTGAAGTTGTGAGTGTGACTCGCGAACTGGTTATGACATTCCTATGGTACAATGAATAGAGATCCGAACTTTGGTATGGCATTTTGGTTATCTAGAGATGATCGGTTGGTTGATCAGATAAGGGAAATATGTCGTGTGTTGTAGAATCATGCACATAATATAATTTTGGAACTTTGGATTTTGTGAAACCGGGACATATATGCTATGTGATTCCATTAGTATGGTAATATTGTGACTTTACCATAATGATTTTGAATGATTTCTTTTGTAGATTTGGGGATGTGACCCCATGTTGGTTGTTTTAGATGTCGAGCGGTCATTTCCACTCCAGGTATGATTGGTTATTTTCGTCGACTTGATTGGTTGTTCGTATGCCGAGGAGTATGCTCACCAGTCGAGTATGTTTATTGAGATCCACGGTATGTGATTGGTGTGTCATTTTGAGAACTTTATTCTTTCGTAGATCTGTCTCTGTGGTTCTGTATTTATCGTGTTGGAATTTACCGTGTGAGGGTATTCCCGATTATTATCGCTCCTTCGTTGGTAATATTAGAGTTTATCATGTTGATGATATTCTCGATTGTGTTTTGACCTCTGGTTGGTCATATTAGAGTTTATCATGTTGATGATATACTCGATTGTGCTTTGACCTATGGTTGGTCATATTGGAGTTTATCATGTTGATGATATTCTCAGTTATGTTTTAACCATTGGATTGGTCGTATTGCAATTTATCATGTTGATGGTATTCTCAGTTAATTTGTTGGTTGATCATTGTTGATGATCGTATAAGTGTTTGAATTTGTGTCGATGTTTCGTGTAACACCTAAAATCTGAGAACATGTGAAAAGACCAAAATACCCCTACAAGTTTAAAATTTAATTAAAAGCTTATAAAGTATCCAAATAATTCCAAACTTCTAACAATGAAAAAGTTATGATCCAAAGTAATTTTAACAACTTCATTTAACATTTATAAAAGTTACAAAATTACCAAATACCCTCATAGGGCCGATGGACACAAAATGCATTTGTTTTATGATTTAATTGATTTAAAATGATAGATATCTTTATAAATATGGAAGATAATTATCACCAAATATCCTCCCACCTATAATCACGAATTTTCTGGAGCAGGCCCTCCCCTCATCACACGGTTTTCCCTTTTAAAAATTCAATCCATATCTTTTCTCCACAAAACCCTAATTTGCCGATTTTCATAACACACACAACAATTCTCATAGCCTCCATTCGACATTCACAACACTCCTAAGCATTTTTCTGTGATCAAACAACATCCAAGAAGTCCTGGAAAAATACCCTTTTGAATTGTTGAAGCTTGGATCGATCGTGGCTTTGGTTTTTTGTCGAGCCCTATAAACAAGGTAATTCGTTTATGATCTGTTCGACCTCCCTAAAATTCGTTTATGATTTTTCTCATAATCCTCATATCATGTATACTCTGGGAAAAATGATAGAAAGGTCGTGGAGAAGCTTTTGGAGTTGTGTGGATTTTTGGTTCGTTTTTGCTCATACGCGTATACAACAAATCGTGCAGCCTTTTCCACATGTTCAATCCTTGGTTTGGTATTTTTTCTCAGGTCCCTTACATCATATAAACATCAAATAAAATGGTTGATTCGATCCATGCATGCTCTACATCGTTTTTGTGATTTAAAACCCTAAAAACGTCTTTAAATGTGAAATATATACTCCGATCCAGAATAATTATTAATAAAATTATTATACACTTATTATGATGTAATATGATCTGGAAAAATGTTGGAAAGAATTGTCATGGCTTAAAACATGTGTTTCGAAATTATTTTGATTTATTGAATTTTGTATAAATCGTATAAAGAGAAAAAGGAAAATAAATCGTGGGATCTAGGGTTTTTGTTTAGGGCTGAAAATGGTGTTAATTAATGATATTAATGATGAGATGATGATTGAGAATTGATTAGAAGGATTAGGGTTTCTAATTCCTTTGTTTTTGGTTTATACGATTTGTATATAAATGTTTTGGGTGAGTTTTGTAAACTTTAAAACTTAAGGGTTAATTCTGGAACTTTATTTGAGCTGTATATAATTCGAATAAAATATAACTTGTGGGTGTTAAGTGTAAGTTTTGCAATTAAATGGATTAAAATGTATTTTAAACCTAATTAGGGTTTGTTTTGAAAATAATTAAAAGAGAGGGACTAAACATGTAATTTTCAGAAACTTGGGACTGATTTGAGTAATTTAATATATTCAGGGGGTTATGTGTCATTTTGATAATTTAATGGCCTAATATGTAACTACTAATAATTAAAGATTGAAATTGTAAATTTAAGGGTTAAATATGTAACTTTAATAACTTGAGGGACTTAATGTGTAAATTATAAATACTTGAGTATCCATTCGAATAATTAAATAAAATAAGTGCTCATTATGTAAAATGGATAAGTTAAGGGTTTAATGTGTAACTTTGAATACTAAAAGGTTTAAAGTGTAATTTTGGGAAGTAAAGGGTATAAAATGCAAAGTTATGATTCCCCCTCTTCTCCTCTAGGTGTGAAGAAGGAGAGGTCTGAGCCACATCCATTTCCGAGTTGTTTCTATTTTTCTCGTGCTTGCAATAAGGTACGGATACTCGCTTTTTAGTAAAGGCTCCATTATGCTATTATGACTTTGGAAATATGGTACACTTAAGATTCCCCAAGCCATTGCTATGTTCCCTTTGATTGAACTTTGATACGATTCTGAGATACACATTTGCCATATGACCTTTTGTATGATATGAGACCTGACTCTTAGTTTGATACCCGAGCCATTTCTGTTTCCCTACCTATGGAGGTACCATAGGCGTGTCGGTGATGCACCACTGGCATGACTAGTGTGTGGCCCTAGTGATTTGGCTACACTGTCCCCTTCTGTTGTATTATGTGCACACTTATGATATGATTTATTATGGCCAATCTGATTTCTGTGGGGGCGTATGGATGCATCCTAGATCTGCTCTGTTTAGTGGATTTAACTATGATTATGTTTATGATATCTGTCTGGTGACTGCACTGTGTGCTATACATGCCTTTCACAACTTCTGGGAGCTGATCACTCCACTTTATGATACATGAGGACACCCCTCATATTATCTGGTTGCCTAAGAGGTATCCCCTCTGATTATGAGATTATGATATTGACGGCTTATATGATATGATATGATAAGTTTCTGGGCTCGTGGTAGATGACTATCCTATCATTTCATTTCTATTATTCATTTGTTTATTCCTTATGATATTCCCCAATGCACTATATTTCGGTTCTGTTTCATTATCGTTGCTTTGTTTATGTATTCCTTCAGGGCTTTTTAAGCTCACCGCATTTCCTTTTCCTCGGCGGAGTTTCTAAGATAGGAGCTGGGATTTTGCTATGGGATGAGAGTTAGAGCTTATGATGAAGCTTTTACCTTAGATGACCACCCTATGTTATGACTTTGGATTTGGATTATGTTCTTATTTTTCCCTTTGGATTATTTTCTTCATCATTTAACTTATGTACTTTGACTTAAGCTGTGTTGGCTTGATCTTTCTTATTGAATTATGTTTAAGACTTCCGCTGTGTATGATATTATGTATGTATGCTTTGATATGTCACCATCCTTGTGGCACTTCTACCCTTGTCGGGTTGGGGTGTTACAATTATGGTATCAGAGCGCCAGGTTGCGACCTGTAGTACATAAACATGGCCTGCGAGTCTTTTGGACCTTAGGATTTGACCCTTAAGACTTTAGGTTCGACTGGTGAGGATTTGGGTAACATAGGTTTCTGCTTCGTCTTCCTTTTCGTGCTTATTTTCTCTTATGTTTTGCTAATCCCTTTCCATGATCATTCAGATGGTGAACACCCGCTTTACTCAGTACACTGATGGGGTAATGGTGCCCCTGATTTCCAAGCTATGATTAACGCTGCTGTGGAAGCTGCTATTCCACGAGTAGTGGCTGAAGTGGCCAATAACTTCAGGAATAGGCCGAATCCTTCTGGTGGTGGTGCTAGACCTCCTACTCCACCAAATGGTCAACCTAATACCCCACCTCATGCTCCCCCAGCTGGTATCCATGTGTGGATCGAGAGGTTTAACAAGCTCAAGCCTCTCTCATTCAAGTCCGCTGCTACTCCCCATGAAGCGGAAGACTGGATCACACATGTTGAGAAATTGTTTCGTGTTCTGGGATGTGGTGACGAGTTTAAAACTCGTTTGGCTACATTCAAATTGGAAGGTGATGCTCAGAACTGGTGGACTGCTCTTGTTCAGGCCAAAGGAGGTGATTTTGCTGAGACTTGTTCGTGGGCCGATTTCATTGAGGCATTTTACAGACAGTATCTTCCTATGGCAGAACAGTTAAGGTATGAGAGAGAGTACGGGTTGATTCGTCAGGGTGATCAGGAGTCATCCGGAGAGTTTATGCAGAGATTCTTGCGTTTGGCCAGTTTTGTTGGGCCAGAGGTTACCGGTGATCTTTGTGCGTCAGGCACGTCATTTTAAGTTGGCTTTGAAGAAGTGGGTGTTGGACAAGATCGTTAACACTACTTTTGAGGATGTTGCTGGAGTGCAGAATGCCGCCCGCAACATTGAGTTACTACATGCGGATCGGGTGTCTTATAAGCGTGATAGGGATGGTAACAGGGTGGATTCTCGTAGTCATGGTCGGCAGGACCATAGCGGATTCTCGGGTCGACGGGACCGGGGTATGATCGGAGGGGTCGTCAGACCGTGGTTATAATAATAGACGAGGATTACAGGAACCGGGATCATCGGGATACCGGTAGGTATGGTGGTGATCGTCAAGGGCGAGTAATAACAACCGACGTAGGGACTCTCAGCAGTGTCGGCAATCGGGATCGTCGGGTCGAAGAAGATTGAAGCTCTACCCCTCCTCCTACATGTCCTTCTTGTAGGAAGACTCATCCGGGTCCTTGTTATAGAGCTTCGGTGGTTGTTTCGGGTGTGGATCTACTCATCATAAAGTCATCGAATGCCCTAAGAAGAAGACAGGTGGACCTAAGATTGATGATAGGATCGCTCCAAATTCGGGCAGGTCTACTCTATGACTCGTGATCAGGCAGCTGGTTCCTCAGGTACTATTACGGGCTTTCTTTATATTGGAGATCGTACTGTCTTTGTTTTATTTGACACCGGTGCTACACATTCCATAATATCTACTTCACTTGCAAATAAAATAAACATAACCCCAACACAACTAATGAACCGTATATCTATTGCTACTCCGATGAAAACTCATGTGATTATTGATGTTGAGTATGTGAATTGCCCTCTTCGTTTCGATGATCGTATTCGTGCTGCGAACCTTCTTCCCATCGATATGATTGACTTTGATATTATTCTGGGCATGGACTGGTTGGCTGCTCATAAAGCGACCATTGATTGTCATGCTCGTAAAGTGATCTTTGGTAATCTTCATTTTCCTGATTTTGTCTATTCTGGTTCACAACCTCTGAAATCCGTAAAGATTATTTCGGCTATGAAAGCCCGAACACTGATTTCGCATGGCTGTATTGGTTTCCTTGCTTCTATCAAGGATACTTCTGTGGATGTTCCGAGCATTGATGGTATTCGCATTGTGCGCGATTTTACTGATGTGTTTCCAGATGAACTTCCTGGTATTCCTCCTGTTCGAGAAATTGAGTTCAGTATCGATCTGATTCCGGGTGCTGAACCCATATCTAAAGCTCCATACCGTATGGCACCGATCGAATTGAAAGAACTGAAGGAGCAATTGCAAGAATTGTTAGATAATGGATTCATTCGTCCGAGTGTGTCTCCATGGGGTGCTCCCGTATTATTTGTTAAGAAGAAAGATGGAAGCATGCGTCTTTGTATTGATTATCGGGAACTTAACCGTATCATAATCCGTAACCGTTACCCTCTTCCACGCATTGACGATCTATTTGACCAATTGCAAGGAGCGAGGCATTTCTCTAAGATTGATCTGAGGTCCGGTTATCACCATCTTCGGGTGAGGGAGCAAGATGTTCCTAAAACGGCTTTCCGAACTCGGTACGGTCATTATGAATTCTTGGTTATGCCTTTCGGGTTGACCAATGCTCCTGCAGTTTTCATGGACCTTATGAACCGGGTATTTCACGAATTCCTCGATAAGTTCATCATTGTCTTCATTGATGACATCCTTGTGTATTCTAAGTCCGAGGAGGAACACGAGCAACATCTTAGTATGGTTCTGGAGGTTCTTCGACAGCAGAAATTATATGCGAAGTTTTCGAAGTGCGAGTTTTGGTTGGATCGAGTAGCTTTCTTGGGTCACATTGTTTCGCGACGGTATTACTATGGACCTGCGAAGGTTGAGGCTATCACAAAATGGCCGAGACCTACAACCGTGACGGAAGTAAGGAGTTTTCTGGTCTTCTTGGGTATTATAGGAGATTTGTTGAAGGCTTTTCGCGTCTCGCTTTGCCTTTAACACAATTGATGAGGAAAGGAGAGAAGTTTGTTTGGACTGATGAGAGGGAAAGTAGTTTCGAGGAGTTGAAGAAACGTTTAGTGTTTGCACCTATTTTGACTCTTCCATCTGGTTCAGGTGGTTTTCAAATATATAGTGATGCATCGAAGAAAGGTTTGGGATGTGTGTTGACGCAACACGGGAAGGTGATTGCTTATGCTTCGAGGCAGTTAAAACCTCACGAGGTGAATTATCCAACACATGATCTAGAGTTAGCAGCTGTGGTTTTCGCGCTAAAGATTTGGCGCTATTATTTGTATGGAGAGTCTTATGACATTTTCACCGATCACAAGAGTCTTAAATACATTTTCACTCAGAATGAACTAAATATGAGACAGAGGCGGTGGTTAGAACTCCTGAAGGACTATGATGTTAATATTCAGTATCATCCCGGTAAGGCGAATGTAGTCGCGGATGCTCTTAGTAGGAAGTCTGGTATGGTTGCGAGTTTAGAGTTTGATCCTTGTGTTCTGCATGACTTAGAGCTTCTGGATGTGGAGTTTTGTATTCGAGGTCAGGATGGTTATTGGGCTAGTCTTAAAGTTGAGTCCAATCTCATCTTGCGAATAAAGGAAGCTCAGAAGGAGGATGGTGAACTGTGGTCTATAGTTCAAAATGTTGAGGAAGGCAAACAGTCAGAGTTCAGAGTTGACGAATTTGGTGTGGTTTGGTTTGAGGATCGTCTTTGCGTTCCTAACGATCCGAACTTCGAGAGATTATTCTATCGTAGGCTCATAGTTCCCCGTTCACTATTCATCCTGGTTCTACCAAGATGTATAGGGATCTTAAACAACATTTTTGGTGGAGTGGTATGAAACATGATGTGGCGTTGTTTGTATCGAAGTGTTTGACTTGCCGGAAGTAAAGATTGAGCATCAAAGAGCGAGTGGGTTATTGCACCATTGGAGATTCCGAAGTGGAAGTGGGAAGAGATTTCCATGGATTTCGTTACGAGTTTACCTCTTACCCGTAAGAAGCATGATGCGATTTGGGTGGTTGTTGATCGACTAACCAAGTCCGCTCACTTTCTCCCTATTCGTGTGGACTACGAGTTAGTAAGTTGGCGGACATATTTCAGCAGGAGATCGTTAGGCTTCATGGTATGCCTACGGCTATCATATCGATAGAGACCCACGGTTTACATCTCGTTTGGAAGGGCTTGCATAAGGCATGGGGTACGCGCCTTAAGTTCAAGACGGCTTTTCACCCTCGGACGGATGGTCAATCGGAGAGGACCATCCAGGACATTAGAGGATATGTTGAGGGCATGTGCTTTAGAGTGGACTGTAATCGGGACGAATATTTGTGTTTGGTTGAGTTTGCATACAACAACAACTGCACGCGAGTATTCGTATGGCTCCTTTCGAGATGTTGTATGGTAGGAAGTGCGAGCTCCGGTTTGTTGGAATGAGGTTGGTGAGCGCATTATTGAAGGTCGGAGTTAGTTCGGTTGCTACCGAGAAAGTGGATGTTGCTAGGGAAAAATTGAAGGAAGCACGTGCGCGTCAAAAGAGTTATCTTTGATAAGCATCGGCGTGACTTAGAATTTCGGGTTGGTGATCGGGTATTCCTTAAAGTTTCGCCGTTTCGTGGAGTTAAACGTTTCGGGATCAAGGGCAAGCTTAGTCCTCGATTCATTGGACCGTTTGAAATTTTGGAGCGCATTGGAGAAGTTTCGTATCGTTTGGCTCTTCCTCCGCAGTTATCGCATGTTCACGACGTCTTTCATGTATCTCTTCTGAGGGGATACAATTACCATCCTTTGCATGTGGTGTCCTATCCTTTCGATCAGATTCAGTCCGATATGTCTCATCCGGAGGAGCCTAAGTCGTTCTTGATCGCCAAGAGCGAGTTATGAGGCGTAAAGTTATTCCTTTCGTTAAGATTCTTTGGCGGAACCACCCAGAGCGGGAAGCTACCTGGGAAACCGAGGAGTCTATTCGAGCTAATTATCCTCACTTTGTATTCTGATCTGGTATGTCTCCGTTATGTTTCGATTCGTTTCATTTCTGATTCCTTTCAAATTTCGAGGACGAAATTTTTCTTTTTAGAGGGGAAGAAGTTGTAACACCTAAAATCTGAGAACATGTGAAAAGACCAAAATAACCCTACAAGTTTAAAATTTAATTAAAAGCTTATAAAGTATCCAAATAATTCCAAACTTCTAACAATGAACAAGTTATGATCCAAAGTAATTTTAAAAACTTCATTTAACATTTATAAAAGTTACAAAATTACCAAATACCCTCATAGCGCCGATGGACACAAAATGCATTTGTTTTATGATTTAATTGATTTAAAATGATAGATATCTTTATAAATATGGAAGATAATTATCACCAAATATCCTTCCACCTATAATCACGAATTTTCTGGACCAGGCCCTCCCCTCATCACACGGTTTTCCCTTTTAAAAAGTCAATCCATATCTTTTCTCCACAAAACCCTAATTTGCCGATTTTCATAACACACACAACAATTCTCATAGCCTCCATTCGACATTTACAACACTCCTAAGCATTTTTCTGTGATCAAAAAACATCCAAGAAGTCCTGGAAAAATACCCTTTTGAATTGTTGAAGCTTGGATCGATCGTGGCTTTGGTTTTCTTTTGTCGAGCCCTATAAACAAGGTAATTCATTTATGATCTGTTCGACCTCCCTAAAATTTGTTTATGATTTTTCTCATAATACTCATATCATATATACCCTGGGAAAAATGATAGAAAGGTCGTGGAGAAGCTTTTGGAGTCGTGTGGATTTTTGGTTCATTTTTGCTCATACGCGTATACAACAAATCGTGCAGCCTTTTCCACACGTTCAATCCTTGGTTTGGTATTTTTTCTCAGGTCCCTTACATCATATAAACATCAAATAAAATGGTTGATTCGATCCATGCATGCTCTACATCGTTTTTGTGATTTAAAACCCTAAAAACGTCTTTAAATGTGAAATATATACTCCGATCCAGAATAATTATTAATAAAATTATTATACACTTATTATGATGTAATATGATCTGGAAAAATGTTGGAAAGAATTGTCATGGCTTAAAACATGTGTTTCGAAATTATTTTGATTTATTGAATTTTGTATAAATCGTATAAAGAGAAAAAGGAAAATAAATCGTGGGATCTAGGGTTTTGGTTTAGGGCTGGAAATGGTGTTAATTAATGATATTAATGATGAGATGATGATTGAGAATTGATTAGAAGGATTAGGGTTTCTAATTCCTTTGTTTTTGGTTTATACGATTTGTATATAAATGTTTTGGGTGAGTTTTGTAAACTTTAAAACTTAAGGGTTAATTCTGGAACTTTATTTGAGCTGTATATAATTCGAATAAAATATAACTTGTGGGTGTTAAGTGTAAGTTTTGCAATTAAATGGATTAAAATGTATTTTAAACCTAATTAGGGTTTGTTTTGAAAATAATTAAAAGAGAGGGACTAAACATGTAATTTTCAGAAACTTGGGACTGATTTGAGTAATTTAATATATTCAGGGGGTTATGTGTCATTTTGATAATTTAATGGCCTAATATGTAACTACTAATAATTAAAGATTGAAATTGTAAATTTAAGGGTTAAATATGTAACTTTAATAACTTGAGGGACTTAATGTGTAAATTATAAATACTTGAGTATCCATTCGAATAATTAAATAAAATAAGTGCTCATTATGTAAAATGGATAAGTTAAGGGTTTAATGTGTAACTTTGAATACTAAAAGGTTTAAAGTGTAATTTTGGGAAGTAAAGGGTATAAAATGCAAAGTTATGATTCCCCCTCTTCTCCTCTAGGTGTGAAGAAGGAGAGGTCCTGAGCCACATCTGTTTTCTGAGTTGTTTCTATTTTTCTGTGCTTGCAATAAGGTACGGATACTCTGCCTTTTTAGTAAAGGCTCCATTATGCTATTATGACTTTGGAAATATGGTACACTTAAGATTCCCCAAGCCATTGCTATGTTCCCTTTGATTGAACTTTGATACGATTCTGAGATACACATTTGCCATATGACCTTTTGTATGATATGAGACCTGACTCTTAGTTTGATACCCGAGCCATTTCTGTTTCCCTACCTATGGAGGTACCATAGGCGTGTCGGTGATGCACCACTGGCATGACTAGTGTGTGGCCCTAGTGATTTGGCTACACCGTCCCCTTCTGTTGTATTATGTGCACACTTATGATATGATTTATTATGGCCAATCTGATTTACGTGGGGCGTATGGATGCATCCTAGATCTGTTCTGTTTAGTGGATTTAACTATGATTATGTTTATGATATCCGTGGTGATGTACCGTGTGCTATACATGCCTTTCACAACTTCACGGGAGCCGATCACTCCACTTTATGATACATGAGGACACCCCTCATATTATCTGGTTGCCTAAGAGGTATCCTCCGATTATGAGATTATGATATTGACGGCTTATATGATATGATATGATATGTTTCGGCTCGTGGTAGATGACTATCCTATCCTTTCATTTCTATTATTCATTTGTTTATTCCTTATGATATTCCCAATGCACTATATTTCGGTTCTGTTTCATTATCGTTGCTTTGTTTATGTATCTGCATTCACCGGGCTTTTAAGCTCACCGCATTTCCTTTTCCTGCGGCAGGTTTCTAAGATAGGAGCTGGGCTTTTGCTATGGGATGAGAGTTAGAGCTTATGATGAAGCTTTTACCTTAGATGACCACCCTATGTTATGACTTTGGATTTGGATTATGTACTTATTTTTCCCTTTGGATTATTTTCTTCATCATTTAACTTATGTACTTTGACTTAAGCTGTGTTGGCTTGATCTTTCTTATTGAATTATGTTTAAGACTTCCGCTGTGTATGATATTATGTATGTATGCTTTGATATGTCACCATCCTTGTGGCACTTCTACCCTTGTCGGGTTGGGGTGTTACATTTCGAGACTGGTTGCCATTGTTTTGAGCAGTTGTTTCACAGATGTATAGTGTATTATTCGTCTTATCAGAATTGGGACTTGATTATGTAATCAGGCAGACAAGATTTGATTCGGGCAGATTATTTCATCCGAAGATGATATATTTTGTTCAGACTCAAGGAATTGTGATTGTAAGCGTATTGGGACTGTACAGTGAGATCACTTGCTAGTATCTCAGGGGATCGTCGACCTGCGTATTTGTAAGTATGCGGTTTTGGTTATTCAGAATGATGATGATTGATCGTTGTCGTGATGGTTTTGGGATATTTTGGTGGAGACGTATGTTTGTTTGTTTTTATGGCGGATTGCAAGTTTCGAGGCCAAAACTTATTTTAAGTGGTGTAGAATGTAATATCCGGAATTTCTACTACTGTTGTTTGATATTATTTTATCCGAGTTATATTGTACAGCGTGGAATCTGTACAGTATGGATAAAATAAATAAAGGACTGAGATGTCAGTATCGGTATAATTGTCGTATCTCGTCGATAGTTGCATTTGAGGATATCGTGTATCAAGTTATCGTACTTTCGATATAGAGTATATCGTATAAGAATGTTATTGGATCTAGTATATGTATTCAGTATGTGTGTATGTGTTTTCGGTTGTCGAGACAGGCAGGAATAGTTGGATTTTGGCTAAGTATAGAGCCCTTAACGTACGCTAAGTTTAAGGACTTACGTACACTAAATTATACGCTTTACGTACGTTATGCATAATGCATTACGTACGTAACAAGAGGAATCAGACAGGACCGAGTTGTGATCGGATAGTGGGGCCCGGTGTCGGCGGCTTTCGGCGCGGATGTGGACAGGTGAGTCAACGGATGGAGTTACGTACGTTATACAAGGTGTATTACGTACGTAATACGAGTATAATACTGTAGCAAGTCAACGTACGTATTACGTACGCAACGGAATAAGTGTTACGTACGTTACGGGGTGGCTGGCCGAGTCGTGGCCGAGAGGACCTGCAATGGCCGAGCATGGTTGGCAGTGACTCGCAGGGATGGTCGATCACGGCCGGCAGTGACTCGCTGGGCGTAAGGAGTACGTAAGCCCGTGGCCGGTTACGGCCATAAGCGCCCGTTACGTCCGTAAGCAGTTGCTGGTTACGTACGTAAGGCTGTCGGCCAAAATGGACAGAAGGTTAGGCCGCGGCCGGCTACGTACGTAAGGACCCGCCGGTTACGTACGTAAGATGCCGGCAGGTCTCGGCCTATATAAGGTCTGGACCAAGTCATCCTTGTCATTTTTCATTTTTCTTCGTTCCTTTCGCGATTTCTTCAGCAAAGTTGATGGATTTGACTAATAACATCATGTAGCAACATGTTTTAGAAGATTGATTCATGGATAACATCTTCTTCCACCCGGATCGAAGGTAAGAACACCTAAACTTTTGGTTTTTGGATATTCTTGGAGTTTCTTGGTGTTTTGGCCGATTTACTTCGTTTTGGTTCATATTATTGATGGAACTTTGTTGTAAACTCGTAATCATTCAATACTCTTGAAGTTTTGTGGAACGAATTCGAGTATTTCTTTGAATAATCGATTGAATTAGATTATGCCTTCAAAGTGTTCGATGAAATGCCTCAATGAGTAGAACTTGGGAAATTCTACACGTTTTCGTATGAATGATGGTTGAATTGATATTGTTGTGATGATTCTTTGTATTTACGGGAATTTTGTTAAGGGAAGATAATGAATTGATGATCAAATATCTTGATTATGTTGTTATGATTATGGAATCGTAGTATTCTCGATGTTCTTGATAGTTTGTTGCGATCCATGATGTTATGAGAAATATATATGTTGAAGAACATGATTACATACACCTTGAATTGTGAATAAGGATTGTTTAGATGTTAGAACACATCGGATTATGCCGTTTGGGGACTTTGAATGTGATTTCGGAATAAGTTGTGGAACTATTGGAATATGATTATCTATAATTAATCGGATTGTCCGGATTGATGATGATAATCGGTAATTGGTTTTATTATGAATATATAAGGAGGAAACTTGTAAGTGTATTTAAGATTGAATGTGGAATCGTATTGTTGGTTTGAATTCGTGTTTGATTGGTTTGAGTTGTATTGTTCGGTTTTGTGTATGATCGAGGTATTGTTGAGCCGTTAAGTTTGATTGGTTGGCTATGTCGGTTATTGATTGTTATCGAATTGTATGTTAATCGATTATTGCAATAGGTTAAGATTATTGATCGGTGAGTATAACCGTATGTTGCGGTCATGTTCGAGTATGTTCGTGAATTGCTTCGGTCAAGGCCGAGGAGCTCGTAGACGAAGGCATTGTGACTGGTAGCGGCTTCATCATCATCGTATCGGTATCGATGCAAGTTATTACTTGCTCAGTTATAATGTTTAATGAATGGTTTCAGTTTCATTTCATTTATAATGCATATAGCAATGATTATTACTGCAAATTCTGGAGATTTGGATTATGTGTTGTCTTTCCGATTCCGGGAGTTAAATCATAAGGTTTATGATTCATTTCGGTTATTGGAATTTTGGGTATCGAGGATACATTATGATAAAGATGAGGATATGAGTATCTGCAGTCCATGGTACGTTTGGGTTGCCGAGCATTTTGGATAATCGTCGGTGGTGATTTGGCATCGAGATTGCTTCCGTAGGACTCGGGACAAGTATTCAAGATTGATTCGGTTTAGTGTTGATGTTGTTGATCATGCAGGTTGTCATTCATGTTGCTGAACATGAAGTCGTCCTAGTTGTGTCATCATAGTGTCGTTCATATTTTGATTCATATGTTGCTCGTGTCGATGAACATATTGAGTTGCATATGTGTATGCATAATTGTATTGTTTATGTTGTGTTGATCCTGTGAGATCATGTGATTTATATGTTGTGTTGATCCTGTGAGATCATGAGATCTATGCTGAGGGCGCTGGATCGATGTCCACCATGTGTTGGTTCGACGAGATCATCATGGGGATCTATGCTGAGGGTGCTGGATCGTTGGACAGGTTTTCCACCATGCGTTGGTTCGACGGGATCATCATGGGGATCTATGCTGAGGGCGCTGGATCGTTGGATTACCAGTATTGTGTTGATGGAATCTTGTGAATTCGCATAATTGATTTTATCATGTGTTGTTGTTCATATCTGTATTGTTGGTTATCCACCTTATGATAATCTGATAGGATCATCAAGGGGATCTATGCTGAGGGCGCTGGATCATCGGATTTCCATTGAGTATACATCATTGTTATTGTTGTGATCATATTGACGTTGTCATATGAGTATGCATTTGTAGGTCTTGTGTTATGACCATGCCCGTATTGCATTGATCTGATCTCGGATTAGACTAATATGATTGTCGTGGCACTTCATATCTCGAGGTATGTTCCGTATTTCCTTTGGTATTCGTCTTGTGATGGACAATCGGTTATCGTTTTGGGATTTGATGATGCTATCCGATGGATCGTATTGGTCAGAACTGGTATACTTCCGTATCGTGAGTTGGTTATGATAGTTTGAGAATCTTGAGCATTGTTTGAGGTACAATACAGATATTATGTTCGAGTTTATTGGTTAATCGAGTACGAGATGTGAAATGTGATAATGGTTATTCTGATGAGAATTACTCGAGTAAGTAAAGTTATGGCGGTAAGATTACGTTGGTCGTATTATTATGTTATATTCTCATTGGTATGTAATTATTAATGTGATGTGACGGTTATCATTGTTGGATATTATGGCTGACCCCATCGTGGGATTTCTTTTTAGGTTCCTGGAGTATCGAGCTTGTAGCGGTCGTGAAGAGATGAGCTTCCCGGAGGATACTGGCTATGACATGTTTTGTGCATGGAGTTTCTTGATTGGTTCTTGTATTCCGCTGCTAGAGTATCTTTATGGTTGGTCTTTTTCCGCTGCGTGAGTATTTTGAAATGCTCTTTTAGTATCTGGTAACTGAGATTACTTTGAAATCGTTTTCTAAACTTTTGAGTGTCGGTCGTTTGGCCTTGCGATTTCAAATGACTTTTTACGGCGGTTTTTGATAAATGGATTTTATAAGTCTTTGTGAATTTTTAAAGATAGTACCATCGTTGGCCTCTTGGGCATTTGTAAATTTTTGCGAAAATTTCCTTCAGCCTTGTGGGTTCCATCTCGGGGCCCACGGCGCTGTAACATTTCGGGTTAAATCTGGGGGTGTTACAGGTTGTGTGGATTCCGTAGAGGACGCTCACTTCTTACAACGTCTCTTGAAGGCTCGATCGAAAACACGCTACAAGAGGTAACAATCTTGTTCTTCGTACTTTGATAATATACTTGGATCCTCATAGGCTTTTACATATTATATTTATACTTCCGCTGCACTATTTCGATATATGATGAGATCATAAATCTTATTAGTTAACCCAATAGCTGCGACCATCTGCAAGGAAAAAAAAAAGAAAGAAGAAAGAAAGAGAGAGGGAAGAAGAGATGAGGAGAAGGAAAAGAGAAGAGGGAGAATTCCTTTTATCCTCGGTAAGGATTCTTATATGAGCGTATTGTTATAGGTGTGTGTGTGTCGTGTCCATGTGGGTGTAAATTGTGTGTGTCGTGGTTGAGTGTGTGTGCTGTGTTATGTGTGTGTGTGTGTGTGTGTGTGCGCGCGCGCATGAATATAGTCGTAGGTATATTTGTGTGCTGTGTTGTGTGTGGGAGTTAGCCATGAGTATATGGGTGTGTGTAAGTGAGTATGTGGGTGTGTTAGTTTGTAAGTGTTAGTGTGTGTGTGTGTGTGTAGTCTGTATATGTGTGTATGTGGCCGTACGTATGTGTATAGGTCTATATGTGAATATGTGTGAGTAATTGGTCATGTATGTGTGTGTAAAAATAGGAGAATTTTGTGGTTGTCGGGTAGGCGTCGACGGAGTGCCGACTTAAGAATCGAGGCATTTTTATGTGCGAAAATGATGTTAATCGGTGATAAAGAAACTCTCGGTAAGGTTACGATAGACAGTGGAGGTTAAAACAAGGATTAGGTAGCCGTAAAAAGTTTTGGGGTAGAAAATATAAATTCTTGAAATTTTAAGGCTAGGCTTTTGGGAATTAGAAATAAATTTGGACTTGATTGAAGTTTTCTAAATCTTCAATTTGACCCTAAAATTATATTTTTTGGTACTTTATAATTTGACCCAAATAAGTTTTTAATTATTTCAGATTGACCCCCTAAACTTTTAAAAAAGAGTTTTAAAAATTATTTCTTGACTCAGATACTTTATTTTTTTTCTTTAAAAAGTGTATAACCTCCTTGATTTCAATCTAAAATGGGTCAAATGAAACACAACCTTCTTATACCCCGATAACGCTCGGGGTGTATCTGTAACTACGTCTTCATCCTTAAATCTGCTAAATTATAGAGTAGAGTTCTAATAGTTGTATAAATCTTAACGCGTTAATCATATTATATTATTCGTTTTAGGTCGAAGATTTGTCGAGTCGCCCATTACACGTTCTTGTCAATCGAACCTTTACATTCATTAGACTACCAAGCAAGTACTGATCGTGCTTTATGTATTATCTTGCGATTTGAATCGTAAATCGATGCTTTTGAAAAGTTAAAATGATATTTCTGAAAAGCTGTACCAATATTGTGAAATTGTGTTTTGTGGTCGAGTAAAGTCGGGGTTTGCCCTGACGAGGGCTCTGAGGTACGATGGTGCGAACCACATACCACTCGACGAGTTATACTATAACAGTCCCAAGTTATTCAGGATATATTACATCGCCGTGAGCCCCGCTGTGGGACCCACAAGGCTATTTATATGCGGAACTATGAACTTTGACTGATAAGGTCCAAGTATAATCAGATGAAGAACAACAAAGTTGACATCCAAGACAATATTCAATAAAACCAAATACAATACATCCCGAATCAATACCATGGCAACACAGGCCAAAACACCAAGGAAACCAAAAACAATACTCGAGTACTCAATAACCATTCAAGTACAACATCACTGAATGGGGGAAAATAAAAAACATAACCAGTGACATGACACAGAATCACACTTGTCCATCATCTTCATGCCGACCCGGTACGTGCCTATCCACTCTCCTGGATCCTGAAATACATGAAAGGTATTTCCCCCATAAAGGGGTTCGCCATCGAATAGCTAGTACAAGTACATCGAATATGAAACACAATACTTCTCGACAATAAAGTAAATGTAATCATCATCTCATCAATTCAAGACTAGTATTCCGGAATAACTAAATCTCATAGCATCACATTTAATACATACATGATTAACCGTGGAACCGCACCAAATGAAATGGAACCCTCAGAGGACCTGTCGGTCCGTCCCAGAGTGGTTAATCCAAAATATCTGCGGAACCGCACCAAAGGCTATGGAACCCTCAGAGGACCCGTCGGCCCATCCTAGAGTGGATACATACCATCATACAATTCATGTATATTACTTTCAAAGTCGAGAACATACAATCATAAACATATACTTGCCTTTGAGACATCGAGAATCGGAATGAAATGAGTATAAGTTCAGTAGGTCCAAGAACGCACTTCCGGCACCTAAATGATTCGTATGGAATATGATAATCAATAATCCATACTCAAATCACACGAAGAAACTCCCGAAACTCGCCTATGATTCACGAAACTACACGGATAATCACCTAGAGGTTTGAAAATCACCCAAAACCTCTCAAATCCGAACAAGGTACAAAACCATCCATATAATCGTAGGGAAAACATGGGTACGGGG
The DNA here is from genome assembly GCA_033398695.1 of Orobanche coerulescens. NCBI lineage: Eukaryota > Viridiplantae > Streptophyta > Magnoliopsida > Lamiales > Orobanchaceae > Orobanche > Orobanche coerulescens. Next base: position 112,722,645 of record CM065815.1, on the reverse strand, counting down.
TATATACATCATAATAATAAGGATCTCAAGCTCCAAAATGGATAAATCGGACGAATCTAAGAAAATCCTCAAAAATTCCCAAAACTAGGGTTCTAAGGAATTTACCTTGATTTGGAAGATAGAAATGGATTAGATGTTGCGTAATCTTTGTTATTCAACCAAAGATGATGATAGTTGAAGAAAGATGTAACACCCCAAATGGCGGTTATTACAGTGCCGTGAATCCCACACTGGGACCCACCAGGCGATATCCAAAACAGGTTAAATAAATATTATTTGTGATACCGAATCACAATGAATAGTCATTTCTCCGATTAGGAGTTTATTAAAATATGGCCAACGGCCTTACAACACCCAGGATCCGAAAAACAAGTATAAACCATATGGAGATGGAGAATACTTCAAATGTCAAATACAACCAAAAAGTAATTTAAATGAAACAGGAGATAACATAACGCGGTTTAACATAACCGGACAACAAGAGATGTGGGGCCCCCGAACTAGTATCCTCCGAACCCTTCGCCATCGACATGCTCTTCCCGTGTCTTGCCTTTGCCTCGACCTAAAATACAATACAAGTATTTCGCCCAACACAGGGTCAGATATACATGATAATCAATTCTTCCGACATTATACAATTCACATATATAGATCTCAAGAAAATCATTCCGACTATTAATCATACCCCTCGGGCGTATGAAACAATCAGTCACAAAATATCGAACACATCCAATCAAACATGGTCTGTGAACGATTAACATTATGGCTCAAGATGGACATCACAGTACGCCCGATCCGGAAATGTGTCCGTACACATGTCCACCCCGTATACGGAATCCAGAAATATACGTGGGACAATGTACCTAATTAGCCTCACGAACTAACGTCTCGTGTGCACGGTCCAATGCGGAAACATCCACGCATGACCATCGTGTGCCTGGCTAAAAATCCTACACAATAACCAATCGGCACGCAGATATGATTCCGGATATGTCACGATACAACATGACAACGAAACTCAAAGGATAACACATCCAATTAAGGATCAAGAAAAACTCACCAAAGTGAAAATAAGGACCAACGAGATCAACGATTCGAAACGGCGTACTTGGGAATGCAATCCCATAACGTCAAGGACAATATCAAATCACGACAAACGTCACATGGACAATTCATACATATGAAATATATATAATCATCACAAGAATCTAATCATCATTATAACCAAGCAAGATAACTTGCCTTAATACGAGACGAGAATAGTCCTCCTCTTATCGAACGAACGGACGGTCCTCGACAAGTTTTACTCGAACAACCAACCTTAAACGAAATACATTTTACTCAAAACATATTCGTATAATTATCAATATAGGATTAGTAAGACGTCAACCTACAATCCTTTAGAATAGTTTGTTACTACAAATTATTGAAGCCTTATGCCAGAGTCCTTCTAACATCAATACAACTATAAGAATCGGTTTACAAAATTTACCGAATGTTCGCATGGTTCAACATAACAAGAGTTCTATCAAGGTTATGTTGAATAACTAATCATGATGTTAAGATCATCTTATGATGATTAAACTTTCCAAAACATTAAAAGGTTGAAAGGTAAAATCTGCACATTATGATTATTCTCCTCTCATTTAAATTGACTTTTAAGCTAACAACAAGTTCATAAGTTCGAGATTACACCATACTCATGAAGGTTATCAAAGTCTTTGTTACAAGGTGGAGGATTCATTAACATGATGGTGAATTCACCAATTTTAGTATGATGATCAAAATATTCTAAGTTCTCAATACATTAGATTAATGAAAAATTATTGTTGAAATTATCAAGATCCTTATCAATCTTCAAAGACTTGTGAAATCGAACAATCATGATTTGTTAAAGCTTCTAAGATTCCTGAACTAGATCATCTAATCTCATCTTTAACATCATCAAGTTCTTCTCAAGGTAATTAAATACCTAAAATGGTGTTTAATCACTATATGATATCAAGTTCTTGACTAAGTCCAGTTATGATGAAGCTAACCGATCCAACAATGTCCTACTGGGCTAAATTTGTCCGTAAGATGAGTAATGACTACAAACATGGTTACCATTACTACAATATCAAGAACTCCTCTAAACTAAACCCTCATTTAACATATTCATCAAAAGTGTTAAAAAGGTTGGATTAGAACTATGTTTTACTTGCTTAATCTAACTCTAGGTGAAGTATAATTCGTCATTAACATCAACATAAGAAAATAATGCAGAGAAGAAAACACACCAACCTCCAGAAATGAAGAACAACTTCAATGCTATGAGAGAATATATTCCAAGCTTAAAAACAACTCCAAATCTCCAAGGAAATGAGCTCCACTCCGAGATTCAAGGATTAGAAACACGTTGGTGTAGGTTGATATCGTTTTTAGAGTGCAGAGGGACGATAAAATGGAGAGAGAATCGGTTTAGAGTTGTGAAAAAATGAAAAACAAGCTGGCCCTATAAATAGACTGGACATCCTTAGCGCACGCTATCAGGACAGTTTAGCGTACGCTAATGCCCTTACGTACGCTATCCGGTCGATATTACGTACGTAAGCGGCTTACAGTGGCTACTGTCTTGAATTATCGCATGCCGTTAGCGCACGCTAACGAGAAATGGGTTACGCACGCTAATAAAAGTAGATTCTCACCGACACGCCAGCTCAGATTTAGATCTCATGCATGCTAACGGTTAAAAGGGTTCACGTCTTTGAAGTCAATCACGCGATTCCTTCTTAGCGTACGCAACCGAGGAAACCTTACGCACGCTAAGTCGCATGATTAGTGTACGTTAATAGTACTGTGTAGCGTACGCTACATTAACAAAATTCGAAAGTGTAACACTCTAATAACATCGAATCATCACATATGAAATAACAACGATATGATATTCAAATCTATAATACCTCAACATAATACTAAATGCAACGATTTCTGATAATCAGGTTATCCGAATAATACAACGACAGGTAAAAATGAAAAGTTACAGTCGGATATTACATACTCCCCCCCTTAAAAAGAGTTTCGTCCTCGAAACTAAGGGGTAGATAACTCGGGGTATCTCGCTCGCATACTATCCTCGGTCTCCCACGTAGCCTCCTCGACTCCGTGTCGTGACCACTGAACTTTCAGTAGTGGAATCGTCTTGTTCCGCAATTGCTTGATCCTCCTCTCGAGTATCCGTACAGGACGCTCCTCGTACGAATGATCCTATGCTAAATCAATATCTTCGAATTGAAGAACGTGGCTCGGATCAGCAACATATTTCCTCAGCTGGGAGACATGAAACACGTTGTGAATCTTACTCAAGGTCGGTGGCAAGGCTAGTCGATAGCGGATCACCTACATGCTCCGAACCTCAAACGGCCCAATATACCTTGGGCTCACCTTGCCCTCTTCCCGAAACGAAAAACACCTCGAGTAGGAGACACCTTCATTAACACATGGTCACCAACCTCGAACTCAAGCGGTCTTCGACGATGGTCGCATAAGACTTCATCGACTTTGAGCCGTTAACAACCGACTCTTAATCAAAGTGATCTTCTCACGGCGGCTAACAACATATCGGGTTCCGTACCCGGAGATTCCGGCAGTTCATCCCAACACAAAGGGGACCTACGACGGCCATATAATGCCTCATACGGTGCCATCCGAATCGAAGCGTGCCAACTATTATTATAAGTGAATTCCACCAAAGGCACTGGGCTTCCCAATCGTCCTTCCAATCAAGAGCACATGCTCTCAACATATCTTCTAGAGTCTGTATGGTTCTCTCCGATTGACCATCGATCTGTGGATGGAAAGCCGCATCGAAATTCAATCGCGTGCCCATCGCACGATGAACCGCCTTCCAGTGGGACACAAATCGCCCGTCACGGCCTGATACAATGCTCTTGGGGTACCGTGTAGTCTCATAATTTCCTTAATAAACAAATGGCCAATCTCTCGGGCCCCATGTGTCCTTAATTTCAAGAAGTGAGCTGATTTGGTCGACGGTCCACAATCACCCAAATCGTATTCATTCCTCGACGACTCGTCGGCAAGCTAGTGATAAAATCCATAGATATGTCCTCCCATTTCCATTCGGGAATCGGGAGCGGTTTCAAGATTCTCAGGGTCGCTGGGGCTCAATCTTAACTTGCTGACAGGTTAAGCACCTCGAAACGAATTCGGCAACCTCACGTTTCATATTTCCCCACCAATAATTCTGTTTCAAATCCTTATACATCTTGCTAGAGCCCGGGTGGATAGAGTACGGGGTAGCATGGGCTTCTCTCATGATAGAGTTCCTCAACTCTTCGTCAGCGGGTACACAAACTCGATTTCTAAAACGTATCAATCCATCCTCGTGGATCACGAATCCAGGGGCTTTCCCCTGGGTTACTTCATCCCGAACTCGAGATAAGAATGGGTCTGTAATTTGCTTCGATTTGATCATATCATCGAGAGACGAAGAAATATCAAGGGTGCAAAGTTGTCCCTGAACACGCTGTAACCAAACTTCAATTTCTGACCTCATAAGGTCCAACCGCAATTCCTCTCAGTCTGTTAAACGGTTCAGCATCTGCTCCTGCACTGTCTTACGGCTTAATGCGTCGGCAACCACATTTGCTTTACCCGGATGATAAAGGATCTCGATATCATAGTCCTTGATTAATTCTAGCCACCTTCTTTGTCTCATGTTCAACTCCTTCTGAGTAAAAATGTACTTTAGGCTCTTGTGGTCCGTAAAGATCTGGCAGGTAACTCCATAAAGATAGTGACGCCAGATTTTCAAAGCAAACACCACGGCTGCTAACTCCAAGTCGTGGGTCGGATAGTTAACTTCATAGGGTCGCAATTGTCTCGATGCATAGGCGATTACTTTCCCTTCCTGCATTAGTACACATCCCAGACCCTGTCTCGACGCGTCACTATACACCACAAATCCTTCCGTTCCCTTTGGTAAGACCAAAACAGGTGCCGAAATCAATCGACTCTTGAGCTCTTCAAAACTTTGCTGACATGCTTCTGACCACAAATACTTCTTGTCCTTCCGCAGTAAGTTAGTCATCGGTTGCGAAATTTTGGAGAATCCCTCCACGAATCGTCGGTAGTAACCTGCTAGGCCGAGGAAACTACGAACTTCCTTCACGTTCTTCGGTGGTAGCCAATCTCGAATGGCTTCCGTCTTTTGTGGGTCCACTCTCACCCCTTCGGCTGATATCACATGCCCGAGAAAGACAACCTCAGGCATCCAGAACTCACACTTAGAAAATTTCCCATAAAGTTGTTCTCGCCTCAAAGTATCGAGAACTTGGTGGAGGTGACTCTCGTGCTCCTCGTGGTCGCGAGAGTAAATCGAATGTCGTCAATGAAAACGACTACAAAGCGATCCAGATAGTTAATAAAACTCGATTCATCAACTCCATGAACACCGCCGGTGCATTAGTCATCAAATGGCATCACCACGAACTCATAATGCCCATAGCGAGTACGGAATCTTTGTCTTCGAAATGTCGACTCTCGAATCCTCAATCGATGATAACCAGATCTTAAGTCGATCTTAGAAAACACGGCCTCCTCAAGTTGGTCCAAGAAATCATCAATACGAGGCAAGGGATACTTGTTCTTGATGGTTACCTGCTCACCTCACGGTAATCAATACACAATCGTAGAGATCCATCTTTCTTCCGCACAAATAACACCGGTGCTCCCCAAGGGGACGCACTAGGTCGAATATAGCCTTTGTCACCAACTCCTCAAGCCGGGTTCTTCAATTCTTGCATCTCGGTCGGAGCCATACGGTGCGGTGCTTTTGAGAGCGGGACGACTGGTTCTAACTCAATAATAAACTCCACGTCACGATGAGGAGGTAAGCCCGGCAACTCGTTTGGAAATACATCCGGTAGTCTCGGACTACCGAATGTCGGCCAATTCAATCGTCGATCTGCATTTTGGTCATGTAGCACCAATAACCAATACACCCTTGATTAAGCGGTTTCATTGCTTTCATAGCATCGATGACTCTCCCGAGCGACCGGGATTATCACCTCGAAAAATACACTAATCCATCATCGAAGTGACGGTAACCATCCGCTATGACACCGAGTATTGCATCGTGACGATCCATCCAATCGATGCCCAAGATTATATCATCCTTAGGTAGATCGACTACAATCAGATTTGACAACCACTCACGGTCGTTCAAACGAATCGACGATCTGGACTTCACGATTTCCAATAATTCTTCTACCATCGGGTAGACCAATCACGTAGGGCTCACAATTGATAACATGGTCTAGAGGCAAACGACTTAAACAAGAAGAAGATATAAAGGAGTGTGAAGCACCGGTATCAAAAAGAACACACACAGGCTGGGAGTGGATCTCGAGTATACCTGAAATCATGCTGGCCTCGGGATCATCAGCTCTCTTCATCTCGTAAATCCTGGGTTTCGCAGTTCCGGCACCAGGTGTACCACTTTGATTCCCACGGCCCATTCCCCTATTTGCCCCGGTGGTCTGATAGGAAGCGGACGGAGGCGTCCGGTTCTGGACAGAGGATTGAATAGGAGCATGAGACGCTACTGGATCATGTCCGGGCCCACCCCTGCAAAAACGAGCACGGTGACCAATCTTGCCACAAGTAAGGCATGTGACGGCAGGCTTCGGGCATTTGGTGCTGAAATGCCCCTGGTCTCCGCAGTTATAGCACACAACAGATGAGGGGACCGCTCGAGAGTGCGATCCAGCTGGCTTTGACGCCATGGGTGGTCGATCAGAGGGGTTTGGCAATGACTGGGGCTTCCTGAATGTCCCCCGGTTACTCTCAGTCTGATTCTGGTTCTTGGACCTTTTGTTGTTGGACTGTGGTTGCTTCTTGGAAATCTCCTTCGCGGTGAGTTCGTACTCCAGAGCCTTCTCGATAAACTCCGGTAAGGTAGTACAGTGGTGATTCAACAACTGCATTCTCATTCGGGGTTTAAGCCTCTTGAGAAAGTATTTGATCTTATCGGCCTCTGTTCGGATAATTGTCGTGGCGAAAGTAAGGAGTGCTCGGAATTTCTCAAAGAATGATAATACATCATCGTCTTCGACGGGTCGGGTTCAAAAGTTCCGATAGTTTGGCCTCACGGAGTGGCCCTGGATAGTAATGGTCTAGCATGAGGTTTTTAAATTCCTCCCATGTGCAAACACCATCAGTGGCCTTCCGAAAGCCACTGTATGAGCGCTTTTGCTAAGATAATATGCGGCTACCGAGACGCGATTCTCTTCCGGCGATCCACCATCTGGAAAAGTTTCTCAAAATGCTCGATCCAGGCACAATGTCGCGAGCTCGGAGGAGCCTTCAAAAGTCGGTGGTCGCCGGCGAGAGATGTCGCCGATAATCCGACTCACGGGTCCGCCAATCACAGGAGGAGGATGAGCCTCGCCGCCGCGCAGCGGCCCTCTGCATAGCTTCCATTAGTTGGCCCATCTGGGTCATCTGTGTCATCATGCCCTGCATTACGACGTAAGGATCGACACGTGCATCCCCGCGCCCACTGTGGTGCGATTGTTCCCTAGAAGGTGAACCACTGTCTGCGGAACTCTGATCTGCATTCGCGCGTCTGTTGGCTCGAGGTATTGGGATTCGGCCCCTTCCACGGCCTCGTCCCCCTCTGCCACGACCTCTCAGGTTTCTTTCCATACTGAAAGAATCGATCGTAATGATAACCATAAGTACAGTTCAAGATACTAAAATTCACGCTAAATTAATAGTAACAAGGAATCATATATTCAAGGAAAATGGTTATTGATACCACAAATGTTGCACCGAATATCATATCGGTGTCAAGTCGAACAATTTCAATTGTATAATAAATTCAGCATTTACCTCGGATTATCAATCAGATAAATCCTGTCACAATTCCTTGAAATAACATGATCAGCAGGGAGACCCATACTGATATCAATATCATGCTAGTAATTAAACCATGGCTCATAAAGTACATACCGTATTTGGCTCGTAGGGTCAGGCGCTTGCACAGGTCACACGTGACACGAAGGTCTCTTGATACTAGTTCATTTCTCAATGACTCATAAAAAAAACGACCTCTCTGATACCATCTTCTGTAACACCCCAAATGGCGGTTATTACAGTGCCGTGAATCCCACACTGACCCACTGTGCGATATCCAAAACAGGTTAAATAAATATTATTTGTGATACCGAATCACAATGAATAGTCATTTCTCCGATTAGGAGTTTATTAAAATATGGCCAACGGCCTTACAACACCCAGGATCCGAAAAACAAGTATAAACCATATGGAGATGGAGAATACTTCAAATGTCAAATACAACCAAAAAGTAATTTAAATGAAACAGGAGATAACATAACGCGGTTTAACATAACCGGACAACAAGAGATGTGGGGCCCCCGAACTAGTATCCTTCGAACCCTTCGCCGTCGACATGCTCTTCCCGTGTCTTGCCTTTGCCTCGACCTAAAATACAATACAAGTATTTCGCCCAACACAGGGTCAGATATACATGATAATCAATTCTTCCGACATTATACAATTCACATATATAGATCTCAAGAAAATCATTCCGACTATTAATCATACCCCTCGGGCGTATGAAACAATCAGTCACAAAATATCGAACACATCCAATCAAACATGGTCTGTGAACGATTAACATTATGGCTCAAGATGGACATCACAGTACGCCCGATCCGGAAATGTGTCCGTGCACATGTCCACCCCGTATACGGAATCCAGAAATATACGTGGGACAATGTACCTAATTAGCCTCATGAACTAACGTCTCGTGTGCACGGTCCAATGCGGAAACATCCACGCATGACCATCGTGTGCCTGGCTAAAAATCCTACACAATAACCAATCGGCACGCAGATATGATTCCGGATATGTCACGATACAACATGACAACAAAACTCAAAGGATAACACATCCAATTAAGGATCAAGAAAAACTCACCAAAGTGAAAATAAGGACCAACGAGATCAACGATTCGAAACGGCGTACTTGGGAATGCAATCCCATAACGTCAAGGACAATATCAAATCACGACAAACGTCACATGGACAATTCATACATATGAAATATATATAATCATCACAAGAATCTATCATCATTATAACCAAGCAAGATAACTTGCCTTAATACGGAGACGAGAATAGTCCTCCTCTTATCGGAACGAACGGACGGTCCTCGACAAGTTTTACTCGAACAACCAACCTTAAACGAAATACATTTTACTCAAAACATATTCGTATAATTATCAATATAGGATTAGTAAGACGTCAACCTACAATCCTTTAGAATAGTTTGTTACTACAAATTATTGAAGCCTTATGCCAGGAGTCCTTCTAACATCAATACAACTATAAGAATCGGTTTACAAAATTTACTGAATGTTCGCATGGTTCAACATAACAAGAGTTCTATCAAGGTTATGTTGAATAACTAATCATGATGTTAAGATCATCTTATGATGATTAAACTTTCCAAAACATTAAAAGGTTGAAAGGTAAAATCTGCACATTATGATTATTCTCCTCTCATTTAAATTGACTTTTAAGCTAACAACAAGTTCATAAGTTCCGAGATTACACCATACTCATGAAGGTTATCAAAGTCTTTGTTACAAGGTGGAGGATTCATTAACATGATGGTGAATTCACCAATTTTAGTATGATGATCAAAATATTCTAAGTTCTCAATACATTAGATTAATGAAAAATTATTGTTGAAATTATCAAGATCCTTATCAATCTTCAAAGACTTGTGAAACTGAACAATCATGATTTGTTAAAGCTTCTAAGATTCCTGAACTAGATCATCTAATCTCATCTTTAACATCATCAAGTTCTTCTCAAGGTAATTAAATACCTAAAATGGTGTTTAATCACTATATGATATCAAGTTCTTGACTAAGTCCAGTTATGATGAAGCTAACCGATCCAACAATGTCCTACTGGGCTAAATTTGTCCAGAAGATGAGTAATGACAGCTACAAACATGGTTACCATTACTACAATATCAAGAACTCCTCTAAACTAAACCCTCATTTAACATATTCATCAAAAGTGTTAAAAAGGTTGGATTAGAACTATGTTTTACTTGCTTAATCTAACTCTAGGTGAAGTATAATTCGTCATTAACATCAACATAAGAAAATAATGCAGAGAAGAAAACACACCAACCTCCAGAAATGAAGAACAACTTCAATGCTATGAGAGAATATACTCCAAGCTTAAAAACAACTCCAAATCTCCAAGGAAATGAGCTCCACTCCGAGATTCAAGGATTAGAAACACGTTGGTGTAGGTTGATATCGTTTTTAGAGTGCAGAGGGACGATAAAATGGAGAGAGAATCGGTTTAGAGTTGTGAAGAAATGAAAAACAGGCTGGCCCTATAAATAGACTGGACATCCTTAGCGCACGCTATCAGGACAGTTTAGCGTACGCTAATGCCCTTACGTACGCTATCCGGTCGATATTACGTACGTAAGCGGCTTACAGTGGCTACTGTCTTGAATTATCGCAGGCCGTTAGCGCACGCTAACGAGAAATGGGTTACGCACGCTAATAAAAGTAGATTCTCACCGACACGCCAGCTCAGATTTAGATCTCATGCATGCTAACGGTTAAAAGGGTTCACGTGCTGAAGTCAACTGCTGCCAGATTCCTTCTTAGCGTACGCAACCGAGGAAACCTTACGCACGCTAAGTCGCATGATTAGCGTACGTTAATAGTACTGTGTAGCGTACGCTACATTAACAAAATTCGAAAGTGTAACACTCTAATAACATCGAATCATCACATATGAAATAACAATGATATGATATTCAAATCTATAATACCTCAACATAATACTAAATGCAACGATTTCTGATAATCAGATTATCCGAATAATACAACGACAGGTAAAAATGAAAAGTTACAGTCGGATATTACAAAAGATCTCCCCAAATGTCCTCGAAGTTGCCCTTTTCGTCTGAAGTGAAGGAAATGGAGAAGAAAATGACGAACAACAGGGCTGACTGCCCTTATATACTGCGTTTGTCTAGCCTGCGCTAAACCTCAAGATTAGCATGCGATAATAGGGTCACCCGGTAGTCCAGTGGCTTATGTCCTGAGACGTTAGCACGCGCTACCACACCTTAGCCTGTGCCAACTGGTATCCTGCAAAAATTCCAGTTCACTGCCCAAATCCACTAGCGTGCGCTACATCTGGGCACTAGCGCGCGCTACGCAACACCAATAGCGTGCTGGTTCGGGACTAGCGCGCGTTACCTGTTAGTCCAGAAAGTAAAATTAACCCCACTGCCTCTGCCAACTCAGCTCATTAGTGTGCGCTACGGGTGATGTTAGCGCGCGCTACGCAACACCTATAGCATGCGCTAGCTACTGCCTAGCGTGCGCTAACTGCTAGTCCAGAGGGCAGAATCAGCTACTGCCTCTGCCAAGCCCGGACCGTTAGCATGCGCTAAGACCCAATGCTAGCGTGTGCTACTCAGCAGAAATAGCGTGCATTAGCTTAGGCCTAGCGTACGCTGTCTGCCTATCTCAAAACACCCCTGTAAGGTCCAAACAATACGAACATGATCTGAAAGGTACGAAACTCTATAATCAACACCGACAACATCCCAAAAGTGTTTACAGAGCGACAAAAATGAAGGAACGGCAAGGTTAATAATTCAATAAAAAGTACGGGTATTACATTGTCCCCCTCTAAAAAGGATTTCCATCCCGAAACTTAAGAAATAAAAATTTCAGGGTATTCCGATCGCATCTTCTCTTCCGTCTCCCAAGTCGCCTCCTCGACTCCATGTCTCGATCATTGCACTTTAACCAACGGGATGGTTTTGTGACGAAGCTTCTTCTCACGACGTTCAAGGATCTTTACCGGCCTCTCTGGAAAGGTAACATCCTCGGCTACGTCAATCTCACTATAGTCGATAATATGACTTGGATCCGGCACGTACTTTCTCAAATGAGAAACATGAAAGACACTATGGACATGACTCAAAGTTGGAGGCAACGCTAAACGATAAGCTAAATCTCCAACCCTGTCCAAAATCTCAAACGGTTTGATATACCGCGGACTAAGTTTCCCTTTTTTCTGAAGCGGAAAACTCATCTGGTTGGCGACACCTTGAGTAGAACATGGTCTCCCACTTCGAATTCTAAAGGTCGACGATGAGTATCAGCATAAGACTCACTACGCCATAAGTGCTCATATGCAACGCATATTCCCAGTGTTGCAAGGAAAAGTATTGCAATAGCCCTCTGATCTTTGGTCTTTTGCAATACTACTCAATTAGTGTTGCATTAGACCTGAATGCAATGTTGCAAAAGACATTAATGCAACACCAACCTAAAATGTTGGATTATACGTGAACTTAAAAGTGTTGCAATAGACTAAATCATCTTAACAATTACGAAAAATATTTTAAATATTTACAAAAAAAAATCGTCAAATTTAAATTTTTTACACTAAATAAAATAAATTATTTGAATTTTCAATCATTTTATAATGGATTTTTTATAGGAGCACATATAGTTTTTAACTTAAAAAAATTTCAGATTAAAATTAATAAATTTAAAAAATATTAACAAAGAAAATAATTCCTTAAAATTATAATAAATAAAATATATTATATGAATACATATATTTTTATTTTAAAAATTAAAATCTAAAATTAAAATAAAAAATTGAATATATACATTCAACGCTTTAAAATATAATAAGAAATGTAAATTAAAATTTTTTTATATTAATATTATAAAAAATACTAGGCCTCAAGAGGGCATTGGCCTAATTGGATAAAATGTTTAATCGGCCAAATCCCTCTTCCACGGGCAGAATGTCTCGCTACTCTTTACATCCCCTCCACCAAAAACTCGATTAGCCTCCCCCACTTTCTTACCGTCTGCAAGTCGACCGACCTTCTTCCTTAAAACCAATGGGTAAACACGCGCACATAAACCGTGGCGACGGTGATGGTGGTTTCGAGCTGACGGCGATGGGTGACCGATCGGGGCTAGGATTTGAGGATTTTGCAGCCTTGCCGTGAATTAGGCGGCAACGGCTAGGATTAAGAAGCCGACTGGAAGGGAAAGAATTTGGGGCGGCGGCGGCGGGATGGTGGATGAGGACTGGAGTTTGTCGCGGTCGAGGAGAATTTTTCAGGTTTGTTCTGTTCTAAACCAAAAATGGATTTTTGGTATTGAATGATTTTGGGAAATTGGGTTCCTGTTTCTGATTTCTTTGTGTGATTGTTTGAAGATGAATTGATTGGGATGAAGACCGAGACATTTTTCCGGCGACGGCCTCAGTTGAGGAAAGTGAATATGGGAGATGAATTTTCTGTGAGAAATGAGATAATAGGCGTTTGTGATTAGAGAGATTTACAGGGAACGTACCTGTTTGCTTGTGTCAGTACATAAGGATTTTGTGTAAATTTTCGGAGATGAATGTTTTTTGCTAAAATTAAGATTTTAGTGTGTGTGTGTGTGTGTTTCCTCTCTGCAGCGTGAGTTATGTACTGAGATTTTATATGTTGTAATTTGGGTAACCCATGATGTATAACTTCTCTCCTCCACTGAGCTAACCCATCATCTTCAGATTTCTACTGCTTGATCTTGATTTATAATTGCTTAATTTGGTTGTTTTTATTTTTATCTTCAGATTTCTACTGTAATAATTGATTATCATTTGGTTGTGCTTATTTTGCTTAAAATAAAAATGTGAGAGTTTGTAATGTGAATTATTATGACTGTGGCTTTAGTGTTTTTTTATACTCATAAATTTCTTGCTTGAGATTTAAATTGCTTGATAGAACACCGTGATATTTTTTTCTTAGCGTGATTGAACGAAATATCAGGCAGCTGATTTGTAGTATCTCTTGTGTAAGTTAGTGCGATTGTCATGATTGACGAGAGTTGAAATTATTCACTTTTTGTTTATTGAAGAGGGATCTTTCTGTTCACAATTGAATATATTTGTTTCTTGCTACGAAGTAAGGGAATCATGGACCAAGTTGTTTTATGTGCACAACCCATTGATCTTCTTAGGTTTGAGTACCTAAGATCTTTTACATACTCCACGATAGTGGAAAGCTTCTCTAGTATGAAATTCCTAAACTTCATACTGTTAGCCATGTAATTTATTTAATGATGTTTTCCGCAATGTCTCTTAAGGAACATCCACATTCCAATTCAAATTTAATTCTGTGGGATTCTGCTCTAATTCTGTGGGATTCTGCTCTAATTTTTCTTCTATTTGGCACATAGCTTAAAACAAACTTTCTTGTGCTTGATTAAGATATGAAATCGGATCTTGGAATAAAATTCAACTTTTCTTCACTACAGAGGGCTTTAATAAATTTCAAAATTTAGAAATCTCAACTGGTGGCCTTCATATTAGTCCTCTTTGAAATATACATTTTATCCTGCAGCTCTTTGTTGCTATTGGATTTCTTACAGTTTTTTATCTTATCTGATACATATAATTTCATTTGGAAGCAATCGTGTGCTCAATTTTCTACCGCTTGGAAGAGAATTGGTGAGTTGTTTTCCAGTAGTGTAGAGTATATTAATATCAGACTTCTTTTTTGAGCTGTATGTGATTATGTATCTTCTTATTTAGTTAATCTGCTGAATGGGGCTGCAAATACTAGAGTTGTTGAACTTGGTGATGTTCAGCTTGCCGTACATTTAGCTGAGAAAAAATCTAGTGGACAACCTTTCTTTAGAAGTGGTAAGAATGACATGCAGATAATTTACTAATTCTACTCGTCTAATTTGCTCAGAAATAACTTGATTGGTTGTTGTTTTGTTAGTCTTTATAGTAGCACCTCTGTAACCTGACACATTATCTATTACATAAAGTCTGAATTCGTGCCCTACATGTATAGGGGGAACTAGACCTGGCAAGTCATTTATGTCGTGTACATTCGTGTCGTGTACTTTTATGTTTCGTGTACTTGGTGGGTAGAACCAAAAACAACACGATTTCAAGTTGTGTACCCAATCTTTTACCTATGAATTTGGAGTCTGTTCTTGCTAAGCATTTCTCCATCCATGTCTAGTTATTCATCCTCTGGGAGGAGTAATTAATTGGGTAAAGGTCAATGTGGTTGTACTTGTATTGTCGACAAGCAGTTTCTTAACTCAAATCTTTCTTTGCAGCTCTACTTCAATTCTGCCACCGTGAAGATGTTGAGTCTGATGTTATGGTTTTCTTTATTTAGCTTGTTTTTTGATGATGGTGGTTACTCCCTCATTTTTGCTTGCATCTGATCAATAGTTGACGCAACAAGTCTAGTTCATAACCAGAGTCAATTACTGAATTTAGTGGCTGTTTTTGTTTGCCTGTATACAAAACCATACCCTTATAATTTGTATCCAAATCTAATATAAACAGGATGGGACTTCACATTATCCGAAATGAGTGGTCCTATATAGTGATTGCTCCTTGTTTTTTTGTTCAAAAATTTCCTTCAAGCAGTAAGTGCATATAGTTGATCAATAATATTTGCTACCTGTCTATCATCATGCACATAAAATACTAACAATTTTATTTGTAGATCATATAGATAAAGGGGATTTGGAAGTTCCGCATCACTTTCAAGCTTGAATATCTGCAAACGAAGGTCGGTACTAAAAAACTAGTTCAACTACATATTAAAAACTCGAGACTGCACACTTCATACTTACTTTTTAGCACATTTTACAGAGAGGACCATGCCGCGAAAGTTCAACAAATGAAATTGGAATGGTGTTTGATTATCTATGTCAAGTGAACAAGATGACAACATGTCGAATTATTAGCATAAGACTTGTTGAATAGTAGTTGATGTTGGTATTTTGCGTCGAATGTTTGTTGGGATGTTGGTATTTGGTACTGAATGGCAGGGTGTGAATTTTGGATCGTATTCTATTTGTATGGAATTATGTACATACGAAATGATTATTGCGAAATTTTTATTTAAAGTGCTGCATTTATCTTTCAATTGTTGTTGCATTTATCTTCAGTAATGTTGCATATTTTTAAATTAGTGTTGCATATAACAACCATGTTACTGTCGGATATAAGAATAGTTGTGTTGCATTATGTCTGGTGGGACCCACTGCTGACATGGGAAAAGGGCCCACTGCTGATGTGGATGAAGTGGGACCCACTATTGACGTGGCAAAAGGGCTCATTGCTGATGTGTCATTGGTTGTGGGCCCTACTTTTCTAAATTGTATTCTCCTCTAAGCCAACACTATTTTCTGTTGCATATATTTAGTTTTGTGTTGCACTATGTACATAATGCAATACTTTTCTTCTGTTGCATTAGAACGGAAAAGTGTTGGATTAGAGGTCAAATACCATGCGATCAGATGCAACACCCACAAAGTGTTGGATATATCAATTGCTGGCCTACGACAACAGAAAATGGGGCATAATGCAACAATAGGAAGCATTGCATATGAGCACTTATGGCGTAGTGACTTCTGACAGCTCTGGGCAGTCAACAACCGGTCCCGGATAATAGAAATCTTCTCCTTAGTCTCTAGCAACATATCCAGTTCTGTTCTGACTAGCTCCAAATCCTCGTCCCAACATAACGGTGATCTACACCGCCTACCATAGAGTACCTCGAAATGTGCCATTTTGATCAACGCATGCCAACTATTATTGTAGGCAAACTCGGTCAACGGCAAGTGAAGTTCCCGATCATTACTCCAGTCTATGGCACAAGCCCACAACATATCCTCCAATGTCTGAATCGTTCGCTCCGTCTGACTGTCTGACTGAGGATAAAAAGATGTGCTCAATCTCAACTCGGTGATGAAAGCCTGATGGACGGCCTGCCAAAAATGCAATACGAAGCGACCATATCGATCGGAAACAATGGTCTTAGGGGCACCATGCAATCTCACGATCTCAACTATAAAAGTTCGAGCCAATCTCTCCGGTCCCCAAGTATCCTTAATACCCAGGAAGTATGCGGACTTGGTCAACCGGTCGACATTACCCAAATCATATTCATCCCGGCTCTAGTTCTCGGCATCACAGTGATAAATCCATAGAGATATCTTCCCACTTCCACTCGGGAATGGGAAGCGGCTTCAACAACCCTGCCGGTCGTTGATGTTCAATCTTGACTTGTTGACATGTCAAGCATCATAGTACAAACTCTGTGACATCTTTCTTCATATTATTCCACCAAAAATTTCGCTTCAAGTCCTTGTACATCTTACTCGTTCCGGTGTGGATAGAGTAAGGCGTAGCCTGGGCTTATCGGATAATTCTTTGCCTCAACTATAGATCATTCGGAACATAAAGCTTGACCTGAAATCTCTGAATACTATCCTCATGGACCATAAAATTAGGGTCTTTTCCTTTAATTACATCTTCCTTCAGTTGAGAGATCGTCGGGTCACTCCACTGTTTCCCTTTGATGTCGTCAACCAAGGACAAAGTAATTTCGAGAGTGCACAATTGTCCTTGCACTCTTTAAAGCCAAACTTCTATTCCTTGCTCGATGAAATCCTGATGAATCTTCGTTTGATATGTAAGAACCTCGAGCATCTGAAGCGATGCCGATTTGCGGCTCAAAGCGTCCGCGACTACATTGGCCTTTCCCGGATGGTAAAGAATTTCCAAATCGTAATCCTTGATCAATTCCAATCAACATCTCTGCCTCATATTCAGCTCTTTCTGACTGAAAATATACTTCAAACTCTTGTGATCGGTATGCTGTTACCCAAAATATTATCCGGAGATGATATTGCTGGAATGGATGAGTAACAAACAAAATGGAGAGCACGTCCGTGGGGAAGTAAATAACACAAGATTTGCTGGGTTTGTTAGGCCCGGCCTTGAATGCTCTCGCGAAATGTTATTAATACGAATACGTTGGAGTACAAATATTAATGTAAGAGTACGATTACAATGAGTGTAAAAGTCCCTAGTTATCTAGATCATGAGTGCTGATGATTGCTGGAAGAACCAGAGTTGAAGCTCTGTGAGTTCTTGTTCTCGTTTCTGCCAACCATCTTTTGGTTAAGAGGTTTTCAGAGCCGAGAGAAAAGCAGAGAGAGTTTTCCAAGTGCAGGAAGCCTTCTATTTATAGGAGGAGCTGGGATGTCTTAATCCTGACGGGCGATCGCCTTTCCTGTATTATAATAAGGGGGCGATTGTCTTTAGCACATGGGCTGATTGCCTTAAAGTCCGCAGCTGCTGCTGGCCGCCAGCTGTGCGAACCAATGAGAGGACAACACGCATCTCTTGTCGCTGTCTCGGGAGGTCCCACCTTGGACCTTTCGGCGGGTCTGTCGGTAGGTGAGAAGATGGTGACAGGCTGGGGTCAAAGGGCCTTATCCTGTGGCGCCTTTTCCGGATCTGCACGTGGGTCTCTATTCTGAGTTTCGGCCTTCGCAGACTTGGCGGATGTTGGCTTTACGTGGCATGAGGCGTTCGTCCATGATCGGGCACTTGGTGTTGGGAGTATGCCCTCGAATGCCACTCAGGGGATGTTGAGTGAGGGCATTGTATTTGTAATTATGTAAATCACTAATATAAGGCAATGGATGTTTCTTTATTTACTGGTAGTTACTGGCATTCCTAACTCGTAAATATACATATAAAAACTAGTCCGTGTATTTGAGAGCAAAACGTTCCACTCCTTATTGGATAAGGGGGTCGGCACTGGAAAGGTTTATAGCTCAAATACTTAATCATTCGCAAGCCAATGAAACTTGGCTGGGCGTTAAGTTTATGTGAAGACTTGTATGACGTGTTCTTTGACATGGAGAGTGCCTGTCGAACGCTAATGGTTAGTGGGAGCACACATTATAGGTATGCTAATCGGATTAGTATACTCGAACCGACTCACCCTCGATTCGTCACACAGATTTCACTCTGGGACAGTCAATGACGGAATCGAAAGGTTGTGATAGGTATTTGTGAACCTTCGACTTGAGGATTTAGTAGGGATGTGCTTGTGACGTCAAGATTTTCATTAGAGTAGTTCGACCCTGTAAACTGGAAGGTGGGGGTCAACCTCGACATGCATCTTGACGGGCAAGTAGCAGGTTCTACTAATACCAAGATAGAATTCTTTCTCCCGTTAGTGAGCGGGTTATATGTCATATGCGGTTATTGGCAGATGAGATCATAAGACTTTGGCCAAAGCATTGGAGCTAGTTGTATTGGATACACGAGAGCTCGATGATCTCGATTTGAATTAACGCATGCATAGCGTCAAGTACAGATAGGGTTTGACTGACAGTGACCCTATAACTTGATCGGGACATGTGAAAGAAGGGTTTATACGTTTACTGGTATTCACGACAGAATGGTTCTTGAATGATCCCAATCATTCGTTCTCAGTTGGGGTACAGTGTAGGCCGCCAGGCTGGCTAGGTGGTGCTACTACTCTTTGGTTCCTCCCATTGCTGACCGAGACGAACCTACCGAGTCGCGCAATAGGACTGACGACGGAATGAATCGAGCTTAATCTCTCATTATGAATATTAGATATTAGATATCTAATTTGGGACATTGGATGTCTAAATTTATTGGATAAATTAATTTACAGCCTAATTAATTAAATAAATTACCAGGTGATTAATTTAATTAATGAATATAATTATTTATTGGAGAAGTTAATTATGTTATTATGTATTTAATATGATTAATTAATTGGATTAATTAATCGATATAAATACATCGGAACGGAATCGGAGTTTATCTGTTTGGACTCTCGGGAGTCCGAAACGAACCAAACTCGTTGGATTCCTTCTAGAGGCTGGTCCCACTTTTGATCTCTTACCTTTAGTCTTTGTCTTCGTTTGGTGGGTGAAGACTAATCACCTAAGAGATATGATATCTCTTATTATATGGATAAAAGGGGATTGTGTGGGATTTGTAAGTAGAATAAAGGAAAGACATCTCTCACTTCTTATCCACCAATTCCAGCCGTGAGCATTAGTTTTGAGAGAGAGAAAATAGTTTTCTCAATTATCTTCATCTTGTTCTTCATCTTGTTCTTGAGTTTTCTTGGAGAAAATTCAAGATACATTGAGAGATATATATTATACACTTAGAGTGCAATAATAAAAGGCTTCATCACTTGATTCTAGCCGTAACCTTAGAGGTTAATCGAGTGTTGCCATTTCGGTCATTTTTCCGGCGCGTGACAAGTAGAGACGCGGTGCTTTCGGCGTTGGATCTTTCAAGAGCTTGGAGCGGATTGGATTCGTAGAGATCAATCAAAGCTTGGGGAATAGCTCAAGAGAAGGTTACCATTTAATCAACGGACTTCAAGGGTGAGTTTCTTATAACTCTTGTGTTTCGTTTATATATTCGTATATGCGTAGCTCGATCGATCCTTGTAGGGATTCGGATCGAATTAATTTTCATTTTACCGCTTCTGCTGGGCCTTCGTTTTAGGCACCGAATCCCAACAGTTGTAATACCTGAGATTTCTGATATGTATTTGGAACTTGTGATATTGAAATTATTGCATTTTAATCTGAGTATTATTCTCCGTATTTCATAATCCGGTGTTGTTGAGCGTATGATTTCATGAATGTGATCTAAATTGTGATTCTGCGCATGTAGAGCACGCTATCGACTAAGTGTAGCGTATGCTATTTGGGATCCTTAGCGCACGCTGTGAAGGAACCTTAACGCACGCTATACGTGGTCAATATGATTGAGACGTGTTGGTAGGTGAGATCAGGTCGGGGATCTCGGTCGGGTTATGTCGGGATGAACCTGGACGGCTTTCGGGAAAAAGCCAAGTCAACGCGGTAGCGCACGCTACTCATGTGAGGATAGCGCACGCGAAATGCTGAGTACAGTGTAGTCAGTAAGCCGTTAGCGCACGCTATAAATATGGACTAGCGCACGCTAATAACCACTTGTAATACCCTCACCTTTAATATTGTATTTCATGATTTAAGTTAAGTGTTTTCGCACCATATCTCTGATATTGTAGCAAGTATCGACGAATTATGTTAAGTTGGATTCATGGTCATTCATACTATATTAGTTGTTGGGTGATATTGGGAAAAATCCATTTATGCTTGTTATAGTACTTAACGTACGTTAACCTGTCTTCATAACGTACGCTATGTAGGTCGCCTTACGTACGTAACATCAATACGTTAACGTACGTAATGCGGAAGATCCTCCGTGATCCGCCTTTCGGCGGTGGGGCCGAGCAGGGGTAGGTGGTCGAGTCGATCGCGACAAATTGAGTCAACGGCTATTACGCATTTAATAGCTACATAGTTACGTACGTAACGAATTGCGTGTTTTGAGGCAGTGAGATTTGATGAAATTGGTTACGTACGTAATGATCACAAGATTACGTACGTAAAGGCTATAACGTACGTTAACCACGTTCGTTAACGTACGTAATGTCAAGTTCAAATTATAAAAGTATGACTTGCCATTCACTTCCTACTCGACCCTTTTCAACCTCCCAACTAAGGAACGATTCTTTTCCCCTCCAACTTCATTTCTAAGCCTTCCTAACTTGTGTTGGAGCTTCAACACTTGATTGGTGACTTGGAGAGCTAGAGATTGAAGTGTATCCCTTGAAGTGTTGGTGTTGTTCTTCTTTTTGAGGTTGGTCTTTCTTTAACTCATATCAATTCCATGCTTATGATGATGTTAGTAGATAAATACTTCACATAATGTTAGTTTAAACTAGTGCAAACATGATAAGTTAATTGAATCATGCTCAAACTAAGTGAAGATTAACATTGAAGGTATTAGTGTTACTTCTTGTTGTAAATAACTTCATAATGTGATTGTGTTGATAATGATATACTTAAAACCTGATGTATAACATGATAATCGGAAGTTAATTATAGTCTCAACACTAGGAACATGTTAGGGATGATATCCTTAATGATTAAAAGTGAGAAATGTTAAATTTGTCTTGAACATTCTATTGATTCTTGAAGGTAGTATGGAAACATGATTTTTGGCCTCTAAAACCTTTGTAATGAAATTGTTGGAAAGATTATGTTAACCCTTTGTAGATGATCTTTGTTAGATGGATGAAGTTACTTCAAAAATTTCAAGTATCCAATGATATAACTAGGCTTTTAATAAATTCTTCAAAGTAAAACAATGAATGTTGATAGAAGGAAGTTGTAATCTTCATATGTTCGAATTTATCGATTTCATTAAAGGGTGTTAATCACTACATTAATAGATTGATAATGTTCTTAAGAGGATTGTGTTGAATATGATGATACAAATGCGGTAGATGAGTAGCCGAATTCCATTTCATTAATCCGGCGTATTAAGAAACGTAAATTAAGATGATGTTCTTAATTCACTAAAAACTTAAACTTATGTTTCATATAGTAATCAAGTTTTGAATGTAATCGTTGGTAAAATAATGAAGAACGTAATTAAACACAAACTTATATCGTAATTGGAAGTGTCGATGATTTGAAAAGATATTTTCACGATATTACATTGATGATAAACTAGACATCAAGTATTTGACATTAAGGTTAGAATATGTGAACGAACATGATAAACATACAATGATTTGTAATAAGAACATTAAAATGATCAATAGGATGATTGATTTATTCAAGTAAAATTACGAATATTATTTATGTAATAATACCATTATCGTACAATGTGTTGTTGAATGAATTACATTTCATTCAACGTGCTTGTTCACGTGAGTATTGTTAGACGAGGAAACCGAACGTTTGACCATTCAAAGAAGGATTATTCATCCACGGAATTGAGGCAAGTTATCTTGCTTGGTTATAATGATGTGTGGATTCTTATGATGATTATGCATTTCGTGTATATGAAACACCTATAAACTTGTGTCTTGTGACTTGAGGTTGTTCTTAATGATGTCCCGTTTTCATCGTGGGATTGTATTCCCAAGTTCGTTACTTTTGGACCCTTGATATTGTTGAGCTTTGTTGACACTTCGGTGAGTTGTTCGATTCCTTAGTAAAAGTGTAATTCGTTGAGTTTCGTTGTCATGTTGTATCGTGACATCTCTGGAGTCATATCTGCGCGCCGATTGGTTATGTGTAGGATTTTTAGCCGGGCACTTGATGATCATGCGTGGAGGTTTTCCGCATTTAGATCGTGCACACGAGACGTAGTTCGTGAGGCTAATTAGGTACATCGTCCCACGTATATTCTGGATTCCGTATACGGGGTGGACATGTGCACGGACACATTTCCGGATCGGGCGTACTGTGACGTCCGTCTTGAGCCATAGTATATGGTCGTTCGTATATTTGGTTATGTTCGACAGTTGGGACTGATGGTTTATACGCCTTCGGGGTATATTCAGTAGTCGGTGGATTTCTTTGAGATCAGTATATATATGAATTGTATAATGTCATGAGAATTATTATCATGTATAGCTGACCCTGTGGTTTGGGGCGAAATACTTGTATTTCAGGGTGAGGAAAGGGCAACGCACAGGAGGAGCACAATGGCGACGGAGGATTCTGATGTATGCTATTTCGGGGGGCCCGAGTCTTTTGGTTGTTCGGTTATGTTTTATTGTGACTTTCATTTTTATTTTGTGTCGGATGAATGTACTAAGATTTGTTAGGTACTGCCCATCGTCATATGGTCTGTACCGAATTTGGATCCTGTGTTTGTTTGCCCGTATTTAAAGATATGAATAACTCATGCTCCACACCGGGATTTTGATAAATGTTGTGGTACGGTGCCACGTTGTCAGATTTTAAATGTATATTGTGATATCGCCTGGTGGGTCCCAGTAGGGGTCCACGGCACTGTAATAGCCACTGTTTTTGGGCTGTTACACCACTTTCTATAAATAGGACAACATCCTTTTTCGTATTTTCAGCCTTGTCACTTCCCTCATCCGAATCCTTGGACTTAGGAAGTCACTCTCTTCATCCTAAACCCTTCATATCAGCCTCCTAGCTTGAGTCGAAGATTTTAGATCATTGGAGATTGGTGTTCCAGCCTTCGGCATTGGATTGCTTCAAGTTCCTCCTTGTTCTTCACTACTTTGAGGTAGGTGATTCTTCACCAATTCTAAGTACTATTATGAAGGATGTTTGATCATGATTTGGGACTATCTAGTCAGTCAAATACGTTGTAGTCGAACATCATGTGTTAAAAGGATATTTTCGATGTTTCGGTACTTCTTCATCATATAAATCATTGAACCTTTTTAGTGTTTGAACTCCCAAGCATATTCATGTATCTTCAAAACCGATTATGACCAGTAGGTGGAGATTATCAAGTTCTTATGTTTTACATAATGGAATCATGCGTTTTGGAACATAGGACGAAGGGAACTTAGGATACTTTCTCAAGATCAAGATGAATTTTGATGATTATACGTACCCTTGTATCTTGTAGTCGTTTAATCCGTAGAGATCTTTCAAAAAACGTATGAGCATGATATGCACGGAGATGACATGTATTATCACTGAAGATTCATGAGTTTTTATCAAGTTTTCTGCCCTGTAGTATACTGCCATGCACAGTTAGCGCACGCTAAGATAGTCATATTAACGTGCGCTATCGGGGATGAGTTAACGTACGCTACGTTGGGTACGTAACATACATTATGCTATCAGTCGAGTCAGTCGGCTGATCAGAGAGGACTGTCGGAACATAGTTAGCGTACGCTAGACTACGCTATTTACATACGCTAACGGGCAGATTTAGCGCACGTTACGTAGAGTACGTAGCGTACGCTAAGTTGTTCATGCAGAATTCATTTTTTAGAGTTTGCGGCCGTAAACCGGATTGTTAGACATTCGTACGGCATGAGATGAATTCTTTATTATTTATTAGGTCCGAGCCTTGCATAGGGGACGATCGAGGGGCGGTGACATACGGACGCGTGTCATTTGTTGGAGTATTTCATTCTTGCCATTTTCGAGGCAAGTATCATATGTTGAGTTTGATTTATATTAGAACTTTGATCATGCATATGGTTTTGTTCATGTTGTCGAATATGAGACTTATTTCTTTAATTTCTCGTGGGATTCATTGTTAATTGTTCGTATTGATGAACATATTGAAATGCATATATGTATGCATAATTGATTGGTTTATGGTATAAAT
Organism: Orobanche coerulescens; assembly: GCA_033398695.1. Classification (NCBI taxonomy): domain Eukaryota; kingdom Viridiplantae; phylum Streptophyta; class Magnoliopsida; order Lamiales; family Orobanchaceae; genus Orobanche; species Orobanche coerulescens. The sequence goes on along the minus strand of CM065815.1, from coordinate 112,697,494 downwards.
TATCCGAGGGGGTCATGAGGATCTATGCTGAGGGCGCTGGATCGAATGTCCACCATGCGTTGGTCCGACAGGATCATCATGGGGATCTATGCTGAGGGCGCTGGATCGCTGGACGGGTTGTCCACCATGCGTTGGTCCGACGGGATCATCATGGGGATCTATACCAAGGGCACTGGATCACTGGATTACCCTGTATTATGTTGATGGAATCGTGAGGATTCACATCGTTGGATTCCGATGACGGAAGTCCGTTTTGCATGTTTTATGATGCACTGATGATTTATGTATTATGATACTTGTACTAGCATTGTTTTGCTAACCCCTTCGGGGGTGGACATTGTTTTGATGTTCAGGTAGCCGAGGAGCGGGGAAGCAACCACAGTACCGACAGGACGATGAAATGGCTCAGTGATGTGGTTGATGTTTATTGTTATTGTGATTTCTCTTCTTGGTTCACTTTAGTACTCGAGTACGTGTGTTTTAATAATGTCATTTTTGATATGGTTGTATAAGTTAACTCTTTGGATCAGTTGAACCAGTTCTGTATTTTGAACTTCAGTTGTAAGGTTGAATTATGTTTACATTTCTTTATTTAGCCTTGTAAATCCTTACTTAAAGGGTTTATGGCGCTGTAATTATTCTGAATATCTCGGGGTGTTACAGAATATGGTATCGGAGCTAAGATTCATGGATATCTTGGCAGTCGGGTTAGTTGGGTCTGTTTACGTTATTTGATTATTGGTCGTTTGTAACATCACTGCTGAGCCAGCATCGTCGTGTGGACCGTGGTTGTAAGTTTCCTAATCTCAAATACTACCGTTTTATTTAATTCTTATTGTGTGAACATTGATGGACTTTCTTTTAGAAAGTTTGCCCGGGATATTGAGTATTTGTGTTTACAGTATGTTGAGAGGAGGTCGTGGACGCGGACGTGGTCGTGGACGCGGACTTGGAAATATGAGACAGGAGGATTCGGCGTCTACCCCGGAGATATCTGCTAGTCAAACCGATTCCCATTCTGGAGGACAGCAGGGATCAGCAAATAATAATGCAGATCCGAATGTGCCGGGAGTGCTTCAGCAGGTGGTTGCTCAGATAAACCAGTTTGCTCAAGTTGTTGATCGCATGCAGACGGCGATGGGACAGCAGCATAACGTGGATAACCGGGGAGACAAATGGCTTACTGAGGTGGTCAAATTGCACCCTCCGAAATTTGACGGTTCTGCTGAGACGCTTTCTTAGGATCACTGGCTGAAGGAGTTAGAGAAGATTTTTGCGGGGATTAACTGTCCCAACGACAGAAAGGTTCCAGTCGCCCAGTATCTTCTGACGGGGGAGGCTTTCGACTGGTGGGAGGCCATTCGACCTGAGGAGCATAATGTTGACTGGACGGAGTTCAAATTAATGATGGAAGCGCAGTATTGTCCTCGCCCATCAAGAGAGGCACGAGTCCGGGAATTTTTCTCACCACAAAATTCAGAGGCATCTGTGACAGACGTGATTAAGACTTTTAATCACCAGCTGACTTATGTGCGCCACTTGGTCAGGACCGAGGCGGAGAGGATTTTCCATTTTGACATGCGGATGAAGCCGGAGATTCAGCAATATATGTCCGGATTTGAATGTACCACCCTGCGACAGTATCAGGACAAGGCGCTGGCATATGATATGAAAGAGGCGGCAGTAGAGAAGTCAACGGAAGCAAAGAAGCAGAAAGTGGCTGGCAACTTTACGGAGAACAAGAGTAGTGGGCCCCGCAGGGGCCAGTCCTCTTTTCATTCATCCAAGAGGCCTCCGCATCCTTCTCGAGGTGGAAAGAAGTTCCGGGCAGCACCGATCGTTTCAGAGACAGGAAAGAAATGTTATAACTGTGGCAAAGCGGGGCATATTCGACGTGACTGTTTCGCGCCTGCTGTGACCTGTTTCGAGTGTGGACAGGAAGGGAATCACGCAACATTTTGTGGAAATGCGACTCGATCTTTTGGTACTCGCACTCCTGTACCGCTTTCGAAGGACACTAGTGTAAACCAGACGCAGCAAAGCGGTTTCCAGCAGCAGAATGTTGGGAAAAGAGAGGCATCCAGAGCTGGGTCCGTTCCTTCACGTATTTACGAGATGAAGAAGTCAGACGATCAGAACACAACTGTTGCATCAGGTAAGATTCAGATCCTTTTGCAACCAGTTAGTCTCTTATTCGATTCAGGAGCTACGCATTCTTTTATATCTTTGAACTGTGTTAATCGTTTGAAGATCTCGTGCTTGTATGATTGTGAACCTTATGTTGTGGGATTACCGAGCAGAGAGAAAATTTTGGGAACCCTAGAAACTAGAGATTTTCCAGTGTCTATAGGAGGGAGAGATTGGCCATCGAATCTTATTGTAGTTGACATCTACGGTGACGATTTAATTCTCGGAGACGATTGGCTCAACCGATATGGAGCTATTCTAAATTACCGAAAGAGGATCATTTCTATCATCGCCGGTGATGGGTCTGAACACTTATTCAGAGGATGGAGACCGGGAAGCTCGGGGAAATTGATCAAAGCGATGAAAGCAGTGAAATTACTGAAGCAGGGATGTCATGGAATTTGGTGCTATGCCATGAAGAAAGAAGAAGGAGTAGAACTCTCATCTATTCCAGTTGTGAATGAATTTTCAGATGTATTCCCTGAAGAACTACCTGGGTTACCTCCGCAGAGAGAAGTGGAGTTCACTATCGAACTAGAGCCTGGAGCCGTTCCTATTTCCAGAGCACCATACCGCATGGCGCCAACCGAGATGTATGAACTAAAGAAGCAACTGGAGGAACTATTACAGAAGGGTTTCATCCAACCTAGCGTTTCTCCTTGGGGAGCGCCCGTTCTCTTTGTCCGGAAGAAAGATGGATCCCTCCGATTATGTATTGATTACAGGGAGCTAAACAAGGTGACGATCAAGAACAAGTATCCTATACCTCGGATCGACGACTTGTTTGATCAACTGCAAGGGGCAAAGGTATTCTCGAAGATTGACTTGCGATAAGGATACCATCAGTTGAGAATTAAGAAATCGGATATACCAAAGTCTGCTTTCAGATCCCGGTACGGGCATTATAAATTTGTAGTTATGCCATTTGGACTTACCAATGCTCCTGCGGTATTTATGCAATTGATGAATCGGGTATTCTTAGAATACTTGGATAAATTCGTGGTCATCTTCATCGATGACATCTTGATCTATTCGAAAGACAAAGAGGAGCATGCCGAGCATTTGCGTGTAGTTTTGAGCACCTTGAGGAAGGAACAGCTGTATGCAAAGCTTTCCAAATGCGAGTTCTGGCTTAGGGAAGTAACTTTCCTTGGGCATGTGATATCAGCTGACGGAGTTCAGGTGGACCCGAAGAAAGTCGAAGCAATCTTGGGATGGGAAGCTCCTAATAGCGTGAAAGAAGTCCGGAGTTTCTTGGGACTTGCTGGATATTATCGCCGTTTTGTAGAGGGATTTTCCAAAATTGCTCGTCCGCTCACTCAGCTATTACAAAAAACTCAAAAGTTCCCGTGGGATGAGAAATGCCAGGATGGTTTTGACGAACTTAAGAGGAGACTGACGACAGCGCCCATATTAGCGTTACCAGATGGAACTGATGGATTCATGGTATACAGCGACGCTTCAAATCAGGGTCTGGGATGTGTGTTGATGCAAAAGGATAAGGTGATTGCCTATGCTTCTCGAAAATTGAAACCGTACGAGGTTAATTACCCGACTCATGATCTGGAGCTAGCAGCTGTGGTCTTTGTCTTGAAAATTTGGCGACATTATTTATACGGTACCCATTGTCAGATCTTTACAGATCATAAAAGCCTCAAGTACATTTTCAGTCAAAAAGAATTAAACATGAGGCAAAGAAGGTGGCTGGAATTGATCAAGGATTACGACTTGGAAATTCTCTATCATCCGGGTAAAGCAAACGTAGTAGCCGACGCATTGAGCCGAAAACCTATTTCTCTTCGAGTGTTAGCACTTACGTCCCAAACCAGCATTCAACGAGAACTGATCCGTGAAGGGATTGAAGTATGGGCACCAGAAATCCAAGGGCAACTATATGTGATGGAACTGACTTCGTCCCTAGTCGAGGAAATCAAATCTAAGCAGTTGAACGATTCTCTAATCCTTCGGTTATGTGACGAAGTAAAGGAAGGAAAAGCCCCAGGATTCGTGATACAAGATGATGAAGTTCTGAGATTTCAGAGTTGACTATGCGTTCCCGATGATGATTTGAGATGGACAATTCTGAAGGAAGCTCATAGCATGCCTTATTCTATTCACCCGGGCAGCAGTAAGATGTATAAGGATCTAAAACAGAAATTCTGGTGGGGGAATATGAAGAAGGACGTAGCAGAATACGTTTCAAAGTGTTTGACTTGTCAGCAGGTTAAGATTGAACATCAGCGACCTGCCGGAATGTTAAAGACGCTTCCGATCCCTGAGTGGAAGTGGGAGGATATCTCGATGGATTTCATCACCAGTATGCCAAGGACCAAGACGGGAATGAACATGATTTGGGTTGTAGTTGATCGACTAACCAAGTCGGCTCATTTCCTAGGAATTAAAGATACTTGGGGACCCGAGAGATTGGCGCGAGTATTTATTGCGGAGATAGTCAGATTGCATGGGACGCCGAAGACCATTATTTCAGATCGAGATGGTCGCTTCGTGTCGCACTTCTGGAAGGCAGTTCACAGGGCTTTGGGGACTGAGCTCAATTTTAGCATGGCTTATCATCCCCAAACGGACGGTCAGTCCGAAAGGACCATACAAACTGTAGAAGACATGCTTAGAGCTTGTGCCTTGGATTGGTCGACTGATTGGGAAGTTCACTTGCCATTGATTGAATTCACCTACAACAATAGTTGGCATGCTTCTATTAAGATGGCACCGTTTGAAGCCTTGTATGGGAGAAGATGTCGATCACCCATGTGCTGGGATGATTCTTCGGACTTGATCGGGATGGAACCGGAATTGATAGTTCAGACTCAAGAGAAGATAGCTTTGATTCGGGAAAGACTATTGACTGCCCAGAGTCGACAGAAGTCTTATGCAGATGCGCATCGTCACCCTCTAGAGTTCGACATTGGGGACCACGTACTACTGAAGGTGTCTCCTACACGAGGGATTTTCCATTTTGGGAGGAAAGGTAAGCTAAGTTCGAGATATATCGGACCATTCGAGATCCTCGAGAGAGTTGGAGATTTAGCATACAGGTTGGCCTTACCGCCATCGCTGAGTCACGTTCACAATGTGTTTCACGTATCCCAATTACAGAAATATGTACCAGATCCCAGCCATATCATTGAGTTCGATGAGATCGAGATAGCTAATGATGGCACTTTCGAAGAGAGACCAATCAAGATACTTGAGAGTCGGATCAAACAATTGAGGAATAAACCAATACACTTGGTTAATGTACAATGGTCACGGCATGGGGCTGAAGAGGCCACTTGGGAAACGGAGGATAGTATGAAGACTAGATATCCAGAGTTGTTTTCATTTTAAGTTTCGGGACGAAACTTCTTTTTAGGGAGGAAGGATGTAATACCCGAGATTTCTGATATATATTTGGAACTTGTGATATTGAAATTGTTGCATTTTAATCTGAGTATTATTCTCCGTATTTCATAATCCGGTGTTGTTGAGTGTATGATTTCATGAATGTGATCTAAATTGTGATTCTGCGCATGTAGCACACGCTATCGACTAAGTGTAGCGTACGCTATTTGGGATCCTTAGCGCACGCTGTGAAGGAACCTTAGCGCACGCTATACGTGGTCAATATGATTGAGACGTGTTGGTAGTTGAGATCAGGCTGGGGATCTCGGTCGGATTATGTCGGGATGAACCTGGACGGCTTTCGGGAAAAAGCCAAGTCAACGCGGTAGCGCACGCTACTCATGTGAGGATAGCGCACGCTAAATGCTGAGTACAGTGTAGTCAGTAAGCCGTTAGCGCACGCTATGAATATGGACTAGCGCGCGCTAATAACCACTTTCTATAAATAGGACAACATCCTTTTTCGTATTTTCAGCCTTATCACTTCCCTCATCCGAATCCTTGGACTTAGGAAGTCACTCTCTTCATCCTAAACCCTTCATATCAGCCTCCTAGCTTGAGTCGAAGATTGTAGATCATTGGAGATTGGTGTTCAAGCCTTCGGCATTGGATTGCTTCGAGTTCCTCCTTGTTCTTCACTACTTTGAGGTAGGTGATTCTTAACCAATTCTAAGTACTATTATGAAGGACGTTTGATCATGATTTGGGACTATCTAGTAAGTCAAATACGTTGTAGTCGAACATCATGTGTTAAAAGGATATTTTCGATGTTTCGGTACTTCTTCATCATATAAATCATTGAACCTTTTTAGTGTTTGAACTCCCAAGCATATTCATGTATCTTCAAAACCGATTATGACCAGTAGGTGGAGATTATCAAGTTCTTATCTTTTACAGAATGGAATCATGTGTTTTGGAACGTAGGACGAAGGGAACTTAGGATACTTTCTCGAGATCAAGATGAATTTTGATGATTACACGTACCCTTGTATCTTGTAGTCGTTTAATCCGTAGAGATCTTTCACAAACCGTATGAGCATGATATGCACGGAGATGACATGTATTATCACTGAAGATTCATGAGTTTTTATCAAGTTTTCTGCCCTGTAGTATACTGCCATGCACAGTTAGCGCACGCTAAGATAGTCATATTAACGTGCGCTATCGGGGATGAGTTAACGTACGCTACGTTGGGTACGTAACGTACGTTATGCTATCAGTCGAGTCAGTCGGCTGATCAGAGAGGACTGTCGGAACATAGTTAGCGTACGCTAGACTACGCTGTTTACGTACGCTAACGGGCAGATTTAGCGCACGTTACGTAGAGTACGTAGCGTACGCTAAGTTGTTCAGTCTGAATTTATTTTTTAGAGCTTGCGGCCGTAAACCGGATTGTTAGACATTCGTACGACATGAGATGAATTCTTTATTATTTCTTAGGTCCGAGCCTTGCATAGGGGACGATCGAGGGGCGGTGACATACGGACGCGTGTCATTTGTTGGAGTATTTCATTCTTGCCATTTTCGAGGCAAGTATCATATGTTGAGTTTGATTTATATTGGAACTTTGATCATGCATATGGTTTTGTTCATGTTGTCGAATATGAGACTTATTTCTTTAATTTCTCGTGGGATTCGTTGTTAATTGTTCGTATTGATGAACATATTGAAATGCATATATGTATGCATAATTGATTGGTTTATGGTATAAATGATCCGAGGGGTCATGAGGATCTATGCTGAGGGCGCTGGATCGAATGTCCACCATGCGTTGGTCCGACAGGATCATCATGGGGATCTATGCTGAGGGCGCTGGATCGCTGGACGGGTTTTCCACCATGCGTTGGTCCGACGGGATCATCATGGGGATCTATACCAAGGGCGCTGGATCGCTAGATTACCCTATATTGTGTTGATGGAATCGTGAGGATTCACATCGTTGGATTCCGATGACGGAAGTCCGTTTTGCATGTTTTATGATGCACTGATGATTTATGTATTATGATACTTGTACTAGCATTGTTTTGCTAACCCCTTCGGGGGTGGACATTGTTTTGATGTTCAGGTAGCCGAGGAGCGGGGAAGCAACCACAGTAACGACAGGACGATGAAATGGCTCAGTGATGTGGTTGATGTTTATTGTTATTGTGATTTGTCTTCTTGGTTCACTTTAGTACTCGAGTACGTGTGTTTTAATAATGTCATTTTCGATATGGTTGTATAAGTTAACTCTTTGGATCAGTTGAACCAGTTCTGTATTTTGAACTTCAGTTGTAAGGTTGAATTATGTTTACATTTCTTTATTTAGCCTTGTAAATCCTTACTTAAAGGGTTTACGGCACTGTAATTATTCCAAATATCTCGGGGTGTTACAACAGTGGTATCGGAGCATAGGTCTTGCGATCGTATATATGATATTGGCATTTAGAATGCTTGATTAGATGGTGAATGATTTGGAATCATTTGTCATAATCGTGGTATATGTTTTTCGTTTGTTCTAGTTGTATTTTTCGTAAGTTTATATCTAAATATAAATCTTAAATTTCTGGGAAATATGATTTATATTGAAGATATGAAAGTTAGAAAATATTGATATCGATATCCTATTGAAAATCTAGCCACAATCGTCGTCGGACGACTTTTTGGTCAAAAGGTGCATTCGCCGAGAGTGACTCGACCGTGTCTGGTGACTCGGTCGTGTCCGGCGATCGACCGTGCCATCGGGCAGCCCGACCGTGTCGGCGACACGGCCGTGTCCGCCGGCAGCTTCCTAAGTGACTCGACCATGTCAGGCGACACGGCCGTGTCTGGCAGGAATGTCTGGGACAATGCCGGCACGACCCGACCATGTCAGGCGACACGGGCCGTGTATGGCCGGCAGGCTACCGGCAGTGACTCGGCCAGGCATGCCAGTTTTCACCCGGCTTGATTTTTCGTGTATTCTTGAAAATTAATCTCCCGCATGTTAAATTGGATTTAATATGATTAAAATGATTTATGGTATTTCATTTTATAAGGGAAATTTGATTAATTGGAATATTTATGGTCGACCGAATTATTTTGAACGTTATCATATTATCGATTGTGTGAATTGATTGGACCGGTTCGTATTGTTGATTGGATCAATGTATCTCTACGCTTTCCATTTATATAGTATTTATTGGATGAATGCTTTTGAATGGGGATGTGGTTCGTGGACTTAGTTTTGAATCGTTCGTTTTATTCGATTGGGTTGTAAAGGCCGTTTTGAGCCTATTTATTTTACTAGAAATATTTGTATCTAGGATGCAATTTTCAATATAAAATTTATATGTAATGACGAAGAGCGGAGGAAGATCCGTTTCGAGAAGACGAAGATTCAAGACGAAGACTTGTAATTAGATTACGGAGTTTTTGTTTTCAAGGAACGGTCCATGAACCACATGTTGCTAGCAACTAGGTTATGAATGGTTGTTTTCATATTGTATGAATGCCACAAACGCGCTTAACTGATTAATGTGCAAAGTGTAACGTTAATCGCGAAAATTCTCCCACGACAAATTATTAAGTTTATAAGGTTTAAAGGTTTTCCTTCCCTCCATCGAGCTTTCGGGAAATTGAAACCCAAACCGGATGTGCTATGATTCCGAGTTATCGGGGTAGTCGTTCGGGGAGGACGGGTAAATTACCGGGAGCGCATTGGATGCCTTCGGTTGGAGCAAATTTTATCCCTAGAAACTTGATAGGTTGTCGGATAAGATTCAATTGTGAAACTGATTTGCGTCGATGGTATAAACTTAACTTGTTCACGAACCATAGAAATCGTATAGGTTGAGGGGAGTGAACAAGGGGAAAAAGAAGATCGTATCATCCATTAGATGGGTTGGTGTTTGACACCACTTTATGAAAATTAATAGACTAGAAACCTGTTCGGTTGCCCTCTATTAAGATTTATAAAGAACTCGATCACCACTATGAAGTAGAGCGACGATACTTCCGGATTTCACATGGGAGTGTGTTATTCCGATAAAAATAGTGGGAGCTGGGTAACAAGAATAGAAAAGACTTTAATTCTATACTCGGAACATAATTAAACGAGTCACTAATTAATCTGTTATACTTAATGCAGACATAACTCTCAATATGACAATGAATCCACTCTCAATTCTACTCGAAAAGAACACCTTAGTCGGACCTAACTTTGTGGATTGGCTCCGTAATCTGATGATTGTCCTCAGTATAGAGGCACTGGGATACGTCTTGGAGACGGACATTCTGGCGCCTCCTGTGCGGACCAGAGCCAATCAGGAAGAGATTGAAAACCACGAAAAGTGGGTTAAGGATGACATAAAAGTCCGTGCTTACATGATGGCTTCTATGTCTAATGAGATTCAGAGAGCTCATGAGAAAATGACTTCTGCTAGGCAGATTCTATCTCACTTAACCGAACTTTATGGTGACCACAGCAGAACTGCAAGATATGAGATATCCAAGCAACTGTTCGGTGCAAGGATGAAGGAAGGTGAGAAGGTTGGGGAACATGTCCTCAAAATGATATTCATGATCGAGAGATTGGAGGCTCTTGATTTTAAAATGGATACTTCTCTCCAAACCGACCTTATCCTTCAGTCTCTCCCTAATTCCTTCTCACAGTTTGTTATGAACTTCAACTGCAATGAGATTGCATGTAACTCAGCTGGGATAATGAATAAACTGGTGACTGCTAAGTCTCAGATAAAGACTCCGCGGATGAAGGAGTCTGCCCTTGTGATTTCTTCTGGACTTCGGAAGTATAAGAATAAGAAGAAAAATACCAAGAAGCAGACTGGACCACAAGTTAAGGACCTTAAATGAAAGGGCAAGGCCTCGATGGTTCCAAAAGGCAAGAAGAAGAAAGATACTTGTCTCAAGTGTGGTGAGCTAGGCCACTGGGATAGAGACTGTCCGATTCTTCATGGCACTTCAGGTACAGAACTTTTAGTTTTGGAAACAAATTGTTCTGCTACTGTATTTTCTACTTCTTGGATACTGGATTCTGGTGCTTGTTCTCATATTTGTACCGTGAATCAGGATCTGGAACAAAGTAGGAAGCTTGGAGCTAGAGAAGTTATGATCACAGTCGGAAGCGGGCATAGTGTCGAGGCGACCGACATAGGATCACTTCTTTTGGGTTTAGAATCCGGCTTTGTTTTGACTTTAGAAGATGTACTTGTTTTGCCCAAGGGGCATAAAAACATTGTATCCATTCCGGTCATGGACCGAAAAGGCTTTTCATTTTTCATTGGTGGTGGTTCCTGCAAAATTTATTTCAGAAATAAAGTAGTGGGTACTGCTACATTGTTAAATGGATTGTATCATCTAAATCTCAACAACAAAGTAGTTCTGAATACTATGACTAGAAAATGTGGTAGGGATGAAACCAATCAGGTTTTGAAATGGCATCTTAGACTTGGTCATGTTGGTCAGACCAAGGTTTACAAGATGGAAAAGGATGGACTTATGGGTCCATTGGGATCGGATCCTTTTTCCTACTTGTGAATCTTGCCTTAAAGGCAAAATGACTAAGTCCCCCTTCACAGGGACTTTTGAAAGAGCCGCTGATAAACTGGGATTAATCCATACCGACGTATGTGGTGCTTTGGAAGCATCACGTGATGGATATCAATATTTCATTACATTTACGGATGATCATACTAGGTATGGTTATGTATACTTAATGAAACATAAATCCGAGGCCTTTGAGAAATTCCAGGAATCCAAGGCCCTAGTCGAGAAACAAACTGGTAATCATATCAAAGCACTTTGGTCAGACCGAGGTGGCGAGTATATGAGTATGGAGTTTGACGAGTTCCTTAAGGAACATGGAATAGTTTCACAACTAACACCTCCAGGTACTCCTCAGTTAAATGGTGTGTCAGAAAGAAGGAACCGGACCTTGTTGAACATGGTCTGTTCCTTGCTAGGCTATTTTGACTTACCGATTTACCTGTGGGGGTATACACTCCTGACTGCTGCATATATCTTGAACAGATGTCCTTCCAAATCCGTTCCTAAAACTCCACATGAGATGTGGGAGGGCAGGAAACCAAAGTATTAACCACATTAGGATTTGAGGATATCCCGCCTATGTCAAGAAGACTAAGGTGGACAAAATGGAAGCGAGGTCCGTGAGGAGACGTTTCATTGGATTCCCATCTGACACGATGGGTTATCTATTCTACATGCCTAAAGATCGAAAGATCGTTGTTGCTTTGCATGCATACTTCCTGGAAGAAGAGTTCATTCAGGAAGGCGGAGTAGGTAGAAATATTTCTTTGGAAGAATAAAATGAAACTCCTTAGGAGACACCTGTGCAATAAAATGGAACCGAGCCTTCTGAAACACAAGTACAACCACCTCGTAGGTCTAGTAGGGTGTCTCATTTACCTGAGAGGTATAGTTTTATGCACTTGGTGGAACTGGGTTTCCACGAGGTTCCAGGTGATAAACAAGAGACCGACCCGCGACTAATGACGTAGCAATGGTGGATGTAGACTCCATGAAATGGACTGTAGCAGTATTCATGCAGTTGGGACCTTCGTTTTGACGATACGGTCAAAGAGTTTGGCTTCATGCAAAATGAAGAGGAACCTTTTGTATACAAGAGGGTTAGTGGGAGCAAGATCGCATTCTTAGTACTATATGTAGATGAGATTCTACTAATAGGAAATGATGTGGGAATGCTCAGTTCTGTGAAAACTTAGCTTTCGAGTAATTTCTCCATGAAAGACTTGGGAGAAGCAACCTATATTTTTTGGATTCAACTCTACTGGGATAGATCGAAGAGAATGATAAGTTTTTCCCAAGCCCTCTATATAGATTAGATCTTAAAGAGTGTTCCTTCCGATGTGACATGGAATAAAACTCACCTTGAAGATGTGTCCTCATAGTGAGGAACAATGAAAGGAAATGAGTTATATACCATATGCTTCGGTAGTGGGTAGCCTTATGTTTACTTTATTGTGTACAAGACCTGACATTGTGCATGCTAGAAGCGTGGTAAGTAGGTTTCGGGCTAACCCTGTCAGGGAACATTTGACCGCCGTAAAGAATGTTCTCAAGTACTTTAGAAGTACTAAGAGATCTGATTCTTATATATGGTGGTGGAGAACAGAATGTGGTGGGATTCACTGTATTGGACTTCCAAGGACAGAAAGACGATTATATGTCTACTTCTGGCTACATTTACTCTTCATGGAAGAGCAGTATCTTGGCATAGTGCCAAGTATAGTGCGACTGCTGATTCCACCAGTTAGGCTGAGTATAAAGTGGCCTCGGAGGCCTCCAAAGAAAGGGTTAAGAAGTTACTAGGTAAACTTCTCGTGACACCTTGTCTTTGTCTTGCGCAGCGGTAGCACAGGCCTAGGAGCCGAGGTTTCACAACAGTACCAAACATATTGAGAGAGTATCATCTCGTAAGAGTATTTGTTCGCAAAGAGATACATTGTGCTGCATAGAGTAGAGTCAGCCGACTACGTCGCTGATCCACTGACCAAGCCACATTCTCAGATTAGCTTGGAGCATAATCTGGAGAACATGGGTATTATATACCATAGTGTGTGGCATTGAGTACAAGTGGGAGATTGTTAGAAGTATGCCCTCGAATGCTGTAATATCCGCAATTTTCGATTTCCGGTAATTTCTTTTTTTCGGAGAAAGTCCGTTTTCACGACTCGCTCATGACCGTTTCGTCATTCCGAGAATGATTAATTCTGCACTTTTTGTCATCCGAGCTCGTTTCGGTGTCGTTTTGTAGAGTTCCGTGCTTTTTAGCGGTTTTTCCGCACTTGGGTTCGATTCTTGCGAATCTCGTCCGAAACTGTTGTTTCGACTTTCTCGTAAGTTCATTTAATGTTATTATTCATGTTGAGAGCTTTGGCTTGGTGTTTCGATCACGTATCGTGATTTTCGGGCGTTTTGGGCCATTTTCGTAATTTCCCAAAGTTTGGGGTAATTACTTTCCGTTGTCGAATTTCGAGCCTTCGGGTAGTCGGAATCGTGTGTTCTATTAGTGATCGGATTCGTCTTTGCGAGTAATTCGTAACCGTATCTTCGATTCGTATTCAGGTTCGGGTTTCGGGGTCGTTCGGGCCGTCGGAGTTGGCCCCGGCCGAGTCATGGCCGGCAGGGCCTGTGCAGACCGCCGAGTTACGGCCGGTAGTGCTCGGCCATTACGTACATAAGGACGGTTACGTACGTAAGGCCCTGGACGGTTACGTACGTAACGGGCCGGCATATTTGGGGCAGTGACTCGGTTACGTACGTAAGCCTTGGCCGGTTACGTACGTAACCCGGCCGGCAGTCAGCCTATTTAAGGCCTGGCAGCGTTTTTCTTCAGCCATTTCTCACTTCTTTTCTTCCCTTCCGCGGCTGGAGCTGGGGTAATCTTGTAGAGATGTTGTTGGACAATGAATCCATGAAGTTTGGAGGTTCATATCATCAATAATCCGTCCTATAACATCCTCCGATCTACCGAATCAGGTCAGATTTCCTAGAAATCTAGTTTTGGGGAATTTGGGTGTTTTGGTTGTTTTCATCCGTTTAATCCGATTTAACTTAGGATTGTGATGGATTGATGATTATTTAGATGTTTTATATCTTTTTCCTTGTTATTCCATGGTTGGATCGTATCGATTCGTTGTTTTGGTCGAGTTCTTGATCGACGCCTTGAAGGTGTCCGGTAGAATGTCTTATAGGGGTTTTCGGGCGTTCTACGATTATCCTTCCTCGTATGATTGTTGATTTATGGATTATATGTTGTTAGGGTCGAGTTTCTTGCGAAGAAACCAAGTTGAACCCTTCCGTTCGTTGTCGTTTTCCTTTTCGAAAACATCGGGCGTTTCGAAGCTTTCCGGTTGAGCCGTGTTCGTCGGGATACTTGCGTGCCGATTTTGAGGCAAGTACCTTGTCTATACAATTCTTTTTTTATGGATATGATAATTGGTGATCGTCTTTATATGTTTGTTTGATTGTTTGAAACGAGTTTTCAAAAGATTCGATTAGCCTTGTTAAAGGCTCTCTTTCAAAATGCGTGTGTTTTGTAATTGTGTGGGTTCTAAGTGACTACGTGGATCTTTTGGATATGTTTGGAGTTTATGTGGTGTTTGATAATGCGTGTGTACATATATGGCTTCATTTCAATGTATTGCGGTTTTGACATGATGTGATGTTAGTTGTTACTCCTTTGAAAGGAGGTTGCGATGTTTAATGTTGTTTGGCCTCATAATCGATTATTGTTGTGTGCTTGTCATACGTGATGTGCCTCCGGGTAGGATTGTTGAATCTCCGGGATCCATACTTGCTAGTATGGGTCGGGCGAGACCGTAGGGTTATCCAATCGGGTATGTCTTGCGGGGACTCCGAGGTTCGTGGCTTGTTAGCCCGATGCCGAGATAATGTATACTCCGAGAGAGGTCGGTAGGGCCGCATGTGGCTGACTCCGGACGCGTGTTGGCTCCTTATTGGACCGCCCAACTGGCGCCAGCCACTGCATTGGACTTTATACGGACTGCCAGCCACTACCTTGGACTTTAGCCCGACAGCCCAGGAGATCGCCCCATTATAATATTGGCCGGCATACGATCGCACCATTATTATAATGGCCGGAAGGCGATCGCCCGCTAGAGGACAGGACCCGGCAGCCCTATATATACAAGGCACCCTGCACTTGGCAAAAGGGCTGCCTTATCGCGATTTCAGTATACATTACAGAAGCAAAACATCAAGCACTTGGCTATCTCCAACTCTTGGCAACAGCTATCATTCGGTCTTACTTCTCCCGGCCTCTCTCATCAGGAAGACGATCGGCGAGGACGAAGAACACCGAGCTTCGCTCAAGAGCCGGATTAACAGAGTCTTTTTACACTCATTGTATTTAGATTTCTCTCATTAATACTTGTATCCACGAATATTCGTATTAATACCATCTCGCGAGAGCATTCAAGCCCGGGCCTAACAAACCCGGCAAATCTTGTATTTTTTATATTCTCTCGGAAGTGCTCCCGCAATTGTTGTTTGTTATCCGTCTTCCAGCAGTATTAATCTTCGGATAAATATTTTGGGCAACAACAATTGGCGCTAGAAGAAGGGCCTGAACCTTCGAATTTTTATACCTGTCGTCCCGAAGAACACTCACTGTTCTCGGGGCAGATACTTGAAGTGACACTCACTGCGCTTCAAAGAAATCCTTCAGAAATCATGTCTTCCGCCTCCGCGTCGAAGAAAGCCGTGACTGCCCGGACCCCGTTCCGTCCCAGTCCGAGCCGCAGCCGATGGTGGAAGGTAGCCGCCGCGGTCAGAGACGCTCGATCCCGTCCCGGGACGGCGGCCCGAGCCTCTCGCTCGATCAGTTCCGAACCAATGAACAGATCGAAGAGGCCATAGCCGCCCTTCAGGAGCGACGGAGCGCTCTCGACGCGCCTCCTGCTATCACCCCCTCGGTCTCCCGCCGGAAGTCCAAGCGAAAGCTCAAGGCATTACTGGCCGAGCGAGCGCCAGGAGGCTCTCGTCCGCAAGAAGAGGCGCTCGGCAGCCGGGGCACCTCTGTCTTCGATCGCCTGGGCAGTGACCCGACCTGGCGACCGGGGCAGTCCGGCCCCAGCTACGAGACGACGGAGTTTGAATCCGTCACCAGGAGCTCGGCCTACCCGGCTCCCAGAAGGCAACCCAGCTGCCTGGCTCCCGCTCGCCAAATTGCCGAGGTCGGCAGCAGCGGAGTCCGGAGATCGGTACACGATCGCCTCGGCCCCCGCTCCCAAAGCCGATCCGCAAGCAACCGAGCCACGGCGATTGCCGCATTGCAACTTCAGCTCGACGACGTGAAGGCACTCCTGCAATCCGGGGCAGGCGCCATGAAGACGATCACCGAGCCGAGCGAGCCGCTCGCGATCGACATCGAGCTCGCCCCCGTGCAGCACAGGATCATTCCTCCTCAGACACCCGTGTACGAGGGGCGATCGGACCCCCAAACACACCTGCACAAGTTCAACATATACATGACCGGGTGTGGGGCATCAGACGCGACCCGGTGCCGAATGTTCCCTTTGACACTCGACGACCTCGCCCACCGATGGTACACCTCTTTGCCACCTCGGTCCATTGGCTCCTTTAACGAGCTGGCGCACGTCTTCACGGAATACTTCGCCACCAAGGTCGTCCGGCCAGAAGGACGCTTTCGCATGATGCAAATCAAGCAGGGAGAAGAGGAGTCCGACTCGGACTACATCGACCGGGTAGACGTGATCATCCTCAACGACGAGCCCGTAAGCGATGAGACCGCCCTTTACGCGGTCCTAGGAGGTTTTCAGGGCTTCTCGCCTATGTTCAGGCATCTCACGAAGACCCTACCGACGACCTACGCAGCCTTCCGGGCTAGAGCCGCAGATTTCCTGTCCAGGCAAAGTCTTCTTCTTAGCCTAGGAGTAGAGCGATCGGCGCCCGCGCGACGACCTCCGGATCTACCCGGCCCGATCGCTACTATCAGCGAGCCGGAGGACTCGCTCACCGCCTCTGATCCACCATTTTAAATGAGGGACTAACTCCCGCCCGATCGCCGATATCGACCTACGAATAAAGCGATCGGCTGCCGATCGACGATCGCCAGTCTTCCGGCCCGATCGCCGATCATCACGCTACATCATCAGCAATCCGGCGGACACGATCGCCATTTACAGTCCAGCATCTAACATGACGGACTAAGGCATAAGATCGCCTCCACCGCACATCATAAAGCCATGGTCCTGGCAGTCGATGGAACCGGCTGCTTCGGCCATGCAAGGTTCCTTTCGGCCGAAATCGCCCGCCCTTCGTTTAAATACGAGGCTGGCATAGTCTGAGGGCTCTCCAACATTAATCAGTGGACCCATGCCACAACCCCATCTCAACGTACACCGTCGAGGTCGGCCATCTCCATGGCTGGCCGAGGTGGAAGCAGAGCTAACAAGCCGCGGGCGTGGAGTTGATTCATCCGACGCTGCCCCGCGCAAGGACTCCTCTAGACCGAGACCGCACACCCTTCGTTTAAATACGAGGCGAGGCGCAGCCTAACAGAGGACCCTCATAATAAAGTGAGTCACGAGACACTCATTGTCTTCGCGCACCAAGACACGGTCATGGAGTCGGTCCATCGATCTTCGCGACTGTGCACGATTCCTCAAGCAAGCGAAACCACCAAGTTTCCGTGGGGGATCGGCCAATGTTGTTTTTGCAGGTACAAGACCGAAAGATAGCTAGCCAATCGACCATGATAGCCCAAGTCCGAATCCTAAGTCAGCTCAGCAAGGTCGCCCATCCTCATCCTTACACGATCGCCAGCAAGAACCACCTCGCCCCATGTCTTCAACATAGGAGCAAGCTGGAATAGCTCAGTTGGTTAGAGCATCTGGCTATCTCCAACTCTTGTCAACAGCTATCATTCGGTCTTACTTCTCCCGGCCTCTCTCATCAGGAAGACGATCGGCGGGGACGAAGAACACCGAGCTTCGCTCAAGAGCCGGATTAACAGAGTCTTTTTACACTCATTGTATTTAGATTTCTCTCATTAATACTTGTATCCACGAATATTCGTATTAATACCATCTCGCGAGAGCATTCAAGCCCGGGCATAACAAACCCGACAAATCTTGTATTTTTTATATTCTCTCGGAAGTGCTCCCGCAATTGTTGTTTGTTGTCCGTCTTCCAGCAGTATTAATCTTCGGATAAATATTTTGGGCAACAACACGGTGTTTTCAAGGTGTTTTTGTAACACCCCGAGATATTCAGAATAATTACAGCGCCGTAAACCCTTTAGATAAGGATTTACAAGGCTAATTTTAAAAGAAGTATAAAAATAAACCAATCGAACAACTGGAATTCAAATACAGATTTGATTCAAACGATCAAATGAGTTAACTTATACAACCATATCAAAAAGACTTTACTAATACAGATGTACTCGAGTACTAAACGAACCAAGAAGACAGATCACAATAATAATAACATCAACCACATCACTGAGCCATTTCATCGTCCTGTCGGTACTGTGGTTGCCTCCCCGCTCCTCGGCTACCTGAACATCAAAACAATGTCCACCCCCGAAGGGGTTAGCAAAACAATGCTAGTACAAGTATCATAATACAATTAATCATCAATGCATCACAAAACATGCAAACGGACTTCCGCTACCGGAATCCAACGATGCAAATCCTCACGATTCCATCAACACAATACAGGGTAATCCAGCGATCCAGCGCCCTTGGTATAGATCCCCATGATGATCCCGTCGGACCAACGCATGGTGGAAAACCCGTCTAGCGATCCAGCGCCCTCAGCATAGATCCCCATGATGATCCCGTCGGACCAACGCATGGTGGACATTCGATCCAGCGCCCTCAGCATAGATCCTCATGATCCCCTCGGACCATTTATACCATAAATCAATCAACTATGCATACACATATGCATTTCAATATGTTCATCAATACGAACAAATAATCAACGAATATCATGAGAATTTTCAGAAATACATCTCATATTCAACAATATGAGCAAAACCATAAGCATGATCAAAGATTCAATATAAATCGAACTCGACATATGATACTTGCCTCGAAAATGGCAAGAACGAAATACTTCGATGATCTCAACACACTCAAGGCCACCTCCTTCGATCAACGTAACAAGCTCGAACCTTAACAAAAGGAATGATATATAAATCATCTCAAGTCGAACAATGGCCTAACAATTCGCCTACGGCCAAAAGCTCAAAATAAACAATGCTGGATTGCTTAGCGCGCCACGTACTCTACGTAACGCGGCGCTAAGCCGGACTGATAGTGTACGCTATCGTATAAGACTAGCGCGGCGCTAGCCACGGATCGGCAATGACTGGTCTCACAACGACGCTACGTGCGTTTCGTGTTAATCGAACCCCGATAGCGCACGTTAACTCACACATGTTAGCGTGCGCTAATCTTGCATGGCGTAATACCGCAAACCGAAAATCGGGTTGAATGGTGAAGAACTCATGAATTCTACCGTGATAATACAAGTTATCCTCGGGCATATCATGCTAATAAGGTTTGTGGAAGTTTTATGATTATGAAATACAAATATACGGATAGTCATCTCAATATCATAATCCATCTACGATCTTCAAGAAATAATCTAAGTTCCGATCGTCTTACGTTCCAAAACACATGATTCCAACGTGTACAACGTAGCAACTGGGTAATATCCGACATCGATCATAAATCGATTTGAACATGCTTAGGAGTCCTTATAATAAGATGGTTCAAAGGTTCATACGATATATAGTGCCGATACGTCAAAAGTATCCTTCTAACATGTGATGACCGATTATAAATGAAATACTTGCTATCCTAACATGATTCAAACTTCCTTAAGAATATTACTAATCATCGGTGAAGAATCACCTACCTCAAAGTAGTGAAGAACACGGAGGAAAATGAAGCAATCCAACACCGAAGGCTTGAACACCAATCTCCAATGATATACGATCTTCAATCTCGAACTAGGAGGTTGATACGAAGTGTTTAGGACGAAGGGAGTTATGTTCTAAGTGTAAGAGTTCGGGTTATGGGAGGAGAAGAACTGAAATCACGAATAGGATGCTGTCCTATTTATAATAAATGGCTATTAGCGCGCGCTAGTCCCTGCTCGTAGCGTGCGCTAACGGCTGTCTGACTTAACTGAAGTCAGCACTTAGCGTGCGCTATTCACATGTCTGTAGCGTGCGCTAAGGCGTTGACTTGGCTTTTCCCGAAAGCCGTCCAGGTTCATTCGACACAATCCGACAAGGGTCCCCCGGCCAGATCTCACCTACCGCACGTCTCAATCAATTTGACCACGCATAGCGTGCGCTAATGACACTCTGTAGCGTGCGCTATGAATCCATGTTAGCGTACGCTACCCGTAGCCTGTAGCGTGCGCTACATGCACAGAATTTCAATCTTTAAATCACATACACGAAATTATACGCTCGACAACAAAGGATTATGAAATACGGAGAATAGTACTTAGACAAAAGTACAATCATTACAATATCACAAGTTCCAATTACATAACAGAAATCTCGGGTATTACATCCTTCCTCCCTAAAAAGAAGTTTCGTCCCGAAACTTAGGATGAAAATAACTCCGGATATTTAGCCTTCATACCGTCCTCCGTTTCCCAAGTGGCCTCTTCGACTCCATGTCGTGACCATTGTACTTTAACCAAATGTATTGGTTTATTTCTCAATTGTTTGATCCGGCTCTCAAGTATCTTGATTGGTCTCTCTTCGAAGGTGCCATCATTAGCTATCTCGATCTCGTCGAAATCAATGACGTGATCGGGTCCGTACATACTTCCGCATTGGGATACGTGAAACACATTGTGAACATGACTCGGCCGATGGCGGTAAGGCCAACTCGTATGCTAAATCCCCAACTCTCTCTAGGATCTCAAATGGTCCGATATTTCTCTGACTTAGCTTACCTCTTCTCCCAAAACGGAAAATCCCTCGTGTAGGAGACACCTTCAATAGTACGTGGTCCCATTCGAACTCTAGAGGGCGACGACGTACATCCGCATAAGACTTCTGCCGACTGGCGATCAGCAGCCTCTCGAATCAAAGCTATCTTCTCTTGAGTCCGAATAATCAATTCCGGTTCCGTCCGATCAAATCCGAAGAATCATCCCAACTCAGGGGTGATCGGAATCTTCTCCCGTATAAAGCTTCAAATGGTGCCATCTTAATTGAAGCATGCCAACTATTATTGTAGGTGAATTCAACTAATGGCAAATGAACTTCCCAATCAGTTGACCAATCCAAAGCACAGGCTCTAAGCATGTCTTCTGATTTGAATAGTCCTTTGACCGACCGTCCGTTTGGGGATGATAAGTCATGCTAAAGTTGAGCTCACCCCCAAAGCCTTGTGAATCGCTTTCCAGAAGTGCGACACGAAATGACCAT
Organism: Orobanche coerulescens; assembly: GCA_033398695.1. NCBI lineage: Eukaryota > Viridiplantae > Streptophyta > Magnoliopsida > Lamiales > Orobanchaceae > Orobanche > Orobanche coerulescens. The sequence continues at coordinate 112,675,935 of CM065815.1, read as the reverse complement.
CTCGATCCGAAATAATGGTCTTCGGCGTCCCATGCAATCTGACTATCTCCACAATAAATACTCGCGCCAATCTCTCGGGTCCCCATGTATCTTTGATCCCTAGGAAATGAGCCGACTTGGTTAGTCGATCAACTACAACCCAAATCATGTTCATTCCTGTTCTAGTCCTTGGCATATTGGAGATGAAATCCATCGAAATGTCCTCCCACTTCCATTCAGGATCTAAGCGGCTTTAACATCCCTACAGGTCGCCGATGTTCAATCTTAACTCACGACAAGTCAAACACTTCAAACGTACTCCGCCACGTCCTTCTTCATATTCCCCACCAAGTTTTGCTTTAAATCCTTATACATCTTATCACGCCTGGGTGAATAGAATAGGGCGTGCTATGAGCTTCCTTCAAAATTGTCCATCTCAAATCATCATCCTCGGGAACGCAAAGTCGACTCAAATCTCGTAACTCCATCGTCTTGTATCACGAATCCTGGGGCTTTTCCTTTCTTTACTTCATCACCTAATCGAAGGATTAAAGAATCGTCCAACCGCTTAGATTTGATCTCCTCGACTAGTGATGAAGTCGGCCCATCACATACAGCTGCCCTGGATTCCCGGTGCCCATACTTCAATCCCCTCACGGATCGGTTCTCGTTGAATACCGGTTTGGGACGTGAGAGCTTCCAACACTCAAGAGAAACAGTTTACTCAAAGCATCGGCTACTACATTTGCTTTCCTGATGATAGAGAATCTCCAAGTCGTAATCCTTGATCAATTCCAGCCACCTTCTCTGCCTCATGTTTAATTCTTTCTGACTGAAAATGTATTTGAGGCTCTTATGATCTGTAAAGATCTGACAATGAGTGCCGTACAAATAATGTCGCCAAATTTTCAAGGCAAAAACCACAGCCGCTAGCTCCAGATCATGAGTCGGGTAATTAACTTCGTACGGTTTCAATTGTCGAGAAGCATAAGCAATCACTTTATCCTTCTGCATCAATACACAACCCAAACCCTGATTTGAAGCGTCGCTGTATACCATGAATCCACTGCCCTCCGGTAGCGCTAATATAGGTCTTGTCGTCAGTCTCCTCTTAAGCTCGTCAAAACCAGCCTGGCACTTCTCATTCCACGTGAACTTTTGAGTTTTCTGTAACAGCTGAGTGAGCGGACGAGCAATTTTGGAAAATCCCTCTACAAAGCGGCGATAATATCCAGCAAGTCCTAAGAAGATTCGGACTTCTTTCACGTTTTAGGAGCTTCCCACTCCAAGATTGCTTCGACTTTCTTCTGTCCACCTGAACTCCGTCGGATGATATCACATGCCCAAGGAAAGTTACTTCCTTAAGCCAGAATTCGCATTTAGAAAGCTTTGCATACAGCTGTTCCTTCCTCAAGGTGCTCAAAACCACACGTAAATGTTCAGCATGTTCCTCTTCGTCTTTCGAATATATCAAGATGTCGACAATGAAGACGACCACAAATTTATCCAAGTATTCCAAGAATACCCGATTCATCAATTGCATGAATACCGCAGGAGCATTGGTAAGTCCAAATGGCATTACTACAAATTCATAATGCCCATACCGGGATCTGAAAGCAGATTTCGGTATATCCGATTCCTTAATTCTCAACTGGTGGTATCCTAATCGCAAGTCAATCTTCGAGAATATCCTTGCCCCTTGCAGTTGATCAAACAAGTCGTCGATCCGAGGTATAGGATACTTATTCTTGATTGTCATCTTGTTGAGCTCCCTGTAATCAATACACAGTCGGAGGGATCCGTCTTTCTTCCGGACAAAGAGAACGGCGCTCCCAAGGAGAAACGCCGGTTGAATATAACCTTCTCGCAACAATTCCTCCAGTTGTTTCTTGAGTTCATACATCTCGGTTGGCGCCATGCGGTATGGTGCTCTGGAAATAGGAGCTGCTCCAGGCTCTAATTCGATAGTGAATTCCACTTCTCTTTGCGGAGGTAAACCAGGTAGTTCGTCAGGAAAAACATCTGAGAACTCATTTACAACTGAAATAGATGAGAGCTCTACTCCTTCCTCTTTCTTCATGGCATAGCACCAGAGTCCCTGACATCCCTGTTTCAGTAATTTCACGGCTTTCATTGCCTTGATCAATTTTCCCGAGCTTCCCGGTCTCCATCCTCGGAATAAATGTTCAGATCCGTCATCCGCAATGATAGAAATGACTCTCTCTCGGTAATTCAGAATAGCTCCATAACGGTTGAGCCAATCATCTCCGAGAATTAAATCGTCACCGTAAATGTCAACCACAATAAGGTTCGATAGCCAATCTCTCCCTCCTATAGTTACTGGAAAATCCCTAGCTTCTAGGGTTCCCACAATTTTCTCTCCGCTTGGTAATCCCACAACATAAGGTTCACAATCATATAAGCACGAGATTTTCAAACGATTAACACAGTTCAATGATACAAAAGAATGTGTAGCTCCGGAATCGAATAAAACACTAACTGGTTGCAAAAGGATCTGAATTGTACCTGATGCAACAGCTGTGTTCTGACCATCCTTCTTCATCTCGTAAATACGCGGAGGAACAGACCCAGCACTGGATGCCTCTCTCTTCCCAACATTCTCACCAAATCCACTCGGTTGCCTCGTTCACACTCGTCTCCTTCGAATCGAGCCGGAGTGTGAGTACCAAAAGATCGGGTCGCATTCCCACAAAATGTTGCACGATGTCCTTCCGTCCACACTCGAAACAAAGTCACAAAGCAGCGCGAAACAATCACGCCGAACATTTCCCGCTTTTCCACGCTTATAACACTTCTTCCCTATGTCTCAAATAGCTTGGTGCTCGGAACTTCTTTCCTCCTCGAGAAGGATGCGGAGGTCTCTGGATGAGTGAAAAGAGGACCGACACGGCGGGGCCCGCTATTCTTATTCTCCGTGAAGTTGCGGACACCTTCTCGCTTTCTTTGCTTCCGCGATTTCTCTACCGCCGCTTCCTTCATATCATGTGCCAACGCCTTGTCCCGAGCATCGCCTCAAGGTGGTACAATCAAATCGGACATATATTGTGAATTTCCGGCTTCATTCGCATGTCAAAATGGAAAATCCTTTCCGCCTCGGTCCCCGACTGTGTGGCGCACATAAGTCAGCTGATGATTAAAAGTCTTAATCACGTCCGTCACAGTTGCTTCTGAATTTTGTGGTGAGAAAAACTCCCGAACTCGGGCCTCTCTAACTGGGCAAGGACAATACTGTGCCTCCATCATCAATTTGAATTTCGTCTACCAACATTATGCTCCTCCGGTCGAATGGCCTCCCACCAGTCGAAAGCCTCCCCTGTCAGAAGATACTGGGCGACTGGAACCTTCCTATCGTTGGGACAATTAATCCCCGCAAAAATCTTCTCTAATTCCTTCAGCCAGTGATCCCAAGAAAGCTTCTCAGTCGAACCATCAAATTTCGGAGGATGCAATTTGATCACTTCGGTAAGCCATTTATCTCCCCGATTTTCCACGTTATGTTGTTGTCCCATCGCTGTCTGCATGCGATCCACAACCTGAGCAAATTGTTTTATCTGGGCAACCACCTGCTGAAGCACTCCCGGCACGTTAGGATCTGCATCATTATTTTCCGATCCCTGTTGTCCCCCGGAATGAGAATCCGTTCGACTAGCCGTTATCTCTGGGGTAGATACCGACTCTTCTTGTCTCGCATTTCCACGTCCGCGTCCACGACCTCCTCTCAACATACTGTAAACATAAATACTCAATATCCAGGGCAAACTTTCTAAAAGTACATCCATCAATGTTCACAAATCATGAATAAAATAAAACGGTAGTATTTGAGATTAGGAAGCTTACAACCACGGTCCACACGACGATGCTGGCTCAGCAGTGATGTTACGAACGACCAATAATCAAATAACATAAACAGACCCAACTAACCCGACTGCCAAGATATCCATGAATCTTAGTTCCGATACCATATTCTGTAACACCCCGAGATATTCGGAATAATTACAGCGCCGTAAACCCTTTAGATAAGGATTTACAAGGCTAATTTTAAAAGAAGTATAAAAATAAACCAATCGAACAACTGGAATTCAAATACAGATTTGATTCAAACGATCAAATGAGTTAACTTATACAACCATATCGAAAAGACCTTATTAGTACAGACGTACTCGAGTACTAAACGAACCAAGAAGACAGATCACAATAATAATAACATCAACCACATCACTGAGCCATTTCATCGTCCTGTCGGTACTGTGGTTGCCTCCCCGCTCCTCGGCTACCTGAACATCAAAACAATGTCCACCCCCGAAGGGGTTAGCAAAACAATGCTAGTACAAGTATCATAATACAATTAATCATCAATGCATCACAAAACATGCAAACGGACTTCCGCTACCGGAATCCAACGATGCGAATCCTCAGGATTCCATCAACACAATACAGGGTAATCCAGCGATCCAGCGCCCTTGGTATAGATCCCCATGATGATCCCGTCGGACCAACGCATGGTGGAAAACCCATCCAGCGATGCAGCGCCCTCAGCATAGATCCCCATGATGATCCCGTCGGACCAACGCATGGTGGACATTCGATCCAGTGCCCTCAGCATAGATCCTCATGATCCCCTCGGACCATTTATACCATAAATCAATCAACTATGCATACACATATGCATTTCAATATGTTCATCAATACGAACAAATAATCAACGAATATCATGAGAATTTTCAGAAATACATCTCATATTCAACAATATGAGCAAAACCATAAGCATGATCAAAGATTCAATATAAATCGAACTCGACATATGATACTTGCCTCGAAAATGGCAAGAACGAAATACTTCGATGATCTCAACACACTCGAAGGCCACCTCCTTCGATCAACGTAACAAGCTCGAACCTTAACAAAAGGAATGATATATAAATCATCTCAAGTCGAACAATGGCCAACAATTCGCCTATGGCCGAAAAGCTCAAAATAAACAATGCTGGATTGCTTAGCGCGCTACGTACTCTACGTAACGCGGCGCTAAGCCGATCTGATAGCGACGCTATCATATAAGACTAGCGCGGCGCTAGCCACGATCGGCAACCGATTTGGCCGTCTCACAACGTACGCTACGTACGTTTCGTGCGTTAACTGAACCTCGATAGCGCACGTTAACTCACACATGTTAGCGTGCGCTAATCTTGCATGGCAGAATACTGCAAACCGAAAACTGGGTTGAATGGTGAAGAACTCATGAATTCTACCGTGATAATACAAGTTATCCTCGGGCATATCATGCTAATAAGGTTTGTGGAAGTTTTATGATTATGAAATACAAATATACGGATAGTCATCTCAATATCATAATCCATCTACGATCTTCAAGAAATAATCTAAGTTCCGATCGTCTTACGTTCCAAAACACATGATTCCAACGTGTACAACGTAGCAACTGGGTAATATCCGATTACTGATCATAAATCGATTTGAACATGCTTAGGAGTCCTTATAATAAGATGGTTCAAAGGTTCATACGATATATAGTGCCGATACGTCAAAAGTATCCTTCTAACATGTGATGACCGATTATAAATGAAATACTTGCTATCCTAACATGATTCAAACTTCCTTAGGAACATTACTAATCATCGGTGAAGAATCACCTACCTCAAAGTAGTGAAGAACACGGAGGAAAATGAAGCAATCCAACACCGAAGGCTTGAACACCAATCTCCAATGATATACGATCTTCAATCTCGAACTAGGAGGTTGATACGAAGTGTTTAGGACGAAGGGAGTTATGTTCTAAGTGTAAGAGTTCGGGTTATGGGAGGAGAAGAACTGAAATCACGAATAGGATGCTGTCCTATTTATAATAAATGGCTATTAGCGCGCGCTAGTCCCTGCTCGTAGCGTGTGCTAACGGCTGTCTGACTTAACTGAAGTCAGCACTTAGCGTGTGCTATTCACATGTCTGTAGCGTGCGCTAAGGCGTTGACTTGGCTTTTCCCGAAAGCCGTCCAGGTTCATTCGACACAATCCGACAAGGGTCCCCCGGCCAGATCTCAACTACCGCACGTCTCAATCAATTTGACCACGCATAGCGTGCGCTAATGACACTCTGTAGCGTGCGCTATGAATCCATGTTAGCGTACGCTACCCGTAGCCTGTAGCGTGCGCTACATGCACAGAATTTCAATCTTTAAATCACATACACGAAATTATACGCTCGACAACAAAGGATTATGAAATACGGAGAATAGTACTCAGACAAAAGTACAATCATTACAATATCACAAGTTCCAATTACATAACGGAAATCTCGGGTATTACAGTTTTCTAATGCCGCAATACATTTCAAAAATTTTCCGGTTGAGGACCAAAAATATTTTGAGATATTTTCAAATGCAGTTGCTTAGACCCAAGGGTCGAATATTTTTGAAAGTTTTTCACTAAAAGAAAGGTGTCCTCATTTTTGTTCAAATGCAAGATGATTTTCAAAGTCTCGATAATGGTGTTTGTACAACTTTTTGAAAATGTGATACTCAAGATCAATTGGTGTTTTCCAAATTGTTTTTCAAAATGTGGTTTCGTTTTCTTTAAAACCTATCAATTCCCGTTTGCGGTCTGGGAATGTATGTATGATGTTCGCATTGTCGTTATGATGTTAGCTTCCGAATATGATCGAATTGGTGGCATGAACGTTGAGGCGTTGCCACGTATTTGTAGTACTAGCCCTCTGTGAGAGGTGTGAACTGGTATTTACTGTTTGTTGCATCGTGGTGGCTTGCGTGTTATCGCACCTATGTGAGCTGTTAAAGCTTGGGTTTGTACGTTTGTGTACATGTATGATTGTTTCATGATGTTTGTAATTATTTGCTGGTTATTGTTTGGGCCGTTGAGGTCGCCGAACGATACCGTCGTTGTTGTAGTGTTTGTGTGTGTATTACTTTACGATGGTAATCGTTGTATATGATATGTGTTATGATTCCTTGTTGTGCTGGGTTGGCATCTCCGCTATGTTGTTTTGCGACGTTATGCCCCATTGTATCTATAATTTGTATATTCGGTATGCCGAGCCGAGGTGTTTCAACCGTGGTGTGCCGGGGGCATGCACGTACCAATTGTCCTTCTCGTCAGTAACGCATTTCAAGAGTGGACCCGAGAGACATAGGATTCAGTTTCGCGAGTTGGGTTCCGAGTCTTTCGGGGCGTGAACTTCAGTACAGATATCATGATCGGATCTAAGAGGCCCAAGGGAAATGTTTCCGTCAGCTGCTTTTGTGTTGTTGCCTTGTTTCCGTTATTGTGAGTAGCAGGGACGACCTTCTTTTATAAGAGGCCGAAGGTAATACCCGTATTATTTTTGGACTCCTGCATTTCCTCTTTCTCAGGTCTATCGACTCGCTCGTGTTCGTTGACACTTTCTGAACTTGTTCTGTATTTCGGTTTCATCGTTCGAACGAGCTGTGATCTTGTTTTGGGTCGATCTGGTTATCGCTGTGACTTTTCCGAGTTCGGTTCGATTCTTGTGAACCTTGTCCGGAAGTAACACCTTTTGGTTCAACTAGTTCTTTTATTCGAAGTGGATTGGTTTTTAAACTTCTGTATTTCTGACTCTGTCGACTCGTTTATGTTCGTTAACATTTTCTGAGCTTGCCCTGTCCATTGCTTTTGTTGCTCGAACGAGTGTGGTATTGTTTCGGAATAACTCGTTTGTCGTTGTGACTTTTCTATTGCTATTCCCTTTCCTGTGGATCTTATGTGAGTGCACATCTTGTTGTTCTCACTGGATCATGTTTTGTCTCGAGTCGAGATGTAAACCTCGGAGTTGTTGTTTGAATTTTATTGTTCTTCGAAATTCGAACATGATTGTTCAAATTTTGTTGTCTCGATCGTTTGATTGTTCGGCTTTTGTTGATCTCGTTTCGTGATTGTTGAACGTTCAGACTCCTTCCTAATTTCCTTAAGTTCGGAAAATTAGTCTCGTTTTCGATCTTCCAACCCTTGGGCGGTGGAATTCCGTATGTGTTCAGCGACTGGCTCACGTTTTGATTGATGTACCGTTGGGTTGGTCAATCGTATTGATTTTCGTTCGTTGTGTTTTGTGATTTTTCGGATAATTGACTTGATTGTATTATCCATTTGATGACGCTTGTCACTTGTTGGTTCTATTATATCTCTAACGGCGACGTTGTGCTGGTCGTCGTGGAGCGTGTTTTCACACCGTATATTCCGTTGCGTTGTTTGTAACGTTTCGCCGTTGGGCATTAGTTATGCGTTTCTTGCGTATCTCATTGAGTTTTCTTGGCGGGATATTGCTTCTCCATACTTTTTTAAGTTTCGGGACGAAACTTCTTTTAAGGAGGGTAGAATGTAATATCCGCAATTTTCGATTTCCGGTAATTTCTTTTTTCGGAGAAAGTCCGTTTTGACGACTCGCTCATGACCGTTTCGTCATTCCGAGAATGATTAATTCTGCACTTTTTGTCATCCGAGCTCGTTTCGGTGTCGTTTTGTAGAGTTCCGTGCTTTTTAGCGGTTTTTCCGCACTTGGGTTCGATTCTTGCGAATCTCGTCCGAAACTGTTGTTTCGACTTTCTCGTAAGTTCATTTAATGTTATTATTCATGTTGAGAGCTTTGGCTTGGTGTTTCGATCACGTATCGTGATTTTCGGGCGTTTTGGGCCATTTTCGTAATTTCCCAAAGTTTGGGGTAATTACTTTCCGTTGTCGAATTTCGAGCCTTCGGGTAGTCGGAATCGTGTGTTCTATTAGTGCTCGGATTCGTCTTTGCGAGTACTTCGTAACCGTATCTTCGATTCGTATTCAGGTTCGGGTTTCGGGGTCGTTCGGGCCGTCGGAGTTGGCCCCGGCCGAGTCATGGCCGGGCAGTCTGGGCCAGTGCCGCAGACTGGCCGAGTTACGGCCGGTAGTGCTCGGCCATTACGTACGTAAGGCCGGTTACGTACGTAAGGCCCTGGCCGGTTACGTACGTAACGGGCCGGCAGATTTGGGGCAGTGACTCGGTTACGTACGTAAGCCTTGGCCGGTTACGTACGTAACCCGGCCGGCAGTCAGCCTATTTAAGGCCTGGCAGCGTTTTTCTTCAGCCATTTCTCACTTCTTTTCTTCCCTTCCGCGGCTGGAGCTGGGGTAATCTTGTAGAGATGTTGTTGGACAATGAATCCATGAAGTTTGGAGGTTCATATCATCAATCATCCGTCCTATAACATCCTCCGATCTACCGAATCAGGTCAGATTTCCTAGAAATCTAGTTTTGGGGAATTTGGGTGTTTTGGTTGTTTTCATCCGTTTAATCCGATTTAACTTAGGATTGTGATGGATTGATGATTATTTAGATGTTTTATATCTTTTTCCTTGTTATTCCATGGTTGGATCGTATCGATTCGTTGTTTTGGTCGAGTTCTTGATCGACGCCTTGAAGGTGTCCGGTAGAATGTCTTATAGGGGTTTTCGGGCGTTCTACGATTATCCTTCCTCGTATGATTGTTGATTTATGGATTATATGTTGTTAGGGTCGAGTTTCTTGCGAAGAAACCAAGTTGAACCCTTCCGTTCGTTGTCGTTTTCCTTTTCGAAAACATCGGGCGTTTCGAAGCTTTCCAGTTGAGCCGTGTTCGTCGGGATACTTGCGTGCCGATTTTTAGGCAAGTACCTTGTCCATACAATTCTTTTTTTATGGATATGATAATTGGTGATCGTCTTTATATGTTTGTTTGATTGTTTGAAATGAGTTTTCAAAAGATTCGATTAGCCTTGTTAAAGGCTCTCTTTCAAAATGCGTGTGTTTTGTAATTGTGTGGGTTGTAAGTGACTACGTGGATCTTTTGGATATGTTTGGAGTTTATGTGGTGTTTGATAATGCGTGTGTACATATATGGCTTCATTTCAATGTATTGCGGTTTTGACATGATGTGATGTTAGTTGTTACTCCTTTGAAAGGAGGTTGCGATGTTTAATGTTGTTTGCCTCATAATCGATTATTGTTGTGTGCTTGTTATACGTGATGTGCCTCCGGGTAGGATTGTTGAATCTCCGGGATCCATACTTGCTAGTATGGGTCGGCCGAGACCGTAGGGTTATCCAATCGGGTATGTCTTGCGGGGACTCCGAGGTTCGTGGCTTGTTAGCCCGATGCCGAGATAACTTGTGGGGTTATCATCGGGTACGTCTTGCGGGGACTCCGAGGTTCGTGGCTTGTTAGCACGATGCCGGGATAACTTATGGTTGTGATTTGGTTGTGATGTATGTGTCATGGGTTATCCAATCGGGTATGTCTTGCGGGGACTCCGAGGTTCGTGGCTTGTTAGCCCGATGCCGGGATAACTAGTGGGGTTATCATCGGGTACGTCTTGCGGGGACTCCGAGGTTCGTGGCTTGTTAGCCCGATGCCGGGATAACTTATGGTTGTGATATGTTGTGAATTGTTTCGCTAGCCAGCTCGGGAGGGTCCTTCGAGGCCTCGGGTGGGATGTCTGTGGTAGCGTCCCGGTCCTAGGCGATGCGCGTGCGTGATTACGTTTCGTTGAATTTTATGTCCGTTGAGGACACGTGATGTTGGGCTCTGGCCCTGTGAATTGTTGTCGGTTTTCTATTTGCGAAAATAAAACCTTTGGGCTGTGACCCTGTTGATTTTTGGAAAGAGAAGGATTCGATAATCCTAAAATTGTTTTCTATTAAAACTCTCGATGGCATTTTAAACGGTTTTATAACTTATTTCCCTTGATTTATGATCTATCGGTTTTGGAGTGTTTTACCCAAACTCATGCCTCGGGAAGTACTTTTCATTACGTTTGAATCTTTGAGGATTTCCTAGTTATTGTTATTCGTGGAATGTAAATTGTATGGCTCGTATTTGCACTTTGTTCTTGCACTAGCAAAACAGTGGAGTTTTGCTAACCCCCGAGTATTCGGGGGGTGGATGTCTGTATTGCATTCAGGTTTTGGAGCAGAGCACAGGGTCGGCATGAAGGATGATGAAAGATGAACGATACTAATCACACGAGGACCCGTTGATGTCGTATTGGTTTAGTTGTATTTTATTTCCGCTGCAGTATTTTTTTCCCGTTGTACGGGAGCATTTTGTATTCGACCCCTGCGTGGGCATGTAATGTGTTAGAGTTGTATGTTTTTATTGAAAGGCCAAATCGGTCTACTGAGTCTTTTTAGCCTTAAAGGCATTGTCGAGTTGTTCGATTGTTGTTACCAGCCTGGTAGATCCTTGAGGAAAGGTTCTACGGCGTGTAATATCCCTGAGCGGATTGGGGGTGTTACAAATGCCACTCAGAGGATGTTGAGTGAGGGCATTGTATTTGTAATTATGTAAATCACTAATATAAGGCAATGGATGTTTCTTTATTTACTGGTAGTTACTAGCATTCCTAACTCGTAAATATACATATAGAAACTAGTCCGTGTATTTGAGAGCAAAACGTTCCACTCCTTATTGGATAAGGGGGTCGGCACTGGAAAGGTTTATAGCTCAAATACTTAATCGTTCGCAAGTCGATGAAACTTGACTGGGCGTTAAGTTTATGTGAAGACTTGTATGACGTGTTCTTTGACATGGAGAGTGCCTGTCGAACGATAATGGTTAGTGGGAGCACACGTCATAGGTATGCTAATCGGATTAGTATACTCGAACCGACTCACCCTCGATTCGTCACAGGGATATCACTCCGGGACAGTTAATGATGGAATCGAAAGGTTGTGATAGGTATTTGTGAACCTTCGACTTGAGGATTTAGTAGGGATGTGCTTGTGACGTCAAGATTTTCATTAGAGTAGTTCGACCCTATAAACCGGAAGGTGGGGGTCAACCTCGACGTGCATCTTGACGGGCAAGTAGCAGGTTCTACTAATACCAAGATAGAATTCTTTCTCCCGTTGCGGGTTATATGTCCTATGCGGTTATTGTCAGATGAGATCATAAGTCTTTGGCCAAAGCATTGGAGCTAGTTGTATTGGATACACGAGAGCTTGATGATCTCGATTTGCATTAACGCATGCATAGAGTCAAGTACAGATAGGGTTTGACTGACCGTGACCCTATAACTTGATCGGGACATGTGAAAGAAGGGTTTATACGTTTACTGGTATTCACGATAGAATGGTTCTTAAATGATTCCAATCATTCGTTCTCAGTTGGGGTACAGTGTAGGCCGCCAGGCTGGCTAGGTGGTGCTACTACTCTTTGGTTCCTCCCATTGCTGACTGAGACGAACCTACTGAGTCGCGCAATAGGATTGACGACGGAATGAATCGAGCTTAATCTCTCATTATGAATATTAGATATTGGATATCTAATTTGGCACATTGTATGTCTAAATTGATTTATTGGATAAATTAATTTACGGCCTAATTAATTAAATAAATTACCGGGTGATTAATTTAATTAATGAATATAATTATATCTTGGAGAAATTAATTATGTTATTATGTATTTAATATGATTAATTAATTGGATTAATTAATCGATATAAATACATCGGAACGGAATCTGAGTTTATCTGTTTGGACTCTCGGGAGTCCGAAACGAACCAAACTCGTCGGATTCCTCCTAGAGGTTGGTCCCACTTTTGATCTCTTACCTTTAGTCTTTGTCTTCCTTTGGTGGGTGAAGACTAATCACCTAAGAGATATGATATCTCTTATTATATGGATAAAAGGGGATTGTGTGGGATTTGTAAGTAGAATAAAGGAAAGACATCTCTCACTTCTTATCCACCAATTCCAGTCGTGAGCATTAGTTTTGAGAGAGAGAAAATAGTTTTCTCAATTATCTTCATCTTGTTCTTCATCTTGTTCTTGAGTTTTCTTGGAGAAAATTCAAGATACATTGAGAGATATATATTATACACTTAGAGTACAATAATAAAAGGCTTCATCACTTGATTCTAGCCGTAACCTTAGAGGTTAATCGAGTGTTGTCATTCCGGTCGTTTTTCCGGTGCATGGCAAGTAGAGACGCGGTGCTTTCGGCGTTGGATCGTTCAAGAGCTTGGAGCAGATTGGATTCGTAGAGATCAATCAAAGCTTGCGGAATAGCTCAAGAGAAGGTTACCATTTAATCAACGGACTTCAAGGGTGAGTTTATTATAACTCTTGTGTTTCGTTACTATATTCGTATATACGTAGCTCGATCGATCCTCGTAGGGATTCGGATCGAATTAATTTTCGTTTTACCGCTTCCGTTGGGCCTTCGTTTTAGGCACCGAATCCCAACACTTGGGACGATCGCTAGTTGCCGGGAGACGATCGCCTTGGCAGTCGATCGCTTGGCGCTGGGTCCTGTTCTGGGTCCTTCGATCGGCAAGTCTGCCTTGGTCTATTTAACTCTGGTTCGGTCGGTCTTTGTGCCGATCGCCTGTTGAGGTGTATAAATCTCGACAAAACAATTGCCCCCCAGCTTGCTCCGATGTTGTAGACATGCGGTGAGGTGATTCCACTGGCGATCGTTTAGGATAAAGACGGGCGATGCGTTGAGCGGACTTTGGTCTCGGATTTGGGCGCCCCAATTCGTTTGGCGAGCTATCTTCGGTCTTGTTCTTGTGATCTTCAATTTTGCAGATCCCTCGTGGAAGGCCGATTATTTCGACCTAGAGGAACTGTACACGGTCGCGGAGTTCAATGGACCGACCTCCATGATCATGTCTTGTGCGCGAGGGACATTCCACCTGTAGGTTTGTCTCGCGACTCACTTTATTGTGAGGGTCCTCCGTTAGGCTGCGCCCGCCTCGTATTTAAACGAAGGGCGAGCGTTCTTGGTCTGGAGGAGTCCTTGCGCGGGGCGTCGTCGGATTAATCGACTCCACATCCGTGGCTTGTTAGCACTCTTCTACCTCGGATAGTCATGTTAGATGGCGATCCTCGACGGTATACGTTGTGACGGGGGTAGGGACGCGTCGTATTGTCCGGGTCCACCATGTTAGATGATGAACCTTTGAGGGCTGGCGAGCGTGTCCACAGATTTGTTTGGAGGTTCCTTCGGCTACGCCCGCCTCGTATTTAAACAAAGGGCGAGCGATCGCAGCCCAAAGGAACCTTGCATGGACGAAGTTTTCGGTTCCATCGACCTCCAGGACCATGGCTGCACTCTTCTACCTCGGATCGTCATGTTAGATGGCGATCCTCGACGATATACATTGTGCTGAGGGAGGCGATCTCATGGCTAGGTCCATCATGTTAGATGATGAACTTTAGATGGCGAGCGAGTCCTCCATTTTTGGATATGTTGCTTGGGCAGTAGCCTTTCGTTTGACATGGTGGAAACTGGGAAAAGGCCTCCGAAGTTTCCACCTCTTGATTGAAGCATAAAGATCTGGCTGCCAGGGTTGATCGGGAGGATCGACTTGTATGAATCCTCTGGATCGCCGTGTTTGATTCTGGCGATCGGACTGGGAGACTGGCGATCGTCGTTCTGACGCCGATCATGGCACTTTGATCCTTTCCGCCCGGGGCTCCGGCTAAGTTACTAAACTGTCCAGCTTGCCCTCCTCGAACAATCTCCAGAGTTGTCTGAGGAGGTCGCGGCATTGATCGGTGTTGTGGCCGGGACTCTTGTGGTAAGCACAAAATTTGTTGCGGTCCAGATGACCATGGTCCCTTACCGCTTTCGGCTTGCTTAGCCGCTCGCGCCCGTGGATGGCGTAGAAAATATTGAGTCGGAGATAGATTGAGGTTGTGGTAGAGATGGTCTTCCACATCCTCGAAGGTCCTGAAATCATCAGGCGGCTTGGCGACCGCCTTGTTGGAATTGGCGATCGCCGTCTCTGCCCCGTTGTCTTGGCGAAGGGCGAGAAATCTCCGCCTGGCCAAAAAGTCTGCGGCCTTGGTGCGGAAGATCACGTAGGTTGGGGGGATATCCTTCGTAAGGTGCCTGAACATGGGCGAAAGACCATTAAATCCCCCTAGGACCGAGTAGAGGGCGATCTCGTCGCTTACGGGCTCGCCGTTGAGGATTATCTCATCCACTCGGTCGATGTAGTCTGCATCGGTCTCGCCTTCCCCCTGCCTGATTTTCATCATGGGGTGGGGACCTTCTGGTCGAGCGACCTTAGCGGCGAAGTACGCTGTGAAGTCATTCGCCAATTGTTCAAAGGAACTGATTGATCGCGTGGCAGTAAGATGTACCACCTATGGGCCAGTTCGCCCAATGTTAACGGGAACATTCGGCACCTGGTCGCGTCTGATGCCCCGCATCCAGTCATGTAGATCCGGAACTTACTCAGGTGAGTCTCGGGGTCCGATCTCCCCTCGTACAAAGGTGTTTGAGGAGGAGTGATCCTTGGGTGCACGGGGGTGAGTTCGATCGGGACCGCGAGTGACACGTTTTTAGTGTAACTATCGCAAGTGCACGATATCGTATCAAGTAGTAAAGTGGACTTTTTGTGTCCGGTTTATCGATCCCACAAGGAAGTTTGGTTATAATTTGAATTATACACTATTAGTCTATTTTTATAGATACTAATATGAGTGAAACACACAATTAAAAAGTTCGGTTTAATATTTGTGAAGAAAATGCAATAATAGTTCTAATATTATAAGGAAATACAAAGATAGCAATAATAATAGATTGATTAACAATAAAATGAAATAGTTGGGATTACAAACTTAGTTCGTCATTAGTTATAAAAGATGTATAGGAGATCATAAGATGAATTTACTTATTATGTTGTGTAGATTCGATTTTCCTTAAAAAGACGGTTTCTCTTTCGAACTATAAAACGCCCCTTACATATTGAATCAATCCACTATATTTCTATGTTGATTGGCTTCAATACATAGCATTAGGATTTATGAAAATAACTCAAAGAATCATTTAAGGACTAGAGGTATATTTCTATCCCCTAGAACAACTTAGAGTGAAGATCATTTGATCTAATCAAACATATTTTCTTTCGAAACATATGAAGACCATAAATATCGTCAATTATTGGCCAAATAAATAAAGATTGTTAAAACAATGAAAATCACACACAATAATAAGTAATTCACAATAGATCTTTTATACAAACATAAATAACATGACTAACCTTGTTTATAATCTCAACTAAAGGTTACTTAGCCCATGAAGGGTTTATTATACATATTACAAGCTTGTGTGATCATTATTAGTTGAATCAAGAGAAAGAATTGATCCTAACTCCCTTAGTAGATAAAGTAGATAGAAGCAATAAACTCTTTGAACAACATATGCTATACCACACTTACAAATATCACTCAAGAACACAAGTGTGTTCTTCACACAAAAAGAAAAGTTTACAAAAAATGGAAAATTATAAGATGAATGATGAATGATGAAGGATCTAAGGGGTCTATTTATACACCTAAAGTCATCTAATAGCTCCAAAACTCCAGCATTATTACATTAGATCGGATCAATGCCAGCCATCCCTTCAATAATACACAAAAAGTATAAAAAAATTAGACAAATTATAACAATCTGTCAAGAGTTACGGCCGTAACATTCGGGAGTTACGGTCGTAACTAGGGTGACTTACGGCCGTAACCTTCTGTAGTTACGGCCGTAACTTGGCTTCGTAAATTTTCTCACTGGATGCTTTGATAGTTACGTTTTCAGCCCAGAATTTCTCAGACTTTGCGTTTTTGCCCCCAAATCTTCTTCGGATGATAACTTTTGATATATAACTCTGATTTTGAATCCGGAAAGACTGCCGAATTCGTCTCGGAAAGCCCTACAACATGAATATATCAAAATTCAACAAAGAGAATATTTAATAAACATGTTATTTCTTGAGTAAATCAGTTATTTAATCTGATCATCATCCGATAAAAATAAAATTATTAAAACTAATTAATTAAAAGAAAAAAACGAGTAGACTAGCTCAATTATGGGTGAATTTTATCGATACAAACCATGGATAAGTGTACAAAACTGACACTTATCACACCCCCAAACTTGAATTCTTGTTAGTCCCGAGCAAGACTCTTTATTATTCATGCTCCAAAAATAAAAATAAGAAAAATTAATACACACATAAATTAAAATATAAAAAGAGAAAAGGAGATCAAAATGCCATTAATACACAACAACCAGCTTAATACAGTAGATAGAAATGAATCAAGATTCAAAATAAATCTACTAATGTTTTTTAAGTTAAAAAACGGTTTTTATTTTGTAATTCCAAATTCAAGGTTTTCCCCCCAAAAGGTTGATTATTTCTTTCCCACTCGTGATACACACGACTCCCTTTAATGGTTGCTCTCGATCACTCGTTTATTTTTCGACTCAATATGAAGAAGAATTTCATTGGCGTCATGAAATATTGTGATTTTTCACGAAATTGAGTGTATTGAAATTCAGCCGCTAATTAATTCAAATCTGCTCATAAACTACATCCCTTAGTGATAGCTTTCACACCGTTATTTGCTAACGTGTAGCTCTTTTCACTAACACAATTTCTATCTTTTTTTTTTTAAAAGGTGATAGCTTTCACACCGTTATTTGCTAACGTGTAGCTCTTTTTACCAATTTTTCTGAGACGGCAGCTACGCACCAACAATGGTTAGTCCTTTATTTTTCGCAAAACTTAAGACCTCCAAAATTAGGCAGTTGTTGCTGCTCAACACTTCTCCTTTTCGTCATTTTTTTTTAGGTGATAGCTTTCACACCGTTATTTGCTAACGTGTAGCTCTTTTCACCAATGACTCCTTTTTTTTTAGGGAATAGAATTTTTGCAGAAAATCATTTCTTAGTTTAAGCATGAAAAATCAAAAACTCCACAAATTAAGTAAATTTCAGTTCTATTTTTCATCAACCGATTGATTCTTCTTTTCTCAAGGTAACGAATGACTCGATTTTATATGATAATTACAAGGCTTGGAAAGAGATTAAGGCTCAAAAAATTTTGTAATATACAATTTTTTACCGGTTAAAATGATTTTAGAAGCTTGTATATAGCTAATTTATTGGTGTTATGGCCAGATCTAGAAATCTCATAAATCAAAATACTATAAATATATATATATATAATAAAAAAAATTAAGGCAAGTAACCAAAGAAATCAAAACACACCAAAATTACAACACACCAAAATAATAAAACAAACCACCCCCAAACATGAAAATAAAACTGTCCTCAGTTTTTAAAAATAAAATAAAATAAAAAACAATGCAGAAAAAGCAGAATACTCCCTGTTAAGAAAGTTGATGTTTGAGCTAACGCCTTTTAGAATCTGTGAGAGAATAAATACACGAGGCACACAACAAAAGAAAATAAAATATACTCGGAAGTATAACACAATTTTTAAGATGTGCATCAAGAAAGTCCGAAGAGTCGCCTTACGCTGCCATCAATGCAATTATAAAAAACACACAATAAAAATTATAGTAATAAAATAACAATACATAAATCGCGAATAGATGCGCGTCAAGAGATCAAGAAGAAACTCCTTAAGCTGCCACCATTTACCACGATTATTACACACAACAGAAAGTAAAAATAAAAGAGGTCCGACATGGGATATCAAAGGGAGAGGAATGAATCCACTTTTCGTTTTCTCACGGTAAAATCTTCCATCCAGACAATTTTAGCTAGAGCTGGATCTGGTTGAGGAACAAATTCATTGAGTTTTTTGATTAGTTCTTCTGGTGTTGTTGCAACGACTATGATTCGTTTAGCACGCTCGGAAATAAAACCCTTTTCAGCAGAGTAGTCGATGAAAGACAGTAAACCATCAAAGAAACCATTGACATTAAGCACACCTATTGGTTTTTGATGAACATTTAGCTGGGCTCTGGTAACCACATGAAAAAGTTCTTCAAGGGTGCCAAAACCACCGGGAAGGGTGATAAAGGCGCGATTATTTATCATGTGAGTTATGCGATCTTGCATATTTACAGATCTAAACTCATCTCCAATAGTTGACCCGGTGATTTTACTTTCAGCCAGAGGTTTTGGGATTATTCCCAACACTCTTACTCCTTCCATATAGGCAGAAGCAGCAGCTCGTCCCATTAGTCCTAGACTTCCTCCTCCGTAAACTACATGAATGCATTTTTCTCCTAAAGTACGACCCAAATTGTGGGCTGCTTCAATAAAGCATGCCTCTTTTCCATTACTAGCTCCACCAAAAATGCAGACTGTGCTAAATTTTTTTGTTGAAGATGATGACTCCATTTTAGAAAAGAAAAATTTTTTTAGAGAGAAACAGAGAAAAGTGCAAGTTTGAGGGATGAATGAAAGAAACAAGCACAATGTTTATTTATAGAAGAAAAAGAAGGTAAAAATTGTTTAACAAGCTTGTGATTGCGTTGATTGCGCTTCAACTACTCAATAGAATAATGAAAGCATTTATCGCGTATCACATTTTTTTATTTAGAAAATCTCACCACACGACAAAAATAAAAGATACTTACGCGTATGTACAGTAGTTGTGATTGTGGCTCACATCTTCCTCTGATTTTACATTCAGAAACGGCCTAAACGCCTTCTATGAGTCGGGGAGAAGCTTCCCATCTAATTTTCTTACAAATTGGCAAACATGGTCTTTTAACGTCAGATTCCCAAGACGTTGTTCATATTCTGGTTGGAATTTATTCCACAAACATCGAATTCCGTAATGTACGAGTCCACTAGGATGCGTGTCAAGAGAAATTTCGATATTATCGAAATTCTCTTTATTCAGACCATCCTTAATGAACTGAATTTTATCTTCTCTGTTTGTAGATGGAATTCCTAAAGATCGACATTTTAAATTACAGTTCCATTTAGCACATTTATAACAAACGGCTATCATCTTTGCTCGTCGTTTCTTGGCATATGAACTTTTTCCTAGCCCTGGTAAAAATCTAGTCGGTGTTTCTGTGAATTCACCCTCTATTCTTACTTTGGCTTCAATTATGAATCTTATGTCAAAAGGTATGCTTTTATTCATAAGCAACCTCATCCTTTCAAGCCTTGCCTTGTAAATTTTTAAAATTGCATTTTTGCTTAAAAAGGGAAATCTTTTTTCAATTTTAAAGAATGTTTCATCCATGATAAAAAATAAAAATAAAAAGACAATGAAAATAATTGAATAAAATATCTACAAATATCAGTTGTTGTGGGAAACTGAAAAATCCGACATTAATAGTCACGGAGTACCGTTATCCGCCACTTGACCGGACAAACACAATTTAGTACTAAGTTACAATGTAGAGAAATTTATACCTATAAAAATAGTTTACAATGTAAGATTTCAAATATAACTTATACTTCCCCGGCAACGGCGCCAAAAACATGACACGTTTTTAGTGTAACTATCGCAAGTGCACGATATCGTATCAAGTAGTAAAGTGGACTTTTTGAGTCCGGTTTATCGATCCCACAAGGAAATTTGGTTATAATTTGAATTATACACTATTAGTCTATTTTTATAGATACTAATATGAGTGAAACACACAATTAAAAAGTTCGGTTTAATATTTGTGAAGAAAATGCAATAATAGTTCTAATATTATAAGGAAATAAAAAGATAGCAATAATAATAGATTGATTAACGATAAAATGAAATAGTTGGGATTACAAACTTAGTTCGTCATTAGTTATAAAAGATGTATAGGAGATCATAAGATAAATTTACTTATTATGTTGTGTAGATTCGATTTTCCTTAAAAAGATGGTTTCTCTTTCGAACTATAAAACGCCCCTTACATATTGAATCAATCCACTATATTTCTATGTTGATTGGCTTCAATACATAGCATTAGGATTTATGAAAATAACTCAAAGAATCATCTAAGGACTAGAGGTATATTTCTATCCCCTAGAACAACTTAGAATGAAGATCATTCGATCTAATCAAACATATTTTCTTTCGAAACATATGAAGACCATAAATATCGTCATTTATTGGCCAAATAAATAAAGATTGTTAAAACAATGAAAATCACACATAATAATAAGTAATTCACAATAGATCTTTTATACAAACATAAATAACATGACTAACCTTGTTTATAATCCCAACTAAAGGTTACTTAGCCCATGAAGGGTTTATTATACATATTACAAGCTTGTGTGGTCATTATTAGTTGAATCAAGAGAAAGAATTGATCCTAACTCCTTTAGTAGATAAAGGAGATAGAAGCAATAAACTCTCTGAACAACATATGCTATACCACACTTACAAATATCACTCAAGAACACAAGTGTGTTCTTCACACAAAAAGAAAAGTTTAAAAAAATGGAAAATTATAAGATGAATGATGAATGATGAAGGATCTAAGGGGTCTATTTATACACCAAGTCATCTAATAGCTCCAAAACTCCAGATTATTACATTAGATCGGATCAATGCCACCATCCCCTCAATAATACACAAAAAGTATAAAAATTAGACAAATCATAACAATCATCAAGAGTTACGCGGAATATCTGTGAGTTACGGCCGTAACTAGGGTGACTTACGGCCGTAACCTTCTCGTAGTTACGGCCGTAATTTGGCTTCGTAAATTTGCTCACCGGATGCTTTGATAGTTACGTTTGCCTTAATTTCTCGGACTTTGCGTTTTTGCCCCCAAATCTTCTTCTGATGATAACTTTTGATATATAACTCGATTTTGAATCCGAAAGACCGCCGAATTCGTCTCGAAAGCCCTACAACATGAATATATCAAAATTCAACAAAGAGAATATTTAATAAACATGTTATTTCTTGAGTAAATCAGTTATTTAATCCGATCATCATCCGATAAAAATAAAATTATTAAAACTAATTAATTAAAAGCAAAAAACGAGTAGACTAGCTCAATTATGGGTGAATTTTATCGATACAAACCATGGATAAGTGTACAAAACTGACACTTATCACACCCCCAAACTTGAATTCTTGCTAGTCCCGAGCAAGACTATTTATTATTCATGCTCCAAAAATAAAAATAAGAAAAATTAATACACACATAAATTAAAATATAAAAAGAGAAAAGGAGATCAAAATGCCATTAATACACAACAACCAGCTTAATACAGTAGATAGAAATGAATCAAGATTCAAAATAAATCTACTAATGTTTTTTAAGTTAAAACACGGTTTTTATTTTGTAATTCCAAATTCAAGGTTTTCCCCCCAAAAGGTTGATTATTTCTTTCCCACTCGTGATACACACGACTTCCTTTAATGGTTGCTCTCGATCACTCGTTTATTTTTCGACTCAATATGAAGAAGAATTTCATTGGCGTCATGAAATATTGTGATTTTTCACGAAATTGAGTGTATTGAAATTCAGCCGCTAATTAATTCATATCTGCTCATAAACTACATCCCTTAGTGATAGCTTTCACACCGTTATTTGCTAACGTGTAGCTCTTTTCACTAACACAATTTCTATCTCTTTTTTTTTTAAAAGGTGATAGCTTTCACACCGTTATTTGCTAACGTGTAGCTCTTTTTACCAATTTTTCTGAGACGGCAGCTACGCACCAACAATGGTTAGTCCTTTATTTTTCGCAAAACTTAAGACCTCCAAAATTAGGCAGCTGTTGCTGCTCAACACTTCTCCTTTTCGTCATTTTTTTAGGTGATAGCTTTCACACCGTTATTTGCTAACGTGTAGCTCTTTTCACCAATGACTCCTTTTTTTTTAGGGAATAGAATTTTTGCAGAAAATCATTTCTTAGTTTAAGCATGAAAAATCAAAAACTCCACAAATTAAGTAAATTTCAGTTCTATTTTTCATCAACCGATTGATTCTTCTTTTCTCAAGGTAACGAATGACTCGATTTTATATGATAATTACAAGGCTTGGATAGAGATTAAGGCTCAAAAAATTTTGGAATATACAATTTTTTACCGGTTAAAATGATTTTAGAAGCTTGTATATAGCTAATTTATTGGTGTTATGGCCAGATCTAGAAATCTCATAAATCAAAATACTATAAATATATATATATATATATATATATATATAATAAAAAAAATTAAGGCAAATAACCAAAGAAATCAAAACACACCAAAATTACAACATACCAAAATAATAAAACAAACCACCCCCAAACTTGAAAATAAAATTGTCCTCAGTTTTTAAAAATAAAATAAAATAAAAAACAATGCAGAAAAAGCAGAATACTCCCTGTTAAGAAAGTTGATATTTGAGCTAACGCCTTTTAGAATCTGCAAGAGAATAAATACACGAGGCACACAACAAAAGAAAATAAAATATACTCGGAAGTATAACACAATTTTTAAGATGTGCATCAAGAAAGTCTGAAGAGTCGCCTTACGCTGCCATCAATGCTATTATAAAAACACACAATAAAAATTACAGTAATAAAATAACAATACATAAATCGCGAATAGATGCGCGTCAAGAGATCAAGAAGAAACTCCTTAAGCTGCCACCATTTACCACGATTATTACACACGTGTAAAGTAAAAATAAAAGAGGTCCGACATGGGATATCAAAGGGAGAGGAATGAATCCACTTTTCGTTTTCTCACGGTAAAATCTTCCATCCAGACAATTTTAGCTAGAGCTGGATCTGGTTGAGGAACAAATTCATTGAGTTTTTTGATTAGTTCTTCTGGTGTTGTTGCAACGACTATGATTCGTTTAGCAAGCTCGGAAATAAAACCCTTTTCAGCAGAGTAGTCGATGAAAGACAGTAAACCATCAAAGAAATCATTGACATTAAGCACACCTATTGGTTTTTGATGAACATTTAGCTGGGCTCTGGTAACCACATGAAAAAGTTCTTCTAGGGTGCCAAAACCACCAGGAAGGGTGATAAAGGCGCCAGAATTATTTATCATGTGAGTTATGCGATCTTGCATATTTACAGATCTAAACTCATCGCCAATAGTTGACCCGGTGATTTTACTTTCAGCCAGAGGTTTTGGGATTATTCACAACACTCTTACTCCTTCCATATAGGCAGAAGCAGCAGCTCGTCCCATTAGTCCTAGACTTCTGTAACACCCCCAATCCGCTCAGGGATATTACACACCGTAGAACCTTTCCTCAAGGTTCTACCAGGCTGGTAACAAAACCGAACAACTCAACAACGCCTTTAAGGCTAAAATGACTCAGTAGACCGATTTGGTCTTTCAATAAATACATACAACTCAATTACAATACATGCTCACGCAGGGGTCGAATACAACACACTCTGCATCACTGGGAAAGAATACCGCAATGAAGTAAAATACAACTAAACCAATAAGACATCAAACGGGTCCTCGTGTGATTAGTATCGTTCATCTTTCATCATCCTTCGTGCCGACCATGTGTTATGCTCCCAAACCTGAATGCAAAAACAGACATCCACCCCCCGAATACTCGGGGGTTAGCAAAACTCCACTGTTTTGCTAGTGCAAGAACAAAGTGCAAATACGAGCCATACAATTCACATTCCACGAATAACAATAACCAGGAATCCTCAAAAAATCCAAACGTAACGAAAAGCACTTCCCGAGGCAAGAGTTTGGTAAAATATTCTAAAACCGAAAGGTCACAAATCAAGGGAAAATAATTTATAAAACCGTTTAAATGCCATCGAGAGTTTTGATAGAAAACAACTTAGGATTTTCGAATCCTTATCTTTCCAAAAATCAACAGGGTCACATCCCAAAGGTTTTGTTTTCACAAATAGAAAACCGACAATAATTCACAGGTCCAGAGCCCAACATCACGTGTCCTCGACGGACATAAAATCAACAAAACATAATCGCACACGCGCATTGCCTAGGACCGGGACGAAGCCACAAATCCCACTCGAGGCCTCGAAGGACCCTCCCGAGCTGGCTAGCAAAACAAATCACACACATCTCACGGTTGGATCAATCGCTTGTTGCATCCTGGCCACATGATCGCATGCCATGTGCCACCGTAGATTATCTCAGGCTCTCACGGTTGGATCAATCACTTGTTGCATCCTGACCACATGATCACGTGCCATGTGTCACCGTAGACCTTCAACCATATCCACACATTCACACAAATAACATATCACATCAAGGATATTCAAACAATTCGCCAAGATTAGCAAAACACCACGTCCAACCACAACGCACGGAAATGAAATAATATACGCCCACACGCAATACCAAGTGCAACATCAACACCAAACATATCCATAGAGTTCACATAGTCATTCTCAAACCACACCATTCACAAAACACACGTGTTTTGAAAGCAAGCCTTTAACAAGGCTAAACCGAATCTTTTGAAAATAATTTTCAAATGACCAAACAAACACATTTAGACGATCACCAATTATTATATCCAAGAAACAAGAAAAGTATGGGCAAGGTACTTGCCTCGAAATCACGATCGCAACGAGACGACGGATGGGACGCGGTCGAATAGCCCCGAACCCCCGAACAATATCAAGAACGCGATAGCACCACGAGTACTACGAGAATAACACCACATGAATCATCAATCACCAAACGGGATTCAACATCGGAATCCTCGAACACCTATAAACCTCCGGAAGGAACAATAACACATGATTACGACGATAATCAAGGCCAAAACAACGGAAATCCCAACAAACTATCGAAGGGAAACTCATTGGGACATTTAATCGAACACTCAATTTTCGATAACTCCCAAGAACACTCGAATCACTAATCGAGTTGAACAAACTCGAAATATGGATATACAATCCATAGAACACGATTAATAACATCATACTACACCAACAGATGTATCAAAATCAGATTAGAAACGAAATCAAGAACAATTTCTCCGAAAAGTCAACTTGAAGGAAAATCAAGAAATATACCTTGATTCGACGAAACACACGGATTAGATGTTGATATAATCAACAAGAATCTTCCAAAACGCCTTGGAATGAGTAGAATCGCCAAGAACACCTCCTACTACCACTCCCGTCCATGACGCATTAAACGAGGAAAAATGAAAAAACGAAGTCCGCCGAGCTGTGCCTATATATGGCCGGCAGGTTACGGCCAGAATCGGCAAAGGCCTTACGGCCGTAACTCGCCCTTACGGCCGTATTTCGGCAGCCTTACGGCCGAATCGCATTCGTCAAAAATCACCCAAAGAATCGTCGGACACTTACGCCGTAATCGCACACATTACGGCCAGAATCGCCTTCGTCCGGAAGATGTGCAGCGCCGTGCGGCCGTGCCGATCACGCTTACGGCCGTAACTCGCACACATTACGGCCAGAATCGCACCTTACGGCCAGTAACTCGCCGAGCAGCTCGCTCCGGCCGTGGCCACTCCGACGGCCCGGACGAACCCCGAAACCCGAACCTGAGTAAAAATCGAAGATACGGTTACGAAGTACTCGCAAAGACGAATCCAAGCGCTAAGAGAACACACGATTCCGACCACCCGAAGTGTCGGAATTCGACAACGGAAGTAATTACCCCAAACTTTTGGAAATTACAAAAATGGCCCAAAATGTCCGAAATACACGATACATGATCGAAACACCGAACCAAAGCTCGCAACATGAATAATAACATTAAATGAACTTACTAGATACTCGAAGCAACAGTTTCGGACGAGATTCGCAAGAATCGAACTCAAGTGCGGAAAAGTCGCTAAAAAGCACGGAACTCAACAAAACGACACCGAAACGAACTCGGACGTCGAAAAGTGCAGAATTAAATATTCTCAGAATGACGAAACGATCACAAGAGAGTCGACAAAATGGACTTCCGCCGAAAAAAGAAAATTACCGAAAATCGAAATTTACGGGTATTACATTCTACCCTCCTTAAAAGAAGTTTCGTCCCGAAACTTAAAACAGGTAGGGGGAAGCAATATACCCGCCAGGAAAACTCGACGATATACACAAAACTGAAAACTCGCGCCCAACGGTGAAACGCTGCAAGAAACGCAAAGAGACATACGGCGTGAAAACACGCTCCACGACGACCAACACAACGCCACCGTAGAGACATAATAAAATCAATAAGTGACAAACGTCATCAAATAGATAGTACAATCAGGTCGATTATCCGAACAATCACAAAACACAACTAACGAAAATCAATACGATTGACCAACCCAACGGTTCATCAATCCAAACGCGAGTCAAACGCTGAACAAATACGGAATTCACCGCCCAAGGGTTGGAAGATCGAAAACGAGACTAATTTCCCGAACTTAAGGGAATTAGAAAGGAGTCTGAACGCTCAACAATCACGAAACGAGATCAACAAAAACCGAACAATCAAACGATCGAACCACAAAGATCGAGACAACAAAAATCGAACGATCATGTTCGAATCACGAAGAACAATAAAATTCAAACAACAACTCCAAGGTTCACATTTCGACTCGAGACAATATATGATCCGGTGAAAACAACAACATATGCATTCATATAAGATCCACATGAAAGGGAATAGAAATTGAAAAGTCACAACGACAAACGAGTTATTCCGAAACAATACCACGCTCGTTCGATCAACAAAAGCAAGGGGCAAGACAAGCTCAGAAAATGTCAACGAACATAAACGAGTCGACAGAGTCGAAAATACAGAAGTTCCAAATCCGATCCACTTCGAATAAAAGAATTAGTAGAATCAAAATATGTTACTTCCGAACAAGGTTCACAAGAATCGAACCGAACTCGGAAAAGTTACAGCGATAACCAGATCGACCCAAAACAAGATCACAGCTCGTTCGAACGATGAAACCGAAATACAGAACAAGTTCAGAAAGTATCAACGAACATGAGCGAATCGATAGACTGGAGAAAGAGAAAATATAGAAGCCAAAAATAATACGGGTATTATATTCGACCTCTTCTAAAAGAAGTGTCGTCCCCGAAACTCACAACAACGAAATCAAGGAGACGACACAACAGGCAATCGACAGAAACATCCTTCAAAGGCCTCTCAAAGCCGATTCTGATATCTGTGCTGAAGCGCGAACTCCGAAAGTCTCGGTAGCCAATTCGCAAAACTGAGTTCGGTGTCCCTCGAGTTCACACTCGAAATGTGTTACTGACGAGAAGGACAAATTGCACGTACATTCCCCCGGCACATCACGGTTGAAATTCCTCGGCTCGGCATACCGAAAATACAAATGCTAGATACAATGGAACATAACACCGCAAAACAACATACCGGAGATGCCAACTCAGCACAACAAGGAATCATAACACATATCATATACAACGATTACCTTCGTAAAGTAATACACACACAAACACTACAACAACGACGGTATCGTTTGGCGACCTCAATGGCCCGAACGATAACCAGCACGTAATACAAACATCATGAAACAATCACATATGTACACCAACGTACAAACCCAAGCTTCAACATCTCACACTCGTGTGGCACACGCAATCCACCACGAGACGACAACCATTAAATACCAGTTCACACCTCTCACAGAGGGCTAGTACAACAAACATGTGGCAACGCCTCAACGTTCATGCCACCAACTCGATCATATTCGGGAGTTAACATCATAGCGACAAAGCCAACATCATACATACATACCCAGCCCTCAAACGGGAATGGATAGGTTTTAAAAATGAAAACCTCCTTTGGAAAATAATTTAGAAAAACACTGGTCGATCTTGAGTATCACCTTTCAAAAAAAAGTACGTGAAACATCGTTATCGAGACTTTGGAAAACCATTTCGCATTTGATAAAAATGAGGACACTTTCTTTTAGTGAAAAGCTTTCAGAATATTCGACCCTCGGGTCTAAGTAAAAGTGTTTATAAAACATTGAAAATATCTCAAAACATTTTGGTCCTCGAGGTAGAAGAATTTTGAAACATATTGTGGCACCTTGGAAGTACCGCGAGAAAACAATTCATTTTAAACGTACGTCTCGAAATTTATTTCTAAGATACTCAAGTTTTCGAAAATAATTCAATGCCAGAAAGGACGATGCCAAAAAGGCTAGAATGCCCAAAAATTTCAGGTAATCACACGGAACATTATAGCGCTGTGGGTCCCGCTACGAACCCACTGTGCTAAAAACCATTTACAAAAATGCCAAAAAGGCCGATGACGGTAATATTTCAAAAACTCACAGAAGCCATTTACAAAATGCTAAATACCGTCATAAGAATTTCGCCAAAACGATCAAGGCCATAATGCCAAAAACTCGGTTAAGGGAATCGGTTTTCAAAATAAAACTCCGTCGGTAAAATACCGAAAGTCATTACAAAAGAACTCACGCAGCGGATAAAAGAAATAAATTCAAACATGCACAATCCAGCAACACTACTCCTCATATGAACGAAATATGAGGGTCAAATAACCACATATCAAGAAATCAAAATCCATAAGAGGATTCCATCACTCAACAAATAATCATAAAAATAGCTCGTGTCACACGAGGCACAACACAAAGAAGGGAGACTTATATCCACAGGTCACACGAAGATGATGATCGCCCACGATACTAATCACGACCAACAAACTCAGACGACGCGTCGCGACATGACTCAGTCAGACAAAATCCGACGAGACAAAACTCAACAGACACCACTGACCCGACAGCCTAGGTTTCCACAACCTAAGCTCCGATACCATTTATGTAACACCCCCAATCCGCTCAGGGATATTACACGCCGTAGAACCTTTCCTCAAGGTTCTACCAGGCTGGTAACAAAACCGAACAACTCAACAACGCCTTTAAGGCTAAAATGACTCAGTAGACCGATTTGGTCTTTCAATAAATACATACAACTCAATTACAATACATGCCCACGCAGGGGTCGAATACAACACACTCCCGTACCACGGGGAAAGAATACTGCAGCGGAAGTAAAATACAACTAAACCAATAAGACATCAAACGGGTCCTCGTGTGATTAGTATCGTTCATCTTTCATCATCCTTCGTGCCGACCATGTGTTATGCTCCCAAACCTGAATGCAAAAACAGACATCCACCCCCCGAATACTCGGGGGTTAGCAAAACTCCACTGTTTTGCTAGTGCAAGAACAAAGTGCAAATACGAGCCATACAATTCACATTCCACGAATAACAATAACTAGGAATCCTCAAAAAATCCAAACGTAATGAAAAGCACTTCCCGAGGCAAGAGTTTGGTAAAATATTCCAAAACCGAAAGGTCACAAATCAAGGGAAAACAATTTATAAAACCGTTTAAATGCCATCGAGAGTTTTGATAGAAAACAACTCAGGATTTTCAAATCCTTATCTTTCCAAAAATCAACAGGGTCACAGCCCAAAGGTTTTGTTTTCACAAATAGAAAACCGAAAATAATTCACACGGCCAGAGCCCAACATCACGTGTCCTCGACGGACATAAAATCAACAAAACATAATCGCACACGCGCATCGCCTAGGACCGGGACGAAGCAACAAATCCCACTCGAGGCCTCGAAGGACCCTCCCGAGCTGGCTAGCAAAACAAATCACACACATCTCACGGTTGGATCAATCGCTTGTTGCATCCTGGCCACTGGATTGCATGCCATGTGCCACCGTAGATTATCTCAGGCTCTCACGGTTGGATCAATCACTTGTTGCATCCTGACCACATGATCACGTGCCATGTGTCACCGTAGACCTTCAACCATATCCACACATTCACACAAATAACATATCACATCAAGGATATTCAAACAATTCGCCAAGAGGCATCAAACACTTAGCAAAACACCACGTCCAACCACAACGCACGAAAATGAAATAATATACGCCCACACGCAATACCAAGTGCAACATCAACACCAAACATATCCATAGAGTTCATATAGTCATTCTCAAACCACACCATTCACAAAACACACGCGTTTTGAAAGCAAGCCTTTAACAAGGCTAAACCGAATCTTTTGAAAATAATTTTCAAATGACCAAACAAACACATTTAGACGATCACCAATTATTATATCCATGAAACAAGAAAAGTATGGGCAAGGTACTTGCCTCAAAATCACGATCGCAACGAGACGACGGATGGGACACGGTCGAATAGCCCCGAAACCCCGAACAATATCAAGAACGCGATAGCACCATGAGTACTACGAGAATAACACCACACGAATCATCAATCACCAAATGGGATTCAACATCGGAATCCTCGAACACTTATAAACCTCCGGAAGGAACAATAACACATGGTTACGATGAAAATCAAGGCCAAAACAACGGAAATCCCAACAAACTATCGAAGGGAAACTCATTGGGACATTTAATCGAACACTCAATGTTCGATAACTCCCAACAACACTCGAATCACTAATCGAGTTGAACAAACTCGAAATATGGATATACAACCCGTAGAACACGATTAATAACATCATACTACACCAACCGATGTATCAAAATCGGATTAGAAACGAAATCAAGAACAATTTCTCTGAAAAGTCAACTTGAAGGAAAATCAAGAAATATACCTTGATTTGACGAAACACACGGATTAGATGTTGATATAATCAACAAGAATCTTCCAAAACGCATTGGAATGAGTAGAATCGGCCAAGAACACCTCCTACCGGTCACTCCCGTCCGCAAACACGTAAACGAGGAAAATGAAAAAACGAAGTCCGCCGAGCCAGCCTATATATGGCCGGCAGGTTACGGCCAGAATCGGCAAAGGCCTTACGGCCGTAACTCGCCCTTACGGCCGATTTCGGCAGCCTTACGGCCAGAATCGCATTCGTCAAAAAAATCACCCAAAGAATTGCCGGACACTTACTACCGTAATCGCACACATTACGGCCAGAATCGCCTTCGTCCGGAAGATGCCCAGCGCCCGTACGGCCGTACCCGATCACGCTTACGGCCGTAACTCGCACACATTACGGCCGTAACCGGCACCTTACGGCCGTAACTCGGCCAGGCTAGGCCCTGCTCCGGCCGTGACTCGGTCGTGGCCACTCCGACGGCCCGGACAACCCCGAAACCCGAACCTGAGTAAAAATCGAAGATACGGTTACGAAGTACTCGCAAAGACGAATCCAAGCGCTAAGAGAACACACGATTCGGACCACCCGAAGTGTCGGAATTCGACAACGGAAGTAATTACCCCAAACTTTGGGAAATTACAAAAATGGCCCAAAATGTCCGAAATACACGATACAAGATCGAAACACCGAACCAAAGCTCGCAACATGAATAATAACATTAAATGAACTTACTAGAAACTCGAAGCAACAGTTTCGGACGAGATTCGCAAGAATCGAACTCAAGTGCGGAAAAGTCGCTAAAAAGCACGGAACTCAACAAAACGACACCGAAACGAACTCGGACGTCGAAAAGTGCAGAATTAAATATTCTCAGAATGACGAAACGGTCACAAGAGAGTCGACAAAATGGACTTCCGCCGAAAAAAGAAAATTACCGGAAATCGAAATTTACGGGTATTACATTCTACCCTCCTTAAAAGAAGTTTCGTCCCGAAACTTAAAACAGGTAGGGGGAAGCAATATACCCGCCAGGAAAACTCGACGATATACACAAAACTGAAAACTCGCGCCCAACGGTGAAACGCTGCAAGAAACGCAAAGAGACATACGGCGTGAAAACACACTCCACGACGACCAACATAACGCCACCGTAGAGACATAATAAAATCAATAAGTGACAAACGTCATCAAATAGATAGTACAATCAGGTCGATTATCCGAACAATCACAAAACACAACTAACGAAAATCAATACGATTGACCAACCCAACGGTTCATCATTCCAAACGCGAGTCAAACGCTGAACAAATACGGAATTCACCTCCCAAGGTTGGAAGATCGAAAACGAGACTAATTTCCCAAACTTAAGGGAATTAGGAAGGAGTCTGAACGCTCAACAATCACGAAATGAGATCAACAAAAACCGAACAATCAAACGATCGAACCACAAAGATCGAGACAACAAAAATCGAACGATCATGTTCGAATCACGAAGAACAATAAAATTCAAACAACAACTCCAAGGTTCACATTTCGACTCGAGACAATATATGATCCGGTGTAAACAACAACATATGCATTCATATAAGATCCACATGAAAGGGAATAGAAATTGAAAAGTCACAACGACAAACGAGTTATTCCGAAACAATACCACGCTCGTTCGATCAACAAAAGCAAGGGGCAAGACAAGCTTAGAAAATGTCAACGAACATAAACGAGTCGACAGAGTCGAAAATACAGAAGTTCCAAATCCGATCCACTTCGAATAAAAGAATTAGTAGAATCAAAAGATGTTACTTTCGAACAAGGTTCACAAGAATCGAACCGAACTCGGAAAAGTTACAGCGATAACCAGATCGACCCAAAACAAGATCACAGCTCGTTCGAACGATGAAACCGAAATACAGAACAAGTTCAGAAAGTATCAACGAACATGAGCGAATCGATAGACTGGAGAAAGAGAAAATATAGAAGCCAAAAATAATACGGGTATTATATTCGACCTCTTCTAAAAGAAGTGTCATCCCCGAAACTCACAACAACGAAATCAAGGAGACGACACAACAGGCAATCGACAGAAACATCCTTCAAAGGCCTCTCAAAGCCGATTCTGATATCTGTGCTGAAGCGCGAACTCCGAAAGTCTCGGTAGCCAATTCACAAAACTGAATTCGGTGTCCCTCGAGTCCACACTCGAAATGTGTTACTGACGAGAAGGACAAATTGCACGTACATTCCCCCGGCACATCACGGTTGAAATTCCTCGGCTCGGCATACCGAAAATACAAATGCTAGATACAATGGAACATAACACCGCAAAACAACATACCGGAGATGCCAACTCAGCACAACAAGGAATCATAACACATATCATATACAACGATTACCATCGTAAAGTAATACACACACAAACACTACAACGATGACGGTATCGTTTGGCGACCTCAATGGCCCGAACGATAACCAGCACGTAATACAAACATCATGAAACAATCACATATGTACACCAACGTACAAACCCAAGCTTCAACATCTCACACTCGTGTGGCACACGCAATCCACCACGAGACGACAACCATTAAATACCAGTTCACACCTCTCACAGAGGGCTAGTACAACAAACATGTGGCAGCGCCTCAACGTTCATGCCACCAACTCGATCATATTCGGGAGTTAACATCATAGCGACAAAGCCAACATCATACATACATACCCAGCCCTCAAACGGGAATGGATAGGTTTTAAAAATGAAAACCTCCTTTGGAAAATAATTTAGAAAAACACTGGTCGATCTTGAGTATCACCTTTCAAAAAAAAGTAAAAACGTGAAACATCGTTATCGAGACTTTGGAAAACCATTTCGCATTTGATAAAAATGAGGACACTTTCTTTTAGTGAAAAGCTTTCAGAATATTCGACCCTCGGGTCTAAGTAAAAGTGTTTATAAAACATTGAAAATATCTCAAAACATTTTGGTCCTCGAGGTAGAAGAATTTTGAAACATATTGTGGCACCTTGGAAGTACCGCGAGAAAACAATTCATTTTAAACGTACGTCTCGAAATTTATTTCTAAGATACTCAAGTTTTCGAAAATAATTCAATGCCAGAAAGGACGATGCCAAAAAGGCTAGAATGCCCAAAAATTTCAGGTAATCACACGGAACATTATAGCGTTGTGGGTCCCGCGCCGGAACCCACCAGGCTAAAAACCATTTACAAAAATGCCAAAAAGGCCGATGACGGTAATATTTCAAAACTCACAAGCCATTTACAAAATGCTAAATACCGTCATAAGAATTTCGCCAAAACGTTCAAGGCCATAATGCCAAAAAGTCGGTTAAGGGAATCGGTTTTCGAAATAAAACTCCGTCGGTAAAATACCGAAAGTCATTACAAAAGAACTCACGCAATGGATAAAAGAAATAAAGTCAAACATGCACAATCCAAAGAACACTACTCCTCATATGAACAAAATATGAGGGTCAAATAACCACATATCAAGAAATCAAAATCCATAAGAGGATTCCATCACTCAACAAATAATCATAAAAATAGCTCGTGTCACACGAGGCACAACACAAAGAAGGGAGACTTACATCCACAGGTCGCACGAAGATGATGATCGCCCACGATACTAATCACGACCAACAAACTCAGACGACGCGTCGCGACACGACTCGATGACAAAATCCGACGAGACAAAACTCAACAGACACCACTGACCCGACAGCCTAGGTTTCCACAACCTAAGCTCCGATACCATTTATGTAACACCCCCAATCCGCTCAGGGATATTACACGCCGTAGAACCTTTCCTCAAGGTTCTACCAGGCTGGTAACAAAACCGAACAACTCAACAACGCCTTTAAGGCTAAAATGACTCAGTAGACCGATTTGGTCTTTCAATAAATACATACAACTCAATTACAATACATGCCCACGCAGGGGTCGAATACAACACACTCCCGTACCACGGGGAAAGAATACTGCAGCGGAAGTAAAATACAACTAAACCAATAAGACATCAAACGGGTCCTCATGTGATTAGTATCGTTAATCTTTCATCATCCTTCGTGCCGACCATGTGTTATGCTCCCAAACCTGAATGCAAAAACAGACATCCACCCCCCGAATACTCGGGGGTTAGCAAAACTCCACTGTTTTGCTAGTGCAAGAACAAAGTGCAAATACGAGCCATACAATTCACATTCCACGAATAACAATAACCAGGAATCCTCAAAAAATCCAAACGTAATGAAAAGCACTTCCCGAGACAAGAGTTTGGTAAAATATTCCAAAACCGAAAGGTCACAAATCAAGGGAAAACAATTTATAAAACTGTTTAAATGCCATCGAGAGTTTTGATAGAAAACAACTTAGGATTTTCAAATCCTTATCTTTCCAAAAATCAACAGGGTCACAGCCCAAAAGTTTTGTTTTCACAAATAGAAAACCGACAATAATTCACAGGGCCAGAGCCCAACATCACGTGTCCTCGACGGACATAAAATCAACAAAACATAATCGCACACGCGCATCGCCTAGGACCGGGACGAAGCCACAAATCCCACTCGAGGCCTCGAAGGACCCTCCCGAGCTGGCTAGCAAAACAAATCACACACATCTCACGGTTGGATCAATCGCTTGTTGCATCCTGGCCACTGGATTGCATGACATGTGCCACCGTAGATTATCTCAGGCTCTCACGGTTGGATCAATCACTTGTTGCATCCTGACCACATGATCACGTGCCATGTGTCACCGTAGACCTTCAACCATATCCACACATTCACACAAATAACATATCACATCAAGGATATTCAAACAATTCGCCAAGAGGCATCAAACACTTAGCAAAACACCACGTCCAACCACAACGCACGAAAATGAAATAATATACGCCCACACGCAATACCAAGTGCAACATCAACACCAAACATATCCATAGAGTTCACATAGTCATTCTAAAACCACACCATTCAGAAAACACACGCGTTTTGAAAGGAAGCCTTTAACAAGGCTAAACCGAATCTTTTGAAAATAATTTTCAAATGACCAAACAAACACATTTAGACGCTCACCAATTATTATATCCATGAAACAAGAAAAGTATGGGCAAGGTACTTGCCTCAAAATCACGATCGCAACGAGACGACGGATGGGACGCGGTCGAATAGCCCCGAACCCCCGAACAATATCAAGAACGCGATAGCACCACGAGTACTACGAGAATAACACCACACGAATCATCAATCACCAAACGGGATTCAACATCGGAATCCTCGAACACCTATAAACCTCCAGAAGGAACAATAACACATGGTTACGACGAGAATCAAGGCCAAAACAACGGAAATCCCAACAAACTATCGAAGGGAAACTCATTGGGACATTTAATCGAACACTCAATGTTCGATAACTCCCAAGAACACTCGAATCACTAACCGAGTTGAACAAACTCGAAATATGGATATACAACCCATAGAACACGATTAATAACATCATACTACACCAACCGATGTATCAAAATCGGATTAGAAACGAAATCAAGAATAATTTCTCCGAAAAGTCAACTTGAAGGAAAATCAAGAAATATACCTTGATTCGACGAAACACACGGATTAGATGTTGATATAATCAAAAAGAATCTTCCAAAACGCCTTGGAATGAGTAGAATCGGCCAAGAACACCTCCTACCGGTCACTCCCGTCCTCGCACGTAAACGAGGAAAATGAAAAAAAAGCGAAACCGCCGAGCCAGCCTATATATGGCGGCGGGTTACGGCCAGAATCGGCAGCGCCTTACGTCCGTAACTCGCCCTTACGGCCGTATTTCGGCAGCCTTACGGCCGTAATCGCATTCATCAAAAATCATCCAAAGAATTGTCGGACACTTACGGCCGTAACTGGCACACATTACGGCCGTAACCTGCCTTCGTCCGGAAGATGCCCAGCGCCCGTACGGCCGTACCCGATCACGCTTACGGCCGTAACTCGCACAAATTACGGCCGTAACCGGCATCTTACGGCCGTAACTCGGCCAAAGCCTCGCTCCGGCCGTGACTCGGCCAGCCACTCGACGGCGGACGACCGAACCCGAACCTGAGTAAAAATCGAAGATACGGTTACGAAGTACTCGCAAAGACGAAGCGTTAATAGAACACACGATTCCGACCACCCGAAGTGTCGGAATTCGACAACGGAAGTAATTACCCCAAACTTTGGGAAATTACAAAAATGGCCCAAAATGTCCGAAATACACGATACATGATCGAAATACCGAACCAAAGCTCGCAACATGAATAATAACATTAAATGAACTTACTAGAAACTCTAAGCAACAGTTTCGGACGAGATTCGCAAGAATCGAACTCAAGTGCGGAAAAGTCGCTAAAAAGCACGGAACTCAACAAAACGACACCGAAACGAACTCGGACGTCGAAAAGTGCAGAATTAAATATTCTCAGAATGACGAAATGGTCACAAGAGAGTCGACAAAACGGACTTCCGCCGAAAAAAGAAAATTATCGAAAATCGAAATTTACGGGTATTACAACTTCCTCCTCCGTAAACTACATGAATGCATTTTTCTCCTAAGGTACGACCCAAGTTGTGGGCTGCTTCAGTAAAGCATGCCTCTTTTCCATTACTAGCTCCACCAAAAATGCAGACTGTGCTAATTTTTTTTGTTGAAGATGATGACTCCATTTTTGAAAAGAAAAATTTTTTTAGAGAGAAACAGAGAAAAGTGCAAGTTTGAGGGATGAATGAAAGAAACAAGCACAATGTTTATTTATAGAAGAAAAAGAAGGTAAAAATTGTTTAACAAGCTTGTGATTGCGTTGATTGCGCTTCAAGTACTCAATAGAATAATGAAAGCATTTATCGCGTATCACATTTTTTTATTCAGAAAATCTCACCACACGACAAAAATAAAAGATACTTACGCGTATGTACAGTAGTTGTGATTGTGGCTCATATCTTCCTCTGATTTTACGTTCAGAAACGGCCTAAACGCCTTCTATGAGTCGGGGAGAAGCTTCCCATCCAATTTTCTTACAAATTGGCAAACAGGGTCTTTTAACGTCAGATTCCCAAGACGTTGTTCATATTCTGGTTGGAATTTATTCCACAAACATCGAATTCCGTAATGTACGAGTCCACTAGGATGCGTGTCAAGAGAAATTTCGATATTATCTAAATTCTCTTTATTCAGACCATCCTTAATGAACTGAATTTTATCTTCTCTGTTTGTAGATGGAATTCCTAAAGATCGACATTTTAAATTACAGTTCCATCTAGCACATTTATAACAAACGGCTAACATCTTTGCTCGTCGTTTCTTGGCATATGAACTTTTTCCTAGCCCTGGTAAAAATCTAGTCGGTGTTTCTGTGAATTCACCCTCTATTCTTACTTTGGCTTCAATTATGAATCTTATGTCAAAAGGTATGCTTTTATTCATAAGCAACCTCATCCTTTCAAGCCTTGCCTTGTAAATTTTTAAAATTGCATTTTTGCTTAGAAAGGGAAATCTTTTTTCAATTTTAAACAATGTTTCATCCATGATAAAAAATAAAAATAAAAAGACAATGAAAATAATTGAATAAAATATCTACAAATATCAGTTGTTGTGGGAAACTGAAAAATCCGACATTAATAGTCACGGAGTACCGTTATCCGCCACTTGACCGGACAAACACAATTTAGTACTAAGTTACAATGTCGAGAAATTTATACCTATAAAAATAGTTTACAATGTAAGATTTCAAATATAACTGATACTTCCCCGGCAACGGCGCCAAAAACTTGACACGTTTTTAGTGTAACTATCGCAAGTGCACGATATCGTATCAAGTAGTAAAGTGGACTTTTTGAGTCCGGTTTATCGATCCCACAAGGAAGTTTGGTTATATTTTGAATTATACACTATTAGTCTATTTTTATAGATACTAATATGAGTGAAACACACAATTAAAAAGTTCGGTTTAATATTTGTGAAGAAAATGCAATAATAGTTCTAATATTTTAAGGAAATAAAAAGATGGCAATAATAATAGATTGATTAACGATAAAATGAAATAGTTGGGATTACAAACTTAGTTCGTCATTAGTTATAAAAGATGTATAGGAGATCATAAGATGAATTTACTTATTATGTTGTGTAGATTCGATTTTCCTTAAAAAGACGGTTTCTCTTTCGAACTATAAAACGCCCCTTACATATTGAATCAATCCACTATATTTCTATGTTGATTGGCTTCAATACATAGCATTAGGATTTATGAAAATAACTCAAAGAATCATCTAAGGACTAGAGGTATATTTCTATCCCCTAGAACAACTTAGAGTGAAGATCATTTGATCTAATCAAACATATTTTCTTTTGAAACATATGAAGACCATAAATATCGTCATTTATTGGCCAAATAAATAAAGATTGTTAAAACAATGAAAATCACACACAATAATAAGTAATTCACAATAGATCTTTTATACAAACATAAATAACATGACTAACCTTGTTTATAATCCAACTAAAGGTTACTTAGCCCATGAAGGGTTTATTATACATATTACAAGCTTGTGTGGTCATTATTAGTTGAATCAAGAGAAAGAATTGATCCTAACTCTCTTATTAGATAAAGGAGATAGAAGCAATAAACTCTCTGAACAACATATGCTATACCACACTTACAAATATCACTCAAGAATACAAGTGTGTTCTTCACACAAAAAGAAAAGTTTAAAAAAAATGGAAAATTATAAGATGAATGATGAATGATGAAGGATCTAAGGGGTCTATTTATACACCTAAAGTCATCTAATAGCTCCAAAACTCCAGTATTATTACATTAGATCGGATCAATGCCAGCCATCCCCTCAATAATACACAAAAAGTATAAAAAATTAGACAAATCATAACAATCTGTCAAGAGTTACGGCCGTAACATTCAGGAGTTACGGCCGTAACTAGGGTGACTTACGGCCGTAACCTTCTGTAGTTACGGCCGTAACTTGGCTTCGTAAATTTGCTCACTGGATGCTTTGATAGTTACGTTTTCAGCCCAGAATTTCTCAGACTTTGCGTTTTTGCCCCCAAATCTTCTTCGGATGATAGCTTTTGATATATAACTCTGATTTTGAATCCGGAAAGACTGCCGAATTCATCTCGGAAAGCCCTACAACATGAATATATCAAAATTCAACAAATAGAATATTTAATAAACATGTTATTTCTTGAGTAAATCAGTTATTTAATCCGATCATCATCCGATAAAAATAAAATTATTAAAACTAATTAATTAAAAGCAAAAAACGAGTAGACTAGCTCAATTATGGGTGAATTTTATCGATACAAACCATGGATAAGTGTACAAAACTGACACTTACCAGCGAGCGACTCACTCGGCTCGGCGATCATTCTCTTGGTGCCCGCCCCAGTTTCTAGGAGCGCCTTCATGCCATCGAGTTGGCGTTGCATTGCGGCCATCATTGTAGCTTGGTCGCTTGTGGTTTGGCTCTCGGAGTGGGAGCCGAGGCGATCGTGTACCGATCTCATGGCTCCGCGGTAGGCGATAAGTTCGTCGCCGCCGATATTGGTTCTTCAGCGAGGGGGAGCCCAGTGACCGACCTGCCTTTTGGGAGTTGGGTAAGCTGAACTCCTGGTGACGGATTCGGGATCCGTCGTCTCATGCATGGGGCCATAATGCCCCAGTTGCCATGATGGGTCGCTTTCTAGGCGGGTGAAAATGGAACTGTCCTGCCTCGTGAGTGCTTCTTCTCGTGAATCGGGACTTCCTGACGATTGCTCGACAAGTAACCCCCTGAGCTTCCGTTTGCCCGCGCGGCGGATGGCTGATGGCGTAATTGCGGGCATACCGCATGCTCTCTGTCGCTCCCGTAGGATGGCCATGGCCTCCTCGATCTGCTCCGCTGTTTGGAACTGATCGAGCGAGAGGCTAGGGCCGTCCCTCGGGGGCGGGATCGAGAGTCTCGCGCCACCGCGGCTACCCTCCATCGTGGGTTGGGGCTCGAATTGAGCCGGAATAAGGCGTCTGGTGGATCGGAGAGTGGATCTCTTCGATGTGGTGGCATACGTCATGAATCTGAAGGTTTTTCTTTGAAGAACAGTGAGTGTTTCTTCAAGTATATGCTCCGGAGAACACTGAGTGTTCTTCGAAACGGTCAGAATAAAAATGAAGGTAGATCCCCTTCCTCTAGCGCCAATTGTTGTTACCCAAAATATTATCCGGAGATGATATTGCTGGAATGGATGAGTAACAAACAAAATGCGAGAGCACGTCCGTGGGGAAGTAAATAACACAAGATTTGCTGGGTTTGTTAGGCCCGGCCTTGAATGCTCTCGCGAGATGTTATTAATACGAATACGTTAGAGTACAAATATTAATGTAAGAGTACGATTACAATGAGTGTAAAAGTCCCTAGTTATCTAGCTCATGAGTGCTGATGATTGCCGGAAGAACCAGAGTTGAAGCTCAGTGAGTTCTTGTTCTCGTTTCTGCCGACCGTCTCTCGGTAGGTGAGAAGATGGTGACAGGCTGGGGTCAAAGGGCATTATCCTGCGGCGCCTTTTATGGATCTGCACCTGGGTCTCTATTCCGAGTTTCGGCCTTCGCAGACTTGGCGGATATTGGCTTTATGTGGCATGAGGCGGTCGTCCATGATCGGGCACTTGGGACGATCGCTAGTTGCCGGGAGACGATCGCCTTGGCAGTCGATCGCTTGGCGCTGGGTCCTCTTCTGGCTCCTTCGATCGGCAAGTCTGCCTTGGTCTATTTGACTCTAGTTCGGTCGCCCGGTCTTTGTGTCGATCGCCTGTTGAGGTGTATAAATCTCGACACAACACGATATAAATCCGACATGGAGAGCCATACAAATAATGCCGACAAATCTTAAGTGCGAAGACAATTGCGGCCAACTCCAAGTCATGAGTATGATAGTTCATCTCATACGGATTCAACTGTCGTGACTCAAAAGCTATCGTCTTATCATGCTGCATAAGCACACATCCAAGCCCTTGTCCCAAAGCGTCGCTATAAACTGCAAATCCTTCACTACCCTGTGGTAAAGCTAAAATCGGCGCTGAGGTCAAATGTCTCTTCAGCTCATCAAAGCTCTGCTGTCTCTCAGCCATCCAAACAAACTTTTCTGTCTTCTGGAGTAA
Source organism: Orobanche coerulescens (assembly GCA_033398695.1). Taxonomy (NCBI): domain Eukaryota; kingdom Viridiplantae; phylum Streptophyta; class Magnoliopsida; order Lamiales; family Orobanchaceae; genus Orobanche; species Orobanche coerulescens. The sequence continues at coordinate 112,633,399 of CM065815.1, read as the reverse complement.
TTTCGTAAGTGACGAGTGAGTTTCGAGAACCCCTAGACAAACCGACAGTAATACCCAACAAGACCCAAAAAGCTACGAACTTCTTTAACATTTTTAGGCGATGCCCAATCTAGCACTGCCTCAATATTCTGCGGGTCTACACAAACGCCTTCGGCTGAAATCACATGGCCGAGAAACATAACCTCTTCCAACCAGAACTCACATTTCGATAATTTTGCATAGAGGTGCTCGTCTCTCAAAACATCTAGTATCAAACGCAAGTGCCGTGCATGTTCCTCCTTATCCCGAGAATAAATCAAGATATCGTCAATAAATACGACCACACATCTGTCCAGGTATTCGATGAATATCTTGTTCATTAGTTGCATGAATACTGCCGGTGCATTAGTCAATACAAAAGGCATGACCACAAATTCATAATGTCCGTACCTCATCCGAAAGGCAGTCTTCGGAACGTCGGACTCTTTCACCCGGAGCTGATAGTATCCTGATCTCAAATCTATTTTTGAGAATACTGCGGCTCCCTGCAACTGATCAAATAAATCATCTATACGAGGCAAAAGATACTTGTTCTTGATGGTCACTTTGTTTAATTCATGGTAATCAATGCATAAACATAGTGAACCATCCTTCTTCCTCACAAAAAGAATAGGCGCGCCCCAAGGCGAAGTGCTCGGTCTGATGTACCCTTTCTCCAATAGTTCTCCCAGCTGATTCTTCAATTCTTGCATCTCGGAAGATGCCATCCGATACGGCGCCTTAGAAATAGGAGCCGCGTCAGGCTCTAAGTCCACAGAAAATTCTATCTCTCGATCCGGCGGTAATCCCGGGAGGTCATCCGGAAAAATGTCGGGATACTAATTAACAACTGGAATCGAAGAGAAATCGACTTCGTTCCCTTCCGTCTTCAAGGCATAACACCAATAGCCCGTGCAACCTTTATTCAAAAGTTTTATGGCCTTCATGGCACTGATAAGCAACTTAGGTTGGCCTGATTTACGTACCATAAACGAGTACTCGGAATCGTCTTTAGTCATCATAGTGATAACCTTAGTGCGGTAATTCATAATCGCTTGGTGACTGTCAAGCCAATCCTCATCGAGGATCACATCCTCGCCTTCCATATCAACCACAATCAAGTTCGACAACCAATCCATACCGGCTATATTCACCGGAAAATCTCTAATCTCCCGATTCTCCACGATTCTATCCCCGCTAGGTATTTTCACAATGAAAGGATCGCAAGCAGTCATACAAGGTATATTCAAACAACGTCCACACTCCAAGGAGATAAAAGAATGTGTAGCACCTGAATCAAAAAGTACACGAACTGGATGAGATAGAATATGAATGGTACCTGAGGCCACCGCCGCATCGGGTTCGTCTGCTCGATGCATCTCATAAACTCGTGGGCGTGCCGAACCGATGCTAGAATCTCCACTGTTGCTACCCAAAATATTATCCGGAGATAGATATTGCTGGAATGTATGGATAGCAAACAAATGCGAGAACACTTCCGTGGGAAAAGTAAATAACACAAGATTTGCCGGGGTTGTTAGTCCCGGGCTTGAATGTTCTCGCGAGATATTATTAATACGAATATTCGGGGATACAAGTATTAATGTTAGAGTACAATTACAATGAGTGTAAAGACCCTAGTTATCTTAGCTATTGAGCGTGAAGATTGCCGGAAGAACCAGATATGATGCTCTTTGTGTTCTTGTTATAATGACGTTGATGAGCTGTGGCGACCGTGAGAAATCGACAGTCTCTCACAGTGTGTAGCTGCTGTATGTTTGAGCTTCTGAACTTGTGAGTCTCTTCGAATCTGCGCTGTGGAGACTTTGTGCCTCTGCCGACCATCTTCTGGTTGAGAGGTGCTGAGAGAGAAATCTTGAGGCAGATTCAGGAGATGAAGCTGAGAGCTTGAAAGTAAGTATGTTTGTATGTATTTGCCAACGTAGTTGCCAACTGAGAGGAACTGAATCTTTCTCCAGTTGAAGGAGGTTCTTTATTTATAGTACTTGGAGTTGCTGGGCGATCGTCTTTAGCACATGGGCAGGTCCCCTTAAAGTCCACAGGAGTTGCTGTCAACCGGCTGTGCGGTCCAATGAGAAGTCTGCACGCATCTGAGTCGCTGTCATGGGCGGTCCCACCTTGTACCTTTCGGCGGGTTTGTCGGTAGGTGATAAGGTGGTGACAGGCTGTGGTCAACGATCCATGAAATACGGCGCCTGTCTCGGATCTGCACATGGGCGCTGCTCGGAGATCTAGTCTTCATAGACTTTGACGGACGATGGTCTCTGTTCGGGGCATAGGACGGTCGTCCTAAGCTGGGCACCAGAGTCGATCGCTAGGTGCCAAACGGCGATCGCCTTGGGAGTCGATCGCTAGATACCCGAGGGTGGTCTGGTATCTTCGTTTAGGCGAGTTTGCCATAGCTTGATTGGTTGTGGACTCGGTCGCTCGACCTTTTAGTCGATCGCCTGTCGAGGTGAATAAATCTCGACACAACAATTGCCCCCCAGCTCGCTCCGATGTTGGAAACATGGGGTGAGGTGGTTCTACTGGCGATCGCTTATCTTTGACGAGTGACTCTGCATTTTACGGAACTGGCGATCGTCTTTGAGCTGTTCGATTCTGAATTTGGATGACCTGGTCGGTTGCTGAACTGAGCGGGAAATGGCAGCGGATGTGGAAAAGTCTTCGGTACACGTGTCGGGTTCCTGTTGGGGAGACCGACGGTCATTTATGGCTCCTCGTCTGACGCATCCTTGAAAAGACGCGTACGCGGGTTCCAAGGGAGCATTAATTGCGACGGTTGCGATCTGACCCCTGAGATTCTCCTTAATTGCACACGAGCCCCTGCCCTCTCCTATAAAAAGGCGCAGGGTTGCAGTGTTCATTCTTACGCGCTTTTATCGGAGAAAGAAGGATTTTGCTGAAGATTTTTCTGAAGATCTGACTGCTGATCGTCGGTCGATTCCATCCTTGGTAAGAAAACACTTCTCTTCTCCTCATCTTGAATTAGAGAATGTCTGGAACATCTTCTTCGTCGGGAATGGGCAACTCCTCCGCCGCTGGGACTTCTAACGTCCGGGGAGGATCCTCTGCTGATTTTCATCTGGAGACGGCCATCGAAGCTATCCCCGCCGGTATCAATCCCGCGGAAGTCGAGGCGCTATTTAATGAGGCCGACGTCGCTAGGGAGGCGGCGGTTGAACACAGACGCTCGCGGATGGGGAGAGATCTGGCGGTGAGGGCCTACTGGGAGCAGCATAGTGCTTTCGGCCAGGCCTATGTGGCCTTTGCTGAGATTATGGAGAGGTTGGCCGGTCCGTCTCCTCGATTCGACTACCGGGAGTATTCGATTACTCATCCTTATCAACCTCCTAAGCGATCGCTATTCCAGGCTGCTCAGTGATCTCGGTGGTCCCTCGGTCAGATAAAGAGCTCGGCGACCAGGAAGGACCTGGCCGTCTGGAGGACGAGGTTTCATATCCCTTAAGATGTGGATCTCTTTGTGCCGGCCGAGAATGAGCGAGCCGATCAGCCTCCGGAGGGGATGGTCGCTGTGAACAAAGCAATTATGGAGGCTGGACTGCGGGTTCCTTTGTCGTTCTCCGTCTCCCATCTGCTGGCTGCTTGGAATGTGGCGCCGCTCCAATTGACGACGAACGCTTGGCTCCAGATCATTTATACTCTTACCTTGTTCGGCGGTCACCGACTGTATCGCCTTCCTTCGTCGTCGGAGATGAACCACTTGTTCAAGCTGACGGCTCAGAAAGGGTCGGTCGGAGGCTATCATATTCAAGGCCGATCCGGTCGGCTGATCCTCGGAGTCCCGAACAAGGTGCGGGGCAATCTGGCGAAGTGGTTCTGGGTCGCCGGTGCCTGGAAAGCCTCAGCGAGCGACAACCCCACTGGCGAGCTGAACATTCCCACTGGCTTTCGGGATAGAACTCCGAGTAAGGGTTTTGACTTTCCCTTTGTTTGGATATGTTCTGAACTGATCTAATTTGGTCTTCCTTTTGCAGGTTTCCACATTCTGGCGATCGACGAGCTACCTTTTGATTTTCTGGTCATTTGGGAGTGGATACGGAGTTTGCTGGACGACGACTTAGACGCTCAATGGATCAACAGGGAAAGTCGTTGGCTGTCCGCTCGGCTATTCCATTTCCCGAGACATCTCTCGGTCTTAGGTACGAATTTCTACGATCTCCATTTGTTGGGCGATCGTCCTGTTGGAGGAATAGGTCTAACTGTTGTTTGATTGTTTTATTGCAGAAGTCCGCTTTCCTCGCTTTTTGGAGCCCCCACCAGAGATAGCTATGTCGAACCCTGGAGTTTTGGGCCATTTTTGCCAGAAGAAGTCATCTCGAGCTCCTCCTGTGGCGTTACCTATCATTCCGGAGGTGAGGCCCGTCGTGGAGCCGATTGTAGTGGAGGAGGAACCTCGGGAGGAGGGGCTTCGGGCGAACCGCAAGCGGCAGAGGTCGGAGGAACCTCAGGTTTCTGCCCCTGCCGGTGAGGTGGCGATCGTTGCGCCTCCGATCACCGCGATCCCTCCGGAGACCGAGCATACGCCCTCTGCGGCTTTCTTGCGAGAGATGGCGATCGCTGATGCTGAGACCCCTCGCGGGAAGCCATACTTTGGTCGTGATCTCGAGAGAGCCGAGAGGTAGACTTTGCTAGTTTGTTGAATTTCGTCACTTGCGTGGGAGTTGTGCTGACTTTTGTTGTTTTGATGCAGGATCCGTAGCATTAATCCATCTTGCCCGCTGATGGTGCTGTATTTCTTGGCGAGCCGATATCCTCGTGCGGCCTGCGATGTTCCACTCTACGTCAACCGGGCCATTTCTGCTTTGTCGAAGGCCTGGACGACAGATTTAGATGCGATCGCTCGCCAGCGAACAGGGAATGCGATGCAAGCTGCTTTCGCTCTCTCCCTCCAGGCGGCGACGATGGCTGCCCAGGCTGCGCAGGAGTTCGAAGGGCGTCCTTCTACTACACATCTGCAGGCGGACCTCGAGGCGGCTCAGAAAGAGAACGCCGAGTTTGCCGACAGGATCGTGGCTATGGAGAAGGACTCCCTAGATGCAGCTAAGCGGGCGAGTTATGAACTTGAGCTGGCGAGACAGGATGCCGAGCAAGCCCGGGCGACGGTCGACCGATTTCGGAACCGGATGACAGATGCCCGACGGTTGCAACTGGCCGCAGAGAAGGAGGCCGATCAATTGAAGGTGACCGTCGCTCGGCTGACTAGCGAGCTGGCGGCGTCGAGGGGAGAGATGGCTGCAAGGGAGGCCGAGCTCCAGAGTGCGCAACAGGCGGTTGCCGAGCTGAAAGGGAAACTAGAGGTGACCGAGGCCGATCCCTTTCTCAACTTGGAGTTTGTCAGCGAGTTTGCCTATTATATGGCTTTTGCTGACTCACTCCGAGCTGCTAAGAGGGGGGGCTGGAGGTCGGCCCTCTTGCTGAAAACTTCAAGGCGTATGCGTTGGAGCACCCTCTTCATCCTGACTTCTCAGTGCCGATCTTGGACCTCTCGGAACTTGGCGTGGACTTGAGCTGGTATCCGAATCCGACGAGCCTTGTTCATCCTGACGCTCCGGAGGACGGGGAGGCCGCTCCGGAAGCTGGCGAAGGGTCGCGGGCTGATCCGGAGGCTGAAGGCGAAGGCCAGGCAGGGGCCTGACGGCTCTTGATTCCTATTGTTTTAGCTTTTTGCCTTGTAGTTTTGTAGCTTTTCTTTGTAGTACTTAGGCCTTCGGGCGACCGTGTATGTACTTCTGAAACTTCAAGTAATGAAATGAATGTTTGTTTCTCCGATTTATTACTTGAATGATTGCTTTTTGAGTCTTTGCATGACTTTGTACAAATGTGTGAGGAGAGATTGTTGTGTGTATAGCTCCAAGTGAATTGATAAACTCAAATAGATAACTTTTACAACAAATTCGATTGCTGCAGAAACATCTGAAAAATATCGATCTACGCATGTAATTGAATAGGGACGATCGTCGTATATATAGCTCCGCACTTCCCCCTTGTTTTTGTTCACTTAGTTAAAGTAAGGGGACGAAAATAAATCGTTGAGTGAGCGGTCTTTAATTTTGTCGAATCCTCGAGGAAGGCTGTCCATCTCGGTCTTGAGGAACCGTGCACGATCGCGGAGTTCGATGGACCGATCTCCACGACCATGTCTTGTGCGCGAGCTACATTCCATCTGATGGCTAAGCTCTCGCGAGTCACTTAATTGGTAGGGTCCTCCGAAGTCTGTGCCTCGCCCTGTATTTAAACGAAGGGCGTGCGGTCTTGGTCTAGAAGATTCCTTGCGCGGGGCGTCGTCGGATTATTCAACTCCACGTCCGCGGCTTGTTAGCTCTTTTTCTACCTCGGGCCGCCATTAAGATGGCGACCCTCAACGGTATACGTTGGGACGGGGGGAGGGACGCGTCACATTGTCCATGAAGGATCCACCATGTTGAATGATGGACCTTCGAGGGCGGGCGAACGTGTCCACAGATTAGTTTTGGAGGGCCCTCAGACTACGCCGGCCTCGTATTTAAACGAAGGGCGGTCGATCGTAGCCCAAAGGGACCTTGCACGGGCACAGAGAACGGTTTCATCGTCCTCCATGATCATGTCGACACTCTTCTACCTCGGACCATCAAGTCAGATGACGATCCTTGATGGTATACGTTGTGTAAGGGGAGGAGACCGCCTGAGTAGGTTCTTTATGTATATGATGAACTTTAGAGGGCGAGCGAGTAGTCCTCTAATTTGCTTTGGAGAGACCTTCGGCTACGCCCGCCTCGTATTTAAACGAAGGGCGAGCGATCGGAGCCCAAAGGAACCTTGCATGGACGGATCGTCGGTTTCATCGATTTTCGCGACCATGGCGGCACTTTTCTACCTCGGACCATCATGTCAGATGATGATCCTTGACGATATACGTTGTGCTAGGGGAGGCGATCGCTGCCTAGGTCCATCATGTCAATGACGAACTTTAGAGGGCGAGCGAGTCATCCTCTTTTTTGAAGCATTTGCTCAGGCAGTAGCCTTTGATTTGATGAGGCGGGAAATCGGGGAGAGACTTCTGAATTTCCCTTCTCTTGATCGAAGCATATAGATACGGTCGCCGAGGTTGATCGAGGGGTCGGCTCGTATGAGCTTTCCGGCCTGTTCGCGTTCGACTCGGGCTACCGTGTTGGGAGATTGGTGGGGCTCCGGCTAAGCCAACAAACTGTCCAACTTGCCCTCCTCGAACAATCTCCAGAGCTGTTTGAGGAGGTCGCAGCATTGGTTGGTGCTGTGGCCGGGACTCTTGTGGTAAGCACAATATTGATTGTGGTCCAGATGACTGTGGTCCCTTATCGCCTTTGGCTTGTTCAGCGGTTCGCGCCCCTTGATGGCGTAGAAAATGTGGGCCGGAATTCGGTTGAACTTGTGGAGGAGATGGGCTTCCATATCCTCGAAGGCCTTGTGGTCGCCGGATGACTTGGCGACCGTCTTCTTGGTTTTGGTGATCGCCGTCTTTCGGGCAAGAGGAGGTGTTTCGTCGCCTAGGCGGAGGGTGAGTAGCCTTTGCCTGGCCAGAAAGTCGGCAGCCTTAGCGTGGAAGATCGCGTAGGTTGGGGGGATATCCTTGGTGAGATGTCTAAACATGGGTGAATGACCGTAGAATCCCCCCAGGACCGAATAGAGAGCGAGCTCGTCACTGATGGGCTCGCCGGTGAGGACGATTTCGTCTACTCGGTCGATCTAATCCGCGTCGGTTTCGTCTTCCCCCTGCCTGATTTTCATCATGCGGTGGGGGCCTTCGGGTCTGTTGACCTTGGCGGCGAAGTATGACGTAAAGTCATTCGCCAGTTTCTCAAAGGAGATGATCGATCGTGATGGTAGTGAGACGTACCACCTATGGGCCAGCTCGCCCAATGTTAATGGGAAGATTCGGCACTTGGTTGCATCAGTTGCCCCACACCCGGTCATGTAAATCCGGAATTTACTTAGGTAGGTTTTGGGGTCCGATCTCCCTTCTTATAGAGGAGTTACAGGAGAAGCGACCCTCGGTTGCACGGGGGCGAGCTCGATGTGGACCGCGAGCGGCTCGGTCGGTCCGATGATCTTTCTACTGGTGCTTGCCCCAGTGTCCAGGAGCGCTTTCATCTCGTCGAGCTGGTGTTGCATAGCGGCCATCGCCGTGGCCTGGCTGCTCGTGGCTAGGCGCTCGGAACGGGATCCGAGGCGATCAAGTACTGATCCCCTGGCGTTCGGAGCGGGAGCCAAACGGTTGACTGGTGTTCGGCTGGGAGTCGGGTATGGCGAACTCCTCGTGACGGATTGGGATTCCGTCGTTTTGTGGTTGGGACCAGAATGCCCCGGTTGCCATGATGGATCGGTTCCCAAGCGACTGAATACGGAACCGTCCGACCGGTCGAGAGCCTTTTCTCGCGAATCGGGGCTTTCTGACGATCGCTCGCCCAGTAGCCTTTTAAATTTCCGTTTGCCCACGCGACGGATGGCCGAGGGAGTTATTGCGGGCGCCGCGCATGCTCTATGTCGCTCCTTTAGGATGGCCATAGCCTCCTCAATCTATTCCGCGGTTTGTAACTGATCGAGTGAGAGGCTGGGGTCGTCCCTCAGGTGCGGGATCGAGAGGCTCGCATCGCCGCGGCTGCCCTCCGCCGTCGGTTGGGGCTAGGATCTGGCCGGGATATAATGTCCGGCGATTTGGAGAGTGGCTCTCTTTGATATAGTGGCGGACGTCATGATTCTGAAGGCTTTATTTGAAGCGCAGTGAGTGTCACTTCAAGTATATGCCCCGAGAACATTGAGTGTTCTTCGGGACGGTAGGAATAAAAAATGAAGGTATAGATCCCCTTCTTCTAGCGCCAATTGTTGCTACCCAAAATATTATTCGGAGATAGATATTGCTGGAATGGATGGATAGCAAACAAATGCGAGAACACTTCCGTGGGAAAAGTAAATAACACAAGATTTACCGGGGTTGCTAGTCCCGGGCTTGAATGCTCTCGCGAGATATTATTAATACGAATATTAGGGGATACAAGTATTAATGTTAGAGTATAATTACAATGAGTGTAAAGACACTTGTTATCTTAGCTATTGAGCGTGAAGATTGCCGGAAAAACCAGATATGATGCTCTGTGTGTTCTTGGTACAACGATGTTGATGAGCTGTGGCGACCGTGAGAAATCGACAGTCTCTCACGGTGTGTAGCTGTTGTATGTTTGAGCTTCTGAACTTGTGAGTCTCTTCGAATCTGCGCTGTGGAGACTTCGTGCCTCTGCCGACCGTCTTCTGGTTGAGAGGTGCTGAGAGAGAAATCCTGAGGCAGATTCGGGAGATGAATCTGAGAGCTTGAAAGTAAGTATGTTTGTATGTATTTGCCAACGTAGTTGCCAACTGAGAGGAACTGAACCTTTCTCCAGTTGAAGGAGGTTCTTTATTTATAGTACTTGGAGTTGTTGGGCGATCGCCTCTGCTATATTATAATAAGCGGGCGATCGTATTTAGCACATGGGCTGGTCCCCTTAAAGTCCGCAGGAGTTGCTGGCAGCCGGCTGTGCGATCCAATGAGAAGTCTGCACGCATCTGAGTCGCTGTCACGGGCGGTCCCACCTTGTACTTTTCGGCGGGTTTGTCGGTAGGTGATAAGGTGGTGACAGGCTGTGGTTAACGATCCATGAAATGCGGTGCCTGTCTCGGATCTGCACATGGGTGCTGCTCTGAGATATAGTCTTCATAGACTTTGACGGACGATGGTCTCTGTTCGGGGCATAGGACGGTCGTCCTAAGCTGGGCACCAGAGTCGATCGCTAGGTGCCAAAGGGCGATCGCCTTGGGAGTCGATCGCTAGATACCCGAGGGTGGTCTGGTATCTTCGTTTAGGCGAGTTTGCCATAGCTTGATTGGTTGTGGACTCGGTCGCTCGGACTTGTAGTCGATCGCCTGTCGAGCTGAATAAATCTCGACACAACATCCACATCTAGCATTCTGACTCCATCCCCGGCCTCTGCCATAACTCTGCTGTGACTGACTAACTGGTTGCCGCTGATTCATACTCTGATCTAAAGGCACTAGGGCAGAAGCCCGAGTGTCCACAGTCTGATCTTGTTCGGAGCAATAAGTTGTCTTATACCCCCATCTGTCCATAAGTGTGACACTTCAGATGTGGGAAGTTGCACTCCATATTGATGTGGCCTGAACGACCATAATTAAAACAGGTTATCGGGCGAGTTGAGGTGCCCGGAGCAGAACGAAAACTCTTCTTCCCTCTAACAGAACGTGACGATTACCCAGCAGAACGGTTAGTCGCCTGAGGTCTCTGGAAGTTGCCACCTTTAGAGCCAGAAAAGTTACTAGTGATCTTGTGCTTCTTCGATTCTTCCGTGGTATCATTGTGAGGACTCAACATGTCATAGGCCAAAGAACTGTCTTGGTATTCCTTCAAGGTAGTGCAAGCAAACCCGGCCATGTAACGTCATAAATCCATATTCATCCGCATGTCAAAGTAACGGATCTTGTCACGCTCATCCCGCACTTGATTCTTCACGTGGATCAGTTGTTGGTTGTATTCCACTATCGCCTGCGAGACTGGAATATTTTGCGGCTTAGCCTCAAAAAAGGCTCGATTTTGCCTTCTTTCACTGGCCAAGGACAAAACTCGGCCTCCAGTATCTCTTTAAACTCTCCCCACGCAGCAGCATGATCCTGCGGCTTGATAACTTTCCACCAAGTCGCGGCTTCCTTGGTAAGGAAGTACTGAGCAATCGGTACCTTCCTCCCTTCCAGACAATCAACCGCTTCAAACACTTTCTCAAACATCGCTAACCAATTCTCCCAACCCATCGGGTCTGTAGCACCACTGAACCACGGAGGGTGCATACGGATCACATTCTGAAGCAAGGCATCCGATGTCGGGTTCGGATTGTTCAGCTAAATGGCTTGGGCCAGGAAAGTCATCTGGTTAGCCAATTATTGAAGGACATTCGTAACTCCAATATCTGCGTTATTCCCTTGGCCGGTCGACTAGTCGTGTTGACCCTCGGTATCGGGATGCACTGAGTTAGATAAACTAGGGTGGTCGACCCCGCAACGGAACTGAGGGAAGCGGCCGCGCCACATCCTCATCTGTATCCACGACCATGGCCTCGCCTCTGTCCCCTATCAGAAGACATTCTGAAGGATACACAAAGCATGTAAGTACAATTCAAATCGCACGTCATCGAAATGACCGATTCCCAAAAATACCAAATCAGAAGCAAAGCGATTAAGGAAACACTAGGAGAGTAAGAGGTCTTACAAGTACCGGTCACACTGTGATGATGGCAAACTAGTGATACTGTAGACAAACGATGACTCAATCGACCTAAAAGATCGACAGCCTAGATATCCATAAACCTAAGCTTTGATACCATATTCTGTGCTGTGCGCCCCGCCATGGGACCCACAAGGCTATTTATACGTGGAACTATGAACTTTGACCGATAAGGTCCAAGTATAATCAGATGAAGAAAAACAAAGTTGACATCTAAGACGATATCCAATAAAACCAAATACAATACATTCCGAATCAATACCATGGCAACACAGGCCAAACATCAAGGAAACCAAAAACAATACTCGAGTACTCAAGAACCATTCAAGTACAACATCACTGAATGGAGGAAAATACAAAACGTAAACCAGTGACATGACACAGTATCACACTTGCCCATCATCTTCATGCCGACCCGGTATGTGCCTATCCGCTCTCCTGGATCCTGAAATACATGAAAGGTATTTCCCCCATAAAGGGGTTAGCCGTCGAATAGCTAGTAAAAATACATCGAATATGAAACACAATTCTTCTCGACAATAAAATAAATGTAATCATCATCTCATCAATTCAAGACTAGTATTCCGGAATAACTAAATCTCATAGCATCATAGTCAATACATACATGATTAACCGTGGAACTGCACCAAAGGCAACGGAACCCTCAGAGGACCCGTCGGTCCGTTCCAGAGTGGTTAACCAAAAATATCCGCGGAACTGCACCAAAGGCTACGGAACCCTCAGAGAACCCATCGGTCCGTCCCAGAGTGGATACATACCATCATACAATTCATACATCTTACTTTCAAAGTCGAGAACATACAATCATAAACATATACTTGCCTTTGAGACATCGAGAATCGGAATGAAAAGAGTATAAGTTCAGTAGGTCCAAGAACGCACTTCAGGCACCTAAAAAATTTGTAAGGAATATGATAATCAATAATCCATACTCAAATCACACGAAGAAACTCCCGAAACCCACCTACGATTCACGAAACTACAAGGATAATCACCTAGAGGTTTGAAAATCACCCAAACCCTCTCAAGTCCGAACAAGGTACAAAACCATCCATATAATCGTAGGGGAAACATGGGTACGGGGTAGATACATCATAATCTCAAAGATCTCAAGCTCCAAAATGGATAAATCGGACGAATTTAAGAAAATTCCCAAAAATTCCCAAAACTAGGATTCTAAGGAATTTACCTTGATTTGGAAGATAGAAACGGATTAGATGTTGTATAATCTTTGTTATTCAACCAAATATGATGATATTTGAAGAAGGATCGCCCCAAATTGCCTCGAAGTCGCCCTTTTCGTTGGAAGTGAAGGAAATAGAGAAGAAAATGACGAACAACAGGGCTGGTTGCCTTTAGATACTGCGTTTGTCTAGCGTGCGCTAAACTTCAAGATTAGCGTGCGTTAACGGGGTCACCCGGTAGTCCAGTGGCTTCTGTCCTGAGACGTTAGAGCGTGCTACCACACCTTAGCGTGCGTTAACTGGTATCCTGCGAAAATTCCAGTTCACTGCCCAAATCCGCTAGCGTGCGCTACATCTGGGCACTAGCGCACGCTACGCAACACCAATAGCGTGCGCTGTCTCGGGCCTAGCGCGCGTTACCTATTAGTCCAGAAAGTAGAAATACCCCACTGCCTCTGCTGACTCAACTCATTAGCGTGCGCTACGGGCGATGTTAGCGCGCGTTACGCAACACCTATAACGTGCGCTAGCTACTGCCTAGTGTGCGCTAACTGCTAGTCCAGAGGGCAGAATCAGCTACTGCCTCTGCCAAGTCCGGACCGTTAGCGTGCGCTAAGACCCAACGCTAGCATGCGTTACTCAACAGAAATAGCGTGCATTAGCTTAGGCCTAGCTTACGCTATCTGCCTGTCTCAAAACACCGCCGTAAAGTCCAAACAATACGAACATGATCCAAAAGGCATGGAACTCTATAATCAACACCGACAACATCCCAAAAGTGTTTACAAAGCGACAAAAGTAAAAGAACGGCAAGGTCAATAATTCAATAAAAATTACGGGTATTACATATACAACCAGGGACTGCCCTGGCGAGGACTTTGGGATACGATGGGGTGCGAACCTCGTATCAGTAGCCTATGTGGTTATTGAAATGTGATATACGTATTATTCCAGAATAATGGCGTGACATGGTACTGCTTATGTTTTTATTGTGATGATGATGTTGATGTATTTTCGCACGTTATACATATTCATGTTATCAATGTACTTGCATCGGCTGCTTGCTGAACCCTTCGGGGTGGATATATTGTTTATCTATATAGGTACGATATCCCATGGTGAGCAGGCATAGGGAGAGTACGAAGACGAAGAGCACCAGTGATGTTGCCTCCGGATATTCCAGTCGTTGATTTAGTTGTTTTTGTCTCAGTTTTGTTTGGTCGCTCATGAGTGTGGTGGGTTGTCGTTATTTGATTATGCCTGTGTATGGGCTGAGTTGAACCGGATCTAGGGTCTGGGTGTTAAATAGGTGTAGTCTGTCAGTGTAACACCCTTGGAAATCATCCGGGAATATCACACGCCACAGACCCTTCTCGTAAGGATCTACTAGGCTGAACAACACAAGACGACCAAATGTTTGACCGGCCGGGGTCAAACAATATAACAACACAGATCGATGAGGTCAAATATTTAAAAGTACACGGACCGATGTGGTCACAAGACTAAACCGAACTGAAATAAACTCCAGAATACATACCCACACATGGGTCATAATACTATATAGCGGAAGACTGCATACAACTCAACAGTACAACGATATCAGACTGAACTCTTAAATTCTTGATTAATATTGCGGCCCATCTGTTAGGAATATGCCCTCGAATACCACTCAGAGGATGAGAGAATGGGAGCATTGTATTGTTATTATGAATATTATGTTAAATAAGGCATTTATTATTTTTATATTATTGTATATCACAGGCATTATGATTTGGTATATAAAATAATAGTCCTTACATTTGAGATCAAACATTCCACTTCTTATGGAGATAAGGAGAAATGCAGTGGAAGTGTTTATGGCTCGAATGCTTAACTGGCTCGCAAGTCGATAAAACTTAACTGGGCAGTAAGTTTAGACAAGACTTGTATAACGTGTACTTTGACATGTAGAGTGCCTGTCGTCACTAAGGGTTAGTGGGAGCACACGTTATAGGTATGCTAATTGGACTAGTATACTCGAACATGACTCAACTCGATTCGGTCACATGGATATCACTCAGGGATTGTCAATGACTGAATCGAAAGATTGTGATAGGTATACGTGGACCTTTGACTTGAGGTTTCAGTAGGAGATGTGCTTGTGACATTAAGTTAGTTATTAGAGTAGTTCGATCCAATCGTCGGTTGGTGGGGTCAACCTCTAAATACAATTTAGTGGGCAAGTAGCAGTCTCTATTGAATACCAAGATAGGATTCTTTTCCTATTAGTGAGCAGGTAAATATCCTATGCGGTTATGGCAAATGAGATGATCATAAGTCTTTACCCAAAGCAGTTAGAGCTAGTTGTATTTGATACACGAGAGCTCGGTGATCTGGGTTTGCATTAACGAATGCATAGAGTCAAGTTACAATAGGGTTTGACTTAACCATGACCCTAATACTTGACTGGGACATACGATTGAAGGGTTTATACGTATATGGTATTCATAACGTAAAGGTTTTGGAATGATCCCTATCATTTGTTCTCAGTTGGGTTACAGTGTGAGCCACGGGACTGGCTAAGTGTTACTCACACTCTTTGGTTCCTCCCATTACCGACTGAGACGAACCTATGGAGTCGCGGCACAGGATAGATGACGAAATATGATAAGGATATTCTCTCTTTATAAATATCAGACATTAGATGTCTAATTTAATTTATTAATTTATTAGATAAATTTAAATCGGTCTAGTGGATTAAATAAATTACCGGGTAGTTAATTTAATTCATATTATTTCTTAGAGAGTTTATATTTAATATAATTAATTAATTGAATTAATTAATCATATTAATATTGAAACGTATCAAAGTTTATCTATCAAATTAGATATAACCAATCTATTTTCCTCTTGTTGGCCGTTACCCTTTCTTTATTAATAGTGGAATGATTTTTTTTTTTCAAAGTCATCACAAGTTCACAACTCATGTGATGTAGTTGAAAATGAATTTAGAATTCATTTTTTTTAATGACTTGGTTTTCACTAAAAGGGAGATGTTGACTTGAGCAATATATATATCACTGCTCATGCTCAAAAAAGTAAGTTGAAGCTCACGGCCGAACAGTGACGGAAAAGAAAGGAGGGAAGGAAGAGAGAAAAAGAGAAGGAAAAGAAAAGGAGAGAAAGAGTTTTTCCGTTTAATTTTTTTGAGATATAATTTTTTTTGAAAGAAAAAATTATCCTTTCATCACTTTAAATAGCCATCGACTTTGGAGGTTGGAGTGACGATTATATATTTATGGTCATCTTTCCGACGCGTGATACGTAGAGGCACGGTAATTTCAGTGCTCTGGAATTTCCAAAAGCTCGTTTGATTGGATTCATGTTCGTGCTTGGAATCAAGAAGATATTATCAAAGGTCTACGAGGGTATGATTTCCAAATTTATCTTCCTCTATTTATATTCGTTCATACGACGCTTGATCGATCCATTTTGGGGTTTGGTGTTTATCCGGTTTGACCGGTTAAATTTCCGCTGCGTAACTCGATTTTAATCACCGAATCCCAATAATGGTATCGGAGAGAGGTCTTGCAATCGTATATACGATATATAGCATTTGGAATGCTTGATTGTGTGTTTTTATGATTTGCATAATTGTAATTAATCATTAATTTTTAATTGTTCATCTAAAAATTAGTTTTTCATGATTTTATGTTACAATATAAATCTATTTTTCTTTTAAAAAACCGATTTAAATGTGTAATATAAAGATTAGAAAAATATTATTTTTGGAATCGGGACGAAAAGATGAGCCCAAAACGTGTACGGACACGGCTGCTTGGAGTTGCCGAGGGGCTGTCGTGCGGTCCCATTTTGGGAGGGACCGCGGTCCGCCAGCCGGACCTCACGGCAGTGGCTCGGGCTTGGCCCGGGCCGTGTATTTTTCGACACCGGTTTTTATATTTCGTTCGGTAATATAATTTTCCACAAATTTTGAATTTAATTTCACTAAGATATTATTATGGTAATTTTATTCTTAAGGGAATTAATTTAATGAAATATTTTTATCCAGAACGAATTAAAATTAACGGTTATGTGAATTAGTTGGATTAATTCTAATAGTTAGATTAATTTTTGTTGATTAGATCAATACTTAGATTAATCATTGTTACCATTTATTTATATGTAATGATTGCATTATTTTTTAATGGTGATGTAGTTCATGGACTTAGTTTTTTGAATCTTTATTCGATGGGGTTGTAATGGTTGTTTTGAGCCAAAAAAATTTTTGGTAAATTTGTATGGATGCAAATTTTGTAAATGTAATAAATTAGCTATGACGAAGAGCCGAGGACGAACCGCCATGAAGACGAAGTTTCAAGACTTGTAATTAGATTACTTGTAATTCTATCGAGTCGATGAAGACTCGGTACTTAGGAATGGTCCATGAACTGCATGGTGTTAGTTTTAGGTTGTGTATGTTTTCATATTGTATGACAAACAAACAAACCGACAAACCGCGCTCTATGGAGAGCGTAGTCGAACTGCTAGATATGAGATATCAAAACAGTTATTCGGGGACAGGATGAAGGAAGGAGCGAGAGTTGGGGACCATTTCCTCAAGATGATCTCGATGATTGAGAGATTAGAAGCTCTTGATTTTCAGACATGTATCTCTCTAAAATGGCCTTATCCTGCAGTCACTTCCTGACTCTTTTTTCCAATTTGTCATGAACTTCAATTGTAATAAGATTGCATGTAACTTAGTTGGGCTAATGAACAAACTGACGACTGCTCAGTCTCATATGAATAAAGGGAAAAGAAGCTGCACTTATGATTTCTTCTGGGACTTGGAAGTCCTAGAATAAGAAGAAAAAGAATAAAAAAACAGTCAGGTCCAATAACCAAGATCGACAAGGGAAAGAACAAAGCCCCAATAGTTCAAAAGAGCAAGGGGGCCAAGAAAACGGATGTATGCCTCAACTGCGGTGAGCTAGGCCACTGGAAGAGGTACTGTCCAAAACTTGATCGTAATGCGCCTTCAGGTACGGAACTACTGGTTTTGGAAATAAATTGTTTTGTAACTGTATATTCTACTTCTTGGATACTTGATTCCGGTGCGAGTTCTCACATCTCTACAATGAGTCAGGATCTGGAACGAAGTAGGAAGCTGGATTCAGGGGAGGTGATGGTCACCGTCGGAAGTGGACATACTGTCGTGGCTTCTGATATTGGATCCCTTATGTTGAATTTAGAATCTGGTTTTATTCTTACTTTAGATGTACTTTTTTTGCCCAAGGGGCATAAAAATATTGTATCAATTCCGGTCATGAACCAAAAAGGATTTCACTTCTTTATTGGAGATGGGTCCTGTCGAATTTATTTTAGAAATAAATTGATTGGTTCTGCTATATTATTAAATGGTTTATACCATTTGAATCTAAAGAACAAAACAACTGTGAACACTATAACTAGAAAGCGTGGTAGGGATGAAACAAACCAAGCACTTAAGTGGCATCTTAGACTTGGTCTTATTGGTCAGACCAAAGTTAATAAAATGGAGAAAGATAGACTTAAGGGTCCATTGGGATCGGATCGCTATCCAACTTGTGAATCTTGTCTTCAAGGCAAAATGACTAAGTTACCCTTCGCAAGGACTTTTGAAAGAGCTGCTGAAAAACTTGGATTGATCCATACCGACGTCTGTGGACCTTTTGAAGTGGCACGAGATGGCTTTCAGTATTCCATTACATTCACTGATGACCATACTAGGTATGGGCTCGTGTACTTAATGAAACATAAGTCTGAAACTTTTGATAAATTCAAGGAATTTAAATCCCTAGTTGAAAATCAAACAGGTAACCGTGTTAAGACTCTTCGGTCACACCGAGGTGGTGAGTACATGAGTACCGAGTTTGTTGAGTTCTTAAAAGAACTAGGAATAGTGTCACAATTCATTCCTTCAGCTACTCCATAATTAAATGGTGTATCAGAAAGAATGAACCGAACTTTGTTGGACATGGTTCGCTCCATGCTTAACTGTACTGATCTGCCGATTTATCTGTGGGGTCACGCGCTCCTTACTGCTGCGCATATCTTGAACATATGTTCTTCCTAATCCGTTCCTAAGACTCCACATGAGATGTGGAGAGGTAGAAAACCAAGTCTTAATCACATTAGGATTTGGGGATGCCCTGCTTATGTCAAGAAGACTAAAGTAGAGAAATTGGAAGCTAGGTCTGTGAAATGTCATTTCATAGGATATCCAGCGGATTCCATAAGATATCTATTCTACATGCACGAAGATCATAGGATCATCGTTACTTTACAAGCACACTTCCTCGAAGATGAGTTCATTCAGGAAGGAGGCGCAGGTAGAAATATTTCTTTGGAAGAAATAAAAGAAACCCAAAATGAGACACTTGTGCAAGATATTAGAACCGAACCTTCTGAAATACAAACACAACCTCGCAAGTGTAGTAGGATTTCTCAATTACCTGAGAGGTATGACTATCTGCATCAAGAGGAACTAGGTGTCTATGAGATGACAGAAAGTAGTCATGAGAATGATCCTTCTACATACGACCAAGCGATGGTAGATGTTGACTCCGCCAAGTGGCAAGGAGCTATGGAAGCTGAGATAGACTCAATGCATGCTAATCAGGTCTGGACTTTAGTAGATCGTCCTAAAGGCATGGTGCCTGTTGGAAATAAATGGATCTATAAAAAATTGATGGAGATGGCAAGGTTGATACTATAAGGCCATGCTTGTGGCAAAAGGTTATTCCCAAAGAGAATGAATCGATTATTTCGAGACCTTCTTGCCTATAGCTATGCCGCTCCCGTCACAAACTACCGTCGAAAATAACTGCCCCTGCAATGCAGTGATGACAGGTGTGGTGATAAGTGGAGGATTGGAAGTGGTGCTGGCGGTGTTGGGACGAGATGGGGTGGGTGGTTTTCTATTTTTAATTATAAATTATTTTCATTAAAGTTTTTTATTTATTTTCCAACTTTCTAATTATAATGTAATCCGTTGCGGCTGAATTCGTAAAGCAATAACGATACAATTAGGGCTGTAAGCGATCGAAATTGCTCGAACAAAGTTCGCTCGACTGGCATTTCGGCTCGGTTCGTTAAGGCTCGAATTTGAAATTTCGAAAATCTGTGCGTTAAGAAAAGCGAGCTCGAGCCGAGATGCGTGCGGCTCGAGCTCGAGATCGGCTCGAGCTTAGTTTCGGTTCGGCTCGTTAAGCTCGATTAATAAATATATTTTTAAATTATTTTTATAATATATATATATATATATTATATTATAGATTAATAATTTTTTAAATAATTTTCATATATTAAAATATTAATTTTTATATATATGTTTGAAAATATATAATTTTTAATGATTATTTTAAAATATTTATTTTAAATAATTCAAATATATTATTTAAATAATTTAAAAATATATAATTATTAGCGAGCAATTTCGAGCTCGGCTCGAACTCATTTCAACTAGAGTTGTTCGCGAGCGGCTAATGTCTTGACTCGATTTATTAACGAGCTTCAGCTCGAAACACGATTTTGTTCGGTAAAAGCTCGACTCATTTCGGCTCGTCGTGAAAAAAATTTAAAACTCCTTCGGTTCGATCGAAAGGCTCATTTCATTCGATTCGTTTATAGCCCTAGATACAATGAAAAAACCCTGTTTTCGAGATATGATATTTATTAAATGTGAAATGATGAACAATATTTCTTTTGATATTAAAAAGTACAAATATAGGACTGTCGGACCATTTAACAGAAATGTGGCTCTTGACGAAATTGATATTGACCACATATGAAGTAATGAGTAAAATTACTTTTAATAGTTTTAAGAAGTATAGTATATAGCGATCAGATATCTTAACATTTAATTATTCTAGTTAATCAGAGAATCTAATAAATTTTTGCGACAGTTTCAATTAATCGCATATCATGGGGAGAAATTCGAGTATATACTATCGAATGGTCTGATAAGATTTTACGACTCTTTTAGTTTTTGTGATTGTTTAACAGAAGCAGGACTCTTATAAGTATTCTAGTTAATTAGGTAAATTTGTGTGATTGTTTTAGTTAATCCCATATCATACCAAGAAATTCGGAGTATTACTAATTCGGAGAAATTTAGAGTATATATTAATTGGATGATCTGATAAATTTTTGTGACTTTCGGTTTTCCCGAGTGTTTCGATTAATCACGAGAAATTCGGAGATATACGGGCCACATATGAATTATTTTCCTGATCCGGGGTTTGTTACTGCGTTGACTCCATTTATATAAATTTTCATGGCTACTAAAACATAATACTCTTGAAGGTGAGGACCATATTTGCAATTTATAAATTTATTATTAGGTGCGTAGAAGAGAAAAAAATAGGTATAAGAACTGGGGAACCTTCGATCTCGCTGACTTTTGTTTTAAGTGCAACAGAGAGAGAGAGAGAGAGAGAGAGAGAGATGTTGGGGTTTGAGGATTGTGGGAAACTTATGAGCCTCATCAATGGAGGAGAAGAGAAGACCATCAAAGAGATCGTGGCGGATTTCAAATCCAAATTTCCGGGCACTCTCCAATTCTACGCCTGCGCCGCTCTTGACATTCTCACATCAAACCCTAAGGTTTTTTTTTCCTGATGCAATTGAACTTGGTGATGATTGTTTAAATTGCGTAAGTTTGTAAATTATGCATCAAACTGATTTCTAGGATTAGATCAGCATTTGAACTGTTTCGGATTACGGAACTAAGCTTCTTCAAGTTCGAACATTTTCTTGCTCATTTTTTAACTTGCAATTGAGACGTTGTATGTTCTGTAAGCAAGACTTTAAATTGAGTGCACGGATTGTATTCGGGTCTTTGCAGCTACTTTTGCACCTCAATTTTGCAATTTTAACTGTTGCTGATATGGTTCTTCTTTGTTTTACATTTGATTTTTAAATCTAAGCTTTTGCATGTAAGTGGAAATTTGTGGATGTATTGCTTGTTCACATGCAAATGGCACAATGTGGAGTTTAACCTAAATTTTCTCAATTATGTTCCGACAGGATAAACTTCTAAGTCCTACTCAGCGGTTGATTGCTTTTGCAATCATCTATCAGGGATACGCGTCAAAGCAACCTTCGTCAAACCCTTTCATTTATAAGCTTGTTGATGTAAGTTTTGTGTGTAAATATGAATAATATTTTATGTTTAGATGGTACTAAAAATAGTTAATGATTTTGTGGCACATGAGCTCTTTTTCTTATTTTCATTTTGTGATATTCCTTTAAGCCTTTTCTTCTGCACT
This sequence comes from Orobanche coerulescens, assembly GCA_033398695.1. NCBI lineage: Eukaryota > Viridiplantae > Streptophyta > Magnoliopsida > Lamiales > Orobanchaceae > Orobanche > Orobanche coerulescens. The sequence goes on along the minus strand of CM065815.1, from coordinate 112,611,557 downwards.
TTGCCAGCTTGGGTTCTTAAACTGTTATTTCTATTAGTTAAATGATGAGATTAACTTCCATTGATCAGCGATAGCCATAGTAGTCAATAGCGGCCGCTAAGGTCGCTATAGTGAGTAGCGATACGAAGCGGCTGCCTGTCGCTATTCACCCTAACACGCTAGGTCTCTTAATGTAGCGGCTGTGAAACGGTTTTTGCTCTAATCCCGCTTAGCGATAAATGCCACTAAGTTTAATTTTTTTTCTTTTTCTTTGGAAAAAAAATTACTAAAAAAGGCCCAGCCCTAATAACCCTCCCCTTGCATTTCTTTACACTTTTCAATATTCTTTTCATTTCTATGGTGTTCCCTCCTGTTGCCCTACTCGTCTTTTTTAATGAATTTATTTTGTTATCGCTGTACTTTTTTTACATGTATATGCATTGCAATTGTCGAAGTACTTACCATATACTCACATATACCACTTGTTTACAAACTTGTTGCTATATTTTAAGATAGTGGCTGCTATCACTTCGCTATCGCTATATAGCTAAGCGAACTTGTGATCGCTACATATCACTATTCGCCATTGACAACTATGGCGATAGCTTTGATTTACAATTGTATCCATTTGCAGGTAGCATGTGATGACGAAGCTGAGAAGTATGAAAGAGCATTTGTTCTTCAATTGTTAGAATCTTCCAAGAGGACCAATAGCAAAGAGGTTTTGTTGTTTTGTTGCTTCTCCTGCTATCGGTTCTAACCTCTGCAATTTTAACTATTCTTTTTGTCTTGTTATCTTATTGCTGATGACTTTTTTTGGTTCATGATGATTCTCTTTCTATTTGATATCCTACATGGAGTATTTGTTTTATGCAAGTTTAACAAAGCAAAAGCATGCTTGCAACAGTAGTTTCGAAGATATATTTCCTTTTGGGGGACAAAGTCATACTGAAGTGTGTGTGTGTGTGTGTGTTCATGATTTTTTGAGCCGAAGAATATATATCTTAAAATGAGAGGACTTATTCCTTTTTTAACATGAGTGAAAAACCTTATACTAACACTCTGTGAGAACTTGTCTGTCAGCATCTTTGTTATTTCTTGTTCAATGATGGGTCAATACTAAGCAAACTATATTGGATAGAAACGTTTTTTGGCCATTCAGCCAAAATCTTTAAGCTCATACCAGTCTTGTAGCTATATCAGTATGTCGTCTGTTTCCTCGATATGGGAGCTATAATATGATTGCACTGGAAAGTCTTCATTTTCCTTTATGAGCTCTTAATTTCCAGTTTCTTGAAGTGATTGCATCTTCTTTGGTGCAGCTTCTGAAACAATCTGCAGCAGATTACATAAAGAACTTTGACCTTTCGTCACATGTAAGTTACACTCAAATATTGCCTTTCCTTATCTGTGGACCTGGTGGTCATAGTTATTTCTTATAACAAATAGTTTAAGAGGCGTGTCATCTTGCAAAATTACTTAATGTAGACTTTTTGTCTTAAACTTACGTGTCCTTGAAGTAATCGATTTCCATCTCTTTTGAACTTCCAGTCCTTTCCAGCACGGGAGCATTTGCAGGAACAATATTGTGGCAATAATCTGTCAGACCTATTTAAATCCTACTTCAAGGACACCGCTGTAATGAATGTATTCCCTGATCCTAATGTGCCCCGTGGATGTAACATTAATTCGACCGAGTATGACTTTTGCCAATTTCTTCATGTGATGCTACTATAAATAGAACTTGTTCGGTACAACCATTTATTTATCTGGCGCATGTTCATGTGATGTCACATTTCAGGTTTGATGCAAAACCCGGGGTTACATCTAAAATTGGATCCGGAAATAGGGACGAAACTGTTGCTGGGTTATTGTCCTCTTGTTCACTAGAGGGAGTAGGTCCACAGTGGGTCAGACCAGCTCCTCCTAGGTTCCCAGTAATGGAAGGAGAGGTAACATCTCTGAGCCCAAAAATACTTGCCTCATGTACTGTCATTCACAGTGCACCGAATATAATATTTTTTAATTTTTTTTTTTACAATGTTTTAACAAAAAAACTTTCGGTAGCTAAGAGCTGTACTCAAGCTCGACTACTGCTTGAAAGCATCCCTCAATCAACGTCCCAAGGCGATTTTTTTTTTGAAAATATTTTATAACATTCTTTTCGGCATCTTTTTTCCGTTGGTCTGGTTTAAACAGCTATTGTGGCTGAATCCCGATATGAACCATGAGGTTTTATGGGATGATGGTATGTGCGCTGATACTAGTAGAGGGGCAGCAGTCAGAGATTTGATTGCTAGAGCTTTGAAGGGTCCGCTTGTGCCGCTACAACAAGAGGTAACTGTTCTTGCACCGGATACTACCGACTTTTGGGCACGTGTCTCTTCTAGAATGTTTAACTTAAATTGATGAAGCAATAGTTTTCAATTTGGCCTCATTTGTCTATGGTTTTATTGAACAATTCTATGTTGACCTGTATGGACTCGTCTGATCTTATTAAAGCTTGTTGTCGCATCGATTTCCAAAGCACTCGGTATCAATAGTAAGATATGATATATAAGAAGACATTTGTATACCTGTTTACTGTCACAAACAACAGATGCAAATATTAATAGTTTGTTATCAACCAATCTTTTCTCATTGCGTAGTATATGTAGGTTCTGAATTATCCTTTTTCCTTTTGTTGTGGAACACCACCGTGGCTCTCCCTGAATATCAGGAAGATCAATATTTTATTTAGCTAGAAAGGTTCTGTGGTTTGTCTATGATATCTGACCTGTAATTTTTTAACCATTATTTTGAGATTTCCCGGGGTATAAGTGATTTTGGTTCTTCAATTATCCTGGGAAGTGTTCTTTTAGTTATTCACAATTAGGACTGCCGTAACAAGGAATTTTTTTTTTTTTTTTTTTTTTGGGTTATTTCAAATGTTTATCAGTCTAGTGAAACTTGTGTTGTTATCAATATGGTTAACATGTTCATTTTTTTTAGCAAGTTTTGGTGGAGTTGGCAAACGACGCGAAACTTGTATATCACTGTGGGCTGACACCTAAAAAGCTTCCAGTATGTCCTTGTTTTTTTTAAATAAGTGTTTCTCTTGGAATAAAAATATTGTTCTATTTTTCGTCTGAGTTATCAAAAACATTTCAGGAACTAGTGGAGAACAATCCTATGATTGCAGTTGAAGTTCTCATTAAGTTAGTGAATTCACCTGAAATATCAGAGTATGATCTTGGCTTTTGACTTTTTTTAATTCATTTGTTATATATATATATATATATTTTATTTGACTATGCGAGTTTCTTTTTGTATACCGTCAGATACTTTACAGTTCTTGTAAATATGGAGATGAGTCTTCACTCCATGGAAGTTGTGAACAGGCTAACTACTGCAATCGAGCTTCCTACTGAGTTCCTACACACCTACATTTCAAATTGTATAAGTGCTTGTCAGGGCATTAAGGTTCGTTTTTTTTTGCCTCGTTTCGCTTTTATAAATGATAGTACTTGATTGTCTTGGTAGCTCCATATCCGGAATGCCTAACTAGTTTATGCTTTGTGCCTTCCAGGATCGGTATATGCAGAACAGGCTCGTGAGATTGGTTTGTGTTTTTCTGCAAAGTTTGATCCGTAATAAAATAATTAATGGCAAGTATTTCAGAACTACGAATTACTGTTTTATACTTTTTGAACAAGAAAAAAAAGTTGTGAAAAAAAAAAGATAAAAGAGAAAAAATGTAGCATCCGGCCCAAGAAAAAGTATATGCATTTTTAGTTTTAGTTTAAATTATAAATATGCCCTCAGGCGAATACTGTTTTGACGAGTGTGTTTTTCTGCAGTTCATGACATCTTCATTGAAGTACAAGCATTCTGCATCGAGTTCTCCCGGATTAGAGAAGCAGCAGGGTTGTTTCGTCTTCTCAAAACCTTGGAATAGAAGATGTCTTTCTTTTTTTAATTTTTAATATCTAATTTGGTGCATATATATCTTTCCTGTTGATGGACAACAATCTTGGTTCGTACGATGGATGGTGAGAAACTAGGTTCTTTTAGGAGTGGGGATTATCAAGTGACTAGTGTTTTATGATTTTTTTATTTTCTTTCTTGTGCAATTTAAAATCTAAAATATGATTTAACAATGCTGTGATTAAATTAGTAGTAAATATTTTTTAATTTAAAAATTAATACTATGAACTAGTGATTTGTGTGTGACATTAAAATTATTTGTATATGTGACGTACTATCCGTTGTCTGTTTTTAGTTGCAATTTTATATTATTTGACACTATTTATATATTTACTATTGATCGTACTTACTTTTACTAATATAAAAATTAATACTAATATATATATAAAATATGGGATCTGAATTTATTGTTTCTTTAATAATAATTTTTTTTGTAGTTCTTTTTTGCAGGAAAATAATTGTAGTTGTTTAATATTGTCTGTAGCTATCAGCAATGAAGTACCTGTTAACCGTTAATTATTAGTTGTCAGCTCAATTGTCAAAATAGTTGTATAAAAATGAGTGGTAGGTAATATCTGATAAGCAAAAAACACAAATGAATTACGTTCCAACTTCAAAACCTCATCTACTACAAAGTGTACGTTCGTAAGCACCATAAGCTAGTTTGGAGTTTGGACCTTATCTATAGAGTTTATAAGCTCATTGTACTCATATTAGCCTTGTTTGGTTGGATTGGAGGAGCTTATTTGAGAAGTTGGAGCTTATCTCAAATACTTTTCCCACAAACATTTCGAATAAGTATAGACCTTTTCGCTTTTAATTCTATTTTAAAATATTTTAAATTTTTTTCTACAATATTATATTTTTAGCCATCATTTCAGCTAATTATATGTGCATGCTTTTTAGCTGTTAGTATGCATGAGTCATCAGCTATAAGCTTCAAACCAATTTTTTAACTTTTCCAAAACACTCACTAAAAGCTATGCAAATAACTATTTAAGCTTTGTTTGGTAAAAAGTAGTGGACAACGGATAAATTAGTTGATTAAATTTAAAGTGTTGGTAAATTTACGATTGGAGTACCTTATATAATAAAATTACATAAAAAATATTTTTTAACTAATGCTTAAAGACGATAGAGAAATTCTTTTAATGGAGGATAAATGAGGAACTTAATTAAAGTAATGAGGGTAAATCTGAGAGAAAAAATGAAATGCTATAATAAGTTCAAACCTACTTCAAGTAGCATTTCAAAAAAAATGCTATAAGCTATTGAAAAATGTTGTAAACTACAATTGACAAATATTTATCAATGGCTCATCCGCTATAAGCTAGCGGATTGACATTGTCAAATAGAGTCTTGGTGTATGTTTGGTAAATATAAGCTAGTTTATTTTTTGAACTTATTTATAAAGCTCTATTTGGTACGTCATAAACTAGTTTATAAGCTATCTTGTAAACTATTAGCTAATTTACCAGCTGAACTGCCATACACACTATTTCATCTTTATTAGAATTTTTAACTTGGATCAAAATATAGGAGTTACTAAGAAAAATGCTGCTGATGATGCCCCTGACCTCCCACACATCATTGCATTCAATATTTGGTAAAAAAAAAGGTCCATTTTTTTGAATTTATGCAAAAGCTTAAGGAGTTGGGTGCAAAAGCTACTCCTAGAATTTAGCCTAACTACAAAAACGCCCAACTATATTTAAAAATCACAAATACCCGCCAGATATTTGTTTTTCTTTTACTAAATGCAGCCTGATGTGGGGGGCATTTGTTAAGTAACACAAGTCTCAAGGGGTGTTTGCAACACTTCTAGAGGTAGTTTTAGAAAGATAACTGGTGTCTTTTGTAATTAAAGTAAAATCCAGGGGTAGCACTTGTGGTTATCCCAAAGCTTAATCTGTACGTAACAGATACCCAATACCGAATTTTATCAGCCAGATCAGATCATATCTTGTATTCGCATGGATTTGTAAGGAATTCGAGAATAATAATTCTTGACATAAATATATGAAAAATGAGAATATGTAAACAATAAAGTTAATAAAACTCAAATGGTGTATAATAAATTTTATCTAAATTCCAATCATATATCAATTACACAAATGAGCATAAGCCCATAATTAGGCCAATCTCTAATGTATTGGACCTAAACAAAAAAAATCCAAAATCAGATCCTATTTCGCAAATAATGTCGACAAATTCTTTTCCTAAACACCCGCAGCCGCAGGCACCATTAAACTAACCGGACATTTTTGAAATCTTTCTCGACTTCTTACTCGATGGACCAAACTCAACATCGGCCGTAGACCCAATAACCCCTTCATTTTCTTCCACTTTCAACTCTCCTTCTTCCGAAATACCCGATTCAATCTCATCCTCCTCGTTTGCTTCTTCCGACCAATAACAACACGAATCGTAGCTAAATTCACTACCATGACTTCCCGACACCGACAAAACCGACTCAATCTCATTCAAATCCTCATCCTCCTCGACTCCTTCGTCCTTATCGTCCAAATCTTCGATAAAGGGGTGATTCAGAAGCATCTCGGCCGTCAATCTGAACATCGACCTCCTCACGAAACAACCTTTCAGGAAATCCCTAGCATCCTTCGATATCCCGATCGGTATCTTGGGCAACTCCCGGTCCAGACCGATCTTCTTGAGAATTTCCTCCTTCTCACCGGCCCATGGAGGCTTTCCCGTTAGCATCTCGAGCACAACACACCCGAGGGCCCAAATATCACTCGGAGCCTCTTGCTCGTTATCCAATACAGCCTCAGGCGACAAATACATAGGGGTGCCCCGCCAATACTTCCCCTCCTCCAATTTTCTCTTCTTGCATATTTTGGCCCTCCTCGCCAAGCCCAAATCGCCAATTTTAGCCCGAAAACCGCTTCTACGAGCATCATTCACTACCAGCATTATGTTATCGGGCTTCAAATCACAATGAACGTATCCAAACCCATGGATATGATAGAGACCTCTTAAAATAGACCTAGTGATGACCCTAACCTCAAATTCTGACAACCCATTGCCGCCGTTCGACTTCTTGATCTTACCGGCTAGGGTTCCACCGGAGCCATACTCCAACAGCAGATTATAAACCATGACCCCATTATCACCCACTGTTGTCTCCTCGCCAAAACACTTGATTATGTGAGGACAACCTCCGGCGTTGCTGAAAACCTCCCTTTCCTTTTGAATCGAACCGGAAGCGGAAACCTCGGCCGATTTCACCGCCATTACTGGTGGGAAGAAGCTGTATTTCGATTTGGGGTTCTTGAGAGTGGCTAGATACACACACCCGAACCTTCCTTTTCCAATAATTGAACCCCTGAACCACGAAACACCATCTCCATATTCATTCACAGCCCTAATTCGTTGAGACGAATCTCCTCTTTTCTCCACCACCATTGTGATAAAATAATTGGGGCAGTTGAGTATTGAAGCAGTAGAGAGATTAAAAAGAAAGAAAGAAAGAAAGAGAATTAGGGTTTATATATAAACATAAGAAAATGAAGAACAAGTGATGGAGCCTGGGCAAAGGGGGTTTTCTTTTTCTTTGCGGTTTCTTTGTGGGTGGGTTTTGTATTTACTAAAAGAATAAAACAAGGCCGCGTTGTGTTTCACTGGTTTCTCGTGGTTGTGATGTGGGGCACAAAATAATATAACAGTAATAACGGTTCATGTGTCTGATATTGCCTCTCTATTTGTGATGTCATGTCATGTCATTGCTTTATTATTACCCTGGTTTTTTTTTGACAGAGTTGGAGAAGTTGACAAGCAGAAGCTGGTCAGAGAAGCTCAAACGCGGTCGTATTTGTTTCGACTGATTTTTTACATGTCAAAAAAATGCAATTTGCATGTGCTGAAAATGCATATGCAAATCAGCAACGAGACGTGATTAAAGATATGTTTGATTGATCAGATTGGGAGACCTCACCTGCGTAACGTGGATCCAGCACAAAATTTCTACTTGTGCCCTCGACCAATATGATGGGTAAAGTATTGAGAATGTGCGACTTGTACCTCACAAAGAGTTTCCAATTTGTAGGACCTATGAATAATTTTTTCTCCCAAAAAATAGTATAAAAATTATCAGATTAAAATTATAGTGTGATTGGATTGGAAAATGACCTTAAATGTTATCTTTATTAACAGACCTAAGTTCAAAACCATATTTAATACAAAATATTAACAAACTTAAAAATGTTATCTCATTTGATTAGAATTATTCAATTCAATATTGGATTTTCTGTTTGAACAATGGTTAGGATTGTTATATACTCATATATTTATAATATATGCCTTATTTTTTAAGTATCTAGTACCAATATTTTGAAAATTACATGAAAATAAATTCAAGCAATTTTTGTAGGGACACATTTAAAATTTCACACATGACCTCTAGTGATTCAGGACTGGATATTAAATAATCCAGTTCTTAAACCAATTCAAATACTGTCAAATAATAAATAACGAGTAGATAAAAAATATAAAAATGATAACGCTCACCGCACACGCCACAATCATACACAATTACACAAAATTGTTAAAAATATGAGTTGGGTGGACATTCACATATGTAAAGGGGGTCTTTTTTTTTTACAAAATTTTGGTGGTGCACACACACCACCATGCTTAACATAGATCCGCCCTGCTCACCTGATAGCTTATTAACCTACAATCGGCTTAATTGTGTTGCTTGATAAATGTTTCTAACCGTTTTTTGTCTGATCAGCTTCATTTGATTAGCTGTTTGTTGGGGAAAAGAAAATTCATGTTTATCCTTCTCCAATTTCAAAATCAATTTACTTATTATTGTAAGAAATAATTATGTATATCATTTTATACTATCAAATATATATTGGTAAATCACCTATACTCGCCGATATCTTAATCCATTAAATAGCAAAACAATAATTTAGATTCAGCTATTAGGTTATCACTAGTTATAATCTATATAAGCTCTCTCCAACCAACGCAACCAAAAAGATCTTGAATATTTGGGATTGAATTGTTTATAGGTTGTTACTGATGGACTCGGTGCATACGATACGCCTCGCGCGGGTTTTACATGACTGATTTGATTTATATGTTGCTGTATTAAAAAATTAGAATTTTTTCTGATACGAATTACGTATTAAGATGAACGTAAATTCGCCGGAAAATGAAGCGGATATATTTTGTTACCTCACAACACTCGTATATGTGTAACACTCGTAAGATATAACCGAAAGTAGGGCAATTCGGCTTACATAAACAAGAACAATATGAATGATTTATCAAACTAGACCTATAGTTTGATAAGATAATCTTTTCTCAAGACCTATTGAGAATCGATTCGATTAAAACTCGAAAGCAGCGTCGAATTATAGCAAGGTTTCGATGAAAGCGTTCAAAGAAAACACAAGTGTATTCTTATTTCTTCAACATACAATGCCCTCCTACAAAACTACTCAAAGGCTACTTATAGGAGATGTAGCCTTCTAACCAACTAAGGAATCAAAGATTACATGATCTTGACATGACAACCAAACATCAAAATAAAAATAAGGATGGAATCAAACAAATGGGAGGGAATCACATAATAAACATAGTTATAAGTCACCCCACATAACATGCACGGATAATCATGACATGTGAGGAGGAAAAACAACAAAAATAAAAAAACCGGCAATAATTGAATTTCTTTGATGCCGGTTCTGACCGTGCCGTCGGCACGGCATGTGCAACATCTGGCCGGCGAGGGACTCGGCCGTGTCGCCAGCGCGGTCGGGTTGGTCGGACAGGGAATTGTACTATCCGGAAGAGTGTAACTCGGTAGTGTCGCTAACGCAGTCGGGTTGTGTCGGCGCAGGCCGTGTCGGACGACACGGTCGGGTTCGGTCGGCGAGATTTCATTATCCAGACACCTCGGCACGGGCCGTGTCGGATGACACGGCCGGATTGATCAGCGTGATCGGCGATTCCGTGACGTGTCGGCGATTCGGCGGTGGTGGTCGGCGCGATCGGCGATTCCGGCAGTGGTGAATTTTCCGGCGGTGGTGATTTTTCCGGCGATTCGTCCATTTTCCGGCCGATTGTCGACCTTCCGGCATAGCATGACACGGGCCGTGTTATATGACACGGTGAGGCGAGACTCCACGTCTTATGTCCGTTTTCTCGCCTAAATACGTAGTAGCCCGTGCATGGCGTGTAGTAAGGTCATTTATATCGATCCTTACTTCGCCTTCTTCGTTCATATCAAATGATTCCGTATCATCTCCTCCTCCTTTAAAAGGAATTGTCCTCAATTCCGAAATTCCGTCATCATCGATGTAAGGTGAGAGGTCCCCAACATTAAAGGTTGCATGAATCCCATAATCTCCCGGAAGTTCTAATTTGTAAGCGTTGTCGTTCACTTTCGCGATTACATTAAACGGTCCCTCCGCTCGCGGCATTAATTTGTTCTTACGTTTATTTGGAAATCGCTCTTTTCTTAAATGCAACCAAACCAAATCACCAACTTCGAACAATCTCGGCCTTCTTTGTTTGTTCGACTTTCTTTTGTAAGCCTCGTTTATTTCCTTGATTCGATTACGTACTTGCTCGTGTAATTTCATCATCGATTTCAATTTTGATTCCGCATCCTTGTGCACTAACTCGTCACTTGGCAATGGAATTAGATCTAACGGCATGTACGGGTTTAGTCCGTAAACTACTTGAGCGGAGAGTGTGCCGTGGCATGAGTAGGAGAACGATTATAATCGAACTCCGCATGTGCAAGTTTCAAGTCCCAATCCTTCTGTGTCTTGCTCACAAGACCACGTAGTAATGTGCCCAACGTTCGATTGGTCACTTCGGTTTGACCGTCCGTTTGTGGATGATGTGACGTGCTAAATAGTAGTTTGGTTCCCACATTTCTCCAAAAGGTTTTCCAAATATAACTAATGAATATTGAGTCAAGATCAAAAAAAATCGTTTTTGTAACTACATGCAATCGTATGATTTCTAGGAAATAAAAATCGGCGATGTTACTCGCGTCGTCTGTCTTGTGGCAAGCCACAAAGTGAGCCATCTTCGAAAATCGGTCTCGACAACCATAATAGCATCTCTCCCTCGTTGAGTACGAGGCAAAGCAACAATAAAATCCATTGAGACATCTTCCCACGGTCTTTCCGGAATCGGCAAAGGCATGTATGCTCCCGGTTTGAATGAACTTTTAGCAATATGGCATGTCACACACTTATTAATTATGTCGTGTACATTCACTTGCATCTTGACCAATGAAAATGCTCTTTAAGGACCTCCAACGTTTTGGCCGAACCAAAATGACCGGCCAAGCCTCCACCGTTAGCTTCCCGAACTAATAATTCCCGAATCGGGTGTTTGGGTAAACATAGGCGATTCCCTTTGAAAAGGAATCCTTCTTGCAACGTAAACTCTCCAAACGGACCGGATTTACACCGAATGAAAACCTCACCAAAATCCACATCCCCATCATAATACTCCTTCAATGTTTCGAACCCAAGCAACCGAATGTCAAGAGTAGAGAGCAAGGCATACCGTCTAGACAAAGCATCCGCCACAACGTTGCTCTTGCCATCTTTGTACTTCGATGAAAAGTGGAATGATTGCAAGAATTCCACCCATTTAGCATGTCTCGGACTCAACTTTAGTTGGCCGTTGATATATTTCAAGGACTCATGATCCGAATGTAGGATGAAATGTTTCGGCCGAAGGTAATGGCTCCAATGATCAAGAGCTCTCACAATGGCATAGAACTCCTTGTCATAAGTACAATAGTTGAGTCGAGCCCCACCCAATTTCTCCGAAAAGTAGGCAATTGGTCGCCTCCCTTGGACGAGGACCGCCCCAATACCCACTCCACTTGCGTCACATTCTACCTCGAAAGGTTGTGAAAAGTCGGGTAAAGCCAAGATAGGTGCTTCACACATTTTCTCCTTCAATTTTTCAAACGCCCCTTGGGCAGCCCCGTTCCACATAAACGGTCCCTTTTTCAAGCATTCCGTTATCGGACTAGAAATGGTACTAAAGTCTCGTATGAACCTCCGATAAAATGAAGCAAGTCCGTGAAAGGATCGGACTTCCGTGATGGTTTTGGGGGTAGGCCAAGAATTAATCGCCTCGATCTTGGTTTGATCAACCGATACCCCTTCTTTAGAAACGATGTAGCCGAGAAAGGCTACACTCTCGACTAGAAACGAACACTTCTCCTTTTTCCCATAAAGTTTTTGATCCCTAAGGATTTCGAAGACTTTCCTCAAGTGTCCGGTATGCTCTTGCAATGATCGACTATAAATCAAGATGTCGTCCAAGTATACGACGACAAATTTTCCCAAAAACGGCTTAAGTACCTCATTCATTAATCACATGAAAGTACTTGGCGCATTTGTAAGGCCAAAGGGCATGACGAGCCATTCATATAATCCATGTTTTGTCTTGAAAGCCGTCTTCCATTCGTCTCCTTCCCGCATGCGAATTTGATGATAGCCGCTTCTCAAATCAACCTTCGAAAAAATCACCGAACCATGCAACTCGTCCAACATATCATCAAGTCCAGGAATTGGGAACCGATATTTGATGGTTATGTTGTTCACGGCTCTACTATCTATACACATCCGCCATGACCCATCCTTCTTTGGAACAAGTAAAACCGGAACCGCACAAGGGCTCAAACTTTCTCGAACGTACCCGCGATTCATTAGCTCCTCGATTTGTTTTTGCAACTCCTTTGTCTCCTCGGGGTTACATCGATAGGCGGCCTTGTTAGGGAGTGATGCACCGGTACAAGGTCGACTTGGTGTTCAATCACGTAATGGTGGCAAACCGCGGTAAGTCTTAGGAAGACATCCGCAAATTCCTGTAGCAAAGTATCGATATCTCTCTTGCCTTGCACAATCACGTCAACATCTCGTGTTTCTTTAATCATTAATAAATACACACGTTCGCCATCGTCAATAGCGTGTCTTACCTCCTTCTCACTAGCAAACATAGTAAGCTTCGGTTTCTCCATTTGATTAGAACTCATCGATCGAATGGCTTGGGGTGCCATTGGTTTGAGCACAATCTTCTTGCCTTTATCCCGTAATTCATATTCGTTACTCCTTTCTCGATGTAAAACGTCTCTATCAAATAGCCACGGTCGGCCCAGAAGTATGTGGCATGCATCCATCGGGAGTACATCACATAGTACGTTGTCACCATACGAACCCATAGTTAATCCGACCCGTACTTGTTTCGAAACTTTCACCTTACTCCCATCATCGAGCCAATGTAACGCGTATGGTTTTGGATGAGTAGTAGTGATGAGTCCGAGCTTTGTCACCATCTCGCTTGAAGCAACATTCGTACAACTTCCTCCATCGATTATCAAACTACACCATTTGTCTTTAATTTGACACTTGGTGTGGAATATTTGATCTCGTTGCTCCGTGTCCCTCGAAACCGTCTTGACTTGTAAAGTGCGAAGGACTAGACTCGTGTCATAGTCCGGAGCATTGTAAGCCTCACACTCCTCTTCTTCTTCGGTGTTTACATCAAACACGTCGCGAGTCTTTCTTCTTCGTCCTCGGCCAATAATTCTTCCCGGGCCTCAAGAGCCTCTCTTAGTGTCACCACCCGTTTGTTCGGACATGCATTTTGGTAATGGCCGAATCCTTGACACTTGAAACATCGTACCTTCGCCAAACTTGTTTCTTTGGGTACGTAGGGAGTCTTAGGTGCCGTGACAGGGACATGACTTGGTGTGGTGCTTTTAGTACCCGAACTCGAAGCACTTGGATTCCGAATTTGGAAGGAAATTCGGGTCTTGAAAACTTCAATTTATTTTGGGCTTCTATCTTTATGCATAGTCCACATAAAGTATCGAAATCTTCATATGGATATAACTCCACCGTGTTGGCTATATTTTTATTTAAGCCACGTAAAAAACAGGACATCTTTTGTTCTTCGTTTTCTTGTAGCTCTCCCATCAAGACCAAACTTTCGAACTCTTCAATATATTCACCGACACTTAGTTTGCCTTGCATGAAGTCGGCAATCTTCGGTATAAGGTTAACCGGTGTGATGTTGGCACATACCTCTTACGAAGTTTTCTTTTAAAGAATCACGAACGGATTTTTGCTTTTCCCTCCCGAGTTCTTGGCGTTTTTACTCCTTGAACCAAAGAGAAGCACCCTTCCCTAACTTGAGAATTGCATATTTGCAACGTTTCGTCGTTAAGGTCTTTGAATTCGAACATGCGTTCAATTTTCCGTTCCCACTCCAAATAAGCTTCGGATCGGTACCTCCAACGAACTCCGGAAGTTCGTTTACTTTAAACTCATCCGCATGGTGTATTTGGCGTCGTCATCCCGCGTCTTGCTTGCATACGTGGTTCGGTGACCGCTTAGTGCGTCCGGAGTTTCATCAAGAAATCGGGATCGGAGAAATCCATAACAAGAATCAAGAGATAGTTTTGAACAAGAAATCTTCAATAAAATTGCCAAGGAAATAGCCTTGGGCTCCGATGCCACTAATGATACGAATTACCTATTAAGATGAACGTAAATTCGCCGGAAAATGCAGCGGATATATTTTGTTACCTCACAACACTCGTATATGTGTAACACTCGTAAGATATAACCGAAAGTAGGGGAATTAGGCTTACATAAACAAGAACAATATGAATGATTTATCAAACTAGACCTATAGTTTGATAAGATAATCTTTTCTCAAGACCTATTGAGAATCGATTCGATTAAAACTCAGCAGCGTCGAATTATAACCAAGGTTTCGATGAAAAGCATTCACCAAGAAAACACAAGTGTATTCTTATTTCTTCAACATACAATGCCCTCCTACAAAACTACTCAAAGGCTACTTATAGGAGATGTAGCCTTCTAACCAACTAAGGAATCAAAGATTACATGATCTTGACATGACAACCAAACATCAAAATAAAAATAAGGATGGAATCAAACAAATGGGAGGGAATCACATAATAAACATAGTTATAAGTCACCCCACATAACATGCAAGTCTAATCATGACATGTGAGGGGAGAAAAAACAACAAAAAATAAAAAAAATCAGCAATAATGGAATTTCTTTGATGCCGGACACGGCCGTGCCGTCGGCACGGCCATGCGCGCATCGGCGGCGAGGACTCGGCCGTGTCGCACAGCGGTCGGGTTGGTCGGACATGAGGAATTGTACTATCCGGAAGAGTGTGACTCGGCGTGTCGCTGGCACGATCGGGTTGTGTCGCCGGCGCGGGCCGTGTCGGACGACACGGTCGGGTTGATCGGCGGCGAGATTTCATTATCCGGGACACCTCGGCCGCGGGCCGTGTCGGATGACACGGCCGGATTCGGTAGGAAGTGATCGTCCGATTCGTGACGGTGATCGGCGATTCGGCGGTGGTGGTCGGCGGCGATCGGCGATTCCGGCGGTGGTGAATTTTCCGGCTGTGGTGATTTTTCGGCCGATTCGTCCATTTTCCGGCCGATTGTCGACCTTCCGGCATAGCATGACACGGGCCGTGTTATATGACACGGCTGAGACCGAGACTCCACGTCTTATGTCCGTTTTCTCGCCTAAATACGTAGTAGCCCGTGCATGGCGTGTAGTAAGGTCATTTATATCGATCCTTACTTTGCCTTCTTCGTTCATATCAAATGATTCCGTATCATTTTCCATTATGAAAATGTTAGTGTATTAGTAGTATATGAGCATATCAGATTTTTAGTTAGATTTATTTGAGCTGTGGTTTTTTCATATGATTCTTCTCTCTCTCCCAAAATTTTCTCCCTCTAGATATCTTCTCTCTATATTCCTTTGTAGACCCTAATCACTTTTGTAATTTTGTTGTTCATTATTATATCGTACTCTCTCAGTTCAGTTGAAAGTTTTACACTTATATCTTTTTTATCCCTTTAGAAACTTTACATTTAACACTTTTACACAATCAAACCAAATAATCATCTTTTACTTTTTAATCTCAACCACACACTTATCATCAATATTTTTTATTTTTTCATCTCACCCACACATTTATTAGCATTATTTATACTAATTATTACTTAATACGAGGCTTGATCCAACCCGTGTGATGCACGGTCTTTGGTTGCAGACGCTTGAATGAGCATTGGTTGCAGACGCTTGAATGAGCATATGACGGTATTTATATGCCTATTAGAGAATTCGTATTGTATTTATTTTAGAGGATTTAATTGTGATGTTATCATAACTTTTGTATTTAAATTAGTTTATTTACATTAAAAGTTACAATTAAAATAGTCTTTTCACATGTAGTCTTTTAATATGAATAAAGACTCATCCGTAACGCTTTTTTCGTGTAGAATTCTTTTAGTTTATGTAATTAGTTATGTAATGTATTGTATTTATTTTAAATGTTCATAATGTAATGTTTTATCAACCGTGCGTTGCACCCATTGCATTTAAATATCCATAGTGTAATGGTCGGTACTAATTAGGTTTCCAGTACTTAAAATAGTTTATTCACATTAAAAGAGTACATGTAAAAAGACTTTTTCTAAGGCGTTACATTTAAAAGAGTATCTTCACATGTAATTTTTAAATACTAACAGCTTTTGTTTTAACATTCTACAATTTTATGCAATCTTGAAACTACGATATGATTTCGTTTTTAATTCACAACGGTTACCAACTTACCATCCCCCAAGCAAAAAGTAAAAGTGAATAATACAAAAGGAATGGACATGAAGAGTCTCCATTATATTGTAGGAGACTATTAGTAGCATCATCATGAGATAGAGAGAAAGCGTGCATATTGATTATGTAAATCATTAATATGAGGTAAATTTCCAATGAAGATTTCCACCTATAAAGCAAAATACCCATGCAGCCATGCTGTGTCTATAATATTTTTCAGCTTCTTTATTCAATGTATACCAATATCGTACCTATGTGTCTGCATACATACGTGATACGTGTTTATGTATGCATTGATGAATGTATGTATGTGTCAAATTTACCAACTGCTGGAGGTCCGACTCAGTATTCACATAAGCTTCCCATTATTACATGCATATATTCATTCATTAGCTTTTCATGAGTTGTACACTTTAAAACAATCATTTTATTTCAATCCATTTTGTTTCATTTCTTTTAGCAAACACCAACCGATTGATTATTGACATCAATTCATTGTGTTTTGAGATTGTTTTGCTACGGTTGGATCCAGTCTAACAGATTAAAACCCAAAACCAATGGGGTAAAAAAATTCGGGTAAGATGAGATCCAATCCATTCCAAGATATACATCTAATTTTTTATCACTATCCTAAAAACATCTGCCTCTCATCCATCTTTTTCTCTGGTTTTGCAGATCAACCACCAAATATGAACACAGCTTCACACACAAACTACCGTTGTTGTAACTCCTTACCCGAAATAATCAAACACAACATCAAACCCTTTAATGTTTCTGCTCAAAATCATTCGATTTAGTTTCTGTGTTTTTTAACGAACAAAGAAAAGAAAGTAACATCAAATCATAGATCTCCATATTCGATGGAGTACCACAGCAAGTCTTTAACTCCATACAAACATCAAACCCTTTAATGTCAGAAGCACACACAAACATCTTTAAAGAATACCACAGCAAGTCATTAACTCCATATTCGAAAAGGTAGGCCAAGATTAAAAAATAGTGACAACCTCTTATCTACATATAAATAGAAAACGTAACAGGAGACTTATATGACAAAATGCAAAACTGGTGTGGTTTTTTGCTATGTTGTTTTCTCGTCTTTGGATGGTTTATATAGTGTTTCAAGCATAAATACTTCAGCAACACTTCATATTCATCAATTATGAGAGCATGGTTCCAAGAACCCTTTTGTGTTCACTCCATCATTACACGATTGTTTATATTCCTTGGAGTTTAATATGTAGATGTAAATTCGTGAGTTTATAAAAAACGAAATTATTTTTGGTGTGCAATGCATTAGTTGTACAGTACTAATTTTTATGCACAAACCCCCTTGCACATTAAATTAAAGGGTATTAACTTTTGTGCACAATCCTCTTTGCATATTAAATTAAAGGGATAAATTTTATATATAATAGATACATCTTCTTTCAATTTTTTTGCGGGACAAGGAGAGTACTGTTTTCTATGTTCTGCTATGTTTTCGTGTTGGAATGCTAATTTCACTTTTTCTATATTCTGTTGTGTTTTCGTGTTTGAATGTCAAATTTCACTAAAATTAACAATCACATCGATAATAAATATTTTAATGTTTTTTTTTTGGATTGAAATAGTTTAATGTTTCGTAAACGAGCTGAACTGTACTGAATTTTTATTGGGTTCGGCTCGGCTCGAATTTATTCGAACCTTAGGTTCGATTCGGCTCGAAAATTTCGAACCTCATAATTTGAGGTTCGATTCAGCTCGAATGCTAAATTTTTTATAGTTCGATTCGATTCGGCTTGAAATTCGAACCGTTCGAATATAATTCGATTCGGCTCTAGTTAAAGTCCGGTATAACTCCATAAGTCCAGTATAGTTCGAATATAGTTCGGTCCGATTCACCGAAGCTGAATGGTTCGGCCTGGGATGGGAGGGGTTTATGCCTTGGACCAAAGTCCCTCGAATCGAGCCGAACCGTTCGGTCTGATTCGACGAATCCTATTTTATAGGGTTCGACTCTATGTTTGGTGTCCCGAATCGAACCACGAATCGAGCTTTTAAGAGCCGAATCCTTCGAACCGAATCGAACTTTTAAGTTTATTCACTGTCCTATTTGTGGGTGTATGGATTGGCCAAATCAAGATTGCCAGTTGCATGTGGCCTGTGGGCCTCTAATTTTGAAGAGGCCGTTTGGGCAAATTTATCTATCTTTATATTAAAGATTTCATGTGCTCTTAATATGTTTATTATTATAATTATAATATAACATATTATTAGAAAATGTCGAATATTAGTAGTATATTTTATTTAAAATGTCAACTTAAAATACAACATGTATATTAAAGATTTCATGTGCTCTTAATTTATCTACTAGCTAGCCTTTGATGCTAACATGAAAATGGAACATGTGCCTTGCTTTTGCAATATCACTATTCAAATGACTTTTTTTAGGGGAGAACCATTTTCTAATTATTTTTGTTGAGTAAGAGACGAGAAACTCTCCCACCTGTATTAGAGGTTCCTTGACCAGACGGGTGTTAAATCGAGGGATGTGCACTAATGGCAGCCCTGCAAAGGAGAGGACGAGACACGAACCCAACAACAAACCTTGCAATATTTCAGCAAAGTATTGTCACCACACGGATTCGAACCCGCGATGTCGGAGTGTTTCCACCCCAATCACCTTATAACTTACCATCAGTCTATACCCGGGGACAACCATTTTCTAATTATTGTTCCTTCTTTTGCAGGTTCGGGTAACAATCCAAGAATATTTAGTTGAATGAATAAAAAATATGCAACAAGATCCATCTCTCTCTCTCTCTCTCTATATATATATATATAGATATATAGATATATGGGTAAGTTTAGGTGAGACGCTCATATTTCGTGAGAAATGAGAATGAATTTGGGCCTCTGATTATTGTAGATCAATGGTTCATATCTATTTTCGATTGTGCAAAATGCTTTAACTGTTTGTACAATGATTTATTTATGCACACTACAACAAAAAACCCTTCTTACAACGGTGCGCGGACATTGTAGAAGGGTTTTAACAACGTTTTCAATCTCGTTGTATAATAAGGCATTGTTAAAAGAATGACTTTTTTTACAACGCCCATGTGGCGTCGTACACCCCGTTGTAAATACATATTTTCAGTATGCGCAGATGTTTTTACAACATTCTATTGAAATTGTATTTCTTACATCAACAACGGTACAAAGATACTGTATGTAATTCTATTACAATGTTTTGTAGAAGTGGTACATAACTATTTACAACTTTATCACATAATTATTTTTTCCATGATCAACAACGTTGTGATTATCTTATAGGTAAATCTATTACAACATCTTTCGGTAATTGCGTTTCTTACATCAACAACTATGCAAATACGTTGTGGGTAACTCTTTAACAATGTCCTTTAAAAGATGTAAACAATAACTTACAACATTTATACAGTAGTGTCTTTCAACCATCAACAAGATCTGGAGGTCGTTGTGGTTAAATCTTTTACAATGGGTTCATTACGTGCTGTTAAGATGTATTTACAATATCATAAAAACATTGTGGAAAACTCCGCTAAAAAAAAATTCAAATGCATACTAGCTGCAGTAGAAATCCCTGTGAATCAACAAGCGCTCAACTTTATAAAGTGGAAGAAGCTTTGATATAATACTTTCCTTGTTACATATATACTTCAACCTATCATTAAACAATACGCAATTAGCTTAAAAAGTGGAAGAAGCTATGATATAATACTTTATATAGGTGAATACAATTGCATCTCTAAAGAAGTGACTAAAACATGTAAATTCAGTAAAAATAAAGTGAACCTTTAACAGAATATACTTCAATAGTCAAGAGTCAAGACAATAGACTTTGCAAGAAAAGTAGCTGAGTGCAACAATAATTTGTTTTTCATAAGAAACACAATATCATTAGTAGAAAGAAAAAGATGATACCAATGTAAAAGGAAACGCAAGTTTCATGCAGATAAATTTAAGAAGATTTGTATCCCAATCAACAAATTCAATACTGTAGAACACATATTCCGGCTAGTTGAATGTAAAAACCAGATACACATGATATTAATGATTATATACTTCCAGATAGAAAAAGGTCAGCTCAAGAGAGTAAATGTAACACCCCGAGATATTCGGAGTATATTACAGCGCCGTGGACCCCTACATGGGACCCACCAGGCTACGACAAGAAAACTCCACTCGACTAACCATCTCGATTAGCGAGGACACACATTTTAATAATACAACAAATAAAAGTACGCTCGGAGCAACCGGCGAATTAAGCATCAACCAACAATGTAGAAATATAGGGTAAAACAAACGGAGTTCGAAATGAAAAGCCTAAGTACTCGCGGGTACAATCTATAAGTTTAGAATTATGAAAACAACCATATCGAAGTAAGCAAAAGAAATAAGATGACCCAAATGCATATGTCAACGGCCCTAGCAAATATCCTCGTACTGTCTCAGTGCTCGCTCGTCCGGATGATCATAACCTGAAATCCATAACAAGAATTTCCCCACAACGGGTCCCCAAAGGGGTTAGCAATTACGCTAGTACAAGTAATCAAGGCAAACCAATCGCTTACACATTTCAGAGTACATGCACCAATATCAATTTCAAAAGCCAAAACTAGACATGTCTTTTCCGGAAACAAACAGTCAAACAATTTGCCTTGGGAACAGGGTAATACCATAGATCCCGCCTGAGGCCTCTAAGGACCCTCCCGAGCTGGCCATATCATCAAACAAAACACGCACATGCATCTCCTTGGGAACAGGGTAATACCATTGATCCCGCCCGAGGCCTCTAAGGACCCTCCCGAGCTGGCTAGCTAAACAAACTCATGAATCCAGGACTCAACCCTTTGGATTCCCTCCGTGATCCCGTCGGACCATCCCGAGGTGAGCAAATCACACACAAAATACATTACCATTCCACGTTAAGCATAAAGGTTTCCAAAAATACTTGCCTTGAATAATTGATGACGCAACGAACGGAAAGGATAATCACCGACGAACACTAGGAATCAACGGAACCGAACCTAACGATTTGAAGAACATAATCACAACCAACTCTAGACGAATACGGAAATGGAATACACCCGCAAACCCGCCTACGATTCATGTATATTCGTACAAAAATAATAATGAGGGCGGACCACAACCAAACCCTCTCGATTTCGCAAAATCATGAAAATATACCATGAATCCATAGGAAAACTAATGATATTGACAAGATTAACCATATTCATCATGAATCCACCAATAAAACGGAACGAATCGGACGAAAATTCCAAAACCCCCAATTTATCTAAAAGTAGGGTTCTAAGAGATTTTACCTTGGATTAGGATGAAAGATTCGTGTTGATGTTGTTATAATACACCAAGAACTCAAGGAAGACGTTGGATGAGATGATTCGAAGAAGAAATCGCCAAGAATCGCCCAAAATCGCCAAAGGAGCTCTAAGCCTTGGGGAGGAGAAGAAATGAGCATGTCGTTTATCGGGTCAACTCCTGGTTTATATAGCCGAGAGTGTTAGCGCGCTAATCCTCAAGGTTAGCATGCGCTAACGGGATAAAACTACGAGCCATACGATTAGCGTCCCGATCCGGTGGCGATTGCAGTCGTTAGCGTGCGCTACTCGAAGCGTGGCGTGCGCTAATAATCTCTCGGTAGCGCGCTATCGACCAATAGCATGCGCTACGGACATCGGCCGAGTCGAAGCAAGCGTCGATACACACGATCCGATTAGCGCGCGCTATCCACCAACCGTAGCGTGCGCTAAAGTGTATCGGTAGCGCGCTATCGACCAATAACGTCGCTACAGGCGGCAGATTGAGTCGGTAGCAAAGCGTCGATCTTGGACACCTACGCTAGCGAACGCTACGGGCATCTCGGCGTGCGCTAGCCCAGGCATTAGCGTGCGCTAGACTACGTAGCGTACGCTAATTCGCCGATCGAGGCTGGAAAGAGCCCGCCACTCCCGGGCTTGCTCTCTAGCGCGCTTCTGGCGATCATAGCGTACGCTACTAAGTGACCCCTAGCGTGCGCTATGCAGAAAAGATAGCGTGCGCTAGGTACGAAATATAAATGGTCCTAAACACCGGAATATGAACGAAACATCAAACGGAACGTCTCAAAACGTATCATAACGTAGAATGGATCCACGGCAACTCCGAAACGGTGGTTCCGCACAACAATAACGAGAATCAGATCAACAGGTGGTGAAAGATACCTTTGAAGATACGAGGTCACTACGACCGAGAAATACATCGAAAAAAAATAAAAATACAAGGGATAGGAAAATGCGGATATTACATTCTACCCCTCTAAAAACAAGTTTCGTCCCGAAACTTAAGAGACAAACAACTCGGGGTACCTAGCACGCATGCTATCCTCGGTCTCCCAAGTTGCCTCCTCGACACCATGTTTCGACCACTGCACTTTGACCAAAGGGATGGTCTTACGCCTCATTCGTTTCTCGCGATGATCCAAAATCTTCAAGGGACGTTCTTCAAAATTAATATCCTCAGCGACATCAATCTCCCCATAGTCGATGATGTGACTAGGATCCGGGACATATTTCCTCAGCTGGGAAACATGAAAAACGCTATGAACATGACTCAGGGCCGGGGGCAACGCCAAACGGTATGCCAACCCACCGACTCGCTCGAGAATTTCGAAGGGTCCAATAAATCTCGGACTCAACTTCCCCTTTTTCCCGAAACGGAAAACTCCTCTCGTCGGCGACACCTTTAGTAAAACATGGTCTCCCACCTCGAATTCCAAAGGTCGACGACGGGCATCGGCATATGACTTCTGTCGACTCTGGGCAGTCAACATCCGTTCCCGAATTAATTCTATCTTCCGCCTCGTCTCTAAAACGACATCTGGTTCGGTCCCGACCAAATCAGACGCCTCATTCCAACAAATCGGCGATCGACAATGCCGCCCGTAGAGCGCCTCATACGGTGCCATCCGAATCGACGCGTGCCAACTATTGCTGTACGTGAATTCGATTAATGGCAAATGCTCCTCCCAGTCACTACTCCAATCGAGAGCACAAGCACGCAACATATCCTCGAATGTCTGGATAGTGCGTTCCGACTGTCCATCTGACTGGGGATGAAAAGAGGTACTCAAACGCAAACAAGTACCCAACGCTTTATGCACCGCCTGCCAAAAGTGCGATACAAATCGGCCATCACGATCCGAAACAATAGACTTTGGAGTACCGTGAAGCCTCACAATCTGCGCGATAAACACACGAGCCAACTTCTCCGGGCCCCAAGTGTCCTTAATGCCCAGAAAATGTGCCGACTTGGTCAGACGATCAACAATCACCCACACCATATTCATGCCCGACCTCGATCTCGGCAAACTCGTAACGAAATCCATCAATATATCTTCCCATTTCCATTCGGAGCGAAGTGATCGCAATAACCCGATCGATGCTCGATTTTGACCTTCTGACAAGTCAAACATCTCGCTACAAACTGCGCGACCTCTTCCTTCATATCATTCCACCAGAAATTCCTCCTCAGGTCCTTGTACATCTTACTCGTACCAGGATGAACGGAGTAAGGTGTAGCATGGGCCTCGCGCAGAATACTCTGTCTCAACTCTAAGTCGTTCGGTACACAAAGCCGACTCTGGAATCTCAAAACACCATCCTCATGAATCACAAACCCCGAAGACTTTCCCTTAAGAACGTTCTCTCGGATTTGAGTAATCACCGGATCCTCTAACTACTTCAGCTTAATTGCATCGATCAAAGACGACGAAACCTCTAAAGCACAAAGTTGTCCGACAGCTCCAGGCAACAAAACCTCAACATCTAACTCGATCAAAGCCCGCTGAAGCTCAGACTGAGACGTAAGGACCTCAAGCGTTCGTAACGCAATCGGTTTCCGACTCAAGGTGTCGGCCACGACGTTCGCCTTGCCCGGATGATAAAGGATTTCGAGGTCATAATCCTTAATCAGCTCTAACCACCTCTTATACCGCATATTCAACTCTCGCTGAGTAAATATGTATTTCAGACTTTTATGATCGGTAAAAATCTGACATGCAGAGCCGAAAAGGTAGTGACGCCAAATCTTGAGCGAAAAAACAACTGCCGCTAACTCCAAATCATGAGTAGGGTAGTTCAGCTCATATGGCCTCAACTGTCTCGACGCATAGGCAATGGTCTTGCCGTGCTGCATCAATACGCACCCAAGACCCTGACCCGAAGCATCACTATAAATGGCAAAACCCTCGTTGCCACGTGGCAACGCCAAAACTGGGGCTGAGGTCAAACGCTTCTTCAGTTCCTCAAAACTCAATTGCCTCTTGTCATTCCAGACGAACTTCTCGGATTTCTGGAGCAACTGTGTAAGTGGCCGAGCTAGTTTCGAGAAATCCTCGACGAACCTACGGTAGTAACCGGCCAAGCCCAAGAAACTACGGATCTCCTTCACATTATTGGGTGGCGCCCAATCCAACACTGCCTCAATCTTCTGCGATCCACACGAACCCCCTCGGCTGAAATCACGTGACCTAAAAATGTCACTTCCTTCAGCCAGAATTCATATTTCGAGAACTTCGCATAGAGTTGCTCGGTTCTCAAAATGTCTAACACTACTCGCAAATGATGGGCATGCTCCTCCTTGTTCCTCGAATAAATAAGAATATCGTCAATGAAGACGACGACACACTTATCCAAATACTCGATAAATACTTTGTTCATCAACTGCATGAACACCGCCGGCGCATTGGTTAACCCGAAAGGCATAACTACGAACTCATAATGTCCGTATCTCGTCCGAAAAGTTGTTTTCGGCGTATCGAACTCTCTCACCCGGAGCTGGTAGTACCCCGATCTCAAATCAATCTTCGAGAATACCGCAGCTCCCTGCAACTGATCGAACAAGTCATCAATTCTCGGCAAAGGATACTTATTCTTGATGGTCACCTTGTTTAGTTCGCGATAATCGATACACAAACGCAGTGAACCATCCTTCTTTCGCACAAATAGGACCGGCGCGCCCCAAGGCGAGGCGCTCGGCCGAACATACCCCGACTCAAGAAGCTCACTCAACTGTTTCTTCAACTCTGACATCTCTGAAGGTGCCATGCGATACGGCGCCTTCAAAATCGGAGCCGCGCCCGGCTCTAACTCTATAGCAAACTCGACCTCACGGTCCGGTGGTAATCCCGGCAACTCATCAGGAAATACAGCAGGAAATTCGCTAACGACTGGAATCGACGAAAGCTCGACTCCATCATTCTCTGCCTTCAAGGCGTAGCACCAATAACCAGTACACCCCTTTCGCAGGAGTCTCATCGCCTTCAAGGCGTTAATAACTGTAACACCCCGAGATATTCGGAATAATTACAGCGCCGTAAACCCTTTAAGTAAGGATTTACAAGGCTAAATAAGAGAAATGTAAATATAGAACATCAATATCACGGAAATTCAAGTTTACAAAACCGTACAACTGGTTCAATGAGTAATTAATACAACCATATCGAAATGATATTAATAAGACACGCGTACTCGAGTACTGAAATCATACCAAGAAAACAAATCACCACCAACAACAAACATCACTGAACCCCTTCGTCGTCACGTCGGTACAGTGGCTGTTTCCCTGCTCCTCGGCTACCTGAACATCAAAACAAATGTCCACCCCCGAAGGGGTTAGCAAAACGATGCTAGTACAAGTATCATTTAAACGAATCAAATACGCATCAACAATATATAACAAGATACACCACACGGACTTCCGCTACCGGAATCCGATAATGCGAATCCACAAGATTCCATTAACACAGCATGGGTATTCCAATGATCCAGCGCCCTCAGCATAGATCCCAAGATGATCCCGTCGGACCAACACGAGGTGGAAATAACCCGTCCAATGATCCAGCGCCCTCAGCCTAGATCCCAAGATGATCCCGTCGGACCAACACGAGGTGGACATCCGATCCAGCGCCCTCAGCATAGATCGCACAACAAACACAAACATAACTCATGCATACATATATGCCAAATCGCCATGTCCATTAACATGAACATACAAACACTAGATAACGAATATCATGACAATTCAACGAAATAAATCTCATGTTCAACAACATGAATAATCACACGCATGCTCAAAATACCAATATTAACATATTACGATACTTGCCTCGAAGATGGCAAGAACGAAACACTTCAATGATCTCAACACACTCGAAGGCCGCCTCCTTCGATCAACGTAGCAAGCTCGAACCTTAACAAAAGAAATGATATACAAATCATCTCAAGTCGAACGATTGCCTAGCAATTCGGTCTACGGCCAAAAGCTCAAAATATACAATCTGCCCGAACCACTTAGCGTACGCTACGTACTCTACGTAACGTGCGCTAAGCCTGCCTGTTAGCGTACGCTATCGTCTAAGTCTAGCGTACGCTAGCCATGTACTGATAGTTCTCTCTGCTCAGCCAACTGACTCGACTGATAACATAACGTACGTTACGTACCAAACGTAGCGTGCGTTAACTTATTCCCGATAGCGCACGTTAACTTACGTATGTTAGCGTGCGCTAACCGTGCATGGCAGATTACTACTGGTAGAAAACTGGATCTAATGGTGATGAACTCATGAATTCTATGGTGATAATACATGTCATCCCCGTGCACATCATGCTCATAAGGTTTATGAAAGACCTTTATGGATTAAATGACTACGAGACACAAGGATACGTATCATCAATACTACACCAATAATTCATCTTGATCTTCAAGAAAATATTCTAAGTTCCGTTCATTCCAAGTCCCAAAACATATGATTCCTTACGTAAAACATACGAACTAGGTAATCTTCATATACTGGTCATGATCGGTTTGAAGATACATAATATGCTTAGGAGTCCATATACTAAAAAGGTTCAAAGGATTATACGAAGAATAAGCGCCGATACGTCAAAAGTATCCTTCTAACACGTGATGTTCGATTATAAACGAAATAACTGACTAGCAAAACATGATCAAACGTCCTTTAGAACACTACTAATATTGGTGAAGAATCACCTACCTCAAAGTAGTGAAGAACAAGGAGGAAATCGAAGCAATCCAACGTCGAAGGCTTGAACACCAATCCTCAATGATCTACAATCTTCAACACGAGCTAGGATGCTGATATGAAGTGTTTAGGATGTAGAGAGTAATACTCTATGTATAAGGATTCGGATGTGGGAAGAGAAAAGACTGAAAATACGAAAAGGATGCTGTCCTATTTATAGAAAATGGTTATTAGCGCGCGCTAGTCCATACTCGTAGCGTGCACTAACGGCTTCGACTTCTTGTACTCAGCACTTAGCGTGCGCTATTCTCATATCAGTAGCGTGCGCTAAGGCGTTGACTTGGCTTTTCCCGAAAGCCGTCCAGGTTCATCCCGACACAATCCGACCAAGATCCCCGTGCATGATCTCACCTACCACACGTCTCAATCAAATTGACCACGTATAGCGTGCGCTAATGTTCCTTTGTAGCGTGCGCTATGGATCCATGTTAGCGTACGCTACACATAGACGATAGCGTGCGCTACATGCGCAGAATCCCAAACTTAAATCACATTCATGAAATCATACGCTCAACAACACCGGACTATGAGATACGGAGAATAATACTCAGATTAACGTGTAACAATTACAATATCACAAGTTCCAAATACATATCAGAAATCTCGGGTATTACATCCTTCCTCCCTAAAAAGAAGTTTTGTCCCGAAACTTATGATAAAAATAACTCTGGATATCTAGTCTTCATACTGTCCTCTGATTCCCAAGTGGCCTCCTTAGCTCCATGTCGTGACCATTGTACTTTAACCAAGTGTATTGGTTTATTCCTCAATTGTATGATCCGACTCTCAAGTATCTTGATTGGTCTCTCTTCGAAGGTACCGTCATTAGCTATCTCGATCTCGTCGGAATCGATGACGTGACTGGGTTCTGGTACATACTTCCGCAATTGGGATACGTGAAACACACTATGAACGTGACTCAGCGATGGTGGTAAGGCCAACCTGTATGCTAAATCCCCAACTCTTTCGAGGATCTCAAATGGTCCGATATATCTCGGACTTAGCTTACCTTTCCTCCCGAAACGGAAAATCCCTCGTGTAGGAGACACCTTCAATAGTACGTGGTCCCCAATGTCAAACTCTAGATGGCGACGACGTACATCTGCATAAGACCTCTGTCGACTCTGGGCAGTCAACAGTCTTTCCCGAATCAAAGCTATCTTCTCTTGAGTCTGAACTATCAATTCCGGTTCCGTCCTGATCAAGTCCGAAGAATCATCCCAGCACAAGGGTGATCGGCATCTTCTCCCGTACAAAGCTTCAAATGGTGCCATCTTAATAGAAGCATGCCAACTATTATTATAGGTGAATTCGATCAAGGGCAAGTGAACTTCCCAATCAGTTGACCAATCCAACGCACAAGCTCTAAGCATGTCTTCTACTGTTTGAATAGTCCTTTCGGACTGACCGTCCGTTTGGGGATGATAAGCCGTACTAAAGTTGAGCTCAGTCCCCAAGGCCCTGTGAACTGCCTTCCATAAATGTGACACGAAGCGACCATCTCGATCCGAAATAATGGTCTTCGGCGTCCCATGCAATCTGACTATCTCCGCAATAAATACTCGCGCCAATCTCTCGGGTCCCCATGTATCTTTAATTCCTAGGAAATGAGCCGACTTGGTTAGTCGATCAACTATAACCCAAATCATGTTCATTCCCATTCTAGTCCTTGGCATACTGGTGATGAAATCCATCGAGATATCCTCCCGCTTCCACTCAGGGATCGGAAGCGGCTTTAACGTTCCGGCAGGTCGCTGATGTTCAATATTTACCTGCTGACAAGTCAAACACTTCGAAACGTACTCTGCTACGTCCTTCTTCATATTCCCCCACCAGAAGTTTTGTTTTAAATCCTTATACATCTTACTGCTGCCCGGGTGAATAGAATAGGGCGCGCTGTGAGCTTCCTTCAGAATAGTCCGTCTCAAATCATCATCATCGGGAACGCAAAGTCGACTCTGAAATCTCAGAACTCCATCATCTTGTATCACGAATCCTGGGGCTTTTCCTTTCTTTACTTCGTCACATAACCGAAGGATCAGAGAATCGTTCAACTGCTTAGATTTGATTTCCTCGACTAGTGACGAAGTCAGTTCCATCACATATAGTTGCCCTTGAATTCCTGGTGACCATACTTCAATCCCTTCGCGGATCAGTTCTCGTTGAATGCTGGTTTGGGACGTAAGTGCTTCCAACACTCGAAGAGAAACAGGTTTACGGCTCAATGCATCGGCTACAACGTTTGCTTTCCCCGGATGATAGAGAATCTCGAAGTCATAATCCTTGATCAATTCCAGCCACCTTCTCTGCCTCATGTTTAATTGTTTCTGACTGAAAATGTACTTGAGGCTCTTATGATCTGTAAAGATCTGACAATGAGTGCCGTACAAATAATGTCTCCAAATTTTCAATGCAAAGACTACAACTGCTAGCTCCAGATCATGAGTCGGGTAATTAACCTCGTATGGTTTCAACTGCCGAGAAGCATAGGCAATCACCTTATCTTTTTGCATCAACACACATCCCAGACCCTGATTTGAAGCGTCGCTGTACACCATGAATCCATCAGTTCCATCTGGTAACGCTAATATAGGTGCGGTCGTCAGTCTCTTCTTAAGTTCATCAAAACCAGCCTGGCATTTCTCACCACACTTAAACTTTCGAGTTTTCTGCAACAGCTGGGTGAGCGGACGAGCAATTTTGGAAAAATCCCTCTACAAAGCGGCGATAATATCCAGCAAGTCCTAGGAAACTCCGGACTTCTTTCACGTTATTAGGAACTTCCCATTCCAAGATTGCTTCGACTTTCTTCGGGTCCACCTGAACTCCGTCAGCTGATATCACATGCCCAAGGAAAGTTACTTCCCTAAGCCAGAACTCGCATTTTGAAAGCTTTGCATACAGCTGTTCCTTCCTCAAGATGCTCAAAACCACACGCAAATGTTCGGCATGCTCCTCTGCGTCCTTCGAATATATCAAGATGTCATCAATGAAGACGACCACAAATTTATCCAAGTATTCCAAGAATACCCGATTCATCAATTGCATGAATACCGCAGGAGCATTGGTAAGTCCAAAGCGGCATCACTCTGAATTCATAATGCGTCTAGGGACACAGCAGATTTCGGTATATCCGATTCCTTAATTCTCAACTGATGGTATCCTGATCGCAAGTCAATCTTCGAGAATACCCTTGCCCCTTGCAGTTGATCAAACAAGTCATCGATCCGAGGTATATGATACTTATTCTTGATCGTCATCTTGTTGAGCTCCCTGTAATCAATACACAGTCGGAGGGATCTGTCTTTCTTCCGGACAAAGAGAACGGGCGCTCCCCAAGGAGAAACGCTAGGTTGAATATAACCCTTCTGCAACAATTCCTCCAGTTGCTTCTTGAGTTCATACATCTCGGTTGGCGCCATGCGGGATGGTGCTCTGGAAATAGGAGCTTCTTCAGGCTCTAATTCGATAATGAACTCCACTTCTCTCTGCGGAGGTAACCCAGGTAGTTCGTGAGGAAATACATCTGAGAACTCATTCACAACTGAAATAGACGAGAGCTCTACTCCTTCCTCTTTCCTCATGGCATAGCACCAAAGTCCATGACATCCTTGCTTCAGTAATTTCACGGCTTTCATTGCTTTGATCAATTTTCCCGAGCTTCCCGGTCTCCATACTCGGAATAAGTGTTCAGATCCGTCATCAACAATGATAGAAATGACTCTCTCTCGGTAATTCAGAATAACTCCATAACGGTTGAGCCAATCGTCTCCTAGAATTAAATCGTCACCGTAGATGTCAACTACAATAAGATTCGATGGCCAATCTCTCCCTCCTATAGACACTGGAAAATCTCTAGCCTCTAGGGTTCCCACAATTCTCTCTCCACTCGGCAAACCCACAACATATGGTTCACAATCAGATAAGCATGAGATTTTTAAACGATTTACACAGTTCAATGATATGAAAGAATGTGTAGCTTCGGAATCGAATAAAACACTAACTGGTTGCAAAAGGATCTGAATTGTACCTGATGCAACAACAGTGTTCTGATCGTCAGATTTCCTCATCTCGTACAGGCGCGGAGGAACGGACCCAGCACTGGATGTCTCTCTCTTCCCAATATTTTGCTGCTGAAATCCACTCTGCTGTGTCTGGTTCACACTCATCTCCTTTGGAACTGGCACTGGAGTGCGAGTAACAACGGATCTAGTAGCAACTCCATAGAAAGCCGCACGGTGCCCTTCTTGTCCACAATCGTAACAAGTCACAGAAGATGCGGGGCAATCACGTCGAATATGCCCTGCTCGACCACAATTGTAGCATTTCTTTGATGCGTCCGAAACTGCTGATGTAGTCCGGAACTTCTTTCCACCTCTAGAAGGATGTGGAGGTTTCCTAGCCGAATAAAAGGAAGACTGGCCCTTGCGGGGCCCACCACTCTTGTTTTCTGAAAAGTTGCCGGTCACTTTCTGCTTCTTTGCCTCCACCGATTTTTCCACCGCCGCCTCTTTCATGTCGTAGGCCAGCGCTTTGTCTTGATACTGTCGCAATGTAGTGCACTCGAATCCGGACATGTACTGCTGAATCTCCGGCTTCATCCGCATATCGAAATGAAAAATCTTTTCTGCCTCCGTTCTGACCAAGTGTCGCACACAAGTCACCTGATGATTAAAAGTTTTGATTACATCTGTCACAGATGCTTCCGAACTCTGTGGTGAGAAAAACTCTCGGATCTTTGCCTCTCTAACTGGGCGAGGACAATACTGTGCTTCCATCATTAGTTTGAATTCCATCCAATCCGCATTATGATCCTCGGGTCGAATAGCTTCCCACCAGTCAAAGGCCTCCCCAGTCAGAAAATACTGGACAATGGGAACCTTCCGGTTCTCGGGACAGTTAAGACCCGCGAATATCTTCTCTAACTCCTTAAGCCAATGATCCCAAGTAAGTGCCTCAGCGGATCCGTCAAATTTTGGCGGGTGTAATTTGACCACCTCAGTAAGCCATCTGTCTCCCCGGTTATCCTCGTGGTGCTGCTGTCCCATCGCCGTCTGCATGCGGTCGACTACCTGGGCGAACTGGTTTATCTGTGCCACCACCTGTTGAAGCACTCCCGGCATGTTAGGATTTGCGTCGTCATTCGCTGATCCTTGCTGCCCTCCAGAATGGGAATCGGTTCGACTAGCTGATAATTCTGGGGTAGTTGCGGAATCCTCCTGTCTCATGTTACCCCGTCCGCGTCCACGACCGCGTCCACGTCCACGTCCTCCTCTCAACATACTGTAAACACAATTCCTCAATATCCAGGACAAAGTTTTGAAATAAAGCCCGTCAATACTCACAAAACAGTAATTAAGTAAAACGGTAGTATAAGAGATTAGGAGACTTACAACCACGGTCCACATGACGACTTTAGCTGAACAGTGATGTTACGAACGACTCGTAAATCAATAACGTAAACAGACCCAACTTAAAACCCGACTGCCAAGATATCCATGAATCTTAGCTCCGATACCATATTCTGTAACACCCCGAGATATTCGGAATAATTACAGCGCCGTAAACCCTTTAAGTAAGGATTTACATGGCTAAATAAGAGAAATGTAAATATAGAACATCAATATCACGGAAATTCAAGTTTACAAAACCGTACAACTGGTTCAACGAGTAATTAATACAACCATATCGAAATGATATTAATAAGACACGCGTACTCGAGTACTGAAATCAAACCAAGAAAACAAATCACCAACAACAACAAACATCACTGAACCCCTTCGTCCACGTCTTGCATGTGTGTTTCCCTGCTCCTCGGCTACCTGAACATCAAAACAAATGTCCACCCCCGAAGGGGTTAGCAAAACGACGCTAGTACAAGTATCATTTAAACGAATCAAATATGCATCAACAATACATAACAAGATACACCACACAGACTTCCGCTACCGGAATCCGATAATGCGAATCCACAAGATTCCATTAACACAGCATGGGTATTCCAATGATCCAGCGCCCTCAGCATAGATCCCAAGATGATCCCGTCGGACCAACACGAGGTGACCCGTCCAATGATCCAGCGCCCTCAGCCTAGATCCCAAGATGATCCCGTCGGACCAACACGAGGTGGACATCCGATCCAGCGCCCTCAGCATAGATCGCACAACAAACACAAACATAACTCATGCATACATATATGCCAAATCGCCATGTCCATCAACATGAACATACAAACACTAGATAACGAATATCATGACAATTCAAGGAAATAAATCTCATGTTCAACAACATGAATAATCACACGCATGCTCAAAATACCAATATTAACATATTACGATACTTGCCTCGAAGATGGCAAGAACGAAACACTTCAATGATCTCAACACACTCGAAGGCCGCCTCCTTCGATCAACGTAGCAAGCTCGAACCTTAACAAAAGAAATGATATACAAATCATCTCAAGTCGAACGATTGCCTAGCAATTCGGTCTACGGCCAAAAGCTCAAAATATACAATCTGCCTGAACCACTTAGCGTACGCTACATACTCTACGTAACGTGCGCTAAGCCTGCCTATTAGCGTACGCTATCGTCTAAGTCTAGCGTACGCTAGCCATGTATCGATTCTCTTTCTCGGCAATCGACTCATCGATAACATAACGTACGTTACGTACCAAACGTAGCGTGCGTTAACTTATTCCCGATAGCGCACGTTAACTTACGTATGTTAGCATGCGCTAACCGTGCATGGCAGATTACTACTGGTAGAAAACTGGATCTAATGGTGATGAACTCATGAATTCTATGGTGATAATACATGTCATCCCCGTGCACATCATGCTCATAAGGTTTATGAAAGACCTTTATGGATTAAATGACTACGAGACACAAGGATACGTATCATCAATACTACACCAATAATTCATCTTGATCTTCAAGAAAATATTCTAAGTTCCGTTCATTCCAAGTCCCAAAACATATGATTCCTTACGTAAAACATACGAACTAGGTAATCTTCATATACTGGTCATGATCGGTTTGAAGATACATAATATGCTTAGGAGTCCATATACTAAAAAGGTTCAAAGGATTATACGAAGAATAAGCGCCGATACGTCAAAAGTATCCTTCTAACACGTGATGTTCGATTATAAATGAAATAACTGACTAGCAAAACATGATCAAACGTCCTCTAGAACACTACTAATATTGGTGAAGAATCACCTACCTCAAAGTAGTGAAGAACAAGGAGGAAATCGAAGCAATCCAACGTCGAAGGCTTGAACACCAATCCTCAATGATCTACAATCTTCAACACGAGCTAGGATGCTGATATGAAGTGTTTAGGATGTAGAGAGTAATACTCTATGTATAAGGATTCGGATGTGGGAAGAGAAAAGACTGAAAATACGAAAAGGATGATGTCCTATTTATAGAAAATGGTTATTAGCGCGCGCTAGTCCATACTCGTAGCGTGCGCTAACGGCTTACTGACTTCACTGTACTCAGCACTTAGCGTGCGCTATTCTCATATCAATAGCGTACGCTAAGGCGTTGACTTGACTTTTCCCGAAAGCCGTCCAGGTTCATCCCGACATAATCCGACCAAGATCCCCGTGCATGATCTCACCTACCACACGTCTCAATCAAATTGACCACGTATAGCGTGCGTTAATGTTCCTTTGTAGCGTGCGCTATGGATCCATGTTAGCGTATGCTACACATAGACGATAGCGTGCGCTACATGCGCAGAATCCCAAACTTAAATCACATTCATGAAATCATACGCTCAACAACACCGGACTATGAGATACGGAGAATAATACTCAGATTAACGTGTAACAATTACAATATCACAAGTTCCAAATACATATCAGAAATCTCGGGTATTACAATAACGAACTTCTGGTTTCCCCTCTTTCGTCCCGCGAAAGAGTGCTCGGTGCCATCGTCAGCTAACATAGTGATGACTCTCGTGCGGTAGTTCATGATTGCGCCATGCCGCTCGAGCCAATCATCCCCAAGAATCAAATCCTCACCCTCGATGCCCACGACAATAAGATTAGAGAGCCAAGTCCTCTCACAAATAGACACAGAACAGTCCCGGACCTCTCGATCACCGAAAATTCTATCACCGCTAGGAAGTTTAATGATGAAAGGCTCGCAAGGTGACAAGCAGTTGAGACTCAAACGGCGCACACACTCTAGAGAAATGAATGAATGCGTAGCACCCGAATCAAAAAGCACACTGACAGGATGAGAACGGATATGAACGGTACCTGTCACCACAGTAGCCGCTGGATCATCGGCCCTCCTCATCTCGTAAATACGCGGCTGGGCAGAGCCAACACTGGAAGCTCCTCCTCTAGCGGGCTGACCCCGACCCATACCTCGGCCGGCACTCGGCGGTGGCGGCGGAGCAAATGAGCCCTGGTTCACACTCGGTTCCATAGGCGCTGGGTGAGAAGAACGGGCGCCGCGAAGCTGTCTGATCTGCTCACAAAAGAGGGCCTTGTGGCCCAACTGTCCACAAGTATAACAAGTAAACTTCGGACGAGAACAATGCCGGTTCCTATGGCCCTGCACACCACAGTTAAAGCATGTGGGTTCACGAGTGGAGGTTCTGGCGGCACCCCGAAAGCTCCCATAGAAATGAGCCGAACCACCCGTAGAAATATTTGCAGCCTGAGATTTCTGCTGGCCTCCACCCTTGTAACCCGAGAAATCCCCAGCGGATTTCTGCTTCTTACTCTCTCGGGCCACCGCACTAGCTGTCACCGACATATCATAAGCAAGAGCTCGACTCTGATAATCCTTCAAAGTAGTATAGACGAGCCCAGACATATAGTCCCGAATGGACAGTTTCATCCTCCTGGAAAAATGGAAAATTTTGTCGCTTTCTTCGACAACTTGGGTCTTCACATAGCCCAACTCCTTGTTAAAATCGGCAATAGCTTGGGATACGGGAATATCCCGTGGTTGAGCATCACAGAAAGCATGCACTCGAGCCTGTCTGACCGGCCACAGATAATATTCGGTCTCCATCAATTCTTGGAATTCGGCCCACGAAGCAACATGGTCTTTGGGCCCAACAGCCTCCCACCAATCCGTAACATCCCTAGTGAGAAAGCAATAGGGACCTTACGATCCTCGGGACAGTTGGTGGCAACGAAAACTTTAGATATCTCCTTGATCCACCCCTCCCAGCCGATCGGGTCCGAAGCTCCCGAGAACTGAGGAGGATGCATCTTGATGACATCCTGAAGCCAGCGATCCGCTCCGCCCCGATTAGCATGGGTCGGATCCGGATTCTGAACCACCTGAGCTATCGCCGCCATCTGGTTAGCCATTTGCTGCATAACAGCCGCAATACCAAGATCGACGCGCTCCTGAGAAGAAGCATGACTATGACGGTCACCGGTACTGCCGGCTCCCGAAGAATGCACCGGCTGCCCCACGTCCTCGGCCTCGTCCACGACCACGTCCACGACCACGACCACGACCACGGTTTCCTCCGGCATCCATACTGGTGTTAAGAGGTAACAGAGGTATATCGGTGATGAGTAAGGGAGGAAAAAGCAACTACGATTCAAGAAGTGAAAATACAATGCAAGAAACAGAAAAGCCGAATAAGAAAACTTACGAGCACTGGAAGTACTGAGATGCTGGCAGCGGTGTGACAATATGCAAAACAAAACACGACTAGACCCAAATAACCAACAAGCCTAGGTATCCATAAACCTAGTGCTCTGATGCCATTTTCTGTAACACCCCGAGATATTCAGAGTATATTACAGTGTTGTGGACCCCTACATGGGACCCACCAGGCTACGACAAGAAAACTCCACTCGACTAACCATCTCAATTAGCAAGGACACACATTTTAATAATACAACAAATAAAAGTACGCCCGGAGCAACCGGTGAATTAAGCATCAACCGACAATGTAGAAATATAGGGTAAAACAAACGGAGTTCGAAATGAAAAGCCTAAGTACTCGCGAGTACAATCTATAAGTTTAGAATTATGAAAACAACCATATCGAAGTAAGCAAAAGAAATAAGATGACCCAAATGCATATGTCAACGGCCCTGGCCAACATCCCCGTACTGTCTCAGTGCTCGCTCGTCCGGATGATCATAACCTGAAATCCATAACAAGAATTTCCCCACAACGGGTCCCCAAAGGGGTTAGCAATTACGCTAGTACAAGTAATCAAGGCAAACCAATCGCTTACACATTTCATAGTACATGCACCAATATCAATTTCAAAAGCCAAAACCAGACATGTCTTTTCCGGAAACAAACAGTCAAACAATTTGCCTTGGGAACAGGGTAATACCATAGATCCCGCCCGAGGCCTCTAAGGACCCTCCCGAGCTAGCCATATCATCAAACAAAACACGCACATGCATCGCCTTGGGAACAGGGTAATACCATTGATCCCGCCCGAGGCCTCTAAGGACCCTTCCGAGCTGGCTAGCTAAACAAACTCATGAATCCAGGACTCAACCCTTTGGATTCCCTCCGTGATCCCGTCGGACCATCCCGAGGTGAGCAAATCACACACAAAATACATTACCATTCCACGTTAAGCATAAAGGTTTCCAAAAATACTTGCCTTGAATAATTGATGACGCAACGAACGGAAAGGATAATCACCGACGAACACTAGGAATCAACGGAACCAAACCTAACGATTCGAAGAACATAATCACAACCAACTCTAGACGAATACGGAAATGGAATACACCCGCAAACCCGCCTACGATTCATGTATATTCGTACAAAAATAATAACGAGGGCGGACCACAACCAAACCCTCTCGATTTCGCAAAATCATGAAAATATACCATGAATCCGTAGGAAAACTAATGATATTGACAAGATTAACCATATTCATCATGAATCCACCAATAAAACGGAACGAATCGGACGAAAATCCCAAAACCCCCAATTTATCTAAAAGTAGGGTTCTAAGAGATTTTACCTTGGATTAGGATGAAAGATTCGTGTTGATGTTGTTATAATACACCAAGAACTTAAGAAAGACGTTGGATGAGATGATTGGAAGAAGAAATCGCCAAGAATCGCCCAAAATCGCCAAAGGAGCTCTAAGCCGCGGGGAGGAGAAGAAATGAACGTAATACGTTTATCTGGGTCAACTCCCTGGTTTATATAGCCAGGGAGTGTTAGCGCGCGCTAATCCTCAAGGTTAGCGTGCGCTAACGGATAAAACTACAGCCATACGGTTATGCGTCCACCCAAGAGCGATTTCGCCATTAGCGTCGCTACTCGAAACATAGCGTGCGCTAATAATCTCTCGGTAGCGCTATCGACCAATAGCATGCGCTACGGACATCGGAGTCCGAAGCAACTATCGACACACGATCCAGCTTAGCGCGCTATCCACCAACCGTAGCGTGCGCTAAAGTGTATCGGTAGCGCGCGCTATCGACCAATAACGTGCGCTACCTGGGCAGCAGATTGAGTCCAGTAGCAAACTGTCCAGTACTGGACACCTACGCTAGCGAACGCTACCGGGCATCTCAGCGTGCGCTAGCCCCCGACATTAGCGTGCGCTAGACTACGTAGCGTACGCTAATTCACCAGTCCAGGGGGCTGGAAACAGCACTGCCACTCCCAGGGCTTGCTCTCTAGCGCGCGCTATGAAGCAGTCGTAGCGTGCGCTACTAAGTGACCCGTAGCATGCGCTATGCAGAAAAGATAGCGTGCGCTAGGTACGAAATATAAATGGTCCAAAAAACCGGAATATGAACGAAACATCAAACGGAACGTCTCAAAACGTATCATAACGTAGAATGGATCCACGGCAACTCCGAAACGGTGGTTCCGCACAACAATAACGAGAATCAGATCAACAGGTGACTGAAAAGATACACTGAAAGATACACGAGGGTCACTACGACCGAGAAATACATCGAAAAAAAAATAAAAATACAAGGGAAAGAAAAATGCGGATATTATAGTAAAATTCCTACACAAAACATCCATTATAGATGAATCTAGCCATAATACAGTCAGAAAGGCAACTGAATTATTGAACTAAGCTGAATAATTCTTACCTATTTACAACACGACTCACACTCAGTCGGACAAAGATGTGAACCCTGCAATTGAAGGAAAAACTTCATGTGATGTGATCTAGTATTATTAAGCTCAGCTGCAAAAGTAACAGCCTTGCGTAAAGAAACGGGGATTTCAAGAATATGCATGACAAGGTCTCTCGTAATTGCTCTCTCCATGTCTTGCAAAAAAGAACAAACCATAAAAGAGGGGAAAGAAGGCATCACACACAAATAACACTTGGAGTCTCCAACTTCATCAGGGAACTATTCATTGTAATAATCATAGGCTTATCACATAAGAATATACCCCTTGTAGCACAAATAATGCAAATTAAGTAGAATGATCTCAAACTCCTGCCACGTTCAAAGATTGATTCCTCCATTGATTCCTCCCCACCTATATCAACTTATAGGGGCCCTGGAAAAAAAAAAGAGTTCCATACAAGCTTCATCATATAGAGTGCAAATAGATTTGTATTGCGACATTAAGATTCAAAAATTCAAAAGTATTGCACATTGATAGGACACAAGAATCTAAAGACCATATTACTGTATAACAGCAAACGAAATAGTCAAACACAAACAAATCTGAAACGCCTCCGGAATGCCTCGATCGGGTGAGGCATTCGCCTCAAGTCTGAATGAAATTACAGTGCCTCAAGGCATTTTCGGCGCGCCTCGCCTTGAGGCGTATGCCTCTTGCGTTTTTTAAAATATTGCTTCAAATTTCATAATAACTCTTAGACAAGAGATTGCATATCCCTCTTATTCCAGTGCATTTCAGAAAAGCTTAATTTCAGTTTATAACACATTCACTATATATCACAGTTCAAAGATGAAAAAGCCAAAAAAAATATCACCACATGAAACAAATCACCACATAATAAGCAATAACAGCCCTGAATTCAAACAATCCAGATTTAAAAACACCACATATTTAAGCGATAACAACCCAACATACACAACAAATCTAAGCAACTGCTACACAGATCTAAACCATGAGTAATATTACGAA
This sequence comes from Orobanche coerulescens, assembly GCA_033398695.1. NCBI lineage: Eukaryota > Viridiplantae > Streptophyta > Magnoliopsida > Lamiales > Orobanchaceae > Orobanche > Orobanche coerulescens. The sequence continues at coordinate 112,570,689 of CM065815.1, read as the reverse complement.
CAACAGAGACCCAATCCAAAATAGCCCACATCAAATAATACTACAGAACAAATCAGAAACAACCCCAAGCATTGTAACACCGCAAACTCTAAAGTAAACAACCTCGACACACTACGCCACAAATCTGAACACCACCGACCTAATCCAATATAACCCAAATCAAAAAAACACCTAATAATAAACAGCCCAAATCAAAATAACATCACAAAACAAACAATAAACGTCACAAACCAGTATAAAACCGCACAACTAATCATTAACACCACATCTCTATAAGAACAACCCAGACTAAAAACACCATGTACTTAATCTAGAATAGCCCAACATACAGAGTAAGAGGTGTATAAAAAAGAGAGGAATACAATATTCAAATGAAAGATGGATTAAGATTGAAGAAATTGAAAATCATACGACTGAATTAGAGGACTTGAGATGAAAATAAAACCAAGAAAAATTGTTTCACAGCTTCACTATTTCTAGATTTCCCTCACTTGTCGTGAATTTCGAGCTAAAATTTAGATATTAAGAGTTGAATCACAAAAAACGATTAAGTTCACCAGCGTCGCTTTCAAAAGCTGATAACAGAACATGTTAGAGGACCCCCCAAAAAGATTCTGAAGAAGACAACAATACCCAGTGGAGGACCAATGTAGATGCTCGGCATCACAGTGATCTTTATGCAGGAATTATATCCTGAACATGTTGGACGACATGATTTACAATGTGTATAGTTCAATCAAAACGGCCAAGGAATTGTGAAATTCTTTGGAGAAAGAAGTACAAGATCGAAGATGCAGGCATAAAGAAAATCCTTAATTTCAAGATGATTGACACCAAGTCGGTGATCAGCCAACTGCAGAAAATTAATATCATGTTGGTAAAGTTTAAACCACAAGTTGTAAAGTCTAAACCAAGAATTAAGGAACCAGCTGAATATGGTATTTGCTCCGTGCTACCGCTGACCCTTGACTTGCCCAATGACGCTTGCCTCATCTCGTAATCTTGTATAGTTCAAAGATCGGGAACCAAGGCAACTTCGATCCAAACACTCCAAGCATCCACCCAAGGCGTCTACGGTGGACTTTGGCATTAGGATCTGTATTTGCTATTGACCCTTCAAAGAACAATCTCTCCCTTATTGTACCACTCAATTTTGCATTTCCCTAACAGAGGCTCATTGGTGGTGCTATCGTGTTGTGATCGTTGTTCATAAACGCAAATAATATATATAGTTAAATATGATAAATGAGATATTCTAAAGGTCGAAATATTATACATTTGTCGAAAATTCACCTCGTCGTATTAACTTGTGTTAGCCGCACATTTTCTGATCCACTTCTATTTTCTCCTACCCGACCACTTTTGTTACCTCCTTCTTTGGTTACCATACATTAGGAATCATGTAAGTTCATACAATGACAATATTTACTCAAGTATATGAATTTTTACAATAACAAATACCTACCCGAATGATTTTATCAATCTTCTCCTCCAAAGGCTTCATACTTTATTTGGAGTGCATGCATCATCTTTGTTGCATGTGCTTGGGCTTTCAATTTACCTGGTGTAACTCCAAAACCAAGTCCTACTACTGTTTTTCCAGGTTTGTCTTCACGCAATATTTGTGAGAGACCATCATCTTTCAGGCTAGATGATGAACTTTGTGTACGTGATTGCGATTCTTTAATCTCTTGAATTTTTTATGACATTTTAACAATGAAAGATTTTAATATAAGCATACATACAAATCAGGATCTTGTACAAAGATTGAGAAAGGAAATATTAGGATACCAAAGTATCTAAAACATCTGCACTTGGTGTTTTTTTCCTCTTTGTTTTATGGCCTTCTGCCCATAAATAGAGGTGCCCAAAACGACCCAACCCGCCGGGTCGACCCGCCGACCCGGACCCGTGCGACCCGTGCAAGACCCGGACCCGGCCGACCCGTACGACCCGCCGACCCGGACCCATGGTATACACGGGTGGGGTCCGGGTCGAGCTTCCCCCAACCCGTCGACCCGGCGGAAATTTAAAAAAAAAAAAAAAAAAAATTCAAAAAATGGCCGTTGGACCCTGGTGGACTTGACCCGGCGGGTCTAACGGCTAGTCCGATTTTTAAAAAATTTTTTTTTTTTCCTAACTATAAATACCCCCCTCCCCAACACAATTTTTCCACACCTTCAATACTATCTATCTCTCAAACTCTCATTGTTAATTGTTATACTACTTAATCTCTCTTTTTTTCGCATTTTATCATTATGTCGAGTTCGACAAGGGAAAGAGTATTGCTACATCTCCCAAAAATCCAAAATGTCCAAGTTCGAGCGAATGGGTCTTTGGGGCAAATCGAAGAAACCATCCGGAATAATTATTCGAGCCCCAAAACCAAACTCCACCCGGTTTTGAAAATGAAAGTCAAGATCGAATATGATGTTACACATGAAAATATCTATTACGGTAGTACAACAACTACCTGAAGAAGAAGTTGATCTCCTGGGATTTCGACGTGTCCCGAATCGTCAACAACCGCAAAACATCGACGAAGAAATGGACCATGAAATCGATGAAGCTATGTTAAATCAAACATATGCAACATTCGAGCGCACTCTTCATGGCGTACCAACTCCGACGCAAAAATCAAAGTCGGCGCCCTGCGGCAAGCCAAGTCAAGAAGAACCTCCTTATGTTGAGGAGTTATCGTCCGAGGAGGAAGAAAATGTGAAAGGCAGAGGAAGCAAGAAAACTAAAGCAAGAAACAAGCCTCGCCTTGTTGCGAAAGGAGACCAGATCCGTACTTTTTTCAAAACACTTTAAGAAGGAAAAATGCCGGATGGTTCGATTAAGGTATCTTGCAACTCTTTGCCGAAAGAGTATCCGTATAAAGCCGGGGATGGATATGGAAATTTTAAAAGGCATTTTGAAAATAACCATGCCTCGGTCCACGGAGAACAAAAGTCACAAAGTCAACTCAACTTCCAACCTTCTACTGGAGCCAGGCCAGACGGCAATCAAGGTATGTCTGAATCTCAACTTTATAAATATAATGAAAAAATTGCTAGAGAACAAATGGCAAAATTATGTGCACAAGAATCTTTACCTTTTAATTTTGCGGATAGTACGGGTTGGGAATACAGGATGCAAAATGCCTATAATCCTGCTATTAAAAGAATTCCACGTACCACAATGACTAGACAAGTAGTATACTTAGCCAAACAACATAAACTTGCACTACGAGCTTATTTTAGATCTATAAATCATACGAGCGGAGATCCCGAATGACGCCAAAAAATCTCGAGGCTCAAATGATACTTAAAGACGCAACAAAATCCGAGTTACGAGATCAAGAAAATAAATGGGATGACCTATTAGCGGACCAAGATGCCTATCAAGAAGGCACTACCGAAGGAGAGTCTAGTCAAATGAGTCAAACCGATGATCAAGACGACGACGACATCGACTTCGACTAAAGGTAAGTAAGGTAAGTCAGGTAAGTAAAGAACTACGTAGGGCTTTGATTCCTCACGAGGATACGTAGGCAATTTAATTTTAAGTGAAAACTTAAAATTAAATACAAGCCCATTTTTTTTTAACTCTTCTCAAGTAAAAGAACTACGTGGAGCTTTGATTCCTCACGGGGATACGTAGGCAATTTAATTTTAAGTAAAACTTAAAATTAAATACAAGCTAATTTTTTCAAATGATTTCCTTTTTCACTTATAGTTATTTTTCGTGTATAAAATGATAACAAATAAAAGTTTTATATACATTTTTAAAAAAAAAAAAAAAATATAGACGGGTCGACCCGTGACCCGGCGGGTCGGACCCGGACCCGGACCCGTGGCCGACCCGTCGACCCGCCAACCCGTACATTTCATATGTACGGGTGGGGTCCGGGTTCTGTCCTGCCGACCCGGCGACCCGGCGGGTCCGACCCGGACCCGGACCCGGACCCGTGGTTGGGCACCTCTACCCATAAATCCATCCTTGGTATTTCTACACAGTTTGGCTGCTCCTTTTTCTAACAACGAAATATAAAACAACAAAAGCTCAAACTATAGTGAAGGTTTGAGTATAAGCAGATCATAAATCCAAAACACATAAACTAGATAAGCTAAAGTGCCTTTACCATTTTATGCTCCAATCGGGCATAACCCAGTCGACTCATCGAATGGGGCAGTTTATGAAAACCCCTTATAATCCTCATGAGATCGCTCTTAGTCTACGATAAATCATAAATTCAGAACACACAAGGTAATGAAGTTTACCAGGTATTAAACCTGGCAACACAATCTGCTAATGAAGTTAAATTAGAATTAAGCTTACTTTAGTTACAAGTGAGCGCGCCCGCTTTATAAATTCCTCCCATTCCCTATCTGTCATTGCTTTAGGTTTCAAGTTGGCAAGCTCCACTTGTGCTACATCTAGTGCCAACGCCGACAACTCCCTCACTTTCTTGCCCATTCTTGCTCTGTACTCTCTTAAATATGTTGCCATCTTGCTGAAGGTGATTTGTTTGTTCATCTCATCTAGTTTGTACCTTTGCTGCAATTAAAGTAATAGATTGTAATACATAAACATTTAAGTAATTAAGGATTGTTCTAAAGCTTCCAATCACGTAAAATAACCATATATTGTACATAAACTTCACAAATTCTGCTATACATAAAATGTACAACCATTTATACCACCTAGAACTGATTATAAAAACCAGCACTTACCTTTACAATAGTCCACAAGTGCTCTTTGTGTTCCATGGGGACGTCTTTCCATTTCGGTATAGAAATTGAAACTGAGTTTCGAACTAAGGCCCCACATAAAGTAGCCAATGAAACTGAAGCATCACCTATTGGCTGCCCCCCTTTCATTGAACTCTACTTCCACTCGTTCACTTTGATAATCTATCCCAAGACCCTTAAGCTTGGTTGGACCCCGTTTGTTCTTTTTCGGCATTGTCTCATTGTTAGGGTTGGGATCAGAAGCATTGGGCTGGTCATCCAAATCTCCTTCTAAACTTCCAATTTCATCCGACTGATCATGTGAGAGAGCATTTGCTTGTGTTGTTGTGTTCCTTTTTCCTTGCTTGTTGTTTGCACCCTACATGTACATAAATAATTCATGAAGTATCTAACATATGAGTTCCTCAATGAATTAATATAAAAGATGTAAGACATACTAATTTACCTCTTTGTTGGGGTTGGGATCAGTACCATTCGGCAGGACAACAAGTGAAGGAGAAGAATTTAAATTTCCTTCTAAACTTTCATGTTCATCCAGCTGATCATGTGAGGTGGCTGGTGCATCTATTGTTCTCTTCCTTTTCCGTAACTTGATTTTTAAACCCTACAAACATATATATATATATATATATTAATTCATACAAAAAGTAATCATAGGAATTCCACATTGAAGTATTATAATAATATGTATGACATACTAATTTACCTGTTTTGCACCAGCCATAGCAATTGTACTTTTCAAAGCAGGTGATGATACTTAAGCTGTTGTTAGTAATAAGAGTGCTGAAAGACAATTAGAACACATATGCTAGGATGGCAGGCAGATGAAAGAACATACATGGAGAAGGTAAATATATGATAAAATGGTAAATGTTAACCAAATCGAATTAAGTCAAAACAGGACATCAATCCAAGTTTAGAAGTTCATAAATGCAAACATAACAAAACACCAAATCAAAGTTCATATATAATTTCACGCAACTAAACTAATATGCCCTCACAATCCCTCCTTTCGTATGACTCATCCTCATTATCACTATCGTTTTCAAGTCTTGATACGTCCATTGGCTGACAAGTAGTATCCATATTCTCATCATACGATTCCAATTCATGGAAACCTCGTGGTGGTGGCTTCAACACAACATACCAACTAGAAGAATTAGACTCTCTAGAATAAAATACTTGTTTCGCCTGTGAGGCTAGGATGAATGGGCCATTTTTAAATTGATTATGATATTGATGGAGATTTACTAATGTAAACCCATCTTCAACTTTCACACCGCGATCAATGCTAGCCCAATCACACCTAAACATGGGTATTTGGAAAGCATGGTAATCCAAAACAAAAATTTCCTGTAAAACCCCATAATAAGCATTAGAGCCTACAACTGAAGCATTTTCATTCAACTCTGATTCGCGTACTGCTTTTGCTTCTAAAGAAACACCGCTATTCTGAGTTGACCGTTGAACATGTTTGGTGTGAAACCGGCGCCCATTGACAAGGAAGCCTGAATAAGACATTACATTGTCTACAGGCCCATATGACAACCATTTGACAATATCAGATACAGGTTTGCGTTGTTTTATTTCTTTCTGAACCTACAGAGAAGATACCGGTTGCATAATTAGATTTTTATGTGTAATATATGTACTTTTCAGCAAACTAGAGTACTACAACTAGTACCTTTTCCTTAAACCAATCAGAAAACAACTTTGTGTGTTTCTTCCAAAGTTGGGATTCATTTGTTAATAAGCGCTTATCACGCTTCAAGTCTTCCAAATGCAATCTATAACATAAAATTCAATAAAAAACAAATGGTCAGACTTAACAAATGATCAGACTTAACCTAAGAACAAAAAGTCATACTTAACAAATGTCAGACCTATACTGTAACACCCCAATAAGGCGGCTATTACAGTGCCGTGGACCCCACAGTGGGACCCACCAGGCGATAGACAAAATACAGATTAATTACACAATACATGTGATACCGAACCACAAAACATAGTACTTACTCCGATTTGGAGTTTACAGCAGTATGGCCTACGGCCTTATTACACACAGGATCCAAAACATAAGTATAATCCACATGGAGATGGAATATACCTTAAATAACAATACATTTGTTCATACTTAAAATAAAGCCGAAAGATAACATTACACGGTACGAAGATGACCGGACTCAAAAGACTTGGGCCCCCCGAACTAGTATCCTTCGAACCCTTCATCATCACCCTGATCTTCCTGTGCCTTGCCCTTTCCTCAACCTAAAATACAACACAAGTATTTCGCCCAACACATGGTCAGATATACATGATAAATGGTTCTCAAGATATTAGACAATTCACATATATAAGATTTCAAGGATAACAACCCGACTAACGAACGTACCCCTCGGGCGTATGAACGCTTAGTCACAAAACATCGAACACATCCAAATATAAGAATAGACTATGAACGACTAAGATAGTACGGCTCAAGAGGGACATCACAGTACGCCCGATCCGAATATGTGTCAGTGCACATGTCCACCCTGTATACGGAATCCAGGATATACGTGGGACAATGTACCTAATTAGCCTCAACGAACTACGTCTCGTGTGCACAGCCTTTCACGGAAAATATTCACGCATGACTATATATGTGCCCAGCTAAAAATCCTACACAATATCCAATCGGAACGTAGATATGACTCCAGATATGTCACGATGCAACATGACAACGAATTCAATAATTCACAAATCCGATTAAAGATCGAGGACTCACCGAAATGACAATAAGATCAACGATATCAAGGGTTCGAAAGTGACGAACTTGGGAATACAATCCCACGATGAAAACGGGACATCGTTAAGAACAACCTCAAATCACAAGACACAAGTTTATAAGTGTTTTATATACACGAAATGCATAACCATCATAAGAATCCACACATCATTATAACCAAGCAAGATAACTTGCCTCAATACGGAGGTGAGAATAGTCCTTCCTTCTCAAACGAACGAATGGCCCTCGATTCAAAATCGGTTACTCGGACAATCAACCTTGAATGAAGTATATTTTACTTAATAATACGTTCATATGATCATCTATACCAAACTTCAACGAGACAACATCCTAATTCTCATTTGAGTAGTTCAAATTTTTAAGATGTCGAAATGTTACTTCAAGAACCTTACAATTGATTACAAGATGTTACCAAATGTTTGTTGGATTAAGAATCGTTCCATAATGTGTTAAACAATAATCTCCTATCCTTTAAACTTATCAAGAACATCTCAAAGTAAAATCTGCACTACAATCAATTACTTATGTTGAGTTAACTAGTTACAAATCCATATTATGATCATGAAGACTACCTCAAGTTTAACACCATCCTTATAATCTTCTAATTAACTTGGAGATTCGAATATTATTCCTCTGAATTCACTTAGCTTAGGTTCAAGAAGGTCATTTCATTCTTTTAATGATCAACAAGGGTTTCTTAAAACATTTTATGGTAATTATTCCAACAAGTCATTCCCATTACAATGAAACAAGGACTATTATTATTCCAATGGTGTTATTAGTCTAGCAAGGAGAGTGAGGTTCCACTAAACATGATCATCATCATTCAAAACACCAAGAACACATCATTACAAATCCCCTAATCATCATATTCATCATTAAGTTTGTTGGAAGCTTAACTATAAACATGTTTAGCTTGATTAATTCATCACTAGGTGGAGTATACTTAATCACTATCATTATAATTACGAGATTATAGGGTTAAATCGTATAACATACCTTCAGAAATGGAGAACAATACACCAAAACCACAGGAACACAATCTATGCTTCAAGAATGACTCCAACTTCCAATCAACAAGCTCCAAAATCAAAATGTAAAGCTCAAACACAAGTTGGAAGAAGGTAATTTTGATCTAGGGATGAAGGGGGATGATTATATGGGTGAAAAATTAGAGGTTGGACGTGCAAAATGAAAGACACAAGCTGTCTTTTTATAACAGCACAGTTCGTTACGTACGTTATCACAAGAGGATAACATACGTTAACAGCTTTACGTACGCTACGCAAAAAGTGTTACGTACATAAGCTAAGTCCAGAGGCTGCTGGACTGAAATACGAACATCATTACGTACGTTACCGCTTGAAGCATTACGTACGTAATGTAGGTCGACTAGGTTGCCTTCAAAAGATCAGATATTCGAATCCCGTCCGGCCCCACACGCCGAAAGTTGAGATCGGATACGATTACACTGGTTACGTACGTAATAGGTGCCTCTTTATGTATGTAAAGGCCTTAAAATAACGTACGTTATGCCTAAGGATTAGCGTACGTTAGGCTCAGGTTAAATAGCTCAAAAATGTACTTATCTGTACAACGTTGAGAATTCAATCATAGTGCGAGTGATCGTTATTATTATGTCTATTTATGATATATTCCAACATCAATAAACATTACACAAATGCAACAAGACTACAACGGTATTGAATTATCCGAATAATACAACAGTAAGTAAGAATTTCCGTCAGATATTACATACTCCCCCCCTTAAAAGGGGTTTCGTCCTCGAAACTAAGGGGTAAACAATTCAGGATACCTCTCTTGAATGCTTCTCTCCGTCTCCCACGTGGCCTGCTCGACCCCATGTCGTGACCACTGAACCTTCAGTAGGGGAATCGTCTTATTCCGTAATTGTTTGATCCTCCTCTCAAGTATCCGTACGGGGTGCTCCTCATACGAATGATCCTCCGCTAAATCGATCTCATCGAACTGAAGTACATGACTCGGATCAGCAACGTATTTCCTTAACTGGGAGACATAGAACACGTTATGAATCCGGCTCAGGGCTGGTGGTAAAGCTAGGCGATAGGCTAAATCGCCTACTCGTTCCAAAACCTCAAACGACCCGATATACCTCGGACTCAGCTTGCCTCTCTTCCCAAAACGAAAAACTCCTCAAGTAGGGGACACCTTCATTAGTACATGGTCGCCGACCTCGAACTCAAGCAGTCGCCGGCGGTTGTCTGCGTAGGACTTCTGTCGGCTTTGAGCCGTCAACAAACGACTCCTAATCAGAGCGATCTTCTCAGGGGCTGCTAACAACATATCGGGTTCTGTACCCAAGGTTCAGATGGATCGTCCCAACACAGAGGGGATCTACAACGACGGCCATACAACGCTTCATAAGGTGCCATCTGAATTGAAGTGTGCCAGCTATTATTATAAGTGAATTGCACCAAAGGTAGTTGGGCCTCTCAATCATCCTTCCAATCGAGAACGCACGCCCTCAGCATATCCTCTAAAGTTTGGATAGTTCTCTCAGTCTGACCATCCGTATGTGGGTGAAATGCTGCGCTGAAGTTCAATTGCGTACCCATCGCACGATGAACTGCTTTCCAAAAATGTGACACGAACCGCCCCTCTCGATCTGATACAATACTCTTAGGGGTACCATGTAACCTTACAATCTCCTTGATAAATAGCTGGGCCAATCTCTCGGGTCCCCAAGTATCTTTAATCTCCAGAAAGTGGGCTGATTTGGTCAAACAATCCACAATCACCTAAATCGTATTCATCCCTCGACGACTCGTCGGCAGGCTGGTGATAAAATCCATCGATATGTCCTCCCATTTCCACTCGGGAATCGGAAGCGATTTCAGCATTCCTGCGGGTCGCTGGTGCCCAATCTTAACTTGTTGACAGGTTAGACACCTCGAAACGAACTCCGCAACTTCACGTTTCATACTTCCCCACCAATAATATTGTTTCAAATCCTTATACATTTTGCTAGACCCCGGGTGGATAGAGTACGGGGTAGCATGAGCTTCTCTCAGGATAGAATTCCTTAATTCGTCGTCTGCGGGTACACAAACTCGGTTCCTGGAGCATATCAATCCATCCTCGTGTATCACAAAGCCAGGAGCTTTCCCTTGAGTTATTTCATCGCGAACTCGAGATAAGAATGGGTCCGTAACTTGCTTCGATCTAATTATATCCTCAAGGGACGATGAAATCTCAAGTGTACAAAGTTGTCCTTGAACACGCTGTAACCAGACTTCAATATTCGGCCTCACCAATTCTAACTGCAATTCCCTCTGAGTTGTTAGGTGTTCAAGCATCTATTCCTGTACTGTTTTACGACTCAAAGCGTCAGCAACTACATTTGCTTTGCCCGGATGATAAAGGATCTCGATATCATAGTCTTTGATGAGTTCTAGCCACCTTCTCTGCCTCATGTTTAACTCCTTCTGAGTAAAAATGTACTTCAGGCTCTTGTGATCAGTAAAAATCGGCTGTAACTCCATACGATAATGACGCTTGATTTTAAAGCAAACACCACGGCTGCGAGCTCTAAATCATGGGTGGGGTAGTTGACCTCGTAAGGTCGTAGCTGTCTCGATGCATAGGAGATCACCTTCCCGTTCTGCATTAGTACACACCGAAGGCCCTGTTTAGATGCGTCACTGTACACTACAAACCCTTCCGTTCCTTTCGGTAGGACTAAAATAGGTGCCGAAATCAAACGACTCTTAAGTTCATAAAAACTCCGCTGACATGCCTCTAACCATAAATACTTCTTATCCTTCCTCAGCAAATTAGTCATTGGTTGGGCAATTTTGGAAAAACCTTCCACGAATCGTCGGTAATAACCTGTTAGTCCCAAGAAACTGCGTACTTCCTTAACATTCTTTGGTGGTAGCCAGTCTCGGATAGCTTCTGTCTTCTGTGGGTCTACTTGCACCCCATCAGCTGATATCACGTGTCCGAGAAAGATAACTTCATTCATCCAGAACTCACATTTAGAAAACTTTCCATAAAGCTGCTCCCGCCTTAACGCCTCGAGAACCAGATGGATATGACGCTCGTGTTCTTCATGGTCACGAGAATAGATCAGAATGTCGTCAATAAAAACGACTACAAAGCGATCCAAATAATTAATAAAGACTCGGTTCATCAGCTCCATGAATACTGCCGGTGCATTCGTCAGTCCAAAAGGCATCACCACGAACTCATAATGTCCATAGCAAGTACGAAAAGCGGTCTTCGAAATATCAGACTCACGAATCCTCAACTGATGGTAACCAGACCTCAAGTCGATCTTAGAAAACACAGCAGCCCCTGAAGCTGATCCAATAAATCATCAATACGCGGTAATGGATATTTGTTCTTAATGGTTACCCTGTTCAGCTCACGATAATCGATACACAGACATAGGGATCCGTCCTTCTTCCGTACAAATAGTACTGGTGCTCCCCAAGGGGACGCGCTAGGTCTAATGTTGTAATACCCGGTTGTTATTCATTCATTATCATTCAGTAACTATCAGTCAGTAATTATCACTCAGTAATTTTCACTCATTAATAATCATTCATCAGTCATGATTCATTCATTTGCGTTCATTTGGCATGTTGTAACCGTGTATCAGTTACCGATCGTCATTTCATCTCCGTTTGAGTGTCGGAACGGGAGTATTATCATTATCATCGTGATTGGTAGTCTTGTGCTGGAAGTATCATTTTTGGCATGTGTTGGACTTGTTCGCGTTCGCAAACATTTGGTATGTCGAATCATTCATCGATCGTAGCGAGAAATCGGAGTTGTCGGAATTTCATCTTGTCCAGCAACGAGTTACGACCGTAAGTAGTGTCGGATACGGCCGTAATAGACGTTCGTTGTTTTCAGGCCATTTCGGACAAGCGGGACTTACGGCCGTAAGGATTTCGGCATACGTCCGTAAGTTGGGCAGTACGGCCGTAAGGCTTGGCCGGATACGGCCGTACGTGTCGAGCAGGGTGCCCAGACGTTTTTGGCCGAAGGCGAGTTACGGCCGTAAGGGTTTCGGCATACGGCCGTAAGGCGAGGGAGATACGACCGTAAGGCTTGGCCGGATACGGCCGTACGCTGCAGGCAGGGTGCCTGGTCATTTTCGACGAAGGGGGCTTACGCCCGTAAGTTTGACCGGATACGGCCGTATCATCCGAGTTACGCCCGTAAGGTGTGCGGGTACGGCCGTAAGGATGCCGGCAGATATTTTTGACGAAGGCGAGTTACGCCCGTAACTCAGGAGCGGTTACGGTCGTAAGTCTGTCGGCAGGATTTTGGACGAAGCCGAGTTACGGCCGTACGAGTTGGCCGGTTACGGCCGTAAGGCCGTTGACCTGGGATGTTACGGTCGTATGAGGGCCGAGTTACGGCCGTAACTTCCGGCAATTTATATAGGGCTGGCCGGGACTTTTTCATCATTTTCATCCTTTTCTTCATTTTGTTCCGAGAGAGAGTCTTGAGGGAGGGATTTTTCCATCCTCAGTCACTTGAGTGTTAGATTTTCATCATCCTCATTCATTTGGGAAGCTCGGATACTCGATTTAACTCGTGTTCATCGGATCGAAGTGGTTGGATCTTTAAGAGGTAATTTCTTCAACATCTTGGATTTCGATTTTGTGTTGAGATATGATGTTTTGGACGTTATAATCATGTTATATGAAGGGATATGTATATGATTATGAGTTTGTATAAAGATTCATTGGATTATTGAAGGATTATTCAAGAACACTTTGAATATCGAGTTGGAATTGGGGGTTTTCGATTAATTGTCGTTATAATCACGTTTTGGATATTCGTTTTGGATTATTAATCGTATTGAAGATATTTTGTTGGTTTAAAACACTTCTTGGGGGATTTGATATTGGTATATTGAGGTTTGATTGTAAACAATCGGAGTTTGGCCGCAACGTGTTTGATTTAATGCCTCAATGGACTTGGTTTAGTCGTATCGACGTGTTGAGTTCGTTATATTCATGTTTGTTATGTATGTTGAACGGATTGTTGGTTATTGTGTTATTCAAGGTTGTCGAGCGACCGATATCTCAATTAGGACGTTGTTCGTGGAAGGATAATTGTCACGGGTGTTGTGTAAGTTGATTCTTACTCAGTTAAAAGGATATTCATTTCCTTTTGTTGTTGTTCATTCATAATCATAACTCATTCATCATTGTGTTAACCGTATCAAAACTTGTCATTGTCAATTAATCACTTCAGTCACAAGGAACGACGGTTCCAATCATTTCATTGAGCTATCATTCATTTCACTATCATTTCATCTCGGTGAGTCATTATTCGTTTCCAATGTCACTTTTGTTATATCGTGGCATTCCGGGTCATACTGGCGTGCCGGTTGGTATGTGTAGGATTTTCATGTAGGGCACATTTATGTCGTGTGTTGGTTGTTGGCCTCACATTGGACTGTGCACACGAGTCGATTGCTTCGTGAGACTGATTAGGTACAAGACCACGCGTGTATTCGATCGATACTCGTTGGTGGCTTGTGCACGGACACATTTCCATCCCGGGCGTAGTGTGGCGCCACCCTTTGAGCCGTACTGTTAGTTGATTCATACAGCATGTTTGATTGCGTATGTTTTCAACAAGATTGGGTTATAATCTAACCGTTTCATTTTGATCGAACTTGTGGTTTATACTACATATATATATATGATTGTGTTTATTCAACTCTTGAGGATTGTTGTTATGTATGGCGACCCATTTGAGGATTTTGTTTTTCAGGTCATGGCAAGGCAAAAGCACGGGAATAGCATGTTGACGGCGAGGAGTCCCAGTGATACTAGTAGGGGCCCCCGATCTTTCAGTTGTTCATGTTATTGTCCTTTATTTTCCGCTGCAGACTTTCATTTGGATACTCCGTTTCATTCAGTGTTGTGTATTTTATCTTCATATAAAATATACTAGGATTCGGTATTGTCCTGGTGTGTTGTACTTAAACTCCTCATCGGAGTATTTGGTAATATAATGTGGTTCGGTACTACAATTATATTATTTAATTCATCATTTTCATTCGCCTGGTGGGTCCCAGTCGGGGATTCACGGCACTGTAATATCCGCCTAGTTTGGGGTGTTACAAATGTAGCCCTTCTCAGTCAAATCCTCAAGTTGGCTCTTCAGCTCCTGCATATCAGTCGGAGCCATACGATACGGTGCTTTTGAAAGCGAGGACGTACCAGGCTCTAGCTCAATATTGAATTCTACATCACGATGTGGAGGTAATCCTGGCAACTCATTTGGAAATACGTCTGGGTAGTCTCGGACTATCGGAATATTGGTCAATTCAACTGGTCGATCCGTTGTCTTGGTCATGTAACACCAATAGCCAATACATCCTTGATTAAGAGTGTTTCACTGTTTTCATAGCGCTGATGATTCTTCCGGAACGACTGGGATTGTCACCCTGGAAGGTACACTCAACACCATCGTCAGATGTGACGATCACTGTTCGCTTGCGGACACTAATTATGGCATCATGACGGTCCATCCAATCGATACCCAAGATCACATCATCTTTAGGTAAATCGACCACAATTAAATTTGACAACCATTCACGGTCGTTCATACGAATCGAGCAGTCCTGAACTTCACGATTCCCAACAATTCTTCTACCATCAGGTAGTCCAATTATATAAGGTTCACAATTGATAACATGCTCTAATTGCAAACGACTCAAACAGGAAACAGATAAAAAAGAGTGTGAAGCACCGGTATCAAAAGGAACACAGACAGGTTGAGATTGGATCTCGAGAGTACCTGCAATCATGCTGGCTTCGGGATCTTCAGCCTTCTTCATCTCATAGATTCTGGGTTTTGCAGCCCCGGCACCAGAGGTATCAGCTTGATTTCCACGCCCCATCCCTTTGTTTGCCCCGGTAGTCTGATAAGAAGCGGACGGAGGTACACGGTCCTGAACTGATGACTGTATTGGAGCATGAGATGCTGCGGGAGTACGTCCTGGTCCACTCCTACAATAACAAGCACGATGGCCGTTCTTCCCACAAGTATGGCATGACACGGCTGGCCTTGGGCATTTCGAATTGATGTGCTCCTGGTCCCCACAGTTATAGCACACAACAGATAAGCTGACCGCTCGAGGTTGCGATCCGATTGGCTTCGTCGCCGTAGGTTGTCGTTCAGAAGGATTTGGTACTGGTTGGGGTCTCTTGAATGTTCCCCGGTTGCTGTCTGTCTGGTTCTGGTTCCTAAATTTCTTGTTGTTAGACTGCGGTTGCTTCTTGGAAATTTCTTTCACGGTCAATTCGTACTCCAGAGCTTTCTCAATGAACTCCAGTAGGGTCGCACAATGATGGTTCAACAGCTGCATTCTCATTCGGGGTTTAAGCCTTTTGAGAAAGTATTTGATCTTATCAGCCTCTGTTTGGACAATCGTCGCGGCAAAAGGAAGAAGTGCCTGGAATTTCTCGGCGATAGATAAAACGTCATCATCTTCGGACGGTTCCGGATTCAGCAATTCTGATAGTTTGGCCTCGCGGAGAGGACCCGAATAGTAACGGTCTAGCATGAGATTTTTAAATTCCTCCCAAGTACATAAGCCATCAACTGGCCTCACCGAAAGCCACCAAGTGTGGGCGCCCTTGCCCAAGTAGTAAGATGCTACGGAGACGCGATTCTCTGCTGGACAGTTTATCATATCGAACAATTTCTCGAAGTGTTCGATCCAATGCACGACATCAGCCGGCTCAGAGGAACCTTCAAAAATCGGGGGTCGCTGGCGAGAGATGTCGCTGATGATCCAACTCACCGGTCTGCCATGTACAGGGGTTGGCCCCTGATGCTGGTCGGTAGCAGCTCTCTGCATAGTTTCCATTAACTGACCCATTTGGATCATCTGAGCCATTATGCCCTGCATCACAGTGTAAGGATCGACACGAGCATTCTCGCGTCCATTGTGGTGCGATTGGTCCCTAGAAGGCGAACCACTGCCTGCGGAACTATGCTCTGCATTCGCACGTCTGTTGGCTCATGGTATCGGGATTCGGCCCCTTCCGCGGCCTCGTCCCCATCTGCCACGGCCTCTCAAATTTCTTTCCATACTGAAAGAATAAATTAGTAAAGATAACTATAAGTACAGTTCATGATACCAATCAGAATTCATGCTAAGTTAATGGCAGTAAGAAACTACATATTCAAGAAAACAGTTCGTAATGAGTTATCGTCACCACGAGGGTCACACAGAGTATCATATCGACGTTTGAGTCGAATGATTTCAATCATGTAATCAATCCAGAATTTTATTCGTATCATCAATCAGATAATTCCTGCCACAAAGCCTTAAAATGTTAAGATCAACAAAGAGATCCATATCAATATCATGTCAGTAATCTAATCATGGTTCGTAAAGTACGTACCGCATTTGGCTCGTAGGATCAGGCGCTCGCACGGGTCACACGTGCCACGAAGGTCTCTTGATACTAGTTCAATTCACAAAGACTCAAAAGAAAGAAGACGACCTCAAAGAATCTCCGATACCATCTTCTGTAACACCCCAATAAGGCGGCTATTACAGTGCCGTGGACCCCACACTGGGACCCACCAGGCGATATCCAAAATACAGATTAATTACACAATACATGTGATACCGAACCACAAAACATAGTACTTACTCCGATTTGGAGTTTACAGCAGTATGGCCTACGGCCTTATTATACACAGGATCCAAAACATAAGTATAATCCATATGGAGATGGAATATACCTTAAATAACAATACATTTGTTCATACTTAAAATAAAGCGGAAAGATAACATTACACGGTACGAACATGACCGGACTCAAAAGACTTGGGCCCCCCGAACTAGTATCCTTCGAACCCTTCGTCATCACCCTGATCTTCCCGTGCCTTGCCCTTTCCTCGACCTAAAATACAACACAAGTATTTCGCCCAACACAGGGTCAGATATACATGATAAATGATTCTCAAGATATTAGACAATTCACATATATAATATTTCAAGGATAACAACCCGACTAACGAACATACCCCTCGGGCGTATGAACGCTTATTCACAAAACATCGAACACATCCAAATATAATAATGGACTATGAACGATTAAGATAGTACAGCTCAAGAGGGACATCACAGTACGCCCGATCCGAATATGTGTCAGTGCACATGTCCACCCCGTATATGGAATCCAGGATATACGTGGGACAATGTACCTAATTAGCCTCAACGAACTACGTCTCGTGTGCACAGCCTTTCATGGAAAATATTCACGCATGACTATATATGTGCCCGGATAAAAATTCTACACAATATCCAATCGGAACGTAGATATGACTCCGGATATGTCACGATGCAACATGACAACGAATTCAATAATTCACAAATCCGATTAAAGATTGAGGACTCACCGAAATGACAATAAGATCAACGATATCAAGGGTTCGAAAGTGACGAACTTGGGAATACAATCCCACGATGAAAACGGGACATCATTAAGAACAACCTCAAATCACAAGACTCAAGTTTATAAGTGTTTCATATACACGAAATGCATAACCATCATAAGAATCCACACATCATTATAACCAAGCAAGATAACTTGGCTAAATACGGAGGTGAGAATAGTCCTTCCTTCTCAAACGAACGAACGGCCCTCGATTCAAAATCGGTTACTCGGATAAACAACCTTGAATGAAATATATTTTACTTAATAATACGTTCATATGATCATATATACCAAACTTCAACGAGACAACATCCTAATTCTCATTTGAGTAGTTCAACTTTTTAAGATGTCGAAATGTTACTTCAAGAACCTTACAATTGATTACAAGATGTTACCAAATGTTTGTTGGATTAAGAATCGTTCCATAATGTGTTAAACAATAATCTCCTATCCTTTAAACTTATCAAGAACATCTCAAAGTAAAATCTGCACTACAATCAATTACTTATGTTGAGTTAACTAGTTACAAATCCATATTATGATCATGAAGACTACCTTAAGTTTAACACCATCCTTATAATCTTCTAATTAACTTGGAGATTCGAATATTATTCCTCTGAATTCACTTAGCTTAGGTTCAAGAAGGTCATTTCATTCTTTTAATGATCAACAAGGGTTTCTTAAAACATTTTATGGTAATTATTCCAACAAGTCATTCCCATTACAATGAAACAAGGACTATTATTATTCCAATGGTGTTATTAGTCTAGCAAGGAGAGTGAGGTTCCACTAAACATGATCATCATCATTCAAAACACCAAGAACACATCATTACAAATCCCCTAATCATCATATTCATCATTAAGTTTATTGGAAGCTTAACTATAAACATGTTTAGCTTGATTAATTCATCACTAGGTGGAGTATACTTAATCACTATCATTATAATTACGAGATTATAGGGTTAAATCGTATAACATACCTTCAAAAATGGAGAACAATACACCAAAACCACAGGAACACAATCTATGCTTCAAGAATGACTCCAACTTCCAATCAACAAGCTCCAAAATCAAAATGTAAAGCTCAAACACAAGTTGGAAGAAGGTAATTTTGATCTAGGGATGAAGGGGGATGATTATATGGGTGAAAAATTAGAGGCTGGACGTGCAAAATGAAAGACACAAGCTGTCTTTTTATAACAGCACAGTTCGTTACGTACGTTATCACAAGAGGATAACGTATGTTAACAGCTTTACGTACGCTACACAAAAAGTGTTACGTACGTAAGCTAAGTCCAGAGGCTGCTGGACTGAAATACGAACATCATTACGTATGTTACCGCTTGAAGCATTACGTACGTAATGTAGGTCAACTAGGTTGCCTCCAAAAGATCAGATATTCGAATCCCGTCCGGCCCCACACGCCGAAAGTTGAGATCGGATACGATTACACTGGTTACGTACGTAACAGGTGCCTCTTAACGTACGTAAATGCCTTAAAATAACGTACGTTATGCCTAAGGATTAGCGTACGTTAGGCTCAGGTTAAATAGCTCAAAAATGTACTTATCTATACAACGTTGAGAATTCAATCATAGTGCGAGTGATCGTTATTATTATGTCTATTTATGATATATTCCAATATCAATAAACATTACACAAATGCAACAAGACTACAACAGTATTGAATTATCCGAATAATACAACAGTAAGTAAGAATTTCCGTCGGATATTATATATACTTACTCCTCATAACGTCCAACATCAGATGTATTAAAAAGCACATATCGATGTGCAATTTTCAACATTTCTTGTGACATTAATACGTGCACACCTTTGGACAATGGGCGTCCCTCAACACTGGGAGGGGATTGTTCATTACGTGTAGGACGTTCGCCTATCTCTTTTGCCTGTTCTACATAGTTGCTGCAGTATTTCATGCACTCCTCTTGAATGTAACACTCCGAAATGCATCCCTCCGGACGTGCTGTATTTTTGACATATCCTTTGAGTACCTTCATATATCTAGAAGACAAATGTATAGGTGATTCAAATATTCATGACACATTTAAAGTCATATGCCTTTAAAAAATAAGACGAGAAAGTGGATTGATACCTTTCAAATGGATACATCCAACGGTATTGTACTGGTCCACACAGACGTACCTCTCGAGCTAGGTGAATGGTCAGATGTACCATGACATCGAAAAAAGATGGAGGAAAAAACCTTTCCAACATACACAATGTCTCGGCAATTTCCTCCTCAAGACATAACAATCTATCACGATCAACAACCCTTTGGCAAATTTCATTAAAATATGAACATAACCGAAATATTGTGTTTCGTGGTCCCTTGCGTAAATGTCCTCTCAATGCAATGGGCAATAGTTATTGCATTAGAACATGGTAATCATGAGATTTCAGACCTATTATGTTGTTATCCGTTGCAAAAAATTTACTAATATTTGAACTATACCCATCAGATACTTTCAAATTGCGTAGCCTACTAACAAATGATTCTTTCTCGTCCTTTGATAAGGTGTAAGGTGCTGCTGGAAGTAAAGTTTTCCCATTAACCCCATCCCGTGGATGCAACTCTTTCCTAATTCCCATGTCACGCAAATCTAACCTGGAACCAATGTCATCTTTTGATTTTCCTTTAATATCCAAAATTGTGCAAATTATACTCTCGCATACATTCTTTTCCGTATGCATGACATCCAAATTATGCCGTAACATCAAATCCTAATAAGACAAAAAAAGCAGACAAAGAAAAGCTTGCAAATGACTACGTATTGAACCCACAAAAATTAAGTCAGAACAATACAAATTCGCAAATAAGATTAAGTATATTGATATACCTTCCAGTATGGGAGTTCGAAAAATATTGACCTTTTCTTCCACATTTGTAGGTCATCATCTTCCCCAACAATTTTCTTCTTCTGTTTTGCATTAACTTTTAGTTTCCTCTTTCGATGAGAATTTTCGATGCTACTTTGCTTCTTCCTACCTTTACTAGTTTCTTTATTTGGCTTCCCAAAATCATTTTGAAAATATCTAATCTCTTCAAACACATCAGACCCTGTTTTAATTGTGTAATATCCGGAAATTCTACTACTGTTGTTTGATATTATTTTATCCGAGTTATATTGTACAGCATGGAATCTGTACAGTAGGGATACAATAAATAAAGGACTGAGACATCTGTATTGGTATAATTGTCATATTTGGTTGATAATTACATTTAAGAAGTATATGTATTCAGTATGCCGTATGTTCGTATTCGGTATGTTGAGACATTGGACGAGAAGAGTTGGAAATGGCTAAGTATAGCCTGACTAGCGCGCGCTAATAGTCAAATATAGCGCACGCTATCGTTCATGGTTAGCGCACGCTAGAGGCAGAATGTAGCGCATGCTAACGCAGTCATATCAGAAGGAATCTACGCGTGGACCAGGCCACTTTCGGCGCACGTTCTGATAAGTCAACGGATGTTGTAATGTAGTGTTAGCGCACGCTAATGCATGTTGATTAGCGCACGCTAACTATATATCGGTCAACAGGGAATCTTGGCTTTATTGGTTGATTTCGGCTTGTGGGGTCATGAGCATCTTCGTGGTAGGTGTAGACTGTAGCAAGTCAACTGGTATTAGCGCACGCTAAGGTAAATGACTTGCGTACGCTAAGCAGGATGATTTATGTACGTTAATGCATGGGCATTACGTACGTAAGTTAGTTCTGAAGCAAGGCGGTAGCCTCTGGCTTGATAGCGCGCACGCTAACAAAGTCGATTAAGCGCCGCACGCTAAGGCGGTAGCGCACGCTAAACATGAGATGTTAGCGCACGCTAATAATGAATATTATAAAAAGGGACAGAAGGGTGTTATTAAGCATTTCGTCATTCTTCTTCTTTCAGCCGAGAGAGAGAGAGAGAGAGAGAGAGAGAGAGAGTTGGGATATATTTGAGGTTCCAAACACTGGATTAAGATGGAGTTAATCATCCATAACAACATTTGAAGCTTGAAATCATTGGTGATTCTTGTAAATGGATTCAACCTTGGAAATCAATCCATTCCTTCAAAAAGGTAATTACTCTTCACTTTGAGATTTCGTTTTGGATTATATATGATGTTCTTGAGCTGATGATTATCATATAAACAAGTTCATAAGTATGATTATGAGTTGGATTACCGGATTATGATAATGTTATTGTTGATATGAAGATATTGATATAAATTAGATGGTTTCGAATGAGTTGTTATCTTCAAAGAGATATGTTGGATAATGTCTTCCTTCAATTCGGATATGTGATGTCGTTGTTGTTGGTTCCTCCATATGATGATGAACATGGCATGATTATGAGTTCTTGGTGTTTAGGTTGTTGATATTAAGAAAGATGAAATATGAATATATGACTTGAATTAAAAGTCGGATGATTACCTATATGTTAAAGGATATTGGATTTCGTTGTTTGATAGCTATGAACATGATTCAGAATCACTTAGAGTCTTTGATAATCGCCAGATGTTGATCGGTATCCGAAATGCATGTAATCGCGTTATTAGCGCACGCTAAGCCTACTGGCTAGCGCACGCTATCGGGAACAACTTAGCGCACGCTACAGTAAAAGATTAACGTGCGCTAAGTCAACAGGCAGGGTAATATATTCTGTTTCGGTTATGAATTCGTGATCGTTTTAGTTGGTTTGATCAGACTTGTGGTTAACTAAGATATTGTTGAGCCGTTGGGTTTGTGAAGTGGTTTTAGCGGTTGTTGATTATTATCGGATTGTTGTTTAATCGATTATTGTACTAGGTCAAGTTTATTGATCGGTGTGTATAACCGTATGCTGCGGTCGTGTTCGAGGATGTTCGTGAATTGCTTTGGTCGGGACCGAGGAACTTGTAGATGATGACAATGGAATTAGGAACGACCTCATCATCGTCGTATCGGTATCGAGGCAAGTTATTGCTTGCTCATTTATAATGTTTAATGAATGGTTTCAGTTTCATTTCGTTTATAATGCATATAGCGATGATTATTATTGTGAACTCTGGGTATTCGGATCGCATATCGTTCTTTCGATTCTGGGGGATAAATCATAATGTATATGATTTATATCAGTTATTGGTATGTTCGAGTATCGAGGTTACATTGTGATAAAGACGAGGATTCGAGTATTTATGGTTCATGATACGTTTGGATCGTCGAGCGTTGCGGTTAATCGTCGGTGATGATTGGACATCGAGGTTGCTCCCGAAGGACTCGGGGCAGGTATTCCATATTGATTATGGTTTAGTGTTATTTATTTTGGTCTCGTACATTTTCTTTCATGTTGTTGAACATGGAGTCGTCTAGTAAATTGTCATGTTGTCGTGTATGTTATGTTGTTCATGTTGATGAACGTGTTGAATCGCATATGTGTATGCATATTGTGTTGTTCATGTTGTGTAATTAATCCGATGGGATTATGAGGATCTATCTTTGAGGGCGCTGGATCGGATGTCCACCATGCGTTGGTTCGACGGATCATCATGGGGATCTATCTTGAGGCGCCGGATCGTTGGACGGAGTTTTCCACCATGCGTTGGTTCGACGGGATCATCATGGGGATCTATCTTTGAGAAGCCTGGATTGTTGGATTACAGATTGTGTTGATGGAATCTTGTGAATTCGCATCATTGATTTTGTCATGTGTTGTTGTTCACATGTGTATTGTTAGTTATCCACCTTATGTTGATCGATAGGATCAACAAAGGGATCTATCTTTGAGGGCGCTGGATCGTCGGATTTCCATTGAGTATACATGATTGTTATTGTTGTGATCATATTGACGTGGTCATATGAGTATGCATTTGTAGGTCTTGTGTTAGGACCTTGTTCGTATTGCATTGATCTGATCTCGGATTAGACTGGTATGATTGTCGTGGCACTTCATATCTCGAGGTATGTTCCGTATTTCCTTCGGTATTTGTCTTGATGGACGATCGGTTATCGTCTTGGGATTTGATGATGTTATTCGATGGATCGTATTGGTCAGAAATGGTATATTTCCGTATCGTGAGTTGGTTATGATAGTTTGAGAACCTTGAGTATTGTTTGAGGTACAGTACTTATATTATGTTCGAGTTTATTGGTAAATCGAGTATAGGATGTGAATTGTAATAATGGTTACTCTGATGAGAATTACTTGAGTAAGCAAAGTTATGGCGGTAAGATTTCGTCGGTCGTATTCTTATTCTGTATTCTCATTGGTATGTATTATTGATGTGATGTGATTGATATCATTGTTGGACATTATGGCTGACCCCGTCGTGGGATTTCTTTTTAGGCTCTTGGAGTATCGAGCTTGTAGCGGTCGTGAAGAGATGAGCTTCCCGGAGGATACTGGCTAGGACATGTTGTGTGCCTTGAGTTTCTTGTTTGGTTCTCGTAGTCCGCTGCTAGAGTATCTTTATGGTTGGTCTTTTTCCGCTGCGTGAGTATTTTGAAATGCTCTTTTGATATCTGGTAACTGAGGTTACTTTAAAAATCGTTTTCTAAACTTTTGAATGTCGGCAGTTTGGCCTTGCGATTTCAAATGAGTTTTTACGACGGTTTGATAAATGAGTTTTATAAATCTTTGATTATTTTCAATAGATAATACTGTCGTTAGCCTCTTGGGCGTTTGTAAATGTTTGCGAAAATTCTTTTAGCCTTGTGGGTTCCATCTCGGGGCCCACGGCGCTGTAATATTTCCGGTTAAATCTGGGGGTGTTACAGAATATGGTATCGGAGCAAGGTTGAGAAAACCTAGGCATTTGGGTCGAGTTGAGTCGTGTTTTTGTTGCGTCATTCGAGTTGTCAATTGACAAATACTAGAGCCGTGAGTCTTTGTTGTTCACTCAGGCTTGTGCGTTATCGGATTTGCCAGTATCGTACTGGGCTTGTTATAACTTTTCCAAATGGTGTTAATGAGATTCTCTGGAATGAGATGTATTGTGTTCTTGAGTCGAACCGATTTGGCAAACGTGTGTTTTGAAAATATCTGTGTCGAGTATTTTCTTGAGTCGAGACATGTGCCAGTATCACGGGGAATCGTCGGCTTCACGATCTGTAAGTATTTGGATTTTTGAATTGCATTGAGATTTATTGCCGTTCTGTAGTTGATATGCTTTGAGATTCAGCAGAATATTATATGTTATAGTATGAGGTGACAGAGTTGGGACAGGATTGATGATCTTGAGGAGTTATAATTTTGAGAATCAGTATGGTGGTTAGATTTTGGAACAGAATTGTGCATTTGGGAGAAATATTGTGCATGGTTGAGAAGAACATATAACATGTTAATTCGTTTTGAGATATATGAATTGCTTTTGATCATTTGAAAATGATACTTTTCAAAATGAATGTCTTACGGATGTTTTACGGAAAATGATTTTTGGGTCGAGACCCAATTGATTTTGAAGTGGTTTTATAACTCAGGACTTGGGTTCGAAAAAGGGTTTTCTACTTTTTAAACTTCTTGTAATGCGGAACGAGTTACGGGCTGAGACCCTAATGTTTCAAACGGCTTTTCTGTTTTCTTAAAACTCCCGAGACTTGTAAAACACTTTACCAATCGTTTACCTATGTTATTTCCGCCTTTCGAGGCTTTGGTTTACTTGTTCAAATGGAATTTCTCGGGAAGTCTTTCGCCGTGTTTGATTTGTTGATTTGTTTCAACGTTTTGTCATATCACATTTGAGGTGATCCAGGATGGGTAAATGGTTTACGATACGAGTCATGTGTGGAAAAGGAGTTTAGTCGGAATTTATATATTGAGATTTTGGAACTTGATCGTGTGATTTTCCGATGGAATATCAGTGGATATTGGTGACGAACCGAATTGGTATACAAGAGTATGGATATAGTCGAGCATTTGCATATTTTTCATTTTTAAAACTTCGAAATCGTGTGGATTCGAAGGAAACTGTTATCGAATATTTGGCACCATCGAGCCAAGTTAATTTTTCGAAAATTGATTTTGTGGTCTTACCAAAATTTATGTTTTTAGTTTTGAAATTTTTGAAAGAACTTTCGAAAATTTGTATTCTTGACGAGACTTTATGATTTCAAACTGGTTTTGAAAATGTGATTGATATACATACGCATTTAGTGCATAGTGCATATCATATTGATGGTACGATGAAAAAGGAATTCGAACTTCGGTATGTTAGTTTGATTATCCGGTGATGATCGGTTGAGTTATCGGATAAGAGAAATATGTCGTGTGTTGTAGATTCATGCACATGATGTAATTTTGGAACTTTGGATTTTGCGAAATCGGGGCATATGTGCTATGTAGTTCCATTGGTATGGTAGTAGCGCGATTTTTACCATAGTGATTTTTGAATGATTTATTTTGTGGATTTGGGGTTGTTGACCTCATGCTGGTTGTTTTGAGTATCGATTTGTCGTTCCCACTCCCTGTATGATTGGATATGTTCGTCGGTTTGTGATTGGTGTGTCGTTTTGAGAACTTTATTCGTTCGTATATTGGTTTCTGTGGTTCTGTGTTGATCGCGTTGGAGCTTACCGTTTGAAGGTATTCTCGATTATCGTTGACCGTTCGTTGGTCATATTGGAGTTTATCATGTTAATGATATTCTCGATTGTGTTTTGGCCTCTGGTTGGTCAGATTGGAATTTATCATGTCAATGATAAATTTGGTTGACTTATTGGTGATCATCTGAGCGTTCGGATTTTGTGTCGGTGTCTCGGGATTCGTGTCGTTTGGGGCAGTTGTTTCACAGATATATCGGATATTATTCGAATTGGAACTTGATTATGTAATCAGGCAGACAGGATTTGATTCGGGCAGATTGTTTGACCCGAAGATGATATATTTGGTTGAGACTCAGGGAATTGTGATCGTAAGCGTATTGAGACTGTATAGTGAGATCGATGGCTAGTATCTCCGGAGATCGTCGACCTGCGTATTTGTAAGTATGCAGTTTTGGCTATTCAGAATAATGATGATTGATCAGTGTCGTGATGGCTTTGGGATATTTTGGGTTAAACGGTATGTTTGTTTGTTTTATGATGGATTGCAAGTTTCGAGGACGAAACTTATTTTAAGGGGTGTAGAATGTAATATCCGAAATTCTACTATCAAGTTGTTTGATATTATTTTATCCGAGTTATATTGTACAAAGATGGAATCAGATGCGGAGGGATAAAATAAATAAAGGACTGAGACATCTGTATTGGTATAATTGTCATATTTGGTTGATAATTACATTTAAGAAGTATATGTATTCAGTATGCCGTATGTTCGTATTCGGTATGTTGAGACATTGGACGAGAAGAGTTGGAAATGGCTAAGTATAGCCTGACTAGCGCGCGCTAATAGTCAAATATAGCGCACGCTATCGTTCATGGTTAGCGCACGCTAGAGGCAGAATGTAGCGCACGCTAACGCAGTCAGATCAGAAGGAATCTACGCGTGGACCAGGCCACTTTCGGCGCACGTTCTGATAAGTCAACGGATGTTGTAATGTAGTGTTAGCGCACGCTAATGCATGTTGATTAGCGCACGCTAACTATATATCGGTCAACAGGGAATCTTGGCTTTATTGGTTGATTTCGGCTTGTGGGGTCATGAGCATCTTCGTGGTAGGTGTAGACTGTAGAAATTAAACTGGTATTAGCGCACGCTAAGGTAAATGACTTGCATACGCTAAGCAGGATGATTTACGTACGTTAATGCATGGGCATTACGTACGTAAGTTAGTTTACGAAGCAAGACAGTAGCCTCTGGGCTTCGATAGCGCACGCTAACAAAGTCAGTTAGCGCACGCTAAACATGAGATGTTAGCGCACGCTAATAATGAATATTATAAAAAGGGACAGAAGGGTGTTATTAAGCATTTCGTCATTCTTCTTCTTTCAGCCGAGAGAGAGAGAGAGAGTTGAGATATATTTGAGGTTCCAAACACTGGATTAAGATGGAGTTAATCATCCATAACAACATTTGAAGCTTGAAATCATTGGTGATTCTTGTAAATGGATTCAACCTTGGAAATCAATCCATTCCTTCAAAAAGGTATTTACTCTTCACTTTGAGATTTCGTTTTGGATTGTATATGATATTCTTGAGCTGATGATTATCATATAAACAAGTTCATAAGTATGATTATGAGTTGGATTACCGGATTATGATAATGTTATTGTTGATATGAAGATATTTATATAAATTAGATGGTTTCGAATGAGTTGTTATCTTCAAAGAGATATGTTGGATAATGTCTTCCTTCAATTCGGATCTGTGATGTCGTTGTTGTTGGTTCCTCCATATGATGATGAACATGGCATGATTATGAGTTCTTGGTGTTTAGGTTGTTGATATTAAGAAAGATGAAATATGAATATATGACTTGAATTAAAAGTCGGATGATTACCTATATGTTAAAGGATATTGGATTTCGTTGTTTGATAGCTATGAACATGATTCAGAATCACTTAGAGTCTTTGATAATCGCCAGATGTTGATCGGTATCCGAAATGCATGTAACTGCACGTTATTAGCGCACGCTAAGCCTACTGGCTAGCGCACGCTATCGGGAACAACTTAGCGCACGCTACAAGAAAAGATTAACGTGCGCTAAGTCAACAGCAGGTAATATATTCTGTTTCGGTTATGAATTCGTGATCGTTTTAGTTGGTTTGATCAGACTTGTGGTTAACTAAGATATTGTTGAGCCGTTGGGTTTGTGAAGTGGTTTTAGCGGTTGTTGATTATTATCGGATTGTTGTTTAATCGATTATTGTACTAGGTCAAGTTTATTGATCGGTGTCTATAACCGTATGCTGCGGTCGTGTTCGAGGATGTTCGTGAATTGCTTTGGTCGGGACCGAGGAACTTGTAGATGATGACAATGGAATTGGGAACGACCTCATCATCGTCGTATCGGTATCGAGGCAAGTTATTACTTGCTCATTTATAATGTTTAATGAATGGTTTCAGTTTCATTTCGTTTATAATGCATATAGCGATGATTATTATTGTGAACTCTGGGTATTCGGATCGCATATCGTTCTTTCGATTCTGGGGGATAAATCATAATGTATATGATTTATCTCAGTTATTGGTATGTTCGAGTATCGAGGTTACATTGTGATAAAGACGAGGATTCGAGTATTTATGGTTCATGATACGTTTGGATCGTCGAGCGTTGCGGTTAATCGTCGGTGATGATTGGACATCGAGGTTGCTCCCGAAGGACTCGGGGCAGGTATTCCATATTGATTATGGTTTAGTGTTATTTATTTTGGTCTCGTACATTTTCTTTCATGTTGTTGAACATGGAGTCGTCCTAGTAAATTGTCATGTTGTCGTGTATGTTATGTTGTTCATGTTGATGAACGTGTTGAATTGCATATGTGTATGCATATTGTGTTGTTCATGTTGTGTAATTAATCCGATGGGATTATGAGGATCTATGCTGAGGGCGCTGGATCGGATGTCCACCATGCGTTGGTTCGACGGGATCATCATGGGGATCTATGCTGAGGGCGCTGGATCGTTGGACAGGTTTTCCACCATGCATTGGTTCGACGGGATCATCATGGGGATCTATGCTGAGGGCGCTGGATCGTTGGATTACCAGTATTGTGTTGATGGAATCTTGTGAATTCGCATCATTGATTTTATCATGTGTTGTTGTTCACATGTGTATTATTAGTTATCCACCTTATGTTGATCTGATAAGATCAACAAAGGGATCTATGCTGAGGGCGCTGGATCGTCGGATTTCCATTGAGTATACATGATTGTTATTGTTGTGATCATATTGACGTGGTCATATGAGTATGCATTTATAGGTCTTGTGTTAGGACCTTGTCCGTATTGCATTGATCTGATCTCGGATTAGACTGGTATGATTGTCGTGGCACTTCATATCTCGAGGTATGTTCCGTATTTCCTTCGGTATTTGTCTTGATGGACGATCGGTTATGGTCTTGGGATTTGATGATGTTATTCGATGGATCGTATTGGTCAGAAATGGTATATTTCCGTATCGTGAGTTGGTTATGATAGTTTGAGAACCTTGAGTATTGTTTGAGGTACAGTACTTATATTATGTTCGAGTTTATTGGTAAATCGAGTATAGGATGTGAATTGTAATAATGGTTACTCTGATGAGAATTACTTGAGTAAGCAAAGTTATGGCGGTAAGATTTCGTCGGTCGTATTCTTATTCTGTATTCTCATTGGTATGTATTATTGATGTGATGTGATTGATATCATTGTTGGACATTATGGCTGACCCCGTCAGGATTTCTTTTAGGCTCTTGGAGTATCGAGCTTGTAGCGGTCGTGAAGAGATGAGCTTCCTGAGGATCTTGGCTAGGACATGTTGTGTGCCTTGAGTTTCTTGTTTGGTTCTCGTAGTCCATTTTAGAGTATCTTTATGGTTGGTCTTTTTCCGCTGCGTGAGTATTTTGAAATGCTCTTTTGATATCTGGTAACTGAGGTTACTTTGAAAATCGTTTTCTAAACTTTTGAATGTCGGCAGTTTGGCCTTGCGATTTCAAATGAGTTTTTACGACGGTTTGATAAATGAGTTTTATAAATCTTTGATTATTTTCAATAGATAATACTGTCGTTAGCCTCTTGGGCGTTTGTAAATGTTTGCGAAAATTCTTTTAGCCTTGTGGGTTCCATCTCGGGGCCCACGGCGCTGTAATATTTTCGGTTAAATCTGGGGGTGTTACAAATTGGAGGTTTACTTCTATCTTCATGATTTCCATCGAACCAACTTTTTTTCTTCCGATACGGGTGATCAGGAGGAAGGAATCTCCTATGAGCCATATATATGGTTTTACAACTGTGGGGTAGCCATTGGGATATGGTATTAACACCACAAATAGGGCATGCTGCCTTCCCTTTTGTGGTACAACCTGCTAAGTTTCCATAAGCGGGAAAATCGTTTATCGTCCACATTAAGACCGCCCTCAGGTTAAACATAGTTTTACTGAACGCATCATAAACCTCCACACCATTGTTCCACAACTCTTTGAGATCATCTATGAGTGGTTCTAAGTAAACATCAATATCGTTACCTGGTTGTTTCGGTCCGGGAATTAATAAAGTCAGCATTATGTGCGCTTTCAACATACATAACCATGGCGGAAGGTTGTATGTAACAAGCATCACAGGCCAACAATTATGCGTGGAGCCAACATGATTGAAGGGATTAAATCCATCGGTGGCAAGACCAAATCTTATATTTCGTGGATCATCTGCAAAATCTTTACACTTTCTACTTATCAACTTCCAAGCCATTGAGTCAACCGGATGCCGTATCTTGTTATCCTTACTCTCATTCTTGCTATGCCACCTCAATTGTTCAGAAATTTCTATTGATGCAAACATTCGTTTTAACCTAGGGATGATAGGAAAATATCTAAGTGCTTTATTTGGAATCTTTTTCCTAGGCTCATTCTCGTCTTCATTCTCTTCCACACTTGATTCTTTCACTTTCCAACGAGAAGAACCACATTTAGGACGTGTATCTCTATCGGCTAGTTCTTTTCTAAATAAACAACAGTCATACTCACAAGCATGTATTTTTTCATAATTTAGATCAAATGACTTCAACAACTTTTTTGCTTCATATGTGGTTTTTGGAAGCACATTATATTCTGGTAGCATACCACCTACGGTTTTAAGAAGTTCATCAAAACAAACCTTTGATAGACCATTTGAACTTTTTATTTTGTGCAAAGCTATTGTGGCCTCCAATCTTGTTTGATTTGTACAACCTGGGTACAATGGGGTTTCAACATCTTTCGGGACTTGAACATAATTTCCTATTACATCACTACCACTATCGATAATCCTTTATGTTGAAGTACTGCATCAGCATACATATGATAAATATCAGGTGATATTGTATTTTGATGTGCACTTGCAGACTTTTCCCCATGTAATACCCAAACAGTGTAGAACGGATCCATTCCATGGATCACTATGTGCTCATGCACAACTGAGCCAATAAAATGATCCAAGTTCTTACAAATCTTACAAGGACAAGAAAGTTTCTCTGGGTATCCTAAATTCCTCAATGCAGCAGTTACAAAATTCAATGCTCCATCTCGGTATTCAATGGTATTTCTACATATTTAAAAGTGAAAATTGAACAAATATCAGAATTTTATCAATCAAAACAAGTAAAAAATTTGGAAGCCCTAAGTCATCAGAAGTAACAGCAAAACCTTTCACAAGACAACCAAGCTTTGTCCATTTTCAGAAACAGCCGCACACTAGCATAAAAAAACATCAACACTTTCTAGATTAGGGCAAGTACCAATGTCATAAATCACACAAATCAAGCAAATTAAAGAGTAACAACCAAGCTCATTATTATATTAAGTGAATCAATAAAATTACAAGCAAATTAAAGAGTAACATCAGCTCATTATGTGAATGATTATAAAGGATCAAATAAGATGGTCAAACCATTGTTTAGGGCCTAGAAATTTAACTTATGAAAAGAATACCAAGGGAAAGCAAGTTATTGATCAAGGACAAAGAGATGTAGATGAAATATGTAATCAACCTATTAAATTTTCTTTTATTGATTTATTTTCTTTTATTAAAATAAAGTGTATCTTACGATACATTACGATACACGATACTATTTTTTGCAAAATGACACACATCCAATATACGATATGACTACCTTGCCTCCAGCTCATCCAAAACCAGCCGAATATGAATTAAACACTGTGATAGAGCAAAGGAACCCAATTCAAGGCTCAGACCCAACTTGTCACTACACTGGTAAGAGAAAGATGATATTAGTATGTTAGTATGCATAGAACGACATATTATGAAAATAAGTAAATTTAGGGAGAATTAATTAAAAGTTTAAAAAACATTAATATCTAAGAATTTCTGTTCAAATTACAGAAGCTACAAAATACTTGAACAAACAACAATCCGAGAATTTATTATAGCAGCTTAATGACATAATTAGGAAGTCAGGAAACAAACCCAAGCAACTAGCAAGCAGAAAGCGACAGATGCCAATTGATAGAGTTCATTAGTCTGCAAATATTAGAGGACCAAAGTCAAATACCAGAACAAAGAACACGTCTTACTGCTCAAACACAAAATCACCTGTGAAGATCCCTGAACTTTGTTCTTCTATTAAAATAGTGAATTTTGTTCTTCTACTCTGAAAAACCCTAAAATCAGTTCTTAAAAATCCCACCAAACAAAAAAGTTAAAATCTAACCTGTTAAAATCCGTTGTTGTTCTTCATCAGCATCTTCTCTTCTTATCCTTATTCTTCGTCTGTTAACAACTCCGTTCGCCTCCCGTCCCTCAAAAGAAGAAGGGGTTTAAAATAAAAGAAGAGGATTAAAGGAAAATGGGTAATCCCCGGCGGCCAGAGAAGAAGGAGATTAGAAGAAAATGGATTAAAGGGTAATCCCATCGGCCAGAGAAGAAGGAGATTAGAAGAAAATGAATCAAAGGGTTTATCGGGACATGGGAAATAAATCTCCCAAAAAAATTTCCCCCCGATTTTTCCCATGAAATCTCCCCTCTAAAATGGCTTATAGCGCCAAAATCTCCCCCCAGTTTTTCCCATAAAATTTCTCCCCTAAAATTCTCCCACTAATTAAGTTCGATAAATTTGAAGTACACCTGGCAATTCGTTCGTGTCGTGTATTTTCGTGTCGTGTACTTTCGTATTTCATGTACCAAAAGTTCAAACCCATACACGACACTAAATGAATTCGTGACATGTAGTGTCGTGTACCGCGTAAATTCGTGTCGTTTCGTGTCGTGTTTTCGTGTCAGGCACATAATATAAAATAAATATTAAAATATTATAAAAGATAATAATTTTAATATTACAATATTATTTTTATAGGTTTTAGTAGACGAAATGAAACGAATGACAATGAAAACACGAATGTTTACACGAAATTTATGAAAGTTCACATTATATTTTCAAATTTTAAAGTTTAGTATAAACATAATTAATAAAATATATATTTTTATTAAATTAAATATACAATATTATATATATATTTATTTATTTATTTATTTCGTGTACCTCGTGTCGTGTCGTGTACCCAAAGAGTAAACACAAAACCGACACTAAATCTCGGTCGTGTACTTTCGTGTTCGTGTGTTTTCCTGTCGTGTTTTCGTGTAGTATGGTAAATTTTTGGGTCTAGTTTGAAGACTATTTTCTGTTATTCCCCCAAAAACGAAACTCAAAACATATCGGTAATGCCAAAAATATCGTAGTTTTCCCTAATGAGATACAATGTAATTTGTACATTTTTTTATCAAGGGCTCAGTCGAGTAGTTACCACAAGCTAGTTTTTTTTAAGAGATCAAAACCAGATCAACAGTTTCTTTCATTCATAGAAATAGAGCCAATACAAATAGGGACAAAATCAGTCCAAGCATTACATGAGCCTGTTAACGAAACATGCCTTGCAAGCCAGTTATTGTGCTATGCGTTTAATTCCCATGTCACCGAGCCATTTACCCTTATGGATTATTCTTATGTCACGTCACTAGTCACAATGATAATAACATAATACTAGGCAAATAATCACTGCACAGCCGAAGTATTGCAGAAAAAAAGTTCTTTATCATATAGCATTACTTTGCACATATTATTCGATATAACGTTGTTCCAAGTTTACAATGTTATATGAACGTGGCAAGTACATTATATAACTAATTAAGGAATATAGTGAAAGTTGTATAATATAACACTTACATAATACTACCTCCGTTCTCTTATAACTGCAACATCTGGACTTTCACGTTTGCCAATGCACAATTTTGATTATTAATATCTTCAATTTTTTACTTTTAAAAATTATAAGAAGTTGATATTTTGAAAGTATATTTCGAGACGAACCTAACAAGATCCCACATGACTATATTTTTTCTTATGTATAAATCACAAAAGATGGTCAAAAGAGAGTATATGAACAGTGTAATAGTCAACACGTTGCAATAATAAAAGAACGGAGGAAGTATGTGTATCACCATCACTTTTATTTATAATATTTTCTTACGCGGAATTGAGTTGTAATTTTTTTTCTAATATAATGTGGCATGGTATAACTAAGGTATATGTACAGTAACCCTTACCACAATGGGACATATAGATTGTAGATAAACCTTACAACAACGTGGTGTCTAAGTTGTATAAGTATGATTAATTTATACTAATTTACAACATCATGCTGGCATTGTCGATTATGATTTAGACAGATTAATTACAACGTATATATATGTGGTCAAATGGTGCGATTACAATGTTAAAAAGTCATTGTATAATATTGAAAATTCACAACTGTGTCTACACATTGTCAAAAATAATTATTTGACAACAACTAAAGTACTGATGTTAAAGGTCGAATTTACATCATTTCTTCTCATCATTGTAAAAAATATGAAGTCCAACAACATTTTAATGAAAAAAACATTTTACAACATACCATCTACAACGTTATTTTTACAAAAGTTGTAGAAGGTATAACTTTTTACAACATTTCAAAATATCGTTGTAGATTGTACGTTGTAAAAGGGGTTTTTTGTTGTAGTGACATAAATATTATTGTTCAAAGTGTATTCTGTTGTTGCACAAAATGTATTCAGTTATTGCACAAAATGTATTCAGTTGTTACATTATGATAATGTTGCACAGAATGTATAAAGTTGTTGCACAATGTTGTGCAACAACATTATTTTGTGCAACAACATTATTGATTTTGTGCCAAACAATTATACATTTTGTGCAACTTTCGTAACATTTCGCACAGTCTCACGAAAAAATGTCTTCTCACGGTAACCAACCCATATATATCTCTCGGGATTGACTATGGTGGAAACACCCTTAATGGTGAAATCTAGAAACCAATTGCATTATTAAGTAATTTCATTGCATATTTGTTATTATTTGTTGCATAAAGCTGGTCGCTAGTATATGCAACAAATAATGCAATAAAAAAATACATAAATGCATATAATTCTACTCATCTACAGCCGTTAAATCACTAATATCAATGGCCTACAAAAATTTCTAGATTTCACAAGGTAATTAGTTTTCATATGTGTGAGAGAGAGAGAGAGGGGGGGGGGGTGTTATTAGCACTACTATGATGCGTGTTTGATGTCATCTATTATTTTTAGATTTCTTTTTAATTTTTTTTTGGTAATTTGGTAAATTTAGTTTTAATTTAATTCAAGTCTTTTAACCAATACCTTTAATTTGGATATTTTATTTTTGTAATTTTCATATTAATGAGGTTGATTTTGTAAAACCTGAGATTTTTTATTTTAATAATTTCTATTTTAGTGTTTTTTCATTTCTGACGACTCGCTTGTAATCATTTCGATATTTTAAAACTATTTTGTTCAGCATATTTTGCCATTCGAACGAGTGTCGACGTTGTTTTTATCGAATCTGTGAAATATTCTGACTTCATCGTGTTTGGGTACGATTCACGTAAATCTTGTTTCAAGCTGTCGTTCCGTTGTTTTTACAAGTTCATTTAACATTCTCGATGTATTGTGAAATTAGTTGTTGTTGTTGTTG
The DNA here is from genome assembly GCA_033398695.1 of Orobanche coerulescens. Taxonomy (NCBI): domain Eukaryota; kingdom Viridiplantae; phylum Streptophyta; class Magnoliopsida; order Lamiales; family Orobanchaceae; genus Orobanche; species Orobanche coerulescens. The sequence goes on along the minus strand of CM065815.1, from coordinate 112,534,083 downwards.
TTCGATCTCTTACTGTGATTTCCGGACGTTTGAGCCGTTTGTAATTCCCAAAGTTTTGGCCGTTTGAATTTTTTTTCATTTTTCCATAGCTTCGGGTGGTTAGAATTGTGTATTTGTTGCTTGAATTCGTATATCGATGCTCTAGATAAGGGCTTCGTTGTTTGTCGTTAACCTTTATATTTCGTCTCGTTCGGGTTGTCTTGGGGCGCCCGGATCGGCAGATGTTCTTTGTCGGCCCGATATCTGAAAACTTAGTACACGCTAAATCACATGTCAGCGCGCGCTATGTTGCCGCATTAGCGCATGCTATGCAATGTTTAGCGCATGCTAACGGTCAGTGCTGGAACACTTCGATTTTTAGGCCCATTAGCGCATCCTAAATGTAAGGATTAACGCACGCTAATTGAGCACAATATTTAAGTGCAGTCAATAGTCGTTTTCTGTAATTTTCTCATTTCTTATATTCGATCAACGAGATGGAGAGAGAGGGGCGATTGTGAAGCGATTTCCTACGGGAATTCATCAATCTTTCATTCGCCATCATCGTCTTCAAGGATTTAGCGTGTACTAACAACATAATCATCTTTTCACCTTTGATTTGAGGTAATCATCCTACAACCTTAATTTTGAGAGTTTTAGGGGGTCTTCTTATTTTGTCCAGTTCGATCGGTTTTACTCTTGGGACCATGATGTAGATTAATTATCTATTCCAAACCAATATTTCCCCCTACAAATTCACGGTTTAGTCCTTGTGATTTGAGAAATCGAGAGGGGTTTTGATTGAAATCCACCTTGTATGTGTTGCGTGGTGAATTGTGTAAAACCCCCAATCCACTCAGGGATATTACACATCGTAGACCCCTTTCCGCAAGGATTTACCAGGTAGGGAACTACAAAACAGAACCCACACGCGGTCAACTCGACCAAAATATAAAATCGTAGACCAATTAGGTCTCTCAAAACGCAACATAGCAGTACATCTGATAAACCAAAATACAACTCGATCACATATTACATGACATCTCCATCCTCTTAAGGATGACAAAGAAAGCTAGAAATAAACACTCAGACCGACATATCACTGACGGACAACCGACTACAACTGTGACTAGTATCGCTGCTTTACATCATCCTCCAAGCAGATCCTGTGGTTGCTCAATCTCCAATCAGAACACCTGGAATAAATAACATAATCCCCAACGAGGGGTTAGCGATGAAAATCGCTAGCAAGTAATCAAGCTATAAAGTTATACATTAAGAATACAACCGTTATGAAAATAACCTTTCAACAAGGTAGTAACACGATCCCCGAGTCTAAAGTTTTTTGAAAACAATTTCCACAAGGAAAATCATAATAATAACTTCGAAACACATTGAAAAAGTAATTGAGGATATCGGAGGTCTCAGTGTAAAATCATGAAAGATTTATAATTCTCCTTTCAAAAGGATTTTCTTTCAAAATCATGAAGATGGTTCAATTCTCAAACAAGCCTCAAAGGCAGAACCATAATCATCAATATAACCGGAATCCAAGGTTCAAGCATTCACAAATCAGAGATATTCAATCAAATACTTAAATCACCTATGTGGCCTCGATGGGACCCACTCGAATCAGCTACCGAAAATAAACTCAAATCTACCCATAAGTTATCTTGACATCGCACTCGCAAGTAACGATTCTCGGATCCCTCTCCAGACCTACCTGATTAGATAACCTTATGGTCAAATTATATCAACTGGCCGTACTCGCAAGTAACGCGCCACGGAGGCCTCACGAGTCCTTACCCGGGTAACATCATTCAAACACGCCCACAAGTTATCGTGACATCGCACTCGTAAGTGACGATTCTCGGAGCCCTCTCCAGGCCTACCCGATTCGATAATCTTATGGTCAACTCATATCATCTGGTCGTACTCGCAAGTAACGCGCCGCCGGAGGCCTCAAGGGTCCGTACCCGAGTAATATATCAACTCACCGATTTCACAAAAACAAGGGTATAATATTCATCACAATCATAAACATGTAAAACTTGAGCTAATGCATCATATGCCTCGACAAAGGTGCAACATTCACGTCACAACATTATTCAGGAAATAGGCTAACAAGCGGACAATACAACAATTCCACGGTTCCACAATTTCTCGGATTATTACTCATCTCTAACATTCGTTTTAAACACAATAAACATGAAATGGATGTTGTCATCCTTCGGGAACCTCAGGTTTACGTTCGTGTTCACTTCCATAGGATCACATATTTGTTTAGAAGTAAGTTACGATTAAACGTTCAATCACTAACAAGTCCACGTTAATTCCACGACACGTCACATTCTCAAAGTAAAAAGATTATAGACGAGATACTCGACTCAAGTCCAAAGCACGCGAAACAACGGGAAAGCTCGACCGGAATCCTCGTACACCTATAATCCTCCGGCAAAAACAACGAAGATACAATCACAACGAGAATCAAGGCCAAAAACAACGGAAATCCCAACAAATTATCGAAGGGAAACTTATTGGGACATTTAATCGAACATTCGATGTTCGATAACTCCCAAGAACACTCGAATCACCAATCGAGTTGAATAAACTCGAAATACGGATATACAACCCTTAAAACACGATTAATAATACTCAATAACATCAACCGATTCATCAAAATCGGATGAACAACGAAGATCAAGAAGAAATCCTGAAAGTCAACCCTAGGAGATTTCAAGAAATTACCTCGATCCGACGAAGGACAAGGATTAGATGTTATTATAATCGACAAGGGCCTTCCAAAACACCCTGGAATTGAGTGGAATCGACCAAGAATCGACGTTCTCATCTCCCCCGTCTGGCATCTGCGAGAAGAAGAAGAAAAATGAAGAAAATGGGCAAAAACCCGTCGCCCAGGCCATATATAGGCGCGCACGTTATGGCCGTAACCGGCAGTGCCTTACAGCCGTAACTCGGTACTTACGGCCGTACTCGGCAGCTTCTTACGATCGTAACTGGGTCTACAGGCTTACTGTCCGAAAGACGAAAGTGTGTTACGGCCATAACCGGCAAGGCATTACGGTTGTAACTCGGCAGCCTTGCGACCGTAACCGACTATGCCTTACGGCCGTAACAGGTAGTGTCTTACGGCCGTAGCTGGCAGTGCCTTATGGCCGTAACTCGGCCAGGCCTCTCGATAGAAACTCGATCGTTCCAATAATCCGGTTAGGCGCTCGATGACATCTCGGTCACACCAATGCACCTGCTATGATTCAAAACAATAACAATCCATCCACGAAATGTAACATACCACATCCCAAGCACACATTAAATCAAATAAACGCCGGCGACACAAGTCTCAGTCGATGATCTTTACAACAGAACACATCATATAGTACATCCTAGAAAAACGCATCCCACATAATCATTACCAAACAAAATAATTGGAACCAAACAACAAATAATTCAGGGCAATTAGAAAATAAAATCTCGGGTATTACATTCTACTCCTCCTAAAAGAAGTTTCGTCCCGAAACTTAAAAAGAAAGGGTGAAGTAAGGAGTCATCAAAGTGAACGAACAATTAAATCTCAGCGATCTACACAAGTCAATCCCGACAAGGGTGCTGAAGCTCGATTCCGGGAAACCTCATGGTATATTCACAATACTGAACTCTGTGGACCTCGAGTCCACAATTATAACAAGTAATTGACGGCGAAGGACAATTAGCTTGCACATGACCCACAACGTTGCAATTGAAACATCTCCCAGTCTGACTAGGAGTCAAAGAAGATGACTTAGAACTCTTGGTCCCACCAAATGAAGAAAGAGAAGGTTTCGCCGTGCGACTCCACGAAACTCGATGAGGAGAAGTTCTGACTCGCACACCGTCCAAAAAATCTCTAGACGTCCTCTGTCTCTTCGGCTCATGCAAAGGTCCAGTAGAAAATGATGCCATCTCATACGCCATGGCTCGATTCTGATACTCTCTCAAAGTATCACAAGTGAAACCTTACATGTACTGTCGAATCTCTGGTCTCATCCGCATGTCGAAATGACGGATTTTGTCTTCCTCGGTCCTCACCTGCCTCTTCACGTAAGCAAGATGTCGACTATAATTGATAATAGCCTGCGACACGAGTATATCCTGCAGCTCGACTAGAAAAAAATCTCAGATCCTCTGTTCTCGGATCAGCTCCAGACAGAACTCCGCCTCCATTAACTTCCTGAACTCTTCCCAAGTAACAGCATGATCCTGAGGCTCAACGGCCTCCCACCAATTAGCAGCATTGCCATCGAGAAGGAACTGAGCGATAGGAATCCTCCGCTCCTTGGGACAACCAACCGCCTTGAAGATCTTCTCCAATTGGAAAAGCCAACCGTCCTAGCCCAAAGTATCACCCGCGCTCGCAAAGCGGGGAAGATGCATACGAACCACTTCTCTAAGCCACTGAGTCGACCCGACATTCTCATTCGCGACAGTGTTACATTGAACCGCTTGAGCCAAATGAGTCATCTGGTCTGCCACCTGCTGGAGTATAGTAGCAACACCAATACTAATGCCATTACCGGTAGCATGATCCTGATCACGCGACTGATTGCCACGACCTCTCGACATACTGAACTGACAGCCGTTCGGAACGATAGCACAAACACCACATAATCAACATAGAGCAACAAGTGGTAATACAATAAAATACTCACTCTGAGTCATTACACAAATACACGAACTATCACTACTACAATAGGATCCACATTCATAAGTCATTCACTTAGCTATGTCAACACAACGTACGACCTCTACAAAAAAAAATCACGGTCAAAACCACATACCTATCATCGTGGTCGAATATGGGTAATATTTTAAAAACAAAATTTTCCAAGGTACCTTATCCAAATGATAGTATTTTGAAATTCCTGAATTTGAAAATTTTTGCTGAAATGAATTTTTGAAAAGAAATGTTTTTAATACCTCGGTCAGTTGATCAAAACTATGAACCCACTGTCATAACTGTTTCGTTTTGAAAGTCATTTGCAGAACCATATTTTGAAACATCAATTTACTCGATAAATGATATCATCAAAATGGCCTTATCAATATACATCATCATTACTATTAATCAACTACCACATCCGGATAACGTCAAGGAATAATACAATTAAATCGAACTATGAAATCATAACATCTGGGCGTACAACCAAAACTCGCTAGCAAGAGAGGTAACGACTTATAGTACGCCAACAATATCCACACAGGATAAACAACTAGGTGCAATATTACTGATATCGCAGTTAAAATTCACCATCGTCACATATGGACCACATGACTAGGTCGATAGGGACTTAACGACCGATAATGAGCACAGTTAAAATTGCAACGATAAAGGTACTGCCGTGACAGTCAGAAGCTTACAGTCGTAAGATGGAAGAATCAACTCAACAGTCTCAGAACGGCTCCGAAGGTTAAGGATCGACTCCTAACAGTATATCTCGACATTAAGAAAGTACGGTACAAATTCTCCAACGGGCATAACAGCATAACAAATACATGACTTTTAGATTTTGAAAACCAAAGTCGTTTGCAAAATAGAAATTTTTCAAAATCCTTTGGATCATAACCCAAAATGATGGTAATATTTTGCAGTGTCCGAAATACATTAAAATATATTTTTCTAATTACCATCTGATGGTATCATTTGAAAATACAGGATCAACTTATCAAAACCCAACCAATTTCAAAATACATACAGGCCGTTGTTTAATCGCATCATCAAAATATTTTCAAAAAATCAATTTCCACAAAGATGCTCAGACCCTTAAAGTCCTTCAGAAACACGTTCTCAAACCTACCCGCAGCGGCCATAATTATGACAGTCCAAAAACAATCGAACTTAAAACTACATGCCCAAACGGCAAATAGAATCACCAATTCAACCAAACACATCTCGTGCGCATCAAGTTTAAACATACAACAAGACCGTCCATATGAGTTTCTCACCGACTCTACCGTCAGTACTTTTTCAAAACCCATCAAGGTTCACAAATTTCACATATTACCACCCCACACGGTGGTTCATAGTCAAAACGTCAATACGTTCAGTTCTATACACATACAATGTGTCACAAATATCGAATACAACTCCATTACATGACATCGTGCATATAAAACTATGCACCACAATTAACTCACATAGATGAAATCATAAAACAAAGATACCTCGCATGAAAGAGGAGGCTTACATCCACAGGCTGCACGGAGATGATGGCTGCACCACGATACTAATCACAACGTATCACAATTGATCACCACGATAACACTTGTTCATAGTTGCTCACCCAGGTGACACGACAAGACACGACTCGACAAGACCTAACTAGACCCAACTGCCTAAGTTTTCGCAAACCTAAGCTATGATACCATTTATGTAACACCCCCAATCCACTCAGGGATATTACACGCCGTAGACCCCTTTCCGCAAGGATCTACCAGGCAGGGGACTACAAAACAGAACCCACACGCGGTCAACTCGATCAAAATATAAAACCGTAGACCGATTAGGTCTCTCAAAATGCAACATAGCAGTACATCTGATAAACCAAAATACAACTCGATCACATATTACACGACATGTCCATCCTCTTAAGGATGACAAAAAAAGCTAGAAATAAACACTCAGACCGACAGATCACTGACGGACAACCGACTACAAATATGACTAGTATCGTTGCTTTACATCATCCTCCAAGCCGATCCTGTGGTTGCTCAATCAGAACACCTGGAATAAATAACATAATCCCCAACGAGGGGTTAGCGATGGAAATCGCTAGCAAGTAATCAAGCTATAAAGTTATACATTAAGAATACAACCGTTATGAAAATAATCATTCAACAAGGTAGTAACACGATCCACGAGTCTAAAGTTTTTCGAAAACAATTTCCACAAGGAAGATCATAAGAATAACTTTGAAACACATTGAAAAAATAATTGAGAACATCAGGGGTCTCAGTGTAAAATCATGAAAGATTTATAATTCTCCTTTCAAAAGGGTTTTCTTTCAAAATCATGAAGATGGTTCAATTCTCAAACAAGCCTCAAAGGCAAAACCATAATCACCAATATAACCGGAATCCAAGGTTCAAGCATTCACAAATCAGAGATATTCAATCAAATACTCAAATCACCTCTGTAGCCTCGATGGGACCCACCCGGATCAGCTACCGAAAACAAACTCAAATCCACCCATAAGTTATCTTGACATCGCACTCGCAAGTAACGATTCTCGGAGCCCTCTCCAGACCTACCCGATTAGATAATCTTATGGTCAAATTATATCAACTGGCCGTACTCGCAAGTAACGCGCCACCAGAGGACTCATGGGTTCCTACCCAGGTAACATCATTCAAACACGCCCACAAGTTATCGTGACATCGCACTCGCAAGTAATGATTCTCGGAGCCCTCTCCAGGCCTACCCGATTCGATAACCTTATGGTCAAATCATATCATCTGGTCGTACTCGCAAGTAACGCGCCGCCGGAGGCCTCACTGGTCCTTACCCTGGTAATATATCAACTCACCGATTTCACAATAACAAGGGTATAATATTCATCACAATCATAAACACGTAAAACTTGAGCTAACGCATCATATACCTCCACAAATGTGCAACATTCACGCCACAACATTATTCAGGAAATAGCTAACAAGCGGACAATACAACTATTCCACGGTTCCACAATTTCTCGGATGGCTACTCATCTTTTACATTCGTTTTAAACACAACACATGAAATATATGTTGTAATCCTTCGGGAACCTCAGGTTTATGTTCGTGTTCACTTTTATAGGATCACATATTCATTTAGAAGTAAGTTACGATTAAGTCCACATTAATTCCACGACACGTCACATTCTCAAAGTATAAAGATTACAGACGAGATACTCGCCTCAAGTCCAAAGCACGTGAAACAATGGGAAGCTCGACCGGAATCCTCGTACACCTATAATCCTCCGGCAAAAACAACTAAGATACAATCACAACGAGAATCAAGGCCAAAAACAAGGGAAATCCCAACAAACTATCGAAGGGAAACTCATTAGGACATTTAATCGAACATTCAATATTCGATAACTCCCAAGAACACTCGAATCGCCAATCGAGTTGAATAAACTCGAAATACAGATATACAACCCTTAAAACACGATTAATAATACTCAATAACATCAACTGATTCATCAAAATCGGACGAACAATGAAGATCAAAAATAAATCCCGAAAGTCAACCCTAGGAGATTTCAAGAAATTACCTCGATCCGACGAAGGACAAGAATTAGATGTTGTTATAATCGACAAGGGCCTTCCAAAACACCCTGGAATTGAGTGGAATCGACCAAGAATCGATGTTCATCTCCCCCGTCTGATAGTCGTGAGAAGAAGAAGGGAAATGAAGAAAATGGGCAAAAACCCATCGCCCAGGCCATATATAGGGGCGCCCGTTACGGCCGTAGCCGGCAGTGCCTTATGGCCATATCTCGGTACTTACAGCCGTACTCGTCAGCTTCTTATGGCCGTAACCGGGTCCCCAGGCTTACTGTCCGAAAGACAAAAGTGTGTTACGGCAGTAATCGGCAAGGCATTACGGCCATAACTCAGCAGCCTTGCGGCCGAAACCGACTATGCCTTATGGCCGTAACAGGAATTGTCTTACGGATGTAGCCGGCAGTGCCTCATGGCCGTAACTCGACCAGGCCTCTCGACTAAAACTCGATCGTTCCGACAATCCGGTTAGGCGCTCGATGACGTCTCGGTCACACCAGTGCACCTGTTATGATTCAAAATAATAACGAGCCATCCACGAAATGTAACATACCACATCCCAAGCACACATTAAATCAAAGAAACACCGTCGACACAAGTCTCAGTCGACGATATTTACAACAGAACACATCATATAGTACATCCTAGAAAAATGCATCCCACATAATCATAACCAAACAAAATAACTGGAACCAAACAACAAATAATTCAGGGCAACTGGAAAATAAAATCTCGGGTATTACAAATTGCACGAATAATAGGTGGGGTTTCGGGTAGAATTCAATTTCGAATCCATTCGCTGATGTTAATAGTTGTTTTATGGATCCTTAGGTGCGGAGTTTTCTATTCGTGTCAACCATGGGCGTTCTTCTTCCCATAGCCTTTCACCATATCCCTAAGGCAAGTATTTTCTATGAACCTACATACTTAGCGTGAAAAGTTTTGCATGTGTAATCTATGTGTATTTATGTTCACCCCAAGAGAGTTCGATGGTGCCATGGGAAAGTCAGTAACCTCTGTCTTGGCTCACGAACTATTGGGGTAACCACTCTGGAAGGGTTCAATAGGATCTCGGGGGGATCAGTGACCTCTGGCCTACTCCAAGGTTAATCATGTACTTGATTTTATGATTATTATATTTTAGATAATTGCATTTCTAGAAATCATTTATTGTCTTTCAAAACTTCATTCATGTACTTGAATGTGTAAGTTGTAGTGTTTCATGTGTATTTACTTGCAGTACCGATTTAAAGCTAACTCCACCCAGGAAAAATTCATTTTATGATTTTCAGGTTGAGCGTATAGACGAACGGGTACCGAGGTAGTATAACGATGAGGGACAAGCGTGATACTGTGCTGAAGAGTCTTTTACTTTTATTTATTTTGATATATCTTGTCGTACTTTTATTTTTGTGTAGACAGTACTCGAGTACTTTAAGGGTATTACTTTTTTGAAAGTTTGACATCTTGGGATTTTATATCTTTTGAGTCGAGATGTTAGTATTTGGAGTATTTATCAATTGAACGGGGTGAATGATTGTCCTTTCATCGTTGATGACTTGTTACTTTTCGTCGATCAAAAGGATTGATATGTTAATATTGGTTAATTGGCCTGGTGGGTCCTAATTAGAGGCTCACGGTGCTATGACATACCTCAGATATCTCGGGGGTGTTACACAATATGGTATCATAACTAGTTTTATGGATACCTAGACTATCGGTCTTTTGGGTCTAGTCGCATCATTTATATGTGCATAATATCATTGTGCTTAGGGCTGTAAACGAGCCGAACTATAACGAACCTTTACTGGGTTCGGTCCGGCTCGAAATTGTTCGAACCTTAGGTTCGATTCGGCTCGAAAATATCGAACCTCAGAATTTGAGGTCGATTCGGCTCGAAGGCTAATTTTTTTTATAGCTCGATTTGATTCAGCTCGAATTTTTGAACCGTTCGAATATAGTTCGATTCGGCTCGAGTTGAAGTCCAGTATAACTCCATAAGTCCAGTATAGTTCGAATATAGTTCGATCCGATTCGCCGAAACCGAATGGTGCGGCCTGGGATGGGAGGGGTTTATGTCTTGGGCCAAAGCCCCTCGAATCGAGCTGAACCGTTCGGTTCGATTCCTGAATCCTATTTTATAGGGTTCGGCTCTACGTTTGGTGCCCCGAATCGAACCATGAATCGAGCTTTTTCGAGCCGAATCCTTTGAACGGAATTGAACTTTTAGGTTTGTTCACAACCCTAAATTTGTGCTGCCATCATTCTAGATGATCGGTGCTTGTAAGTTCTCTCGTCCTCCTTTATTTTCCTAACTGCCTTGTATTTCGAATTCGTAATACGGGAACCGATCATCTCGACAGTTTATATTTTGAACTATACTCATGTATTTTTTTCTATTCTCCTCTTTAGAATGTCTGCTGGTAGAGGACGCGGACGTGGTCGAGGGCGTGGCACAGCCATTGGGGCGGCCATGTCTTTCAATTTTGATGCTGGTTCGATTACTTCTACTTGTCGAATTCGATAAAGCCGAGTACCGATGGTCACCAGGACCTTCTGGACTCAATATCGACATACTGCATGTTCTTTGTTTTAATTTGATTCTGTCCAGAAATTAACATTTGTTTTGCATAATTATATTTTAATTCGCTTTTCAATTTATTTACTCAAGTAAATATTTCCAACATAATATTGGGTTTGTATTTGTTTCTTTCATTGTTATTTAAATTATGTTAGTGTTCACGTACTTTGTATTTGTGTTACGAGTCATTATCCAACTCGTGCGATGCACGGTCTTTAGTTGCATATCTACGTGTTTTGTACGTAATGTTGGGGCAGACGGTTGAATGAGCAGGTGGCAGAATTTAAATGCCTTTTAAAGAAGTTTATATATTTTTTTATTGTTATTGTCCTTTTATTTTAGTCTATGTAATTAGTTATATGAAATGAGGCTTTACTAACCCGTATGTTGCTCCGGGGTTGTTTTTGGTTTATTCAACCCGTGCGATGCACCGATTGTATCTAAGATTTCATAGCTACAATTTAACCATCTTGTAATTTATACTATCATTTAAAAGTTCATTTTAATCACCTTGTGTATTAGAAGGTGCATTTGCATTGTGATGTTTATCATAACTTTTGTATTTAAATTAATTTATTTACATTAAAAGTTACAATTAAAATAGTCTCTTCATATGTAATTCCACCCCAATAATTGCTTCCGTTTACAAACTGATGTTTCTCTCCCCAAAATACCCTTCTGCAATCTCTTTGCTAAAACCAAAAATTAATAAATGAAAATATGAAATTATAATAATAAAAATTAATAAATGAGACCGCTGTTTCGTCTTACAGAACCTCCAAATACGGCCCGCCCATCTTTTGAAGTTAGGTATAATTATAATTTTTAAATCTTTTTTATGTATTTTGTTAGATTCTTTTATATTATATATTTAAATAAGTGACATAAATCCCCCTTCCACATTAAATTAAGGGGGATAAGTTTTATGACTTTACTAACCCGTATGTTGCTCCGAGGTTGTTTTTGGTTTATTCAACCCGTGCGATGCACCGATTGTATCTAAGATTTCATAGCTAAAATTTAATCGTCTTGTAATTTATACTATCATTTAAAAGTTCATTTTAATCACCTTGTGTATTAGAAGGTGCATTTGCATTGTGATGTTTATCATAACTTTTATATTTAAATTAGTTTATTTACATTAAAAGTTACAATTAAAATAGTCTCTTCATATGTAATTCCACCCCAATAATTGCTGCCGTTTACAAACTGATGTTTCTCTCCCCAAAATACCCTTCTGCAATCTCTTTGCTAAAACCAAAACTTAATAAATAAAAATATGAAATTATGATAATAAAAATTAATAAATGAGACAGCTGTTTCGTTTTACAGAACCTCCAAATACGATCCGCCCATCTTTTGAAGTTAGGTATAATTATAATTTTTAAATCTTTTTTATGTATTTTGTTAGATTCTTTTATATTATATATTTAAATAAGTGACATAAATCCCCCTTCCACATTAAATTAAGGGGGATAAGTTTTATATAGTATAGATATTTTCATCTGTTTGTTGTTTTATGTTTCTTACTCATTAAAGCCCAAGGTGTATATATCTTTGTTGGTATTTATTTCTTATTCACTACAGCCCAAGCTGATTAGGAACATAAAGATAATAAATAGCATAAATTGCTCATACATGCATATAATCTACTTTTTCCTTTCTCTTATTATTGCAACGTGTTGACTTTTACATTATTTACATACTATCTTTTGACCAACTTTTATGATTTATACATATGAAAACCTATAGTTATGTGAGATCTTGTTAGATTTATCGCGAAATATATTTTTAAAATATTAACTTTTATAATTTTAAAAAAATAAAGAATTAAAGCTATTAATAATCAAAGTTATGTATTGGCAAGCGTGAAAGTCCAGATATTGCAATTATAGAGAACAAAGATAGTATAATATAAAATAAAACAGTACTTTTTGATCGTAGCCCGCACCTGAAAAGACCAATGTGCCTTCCCCTCCTCTTTGTGTTGAATTTGATAATAATAATATCAAATGTTCAACAATAATAAATTTTAAAAAATATCTTTAGAATATTAAATTAAAATGGACAATTGATCTTCAAAAAAAAATCATCACGAGGATTTTTGATGGACCTATGGAGGTTGGCCGCCGGCAAGTTTTTTTTTAACGCCATGCCCATCAAACATTTTTTCTGGCGGAATCGCGGCCGGTAGACCTACGGCAGCCGACCATTTTTTTTTATTCCAGGCCCGCGGCCTCCTTGTTGGGATTCCGAAAATAAAATGAAATACGCAGCGAAAATAAATACGAATCCCAAACAGGATCGATCAAGTAACGTATATACGAAAAAATTAAACACAAAGATAAATGATCATACCCTTGAAGCCTTTGAAATAAATCTTCGTAAAATGTAGACGATGATCACGATCCCATCCCGAACACGAAATTCCTTCCTTCCAAGCACCGAAACTTCGAAGCCTCTACTTCACACGCGTCGGAAGTTGCTCGAAAAAATTCGATAGCAATTCGTTCTCTAAGAACACGAGTAGGAATTACTATAGGAATTTATATCTTATTTTCTTTCTTAATTTTTCTCAACTCAAAATGGAAAAATAAGAAAAAATAAAAATCTCTCTCTCCCTCAAGATGTCTGACGGCTGAAACACAACACCATACACCCACTTTCACTTCTCAAGTTGTATTATATGTGTAGTAGTTGTGATGTGATGATATGATATTATAAAGGAATAAAAATTCCTTTACAACTATCATTAACAATAATGTGGGAATCTCAACTCTAACTGAGTCCCCACACATATGATCATCATCATGCCATGCCAAGGGGAGGGCGGCCTACAAGGAAGTTTTCTAGAAAATGAGCCGAGCCACTCGGCTCGTGTACCGGACGTTCGTCAAACGACTCCGTTAAATACACTCCATTTAATCATCAATGTATTTATATTAATTAATTAATCTAATTAATTAATTATATCAAATACAAATGTATTTCTCTAAGAAATATAATTCATAAATTAAATTAATTACCCGGTAACCTAATTTTAATTCATAAGACCGCTATTTGATTTATCCAATAAATCATAATTAGATGTCCAATATCTAATATAATTAGAGAGAAAATAAATTCACATTTATCCGTCAACGCTCCTGATGCGCGAGACCGTAGGTCCGTCTCAGCCAGCATTGGGAGGAACCAATGAGTGCGAGCAGCACTTAGCCAACCTAGCGGGCCGCACTGTAAACCCCGACTGAGAACGAATGAAGGGATCATTCCAGAACTATTATGTCGTGAATACTATATACGTATAGACCCTTCATCAGATGTCCCGGTCAAGTCTTCAGGTTATGGTAAAGTCAAACCCTACTGTTGACTAGACTCTATACACGTGTTAATGCAAATCAAGACCGACTGATTAATAGTGTATCTAATACGACTATATCAGAACGCTTTGGCCAAAGACTTGTGATCTTATTTGCCATTAACCGTATAGGACATTCGCCTGCTCACTAACAGGAGATAGAATCCTTTCTTGGTGTACAATAAAGACTGCTACCTGTACGTATAGTCCGCACTTCGAGGTTGATTCAGCAATTATGCAAATGAGTCTAACTACTCTAATGACAAACTAAACGTCACAGACACATCTTCTACTGAACCCTCAAGTCAAAGGTCCACGTATACTATCACAACCTTTCGATTCACCATCGACTCCCCGAGAGTGAATACCATGTGACTGAATCGAGTATGAGTCATGTTCGAGTATACTGGTCCCACCAATATACTTATAAATATGCTATCAAGACATGCACATGTCCTAGCATCAGTTATACAAGTCTTGTTAAAACTTAATGCCCATTTAAGTTTATTGACTTGCGAGCGATTTACGTAAATAAACTTTAAACACTTGCAGTGCATTTTCTCTTATCCCATAACGAGAATGGAATGTTCGATTTATTTACATGGACTTCACTTCAATATTTACCAAATCAAGAATGCATTTGAAATACAATAAACAGTGAATGAATCGTATTGTCTTTTTATTAATTATTCATAATTACAAGTACAATGCCCCTACTCTCTCATCCCCTGAGTGGCATTCGAGGGCATATTCCTAACAATCTCCCACTTGCACTCAATGCCACACATCATGATATCCAATACCCATGTTCTTCAGATGTCTTTCTAAGACAGTCTGAGATAATGGCTTAGTCAGCGGGTCAGAGACATTGTCTTCTAAGTCTACTCTTTGCAATGAAACATATCTTTTTTCGACCATCTCTCGAACAATGTGGTACTTTCTCTCTATATGCTTGGTGTTGTGGTGAGCCCTCGGCTCCTTAGCTTGAGTGACAGCTCCATCATTATCACAGAATAGTGATATAGGCAACTCCGCGTTAGGCACCACTTGAAGTTCTTGTATAAACTTCTGCATCCAAAATGCTTCTTTTCTAGCCTCTGAGGCAGCTTGATACTCTGCTTGGCAGGTGGAATCTGCAGTAGCGGTTTACTTGGAGCTTCTCCAAGATACTGCTCTTCCATTGAGAATAAATGTCGACTTAGAGTCGTCACTGTCTCCTTGAAAATCAGAATCGGTGAATCCAATCACCTTCAGTTCTACACCACCGTAAGTAAGAACCAAATCTCTAGTTCTTCTTAAATACTTAAGAATGTTCTTTACGGCAGTCTAATGTTCCCTTCCCGGGTTTGCTTGAAATAGACTTACCATACTCACAACATAGGCTAAGTCTGGTCTCGTACAAAACATAGCGTACATGGGGCTACCCACTACCGAGGCATAGGGTACGTTACTCATCTCTCTCTTATCTTCCTCACTTTGAGGACACATTTTCGTGGTGAGATGAATTCCATGTCGCATGGGAAGGAACCCTCTTTTAGATTCATCCATCTTGAATCTTCTCAGGATTTTATCTATATAGAGGGCTTGGGAAAGTCCTATCATTCTTCGTGGTCTATCTCTGTAAAGACGGATCCTTAGAATATAGGAAGCTTCTCCCAAGTCTTTCATGGAGAACGTTTTAGAAAGCCAAGCTTTCACAGTGCTGAGCATTGCTACGTTATTTCCTATAAGTAGAATATCATCTATATATAGTACTAATAACGCAATGTTGCTCCCACTGACCTTTTTGTAAACACATGGTTCCTCTTCATTTTGTACGAAGTCAAATCCTTGACTGCTTCGTCAAATCGAAGGTTCCAACTCCGAGAAGCTTGCTTCAGTCCATAAATGGCTCATTGCAGCTTACACACCTTATGAATATTAGCTTTGGACACAAAACCCCTAGGCTGTTCCATGTAGATTTCCTCCCCGAGGTATCCATTTAGAAAAGCCGTTTTGACGTCCATTTGCCATATTTCATAATCATAATAGGCAGCAATGGCAAGCATCATGCAAATCGACTTTATCATAGCTACGGGCGAGAAGGTATCATGATAATCGATTCCTTCCCTTTGGGTATAACACTTTGCCACAAGCCTGGCCTTATATGCATCAACCTTGCCATCCCCATCAGTCTTTGTCTTATAGATCCATTTATTTCCAATAGTACTCATGCCAGTTGGAAGATCTACTAGAGTCCAGACCTGATTGGCATGCATCGAGTCTATCTCAGCTTCCATTACTTCTTGCCATTTATCGGAGTCTACATCCACTATCGCTTGTTTATAGGTGACAGGGTCATTTTCACTGCTATCAGGTGTGTCGTGGAGACCCAGTTCCTCGATATGTGTATAGCCATACCTCTCAGGTAAGTGAGACACCCTATTAGACCTTCGAAGTGGAGGTTGTGTTACAATAGGTTCGGTTCTTGATCCCTGATCAGATGTCTCCTTAGGATTTTCATTATGCTCTTCCAAAGAGATATTTCTACCCGAGCCACCTTCCTGAATGAATTCATCCTCAAGAAAGTGCGCTTGTAATGCCACAACGACCCTATGGTCTTCTGGCATGTAGAATAAATAACCCATCGAGTCCTCTGGTTATCCAATAAAACGTCCTTTGATGGACCTCGCTTCCAGTTTGTCCACCTTAGCCTTCTTGACATAGGCTGGACATCCCCAAATCCTTATGTGATTAAGGCTTGGTTTCTTACCTTTCCACATCTCATGCGGAGTAATAGGAACGAATTTGGAAGGACATCTATTAAGGATATAGGCAGTGGTTAGTAAGGCATACCCCCACAGGTAAATAGGTAAATCAGTGTAATTTAACATGGAGCGAACCATGTCCAACAAAGTTCGATTTCTCCTTTCCGAAACACCATTTGACTGTGGGGTTCCTGGCGGCGTGAATTGTGAAACTATTCCATGTTCCTTAAGGAACTCATCAAACTCTGTGCTCATATATTCGCCACCTCGGTCCGACCGAAGTGCTTTGATATGACATCCAGTCTGTTTTTCAACCAGGGCCTTAAATTCTTTGAATTTAGTAAAGCCTTCGGATTTATGTTTCATTAAGTACACAATCCCATACCTAGTATGATCATCTGTGAACGTTATGAAATATTGATATCCGTATCGGGCTACTTTTAAAGCACCACAAACATCGGCATGTACCAATCCAAGTTTATCGGCAGCCCTTTCAAAAGTCCCTGTGAAGGGGGACTTAGTCATTTTGCCTCTAAGGCAATATTCACAAGTTGGATAGGGTTCTACACCCAATGGACTTAAAAGTCCATCTTTCTCCATTTTATGAACCTTGGTCTGACCAACATGACCAAGTCTAAGGTGCCATTTAAGAGCTTGATTAGTATCTTGCCTACCACGTTTCCTAGTTATAGTGTTCACTGCTGTTTTATTTTGCATGTTCAGATGATATAAACCATTCAACAATGTAGCTGTGCCAACCAATTTATTTCGAAAATAAATTTTACAACTACCATTTCCAATGAAGAAACAAAATCCTTTTCGGTCCAAGACTGGAATGGATACAATGGTTTTATGCCCCTTGGGCAAAACAAGTACTTCATCTAATGTCAAAATAAAACCGGATTCTAAACCCAGTAGGATTGATCCAATATCGGTTGCCTCGACACTTTGTCCGCTTCCGACAGTGATCATTATTTCCCCAGCTTCAAGTTTTCTACTTCGTTCCAGATCCTGATTCATAGTACAAATGTGAGAAGTGGCACCTGAATCTAGAATCCATGAAGCAGAATATACAGTAGCGGAACAATTAGTTTCAAAAACAAAAAGTTCCATAACTGATGCGCCATCAATCTTGGGACAAGTCCTTCACCAGTGGCCCAGCTCACCGCATTCAAGGAATTTGTCTGTAGGTTTTGGACCGCCTACCTTTTGAACCTTTCAGGCCTTGCCCTTTCCTTTCTGTACCCCTTTCTTGGGTTTGTACTGCTCGTAGGTCTTTTTATTCTTGTTCTTGAGCCTTCGAGGCCCAGAAGAAATCACAAGAGCAGCCTCTCTCGGTTTAGTCTTCATGTTAGACTGTGCCATCACCAGTTTATTCATTAGCCCAGCTAATGTGCATGTAATTTCATTACAGTTGAAATTCACTACAAACTGCGTGAAAGAGTCAGGGAGAGATTGAAGGATGAGATCAATTTAAAGGGATAAATCCATATTAAAGTTGAGCACCTCGAGCCTCTCAATCATAGAGATCATCTTGAAGACGTGGTCTCCCACTTTCTCCCCTTCTTTCATCCTAGCACTGAACAACCGCTTCGATATCTCATATCTAGCAGTCCTATTGTGCTCTCCATAAAGTTCGGTCAAGTGTGCGAGAATCTGCCTAGCAGAAGTCATTTTCTCGTGCGCTCTCTGCATCTCATTAGTCATTGAGCCCATCATAAAGCCACGGACTAGCACGTCATCCTTGACCCATTTTTCGTGGACATCAATATCTTCCTGATTACCCCTGGTTCGAATGGGAGTCGGTGGAATGTCCGCCTCCAAGACGTATCCCAAAGACTCCATACTGAGTACAATCATTAGATTCCGCAACTAGTCAACAAAATTGGGGACAGTTAGGAGATTCTTTTCAAGTAGAATAGCGAGTGGGTTTTTAGCCATTTTAGAGAGATTCAGTTTCGTTTTCTGCAAAGATTTAGACAAGATTAAATTAGTGACTTGTTTAATTATGACCGAGTATAGAATTTAAGGGCTTGTATAATTCTTGTCTCGGCTCCCACTAATTTTATCGAAACTATACACTCCCATGTTATAATCTGGAAGTCATGGTTAGATCGACTTCTTAGTGGTGATCAAGTTCTTTACAAATTTTAACAGACGCAACCTATCAGGTTTCTTCCCAATTAATTTCTGTAAAGTGGTGTCTAACACCAACCCATCTGACGGATGATTTGATCTTCTTTTACCCCTAGTCTTCATGCCCTCAACCTATCAGGTTTCTTAGGCAATCTAGACTATCTAAGTTGTTGACCATCAACGTCTATCGGTTTGACTATTGAATCTCACCCGGCAACCTATCAGGTTTCTAGGGGCGAAATTTATCACCAACCGAAGGCATCTAATGCACTCAAGAATTTTTCAACCTCTACCAAATGTACTACCCCGATAACTCGGAAGCATAGCACACCAGCTCGGGTATCAATTTTCTACGAGTTTGATGGAGGGTAGGAAACCTCGTAACCTTTTTCAAACTTAGTCTGTTTGTTGTCGGGAGAATTTCGCGATTAATGCTACACTTTGCACATTAATTCATTTATACGCGCGTTTGTTGGTTTGTCAATCATTCAAAATGAAAAACAGAAAACAGTAACCTAGTTACGACCAACATATAGCTCATGGACCTAATTCCTAGGTACTGGGCCAAGCGAATGACCCAATAAATAAAAAAAACAGTCTTCGATTCTTCGTCTTCTCGGTCGGTTGTCTTCGGTCTTCGTCATACCCAAAATAATAATTACATCATTGAAAAATTTCATCCTATACAAATTCTTCTAGTAAATATAAGTAGGCTCAAAACGGCCTTTACAACCCAATCGAAATCGAACAAATCCAAAACTAAGTCCACGAGCTATATCACCATCACATAAGGATTCCATACAACATGTAATGGCAACGAAATTAAACAATTAATTTTAATATAAATTAATCTAATTAATCTAAAAATTAATCTATTCAATTTCTACTATATTAATCCAATTAATATAAAGTGGCATTAAAATTAAATAATCAATTAATATATTTATCCAATCAATATAAAATTAATCTATTCAATTTTAATGGTATTAATCCAATTAATACTAATAATCGTCATTTTAATTCGTTCAAAGTAATCCGGCCAAAATAATATTCTCGTTTAATTTATTTCCCTTAACAAAAAAAATATTCCAAATATTAATTTAGTCAAATTAAAATCCAATTTAAATTTTGAAAAATAATTACAACGAAATATAAACTTAAAACGGAGTCCCGGACAATCCGGTTTTAGGCCTAGCCCGCGACCCGATTCAAAATCGGGCGAAAACCGAGGGTGCTGGCCGAGCCAGCGCTCGGCCGAGCGGCTCCGCGGCGGTTTGGCGATACATGGCCGAGCATGATCGGCGGCTGAGGCGGCGGCCCAGGTAGTCTTTGCCGGCACCACTTCGTGACCGTTTCTTTGTTTTCGGCTCGTTTCCAAAAACGTGATGCTATAACGAACAATTTAAAATCTACGATTATTCCAAACATGATTCTAAATCATAATTATCATCCAAAAGCATTCAAAATGCACAAATAATCGTATATACGGAAACATTGACTTCGCTCTGATACCACTGTTGGGATTCCGAAAATAAAACAAAATACGCAGCGAAAATAAATACGAATCCCAAACTGGATCGATCAAGTAACGTATATACGAAAAAATTAAATACAAAGATAAATGATCATACCCTTGAAGCCTTTGAAATAAATCTTCGTAAAATCTAGACGATGATCACGATCCCGTCCCGAACACGAAATCTCTTCGTTCCAAGCACCGAAACTTTGAAGCCTCTACTTCACACGCATCGGAAGTTGCCCGGAAAAATTCGAAAGCAATTCGTTCTCTAAGAACACGGCTAGGAATTACTATAGGAATTTATATCTTATTTTCTTTCTTAATTTTTCTCAACTCAAAATGGAAAAACAAGAAAAAATAAAAATCTCTCTCCCTCAAGATGTCTCACGGTTGAAACACACCACCATACACCCACTTTCACTTCTCAAGTTGTATTATATGTGTAGTAGTTGTGATGTGATGATATGATATTATAAAGGAATACAAATTCCTTTACAACTATCATTAACAATAATGTGGGAATCTCAACTCTAAGTGAGTCCCCACACATATGATCATTATCATGCCATGCCAAGTGGGGGCGGCCTACAAGGAAGTTTCCTAGAAAACGAGCCGAGCCACTCGGCTCGTGTACCGGACGTTCGTCAAACGACTCCATTTAATCATTAATATATTTATATTAATTAATTAATCTAATTAATTAATTATATCAAATACAAATGTATTTCTCTAAGAAATATAATTTATGAATTAAATTAATTACCCGGTAACTTAATTTTAATTCATAAGATCGCTATTTGATTTATCCAATAAATCATAATTAGATGTCCAATATCTAATATAATTAGAGAGATAATAAATTCACATTTATCCGTCAATGCTCCTGATGCGCGACTCTGTAGGTCCGTCTCAGCCAGCATTGGGAGGAACCAATGAGTGCGGGCAGCACTTAGCCAGCCTAGCGGGCCGCACTGTAAACCCCGACTGAAAATGAATGAAGGGATCATTCCAGAACCATTGTGTCATGAATACTATATATGTATAGACCCTTCATCAGATGTCCCGATCAAGTCTTCGGGTCACGGTAAAGTCAAACCCTACTGTTGACTAGACTCTATACATGTGTTAATGCAAATGAAGACCGACTGATTAATAGTGTATCTAATACGACTATATCAGAACGCTTTGGACAAAGACTAATGATCTTATTTGTCATTAACTGTATAGGACATGTAACACCCCCGATATATTCAGGAATATTACAGCGCCGTAAATCCTTTACATAAGAATTTACAAGGCTGAATAAAAGAAATGACAATAACAGATACCAGTTTATGAAATTGCTGAAATAAAATTCAACCGACTGGTTCAAAACCGAAATTACAAATATCCCATGAAGAGTTATTATTACATCATCAAAATCCAAACATTATAAATCGACAACGTACTCGAGTACTTTGAAAATAACCAATAAATAACAGACAGTAAACCCGGTCGGAACATCACTCTGCACCCTCGTCGTCATGCACCTCCAGTGGTTGTTTTCCCGCTCTCCTAGATCCTGAACATACACAAATGTTCACCCCCGAAGGGGTTAGCACAACGATGCTAGTACAAGTACAATAATCATACAACAGTGATATAATCAACAATTATATCATAACAAGTTTCTCCAACGAGAATACCCACAACACATATCATATCATAACATTTCCAACATACAGATGGTATTCCAACGATCCAGTAGCACGACTATAGATTCCCATGATGATCCCGTCGGACCAACACATGGTGGAACTACCTGTCCAACGATCCAGCGCACACAGCTATAGATTCCCATGATGATTCCCGTCGGATCAACGCATGGTGGATATATATATACACAACATATTTACACGATACAATCATAATTGTCATAATACAAACAATTCTAATTAGAGTACTTGCCTCGGTTCGTTGACAAGAATAAACTTCCACGAATATCAAAATACTCGAAGGTCGTCCCCTTCGATCAGTCACGTGTTAAGCTCGAACCTTAACAAAAGAAATAGTACAGAATTCATTTCGTGGCATGCGAGCGTCTAATAATTCAACAATTACGGTAGGAAGTCCTTAATATGCAATGCATGCGGGACAGATTAGCATGCCCTTCTGAATCATATGTAGCGTGCGTTAATGCTACTCGTTAGCGTCAGCGATACACCGCCTAGCGTACGCTAACCCGGCGTTGTCAGTGCCTCACTGATCAGCCGACTGACTCGGCTGATGATTTAACGCACGCTAAGTCCAAACGTTGCGTACGCTAAATGTACTCGATAGCGCACGTTAAATCTCGTATATTAACGCACGCTAATAGTGCATGGCAGTTCACTGGAGGGCAGCAGATTTACACAAATAGTGATGAAGTAAGCGAATTCTTCAGTGATTTGATGTTTGTTATCTGTCTTCATGTTATGTTCATAACCTTTATGAATGATCTCCAGGATAATATCAACTTCAAGATGCAAATATACGTATAATCATCATGACACCATAATCCATCTTGATTTCAATTCTCATGCGAAGTTGGTGATCTCCGGTTGATGTATTAGATTCTACTATCATTATACATATTCAGACTTCATCTTGAGGTGAACTAACAATTCCGACTTATACGAAAGAATATTTCCTAAGATGATTCTTCCTTTAAGTTCTTATAACATCTCTTCCAAATCATGATCACAAAGATAACATAAATCATACGGATTGTTAACTTCAGAATATTTCTCTCATCATTTGAAGTACTAGGATTCCAACTTCAAGGTTCCAACAATAATATCGTAATTGTAGACATTCCAATCTTCTAAACATGATGTTGTTGAATAATTCACTAATGAAATTCAATACCTCGTTAATATGATCATCGTATCCATTGGAAATCCAAATCTAAGACTGGTGATAGGTTGAACATACCTTAATATGCCGAAATCACTGAACCACGAGGTATAATCCGACTCCGGTTGGTTATGTGCCACTCCAAGGTGTTACTTCTCTTCAATGATCACTCACAAGTGATACTCAATCATTCAATGATCACTAATATATGTTCTAAGTGTTTAGAAGGGAGATTCTTGCTCTCTGCACTCTCAAGGATGAAGTATAGACGAAGGAAATGAAAGTCAAAACGGTTGATGTCCCATTTATAATATTCTGCATTATTGACAAGTTAGCGCACGCTACTAAGCATCCCTTAGTGTGCGCTAATAATGGTTGACTTCAGAATTTGTCCGGGTGCGTCAGCGGGAATCTTATCCGGACCCATGTCCCGGCTGGCGCATGTGTTAGCCGTCCCGCTCAATAATTGAGTTCTTAGCGCATGCAACTCCTATCTTCATAGCGTGCGCTAATAATGGCCCGATAGCGCGCGTTAAGATACATTCTTAGCGTGCGCTATCACGAGGTTGCTTGAGCAATTTTGCATGTTTCTATACTTATGTACAATGATATTAATGCACGAAATATTATACTCCAATAATCAAAACCACCAATCCGAATAATACAGGGTTGAATACAGATGAAATACACCGTAATAAATCCGGATATTACATACACTCCTACTAAAAAGGAGTTTCGTCCCGAAACTCAAGACGAAAATAACTCGGGATATCTAGACTTCATATCAGCTTCCGTTTCCCAGGTGGCTTCTTCCATTCCGTGACGTGACCACTGAACTTTGACCAAAACGATTGGTTTGTTCCTCAGTTGCTTAACTCGACTCTCGAGTATCTTGACCGGCCTTTCTTCAAAAGTCCCATCCTACGCGACTTCGATCTCGCCAAAATCAATGATATGACTGGGATCTGGTATATACCTCCGTAATTGGGATACGTGGAATACGTTATGAACATGGCACAATGATGGCGGCAATGCAAATCTGTATGCCAACTCCCCAACTCTCTCGAGGATTTCAAATGGTCCGATATATCTAGGACTCAGCTTTCCTTTCCTTCCGAAACGAAAGATTCCCCGAGTAGGAGAGACCTTCAAAAGTACGTGATCTCCAGTACTGAACTCCAATGGGCGGCGGCGTACGTCCGCATAGGATTTCTGGCGACTCTGGGCAGTCAACAGCCTCTCACGAATTAAGGCTATCTTCTCTCGAGTTTGCTCGATCAACTCTGGTTCTGTTCCGATCAAGTCCGATGAATCGTCCCGGATAGGCGATCTGCATCTCCTTCCGTATAATGCCTCAAACGGTGCCATCTTAATAGAAGCATGCCAACTATTGTTGTAGGTAAATTCAATCAACGGTAGATGAATTTCCCAATCGTTTGACCAATCTAAGGCACAGGCCCTTAGCATATCTTCCACCGTTTGTATAGTTCTCTCAGATTGTCCGTCAGTCTGCGGGTGATAAGCTGTACTGAAGTTCAATTCGGTCCCCAAGGCCTTATGAACTGCTTTCCAAAAGTAAGACACAAAACGACCGTCTCTATCAGAAACAATGGTCTTCGGCGTACCATGCAATCGAACTATCTCCGAAATAAATACTCGTGCCAACCTCTCTGGTCCCCACGTATCCTTAATACCTAGAAAATGAGCTGATTTGGTTAAGCGATCAACTATCACCCAAATCACGTTCATTCCTGTCTTGGTTCTCGGCATATTAGTGATAAAATCCATCGATATGTCCTCCCACTTCCATTCAGGAATTGGGAGCGACTTCAACATTCCAGCAGGCCGTTGATGCTCGATCTTAACCTGCTGACAAGTCAAGGATTTCGAAACATAATCTGCTACATCCCTCTTCATATTGCCCCACGAGTGCAGCTCAAGTCCTTATACATTTCTTGGTACCGGGTGGATAGAATAGGCGAACTATGAGCTTCCTTCATAATCGTCTGTTTGAACATCAACATCGGGAGCAGAGTCGGTTCTGAAATCTCAAAACTCCATCGTCATGAATTATGAATCCGGGGGCCTTTCCTTTGATCACTTCATCATGTAACCGAATCATCAGAGGATCATCTGCCTGTCTAGATTTGATTTCTTCGGTTAATGATGAAGTTATCTCCATCACGCACAGCTGTCCCTGGACTCTTTGTAACCATACTTCAATTCCTTCACGAATCATCTCTCGCTGAAGGCTAAGTTGGGAGGTCAGCGTCTCCAGCATCTGAATAGAGACAGGCTTGCGGCTAAGTGCATCGGCCACTACATTCGCTTTGCCTGGATGATATAAAATCTCCAAGTCATAGTCCTTAATTAGTTCTAACCATCTTCTTTGCCGCATGTTCAACTCTTTCTGACTGAATATGTACTTGAGACTCTTATGATCCGTAAAGATCGACGGTGAGTCCCGTCTGAGATAATGCCTCCGGATCTTCAAGGCAAAACCACTACCGCTAGCTCCAAATCATGTGTCGGGTAATTCACTTCATAAGGTTTCGGTTGTCGCGACGCATAAGCGATCACCTTATCATTACGCATCAACACGCACCCAAGTCCTTGGTTCAAGCATCATCAGTAAACTATGAATCCTCCGGTTCCTGCGGAAGTGATAGAATCGGTGCCGTCGTCAATCTCTTCTTCAATTCATCAAAGCTAATCTGACACAATTCATTCCACTCAAACTTTTGAGTTTTCTGCAGGAGTCGAGTAAGTGGGCGGGAGATTTTAGAAAACCCTTCCACGAATCGACTATAGTATCCAGCAAGTCCTAAGAAGCTTCGGACTTCTTTTACGTTCTTATGAGGCTTCCAATCCATAATTGCTTCGATCTTCTGAGGATCTACTCAGACTCCTTTAGCTGACACCACATGGCCGAGGAACATTACTTCCTTTAGCCATAATTCACACTTAGAAAGTTTGGCGTACAATTGTTCGTTTCTCAAAAGTTCCAATACAATCCGCAAATGCTGCGCATGTTCTTCCGGACTCTTAGAATACACCAGAATGTCATCAATAAACACGACCACAAATTTATCCAAAAATTCAATGAACACACGGTTCATCAATTGCATAAATACAGCAGGTGCGTTAGTGAGACCAAACGACATCACTACAAACTCATAATGCCCGTAGCGAGTTCTGAACGCTGATTTCGGAACATCAGACTCCTTAATCCTCAGCTGATGGTATCCTGATCTCAGATCAATTTTAGAAAATACCGTTGCCCCTTGCAGCTGGTCAAACAGATCATCAATCCGTGGCAATGGATATTTGTTCTTAATCGTCATTTTGTTCAGCTCTCGATAGTCAATACACAGTCGGAGCGATCCATCCTTCTTTCGGACGAAAAGAACTGGCGCTCCCCAGGGTGAAACGCTTGGCTGAATATATCCCTTATCCAGTAACTCCTCTAGCTGCTTCTTCAGTTCGTACATCTCAGTAGGTGCCATACGATACGGCGCCTTGGAAATTGGTGTAGCTCCGGGTTCCAGCTCAATGGTAAATTCCACATCCCTTCGTGGAGGTAGTCCCGGTAACTCGTCAGGAAATACATCTGGAAATTCGTTCACCACAGGAATGGACGAAAGTTCCACAATTTCGTCTTCTTTCTTCATTGCATAACACCAATATCCGGTACAGCCCTGTTTCAACAATCTGACAGCTTTCATCGCCTTGATCAATTTTCCTGAGCTTCCCGGTTTCCATCCTTCGAACAGTACTTCGGAGCCATCATCAGCGATCAGTGAAATATTCCTCCTTCGGTAGTCTACAATTGCTCCATACCGATTAAGCCAATCGTCTCCGAGTATCAGATCATCTCCTTGCATTTCTATCACGATCAGATTTGAGAGCCACTCTCTGCCCCCAAATGATACGGGGAAATTTCTAGTTTCTAAATTTCCGACAATCCTCTCTCCACTCGATAAACCAACAACATAAGGTTCACAAGCATGAAAACCGGAAATATTCAAACGATTTACTCAAGACAAAGATATGAAAGAATGTGTAGTTCCTGTATCGAACAAAATGCTAACTGGCTGGGAAAAGATTTGGATAGTACCTGATGCGACAGCAGCATCCTGATCGTCTGTCCTCCTCATCTCATACAAACGTGGGGGAACAGATCCGGCACTCGATGTCCCCTTTCGGTCCCATTGTCCTCTGCCTCGCCCGCGGCCAAAATTCTGAGGCATCTGAACACTTTGCTGCGTCTGTTGGACACTGGCTTCCTTCTGAACTGGCTGTGATGAACGGGTTCCATTGTACTTAGTGGCGTCCTTACAAAACGTCGCACGGTGCCCTTCCTGTCCGCACTCAAAACATGTAACTGGAGTGCGCAAACAATCACGCCAAAGGTGGCCTGGGCGACCACAGTTAAAGCACTTCCTAGCTGTATCCGTCGTGGCTGACATTGTTCCGTAATTCTTTCCGCTCTTAGATGGGTGCGTAGGCTTCTTGAAAGAAAAAGAAAGTGGGCCTTGCGGGCCCATCGCTCTTGTGCTCTGTAAAAGTACCGGAGACTTTCTGTTTCTTCGACTCCATGAACTTCTCCATTCTTTGCTTCTTTTATTTCGTACGCCAACGCCTTATCTGGTATTGGCGGAGAGTGGTACATTCAAAACCGGACATGTACCTCGGATTTCTGGTTTCATCCTCATTTCAAAATGAATCATCATCTCATACATTACGACCAAATGTCGAACAAATGCTAGCTATTTGATTAAACGTCTTAATAAATGCAGGATACGGGTTCGTCGATGGTTGAGCGGAGGAAAATTCCCAATTTTGGCTTCCCTCACGGGGCGAGGGCAATCTTGAGCTTCCATCATCATTTTAAATTCCGTCCAATCGGCATCATGATCTGCAGTCGGATAGCTTCCCACCACTCGGATGCTTCCCCTATCGAGAAAGTCTTGGGCAATAGGAGCTCTCTGTCGTCAAGGCAATTAATTCCGACAAAAATTTTCTCCAGTTCCTTCAACCAATGGTCCCAGTGGGAGTCTCGGAAAAGCCGTCAAATTTGGGTGGTTGCATCTTTGCCACTTCTTGTAACCATCGGTCACCTCGATTTCCCATTTACGGAATCCTTTGTTGTCCATCTCCTGTGAATTCTGCCGCCACTTGCATTCGGTCCACGACACGAGCGGCGAGTCATCGGTTCACGACTTGACGAAGGATTTCGGCACACGAGGTTCGGTTCGTTATTGATGGATTCTGCGGCTCGCTTTGAGCTATGACTAGCTTTGATTAGAAGGCGACGCCTCCCTTTCGGCATTCCTTCGTCGCGTCCACGACCGCGACCACGTCCATGTCCGCCTCTCAACATGCCGTAAGCACAAGTACTTAATACGGGAAACAACATCGTTCTAATATTCAAGTATAAAGAGACACAACATGTAAAGAACGAGATAGAGTTTAGGAACTTACAACCACCGTTCGCATGAAGACGTGGCGGTGCGGTGATGTCATTCACGGTTACCTCAAAAGACGTAAATGACCCTATTTTAACCCAACGGCCAAGATATCCATAATCTTAGCTCCGATACCATATTCGTAACACCCCGATATATTCGGGAATATTACATACCGTAAATCCTTTACATAAGAATTTACAAGGTGAATAAAAGAAATGACAATAACGAGATACGGTTTATGAAATTGTGAAATAAAATTCAACCGACTCGTTCAAAACCGAAATTACAAATATCCCATGAAGAGTTATTATTACATCATCAAAATCCAAACATTATAAATCGACAACGTACTCGAGTACTTATTGAAAATAACCAATAAATAACAGACAGTAAACCCGGTCGGAACATCACTCTGCACCCTCGTCGTCATGCACCTCCAGTGGTTGTTTTCCCGCTCTCCTAGATCCTGAACATACACAAATGTTCACCCCCGAAGGGGTTAGCACAACGATGCTAGTACAAGTACAATAATCATACAACAGTGATATAATCAACAATTATATCATAACAAGTTTCTCCAACGAGAATACCCACAACACATATCATATCATAACATTTCCAACATACAGATGGTATTCCAACGATCCAGCGCACACAGCTATAGATTCCCATGATGATCCCGTCGGACCAACACATGGTGGAACTACCTGTCCAACGATCCAGCGCACACAGCTATAGATTCCCATGATGATTCCCGTCGGATCAACGTATGGTGGACATATATATACACAACATATTTACACGATACAATCATAATTGTCATAATACAAACAATTCTAATTAGAGTACTTGCCTCGGTTCGTTGACAAGAATAAACTTCCACGAATATCAAAATACTCGAAGGTCGTCCCCTTCGATCAGTCACGTGTTAAGCTCGAACCTTAACAAAAGAAATAGTACAGAATTCATTTCGTCCGCATTTAACGTCTAATAATTCAACAATTAAGGTAGGAAGTGATTAATATGCAATGCATGCGGGCCAGATTAAGCACGCCTTCTGAATCATATGTAGCGTGCGTTAATGCTACTCGTTAGCGTCTGCGATACACCGCCTAGCGTACGCTAACCCGGCGTTGTTAGTGCCTCACTGATCAGCCGACTGACTCGGCTGATGATTTAACGCACGCTAAGTCCAAAACGTTGCGTACGCTAAATGTACTCGATAGCGCACGTTAAATCTCGTATATTAACGCACGCTAATAGTGCATGGCGATTCAACGGAGGGCGTGATTTACACAAATAGTGATGAAGTAAGCGAATTCTTCAGTGATTTGATGTTTGTTATCTGTCTTCATGTTATGTTCATAACCTTTATGAATGATCTCCAGGATAATATCAACTTCAAGATGCAAATATACGTATAATCATCATGACACCATAATCCATCTTGATTTCAATTCTCATGCGAAGTTGGTGATCTCCGGTTGATGTATTAGATTCTACTATCATTATACATATTCAGACTTCATCTTGAGGTGAACTAACAATTCCGACTTATACGAAAGAATATTTCCTAAGATGATTCTTCCTTTAAGTTCTTATAACATCTCTTCCAAATCATGATCACAAAGATAACATAAATCATACGGATTGTTAACTTGAATATTTCTCTCATCATTTGAAGTACTAGGATTCCAACTTCAAGGTTCCAACAATAATATCGTAATTGTAGACATTCCAATCTTCTAAACATGATGTTGTTGAATAATTCACTAATGAAATTCAATACCTCGTTAATATGATCATCGTATCCATTGGAAATCCAAATCTAAGACTGGTGATAGGTTGAACATACCTTAATATGCCGAAATCACTGAACCACGAGGTATAATCCGACTCCGGTTGGTTATGTGCCACTCCAAGGTGTTACTTCTCTTCAATGATCACTCACAAGTGATACTCAATCATTCAATGATCACTAATATATGTTCTAAGTGTTTAGAAGGGAGATTCTTGCTCTCTGGACTCTCAAGGATGAAGTATAGACGAAGGAAATGAAAGCCAAAACGGTTGATGTCCCATTTATAATATTCTGCATTATTGACAAGTTAGCGCACGCTACTAAGCATCCCTTAGCGTGCGCTAATAATGGTTGACTTCAGAATTTGTCCGGGTGCGTCAGCGGGAATCTTATCCGGACCCATGTCACATTTGGCGCATGTGTTAGCCGTCCCGCTCAATAATTGAGTTCTTAGCGCACGCAACTCCTATCTTCATAGCGTGCGCTAATAATGGCCCGATAGCGCGCGTTAAGATACATTCTTAGCGTGCGCTATCACGAGGTTGCTTGAGCAATTTTGCATGTTTCTATACTTATGTACAATGATATTAATGCACGAAATATTATACTCCAATAATCAAAACCACCAATCCGAATAATACAGGGTTGAATACAGATGAAATACACCGTAATAAATCCGGATATTACAGGACATTCG
Source organism: Orobanche coerulescens (assembly GCA_033398695.1). Taxonomy (NCBI): domain Eukaryota; kingdom Viridiplantae; phylum Streptophyta; class Magnoliopsida; order Lamiales; family Orobanchaceae; genus Orobanche; species Orobanche coerulescens. Next base: position 112,502,601 of record CM065815.1, on the reverse strand, counting down.
CCTGCTCACTAACAGGAGATAGAATCCTTTCTTGGCATACAGTAAAGACTGCTACCTGTCCGTATAGTCCGTACTTCGAGGTTGACTCAGCAATTAAGCAAATGAGTCTAACTACTCTAATGACAAACTAAACGTCACAGGCACATCTTCTACTGAACCCTCAAGTCAAAAGTCCACGTATACTATCACAACCTTTCGATTCGTCATCGACTCTCCGAGAGTGAATACCGTGTGACTGAATCGAGTATGAGTCATGTTCGAGTATACTGGTCCCACTAATATACTTATAAATATGCTATCAAGACATGCACATGTCCTAGCATCAGTTATACAAGTCTTGTTAAAACTTAATGCCCATTTAAGTTTATTGACTTGCGAACGATTTACGTAAATAAACTTTAAACACTTCCAGTGCATTTTCTCTTATCCCATAACGAGAATGGAATGTTCGATTTATTTACATGGACTTCACTCCAATGTTTACCAAATCAAGAATGCATTTGAAATACAATAAACAATGAATGAATCGTATTGCCTTTTTATTAATTATTCATAATTACAAGTACAATGCCCCTACTCTCTCATCCCCTGAGTGGCATTCAAGGTCATATTCTTAACACTCCTTTCAGGCGGGTCACCTGTGGCGGAAGGCTATTTTTTTCCCTTTCTTTTGACATCAAACCCGTCAGCTTGCTTTCCGATGGGGCCGCTGCCGGTAGACATTCGATGGCCGACCATTTTTTTTCTCTCTGAACGAAAACTCGTTGGTCTGCTTTTCGGCGGCCGGCTAATTTTTTTTTTTGGGGAGCCTGCCGGCATGCTTTCTGGTGGTCCGTCAATTTTCTTCTTCCTTTTTTTTAATGACATGCTCGTCGGACGTCGATAGATTTTCGGGTACCAACATTTTTTTTTATAAAGATAATCTGATAATTTAATTATTTAAATTAAATAATAGTACCGCCCGGGTTATCTCCAAGCACAAGGGTATTTTCTTGACCAAAATTATGAGTTCGCATTAAGTTGCTACTGGATATAATAAAAGCAACTTTCACTTCTTGTGATAATAAGTAAAACAAGCTGATGAGTATTAACATACTGTTATAAAATCGAAATATTCTAGAGAGAGAAATTAGAGAATGATTCTCAGGTATGATTTTCATTAATAACTGAAGTCCTATTTATAGGAAAACTTCAGATGGCACAATCGTAATTACATATTTACATCAGGGGCATAATAGTCATTCACACTATATAAAAACAAAGGGGTGATTGAAATGTCAGTTTTAAAGTATATTATAACACTCCCCCTTGAATGACTATTTACATAAATATCTGCTGAACTAGTTTGAAGAAAAACTCAATGGGGGAAAAACTTTCAAATTGTTTGTATTGGAGCTTGTGGCAATCATATCATATTGTATCATAATGTTGGTAGGAAATCTCCGTGGGATAAAACTTCAGCAATCGGTGATCTCGTAAATTTGCTCCCCCTTATCTCGATAGCTCTTGTATGAATATTCTTGTGCCGTCTCAGTGAAACCTCGTGGGATAAAAACTGAGTGAATCTGTCATGTATATCATTCGTTGGAGTATCCATGTGTTGCCTCATTAAAACCTTGTCAAGAAAACCCAGTGGGAAAAACTTGATCGAAGGAAAAAGAGTACAACAACTCCTTCTATTTTCAAGCTTTGAGGAATAATCTTGATCTTTGTAGTGTTCCTCATTATGCCATGAATATGCCTCGTTAAAACCTTATTAGGAAAAACCCGGTGGGAAAAATCCTAATGAAGGAAAAAGAGTACATTATTCATACTAATACGCCGTTCCAGTTGCCTCGTTAAAAACCTTGCTAGGAAAACCCAATGGGACAAAACCTCAGTCAAGGGAAAAAGAGTGCAACGCGTATTTTATACAAATATGCCCTAGGCATTTCAATGATCCTCCAGGGATTAGTATGAGTATCATTTTCAGTGCAGTTTATAATATCGGACTCATATTCATTGCAATATATTCCAAATTTCTTTTGGAGATTCCATATTTGTTGTTATTAGGCTGCCTCGTTAAAAACCTTGCTGGGAAAACCCAGTGGGATAAAACCTCAGTCAAGGAAAAGAGTACAGCAGATAAACACCTTATTTTGAGTGACTGCACGCACTGATAATATGTTCAAAATTTCCTTACGAGTCACTTTCAGTAAGCCCATATATTTTATTTTATTATAAGGGCATATATTTCAATTTTGATAGATTTCAATATCCTCATTTTCACAAATCATGGATTTTAATATCCTCATTTCCAATATCCATATTTCAGAGTCATGGATATCCTCATATCATTTATAGATATCCTCTTTCCAATCATTGATATCCTCATTTTCACAAATCATGGATTTTAATATCCTCATTTCCATTATCCATATTTCACAGTCATGGATATCCTCATATCATTTATCGATATCCTCTTTCCAATCACTGATATCCTCATTTTATTCATAGCGCTATATTGTGTCGACACTTTAACTTCCCCATGGCAACATAACTTGCCTAGATATCTCATTATCAATCACCCATTGGGATTACACATTGTGGTTATGTCTATATACTTCTCAAAAGTATATGCCTCTTTTTATCATTTGCTTTGATTCATATTCGGGGAATTATTATGTATTTATCAAAACAATTGTAGTTGGTACCAAAGATTAATAATCTGCCATGCATCTTTGAACTTCAAGTTCATATTTGAGTTGTGAGGATATATTGTGATGCATTTCACATATTTCCAACTACCAATACTCTCCCTCATGCTAAGAGATTTCTTGAGTACCAAACTCGTATGTCAGTATCTCAGTATTCATCTTCAGTCATGAGAGTTTGTATATTATGTTCTCGATATTGGCTGGAGGACTTCAAATAGTATGCCAATTGATATCCCACTTGTATGCGCATATCTTGATCCTTTATGGGATCTATTCAAATTTATTTGGGATATATTACTAGCTTTATGTGATTTGGAATATGTGCTCAAACCGTGAGCAAATTATCTCGTAAATTTCTGATTACGAGTCATATAAACATGTGACTATCTAGTGGATCCATAATATCTAGCAGTTCACATGTAGAGGAAGTTGGCCCATACTCCCCCTTAATATATTCTAAATTTATTAGGGATTCATTCCCAATATTGGCTAGTAGTGATATTAATCGAGAACAAATATTTGAAGACATGATATGTCTGTATCACCGTATAGATATTTTGCCGGCATATCACATCATTTTTCGGTGCCATTATTGCACATCATTTTCAACATGGAGTCCTCGCTCCCATATGTCATATTATGTTCATTATTCAAATATAGAGCCATAGTTCATATGCTTCAGGACGCGGAGTCAAATCTCATACGCGTATTCCAATCTATAAATAGATTATCATTATATTCACAATCACCCATACTGAGGGTTTGAATATCATAATGGATTCAATGCTTTCGAATCTTCGTAAATATTATCCATCTCTTCCAGTGAATATCATAAAAAGAATTTATCGAGCTCGACTCGAAAGATTAAGGGTGCTAATGAGAAATGGCATCCCATAAGATATTCGATGGTTAATCGAAGCACAAGTTCGACTATCTGGCAAATTTTCAAATTCATTTAAGTACATGCCAGGTACAGGTAAGAGTAGTTTTGCAAAGAAACGGCGAGCAAAAAGATTAGGTGGGTGCTATAAATGTGCTCGGTGGACATGTGACACACGATGCAAATCTGTGGGGTTTGTATCCAAAAATTGAGAAGATAAAATAGCATTTATCAAGGATGGATTGAGTAAGGAATCTATGGATCATGATATCCAACAGATTCTTGATGCACATCCCAGTGGATACATTCATCGAGAACTAATGGCTTTGTGGATGCAATTTAAGGATGAACGGGAACGTTATAGTCATGAAAAATTAGTCTCAAAAGATCCAGTTTGTAAGTCCGTTCTATCAAAGTTGGTATAAGGTAATAGAAAAAATAATGCAAGTTGATGAATATTGTTTTCCAATATTTAAATTTCTCAGCTGCCGATCGGTAACGTCATTTTCATTGAAAAATATAATATCATATCTTTCGTTTTCTTTTGCAATTTTGTCAAAAGTAATGTCTTATATGCCGCTCCATTTTCAATGAAAACAGTGAAGTCATTTGTCGTTTAGAAAGAAGTTTGTTCTTTAAATTTGGGATCCACAAATCAGAAAATATATCTCTCACAAAAGTATTTTGAAAGTCTAGTGTAGAAAGATGGAGTTCTCAGAATCCTCATATAAATCTCATCCAATTAAAACTATATGTATTTTAGGTGGATCCAAATTGATAGGTCATATCCAGCATGTAAATATGGCGTATCAATTCGTAAAAGAATTAGGAAAACACAAAATCGATATATTGTATGGTGGGAGTAATTATAGATTTTTGGGTTATCTTTTAGAGGCTGCACAAAATGGGAGAATAAGAGTAACAAGTGTCTTACACTATCCCACAGTTAGAACCAGTAGTATAGGGGGTTCAATTGGGTTGATGCTTCAAACACAGTCTGTGCATGATAGTTTGATGTATGTGGTGAATAATAGTGATGCCTTTATTGTTCTTCCAGGTGGCTATGGCACACTGAATGAGATATTCAACATCACATCATGGGCTGAGCGGGACTTCCATACCAAACCTATAGGTTTGTTGAATATTAATAATTTCTTCAGCGATTTGCTTGCCTTTCTGGATCAAGGAGTAGATCACAAGTTTACATCTCAACCATCACGAGATATAATAATATGTGCTGACACTGTTGCTGATTTACTTATAAAGTTTCAGGCATATATTTCAGTTAAGAATTTGGAAGTCAAAGCTCATCAGCCACGGGCTATTGCTGCCAAACGGAAAAAAAGTTTAGATCCTTTAGATCTTTCATTATAAACCCTTATGCAATGGGGTGGCAGAGTTACTGAGTTTTATACTCTCGAGACGCACCCCTTTTCTTTTTATGGGTTTCATATGTATTTTCTTTTTCGCGTTTCATATTGTCGAGTGTTTACTGCCTTTCAGCTAGTTTCGATATTTTCACTTCGACTACTGTGCGCTTCTTCCAGAGCAATAATAAGACCATCTTTTGCCTTTATGCAAATACAATATTTTCACAAATATGTGATATGTTTACCCATGAATATCATCAATCAATATGATTTCAATGATCCCACCATGTGATATAATCAACATGGGATTTATTGAGCAATTATTTTCCAGTGATAGTTTTCCATATCACTTGTCAAATGATCCCATCATGCAGTTTGCATGGGATTTTTTTTAATTAATCGGTGATAGCTTATGGTATCACTTGCTCAATTTTCTCCATTCGTATTTAATAATTATGGAGATCGGATATTATTTTCATCAACTTCTTCTTCTTCAAGAGCAGGATTTGAATCATTGGTCAACTACTTCTTCAGAGTAGGATTTATTTCTTTCAATTGCTTCTTCAGAGCAGGATTTAGATAATCGATCAACTACTTCTCTAGAGTAGGATTTATTTTTATCAACTGCTTCTTCTTCGAGAGCAGGATTTAGATAATCAATCAACTACTTCTCCAGAGTAGGATTTATTTTTATCAACTGCTTCTTCTTCGAGAGCAGGATTTATGAACCATTCATGTGGTATAACCAACCACGATGGTGATATATAATATATAAATTGCGTACATGTAAAACCATCCGTCTTGTGATAATTGAACTCATCACATGGGAGGTATTATAATTGTATAAAATAAACGCAATAAATATGTGGTTTTAAACCACCACTTTGAGATAAGCAAGAGACCTAATTTAAACTGCAAAATAATTAACCGCTTCTACCAGAGCAGGATCGTCCAATCAATTTCGCAAAATAGTCATCGTCAAGGTATAGTCGAAATATCGACTGCCGTTAATAGCAAGTGTAATGGTATGTGTTCATAAATATTTACGGTTTCCGGAGTTGGATATTATTTCGTCCATTTTAATAAATTAATAATAACAGATATGAAAAGAGTTAATACTCATATTAATATTAGTGTCAAATTGAAGCTCTCGTAAAATGGATCACGATGGTATCAAGAAAAATTAATTCTGATAACATATGTATCTTATATGTAAGAAAAACGAATGTGTGATTCAATAAATTAAAAGAATATTTTATTCTTTTATTATTTTATTAATTTATATTTTATAGTATTCTCACCTTCAATTTTGTTTTGTTTTGCCGACAACCATGTCAACGTCAGCTTCTCTTTTTTTTTTTAATTTGTAGTTTTCTTATTCCTTCCTCGTAGTCATATGTTTTTGTTTGTTTTGTTTTGAACTTTCTTCAACTCCTTCTTCTTCTTTTCCCTATTACGTTCTTCCTCTTTTTTTTTTTGTTTTTTTTTTATGTTCTGTAGACACACACATGTTCACACAAGGAGTACCTCAAACCCAGAAGAGAGAGTACCTCGTACCCGACCAGCTCTCCCTCTCTTCTTTCATCGATCTCAATGAAACGTGTTCCTCGGATGTCTTCTCCGGCGGCGAACTCCGCCAGGCAAATGGCGCAGTCGGAGAGCTTCTCTGCCCGATCCGACAGCTCTTCTTCTCCGACGGTCTTTTTCGGCAGCGAATTCAGAACTTTCTTTTTGAGGCTTTTGTTAGCGGCAGCCGCAGACGACGGAGCGGATGTTAACTTCCTGCCGCCGATGCGGCGGATCCAGGAGCAGCGCGAGACTGCGACGAGGCCGAGCATGCAGATGAGCGCACAGAGGAGAGCCGCGAGGATTACAATGAAGTCGGAGTCTAGTGTCGCGAAGGCCGACGATGGCTCCTTTGTCGGCGGCGGAGGTGTTGACGGCGGCGGCGAGTCTACTCCGCTGAGGTGGCGTGTACGGGCAGTTATGTAACCAGGAAAAGGTCTCTCTCTGTGTGTGTGTGTGTGTGTGTGTGTGTGTGTGTGTGTGAGAGAGAGAGAGAGAGAGAGCAGCAAGTTTGAGCTATGTTCTTTAGTAGCTGATTCGGAAATTCCGCCTCAAAAGTCTCAGCTCAATGGTTTTACCAAAAAGAGAGAAGTAGAGAGAGAGAAGAGAGAGGCCGAATTGGAGGGGGGAAGAGAGAGGGATGATTGTAATTTGTAATAATCTAATTTCTGATACAGAGGGTCATCTATAAGATTCAACTGTAGAGCATACTCTCGTCATATTACTCATTTGGTTAGAGTCGTGTTGATAACGTGTTATAAAATCGAAATATTATAGAGAGAGAATAGAGAGAGAAATTAGAGAATGATTCTCAGGTATGATTTTCATTAATAACTGAAGTCCTATTTATAGGAAAACTTCAGATGGCACAATCGTAATTACATATTTACATCAGGGGCATAATAGTCATTCACACTATATAAAAACAAAGGGGTAATTGAAATGTCAGTTTCAAGGTATATTATAACACATACATACTATTCTTAAGGACGACGTATCTGTATTACACAAAACAAAACAAAGCAAAATAATTTAATTAGGTTCAAAATGTGCGATCCACCTAGTAGGCCATACTTGGTTCGAGAACCAAAAACAAAACAGAACAATAAATTTGACGGGTGGTTTCTTCCTTCAAGCATCATCTTGAGTCCCATTACGGCTTCCTCGTCGTTAGATATGCTAAAGTAAAATCAAGGTCTTCATTATTTTAAGTGCCTTCGAAATTGCTAATTTCTTCTTGATTTTTAGAAAGTTCATAATGCCTAGCTAGAACACTCTCAAATTTATAAAATCCAAAATGTTAACTTCAATCATGTCTTAAATAAGGACGTCATAGAATCAACACCGCCACACCTTTCTCCAAACGCACCCACTTCCGGCCATCGTCTCTGGCAACTTCCCCACCAGCCGACTCCCCATCACCCGGCGATACTTCGCCACCAAGCCCCAACTAGAACAGACGTCGGAAACAGCCCTGGCGACTATTGCGTTTACACACACTCAAGGTGTAAATCGCTTGTTCGGTCGCCTGCCTTTTCCAAGATTCTCCGGCGTCGTTTCCCTCATCCAACCTCAGATCCGCCATCGCCACAACAAGCCGCATACAACAACAGTAGTTTCTTCGCATGGTCGCCGTCATCGCCAACCTTCCGGTGACTTAAGGTTGTCGCGTTCATGACAAGAAAGAAACGGGCGTCGCGGACGCCCGAAAAATTACCTGCGGTGACTCCTGATAAGTCGCATGATGGTCGCCGCAGCCTCGTTCAGTCAAATGTTGCTCGTCGCAGTACGTCTCCAGTTTCGCCATCTTCGTCGCCATCCTCGCCATCTCAGGCGCCGTTCGAGAAGAATCCAAAAAGCTCAGGTCTACCTAAATCTAGTCTTTTCGGTAAAGATATTCTGATGCCGCTGCAAAAGTCCTCCGTCGCCATGTTCTCATCGCCGTCAAAATGACCGAAAACCCTAGTTGCAGGGCTCAAGTCGGCACTCCCAACCCTAACGGTGGACAAACTTGGAAATTTAAACAATATTATCAACGATGGGCAACCGTCGATCTTAGGGTCTTTCCATGCTGACGGTCACGATCATTTGGGCTGCTCTTCTAGATCCTTACAAAGGCCCACGTCCAAGATGATAACATCCAGGTTAGCCCAGTCAATTTTATTCCCAACCACATCTTTGGGCCGCTCTAACACTGGGCCTTTCATTAATTCCGATATTATGAACATTTTCGGGCCTGCTCCTAAGCCAAACCACAAACCCAACACCATATTTAATTATCTTCGGCCCATTAATAGTAATAAGACCGAGCCCAATTTATTTGTCCCTTTAACACAACAAGACCCCCAGCCCTCATCAAATCATTCCCACCAGCCCACTAAAATCACCTCTCTTAATTCCGAGACCAACCACACCTCTCAGCCCACGCCAACTTTAACCCAGTCCACTCCCCTATTAAACCCCCAGCCCATTCAACACCATGCTCCAGCAACAAACTAGCTGACTTCCATTTTAAACCCCCAGCCCAACCATCATCACGGCCCAACAGTAACCCAGCCCAATTCCCCCTTAACCCCCAGCCCAATCATCAACCTGTCCCAACCAAAACCCAGCCTCTCCCAAATATTGAAACTGAACCCCAACCCAGCCATAATTCACGCCAAGTACACAGCAATGAAACTGCCCCTCCCGCCAATCAAGAAACCAACAGAAGAAATGATCTGGTTTTATACAATCCGGTTCGACAAGATGCATCCAACCCAACCCAACATCAACAAACATACGCACAAATGGCAAGAAACACATCGGGAACAGCTCAATCCGGTTTCATCCACCAGCCCGGTTCGACAATAAAACCATACAATTTTGACGGAGCGAAGGTATGTCCTTTTGGTACTCTCTCCTCCGTAAATGAGAAGACGCGTGTTTCCTTTTCTACTTCTGATATGATTACTCTAGCTGCTTCATGGGAACGCACTTTGATTCTTAAATTCTCGCATGCTATTCTCACCCCTCGCGATGTGTCTTTGGGTTTGATTAACATGAAACTAAGGGGTAAATGTAGTTGGATTTGGTTGAATTATTGTCATGTAGCCGTTAGGTTTGATAATGATGAGGATTTTAGACGCATTTGGTTAGGATCTACTTGGAATTTTTCTGGATGTCCTGCCCATGTTTTTAAGTGGTCGTCTAGTTTTTCGGTTAGGACAGAGACTTCTATTTGTCCGGTCTAGATTAGACTTTCGGGTCTACCTTTGCATTTATTTCATCCACGTGCATTATATACGATTGACGGGGCTGTTGGCAATCCCATTTTAGTTGATGCCCCGATGGCCACACATTCGCGACTCTCGGTCGCCCGTGTGTGCGTCGAGATTGATCTTTTGGCGCCCAGAGTGCCCGAGATTGAGGTTGAGTTTGAGGATCAGGTCCTTACGCAGCGCATCATTTACGAGAGAGTTCCGATGTATTGCTCTCTTTGTTCTCATGTGGGGCACGAGCCGTCCAGTTGCTACATAGTTGGCAACAAAGAACGGCCTCCTCCGCCCCAACGTAAGAAGCCTACTGTTGTCACTTCTCGACAACAGAAAGCACAGCCAGCCCCTACTAACACCTCTAAGGCTAGCACTTCGCAGGCAGCTCCTAAGGCTGCTAAAGGCAAGGAACCTGCCGTTTGGCAGGTTGTTGCCAAAAAAGGACCTAGAGAGACGGGGATGATCCCCAAGGGCGCGGCTGCCACTGGACAGCACTCATACTTTGCATCTTTGGACTCCTCTGGTAGAGAGGAGGAGGATTTAGTTGGTACTGATGATATTATTAGTGTGGGTAATAAAGATAGTGTATCGGGTAGCGTTGATAGCAGTCGTGATAGCGATGATGAGCATCTCTTAGAGGACGACACAGAGTTCTCCACAGTCCCTCACTCTTCTAGACTCTTTGAGTCTACCTCCCCCCGCCATGACGGCCAGGGCTGTATCAATGATCCGATCATCGTTGAGCCTGAAACCTTAGCCATGGTTGTACAAGCCTCCCCCTCCCCTCCTTTCTTCTTTTCCCTCTCTATCTCAGACTGAGTGTGGTCCTAACCGCACTCAATTTGAGATTTCTGAGTCCAGTCTCTCTTCCTCGGCGATGGTGCCTCTCCCGATGGGACCAAAACCCCCGGTTAAGAGACGTCTGATGTCTATTACTACTGCCCTTGGTGTTACGACTAGGGGCAAAGCTGCTTCTGACTCCTCGATTTCCACACGAGGAAGAGCAGCTTCTCGCGGACCCTCTTCCTTCTCCAAGGGGCGATCTTCACCGCCTTCGAAAGGGGGCACATCTACCTGGCAGGATACACCTCGGAGACGGGGGCGCTCCAGTCAGCATCTTAGGTCTTCGTCAGAGTCGGTGGGTTAGTTTATGTCGATACCCATTCTTACATGGAACGCTCGTGGTCTGGCTAACACCGGAGCACAGAAGCATATTCGAAATCTCCACCATGTTCATAGATTTTCTTTTATTAGCATTTTAGAACCCATGGGTTCCAATGCTAACTTTGATTTTTATATTCGTTCTTTAGGTTTTGCGTCGTGACTTTATAATCGGTCTAACAAAATTTGGTTCTTTTCTTCCCCTCACTTTCAGCACCAGGTTTTGTTAGATACAGATCAGGTCCTTCATCTTTCTATTTCTTCTCCCCTTCTCCCCCAGTCGATTTATGTCACTTATGTCTATGCCAGCACTAACCGTGTTGGTCGCTACGCCCTTTGGGACACCTTCTGTGAGATTGCTTTGGAAGTAGAGGGGTTGCCGTGGATTGTCAGCGGTGACTTCAACATCTTCTTGCACTCACATGAACGCGAGGGTAGTACCACAGACCGTTCTACAGATATTCTGGACTTCGCACAGGCTATTGCTGACTGTGAGTTGATTGACACGGGCTGCGAGGGTGATATTTTCACTTGGGAGCGCAATGGTTTGAGGGAAAAGCTAGATCGTGCTTTATTTAATGAAGCATGGTCGAACGTGTTTGCAGTTTCTTGTGTCACTCACCTGCATCGACTTCAGTCTGACCATGCACCCCTTCTTATCGAGTGTCGCTTCTCCGCGACTCGTCACAAGTCGTCATTCCGTTTCCAGAGTATGTGGATCCGGCATCACACATTCCTGGACACTGTTAGGGAGGTCTGGCTTACCCCGACTGGATTATCTGGCATGTGTAACCTACAGGCCAAACTCCTCAAGGTTAAGCGCAGACTGAAACAGTGGAACTGGTTCGTTTTTGGTAATCTTCATACGAAGTTGGATGAGGCCTTAAAGGCTATCGACGAGGCTGAGCAGCGATATGATTTGGATCCTACTCCGGAGAATAGAACTGCTATGCACCGTTTTCGTGCTGAGTACTATCTTCGTCTCTCTATGGAGGAAGATTTCTGGAAACAGAAGGCCTCAGTTTGTTGGGTTACTGAAGGCGAGCGCAACACCCGGTTTTTCCAGGGTTTTGCGAAGCAGAAGCGCTATCAGTCGCATATTCACAACATTGAGGATGGTGGTACGACGATCGCTGTAGAGTCGGACATCCGATCATCCGCTGTGAATTTCTTTAGGACTCTGCTTACATCCGATGGTGATGTTTTCGTCCCTCCGGATGACACTTGTTTTCCCTCTATCCCTTCTTCTTTTGATTCTGATAGTTTGTGTGTCCCACCCTGTCCCCAGGAGATTCGTGCTGCGGTATTTGATATTGATCCTCGCAGCGCTTCTGGACCTGACAGGTTCTCGTCTTTATTTTTTCAGCATTGTTGGGAGATTGTTTCTTCCGATGTGGAGGGGGCTGTGCTCGAGTTCTTTGATGGCCATCCCATGCCTCTGGCTTTCACGGCGACTACGGTCGTCTTAATCCCGAAGAAGCCTGTTCCGAGCGGTTGGTCAGATTACCGGCCTATTAGTCTGTGTAATGTGACCAATAAGATTATCTCGAAAATCCTTAACGCTCGGCTTGCTCCTCTCCTCCCTCTTATTATCTCTCTGAACCAGAGCAGATTAGTTCATGGGCGGGTTATTACTGATAATATCCTTCTGGTCTAAGAACTTATTCATGTCCTCCACGTCGCGGACATTCATGGTGTCCCGAACCTTGCGCTGAAGCTTGATATGGCTAAGGCGTATGATAGGGTTCACTGGAAGATTTTACGTGAGGTCCTGCTGAGGATGGGATTCCCGGCTAGATGGATTATATACATCCGGCATTGCGTTGAGAGTTGCACGTTCTCCATCTTGGTGAACGGCAGTCCGGCCGGCTATTTTGCCTCTAGCCGGGGTTTGCGTCAGGGCAACCCTATCTCTCCGTCGCTCTTCGTGCTTGCCGTTGATTATCTATCGCGCTGCTTGGATCATTTCATTCGAGACCATCCTATGATGAGGTAAAGGACGTCCAGACGGCCTCTCCCCGTCTCACATTTATCCTATGCCGATGACATCATTATATTCACACGGGCTGTGGATGATGGTCTTGTTGTCCTTATGCGTCTCCTGGATCACTACTCTACGGCTTCTGGCCAGATGGTTAGTATCCAAAAGAGCACTTTTACTCTCGCTCCCAAGCATGCGCCTCGTTGGCATCAGAGAGTTCATGATCTTACTGGTTTTCGCCAGGGCGATCTCCCCATCACCTATCTAGGTGTGCCCCTTTACAAAGGTTTTATGAGACGAGAGCTCTTTGCTGGGGTGAAGCAACGGATGTTGGATAGGATCTCTAGGAGGTCCCATCGCCACCTTGCCTTTGGGGGATGCTTGGCTCTTATTAAGAGCACTCTCTGCACGATTCCCCTTCATCTGCTTCAGGTTTTGGACCCTCCACAGTACATTATCCAGGAGCTTGAGCAGATCATTGCGAGATACTTCTGGGGTGCTGTTTGTCCGAAGAGGAAGACGCACTGGGTCAGTTGGCGGCAGATTTGTCATCCGGTCTCTGAGGGAGGCCTCGGGATTCGGATCCTTTCCGATATGGCGAGAGCTTTTAGTTATAAGCTCTGGTGGCGCCTTCGCGCGGGCACGTCTCTATGGGCGCAGTTTATGCTCCGCAGAAACTGCTTTGCAGGCTTTTATATGCCTATACGTACTGCTCTTAAAGCTCATACCAGCCACCCTTGGCGCCGTCTCCTCCGCGTGTGTATTGAGGCTCAGAAGTTCATACGCTGGACTCTTGGTAGTGGCTGCGGGGAGGTCAGCCTTTGGGATGATACTTGGATTGGAGATAGGTCGATTTCTTCTTATTGTCAGGTTACTGGTAGACCCCTTCTTAGGATTAATGAGTTATGGGTTGATGGGACGTGGGACATGGGTAGGTTGGAGTCTATTGTTGGAGAGGAGCTAGGATTTACCCCTCAGTTCATCCAGGAGATCTCCGCGATTCCCATTGCCGGGGAGGATTCGGATAGTATGTGCTGGACTCTTACCTCTTCGGGTGCGTTCTCATTGTCGTCGGCTTGGTCTCACATAAGGGTGAAGGATCAGTCTAATCTTATTTACGGGGCCATCTGGACAGCCTTACTCACACCGACCATTTCGGTGTTTATTTGGCGACTTCTCATGCGACGGATCCCGACTGATGACATTCTACAGAGGAGGGGTGTTTCATTGGCTTCTAGATGTTTGTGCTGCTCGTATACCCTTACCCAGACTTTTCATACCGAGACCATTGTCCATGTTTTCTTGGAGAGTGATGTGGCTCGTGACGTGTGAGAGTATTTTGGCGCATGGACACATTTATCCCTACCCCATACTCAGAATATTTTTGAGCTCCTGAGTTTTTTCGCACACGGCACACACTTTAGGCACGCGAATTTCATTATTCCTTGTCTGATCCTTTGGTTCATCTGGACATAAAGGAATAGTACAAAGCATAGGGCGATTACTTTTCTTTCTTCTCATGTTATTGTGCAGGTGGAGCGCCATGTTGCTTTATTGGCTTCTGCGGGGCTGATTTCCTCTGAGTTCTGGATGGGGTGCTCGCCGCCTGATCATTTTCAGCGAGCCTCATCTTCCCCCGCTCAGACTCGTCGCCCCATCCCGGTGGTTTGGCTTCGACCCGAGACCCCTTGGATCAAGCTGAACACGGATGGTTCGTTCGATAGAGATACTCAGATTGCGGGTGGGGGAGGTCTGATTAGAGATCATCACAGAAAGCTCCTCCTTGCTTTCCACTCCTCTTTTCAGGCCTCTTCGAGTTTTGATGCAGAGATCCAGACGCTGGCGATTGGATTGATTTTAGCTTCCCAAAGATCGAGACATGTTTGGATTGAGCTTGATGCTGCTGCTGTGGTGACCCTGCTATCATCTGGCCATCGGGGCTCTTGGCAGGTTCGTCACACTCTTATGCGTATCCGACACATTCTCCGAGATATTCAGTTTAGAGTCACCCATATTTTCCGGGAGGGCAACAGGCCGGCCGACTACCTCTCTGAGCTCGGCTTGTCATCCCCCGGTATTCAGACTTATACTTACGATACTGCTCCTCCATTTCTTCTCTCCCTTATACGGATGGATCAGCTTGGTTATCCTTCATTTAGATTTAGGTAGGTTTTATTTTTGATTGATTGATTGTCAGCCTATTGGTCCGCACATTAGCCCACGGTTTTAGTGGTGCACCTTGTATTGCTCTAGCGGGCCGTAGGCACTTTAGATTTTAGGTTCCGAATTATGGCCCATTTTTTGTCATTATTCGGAGTTGAGTTATTTTGATCTACGGGTCCGTACATTAGCCCACGTTTTTTGTGGTGCACTTTGTATTTCTTTAGCGGGCCGTAGATTTCTTCGATGTTTGGACCCGAATTATGGCCCATTTTTTGTCATAATTCGGGACTGATACTTTGTATTTCTTGATTTCTTCTTATCTACAGGTTGGTGGGTCCCGCCTCAACCCCCGTCCACACTGGACGTTTTTTCGGTTTAAAAAAAAAAAAAAAAGTTCAATCATGTCTTCCCTATTTTATAAGACATTTATGTACCTAAAAATTTTAGGCTAAAATAGTATGCATACAAAGAACATCTAGAACTTTGTTGAAATGCTGACTTATTGTACGTCCAGATCGTTATAATTAAAATTTTACAACTCTATATTTTTTTGATGGGCCAAAACAATCGAAAATACCACAACTTGTTTACTATATCGGATATTATGTGCACATACGAGTCCCCCTATATTTCAAAAGAAATCATAATCTACTGAATGCATTTCTATCCATTCTATGTTGTTCAACACAGTAAGCATTACTGATTTCTATAAGAGCATGTATATGTCTGATTTGCTCTGGAAGTCTATCCACAAAATGATAAGCAAGACGAGGATTATTGGTTAAACAACTCCTTCATCGACGTGGTGCCATAAAACGATTCTCATAAAGATGGACAAAAAGATAGAATAACTTGACAAGGTTTAATTATCTCTTCAACTATCACGATCAATCGACATCTTCAGATTCTTCGTCCATCTATGTTGTAATTATTAGAGATAATCCAGAATATAATAAGACATTACAATGAAGGTAAAAAACATGGACCGAGAAGGGTCCAGACATGTAGGGTAAAAACGAACATACCTGAATTAAACGTTGTTACTCCATTTGAGGTTGGTTATTTTCTCCTCTGCTGCAAATCCAAAACTTCTGCAAAAAAAAAAGGTATGTCCAAAATAAATTATGAATTTTGTAGTAATATGAAATGTAAGAGGATATTCAGTTTTTCTACAAAATCTGAATTATACTCCAAAAAATATATCTGAATTTTCTAAACATACCCAATTCTATATTCGAGCAAATGGATCTGTTTTAGTATTGGAATCGTTAATGATTTTAATTTTATTTTGTAAAATTAAATATCATAGGATCGATCTACGTTCCGAGTAGATGATCGTGGTATATTCACTTTCTCTAATAAGGGATGGAATCCCACATTGAATAATGAACCATCATTATTCTAGTATATAAGGAATTACCTTTATGCATGTAATAATTAATGGCACATGTGTATGGTCTTAAAGCCCACACGTGTGCATACGCGCGCGACGCCGCCGCCCGCCCGCCTCGCCTCAGCCGCAGCCGCGAGCCGCGTGCCTTGCACCTTGGCCTTGGCAATTGGTCTTTGGGTGGTCTTTGGGTTGTTCTTTGGGTCTGGCCTTGGGCTTGGCCTTGTGCTAGGCTTTGGCCTGCCTAAAGAATTTTGTGGACATGCTCAACAATGTAGTTGGGCTCGTATGTGCACATAAGGATGTCCAGGTACATCCGCTGGTTAAAGAAAGTGAATACGGTCTGAGACATCCTGGTTGTCAAATTCAAATTCAAATCTATAACCTCCCAGAGTAATGAGGAGGAGTTAATGACAGGTTTGAATTTCGTAACCCCTGCCTTTTGTTTGAAATTCGTAACTCCTCAGCATAATGAGACATAAATGACTGCATTATGACAGCCATAAGGGCTGTGTTTAAATCCCCTGCAGGTGAGATGGCCTATAAATAGGCATGCATCTCATTTGCATCTGACACATAGAAAATACGAAAAAATATTCCGCATACCTCTGCATTTCATAAGTCAGTTCAGTTCTCAACTCGTTCTTGTCCGCCGGAGCTCGCCGGAATTGTGGTGCTACATCCGTCGAGACGAAAGTCGTTTTACCTTTGGAGACAAATTGATAAACCGAAGAGCACTACCGGGGCAATATTTGTCTTGCGGGAAGAGACCTCCTCGACTCGACTTAATTTATGGTTTTATTATTCATTTTCTTGTATTTTCAATTCTATTTCGAGTTCTGTAATTTCCTTCTTCGTTGAGTCCTGTAATTTCTAGATTTCGAGTTGTAATTTGTTTTTTCCAGTTGTATTTTATTTTCCGCCCACCAAGTTTCTAAAGCAGAAATATCCAACATTTAGCAGCTAGTACTCCTTTTAACTATTCCCGATTTATGTTCGAGCACCAAAGACGGCTTTATTGATCTCACCTCCACCCAAGGATCATCATTCATTAAGGTATGCTCTATCGGGTCATGATATAATCCCGAGCTCAAATCAATTGAAGAAAACATGAAATTTAGTTGGGATGTGAGGTGAAATCTCATACTATCCAACCAAGTAAACAAGCTCAATATAGTAGGGATGGATTAACTAGGCTATTTATGTTATTTATTCATTTATTATTATATATTTATCACGAGTTCGTGATGCATCATTAACCCGAGCACATGCATAATATAAATTGACACTACTTAATAGTGGGTATATTAATAAAAGATCTTACTACACATTCCAAAGATAACCCAAATTTTAATCAAAATACCATATCACTATTTATTATCTGGACCCACACTATAGTCTGGCATAGGGGTGTAAATGATGCGAGTCGAGCTCGAGTATTAGTATACTCGGCTCGAACTCGATAGTCATTTCTCAAGCTCGAACTCGACTAAAAATTACTCGAGTAGTTAAAATCCAAGCTCGGCTCGACTCGTTAGTATGTCGAGTCGAGCTTGAGTTTGAGTCGAGTCTACTCGAGTCGAGTCTACTCGAGTCGAGTGTTGACCGAGTTTTGACCAAGTCAATTTCGAGTAGCTCGCGAGTTGTCTCGTCTCATTTACACCACTACATAATATCCTTGGACGAGGGCCCATAGCCAGGTATATTAAAGGAGAGCCTTCCAACTTCCTTTAATAGTCTCATTTGAGTCACAATCATAATTACATGGGTGATGTCGGACAAGGAATTTGGCTTAAATTTACTACCCACTTGTGAGCCAAAATAAACAGCACCCAACCGATGTGGGAGAAGCTATTTTGCTTTTAACTTGTGTGAACACTACAAAAACCCTTAATCAATATAGAATAATATCTATTTTTTTATTATATAGCTAGTAATTTTAATTTTTGACCAATTAAATTATTATTTCTTTTATTTAAAATAGAAATCTAGTATGTATTAATATTTTTTTACTTTTTGTCCAATTAATAATTTTTTATGTTACATTTTACAATTTATATTATAAAACTAATTATATATATGTAAAAAAATTCAAGTATCTCACGAGCTTATCGAGTCGAGTATTGGGTAGCTCAACTCAATTCGTTAGTATGGGGATACGAGCCTGTAATATTCGCATTTCCTTTTCCTGATATTTTCATTTTTGGTGTATTTCTCGTTTATAGCGACCCTCGTGTAACCGTCCTGATTTTCGAGAATATTTTTTTCGAGACTTTTTGTCATCCAGTTCTACATTTATTGGTTCTTCCATCGCTTATTGATCTAATTCTCGTAATTGTTGTTCGGAACCGCCGTTCGGGGTTGCCGTAAATCCATTGTATGTTATTATGCGTATTGTGAAGTTCCGTTTGATGTTTCGTTCGTGTTTCGGTGCTTAGGACCGTTGTTATCCTGTGCCTAGCGCGCGCTAATATTGTTGTATAGCGCACGCTAAGCATCCTTCAGTAGCGCACGCTACGCTTGTTGAGTTGAGCCCTGGCAGTGGCAGTGAGCCTATTTATGGTCTCTGTCCTCTGGACTAACGGATTAGCGCACGGTACGTTTGTCTAGCGCACGTTATTGTTGAGGACTAGTGCGCGCTAGGTGTCCGGTAGTGCGCGCTAATGCGACAGTCCAGTACTGGATAGTTTACTTCTGGACTCGGTCAGGTGCCCAGGTAGCACACGCTATAGCCCGATCGCGCGCGCTACCGAGACGCTGTTAGCGCACGTTAAATTCTGGTAGCACACGCTAACGGTCCAGAACCATAAGTTCTGTACTATAATATAACTGGGTAGCGCACGCTAACCGTTAGCCGTTAGCGCGCGCTAAACTGTGTGGCTATAAATACCCGAGAGTTGACCTTAGACGTCTCTATTCCTCATTTCAACTCCTTCCCCCGCGGCATTGGCGATCTTGGGCGATTTCTTGGCGATCTCTTCTTCCAATCACCTCAACCATCACCTTCTTTGAGTTTTTGATGTATATTAACAACACCAACACGAATCCTTCATCCTAATCCAAGGTAAATCTTCTAGAACCCTATTTTTGGGGAGATTTGGGGGTTTTCGAGTTTTTGTTCAATTCATTATGTGTTATTGATTAATTCATGATGAATATGATTAATCTTGTTGGTATTCTTAGTTTCCCTACGGATTCATGGTATATTTCGTAGTTGTTGCGTATTCGAGAGGGTTTGGTTGTGGTCCGCCCTCGTTGTTGTTTTTATACGAATATACATAAATTGTAGACGGATTTTCGGGTGTATTCCAATTCCGTATTCATTTAGAAATGGTTGTTATTGTATTCTTCGAATCGTTAGGTTCGTGGTTGTCGGTTCCTAGCATTCGTCGGTGGTTTTCCTTTCTGTTCGTTACGTTGTCAATTATTCAAGGCAAACCTTTATATGCTTAACATGAAATGGTAATGTATATTGTGTGTATGTTGCTCCCCTCGGGAGGGTCCGACGGGGCCTCGAGGGAATCCAATGGTATAGCCCTGGATTCACGAGTTTGATTCGCTAGCCAACTCGGGAGGGTCCTTAGAGGCCTCGAGTGGGTTCAATGGTATAGCCCTGTTCCCTAGGCGATGCTTGTGCGTGATTGTTTTATGATATGGCCAGCTCGGGAGGGTCCTTAGAGGCCTCGAGTGGGATCAATGGTATGGCCCTGTTCCCAAGGCAAATTGTTTGACTGTTTGTTTCCGGAAAAGACATGTGTGGTTTTTAGTTTCGAAATGAATTGATGCATGTACTATGAAATGTGTAAGCGATTGGTTTGCCTTGATTACTTGTACTAGCGTAATTGCTAACCCTTTGGGGAACCGTTTTGGGAAAATTCTTGTTATGGATTTCAGGTTATGTTCAGCTGGACGAGCGGGCGCTGGGACAGTACGAGGATGCTGGCCAGGGTCGTTGACATGTGCATTTGGGGTCTCTTTATTTATGTTGTCTCTTTCGATATGGTTGTTTCCAAATTATAAACTTATAGGATGTACTCGCGAGTACTTAGGCTTTTCACTCCAAATTATGGTTTGTATTGGTTGAAGTTTCTATGTTTGTCGGTTGATGTTTATTACGCCGGTTGTACCAAGTGCGTTATTATATGTTCGTATTGTTAGTATTTGTCCCTTCGCTAATCGAGACGGTTAGTCGAGTGATGTTTTTCTTGTTTAGCCTGGTGGGTCCCATGTAGGGGTCCACAGCACTGTAATACACCTCGAATATCTTGGAGGTGTTACAAAGCCCGAGTTCGAGTCGAGCCTACTCGAGTCAAGTGTTGACCGAGTTGATCTCGAATAGCTCGGGAGTTGTCTCGTCTTGTTTACACCCCTAGTCTGGCATATTACAACCATATCACTCATTTAGCACCTCATTTGAGAGTTTGAGCTATTACTAGTGTCTTGCACCCGTGCGATGCACGGCCCACGATCTTGCATATGTCATTATATATTAAAACAACGAAAAAAAGACGATCTTGTATATGTCATTATATATTAAAACAACGAAAAAAAGAATTTGAAATAAAAATATCATTATGGATCCATAATAACCATTACATATTATCATGTCCAAAAATTATTACAAATTTTGGAAAACCTCTTTGTAAACAATGTTAGTAGTTTTATTGCTTAATTTTCCATTTGCATCACAGACTAACATCTTCAATCCACTTCTGTTAGTCACTCTAGAAATTGCCACATATAATTGTCCATGAGTAAATACCGGCATCCTCAAAAGTATTCCGACATGTGAAAGAGATTGTTCCTGACTTTTATTTTTCGTCATAGCATAAGAAACTATAAGAGGGAACTGTCTCCTTTGGAAGCGAAAAGGCAATCTTGCATCAGAAGGAGTAAGAGTCAATCTAGGAATGTAAACCATATCCCTGTAATACACGAGATTTCGGATATGTATTTGGAACTTGTGATATTGTAATTATTGTACTTTTGTCTCCGTATTTCATAATCCGATGTTGTCGAGCGTATGATTTCGTGTATGTGATTTAAAGATTGTAATTCTGCGCATGTAGCGCACGCTATCGGCTATGTGTAGCGTACGCTAACATGGATTCATAGCGCACGCTACAAATGAGCAGTAGCGCACGCTATGCGTGGTCAATTTGATTGAGACGTGCGGTAGGTGAGATCTGGCCGGGGGACCCTTGTCGGATCGTGTCGGGATGAACCTGGACGGCTTTCGGGAAAAGCCGAGTCAACACCTTAGCGCACGCTACAGGCATGTGCATAGCGCACGCTAAGTATTGAGTACAGTTAAGTCAGTGAGCCGTTAGCGCACGCTACGAGCAGGGACTAACGTGCGCTAATGGCCATTTCTTATAAATAGGACAGCATCCTATTCGTGATTTCAGTTCCTTTTTCTCCCATACCCGAATTCTTACACTTAGAACATAACTTCCTTCATCCTAAACACTTCATATCAACATCCTAGCTCGTGATTGAAGATCGTATATCGTTGGAGATTGGTGTTCAAGCCTTCGGTGTTGGATTGCTTCGATTTCCTCCGTGTTCTTCACCACTTTGAGGTAGGTGATTCTTCACCGATATTAGTAATGTTCTTAAGGACGTTGATCATGTTTTGATAACCAGTTATTTCATTTATAAACGGTCATCACGTGTTAGAAGGATACTTTTGACGTATCGGCACTATATATCGTAGGAACCCTTGAACCGTTTTTAGTATATGGACTCCTAAGTATTTTCAAACCGATTCGTGATCAGTAGACGGATACTACCCAGTTGTTACGTTTTACACATTGGAATCATGCGTAAGACGAACGGAACTTAGAATATTTTCTTGAGGATCGAAGATGAATTATGATGTTGAGATGATTATCCGTGTAATTGTATCTTATAATCATAGAACTTCCACAAACCTTATTAGCATGATATGCTTGAGGATGACTTGTTTTATCGCCATAGAATTCATGAGTTCTTCACAATTTAACCCAGTTTTCTGTCAGTAGTAATCTGCCATGCACGATTAGCACACGCTAACATACGTTAGTTAACGTGCGCTATCGGGGATAAGTTAACACACGATACGTACGTAACGTACGTTATGTTATCAACCGATTCAAACTGTCAGTCCGTGGCTAGCGCACGCTAGTCTTATACGATAGCGTACGCTAACAGGCCGGCTTAGTGCACGTTACGTAGAGTACGTAGCGCACGCTAAGCAGTCCAGGCAGATTGTTTATTTTGAGCTTTTCGGCCGTAGACCGAATTGTTAGGCCATCGTTCGACTTGAGATGATTTGTATATCATTCCTTTTGTTAAGGTTCAAGATTGTTACGTTGATCGAAGGAGGCGGCCTTCGAGTGTGTTGAGATCATTGAAGTGTTTCGTTCTTGCCATTTTCGAGGCAAGTATCATATGTCGAGTTCGATTTATATTGAAACTTTGATCATGCTTGTGGTTTGGTTCATGATGTTGAATATGAGATGTATTTCTGAAATTTCTCGTGGTATTCATTGTTATTTGTTCGTATTGATGAACGTATTGAAATGCATATATGTATGCATAGTTGATTGATTTATGGTATAAATGATCCGAGGGGATCATGAGGATCTATGCTGAGGGCGCTGGATCGAATGTCCACCATGCGTTGGTCCGACGGGATCATCATGGGGATCTATGCTGAGGGCGCTGGATCGCTGGACGGGTTTTCCACCATGCGTTGGTCCGACGGGATCATCATGGGGATCTATACCAAGGGCGCTGGATCGCTGGATTACCCTGTACTGTGTTGATGGAATCGTGAGGATTCGCATCATTGGATTCCGGTGACGGAAGTCCGTTTGCATGTTTTATGATGCATTGATGATTTATGTATTACGATACTTGTACTAGCATTGTTTTGCTAACCCCTTCGGGGGTGGACATTGTTTTGATCTTCAGGTAGCCGAGGAGCGGGGAAGCAACCACAGATCGGAGACGATGAAATGGCTCAGTGATGTGGTTGATGTTTATTGTTATTGTGATTTGTCTTCTTGGTCTATTTAGTACTCGAGTACGTCTGTTTTAAAAATGTCTTTTCGATATGGTTGTATAAGTTAACTCATTTGATCGGTTGAATCAAATCTGTATTTGAACTTCAGTTGTACGATTGGTTTATATTTACACTCCTTTTAAAATTAGCCTTGTAAATCCTTACCTAAAGGGTTTACGGCGCTGTAATTATTCCGAATATCTCGGGGTGTTACAGAATATGGTATCAGAGCTAAGATTAATGGATATCTTGGCAATGGGTTAGTTGGGTCGGTTTACGTTATTTGATTATTGGTCGTCGTAACATCAACTAGTGAGCCAGCATCGTCGTGTGGACCGTGGTTGTAAGTTCCTAAATCTCAAATACTACCGTTTTATTTTATTCATGTTTTGTGAACATTGATGGATGTACTTTTAGAAAGTTTGCCCTGGATATTGAGTATTTATGTTTACAGTATGTTGAGAGGAGGTCGTGGACGCGGACGCGGTCGTGGACGCGGACGTGGAAATGCGAGACAAGAAGAGTCGGTATCTACCCCAGAAGTAACCGCTAGTCGAACGGATTCCCATTCCGGGGGACAGCGGGGATCGGCAAATAATAATGCAGACCCTAACGTGCCGGGAGTGTTTCAGCAGGTGGTTGCCCAGATAAACCAGTTTGCTCAAGTTGTGGATCGCATGCAGATGGCGATGGGATAGCAGCATAACGTGGATAATCGAGGAGATAAATGGCTTACCGAAGTGATCAAATTGCATCCTCCGAAATTTCACGGTTCTGCTGAGACGCTTTCTTGGGATCACTGGCTGAAAGAATTAGAAAAGATTTTTGCAGGGATTAACTGTCCCAACGATAGGAAGGTTCCGGTCGCCCAGTATCTCCTGACCGGGGAGGATTTCGACTGGTGGGAGGCCATTCGACCGGAGGAGCACAATGTTGACTGGACGGAATTCAAATTGATGATGGAGGCGCAGTATTGTCCTCGCCCAGTTAGAGAAGCCCGAGTTCGGGAGTTTTTCTCACCACAAAATTCAGAAGCATCTGTGATGGACGTGATTAAGACCTTTAATCACCAGCTGACTTATGTGCGCCACTTGGTCAGGACCGAGGCGGAAAGGATTTTCCATTTTGACATGCGAATGAAGCCGGAAATTCAGCAATATATGTCCGAATTTAAATGTACCACCTTGCGGCAGTATCAGGACAAGGCGTTGGCCTATGATATGAAGGAGGCAGCAGTAGAGAAATCGACGGAAGCAAAGAAACAGAAGGTGTCCGGCAACTTCACGGAGAATAAGAGTAGCGGGCCTCGCCGGGGTCAGTCCTCTTTTCATTCATCCAGGAGACCTCCGCATCCTTCTCGAGGTGGAAAGAAGTTCCGGGCAGCACCAACTGTTTCAGACGCAGGGAAGAAGTGTTATAACTGTGGCAAAGCGGGACATGTTCGACGTGATTGTTTCGCGCCTGCTGTGACCTGTTTCAAGTGTGGACAGGAAGGACATCGCGCAACATTTTGTGGGAATGCGACCCGAACTTTTGGTACTCGCACTCCAGCTCCAGTTCCGAAGGAGACGAGTGTGAACCAGACGCAGCAGAGTGGATTTCAGCAGCAGAACGTTGGGAAGAGAGAGACATCTAGTGTTGGGTCCGTTCCTCTGTGCCTGTACAAAATGAGGAAATCTGACGATCAGAACACTGCTGTTGCATCAGGTACAATTCAGATCCTTTTGCAACCAGTTAGTGTTTTATTCGATTCCGGAGCTACACATTCTTTTGTATCTTTGAACTGTGTAAATCGTTTGAAAATCTCGTGCTTATCTGATTGTGAACCATATGTTGTGGGTTTGCCGAGTGGAGAGAGAATTGTGGGAACCCTAGAAGCTAGGGATTTTCCAGTAACTATAGGAGGGAGAGATTGGCTATCGAACCTTATTGTGGTTGACATCTACGGTGACGATTTAATTCTCGGAGACGATTGGCTCAACCGTTATGGATCTATTCTAAATTACCGAAAGAGAGTTATTTCTATCATTGCTGATGACGGATCTGAACACTTATTCCAAGGATGGAGACCGGGAAGCTCGGGAAAATTTATCAAGGCAATGAAAGCCATGAAATTACTGAAGCAGGGATGTCATGGACTTTGGTGCTATGCCATGAGGAAATAGGAAAGAATAGAGCTCTCATCGATTCCAGTTGCGAATGAATTCTCCGACGTATTTCCTGACGAACTACCTGGGTTACCTCCGCAGAGAGAAGTAGAATTCACCATCGAATTAGAGCCTGAAGCAGCCCCTATTTCCAGAGCACCATACCGCATGGCACCAACCGAGATGTATGAACTCAAGAAGCAACTGGAGGAATTGTCACAGAAGGGTTATATTCAACCTAGCGTTTCTCCTTGGGGAGCGCCCGTTCTCTTTGTCCGGAAGAAAGACGGATCCCTCCGACTGTGTATTGATTACAGGGAGCTTAACAAAATGACGATCAAGAATAAGTATCCTATACCTCGGATCGACGACTTGTTTGATCAACTGCAAGGGGCAAGGGTATTCTCGAAGATTGACTTGCGATCAGGATACCACCAGTTGAGAATTAAGGAATCGGATATACCGAAATCTGCTTTCAGATCCCGGTACGGGCATTATGAATTCGTAGTAATGCCGTTTGGGCTTACCAATGCTCCTGCGGTATTCATGCAATTGATGAATCGGGTATTCTTGGAATACTTGGATAAATTTGTGGTCGTCTTCATTGATGACATCTTGATATATTCGAAGGACGCAGGGGAGCATGCCGAGCATTTGCGTGTGGTTTTGAGCACTTTGAGGAAGGAACAGCTGTATGCAAAGCTTTCTAAATGCGAGTTCTGGCTTAGGGAAGTAACTTTCCTTGGGCATGTGATATCAGCTGACGGAGTTCAGGTGGACCCGAAGAAAGTCGAAGCAATCTTGGAATGGGAAGCTCCTAGTAACGTGAAAGAAGTCCGAAGTTTCCTAGGACTTGCCGGATATTATCGCCGCTTTGTAGAGGGATTTTCCAAAATTGCTCGTCCGCTCACTCAGCTGTTACAGAAAACTCAAAAGTTTAAGTGGGATGAGAAATGCCAGGCTGGTTTTGATGAACTTAAGAAGAGACTGACGACAGCACCTATTTTAGCATTGTCAGATGGAACTGATGAATTCATGGTTTACAGCGACGCTTCAAATCAGGGTCTGGGATGCGTGTTGATTCAAAAGGGTAAGGTAATTGCCTATGCGTCTCGGCAGTTGAAACCGTATGAAGTAAATTACCCGACTCATGATCTGGAGTTAGCAGCTATAGTCTTTGCACTGAAAATTTGGAGACATTATTTGTACGATACTCATTGTCAGATCTTTACAGATCATAAGAGCCTCAAGTACATTTTCAGTCAGAAAGAATTAAACATGAGGCAGAGAAGGTGGCTGGAATTAATCAAGGATTACGACTTGGAGATTCTCTATCATCCGGGGAAAGCAAACGTAGTAGCCGATGCCTTGAGCCGAAAACCTGTTTCTCTTCTAGTGTTGGAAGCACTTACATCCCAAACCAGTATTCAACGGGAACTGATCCGCGAGGGGATTGAAGTATGGGCACCAGGAATTCAAGGGCAACTATATGTGATGAAACTGACTTCATCACTAGTCGAGGAGATCAAGTCTAAGCAGTTGGACGATTCTCTGATCCTTCGGTTATGTGATGAAGTAAAGAAAGGAAAAGCCCCAGGATTCGTGATACAAGACGATGGAGTTCTGAGATTTCAGAGTCGACTTTGCGTTCCCGATGATGATGATTTGAGACGGACTATTCTGAAGGAAGCTCACAGCGCGCCCTATTCTATTCACCCGGGCAGCAGTAAGATGTATAAGGATTTAAAACAAAACTTCTGGTGGGGGAATATGAAGAAGGACGTAGCAGATTATGTTTCGAGGTGTTTGACTTGTCAACAGGTTAAGATTGAAAATCAGCGACCTGCCGGAATTTTAAAGCCGCTTCCGATCCCCGAATGGAAGTGGGAGGATATCTCGATGGATTTTATCACCAGTATGCCAAGGACTAGAACGGGAATGAACATGATTTGGGTTATAGTTGATCTACTAACCAAGTCGGCTCATTTCCTAGGAATTAAAGATACATGGGGACCCGAAAGATTGGCGCGAGTATTTATTGCGGAGATAGTCAGATTGCATGGGACGCCGAAGACCATTATTTCGGATCGAGATGGTCGCTTCGTGTCGCACTTCTGGAAAGCTTCATGGGCTTTGGGATCGAGCTCAACTTTAGCACGGCTTATCATCCCCAAACAGACGGTCAGTCCGAAAGGACTATACAAACGGTAGAAGACATGCTTAGAGCTTGTGCATTAGATTGGTCAACTGATTGGGAAGTTCATTTGCCCTTGATCGAGTTCACCTATAATAATAGTTGGCATGCTTCTATTAAGATGGCACCATTTGAAGCTTTGTACGGGAGAAGATGTCGATCACCCCTGTGTTGGGATGATTCTTCGGATTTGATCGGGACAGAACCGGAATTGATAATTCAGACTCAAGAGAAGATAGCTTTGATTCGAGAAAGACTGCTGACTGCCCAGAGTCGACAAAAGTCTTACGCAGACGTACGTCGTCGTCCTCTAGAGTTCGACGCTGGGGACCATGTGCTATTGAAGGTGTCTCCTTCATGAGGGATTTTCCGTTTTGGGAGGAGAGGCAAGCTTAGTCCTAGATATATCGGACCATTTGAGATCCTCGAGAGAGTTGGAGATTTAGCATACAGGTTGGCCTTACCGCCATCGCTGAGTCATGTTCACAATGTGTTTCACGTATCCCAACTGCGGAAGTATGTACCGGACCCCAGTCACGTCATTGATTTCGACGAGATCGAGATAGCTAATGATGGCACCTTCGAAGAGAGACCAATCAAGATACTTGAGAGTCGGATCAAACAATTGAGGAATAAACCAATACACTTGGTTAAAGTACAATGGTCACGACACGGAGTCGAAGAGGCCACTTGGGAAACAGAAGACAGTATGAAGACTAAATATCCGGAGTTGTTTTCATCTTAAGTTTCGGGACGAAACTTCTTTTTAGGGAGGAAGGATGTAATACCCGAGATTTCGGATATGTATTTGGAACTTGTGATATTGTAATTATTGTACTTTTGTCTGAGTATTATTCTCCGTATTTCATAATCCGATGTTGTCGAGCGTATGATTTTGTGTATGTGATTTAAAGATTGTAATTCTGCGCATGTAGCGCACGCTATCGGCTATGTGTAGCGTACGCTAACATGGATTCATAGCGCACGCTACAAATGAGCAGTAGCGCACGCTATGCGTGGTCAATTTGATTGAGACGTGCGGTAGGTGAGATCTGGCCGGCGGACCCTTGTTGGATCGTGTCGGGATGAACCTGGACGGCTTTCGGGAAAAGACGAGTCAACGCCTTAGCGCACGCTACAGGCATGTGCATAGCGCGCGCTAAGTATTGAGTATAGTTAAGTCAGTGAGCCGTTAGCGCACGCTACGAGCAGGGACTAGCGCGCGCTAATGGCCATTTCTTATAAATAGGACAGCATCCTATTCGTGATTTCAGTTCCTTTTTCTCCCATACCCGAATTCTTACACTTAGAACATAACTTCCTTCATCCTAAACACTTCATATCAACAGCCTAGCTCGTGATTGAAGATCGTATATCGTTGGAGATTGGCGTTCAAGCCTTCGGTGTTGGATTGCTTCGATTTCCTCCATGTTCTTCACCACTTTGAGGTAGGTGATTCTTCACCGATATTAGTAATGTTCTTAAGGACGTTGATCATGTTTTGATAACCAGTTATTTCATTTATAAATGGTCATCACGTGTTAGAAGCATACTTTTGACGTATCGGCACTATATATCGTAGGAACCCTTGAACCGTTTTTAGTATATGGACTCCTAAGTATTTTCAAACCGATTCGTGATCAGTAGACGGATACTACCCAGTTGTTACGTTTTACACATTGGAATCATGCGTAAGACGAACGGAACTTAGAATATTTTCTTGAGGATCGAAGATGAATTATGATGTTGAGATGATTATCCGTGTAATTGTATCTTATAATCATAGAACTTCCACAAACCTTATTAGCATGATATGCTTGAGGATGACTTGTTTTATCGCCATAGAATTCATGAGTTCTTCACAATTCAACCCAGTTTTCTGTCAGTAGTAATCTGCCATGCACGATTAGCGCACGCTAACATACGTTAGTTAACGTGCGCTATCGGGGATAAGTTAACGCACGATACGTACGTAACGTACGTTATGTTATCAGCCGATTCAAACTGTCAGTCCGTGGCTAGCGCACGCTAGTCTTATACGATAGCGTACACTAACAGGCCGGCTTAGCGCATGTTACGTAGAGTACGTAGCACACGCTAAGCAGTCCAGGCAGATTGTTTATTTTGAGCTTTTCGGCCGTAGACCGAATTGTTAGGCCATCGTTCGACTTGAGATGATTTGTATATCATTCCTTTTGTTAAGGTTCAAGCTTGTTACGTTGATCGAAGGAGGCGGCCTTCGAGTGTGTTGAGATCATTGAAGTGTTTCGTTCTTGCCATTTTCGAGGCAAGTATCATATGTCGAGTTCGATTTATATTGAAACTTTGATCATGCTTGTGGTTTGGTTCATGATGTTGAATATGAGATGTATTTCTGAAATTTCTCGTGGTATTCGTTGTTATTTGTTCGTATTGATAAACGTATTGAAATGCATATATGTATGCATAGTTGATTGATTTATGGTATAAATGATCCGAGGGGATCATGAGGATCTATGCTGAGGGCGCTGGATCGAATGTCCACCATGCGTTGGTCCGACGGGATCATCATGGGGATCTATGCTGAGGGCGCTGGATCGCTGGACGGGTTTTCCACCATGCGTTGGTCCGACGGGATCATCATGGGGATCTATACCAAGGGCGCTGGATCGCTGGATTACCCTGTACTGTGTTGATGGAATCGTGAGGATTCGCATCGTTGGATTCCGGTGACGGAAGTCCATTTGCATGTTTTATGATGCATTGATGATTTATGTATTACGATACTTGTACTAGCATTGTTTTGCTAACCCCTTCGGGGGTGGATATTGTTTTGATGTTCAGGTAGCCGAGGAGCGGGGAAGCAACCACAGTACCGACAGGACGATGAAATGGCCCAGTGATGTGGTTGATGTTTATTGTTATTGTGATTTGTCTTCTTGGTCTATTTAGTACTCGAGTACGTCTGTTTTAAAAATGTCTTTTCGATATGGTTGTATAAGTTAACTCATTTGATCGGTTGAATCAAATCTGTATTTGAACTTCAGTTGTACGATTGGTTTATATTTACACTCCTTTTAAAATTAGCCTTGTAAATCCTTACCTAAAGGGTTTACGGCGCTGTAATTATTCCGAATATCTCGGGGTGTTACAATCCCTTGCATTACTTCCCACCAAAACTCTTGCTTGAAGAACATAAGATCCCAATTTTGTAATAACTATTCTTGTTCCATTACACAGACCAGATGTATGATCAATATTCCGCAACAACATTACAGGAAGTCCAACCTACAGAAAAAATAACGATTAGTTGTCAATGCTATAAATAAAAATTTTTTTTTAGAAAATAAAATTAATTTTCTGAAATTAAAAGCATATAATTCGTAATATAGACCATTAATTTCAATTGATGATTGGGCACCCCAGAACAATTAATGCTATTTAAATATTCCACAGAGTGCATTTGCTCGAATGCACTTATCCCTCTATCCGTAGTAGCAATTGAATCCGCACTTAAATAAATTTTTTCATCTGAATTTTGTGCGGACACCATATACTCATTAATACGATCAACTTCGTCTAAAGTAGGGGCTAAAATTGCTCTTCCTTGCAAATACGATAAATCTTCATTGTGATATGAAGGATAAGTTGCATCGACAATTGAACGAATATAGTTATTATATTCGTTATTAAAAGATCATTGGGAATCTCAACCTCAACCTCTCCATCATTGTATCCCCCAATGTTCCATCACCGATCGATGTCATCCAATGAGAGAATCTTATTAAACTATTTGCATCATCTGCATTATGCAAACTGTGAAGCCTCATGTTCCTTGTTAAGCGCAGAACCTTGCAACTACGCCAAATAGCTGATGAATTAATTGTAGCATGTACGATATCTTGTCTAGTACCCTTAGGAATTACGGGCAATATCTGACAAAAATCTCCTCCGAATACAATTACTTTACCCCCAAATGGCTGATTATATGATTCGGGTCTTTCACTGCGCATGATATCGCGCAAACTACAATCAAGAGCCTCGAAGCAAAATCTGTTTAAAAAAAATACAATCAAATGCAAGAAATATTTTTAGTTGAAAAATATCTTTAACCAAATTTAATTATTAGCATATTATAATTTTATTTAAAATTAAAAAACAGACCTATTCATCATCGGAGCCTCATCCCATATGGTAAGATCCGTTTTTACAATGAGTTCAGCGAGAGCACTTGGTTGCTTTATATTGCAAGTGGAAATCTCATTCCAATTTAAAGGAATTGCAAATCTAGAATGAGTTGTCCGACCACCCGGTAATAGCAATGAAGCTATGCCACTGGGTGCAACATTTAATAAAATACCACCTCTCGAATGGACAGCGACTGAAAGTGTCTTCCAAACAAAAGTTTTACCAGTCCCACCAGAACCATACAAAAAGAAGACTCCCCCACATTGGCTATCGACGGCTCTCATAATAGTATTGTACACAATACGCTGCTCACTATTAACATGCTTACAAACTTACGATATTCTACTGGAAGTGCATCTGTATCATAAGCAAGCTCAGCAATTATTAATGGATTAGTGAAAGAAACAACGTCAATATTATCCGGATATCGCAAAGTCGGATATTCTTCAAGAGATCTACCTCTTTGTTGCATGATATTCTCAATCTCGTGCAAACACAAAGTCTTAATTTGATCCCCTGTAAGTATCAAATCTGTACGGAAAAAAATTCAAAAAAAAAAGAGAAATTTAGGGAGTGATGGAAAAAAAAATCTAAATAAGTACCTTCGCGCCTCAATCTCATTCTATATTTGAATTGAATATCAGCAGATAAATAACTCCAGCACTTATCCCAAACAAATTCCGGACGTGACATAGAATCGGAAGTGAGCAAAGTGACAAAAAATGATCTCAACATATTTTCTGATCCCCAAGAACTTGCTTCAATTATAGCATCAACATACCCTTTGTCATCATCCAATAACCCTCGAGCATAACATGCATCTCTAAATGTCTGATATAAAACACCATTAAATGCCCTTATATCATCATAGCATTCACATCCACGCACTACGTTCAGTAAGATTCTTAAGAAATATAGCTCCCCAGCCCAGATCCTGGATAAACATAAGATAACCTTCCAAATGCAGTACCCTTTTTCCTTGGTCGCCATTGTCGTAATTTAGCATCCTAAACGAACCACTTTGGAAACTCTGCATATGTCAATTCTTTTTCTTGAGGATAAATCTTGTTTGCCTCCATCCATGCTGTAAACATTGTGTATTTGGATGAATGTCGATTCAATACATGCTGAAAAGTAGCTCCCTCATGAAAGATCACATTTTGTTGTCCCCCAAGATGAAACCCAAGCCTGACTACCGTAGGTTCCCTAAAATGGATCTCATATCCAAACAACCTCCAAGCAACCTCCGAAGCAGAAATGTATCTACAGTCGTAGTACATCTTAATCTCATTAACAAATTCAGATGAAGTATCCCCATCAGCATCACGATAGAATGAAGTGGTTACTCTCATTGCCCTTGTGCACATACTTAAATAAATACTTAATAGAACGGGATTGATTGCACCATTCAACATTGATATGTGCACGGTACTTCATCAATAAATAATGATTGTGAGGAACGACGAACATGCATTCATAAAAATAATAATCGTTATCTCAGGAATTCCAAACAGAATATCAATATATTAAGAAAATAAAAAATATTATAACATGAAAAGTAGTATACCTATTGTCGAGATCAATCCCATTTTTAACAATTCGCCTTCCATCATCCCTACGACGGTATACTATATATCCCTCCACACCCAACGTAGTTTTATCGATGATTTTTTAGGGAAATGTTTAGTACAACTCCCATTAGACATGCACGGCGAATTATTATTTGCTAATCCACATGGCCCATGCATCATGTATTCTGACACAGCATCATTGTATAGAGGGTCAAGATCTTTATCTCGTAGGGGTGGGCACAAGAAATCAAAATCCCGATCCCGTCCCAGTCCCGTCCCAAAATTACCCGGGATGGGACGAGATCCAAAATTAAAAACACTAGGCCCGTCCCGTCCCGTCCCATTAGAGTAACTACGGGACGGGACACGGGACAAAAAATCTGAGGCCCGTAAGGCCCGTCCCGTCCCGCTAAGTTTTTAACCTTTTTTAAAACCATATATTTTTATTATTTGTAACCATTTTTAATTATTTTTTAATAATAAACTATTTTTTACTATCTATATTTTATAATTATACACAAACCTAATCAACTGATATAAAGTTAGTAACTGATATTTTTTAAAAAAAAAATGGATATGTTGTATTCAATGTTAATAATTGTTATTTTAAAAGTTTAATTTAGGCTATTAAATTAGTTTGTTGGAAATTTTTCCCGAATTTAGATGTATAAAATTATAGATTTTCTTAATTTTTTCTAATTTATTTTGAACTTTTTTATGCGGGACTAAACCCGTCCCGTCCCGTTCCGTCCCGTCCCAACCGGGATAAGGCCCGCGCGGGATGAAATTTTGAAATCACCAATCCCGTCCCGTCCCGTCCCGTCCCGTCCCGCTTGTTATAACACGGGACGAGACGTGGGATGACCTCAGGCCCGTCCCATCCCGTCCCATGCCCACCCCTATTATCTGGTATCTCAGCAGAAATTATACTATCGACAACATCCTCATTACACGTACTATCAGAATTACTCAAGAATAACAAAATATGAGCATGAGGCAATCCGCGCTTTTGAAACTCAATTGTATATACAAATGCATTTGAAAAAAACGTTAGAATAGTTCAGGTGAATATAATTATTGTCATAATATGACTGATTTATTTAAAGACAATATTGTATTTATTCCATTTTTTTCCGTATCGAGTTTTTGAACTAACAAAATGAAGAATATAAAATAAACTCACCAACTTTGGTCTCTCCAAAGATATTTTCATGACGAAATTCTCGTATTAGATTGTCCAATTTGGCGTGAAAAAATCGCGACAGAATATCTGGACGATCCTCAGGACGCAAATTCCTTTTCTTAATGAACCGAACAAATTCTGGCCATTTAGGATTACATGTGAACGTAACAAATAGGTTTGGATAGCCGACACATCTGCATATACACATTGCGTCATGATAATTTTGTATCATATACCTCGCACCACCAACAAATGATGAAGGTAATATAATTCTCTTTCCGGCCGAAGAAGAATTTGTATCTCCGCGATTTAAAGCATCATCCAATGGAGAATAAGAATCACATCTAAAGTCCGATTGATGATTTCTTACGTATGTAATATGGTATGACTCAACCATTGTATAGCCATCCACCAAAAACTGTTGAAACAAACGTCTTGAAAATAAGATATGAGGAGATTCCTCAGATCTTTCTTGTAAACGATAAACAAAATACTCTTGCAAGGTCATGTTTTTCTGTGTACGTGCCTTACTCTTCTCAGTTTGGCAATGCGGAACGTCATCTCTGAAACCATCTTCTCCATATAAAAAAAAACAGTGGATATTGCAAAGGCAAATAAGACACATGCAACTCACTTATTCGCCTCAACCCTCCCGATCGACTCTCTACAATAATATATCTATTTCCAGAAATATCATCCACATCTCCAATAATTAAAGCTACTACCTCAGAAACTTGTGGCAAATTATAGCGTCGTCCATCAGAACTTCTACGACAAATCAACTTTAATTTAAAATCAATAGTTGCATCATCCAGTAACCTTTCTCCAGTAAAACAAAACCAATACACAAGTAAATTATTTTCATCAAGAATTTTTTTAATTATTTTAACAATATCATTATGAACTCCCCCATCATTATCTTCTTGCCTGTAAAAAAAAATTAATAAGAAATACAAAAATAAAAATACTTTATTCGATAGGAAGTAGTAACGGAATTCTTATAAAGAATCGTAAAAGTTACCTCACAAATCGCATTCTATTACGTATCTCATTTTTGGTATCGTAAATATATAACTGAGCAAACATTGCTTCGGAGTTTCTGGTGGGTAACTGTTGTTACCCAAAATATTATTCGGAAGGGATTGCTAGAATGGATGAGTAACAAACAAAATACGAGAGCACGTCCGTGGGAAAGTAAATAACACAAGATTTGTCGGGGTTGTTAGTCCCGGGCTTGAATGCTCTCGCGAGATATTATTAATACGAATACTTGGGAGTACAGATATTAATGTTAGAGTACAATTAAAATGAGTGTAAAGACCCTAGTTATCTAACTCTTGAGTTCTGATGATTGCCGGAAGAACCAGAGTTGATGCTCTGTGAGTTCTTGTAACAACGATGGAGTGATGTGTTAACTGCGAGAAATCGACGGTCTCTCACCATGTCAATTAGGTGAACTCTCGTATGGAAATAATTTCTGAACTTCTGAACTTCTGAACCTCTCTCCAGTTGCTGGAGGTTTACTATTTATAGGAGTCGAGGTAGCTGGGTGTTCGCCTTTGCTGTATTATAATAAGCGGGCGATCGTATTTAGCACATGTGTTGGTCTCCTTAAAGTCTGTATCAGCTGCTGGCAGCCGGGTGTGCGAACCAATGAGAAGACAACATGCGTCCCGAGTCGCTGTCTTGGGAGGCCCCACCTAGGACCTTTCAGCGGGTCTGTCGGTAGGTGAGGCAGTCCTTGTCGTTGACAGTTGTTGATGGGCTGGAGTCAAAGATCCTTATTCCGCGGCGCCATTCGCGGATCTGCACGTGGGTCTTCACTCCGAGATCCGGTCTTCGTAGATATGATGGATGATGACCTTATAGTGGCATAGGACGGTCGTCCTTGGAGGCGATCGTCCTTGGAGGCGATCGCTAGATGCCAAGAGGCGATCGCCCTGGACGTCAATCGTTGGGTACCTGATCTCGGTCTGGACTCTTCGCTTGGCAAGTCTGCCTTGGATTATTTGTTGCTGACTTGGTCGCTCGGACCTTATGCCGATCACCGTCGAGGTATATAAATCGCGGCACAACAATTGCCCCCAGCTCGCTCTGATGTTGAAGACGTGGGGTGAGGTGGTTCTACTGGCGATCGCTTAACTTAGACGAACGACTCAGCATTTTACGGAACAGACGATCGTCTCTTGAACGGACTGATTTTGAATTTGGACGACTTGGTCGATCGCTGAAATGAGCGGGAAATGACAGCCGTTTTGAAGATGTTATCGGGGCACGTGTCGGGCTCCTATTAGGGGAGTCCGACGGTTTTGTCAGGTTGTCCTTTGGCGTGCCCTCGAAACGACGCGCACGCGGGATTCGAGGGCAGCATTAAATGCGGCCTTGTATGACGGTTGCAGTTCGATCCTCGGGACTCCGCTTATTTGCCCAGAAGCCCCTGCTCTTGCCTATAAAAAGGACTGGGGTTACGGGGTAGAAAACCTTATGCATTTCTGCCTGAGAAGAATACATAGCCAATTTCTCTCGAAGCTTTGTGTGACGATCGTCGTTCGACTCAGACTTTAGGTAAGAACAAAAAACTTCTTCTCCCTCCTTTCTCTTTGAATATGTCTGGGGGAAGACCAGATGCGCATGAGGTGGGTAGTACTTCCGCCGCCGGGGCTTCGACCGCCCGGGATGAACTTTCTACAGAATTCTATGTGGACACCGCCGTCGAGGCCATCCGCGCCGGGATTGAGCCCGCGGAGATCGAAGAACTTTTTAATGAGGCTGACGCGGCCAAGGTGGCGGAGGCCGAGCGGATCCGCTCTCTGAAACAGGAGGAGGTGGATGCGACGGCGCACTGGGAGCGGACCAGCGCATTCGGCCAAGCCTTCACAGAATTTGCCGAACTCATGGAGAGATTGGCCGGTCCACTCCCCAAATTTAACTTCAGGGAATTCTCGGTCGCCCATCCTTATGAACCTGTAAGGCAGATGTTGTTCCGGGCTGCTCACCGCTCTCCATGGACCCTTGGCCTGATCGAGAGCTCGGCGACTAGGAAGAATCTGGACCGTTGGAGGGCGAGGTTCCATGTTCCTTCTGATGTTTGCCTCCACGTGCCCGCCGAGAACGAGCGAGCCGATCAACCTCCCAAGGGCTTGGTCGCCGTCAATAAGGCGATAATGGAGGCTGGACTGCGATTCCCATTGCCGTTCGCTATCTCCTATCTGCTGACCGCCTGGAACGTCGCGCCGCTTCAATTGACGCCGAATGCCTGGCTGCAGATCGTCTGCACCCTCACTCTATTTGGCGACCGTCGGTTTTATCGCCTTCCTTCGCCGTTGGAGATGAACCATCTTTTCAAATTGACGGTTCAAAAAGGGACTGTCGGAGGCTATCACATCCAAGGTCGCTCAGGCCGGGTGATCCTTGGGGTCCCGAACAAAGTAAGGGGCGATCCATCGAAGTGGTTTTGGGTCGGCGGCGCGTGGAAGTCGGCAGCGAGCGACAACCCAACCGACGAGTTGGATATTTCCACCGGCTTTCGGGAGAGGAGTCCGAGTAAGGATTTAGACTCTCCCTTTGTTCGGATACATTCTGAACTGATCTGATTTTGGCTTTCTTTTTGCAGGTGTCATTGTTCCAGCGGCAGGCGACCTCGCTTTTGATTTCGCGATCATTTGGGAAAAGATACGGAGTCTTCCTGACGACCATATAGACGCACGCCAAATTAACAATGAAGCCTGCTGGTTGGCTGATCAGCTATTTCGATATCCTCGCCATCTAAAGGTTCCAGGTACGAACTTTCGTGATCTTCTTTATCATGTCGATCGTCTTGATTGAGGAAGATTTCTAACATTGTCGATTGTTTTCTTTCGTAGAAATTTGCTTCCCTTGTTTCCCAGAGCCCCCTGCTGCGATTGCCATGTCTAATCTGGGGGTCATGAACCGTCTTCGTCAAGGGAAGAAGGTGAGCCGAGCTCCTGCTGCCCCGCTGCGACCGACCCCAAAGGCAAGACCTCTCCAAGAGCCTGTCGTCGAAGAGCAGGAGCCTCGGGAGGAGGAGCGACTTCGGCTCATCCGCAAGAAACGGAGGATTGTGGAGCCCTCGGCCCCTGCTACTGCTGATGAGTCGCCGATCTCTGTGCGTCTGATCTCCGTGATCTCTCTGGTGGAGGGGTCCACGCCATTTTCGGCTTTCCTTCAGTCTATGGCGACCGCTGAGGCCGAGACTTTGCGTGGTAGGCCGTTCTTCGGCCGTGACCCAGAGAAGGTCGAGAGGTAAGCCTGGTCGCTTTGCTGAGTTATGAAACTTATGTAGGAAATACGCCTAACTCTTTTTCCATTTGTGCAGGATCCGCCATTCCGACCCAAATTGCTCGCCGATGGTGTTGGACTTCCTGTCGAGCAAAGCCCATCGCGAGGTCAGCGATATCCCTTCCTACGTTGCTCGGGATACCACCTTCCTCCCGAAGGCTTGTACGACCGATATGGATGCGATCGCGCGTCGGCAGTCTGCTGATGCGATGCAGGCTACTTTCGCGCTGGCCCTCCAGACGGCGACAATGGCTGCTCAGGCCGTGAGGGACTTTGAGGGGCGGCCGTCCACCGCTCGTCTCCATGCGGACCTCGAAGCTGCAAGGAAACAAAACATTGAGTTCGCCGATCGGCTCGCGGCCATGGAGAAGAGCTCTGTGGAGACGGCTAAACAGGCGAGGCAGGAAGTTGACCGGGCGCGGGCGGCGGCTGACCGGATGCGGGACTAGATGATGGAAGCCCGTAGGTCACACGCGGCCGCGCAGAAGGAGGCCGACCAGCTGAAGGTGACCGTTGCGTGGCTGACCAGCGAGCTTGCATCCTCGAAGGAAGAGGTGGCCGCCAGAACTGTCGAGCTCGAGGGTGTGAGCCAAACGGTTGCGGAGTTGAAGGAAAAGCTGAAGGCGACGGAGGCCGATCCCTTCGTTAACGTGGAGTACGTCAGCGAATTCGCCTATTACATGGCTTATGCTGACGCCATCCGTGCCGCTAAGAAGGGAAGGCTCGAGGTCGACCCTTTGGCTGAAAATTTCAAAGCCTATGTGCTTGAGCATCCTCTGCAGCTAGACTTCACCGTGCCAATCCTCGACCTTTCTGCGGATCATGGGATTGATTTGAGCTGGTACCCGCTGCCGGACAACCTTGTTCATCCGGGTGCCTCGGAGGATGGGGGTTCAGAGCCTGTTGCTGGCGATGGACCGGGTGCTGATCCTTGAGCTTTTCTGCTTTTTACTTGTGATTTTTTGTAGCTTTCGTTGTATTTTTGCCTTCGGGCGATCGTGTTTGTATTTGTATTCCAAGTAATGAAATAAATATTTGCTTCTTTGATTTCTTACTTGAATGATTGTCTTTCTGAGTCTTTTGCATGACTTTATACAAGTGTTTGAGGAACGATCGTTGTGCGTACAACTCTGAGTGGATTGATAAACTCATACCGGTAACTTTAGAACAAAGTCGATCGCTGCACATACATCTGAACAATGCCGATCGCCGTACGTGTATTCGAGTAAAGACGATCGTGGTATATATAGCTCCGCTCTTCTCCCTTGTTTTTATTTACTTAGTGAAAGTAAGGGGACGAAAATAAATCGTTTAGTGAGCGGTCTTCAATTTTGCAGATTCCTCGAGGAAGGCCGACCATCCCGGCCTAGAGGAACCGTGCACAATCGCGGAGTTCGATGGAACCGACCTCCACGACCATGTCTTGTGCGCGAGCGACATTCCATCGGATGGCCAACTTCTCGCGACTCACTTAATTGTGAGGGTCCTGTAACACCCCCAGAATACATCCGGAAATGTTACACGCCGTAGGCCCTTCTAACAAGGATCTACAAGGCTAAACTCTACTAGACTACAAAATGATTGACCGACCGGGGTCAATCTAAATACAACGCAGACCGACAAGGTCATTAAACAATTCAGAAACAAATGAACTTTACATCTCAATGACAAAAATAAACTTGAACACAGAAAAGAACGACAACTCAATTTAATAAATTAAAACGACACCCATGCAAGGGTGAATACTCGAACGACAGAGTAATACCGACCAAAATGAAACAAAAGAAAAGACTCTAACTCTGGTGTGATTAGTATCATTGTCCTCCATCTCCTTCCCAGCCAATCCCGTGACTGCTCCTAAGCTGCCAAAACCTGAGCGCATAACAGGCACCCACCCCCCGAAACTCGGGGGTTAGCAAACTGGAATTTTGCTAGTGCAAGTACACAACACACAAGATATACGAATAATAATAACACAAAACTCAATAGTCGTGAAACCTTAACACAATCCACACATTCAAATGGTCAGCACAGAATAGTATTACATACACAAGATGAAAGATAACCATATTGTCATATTCTCCGTACAGATCATAACACCAATGAAACTTTAAACGAACCAAAGGAGTCAGAAAATTCCCTTCTTATAAAAGGAAAAGTATTTTGATAAGAAAGTTCGAAAATATTAATATTGACGCGGGCCATCCTGGGGTTTTGAAAATCAAATGTAGTTACTTTAGAAAATACTTCAAAAGCCCTCGGGTCCTTGAACCAACATGTGGAAAACAATTTGCAAGAAAACCATCACAATGTTATTCAGGGTCCTCGACCCAAATGATAAAACACTATCACAAGTGAATCCTTACAACATCTCACGGGGTTCTCGGCCCAATCAAAGAAAATATCATCACGAGATCAAATCTCAACATCTCATTGGGTACTCTACCCAATACACATAACAATCAACACAAGATAATCAACACAAGGCAATCAAGGCACAACTTCTCATTCGACAAATCTGCTCAAGACCCTGGTTAATTAACCCTGAGATCTCGCCAAATATCCTTGGTTAATTAACTCTGATACCACCCTTTAAAACGAGTTGGAACGACCTCCAGAAACACCATCCGCGGTCTACATCAAGACCAACATTAAAAGCAAGTTGCAAGGATTTAAATTTCGAAAATCATTTGGTAACGGGTCTTAGCTATCACTCAAATATCCGTTACTAATAAGCCTGCCAGCGCCTCCTTGCACACTGTACCGGCGTTCACTCCACTATATTGGCCGCCCATTGCACATGTCACCGCGCCGGCGTTCACTCCCACAGAGCCGCCCCTTGCTCGCGCATTAAGTAACACCGGTGTTCACCAATCATATGGAGCCGCTCATTGCAGCATAACAGCGGAGTGCACGCCCGCCCTCGAGGTACCCGGATATGACGTCTCTCATAACAAGTATTCACATTATTACAAATACCAAGCACACACCAACCGTTGCCACAATTATCAAATCAGTTCATCAATCCACATAATTTAATCGCCAGTACGCAACTACGCAAAATAAACAATAACTCACACGTTATTCATCAAGACTTTGCACATCAGGCCTTCAACTCTATCAATTAATACTACATAAATATCCACACATATCTATATATATATATAATATAAATACAGATATTCATGACATAATTCATATACTTCAGCAACAATGATTTCAACGTAATTATAATTCGTATATCAAGGTACTTGCCTCGATTTGAAGATAATAACAATACTTCCACGGAAATGAACATTCGACGATCGTCCTCCTCAATCAATCACGTAACGAGGCCAAACCTTAACAAAAGAAATGATATAGGATTTATCTCACGTCGCATGAATGTTTAACAATTTGATTCACGGTCAAAAGTTCATAAAATACAATCGAATCATGAAGGCTTAGCGTGCGCTACGATTTACTCGTAACGCGTGCGCTAAGCAGCTTGTTAGCGACGCTATCGTGTAAGACTAGCGTCGCTAGCCACGGTCTCGCGATCGACTTGGCCGTCTCATAACGTACGCTACGTGCTTCGGGCGTTAATCGACCCCGATAGCACGTTAACTCACATGTGTTAGCGTGCGCTAATATTGCATGGCGTAATACTACAAACCGAAAACTGGGTTGAATGGTGAAGAACTCATGAATTCTACCGTGATAATACAAGTTATCTTCGGGCAAATCATGCTAATAAGGTTTGTGGAAGATTTATGATCGTGAAATACAAATATACGGATAGTCATCTCAATATCATATCTTTTCTAAGATCTTCAGAAGTATTCTAAGTTCCGATTATTCCAAGTCCCAAAACACATGATTCCAACGTGTACAACGTAGCAACCGGGTAATATCCGATTCGATCATAAATTGATTTGAAAACGCTTAGAGTCCAATCTACTAAGATGGTTCAAAGGTTCATAAGATAAATAGTGCCGATACGTCAAAGTAT
The DNA here is from genome assembly GCA_033398695.1 of Orobanche coerulescens. NCBI lineage: Eukaryota > Viridiplantae > Streptophyta > Magnoliopsida > Lamiales > Orobanchaceae > Orobanche > Orobanche coerulescens. The sequence goes on along the minus strand of CM065815.1, from coordinate 112,459,540 downwards.
CCTTCTATCATGTGATGACCGATCATAAACGAAATAACGGCTATCTAAGCATTATCGGACGTCCTTAAGAACATTACTAACATTAGTGAAGAATCACCTACCTCAAGTAGTAAAGAACACGGAGGAAAATGAAGCAATCCGACACCGAAAGCTTGAACAACAATCTCCAATGATAAACGATCTTCAATCACGAATCGTGATGTTGATATGAGATGTTTAGGATGAAGGAAGACATGTTCTAAGTGTAGGAACTCGGGTAATGGGAGAAGAGAGAATCAAATCACGAATAGGATGTCATTCTATTTATAATAAATGGCTATTAGCGCGCGCTAGACCCTGCTCGTAGCGTGCGCTAACGGCTCACTGGACTAAATCGTACTCGGCACTTAGCGTGCGCTACGCATATACCGTAGCGTGCGCTAAGGCGTTGACTCGGCTTTTCCCCGAAAGACGTCCGTGTACATCCCGACACCATCCGCTGTGGGTCCCCGGCCAGCTCTCACCTACCGCACGTCTCAATCAATTTGACCGCGCATAGCGTGCGCTAAGGACACTCAGTAGCCTGCGCTATGAACCCACGTTAGCGCACGCTAAACATAGCTGATAGCGTGCGCTACATGCGCAGATTTACAATCTTTAATTCAAAATCACGGAATTAAACGCTCGACAACATCGGATTATGAAATACGGAAAATAATACTCAAATCAAGTACAATCATTACAATATCACAAGTTCCAATTACATAACAGAAATCTCGGGTATTACATCCTTCCTCCCTAAAAAGAAGTTTCGTCCCGAAACTTAAAGTAGAGTGGTGGAACAACCAAGGAAAAGTATCTACTTGCTCAACCCCAAAACATCACGAGCGATGCGCGAATGCAAGGTTCAAAAAGAAATACGATGATCGGACTTAGGAAGTATCAGGCACGTCAATTGAGGCAATAAGTTACACGTGTACACGAGAAGTTAGAGTGGAGAAGTAGAAGCTCACGGAATTAAGGAAATTCACAAATGGCTCAGATGTACCAAAATCGCGTGCCGAGCTCGACTCACCGTATTCAAGTTCATAACACATTGGGAATATTAATCATACGAATGGGAACAATTAGTTTCGAACAAAATTCTGCAGAGATTAAGTTCAGATGTGATAGACCACAATAATTCACGGAGTCTAACAAACCGGTTCTGAAATTCGCTCGAATGATGGTAGGTTCGTAGAACATGGTAGTTTGAAATTGTCAAGAGAATCACGGATGAATCATCAACAATGAAAGTCTCCTAACATCGGAAATACTAAGAAGAGCACGGTTACTACGTGTCCCCGTACTAAGAAGACATGTCACCACGAAACTTAAAACAGCAGGAGTTGAAAACGAAAAGCAATTAAAATGAAAAACAATCAAAGTCACGATTGTTGGAAACAAAGAACGACTAGAACACGGCACAAAATCTTCATTCGCCTATGATAGGCTCTTCACAGAAGACATAAGGTTTCGGGACATTCTCCGACCACTTGCTCGCTCACCGACAGTAGCATTCTTTGCCAATTCGTAAATTATCTCACAATGTTTCTCCCGATGGCCTTCACACCCGCACCGATGACAAGTCAAGAGTGGTGAGGGACAGTTTACACGGATGTGTCCCGTACGGTTGCGGTTGAAGCACACTCTCTTCTTACCGGAGTCACCGATGCCGGTTGGGGATTCCTAATGCTCATTCTCGACCGCGAAGATGACGCATTCGAACGACGTGGGGGTTTGAGAACCTTAGTCTCGTCACCGCCCAAAAATTTTCCAGATGTCCTCGGTCTCTTTTCTCCGCTCGTTGGCTCGGTCACTGAGGAGGTTTCATAGGTTATCGTCTGATCTTGATATTCCTTCACCGTAACATGAATCGTTGTCGTACGAACCACCTCACCGCTTCCGCTTCCTATATCACGTCTACGTCCACCAAGGCTCGTCATGCTAATGCAGATAGTACCGTTTATTGTTATCACATAGTCGGTTATACGGTATACCACAATTATCAACATAGGTTTAATTAGCATCCTTAGAATAACGGTAATATCGTAAAGCACAAAATTTTCGGAAATCATCTTCCAGTCCTTCGTCTAGGACGATCATTATGTGTATGCTTTTTAAAAAAAAAAAAAAAAATTTTTTTTTTTTTTGAAACAAAAGCCGAGTCACGTTGTGCTCAGAACTTGTAAATACTGTTCTTTGTTTTGGAAGAGGAGGTTTATACAATGACTCTAAAAATTTATTTTTCGAGTAATGCCTACAAGGAAATTGAAAATCTAATTTTAATTAATTTAAAATATTTCAAAAGTGTTGAGTCCCAAATACCACAATTTTGAAAATCCTTCCTCATCTACCAAAATGTTTATTCGAAAGAACTTTTCACCAAAATACGTGATCATTTGACACGACTATATTAAATCATGAGGTTTACAATGTTAGGAAAATTTTAAAACACTACTTTGAAATGTTCGTAATTTGGCCCGGAAATATTACATGCCGGGAATTCTGTGCCGGAACCTACCAGGCTAAATACCATTAAAAATCATTTCAAAATATGCCAAATAAATTGATGACGGTAGCATTTTCCAAAACTTACAAAATCATTTGTAAAATATTAAATACCGTTAAAATGTGTAAGACTAAAAATGCCAAAATGTCAAGAGTCATTTCAAAATACTCACGCAGCGGATAAAATTAACACTCAAATATTTACCCTACTGAAATGCAGAATCCGATAAATATGTTCGACTACCGAAGTATACTACATAACCATTCTCACTCGAACCGTATACGCAGGTGATATCGTAAAACAATATAATCTCTAACAAGTTCAAACCCTAGGTTCACGTTAAGCACAATATAATCAAATACGTATATAAGGGGACTTACGATTCGGGAGGCTTATCATCACGGATTGCTTGAAGATGATGTTGGAACCACGATACTAATCACAACTCTGACGCGCGACTTACACAAGACATGGACTTGACTCCAACGGCCTAGGTTTTTCGCAAACCTAAGCTCGATACCATATTTGTAACACCCTGCAATACATCCGGAATGTTACACGCCGTAGCCCTTCTAACAAGGATCTACAAGGCTAAACTCTACTAGACTACAAAATGATTGACCGACCGGGTCAATCTAAATACAACGCAGACCGACAAGGTCATTAAACAATTCAAACAAATGAACTTTACATCTCAATGACAAAAATAAACTTGAACACGTAAAAGAACGACAACTCAATTTAATAAATTAAAACTACACCCATGCAAGGGTGAATACTCGAACGACGCAGTAATACCGACCAAAATGAAACAAAAGAAAAGACTCTAACTCGTGTGATTAGTATCATTGTCCTCCATCTCCTTCCCACCAATCCCGTGATCGCTCCTAAGTCGCCAAAACTCGAGCGCATAACAGCACCCACCCCGAAACTCTGGGGTTAGCAACCGGAATTTTGCTAGTGCAAGTACACAACACACAAGATATACGAATAATAATAACACAAAACTCAATAGTCGTGAAACCTTAACACAATCCACACATTCAAATGGTCAAGATAATAGTATTACATACACAAGATGAAAGATAACCATATTGTCATATTCTCCGCGCATCATAACACCAATGAAACTTTAAACGAACCCAAGGAGTCGAAAATTCCCTTCTTATAAAAGGAAAAGTATTTTGATAAGAAAGTTCAAAATATTAATATTGACGCTGCCATCCCGGGGTTTTGAAAATCAAATGTAGTTACTTTAGAAAATACTTCAAAAGCCCTCGGGTCCTTGAACCAACATGTGGAAAACAATTTGCAAGAAAACCATCACAATGTTATTCGTGGTCCTCGACCCAAATGATGAAACACTATCACAAGTGAATCCTTACAACATCTCACGGGTTCTCGGCCCAATCAAAGAAAATATCATCACGAGATCAAATCTCAACATCTCATGGGGTCCTCGACCCAATACACGTAACAATCAACACAAGATAATCAACACAAGGCAATCAAGGCACAACTTCTCATTCGACAAATCCCGCTCAAGACCCCCGGTTAATTAACCCTGAGATCTCGTCAAATATCCTTGGTTAATTAACTCGATACCAACATTTAAAACGAGTTGGAACGAACTCGTAAACACAATCCGCGGTCTACATCAAGACCAACATTAAAAGCAAGTTGCAAGGATTTAAATTTGAAAATCATTTGGTAACGGGGTCTTAGCTATCACTCAAATATCCGTTACAATAAGCCTCACAGCGCCTCCCGCACACTGTACCGGCGTTCACTCCACTATATTGGCCGCCCATTGCACATGTCACCGCGCCGCGTTCACTCCCACAGAGCGCCTGCTCGCGCATTAAGTAACACCGTGTTCACTAATCATATGGAGCCGCTCATTGCAGCATAACAGCCGGAGTGCACGCCCGCCTCGAGGTACCGGATATGACGTCTCTCATAACAAGTATTCACATTATTACAAATACCAAGCACACAACAACCGTTGCCACAATTATCAAATCACCATCAATCCACATAATTTAATCGCCAGTACGCAACTACGCAAAATAAACAATAACTCACACGTTATTCATCAAGACTTTGCACATCAGGCCTTCAACTCTATCAATTAATACTACATAAATATCCACACATATCTATATATATATATATATATAATATAAATACAGATATTCATGACATAATTCATATACTTCACAAAAAATGATTTCAACGTAATTATAATTCGTATATCAAGGTACTTGCCTCGATTTGAAGATAATAACAATACTTCCACGGAAATGAACATTCGACGATCGTCCTCCTCAATCAATCACGTAACGAGGCCAAACCTTAACAAAAGAAATGATATAGGATTTATCTCACGTCGCATGAATGTTTAACAATTTGATTCACGGTCAAAAGTTCATAAAATACAATCTGCCTGAACTGCTTAGCGTGCGCTACGTACTCTACGTAACGCGGCGCTAAGCAGCTTGTTAGCGACGCTATCGTGTAAGACTAGCGTCGCTAGCCACGGCCGGGCAATTGACTGGTCTCATAACGTACGCTACGACGCTTCGGGCGTTAATCGACCCGATAGCGCACGTTAACTCACATGTGTTAGCGTGCGCTAATATTGCATGGCGTAATACTACAAACCGAAAATCGGGTTGAATGGTGAAGAACTCATGAATTCTACCGTGATAATACAAGTTATCTTCGCAAATCATGCTAATAAGGTTTGTGGAAGATTTATGATCGTGAAATACAAATATACGGATAGTCATCTCAATATCATATCTTTTCTAAGATCTTCAGAAGTATTCTAAGTTCCGATTATTCCAAGTCCCAAAACACATGATTCCAACGTGTACAACGAGCAACCGGGTAATATCCGACATCGATCATAAATTGATTTGAAAACGCTAGAGTCCAATCTACTAAGATGGTTCAAAGGTTCATAAGATAAATAGTGCCGATACGTCAAAGTATCCTTCTATCATGTGATGACCGATCATAAACGAAATAATCGGCTATCTAAGCATGATCGACGCCCTTAAGAACATTACTAACATTAGTGAAGAATCACCTACCTCAAGTAGTAAAGAACACGGAGGAAAATGAAGCAATCCGACACCGAAAGCTTGAACAACAATCTCCAATGATAAACGATCTTCAATCACGAATCGGGATGTTGATATGAGATGTTTAGGATGAAGGAAGACATGTTCTAAGTGTAGGAACTCGGGTAATGGGAGAAGAGAGAATCAAATCACGAATAGGATGTCATTCTATTTATAATAAATGGCTATTAGCGCGCTAGACCACCTTTCGTAGCGTGCGCTAACGGCTCACCGGACTAAATCGTACTCGGCACTTAGCGTGCGCTACGCATATACCCGTAGCGTGCGCTAAGGCGTTGACTCGCTTTTCCCGAAAGACGCCCGTACATCCCGACACCATCCGGACAGGGTCCCCTGCCAGCCTCTCACCTACCGCACGTCTCAATCAATTTGACCGCGCATAGCGTGCGCTAAGGACACTCAGTAGCCTGCGCTATGAACCCACGTTAGCGCACGCTAAACATAGCTGATAGCGTGCACTACATGCGCAGATTTACAATCTTTAATTCAAAATCACGGAATTAAACGCTCGACAACATTGGATTATGAAATACGGAAAATAATACTCAAATCAAGTACAATCATTACAATATCACAAGTTCCAATTACATAACAGAAATCTCGGGTATTACAGGTCCTCCGTAGGCTACGCCCGCCTCATATTTAAACGAAGGGCGAGCGGTCTTGGTCTGGAGGAGTCCTTGCACGGGGCGTCGTCGGATTAATTGACTCCACGACCGCGGCTTGCTAGCACTTTTCTACCTCTGATCGTCATGTTAGATGGCGACCCTCGACGGCATACGTTGTGACGGGGGGAGGGACACGTCGCATTGTCCGGATCTACCATGTTATATGATGGACCTTTGAGGGCGAACATGTCCACAGATCTATTTTGGAGGGTCCTTTGGCTACGCCCGCCTCGTATTTAAACGAAGGGCGAGTGATTGTTGCTCAAAGGAACCTTGCATGGTTACAAAGAACGGTTCCATCGTCCTCCACAACCATGTCGACACTCTTCTACCTCAGACCGTCATGTTAGATGGCGATCCTCGACGGTATACGTTATTGACACGCTTTTAGTGTAACTATCGCAAGTGCACGATATCGTATCAAGTAATAAAGTGGACTTTTTGAGTCCGGTTTATCGATCCCACAAGGAAGTTATGTTATAATTTGAATTATACACTATTAGTCTATTTTTATAGATACTTAAGATGAGTGAAACACACAATTAAAAAGTTTGGTTTAATAATTGCAAAGAAATTGCAATAATAGTTCTAATATTATAAGGAAATAAAAAGATTGCAATATTAATAGATTGATTAATGATAAAATGAAATAGTTGGGATTACAAACTTAGTTCGTCATTAGTTATAAAAGATGTATTGGAGATCATAAGATGAATTTACTTATTATGTTGTGTAGATTCTATTTTCCTTAAAAAGACGGTTTCTCTTTCGAACTATAAAACGCCCCTTACATATTGAATCAATCCACTATATTTCTATGTTGATTGGCTTCAATACATAGCATTAGGATTTGTGAAAATAACTCAATGAATCATCTAAGGACTAGGGGTATATTTCTATCCCCTAGAACAACTTAGAGTGAAGATCATTTGATCTAATCAAACATATTTTCTTTCTAAACATATGAAGATCATAAATATCTTCATTAATTTGCCAAATAAATAAAGATTGTTAAAACAATGAAAATCACACACAATAATAAGCAATTCATAATATATCTTTATACAAACATAAATAACATGACTAACCTTGTTTATAATCCCAACTTAAGAAACTTAGCCCATAAAGGGTTTATTACACATATTACAAGCTTTGGTGGTCATTCTTAGTTGAATCAAGAGAAAGAATTGATCCTAACTCCCTTAGTAGATAAAGGAGATAGAAACAATAAACTCTCCGAACAACATATGTTGTACCACACTAACTAAGATCACTCAAGAACACAAGTGTGTTCTTCACACAAAAAGAAAAGTTTACAAGAAAATGGAAAATTATAAGATGAATGGTGAATGATGAAGGATCTAAGGGGTCTATTTATACACCTAAAGTCATCTAATAGCTCCAAAACTACAAAGATTATTACATTATATCGGATCAATGCCACCATCCCCTCAATAATACACAAAAGTATAAAAATTAGACAAATCATAGCAATCACAAGAGTTACTACTGTAACATTCGTGAGTTACGGCCAGAATCGAGGTGACTTACGGCCGTAACTCCCGAATGTTACGGCCGTAACGTGGCTTCGTAAATTTGCTCATTTGAAGCTTTGATAGTTACGCTTTCAGCCTGCACTCTCGGACTTTGCGTTTTGCCCTGCATCTTCTTCTGATGATAACTTTTGATATATAACTCGATTTTGAATCCGGAAAGACCGCCGAATTCGTCTCGAAAAGCCCTACAACATGAATATATCAAAATTCAATAAAGAGAATATTTATTAAACATGTTGTTTCTTGATTAATTCATTATTTAATCCGATCATCATCCAATAAAAATAAAATTATTAAAACTAATAAATTAAAAGCAAAAACGAGTAGACTAGCTCAATTATGGGTGAATTTTATCGATAAACCATGGATAAGTGTACAAAAATGACACTTATCACACCCCCAAACTTGAATTCTTGCTAGTCCCGAGCAAGACTCTTTATTATTCACACTCCAAAAATAAAAATAAAAATAAAAAAATAAGAAAATTAATACACACATAAATTAAAATATAAAAAGAGAAAAGGAGATCAAAATGCCATTAATAAACAACAACTACTTTATACAAGAGATAGAAATGAATCAAGATTCAAAATAAATCTACTAATATTTTTGAAATTAAAACACGGTTTTTATTTTGTAATTCCAAAATGTAAGGTTTTCCCCCAAAAGGTTGATTATTTCTTTCCCACTGTGATACACACGACTCCCTTTAATGGTTGCTCTCGATCACTCGTTTATTTTTCGACTCAATATGAAGAAGAATTTCATCAAGGCCATCAAATATTGTGATTTTTACAAAATTGAGTGTATTGAAATTCACCGCTAATTAATTCAAATCGCTCATAAACTACATCCCTTTTAGTGATAGCTTTCACACCGTTATTTGCTAACGTGTAGCTCTTTTCACTAACACAATTTCTATCTCATTTTTTTTTCGTAAAAGGTGATAGCTTTCACACCGTTATTTGCTAACGTGTAGCTCTTTTCACCAATTTTTCCCGAGACTAAGCCTACGCACCAACAATGGTTAGTCCTTTATTTTTCGCAAAATTTAAGACTTCCAAAATTAGCAAATTGCACGCCAACACTTCTCCTTTTCGTCATTTTTTTTTTTAGGTGATAGCTTTCACACCGTTATTTGCTAACGTGTAGCTCTTTTCACCAATGACTCCTTTTTTTTTTTTAGGGAATAGAATTTTTGCAGAAAATCATTTTTTAGTTAAGCATGAAAAATCAAAACTCCACAAATTAAGTAAATTTCAGTTTTATTTTTCATCAACCAATTGATTCTTCTTTTCTCAAGGTAACGAATGACTCGATTTTATATGATAATTACAAGGCTTGGAAAGAGAGATTAAGGCTCAAAAAAAAATTTTTTTGGAATATACAATTTTTACCTATTAAAACGATTTTAGAAGTTTGTATATAGCTAATTTATTGGTGTTATGGCGGATCTAAATATCTAATAAATCAAAGTACTATAAATATATATATATATATATAATAATTAAAAAAAAAATTAAGGCAAATAACCAAATCAATCAAAACACACCAAAATTATTAAACAAACCACACCAAAATACTAAAACAAACCACCCCCAAACTTGAAAATAAAACTGTCTCGCTTTAAAAATAAAATAAAAATCAATGCGTAAAAGCTAATACTCCTATTAAGAAAGTTGATGTCCGAGCCTAACGCCTTTTAGAATCAGCAAGAGAATAAATATACGAGGCACACAAAAGAAAATAAAATATACTGTAAGTATAACATAATTTTTAGATGCGCATCAAGAAAGTCCGAAGAGTCGCCTTACGCCGCCATCAAAGTTTTTATAAAATCAAAAGACGAAATAAACATTACAAGAATGAAATAAAATACATAAATCGTGAATAGATGCGCACAAGAGATCAAGAAGAAACTCCTTAAGCCGCCATCATTTAGCACGATTATTACACACGACAAAAAGTAAAAATACAAGGGGTCCGACATGGGTTATCAAAGGGAGAGGAATGAATCTACTTTTCGTTTTCTCACGGTAAAATCTTCTACCTGCATAATTTTAGCTAAAGTGGATCTGGTTGAGGAACAAATTCATTGAGTTTTTCGATTAGTTCTTCTCGTGTTGTTGCAACGACTATGATTCGCTTTGCACGCCTAAATAAATCCCTTTTCACAGAGTAGTCGATGAAAGACAAGAAACCATCAAAAACCATTGACATTAAGCACTCCTATTGGTTTTTGATGAACATTTAGTGGGCCTGTAACCACATGAAAAAGTTCCTCAAGTGTGCCAAAACCATCGGAAGGGCGATAAAGGCGCCTGAATTATTTATCATGTGAGTTATGCGATCTTGCATATTCACAGATCTAAACTCATCTCCAATAGTTGACCGGTGATTTTACTTTCACAGAGGTTTTGGGATTACTCCCAACACTCTTACTCCTTCCATATAGGCATGTGCAGCCTCGCCCCATTAATCCTAGACTTCCTCCTCCGTAAACTACATGAATGCATTTTTCTCCTAAGGTACGACCTAAGTTGTGGGTCTTCATGAAGCATGCCTCTTTTCCAGAACTAGATCCACCAAAAATGCAGATCGTTTAAAAATTTTTGTTGAAGATGATGACTCCATTTTTGAAAAGAAAAAAATTTTTAGAGAGAAACAGAGAAAAGTGCAAGTTTGAGGGATGAATGAAAGAAACCAAGAGAAAGTTTATTTATAGAAGAAAAAGAAGGTAAAAATTGTTTAACAAGTTTGTGATTGCGTTTGATTGTGCTTCAACTACTCAATAGAATAATGAAAGCTTTTATCGCGTATCACATTTTTTTATTCGTAAAATCTCACCACACGACAAAAATAAAAGATACTTACGCGTATGTACGGAGTTGTGATTGTGGCTCACATCTTCCTCTCGATTTTACGTTAAACGGCCTAAACGCCTTCTATGAGTCGGGAGAAGCTTCCCATCCAATTTTCTTACAAATTGGCAAACAGGTCTTTTAACGCGATTCCCAAGACGTTGTTCATATTCGGTTTGAATTTATTCCACAAACATTGAATTCCGTAATACACAAGTCCACTAGGATGCGTGTCAAGAGAAATTTCGATATTATCTAAATTCTCCTTATTCGTACCATCATTAATGAACCGAATTTTATCTTCTCTGTTTGTAGATGGAATTCCTAAAGATCGACATTTTGCATTATAGCCCATCTAGCACATTTATAGCAAACGGCTAGAATCTTTGCTCGTCGTTTCTTTGCATATGAACTTTTCCAAGCCCGTAAAAATCTAGTTGGTGTTTCGTGAATTCACCTTCTATTCTTACTTTGGCTTCGATAATGAATCTTATGTCAAAAGGTATGCTTTTATTCGTAAGCAACCTCATCCTTTCAAGCCTTGTCTTGTAAATTTTTAAAATTGCATTTTTGCTTAGAAAGGAAATCTTTTTCAATTTTAAACAATGTTTCATCCATGATAAAAAAACAAAAATAAAAAGATAATGAAAATAAAATAAAAAAATATATACAAATATCGCTTGTTGTGGGAAACCGAAAATCCGACTTTAATAGTCACGAGTACCGTTATCCGCCACTTGACCGACAAACACAATTTAGTAAAAAGTTACAAAGTCGATAAAATTTTAACAACACAAATATTTTATAATGTAAGAGTTCAAAAATAAAATAAAAATCACCCGCAACGGCGCCAAAAACTTGACACGCTTTTTGTGTAACTATCGCAAGTGCACGATATCGTATCAAGTAGTAAAGTGGACTTTTTGAGTCCGGTTTATCGATCCCACAAGGAAGTTATGTTATAATTTGAATTATACACTATTAGTCTATTTTTATAGATACTTAAGATGAGTGAAACACACAATTAAAAAGTTTGGTTTAATAATTGCAAAGAAATTGCAATAATAGTTCTAATATTATAAGGAAATAAAAAGATTGCAATATTAATAGATTGATTAATGATAAAATGAAATAGTTGGGATTACAAACTTAGTTCGTCATTAGTTATAAAAGATGTATTGGAGATCATAAGATGAATTTACTTATTATGTTGTGTAGATTCGATTTTCCTTAAAAAGACGGTTTCTCTTCGAACTATAAACGCCCTTACATATTGAATCAATCCACTATATTTCTATGTTGATTGGCTTCAATACATAGCATTAGGATTTGTGAAAATAACTCAATGAATCATCTAAGGACTAGGGGTATATTTCTATCCCCTAGAACAACTTAGAGTGAAGATCATTTGATCTAATCAAACATATTTTCTTTCGAAACATATGAAGATCATAAATATCTTCATTAATTGGCCAAATAAATAAAGATTGTTAAAACAATGAAAATCACACACAATAATAAGTAATTCATAATATATCTTTATACAAACATAAATAACATGACTAACCTTGTTTATAATCCCAACTTAAGAAACTTAGCCCATAAAGGGTTTATTACACATATTACAAGCTTTGGTGGTCATTCTTAGTTGAATCAAGAGAAAGAATTGATCCTAACTCCCTTAGTAGATAAAGGAGATAGAAACAATAAACTCTCTGAACAACATATGTTGTACCACACTAACTAAGATCACTCAAGAACACAAGTGTGTTCTTCACACAAAAAGAAAAGTTTACAAGAAAATGGAAAATTATAAGATGAATGGTGAATGATGAAGGATCTAAGGGGTCTATTTATACACCTAAAGTAATCTAATAGCTCCAAAACTACAGCATTATTACATTATATCGGATCAATGCCAGCCATCCCCTCAATAATACACAAAAAGTATAAAAATTAGACAAATCATAGCAATTGTCAAGAGTTACGGCCGTAACATTCGTGAGTTACGGCCGTAATCGAGGTGACTTACGACCGTAACTCCGAATGTTACGGCCGTAACGTGGCTTCGTAAATTTGCTCATTTGAAGCTTTGATAGTTACGTTTTCATTGAATTCCCTCGGACTTTGCGTTTTTGCCCCATCTTCTTGATGATAACTGTTGATATATAACTCTGATTTTGAATCCGGAAAGACTGCCGAATTCGTCTCGAAAAGCCCTACAACATGAATATATCAAAATTCAATAAAGAGAATATTTATTAAACATGTTGTTTCTTGAGTAATTCAGTTATTTAATCCGATCATCATCCAATAAAAATAAAATTATTAAAACTAATAAATTAAAAGCAAAAAACGAGTAGACTAGCTCAATTATGGGTGAATTTTATCGATACAAACCATGGATAAGTGTACAAAAATGACACTTATCAGTTATGCAAGGGGAGGCGATCCCTTGCCTAGGTCCTTCATGTTGATGACGAATTTTAGAGAGCGAGCGAGTCATCCTCTGATTGTTTGGATGGTCTTTCGGCTGCGCCTGCCTCGTATTTAAACGAAGGGCGAGTGGTCTCTGCCTAAAGGAACCTTACATGGATGGGTCGTCGGTTTCATCGACCTCTGCGACCATGGCGGCACTCTTCTACCTCGGACCATCACGTTAGTTGGCGATCCTCGACGATATACGTTGTGCTGGGGAGGTGATCGCTTGCCTAGGTCTAGCATGTTTAGATGACGAACTTTAGAGGGCGAGCGAGTCATCCTCTTTTTCGAGGCGTTGCTCAGGAAGTAGCCTTTGGTTTGATGTGATGGGAATCGGGGAAAGACTTCCGAAGTTCCCATCTCCTGATTGAAGTATATAGATCCGGCCACTGAGGTTGATCGGGGGGGTCGACTCGTATGAGCCTTCCGGCCTGTCTCGTTCGACTCTGGTGACTGGTTTGGGAGATTGATGGGGCTCCGGCTAAGCCAATAAACTATTCAGCTTGCCCTCCTCGAACAATCTCCAGAGTTGTCTGAGGAGGTCGCGTCATTGGTTGGTGCTGTGACCGGGACTATTGTGGTAAGCACAATATTTATTGTGGTCCAGATGACCGTTGTCCCTTATCGCCTTTGGCTTTCGCGCCACTTGATGGCGTAAAAAATATGAGCCGGAGTTCGGTTGAAGCTGTGGGAGGAGATGGGCTCCCACATCCTCGAAAGCCTTGAAATCACCGGGTGACTTGGTGACTGCCTTGTTGTACTTGGCGATCGCCGTCTTTGGGACGGGAGGCGGCGTCTCCTCGCCTAGGAGGAGGGTGAGCAGCCTCTGCCAGGCCAGAAAATCGGCAGCCTTGGCGCGGAAGATTGCGTAGGTTGGGGGGATGTCCTTCGTGAGGTGCCTAAACATGGGTGAATGACCATAGAACCCACCCACCCACCCCCCCCCCCCCAGGTCCGAGTAGAGGACGAGCTCGTCGCTAATGGGCTTGCCGGTGAGGACTATTTCATCCACCCGATCAATGTAATCTGCATCAAACTCGTCTTCCCCCTGCCTGGTTTTCATCATGCGGTGGGGACCTTCTGGTCTGGCGACCTTGGCGGTGAAGTATGACGTGAAGTCGCTCGCCAGTTTCTCAAAGGAGTTGATTGATCGCGGTGGCAGTGAGATGTACCACCTATGGGCCAGTTCGCCCAATGTTAACGGGAATATTCGGCATCTCGTCGCATCTGACGCCTCACATCCGGTCATGTAGATCCGGAACTTGCTCAAGTGGGTCTTGGGGTCCGATCTCCCCTCGTACAATGGTGTTTGAGGAGGAGCGATCCTTGGTTGCACGGGGGCAAGCTCGATGTGGACCGCGAGTGGCTCACTTGGTCCGATGATCTTTCTACTGGTGCCTGCCCTAGTTTCCATGAGCGCTTTCATCTCGTCGAGCTGGCGTTGCATAGCGGCCATCGCCGTGGCCTGGCTGCTCGAGGCTAGGCGCGCGGAGCGGGAGCCAAGGCGACCAAGTACTGATCCCCTGGCTCCGCTGTAGATGATGTCTTTGCCGCGGGGTTTGATTCTTCTGCAGATGGGAGCCAAACGGCTGACCTGTTTTTGATTGGGAGTTGGGTATGCCGAACTCCTCGTGATGGATTCGGACTCCGTCGTCTCGTGGCTGGGGCCAGAATGCCCCAGTCGCCACGATGGATCACTTTCTAGGTGGCTGAAGACGGAACCGTCCCGCCTCGCGAGCGCTTTTTCTCGTGAATCGGGGCTTTCTGGCGATCGCTCGACAAGTAACCCCTTGAGCTTCTGCTTGCCCATGCGTCGGATGGCCGAGGGGGTTATAGCGGGCCCTTCACATGCTCTCCGTCGCTCCCGTAGGATAGCCATGGCCTCCTCGATCTGTTCCGCAGTTTGGAACTGATCGAGTGAGAGGCTGGGGCCGTCCCTCGAGGGCGGGATCGAGAGTCTCGCGTCGCCGCGGCTGCCCTCTGCTGTAGGTTGGGGCTCGGATTGAGCCGGAATATGACGTCCGGCGGATTGGAGAGTGGCTCTCTTTGCTGTGGTGGCAGACGTCATGATTCTGAAGGTTTTTCTTTGAAGAACAGTGGGTGTTTCTTCAAGTATATGCTCCGGAGAATAGTGAGTGTTCTTCGAAACGGTCGGAATGAAAATGAAGGTAGATCCCCTTCTTCTAGCGCCAATTGTTGTTACCCAAGATATTATTCGGAAGGATTGCTGGAATGGATGAGTAACAAACAAAATGCGAGAGCACGTCCGTGGGAAAGTAAATAACACAAGATTTGTCGGGGTTGTTAGTCCCAGGCTTGAATGCTCTCGCAAGATATTATTAATACGAATACTTGGGAGTACAGATATTAATGTTAGAGTACAATTACAATGAGTGTAAAGACCCTAGTTATCTAACTCTTGAGTGCTGATGATTGCCGGAAGAACCAGAGTTGATGCTCTGTGAGTTCTTGTAAGAACAATGGAGTGCTGTGTTAACTGCGAGAAATCGACGATCTCTCACTGTGTCAATTAGCTGAACTCTCGTATGGAAATAATTTCTGAACTTCTGAACTTCTGAACCTCTCTCCAATTGCTGGAGGTTTCCTATTTATAGGAGTCGAGGTAGCTGGGCGATCGCCTTTGCTGTATTATAATAAGCGGGCGATCGTCTTTAGCACATGGGTTGGTCTACTTAAAGTCCGTATCAGCTGCTGGCAGTCGGGTGTGCGAACCAATGAGAAGACAACACGCGTCCCGAGTCACTGTCTTGGGAGGTCCCACCTAGGACCTTTCGGCGGGTCTGTCGGTAGGTGAGGCAGTCCTTGTCGTTGACATCTGTTGATGGGCTGGAGTCAAAGATCCTTATTCCGCGGCGCCATTCGCGGATCTGCACATGGGTCTTCACTCCGAGATCCGGTCTTCGTAGATATGATGGATGATGAGCTTATACGTGGCATAGGACGGTCGTCCTTGGAGGCGATCGCTAGATGCCAAGAGGCGATCGCCCTGGACGTCGATCGCTGGGTACCTGATCTCGGTCTGGACTCTTCGCTTGGCAAGTCTGCCTTGGATTATTTGATGCTGACTTGGTCGCTCGCCCTTATGCCGATCACCGTCGAGGCATAGAAATCGCCGCACAACAGTAACAAACTGCCCATCAATGATAATTTTCACCATTCAGTCGAGATACTGGTGTTGATCTTCCATCATTTAATGACAAATGTATTTTGCCACCCATTGACGTGAAGGAGAACATTGTATTATACACTCGAATGCTTTCAATAAAGCGCTTACTTAAATTATTTGTACCATATAATAAATCTTTGAACAACTGGGGAGGCTCTTTCACAAATGGTAATTGTATTTTCCCTGAAATAGAAATCCAAAAATATTTCAACTGAAATAAAATTTTGCATATTAAAAAAATATTAATAATGTAAGATTACAAATAAATAACAAAGTTTACCATGAGTACAAGACAAAGAATAAATGGGAGAATCAGTACACTCGGTACTTTTCTCCAATCTCTCATTGTACCAAAAAATAGCCCACAATAATTACATTTCCAATTAGGATCCCCAAGATCATAATAACCTGCGCATTATTTTTAATAATAAGAAGGAAAAAACATTTAAAATGTTAGAAAAATATTTACTTAACTAACTTTATTATTTATCATGTATAGAAAAATGTATTTATTCAATTGAAGACTGAATTTTAATAATCTAAAGAAGTCATTTTTTTTCTACAATTGAAAAGTCATCTTAATATCATATGTTGTTCTTTTTTAACCACATTATTCATAGGGTATTTTAAAATATTTTTTTATTAATTTCCTACACATTCAATGTTAAGTCGGTCGAGTGACTTCATGCTCCCTCCTAAGCCTAATTCTCGTAGCACTCAATAGCCGCCACCCCCTTCCTTCCTCCCCCAGCTGCACAGATCGAACTGTGAGTTCATCCTTACTCCCTAACCCTCCTAACCCTCCTAACCCTAATTCCCGTAGCAGTCAATAGCCGCCGCCCCACCTTTCTTCCTCCCCCAGCTGCACAGATCGAACTGTGAGCTCATCCTTACTCCTGCAACTGAGATTTCTTCGCACCATCACTTTTATTCTTTATCCTCCAGATAATCTTTCAACGATCCGATGGATTTTTCTTCTATCCCCAGCCCTAAATCTAATCCCTCAATATAAATCATAAGACGCATTCTTCCGCTAGCAGAAATTCTGGTGGTTTTCAACGGATATGAATAGCAGAAGGATTAAATCTCCTTCGTTCAATTCAGCATACATAAGTTTCATCTAGAGTCTTCCAATCGTTAAAAGTTTATTATAAATATTTCATATTTCTTAGTAATCACATTCAGATCTGATAATATTCTTGCTAATCATATAATTTTGTATTATCTAGGTTTATCCAGTCACGGTGTTCTGTTAATATCAATTGCAGTCCTGATTCAACCGATGTTATGCTAGCAAATTGAAGATCTGATATTGAAGATGAATCCACAGAGATAAGTCTTTCATTGAATATTTTGCTATGTATTTATGTTTTAATCCAATAATATAAATACTATGGATGAGAAAAAAAAACAGAGTTTGCATTTATTGAATACCTATTATCTTACTCCAAAAATCTTCTGCATCAAAATAAAATCTCAACAATTGAAAAATAATATTTTTGAACCTGGAAATATCTGTTGTCCCCTTTCACCAGCTTGATTTATACTGACCACATCAATATAAGTATTTCCAGTGCATTGTAAAAAAGTAATTATTGGGCATGAGTTTTGAAATGAAGAACCTTGCTCTGAAATACAAAATGTTTTATCAAAATAATATAAATCTTTTGAATAATTATGTATCTTATAGAACAAACTGTGGTTGACAGATCATATAACATGTTATTGATTGCAATTCATACCTAAACTTAATACATGTTCTCTTTTATTTTTCTATGTAGTCATCACTGAAAATGATTCCAAGATTGTAGGCAATTCATCATAACTGCCTATACCCTTCTCCAAACTCATATTTGTTCTTCTTGTTTTAGGCTGCTTTCTCAATGACATGTTTAAGGAACTGGGATTTACAACAGTACCATCAACTCTGTTCAATGATCTTGAAACTGAGTCAAGTTCAGTTGAATCAGAAATTGTTCCCAAAGGATCATAAGATTCCAGAATATAAGGACCTGACAAATTGTAGACAACATGATATAATCATACTTGACAGGAAAAAATGTATAGAACTTAATTCAACAGGAAAAATGTGTCTAACTTACTGAAATCCATATGCATTGAAGAATTACTGCTCAACATGTTGTTACTTGTCATTTCATTTTTTCTTCTTCTATTCCTTTTCATAGACTGTTGTGTCCTGCCTTCATCCATTATGGAAACTAACATCAAAAAACGGTTATTTTGAACAGGAGCTGCAGCATTATCAGAGAAAATATAGCAGAATAAAGAAAATCCAATAAGGAAATTCAGAAGGAAAGAATGAGGTTGCTGTCATTATATAGGGTTTGTACTATCTTTAGAAGAGTCTGTAGTTCAATGGTCAGAATATTAAAGGATGTTTTGAAAATGTAAATTTTGTTCATAGATCCCAATATTAATTTATGGAAATTCAACTATCTCTAGAATACCTCCTAATTAAATGATGATGAGAATAATTAATGTTTATAGTCCTATCATATCCTACAGAAAACTGCCTGCAACAGAAAAATAAATGATGTTTATAGACCTATTAATAATTTGATATTGTATGTTCAATTCATTAAATAGCAGTACACTATTATTAATAACAATAACAATTAAACATAATTATTAATAATTATAACAATTAAACATAAATTTTAAAATTTTAGAGTGATGCAAATCTTTTATGCAATATATGCTTATCTACATATAAGATTTCAATAAATATTTCATTTCACTGATGGGATTATGAACATCATTTAATTTTACAGCATTCCTAACAGTTTTGCTCGACATGAAATATAGATCAGTGAAGGTTGAAATTCCTAAAATATAGAACACATGTTTTTCCTTATAAAACACCAAATATTTATGAAATAGTGACAGATCAATTTTTCTGCCATAGCTTTGTATATGCATATTAAGTAAACCATTTCTACATGTTTTCTCTTCATATCTTATACTGAAATATGTATACTATGTAAATCATTTTAATGTTATTTGAATGAGACATTATTCCTATTTAATATCTATTTGATCTGCTTAACACTTTTTTTCTTATACAGGTGACAAATACTGGATCATCAAATTTTCAAGAATATGCACAGAAGTTATAAATGAATTGATAAGGTAAGAATTTAATTGAAATTTTCATACATAGCATATTTGAATTAAATCATCTTATGTGCATTTGCACTTTACATCATCTATTTGGATGAGACATATAATTTTGTTAATACCATTTTAATGCCATTTTGGATAACAAATATTTGCCTATCTTCATTTCAATGCCATTTTGTTAACAACTATTCAATTTTAATGTTTATTTTATATGGATAACTTCAGATTTCAAACAGCAATTAAAACTGAAAATCTGCTAAAATAAGCATGTTGTTACAGCATGAAGTAAATTTATATTTAATTAACAGTATATATTACATAAACAATAAACTAAGCTCATCTGAACTGAAAACTTAATGTTTACATCAACAGAACTCTTTTCAGATTCTTGAACTCTCTGTCCAAAATACATGTTTAAAAAAAATCCAAAAAGAAAAAATGCAGTATGCAGGAGTATAAATCATTATGTTTTAAGAATCCAGACTTATCAGACCAATAGAAAATTATTATATTTTTCATATCAGAATGATCAAACCACAAATACTGTCATCATAAAAACAATAAATTGAAAACACAAATAATATCCAAATGCAAACCAACATGAAAATAATTCCAATATTCATAAAAAAAAAACTTCTATCAGTATCCTTCACCATCATTATCCTCTTCCTTCACAACTCTCCTCTTTGAGCAACTTGATCCTTCACACTCAGTCAAAAAATCTTCTCCAGCAGAGGAAACTTCTGTTCTTTTTCCCAACACATACTCAGGAGATTTAAATTCCTAATCAAAATCAGATGGTTCAGGATCCCACTCATTATCCTGAACTATGTCCTTGTAAGGTCTTGACACAACGTTTGATTTGTGATCAGTAAGTTTATGTTCTTTGATCAATGCTGCATCCTCACAAACCCTCTCAACAACATACACATTGTCTCTGTTCTCCGGATGTCTAACATCAATATTAACTTTAAAAAGCAACTCTCTTCCAATAAGATTATCAACTTCATAAGGTTGTTCGAACCTACAAACATCCTTAGAAGAAGTCTCAGAATCAGTATTTCCTGCAGCACATTCCTGTAAAAAAAAAATCATCAGACAAAAAATTCATGGTGTGATTGATTTTTATAAATCAAACCTCATCATACCAAGGCAAGCCTCTCATAAACATTAGAAGCACTGGTTCCAATTAACATGCTGGCTATGTCATCTCAGAGAAGAAAAATTGCACTTGATTTCCCATCCACAACTTTGATGTGAATCTTGAACCTAGCATTGCGAACAACATAATTTCCACACTTTTCACAAAAAAACTGTGCATCCTTCTCACTGGCCTTCCTTCTACACTTTAAACAACTTGTGTAGCACCAATCTTTCTCAAACAAAATATCGGAAATTGAACAGACAACCCAGACCTTGGCAGCCTATAATTTTATATAAAATAAATTAAAAATAAAATGATGGTAAATAAAAAAAAGTGAAAAAATTTCAAAATACTCACAGTATCAAATGACTTCAATTGCTCAAGAGTCATAACAACACATGAGGCAGACCCTAACTCTTCTCTGACACTAAGTACAGAAGAATTTGATAACTGACTGCCGCTGTAAGTTTTGGATGCTTCACTGACTGGTAGCCTGATTGAACACAATTGCAAACTTTTTCAACAACACATATATTGAAATCAATAAAAATCAATGAAGTTGTTGGATAAAGACAATACTTGCTAATGTACCCAACAATTTCATCCACTTGTTGATCAACAACCACCTTTGTAGCATAGAATGTATTTAGAACACTAACCTCACCTATCAAATAATATGTAGATTTTTATTTGTATTGCAAATGATGATGTGATATTTAAATAGAGTAAACAAACAATATAGAAACCAAACCTCTCATATTTTTAGCTCTACATAACTGAACAATAATAACAGAGTAACCTCCAGATCTATTCTTCAATTTTTCAATAAGACTCTGCACTTGATTACAATAAGGATCCCACAAAACACACTGCAATTTTGTCTTCCTAAAACATGTTAAATAAAACAAAATATAAATATTATAATAATGAGAAACAATTAATATTATCAGAACAGATTAATAAATGATGGAGTAGAATAAACCATAAAATCAGAAAAAATATCAATAAAATCTTACTCCAAATCCTCCAACAAAAGATGAATATTTCTATTCCCCTTTACAGTCACATCTTCCCTCATTCTTGAATCATTGAAATCAACAATATTACCAATAATATCTGCAAATATAATATATAATTAATAAAACAGAAGTCTGAAAACAAATAAATAAAAAAAAAACTTTTCAAGAAATTTACCAAATAAAAGAGCCTCATCCCTTGAAGAACCACTTTTAATATCAGAAAAACTGCGAAAACCAAAAATTATTTTGGGAAATATGGTTGAAACTATAGGACCAACATAGGTATTCTTATGGAATGATATTTTGTATGGATGTACTGCAACAGGAAAATTCTTAGGTCTGTCCACAACCGAAAATTGTTCTATATGGTAAAGTCCACCCTCAGTAATTAAATCCAAGAATCTGTCAATAAAATATCCCTTCACTGAAGCTTGAATGTGCGTACCCTTTGAATCAAATAATAATATATTGTTATAAAATAATACAAAGCAAACTATAATAAACAAACAACTGGTAAAAACTTACAAATTTATCCACCAGCAAAACTCCAATGATTCAGAAAAATTTCCATGAGCAGGAATCTGCCACTTTCGATAGCAACGAACCTAAATTTTTCAATCAATCCCGTTTTTATTCAAATCATTCAATTTGGTGAAGGAATTTGACATGATATTCTTGACCTGGGATAATAAACTAACTATATGAATATGCTGTTATAATACAGATGGCTGCAAAAACAGGCTAGAAACCGATGAAGATGATGAAAGCCAACACCTATTTATAAGCTTCCATAGAAGCACCTGGAAGGAGAAGATGAAGGGATGAAATACTGGACTTTCACACGGGGAAGATGAAGGGATGAAATAGTGGATTTTAACACGGGGAAATGTTAATAAGTTAATTAGTGCATTGTATTATTAATTAATAAGTTAATTAGTGCATTGTATAATGAATGAATAATGTAAATGCGAAACAACAAAAAATATGGGGAGGATAAGACCGGGGAGCTGAAAGGTTGCACATTATAAATTAATATGCATGAGGTAAAAAGTAATGTGCATGAGATAAAAACTGTATTTATCAAATATAAATATGGTACCGAAGGGGAAGGGTCGGGTATTAATTTGCATGAGTTAGAAGCTATATTTCACATCCTCATCATTAGATTGTTAATATTCATCATTAGTGATAGGGGAGTGAAAGTAAAACAACGAAAGGGGAAAAGCTTTATTGATAATATAAGTTGTGTTTGATAATGATGAAACGCATTGAAGAAAGCAAAGAGCAAACGTCCCATTAATATGCTTTAATTGATAGTAGGAAGCTAAATTTCAAATCATCATTTATGGATCAAAAAATATATCTTACAAATATCGAAAAAACATTAAAAATAAGATTAATATCTGGATGCAATGTGAAAACAAATGTGAACACAAAAAGATTAAGATTAAATTTTTAGTTCAAAAATAAGTGGTTTAGATGTGAACAAATGATCTGGAATTATATATTTATAGATTTTAGGATTCGAGCTACATGGCATACTCCTCTAATAAATTGCCTTATAACTTAGCTGGGTCATCATGCTAAATTTTTATGGGCCTACAATTGGACCCTTGGTCCACATAGCAAATGGGCCAACCCCAAAACTCACCAAATATTAGAACAATCCAGGCCCACTTGTTTTCTTGAGAAAAGGGTAAACCGAGTTCATATCGGAGCACAGTACCTAAAAGACGATAAAGAAAGAATTATTTGCTCTCAGATCTCTTCAATTCTTCATTAGGCGCTCTATACATTACAACAATGACGGTAAGTGTGTGTGTGTATATATATTGGCTGCTGTTTCCGTATTTGTATAATCAAGATGGTTAGTGTTTCATTTTCCTTTTTGAATATCTTCAACGCTTTGCAGTTGGCCGATTCAACTCCAGCTATGAACAATCTGATTGGCTCGGAAGCCGATTCTCAAAGAACTCTGTATGCTTTCATTACGTATCGATGAGTGTACTTAGAAAGATCCGATAATTGATTCTTTTTTTTTTTTTTAAAGATTTCGGTAAAAATTAGGGTTTTAGCTAACCTGGTTTTGAGTTATAGTGTTATATGCTGGAAAAGTTGATTTACGTAATGTTTTTATTCTTTTATTTTCTTACTGTGAATGGGTTAACTTGATTGAGTTTATAATTGTGTGGATGTTGGTGTAGGTTTCCATATGTTACAGGTACCTCAGTGGTGGGCATCAAGTACAAAGATGGCATTCTCTTGGCTGCTGATATGGGAGGTTGGATTTTGAATTGTTCTTATTATTTTTGTTATATAGAGATTTAAGTAAGTATTGACGGATGTGAATTACCTCTGAGCTTGAAAGGGAGATGGCTTTTTCATAACTCAATTTTGATGCATCTTAACAGAATGGGATGTAATTTTGGTAATATATGCGTCTGGATTTCTACTTTGGGATTTGACATGTGACTTGGAAGGTGTAAACGTATATCTTGTAAAGATAATTATTCATCATCATCGTCAACTGCATCTTAATCCCAACTATGTTGGAGTCGGTGGCATGAAGACTGTAGTGTCAGTTTATTTTCTAAAATTATTTTAACACTATAAATTTCATGCCAAAAAAAAGCAAAGTAGCAAAGTTTTACGCCGCATGTGATTCATGTCGCAACCTTCGTATATGACTGTAGTCATTGTCCCATTACATAATTGATATTGGAAAATTTGAATGTCCAAAAATCTGAGAAAAATGGATTATGGAATGGGTTGTGGGATTTGAGCAAGTCGGGACATCCCACTCGTAATTGCCATAGTAATTCTTTGAAATGGAGAATAATGTCTATTGAAATGGAGAATAATGTCTGTTGGTGTGGCTCTGAAGAAATAGGCTGTTAGGACATTTTCACCTCTTTTTTCAGCGTTTCTGTTGTGCCCTTATCCTGGTAATTTTATTACTTCATTTTCATGATTTGGTGAGTATATTGGTAATGTCCATGGAGTTGCGTATGGAGGGATGAGCGTTGAGTAATATTTCACTTGTGCTTTGGGCGAGCAATATATTTGTTTGACGCTCCACCTTTTTTTTATTTTTACTTCCAAAGCTTATAATCACAGTGATGTATTGTTAGAAACTTAAGTTCATTTTCAATATTTAGCTTGTCAGATTTTTTTGTTATGATTGCTTCTTGCCCCGCTGAATATTTTCATACTTCCTCTGCTAACTTCTTAGTTCTTAGTCATGCAATGCTTATTCATAATCCTTCTCTCGAAAAGGTTCATATGGGTCTACCCTTCGTTATAAAACCGTTGAGCGATTGAAGCCAGTGGGAAAACACTCTATTATAGGTGCTAGTGGTGAGATAAGTGATTTTCAGGAGATAATGCACTACCTTGACGAACTTATGTAAGTTGATCTCTCTCGACTGGAAATCTTTTTGTTTTCATCTGATTATTTTTGTATGAGTTATGGCGAAATTATGACTATTTGGTATGCATGCTTTGGATGTAGTTTAAATGATAACATGTGGGACGATGGGAACTCCTTGGGTCCCAAAGAGGTGCATAACTATCTAACCAGGGTGATGTACAATCGTCGTAATAAGTTCAATCCACTATGGAATTCACTTGTACTTGGTGGAATAAAAAATGGACAGAAATATCTTGGATCGGTATGTATCATTTCTAATTATATCAAGTGAACTATCATCATATGCTAATTAGTTTGAGGTGTAGCTGAGTTTGTGCTTTGTTCATTTTTTCTTCTTCTTTTGCGTGGTATATAATTCAGGTTAGCATGATTGGTGTACACTATGAGGACAACCATTTGGCAACTGGATTTGGTAATCACCTAGCCCGACCCATTCTACGTGACGAATGGCATGAGAACTTGACCTTTGAAGAGGGTGTTAAGTTACTGGAGAAATGCATGCGTGTGCTTCTTTATCGTGATAGATCTGCTGTTAACAAACTTCAGGTAAGTCGCATCTTCTTTGATAATGTAACTTTGGTACATCTTAATTGTTAATTCATATTTGGTGAATGTACAACTTATGGATTGCACGGCATACCACATAAAATAAACTTATGTTTATCATTTTTCCAATTATATCCTTATTTATCAGTTGGGAAATAATTTTACCATACATATCGACAGAAGTAGGGGCATGAGGATTAAAAAAATAGAAATAGGACTCTTCTATCGACAAATTCATTTCTTGAAATAATACTCTTCAAGAGGGAGTACTATTTTTTGGCCATAACCTGTAAGTTTCTCTGTGCACTAATGTAGCTTTGAGAGGCTTAAGAAGTTGTTTGGAAATTTGATTTCGTGAGCTGTCATATTTTATAATTCCTCCGCGCCATTTTTAAATTAATTTATGTTTTGAAGGATAATTACAAAAATTGCCCTTCAGGTTTGACCAAATTACAAAAAATCAGCTGAATATGAAAATTACAAGAACCACCATTGAGTTTACATTCGCCTTTCACATTTTCACCATATACATCTGCTGTTTTTGGTGGAGCTAAGGGAAATTGTTCAAGTAATAAAATATTTTACATTTACATCCATAAACTTTTCTAAGTACTACATAGGACCCTAACTTCTTGTCTTACATATTACATTACATGCACATATCTTAAGTTATCAAATATTAATAAAGCTCCACACAAACATTGGGTTATTTGTAATATTTTGAGAAAAGCTGGGTGTAATTATAAAATATTTGATGGCGTGAACAAACTTTACTACATGCTACTTCTGCTGTCCGTTGCATCTTAACGATTATCTAAAATGCTGAAATTCTATTTTCACGAACACGTGCTGGATGGATGAATTTCCCATTTTAGTTGTTTGGCTCCCTTTTGGCTAAAGCTGCAAAGCCTTACTTTTTTTATCCCTAACTATGAATTTTAATTTCAGATTGCAAAAATCACCGAGGAGGGAGTTACTATTTCACAGCCATATTCGTTGAGGACTTTCTGGGATTTCGCTGCTTTCAAGAATCCCACCGCGGGTGCCGAGGGTTCGTGGTAGCTCGAATGGGTCCTGATATTATGCAGGAAAAACTGCTTTTAGTGTTTGTCTTAATTGAAGAACTCGAAATTGGTAAGTGCTTGAGTTGTATTCGTGTAATACTTTGGCTTTTGGTGGTGTGTTTTCAATGGTAAACGTTTGAGGATCCTTTCTGCCATACATTTTCGGACAAAATTGGTCAAATGTGTACGCTATGGATACGGTGTCTCTTCAAATATTTTTATATAAAGTAGGAATCATGAGAACTTTTTCGATGCTCTTTGTGAGACAGTCTTGTAGTGTGTTTGGCGATAGCTTTGCGAGTAGTTTTTAGTGTTTTTTGATCAAGTCAAATCACTACTAAATAAAAGTGTGTTTGGTAAACTAGTGGTGGATGGTAATTTGTAGCATCTGAAGTAGTGTCGGGCTAAAGTTAATAAAATTAGCTTTTGGAGTAGAGTTTGACAAAAACTACCAAATTTAATTTTAAAATATTAGTTACTTATTTATTATATTATTTCAATTAGTTTGTACTGAACACGTATATCAAACAACTACTTCGATAGCTACCTCTAACCATCACTAACCGCAACACCTAACAACTACTGCAACATGTCACGGGACGGGAGTTCCGAAGCCCGTGCGGCGTCCCAGGGGCCCTCACACCCCGGGACCAGCCTATCCCACATAGCATGCCAACTGGTTTCGCCCTGCCATGGGCTCATCAGGGAGACAGCAGTAGCCCCCGACCAGTTGTGCCCTACCCGCAACGATCCCTTTCATAGTCAAGTCCTCGACCAGTGACAAGCTCTCCGGACTAAACCGGGTCGGCATGCCTGACTCGGCCAGACCGATGCATCCGGGCAAACAACGCCTTAACGCTAATGTCGCCCCCTTTTACCCCTCTTGTGGCAAGCTAACCAGAAGGCACGCCTCATTTGGACGGTCAACACAGACACGACATATCGGGTCGTGACATCCTCCCCCACTCAAATTGCAGCACGTCCTCGTGCTGGGGAAGAATGTTTCTTTCCGCACACTGTATTGTCCCACACACACAAAACGATCGTGGCCATATACATACGACACCATACCCTTGATGGACAGGCTCCTCACTCGCGCGCCTCGAGCTAGCCCGCAGTGCGCCACGCACATACCGCGTCACCGATCGACATCAACCTTCACCCTACGCGCTTCCTGGCGTTAGTACCTCGGTTGAACGGCATTCCCTCAGCCGCTGCATTTTTCCCGCATGTCGAGGTTCCCACAGTGGCCCACGATGATCCACGCTCTTACACCCCGGTCACCGAAAGGTGGAGCTACCAAAAGTGCACAATACAAGTGTGTCCACATTCCGGACCGTCTGATCTCACAAGCCTAGAACCACCTCTCATTCCGGCATAGAATCGGTTAATGTTCTCCGCCTAGAAGCCTTGTCAGGAGTTGCACTTTGACCGTGCCCTCTTTGCACTGGCGTTCACTCCCCGCCCTCATCGGTTTCGGCAGAACTTGACCACACCCGAACCATGCCGTACTGAGAGAGGTTTCGGCTCCGATACCATTTGTCACGGGACGGGAGTTCCGAAGCCCGTGCGGCGTCCCAGGGGCCCTCACACCCCGGGACCAGCCTATCCCACATAGCATGCCAACTGGTTTCGCCCTGCCATGGGCTCATCAAGGAGACGGCAGTAGCCCCCGACCAGTTGTGCCCTACCTGCAACGATCCCCTTCATAGTCAAGTCCTCGACCAGTGACAAGCTCTCCGGACTAAACCGGGTCGGCATGCCTGACTCGGCCAGACCGATGCATTCGGGCAAACAACGCCTTAACGCTAATGTCGCCCCCTTTTACCCCTCTTGTGGCAAGCTAACCAGAAGGCACGCCTCATTTGGACAGTCAACACAGACACGACATATCGGGTCGTGACATCAAGCCCGTGCGGCGTCCGTCTAAGCCTATTATAGGGGGGAGGGTCTCTCTCGCACCTCGCGTGCGCGCGCCCGCGCACGCCGGCCGCGCCCGCGTCCGGCCGCCCAGGTCGAGTCTTGTTCCCACACTCGGCCTTGTCCCGTCGTGCCTTGTCCCACACGACCTCTGCTCGTCCGGCCTTGCCCGCGCCCCCTGCACTGCCGGACAGTCCCGAACATGTCCCGTTCGCAATGCCCCTTGGGCGATCCGCTTCCCATAGCGGCGTCCGTGCTCCCACGGGTTCCACACATGATTCTCCGTCCGATCACGCCGTCCTGAAGGCTGACTCTTCACATGCAGCCCAATGCCATCCTTGGCTTCCTGCTCGTGCCGGTCCCTTGGCACCCTGTGCGACCGTCTGCGCACACATGTCTCGTCATCGACCGTCGGCCGTGACAAACAGCTAACAACTAACATCACTGCTAGTTTCCGACCAAACCCATAACCTTTTCTTATTCTAGCATATTATTTTTAAACATAAATAAATATTTTTTATCCATCATGTGAGATCGTCTCACACACTTTCTTACGAAAATCAATGAGTTCTGGATATCATGTGTAGTTGGCTTAAGATGGTATTCTTCTTATTAGAGTGTTGATCGGTACTTGAATTGAAGCCTTTCAAGTGATTATTGGAGAATTTTTGTGATTGTCCCATATATATATATATATATATATATATATATATATATATATATATATATATATATATATATATATATATATATATATATATATATATATAGAGAATTCGGGAAAAGGGTGACACCTTTTTTTTGTGAGTCTTGCCACACGTCTGTCTGATTGGAGCAGAGTGTTTTAATTAAAACACCACCCACCAAGTGTTGTGGGCCAGCCGGGTGAGTGTTTTAAATAAAACACTCTGCTCCAATCAGACAATGACACGTGGCGGGCACCTCACAAAAAAAAGAAGGTGTCACCCTATATCCCGAACTCTCTATATATATATATAGTTTCCATGAGGTGTATGTTGATAAACGACAGTAAATGTAAATCCATTCCTTCGGAAAGTGGAAACCATGAGTTGTTGAAAAAATTGGAGTTGGCTGAAAATTGCTTAGTTCAACTGTTTTCAGATTATAGATTACAGTGTCACAGATGAGACCAAAACATAAGGTGAATATAAAACTCAGCATAACTGACCAGCATATTCCCCACTGACCCAGACACTTGCTTATGGTATTGGGATTTCTCACATGGTACTTTAACAATATTAGCCTGCTACATCTATGTATTATACGAGAACCAAATAAAAACTACATGTAAACGCATAATATAAAAATTGTTACATTATTTGTTCTATTATGACTAGACCTTTACTTACGCATCCAAAAAAAATTCATGCATTTCATGTTCGTTATTGATGTGGCTAAAAAAAAAATGACCGGTAGCTGAATATAAGTCTTGATATGTATAATTCTATATACGAGAGCGTCTGATTTTGACTTTTATAGTCATGGCAAAACAAACAATAAGTGAAAATTGCTCCCTTTAAAATTTAAATGACAATTTGCTATTCGACGGGCTTAATATCATTCGTGAAATATATACTTTCTCCTAATATAATACTATTCCCGAAAAGTACGTCCCAATAATATAATCGCCGAGTGGGGTAACTACCAATCTCTGTCATTACATAATTCTGATTTTTTTTCCATATTTCGAATTAGCATACTTGGAACTTCAAATTTCACTATAAAAATGTGATCAGGAACTCACGAACACATGATGGTATTCAAAAAAAATAGTTGGATAGATTTGATTATGATTGGAGATTGTAAAAAAAAAAAAATTACATACTGTCAGAATTAAGATATATATGTTCATTTCCTGGAATCATATACATCACATACTCATTTAGGGATTCCACATTATTGTTTGTTGGGGCAAGTAATGCTCTTTTTGCAATATCGATAAAGTTAATTATGATTGAATGGTAAGTGCTTTAAATAATAAGGAGCCGTTTATCAACTCTCATTAAGATCTGAGTGAAATAAATTATCTGTTTAGATTATGTTCTGTCTGGATAAAGATGAAATGTTGTTTACTTGTATTGCTGAATCAACTGTCTGAATGGCAGAAATGACCATTTTACTCCCTCCATATATATAAAAATATATTAAATATTTATATCCAAAATAGTTCAACACCATACAATTATAAATTGCACAACATCATAATAATATAACACAATATCTAGTAATAATAGTCATTTGGTTCCATTAAGATGATAGCTTACCGAATAAGGAGTTGGGGGATCACTGTCCCATTAAGCTGCGATCTTATTGATTAAGCTCATGGTAAACACATGGTCAGCTGTCCGAAAAAGCTATAAGAAACCAATAAGCTTCATTAAGCTGCTAGTAAACATACCCTAACTGTTATATAATGAGAAGTGTAAAGATAATACTGAAATTCCGTTTATTCAAGATGAGCACTAGAAAAATACAAATAAAACAAGGTAAAAAGAAACTCGCAATTTTATTAATCAAAATCTCCTAATAACAATAATAGATCTATCTAGTTATAGTATCAAAAAAATTTGATGAACAAGAAAATTAAAATAACAATAAATATCCTAATAAAATAAATCTAACAAAAATCAAATATAATGATCGTCTTTACAAACCTTGATTAGCCAAATTGGCTCATAATTATGTATATGAATTGCTATCTCGTTTCCATCATTCTCTCTCCCTTTGAAATGATTTGTCCTCGAATCAAAACCGATCTAATATCCGAAGGAATAACATAGCGCCACTAAATGTGTGAGCTCAAAACTATCTACCGTGAAGATATGGCTCAGGATCTTGAGGTGGTGAGCAAAAGGAGTTTTCAGAAAACTGTCACCTAAGAGTAGCTCCAACCACATTACCTAAAATGATTAACTAAAATAATATAAAATATTACTTAGCTACATAATAGATGACGAGAAAGTGTTTCGACTCCAATGTTGTTAGCTATAGTTCTTAGTTATATTTCAAAGATCAATATTTTATTATTATAGAAAAGCAATAAAAATTATAAAATTGAAGGTAGATGAGGTGAAATATTTTATATACATAAAAAGTTGGCGGGAGATGATGTGGATGTGTTTAGCTAATGGGTTGGGAATCAACAAATCATTTCAGGGTTGGTAAAATTATAACTAGAAGTGTTTACTTAGAATAACATATTTTTTTACAGGATATGTACATGATATCTGAATGCCACATAGACTTTTTAACTAATAAGTCTCTATGGTTGGAGATGCCCTAAAAAACTATCATTCGCAATGTAAATTAATACTCCCTCCATTCCACCCATCTTGAGCATTTGCTTTTCGACACGGGATTTAAGAAAAGCTGAAAAGTAGTGTATAAAGTGATGGTATGGATATATATTATTTAAAGTTGTGAGAGATAAAAATGTATTAAAAAGGAAATGACCAAGTATCTTGGGACGACCAAAAAAAAAATATGAACCAAGATCGGTGGGACGGAGGGAGTACTAATTTTGCGAGACACAACCGACGATGCTCTAGACCCTTGAAATAGGGCTCGTCATACAAAGTATCAAAAGACGAAACCAAATGAATCCAAATGGTCATATACTATCCGGAAAAATTGAAAAGATACCTGCTTTCTCTCCCCTCCTGAGAATTTTTCTTTCAATTTTATCCTTTTATATTTTGATTTGTTTTTTTTTTGTATTCTTTATTATTTCTTATGAAATTAAATTTATTTGTTCTTTTTTCTTTGTTAAAAAATAATAATTTATATTATTATTTAACTTTATATATATTATTTCTGATTGGAAATAACTACGACATAATATAATAAATAATAAATATGAAAAATATGATCAACATTGCTAAATAAAATCTTCAATTACATTATCTGGTTATCAAATCTAAACGAGATTGTATACTTTCTCCATATGGATCAGCCCATCCTTTACACTCAGTCACATTATTCCACTATAACCTTGGGATTGGTGGTACAGGATAATCAGAGTTTAAAAAAACTTGAACAAAATGATTATTATTAACTAATACAATTGCTCTATGTTGACGTTGTTGAAATGGAATTGGAGCGGACTTAAATGTCAAGTGTGTAAAACAACTTCCACTAACAGAAGTAAATGCATGCAACACAATATTATATCGTATTACAATGACCACCCCATGCATAATGTCCTTCCAACTCCATTGTGGTGCCTGAGATTCGAAGAAATTTAGTGCACGCATCATATTATTGGCAGCACCTCGCTAAAGAAAAATAAGATCGTAGAACTCCATATTATGTTCAGTTTCATAGTGAATATCTACCCAAGCCAACTTCTAACCATCTTCTGAATTATACCCGACTTGTGCGGCTATTGCCTATATCCACAGTTACCATCTCCAAGAACATCAACTGTATGACTAACGTGACTCCAATATGCACTTGGCAATTTTTTGATATATGGATCATTAATTCCTTTTGCTGAATATCGTGTACGAGTGTTCGTAGACTCAAAGCAAGCACGTATCCTTGGCTGACTTTGCTCTTTTTGACTAGACCGACCTTTGTTTTTGTTGTTGTAGGGTGGTTCTTGGTATATGCAGTTAGATGGATCTACCATGTCAATTATTTTATCTATCATATGATATCTCATAGTTGGATTCATTTTATCTAACTGCCTCTTTAAAGTTGTCATTCTATCGGGGGATCTCACCTCATTTGGCATAGCAGAGGTCGTGGATAACCTTTTCCAGTGGCAGTGGATCTCGCCTATTGGAATTGACAAGAAAATGTGAATGAAAAAATAATAAGTGATGCTTACATGGCTAACCATATACAAATTTGAAACCACAATTACAATTGTCCAGATATTGTCCGTCGACCTTCTTCAACTCATTAAAGATCAGATGGAATGCCTCCAAGGATATGCAGCCTAGTAAATTTTCGTAGATTTCATCATTGAAATATGACATCTCATAATACGCGATCTTTCAAATGATGCTTTGATATCTTCAAATTCCAGAATCAACATCTTGTCGATTTTTTCAACAGATATGTCGATCAAAGATATCGTATCACCCAAATATTCTTTCAAGGCATCTACTAGTACCCCCTTCTTTTAATTCCCACCTTCAGAGCCATCCGGGAATATTATAGCGCCGTGAGCCTCGCACCGGAACCCACAAGGCTAGAAGACATTTCTGCAATCAGTATAAAATACACCCAAGAGGCTAAAGAGGGTAATATCTTTAAAGTATTCAAAGAATTTATCAAATTCATTTACTAAATACCGTCACAAACTCTCATTTGAAATTACAAGGTCAAAATGCCAAAACTCAACAGTTTCAAAACTATACGTTAAGCCACCGCTTTCACGTGCCGACAAAATAGTTTAAGAAATTGGTTTCCAAAATAAACTCAAGTTCGTAAAATACTAGGAAGCTATTTAAAAACACATTCGCAGCAGATATAACAAACAGCTATAAATACTTTTGCAGCGGAGAATAACAACTAGTCAAAATACTCAATTCCCAAATACACACCATAGCCAGTATCATCTGGGAAGCTCATCCCTTCACGACCGCTACAAGCTCGATCTCCGAGTACCTAAAAATAAAGCTCACAACAAGGTCAACCTTAATATTCAATAATAATAACGATCACATCAACATCAATAATTCATATCAATGTAATTACAAAGTGAAAATTTTACCAATGTAATCTTACCATCATAACCTTACCAACTCGTGGTTATCCATATCAAATCAATCCTTACCATATTCTGCATCTCGAATTCTCAAATCACAAAAGAAACTCATATACAACATCCGCATTGTATCTCAAACATCACCCAGATCCTCAAAACATCATCATAATTCACCAATACGAAATCTACAAGCTCTGTCCAATCCAATCCATTGGATAACATCATCAAACCTCAACATGATAATCGATTATCAATCAATATACAAATACCGAGAAGGAATACATTACATACCTTAATATATGCAACACCATGACGAATCATGTCAGTCAAATCCGAGATCAGATCAATACAACATACTCAACATGGTCGTAACAAAATACCTACAAATGCATACTCAACATGACAACATCGATATGTTCAACAAGACAACAACAACATACACTTAAAAAAACGACAACGACAACGACAACGTATACTCATGGTAATCCGTGATCCAACATTCACTGCATAGATCCCAAGGTGATCCTGTGGGACCAACACGTGGTGGATAAATAACAACGACATATATGCATAACAACACCTGGTAATCCGATGATCCAGCGTTCACTACATAGATCCCAAGATGATCCTATCAGACCAACATGCGGTGGAAAAACCCGTCCAATGATCCAGCGCATGCTAACATAGATCCCAAGATTGTAATATCCAGATTTATTATTGAGTATTTCATCTGTATTTGAACCCTGTATTATTCGGAATTGTGATATCGATAATTGAAGTATGATATTTCTCGTATTTGTATCCTACTTGGGGAATCTTTCATTTCGAAAGAAAGGGGAAGTTGAGTCTGAGAGATATCGGACCGTTCGAGATTCTTGAAAGAGTTGGAGAGTTGGCATACAGATTGGCATTACCGCCGTCATTGAGCCATGTTCATAACGTGTTCCATGTATCCCAGTTATGGAGGTATATACCAGATCCTAGTCATGTCATTGATTTCGGCGATATCGAGGTAGCACAGGATGGCACGTTTGAAGAGAGACTGATCAGGATACTCGAGAGTCGAGTTAAGCAGTTGAGGAACAAACCAATCGCTTTGGTCAAGGTTCAGTGGTCACGCCACGGAGTGGAAGAAGCCACTTGGGAAACGGAAGATAGCATGAAGTCCAGATATCCAGAGTTATTTTCGTCTTGAGTTTCGGGACGAAACTCCTTTTTAGTAGGAAAGTATGTAATATCCGGATTTATTATTGAGTATTTCATCTGTATTTGAACCCTGTATTATTCGGAATTGTGATATCGATAATTGAAGTACCTTAAGAACACGAATTCAACGTTGGAGATAGTATTAACATACCTTAAGATGAAGAAAACACTGAGACAATAGGTAGACTTCAACTCCAGTTGCTTATGTGACAATCCAAGATGAGTCTCTACTTCAAGGATCAAGTATGAATAATCTCCAATCTTCAATGATCAAGTTGAGATGGTTTAAATGTGTTTAAGAGGGAGGGGAGGCTCTGTGGACTTCCAAGAAATGAAGGACAAGTGAAGAAAACGTAAACAAAATAAAATGGGGTGCTGTCCCTTTTATATTGTTTCTGTACGTTAGCTGTTTAGCGCACGCTACCACAATGTCCTTAGCGCACGCTAACGAGCGTTGACTCCAAAACTGTCCAGGTTCATCCGCGGGAATCTTATCCGGACCCATGTCCGGCTGGCGCATGTGACAGCCGCCTAGCTCAATTATTGGCTGGTTAACGCACACTACGCTACATTCGTAGCGTACGCTAACTCCGACAGATAACGTATATTAAGCTTATGCTTAAGATATCGTTGTTGAAACATCATAGTTGGAATCCTATACGTCAATGATGAGAGTAATATTCTGAGATTAATTATCCGTATTGAATAACGTTGCCATATTAATCACTGAGGATTTCGTAAGCTTCATCACAGTTAGAACAGTCGTCTGCCTAGTAAGAAACTGCCATGCATGCTTAGCGTACGCTAAGCTATGTAGTTAACGTACGCTATCGGGCATAGTTAACGTACGCTACGTTTGGTACGTAACGTACGTTATACCATCAGACGAGTCAGTCGACCGATCAGTTGTAATATCCGAATTTATTGCTGTGTATTTCATCTGTATTTGAACCCTGTATTATTCGGAATTCTGATCTCGATAATTGGAGAATTCTCACATTGGTATCTTTGTACATAAGTATAACAACATGCAAAATTACCCATGCAAACTCGTGATAGCGCACGCTAAGAATGCAGCTTAATGTGCGTTATCGGACTACAACTAGCGCACGCTATGAATGAAGAGTTGCGTGCACTAGACCATCAATTATTGAGCTAGGCGGCTAGCACATGCGCCAGCCGGACGTAGGACCGGATAAGATTCCCGCGGCCGAACCTGGACAGTTTTGGAGTCAACTCTTATTAGCACGCGCAAACACCCCCGATATATTCAGGAATATTACAGCGCCGTAAATCCTTTACATAAGAATTTACAAGGCTGAAGAAATAAAAAGACAATAACAGATACCAATTTATGAATTTACTGAAATAAAATGCAACAGTTCTGGTTCAAAACCGAAAATACAAATATCCAAACGAAGAATTATTAATACATCACCAAAATCCAAACATCACAAACTGACGACTTACTCGAGTACTTATTAAAAATAACAAACACAGACAACTAAACCCGGCCGGAACATCACTCTGCACCCTCGTCGTCATGCAACTCCAGTAGTTGTTTCCACGCTCTCCTGGATCCTAAACATAAACAAATATTCACCCCCGAAGGGGTTAGCACAACGATGCTAGTATAAGTACAATAATCATACAACAGTGATATAATCAATAATTATATCATAACAAGTTTCTCCAATGAGAAATAACAACAACACATATCACGTCATAACAGTCTCAACATACTGATGGCATTCCAATGATCCATCGCACATAGCTATAGATTCCCATGATGATCCCGTCGGACCAACGCATAGTGGAACTACCTGTCCAACGATCCAGCGCACACAGCTATAGATTCCCATGATTATTCCCGTCGGATCAACGCATGGTGGACATTTAATCACAATACATAATAGACAATACAATCACAATATAGCTGTCATAATATAAACAATTCTAATTAGAGTACTTGCCTCGATTCGAAGAAAAGAACAAAACTTCCACGAAAACGAAATACTCGAAGGTCGCCCCTTCAATCAATCACATAGCACGCTCGAACCTTAACAAAAGACATAACATAGAATTCATCTCACGTCGAACGAACATCTAACAATCCAAAATACGGTCGGAAGTTCTTAAAAGAAATCTATCTGGATTGCTTAACGCACGTTACGCATCCTATGTAGCGTACGTTAAGGCTACTCGTTAGCGCACACAAATACACACATCCTAGCGTACGCTAACCATGCACGGTCAGTACCTCACTGATCAGCCGACTGACTCGCCTGATGACTTACGCACGCTAAGTTCCAATCGTGGCGTATGCTAAACATACCCGATAACACACGTTCATTCGCATAGCTTAGCGCACGCTAAGCGTGCATGGCAGTTTCATTACTGGGCAGCAAACTTGATCTAACGGTGATGAAGCTTACGAACTCCTTAGGGATTAACGTGTGATATCCATCTACCTGTCATATTCATAACTTATGAAATGATCTTACGGATTAAACGACTTCGAGATACAAGGATACGTATAATCATCACAACACCATAATCCATTTTGATTACAATTCTCATGCGAAGTTTGATGTTCTTAAGGTCGAAGCACTAGATTTCAATATCATCATTACATCCCGATTTAACCATGGAGATAAACTAACAATTCCAGCTTATAAGAAAGGATGCAATCTAAGATGATTCTTCCCTTAAGTCCTTATAACCAAAAATGATATCACCTCCAATTTTATGATCAATAAGATAACATAAATCATATGGATAATAAACTTCAGAATGTTCCTCTCATCATTTGACGTACTAAGATTCCAACTACGAGGTTCCAACGACAATATCATAAGCATAAACATTCCAATCTTCTAAACATGATGTTTGTTGAATAAATCACCAAAGGAACTCAATATCTTGCTAGTATGATCGTCTTATTCTTTAGAATCCGAATCTAAGGCTGGAGATAGAATTGATATACCTTAATATGACGAAATCACTGAACCAAAAAGGTAGAATCCGACTCCGGTTGGTTGTATGCCACTCCAAGGTGCTACTCCACTTCAATGATCAACCACAAATAATATCCAATCTCCAATGATCAAGTAGATGTGTTCTAAGTGTGTTTAAGGAAGATAAAATGCTCTCTGGACTACCAAGTACGAAGGTTGCTCGAAGGAAATGAGAAGAAAATGGAGTGCTGTCACTTATATAAAATTTCTGTACAATGGTTGATTAGCGCACGCTATCATACATCCTTAGCGCGCGCTAATAAGAGTTGACTCCAAAACTGTCCAGGTTCGTCCGCGGGAATCTTATCTGGTCCTACGTCCGGCTGGCCCATCTGCTATCCGCCTAGCTCAATAATTGATGGTCTAGCGCACGCAACTCTTCATTCGTAGCGTGCGCTAGTTGTAGTCCGATAACGCACGTTAAGCTGCATTCATAGCGTATGCTATCACGACTTTGCATGGATAATTTTGCATGTTGTTATACTTATGTACAAAGATACCAATGTGAGAATTCTCCAATTATCGAGATCATAATTCCGAATAATACAGGGTTCAAATACAGATGAAATACACAGTAATAAATCCGGATATTACATCAGTGAAGGACTGACAATGCATAGTTAGCATACGCTAGACTTCGTAGCTTAGGTGCGCTAACTAGTAGGCTTAACGTACGCTACCAAAGGTACCTAACGTACGTTAAGCAAGTCAGGCAGATTACATTTTATGAACTTTTGACCGTAATTTGGATTGTTAGACATTCGTACGATGTGAGACGAATTCTATATTATTTCTTTTGTTAAGGTTTGAGCTTAGCAATGTGATTGATCGAAGGGAGCGACCTTCGAACGTGTTGTTATTCGTGGGAGTATTATTCTTGTCTTCGAATCGAGGCAAGTACCTTAATTATTTTATGTATTGATGTTATACATATTATTGCACATGTATGTCGTCGTTGTATGTCCACCTCGTGTTGGTCCGACGGGATCATCGGGGGATCTATGCTAGCGTGCGCTGGATTATTAGACGAGTTTTTCTACCTCGGGTTGGTTTGATGGAATCATCGGGGGGTCTAGGCAGTGAACGCTGGATCATCGGAATTACCATGTGTATGTTGTGATATCATGTGTGTATGTTATTATTGAGTTTCTCGCAGGAGAAGACTCATTGGTTCTTTTGTCATTTATGTTATTATTATTCTTCGTGAGATGTTGAATAATATGTTGTGGTACTTGTACTAGCATCGTTGTGATAACCCCTTCGGGGGTGAACATTTGTTTTTGTTCAGGATTCAGGAGAGCAGAGAAACAACTACTGGAGTTGCATGACGACGAGGGTGCAGAGTGATGTTCCGGCCGGGTTTATTTGTCTGTTGTTTGTATCGTTTTAATAAGTACTCGAGTACGTCGTCGTTTGTGATGATTTGGATTTTGGTGATGTATTAATACTTTTCCTTTGGACATTTGTATTTTCAGTATTGGTCAGAACTGTTGTATTTTATTTCAGTTACTTTCATACGTTGGTATTTGTTATTGTCTTTTCATTTCTTCAGCCTTGTAAATCCTTATGTAAAGGATTTACGGCGCTCTAATATTCCTGATTATATCGGGGGTGTTACAAAGATGATCCACTCGGTCCAACACGAGGTGGACATACGACAACAATCCACAAATGCAATATAACAACAATACACAAATGCATGACAACAATAATACACAAATGCATGATGACATGATAATGACAAAAATGATTATAGTACTTCCCCCGAATCATTCGAGAGCAGTATCAATTCTAAAACCATCACCAATAATTATCCTAAATATTCAGTGATCCAAATATCGTAGACTATAGATAACTCATATCCTCGTCTTTTGCCAAAATATATCCGTGTTACCCAAGTATATCAATAATGAACATAAACCATATACCTTATGATTTAACTCCAAAACCCGGAAGACAACATACTATCCAAATCTCAAAAATTCACACTTATACTGTAATATCCGACTGTAATTCTTCATCCTTACTGTTGTATTGTTCAGATAGTTTGAATATCGTTGAATCATGTTGCATTTAATATATGAGTATAATGTCGAGATGCTACGGAATTGAGTTAGTTATCGTTGTTATTCCCTTTTGTGTTTGTTGGTTCAATGTTAATTGGAGAGTTGCATTTTTGGACCTATTCTGGTGGTGTAGTGTACGCTACATAGTTTGATTAATGTACGTTAAGCTTGTGCTTTAACGTACGTAATTCGTTATCCGTTGCGTACGTTAAGAGGGAATCAGACATTAGTTGACTTCCGTACGTGAATCTGTTATCCGTTGCCATGCACGTGAAGTGTGATTGGGCTGTCGTGTCGGTCAGAGTCAACCATATTTAGCATACGTAATACCTTTTATTTAGCATACGTAAATGGCCTGTGAAGTCGAGACAGTAGCCCCTGTAAGTCGATTATGTACGTAACACCAACTGGTTAGCGTACGTAATATATAGGTGTTAACGTACGCTAAATTTGTTCGATAACGTACGTTAAAGCTTTACAGTCTATTTAAAGACATAACCAGTTTTTCATTTCTGCACAACCCAACCCGATTTTCTCTTCGTATATCCCCTCTCCTGCCTCCCTAGACCGATATTAACCTTCTCCAACTTGCTTTTAAGCCTTGTAACTTGGAGTGGAGCTCATTGATTTGAAGTTTAGAAGGTGTTCTTGAGCTTGAAGTGTGTTTTCTTGTAGTGTTGAGGGTTGTCCTTCCACTACACCATATATGACCTATTGCAAGCCTAAAAAAGTGTATTGTTAGACCCCATATATGTTAAATTAGAATTTTATGTAACATTTTATCCAAAACTCGGCGTTGCATTTGCGGCCATTGCCTATGACCCATATAGCAACATTTTATGTACTTATTGCAACATTTATTAAGTATTACAATAGCGCCTTTATTGCAACAATTTAGGCTGTTTCAGTAACACTTTTAATGTGTTGCAATAGACTAATGCAACACTTGCTTGCAACATTTATTGAGTTAAAATGTTACAAAGTCAATTTATTGCAACATTCTTAATGCTTGTTGGAATGCTTTTTGGTTTTTTAGCAACATTTATCTACAACACATATTATGAAGAGCTTAATATGGAAGGTTGGATTAAATCAAGAGTCCTAACCCTAATCCTCCTTAAAATCCCTAGTGTAACACCACCAAGTTATTCAGGGTATATTACAGCGCCGTGAGGCCCATTGTGGGACCCACAAGGCTATTCACACGCGGAACTATGAATTTTGACCGATAAGGTCTAATCAAAATCAAATGGAAGACAATAAAATTGGTACTGAAAACAATATCCAATAAAACCGAATACAATGCATCAAGGATCAATCCCATGGCAACACCGGCCGAAACATCAAGAAACCCGAAAACAGGACTCGAGCACTCATAGCCATTTCAAGTATAACAATATTGAATGGAGGAAATACAAAGCATAATCATTGACAAGACATAGCATCACACTTGCCCATCATCTTCATGCCGACCCGGTATGTGCCTATCCGCTCTCCTGGATCCTGAAATATATGAAAGGTATTTCCCCTATAAAGGGGTTAGCCATCGAATAGGTATTACAAGTATATCGAATATGAAACACAATACTTCTCGACAATAAAGTAAATGTAAACATCATTTCATCAACTCAAGATTAGTATTCCGGAATTACTAAATCTCATAGCATTACATTTCAATACATACGTGATTAACCGTGGAACCGCACCAAAGGCAACGGAACCCTTAGAGGCCCCGTCGGACTCTCCCAGAGTAGTTAACCCAAAATATTCGCGGAACCGCACAAAGGCTATAGATCCCTCAGAGGACCCGTCGGCCCGTCCCAGAGTGAATATATACCATCATGCCATTCATATACCTTACTTTCAAAGTCGAGAACGTACAATCATAAACATATACTTGCCTTTGAGACATCGAGAATCAGAAGAAAAAGAGTACAAGTCTGGTAGGTCCAAGAACGCACTCCCGGAACCTAAACGATTCGTAAGGAATATGATAATCAATAATCCAATACTCAAATCACACGAAGAAACTCCCGAAACCCGCCTACGATTCACAAAACTATAAGGATAATCTCCTAGAGGTTTGGAAATCATCCAAACCCTCTCAATTTCGAACAAAGTACAAAAACATCCAGATAATCATAGGGGAAATGTGGGTACGGGGTAGATACCTCATAATCTCAAAGATCTCAAGCCCTAAAATGGATAAATCGGACGAATATAAGAAAATCCCCAAAAATTCACCAAACTGAGGTTCTAAGGAATTTACCTTGATTTGGAAGGTAGAAACGGATTAGATGTTGTGTAAGCTGGGTTATCCAACCAGAGATGATGATGGCTGATGAAAGATCGCCCCCAAATCACCCCCAAATTGCCTTCGTGTGCTCTCCCATCGGAAATGAGTAAAAGAGGTGTAAAATGAAGAAGATCAGGGGTTGACTCTCTCTTATATACTGTGACTGATTAGCGCTCGCTAAAATCCAAGGCTAGCGTGTGCTAACGGGGTCACCCGGTAGTCCAGTAGCTTCTGACCTGCGACGTTAGCGCACGCTACCACATCCTTAGCATGTGTTAACTGGTATCATGTAAAAATTCCAACTCACTGCCTAATCCCGCTAGCGTGCACTACATCTGGGCACTAGTGCGCGCTATGCAACACCTATAGCGAGCGATTGCTCAGGCCTAGCGTGTGTTACCTTTGTAATATCTGGATTTATTATGGTGTATTTCATCTGTATTCAAACCCTGTATTATTCGGATTTGTGATCTTGATTATTGGAGTATAATATTTCTTTCGTTGGTAACTTTGTACATGAGTATATCAACATGCAAAATTTCTCATGCAAACTCGTGATAGCGCACGCTAAGAATGTAGCCTAACGCGCGCTATCGGCTACTACTAGCGCACGTTACGTATGTAGGAGTTGCGTGCACTAGGCACTCAATTATTGAGCTGGGCGGCTAGCACATGCGCCAGCCGGATGTAGGACCGGATAAGATTACCGCGGACTAACCGGGACAATTTTGGAGTCAACTCTTATTAGCGCGCGCTAAGCATGTGTAGGTAGCGTGCGCTAATCTGCTTTTGTACAGAAAGTTTATATATGGGCCAGCACTCCATTTTATTCTCATTTCCTTCGTTCACCTTTCGTTTTTGAGAGACCAGAGAGCATATCATCTTCCTTAGAGACACTTATAACACATCCACTTGATCATTGGACATTGAATACTTCTTGTGATTGAT
The DNA here is from genome assembly GCA_033398695.1 of Orobanche coerulescens. Classification (NCBI taxonomy): domain Eukaryota; kingdom Viridiplantae; phylum Streptophyta; class Magnoliopsida; order Lamiales; family Orobanchaceae; genus Orobanche; species Orobanche coerulescens. The sequence goes on along the minus strand of CM065815.1, from coordinate 112,415,574 downwards.
CATTGAAGAGAAGTAGCACCTTGGAATGGCATATAACCAACCGGAGTCAGATTCTACCTTTGGAGTTCAGTGATTTCATCATATTAAGGTATGTTGATTCTATCACCAACTCTAGATTCGTGTTATGGAGAATGAGATGATCACGCTAGCAAAATATTGAGTTTCTTGGGTGAATTATCCAAACCACTTCATGTTTGGAATATTGAGATGATTATGCCTTAAGTACCTTGATTATGAACATCATGATTCGAATCTTATTACAATGAATAAGTAGAGGAAGTTTCTATCATTGGTAATCCGAATCTAGTAGGTGTATTCATAGCAATCTTGGACTTGACTTTAACATCATTATTGTTATACGAATCTAAAGGATTGATCATGGAAGGATTTATCTTGTGAAGATGGAATGTTAATCAAACTACAGAATGATAGTTTTTGATTGAGATAAAGGTGTTGATATCGACCGATAAGCTTTCCGAATTATCGCATGAAGAATTGTAATCGAAATGGAATATGGTTTTATAACAGTATACATATCCTTGAATTCAAAGTTGTTGTTATCTGTAGGATCAGTCATAACCGTATAAACATGATATTCACGGAGGTAACATGAATTAACACTGAAGATTTCATTGGTTTGATCATGTTGAGATCAGTCTACTGCCCTGTAGTAAACTGCCATGCACAGTTAGCGCACGCTAAGCTATGTAGATTAACGTGCGCTATCGAGCATGAGTTAACGTACGCTACGTTTGGTACGTAACGTACGTTAGGCCATCAGACGAGTCAGTCGGTTGATCAGTGAAGTACTGACCATGCATAGTTAGCGTACGCTAGGCTTTGTTGTTTACTTGCGCTATCGAGCAGACGTAACGCACGCTACACAGAGTACTTCGCGTGCGCTAAGCAGTTCAGGCAGATTACATTTTATGAGCTTTTGGCCGTAAATCGAATTGTTAGACATTCGTACGACGTGAGATAAATTCTATATTATTTCTTTTGTTAAGGTTCGAGCTTGTTACGTGATTAATTAAGGGGGCGACCTTCGATTGTTCGTTTTCGTGGAAGTATTGTTCTTGTCTTCGAATCGAGGCAAGTACCTTATTTTTTTTATGTATTGATGTTATACATATTGTCGTGCATGTATGTCGTTGTTGTATGTCCACCTCGTATTGGTCCGACGGGATCATCGGGGGATCTATGCTAGCGTGCACTGGATCATCGGATGGGTTTTTCCACCACGAGTTGGTCTGACGGGATCATCGTGGGTCTAGGCAGTGAACGCTGGATCGTCGGAATTACCATGTGTATGTTGTGATATCATGTTGTGATTATCAGTTATGTATGTCATTTATGAGTTTCTCGTAGGAGAAGACTTGTTGGGATTTTTTTCGTTTACGTTATTATTCTTCGTGAAATATCAATAATATGTTGTGGTACTTGTACTATCATCGTTGTGCTAACCCATTCGGGGGTGAACATTTTGTTTATGTTCAGGATCCAGGAGAGCGGGAAAACAACCACTGGAGCTGCATGACGACGAGGGTGCAGAGTGATGTTCCGGCCGGGTTTATTTATCTGTTGTTTATTGGTTATTTCAATAAGTACTCGAGTACGAAGTCGTTTATGATGAATTTGAATTTGGCGATGTATTAATAAGTTTCTGTTGAACATTTATATTTTCAGTATTTGGTCAGAACTGTTGTATCTTAATTCCGTTATTTCCATTCGATAGTACCTCTTAATGTTTGTTCAATTCTTCAGCCTTGTAAATCCTTATGTAAAGGATTTACGGCGCTGTAATATTCCTGAATATATCGGGGGTGTTACAGAATATGGTATCGGAGCTAAGATTATGGATATCTTGGCCATTGGGTTAAAATAGGGGTCATTGATGTCTTTTGAGGTAACCGGCCGCGAATAACATCACTGTACTGCCTACGTCTTCGTGCGGGCGGTGGTTGTAAGTTCCTAAACTCTATCTCATCTTTTACATGTTATGTTCCTTTGTACTTGAGCATTTGAATGGTATTGTTTCCGGTATATTGAGTATTTATGCTTACAGTATGTTGAGAGGCGGACGTGGACGTGGTCGCGGTCGCGGCCGCGGACGAAGGAATGCAGAAAGGGAAGCATCGCCTTCAAATCAAGCCAGTCATAGCTCAGGCGAGCCACAACGATCTATCAATAACGAACCGGAACCTGCTGTACCAGAGATCCTTCGTCAAGTGGTGAACCAGATGACTCAGTTCGCCCAAGTCGTGGACCGAATGCAAGTGGCGGTGGGACTACAGTAGGGAGAGAGACAACAAGGGATTCCAGACATGGGAAATCGAGGTGACCGGTGGCTGCAAGAGGTGGCGAAGATGCAACCACCCAAATTCGACGGCATTTTTGAGACTCCCACCTGGTACCATTGGTTGAAGGAACTGGAGAAAATCTTTGCCTAATTAATCGCCTGTGACGAATAGGAGAGCCTCTATCACTCAATATTTTCTGATAGGGGAAGCGTCCGAATGGTGGGAAGCCATCCGGCCTGTAGACCATGATGCTGATTGGACAGAGTTTAAATTAATGATGGAAGCTCAGTACTGCCCTCGTCCTGTGAGGGAAGCCAAGGTTCGGGAGTTTTTCTCCGCTCAGCCTTCGGATGTGCCAGTATCTCAGGCAATTAAGACGTTTAACCAACAGCTGGCATTTGTTCGACATCTCGTCAGAACAGATGCAGAAATGATGATCCATTTTGATATGAGGATGAAACCAGAAATCCAGAGGTACATGTCCGGTTTTGAATGTACCACACCCCGTCAATACTAGGATAAGACGTTGGCGTATGAGATCAAGGAAGCAGCTATGGAGAAATTTACGGAATCCAAGAAGCAGAAAGTCTCTGGTACTTTTACAGAGCACAAGAACAGCGGGCCCCGCAAGGCCCAGTCATCCTTTCACTCTTTCAAGAAACCTCCGCACCCAGTTAGGAGCAGAAAGAACTTCGGAGCAACATCAACCATGACTGATGTTACCAGGAAATGCTTTAACTGCGCCCATACGGGACACTATCGACGGAATTGCCCCCTACCTGACGTGACTTGTTTTGATTGTGGTCGAGAGGGACATCGTGCGGTCTTCTGTGAAGAGGCTGCAAAGTCTTTTAGAGCCCGTACACCAAAGCCAGTCTAGAAGGAAGCCAGTATCCAACAGACGCAGCAAAGTGTTTAGATGCCTCAGAATTTTGGCCGCGGGCGAGGCAGAGGACAGTGGGACCGAAAGGGTACATCGAGTGCCGGATCTGTTCCCACACGTCTGTATGGGATGAGGAGAATAGATGATCAGGATGCTGCTGTCGCATCAGGTACTGTCCAGATCCTTTCCCAGCCAGTTAGCATTTTATTCGATACAGGAGCTACGTATTCTTTTATATCCTTGTATTGTGTAAATCGTTTGAATATTTCTGGTTTTCATACTTTTGAACCTTATGTTGTTGGTTTACCGAGTGAAGAGAGGATTGTCGGGAACTTAGAAACCAGAAATTTCCCTGTATCATTTGGAGGCATAGAGTGGCTCTCAAATTTGATTGTGATAGAAATGCAAGGAGATGACCTGATACTCGGAGACGATTGTCTTAATCGATATGGAGCAATTGTAAACTACCGAAGGAGGAATATCTCGCTGATCGCTGACGATGGTTCCGAAATACTGTTTGAGGGATGGAAACCGGGAAGCTCAAGAAAGTTGATCAAAGCGATGAAAGCTGTCAAATTGTTGAAACAGGGCTGCACCGAATACTGGTGCTATGCAATGAAAAAAGAAGACGAAATTGTGGAACTTTCATCCATTCATGTTGTGAACGAATTTCCAGATGTATTTCCTGATGAGTTACCTGGACTACCTCCACGAAGGGATGTAGAATTTACCATTGAGCTGGAACCTGGAACTACACCAATTTCTAAGGCGCCGTATCGTATGGCACCTACTGAGATGTACGAACTGAAGAAGCAGCTAGAGGAGTTATTGGACAAAGGCTATATCCAGCCAAGCATTTCGCCTTGGGGAGCGCCAGTTCTTTTTGTTCGGAAGAAGGATGGATCGCTGCGACTGTGTATTGACTATCGAGAACTGAATAAAATGACGATTAAGAACAAGTATCCGTTACCACGGATTGATGATCTGTTTGACCAGTTTCAAGGAGCAACAGTATTTTCTAAAATCGATCTGAGATCAGGATATCATCAGCTGAGGATTAAGGAATCTGATGTTCCGAAATCAGCGTTCAGAACTCGTTACGGACACTATGAGTTTGTAGTGATGCCGTTTGATCTCACTAATGCACCTGCTGTATTCATGCAATTGATGAACCGAGTGTTCATCGAATATTTGGATAAATTTGTGGTCGTGTTCATTGATGACATTCTAGTGTATTCTAAGAACCCGGAAGAGCATGCACAGCATTTGCGGATTGTATTAGAACTTTTAAGAAGCGAGCAACTGTACGCCAAACTCTCTAAGTGTGAATTCTGTCTAAAGGAAGTAATGTTCCTCGGTCATGTGGTATCAGCTGAAAGAGTCCGAGTAGATCCTCAGAAGATTGAAGCGGTTTTGGATTGGAAACCTCCAAAGAATGTGAAAGAAGTCCGAAGTTTCTTAGGACTTGCTGGGTATTATCGTCGGTTCGTGGAAGGGTTTTCCAAAATTTCCCGCCCACTTACTCGACTCCTGCAGAAAACTCAAAAGTTTGAGTGGAACGAGTTGTGTCAGATTAGCTTTGATGAATTGAAGAAGAGATTGACGACTTGACCGATTTTAACACTTCCACAGGGGACTGGAGGATTCATAGTTTACAGTGATGCTTAGAACCAAGGACTCGGATGCGTATTGATGCAGAATGACAAGGTGATCGCTTATGCGTCGCGACAGCTGAAACCTTATGAAGTGAATTACCCAACACATGATTTGGAGCTAGCATCAGTAGTTTTTGCTTTAAAGATCTGGAGGCATTATCTGTACGGGACTCACTGTCAGATATTTATGGATCACAAGAGTCTCAAACACATCTTCAGTCAGAAAGAGTTGAACATGCGGCAAAGAAGATGGTTAGAACTGATTAAGGACTATGACTTGGAGATTTTGTATCATCCAGGCAAAGCGAATGTAGTGGCCGATGCACTCAGCCGCAAGCCTGTTTCTATTCGGATGATGGAGACTCTAACCTCCGAACTTAGCCTTCAGCGAGAGATGATTCGAGAAGGAATTGAAGTGTGGTTACAAAGAGTCCAAGGACAACTGTGCGTGATGGAAATAACTTCATCATTAACCGAAGAAATCAAATCTAGACAGGTAGATGATCCTCTGATGATTCGGATCAAGGGAAAGGCCCCCGGATTGGTAATTCATGATGATGGAGTTTTGAGATTTCCGAACCAACTCTGCGTTCCTAATATCGATGTTTTGAAACAGACGATTATAAAGGAAGCTCACAGCACGCCCTATTCTATCCACCCGGGCACCAGTAAAATGTATAAGGACCTAAAACAGAACTTTTGGTGGGGCAACATGAAGAAAGAGGTAGCGGAGTATGTCTCGAAATGATTGACTTGACATCAGGTTAAGATCGAGCATCAACGACCTGCCGGGATGTTGAAGCCGCTCCCGATTCCTGAATGGAAGTGGGAGGACATATCGATGGACTTTATCACTAGTATGCCGAGAACCAAGACAGGAATGAACATGATTTGGGTGATAGTTGATCGTCTAACCAAATCAGCTCATTTTATAGGCATTAAGGACACGTGGGGACCAGAGAGGTTGGCACGAGTATTTATTTCAGAGATAATTCGATTGCATGGTACGCTGAAGACCATTGTTTCTGATCGAGATGGCCGTTTTGTGTCTCACTTTTGGAAAGCAGTTCATAAGGCCTTGGGAACCGAATTGAACTTCAGCACAACTTATCACACACAGACTTATGGACAATCCGAGAGGACTATTCAAACGGTGGAAGATATACTGAGGGCTTGTGCCTTAGATTGGTCAAGTGATTGGGAAATTCATCTGCCATTGATTGAATTTACCTACAACAATAGTTGGCATGCTTCCATTAAGATGGCACCGTTTGAAACATTATACGGGAGGAGATGTAGATCGCCCCTATGTTGGGACGATTCATCAGACTTGATCGGGACAGAACCAGAGTTGATCATACAGACTCGAGAGAAGATAGCCTTGATTCGTGAAAGGCTGTTGACCGCCCAGAGTCGCCAAAAATCTTACGCAGACGTACGTCGTCGCCCTTTGGAGTTAAGTACTGGAGACCACGTACTTTTAAAGGTTTCTCTTACTAGGGGAATCTTCCATTTTGGAAGAAGGGGAAAGCTGAGTTCGAGATATATCGGACCGTTCGAGATCCTTGAGAGAGTTGGAGAGTTGGCATACAGATTGGCATTGCTGCCGTCGTTGAGCCATGTTCATAATGTATTCCACGTATCCCAGTTACGGAGATATATACCGGACCCTAGTCATGTCATTTATTTCGGGGAGATCGAGGTCGCTCAGGATGGGCCGTTTGAAGAAAGACCGGTAAAGATACTTGAGAGTCGAGTGAAACAATTGAGGAACAAACCCATTGCTTTGGTCAAAGTTCAGTGGTCACGTCATGGAGTGGAAGAAGCCACATGGGAAATGGAAAATAGTATGAAATCTAGATATCCAGAGTTATTTTCGTCTTGAGTTTCGGGACGAAACTCCTTTTTAGTAGGAGAGTATGTAATATCTGGATTTATTATGGTGTATTTCATCTGTATTCGAACCCTGTATTATTCGGATTTCTGATCTTGATTATTGGAGTATAATATTTCTTTCGTTGGTAACTTTGTACATAAGTATATCAACATGCAAAATTTCTCATGCAAACTATGTAGCTTAACGCGCGCTATGGGCTACTACTAGCGTACGCTACGTATGTAGGAGTTGCGTGCGCTAGGTACTCAATTATTGAGCTGGGCAGCTAGCACATGCGCCAGCCGGACGTAGGACCGGATAAGATTCTCGCGGACGAACCGGGACAATTTTGGAGTCAACTCTTATTAGCGCGCGCTAAGCATGTGTAGGTAGCGTGCGCTAATCTGCTTTTGTACAGAAAGTTTATATATGGGCCAGCACTCCATTTTATTCTCATTTCGTTCGTTCACCTTTCGTTTTTGAGAGACCAGAGAGCATATCATCTTCCTTAGAGACACTTATAACACATCCACTTAATCATTGGACATTGAATACTTCTTGTGATTGGTCATTGAAGAGAAGTAGCACCTTGGAGTGGCATATAACCAACCGGAGTCAGATTCTACCTTTGGAGTTCAGTGATTTCGTCATATTAAGGTATGTTGATTCTATCACCAACTCTAGATTCGTGTTATGGAGAATGAGATGATCATGCTAGCAAAATATTGAGTTTCTTGGGTGAATTATCCAAACCACTTCATGTTTGGAATATTGAGATGATTATGCCTTAAGTACCTTGATTATGAACATCATGATTCGAATCTTATTACAATGAATAAGTAGAGGAAGCTTTTATCATTGGTAATCCGAATCTAGTAGGTGTATTCATAGCAATCTTGGACTTGACTTTAACATCATTATTGTTATACGAATCTAAAGGATTGATCATGGAAGGATTTATCTTGTGAAAATGGAATGTTAATCAAACTATAGAATGATAGTTTTTGATTGAGATAAATGTGTTGATATCGACCGATAAGCTTTTCGAATTATCGCATGAAGAATTGTAATCGAAATGGAATATGGTTTTATAATAGTATACATATCCTTGAATCCGAAGTTGTTGTTATCTGTAGGATCAGTCATAACCGTATAAACATGATATTCATGGAGGTAACATGAATTAACACTGAAGATTTCATTGGTTTGATCATGTTGAGATCAGTCTACTGCCCTGTAGTAAACTGCCATGCACAGTTAGCGCACGCTAAGCTATGTAGATTAACGTGCGCTATCGAGCATGAGTTAACGTATGCTACGTTTGGTACGTAACGTACGTTAGTCCATCAGACGAGTCAGTCGGTTGATCAGTGAAGTACTGACCATGCATAGTTAGCGTACGCTAGGCTTTGTTGTTTGCGTGCGCTATCGAGCAGACTTAACGCATGCTACACAGAGTACTTAGCGTGCGCTAAGCAGTTCAGGCAGATTACATTTTATGAGCTTTTTGCCGTAAATCGAATTGTTAGACATTCGTACGACGTGATATAAATTCTATATTATTTCTTTTGTTAAGGTTCGAGCTTGTTATGTGATTGATTGAGGGGGGCAACCTTCGAGTGTTCGTTTTCGTGGAAGTATTGTTCTTGTCTTCGAATCGAGGCAAGTACCTTATTTATTTTATGTATTGATGTTATACATATTGTCGTGCATGTATTTGGAATATAGTTTTATACTTTTTGCTAATGACGAAAAGGGGAGGAAGATGTAGATTTCTACATTAGGAGAATAAGAAGATTTGGTGAAAGGGGAGAATACATCTTTCTATGAGATAACTAACAAACTTTGACCTGTATTTTCAGGTGTATGTTTGACAGTTATAAATCACATCAAGAATTGTTGTTTTGCCATCATCAAAAAGGGAGATTGTTAAATATTTTTATTCCATATAAATATATAAAAGTATTTAGATGACATGTTCATGATCAAAAGAAACAAAAATTAGACAACAACAATCGAAGACTCAAGAGTCGGATAGAAATTCAAAAGAAAAGCAAAAGGAAAGAAAAGAAAAAGGGTAATCATGTAGTGGAATGATTAAGGCAAAAGAGGAAGAAATCGGTAGAGCAAAAACTGATAGAATGATTATTCCAATGAACACTTTTGATCGAGATAACAAACTCTACGGAGAATACACAACCAGTCACAGGTGAAACAAGCAGCTAACGACCACTAACGTAAGAGACTTACGGCCGCAACGATAGAAGCAGAAGAGTTTGATAAAAAGCACCAGGCATGTTCACGTACGCAATTGACGATGATAATGTATGCAAAGGATAAACTTAGCCTATGTAACTCGAAGTACATAACATACGTAAATCATGTTATTTGAATTCAAATAATCAATACACTAGAAGGTCAATCGGTATAACGAACATATAATTATTTTTATCAACGTACGCTATGTTTGACATGCAACGCACGCAATGCAAAATACGTATCTACTGGACTATACTGGAATGGCACTAACGTACATATCAATACATGGTTAATGTACGCAAAGAACCTAACGCACGCTAAAGCAGAGTTGTAGCGTATGTTATGAAGCATCACTCAACAATGGCTAGTTAGTTTTGGATCCTATAAGTACCACTTTATTTGGTATTCACCATGCAACAACTTCAAGTATTTTATAAATTCATCATAGATATTCATACACATTATTTTTGTTGTAATTGGGCTTAATTGATAACTGATTGGGTATTACTTCACTCATTCATACATGAGAGAAAAGAATGGATTGTAGATTTGATCGGGTTTGATCGGTGTTATTTGGATCGTGGACCCAGAATTATTAAAATCATAATCTAAATCGGGTGAGGTTTTTATAGAGCCGATAAAAAGCTAGAAAGGTTATTTCCTTGTCCTATATAAAAGAGAAAATGGTTTATCTTGGACTGATATAGGACAAGATTTGTAACGGTTTATCCTATACTAATAGAAGACAAGAAACGGTTTACCTCGATCAAGACAAGGTGGAAACGTTTATCTTCAATCTATTGAAAAAGATAACAAAGGAGAGATGATGTAATCCAGCTAGGGCTGAACCTCTATAAATCTCAGTGTCATTTGTTTTCCATACTTATTTATCACTTCAGCACGAAAAGAGTTCATTACTCTTTACTGTACAATTCAAGCCCCCTTCTAGTGGCGGTACCAATCCAACATTTACCTTTCACCCTACAACTTCCCTTAAAGAACTTAACCGAGAACTGTTTGTCAACTATATAATATTTGAATATTGTACTCTAATCCTTCAACATAGGCTACATTAGTGACTTTGAATTTTTCTACAAGCAGGGTTCCTTTCCCTCTTGTTCTTCCTTTGAACTTGTCACTGAATCGAATATTTTGACCTAGATCTTCTACCTAATCTGTCAGTTTGCTGATATCTCCTGTCATGTGCCGAGAACATCTACTGTCGAAGTACCAAATCTCTTGTTCTTCCTTTAAACTTGTCACTGAATCGAACATTTTGACCTAGATCTTCTACCTAATCTGTCAGTTTGCTGATATCTCCTGTCATGTGCCGAGAACATCTACTGTCGAAGTACCAGATATCCTCCTACTTGATATCCTGTAAACAAATTTAAGTATACTTAGGTCCCCCAATGATCTGTAGGTCTTTGGTTAGTAGTGTATTTTGGTACCCATACTTGCCTTACATCAATAGGTTTTTTGTAAGTCTTCTTGGGTCCTTTCTTGCGAGATTTACATGGGGCAGACGTATTCGCTGTAAGCATTATTATTATGCATGTAAAATTAAGAGTCGTGGGTCCATTAATGTTGTTTCCTAAGAGAAGTAACCACGTGTCTCTTCTTTATCGATTGCCTCCTAGGGCTCCAGTTGGATTCTCAGAGCTGTTGTTGGTAGAATTGAATCCCGCAATTTCTTGCTAAAGAGGCACCTGGGTTCCAGTACTTAGTAATAAGAAGTTGAGTGCTCTATGAAGATTTTTGTAGGACGCAAGTGTTAGGATTCAAGGCCTAAAATCGAAGGCACAATGGAATAATAAAATTGATCCAATCAATAAATCAAACCCCTGAACAAGATCGATCAAGCATCATATATATGAATAAAATCATTCAAATTATGGATTTAGAAATCATTTGAATATCTTTCATTAAATGTTGATGTTGAACATGATCCAGAATGACAAAGCTTTCACAAAATCCCGAGCACCGAAAGTACCACACCTCTACGAATCACGTGTTGGAAGGATAACTGAAATTAACTTCTATCTTCTTACACTCTAAGAATATGGCTAGAAGATGATAGTAGTAGCTTATATGATATTTATTAATCCATCTAAATATATAATTAATATATTTTCTTCAAGAATACTCTTAAACTCTAGGTTTAAGACTTGAAAAAAAAATCTCTCCTTGCTCGCTAAAGCTCACGGCCAAGCACATTACTTTGAGGAAGATGAAGTTTTGTTTTATGAACAAAACACTCGTCACTACATGCCATAAGCCTCACATTAATTTATACACCAAGGGTATAATTAAATATCCCACACATCTTATCATATCTACACCATGACAAAACATGGTGATACGTCATCATGTGAGGGGCGGGCGGGCAACATACATTACGTGTAGTTGGTTCGTTTCGGTCCATGAAATGGACCATCGTGCATCTAGTCCGATAGATACACCTTAAGTCGTTTCAATATTAATACACTTAAGTAATCCAATTCATTAATTATATTAAATATAATTTCTCTGAGAAAAAATATGAATAAAATAATACTCAGTGATTTATTTAATTCAGAGATCGATTTAATTTATCCAATAAATAAATTAGGCATCCAATGTCCAATATTAACCAAGAGAGAATAAGCTCAAAATAATCCATTGTCTATCCGGTATGCGCGACTCTCTAGGTTCGTCTCAATTAGCGATGGGAGGGACCGGAGAGTGTTAGCACCACCTAGCCATTCTCGTGGCCTACACTGTAACCCAACTGAGAATGAATGATATGGATTATTCCAAAATCTTTACGTTATGAGTACTGTATACGTATAAACCCTTCAATCATATGTCCCGATAAAGTATTAGGGTCGCGATAATATCAAACCCTATTGTAACTTGACTCTATGCATTTGTTAGTGCAAATTGAGATCACCGAGCTCTGTGTATCAAATACAACTAGCTCTAAGTGCTTTGGTCAAATATTTATAATCCCATTTTGTAACTAACCGCATAGGACATCTACCTGTTCACTTACAAGAAAAAGAATCACACCTTGGTATTTAGTAGAGACTGTTACTTGCCCTCTAAGCTGCACTTCGAGGCTGACCCCACCAGCCGGTGACTGGATCGAACTATTCTAGTGACTAACTTAATATCACAAGCACATCTCCTACTTATTTCTCAAGTCAAAGATTCACATATACCTATCACACCCTTTTGGTTCAGTAACTGACTATACCAGAGCGAAATGCATGTGATCGAATTGCGGTGAGTCGAGTTTGAGTATATTAATCCCATTAGTATACCTATAATGTGTATGGGAGAGGGATCTCGCTGTTTTTGCTAAATTTGATCTCACTAACTCTTAGTGATGACAAGCATTTATCATGTCAAAGTACACATTATACAAGTCTTGTCTAAAATTAATACCCATTTAAGTTTTATCGACTTGCGAACTAGTTAAGCATTAGAGCGCTAAACACTTTCAGTGCCTATCTCGTTATCTCAAGGAACTGGAATATTTGCTCTCAAATTCAAGGACTATTATTCTATATACCAAATCATGATGCCAATGATATACAATAATATAACATAAATAAATGCCTTACTCAATTAATGTTCACAAGTACAATAAAATGATCTCACTCTCTCATCCTCTGAGTAGCATTTGAGGGCATATTCCTAATAGCAGGCTATAGGATTTTTTATCAAAACACTTAGGGTATTTTATCCCAATAGTTTATAACAGGGCAACGGGTTTTGAGGGCAGGATACTCCCTTTTTTCTTCCTTTTTGCGATGGGGCAACTGGGGGGCGATTTGAGGAGCTACTTTGGGCGACTCAACACCATCCATCATCATCCTTGAGATCTTTATGAATATTAAACATCTCTAAGTATTCCTCTCTTCGAATTGAGGTAAGTATCCCTAAAATCCTATCTTTGTTGAATTTGGGGATTTTTCTAGATTCGTCTTGCTGATTCAAAATTAATGAATTAATTCGTCACTATGGGCCCTACTAATATACTCCCATGGATTAGAAACTCATACCATAAACTTTATTCAATTCAATTTCCAATTTAGGATAATCTTGAGAAACCCTAACCTTGATTGAGATTCTATCCAACATTGTGCGACCACATGACCAAAGTAACATTCTCATTTCAGCCGCTTCCAACTTTCTCTCAAGCGACTTCTTCATCGCCCAACATTCGGGGCCATACAGCATTACAGGTCTGATTGCCGCTCTATAGAATTTACCCTTCAACTTTAGAGGGACTTTCTTGTCGCACAGGACCCCTATCGCTGCTCTCCACCTAAGTTACCCTGCCTTGATACGATGGGTGACATCATCTTCACACTCACCTTCCGTCTGAATGATCGAACCCAAATACTTGAACTTATCCGTACGGGGTACGGTCTGATCAGCAATCATTACCTCTACTTCTTCCTCTTTAGCCTCACCACTGAAGTTACACCAGAGATACTCAGTCTTAGACCGGCTCAAATGCAGGCCCTGGGATTCTAAATTAGACCTCCATAGCTCCAACTTCGAGTTCACCTCCCTCCTCGACTCCGCCACTAACACAATGTTGTCAGCAAAATGTATGCACCACGGGACGCCATCCTATATCCCCCGTGAAATGACATCAAGGATTAGAGCGAAGAGAAGAGGGCTTAGCATCGACCCCTGGTGTAGCCCTATCTCAACCGGGAAATACTGGGTGTCACCAAATGGGGTGCTAACGCAAGTCCTAGCTTGGGAGTACATGTCTTGGATCGCCCTAATGTACGGCAACGACACCCTCCTTTCCTCAAGGCTCCTCCAAATAACATCGCACGGAATGCTATCATAAGCCTTCTCTAGATCAATGAACACCATATGGAGGTCCTTACGCCGCTCTCTAAACTTCTCCATAAGGCGTCTGCCGAGATGAATGGCCTCAATCGTGGAACTCCCCGACATGAAGCCAAATTGGTTCTCAGAGATCTCAACTTCTCTTCTAATCCTGCAATCCACCACTCTTTCCCACAGCTTCATAGTATGACTGAGGAGTTTAATACCCCGATAGTTACTACAACTGTGAGCATCGCCTTTGTTCTTCAAAAATGGCACAACAATACTACGCCTCCACTCTGTCGGCATCTTAGAACCTCTGAGAAGGATATTGAACAGCTCTGCTAGCCACTGGACTCCAACTTCCCCCAGACAAAGCCACACATCAATAGGGATCTGATCCGGGCCTACAGCCTTAGCTCTACCCATTTTCATTAGGGCACCCTTTACTTCCTCCTTGCTGATGCTCTCACAGGGACTTAACGAACGAGCAGAAGATAGATTAACTCCTTGCACCACCGAGTCGCTACCCCTAGCCTCATGGAAAAGTTCAAAAAATACCTATTCCACCTCTCCTTAATAGCCACATCGTTCACTAACACTTAGCCCAAATCATCTTTAATATACTTAACGGGACCCAGGTCGCGCCGCCCTCTTTCCCTAGCTTTCGCTAGTTTAACGGGAGGTAGGGTGTCACCCTCTTTTTTTTTTGAGGGTGATGGTGAGGTGGCAACATCCCAACCCCACATCTTATGATGATGATGATGATGATGTGGAGTTGGGATGTTGCCACCTCACAGTCACCCTAAAAAAAAAAGGGTGACACCCTACCTCCATCTCCCTCTCTCTCTCTCAATATATATATATATATATACTAAACTAATTAAATGAAGAGCAAAACAAAAAAAAAAATTCTAAAAATATTTTTACTATATTTTCAAATAAAAGAGCTATAATATATATATATATATATGTGTGTGTGTAGACTAAACTAATTAATGAAAAGAGCAAAACAAAAAAAATACGTTTTAAAAAATGTTTTTATTTTATTTTCAAATAAAAAGAGCAATATATATACAAAAAATGACGAAACACGAAAAAAATTGTTATTTACACGAAGTCATACCTTAGTAGTGGTAAATTCACACGATATATTCTCATTATTTGTTGAATTATATTCTTTCATTTATTATAAATAGAATAGTATTTCATAAATATGAAAAAATAAGTGATATTAAATGAGAGATTTAAGAAAAAAATATAGAGAGATGATGAGTTAGTCTTCTTCTTCACTCCTTATTTTATACTAATTTAGTCTACTAACTAATAAAAATTAATGACATGACAATTCAATAGTTAGTATAGATTAGGGAACTATTTTGTTGAAAGGCCTTGAAATGACAATTCAATAGGCAGATATAGGTTAGGGAACTATTTTTTTGAAAGACTTTGAAATGAAAATTTAATAGGTAGAGATAGGTTAGGGAACTGTTTATTTGAAAGACTTTGAAATGACAACTCAATTGGTAGCTAATAATAATAATATATATCAATATAATAATATATAATCAGAATAATTATATGTTGGAATATTTCATTCCAAATATTTATTATCGAGTTTTGATGATTAGTTGTTACACAAAGGATAACAAAAAAGAAGTAAAACAAAACAATGAAGAAGTCGAAGACATAAAAAGCTGGACAGAACTATTACGCTATATCAACAGATTAACGTATGTAATGTGTACAAGATAACGTACGTAATGCTAGAGGCTTAACATACGTAATGAAGTGTTTCTGAATTCCAACAAGAAGTCGTTGAAGATGACGTCATGGCATAGGTCAGCATACATAGGATACGAAGACTAAGTTAACGTACGTAACGGGAGTGATGACAACATACGTAATGGAAGAAACGAAAGCTACTGGACTAATCTGCACACAGCATAACGTACGTAACAAAATGATGTTAACGTATGTAATGCGTATAACGTACGTAAAGGATGGCTAATAACAAACGTAAAGGAGTCGGAAAGAGCTAACGGCTAGTTGAGGTTTTGGAGCCTATAAATACCACTTCTTATGGTATTGAACCTACAACAACAACTCCAAGCAAGTGATATATTGATCCGATATTGTTTTACATTCTATCGTTGTTGTAATTGTGCTTATATTGAAAAGTGTTTGAGTGTTATACACGAAAACATACACGAGAGGAAAAAGAAAGGATAATATTGGATTTGGTGTTATTAGGATCAAGGATCCGGCATTGTTATAATCGCAATCTATATTCGAGTGAGGTTTGTCTAGTACCCATAGAAAGCTAGATAGGTTGATTCCTTATCCGATAGAAAAGGAAAACGGTTTAACTTGGACCGATAAAAAGACAAGTGTGTGAACGGTTTATCTCGACCGATAGAAGAGAGATTGTAACGGTAATCCCTCGACCGATAGAACAGAGATGCATAGGTTGATCTTCATCCTATAGAAAAAGATACAGAGAGAGTGTAACACCCCCATGATTTACAGAGATATTACAGCGCCGTAGATTCTTTTGGAGAACCTACCAGGCTTAGACCAACATAAAACACATTAATCACCAACAAAAATGACACATTTCCACTCTTTAAAACCAACATCAACTCCAATATGACACACATCATAAAGCATGCCAATACATGGTCATGTTGGATCACAACAGATACAACAACTCACAACTGATCCAACAACATCAACAACAACTAACACCAACACATTAGACCATATATGACATGTAACACCCCGATATGTTCGAGATAATTACAGCGCCGTAAATCCTTTGTATAAGAATTTACAAGGCTAATTTGAGAAATACGGAAATAATACTAAAGTGTCATTAATAAAAGGAAATTCAAACCCGTTCGACAATTCAAATAAGTTCATTATTACAAAATGTCCCCAAAACATCAACAACATAAACATACTCGAGTACTGAAAATAACCGGAAAACAAGACAACATAATCCACATCACTGAGCCACTTCATCGTCATGTCGGTACTGTGGCTGCTTCCCCGCTCCTCGGCTACCTGAACATCAAAACAAATGTCCACCCCTGAAGGGGTTAGCAAAACAATGCTAGTACAAGTATCATAATACATAAATCATCAATGCATCATAAAACATACAAAACGGACTTCCGTCACCAGAATCCAACGATGCGAATCCTCACGATTCCATCAACACAATACAGGGTAATCCAGCGATCCAGCGCCCTCAGTATAGATCCCCTTGATGATCCCGTCGGACTAACACATGGTGGAAAACCCATCCAACGATCCAGTGCCCTCATCATAGATCCCCATTGATAGGACGCCGAATGTACGCTCCCTGAAAACCCGGTTTAAAATATGGACCAATAAAAGTCCGACCTAGGTTCTTAGATAAGGGGATGACAACCTCAAGGTCCTTTAGAAGGTCGCCGAACTCGGGGGCCCCACTTAGCTGTAACGTATGTTAGAAGGGCGCCGACCTCGGAGGCCCCGCTGACCTATGATATCTGATAAAAGGTCGCCGACCTCGGAGGCCCCGCTTAGCTGTGACATCTGTTAGAAGGGCGCCGACCTCGGAGGCCCCGCTGACCTATGATATCTGATAAAAGGTTGCCGACCTCAAAGGTCTCTCGACCTACTGATTTGAATAGGAATGAGCCGACCTAAAACCACCGAACTCAGGAAGGTCGAACTCTTAGGAAAGAAGATCCTGACTCACCTGACAGAATCCCTAAGATCCAGGGATTGAGAGCCCATACCTTGCAATCCCGGAAATCCAGGGATGGAAAATTGCAGCCTGAATCCCTGGATATCCGGGATTTTCTCTGGAAATCAGGGAAAATCTTAGACAACAAGGCACCCTCCTCCTATAAAAGGGAGAGAGGGGGTTTCTGAAAAAACAACACACTCTGAGAATATAGCATACTTTAGAGAGAGAAAGAAAAGAGAGTACTTCATATATTTTGGGTTTTCTTAGCTAAACTTCTAAGATTAACCCGGTTCTTGGTGACCGATCAGCTCGGTTACATCAAGTGGCGCCGTCTGTGGGAACTTGTGACATCGAGTCACTTTGAGTTGAGACGTGAGGTTAGTGATGGCGGAAGAAATGAACCAGAAAAGAATAGAGGAGTTAATACCCAGAAATCTAGAAGAGGAACTAGCAGCTGCGGGTGGAGAAGCGACTCTGGAAAAAACACCCGTCACCCCTGTAGAAGAAGTCGCACCAAGCACAATTACACTGACGAAGGAAGCCTTAGCCGACATAATCGCCAGTGCAATCCAGAAGAGCCGGGAGGTCGAAAAACAAAGGGTACCACGAAAAGTAATACACATCCTTTCGGATGGGCCGGAGGAAATTGATCAGCAGGAAGAACATGGGGAGAGTTATCCAAGAATATGGGAGCGATCCAGACAGGAAAAAATGCAGGATCCCTTGATATCCAGCATGCAGGACGAGCTGGAAGAGTTGCGATAGAGGGTTGCGGGGAAGGACATGGAGAGTCATCCAGGCCATCCCTTCTAAGAAGGCATACTGCAGGCCGAGCTCCCATATGGGTTTAGGGCTGTCACCTTCACCTACGATGGACTCTCAGATCCTACCCGACATTTATACCGATTCGAGAACATGGCGGTACTACATCGATATTCGGATGCCGTGAGTTGCAGAGCATTCTTGGCTACACTGACAGAGTCAGCTCAGGATTGGTTCCACCAGATACCCCCTGGGTCAGTCACCAGCTTCAAAACTTTCAGCTCCGCGTTCTTGACTCACTTTGCCAGCGCCAGGGCGCACCAAAAGACCTTCATGTCCTTGTTCAGTATCAAGCAATATTCTGGAGAAGCGCTGAGAGCTTATGTGACCCGATTCATGAAGGCATGTCTGGAGGTACCCTCGTCGTCAGAAGAAGTAAAAACCAGTGCCTTGACGCAGGGACTGAGGCCGGGGTTGCTACGCACCTTATTAGCTAAAAAACCAGCCAGAACATATGATGAGGTCTTAGCCCGATGCTCGAAATACATTAATGTTGAGGAAACCGAGAAGGATATGGAGGAATTGCAAGAAAAGCCCGAAGATGGGGAAAGGGGGTCCAGCAGATTGATACGACGGGAGGAGTACACCTTTCAAGAAAATTTACCTCGGGAAGAAATGCCGCGGGGAAAAACAGATCGAAAGAAGAACGATATCGTTCTAAGGCGACCAAGATTTGACCAATACAGCCCACTAACAATGAGAGATCAGGTTTTGGAAGCAGTTGAGGGTAAGATGAACAGGGTTATCGAGTGGCCTGCATCTCGTCCTAATAGGCCCACCCAGCCGAAATCAGAGCTTTATTGTCGATTCCACAATGATTACGGGCATAAAACAGACGAATGCAAGCACCTTAAGGATGAGATCGAGAGGCTGGTACGAGCGGGACATCTGATGGAGTTCACATACCATCAGAGAAATGGAGGTCGGAGGCAACCACCCATGCCCCAAGGAGGTGCGGGGGTGAAAAGAGAAGCTCCTCAGGGACCCGCTGCTCCCCTGGCTAAAAAAGGAGTGATCCACATGATATCAGGGGGACCAACCGACGGAAGTTCTAATCAGGCTAGAAAAGCCCACGCGCGAAAGGCTAGGTGTCATCAGCTCAAGGAGGACGCCTCTGTAGGCAGTGGGCCTATCATTCAGTTCAGCCCCATGGATTATAACGGGATACATACGCCCCACAATGACGCGCTGGTCATCACCGCGGAGATTGCCAGTTACGATGTGCAAAGGGTGTTTATCGATACGGGAAGCTCGGTAGACATCTTATTCTATGACTGTTTCAAACAGATGAACCTGGAAGTGGAATTGAGAAAGGTAGATACCGCGTTCTATGGGTTCTGTATGACCGAGGTGCAACCAGTCGGAGAAGTGGTGCTTCCGGTAGCACTAGGTCGGATGCCCCATCGGAAGGTCAAGACACTCAGATTTTTAGTGGTGGACACCAAATCGGCCTATAACGCCATTCTAGGACGACCAGGGCTCAACAAATTCGAAGCAGTGGCCTCTACCGCACACATGAAATTAAAATTCCCTGTAGGAGGTGAGGTAGGAGAAGTAGCCGGAGATCAGTTTGTAGCCCGATCTTGTTATCAGACAACGGTAAAGCAGGGAGTGCAGCGCGGAAAGAGGACACCCGAGCTCGGGGGTCCGGATCTGGAGTCTAAGAGGAATAAGCAATCGAAGGCGCTCGAGGAAGCTGAGGAAGAAGGCGTCAAGCCCAACGAGGAGTTACTAGAAATAGAATTGGTTCCAGGAAAGCCGGAAACAAAAACTCGCATGGGAAGTCATTTGGACGATGGAATAAAGGAAAGCCTCATCAGCCTGCTAAGGAGATTGGTGGACATTTTCGCGTTCGCAGCTGAGGATCTGGTGGGAGTCAGCCCAACAGTTGCCGAACACAGGTTGAACATCGACCCAACCATAAGACCAGTAAAGCAGAAGAGGAGGCATTTCGGGCCAGAGATGGATGGGGTCATTGGGGAAGAGGTCGATAAGCTCCTCCGAGCTGGACACATAATGGAGATCCAGTTTCCGGAGTGGCTATCCAACGTTGTGATGGTGGGAAAAGGCCAGGGGAAGTGGAGGATGTGCATGGACTTCCGGGACCTAAATAAAGCATGTCCCAAGGATCACTACCCGTTACCCCGCATAGATCAGCTAGTGGATTCAACCTCGGGGTGCGAGTTACTCAGTATGATGGACGCTTCCCAGGGATATCATCAGATTCCCCTCGCACCCGAGGACAGAAAGGGGGTTAGTTTTGTGGTTTCAAAGGGAACTTTTTGTTATGTACGCATGCCTTTTGGATTAACAAATGCAGGAGCTACATATCAGAGGATGGTCGACAGAATCTTTAGATCCCAAATCGGCAGAAACATGGAGGTATACGTGGATGACATGCTAATGAAAAGTGTGAAGGCAGGAGAGCATATCAGAGACCTAGAAGAGACGTTCGAAAACCTGCGCGCATACGGAAGTAAGCTCAACCCATCAAAATGTTCTTTTGGAGTCAAATCGGGAAAATTCCTGGGATATGTGGTCACAGAATAAGGAATCGAGGTCAACCCGGAGAAGGTCAAGGCAGTGCTGCAAATGAATCCTCCAAAAAATATCAAGGATATCCAGATACTAACAGGAAGAATAGCAGGGCTGAGCCGTTTCATATCACGCTCGGCCAAGAAGGGATTCCCATTTTTTAAACTCTTAAGAAAAGGGAACAAGTTCGAATGGACCCCAGAAGCGCAAACAACATCCGGAAAATTGAAAGAGTATTTGGCCGAGCTGCCCCTGCTCACCAAACCAGTACCAGGAGGGGATCTTGTACTCTACTTATCCGTGGGAGAAGGAGCGGTTAGCTCGGTCTTGCTAAGAGAAGAAATGAATAAGCAAAAGCCCATTTATTATACAAGCCGAATTTTGCAAGGAGCAGAACGGAACTACTCCGAGCTATAAAAAGGGGCGCTGGCGTTAGTGGTTACAGCCAGGCGACTGAGGCCCTATTTCCTAGCCCACCGGATAAAACTGCGAACCAACTTGCCCTTAAGAGAGATATTAGGGCGACCTAATGTGTCAGGTCGTCTGGTGAAGTGGGCGGTAGAAATGGGAGAGTACGACATGTAGTATCAGCCGAGAACGGCGATTAAAGCTCAGGCCCTAGCAGACTTTATCCAAGAGGGGGCCATGCCATCGCCACCAGAAGGACAATGGCTGTTACATGTGGATGGATCGGCAACAACCAGTGGTTCTGGGGCAGGGATAATCCTTACTACCCCGGAAGGTGAGCAATTAGAGTATGCCATAAAATTCGATTTCAGGGCATCTAACAACGAGGCCGAATATGAAGCCCTGGTTAAGGGAATGCAGCTGGGAATAGACTTGGGCGCGCGACGACTCATTGCTTACTCTGACTCCCAACTGGTCACACAACAGGTAGAAGGAAAATTTGAGATAAATGAAGATCGGATGAAGAAGTATGTGGAGGAAGTGAAAGAGGCTGCCAAAAAACTAGGGGAATGGAAGTTAATCCATATCCCTAGGGCGGAAAATGCAAAAGCTGATTACCTAGCAAAAATGGGAAGCTTCTTAGTGGATTGCCGCTCGCGAACAGTAATGATTCTGGGAGCATCCCGGAGTAGCATCATGAAACAGGTGATGGAGGTGAACGAGATAGCAGATTGGTGAACTCCTTTGTTGGCATACCTAAGAAGGGCAGAACTACCCAAGGAGAGGCCAGAAAGAATGAAAATTGTGCGAAGAGCAGCGAGGTTCTGTTGCATTAATGATGAGCTATACAAGAGGTCCTACCTCGGTCCATACCTACGATGCATTTCGGAAGAAGAAGGGCGAAGTATATTGGAAGAAATCCATGAAGGTGTCTTTGAGACCATACCAAAGGAAGAGCGCCGATTAGCAAAATGCTAAGGGCTGGTTTTTTTTGGCCGACCATGAGCAAGAGAGCGGTGGAAATGGTTAGGCGATGCCAAAATGTCAAGTGCACGCACCCTTAATTCACATCCCGGTAGAGGATATGATCACCATGGGAGCACCCTGTCCATTCGCTAAATGGGGAATTGATATCATGGGGCAGTTTACACCTGGCTCGGGAGGAAGAAAGTTCTTAGTAGTAGCCATAGACTACTTCAGCAAGTGGGTAGAGGCCGAGCCCGTGGCCACCATAACCGAGCAAAGAATCATAAGTTTTCTGTTTAACAACATTTGCTGCAGGTACGGAGCGCCCCAGATACTCATCTCAGATAATGGAACCCAATCCAATGGGAAGAGAACCCAGTCCTGGTGCAAGGGTATGCATATCAAGCAAAGGTTCGCTGCGGTTGCTCACCCGCAAGCTAATGGGAAAGTGGAGGTAACTAACAGAACAATCTTGCAGGGGATAAAAACCCGCTTAGACAAAGTTGGAGGAGGATAGGTGGATGAACTTAGCTCGGTACTATGGTCGTACAGGACCACACCTAGATCGTCAACAGGAGAAACACCCTTCAGTATGGTATATGGGTCCGAAGCCGTCATCCCCGCAGAAGTCGGAGAAATGTCCCACCGGGTTCGATGGTTCAACGAGGTGGAGAACGAGGAAATAATGAAGGAGGCGTTAGATACCATAAAAGAAAGAAGGGAAGCGGCGGCAGCACGAACTGAAAGATACAAAAGCTTGACAAAAGCAGCTCATGACAAAAGAGTCAGAAAGAGACAGTTCCAGGTCGGTGATTTGGTGCTTAGGCGAGCTGATGCCCTCAGAAAAACAGGAAAGCTGGAGCCGAACTGGGAAGGCCCTTACAAGGTAATCCGAATTTATGCAGGGGGATCTTACGAGCTTGAGGATATGGAAGGGCACCTCATCAAAATACCTTGGAACATATGTCACTTAAAAAAGTATTTTGTGTGAAGAGGTGTGGAAAAAAGCTTATGTTGTTTTAATAAAAGTCTATTACAAAAATATCTCTCTCTGAATGTGTTGATCAAGTAAAACTAGAAATGACATCTGATCAGGCGAAATGCCTCCAGATCCGAGTAAGGGTGAACCGCCCTCTGACATCTGATCAGGCGAAACGCCTCCAGATCCGAGTAAGGGTGAACCGCCCTCTGACATCTGATCAGGCGAAACGCCTTCAGATCCGAGTAAGGGTGAACCGCCCTCGACATCGATCGGGCGAACGCCTTCAGATCCGAGTAAGGGTGAACCGCCCTCTGACATCTGATCAGGCGAAATGCCTCCAGATCCGAGTAAGGGTGAACCGCCCTCTGACATCTGATCAGGCGAAACGCCTCCAGATCCGAGTAAGGGTGAACCGCCCTCTGACATCTGATCAGGCGAAACACCTCCAGATCCGAGTAAGGGTGAACCGCCCTCTGACATCTGATCAGGCGAAACGCCTCCAGATCCCAGTAAGGGTGAACCGCCCTCTGACATCTGATCAGGCGAAACGCCTCCAGATCCGAGTAAGGGTGAACCGCCCTCTAACATCTGATCAGGCAAAACGCCTCCAGATCCGAGTAAGGGTGAACCGCCCTCTGACATCTGATCAGGCGAAACGCCTCCAGTTCCGAGAAAGGGTGAACCGCCCTATGAAGCTATGACTAAGGGAAATACCCAACCTACACTAAAGATCGGTGAAAAAGTTAAGTCAAAGTGGTCGGGTTACATTTAAGATATTTCGAAATTTAATAGTCGGGACTATACTAAGAAAAAAGCCGGGCCATATCGGAAAGTAATCATATCAAATCAAACAGGCACAAGATACATCAAGGTTACAATCAACACCGAACTATATCAACTTGCCATACAAAGCACATCACTATCATACAAACCCCAAGTATATTCAACTCAAAAAGTTGTCATTCAAAATAAATGTGCGGTCTGATAAAAAGAAAAGGGGAAAAAGAAACAGAAGAAAATATATATACATGTCTACACTAAACTACAGGCTCTGAAGACGGAGGAGGCAACGGAGGAGAAGCATCACGATCGGTCCCAACCACCTCGGGATTAGGAGTGCTAGCCTTAACAGGTGAGCTAGGAGGAGTAGAAGGCAACTCCAAATCCAGGCCAGATTGCTTTATGGACTCCTCAAGGGCGTCCTTCCACCAGGCCGCCTCCGGAGATTCTTCCACATCCCCAGACCAACCCGAAGGAACGGGAGCCCCGTCCAATGCAGCATCCCGGTCCAGCTCGCCCGTAAAACCCAAAGAAGCTAGCTGCTCACGAGCACGAGTTAGAGCAAAATCAAAATATTGTGTCGCGGCAGGGGCTAGCTTAACCAGGAAAGCGGTAGAATTGTGATACCGGGCCAGGAGGGCGGAACGGTAGGCCTCCAGGAAAGAGTGACCAACGTCACTGGTCAGAAATCGACGTCGGCCATCCGTCGCCCCGCGCTCATAAGACGATCCCTCGGATCTAGCCTTGGCTAGTTGAGCTTCCAGCTGGGTCACCTTTTCCGATTCCGCTCTAGCTTGAGCTTCGAGTTGGGTGACCTTCTCCAACTCAGCCTTAGCCCGGGCCTCAAGTTGAGCTATCCTCTCGGATTCGGCCCTAGCTTCCGACAACTGAGCCTCGAGCTAGCCCACCTTCTCCGTTTCAACTGTAGACAGGGTCTTCCAAAATTTCAGCTCTTGGTTCAGCTGAACATTGGCCATCTGAGCCCGTTCCAAAACCGCCTCCCGCTCAGAACTTTTCTTAAGGGCAGCATCTAAGCGATACTCCCTCTCCTGAAGCTGAGCCGAGAGATCGGAATTAGCCGACAGGGAGGCCTCCAGGTCGGCTTGCATCTGGGTGAGCTGGGAGGAAGACGTAGCGCCGGGCTTATGATCCTCTGCGAAGGTCACAAAGGTGGCGAAGAACTGCACAAGAAAGCAAGTTATATCAGGTCGGCAGAGAGGTAATAATAAAGGTAACAATAATCAAAAAGGGGGGAAGGCAAAAGAGGTTAATACCTTCCCAAAATACATCATCATGGCATCAAAGCGAGGGTCCTCCGCGGCATCTCGTAATCCCAGCTTATCCTTAGCCGGGACCATGGAGCTGAAATAGGGAAGAAATCTCTCAAACTCCTTGCAGCGGAGAAGAGTCTCCATAGCCGGACCTGGGGGACCCGCGGTCTTCGGCCGTTTGGAAGCAGGGGAGCTAGGAGAAGAGGTCCTCTGAGTGACCTGAAGCTGCCGAGATGAGCTCGCAGGGCTTCGTCCGGTGGTCAAGGTAGGAGCCAGGTCGGAGGGGAGAGTTACCCCAGACTTGGGGCGAGAAGGGAGCTTCCGTTTAGTTTTGGATGAGCCCTCTGCCCTCTCCTTGGGGGGATTCGTCGACTTAGGGAGCTTCTCTTTTATTGGTTCAGCCGGCTTGGAGGCATCCGACTGGCAGGTCCGCATGAACCGATCTACAAAAAACAATACAAACGGTCAGGGAAATAGCTAAAAAGCAAAATAACAAAGATCTGGAAAAAATAGATAAAGCCTACCGATGTCAGGGATAGCCGGGTAGGGATTCGAGCTCAGCCCACAATGGAACAGAAGATCATGGAATTGCGTCAGCTGGAAAGCATTATAGGGAATGGCATTCCATTCCCGAACTTTCTCGACCCACGCAGCCCGGATGGAATTGCGCCTAGGAATAGGATCCTGGCTTGGAGTAGCCTGCGTCCATTCCGTAGGAAAGCCCCAAGAATCAGATGTAGGGAGCCGAAGGAAAAAGAAGCGGGACCTCCAGTCCTTCACATTGGAAGAGAGGTGGGTGAAGAAATGGGCGTTGTTTCGAGAAGTCAAGTAAAAGGAGCCTTTAAAACTCTTCAGCCCAAAACAAAAATAGAAAAAGCCCAGGTCGGGTTCCTCATGTCTGTAATGACACAGCACGAGAAAACCAACCATGTAGCGAAAAGAGTTAGGAGAAAACTGGTTGAGGGGAAGATTGTATTTAACGGAGAGAGAGACAAGGAAGGGATGGGGTGGAAAGCGAAGACCACTGCTCACCTGATCCACAAACCAGGTAATATGCCCCGGGGGAGGATGATCAGGGGTATCACTAGCCTGAGGTGTGACAAATTCCCACCCCGGGGGAAGTCTAAGAATCTTATAAAACTAGCCAACGCGGCTGGGCTAGTCCTCGATAGAGGATGGGGAGGGAGAACTCGAGTCGCTCCGACAACCGTCTGATATGGATCGGCTAAGAGGCCGGTCACAGTTACCTCGTCCATAGGAGGAGGGGAAGGAGGATCTACAATGATTAGGGGGATGCCATAGGGAGGGATGTCACCTAGCTCGGACCAGTCTACGTCACCTAAGGGCTCATCCCTAAGACAGAGGGAGGAACCAGTAGCTCGCCCCGACCTACCCCCTGAATCCCCATCAGAAGAGGAAAGACCTTCTAAAAAAGAGTTCACGGCCGATTCGCCGGAAATATTTTGAGAATCCGAAGCAGACGACATAACAAAAGGAAGAAAAGGGAGGAAGAAGAAAAGGAAAATATCTGTAAAACAAATCAAAAACTAAAGAGATGTTTAGATGAACATACCCATGGGATTGGGTGGAATATCGCCGGAGAAAGGTAGAGCAAGCGCGTCGCCGGAGACAGATAGCTGTGATCGCTAGTGTCGCCTGAGAATTTTCGCACCAGAGGTTGAGGATATAAAAACGCGGAAATAACAAAGGAAGAAGAAGACCTCCTTTTATAGGAGGGAGGGGCGAAAACCAAGAAGGATAGGGACGATCTGGAGCGTCCGATACCCTATTCGAAAGAACGGCTGGGATTTGGCACCGTCTTATCCGACCTATAGCAGGTCGACACCTGGCTTTGACCATCGACGCGACGTTTGGGAGGCGGGGAAAGGAAAAGACAGGTTTTTATAGCACACGAAGTACGAAGAGCCTCATTATCTGGGAACGGGAGTCCCAAGGATTATTGCGTCAAGGTTGCCCGATTATAAACAAATCTTACTCTACTCGGTCTTACAGCTCGACTAGAGTAGGGGGGACTGGTTGATAGGACGCCGAATGTACGCTCCCTGAAAACCCGGTTTAAAATACGGACCAATAAAAGTCCGACCTAGGTTCTTAGATAAGGGGATGACAACCTCAAGGTCCTTTAGAAGGTCGCCGAACTCGGAGGCCCCACTTAGCTGTAACGTCTGTTAGAAGGGCGCCGACCTCGGAGGCCCCGCTGACTTATGATATCTGATAAAAGGTCGCCGACCTCGGAGGCCCCGCTTAGCTGTGACATCTGTTAGAAGGGCGCCGACCTCGGAGGTCCCGCTGACCTATGATATCTGATAAAAGGTTGCCGACCTCAAAGGTCTCTCGACCTACTGATTTGAATAGGAATGAGCCGACCTAAAACCACCGAACTTAGGAAGGTCGAACTCTTGGGAAAGAAGATCCTGACTCACCTGACAGAATCCCTAAGATCCAGGGATTGAGAGCCCATACCTTGCAATCCCGGAAATCCAGGGATGGAAAATCGCAGCCTGAATCCCTGGATATCCGGGATTTTCTCTGGAAATCAGGGAAAATCTTAGACAACAAGGCACCCTCCTCCTATAAAAGGGAGAGAGGGGGTTTCTCAAAAAACAACACACTCTGAGAATATAACATACTTTAGAGAGAGAAAGAAAAGAGAGTACTTCATATATTTTGGGTTTTCTTAGATAAACTTCTAAGATTAACCCGGTTCTTGGTGACCGATCAGCTCGGTTACATCACCCATGATGATCCCGTCGGACCAACGCATGGTGGACATTCGATCCAGCGCCCTCAGCATAGATCCTCATGACCCCCTCGGATCATTTACAATATAAACCATGCAATCATGCATACACATATGCAATTCAATATGTTCATCAAAACGAACAATTAATAACGAGCACCACGACAAATCAAAGAAAATAATCTCATACTTGACAATATGAACAAAACCGTATACATGATCAAAGTTCCAATCTAAACCAAACTCAATATATGATACTTGCCTCGAAAATGGCAAGAATAAAATACTCCAACAAATGTCACGCGTCCGTAGGCCACCGCCCCTCAATCGACCCCTATGCAAGGTTCAGACCTTGTTCAAAAAGAGATGCAAGGAACTTAACATACTACTCGATACTAACGTACGATCACCGAATAACTTTTATTAGAATCGTAAAATAGTAATGTAAGGGCGGTTCGTGGTTAGTATACTAGATGAGAGCTGAACCGGAAATGATATTACACTTCAAGAGAGTTATACGATCATTTCGGAGGTGAAGTGCCGATGTTTATGAGTTCAAGGATTTACAAGATATTAAAGATTTCGGGTTTAAATATGGGATTCAATTTCAAATTCTCATATGTTCGGCTATTATGATTTTACCACAAATGTTACTCAAGATGGAAAGCATGCCCAAGTATTACGCAAGGAAAACGATACTACGGTGATCCGGGTTGAGTTCAATGACATGGCCAATTCATCATCCTCAAGAACATGAAGAATATTTTCAAAACAAATACCATAAGCAAACATGATTTTCATCGGTGGAACATCAAAGGAATTCATAGAATCTAACTAAAATCATGCTCATGATTCCAACGAGGTAAGGATACTACATCCTAAGGTTTTAATCCATCAAGGCTCGATCAACATTCTTAACAACGAGGGAAAAACAAGGTATAATCGGTTTCTAATCTTCAAAAATATGGTGGTGGACTCAAAAGATCTTTAACTAGTCCAATGATTTCCGAAGCAAGCTCAAAGCATAGCTAAGAACATAGATTCTAGCTTGGTGAATCGTAACATACCTTAAACGGAAGGATAAGTTGGAATAACTTAATGAACGCTATGCCCAAAAGCTAGAACACCAATCCTCAAAGCCCCTTGTCTTCAATGGTGATGTTAGGAGGCTGGTATGCAGGATTTGGATGGAGGAAATAAATCTCAAAGTCTCAAAAATCGAGTATGCAAAGTGGTGAAAACTGAAAAATGAAGATGGGTGCTGTCCTATTTATAAAAAAAGGGTTATTAGCGCGCGCTACTCCTTCATATTAGCATGCACTAACGGGCTATTAGTCTACTGTCTCTGACGTGTCTCAGCATAGCATATGCTAAACAGCCTTACGTGCGCTAAAATCAACAATTAGCGTACGCTAACAACTATTTTTAGCGTGCGCTAATGACTGAACGAAGGTTCACTGACCTCACTGTACTAGACTTACCGTGCGCTAGCCTCATAACATTAGCGTGCGCTAAGTACCATTGACTCGACTTTTCCAAAAGCCGTCCAGATACATCCCGACATGTCCCGACCAAGATCCGCGACTGATCTCACCTACCACCCTGTCATAATCAAGTTGACTACGTATAGCGCGTGCTAAGATTCATACACAGCGTACGCTACGAAACCAAATTAGCGTACGTTACGCCTTGTTGTTAGCGTGGGCTACTAGTGCAAAAATTACAAATTTTGAACACATTCATAAAATCATACGTTCAACAACACCAGATCATGAAATACTCTGGATAATACTCAGATCAAATATAACGTATACAATGTCACAATGTTCAAAATACATAATAGAATCTCGGGTATATCCTCTCTCCCTAAAAAGAAGTTTTGTCCCGAAACTTAAGATGAAAATAACTCCGGGTATCTAGTCTTCATACCATCCCCCGTTTCCCAAGTGGCCTCCTCGACTCCATGTCGTGACCATTGCACTTTAACCAAGGATATTGGTTTATTCCTCAATTGTTTGATCCTACTCTCAAGTATTCTGATTGGTCTCTCTTCGAAGGTGCCGTCATTAGCTATCTCGATTTCGCCAAAATCATTGATATGACTGGGATTTGGTATATATTTCCGTAACTGGGATACGTGAAACACATTGTGAACGTGACTCAGTGATGGCAGTAAATCCAACCTGTATGCTAAATCTCCAACTCTCTCGAGGATCTCAAATGGTCCGATATATCTCGGACTTATTTTTCCTTTCCTCCCAAAATGGAAAATTCCGCAGGTAGGTGAAACCTTCAACAGCACGTGATCCCCAATCTCAAATTCCAACGGGCGACGGTGCACATCTGCATAAGACTTCTGTCGACTCTGGACGGTCAACAGTCGTCCCCGAAATAGAGCTACCTTCTCTTAAGTCTGAACTATCAACTCTGGTTCCGTCCCAATCAAGTTGGAGGAATCATCCCAACACAGGGGCGATCTACATCTTCTTCCGTACAACGCTTCAAACGATGCCATCTTAATGGAAGCATGCCAACTATTGTTGTAGGTGAATTCAATCAAGGGCAAATGAACCTCCCAGTCGGTTGACCAGTCTAAGGCACAAGCTCTAAGCATGTCCTCTACTGTCTGTATAGTTCTTTCGGACTAGCCGTCCGTTTGAGGATGATAAGCCGTGCTAAAGTTCAGCTCGGTTCCCAAAGCCCTGTGAACTACCTTCCAAAAGTGCGACACGAAATGACCATCTCGATCTGAAATAATGGTCTTTGGCGTTCCATGCAATCAGACTATCTCTGAAATAAGTACTCGTACCAATTTCTCGGGTCCCCACGTGTCTTTAATACCCAGGAAATGAGCCGACTTGGTTAGTCGATCAACTATAACCCAAATCATGTTCATTCCCGTCTTGGTCCTTGGCATACTGGTGAGGAAGTCCATCGATATGTCCTCCCACTTCCACTCAGGGATTGGAAGTGGCTTCAACATTCCGGCAGGTCGCTGATGTTCAATCTTAACCTGCTGACAGGTTAAACACCTCGAAACGTATTTTTCTACGTCCTTCTTCATATTTCCCCACCAGAAATTTTGTTTTAGATCCTTATACATCTTACTGGTGCCCGGCTGAATAGAATAGGGCGCGCTGTGAGCTTCCTTCAGAATGGTCTGTCTCAAGACATCATCATTGGGAATGCAAAGTCGATTCTGAAATCCCAGAATTCCATCGTCTTGAATCACGAATCCTGGGGCCTTCCCTTTCTTTACTTTGTCACATAACCGCAGAATTAGCGAATCATTCGGCTGCCTAGATTTGATTTCCTCGACTAGTGACGAAGTTAGTTCCATCACGTATAGTTACCCTTGGACTTCTCGTGACCACACTTTAATCCCTTCGTGGATCAGTTCTCGTTGAATGCTGGTTTGGAACGTGAGCGCTTCCAACACTCGAAGAGAAACAGGTTTACGGCTTAGTGCATCAGCTACCACAAATTTATCCAAGTATTCTAAGAATACCCGATTCATCAATTGCATAAATACCGCAGGAGCATTGGTAAGTCCAAATGGCATCACCACAAATTCATAATGTCCGTACCGGGATCTGAAAGCAGATTTCGGTATGTCCGATTCCTTAATTTTCAACTGGTGGTATCCTGATCGCAAGTCAATCTTCGAGAATACCCTTGCCCCTTGCAGTTGATCAAACAAATCGTCGATCCGAGGTATAGGATACATGTTCTTGATCGTCACCTTGTTTAGCTCCCTGTAATCAATACATAATCGAAGGGATCCATCTTTCTTCCAGACAAAGAGAACGGGTGCTCCCCAAGGAGAGACGCTAGGTTGAATGTAACCCTTCTGCAATAATTCCTCAAGCTGTTTCTTTAGTTCATACATCTCGGTTGGCGCCATACGGTATGGTGCTCTAGAAATAGGTGCAGCTCCAGGTTCTAATTCGATATTAAATTCTACTTCTCTCCGCAGAGGTAAACCGGGTAGTTCGTCAGGGAATACGTCTGAGAATTCGT
Organism: Orobanche coerulescens; assembly: GCA_033398695.1. Classification (NCBI taxonomy): domain Eukaryota; kingdom Viridiplantae; phylum Streptophyta; class Magnoliopsida; order Lamiales; family Orobanchaceae; genus Orobanche; species Orobanche coerulescens. The sequence goes on along the minus strand of CM065815.1, from coordinate 112,383,481 downwards.
TTACCACTGGAATAGAGGTGAGCTCGACTCCTTCTTCTTTCTTCATGGCATAACACCAAAATCCGTGACAACCCTGCTTTAGCAATTTCACTGCTTTCATGGCTTTGATCAGTTTTCCTGAGCTTCCTAGTCTCCATCCTTTGAATAAATGTTCAGATCCGTCATCAGCAATGATAGAAATGACTCTCTCTCGGTAATTCAAAATAGCTCCATAACGGTTGAGCCAATCGTCTCCGAGAATTAAATCGTCACCATGGATGTCGACTACAATAAGATTTGATGGTCAATCTCTCCCTCCTATAGACACCGGAAAATCTCTAGTTTCTAGTGTTCCCACAAGTTTCTCTTCGCTCGGTAACCCCATAACATAAGGTTCACAATCATACAAGCATGATATTTTCAAACGATTAACACAGTTCAAAGATATGAAAGAATGCGTAGCTCCTGAATCGAATAAGACACTAACTGGTTGCAGAAGGATCTAAATCATACCTGATGCAACAACCGTGTTCTGATCGTCTGACTTCCTCATCTCGTAAATGCGTGGAGGAACGGACCCAGCGCTGGACGCCTCTCTTTTCCCAACATTATGCTGCTGGAAACCACTCTGCTGTGTCTGGTTCACACTTGCATCCTTCGGAACCGGTGCAGGAGTGCGAGTACCAAAAGATCGAGTCGCATTTCCACAAAACGTTGCACGATGTCCTTCCTATCCACACTCGAAGCAGGTCATAGCAGGTGCGTAACCATCACATCGAACATGCCCTGTTTTGCCACAATTATAACATTTCCTCCCTGCGTCTGAAACGATTGGGGCTGCCCGGAACTTCTTTCCACCTCGAGAAGGATGCAGAGGCCTCCTGGATGAATGAAATGAGGACTAGCTCTTGTGGGGCCCACCACTCTTGTTCTCCGTGAAGTTGCCAGACACCTTCTGCTTCTTTGTTTCCTTTGATTTCTCTACTGCCGCCTCTTTCATATCGTAGGCCAGTGCTTTATCTTGATGCTGCAGCAAAGTGGTACACGCAAATCCAGACATATACTGTTGAATATCCGGCTTCATCCGCATGTCAAAATGAAAAATCCTCTCCGCCACGGTCCTGACCAAGTGGCGCACATGAGTCAGCTGGTGATTAAAAGTCTTAATCACGTCCGTCACAGATGCCTCTAAATTTTGTGGTGAGAAAAACTCCCGGACTCGGGCCCCTCTAACTGGGCGAGGACAATATTGCGCTTCCATCATTAATTTGAATTCCGTACAGTCAGCATTATGATCCTCAGGTCGAATGGCCTCCCACCAGTCGAAAGCCTCCCCAGTCAGGAGATACTGGGCGATCGGAACCTTTCTGTCATCGGGACAGTTAATCCCTGCAAAGATCTTCTCTAACTCCTACAGCCAGTGATCCCAAGTAAGTGTCTCAGCAGAACCGTCAAATTTTGGAGGGTGCAATTTGACCACCTCAGTAAGCCATTTGTCTTCTCGATTATCCTCGTTGTGTTGCTGTCCCATCGCCGTCTGCATGCGCTCAACTACCTGAGCAAACTGGTTTATATGAGTAACCACCTGTTGAAGCACTCCCGGCATATTAGGATTTGCGTTATTATTTGCGGATCCCTGCTCCAAAATGGGAATCGGTTCGACTAGCCGATAATTCTGGGGCAGACGCCGAATCCTCCTGTCTCGCATTACCACGTCCGCGTCCACAACCTCCCCTCAACATGCTGTAAACACAAATACTAAATATCCAGGGCAAACTTTTCTAAAAGAAAGTCCGTCAATATTCACAAAACAGGAATTAAATAAAACAGTAGTATTTGAGATTAGGAGACTTACAACCACGGTCCACACGACGATGCTGGCTCAGCAGTGATGTTACAAATAACCCATAAATCAAATAACGTAAACAGACCCAACTAACCCGACTGCCAAGATATCCATGAATCTTAGCTCCGATACCAAATTCTGTAACACCCCGATATGTTCGAGATAATTACAAGGCTAATTTGAGAAATACGGAAATAATACTAAAGTGTCATTAATAAAAGGAAATTCAAACCCGTTCAACAATTCAAATAAGTTCATTATCACAAAATGTCCCCAAAACATCAACAACATAAACGTACTCGAGTACTAAAAATAACCGGAAAACAAGACAACATAATCCACATCACTGAGCCACTTCATCGTCATGTCGGTACTGTGGCTGCTTCCCCGCTCCTCGGCTACCTGAACATCAAAACAAATGTCCACCCCGAAGGGGTTAGCAAAACAATGCTAGTACAAGTATCATAATACATAAATCATCAATGCATCACAAAACATACAAAACGGACTTCCGTCACCGGAATCCAACGATGCGAATCCTCACAATTCCATCAACACAATACAGGGTAATCCAGCGATCCAGCGCCCTCAGTATAGATCCCCATGATGATCCCGTCGGACCAACGCATGGTGGAAAACCCGTCCAACGATCCAGCTCCCTCAGCATAGATCCCCATGATGATCCCATCGGACCAACGCATGGTGGACATTCGATCCAGCGCCCTCAGCATAGATCCTCATGACCCCCCTCAGATCATTTACAATATAAACCATGCAATAATGCATGCACATATGCAATTCAATATGTTCATCAACACGAACAATTAATAACGAGTACCACGACAAATCAAAGAAAATAATCTCATACTTGACAATATGAACAAAACCGTATACATGATCAAAGTTCCAATATAAACCAAACTTAATATATGATACTTGCCTCGAAAATGGCAAGAATAAAATACTCCAACGAATGTCACGCGTCCGTAGGCCACTGCCCCTCGATCGACCCCTATGCAAGGCTCGGACCTTGTTCAAAAAGAGATGCAAGGAACTTACCATACTACTCGATACTAACGTACGATCACCGAATAACTTTTATTAGAATCGTAAAATAGTAACGTAAGGCCAGTTCGTGGTTAGTATACTAGATGAAAGCTGAACCAGAAATAATATTACACTTCAAGAGAGTTGAACGATCATTTCGGAGGTGAAATGCCGATGTTTATGCGTTCAAGGATTTGCAAAGATATTAAAGATTTCGGGTTTAAATATGGGATTCAATTACAAATTCTCATATGTTCGGCTATTATGATTTTACCACAAATGTTACTCAAGATGGCAAGCATGGCCAAGTATTACGCAAGGAAAACGATACTACGGTGATCCGGGTTAAGTTCAATGACATGGCCGATTCATCATCCTCAAGAACATGAAGAATATTGTCAAAACAAATACCATAAGCAAACATGAATTTCATCGGTGGAACATCAAAGGAATTCATAGAATCTAACTAAAATCATGCTCATGATTCCAACGAGGTAAGGATACTACATCCTAAGGTTTTAATCCATCAAGGCTCGATCAACATTCTTAACAACGAGGGAAAAACAAGGTATAAACGGTTTCTAATCTTCAAAAATCTGGTGCTGGACTCAAAAGATCTTTAACTAGTCCAATGATTTCCGAAGCAAGCTCAAAGCATATCTAAGAACATAGATTCTAGCTTGGTGAATCGTAACATACCTTAAACGGAAGGATAAGTTGGAATAACTTGATGAACTCTATGCCCAAAAGCTAGAACACCAATCCTCAAAGCCCCTTGTCTTCAATGGTGATGTTAGGAGGCTGGTATGCAGGATTTGGATGGAGGAAATAAATCTCAAAGTCTCAAAAATCGAGTATGCAAAGTGGTGAAAATTGAAAAATGAAGTTGGGTGATGTCCTATTTATAAAAAAGGGTTATTAGCGCGCGCTACTCCTTCATATTAGCGTGCGCTAACGGGCTATTAGTCTACTGTCTCTGACGTGTCTCCGCATAGCATACGCTAAACAACCTTACGTGCGCTAAAATCAACGATTAGCGTACGCTAACAACTATTTTTAGCGTGCGCTAACGACTGAACGAAGGTTCACTGACCTCACTGTACTAGACTTAGCGTGCGCTAGCCTCATAACATTAGCGTGCGCTAAGTACCGTTGACTCGACTTTTCCAAAAGCCGTCCAGATACACCCCGACATGTCCCGACCAAGATCCGCGGCTGATCTCACCTACCACCCTGTCATAATCAAGTTGACTACGTATAGCGCACGATAATGTTCATACACAGTGTGCGCTACGAAACCAAATTAGCGTACGTTACGCCTTGTTGTTAGCGTGCGCTACTAGTGCAAAAATTACAAATTTTGAACACATTCATGAAATCATACATTCAACAACACCGGATCATGAAATACTCTGGATAATACTCAGATCAAATACAATGTATACAATGTCATAATGTTCAAAATACATAATAGAATCTCGGGTATTACATGACAGTACCCACGTGAGTACAAAACCAAAACAAGACTCTGACCAAGACAAAATGACCATCGACTTAAAATAATACATGATATCAGTGTTGCTCGTCATCCTCATGCCCTTCCTGCGCCGGCCCACCACTGAGACCTGTACCTGAATACTGAACAAGTATATCCACCCCATAAGGGGTCAGCAAACAGCCGGTGCAAGTACAACGATTCTAGAATATGTACCACAAGTGAATAAACAACCAAGTCACAGTGCCATCAGATATATTTCGGAATACAATACCATAATCATCATCACAAAACAACCTCCCGAGCTGTACCGGCCCTGTACCTCACGCGAGATACACACCCTAGGGAGTCCTCATTAGGTCCTCTCTGGTTGTACAACCCCACCGAGTGATCCGTAGGGAACGCGGCCTATCGTATCCTAGGGGACCTTCACTGGTTTTAACTCGGTTCACACATACTCAATAACCACATGGCAAAAACCACATTTTCTGAAATTACCATTTTTCATAAAATCACATTTTCCACATATTCACACGAAGTACATCAAACACAATCAAAGTACTTGCCTCAATTACAATGATACATGGAACAGTGAACGAAAGGACCTGCCGCCCGAACTTTCCTCAACGATCAGGTCCTAGCACAACACAACACTATATTAAACACAATACGACGGAAAGAAGGGATTTACCCTAAGTTCTACTCTTAGTGACAAATGACTGAACATCACAGAGACAACATGGATCATACTCAACTATGGTATAAACTCGAAACTTAATCTGTAAACTTCAACAAAAAGCAAAGGATTATAATTACAATATCATAATCCAACACTATCACGGCTAGATCTGGACTTTAGAGGATGAAAACTCAACAAAACCCTAAAATATAAAGAACTAGGGTTTGGAATGATTTACTTGATCCGGACAATAAAAGTTGTTAAGATCTTGTTAACTTTGTTCCAGGAACTCTAAAACGTTGTTAGGTAGTGAAGTTCGGCCAAAATCTACACTTCCCTACGTCTAGTTCCATGCAGTCTACCGCCTTTAAAAGGCGGTGCAGAACTTTCTACACTGGCCGCGCTAGCATGCGTTACCCGTAATGGTTAGCGCGCGCTACCTGTTAGTTTTTCGAGTAGAGTCCAGAAACCTCTGCATGTACTAACCGGCCATAATGGAGTGCGCTACCATGGCCGGCTAATGTGCACTACAAATGTATGATTAGCGCGCGCTAGCAACACAGTCTAGCGTGCGCTAACTACTACTTCTTAACATCACCATTATGAAGTTTGGTCAGGACGATCACATCCTGATAGGCACATAACTCGACAATCACTAACAACCAACATACCAGTTCCAACTCCAATATACACACAGTTCCAGGCACCAAACAGTATAATATGAAACTTTCCCAAACCAACTCCCAATAGAATACGACCAAAAATGAAATACATTATTAATAAAGTACACGGATATTACACCCTTACCCTCTAAAAACAAGTTTCGTCCTTGAAACTCAAAACAGGAAGGGGGTCGTCAAAATATATATCCGAGTCACCAATCGTATCCATACAAAATTTATTCTTAAATCGTAAACATTACACCAGTAGATATTTATAAGAAAACATCAATACACAATATGCCCCATTAAGCATATCTCATGGGTCAACGACGACAGAGTCGTCTTCGGCCTCTTCTTCCAGGTCCTCTTCGGGATCTTCCTCGGGATCCTATTCGTCTTCTGCAATTTCTTATCCCACTACCGAGATTCGGGCTGCTGGGAGGAATAGCAAGGATCTCCTCAGCGTTGGCCCATATCATTGCTCTATCTTGCTGGACCTGATCCTGGAGGGCCTCTCTCGCTTGAGTGTACTGGGCCTCCCTCTCTCGAAGAGTATGTCGTGCTGCATCTAATTGAGCTTCTAGCTACGCAGCATGCTCGCGTTCTCGTGTAGCTGCTTCCTGCACAGTCTGACTTGCATCTCGATGAAATTGTGCTATGGCCTCTAGATAACTGATATGCTCTAAGCAACGAGTATGCTTAGTAGGATCTATACTTACAAGATTATTCAACTATTTCCTCTCGGTTAACGTCTTAAGTTTACTATGGAAATACCTCTCAGGGCCTTATATACCCATCAAACCAACTTTAAGTCGACGGCCCTAGTGGCGCTACAGTTGTTTCTAGTAGCTGCTATTATGGCGGCGGCGTCTTTCAGTATCAATTATCCCTCGCCGTCACAATGATAACAATAATAGTGATAAAAATCTTGATGATAGATTTGCAAAGATTCCCGATAAAGATCGAGTTTATCAATGGCACGAATAAGACCAAAATATTAGTCAAGCTAAAAGATGCAATTACGGATTCACGAATGTCCGGACACACCCGTCATTGTACCTAATTAGTCTCACGAAGGTACATTACCGTGTGCACAGTCCAATGTGTCGGTGAACCCAACACATGACCATCATGTGCCCGACTAAAAATCCCACACATCCACACCCGGCCGCGCAATATGAACCCAGAAGGTCATATGAACAAGAATGACCATGAAAAATAATAATGAATAACAGTCCGACAAAGTCAAGAATGACTCACCGAGATGAAATGATAGTGAAATGAATGATAGCTCAATGAAATGATTTGAACCGTCGTTCCTCGTGAATGAAGTGATTAATTGACAATTACAAGTCTCAATACGGTTAATACATTATGAATGAACAACAACAAAAGGAATGAATATCCTTTTAACCGAGTAAGAATTAACTTACACAACCGGTGAAGAATGTCCTTCCTCGAACAAAGTCCAAAAAGGGATGTCGGTCGCACGAACAACCATGAATGACAATACCAACAATGCTCAATATACGAATCGAATACGATTATAACCGACTCAAATGTCGATACAACAATATCCAAACTCACTGATGTAATATCCGGAATTTCTACTACTGTTGTTTGATATTATTTTATCCGAGTTATATTGTACAGCGTGGATTCTATACAGTATGGATAAAATAAATAAAGGACTGAGATGTCAGTATCGGTATAATTGTCGTATCTGGTCGACAGTCGCATTTAAGGATATCGTGTATCAGGTTATCGTACTTTCGATATAGAGTATATCGTATAAGAATGTTATTGGATCCAGTATATGTATTCAGTATGTGTGTATGTGTTTTCGATATGTCGAGACAGGCGGTAACAGTTGAAATTGGCTAAGTATAGCATACTTAGCGTACGCTAATGTTGAAGACTTACGTACGCTAAATCACAAGAGTTACGTACGTTATGGCCGAGACATTACGTACGTAATAAGAGGATCGGACAGTTGGGCCCGGTGCCGGCAGCTTTCGGCGCGGATGTGGACAGGTGAGTCAACGGATGGAGTTACGTATGTTATACAGGGTGTATTACGTACGTAATATGAGTATAATACAGTAGCAAGTCAACGTACGTGTTACGTACGCAACGGAATAAGTGTTACGTACGTTACGGGGCGGCTGGCCGAGTCGTGGCCGAGAGGACCTGTAGTGGCCCAGCATGGTCGGCAGTGACTCGCATGGATGGCCGATCACGGTCGGCAGTGACTCGCAGGGATGGCTAGGACTGGCCGATTACGTACGTAAGGCAGTGGCCGGTTACGGCCGTAAGGGCCAGTTACGTACGTAATCTAGGTTCCGGTTACGTACGTAAGGTGCCGGCAGGTCTCGGCCTATATAAGGCCTGGACCGAGTCACCCTTGTCATTTTTCATTTTTCTTCATTTCTTTCACGATTTCTTTAGCAAAGTTGATGGATTTGAGTAAGAACATCATGTAGCAACATGTTTTGGAAGTTGGAATCATGGATTAACATCATCTTCCGCCCGGATCGAAGGTAAGAACACCTAAACACTTGGTTTTGGATATTTTTGGAGTTTCTTGATGTTTTGGCCGAATTGAATCGTTTTAACTTAGATTATTGATGGAACTTTGTCGTAATCTCGTAATCATTCAATACTCTTGAAGTTTTGTGGAACGAATTCGAGTATTTCTTCGAATAAATGGTTGAATTGGATTATGCCTTCAAAGTGTTCGATGAAATGCCTCAATGAGTAGAACTTGGGAAATTCTACACGTTTTCGTATGAATGGTGATGGAATTGATAGTGTTGTGATTATTCTTGGTAATTATGGGAATTTTGTTAAGGGAATATAATGAATTGATGATCAAATACCTTGATTATGTTGTTATGAATATGGAATCGTAGTATTCTCGAGGTTCTTGATAGTTTGATGCGATCCATTATATTATGAGAAGTATATATGTTGAAGAACATGATTACATACACCTTGAATTGTGAATAAGGATTGTTTAGATGTTAGAACACATCGGATTATGCCGTTTGGGGACTTTGAATGTGATTTCGGAATAAGTTGTGGAACTCTTGGAATATGATTATCTATAATTAATCGGATTGTCCGGATTGATGATGATAATCGGTAATTGGTTTTATTACGAATATACAAGGAGGAAACTTGTAAGTATTTAAGATTGAATGTGGAATCGTAGTGTTGTCTTGAATTCGTGTTTGATTGGTTTGAGTTGTATTGTTTGGTTTTGTGTATGATCGAGGTATTGTTGAGCTGTTGAGTTTGATTGGTTGGCTATGTCGGTTATTAATTATTATCGGATTGTTTGTTAATCGATTATTGCAATAGGTTGAGATTATTGATCGGTGAGTATAACCGTATGTCATGTTCGAGTATGTTCGTGAATTGCTTCGGTCGGGGCTGAGGAGCTCGTAGACGAAGGCATTACGACTGGTAGCGGCTTCATCATCATCGTATCGGTATCGAGGCAAGTTGTTACTTGCTCAGTTATAATGTTTAATGAATGGTTTCAGTTTCATTTCGTTTATAATGCATATAGCAATGATTATATGTTGTCATTCCGATTTCGGGAGTTTAATCATAATGTATATGATTTATTTCGATTATTGGCATATTCGGGTACCGAGGTTACATTATGGTAAAGACGAGGATATGAGTATCTGTAGTCCATGGTACGTTTGGATCGCCGAGCATTGCGGATAATCGTCGGTGATGGTTTGATATTGAGAATTCTCTCGAAGGACTCGGGGCAAGTATCTTATATCGATTCAGTTAGTTTTAGTGATTTGATCATGCATACTGTCATTCATGTTGTCGAACATGAGGTCGTATTAGTTGATTTGTCATATTGTCGTTCATGTTGCGTTGTTCATGTTGATGAACATTTTGATTTGCATATGTGTATGCATAATTGTGTTGTTTGTGTTGTGTTGATCCGATGGGATCGTGTGATCTATGCTGAGGGCGCTGGATCAGATGTCCACCTCGTGTTGGTCCGACGGGAGCATCTTGGGATCTATGATGAGGGCGCTGGATCATTGGACGGGTTTTTCCACCTCGTGTTGGTCCGACGGGATCATCTTGGGATCTATGCTGAGGGCGCTGGATCGTTGGATTACCCAGTGTTGTGTTGTTTTGCATATGTATATTGTTGGTTATCCACCTCGTGTTGATCTTGTAGGATCATCTTGGGACCTATGCTGAGGGCGCTGGGTCATGGGATTTCCATTGAGTATACATTGTTGATATTGTTTTGAGCATATTGACGTGGTCATATGAGTATACATTTGTAGGTATTGTGTTAGGACCGTGTCCGTATTGCATTGATCTGATCTCGGATTAGACTGATATGATTGTCGTGGCACTTCATATCTCAAGGTATGTTCCGTATTTCCTTTGGTATTTGTCGTTGATGGACAATCGGTTATCGTCTTGGGATTTGATGATGTTATTCGATGGATTGTATTGGTCAGAACTGGTACTTTTCCATATCGTGAGTTGGTTATGATAGTTTGAGAATCTTGAGTATTGTTTGAGGTACAATACAGTTTTTATGTTCGAGTTTATTGGAATCGAGTACGAGATGTGAAATGTGATAATGGTTATTCTGATGAGAATTACTTGAGTAAGAAATGTTATGGCGGTAAGATTACGTTGGTCGTATTCTTATGTTGTATTCTCATTGGTATGTAATTATTAATGTGATGTGACGGTTATCATTGGTGGATATTATGGCTGACCCCGTCGTGGGATTTCTTTTTAGGTTCTTGGAGTATCGAGCTTGTAGCGGTCGTGAAGAGATGAGCTTCCCGGAGGATACTGGCTAGGACATGTTCTGTGCATTGAGTTTCTTGATTGGTTCTTGTATTCCGCTGCTAGAGTATCTTTATGGTTGGTCTTTTTCTGCTGCGTGAGTATTTTGAAACGCTCATTTGGTATCTGGTAACTGAGGTTACTTTGGAAATCGTTTTCTAAACTTTTGAGTGTCGGCTGTTTGGCCTTGCGATTTCAAATGAGTTTTTACGACGGTTTTTGATAAATGGATTTTATAAGTCTTTGTGGAATTTTAAAGACAGTACCGTCGTTGGCCTCTTGGGCATTTGTAAATATTTGCGAAAATTTCCTTTAGCCTTGTGGGTTCCATCTCGGGGCCCACGGCGCTGTAATATTTCCGGTTAAATCTGGGGGTGTTACAACTGAGGCATTCTAGCGAACACTTAACAACAAACATCCTTTGATAATATCCAAATCCCGAATATATCAAAACCAACTCCAAAATGAGTATTTCAAACCAATAAAACAACTTCAATGATATCAATAATCCCATAGGAATCCACAATTCGAGTTAACGACAACATCTAAATCGAAACCCCCAAAAATATCGAAGTCAACCCCAAAGTGTTCTTACATCAAACCCCAAACAATTCATGAAATCCGAAATATATGCCATTAAATCCGTAGGAATACATTTATCCAAGGTAGATAATCCATATCTAACATATTCCAACAACAATCCAAGTTCATACGAAGAAATCGGAAGGAAAACCCCAAATATCCGAAATCCTAGATTCAATAAATCATTACCTTTGAATTGATGTGTTGGGGATGATGAAATGATGATTAATCCGAATGATAAGCTTGAAGGTGATGATTGATGATTGCACCTCGAAGAACACTCTCCAAATCATCCAAAATCGCCCGGGATCGTCCAAAAACGAAGAGAAATGACAAATGACGTTAAAGGACTGGACTGTCCTATATATAGAAAATCCCAGTTAGCGTGCGCTAGCTCATGTGCGTAGCGTGCGCTAACGGGTGTACTGGGCAGTCCAGTACCCTCTGTTCGCAACGGTAGCGTGCGCTACATACCTCGTGCGCTAGGACCATGTACTTAGCGTGCGCTAACTCAAAATGTTAGCGTGCGCTAATGAATTATCTGATTCCCAGTACTGGAGTCCAGAACCTTCTGTCCTCTGACCTAATCATGGTAGCGTGCACTATAATCAATATTTAGCGTGCGCTACTACACCATTTGCATACGCTAAAACCACTCGTAGCGTGCGCTATGAATTAATCTCATTCAGTCCAGTAGCCACTGGACTCAACCTGAGCCGACCTTAGCGCGTGCTACACCGACTGTATAGCGTGCGCTACACCGACCTAATAGCACGCGCTACTTACCATTCGTAGCATGCGCTACTTACAATCCCAACTACAGCCCAGTGCCTTCTGGACTGCCTGCTGAACTACACTAGTGTGCGCTAGTGTTGAGAGGTAGCGTGCACTACCCGTACTCAATTAGCGCACGCTAAATAGAGTATGTAGCGTGCGCTACTCCTCACACACAGCACACTATGAAGATGACAACGATGATAAACACGGCACGAAACTCCATCTACATTGATGATGAATGACGATACAATTACTCTGAACGGTGAATACAATGATTGAATATGAGTGACAAACGATCATTAATGAGTGAAAATTACTGAGTGACAATTACAGAATGATAAGTACTGAATGATAATGACTGAATTACAACCGGGTATTACAGCTGGGAGGAATAGCAAGGATCTCCTCAGCGTTGGCCCATATCATTGCTATCTCTTGCTGGACCTGATCCTGGAGGGCCTCTCTCGCTTGAGTGTACTGGGCCTCCCTCTCTCGAAGCGTACGTCGTGCTGCATCTAATTGAGCTTCTAGCTGCGCAGCATGCTCGCATTCTCGTGTAGCTGCTTCCTGCACAGTCTGGCTTGCATCTCGATGAAATTGTGCTATGGCCTCTAGATAACTGATATGCTCTAAGCAACGAGTATGCTTAGTAGGATCTATACTTACAAGATTATTCAACTGTTTCCTCTCGGTCAACGTCTTAAGTTTACTATGGAAATACCTCTCAGGGCCTTATATACACATCAAACCAACTTTAAGTCAACGGCCCTAGTGGCGCTACAGTTGTTTCTAGTAGCTGCTATTATGGCGGCGGCGTCTTTCAGTATCAATTATCCCTCGCCGTCACAATGATAACAATAATAGTGATAAAAATCTTGATGATAGATTTGCAAATATTCCCGATAAAGATCGAGTTTATCAATGGCACGAATAAGACCAAAATATTGGTCAAGCTAAAAGATGCAATTACGGATTCTCGATATTCTCACTTGTTGTCAAGACATGATGACCATCTCTCAAATGTCGATCGACGTGACTAGCGAACCGGAGAAACAAAAATAGATCAAAAAGAAAATGAATTAACGGGAAAATAAAATTATTACATCCCACTCCTTTTGAAACAAATTTCATCTCAAAACTTAGGACATGAAATAATCAAGGCAATGTAATACCCGATTGTTATTCATTCATTATCATTCAGTAACTATCAGTCAGTAATGATCACTCAGTAATTTTCACTCATTAATAATCATTCATCAGTCATGATTCATTCATTTGCGTTCATTTGGCATGTTGTAACCGTGTATCAGTTACCGATCGTCATTTCATCTCCGTTTGAGTGTCGGAACGGGAGTATTATCATTATCATCGTGATTGGTAGTCTTGTGCTGGAAGTATCATTTTATGGCATGTGTTGGACTTGTTCGCGTTCGCAAACGTTTGGCATGTCGAATCATTCATCGATCGTAGCGAGAAATCGGAGTTGTCGGAATTTCATCTTGTCCAGCAACGAGTTACGGCCGTAAGGAGTGTCGGATACGGCCGTAATAGACATTCGTTGTTTTCAGGCCATTTCGGACGAGCGGGACTTACGGCCGTAAGGATTTCGACATACGGCCGTAAGTTGGGCAGTACGACCGTAAGGCTTGGCCGGATACGGCCGTACGTGTCGAGCAGGGTGCCCAGACGTTTTTGGCCGAAGGCGAGTTACGGCCGTAAGGGTTTCGGCATACGGCCGTAAGGCGAGGGAGATACGGCCGTAAGGCTTGGCCGGATACGGCCGTACGCTGCAGGCAGGGTGCCTGGTCATTTTCGACGAAGGGGGCTTACGCCCGTAAGTTTGGCCGGATACGGCCGTATCATCCGAGTTACGCCCGTAAGGTGTGCGGGTACGGCCGTAAGGATGCCGGCAGATGTTTTTGACGAAGACGAGTTACGCCCGTAACTCAAGAGCGGTTACGGCCGTAAGACTGTCGGCAGGATTTTGGACGAAGCCGAGTTACGGCCGTATGAGTTGGCCGGTTACGGCCGTAAGGCCGTTGACTGGAATGTTACGGCCGTATGAAGGCCGAGTTACGACCGTAACTTCCGGCAGTTTATATAGGGCTGGCCGGGACTTTTTCATCATTTTCATCTTTTCTTCATTTTGTTCCGAGAGAGAGACTTGAGGGAGGGATTTTTCCATCCTCAATCACTTGAGTATTAGATTTTCATCATCCTCATTCAATTGGGAAGCTCGGATACTCGATTTAACTCGTGTTCTTCGGATCGAAGTGGTTGGATCTTCAAGAGGTAATTTCTTCAACATCTTGGATTTCGATTTTGTGTTGAGATATGATGTTTTGGACGTTATAATCATGTTATATGAAGGGATATGTATATGATTATGAGTTTGTATAAAGATTCATTGGATTATTGAGGGATTATTCAAGAACACTTTGAATATCGAGTTGGAATTGGGGGTTTTCGATTAATTGTCGTTATAATCACGTTTTTGGATATTCGTTTTGGATTATTAATCGTATTGAAGATGTTTTGTTGGTTTGAAACACTTCTTGGGGGATTTGATATTGGCATATTGAGGTTTGATTGTAAACAATCGGAGTTTGGCCGCAACGTGTTTGATTTAATGCCTCAATGGACTTGGTTTAGTCGTATCGATGTTTTGAGTTCGTTATATTCATGTTTGTTACGTATGTTGAACGGATTGTTGGTAATTGTGTTATTCAAGGTTGTTCGAGCGACCGATATCTCAATTAGGACGTTGTTCGTGGAAGGATAATTGTCACCGGTGTTGTGTAAGTTAATTCTTACTCGGTTAACAGGATATTCATTCCTTTCATTGTTGTTCATTCATAATCATAATTCATTCATAAGGTACTAACCGTTTCAAAACTTGTAATTGTCACTTCATTACTTCATTCACGAGGAACGACTGTTCCAATTATTTCATTGAGTTATCATTCATTTCACTGTCATTTCATCTCGGTGAGTCATTATTGATTTTGATGTCACTTTTGGTTATATCGTGGCATTCCGGGTCGCACTGGCGTGCCGGTTGGTATGTGTAGGATTTTCATGTCGGGCAAATTATAGTCGTGTGTTGGTTGGTGGCCTCACATTGGACTGTGCACACGAGTTGATGGCTTCGTGAGACTGATTAGGTACAAGACCACACGTGTATTCGATCGATACTCGTTGGTGGCTTGTGCACGGACACATTTCCATCCCGGGCGTAGTGTGGCGCCATTCCTTTGAGCCGTACTGGTAGTTGATTCATATAGCATGTTTGATTGCGTATGTTTCGACAGGATATTTCATAACTTCAGTTATATCATGATTGTGTATTTTCAACCCTTGAGGATTGTTGTTCTGTGTAACTGACCCCGACTGGGGATTTTGTTTTTCAGGTCATGGCAAGGCAAAAGCACGGGAATAGCATGTTGACGGCGAGGAGTCCCAGTGATACTAGTAGGGGGCCCCGATCTTTCAGTTATTCATATTATTGTCCTTTATTTTCCGCTGCAGACATTTCATTTGGATACTCCGTTTCATTCAGTGTCGTGTATTTTATCTTCATATAAAATATACTAGTATTCGGTATTGTCCTGGTGTGTAGTATTTAAACTCCTCATCGGAGTATTTGGTAATATAATGTGGTTCGGTACTACAATTATATTATTTAATTCATCATTTTCATTTGCCTGGTGGGTCCCAGTCGGGGATTCACGGCACTGTAATATCCGCCTAGTTTGGGGTGTTACAGAGTTGGTATCGGAGTGTGGTTTTGAATACTACCTTCCGAGTCATGTCTCATTTGAAATCATCGTCATCAGACTAGTATCATTGGACTTTCGCATCACGTGTGACCTGTGCAAATGCCGAGCCAATCAGACCGAAAGAACTGTAAGATTTCTAACGCCATGGTATAATTTCTGGCAATAGTCATTCATTCATCATTCATCAATTAACAATCCTCAAACATCATCATTCATTGTGATTAGGACGATCATGTTAACTCATTAATCACTCAATTCATTTCATTACTCAGTTGTCGATCTGGATGCTCATATTATTAATCTTGTTAAGTTATTCAAGATAATCATTTCAAGAATTTCATCAGATAATCATGTCACTTCAGTATATCATTCATATAATCACTAACTTAGAGCATGTATACTCATTTTCATCATCTCATGACATAATCATAACGTGATAATCATGCGGGAAATATAATCATTATGCGACCTTCCTACTTCAGTATGGGGAGAGCTGTCAGGGGATGCACGGGGAGAGGCCGCGGTGCGGGCCGAAACCTGGGAAATAATCACTCGCTGTCGGGAAATCGTACCCAGGACTCGGCTCGATCAGAAGATGTTCGGGTTGATCCACTCACTTTTATGCAAGACATGATGACCCATGTGCAATTGCTCAATCATCATTGCGCCACTCTGGCCGGATTAATCGAGAGAACTCTCCTGTATGAGCCAGCAGCTAAGGAAAGTGCTGAACAACAACCTTCATCTGTCAGCAAGAAATCAACGAAGCGTAATCAATCCGAAGGCGGTCAGTCAACCTTCAAGAAGCCTCGTGTGAGTCCTATTGTTTCTGAGCGACCTCCTACGGTGCATAATCGTGCGGGATCTCAGTCCCGAGCGGCCAGTTCGGCCATCACCTGTTTCAACTGTGGAATGCCGGGTCATTACAGCACTAAGTGTCTGAAACCGTCTATCACGTGCTATAATTGTGATAATTTTGGGCATAAGGCCTAATTTTGGGCATACTAAATACCGTCATAAGAATTTCGCTAAAATGATCAAGGCCATAATGCCAAAAACTCGGTTAAGGGAATCGGTTTTCGAAATAAAACTCTGTCGGTAAAATACCGAAAGCCATTACAAAAGAACCCACACAGCGCATAAAAGAAATAAAGTCAAACATGCACAATCCAGCAACACTACTCCTCATATGAACGAAATATGTGGGTCAAATAACCACATATCAAGAAATCAAAATCCATAAGAGGATTCCATCACTTAACAAATAATCATAAAAATAGCTCGTGTCACACGAGGCACAACACAAAGAAGGGAGACTTACATCCACAGGTCGCACGAAGATGATGATCGCCCACGATACTAATCACGACCAACAAACTCAGACGACGCGTCGCGACACGACTCATTCAGATAAATCCGACGAAACAAGACTCAAACAACACGACTTGACCCGACAGCCTAGGTTTCCACAACCTAAGCTCCGATACCATTTATGTAACACCCCCAATCCACTCAGGGATATTACACGCCGTAGACCCTCTCCTCGAGGATCTACCAGGCTGGTAACAACATTCAACATCTCGACAATGCCTTCAAGGCTAAAATGACTCAGTAGACCGATTTGGTCTTTCAATAATTACATACAACTCAATTACAATACATGCCCACGCAGGGGTCGAATACAACACACTCCCGTACAACGGGGAAAGAATACTGCAGCGGAAATAAAATACAACTAAACCAATGACCTCATATGGATCCTCATGTGATTAGTATCGTTCATCTTTCATCATCCTTCGTGCCGACCCTGTGTTATGCTCCCAAACCTGAATGCAAAAACAGACATCCACCCCCCGAATACTCGGGGGTTAGCAAAACTCCACTGTTTTGCTAATGCAAGTACAAGTGCAAAAATACGAGCCATACAATTCAAGTTCCAAGAATAACAATAACCAGGAATCCTCAAAGATCCAAACGAAAAGAAAAGTACTTCCCGAGGCATGAGTTTGGGTAAAACAATTCAAAACCGGAAGATCACAAATCAAGAGAAAACAATTTATAAAACGGTTTAAAATGCCATCGAGAGTTTTAATAGAAACAACTTAAGATTATCAAATCCTTATCTTTCCAAAAATCAACAGGGTCACAGACCAAAGGTTTTGTTTTCGCAAATAGAAAACCGATAACAATTCACATGGCCAGAGCCCAACATCACGTGTCCTCGACGGACATAAAAATCAACGAAACATAATCGCGCACGCGCATCGCCTTGGGAACAGGGTAATACCATTGATCCCGCCCGAGGCCTCGAAGGACCCTCCCGAGCTGGCTAGCTAAACAAATCACAACACATGCATCGCCTTGGGAACAGGGTAATACCATTGATCCCGCCCGAGGCCTCGAAGGACCCTCCCGAGCTGGCTAGCTAAACAAATCACAACACATGCATCGCCTTGGGAACAGAGTAATACCATTGATCCCGCCCGAGGCCTCGAAGGACCCTCCCGAGCTGGCTAGCTAAACAAATCACACACATATCACAACCATAAGTTATCCCGGCATCGTGCTAACAAGCCACGAACCTTGTAGTCCCCGCAAGACATACCCGATGATAACCCCACAAGTTATCTCGGCATCGGGCTAACAAGCCACGAACCTCGGAGTCCCCGCAAGACATACCTGGATTGGATAACCCTACGGTCACGCCCGACCCATACTAACAAGTATGGATCCCGGAGATTCATCAATCCTACCCGGAGGCACATCACTTCCAACGATCACATAACAATGAGAAGAACATCAAGCCAAGCAGCACTTAAACATTACAACCTCCTTTCAAGGAGTAACAACTAATATCACACACATTACGTTCTTACCGAACAAGTACACAATAACAATTCATAATCCCCGGCAAAGGATTACGGTCTATTAAACTCACTCGAAGTGATCATATTATCCTTCAACATGCAAAACCAACACACATATTCCGAGAACACATATTCACGATGTATACGAATTATCGTTGAAAGACAACATTTATCGAGAACATACCGATCCCTTTTTACGTTCATTAAACATTGGATTTCGCATAAAATCATTTATCAAAAATTATGCCATCGAAACATGAAACGTATGGGCAAGATACTTGCCTCGAAACCACAATCGTAACAAGACGACGGATGAAATATGGTCGAACGGCCCCGAACTCCCGAACACTATCAAGAACGCGATAGCACCGAAATTACTACGTGAATAACACCACACGAATCGTCAATCACCAACGAGATTCAACATCGGAATCCTCAAACACCTATAAACCTCCGTAAGGAACAATAACACATGGTTACGACGAGAATCAAGGCCAAAACAATGGAAATCCCAACAAACTAACGAAAGGAACTCATTCGGACATTTAATCGGACATTAAATGTTCAAGACCCTTCAAGAACAAAGAAATCACCCCTCGGGTCGAACGAACCAAGGATACGAGTATCCAATCCGTAGAACAAGTTCAAAACAACATCTATACAACAATTAATTGGACAAAAACGGATTGGAATCGAAATCAAAAGGAAAATCCCCAAATCTCCCAAAAGTAAGGTTTCAAGAATTTACCTTGGATTAATGATGAAGAACAATTGTTGGTGTTGTTAATCCATACCAAGAACTTGAAGAATATGAAGTTCTCTGGGATTGATGATGCCAAACCGCCCAAAAATCGCCACAAGATCGCCCAAGAGAAGGAGGAATGAAGGAAGAGATGAAATGAGCATTCATCTCACAAAATCCGTAGAAATAGGCTAATCTGCCCTGTGTGCCGCGGCACAGGACAAGTGTGCCGCGGCCCACGGCTAAAAAAAAACTGCCCAGTACTGGCTTAGTGCCGCGGCCCAGCCGAAGTGTGCCGCGGCACACGGTACAGTCCACTCCAACACCAAAAAGGCACATCGTGCAGTCTTAGCTATTTCGACCATAACTCCTTCGTCCGGACTCCGATTAACTCACCGTTTGAACCATTGGGAAGCTAACTTGATGCTATATAATATAGCAAAGATTCAGAATCTTTGGAGTTTCCAAGAATTAATGGTGATTTAACCAAGTCGAACTCATACATGGAAAAGTCGCTAAAGAACACGGAATTCAACAAAACGACACCGAAACGAACTCGGATGTCAAAAAGTGTAGAATTAATCATTCTGAGAATGACGAAATGGTCATGAGCGAGTCTTCAAATGGACTTCCGCCTAAAAAAAAGAAATTACCGGAAATCGAAATTACGGGTATTACAAGAAATCTGCATAGCAAGCCAAAATTTGTTCACGGGAGTTGCAAATCATCTGCTTCCTCTCTCATCTTCTTCAAAGTCATCTGTTTCTCCAGAGGTAAACATCCTTCTACAATCACTCTCTATTACTGTTGTTGTCGATCATCCAGCAACAATTCTAGCTTTTCTGCAAAGTCTCATCTCTTTACTCTCCAACTATAATTCATCAGAACCCAAATTTCAACCACAACATGTAAATCAGATCTGATTTCCCAAAATAAAAACACACTCCAATTGGAATCGAACTTACCTGTCCAAAATCGAACTTCCGCCCGCGAGTTATCCGTCGTAGGTCGTCGTTGCCACATCCCCGCTGTTGCAGTCTTCCATCTTGGTCTGGCCCGTTCGTGCAGCCACCACTTTCTTTTTTTTTTCTCTCGCGGCTGGTCCGCGGATGTATTTATGTGTGCGTGTCCGGTGTCTGTGTGTGAGTGTTTTATAGTAGAGAGAGGGAGTCGGATGGGGGGGATGAGAAATCCGATTATCTGCAGAAGGTTAGTGAGAGAGAACAGAGGGGGAGAGAGAGAACCGTGGGATGAGGGTTGTGTTGACTCTTCAACGTGGCAAGAGTTTTAATATCCTTTATTCTCGGTTAATTTCTATTTCAGCCCCAAATTTTTGAATTTTATCAATTGACCCCAAATCGACTCTTCAGTTTATTCAATTTCAGTCCCCAGATAGTTACTTCTTACGGATTAACCCCAGATAGCTTTATAACTCGTTCAATTTCAGTCCTTAAATATTTATTCCCTTCAATTTTACTTCAATCAACTTTTCAATAATTATAAATCCAAGCCATTAAAATATTGATTGTATTCATTAATAGTAATAATTCAATTTTAATCTATGCCTCGTACTTTATTCCCAGTTATTATATATTTACAAATTATAATAATAATAATAGATTATTATTATTATTTGTAGATAATAACAAGAATTTACGGGCCTAGAATTTTCGAGTCAAGCATCTTCATCACATTCAAGTCAAGAACTGCAGTTTATCCAGGTGTGAGGATTGATTACGCTTTTGTTTATTTTAATTTCTTTATATATTGTCTCGTATGTGCACGTGAAATCAGTCAGAAGCACTTAAATGTGCAATCAGTCAGAAGAACTTAAATGTGCAACCAGTCAGAAGCACTTAAATGTGCAATCAGTCAGAAGCACTTAAATGTGCAAATCAGTCAGAAGCACTTAATTGTGCGTAAAGCCTTCGGGCTAGCCGACGGGCTTCAGAATTTACCAGTCATGTTGTTTATACATGCTAATATATTTAGTAATTAACGTAGACATATTGCGTACTCTCCACACTGAGCGAGTTGGAAGCTCACCCCACTATTTACCCCTTTCAGGTTGAGGAGCTCGATGTGGCATGCGCTTGAGTGTGGGATGACAAGCTTCATGAGTTGTTATTTATTTATTTATTATTATTTTCCTCAAGCTACGCTTTATGAACAATTGTTCCATTTGTATTATTTAAACGTCAAAATATGTTTCTATTTAATGGTGACTTGGGATTATTACTTGCAATTATTAAGTTTATTTTTTTTAAAATGTATTTCCGCTGCAAATTTTTTTATTTATCCTTCGTAAAATTAGACGAATTATTATTTAAGAAAAGTGGTCGCTACAGCTTATGTATGTTAAGAAGGATAGTTAACGTACGTAAGAATATGCTGGACAGGATTAGGCTGTGGCTGACAGGTGGGTCCGGTGGTCGGTAGTTTTCGGCATGGGTGTGGAAAAGCGAGTCAACGAAAGGATTAATGTACGATATGTTGTGGATATTACGTACATTAATGGAACATGAGATTTAGGTACGTTAGAGGAGGTATGTTGCGTATGTAAGGATACCTTTTCCAAAAGACATAGCCTTTGGACTATTCATTATGTAGTTAATGTTGTGATGTTGCGTACGCTATGGATATTAACATACGTTAGCTGAAGGACACTACACACGTAGCTTGGTTACTGTATCAAGTCAACATCTATATTACGTACGCTATAGCATGGTCTTTGCGTATGGAAGTCATTGGATGAAGTGAGGCAGTAGCCTCAGGAACACGACAGCATACGCTATCAAAGTCAGTTAGTGTATACTATGTCTGATAACGCAATGTAAGTTTAGTGGCTAGCGGCCGCTATGGATTGTGCAGGTTATAAGGTAAGGATTGGTCCTTCATTTCCTCATGAACCATGTTGAGTTTTCTCCCCATAGAATCATCCCTCGACATAACTTGGATTCTGTTCAACAGACCTATTTATATGGTTCGAAGCCTATCATACCCATTGCTAGACAGAATAACAAACTAAACATGGACCAAGGAGCAAGATGATATGGAGCCTCTTCTAACTTGGTTATAAGCTTGGGGGCACAAATTGGAGCTTTGTTCTTAGAGTTGATGATGATTGTTGGAAGGAGGTTGATTGTTCTTTATCGTAGTTCATCAACACAAGGTAATATTCATGTTCATCTGGTTATAGCTTGGTTTTTTGGAATCATGTTTACAGGTTAGGAAGCATGTTAGTATATCCTGTTATAGTTGGCTGTAATTTCCCCATCCTGTTATTTATGATGATGTTATACATGACTAGCTTAGATTGTGACAAAACATTCAAGATATCGATCAAGGTCATTCATGTTGTAAGAGTTGCGATTCATTCAAACATGCTCGTAAGATGGATTATCGAATTATGATGTTGTTGTTTGTATATGGGTATTGATATGATTCTTGTAGTTTTGGATTGTGTTGAAAAGGTATGATTGGTTAATCCCTTTCTTCATTTTCGGATTCTTCATGTTGTTGTCGTTGTTTACTTAGTATGACGATAAAATATGAGAGTGTTGTCGTAGTTCTTGGTGTTTCATGGAGCTTGTTGAGGAATATGGTGATATGATAATATATCTTGGAATATGATTATTCGTGGTACTGAACTATTCTGATAGTTTGGATTGTCGATTATATCAGTATTATTGTTTTACTATGAATTTATGATTATGAACAAGGAGGAATCTTGTTAATTCATATATGAGGTTGATTCGGAATTGAGTATGTTATGTAATCCTTGTTATCGGTTGAAGTGATTGTTGATATGATTATCGGATTGTGGAATCGCGTTGTGGTTATAGATTCGTGATTGATTGAATTGTTCGAGTTTGTCTATGTTCGAGTCTGTATATGATTGAATCTGATGATCCTACCGAAATTGTTGTTAATTGATTACTACAATAGGTTGTGATGATTGATCGATGATTAGAGGCTAAATGACTAAAATAGGACCTGAAGTTTAGCAGTTTTAGCATTTGAGGACCTAAAGTTTAGAAGGTATCAAACTGGGACCTAATATTTGATCCGTTAGACTACGTTAGGACCTCCGTTAATTTTTGTCCGTTAAGTACTAACGGATTTCTTTGTTGGCAGTTAAATGACACGTGGCAGGTGTTTATTGGTTGTTCAATATACGATGTAATAATAAAAATAAAAAAGAATATAAAATTAAAAAATGGAAAAAATCGAAAATAGAAAAATCGGGAAATAAAAAATCGGAACTTCGTAATTTTATTTATATTTTGGAATAATAATATTAAAAATTGATTTTTTCAGAATTCGAAAAAATAAGAAAATGTCTGGATTTTATTTATAAACTGTTTTAATAAAAATAAAAACTAAAATATTATTATCCATAAAATAAATGAAAGATATGATCGTTATCTTCTCTAGTGAAGTTGACATCAAGTAATTAATCTTTAATGCTTTTATTTTTTTAAGATTTTTAGATTTTTAAAAAATAAAACAGTTTTTTTTATGACAAGTAAAAAAAATTACTAGCTGGTTTTTCATAAAGAAAATAAAATAATTCAGTTTTTTTATTATTTTGTGGAAAATATTCTAATTTTTATTTTATTAAAACAATTTATAAAGAAGATCCAGAATTTTGAATTTTTATTTCCAAATTTTAAATAAAAAATTTTGATTTTTTAATATTAATTATATTCGAGAATTTAAAAAAAACTTGAAGTTACGATTATTTTCTTTATGAAAAACCAGCTTTTTTACTTTTCATAAAAAAAACTGTTTTATTTTTAAAAAATCTAAAAATCTTAAAAAATAAAACAGATTAAAGATTAATTACTTGAAGTCAACTTCATCGGAGAAGATAACTGATCATATCTTTCATTTATTTTATGGATAATAATATTTCAGTTTTTATTTTTATTAAAATAGTTTATAAATAAAATCCATATTTTTTCTTATTTTTTTTCGAATTTTGAATAAAAACTAAATTTTTTAATATTAATATTCCAAAATATAAATAAAATTACCTGAAGTTCCAATTTTTTTATTTCCCATATTTTTTCTATTTTTCAGATTTTTTCCATTTTTTTAGATTTTTTTAATTATATTTTTTTTTATTATTTATTATTACATCATATATTGAACAGCCAATAAACACCTGCCACATGTCATTTAACTGCCAATAAAGAAATCCGTTAGTACTTAACGGACAAAAATTAACGGAGGTCCTAACATGGTCTAACGGATCAAAGATTAGGTCCCAGTTTGATACCTTCGAAAATTTAGGTCCTCAAATGCTAAAACTGCTAAACTTCAGGTCCTATTTTAGTCATTTAGCCATGATTAGAACCGTGTGTTGCGGTCGAGTTCAAGGATGTTCATAGATTGGTTTGGTCGGGGTCGAGGAGCTCATAACGAAAGCAAGGAAATTGATAATGGTTTCGTCATCATCGTGTCGGTATCGAGGCAAGTTATTACTTGCTCAGTTTATAATAATATAATGAATGATTTTGGTATCATTTCGTTTATAATTCATATAGCAATGAGTATAAGTGTGAATTTTGGAGATTTCGATAGTATGTTGTCTTTCGGGTTTTGGAGATAAATCATAATTTATGTGATTTATGTTCATTATTGGTATACTTGGGTACCACGGATATATTTTGGTAAAGATGAGGACACGAGTTATCTACAGTCTATGATATTTGGATCTCCGAATATTGAGGATAATCAATAGTGATGGTTTTGCATCGAGACTGCTCTTGAATGATCTGGGGGAAGTACTCTAATCACTTTTGTCATTATGATGTCGTCATGCATTTGTGTATTATTGTTGTCATGCATTTATGCATTGTTTTCGTATGTCCACCTCGTGTTGGTCCGACGGGATCATCTTGGGATCTATGATAGCGTGTGCTGGATCATTGGACGGTTTTTCCACCTCGTGTTGGTCTGACGGTATCATCTTGGATCTATGCAGTGAGTGTTGGATTATCGGATTACCATGTGTTGTTTTGCATATTCGTCGTTGTTGTTTATTCACCACATGTTAGTCCAACAGGATCATCTTGGGATCTATGCAATGAATGTTGGATCACGGATTACCATGAATATACGTTGTCGTTGTCGTTTTTGAGTGTGTGTTGTTGTTGTCTTGTTGAGCATATTGATGTTGTCATGTTGAGTATGCATTTGTAGGTCTTTTGTTAGGACCATGTTCCGTATGTTGTATTGATCTGGTCTCGGATTAGACTAACATGATTCATCGTGGTGTTGTGTATCTTAAGATATGTATTGTATTCCTTCTCGGTAATTATCTGTTGATTGACAATCGTTTATCATGTTGAAATTTAATGGTATTATCTGATGGATTGGATTGGACAGACCATGTACATTTATTGGTTAATTATGATGATGTTTTGAGGATCTGGGTGATGTTTGAGTACAATGCGGATGTTGTATATGAGTTCCTTTTATGATTTGAGAATTTGAGATGCGGAACATGATAAGGATTGATTTGATATGGATACCACGAGTTGGTAAGGTTATGACGGTAAGTTTACATTGGTAGTATTTGTTGGCCACTAAGTATACAATAATCAGCTTGGAAAGTGATAGTACTATAAGTTGTATGTTCTTCGAAGGTGAGTTGCGTAGCCGAAGTTTGTTTTAAGCGAGTTGCTGTAAATACAGCAACTAGGCATTCTCCTGTTTGCTTAGTGCATACAGGTTTTGCAATGTATACTTGTATAAATCACAGTTATGAAAATAATAAAGACAGAAGGTAAATAACACACAGTTTAAAGTGGTTCGAGGTAAACCACTCTACGTCCACTGGTCCTCCACACAGGAGTAAATAGTTTATTATAATCACTACGTACATAACTACGTGACTATAACTAAACCTGTCTTTGTATTGTTCACACAGATTGATATTGGGACGGAAGCTTTTTGCCGTTCACACATATTGGCTTGACTTGCTTCTTCACACACAGTTTGAAGCTTCGTCTACAATGATATTCTTCCCACACAGGTCGGAATACGCAATGATCTTCAGTCCACACAGGGCTGATGGTTAACTCAACAGTAAAAGGTAGAATTCTTCTGTACAGCAGCTTGGTCTTTGATATACATTCGATGTAGGCTTTGCTGTTCTCGTTGAGGACTTAGTATATTTCTTCGCTGTAGATACGGTGTATACTTGCGAAATATACTTGCTCTTGATACAGCTTAGATTGTCAGAATCTTTTTGAGAGCTTTCGCGAGTATGAGTATGTCAAGTGTAAAGTCAAGTATTTTTAAGTCCTGAGCTTGGGGCTATTTATAACCTTTGGAAAATTCATCCGTTATAAATGTAGTCGTTGCAGGTAGGTGAGATTTTGACGTTCTGATTGGCGGCTTGCTGAATATTTGAATTAAAACAGATCGCATTTAATGCTTCAGATATGCTTTCTGTCTTCGTATTAAATGCTCTTCAGAGCGTTCAGACTAGTCTCTCTCCAACTGCATTAAATGTTGTCCTATCAGCTATAAATGTTGTTTTAACCTTGTATACTTTATTAATAAACAAAGTATATTTCACAACGGTTTAAAGCATTCTTTAATTAGGCCTGTCGGATGTGTTTTACTTTTTCTAAGTAAAACATCTTACAGCCTGACTGCTGTGTTCAACGCATGAAGTCTTTTGCTGTAGCTGTTGGCTCTATAGGATAGACTGTATGAGATCTTCAATACTGTATGGAAGGGTTTTATGGAGATTCCAGACAGCTTCCATCAGCGGCATTTTGACTCTTTCGACATCTAAGCTGAATGATGAGTCTTAACAGCTTCCATGATAAATGTTTATCCCAACAATTTAGGATCTTCTTTGATATTACTTGTTGTATGTTGGCAATTATCAAAGCAGGATTGTTTATCCAAACAATTTCCCCTTTTTTGATAATGCCAAAACTTTCTCAAGATAACTTCTTGATTCAGAGAGGCTGACTCTTGGTCTTCTGTCGAATGATCTCATCTTCAGCACTTAGTCTAAAAACGTGAACTGCTCGCAGGAAAGTTCTAAGAAATTGAAAGCATCTACAGGGATGTGTATTACAACTTAAACTTATGATTGATGCGTAGGCACAATCTTATAGTGTGATCTAGGTTGAATACAACTTAACCTATGAACTGTTCGCAGATAAGTTCTTATAGCTTTAAGACAAGTTCTATACTTATTTATTTGTAGTAATTAAACTCGTAATCAAACAGTAATATAGTAATCTTATATTACGAGTTGTAATATTTTAAGATAACAAATTTTATTGATAATCAAGGGAAAATTACAAGTTCATGAAAGAAAAGATACAGAGAAAGTGCATACTGCAATAATAAGCTTATAGAACAAATACAGTGAGAAGGTGCAGACAAGCTAATTCTTGTACTGAGAATGCCTCCAAGGTCTCCTGTCAGGATCATTTTCGGTCACTTTCCACCAATTGACTAGGAAATCCTTGCCTCGATCCCGGTAGATAGCTCTTCCTTCAGCGGATTGGTCAAAAGCAAGTATCCAGTCATCAGGGTGGGTGAGCCGATCACCTTTTTGGTGCCTTGATTTCATCAGCAATTGCATAGGAAGCTTTCCTTCTGCTAACATCCTCGTGAATTCATCTGCAGCATCCACCAGCGTCTTGAACTTGTTGAACATTGAGGACTCCCTAATGAGTTTGACGAAGTATCTCATCAGTTTGTTTTTCTCCAGTCCTTTACTTCCTCAGCTGTAGGCTGTCGGTTAGTGGGCAGAAGAATATCGGATGGTTTTTACATGTTGTTTTTCCAAGGAACATTAGGTTCATGGAACTCCGGATGAGAACCAGATACCCTGTATCCTTTTACAGGCGTGGCCAGACGTCCTTTCGCAGCAGCGACACTTTCTTCTAGAGCAACATCAATCTCTCTTTCCCTATCCATCCTCATGTAATACCCGTACTTTTATTAACTGTTTGACCTTACAGTTCTACATGTTTTGTCGCTCTGTAAACTCTTTGTGATGGTGTCGGTGTTGTAATATCCAGATTTATTATTGAGTATTTCATCTGTATTTGAACCCTGTATTATTTCGGAATTGTGATATCGATGATTGAAGTATGATATTTCTCGTATTTGTATCCTTGTACATGAGTATGGCAACATGTAATTTTTCCCATGAAAACACGTGATAACGTACGTTAACAAGGGTAGCTTAACGTACGTTATCTGTCGGAAATAAGATACGCTACAAATGTAGCGTAGCGTGCGCTAACCAGTCAATAATTGAGTTAGGCGGCTGTCACATGCGCCAGCCGGACATGGGTCCGGATGAGATTCCCTCGGATGAACCTGGACACTTTTGAAGTCAACGTTTGTTAACGTACGCTAAGGAGCATGTCTAGCGTACGCTAAAGGATGTTGCTTACGTACGTAACATGATGGTTTAACGTACGTAATCGTGTACAAAAAGAGAACAGTTAACTATCAGTGGACGATAGCGTACGCTAAGAATGTTGGCTAGCGTACGCTAAGAGACTAACGTACGTTATGCATGATGGCTAACGTACGTTAAGGTCAGAAAATTATAAATAAGACATCAGCCACTTCATTTCAGCTCATTGGTTTCACTTAACCTTAAGCATACTTCATGCCCAGAGACATTCCAGCCTCCTTAAACTCTTATAGACAATCTCTACTTGATCATTGAAGATTGGAGATCATTATTATTGATCATTGAAGAGGAGAAACATCTTGGATTGGCAAACAAGCAACCTGAGTTGGATTCTACCTATTGTCTCGGTGTTTTCT
Source organism: Orobanche coerulescens (assembly GCA_033398695.1). NCBI lineage: Eukaryota > Viridiplantae > Streptophyta > Magnoliopsida > Lamiales > Orobanchaceae > Orobanche > Orobanche coerulescens. The sequence continues at coordinate 112,354,350 of CM065815.1, read as the reverse complement.
TCATCTTAAGGTATGTTATACTATCTCCAACCTTGAATTTGTGTTCTTCAAGATATGAAGATCATGCTATCAAAATATTAAGTTCCAGAGATGATTTATTCGTCCAACATCATGTTTAGGAGATTGAGATGATTATGCTTTAAGTACCTTGGTTAAGAACATCATAATCTGAATCTTGTTACGATGAACAAGTAAAGGAAGTTTCTGACATTGGTAATCCGAATTTAGAAGGTGTCTTCATAGTAATCACAGACTTGGCTTTAACATCATTATTGTTAGACAAATCTAAGAGATTGATCATGGAAGGATTTTGCCTTGTAAAGATGGAGTGTTAAACAAACTTCAAGATGATACTTTTGATTGATATAAAGGTATTGATATCGACCATTAGGCCTTCCGAATTATGCATGAAGAATTGTAATCGAATTTGAATATGGTGTTACGATGATATACGTATTCTTGAATTCGAAGTTGTTGTTATCTGTAAGATCATTCATAACTGTATGAGCATGATATGTATGGAGATAATGTACGTTGATCAATGAAAATTTCGTAAGCTTCACCACATCGAGACAGTCGTCTGCCCAGTGAGAAACTGTCATGCGTGCTTAGCGTATGCTAAGCTATGTATCTTACGTACGCTAACGGGCAAGGTTAACGTACGCTATGTTTGGTACGTAACGTACGTTATATCATTAGACGAGTCAAGTCGACTGATCAGTGAGGGACTGTCAATGCATGGTTAGCGTACGCTAGACTTTGTATCTTACGTGCGCTAACGAGTAGGCTTAACGTACGCTACCAAGGCTACGTAACGTACGTTAAGCAGGTTAGACAGGTTACGTTTTATGAACTTTCGACCGTAACTTGGATTGTTAGATGTTTCGTTCGACATGAGATAAATTCCATATTATTTCTTTTGCTAAGGTTCGAGCTTTGCTACGTGATTGATCGAAGGGGCGACCTTTGAGCGTTTTGATATTCGTGGGAGTATTATTTCTTGTCATCAAATCGAGGCAAGTACCTTAATTGTTTTATGTATTGATATTATACATATTGTCGTGCATATATGTCGTTGTTGTATGTCCACCTCGTGTTTGTCCGACGGGATCATCGAGGGGTCTATGCTAGCGTGCGCTGGATCATCGGACGGGTTTTTCCACCATGGGTTGGTCTGACGGGATCATCGTGGGTTCTAGGCAGTGAACGCTGGATCGTCGGAATTACCATGTGTATGTTGTGATATCATGTTGTGATTATTATTTGTGTATGTTATTTATAAGTTTCTCGTAGGAGAAGACTCGTTGGTATTCTGTTATTTACGTTATTATTATTATTCTTCGTGAGATGTTGAATAATATGTTGTGGTACTTGTACTGGTATCGTTGTGCTAACCCCTTCGGGAGTGAACATTTGTTTAAGTTCAGGATACAGGAGAGCGGGGAAACAACCACTGGAGCTTCATGACGAGGAGAGTGCAGAGTGATGTTCTGGACGGGTTTATTGTCTGTTGTTGGTTATTTTATTAAGTACTCGAGTACGTCGTAATTTGTGATGTTTGGATTTCAGTGATGTATTAATATTCTTCATTTGGATATTTGTATTCTTGGTATTGAACCAGAACTATCGTATTTTATTTCAGTGATTTCATTGGTATCTGTTATTGTCTTTTCATTTATTCAGCCTTGTAAATTCTTATGTAAAGGATTTACGGCACTGTGATATTCCTGAATATATCGGGGGTGTTACAGAATATGGTATCGGAGCTAAGATTATGGATATCTTGGCCATTGGGTTAAAATAAGGGTCGTATATGTCTTTTGAAGTAACCGGTCGTGAATAACATCACTGTACTGCCTACGTCTTCGTGCGAACGGTGGTAGTAAGTTCCTAAACTCTATCTCGACCTTTACATATTGTATCTCTTTATACTTGAACATTGAATAATATTGTTTCCTGTTTATTGAGTATTTATGCTTACAGTATGTTGAGAGGTGGACGTGGATGTGGTCGCGATCGCGGACGCGGACGAAGGAATGCAGAAAGAGAAGCTTCGCCTTTTAATCAGGCCAGCCACAGCTCAGGCGAGCCACATAGATCTATTATTAATAAACCGGAATTTGTTGTGCCCGAAATCCTTCGTCAGGTGGTGAACCAGATGACTCAGTTCGCCCAGGTCGTGGACTGAATGCAGGTGGCGGTGGGATTACAGCAGAGAGATAGACAGCAAGGGATCCCAGACATGGGAAATCGAGGCGACCGATGGCTGCAAGAGGTGGCGAAGATGCAACCACCTAAATTCGACGGTATTTCTGAGACTCCCACCTGGGATCATTGGTTGAAGGAACTAGAGAAAATTTTGCCGGGATTAATTGCCCTGACGACCGGAGAGCCTCTATTGCTCAGTACTTTCTGATAGGAGAAGCGTCCGAATGGTGGGAAGCCATCCGGCCTGTAGACCATGATGCTGATTGGACAAAATTTAAATTGATGATGGAAGCTCAGTATTGCCCTCGTCCTGTGAGGGAAGCCAAAGTGCGGGAGTTTTTCTCCGCTCAGCCTTCAGATGTACCAGCATCTCAGGCGATTAAGACGTTTAACCAGCAGCTGGCATTTGTTCGACATCTGGTCAGAACAGATGCAGAAATGATGATCTATTTTGATATGAGAATGAAACCAGAGATCCAGAGGTACATGTACGGTTTTGAATGTACCACCCTCCGTCAATATCAGGATAAAGCATTGGCGTATGAAATCAAGGAAGCAGCAATGGAAAAGTTTGCAGAATTCAAGAAGCAAAATGTCTCCGGTGGTTTCACGGAACACAAGAATAGTGGGCCCCGCAAGGCCCAGTCATCCTTTCATTCTTTTAAGAAACCTCTGCACCCATCTAAGAGCGGAAAGAACTTCGGAGCAGCATCAACCACGACGGATGTCACCAGGAAATGCTTTAACTGTGCCCAGACGGGGCACTATCGATGGAATTGCCCCCTACCTGCCGTGACTTGTTTTGATTGTGGTCGAGAGGGACATCGTGCGGTGTTTTGTGAAGAGGCTTCAAAGTCTTTTAGATCCCGTACACCACAGTTAGTTCAGAAAGAAGCCAGTATCCAACAGACTCAGCAAAGTGTTCAGACGCCTCACAATTTTGGCCGCGGACGAGGACGAGGACAGTGGGACCGAAAGGGTACATCGAGTGCCGGATCCATTCCCCCACGCCTGTACGAGATGAGGAGAACAGACGATCAGGATGCTGCTGTCGCATCAGGTACTGTTCAGATCCTTTCCCAGCCATTTAGCGTTTTATTCGATACAGGAGCTACATATTCATTTATATCCTTTTCTTGTGTAAATCGTTTGAATATTTCTGGTTTTCATAATTGTGAACCTTATGTTGTTGGTTTACCGAGCGGAGAGAGGATTGTTGGAAACTTAGAAACTAGAGATTTCCCTGTATCATTTGGAGGCAGAGAGTGGCTCTCAAATCTGATTGTGATAGAAATGCAAGGAGACGACCTGATACTCGGAGATGATTGGCTTAATCGATATGGAGCTATTGTAAACTACTGAAAGAGGAATATCTCGCTGATCGCTGACGATGGTTCCGAAATACTGTTTAAAGGATGGAAACCAGGAAGCTCAGGAAAGATGATCAAGGCGATGAAAGCTGTCAAATTGTTGAAACAGGGCTGTACCGGATACTGGTGCTATGCAATGAAGAAAGAAGATGAAATTGTGAAACTTTCATCCATTCCTGTTGTGAACGATTTTTTGGATGTATTCCCTGACAAGTTACCTGGACTACCTCCATGACGGGATGTAGAATTCACCATCGAGCTGGAACCCGGAGCTACACCCATATCTAAGGCACCGTATCGTATGGCACCTACTGAAATGTACGAACTGAAAAAGCAACTGGAGGAGTTACTGGACAAAGGCTATATCCAGCCAAGCGTTTCGCCCTGGGGAGCACCAGTTCTTTTTGTCCAGAAGAAGGATGGAACGCTTCGACTGTGTATTTACTATCGAGAGCTGAACAAGATGATGATTAAGAATAAGTATCCGTTGCCACGGATCGATGATTTGTTTGACCAGTTACAAGGAGCAACAGTATTTTCTAAAATCGATCTGAGATCAATATATCTTCAGCTGAGGATTAAGGAATCTGATGTTCTGAAATCAGCGTTCAAAACTCGCTACGGACACTATGAGTTTGTAGTGATGCCATTTGGTCTCACTAACGCACCTGCTGTATTCATGCAATTGATGAACCGAGTGTTCATTGAGTATCTGGATAAATTTGTGGTTGTGTTCATTTATGACATTCTGGTGTATTCTAAGAGCCCGGAATAGCATGCACATCATTTACGGATTGTGTTAGACCTGTTGTAAAATGAACAATTGTACGCCAAACTTTCTAAGTGTGAATTCTGGCTAAAGGAAGTAATGTTCCTCGACCATGTAGTATCAGCTTAAGGAGTCCGAGTAGATCCTCAGAAGATCGAATCAGTTATGGATTGGAAGCCTCCAAAGAATGTAAAAGAAGTCCGGAGTTTCTTAGGACTTGCTGGATATTATCGTCGGTTCGTGGAAGGGTTTTCCAAAATTACCTGCCCACTTACGCGACTACTGCAGAAAACTCAAAATTTTGAGTGGAATGAGATGTGCCAGAATAGCTTTGATGAATTGAAGAAGAGATTGATGACAGCACCAATTTTAGCACTCCCACGGGGAACGGGAGGATTCATAGTTTATAGTGATGCTTCGAACCAAGGACTCAGATGTGTATTGATGCAGAACGAGAAGGTGATTGCTTATGCATCCCGACAGCTGAAATCTTATGAAGTGAATTACCCAACGCATGATTTGGAGCTGGCAGCAGTAGTTTTTTCTTTAAAAATCTGGAGACATTACCTGTATGGGACTCACTGTCAGATCTTCACGGATCACAAGAGTCTCAAATACATCTTCAGTCAGAAAGAGTTGAACATGCGGCAAAGGAGATAGCTGGAACTTATTAAGGACTATGACTTGGAGATTCTTTATCATCCAGGCAAAGCAAATGTAGTGGCTGATGCACTTAGCCGCAAGCCTGTTTTTATTCAGATATTGGAAACTCTGACCTCCCAGCTCAGCATTCAATGAGAAATGATTCATGAAGGAATTGAAGTGTGGTTACAAAGAGTGCAAGGACAACTGTGCATGATGGAAATAACTTCATCGTTAACCGAAGAAATCAAATCTAAGCAAGTAGATGATCATCTGATGATTCGGTTACATGATGAAGTGATCAAGAGAAAGGTCCTCGGATTCGTAATTCATGATGATGGAGTTTTGAGATTTCAGAACCAACTTTGCATTCCCGATGTCGATGTTCTGAAATAGATGATTATGAAGGAAGCTCACAGCACGCCTTATTATATCCACCCGGGCACCAGTAAGATGTATAAGGACTTGAAACAGAACTTTTGGTGGGGCAACATGAAGAAAGATGTAGCGGAGTATGTCTCGAAGTGTTTGACTTGTCAGTAGGTTATGATCGAGCATCAACGACCTGCCGGGATGCTGAAGCTGTTCCCAATTCCTGAATGGAAGTGAGAGGACATATCGATGGACTTTATCACTAATATGCCGAGAACCAAGATAGGAATGAACATGATTTGGGTGATAGTTGATCGTTTAACTAAATCAGCTCATTTTCTAGGCATTAAGGATACGTGGGGACCAGAGAGGTTGGCACGAGTATTTATTTCAGAGATAGTCCGATTGCATGGTACGCCGAAGACCATTATTTCTGACAGAGACGGTCGTTTTGTGTCTCATTTTTTGAAAGCAGTTCATAAGGCCTTGGGGACCGAATTGAACTTCAGCACAACTTATCACCCACAGACAGACGGACAATCCGAGAGGACTATTCAAACAGTGGAAGATATGCTAAGGGCTTGTGCATTAGATTGGTCAACTGACTGGGAAGTTCATCTACCGTTGATTGAATTTACCTACAACAATAGTTGGCATGCTTCTATTAAGATGGCACCGTTTGAGGCATTATACGGGAGAAGATGCAGATCGCCCCTATGTTGGGACGATTCATCAGACTTCATCGGAACGGAACCAGAGTTGATCGTGCAAACTCGAGAGAAGATAGCTTTGATTCACGAAAGGCTGCTGACCGCCCAGAGTAGATAGAAATCTTATGAAGATGTACGCCATCGTCCATTAGAGTTCAGTATTGAAGATCACGTACTTTTAAAGGTTTCTCCTACTCGGGGAATCTTTCATTTTGGGAGGAAAGGAAAGTTGAGTCTTAGATATATCGGACCATTCGAGATTCTTGAGAGAGTTGGAGAGTTGGCATACATATTAGCATTACCGATCGTTGAGCCATGTTCATAACGTGTTCCACGTATCCTAGTTACGGAAGTATATATCAGATACTAGTCATGTCATTAATTTCAGCGAGATCGAAGTCGCTCAGGATGGAACGTTTGAAGAAAGACCGGTCAGGATACTCGAGATTCGAGTTAAGCAGTTGAGGAACAAACCAATCGCTTTGGTCAAAGTTCAGTGGTCACGCCACGGAGTGGAAGAAGCCACTTGGGAAACGGAGGATAGCATGAGGTCCGGATATCCAGAGTTATTTTCGTCCTGAGTTTCGGGATGAAACTCCTTTTTAGTATGAGAGTATGTAATATCCGGATTTATTATTGAGTATTTCATCTGTATTTGAACCCTGTATTATTTTGGAATTGTGATATCGATGATTGAAGCATGATATTTCTCGTATTTGTATCCTTGTACATGAGTATGGCAACATGTAATTTTTCCCATGCAAATACGTGATAACGTACATTAACAAGGGTAGCTTAACGTACGTTATCTGTCAGAAATAGCGTACGCTACGATTGTAGCGTATCGTGTGTTAACCAGCCAATAATTGAGTTAGGCGGCTGTCACATGCGCCATCCGGACATGGGTCCGGATGAGATTCCCTCGGATGAATCTGGATTCTTTTGAAGTCAACGTTTGTTAACGTACGCTAAGGAGCATGTCTAGCGTACACTAAAGGATGTTGCTTACGTACGTAACATGATGGTTTAATGTATGTAATCGTGTACAGAATGAGAACAGTTACTATCAATGGACGATAGTGTACACTAAGAATGTTGTCTAGCGTACGCTAAGAGACTAACGTACGTTATGCATGATAGCTAACGTACGTTAAGGTCATAAAATTATAAATAAGACATCAGCCACTTCATTTTAGCTCGTTGGTTTCACTTAACCTTCAGCATACTTAGTGCCCAGAGACATTCGAGCCTCCTTAAACTCTTATAGACCATCTCTACTTGATCATTGAAGATTGGAGATCACTATTATTGATCATTGAAGAGGAGAAACATCTTGGATTGGCAAACAAGCAACCGGAGTTGGATTCTATCTATTGTCTCGGTGTTTTCTTCATCTTAAGGTATGTTATACTATCTCCAACCTTGAATTCGTGTTCTTAAAGATATGAAGATCATGCTATCAAAATATTAAGTTCCAGAGATGATTTATTCGTCCAAAATCATGTTTAGGAGATTGAGATGATTATGCTTTAAGTACCTTGGTTAAGAACATCATAATTTGAATCTTGTTACGATGAACAAGTAAAGGAAGTTTCTGACATTGGTAATCCGAATTTAGAAGGTGTCTTCATAGTAATCACGGACTTGGCTTTAACATCATTATTGTTAGACAAATCTAAGAGATTGATCATGGAAGGATTTTGCCTTGTAAAGATGGAGTGTTAAACAAACTTCAAGATGATAGTTTTGATTGATATAAAGGTATTGATATCGACCGTTAGGCCTTCCGAATTATGCATGAAGAATTGTAATCGAATTTGAATATGGTGTTATGATGATATACGTATTCTTGAATTCAAAGTTGTTATCCGTAAGATCATTCATAACTGTATGAGCATGATATGTATGCAGATAATGTACGTTGATCAATGAGAATTTCGTAAGCTTCACCACATCGAGACAGTCATCTGCCCAGTGAGAAACTGTCACGCGTGCTAAGCTATGTATCTTACGTACGCTAATGGGCAAGGTTAACGTACGCTACGTTTGGTATGTAACGTACATTATATCATCAGACGAGTCAAGTCGACTGATCAGTGAGGGACTGTCGATGCATGGTTAGCGTACGCTAGACTTTGTATCTTACGTGCGCTAACAAGTAGGCTTAACGTATGCTACCAAGGCTACGTAACGTACGTTAAGCAGGCCAGATAGGTTACGTTTTATGAACTTTCGACCGTAACTTGGATTGTTATATGTTTCGTTCGACATGAGATAAATTCCATATTATTTCTTTTGCTAAGGTTCGAGATTTGCTACGTGATTGATCGAAGGGGCGACCTTCGAGCGTTTTGATATTCGTGGGAGTATTATTTCTTGTCATCAAACCGAGTCAAGTACCTTAATTTTTTTATGTATTGATGTTATACATATTGTCGTGCATATATGTCGTTGTTGTATGTCCACCTCGTGTTGGTCCGATGGGATCATCGGGGGATCTATGCTAGTGTGCGCTGGATCATCGAACGGGTTTTTCCACCATGGGTTGGTCTGACGCGATCATCGTGGATTCTAGGCAGTGAATGCTGGATCGTCCGAATTACCATGTGTATGTTGTGATATATTATTTATGAGTTTCTCGTAGGAGAAGACTCGTTGGTATTCTGTCATTTACGTTATTATTATTCTTCATGAGATTTTGAATAATATGTTGTGGTACTTGTACTAGCATTGTTGTGCTAACCCCTTCGGGGGTGAACATTTGTTTATGTTCGGGATCCAGGAGAGCGGGGAAATAACCACTGGAGCTGCATGATGACGAGAGTGCAGAGTGATGTTCCGGCCGGGTTTATTGTCTGTTGTTGGTTATTTTATTAAGTACTCGAGTACGTCGTAATTTGTGATGTTTGGATTTCAGTGATGTATTAATATTCTTCATTTGGATATTTGTATTCTCGGTATTGAACCAAAACTGTCGTGTTTTATTTCAGTGATTTCATAATTTGGTATCTGTTATTGTCTTTTCATTTATTCAGCCTTGTAAATTCTTATGTAAAGGATTTACAGCGATGTGATATTCCTGAATATATCGGGGGTGTTACAGGCGTTGATCTAGAGTTTCATGTCTTGTTTGGATCATGATCGTGCTGTTTCGACCTTTCGGAAGTGTTCTGGGTCAGTGAGTAGCACACGCTAGTTTTGAGCCTTAACGCGTGCTAATGGACTGAGTCGGCAGACGCAGTGAGGTTTCAAACTTTCTGGACTAGCAGGTATCGCACGCTAAGCAGCGGATAGCGCATGCTATATGTGTTGCATAGCGCGCGCTAGTGCACAGTGTTAACGCATGCTATCCGGCTGCGTCAGTGAACTGGGACTTTGGCAGGACACCAGTTAGCGCACGTTAAGGATGTTGAGTAGCGCGCGCTAACGTCTGTGGACAGTAGCCACTGGACTACCGGGTGACCCGTTAGCGCACGCTAATATTTAGGCATAGCATGCGCTAGAGTGGGCACAGTATATAAGGGCAGTCAGCCCTGTTCTTCGCCATTTCTTCATCCTTTTTCTTCTTTTCGACGGGAGAAGCTCGGGAGAGGCGATGTGGGGCGATTTGAGGCGGTCCAACTTCAACAATCATCATCTTGAGTTGGATAACAAAGATTTCACAACATCTAATCCTTTTTCATCTTCCAAATCAAGGTAAATTTCTTAGAACCCTAGTTTTTGGGAATTTTGGGGATTTTCTTGGATTTGTCCATTTTACCCATTTTGGAACTTGAAAAACTTGAGAATGTGATGTACCTACCCCGTATACATGTTTTCCCTACGATTATTTGGATCGATTTGTGCCGTGTTCATACGTGTGAAAGTTTGGGTGATTTTCCAACCTCTATTGGTTTACCCTTGCAATTTCGTGAATCGTAGGCGGGTTTTGGGAGTTTTTTCGTGTGTTATGAGTATGGATTATTGATTATCATATTCCTTGCGAATCGTTTAGGTTCCGGAAGTGCGTTCTCATACCTACTGAACTTATACTCGTTCCTTTCTATTTCTCGATGTCTCAAAGGCAAGTATATATTTATGATTGTACGTTCTCGACTTTGAAAGTAAGATATATGAATGGAATGTTTATTTATATCCACTATGGGGCAGGCCGACAGGTCCCCTGAGGGTTTCGTAGTCTTTGGTGCGATTCCATGGATAATTTGGGTTAACCACTCTGGGGCGGGCCGACGGGTCCCCTGAGGGTTCCGTAGCCTTTGGTGCGGCTCCATGGTTGATCATGTATGCATTGTCGTGATGCTATGAGATTTAGTTATTCCGGAATACTAGTCTTGAATTGATGAATTGACGGTTACCTTTACTTTATTGTCGAGGAGTATTGTGTTTCATACTTGATATACTTGCACTAGCTATTCGACGGCTAATACCTTTATGGGGGAAATACTTTTTATGTATTTCAGGTTCCAGGAGAGCGAACAGACAGGTATCGGGTCGGCATGAAGATTATGGGCAAGTTTGATACTGTGTCTTTCCTCCGGTTATGTTTTGTGTTTCTCCATTCAGTGTTGTTGTACTGGAATGGTTATTGAATACTCGAGTATTGTTTTCCATTTTCCTTGATGTTCCGGCCTGTGTTTGCCGAGGTATTGATTTGTGTTATGATGTCTTTAGATATATGGGATATGTTTTGAATACCCTTTGTATTGTTCTTCATTCCATTGTATGTAGACCTTCTTGGTCAAAATTTATAGTTCCGCGTATGTTTAGCCTTGTGGGTCCCACGGCGGGGCTCACGGCGCTCTAATATACCCTGAATAACTTGGGGGTGTTACAGAATATGGTAACAGAGGTTAGGTCTATGGATACCTAGGCTTTCGGTCTTTGGGTCGATTGAGTCATCATTTGCCTGTAGTATCACAACTTTGCCGTCATCACAGTGCGACCGGTACTTGTAAGTCCTCTCACTCTTCTTGTATTTTTCTTAATCGTTTCGTGTTTAGATTGGTATTCTTGGGAATCAGTCACTTCGAGAATGTGCAATTTGGATTATACTTACGCACGTGTGTGCCCTTCAGAATGTTGGCTGAAAGGAGGCAGAGTCGTGGCCGTGGTCACGGACGTGAACTCTTTCTTGAGATTTTGTTAAATTGCTAATTGCGATATTGGTGTGTAAATGTTGAGACTTCGTTTGGGAGTCGCATGCTAGTATAACGGGAGATCATCGGCTTCACGTACTTGTAAGTATACTATTTTGGTTATTCGCTTGTGTCGATGTTTGATTGCTTCCGTGATGAGTTTGGAAATTTTGGATTGATCTGTTGTTTGTGACAAGATTGCAAGTTTCGAGGACGAAACTTATTTTAAGGGGTTAGAGTGTAATATCCCGATTTCTACTATGTAATATCCGGAATTTCAGTATAAATTTTTCGCGTTATTTTATCTGAGATATACTGGGTAGCTTAGTGTCTATACAGTATAGATCAAATAATTTGAAGACTGAGACAGCTGTATTGGTATAATTGTCGTAGTTGGTCGACAATTACATTTGAAGATATCGTGTATCAAGTTATATACTTTTGATATTTGGGTATATCATATGAGAATATTATCAGGTTGTATATATGTATTCAGTATGTCGTGTATATACATCTGGTATATCAAGACGACAAACAAGAATAGCGGGAAATGGCTAAGTACAGCCACGTTAGCGCATGCTACAAGGTATGCCTAGCACGCGCTAAGATATATACTTACCGTATGCTACGATGCATACTTAGCACACGCTAAGAGGTTTGAGTTACGTACACTAAGGAGGACCCCTAACGTACGTAAGGTATTCTGGATAAGGTTCGGAAGGTGGCCGACGGGCAGGCCCAGACTGTTTATTATCGGCGATTAGCGCATGCTAATGCATGTTGGTAGCGCACGCTAATTTCAGATCATCAACAGGGAATCTTGGCTTTATTGGTTGCTTTAGGCGTGTAGGACCCGGGCATCTTCTGGGAACGTACAGATTGTCGGGTCAACGACGATTAGCGCACGCTAAGGATGAGGAATAGTGCACGCTACTGAGCATTTCACTGTAGCAAGTCAATACCGGTTTGCGTATGCTAATACATGGGTATTACGTACGTTAGATGATGTGCGAAGCAATACAGTAGCCCCTGGACTGCCCGATAACGCATGCTATCAAGGAAGGATAACGCACGCTAGTAATGTGTTTTATAAAAGGGGACAGATGGGTGCTGAGAGGCATTTTGTCCATTCTCCTTCCTTCAGTTGATAGAGAGAGCTTTGGGAGGTATTTGAGGTTCCCAAACACTCTGAGATGATGGTCTTTAACAAGATTAAGATGGAGAGCATGGATTAAAGCCTTGTTCTTGAAGTTATTCATGATTCTTGGAATGGAGTTCAATGGTTCTTCTTCGTGATTTGTCTATTCAGGGTAACTCTCATATCCCTTTGATAGTGGTTCGTTTTAAAGGATGATTCTTGGTATTCCATGGGAAGTTTGTTGAAGAAGATAATGACATGATGAATTATATGTTAGGTTATGTTATATTGTCATGAACATGGTCAGGGAATCATGTTGTCCTTGGCAGTATTGTTGTGATTCTTGATATTATGATGATATATGCCTTAGATTATGAGTTATATGTAGGCTTAGATGTTGGAACATCGAATTATGCCGTTTGGTCGATTATGGACGTGATTTCGGATTAATCCACATGCTTGAGGGACTCCTGAATTATACGAGATGATGAATATTTATAAGAAGTGTTGGTGCTTTGAATATGAATATGAAATATTCATATCTAGGGCTAAATTATGTGTTTTGAAATAATATTCATATAGGAATACGAATATAAGTACGAGTTTGTTGAGACTATTATTCATCCCTGAATTTGGAAGCCCGTACGTATGGAACAAAGGTTTAAGTCGAATGATTGGATTGTTTGATAACCTTTTTAATATGATTATCTATTATATTGAACTATTTGGATGTTCGAATTGATGACGATCATAGGTAAATTTTAACAATGGATTTACGTGAAGGAGCCTTGTCAATTCGCATTTAAGAATCGAGTTTGGAATCGATAACATTTAGACCCTTATTATTGGTTCGAATTGGTTGCTGATATGATCATCGGATTTCGGCTCGTATTGTGGACATGTATTCGTGAGGGGCTGAGTTGGATGGTTCAAACTGTGTTTAATCGAGATATTGTGGAACCGATGAGTTTGTGGCCTGGTTGTATTGATATTGATCGTCATCAAACTTGTTGATTATAAATCCTTCTTTTTACAATAAGTGGTGATGTTTGATCGTGGATTATGACGGTTTTGTTGCGTTTGAGATTGAAGAGTTCGTAGATTACTTTGGTCGGGACTGAGGAACTCATAAACGAAGGCAACGGAATTGGTAACAATTCGTGGTATTGATATCGAGGCAAGTTTTATACTTGTGCTAGTCAATGAGATTGATGTTATCATGTATGTGTTTGAATGTGTGTATCATTTCGAGACTTGGTCTCTTTATGATTTTGTTGATATCAGGGGATTGTTTGATACGATATCCTTCGGCAAGTTATGCCAAATGTTATTGCTGTTCGTAAATGGCTGGTTCAGGGCATTACGGTACTTGTTGGTTATATTGTTATCGATAGCCGGTTCGCGGTATCGACATATCGGATGTTATTGTTGATTGATGTTCCATTGGGATTATCGAAGATAATTCCCATCCGTTGTATAATTGTTATCGATTGACCGTTCTAAAGATAATCGGCGTATTGATTTGGGACTGTCGAAAATATCTCCCAACCGTTGTATCGTTATCGATTGGCCATTCTAAGGCAATCGAGGTATTGAATTGGGATCGCCGAGGATGGTTCCCATCCGTGAGTTATTATTGTGTTGGCCGACTCAAGGCAGCACACTATCATTCTTGAGAACTCAGTAATTTTGTGATCGTTGATGGTTGAGGATTTCCAAATTGTTGTTCGTGTTAATCGGTCCTTAGGGATTGTGATCCCAGGATGGTTGTGTTGGATATTGTTGGTCGTGTCGATCTTTCATTATTCATGTATCATCGTTCACTTTGGTGAGTAGTATGATCCGTACTGGATGTGTTATCCTTTGAGTTTCGTTGTCATGTTGCATCGTGACATATCTGTAATCATATCTGCATGCCGATTGGTTATGTGTAGGATTTTTAGCCAGGCACACTATGGTCATGCGTGGATGTTTCCACATTGGACCGTGCACATGGGATGTAGTTCGTGAGGCCAATTAGGTACATTGTCCCATGTATATTCTGGATTCCGTATACGGGGTGGACATGTGCACTGACACATTTCCGGATCGGGCGTACTGTGATATCCCTCTTGAGCCTTATTATTGTGGTCGTTCATAGTCCATGTTGTATTGGATATGTTTGACTAGTTGCGACTGGTTGTTCATACGCCTGAGGGGTTTGTTCGACAGTCGGGGTTATTTCTTTAAGATCCATTATTGCTGATCGTTTAGAGTTACCTTGTTGATGGTACTCTCGGTCGTTGTTGATCCCTTATTGATCCTGTTGGAGGTTATCATGTTGATGGTATTCTCGATTATTGTGGATCTTTCGCTGATAGCATTGGATTTTATCCTGTCGATGATTTTCTCGGTTGGTTTATGGGTTGATCATTGTTATTGAGAGTGGGAGCGTTCGGATTGTACGTCAGTGTTTCGCGACTTGCTGTCATTGTTTTGTGTGATATTGGTTTTTGACCATATTGAGCTTTATCGGTACAATCCGACGGACATGATTGGGCACAGATAGTTCATGCTACACTTATGCGTTATGATAATGTTTTGAGAATTCATGGTATTGCTGAATACAGTACAGACGATTGTAGTTGAGTTCTTTTCATATTTTGAGATGCCCTTCAACATATCAATCGTATGCCGATACTCTTCGTCGACCTTTGGAATTCGATTTTGGAGGCCATGTCCTACTCCAGGGTTTGAGACTTAGCTTATCGCTTGTCGTTGCCCCCTGTGTTGGGTCTTGTTCATATCCTTTGTCATGTTTCTCAGTTGAGAAGGCATATGCCGGATCCAAGTCATGTTTTTGACTATAGTGAGATTTACGTAACCAAGGATGTTACCTATCCGGAGAAACCAGTGAAGATTCTTGAACGTCGTGAGAAGCAACTTCGGCACAAAACCATCCCGTTGGTTTTAGTGCAATGTTCGAGACATGGGGTCGAGGAGGGGACTTGGGACATGGAAGAGAATATGCGATCGGAGTACCCCGAACTTTTTATTTCTTAAGTTTCGGGACGAAACTTCTTTTTAGAGAGGGAGAATGTAATACCCGTACTTTTATTAACTGTTTGACCTTACCGTTCTACCTGTTTTTTCGCTCTGTAAACTCTTTGTGATGGTGTCGGCATTGATCTAGAGTTTCATGTCTTGTTTGGATCATGATCGTGCTGTTTAGACCTTTCGGAAGTGTTCTGGGTCAGGGAGGCAGCGCACGCTAATTCTGCGTAAGTAGCGCACGCTAGTTTTGAGCCTCAGTGCGCGCTAACGGACTGAGTCGGCATAGGCAGTGAGGTTTCAGACTTTCTGCACTAGTAAGTATCGCACGCTAAGCAGCAGCTAGCGTACGCTATATGTGTTACATAGCGCGCGCTAGTGCACAGTGTTAACGCACGCTATCGGGCTGAGTGAGTGAACTGGGACTTTGGCAGGACACCAGTTAGCTCACGCTAAGGATGTTGAGTAGCGCGCGCTAATGTCTGCGGAAAGTAGCCACTGGACTACCGGGTGACCCGTTAGCGCACGCTAATATTTAGGCATAGCATGCGCTAGAGTGGGCACAGTATATAAGGGCAGTCAGCCCTGTTCTTCGCCATTTCTTCATCCTTTTTCTTCTTTTCGACGGGAGAAGCTCGGGAGAGGCGATATGGGGCGATTTGAGGCGGTCCAACTTCAACAATCATCATCTTGAGTTGGATAACAAAGATTTCACAACATCTTCCAAATCAAGGTAAATTTCTTAGAACCCTAGTTTCTTCATGTGTTATGAGTATGGATTATTGATTATCATATTCCTTGCGAATCGTTTAGGTGCCGGAAGTGCGTTCTCGGACCTACTGAACTTATACTCGTTCCTTCCGATTTCTCGATGTCTCAAAGGCAAGTATATATTTATGATTGTACGTTCTCGACTTTGAAAGTAAGATATATGAATGGCATGTTTATTTATATCCACTCAGGGGCGGTCCGACAGGTCCCCTGAGGGTTTCGTAGTCTTTGGTGCGATTCTACGGATAATTTGGGTTAACCACTCTGGGGCGGGCCGACGGGTCCCCTGAGGGTTCTGTAGCCTTTGGTGCGGCTCCATGGTTGATCATGTATGCATTGTTGTGATGCTATGAGATTTAGTTATTCTGGAATACTAGTCTTGAATTGATGAATTAACGGTTACCTTTACTTTATTGTCGAGGAGTATTGTGTTTCATACTTGATATACTTTCACTAGCTATTCGACGGCTAACCCCTTTATGGGGGAAATACTTTTTATGTATTTCAGGTTCCAGGAGAGCGGACAGACAGGTATCGGGTTGGCATGAAGATGATGGGCAAGTGTGATACTGTGTCTTTCCTCCGCTTATGTTTTGTGTTTCTCCATTCAGTGTTGTTGTACTGGAATGGTTATTGAATACTCGAGTATTGGTTTCCATTTTCCTTTATGTTCCGGCCTGTGTTTGCCGAGGTATTGATTTGTGTTGTGATGTCTTTGGATACATTGGATATATTTTGAATACCATTTGTATTGTTCTTCATTCCATTGTATGTAGACCTTTTCGGTCAAAATTTATAGTTCCGCGTATGTTTATCCTTGTGGGTCCCACGGCGGGGCTCACGGTGCTGTAATATACCCTGAATATCTTGGGGGTGTTACACCTCCATTGTCGGCTTGCCTCTCTCGCTTCTTCCCCCTTTTGGCATCATCAAGATCTGTGACCTTAGTGTTAATTTCTTGTAGGATCTTCATAGTTTCATCCTGTTTGGTCTCTAGACTTGAGATTTTGTCAACTAGGGTACTGAGCACCAGAGACATGTCATCATTTTCTTATCATGACCTGTTAGTCTGGATTCGATCTCTTGAAGGGCAGCAATCTTCTTCGCCTCGGCAATCCTGAGCTTCTCTTGTTCTTGCCGAAGGATTTTCTCCTAATGCATTTTTAGATTATTAAGCGTTTGCCATAATGTATTAGGAATTAGGCGAAACGCATTATCAAAGTTGGTGATTTCATTTTTCAGACTAGAGAGCTCCTCCTGGTCAGTTTCTCGCATCCAATCAAGTTCTTTACCAACATCATACAGTGACTTCACGGCATCCTGTAGGAACACAGTCTGTCGGCCAATTGCATGGAGTTTCTCAATACGGGCTTCGGTGCATGGAGAGCCAGGGTGCGTGATTTTTGAATCCTATGGTTCATTGAGTTGACGGAGAACCACATTGTGACGAGGGCATCGTGGTTTGTCATCGGGCAAGAAACTGTCATCAGAACCAAATTTGGAGTGAGCAGAGATGGGAGATGCAGGGGAATCTCGAGCAGGCTCTTCGACAGCAGGTGCTTCGGGAGCAGGTGCTTCAGAAGATTACGCGGCTTGTTTAGTCTCGGGGACATGAGGGACTGAGTCCTCCTGTTCGGCTTGTTCTTCTGTAGTCGGAGGTACAGGAGGGACTGAATCCTCCTACCAACTATCACCTTCCACCTGCTCCGGAAAAGGGATTGATTCCTCTTGGCGGATGGTGTGTCCTTCTTCTTCATCATATGAGACAGGCTGGGCTATCTGTTCAGGAACTATTTGCTGTACAGGAGGGACTGAATCTTTCTGTATGTTTTGAGCAGCTTCCTGCTGAGAGGTAGGGGACTGATGTCTTTCAAAGGTTTCCTAAACTGTTGGTCTTGCATTCGAGCCATTTCTCCTTCCCTTACCTCTTCACGGCTGATCCTCAGACCGGCCTGTAGAGCATTGTCATCGGCGTTTGAGTCGGGGTCGGACTTGTGGCTGTCAGAAGGAGCTTTGTCATTGGACTGAGACTTTCCTTTCAATCGAGCCTTCTCTTTTGCTAGGTAGTTATTTGAAATCAGCTCACGGCAAAATTTATTCTCCCATTGAATCAAGACTTTGATATTATGGGTATCCGTGACCTCCAGAACAAAATGTTCTTCCTCCTTCCACTCTTCCCAGTTGTATAGGTCATCGTACGGGGCGACCCTGTATGATTTCCAAGTCACACAACCCTCATAGGCTTTTTCAATTTTCATCAGGAGAAGAGTTTCATTGATTAGAACTGATGGGGAGGGACTCCTCACAGTATTTGGGTCTACTGTATGGATGGGATCCGCAACAGGTATGGGAGCCTATATTGGAGAGGGATCCCTAACAGGAGATAGTACCCTGATGGGAGAGGGATACTATATAGGTGTGGGTTCCCTTACAAGAGAGGTGGCCTTTGGCTCTGTGTGGGCAGCCGACTCGTTAGAGCCCTCTAGTTTGGCAAATAGTTGTCCATCCGTCATAGCCGCCACTAGCTCGGGATCTACTGTTTGTGCAGCAACTATTTCTTCTGAAGGGATTGTGCCCTTTGGTTTTTATACAGTGGGTTGAACCGTTGGGACATCTACGGTGATCGCTATAGCCACTGAAGCCTTAGGCTTAGAAGCTTTCTTTAGCTTCTTCTTCGCCTTCTCTGCAGCATGTGGTGATCTGCTATCAGAGATACTTCTCATTCTCTTCTTCTTCTTCTCTTCATTCACGACATCCCTAGGATCACTCGAGATAGGCATACGACTGGGATGAGGCCTACTAGAGATCAGTTCGTCCTTGTTGAAGATAGTGGGCTTGCTCCCACCTATAAATTTTCTTGGGCCAATCTTCTTGGCACTGCTAGAC
Source organism: Orobanche coerulescens (assembly GCA_033398695.1). Lineage (NCBI taxonomy): Eukaryota > Viridiplantae > Streptophyta > Magnoliopsida > Lamiales > Orobanchaceae > Orobanche > Orobanche coerulescens. The sequence goes on along the minus strand of CM065815.1, from coordinate 112,335,319 downwards.
TGCGGCACACCACAGCGAGTGAGAATGTAATCGAGGAAGAGACCAAACGATTTCTTCTAAGTTCCCAGCTTGGCCGTCTCTTCCTTTATCCTTTTCAACACAATCTGGCACCAGTTCACCCTTTCGCAAGACATGATGGCTACCATCATCCGAAAGCGAAGATTCATGCACATTTCGAACGCTCCAGTCCTGTTCTCAATAACCCGATAGCAAAAATCATGGAGATAAACGTACAGTAGGAAACACTTCTTCTTATGGCATGATGGGTGGATGTTCTTATCCGAACCGTCACCTGTGAACAGCCCCCAGTAGGCCGTCAACAGTTTTTCCGACCCGAAGGTCTCAAGTTCCTACATTTTCAGGCTATTGGACGGCAGCCTAAATAAGCTTTCCAGTAGCTCCCGGTTCACAGAAATTTTAATTCCTCGAATGGTAGCAGTGATGTCAGAAACATCTCCTCCTCTTTTTAGAGAAAAGAACTTGATAGAGACATCTAGATGGAACTCTTAAATGATACGCTCACCGTAGATCTCAGGGTGCTGAATTTCAAGACGGTACAAGCATTGTTGCTTGATTCTGGACACAACCAGTTCCATTCCGTCAACATCATCAATTTCAAGGTTAACTCTCTCCATGACGATAGATCTGGCGAAGATTCGCCCGTTAATGATTGATTCCTTCTTCTTCAGGGACATAGAGAAAGTCTGTGAAGTTGCCATTTGATTTGCAGAAAAAGGTCTGAAGAAACAAAGAAAGAATGCAGTAAATTTGCAGAAAGCTTGTAGGCTGTTTGCTCTTGACTCGTTTAATATTGCAGAAAGCGTAAAGAGTCAAAGGGAGCAATATATAGTCCTATATAGTGTGCAGGGAAGACTAGGGTTACATATAGTGAACGGTCAAATTTAAGGGATGGAAACCGTCTTTTAAAAGAACGAACCGGATGAACTTAATAGTAATTTGTACGTCTTATCCATCTATTTTTGAAATAATAACTGGTCCCACTTCTGACAGTTCGTCTTCGCTCATTGCAGGAAACGGAGGTTTTGAAATCATTAATATCGCCGTGTTTGAGGTAATGAAGTCCAGATGTCGTTTAAAGCATTAAAGAATAAAATGTTTGAATTTTCAAAACTCGGGTACGTGGACTAAAAACATTTTCAGTATGAATAGAATAATAATATAATGTTAATTGATGCCCATAGTGTATGTGCTGTATCCCCGAATAATACAGCATTCCCCCTTAAATGGTACGTATAGGATTCAATTCTTACAGCAATTAGATTAATACTGTATTCTTAAGGTCGGACTGTATTCCCCATTAATTAATGCACACATCAGCTGTAGGAAGGTTTAATGCCTTCTTTGTCCTACAGTACTGTCTGACTGTTTCTGAGTGTATAGTTAACTAATATGGATACTGTATTCTTGGGTCTTACAGCATTCCCCTCAATTGATGAATAAAAGCGTAAAAACTTACAGGGAGTCAGTTGTAGCATTCCAAATTCCTATCAAAGCATACAAAATCTAGTTTTGCTGAGAGGTTTTGTAAAGACGTCGGCTAACTGGATGTCTATATGAACCTTCTCGATCCAAACATCCTTATTCTCAGCATGATTCCTAATGAAGTGATGCTTCATATCAATATGCTTAGTTCACGAGTGCAATACAGGATTGTGCGTTATTGCAATTGCACTCGTGTTATCGCACATGATCGGTGTTTCTCTGGCACTGATTCCATAATCTGATAACTGCTGTTTCATCCAGAGAATCTGCATACAACAACTTCCAGCGGCATAATATTCTGACTCAGCTGTAGAAAGCGAGTTGGCCAATTGTTTCTTACTGAACCATGACACAAGTCTTGGTCCAAGAAAATGACAAGTACCGCTTGTACTCTTCCTATCCAGCTTACGGCCTCCGAGATCTGAGTTGCTGTAGCCAACCAAGTCGAATTCCTCTTTCTTAAGATACCATAATACTACATCAACTGTTCCTTTCACATACTTAAGGATTCGTTTGGCTGTTGTGAAGTGTGATTCTTTAGGTGATACTTGATACCGAGCACACACTCCTACACCAAACTGGATATCGGGCCTGCTATCCGTTAGGTACAGGAGTGAGCCAATAAGCTTTCTGTATAGTGATTGATCAACCAGCTTTCCAACTTCGTTAGCACTAATTAATGTGGAAGTGCTCATGGGAGTTGACGAGGATTTGGAGTTATTCATCCCAAACATGTTGAGTAGCTCCTTGCTGTACTTCTCCTGCTTGATGAATATTCCTGTAGGCAACTGCTTAACCTGTAGTCCTAGAAAATTACTAAGTTCCTCCATCATACTTATTTTAATTTACTTTGGATGAGATGAGAGAATCTTTGACATAAAGCAAGGTTAGTAGAACCAAATATAATATCATCAATATAAATTTGCACCATTAACAGGTCATCTCCTTCATGTATCTTAAATACAGTCTTGTCCGCAGCACCTTTCTCAAATCCATTATTGGTTAGGTAGAGTGACATGGTTTTGTACCATGCTCTAGGTGCTTGCTTATGTCCATACAGAGCTTTCCGTAGTCTGTATACTAAATCTCCGCCTTCAGCGTTGCCAAACCCTGGTGGTTGTTCAACATAGACTTCTTCGGTGAGATCTCCATTCAAGAATGCGCTCTTAACATCCATTTTATATACTATAAAGTTTTTATGGGCGGCAAAAGCTAAGAATATACTGATGGCTTCTAATCTGGCTACAGGGGCAAATATCTCATCGTAGACTATGCCTTCTTCATGTTTGTAGCCTTGTGCGACTATACGGGATTGGTTCCTGATAACAAGTCCATTCTCATCCTCCTTATTTCTGAATACCCATTTGGTTACAATTATAGCTTGATGTTCTAGTCTGGGTACTAGATACCGTACATTGTTTCTTTCGAAACTATTAAAGCTCTTCTTCCATAGAAGTGATCCAGTGAGAATTATTCAAAGCTTCATTGTAGAAATATGTTCGGATTGAGCTAAGAATACAGCTAGGGTGCACATAGCCAATCTGCTTAAGATTTACATACAGGAAATAGAGATTTCTCAAATTTGGGTACTTCTTGCGCACATAGTACAGTTCCTTGTATACTCTGTATTCTCCTGCGGGAGGATACTCCAGCATCAATGTCTCTTATGATTGACTCCTGAGGGTGATCTCTTAGCCATCTTGTGGTGCTGTAGTTTTGGCTTCAGCTTGTACAGCATCATCTTCAACTACCTCTGTTCTTACAGCTGTGGGGTTGATCTCTAAGTCTACGATAGGCTCTTTTGGAGTTGGAGAGTCATTAATGGAGAGTATTTGGATATTCTGAGTCAGGTCTTCTACTCCTGTACGATCAAAATGAGGTTCATCTAACACTACAAGGACAAATTCCTCTATTGGCAATTTCCTTTTGTTAAAGATCCTGAAGGCTTTGCTGATAGGGGAACATCCTAAAAATATCCCTTCATCGGACTCTTCGTCGAAGGTTCTGAGTTGATCTTTCCCGTTATTCAGAACATAATATATGCATCCAAAGATGTGAAAATATGAAACTAGTGGAGTTTTGTTGTTTCATACCTCGTATGCTGTTTTGTTGTGATGCTTGTTGATGATACATCGATTTTGTGTATAGCATGCTGTATTTGTTGCTTCCTCCCAGAAATGCTGCGGAAACTTGCTTGTAGAAATCATGGTCCTTGTTGCTTCTTTGAGAGTTCTGTTCTTTTGCTCGGAAACACAATTTTGCTGAGGAGTCCAGGCTGTTGAGTATTTGGGCTATATTCCATTGTCCGAACAGTATTGCTCTATAAAGCGGTTAGTGAATTCAGTACCCCTGTCGGAATGAATGGACACGATACTCAACCCTTTCTCATTCTGAAGCTTTCTTAGGTGCTCAGGCAACTTTGTTGTGGTTTCTTTCTTCTTGCTTAGAAAGATTGTCCAAGCATACCTGGAGTAATCATCAACAATAACGAGACAATATTTCTTACCGCCCAAACTTACAGGGTCTACAGGACCGTAGAGGTCCATATGTAACATATCTAGAACTCTGTGAGTGGACAGGGTTTTGTAACGTATACTTGTATAAATCACAGTTATGAAAATAATAAAGACAGAAGGTAAATAACACACAGTTTAAAGTGGTTCGAGGTAAATCCCTATACATCCACTGGTCCTCCACACAGGAGTAAATAGTTTATTATAATCATTACGTACACAACTACGTGACTATTGTAACACCCCCAAATCCCATTGGGTTATTACAATGCTGTGGACCCCAGCATTAAAATACAATGCTGTCCACCAGGCAAACATGACTAAAATACATTAAAATTAACCAACAAGGGAGATCACAGTCCCTATTATGATATCCGACACAATATTCCGATAAGGAATTTCAGCGACAATGATGGGCCTATATGGCCAAAAATAAAAATACAACAACATCCACGAGCATCTGCTCGGGTAATACATAATGACAATTACTGACAAACTGGAGAACACTCCAACTGACTGACCAACATGAACAACTCGGACTAGTATCGCTCGAATGCCTCGTCACCATAATCATGCCCCTATATCTCAACTCTCTCCTCGCAAGCACCTAAAACATGGAAACATGTTCTACCCCCACGGGGTCAGTCATCCAGATAATGAACATCAAATACATGTATAACATGATATGCATCCAAAGGCAGAATGAAACGGTACAATGATAATAATAATACGAGATGCTCACAAACTAATGTAAGAACCGAGCATTCATGAAACACTATGCCCATGGCATACTATTAATACCTGTTCAACAGGTTAGAATATAAGTGCTCAACGGCGAATCATAATCATAGAGTACCACAATGAATTACACGACATGAACCAAACCAGAACTTAATTAATTATGAATCACAATGCCCGAAGGCTCCAATGAAATTTCCAAGACATCACAAAGGCCTAAAAGCCACTCAGCTGAAGCTGTCAAATATCACAATCACCTGAAGCCAAAACAGCCCGAAGCTGTATCAATGAGGGCCAAAGCCACGGCACGAAGCCGTATCACAATGAGACCATCCAATGGCCGTGACCTACTGAATTGTAGGTGTTGGGAAACCAACCGCGAAGGTTCAAGCCCCAAACTTACCCATAATGAGATCATAAACATGACCGTGACCTACAGAGTTGTAGGTGTGGGGAAACCAACCGCGAAGGTTCAAGCCCCAAAATTACCCATAATGAGATCATAAACATGACCGTCACCTACTGAGTTGTAGGTGTTGGGAAACCAACCGCGAAGGTTCAAGCCCCAAGCTTACCCATAATGAGATCATAAAAATGACCGTGACCTACTGAGTTGTAGGTGTTGGGAAACCAACCGCGAAGGTTCAAGCCCCAAGCTTACCCATAATTAGATCACCCAGTGACCGTGGCCTGCTGAATTGCAGGTGCTGGGAAACCAACCGCGAAGGGTCAAGCCCCAAACTTACCCATAATGAGATCATAAACATGACCGTAACCTACTGAGTTGTAGGTGTTGGGAAACCAACTGCGAAGGTTCAAGCGCCAAACTTATCCATAATGAGCACTAGCCGAGACTAGCCTGCAAAACATAACTAATCACAAACGGCAACGATCCCAAGATTACCAATTCACGAGAATGATAGTGTGTTGCCTTGAGTCGGACAACACGACAACAATGACTCCCGGATGGGCACTGTCCTCAGCGGTCGCAATTCAATACCTCAATTACCTTAGAATGGTCAATCGATAACAATGATGTAGCGGATGATTCAATACCTCGGATGCCTTAGAGTGGCCAACTGATAACAATGATTCCATGAGTGATTGAACATTTTGATTTGCCTTAGAGCGGCCAATAGATAATAATGATCCAACGAATGAATGAGCACCTCGATTGCCTTAGAACGACCAATCGATAATAATGATATAATTAATGATTGAGCACCTCGATCGCCTTAGAACGGCCAATCGATAACAATGATACAATGAATGTCTCGGCACCTTTAATCGGCTACCGACGACGAAGATGAGAACGAATACGACAATGCCTTCAATCGGCCAATACAACATGAATGACAGGACACCAACATTAATAACAATAATTACAACAATGTCTTAGATCGACATCAATATTAACAACAACAATCGATACATCGATACCGCGAACTGCTGATCGATAATAACATTAACAACTAGTATCTCAATGCCTTACCGGCCATATGACCAATAGTAAACATTTGGCATAATTGCCGAAAAGTTTCATGTCGAACGATCCCTTTAATATGAATGAAGTCATGAAGAGACTAAGTCTCGGAATGATACAACACATTCATACACATATATGATAAAATTAATCTCATTGAGTAGTACAAATATAAAACTTGCCTCAAACCAACGGCGAGAAAGTTCTTCCACGATCAACGTCCTTTATGGAATTATCGGTCGCTTGAACAACCTTGAATAACATAATTACCAACGACTTGCTTAATATACATATACATGTATAGTCATAACCAAATGGAAAGGTTGATACAAGACTACCCAACTCATTGGAGCAATTTAACAAACATATTGTAAACAATCTTCAATTGTTTACAACTAGTCTCAATTATATCGGTACCAAGCCTCTAAAGAATGATTCAATCCAACAAAACATCCTCAATACACTTAATAATCCAAAAGGAAGACACAAAACGAGATTCCAACAACATCTAATCGAAAACCCCAATTCCAAAATCAACATCCAACATGTTCTTGAATAATCCTCCAACAATCCAATGATAGTTCATAAAAACTCATAATCATACGTATATCCCTTCACATATCATGATTACAACATCCAAATCATCTCCAACTCAAAATCGAACCTATGGTTGAAGAAATTACCTTGAATTAGGATGAAGAATCCAAAAAGATGTTGTTAATCCACACCAAGAACTTAAGGAGGATGAAATATCTGAGATTGATGATGATAAATGCCCAAAAATCGCCCACAAAATTGCCCAAGGAGAGGAGAAGGAAGGAGAATGATGAAATGAGCATTCATCTAACAAAATCCGCTGAAATAAGCTAAACTGCACTGTGTGCCGCAGCACAGGCTGAGTGTGCCGCGGCCCACGGCCAAAAAAAAGCCTAGCAATCAACTTAGTGCCGCGGCCCGGCCATCAAGGGCCGCGGCCCGCGGTATAGCCCGCTCCAGCGCCAAAAAGGTACATAGTGCAGTGTTAGCTATTTCGGCCATAACTCCTTCGTCCGGACTCTGATTGACTCACCGTTTGAACCATTGGAAATCTAACTTGATGATCTATAATATTCAAAAGATTCAGAATTTTTGGAGTTTCCAAGAATTAATGATAATTTTACAAATTCGAACTCATACGTGGAAAAGTCGCTTAAGAACACGAAATTCAACAGAACGACACCGAGACAAACTCGAATGACAAAAAAATGATTGATTATCTTATTATCGAGCAAGAATTAACTTGGTCAAAACCGGTGATGAATGTCCTTACCTCGGGCTCCCGAAGCCTGATAGGACCCCTTCACTACGCCATAGATGACCTACAACAACCCTGAAACTGTGTCACTATAGACCTGATTTAGTGGGCCTTAGCCCCGAAAAGGGCAAAGGTAACACCAAAAGTGTGTTGTGTTCTCAGCAGTTGCCTTTGACCACTAAGGCAACATGCGAACTGTCTAAGGTAACACCCTGTTCTCATGTTACCATAAGAGCCTATGGCAACATACTTGGCACCCTATTGCAACATTTTATCTGTGTTGCAATAGATGTTATAATTTAATAAAATAAATACCAGATTGTGTGGGGCACACCTGTGGGGCCTACCTGTGGGGCCCATATTGTGGCAACATGGTTCTATCTAATGCAACGCCACATAATAACAACTGCAACCCAATGTGTATTGCAAAATATTAACTAATTGCAACACACTAACTACCTATTGCAACACCTCAAATGAACAGAATAAAAATATAGCATTTAAATATTGCATTTCCCATAAAAAATCAATTCTGCATCATTAACTAGCTATAGTTAAACCAACAAGTACAACAATCCATCAAAAACATCAACCAATCCACTACATCAACCAACAACATCAACCAAATAGACAACCAATTCAAGAACATAAGTAGAAGTACTAGAAAATAATATGGTTATTGTCAACCAACCACATGAAAATGTAATAGGCAGGATAGATGGTTGAAAATTGTTCAAAAGAGAAGAAAAAATGGATGACATCTAAGAGCTAGGGCCTCCTGTAACTGGAGTGTCATCTACTCGCGTAATTGGAGTGCCATCTTCTCGCGTAATTGGAGTGCCATCTCCTCGCGTGTCACCGGAAAGTGTTGCACCAATATCAATTTTCAAGTCAGGGTTGACTTCACCTAATTTTTTCAGAATTCATGTCAGGTTGTGTCGGACCTTCTGATTCACCTTGGTATCCATTCTTCATTGACCCTACCGGTAACCTTCGCCTCCACTTCGTCAACAAGCTCCTACCGATTAGTAAGTAACTCACTTCCTTATAATTCGGACACTTAACGAATGTATGTTTCTCCAATAAGCCAACAGCTTTACGAACTACTTCATTAGCAAACCATTCCTCATGCACATTATTCACACTCCTGCATAAACAATTAATTATGTAAAAGGAAGTGAATCAAAAGAAGAAATGTAACCATTGAAGATATCATATAGAAAAGCAGTTGCAGGCAGGATTTAGGGACTTCAACGAATGTATGCATAGCAGCGGGTTTAAGTAAGGTATAAATGATGCTGAAAACGATGTGACACCATTAAGCCCAAATTTTGGCATAGCAGCGGACGTCCCAGCCTGTGTGGTAATGCCACGCAAGAACTTGAAGTCACTGGTGGTAGCTGCACTGGCCAGGCTCTTTAGGGACAATGAATCATTGTTCCATATGAAATCACATATTTATTATGTTAAAATATGGACAATAAACAACCATATTTAGTCAAACATAGACTAAGAACTACGAAAGGTTTGCTTCTTGACAACAGAAGTACACTAATGAAACAGCACGCACTTAGTGTAATGTTAGACATGTCACTATATTTCTACACAACTAAGGCACCAAGCAAGACCAGAGCAGTTTGAAAAACAACAAGTTGGAGTTTATGAAAATATAAAAAATTTATCACACATATCCAAAAAACGAACCGCCTTTTCAGCTAAGAAACTTGATTTTTTATTAATAAAAAAAGACCCCAAAGTCTTTTGAGGAACATGAAACCCTTTATTCTAAAACAAATAAGCCGAATAAGTTTGAAAGTTGAGACAGAAACTAAATCAAACACCGAAGAAAGATATACCATGTGATATAAACCGCGGACCTATTCAGCATACATTCGGCAGAAAAAAAAATTGAAAAGGTAGGGCAAGGGATTTAAGTAAGGTATAAAGGATGCTGAAAACGATGTGACACCATTAAGCCCAAATTTTGGCATAGCAGCGGACGTCCCAGTCTGTGTGGTTATGCCACGCAAGAACTTGAAGTCACTGGTGGTAGCTGCACTGTCCAGGCTCTTTAGGGACAATGAATCTCTGTTCCATATGGAATCACATGTTTATTATGTTAAAATATGGACAATAAACAACCATATTTAGTCAAACATAGACTAAGAACTATGAAAGGTTTGCTTCTTGACAACAGAAGTACACTAATGAAACAGCACGCACTTAGTGTAATGTTAGACATGTCACTATATTTCTACACAACTAAGGCACCAAGCAAGACCAGAGCAGTTTGAAAAACAGCAAGTTGGAGTTTATGAATATATAACAATTTTATCACCCACATCCAAAAACTGAACCGCCTTTTCAGCTAAGAAACTCGATTATTAATAAAAAAATACCCCCAAGTCTTTTGAGGAACATGAAACCCTTTATTCTAAAACAAATAACCCGAATAAGTTTGCAAGTTGAGACAGAAACTAAATCAGACACCGAAGAAAGATATACTATGTGATATAAACTGCAGACCTATTCAGCATACATTCGGCTGAAATTGACAAGTAACGAGCCAAAACTACTAGTTGAAGCCACAATGGATTAGGTTATGTGAGTACCTGAATGATGGTAGAGCAAACTTTGATGGTTTAATAACTGACCCATGTTCGGGGGTACCAATCCGATGATCATACCCTCCCTGTCAATGAGTAAAATGAACTCCGGTGAGCAAAACCCTCATAAAACATGGCACCCACTGTTAAAAAAACAAGATAACAAAGACCTGATACGGGCAGTTCTCGAACACAGAACTAATGCTTGAAGCATATCGCACTTTATATCCCCAGTACATTCCCTCTTCCATTGGCCTCGATGAAGGAACAATTTTCCGTGGACCTAATTATGTTTTGTTTAGAAAACAAAAAAGGGGGGGGGGGGTTGGGAGAAGAATATTTATTACTTACAGACCTGCATCTAGATTACGATTTGTTCCCATCTCTACTGTGACTCTTCTTCCAGGTTCAAGAATTTGATCAATCAGTATATTCTGCACAATTAGGCTTTTACATTGACAAGGATCATGGACAAACATAAGGTGTTCAGACTTGAAGAAATCTACTTACTTTTGACATTTCGACAAGTAAGAATATCTGCACGAAACAAGATTAACAATTTAAAAAGACGATACCTTGCTGAGATCCACATCAACAGGTGTCCCCACAGAGCCTCTATCTACTTTTTCCCGTGTGATACCTATAAGAAAGATTCCATTGCCAATGTACTTCATCAACTAAAGGGGATGGCTTTTTTGCACATTTGATGTGCAAGACAATGAAACATAAAAAAAATTGAAAAGGTAGGGCAAGGGATTTCAGCCCAAGAAAGCAAAAATAAAAAACATAATTTTGTATAACAATCTCAAATAGACCTTAATTTGGATAAACGAAGGACCAGGATTAACAGTTATGATGACGTAATAGTATGCATGCCGCGTCCCTTAGAATTGAAAGGACCGTAGAAATCTTGGTAATGTCTTCCTCTTGACGTTGCTGTATATCTTCTTCCTTGAAGATGGTATAACTCTTCTGGAGAATATACAAGAACATATAGTATCAAACGGAGATTACTATATGAGGTGTTTTTAAACAATTTACTTTGGCAAAACTTCCAAAATCCACTATTTCTTAGTTCTAACTGTATAAAAAAATTATCACCAAAGTTTCACTTCACTGCATTAAAATTCAAAGTAAGCTGAAATCGCTCAGAAATTTACTCATACTTGATTTCAACTTTTGTAATCCAAAATTGGAAACTCTTGTTCCCAGAATAATAGCAAAATTCCACTCCACTAACAGTAGCAAGCATCTGATTTGATAGATCAAAAAGCCCAATTATATAGTAACCATCTATCTGCACTAAAATTTCATCTGCCAAGCTAAATTTCTTTCCAGTTGATAGTTTTTATGACACTATCCTAAAAAGCTAATAGTAGACTCACCAAATCTGATTTAGCCTCAATTAAAACACAACAACTAAAAAAGATTACTAAAGAAACCCCTACATTTCGATCATGCACATATCAATTATTACATGTGATGCAAACTCAGCATTCTAAACTTCACTTCCAGCATAAATCAGACTCGATCCAAAAATGAAAAAAACCAAATTGATATCTAGTCTAGCTGAATTAGTCACTCAGTAGACAATTGGAGCAAGGAAATAAACAATAAGGTATGAAAACAAAGGTCCTCAACAAGTATACCTGTAAATGACTGGAGAGAGCTTCACATCCTATCGCGACCACCACCATTACCGTCGCAGCCCTCTCATCCGAAATTACCCTGTAAGAGCATCGAGAACAACAACAGCAATCCCTCTGTTATCGCTCCTCCCCGTCTTCGGCTGATTCTATCCCTTCGTAGTTATGTCATCCTAAAAAGCCCTCGCCGCAAGCTTCACCAATCTATTCGTTTACGTGAATACAAGCAACAACACACAGAGCATGTCAATAATTTGCGAAAACGAACACAGCAAAAGCTCAATCATAGTTAATTAGCATAATACCGCTTGAATAAATCGATGCTGCCCATAATTTGGATTCTTCTTCAGTGAATTCCAACTGGGTGAACAACCGTCAACTTGCTTGCACCGCAGCCCTAACCGCTCGCTGCTCCTCCGATGTCACGTCCGCTGCTGAAATCGTGTGCGTGTGTGTGCAGGCGGAGCCTAGTGTGTGTATGTGTGAGTTTTGAGAGAGAAAAAAAATAAGAAGAACACGGAGAGGGAGATCGGGAGGGGAAGGACAGAGAGACATGGAGAGAAAAGAAAAGGAAAAAATGAGAAGATTGAGGGGGGCGATTACCGAGAAGTAGGGTTTGGGTAAAATTCCAGTTTAGATACGATGTTACTTCATTAATGGGGAGATATTTTTATTCAAAAAACTTCATTGCACTTTTTACTTCAACAATTCCCAAATTACTGAAGTATATTCAACTTAAAATTTTCGACCTATCCCGTGTTTTTTTGGGTGAAATCTAATATATTGTGTTACTGCACCAAATGCTAAAGTGAAGTTGTTTATAGTATTTTACTTCTAATATATTTTTTTTTTAATTTTTTAATAAAATTACATATTGTAAGAAAATTCTGAAAAAGAATAGTATTTATAAAATAAAAATAGTATTTATTTAATGAAGACATATTTTGTATAAAATATCTTTTTTTGTTTTAATAAATTTTTACATATTATTTTTTTAATTTTTTAATAAAATTATATATTGTAAGAAAATTTTGAAAAAAAATAGTATTTATAAAATAAATATAGTATTTATTTAATGGAGAGATATTTTATATAAAATATCTTTTTTGGTTTTATTAAATTTTAATTAGTCTTAAAGTATAATTTTTATTTTGAAAGAAATTTATCTTTTTAATTATTAATAGTCTAAGGCAACACACGCATAGTGTTGCAGTGTGTAACACCTATTTATAGCTATAGCAACACAGATTTATGTCTACGGTAACACCAAGGTTACAAGGTTGCGATAGGGCAAAAATTTCATAGCTACTGCAACACCTGGGAAGGCAACACCATGCCCATGAGGTGGCGATAGGCCATCTATGGCGTAGTGCTTGGATGAAGTACGGGATGGAGTGACAAAACCTCTTGAGGTTTGCGAGCTCTTTCGAGACCTACTAGCACTAGAACCCCTGTAGTATTTCCGAAGGTGTCCCTGCCGCCCACACAGAGAACAAACAACGGCCTGCATCGAGCACCGGGTACTGCGATGTCCTATTGTATCACAGTTAAAGCAAACAACAGTCGAACTCGTCGTCTGAGATGAAGATGATTTCTCAGCATGAATACGACTACAAAACGACCTCTTGGACGTCGGAGCCCGATGTCCCTCAGAACGAACCGGCATCTTAGTCCTCTCAACGGAAGAAACTGAAGGGTGCTTCCGAGCAAGCTCCCTAATCAAAAGCTCTGCTCCAAGAGCCTTCTCGATGAACTCACTAAGCGAATTACAATTGTGATTGAACAACTGCATCCTCAACTGCGGATTTAGCCTCTTACTAAAATATTTGATCTTATCCGTCTCAGTACGGATAACTGACGAAGCAAACTGGAGTAGTCCTTGAAATTTCTCAGCAATGACAATAACACCCTCGTCCTCGATGGGTTCTGGGTTCAACACCTCTAATAACTTGGCTTCACGAAGTGGAGCCGGATAATACCCCTCTAACATGATAGTCCTGAACTCACTCCAAACACAATCGCGATCAGTGGGTTTCACAGAAAGCCACCACGAATAAGAGCCCTTACTCAAGTAGTAAGTCGCTACTGCCGCTTTACTCTCTTCCGGACACTGAACCATGTCGAAGAGTTTATCAAAATGCTCAAGCAAATGAACAATATCATCTAGTTCCGACGAACCCTCAAAAGTAGGCGGCCTCTGACGAGAGATATCGCCAATAATCTGACTCACTGCTCCATTCTGTCCATGAAACGGCACCTGGAATCCCTGCTGTGGTGGACCACGAACCATCGAGGTGTGCATGGTCTCCATCAGACGTGTCATCTGAGTCATCTGGGCCATCATGCACTGCATGCATATGAATGGGTCCACCCGAACACCTTCCGATTGAGCTGCTTCTCGGGTACGACTCCCTGACAGTGAATGATTATCTGACAGTGAATGAGTAGCATCGCTAACTATTGAACCAATGTTATCCCTCGTGTTCGCGTGGGCATGCACACCAGATCCCGGGTTTCGGCCCGCACTGCGGACTCTTCCCATGCGTCCCCTGATAGCTCTATCCATACTGAAGCAGGAAAGTCACATGATAATTATAGATCCCGCATGAAGATCGCATTATGATTACGTGACGGAATGATAACAATGAGCATACACGCTTTAACACAATGAATGCATTAATAATGCAATAAAATGATCGTCAACATGATGCCAGAATATGATAAGATCGCATGAAAGATCAAGTGAGGTGACATGATTATCTGATGAAATTCCTGAAATGATTATCTTGAATACGTTAACAAGATTGATAGTTCGATCCACAAGATCAACAACTGAGCAATGAGATTGACTGGGTGATTAATGAATTAACATGATCGACAAGATCAAGAATGATGATTGAGGATTATTAACTAATGAATGGGTTGATCCTTAACGCTTACACAGGTCACACGTGCTCCAAAATAATTAGTCATGAATCAATCATAACACTAATATCACATATAGGTTTCAACAAAGCATGTATAATTAATGACATAATGAATGTATGAACATAAAGAGAATCGAGTCCTTACACAGGTCATACGAAGCTCCAAGGTCTTGCAATACTAGTCTTCACTAACGACGACTCGATGAATGGATGACTCATGCAGTCGTACAAATATCCCGACTCACAAAACCCGACTGTCCAGATTGTCATAACCTGACAGTCCCACTACTACCGTTCCGGTAGAGCCACATAACTCACATATCAGGGTATCTCACAACCCAAATCTCCGATACCATCTTCTGTAACACCCCCAAATCTCATTGGGTTATTACAGTACCGTGGACCCCACACCCAGAGATCCACCAGGCAAACATGACTAAAATACATTAAAATTAACCAACAAGGGAGATCACAGTCCCTACTATGATATCCGACACAATATTCCGATAAGGAATTTCAATGACAACGATGGGCCTATATGGCCAAAAATAAAAATACAACAACATCCACGAGCATCTGCTCGGGCAATACATAATGACAATGACTCACAAACTGGAGAACACTCCAAATGACTGACCAACATGAACAACTCGGACTAGTATCGCTCAAATGCCTCGTCGCCATCATCATGCCCCTGTGTCTCAACTCTCTCCTCGCAAGCACCTAAAACATGAAAACATGTTCCGACCCCACCGGGTCAGTCATCTAGATAATGAACATCAAATACATGTATAACATGATATGCATCCAAAGGCAGAATGAAACGGTACAATGATAATAATAATACGAGATGCTCACAAACCAAGGTAAGAACCGAGCATTCGTGAAACACTATGCCCACGGCATACTATTAATACCTGTTCAACAGGTTAGAATATAAGTGCCCAACGGCGAATCATAATTATAGAGTACCACAATGAATTACATGACATGAACCAAACCAGAACTGAATTAATTATGAATCACAATGCCCGAAGGCTCCAATGAAATTACCAAGACATCACAAAGGCCTGAAAGCCACTCAGCCAAAGCTGTCAAATATCACAATCACCTGAAGCCAAAACAGCCCGAAGTTGTATCAATGAGGACCGAAGCCACGGCACGAAGCCGTATCACAATGAGACCATCCAATGGTCGTGTCCTACTGAATTGTAGGTGTTGGGAAACCAACCGCGAAGGTTCAAGACCCAAACTTACCCATAATGAGATCATAAACATGACCATGACCTACTGAGTTGTAGGTGTTGGGAAACCAACCGCGAAGGTTCAAGCCCCAAACTTACCCATAATGAGATCATAAATATGACCGTGACCTACTGAGTTGTAGGAGTTGGGAAACCAACCGCGAAGGTTCAAGGCCCAAGCTTACCCATAATGAGATCATAAACATGACTGTGACCTACTGAGTTGTAGGTGTTGGGAAACCAACCGCGAAGGTTCAAGCCCCAAGCTTACCCATAATGAGATCATAAACATGACCGTGACCTACTGAGTTGTAGGTGTTGGGAAACCAACCGCGAAGGTTCAAGCCCCAGACTTACCCATAATGAGATCATAAACATGACTGTGACCTACTGAGTTGTAGGTGTTGGGAAACCAACCGCGAAGGTTCAAGCCCCAAGCTTACCCATAATGAGATCATAAATATGATCGTGACCTACTGAGTTGTAGGTGTTGGGAAACCAACCGCGAAGGTTCAAGCCCCAAGCTTACCCATAATGAGATCACCCAGTGACCGTGACCTGCTGAATTACAGGTGCTGGGAAACCAACCGCGAAGGTTCAAGCCCCAGACTTACCCATAATGAGATCATAAACATGATCGTGACCTACTGAGTTGTAGGTGTTGGGAAACCAACTGCGAAGGTTCAAGCCCCAAACTTACCCATAATGAGCACTAGCCGAGACTAGCCTCCAAAACATAACTAATCACAAACGGCAACGATCCCAAGATTACCAAATTCACGAGAATGATAGTGTGCTGCCTTGAGTCGGCTAACACGACAACAATAACTCCCGGATGGGCACCGTCCTCAGCGGTCGCAATTTAATACCTCAATTACCTTAGAATGGTCAATCGATAACAATGGTGCAACGGATGATTCAATACCTCGGATGCCTTAGAGTGTCCGACCGATAACAATGATCCCATGAGTGTTTAAACATTTTGATTTGCCTTAGAGCGGCCAATCGATAATAATGATCCAACGAATGATTGAGCACCTCGATTACCTTAGAACGACCTATCGATAACAATGATACAGTGAATGATTGAGCACCTCGATTGCCTTAGAACGGCCAATCGATAACAATGATACAATGAATGCCTCGGCACCTTTAATCGGCTACCGACGACGAAGATGAGAAGGAATACGACAATGACTTCAATCGGCCAATACAACATGAATGACAGGACGCCAACATTAATAACAATAATGACAACAATGTCTTAGATCGACATCAATATTAACAACAACAATCGATACATCGATACCGCGAACCACTGATCGATAATAACATTAACAACTAGTATCTCAATGCCTCACCGGCTATATGAACAAGAGTAAACATTTGGCATAATTGCCGAAAAGTATCGTGTCGAACGATCCCTTTAATATCAATGAAGTCATGAAGAGACTAAGTCTCGGGATGATACAACACATTCATACACATATATGATAACATTAATCTCATTGACTAGTACAAGTATAAAACTTGCCTCAAACCGACAGCGAGAAAGTCCTTCCATGGTCAACGTCCTTTATGGAATTATCGGTCGCTTGAACAACCTTGAATAACATAATCACCAACGATTCGCTTAATATACATATCCATGTATAGTCATAACCAAATGGAAAGGTTGATACAACACTACCCAACTCATTGGGGGCAATTTAACAAACATATTGTAAACAATCTTCAATTGTTTACAACTAGTCTCAATTATATCGATACCAAGCCTCTAAAGAATGATTCAATCCAACAAAACATCCTCAATACACTTAATAATCCAAAAGGAAGACACAAAACGAGATTCCAACAACATCTAATCGAAACCCCCAATTCCAAAATCAACATCCAACATGTTCTTGAATAATCCTCCAACAATCCAATGATGATTCATAAAAACTCATAATCATACGTATATCCCTTCACATATCATGATTACAACATCCAAATCATCATGCTCCAACTCAAAATCGAACCTAGGGTTGAAGAAATTACCTTGAATTAGGATGAAGAATCCAAAAAGATGTTGTTAATCCACACCAAGAACTCAAGGAGGATGAAATATCTGAGATTGATGATGATAAACGCCCAAAAATCGCCCACAAAATTGCCAAAGGAGAGGAGAAGGAAGGAGAATGATGAAATGAGCATTCATCTAACAAAATCTGCTGAAATAAGTTAAACTGCACTGTGTGCCACGGCCAAAAAAAGCCCAGCAATCAGCTTAGTGCAGCGGCCCGGCCATCAGGGGCTGCGGCCCGCGGTACAGCCCGCTCCAGCACCAAAAAAGCACATGGTGCAGTCTTAGCTATTTCGACCATAACTCCTTCGTCCGCACTTCGATTGACTCACCGTTTGAACCATTGGAAAGATAACTGGATGTCTATAATATTGAAAAGATTCAGAATTTTTGGAGTTTCCAAGAATTAATGGTGATTTTACAAATTCGAACTCATACGTGGAAAAGTCGCTTAAGAACACAAAATTCAACAGAACGACACCGAGACGCACTCGGATGACAAAAAGTGTAGAATTAATCATTCTCGAAATGACGAAACGGTCACAATATAGTTGCTAAGATGGACTTACACCAAAAAAAAGAAAATTATCGAAAATCGAAATTGCGGATATTACATACTACCTCCCTTAAAAGAAGTTTCGTCCCAAAACTTAAAACAAGTAGGCAGAAGCAATATCCCGCCAGGAAAACTCAATGAGATACACCAGAACTGAAAACTCACTTCTCATCGGCATCAGACGCCCAAGTTCTCATGACTTGACGTCTCGATTCACAATGAACAATTGCCCGGATTATCACGAAATCTCGGTACAACACCAAAAAGGAATGCATCAAATGATCTCAAAATCTCAAGATTCTCAAATACGATCATTATAAAATAGATCAACAATAAATGATCCACAACCATGATACATTATTATGGATTGAGTTACACAGTCATCCGAAAAACAAGGCTATATCTCAAATGTACCCAACATCGATTTCCTCTATAATATCGATCTCCTCGGTCCCATCGATTCAAGGTAGACCCAAATCTGAACTCACCTCTCAATATGATCTCGGAAGGTCACAAGAACAGGAATGATCGCAATGAATGATAATGAATCGAAATCCAACAAGGATCAAGAATGACTCACCGGGGTGAAATGATAACGTAATGAGTGATGGCTCAAATGAAATGATTGGAACCATTGTTCCCCGTGAAGTGAATGATTAGTTTGATAATTATAAGTCTCCACGTGATTGATATATGATGAATGAATTATATGAATGAATGAACGACAAATGAAATGAATGATTATCTTATTATCGATCAAGAATTGACTTGGTCAAAACCGGTGATGAATGTCCTTACCTCGGGCTCCCGAAGCCTGATAGGACCCCTTGGATGAAGTACGGGCTGGAGTGACAAAACCTCTCGAGGTTTGCGAGCTCTCTCGAGACCTACTAGCACTAGAACTCCTGCAGTATTTATGAAGGTGTCCCTGCCGCCCACACAGAAAACAAACAACGGCCTGCATCGAGCACTGGGTACTGCGATGTCCTATTGTATCACAGTTAAAGCAAACAACAGTCAAACTCGGCGTCCGATATGAAGATGCTTTCTCAGCATGAAGACGACTAGAAAATGACCTCTTGGACATCGGAGCCCGATGTCCCTCAGAACGAACCGGCATCCTAGTCCTCTCAACAGAAGAAACTGAAGGGTGCTTACGAGCAAGCTCCCTAATCAAAAGCTCTGCTCCAAGAGCCTTCTCAATGAACTCACTAAGCGAATTACAATTGTGATTGAACAACTGCATCCTCAACTGCGGATTTATCCTCTTGCTAAAATATTTGATCTTGTCCGCCTCAGTACGGATAACTGACAAAGCAAACTGGAGTAGTCCTTGAAATTTCTCAGCAATGACAATAACACCCTCGTCCTCGATGGGTTTGGGGTTCAAAACCTCTGATAACTTGGATTCACGAAGTGGAGCCGGATAATACCTCTCTAACATGAGAGTCTTGAACTCAATCCAAACACAATCGCGATCGGTGGGTTTCACATAAAGCCACCACGAATAAGCACCCTTACTCAAGTAGTGAGCCGCTACTGCCGCTTTACTCTCTTCCGGACACTGAACCATGTCGAAGAGTTTATCAAAATGCTCAAGCCAATGAACAATATCAGCTAGTTCCGAAGAACCCTCAAAAGTAGGCGGCCTCTGATGAGAGATATCGCCAATAATCTGACTCACTGCTCCAGTCTGTCCATGAAACGGCACCTGGAATCCCTGCTGTGGTGGACCAAGAACCATCGAGGTCTGCATGGTCTCCATCAGACGCGTCATCTGAGTCATCTGGGCCATCATGCCCTGCATGCATATGAATGGGTCCACCCAAACACCTTTCGATTGAGCTGCTTCTTGGGTACGACTCCCTAACAGTGAATGATTATCTGACAGTGAATGAGTAGCATCGCTAACTATTGAACCAATGTTATCCCTCGCATTCGCATGGGCATGCACCGCGGACTCTTCCCATGCGTCCCCTGACAGCTCTATCCATACTGAAGCAGGAAAGTCACATGATAATTATAGATCCCGCATGAAGATCGCATTATGATTACGTGACGGAATGATAACAATGAGCATACACGCTTTAACACAATGAATGCATTAATAATGCAATAAAATGATCGTCAACATGATGCCGGAATATGATAAGATCGCATGAAAGATCAAGTGAGGTGACATGATTATCTGATGAAATTCCTGAAATGATTATCTTGAATACGTTAACAAGATTAATAGTTCGATCCACAAGATAAACAATTGAGCAATGATATTGACTGAGTGATTAATTAATTAACATGATCGACAAGATCAAAAATGATGATTGAGGATTATTAACTGATGAATGAGTTGATCCTTAACGCTTACACAGGTCACACGTGCTCCAAAATAATTAGTCATGAATCAATCATAACACTAATATTACATATAGGTTTCAACAAAGAATGTATAATTAATGACATAATGAATGTATGAACATAAAGAGAATCGAGTCCTTACACAGGTCATACGAAGCTCCGAGGTCTTGCGATACTAGTCTTCACTGATGACGACTCGATGAATGGATGACTCATGTAGTCGTACAAATATCGAGAATCACAAAACCCGACTGTCCATATTGTCATAACCTGACAGTCCCACTACTACCGCGCCGGTAGAGCCACATAACTCACATATCAGGGTATCTCACCACCCAACTCTCCGATACCATCTTCTGTAACACCCCCAAATCCCATTGGGTTATTACAGCACCATGGACCCCACACCCGGAGATCCACCAGGCAAACATGACTAAAATACATTAAAATTAACCAACAAGGGCGATCACAGTCCCTACTATGATATCCGACACAATATTCCGATAAGGAATTTCAACGACAACGATGGGCCTATATGGCCAAAAATAAAAATACAACAACATCCACGAGCATCTGCTCGGGCAATACATAATGACAATGACTGACAAACTGGAGAACACTCCAACTGACTGACCAACATGAACAACTCGGACTAGTATCGCTCAAATGCGTCGTCGCCATCATCATGCCCCTGTGTCTCAACTCTCTCCTCGCAAGCACCTAAAACATGAAAACATGTTCCGCCCCCACGGGGTCAGTCATCTAGATAATGAACATCAAATACATGTATAACATGATATGGATCCAAAGGCAGAATGAAACGGTACAATGATAATAATAATACGAGATGCTCACAAACCAAGGTAAGATCAGAGCATTCGTGAAACACTATGCCCACAGCATACTATTAATAACTGTTCAATAGGTTAGAACATAATTGCCCAACGGCGAATCATAATCAAAGAGTACCACAATGAATTACACGACATGAACCAAAATTAATTATGAATCACAATGCCCGAAGGCTCCAATGAAATTACCAAAACATCACAAAGGCCTGAAAGCCACTCAGCCGAAGCAATCAAATATCACAATCACCTGAAGCCAAAACAGCCCGAAGCTGTATCAATGAGGGCCGAAGCCACGACACGAAGCCGTATCACAATGAGACCATCCAATGGCCGTGACCTACTGAATTGTAGGTGTTGGGAAACCAACCGCGAAGGTTCAAGACCCAAACTTACCCATAATGAGATCATAAACATGACCGTGACCTACTGAGTTGTAGGTGTTGGGAAACCAACCGCGAAGGTTCAAGCCCCAAGCTTACCCATAATGAGATCATAAACATGACCGTGACCTACTGAGTTGTAGCTGTTGGGAAACCAACCGTGAAGGTTCAAGCCCCAAGCTTACCCATAATGAGATCACCTAGTAACCGTGACCTGCTGAATTGCAGGTGCTCCGAAACCAACCGCGAAGGTTCAAGCCCCAAACTTACCCATAATAGATCATAAACATGAACGTGACCTACTGAGTTGTAGGTGTTGGGAAACCAACCGCGAAGGTTCAAGCCCCAAACTTACCCAAAATGAGCACTAGCCGAGACTAGCCACCAAAACACAACTAATCACAAACGGCAATGATCCCAAGATTACCAAATTCACGAGAATGATAGTGTGCTGCCTTGAGTCGGCCAACACGACAACAATGACTTCCGGATGGGCACCGTCCTCGGCGGTCCCAATTCAATACCTCGGTTACCTTAGAATGGTCAATCGATAACAATGATGCAGCGGATGATTCAATACCTCGGATGCCTTAGAGTGGCCAACCGATAACAATGATCCCATGAGTGATTGAACATTTTGATTTGCCTTAGAGCGGCCAATCGATAATAATGATCCAACGAATGATTGAGCACCTCGATTGCCTTAGAACGACCATTCAATAACAATGATACAATGAATGATTGAGCACCTCGATTGCCTTAGAACGGCCAATCGATAACAATGATACAATGAATGCCTCGGCAACTTTAATCGGCTACCGACGACGAAGATGAGAACGAATACGACAATGCCTTAAATCGGCCAATACAACATGAATGACAGGACGCCAACATTAATAACAATAATTACACCAATGTCTTAGATCTACATCAATATTAACAACAACAATCGATACATCGATACCGCGAACCGGTGATCGATAATAACATTAACAATGAGTATCTCAATGCCTTACCGGCCATATGAACAATAGTAAACATTTGGCATAATTGCCAAAAAGTATCGTGTCGAACGATCCCTTTAATATCAATAAAGTCAGGAAGAAACTAAGTCTCGGAATGATACAACACATTCATACACATTATATGATAACATTAATCTTATTGACTAGTACAAGTATAAAACTTGCCTCAAACCGACGGCGAGAAAGTCCTTCCACGATCAACGTCCTTTATGGAATTATCGGTCGCTTGAAAGATCTTGAATAACACAATTACCAACGATTTGCTTAATATACATATCCATGTATAGTCATAACCAAATGGAAAGGTTGATACAACACTACCCAACTCATTGGGGCAATTTAACAAACATGTTGTAAACAAACATGTAATACCCGGTTGTAATTTATTCATTATCATTCAGTAATTATCAATCAGTAATGGTCACTCAGTAATTTCTCACTGTATATGTTGTAAGGTTTCCCATAGGGCCTCGGCTTGAGGTCCGTCTCGTTTTCGTGTGAATGAAGTTGAATTTTCAAAAAAAAAAAAAAGTAATTTCTCACTCATTAATAATCACTCATCATTCATGATTCATTCATTTGTATTCATCGTTGGCATTTTGTAACCGTGTATTAGTTATCGATCGTCATTCATCTCCAATTGAGAGTCGAGACGAGAGTATTATCATAATCATCGTGAATATAGTCTTGTGTTGGAAGTATCATCTATCACGTGTTATTGGACTTATTTACAATCATACAAGTATTGTACGTCGGATCATTCACCGTTTGTAATGAGTAGACGGAGTTGTCGGATTTTTGTCACTTCCAGCAGCGAGTTACGGCCGTAACATGCATTCGTTGGCTCAAGGTGGTTTTGGACGAAGGTGAGTTACAGCCGTAAGGATTGTCGGATACGGCCGTAATAGGCATTCATTGATTTCAGGCCAGTTCGGACGAATTGGACTTACGGCCATAAAGGGTGCGGCATACGGCCGTAAGATGAGGCTAGTACGGCCGTAAGGCTTAGCCGGTTACGGCCGTACAATTCGGGCAGGGTGCCCAGGCAGTTTCGACGAAAGCTTCATACGCCCGTAAGTTTAGCCGGTTACGGCCGTATCGGTCGAGCTACACCCGTAAGGCATGTGTGGGTACGGCCGTATGACGGTCGGCAGATGTCTGGACGAGGGCAAGTTACGCCCGTAAGGCAGGTGCGGTTACGGCCGTATGACCGCCAGCAGATTCTGGACGAAGCTGAGTTACGACCGTACGAGATGGCTGGTTATGGCCGTAAGGCCATTGACTTGGGATGTTATGGCCATAAATAGGCCGAGTTATGGCCGTAACGTTCGGCAGTTTATATAGGACTTGGACGGGACTTTGAGCTCATTTTCTCATTTCTTCACCTTGTATCCGAGAGAGAGAGCTTGAGGGAGAGATTTTTCATCATCAATCACTTGGATGTTCGGTTTTCATCATCTTCATTCTTTTGTGAAGCTTGGATAGTCGATCTAACACGTGTTCATTAGATCAAAGTGTTTGGATATTCAAAGGTAATATTCTTCAAACATCTTGGATTTCGATTTTGTGTTGAGATATGATGTTTTGGACGATATAATCATGTTGTATGAAGAGATGTACGTATGATTATGAGTGTGTATGAATATTCATTGGATTATTGAAGGGTTATTCAAGAACACTTTGAATATTGAGTTGGATTTGGGGATTTTCGATTAGTTGTTGTAATAACGAATTTGGATATTCATATTGGAGTATTGATTGTTGTGAAGATGTTTTGTTGGTTTGAAACACTCTTTGAGGATTTTATATTGGTATAGTTGAGGATTGGTTGTAAACAATCGAAGATTGGTTACAACGTGTTTGATATAATGCCCCAATGAACTTGGTTTAGTCGTATCGACGTTTTGAGTTAGTTATTATCGTGTTTGATTCGTATGTTGAACGGATTGTTGGTAATTGTATTATTCAAGGTTGTTCGAGCGACCGACATCTCGTTTAGGACGTTTGTTCGGGAAAGGACATTCTTCATCGGTGTTGTGTAAGTTAATTCTTACTCGATTAAAAGGATATTCATTCCTTTCGTTGTTGTTCATTCATAATCACAACTCATTCATAATGTATTAACCGTATTGAGACTTGTAATTGTCGAATAATCACTTCATTCACGAGGAATGATGGTTCCAATCATTTCATTGAGCTATCATTCACTTCACTATTATTTCATCTCGATGAGTCATTCTTGACTTTGTTGGATTATCATTCATTAATAATCATCATGGTCACTTTTGATCGTGTGACCTTATGGGTTCATATTGCGTAGCCGGGTGCGGATGTGTGGAATTTTTAGTCGGGCACACGATAGTCATGTGTTGGGTTCACCGATACATTGGACTTTACACACGGTAACATTTACCTCCGTGAGACTAATTAGGTACAAGGACGGGTGTGTCTGGGCACTCGTCCTGTACACTCGCACAGAACATTACGGGCATACTATGATGCTCCTCTTCAGCTTAAATTCATAACTAGAGGGATATTTCATAATTAAGATATATCATGATTGTGTATATTCAACCCTTGAGGATTGTTGTTCTGTGTAACTGACCCCGTTGGGGGATATTGTTTTCAGGTCACGGCAAGGCAAAAGCACGGGAAGAGAACGTCGACGGTGAGGAGTCCCAGTGATACTAGTAGGGGGCCCCAATCCTTTCAGTCATTCATGTTGTTGTCATTTTATTTTTCCGCTGCAGTGTTCCATTTGGATACTCCGTTTCATTCAGTGTTGTGTATTTTATCTTCATATAAAATATACATGTATTCGGTATTATCTTGGGTGTGTTGTAATGAAACTCCTCGTCGGAGTAATTAATAATATAATGTGGTTCGATACTACAATTATATTATTTAATTTATTAATTTTCATTCGCCTGGTGGGTCCCAGTCGGGGGCCACGGCACTGTAATATCCGCCTAGTTTGGGGTGTTACAAAGTTGGTATCGGAGCATGGTTTTGAATACTACCTTCCGAGTCACGTCTCATTTGAAATCATCGTCATCAAACTAGTATCATTGGACTTTCGCGTCACGTGTGACCTGTGCAAATGTCGAGCCCCTCAGACCGAAAGAACTGTAAGACTTCTAACGCCATGGTATAATTTCTGGCAATAAGAATCATTCATTCATAATTCATCAGTTAACAATCCTCAAACATCATTTTCATTTTGATCATGTTGATCATGTTAACTCATTAATCACTCAGTTCATTTCATTACTCAGTTGTTGATCTTGAAGATCATATCATTAATCTTGTTAACTTGTTCAAGATAATCATTTCAAGAATTTCATCAGATAATCATGTCACCTCAGTTAATCATTCATGTAATCACTATGTTAGAGAGCATATGCTCATTTTCATCATTTCCTGACGTAATCATAATGTGATATTCATGCGAGAGATATAATTATCATGTGACTTTCCTACTTCAGTATGGAGAGAGCAGGCAGAGGACGCAGAGGACGAGGCCGCGGTGCCGGCCAAATCCCGAGAGCTCGTGTGAATACACGTGCGAAAGCTAGGAATAATGCTAACTCATCGAGCAGCGACGCTGCCACTCATTCATCCAGAAATGATCATTTACTATCAAGGAGTCGTACCCGGGACACAGCTCAATCAGAAGGTGTTTGGGTTGACCCACTCGCTTTTATGCAGGGCATGATGTCCCATATGACTCAGATCGCACGCCTCATGGAGACGATGCAACACTCAACAGCTCAGAATCAGCAGGCTCCTCCGCCGCCACCACAGGGGCAAGAGAGAGGTGTAAGCAGTATTATTGGCGACATCTCTCGCCAAAGGCCACCTACTTTTGAGGGTTCATCTGAACCGGCGGATATTGTTCACTGGCTCGAGCATTTTAAGAAGTTATTTGCTATGGTAGAGTGTCCCGAAGGACACAAAGTTTCAGTTGCGGCTTACTATCTGGGTAAGAGCGCTCATTCGTGGTGGTTGTGTTGAAGCCCACTGACGGATCATGTACTTGGGATCAATTCAAGACTCTCATGATGGAGAGGTATTATCCGTCCCCACTCAGAGAGGCCAAACTATCAGAATAACTCACTCCTGACCCCTCAGCAGACGAGGATGTTCTCGCCATCGCCGAGAAATTTCAGGAACTTCTTCCTTTCACCTCATCTATCATTCACTCCGAGGCGGACAAGATCAAGTATTTCAGCAAGAGGCTGAAACCCCGTATGCGGATGCAGTTTCTTAATCATAATTGTACCACTCTGGCCGAATTCATCGAGAAAGCTCTTACTTATGAGCTTACTGCTAAGGAGATTGCTAAGCAGCAACCTTCATATGCTAGCAAGAAGTTGAAGAATCGTAATCAGTCCGAAGGTGGTCAGACAACTTTCAAGAAGCCTCGTGCGGGCTCTACTTTCTCTGAGCGACCTCCTGTGGCGCCCAGACCGGCGGAATCGCAGTCCCGAGTGGCCAGTTCGGCCATCACCTGTTTCAACTATGGGGAACTTAGTCATGTCAGCACCAAGTGTCCGAGGCAGACTATCACATGCCATAACTGTGGGATTGCTAGGCATAAGGCCCGTTTTTGCCGAAGGGACTCTAAACCTACTCCGACGTCATCTCAAGCCCCGAAGCAGTCAGTTGTTCATAATCAGGCCACTCAGTCTGCGTCGTTCAAGACGATGGGAGCAAACAAAGGCGGAGCTAAGAGCTATCAGATGAGAGCGTCCGGTTCGGGGGCCGGCAAGCCCCGAATTTATGAGATGAAGAAGACCGACGATTCGGAGGCCCAGATGATCTCAGGTACACTCGATATTCTATCTCAACCTGTGTGTACCCTTTTTGATACTGGTGCATCTCATTCATTCATTTCCGAGTCATGTTTGAGTAGACTACGTCTGGGTAGTGCTACTAGTTGTGAGCCCTATGTCATTGGTCTACCTGACGGTAGAAGAATTATCGGAAATCGTGAGATTCAGAATTGTCCGATTCAGCTTCATGGCTGTGTATGGCTAGCAGACCTAACCGTGGTAGATTTACCGAGAGACAACGTCATTTTGGGTATTGATTGGATGGATCGTCACGATGCCATCATTAGTGTTCGTAGCATATGGTCACTATCATTTCAGACGATGGGGTCGAATGTGTCTTTCAGGGAGGTAATCCCGGCTGTTCTGGTAAGGTCATTAATTTGATGAGAGCAGTGAAATTACTCGGTCAGGGGTGTGTTGGTTATTGGTGCTATATGACCAAAACCTAGAAATCACCAATAATGTTGGCGGATATTCCGGTAGTGAGATAATATGCCGATGTATTCCCAGACGAGTTACCTGGTTTGCCTCCACAGAGAGATGTGGAATTCACGATTGAGTTGGAGCCCGGTACGTCCCCGATATCGATGGCACCGTACCGGATGGCCCCGACCAAAATACAGGAATTGAAGATTCAACTTGAGGATTTGTTCGAGAAAGGTTATATCCGACCGAGTGCGTCCCCGTGGGGAGCACCAGTGTTGTTTGTCAAGACGAAGGATGGTTCATTTCGCTTGTCTATTGATTATCGGGATTTGAACAGGGTGACGATCAAGAATAAGTATCCTCTACCCCGTATTGATGATCTTTTAGATCAACTTCAGGGAGCTTCAGTATTTTCCAAGATCGACTTGAGATCTGGATATCATCAGTTGCGAATTCGAGAGTCGGATATCGCGAGAACGGCGTTTCGAACACGCTATGGTCATTATGAGTTCGTGGTAATGCCGTTGGGTTAACTAATGCACCTGCGGTATTCATGGAGTTAATGAATCAGAGTTTTGAGGAACTCAAGAGCCGGTTAATTTCAGCACCTGTCCTTTCCTTGCCACAAGGGACGGAAGGATTTGTGGTTTATAGTGACGCGTCCGGACACTGTCTAGGATGTGTATTAATGTAGAATGGGAAGGTTATTGCCTATGCTTCACGGCAATTGAGACCTTACGATGTTAATTATCCGACCCACGACCTGGAGCTAGCCACCGTGGTTTTCGCGTTGAAGATTTGACGTCATTACCTTTATGGCGTTACCTGTCAGATATTCACTGATCATAAGAGTTTGAAGTATATATTTACTCAGAAGGAGTTAAATATGCGACAGAGGCGGTGGTTGGAACTAATCAAAGATTATGATATCGAGATCCTATACCACCCGGGTAAGGGAAACATGGTTGTCGATGCCTTGAGTCGTAAGTCTATTCAGGAGCAAATGCTTGCTCGTTTAACAGTTCAGAAGGAGCTTCAGCAGGAATTTCGTAGACCCGAGATTGAGGTCTGGCTTCAGCGAGTACAAGGGCAACTTTGCATGTTAGAGATTTCGTCGCCACTTGAGTAGGCAATTAGAGTGCATCAGGGTTCAGACCCATCATTGTTACGCATCCGTGAGGATGTGGCTCAGGGGAAAGCCCCTGGATTTGTAGTCCACGAGGATGGACTTTTGCGATTTAAGAATCGGTTATGCGTACCGGCGAATGACGAGTTGAAAAACTCGATTTTGAGAGAAGCTCATACTACCCCTTACTCCATTCATCCGGGGTCCAGAAAGATGTACAAGGACTTGAAACAAAATTACTGGTGGAGTAATATGAAGCGAGAAGTCGCAGAATTTGTTTCGAGATGTTTAACCTGTCAGCAAGTCAAGATAGAACATCAGAGACCGGCAGGTATGCTGAAACCGCTCCCTATTCCAGAGTGGAAGTGGGAAGATTTTTCTATGGATTTCATCACGAGTTTACCGACGAGTCGTCGTGGCATGAATACAATATGGGTAGTTGTGGACCGTTTAACTAAGTCAGCTCATTTCCTTGAGATTAAGGATACGTGGGGTCCCGAGAGACTTGCCCAGTTGTTCATCAAAGAAATAGTGAGACTGCATGGTACTCCTAAAAGTATTGTTTCCGATCGTGACGGATGGTTCGTGTCTCATTTTTGTAAATCAGTTCATCGTGCTATGGGAACTCAGCTTAACCTCAGTACCGCTTTTCATTCTCAGTCCGACGGACAATCAGAGAGGACTATTCAGACATTGGAGGACATGTTGAGGGCATGCGTCCTCGATTGGAAAGACGATTGGGAAGACCAACTACCGTTGATTGAGTTCACGTACAATAATAGTTGGCATGCTTCGATTAATATGGCACCTTACGAGGCTTTGTATGGTCGTCGTTGTCGATCTCCTTTGTGTTGGGACGACTTATCAGAATCAATCGGCACCGAGCCCGATATGCTTATAGCTGCCCGTGAGAAGGTAGCTTTGATTAGGAGTCGGTTGTTGACAGCTCAGAGTCGACAGAAATCATATGTAGATAATCGTCGTCGACCACTAGAGTTCGAGACAGGTGACCACGTGTTGGTCAAGGTATCCCCGAGTCGAGGTATTTTCCGATTCGGAAAACGGGGGAAGTTGAGTCCGAGATTTATTGGACCGTTTGAGATTTTGGATCGAGTAGGCGAGTTAGCTTATCGATTGGCTTTACCTCCGGCGTTGAGCCGAATTCATAATGTGTTTCACGTCTCTAAGTTGCGGAAGTATGTTGCCGACCGGAGTCCATACTTCAGTTCGACGAAATCGAGATTGCGGATGATCATTCGTATGAGGAGCGTCCTATACGAGTTTTAGAGTGGCGAATCAAACAGTTTAGGAACAAGACAATTCCTTTGATCAAGATTCAATGGTCTAGACACGGAGTCGAAGAGGCTATTTGGGAAACTGAGGATAGTATGCGGGAGAGTTATCCCGAGTTGTTTGACCCTTAGTTTCGAGGACGAAACTCTTTTTAAGGGGGGGAGTATGTAATACCCGGTTGTAATTCATTCATTATCATTCAGTAATTATCAATCAGTAATGGTCACTCAGTAATTTCTCACTCATTAATAATCACTCATCATTCACGATTCATTCATTTATATTCATCGTTGGCATTTTGTAACCGTGCATTAGTTATCGATCATCATTCATCTCCGATTGAGAGTCGAGACGAGAGTATTATCATAATCATCGTTAATATAGTCTTGTGTTGGAAGTATCATCTATCACGTGTTATTGGACTTATTTACAATCATACCAGTATTGTACGTCGGATCATTCACCGTTTGTAACGAGTAGACGGAGTTGTCGGATTTTTGTCACTTCCAGCAGCGAGTTACGGTCGTAACTATTCAGGCATTACGGCCATAACTTGCATTCGTTTGCTCAAGGTGGTTTTAGACGAAGGTGAGTTACGGCCGTAAGATTGTCGGATACGGCCGTAACAGGCGTTCGTTGATTTCAGGCCAGTTCGGACGAATTGGACTTACGGCCGTAAAGGGTGTGGCATACGGCCGTAAGATGAGGCTAGTACGGCCATAAGGCTTGGCCAGTTACGGCCGTATGATTCGGGCAGGGTGCCCAGGCAGTTTCGACGAAGGCTTCACACGCCTGTAAGTTTGGCTGGGTACGGCCGTATCGGTCGAGTTACACCCATAAGGCATGTGCGGGTACGGCCATATGACGGTCGGCAGGTGTCTGGATGAGGGCAAGTTACGCCCGTAAGGCAGGTGTGGGTACGACCGTATGACTGCTGGAAAATTCTGGACGAAGCTGAGTTACGGCCGTACGAGATGGCTGGTTACGGTCGTAAGGCCATTGACTTGGGATGTTACGGCCGTAAGTAGGCTGAGTTACGGCCGTAACGTTCAGCAGTTTATATAGGACTTGGACGGGACTTTGAGCTCATTTTCTCATTTCTTCACCTTATATCCGAGAGAGAGAGCTTGAGGGAGAGATTTTTCATCATCAATCACTTGGGTGTTCGGTTTTCATCATCTTCATTCGTTTGTGAAGCTTGGATAGTCGATCTAACGCGTGTTCATCGGATCAAAGTGTTTGGATCTTCAAATGTAATATTCTTCAAACATCTTGGATTTCGATTTTGTGTTGAGATATGATGTTTTGGACGATATAATCATGTTGTATGAAGAGATGTACGTATAATTATGAGTGTGTATGAATATTCATTGGATTATTGAAGGGTTATTCAAGAACACTTTGAATATTGAGTTGTGTTTGGGGGTTTTCGATTAGTTTTTGTTGTAATAACGAATTTGGATATTCATATTGAAGTATTGATTGTTGTGAAGATGTTTTGTTGGTTTGAAACACTCCTTGAGGATTTGATATTGGTATAGTTGAGGATTGGTTGTAAACAATCGAAGATTGGTTACAACGTGTTTGATAGAATGCCCCAATGAACTTGGTTTAGTCGTATCGACGTTTTGAGTTAGCTATTATCGTGTTTGATTCGTATGTTGAACGGATTGTTGGTAATTGTGTTATTCAAGGTTGTTCAAGCGACCGACATCTCATTTAGGACGTTTGTTCATGGAAGGACATTCTTCATCGGTGTTGTGTAAGTTAATTCTTACTCGGTTAAAAGGATATTCATTCCTTTCGTTGTTGTTCATTCATAATCATAACTCATTCATAATGTATTAACCGTATTGAGACTTGTAATTGTCGAATAATCACTTCATTCACGAGGGACGACGGTTCCAATCATTTCATTGAGCTATCATTCACTTCACTATTATTTCATCTCGGTGAGTCATTCTTGACTTTGTTGGATTATCATTCATTAATAATCATCATGGTCACTTTTGATCGTGTGACGTTCTGGGTTCATATTGCGTGGCCGGGTGCGGATGTGTGGAATTTTTAGTCGGGCACACGATAGTCATGTGATGGGTTCACCGATACATTGGACTATGCACACGGTAACGTTTACCTCCATGAGACTAATTAGGTACAAGGACGGGTGTGTCCGGGCACTCGTCTTGTACACTCGCACAGAACATTACGGGCGTACTATGATGCTCCTCTTCAGCTTAAATTCATAGCTATAGGGATATTTTATAATTAAGATATATCATGATTGTGTATATTCAACCCTTGAGGATTGTTGTTCTGTGTAACTGACCCCGTTGGGGGATATTGTTTTCAGGTCACGGCAAGGCAAAAGCACGGGAAGAGAACGTCGACGGCGAGGAGTTCCAGTGATACTAGTAGGGGGCCCCAATCCTTTCAGTCATTCATGTTGTTGTCATTTTATTTTTCCGCTGCAGTTTTCCATTTGGATACTCCGTTTCATTCAGTGTTGTGTATTTTATCATCATATAAAATATACATGTATTCGGTATTATCTTGGGTGTGTTGTAATGAAACTCCTCGTCGGAGTAATTGATGATATAATGTGGTTCGGTACTACAATTATATTATTTAATTCATTAATTTTCATTCGCCTGGTGGGTCCCAGTCGAGGGTCCACGGCACTGTAATATCCGCCTAGTTTGGGGTGTTACACAATAATCTAATGATAGTTCATAAAATCTCATAATCATACGTATATCCCTTCACATATAATGATTACAACATCCAAATCATCATGCTCCAACTCAAAATCGAACCTAGGGTTGAAGAAATTACCTTGAATTAGGATGAAGAATCCAAAAAGATGTTGTTAATCCACACCAAGAACTCAAGGAGGATGAAATATCTGAGATTGATGATGATGATAAACGCCCAAAAATCGCCCACAAGAATCCCCAAGGAGAGGAGAAGGAAGGAGAATGATGAAATGAGCATTCATCTAACAAAATCCGCTGAAATAAGCTAAACTGCAATGTTTGCCGCGGCACAGGCTGAGTGTGCTGTGGCCCATGGCCAAAAAACAGCCCAGCAATCAGCTTAGTGCCGCGGCGTGGCCAGCAGGGGCCGCGGCCTGCGGTACAGCCCGCTCCAGCACAAAAAAGGCACATGGTGCAGTCTTAGCTATTTCGACCATAACTCCTTCGTTCTTACTCCGATTGACTCACCGTTTGAACCATTGGAAAGCTAACTTGATTATCTATAATATTGAAAAGACTACGAATTTTTGGAGTTTCCAAGAATTAATGGTGATTCTACAAAGTCGAACTCATACGTGGAAAAGTCGCTTAAGAACACGAAATTCAACAGAACGACAACGAGACGAACTCGGATGACAAAAAGTGTAGAATTAATCATTCTCGGAATGACAAAACGGTCACAATAGAGTTTCTAAGATGGACTTATGCCAAAAAATAAAATTATAGGAAATCGAAATTGCGGATATTACAACTATAACTAAACTTGTCTCTGTATCATTCACACAGATTGATACAGAGACCGAAGCTTTTAGCCGTTCACACATATTGGCTTGAGCTCTCTCTTGACTTGCTTTTTACACACAGTTTGAAGTTTTGTCTACAATAATATTCTTCCCACACAGGTCGGAATATGCAATGATCTTCAGTCCACACAGGGCTAATGGTTAACTCAACGGTAAAGGGTAGAATTCTTCTGAACAACAGCTTGATCTTTGATACACGTTCACTGTAGGTTGTGTTGTTCTCATTGAGTACTTAGTATATTTCTTCACTGTTGATACGTTGTATGCTTTCGAAATATACTTGCTCTTGATATAGCTTAGATTGTCAGAATCTTTTTTAGAGCTTTCGTGAGTATGAATATGTCAACTGTAATGTCAAGTATTTTTAAGTCCTCATCTTGGGGTATTTATAACCCTTGGAAAATGCATCCGTTATAAATGTAGCCGTTGTAGGTAGGTGAGATGTTGACGTCTATGATTGGTGGCTTTCTGAATATTTGAATTAAAGCAGATTGCATTTAATGCTTCAGACATACTTTTTGTCTTTGCATTAAATGCTCTTCAGAGTGTTCAGACTAGTCTCTCTCCAGGTGCATTAAATATTGTTCTATCAGCAATAAATGCTGCTTTAACCGTGAATATTTTATGAATAAACAAAGTGTATTTCACAACGATTTAAAGCATTCTTTAGGCCTGTCGGATGTGTTTTACTTTTCCTAAGTAAAACATCTTACAGCCTGACTGCTGTATCCGACGCATTAAGTCTTTTGCTGTAGTTGTAAGCTCTGTAGGATAGATTGTATGAGATCTTCAATACTGTATGGAAGGGTTGTATGGAGATTCCAAACGGCTTCCATACTTAGCAGCATTTTGACTATTTCGACATCTTAGAATGATGAGTCTTAACAGCTTCCATCAGAAATGTTTATCCCAACAATTTATGATCTTCTTTGAGATTACTTGCTGTATGTTAGCAATTATCAAAACATGATTGTTTATCCCAACAGTATTCTTACTTTGTAATTACATTGATATGTAATTATTAATGTTGATGTGATCGTTATTATTGTTGAATATTATGTTTGACCCCGTCGTGGGCTTTATTTTTGGTACTCGGAGATGGAGCTTGTAGCGGTCGTGAAGGGATAAGATTCCCGGATGATACTAGCTATGGTGTGTATTTGGGAATTGAGTATTTTGACTAGTTGTTATTCTCCGCTGCAAAAGTATTTATAGTTGTTTGTTATATCTGCTGCGAATGTGTTTTTAAATAGCTTTCTAGTATTTTACGAACTTGAGTTTATTTTGGAAAACCAATTTCCTAAACTATTTTATCAGCACGTGAAAGCAGTGGCTTAACGTATAGTTTTGAAACTGTTGAGTTTTGGCATTTTGGCCTTGTAATTTCAAATGAGATTTTACGATGATATTTGGTAAATGAATTTGATAAAGTCTTCGAATATTTTTAAAGATATTACCCTCGTAAGCCTCTTGGGCGTATTTTGTACTGATTGCGAAAATATCTTTTAGCCTTGTGGGTTTTGGTGTGGGGCCGACTATGCTGTAATATTCCCGGATGGCTCTGAGGTGTTACAGAATGTGGAATCTAAGCTTAGATTTTGAAAACCTATCGAGTCGTGCTTTTGTCACGTCATTTGAGTTATCGGTTTGCAAGTATCAGAGCCTGGGTTTTTATTGATCACCAGGCTTGTGTATTATGTGGTTTACCAGCGTGATATTGTGGTTGTTATAAATTTATCTAAATGGTATTAGCGTGATTCTTTGGAAAGAGATGTGTTGTATTTTGAGTTAAACTGATTTTTCAAAATGTATACTTTGAAAAATATCTGTATCGAGTATATTTCTAAAGTTGAGACATATGTCAGTATCGCGGGGAATCATCGACTTCACGATCTGTAAGTATTTAGATTTTTGGATTGGATTAAGGTTATTTGCAGTTATAAGTTGATGTACCTTGAGATTCGAGAAAATATTATGTGTTAAGTATGAGGTAGCAGAATATAATAGTTGGGATAAAACCGATGATCTTGAGAAACTATTATTTTAGAAAATCAATGGGTAGGGTAAATATGGAAAATGGGGTTGTGAATTTGGAGAAATGTTGTGAATGGTTAAGAGGAACATGTAGTCATGCTAGTTCATTTTAGGATGCACGATACTATTTTTGAACATCTAGATATAATACTTTTCAAAACACTATATTTTGAATAAACTATTTTGCTCGCTACTGCGAAAATGTATTTTCTTGAATTTATTTTGAGGAACGGTTGTGTATTTAAAACATGTTTTATCATGGCATAGTTGAGGTAATCCAGAATGGAATAATGATCGATATAGTGAGTCGTATGTGGAAATGGGCGATTTTATCGAAGTCTATACAGTAAGTTGGGATTCTATCGTGTGATTTCTGACATTCTGTCAGTGAAATTGGTGAGGAGGTGAATTGGTATGCAGGAGTATGTATGTAGTCAATCATTTGCATAATTTTATTTACATTCGAAAAGAATCATCATCGAGTACTTGACTTAAGCGAGCCCCACCTAACTTTATAGAAATTGATTTTTAGTCTTACAAAAATACATACATACATATATATATATATATATATATATGTGTGTGTGTGTGTGTGTGTATTGAGTTTTGAAAAATTTTGGAAGAACTTTCGAAAATGGGGTTTTATTGACGAGATTATATAATTTCAATGGCATTTTGAAAATGTGATTGATAAACGAAAAAAAACATTTAATACATAATGCATATCATGGTCAAGTTCTGAATAAGACTCATAAGCTGGATAACACATCAAATGGTAAGATGAAAAGAGATTCGAATTTCAGTGTGGTAGCTTGGATTATCGAGGGATAACCGGTTGGTTGATCAGCTAAGAGAAATCTGCTGCATGTTGTAGATTTAGTACATAATATGATATTGGAACTTTGGGTTTTGTGAAACTAGATGTGGCTCTATTGGTGTAGTAGTAGCGTGATTTTTGGTATAGTGATTTCTTGACTTTTGAGTTAATTGTTCTTGGAATTACCGAAATTTTGAGATATTTTTTTAAATATAGTTGCGGTACTGGCATTTTGTTGGATTTTGTCGAGGCTTGTGTCAGTTGTGTTTGTATCTGTGTTGAGGGTTTAAAAACAGAGTCATATGCTAGTATCATGGGATATCATTGACTTCACGCACATGTAAGTATACTGTTTTGGTTATTCACTTGTGGTGGTGATTGTTTGTCTTCGTGATGATTCTGGAAAGTTTGGTTGAACTGTTGTTTATGATGAAATTCCAAGTTTCAAAGACAACTTATTTTAAGTGGGTAGAATGTAATATGTTGAATTTCTACTATGATTGTTTAATGTTATTTTATCCAAGTTATATTATACAGTGTGGAATATGTAGAATATGGATAAAATAATTGAGGAATGAGACAGCTTTATTGGTA
Organism: Orobanche coerulescens; assembly: GCA_033398695.1. Classification (NCBI taxonomy): domain Eukaryota; kingdom Viridiplantae; phylum Streptophyta; class Magnoliopsida; order Lamiales; family Orobanchaceae; genus Orobanche; species Orobanche coerulescens. The sequence continues at coordinate 112,297,446 of CM065815.1, read as the reverse complement.
TAATTGTCGTACTTGGTCAACAAGTGCATTTGAGGATATTGTGTATTAGGTGTATCGTATGAGAATATTATTGGAATGAATATATGTATTCAGTATATCATGTATACATATCCAGTATATCGAGACGTCAGAGAAGAACAGTTGGAATGAGCTAAGTATAGTCTGATTAACGTATGCTAATGCAAAATCTTAGCGCATGCTAATGTGCAAAGATTACGTACGTTAAGAAGGATAGTTAACGTACGTAAGAACATGTCGAACAGGATCAAGTTGTAGCCGATAGGTGGGTCCGGTGGTCGGCATCTTTCGGGGCGGGTGCGAACAAGCGAGTCAACAAAGGGATTAAGGTACGCTATGTTGTCGGAATTACGTATGTTAATGGAACATGAGCTTTACGTACATTAGAGGAGGTATGTTTCATACGTAAGGATACGTGTTATCAAAAGACATAGCCTCTGGACTATGCATTGTGTATATTAATATTGTGATGTTGCGTACACTATGGATATTAATATATGTTAGCTGAAGGACACTACATATGTAACTTGGTTACTGTAGCAAGTCAACATCTATATTACGTACACTATAGCATGGGCTTTACATATGTAAGTCATTGGACGAAGTGAGGCACTATCCTCTGGAACAGGATAGCGTATGCTATCAAAATCAGTAAGCGTACGCTATGTCTGATAACACATGTTAAGCTTAGTGGTTAGAAGCCGCTATGGATTGTGCAGGTTATAAAGTTAGTCCTTCATTTCCTCACAAACCATGATGAGTTTTCTCCTCATAGAATCGTCCCCGTATATATATATATATAGATGATATAAAGCCTCTTCTAACTTGGTTATGAGCTTGGGCGCACGGATTAGAGCCTTGTTCTTAGAGTTGATGATGATTCTTGGAAGGAGGTCAGTTGTACTTTGTCGTAGTTCATCAATACAAGGTAATATTCATGTTCCTCTGATTATAGCTCGGTTTTTCGGAAGGATATTTACATGTTAGGAAGCATGTTAGTCTATCCTATTATTTATGATGATGTTATATATGATTAGATTGAATTGTGACAAGAAATTTAAGATATTGGTTAAGGTTATTCATGTTGTAAGAGTTACGATTCGTTCAAGCATATTCCTAAGATGGATTATCGAATTATGATGTTGTTGTCGATATATGGGTATTGATATAATTCTTGTGGTTTTGGATTGTGTTGAAAAGGTATGATTGGTTAATCCCTTTCTTCATTTTTGGATTCTTGATGTTGTTGTCATTATTTACTTCGTATGATGATAAACTATGGGAGTGTTGTCGTAGTTCTTCGTGTTTCATGGAGCTTGTTGAGGAAGATGATGATATGATGATATATATCTTGAAATATGATTATTTGTGGTATTAAACTATTCGGATAGTTCGGATTGTCAATTATATCGGTATTATTGTTTTTCTAATAATTTGAGATTATGAACAAGGAGGAATCTTGTTAATTCATATATGAGGTTGATTGGGAATTGAGTATGTTATGTAATCATTGTTATCGGTTGAAGTGATTGTTGATATGATTATCGGAATGTGGAATCGTGTTGTGGTTATGGTCTCGTGATTGATTGATCGAGTTGTTCGATTTTGTATATGATTGAGATATTGTTGAACTGTTGGGTTTGTTGATTGGTTATATCAATTTTTCTTTGTTATCGAATTTGTTGTTAATTGATTATTGCAATAGGTTGTGATAATTGAGCGATAATTATAACCGTGCGTTGCGGTCGAGTTCGAGGATGTTCGTAGATTGCTTTGGTTGGGGCCAAAGGGCTCGTAGATGAAAGTAAGAAAATTAGTAACGGCTTCGTCATCTTCGTTTCGGTATCGAGATAATGTAACACCCCCAGGATATCCGAGGTATATTACAGCGCCGTGAATCCTTATATGGGACCTACCAGGCTGATCAAACATCATACTCATCGACTCACAGGAACAACAGAAAATTACCTCGTCATAAGGACGCCCAACAAAATAATCCACCCGGTTCAACCGGTCTAGCATAACACCATAATCCGACACAAACATAATAAACAACAATACAATCCCGACGAGTAAAAGTTCTTAAGTACTCGAGTACTTCTATTAGTTTAAAGACCACAAAAGGTAAAAAGATGGAAGCAATAAGACACCACTCGGGCACAATCATCACGCATGGCCATCATCCGCATACTGGTCTAGCACCCGCTCGTCTCGATGAACTTGACCTGAAATTCATAAAACGAATTTCCCCAAAATGGGTCCCCAGAGGGGTTAGCAATTACGCTAGTACAAGTAACCAAATGAACGACTTACATCTTACGCAAATAGTAATGCATGCAATTCAAGAGAACATAGTTCCAAAATATTCATTTCCGGAAATGCCAATATCAAATCACGCTTGTAAAATGCACCACAATTAACCGTCGATCCACGTCTCTGTGGACCCCTACAGAGACCCCGTTGGATCTAACCCGTAGTGGTTAAAAGCAAGATCGTCGATCCACGTCTCTGTGGACCCCTACCGAGACCCCGTCGTATCATAACCCGTAGTGAGCATACACACACACACACACCATTTCTCATACAATACTACTATGTCAAGATTGTAAGTTCATAAGGATACTTGCCTCGGTTAATAGACGGTGATACGAACGGAAAGGAAGAATCGAACACGACCGCGAGGAACCGGCGGAAATGAACCTAACGATTCGAATAACACAATCACAACCAACTCTAGACGAATACGGAAATTGAATACGCCCAAAAACCCCGCCTACGATTCATGTATATTCGTACCAAAAATAACAACGAGGGCGGACCACAACCAAACCCTCTCGATTCTGTAAAAACCCACAAAATATCCATGAATCCGTAGGGAAGCTAAAGAGACTAACAATATTAATCGTATTCATCATGAATCCACCAACAAAACGGAACGAATCGGAAGAAAATCCCAAAACCCCCAAATTATTTGAAAATAGGGTTCTAAGAGATATTACCTTTGGAGATTCAAGTACTATGATCCGTAGAACACGCGTTAGATTGATTATCCGGGCCTCACAACCGAAGGAGAATGATGAAAATCAACCCCCAATTGATGAATGATTGAGAAGTGCTCCCCCTTAATCCTCTCTCTCGCGCGCGCAGGTGAAGAAATGAGGGGAATGGCCGATCTCGTCTAATAAGAACAAGATTATACAGTTGACCGCATGGTGTGCCGCGGCGCAGCCGAAGTGTGCCGCGGCACAAGCCTAAAAACTGCTCCCAGGGTTCGGCAGTGTGCCGCGGCACGGCCTGCGTGTGCCGCGGCACCCGGTACAGTCGGGTTTTGGTCGCAGCTATCACACGAGTGTGCCGCGGCCCCGGACGGGTGTGCCGCGGCACTGACTTGGCACTGTGCCGCGTCACCGGATGGGTGTGCCGCGGCACACAGTACAGTTCGCTCTACCAACAACTGGAGAAATGTGTGTGCCGCGGCGCACACACCTTGTGCCGCGGCCCACACCCCCTTTGGGTCCCAAAATGATAAAAAATGATCCGGAAAGAGAACAAAAGCGACAGGAATCAATATCGGGGAAACAATAACACGAGATGGACCCACGGCAACCCCGAAACGGCGGTTCCGCACAACAATAACGAGAATCAGATCGATAGATGACAGGAAAAATACACTGAAAGATACACGAGGGCTACTACAGTCGAAGAAAATACACCGGAAATAAAAATACAAGGGAAAGAAAATACGGATATTACATTCTACCCCTCTAAAAATAAGTTTCGTCCCGAAACTTAAGAAACAAACAACTCAGGGTACCTAGCACGCATGCTATCCTCGGTCTCCCAAGTTGCCTCCTCGACACCGTGTCTCGACCACTGCACTTTGACCAAAGGTATGGTCTTATGCCTCAGTCGTTTCTCACGATGCTCCAAAATCTTCAAAGGACGCTCCTCAAAAGTAATATCTTCAGCGACATCAATCTCGCCATAATCGATGACGTGACTAGGATCCGGGACATATTTCCTTAGCTGGGAAACATGAAAAACGCTATGAACATGACTCAAGGCCAGAGGTAACGCCAAACGGTATGCCAACCCACCGACTCGCTCGAGGATCTCAAAGGGTCCAATAAATCTCGGACTCAACTTTCCTTTCTTCCTGAAATGAAGAACTCCCTTCGTCGGCGACACCTTTAGCAGAACGTGGTCTCCCACCTCGAATTCCAAAGGTCGACGACGGACGTCGGCATACGACTTTTATCGACTCTGGGCAGTCAACATCCATTCCCGAATTAATTTTATCTTCCGCCTCATCTCTAAAACGACATCCGGCTCGGTCCCGACCAAATCGGACGTCTCATTCCAACAAATTGGCGATCGACATCGCCGCCCATAAAGTGCCTCATACGGTGCCATCCGAATCGACGCGTGCCAACTGTTGTTGTACGTGAATTCGATCAATGGCAAATGTCCCTCCCAGTCACCACTCCAATCGAGAGCACAGGCACGCAACAAATCCTCGAACGTCTGGATAGTGCGTTCCGACTGTCCATCTGACTGGGGATGAAAAGAGGTACTCAAATGCAAACGGGTACCCAACGCCTTATGCACCGCCTTCCAGAAGTGCGATACAAAACGACCATCACGATCCGAAACGATAGACTTCGGAGTACCGTGAAGCCTCACAATCTGCGCAATAAACACATGGGCCAACTTCTCCGGGCCCCAAGTGTCCTTGATGCCCAGAAAATGTGCCGACTTGGTTAGACGATCAACAATCACCCATACCATATTCATGCCCGACCTCGATCTCGGTAAACTCGTAATGAAATCCATCGATATATCTTTCCATTTCCATTCCGGAACGGGAAGGGACTGCAATAACCCAGCCGGTCGCTGATGCTCGATTTTGACCTGCTGACAAGTCAAACATCTCGCTACGAACTGTGCGACCTCCTTCTTCATATCATTCCACCAGAAGTTCCTTCTCAAGTCCTTGTACATCTTACTCGAACCGGGATGAACGGAGTAAGGTGTAGCATGGGCCTCCCGCAAAATACTCTGTCTCAACTCTGAGTCGTTCGGCACACAAAGCCGACTCTGGAATCTCAAAATACCATCCTCATGAATCACAAAACCATGAGACTTTCCTTTAAGAACGTTCTCTCGGATTTGAGTAATCATCGGATCCCCTAACTGCTTCAGCTTAATTTCATCGATTAAAGATGACGAAATCTATAAAGCACAAAGTTGCCCGACAGCTCCAGGCAACAAAACCTCAACATCTAACTCGATCAAAGCCCGCCGAAGCTCAGACTGATATGAAAGGATATCAAGGGTTCGCAACGCCACCGGTTTCCGACTCAAGGCGTCGGCCACGACGTTCGCCTTGCCCGGATGAAAAAGGATCTCGAGGTCATAATCCTTAATCATCTCTAACCACCTCCGCTGTCTCATATTTAACTCTCGCTGAGTAAATATGTATTTCAGACTTTTATGATCGGTAAAAATCTGACATGCAGAGCCGAAAAGATAGTGACGCCAAATCTTGAGCGCGAAAAAGACTGCCGCTAGCTCCAAATCATGAGTAGGGTAGTTCAGTTCATACGGCCTCAAATGTCTCGACGCATAGGCAATGGTCTTGCCGTGATGCATCAACACGCACCTAAGACCCTGTCTCGAAGCATCGCTATAAACGGAAAAACCCTCGTTGCCACATGGCAACGTCAAAACCGGGGCTGAAGTCAAACGCTTCTTCAGCTCCTCAAAACTCGACAGTCTCTCGTCATTCCAGACGAACTTCTCAGATTTCTGGAGCAACTGTGTAAGTGGTCGAGCCAGTTTCGAGAAACCCTCGACGAACCTACGGTAGTAGCCAGCCAAACCCAAGAAACTACGGAGCTCTCTCACGTTCTTGGGCGGTTCCCAATCCAACACCGCCTCGATCTTCTGCGGATCTACACGAACCCCCTCGGCTGAAATCACGTGACCTAGAAATATCACTTCCTTCAGCCAGAACTCACATTTCGAGAACTTCGCATAGAGTTGCTCGGTCCTCAAGATGTCTAACACTACCCGCAAATGATGGGCATGCTCTTCCTCGTTCCTAGAATAAATAAGAATATCGTCAATGAAGACGACGACACACTTATCCAAATACTCGATAAAGACTTTGTTCATCAACTGCATGAACACCGCCGGCGCATTAGTTAACCCGAACGGCATAACTACAAACTCATAATGTCCGTATCTCGTCCGAAAAGCTGTTTTCGGCACATCGGACTCTCTCACTCGGAGCTGATAGTACCCCAATTTCAAATCTATCTTCGAGAATACCGCAGCTCCCTGCAACTGGTCGAACAAGTCATCAATTCTCGGCAAAGGATACTTGTTCTTGATGGTTACCTTGTTTAGTTCGCGATAGTCGATACACAAACATAGTGAACCATCCTTCTTCCGCACAAACAGGACCGGTGCGCCCCAAGGCGAGGCGCTCGGTCGAACATACCCCGACTCAAGAAGCTCACTCAACTGCTTCTTTAACTCGGACATCTCTGAAGGTGCTATGCGATAGGGCGCCTTCGAAATAGGAGCCGCACCCGGCTCTAACTCTATAGCAAACTCGACCTCACGATCCGGTGGCAATCCCGGTAACTCGTCAGGAAATACATCAGGAAACTCATTAAGGATTGTAATCGACGAAAGCTCGACTCCACCACTCTCCGCCTTCAAGGCGTAGCACCAATAGCCAGTACACCCCTTTCGCAAGAGTCTCATCGCCTTCAAGGCGTTAATAACGAATTTCTGGTTCCCCCTCTTTCGCCCGGCGAAAGAGTGCTCGGTGCCGTCATCAGCTAACATGGTGATGATCCTCGTGCGGTAGTTCATGATTGCACCATGACGCTCGAGCCAATCATCCCCGAGAATTAAGTCCTCATCCTCAATACCCACAACAATAAGATTAGAGGGTCAAGCCCTCTCACAAATAAACACAGAACAGTCTCGAACCTCCTGATCACCAACGATCCGATCACCGCTAGGAAGCTTAACGATGAAGGGCTCACAAGGCGTCAAACAGTCGAGACTCAAACGACGCATACAATCCAGAGTTATGAACGAATGCATAGCACCAGAATCGAAAAGCACACTGACAAGATGAGAAAGAATATGAACGGTACCTGTCGCCACGGTAGCCGCTGGATCATCGGCTCTCCGCATCTCATAGATACGCGGGTGAGCTGAGCCGACGCTGGAAGCTCCCCCCTTGGAGGGCTGACCCCGACTTCTCCCCCGACTAGCACTCGGCGGAGATTGAGGAGCAAACGATCCCTGATTCACACTTGGTTCCCTAGGAGCTGGAATGGAAGCCCGGGCACCAAAGATTTTCTCCCTCTCAGCATAGAAAGCAGCCTTGTGACCCGGCTGGCCACACTGATTACACGTCAGCAAAGGGCTCAAACAAGTACGACTGACGTGGCCTATATGGCCACAATTGAAACACTTCACATCACGGAAAGGAGCACTGGTAGTTCCACGAGGACCCCCAGCGGAACGAGCTGGACCACCTCCGGCGCGGAAGTTAGCAGGTTGGGATTTCACGACCCCTCCTTGTGGCCCGAAAATTCCCGGCGGACTCGCTTCTTGCTTTCGGGCCGTCTCGCTTAGTCACACGACATATCGTAAGCAAGGGCCCTACTCTGATAATCCTTCAAGGTAGTACAGACGAGCCCCGACATGTAGTCCCGAATCGACAATTTCATCCGTCTGGAAAAATGGAAAATTTTGTCGCTCTCCTCGACAACTTGGGTCTTCACACAACCCAACTCCTTGTTAAAATCGGCAATAGCCTGAGATACGGGGATATCCCGTGGTTGAGCATCATAGAAAGCATGCACTCGAGCCTGTCTGACTGGCCACGGGCAATATTTGGTCTCCATCAATTCCTGAAATTCGGCCCACGAAGCCACATGGTCTTTGGGCCCAACGGCCTCCCACCAATCTGTAGCGTCCCCTGTGAGGAAGTATTGAGCAATAGGGACTTTACGGTCCTCGGGACAGTTGGTAGCAGTGAATACTTTAGATATCTCCTTGATCCACCCTTCCCAGCCGATCGGGTCTGAAGCTCCCGAAAACTGAGGAGGATGCATCTTGATGACATCCTGAAGCCAACGATCCGCTCCGCCCCGATTAGCATGGGCCGGATCCGGGTTTTGAACCGCCTGAGCTATTGCCGCCATTTGGTTCACCATTTGTTGCATAACAACCGCAATACCAAGGTCGGCGCGCTCCTAAGAAGAAGCATGACTGTGACGGTCGCCGGTACTGCCGACTCCCAAAGACTGCGACATGGCCGCCCCACCGGCTGCCCCACGTCCCCGGCCGCATCCACGACCACGGCCGCGACCACGACCACGACCTCTTCCAGCATCCATACTGGAGTTAAATAAGTAGCAAAAGCCATACGATGGTAAGTACAAGAAAAGAACGATCACAAATCGAGAATCAAAGGTACGATACAAGAGTATAAGGAACAGAGGAAAGAAAACTTACGGGCACTGGTAGTACCGGAATCATGGCAGCGTGATGATGATTGTGCAAAACAAAATACAACAAGACCCAATAAACCGACAAGCCTAGGTATCCATAAACCTAGCGCTCTGATACCATTTTCTGTAACACCCCCAGGATATCCGAGGTATATTACAACGTCGTGAATCCTTATATGGGACCTATCAGGCTGATCAAACATCATACTCATCGACTCACAGGAACAACAGAAAATTACCTCGTCATAAGGACGCCCAACAAAATAATCCACCCGGTTCAACCGGTCTAGCATAACACCATAATCCGACACAAACATAATAAACAACAATACAATCCCGACGAGTAAAAGTTCTTAAGTACTCGAGTACTTCTATTAGTTTAAAGACCACAAAAGGTAAAAAGATGGAAGCAATAAGACACCACTCAGGCACAATCATCACGCACGGCCATCATCCGCATGCTGGTCCAGCACCCGCTCGTCTCGATGAACTTGACCTGAAATTCATCAAACAAATTTCCCCAAAACGGGTCCCCAGAGGGGTTAGCAATTACGCTAGTACAAGTAACCAAATGAACGACTTACATCTTACGCAAATAGTAATGCATGCAATTCAAGAGAACATAGTTCCAAAACATTCATTTCCGGAAATGCCAATATCAAATCACGTTTGTAAAATGCACCACAATTAACCGTCGATCCACGTCTCTGTGGACCCCTACCGAGACCCCGTCGGATCTAACCTGTAGTGGTTAAAAGCAAGCTCGTCGATCCACGTCTCTGTGGACCCCTACCGAGACCCCGACGGATCTAACCCGTAGTGAGCATACACACACACACCATTTCTCATACAATACTACTATGTCAAGATTGTAAGTTCATAAGGATACTTGCCTCGGTTAATAGAAGGTGATACGAACGGAAAGGAAGAATCGAACACGACCGCGAGGAACCGGCGGAAATGAACCTAACGATTCGAATAACACAATCACAACCAACTCTAGACGAATACGGAAATTGAATACGCCCGAAAACCCCGCCTACGATTCATGTATATTCGTACCAAAAATAACAACGAGGGCGGACCACAACCAAACCCTCTCGATTCCGTAAAAACCCACAAAATATCCATGAATCCGTAGGGAAGCTAAAGATACTAACAATATTAATCGTATTCATCATGAATCCACCAACAAAACGGAACGAATCGGAAGAAAATCCCAAAACCCCCAAATTATTCGAAAATAGGGTTCTAAGAGATATTACCTTTGGAGATTCAAGTACTATGATCCATAGAACACGCGTTAGATTGATTATCCGGGCCTCACAACCGAAGGAGAATGATGATAATCAACCCCCAATTGATGAATGATTGAGAAGTGCTCCCCCTTAATCCTCTCTCTCTCGCGCGCAGGTGAAGAAATGAGGGGAATGGTCGATCTCGTCTAATAAGAACAAGATTATACAGTTGACCGCATGGTGTTCCGCGGCGCAGCCGAAGTGTGCCGCGGCACAAGCCTAAAAACTGCTCCCAAGGTTCGGCAGTGTGCCGCGGCACGGCCTGCGTGTGCCGCGGCACCCGGTACAGTCGGGTTTTGGTCGCAGCTATCACACGAGTGTGCCGCGGCCCCGGACGGGTATGCCACGGCACTGACTTGGCACTGTGCCGCGGCATCGGATGGGTGTGCCGCGGCACACAGTACAGTTCGCTCGACCAACAACTGGAGAAATGTGTGTGCCGCGGCGCACACACCTTGTGCCGCGGCCCACACCCCCTTTGGGTCCCAAAATGAAAAAAAATGATCCGGAAAGAGAACAAAAGCGATAGGAATCAATATCGGGGAAACAATAACACGAGATGGACCCACGGCAACCCCAAAACGGCGGTTCCGCACAACAATAACGAGAATCAGATCGATAGATGACAGGAAAAATACACTGAAAGATACACGAGGGCTACTACAGTCGAAGAAAATACACCGGAAATAAAAATACAAGGGAAAGAAAATGCGGATATTACAGATAAGTTATTACTTGTTCAGTTTATAATATTTTATGAACTTTCAGTTTCATTTCGTTTATAATTCATATAGCAATGAGTATATGTAACACCCCAAAAGGCGGCTATTATAGTGTTGTGGACCCCACATTGGGACCCACCAGGCGATATCAAAATACAGATTAAATGAGTATTACTTTGTGATACCGAAACACAATAAATAGTCATTACTCCGATTAGGAGTTTATTAATGGTATGGCCAATGACCTTATGATACACAAGATCCGAAATACAAGTATAAACCATATGGAGATGGAATATACTCCAAATATCAATACAAACAGACAATAATTTAAATAAAGCAGAATTAAAGTAGCATTACACAGTTTGAACATAACCGGACACAAAAGACATGGGCCCCCGAACTTGTATCCTTCGAACCCTTCGCCGTTACCGTGCTCTTCCCGTGCCTTGCCTTTGCCTCGACCTAAAATACAACACAAGTATTTCGCCAAAAACACAGGGTCAGATATATAAGATAAATAATTCTCCCAACATTATACAATTCACATATATTAGATCTCAAGCAAAACATCCCGACTATTGAACATACCCCTCGGGCATATCAACAATTAGTCCCAAAACCGTCGAACATATCCAATCATACATGGACTATGAACGATTAAACAATATGGCTCAAGATGGACATCATAATACGCCTGATTCGGAAATGTGTCCGTGTACATGTCCACCCCGTATACGGAATCCAGAATATACGTGTGACAATGTACCTAATTAGCCTCACGAACTATGTCTCGTGTGCACAGTCCAATACGGAAAACATCCACGTATGACTATATAAGTGCCCGGATAAAAATCCTACACAATAACCAATCGGCATGTAGATATGATTCTAGATATGTCACGATACATGACAACGAATTCAACAAATCACACATCCGATTAAGGATCAAGAAAAACTCACCGAAGTGACAACGAGGACCAACGAGATCAACGATTCAAAGTGACGTACTTGGGAATGCAAACCCATGATGAAAAATGGAAAAATGTCAACGACAATATCAAACTACGAGTCACAAATTCATAAACATTTCATATACATGAAACGTATAATCATCACAAGAATCTAATCATCATTATAACCAATCAAGATAACTTGCCTCGACTCCGTAGGCGAAAGAGTGTCCTTCTCCAAATGATCAAACGGACGGTATCCTTGATTAAACACTCAATCGAACAAGCAACCTTGAATGAAACGTAATCCATTCAATAATATATTCACATAATATTAATATCAGTTCGTAGGAAACGACGCCCGCAACCTACCCGAGTAATCCATTCCACCCTAATGAATATCCTACCGATTAATGAAGGGTTCTAGTACATCTAGTTCGTCTTCCACAATCGGATTACTATACCAAAAATGTCTTTTAATACTCTTGTCATTTCTATGAACAAAACATCTTCAATTCACCAATAAAATCAGTTTAATCAATTTCTTATGTTCTACAACATCTACTACTATACAAGGTTAATCATAACAAATTCGATACTCAAACTATTATGACTTTATCATTCACAATCAGCATCTCCTTCTTAAAAACACTAGCCATTCTAGCATGATGATCAAACACATTCTTAAGTTATCAACACATTAGATTAATAAAAAGTTATTGTTGTCTTCATCAATATCCCTATCATTCCTCAAAGACTTGTGAAGTTGAACCATAATGATGTTAAAACTTCTAAGGTTTCTGAACCAGAGAACATAATCCTATCTTTAACATTGTCAAGTTATTCCCAAGGTAATTAAGTACCTAATATGGTGTTTAAACACTTTATGATATCAATTCTATTGATTAAATCTAACTATGATGAAGCTAACTGATTATAAATGTTCTACTGAGATTAATTCGTCCAGCAAGATGAGCATGATAATTATAAACATGGTTACTATCACTATAACATCAAGAACACATCCATTCCAAACCCTCATTTATCATATTCATCAAGAAGTGTTAAAAGTTTAATTATAACCATGTTTTACTTGATTAATTTAACTCTAGGTGAAGTATTCTACATTACTAACATCAACATACGAAAAATACAGAGGATAATCGTATACATACCTCCAGAAACGAAGAACAACCCTCAACACTACAAGAAACACACTTCAAGCTCAAGAACACCTTCTAAACATCAAATCAATGAGCTCCACTCCAAGTTACAAGGCTCAAAAACAAGTTGGAGAAGGTTAATATCGGTCTAGGGAGACAGGAGAGGGGATATACAGAGTGAAGATCGGGTTGGGTTATGCAGAAATGAAAAACAGGCTGTGTCTTTAAATAGACTGTAAAGACTTGACGTACGCTATCCAACAAATTTAGCGTACGTTAACACCTGTGACATATGCTAACCAGTTGGTGTTACGTACGTAATCGACTTACAGGGGCTACTGTCTCGACTTCACATGCCATTTACGTACGCTAAATAAAAGGTATTACGTACGCTAAATATGGTTGACTCTGACCGACACGACATCCCAATCACACTTCACGTGCGTGGCAACGGATAACAGATTCACGTGCAGAAGTCAACTAATGTCTGATTCCCTCTTAATGTACGCAACGGATAACGAATTACGTACGTTAAGGCACAAGCTTAACGACGTTAATCAAACTATTTAACGTACGCTACACCACCAGAATAGGTCTAAAAATGCAACTCTCCAATTAACATTGAACCAACAAACATAAAGTGAATAACAATGATTATTAACTCAATTACATAGCATCTCGAGATTATAGTCATATATTAAATGCAACATGATTCAACGATATTCAAATTATCTAAAAAATACAACAGTAAGGATGAAGAATTACAGTCGGATATTACATACTCCACCCCTTAAAATGAGTTTCGTCCTTGAAACTAAGGGGTAAATAATTCGGGATATCTCACTCGCATGCTATCCTCGGTTTCCCACGTAGCCTCCTCGACTCCGTGTCGTGACCACTAAACCTTTAGTAGGAGAATCGTATTGTTCCGAAACTATTTGATCCTCCTCTCGAGTATCTGCACAGGACGCTCCTCGTACGTATCATCGTCCACTATTTCAATCTCTTCGAACTAAAGTATATGACTCGGATTAGCAACATACTTTCTCAGTTAGGAGACATGAAACATGTTGTGATTCCGACTCAAAGCCGGTGGCAAAGCCAGTCGATAAGCCAGATCACCTACACACTCCAAAATCTCAAACGGCCCAATGTACCTCGGGCTCAGATTGCCTCTCTTCCCAAAACGAAAAACACCTCGAGTGGGAGACACCTTTATTAGCACGTGGTCACCAACCTCGAACTCAAGCGGTCTTCGACGGTGGTCTACGTAGGACTTCTGTCGACTTTGAGCCGTTAACAAACAACTCCTAATCAGAGTGATCTTCTCACGGGCTGCTAACAACATATCAGGTTCCGTACCCAAAGATTTTGACAGTTCGTCCCAACACAAAGGGGACCTACAGCTGTAATATCCGGAATTTCTACTACTGTTGTTTAATATTATTTTATCTGAGTTATGTTGTACAACATGGAATCTGTACAGTATGGATAAAATAAATGAAGGACTAAGACACCTGTATTAGTATTATTACCGCACTTGGTTGACAGTTGTATTGGAAGACATTGTGTGTCGGGCTTATCGTATGGGAATGTTGTTGGTATATGTATATGTATTCAGTATGCCGTATGTTCGTATTCTGCATGTCGAGACGTTGGAGAAGAGTAGATGATAATGGCTAAACATAGACTTATTAGCGCACGCTAATACTCATTCATAGCGCACGCTAACGTGCAGGTGTAGCGCATGCTAAAGGTAAAATAATAGCGCGCTAGTGCGAAGCGGATCGAGAGGAATCTACGTGTGGACCAGGCCACTTTCGGCGCACGTTCTGATAAGTCAACGGATGTTTGTAATGTAGTACTAGCGCACGCTAAACCCTAAAGGTCAGCGCACGCTAATGATATATCGGACAAAAAGGAATCTTATCCTCGTCAGCACCTTCGGCGTGTGGACCAGTCTTCGGAGCATATAGACAAACGAGTCAACTGCGGATAGCGCACGCTAAGGTTAAGGACTTGCGTACGCTAGACAGGATGTTTTACGTACGTTAATACATGGGAATTACGTACGCAAGCTAGTTTACGAAGCAAAACAGTCGCCTCTGGACTACGATAGCGCACGCTAACAAAGACCGTTAGCGCACGCTAGAGCTGTAACGTACGTTAAATGAAGATGTTAGCGTACGTTAATAATGTACAATATATATATAAGTGCAGTTGGCCATTATTCGTTATTTCCGTCCATTTCTTCATGTGAACCGATAGAGAGAGGTCTTAGAGAGAAGTTGAGGTTCCAAACACTTGAGTTAATCATTCCTCACAACATTTGAAGCTTGGAAGTGATTGAAAACGGATTCAACCTTGGGATTCAATCCATTCCTTCAAAGAGGTAATTACTCTTCACTTTGGGATTTCATTTTGGATTGTATATGATGTTCTTGAGTGGATGATCGTCATGTTTATGAGTTTATGAGTATGGTTTTGAGATGGATTACTGAGTTATGTTGATAATATGGTTGATATGCGGATATTGATATGATTCGTGTGGTTTTGAACGGTGTTGTTTTTCTTCAAGAGATATGTTGGTTAATATCTCCCTTCATTTCGGGTTTTTAATGTTGTTGTTATTGTTTACTTCGTATGATGATGAACATGCAAGTGATTATGATTCTTGGTGTATATGATATGATTAAGAAGACTATATGTTGAAATGTTAGTGGAAATAAGATTTGGACACTTGTTTGGAAAGTAATGTGTATAAGGTTCGACTTTGGAAAATCACCACTGATTCTTGAAAACTCCAAAAATTCTGAAACAAAACAGTATAATAGAGCATCAAGTTAGCTTTCTAATGGTTCAAACAGTGAGTTAATCGGAGTCCGGATGAGTGAGTTATGCTCAAAATGGCAAAAACTATACTGTCTGTATTCTGGGAACACGTAGCGCACGCTATTGATGAAGTTAGCATACGCTAACATGCCTGGGCGTATAAAAACGTAAAGCAGTCGGGAATTTCATTTCCCAACCCCTCCTACACGATCCCCTTTCGTCCCAAATCACCCAAACTCGGTTTTTAACCCCTAAACCTCAGCTTTTGAGTTGGTTTATCAAGTGATAACATCTAGGAAAGCTTGGAACAAAGATTATAACATCATTATTGATTCTTTCGCCGGATTGAAGGTAATTGGCTTGAACTCTAATATTTTGGGATATTTGAGATTCTTGATATGTTTTGGTGGTTTAGTTCGTATCGATGGCTAGAATCATATAATGTTCAAGGATATATATGTTTGTGATTATGTTCTTCGTGTTCTTAATGTGGTTGGTGTTTGTTGATTGATGATTAGAATATACCTTTGAATTCCACCTTCAAGATGTTTGATTGAAGTCTTGAAAGAGAAATTGATTGGAATATTTTGGTTAAGTTTGTATACTCGCCTTATCGAATCGATATATGGGCTTTGCGGAATCATGGGAATGAATTAGTAATTGTTTGAGTTAGATTGTTCGGACTTGTGTTTAATCGAGATATTTTGGGAATCGTTGGGTTTGTGGATTAGTTATATCGATTGTTGACTGTTATCGAATGTGTGTTAAATCGATTATTGTAATAGGTTGAGATTATTGATTGATGTTTAGAACCATGCTTTGCGGTCGTATTCAAGAATGTTCGTAGATTGCTTTGATCAGGGCCGAGGGACTTGTAGACGATGGCACGGAATTGGTAACGGCTTCATTGGTATCGAGGCAAGTTATTACTTGCTCAGTTTATAATATTTAATGAATGGTTTCAGTTTCATTCGTTTATAATTCGTATAGCAATATTTATAAATCGTAATCACAAGAGATTTGAGATTATAGGTTGTATTCGAGTTTTGGGAATTTAAGTCATAATGTATATGATTTACAATGGTCGTTGGTATGCTTGTTATCGAGGATACATCATGGTATTGAAGGAAACGTGAATTATCTGCCGTCCGTGATGTTTTGTATCGATGAATATTCAGAATAATGGTTGGTGATGGTTTAGATATCGAGATTGCTCTCGAAGGACTCGGAGCGAGTATTTTAATCATTTCTGTCATTTGTGTTGATCATGTTGTGATACATTCGTGTATCTTTGTTGTCGTGCATTGTGTATTGTTGTTTTGTGCAGTCGTGCATTGTTGTCGTATGTCCACCATGCGTTGGTCCGACGGGATCATCATGGGAATCTATAGCTGTGTGCACTGGATCGCTGGACAGGTAATGCCACCATGCGTTGGTCCGACGGGATCATCATGGGAATCTATAGCTGTGTGCGCTGGATCGTTGGATTACCATATGTTGTTGTTATTGTGCATATGTATATTATGGGTTGCCATAAGTATACATTGTCGTTATTGTTGTGATCATATTGACGTTGTCATATGAGTATGCATTTGTAGGTCTTGTGTTAGGACCATGTTCGTATGTTGTGTTGATTTGATCTCGGATTAGACTGACGTGATGGTAATGGTATTTCGTATTTTGAGGTATGTTCCGTATTTCCTTGATACTTGTCTTTGATTGGCATTCGATTATCGTATTGGAAATGTCGACGTTATCCGATGGATTGAATTGGCCAGAATTGGTAAAATTTCCGTATCTCGAGTTATGATAATGTTTTGAGAATCTTGAGTATTTTTGAGATACCGTACAGATATTTCGGTATTATCTTAATGTGTTGTTAAGGATACGAATCGTGGATTTTCGTAAAGTTACGACGGTAAGATTACATTGGTCGTACTCTTACTTAGTATTTCCATTGATATGTAATTATTGCGAGATGTGATGGTTATCATTGTTGGATATTATGGCTGACCCCGTCGTGGGCTTTCTTTTTAGGTTCTTGGATTATCAAGCTTGTAGCGGTCGTGGAGAGATGAACTTCCCGGAGGATACTGGCTAGGGCATGTATTTGTGTATTGAGTTCCCTGATCAGTTTTTGTATTCCGCTGCTAGAATATTTCGATTGTTTGTCTTTTTCCGCTGCGTGAGTATTTTTAAAATGACATATTGGTATCTGGTAACTTAGGTTACTTTGGGAAATTGTTTTCTAAATTTGTTCTCTCGGTACGTGTAAGCGATAGCTTAACGTATGCTTTTAAACTGTTGAGTTTTGGCATTTTGGGCCTTGTGGCTTCAAATGAGATTCTACGACGGTCTTGATAAACGAGTTTTATAAAGTCTTCGAATGTTTTCAAAAGATAGTACCGTTGTTGGCCTCTTGGGCATTTGTAAATGTTTGTGAAAATATCCTTCAGCCTTGTGGGTTCCATCTCGGGGCCCACGGCACTGTAATATTCCCGGTCGGCTCTGGTGGTGTTACAGAATATGGTATCGGAGCTTAGGTTGTGAAAACCTAGGCAGTCAGGTCGAGTTGGGTCGTGCTTTTGTCGTGTCATTCGAGTTTTTGGTTGACAAGTGTCTGAGCTCTGAGTTTTTGTTGTTCACTCAGGCTTGTGCGTTATGTGATTTACCAGTGTGGTACTGGGATTGTTGTAACCTTTCCAAATGATGTCAACGTGTTTCTTCAGATAAAGTTGTGTTGTGTTCTCGAGTTGCACTGAGTTTGCAAAATGTGTGTTTTGAAAATATCTGTGTCGAGTATTTTTCTAGAGTCGAGACATGTGCCGGTATCACAGGGAATCATTGGCTTCACGATCTGTAAGTATTTGGATTTTTGAATTGCATTGAGATTTATTGCCATTCTAAATTGATATGCTTTGAGATTTGGAAGAATATTATGTGTTATGTTATGAGATAACAGAACACAGTAGTTGGGACAGGATTGATGATCTTGAGAAGTTATGATTTTGGAAATCAATATGTCGATTAAGTTTTGGGAACGAAGTTGTGCATTTGGGAGAAATGCTGTGAATGGTTGAGAAGAACATATAGTCATGCTAGTACATTTTGAGATATATGAACTGTTTTTGAGCATTTGAAAATGATACTTTTCAAAATGAATGTTCTACGGATGTTTTACGGAAAATGATTTTTGGGTCGAGACCCAATCGATTTTGAAATGGTTTTATAACTCAGGACTTGGGGTCCGAAAAAAAAAAAGTTTTCTACTTTTTAAACTTCTTGTAATGCGGAACGAGATACGGGCTGAGACCCTAATGTTTCAAACGGCTTTTCTGTTTTCTTAAAACTCCCGAGATTTGTAAAATGCTTCACCAATCATTTATCTATTTTCCTACTGCCTTTCGTGTTTTTGGTTTACTTAATCAAATGAAACTTCCCGGGTAGTCTTTCATTGTGTTTGATTTTTTGTTTTTTCAATATTTTGTCATATCACGGTTGAGGTGATCTAGGATGAGTTAATGGTCGACGTTGCGAGTCATATGTGGGCAAAGGAGTTTTTATCAGAGTTTATATACTGTTTGGAACTCTATCGTGTGGTTTTTCGATGGAATGTCAGTGGAATTTGGTGACAAACCGAATTGGTATAGAGGAGTTTGGATGTAGTCGAGCATTTGCATAATTACATTTTTTTTCATGGGTATTCGAAAAGAATTGTTATCGAGAAACTTGACATAAGCAAACCGATTTAATTTTTCGAAAATTGATTTTGTGGTCCTACGAAGATTTTTGTTTTGAGTTTTGAAATTCTTGAAAGGACTTTCGAAAATTTGTCTTCTTGATGAGACAATATGATTTCAAAAAGGTTTTGAAAATTTAATTGATATACATACGCATTTAGTGCATAGTGCATATCATGGTGAAGTTATGAGTATGACTCACAAACTGGATATCATATCGATGGTACGATGAAAAGAGATTCGAACTTTGGTATGGTAGTTTGGTTATCCAGGAATGATTGGTTGATTGATCAGATAAGAGAAATATACTGCGTGTTGTAGATTCATGTACAGGATGTAATTTTGGGAATTTTGAGTTTTGTGAAACTGGAGCATATGTGCTATGTGACTCTATTGGTGTGGTAGTAGTGCGATTTTACCATAGTGATTTTTGAATGATTTCATTTTAAGTGTAAATTTGGGGAAGGTGACTCCAGGATGGTTGTTTTGGATATTGATTGGTCGTTCCCACTCTAGGTATGATTGGGTATGTTCGTCGGTTTGTGATTGGTTGTTCGTATGCCGAAGGGTATGTTCAACATTCGGGTGCGTTTCTTTGAGATCCACTGTATGTGATTTGTGTAACGTTTTGAGAATTTTATTCATCCATATATCTGTCTCTGGGGTTCTGTATTGATCGTTGTCGTGATGGTGTCGAAATATTTCAGTTGAATGGTTTGTTTGTTTTTCTATGACGACTTGCAAGTTTCGAGGACGAAACTTATTTTAAGTGGTGTAGTATGTAATATCCGAAATTTCTACTACTGTTGTTTAATATTATTTTATCCGAGTTATGTTGTACAACGTGGAATCTGTACAGTATGGATAAAATAAATGAAGGACTATGACACCTGTATTAGTATTATTACCGCACTTGGTTGACAGTTGTATTGGAAGACATTGTGTGTCGAGCTTATCGTATGGGAATGTTGTTGGTATATGTATATGTATTCAGTATGCCGTATGTTCGTATTCTGCATGTCGAGACGTTGGAGAAGAGTAGATGATAATGGCTAAACATAGCCTTATTAGCGCACGCTAATACTCATTCATAGCGCACGCTAACGTGCAGGTGTAGCGCATGCTAAAGGTAAAATAATAGCGCGCGCTAGTGCAGGCAGATCAGAGAGAATCTACGTGTGGACCAGGCCACTTTCGGCGCACGAAGGCGCACGTTCTGATAAGTCAACGAATGTTTGTAATGTAGTACTAGCGCACGCTAAACCCTAAAGGTCAGCGCACGCTAATGATATATCGGACAAAAAGGAATCTTATCCTCGTCAGCACCTTCGACGTGTGGACCAGTCTTCGGAGCATATAGACAAATGAGTCAACTGCAGATAGCGCACTCTAAGGTTAAGGACTTGCGTATGCTAGACAGGATGTTTTACGTACGATAATACATGGGCATTACGTACGCAAGCTAGTTTACGAAGCAAAACAGTCGCCTCTGGACTACGATAGCGCACGCTAACAAAGACGGTTAGCGCACACTAGAGCTGTAACGTACGTTAAATGAATATGTTAGCGTACGTTAATAATGTACAGTATATATATAAGTGCAGTTGGCCATTATTCGTTATTTCCGTCCATTTCTTCATGTGAACCGATAGAGAGAGGTCTTAGAGAGAAGTTGAGGTTCCAAACACTTGAGTTAATCATTCCTAACAACATTTGAAGCTTGGAAGTGATTGAAAACGATTCAATCCATTCCTTCAAAGAGGTAATTACTCTTCACTTTGGGATTTCATTTTGGATTGTATACTGAGTTATGTTGATAATATGGTTGATATGCGGATATTGATATGATTCGTGTGGTTTTGAACGGTGTTGTTTTTCTTCAAGAGATATGTTGGTTAATATCTCCCTTCATTTCGGGTTTTTAATGTTGTTGTTATTGTTTACTTCGTATGATGATGAACATGCAAGTGATTATGATTCTTGGTGTATATGATATGATTAAGAAGACTATATGTTGAAATGTTAGTGGAAATAAGATTTGGACACTTGTTTGGAAAGTAATGTGTATAAGGTTCGACTTTGGAAAATCACCACTGATTCTTGAAAACTCCAAAATTTTTGAAACAAAACAGTATAATAGAGCATCGAGTTAGCTTTCTAATGGTTCAAACGGTGAGTTAATCGGAGTCCGGATGAGTGAGTTATGCTCAAAATGGCAAAAACTATCTTATGCATTGCAGGAACACGTAGCGCACGCTATTGATGAAGTTAGCGTACGCTAACATGCCTGGGCGTATAAAAACGTAAAGCAGTCGGGAATTTCATTTCCCAACCCCTCCTACACGATCCCCTTTCGTCCCAAATCACCCAAACTCGGTTTTTAACCCCTAAACCTCAGCTTTTGAGTTGGTTTATCAAGTGATAACATCTAGGAAAGCTTGGAACAAGGATTATAACATCATTATTGATTCTTTCGCCGGATTGAAGGTAATTGGCTTGAACTCTAATATTTTGGGATATTTGAGATTCTTGATATGTTTTGGTGGTTTAGTTCGTATCGATGGCTAGAATCATATAATGTTGAAGGATATATATGTTTGTGATTATGTTCTTCGTGTTCTTAATGTGGTTGGTGTTTGTTGATTGATGATTCGAATATACCTTTGAATTCCGCCTTCAAGGTGTTTGATTGAAGTCTTGAAAGATAAATTGATTGGAATATTTTGGTTAAGTTTGTATACTCGCCTTATCGAATCGATATATGGGCTTTGTGGAATCATGGGAATGAATTCGTAATTGTTTGAGTTAAATTGTTCGGACTTGTGTTTAATCGAGATATTTTGGGAATCGTTGGGTTTGTGGATTAGTTATATCGATTGTTGGCTGTTATCGAATGTGTGTTAAATCGATTATTGTAATAGGTTGAGATTATTGATCGATGTTTAGAACCATGCTTTGCGGTCGTATTCAAGAATGTTCGTAGATTGCTTTGATCAGGGCCGAGGGACTTGTAGACGACAGCAAGGAATTGGTAACGACTTCATTGGTATCGAGGCAAGTTATTACTTGCTCAGTTTATAATATTTAATGAATGGTTTCAGTTTCATTCGTTTATAATTCGTATAGCAATATTTATAAATCGTAATCACAGGAGATTTAAGATTATAGGTTGTATTCGAGTTTTGGGAATTTAAATCATAATGTATATGATTTACAATGGTCGTTGGTATGCTTGTTATCGAGGATACATCATGGTATTGAAGGAAACGTGAATTATCTACCGTCCGTGATGTTTTGGATCGATGAATATTCAGAATAATGGTTGGTGATGGTTTAGATATCGAGATTGCTCTCGAAGGACTCGGAGCGAGTATTTTAATCATTTCTGTCATTTGTGTTGATCATGTTGTGATACATTCGTGTATCTTTGTTGTCATGCATTGTGTATTGTTGTTTTGTGCAGTCGTGCATTGTTGTCGTATGTCCACCATGCGTTGGTCCGACGGGATCATCATGGGAATCTATAGTTGTGTGCGCTGGATCCCTGGACAGGTAATGCCACCATGCGTTGGTCCGATGGGATCATCATGGGAATCCATAGCTGTGTGCGCTGGATCGTTGGATTACCATATGTTGTTGTTATTGTGCATATGTATATTATGGGTTGCCATAAGTATACATTGTCGTTATTGTTGTGATCATATTGGCGTTGTCATATGAGTATGCATTTGTAGGTCTTGTGTTAGGACCATGTCCGTATGTTGTGTTGATCTGATCTCGGATTAGACTGACGTGATGGTAATGGTATTTCGTATTTTGAGGTATGTTCCGTATTTCCTTGATACTTGTCTTTGATTGGCAATCGATTATCGCATTGGAAATGTCGATGTTATCCGATGGATTGAATTGGCCAGAGTTGGTAAAATTTCCGTATCCCGAGTTATGATAATGTTTTGAGAACCTTGAGTATTGTTGAGATACCGTACAGATATTTCGGTATTATCTTAATGTGTTGTTAAGGATACGAATCGTGGATTTTCGTAAAGTTACGACGGTAAGATTACATTGGTCATATTATTACTTAGTATTTCCATTGATATGTAATTATTGACGAGATGTGATGGTTATCGTTTTTGGATATTATGGCTGACCCCGTCGTGGGCTTTCTTTTTAGGTTCTTGGATTATCAAGCTTGTAGCGGTCGTGGAGAGATGAACTTCCCGGAGGATACTGTCTAGGGCATATATTTGTGTATTGAGTTCCCTGATCAGTTTTTGTACTCCGCTGCTAGAATATTTCGATTGTTTGTCTTTTTCCGCTGCGTGAGTATTTTTAAAATGACCTATTGGTATCTGGTAACTTAGGTTACTTTGGGAAATCGTTTTCTAAATTTGTTCTGTCGGTACGTGTAAGCGATAGCGTAACGTATGTTTTTAAACTGTTGAGTTTTGGCATTTTGGGGTTTCAAATGAGATTCTACGATGGTCTTGATAACCGAGTTTTAAAAAGTCTTCGAATGTTTTCAAAAGATAGTACCGTTGTTGGCCTCTTGGGCATTTGTAAATGTTTGCGAAAATATCCTTCAGCCTTGTGGGTTCCATCTCGGGGCCCACGGCGCTGTAATATTCTCGGTCGGCTCTGGGGGTGTTACAACAGCGACGGCCATACAATGCCTCATACGGAGCCATCTGAATCGAAGCATGCCAACGATTGTTATAAGTGAATTCCACCAAAGGTAGTTGGTTTTCCCAATCGTCCTTCCAATCAATAGCACGCACCCTCAACATGCCCTCTGGAGTTTGGATAGTTCTTTCAGACTGACCATCGGTCTGCGGATGAAAAATCATACTAAAATTCAACTGCATGCCCATCGCCTTCCAAAAGTGCAACACGAATCGCCCATCACGATCCGATACAATACTATTGGGGGTACCATGTAACCTTACATTCTCTTTAATAAATAGCTGGGCCAATCTCTCGGGACCCCACATGTCTTTAATCTCCAAAAAGTGGGCTTATTTGGTTAGACGCTCCACAATCACCCAAATCGTATTCATCCCTCGACGACTCGTCGGCAAGCTAGTGATAAAATCCATTGATATGTCCTCCCATTTCCACTCGGGAATCGGGAGCGATTTTAGCATTCCTGCCGGTCGCTGGTGCTCAATCTTAACCTGCTGACAGGTTAAACATCTCAAAACAAATTCGGAAACCTCACGTTTCATATTCCCCCACCAATAATATTGTTTCAAATCCTTATATATCTTACTAGACCCCGGGTGAATAGAGTACGGGGTAGCATGGGCCTCTCTCATGATAGAGTTCCTCAACTCTTCGTCTGTGGGTACACACGCTCAATTCCTGAAGCGTATCAATCCGTCCTCATGGATCATAAATCCAGGGGCTTTCCCTTGAGTTACTTCATCCCGAACTCGAGATAAGAATGGGTCCGTAACTTGCTTCAATCTGATTATATCATCAAGAGACGAAGAAATCTCAAGTGTGCAAAGTTGTCCCTGAACACGCTGTAACCAAACTTCAATTTGTGGCCTCATAAGATCTAACTGCAATTCCCTCTGAGCTGTCAAGCGGCTAAGCATCTGCTCTTGCACTGTCTTACGGCTCAAGGCATCGGTAACCACATTTGCCTTGCCCGGATGATAAAGGATCTCGATATCATAATCTTTGATTAATTCTAGCCATCGTCTCTGTCTTATGTTCAACTCCTTCTGAGTAAAAATGTACTTCAGGCTCTTGTGATCAGTAAAGATCTGACAGGTAACTCCATACAGATAGTGACGCCAGGTTTTCAAAGCAAACACCACGGCTGCTAGCTCCAAGTCATGGGTCAGATAGTTAACTTCATAGGGTCGCAATTGTCTCGATGCATAGGCAATCACTTTCCCTTCCTGCATCAGTACACATCCAAGGCCATGTCTCGACGCGTCACTATACACCATGATCCTTCCGTTCCTTTTGGTAGAACCAAGACAGGTGCTGAAATCAATCGACTCTTGAGCTCATCAAAACTTTGCTGACATGCTTCTGACCACAAATACTTCTTATCCTTCCTCAGTAGGTTAGTCATCGGTTGCGTAATTTTGGAAAATACTTCCACGAACCGTCGGTAGTAACCTGCTAGGCCGAGGAAACTACGAACTTCCTTCACGTTTTTTGGAGGTAGCCAATCTCTGAATGGATTCTGTCTTCTGTGGGTCCACTCTCACTCCTTCGGCTGATTTCACATGCCCAAGAAAGATAACCTCAGGCATCCAGAATTTACATTTAGGAAACTTCCCATAAAGCTGTTCCCGCCTCAACGCATCGAGAATTTGGTGGAGATGACGTTCATGCTCTTCATGGTCATGAGAGTAAATAAGAATGTCGTCAATAAAATCCATATAGTTAATAAAAACCGGATTCATCAATTCCATGAATACAGCTGGTGCATTAGTCAATCCAAATGGCATCACCACGAACTCATAATGCCCATACCAAGTACAGAAGGCTATCTTCGAAATGTCAGACTCTCGAATCCTCATCCGATGATAACTGGACCTCAAGTCGATCTTAGAAAACACAGCAGCTCCCTGAAGTTGATCCAATAAATCATCAATACGAGGCAAAGGATATTTGTTCTTGATGGTTACCCTGTTCAGCTCACGGTAATCAACACATAAACGTAGAGATCCGTCTTTCTTCCGTACAAATAACACTGGTGCTCCCCAAGGGGACGCACTAGGTCGAATATAGCCCTTTTCAGTCAACTCCTCAAGCTGGTTCTTCAACTCCTGCATCTCAGTTGGAGCCATACGATACTGTGCTTTCGAAAGCGGGGACGTACCTCGATCTAACTCAATAATAAACTCCACCTCACGATGTGGAGGTAAGCCTGGCAACTCATCTGGAAATACGTATGGGTAGTCTCGGACTACCGGAATGTCGGCCAATTCAACTGGTCGATCTGCTGTTTTGGTCATGTAGCACCAATAACCAATACACCCTTGATTAAGCAGTTTCACTGCTTTCATAGCGCTGATAACTCTCCCGGAATGATTGGGATTATCACCTCGAAAAATACACTCGAAACCATCATCAGAAGTGACGGTTACCATCCGCTTGCGGACGCTAAGTATTGCATCATGACGATCCATCCAATCGATACCCAAGATTATATCATCCTTAGGTAAATCGACAACAATCAGATTTGACAACCACTTACGGTCGTTCATACGAATCGGACAGTCCTGGACTTCACGATTTCCAATAATTCTTCTACCATCGGGTAAACCAATCAGATAAGGCTCACAATTGATAACATGGTCTAGAGGCAAACAACTTAAACAAGAAGTAGATATAAAGGAGTGTGAAGAACTGGTATCAAAAAGAACACACACCGGCTGAGAGTGGATCTCGAGTATACCTGCAATCATGCTGGCCTCGGGATCGTCAGCTTTCTTCATCTAGTAAATCCTGGGTTTTACAGCTCCGGCACCAGGTGTACCACTTTGATTCCCACGGCCCATTCACCTGTTTGCCCCGTTAGTCTGATAAGAAGCGGATGGAGGCACACGGTCCTGGACATAAGACTAAACTGGAGCATGAGAAGCTACTGGTTCACGTTCGGGTCCATTCCTGCAAAAACGAGCATGATGCCCATTCTTCCCACAAATATGGCATGCGACAGCTGGCTTCGGGCATTTGGAGCTGACGTGCCCCTGGTCTCCACAGTTATAGCATACAACAGATGAGGGGAGCACTCGAGAGTGCGATCCGGCTGGCTTCGATGCCATGGGTGGTCGATCAAAAGGGTTTGGCAATGACTGGGGCTTCCTGAATGTCCCCCGGTTACTCTCAGTCTGGTTCTGGTTCCTGGATCTTTTGTTGTTAGACTGTGGTTGCTTCATGGAAATCTCCTTCGTGGTGAGTTCGTATTCCAGAGCTTTCTCGATGAACTCCGGTAGGGTCGTACAGTGGTGATTCAACAGCTGCATTCTCATTCAGGGTTTAAGCCTCTTGATAAAATATTTGATCTTATCAGCCTCCGTTCGGAAAATCGACGAGGCAAAAGGAAGAAGTGCCTGAAATTTCTCGGCAACAGATAGTACATCATCGTCTTCAGACGGGTTCGGGTTCAGTAGTTCTGACAGCTTGGCCTCACGGAGTGGCCCTGGATAGTAACAGTCTAGCATGAGGTTTTTAAATTCCTCCCAAGTATACACCATCAGCTGGCCTCACTGAAAGCCACCAGGTGTGAGCGCCCTTGCTAAGATAGTAAGCTTCTACGGAGACGCGATTCTCTTCGGGACAGTCCACCATCTCGAACAATTTCTTAAAGTGTTCAATCCAATGAATAATTTCAGCAGGCTCAGAGGAGCCTTCAAAGGTCGGAGGTCGCTGGCGAGAGATGTCACTGATGATCCGACTCACGGGTCCGCCAAGCACAGGAGGTGGAGAATGAGGCCCCTGTTGCTGGCCAGTAGTGGCCCTCTGCATAGCTTCCATTAATTGACCCATCTGGGTCATCTGAGCCATCATTCCCTGCATCACAATGTAAGGATCGACATGCGCATCCTCATGCCCAGTGTGGTGCGATTGGTCCCTAGAAGGCGAACCACTGCCTGTGAAACTATGCTCCACATTCGCGCATATGTTGGCTCGTGGTATCAGGATTCGGCCCCTTCCGCGACCTCGTCCCCCTCTGCCACGGCCTCTCAGATTTCTTTCCATACTGAAAGAATCAAACCATAATGGTAACCATAAGTATAGTTCATGATACCAATCAAAATTCATACTAAGTTAATAGCAACAAGGAATTTACATATTCAAGAAAATAGTTCACAATGAATTATTGACACTACGAGTGTCACACAAAATATCATATCTGTAATACCCGTAATTTTGATTCCGGTAATTTCTTTTTTTCGGCGAAAGTCCGTTTTCACGACTAGCTCATGACCATTTCGTCATTCCGAGAATGATTAATTCTGCACTTTTTGTCATCCGAGTTCGTTTCCGTGTCGTTTTGTTGAGTTCCGTGCTTTTTGGCGACTTTTCCGCACTTGAGTTCGATTCTTGCGAATCTCGTTCGAAACTACTATTTCGAGTTTCCCGTAAGTCCGTTTAACTTTGTTAGACGTGTTGTGAACTTCGATTTGGTTATTCGATCATGTATCGTGATTTTCGGGCGTTTTGGGCCATTTTGTAATTTACCCAAAGTTGTGGGTATCCTCATTCGTATTTGTTGTTTTAACCCTTTTCATAGTCGCATGAGATTAATTGTTGCATGGTATTTCTTTTCGGATCGATGTTGTTGTCCGAGAGCATTTCGTCGTGTTCGTTTCGTGTATTTTCGGAAATTGAGTCGTTGGGTCTAGGCGGCTGAGCAGCTGGCCGGACAGGTGCGACACTGTCGGAAGTGCTGGGCACTGGCCGAGCAGGCACGGCAGGAACCGGCGTAGCACACGCTACGGCCGGAAGGCTGCGCGTGCTAGCTCGGCAGGTGTAGCGCACGCTGTCGACCGGCCTAGCGTACGCTATCGGGTCTGGGCAGAGAGGTTCTGAGGTTCTGGACTCGGGGAGGATCGGCAGGTAGCGCACGCTACTATCTGTCGTGGCGCGTGCTAACCGGCATGTGTAGCGCACGCTGCCGGCCGACTAGCGTACGTTACCTGGGCGAGCTGTTTAGTCCAGAGGCTATTGGATAGGTCGGCTAGCGCGCGCTAGCGTCAGGCGCAGCGCACGCTATCGGGGTCGGGCGGACAGGTCGCGGTCGGCAGGTTTGGTCGGTAGTGCCGGGTCGTGCGGACCCTGGCCGAGGGTGCTGGGCCGATACTGGCCGATAGCGCATGCTAGTCCGGGAAGGCTAGCGCACGCTAGTTCCGACCCAGTATAAATATGACAAAGTAGTCATATTTTCACCCGTTTTTCATTTCAATCTTTTCCTCTCCGCGTCTGGAGGCTTGGCGATCCAGGAGACATGTTGTCAAGTAACTAATCCACGAAGATTGGGAGCTCATATCATCGATTAATCCCTCCATAAACTCCTTTGATCCAGCGAATCAAGGTGAGATTTCCTATAACCCTATTTTGGGAAATTTTGGGGTTTTTGCGTTTTTGTCCGATTCGTTCAGTGTTGTTGATTAATCCATGATGGGTATGATTAATCTTTGTATTATTCATGTGTTTAACATCATTTAATCCATTGTTTTTCGTCGAATCAAGGTATATTTCTTGATTTCCTTCGAGTCGACTTTTTGGGGGATTTGTTCTTGATTTCATTTTTCATACGTTTTTGATGGATCGATTGTTGTTAAATGATGTTGTTAAACATATCCTATGGATTGTATATACATATTTCGGTTTGGATTTCTGTTTTCATATTTTGACGGGACGAATCGTGTTCTTGGCCGTTCTGGGGGAAACCCTTGAACTTTCGTCGTTTGTTCCTTGAATTCAGCAGCTTTAGGTCGTAGTTTGGAATTCATTTTCGTTGTTATTTTTGTCCTTCATAGTTTATTATCGCGAGTTGGCATTCGGTGGAGTCGACGGGTTCGTAGTCGGTTCGTGCCAACCTACTTCGGTCGATTCTATGCGTCGTGGTTTCGAGGCAAGTATTTTACTATACGAATTGTGTCTTGTGAATAGGGACGTCGTGTTTTGGTTGTGATGCATTGGTTTACTTTCGTGAATATGCTTCGTATGAATGGATTTCTATGAACGAATTATGGTAACGATAATACCTTCACTTAGTTAACATCATGGAATTGTGTTGGATGTGCAAATCATCTAAGTTTGTGCCGGGCGTGGTTGGTCATTGTGGAGTTGTTGTGATGATTATGATATTTTTGTTGTTTTGGTTTACATACTTGATTATACATTCGGTGTAATGTGGAATGGCTTGACATTTGATGATTATGAGTTGTGTCGTGTCGGTGTGTGTGTGTGTGTTCCAGGTAGGGTCTGACGAGGCCTCTGGAGTTCGGTACATGATGTGTACGAACGATGTTTGTGGCCGGGTAGAGTCCGTTGAGGCCTGTGGAGTTCGGAACATGATGTGTACGAATAGTGTGTGTGGTCCGGGTAAGATCCGTCGAGGCCTCCGGAGTTCGGTACATGATGTGTACGAACAATGATCGTGTAGCAGTGATTGTTTGGGTAACATTTTAAATATGGGTCTCTGACTCATAATGATATATTATCTAGTGTGCTTTGAAACGAGAATCGGGCTAAGGCCCTAATGTTTACGAAAAGGTTTTGTAAATTGGGACTCGAGGTCCAAAAGAATTTCTGCTTTAAAAATCCCCGAGATGATGTGTTCCTTTTCAAATATCTCTTACTTGAGTTCGAAATTCTAAAACTTCTCGGGAACATTTTGATAATTGATTTCCGTATTAAATTCGTAGTTGCTATTTACTTGTTGCATTTCGTATCGTTTTATACTTGCACTAGTAAAATAGCGGAGGTTTACTAACCCCCGAGTAATCGGGGGGTGGATGTCTGTTTTGCATCCAGGTATATGCAGGTTCAGGGGAGCAGTCACAGGATTGGCACAAGAGGATGACGAGCTGCGATACTAATCAAGAGTGGAGAGTTGGTAGAGTTTGGTTATATTGTTAGAGTTGATTCAGTCTTCCGTTGTATTGTGTTTCGACCCCTGTGTGGGTAATGTTGTTAGTCAGTTCTGTTGATAGAGTTGTGTGACCTCATCGGTCTGTGTGTTTATGTGTAAGTGACCTTAACGGTCTGTATTATTATATTGTTTGACCCTGGCCGGGCAAGCATTTGGTTGTTTATGGATGTTTAGCCTGGTAGATCCTTGTGGAAAGGGGTCTACAGCGTGTAATATTCCCATACAGTTTTGGGGGTGTTACATTTATGGTATCGGAGCTTAGGTTGCGGAAACCTAGGCTGTCGGGTCGAGTCGAGTCGTGGTTTGTCGAGTAATGTGTTGTCTTTTCGTTCGAGTCGTCAGGTGACAAGTTGAGTTGTGCGTAGTCACAACGTTTTGGATATGTTGTCGGATGAGATTAGTATCGTGGGCGACCGTCATCTCCATGCGACCTGTGGTTGTAAGTCTCCCTTCGTTGTGATAGTGCCTCGTCTGTTGCGAGTTACTGGTATGATTATGTGTTGTTAAGTGACGAAATCCTCCTATGGGTTTTGATTTCGTGATATGTGGTTATTTGACTCTCATATTTTGTTTATATGAGGAGTGTCGCTGGTTATGTATTCTTGACTGTTGGTTTCGTCCGCTGCGTGTATATTTCAAACTGATTTGTTCATTTGCAAGTGTTTTTGTGAAACCTTGTGCTCAATATGGTATGGAAATGTTTATGGGTGTGATTTACTCAGTCCGTAGGGGCTTCGGATGGACCAGTGGTTTAGCCCCGGTCCTAAGCAAGTTTGAACTGTGATGTGACTGTCTGTTTTCCGGTAAAAGACATGTATTGTCTTGATTTTGTACGATTTGATGCCTATATTATAATATGTTTAAACGAATATTGTTACATGAGCATTTTTGGGCATTCTAGCCAATTGAATTATTTTTGAAAACCTTGAGTATCTTAGAAAATAAATTTCGAGACGTACTTTTAAAATGAATTGTTTTCTCATGGTTCTTCCAAGGTGCCACAATATGTTTCAAAATTCTTCTACCTCGGGGACCAAAATATTTTGAGATATTTCCAATGTTTTAGAAACACTTTTACTTAGACCCGAGGGTCGAATATTTCCGAAAGTTTTTCACGAAAAGAAAGTGTCCTCATTTTTATCGAATGCGAAATAGTTTTCCAAAGTCTCGATAACGATGTTTCACGTTTGTATTTTTTTTAAGGGTGATACTCAAGATCGATCGGTGTTTCCAAAATTATTTTCAAAAGGAGGTTTTCGTTTTTAAAACCTATCCATTCCCGTTTGAGGCCTGGGTATGTATGTATGATGTTCGCGTTGTCATTATGATGTTTGCTCCCGAGTATGATCGAATTGGTGGCATGAACGTCGAGGCGTTGCCACGCATTTGTTGTACTAGCCCTCTGTGAGCAGTGTGAACTGGTGTTTACTGTTTATTGCCTCGTGGTGATTTGCGTGTTGTCGCACGAGTGTGAGCTGTTGAAGCTTGGGTTTGTACGTTTGTGTACATGTGTGATTGTTTCATAATGTTTGTAATTATGTGCTGGTTATCGTTCGGGCCATTGAGGTCACCGAACGATACCGTCGTTGTTGTAGTGTTTGTGTGTGTATTACTTTACGATGGTAATCGTTGTATATGATATGTGCTATGATTCTTTGTTGTGCTGAGTTGGCATCTCCGCTATATTGTTTTGCGACGTTATGCCCCATTGTATCTAGCATTTGTATTTTCGGTATGCCGAGCCGAGGTGTTTCAACCGTGATGTGCCGGGGCATGCACGTGTAAATTGTCCTTCTCGTCAGTAACGCGTTTCAAGTTCGGACTCGAGGGACACCGAATTCAGTTTTGCGAATTGGCTACCGAGACTTTCGGAGTTCGGGCTTCAGCACAGATATCAGGATCGTCTCTGGGAGACCCATGGGAGATTTTCCTGTAGGATGCTTTTTGTGTTGTGACCTTGTTTCCGTTGTTGTGAGTTGCGGGGACGACATTTCTTTTATAAGAGGTCGGATGTAATACCCGTACTATATTTGACTTATGCAGTTTCTCCTTCTAAATTCTATCGACTTGCACGTGTTCGTCGATACTTTTTGAACTTGTTTGATGTCTCCGAACTGGTTGTGACCTTGTTTCAGATCGACCTGTTTATCATCATGATCTTTCCGAGCTCGGTTCGATTCTTGTGAACCTTGTTTGGAAGTAACATCTTTTACTTTCTACCAGTTCTTTTAATGTCTGGAGTTGAAGTGGGGACTTCGGAGTCATTGTTCGACTGTTGTCATTCGATCATTATTGTTCGATCATTGTTATTTGATCATTATTGTTCGATCATTGTTATTTGATCGTTGTTGTCCGATCATTGTTATTTGATCGTTGTTGTTCGATCATTGTTATTTGATCGTTGTTGTCCGATCATTGTTATTTGATCGTTGTTGTTCGATCATTATTATTTGATCATTGTTGTCCGATCATTTTTATTTGATCGTTGTTGTTCGATCATTGTTGTTCGGTCGTTGTTGTTCGATCGTTGTTGTTCGATCGGGGTTGTCTGACTGTTGTTGCCTGATCTCGTACTGCGAAGAATTGTCGTTCACCGTTAATCAACTATTTCGAGTGTGGCCAAGTGGGTCACAGAGCCGTGCATTGCGAGATGGTAGTTGAGAGATTTGGGGATTGAGGTTGCGTCTCTGCTCCGAAAGGACACAGAAATGCCTAGTGTAGTTTTTGAGGACTTCGGCATAGTCTGAATTGTTTGTGGTTGTCCTTGTGGATCGTTTGTGTGTTTATTTCTGTTTTCCTGATTGTGCGTGTTTCCTTGTAATGGGTGCTTTGTGTTTTGTGATTGTTCGGATAATCGACTTGGTTGTATTATCAGTTTGATGATGCTTGTCACTTGTTAGTTTTATTGTGTCTCTATCGGTGGCGTCGTGTTGGTCGTCGTGTAGCGTGTTTTCACGCCGTATAGACTGCGTTTCTTGCAGCATTTCGCCGTTGGGCGTGAGTTTTCGGTTTTTGTGTATCTCATCGAGTTTTCCTGGAGGGGATATTGCTTCTCCCTATTTGTTTTATGTTTCGGGACGAAACTTCTTTTAAGGAGGGTAGAATGTAATACCCGTAATTTCGATTTCCAGTAATTTCTTTTTTTTCAGCGAACGTCCATTTTCACAACTTGATCATGACCGTTTCGTCATTCCAAGAATGATTAATTCTGCACTTTTTGTCATCCGAGTTCGTTTCGGTGTCGTTTTGTTGAGTTCCGTGCTTTTTGGCGACTTTTCCGCACTTGAGTTCGATTCTTGCGAATCTCGTTCGAAACTGCTGTTTCGAGTTTCCCGTAACTCCGTTTAACTTTGTTAGATGTGTTGTGAACTTCGGTTTGGTTATTCGATCACGTATCGTGATTTTCGGTCATTTTGAGCCATTTTGTAATTTACCCAAAGTTGTGGGTATTCTCATTCGTATTTGTTATTTTGACCCTTTCCATAGTCGCGTGCGATTAATTGTTGCATGGTATTTCTTTTTGGATCGATGTTGTTGTCCGAGAGCATTTCGTCGTGTTCGTTTCGTGCATTTTCGGAAATCGAGTCGTCGAGTCTAGGCGGCTGAGCAGCTGGCCGGACAGGTGCGGCACTGTCGGAAGTGCTGGGCACTGGCCGAGCAGGCACGGCAGGAACCGGCGTAGCGCACGCTACGGCTGGAAGGCTGCGTGCGCTAACTCGGCAGGTGTAGCCCACGCTGTCGACCGGCCCAGCGTACGCTATCGGGTCTGGGCAGAGAGGTTCTGAGGTTCTGGACTCGGGGAGGATCGGCAGGTAGCGCATGTTACTATCTGTCGTGGCGCGCGCTAACCGGCATATGTAGCGCACGCTGCCGGCCGACTAGCGTACGTTACCTGGGCGAGCTGTTTAGTCCAGAGCTCTTTGGGCCAGTCGGCTAGCGCGCTAGCGTCGAGCGCCTGCCTTCTCGGGGTCGGGCGGACAGGTCGCGGTCGGCAGGTTTGGTCGGTAGTGCGGGGTCGTGCAGACCCTGGCCGAGGGTGCTGGGCCGATTCTGGCCGATAGCGCACGCTAGTGCGGGAAGGCTAACACACGCTAGTTCCGGCCCAGCATAAATATGACAGAGTAGTCATATTTTCACCCGTTTTTCATTTCAATCTTTTCCTCTCCGCGGCTGGAGGCTTGGCGATCCAGGAGATATGTTGTCAAGCAACTAATCCACGAAGATTGAGAGCTCATATCATCGATTAATCCCTCCATAACCTCCTTTGATCCAACGAATCAAAGTGAGATTTCCTAGAACCCTATTTTGGGAAATTTTGGGGGTTTTCGTTTTTGTCCGATTCGTTCCGTGTTGTTGATTAATCCACGATGGGTACGATTAATCTTATTATTATTCATATGTTTAACATCATTTAATCCATTGTTTTTCGTCGAATCAAGGTATATTTCTTGATTTTCTTCGAATCGACTTTTTGGGGGATTTGTTCTTGATTTCGTTTTCCATACGTTTTTTATGGATCGATTGTTGTTAAATGATGTTGTTAAACATATCCTATGGATTGTATATCCATATTTCGGTTTGGATTTCCGTTTTCATGTTTTGACGGGACGAATCATGTTCTTGGCCGTTTTGGGGGAAATTCTTGAACTTTCGTCGTTTGTTCCTTGAATTCAGCAGCTTTAGGTCGTAGTTTGGAATTCTTTTTCATTGTTATTGTTGTCCTTCGTAGTTTATTATCGCGAGTTGGCGTTCGGTGGAGTCGGCGGGTTCGTCGGTTCGTGCCAACCTACTTCGATCGATTCTACGCGTCGTGGTTTCGAGGCAAGTATTTTACTATACGAATTGTGTCTTGTGAATAGGGACGTCGTGTTATGGTTGTGATGCATTGGTTTACTTTCGTGAATATGCTTCGTATGAATTGATTTCTATGAACGAATGATGGTAACGATAATACCTTCACTTAGTTAACATCGTGGAATTATGTTGGATGTTCAAATCATCTAAGTTTGTGCCGAGCGTGGTTGGTCATTGTGGAGTTGTTGTGATGATTATGATATTTGTGTTGTTTTGGTTTACATACTTGATTATACATTCGGTGTAATGTGGAATGGCTTGACATTTGATGATTATGAGTTGTGTCGTGTCGGTGTGTGTGTGTGTGTTCCAGGTAGGGTCTGACGAGGCCTCTGGAGTTCGGTACATGATGTGTACGAACAAGGTGTGTGATCCAGGTAGGGTCTGACGAGGCCTCTGGAATTCGGTACATGATGTGTACGAACAAGGTGTGTAATCCAGGTAGGGTCTGACGAGGCCTCTGGAGTTCGGTACATGATGTGTACGAACGATGTTTGTGGCCGGGTAGGGTCCGTTGAGGCCTACGGAGTTCGGAACATGATGTGTACGAACAGTGTGTGGTCCGGGTAAGGTCCGTCGAGGCCTCCGGAGTTCGGTACATGATGTGTACGAACAATGATAGTGTAGCAGTGATTGTTTGGGTAACATTTTAAATATGGGTCTCAGACTCATAATGATATATTATCTAGTGTGCTTTGAAATGAGAATCGGGCTAAGGACCTAATGTTTACGAAAAGGTTTTGTAAATTGGGACTCGAGGTCCAAAAGAATTTCTGCTTTAAAAATCCCCGAGATGATGTGTTCCTTTTCAAATATCTCTTACTTGAGTTCGAAATTCTAAAACTTCTCAGGAACATTTTGATAATTGATTTCCGTATTAAATTCGTAGTTGCTATTTACTTGTTGCATTTCGTATCGTTTTATACTTGCACTAGTAAAACAGTGGAGTTTTACTAACCCCCGAGTAATCGGGGGGTGGATGTCTGTTCTGCGTCCAGGTACATGCAGGTTCAGGGGAGCACTCACAGGATTGGCACAAGAGGATGACGAGCTGCGATACTAATCAAGATTCGAGAGTTGGTAGAGTTTGGTTTTATTGTTAGAGTTGATTCAGTCTTCGGCTATTGTGTTTCGACCCCTGTGTGGGTAATGTTGTTAGTCAGTTCTGTTGATAGAGTTGTGTGACCTCATCGGTCTGTGTGTTTATGTGTAAGTGACCTTAACGGCCTGTATTATTACATTGTTTGACCCTGGCCGGGCAAGCATTTGGTTGTTTATGGATGTTTATCCTGGTAGATCCTTGTGGAAAGGGGTCTACGGCGTGTAATATTCCCATACGATTTTAGGGGTGTTACAATATCGACGTTGAGTTGAACAATATCAATCACATAATCAACCCAGAATTTACCTCGAATTATCCATCAGATAAATTCTGCCACATATCCTCGAAATAACAAGATCAAAGAGATCCATCCCGATATCAATATCATGCCAGTAATTAAATCATGGCTCGTAAAGTACATACCGTATTTGGCTCGCAGGGTCAGGCACTTGCACAGGTCACACATGACACGAAGGTCTCTTTTCATTCTACAATGACTCTTAAATAGAAAACAACACTCTCTGATACCATCTTCTGTAACACCCCAAAAGGCGGCTATTACAGTGTCGTGGACCCCACACTGGGACCCACCAGGCGATATCAAAATACATATTAAAGTATTACTTTGTGATACCGAACCACAATAATTAGTCATTACTCTGATTAGGAGTTTATTAATGGTATGACCAACGGCCTTATGATACACAGGATCTGAAATACAAGTATAAACCATATGGAGATGGAATATACTTCAAATATCAATACAACCAGATAATAATTTAAATAAAGTGGAATTAAAGTAGCATTACACGGTTTGAACATAACCGGATACAAAAGACATGGGGTCCCCGAACTAGTATCCTTCGAACCCTTAACCGTCACCGTGCTCTTACCATGCCTTTCCTTTGCCTCGACCTAAAATACAACACAAGTATTTCGCCCAAAACACAGGGTCAGATATACAAGATAAATGATTCTCCCGACATTATACAATTCATATATATTAGATCTAAAGGAAAACATCCCGACTATTGAACATACCCCTCGGGAATATGAACAATCAATCCCAAAACCGTCGAACATATCCAATCGTACATGGACTATGAACGATTAAACAATATGGATCAATATGGACATCACAGTACGCCCGATCCGGAAATGTGTCCGTGTACATGTCCACCTCGTATACAGAATCCAGAATATACGTGTGACAATGTACCTAATTAGCCTCACGAACTACGTCTCGTGTGCACATTCCAATACGGAAAACATCCATGTATGACTATATAAGTGCCCGGCTAAAAATCCTACACAATAACCAATCGGCACGCAGATATGATTCCAGATATGTCACGATACAACATGACAATGAATTCAACAAATCACACATCCGATTAAGGATCAAGAAAAACTCACCGAAGTGACAACGAGGACCAACGAGATCAACGATTCAAAGTGACGTACTTAGGAATGCAAACCCATGATGAAAAACGGAACAACATCAAGGACAATATCAAATTTCGAGTCACAAATTCATAAACATTTCATATACATGAAACATATAATCATCACAAGAATCTAATCATCATTATAACCAAGCAAGATAACTTGCCTCGACTCCGTAGGCGAAAGACAGACCTTCTCCAAATGATCAAACGGATGGTATCCTTTGTTTAACACTCAATTGAACAAGCAACCTTGAATGAAACG
Organism: Orobanche coerulescens; assembly: GCA_033398695.1. Classification (NCBI taxonomy): domain Eukaryota; kingdom Viridiplantae; phylum Streptophyta; class Magnoliopsida; order Lamiales; family Orobanchaceae; genus Orobanche; species Orobanche coerulescens. The sequence continues at coordinate 112,258,879 of CM065815.1, read as the reverse complement.
TAATCCATTCAATAATATATTCACATAATATTAATATCAATTCGTACTCTGTAAGTTTGTGTTTGTGCTCTGTTCTTGTATGTAATAATGTGCTATAATATGTTGATTTTTTAGTAATAACAACATGTTAATTAATGTGCCCTGTCTTGTCTCTATAACAATGATGTGCTTAGGTCTTTTTTGATGTGCTGTGTTATTTTTTTGAACAATGTTTATGCAGAAAATGGATGTTGAAGGAGAGAAATGGATCTCACTTCCAAAGTACACTGATAAATATAGGAAGTGGGTGGAAGATTTTGTTACCAAAGCATTTTCCAAATATGCCATAGGAAATGAGTTGAAGTTCCCTTGTAAAATATGTAGTAATGTGCTCAGGAGAGGTGCCAAGGGTATACATGAGCATCTTGTATGCAATGGTCTTTGTCCCCATTCTGTTGAATGGATTTACCAGGTCTCAAACCTTAAGATAGACAGAGTTTCCGATGAGATGGATACTAATATAGGTATGGGTTTAGGAGATGAGTTCGAGGCCATGATATATAATGAATATGGGCATGCTAATGATGCTAGTGAACATGGACATAGAAATGGATTGAATGATGATGCAAGGAAATTTTATAGGCTTGTTGAGGAGGGTGGGAAGCCTTTATATCCCGAGTGTAAAAAATTTACTCGATTAAGTTTCGTAGTTAGGCTTTACCAACTAAAGTGCATTCATAGATTTAGCGAGTCGGCATTTAGCGATTTGCTTGAGTTGATAAAGGAGGTTTTTCCCAATGCAAATCTGCCATCATCTTTTAATGTGGCAAAGGATATGATTAAAGACTTAGGTCTTGATTACCAAAAGATACATGCATGTCCAAATGACTGCATGCTATTTTGGGCTGAAAGTGAGGGCCTGGATATTTGCAAAAAGTGTGGAACATCAAGATGGAAAGTAGTTGAAGATAAGAATAAGCCTAATTCGAACGCAAATTTGTTGAAGGAATATAAAATCCCTGCAAAAGTGATGATATATTTTCCTTTAAAGCCAAGGCTGCAAAGAATGTCCTTGAGCTCTGATTTCTCCAACTCAATGACATGGCATGCTTTAGCACGAAAGAAGGATGGCGGGTTGAGGCATCCAACTGATGGCCAGGGTTTGAAGTCGATGGATACCAAATATCCTAAATTCGCGGCAGAAATACGAAATGTTAGGTTAGGTTTAGCTCCAGACGGATTTAATCATTATCGATCAATGAATATTTCTCACAGCACCTGTCCAGTTGTGCTGGTAAATTACAACCTTCCCCCCTGGTTAATCATGAAACAAGAAAATCTAATTCTTTCAACCTTAATCCCTGGCCCTATTTATCCTGCTAATGAAATCGATGTGTATATGCAACCGTTAATTGGAGAGTTGAAAGAATTATGGGATGTTGGAATAGAAACTTATGATGAATGGGTAGACAACACATTTAAGCTACACGCAAGCCTCTTATGGACGATAAGTGACTTTCCGAGATATGCAATTTTATCGGGTTGGAGCACAAAAGGTAAGCTAGCCTGTCCTTCATGCCATTATGTGACCTCATCAATATATTTGAAACATAGTAATAAAGTTGTATATTTAAACCACAGAAAATTTCGTCCTCTTGACCACAAGTGGAGGTCTGATACGCAGAGATTTAATGGAGATGTGGAAATGCTAGGAAGTCCTGAAATGTTAACAGGAACGGAGTTTGAGGAATTGTTGTGTGGTTATGAGAATGATTTCGGTAAGCAACAAACGAAGCATAGGGGTTCTTCATCAGATTTCCCTTGGAAGAAAAAGTCCATTTTTCTCGAGTTACCATATTGGAGTAGTAATATGGTTAGGCATAACCTTGATGTTATGCATATTGAGAAGAACATTTGCGATAAAATTTTGGGGACTTTGTTAAATATCGGGGGCAAGACAAAAGATCATCTTAATGCTCGTCAATATTTGGAAGAAATGGGTATTAGAAAAATTCTTCATCCTATCAAATGTGATGATAACAAACATGTTGAAATTAGAGTAGCTAGTTTTGATATGACCAAAAAAGAGAAAGAAATCTTTTGTTCAATTCTGATAAATGCTAAGTTACCACACAGATCTGTCTCTAATATAAGTCGGTGCATTCAAATTAAGGAGCGGAAGATATCAGGTTATAAGAGTCATGACGCACATTTTATTCTTCAATTTCTATTACAATTTGTTGTGGTTAAAACTCTGAAACCTGAGGTTGCAATACCTTTGATGAGGTTGGGTGCATTCTTCAGGGGTATATGTGGCAAAGTCATTGAATTAGAAAATGTTGAGAAGTTACAAAATGAAATAATTGAGATACTTTGTCAACTTGAAATGATCTTTCTGCCTGCATTTTTCGACATAATGGTTCACTTACCAATTCACTTGTGTAAGGAAATTGAATTCGGTGGACCGGTCCACTTAAGGTAGATGTTTGGAATTGAAAGGTATTTGTGCAAACTGAAATATTATGTCCGAAATAGGAGTAGACCAGAAGGTTGTATAGCAGAAGGCTACTTGGTAGAAGAATGTTTGACATTCTGTTCTAGATTTTTTGACGAGCAGTGTAAAAATAGAAGTGATCCAAAGGACTGTGACAAAGATGTTGGATATCCTATTGGATCTCGTAAAAATAGAGAAGGGAAGTCTATACATCTGGAAGAGAAAACATGAACCAAGGCTCATCGTTACATATTATTCAATTGCGACAACATGGAAATCGAGAAGCTAAAAGAGTAAGTTGTTATGTATACGTAAAATTTTGATTCAAATTTTCAAAGATCATGAAGCATTATAAGTAAACTAATTTGTCGCTATATATAATAAATGCATTGAACACCGTACTTTGGTTGAAAAAGCTGCAAATTCAAAGAGGTTTAAAAGAGAAAGAACATACGACTGAATTTCACAAGTGGTCGAAAGAGGTAGTTCGAAACAAATATGATATTTCACTTGAATTGTCCTGCTTGGCAAAGGGGCCTCATCGTGCAGCAAAGAGATTCTCTGGTTATGTTGTGAATGGATATAGATTTCACACCAAGCGTAGAGATGGTAGGTGTATGACACAAAATAGTGGTGTCTTTCTCACTGCCTTAACCACCAGTTTCGCGAGTGCAAAAGACCAAATCTAGTAGTTGGAGATGTAGGTTACTATGGTGCAATTGAGGATATCATTGAAGTCGACTACTGGGGGAGCATTGACTGTTGTTTTATTTAGGTGTTGTTGGTACCAAAAAGATAAGGATTGATATGGGCTAACAAGAGTGAATTTCAACATGTTATGTCAAAAAGAGGATCCCTTCGTTCTTGCTACACAAGTACAACAGGTCTTTTATATTGAAGATCCTACTGAAAAAAATTGCATTTTGTTATCAAGAAATTTCCGAAGGATCCGTATTCTGAAGTAGAAGACGAGATGAATACAGTAGAAGATGTTAGTGACATAGGTTATGTGTCGCGAGGACAAATACCTGTTGATGATATCATCAGTTGGTGCAGAGATGACGTTCCGACGAAACAAATCCCTAACGTTGAAATCTGATGAGTAGAGAACTTATTTGTTTTTCTTAGTTGTGCTAGTTTCCTGTTTTTGTTGTATTTGTTAAGTGTGGTTCATCATGGTTTTATGTAATTGGTACTTGAAAATGAATTAATTTCATGTATTAGTTCATTATTAGTGCTTTTTTTGTTTAGTTCATTATTAGTACTTTCTTTATTTTTTGTTGACTTAAATGCATATTTTTCATTTAGAACTTTGCATATTTCTTGTATTAGTTCATTATGCTTTAACTGCATTTGCATTATTATTAATTAATGCTTTTTTTTATTTAGTTCATTATCAGGGCTTTCTTTATTTTTTCTCGACTTAACTACATATTTTTCATTTAGAACTGTGCATATTTCTATTGCTAACTATTTTTCTTATTTGCTATTTCCATTGCTAGCTATTTTTCTTATTTTCTTGTTTTCACGATGGCGGATAAAGATTACATTCTCAGTTTTTTCACAAGGGACATTTCTCAAAAACTGAATATATAGGCGGGCAATGTGAAGTGATTCCAGAATACGTAGATTCTGATAGATTCTCGTACACGGTTGTGATGGAGTACGTGAAGGATGATCTGAAATACACAGAAATTGGTGGTGTTTATGTGAAGAAAGTACCGAGTGGTTGGAAGCTTATTGAAAATGATCGTGATTTACAAGAGTTTGTAACAAAAGTTGAAAGAGAGAGGTTGGATTTTTATGTTGATCATATAATTGACAAAAATATAGAGCCAAAGTCACAAATGCAGCCACATGTAATTGTGCGACCAAGAACACAATTTTTTGAAGGTAATACATTTGTGTTGAGATGCATTCATTATTTTTGGTTATCACTTGACGTGTAGATAGTGATGTTAATATGTTTTCACATCCACTCATTTCACCAACAGCTTTACAAGCAAAGCGTAAGTTTGTGACAATAGATGGGCTGAAGAAACAAAGGGCAAGTCGTCGATTCGCTCATGAAAAGTCTGCTACTGATCAACCTGAAGCTGAGACTGGACAGGGGAACTCAGAACAAGTTCTTCCAAAGGTTAAATATATTGATATCTACGGTTTAGTTACTCATATCTAATATGCCTTGGGTCTAGTTTAATATTTATGTACAACTTCTTTATAAATTTCAGATAACGGAGTATGAAAAGAAAAGGATGTTGCAGCTTGCAGAAAATAAAAGGAAGATACATGAGTTGGGAATAAAAAAATTTGCTGCTGGTCTTGATGTGAAAAATTTCAAAGAAAATGTTCAAGCGGGTGATGAACTAAACTTTGATAGAGAGTACGTTCCTGGGCATGATAGTTTGTCTGAGGCTGAAAAAGAAGATGAAGAGACGGTGGCAAAATAAGTTGCTCGAAAGAAAATAATGATGAAAATGAAGGGAAAAAGATCAAGAAGGTGACCAATCCTGTCTCAAGGCCTATAACACATTCAAGGGCCACAACTCTTTTGTCTATGCAGGTATAAGTTTGTTAATTTCATTTGTGATAATAACTGTTTAAAAGTTGAAATATTGGTACTAATTTGTGATTGCATGACAGATTGAGACTACTACGAACTCTGAACCAGCTGACATCCCGTAACTCAAAATTCATCACCTGTTATAATTGAGAATTTACCACCTCCCCCTCATTTGCCTAAAGATTCACAATGCATACCATTGAAAGTGGCACCTGCAAAAAAAAATAACAACCAAGGAATTGGTTCAATGGAAGCATACATGTTGATGACAGATTATCAAAAGTCCCTTGAAAAGGAAAAAAAACATGTGGATGATGGTGGCCAGACATCTCATTCACAAACTCATGAAGAGACAGTTGAAACTTTAGCAGGTAATTTTAGGTTTTCTTGATATTGGCTTGAATCGAATATTGTGTTTGTAACACGCCCGAGATATTCAGGGTATATTACAGTGCCGTGGACCCCTACATGGGACCCACCAGGCTAGACACAATTTACCACAGTAAAAATACACATTATCCAATTGAAAATCAAATCACACGCCCGCTACAACCGGTGGAATAATCAAGAATGGCAAACATAAATGACTTGACGAATACAAATCTTAATCCGAAGAGAAAAGCCTAAGTACTCGCGAGTACAATTTATAAGTTTCAGAAGTGGACAACAACCATATCAAATGGAATAATAGAAATAAAAAGACTCAAACGCATATGTCAACGACCCTGGCCAACATCCTCGTACTGTCCCAGCGCTCGCTCGTCCGGATGATCATAACCTGAAATCCATAAACAAGAATTTCCCCACAACGGGTCCCCAGAGGGTTTAGCAATTACGCTAGTACAAGAAATCAAGGCAAACCAATCGCTTACACATTTCATAGTACATGCACCAATGTCATTTCAAAAACCAAAACCAGACATGACTTTTCCGGAAACAAATAGTCAATTAATCAATTTGCCTAGGACCAGGACGCCACCATGAATCCCACCCGAGGCCTCTAAGGACCCTCTCGAGCTGGCCACTTTATAAAACAAATCACGCACAGGCATCGCCTAGGACCAGGACGCCACCATGAATCCCACCCGAGGCCTCAAAGGACCCTCCCGAGCTGGCTAGTGAGACAAACTCGTGAATCCAGAGTGAAGTCATAGATTCCCCCGAGGCCCCGTCGGACCCTCCCGAGGTGAGTAAAGCACACACAATATACATTACCATTTCATGTTAAGCATAAAGGTTTCCAAAAATACTTGCCTTGAATAATAGACGACGCAACGAATGGAAGGAAAGACGCCGGTGAATGCTAGGGATCGACAATTACAAACCTCGAATTAAAGACGAAGAACACGATTAGATATTGATAAAATACTCCAAAAACTCGAAGAACATGATGGCTCGGAGTTGCTAAGCTTCAAATCGTCGGAAAACACCAAGAAAATCACCCACAAGTCGGAGGAGAAGAGAAAGATGGGAAATGACCGAAATCGGTCAACTCCTGGGTTTATAAACCCAGGCCTCGTTACGTACGTTAGCCACCACATGCTAACATACGTAAGTTGTATTACGTATGTAAGCCGTAAGGGTCTTACGTACGTAAACAAAAAGTCAGAAATGCCTGTACCGATTTACATTAGGACGTTACGTACGTAACCAAAAAGGTGTTACGTACGTAACATTCCTTTCTGGGGAGTACAGGCCAGAAATAGATAAGGTACCGAAAAAGAATCGAAATACAATGGTGAACAATTCACGATGGTACGAACGTAAAGGACTCGAAACAACGAACTTAAGTGTTGAAGGAAAACATATTCCCGACTACTCAAAGGTTCAGAAAAACAACAACAAACGTAATTTTCCCAAAAGTTTGGGAAATTTACAAAACGGCCCAAAACATCCGAAATGTACGATACATGGTCGAAACACCAAACAAAAGTTCACAACACGCATAATAACATGAGATGGATCCTTGGCAACCCCGAAACGGCCGTTTCGAACGACGATTTACTAGAATACCCGAAATAGCGACGAAAACAAAATGAAACACCGGATCGGGTAAAACGAGTCCGAAACAAGCTTGAACGACAAAAAGTCCAATATTAAATATCCTTAAAATGTCAATACGGTTACAAGCGAGTTGCCTAAAACGAAAATACACCAAAATGAGAATATTAAGAGAAAGGAAAATGCGGATATTACATTCTCCCCCTCTAAAAACAAGTTTCGTCCCGAAACTTAAGAAATAAACAACTCGGGGTACTTAACACGCATGCTATCCTCAGTTTCCCAAGTTGCCTCCTCGACACCATGTCTCGACCACTGCACTTTGACCAAAGGAATGGTCTTATGCCTCAGTCGCTTCTCACGGTGCTCCAAAATCTTCAAGGGACGCTCCTCGAAGGTAATGTCCTCGGCAATATTGATCTTGCCAAAGTTGATGATATGACTAGGATCCGGAACATATTTCCATAGTTGCGAAACATGGAAAACGCTATGAACGTGACTCAAGGCCGGAGGTAGCGCCAAACGGTATGCCAACTCACCGACTCGCTCGAGAATCTCAAAGGGTCCAATAAATCTCGAACTCAACTTTCCCTTCTTCCCGAAGCGAAAAACTCCCTTCTTCGGCGACACCTTTAGCAAAAAGTGGTCCCCCACCTCGAATTCCAAAGGTCGATGACGGACATCGGCATACGACTTCTGTCGACTCTGAGCGGTCAACATCCTTTCTCGAATCAAATCCACCTTCCGCATCGTCTCTAAAACAATATCCGGTTCGGTCCCGACCAAATCGGATGCTTCGTTCCAATAAATCGGCGATCGACAACGCCGCCCATAAAGCGCCTCATACGGTGCCATCCGAATCGACGCGTGCCAACTATTGTTGTACGTGAATTCGATCAATGGCAAATGCTCCTCCCAGTCGCTACTCTAGTCGAGAGCACAAGCACGCAACATATCCTCAAACGTCTGGATAGTGCATTCCGACTGTCCATCTGACTGAGGATGAAACGAGGTACTCAAACGCAAACGAGTACCCAACGCCTTATGCACCGCCTGCCAGAAATGTGATACAAAATGGCCATCATGATCCGAAACAATAGACTTCGAAGTACCGTGAAGCCTCACAATCTGCGCAATAAACACATGAGCCAATTTCTCCGGGCCCCAAGTATCCTTGATGCCCAGAAAATGTGCCGACTTGGTCAGGCGATCAACAATCACCCAAACCATATTCATGCCCGATCTCGATCTCGGAAAACTCATAATGAAGTCCATAGATATGTCTTCCCATTTCCATTCCGGGACGGGAAGTGACTGTAATAACCCGGCTGGTCGCTGATGCTCGATTTTGACCTGCTAGCAAGTCAAACATCTCGCTACAAATTATGCAACCTCCTCCTTCATATCATTCCACCAGAAATTCCTCCTCATGTCCTTGTACATCTTACTCGCACCAGGATGAACGGACTAAGGCGTAGCATGGGCCTCACGTAAAATACTCTGTCTCAAATCCAAGTCGTTCGGTACACAAAGCCGACTCTGGAATCTCAACACACCATCTTCATGAATCACAAACCCAGGAGACTTTCCCTTAAGAACATTCTCTCGGATTTGCACAATCATCAGATCCTCCAGCTGTTTCAGTTTAATTTCATCGATCAAAGACGATGAAATCCCTAAAGCACAAAGTTGCCCGACAATTCTAGGCAACAGAACCTCAACATCTAATTCGATCAAAACTCTCCGAAGCTCAGGCTGAGACGTAAGGATCTCAAGCGTTCGCAACGCAACCGGTTTCCTACTCAAGGCGTCGGCCACGACGTTCGCCTTTCCCGGATGATAAAGGATTTCGAGGTCATAATCCTTAATCAACTCTAACCACCTCCTCTGCCTCATATTCATCTCCCGCTGAGTAAATATGTATTTCAGACTTTTATGATCGGTAAAAATCTGACATGCAGAGTCGAAAAGATAGTGACGCCAAATCTTGAGCGCAAAAACAACTGCCGCTAACTCCAAATAGTGAGTAGGGTAGTTAAGCTCATACGGCCTCAACTGTCTTGACGTATATGCAATGGTCTTGCCGTGCTGCATCAATACGCACCCAAGACCCTGACCTGAAGCATCACTGTAAATAGCAAAACCCTTGTTGCCACACGGCAACACTAAAACCGGGGCTGAAGTCAAACGCCTCTTCAGATCCTCGAAACTCGACTGTCTCTCGTCATTCCAGACGAACTTCTCAGACTTCTGGAGCAACTGTGTAAGCGGCCGAGCCAGTTTCGAGAAACCCTCGACGAACCTACGGTAGTAGCCGGCCAGACCCAAGAAACTACGGATCTCCTTCACATTCTTGGGCGATGCCCAATCCAACACTGCCTCAATCTTCTACGGATCCACTCGAACTCCCTCGGCTGAAATCACGTGACCCAAAAATATCACTTCCTTCAGCCAGAACTCACATTTCGAGAACTTCGCATAGAGTTGCTCGGTCCTCAAAATGTCTAATACTATCCGCAAATGATGGTCATGATCTCCCTCATTCCTCGAATAGATAAGAATATCGTCAATGAAGACGACGCCACACTTATCCAAATTCTCGATAAAGACTTTGTTCATCAACTGCATGAACACTGCCGGTGCATTAGTTAACCCGAAAGGCATACCTACAAACTCATAATGTCCGTATCTCGTCCGAAAAGCTGTTCTCGGAACGTCTGACTCCTTCACCCGAATCTCATAGTACCCCGATCTCAAGTCGAGCTTCGAGAATACCGCAGCTCCCTGCAACTGATCGAACAAGTCATCAATCCTCGGCAGGGGATACTTGTTCTTTATGGTCACCTTGTTTAGTTCGCGGTAGTCGATACACAAACGCAGTGAACCATCCTTCTTCCGAACAAACAAAACCGGTGCGCCCCAAGGCGAAGCGCTCGGTCGAATATAACCCGACTCAAGAAGCTCACTCAACTGCTTCTTCAGCTCGGCCATCTCTGAAGGTGCCATGCGATACGGCGCCTTCGAAATCGGAGCCACACCCGGCTCTAACTCTATAGCAAACTCAACCTCACGATCCGGTGGCAATCCCGGTAACTCGTCAGGAAATACATCAGGAAACTCACTAATGACTGGAATCGACGAAAGCTCGACTCCATCATCCTCCGCCTTCAAGGCGTAGCACCAATAACCAGTACACCCTTTTCGCAGGAGTCCCATCGCCTTCAAGGCGTTAATAACAAACTTCTGGTTTCTCTTTCGCCCCGCGAAAGAGTGTTCAGTGTCGTCCTCAGCTAGCATGGTAATGATCCTCGTGCGGTAGTTCATGATTACACTATGCCGCTCGAGCCAATCATCCCCGAGAATCAAATCCTCACCCTCAATACCCACAACAATAAGATTAGAGAGCCAAGCCCTCTCACAAATAAACACAGGACAGTCCCGGACCTCTCGATCACCGACGATTCTATCACCGCTAGGAAGTTTAACGATGAAAGGATCGCAGGGTGATAAGCAGTCAAGACTCAAACGGCGCACACACTCCAGAGAAACGAATGAATGCGTAACACCCGAATCAAAATGCACACTGACAGGATGTGAATGGATATGAACGGTATCTATGGCTGCTGGATCATCGGCCCTTCTCATCTCATAGATACGTGGAGGGGCGGAGCCAACACTGGAAGCTTCCCCTCTAGCGGGCTGACCCCGACCTCTCCCTCGACCGGCACCCGACGGAAGCTGCAGAGCAAATGAGCCCTGATTCACACTCGACTCCATAAGTGTTGGAAAAGAAGTCTGAGCACCAAGAAGCCGCCTTGCCCGCTCACAAAAAGAAGCCTTGTGGCCCGACTGACCACAAGTATGACAAATCATAGGCGGACGAGGACACTCCCGGTTCCGATGGCCCGGCTCGCCACAGTTAAAGCATTTGGTATCCCGAGCAGCGGCAGCGGTACCTCGATAGCCCCGAGAGAAAGCAGGCCGAATTACATCCAGGAATATTCGCAGACTGAGACTTCTGCTGACCTCCACCCTTGTGACCCGAGAAATTTCCGGTGGATTTCTGTTTCTTACTCTCCCGAACCGCCGCACTGGCCGTCACCGACATATCATAGGCAAGAGCTCGACTCTGATAATCCTTCAGGGTAGTGCAGACAAGTCCAGACATGTAGTCCCGAATCGACAGTTTCATCCGTCTCGAGAAATGAAAAATTTTGTCACTCTCCTCGACAACTTGGGTCTTCACATAACCCAACTCCTTACTAAAATCGGCAATAGCTTGGGATACGGGAATATCCCGAGGTTTAGCATCATAGAAGGCATGGACTCGAGCCTGTCTAACCGGCCACGGGCAATATTCAGTTTCCATCAATTCCTGAAATTCGGCCCACGAAGCAACATGATCTTTGGGCCCAACGGCCTCCCACCAATCCGTAGCGTCCCCAGTGAGAAAGTACTGGGCAATAGGGACTCTACGGTCATCGGGACAGTTGGTGGCAACGAATACTTTGGATATCTCCTTGATCCACCCTTCCCAGCCAATCAGGTCAGAGGCTCCCGTGAACTGAGGAGGATGCATCTTGATGACATCTTGGAGCCAACGGTCAGCTCCGTCCCGAGCAGCGTGGGCCGGATTCTGAACCGCCTGGGCAATCGCCGCCATCTAATTTACCATCTGTTGCATAACAGCCGCAACACCAAGGTCAGAGCCACCTTTAGAAGAAGCATGACTGTGGCGGTCGCCGGTACTGCCGGCTCCCGAAGAATGCGATGTGGCCGCCCCACCGGCTGCCCCACGTCCTCAGCCGCGTCCACGACCACGACCACGACCACGACCACGGTTTCCTCCGGCATCCATACTGGTGTTAAGAGATAACATAAGTATATTGATGATAAGTAAGGGAGGAAAAAGCAACTACGATTCAAGAAGCGGAAATACAATGCAAGAAAACAAAGGACCGAATAAGAAAACTTACTAGTACTCGAAGTACCGAGATGCTGGCAGCGGTGTGACAATATGCAAAACAAAACACAACTAGACCCAAATAACCGACAAGCCTAAGTATCCATAAACCCAAGCTCCGATACCATTTTCTGTAACACCCTCGAGATATTAAGGGTATATTACAGTGTCGTGAACCCCTACATGGGACCCACCAGGATAGGCATAATTTACCACAGTAAAAATACACATTATCCAATTGAAAATCAAATCACACGCCCGCTACAACCGGCGGAATAATCAACAATGCAAACATAAATGACTTGACGAATACAAATCTTAATCCGAAGAGAAAAGCCTAAGTACTCGCGAGTACAATCTATAAGTTTCAGAAGTGGACAACAACCATATCAAATGGAATAATAGAAATAAAAAGACTCAAACGCATATGTCAACGACCCTAGCCAACACCCTCGTACTGTCCCAGCGCTCGCTCGTCCGGATGATCATAACCTGAAATCCATAAACAAGAATTTCCCCACAACGGGTCCCTAGAGGGGTTAGCAATTACGCTAGTACAAGAAATCAAGGCAAACCAATCGCTTACACATTTCAGAGTACATGCACCAATGTCATTTCAAAAACCAAAACCAGACATGTCTTTTCCGGAAACAAACAGTCAATTAATCAATTTGCCTAGGACCAGGACGCCACCATGAATCCCACCCGAGGCCTCTAAGGACCCTCCCGAGATGGCCACTTTATAAAACAAATCACGCACAGGCATCGCCTATGACCAGGATGCTACCATGAATCCCACCCGAGGCCTCAAAGGACCCTCCCGAGCTGGATAGCGAAACAAACTCGTGAATCCAGAGTGAAGTCATAGATTCCCCCGAGGCCCCATCGGACCCTCTCGAGGTGAGTAAAGCACACACAATATACATTACCATTTCATGTTAAGCATAAAGGTTTCCAAAAATACTTGTCTTGAATAATAGACGACGCAACGAACGAAAGGAAAGACGCCAACGAATGCTAGGGACCGACAATTACAAACCTCGAATTAAAGACGAAGAACACGATTAGATGTTGATAAAATACTCCAAAAACTCGAAGAAGATGATGGCTCGGAGTTGCTAAGCTTCAAATCGTTGGAAAACACCAAGAAAATCGCCCACAAGTCGGAGGAGAAGAGAAAGATGGAAAATGACCGAAATCGGTCAACTCCTGGGTTTATAAACCCGGGCCTCGTTACGTACGTTAGCCACCACATGCTAACGTACGTAAGTTGTATTACGTACGTAAGCCATAAGGGTCTTACGTACGTAACCAAAAAGGTAGAAATGCCTGTACCGATTTACACTAGGACGTTACGTACGTAACCAAAAGGGTGTTACGTACGTAACATTCCTTTCTGGGGAGTACAGGCCAGAAATAGATAAGGAAGGTACCGAAAAAGAATCGAAATACAACGGTGAACAATTCATGATGGTACGAATGTAAAGGACTCGAAACGACGAACTTAAGTGTTGAAGGAAAACATATTCCCGACTACTCAAAGGTTCAGAAAATAACAACAACCGTAATTTTCCCAAAAGTTTGGGAAATTTACAAAACGGCCCAAAACATCAGAAATGTACGATACATGGTCGAAACACCAAACAAAAGTTCACAACACGCATAATAACATGAGATGGATCCTTGGCAACCCCAAAACGGTTGTTCCGAACGACGATTTACGAGAATACCCGAAATAGCTATGAAAACAACATGAAACACCAGATAGGGTAAAACGAGTCCGAAACAAGCTCGAACGACAAAAAGTCCAATATTAAATATCCTTAAAATGTCAATACGGTTACAAGCGAGTTGCCGAAAACGAAAATACACCAAAATGAGAATATTAAGAGAAATGAAAAATGCGGATATTACAGTGTTGATTCAGTAGTAAAGTGTTTTGTACTACTTTTAGGTGCACCGAAAAGCAGAAAGTGTAGAAGACCTACACGAATGAATAATGTGTACACAAGGAGGCCTGATGAAAAGAAGATTATTAAGTTGAATTGTGAGTTACAGGTCGTGGCTGACAATGATAAGGACTTGTCTGAATTTAAAAAAATTTTAGGAACATTAGGTAGGCAATCTGTCCCATTTGATCTCCTCTCTTGGCACAAATTTCCTGAACAACAGAAGGAGGACCGATGGACTTTTGTTAAGGTAAACTCAAAATATTGTAGACCTTTTTAATGATCTCTAGATGTTTATTGTCTTTAGGTTTATAAATAGCAAGTCTAATTAAAAGATCAATTGCGTGTCGCTGAGATGTAAATGCCACTAATAATTTTACCTAATAAATTAGACAAAATATGAAATTCCCGAGGAAGGAAGAACCTATACATTGCGGACTATTGGTGCTTTGTGGAGGATGTACAAGAGCCGGATTAAGAAGGCAAATATGAAAATGACGAGGATAGGCTAAAAAACAGGCCCAATGTCATTTCAGTTGAAGAATTCAAGGTGCTTCTCAAATACTGGGCAGATGAAGAAGTTCAGGTATATCCACTCATATATCAATATGTTAGCTAGTACTTAAGCTTTTCACAATTTTATTTTCAAAAAATTGTTGTAAGTGATTTTTTATATTCTCTGCGCTTTATTGAATGGTCAGGATCGAGCTAAGAAAAATGCATAAAGTCGTAAGTTGATTGCAGAAACGCACATTGCTGGTCATAAAAGTTTTGCACAAATTGGCGAGAAAATAGTATGTCCAACATTCCCCACTTTGAAATTTTCTTGCATTATATAGTTTTAATATTATTCCATTCCTTGCATTACATGGCAGAAAGCAGAAAAGAATATCGAACCTCACAAACTAGCTCCGAAAGACGATATTTATGTGAAAACCCGTAAACGGAAACCAGGACATGAATACAAGGTATTGATGAAATAATTTAATTATTTTAGCCCTTTCATCTTTTCAAGTTTCTATAATTTTTTCTTTAAAGGTAGGCTTTCAGTTTTAATGTGTTTGTATTTTTGTTTAATCATGTTTATTTGTAGACTACAATTGTTGCTGAAGATGACAGTGGGGAGCAAGTCCAAAAACCAAGCCATGGACAGAATTGGCTTCTAGGCAGATCTGGAAAATGCAGAAAAATAATAAAAGATCAGCAGCCAAAACTTTTTAGTTCCGGTATTGCAGCTGCTGATATTGATGATTTGGAAAAGACTATAAGGGAGGAAATCATGGCTGAAATGTAGGGCATGGTAGAGGACATGGTAAACAGAAAGATTTGTGAGAAAATGTCAAAGGTAATAGCAAAATTGGGAGAAATCAACCCAGATTTAAAACACCTTGATGTTGAAGAGTTGTGTGCTGGTGGTGATTAAAGTGACAACAGTGATGAGGATGACGATCATCGTGAGGATGACATTGATCACCAGGACGACGAAAGTGATGATTGATGATCACTACTTAACTACTTATATTTTCTATATGCGTACTTTTGGCAGTAGGTTGGCATTTTGACATGAAAGACTATGTTTAATGTAAAATTGTGGTGTAAGTTGACATATATATTTCGACTTTAGACTTAAGTACTAGATGTAAGACGATATTGTGATAAAAGTTGACTATGTTTGGGTTTTATTGACATGTTTTGTTGGATTTGCTATTTGGGAAATTTGAAATTTGATTTGAGGTTTGGTATATTAAAATTTCAAATAGAACCTTGCAATTTGGATTAATAAAAAGTGTTGCAAATAAGTGTTGCCAATAAAGTCTAAAACATTACGATAGGGATAAAAGATATCGAATGTCCATTAATTAATTTAAGCTACTAACAGCTTTACTGAATTAATTTTCAAGTGTAGTACCAGTCGAACCTTATTATTATATTAGAATTAAATCCACCTGCAGGATTTAATATAATAATCATTATCGAGCTCCTCAAGGGGACACATCAACCTACACGAGTAGGGACACGATTTTTATTCATAATAATATTTGTCATATAAATAATACGGATCATATTGAGTCAATCACTATGACTCTCACCCATTGTAAAACAAAGCAATAATTATTACAAATCCACAATTAAATATTGTATACTTAGAACTAGGAAATATTAATTAGTCGAAATTTACGTTCTTCTTATAGTCAGTATAGAAGACACTATGTCACTGCGATCCACTTCAACGTATGCAAGTATGCTAATGCATGCTAATAGTCAAGACTAACTAATCTCAAGCATACATTACAACCTTTCATATAATTTGTGTAGTAGTTATATAGGTTGTGAACTATTGTATTATTTTATAAGGACCGATAATGTGATCTTCTGTATGACACCAACACATACATTATCTACAATATAAAATAAATAGACAATACATTTTCATAACCATAACGTGAATAAATATAATTAATATTCTCATAGGTAGTTACAGGAAAATAAGGTAATACAAGCATTAAGTATGTTTTGCAGTATGCAACCCTAACAAGATGTCTAATTAAATTTATTGGATAATTAAATCCATCTCGTGAATTAAATAAATTACTGGGTAAATTTATTTCATGCCATTACTTAAATGTGGTTATTGCATTTATTTTTTGATGGTGATGTAGTTTATAGAATTAGTTTTGAATCTTTGTTCGTTGGGATTGTAAAGGCCATTTTGAGCTAATTTGTTTTATTAAAAAAATTATATAGGATGCGGTTTTATTGTCTAATAAATTAGCTATGATGAAGAGCCGAGTACGAACCTCCATGAAGACGAAGATTCAGGACATGTAATTTGATTACATGTATTTTTACTCGATCGATGATGACTGGTACTAAGGAACGGACCATAAACTGCATATTTGTAGATTTAGGCTGTAGATGCTTTCATATTGTATGACAAACAAACATACCGACAAACTGCACTTATAAACGGATTAATCTGCAAATTGTTATATAAAATCGCGTAATACTCCCACTTAGAAACACTAAGTTATAAAAATTACAAGGTTTCCTATACTCCGTCAAATTCATGGAAAATTGAATCTAAACTGAAATGCTGTTCTTACGAGTATGTCGGGGAAGGTTGATAAAATCATAGAGTGCATTATATGCTTTCGGTTTTGACAAATCGAGCCCTAGAAGCCGTATGGGTTGCCAGGTGAGACTCAATTGTTAAACAGATAGGAGTTGACGGTTTAAACTTAGATAGTTTCAGCAAGCCATATAAACAAGGGCTGAGTGCAAGTGAACTAGAGGTGAAATAAGATCGAATCATCTATTAGATGTGTTGGTGTTAGACACCACCTTATAGAGAATTATAGAATAGAAACCGAATGGGTTGCCCTCTATTAAACTTTATAAATAACTGATCACCACTATAAAGTCAACCATAACTTCCAAATTTCACATTGAAGTGCGTCATACCGATAAAATAGTGGGAGCCAAATTATAAATATAGAAAGTCCTTAAATTCCTTACTCGGATCATAATTAAACAATCACTAATGAATCTAAAATTATTCTCTATAGTTAGACATACAACACTCTCTCAAAATGACAATAAACCCACTCGCTATTTTACTTGAAAATAACACTCTTACTATACCCACTTTGCGGACTGGCTTCACAATCTTAGGATAGTCCTCGATATGGAGTCGTTGGGCTACGTCTTGGAGGCGAACATACCACCGGCTCCTGTAAGGAACATGGCAAATCAGAAATAATTTGATGCTTATAAAAAATGGGTTAAAGATGATATCAGGGTCCGTGGTTTTATGTTGGCCTCGATGAACAAAAGCTTCAAAGGCCCCATGAAAACATGCCCTCTTCAAGGGCGATTATGGCACATCTTGTTGAGATCTATGGGGAGCAAATGCAAATTGCTCGGTATAATATATCGAAACAGTTGTTTGGTGCTTGGATGAAGGATGGTGAAAAATTTGGGGACCACATCCTCGAAATAATATCTATGATCGAGAGATTGGAGGCTCTTGATTTCAGGATGCATGAATGCTTCTCTCCAGACTTATCTTATTTTACAACCACTCCCTAACTCCTTCTATCAGTTTGTAATGAATTTCAACTGTAATAAAATTGCTTGCAACTTAGTTGCGCTGATAAACAAACTAAGTCCGACACAGTCTCAGATGAAGACTAGATCCAAGGAGGCTACACTTGTAATTTCTTTAGGGCCTTGGAGTCCAAGAACAATAAGAAAAAGGGCAAGAAGCAGTTCAAGCCCGAAGTTGGGGTACAGAAGGATAAGGGCAAGTCACCGATATTTCCTAGGAGTAAGGGGGCAAGAAGACATATTTATGCCTCAACTGCAGTGAGCTAGGACACTGGAGGAGGAACTGTCTAAAACTTGACTGCAATGCGCCTTCAGGTACATAACTACTAGTTTTGGAAATGAATTATTCTGTAACTATTTATTCTACTTTTTGGATTCTTGATTCTGGTGAAAGTTCTCATATCTGTACAATGAATCGGTATCTAAAATGAAGTTGTAATATCTGGATTAATTATTGAGTATTTCATCTGTAATTGAACCCTGTATTATTCGGATTTGTGATATTGATAATCGAAATATGATATTTCTCGTATTCGTATCTATGTGCATGATAATAGCAACATATGTATTTTCACATGAAAATACGTGATAATGTACGCTACGAAGTGAGTATAGCGTACGTTATTTGCCAAGATTAGCGTACGCTATGAATGAAGTGTAGCGTACGTAAGGCAATCAATAATTGAGTAGGTCGGCTAGCACATGAGCCAGCTGGTGGTGCGCTCGTCCAGATACTTACCATATTCGCACGGCATGAAGCTGGACACTTTTTAAGTCAACGCATATTAACGTACGCTAAGGTTAGTATGTAGTGTACGCAAATGGTATTGGTTACATACGCAACATGATAAGTGTAGCGTACATAATTAATTTCAGAAACAATACAGTAAGCTATTTTGGACGATAATGTATGCTATGAGCAAAGGCTAGCGTACGTTATGCTCAGAAAGTTATAAATGGGAAAGCACCCCATTTCATTTCATTCGTTTCTTTCACTTGGTTTTCAACATACTTCATCCCCAGAGAGTTCCCAGACACCTTAAACACCTTTAGATCACTTAATACTTAGTCATTGAAGATTGGAGATTGCTTATACTTGATCATTGAAGTGGAGATACATCTTGGATGGGCACACAAGCAACCGGAGTTGGATTCTACCTATTGTCTTGGTGTTTTCTTCATCTTAAGGTATGTTAATGCTATATCCAACCTTGGATTCGTATCTTTAAGAATGTTATGATCATGCTATCAAGATATTAAGTTCCATGGATGATTTATTCAACCAACATCATGTCTAGGAAGTTGAAATGATTATGCTTTAAGTACCTTGGTTAAGGGCATCATAATTTGAATCTTGTTACGATGAACAAGTAAAGGAAGTTTTCTGAGATTGATAATCCAAATTTGGAAGGTGTCTTCGTAGTAATCACGGACTTGGTATTAACATCATTTTGTTAGACAAGCCTAGAAGGTTGATCATGGAAGGATTTGTTGTATCTTGTAAAGGTGGATTTGTAACCAATCTTCAAGATGTTAGTTGAATGAAATAATGATATTGATATCAACCATAGACCTTCTGAATTACGTATGAGAATTTGTAATCAAGATTGGAGTATGACATCATGATGATATGCTTATCCTTGAAATTGTCAGACATTGAACACCATTAGATCATTCAAGTTTTCATGAGTGTATCATGTATGGAGTTAAACGTATATTAAACACAGAGAATTTCATGTGGCGAGTCAGTTGTCTGATCAGGGAGGAGACTATCGGATGCATGTTTGGCGTGCGCTAAGATCTATAGCTTACGTACGCTAACGGGCCGAATTAGCATACTACGTTGGGTACGTAACGTGCGTTATATCGTCAGACAAGTCAGTCGTCTGATCAGAGAGGAACTGTAAATTATGTGATTAGCGTACGCAAGGCTTCGTAACATACATATGCTAATGAACCGACTTAATGTATGATACGTTATGTAAGTAACGTACGTTAGGAAGGTCAGACAAGATACGTTTTGTTGAACTTTCGACCGTAATTTGGATTGTTAGATATTTGTACGACGTGAGATGAATTCTATAATATTTCTTTTGTTTAAGGTTTGAGCTTTGCAACGTGATTGATCGAAGGGGCGACCTTCGAGTGTATTGATATTCATCGAAGTTTTATTCTTGTCATCAATTCGCGGCAAGTACTCTAATTAGAATTGTTCGTATTATGTTAGTTATGTTATAATTGTACTGTGTACATGTGTTGTGATTAATTGTCCACTATGCGTTGATCCGATGAGAATCATCATGGGAAATCTATAGCTGTGTGCGCTGGATCGTTGGACAGGTAGTTCCACCATGCGTTGGTCCGACGGGATCATCATGGGAATCTATAGCTGTGTGCGCTGGATCGTTGGAATACCATGAGTATGTTGAGACTGTCATGATGTGTTGTGTAGTTATTGTTTCTCGTTGGAGAAACTTGTCGTGATTATTGTTGTTTAAATCATTGATGTATAATTATCGTACTTGTACTAGCATCGTTGTGCTAACCCCTTCGGGGGTGAACATTTGTGTATGTTCAGGATTTCGGAGAGCAGGAAAACAACCACTGGAGCTGCATGACGACGAGGGTGTAGAGTGATGTTCCGGCCGGATTTATTTGTCAGAAAATTTGTGTTGTTTTTATTAAGTACTCGAGTACGTGTCCTTTTATGATTTGAGAATGGTTGTGTATTAATAACTCGCTGTTGAACGTTTGTACTTTCGGTACTGTTTCAGACTGTTGTACTTTGCTTGTTATTATGTATTGGTGTTGGTTATTGTCATTTCGTATTTACAGCCTTGTAAATTCTTAAGTAAAGGATTTACGGTGCTGTAATATCCCTGAACGTATCGGGGGTGTTATAGAATATGGTATCGGAGCTAAGATTATGGATAACTTGGCCATTGGGTTAAAATAGGGGTCATATATGTCTTTTGGGGTAACCGGCCGTGAATAACATCACTGTACTGCCTACGTCTTCGTGCGAATGGTGGTTGTAAGCTCCTAAACTCTATCTCGTCCTTTACATGTTATACCTCTGTATACTTGAATATTAGAACGATATTGTTTCCTGTATATTGAATATTTATGCTTACATTATGTTGAGAGGGGGACGTGGATGCGGTCGCGGACGCGGGCATAGGAATGCCGAAATAGAAGCTTCGCCTTCAAATCAGGATAGCCACAGCTCAGGCGAGCCACAAGAATCTATTAACAATGAACCAGAACCTGCCGTTCCCGAAATCCATCGTCAGGTGGTTAACCAGATGACTCAGTTTGCCCAGGTCATGGACCGAATGCAGGTGGCGGTAGGATTACAACAGGGAGAAAGACAGCAGGGCATCCCAGACTTGGGAATTCGAGGCGACCGATGGCTCCAGGAGGTAGCGAAAATGCATTCGCCAAAATTTGACGGTTTCTCAGAGACACCGACGTGGGATCATTGGTTGAAATAATTGGAGAAACTTTTTGCCGGGATTAATTGCCCAAATGACCGGAGAGCCTCTATTGCTCAGTACTTTCTGATAGGGGAAGCGTCCGAGTGGTGGGAGTCCATTCGACCCTTGGATCATAATGCCGACTGGGAAGAATTTAAATTGATTATGGAAGCTCAGTACTGCCCTCTTCCAGTGAGGGAAGCCAAAATTCGGGAATTTTTCTCTGCACAGCCGTCAGACGAGCCAGTATCCCAGACGATTAAAATGTTTAACCAACAGATGGCGTTCGTCCGACACCTGGTCAGAACGGACACAGAAATGATGATCCTTTTTGATATGATAATGAAACCAGAGATCCAGAGGTACATGTCCGGTTTCGAATGTACCACTCTCCGTTAATATCAGGATAAATCGTTGGCATATGAAATCAAAGAAGCAGCGATGGAGAAGTTTGCAGAATCCAAGAAGCAGAAAGTCTCTGGTAGTTTCACATAGCACAAGGGCAGTGGGCCCCACAAGGCCCAGTCATCCTTTCATTCATTCAAGAAACCTCCGCACCCATCCAAAAGCGGAAAGAACTTCAAATTAGTATCAACACCGACAGACGTGGTGAAGAACTATTTTAATTGAGATCGGCCAGGCCACCTTTGGCGTGATTGTTTCCATACTCGAGTTACATGTTTTGATTGCGGACAGGAGGGGCATCGTGCGATGTTTTGTAAGGATGTGACTAAGTTTAATGGAACTCGTACTTCACAACCAGCTTAGAAGGAAGCAAGTATTCAGCAGACGCAGCAGAGTGTTCAGCTGCCCCAAAATTTCGGTCGAGGATGAGGCAGAGGACAGTTCGATCGAAAAGGGACATCGAGTGCCAGATCTGTTCCTCCAAACCTGTACGAGATGAGGAGGGCAGACGATCAGGATACTGCTGTCGCATCAGGTACTGTTCAGATCCTTTCACATCCAGTTTGCGTTTTATTTGACACAGGAGCTACACATTTATTTATATCTTTGTCCTGTGTAAATCGTTTGAACATTTCTGGTTTTTATTATTGTGAGCCTTATGTTATGGGATTACCGAGTGGGTAGAGAATTGTGGGGAATTTGAAAACCAGAGATTTTCCCATATCAATTGGAGGCAGAGATTGGCCCTCAAATCTGATTGTGATAGAAATGCAAGGCGACGACCTGATTCTCGGAGATAATTGGCTTAATCATTATGGAGCTATTATAAACTACCGGAAGAGGAATATATCAATGATAGCTGAAGATGGTTCCAAAATACTGTTCGAGGGGTGGAGACCGGAAAGCTCAGGAAAGTTGATCAAAGCGATGAAGGCTATTAAACTGCTTAAACAGGGTTGTACTGGATACTGGTGCTACGCAATGAAGAAGGAAGACGGAAAAGTAGAACTCTCATCCATTCCTGTTGTGAACGAATTTCTGGATGTGTTTCCTGATGAATTACCTGGACTACCTCCACGACGGGATGTAAAATTCACCATCGAGTTGGAACCAGGATTTACACCAATCTCTAAGGCACCGTATCGTATGGCACCCACTGAGATGTATGAATTGAAGAAGCAACTGGAAGAGTTATTGGACAAAGGCTATATCCAGCCAAGCGTTTCGCCCTGGGGTGCACTAGTTCTTTTTGTCCGGAAGAAGGTTGGATCGCTTCGATTATGTATTGTCTATCGAGAGCTGAACAAGATGACAATCAAGAAAAAGTATCCGTTGTCACGGATTGATGATTTGTTTGACCAGTTACAAGGAGCAACAGTGTTTTCTAAGATCGATCTGAGGTCGGGATATCATCATTTGAGGATTAAGGAATCTGATGTTCCAAAATCAGCGTTCAGAACTCGCTACGGACACTATGAGTTTGTAGTGATGCCGTTTGGTCTCACTAACGCACCTGCTGTATTCATACAATTGATGAACCGAGTGTTCATAGAATATTTGGACAAATTTGTGGCCGTATTTATTTATGACATTCTGGTTTATTCCAAGAGCCTGTAAGAGCATGCATAACATTTGCGGATCATTTTAGACCTTTTGAGAAATGAACAATTATACGTCAAGCTTTCTCAGTGTGAATTCTGGCTAAAGGAAGTAATGTTCCTCGGTCATGTGGTATCAGCAGAAGGAGTCCGAGTAGACCCCCAGAAAATCGAAGTAGTTATGGATTAGAAAGCTCCTAAGAACGTAAAGGAAGTCCGGAGTTTCTTAGGACTTGCTGGGTATTATCATCGGTTCGTGGAGGGGTTTTACAAAATTTCCCGCCCACTTACTCGATTACTTCAGAAGACCCAAAAATTTGAGTGGAATGAAATGTGCCAGACCAGCTTTGATGAATTGAAGAAGAGACTGACGACGACACCAATTTTAGCACTCCCACAGGGAACCGGAGGATTCACGGTTTATAGTGACGCTTCGAACCAAGGTCTTGGGTGTGTATTGATGCAAAATGAGAAGGTGATCGCCTATGCGTCATGACAGCTGAAACCTTATGAAGTAAATTACCCAACACATGATTTGGAGCTGGCAGCGGTAGTTTTTGCTTTGAAAATCTGGAGACATTACCTATTCGTGACTCACTGTCAAATCTTTACAGATCACAAGAGTCCCAAATACATCTTCAGTCAGAAAGAGTTGAACATGCGGCAGAGGAGATGGCTGGAGTTGATTAAGGACTACGACTTGGAAATTATTTATCATCCAGGCAAAGCAAATGTAGTGGCCGATGCACTTAGCCGCAAGCCTGTTTCTATTCAGATGCTGGAGACTCTGACCTCCCAGTCCAGCATTCAATAGGAATTTATTCGCGAAGGAATTGAATTATGGTTGCAAAGAGTCTAAGAACAACTGTGTGTATTGGAGCTAACTTCGTCATTAACCGAAGAAATCAAATCTAAGCAATTAGATGATCCTCTGATGATTCGGTTATGTGATGAAGTGAGTAAAGGCAAGGCCCCAGGATTCGTAATTCACGATGATGGAGCTTTGAGATTTCAGATCCGACTTTGTGTTCCTGATGTCGATGTTTTGAAGCAGACAATTATGAAGGAAGCTCACAGCACGCCCTATTATATCCACTCGGGCACCAGTAAGATGTATAAGGATCTGAAGCAGAATTACTGGTGGGGAAACATGAATAAAGATGTAGCGGATTATGTCTCGAAATGTTTGACTTGTCAGCAGGTCAAGATCGAGCATCAACAACCTACCGGAATGCTGAAGCCACTCCCGATTCCTGAATGGAAGTGGGAGGACAAATCGATGGACTTTATCACTAATATGCCGAGAACCAAGACAGGAATGAACATTATTTGGGTGATAGTTGACCGTCTAACCAAATCGGCTCATTTTCTAGGCATAAAGGACACTTGGGGACCAGAGAAGTTGGCACGAGTGTTTATTGCATAGATAGTCTGATTGCAAGGTACACCGAAGACCATTATTTCTGAACGAGACGGTCGCTTTGTGTCTCATTTTTGGAAAGCAGTTCATAAGGCCTTGGGGACCGAATTGAACTTTAGTACGGCTTATCATCCACAGACATACGGACAGTCCGAGAGGACTATTCAAATAGTAGAAGACATGCTGAGAGCTTGTGCCTTAGATTGGTCGACTGATTGGGAAATTCATCTACCGTTGATTGAATTCACCTACAATAATAGTTGGCATGCTTCTATTAAGATGGCACTGTTTGAGGCATTATACGGGAGGAGATGCAGATCGCCCCTATGTTGGGACGATTCATCAGACTTGATCGGGACGGAACCGAAATTGATCGTACAGACACGAGAGAGGATAGCCTTGATTTGCGAAAGACTGTTGACTGCCCAGAGTCGACAGAAATCTTACGCAGACGTGCGCCGTCGCCCATTATAGTTCAGTATTGGAGATCACGTGCTTTTAAAGGTTTCTCCTACTCGGGGAATCTTTCGTTTTGGGAGAAAAGGAAAGCTGAGTCCGAGATATATCGGACCGTTCGAAATTCTTGAGAGAGTTGGAGAGTTGGCATATAGGTTGGCATTACCGCCGTCATTGAGCCATGTTCAAAACGTGTTCCATGTATCCCAGTTACGGAAATATATACCAGATCCTAGTCATGTCATTGATTTCGGCGAGATCGAAGTCGCTCAGTATGGCACGTTTGAAGAGAGACTGATCAGGATACTTGAGAGTCGAGTTAAGCAATTGAGAAACAAACCGATCACTTTGGTTAAGGTTCAGTGGTCGTGCCACGGAATGGAAGAAGCCACTTGGGAAACGGAAGATAACATGAGGTCCAGATATCCAGAGTTATTTTCGTCTTGAGTTTCGGTACGAAACTCCTTTTTAGAAGGAGAGTATGTAATATCCGGATTAATTATTGAGTATTTCATCTATAATTGAACCCTGTATTATTCGGATTTGTGATTTCGATAATTGAAGTATGATATTTCTTGTATTCATATCCATGTGCATGATAATAGCAACATATGTATTTTCACATGCAAACACGTGATAACGTATGCTACGAAGTGAGTATAGCATACGTTATTTGAAAAGATTAGCGCTACGAATTAAGCGTAGTGTACGTAAGGCAGCCAATAATTGAGCAGGTCGGCTAGGGCTCGGCCAGATACTTACCAGATTCGCACGGCATGAACCTGGACACTTTTTAAGTCAACTGATATTAGCGTACGCTAAGGTTAGTATGTAGCGTACGCAAATGGTATTGGTTACGTACGTAACATGATAAGTGTAGCATACGTAATGAAGTTCAGAAACAATACAGTAAGCTATTTAGGACAATAACGTACACTATGAGCAAAGGCTAGCGTACGTTATGCTCAGAAAGTTATAAATGGGACAGCACCCCATTTCATTTCATTCGTTTCTTTCACTTGGCTTTCAACATACTTCATCCCCAGAGAGTTCCCAGCCACCTTAAACACCTTTAGATCACTTAATACTTAGTCATTGAAGATTGGAGATTACTTATACTTGATCATTGAAGTGGAGATACATCTTGGATTGGCACACAAGCAACCGGAGTTGGATTCTACCTATTGTCTTGGTGTTTTCTTCATCTTAAGGTATGTTAATGTTATCTCCATCCTTGGATTCGTATCCTTAAGAATATTATGATCATGCTATCAAGATATTAAGTTCCATGGATGATTTATTCAACCAACATCATGTCTAGGAAGTTGAGATGATTATGCTTTAAGTACCTCGGTTAAGAGCATCATAATTTGAATCTTGTTACGATACAAGTAAAGGAAGTTTTCTGAGATTGATAATCCAAATTTGGAAGGTGTCTTCGTAGTAATCGCGGACTTGGTATTAACATCATTTTGTTAGACGAGCCTAGAAGGTTGATCATGGAAGGATTTATTGTATCTTGTAAAGGTGGATTGTTAACCAATCTTCAAGATGTTAGTTGAATGAAATAATGATACTGATATCAACCATAGACCTTCCGAATTAAGTATGAGAATTTGTAATCAAGATTGGAGTATGACATCATGATGATATGCTTATCCTTGAAATTGTCAGACATTGAACAACATTAGATCATTCAAGTTTTCATGAGTGTATCATGTATGGAGTTAAACGTACATTAAACATTGAGAATTTCATGCGGCGAGTCAGTTGTCAGATCGGGGAGGAGACTGTCGGATGCATGTTTAGCATGCGCTAAGCTCTGTAGCTTACGTACTCTAACGGGCCGAATTAACGTATGCTACGTTGGGTACGTAACGTGCATTATATCGTCAGAAAAGTCAGTCGTCTGATCAGAGAGGAACTGTAAAGTGTATGATTAGCGTACGCAAGGCTTCGTCACTTATGTACGCTAATGAACCGACTTAACGTACGATACGCTATATAAGTAACATGCGTTAGGAAAGTCAGATAGGATACGTTTTGTTGAACTTTCGACCGTAATTTGGATTGTTAGATGTTCGCACGACATGAGATGAATTCTATATTATTTCTTTTGTTTAAGGTTTGAGCTTTGCAACGTGATTGATCTAAGGGGCGACCTTCGAGTGTATTGATATTCGTTGAAGTTTTATTATTGTCATCAATTCGAGGCAAGTACTCTAATTAGAATTGTTCGTATTATGTCAGTTATGTTATACTTGTACTGTGAACATGTGTTGTGATTAATTGTCCACTATGCGTTGATCCGACGGGAATCATCATGGGAAATCTATAGCTGTGTGCGCTGGATCGTTGGATAGGTAGTTCCACCATGCGTTGGTCCAACGGGATCATCATGG
The DNA here is from genome assembly GCA_033398695.1 of Orobanche coerulescens. Taxonomy (NCBI): domain Eukaryota; kingdom Viridiplantae; phylum Streptophyta; class Magnoliopsida; order Lamiales; family Orobanchaceae; genus Orobanche; species Orobanche coerulescens. The sequence continues at coordinate 112,231,066 of CM065815.1, read as the reverse complement.
GAATCTATAGCTGTGTGCGCTGGATCGTTGGAATACCATGAGTATGTTGAGACTGTCATGATGTGTTATGTGTTGTTATTGTTTCTCATTGGAGAAACTTGTCATGATTACTATTGTTTAAATCATTATTGTATAATTATCGTACTTGTACTGGCATCGTTGTGCTAACCCCTTTGGGGGTGAACATTTGTGTATGTTCAGGATTCCGTAGAGCAGGAAAACAACCACTGGAGCTGCATGACGACGAGGGTGCAGAGTGATGTTCCGGACGGATTTATTTGTCAGAAAATTTGTGTTGTTTTTATTAAGTACTCGAGTACGTGTCCTTTTATGATTTGAGGATGGTTGTGTAATAATAATTTGCTGTTGAACGTTTGCACTTTCGGTACGATTTCATATTGTTGTACTTTGCTTGTTATTATGTAATGGTGTTGGTTATTGTCATTTCGTATTTACAGCCTTGTAAATTCTTAAGTAAAGGATTTATGGTGATGTAATATCCCTGAACGTATCGGGGGTGTTACAGAAGTAGGATGCTTAGAGCTGGATAAGTGATGGTGAGAGTTAGCAGCGGGCATAGTATCGAGGATACTGACATCGGATCACTTATGTTGGATTTAGAATCTGATTTTATTATTACTTTGGATGATGTACTTGTTTCTCCCAGGGGGCACAAAAATATTGTATTAATTCCGGTCATGGATCATAAAAGATATCATTTCTTTATTAGAGATGTATCTTGTCAGTATTTATTTTAGAAATAAATTGGTTGGTACAGCTATATTACTAAATGGTTTATACCATTTGAATCTAAAGAATAAAACCACTGTGAACATTATAACTAGGAAGCACAGTAGGGATAAAACAAACCAAGCGCTTAAGTAGCATCTTTGACTTGGTCATACTGGTCAGACCTGTTCATAAAATGGAGAAAGATGGGCTTACGGGTCCATTGGATCAGATCTCTAGCCAACTTGTGAATCTTACTTCAAGGCAAAATGACTAAGTTACCCTTCATAGGGACTTTTGAAAGAACTGCTTAAAAACTAGGATTGATCCATACTGACGTTTGTGGCCCTTTTGAAGTGGCACGAGATAGGCTTCAATATTTCATTTCATTCACTGATGACAATACTAGGTATAGGTTTGTATACCTAATGAAATATAAATTCAAAGCCTTTGAAAAATTCAAGGAATTAAAGGCCCTAGTTGAAAACCAAACAGGTCATCATATTAAGGCTCTTCGGTCAGACCGAGATGGCGAATATATGAGTATCGAGTTTGATGAGTTCTTAAAACAACTAGGAATAGAGTCACAATTTATACCTCCAGCTACTCCACAATTAAATAGTGTGTCAGAAAGAAGGAACCGAACCTTGTTGGACATGATTCGCTCCATGCTTAACTGTACTAATCTACTACATCACCTATGGGGTTACGCTCTCCTTACTGTTGAACATATCTTGATCATATGTCCTTCCAAATCCATTTCTAAGACTCCACATGAGATGCGGAGTGATAGGAAGCCAAGTCTTAACCACATTAGGATTTGGGAATGTCTTGCTTATGTCAAGAAGACTAAAGTAGAGAAGTTGGAAGCTAGGTCTGTGAAGGGTCATTTATAGTATATCCAAGAGATTTCATGGGATATCTATTCTATATGTACGAAGATCATAGGATCATCATTGATTTATAAGCACACATTCTTGAAGATGAATTCATTCAAGAAGGAAGTGAAGGTAGAAATATTTCTTTGGAAGAACTAAAAGAAGCACCAAATAAGTCACTTCTACAAGATATGAGAAGATAACCTTCTGAAATACAAGCAACCTCACATGTTTAGTAGTTATAAGTGTATTTTGAGAGAAAAATAATATTTATAAAATACTTAAAGTAGTTATAAAATAAATATAAGCTATTTCTATTTACTTCTAGCCGTATTCTTTGAGAACAAGAAGATAGAAATTATTACGGTCATCTTCCGAAGCGTGATACGTAGAGGCACTGTGTGTTCGGTACTCGAGATATTTCGAAAGCTAGGATCGTTTTTCATCAACATTTAATCAAATAATTTCAAGGGTATGGTTTTTGAATTCATGCTTTGAATTTTTATGTTCATATATACGATGCTTGATCGATCTTGTTCGGGGGTTCGAATTATTGACTGGATCAGTTTTATTATTCCGCTGCGCCTTAGTTTTGAGGCCCTAAATTCCAGTGGTATCGGGGGAAGATTTATGTGATCGTATAAACGATAGCATTTGGAGTGTTTGATTGAATAGTTTTATGATTTAGAATCATAATTGTTTTAATCGTTAATATTTAATTGTTCATCTAAATAGTTATTTGTCATGATTTTATGTTACAATATAAATCAACTTTTCTTTTAAAAAATCAATTTATATGTGTAACTTAAAAATCAGAAAAATATTATTTTTGGATTCATGATGAAAAGACGAGCCGAAAAATAGCCAGACCCGGCAGCAGGCTACCTGCGCTCGGCAGGCATCGGCGGAGAGGCAGTGATCCTATCGGCAATGCTCGACAGTTGTGCCGAGCTGCGGGCTTGGCCCGGGTAGATTTTTTCTGAGTCCGCTTTTATTTCGTGTTTTGCTAAATTAATTTTCCGCAACTTAAATTGGATTTAATTTGACTGAAATAAAAATATGATATTTTTATTTTTAAGAGAATTAATTTAATAAAATATTTATTTTCATCCTGAACAAATTAAAATTATCTATTATGTGAATTAGTTGGATAAATTCTAGTAGGTAGATTAATTATATATTGATTGCATCATTGTATTAAAATTAATTATTTATGCCATTACTTAAATGTGGTTATTGCATTTATTTTGTGATGGTGATGTGGTTCATAGATTAGTTTTGAATCTTTGTTCGTTGGGATTGTAAAGGTCATTTTGAGCTAATATATTTTATTAAAAAAAATTGTGTAGGATGCGGTTTTTATTGATCTAATAAATTAGCTATGATGAAGAGCCGAGGACGAACCTCCATGAAGACGAAGATTCAGTACATGTAATTTGATTACTTGTATTTTTACTCGGTCGATGATGACTGGTACTAAGGAACGGTCCATGAACTGCATGTTTGTAGATTTAGGCTGTGGATACTTTCATATTGTATGACAAACAAACAAACTGACAAACTGCGCTTATAAACGGATTAATCTGCAAAGTGTAATATAAAATCGCGTAATACTCCCACTCAGAAACACTATGTTACAAAAATTACAAGGTTTCCTATCCTCCGTCAAATTCATGGAAAATTGAATCTAAACTGAAATGCTGTTCTTCCGAGTATGTCGGGGAAGGTCGATAAATTCATAGAGTGCATTATATGCTTTCGGTTTTGACAAATCGAGCCCCTAGAAGCCGTATGGGTTGCCAGGTGAGACTCGATTGTTAGACAGATAGGAGTTGACGGTTTAAACTTAGATAGTTTCAGCAAGCCATATAAACAAGGGTTGAGTGCAAGTGAACTAGGGGTAAAATAAGATTGAATCATCCATTAGATGTGTTGGTGTTAGACACCAGCTTATAGAGAATGATAGAATAGAAACCGAATGGGTTGCCCTCTATTAAACTTTATAAATAACTGATCACCACTATGAAGTCAACCATGACTTCCAAATTTTACATTGAAGTGTGTAATACCGATAAAATAGTGGGAGCCGAATTGTGAATATAGAAAGTCCTTAAATTCCTTACTCGGATCATAATTAAACAATCACTAACGAATCTAAAATTATTTTCGATAGTTAGACATACAACACTCTCTCAAAATGACAATTCACCCCCGTAGGGGTCAACAAGAAGCCGGTGCAAGTACAACGATTTCAGAATATGTACAATGAGTGAATAAACAACAAAAATCACACTGTGGTCACATATATTCCAGAATACAATACCACAATCATCATCACAAAACAACCTCACGAGCTGTAATGGCCCTGTGCCTCATGTGAGATAGACACCCCAGGGAGTCCTCGTCAGGCCCTCTCAGGTTGTACAGCCCAACCGAGTGATCTGCAGATACTCGCAGTCTAATGGATCCCAGGGGACCCTCGCTAGTTTTACTCGGCTCGCACACAATCAGTAACCCCATGGCACAAATCACATTTTCTGAAATTACCACTTTTCACAAAATCACATTTTTCACATATTCACACGAAGTACATTAAACGAAATGAAAGTACTTGCCTCGATTAGGACAACATGGGACACGGTGAACGGAAGGTCCTACGATCCGAACTTCTTCAACGATTCGATCCTAGCATAACAAAATACCAGATCAAGCACAACACTATGGAAACAGAAGGATTTTCCTCAAATTTCTACTCTTATGGATAAACTATCGAACACTGTGAAGGCGGAGTCGTTCGTACTCCTTTTAACTGATGAAAACTCGAAACAAATCCATAGACTTCAAGAAACACAAGGTTTAAGGGTTACAACAGCATAATCTATTAGAACTCGAAGCTAAAATGAATTAGAATTGAAGATCTCAACAGAAACCTCAAAATATGAAGAACTGGGGTTTGGACGAATTTTACCTTGATTTGGGCGAAGAAAGTTGATGAGATGTTGTTAACTTGATACTAGGAACTCAAAAATGTAGTTGGATGATGAAATTCGGTCGAAACCCGCACTATCCTATGCTCAAGATTGCCCAACCATCGGAGAAGAAGAGAGGGATGGAGTAAATGGTGAATTATAGAATATGCGAGCCTATTTATACTGTTCGTGATTAGCGCACGCTACGGTAAGTATAGTGTGTGCTATCGAGTTGAAAGGTGGTGCATTGTCGGTTGAAAGGCATTCCAGAATCTTCTGTCTGACTTCGCTAGCGTGCGCTACACATAATCTAGCGTGCGTTATTTACCGGCACTAGCACGCGCTAGCCCAATAATATCGTGCGCTAACTGCTTGTGTCCAGACTCCGAAAACATTTTGTCCTTACTGCCAGGATAAAATAGCGCGTGTTACCAACACCTCTAATGTGCACTAATGCACCTCAATAGCGTACGCTAGCCTACTATTAGCGTGCGCTAATGACCCATTCTAGAATCCAGAAAGCTTACTGCCCAGTCGGCCTAACGTGCGCTACGGATACATGGTTAGAGTGCGCTAGCAATACAGTCTAGCGTGCACTAACTACTACTTTCCAGTATTAAAACCACAAAGTCCAGTCAGAATAAAACACATCCCGATAATTACAGAACTCGACAATGACTAGCCATCAATATTCCAATACCATCACCAATATACACAAGTTTTGAAATGACCAACGATACAATCATGGTATTAAAATCAGGTGGAGTTATTATTCTCATGGGGAGTAAATTATTTTACACAATTTCAGGGAGAGTATATCCATTTTTTGTCAACATGAGTTTTATGGATTTTATTCATATTTAAAGGATTTCATATACTTTTTGCTAATGAAAAAAAGGGAGAGAAGGGATGGGAGAAGGGATGTAGATGTATACATCATGATCCAAAAATAAAGAGAGAGAATATCTTCCAATAGAAAATTAATAATAACGGATAAAGCCGAAAACTTTGATCTCCATATTTTCAGTTGTATTTTTAAACATATAAATTCAATCAAGAATTGTTGTTTTGTCATCATCAAAAAGAGAGAGATTGTTAGAACATTTTATTCCATACAAATATATTAAAGGATTTTGATGATGTGTTGATGATCAACGAAAAACAACAATTCGACATCAATAGTACAAGACTCAAGAATTGGGCAAAAATTTCAAAATAAAAACAAAAGGAAAGAAAAGAAAAAGGAAAGAAAAGAAAAGGAAAAGAAAAGGAAAAGAAAAAGGGTAATCATGAATATAATGAAATGATTAAAGCAAAATAGGAAGAAGTTTGTAAAGCGTAAATCTATGAAATGATTATTTCAAACAGATACTTTTGACCGTGATAACAAACTCTATGGTGGATACGCAACGAACCAGAAGTAATCAAAGCAGTGAAGTTAACGTATGCAATATTAAAACATTAACGTTCGTAACACTATGAAGATTCGAAATATGAAAAATCAGCCCATTTGAGGATTCTAGAAGGTCAACTGATACAACGGTCATATTTGGTTAATGCATGCTAAGGGACAAACTTAACGTACGCAATCTCTACAAGATTAACATGAGCTAAGGAATGATATTAACGGGTGTAATGATGTTTCAAACACAAGTAATCTATCCGTTGAATTGATTCTATAAGGTCAAACCAATAGAACGTACACATGAACATTAACGTACGCTATAAGAAGATCATACATACGCAATGGAAGAATCAAAGATAGTGGACTGCAATGGACAAATGATAACGTACGTAACAATGCAGGGTTAACGTACGCAATAGAGCTTAATGCTCGCTCTTAAAGGAATAGGCAGCAACAGCTAGTTAGGATTTGGAGCCTATAAATTCCACTTCAGTTGGTATTCAACACACAACACATCAAGAATAATTTTTCTATACATCTAAGGTACTTATATACTTTATTGTTGTTGTAATTGAGATTAATTAATAAGAGTTTGAGTGTTTGATTCACTCATCTATATACGAGAGGAAAGAACAGATTATATATTTGATTCGATGTTATTAGGTCGTGGATCAGGCATTGTTAGAATGATAATATAAATACATTGAGGTTTTTCTAGTACTTATGGAATGCTAGAAATGGTTTATCTTGGACTGATCAAGGACAAGATTTTAACAGTTTATCTTAGACCGATAGAAGACAAGATTGTAATAAGTTACCTCAGTCCGATCGAAGACAAGGCGGAAAGATTTATCTTGAACCTATAGAAAAAGTTAACAAAGGAGAGAGGATGGAGGCAAGTTGCCGGACCTCTATAAATCTATGTGTCATTTATTTTCCGTACTTATCTATCGCTTCCGCAGAAAAAGAGTTTCCGCAGAAAAAGAGTTTATTACTCTTCACTGCACTATTCAACCCCCTTCTAGTGGCAGTACCAACCCAATAATTGGTATCGGAGCGGGTTTCTTATAATAATCGTCTTAATAGCAGATGAGAAAAAGATCCGACGGCATCTACTTTTGCTGTAACACCCCAATAAGGCGGCTATTACAGTGCCGTGGACCCCACACTGGGACCCACCAGGCGATATCCAAAATACAGATTAATAGTACTTACTCCGATTTGGAGTTTACACCAGTATGGCCTACGGCCTTATTATACACAGGATCCAAAACATAAGTATAATCCATATGGAGATGGAATATACCTTAAATAACAATACATTTGTTCATATTTAGAATAAAGCGGAAAGGTAACATTACACGGTACGAACATGACCGGACTCAAAAGACTTGGGGCCCCCGAACTAGTATCCTTCGAACCCTTCGTCATCACCCTGATCTTCCGGTGTCTTGCCTTTTCCTCGACCTAAAATACAACACAAGTATTTCGCCCAACACAGGGTCAGATATACATGATAAATGATTCTCAAGATATTATACAATTCGCCTATATAAGATTTCAAGGATAATAACCCGACTAACGAACATACCCCCCGGGCGTATGAACGCTTAGTCACAAAACGTCGAACACATCCAAATATAAGAATGGACTATGAACGACTAAGATAGTACGGCTCAAGAGGGACATCACAGTATGCCCGATCCGAATATGTGTAAGTGCACATGTCCACCCCGTATATGGAATCCAGGATATACGTGGGACAATGTACCTAATTAGCCTCAATGAACTACGTCTCGTGTGCACAGCCCAACACGGAAAATATTCACGCATGACTATATATGTGCCCGGCTAAAAATCCTACACAATATCCAATCGGAACGTAGATATGACTCCGGATATGTCACGATGCAACGTGACAACGAATCCAATAATTCACAAATCCGATTAAGGACCGAGGACTCACCGAAATGACGAAAAGATCAACAATAACAAGGGTTCGAAAGTGACGAACTTGGGAATATAATCCCATGATGAAAACGGGACATCATTAAGAACAACCTCAAATCACAAGACACAAGTTTATAAGTGTTTCATATACACGAAATGCATAATCATCATAAGAATCCACACATCATTATAACCAAGCAAGATAACTTGCCTCAATACGGAGGCGAGAATAGTCCTTCCTTCTCAAACGAACGAACGGCCCTCGATTCAAAATCGGTTACTCGAACAATCAACCTTGAATGAAGTATATTTTACTCAATGATACGTTCATATGATAATCTATACCAAATTTTAACGAGACAACATCCTAATTCCCATTTGAGTAGTTCAACTTTTTAAGATATTGAAGTGTTACTCCAAGAACCCTATTCAATACCATTCTATTCTTACAATTGATTACAAGATGTTTACCAAATGTTTGCTGGATTAAGAATTGATCCATAATGTGTTAAACAATAATCTCCTACCCTTTAAACTTATCAAGAATATCTCAATTGATTACAAGTAAAAATCTGCATTACACACCATCACTAGTGATAAATCTATATCATGATCATGAAGACTATCTCAAGTTTAACACCATCCTTATAATCTTCTAACTAACCTGGAGATTCAAATATCATACCTCTTAATTTACCTAGCTTAGGTTCAAGAAGGTCATTTCATTCTTCTAATGATCAACAAGGGTTTCTTAAAACATTTTATGGTAATTATTCCAACAAGTCATTTACATTACAATGAAACAAGGACTATTATTATTCCAATGGTGTTATTAGTCTAGCAAGGAGAGTGTGGTTTCACTAAACATGATCATCATCATTAAAAACACCAAGAACACATCATTACAAATCCTCTAGTCATCATATTCATCATTAAGTTTGTTGGAAGTTTAACTATAAACATGTTTAGCTTGATTAATTCATCACTAGGTGGGGTATACTTAATCACTATCATTATAATTACGAGATTATAGGGTTAAATCGTATAGCATACCTTCAGAATTGAAGAACAATACACCAAAACCACAGGAACACAATCTAAGCTTCAAGAATGACTCCAACTTCTAATCAACAAGATCCAAAATCAAAATGTAAAGCTCAATCACAAGTTGGAAGAAGGTAATTTTGATCTAGGGATGAAGGGGGATGATTATATGGGTGAAAAATTAGAGGTTGGACGTGCAAAATGAAAGACACAAGTTGTCTTTTTATAACAGCACAGTTCGTTACGTACGTTATCACAAGAGGATAACGTACGTTAACAGTTTTACGTACGCTACAAAAAAAGTGTTACGTACGTAAGCTAAGTCCAGAGGCTGCTGGACTGAAATATGTACATCATTACGTACGTTACCGCTTGAAGCTTTACGTACGTAATGTAGGTCAACTAGGTTGCCTCCAAAAGATCAGATATTCGAATCCCGTCCGGCCCCACACGCTGAAAGTTGAGATCGGATACGATTACACTGGTTACATACGTAACAGGTGCCTCTTTACGTACGTAAAGGCCTTAAAATAACGTACATTATGCCCAAGGATTAGCGTACGTTAGGCTCAGGTTTAATAGATCAAAAATAATGTACAACGTTGAGAATTCAATCATAGTGCGAGTGATCGTTATTATTATGTCTATTTATGATATATTCCAACATCAATAAACATTACACAAATGCAACAAGACTACAACAGTATTGACTTATCCGAATAATACAACAGTAAGTAAGAATTTCTGTCGGATATTACATACTCCCCCCCTTAAAAGGGGTTTCGTCCTCGAAACTAAGGAGTAAACAATTCAGGATACCTCTCTTGAATGCTTCTCTCCGTCTCCCACGTGGCCTCCTCGACCCCGTGTCGTGACCACTGAACCTTCATTAGGGGAATTGTCTTATTCCGCAATTGTTTGATCCTCCTCTCAAGTATCCGTTCGGGGCGCTCCTCATACGAATGATCCTCTGCTAAATCGATCTCATCGAACTGAAGTACATGACTCGGATCAGCAACGTATTTCCTTAATTGGGAGACATGGAACACGTTATGAATTCGGCTCAGGGCTGGTGGTAAAGCCAGGCGATAGGCTAAATCGCCTACTCGTTCCAAAACCTCAAACGGCCCGATATACCTCGGACTCGGCTTGCCTCTCTTCCCAAAACGAGAAACTCCTCGAGTAGGGGACACCTTCATTAGTACATGGTCGCCGACCTCGAACTCAAGCGGTCGTCGGCGGTTGTCTGCGTAGGACTTCTGTCGGCTTTGAGCCGTCAACAAACGACTCCTAATCAGAGCGATCTTCTCACGGTCTGCTAACAACATATCGGGTTCCGTACCCAAGGTTTCAGATGGATCGTCCCAACACAGAGGGGATCTACAACGACGGCCATACAACGCTTCATAAGGTGCCATCTGAATCGAAGTGTGCCAGCTATTATTATAAGTGAATTCCACCAAAGGTAGTTGGACCTCCCAATCATCCTTCCAATCGAAAACGCACGCCCTCAGCATATCCTCTAAAGTTTGGATAGTCCTCTCAGTCTGACCATCCGTCTGCGGGTGAAATGCTGTGCTGAAGTTTAATTGCGTACCCATCGCATGATGAACTGCTTTCCAAAAATGTGACACGAATCGCCCGTCACGATCTGATACAATACTCTTAGGGGTACCATGTAACCTTACAATTTCTTTGATAAATAGTTGGGCCAATATCTCGAGTCCCCAAGTGTCTTTAATCTCCAGAAAGTGGCCTGATTTGGTCAGACGATCCACAATCACCCAAATCGCATTCATCCCTCGACGACTCGTCGGCAAGCTAGTGATAAAATCTATCGATATGTCCTCCCATTTCCACTCGGGAATCGGAAGCGGTTTCAGCATTCCTGCGGATCGCTGGTGCTCAATCTTAACTTGTTGACAGGTTAGACACCTCGAAACGAACTCTGCAACTTCACGTTTCATACTTCCCCACCAGTAATATTGTTTCAAATCCTTATACATTTTGCTAGACCCCGGGTGGATAGAGTACGGGGTAGCATGAGCTTCTCTCAGGATAGAATTCTTTAATTCATCATCTACGGGTACAAAAACTCGGTTCCTGAAGCGTATCAATCCATCCTCGTGTATCACAAAGCCAGGAGCTTTCCCTTGAGTTATTTCATCGCGAATTCGAGATAAGAATGGGTCCGTAACTTGCTTCGATCTAATTATATCCTCAAGGGACGATGAAATCTCAAGTGTACAGAGTTGTCCTTGAATACGCTGTAACCAGACTTCAATTTCCGGCCTCACCAATTCTAACTGCAATTCCCTCTGAGTTGTTAGGCGGGCAAGCATCCGCTCTGTCTTGTTTCGACTCAAAGCGTCAGCAACTACATTTGCTTTGCCCGGATGATAAAGGATCTCGATATCATAGTCTTTGATGAGTTCTAGCCACCTTCTCTGCCTCATGTTTAACTCCTTCTGAGTAAAAATGTACTTCAGGCTCTTGTCATCAGTAAAAATCTGACAGGTAACTCCATACAGATAATGACGCCAGATTTTTAAAGCAAACACCACGGCTGCGAGCTCTAAATCATGGGTGGGCTAGATGACCTCGTAAGGTCGTAGCTGTCTCGATGCATAGGAGATCACCTTCCCGTTCTGCATTAGTACACACCCAAGGTCCTGTTTAGATGCGTCACTATACACTACAAACCCTTCCGTTCCTTTTGGTAGGACTAAAATGGGTTCCGAAATCAAACGACTCTTAAGTTCATCAAAACTCCGCTGACATGCCTCTGACCATAAATACTTTTTATCCTTCCTCAGCAAATTAGTCATTGGTTGGGCAATTTTGGAAAAACCTTCCACGAACCGTCGGTAATAACCTGCTAGTCCCAAAAAACTGCGTACTTCCTTAACGTTCTTTGGTAGTAACCAGTCTCGGATAGCTTCTATCTTCTGTGGGTCTACTCGCACCCCATAATCTGATATCACATGTCCGAGAAAGATAACTTCATTCACCCAGAACTCACATTTAGAAAACTTTCCATAAAGCTGCTCCCGCCTTAACGCCTCGAGAACCAGATGGAGATGATGCTCGTGCTCTTCATGGTCACGAGAATAGATCAGAATGTCGTCAATAAAAATGACTACAAAGCGATCCAGATAATTAATAAAGACTCGATTCATCAGTTCCATGAATACTGCCGGTGCATTCGTCAGTCCAAAAGGCATCACTACGAACTCATAATGCCCATAGCGAGTACGAAAAGCGGTCTTCGAAATATCAGACTCCCGAATCCTCAACTGATGGTAACCAGACCTCAAGTCGATCTTAGAAAACACAGCAGCCCCCTGAAGCTGATCCAATAAATCATCAATACGCGGCAATGGATATTTGTTCTTAATGGTTACCCTGTTCAGCTCACGATAAGCAATACACAGACATAGGGATCCGTCCTTCTTCCGTACAAATAGTACTGGTGCTCCCCAAGGGGACGTGCTAGGTCTAATGTATCCCTTCTCGGTCAAATCCTCAAGTTGGCTCTTCAGCTCCTGCATCTCAGTCGGAGCCATACAATACGGTGCTTTTGAAAGCGGGGATGTACCAGGCTCTAGCTCAATATTGAATTCTACATCACGATGTGGAGGTAAGCCTGGCAACTCATCTGGAAATACGTCTGGGTAGTCTCGGACTACCGGAATATTGACCAATTCAACTGGTCGATCCGTTGTCTTGGTCATGTAACACCAATAGCCAATACATCCTTGATTAAGCAGTTTCACTGTTTTCATAGCGCTGATGATTCTCCCGGAACGGCTGGGATTGTCACCCTGGAAGGTACACTCAACACCATCGTCAGATGTGACGGTCATTGTTCGCTTGCGAACACTAATTATGGCATCATGATGGTCCATCCAATCGACACCCAAGATCACATCATCTTTAGGTAAATCGACCACAATTAAATTTGACAACCACTCACGGTCGTTCATACGAATCGAGCATTCCTGAACTTCACGATTCCCAACAATTCTTCTACCATCAGGTAGTCCAATTATATAAGGTTCACAATTGATAACATGCTCTAATTGCAAACGACTCAAACAGGAAACAGATAGAAAGGAGTGTGAAGCACCGGTATCAAAAAGAACACAGACAGGCTGAGATTGGATCTCGAGAGTACCTGCAATCATGCTGGCTTCGGGATCTTCAGCCTTCTTCATCTCGTAGACTCTGGGTTTTGCAGCCCCGGCACCAGAGGTACCAGCTGGATTTCCACACCCCATCCCTTTGTTTGCCCCGGTAGTCTGATAAGAAGCGGACGGAGGTACACTGGCCCCGAATCATCTTGGAGCATGAGGTGTTGTGGGAGTACGTCCTGGTCCACTCCTGCAATAACGAGTATGATGTCCATTTTCCCACAAGTATGGCATGACACGGCTGGCCTTGGGCATTTCGAATTGATGTGCACCTGGTCTCCACAGTTATAGCACACAACAAATAGGCTGACCGCTCGAGGTTGCGATCCAGTTGGCTTTGACATCGTAGGTTGCCGTTCAGAAGGATTTGGCACTGGTTGGGGTCTCTTGAATGTTCCCCGGTTGCTGTCTGACTGGTTCTGGTTCCTGAATTTCTTGTTGTTAGACTGCGGTTGCTTCTTGGAAATTTCTTTCACGGTTAATTCGTACTCCAGAGCCTTCTCAATGAACTCCGGTAGGGTCACACAATGATGGTTCAACAGTTGCATTCTCATTCGGGGTTTAAGCCTTTTGAAAAAGTATTTGATCTTATCTGCCTCCGTTTGGACAATCGTCGCGGAAAAAGGAAGAAGTGCCTGGAATTTCTCGGCGATAGATAGTATGTCATCATCTTCGGATGGGTCCGGGTTCAGCAATTCTGATAGTTTGGCCTCGCGGAGAGGACCCGGATAGTAACGGTCTAGCATGAGATTTTTAAATTCCTCCCAAGTACATATGCCATCAGCTGGCCTCACCGAAAGCCACCAAGTGTGGGCGCCCTTGCCCAAGTCGTAAGCTGCTACGGAGACGCGATTCTCTGCTGGACAGTTTACCATATCGAACAATTTCTCGAAGTGTTCGATCCAATGCACGATATCAGCCGGCTCATAGGAACCTTCAAAAATCGGGGGTTGCTGGCGAGAGATGTCGCTGATGATCCGACTCACCGGTCCGCCATGTACAGGAGGTGGCCCCTGATGCTGGTCGGTAGCAACTCTCTGCATAGTTTCCATTAACTGACCCATTTGGGTCATCTGAGCCATCATGCCCTGCATCACAGTGTAAGGATCGACACGAGCATCCTCGCGTCCAGTGTGGTGCGATTGATCCCTAGAAGGCGAATCACTGCTTGTGGAACTATGCTCTGCATTCGCTCGCCTGTACGCTATAAGAAGATCATACGTACGCAATGGAAGAATCAAAGATAGTGGACTACAATGGACAAATGATAACGTACGTAACAATGCAGGGTTAACGTACGCAATAGAGCTTAATGCTCGCTCTTAAAGGAATAGGCAGCAACAGCTAGTTAGGATTTGGAGCCTATAAATTACACTTCAGTTGGTATTCAACACACAACACATCAAGAATAATTTTTCTATACATCTAAGGTACTTATATACTTTATTGTTGTTGTAATTGAGATTAATTAATAAGAGTTTGAGTGTTTGATTCACTCATCTATATACGAGAGGAAAGAGCAGATTATATATTTGATTCGATGTTATTAGGTCGTGGATCAGGCATTGTTAGAATCATAATCTAAATACATTGAGGTTTTTCTAGTACTTATGGAATGCTAGAAATGGTTTATCTTGGACTGATCAAGGACAAGATTTTAACAGTTTATCTTAGACCGATAGAAGACAAGATTGTAATAAGTTACCTCAGTCCGATCGAAGACAAGGCGGAAAGATTTATCTTGAACCTATAGAAAAAGTTAACAAAGGAGAGAGGATAGAGGCAAGTTGCCGGACCTCTATAAATCTATGTGTCATTTATTTTCCGTACTTATCTATCGCTTCCGCAGAAAAAGAGTTTATTACTCTTCACTGCACTATTCAACCCCCTTGTAGTGGCAGTACCAACCCAATAATTGGTATCGGAGCGGGTTTCTTATAATAATCGTCTTAATAGCAGATGAGAAAAAGATCCGACGGCATTTACTTTTGCTGTAACTGATAAGTGGTAATTTTACCACTTATTTCTAGGATTTTATACTAGGTTTTTATCTCGTTTCGTGATTAATGTGCTCGTATTTGGCTTATTTATGATTAGTCGAGCCGTATTACGCGTTTGGATTGGTTTTAGTGTGTTTGCAGGTTTTTAGAGCCAAAAGGACCCAAAACGAGACAAAGGACCGAGAGTCGAGTCACGAACGGAAGAAACGGATTTTTGCAAGAGACAGACCACCCTATCGGCCGATAGGTGCGTCCGAAAGGTGTTCCTGCCCTACCGAGTGAAGTCGATCGACGAACCAACTATCGGCCAGCCTATCGGCCGATAGGCCAGTCCGATAGGCTGCTACGCGGGCTTTCGTGTTTTGACGGATTTTGACTCTTTTGGATAGATTTTGTTTCCTAGATTAGGGCTAATCGGGAGTTTAACCCCCTTAGGCTATATAAACCTCCTCCTAGACCTAGTTTTACTATCTTGGATGATTCTTTTTCATCTTTTATCATCTTTTGCAATCTTTTACATATTTTGGCAAGATTAATTCTTGGGATACAAGAACTTTTTGGAGGCAGCAACGATTATTGTTTTTCGGAGATTGAAGACTCGGAGTTCATCCGTAAGGGTTGTAATCTCTCTTTTCATATTAATAATATGCATTCTCCATCAATTTCTTGTTTAATTTCAATTATGTCTGGCTAAATTCATTGGTTGATTCTAGGGTTAGTAAATTTAATTGATGTTCACATGATGTTCCTTTGATTACCTTTTTACCTTTCATCCTAGGCTTGTGATCAAGATGTGTTAAATCTCATGCTAGATTAAAGGGCCCTTAATCGATGCATGTTAGCTAATTGATTTTGCCCGGAAGGATTAATTAATTAGTAGAAATACTTAATGCACAATATGATTTAATCTTAAGACCTAAGTGGAGTAAGATAAATCATAGATAAATAAGTTGGCGCTTTTTAAGTGATTTAAATTCTTTGAGCCTTAGCGGGAAAAAGGGTTTAAAATTAACTATCTTTCTAGGTTGCCTTGATCGGAATTCTAGATCGGGTGAGTGATTATTTCTAGGATTGAATTAAAATTTGGGGAAAAGGAATCAAGTGAATGGATTGTGTGAACTCAATTAGATGATACTACCCTAGGATCAATTACCTTTCGACTTGTGATTTTATCTTGCTAATCTGCGTTATTTGCTTGATTTAGATAATTCATCTTTTATTTAATTTTTATTTTTCGATTTTTAAAGTTAGATAATTAGAATCAAAACAAACTTTCGGATTCCTAAATAGCAGTCAAATTTTGAGTAGAGTTACTTCCTTTATTTTCGACACATCAATTCCCTTGGGTTCGACACCTTGGAATTACTTCGAGGTTTTACAAATTTTAAAATTGATCGGATTTGAAAACCTTACTACGTGAATTCTAGCGATCAATTTTTGGCGCCGTTGCCGGGGAGTTGATAGAAAACTTTAGGGAATAATTCGAAAAAGAAGAGATTGTTACTTTAGGTTGTTTACTATTATTATTAATATTCGATCTCGTTTCCTCACATCTTGTTTTCTCTTCCTTGTAGGCGGTGCATGATCACAAGATCCCAAGGAAACTACTTATTTCCTTTGGATCCGGAAATCGAGAAGTCTTTGAGGAGGAAGAAGCAAGAAGCGAGAACCGAGACTATTTCTATACCTTTCGTTGATACCATGGCCGGCATTGTTGACCCACCACGAGAACTCGCTCGTCCCGAGAAGATCCCTTTGAATGCCCGCTTTCGACCTAAGCTGGACGATTATCAAGAAGGAGGTTGGGGGAAGATTGATGCCAACAACTTCGAGCTTAAGCCGTCTCTCATCGCTACGGTGAAGTCTCAAACATACGGATGAGGAGTTAATGAAGATCCAAACGCTCACCTTGAGTCATTTTTGGACATATGTGCCACCATCAAGCAAAACGGAGTGCCTCCGGATGTCAATAAGCTCCGCCTATTCCGGTTTTCCATAGAAGACGATGCGCTAGATTGGTACAAGAGCCTAGATCGAAAGGAAATTGGTACTTGGAGAGAGATGACTCGGTTGTTCTTAGCACAGTTCTATCCTCCCTCGAAAGTGCAAAAGCAAATCAACGATATCTTGCAATTCGAGCAATATGAGGATGAATACTTATACGTGGCATGGATCCGATTTAAGAAGCTACTTCGCAAATGCCCACAGCATGGAATTGACAAGGAGGAAATCTACATTCGGTTTTATCGGGGTTTGACGAGGAAGGCTAGAAGAGAGTTGGACTATTCATCGAAAGGGGGATTTCTTGCTAACGATTATGAAGAGGCCAAGAATCTCATCGAGCTAGCGGTCAACAATGATTACGAGGAGGTGATCGATAGGAATATGATGAGAAGAAAGGTCCCATCCGGTGACGAGGATGCCTACGGTGATTTGAAAGCGAAATTTGAAAGACAACAAAAAGAACTTGAGATGCTAAAAAAGAATACTTTAGGAGTCAATTCAGTTTTTTAAGAGCTAAACGAGCCTATTGCAGTTAAGGAGGATGTAAATTACGAGCAAGGAGGAAACTTCTGGCAAGGGGGAAATAGGGGAAACTATTATCCGAACAATCGAAACCACCCTAATTTCTCCTATGCCAACCCGAACAATGCTCTTCAGCCACCACCGGGATTTAACGTGAAAAACGGGGTTATTCAAGAGCCGATTGCTAAGACACCGATGGAAGAGATGTTGGAACGGTTAGAGGCAAGTCAAAAAGATTTTATTTATAAAGGCATAAGAGGTTCGGGGCTCTCGAGCATAGTGTGACATCTATTGGAAACTCGGTGATAGCCTTGACAAAGCGGATGTCGATGGTGGAGACCCAAATGAGTCAAATGGCGAACGCCTGCCGGATTTCATAAGCCGGGCCATTTTCCGAGCAAAGACTGAGGCCAACCCAAGACACAACAATGCAACGCAATCGAGCTTCGGAGTGGGACAAAGTACAGAATCATGGGGCTGAAGTTGAGAAACTGGAAACGAGGATGTACTAGAAACGGAGCCGAGAACGAGAAAGAAGATGAAATGCAAGAGCCCATCGGCCAAGCCTATCGGCGACAGTGCCCACCCGATACCTGCATGAATGCCGGCAGTGGAGCCTATCGACCCCCCTATCGGTCGAAAGGCTCCTGGAAGTTCGAATGTGAAGGATTTTGAGGTAAAAGCTCCATTTCCACAGCGATTAGCCAAGTCAAGATATGATGAAAAGCTTCCACGATTTATCGACATGTTTCAAAAGGTGAATCTCAACATTCCACTTCTAGACGCTTTGAGAGACATGCCGGGGTATGTTAAATTCTTGAAAGACGCTGTGGCAAGCAAGAGGAAGTTGGCGAAGTTTGAAACAATAAATTTGACAGAGGAGTGTAGCGCTATCATTCAAAACAAGCTCCCGCTCAAGCAGAAGGATCCGGGACGTTTTACTTTGACATGCATGATTGGCGACCAAACGTTCCGTAATGTGTTGTGTGATCTCGGGGCAAGCATCAATCTTATGCCTCTATCCATCTTTAAGAGGTTGAAGATTGGGGAGATGAAGCCGACTACCATTTCTCTACTCATGGCGGACCGGTCGATCTCTTATCCGAGGGGAGTTGTGGAGGATGTGTTCGTTAGAGTCCCACACTTAGTATTCCCGGCCGATTTCATAGTTCTTGACATGCCCGAGGATGAGAATCAACCATTGATCTTTGGGAGACCGTTTCTAGCGACGGGGAGAGCACTTATCGACGTCCAAGAGGGTGATCTTACCTTCCGGGTTAATGATCAAAATCTGAAAATTTCCATCTATGATGCGATGAAGAAGCCCGATGATGTGCCCGAGGAATGTTGTGAAATTGAGTCTATTATGCCGCCCCCGACCGACTTGTTGGAGCATTGCATTTCACAATCCATTTACTCACATTCCGATGTTGAAGAAATTTACGAGGATTTGCTAAAGTATGTTCGAATGTTGGAGGCGAACGAGAGTCGATCTAATGAGAAGGACGTATGCTATCTTGATATCAACAAACCCGTTCAAGGGGGAGTTGTCGCTGAAGACCCGGACTGAATGAGGTATCGTCTAGCTAAAGACGTTAAACGTAGCACTTGTTGGGAGGTAACCCAACGTATGTATATTAGTTCGTTTTATTTGTTTATTTTCGATTTTTCGTTTGCGTGATTTTTGTAGTTTCTAGTTTCGTAGTAGCTTTGTTAGTTTTGTTAAGTTCTAATCCATGCACGCCGAGTTTTGGATACTTGCAGGTCTTTAATCGCCATATCCAAGCAAAAACGGGACCAAGTTTGCGAACCGTAAAAGCCGAAAAAAATTTTTGAGATGCATAACTTATCGGACGAGCCTATCGGCCGATAGGCCCGGCCGATAGGCTGAGGAAAATTAAAAAAATTACATGTTGCAAGCAGTGGTCGATAGGAAGATCCTATCAACCGATATCCCACCCGATATGAGGTACGTAAGTTTCAGTAGTTCCTATCGGCCCAGCCTATCGGCCGATAGGCCAGCCCGATATGACATACCCAGCCCTGTATATGCTTCAACTTCCGCCACAGTGATCAGGTACTCCGTTAACAAAGCCACTCCTTTCTCTTTTCAAACTTATTCCTTTTTTGGGATGCGAAATAAGTTTGGGGGGGGGGGGGGGGGGGGGAAGTGCGGCTTTGTTAATTTCTTTACGTGTGAGTACCTTGTATGCCTTGTATCACTATTTGCTTGTGTTGGTGCCCGTTGTTTTTATTTGTGCTTATCATATTGGTGTTGCGTGGTTTTGGCTTTGGTTGTTTAGTTTTTAGTTTTTTTTTTTTTTATGTTCATTTTCGTTTGGTGTGTTTGCTAGTTTCTATTTTTTTAGGTCGTAGTAGTTTTTTTTTAGATTTCGTGTTTGCTTTTATTTGCTTTTCGTTGTTTGTTTTAGATAGCCTTGCTTGTCTTAGTTTTTCTTTATTAGTGAATCTTTCGTGCTTCTATTTGTGTGATACCGATGTTACGACACTGTTTTTCTCTCTGAAGAAACGGTCGAGTTTTAGTCGAGTTGTAGTCAGTTATTTCTGTTTTGCATAGTATTCATTTAGGTCCAAAATTTTTCGTGATTGTAGAGGTCTTGGCAGATAAGAGACGATACATACTTGTTTTAAAATCACCGTCAATACGTTTGGTTACATCTTCCGGATAGTGAGTCGTACTGTTTCTTTAGTCGTGTTGGCACTTAGAGTGAGTTTTGAGTCGGTCAGTTTTTCCCAAAAGTCGAGATAATGTTGTTCTATGAAGGGAAGTCTAGTAACCGGGGGCATTCGCGTGATCCGTTGTTTACCCTCGCGTAAAACGACGACCCTGATTAGACTAGTGATTTAGATATTTCACATGTGCCAATGATAGGGAGCCTAGTAACCGGGGGTATTCGCGTGACCCGCTGTTTACTCTCGCGTAAAACGGCGACCTTGATTCGGACATGCGGAAATTATATATTCGAGTTGTTTCTCCATTGTAGACGGAACTTAGTAACTAGAAGCATCCATGTGCCCCATGAGTGTCTTTTACGTCAAACGGTTTCCTAATACATGAGAATGGAAGTTCCACCCTAGGATTACCCCGATGAAACATCCCGAGATCCTAACCTAGTGGTCAACTCGAATCAAATTCTTGAACATATATTTAAGGGAATACTGTCCGAGGTTTATTTGTTATGAAACTCGTGAAAATTGTGCCACTAGTGTAACGGGACGAACTAGCTTGTTTATTTTAGCCTTTCATATTGACGGTCGATTTGACTCATGTTTTGTTAATCTTTGAGCTGGATTTTCTTCATGAACGAATGATTAGGACTGAACTTGACTACTTTGCGGAATCATTATTCTGAGTGCAGTTCGCTTTTACGACACTCGAATTATTTAGAGAGAATTACAGGATAGTATTGATTAGGTTGAACACTATGAGTTGCACGATGATTCACGACTTTCTTTTTCTTTTCTTTTTGTTGTTCGGGACGAACAAGGCTTAAGTTTGGGGGGTTTGATAAGTGGTAATTTTACCACTTATTTCTAGGATTTTATACTAGGTTTTTATCTCGTTTCGTGATTAATGTGCTCGTATTTGGCTTATTTATGATTAGTCGATCCGTATTACGCGTTTGGGTTGGTTTTAGTGTGTTTGCAGGTTTTTAGAGCCAAAAGGACCCAAAACGAGACAAAGGACCGAGAGTCGAGTCACGAACGGAAGAAACGGATTTTTGCAAGAGACAGACCACCCTATCGGCCCAGCCTATCGGCCGATAGGTGCGTCCGAAAGGTGTTCCTGCCCTACCGAGTGAAGTCGATCGACGAACCAACTATCGGCCAGCCTATCGGCCGATAGGCCAGTCCGATAGGCTGCTACGCGGGCTTTCGTGTTTTGACGGATTTTGACTCTTTTGGATAGATTTTGTTTCCCAGATTAGGGCTAATCGGGAGTTTAACCCCCTTAGGCTATATAAACCTCCTCCTAGACCTAGTTTTACTATCTTGGATGATTCTTTTTCATCTTTTATCATCTTTTGCAATCTTTTACATATTTTGGCAAGATTAATTCTTGGGATACAAGAACTTTTTGGAGGCAGCAACGATTATTGTTTTTCGGAGATTGAAGACTCGGAGTTCATCCGTAAGGGTTGTAATCTCTCTTTTCATATTAATAATATGCATTCTCCATCAATTTCTTATTTAATTTCAATTATGTCTGGCTGAATTCATTGGTTGATTCTAGGGTTAGTAAATTTAATTGATGTTCACATGATGTTCCTTTGATTACCTTTTTACCTTTCATCCTAGGCTTGTGATCAAGATGTGTTAAATCTCATGCTAGATTAAAGGGCCCTTAATCGATGCATGTTAGCTAATTGATTTTGCCCGGAAGGATTAATTAATTAGTGGAAATACTTGATGCACAATATGATTTAATCTTAAGACCTAAGTGGAGTAAGATAAATCATAGATAAATAAGTTGGCGCTTTTTAAGTGATTTAAATTCTTTGAGCCTTAGCGGGAAAAAGGGTTTAAAATTAACTATCTTTCTAGGTTGCCTTGATCGGAATTCTAGATCGGGTGAGTGATTATTTCTAGGATTGAATTAAAATTTGGGGAAAAGGAATCAAGTGAATGGATTGTGTGAACTCAATTAGATGATACTACCCTAGGATCAATTACCTTTCGACTTATGATTTTATCTTGCTAATTTGCTTTATTTGCTTGATTTAGATAATTCATCTTTTATTTAATTTTTATTTTTCGATTTTTAAAGTTAGATAATTAGAATCAAAACAAACTTTCGGATTCCTAAATAGCAGTCAAATTTTGAGTAGAGTTACTTCCTTTATTTTCGACACATCAATTCCCTTGGGTTCGACACCTTGGAATTACTTCGAGGTTTTACAAATTTTAAAATTGATCTGATTTGAAAACCTAACTACGCGAATTCTAGCGATCAGTAACACCCCAATAAGGCGGCTATTACAGTGCCGTGGACCCCACACTGGGACCCACCAGGCGATATCCAAAATACAGATTAATAGAACTTACTCCGATTTGGAGTTTACACTAGTATGGCCTACGGCCTTATTATACACAGGATCCAAAACATAAGTATAATCCATATGGAGATGGAATATACCTTAAATAACAATACATTTGTTCATATTTAGAATAAAGCGGAAAGGTAACATTACACGGTACGAACATGACCGGACTCAAAAGACTTGGGGCCCCCGAACTAGTATCCTTCGAACCCTTCGTCATCACCCTGATCTTCCCGTGCCTTGCCCTTTCCTCGACCTAAAATACAACACAAGTATTTCGCCCAACACAGGGTCAGATATACATGATAAATGATTCTCAAGATATTATACAATTCGCCTATATAAGATTTCAAGGATAATAACCCGACTAACGAACATACCCCTCGGGCGTATGAACGCTTAGTCACAAAACGTCGAACACATCCAAATATAAGAATGGACTATGAACGACTAAGATAGTACGGCTCAAGAGGGACATCACAGTATGCCCGATCCGAATATGTGTAAGTGCACATGTCCACCCCGTATATGGAATCCAGGATATACGTGGGACAATGCACCTAATTAGCCTCAATGAACTACGTCTCGTGTGCACAGCCCAACACGGAAAATATTCACGCATGACTATATATGTGCCCGGCTAAAAATCCTACACAATATCCAATCGGAACGTAGATATGACTCCGGATATGTCATGATGCAACGTGACAACGAATCCAATAATTCACAAATCCGATTAAGGACCGAGGACTCACCGAAATGACGACAAGATCAACAATACCAAGGGTTCGAAAGTGACGAACTTGGGAATACAATCCCATGATGAAAACGGGACATCATTAAGAACAACCTCAAATCACAAGACACAAGTTTATAAGTCTTTCATATACATGAAATGCATAATCATCATAAGAATCCACACATCATTATAACCAAGCAAGATAACTTGCCTCAATACGGAGGCGAGAATAGTCCTTCCTTCTCAAACGAACGAACGGCCCTCGATTCAAAATCGGTTACTCGAACAATCAACCTTGAATGAAGTATATTTTACTCAATGATACGTTCATATGATAATCTATACCAAATTTTAACGAGACAACATCCTAATTCCCATTTGAGTAGTTCAACTTTTTAAGATATTGAAGTGTTACTCCAAGAACCTTATTCAATACCATTATATTCTTACAATTGATTACAAGATGTTTACCAAATGTTTGCTGGATTAAGAATTGATCCATAATGTGTTAAACAATAATCTCCTACCCTTTAAACTTATCAAGAATATCTCAATTGATTACAAGTAAAAATCTGCATTACACACAATCACTAGTGATAAATCTATATCATGATCATGAAGACTATCTCAAGTTTAACACCATCCTTATAATCTTCTAACTAACCTGGAGATTCAAATATCATACCTCTTAATTTACCTAGCTTAGGTTCAAGAAGGTCATTTCATTCTTCTAATGATCAACAAGGGTTTCTTAAAACATTTTATGGTAATTATTCCAACAAGTCATTTACATTACAATGAAACAAGGAGTATTATTATTCCAATGGTGTTATTAGTCTAGCAAGGAGAGTGTGGTTTCACTAAACATGATCATCATCATTCAAAACACCAAGAACACATCATTACAAATCCTCTAGTCATCATATTCATCATTAAGTTTGTTGGAAGTTTAACTATAAACATGTTTAGCTTGATTAATTCATCACTAGGTGGGGTATACTTAATCACTATCATTATAATTACGAGATTATAGGGTTAAATCATATAGCATACCTTCAGAATTGAAGAACAATACACCAAAACCACAGGAACACAATCTAAGCTTCAAGAATGACTCCAACTTCTAATCAACAAGATCCAAAATCAAAATGTAAAGCTCAATCACAAGTTAGAAGAAGGTAATTTTGATCTAGGGATGAAGGGGGATGCTTATATGGGTGAAAATTAGAGGTTGGACGTGCAAAATGAAAGACACAAGTTGTCTTTTTATAACAGCACAGTTCGTTACGTACGTTATCACAAGAGGATAACGTACGTTAACAGTTTTACGTACGCTACACAAAAAGTGTTACGTACGTAAGCTAAGTCCAGAGGCTGTTGGACTGAAATATGCACATCATTACATACGTTACCGCTTGAAGCTTTACGTACGTAATGTAGGTCAACTAGGTTGCCTCCAAAAGATCAGATATTCGAATCCCGTCCGGCCCCACACGCTGAAAGTTGAGATCGGATACGATTACACTGGTTACGTACGTAACAGGTGCCTCTTTACGTACGTAAAGGCCTTAAAATAACGTACATTATGCCTAAGGATTAGCGTACGTTAGGCTCAGGTTTAATAGCTCAAAAATAATGTACAACGTTGAGAATTCAATCATAGTGCGAGTGATCGTTATTATTATGTCTATTTATGATATATTCCAACATCAATAAACATTACACAAATGCAACAAGACTACAACAGTATTGACTTATCCGAATAATAAAACAGTAAGTAAGAATTTCCGTCGGATATTACATACTCCCCCCCCCCCCTTAAAAGGGGTTTCGTCCTCAAAACTAAGGGGTAAACAATTCAGGATACCTCTCTTGAATGCTTCTCTCCGTCTCCCACGTGGCCTCCTCGAGCCCGTGTCGTGACCACTGAACCTTCATTAAGGTAATTGTCTTATTCCGCAATTGTTTGATCCTCCTCTCAAGTATCCGTTCGGGGTGCTCCTCATACGAATGATCCTCTGCTAAATCGATCTCATCGAACTGAAGTACATGACTCGGATCAGCAACGTATTTCCTTAATTGGGAGACATGGAACACGTTATGAATTCGGCTCAGGGCTGGTGGTAAAGCCAGGCGATAGGCTAAATCGCCTACTCGTTCCAAAACCTCAAACGGCCCGATATACCTCGGACTCAGATTGCCTCTCTTCCCAAAATGAGAACCTCCTTGAGTAGGGGACACCTTCATTAGTACATGGTCGCCGACCTCGAACTCAAGCGGTCGTCGGCGGTTGTCTGCGTAGGACTTCTGTCGGCTTTGAGCCGTCAACAAACGACTCCTAATCAGAGCGATCTTCTCACGGTCTGCTAACAACATATCGGGTTCCGTACCCAAGGTTTCAGATGGATCGTCCCAACACAGAGGGGATCTACAACGACGGCCATACAACGCTTCATAAGGTGCCATCTGAATCGAAGTGTGCCAGCTATTATTATAAGTGAATTCCACCAAAGGTAGTTGGGCCTCCCAATCATCCTTCCAATCGAAAACGCACGCCCTCAGCATATCCTCTAAAGTTTGGATAGTCCTCTCAGTCTGACCATCCGTCTGCGGGTGAAATGTTGTGCTGAAGTTTAATTGTGTACCCATCGCATGATGAACTGCTTTCCAAAAATATGACACGAATCGCCCGTCACGATCTGATACAATACTCTTAGGGGTACCATGTAACCTTACAATTTCTTTGATAAATAGTTGGGCCAATCTCTCGAGTCCCCAAGTGTCTTTAATCTCCAGAAAGTGGCCGGATTTGGTCAGACGATCCACAATCACCCAAATCGCATTCATCCCTCGACGACTCATCGGCAAGCTAGTGATAAAATCCATCGATATGTCCTCCCATTTCCACTCGGGAATCGGAAGCGGTTTCAGCATTCCTGCGGATCGCTGGTGCTCAATCTTAACTTGTTGACAGGTTAGACACCTCGAAACGAACTCCGCAACTTCACGTTTCATACTTCCCCACCAGTAATATTGTTTCAAATCCTTATACATTTTGCTAGACCATGGGTGGATAGAGTACGGGGTAGCATGAGCTTCTCTCAGGATAGAATTCTTTAATTCATCATATGCGGGTACACAAACTCGGTTCCTGAAGCGTATCAATCCATCCTCGTGTATCACAAAGCCAGGAGCTTTCCCTTGAGTTATTTCATCGCGAATTCGAGATAAGAATGGGTCCGTAACTTGCTTCGATCTAATTATATCCTCAAGGGATGATGAAATCTCAAGTGTACAGAGTTTTCCTTGAATACGCTGTAACCAGACTTCAATTTCCGGCCTCACCAATTCTAACTGCAATTCCCTCTGAGTTGTTAGGCGGGCAAGCATCCGCTCCTGTACTGTTTTACGACTCAAAGCGTCAGCAACTACATTTGCTTTGCCCGGATGATAAAGGATCTCGATATCATAGTCTTTGATGAGTTCTAGCCACCTTCTCTACCTCATGTTTAACTCCTTCTGAGTAAAAATGTACTTCAGGCTCTTGTGATCAGTAAAAATCTGACAGGTAACTCCATACAGATAATGACGCCAGATTTTTAAAGCAAACACCACGGCTGCGAGCTCTAAATCATGGGTGGGGTAGATGACCTCGTAAGGTCGTAGCTGTCTCGATGCATAGGAGATCACCTTCCCGTTCTGCATTAGTACACACCCAAGGCCCTGTTTAGATGCGTCACTATACACTACAAACCCTTCCGTTCCTTTTGGTAGGACTAAAATGGGTTCCGAAATCAAACGACTCTTAAGTTCATCAAAACTCCGCTGACATGCCTCTGACCATAAATACTTTTTATCCTTCCTCAGCAAATTAGTCATTGGTTGGGCAATTTTGGAAAAACCTTCCACGAACCGTCGGTAATAACCTGCTAGTCCCAAAAAACTGCGTACTTCCTTAACGTTCTTTGGTGGTAACCAGTCTCGGATAGCTTCTATCTTCTGTGGGTCTACTCGCACCCCATAATCTGATATCACATGTCCGAGAAAGATAACTTCATTCACCCAGAACTCACATTTAGAAAACTTTCCATAAAGCTGCTCCCGCCTTAACGCCTCGAGAACCAGATGGAGATGATGCTCGTGCTCTTCATGGTCACGAGAATAGATCAGAATGTCGTCAATAAAAATGACTACAAAGCGATCCAGATAATTAATAAAGACTCGATTCATCAGTTCCATGAATACTGCCGGTGCATTCGTTAGTCCAAAAGGCATCACTACGAACTCATAATGCCCATAGCGAGTATGAAAAGCGGTCTTCGAAATATCAGACTCACGAATCCTCAACTGATGGTAACCAGACCTCAAGTCGATCTTAGAAAACACAGCAGCCCCCTGAAGCTCATCCAATAAATCATCAATACGCGGCAATAGATATTTGTTCTTAATGGTTACCCTGTTCAGCTCACGATAAGCAATACACAGACATAGGGATCCGTCCTTCTTCCGTACAAATAGTACTGGTGCTCCCCAAGGGGACGTGCTAGGTCTATGTATCCCTTCTCGGTCAAATCCTCAAGTTGGCTCTTCAGCTCCTGCATCTCAGTCGGAGCCATACAATACGGTGCTTTTGAAAGCGGGGACGTACCAGGCTCTAGCTCAATATTGAATTCTACATCACGATGTGGAGGTAAGCCTGGCAACTCATCTGGAAATACGTCTGGGTAGTCTCGGACTACCGGAATATTGACCAATTCAACTGGTTGATCCGTTGTCTTGGTCATGTAACACCAATAGCCAATACATCCTTGATTAAGCAGTTTCACTGTTTTCATAGCGCTGATGATTCTCCCGGAACGGCTGGGATTGTCACCCTGGAAGGTACACTCAACACCATCGTCAGATGTGACGGTCATTGTTCGCTTGCGAACACTAATTATGGTATCATGATGGTCCATCCAATCGACACCCAAGATCACATCATCTTTAGGTAAATCGACCACAATTAAATTTGACAACCACTCACGGTCGTTCATACGAATCGAGCATTCCTGAACTTCACGATTCCCAACAATTCTTCTACCATCAGGTAGTCCAATTATATACGGTTCACAATTGATAAAATGCTCTAATTGCAAATGACTCAAACAGGAAACAGATAGATAGGAGTGTGAAGCACCGGTATCAAAAAGAACACAGACAGGCTGAGATTGGATCTCGAGAGTACCTGCAATCATGCTGGCTTCGGGATCTTCAGCCTTCTTCATCTCGTAGACTCTGGGTTTTGCAGCCCCGGCACCAGAGGTACCAGCTGGATTTCCACACCCCATCCCTTTGTTTGCCCCGGTAGTCTGATAAGAAGCGGACGGAGGTACACGGTCCTGAACTGAAGACTGTACTGGAGCATGAGGTGCTGTGGGAGTACGTCCTGGTCCACTCCTGCAATAACGAGCATGATGTCCATTTTCCCACAAGTATGGCATGACACGGCTGGCCTTGGGCATTTCGAATTGATGTGCACCTGGTCTCCACAGTTATAGCACACAACAGATAGGCTGACCGCTCGAGGTTGCGATCCAGTTGGCTTCGACGTCGTAGGTTGCCGTTCAGAAGGATTTGGCACTGGTTGGGGTCTCTTGAATGTTCCCCGGTTGCTGTCTGACTGGTTCTGGTTCCTGAATTTCTTGTTGTTAGACTGCGGTTGCTTCTTGGAAATTTCTTTCACGGTCAATTCGTACTCCAGAGCCTTCTCAATGAACTCCGGTAGGGTCACACAATGATGGTTCAACAGTTGCATTCTCATTCGGGGTTTAAGCCTTTTGAGAAAGTATTTGATCTTATCTGCCTCCGTTTGGACAATCGTCGCGGAAAAAGGAAGAAGTGCCTGGAATTTCTCGGCGATAGATAGTATGTCATCATCTTCGGACGGGTCCGGGTTCAGCAATTCTGATAGTTTGGCCTCGCGGAGAGGACCCGGATAGTAATGGTCTAGCATGAGATTTTTAAATTCCTCCCAAGTACATATGCCATCAGCTGGCCTCACCGAAAGCCACCAAGTGTGGGCGCCCTTGCCCAAGTAGTAAGTCACACGAGACGCGATTCTCTGCTGGACAGTTTACCATATCGAACAATTTCTCGAAGTGTTCGATCCAATGCACGATATCAGCCGGCTCATAGGAACCTTCAAAAATCGGGGGTCGTTGGTGAGAGATGTCGCTGATGATCCGACTCACCGGTCCGCCATGTACAGGGGGTGGACCCTGATGCTGGTCGGTAGCAGCTCTCTGCATAGTTTCCATTAACTGACCCATTTGGGTCATCTGAGCCATCATGCCCTGCATCACAGTGTAAGGATCGACACGAGCATCCTCGCGTCCAGTGTGGTGCGATTGATCCCTAGAAGGAGAATCACTGCTTGCGGAACTATGCTCTGCATTCGCTCGCCTGTTGGCTCGTGGTATCGGGATTCGGCCCCTTCCGCGGCCTCGTCCCCCTCTGCCACGGCCTCTCAAATTTCTTTCCATACTGAAAGAATCAATTCGTAAAGATAACCATAAGTACAGTTCATGATACTAATCAGAATTCATGCTAAGTTAATGGCAGTAAGAAATTACATATTCAAGAAAACAGTTCGTAATGAGTTATCGTCACTACGAGGGTCACACAGAATATCATATCGACGTTTGAGTCGAATGATTTCAATCATATAATCAATCCAGAATTTTATTTGTATCATTAATCATATAATTCCTGCCACAAACCCTTAAAATGCCAAGCTCAACAAAGAGATCCATTCAGATATCAATATCATGTCAGTAATTTAATCATGGTTCATAAAGTACGTACCGCATTTGGCTCGTAGGATCAGGCGCTCGCATGGGTCACACGTGACACGAAGGTCTCTTGATACTAGTTCAATACACAAAGACTAAAAAAAGTGACAGTTTTCTCTGATACCATCTTCTGTAACACCCCAATAAGGCGACTATTACAGTGCCGTGGACCCCACACTGGGACCCACCAGGCGATATCTAAAATACAGATTAAATACACAATACATGTGATACCGAACCACAAAACATAGTACTTACTTCGATTTGGAGTTTACAGCAGTATGGCCTACGGCCTTATTATACACAGGATCCAAAACATAAGTATAATCCATATGGAGATGGAATATACCTTATATAACAATACATTTGTTCATATTTAAAATAAAGCGGAAAGGTAACATTACACGGTACGAACATGACCGGACTCAAAAGACTTGGGGCCCCCGAACTAGTATCCTTCGAACCCTTCGTCATCACCCTGATCTTCCCGTGCCTTGCCCTTTCCTCGACCTAAAATACAACACAAGTATTTCGCCCAACACAGGGTCAGATATACAAGATAAATGATTCTCAAGATATTATACAATTCACATATATAAGATTTCAAGGATAACAACCCGACTAACGAACATACCCCTCGGGCATATGAACGCTTAGTCGCAAAATGTCGAACACATCCAAATATAAGAATGGACTATGAACGACTAAGATAGTACGGCTCAAGAGGGACAACACAGTACGCCCGATCCGAATATGTGTCAGTGTACATGTCCACCCCGTATACGGAATCCAGGATATACGTGGGACAATGTACCTAATTAGCCTCAACGAACTACGTCTCGTGTGCACAGCCCAACACGGAAAATATTCACGCATGACTATATATGTGCCTGGCTAAAAATCCTACACAATATCCAATCGGAATGTAGATATGACTCCGGATATGTCACGATGCAACGTGACAACGAATCCAATAATTCACAAATCCGATTAAGGACCGAGGACTCACCGAAATGACGACAAGATCAACAATAACAAGGGTTCGAAAGTGACGAACTTGGGAATACAATCCCATGATGAAAACGGGACATCATTAAGAACAACCTCAAATCACAAGACACAAGTTTATAAGTGTTTCATATACACGAAATGCATAATCATCATAAGAATCCACACATCATTATAACCAAGCAAGATAACTTGCCTCAATACGGAGGCGAGAATAGTCCTTCCATCTCAAACGAACGAACGGCCCTCGATTCAAAATCGGTTACTCGAACAATCAACCTTGAATGAATATATTTTACTCAATGAGACGTTCATATGATCATCTATACCAAATTTTAACGAGACAATATCCTAATTCCCATTTGAGTAATTCAACTTTTTAAGATATCGAAGTGTTACTCCAAGAACCTTATTCAATATCATTCTATTCTTACAATTGATTACAAGATGTTTACCAAATGTTTGCTGGATTAAGAATTGATCCATAATGTGTTAAACAATATTCTCCTACCCTTTAAACTTATCAAGAACAAATCTGCATTACACACAATCACTAGTGATAAATCTATATCATGATCATGAAGACTATCTCAAGTTTAACACCATCCTTATAATCTTCTAACTAACCTGGAGATTCAAATATCATACCTCTGAATTTACCTATCTTAGGTTCAAGAAGGTCATTTCATTCTTCTAATGATCAACAAGAGTTTCTTAAATCATTTTATGGTAATTATTCCAACAAGTCATTTACATTACAATGAAACAAGGACTATTATTATTCCAATGGTGTTATTTGTCTAGCAAGGAGAGTGTGGTTTCACTAAATATGATCATCATCATTCAAAACACCAAGAACACATCATTACAAATCCTCTAATCATCATATTGATCATTAAGTTTGTTGGAAGTTTAACTATAAACATGTTTAGCTTGATTAATTCATCACTAGGTGGGGTATACTTAATCACTATCATTATAATTACGAGATTATAGGGTTAAATTGTATAACATACCTTCAGAATTGAAGAACAATACACCAAAACCACAGGAACACAATCTAAGCTTCAAGAATGACTCCAACTTCCAATCAACAAGCTCCAAAATCAAAATGTAAAGCTCAAACACAAGTTGGAAGAAGGTAATTTTGATCTAGGGATGAAGAGGGATGATTATATGGGTGAAAAATTAGAGGTTGGACGTGCAAAACGAAAGACACAAGTTGTGTTTTTATAATAAAGATTAGTTGCTACGTGCGTTATCACAAGAGGATAACGTCGTTAACGCTTTACGACGCTACACAAAAGTGTTACGTCGTAAGCTAAGTCCAGAGTCAGGCCGGATCGAATACGTACATCATTACGTACGTTACCGCTTGAAGCTTTACGTACGCAATGTAGGTCAACTAGGTTGCCTCCAAAAGATCAGATATTCGAATCCCATCCGGCCCCACACGCCGAAAGTTGAGATCGGATACGATTACACTGGTTACGTACGTAACAGGTGCCTCTTTACGTACGTAAAGGCCTTAAAATAACGTACGTTATGCCTAAAGATTAGCGTACGTTAGGCTCAGGTTTAATAGCTCAAAAATGTACATATCTATACAACGTTGAGAATTCAATCATAGTGCGAGTGATCGTTATTATTATGTCTAATTATGATATATTCCAACATCAATAAACATTACACAAATGCAACAAGACTACAACAGTATTGACTTATCCGAATAATACAACAGTAAGTAAGAATTTCCGTCGGATATTACATTTGCTCAGGTAGAAGGTCTTGCCTTAAACTGACCACTATTTTTGATGGATCAAATTTCATGACATGGTCCAAAAATTCGAGCTTATGACATCGAAATTTGGAAGATAATTTGACTTAGTCCAAAAATTCCTACAAAATCCGACGGCTCTCTCAAAAGTCTCGAAGAATATAATGAGGATTAAATAAACAACCCTTATAATTGTAAAGCCACACAATTATTATATTGTGATTTAAATCTAGAAGAACACAATCGAATTTCTTCGTGTGAAAGTGCCAAAGAAATCTGAAAACTGTTCGAGGTAAGGAACAATTCAAGTCAAGGAGATAATACGAGTTATTCATAATGAAAGATGACGAGTCCATATCAAACATGCTAGACCGATTTCTGGTAATCACAAATGGACTAGCTTTCTTTGGGAAACCATTATAGAGTACTAAAAAAGTGAAGAAAATATTACTGTAATACCCGCGCCTTTAATATTGTATTTTCTGATTTAAGCTAAGTATTTTCGCACCATATCTGTGTTGTTGTAGCAAGTATATCGACGAATTATGTTAAGTTGGAATCATGGTCATTCATACTATATTAATTGTTGGGTGATATTGGGAGAATTCCATTTATGCTTGTTATAGCACTTAACGTACGTTAACCTATCTTCTTAACGTACGCTATGTACGTCACCTTATGTACGTAACATCCATATGTTAACATACGTAATGCGGGAGATCCACCAGCAGTCCGCCTTTCGGCGGGTGGGGCCGAGCGGGGGTAGGTGGTCGGGAGTCGATCGCGACAGCCAAGTCAACAACTATTACGTACGTAATATCTATATAGTTACGTACGTAACGAATTGCGTGTTTTGAGACAGAAGGATCTGATGAAATTGGTTATGTACGTAATGATCATGAGATTACGTACGTAAGGACTATAACGTACATTAACCACTTTCGTTAACGTACGTAATGCCGAGTTCAGATTATAAAAGTATGACTTGCCATTCATTTCCTACTCGACCCTTTCAACCTCCCAACTGAGAAAAACGATTCCCTTCCCTTCCAACTCCGTTTCTAGCCCTTCTAACTCGTGTTGGAGCTTCAGCACTTGATTGGTGACTTGGAGAGTTAGAGATTGAAGTGTATCCCTTGAAGTGTTGGTGTTGTTCTTCATTTTGAGGTTGGTCTTTTTTTAACTCATATCAAATCCATGCTTATGATGATGTTAGTAGATAAATACTTCACATAATGTTAGTTTAAGCTAGTGTAAACATGATAAGTTAATTGAATCATGCTCAAACTAAGTGAAGATTAACATTAAGGGTATTAGTGTTACTTCTTGATGTAAATAACTTCATAATGTGATTGTGTTGATAATGATATACATAAAACCTGATGTATAACATGATAATTGGAAGTTGATTATAGTCTCAACACTAGGAACATGTTAAGGATGAAATCCTTAATGATTAGAGGTGGGAGATATTAAACTTGTCTTGAACATTCAATTGATTCTTGAAGATAATATGGAACCATGATTTTTGGCCTCTTAAACAAACACCTTTGTAATAAAATTGTTGAAAGAATTATGTTAACCCTTTGAAGATGATCTTCACAAGATGGGATGAAGTTACTTTTAAAATTTCAAGTATCCAATTGTAATATCCGGAATTTCTACTACTGATGTTTAATATTATTTTATCCGAGTTACATTGTACAGCGTGGAATCTGTACAGTAGAGATAAAATAAATAAAGGACTGAGATATCAGTGTCGGTATAATTGTCGTATTTGGTCGACAATTACATTTGAGGATATTGTGTATCAGGTTGTCGTACTTTTGATATTGGGTATATCGTATGATGATATTATTGGATTCAGTGTTTGTGTTCAGTGTGTCTTATG
Source organism: Orobanche coerulescens (assembly GCA_033398695.1). Taxonomy (NCBI): domain Eukaryota; kingdom Viridiplantae; phylum Streptophyta; class Magnoliopsida; order Lamiales; family Orobanchaceae; genus Orobanche; species Orobanche coerulescens. Next base: position 112,196,061 of record CM065815.1, on the reverse strand, counting down.
TTCGCTTTTGGTATGTCGAGACGTTGGACAAGAACTGCGGAAAATGGCTAAGTATAGCCTTATTAGCGCACGCTGATATTCATGCATAACGCACGCTATAAATGCGTGATTAGCGCACGCTACGTTTATAGGTTAGCGACGCTAGTGCATGATCGGAAGGAATCTGCGTGTGGACCCGGCTGCTTTCGGCGCACGTTCTGGTAAGTCAACGGTTGTTGTCCTGAAGTATTAGCGCACGCTAAAATATTAGGCTTAGCGCACGCTAACTATGTATCAGTCAACAAGGAATCTTATCCTTGCCAGATGCTGTCGGAATGTGGGGGCGAGTGGTAGGTGAACACTGTAGCTAGTCAACTTCGGATAGCGCACGCTAAGATAAATGACTTGCGTACGCTAAGCGGGATGTTTTACGACGTTAATGCATGGGCATTACGTACGTAAGTTAGTTTACGAAGCAAGGCGAGCCTTTGGGCCCGATAGCGCACGCTAACAAAGTCATTTAGCGCACGCTAAGGCGGTAGCGCACGCTAAACATGAGATGTTAGCGCACGCTAATAATGAATATTATAAAAAGGGACAGAAGGGTGTTATGAAGCATTTCGTCCATTCCTTCCTTGTAACCGAGAGAGAGTTTTTAGAGAGAGGTTTGAGGTCCCAAACAATGAGAGATGATGATCTTTAACAAGATTAAGATGGAGAGCATGGATTCAAGCCTCGTTCTTCAAGTTATTCATGATTCTTGGAATGGAGTCTAGTGTTCTTATTCTTGGTTCATCCAATCCAGGTAATTTTCGTATCCTCTTGATGATGGTTCGTTTTTCTTGGATGATTTCATGTAAGGAGCATGTTGGATAATCATATGATGATGTTATATGAGATTCAATGGAATTTTGATAAGAGTTTCGGATGTTAGTTAAGATTCTTCTTACTATAAGGATGGTGATTCGTTTAACCCGATCTAAGATGGATTTCGAATCTTGTTAATTATATTGATCGATTTAGAGGAGTTAAATCATGATACGAGGTTGAATTCGGATTGAATATGATATGATCCTTGTTATCGAGTCGGTTTGATTGTTGATGTTATTATTGATATATGGACATTGATATTATCCTTGTGATAGTTATGGTGTCGTTTATCTTCAAGAGATATGGAGATTTATGTCTCCTTCATTCGGATTCGTAGTTGCAAGATGCTAGTCGATGCTTGGAATGCATGCCATCAGACGGCATTAGCGCACGCTAAGCTTACCGCTAGCGCACGCTAACGGGAGCAACTTAGCGCACGCTACGTTAGGTGATTAACGTGCGCTAAGTAGGCGATAGCGATATTTTTGTGTTTTGATTAGGAATTCGTGATGGTTTGACTTGGTTGGTTATTTGTGTTTATTCGAGGTTGTGTTGAACCGTTGAGTTCGATTAGTTAGTATTGTCGTTGTTGATTGTTATCGGATATGTGTTATTTGATTTCTTCGATAGGTTGAGATTGCTGATCGGTGATTATAACCGGATATTGCGGTCGTGTTCGAGTATGTCCATTGTATTGCTTTTGATCGGGCCGAGGAGCTCGTAGACAAAGGCAATGTGTTCGGCAAGACAGCCTTCGTATCGGTATCGAGGCAAGTTATTACTTGCTCGATTATAATATTTAATGAATGATTTCGGTTTCATTTCGTTTATAATGCATATAGCGATGATTATTATTGTGAACTCGGGTATTTGGATTGGATAGCGTTCTTTCGATTTTGGGAGGTAAATCATAATGTATATGCTTTATCTCAGTTATTGGTAACTTCGAGTATCGAGGTTACATTATAATAAAGATGAAGATATGAGTATCTATAGTTCATTATACGTTTGGATCGCCGAGCATTGAGGATAATCGTCGGTGATGATTGGACATCGAGGTGGCTCCCGAAGGACTCGGGGCAAGTATTCCATATTGATTATGGTTTAGTGTTATTTATTTTGGTCTCGTACATTTTCTTTCATGTTGTTGAACATGAAGTAGTCCTAGTATATTGTCATGTTGTCGTGCATGTTATGTTGTTCATGTGGATGAACGTGTTGATTTGCATATGTGTATGCATATTGTGTTGTTTATGTTGTGTAAATAATCCGATGGGATTATGAGGATCTATGCTGAGGGTCTTTGGATCGAATGTCCACCATGCGTTGGTTCGACGGGATCATCATGGGGATCTATCTTTGAGGGCGCTGGATCGTTGGACGGAGTTTTCCACCATGCGTTGGTTCGACGGGATCATCATGGGGATCTATGCTTTGAGGCGCTGGATCGTTGGATTACAGATTGTGTTGATGGAATCTAGTGAATTCGCATCATTGATTTTATCATGTGTTGTTGTTCACATGTGCATTGTTAGTTATCCACCTTATGTTGATCGATAGGATCAACAAAGGGATCTATCTTTGAGGCGCCTGGATCGTCGGATTTCCATTGAGTATACATGATTGTTATTGTTGTGATCATATTGACGTGGTCATATGAGTATGCATTTGTAGGTCTTGTGTTAGGACCTTGTCCGTATTGCATTGATCGATCTCGGATCGACCGGTATGATTGTCGTGGCACTTCATATCTCGAGGTATGTTCCGTATTTTCCTTTGGTATTTGTCTTGATGGACGATCGGTTATCCTCTTGGGATTTGATGATGTTATTCGATGGATCGTATTGGTCGAAATGGTATATTTCCGTATCGTGAGTTGGTTATGACAGTTTGAGAACCTTGAGTATTGTTTGAGGTACAAGACTTATATTATGTTCGAGTTTATTGGTAAATCGAGTACATGATGAGAAATGTGATAATGGCTACTCAGATGAGAAACACATGAGTAAGCAAAGTTATGGCGGTAAGATTACATTGATCGTATACTTATGTTGAATACTCAATGGTATGATATTATTAATGTGATGTGGCGATTATCATTGTTGGATATTATGGTGACCCCGTCGTGGGATTTCTTTTAGGTTCTCGGAGTATCGAGCTTGTAGCGGTCGTGAAGAGATGAGCTTCCCGGAGGATACCTTGGCTAGGACATGTTACGTACATTGAGTTTCTTGATTGGTTCTTGTTTTCCATTTGCTAGAGTATCGTTTTGGTTGGTCTTTTTCCTGCGTGAGTATTTTGAGACGCTCTTTTGGTATCTCGTAACCGAGGTTACTTTGGAAATCGTTTTCTGAACTTTTGAGTGTCGGCTGTTTGGCCTTGCGATTTCAAATGAGTTTTACGACGGTTTTTGATAAATAGATTTTATAAGTCTTTGTGAATTTTAAAGTTAGTACCGTCGTTGGCCTCTTGGGCATTTGTAAATGTTTGTGAAAATTTCTTTTTAGCCTTGTGGGTTCCATCTCGGGGCCACAGTAATATTTCCGGTTAAATGCGGGGTGTTACGAATATGGGATCGGAGCTTAGGTTGAGAAAACCTAGGCATTTGGGTCGAGTTGGGTCGTGTTTTTGTTGCGTCATTTGAGTTGTCGATTGACAAATACTAGAGCCGTGAGTCTTTGTTGTTCACTCAGGCTTGTGCGTTATCGGATTTGCCAGTATCGTACTGGGCTTGTTATAACTTTTCCAAAAGGTGTAAACGAGATATATTGAGTTCTAGACTTGCACAGAGAATGCAAAACATGAGTATTTAAAATACATGTCGAGTATTTTCTTGAGTCTAGACATGTGCCAATTATCACGGGAATCGTCGGCTTCACAATCTGTAAGTATTCGGATTTTTGAATTTCATTGAGATTTACTGCCGTTCTAAGTTGATATGTTTTGAGATTCAGCAGATATTATGCATTTCAATATAAGGTGACAGAGTTGGGATAGGATTGATGATCTTGAGAAGTTATGGTTTAGGAAATCAATATGTCGGTTAGATTTCGAATGAATTATGCATTTGGGAGAAATGTTGTGGATTGTTGAGAAGAACATGTAGTCATGATAGATCATTTTGTGATACATGAAACTGTTTTGAGCATTTGAAAATGACACTTTTCAAAATGAATGTCTTACGGATGTTTTACGGAAAATGATTTTGGGCCGAGACCCAATTGATTTTGAAATGGTTTTATAACTCAGGACTTGGGTTCGAAAGAGGGTTTTCTACTTTTTAAACTTCTTGTAATGTGGAATGAGATACGGGCTGAGACCCTAATGTTTCAAAAGACTTTCATGTTTTCTAAAACTCCCGAGATTTGCAAAATACTTTACCAATCGTTTACCTATGTTATTTCCGCCTTTCGAGGCTTTGGTTTACTTGTTCAAATGGTACCTCTCGGAAGTCTTTCGCCGTGTTTGATTTGCTTGATTTGTTTCAACGTTTTGTCATATCATATTGGAGGTGATCCGTGATGGGTAAATGGTTGACGATATGAGTCATGTGTGGAAAAGGAGTTTAGTCGAATTTATACATTGAGATTTTGGAACTCGATCGTGTGGTTTTCCGATGGAATATCGGTGGATATTGGTGACGAACCGAATTGGTATACGGGAGTATGGATATAGTCGAGCATTTGCATACTTTTCATTTTAAAACTTCAAATCGTGTGGATTCGAAGAAAATCATATCAAATACTTGGCACCATCGAGCCAAGTTAATTTTTCGAAAATTGATTTTGTGGCCTTACCAAAATTTAAGTTTTTAGTTTTGAAATTTTTGAAAGAACTTTCAAAATTTGTATTCTTGACGAGACTTTATGATTTCAAAGCGGTTTTGAAAATGTGATTGATATACATACGCATTTAGTGCATAATGCATATCGTGGTGAAGTTCAATAAGACTCACGAACTGGATGGTACATCAGTATGGTACGATGAAAGAGATTCGAACGTTAGTATGGTAGTTTGGTTATCCACGGATGATCAGTTGATTTATCGGATAAGAGAAATATGTTGCGTGTTGTAGATTCATGCACATAATATTATCTTGGAAACTGGGGATTTTGTGAAACCCAGGACATATGTGCTATGTGATTCCATTGGTACGGTAGTAGCGCGATTTTACCACAGTGATTCTGGAATGATTTCCTTGTAAGTGCAAATTTGGGGATGGTGACCACATGCTGGTTGTTTTGGATATTGAGTGGTCGTTCCCACTCCTTGTATGAATTGGGTATGTTCGTCAGTTTGTGATTGGTTGTTCATATGCCGAGGGGTATGTTCGCCAGTCGGAGATGTTTATTGAGATCCACTGTATGTGATCGGTGTGTCGTTTTGAGAATTTTGCTTTTTTCGTATATCTGTTTCTGTGGTTCTGTGTTGATAGTGTTGGAGTTTACCGTGTGAAGGTATTCTCGATTTCCGTTGATCGTTCGTTGGTCGTATTGGAGTTTATCACGTTGATGATATTCTCGATTGTGTTTTGACCTCTGGTTGGTCATATTAGAAATTATCATGTCGATGATAAATTCGATTGATTGTTGATCATTGTTGGTGATCATCTGAGCGTTCGGATTTTGTGTTGATGTTTCGGGATTCGTGTCATTGTTTTGGGCGGTTGTTTCGCAGATGTATTGTGTATTATTTGTCTTATCGGAATTGGGACTGATTGTGTAATGAGGCAGACAGGATTTTGATTCGGGCAGATTGTTTCATCCGTAGATGATATTTTTTTTTGTTGAGACTCAGGGAATTGTGATCGTAAGCGTATTGAGATTGTACAGTGAGAACGCTGGCTAGTATCTCCGGAGATCGTCGACCTGCGTATTTGGAAGTATGCTCTTTTGGATATTCGGTAATGATGATGATTAATCGTTGTCGTGATGGTTTTGGGATATTTTGAGTTGAACGGTATGTTTGTTCGTTTTATGATGGATTGCAAGTTTCGAGGACGAAACTTATTTTAAGTGTAGAATGTAATATCCTAATTTCTACATCGATGTTTAATATTATTTTATCCGAAGTTACATTGTACAGCGTGGAATCATGCAGTAGAGATAAAATAAATAAAGGACTCGAGATATCGAGATCGGTATAATTGTCGTATTTGGTCGACAATTACATTTGAGGATATTGTGTATCGGGTTGTCGTACTTTTGATATTGGGTATATCGTATGATGATATTATTGGATTCGTGTTTGTGTTCGTGTGTCTTATGTTCGCTTTTGGTATGTCGAGGCGTTGGACAAGAATCTGCGGAAAATGGCTAAGTATAGCCTTATTAGCGCACGCCGATATTCATGCATAACGCACGCTATCGTGCGGGATTAGCGCACGCTACGTTTATAGGTTAGCGTCGCTAGTGCGCATGACGGAAGGAATCTGCGTGTGGACCCGGCCGCTTCGCGCACGCTCGTAAGTCAACGGTTGTTGTCCGAAGTATTAGCGCACGCTAAAATATTAGGCTTAGCGCACGCTAACTATGTATCGATCGACAAGGAATCTTATCCTTGCCGATCTTTGTCGGAATGTGGGGCGAGTGGTAGGTGAACACCGTAGCTAGTCAACCGGATAGCGCACGCTAAGATAAATGACTTGCGTACGCTAAGCAGATGTTTTACGTGCGTTAATGCATGGGCATTACGTCGTAAGTTAGTTTACGAAGCAAGGCGAGCCTTTGGGCTTCGATAGCGCACGCTAACAAAGTCATTTAGCGCACGCTAAGGCGGTAGCGCACGCTAAACATGAGATGTTAGCGCACGCTAATAATGAATATTATAAAAAGGGACAGAAGGGTGTTATGAAGCATTTCGTCCATTCCTTCCTTGTAACCGAGAGAGAGAGTTTTTAGAGAGAGGTTTGAGGTCCCAAACACTGAGAGATGATGATCTTTAACAAGATTAAGATGGAGAGCATGGATTCAAGCCTCGTTCTTCAAGTTATTCATGATTCTTGGAATGGAGTCTAGTGTTCTTAGTCTTGGTTCATCCAATCCAGGTAATTTTCGTATCCTCTTGATGATGGTTCGTTTTTCTTGGATGATTTCATGTAAGGAGCATGTTGGATAATCATATGATGATGTTATATGAGATTCAGTAGAATTTTGATAAGAGTTTCGGATGTTAGTTAAGATTCTTCTTACTATAAGGATGGTGATTCGTTTAACCCGATCTAAGATGGATTTCTGAATCTTGTTAATTATATTGATCGATTTAGAGGAGTTAAATCATGATACGAGGTTGAATTAAGGATTTAATATGATATGATACTTGTTATCGAGTCGGTTTGATTGTTGATGTTATTATTGATATATGGACATTGATATTATCCTTGTGATAGTTATGGTGTCGTTTATCTTCAAGAGATATGGAGATTTATGTCTCCCTTCATTCGGATTCGTAGTTGCAAGATGCTAGTCGATGCTTGGAATGCATGCCATCATGCGGCATTAGCGCACGCTAAGCTTCTTGCGGCTAGCGCACGCTAACGGAGCAACTTAGCGCACGCTACGTTAGGTGATTAACGTGCGCTAAGTAGGCGATGCGGTATTTTTGTGTTTTGATTAGGAATTCGTGATGGTTTGACTTGGTTGGTTACATTGTGTTTATTCGAGGTTGTGTTGAACCGTTGAGTTCGATTAGTTAGTATTGTCAGTTGTTGATTGTTATCGGATATGTGTTATTTGATTTCTTCGATAGGTTGAGATTGCTGATCGGTGATTATAACCGGATATTGCGGTCGTGTTCGAGTATGTCCATTGTATTGCTTTTGATCGGGGCTGAGGAGCTCGTAGACAAAGGCAATGTGTTCGGCAGCAGCTTCGTGGTATCGGTATCGAGGCAAGTTATTACTTGCTCAGTTATAATATTTAATGAATGATTTCGGTTTCATTTCGTTTATAATGCATATAGCGATGATTATTATTGTGAACTCTGGGTATTTGGATTGGATAGCGTTCTTTCGATTTTGGGAGGTAAATCATAATGTATATGCTTTATCTCAGTTATTGGTAACTTCGAGTATCGAGGTTACATTATAATAAAGACGAAGATATGAGTATCTATAGTTCATTATACGTTTGGATCGCCGAGCATTGAGGATAATCGTCGGTGATGATTGGACATCGAGGTGGCTCCCGAAGGACTCGGGGCAAGTATTCCATATTGATTATGGTTTAGTGTTATTTATTTTGGTCTCGTACATTTTCTTTCATGTTGTTGAACATGAAGTAGTCCTAGTATATTGTCATGTTGTCGTGCATGTTATGTTGTTCATGTGGATGAACGTGTTGATTTGCATATGTGTATGCATATTGTGTTGTTTATGTTGTGTAAATAATCCGATGGGATTATGAGGATCTATGCTGAGGGTGCTGGATCGAATGTCCACCATGCGTTGGTTCGACGGGATCATCATGGGGATCTATGCTGAGGGCGCTGGATCGTTGGACAGGTTTTCCACCATGCGTTGGTTCGACGGGATCATCATGGGGATCTATGCTGAGGGCGCTGGATCGTTGGATTACCAGTATTGTGTTGATGGAATCTAGTGAATTCGCATCATTGATTTTATCATGTGTTGTTGTTCACATGTGCATTGTTAGTTATCCACCTTATGTTGATCTGATAGGATCAACAAAGGGATCTATGCTGAGGGCGCTGGATCGTCGGATTTCCATTGAGTATACATGATTGTTATTGTTGTGATCATATTGACGTGGTCATATCAGTATGCATTTGTAGGTCTTGTGTTAGGACCTTGTCCGTATTGCATTGATCTGATCTCGGATCAGACTGGTATGATTGTCGTGGCACTTCATATCTCGAGGTATGTTCCGTATTTTCCTTTGGTATTTGTCTTGATGGACGATCGGTTATCCTCTTGGGATTTGATGATGTTATTCGATGGATCGTATTGGTCAGAAATGGTATATTTCCGTATCGTGAGTTGGTTATGACAGTTTGAGAACCTTGAGTATTGTTTGAGGTACGATTTATATTATGTTCGAGTTTATTGGTAAATCGAGTACATGATGTGAAATGTGATAATGGCTACTCTGATGAGAATCACTTGAGTAAGCAAAGTTATGGCGGTAAGATTACATTGGTCGTATACTTATGTTGTATTCTCATTGGTATGTTATTATTAATGTGATGTGGCAGTTATCATTGTTGGATATTATGGCTGACCCCGTCGTGGGATTTCTTTTAGGTTCTCGGAGTATCGAGCTTGTAGCGGTCGTGAAGAGATGAGCTTCCCGGAGGATACTGGCTAGGACATGTTCGCATACATTGAGTTTCTTGATTGGTTCTTGTTTTCTGCCGCTAGAGTATCATTTTGGTTGGTCTTTTCCATTGCGTGAGTATTTTGAGACGCTCTTTTGGTATCTCGTAATCGAGGTTACTTTGGAAATCTTTTTCTAAAATTATGAGTATCGGATGTTTGGCCTTGCGATTTCAAATGAGTTTTACGACGGTTTTTGATAAATGGATTTTATAAGTCTTTGTGAATTTTTAAAGTTAGTACCGTCGTTGGCCTCTTGGGCATTTGTAAATGTTTGTGAAAATTTCTTTTTAGCCTTGTGGGTTCCATCTCGGGGCCCACGGCGCTGTAATATTTCCGGTTAAATCTGGGGGTGTTACACCAATGATATAACTAGGCTTTTAATAAATTCTTCAAAAGTAAAACAATGGATTTTGATAGAAGGAAGTTGTAATCTTCATATGATCAAGTTAATCGATTTCGTTGATAACTTAAAAGGATGTTAATTGCTACATTAATATGTTAATAATGTTCTTAAGAGGATTGTAGTGATTATGGTGATGGAAATGCGGTAGATGAGTAGCCGAATTCCATTTCATTTATCCATGTATGTTAAGAGACGTAAATTAAGATGATGTTCTTAGTGCACTAAAAACTTGAGCTTATGCTTCATATAGGAATCAGTTTTTAATGTAATTATTGGTAAAATAATGAAGAACGTAATTAACACAAACTTATATCGTAATCGGAAGTGCCGATGATTTGAAAAGATGTTTTCACAATGTTACTTTGGTAATAAACCGAACTTCAAGTATTTGACATTAATGTTAGAATATGTGAATGAACATGATAAACATACGATGATTTGTAATAAGAACATTAAAGTGATCAATAGGATAATTGATTTATTCAAGTAAATTTATGAATATTATTTATGTAATAATACCGTTATCGCATTTAATGTGTTGTTGAATGAATTACATTTCATTCAAGGTTGCTTGTTCACGTGAGTATTGTTAGACGAGGATACCGTTCGTTTGACCATTCAAAGAAGGATTATTCATCTACGGAATTGAGGCAAGTTATCTTGCTTGGTTATAATGATGGTTGAATTCTTGTGATTATTATGCGTTTCGTGTGTATGAAATGTTCTGATAATCTATGATTCGTGATATGGTGATACCCTTGATCGTATTGTCATGGTGTTGGGGATGATATACCCGAAATTACCATCCTTGTTACCGTTAGTCCTTTTGAGCTTTGTTGACACTTCGGTGAGTTGTTCGATTCCTTGGTAAAAGTGTAATTCGTTGAGTTTCGTTGTCATGTTGTATCGTGACATCTCTGGAGTCATATCTGCGCGCCGATTGGTTATGTGTAGGATTTTTAGCCGGGCACTTGATGATCATGCGTGGATGTTTTCTGCATTTAGATCGTGCACACGAGGCGTAGTTCGTGAGGCTAATTAGATACATCGTCCCACGTATATTTTTGATTCCGTATACGGGGTGGACATGTGCACGGACACATTTCCGGATCGGGCGTACTGTGACGTCCGTCTTGAGCCATATTATATGGTCGTTCGTATATTTTGTTATGTTCGACAGTGGGGACTGATTGTTTATACGCCTTCGGGGTATATTCAGTAGTCGATGGTTTTCTTTGAGATCAGTATATATATATATATGAATTGTATAATGTCATGAGAATTATTATCATGTATAGCTGACCCTGTGGTTTGGGGCGAAATACTTGTATTTCAGGGCGAGGAAAGGGCAAGGCACAGGAGGAGCACAATGGCGACGGAGGGTTCTGAAGTATGCTATTTCGGGGGCCCCGAGTCTTTTGGATGTTCGGTTATGTTTTATTGTGACTTTCATTTTATTTTGTGTCGGATGAATGTACTAAAATTTGTTAGGTACTGCCCATCGTCATATGGTCCATGCAATTTGGATCCTGTGTATGTTTGCTCGTATTAAAGACATGAATAACTCATACTCCACACCGGGGTTTTGATAAATATTGTGGTACGGTGCCACGTTGTCAGATTATAGATGTATATTGTGATATCGCCTGGTGGGTCCCGGTAGGGGTCCACGGCACTGTAATAGCCACTATTTTTGGGCTGTTACAGAAGATGGTATCGGAGAGTGTGTTTTTATTTTGAGTCATTGTAGAATCAAAATAGCATCAAGAAACCTTCGTGCCACGTGTAACCTGTGCAAGCGCCTGACCCGTCAAATACGGTATGTTCTCATGAACCATAATTTGATTACTGGCATGATATTGACGATGTATTGGTCTCCTTACTTATCTTGGCATCTTGCTAACATGAGGTAAAATTCATCTGTTTGAGGGGAACCTAAATTAATTATGTTATTGGAATTGTTTCGACTTGATGTTGATATGACATTGAGTGTGTAACACCTGTAGTGCCAGTGATTCTTTACGAACTGCTTTGTTGGATAGGAAATTCCCTGTTACTAGTAACTTAGCATGAATTATGATTGATAAATCGAACTGTACTTGTGACTTGATTCTTTCAGTATGGAAAGGAATCCGAGAGGCCGTGGCAGAGGGGGATGAGGCCACGGAAGGGGCCGAATTCCGATACCACGAGCCAACAGACGCGCGAATGTGGAACAGAGTTCCGCAGGCACTGATTCGCCTTCTAGGGACCAATCACACCACACCGGAGAGAATGCACGTGTCAATCCTTACACCGTGATGCAGGGCATGATGGCCCAGATGACCCAAATGGGTCAGCTGATGGAAGCTATGCAGAGGAATACTAGTGGTCAACAGCAGGGGCAACAACCTCCGCCTCTGGTGCCTGGCGGGATTGTGAGCCGGATTATTAGCGACATATCACGACAGCGACCTCCGAATTTTGAAGGCTCATCTGAGCCTGCTGACATTGTACACTGGATAGAGCATTTCGAGAAACTGTTCGATATGGTGGAGTGCCCAGAGGAAAATCGAGTTCTTTGTGGCGACTACTACCTTAGTAAGAGTGCCCATACTTGGTGGCTTTCTGTGAGGCCTGCCGATGGCGCGAGTACTTGGGAGGAATTCAAGAATCTTATGCTAGATCGTTACTATCATGCACCCCTCCGTGAAGCCAAACTGTCCGAATTCAACCCAGGCCATCGGAAGACGAGGATGTGTTAGCGATTGCTGAAAAATTCCAACACTTCTCCCTTTTGCTACGTCAGTTGTCCGTTCGGAAGCTGATAAGATCAAATATTTCCTCAAGAGGCTTAAACCCCGAATGAGGATGCAATTACTCAATCACCAGCATGCGACCTTCTAGGAGTTTATTGAGAAGGCTTTGGAGTATGAACTTACTGCGAAAGAGATTTCTAAGAAGCGGCCTCGGTTTTCCAACGAGATCCAGAACTGCACCCAAGGAGACAAGAATGGGATATTCAAGAAACCCCAGCCTGTACCAAATCCTTCTGAACGGCCACCTATGACACCGAAACCGACAGGAACGCACTCTCGGGCAATCAGCTCACCTGTCATGTGTTATAACTGTGGGGACCAGGGGCATATCAGCTCCAAGTGTCCGAAGCCGGCCGTTGCCTGTCACACTTGCGGGAAGAACGGTCATCATGCTCGCTATTGCCGGGGTGGACTCGGGCGTGCTCCAGTAGCATCTCTTGCTCCAGTACAGTCTTCTGTTCAGGAACGTGCTCCTCCGTCCGCTTCTTACCAGACTACCGGGGCGAACAAAGGGATGGGCCGTGGAAATCAAGCTGGTACACCTGCTTCCGGGGTTGCAAAACCCAGAGTCTACGAGATTAAGAAAGCCGATGATCCCGAAGACAGCATGATTGCAGGTACTCTCGAGATTCACTCTCAGCCCGCTTGTGTTCTTTTTTATACTGGTGCTTCACACTCCTTTTTGTCTAGTTCTTGTTTGAGTCGTTTGCATCTGAATCATGTTACCGATTGTGAACCTTATGTAATTGGTATACCCGATGGTAGAAGAATTATTGGGAGTCGTGAAGTACAGAACTGTCCGATTAGCATGAACAACCGTGAGTGGTTGTCCGACTTGATTGTGGTTGATTTACCTAAAGATGATATAATCTTGGGTATCGACTAGATGGATCGTCACGATGCCGTGCTTAGCGTCCGTAAGCGAATGGTGACCGTCACATCGGATGATGGCGTCGAGTGTATTTTTCGGGGCGATAATCCCAATCATGCAGGAGAGTCATCGTAGCTATGAAGGTGTGAGATTCTTGAACCGAGGATGCATTGGTTATTGGTGTTACATGACCAAGACAAGCCGACCGGCCGAATTGGTTGATATTCCGATGGTTCGAGATTATCCGGATGTATTTCGGAAGAGCTTCGGGAATACCCCACGGAGAGGTAGAATTCACCATTGAGTTGGAGCCAGGGCGTCCCGCTTTCGAAAGCACCATATCGTATGGCCCCGATCGAGATGCGGGAGTTGAAAAGACAACTTGAAGAATTAAGCGAGAAAGGATATGTTCGACCCGGTGCATCCCCTTGGGGAGCGCCGGTGTTATTAAATGCGAGAAGAAGGACGGATTTTGCATTTGTGTATTGATTACCGGGAGCTGAACAAAGTAACAATTAAGAACAAATATCCTTTACCTCGCATCGATGATCTATTGGATCAGCTCCAGGTAGATGCTATATTTTCCAAGATCGACTTGAGGTCTGGGTACCACCAATTGCGGATTCGAGAGTCTGACGTCCCGAAGACAGCTTTTCGCACTCGCTATGGGCATTATGAGTTCGTTGTCATGCCATTCGGACTGACTAATGCACCTGTAGTGTTCATGGAATTGATGAATCGGGTTTTTATTAATTATCTGGATCGTTTTGTAGTCGTTTTTATTGACGACATCTTGGTCTACTCTCGTGATCATGAGGAGCATGAGTGTCACCTCCGCAAGGTTCTCGATGCATTAAGGCGAGAACAACTCTATGGAAAATTTTCTAAGTGTGAATTCTGGATGTTTGAAGTTATTTTTGTGGGACATGTGATATCAGCAGAGGGAGTAAGAGTAGACCCACAGAAAACGGAAGCTATCCGAGACTGGCTACCTCCGAAGAACGTGAAGGAAGTTCGTAGTTTTCTGGGTCTAGCAGGCTATTACAGACGATTCGTGGAAGGATTTTCCAAAATTGCTCAATCGATGACTAATCTGTTGAGAAAAGATAAGAAGTACTTGTGGTCGGAAGCATGTCAGCAAAGTTTTGATGAACACAAAAGTCGATTAATTTCAACACCTGTTTTGGTACTACCTAGAGGAACGGAAGGATTTGTAGTATATAGCGATGCATCGAGACAGGGCCTTGGCTGTGTATTAATGCAGGATGGGAAAGTGATCGCCTATGCGTCCAGACAGTTGCGTCCTTACGAGGTCAACTACCCGACTCATGATTTGGAGTTAGCAGCCGTAGTGTTTGCCTTAAAAATCTGGCGCCACTATCTGTATGGAGTTACCTGCCGGATTTTTACGGACCACAAGAGCCTGAAGTATATTTTTACCCAAAAGGAGTTGAATATGAGACAAAGGAGGTGGTTAGAGCTAATCAAAGACTATGATATCGAGATCCTTTATCATCCAGGCAAGGCAAACGTGGTTGCCGATGCCTTGAGCCGCAAGACGGTGTAGGAACAGATACTGGCTCGTTTGACCGCCCAGAGGGAGTTGCAATTAGAGTTCATGAGACCAGAGATTGAGGTCTGGTTACAACGCATTTAGGGACAACTGTGCACGCTTGAGATTTCACCATCCCTTGATGAGACGATCAGGACGAAACAGATGACGGACCCATTATTATCCAGAGTTCGAGGAGAAATCGATCAGGGGAAGGCCCCTGGATTTGTGGTTCATGGGGATGGACTGATACGCTTTAAAAAACCGAGTATGTGTACCAGCAGACGAAGAGTTGAGGAATACTATTCTGAAGTAGGCTCATGCTACCCCGTATTCCATACACCCGGGATCGAACAAAATGTATAAGGATTTGAAGCCGTATTATTGGTGGGGTAACATGAAACGGGAGGTTGCCGAATTCGTTTCGAAATGTTTGACACATCGGCAAGAGTCAAGATTGAGCATCAACGACCAGCTGGCATGATGAAACCGCTTCCGATTCCCGAGTGGAAGTGGGAAGACATATCGATGGATTTTATTACTAGCTTGCCGACGAGCCGTCGAGGCATGAATATGATTTGGGTGATTGTGGATCGATTGACTAAATCAGCCCACTTCTTGGAGATCAAGGATACTTGGGGCCCTGAGAGATTGGCCCAATTATTCATCAAAGAGATTGTGAGACTGCATGGCACCCCTAAGAGTATTGTATCAGATCGGGACGGGACGGTTCGTGTCGCACTTACGGAAGGCGGTTCATTGTGCTATGGGTACACGGTTGAACTTGATGCGGCTTTTCATCCTCGAGTGACTCGGTCACGAGAGGACAATTCAAACTCTAGAGGATATGTTGAGGGCATGTGCTCTCGATTGGAAGCTTATTTGGGAAGCCCAACCGCCGTTGGTAGAATTCACATATAATAACGGTGGCACGCCTCGATCATGATGGCACCTTATGAGGCATTGTATGGTCGTCGTTGTAGGTCCCCTTTGTCTTTGTACGATTTATGCGAATCTATTGGTACGGAACCTGATATGTTATTGGCAGCCCGCGAGAAGATTTCCCTGATCAAGAGTCGTCTATTAACGGCCCAAAGCCGCCAGAAATCATATGCAGATAATTGTCGACGACCACTCGAGTTTGAGGTTGGTGACCATGTACTAGTCAAAGTATCTCCTACTAGAGGTGTTTTCCGATTCGGGAAGAGAGGCAAGTTGAGCCCAAGGTATATTGGTCCGTTTGAGATCTTGGAACGAGTAGGCGACCTAGCCTATCGTTTAGCATTACCACCAGCTTTGAGCCGGATTCACAACGTATTCCATGTATCTCAGTTAAGGAAGTATGTTGCTGATCCAAGTCACGTTATTCAATTCGAAGAGGTCGAAATAGTCGATGACCATTCGTATGAAGAACGGCCTGTGCAGATACTTGAGAGAAGAATTAAACAGCTGAGGAACAAGGCGATTCCCTTATTAAAAATTCAGTGGTCGAGACATGGAGTCGAGGAAGCTACGTGGGAGACTGAAGATAACATGCGAGAGAAATACCTCGAACTATTTACCCCTTAGTTTCGGGGACGAAACTCCTTTTAAGGGGGGAGGTATGTAATACCCTCGACTTTAATATTGTATTTTCTGATTTAAGCTAAGTATTTTCGCACCATATCTGTGTTGTTGTAGCAAGTATATCGACGAATTATGTTAAGTTGGAATCATGGTCATTCATACTATATTAATTGTTGGGTGATATTGGGAGAATTCCATTTATGCTTGTTATAGCACTTAACGTACGTTAACCTATCTTCTTAACATACGCTATGTACGTCGCCTTACGTACGTAACATCCATATGTTAACGTACGTAATGCGGGAGATCCACCAGCAGTCCGCCTTTCGGCGGGTGGGGCCGAGCGGGGGTAGGTGGTCGGGAGTCGATCGCGACAGCCAAGTCAACGGCTATTACGTACGTAATAGCTATATAGTTACGTACGTAACGAATTGCGTGTTTTGAGGCAGAAGGATCTGATGAAATTGGTTACGTACGTAATGATCATGAGATTACGTACGTAAGGACTATAACGTACGTTAACCACTTTCGTTAACGTACGTAATGCCGAGTTCAGATTATAAAAGTATGACTTGCCATTCATTTCCTACTCGACCCTTTCAACCTCCCAACTGAGAAAAACGATTCCCTTCCCTTCCAACTCCGTTTCTAGCCCTTCTAACTTGTGTTGGAGCTTCAACACTTGATTGGTGACTTGGAGAGTTAGAGATTGAATTGTATCCGTTGAAGTGTTGGTGTTGTTCTTCATTTTGAGGTTGGTCTTTCTTTAACTCATATCAAATCCATGCTTATGATGATGTTAGTAGATAAATACTTCACATAATGTTAGTTTAAGCTAGTGTAAACATGATAAGTTAATTGAATCATGCTCAAACTAAGTGAAGATTAACATTAAGGGTATTAGTGTTACTTCTTGATGTAAATAACTTCATAATGTGATTGTGTTGATAATGATATACATAAAACCTGATGTATAACATGATAATTGGAAGTTGATTATAGTCTCAACACTAGGAACATGTTAAGGATGAGATCCTTAATGATTAGAGGTGGGAGATATTAAACTTGTCTTGAACATTCAATTGATTCTTGAAGATAATATGGAACCATGATTTTTGGCCTCTTAAACCAACACCTTTGTAATAAAATTGTTGAAAGAATTATGTTAACCCTTTGAAGATGATCTTCAGAAGATGGGATGAAGTTACTTTTAAAATTTCAAGTATCCAATGATATAACTAGGCTTTTAATAAATTCTTCAAAAGTAAAACAATGGATTTTGATAGAAGGAAGTTGTAATCTTCATATGATCAAGTTAATCGATTTCGTTGATAACTTAAAAGGATGTTAATCGCTACATTAATATGTTAATAATGTTCTTAAGAGGATTGTAGTGATTATGGTGATGGAATTGCGGTAGATGAGTAGCCGAATTCCATTTCATTTATCCGTGTATGTTAAGAGACGTAAATTAAGATGATGTTCTTAGTGCACTAAAAACTTGAGCTTATGCTTCATATAGGAATCAGTTTTTAATGTAATTATTGGTAAAATAATGAAGAACGTAATTAACACAAACTTATATCGTAATCGGAAGTGCCGATGATTTGAAAAGATGTTTTCACAATGTTACTTTGGTAATAAACTGAACTTCAAGTATTTGACATTAATGTTAGAATATGTGAATGAACATGATAAACATACGATGATTTGTAATAAGAACATTAAAGTGATCAATAGGATAATTGATTTATTCAAGTAAATTTACGAATATTATTTATGTAATAATACCGTTATAAATGCGAATGTGTTGTTGAATGAATTACATTTCATTCAAGGTTGCTTGTTCACGTGAGTATTGTTAGACGAGGATACCGTTCGTTTGACCATTCAAAGAAGGATTATTCATCTACGGAATTGAGGCAAGTTATCTTGCTTGGTTATAATGATGGTTGAATTCTTGTGATTATTATGCGTTTCGTGTGTATGAAATGTTCTGATAATCTATGATTCGTGATATGGTGATACCCTTGATCGTATTGTCATGGTGTTGGGGATGATATACCCGAAATTACCGTCCTTGTTACCGTTAGTCCTTTTGAGCTTTGTTGACACTTCGGTGAGTTGTTCGATTCCTTGGTAAAAGTGTAATTCGTTGAGTTTCATTGTCATGTTGTATCGTGACATCTCTGGAGTCATATCTGCGCGCCGATTGGTTATGTGTAGGATTTTTAGCCGGGCACTTGATGATCATGCGTGGATGTTTTCCGCATTTAGATCGTGCACACGAGGCGTAGTTCGTGAGGCTAATTAGGTACATCGTCCCACGTATATTTTGGATTCCGTATACGGGGTGGACATGTGCACGGACACATTTCCGGATCGGGCGTACTGTGACGTCCGTCTTGAGCCATATTATATGGTCGTTCGTATATTTGGTTATGTTCGACAGTGGGGACTGATTGTTTATACGCCTTCGGGGTATATTCAGTAGTCGATGGTTTTCTTTGAGATCAGTATATATATATGAATTGTATAATGTCATGAGAATTATTATCATGTATAGCTGACCCTGTGGTTTGGGGCGAAATACTTGTATTTCAGGGCGAGGAAAGGGCAAGGCACAGGAGGAGCACAATGGCGACGGAGGGTTCTGAAGTATGCTATTTCGGGGGGCCCGAGTCTTTTGGATGTTCGGTTATGTTTTATTGTGACTTTCATTTTATTTTGTGTCGGATGAATGTACTAAAATTTGTTAGGTACTGCCCATCGTCATATGGTCTATACCGAATTTGGATCCTGTGTATGTTTGCTCGTATTAAAGACATGAATAACTCATACTCCACACTGGGGTTTTGATAAATATTGTGGTACGGTGCCACGTTGTCAGATTATAAATGTATATTGTGATATCGCCTGGTGGGTCCCGGTAGGGGTCCACGGCACTGTAATAGCCACTGTTTTTGGGCTGTTACAATTACGATCACTACCACGGAAATGGGATGGAACGGTCACGGCCATTATAAAATCAAAAGATCTCAACAAGTCTAATTTTATTACCTTGTTGGTTCGCTAGTAAATTACGAGATTGTGCCTAAACCACGAAATGCCAGACCAAAGCCCAAGGAGAAAACTATAGCTTTGAACGCTAAAAGATGTCATGAAATGAAGAAGAAATCCCAGTCGGTGACGATGATGAAGAATCGATATTTTATGCCAAAAGTATCAATAAAAATCAAAACTGTTAAACCGGAGAAGAAAAGACATCAACTCGCAAGTCCGGAATGAGTCAAAAAGGTTCAAAAATAATTGTCGATATTGTGGAAAATCCGGCACTTACGAAAAACTATTGTGGCTTAACTTTCCAAAAGAATGCATATATAGCCACCTGGAGTGATGATGACGAAGAAGATGAAAAAGTTCAAAATAATATCGCACTCATGGAAAGGAGCTCATACGACAATAGCGACAATGAGATCCAGGTAAATATTTCGTCTCGAGATGAACTTTTTAATGCTTTCTAATAATTCCGTACAAACTCTCAAAATTCGCTGAAAGACAATAAAGTTCTTAAAATGAAAAATAAAATATTGAAAGATGAAATTTTCAAAATACGAGAAAAGAAAAATTAATCAAAATTGATCATTCTTTTTGCTTAGAAAAAGAAAACAAATTAAAGGATGAGTTACTAAAAGTACAAAAGAACTCAAGTATTTAACGAATAAATTTTCATTTGGAAATGATAAATTTCAAAAACTACTTTCAATTCAAAAATTTCCATCAAATAAAAAGGAATTCGATTTGAACAATTTGATAAAAATAAATCCAATAAATCTTTAAATTTAAAATTCCTCATTGTGATAAATATTTGAAAATTGGGCATCACATTTTAAATTACATAAGCAAAAGACGGACAGTTAAAATAAAGAAAATATGGATTCTATAAGGAACCATAGTGTCAAATATCGTCTATTTGCCGAATCAAAAAAGACCCAGAGTTGGTTGGATCCCCAAGACGGATCCCCAAAACTTTAAATTAATTGACGATTATTTATTCATTTTCATACTTTTAACAATTTTGGTATTGGAGCCACTCTGTCGTGTGGTGATAGTGTGCCAACGAGGACGTCGGGCCCCTTGAGGGGGTGGATTGTGATATCCCACATCATCCGGTGGAGAGGGGGCAAAGTGACTTATATGTGTATGCCTACCTCCAAGTAGCATGAGGCTTTCTGGGAGCTCACTGGCTTCAGGGAGATAGGAACTCTGGAATTAAGCGTGCTGGTGTTGGAGCAGTCTCAGGATGGGTGGCATCCTGGAAAGCTGCTCGCAGGCTCCTAGAAACAAAACTGTGAGGGCCAACTCAGAGAAGAGGTGCCCAGATCGGACAATATCATGTTACGGCGAAACGGTCTCGGGATGTGACAATTTGGATGTGACAATATTGGTATTAAACTCACGAGGAGTAAATTATTTTGCAAAATTTCACGGAAGAGATTTATAGATTTTATTCATATTTAAAGGATTTCATATAACTTTTGCTAATGATAAAAAGGGAGATAAATGATTGGAGAAGAGATGTAGATTTATACATCAAGATTCGAAATAAAGAGAGAGAATATCTTCCTATGAGAAAACTAACAATAACGGACAAAGCCGAAAACTTTGATCTGCATATTTTACAGTTGTATTTTTGTCATCATCAAAAAGAGGGACATTGTTGAAATATTTTATTCTACATAAATATATTAAAGGATTTTGATTATCTGTTGATGATCAAAGAAAAACAACAATTAGAAAGCAGCGGTCAACGATTCAAGAGTCTGGCAAAAATTCAAAAGAAAAACAAAGGAACGAAAAGAAAAAGGAAAGAAAAGAAAAGGGACAGAAAAAGTGTAATCATGAATATAATGAAATGATTAAAGCAAAAGATGGAGAAATTTGTAAAGCAAAATTGATGGAATGATTATTTCAAACGGACACTTTTGACCGTGATAACAAATTCTACGACGGATACACAACGAACCAGAAGTAATCAAATCAGTGAAGTTAACGTACGCAACATTACAACATTAACGTACTTAATACTATATGAAATATCAGACCGTTTGAGGATTCTAGAAGATCAACTTATAAAACGGTCATATATGGTTAACGCATGCTAAGGGACAAACTTAACATACGCAATCTTTACAAGATTAACGTATGCTAAGGAATGATATTAAAGGTCGTAATGATGTTTCAAATTCAAGTAATCAATCCGTTGAATTGATCCTATAAGGTCAAACTGATACAACATACACATGAACATTAACGTACGCTATAAGAAGATCAAACATACGTAAAGGAATAATCAAAGCTACTGGACTGCACTGGACAAATGATAACGTACATAACAATACAAGGTTAACATATGCAATAGAGCTTAATGCATGCTCTTAAAGGAATAGGCAGCAACAGCTAGTTATGCTTTAGAGCCTATAAATTCCACTTCATTTGCTATTCAACACATAACACTTCAAGAATAATTTTTTTATACATCTGAGATACTTATGTGTTTCATTGTTGTTGTAATTGAGCTTAATTAATAAGAGTTTGAATGTTTGATTCAGCCATCTATACATGAGAGAAAAGAACGGATTGTAGATTTAATTCGGTGTAATTAGGATCATAGATCCGGCATTGTTAGAATCATAATCTAAATGCAGTGAGGTTCTTCTAGTACTGATAGAATGCTAGAAATGGTTTATCTTGGACCGATCAAGGAGAGAGGACGGGGTCAGGTTGCCGGACCTCTATATATCTCTATGTCATTTATTTTCCGCACTTACCTATCGCTTTTGCAGAAAAAGAGTTCGTTACTCTTCACCGCACTATTCAATCCCCCTTCTGGTGGCGGTACCAATCCAACATGAATGAGATGCTTCGGCATCAAATAACATCAATGCAAGAAATCCAGCAATGGATAACATATCTGATATTGTTCTGGGCTTTTCCTTATCAATCGGAGATACACTATACATACAAGCCTTTCCTTGGGAACCTTGATTCTGAACCTCCTGTCTGGCCCATTATTCTTTTGTGGGCACTAGGAGACCATTTATCCTTCCTCATGGCAATGATATCATCGATTCTGACATTGCATGCAAATTCCCTGGTGCCTCTTCCCATACTTGGAACAAGTTGGGTAGATATATTGTGCCTTCGGTCCAGATGGCCCTTTCTTACCTCCCTTTCTGTTGTTATCATCGTTACTCTGTCCTTGTCACTTCCTCTTGTTTGAATTCACAATTGGCGGAGCCCTTGTCTTTTCCATATCCAAACTGGCTAAAATATCTTCAGCTCTGGAGATAGCCACCTTATACATCATCTTCCCATAACTAGCCATGTGATGTCGGATTCTATCTTATGGGGCTTAGGTCCAGTATCTTGCCTGCATGGGCTTAAAAATATGCGAGGATCGGCTTGCGATTCGACCCATGAGATTCACACGGTCTAATGTGTAACTATCGCAAGTGCACGATATCGTATCAAGTAGTAAATGGACTTTTTGAGTCCGGTTTATCGATCCCACGAGGAAGTTAGGTTATATATTGAATTATACACTATTTAACTATTTGTTATATAGATTTATATGATTGAAACACATAATTTAAGAGTTTGGTTTAACAATTGCAAAGAAAATGCAATAATAGTTCCAATATTCAAGGAAATAAAAGATTGCACTAATAATAGATTAATAAAAGATAAAATGAAATAGTTGGGATTACAAACTTAGTTCATCATTAGTTATAGAGAATGTATAGGAGTTCATAAGATGAATTTACTTATTATGTTGTGTAGATTCGATTTTCCTTAAAAAGACGGTTTCTCTTTCGAACTATAAAACGCCACTTATATATTGAATCAATCCACTATATTTCTATGTTGATTGGATTCAATACATAGCATTAGGTTGTATGAAAATAACTCAAAGAATCATCTAAGGTCTAGAGGTATATTTCTATCCCCTAGAACAACTTAGAGTGAAGGTCATTTGATCTAATCAAACATATTTTCTTTCGAAACATATGAAGACCATAAATATCGTCATTTATTGGCCAAATAAATAAAGATTGGTAAAACAATGAAGATCACACACAATAATAAGTAATTCATAATAGATCTTTATAAAAACTTAAATAACATGACTAACCTTGTTTATAATCACAACTTAAGTAACTTAGCCCATGAAGGGTTTAATAAACATAATACAAGCTTGAGTGATCATTATTAGTTGAAAAAGAGAAAGAATTGATCCTAACTCCCTTAGTAGATAAAGGAGAATGAAGCAATAAACTCCCTTAACAACATATGCTATACCACTATTACACAAGTCACTCAAGAACACAAGTGTGTTCTTCACACAAAAAGAAAATATTACAAAAAGTGGAAAAATATAAGATAAATGATGAATGATGATGGATCTAAGGGGTCTATTTATACATCTAAAGTTATCTAATAGCTCCAAAACTCCAGCATTATTATATTAGATCGGATCAAGGCCAGTCATCCCCTCAATAATAGACCAAAAGTATAAAAAATTAAACAATGATCAAAAATCTATCAAGAGTTACGGCCGTAACTTTGAGGATTTACGGCCGTAACTATGAGGACTTACGGACGTAACATTGAGGAGTTACGGCCGTAACATGGCTACGGCTTTTTGCGCATTAGTTGCTTTGTGAGTTACGCCCATAACTTTTAGATGTCACGCCCGTATGGAGTTTCAGACTTCATTTTTAGCCCAGAATTTCTGACTTTTGCGTTTTCGCCCCAAATCTTCTTCGGATGATAACTTTTGATATATAACTCTGATTTTGAATCCGGAAAGACTGCCGAACTCATCTCGGAAAACCCTACAACATGAATACATAAAAATTCAACAAAGAGAATATTTTATAAACATGTTATTTCTTGAGTAAATCAGTAATTCAATCCGATTAAGACTAGATTTACATCTTCATCCGATAAAAATAAAATTATTAAAAACTAATTAATTAAAAGCAAAAACGAGTAGACTGCTCAATTATGGGTGGAATATATCGATACAAACCATGGATAAGTGTATAAAACTGACATTTATCACACCCCCAAACTTGAATTCTTGCTAGTCCCGAGCAAGACTCTTTATTAATCACACACAAAAAATAAAAATAAAAATAAAAATAAGACACAAAAATACTAATACACACATAAATTAAGAAAAATAATCATATAAAAAGAGAAAAGGAGATCAAAATGCCATTAATACACAACAACCAGCTTTATACAGTAGATATAAATGAATCAAGATTCAAAATAAATCTACTAATGATTTTGAAGTTAAAACATGGTTTTATTTTTGTAATTCCAAAATGCAAGGTTTCCCCCCCAAAAGGTTGATTATTTCTTTCCCACTCGTGATACACACGACTCCCTTTAATGGTTGCCCTCGATCATTCGTTTATTTTTCGACTCAATATGAAAAAGAATTTCATTGGCGTCATCAAATATTGTGATTTTTCACGAAATTGAGTGTATTGAAATTCAGCCGCTAATTAATTCAAATCTGCTCATAAACTACATCCCTTAGTGATAGCTTTCACACCGTTATTTGCTAACGTGTAGCTCTTTTCACCAACACAATTTTTATCTTTTTTTTAAGGTGATAGCTTTCACACCGTTATTTGCTAACGTGTAGCTCTTTTCACCAACTTTTTTGTGAGACGGCAGCTACGCACCAACAATGGTTAGTCCTTTATTTTTCGCAAAATTTTAGGATCCCCAAAATTAGGCAGCTGATGCTGCTCAACACTTCTCCTTTTTGTCATTTTTTTTAGGTGATAGCTTTCACACCGTTATTTGCTAACGTGTAGCTCTTTTCACCAATAACTCCTTTTTTTAGGGAATAGAATTTTTGCAGAAAATCATTTATTAGTTAAGCATGAAAAATCAAAAACTCCACAAATTAAGTAAATTTCAGTTCTATTTTTCAGCAACCGACTGATTCTTCTTTTCTCAAGGTAACAAATGACTCGATTTTATATGATAACTACAAGGCTTGGAAAGAGAGATTAAGGCTAAAAAATTTTGGAATATACAATTTTTTTACCGGTTAAAATGATTTTAGGAGCTTGTATATAGCTAATTTATTGGTATTATGACCACATCTAGAAATCTCACAAATCAAAATAATATATATATATATATATATAATTAAGGCAAATAACCAAAATAATTAAAACCAACACACCAAAATAATTAAAACATACCACCCACAAACTTGAAAATAAAACTGTCCTCAGTTTTAAAAAAAATAAATAAATAAAAAGCAAGGAGAAAAACAGAATACTCCCTGTTATGAAAGTTGATGCTTGAGCTAACGCCTTTTAGAATTTGCAAGAGAATAAATATACGAGGCAAACAACAAAAAAAAATAAAATATACTCGGAAGTATAACACAATTTTTAAGATGCGCTTCAAGAAAGTCCGAAGGGTCGCCTTACGCTACCATCAATGCTTTTATAAATAAAAAAAATTACAGCAATAAAATAATAATACATAAATCGCGAATAGATGCGCGTCAAGAGTTCAAAAAGAAACTCCTTATGCTGCCATCATTTAGCACGATTTTTACACACAACAGAAAGTAAAAATATAAGAGGTCCGACATGGGTTATCAAAGGGAGAGGAATGAATCCACTTTTCGTTTTCTCACGGTAAAATCTTCCATTCAGACAATTTTAGCTAGAGCTGGATTTGGTTGAGGAACAAATTCAATGAGTTTTTTTATTAGTTCTTCTGGTGTTGTTGCAACGACTATGATTCGTTTAGCACACTCGGAAATAAAACATTTTTCAGCAGAGTAGTTGATGAAAGATAGTAAACCATCAAAGAAACCATTGACATTAAGCAGACCTATTGGTTTTTGATGAACATTTAGCTGGGTTCTGTAACCACATGAAAAAGTTCCTCAAGAGTGCCAAAACCACCGGGAAGGGTGATAAAGGCGCCAGAATTATTTATCATGTGAGTTATGCGATCTTGCATATTTACAGATCTAAACTCATCTCCAATAGTTGCCCCGGTGATTTTACTTTCAGCTAGAGGTTTTGGAATTATTCCCAACACTCTTACTCCTTCCATATAGCCAGAAGCAACAGCTCGTCCCATTAATCCTAGACTTCCTCCTCCGTAAACTACATGAATGCATTTTTCTCCTAAGGTACGACCCAAGTTGTGGGCTGCTTCAATAAAGCATGCCTCTTTTCCATAACTAGCTCCACCAAAAATGCAGACTGTGCTAAAAATTTTTGTGGAAGATGATGATTCCATTTTTGAAAAAAAATTTATTAGAGAGAAAAAGAGAAAAGTACAAGTTTGAGGGATGAATAAAAGAAACAATCACAATGCTTATTTATAGAAAAAAATGAGATAAAATTGTTTAACAAGTTTGTGATTGTGTTGATTGCGCTTTAACTACTCAATAGAATAATGAAAGCATTTATTGCGTATCACCTTTTTTATTCAGAAAATCTCACCATACGACAAAAATTAAAGATACTCACGTGTATGTACAGTAGTTGTGATTGTGGCTTACATCTTCCTCTGATTTTACGTTCAGAAACGGCCTAAACGCCTTCTATGAGTCGGGGGGAAGCTTCCCATCCAATTTTCTTACAAATTGGCAAACAGGGTCTTTTAACATTAGATTCCCAAGACGTTGCTCATATTCTGGTTTGAATTTATTCCACAAACATTGAATTTCGTAATGTACGAGTCCACTAGGATGCGTGTCAAGAGAAATTTTGATATTATCTAAATTTCTTTATTCAAACCATCCTTAATGAACTGAATTTTATCTTCTCTGTTTGTAGATGGAATTCCTAAAGATCAACATTTTAAATTACAGTTCCATCTAGCACATTTATAGCAAACGGCTATTATCTTTGCTCGTCGTTTCTTGGCATATGAACTTTTTCCTAGCCCTGGTAAAAATCTAGTAGGTATTTCTGTGAATTCACCTGTTATTCTCACTTTAGCTTCAATTATGAATCTAACGTCAAAAGGTATGCTTTTATTCATAAGTAACCTCATCCTTTCAAGCCTTGTCTTGTAAATTTTTAAAATGACATTTTTGCTCAGAAAGGGAAATCTTTTTTCAATTTTATTCAAAGTTTCTTCCATGATAAAAAAAATAAAAAATAAAATGAAAATAATACGAGAATATATCTACAAATATCAGTTGTTGTGGGAAACTAAAAATTCCAACTTTAATAGTCACGGAGTACCGTTATCCGCCACTTGACCGGACAAACACAATTGAGTACTAAGTTACAACATCGAGAAATTGTATCTATAAAAATAGTTTACAATGTAAGATTTCAATTATAACACTTATACTACCCCGGCAACGGCGCCAAAAACTTGACACGGTCTAATGTGTAACTATCGCAAGTGCACGATATCGTATCAAGTAGTAAGTGGACTTTTTGAGTCCGGTTTATTGATCCCACGAGGAAGTTAGGTTATATATTGAATTATACACTATTTAACTATTTTTTATATAGATTTATATGATTGAAACACACAATTGAAGAGTTTGGTTTAACAATTGTAAAGAAAATGCAATAATAGTTCCAATATTCAAGGAAATAAAAGATTGCACAATAGATTAATAAAAGATAAAATGAAATAGTTGGGATTATAAACTTAGTCCATCATTAGTTATAGAAGATGTATAGGAGATCATAAGATAAATTTGTAACACCCCAAATTAGGCGGATATTACAGTGCCGTGAATCCCCGACTGGGACCCACCAGGCAATTGAAAATGATGAATTAAATAATATAATTGTAGTACCGAACCACATTATATTACCAAGTACTCCGATGAGGAGTTTAAGTACAACACACCAGGACAATACCGAATACTAGTATATTTTATATGGAGATAAAATACACCACCCTGAACAAATAAACATCTCAAACGGAATTTGCAGCGGAAAATAAAAATGAAGAGAAATAAAAAATGACTGAAATGACTGAATTAAGCGGAATGACTGGGGCCCCCTACTAGTATCACTGGGACTCCTCGCCGTCAACATGCTCTTCCCGTGCCTTTGCCTTGCCGTGACACTAAAACCAAAATCCCCAACGGGGTCATACGTGAACAACAATCCTCAAGGGTTGAAATTACACAATCATGATATATATGAAGTTATGAAATATCCTGAGTTATGAATTACGCTGAAGAGGAGTATCATAGTACGCCCGTAGTGTTCTGTGCAAGTGTACAAGACGGATGACCGGACACACCCGTCCTTGTACCTAATTAGTCTCACGGAGGTAGTCGTTACCGTGTGCACAGTCCAATGTATCACTCCCAATACATGGCCATCTTGTGCCCGACTAAAAATTCCACACATCCGCACCCGGCCACGCAATATGAACCCATAAGGTCATATGAACGAGAATGACCATAATGAATATCGATGAATAATAATAATCTGACAAAGTCAAGAATGACTCACCGATATGAAAGTGATAATGAAGTGATTCATAGTTTCAATGAAATGATTGGAACCGCCGTTCCTCGCTAATGGAGTGATTATTCGACAATTACAAGTCTCAATATGATTAATACCATGATGAATGAGTTATGATTATGAATGATCAACAACAAAAGGAATGAATATCCTTTTAACCGAGTAAGAATTTACTTACACAATACCGATGACAATGTCCTTCCACGAACAACGTCCTAATCGAGATACCGGTCGCTCGAACAACCTTGAATAACAATAATTACCAACAACCGTTCAATACACGTATCAAGCAACAAAATACGACTAACCCAAAGGTCGATACAACGATAATCAAACTCATATGGGCATTCTAACGAATACGTAACCAACCACACAACTTCGAAAATATCCAATCCCGAATTTATCGAAACCAACACCAAAATGAGTATTTCGAACTAACAAAACACTTCAATGATATCAATAATCCAATAGGAATCCACAATTCAAGATTACAACATCAATCGGAAAATCCCCAATTAACCGAAGTCAACCCCAAGGGTTCTTGAAATAATTCCGAAAATAGCCATTAAATCCCTAGGAATATATTTATCCAAGGTAGATAATCCATATCTAACATATTCCAATGATAATCCAAGCTTACACGAAGAAATCGGAAGGAAAAACCCAAAAATCCGAAATTCTAGATCCAAGAGATTAATACCTTAGATTTGATGTGATGAGGATGTTGAAATGATGATTTATCCAAAAGATAAGCTTGAAGATGATGATTGATGATTACTCCTCGAAGAACACTCTCCAAGACGCCCGGAATCGCCCGAAACCACAAAAGAAACGAATAGAAATGATAAATGACGGAGTAAGGGCTGAACTGTCCTATTTATAGCAATCCCAGTTTAGCGCGCGCTAGCCCCAGCTCTTAGCGTGCGCTAACGGTTGTTTTGGGTAGTCCGGTACCCACTGTCCGAATACGGTAGCGTGCGCTACGTACCTTTTGTAGCGTGCGCTACAACCATACCATTAGCGTGCGTTAATACCCATGGTTAGCGTGCGCTAACGAATTATTTGGTGCCCAGTACTGGAATCCAGAAACCGTCTGTCCTCTGATCTGACCCCAGTAGCGCGCGCTACATCCAATATTTAGCGTGCGCTATGATATCGATTGCGTACGCTAAAAACAACTCATAGCGTGCGCTATGACTTAATCCAGCGCAGTCCAGTAGCCACTAGACTCAACCTGATCCGTCCTTAGCGCGCGCTACAGCAATTATTAGCGTGCGCTACTACAACCACTAGCGCGCGCTACTTACCACTCGTAGCGTGCGCTACTTATAACTCACCTGCAGCCCAGTACCTTCTGGACTGCAGCCAGGGTAACATTAGCGTGCGCTAATGCTGAGCGGTAACGTGCGCTACCTGTACTCAATTAGCGTGCGCTAGAAAGAGTACGTAGCGTGCGCTACTCCTCACGCACAGCCCACAATGAAAAATGACAAAGATGATAACCACGGCACGGAACTCCAATTATATTAGTGATGAACGACGATTGATACACGATACAATTACTCTGAACGGTGAAATACCATGATTGAATATGAGTGACAAATGATCAATAATGAGTGAAATTACTGAATGATAAGTACTGAATGATAATTACTGAATTACAACCGGGTATTACATACACCCCCCCTTAAAAGAGTTTCGTCCCCGAAACTAAGGGTCAAACAACTCGGGATAACTCTCCCGTATACTATCCTCGGTTTCCCAAGTAGCCTCTTCGACTCCGTGTCTAGACCACTGAATCTTAACTAAAGGAATCGTCTTATTCCTCAATTGTTTTATTCGCCGCTCTAAAACTCGCGTAGGACGCTCCTCATATGAATGATCGTCGGCGATCTCGATTTCATCGAACTGAAGTATGTGACTCGGGTCGGCAACATACTTCCGCAACTGAGAGACATGAAACACATTATGAATTCGGCTCAATGCCGGAGGTAAAGCCAGTCGATAAGCTAACTCGCCTACTCGATCCAAAATCTCAAACGGTCCAATAAATCTCGGACTCAACTTCCCCCTCTTCCCGAAACGGAAGATACCACGACTCGGGGATACCTTGACCAAAACATGGTCACCCGATTCGAACACTACAGGTCGACGACGGTAATCTGCATATGATTTCGCCGACTCGAGCGGTCAACAAACGACTCGATCAAAGTTACCTTCTCACGGCGGCTATAGGCATATCGGGCTCGGTGCCAATTGATTCTGATAGGTCGTCCCAACACAACGGAGATCGACAACGACGACCATACAAGGCCTCGTAAGGTGCCATCTTAATCGAAGCATGCCAACTATTATTATACGTGAACTCGATCAATGGTAGTTGGGCTTCCCAATCGTCTTTCCAATCGAGGACGCATGCCCTCAACATGTCCTTTAATGTCTGAATAGTCCTCTCTGATTGCCCGTCGGACTAAGGATGAAAAGTGGTACTGAGATTAAGCTGGGTTCCCATAGCACGGTGAACTGATTTCCAAAAATGCGACACAAACCGTCCGTCACAATCGGAGACGATACTTTTAGGAGTACCGTGCAGTCTCACTATCTCTTTGATGAACAGCTGGGCAAGTCTCTCGGGACCCCACGTATCCTTGATCTCAAGGAAATGAGCTGATTTGGTTAAGCGGTCCACGATCACCCAGATCGTATTCATGCCACGAAGACTCGTCGGCAAACTCGTGATGAAGTCCATAGAAATGTCTTCCCAATTCCATTCGGGAATACGAAGAGGCTTCAGCATACCCGCCGGTCGCTGATGTTCAATCTTAACTTGTTGACAGGTTAAGCACCTCGAAACAAATTATGCGACTTCTCGTTTCATATTGCTCCACCAGTAATTTTGTTTCAAGTCCTTATACATCTTGCTAGACCCCGGATGAACAGAATAAGGGGTAGCATGAGCTTCTTTCAAAATCGAGTTTTTCAACTCGTCATTCGCCGGTACGCACAGCCGATTCTTAAACCTCAAAAGTCCATCTTCGTGGACCACAAATCCAGGGGCTTTCCCCTGATTCACATCCTCACGGATGCGCAACAATGAAGGGTCTGAACTCTGATTCTCTCGGATTGCCTCCTCGAGTGACGATGAAATCTCTAACATACAAAGTTGTCCCTGAACTCGCTGAAGCCAGACCTCGATCTCGGGTCTAAGGAATTCCTGCTGAAGCTCCTTCTGGATTGTTAAACGAGCAAGCATCTGCTCCTGAACGGACTTACGACTCAAGGCGTCGGCGACAACGTTCGCCTTGCCCGGGTGGTAAAGGATCTCAATATCATAATCTTTGATTAATTCCAACCACCGTCTCTGTCGCATATTTAACTCCTTCTGAGTAAATATATACTTTGAACTCTTATGATCGGTGAATATCTGACAGGTAACGCCATAAAGATAATGACGCCAAATCTTCAAAGCGAACACCACGGCTGCTAGCTCCAGGTCGTGTGTCGGATAATTAACCTCGTAAGGTCTCAATTGCCGTGAAGCATAGGCAATAACCTTTCCATTCTGCATGAGCACACATCCGAGACCCTGTCCGGACGCATCACTATAAACCACAAATCCTTCCGTCCCCTGCGGCAAGGAAAGTACAGGTGCTGACATTAACCGGCTCTTGAGTTCCTCAAAACTCCATTGACACGCGTCGGACCACGCGTATTTCTTATCCTTCCGTAAAAGGTTCGTCAAGGGTTGAGCGATTCTAGAGAATCCCTCCACAAATCGCCTATAATAACCCGCTAATCCGAGGAAACTTCGGATTTCCTTAACATCCTTCGGAGGTAGCCAATCTAGAATAGCCTCCGTCTTCTGAGGATCGACACGAACTCCGTCGGATGAAATTACGTGTCCGAGAAATGTCACTTCGGACATCCAGAACTCACATTTGGAAAACTTCCCATAAAGTTGTTCTCGTCTCAACACGTCGAGCACTTGATGAAGGTGAAACTCGTGTTCCTCCCGGTCACGAGAATAAATCAAAATGTCATCGATGAAGACAACAACAAACTGATCCAAAAAGTCGATGAAAACCCGATTCATTAACTCCATGAATACCGCAGGTGCATTAGTCAATCCGAACGGCATAACCACAAACTCATAATGACCATAGCGTGTTCGAAACGCCGTCCTCGCGATATCCGACTCTCAAATCCGCAACTGATGATATCCAGATCTCAAGTCGATCTTGGAAAATACTGAAGCTCCCTGAAGTTGATCTAATAGATCATCAATACGGGGTAAGGGATACTTATTCTTGATTGTCACCCTGTTCAACTCCCGATAATCGATACACAAGCGAAAAGAACTATCCTTCTTCTTGACAAATAACACTGGTGCTCCCCACGGGGACGCACTCGGTCGAATATAACCCTTCTCG
Organism: Orobanche coerulescens; assembly: GCA_033398695.1. NCBI lineage: Eukaryota > Viridiplantae > Streptophyta > Magnoliopsida > Lamiales > Orobanchaceae > Orobanche > Orobanche coerulescens. The sequence goes on along the minus strand of CM065815.1, from coordinate 112,162,688 downwards.
AACAACTCCTCAAGTTGGTTCTTTAATTCCTGCATTTCGGTCGGGGCCATCCGGTACGGTGCCTTCGATATCGGGGACGTACCGGGCTCCAACTCAATCGTGAATTCCACATCCCTCTGTGGAGGCAAACCAGGTAACTCGTCTGGAAAAACATCGGCATATTCCCTCACTACCGGAATATCCGTCAACATTACTGATGACTTCTCGGTTTTGGTCATATAGCACCAATAACCGACACATCCCTGATTGAGTAATCTTACTGCTTTCATCAAATTAATGACCTTACCAGAACAGCCGGGATTACCTCCCTGAAACACACATTCAACCCCATCGTCTGAAATGATAGTGATCATACGCTTATGAACACTAATAATGGCATCATGACGATCCATCCAATCAATACCCAAGATGACGTCGTCCCTCCGCAAATCTACTACAATTAGGTCTGCTGGCCATACACGACCATAAAACTGAATCGGACAATTCTGAATCTCACGATTACAGATAATTCATCTACCATCAGGTAGGCCAATGACATAAGGCTCACAACTAGTAGCACTACCCAGACGTAGTCTACTCAAACATGACTCGGAAATGAATGAATGCGATGCACCAGTATCAAAAAGGGTACACACAGGTTGAGATAGAATATCGAGTGTACCTGAGATCATTCAGGCCTCTGGATCATCGGTCTTCTTCATCTCATAAATCCGGGGCTTGCTAGTCCTGGCACCGGACGCTCCCGTCTGTTGGCTATAGGCTCCACCTTTAGTCGCTCCTGTCGTTTTAAACGGCGCTGATTGAGTGGCCTGATTCTGAACGGCTGACTGCTTAGGGGCCTGAGATGACGTCTGAGCAGGTTTGGAGTCCCTTCGGCAAAAACGGGCCTTATGCCCAACAATTCCACAGTTATGACACGTGACAGACTGTCTCGGACACTTGGTGCTGACATAACCAAGATCCCCACAGTTATAACAGGTGGTGGCCGAACTGGCCGCTCGGGACTGAGATTCCATGGGTTTAGATGTCACAGGAGGTCGCTCAGAAAAAGCAGAGCCCGCACGAGGTTTCTTGAAAGTGGCACACCGTCGCCGACCGATTACGGTTCTTGGACTTCTTGCTAGCGTATGAAGGTTGCCGCTTAGCAATCTCCTTAGCAAGAAGCTCATAGGTAAGAGCTTTCTCAATGAATTCAGCCAACGTGGTGCAATTATGATTAAGCAACTGTAGTCTCATACGGGGTTTCAGCCTCTTGCTGAAATACTTAATCTTATCTGCCTCGGAATGAATGATAGATGAGGCGAACGGAAGAAGTTCCTGAAATTTCTCGGCAATGGCGAGAACATCCTCGTTTGCTGAGGGGTCGGGGGTGAGTAATTCTGACAGTTTGGCCTCTCTGAGCGGGGCCGGATAATACCTCTCCATCATGAGAGTTTTGAACTGATCCTAAGTACATGATCCTTCGGTGGGCTTAAACGACAACCACCAAGAGTGTGCGCTCTTACCCAGGTAGTAAGCCGCAACAGAAACTTTGTGTCCTTCGGGACACTCTACCATAGCAAACAACTTCTCGAAATGCTCGAGCCAATGAATAATATCCGCCGGCTCAGACGAGCCCTCAAAAGTAGGTGGCCTCTGGCGAGAGATGTCGCCGATGATATTGCTCACATTTCTCTCTTGCCTCTGAGGTGGCGGCGGAGGAGCCTGTTTATTTTGATTGACGGAGTTATGCATCGTCTCCATCAGCTGTGCCATCTGGGTCATTTGGGCCATCATGCCCTGCATAAAAGCGAGTGGGTCAACCCGGACACCTTCTGACTGAGCCGTGTCCCGGGTACGACTCCCCGATAGTGAATGATCGCGTCCAGGTGAATGAGTGGCAGCGTCGCTGCTCGATGAATTAGCATTATCTCTCGCGTTTGCACGTGTATTCACACGAGCTCTCGGGATTCGGCCCGCTCCACGACCTCGTCCTCCACGTCCTCTTCTTGCCCTCTCCATACTGAAGTAGGAAAGTCACATGATGATTATATTTCCCGCATGAATATCACGTTATGATTATGACATGAGATGATGAAAATGAGCATACGCGCTCTAACACAGTGATTACATGAATGATTAACTGAGGTGACATGATTATCTTGAACAAGTTAACATGATTAATGATTTGATCTTCCTGATCAACAACTGAATAATGAAATGAATTGAGTGATTAACGAGTTAACATGACCGTCCTGGTCAAATGAAAATGATGGTTGAGGATTGTTAACTGATGAATTATGAATGAATGATTCTTGCCAGAAGTTATACCATGGCGTTAGAAATCTTACAGTTCTTGGTCTGATTGGCTCGGCATTTGCACAGGTCACACGTGACGCGAAAGTCCAATGATACTAGTCCGATGATGATGATTTTAAATGAGACATGACTTGGAGGGTAGTATTCAAAACCATTCTCCGATACCAACTCTGTAACACCCCAAATTAGGCGGATATTACAGTGCCGTGAATCCCCGACTGGGACCCACCAGGCAATTGAAAATGATGAATTAAATAATATAATTGTAGTACCGAACCACATTATATTACCAAGTACTCCGATGAGGAGTTTAAGTACAACACACCAGGACAATACCGAATACTAGTATATTTTATATGGAGATAAAATACACCACCCTGATCAAATAAACATCTCAAACGGAATTTGCAGCGGAAAATAAAAATGAAGAGAAATAAAAAATGACTGAAATGACTGAATTAAGCGGAATGACTGGGGGCCCTACTAGTATCACTGGGACTCCTCGCCGTCAACATGCTCTTCCCGTGCCTTTGCCTTGCCGTGACACGAAAACCAAAATCCCCAACGGGCCGGGCCATACGTAACAACAATCCTCAAGGGTTGAAATTACACAATCATGATATATATGAAGTTATGAAATATCCTGAGTTATGAATTACGCTGAAGAGGAGTATCATAGTACGCCCGTAGTGTTCTGTGCAAATGTACAAGACGGATGACCGGACACACCCGTCCTTGTACCTAATTAGTCTCACGGAGGTAGTCGTTACCGTGTGCACAGTCCAATGTATCACTCCCAATACATGGCCATCTTGTGCCCGACTAAAAATTCCACACATCCGCACCCGGCCACGCAATATGAACCCATAAGGTCATATGAACGAGAATGACCATAATGAATATCGATGAATAATAATAATCTGACAAAGTCAAGAATGACTCACCGATATGAAAGTGATAATGAAGTGATTCATAGTTTCAATGAAATGATTGGAACCGCCGTTCCTCGCTAATGGAGTGATTATTCGACAATTACAAGTCTCAATATGATTAATACCATGATGAATGAGTTATGATTATGAATGATCAACAACAAAAGGAATGAATATCCTTTTAACCGAGTAAGAATTTACTTACACAATACCGATGACAATGTCCTTCCACGAACAACGTCCTAATCGAGATACCGGTCGCTCGAACAACCTTGAATAACAATAATTACCAACAACCGTTCAATACACGTATCAAGCAACAAAATACGACTAACCCAAAGGTCGATACAACGATAATCAAACTCATATGGGCATTCTAACGAATACGTAACCAACCACACAACTTCGAAAATATCCAATCCCGAATTTATCGAAACCAACACCAAAATGAGTATTTCGAACTAACAAAACACTTCAATGATATCAATAATCCAATAGGAATCCACAATTCAAGATTACAACATCAATCGGAAAATCCCCAATTAACCGAAGTCAACCCCAAGGGTTCTTGAAATAATTCCGAAAATAGCCATTAAATCCCTAGGAATATATTTATCCAAGGTAGATAATCCATATCTAACATATTCCAATGATAATCCAAGCTTACACGAAGAAATCGGAAGGAAAAACCCAAAAATCCGAAATTCTAGATCCAAGAGATTAATACCTTAGATTTGATGTGATGAGGATGTTGAAATGATGATTTATCCAAAAGATAAGCTTGAAGATGATGATTGATGATTACTCCTCGAAGTACACTCTCCAAGACGCCTGAATCGCCCGAAACCACAAAAGAAACGAATAGAAATGATAAATGACGGAGTAAGGGCTGAAGCTGTCCTATTTATAGCAATCCCAGTTTAGCGCGCGCTAGCCCCAGCTCTTAGCGTGCGCTAACGGTTGTTTTGGGTAGTCCGGTACCCACTGTCCGAATACGGTAGCGTGCGCTACGTACCTTTTGTAGCGTGCGCTACAACCATACCATTAGCGTGCGTTAATACCCATGGTTAGCGTGCGCTAACGAATTATTTGGTGCCCGATCGGGAATCCGTAAACCGTCATCCTCGATCGACCCGATGGCGCGCTACATCCAATATTTAGCGTGCGCTATGATATCGATTGCGTACGCTAAAAACAACTCATAGCGTGCGCTATGACTTAATCCAGCGCAGTCCAGTAGCCACTAGACTCAACCTGATCCGTCCTTAGCGCGCGCTACAGCAATTATTAGCGTGCGCTACTACAACCACTAGCGCGCGCTACTTACCACTCGTAGCGTGCGCTACTTATAACTCACCTGCAGCCCAGTACCTTCTGGACTGCAGCCAGGGTAACATTAGCGTGCGCTAATGCTGAGCGGTAACGTGCGCTACCTGTACTCAATTAGCGTGCGCTAGAAAGAGTACGTAGCGTGCGCTACTCCTCACGCACAGCCCACAATGAAAAATGACAAAGATGATAACCACGGCACGGAACTCCAATTATATTAGTGATGAACGACGATTGATACACGATACAATTACTCTGAACGGTGAAATACCATGATTGAATATGAGTGACAAATGATCAATAATGAGTGAAATTACTGAATGATAAGTACTGAATGATAATTACTGAATTACAACCGGGTATTACATACACCCCCCCTTAAAAGAGTTTCGTCCCCGAAACTAAGGGTCAAACAACTCGGGATAACTCTCCCGTATACTATCCTCGGTTTCCCAAGTAGCCTCTTCGACTCCGTGTCTAGACCACTGAATCTTACCTAAAGGAATCGTCTTATTCCTCAATTGTTTTATTCGCCGCTCTAAAACTCGCGTAGGACGCTCCTCATATGAATGATCGTCGGCGATCTCGATTTCATCGAACTGAAGTATGTGACTCGGGTCGGCAACATACTTCCGCAACTGAGAGACATGAAACACATTATGAATTCGGCTCAATGCCGGAGGTAAAGCCAGTCGATAAGCTAACTCGCCTACTCGATCCAAAATCTCAAACGGTCCAATAAATCTCGGACTCAACTTCCCCCTCTTCCCGAAACGGAAGATACCACGACTCGGGGATACCTTGACCAAAACATGGTCACCTGATTCGAACTCTACAGGTCGACGACGGTTATCTGCATATGATTTCTGTCGACTCTGAGCGGTCAACAAACGACTCCTGATCAAAGTTACCTTCTCACGGGCGGCTATAGGCATATCGGGCTCGGTGCCAATTGATTCTGATAGGTCGTCCCAACACAACGGAGATCGACAACGACGACCATACAAGGCCTCGTAAGGTGCCATCTTAATCGAAGCATGCCAACTATTATTATACGTGAACTCGATCAATGGTAGTTGGGCTTCCCAATCGTCTTTCCAATCGAGGACGCATGCCCTCAACATGTCCTTTAATGTCTGAATAGTCCTCTCTGATTGCCCGTCGGACTAAGGATGAAAAGTGGTACTGAGATTAAGCTGGGTTCCCATAGCACGGTGAACTGATTTCCAAAAATGCGACACAAACCGTCCGTCACAATCGGAGACGATACTTTTAGGAGTACCGTGCAGTCTCACTATCTCTTTGATGAACAGCTGGGCAAGTCTCTCGGGACCCCACGTATCCTTGATCTCAAGGAAATGAGCTGATTTGGTTAAGCGGTCCACGATCACCCAGATCGTATTCATGCCACGAAGACTCGTCGGCAAACTCGTGATGAAGTCCATAGAAATGTCTTCCCAATTCCATTCGGGAATACGAAGAGGCTTGACATACCCGCCGGTCGCCGATGTTCAATCTTAACTTGTTGACAGTTAAGCACCTCGAAACAAATTATGCGACTTCTCGTTTCATATTGCTCCACCAGTAATTTTGTTTCAAGTCCTTATACATCTTGCTAGACCCCGGATGAACAGAATAAGGGGTAGCATGAGCTTCTTTCAAAATCGAGTTTTTCAACTCGTCATTCGCCGGTACGCACAGCCGATTCTTAAACCTCAAAAGTCCATCTTCGTGGACCACAAATCCAGGGGCTTTCCCCTGATTCACATCCTCACGGATGCGCAACAATGAAGGGTCTGAACTCGATTCTCTCGGATTGCCTCCTCGAGTGACGATGAAATCTCTAACATACAAAGTTGTCCCCGAACTCGCTGAAGCCAGACCTCGATCTCGGGTCTAAGGAATTCTTGCTGAAGCTCCTTCTGGATTGTTAAACGAGCAAGCATCTGCTCCTACACGGACTTACGACTCAAGGCGTCGGCGACAACGTTCGCCTTGCCCGGGTGGTAAAGGATCTCAATATCATAATCTTTGATTAATTCCAACCACTGTCTCTGCCGCATATTTAACTCCTTCGAGTAAATATATACTTTGAACTCTTATGATCGGTGAATATCTGACAGGTAACACGATAAAGATAATGACGCCAAATCTTCAAAGCGAACACCACGACTGCTAGCTCCAGGTCGTGTGTCGGATAATTAACCTCGTAAGGTCTCAATTGCCGTGAAGCATAGGCAATAACCTTTCCATTCTGCATGAGCACACATCCGAGACCCTGTCCGGACGCATCACTATAAACCACAAATCCTTCCGTCCCCTGCGGCAAGGAAAGTACAGGTGCTGACATTAACCGGCTCTTGAGTTCCTCAAAACTCCATTGACACGCGTCGGACCACGCGTATTTCTTATCCTTCCGTAAAAGGTTCGTCAAGGGTTGAGCGATTCTAGAGAATCCCTCCACAAATCGCCTATAATAACCCGCTAATCCGAGGAAACTTCGGATTTCCTTAACATCCTTCGGAGGTAGCCAATCTAGAATAGCCTCCGTCTTCTGAGGATCGACACGAACTCCGTCGGATGAAATTACGTGTCCGAGAAATGTCACTTCGGACATCCAGAACTCACATTTGGAAAACTTCCCATAAAGTTGTTCTCGTCTCAACACGTCGAGCACTTGATGAAGGTGAAACTCGTGTTCCTCCCGGTCACGAGAATAAATCAAAATGTCATCGATGAAGACAACAACAAACTGATCCAAAAAGTCGATGAAAACCCGATTCATTAACTCCATGAATACCGCAGGTGCATTAGTCAATCCGAACGGCATAACCACAAACTCATAATGACCATAGCGTGTTCGAAACGCCGTCCTCGCGATATCCGACTCTCAAATCCAAGAATGGCGATGATATCCAGATCTCAAGTCGATCTTGGAAAATACTGAAGCTCCCTGAAGTTGATCTAATAGATCATCAATACGGGGTAAGGGATACTTATTCTTGATTGTCACCCTGTTCAACTCCCGATAATCGATACACAAGCGAAAAGAACTATCCTTCTTCTTGACAAATAACACTGGTGCTCCCCACGGGGACGCACTCGGTCGAATATAACCCTTCTCGAACAACTCCTCAAGTTGGTTCTTTAATTCCTGCATTTCGGTCGGGGCCATCCGGTACGGTGCCTTCGATATCGGGGACGTACCGGGCTCCAACTCAATCGTGAATTTCACATCCCTCTGTGGAGGCAAACCAGGTAACTCGTCTGGAAAAACATCGGCATATTCCCTCACTACCGGAATATCCGTCAACATTACTGATGACTTCTCGGTTTTGGTCATATAGCACCAATAACCGACACATCCCTGATTGAGTAATCTTACTGCTTTCATCAAATTAATGACCTTACCAGAACAGTCGGGATTACCTCCCTGAAACACACATTCAACCCCATCGTCTGAAATGATAGTGATCATACGCTTATGAACACTAATAATGGCATCATGACGATCCATCCAATCAATACCCAAGATGACGTCGTCCCTCCGCAAATCTACTACAATTAGGTCTGCTGGCCATACACGACCATAAAACTGAATCGGACAATTCTGAATCTCACGATTACAGATAATTCATCTACCATCAGGTAGGCCAATGACATAAGGCTCACAACTAGTAGCACTACCCAGACGTAGTCTACTCAAACATGACTCGGAAATGAATGAATGCGATGCACCAGTATCAAAAAGGGTACACACAGGTTGAGATAGAATATCGAGTGTACCTGAGATCATTCAGGCCTCTGGATCATCGGTCTTCTTCATCTCATAAATCCGGGGCTTGCTAGTCCTGGCACCGGACGCTCCCGTCTGTTGGCTATAGGCTCCACCTTTAGTCGCTCCTGTCGTTTTAAACGGCAGATTGAGTGGCTCGATTACGAGCAGTGGCCTTAGGGGCCTGAGATGACGTCTGAGCAGGTTTGGAGTCCCTTCGGCAAAAACGGGCCTTATGCCCAACAATTCCACAGTTATGACACGTGACAGACTGTCTCGGACACTTGGTGCTGACATAACCAAGATCCCCACGCTATAACAGTGGTGGCCGAACCGCCGCTCGGGACCGAGATTCCATGGGTTTAGATGTCACAGAGGTCGCTCGAAAAGCGAGCCCGCACGAGGTTTCTTGAAAGTGGCACACCGTCAGGCGACCGATTACGGTTCTTGGACTTCTTGCTAGCGGATGAAGGTTGCCGCTTAGCAATCTCCTTAGCGTAAGCTCATAGGTAAGAGCTTTCTCAATGAATTCAGCCAACGTGGTGCAATTATGATTAAGCAACCGTAGTCTCATACGGGGTTTGACCTCTTGTGAAATACTTAATCTTATCTGCCTCGGAATGAATGATAGATGAGGCGACGGAAGAAGTTCTGAAATTTCTCGGCAATGGCGAGAACATCCTCGTTCTTTGAGGGTCGGGGTGAGTAATTGACAGCAGTTTGGCCTCTCGAGCGGGGCCGGATAATACCTCTCCATCATGAGAGTTTTGAACCGATCCTAAGTACATGATCCTTCGGTGGGCTTAAACGACAACCACCAAGAGTGTGCGCTCTTACCGGGTAAGCCGCAACGAAACTTTGTGTCCTTCGGGACACTCTACCATAGCAAACAACTTCTCGAAATGCTCGAGCCAATGAATAATATCCGCCGGCTCAGACGAGCCCTCAAAAGTAGGTGGCCTCTGGCGAGAGATGTCGCCGATGATATTGCTCACATTTCTCTCTTGCCTCTGAGGTGGCGGCGGAGGAGCCTGTTTATTTTGATTGACGGAGTTATGCATCGTCTCCATCAGCTGTGCCATCTGGGTCATTTGGGCCATCATGCCCTGCATAAAAGCGAGTGGGTCAACCCGGACACCTTCTGACTGAGCCGTGTCCCGGGTACGACTCCCCGATAGTGAATGATCGCGTCCAGGTGAATGAGTGGCAGCGTCGCTGCTCGATGAATTAGCATTATCTCTCGCGTTTGCACGTGTATTCACACGAGCTCTCGGGATTCGGCCCGCTCCACGACCTCGTCCTCCACGTCCTCTTCTTGCCCTCTCCATACTGAAGTAGGAAAGTCACATGATGATTATATTTCCCGCATGAATATCACGTTATGATTATGACATGAGATGATGAAAATGAGCATACGCGCTCTAACACAGTGATTACATGAATGATTAACTGAGGTGACATGATTATCTTGAACAAGTTAACATGATTAATGATTTGATCTTCCTGATCAACAACTGAATAATGAAATGAATTGAGTGATTAACGAGTTAACATGACCGTCCTGGTCAAATGAAAATGATGGTTGAGGATTGTTAATCGATGAATTATGAATGAATGATTCTTGCCGAAGTTATACCATGGCGTTAGAAATCTTACAGTTCTTGGTCCGATTGGCTCGGCATTTGCACAGGTCACACGTGACGCGAAAGTCCAATGATACTAGTCCGATGATGATGATTTTAAATGAGACATGACTTGGAGGGTAGTATTCAAAACCATTCTCCGATACCAACTCTGTAACACCCCAAATTAGGCGGATATTACAGTGCCGTGAATCCCCGACTGGGACCCACCAGGCAATTGAAAATGATGAATTAAATAATATAATTGTAGTACCGAACCACATTATATTACCAAGTACTCCGATGAGGAGTTTAAGTACAACACACCAGGACAATACCGAATACTAGTATATTTTATATGGAGATAAAATACACCACCCTGATCAAATAAACATCTCAAACGGAATTTGCAGCGGAAAATAAAAATGAAGAGAAATAAAAAATGACTGAAATGACTGAATTAAGCGGAATGACTGGGGGCCCTACTAGTATCACTGGGACTCCTCGCCGTCAACATGCTCTTCCCGTGCCTTTGCCTTGCCGTGACCTGAAAACCAAAATCCCCCAACGGGGTCAGTTACACAGAACAACAATCCTCAAGGGTTGAAATTACACAATCATGATATATCTGAAGTTATGAAATATCCTGAGTTATGAATTACGCTGAAGAGGAGTATCATAGTACGCCCGTAGTGTTCTGTGCAAATGTACAAGACGGATGACCGGACACACCCGTCCTTGTACCTAATTAGTCTCACGGAGGTAATCGTTACCGTGTGCACAGTCCAATGTATCACTCCCAATACATGGCCATCATGTGCCCGACTAAAAATTCCACACATCCGCACCCGGCCACGCAATATGAACCCAGAAGGTCATATGAACGAGAATGACCATAATGAATATCAATGAATAATAATAATCTGACAAAGTCAAGAATGACTCACCGATATGAAAGTGATAATGAAGTGATTGATAGTTTCAATGAAATGATTGGAACCGCCGTTCCTCGCTAATGGAGTGATTATTCGACAATTACAAGTCTCAATATGATTAATACCATGATGAATGAGTTATGATTATGAATGATCAACAACAAAAGGAATGAATATCCTTTTAACCGAGTAAGAATTTACTTACACAATACCGATGACAATGTCCTTCCACGAACAACGTCCTAATCGAGATACAGGTCGCTCTAACAACCTTGAATAACAATAATTACCAACAACCGTTCAATACACGTATCAAGCAACAAAACACGACTAACCCAAAGGTCGATACAACGATAATTAAACTCATATGGGCATTCTAACGAATACGTAACCAACCACACAACTTCGAAAATATCCAATCCTGAATTTATCGAAACCAACACCAAAATGAGTATTTCGAACTAACAAAACACTTCAATGATATCAATAATCCAATAGGAATCCACAATTCAAGATTACAACATCAATCGGAAAATCCCCAATTAACCGAAGTCAACCCCAAGAGTTCTTGATATAATTCCGAAAATAGCCATTAAATCCGTAGGAATATATTTATCCAAGGTAGATAATCCATATCTAACATATTCCAATGATAATCCAAGATTACACGAAGAAATCGGAAGGAAAAACCCAAAAATCCGAAATTCTAGATCCAAGAGATTAATACCTTAGATTTGATGTGATGAGGATGTTGAAATGATGATTTATCCAAAAGATAAGCTTGAAGATGATGATTGATTATTACTCCTCGAAGAACACTCTCCAAGACGCCCGGAATCGCCCGAAACCACCAAAGAAACGAATAGAAATGATAAATGACGGAGTAAGGGCTGAACTGTCCTATTTATAGCAATCCCAGTTTAGCGCGCTAGCTCTTCGGCTCTTAGCGTGCGCTAACGGGTGTTTTGGGTAGTCCAGTACCCACTGTCCGAATACAGTAGCGTGCGCTACGTACCTTTTGTAGCGTGCGCTATAACCATACCATTAGCGTGCGTTAATACCCATGGTTAGCGTGCGCTAATGAATTATTTGGTGCGCAGTACTGGAATCCAGAAACCGTCTGTCCTCTGATCTGACCCGGTAGCGTGCGCTACATCCAATATTTAGCGTGCGCTATGATATCGATTGCGTACGCTAAAAACAGCTCATAGCGTGCGCTATGACTTAATCCAGCACAGTCCAGTAGCCACTGGACTCAACCTGATCCGTCCTTAGCGCGCGCTGCAGCAATTATTAGCGTGCGCTACTACAACCACTAGCGCGCGCTACTTACCACTCGTAGCGTGCGCTACTTATAGCTCACCGGCCCGGTACCTTCCGGATCGCAGCTGTGGTAACATTAGCGTGCGCTAATGCCGAGCGGTAGCGCCACTGTACTCAATTAGCGTGCGCTAGAAAGAGTACGTAGCGTGCGCTACTCCTCACGCACAGCCCACAATGAAAAATGACAAAGATGATAAACACGGAACGGAACTCCAATTATATTAGTGATGAACGACGATTGATACACGATACAATTACTCTGAACGGTGAAATACCATGATTGAATATGAGTGACAAATGATCAATAATGAGTGAAATTACTGAATGATAAGTACTGAATGATAATTACTGAATTACAACCGGGTATTACAGAATTTACTTATTATGTTGTGTAGATTCGATGGTTTCTCTTTCGAACTATAAAACGCCCCTTATATATTGAATCAATCCACTATATTTCTATGTTGATTGGCTTCAATACATAGCATTAGGTTTTATGAAAATAACTCAAAGAATCATCTAAGGTCTAGAGGTATATTTCTATCCCCTAGAACAACTTAGAGTGAAGATCATTTGATCTAATCAAACATATTTTCTTTCGAAACATATGAAGACCATAAATATCGTCATTTATTGGCCAAATAAATAAAGATTGGTAAAACAATGAAAATCACACACAATAATAAGTAATTCATAATAGATCTTTATAAAAACTTAAATAACATGACTAACCTTGTTTATAATCCCAACTTAAGTAACTTAGCCCATGAAGGGTTTAATAAACATAATACAAGCTTGAGTGGTCATTATTAGTTGAAAAAGTGAAAGAATTGATCCTAACTCCCTTAGTAGATAAAGAAGAAAGAAGCAATAAACTCCCTTAACAACATATGCTATACCACTATTACACAAGTCACTCAAGAACACAAGTGTGTTCTTCACACAAAAAGAAAATATTACAAAAAGTGGAAAAATATAAGATGAATGATGAATGATGATGGATCTAAGGGGTCTATTTATACACCTAAAGTCAGCTAATAGCTCCAAAACTCCAGCATTATTACATTAGATCGGATCAATGCCATCCATCCCCTCAATAATAGACCAAAAGTATAAAAAATTAGACAATGATCAAAAATCTGTCAAAAGTTACGGCCGTAACTTTGAGGAGTTACGGCCGTAACTATAACGACTTACGGCCGTAACATTGAGTTACGGCTGTAACATGGCTACGGATTTTTGCACATTAGTTGCTTTGTGAGTTACGCCCGTAACTTTTAGATGTTACGCCCGTATGGAGTTTCAGACTTCATTTTTAGCCCAGAATTTCTTACTTTTGCGTTTTCGCCCCAAATCTTCTTCGGATGATAACTTTTGATATATAACTCTGATTTTGAATCCAGAAAGACTTCCGAACTCGTCTCGGATGTAATACCCGTAATTTCGATTTCCGGTAATTTCTTTTTTTTCGGAGAAAGTCCGTTTTGACGACTCTCTCATGACCGTTTCGTCATTTCGAGAATGATTAATTCTGCACTTTTTGTCATCCGAGCTCGTTTCGGTGTCGTTTTGTTGAGTTCCGTGCTTTTTGGCGACTTTTCCGCACTTGAGTTCGATTCTTGCGAATCTCGTCCGAAACTGCTGTTTCGAGTTACCCGTAAGTCCGTTTAACTTTGTTATACGTATTGTGAACTTCGGTTTGGTGTTTCGATCATGTATCGTGTATTTTCGGACGTTTTGGGCCATTTTCGTAATTTCCCAAAGTTTGGGGTAATTACTTTCCGTTGTCGAATTTCGAGCCTTTGGGTGGTCGGAATCGTGTGTTCTCTTAGTGCTCGGATTCGTCTTTGCGAGTACTTCGTAACCGTATCTTCGATTCGTACTCAGGTTCGGGTTTCGGGGTCGTTCGGGACGTCGGAGTTGGTCCCGGCCGAGTCATGGCCGGGCATCTTTGAGCCGGGCCAAAGCACCGCCGAGTAACGCACGGTAGTGATCGGCGCTACGCACGTAAGGCCGGTTACGCACGTAAGGCCCTGGCCGTAACGACGCAACGGTTCCGGCATTTCCAGTGATGAGTTCGGCGCCATGGCCGGTTACGTCGTAAGCCATGGCGGTTACGACGTAACCCGCCGGGCCACCTATTTAAGGCCTGGCAACGTTTTTCTTCAGCCATTTCTCACTCATTTTCTTCCCTTACGCGGCTGGAGATTAGTTCATCATGGAGAGATGTTGTTGGACAATAAATCCATGAAGTCTTGGAGTTCATATCATCAATCATCCATCCTATAACTGTAACACCTCAAACTAGGCGGATATTACAGTGCCGTAGATCCCCAACTGGGACCCACCAGGCAAATGAAAATGAATGAATTACACAAGATAAATGTAGTACCGAACTACATTACAACAATAATTACTCCGATGAGGAGTTTAGTTACAACACACCAGGACAATACCGATTACTAGTGTATTTTATATGAAGATAAAATACACAACACTGAATGAAACGGAGTATTCAAATAAAAGTCTGCAGCGGAAAATAAAGGACAATAACATGAATAACTGAAAGATCGGGGGCCCCTACTAGTATCACTAGGACTCCTCGACATCAACATGCTATTCCCGTGCGTTTGCCTTGCCATGACCTGAAAAACAAAATCCCCAAACGGGGTCAGTTACAAAGAACAACAATCCTCAAGGGTTGAAAATACACAATCATGATCATATCTGAAGTTATGAAATATCTTGTCGAAACATACGCAATCAAACATGCTATATGAATCAACTAACAGTACGGCTCAAAGGGTGGCGCCACACTACGCCCGGGATGGAAATGTGTCCGTGCACAAGCCATCAACGAGTATCGATCAAATACACGTGTGGTCTTGTACCTAATCAGTCTCACGAGACAATATGACCCGTGTGCACAGTCCAATGTATCACTCCCAATACATGACCATCACGTGCCCGACATGAAAATCCAACACATACCAACCGGCACGCCAAGATGACGGAATGCCACGATATAACAAAAGTGACATCGAAAATGAATAATGACTCACCGAGGTGGAATGGTAATGAAACAAATGACACCAATGAAAAGATTGGAACCGCTGTTCCTTATGATCAAGTAATTAATTGACAACAACAA
This sequence comes from Orobanche coerulescens, assembly GCA_033398695.1. Classification (NCBI taxonomy): domain Eukaryota; kingdom Viridiplantae; phylum Streptophyta; class Magnoliopsida; order Lamiales; family Orobanchaceae; genus Orobanche; species Orobanche coerulescens. The sequence goes on along the minus strand of CM065815.1, from coordinate 112,147,323 downwards.
GTTTTGATACGGTTAATATAATGATGAATGAGTTATGATTATGAATGAACAACAACAAAAGGTATGAATATCCTTTTAACCGAGTAAGAATTAACTTACAAAATACCGATGAAGAAAGTCCTTCCACGAACAAATGTCCTAAATGAAATGTCGGTCGCACGAACAACCTTAATTCAATACAATTACCGACAATCCGATCAATATACGAATTAAACACGAATATAACGAACTCAAAACGTCGATACGATTAAACTAAGTTCATTGGGGCATTATATCGAATACGTTGTGGCCAAACTCCGATTGTTTACAACTAAACCTCAACAATACCAACCTCAAATCCCCAAGAAGTGTTTCAAACCAATAAAACATCTCCAATACGATCAATAATCCGATATGAATATCCAAAAACGTGATTATAACAACAATTAGTCGAAAATCCCCAATTCCAACTCGATATTCAAGGTGTTCTTGAATAATTCCCCAAAAATCCAATGAATCCTTATACAAACTCATAATCATATACATATCCCTTCATATAACATGATTATAACGTCCAAAACATCATATCTCAACACAAAATCGAAGTCCAAAGTGTTGAAGGAATTACCTCTTGAAGATTCAAGTACTTTAATCCGAAGAACACGCGTTAGATTGATTATCCGGGCTTCACGATCGAAAGGAGATGAAGAAAATCAAACACCCAAATGATTTGTGAAGTAAAAACCCTCCCTCAAGCTTTCTCTCGGTTGAAGGTGAAGAAAAGGAAGAAAAATGGGCTGAAATGCTGAAAAAATGAATTTATAGGGTTGACTACCTGCCGACACGGCCCGTGCCGATTACGGCCGTGTCGCATACCGGCCGACACCGGCCGACAGGACTCGACCGTGTCCCGCTTGACACGGTCGTGACGCGAGGGCCTTCCGATAGTGACCCGTCCGAAGCTGACTCGGCATGACTCGACCGTGTCACGGGACACGGTCGGGCGTGGCCGGGCGCTTCTGGCTTATCCGGAAGAGTCCGACTCGGCCGTGCCAGACGACACGGTCGGGTCCTGAGGCAGAGACTTCGGCATTTTCCGGATGAGTACGGCACGGGCCGTGTCGGACGACACGGCCGAGTTTGTTCGGCAGTGATCGGCCAATACTGAAAAATGAGCGGTTAAGCTAAAACGACCATAACTCTCTCGTCCGGACTCCGATTGACTCACCGTTTGAACCATTGGAAAGCTAACTCGATGCTATATAATATTTCAAAGATTTAGAATTTTTGGAGTTACCAAAAATTAATGGTGATCTAACAAAGTCGAACACATATGAGGAAAGTTGAAATAATGAACAATAACGATACACAACTCGAAGTTTTTCCGAACGGTGAACACGGTGAATGAACATGATTGATGAATGATTATAATTGAGTGAAAATCCACTGAGTGACAATCACCGAATGAAATTACTGAATGATAATGACTGAATTACAACCGGGTATTACATACACCCCCCCTTAAAAGAGTTTCGTCCCCGAAACTAAGGGTCAAACAACTCGGGATAACTCTCCCGTATACTATCCTCGGTTTCTCAAGTAGCCTCCTCGACTCCGAGTCTGGACCACTGAATCTTGACCAAAGGAATCGACTTATTTCTCAACTGTTTGATTCGCCGCTCCAACACTCGTACGGAACGCTCCTCGTACGAATGATCATCCGCGATCTCGATTTCGTCGAACTGAAGTATGTGGCTCGGGTCGGCAACATACTTCCGCAACTGAGAGACATGAAACACATTATGAATTCGGCTCAAAGCCGGAGGTAAAGCCAATCGATAAGCTAACTCGCCTACTCGATCCAAAATTTCAAACGGTCCAATGAATCTCGGACTCAACTTCCCCCGTTTTCCGAAACGGAAAATACCTCGACTCGGGGATACCTTGACCAAAACATGGTCACCCGTCTCGAACTCTAGTGGTCGACGACGATTATCTGCATATGATTTCGCCGACTCGAGTCATCAACATACGACTCTTGATCAAAGCTACCTTCTCCCGGGCGGCTAATAAGCATATCGGGCTCGGTGCCGATTGATCCTGATAAGTCATCCCAACACAAAGGAGATCGACAACGACGACCGTGCAAGGCCTCGTAAGGTGCCATCTTAATGGAGGCATGCCAACTATTATTATACGTGAACTCGATCAGTGGTAGTTGTGCTTCCCAATCGTCCTTCCAATCGAGGACGCATGCCCTCAACATGTCCTCTAATGTCTGAATAGATCTCTCGATTGTCCGTCTGATTGAGGATGAAAGGCGATCTCGAGATTAAGCCGAGTTCCCATAGCACGATGAACTGATTTCTAAAAATGTGACACAAACCGTCCGTCACGATCGGAAACGATACTTTTAGGAGTACCGTGCAGTCTCACTATCTCTTTGATGAATAACTGGGCAAGTCTCTCGGGACCCCAAGTATCCTTAATCTCAAGAAAATGAGTTGATTTAGTTAAGAGGTACACAATCACCCAGATTGTATTCATGCCATGACTACTCGTCGGTAAACTCGTGATGAAATCCATAGAAATGTCTTCCCACTTCCACTCTGGAATAGGGAGAGGTTTCACATACCCACTTGGCCGATGTTCAATCTTGACTTGTTGGCAAGTTAAGCATCTCGAAACAAATTCAGCGACTTCTCGCTTCATATTACTCCACCAGTAATTTTGTTTCAAGTCCTTGTACATCTTGCTGGACCCCGGATGAACAGAATAAGGGGTAGCATGAGCTTCTCTCAAAATAGAGTTTTTCAACTCGTCATTCGCCGGTACACAACCGGTTCTTAAACCTCAAAAGTCCATCCTCGTGGACCACGAATCCAGGGGCTTTCCCCTGAGCCACATCTTCACGGATGCGCAACAATGAAGGGTCTGAACTCTGATTCTCTCTGATTACCTCCTCAAGTGACGATGAAATCTCTAACATACAAAGATGTCCCTAAACTCGTTGAAGCCAGACCTCGATCTCGGGTCTAAGGAATTCCTGCTGAAGCTCCTTCTGAACTGTTAAACGAGCAAGCATCTGCTCCTGAACGGACTTACGACTCAAGGCGTCGGCGACAACGTTCGCCTTGCCCAGGTGGTAAAGGATCTCGATATCAAAATCTTTGATTAGTTCCAACCACCGCCTCTGTCGCATATTTAACTCGTTGTGAGTAAATATATCCTTCAACTCTTGTGATTGGTGAATAACTGAAAGGTGACGCCATAAAGGTAACGACGCCAAATCCCCAACGCGAAAACCACGGCTGCTAGCTCCAGGTCGTGGGTTGGATAATTGACCAACTAATCCGAGGAAACTTCGGATTTACTTAATATCTTTCGGAGGTTGTCAATCTCGGATAGTCTCCGTCTTCTGAGGGTCGACACGAACTCTGTCCGATGGAATTACATGCCCGAGAAAATCACTTCGGACCTTCAGAACTCACATTTGGAAAACTTTCCATAAAGTTGCTCTCGTCTCAACACGTCGAGAACCTGATGAAGATGAACCTCATGTTCCTCCTGGCTACGAGAATAAATCAAAATGTCGTCGATGAAGACAACAACAAACTGATCCAAAAAGTCGATGAAAACCCGATTCATTAACTCCATGAATACTGCAGGTGCAATAGTTAGCCCGAAAGGCATAACTACGAACTCATAATGACCATAGCGTGTACAAAACGCTGTCCTCGCGATATCCGACTCTCGAATCCGCAATTGGTGATATCCAGATCTTAAGTCGATCCTGGAAAATACTGAGGCTCCCTGAAGTTGCTCTAAAAGATCATTAATACGGGGTAAGGGATACTACTCTTGATTATCACCCTGTTCAACTCCTGGTAATTAATACACACACGAGACGAGCCATCCTTCTCCTTGACAGATCACACTGGTGCTCCTCACGGGGACGCAATCGGTCGGAGATAACCTTTCTCGAACTACTCCTCAAGTTGAATCTTCAACTCCTGCATTCTGGTCGGGGCCATCCGATATGGTGCCTTCGATAAATGGGACGTACCGGCTCCCACTCATTCCTGAATTCCCCTACTGTATGTGAAGGTAACTAGATAACTCGCCTGGACATACATCGTCAATCGATGACAATGATACCACGAATGATTGAACATTTCGATTGCCCTTGAATGGTCAATCGATAAAAAGAGATACCAATAATGATTGAACAACTCGATTGCCTTAGAAAGGCCAATCGATGAAGATGATACAAGGAATGTTTGAATAACTCGATTGCCTTTGAAAGGCCAATCGATGAAAATGATACAAAGAATGATTGAATAACTCGATTGTCTTAGAAAGGTCAATCGATGAGAATGATACAATGAATGATTGAATAACTCGATTGCCCTAGAAAGGCCAATCGATGAGAATGATACAATGAATGATTGAATAGTTCGATTGCGGAATTTCTCTGCTTCCGCCATAATAAAATTTCTACTGGAACAACGGGGATTACTTCCCTGAAGCACACATTCGACAACCAACGATGGAAAGATAGCGACCAAACGCTAACAAGCACTGAGGATAGTATCAAGACGGTTAAGCCAACTAATACCGAAAATTACATCGTCCTAAGATAAGTTCACCACGATTAGATCCATCAACCAATCGCGGTCATTAAGCTTAATTCGGTATGATTCCGAAAATTCTTCCATCGACAGGTAGACCGATGGTATGAGGTCCACAAGAAATAGGATTATCCCGAAATAAGTCTATTCAAGCATGATTCGAAAATGAATGAATGCGGTGTACCAGAATCAAAAGGTACACACAAGTTGAAATAAAATTACGAGTATACCTGAAATCATTCGGGCCACCGGATCGTCGATCCTCCTCATCATATAAATCAGGACTTGCCGCCCCGAACCGACGCTCCGTCTCGATAAATACGAGCTCCAACTCTATTTGCTTCCGGTGTCTTAAACGACGTTGACAAAGCGATCGATTTTGAAAGGCCGATTGCTTGAACTGAGATGCCGGAGCCGACTTGGAGTCCTTCGCAAAACGGGCCTTATGCCCGAAATTCCCACAATTATAGCACGTGATAGACGGTTTCAGACACTCAGTGCTGAAATGACCCGGCGTTCCACAATTGAAACAGGTGATGGCCGAACTGGCCGCTCGGGAATGAGATCCCGCACGATTATGTGCCGTAGGAGGTCGCTCAGAAATGATAGGACTCACACGAGGCTTCTTGCAGGTTGACTGACCGCCTTCGGATAGATTACGCTTCGTTGATTTCCTGTTGACATATGCAGGTTGCTGCTCAGCAATTTCCTTAGCAGCTGGCTCGTACGGGAGAGTTCTCTCGATTAATCCGGTCAGAGTGGCATAATGATGATTGAGCAACTGCGCATGGGTCATCATGGCCTGCATAAAAGTGAGTGGATCAACCCGAACATCATTTGATCGAGCCGAGTCCTGGGCACGATTTCCCGGCAGCGAGTGATTATTTCTCGGGTTTCGGTCCGCACCGCGGCCTCTCCTCGTGCATCCCCTGACAGCTCTCTCCATACTGAAGTAGGAAGGTCGCATAATGATTATATTTCCCGCATGATTAGCACGTTATGATTATGTCATGAGATGATGAAAATGAGTACACATGCTCTAACTTAGTGATTATATGAATGATTTACTGAAGTTACATGATTATCTGATGAAATTCTTGAAATGATTATCTTGAATAACTTAACAAGATTGATAATATGATCATCCAGTTGACAATCGAGTAATGAAATGAATTGAGTAATTAATGAGTTAACATGATCGTCCTGATTATTAACTGAGTAATGAAATGAATTAAGTGATTGATGAGTTAACATGATCATCCTAATCACAATGAATGATGATGTTTGAGGATTGTAAATTGATGAATGATGAATGAATGACTATTGCGAGAAATTATACCATGGCGTTAGAAATCTTACAGCTTCTTTGATGCGATTGGCTCGGCATTTGCACAGTCACACGTGACGCGAAAGTCCAATGATACTAGTCGATGACGATGATTTCAAATGAGACATGACTCGGAAGGTAGTATTCAAAACCACGCTCGATACCAACTCGTAACACCCCAAACTAGGCGGATATTACGGTCAGTAGATCCCCAACCTGGGACCCACCGTGCAAATGAAAATGAATGAATTACACAAGATAAATGTAGTACCGAACTACATTACAACAATAATTACTCCGATGAGGAGTTTAGTTACAACACACCAGACAATACCGAATACTAGTGTATTTTATATGAAGATAAAATACACAACACCGAATGAAACGAGTATTCAAATAAAAGTCTCAGCGGAAAATAAAGGACAATAACATGAATAAGCGAAAGATCGGGGCCCCTACTAGTATCACTAGGACTCCTCGACATCAACATGCTATTCCCGTGCGTTTGCCTTGCCATGACACGAAAAACAAAATCCCCAAACGGTCGATTACAAAGAACAACAATCCTCAAGGGTTGAAAATACACAATCATGATTATATCTGAAGTTATGAAATATCTTGTCGAAACATACGCAATCAAACATGCTATATGAATCAACTAACAGTACGGCTCAAAGGGTGGCGCCACACTACGCCGTGGATGGAAATGTGTCCGTGCACAAGCCACCAACGAGTATCGATTAAATACACGTGTGGTCTTGTACCTAATCAGTCTCACGAGACAATATGACCCGTGTGCACAGTCCAATGTATCACTCCCAATACATGACCATCACGTGCCCGACATGAAAATCCAACACATACCAACCGGCACGCCAGTATGACCCGGAATGCCACGATATAACAAAAGTGACATCGAAAATGAATAATGACTCACCGAGGTGGAATGGTAATGAAACAAATGACAGCTCAATGAAAAGATTGGAACCGCTGCTCTTATGATCAAGTAATTAATTGACAACAACAAGTTTTGATACGGTTAATATAATGATGAATGAGTTATGATTATGAATGAACAACAACAAAAGGTATGAATATCCTTTTAACCGAGTAAGAATTAACTTACAAAATACCGATGAAGAAAGTCCTTCCACGAACAAATGTCCTAAATGAAGTGTCGGTCGCACGAACAACCTTAATTCAATACAATTACCGACAATCCGATCAATATACGAATTAAACACGAATATAACGAACTCAAAACGTCGATACGATTAAACTAAGTTCATTGGGGCATTATATCGAATACGTTGTGGCCAAACTCCGATTGTTTACAACTAAACCTCAACAATACCAACCTCAAATCCCCAAGAAGTGTTTCAAACCAATAAAACATCTCCAATACGATCAATAATCCGATATGAATATCCAAAAACGTGATTATAACAACAATTAGTCGAAAATCCCCAATTCCAACTCGATATTCAAGGTGTTCTTGAATAATTCCCCAAAAATCCAATGAATCCTTATACAAACTCATAATCATATACATATCCCTTCATATAACATGATTATAACGTCCAAAACATCATATCTCAACACAAAATCGAAGTCCAAAGTGTTGAAGGAATTACCTCTTGAAGATTCAAGTACTTTAATCCGAAGAACACGCGTTAGATTGATTATCCGGGCTTCACGATCGAAAGGAGATGAAGAAAATCAAACACCCAAATGATTTGTGAAGTAAAAACCCTCCCTCAAGCTTTCTCTCTCGGTTGAAGGTGAAGAAAAGGAAGAAAAATGGGCTGAAATGCTGAAAAAATGAATTTATAGGGGTTGACTACCCTGCCGGACACGGCCCGTGCCGATTGGCACGGTCGTGTCGCATACCGGCCGACGGTGGCCGACAGGACTTCGGCCGTGTCCTGCTTGACACGGTCGCGACGCGGAGGGCCTTCCGATAGTGACCCATCCGACAATGACTTCGGCATGACTCGACCGTGTCTGGGACACGGCCGGCGTGGCCGGGCACGGTTCAGCTTATCCGAAGAGTCCGACTCGGCCGTGCTGCACGACACGGTCGGGTCCCGAGGCGAGACTTCGCATTTTCCGGACGAGTACGGCACGGCCGTGTCGGACGACACGGCCGAGTTCGTTCGGCAGTGATCGGCCAATACTGAAAAATGAGCGGTTGAGCTAAAACGACCATAACTCTCTCGTCCGGACTCCGATTGACTCACCGTTTGAACCATTGGAAAGCTAACTCGATGCTATATAATATTGCAAAGATTTAGAATTTTTGGAGTTACCAAAAATTAATGGTGATCTAACAAAGTCGAACTCATATGAGGAAAGTTGAAATAATGAACAATAACGATACACAACTCGAAGTTTTTCCGAACGGTGAACACGGTGAATGAACATGATTGATGAATGATTATAATTGAGTGAAAATCCACTGAGTGACAATCACCGAATGAAATTACTGAATGATAATGACTGAATTACAACCGGGTATTACAATAACATCCTCCAATCTACCGAATCAGGTCAGATTTCCTAGAAATCTAGTTTTGGGAAATTTGGGTGTTTTGGTTGTTTTCATCCGTTTTAATCCGATTTAACTTAGGATTGTGATGGATTGATGATTATTTAGATGTTTTATATCATTTCCTTTATTATTCCATGGTTGGATCGTATCGATTCGTTGTTTGGGTCGAGTTCTTGACCGACGCCTTGAAGGTGTCCGGTAAAATGTCTTAGAGGGGTTTTCGGGCGTTCTACGATTATCCTTCCTCGAATGATCGATGATTTATTGATTATATTGTTGTTAGGGTCGAGTTTCTTGTGAAAAAACCGTGTTGAACCCTTCCGTTCGTTGTCGTCTTCCTTTTCGTTAGCATCGGGCATTCCGAAGCTTCCCGGTTGAGCCGTATCCGCTCGTGGTTCCGTGCTCGTGGTATCGAGGCAAGTACCTTGCCCATACTTTTCTTATTTTGTGGATATGATGATCGGTGATCGTCTTGGTGTGTTTGTTTGGTTGTTTGAAATGAAGCTTCAAAGGATTTCGGTTCGTCCTCGTTAAAGGCTTTCTTTCAAAATGCGTGTGTGTTTTGTGAACGGCGTGTTTTGGGAATTGATTATGATTTGGTTATTTTGAACGTTGAAGGATTTGATGATGATACTCCTATTGTTTAAAGTTATGGAATCGTGTATTCCGTATTTAATCTTGTTATTGTGTTTTGAAGAGTTTGATAATGGTGTCGAGTTAATGGCCATCTCTAGTGAGTATTCTTAATGAGCTTACATTCTTAGCATGTTAGTATTGCATGAGTAACGTGTGTGTGTGTGTATGCTCACTACGGGTTAGATCCGACGGGGTCTCGGTAGGGGTCCACGGAGGGGTGGATCCGCGAGCTTGCTTTTAACCACTATGGGTTAGATCCGACGGGTCTCGGTAGGGGTCCACGGAGGGGTGGATCCACTTAATTGTGGTGCATTTTGCAAATGTGATTTGATTATGGCATTTAAATGAGTGCTTTTGAACTGTTTTCATGATTGCATGCATTGACTAAGTGTGTAAGAGGTAAGTTGTTCGTTTGGCTTACTTGGCTAGGATGGCACTAGAGTATTTTGTTGTTTGTGTTAAATCCCTTATTTGTGGATTTTGATGTTGGGAGACGAACCTTGTGGTCGTTCTTGTGTACTGTGAGTTGATGAGATTGGGGCTAAAATCCCAACGTTTTTGTAAAGGTCATTTGACGGATTTGGGGCTAAAATTCCAACGGTTTGGTAAAGGTTATTTTACGGAAAGTAAACTTTTGGGCGGTGACCCCTTTTGTCTTGTGGATTTTGAAAAGTAGGATTTGATAATCCTAAATTGTTTTCTATTAAAACTCTCGATGGCATTCTACACCGTTTTATAAATTACTTCCATTGATTTATGATATTTCGATTTTGAAATGTTTTCTCAAACTCTTGCCTCGGGAAGTACTTTTCGTTTCGTTTGGATCTTTGAGGATCCTTGGTTATTGTTATTCGTAGAATGTGAATGGTATGGCTCGTATTTGCACTTTGTTCTTGCACTAGCAAAACAGTGGAGTTTTGCTAACCCCCGAGTATTCGGGGGGTGGATGTCTGTTTTTGCATTCAGGTTTTGGAGCATAACACAGGGTCGGCACGAAGGATGATGAAAGATGATCGATACTAATCACATGAGGAACCGTACTTTGTTTATTGGTTCAGTTGTACTCTATTTTTCCGCTGCTATATTTTCCCGTTGTACGGGTGTGGTTGTATTTTGACCCCTGTGTGGGCATGAGTTGTATTTGAGTTGTATGTATTTGTTGAAAGACCAAATCGGTCTACTGAGTCATTTTAGCCTTAAAGGCATGGTTGAGTTGTTATATGTTGTTACCAGCCTGGTAGATCCTTGAGGAAAGGTTCTACGGCGTGTAATATCCCTGAGCGGATTGGGGGTGTTACATAAATGGTATCGGAGATTAGGTTGAGGAAACCTAGGCTGTCGGGTCAAGTTTGTTTTTTGAGTCTTGTTTCGTCGGATTTTATCTGACTGAGTCGTGTCGCGACGCGTCGTTTGAGTTTGTTGGTCGTGATTAGTATCGTGGGGCGATCATCATCTTCGTGCGACCTGTGGAAGTAAGTCTCCCTTCTTTGTGTTGTGCCTCGTGTGACACGAGCTAATTTTTATGATTATTTGTTAAGTAATGGAATCCTTATGTGAATTTTGATTTCACGATATGTATTTAGTCGACTCTCATATTTGATTTATACGAGGAGTGTCGTCGCTTGTGATGTCTTTTTATTGTTGTTTTTGTCCGTTGTTGATGATTTTCGAATCGATTTGCACGTTTTACAAGTTCTATTGTGGGAACTTCGTGCTTATACGCGTTCGACTTATTCACTAGCCAGTGCAGGAGGGTCTTTAGAGGCCTCGAATGGGGTCAGTGGTTTTGTTCTGAATCCTAGGCGGTCTTCGACTGTGGTATTTTATCGTTTATTTCCGTTTAAAGACATGTATTGTCTTGATTTTAAACTTTTTGATGCGTGTGCTAGGAGTTGTTTTAGTGAACGTCGATATGTGTGAGTTACGGGCATTACGCCTATTGGATTTTTGAAAACCTTGAGTATCTTGGAAAATTTAATTTCGAGTCTTACTTTTCAAATGAGTTATTTTCTTGTGGTACATCCAAGGTGCCACAATATATTTCAAAAAATTTCTACTTCGAAGACCAAAATGCTTTGAGATATTTTCAATATTTTAGAAACACTTTTATTTAGACCCGAGGGTCGAATATTCTGAAAGTTTTCACTAAGAGAAAGTGTCCTCATTTTTTTTATCAAATGCGAAATGGTTCTCTAAAGTCTCGATAACGATGTTTCACGTTTGTTTTTTTTGAAAGGTGATACTCAAGATCAACCGGTATTCTTCAAATTATTTTCAAAATGAGGTTTTCGTTTTTAAAACCTATCCATTCCCGTTTGAGGGCTGGGTATGTATGTATGATGTTCGCGTTGTCATTTTGATGTTTACTTCCGAGTATGACCGAATTGGTGGTGTGAGCGTTGAGTTGTTTTCCACGCATTTGTTGTGTTAGCCCTCTGTGAGAGATGGGATGTTGGTATTGAATATTGTCGCCTCGTGGTGATTTCTGCGTTGTCGCGCATGTGCGAGCTGTTAGAGCTTGGGTTGGTATGGCCGTGTGCATCGGTGATCGTTCCGTTATGTGTCGGTTGTTTAATGTCTTGTTACCTTGCTCCTGTTTTTGTGAATTTCGTGGACGAGGTCGGAGGTAATGCCCGTACTATTTTGACTTCTGTATTTTCTCTTTCTCCAGTCTATCAATTCGCTCATGTTCGTTGATACTTTATGAACTTGTTCTGTATTTCGGTTTCATCGTCCGAACGAGCTGTGATCTTGTTGTGGGTCGATCTGGTTATCGATGTGACTTTTTCGGGTGCGGTTCGATTCTTGTGAACCTTATTCGGGAGTGACATCATCTGGTTCTACTAGTTCTTTTATTCGAAGCGGATCGGATTTTGAACTTCTGTATATTCTACTTTGTCGACTCATTTATGTTCGTTGACATTTCTGAGCTTGTCTTGCCCCTTGTTTTTGTTTATCGAACGAGTGTGGTATCGTTTCGGAATAACTCGTTTGTCGTTGTGACTTTTCAATTGCTATTCCCTTTCCTGTGGATCTTATGTGAGTGCGCATCTTGTTGTTTTCACTGGATCATGTTTTGTCTCGAGTCGAGATGTGAACTTCGGAGTTTGTCGGTTGAACCTTATTGTTCTCCATGATTCGAACATGATTGTTCAATTTTTGTTGTCTCGACCGTTGTGGTTCGATCGTTTGATTGTTTGGTTTTTGTTGATCTCGTTTCGTGATTGTTGAGCATTCAAACTCCTTCATAATTTCCTTTTATTCAGGAAATTTGTCTCGTTTTCGATCTTCCAACCCTTGGGTGGTGGAATTATGTATTTCTTCAGCGATTGGCTCGCGTTTTGATTGATGTACCGTTGGGGTGGTCAATCATATTGATTTTCGTTCGTTGTGTTTTGTGATTATTCGGATAATCGACTTGGTTGTATTATCTGTTTGATGACGCTTGTCACTTGTTGGTTTTATTATGTCTCTACCGGTGGCGTTGTGTTAGTCGCCGTGGAGCGTATTTTCACGCCGTATGTCTCTTGGCGTTTCTTGCAGCGTTTCGCCGTCGGGCACGAGTTTTCGGTTTTGTGTACCTCGTTGAGCTTTTCCTGGCGGGATACTTCTTCTCCCTACTTGTTTTAAATTTCGGGACGAAACTTCTTTTAAGGAGGGTAGAATGTAATACCCGTAATTTCGATTTCCGGTAATTTCTTTTTTTTCGGAGAAAGTCCGTTTTGACGACTCGCTCATGACCGTTTCGTCATTTCGAGAATGATTAATTCTGCACTTTTTGTCATCCGAGCTCGTTTCGGTGTCGTTTTGTTGAGTTCCGTGCTTTTTGGCGACTTTTCCGCACTTGAGTTCGATTCTTGCGAATCTCGTCCGAAACTGCTGTTTCGAGTTTCCCGTAAGTCCGTTTAACTTTGTTATATGTGTTGTGAACTTCGGTTTGGTGTTTCGATCATGTATCGTGTATTTCGGACGTTTTGGGCCATTTTCGTAATTTCCCAAAGTTTGGGGTAATTACTTTCCGTTGTCGAATTTCGAGCCTTTGGGTGGTCGGAATCGTGTGTTCATTTAGTGCTCGGATTCGTCTTTGCGAGTACTTCATAACTGTATCTTCGATTCGTACTCAGGTTCGGGTTTCGGGGTCGTTCGGGATGTCGGAGTTGGTCCCGGCCGAGTCATGGCCGGGCATGCTGGGGCCAGGCCAGCCCTGGCCGAGTAACGTACGGTAGTGAGCGGCAGTACGTACGTAAGGCCGGTTACGTACGTAAGGCCCTGGCCGGTAACGTACGCAACGGTTCCGGCATTTCCAGGCAGTGAGTTCGGCCATGGCCGGTTACGTACGTAAGCCATGGCCGGTTACGTACGTAACCCGGCCGGCAGTCAGCCTATTTAAGGCCTGGCAGCGTTTTTCTTCAGCCATTTCTCACTCATTTTCTTCCCTTCCGCGGCTGGAGATTAGTTCATCATGGAGAGATGTTGTTGGACAATAAATCCATGAAGTCTTGGAGTTCATATCATCAATCATCCATCCTATAACATCCTCCGATCTACCGAATCAGGTCAGATTTCCTAGAAATCTAGTTTTGGGGAATTTGGGTGTTTTGGTTGTTTTCATCCGTTTTAATCCGATTTAACTTAGGATTGTGATGGATTGATGATTATTTAGATGTTTTATATCATTTCCTTTATTATTCCATGGTTGGATCGTATCGATTCGTTGTTTGGGTCGAGTTCTTGACCGACGCCTTGAAGGTGTCCGGTAAAATGTCTTAGAGGGGTTTTCGGGCGTTCTACGATTATCCTTCCTCGTATGATCGATGATTTATTGATTATATTGTTGTTAGGGTCGAGTTTCTTGTGAATAAACCGTGTTGAACCCTTCCGTTCGTTGTCGTCTTCCTTTTCGTTAGCATCGGGCATTCCGAAGCTTCCCGGTTGAGCCGTATCCGCTCGTGGTTCCGTGCTCGTGGTATCGAGGCAAGTACCTTGCCCATACTTTTCTTATTTTGTGGATATGATGATCGGTGATCGTCTTGGTGTGTTTGTTTGGTTGTTTGAAATGAAGTTTCAAAGGATTTCGGTTCGGCCTCGTTAAAGGCTTTCTTTCAAAATGCGTGTGTGTTTTGTGAACGGCGTGTTTTGGGAATTGATTATGATTTGGTTATTTTGAACGTTGAAGGATTTGATGATGATACTCCTATTGTTTAAAGTTATAGAATCGTGTATTCCGTATTTAATCTTGTTATTGTGTTTTGAAGAGTTTGATAATGGTGTCGAGTTAATGGCCATCTCTAGTGAGCATTCTTAATGAGCTTACATTCTTAGCATGTTAGTATTGCATGAGTAACGTGTGTGTGTGTATGCTCACTACGGGTTAGATCCGACGGGGTCTCGGTAGGGGTCCACGGAGGGGTGGATCCGCGAGCTTGCTTTTAACCACTATGGGTTAGATCCGACGGGGTCTCGGTAGGGGTCCACGGAGGGGTGGATCCACGGTTAATTGTGGTGCATTTTGCAAATGTGATTTGATTATGGCATTTCCGGAAATGAGTGCTTTTGAACGGTTTTCATGATTGCATGCATTGACTAAGTGTGTAAGAGGTAAGTTGTTCGTTTGGCTTACTTGGCTAGGATGGCACTAGAGTATTTTGTTGTTTGTGTTAAATCCCTTATTTGTGGATTTTGATGTTGGGAGACGAACCTTGTGGTCGTTCTTGTGTACTGTGAGTTGATGAGATTGGGGCTAAAATCCCAACGTTTTTGTAAAGGTCATTTGACGGATTTGGGGCTAAAATTCCAACGGTTTGGTAAAGGTTATTTTACGGAAAGTAAACTTTTGGGGCGGTGACCCCTTTTGTCTTGTGGATTTTGAAAAGTAGGATTTGATAATCCTAAATTGTTTTCTATTAAAACTCTCGATGGCATTCTACACCGTTTTATAAATTACTTCCATTGATTTATGATATTTCGATTTTGAAATGTTTTCTCAAACTCTTGCCTCGGGAAGTACTTTTCGTTTCGTTTGGATCTTTGAGGATCCTTGGTTATTGTTATTCGTAGAATGTGAATGGTATGGCTCGTATTTGCACTTT
The DNA here is from genome assembly GCA_033398695.1 of Orobanche coerulescens. NCBI lineage: Eukaryota > Viridiplantae > Streptophyta > Magnoliopsida > Lamiales > Orobanchaceae > Orobanche > Orobanche coerulescens. Next base: position 112,132,110 of record CM065815.1, on the reverse strand, counting down.
GTTCTTGCACTAGCAAAACAGTGGAGTTTTGCTAACCCCCGAGTATTCGGGGGGTGGATGTCTGTTTTTGCATTCAGGTTTTGGAGCATAACACAGGGTCGGCACGAAGGATGATGAAAGATGATCGATACTAATCACATGAGGAACCGTACTTTGTTTATTGGTTCGATTGTACTCTATTTTTCCGCTATATTTTCCCGTTATGCAGGTGTGGTTGTATTTTGACCCCTGTGTGGGCATGAGTTGTATTTGAGTTGTATGTATTTGTTGAAAGACCAAATCGGTCTACTGAGTCATTTTAGCCTTAAAGGCATGGTTGAGTTGTTATATGTTGTTACCAGCCTGGTAGATCCTTGAGGAAAGGTTCTACGGCGTGTAATATCCCTGAGCGGATTGGGGGTGTTACATCGGAAAGCCCTACAACATGAATACATAAAAATTCAACAAAGAGAATATTTTATAAACATGTTATTTCTTGAGTAAATCAGTAATTCAATCCGATTAAGACTAGATTTACATCTTCATCCGATAAAAATAAAATTATTAAAAACTAATTAATTAAAAGAAAAAATGAGTAGACTAGCTCAATTATGGGTGAAATATATCTTACAAACCATGGATAAGTGTATAAAACTGACACTTATCAGAGATATGTACTATGAGTGGTTAAATGAATTGATTTGGACTACTCAAACGAACAAGATGCATCTTCTTTTCTGGTAGCTATCTCATAGAAACTCCAAAGTTAAGCGTCCTTGGCCTGGAGTAGTTATGGAATGGGTGACCCCCTGGGAAGTTTCTCAAGGTGCCCGTGAGTGAGGACAAAGCGCGTTAGAAAAGACTCGTGTGGTACAGTGAGGATAGTCTTCATTATTTTGGGGACCAATAATTGGTATCAAAGCAGGTCACAGGTATGGATTTCCTTGGAGTATGCTATAGTAGAGGCTGCAGTGCATCGGAACTGAGAGGCGGGCATGCAGCAGAAGTTGCCACTTGGCCAGAACTAAGATGCTGGCGCAGTGGATTGTCGGGTGCTGGAGGGTTGTCTGATCAAGTCTAGTATGCTGGAATTGAGCTACTTGCGCTCCGGTAGTAAACAGAGATGGAACATATGCTAATGTCAAGTGTTGGAGGACTGTGTGAATGAATGCAACCGCTAGAGGGTGATGTGATCAAATCTAGTTCGTGGAAGTCTCCAGACTCTGTGGCTGAGATGCTGGGAGGTACTAGGAGGGGGATTGTGGGGATATGGTCCATCATCCTATCTGCATAGGCTTAAAAATGCACGAGGCGCGACTTGCGATTCCACCCGTGAGATCTATACTAGGAAGTGGTTAAATGAATTGATTTGGACCACTCATACCAACAAGATGCGTCTTCTTTTCTGGTAGCCATCTCATAGAAACTCCAAAGTTAAGCGTTCTTGGTCTGGAGTAGTTATGAGATGGGTGACCCCTTTGAAAGTTTTTCAAGGTGCGCGTGAGTGAGGACAAAGTACGTTAGAAAAGACTCGTGTTGGTACAGTGAGAATAGTTTTCATCATTCCGGGGACCAATATATCTCGAAGTTCACCATGAAATTTTTGTGCTTTCATGTCTTATGTCTCGACCATGAGTGGTGCAAATCATCACATGTAATTAAACATTCTTTTATGCTCAGTGACAGTCATGCCCCCTTGAGTTAAATCCAGAAACTCCTTTTTTGCATCTTGGCTTTGTACACCCCTGGGTAGTACTTATCCATGGTTGTCTCCTTGAATCCATCTCAAGTTAGTGTCATGCATTATCTTTAGTTTGGAGTCTCCATGACCAATTTCACCAGGTTCTGGCATCCTCCTTGAGTTGGAAAACTGCGCATGAAACCTTTTGAGCATCAGTTCAGGCCATATAATCAAAGATGCTCTCTAAGTTCTGTAATCGCTCCTCCATGGCAGCAGGTCCTTCCCTTCCCAGGAAGGTAGGAGGCTTGAACCGATTGAACGAGTTGATCCTGTAATACTCGAGATTTTCATTCCGGTTATTTTGAATTTTTTAAGGCCGGATATTTCTCGGTTGTCGAGATTTGATATTATTTTCTCTTTGACTGATTTTGTGTTTATGTGGTCGTATGTGGTGATTTGTTACATGTTGTTTTCATTTCGGATCCATGATGTTGTCCGCGAGCGTTCGTCATTTTTGTTCTGTGCATTTTCAGAAAATGAAGTCGTCAAGTCATGACGGCAGGGCACTGGCTGTCCAGGTGCGACAGGAATCGTCCAGGTGCACAAGAATAGTCCACACGGGTGGGTGCTTGTGCGGAGCAGGCAGAGTGTGGGACAGTGCCTGCCAGCCGCGCACGAGCAAGGTGCACGGGCCGGTGCTCGTGCGGCACTAACTTCTTGGAGCAGGCGCGCACGAGCCGGTGGTGCTCGTGCGGCGCGGCAGAGTCCAGACCGTGTGCGCGCATAACTCGGTGCATGACCGGATGCCCGAGCACCATGCTCATGCGTGTCCGGAAGCTTCTCGGCATGTTCTTGGCGCATGAGTCGCGCACGACCGTCTGCCCGTGCATGTGTGCTCGTGCATCGTGTAGGTGTATATAAATGATATGGCAGATGAGTTCTTCACCCATTTTCTCACCCAACTCATTCCCTCGGCGGCCAGGACTTGGAGAACACGAAGACATGGAGTAAAAATATCGATCCACAAGGTTTTTCAGTTCTTAACAACGATTTAGTCATCCTGTAACCTCCTCCGATCGACCGAATCAAGGTTATTTCCTAAAAATATAGTTTAGGGAAATTGGATATTTTGATTGATTTTGTCTGTTTAATCCGAATTAGCTTAGATTAGTGATGGATTATCAAAGATTAAGTTATATTCTACCTTTTTCATTGTTATTCCGTGGTTTTATTGCTAGTTATTCGTCGTTTTATTGAGTTCCTAACCGACGCCTTTAAGGTGTCTGGTAAACTTTCGTAGAGGGATCGGGTGTTCTATGATTATTATTCCTCATATGATCGTTAATTTATTGAAGATATGATGTTAGGTCGAGTTCCTTGCGAAGAGCTGGTATTGAACCCTTCCGTTCGTCGTCGTCCTTATTTTCTAACACCAAGGGTTTCGAAGCTTTCCGATCGACCGTGTTCTACAGAATATTCTCGAACGATTATCGAGGCAAGTATCTTACCCATACATTTCTTGTTTCGTATATATAATAATTGGTAATCGACTATGTGTGCTATTTGAGTACTCGTAATGAACTTTCAAAAGGATTGATATAATCTCATTAACGGCTTTCTTTCAAAACGCTTGAGTGCTTTGTGAATAAATGAGTTTTATAGATACGTTATATTGTGGTTGTAAATTGAAATACATTGACTTCATGTCGTGTGGTTATAAAAGCTCTCTTCCCTTGTTAAGGGTTGTATATTAGAATTTGTATTTGTTTGGTGAGTGCGTAATGTTGTGTTGTATTGTTTGCCGACTCCTTTGTAAGGAGGTGGTGCTATTCGGTGTTGTTCGAGAAGTATATTTCCTCATGGTATGTGAATGTGGTGTTGTTGATATGCGTTGTGAATTGTTGTGTCGTTCTGTGGAACAAGGTATGGTCCGACTGGAGTTTGTTACTTGATGAGTACAAATCGTATTTGTGTGATGCTAGGTAGGGTCGGATGGGGCCTCTTGAGTTCGTTACTTGATGAGTATGAACCGTACTTGTGTGATGCCAGGTAGAGTCGTATGGGGCCTCTGGAGTTCGCTACTTGATGAGTATGAACTGTAGTTGTGTGATGCCAGGTAGGGGTGGGACTCTGGAGTTTGTTACTTGATGAGTACGAACCGTATTTGTGTGATGCCATGTAGGGTCGGATGGGGCCTCTGGAGTTCGTTACTTGATGAGTACGAACCGTAATTGTGTGATGCCAGGTAGGGTCGGATAGGGCCTATGGAATTTGTTACTTGGTGAGTACGAATAATATTTTGTTGTCGGATTGCATGACCCGTGATTATATTCTAGTTGTCGAGAACTGAATAAATCTTTGGCCTTTGACCCTAAGTGATTTCAGAAAAGATAATGACTCTTTAATTCTAAATGTTTTTCCTCTAAAAACTCTCGAGATCTGTAAAACGCTTTACGAATCGTTTACTTGCTTTATTACTGCCCTTCATTGTTTCAGATTATTTTGCTCAAATCAAATAGCTCGGGAAGTCCTTCGTTGTGTTTGATTGGTTGATTATTCAGGGTTATTATATTCTTGGAATATGGCGTGTATGGCTCGTAATTGCACTTTATACTTACACTAGCAAAATTCCAGTTTGCTAATCCCCGAGTAATCGGGGGTAGATGCCTGTTATTGCATTCAGATACGTGCAGGTTCTTGAGGAGCAAAACACGAGATCGGTATGAAGTACGGTGAAAGACAAATGATACTAATCATAGGAAGGACATTACTTAGTACTGTTGGACGAATTGTATTTTTCCTTTCCGCCTAGTGTTTTTCCGTCGATTGGGAGTGTTGTTGTATTTTGACACCTGTGCGGGTATAAGTTTTGAAATACAGATATATATATATATATATGAAGTTTAAGTTGTATGTTATTGATGAAAGACCAAATCGGTCTACTATTTTGTATATAGCTGTGTTGGTATTTGATGTGATGTCTTGCTTTGTAGTGTTTAGCCTGGTAGATCCTTGTGAAAAGGGTCTACGGCGTGTGATATTCCCGGATGACTTCTGGGGGTGTTACAGATCTAGCGGGCCTAGACTTGCTCTTGAATAGCTCGAGGCAATACATTTGCTCCTTGAAGTTGTGTCATGCGCGTCTTGAGCTTGGGTTTTGGAATCGACGTTAGAGGTAAGTCTCACGTGGAGCCATGTCCTGTCAAATAATCGTTGTTCTTGTAAGTACTTGAGTGCGAAATAAGGTAAAGGATAAAGATACGTAAATGCATAACATAAAATATAAAGAAAGATAATGCATCACATAAAGAAAGATAATGCATCACATACTGGAATTATTTAGTGCGAATAACTGAATATTATATTACTTACAACTTAAATAGTCAACATTAACATAAATGTCCGAATAATATTAACGGAAACAACTAAATCTAACTGAAATAGTAAAATCATGAAATCTCAAAAAACACGACTACTCCTCGTCATCAATACTAAGGAGCTCTATGATATGTAATGGGGGTGGAGGCTTAGTCCGAGATAATATCATCATCGTTCGAGTCAAACATCATCTCAGGTTTTGGGTCCTCCTTCTATGGATCCTTCTCTGGTCCCTCGTCAAACTCATCCATCAGTTGTGGCAGGGTACCGTGGATTTCGTCAATCCTAAAAATCTCGTCTCTCGAGCACAAGTCAAGAATCTTTCCAGTGGTGTACTGGAAATCATCAACGATTGTTCTCTCTTCAAGGGTCATGTGGAGTGCCTCGTGCCAAAGATTGTATAAGTGAGTAGCTCCAATCATTGGGTAGGGATCTGATTAGCTGCTCGATATCCTTAACCAAATCTTCGACCTTTCCAGACATAAACTACTTTTGCACCCTTTCGATCACGTAATGCAGGGTGTTATCTGGCAATCCTGGATTACCCCAAGAATCCCTATGTGTCAAAGGGCGCAAGCTAGAACCACCCTGAACCTTCTTATGTGGAGTCGCCTTAAATCCGGCCATACTAACAAAATACATGTACAATCACATGAAACTATTAAATTTATGATACTATGACGAATGTATGAATGGTCTATAATATAAAGGATAATGGCGTTTTTTGGTCATCGTAGTCTGTACCGAAAAAACTATTGTACCCCTCCCCTCTTCTTCCCTTCCTTTTATGCTGAATTTAATAACAGTTATAATAATATCAAATGTTCAACAATAATAAATTTTAAAAATATCCTTTGAATATTAAATTAAAAGGACATTTAATTTTCAAATAAAAAATACGAGAATCCCCCCTTCTTTACCCCGATAAAAAAGCATAAAATGTCCATTTTATCTCTTTACTTCTATATATTTATAATTTTTTTGAATTTTTTTACTAATATTTTTTCGATAATTTTTTTTACTATTTTGTATTTATTTTTTATTTCTTTGTGAAGGTATTACTATGACTATAATTTTTCTTCTCTCCAAACTTTGCTAAAAATGCAACTCTTTCACATCTCTTAATTTATCTAAATATATTTATATAGTTATAAATTATTTATGTATAGTTATTTTTGTATATTTTTTATATATTATTATTATTATTCTGATTATATATTACTATGTTGATATATATTATTATTATTAGCTACCAATTGAGTTGTCATTTCAAGGTCTTTTCAAAAAAATAGTTTCCTAACTTATAACTACCTATTAAATTGTCATTTCAAATTCATTCAAAAAAATAGTTTCCTAACCATATATCTACCATTTCAAAGTCTTTCAACAAAATAGTTCCCTAATCTATACTACTTATTGAATTGTCATATCAATATTTTTTATTAGTTATTAATCTAAATTAGTATAAACAAGAAGTGAAGAAAAAGACTGGCTGCACTTCTTTTTCTCATGAAGTACTAGCAATTCTCGATGCAATTTTCATTTTGGATCATCCGGAAACAGCCTCTTCGTGTTAAGACAGTGGTAAGGCTGCGTACATCCGATCCCCCCTTACCCCACTTTTTGCGGGAGCCGTTGAGGCATTGGGGTAATGTTGTTGTTGAAGAAGTGAAGAAAAAGACCAACTCATCATCTCTCTATATTTTTTTCTTAAATTTCTCATGTAATATCACTTATTTGTTCACATTATGAAATATTATTCTATTTGTAATAAATGGAAGAATATAATTCAACAAATAATGGGAATATATCATGTGAATATCCATTTTTTTTGGACTGATATATACTTTTATTTCTCTCCAAACAATTCAGTACAAGTCGATCCGAAAATCCAAACATAATCAAAGACACAAAGTAGAATCTAGTCTAACAAGAGCTTAGCACAATGTTTGCGCAGTTTGGTGCTTAGCCAACATCTATTTATTACATTCTCCATAATTTTCGCACCAATATCGCTCCTAGGTTGCTTTTGATGAAAAAGCACCTTATTTTTATCAATCCACACCTCATAAATAGTCGTAAATGCGCACTTCAGTATTTTGCTTCTCCAGCTCTTGCCTTACATTCGTTTGCATATCCATTGTGTTAGGAATACTTGTTAGATTTTGATGATGTCATAAATATAAAATCAAATGTTTATTACTTGACAAAATGTAAGGAAGAACCAAATGAGTATCTTCCGTAGGCCAAAATATGTTAAGTATAAAACTTGGCAAAATGCAAGGAAGAACCAAATGAGTATCTTCCGTAGGCCAAAATATGTTAAGTATAAAACTTGGCAAGATGTAAGGAAGAACCAAATGAGTATCTTCTGTAGGCCAAAAATTTGTTAGGCTGAAAATCGGTTAAGTACCAAGTACAGCTAAGTCCATCAGAGAGGATCAGCCGAGTCCAGTCAGAGTAGCTCTGGTCAACTAAATTTATCAGAGAAGTTTGACCAGATCACCAAGGTACCTGTGGAAGTCACCTGATCGGATAAGTCACAAACAAGGAATGTACCGAGAGGACTGTCTGCAGAGATGTTAGCATATCACCTACTCAAGGCGACCAAGTACTCCAAGTCCACGTCGATGCGTTGAAAAGTCAAGTATTACGGAAAGCTCACATGCAACGTGAAGAGACAAATTTGAGTGATTCCCGCAAGAGATATGATTTAAAATAAATCATCCAGACCCACCTTGAAGACTTTAATCGTTTTATATTCAAAAGATTCGGCGCTCACATGCAGAAGTCTTCACAACGGTCGGAAGATAAAATAAAATTATAGGAATCCAGCCTTGCAACGTTCAGAAAGATTAAACAATGAAGTCTCCCTCCAACGGACGGATTTATTCAAAAGATTTGCAACGGCTACAAAGAAAAAGCTCAGAGATCGTGACCTATATATATCCGGAGATTTGAAGCTGAGCAACTACCGGTGCGAACATTCATTCAAGCGATCAAAGCAATCAAGCAATCTAAAGCAATCAATAGCATCGTGAAAAGAGCAGCTCTAAAAGTTCATACTTAAGGAAGCTCTTAAGTTGGAGAAGACAAAAACTCTTGTCTATAATCCTGAGTACGGGGTACTTCACTTTGGTTGAAGTAAGAGGCGTAAAGGCATCCAAGGATCGAGGATCAAGAGGTGCAAGCGATCAAGTGTGTACAACGGCACGGATTTCCACCGGTTGGAAGTCATTGTAGTGTGGTTTGAATCACTGTAATATTTATCACTGGTTGAAAATTATAGTGAATTCATCTCCAACTGGTTTGGAGAAAAGTGGATTAGTAGAGGATTACCCCACCTCTGAGACCACTATAATTGCCTGGGTTATTTACTGTTTTACTGCATCATACTTTAACTGCTGCATTCATTGTTAAGTGTTTCATTAAGTTGATCTTTATTCGGCATCAGCTGACTTCCGCATATATCTAAGAACAAACGACTCCTAGTCATTTGTTTAACTATCAGCTGAAGAAACTCACTCTTCCTGAAAAAGAGTTCAAGAGTTTCTATAAGTCTATTCACCCCCCCTCTAGACTTGTACTTGGACGACTTGTGACCTACAAGTGGTATCGGAGCGGTTGGTTCATTTATTTCACGAACCAGATCTATATCAGATATATTTATATCTTTACTCTCACTTTATAATGGAACACATGCACTCTAGACTCCCTGTGTTTTCAGTTGACGAGTATGATCTGTGGAAGATAAGGATGCAGGCACACTTATCTTCGATCCATGACGACATGTGGTGCATCATTGAAGACGGTCCATTCATCTTTGAGAAGGACAACACAGCAGAGGAGATCGCAGCAGGGAGGCCAGAGAAGATTCCTAAGAAGAGGACGGAGCTGACTCCCGAAGAAAGAAAGCTGGCCAATCTTGATAACCGGGCCAGAGATGTGTTATATCAAACTCTTGACAAATCCACCATGGTCAAGATCAAGAACTGTAAGAATGCCAAAGAAATTTGGGACACATTAGCCCTAATGTGTGAAGGAACGGAGCTGATCAAGGAAAACAAGCTGTCAATTGCTATCCAAAAATTTGACAACTTTAAAATGAAGAATGGTGAATCCATAGATCAAGTGGACACAAGGTTCACTGAAATTATCAATGAGATCAACTCCCTGGGCAAAACCTATGGCAACAGGGAAATGGCACTAAAGGTCCTCAGATCTCTCAACCCCGAATGGAGCATGAAGGCCGTAGCCATGAGAGAGTCCAAGGACCTGAATAAGATAAAGATTCGGGAGCCGTTTCTCCGATCTCAAGGCTTATGAGTTCGAGCTTCCAAGTTCATCCTCAATCGAGCTCGCAGAGAAGGGAATCGCATTTGCACTGAGTCCCCCGCCAAGAGCCTATTCGATGTGAAACCTCCAAATCCACTAGATTTTGAGGAAGAAATGGCTTTCATAATGCAAAGGTTCAAGAATTTTAGAAAGAACTACTCCAAGTACAAGAAAAATTACAAGGAGAATCCAAGAAGGAACCGTAAGGTGGAAGTCGGAAAGTAGAATGCTATAATTGTCACAAGATCGGACACATCCAAATGGATTGTCCCGAGCTCAAGAAAGACGAAACCAAGAAGGAGGTGGGCGTAAAAGAAGATAGAAGAAAGGCCCTCATCGGAGAAGACCAGTGCATGTCGAATCAAGCGGATTCTTTTACGATGAAGACGAGGAGTATGATCGCACGATGGCAAACCTAGCCGATGAAGAGGTAACTTCTAAACCCACGGGTTCAAATAATAGCTCGGCCATGTCACAAGATATGGATCTACATGAATCGGTAAATCGCTTATTTAAAGATTTTGAAACACTCAAATCTGCACACCAAGCTATATCAAGAGAAGACTCACTGCAAGATGAGAATAAATTAAAAATGATTTCAAAACTCACCTAGATTTGAATAAGGTTGAGACAACTACATGACTTTAAAAACTGTGCAAATGTCAATACAAATTGAGATAGATCGACTAACCATTTTACTTAAAGAAAAATCACCGCACTTGCTCATGCCAAAGCCGAGTTTACTAAGGGCTCGATAAATAAAACTCGGGCAGGAAATAACCTCCCCGAAGGCGTCTTCAACTCTGGGAGAATTGTGTACTTATAAAAGGTCACTATACACCAAATCGGGCCTTGGATATGATTCTCACACTCCCTCTAGTTCAAACCAAGTTTATCAAGGGAGAAACAATAGTCTCGATCACGAGCCCGTATATAAACCGATATTAAAAACATGCAATGCCAGTCAAATGTTCAGCCGCAATGTTACACTGCATACCACCTAGACAGCGATCAGGCAAAGGCCTGTGCAAAAGCAAAGAACAGCATAACATGCCCACTATTACCAACAACTCCCCAAAAATAGATTTCATAATGGGAGGGGCAGATGGAAACCTCAAGGTTATCCTAATTACCAAAATGAACAAGTGTGGAGACCACAAAGATTTAATAAATGGTCTCAGCCTAGATTTAGAAATGGCCCACACTATCAAAATTTTGAGGAATATCCGGTATACAATCCAACCAGGAGATTCAGACCTCGACCACAGACACCTTATAAGGGTTATAATAATAATAATAATAATTTCTATAATCCAAGGAGAAATCAATTCTCCAGGAAACCAACTAACCCCAAAGGACCCACACAAATTTGGGTACCTAAATCTCTGCTTGTTTAATTACAGAAAAGGTGGAAGGACTACAACCACATCTCCTCAAGCTCAAATTTTGGAGGTAAAGAATGGTTTGTAGACTCTGGATGCTCGAGGCATATGACCGGGAACAAGAAGATGCTGACCAAATACATCAAAGAAAGAGGTCCCGATGTAACCTTTGGAGATAGCTCTAGAGGACAGACAAAAGGCTTTGGAGAGCTGCACCGAGGAAACATTGTGATATCCAAAGTCCATTATGTCAAAGGGCTCAAGTACAACATCCTGAGCATAAGCCAGTTCTGTGACGAGAAGAATTTAGTAGTCTTTACCATCCTGAAGTGTATGGTGATAGACATCTTATCTGGAGAAATAAAGCTACAAGGTTTCAGAAGAAGAGATGTCTACATGATTGATTGGAACACAGGAATACCTAACTCCTGTTTTCTATCCAAGACAGTAGCTGAGAATGGATGGCTGTGGCACAAAAGACTATGTCACCTGAACTTCAAAGCCATCAACAAGATTAGCTCTCAGAAGCTGGTCAGAGGACTTCCAAATGAAGCATTCAAGAAGGAAGCACTCTGTGATGCATGTCAGAAGGGAAAGCAAACCAAGGCATCGTTCGCCGTTCGGCTACAACGCTCACAACAAGGATCTTAGATCTACTCCACATGGATCTATTTGGTCCTATCAAGCCAAGGACTTTGAGCGGCCGAAAGCATGCACTTGTAATAGTAGATGATTATTCAAGGTACACTTGGATTATCTTCCTATACAAGAAAAGTGAAACCTCGACCAAGTTACTCCGAGGCCGAGAAGGATCCAGAATGAGAAATCCTCTCCATAATCAAGATCGATCGGATAGAGGAGGAGAGTTTCTCAACAAGGCGATAATCGATTACAGCGATCGAATGGGATCCAAGATGAGCTCTGCAGACGCCTTGTGACGCAGAATGGTGTTGCCGAAAGAAGGAACAGAACTCGAAGGAAGCAAAGAAGGTCCATGATTGCGAAGCGGACCTACCAAAAGGTTCTCGGGTCAAGTCCAACACACTGTCACACCTGCAGGAGTATGATAGTAGGGAGACATGGCAAAACTCCCTATGAGGTTTGGAATAATAGAACTCCTACATTGCTTACTTTCATGTCTTTGGTTGTAAGTGTTTCATCCACAACAACGGTAAAACACACTAAATGCCTTTGATGCTAAAAGCGATGACGGTCTCTTTATGGGATATTCCCAAAGAAGCAAGGCATATAGAGTTTTTAATAAAAGAACCTTAGTTGTGGAGGAAACACCCCATGTTGTTTTTGATGAATCTACCGTTGAGTACAGAAACAAGTTGAGCTAATTGAGAACAAGCTCAAGTCAAGAACCCTTGAAGAAGTCATTGTTCATGACACTTTGGAATGGTGGACTCACTGCAGCACTCACTGATGACCCAACCGCAATCGTCAAGACCTAATCACAGATCGACAGATCACCAAACCTATCCGATCCATTCTTGTCAAGAAGACCAATGAGTCGACAAAGACTCATCTGGCAGACGTAACCAACTGCAGATGACAAGGCGGTAGCCGATCCATTGCAGACCAGAACCCAGTGATGCAGATAACCACCAGGGCAATCCAACAGGGGAACAAACCCGAAGAGGACGATATCCCCAAATGGCTCAAGGATCACCCAATTCAGAAATTATCGGAAAGTTGGTCGATGGAGTTAAGACGAGACAGTCAACCCTACCAGCAGAATGGCGATGTTCTCATGTTTTATGTCGCAAATTGAACCCAAGACTACATAACAAGCCTTGGAAGATTATTCATGGATTAATGCCATGCAAGAGGAATTGGAGCAGATGGAAAGAAACAAAGTTTGGGAACTAATGCATGCACGATCACAAGAAAGTTATTGGCACCAAATGGGTGTATAAAAACAAGAGTGATGAATACGGAGTCATTGTTAGGAATAAAGCAGACTTGTAGCAAAAGGTTATGCACGGTGTGAGGGAATAGATTTTGATGAAACCTATGCACTGTTGCAAGATTAGAGGCCATCGATTATTCCTCGCATATCCGCATTTAAGGACTTTGAAGTATATCGATGGATGTAAAGAGTGCTTTTCTCGAACTAATCCTAGAAGAAGAAGTCTATGTAGAGCAACCCCCGTGTTTTGTCAAATGAGACAAAGTCTATAAGTCATTGAAGGCTCTGTATGGACTCAAGCAAGCACCAAGAGCGTGGTATGAAACACTGTCTGTGTTTCTTGAGAAAAATGGATTTTGCAAAGGGAAAGTGGACAAGACCTGTTGAGTGGAGCACGAAGGCCACATATTAATAGTCCGGTTATGTGGATGACATCATATTCGGATCAACCAATCCCGAGCTATGCGAGAAATTCTCCAACCTCATGCAAGGAGAATTTGAGATGAGTATGATGGGAAAGCTTAACTTCTTTCTCGGATTACAAGTTAAGCATATGGAAAAAGGAATTTTCATCAACCAAGCAAAGTATACCAGAGATCTTATCAAGAGATATGGAATGGAATCAGCCAAGCCCGCAAGAATTCCAGTGAGCACAAGTACTCACCTGGATGCGCACGAGGCGCATATCAAGAGACTCAACCCACTACAGAGGACTCATTGGATCTCTTCGTACCTCACCGCAAGGTGCCAGACATATCATATGCCGTTGGAGTTTGTGCAAGATTCCAGTCCAAGCGGAAGCAATCACACCTAGATGCAGCCAAGAGAATAATTAAGTACCTAAAGTCTACAATTAATGTTGGACTATGGTATCCCAAGGATGATAACTTCGAGCTGTCAGGATACTGAGATGCGGATTTCGCAGGATGCAAAATCAACAGGAAGAGCACTAGTGGAACGTGTCAATTCCTAGGAACCAGACTGATATCCTGGTTTAGCAAGAAGCAGGTTTCTAACTCTATCTCCACTACAGAGTCAGAATACCTAGCTGCAGGTAGCTGTTGTGCACAGACTCTATGGATTAGACAACAGTTAAGGGACTATAATATCATTGCAAATGAAGTTCCTATCTGGTGTGACAACAATAGTGCTATTGCAATAACCAACAATCCGGTTTTGCACTCAAGGACGAAGCACATTGATGTTAAACACCATTTTATTAGAGACCATGTGCTTAACAAAAGAGTTAGAGTTGAAAGAGTCAGCACAGACTACCAAATAGCTGACATCTTCACCAAACCCTTGCCAGAAGAAAGATTCCTGGAGCTAAGCAGAGACCTTGGACTACTAGATTGGGAATCTAGTACGGAAGCAAGTTAAAGTATTTCAGAGGAAGGTCGGACCTAGTCACAGAAAGTAGAAGACGAAGGACGGACAAAGCAACTTAGCTGTTCAGAATACCAGGCGAGAAGTCAACTCACCTTTTGCAGAGTGGTCAACAGTCAACAAATCAGACCAGCTAAGTTTTCTAAACTGACCTCTGAATATTTAATTATTATCTGCCACATTTATAATGTTATTATATTAGCTTTGGCTAACGAATGGCATTCAAATATACATTTTTATAAGCCAAGTGGCAATTTTAATACACGCGTCAATCGCCTATTAAATCAACCTCCACGGTGGCCAATCAGAATCAACCGTCGAATTTTAAATTGGGCCACCGATTCAAATTTGAAATTCAAAAGAATATCAAAAGGCGTACCACCGTTCAAATATATAATAAACTAATACAAACGTCTTTTCATCTTCTTTATAAGGAAAGAAGACCTTTCACTTTACTCTTTACGCTTACAGAAACCCTAGATTTTTCAGAGCAAAAATATACACTAAAATCCTTTATTTGCAGAAATGGCATCTTTCGAAGGAGTGAATTTGAAGGCGGTGAAAGACCAGATCATTTTCTCGATGGTTGTCGACTTTGAAGGCTTATTGGAAGCCAATCTGGAGGACTACGACATGCTTAATCTGATTCGCGCAATGAAGCTTAATGGGATCTACCCATTTCTAGATATCAACCCGCAACACCTGTTCAAAGAGGATGTCGCCGAATTCTATCGCGAAGCTTATCTGATTCAAGACGGAATTCATAGCACAGTTGGCGGAGTACCAATCAGCATATCTCGAGAGACGATTCGTTCTGTCTTCAGGATGAAGCACCGTGGTTTAGCGGTCGAAGCTCTCAAGCAATCCGCCGCCGAAACCTGGAAAAAGATTAAGGTGGAAAATATCCCGAAAAAACTGAAATTCACAGCCAAGAGGAATGAACTCAAGAGGATTTACCGTGTTGCGTTGGACATTACCAACAAAATAATAATGGGGATGGCGGGCAGTTATGATCAACTTTCGTCGTCGAAGTTTATGGTGCTGGGAGCACTGATTCAGGAAGAAGAAGTTGATTGGGCAGACTACATCTTCAGGCAACTCGTGAGAGAGATCAACAAGGTCGAGTGGCTTGACGATGAGAAGAAGTTCAAAACAAAGCTGGCGTTTGGAACGCATCTCAGTTGGTTTTTGGAGAAGACTGGAGTGGCAAAGGGAAACACTGACCCCTTCCACCCCAATAAAAGGCTTGGTCATATGGACCATGAGAAGGTGAAGAAAGTCGGAGGCACTGGGAAAGCAGCTCAGTTGTTGAAGGAGCTGCCGGACTCAAGGACATATCCAAGATACCATTCATCAGGAGAGTCGGACAGACGTGCAGCTGATATCGCAACTACAGTCGAGTCCGACACCGAGTCCGACGATACACCCATTGCAGTCAGATTCAAGAGAAGGGGACCAGCCCCCGAAGGACCCTCTATTCTGCAGTCATCACCCGAACCCTCTCCCAAGAGGCCAAGGAAACTGCAATTTAGTGAGGGAGAGCAATCTGAACACCTTGCCATCCCCTCTTTCAGATCACCAATTCATCCGAAAGACCTGCCTGCACCAGACACACTTGAGACTCGGATTGTACCTGTTCTCACCCCCCCAGTCTACATATCCGAAGAAGAAGAAGCAGGTCTCATAATTTCTATCCCTGAAGCTGATTATACCTTTAACCTGTTAGAAAATAATACTTTCAACCTTTCAATTGAACAACTCCAGCTTGTTAAGCCACAAGCAGTAAAACACTCTTTTGTACATATTTTTGAAGAGTGGAATTTTTTCAAGACTATGACTTTTACAAATCTTCAAACCTACATTGCAACTAGTGGTTGGGAATATCCCAAAGCCACTGAGGAGGTTCTGATTCACTTTTGCAAAGAATCAGATTTAGTATTAATCCTCCAGGATAGTTGGTTCATGTCCCATTTTAAAACAAACATGGACCAATTTATCCATTCTATCATGCTTAGCATTTTTGATGGTTCCTTTGGAGAAGAGGAAGAGGAGGAAGTTGAAAAAGATATTAGAATTGAGGAAGTAGATGGAGAAGGAAATAATGAAGTTATTGATTTGGTGGTTGAAGAAGAAGAAGAGAGAAAAACAGAAGAAAATATTCCAGTTGAAAAACAGCCAGAAGAAATTGAGAAGACAGAAGAGTTGGCTGATGAAGAAGAAGAAGAGGGAGAAGAGGTAGAAAAAGATGATGATGATGATGATGAAGGAGAAGAAGAGGAAAAGGATGATGATAACAATGATGATGATAATGATGATAATAATGATGGTGATGATGGAGGAGATGTAGGAGCAGAAAAAGAAAATGAAAAGGAAAAAGATGAGGAAGAAGGAAAAGAAAATTCTGAAGAAAAGGCAGAAGAAAAAGATGAGGATCAGAAGAAAGAAGAAGAGAAAAAGGAAGAGAATGAAGAAGAAAAGGAGCCAGAGCCGGAGCCACAGCCTATTCACGAAGCTGCAGATAGGACTGTGGTACCTGCCCATTACCCGGCTAGACGCAGAGTGTCAAGACTCAGTCGGGGACCGGAGAAAACTCCTCGACCTACCAGTGCATGTAAGCCTGCATTCTAGTGGCTCTTTCGCAGAAGGCTCAGGAGAGCACTCTCCATCAGCTCAGATATCTCCTGCCATGACTGAGCTGATCAGGCAAATAGTCAAAGACACAATTGGAGAGCTGCTAACGTCTCAGGTCACTCCTGACCTTCAATCAATCAATGTCAAGATAGACACCCTTCTACAGAGAGAGATTCCTCAGCCACATCCCCCTACCAACAACAGAATGCCATTTGGCATGTCTGATTGGATGAGCAAAATGGAGCAGCAATTAACTACCCTTGTTGATGCTGGCAAAAAGGGGGAAGAGAGAGTTCAGGGGAAGAGAGAGAAATAAGAAGCAAGAAGAAGCAAGATGTTCTTCAAATTGAAGGACCCTCAAGTCTGAAGAGAAAGGAAGCTGTGGATCCAGATGACCAGGCTGACCAGCCTGAAGGAAAGAGAAGGAGGACTAAAGGAGGCTTTGGGCCTACTCTAGAATGGGAAGGAAAGGAGCTATGATATGTTGAGGACTTTATTCCATATGAAGCCGTGCCCATGTGGGGAACTGCAAAGAAGAAATTTATCAGAGATTATTACGTCTGGGAATTACTCCATGATGATAATCTCTCCCCACAGCAGACCTTCATCAATTTCATGGAAGAAGCTTACCCAAAACTCTGGACCATTCTGAAGAAGAAGGCTAAGGAACTTAACGCTTACCCTATGATTCCATCATTCAGAGCAGAGGAAGCGCCAACCCGTCTGGACAATGAGCTGGATGAGCTACAGCTTCAACAAGAAATCAAGCAGTTATGTCTAGAGAATAAATTTACATCAAAGCAAGAACAAGACTTTGCAGCTCTTGTTGTGAAGAGGAAATATGGTCTTGCTCCAGTCAAGATAAGACCAATTGGAGCCAAACCATTCAAAGGGCACATTCGCAGAGGCTGAGGAAGAGGCAGATGACTTTATGCTTGTAATTTTATTTTCTGTACCTGTAAAAACTTTCTTGTAAAATTCAAACATAATCAAGTCAGAAAATTTTACAACAGTCTGTTGAATGACAATTTCCAGTTGTCTCAATATTAGACTGATTTTAGTTTGTGTCTTGCACTTAAGTGCAGACTTGGTCATTTGATTACTTACTTAAAGTTTTGCCATCATCAAAATAGGGGGAATTTGTTAGGAATACTTGTTAGATTTTGATGATGTCATAAATATAAAAACAAATGTTTATTACTTGGCAAAATGTAAGGAAGAACCAAATGAGTATCTTCCGTAGGCCAAAATATGTTAAGTATAAAACTTGGCAAAATATAAGGAAGAACCAAATGAGTATCTTCCGTAGGCCAAAATATGTTAAGTATAAAACTTGACAAGATGTAAGGAAGAACCAAATGAGTATCTTCTGTAGGCCAAAAATTTGTTAGGCTGAAAATCGGTTAAGTACCAAGTACAGCTAAGTCCATCAGAGAGGATCAGCCGAGTCCAGTCAGAGTAGCTCTGGTCAACTAAATTTATCAGAGAAGTTTGACCAGACTGCAGCCAAGGTACCTCAGGGAAGTCACCTGATCAGATAAGTCACAAACAGTGAACAGCCGAGAGGACCTGTCTGCAGAGATGTTAGCTGCATATCAGCCTACTCGAAGCGACCAAGTACTCCAAGTCCACGTCAGCATGCGTTGAAAAGTCAAGTATTACGGAAAGCTCACATGCAACGTGAAGAGACAAATTGGAGTGATTCCCGCAAGAGATATGATTTAAAATAAATCATCCAGACCCACCTTGAAGACTTTAATCGTTTTATATTCAAAAGATTCGGCGCTCACATGCAGAAGTCTTCACAACGGTCGGAAGATAAAATAAAATAATAGGAATCCATCCTTGCAACGTTCAGAAAGATTAAACAATGAAGTCTCCCTCCAACGGACGGATTTATTCAAAAGATTTGCAACGACTACAAAGAAAAAGCTCAGAGATCGTGACCTATATATATCCGGAGATTTGAAGCTGAGCAACTACCGGTGCGAACATACATTCAAGCGATCAAAGCAATCAAGCAATCTAAAGCAATCAATAGCATCGTGAAAAGAGCAGCTCTAAAAGTTTATACTTAAGGAAGCTCTTAAGTTGGAGAAGACAAAAACTCTTGTCTATAATCCTGAGTACGGGGTACTTCACTGGTTGAAGTAAGAGACTGTAAAGGCATCCAAGGATCGAGGATCAAGAGGTGCAAGGCAGTCAAGTGTGTACAACGGCACGGATTTCCACTAGTTGGAAGCTGTTGTAGTGTGGTTTGAATCACTGTAATATTTATCACTGGTTGAAAATTATAGTGAATTCATCTCCAACTGGTTTGGAGAAAAGTGGATTAGTAGAGGATTACCCCACCTCTGAGACCACTATAATTGCCTGCGTTATTTACTGTTTTACTGCATCATACTTTAATTGCTGCATTCATTGTTAAGTGTTTCATTAATTTGATCTCTATTCGGCATCAGCTGACTTCCGCATATATCTAAGAACAAACGACTCCTAGTCATTTGTTTAACTATCAGCTGAAGAAACTCACTCTTCGTGAAAAAGAGTTCAAGAGTTTCTACAAGTCTATTCACCCCCCCCCCTCTAGACTTGTACCTGGACGACTTGTGACCTACACATTGAACCTCCTCCTCCCATCTCCTTGGCACTTGTGTGATGCCTGATCGGCCCATTACATTTTGCCATATCATAGCCTGTGTGGGCATAGAAAGAAGAGACGATCATGTGATTCGGGATTACCACAGAAAATGCATCTGTCATTAAACGATTGTTGCCACCGGCATACCCGATCTTTTGTGGCCAAACGAGTGTGTAAAGCCATCCATGTGCAAAATTGGGCTCTAGGTTGTGCATAGTTACCCATCCAAATAGCTTTCCATCTCACTTCAGTCTTTTCCCCACGCATCTCTTCATAAAGCGCTCGTATAGAGAACTGATCAGATTGTCGCATTTTCTGCCAGCATCCTGATGTTTCCAAAAAATCCCGACTCTTGAAGATTGCTTTCATAATCCAAGAACAATCACTTGGTAGCGAGGTACTCATAACATCATGTCCCTTTATATAGTAACAGTGCACCCATTTTACCCATAATGTATCTTTGCGACAATATTCCACATCAACTTTGCTATGGTACATAGGTTCCATATTGTTAACGATGTCATATTCAATCCACCCACATTCTTTCTATGACAGACTTTGTCCCATGCAATTGGCTCTTTCCTTGTAATTTCAGCCTCCAGAGAAAAGATCCACAAATGGCTTCAATGTTCTGTACTACTTTCTTTGGCATAGGAAATACTTGCATCCAGTAATTTGACATGGCATGGAGGACACTTCTTATGAGTTGAAATTTTCCTGCATAGCTAAGTAGTTTCGAACTTCAATGCTTAATCCGTTGAGTAATCCTCTCAATGAGTGGTTGGCAATCTCGCACCGTAAGCTTCTTGGAAGTCAAAGGAACACCCAAGTATTTAATCGGCAACTCTCCCATGGTGAATCCCGTACTGTGTAATATCATTTCTTGTATCCCATGTTCGACTCCACCACAAAAAACCCGGCACTTGCGCAGATTGACTTCTAGCCCTGTGGACTGGGAAAATTGCTGGAACTTAGCCATAAGTTCCTTCATCGAGGTGCCATCCCCTCTCAGAAAAAGGAGCACATCATTCGCAAAGCACAAATTAACTATACCCATACTCTCACACTTTGCATGAAAATTAAAGTTTGGTTCCTTTTTCAACATCATCATCAATCTATGCATGTACTCCATCACGAGCACAAAGAGAAGTGGGGAGATAGGATCCCCTTGTCGTAGCCCCTGTTTTGCTTTGAGAATCTGGGAGGGGACTCCATTTATAGAATATCTATAGGATACCGTTCGGACACACCTCATCACCCAGAAAATAAACTGTGCAGGGAAACCCATCTCCTCCATTATCCGCTATAAAGTATGCCAGTCGACTGTATCATAAGCTTTATGTAAATCCATTTGGATCATATACCTCGGGGATATGCCCTTTCAACCATACCCTCGCACAAGTTCACTGGTCAATAGGATATTGTCTTGAATTACTTCACCCGGTAGGAAAGCTGATTGACTCTCATCAACGATGGAGTTTATTACCTTACTCAGACGCTTGGTGAGAATTTTCGAGATAATCTTAGAGTGTAGTACAACATGAGATAGGTCGCATGTCCTTCATCCTACATGCCCCCGGTGATTTAGGAATTAATGTCACCAAAGTACAATTCACAGCAATGTACATGCGTCCAGTACGAAAGAACTCGAGGATAGCTTTAGTTACCTCGTCTTTGATTACACTCCACGAAACCTTAAAGAACCTGGCGTTGAAACCATCAATTCCCGGGGCTTTAGTATCACAGATATCCTTTAATGCCCCCCCATATCTCCTCACTCGTAACTTCTTGTATCAAACTCATTCTTTCCTGCCGATTCAGTTGGTTGCCTTGTGGCATGGCTACAATATCGATTTCCTCAAGACATGGAGAGCTCGATCCTACAATTTTTTATAAAACTGTAGAATTTCGGTTTCCATATCCACATGGGTCATCACAATTCGTCCACTCTCAGTCTCAAGTTTCGCCATCCCCACTTTGCTATTTTTTTTCCTTAACGATAGCATGAAAATACGAGTTGTTGCTATCACCAAGGCATAACCATTGTACCTTTGCTTTATGGGCAAGGACCATCTCGTCCAACTCGTTCCATCTAATTACCTCCTCAGTGCATTTCTTGACAGCTTCAATCAGTCCCGGATTAAACCTGTCCCCCAACAAATCTTTCTTTGCGCGATATCACGATTCCCTCGTGCTGACCCGATTCTTTCTTTGGGTCGCGGTATATTGTCGCGTCAGGTGTTTGAGAGGTAGTTGTAGTTTCTGTAATTCTTTCCAAACTGTACACGTTGCCCGATCTGTCATCCTTTCACCCCAAACCGACTGGATAATAGGTAGCAATCGGTCATCTATAGCTAGTCAATTTAGGAAACGAAACCTATGCACCTTATTTGGCTATTTTGACCCCATCTTCACGGAAACAGCCTCCCTACCGTAATAGGTAGGGGCATGGTCTGCGTACATCTTACCCTCCCCAGACCCTGCTCTGAGCGGGATATACTGGGTATGTTTGGTTTAGTTTGGTTTGGTTTTTGACCCCATGTGGACATGCAGCGATGCATGGTCTCAGACTCCGGGTTCTAGAACATGGACTTGTAGATTCGGGAATTGCATAAACCAGCCCGGGTTACATATAACATGGTCTATGCGGGAGTATATTGTACCATGTGTGTGTTTATTAGACCAAGTGAAATACGCACCCACCATATCCTTTTCAAACAAATTTGCTTCATCCATCATCTTTTCCAAATCACATATTTCAGCTGCCATCACCCTATGGCCCCCTTCTCTATCCTCAAACTTGATAACATTATTAAAATCACCAATCACCATCCAAGGGCCAAAAATTTGCGTGGACAGTTGTTCTAGTTGTAACCAAAGTGTTCGTTGTTTCTCTAGAACATTATGTGCATATATGAATATACTACATTGGATAAATTCTCCATTCAACTCATACATACCACAATGGATAAACTGATCCGATTTGGATACCAATCTGATATCAATTATCTGTGTATTACATAGTATCCATATGCGACCTCCATCATGGTCCTCATAATTATCCAGGAAACTCCAATTACAGCCAATTCTACGTCTGACTTTATCTGCATTCTTCTTTTTTACTCTAGTTTCTAACAAAGTGGCCATATTTACCTTAAGTTACAAGAGACGGGAGCTAATCTCTCTATGCTTTGCTACCTTGTTGAGCTCCCTGGTGTTCTAGACTAACATAATGCTTGGGTTTGAGCAGTTTCAGGTTCAATCAAAGTACCCAAAACTTCAAACCCATTCTGTAGTCGAATCTCATTCCTCTGACTCTGATGTTGATTAGCACTATTTATATCTCAAGTTCTGCCCCCTTCTTGCACCCTAACACCATCTGAGTTGGTTTGAACCTGCCCAGTGGCTGCATTGGCCATACCCGTGTCTCCAGTATGCAGGTTATTACCCCCCAGACTCCCATGTTCTTTTTCTGGTGCGGAGTTCCCAGTAGCAGCAGTGTCTACTGTTCCTTTCTGCCCATTCGTGATTGGCCTGTGCACATGCCTGGCCGGATTTCCTCCCACCAGGTGCTTCTCCACCCATCTAGAGACTGTCCGGTTTTGTTGCTGCGTTGGCCTCTCCCTTGTGCGCAGCGTTTTGCTTGCAATTGTGTCCAAGTTGTTGACATGTTTCACAAAAATTTGTTTGCCACTCATACTCCACCTCTTGTTCAATCCTCCTTCCCATGTTGTCTTTTATAATCACAGATCTTCTTAACTCCTTTGTTACGTCTACTTCAATCATCACTCTTGCATAAGTAATCCTCAACTTCTTTGTCGTGCATTCATCGGTAAACATAGGCTTACCAATTGCACTAGCAATCTTCTCAATACTTCGTTCACCCCAGAGGTGCAAAGGTAGTTGTGGGAACTTCAGACTGGCATAGTTCGCAGCAAATCCTCTTTCAGTGAGAAGTTTTGCATCCATCGTCGAAGGGCGATTGATTGGACTCGCACGATGAAATAACCTTCCTCGTTGTAGTATAACTCCAGTAATTTCACAACATTCCAGTTTCGAATCACAAATTATTTAACACTGTTCATCGACAATTTTACTCCCATTGCAAAGAAAATCAACGCGTTCTTCCAATATTGAAGCTCTGATACTACATCATCATCATCAATCTCAATTTCAATTTCACCTTGATTAATTTTTGGGGCCACATGTAATTCCTTTTCCCCGCGGTGGGAGACGATTTCCACGTATTAAATCAACCCATACTTTCTGATTTTTAAGAAATTCCATATGTTCTTCCTCAGATTGCATAATAGCCGGTTCCGTCTGAATCTCTTTCTCTGTCTGTGTAGTTTCACGCATATTAGTGTTGGTGGTCTCCTGAGTTTGGCAATCGATGATCCCTGTATTTGTATCTGTGTGAATCGGACCTTCCTCCTGGCGATTAGCATCCACCGATTCCGTCAGACTCCCAATTTCGGCGTTGTCCTCATCCGATCCCGTAGTCTCCGTTACCTCGCTATTGCCTAACCTTGCATCTGTCGTCCGGTTCTCCACCCTTGCTCCCTGACCCGCCACTGGTACCCGCTTCTTTGGGCGGCCGCGTGGGCGGGGTTGGGTGTAGCGAAAAAGAGATGGTATCCGTGGCAAATGTTCACACCCCATTTGTGCAATTTAGAGCTTTTTTGGGGGATGCAGCTCAATTCGTAGATCAATTCTTATGCATTGAGTATCCATTTTTACATTTTATATATATATATATATATATATATATATATATATGCGCGTTACATGCGATCTGCGATATTAGGCGCGATCTTTCTGATCTTAATTTATACGTGAGTTTTGTCTTAATTATGAAATATATGAATTTCGTGCGTCAAAATTCAATCGTTAAAATATGCAATATATTTGATGCATATAATCTAATATTTTAATGCATCGATATTTTGATGCATATATTGCATATTTTAATGTATTGAAATTTTGATGCACGAAATGCATATATTTCATGCATAATTAGTACAAAATTCATGCATAAATTAATCAGTAAATCTGCATCTAATATTGATGTAACGCGCCACTATATATATATATATATATATATATATATATATATATATATATAGGAAATAGATTATATGAAAACTAATTACCTTGTAAAATCTAGAAACTTTTGTTGGTCATTGATATTAGTTATCTAACGGCTGTAGATGAGTAGAATTATATGTATTTATGTTTTTTTATTGCATTATTTGTTGCATATACTAGCCTTGATGCAACAAATATTAAGAAATATGCAATGAAATTACTGAGAAAAAATCGATTTTGGTCCTCTAATGTTACCCCAAATCAAAATTGGTCCTCTAATTATACTTCAATCGGTTTTGGTCCTGTAATTTCACTTTGTCTCCACTTTTGGTCCTGTCGCCGGATGGTGATACACACGCGCCTAACTCCGTCGCCAGCAAATTTTTCGGTCACTCACACGTTTTCATTTTTAGTCCTGTAATGTAGCTTGCAATCAATTTTGGTCCTGTAATTGAGCTCTCAATCGATTTTGGTCCTGTAATTTAACTCTCGGTCGATTTTGGTCCTGTAATTTAACTTTCAATCGATTTTGGTCCTATAATTGAGTTCTAAATCGATTTTGGTCATGTAATTTAACTTTCAATCTATTTTTGTCATAGAGAAAATTATCAAATTGGTCCAGTATGTGGGACCAATTGGTCAAAAAACCCCATCTGTTTCCGGCGGACCAAAAAACCCAACATCTCTCCCCTGATTTCGTCAATTTAGTCCTCGTGGCCGTAGGAGTATTTTAGGCCATCGAGTGACGTGGCTGACACGTGGCAAAAATAGCGGGTCCATGTCAGGCCATGTGGTTGACACGTGGCAAAAAATTAAAAAAATTGTTTTGATAATTAAAAAATAAAAAATAAATAAATAAAAAATTCTAATATTTTTATATTAATATTTCAGAATTAAAATTAATTATCTAAAATATTAATATAAAAATATTAGAATTTTTTATTTAAAAATTCAAAATAAAAAAATTAAAAGCATTTGGAATGTATTTATAAACAGTTTTTTATGTAAAGAAAATCGAATTTTTTTCTATAAAATAAATAATAAATCGAATTAACAGTTTGATAATTTTTCAAAATATTTTTTTATTTATTTTATAGAAAATGATAATAATATTTTTCTCAATTTGATAATATTTTATTAAAAAAATTGGAACTTTAGATAATTAATTTTAATTTTGGAATATTAATATAAAAATATTAAAAAAAATTATTTATTTATTTTTTAATTTTTTTAATTATTAAAACAATTTTTTTTAATTTTTTTGCCACGTGTCAGCCACATGGCCTGACATGGACCCGCTATTTTTGCCACGTGTCAGCCACGTCAGCTCTGATGGCCGGAAAATACTCCGGCCGGCGACGAGAACTAAATTGGCGAAATCAGGGGAGAGATGTTGGGTTTTTTGGTCCGCTGGAAACAGATTAGGTTTTTTTGGCCAATTGGTCCCACATACGGGACCAATTTGATAATTTTCTCTATGACAAAAATAGATTGAAAGTTAAATTATATGACCAAAATCGATTTAGAACTCAATTATAGGACCAAAATCGATTGAAAGTTAAATTACAGGACCAAAATCGACCGAGAGTTAAATTACAGGACCAAAATCGATTGAGAGCTCAATTACAGGACCAAAATTGATTGCAAGCTACATTACAGGACTAAAAATGAAACGTGTGAGTGACCGGAAAATTTTCTGGCGACGGAGTTAGGCGCGTGTGTATCACCATCCGGCGACAGGACCAAAAGTGGAGACAAAGTGAAATTACATGACCAAAACCGATTGAGGTATAATTAGAGGACCAATTTTGATTTGGGGTAACATTAGAGGACCAAAATCGATTTTTTCTCGAAATTACTTAATAATGCAATTGGTTTCTAGACGTCACCATTAAGGGTGTTTCCACTATAGTCAATCCCTATATATATATATATAATATATATAATATATTGCTCTTTTTATTTGAAAATAAAATAAAACGTTATTTAAAACGTATTTTTCGTTTTGCTCTTTTCATCTAATTAGTTTAGTCTATATATATACATATACATATATTGCTCTTTTTATTTGAAAATATAGTAAAAATATTTTTAGAACATATTTTCTTTTTGTTTTCCTCATTTCATTTAATTAGTTTAGTGTGTGTGTGTGTATTGCTCTTTATACTTGAAAATATGATAAAAATATTTTCTTATAAATTTTTAAAATTAGAGATAATATGTTCTATTAGATAAATCCACAAAGAAAAAATAGTAACAAACTCCCAAAATAAACTCTCATTTGTGAAAAAAAACGGAAAATATCAACCACACAATAAAAACATGTTTTTCTTTTTGTTTTACTCTTTCCATTTAATTAGTTTACTCTCTCTCTCTCTCTCTCTCTCTC
Source organism: Orobanche coerulescens (assembly GCA_033398695.1). NCBI lineage: Eukaryota > Viridiplantae > Streptophyta > Magnoliopsida > Lamiales > Orobanchaceae > Orobanche > Orobanche coerulescens. The sequence continues at coordinate 112,105,305 of CM065815.1, read as the reverse complement.
TCTCTCTATATATATATATATATATATATATAAATCAAACCAAACCAAACATACCCAATGTATCCCGCTCAGAGCAGGGTCTGAGGAGGGTAAGATGTACGCAGACCATGTCCCTACTTTTTACGGTAGGGAGGCTATTTCCGTGAAGACCTCCAGCTTAGTGCGCAACAAAGTATTGAGTGATATATCCAAAGAAGCATAAGATTCGAAAATCTCAAAACCATACCTGAGCCCATGGCTTAATTCACATGAGACTTACCTAAGGGGAATTTGGCAACTACACTCTCGATGAATGTTGCTCTAACCGAAAAGAGGTTGACTCTGCGCCCAGCTCCCTGTAAAAAATACACCATACGCAAAAGATAATAGGATAAAATATACAAAAAAAATAAAAAATACAAAGCTCTAGGTCAAAGCTAACCGAGACAACCCAACCCTGAGGCTCTCTACTCTAGCACCGCTCTCGACAAAAGAATCCACAACTCTGATCTGGCACCTTCGAGAGCACCTATCAATAGTCATGGTCTCGGAAAGGTTTAAGGCCTTCAAATCTAATCTCAGCTGCTCCTCCCACGTCCTCCTCGGTCTGCCTCTCCTTCTCCCCCTACAAACAATATACTCTCGACCCTCCTCACCGGAGCAGATGCCTGCCTCCTGCGGATGTGGCCAAACCATCTCAATCTCCCTTCCCTAACTTTCGCTGAAATGGGTGCCATTCCTAGCGCGTTCCTACCCTAGTTGCTCGTCTTTGGGTCAGTGGGTTTAAGTTCGAACTTATTGAGTTTAACGTCATTATTTTTATTATCATTGTGTAGTACTTACTGTGTGGTTGTGTACGATGGAGTCATAGGGTTCTTGGTCGGCTCGTGCCACCCTTCTTCAACCAGTCTTTCTTGCAAGTACCTTGTTATACGAGTTATGTTTGTGCAATTTCATAATTGTCCAAAGTTCATATATAGTTTATATTAATATATGCATGTTATATATATTTGTATATGTATATATATTTGTTGTTGTCTTCTTGTTACAAACATTAGAATGTCGCATTAATTGTGTGGCGAATGTAAGTTGTATGAATGTGAAGGTCGTGAGACCTTATGTTGATATTAATGCCGAGGCATAAGGATTGTAATGGTAGGATTTGATGATTACAACTTACCTTATTTGTTGAGTACTGTGTACGTAAGTTGTTATGTGGATGTGAATATCTATCATGAATTGTGAAGCTTGTGTGTTGACTTGTATTTACGTGACTTAGATTTGTATCTTTGGTTGATTGAACCTTGTGTGGCTTCTCAACATGAATATTTGCTTGTGAGGTACGTCGTATCTGAAGCCACTGGGGAAGGGAACGTGATGCCGGTCTGTGTATGCTGCAATGAGTGGCTCGTGTGGTTGGTGAACAACAGTATTGTTGGGATTCGGTGCCTAAAATGAAGGCCCAGCGGAAGCGGTTAAACGAAAATTAATTCAATCTGAACCCCTACGAGGATCGATCGAGCTATGTATATATGAATATATAAACGAAATACAAGAGATACGAGAAACATACCCTCGTAGTCCGTTGATTAAATGGTAACCTTCTCTTGAGCTATTCCCCAAGCTTTGCTTGATCTCTACGAATCCAATCGGCTCCAAGCTCTTGAACGATCCAACGCCGAAAGCACCGCGTCTCTACTTGCCACGCGCCAGAAAAAACGACCGGAATGACAACACCCGATTAACCTCTAAGGTTACGGCTAGAATCAAGTGATGGAAACTTTATATTCAAGATTATAACACTCTAAGTGCTTAATCTATATCTCTCAATTAATCCTCACAATATTTCTCCAAGAAATATGAAGAAGAATGATAAGGAAAGATGAAGACTTGAGAAAATGATATTCTCTCTCTATATGTCTCAATTCTCACGAATGGAATTGTTAAGGAGGAGGATGAGTAGTCTTCATTATATCCTTATTCAAATCCCCCAAAATCTCCTACTTTAGACAATATCACCAAGGGTTGATATTTGTTCCATAGATTGGTCACAAGTCTACCACCCTACAAAATGAAGACCAAGACCAAGTGAGGGAGTAGGTGATGGGGCGGCCTTCTAGAAGGAATCGGACGAGTTCGATTCATTTGGGACTCCCGTGAGTCCAAACAGATAAACTTCGATTCCGTTCCGATGTATTTATATCGATTATTAATCCAATTAATAAATCATATCAAATACATAATGACATAATTAATTTCTCCAAGAAATAATTATATTCATGAATTAATTTAATCACCCGGTAATTTATTTAATTCATTAGGCCGTAAATTAATTTATCCAATAAATCAATTTAGACATCCAATGTCTAAAATTAGATATCTAATATCTAATATTCATAATGAGAGATTAAGCTCGATTCATTTCGTCGTCAATCCTAATGCGCGACTCGGTACGTCCGTCTCAGTCAGCAATGAGAGGAAACAAAGAGTAGTAGCACCACCTAGCCAGTCTGGCGGCCTACACTATACCCCGACTGAGAACGAATGATTGGGATCATTCAAGAACCATTCTGTCGTGAATACCAGTATACGTATAAACCCTTCTTTCAAATGTCCCGATCAAGTTATAGGGTCACGGTCAGTCAAACCCTATCTGTACTTGACGCTATGCATGCGTTTATGCAAATCGAGATCATTGAGATCTCGTGTATCCAATACAACTAGCTCCAATGCTTTGGCCAAAGACTTATGATCTCATCTGCCAATAACCACATAGGACATATAACCCGCTCACTAACGGGAGAAAGAATTCTCTCTTGGTATTCAGTAGGACCTGCTACTTGCCCGTCAAGATGCACATCGAGGTTGACCCCCACCTCCCGGTTTATAGAGTCGAACTACTCTAATGAAAATCTTGACGTCACAAGCACATTCCAACTAAATCCTCAAGTCGAAGGTTCACGAATACGTATCACAACCTTTCGATTCCGTCATTGACTGTCCCGGAGTGAAATCCGTGTGACGAATCGAGGGTGAGTCGGTTCCAGTATACTAATCCGATTATCATACCTATAACGTGTGCTCCCACTAACCATTAGCGTTCGACAGGAACTCTCCATGTCAAAGAACACGTCATACAAGTCTTCACATAAACTTAACGCCCAATCAAGTTTCATCGACTTGCGAACGATTAAGTATTTGAGTTATAAACCTTTTCAGTGTCGACCCCCTTATCCAATAAGGAGTGGAACGTTTTGCTCTCAAATACACGGACTAGTTTCTATATGTATATTTACGAGCTAGGAACCCCAGTAACTACCAGTAAATAAAGAAACATCCATTGCCTAATATTAGTGATTTACATAATAACAAGTACAATGCCCTCACTCAACACCCTCTGAGTGGCATTCGAGGGCATACTCCCAACAATCTCCCACTTGCACTCAATGCCACTCACTATGGTATCTAATACCCATGTTCTCCAGATTATGCTCCAATCTAATCTGAGAATGTGGCTTGGTCAGTGGATCAGCGACGTAGTCGGCTGACTCTACTCTATGCAGCACAATGTATCTCTTTGCGAATAAATACTCTTACGAGATGATACTCTCTCAATATGTTTGGTACTGTTGTGAAAACTCGGCTCCTATGCCTGTGCTACCGCTCTGGCAGCACAGCACAAGGTGTCACGAGAAGTTTACCTAGTAACTTCTTAACCCTTCCTTTGGAGGCCTCCGAGGCCTCTTTATACTCAGCCTAACAAGTGGAACCAGCAGTCGCGCTATACTTGGCACTATGCCAAGATACTGCTCCTCCATTAAGAGTAAATATAGCCAGAAGTAGACATAGAATCGTCTTTCTATCCTTGGAAGTCCAATACAGTGAATCCCATCACATTCGGTTCTCCACCGCCATATATAAGAACCAGATCTCTAGTCCTTCTAAAGTACTTGAGAACGTTCTTTATGGCGGTCTAATGTTCCTGAACTGGGTTAGCCCGAAACCTACTTACCACACTCCCATCATGCGCAATGTCAGGTCTCGTACACAATAAAGTATATATAAGGCTACCCAAATTCCGAAGCATATGGTATATTACTCATTTCCTTTCGTTGTTCCTCACCCAGAGGACACATCTTCGAGGAGAGTTGTATTCCATGTCGCATCGGTAGGAACCCTATTTTAGAGTAATCCATCTTAAATCGCTTTAAGATTTTATCTATATAGAGGGCTTGGGAAAAACTTATCATTCTCTTCGATCTATCCCAGTAGAGTCGAATCACAAGAATATAGGTTTCTTTTCCCAAGTCTTTCATGGAGAAATTACTCGAAAGCCAAGCTTTCATAGAACTGAGCATTCCCACATCATTTCCTATCAATAGAATGTCATCTACATATAGTACTAAGAATGTGATCTTGCTCCCACTAACCCTCTTGTATACACAAGGTTCCTCTTCATTTTGCACAAAGTTAAACTCTTTGACTGTCTCGTCAAAACGAAGGTTCCAACTACATGAAGACTGCTACAGTCCATTTCATGGAGTCTACATCCACCATTACTAGGTCATTGGTCGCGGGTCGATCTCTTATTTATCACCTGGAACCTCGTGGAAACCCAGTTCCTCCAAGTGCATAAAACTATACCTCTCAGGTAATTGAGACACCCTACTAGACCTACGAGGTGGTTGTACTTGTGTTACAGAAGGTTCGGTCCCAATTTCTTACACAGGTGTCTCCTGAGGAGTTTCATTGTATTCTTCCAAAGAAATATTTCTACCTGCTCCGCCTTCCTGAATGAACTCATCTTCCAGGAAGTGTGCATGGAAAGCAACAACGATCTTTCGATCTTAAGGCATGTAGAATAGATAACCCATCGCCTCAGATGGGAATCCAATGAAACGTCTCCGTACATACCTCGCTTCCATTTTGTCCACCTTAGTCTCCTTGACATAGGCAGGACATCCCCAAATCCTAATGTGATTAAGACTTGGTTTCGTGCCCTCCCACATCTCATGTGGAGTTTTAGGAATGGATTTGAAAGGACATCTGTTCAAGATATATGCAGCAGTCAGGAGTGTATACTCCCATTGGTAAATCGGTAAGTCAGTATAGCCTAGCATGGAACAGACCATTTCCAACAAGGTATGGTTCCTTCTTTCTGACACACCATTTAACTGAGGAGTGCCTGAAGGTGTTAGTTGTGATACTATTCCATGTTCCTTCAGGAACTTGTCAAACTCCGTACTCATATCCTCGCCACCTCGGTCCAACCGAAGTGCTTTGATATGATTTCCAATTCGTTTCTCGACTAGGGCCTTAAATTCCTGGAATTTCTCAAAGGCCTTGGATTTACGTTTCATTAAGTATACATAACCATACCTAGTATGATCATCTGTAAACGTAATGAAATACTGATATCTGTCACGTGCTGCATCCAAAGCACCACAAACGTCGGTATGGATTAATCCCAATTTATCAGCGGATCTTTCAAAAGTCCCTGTGAAGGAGGACTTAGTCATTTTGCCTTTAAGGCAATATTCACAAGTAGGAAAGGGATCCGATCCCAATGGAACCATAAGTCCATCTTTTTCCATTTTGTGAACCTTGGTCTGACCAACATGACCAAGTCTAAGATGCCGTTTCAAAACTTGATTGGTTTTATCCCTACCATGCTTCCTAGTCATAGTATTCACAACGACTTTGTTACTGAGGTTTAGATGATACAATCCATTTAACAATGTAGCAGTGCCCATGAGTTTATTTCGAAAATAACTTTTGCAGGAACCATCACCAATGAAAAATGAAAAGGCCTTTCCGATCCATGACCAGAATGGATACAATGTTTTTATGCCCCTTGGGCAAAACAAGTACATCTTCTAAAAATAAAGCCGAATTCTAAATCCAAATAGAAGTGATCCTATGTTGGTTACCTTGACACTATGCCCGCTTCTGACAGTGACCATCACTTCCCCAGCTCCAAGCTTCCTACTTTGTTCCAGATCCTGATTCACGGTACAAATATGAGAACTAGCACCAGAATCCAGTATCCAAGAAGTAGAAAATACAGTAGCAGAACAATTCATTTCCAAAACTAAAAGTTATGTACCTGAGGCGCCATGAAGAATCGGACAGTCTCTTGCCCAGTGGCCCAACTCACCACACTTGAGACATGCGTCCTTCTTCTTTTTGTTCTTAGGAACCATCAGGACCTTGCCCTTACCCTTGAAGTCCTTGACTTGTAGTCCCGTCTGCTTCTTGGTCTTTTTCTTCTTGTTCTTAGACTTCCGAGGTCCAGAAGAAATCACAAGGGCAGACTCCTTCATCCGCAGAGTCTTCATCTGAGACTGAGTGGTCACGAGTTTGTTCATTAGCCCAGCTAAATTACATGCAATCTCGTTGCAGTTGAAGTTCATAACAAACTGTGAGAAGGAATCAGGGAGAGACTGTAGGATAAGGTCGGTTTGAAGAGAAGTATTCATTTTAAAATCAAGAACCTCCAATATATCGATCATGGATATCATTTTGAGGAAGTGTTCCCCAACCTACTCACCTTCCTTCATCCTTGCACCGAATAGTTACTTTGATATCTCATATCTAGCAGTTCTGCTGTGCTCACCATAAATCTCGGTTAAGTGAAATAAAATCTACCTAGCAGAAGTCATTTTCTCATGAGCTCTCTGAAGCTCATTAGACATGGAAGCCATCATATAAGCACGGACTTTCACATCATCCTTAACCCACTTTTCGTGGTTTTCAATCTCTTCCTGATTGGCTCGGGTCCGCACAAGAGGCGCCGGAATGTCCGTCTCCAAGACGTATCCCAGTGCCTCTATACTGAGGATAATCATCAGATTGCGGAGCCAATCCACAAAGTTAGGTCCAATCAGGGTGTTCTTCTCGAGTAGAATTGCGAGTGGATTCATTGTCATATTGAGATTTATGTCTGCATTAAGCACGACAGATTAATTAGTGACTCGTTCAATTATGTTCTGAGTATAGAATTAAGGTATTTTCTATTCTTGTTACCCAGTTATCCTATTGCCTTTTGCGTGTGGTGTATTTTTAACAGGGAGCTGTGCGCGGAGTCAATCTCTCTTCTGTTTAAGCAGCGTTCATCGGGAGTAAAGTAGCCAAATTCCTCTTAGGTAAGTCCCATGTGGATTAAGCCATGGGCTCAGGTATGGTATTGAGTTTTTTCGTATCATATGTTTCCCTTTGTATTTTTCACTCAATATGTTGTGGTGCACTAAGCTGAGGGTCTTCACGGAAACAGTCTCCCTACCGTAATAGCTAGGGGCATGGTCTGCGTACATCTTACCCTCCCCAGAACCTGCTCTGAGCGGGATATACTGGGTAAGTTTGGTTTGGTTTTCTATTCTTGTTACCCAGCTCCCACTATTTTTTATCGGAATAACACACTCCCATGTGAAAACCGGAAGTATCGTCGCACTACTTCATAGTGGTGATCGAGTTCTTTATAAATCTTAATAGAGGGCAACTGAACAGGTTTCTAATCTATTAATTTTCATAAAGTGGTGTCCAACACCAACCCATCTAATGGATGATTCGATCTTCTTTTTCCCCTTGTTCACTCCCCTCAACCTATACGGTTTCTATGGTTCGTGAACAAGTTAAGTTTATACCATTGACGCAAATTAGTTTCACAATTGAATCTTATCCGGCAACCTATCAGGTTTCTAGGGATAAAATTTGCTCCAACCGAAGGCATCCAATGTGCTCCCGGTAATTTATTCGTCCTCCCCAAACGACTACCCCGATAACTCGGAAGCATAGCACATCCGGTTTGGATTTTAATTTCCCAAAAGCTCGATGGAGGGAAGGAAAACCTTGAAAACTTTATAAACTTAATAATTTGTGGTGGGAGAATTTTCGCGATTAACGTTACACTTTGCACATTAATCATTTAAGCGCATTTGTGGCATTCATACAATATGAAAAAACCATTCACAACCTAGTTGCTACCAACATGTGGTTCATGGACCGTTCCTAGAAAATAAAAACTTTGTAATTTAATTACAAGTCTTCATCTTGAATCTTCGTCTTCTCGAAACGGATCTTCCTCCGGTCTTTGTCATTACATATAAATTTTACATTGAAAATTGCATCCTATATACAAATATTTCTAGTAAAATAAATAGGCTCAAAACGGCCTTTACAACCCAATCGAATAAAACGAACGATTCAAAAACTAAGTTCATGAACCACGTACTCATTCAAAGGCATTCATCCAATAAATACTATATAAACGGAAAGCGTAGAGATACATTGATCCAATCAACAATACGAACCGATCCAATCGATTCACATAATCGGTAATATGAAAAACGTTCAAATAATTCGGTCGATCACAAGTATTCCAATAAATCAATTTTTCCTTATAAAATGAAATACCATATATCATTTTAATCATATTAAATCCAATTTAAAATTCGGGAAATCAATTTTAGGAATACACGAAGAAAACAAGCCCGAAACAGGTCCGAAATGGGCTGAACCGCGCCCGAAAAACACCATAGAAATTGCAGTAGAGGCCGCCAGACCACAGGCCGCGGCCCCCTGAGCCTGGGTCATGGCCGACAGTACAGAAACTTCCCAGGTGGGCTGCAACAGCCCTGGGCCACGGCCCCCGAGCCCTGGGCCGCGGCCCCCTGCTTCCAAACCACTCCCGGACCGTCCAACGGTAATTCGGGGCTAGTTTTTCGATCGGATATCCAATATCTATATTTTCCAACATTCATATTTTCAATATAAATCATATTTCCAAGAAATAGAAAATTTATATTTAGACATAAACTTACGAAAAATACAACTATAACGAACGAAAAAATATATACCACGATTATGGCTAAAATGATTCCAAATCATTCACCATCTAATCGAGCATTCCAAATGCCAATATCGTATATATAATCGCAAGACCTACTCTCCGATACCAATGTTGGGATTCAGTGCCTAAAACGAAGGCCCAGCGGAAGCGGTTAAACAAAAATTAATTTGATCTGAATCCCTATGAGGATGATCGAGCTACGTATATACGAATATATAAACGAAATACAAGAGATACGAGAAACATACCCCCATAGTCCGTTGATTAAATGGTAACCTTCTCTTGAGCTATTCTCCAAGCTTTGCTTGATCTCTACGAATCCAATCCGCTCCAAGCTCTTGAACGGTCCAACGCCGAAAGCACCGCGTCTCTACTTGCCACGCGCCGGAAAAACGATCGGAATGACAACAGCCGATTAACCTCTAAGGTTACGGCTAGAATCAAGTGATGGAAACTTTATATTCAAGATTATAACACTCTAAGTGCCAAATCTATATCTCTCAATTAATCCTCACAATATTTCTCCAAGAAATATGAAGAAGAATGATAAGGAAAGATGAAGACTTGAGAAAATGATATTCTCTCTCTATATGTCTCAATTCTCATGGATGGAATTGTTAAGGAGGAGGATGAGTAGTCTTCATTATATCCTTATTCAAATCCCCCAAAATCTCCTACTTTAGACAATATCACCAAGGGTTGATATTTGTCCCCTTGATTGGTCACAAGTCTACCACCCTACAAAATGAAGACCAAGACCAAGTGAGGGAGTAGGTGATGGGGCGGCCTTCTAGAAGGAATCGGACGAGTTCGATTCATTTCGGACTCCCGTGAGTCCAAATAGATAAACTTCGATTTCGTTCCGATGTATTTATATCGATTAATTAATCCAATTAATAAATCAAATCAAATACATAATGTCATAATTAATTTCTCCAAGAAATAATTATATTCATGAATTAAATTAATCACCCGGTAATTTATTTAATTTAGACATCCAATGTCCAAAATTAGATATCTAATATCTAATATTCATAATGAGAGATTTGTAATATCCGCGATTTTACATTTTCGGTAAATTTCTTTTTTTTCGTCCGGAGTCCGTTTTAACGACTCGCTCGTGACCGTTTCGTCATTCTGAGAGTATTTAGTTCTGCACTTTTTGTCATCCGAGTTCGTTTTGGTGTCGTGTTGTTGAGTTCCGTTTTCTTAAGCGACTTTCCCGTGCTTGAGTTCGATCCTTGCGAATCTCGTTCGAAACTGTCGTTTCGGGTTTCTTGTAAGTTCATTTAACGTTGTTATACGTGTTGTGAGCTTCGGTTTGGTTATTTGTTGTCGTATCGTGATTTTTCGGATATTTGGGGCTGTTTTGTAATTTCCCAAAGTTGTGGGTATGTTGTCATACCCATTTCTGAGATGTTCTATTGCTGTCTCTCTGAGTTGTTAGCGCACGCTACGCTTTGTGGCTAGCGCGCGCTAGGTTGCCGAAGTTAGTGCTAAGTGTTGCCGTTAGCGTGCGCTAACGGGTGGTGCAGAATCAGTCCAGAGGTTACTGGACTGGGTTAGAACGTTGGTTAGCGCACGCTATGTGGTAACATAACGCGCGCTATGGTGCATTGGTAGCGCACGCTGGGGGGAGGATAGCGCAAGCTACCCGGTAGTTCAGGGCAGTCCAGAGGCTACTGGACTGGGTCTGGGGGCCTCGTTAGCGCACGCTAACTGTACGTGTTGGCAGAACGTTTTGTTCTGATGCTTTGATAGCGCACGCTAATCAGGTAGGATTAGCGCACGCTAAGCTGTCCAGTATATAAACTGGACAGCAGTCTTTAATCCTCATTTTCTTCATTTCTTCTTCTTCCTCCGCGGGTTTGAGGCGTGGCGACTAGGGTTCGCGACCTGGGCTAATTTTTGTCCATTCCAAGGTGTTTTAGAGCATCCTAGGTGATTATAACATCATCTAATCCACTGTTCTTCGCCGAATCGAGGTATTTTTTCTTGAATCCCTAGAGTTGACTTTTTAGGGGATTATTCTTGATTTCGTTTTCATTTCGGTTTTGATAGACCGATTGTAGTTTAATGATGTTGTTAAACATATCTTATGGATTGTATATCCATATTTCGGTTTGGAATTCCATTTTCATGTTTTGGTCGGTCGATTTGTGTTCTTGGCCGTTTGGGGGAAAACCTTGAACTTTTGTCGTTTGTTCTTTGAATTCAGTGACTTTGGGTCGTACTTTGGAATTCATTTTCATTGTTGTTATTGTTGTTCGTAGTTTATTGTCGCGGGTTAGCGTTCGGTGGAGTCGGCGGGTTCGTGGTCGGTTCGTGCCAACCTACTTCGGTCGATTCTTCGCGTTTGTGATTACTCGAGGCAAGTACTTTGTCCATACAATTCTTGTTTTATGAATGTGATAATTAGTGATCGTCTCCTTGTGTTTATTTGATCGTTTGAATCTCACTTTCATAGATTCGGTTAGCCTTGTTAAAGGCCCTCTTTCAAAACGCTTGTGTTTTGTGGACATTGTGTTCGTGGATGGTTACGTGAATTACTATGAATACACTTGGTGTTGTCATTGTGCTTTGATAATATATATGGTTACGTGAATTACTATGAATACACTTTGTGTTGTCATTGTGCTTTGATAATATATATGTATATATATTATCTCTTATTGGTGCGTTGTAAATTGACCATTACGTCGTGTATTATGTTTGTTGCCATTGAGTGAATTACTTGGATATTATTGATGTGATATGTTATTTGTGTGAATGTGTGGATATGGTTGAAGGTCTACGGTGACACATGGCACGTGATCATGTGGTCAGGATGCAACAAGTGATTGATCCAACCGTGAGAGCCTGAGATAATCTATGGTGGCACATGGCATGCGATCATGTGGCCAGGATGCAACAAGCGATTAATCCAACCGTGAGATGTGTGTGATTTGTTTCGCTAGCCAGCTCTGGAGGGTCCTTCGAGGCCTCGAGTGGGATTTGTGGCTTCGTCCCGGTCCTAGGCGATGCGCGTGCGCGATTATGTTTTGTTGATTTTATGTCCGTCGAGGACACGTGATGTTGGCTCTGGCCCTGTGAATTGTTGTCGGTTTTCTATTTGCGAAAACAAAACCTTTGGGCTGTGACCCCTGTTGATTTTGGTAAGAGAAGGATTCGGAAATCCTAAGTTGTTTTCTATAAAACTCTCGATGGCATTTTAAACTGTTTTATAAATTGTTTCCCTTGATTTGTGATCTTTCGGTCTTGGAATGTTTTAGCCAAACTCATGCCTCGGGAAGTACTTTTCGTTACATTTGGATCTTTGAGGTGTAACACCCCCAAGTTATTCAGGGTATATTACAGCGCCGTGAGCCCCGCCGTGGGACCCACAAGGCTAAACATACGCGGAACTATAAACTTGACCGATAAGGTCTACATACAATAGAAAGAAAGACGATACAAATGGTATTCGAAACCATAAACAATGAAACCATATACATCACTGCACAAATCAATACCTCGGCAACACAGGCCAGAACATCAAGGAAACTGAAATACAATACTCGAGTATTTAAAAATCCATTCCAGTACAACAACACTGAATGGAGGAAACCAAAAGAGATAACCGGAGACAAGACACAGTATCACACTTGCCCATCATCTTCATGCCGACTGCACCCGCTTTGTCCGCTCTCCTGGAACTCGAAATACATGAAACGTATTTCCCCATAAAGGGGTTAGCGTCGAATAGCTAGTGCAAGTATAACAATATGAAACATAATACTTCGACAATAAAGTAAATGTAATCCGTCAATTCATCAATATCCGTCAATTCATCAATATCCGTCAATTCATCAATGTAAGACTAGTATTAGGAATAACTAAAATCTCATAAGACGTATGTGAATGCCGTAGAAGCGGTTCGTTCACCTCATACGCCGTTACGTATGTGAATGCCGTAAAACGGTTCGTTCACCTCATACGCCGATACATGTAGGAATGCCGTCAAAGCGGTTCGTTCATTACATGCCAACATTATTTCATATGAATGCCGTAGAAACGGTTCGTTCATATCAACCATGGAATCGCACTGAGGCTACGAAACCCTCGAGAGGACCATAGGCCCCCCTGAGTGGCTAGAAATAATCATACCATCAATATTTCATACTTTCAAAGTCGAGAACGTACAATCATAAATGTATACTTGCCTTAATAAACGCATCAAGATCCCAAGAACACGGTTCGGCCAGGAAGCTTGAACCACGAAGAAGACAACGAACGGAAGGGTTTGGACTCGAGTTCTTCACAAGAATTCGACCCTAACAACATAAATTCAACAAATCATCGATCATACGAGGAAGAATAATCGCAGAACGCCCGAAAACCCCTCTATGACATTTTAGGACACCTTTCAAGGCGTCGGTCAAGAACTCGACCAAAACAACGAATCGATACGATCCAACCATGGGATAACAAGGGAAATGATACAATACATCTAAATAATCATCAATCCATCACAATCCTAAGTTAAATCGGATTAAACGGATAAATCGAACAAAATACCCAAAATCCCCAAAATTAGATTTGGAAAATCGATTGATTCGCTCGATCAAAGGATGTTATAGGATGGATGATTGATGATATGAGCTCCAAGACTCCATGGATATGTTGTTAAACAACATGGCTTCAAGCTTAGAACACGCCCAGTGCGAAGAGGAGAAGAAGAAGGTGAAAAATGGCAAGAAAAAGCGTCTGCGGGGCCTTCTAGGGGTTGGTATCTGCCGGACACGGCCGTGCCGATCGGCGCGGTCGTGTCGCAGCTGGCCGACAGGACTCGACCGTGTCCTCGCTTGACACGGTCGCGGGCGCGGAGGGCCTTCCGACGTGACCCGTCCGACGACTTCGGCATGACTCGGCCGTGCTGGCGACACGGTCGGGCGTCTTGGCCGGGCGATTTACTCGCTTATCCGGAAGGGTTCGGCAGACGGCCGTGTCGGACGACACGGTCGGGTCCTGAGGCGAGACTCGGCATTTCCGGACGAGTACGGCACGGGCCGTGTCGGACGACATGGTCGGGTTCGGCCGGCAGTGATCGGCCAATAACGAGCGGGTGAGCTAAAACGACCATAACTCTCTCGTCCGGACTCCGATTGACTCACCGTTTGAACCATTGGAAAGCTAACTCGATGCTCTATAATATTGCAAAGATTTAGAATTTTTGGAGCTTCCAAGAATTTATGGTGATTTAACAAAGTCGAACTCATACGTGGAAAAGTCGCTAAAGAACACGGAATTCAACAGAACGATACCGAAACGAACTCGGATGACAAAAAGTGTAGAATTAATCATTCTCAGGATGACGAAACGGTCCCAAGCAAGTCGTCAAAATAGACTTCCGCCAAAAATAGAAAATTTCCGGGGAACAAAAATTACGGGTATTACATTCTACCCTCCTTAAAAGAAGTTTCGTCCCGAAACTTAAAACAGGTAGGGGAAGAAATATTTCGCCAGGAAAACTCAACGAGATGCACAAGAACCGAAACATAGGCCCAAACGGCGAATCATCAATATAGAACATAACAATACATTACCCGTAGGTAAACCAAACCAATGCCTACGAATTCACAATGCCCGAAGGCTCCAACGGAAATACCGATACATCACAATGGCCTGAAAGCCGAACAGCCCAAAGCTGTAAATCATCACAATACAGATCTCAAAGAAGCAAACCTGACTGTCGGACATACCCCTCGGCGTATGAACAACCAGTCGCAAATCGTCGGACATATCCAATACAAGATGGACTACGAACGATCAATCAATAAAGCTCAAGAGGGACATCACAGTACGCCCGATCCGAAAATATGTTCGTGCACATGTCCACCCCGTATACGGAATCCAGAATATACGTGTGACAATGTACCTAATTAGCCTCAAGAACTACGTCTCGTGTGCACAGTCCAATGCGGAAATATCCACGCATGACCATCGGGTGTCTGGCTAAAAATCTTACACATAACCAATCGGCACGCAGACATGATTCCAGATATGCCACGATACAACATGACAACGAAACTCAAGGGATAAAACATCCAATACGGATCATACGACTCACCAAGTGAACGATGACACACGAATAATGAAAGATCGACACGACCAACGATATTCAAAACAACCATCCTGGGATCAGAATTCCCTAAGGACCGATTAACACGAACAACGATCACAACACAACAGTTCGGGAAAATCCTCAACCTTCAACGATTACAAAATTACCGAGTTCACAAGAATAATAGTGTGCTTCCTTGAATCGGTCAACACGACAATAATAATTCCACGGATGGGAATTATCGTTGATAATCCCAATTCAATACTTCGATTACCGTAGAATGGCCAATCGATAACAACGATACAACGGATGAGAGTATCTTCGACAACGGATGGGAATTATCTTTGATAATCCCATTTTAATACCTCGATTACCCTAGAACGGTCAATCGATAATCAATGATACGATAGAATAGATGTCCCGGTGTCTTAAACCGACCACCAAAACGGAGATGACAAAAGGATATATCAAATGTCCCCAATCGGTTAACGCAACATCATAGCAACAGATCCAATTCGATGACAAAGATTCAACGATGTCTCAGAACGACATTAATCGCGAATAATAATAATCGATACATCGATACCGCGAACCGGCTATTGATAGCAACCTTACCAACAAGTATCGTAATGCCTTGAACCGGCCATTTACAAACAACAGTAACATTTGGCATAATTTGCCGACGGCGTCGTGTCAACCAATCCCTTGACATCAATACAATCATAAAGAGGCCAAGTCCCAAAATGATACACACAATCGTACGCCTACACGATAACATTAGTCTCATTGATTAGTACGAGTATAAAACTTGTCTCGACCAAGTTAATCGACGAACCCTTCAACCTTAACCGCAACACAACATCATAATTCACGATCAAACATCATACCTTATTGTAAAACGAAGGATTGATAATCAACCGGTTCGATGACGACCAATATCAATACCACCAAACCACGAACTCAATCGTTTTACCATATCTCGACTAATCACGATCGAACAATCCAACTCGGACACTTACAAATCCCCATCCACAATACGAGTGAAATATGATGATCATATCGGCAACCAATTCGGACCAATAATAAGGGTCTAAATGTTCCAAACTCAATTCTTAAATACGAATTGACAAGGTTCCCTTCTCGTAAATCCATCGTTAAAATTTACTTATAACCGTCCAATTCGAATCATCCGACCGTTCAAAACAATAGATAATCATATTAAAAAGGTTATCAAACAATCCGATCATTCGATTTGAATATTTGCTCCATACGTATGGGCTTCCAAATTCGAGAGATGAATAATAGTCTCATCAAACTCATAATCACATTCGTATTCCTATACGAATATTATTTCCAACACATAATTTAGCTCTAGATATGAATATTCCATATTCATTTTCAAAACATCAACACTTCTAAAAAAATTTTCATCACCTCGTATAATTCAAGAGTTCTTCAAGAACATGAAATATCCGAAATCACGTTCCGAACAACATCTCCGAGGTATATATCTCCATGTTACCATTTTCTTCATCATGTCATTCATACAATCTCAAGAATCGCAACAAAACCCTTATCACCATATGAAGAAGATCTCAATGATCATATCAACATCCGAAATCTCTTATTACAATTCCAACAAATCTCGTATAACATTATCACATGATACCATAATTGTAACACCCCAGATCCTCCTGGGAATATTACACGCCGTAAACTTTTCTCACAAGGATTTACCAGGCTAAGCACAATTTCCACGTCATTCCAAAAATGCTAAAAAGACCGATGACGGTAATATTTTTCAAATACTAAAAAAAATCATTTTCCAAATACCGTCAAAACGATCAAGGTTAAAATGCCAAAAACTCAGTTTAGGGAATCGGTTTTACAAAATAAAATTTCAGTTGGCAAAATGCCAAAAATCCATTTCAAAAATACTCACGCAGCGGATAAAAGTACAGTCCAATTTATGCATTTTCATTGAAGTAAGACGAACATCAAAATACACGATTCCCAATGTACTCCCTCCCAAGTAGTAACCCAAAAAAAAAAATGAGCCACTATCAAAGGGATACGAGGATTACCTTGCATGGACGAACCACGAAGAAAGAATAATTTGAACTCCATTCCAAGAATCATTAAATCATCATAGTCATCATATGGCCTCAAGAACATCAAGATCTCTATGATTCCATAATCATAATCAACATATTCAAAGCATATCATTATCTTCCTTCAACATAAACCTCATAGAATATGGATAACACAAGAAATCACTTCAAGAATCAACAATAGTTCCATAACCAAGCTCTAATTCCATGATTCCAAGCTCACAATCATGTTAAAAGTGTTTAGAACACTCTTAAAAGTGAAGAGGGACGAGTTGTGGAGAGAAATATCTCAAAGGATTGTGAGAGAAATGAAAGGCAACACTTCAATATATAAATTGTACTCTCATTACGTACGTAGGTGTCCTTTCTTAACGTACGTAACAACTTTAACGTGCGTAATCCAAAATCCATAACGTACGTAACCATCTCACTGTCTCATTCGCGATCCATTACGTACGTAACCCATACCATATAACGTACGTAATATACCAGTTGACTTGCTACAGTACAATGGTTGTGTTACGTACGTAACACGTCCTGTATAACGTACGTAACACGTACGTTGACTCACCTGTCAACATCCTCCGCCGAAAGTTGCCGAAACAGGATCCCACCTGCCTCACAGGACTCGGTTCTGTCCGATGCCTTCGTTACGTACGTAATACCTTAGCCTTGACGTACGTAACCATGCCAATCTTACGTACGTAATATCACCTTATTAACGTACGTAATAATTCCATACTTAGCCAATTTCAACAATTCCTGTCCAAAGTCATGACATACTAAATACGAGCATACGGCAAAATCAATACATATACTCAATTCAATAACATTTTCAAACGTTCACAACGTCCTCGAGCATAATTAACCATCCACGATATCGATATATAAACGAAAAAAATATATCCGAAAAATCGGGTATTACACTCTACCCCCTTAAAATAAGTTTCGTCCTCGAAACTTGCAATCACTCGCACAAACATTTCAACGGAAAATCCAAAATCACCAAGATAACCAAGAATTTTCGAATAATCCGAACAACATACTTACAGTGCAGTGAAGACGAAGATCTCCGTGATACTAGCATGCGACTCCTAAACAAAGTCTCAACATAATACCGTTACACACCAATATCGCAATTAGCAATTTAACAAAATCTCAAGGAAGGGTTCACGTCCGTGATCACGTACGATTCTTCCTACTTTCACCAACATTCAGAAGGGCACACACGTGCGTAAGTATAATCCGAATCGCACATTCTCGAAGTGACCAATTCCCAAGAATACCAAGCTATAAACGAAGCGATTAAGAAAAATACGAGAAGAGTGAGAGGACTTACAAGTACCGGCCGCACGGTGATGATGGCGAGTAGTGATACGTGGGCAAATGCCGACTCAATCGACCCAAAAGACCGGCCTAGGTATCCATAAACCTAAGCTCGATACCATATTCGTAACACCCCCAAGTTATTCGGGGCATATTACAGCCGTGAGCCCCGCCGAGGGACCCCCAAGGCTAAACATACGCGGAACTATAAACTTGACCGATAAGGACGACAGACAATGGAAACAAATACGATGCAAATTCTAAGCAAAACAATAAACAAACAAACCAGAAACATCACTACACAAATCAATCCCTCTCCAACACAGCGAACATCAAGGAAATCAAATACAATACTCGAGTATTTAAAAATCCATTCCAAGACAACAACACTGAATGGAGGAAACCAAAAGAGATAACCGAGACAAGACACAGATCACACTTGCCCATCATCTTCATGCCGACTGTACCTTTGTCCGCTCTCCTGGAACTGAAATACATGAAACGTATTTCCCCATAAAGGGGTTAGCCGTCGAATAGCTAGTGCAAGTATAACAATATGAAACATAATACTTCTCGACAATAAAGTAAATGTAATCCGTCAATTCATCAATATCCGTCAATTCATCAATATCCGTCAATTCATCAATGTAAGACTAGTATTCCGGAATAACTAAAATCTCATAAGACGTATGTGAATGCCGTAGAAACGGTTCGTTCACCTCATACGCCGTTACGTATGTGAATGCCGTAAAAACGGTTCGTTCACCTCATACGCCGATACATGTAGGAATGCCGTCAAAACGGTTCGTTCATTACATGCCAACATTATTTCATATGAATGCCGTAGAAACGGTTCGTTCATATCAACCATGGAATCGCACCAGAGGCTACGAAACCCTCAGAGGACCATAGGCCCATCCCGGAGTGGCTAGAAATAATCATACCATCAATATTTCATACTTTCAAAGTCGAGAACGTACAATCATAAATGTATACTTGCCTTAATAAACGTTACCGAAGATCCCGAAGAACACGGTTCGACCGGGAAGCTTGAACCACGAAGAAGACAACGAACGGAAGGGTTTAGACTCGAGTTCTTCACAAGAATTCGACCCTAACAACATAAATTCAACAAATCATCGATCATACGAGGAAGAATAATCGCAGAACGCCCGAAAACCCCTCTATGACATTTTACCGGACACCTTCAAGGCGTCGGTCAAGAACTCGACCAAAACAACGAATCGATACGATCCAACCATGGGATAACAAGGGAAATGATACAATACATCTAAATAATCATCAATCCATCACAATCCTAAGTTAAATCGGATTAAACGGACGAAATCGAACAAAATACCCAAAATCCCCAAAATTAGATTTGGAAAATCGGCTGATTCGCTCGATCAAAGGATGTTATAGGATGGATGATTGATGATATGAGCTCCAAGACTCCATGGATATGTTGTTAAACAACATGGCTTCAAGCTTAGAACACGCCAGTGCGGAAGAGGAGAAGAAGAAGGTGAAAATGGCAAGAAAACGTCTGCGGGGCCTTCTATAGGTTGGTATCTGCCGGACATGGCCCGTGCCGATCGGCACGGTCGTGTCGCACACCTGGCCGACAGGACTCGGCCGTGTCCTCGCTTGACACGGTCGCGCGCGGAGGGCCTTCCGACGATGACCCGTCAAGCGATGACTCGGCATGACTCGACCGTGCTGCACGACACGGTCGGGCGTGGCCGGGCGATTCTCGCTTACGGAAGGGTTCGGCACGGCCGTGTCGGACGACACGGTCGGGTCCTGAGGCGAGACTCCGGCATTTCCGGACGAGTGCAGCACGGGCCGTGTCGGACGACACGGCCGGTTCGGCAGTGATCGGCCAATAACGAGCGGGTGAGCTAAAACGACCATAACTCTCTCGTCCGGACTCCGATTGACTCACCGTTTGAACCATTGGAAAGCTAACTCGATGCTCTATAATATTGCAAAGATTTAGAATTTTTAGAGCTTCCAATAATTTATGGTGATTTAACAAAGTCGAACTCATACGTGGAAAAGTCGCTAAAGAACACGGAATTCAACAGAACGATACCGAAACGAACTCGGATGACAAAAAGTGTAGAATTAATCATTCTCAGGATGACGAAACGGTCCCAAGCAAGTCGTCAAAATAGACTTCCGCCAAAAATAGAAAATTTCCGGGGAACAAAAATTACGGGTATTACATGAGGATTCCTGATTATTGTTATTCGTGGAATGTGAATTGTATGGCTCGTATTTGCACTTTGTTCTTGCACTAGCAAAACAGTGGAGTTTTGCTAACCCCCGAGTATTCGGGGGGTGGATGTCTGTATTGCATTCAGGTTTGGGAGCATAACACAGGATCGGCACGAAGGATGATGAAAGATGAACGATACTAATCACACGAGGATCCGTATGAGGTCATTGGTTTAGTTGTATTTTATTTCCGCTGCAGTATTCTTTCCCCGTTATACGGGAGTGTGTTGTATTCGACGCCTGCATGGGCATGTATTGTAATTGAGTTGTATGTATTTATTGAAAGACCAAATCGGTCTATTGAGTCATTTTAGCCTTAAAGGCATTGTTGAGATGTTCTATGTTGTTACCAGCCTGGTAGATCCTTGAGGAAAGGTTCTACGGCGTGTAATATCCCTGAGCGGATTGGGGGTGTTACATAAATGGTATCGGAGCTTAGGTTGAGGAAACCTAGGCTGTTGGGTCAAGTCGTGTTGTTTGAGTCTTGTTTCGTCGGATTTTATCTGACTGAGTTGTGTCGCGACGCGTCGTCTGAGTTTGTTGGTCGTGATTAGTATCGTGGGCGATCATCATCTTCGTGCGACCTGTGGATGTAAGTCTCCTTTCTTTGTATTATGCCTCGTGTGACACGAGCGATTTTTATGATTATTTGTTAAGTGACGGAATCCTCTTATGGATTTTGATTTCGTGATATGTGGTTATTTGACTCTCATATTTCGTTCGTGTGAGGAGTATTGTTGCTAGACTGTGCATGTCGAACTGTATTTTTTTTATCCGCTGCGTGAGTCCTTTTGTAATGGCTTTCGGTATTTTACCGACTGAGTTTTATTTTGAAAACTGAATCCCTTAACCGAGTTTTTTTTGGCATTATGGCCTTGATCGTTTTGGCGAAATTCTTATGACGATATTTAGTATTTTGTAAATGGCTTTTGTGAGTTTTTGAAATATTACCGTCATCGGCCTTTTTGGTGTTTTTGTAAATAGTTTTTAGCCTGGTGGGTTCCGACGCGGGACCCACGGCGCTATAAAGTTTTGTGTAATTACCTTAAATTTTTGGGCATTCTAGCCCATTGAATTATCCTTGAAAACCTTGAGTATCTTAGAAAATAAATTTCGAGACGTACTTTTAAAATGAATTATTTTCTCGTGGTACATCCAAGGTGCCACAACATGTTTCAAAAATTCTTCTACCTCGAGGACCAAAATATTTTGAGATATTTTCGATGTTTAGAAACACTTATACTTAGACCCGGGGGTCGGATATTCTGAAAGTTTTTCACTAAAAGAAAGGTGTCCTCATTTTTGTTCAAACACAAGATGATTTTCAAAGTCTCAAAAATGATGTTTGTTCAACTTTTTGTAAAATGATACTCAAGATCAACTGGTGTTTCCAAACTGTTTTCAAAAGGTGGTTTTTGTTTTTTTTAAAAACCCATCATTTCCTGCTTGTGGTCGGAGAAGGTGTGTATGATGTTGGTATTGTTGTTAGGGTGTTAGCCCTCCGAATTGTGATTGAATTGGTGGTGTGAACGTTGAGTCGTTCGCCACGCATATGTTTTGTTAGCCCTTTGTGGGAGGTGTGATGACGATCTTTAATGTTTTCATTTCGTGGTGACTTGCGTGTTATCGCACCTGTGTGAGCTGTTAAAGCTTGGGTTTGTACGTTTGTGTACATGTGTGATTGTTTCATGATGTTTGTAATTATGTGCTGGTTATTGTTCGGGCCATTAAGGTTGCCGAACGATACCGTCGTTGCTGTATTGTTTGTGTGTGTATTACTTTACGATGGTAATCGTTGTATATGATATGTGTTATGATTCTTTGTTGTGCTGAGTTGGCATCTCCGCTATGTTGTTTTGCGACGTTATGCCCCATTATATCTAGCATTTGTATTTTCGGTATGCCGAGCCGAGACGTTTCAACCGTGATGTGCCGGGGCATGCACGTGTAAATTGTCCTTCTCGTAGGTAACACATTTCAAGTGTGGACTCGAGGGACACCGAATTCAGTTTTGCGAATTGGCTACCGAGACTTTCGGAGTTCGCGCTTCGGCACAGTTATCAGAATCGGCTTTGAGAGGCCTTCGAAGGATGTTTCTGCCGGTTGCTTGTTGTGTCGTCTCCTTGATTTCGTTGTTGTGAGTTTCGGGGACAACACTTCTTTTAGAAAAGGTCGAATATAATACCCGTATTATTTTTGGCTTCTGCATTTTCTCTTTCTCAATTCTATCGACTCGCTCGTATTCGTTGATACTTTCTGAACTTGTTCTGTATTTCGGTTTCATCGTTCGGACGAGCTGTGATCTTGTTTTGATTCGATCTGGTTATCGCTGTGACTTTTCCGAGTTCGGTTCGATTCTTGTGAACCTTTGAGTTGTTGTTTGAATTTTATTGTTCTTCGTGATTCGAACATGATTGTTCGCTTTTTGTTGTCTCGACCGTTGTGGTTCGATCGTTTGATTGTTCGGTTTTTGTTGATCTCATCTCGTGATTGTTGAGCGTTCAGACTCCTTCGGGAAATTAGTCTTGTTTCGATCTTCCAACCCTTGAGCGGTGGAATTCCGTATGTGTTCAGCGTTTGGCTCGCGTTTTGATTGATAAACCGTTGGGTTGGTCAATCGTATTGATTTTCGTTCGTTGTGTTTTGTGATTGTTCGGATAATCGACTCGATTGTATTGTCTGTTTGATGACGCTTGTCACTTGTTGATTTTATTATGTCTCTATCGGTGACGTTGTTTAATGATGTTGTTAAACATCTCTTATGGATTGTATATCCATATTTCGGTTTGGAATTCCATTTTCATGTTTTGGTCGGTCGATTTGCGTTCTTGGCCGTTTGGGGGAAAACCTTGAACTTTTGTCGTTTGTTCTTTGAATTCAGCGACTTTGGGTCGTACTTTGGAATTCATTTTCATTGTTGTTATTGTTGTTCGTAGTTTATTGTCGCGGGTTAGCGTTTGGTGGAGTCGGCGGGTTCGTGGTCGGTTCGTGCCAACCTACTTCGGTCGATTCTTCGCGTTTGTGATTACTCGAGGCAAGTACCTTGTCCATACAATTCTTGTTTTATGAATGTGATAATTAGTGATCGTTTCCTTGTGTTTATTTGATCGTTTGAATCTCACTTTCATAAATTCGGTTAGCCTTGTTAAAGGCCCTCTTTCAAAACGCTTGTGTTTTGTGGACATTGTGTTCGTGGATGGTTACATGAATTACTATGAATACACTTGGTGTTGTCGTTGTGCTTTGATAATATATATGGTTACGTGAATTACTATGAATACACTTGGTGTTGTCGTTGTGCTTTGATAATATATATGTATATATATTATCTCTTATTGGTGCGTTGTAAATTGACCATTGCGTCGTGTATTATGTTTGTTGCCATTGAGTGAATTACTTGGATATTATTGATGTGATATGTTATTTGTGTGAATGTGTGGATATGGTTGAAGGTCTACGGTGACACATGGCACGTGATCATGTGGTCAGGATGTAACAAGTGATTGATCCAGCCGTGAGAGCCTGAGATAATCTACGGTGGCACATGGCATGCGATCATGTGGCCAGGATGCAACAAGCGATTGATCCAACCGTGAGATGTGTGTGATTTGTTTCGCTAGCCAGCTCGGGAGGGTCCTTCGAGGCCTCGAGTGGGATTTGTGGCTTCGTCCCGGTCCTAGGCGATGCGCGTGCGCGATTATGTTTTGTTGATTTTATGTCCGTCGAGGACACGTGATGTTGGGCTCTAGCCCTGTGAATTGTTGTCGGTTTTCTATTTGCGAAAACAAAACCTTTGGGCTGTGACCCCTGTTGATTTTGGTAAGAGAAGGATTCTGAAATCCTAAGTTGTTTTCTATAAAAATCTCGATGGCATTTTAAACTGTTTTATAAATTGTTTCCCTTGATTTGTGATCTTTTGGTCTTGGAATGTTTTAGCCAAACTCATGCCTCGGGAAGTACTTTTCGTTACGTTTGGATCTTTGAGGATTCCTGATTATTGTTATTCGTGGAATGTGAATTGTATGGCTCGTATTTGCACTTTGTTCTTGCACTAGCAAAACAGTGGAGTTTTGCTAACCCCCGAGTATTCGGGGGTGGATGTCTGTATTGCATTTAGGTTTGGGAGCATAACACAGGATCGGCACGAAGGATGATGAAAGATGAACGATACTAATCACACGAGGATCCGTATGAGGTCATTGGTTTAGTTGTATTTTGTTGTTACCCAAAATATTATCCGGAGATAGTATTGCTGGAATGATCGAGTAACAAACAAATGCGAGAACACTTCCGTGGGAAAATAGATAACACAAGATTTGCCGGGGTTGTTAATCCCGGGCTTGAATGCTCTCGCGAGATGTTATTAATAAATATACTTGTCGAGTACAAATATTAATGTTAGAATCTAATACAAGGAGTGTAAAAGCTTCTAGTTATCTAGGCTTTAGAGCGCGTAGATTGCCGGAAGAACCAGATGGATGAATCTGTGAGTTCTTGCTTAGGATATATGATGAATGTGTATGAATATCACTATGAATGTGTAAGTGTTTGCCAAAAGAGCCTTTGATTCTCTCTTTGGTATGTATTTTGCACTTAATTCGTAGTAGCATTCGCCTCCCCTTTGGCCGCAACAGTGAGTCCTCTATTTATAGGGGACAAGGTAGTTGGGATCCCTCAGGCGATCGCGGGCGATCGCCGTATTCTATATTAAAATAAACTGCCGATCGTCCGTAACGTGGGCTGATCCCTTGAGGTCGAGGTTGCGGTTGGAGGCCGGTGGGTGAACCAATGGGAAGCACGCACGTCTGCCGAGTTGTCGAGGAGGGCCCACTTCGTACCTTTCGGCGGCCTTGTCGGTAGGTGTGGTAGGTGACAGGCTGGGGTCAATGATCCTATCTGTCGGTATCCTATGAAGATCTGCGGGTGGGCCATCGTCCAGGATTCGGTCTTCGACGACTTTGACGGATGCTGGATCCCCACGTGGCATGAGACGATCGCCTCTGGTCCGTTCTTCAAAGACGATCGCCAGTTACCAAAAGACGATCGCTGGTTACCAAAAGGCGATCGCTGGTTACCAAAAGACGATCGCTGGTGACCAAAAGGCGATCGCTGGTTACCAAAAGACGATCGCTGCATTATGCCGAACTCTAGGCGTTCGTCCGGAGTTTGTCTTCTATGGTTGACTTTTCTGGGAGGTCGCCGATCGCCTATCATGGCGAATAAATCGCCGCACAACAATTGCCCCCCAGCTCGCCTCGATGTTGAAAACACGGGGTGAGGTGGCACTGTTGGCGATCGCCGATGTTTTAAACGACCAGCCGATCTGAATTCAAATATGGACGACCTTCTTTCGCGTCGGGAGCAGCGGGAAAAGAAGGCGGGCCTTCCAAAAGTGGCTGGGACACGCGTCGTGCCGCTGTTGGGGGAATCCGACGGTTTGTCAGACCTGTCGGCTGGCATGCCCTCGAAAAGACGCGTACGCGGGATTCGAGGGCCGCATTTAATGCGTCCCCACGTGACGGTTGTGATTCAGCCCCCGAGGTTTCTCCTATTTGCACTTAGGCCCTCGTCCCCCTCTATAAAAAGGGGAGGGTTTCTTCTCCTTCACTTTTTACGCGCCCTTAGTATCCATAGCCGAATTTCTGCAGAAATTTCCGGAGCTTTTTGTGCCGATCTCCTTCTCTTGTCTAGGTAAGAAAAAATTAACCTTCTCCCTCTCTTTACTTTATAATATGTCGGGAGGATCGAAAACCTTCGAGACCTAAGCTCTTCTACCGCGTTGCACGAGCGGGAGGAGGCTCCCGTTAGAGTGGATATGGAGACGGCCGCTGAAGCTATTCGAGCGGGGATTGCACCCGAAGAACTCGAAAAACTTTTCAACGAGGCCGAGGTGGCGAGGACGGCGGCGACGGCGGAGCAGGGGGGCTCGCCGGTGGATGAGGACGATTTGGTGCGGGAGGCCTGGGAAAGAGAGAGCAGATTCGGCCCCGCCTACGTGGCTTTTGCCCAGATGATGGAAACGATCGCTGGACCCTGTC
This sequence comes from Orobanche coerulescens, assembly GCA_033398695.1. Classification (NCBI taxonomy): domain Eukaryota; kingdom Viridiplantae; phylum Streptophyta; class Magnoliopsida; order Lamiales; family Orobanchaceae; genus Orobanche; species Orobanche coerulescens. The sequence goes on along the minus strand of CM065815.1, from coordinate 112,078,620 downwards.
CGGAATTCGATTTGGAGGCCTACACCGCCGCTCACCCCTACGAACATGTGAATCGGACGGTCTTTCAGGCCGCCGTCCCGTCTCCGTGGACTCTCGGACAGATCCGGAGTACGGCGACCAAGAAAGACCTGAGCCGCTGGAGGGCCAAATATCACATCCCCTCTGACGTCTCCCTTCACGTGCCTTTGGAGAATGAGCGCGCCGACCAACCGCCTAAGGATATGGTCGCCGTCAACGAGATGATTATGGAGGCGGGTCTTCGATTCCCGTTGCCATTCGCCGTCTCCTATTTGCTGATCGCCTGGAATTTGGCGCCTCTTCAACTGACGCCGAACGCTTGGCTGCAGATCATCTGCACGTTGACCTTGTTTGGCGGTCACCGGTTATTCCGTCACCTTACTGCGCTGGAGATGAATTATTTGTTTAAATTGGTTGCGCAGAAAGGGTCGATCGGCGGTCATCATATCCAGGGCCGACTCGGGAGAGTGGTCCTCGGCGTGCCGAATAAAACCAAGGGCGACCTGGCTAAATGGTGTTGGGTCGGCGGGGCATGGCGATCGGCGTCGAGTGACATGCCGAATGAGGAGTTGGAGATTCCCACCATTTTCCGGGAGAGGAATCCGAGTAAGGATTTAAACTCTCCCCTTGATTGAGCTTATCTTGGACTGATCTAATTTTGTTTTCTTTTTGCAGGACCTCTCGTTCCAGCGATCGGCGATCTTCCATTCGATTTCTTGATCGTTTGGGAGCGGATCCGTGCTTTGCCGAACTCCTTTATTGACGTTCGATCGCTTGGTACCGAAGCTCATCGGTTGGGGGCTCGTTTGTTTTGCTACCCCCGTCACTTGAAAGTTCAAGGTATGAGTTTAATTGGTGCTTCCTTTCTTTGACGATCGTCTCCAAGAGGTCGTTTTGTTTTGTCTAACTTGTTTGTATCTTTTCTTTGTGAGGCTTATTTTCCCCGAATTGCCGAACCTCCGCCAGAGATAGCTATGTCGGACCTGGGAGTTCTTGGTCGCCTTAAGTTGGGCAAGCAGACTGGTCGCGTTCCTGCGACGACGTCTCACCCTGCCCCGGTGGCGAGACCCGCTGAGGCGCCAGTCGCCAAGCCGGTGGTCGAGGGAGAGGAACAGCTCAAACGCCGCAAGAGGCGGAGGTCGGAGTCCCCGACGATCTCTGAGGCGGACGTATCGATTCTTGAGCCTCCGGTCGCTGCGGCTCCTATCTCCGCCATCCCGATGATGGAGCGATCCGTCCCCAAGCCCACGGTCTCCGGCCCCCGGTCATCTGGCAGCTCGGCGAAGAAGATGGCGATCGCCGATGCGGAAACATCCCGGGGCAAGCCTTTTTTCGGACGCGATCCCGAGCTGGTCAATAGGTAAGAGTGTGTCAAAAATTTTCTGAGTTAGGCATTCTGAGTATGGTATGGGCTAACTCCTTGGTTTCCTTGGTTTGCGCTGCAGGGTTCGTCTCGCCGACCCGGACGTCGCCCCCATGGTGCTGGACTTTCTGTCGAGCAAGGCTCCGCAAGGTTCTCTCGAAGTCCCTGCTTACGTTCGCCAGGCAATCACTTCTCTGCCCAAGGCTTGGACGACCGACCTTGATGCGATCGCTCGTCGGAGATCTGGAGACGCCATGCAGGCGACCGTTGCCCTGGCTCTTCAGACGACGACGATGGCCGTCCAAGCTGCTCGGGATTTTGAGGGGCGACCCTCCACTGCTCATCTCCATCGCGAACTCAAGACCGCCCGGAATAGAAATATCGAGGATGCCAACCGGATCCGGTCTATGGAGAAAGAGTATGAGGAGACCGCCAAACGGGCTAAGCAGGATGTGGATCGATTGAAGCAGGAGCTGAGCCGCTCCAAGGAGGCTGCCGATCGGTCATGTAATAAGGAGAAGGAAACTCGCCAGAAGCTCAAGGCTTCGCAGGAGGAGGAGACCGGGCTGAAGGCTGCGGTGGATCGGCTCAGTGGTGAGCTGGAGGCGGCGAAGAGAGAGCTGGAGAAGGCCAGGGGCGAGAATGTTGCCAAGGCGCCGAATCAAGTGAGGTCGAGAAGACGGCGGCGGATCTGAAGGGGCAGCTGAAGGCGATCGAGGTCGATCCCTACCTTAACGTCGGGCACGTCGGCGAGTTCGCTTACTACTTGGCCTATGCTGACGCCGTTCGAGCCGCTAGAAAGGCAGGGGTCGAGATCGGTCCCCTGATGGAAAATTTCAGATCCTATGTCCTCAAGCATCCTCTGCATCCAGAATTCTCTCTGCCGATCCTTGACTTTGTCGACCTCGGGATCGACTTGAGTTGGTATACTGGCAAACTCATTCATCCCGAGGCCGATGGGGGTGCCCAAGCCGATCCGCAACCCGAGGGCGAAGACCAGCAGGCGGGGCCTTGAGAGGCATTTTTGTTTTTTTTTCTCCGTATCTTGTACTTTTTGCTGTAATGCCTTCGGGCCTCGAAATGTATGAAGCTTGTGTTTATGAATAAAATACTCCTTTTTTCATTCTGTGTAATGTATTACATGCGATCGCCTTTGACTGTTTGCGCGCAATTTTTACGAGTACGTGTATGTTTGCTTTCGACTTTTTGTTCGTTTGGACGATCGTCTGAGTGTTGAAAGTGTTGGCATGTTTTGAATTGGAATTCTTACTTATAATTTTCGTCGGACGACCTCGATCGCCCTGCATGTTTTTGAGCGAAGCCGATCGAGTATGGTTCCTCTTTGTTCGATCGTGTTTGAGAGTAGCTCGACCTATCCCTGCCCCCTTGTTTTTGTTCACTTATTGTAAGTAAGGAAACAAAGACTAGTCTGTCTGGCGAGCTATCTTCATTTCGCCGATTCTGAAGAGTCATGTGTGGTTGGGGTGTTCGATGGACCGATCTCCCCAATCGTGTATTCGTGTGCGAGGGATATCGTGTATCCTGCGACTTACTTTTCGTGAGGGTCCTCCGTTAGGCTACGCCTGCCTTGTGTTAAAACGAAAGGCGGGTGATCTCGGTCTGGAGGAGTCCTTGCGCGGAGTGTTTGTCGGCTTATTCGACACCACGTCCGCGGCTCGTCAGCTCTGCTTCCACCTCGGCCCGCCATGAAGATGGCGATCCTCGACGGTGTACGTTGAGACGGGGGCAACGGCACGTCGCATTGTTCGGGTTCACCATGTTAGATGATGTACCTTGAGAACGTGCGATCGCGCCTACTGATTACTTTGGAGGGTCCTTCGGCTACGTCGACCTCGTATTTAAACGAAGGGTGGACGATCTCAGCCCAAAGGAACCTTGCATGGGCGAAGCTGTCGGTTCCATCGACCTCCGTGACCATGGTTGCATTAATTTTACCTAGGATCGTCGTGATCAGCGATCGTCGGTGATATGCGATGCCTGGTGGGGCGATCGCCATAATAGATGGGATAACAAAAAATCTCATTATATTCCTTGTACATCATTGAAATCGAGTACAAATTTATTACTGATAGTATTTTTTCAGATGCACGGCGTTCCAGGGATATTGGTCCGGAGTACCGTCAGGATGTTCCAGTTCGTAGGCTCCTTTGGTTAGCCATCTGGACACTCTGAAAGGTCCCTCCCAGTTCGGACCAAAAACGCCCGTGTGGGCTTGGATCTTCTTAAGGACGAGATCGCCCACTTGAAATCTTCTTTCTCTGACCTTTGAATTGAAGAACTTCTCGGCTCTCCTTTTGTGGATTGCGTTCTTCATTTCTGAGGTCACCCGTCTTTCTTCGAGCATGTCTAGGTCGATTCGTCGGGCTACATTGTTGTCGGTCGTCATCTCCTGTTCGGTTCGATGGCTGAGGACGGCGATCTCCGAAGGAATCACCGCTTCTGTTCCGAAGGTAAGGGCGAACGGGGTTTCGCCGGTTGAATTGCGGGTCGTCGTCCGGTAGGACCACAAAACGTCTGGGAGCTCGCTCGCCCACCGTCCTTGCCTGGATTCGAGTCGTGCTTTGATCGTGTGTTTGAGGATCTTATTCACTGCCTCTACCTGCCCGTTCGTCTGAGGGTGATAGGGCGCTGAGAATAACCTTTTGATTCCCCACTTTTCACAGAATTGCATGACTTCTAAGCCGTCTAACTGTTTCCCGTTGTCGTAAATGATGGCCTGGGGCAAACCGAATCGGCATATGACGTTTTTCCATATAAACTTGATCACTTGCTCTTGGCCGATCTTGTTGAGCGGTTCGGCCTCAGCCCATTTGGTGAAATAGTCGACCCCAACGATGGCGAACTTACAGCCTCCTGGAGCCGTCGGCAAGGGACCTATTAGGTCGATGCCCCATTGCGCAAATGGCCAAGGGCTATACATGGAGATGAGCTGTTCGGGTGATAGTTTAATGTTGGGGCCCATTATTTGACACCTATGACACGATCTGGCATAGGCGATCGCATCTTTCCGAAGTGATGGCCAGAAAAACCCTTGTCTGGTTGTCTTATGGATGAGGGCTCGCCCGCCCGCGTGGTTTCCACAAATCCCATCATGGATCTCAGCTAAAACGAGCTGACCTTCCTCCGGTGTAATACACTTGAGGAGGGGAAGGCTGAAGGCTCGCTTGTAAAGCCGATCGTCCAATAGGGTATACCTGGTCGCACGAAGCTGGAGTTGGCGAGCTTTAACACGGTCGTCAGGGACCGTTCCGTCCTTTAAGTATTTGATGAACGGAGTCATCCAATTCTCTTCGGCGATGGCGACCGTGGTAACCAAATTCCTGTCGATCGCCGGCCTTGCTGACTTTGTGATTTGGATGTTGGAGAAGTCGGCTGCCCCATCCGATGATGCTAGCTTGGAAAGAGCATCGGCCTGGGAGTTGTGCTCTCTCGGGACTTGTTCGATTAGTACTTCTTCAAATTTTGTGCACATTTCGGCGACCAGCTCTTGGTATTTGACCATCTGTTCGCCGCGTGCCTCATATTCTCCCTTGACTTGGTTTACGACCAAAAGGGAGTCCATGAAGATATGGAGGCGTCGAACATCCAGGGCGAGGGCTAGATCAAGCCCGCCTACTGAGCTTCGTATTGACTTCATTGTTGGTCGCACGAAACCGAAACGCACAAAGATTTGTGAAACTCGACCGTCGGGGCTAATGAGGACAATCGCCTCGCTCTCGCATTGGTCGCTGAGCCATCCACGTATAATTTCCAGTCAGTCGGCCGAGCCTGAGTCCGTGAGGGAACGTTAATTCCACCACGAAGTCCGCCAGAGCTTGGCCTTTGATCGCCGTGCGAGGAGCGTAAGTGATACAGTATTGGGCGATCTCCAGCGACCACTTGAGGAGTTGCCCGTTGGTGTCCGGTCGGTGCAGGACTTGTCTTAGAGGTAGAGTGGTTAGGACCTCCACTTGGTGATCGAAGAAGTAAGCTCTCAGCTTTCGTACACTCATGACAAGGGCGTAGGCGATCTTCTCCAATGGTGTGTAACGTGTCTCAGCGTCGTGGAGCGCCTGGCTAACATAGTAGATCGGCAAGTGGGCTTGCCCCTCTGCTCGCACCAGAACGGCACTCAGCGCGACCTCCGAGGCCGCCAAGTAAAGGAATAATTTTTCACCGGGGATCGGCTTTGCCAGGATCTGGGGGTTAGATAGATATTCCTTTATCTTGGTGAATGCTATCTGGCTTTCTTTCGTCCATGCGAACTTCTTGTTCTTGATGGTCGCGAAGAAAGGCTTGCTTTTTGTTGGGAAAAACAATAACCCTGTATCGAATCAGCCGGGATACCCGATCCCTGTATCGATTGTTATTTGTTATTGAGAAGGTTTTGACATATATGCCAAATATACAGTAAGGAAACTGTATCGAGGCTTCAAGGCTTTATCCTATATCGAAAACCTGCCTCGAATCAGCATCAGTGAAGCTCGTCAGTACAGCAAGAAGACTTGTAAAAGATCAAGTATGGAAACTGTCTCGATGCCCTAAATACAGTCATCTTCCATACAGTTCACAAAAGGACAAGAAAGAACACAAGTCAAGTCCCGTTGAACAAAGAAGTATTTAAATACTCTAGGATAAAGTATTTAAATACCGTCGCCTTCGAATCTTCAGAATCCCGCGAAATCCGGATCATGTCATATTCCCGTTGAAGGAAATCTTATTCAAACGGACATCTCAACGGATACTTTCTTCAGAGACTATATATATCCTTGAAGACATTGAAGATCAGTGACCTCAAGTAACATAACTCTCAAAGCTATCAAAGTTATCATCTGAGCAAACATATCTCCAGAGCATACTGCAAGTTAGAACGAAAGAGATATACAGTGCTCAACATCAAGAACAGCTATCATCAGCTCAAGAACGTGATATTCAAAGTCACGTTCTTACCTGTTACCTACCTTTTACCTCTGTGTAAAAACCGAGCTCTGTGTGAACTCAACAAGTTATTCTGACCTGTGTGGGACGAATAAGGACGAAGCTTTGGAACTGTGTGTGAAGAAGCTAGTCAAGAAGGAAGCTTTAACCAATCTGTGTGAACGGTTGAAAGCGACATTCTTTGTATCAATCTGTGTGAACGATACAAGGATAGGTTTGTTTATAATTACGTAGTTGTGTACGCAGTAATTATATAATAAACTTTACTCCCGTGTGGAGGACCGTGGACGTAGAGGGGTTTACCTCGAACCACTTAAATTACCGTGTTATTTACCTTCGCTTATCGCTTGAAATAAGCGTGATATATTAAGTATACACCTAACACGTCGTTCTTTGTATCACGGCAATTAATCGTATCCAAGACTTCCGCTACGCACTCGATTTAGATTCCATACGGTTTGTTGTTTAAACGATTTTCCAAATGTATCCAAGATACTTAAGTGGCCAACAAGTGGTATCGAGCGGTTGATTCGAAAAGAATCGGTCGTATTTCTTTTTAACCGAATCGATTCAAATCACTTATTTTCAAAACAGCTTTCCTTCATTCCTATATTATCGGTATGGATACTTCTATGATTAACAAAGTCCCTATGTTCTCTATTAACGAATTTGACGATCGAGAATTAGAATGGAAGCTCATCTTGCGGAATGCACGAAGAGATGATTTTGTTATACAGATGGTCCGATCAAGATCATGAAGGTCAATCCAGGCGCAGGATTGAGGGCCAAGCCCATGCCGAAATGCTCGAGAAAGAACGCGAGCAATGGACAACCGATGAAAGGAAGCGAGCCAATCTCGACAACGTGGCTAAGAACGCGTTATTTGTCACTCTTGACAAAGGCACGTTCAAAGGTAAAGAGCCGCAAAACAAATGCAAAGAAATCAGGATAAACTCAAGTTAATTTGTGAGGGAACCGAGCTCAAAAGAAAACAAGATTTCAAAACTTACTCAAAGAATTTGAATCTTTTGAAATGAAACCAACGGAAACACTTGAGGAACTTGACCTCATTTACCGGTATTGTTGGTGAACTTGAAGCGTTGGGCAAGATTTACACCCAAAAGGAGAAGAACTTAAAATTTTCAGATCTCTCCCAGATGGGACATTAAGACCACGGCTATGCGTGTATCCCGTAATCTTAATGAAATATCCACTTTTGATCTCTTCTCCGACCTTAAAGCATTTGAGTATGACATTGACAAGAGAGAAAGTCAAGAATCTCCTTCAAAAGTCACAGCTCATGCCAGACGAACCGTCGACACGGATGCCTAGCCTCGTCGGCCCGGTCACAAGAGCGCCGATGGCAACGACATCCGTCACAAGATGAAATGGCGCTTTTAATGCATAAATTCAAAAGTTCATTAAACACTGGAAAGACTCCCTACGAGCCCAAATCATCAACAAGGTAAGTACCGAAACATCATCTCGGTGATGCTAACTCGTGTTATAATCGCAGGAAACCGTGCCATTATGCAAACAAATGTCCTCATCCCAAAGTCCAAAGATTGCACGAGGCCGAGCAACAAGAGAGAGATGAAAGAAGACGTGCTTGGAAACACAAGCTCAAGGCCCCGATGGAGAATCGAAGCCTCCCCACACCATCCAAATCGCGAGAATGTCTTCGGTGGTCATCGAAAGTGATTCATCCGACGATGAGTTCGATGATAAAGCATACATGTGCTTTATGGCCAAAGATGTTCCGAAGGTGAAGACAATGACGATGAGGTAAGTTCAACCTCGGTTATTCCACCTAATGCATCTCATACTTTCGAAAATATGATGAATGAATTCAAAAACATTCAAAAGGCCCATGAGACTCTAAAATCGAGAATATACAAATTTCAATTAACAAATCTAGAGTGAAAGATGAGAATGACTTCTTGAAAATAAACTATGAAAATATGTCTCTTGACCGTGAAACCAAGCAAGTCGATTTTGAAAAACTCATGGAGAGCAATCATCAACTTGCTCATGAACTAAATGAGGTTAAAACCCATAATGAGAGCAAGACAAATGATTTGGTTCTACTACAAACCAAAATTACAACTCTCGAGAAGCGAAACCGAACTTGAGACCATTCTCAAGTCTTTTGAAAAATCGTCCAAAAGAATGGAAGAAATTCTCGAGCACCGGGCAACATGCTCATGATAAAAGTGGCTTAGGATACGCTCATGTTCGAATAAAGGTAAAACTAGTCTTGTGTTCGTCAAGAGTGTGGAACACATTCCAGAATCGGAAGATGCTCCTAGTCCCATAAAGGAACTCGTCAGAGAGAAAACCGAAGGCTGCCATTCCGCCTCCACAACTCTACTATTCGAGACAGTGGAACCAACAACCACTCGAAGGCGTAATCTAAAGCATGCTCCACAAGCATATCATCAAAGCCGGCGATCATTCGAAAGAAGACGATATCCAACCACCAAAGGCCCGCACAAGAAGACACTCGATGCAGTGCGCCTAGGTATTGGATACAGAGCCCCGTTATCCCTCAAGACAGCAGATGCCATTCGGTATCAACAACAGCGTTGGGAATCCAACTGGAGACCCAGAAGACAAGCTGTTAGGCCCAGGAAAATGGCTCCACCTCCTAGACGGCACTCGTACTGGAATAATAATAATAACCCTGATTTTTACATGCATAGTACTTATCATGATTATAACAACTACGGATATCCCCCCCGTAGATATCGAAATACTGTACCGAGTACATCCTACAGTAAACCAATTGCTGTCAGGAAAATCTGGGTACCTAAAGGAACTAACATATATGGACCCAAAAATCAAAGGGGACCTAAATCTACCTAATTTCTTTGTTACAGGACATTCTAGAGGAGGATACCTGGTACTTCGATAGTGGATGCTCTCGTCACATGACTGGAGATAGGAGCAAGCTATCTTATTTTGTAGAAGGTCGCGGTCCAAAAGTTCACTTCGGTGATAAGTCTAAAGGAAGAACAAGAGGGAAAGGAAACCTACTTGTCGGGAAATTCAAGGTCACCGATGTTGCATATGTTGAAGGCTTACAGTATAATCTACTTAGTATTAGCGCCCGTGATAAACAGCTTCTCGGTGAAGTTCTATATAGATCATTTGTCAGAGAGTCAAGAACACCCAAACCAAGGAAGTTGTGCTTACAGGAAGCAGATCAGGTAATATGTACATTGCTGACTGGAAGCCTATGAGCTCCTCAATTCCATGTTTTGTTGCCAAAGGCACTGCAGATCTTAGCTGGCTATGGCACAAGAGGATGTCTCACGTCAACTTCAAGACGATCAACAAGCTTTCAAGACAGGGTATGGTTAGAGGTTTGCCAGATGTGTCATTCAAGAAGGACAGCGTCTGCGGTCCATGCCAGAAAGGCAAGCAAATCAAGTCAACCCTGAAAAGCAAATCCTACCTTTCAACCCAAAGAGTGTTGGAAATGCTACACATGGATCTCTACGGTCCTGTAGACCCAGTAAGTTTGGGAGGTAAGAAATATTGCATGGTTGTTGTTGATGATTATTCCAGGTATGCTTGGACGATCTTTCTTAGCAATAAGAAGGAAACAACATTAAGGCTGCCCGAGCTCCTGAGAAAGTTGCAGAATGAAAAAGCATCGAGTATCGTGTGCATTCGTTCCGACAGAGGTACTGAATTTACTAACCGCTTTATAGAGCAATACTGTTCGGAGAATGGAATACAAAGACGAGTACTCACCGCCGTACACCTCAACAAAATGGTGTTGCCGAGCGAAAGAATAGGACGTTGAAAGAAGCAACAAGGACAATGATTGCCGCAAGCAAATTGCCACAAAGGTTTGGGTGAAGCAACCAATACAGCGTGCTACACTCAAAACCGCTGTATCGTCAACAAGCACCACAACAAAACAGCTTACGAGGTATGGAATAACAAAACTCCATTAGTTTCGTACTTTCACATTTTTGGATGCAGGTGTTATGTTTTGAACAATGGGAAGGACCAACTTAGAACCTTTGATGAAAAATCAGATGAAGGAATATTCGTAGGATACTCCTCCGTCAGCAAAGCTTTCAGAATCTTTAATAAAAGGAGGCTGACTGTTGGCCACTTAAGTATACTGGATACAGTTTGGAAAAGTAGTTTAAACAACAAACTGTATGGAATCTAAATCTGAGTGCGTAGCGGAAGTCTTGGATACAGTTAGTTGCCGTGGATACAGCAACAGAGTACTTGGTGTATACTTAATATATCACAGTAATTTCAAACAGTAAAAGCAGAAGGTAAATAACACAGTAATTTAAGTGGTTCGAGGTAAACCCCTCTACGTCCACTGGTCCTCCACACAGGAGTAAAAAGTTTATTAAATAATTACTGCGTACACAACTACGTAATTATAAACAAACCTATCCTTGTATCGTTCACACAGATTGATACAAAGGACGTCGCTTTCAACCGTTCACACAGATTGGTTAAAGCTTCCTTCTTGACTAGCTTCTTCACACACAGTTCCAAAGCTTCGTCCTTATTCATCCCACACAGGTCAGAATAACTTGTTGAGTTCACACAGAGCTCGGTTTTTACACAGAGGTAAAAGATTAGGTAACCAGGTAAGAACAGCAGCTTTGAATATCAAGATCTGATGATAGCTGTTCTTGATGTTTGAGCACTGTATATCTCTTTCGTTTTAACTTGCAGTTTGCTCTGGAGATATGTTCGCTCAGATGATTACTTTGATAGCTTTGAGAGTTGGGTTACTTCAGTAGATTTCGTGAGTTTCTTGATCTTCAATGTTTTTCAAGGATATATATATAGCCTCTGAAGAAAGTATCCGTTGAGATGTCCGTTTGAATAAGATTTCCTTCAACGGGAATATGACATGATCCGGATTTCGCGGGATTCTGAAGATCTGAAGAGATCGATGATATTTAAATACTTTATCCTTGAGTATTTAAATACTTCTTTGTTCAACGGAACTTGACTTGTGTTCTTTCTTGTCCTTTTGTGAACTGTATGGAAGGTGACTGTTTTTAGGATGTCGAGACAGTTTCCATACTTGATCTTTTTACAAGTCTTCAAGCAGACCGACGAGCTTCACTTATGCCGATTCGAGGCGTCTTGATACATGATAAATCCTTGAATCCTCGATACAGTTTTCCTTTACTGTATATTTGGCATATATGTCAAAACCTTTTCAATAACAAATAACAATCGATACAGGGATCGGGTATCCCGGCTGAATCGATACAGGGTGTTTGTTTTTCCTAACACTGACGATCGAGGAATCAGTTCATGTAGTGTTCGACGAACCACACCATGACCCTACAGGAGTAGATGATATCACTCAGGACATTCACCATCTATCTATCTTGGATCCACCTACACCCATAGAACCTGTAGTTGATTTAGAAATCAACCCCGCAGCTGTAAGAATCGATGTGGATGAAGCTGACGCTATTCAAGCTGAAGCTGTACCCACAGAAACTTTCGATACAGTACGGGATCCTGAACTAGAACCCGACCGAAGATGGTTGAGAGATCACCCGCAAGAGCTGATCATTGGAAACATTAATGCCGGTGTTTCTACTGGTAGGAGAATACAGAGTACACAAGGAAATGTACTTTGTGCACAAGAAGAATCTAATGCTGAAGTCTCACAGTTTCCTGAATGGAAATCTCAATCCGAGCTTAGGAGACTCAATATGTGCACTATCGCTGTATTCTTAGCCCAGTCCGAACCTGTTTCGACCATAGACGCTCTTAACAACTCTCATTGGATAACATCTATGGAAGAAGAGCTTAACGGTTTCGAAAGAAATAATGTATGGTATCTTGTACCCAGACACACCAATCGGTTATAGGAACCAAATGGGTATTTCGAAACAAAAAGGATGGAAATGGACTTATCATAAGGAACAAATCCAGACTAGTAGCACAAGGCTATTGTCAGGAAGAAGGAATCGACTATGATGAAACCTTCGCCCCTGTAGCGAGACTAGAAGCCATTAGGATATTTTTAGCCTTTGCCGCCCATAAGAGTTTTATCGTATACCAAATGGACGTCAAGAGTGCTTTCCTGAATGGAGAGCTTACAGAAGAAGTTTATGTTGAACAACCACCAGGGTTTGCCAACACAGACGGTATCGATTTAGTTTACAGGCTAAGGAAAGCCCTGTACGGACTTAAACAAGCCCCTAGAGCCTGGTACGAAACCCTGTCCCAGTATCTAATCAACAACGGATTTGAGAAAGGTGCTGTCGACAAAACCTTGTTCAAGATACAGGAAGGTGATGACCTTCTAATGGTACAAATCTATGTCGATGATATTATTTTTGGTTCAACTAACCTTGCTCTATGTCAGAGGTTCTCACATCTCATGCAAAGCAAATTTGAAATGAGTATGATGGGGGAACTTAGTTATTTCCTAGGCTTGCAGGTAAAGCAGTTGCCTACAGGTATATTCATCAACCAGGAGAAATACAGTAAGGAGCTTCTCAACAAATTTGGAATAAACAATTCCAAATCTTCGCCAACCCCCATGAGCACTTCCGTGCAAATTAGTGCTGATGAAGCCGGAAAGCCGTTTGACCAATCACTCTACAGGAAGCTCATCGGTTCGCTCCTGTACCTAACGGCTAGCAGGCCCGATATCCAGTTTGCTGTTGGAGTGTGTGCGAGATACCAAGTTGCACCTAAGGGTCACACTTCAATACAGCTAAACGAATCCTGAAATACGTTAAAGGAACAGTCGATGCAGGACTGTGGTATCCTAAGGAAGGCGGATTCGATTTAGTTGGATACTGACACTGGATCTCGGAGGTCGCAAGCTAGATAGAAGAGTACAAGCGGAACTTGTCACTTTCTCGGACCTAGACTCGTATCTTGGTTGAAGAAGCAATTGGCAAATTCTCTTTCCACGGTGAATCAGAGTATCTATGTCAGGTATTCGCCGTATGCGAATCCTTTGGATGCGGCAACAAGCTGTCGATTATGGAATCGATGCTAGAGAGACTCAATCATGTGTGATAGCACGAGTGCAATTGCAATCACGCACAATCTGTTTGCACTCGCGCACTAAGCATATCAACATGAAGCATCATTTTATCGAAATCATGTCGAGAACAAGGATGTTTGCACGGAAAAGGTTCATACGGACATCCAGGTGGCCGACATTTTCACCAAGCCTCTTGACACGGCAAGATTCAACATGCTAAGAACAGAATTGGGGATACTACGGCCGGACTCCATGTAAGTAAATTTCTTGTTTTACTCAACAATTGAGGGGGAATCTTTGTAAGACCCGTGAATACAGATTCAACATTAATTATCTGTACACTCGAAACATCAATACAATGCTGTAGCGAATGAAGGCATATGAATCCTACGGTGATGTGTGCAATAATTAAGGGAATCTTGTAGGACCCATGAATACTGACATAAATCGAATATTGTTGTATGGAATTCAAAACCTATTAGTACCTTTTTAAGGGGGAACTCTGTATCGGCGGAGAACGGCACATACTATAGGATTTCGATTCGGTATGTAATATAATATTATTTCCTTTTTAAAATAATTTTTGTCCACGTGCCCTGTTTTTAAGTCAAACGTCATCTTCATTAAATGCCATACACGACAACTGGACAACTGAATCTCAAAAGCTGCGATGTTTTTAAATTGTTTATTATTTTTAAACCGCCGTTTTAGGCATTTAGGGTAATCAACCTATGTCGAAGTGGGACCCATTGTATTTTAAAACCTTTTAATGGATTAGCGTACGAGTTACACTAAATCCATCCCGACCGTCGATTTCAAAACCGGTTCCCATCCCTTAAAATCGACCATTCGTACTGCAAACCCTATTTCGCCGCCCAAGTATAAAAGGATCAGATTCGCCATTAGAGACTCTTTACGCTTCTCGCAATTACAAGAGATCTCAAGCAAAGACCTACATATTTTCTGCATAATCACTGCAAATTTCTACTGTTTTCTTCCACCTTCGTTTTAAGAAAACATCCATGGCTAGTCAATCTTCTTCCCCTGTTCTGAAGAAAACCTCCAACATCATTGATGGCCGGATCTTCTCGAAACCTGTCATCATCGAGCGTATCATCTCTGAAATCAACGACACCGAACCAATGGAGTATATTATTACTCGTCTTGAGCAACAAGGTCTTTATCGCTTCGGGAGCAAAACCGCCGACAAATACGACGCCCATCTGGTTGAGGAATTCTACCTCAACGCCGCCGTTCGTTTTCTGTCACTAGCCCAAGGAGGACATGTTGCTGACATCACTGCATCAGTCCAAGGAGTGCAAATCTGCATAAATAGCGACTTACTCCAGAAAATCTACAGGCTGCCCGCCGACGGCCTGACCATGGACCAGCTTGAGACGTTCGGGTCTCAAGAGCTGATTACCAAGTTTTATGGACTTTTTACAGGGTCCAAAGTGGTTGACATGGTGACAACCACTTGTCACAAGAAAAATTTTCTTCTTTACTTCGTTTATCTGCATGACTTCTGTTCCAGAATCATTGAAAATCGAACCGGTGCGTTCGAGATGTGCACGAATCTAAGGTTCAGAATGATGGTAGCTATTTTGACCTGTGAAAAGGTCAATTGGTGCCAAATCATTTTGAAACGTCTTCAAGAAGAGGTGTGCAAGCCTGCCACCCAAAAGAAATCATTTGGTTTAATGCTGAACTACATCCTAACGAGGTGCGGAGTGATGCAATCCGCCAACGCCAAGAAAAATAGCTCACAGATATATTTAGGAGGCGTCAAGCCCACTGCTTATAACCAGAGCACCATGCATGCGAACCATCCGCAAACCAGGCACATGCCTATTTCTGACAACCCCAGAGATGTAACCGTGAAGGTCCCAGAAATGGAATCTTCAAAGAAGAAGCACAAGCGTTCTCACAGCAAGAAGCACTCAGCTGGTGAGAAGTCCAAGAAGAGACTCCGGAGGCTCTCAAAAATCAAAACCAAACACTCCGAGGATGTCTCGCCCGTGGCGCAACCCACTGAAGAACCCCAGGGCCCAACCCCTGCGGAAGAGGTGTCTCCTACTGCATCGACAGTAGATCCCGAGCCTTTGGCGGCTACGACGGATATAGAGACATCTGCCAACATTCAAGACGTTAGCACGTCGGCTGCCCATTCGGAGCCAAAAGCTACTTCTCCTCTACGGGATCCCACACCCGTGCAGGATCCAATTTCCTTCGGGGCACCATCCCCTGCAAGGAGTCCATCTTCCGTGCAGGATCCCATACCTGTACCGGAATCCCTCGAAACAGCGTCTCCAGACGTGATTCGAAGTCCCTCCCCTGACTCAATCATAAATCAAACACTTCTTTCGGTTCAAATTGAACAAGCGTACGAAAGATTTCTGCAATGGAAAGGCTATAGGCTAGCTCCGTACGACACACTGTACAACTGGAGCGAATGGAGCCACGAAGAGCGATTCGTCTCCGAAGTAACAGACTCAACTGCAATTGAGGCTCTGCTTCGATGGGACAACGCTTCTTGCAAGGATCTCATTGAAAGCCACCTGCTGCACAAATCCGACGCCAGAAGAAAAGGAAAGAAGAAGTCAGAGGACTCTCCCATAAATCCAAAAGACGACGACGATCATGACTCAGACGATGACGACGATGCTCTTCAAGCAGGTCTGAGAATGAGCCATGAAGACGTTGAAGCCCGAGCCGCCTCTCCACCCAGAAAAGACGAAGGACCTTCTAACCAAGCAAATCCACCTTCGCCACAGACGGAGAACATTCCCGACCAGGAGGAATCAGTCCCTCCAGTCGAGGAAGATCAAGAAATTTTGGAACAGGCACCCGAGCCTGCTGCGACACAAGAAGCCATTCCTGCCAGCCAACAGGAGGATTCAGTCCCTCCTGCATCCGCATCTGCCGAAGAACCTTCGCCACAGGACGCTTCTGAACCAACTGTCGCCATACCACAAGAAGCTACTCCCGCCCCTGCAACCTTGGAATCCGAGGACGGTAACGAACCTGAGGATGTCCAACTTACTTCACGTCCATCCGTGAACGTAAGGAGGTTGAACTGTGCTGAAGACTTCGCCCAGCCTGACTCTCCTATCTCTGCTGCACGTAAAGAGCGCCTGCGAGCTCTTGGCCTTCAGACTGTATTTATCCAAGACGCAGTAAACGCTCTATCTTCTGTTGAAAAGGCACTGAATTGGATGCACACCTCTGCAGTAGAAGAAATGACCACTCTTCAACACGAAGTATCTCGAGTTGTCGACGCATTCATTCTTCTGCCAGAAGTTTTCAAGCAAGCCTTGAAGATCATGGAGGATAAACAGGAGCAACTGCTGAAGGAGGAAGCTTCAAAGACAAGAATTGCTGAAGCCAAGACCGCCTGTGCAATGATTGAGAACAGCTCTCAACTGCGTGCGCACGACAAATGCATTAAAGATATGTCGCAGACTCTTTCCTCCCTTGTTGAAAGAATAACCAGCATCGAGACCAAACAGGACGCCGCTCTTGAAATCCTGCAAAGTCTTGATGAAGCCAAAAAGGGGGAAGAGGCACGAGAAGCTGCAAGGAGAATAAGACTGCAACAGGAAAGGGAATTTGAGGCTGCTCAGAGCAGTATCGCTGCCGAATTGAACAAGCTAGCACCTCAATCCCAAAGCTTTAAAATTTCAGGCTCCAGACCAGAATTCCATGACCCAAATGTCCCTTGGCAAAATCTTATCCAAAGACCTTCGGAAATACGTCACGACCAACCGCAACCCAACCGCCAAGAAGTGAAGCCTTTGGAGGAAGAATGAATCGATGAGATATTTTGTCGACTCATCGGGAATCCGCCATTTTCAAAAATTATAAAACATTGGCGGAAGCGGCAGACAAGTTTTCAAAGATGCTAGAAGAAGGTAAACTCCCTCTCCAAGTCGAGATGAAATCAAAACATAGAAGAGGAGATCGGGTCACCCATCCAGAAGATTGGATACTTGCCTTTGATCGTTCATATGAAGGAAGAGCGATTTACCAGGAACGAGGCAATGATTCACTTCAAAACTGGTGGCGCGGCACCGAGAATGAGCCAGGAAAGAGACCTTGGAGGCATGCGGATTATAGATGAGGAGATGAAATTTATGTATATTATTTTTGTTTTTGTAATTTCTATTCAAAACAGCAAACCTTGTACTCAATCATTTTGAATATCAATAAAATAGTTTGTTTGTCTTGAAAGATTACAACTCGTAATCTACTGTGTTTATATATGATTACTTAAAATTGTTTGATAGGAATCTCAAGTTAGATAAACTTGATTGAAAAATAAGCTGTACGAACTAGTCTACGAACAGTTCATAGTTTCAGTTGTAAACTTAGAATACATTGTAAGATTGTGCCTGCGCGCCAATCATAAGCTTAAGTTGTAAACTGTATCGAACGTGCATGCGAGCAGTTCATTATTGTAGACTAAGTCACTAAGTCAGACCTATTGACAAAAGACCAAGAAATCTGCCAGAAGTCATCGAAGAAGAATGCTTCATGAAGAAGGTTTTGGCATCATCAAGAAGACTC
The DNA here is from genome assembly GCA_033398695.1 of Orobanche coerulescens. Classification (NCBI taxonomy): domain Eukaryota; kingdom Viridiplantae; phylum Streptophyta; class Magnoliopsida; order Lamiales; family Orobanchaceae; genus Orobanche; species Orobanche coerulescens. Next base: position 112,060,723 of record CM065815.1, on the reverse strand, counting down.
GAAGAGTTGAAGTAAGTTAGTCTTGGCAAATTGTCAAAAAGGGGGAAATTGTTGGGAAAAACAATAACCCTGTATCGAATCAGCCGGGATACCCGATCCCTGTATCGATTGTTATTTGTTATTGAGAAGGTTTTGACATATATGCCAAATATACAGTAAGGAAACTGTATCGAGGCTTCAAGGCTTTATCCTATATCGAAAACCTGCCTCGAATCAGCATCAGTGAAGCTCGTCAGTACAGCAAGAAGACTTGTAAAAGATCAAGTATGGAAACTGTCTCGATGCCCTAAATACAGTCATCTTCCATACAGTTCACAAAAGGACAAGAAAGAACACAAGTCAAGTCCCGTTGAACAAAGAAGTATTTAAATACTCTAGGATAAAGTATTTAAATACATCGATCTTGAATCTTGAGAATCCCGCGAAATCCGGATCATGTCATATTCCCGTTGAAGGAAATCTTATTCAAACGGACATCTCAACGGATACTTTCTTCAGAGACTATATATATCCTTGAAGACATTGAAGATCAGTGACCTCAAGTAACATAACTCTCAAAGCTATCAAAGTTATCATCTGAGCAAACATATCTCCAGAGCATACTGCAAGTTAGAACGAAAGAGATATACAGTGCTCAACATCAAGAACAGCTATCATCAGCTCAAGAACGTGATATTCAAAGTCACTGTTCTTACCTCAGTTACCTACCTTTTACCTCTGTAAAAACCGAGCTCTGTGTGAACTCAACAAGTTATTCTGACCTGTGTGGGACGAATAAGGACGAAGCTTTGGAACTGTGTGAAGAAGCTAGTCAAGAAGGAAGCTTTAACCAATCTGTGTGAACGGTTGAAAGCGACATTCTTTGTATCAATCTGTGTGAACGATACAAGGATAGGTTTGTTTATAATTACGTAGTTGTGTACGCAGTAATTATATAATAAACTTTTTACTCCTGTGTGGAGGACCAGTGGACGTAGAGGGGTTTACCTCGAACCACTTAAATTACTGTGTTATTTACCTTCTGCTTTTACTGTTTGAAATAACTGTGATATATTAAGTATACACCTAACACGTCGTTGCTGTATCCACGGCAATTAACTGTATCCAAGACTTCCGCTACGCACTCAGATTTAGATTCCATACAGTTTGTTGGTTAAACGATTTTCCAAACTGTATCCAGTATACTTAAGTGGCCAACACTTTTATCGCCGAGCCGTGATATGAAACGGTTGAGGGCGGCTAGACAACCTGTGAGGCGTTGCACCTGCTTGATGTTTCGCGGTTCCTGCATGTCAAGGATCGCCTGTATCTTGGTGGGGTTCGCCTCGATCCCCCTTTGGCTCACTATGTGCCCCAGGAACTTCCCGGAGCCCACCCCGAAGTTGCATTTCTTGGGGTTCAGCTTCATGTTAAACTTCTCAAGGATGGCGAACGTCTCGGAGAGATCGTTGAGATGATCTTCCTTCTTGAGGCTTTTGACTACGATATCGTCAATGTAGACCTCCATGGTCTTGCCGATCTGATCGGCGAACATCCTGTTGACTAATCGCTGGTAGGTCGCCCCTGCGTTTTTCAAGCCGAACGGCATTCTGACCCAAAAGTATATGTCTTTTTCTGTGTGGAAAGATGTGTGTTTTATGTCTTCCTCCGCCATTGGGATCTGATGATATCCGGCGAAGGCGTCCATAAACGACATCATTTCACAACCTGCCGTGCTATCGACCAGGTGATCGATATGAGGCATCGGGAAGTGATCCTTTGGACATGCCGCGTTGAGGTCGGTGAAGTCAATGCATAATCTCCAGGAGCCAGTTGGCTTTTTGACGAGCATCGCGTTGGCGACCCACTCTGGTTCGTCTGTGGCTACTCCGATCAATTTGTTGTTGAGTAACTTCTGGACTTCTATGTCGAGCGCCGCGTATTTCTCGGGACCGAACTTCCTACGCTTCTGGTGAACAGGCTTCATCGCCCGGTCGATATTCAGATAATGGCAAGCGTGTTCGGGACTTATGCCAACCATATCTTGATGCGACCAGGCAAAGACTCCGATGTTCCTACGTAGCAAGTTGATCAGATCCCCCTTTAATTCGTGGTCTATGCTCGCGCCGATCTGTACTTCCCGTTCTGGATGATCCGGATCCATCGTAATACTTTCCAACTCTTCGACAGGAACGGTCGCCTCTCGTTTGGTACGATCTCCGGACTCGGTCCTAGGATCGATGTCGAGGCTTGGCTCGAAACCGATCCTTGGCTCGATGTCGTCCGTCAATCGATGAGAGACGGCGTCCCCTGAGTCGGGTTGGTACGAAGTGTCAGGCTCGTCGATCTCCATGGGTTGATCGTCGGTCGCATCAATGTTACATATAGTATGGGAAGTATTGAAAGAAGTAACAACATAGGAGTAACTCAAACATCTCTTTGCCATTAGCTGATCTCCTTTTACAGTACCGACCGTCCCATCGGCGGTGGGGAATTTGATACAGTAAAAGAAAGATGAGGCGACCGCCTCAAAGGTTTCTAAAAAGGGGCGACCTAGGAACCCATTATAGATGCTGGGCCTATCTATGATTACAAAGCTTAGGTTCCTAGTTATCCTAACCTTGGGATCATAAAAGCATACTAGCTCAACAGAGAGCTTGATCCTCCCGTAGGCTTGGATTGTGTTGTCGCCGAACTCTTGAAGCACGGTGTCGAAAGGCTTGATGAATTTGATTAGGTTGCCGAGTTGGTCTAGGGCGGATTTAAATATGATGTTGCAAAAACTCCCATTGTCGACCAACACGCGATCGACCGTCTTCCCAAGGATGCAAGCGGAGATCACTAGTGCATCCTCTTTGGGACATTGCACTCCTTCCCTGTCCTTGTTGGAAAAGGTGATGAGTGCGTCTCTAGAGATGGTCGGTTCCGGAGGTACAACGACGTGGACCCCGGCGAATGCCCTCAGCTCGGCCTTTCGTTTCCTGTTCGACATGGTGGAAACCGGGGAAAGACCCCCGAGGTTTCCACCTCCCGCTTGAAGCATGTTGACCCGGCCGCCAGAGTTGATCGGTGGGACCGAATCATCAGAGTATTCCGGCTCATGCTCGATTCTGGCGACCGGATTGGGAGGAGTTCTCTCGTGTTGCCGGCGTTCGCGCCCTCCGGTCCTTTCCGTCCTTGGTTCCGGCTTGGTGACCAAGTTGTCCAGTTTGCCTTCCTCAAACAGTCGCCAGAGCTGTCTGAGGAGGTCGCGGCATTGGCTAGTGTTGTGGCCGGGACTCTTATGATAGGCACAGAATTTGCTACGGTCTAGGTGACCGTGGTCCCTTATTGGCTTTGGCTTGGAAAGCCACTCGCGACCCTTGATCGCGTTGAAGATGTGGGCCGGAGATAAGTTGAGGTTGTGAAGAAGGTGGACTTCTACATCCTCGAAGGCTTTGAACTCGCCAGGCGGCTTGGCGATCGCCTTTCTGGGCTTGGCGACCGCCTTCTTCTGGACATGGGAGGGTGCTTTTCCTTCTTCGGATGGTCCCTCTTCTAAGCGGAGTGAGAGCATCCTCTGTCTGGCCAGGAAACCGGCGGCTTTGTTGCGGAAGATCGAGTAGGTCGGGGGGATATCTTTTGTGAGGTGCCTGAACATGGGCGAACGTCGTGGAATCCGCTCATAACTGAGTTGAGAGCGATCTCGTCGCTGACGGGCTCACCGGTGAGGACAATCTCGTCTACCCGGTCGATGTAATCCTCATCCGATTCATCCTTCCCCTGCCTGATTTTCATCATGCGGTGAGGACCTTCCGGGCGAGCGACTTTGGCGGCGAAGTATGACGTGAAGTCGTTCGCTAGCTTCTCAAAGCAATTGATTGAGCGAGATGGTAGTGAGGTGTACCATCTGTGGGCGAGATCGCCCAGAGTTAACGGGAACATACGACATTTTGTCGCATCTGAAGCTCCGCATCCGGTCATGTAGATCCGGAATTTGCTTAAGTGGGTTTCCGGATCCGATTTCCCCTCGTATAAAGGTGTTTGTGGGGGATTGATCGTTGGTTGGACTGGGGCGAGCTCGATCTGAGTCGTGAGTGGTTCGCTTGATCCAATGATCGATCTCCTGGCGCTTGCCCCATTTTCCATGAGCGCCCTCATCTCATCGAGCTGGCGTTGTATGGCGGCTATCGCCGTCGCCTGACTGCTCGCCGATTGACTCTCAGAGCGCGAACCAAGGCGATCGTGTACTGATCCCCTGGCCCCGTGGTGAACGACGATCTCCCTGCCAGAGGGTTCCTTTCTTGGGCGAGCAGGGGCTCGTTGTCCAGTCTGTCTCTTGGGAGTCGGATATGCTGAACTCCTCGTAAAGGATTCAGATACCGATGTCTCTCGGCTGGGGCCTGAGTGCCCAGGTCGCCATGAGGGATCGCTCCCTAGGCGGCTGAAGAAGGAATCATCCCGCCTCACGAGAGCCTTCCCCTGCGGCTCGGGGCTTTCTGTCGATTTCTCAACATAGATCCCCTTGAGCTTCCGTTTGCTTGCCCGGCGGTTAGCTGACGGGGTGATGGTGGGCGTATCGTGGGCCCTCTGCCGTTCCCTGAGGATGGCTATAGCCTCCTCAATCTGTTCCGATGTCTGGAACTGATCGAGTGAGAGGCTAGAACCGTCCCTCGGGGGCGGGAGTGAGAGCCTAGCGTCGCCACGGTCGCCTTCCGCCGTGGGCTGGGATTCGGTCCTCGCCGGAATAAGATTTCCGGCAGATCTCAGGGTGGCCCTCTTGGAGGTTGTTGCTGATGTCATTTTCTGAAGGTTTTTCTATTGAAGAACAGTGAGTGTTTCTTCAAGTATATGTCCGGAGAACAGTGAGTGTTCTTCGAGACGGTAGGAATAAAAATGAAGGTTTAGATTCCCCTTCCTCTAGCGCCAATTGTTGTTACCCAAAATATTATCCGGAGATAGTATTGCTGGAATGATCGAATAACAAACAAATGCGAGAACACTTCCGTGGGAAAATAGATAACACAAGATTTGCCGGGGTTGTTAATCCCGGGCTTGAATGCTCTCGCGAGATGTTATTAATAAATATACTTGTCGAGTACAAATAATAATGTTAGAATCTAATACAAGGAGTGTAAAAGCTTCTAGTTATCTAGGCTTTAGAGCGCGTAGATTGCCGGAAGAACCAGATGGATGAATCTGTGAGTTCTTGCTTAGGATATATGATGAATGTGTATGAATATCACTATGAATGTGTAAGTGTTTGCCAAAAGAGCCTTTGATTCTCTCTTTGGTATGTATTTTGCACTTAATTCGTAGTAGCATTCGCCTCCCCTTTGGCCGCAACAGTGAGTCCTCTATTTATAGGGGACAAGGTAGTTGGGATCCCTCAGGCGATCGCGGGCGATCGCCGTTTTCTATATTAAAATAAACGGCCGATCGTCCCGTCACGTGGGCCTGATCCCTTGAGGTCCGAGGTTGCAGTTGGAGGGCAGCTGGGTGAACCAATGGGAAGCCTGCACGTACAGCGAGTCGCTGTCTGAGGAGGGCCCACTTCGTACCTTTCGGCGGCCTTGTCGGTAGGTGTGGTAGGTGACAGGCTGGGGTCAATGATCCTATCTGTCGGTATCCTATGAAGATCCGCGGGTGGGCCATCGTCCAGGATTCGGTCTTCGACGACTTTGACGGATGCTGGATCCCCACGTGGCATGAGACGATCGCCTCTGGTCCGTTCTTCAAAGACGATCGCTTGATTACAAAAGACGATCATTTGGTTACCAAAAGGCGATCGCTGGTTACCAAAAGACGATCGCTGGTTACCAAAAGGTGATCGCTGGTTACCAAAAGACGATCGCTTCATTATGCCGAACTCTAGGCATTCGTCCGGAGTTTGTCTTCTATGGTTGACTTTTCTGGGAGGTCGCCGATCGCCTATCATGGCGAATAAATCGCCGCACAACATATTTTATTTCCGCTGCAGTATTCTTTCCCCGTTGTACGGGAGTGTGTTGTATTCGACCCCTGCGTGGGCATGTATTGTAATTGAGTTGTATGTATTTATTGAAAGACCAAATCGGTCTACTGAGTCATTTTAGCCTTAAAGGCATTGTTGAGATGTTCTATGTTGTTACCAGCCTGGTAGATCCTTGAGGAAAGGTTCTACGGCGTGTAATATCCCTGAGCGGATTGGGGGTGTTACAAGATTAAGCTCGATTCATTCAGTCGTCAATCCTAATGCGCGACTCGGTAGGTCCGTCTCAGTCAGCAATGGGAGGAACCAAAGAGTAGTAGCACCACCTAGCCAGCCTGGCGGCCTACACTGTACCCCAACTGAGAACGAATGATTGGGATCATTCAAGAACCATTCTGTCGTGAATACCAGTATACGTATAAACCCTTCTTTCAAATGTCCCGATCAAGTTATAGGGTCACGGTCAGTCAAACCCTATCTGTACTTGATGCTATGCATGCGTTTATGCAAATCGAGATCATTGAGCTCTCGTGTATCCAATACAACTAGCTCCAATGCTTTGGCCAAAGACTTATGATCTCATCTGCCAATAACCGCATATGACATATAACCCGCTCACTAACGGGAAAAAAAATTCTCTCTTGGTATTCAGTAGGACCTGCTACTTGCCCGTCAAGATGCACGTCGAGGTTGACCCCCATCTCCCGGTTTATAGGGTCGAACTACTCTAATGAAAATCTTGACGTCACAAGCACATCCCTACTAAATCCTCAAGTCGAAAGTTCACGAATACCTATCACAACCTTTCGATTCCGTCATTGACTGTCCCAGAGTGAAATCCGTGTGACGAATCGAGGGTGAATCGGTTCGAGTATACTAATCCGATTAGCATACCTATAATGTGTGCTCCCTAACCATTAGCATTCGACAGGCACTCTCCATATCAAAGAACACGTCATACAAGTATTCACATAAACTTAACGCCCAGTCAAGTTTCATCGACTTGCGAACGCTTAAGTATTTGAGCTATAAACCTTTCCAGTGCCGACCCCCTTATCCAATAAGGAGTGGAACGTTTTGCTCTCAAATACAGGGACTAGTTTCTATATGTATATTTACGAGTTAGGAATGCCAGTAACTACCAGTAAATAAAGAAACATCCATTGCCTAATATTAGTGATTTACATAATAACAAGTACAATGTCCTCACTTAACATCCTTTGAGTGGCATTCGAGGCCCTTGTGTGGCTTCTCAACATGAATATTTGCTTGTGAGGTATGTCGTATCTGAAGCCACTGGGGAAGGGAATGTGATGCCGGTTTGTGTATGCTGCAATGAGCGGCTCGTGTGGTTGGTGAACGACAGTATTGCCTAATGTGCGAATTCAATGGGTGGTCCTTGCGGGAGTGAAGCAGGTGCGGGTGGTGAAGAGGGAAGTACTTTGTGCTGCAAAACAAGTCGTTAAAGCATACCATTAGAGTAAAATCCCATAATGTTGAAGAAATTAGTGAAGTCACAAGAAAATACTTCTATAAATTTACGTACCTCGTCGAAGAAATGAGTAAAATCACATAACATCTTCCTTGTAGTCCACATCAAACACCGGGGAACTTGGACATATTTATCTCGAATTCCACAATTCTCCCAATGAAGGAATCATCTCGTACGACCATATATGTAAAGCCCAAACCGGACCATAGAAGTGATAGTCCTTATGTTCTTGTCCCTCCTTCATGGCCACATTATCTATGTAGTAAGACAAGACCCCAAAGCCATAAGAACCCTAAGAAAACATATCCCACTGTTTGAAATCCTCAACTAATGTCCATGCCCATGTCTCGACCATCATGTCGTCACGGCATATGATAAAGTAGTAGTATATCAGCAAATTAGCTACCTTCACATAATCTCTTATGTCTCTACCCAAATCACGATCATTAAACTTCTTTCGCAGAACACTAACCTTAATATTTTTGTCAAGGAGTATTTTGTAGAAAATACCGTCAGACCGAAGGGGTGGTTGTCCTGTGGATGGAAGGTAGAGTTTCCAAAGTGCAGTCCAGTGATCATGGCAAAATCACGGGCCGTAAAATGAATGGTCCTCTGGCAAACTTGGAACCACGACTCGTCCAGGGAGACTTGATCACCCTCCAACTAACGGGCAATCAAGTGATATAGGGCAGTATTTGTACTCCTATTTCTCCTTACTTTAATCAAGCGCCCAAGGACCTCCTCAGTCAAGCTCTCGATAACTCGATCACCAAATACAGACTTGCAGCCAATACTTCTTAGTGTCTCAATTATCTCTTTAAATACTGCCTCCCGTATGTAAAGATTGACTTACCGTGTAACAAAGCGCAATATATGTCTCTTCTATATGCAACCAGTGTGCAATATAGATATACAAATCATAAGAACCATGATAGAATGCCTAAGGAAGCGAACAAAAAAAAAAGGCTGATGCCCGTCGTGTGAAGACCATCGTGTGTCCCACGATGGCTTACACGATCGATGTATGTCGTGTGCAGACCATCGTGTGCAAGGCAGATGCCGTTTGGTCTTCTTGCTCACGAAGGCTCACACGATCGATGCTCGTCATCTGTAGACCATCGTGACCACGAAAGACCATCGTGCACACGATGGTGTCATCGTTTTCAGCACCATTGTGAGATGATGAGCAACCCTCATGGGCGCAACCGTATGTGACTAAATTGCACTAACCTGTGGCTGACTGACGAAAGCCTCCTCAGATTTGGTGTCATGATCATGTTAGGAACTTCTATAGTATTCGGATTCTCGATCGTAGTCGGAGTCGAACATTTTCTCGCTAGCGATAGGTTTTGGTTGGGACGTTTGTTTTTTGCGAGAGAGAGAGAGAGAGATTTTTGGACGAGAGAGAGGCGTTGTGGGGCCGATTGTTGTTTTATTACTTTTCCATTTCTTTTATGTTTTTTATCTTTTAGTAGTAGACTTAAGGGTAATAATGTCTTTTAATATATTTTGGTATAAAAAACTTATACTCTTATGAATAAGGATATATAACTTGTTGCTTTTATAGTTTGATACTAAAAAAGATAGGACCCTTAATTAAAAGAGGGAAAGAAGAATAAGAGTTGGACTATGACACATATTTACGTCTTCATTGATGACGGCGTCGTGGTAGGTGTAGGGTTGTTAAAGCCAATATGAATACGGAACTAAACAGAACCAATTGATCCATACCAATCCGTAAGACTTCGACTCAAAAAGAATCGAAACCGGAAATGGAAGTTTTTAAAATTAAGTACTGAATTATGCGTAAGAAATTATAAACTATTAATTTAACATGTGCCAAGGTACGTATTAAGTATATTATGTTTCTTAGCATTTCCATATTGTCATAATTTAAAAAAAAAAACTCATAGTATCCGGTCAGATAAATGGCTTACTTCCAAAGATGAACAAAGACCAATCTCGATAACAAAGGTGGATCTAGAAAAGCTTTGGATAAAATACATTTGATTAGAGAAAGAACTAAGTCGCTAAAAAAGCTATGCTGATAAGAGGAGAGAATGTCTAGAATTTTGAGAATGGAAACGAAGTATTTCCAGAGCTATAACCACGAAAAGGATTGATCACCTCGTAAATAAGTGCGGAACTTAGCTCAAGATATCTCAGAATATTCAAGATACTAGAGTGAATTGACAAGTTAGACTATCATCCTAAGTTACCAACCAACTTTGTAGGAAAACATGTTGTATTCAACATTCCAATATTAGAGAAATACCATCAAGAAAATACCGTCGGGTTAATTGTTAATCTACTTAATTATATAATAGTTAAAGATAACAAAATAGTAATTTAAAAATTATACAACAAATTCAACCTCTTATATGCTAATATCTTTTATATTAGTAGAGAAGATTGTAAAAAATTAGCGAATTATTGCCATTGAATTATTGCCATGAAAAAAAAATACATGTACAAACGTAGTTGAGTTGGTGGAAAATGATATTATGCAACATAACATACTATGCGTGGTATATTGTAATGATTACATCGTATGTTTAACATGATCATGTGATCTACCAATCACTACGCGTAATTTTTCACTAAAATTATATTGTATAAATATATGTCATACAATTATTATGTTTATATTATACTAATTGCAACTTCCTTCATGACCAACTCGATTTGATGAAATGGGTTGAGGATGTATTTTTAAATATCGATGTGGCATAGGACCACATAAATAATTTATTCTTTTTTGTTTTGGTAATTGTTCGAGGTTTGCGAGCGTGGATGCCCCAATAGAATGTACGGACAAACCGAAATCAGTTAAATATAAACACAATTTTTATGCAGAGCCACCCTAATAACAATTATAAACCTCCTTATCTACGTATCCTGGAAAACCAACTTAAAAGATATAATACATACACTAGAAGAACAGGACTCCTCATCAATCTCACTCTACGAATCCCCCCCCCCCCCCCCCCCAACCATGCAGAGCTATTTTCATTACAAATACATCCGACCTGAAGCCAGCATCACCTAGCTCGGTTCTCATAATCTTCCGAAATATTAAACAAAAACTGCGGCAATGAAGCTATCCTCGGCAAATTCAGCAACAAATCCCCAACAGAATCCTTCCTCGACATATATTGACCACCATCATCTCCATCCTCGTCACTAACGACAATTCCGACCTTTCCATCAGTCAACATATCCCCGAACTCATTCTCTCTCTTCCGCGGAAAATCGAGTCGGCCTTCACTCTCATATGGAGGAGGGTTGTCTTTCTGAAGGAGGCAGCAGAGGGAGTTGACCCTAGACAAGAGCGACTTCTCATCCGAATCGCCGGGCGGCAAGTTTTGTATGTCGCTGAACAAGCAGCGGTTGATGTCATCGAGAATCTGTAGACTCTGCCACTCCTCGCTCGAGAGAGTCGGGTTGCTTGACGAGCCTTGTTCAGATATACGGTTCTCGAGATGGCTTACTAAATCGGTCATCGACATGGACGAACGGATCCCCGGAACCATGATTTGGTCCCAGTTGCTGAGCTCTTTGAGTTGGTCGATTTTGCCGTCGTTTTGGTTGTCGTCGACTGTTGGTGTGTCCATAGCTGTGTAAAAAACAATCTGGTATCAGTGGTCAGAAGGCTAATTCCAAGTAACGGTACGGAACACGAGTTGTAAGTTCACCTGAGACTGGAGACGATGTTTCATGAGGGTAAGATCCTGAATGTCTGCCAATAGCATCTACATCGTTCCTTGAGGAAGAAGATTGAGCCCCCGATGGGGAACCAGTTTCATGTAAGCTGAAAAAGGAAGAACTTCCCTCCGTATTCAAGTCAAGATTATCTCTGTCTTCATTTTGATCATCAAACACGGAGATTCTGGGTTCAAAATATGGAGAATCTAATGTTATTTCTCCTTGCTGACTTAGAAAGTTCAAGCGGGGATCACACTGCATAAGTTTCTCAAAATGTTTTCCCAATAAACCCGGTGGGCACTCCATATAGTGTTGCCTGCATAAAAAAAAAGAGATATAAAATAAAATAAACACTACAGGAGGCCTTTATGGCATCACTAATCTAGTAAATCCTTAAAATAAATATTTAAATAACAATGAAATGAGCACAGGCCACCAAAACGTTAACTCCCAGTGTTAAGATACTCATTGGCTGTATGATATAAATCACGATTGTCAAAATAGCGATCCGGGCGATTTCCCGATCTATACCTATTCGATCCAAATTGTTAGCAAAATCAGAATAAGATAGAAGCATAGTTGAATCAAACCACAATCAAGTAGTAGAATGGCATAGATCAGATTGGCAGGATAAAAAAAATCCAATGAATTTGTGCAATTTTGCATTTTTGTTTGTGCTAAGTTGGTACAAAATAGAGGTATCAGACTGAAAACCTAAAATTTCTTAGATGAGTCCGTTTGTTCCTTAGCAGGTCATTGCGCACAATTGCACAAAACCACAAACACGATCAGGTTTTTAAGCCTCCACCCTAGTCTCCGTTCATTCCTTGACTTTAGACTCTAGAGCTACTCGACTTGCTTTCTAACTTTGTATCATATCAATATTAAAATTGTTTCCTTTTTCCCCCTAATTTGCTTTATCAATTTTAATGGATTTTTAGTAACATCTTACGATTTACAATCTGATCGATGATTCCAATTAACTTAAATGGTGTTTGGGCTGAACTTATTAAAAAAAATACAAACTTCTAGGATGTTTTGAGAGCTCGTAAGCTGTTAGATTTTGCTTTAAATGAGTTGTTGAAGTTTGGATAAATAAAAAAGTTGTTTTGAGCTTATAAGATGTTTTTTAGATGTTAACATAAATGAGCTTATAAGATGTTACAAAATAAGTTGGGCTGGAGGTATTTTTTTTAGGAGCTTAATGCTTATAAACTTTAAAATCGATTATTTCTGCATCTACAAGCTCTTTAAAGAAAAGATCACCAAGCAAATTTAAAGACCTTATAAGCTCTTAAACATCTAATAACATGTTTTGAAGAGCTTATAAGCTCAGCCAAACACCCTCTTGGCTCAACGATTTGTCCACATTTACGATTTTGACAACCTTGATGCAAACTGCTTTACTACGTGACAGACACAGACAATCACATGAATGAATAAGTTTCAAACACCAATTGCAGGAAACTTTCATGTCACCAAATAAAAAGCAGCACCACACAACAACACAAAATCATCCCCACCAACTCAGGCAAGTATGTGTGTGCGCGTGTGTGTGTGTGTATATTATTTCTACACACCATTTCTAAAATTAACCGAGAATCTCTTACACGTAAAACGTAAACTAAAAGAGTCGAACCTCCTACAAGATAAGAGTCATATCTCACCTATGTATACTAGCTTGTCCACCAGTAAAATCTGACGTTGCCTGCCAAAGAGTGTGCTTCCTTGGTTGTGGATTAGTCTCCCTAAAGAAAAGAGGTTGCCGTGCCAGCTGCCAAAAGAACAAAACAAAACCGGGAGTTGTTATAAACGCTCCTCGAAGATATCAAAACACAAACATCAGCAGCATAATAACAATAACAGTGTGTTTATTACCACAACGGTTAACGTCCCGGGACCATCATCTTCATAACTTGCCTTCAAAGCCATAATATCGGACCACTGAATTTCAATTTTATTCTTAAGACCCCCGTCAAGAACTTCCCACACAAGCTTATGCTTCGCAAAATAACATTTCGCCACCAAGTCTCCTTCGTGTCTTGATTTATACTGCAAATTCAAAACAATTTTAACATTAAGCTGCTATGAGTCTTCTTCAAACACACGAAACAAAATTGTACCTCCCACGATCCAATTCTGAGAAGCGAGCCGGGGAAATTGGAGGCCTTCAATTTATCACCCGAAGCAGCGGAGGCTTTCGAAACATCTTTTCTACCGTGACTTCGGACTTCTAGTATTGCTGATTGGGAAAGTTTCATTTGAATTAACTCCAAAAGCGATGGGCTTTTCCTGAGACGTAAACCCAATGGACTGGGCTCATCGAGAGGGTTGTACTGTGAAGGTGGCACTGTTAAACCACCCATTCCCAAACTCTGCTGTTGCAACCAAAAACGGTTATGGACAATATTTATCAGAAATATATTTCTATCTTTATTTTAATTATTCTTTTTAAATTCAATCCAAGATGATCATAAAGTACATCAAATAACTTAATCTAGATTCAATCCGTTCCACATATCCGAGTTACATGGTGCCGTGGATAGAGTAGATATTCTCATTTCTTGCAAAATCAACTTAGTACAGAACTCAAAATATCTGATTTAAGCAATAAATCAATAGGAAACAACTGCTTATCCTGAATCCATCCACATGATTGCACACTCCGATGAAGACCAAATTGAAAATGTATCGGAAATTAAAAATCAAACTAAATACAGAAGTAGACATTGATATACTAAAACTTCATTTCTGCCAATAAATTAATACATTTCTCACACAGCCAAACTCCGTACCAAAATAAATAAATAAACAAAAATTATATTTCTTCGGACGGATATGCTGTCGGGCAACTCACTCCCTGCTTATCAAGTCCATAACCAATATAAAACCCAGAAAAGGATATTCATATGCACAACGCACACACATATGAACTAGCCAAATAAGAAAAGAAAATTACTTTGAAACGCTTGTGTAATGGACCGTGCTCTTCTTCCAAAGAATCCTCCATCTCCATCTTCACCGCCACCATCTTTTCGCTCCGAGATTCCGATCCGCCACTGTTCTTCATCAACTGCACCATCGAGCGAGAACCGTGTAATTCCGTTATTACTACTTTTCCACTCTCCTCTTTCAAAATTTCTCCGATCAAAAACCCTAGTGCTAGTGAAGAAAGAGAAAGGGACGCTTATTGTTTCAAATAATCTTTTTAGGTAACTTTTTCTTCACTCTACTTTCTAATTTTGGATTACTAAAATGAAGAAGAAGCATCAGCAGAAAAACAGAGGAAATAGTCAATTTGAAGGAAAGGAGAGTTGGAAAGAAACGTTGGACAAGTTTTATTCGGGAACGGCGGCTCACACGTGTCGTCTTTAAAGTGCGCTGGGGTTTCGGTGCCACTGGCACGTGCTCTCCGCACGCTTTCACGTTCATGACCTCGCCAGACCGAACCGAATTCGGTTTCAAAATGGTAAGTAGAAGTCTAGAATCGTGGTAAATGCGCGTCTTTATGCATCTGCGATATTAGATGTATTCTTTCTTACAAGATTAATTTACGCGTGAGTTTAATTACGCATGAAATATATGCATTTAAATGCATCAAAATTTCAATGCATTAAAATATTAGATTATTTGCATCAAATATATTGCATATTTTAATGCATTGAAATTTTGATGCACGAAATGCATATATTTCATGCATAATTAGTACAAACTCATGCATCAATTATTATTGTAAAGTACTGCATCTAGTATTGGTACTGCATAAAACGCGCTACTACTATATTTATATAATATATATTAATATTATATATGTAATATATAGTAATATTATATATATAATATATATTATTACTGTATTTGTTAATATAGTGTGTATATATATGTATATACATAAAAGTGTATTTTTTGTTATATTTATTATAGTATATTTGTTTATATATATATATATAATATTGTTACTGTTTTTTTTGTTTATGACTTATAAAAAATAAAAAATATATTTTTTTAAATATTTAGCCCGTTTAGCCCGAAGCCCGCTAGGGTTAGGATTAGGGCCGATATTTCCTAGCCCGTTTAAATCCGGGCGTTTTTGGCTCGGACCGTTTAGCCCGAAGCCCGCTAGGGCTAGTCCGGAACCGCTAGAGCTTGTCCGTTTAACATCTCTATTTCTGGCTATGGTTCTGCATTCCTACCGGCGGTTATATATTATATATATATATATATATAATATATATATATTTAATGTAGATAAAGTCTTCTACATTTATTTTGTCGATCATTGATCGTATTTTTGTGTTATTTTAGTTATGAGGCTTGATCCACCCTGTGCGATGCACGGTCTTTGGTTGCAGACGCTTGAATGAGCATATGACGGTATCTAGATGCCTATTAGAGAATTTGTATTGTATTTATTTTCGAGGATTTAATTGTGATGTTATCATAACTTTTGTATTTAAATTAGTTTATTTACATTAAAAGTTACAATTAAAATAGTCTTTTCACATGTAGTCTTTTAATATGAATAAGGACTCATCCGTAACGCTTTTATATGTAATGTATTGTATTTATTTTAAATGTTCATAGTGTGATGTTTTATCAACCCGTGTGTTGCACCCATTGCATCTAAATATTCATAGTGTAATGGTCGGTACTAATTAGGTTTCCAGTACTTAAAATAGTTTATTCACATTAAAAATGTGCATGTAAAAAGACTTTTTTTTAAGATGTTACATTTAAAAGAGTCTCTTCACATGTAATCTTTAAATACTAATATCTTTTGTTTTAACATTCTACAATTTTATGCAATTTTGAAACTACGATATGATTTCATTTTTAATTCACAACGATTACCAACTTACCATCCCCAAGCAAAAAGTAAAAGTGAATAATACAAAAGGAATGGACATGAAGAGTCTCCATTATATTATAGGAGACTATTAGTAGCATCATCATGAGATAGAGAGAAAGTGTGCATATTGATTATGTAAATCATTAATATGAGGTAAATTTCCAATGAAGAATGCCACCTATAAAGCAAAATACACATGCAGCCATGCTGTATCTATAATATTTTTCAGCTTCTTTATTCAATGTATACCAATATCGTACCTATGTGCCTGCATACATACGTGATACGTGTTTATGTATGCATTGATGAATGTATGTATGTGTCAAATTTACCAACTGCTGGAGGTCCGACTCAGTATTCACATAAGCTTCCCATTATTACATGCATATATTCATTCATTAGCTTTTCATGAGTTGTACACTTTAAAATAATCATTTTATTTCAATCCATTTTGTTTCATTTCTTTTAACAAACACCAACAGGTTGATTATTGACATCAATTCATTGTGTTTTGAGATTGTTTTGCTACGGTTGAATCCAGTCCAACAGATTAAAACCCAAAACCAATGGGGTAAAAAAATTCGGGTAAGATGGGATCCAATCCATTCCAAGATATACATCTAATTTTTTATCACTATCCTAAAAACATCCGCCTCCCATCCATCTTTTTCTCTGGTTTTGCAGATCAACCACCAAACACGAACACAACTTCACACACAAACTACCATCGTTGTAACTCCTTACCCGAAATAATCAAACACAACATCAAACCCTTTAATGTTTCTGCTCAAAATCATTCGATTTAGTTTCTGTATTTTTTAACGAACAAAGAAAAGAAAGTAACATCAAATCACAGATCTCCATATTCGAAAGAATACCACAGCAAGTCTTTAACTCCATACAAACATCAAACCCTTTAATATCAGAAGCACACACACATCTTTAAAGAATACCACAGCAAGTCTTTAACTCCATCTTCGAAAAGGTAGGCCAAGATTAAAAAATAGTGACAACCTCTTATCTACATATAAATAGAAAACGTAACAGAAGGCTTATATGGCAAACTGCAAAACTGGTGCGGTTTTTTGCTATGTTGTTTTCTCGTCTTTGGATGGTTTATATAGTGCTTCAAGCATTAATACTTCAGCAACACTTCATATTCATCAATTATGAGAGCATGGTTCCAGGAACCCTTTTGTGTTCACTCCATCATTACACGATTGTTTGTATTGCTTGGAATTTAATATGTAGATATAAATTCGTGAATTTATAAAAAACGAAATTATTTTTGGTGTGCAATGCATTAGTTGTACAGTACTAATTTTTGTGCACAACCCCCCTTGCACATTAAATTAAGGGGGATAAGCTTTATATATAATGTGCACAACCCCCTTGCACATTAAATTAAGGGAGATAAACTTTATATATAATAGATAGATAATTTATGTTATTTTTTCCATTCTCTTGCATTTTTTTATTCAGATTTTTTTTAATTTGTTTCCAGTACATGTCGTTATTGTTGGTATTCTTATGGTGTTTGTGAAATTTTTAGGTGGTTAAAGCAACAATTCGAGCATATTCGATCATGCACAAAAATGTGCCTTCGCAACTCAAAACATGTTCAGGCTTTCTGTCAAGACACGACGTATCGAAGCCTTTCGAAACTCGGCTCTAAGCCTTCACACGCGCCCTATCAAAGCCTTCATCGCACATCATTCTCGCACTTCACGCCGAGACTGTAATATTCGTGAATTCTAATTTGGAGTGTTCATTAACTAGCGATCCATAAGGAATTAAAGTGGGATAAGATGAGTTGGTAGATGACAGTTTTACATCGAAATAGCAAATAAGTGGCCCACAATTAATTAGAGTTGTATCCATTTAAGAAATTAATCCCAACTGGAAAATGGGACAGGAAGCCCAATCGATTCTTTTTGTTCATGCATGGAGTCAAATAGACATATTAATTCGGGAAAATTACAGCAACTAACACATTTTATTTAAATATTACAGTAATAACACCATTAAAAAATAATTACACAAATAACCAACATGTGCGTTTTAATTACATATTTATATATACATATACTCTCCTTTTAGGATTCGTCTTTATTTGTTTTAGGTTTTGTCTCCCCCTACTCCTCCCTCCCACTCTTTATCCTCCCTCCTCACTCCCTTTCTTTATCTGTCATCTCTCTCTCTTTATTTCTCAATTTTTCTTTGAAACCCCATGCCACACGCATCTACATCTGTAGAAATTCTTAAACTTTGCAGATTTATTTTAATTAAGTTTTGAAAATAAAAAACTCAGATCTGCTTTCTAAGAAAAAATGGACTTTGAAAACCTGGATTTTGAACGCAACTGTTCGTCGTGGACGGTAAAAGGATCGGGGCCTCGCTTTCAATTAGCAATGGACATGCATAGCGTCCTGCAGACAAGGCAGAATGGGCGGCGACGTGAAAGGGCCGGAGAAGGCAATTCGCTGGACAGAATTCCATAAGTCTGTTCGGTATCCGGGTTTTTCTCCCGCACTGGCTGGCAGCAGCAAGACGGCTGGTTGGGGGTAAAAATTGAAAACCCTAATTTCAAATCTGAGAATTTAGGTGTTACTCGATTAGAAGAGAATGGATACTCAAATGACTCATTTTTTAATTATTGAAAATATATTTGATGTTCGTGTGATATTGCAATTGGATACCAAACGAACCATGATTGAAAACCTAAATTAATGTATATGGTTACTTCATGCTGGGTTCATGAGAATTAATTTCTGGTGACCCATTTATAAAACAAGAGATACTATTATTTTTCCGAATAAATAACAATAAATATGTAAAGGTATCCAAATATATTTCTATTGTTTTTCATTGTGAAATATAAACGAATTTGTGAGTAGAAATAATTGGTAACCAAATGCAGTAGTATCATAACTAAGTTATTACTTTCAAGTATTCACATGATTATATTTAACATTACAAATTTTAAAAACTCAAAAATAATAATAAATAATATTCACATTTTGTCTATTTTTTATTATTAAATAAAATAAATAGGCAAAATAACTAATATTCAAATGTTAGGTGATCAAATAATACTTGATATTTATAGTTTTGTACCTACAATTTCATTGCAAATATACAAAAAAAAATCATAGACAAGAGTAAATGGTATACATAGTCACATATGCTTTTAATTTTTAATATAAAAAAATTAACGAGCAACATTAACTAGTATCTAAATACAATTTTAGGTAATCAAATAATACTTGATAGTATCCATAGTTTTGTACATTCAATTTTTATTGTTAAATATAAACAAATTAACGTGCAAGATTAAGTGGTATCGAAATCCAATATTCACTACTTGCAATTATTCAATTAAAATATTTTCTATATTTTCACTAAATCAAACCAACTAAATCTGCAGGGGGACGTATCTATAAAGATTGGAGGATTTATTTTGGGAGAAAAATAAATGGAAATTAGAAAAAATAGATCTAAGGTGGGAAATATGGAGTGCCGAATGTATTTGCAGAGAAAGAAAAAAAAAGAAATAAGAGAGAGATATGGGGGACGCTTCTGCATAGAAAAGAATTAGATTTTGGGGTGGGGAAAGAAAAATGTGAGGAAAGAGAAAAATGAGAGAAACGTGTAGTGGCAGAGAAAGGAAAAAAAAATTGGAGAAAGAGAGGAGAGAGAGAGTAAGAAAATTACGGCTGATTTTAAGGGCTACTTTTTAGGGATGTGAGTGAAGATTTTTTTTATGAAAAGACGAAATATGTTATACATGTAAATACTTTTCTTTTGTTTTATTTTTGTAATTAATTTGTATAACTTGTATAAATGTGTAAAGTTCCCTATTAATTCCCTTATACTCTTCACATCGCCACAGTACAAACACACTCACACGCACACTCTGCGGATCAGCTCGGAACTGGATGAAGCTGGTGTGGATTTGAGTTGGGTTCCTGTGGAGAGTGATTCCAGCATAGTTTCTGACAACTGAGCTGGCAATGGACCTGCGCCTCGCGATCGGATTCATGGGGTTCACGGATAGTGGTGGAAGCAGTGGATTTACTCAGGAGGGTCCGGAACTATAAAAATTACGGAGATCGGAAAACTATATATATAACTTCCCCTATTTTATAAGGGAATTTCCATCCGTCGGGAGGTCCGTGGACCCTCTTGGACCCCCCTCCCTCCGCCCCTGTTCACGGACGATGGTTGTCCTGTAACACTATAATACCACTATAGATATTACACTACGTAAAACCTTACACGAATGTCTATTGGGCAACACCAAACAAATAGATTAACATAATGCACAAACTAAAGGTAATATTTAAATAACAGTTGGGCCATATCCTCAGTCAAATATAGTAGTTTGTTAAAACTATCAACAACATAAAACATACAAATGTACGTAGGAGACTTTAAAGATAATTCATAACAGAAATGTCTTCATAAATCCCAACATAGTAACACAAGATAAACATAAATAAATGACCCTACATGAGCCTCTTAATGCAACACCTCCGACTCTTTCAAAAATGCCACAATGCTATCCTTTCTCACAAGGATCTACCAGGCTAGACACCTTACATGTAAACGACATAATTGACCGCAGGTCACTCGACAGCATAAAAGACCATCATCGTCAAACAACTCCAAATTTTTAAAGCGGAAGAAAATAGCAACTCAAATCAAAAGTTACAACTCGCACCCATACAAAGATGATAAATCGATAAAAGAAAATAACCAATTACAATAAACACGAAGGAAAAAAGGACTTAACTCCTGTGTGATTAGCATCGTTGTCTTTCATCCTCTTTGAAGTCGATCCAGTGACTGCTCCTCAACTGCAACTACCTGAATGCATAAAAGGTACCTACCCCTGAAACTCGGGGGGCTAGCAAACTCGAATTTTGCTAGTGCAAGTACGAAATGTACAAGTTATACGAAAAATATCAACACAAAAATCAAGCCAATCACGAAGTCGACACAATACACATCAACGCACAATCATCACCAGAGAGCATTTGCGTACACAAGGATACATATCATTCATAAAGTCACTTCTTCCCAAAGAGAAGTAAAAATGTAGAATATTTAGGCACACCCCGTTGAGCCGAAAGAATTAGTTTAGAACCTTTGGAAATACTTCTGAAAAATACTTTAGTAAAGTAGTTTAAAAATGCTATTTATTGGCTCGGGCTAATTTAATGGATTTAATAAGTTTGAGGACAAACGCAAACACTTGAAAAGTAATTTCAAAACCTCTCGGGGTCTTAGACCCAAAATGCACTTCCTTTGCCAATTAAATTAGGTAGCCTGATCCAAAATATATTTTATTTTCAAACACCGAAGATACTTTATGCTGGTAAACTGCCTTGAGGTACTTGACACCGGGACAAACCACCCAAGGGTACTTGACCATGGTAAAGGAATTTTGGAAGAAACCCTTTGAAGTTCCTGAAGAAGAAATTTCTGCTCAAGACCATCAATGACCAGCTAACCTATGGAGATCTTGTCCGAAATCCTTGATTGTTGAACCCTTAAATTTCTTACTGATACCAATATTTTAAAAAGGGTTAAAAAGATTCAAAAGGCACGAATTAATCTGGTATCATGGTCTTAGCTATCATACAAGTATCATATGTCTGAAGCCTGTCAAGAGCCGCACTAATTGAACATATGTGCAATGTAGTTCACTACACTGTGGCGGTCGTCCTTTGAACATGTCACCGCACCTGCTTCACTCCCGCAAGGACCACCGCTTGAATTCGCGCATTAGGCAATACTGTCGTTCACCAACCACACGAACCGCTCATTGCAGCATACACAGACCGGCATCACGTTCCCTTCCTTAGTGGCTTCGGATACGACATACCTCACAAGCAAATATTCACGCTGAGAATCCACATAAGGTTTAATCAATCAAAGATACAAATCTAAGTCACGTAAATTCAAGTCAACACACAGACTTCACGATTCATGACAAATATTCACATCCACATAACAACTTACGTACACAGTACTCAACAAATCAGGTAAGTTGTAATCCTCTAAGCCTACCATTAAAATCATTATGCCTCGGTATTAATATCAACATAATGTCTCACGACCTTCACATTCATACAACTCACATTTGCCACACAATTAATGCCACAGTCTAATGTTTGTAACAAGAAGACAACAACAAAAATATATATACATATACAAATATATATATATATATATATATATATATATATATATAACATGCATATATTAATATAAACTATATATGAACTTTGAACAATTATGAAATTACACAAACTTAACTCGTATAATATAACACCCCGGGATATTCGGAATAATTACAGCGCCGTAAACCCTTTAAGTAAGGATTTACAAGGCTGATTTAAAAGAAATGTAAATATAAGACATCAATACTGCGGAAATTCAAGTTTACAAAACCATTTAACTGGTTCAACGAGTAATTAATACAACCATATCGAAATGATATTAATATGACACGCGTACTCGAGTACTGAAATCAAAACAAGAAAACAAATCACCAACAACAACAAACATCACTGAACCCCTTCATCGTCACGTCGGTACGGTGGCTGTTTCCCTGCTCCTCGGCTACCTGAACATCAAAACAAATGTCCACCCCCGAAGGGGTTAGCAAAACGATGCTAGTACAAGTATCATATTAAACAATTCGAATATGCATCAACAATACATAACAAGATACACCACACGGACTTCCGCTACCGGAATCCGACAATGCGAATCCACAAGATTCCATTAACACAGCAAGGGTATTCCAATGATCCAGCGCCCTCAGCATAGATCCCAAGATGATCCCGTTGGACCAACACGAGGTGGAAATAACCCGTCCAATGATCCAGCGCCCTCAGCCTAGATCCCAAGATGATCCCGTCGGACCAACACGAGGTGGACATCCGATCCAGCGCCCTCAGCATAGATCGCACAACGTACACAAATACAACTCATGCATACACATATGCCAAATCATTATGTTCATCAACATGAACATACAAATACTAGATAACGAATATCATGACAATTCAACAAATTAATTTCCATGTTCAACAACATGAATAAACCACAAACATGCTCAAAATATCAATTTTAACACATTACGATACTTGCCTCGAAGATGGCAAGAACGAAACACTTCAATGATCTCAACACACTCGAAGGCTGCCTCCTTCGATCAACGTAGCAAGCTCGAACCTTAACAAAAGAAATGATATACAAATCATCTCAAGTCGAACGATCGCCTAACAATTTGGTCTACGGCCCAAAAGCTCAAAATATGCAGTCTGCCTGAACCACTTAGCGTACGCTACGTACTCTACGTAGCGTGCGCTAAGCCTGCCTGTTAGCGTATGCTATCGTCTAAGCCTAGCGTACGCTAGCCATAGGCTGACAGTTCTCTCTTATCAGCAGTCTGACTCGGCTGATTTCATAACGTACTTTACGTACTAAACGTTGGGTGCGTTAACTTATCCCCGATAGCGCACGTTTTCTTACGTATGTTAGCGTGCACTAACCGTGCATGGTGACACACGGTAGAAAACTGGATCTAACGGTGATGAACTCATGAATTCTATGGTGATAAAACAAGTCATCCCCGAGCATATCATGCTAATAAGGTTTGTGAAAGTTCTTTCCGTACTAAATGACTATGAGATACAAAGATACGTATAATCATCACAACACCATAGTTCATCTAGATCTTCAAGGGATATCCTGAGTTCAATCCGTTATAAGTCTCAAAACGTATGATCCTTCTATATAAATGCATAAGAACTTGAAAATCTCTATATACTGATCACAAATCGGTTTGAAAATGCTTAGGAGTCCATAAACTAAAAAGGTTCAAAGGTTCATACGATGAATAAGTGCCGAAACGTCGAAAATATCCTTCTAACACATGATGATCGATTTTGAACGAAATAACTGACTATTAAAACATGATCAAACATCCTTTAGAACACTACTAATATTGGTGAATAATCACCTACCTCAAAGTAGTGAAGAACAAGGAGAAAATCGAAGCAATCCAACGTCGAAGGCTCGAACACCAATCCTCAATGATCTACAATCTTCAATACAAGCTAGGATGCTGATATGAAGTGTTTAGGATGAAGGAAGTTATACTCTAAGTATAAGAATTCGGATGTGGGAAAAGAAAGGACTGAAAATACGAAAAGGATGCTGTCCTATTTATAGGAAATGGTTATTAGCGCGCGCTAGTCCCTGCTCGTAGCGTGCGCTAACGGCTACTGACTTCACTGTACTCAGCACTTAGCGTGCGCTATGCACATACCTGTAGCGTGCGCTAAGGCGTTGACTTGGCTTTTCCCGAAAGCCGTCCAGGTTCATCCCGACACAATCCGACCAAGATCCCCGGCCTGATCTCACCTACCACATGTCTCAATCAAAATTGACCACGCATAGTGTGCGCTAATGTTCCTTTGTAGCGTGCGCTATGGATCCATGTTAGCGTACGCTACACATAGCCGATAGCGTGCGCTACATGCGCAGAATTAAAATTCTGAAATCACAATCATGAAGTCATACGCTCGACAACATCGGATTATGAAATACGGAGAATAATACTCAGACAAAAGTACAATAATTACAATATCACAAGTTCCAAAAACATATCAGAAATTTCGGGTATTACATCCTTCCTCCCTAAAAAGAAGTTTCGTCCCGAAGCTTAAGATGAAAACAACTCCAGATATCTAGTCTTCATACTGTCCTCCGTTTCCCAAGTGGCCTCTTCAACTCCGTGTCGCGACCATTGTACTTTAACCAAGTGTATTGGTTTATTCCTCAATTGTTTGATCCGACTCTCAAGTATCTTGATTGGTCTCTCTTCGAAGGTTCCATCATTAGCTATCTCGATCTCGTCGAATTCAATGACGTGACTGGGGTCCGGTACATACTTCCGCAATTGGGATACGTGAAACACATTGTGAACGTGACTCAGCGATGGCGGTAAGGCCAACCTGTATGTTAAATCTCCAACTCTCTCGAGGATCTCGAATGGTCCGATATATCTAGGACTAAGCTTGCCTCTCCTCCCAAAACGGAAAGTCCCTCGTGTAGGAGACACCTTCAATAGTACATGGTCTCCAGCGTCGAACTCTAGAGGGCGACGACGTACGTCTGCATAAGACTTCTGTCGACTCTGGGCAGTCAACAGTCTTTCTCGAATCAAAGTTATCTTCTCTTGAGTCTGAATTATCAATTCCGGTTCCGTCCCGATCAAATCCGAAGAATCATCCCAACACAGGGGTGATCGGCATCTTCTCCCGTACAAAGCTTCAAATGGTGCCATCTTAATAGAAGCATGCCAACTATTATTGTAAGTGAATTCAATCAATGGCAAATGAACTTCCCAATCAGTTGACCAATCAAAAGCACACGCTCTAAGCATGTCCTCTACTGTCTGTATAGTCCTTTTGGACTGACCGTCCGTTTGGGGATGATAAGCCGTGCTAAAGTTGAGCTCAGACCCCAGGCCCCGTGAATCGCTTTCCAGAAGTGCGACACGAAACGACCATCTCGATCCGAAATAATGGTCTTCGATGTCCCATGCAATCTGACTATCTCCGCAATAAATACTCGCGCCAATCTCTCGGGTCCCCATGTATCTTTAATCCCTAGGAAATGAGCCGACTTGGTTAGTCGATCAACTACAACCTAAATCATGTTCATTCCCGTTCTAGTCCTTGGCATACCGGGTGATGAAATCCATCGAGATGTCCTCCCACTTCCATTCGGGGATCTAAGCGGCTTTAACATTCCGGGTCACCGATGTTCAATCTTAACTTGCCGACAAGTCAAACACCTCAAACGTACTGCCACGTCCTTCTTCATATTCCCCACCAAGTTTTGTTTTAAATCCTTATACATCTTATCACGCCCGGGTGAATGGAATAGGGCGCTGTGAGCTTCCTTCGTAATAGTCCGTCTCAAATCATCATCATCGGAACGCAAAGTCGACTCAAATCTCGTAACTCCATCGTCTTGTATCACGAATCCTGGGGCTTTTCCTTTCTTTACTTCGTCACATAATCGAAGGATCAGAGAATCGTTCAACTGCTTAGACTTGATCTCCTCGACTAGTGATGAAGTCAGTTCCATCACATAAAGTTGCCCTTGGATTCCTGGTGCCCATAATTCAATCTCCTCGCGGATCAGTTCCTGTTGAATACTGGTTTGGGATGTAAGTGCTTCCAACACTCGAAGAGAAACAGGTTTACGGCTCAATGCATCGGCTACTACATTTGCTTTCCCCGGATGATAGAGAATCTCCAAGTCGTAATCCTTGATCAATTCCAGCCACCTTCTCTGCCTCATGTTTAATTCTTTCTGACTGAAAATGTACTTGAGGCTCTTATGATCGATAAAGATCTGACAATGAGTGCCGTACAAATAATGTCTCCAAATTTTCAAAGCAAAGACTACAGCTGCTAGCTCCAGATCATGAGTCGGGTAATTAACCTCGTATGGTTTCAACTGCCGAGAAGCATAGGCAATCACCTTATCTCTTTGCATCAACACACATCCTGCACCACGATTTGAAGCGTCGCAGACACCATGAATCCACTGTTCCATCCAGTAATGCTAATATAGGTGTCGTTAGTCTCTTTATAAGTTCATCAAAACCACTGGCATTTCTCATCCCACTTGAACTTTTGAGTTTTAGAATAAATGAGTGAGCGGACGAGCAATTTTGGAAAATCCCTCTACAAAGCAATGATAATATCCGGCAAGTCCTAAGAAACTCCGGACTTCTTTCACGTTATTAGGGCTTCCCATTCCAAGATTGCTTCGACTTTCTTTGGGTCTACTCGAACTCCGTCGGTGATATCACATGCCCAAGGAAAGTTACCTCCCGAGCGTAACTCGCATTTTGAAAGCTTTGCATACAGCTGTTCCTTCCTCAAGGTGCTCAAAACCACACGCAAATGTTCGGCATGCTCCTCTGCGTCCTCCGAATATATCAAGATGTCATCAATGAAGACGACCACAAATTTATCCAAGTATTCCAAGAATACCCGATTCATCAATTGCATGAATACCGCAGGAGCATTGGTAAGTCCAAACGGCATCACTACGAATTCATAATGCCGTCTCGGACTGGCAGAGACTTTGGTATATCCGATTCCTTAATCCTCAACTGATGGTATCCTGATCGCAAGTCAATCTTCGAGAATACCCTTGCCCCTTGCAGTTGATCAAACAAGTCGTCGATCCTAGGTATAGGATACTTATTCTTGATCGTCATCTTATTGAGCTCCTGGTAATCAATACACAGTCGGAGGGATCCGTCTTTCTTCCGAACAAAGAGAACGGGCGCTCCCCAAGGAGAAACGCTAGGTTGAATATAGCCCTTCTGTAACAACTCCTCCAGTTGCTTCTTGAGTTCATACATCTCAGTTGGCGCCATGCGGTATGGTGTTCTGGAAATAGGAGCTGCTCCAGGCTCTAATTCGATAGTTAATTCCACTTCTCTCTACGGAGGTAACCCAGGTAGTTCGTCAGGAAATACATCTGAGAACTCATTCACAACTGAAATAGACGAGAGCTCTACTCCTTCCTCTTTCCTCATGGCATAACACCAAAGTCCATGACATCCTTGCTTCAGTAATTTCACGGCTTTCATTGATTTGATCAATTTTCCCGAGCTTCCCGGTCTCCACCCTCGAAATAAGTGTTCAGATCCGTCATCAGCAATGATAGAAATGACTCTCTCTCGGTAATTCAGAATAACTCCATAATGGTTGAGCCAATCGTATCCGAGAATTAAATCGTCACCGTAGATGTCAATTACAATAAGATTCGATGGCCAATCTCTCCCTCCTATAGACATTGGAAAATCTCTAGCCTCTAGGGTTCCCACAATTCTCTCTCCACTCGGCAAACCCACAACATACGGTTCACAATCAAATAAGCACGAGATTTTTAAACGATTTACTCAGTTCAAGGATACAAAAGAATGTGTAGCTCCAGAATCGAATAAAACACTAACTGGTTGCAAAAGGATCTGAATCGTACCTGATGCAACAGCAGTGTTCTGATCGTCAGATTTCCTCATCTCGTACAGGCGCGGAGGAACGGACCCAGCACTCGATGTCTCTCTCTTCCCAACGTTCTGCTGCGGAAATCCACTCTGTTGTGTCTGGTTCACACTTATCTCCTTCGGAACTGACGCTGGAGTGCGAGTACCAAATGACCTAGTGTTGTGTCACGATTTATTCATCCCGACAGGCGATCGACTATAAGGCCGAGCGACCAAGTCAACATCAGTCAAACTATGGCTAGCTCGCCATGTCGAAGATATCAGACCACTATCAGATCCCTGGCGATCGACTCCCAAGGCGATCGCCCTTTGGCAGCTGGCGATCTACTCTAGTGACCGGCTAAGGGCAATCGACCTACGCTCCGAGCAGAGACGATCGCCGTCAAAACCATCAAGAACTGGATCTCAGAAAAGCACCCACGTGCAGATCCACCAAAGGCGCTGACAAGATCTTCGCTAGCAGATAAGATCTTTTGCTGACAGACAAGACCTTTGACCACAGCCTGTCACCTACCTCACCTACCAAGGCATGCGCGCCGAAAGTTGTCAGTGGGACCACCCGTGTCAGCAACTCAGGACGCGTGTAAGCTCCCCATTGGACCGCATAGTTGACTGCCAGCAACTCCTGCAGACTTTGAGGGGACAGGCCCATGTGCTAAAAGACGATCGCCTGATTATTATAATGCAGAAAAGGCGATCGCCCGGCGTATCCAAGCCCTATAAATAGAGAACCTCCTCCTACGGGAAAAAGGTTCAAAATTCATTCCACCAACGGTTCCGAATTCATTCTGAATTACGCTCAGAACTCATTCTCTCACATTCTGATACATTCACGGAAATACTGAAGAACATACATATCATCAAGCTCCCGGCTACCTCACCGGAATCCATCTCAGGACTTCTCTCTCTAAATCTCTCGTCCAGAAGACGATCGGCGATGACGACAAGTCTCCACTAGACAGATTCCAAAGGATTCATAAGCCCCAGAGCCCAAGCATCCAGCTAAATACTCGCCGTGAGAGACGGTCGATCTCTCACCGCCGCGACTGTTCATCACCTTTGTTACAAGAACTCACAGAGCATCAAATCTGGTTCTTCCGGCAATCTACACGCTCACTAGCTAAGATAACAAGAATCTTTACACTCATTGTAATTGTATTCTTACATTAGTACTTGTATCCCCGAATATTGGTATTAATAATATCTCGCGAGAGCATTCAATCCCGGGACTAACAACCCCGGCAAATCTTGTGTTATTTATCTTTCTCACGGAAGTGCTCTTGCATTTGTTTGCTATCCCATCCATTCCAGCAATATCTATCTCTGGATAATATTTTGGGTAGCAACAATTGGCGTTAGAGGAAGGGAATCTAACCCTCACATTTTATTCCTACCGTCCCGAAGAACACTCACTGTTCTCGGGGCATATACTTGAAGTGACACTCACTGCACTTCAAAGAAAACCTTCAGAATCATGACATCCGCCGGTACATCGAAGAAAGCCGCTCTCCGAACCGCCGGACACCATATCCCGGCTCAATCCGAACCCCAGCCAACGACAGGGGGAAGCCGCAGCAACGCGAGACTCTCGATACCGCATCCGAGAGATGGCCCCAACCTCTCAGTCGATCAGTTCCAAACCGAGGAACAGATCGAGGAGGCTATGGCCATCCTGGAGGAGCGACGGAGAGCATGTGCGTCGCCTGCAATAACTCCCTCGATCATCCGCCGCATGGGAAAACGGAAATTCAGCGG
This sequence comes from Orobanche coerulescens, assembly GCA_033398695.1. Lineage (NCBI taxonomy): Eukaryota > Viridiplantae > Streptophyta > Magnoliopsida > Lamiales > Orobanchaceae > Orobanche > Orobanche coerulescens. The sequence goes on along the minus strand of CM065815.1, from coordinate 112,030,875 downwards.
GCTACTGAACGAACGATCGTCAGAAAGCCCCAATTCGCGAGGAAAGGCTCTCGCACGACCGGACGGATCCATATTCGATCGCTTGGGGCGCGACCCATCCTGGCGACCGGGGCACCCTGTTTCCAACCTCGAAAAGACGGAACCCGAATCCGTCACCAGAAGTTCGGCCTACCCACCTCACAGCCGAACGCAGGTCAGCCATCTGACTCCCGCCCCGATCGCCAGGGAATCAGTACTCAATCGCCTCGGCTCCCGCTCCGAGCGCCGAGCCGCTAGCATCGAGCCACGGCGATGGCCGCCATACAACGCCAGCTCGACGAGATGAGAGCACTCTTGGACACTGGGGCAAGCACCAGCAAGAAGATCGCCGGGCCGACCGAGCCACTCGCGGTCCACATCGAGCTTGCCCCCATACAACCAACGATCGCTCCCCCCAAAACACCTCTGTATGAGGGGAGATCGGACCCCGAAACCCACCTGAGTAAATTCCGAATTTACATGACTGGGTGTGGGGCATCTGATGCAACCAAGTGCCGGATCTTCCCGCTGACATTGGGCGAGCTGGCCCATAGGTGGTACGTCTCACTACCACCACTATCAATCACCTCTTTTAAGAAACTGGCGAATGACTTCACGTCATACTTCGCCAGCAAGGTCGCCAGACCAGAAGGCCCCCACCGCATGATAAAAATCAAGCAGGGGAAGGATGAAACCGACGCAGATTACATTGACCGAGTGGACGAAATCATCCTTACCGGCGAACCCGTCAGTGACGAGCTCGCTCTCTATTCAGTCATGGGGGGATTCCACGGACACTCTCCCATGTTTAGACATCTCTCCAAGGATATTCCCCCAACGTACGCGATCTTCCGCGCTAAAGCTGCCAACTTTCTGGCCAGGCAAAGGCTACTCACCCTCCGCCTAGGCGAGGAAATGCCACCTCCTGTCCAGAAGATAGCGATCGCCAAAGCAAAGAAGGCGATCGCCAAATCAACCGGAGATCTCAAGGCTTTCGAGGACATGGAAGCCCATCTCCTCCATACGTTCAACAGAACTCCGGCACATATTTTCTATGCCATCAAGGGGCACGAAGAGCTCAAAAAGCCAAAGGCGATAAGGGACCACGGTCACCTGGACAACAATCAATATTGTGCCTACCACAAGAGTCCCGGCCACAGCACCAACAAATGCCGCGATCTCCTCAAACAGCTCTGGAGATTGTTCGAGGAGGGCAAGTTGGACAGCTTATTGGTTTAGCCGAAGCCCCTAACAATCTCTATAGACGATCGTCCGAGTCGAACATAAAACAGGCTGGAAAGCTCATATGAGCCGACCCCTGGATCAACCTCGGCGACCGTCCCTACATGCTTCAATCAAGAAAAGGAGACCTCGGAAGTCTCACCGATCTCCCTCCTTATTTAAGAAACCGGAGGACTCGATCGCCATCTACAGTTCATCGTCTAACATGATGGACTAAGGCACGAGATCGCCTCCCCCGCACAACGTACACCGTCGAAGGTCGGCGTCTACATGACGATCCAAGGTGGATGAGTGCAGCCATGGTCCTGGTGGTCGATGGAACCAACTGCTTAGGCCATGCAAGGTCCCTTTAAGCCAAGATCGCCCGCCCTTCGTTTAAATACGAGGCCGGCGTAGTCTGAGGGCCCTCCAAAATTAATCAGTGGACACGATCGCTCGCCCTCAAAGGTTCATCATCTAACATGGTGAACCCGGACAATGAGACGTGCCACAACCCCCGTCTCAACGTACACCGTCGAGATCGGCCATCTCCATGGCTGGCCGAGGTGGAAGCAGAGCTAACAAGCCGCGGGCGTGGAGTTGAATCATCCGACGCTGCCCCGCGCAAGGACTCCTCTAGACCGAGACCGCACGCCCTTCGTTTAAATACGAGGCGAGGCGCAGTCTAACAGAGGACCCTCATAATAAAGTGAGTCACGAGACACTCAATGTCTTCGCGCATCAAGACATGATCAAGGAGTCGGTCCATCGAACTCCGCGATCGTGCACGGTTCCTCAAGATGAACGACCGTCCCCGAGGATTCGACAAAGTTGAAGACCGCTCACTCAACGAATTATTTTCATCCCCTTACTTCCACTAAGTGAATAAAAACAAGGGGCAATGATAGTGCGGACTACCTACACGACGATCGTCGCTATTCAACCACATACGGAGATCGTCATTTTTTCAGATGTAGTGCAGCGATCGAATTTGTTGTAAAAAGTTGTCTTTATGAGTTTATCAATTCATTTGGAACCACCCTCGCAACGATCTCTCCTCACACATTTGTACAAAGTCAAACAAAGACTCAAAAATAACCATTCATCCAAGTGATAAGACAGAAATCCAAACATTCAGTTCATTGCTTGAGAAGGTCATAATACACGGTCGCCCGAAGGCCTAAGTGCTACAAAAGAAAACTACAAAACTACAAGGAAGAAAGCTACAAAACTACAAGTAAGCAAGCTAAAACGTCAAAAATGAAGCGCCTCAGGCCCCTGCCTGGCCTTCGCCATCAGCATTCGGCACGGTCCCCTCATCCTCCGGAGCGTCGGGATGAGCAAGATTGGCCGGAGACGGATACCAACTCAAATCCACACCGATTTCCGCAAGGTCCAAGATCGGCAAAGAGAAAGCTGAATGGAGAGGATGCTCCAATGCATATGACTTGAATTTCTCAGCTAAAGGCCCGACCTCCAAACCTCCCTTCTTAGCTGCTCGGATCGAGTCAGCGAACGCCAAATAATAGGCGAACTCGCTGACAAACTCCAAGTTTTGAAAGGGATCGGTCCTGGTCGCCTCCACCTCTCCTTTCAGCTCCGCCATCGCCTGTTGCGACCCCTGGAGCTCGGCCTCCCTCGCAGCAATCTTTTCCCTCGCCTCCGTCACATTTGGCCGTCAGCCGAGCGATCGTCACCTTCTGGCGATCGGCCTCCTCTTCAGCAACATTCCGCGCCTGGACGGCATTCTGCATCTGGTCCCGAAATCGGTCAACCGCCATACGATATTTCTCAGTCTCCTTCTTCTCCAGCTCAAGCTCATGGCTCGCCCGCTTGGCCGCCTCCAGGGAGTCCTTCTCCATCGCCGCGATCTTGTCAGCAAACTCGGCGTTCTCTTTCCGAGCGCCTCGAGATCCTCCCCGCAGCGAATAGTGGAGGGCCGCCCCTCAAACTCCTGAGCAGCCTGGACGGCCATGGTCGCCGTCTGAAGAGAAAGGGCGAGAACAGCGTGCATCGAACTAGACGATCGCTGCCGAGCGATCGCATCCAGATCAGTCGTCCATGCCTTCGGCAGAGCGTATGACCTTGCTAACATATGGAGGAATGTCGCAGAATGACGAGGAGATCGGCTCGCTAGGAAATCTACGACCATCGGCGGGCAAGACGGATCTGCGCGGCGGATCCTGCATCAAAACAACTAAGTTAATACAACTCCTACGCAGATGCAATTTTCAACACAAAAATGCTATCTACCTCTCAGCCTTCTCGGGATCCCGACCGAAAAACGGTTTCCCTCGAGGGGTCTCAGCATCCGCGATCGCCATCTCCCGCATAAAAGCCGCAGAGGGCGGCTCGCTCTCCGGAGCAACGATGGTGATCGGAGGCGCGGCGATCGGCACTTCATCGCCCGGGGCAGGAATCGAAGTTTCTTCCGACCTCGGCCTCTTGCGATTGGCTCGAAGCCCCTCCTCCGGAATTTCCTCCTCAACCACGACCGGCTCCACGCGAGGCTCCGCCTCCGGAACTATAGGCAACGCAACGGGTGGGACCTGAGTCGACCTCTTATGGCGAAGACGGCCTAGGACTCCTGGGTTCGACATGGCGATCTCCGTCGGAGGCTCCAAAAAGCGAGGAAAGCGAACCTCTACAGTTTAAGACAATCGACCAACAGTCAGATACTATCCTCAAGTAAGGCGATCGCCTAGAAATTGAAGGTCGCAGGAACTCATACCTGGCACCGCGAGATGTCTCGGGAAACGGAATAGTCGAGCCGACAACCAGCGACTCTCCTTGTTGATCCGAGTGGCGTCAAGGTCGTCGTCCGACAGGCTCCTTATCCGCTCCCAAACAACGAGAAAGTCGAAAGGCAGCTCCTCGATCGCCGGAATGTGAAAACCTGCAAAACCGAAATCAAATTAGATCAGTCCAAAACGCATCCAAACGAAGGGAGAGTCTAAACCCTTACCGGGATTCCTCTCCCGAAATTCAGTGGGGATCTCCAGCTCGCCTGTGGGATTGTCGCTCGCCGAAGATCTCCACTTGCCGGCGACCCAGAACCACTTCATCTGATCGCCCCGTATCTTATTCGGGACTCCATGAATCACCCGACCAGATCAGCCTTGAATATGGTAACCGCCGACCAACCCTCTATGAGCCGTCAGTTTAAACAAATGGTTCATCTCCAACGGCGATGGGAGACGGTACAGGCGGTGACCGCCGAAAAGGGTGAGGGTGCAGATAATTTGGAGCCAGGCGTTCGGCGTCAGCTGAAGTGGCGCCACATTCCAAGCGGCCAACAGATGGGAGACCGCAAAGGATAGAGGGAAGCGCAGCCCGGCCTCCATAACGGCCTCACTCACTGCGACCATACCCATCGGAGGCTGGTCGGCTCGTTCATTCTCCGCCGGCGCGAACATGTCCACATCGGAAGGAACATGGAATCTTGTCCTCCGAGGCGGCGTGTCTCTCCTGGTCGTCGAACTCCGTATTTGGCCGAGCGACCACAACGATCGCTGCGCAGCACGGTACTGCAACCACTTGGGAAGCACATAGGGATAGGCGACCGAGTATCCCCGGAAATCGAATCTCGGAGTAGGACCGGCCAATCTCTCCATTATCTCAGCGAAAGCCCTATAGGCCCGACCAAAAACGCTATGTTGCTCCCAGTAAGCCCTGATCGCCAGATCTCTCTCGATCTGCGATCGTCTCTCCTCAGCAGCCCACTCCTTATCAACATCGGCCTCATTGAATAAAGCCTCGACTTCAGCCGGGTCGATTAAACCCGAATAGCTTCACCCGGCCGTCTCAGTGGAAGACGGAAGAAGTTTCTCCTGACGATCGATGTCCGTGGCGAAGCCAGTTCCGCTCCAAATGATGATGAGGTTCCGCCATTTTCGAAGCAGAGAAAAGGAGAAAAGGATTTTTCTTACCCTAAAGTGAAATCGAACGACGATCGGCACTAAGATCTTCAGAAAATTCGGCAGCAAGTCCTTCTTCCTCCTAAAAGTACGCGTGAGTAAAAACTGCAGCACCGCGCCCCTTTTATAGGAGAAGGCAGGGACTCGTTTGCAATAAAGGAAAACCTCAGGGGTCGGATCTCAAACGACGCATTAATTGACCCCCTCGAGACCCGCGTGCGCGTCTTTTCAAGGACGCGTCAGCCGAGGAGTCATTAATGACCGTTGGCGTCCTCCAATAGAAGCCCGACACGTGCGCGGAGACGTTTCAACGCCCATTGTTTTTTCCCGCGCAGTTCAGCGGCCAACCAGGTCGTCCGAACCCAGAGTATATCAGCTCAAAGACGATCGCCAGTTCAGTTAAACACGAAGTCGCTCGTCAAAAGTTCAGCGATCGCCAAGAGAGCCACCTCACCCCACGTTTCCAACGTATGAGCGAGCTGGGGGGCAATTGTTGTGTCACGATTTATTCATCTCGACAGGCGATCGACTATAAGGCCGAGCGACCAAGTCAACATCAGTCAAACTATGGCTAGCTCGCCATGTCGAAGATATCAGACCACTATCGATGCACAGCGATCGACTCCCAAGGCGATCGCCCTTTGGCACGGGCGATCTACTCTAGTGACCGGCTAAGGGCAATCGACCTACGCTCCGAGCAGAGACGATCGCCGTCAAAACCATCAAGAACTGGATCTCGTAAAAGCACCCACGTGCAGATCCACCAAAGCGCCGACAAGATCTTCGCTAGCGAGATAAGATCTTTTCGTGACAGACAAGACCTTTGACCACACTGTCACCTACCTCACCTACCGGCATGCGCGCCGAAAGTTGTCGGTGGGACCACCGTGTCGGCAACTCGGGACGCGTGTAAGCTCCCATTGGACCGCATAGTTGGCGCCCGGCAACTCCTGTAGACTTTGAGGACAGCCCATGTGCTAAAGACGATCGCCCGATTATTATAATGCGAGAAAAGGCGATCGCCGGCGTATCAAGCCCTATAAATAGAGAACCTCCTCCTAGGGAAAAAGGTTCAAAATTCATTCCACTAACGGTTCGAATTCATTCGACTTACGCTCGAACTCATTCTCTCACATTCCGATACATTCACGGAAATCTTGAAGAACATACATATCATCAAGCTCCGGCTACCTCACCTAATCCATCTCAGGACTTCTCTCTCTAAATCTCTCGTCCAGAAGATGATCGGCAGAAGCAGCAAGTCTCCACTAGACAGATTCCAAAGGATTCATAAGCCCCGGAGCCCAAGCATCCAGCTAAATACTCGCCGTGAGAGACGGTCGATCTCTCACCGCCGCGACTGTTCATCACCTTTGTTACAAGAACTCACAGAGCATCAAATCTGGTTCTTCCGGCAATCTACACGCTCACTAGCTAAGATAACAAGAATCTTTACACTCATTGTAATTGTATTCTTACATTAGTACTTGTATCCCCGAATATTGGTATTAATAATATCTCGCGAGAGCATTCAAGCCCGGGACTAACAACCCCGGCAAATCTTGTGTTATTTATCTTTCTCACAGAAGTGCTCTTGCATTTTTTTGCTATCCCATCCATTCCAGCAATATCTATCTCCGGATAATATTTTGGGTAGCAACAATTGGCGCTAAATGAGAGTGCGGACTACCTACACGACGATCGTCGCTATTCAACCATATACGGAGATCGTCATTTTTTCAGATGTAGTGCAACGATCGAATTTGTTGTAAAAAGTTGTCTTTATGAGTTTATCAATTCATTTGGAACCACCCTCGCAACGATCTCTCCTCACACATTTGTACAAAGTCAAACAAAGACTCAAAAATAACCATTCATTCAAGTGATAAGACAGAAATCCAAACATTCAGTTCATTGCTTGAGAAGGTCATAGTACACGGTCGCCCGAAGGCCTAAGTGCTACAAAAGAAAACTACAAAACTACAAGGAAGAAAGCTACAAAACGACAAGTAAGCAAGCGAAAACGTCAAAAATGAAGCGCCTCAGGCCCCTGCCTGGCCTTCGCCATCAGCATTCGGCACGGTCCCCTCATCCTCCGGAGCGTCGGGATGAGCAAGATTGGCCGGAGACGGATACCAACTCAAATCCACACCGATTTCCGCAAGGTCCAAGATCGGCAAAGAGAAAGCTGAATGGAGAGGATGCTCCAACGCATATGACTTGAATTTCTCAGCTAAAGGCCCGACCTCCAAACCTCCCTTCTTAGCTGCTCGGATCGAGTCAGCGAACGCCAAATAATAGGCGAACTCGCTGACAAACTCCAAGTTTTGAAAGGGATCGGTCCTGGTCGCCTCCACCTCTCCTTTCAGCTCCGCCATCGCCTGTTGCGACCCCTGGAGCTCGGCCTCCCTCGCAACAATCTTTTCCCTCGCCTCGTCGGCTCAGTCGGTAGAGCGATCGTCACCTTCCGCGATCGGCCTCGCTTCAAGAACATTCGCGCTGGACGGCATTCTCGCATCTGGTCGAAATCGGTCAACCGCCATACGATATTTCTCAGTCTCCTTCTTCTCCAGCTCAAGCTCATGGCTCGCCCGCTTGGCCGCCTCCAGGGAGTCCTTCTCCATCGCCGCGATCTTGTCAGCAAACTTGGCGTTCTCTTTCCGAGCCGCCTCGAGATCCTCCTGCAGGCGAATAGTTGAGGGCCGCCCCTCAAACTCCTGAGCAGCCTGGACGGCCATGGTCGCCGTCTGAAGAGAAAGGGCGAGAACAGCGTGCATCGAACTAGACGATCGCTGCCGAGCGATCGCATCCAGATCAGTCGTCCATGCCTTCGGCAGAGCGTATGTACCTTGCTAACATATGGAGGAATGTCGCAGGAATGGCGAGGAGATCGGCTCGCTAGGAAATCTACGACCATCGGCGGGCAAGACGGATCTGCGCGGCGGATCCTGCATCAAAACAACTAAGTTAATACAACTCCTACGCAGATGCAATTTTCAACACAAAAATGCTATCTACCTCTCAGCCTTCTCGGGATCCCGACCGAAAAATGGTTTCCCTCGAGGGGTCTCAGCATCCGCGATCGCCATCTCCCGTATAAAAGCCGCAGAGGGCGGATCGCTCTTCGGAGCAACGATGGTGATCGGAGGCGCGGCGATCGGCACTTCATCGCCCGGGGCAGGAATCGAAGTTTCTTCCGACCTCGGCCTCTTGCGATTGTCTCGAAGCCCCTCCTCCGGAATTTCCTCCTCAACCACGACCGGCTCCACGCGAGGCTCCGGCTCCACGCGAGGCTCCGCCTCCGGAACTATAGGCAACGCAACGGGTGGGACCCGAGTCGACCTCTTATGGCGAATACGGCCTAGGACTCCTGGGTTCGACATGGCGATCTCCGTCGGAGGCTCCAAAAAGCGAGGAAAGCGAACCTCTACAGTTTAAGACAATCGACCAACAGTCAGATACTATCCTCAAGTAAGGCGATCGCCTAGAAATTGAAGGTCGCAGGAACTCATACCTGGCACCGCGAGTTGTCTCGGGAAACGGAATAGTCGAGCCGACAACCAGCGACTCTCCTTGTTGATCCGAGTGGCGTCAAGGTCGTCGTCCGACAGGCTCCTTATCCGCTCCCAAACAACGAGAAAGTCGAAAGGCAGCTCCTCGATCGCCGGAATGTGAAAACCTGCAAAACCGAAATCAAATTAGATCACCAAAACGCATCCAAACGAAGGGAGAGTCTAAACCCTTACCGGATTCCTCTCCCGAAATTCGGTGGGGATCTCCACTCGCCCGTGGGATTGTCGCTCGCCGAAGCTCTCCACTTGCCGACCCATAACCACTTCGTCTGATCGCCCCGTATCTTATTCGGGACTCCATGAATCACCCGACCAGATCGGCCTTGAATATGGTAACCGCCGACCAACCCTCTATGAGCCGTCAGTTTAAACAAATGGTTCATCTCCAACGGCGATGGGAGACGGTACAGGCGGTGACCGCCGAAAAGGGTGAGGGTGCAGATAATTTGGAGCCGTGCGTTCGGCGTCGGTGAAGTGGCGCCACATTCCAAGCGGCCAAGATGGGAGACCGCAAAGGATAGAGGGAAGCGCGGCCGACCTCCATAACGGCCTCACTCACTGCGACCATACCCATCGGAGGCTGGTCGGCTCGTTCATTCTCCGCCGGCGCGAACATGTCCACATCGGAAGGAACATGGAATCTTGTCCTCCAGACGGCCAGGTCTCTCCTGGTCGTCGAACTCCGTATTTGGCCGAGCGACCACAACGATCGCTGCGCAGCACGGTACTGCGACCGCTTGGGAAGCACATAGGGATAGGCGACCGAGTATCCCCGGAAATCGAATCTCGGAGTAGGACCGGCCAATCTCTCCATTATCTCAGCGAAAGCCCTATAGGCCCGACCGAAAACGCTATGTTGCTCCCAGTAAGCCCTGATCGCCAGATCTCTCTCGATCTGCGATCGTCTCTCCTCAGCAGCCGACTCCTTAGCAACATCGGCCTCATTGAATAAAGCCTCGACTTGGTAAGGTCGATTCCGGCCCGAATAGCTTCACCGCCGTCTCAGTGGAAGACGGAAGAAGTTTCTCCCTGACAATCGATGTCCCGCGGCGAACTGGTTCCCGCTCCAAATGATGATGAGGTTCCGACCATTTTCAGAAACAGAAAAGAAGAAAAGGATTTTTCTTACCCTAAAGTGAAATCGAACGACGATCGGCACTAAGATCTTCAGAAAATTCGGCAGCAAGTCCTTCTTCCTCCTAAAAGTATGCGTGAGTAAAAACTGCAGCACCGCGCCCCTTTTATAGGAGAAGGCAGGGACTCGTTTGCAATAAGGGAAAACCTTAGGGGTCGGATCTCAAACGACGCATTAATTGACCCCCTCGAGACCCGCGTGCGCGTCTTTTCAAGGACGCGTCAGCCGAGGAGTCATTAATGACCGTTGGCGTCCTCCAATAGAAGCCCGACACGTGCGCGGAGACTTTTCAACGCCCATTGTTTTTTCCCGCGCAGTTCAGCGGCCAACCAGGTCGTCCGAACCCAGAGTATATCAGCTCAAAGACGATCGCCAGTTCAGTTAAACACGAAGTCGCTCGTCAAAAGTTCAGCGATCGCCAAGAGAGCCACCTCACCCCACGTTTCCAACGTATGAGCGAGCTGGGGGGCAATTGTTGTGTCACGATTTATTCATCCCGAAAGGCGATCGACTATAAGGCCGAGCGACAAAGTCAGCATCACTCAAACTATGGCTAGCTCGCCATGTCGAAGATATCGGACCACTATCGATGCCCGGCGATCGACTCCCAAGGCGATCGCCCTTTGGCACCGGGCGATCTACTCTAGTGACCGGCTAAGGGCAATCGACCTACGCTCGGCGAGGACGATCGCCGTCAAAACCATCAAGAACTGGATCTCGAAAGCACCCACGTGCAGATCCACCAAAGGCGCCGACAAGATCTTCGCTAGCGAATAAGATCTTTTCTTTGACAAGACCTTTGACCACACTGTCACCTACCTCACCTACCAAAGATGCGCGCCGAAAGTTGTCGGTGGGACCACCCGTGTCGGCAACTCGGGACGCGTGTAAGCTCCCCATTGGACCGCATAGTTGTGCCCGGCAACTCCTGCCAGACTTTGAGGGACAGCCCATGTGCTAAAAGACGATCGCCCGATTATTATAATGCGAGAAAAGGCGATCGCCGGCGTATCAAGCCCTATAAATAGAGAACCTCCTCCTACGGGAAAAAGGTTCAAAATTCATTCCACTAACGGTTCGAATTCATTCGACTTACGCTCGAACTCATTCTCTCACATTCCGATACATTCACGGAAATCTTGAAGAACATACATATCATCAAGCTCCGGCTACCTCACCTAATCCATCTCAGGACTTCTCTCTCTAAATCTCTCGTCCAGAAGACGATCGGCAGAAGCAACAAGTCTCCACTAGACAGATTCCAAAGGATTCATAAGCCCCGGAGCCCAAGCATCCAGCTAAATACTCGCCGTGAGAGACGGTCGATCTCTTACCGCCGCGACTGTTCATCACCTTTGTTACAAGAACTCACAGAGCATCAAATCTGGTTCTTCCGGCAATCTACACGCTCACTAGCTAAGATAACAAGAATCTTTACACTCATTGTAATTTTATTCTTACATTAGTACTTGTATCCCCTAATATTGGTATTAATAATATCTCGCGAGAGCATTCAAGCCCGGGACTAACAACCCCGGCAAATCTTGTGTTATTTATCTTTCTCACGGAAGTGCTCTTGCATTTGTTTGCTATCCCATCCATTCCAGCAATATGTATCTCCGGATAATATTTTGGGTAGCAACACCTAGTAGCAACTCCACAGAAAGCTGCACGGTGTCCTTCTTGTCCACAATCGTAGCAAGTCACAGAAGATGCGGGGCAATCACGTCGAATATGCCCTGCTCGGCCACAATTGTAGCATTTCTTTGATGCGTCCGGAACTGCTGATGTAGTCCGGAACTTCTTTCCACCTCTGGAAGGATGTGGAGGTTTCCTAGCTGAATAAAAGGAAGACTGGCCCTTGCGGGCCCCACCACTCTTGTTTTCTGAAAAGTTGCCGGTCACCTTCTACTTCTTTGCCTCCACTGATTTCTCCACCGCTGCCTCTTTCATGTCGTAGGCCAGCGCTTTGTCTTGATACTGTCGCAACGTAGTACACTCGAACCCGGACATGTATGTTAGGAATACTTGTTAGATTTTGATGATGTCATTAATATTAAATCAAATGTTTATTACTTGGCAAAATGTAAGGAAGAACCAAATGAGTATCTTCCATAGGCCAAAATATGTTAAGTATAAACTTGGCAAAATGTAAAGAAGAACCAAATGAGTATCTTCTGTAGGCCAAAAATTAGTTAGGCTGAAAAACGGCTAAGTACTAAGTACAGCTTAGTCCATCAGAGAGGAACAGCCGACTCCAGTCAGAGTAGCTCTGGTCAAATAAATTTATCAGAGAAGTTTGACCAGACTGCAGCCGAGGTACCTCAGGGAAGTCACCTGACCAGATAAGTCACCAACAGTGAACAGCCGAGAGGACCTATCTGCAGAGAAGTTAGCTGCATAGCAGCCTACTCGACTACAGCCTAGTACTCCAAGTCCACGTCAGCATGCGTTGAAAAGTCAAGTATTACGGAAAGCTCACATGCAACGTGAAGTGACAAATTGGAGTGATTCCCGCAAGAGATATGATTTAAATAAATCATCCTGACCCACCTTGAAGACTTTAATCATTTTATATTTAAAAGATTCGGCGCTCACATGCAGAAGTCTTCACAACGGTCGGAAGATAAAATAAAATAATGGGAATCCAGCCTTGCAACGTTCAGAAAGATTAAACAATGAAGTCTCCCTCCAACGGACGGATTTGTTCAAAAGATTTGCAACGGCTACAAGGAAAGAAGCTCAGAGATCGTGATCTATATATATCCGAAGATTTGAAACTGAGCAACTACCGGTGCGAACATACATTCTAGCGATCAAAGCAATCAAGCAATCTCAAGCAATCAAATAGCTTCGTGAAAAGAGCAGATCTAAAAGTTCATACTTAAGGAAGCTCTTAAGTTGGAGAAGACAAACACTCTTGTCTATAATCTTGAGTACGGGGTACTTCACTGGTTGAGGTAAGAGACTGTAAAGGCATCCGAGGATCGAGGATCAAGAGGTGCAAGGCAGTCAAGTGTGTACAACGGCACGGATTTCCACTGGTTGGAAGCTCTTGTAGTGTGGTTTGAATCACTGTAATATTTATCACTGGTTGAAAATTATAGTGAATTCATCTCCAACTGGTTTGGAGAAAAGTGGATTAGTAGAGGATTACCCCACCTCTGAGACCACTATAATTGCCTGTGTTATTTCTTGCTTTTCTTGCATCATACTTTAATCACGCATACATTGTTAAGTGTTTCATTAAGTTAATTTATATTCGTCATCAGCTGACTTCCGCACATATCCAAGAACAAACGACTCCAAGTCATTTGTTTGACTATCAGCTGAAGAAACTCACTCTTCGTGAAAAAGAGTTCAAGAGTTTCAAAAAGTCTATTCACCCCCCCTCTAGACTTGTTCCTGGACGACTTGTGACCTACAAGTGGTATCGGAGAGGTTGGTTCATTTATCTCACCAACCAGATCTATATTAGATATATATATCTTAACTCTCACTTTATAATGGAACACATGCACTCTAGACTCCCTGTCTTTTCAGTTGACGAGTATGATCTGTGGAAGATAAGAATGCAGGCACATTTATCTTCAATTCATGACGACATGTGGTGCATCATTGAAGACGGTCCATTCATTTTTGAGAAGGACAACACAGCCGAGGAGATCGCAGCTGGGAGGCCAGAAAAGATTCCTAAGAAGAGAATGGAGCTGACCCCCGAAGAGAGAAAGCTGGCCAATCTTGACAACCGGGCCAGAGATGTGTTATATCAAACTCTTGACAAATCCACCATGGTCAAGATCAAAAACTGTAAGAATGCCAAAGAAATTTGGGACACATTAGCTCTAATGTGTGAAGGAACGGAGTCGATCAAGGAAAACAAGTCACAATTGCTATCCAAAAATTTGACAACTTTAAAATGAAGAATGGTGAATCTATAGATCAAGTGGACACAAGGTTCACTGAAATTATCAATGAGATCAACTCCCTGGGAAAAACCTATGGCAACAGGGAAATGGCACTAAAGGTCCTCAGATCTCTCAACCCCGAATGGAGCATGAAGTCCGTAGCCATGAGAGAGTCCAAGGACCTGAATAAAATAAAGATTCAGGAGCTGTTTTCTGATCTGAAGGCTTACGAGTTCGAACTTCCAAGTTCATCCTCAACTGAGCCTGCAGAGAAGGGAATCGCATTTGCAGCCGAGTCCCCTGCCAAGAGCCTATCTGATGTGAAACCTCCAAATCCACTAGATTTTGAGGAAGAAATGGCTTTCATAATGCAAAGGTTCAGCAATTTCAGAAAGAACTACTCCAAGTATAAGAAAAACTACAAGGAGAATCCAAGAAGGAACCAGAAGGCTGGAAGCTGGAAAGTTGAATGCTACAACTGTCACAAAATAGGACACATCCAAATGGATTGTCCCGAGCTCAAGAAGGATGAAACCAAGAAAGAGGTGGGCAGAAAGGAAGACAGAAGAAAAGCTCTCATCGGAGAAGACCAGGAGCATGTCGAATCAAGCGGCGGTTTCTTTTCTGATGAAGACGAGGAGTATGATTGCCTGATGGCAAATCTAGCTGATGAAGAGGTAACTTCTAAACCCACCGGTTCAAATAATAGCTCAGCCATGTCACAAGATATGGATCTACATGAATCGGTAAATCAGTTATTTAAAGATTTTGAAACACTCAAATCTGCACACCAAGTCAGACAATGAGAGAAGACTCAGCTGCAAGATGAGAATAGGCAGCTGAAAAATGATTTCGAAAAACTCAGCCTAGATTTAAATAAGGTTGAGACAACTACAGCTGACTTTAAAAACCAGGCAAATTTCAATACAGCTGAGATAGATCGGTTAAACATTTTACTTAAAGAGAAATCAGCTGCACTTGCTCATGCCAAAGCTGAGTTTACTAAGCTGGCACAGATAAATAAAACTCAGGCGCAGGAAATAACCTCCCTGAAGGCGTCTTCAACTCTGGGCGAATTGTGTACTTATAAGAGGTCACTATATACCAAATCAGGCCTTGGATATGATTCTCACACTCCCTCTAGTTCTGAAACCAAGTTTATCAAGGGATAAACAATGGTCTCGACTGCTGAGCCTGTGTATAAACCGATATTCAAAAAGCGAGCAATGGCCAGTCAAACGTCTAGCCGCAATGTTACACTGCATGACCACCTAGACAGCGACTAAGCGATGGCCCAGCAAAAGCCAGACTGCATAAAGATGCCCACTATTACCAACAACTCCCCAAAAATAGATTTCATAATGGTAGGGCGTATGGAAACCTCAAGGTTATCCTAATTACCAAAATGAACAAGTTTGGAGACCACAAAGATTTAATAAATGGTCTCACCTAGATTTAGAAATGGCCCACACTATCAAAATTTTGAGGAATATCCTGTATACAATCCAACCGTAAGATTTAGACCTCGACCACGGACACATTATAAGGGTTATAATAATAATAATAATGAATTCTATAATCCAAGGAGAAATCAATTCTCCAGAAACCAACTAACCCCAAAGGACCCACACAAATTTGGGTACCTAAATCTCTGCTATTTAATTGCGAAAGGTGGAAGGACTACAACCACATCTCCTCAAGCTCAAATTTTGGAGGTGAAGAATGGTTTGTAGACTCTGGATGCTCGAGGCATATGACCGGGAACAAGAAGATGCTGACCAAATATATCAAAGAAAGAGGTCCCGATGTAACCTTTGGAGATAGCTCTAGAGGACAGACAAAAGGCTTTGGAGAGCCGCACCGAGGAAACATTGTCATATCCAAAGTTCATTATGTCAAAGGGCTCAAGTACAACCTCCCGAGCATAAGCCGATTACGTGACGAGAAGAATCTAGTAGTCTTCACCATCTTGAAGTGTATGGTGATAGACATCTTATCTGGAGAAATAAAGCTACAAGGTTTCGAAGAAGAGATGTCTACATGATTGATTGGAACACAGAACACCTAACTCCTGTTTTCTATCCAAGACAGATGGCGAGAATGGATGGTGTGGCACAAAAGACTATGTCACCTAAACTTCAAAGCCATCAACAAGATTAGCTCTCGGAAGTCGGGTCGAGGACTTCCAAATGAAGCATTCAAAAGGAAGCACTCTGTGATGCATGTCGAAGGAAAGCGAGACCAAGGCATCATTCAAGCCGATTCGGCTACAACGCTCACAACAAGGATCTTAGATCTACTCCACATGGATCTATTTGGTCCTATCAAACCAAGGACTTTGAGCGGCCGAAAGCATGCACTTGTAATAGTAGATGATTATTCAAGGTACACTTGGATCATTTTCTATTCAAGAAAAGTGAAACCACGACCAAGTTACTCGAGGCTGAGAAGGATCCAATGAGAAATCCCTCTCCATAATCAAGATCGGATCGGATAGAGGAGGAGAGTTTCTCAACAAAGCGATAATCGACATTACGGCGATCGTAATGGGATCCGAGATGAGCTCTGCGGCGGGACGCCCCTGAGAATGGTGTTCTTGAAAGAAGGAACAGAACCACGAAGGAAGCGGCAAGGTCCATGATTGCGAAGCGGACCTACCCAAGGTTCTCGGCTGAAGTCATGACTGTCACACCCGAGCAGAGTATGATAGTAGGGAGACATGGCAAAACTCCCTATGAGGTTTGGAACAATAGAACTCCTACTGTTGCTTACTTTCATGTTTTTGGTTGTAAGTGTTTCATCCGCAACAACGGTAATACACAAATAAATGCCTTTGATGCTAAAACTGATGACGGTCTCTTTATGGGATATTCCCAAAGAAGCAAGGCATATAGAGTTTTTAATAAAAGAACCTTAGTTGTGGAGGAAACACCCCATGTTGTTTTTTATGAATCTACCGTTGAGTACATGAAACAACTTGAGCTAATTGAGAACAAGCTCAAGTCAACCCTTGAAGAAGTCATTATACATGACACTGAATGGTGGACTCACTGCAGACCCGGCTGATGACCCAACCGCAGTGATGAAGACCCAATCGCAGATCGGACAGATCACCAAACCTATCCGATCCATTCTTTGCGGAAGAAGACCACTGAGCCGACAAAGACTCATCTGCAGATCGTAACCAACTGCAGATGACAAGGCGGTAGCCGATCCGATTCTGAGACCCAGAACCAGTGATGCAGATAACCACCAGAGCAATCCAACAGGGGGAACAAACCCAGAAGAGGACGATATCCCCAAATGGCTAAAGGATCACCCAATTCAGCAAATTATCGGAAAGTTGACTGATGGAGTCAAGACGAGACAGTCAACTCTACCAGCAGGAATGGCGATGTTCTCATGTTTTATGTCGCAAATTGAACCCAAGACTACAGAACAAGACTTGGAAGATTATTCATGGATTAATGCCATGCAAGAGGAATTGGAGCAGATGGAAAGAAACAAAGTTTGGGAACTAACAGACAGACCCGATCACAAGAAAGTTATTGGCACCAAATGGGTGTATAAAAACAAGAGTGATGAAGACGGAGTTGTTGTTAGGAATAAAGCCAGGCTCGTAGCAAAAGGATATGCACAGTGTGAGGGAATAGATTTTGATGAAACTTATGCACCTGTTGCAAGATTAGAAGCCATCAGACTATTCCTCGCATATGCTGCATTCAAGGACTTTGAAGTCTACCAGATGGATGTAAAAAGTGCGTTTCTGAACGGAATCCTAGAAGAAGTCTATGTAGAGCAACCCCCAGGTTTTGTCAAAGGAGACAAAGTCTATAAGCTATTGAAGGCTCTGTATGGACTCAAGCAAGCTCCGAGAGCATGGTATGAAACACTGTCTGTGTTTCTTGAGAAAAATGGATTTTGCAAAGGGAAAGTGGACAAGACCCTATTCAGAGTGGAGCACGAAGGCCACATATTAATAGTCCAGATTTATGTGGATGACATCATATTCGGGTCAACCAATCCAGAACTATGCGAGAAATTCTCCAACCTCATGCAAGGAGAATTTGAGATGAGTATGATGGGAAAGCTTAACTTCTTTCTCGGATTACAAGTTAAGCAGATGGAAAAAGGAATTTTCATCAACCAAGCAAAGTATACCAGAGACCTTATCAAGAGATATGGAATGGAATCAGCCAAGTCCGCAAGAATTCCAATGAGCACAAGTACTCACCTGGATGCAGACGAGGCAGGCATATCAGTGGACTCAACCCACTACAGAGGACTCATCGGATCTCTTCGCCTCACCGCAAGCAGCCGGACATATCATATGCGATTGGAGTTTGTGTAAGATTCCAGTCAAGCCGAAGCAATCACACCTAGATGCAAACAAGAGAATAATTAAGTACCTAAAGTCTACAATTAATGTTGGACTATGGTATCCCAAGGATGACAACTTAGAGCTATCAGATACTCGGATGCGGATTTCGCGGATGCAAAATCAACAGAAGAGCACTAGTGGAACGTGTCAATTCCTAGGAACCAGGTGATATCCTGGTTTAGCAAGAAGCGTGTTTCTAACTCTATCTCCACTACAGAGTCGAATACCTAGTCAGTAGTCAGTTGTGCACAGATTCTATGGATCAGACAACAGTTAAGGGACTATAATATTATTGCCAACGAAGTTCCTATTTGGTGTGACAACAATAGTGCTATTGCAATAACCAACAATCCGGTTTTGCACTCAAGGACGAAACACATTGACGTTAAGCACCATTTCATTAGAGACCATGTGCTTAACAAAAGGGTTAGAGTTGAAAGAGTCAGCACAGACTACCAAATAGCTGACATCTTCACTAAACCCTTGCCAGAAGAAAGATTCCTAGAACTTAGCAGAGAACTTGGATTACTAGATTGGGAATCTAGTACTGAAGCAAGTTAAAGGAAGGACGGACCACGAGAATCGGCTAAGCCGATGCAAAGTAGAAGACGAAGGCGACGAAGCAACTTAGGCTCGTAATACCAAAGGCGAGAAGTCAAACTCACATTGCTAGAATGGTCAACGATAACGAATCGGACCAATAAGTTTTCTAAACTGACCTCTAAATTTTTAATTATTATCTGCCACATTTATAATATTAATTTTGGCTAACGAATGGCATTTAAATATACATTTTTATAAGCCAAGTGGCAATTTTAATACACGCGTCAAACGCCTATTAAATCAACCTCTACGATGGCCAATCAGAATCAACCGTCGAATTTTAAATTGGGCCACCGATTCAAATTTAAAATTCAAAAGAATATCAAAAGGCGTACCACCGTTCAAATATATAATAAACTAATACAAACATCTTTTCATCTTATTTATAAGGAAAGAAGACCTTTCACTTTACTCTTTACGCTTACAGAAACCCTAGAATTTACAGAACAAAAATATACACTAAAAATCCTCTATTTGCAGAAATGGCATCTTTCGAAGGAGTGAATTTGAAGGCGGTGAAGGACCAGGTCATTTTCTCCATGGTTGTCGACTTTGAAGGTTTACTCGAAGCAAATTTGGAAGACTTCGACATGCTCAATTTGATCCGGGCAATGAAACTCAATGGGATCTACCCATTTCTCGACATCAACCCGCAACATCTGTTCAAGGAAGATGTCGTTGAGTTCTATCGCAATGCTTATCTGATTCAACACGGGATTCACAGCACAGTCGGCGGAGTACTTGTCAGCATAGATCGAGAGAAGATTCTTTCTGTATTCGGGATGAAGCATCGTGGTTTGGCGGTCGAAGCGCTCAAACAATCAGCCGCCGAAACCTGGAAAACGATTAAAGTCGAAAATATCCCAGAGAAATTGAAGTTTACAGCCAAGAGGAATGAATTAAAAAGGATCTACCGTGTTGCTTTGGACATCACCAACAAGATAGTCATGGGGATGGCGGGCAGCTATGACCAACTGTCATCGTCAAAATTTATGGTGTTGGGTGCGTTGATTCAGGAAGAGGAAGTCGATTGGGCGGACTATATTTTCAGGCAACTTGTGCGCGAGGTGAACAAGGTCGAGTGGCTCGACGATGAGAAGAAGTTCAAAACTAAGTTGGCGTTCGGAACGCATCTTAGTTGGTTTTTGGAGAAGACCGGAGTGGCTAAGGGAAACATTGACCCTTTCCACCCAAATAAAAGGCTCGCTCATATGGACCATGACAAGAAGAAAGTCGGAGGCACTGGGAAAGCTGCTCAGTTGTTGAAGGAGCTGCCGGACTCATGGTCATATCCAAGATACGATTTATCAGAGGAATCGGACAGACCTGCAGCTGAGATCGGAACTGCAGTCGAGTCCGGGAACGAGTCCGACAAGACACCAATTGCTATCAGATACAAGAGACGGGGACCAGCCCCAGAAGGACCCTCTAACCTGCAGTCATCACCGGAACCCTCTCCTAAGAGGCCAAGGAAGCTGCAGTTCAGCGAGGGAGAGAAGTCTGAACACCATACCAGCCCCTCAGTTCGATCACCAGTTCATCCTGAAGACTCCGCCCGCACTGAGACACCACTGAAACTCGGATTGTACCTCTTCTCACCCCCCCAGTTTACATATCAGAAGAAGAGGAAGCAGGTCTAATAATCTCTATTCCTGAAGCTGACTATACTTTTAACCTGTTAGAAAATAATACCTTCAATCTTTCTATTGAACAACTCCAGCTTGTTAAACCACAAGCAGAAAAACACTCTTTTGTACATATTTTTAAAGAGTGGAAATCTTTCAAAACCATGCCTTTTACAAATCTTCAAACCTTTATTGCAACTAGTGGTTGGGAATATCCCCAAGCCACTGAGGAAGTTCTGATTGAATTTTGCAAAGAATCAGACTTGGCTTTAATCCTCCAGGATAAATAGTTCATGTCACATTTTAAGACAAACATGGACCACTTTATCCATTCTATCATGCTCAGCATTTTTGATGGTGTTTTTGGAGAGGAGGAGGAGGAGGTAGCTGAAAAGGAGATTAGGATTGAAGAAGTAGATGGAAATAATGAAATTATTGATTTGGTGGGTGACGAAGACGAAGAAGAAAGAAAATCATAAGAAAATATTCCAGTTGAAAAACAGCCAGAAGTTGAGAAGACAGAGGAAGTGGCTGATGAAGGAGATGAAGAAGAAGGAGAAGAAGTAGATCAAGAAAAAGATGAAGAAGAAAAGGAGGATGAGGATGATGAAGGAGAAAAGAAGGAGAAAGATGATGATAAGAATGATGATGATGATGATGATGATAATGATGATGGAGGAGAAGCAGGAGCAGAAAAAGAAAATGAAAAAGAAAAAGATGAAGAAGAAGAAAAAGAAAACTCTGGAGAGAAGGAAGAAGAAGGGAAAGAGGAAGAGAGAGAAGGAGACAAGGAGCAAGAGCCGGAGCCAGAGCCTACTCACGAAGCTGCAGATAGATCGTGGTACTGCCAGTACACACGGCTAGACGCAGAGTGGTCAAGACTCCAGTCGGGACCCCGGAGAAAACCCACTCTGACCTACCAGCTGCAGACAGGAGCCTGCAGTCCAGTGGTTCCCTTGCAGAAGGATCAGGAGAGCACTCTCCATCAGCTCAGTTATCCCCTACCATGACTGAGCTGATCAAGCAAATCGTCAGAAATACTATTGGAGAGCTGCTATCAACTCAGGTCACTCCTGACCTTCAGTCAATAAATGCCAAGATAGACACCCTTCTTCAGAGAGAGATCCCTCAGCCTCCTCCCCCTACCAACAACAGAATGCCATTTGGCATGTCTGATTGGATGAGCAGGATGGAACAACAGTTAACTACCCTAGTTGATGCTGGCAAAAAGGGGGAAGAGAGGATTCAGGGGGAAGAAAGAGAAATCAGAAGCAAGAAGAAGCAGGATGTCCCTCAGATTGAAGGACCCTCCAGTCTAAAGAGAAAGGAAGCTGTAGATCGAGATGACCAGGCTGACCAGCCTGAAGGAAAAAGAAGAAGGACTAGAGGCGGCTTTGAACCTACTCTAGAATGGGAAGGGAATGAGCTATGGTTTGTTGAGGATTTCGTTCCATTTGAAGCTCTTGAGATGTGGGGAGCTGCTAGGAAGAGGTTCATCAGAGACTATTACATCTGGGAACTACTTCATGATGACAAACTCTCCCCACAAGAAATTTTCATAAACTTCATGGAAGAAATCCATCCGAAGCTTTGGGCTGTTCTGAAGAAGCACGCTAAAGAGCAAAATGCTTATCCCATGATCCCTCCATTCAGAGCATAGGAAGCACCAATCCGTATGGACGGTGAACTTGATGAGTTAGCACTTCAAAGGGAAATCAAGCTATTGTGTCTTGAGAACAGATTCAGATCCCAGCAAGAACAAGACTTCGCAGCACTCGTTGTGAAAAGAAAATATGGTCTTGCTCCAGTCAAGATAAGACCTATTGGAGCTAAACCATTCAAGCCTGCCAAGCAGCCTATTCGAAGAGGCAGATGACTTTTAGTTATTTCTCTTACTTGTAATTTTATTTTCTGTACTTAGAACATTCTTGTAAAATTTCAATAATAAGTCAGAAAATTTTATAACAGTCTGTTGAATGACAATTTCCAGTTGTCTCAATATTAGACTGATTTTAGTTTGTGTCTCGCACTTAAGTGCAGACTTGGTCATTTGATTTCTTACTTAAAGTTTTGCCATCATCAAAATAGGGGGAATTTGTTAGGAATACTTGTTAGATTTTGATGATGTCATTAATATTAAATCAAATGTTTATTACTTGGCAAAATGTAAGGAAGAACCAAATGAGTATCTTCCATAGGCCAAAATATGTTAAGTATAAACTTGGCAAAATGTAAAGAAGAACCAAACGAGTATCTTCTGTAGGCCAAAAATTAGTTAGGCTGAAAAACGGCTAAGTACTAAGTACAACTTAGTCCATCAGAGAGGAACAGCCGACTCCAGTCAGAGTAGCTCTGGTCAAATAAATTTATCAGAGAAGTTTGACCAGACTGCAACCGAGGTACCTCAGGGAAGTCACCTGACCAGATAAGTCACCAACAGTGAACAGCCGAGAGGACCTATCTGCAGAGAAGTTAGCTGCATAGCAGCCTACTGGACTACAGCCTAGTACTCCAAGTCCACGTCAGCATGCGTTGAAAAGTCAAGTATTACGGAAAGCTCACATGCAACGTGAAGTGACAAATTGGAGTGATTCCCGCAAGAGATATGATTTAAATAAATCATCCTGACCCACCTTGAAGACTTTAATCCTTTTATATTCAAAAGATTCGGCGCTCACAAGCAGAAGTCTTCACAACGGTCGGAAGATAAAATAAAATAATGGGAATCCAGCCTTGCAACGTTCAGAAATATTAAACAATGAAGTCTCCCTCCAACGGACGGATTTGTTCAAAAGATTTGCAATGGCTACAAGGAAAGAAGCTCAGAGATCGTGATCTATATATATCCGAAGATTTGAAACTGAGCAACTACCGGTGCGAACATACATTCTAGCGATCAAAGCAATCAAGCAATCTCAAGTAATCAAATAGCATCGTGAAAAGAGCAGATCTAAAAGTTCATACTTAAGGAAGCTCTTAAGTTGGAGAAGACAAACACTCTTGTCTATAATCTTGAGTACGGGGTACTTCACTGGTTGAAGTAAGAGACTGTAAAGGCATCCGAGGATCGAGGATCAAGAGGTGCAAGGCAGTCAAGTGTGTACAACGGCACGGATTTCCACCGGTTGGAAGCTGTTGTAGTGTGGTTTGAATCACTGTAATATTTATCACCGTTGAAAATTATAGTGAATTCATCTCCAACTGGTTTGGAGAAAAGTGGATTAGTAGAGGATTACCCCACCTCTGAGACCACTATAATTGCTGTGTTATTCTTGTTTATCGCATCATACTTTAATCACGCATACATTGTTAAGTGTTTCATTAAGTTAATTTATATTCGTCATCAGCTGACTTCCGCACATATCCAAGAACAAACGACTCCAAGTCATTTGTTTGACTATCAGCTGAAGAAACTCACTCTTCGTGAAAAAGAGTTCAAGAGTTTCAACAAGTCTATTCACCCCCCCCTCTAGACTTGTTCCTGGACGACTTGTGACCTACAATGTACTGCTGAATCTCCGGCTTCATCCGCATATCGAAATGAAAAATCTTTTCTGCCTCCGTTCTTGTAACACCCCCAAAACTGTATGGGAACATTACACGCCGTAAACCCTTTCCGCAAGGATCTACCAGGCTAAACGTCCAAAAACAACCAAATGCTTGCCCGGCCAGGGTCAAACAATATGATAATACAGATCGTTAAGGTCACTTACACATAAACACACAGACCGACGAGGTCACACAACTCTATCAACAGGACTGACTAACAACATTACCCACGCAGGGGTCGAAATACAATACATCGGAAGACTGAAATCAACTCTGACAACACAACAAAAATCAAACAACTCTCGACTCATGATTAGTATCGCAGCTCGTCATCCTCTTGTGCCAATCCTGTGACTGCTCCCCTGAATCTGCATGTACCTGGACGCAAAACAGACATCCACCCCCCGAATACTCGGGGGTTAGTAAAACTCCACTGTTTTACTAGTGCAAGCATCAAACCATACGAAATGTAACAAGCAAATAGCAACTACGAATTTAATACGGAAATCAATTATCAAAATGTTCCCGAGAAGGTTTAGAATTTCGAACTCAAGTAAGAGATATTTGAAAAGGAACACATCATCTCGGGGATTTTTAAAGCAGAAATTCTTTGGGACCTCGAGTCCCAATTTACAAAACCTTTTCGTAAACATTAGGGCCTTAGCCCGATTCTCGTTTCAAAGCATACTAAATAATATATCATTATGAGTCCGAGATCCATATTTAAAATGTTACCCGAACAATCACTGCTACACGATCATTGTTCGTACACATCATGTACCGAACTCCGGAGGCCTCAACGGACCCTACCCGGCCACACACACTGTTCGTACACATCATGTACCGAACTCCGGAGGCCTCAACGGACCCTACCCGGATATTACGAACTCAAGTGCGGAAAAACCGCTAAAAAGCACGGAACTCAATAAAACAACACCGAAACGAACTCGGATGACAAAAAGCGTAGAATTAATCATTCTCAGAATGACGAAACGGTCTTGAGAGAGTCGTCAAAACGGACTCCGGCCGAAAAAAGAAATTTACCGAAAATCGACAATTGCGGATATTACATTCTACCCTCCTTAAAAGAAGTTTCGTCCCGAAACTTAAAACAAGTAGGGAGAAGAAATATCCCGCCAGTAAAACTCAACGAGATACACCAGAAGCGCGTAACTCATGCCCAACGGCGAAACGTTACAAGCAACGCAACGGGATATACGGCGTGAAAACACGCTCCACGACGACCAACACGACGCCACCGGTATAGACATAATAAAATCAACAAGTGACAAGCGTCATCAAACAGATAATACAATCGAGTCGATTATCTGAACAATCACAAAACACAACGAACAAAAATCAATACGATTGACCAACCCAACGGTTCATCAATCAAAACGCGAGCCAAACGCTGAACAAATACGGAATTCCACCGCCCAAGGGTTGGAAGATCGAAACGAGACTAATTTCTCGAACTTAAGGGAATTACGAAGGAGTCTGAACGTTCAACAATCACGAAACGAGATCAACAAAAAACCGAACAATCAATGATCAACCACAACGGTCGAGTCAACAAAAATTGAATAATCACGTTCGGATCACGAAGAACAATAAGGTTCAACCGACAAACCCCGAAGTTCACATCTCGACTCGAGACAAAACATGACCCGGTGAAAACAACAAGATGCGCACACACATAAGATCCACAGGAAAGGGAATAGCAATTGAAAAATCACAACGACAAACGAGTTATTCCGAAATAATACCACACTCGTTCGATCAACAAAAGCAAGGGGCAGGACAAGCTCAGAAAATGTCAACGAACATAAACGAGTCGACAGAGTCGAAAATACAGAGGTTCAAAATCCGATCCACTTCGAATAAAAGAACTAATAAAACCAGATGATGTCACTTCCGAACAAGGTTCACAAGAATCGAACCGAACTCGAAAAAGTCACAGCGATAACCAGATCGACCCACAACAAGATCACAGCTCGTTCGAACGATGAAACCGGAATACAGAACAAGTTCAGAAAGTATCAACAAACACGAGCGAGTCGATAGACATGAGAAAGAGGAAATGCAGAAGTCAAAACGATACGGGCATTACATTCGACCTCTTATAAAAGAAATGTCGTTCCCGCAACTCACAACAACTGGAGTAAGGTGACAACACAAAAAGCAAACGACAGAAACATCTCCCATGGGCCTCTCAGAGCCGATCCTCATATCTGTACTGAAGTTCGCGCCCCGAAAGACTCGGAACCCAACTCGCAAAACTGGATCCTGTGTCTCTCGGGTCCACACTTGAAAAGCGTTACTGACGAGAAGGACAATTTGCACGTACATGCCCCCGGCACAATACGTTCGGAATGCCTCGTCTCGGCATATCGAAAATACAGATGCTAGATACAATGGAACATAAAACCGCAGAACAACATACCGGAGATGCCAACTCAGCATGACAAAGAATCATAACACATATCATATACAACGATTACCATCGTAAAGTAATACACACACAAACACTACAACAACGACGGTATCGTTCGGCGACCTCAACGGCCCGAATGATAATCAGCACATAATTACAAACATTATGAAACAATCACACATGTACACAAACGTACAAACCCAAGCTTCAACATCTCACACTCGTGCGACAACACGCAAATCGCCACGAGGCGATAAACAGTAAACACCAGTTCACACCTCTCACAGAGGGCTAGTACAATAATTGCGTGGCAACGCCTCGACTTTCATGCCACCAATTCGATCATACTCGGGAGGAACATCAAAACGACAAAGCAAAAATCATACATACATTCCCAAACGCAAACGGGAATTGATAGGTTTAAAAAAAAAAGAAATAAAAACCACCTTTCAAAAAATAATTTAGAAAAACACTAGTTGATCTTGAGTATCACCTTTCAAAAAAAGTACAACCGTGAAACATCGTTATCGAGACTTTGGAAAACCATTTCGCATTTGAGAAAAATGAGGACACTTTCTCTTAGTGGAAAACTTTCAGAATATTCGACCCTCAGGTCTAAGTAAAAGTGTTTCTAAAACATTGGAAATATCTCAAAACATTTTGGTCCTCGAGGTAGAAGAATTTTGAAACATATTGTGGCACCTTGGATGTACCACGAGAAAATAATTCATTTTAAACGTACGTCTCGAAATTTATTTCTAGGATACTCAAGGTTTTCAAAGATAATTCAATGGGCTAGAATGCCCAAAATCTCGAGTAATTACACGGAACATTATAGCGCTGTGGGTCCCGCCACGAACCCACCAGATAAAAACCATTTACAAAAACGCCAAAGGGCCGATGACGGTAATATTTCAAAAACTCACAAAAGCCATTTACAAAATACTAAATACCGTCATAAGAATTTCGCCAAAACGATCAAGGCCATAATGCCAAAAACTCGGTTAAGGGAATTGATTTTCAAAATAAAACTCAGTCGGTAAAATACCGAAAGCCCTTACAAAATAACTCACGCAGTGGATAAAAAAAAATACAGTCCAACATGCACAATCCAATTGAATATGTCTCACAGCATCTAGTTTAAACATATAACAAAACCATTCCTCGGAGTTTCTCGCGAACTCAATCGTCGATACCTTATTCGAAACCCAACAAGGTTCTCAATTTTCACACCATACCACCCCTCACAGTGGTTCAAAGGTAAAACAACAATAGGCCCAGTTTTATACATATACTATATGTCACACGTATTAAATACAACTATATTCACAACACCGTGCAAATAAAATTATGCACCGCAATTAACTCATTTAGATACAATCATGATACACAGGTACTTCGCATAAAAGAGGAGACTTACGTCCACAGCCGCACGGAGATGACGGTCGCCCACGATACTAATCTCATCCGACAACATATCCGACACGTTGTGACTACGCACAACTCAACTTGTCACCCGACGACTCGAACGACAAGACAACACATTACTCGACAAACCACGACTCGACTCGACCCGACACCTAGGTTTCCGCAACCTAAGCTCGATACCATAAATGTAACACCCCAAAACCTTATGGGAATATTACACGCCGTAAACCCTTTCCGCAAGGATCTACCAAAGCTAAACGTCCAAAAACAACCAAATGCTTGCCCGGCCAGGTCAAACAATATGATAATACGAGGCTAAGGTCACTTACACATAAACACACAGATCGACGAGGTCACACAACTCTATCAACAGGATCGACTAACAACATTACCCATGCAGGGGTCGAAATACAATACATCGGAAGATCAAATCAACTCGACAACACAACAAAAATCAAACAACTCTCGACTCATGATTAGTATCGCACTCGTCATCCTCTTGTGCCAATCTCGTGATCGCCTCTGAATACGCATGTACCGGACGCAAACAGACATCCACCCCCGAATACTGGGGTTAGTAAACTCCACTGTTTTACTAGTGCAAGTATCAAACCATACGAAATGTAACAAGCAAATAGCAACTACGAATTTAATACGGAAATCAATTATCAAAATGTTCTAGAAGTTTTAGAATTTCGAACTCAAGTAAGAGATATTTGAAAAGGAACACATCATCTCGGGATTTTTAAAGGTAAATTCTTTGGGACCTCGAGTCCCAATTTACAAAACCTTTCGTAAACATTAGGGCCTTAGCCCGATTCTCGCTTCAAAGCATACTAAATAATATATCATTATGAGTCCGAGATCCATATTTAAAATGTTACCCGAACAATCATCACACGATCATTGTTCGTACACATCATGTACCGAACTCCGAGGCCTCAACGGACCTTACCCGGGCCACACACACCGCTCGTACACATCATGTACCGAACTCCGAGGCCTCAACGGACCCTACCCGGCCACACACACCGCTCGTACACATCATGTACCGAACTCCGAGGCCTAAACGGACCCTACCCGGCCACAACATCGTTCGTACACATCATGTACCGAACTCCGCAGGCCTCGCTGACCCTACCCGGATCACACACCTTGTCCGTACACGTCATGTACCGGACTCCGCAGGCCTCGCTGACCCTACCGGATCACACACCTTGTTCGTACACATCATGTACCGAACTCCGAGGCCTCGTCGGACCCTACCGGAACACACACACATCGACACGACACAATTCATAATCATTAAATGTCAAGCCATTCCACATTACACCGAAATGTACAATCAAGTATGTAAACCAAAACAACACAAACATCATGATCATCACAACGACTCTTAACCAACATAACACACATTCGGTACACAATACATTGAACAAACACGTGTACAACCATCTCATATGTACATCGCAATCCTGCACAAATGGCACAACGCCTAACACGTATACCAATATATCACTATTATCACAAAGCCTTCAAATTTCGGAAAACACAACCAACTCAAACGGAACATATTTACGGAGGCAAGCAAAATCGTCATACATATCATACGTAATTACTATTCACAAGATACAAGTCGTATAATAAGATACTTGCCTTAATAACCGCTACCGAACGCTCCGAAGAACACAGTTCGACCGGGAAGCTCGAACCCCAAAGAAGGCAACGAACGGAAGGGTTCCGACTCAAGTTCTTCACAAGAATTCGTTCCTAAGTCACAACGATATCAATTCAATCACAATTCTACGAAAACGTATGGAACTTACCAAGTTCTACCCATTGAAGCATTTTATCGGACACTTTGAAGGCGTAGT
Organism: Orobanche coerulescens; assembly: GCA_033398695.1. NCBI lineage: Eukaryota > Viridiplantae > Streptophyta > Magnoliopsida > Lamiales > Orobanchaceae > Orobanche > Orobanche coerulescens. The sequence continues at coordinate 112,001,210 of CM065815.1, read as the reverse complement.
CCAATTCAATCGATTATTCAAAGAAATACTCAAATCCGTTCCACAAAACTTCAAGGGTATTGAATGATTACGAGTTTACAATCAAGTTTCATCAAGAATCAATCAAAACAAAGAAAATCGGCCAAAACACTAAGAAACCCCAAGAACATCCAAAAACCAAAAGTTTAGGTGTTCTTACCTTCGATCCGGGTGGAAGATGATGTTAATCCATGATTCCAACTTCCAAAACATGTTGTTATAAGTTGATTCTACTCAAAACCATCGATCTATGGTGAAAAATCGCGGAAGGAACGAAGAAAAGTGGAAAATGCCGGATATGACTCGGTCCAGGCCTTAAATAGCCGGACACTGCCGGACGCTTACGTACGTAACCGGCCGGGCCCTTACGTACGTAACCGGCCATGGCCGAAGTCTCTGCCCAGAAATGACGGCATCGTTACGTACGTAACCGGCCGAGGCTTACGTACGTAACCGGCCTTACGTACGTAACTGCCGAGCCCTACCGGCCGTAACTCGGCCACTGCTGGCCTTGGCCCAAACTGCCCGGCCATGAACCGGCCGGGGCCAACTCCGACGGCCCGAACGACCCCGAAACCCGAACCTGAATACGAATCGAAGATACGGTTACGAAGTACTCGCAAAGACGAATTCGAGCACTAAGAGAACACATGATTCCGACCACCCGAAGGCCCGAAATTCGACAACGGAAAGTAATTACCCCAAACTTTGGGAAATTACGAAAATGGCCCAAAACGTCCGAAATACACGATACATGGTCGAAACACCAAGCCGAAGCTTGAAACATGAATAATAACATTAAATGAACTTACGAGAAAGTCGAAACAACAGTTTCGGACGAGATTCGCAAGAATCGAACTCAAGTGCGGAAAAACCGCTAAAAAGCACGGAACTCAACAAAACAACACCGAAACGAACTCGGATGACAAAAAGCGTAGAATTAATCATTCTCAGAATGACGAAACGGTCATGAGAGAGTCGTCAAAACAGACTCCGGCCGAAAAAAGAAATTTACCGAAAATCGACAATTGCGGATATTACAGTTCTGACCAAGTGTCGCACACAAGTCAGCTGATGATTAAAAGTTTTGATTACATCTGTCACAGATGCTTCCGAACTCTGTGGTGAGAAAAACTCTCGGATCTTTGCCTCTCTAACTGGACGAGGACAATACTGTGCTTCCATCATTAATTTGAATTCCGTCCAATCCGCATTATGATTCTCGGGTCGAATAGCTTCCCACCAATCAAAGGCCTCCCCAGTTAGAAAATACTGGGCAATGGGAACCTTCCGGTCCTCGGGACAGTTAAGACCCGCGAATATTTTCTCTAACTCCTTGAGCCAGTGATCCCAAGTAATTGCCTCAGCAGATCCGTCAAATTTTGGCGGGTGCAATTTGACCACCTCAGCAAGCCATCTGTCTCCCCGGTTATCCTCGTGGTGCTGCTGTCCCATCGCCGTCTGCATGCGGTCAACTACCTGGGCGAACTGTTTTATCTGTGCCACCACCTGTTGAAGCACTCCCGGCATGTTAGGATTTGCGTCGTCATTTGCTGACCCTTGCTGCCCTCCAGAATGGGAATCAGTTCGACTAGCTGATAATTCCGGGGTAGTTGCGGAATCCTCCTGTCTCATGTTACCCCGTTCGCGTCCACGACCGCGTCCGCGTCCACGTCCTCCTCTCAACATACTGTAAACACAATTCCTCAATATCCAGGACAAAGTTTACGAAATAAAGCCCGTCAATACTCACAAAACAGTAATTAAGTAAAACGGTAGTATAAGAGATTAGGAGACTTACAACCATGGTCCACATGACGACTTTTGGCTGAACAGTGATGTTACGAACAACTCGTAAATCAATAACCTAAACAGACCCAACTTAAAACCCGACTGCCAAGATATCCATAAATCTTAGCTCCGATACCATATTCTGTAACACCCCGAGATATTCGGAATAATTACAGCGCCGTAAACCCTTTAAGTAAGGATTTACAAGGCTGATTTAAAAGAAATGTAAATATAAGACATCAATACTGCGGAAATTCAAGTTTACAAAACCATTTAACTGGTTCAACGAGTAATTAATACAACCATATCGAAATGATATTAATACGACACGCGTACTCGAGTACTGAAATCAAAACAAGAAAACAAATCACCAACAACAACAAACATCACTGAACCCCTTCGTCGTCACGCTTGCATCGTGGTCGCTTTCCCTGCTCTCGGCTACCCGAACATCAAAACAAATGTCCACCCCGAAGGGGTTAGCAAAACGATGCTAGTACAAGTATCATATTAAACAATTCGAATATGCATCAACAATACATAACAAGATACACCACACGGACTTCCGCTCTAGGAATCCGACAATGCGAATCCACAAGATTCCATTAACACAGCAAGGGTATTCCAATGATCCAGCGCCCTCAGCATAGATCCCAAGATGATCCCGTCGGACCAACACGAGGTGGAAATAACCCGTCCAATGATCCAGCGCCCTCAGCCTAGATCCCAAGATGATCCCGTCGGACCAACACGAGGTGTACATCCGATCCAGCGCCCTCAGCATAGATCATACAACGTACACAAATACAACTCATGCATACACATATGCCAAATCATTATGTTCATCAACATGAACATACAAATACTAGATAACGAATATCATGACAATTCAACAAATTAATTTCCATGTTCAACAACATGAATAAACCACAAACATGCTCAAAATATCAATTTTAACACATTACGATACTTGCCTCGAAGATGGCAAGAACGAAACACTTCAATGATCTCAACACACTCGAAGGCTGCCTCCTTCGATCAACGTAGCAAGCTCGAACCTTAACAAAAGAAATGATATACAAATCATCTCAAGTCGAACGATCGCCTAACAATTTGGTCTACGGCCCAAAAGCTCAAAATATGCAGTCTGCCTGAACCACTTAGCGTACGCTACGTACTCTACGTAGCGTGCGCTAAGCCTGCCTGTTAGCGTACGCTATCGTCTAAGCCTAGCGTACGCTAGCCATAGGCTGACAGTTCTCTCTGATCAGCCGACTGACTCGGCTGATATCATAACGTACGTTACGTACTAAACGTAGCGTGCGTTAACTTATCCCCGATAGCGCACGTTAACTTACGTATGTTAGCGTGTGCTAACCGTGCATGGCATATTACTACCGGTAGAAAACTGGATCTAACGGTGATGAACTCATGAATTCTATGGTGATAAAACAAGTCATCCCCGAGCATATCATGCTAATAAGGTTTGTGAAAGTTCTTTCCGTACTAAATGACTATGAGATACAAAGATACGTATAATCATCACAACGCCATAGTTCATCTAGATCTTCAAGGGATATCCTGAGTTCAATCCGTTATAAGTCTCAAAACGTATGATCCTTCTATATAAACGCATAAGAACTTGAAAATCTCCATATACTGATCACAAATCGGTTTGAAAATGCTTAGGAGTCCATAAACTAAAAAGGTTCAAAGGTTCATACGATGAATAAGTGCCGAAACGTCGAAAATATCCTTCTAACACATGATGATCGATTTTGAACGAAATAACTGACTATTAAAACATGATCAAACGTCCTTTAGAACACTACTAATATTGGTGAAGAATCAGCTACCTCAAAGTAGTGAAGAACAAGGAGAAAATCGAAGCAATTCAACGTCGAAGGCTCGAACACCAATCCTCAATGATCTACAATCTTCAATACAAGCTAGGATGCTGATATGAAGTGTTTAGGATGTAGGAAGTTATACTCTAAGTATAAGAATTCGGATGTGGGAAAAGAAAGGACTAAAAATACGAAAAGGATGCTGTCCTATTTATAGGAAATGGTTATTAGCGCGCGCTAGTCCCTGCTCGTAGCGTGCGCTAACGGCTACTGACTTCACTGTACTCAGCACTTAGCTTGCGCTATGCACATACCTGTAGCGTGCGCTAAGGCGTTGACTTGGCTTTTCCCGAAAGCCGTCCAGGTTCATCCCGACACAATCCGACCAAGATCCCCGGCCTGATCTCACCTACCACACGTCTCAATCAAAATTGACCACGCATAGCGTGCGCTAATGTTCCTTTGTAGCGTGCGCTATGGATCCATGTTAGCGTACGCTACACATAGCCGATAGCGTGCGCTACATGCGCAGAATTAAAATTCTGAAATCACAATCATGAAGTCATACGCTCGACAACATCGGATTATGAAATACGGAGAATAATACTCAGACAAAAGTACAATAATTACAATATCACAAGTTCCAAAAACATATCAGAAATTTTGTGTATTACATATAACAAGGTACTTGCCTCTTATAATTGCAAGCAAGAAAGACTGATTGAAGAACGTTGGCACGAGCTGACCAAGAACCCTACGACTCCATCGTACACCACCACACAGTAAGTACTGCACAATGATAATAAAAATAGCGAGGTTAAACTCATCAAGTTCGAATCTTAATCCGCTGACCCAAAGGCGAGCAAGTAGGGTCCTAGGGTTTCTCAAGATTATCATAAATTGGAGGAGGATGAGGATGAGTACTACTATCTCAGTTTTGAGAATGGCTCGCTATATGATGTTAAGTTCATAAACCCTATACGAATAGCTGTGAAAAACAAGGAGGATGAGCCTGCGCCGAATTTGAAAAAGAAAGTTATGGATAGGTTGAAGAAGGCTGCTGGGAAAATAATTACACATGAGTCGGCACATAAAGTGTTGAAGTGACAACGACAGAGTATCTCACCAGTAGATGGTGCAGAGACATCTGAGCGGGAGAGGCAGCCAGAGAGGGTGTTGGGATTCGGTGCCTAAAATGAAGGCGCAGCAGAAGTTATATACGAAAATAAATCCGATTCGAATCCCTTAAGAGGATCGATCAAGCTACGTATATAAGAAAAATAAAACTAAGCAAGTGTAGGATTCGAAATCATACCCTTGAAGTCCTTTGATTAAACGTTGATGAAGATGGTGATGTTGCCCATGAATCCGATTTGTCAAATCTTCATTGTGCCTCTACTTACCACAAGCCGGAAGTCGACCGAAATAACACCCGCCTTATTATCCTCCACGGATACGGCTAGAACAAGGTGGTTGGAGCTTTTAGAAATAAATTGATACACTCCAAGTATACTAATTTATTTTCTCGCTTGAAACCTAAGCACTTTAAGTGTTTGGGAGAAATTCTTTTCTCTCTCAATCTTCTCTAAGAAGGTGATGAAGTGAAGAATATAAAGTTTTTTTCTCTCCCCTCACCTATGCATCTCACGGCTCAAAACCAACAAAATGAGGGAGGATGTTTCTTTTTTTTTTATTTTGTCTTCAACTTCCTCTTCACATGGTAAATTCCACCCTCTATATGTTAATTCTGTTGGGATTCGGTAATTAAAATCGAATTACGCAGCGGAAAATAAATCGGTCCAACCGGATAAAATCAAACTCCAAAAATGGACCGATCAAGCATCATATAAACGAATATAAATAACGAGGAAGAGAATCAAAGAATAGTTACCCTCGTAGTCCTTTGATAATATAATCTTTGAAGAAAAAAAAAACCCGAGCAAGCCTTTTCTCGATTTCCGACACGAACACGAATCCAATTCGTTGTAGCTTGTTGAATGATCCAACACCGAAAATGCTGAATGTTTCTACGTTATCACGCGTCGGATATTGATCAGAAAAATAAAATATCAATTTGTTCTCAAAGAATACGGCTAGGAATTGATACTGTATTTTTCTTCTCTTCTCTTCTTCCTTTTCTTTCTCTAAAAAATGAACAAGAAAAATAAAATAAATTTTTCTCCTCCTCCTCTCTTCTCTCACGGCTGAAAAAGTCTTTGTTGGGGTGCTTTTTTTTTTTAAATCATCCATGAGGTGTGAAAGACATCTCAATATATAATACAAATTGATATCAAAAATGATTAGATTCCAAATCTCATGCATTTTGTCCTCAACTTTGTAAAATATGACTAACACACCCCACACAATACATGGAGAATTTCCAAACACGAGAGGGGGGGCGGCCCACTTGAGTTTAGGTGAGAAAACGAGCCGAGCCACTCGGTTCGTGTACCGGACATTCGCGTGTCTAGTCCATTAAATACACTTCGTTTTATCCCAAATGTATTTATACTTAATTAATTAATCTAATTAATTAATTTTATCAAATACAAAATTATAATAATATATTTCCAAGAAATAATTATTTATGAATTAAATTAATTACCCGGTAATTAATTTCAATTCACTAGACCGCATGATTTATCAAATAAATCAAATTAGAGATCTAATATCCAATATTAATGAAGAGATAATAAATACATATTTAGCCATCCAATATCCTTGTGCGCGACTCCGTAGGTCCGTCTTAGTCGGCAATGGGAGGAATCAAGAAGTACGGGTAACACTTAGCCAGTCTAGTGCTTCGTACCGTAATCCAACTAAGAACGAATGATCGGATCATTCCAAAACCATTATGTCGTGAATACCGTATACGTATAAACCCTTCAATCATATGTCCCAGTCAAGTATTAGGGTCACGGTAAAGTCAAACCCTATTGTAGCTTGACTTTATGCTTTCTGTTAATGCAAAATGAGATCATCGAGCTCTCGTGTATCAAATACAACTAGCTCTAAATGCTTTAGCCAAAGACTTATAATCTCATTTACCATTAACCGCATAGGACATTTACCTGCTCACTTACAGGAGAAAGAATTCTATCTTGGTATTCAGTAGAGACTGCTACTTGCCCACTAAGTTGCATTTCGAGGTTGACCCCACCCATCGGCGATTGGATCGAACTACTCTAATGACTAACTTAATGTCACAAGCACATCTCCTACTGAAACCTCAAGTCAAAGGTCCACGTATACCTATCACAACCTTTCGTCATTGATAATCCCTGAGTGATATCCATGTGACCGAATCGAGGTGAGTCGTGTTCGAGTATACTAATCTCACTAGCATACCTATAACATGTGCTCCCACTAACCCTTGGTGAATACTGGCACTCTACATGTCAAAGTACACGTTATACAAGTCTTGTCTAAACTTATTACCCAGTTAAGTTTTATCGACTTGCGAACGAGTTAAGCATTCGAGCTCTAAACACTTCCAGTGCCTATCTCCATAAGGAGTAGACTGTTTGCTCTCAAATGCAAGGACTATTATTCTATATACCAAATCACAATGCCAGTGATATACAATAATATAGAAATAATTATTGCCTTGTTAAATATTCATAATTACAACACATATGCTCTCACTCTCTCATCCTCTGAGTGGCATTCGAGGGCATATCCCTAAAAATCTCCCACTTGCACTCAATGCCACAAACTATGGTATCTAATACCCATACTCTCCAGATGTCTCTCGAAGACCTTCTGAGATAGTGGCTTGGTAAGCGGATCAGCAACGTTATTTTCTGTATCTCTCTGCAATATAACATTTCCTTCCTGAACCATTTCTCTCCCAAAATGATATTTTCTCGCAATATGTTTGGTATTGTGGTGAGCCCTAGGCTCCTTAGCAATGCAAAATGTCGTTGTCACAAAACAGCGTCACGGGCTTCTCCGCATTAGGAACCACTTGAAGTTCCTCAGTGAACTTCTTAATCCAAAAAGCTTCTTTAGCAGCCTCCGTGGCTGCCTGATATTCGGCTTGACATGTAGAGATAGCAGTCGAACTTTGCTTGGCACTTTTCCAAGAAACTGCCCCACCATTCAGAGTGAAGATATACCCTGATGTGGACATCTGAGCATCCATGTCCCCCGAAAAATCTGAGTCTGTATAGCCCATCACTGTAATTTCTCCACCGCTGTATGTAAGAACCAAGTCTTTAGTCCTCCATAGGTACTTAAGAATGTTCTTTACAGCAGTCCAATGTTCCTGCCCTGGATTTGACTGAAACCGACTTACTACGCTCAGAGCATAGGCAATGTCCAGTCTAGTGCAAATCATGGCGTACATGAGGCTACGTACTGCCGAAGCATAGGTCACCTTACTCATTTCCTTTCTGTCTTCCTCACTTTGAGGACACATCTCTAAGGAAAGTTTTGCACCATGTTACATAGAAAGGAACCCTCTTTTAGAATCTTCCATCCTAAATCACTTCAGGATCTTTTCTATATAGAGGGCTTGGGAAAGACCTAACATTCTTTTCGCTCTATCCCGATAGAGACGAATACCCAGAATATAGGTAGCTTCTCCCAAGTCTTTCATTGAGAACTCTTTAGAAAGTCAAGCTTTCACAGAACTGAGCATTCCTACGTCGTTCCTATAAGTAGAATGTGTTGGAAAGTAAAACGCAGCGGAAGCGAAGTTTGGGAAAGATGATAATAGCGTTTTACGCATCTACGAGCATTAGATCTATTTAGGCATGCTAATTAATTAATTACTAAGACTAATAAGCAATTTAAATATTATTTATTATTTATTAATTAAATATGTTGATTATCAAAATATCCTAATCTAGATACAAGATCATAGGATATTACCTTTTGAAGAGTATTGGTTACTTCCGTCTTGATCGCCTTGTATTTCTACCTTTAGATCTTCTAGAGTATGATCCGCCTTGAACCGGACGTTGTGTGGGCAACGAGCTACCGGATCTTGTTTGGACACCTATGGATCGGCCGATTTCTATGCCTCACAATTCTCGATTTTTTTTCTTCAAGTAATTCCGATATGTAGCAAGAATTAAAGTGTTCTCTCAATTGTGGAATCAAAGACACAAGTCAAGATCCACAATTAAACACTTAGAAGAAAAAAAATCAAAATTCCTTGTGTATGAAAGTGATGAAAATCGGCCATCCACCCATATGTCCTATTTATAGGCTCTTGGACTACTACTAGGGATCTAAAGGAGGATTATGGAAGGACTCCTTAATAAATTCATCTTACCTTAGTAGGACTCTTCCTAATATAATGGATCTATTAATATCAACTTAGTCCACTAAAAAGTTGATATTGCACTTCCTACTAAAATCCCAAATTACGAAATTGGGCTCCTTATTAAATATATTATTTCCCGTGTTTAAGATATCGAATGTCCATTAATTAATTATAAGCTACTGACAGCTTTAATTAATTTATATCTTATCCAAGAGTAGTACCACTCGAACCTTATTATTATATCGGAATTAAATCCACCTGCAGGGTTTAACATAATAATCATTATCGAGCTCGTCAAGGGGACATCATCAACCCGCATGAGTCGGGACACGATTTCTAGTAATAATAATAATTGTCGTATAAACAATATTATTGCCCAAGATACGAGGCTTATTGATTCGATCATTATGACTCTCACCTATGATAAATCAAAGCAATAATTATTATAAATACACAATTAAATATTATATACTTAGAATTAATAAATAATAATTATTCGAGATTTACGTTCTTCTTATAGTCAGTACAGAAGACACTATCTCACCTCGATCCAGTTCAACGTATGCAAATACGCTAATGTATGCTAATAGTCAAGACCAACTATTCTCAAGCATACACTACAACCCTTTATATAATTTATCTAATAATTATATAGGTTGTGAACTATTATATTATTTTATAAGGCACCGATAATGTGATCTTCCGTGTGACACCAACACACAACATTATCTACAATATAAAATAATTAGACATTTCATTTGCATAACCATAACGTGAATAAATATGCAAAACATGTGATTAAATATAATTAATATTCTCATAGGTAGTAACAGGGAAATTAGGTAATACAAGCATAAAGTATGCTTTGCAGTATACAATCCTAACAATCTCCCATTTATACTCAAAGCATGCTTTTAAGTATACTACTCTATTACATAGTCTCTCATTTCTCCCACTTATACTCAAAGCAATGCTGCCATACACTGTAATCCCATTCCTTCCACATCCCTTTCAAAAACTTTTGAAGGTAGGCCTTTCGTGAAAGGGTCAGCAAGATTATCTTCCGATGCAACCCTGGCTACAACTACGTCTCCTTCCTTTACGAAGTGTCGTATAATGTAGTACTTGCGATTGATATGTTTACTTGCCTGATGGGCTCGTGGTTCCCTTGAATTTGCGACTGCACGAGTATGATCACAATAAAGTGTCCCTCTGGCAAATCGGGAATCACATCTAAGTCCTGCAGGAAGTACTTGAGCCACACTGCCTCCTTGGATGCCTCAGAGGCTGCCACGTACTCGGCTTCCATGGTAGAGTCCGAGATGCATTTCTGCTTCACACTCCTCCAACTAATGGCTCCACCTCCCAGGCTAAACACATAACCCGAAGTAGACATGGACTTTTCTTTGTCCGATGAAAAATGCAGTCGTTGTAACCCACCTGAAGCAGTCGTTTGATTGATATACAAGCATGTACTCCTAGTCCTTCTCGGTACTTGAGTATGTGCTTGACAAAATCTAGTGTCCAGTCCTGGTTCGGCCCGATATCTAGCAGCCATGCCCACGGCATGACAGATATCTGGTCTAGTGCAAAGCATAGCATACATGAGACTTCCCACAGCAGATGCATAAGGGACCATCTTCATGTCATCTATCTCCTTTTGTGTCTTAGGACACATGTTCTTAGATAGTTGAATTCCATGCCTCTAAGGTAGAAAACCTTTCTTGGAATCCTCCATGCTAAACCGCTTCAGCACTGTGTCGATATAGGATGCCTGGTATAAGCACAACATCCTTTTCTTCCGATCACGAAAGATCCTGATTCCAAGGATGTGTCCTGCTTCTCCTAGATCCTTCATATCGAACTGCTCAGATAGCCATACCCGTACATCCGATAATTTCTTCACGTTGTTTCCAATCAGAAGGATATCGTCTACATACAGTACAAGAAACACCAACACATTTCCATCGCATTTCTTATACACACAACTCTCACTCGGACATTGGACGAATCCATATGACTGGACAACTTCGTCAAAACGAGTGTTCCAAGATCTAGATGCTTGCTTAAGTCCACAAATGGATTTCTTGAGTTTGCACACCAAGTGCTCTTCTTCTTCAGCAATGAATCCCTCTGCTTGGCGCATATAGATTTCCTTGTCTAGACTCCCATTCAAGAATGCAGTCTTGACATCCATCTGCCAAATCTCCAGATCCAAATGCACAGCTATAGCTAAAAGAATCCGGATTGACTTAAGCATGGCTACCGGCGAAAAGGTTTCATCATAATCGATACCCTCTTTCTGAGTGTAACCTTTTGCAACAAGCCTCGCTTTGAAGGTTCCAACCTTCCCGTCACGTCTTTTCTTTCACTTGTAGACCCATTTACTTCCAATGGCTTGTACACCATCAGGTAGCTCTACTAGCTCCCACACTTGATTGGAATCCATGGATCCCATTTCTGATTCCATTGCTACTTGCCAGGAGTCGGCATCTTTATCTTGGATTGCCTCCTTATAAGTCCAGGGATCTGATTCATCTTTGCCTGGGATTGAGTCCAAAGACTTTTCCACGCCTATGAATCATTCGGGCTGATGAACAACCCTCCTACTATGACGAGGCAAATCCTGAGTTGGTGTAAAAGTATCAGAATCGATACGTGATGCAGTGTTAGTTGGCGCTTGTACGATTGGTATAGGCGGAGTCTCGCCCCTCAGCTCTTCCAGAATTATCTCGCTCATGGGCTTGTGACTAATCATATAATACTCTTCCAGAAATCGGGCATTGGTGCTAACAATGACCTTCTGATCCTGGGGACTATAGAACAAGCCACCCTTCGTTCCCGTAGGATATCCCACAAACACTCATACTTCTGTACGAGATGCCAACTTATCAGCTTCCTTATTCAGCACATGTGCTGGAGTACCCCAAATCCGAACATGTCCTAGACTGGGCTTACGCCCACTTCACAGTTCTGTGGGTGTTTTTGGAACTGATTTCGAAGGCACCAGGTTTAGAATGTACGCCGCTGTTTCTAAGGCGTTTCCCTAAAACGAAATAGGTAAATCTGAATAACTCATCATTGATCTAACCATTTCTAAAAGAGTCCTATTCCTTCTTTCAGCCACACCATTTTGTTGTGGAGTTCCCAGCGCAGTGAGCTGGGACCAAATCCTCTCATTCGCCAAGAAGTCCAAAAACTCTCCACTAAGGTATTCGCCACCACGAGCAGATTGTAGCGACTTGATACTCTTCCCATGACGCTTCTCCGTTTCAGCCTTGAAGTCTCTGAACTTGTCAAAGGCTACAGACTTACGTCGCATCAAATAGATATATCCATATCTCGAATAATCATCTATGAACGTGATGAAGTATTTGAAACCACCTCTAGCCTGGATATTCATTGGACCACATACATCCGTATGAACCAATTCTAACACATTCTGAGCACGGTTTCCCTTGGTTTTGAAAACCCTTTTGGTCATCTTACCTTCCAGACAGGATTCACAAATTGGAAATGACTCAACTTGGAGGTCATCCAATGGGCCATCATCTACCAATCTTTGAATCTTTCTAAGGTTTACATGTCCCAACCGTAAATGCCATAGATATGTTTGGTTTATGCTTGAAGGTTCTTTTCTCTTTTTAGGTTTAGACAAAGAGTTAAGTGATTTATGCATAGGAGTTTGTGCAGTATTAACGACATATAGTCCATCATTAAAAGTACCTTTGCAAATATATTGACCGCTTCTTTTCTTAATAATGGCATCATCATCAAAAGAAACTGAATAACTATCGCTTTTTAATTTAGAAACGAAATTAAATTCATTCTAAAATCCGGTACTAATAATACATTATTGAGAACTAATAATTTATCATTAATCTTCAACTGTCCCACTGCAACAGCCATAAGCCTGGAATAATCGCCCCAGTTGATGGTAATCTCGCCCGCACTAAGTGCTTGGTTACCTGAAAACCATGCGAGTCAAAACAAACATGATCAGTGGAGCCTGAATCAACTATCCAGTAAGTGGAAGAACAAGCTGCCAAACATGTTTTGACTACTAGTGCACGAGACATACCTTTCTTAAGAGCAGGGTAGTTCGCTTTAAAATGTCCTTTCTGACCGCACTTGTAGCACTTTCCCTTTGGCTTTTTGTTCACCTCGGGGTGAGGAGCCTTGCTTTTCACCTTGAGGGTTGCCATTTGCTTCTGGCCAACCTGCTTCTTCTTCTTCCCCATTTGAGTTTGGAAGAAGTAGCACCGGTTGCCGCAAGAATTTGATGATAACCTTGTTTGAAGAGACCTTCAGCAGACTGAAGCTCTGTCAGAAGTTCCGCCAAACTATATGTCCTGCGGTTCGTATTGTAGTTAAGGCGGAACTGCTCAAAGCTTCTAGGTAAGCTGCCTAAGATAATATCGACCTGCGTTTCCGCATCGATAGGAGTCAGGAAGTGACTGCAGGATAAGGTCAGTTTGGAGAGATGCATGCATCTGAAAATCAAGAGCTTCCAATCTCTCAATCATCGAGATCATCTTGAGGACATGGTCCCCAACCCTCTCTCCTTCCTTCATCCTGGCACCGAATAATTGCTTCAATATCTCATAACTAGCAGTTCGTCTATGCTCTCCATAGAGCTCAGCCAGGTGCGATAAGATGGCTCTCGAAGACGTCATCTTTTCATGGGATCGTTGAAGCTCATTGGTCATTGAGCCTAACATGTACCCTCGCACTCTTATGTCATCTTTTACCCTTTTCTCATGTGCATCGACATCTTCCTGATTGGTTCGGGTTCTTGCAGGAGCCGCTGGGATGTCCGCCTCCAAGACGTATCCCAACATTTCCATAGTTAGGACAATCCTCAAGTCCTGAAGCCAGTCCACATAGTTCGGACCAGTCAGGACGTTCTTTTAAGTAGTATAGCGAGTGGGTTAATTGTCATATTGAGAGTTTTGTTAACTGCAGAGAATAATTTAAGATTCGTTAGTGATTGTTTATTCATGATCCGAGTAAAGAATTTAAGGACTTTCTTTATTCATAACTCGGCTCCCACTATTTTATCGGCATTTACACACTCCCATGTTAAATCCGGAAGTCTTGGGTGACTTCATAGTGGTGATCGATTTCTTTACAAAGTTTAATAGAGGGCAACCCATATGGTTTCTATTATATTATTCTTTATAAAGTGATGTCTAACACCAACCCATCTAATGGATGATTCGATTTTCTTTTACGCCTAGTTCACTTACCCTCAACCCATTTGGTTTCTATGGCTCGCTGAACTATCTAAGTTTAAACCGTCAACTCCTATTAGTCTGAGAATTGAATCTTGCCCGGCAACCCATACGGTTTATAGGGGTTTGATTTGTCACAACCAAAGGCATCTAATGCACTCTAGGAATTTATCAACTTTGCCCAAAAATATTACCCCAACATACTCGGAAGAATAATATTCCGGTTTAGATTTCAATTTTCCATGAGTTTGACGGAGGGTAGGAAACCTCGTAACCTTTATAACTTAGTGTTTGTAAGTGGGAGTATTAACGCGATTACATGTTACACTATGCATATTAATCTGTTTATAAGCGCGGTTTGTCGGTTTGTTTGTTTGTCATACAATATGAAAACATACACAACCTAAAACTAACAACATGCAGTTCATGGACCGTTCCTAGAACAAAAACATCGTAATCTAATTACATGTCTTCGGTCTTGAATCTTCGTCTTGTAACACCCCCAGAATCAAACCGGGAAAATTACACACCGCAGACCCTCTCTGTGAGGATCCACCAGGCTAGACATCGAAATAACACATTACATTACATACCGACGTGGCAAAATCACGAATCATTAGACCGGTTTGGTCTTTCATCACTGACTTACAAATCAAAATACATAAACCCATCCAGACTCATACCCACGCAAGGGTAAAATACTTTAAAACAACAGATAATATGACAGCGGAAAAGACAATACAATGGACTCCGACTAACTGAACCCAAGACTGGCCTTCGTGTGATTAGTATCATTCGTCTTTCATCATCCTCGTACCGATCCTGTGACTTGCTCCCAAAAACCTGCATGTACCTGGACACAATACAGATATCCACCCCCGATTAATCGAGGGTTAGCAAAACTCCACTGTTTCGCTAGTGCAAGTATAAAGTGCAAATACGAGCAATACACAACACATTCCGAGAATACGATAATTGAAATAATTCGCAACTCAACCCAGACAAAAGACTTCCCGAGATTTCTCATTTAAATTAATTAGTTCAAACCGTAAACGTATAAATGAAACGAGTGGTCATTTTGAAAATCAATTCAAGATCTCGTGAGTTTTGAAAAACATTAGAAATTGAATAATTCTCAACTTATCGAAAACCACTTAGGGTCACAGCCCAGAGCTTATTTTCCAAAATACAAATTCGATAACAAAACACAGGGTCCACGACCCAACCGGCTCATTTCAAATCATTACCACAGATAATTACACACCACACATTACACTTATACCATTCTAGCCAAACACCAAGACTCGATATATATAATGTATCTCGACCCCGAGCACACAGCATTGTGATACTCCGGACAGTATCACAATTAATCATCGAAACAGTTCATTAACAAGTCTCAACACCACGACTATCCACACTTGGCAACCCACGGCCGTACCCATTAGTATCGACCCCTAGAGGCCCCGTCGGACCATCCCCGGGTGGGAAACCACTTCCACGGTCGTACCCATTAGTATCGACCCCCAGAGTTCCCGTCGAACCGTCCCCGGGTGGAAGAACAACAACACACACACCCAAGTCCACTCCCATGGCCGTACCCATTAGTATTGACCCCCAGAGGCCACACATGCCATTCGCGGGTGGAATAACGACAACACATCCACACAATAACACAATTCACAGTTGCAAACCACGAGCCTCGAAAGTCAATCACAGTATATATATAGTCGAGGTATCTTACTAGAATGGCTAGTTTATCCAACACATATTCACAACCCAGAACTATAACAATCTACACGGAAGCACAATATCTCAACAGCACCGAAACGACACAACTAAATACCACACAAACTCACATATCCGTCGATAACCACGTGACTCCACGCACACCTTTTAACAAAAAATGTGAACTTTTACATTTACCGACGACATAATCATACATAATAACATCATACGAAAGTAAGACGATCCTATACTTAACACTAGCACACATATTCAATTAAGCATATTAATTCCCGAAACACACGGGTCACCTTTAAGAAAACCATGATGGTAAATATACCGAGTCCTTTGAAAAATGGTTATAAATATTTATTTAGCACATATCGATGATTAACAACCATTATATCCACAAAACACGTAATGTATGGGCAAGATACTTGCCTCTATAATCGATACCGGACACTCTGACGAACACGGCTCAGTCGGGACACCTCGAACACCTACAATTCTCCGGCGTAGACAATGAATACACTCTCGATCGGAAAGCTTGAAGAAAACGACGAACGAAAGAGTTCCGACTCGAGTTCTTCGCAAGGAACCTGACCCTAACATCATACCATCAATAAATTAACGATTGACCGAGGAAAAATAATCGTAGAATGCCCGAATCCCCTTTGTGACATTTTATCGAATTCCTTCAAGGCGTCGATAAGAAGCTCAATAAAACGACGAATCCTAGGCAATCCTACCATGGAATAACAAGGAAGTCGATATAATACAACTTAAAAATCATCAATCCATCACTATTCTAAGTTATTTCGGATTAAACGGACGAAATCGAACAAAATACCCAAATTCCCCAAAACTAGATTTCTAGAAAATCTGACCTGATTCGCTCGATCAAAGGATGTTATAGGATGGATAATCTATGATATGAACTCCAAGACCTCATGGATTTATTGTCTAGCAACATGCTTCCATGTCCAACATGTCTCCGGCCGCAGAAGAGGAAGAATGAAGTGAGAAAATGGGTGAAAAATCCATCTGCTGGGTCTTATATAGGCTGCCTGTTGGCCTCCTTACGTACGTAATCGGACATGGCTTACGTACGTAACCGGCCATGACTGAACTAACTATCTACTAAGTGGAAGAACAAGTTTCCAAACATGTTTTGACTACTAGTGCACGAGACATACCTTTCTTAAGAGCAGGGTAGTCCGCTTTAAAATGTCCTTTCTGACCGCACTTGTAGCACTTTCCCTTTGGCTTTTTGTTCGCCTCGGGGTGAGGAGCCTTTCTTTTCACTTGAGGGTTGCCATTTGCTTCTGGACAACCTGCTACTTCTTCTTCCCCATTTGGGTTTGGAAGAAGTAGCACCGGTTGCCGCAAGAATTTGATGATAACCTTGTTTGAAGAGACCTTCAGCAGACTGAAGCTCTGTCAGAAGTTCCGCCAAACTATATGTCCTACGGTTCATATTGTAGTTAAGGCGGAACTGCTCAAAGCTTCTAGGTAAGCTGCCTAAGATAATATCGACCTGCGTTTCCGCATCGATAGTAGCCCCGATATCTGTAATTCGTTCAAATGAGACATCATTTTCAGAACATGATCCCTTACTGGGGTCCCTTCAGACATTTGGGTTGTCATCAATACCCTCATTGCATTTTGTCTAGCCGCCCGGTTCTGATGACCAAACATCTCGGTGAGACTTTTCATCATTTCCGCGGCCGAGCCCATCGTCTGATGCTGATGCTGCAATACATTTGTCAGTGAAGCCAAAATGTAACAGCAAGCTATCTCATCAGACTTTTTCCATTTTCGGAATTCAGCCAACTCTTCCGGAGTGGCATCCGGTTCTGGTTCTAGAGGGCTCTCCTCGATTAAGACAAATTTATGCCCCTCAGCAGTCAGGACAATGTCAAGATTTCTTTTCCAATCGGCAAAGTTAGTGCCATCAAGTTTATTTTCTTTGAGAATAACAGCTAGTGGATTGAAAGACTTCTGAGATAAAAATTAAAAACATCCATCACATAATGCATAGCAAATATATCGAAAAACCTCAAAACACAATATATATGCTAGCAACCAACACCTCGAAAAATCCGCACATGCAAGCCACGATCTTGTGGACGTTTACACATACATTTCTCAAGTAGAGTTTTACGTCTTTAATTTTACTATCTAGTCAAATTACGTTATGACAAGTAAAATTAATAGTTGGTTCCTCTTGGTCATGTATTAATTAACAAGACTCCGATGGGGAGCTTATTAATTAATACACCTAAGTGAACACCATAATTTAACATCCTTAAAATATTATCTTTTAAATAATAGTCCTACAGATGGAGAGGTCCTATCATAAAAGTAATATTTACTTTATGTTATCATTTTGAAATTTAAAACTAGTGAACCTATAATTAGCACATCCGATATGGAGGAAGACTCTAATGTCAACGCGCATGCTAATTACTTCACAATTTAAATTAATTATGGAGGCCAATATGATTTTATTTTAAAAAATAAATAAATCAATTTAATCACTTAGTTATTTTATCCTTAAGGTTTTTAATTTTCTCGTCCTAAGATGCAAGAAAACATATCACGCATACATCCATACATGCCATACATCAAAACAATAAAAACAAAAAATAAAGCATGGATAATTAAATTATCCAATTATCATGGTCTTCTTCCTTGAGTTGAATCCGAGAAAATCTTCGACTCGATCTCTCCCACTGAATTAAGCATCTCGTCGCTCCTCCCCGGCCGGGCCGTGGATTTCCAAAATTAAAATTTCACTTTTATGTAAAATTAATTACATAAAAAATTTAATTTTAAATCCCGACTTCAATGGGACGCAATGAAGCGGCCGAAAACGACCGGACCAAAGCTGGGCGGCCGGCCCGAACAATGGCGGCGGATCAAGCCGCCAGCACTGGCAACTGCGGCGCCGCTTTCGGCGGCCGTGTCTTGCTCCCGGCGCCGCTCGTCGTCATGCGCCGCTTGTTGCCCAGCGGCGATCCGGTTCTGCTCTATTTCTTCGTGATCCCATATTATCCGAATTCGATTACAATATTATACGAAATAAAATACATCGAAATTACGTCAAGATTACACGAAAAATAAAACCACCTAGAACTACCCGCGGATTTTCTCACGGGAAAAACCATTACATGCCTCAAAAAACGGGCCAAACCAACAATTGCATAATTAATAAAAATAAATAAATAAATACATCATTCATATAAACTATGATAATTGGATCATATCACCTGCAAGAACACATCTACCAAAATATTCCAACATCAAAATATATGAATATTTAAATTGCTATCAATTAATCACCAAAATTAATTAAAATAGCAAAAGCCTAAAAATCCAGCTCCGATACCAATTGTTGGAAAGTAAAATGCAGCGGAAGCGAAGTTTGGGAAAGATGATAATAGCGTTTTACGCATCTACGACCATTAGATCTATTTAGGCATGCTAATTAATTAATTACTAAGACTAATAAGCAATTTAAATATTATTTATTATTTATTAATTAAATATGTTGATTATCAAAATATCCTAATCTAGATACAAGATCATAGGATATTACCTTTTGAAGAGTATTGGTTACTTCCGTCTTGATCGCCTTGTATTTCTACCTTTAGATCTTCTAGAGTATGATCCGCCTTGAACCGGACGTTGTGTGGGCAACGAGCTACCGGATCTTGTTTGGACACCTATGGATCGGCCAATTTCTATGCCTCACAATTCTCGATTTTTTTTTTCTTCAAGTAATTCCGATATGTAGCAAGAATTAAAGTGTTCTCTCAATTGTGGAATCAAAGACACAAGTCAAGATCCACAATTAAACACTTAGAAGAAAAAAAATCGAAATTCCTTGTGTATGAAAGTGATGAAAATCGGCCATCCACCCATATGTCCTATTTATAGGCTCTTGGAATACTACTAGGGATCTAAAGGAGGATTATGGAAGGACTCCTTAATAAATTCATCTTACCTTATTAGGACTCTTCCTAATATAATGGATCTATTAATATCAACTTAGTCCACTAAAAAGTTGATATTGCACTTCCTACCAAAATCCCAAATTACGAAATTGGGCTCCTTATTAAATATATTATTTCTCGTGTTTAAGATATCGAATGTCCTTTAATTAATTATAAGCTACTGACAGCTTTAATTAATTAATATCTTATCCAAGAGTAGTACCACTCGAACCTTATTATTATATCGGAATTAAATCCACCTGCAGGGTTTAATATAATAATCATTATCGAGCTCCTCAAGGGGACATCATCAACCCGCACGAGTCGGGACACGATTTCTAGTAATAATAATAATTGTCGTATAAACAATATTATTGCCCAAGATACGAGGGTTATTGAGTCGATCATTATGACTCTCACCTATGATAAATCAAAGCAATAATTATTATAAATACACAATTAAATATTATATACTTAGAATTAAGAAATAATAATTAACCGAGATTTACGTTCTTCTTACAGTCAGTACAGAAGACACTATCTCACCTCGATCCAGTTCAACGTATGCAAATACGCTAATGTATGCTAATAGTCAAGACCAACTATTCTCAAGCATACACTACAACCCTTTATATAATTTATCTAATAATTATATAGGTTGTGAACTATTATATTATTTTATAAGGCACCGATAATGTGATCTTCCGTGTGACACCAACACACCACATTGTCTACAATATAAAATAATTAGACATTTCATTTGCATAACCATAACGTTAATAAATATGCAAAACATGTGATTAAATGTAATTAATATTCTCATAGGTAGTAACAGGGAAATTAGGTAATACAAGCATAAAGTATGCTTTGCAGTATACAATTCTAACAGAATGTCATCTACATATAGTATTAAGAATGCAATTTTGCTCCCACTAACCTTCTTGTAAATACAGGGCTCCTCTTCGTTTTGGACAAAATCAAACTCTTTGACTGTCTCGTTAAAACGAAGATTCCAACTCCGTGAAGCTTGCTTCAGTCCATAAATGGCACGCTGAAGTTTGCATACTTTATGAATATTGGTTTGAGATATGAATCCCTTAGTCATTCCATGTAAATCTCCTCCTCGAGGAATCCATTTAGGAATGCCGTTTTCACATCCATTTGCCATATTTCATAATCTAAGTGGGCTGCTATGGCAAGCATCATGCGAATAGACTTAATCATAGCTACAGGCGAGAAGGTCTCGAAGTAATCGATTCCTTCTCTTTGGGAATAACCCTTTGCCACAAGCCTGGCCTTATAGGTATCAACCTTGCCATCTCCATCAGTCTTTCTTTTATAGATCCATTTGTTTCCAATAGGCACTATGCCTTTAGGACGATCTACTAAAGTCCAGACCTGATTAGCATGCATTGAGTCTATCTCAGCTTCCATAGATTCTTGCCACTTGGTGGAGTCAACATCTACCATCGCTTGGTCGTATGTAGAAGGATCATTCTCTTGACTACTTTCTGTCATCTCATGGACACCCAGTTCCTCTTGATGCAGATAGCCATACCTCTCAGGTAATTGAGAAATTCTACTAGACTTGCGAGGTTGTGTTTGTATTTCAGAAGGTTGGGTTCTAATATCTTGCATAGGTGTCTCATTTGGTGTTTCTTTTATTTCTTCCAAAGAAATATTTCTACCTGACCCTCCTTCCTGAATAAACTGATCTTCCAGAAAGTGTGCTTGTATA
Organism: Orobanche coerulescens; assembly: GCA_033398695.1. Classification (NCBI taxonomy): domain Eukaryota; kingdom Viridiplantae; phylum Streptophyta; class Magnoliopsida; order Lamiales; family Orobanchaceae; genus Orobanche; species Orobanche coerulescens. The sequence continues at coordinate 111,979,587 of CM065815.1, read as the reverse complement.
GCAACGATGATCCTATGATCTTCATGCATGTGGAATATATATCCCATGGAATCCCCTGGATATCCTATGAAACGACCTTTCACAGACCTAGTTTCCAATTTCTCTACTTTAGTCTTCTTGGCATAAGCAGGGCATCCCCAAATCCTAATGTGATTAAGACTTGGTTTCCTACCTCTCCACATCTCATGTGGAGTCTTAGGAACGTATTTGGAAGGACATATGTTCAAGATATGCACAGCAGTAAGGAGCGCGTAACCCCACAGATAAATCGGTAGATCAGTATAGTTAAGCATGGAGCGAACCATGTCCAACAAGGTTTGGTTCCTTCTTTCTGATACACCATTTAATTGTGGAGTAGCTGGAGGAGTGAATTGTGACACTATTCCTAGTTCTTTTAAGAACTCATCAAATTCGGTACTCATGTACTCACCACCCCGGTCTGACCGAAGAGTCTTAACACGGTTACCTGTTTGATTTTCAACTAGGGCTTTAAATTCCTTGAATTTATCAAAAACTTCAGACTTATGTTTCATTAAGTACAGAAATCCATACCTAGTATGGTCATTAGTGAATGTAATGAAATACTGAAAGCCGTCTCGTGCCATTTCAAAAGGGCCATAGACGTCGGTATGGATCAATCCAAGTGTTTCAACAGCTCTTTCAAAAGTCCCTGTGAAGGGTAACTTAGTCATTTTGCCTTGAAGGCAAGATTCACAAGTTGGATAGGGATCTGATCCCAATGGACCCGTAAGCCCATCTTTCTCCATTTTATGAACCTTGGTCTGACCGATATGACCAAGTCTAAGATGCCACTTAAGTGCTTGGTTCGTTTCATCCCTACCACGCTTCCTAGTTATAGTGTTCACAGTTGTTTTGTTCTTTAGATTTAAATGGTATAAACCATTTAATAATGTAGCAGTACCAACCAATTTATTTCTAAAATAAATATGACAGGACCCATCTCCAATAAAGAAGTGAAATCCCTTTCGGTCCATGACCGGAATTGATACAATATATTTGCGCCCCTTGGGCAAAACAAGTACATCATCTAAAGTAAGAATTAAACCAGATTCTAAATCCAATATAAGGGATCCGATATCAGAAGCCTTGACACTATGCCCACTTCCTACGGTGACCATCACATCCTCTGAATCCAGCTTCATACTTCGTTCCTGATCCTGATTCATTGTACAAATGTGAGAACTTGCACCGGAATCAAGTATCCAAGAAATAGAATATACAGTTACAGAACAATTTGTTTCTAAAACCACTAGTTCCGTACCTGAAGGCGCATAACAGTCAAGCTTTGGACAGTACCTCTTCCAGTGGCATAGCTCACCGCAGTTAAGGCATACATCCATTTTCTTGGCCCCCTTGCCCTTTCCCTTGTCGATCTTGGCTATTGGACCTAACTGCTTCTTATTCTTTTTCTTCTTATTCTTGGACTTCCAAGTCCCAGAAGAAATCACAAGTGCAGCTTCCTTTCCCTTTGTCTTCATCTGAGACTGGGCAGTCGTCAATTTGTTCATTAGCCCAGCTAAGTTACATGCAATCTCATTGCAGTTGAAGTTCATGACAAATTGTGAAAAGGAGTTAGGAAGTGACTGCAGGATAAGGTCAGTTTGGAGAGATGCATGCATCTGAAAATCAAGAGCTTCCAATCTCTCAATCATCGAGATCATCTTGAGGACATGGTCCCCAACCCTCTCTCCTTCCTTCATCCTGGCGCCGAATAATTGCTTCGATATCTCATATTTAGCAGTTCGGCTATGCTCTCCATAGAGCTCAGCCAGGTGCGATAAGATGGCTCTCGAAGACGTCGTCTTTTCATAGGATCGTTGAAGCTCATTGGTCATTGAGCCTAACATGTACCCTCGCACTCTTATGTCATCTTTTACCCATTTCTCATGTGCATCGACATCTTCCTGATTGGTTCGGGTTCTTGCAGGAGCCGCTGGGATGTCCGCCTCCAAGACGTATCCCAACATTTCCATAGTTAGGACAATCCTCAAGTCCTGAAGCCAGTCCACATAGTTCGGACCAGTCAGGACGTTCTTTTCAAGTACTATAGCGAGTGGGTTCATTGTCATATTGAGAGTTTTTTTAACTGCAGAGAATAATTTAAGATTCGTTAGTGATTGTTTATTCATGATCCGAGTAAAGAATTTAAGGACTTTCTTTATTCATAACTCGACTCCCACTATTTTATCGGCATTTACATACTCCCATGTTAAATCCGGAAGTCTTAGGTGACTTCATAGTGGTGATCGATTTCTTTACAAAGTTTAATAGAGGGCAACCCATATGGTTTCTATTATATTATTCTTTATAAAGTGGTGTCCAACACCAACCCATCTAATGGATGATTCGATTTTCTTTTACCCCTAGTTCACTTATCCTCAACCCATTTGGTTTCTATGGCTCGCTGAACTATCTAAGTTTAAACCGTCAACTCCTATTAGTCTGAGAATTGAATCTTGCCCGGCAACCCATACGGTTTATAGGGGTTTGATTTGTCACAACCAAAGGCATCTAATGCACTCTAGGAATTTATCAACTTTGCCCAAAAATATTACCCCAACATACTCGGAAGAATAATATTCCGGTTTAGATTTCAATTTTCCATGAGTTTGACGGAGGGTAGGAAACCTCGTAACCTTTATAACTTAGTGTTTGTAAGTGGGAGTATTAACGCGATTACATGTTACACTTTGCATATTAATCCGTTTATAAGTGCGTGAAGAGATAAATTTACCACTAGAAGAGGGGTTGAATAGTGGTAAAGCGGAATAACGAAATTTCTTGCGAATAAATAGAATATAGTGCGGAATTTAAAGACTCAAAGATTTATAGAGGTTCGGCAACTTGCCTACGTCCTCTCTCCGACTTTCTTTTTCTATTGGCTCAAGAACAACCACAATCTTGACTCGTCTTCTATCGGTCCGAGTTCACAACCGTTACAATCGCTTGTCTTCTATCGGTCCAAGCTCAACCTCTCTCTCAATATAAACTTTTGTTTATCTAGTGTTCTATAGGAACTAGATAATCCTCACTATACGAATATGGGAGTTTAATCATAACAATGCCGGATCAAAGATCCTAATAACACCGAATTAGTGACTCTTGATTCGTTTCTTTTACACTCAAGTGTAAGTGATGCAACACTTACAATCAAATGAAAGAATACAAAGGATAATAGATATTACAATGAAAATCACTCTTGTATCTTTCTTTTCTCACAACTTTGAAATGCAATAAAAGATATAAAACTGAGCTCAAGTATGCTTTGATTGCTTGTATGCTTGTATGCTTGAAGTTGTGTATTTGATACCCAAGTCCTTTGGGTATTTATAGGTGAGAGCCATCCTTCAAATGCTGAAAAACGTATTATTAGCGTGCGCTAATAATGTCCTCTAGCGTGCGCTAACGATCTTTGACTTGGCTTCTCTGAACGGTCACAAAGACTGTTGCAACGGTAAAATAGTATGGATAGCGTGCGCTAGTCATGTATCGGTAGCGTGCGTTAACGTCTGGTCAACAAGTCTTCAATCTTGACTTTGAAAATGTCCGTTTGTTTCTCCAACGACTCTTTATCCAACGGCTAGATTTGAGATTAGCGTGCGCTAGCATTAATTAATTCCAACTTTCCAGATATTCCGGATCTTCATTGACTCTGCCTTCCAACGGTAGAAAATCAAACGGTAATATGCTGACTCCTTTTAGCGTGCGCTAATGCCTATACCTTAGCGTGCGCTAATAATTTCTTTCAGTAACGTACGTTACCCTGTGTAGCGTACGTAAGGTCCTTGACATAATGAGTCCAGTAGCTCTTTGGACTCTTGCCGTGATATCGGTAGCGTGCGCAAGAGCTAGCGATAACGTGCGCTACATCCTTGTTTTAGCGTCGTGTCGATGTATGTAGCGTGCGCAAAATCCATTTCCGATTTCCTTCCAAACCTCACTGTCTTCTGGAATGATGCGATAGCGTGCGTTAATATTGATTGTATAGCGTGCGCTAACTGTAGTTACTTAGCATGCGCTAATATTGAATGACTTGCATGCGCTATCCATCAGGTGACTTCACTTAATTGCGGTATTTATGCAATTTTGTTCATGTATTTCTCGATAGCGTGCGCTACTATTATATGGGTAGCGTGCGCTAACTGTATTTAGCTCCGTCAATATAATATCGATCTGAGATTGATCTAATTAAATGTTTTGAATGAAATAATCATCAAAATACATTTTGAGTCAACAATCTCCCCCTTTTTGATGATGTCAAAACATTTAATTTATACCTGCAAAAACATTTTAAATGATTCGAATCAAGGTAACTTGTTCGATATATTAGTATATTTTGGTTTTTGGAGTATTCTCCCCCTTTTTGACATAAACAAAAAGGAACTCCCCCTGAATTGTTGCATTATAACAAATATCAACGAAAATGCCATTATCCAAAGCGAAATTACGTAAATAACAGTACTCATAAACAACAAATACCAAATGAAGTGAAATGCGAATATCATTAAGATAGAGTTCAAGCAATACATAAGGTTTTCATGACATGAGACATAAAGATTATTCGAATATTAAGATTCTACAACCAAGCATCAAAATCCCAAAATCTAAGGTGCAGGGTCGGAAGAGGACGAGGGGAAAGGAAATGAAAGGTGTGTGAAACGGATGAGATCGAAGATCAACCCGCGCACTTCCCGGACTTCCGAATGAAGAGACCGAACATCCTCTCGAATTTCAGCCTGAGAGGTCTCGATGCTCCGCATCCGAGCGCAAAGGTCGCTTTCCTCTTCCTCCGTGACAACATCTCTCATCGGGCGCTTCCCTTTTGTCTTCGGATGACGAACAAATGACTTGGATTGCAGCTCCCTAAGCGTATGGGGTCCTCAGTACGTCACGCGCTCGACCGGTGTAGGCATCCGTGTCCCCTTTGGTACTTGGTCATCATCTCGGAGATACGGAAACAATACCCAACCTCGATTAAATGTCTCAACATAATGCATGGCCTTGAGGGTTAGGTCACTTATTTCGTGTCCCCGAGACACCGGAACGTGTGCCTCATTAGACAAGTCGACGCGGAAATGCCGAAAAATCACCGTAAGAATTGAACCAAAAGGAAGTCCAGATTTCCTAGTTCTCGACATGTAATTTTTCGACCGAAAAGACTCCCCTTTCGCTTTCATCCAACTTAGCACAATCCCAGTGAAATCCACTCTATCATCCTTCAGCACCCGATACACGACATTCTTATCAACGCCGACTAACTTGTGTTGGGTGTTGACTTTTGGCATTAAACATTTTGTTAGAGCGGCCAACAGCAAGCGAATGTGGATACCGAAATCGTTATTCTCGAAGACGTCATCCGTGACTTCGATGACCGTTTTCGAACATAAAAAATCACCAATATCTCTCTCGGACACCGTAGACTGTTCGGCAATGGTTTTCCCACAACAATCATACCCGTCTTTCGATAAGCCAAATAACTCGTGAAGAATTTCCGAAGAAATCTTCACCACAGTTCCATTCACTAGGCTATCGAGCACTAAACCTCCATTATCACCACTATCACCAAGGTGCAGATTCGCATAAAACTCACGGACACACTCAGGGTAAACAATCTATTTGCACTCAACAAATCGTGCAATTCCTAATGCCTCAAAGAAATCGCGAATACTGACCTTAACCCTTTCAAGGCTGCTAAAATTGAAGTAGTAGCAATCGGTCAGACTCTCCTATGTAAGGATATCGAAGAAAACCTTCGAAGCAACGTAGGAGACGAAACGGGTGCCGTCATAATCATTATTGCGAGGGCGTTTGTAGTTTTTCTCCAATGCCTTTCTTCCCTTGCTAGACATTTTGAAGAGAATCGAAGTTTTGAGGGAGAAAACGGACGATTGTAGGTTGGGATTTATGGCTAGGGTTTTTTTTGCTGGAAGGGAATATCGGACGATTGCGTACGTTAGGAAGGGTGGATGTGTTTCTGGGTCGTACGGAATATATATAGTCAGCGAAGTTTTAATTAGCGTACGCTAGGGACATAGAATTAGCGTACGTTAGGTAAAAATGAAAGGCTTACTGGACTGTCCAATAGCTAAAATGGAATTCGAAAAGTTTTAATTAGCGTACGCAAGGCAGTGCGGTTAGCGTACGCTATCGAAAGCAGTTTTTAGTGCACGTTAAGAAAGTGAAGCTGGCGCGCGCTAGCGAGTGAACCGAATCAAGGATTTTGATATTTTGAGTAGTAAGCTTATTTAAAAAATTGTCTACATGTCCCATACCAAGTTGTAAACGAATGGAATTAAATGATTCTTCGGGAAGAGGTTTTGTAAAAATATCAGCAAGTTGATCCTTTGTCCCGACAAAAATTAAACAGATATCCTTTTTCTGAACATGATCACGTAGAAAATGATGTCTGATATCTATATGTTTAGTTCTACTATGCAACACAGGATTTTTACTCAGATTAATTGCACTAGTGTTATCACATAGGATATGGGGTATTTTCAAAATATATGCCGTAGTCGCGGAGTTGATTTTTGATCCATAACACTTGAGCACAGGCGCTCCCTGCAGCGACATATTCGGCCTCAGCTGTAGACAATGCTACACTGGTTTTCTTTTTACTTCCCCAAGATATTAAACATGATCCAACAAAATGACATGTACCACTAGTACTCTTTTTGTCAATTTTATATCCGCCGAAATCGGCGTCACTATATGCAATTAAATTAAAATCCAAGCAAGAAGGATACCATAGACCTAGTCCAATAGTTCCTTTCAAGTAACGAAAAATGCGTTTGCAAGCAGTTAAATGTGATTCCTTGGGATTAGCTTGGAATCGAGCACATAAACATGTAGCAAATATTATATCCGCCTAGATGCGATAAATATAACAGAGATCCGATCATACCTCGATATAATTTTTGATCTACGGATTTGCCATTTTCATCTTTTTCAAGCTTTAATGATGAAGACATTGGCGTAGATATCACCTTGCTACTTTCCATATTGAATTTCTTGAGGAGGTCATTTGAGTACTTCGTTTGATGGATAAAAATTCCATCTTCGCATTGCTTGATTTGAAGCCCGAGGAAGAACGTTAATTCTCCCATCATACTCATTTCGAACTCTCCTTTCATAAGATTAGAAAAATCTTGGCACAAGGATTCATTAGTAGCTCCAAATACAATGTCATCAACGTAGATTTGGCAAACAAGTGTATCATCATTTAATATTTTAACAAACAAGGTATTATCGACTTTGCCTCTTTTATAATCATTTGCAATTAAAAATTGACTTAAATGATCATACCATGCTCGGGGTGCTTGCTTCAACCCATAGAGTGCCTTGTTGAGCTTGTAGACATGATCCGGAAATTGATGATCTTCAAAACTGGGAGGTTGCTTGACGTAGACTTCTTCTTGAATGTACCCATTCAAGAATGCACTTTTCACATCCATTTGAAATAGTTTGATCTTTTTATGGGCGGCAAATGCACATAGCAAGCGAATGGCTTCGAGTCGAGCCACGGGAGCAAAGCTTTCTTCGTAATCAAGACCTTCCTCTTGATTATATCCTTGAGCGACCAAACGAGATTTATTTCGAATTGGATAGCCGTCTTCGTCACTCTTGATTTTATGCACCCATTTAGTTCCGATAATTGTTTTATCTTTAGGAGCGGGAACTAAATTCCATACATTATTGTGTTTGAATTGCACAAGCTCCTCTTGCATTGCCATCACCCAACTTTCATCATCGAGAGCTTCGGATATATTCTTGGGAACTATTTCGGATACAAAAGCATAATGAGCCATAAATTCGGTGGTTCTCCTTCGGTTTTGAACACTGTCTTCAATGTTTCCAATCACGAGATCCTTTGGATGGTCTTTGATGTGCCTCCAATCTTTCGGTAAATCAACGATTGTGTTCGTTTCGATTTTCGAAATTTTCTTCACTTCGGGTGAGGGATCCGGAAAAGTACCTGCATCATCAAAGTATTCTACCTTTCTCGGGGGTGAGATCATATCATTGAATTTAACATGTATGGACTCTTCAACTTTATTCGTTCTAATATTATAAACACGATATGTTTTACTATTAGTACAATAACCAAGAAATATTACGGAGTTGGATTTAGCATCAAACTTTCCTAAGTTATCCTTGCCATTGTTCAAAATAAATACGTTGCAACCAAAAGGATGAAAATAAGCAATATTGGGCTTTTTGCCCTTCCATAATTCATATGGGGTTTTAAGATGAGTTCTACGAACATGAACCCGGTTAATCACATAGCATGCCGTAAAAATTGCTTCGGCCCAAAAGTATCGTGGAAGAGAGTATTCATTAAGCATTGTCCTCGACATTTCTTCCAAATATCGGTTTTTCCTTTCAACAACTCCATTTTGTTGAGGCGTTCTAGGAGCCGAAAAATTATGATTAATACCGTATTTATCACATAAAAGTTCAAACGGGGTGCAATCAAATTCACCTCCGTGATCGGTGCGAATAGAAATTATGGAGAGATTTTTCTCATTTGATACCAAACGACACCATTTAGAGAATTCGGAAAATGCATCATCCTTATGTGCTAAAAATCTAACCCAAGTAAATCGAGAGAAATCATCAACAATAACCAAGGTGTAAAGTTTGCCATTTAAACTAACATGTCTAGATGGTCCAATCAAATCCATATGCACAAGTTCAAGAACTCGACTAGTGGAAACCTCGAATTTTGGTTTAAAAGATTCTCGAGTGTGTTTCCCTTTTATGCATGATTCACACAAATGCTTTCTATCAAACTTGAGTTTGGGCAATCCACGAACAAGGTCGTGTCTAGATAAAATAGAAATGATAAGTAGAGAAGTATGCCCCAATTTTCGATGCCATAAATATGCATTGTCATCCAAGGTAATAAGACATTTTTCATTGAATGAACTCTTATCATTAAGATCAACAATATAGATGTTTCCACATCTCAACCCAATGAATGCAATTTTATTATTTCTAAATGCCGTGCAATGCGTTTGCTCAAAGAGTATTTTAAAACCTTCATCACAAAGTTGCGAAACGCTAAGAAGATTATGATGCAAACCTTCAACAAATAATACTTTGTTGATAGAAGGAGAAGGTTCCTTACCGACTTTGCCGATGCCTTTGATTTTTCCCTTTTGATTATATCCAAAGGTCACATGTCCTTGTTCTTGATATTCGAGGTCTTCAAATAAGTCCTCGGAGCCGCACATGTGCCTTGAGCATCCGCTATCAATGTACCACTTGTTTTTCCTTGGTGCCGGTACCTACAAAAATAGAGTTTCTCGGTTGTTTCGGTACACAAGCCCGTTCGGGTCCTCCAAAGTTAACTATGCTTATAGCATTCAGAACAATTGTCCCTTTAGGAACCCATATTTGCTTAACTTTGATGGTTCTCAACTTTGAATGAGCATTAACAATATGAACTCGTTTGGAAGAGTCTTTTGAGTTCTCGGTTTCGGTTTTCCTTATTTTGTCAAGGTTGATAAGGGATTGTTCCCGTTTAAGACCGTGTTTGAGCAAGGGCGATTTTTGAATAGATAGGAGCCTTTCAAATTTCTCGTTTCCATGAGTAAATTTGTTCAAAATATATTTTAGCTCCTTTTGAGTTTTTGTTAACTCGATTTTCAAAACATTTTCTTTTTCAAGGCATAATGTATGGTCGATCTCGATAGTTTTGCCCTTGTTTTGAAGAGAGGAATTTTCGAGTTCTAGAGATTTTATTTTTCTCTTTAAAGATATGTTTAATTTAACCATCTCGTCATACTCCGTATTCAAAGATTCAAACACACTTAATAGCTCGTCATCATGATGAACTTCTTGTGAATCACAAAAATCAAAAGAGTCATATTCGTCATCATTTAGTTTAGAGCTTACCTCGATATTACTTTCGGAGTCGAGGGCCATAAATGCAAGATTTGCGTCTAGAGATCTTTCAATCTCCTCCTCGTCATCACTCCAAGAAGCGATTAGGACCTCCTTCTTTTTGAATCTTTCCATTTGAGGTTTTGAAGAGGATCCTCGGCATTCTTTGGCATAGTGACCGGCTTGACCACATTTCCGACAATTATTGTCGAACTTCTTGATGGGAGTATAGCCACTCTTCTTTTGCTCCGGTTTGCCATCCCGACCAAGAAAACTTCGCCTCTTTTGAATTAGGCTTTTATACCTTCTAAAGTTTTTGGCATAGAGAGCGAGTTCCTCGTCGTCTTCATCTTCGGGAACATCTTCCTCAACGTCGCTATCAATATTGAATGCGACTACTCTTTCCCGAGGCTTTGGTTTTGTGCCTCTAGACTTGAGAACGATCTCATAATTGATGAGTGACCCGATGAGGGCACTAAATTCGAGCTTGTTGAGATCTTTGGACTCCATGATCGCGGTGACCGTGGCATCCCATTCTCGTGGCAACGATCGAAGAATTTTCTTAGCTTTGTCGCTGCTCGATATAGGCTTTCCGAAAGATGCAAGACCATTTGTTATAGCCGAAAATCGATCCAACATATTTGTGATCGTTTCCTCGTCTTTCATGGAGAAAAGTTCGTAGTCATGGAGTAGCATATTAATTTTGGTCTCCTTGACTTGGGTGGTTCCCTCATGAGTGACTTCGAGAATTTCCCAAATTTCTTTTGCGCTTTCATAGGACGATATCCTATTGAGTTCTTCGGGATTAAGAGCGCAATAGAGAGGTTGAGTAGCTCGTGAGTTGACGTGTGTGTTTCTCCAATCCTCGTCGTTGAATTCTTCGATCTTTTTCAACGATCCATCCTCTTTCTTAGCAAGTTTAGGACCAAGAGCAATAACTTTCCAGATTTCAATATCGTAGGCTTGAACGAAGATCGCCATCTTCTTTTTCCACGTCATGAAATTGGAACCGTTGAAGAAAGGAGGACGGTTGAGAGCATTTCCTTCAATTTGGCCAAGAAGTGCCATTTTGCGGATCTTTTTCTCTTAGGTGGTTAAACCTTTAAAAAGAGACCCTCTCCGATACCAACTGAAGAGATAAATTTACCACTAGAAGGGGGGTTGAATAGTGGTAAAGCGGAATAACGAAATTTCTTGCGAATAAATAGAATATAGTGCGGAATTTAAAGACTCAAAGATTTATAGAGGTTCGGCAACTTGCCTACGTCCTCTCTCCGACATTCTTTTTCTATTGGATCAAGAACAACCACAATCTTGACTCGTCTTCTATTGGTCCGAGTTCACAACCGTTACAATCGCTTGTCTTCTATCGGTCCAAGCTCAACCTCTCTCTCAATATAAACTTTTGTTTATCTAGTGTTCTATAGGAACTAGATAATCCTCACTATACGAATATGGGAGTTTAATCCTAACAATGCCGCATCAAAGATCCTAATAACACCGGATTAGTGACTCTTGATTCGTTTCTTTTACGCTCAAGTGTAAGTGATGCAACACTTACAATCAAATGAAATAATACAAAGGATAATAGATATTACAATGAAAATCACTCTTGTATCTTTCTTTTCTCACAACTTGAAATGCAATAAAAGATATAAAACTGAGCTCAAGTATGCTTTGATTGCTTGTATGCTTGTATGCTTGAAGTTGTGTATTTGATACCCAAGTCCTTTGGGTATTTATAGGTGAGAGCCATCCTTCAAATGCTGAAAAACGTATTATTAGCGTGCGCTAATAATGTCCTCTAGCGTGCGCTAACGATCTTTGACTTGGCTTCTCTGAACGATCACAAAGACTGTTGCAACGGTAAAATAGTATGGCTAGCGTGCGCTAGTCATGTATCGGTAGCGTGCGTTAATGTCTGGTCAACAAGTCTTCAATCTTGACTTTGAAAATGTCCGTTTGTTTCTCCAACGGCTAGATTTGAGATTAGCATGTGCTAGCAAGTATGCATAGCGTGCGCTAGCATTAATTAATTCCAACTTTTCCAGATATTCCGGATCTTCATTGACTCTTGCCTTCCAACGGTAGAAAATCAAACGGTAATATGCTGACTCCTTTTAGCGTGCGCTAATGCCTATACCTTAGCGTGAGCTAATAATTTCTTTCAGTAACGTACGTTACCCTGTGTAGCGTACGTAAGGTCCTTGACATAATGAGTCCAGTAGCTACTGGACTACTGACCGTGATATCGGTAGCGTGCGCAAGAGCTAAGCAGTAACGTGCGCTACATCCTTGTTTTAGTGTACGTAATCTGATGTATGTAGCATGCGCAAAATCCATTTCCGATTTCCTTCCAAACCTCACTGTCTTCTGGAATGATGCGATAGCGTGCGTTAATATTGATTGTATAGCGTGCGCTAACTGTAGTTACTTAGCGTGCGCTAATATTGAATGACTTGCGTGCGCTATCCATCAGGTGACTTCACTTGGCTGCAGCTGACTGTCTGGGCTGTTCATGTATTTCTCGATAGCGTGCGCTACTATTATATGGGTAGCGTGCGCTAACTGTATTTAGCTCCTTCAATATAATATCGATCTGAGATTGATCTAATTAAATGTTTTGAATGAAATAATCATCAAAATACATTTTGAGTCAACAGCGCGGTTTGTCGGTTTGTTTGTTTGTCATACAATATGAAAACATACACAACCTAAAACTAACAACATGCAGTTCATGGACCGTTCCTAGAACAAAAACATCGTAATCTAATTATGTGTCTTCGGTCTTGAATCTTCGTCTTGTAACACCCCCAGAATCAAACCGGGAAAATTACACACCGCAGACCCTCTCTGTGAGGATCCACCAGGCTAGACATCGAAACAACACATTACATTACATACCGACGTGGCAAAATCACGAATCATTAGACCGGTTTGGTCTTTCATCACTGACTTAAAAATCAAAATACATAAACCCATCCAGACTCATACCCACGCAAGGGTAAAATACTTTAAAACAACAGATAATCTGACAACGGAAAAGACAATACAATGGACTCCGACTAACTGAACCCAAGACTGACCCTCGTGTGATTAGTATCATTCGTCTTTCATCATCCTCGTACCGATCCTGTGACTTGCTCCCGAAAACCTGCATGTACCTGGACACAATACAGATATCCACCCCCCGATTAATCGGGGGTTAGCAAAACTCCACTGTTTCGCTAGTGCAAGTATAAAGTGCAAATACGAGCAATACACAACACATTCCGAGAATACGATAATTGAAATAATTCGCAACTCAACCCAGACAAAAGACTTCCCGAGATTTCTCATTTAAATTAATTAGTTCAAACCGTAAACGTATAAATGAAACGAGTGGTCATTTTGAAAATCAATTCAAGATCTCGGGAGTTTTGAAAAACATTAGAAATTGAATAATTCTAAACTTATCGAAAACCACTTAGGGTCACAACCCAGAGCTTATTTTCCAAAATACAAATTCGATAACAAAACACAGGGTCCACGACCCAACCGGCTCGTTTCAAATCATTACCACAGACAATTACACACCACACATTACACTTATACCATTCTAGCCAAACACCAAGACTCGATATATAATGTATCTCGACCCCGAGCACACAACATTGTGATACTCCGGACAGTATCACAATTAATCATCGAAACAGTTCATTAACAAGTCTCAACACCACGACTATCCACACTTGGCAACCCACGGCCGTACCTATTTGTATCGACCCCTAGAGGCCCCGTCGGACCATCCCCGGGTGGGAAACCACTTCCACGGTCGTACCCATTAGTATCGACCCCCAGAGTTCCCGTCGAACCGTCCCCGGGTGGAAGAACAACAACACACACACCCAAGTCCACTCCCATGGCCGTACCCATTAGTATTGACCCCCAGAGGACACACATACCATCCACGGGTGGAAGAACGACAACACATCCACACAATAACACAATTCACAGTTGCAAACCACGAGCCTCGAAAGTCAATCACAGTATATATATAGTCGAGGTATCTTACTAGAATGGCCAGTTTATCCAACACATATTCACAACCCAGAACTATAACAATCTACACGGAAGCACAATATCTCAACAGCACCGAAACGACACAACCAAATACCACACAAACTCACATATCCGTCGATAACCACGTGACTCCACGCACACCTTTTAACAAAAGATGTGAACTTTTACATTTACCGACGACATAATCATACATAATAACATCATACGAAAGTAAGACGATACTATACTTAACACTAGCACACATATTCAATTAAGCATATTAATTCCCGAAACACACGGGTCACCTTTAAGAAAACCATGATGGTAAATATACCGAGTCCTTTGAAAAATGGTTATAAATATTTATTTAGCACATATCGACGATTAACAACCATTATATACACAAAACACGTAATGTATGGGCAATATACTTGCCTCTATAATCGATACTGGACACTCTGACGAACACGACTCAGTCGGGACACCTCGAACACCTACAATTCTCCGGCGAAGACAATGAATACACTCTCGATCGGAAAGCTTGAAGAAAACAACGAACGAAAGAGTTCCGACTCGAGTTCTTCGCAAGGAACCTGACCCTAACATCATACCATCAATAAATTAACAATTGACCGAGGAAAAATAATCGTAGAATGCCCGAATCCCCTTTGTGACATTTTATCGAACACCTTCAACGCGTCGATAAGAAGCTCAATAAAACGACGAATCCTCGGCAATCCTACCATGAAATAACAAGGAAGTCGATATAATACAACTTAAAATCATCAATCCATCACTATTCTAAGTTATTTCGGATTAAACGGACGAAATCGAACAAAATACCCAAATTCCCCAAAACTAGATTTCTAGAAAATCTGACCTGATTCGCTCGATCAAAGGATGTTATAGGATGGATAATCTATGATATGAACTCCAAGACCTCATGGATTTATTGTCTAGCAACATGCTTCCATGTCCAACATGTCTCCGGCCGCGGAAGAGGAAGAATGAAGTGAGAAAATGGGTGAAAACCCCATCTGCTGGGTCTTATATAGGCTGCCTGCCGGCCTCCTTACGTACGTAATCGGCCATGGCTTACGTACGTAACCGGCCATGACCGAACTAACTGCCCAGAAATGCCGGCATCGTTACGTACATAACCGGACAAGGCTTACGTATGTAACCGGCCTTGCGTACGTAACTTCCGGGCCCTTACGGCCGTAACTCAGCAGGTGTGGCTTGGCCCCAACACGTGCGGCCATGACTCGGCTGTGGCCAACTCCGACGGCCCGGACGACCCCGAAACCCGAACCTGAATATGAATCGAAGATACAGTTACGAAGTACTTGCAAAGACGAATTCGATCACTAAGAGAACACACAATTCCGACCACCCGAATGCTCGAAATTCGACAACCGAAAGTAATTACCCCTAACTTTGGAAAATTACGAAAATGGCCCAAAATGTCCGAAATACACGATACACGATCGAAACACCAAGCCAAAGCTCGCAACATGAATAATAACATTAAATAAACTTACGAGAAACTCGAAACAACATTTTCGGATGAGATTCGCAAGAATTGAACTCAAGTGCGGAAAAACCGCTTAAGAACACGGAACTCAACAAAACGATACCAAAACGAACTCGGATGTCGAAAAGTGCAGAAATAATTATTCTCAGAATGACAAGACTGTCACGAGCGAGTCGTCAACACAGACTCCCGCCGAAAAAAGAAAATTACCAAAATCCAAAATTGCGGATATTACATTCTACCCTCCTTAAAAGAAGTTTCGTCCCGAAACTTAAATCATGTAGGGAGAAGCAACATCCCGCCAGGAAAACTCAACGAGATACACAAGAACCGAAAACTCGCGCCCAACGGCGAAACATTACAAGCCACTCGAAGACACATGCGGCGTGAAAGTACGCTCCGCGACGACTATCACAACATCACAGGCAGAGACATAATAAAACCAACGAGTGACAAGCGTCATCAAACATATAATACGATCAAGTTAATCATCCGAACGATCACAGAACACAAAGCACCTATGACAGGGAAAACACACACAGTCAAGAAACAGAAAATAAACACAAAACGATTCACCAGGACAATCACAAACAATTCAGACCATGCCGAGATCCTCGAAAACTGCACTAGGCATCTCTGTGCCCCTCGGAGCAGAGGCGCAACCTCGATCCTCAAATCTCTCAGCTACCGTCTTGCAATGTACGGCTCAGTGACCCACCTGGTCAGACTCGAAACGGCTGGCTAACGGTGAACGACAAATTCTCCGCAGTACGAGACCAGATAACAAAAATCGGACAACCACGATTGAACAACAGTGATTGAACTAAAAACTATCGAACAACAACGGTCAAGCAACATCGATCAGACAACAATGATCGGACACCAACGACCGGACAACAATGGTCGAACAAGAACTCCGAAGTTCAAATTTCAACCAAAGATATAAACAAAACTTGTGGAAACTAAAGGACAATAATTTCCGTCAATGTTCACAAGAATCGAACCGAACTCGAAAAAGTTACAACGATAATCAGATTGTTCCGAAACAAGATCACGATCCATTCAAACGTTGGCAACCGAGATACCAAACAAGTTCAAAAGGTATCAACGAACACGAGCGAGTCGATAGAATTGAGAAAGAGAAAATGCAGAAGCCAAAAATAATTCGGGTATTAAATTCGACCTCTTATAAAAGAAATATCATCCCCGCAACTCACAATAACGGAAGCAAGGTAACAGCTCAAAAAGCAACCGACAGAAACATCTCCCATGGGCCTCTCATAGCCGATTCTGATATCTGTGCTGAAGCGCGAACTCCGGAAGCCTCGGTAACCAATTCTCAAAACTGGATTCGGTGTCCCTCGAGTCCGCACTTGAAACGCATCACTGGCGAGGAAGGACAATTGGTACGTGCATGCCCCCGGCACACCACGGTTGAAACACATCGGCTTGGCATACCGAATATACAAATGCTAGATACAATGGGGCATAACGTCGCAAAACATCATAGCGGAGATGCCAACTCAGCACAACAGAAAATCATAACACATATCATATATAACGATTACCATGGTAAAGTAATACACACACAACCACCACAGCAACGACGATATCGTTCGGCGACCTCAACGGCCCGAACGATAACCAGCACATAATTACAACCATCATGAAACAATCACACATGTACACAAACGTACAAACCCAAACTTTAACAGCTCACACATGTGCGACAACACGCAATTCACTACGAGGCGACAACATTAAATACCACATTACACCTCTCACAGAGGGCTAGCATAACAAATGCATGGAGAACGACTCAACGCACACATCAGCAATTCAATCACAAGTCGGAGGGCTAACACCCTAACGACAATACTAACATCATACATACATTCCCGGACCACAAACAGGAATGATAGGTTTATAAAAATGAAAACCACCCTTGAAAAGAAATGATTTTGGAAACACTAGTTGATCTTGAGTATCACCTTACAAAAAGCAGTACAACATCATTATCGAGACTTTGAAAAACCATCTTACATTAGATAAAAATGAGGACACTTTTCTTTTAGTGAACGACTTTTAGAAATATTCGACCCTCGGGTCTAAGCAAAGCATTTCTAAATAATTGAAAATGTCTCAAATTGTTTTGGTCCTCGACTGGAAAACTTTTGAATCATACTATGGCACCTTGAAAGTACCACGAGAAAATAATTCGTTTTAAAAGGTACGTCTCGAAAATATATTTTCCAAGATACTCAAGGTTTTCAAAAATTCAATAGACCAGAATGCCCGAAACTCACAAAATCCTTTATCAAACCGTGATAAAACATTCAAGGCCAAAATGCCAAAACTCGATTTAGGGAATCAGTTTTACGAAATAGAACCCAGTTTGCAAAATACTGAAAGTCATTTTGAAAGGACTCACGCAGCGGGTAAAATACAGTTCGAAAATATATTAGCAGCGACACCGCTCCTTATATAAATAAAATATGAGAATCGAATACCAACATATCACGAAATCAAAATCCACAGAAGGACTCCATCACTTAATGATACAATCACGCAAGCAGCTCATGTCACACGAAGCACAACACAAAGAAGGGAGACTTACATCCACAGGTCGCATGAAGATGATGGCTGCACCCTGATACTAATCACGGCTGACATTCCAAACGACGCATCGCGACACGACATCAGTCAGACTCAATCTGACAAGACAAGACCCAACAATACAAGACTGGACCCGATAGCCTAGGTTTCCGCAACTTAAGCTCCGATACCATAAATATAACACCCCTAGAATCAAACCCGGAAAATTACACGCCGCAGACCCTCTGTGAGGATCCACCAGGCTAGACATCGAAACAACACATTACATTACATACCGACGTGGCAAAATCACGAATCATTAGACCGGTTTGGTCTTTCATCACTGACTTACAAATCAAAATACACAAACCCATCCAGACTCATACGCACGCAAGGGTAAAATACTTTAAAACAACAAACAATATGACAGCGGAAAAGACAATACAATGGACTCTGACTAATTGAACCCAAGACTGGCCTTCGTGTAATTAGTATCATTCGTCTTTCATCATCCTCGTACCGATCCTGTGACTTGCTCCCGAAAACCTGCATGTACCTGGACACAATACAGATATCCACCCCCCGATTAATCATGGGTTAGCAAAACTCCACTGTTTCGCTAGTGCAAGTATAAAGTGCAAATACGAGCCATACATAACACATTCCGAGAATACGATAATTGAAATAATTCGCAACTCAACCAAGACAAAAGACTTCCCGAGATTTCTCATTTAAATAAATTAGTTCAAACCGTAAACGTATAAATGAAATGAGTGGTCATTTTGAAAATCAATTCAAGATCTCAGGAGTTTTGAAAAATATTAGAAATTGAATAATTCTCAACTTATCGAAAACCACTTAGGGTCACAGCCCAGAGCTTATTCTCCAAAATACAAATTCGATAACAAAACACAGGGTCCACGACCCAACCGGCTCGTTTCAAATCATTACCACAGACAATTACACACCACACATTACACTTATGCTATTCTAGCCAAACATCAAGACTCGATATATATAATGTATCTCGACCCCGAGCACACAGCATTGTGATACTCCGGACAGTATCACAATTAATCATCAAAACAGTACATTAACAAGTCTTAACACCACGACTATCCACACTTGGTAACCCACGGCCGTACACATTAGTATCGACCCCCAGAGGCCCCGTCGGACCATCCCCGGGTGGGAAACCACTTCCACGGTCGTACCCATTAGTATTGACCCCCAGAGGTCCCGTCGAACCGTCCTCGGGTGGAAGAACAACAACACACACACCCAAGTCCACTCCCATGGCCGTACCATTAGTATCGGCCCCCAGAGGCCACACATACCATCCCCGGGTGGAAGAACGACAACACATCCATACAATAACAGAATTCACAGTTGCAAACCACGAGCCTCGAAAGTCAATCACAATATATATATAGTCGAGGTATCTTACTAGAATGGCCAGTTTATCCAACACATATTCACAACCCATAACTATAACAATCTACACAGAAGCACAATATCTCAACAGCACCGAAACGACACAACCAAATACCATACAAACTCACATATTCGTCGATAACCACGTGACTCCACGCACACCTTTTAACAAAAGATGTGAACTTTTACATTTACCGACGACATAATCATAAATAATAACATCATACGAAAGTAAGGCGATCCTATACTCAACACTAGCACACATATTCAATTAAGCATATTAATTCCCCAAACACACGGGTCACCTTTAAGAAAACCATGTTGGTAAATATACCGAGTCCTTTGAAAAATGGTTATAAATATTTATTTAGCACATATCGACGATTAACAACCATTATATCCACAAAACACGTAATGTATGGGCAAGATACTTGCCTCGATAATCGATACCGGACACTCCGACGAACACGGCTCAGTCGGGACACCTCGAACACCTACAATTCTCCGGCGAAGACAATGAATACACTCTCGATCGGAAAGCTTGAAGAAAACGACGAACGGAAGAGTTCCGACTCGAGTTCTTCGCAAGGAACCTGACCCTAACATCATACCATCAATAAATTAACGATTAACCGAGGAAAAGTAATCGTAGAACGCCCGAATCCCCTTTGTGACATTTTATCGAACACCTTCAAGGCGTCGATAAGAAACTCAATAAAACGACGAATCCATGGCAATCCTACCGTGGAATAACAAGGAAGTCGATATAATACAACTTAACAATCATCAATCCATCACTATTCTAAGTTATTTCGGATTAAACGGACGAAATCGAACAAAATACCCAAATTCCCCAAAACTAGATTTCTAGAAAATCTGACCTGATTCGCTCGATCAAAGGATGTTATAGGATGGATAATCTATGATATGAACTCCAAGACTTCATGGATTTATTGTCTAGCAACATGCTTCCATGTCCAACATGTCTCCAGCCGCGGAAGAGGAAGAATGAAGTGAGAAAATGGGTGAAAAACCCGTTTGCTGGGTCTTATATAGGCTGCCTGCCGGCCGCCTTACGTACGTAACCGGCCATGGCCGAACTAACTGCCCAGAAATGCCGGCATCGTTACGTACGTAACCGGCCAAGGCTTACGTACGTAACTGCCGGGCCCTTATGGTCGTAACTCGGCCAGGTGTAGCCTGGCCCCCACACGTGCGGCCATGACTCGGCCGTGGCCAACTCCGACGGCCCGGACGACCCCGAAACCCGAACCTGAATACGAATCAAAGATACAGTTACGAAGTACTTGCAAAGACGAATTCGAGCACTAAGAGAACACACGATTCCGACCACCCGAAGGCTCGAAATTCGACAATGGAAAGTAATTACCCCTAACTTTGGAAAATTACGAAAATGGCCCAAAACGTCCGAAATACACGATACACGATCGAAACACCAAGACAAAGCTCGCAACATGAATAATAACATTAAATAAACTTATGAGAAACTCGAAACAACATTTTCGGACGAGATTCGCAAGAATCGAACTCAAGTGCGTTAAAACCGCTTAAGAACACGGAACTCAACAGAACGATACCGAAACGAACTCGGATGTCGAAAAGTGCAGAAATAATTATTCTCAGAATGACAAGACTGTCACGAGCGAGTCGTCAACATGGACTCCCACCAAAAAAAGAAAATTGCCGAAATCCGAAATTGCGGATATTACACGTCTACTCGAGCGGATCTTCCTCCGGTCTTCGTCATTACATATAAATTTTACATTTGAAAAATTGCATCCTATACAAATTTTCTAGTAAAATAAATAGGCTCAAAACAGCCTTTACAACCCAATGAAACAAAACAAACGATTCAAAACTAGGTCCATGAACTACATCCTCATTCAAAATTAATGCAACAATTACACTAAAATAAATGGCTATAATGATTAATCTTAAATTGATCTAATCAACAAAAATTAATCCAACAATTAGAATTAATCGAATTAATTCACTTAACTGTTAATTTTAATTTGCTCCGGACAAAATAAATATTTCATTAAATTAATTCCCTTAAAATAAAATTACCATAATTATATTTTAGTCAAATTAAATCCAATTTAATTGCGGAAAATTAATTTACCGAACGAAATATAAAAACGGAGTCGGAAAACACAAGGTCAAGGCCAAGCATGACATTGTTCGAAACTTGACCAATGACCAGTGACCCAGAAATTTGCCAGGTCCGGCCAATTTTCCGGTTTATTTTTTCGTCCCAAATCCAAAAATAATATTTTTCTAATTTTTATATTACACAATTAAATCAGTTTTTCATAAGAAAAATAGATTTATATTGTTACATAAAATCATGAAAAATAATTTTTAGATGAACAATTAAACATCAACAATTAAAACGATTATGATTCTAAATCATGAAAACTAATCAAGTATTCCAAATGCAAATATCGAATATACGATTGCATAGACCTTGTTTCGATACCACTGTTGGGATTCGGTGATTAAAATCGAATTACGCAGCGGAAAATAAACCGGTCCAACTGGATAAAACCAAACCCCAAAACCGGACCGATCAAGCATCATATAAACGAATATAAATAACGAGGAAGAGAATCAAAGAATACTTACCCTCGTAGTCCTTTGATAATATAATCTTCGAAGAAAAAAAAAACCCGAGCAAGCCTTTTCTCGATTACGGACACGAACACGAATCCAATTCATTTGAATGATCCAACACCGAAAATGCCGAATGTCTCTATGTTATCACGCGTCGGATATTGATCGGAAAAATACAATATCAATTCGTTCTCAAAGAACACGGCTAGGAATTGATACGATATTTTTCTTCTCTTCTCTTCTTCCTTTTCTTTCTCTCAAAAATGAACAAGAAAAAGAAAATAAATTTTTCTCCTCCTCCTCTCTTCTCTCACGGCTAAACAAGTCTTTGTTGGGGTGTTTTTTTTAAATCATCTATGAGCTGTGAAAGACATTTCAATATATAATACAAATTGATATCAAAATGATTAGATTCCAAATCTCATGCATTTTGTATTCAACTTTGTAAAATATGACTAACACACCCCACACAACACATGGAGAATTTCCAAGCATGAAAGGGGGGCGGCCCACTTGAGTTTAGGTGAGAAAACGAGCCGAGCCACTCGGTTCGTGTACCGGACATTCGCGTGTCTAGTCCGTTAAATACACTTCGTTTTATTCCAAATGTATTTATACTTAATTAATTAATCTAATTAATTAATTTTATCAAATACAAAATTATAATAATATATTTCCAAGAAATAATTATTTATGAATTAAATTAATTACCCGGTAATTAATTTCAATTCACTAGACCGCATGATTTATCAAATAAATCAAATTAGATATCTAATATCCAATATTAATGAAGAGATAATAAATACATATTTATCCATCCAATATCCTTGTGCGCGACTCCGTAGGTCCGTCTTAGTCGGCAATGGGAGGAACCAAGAAGTACGGGTAACACTTAGCCAGTCTAGTGCTTCGTACCGTAACCCAACTAAGAACGAATGATCGGATCATTCCAAAACCATTATGTCGTGAATACCGTATACGTATAAACCCTTCAATCATATATCCCAGTCAAGTATTAGGGTCACGGTAAAGTCAAACCCTACTGTAACTTGACTTTATGCTTTCTGTTAATGCAAACTGAGATCATCGAGCTTTCGTGTATTAAATACAACTAGCTCTAAATGCTTTGGCCAAAGACTTATAATCTCATTTGCCATTAACCGCATAGGACATTTACCTGCTCATTTACAGGAGAAAGAATTCTATCTTGGTATTCAGTAGAGACTGCTACTTGCCCACTAAGTTGCACTTTGAGGTTGACCCCACCCAGCGGCGATTGGATCGAACTACTCTAATGACTAACTTAATGTCACAAGCACATCTCCTACTAAAACCTCAAGTCAAAGGTCCACGTATACCTATCACAACCTTTCGATCCAGTCATTGACAATCCCTGAGTGATATCCATGTGACCGAATCGAGGTGAGTCGTGTTCGAGTATACTAATCTCACTAGCATACCTATAACGTGTGCTCCCACTAACCCTTAGTGAATACCGGCACTCTACATGTCAAAGTACACGTTATACAAGTCTTGTCTAAACTTATTGCCCAGTTATGTTTTATCGACTTGCGAATGAGTTAAGCATTCGAGCTCTAAACACTTCCAGTGCCTATCTCCTTATCTCCATAAGGAGTAGAATGTTTGCTCTCAAATGCAAGGACTATTATTCTATATACCAAATCACAATGTCAGTGATATACAATAATATAGAAATAATTATCGCCTTGTTAAATATTCATAATTACAATACATATGCTCTCACTCTCTCATCCTCTGAGTGGCATTTGAGGGCATATCCCTAAAAAATCCTCCCACATGCCTACTCCATTAATTCTAGTCTTCTCTCAATTATAGAAAAAAAGACAAAAGGAATGTGGGAGGAAAGAGGGGGGCATCTAGAAGCTAGAAGGATTTTGGTTCGTTTTGAACTCTCGTATGTCCAAACAGATAAACTCCGTTCCACTCCGATGTATTTATATCAATTAATTAATCTAATTAATTAACTACATCAAATATAAAATAATATATCTAATTTCTCCAAGAAACAATTATATCTATGAATTAACTCAGTCACCCAGTAATTTATTTAATTCATTAGGCCATAAATTAATTTATCCAATAAATTAATTTAGGCATCCGATGTCCCAAAATTAATTAGACATCCAATATCCAGTAAATTAGATATCCAATATCTAACATTCATAATGAGAGAATAAGCTTGATATATTCCGTCATCTATCCTAATGCGCGACTCGGTAGGTCCGTCTCAGTTAGAAATGGGAGGAACCAAAGAGTGATAGCACCACCTAGCCAGTCCCGCGGCCTACACTGTAACCTAACTGAGAACGAATGATTGGGGTCATTCCAAAACCTTTCTGTAGTGAATACCATTATACGTATAAACCCTTCTTTCAAATATCCTGATCAAGTTATAGGGTCACGGTCAGTCAAACCCTATCTGTACTTGATGCTATGCATGAGTTAATGCAAACCGAGATCACTGAGCTCTCGTGTATCCAATACAACTAGATCCAATGCTTTGGCCAAAGACTTATGATCTCATTTGCCAATATTATCTTACATGAGAAAGAATATTATCTTGGTATTTAGTAGAACCTCCTACTTGCCCGTCAAGATGCACGTCGAGGCCATCTTCCAGTTTTCTGGGTCAAACTACTCTAGTGAAAATCTTAATGTCACAAACACATCCCTACTAAATCCTCAAGTCGAAGGTTCACGAATACCTATCAAAACCTTTCGATTCTGCCATTGAGAAAGAATATTATCTTGGTATTTAGTAGAACCTCCTACTTGCCCGTCAAGATGCACATCGAGGTTGACCCCCATCTTCCAGTTTTCTGGGTCAAACTACTCTAGTGAAAATCTTAATGTCACAAACACATCCCTACTAAATCCTCAAGTCGAAGGTTCACGAATACCTATCACAACCTTTCGATTCTGCCATTGACTGTCCCATAGTGAAATCCATGTGATGAATCGAGGGTGAGTCGGTTCGAGTATACTAATCTCATTAGTATACCTATAGCGTGTGCTCCCACTAACCATTAGTGATCGACAAACACTATCCAAGTCAAAGAACACGTCATACAAGTCTTCACATAAACTTAATGCCCAGTCAAGTTTCATTGGCTTGCGAACGATTAAGTATTTGAGCTATAAACCTTTACAGTGCCGATCCCCTTATCCAATAAGGAGTGGAATGTTTTGCTCTCAAATACAAAGACTAGTTTCTATATATATAATTACGTGTCAGGAATGCCAATAACTACCAGTAAATAAAGAAACATACAATTGTCTTTTGATAATAATTTACATAATAACAAGTACAATGCCCTCACTCTAACATCCCCTGAGTGGCATTCGAGGGCATACTCCCAACAATCTCCCATTTGCACTCAATGCCACACACTATCGTATCTAATACCCATGTTCTCCAGATGACGCTTCAAGCTTATCTAAGAACGTGTCTTGGTCAGTGGATCAGCAATATTGTCTACTGAGTCTACTCTATGCAACACAATGTATCCTTTACGAACAAATTCTCTCATGAGATGATACTTCCTCTCAATGTGTTTTACTGTTGTGAGACCTCGGCTCTTAGGCCTGTGCTACAGCTCCATCGTTTGTTGCATAAAAACGAAAACAGGCAGTGCAGCACATGGTGTCACTTGAAGTTCACCGAGTAACTTCTTAATCCAAAACCCTTCCTTTGGAGGCCTCCGAGGCCTCTTGATACTCAGCCTAATAGGTGGAATCAGCATTTGTGCTATGATTGGCACTATGCCAAGATACTGCTCCTCCATTAAGAGTAAAATGTAGTCAGAAGTAGACTGAGAGTCGCCTTTCTATCCTTGGAAGTCTGAATCAGTGAAGCGTGTCACATTCAGTGCTCCACCATCATACTTGAGAACTAGATCTCTAGTACTTCTGAAGCACTTGAGAACGTTCTTTATGGCGGTCCAATGTTCCCTACCTGGGTTTGCCTGAAACCTACTTACCACGCTCCCAGCATGCGCAATGTCAGGTCTCGTACACAACATAGCATACATAAGGCTACCCACTGCCGAAGTATATGGTATATTACTCATTTCCTTTCATTGTTCCTCACTTTGAGGACACATCTTTGAGTTGAGTTTTATTCCATGTCGCATCGGTAGGAACCCTCTTATAGAATCATCCATCTTAAAACGCTTTAAGATCTTATCTATATAGAGGGCTTGGGAAAGACCTATCATTCTCTTCGCTCTATCCTATTAGAGTCGAAACCCAATAATATTGATTTCTTCTCCCAAGTCTTTCGTGGAGAACTTACTCGAAAGCCAAGCTTTCACAGAACTGAGCATTTCCACATCGTTTCTTATTAGTAGAATGTCATCTACATATAGTACTAAGAATGCGATCTTTCTCCCACTAACCGTCTTGTATACACAAGGTTCCTCTTCATTTTGCACAAAGTCAAACTCTTTGACTGCCTCGTCAAAATAAAGGTCCCAACTACATGAAGCCTGCTACAGTCCATTTCCTGGAGTCTACATCTACCATTGCTAGGTCATATATGTAATACTCTAGGTTTTCGTTTCCGGTTCATTTCCGGTAGGCGTTGATTTTTTTTTTCTACTGTTTAATGGATTATATGTTGCTTGTACCTATATTATTGTGTGTCATGCATTGGCATATGTTGGTTGCTTTTCAGATTGATGAGTTTTGGTGTGATCCTACTGACGGTGCAGTAGGAATAGCGCACGCTATGGGCTAGATATAGCGTGCGCTACTTGATATTTCTAGCGCTAACGAAGGGTGAAAAATTGAGGTAGAATCTACTGCCTTCAACTGGGAGTTCGATAGCGCATGCTACGTAGTAGCGGAGCGCACGCTAATGGCAAGAGTTAGCACACGCTATTGGAAGCATAGCGCACGCTAACTGTTGGTCAGCTTCAGTCCAGAAGCTACTGGACTGGGCTGGAGGATTCGTTAGCACACGCTAATATTCGTGATTAGCGCATGCTAACTGTATAGTTGTGCAGAACGTATTTTATTGATGACTCGATTGCGCATGCTAATTTGAATGAATTAGCACGCTAAGCTGTCCAGTAGATAAACTGGACAACAGTCGTTTATTCTCATTTCTTCCTCATTTCTCTTTCTCTCCACGGGTTTGAGACAAGGGCATTTAGGGTTCGAGTTCTTGGCTGATTTTGCTCCATCCAAGGGTGTTTTGGAGAGTCTAGCTGATTGTAACATCATCTAATCCATTTTTCTTCGTCGGATCAAGGTATTTTTCTTGATTTCTCTAGAGTTGACGTTTTGGAGTTTAGTTCTTAATTTTGATCCTAGTCCGATTTTGATGAATCGGTTGGTGCTATATGATGTTGTTAATCGTGTTTTATGGATTGTATATCCATATTTCGAGTTTGTTTAACTCGATTGACGGTTTGAGTGTTCTTGAGAATTATAGAACATTTAATGTTCGATTAAATGTTTCAATGAGTTTCCTTCGATATTTTAAGGTGATTTCCATTATTATTGGTTTTGATCCTCGTTGTGATAGTTTTTTCATTGTTTCTTGTGGTAGTTGTAGGTTTCGAGACACTTCGGTCGAGCCATGTTCATCGGAGTATTTGTGTGCCGATTCCTAGGCAAGTATCTTGCTTATACGACTTGTGTCTTGTGATTAGAAACTGCGTGTTGTGTTTTGATGATTAGTTTTCTTTCGTGAATATGGTTGGTGTGAGTTAGTTATGTATTAATTGTTATGAAGGCTTGATGATGACTGCGTTACCTTGGTATATGTGTTATGTTTTGTGTTATGTGTGTAGAATTGTGAAAATCGTGTTGGCTTGGTTGTACACATGGTTGTGAAATGTATGGTACAATGATTATGAGTTATGTTGGTTGTGTGTTGTTGATGTGGATGATTTGAGTGTTGAGATGTGTATGCATGATGCGTGATCCATGGTGATCAATGTGGTTGATTGATCGTGAATGTTATTGTCATGTGCTGTGTTGCTAAGATCACTCATGTGGGTTCGACGGGACCTACGGGGATTCATGGCAGGTGATCATAGGATCGGAACTTAGTATGTGGTGATGAGGTCCAATCGTGCGGGTCTGACGAGGCCTACGATGACACATGTAAATCAATCATGGGGTCAGGGCACAGTACGTCCAACCGTGTGGGTTTGACGGGGCCTACGATGACTCGTAGTTAGAGATCATGGAGTCGGGACTGGTTGTTATGATTATTGTGTTTGGCATAGTCCGTGCGGGTTGTTGAACCTATGGAGCCACGTGGCAAGATTTCACGACATTATGATTGTTGTGTATGGTACACGTGACAAGAGTTCACGGCATTATGATTGTTGTGTTTGGTATACGTGATAAGAGTTCACGGTGTTATGATTGTAGTGTTGGTTTAGTCCGTACGGGTTGTTGAACCTACGGAGACACGTGGCAGGGGATCACGGTGTCACGATTATATTTTGAGAATCAAAGTTTTTGAAAGGAAAGATTTTATGAAAATAAAGGTTGGGCCGAGTCCCAAGCAATTTGTGAAAATATTTTCCGTGTTGTATAGTGTGAGATTTGGGCTAAGACCCTAAAACTTCGAAAAGGGGATTTTGACAAACTGAGGACATGAGTTCCTAAAGATTTTGACGAACCTAGGACATGAGATCCTAATAATTTTTGTTTTCTAAAAACTCCCGAGATGATAGTTTATTTTACAAAGATTCCACTTGTGTTAGTTTCTAGATTATTAAAACCTCTCGGGAATATGTTATTGATGGAGTAGTGACTGTCTGAGTTGGTTGAGTTGTGGTTGTCTGACTTGTGATTTATAATTGCTTGCTACATTTTGTATGGTTATGATACTTGCACTAGTAGAACAGTGGAGTTTTGCTAACCCCAGAGTGATCGGGGGTGGATGTCTGTATTGCGTCTAGGTACATGTAGGTTCGTGGGAGCAGTCACAGGATCGGCACAAAGGATGATGGGCTGCGATACTAATCAAGAGTTATGGAATTTAGTTGTTGTTATGATGTCATTGTATTCTTCTCAGTCTTCCGCTGTGTTGTATCATTTCGTATTTTGGACCCCTGTGTGGGCATGAGTTGTAACAATTATTTCAGTTAAATCAGTTGTGTGACCTTATGGATCTGAGTCATTATCCTGTTCGACCCCGGCCGGTCGAACAAGTGGTCGTTTTATTGTGTTTAGCCTAGTAAATCCTTGTGAAAAGGGTTTACGGCGTGTAATAGTCCCGGTTGAATTCTGGGGGTGTTATATTTATGTTATCGGAGCTTAAGTTGTGGAAACCTATGCTGTCGGGTCGAGTCGAGTTGTGTTGTATTCTGTCATTCGAGTTGTCGATTGACAAGTTGAGTTGCGCATTATCACTTCGTGTTGTCGATGTTGATCGTTGGGATTAGTATCATGGGCGACCGTCATCTTCGTGCGACTTGTGATGTAAGTCTCCTCCTTTACATCTTATGTTCAGTGGTTTTGTTGTAAGGATGTTGTGAATGGATTTCATATTTGGTACTTGTGGTACATTGCGTGTGTAATGATCAGAGATGCTTAGCGGAAGCATGGATGGTTTCGACATGTGTTCGAAACGGTGTTCGTAAGTTATGTCGTGAAACTCATATAGATGGTTTTGACGTGTGTTTGAATTAGGCATTCACGATTTGTGTTTGTTGAATTGGTGATTTTATATGCCGAGTGGGCATACGTTTTAAGATTGATTCATCCTAGATAGTTGTTCTAATTATATCCGCTGCGTGTATGTTTGAAAATGATCTCTTTTAAAATATTCTAAGACTTTAGTACGTTGGTGGAAAAACAAAGTTTGAAATGGTTTTGACAATACGGCCAAACACTGGTTTGGTGTGATTTTGGAAATTGTTGAATTTCCGTGAACCAACCTCGTATTTTAAATGGAACTTTATGACAGCATTTTTGGAATATGCGCCTTGAAGTGTTTTGGACAATCGTAAAATATTACCGTTGATGGCCTTTTGTCGCGTTTGAAAGGATTCTGAGGAAATGATTTTTTGCATATCTGTGCTATTTTCAAATGATTTGGGTAAATAATTTTAAAACCTTCACGCCATAAAATTATTGTATTTTTAAATCAAATGTGATTTTAACTTCGAAAAGCGTGAAGGATGAAATTTTTTTATGAATTGTGTCAGTTAGCGCACATTAATGTGATATAGTTAACACACGCTAATCGTAGGCTTAGCGCGCGTTAAGATGTAATGTGTTGTATGGTTTGGATGCGATTGTTGATATGTGGGAATGTTTATCGTATGTATGAATAGGTTGCCACCCAGGGATGGTTCGGTGAAACCTCTGGGGGTCGATGCCAAGAGAGCATGACCACGAAATACATTATGTATTGTTGATTTTGATGATGTGGTGGTAACATGTGATTACCATATGTGCTATTAATTCTGATGATGTTGAATGGTAGCATGTGATTACCTTTTGTGTTGATGTTTATGATAAGAATACGTGATGTCTTGGTTATATGATGCTATGTTTCATTGAATTGAACAATTGCATGTTCAGTATGCCAATAGGTCGAGGTCGAGGCCGTGGTCGCAGCCGTGGACGTAATTAGGATCATGATAG
The DNA here is from genome assembly GCA_033398695.1 of Orobanche coerulescens. Lineage (NCBI taxonomy): Eukaryota > Viridiplantae > Streptophyta > Magnoliopsida > Lamiales > Orobanchaceae > Orobanche > Orobanche coerulescens. Next base: position 111,948,782 of record CM065815.1, on the reverse strand, counting down.
GGTGACTCATTCATTTCGGAGCATTAATCGGTCCAGTACAGATGTCAGGAGGACCAATCGTGTGATCAGGGACAATCGGCTGGGGGGTAATGTTAATTCTAATACCACCAGTATTACATGCTGTTTCACGTTGAGCGCTCGTTTCTCTTTCTACTATTTAATAAAATAAATGTACTCCATCGCGATAAACGTATTTTTGTATGATATGTTCGTACTGTATTATCATGAATAAAGCTTGTCCGCACCTGTTATTCTTGTAATGTGATTGTGTGATGATTGATGATTTGTCGATGACATACCTTGATATCGTTGGGCAATTATAGGTGTGAATATGACGGTGGCCAACATCTTGTTCCCCGAGAAATTACTCGACGAGATAGAGAGGGAGTCGCGTTATAAGGAATTAATGTGATTATAACTTAGTGAACAACTGAACCTTACGTACACTACCCGCTAAGTATTACATACGCTAAGTGTGTGACATTACGTATGCTACAGATTATACCTTACGTACGTAACAGGGTCTTCGGTCTTCGGATAGGGAATCTTCGTCGGATGGTACGCATTGTCAGACCAACTTTCGGCGCGATAGCGATAGGCAAGTCAACTGGTGCTACATGCGTTAACCGATCTTCGTTACGTACGTAACGATGAGTGTTATTTAGTCCATTTAGTTCTGAGTTTTCCTTATGTATGTTAAGCTTTCTATATAACGTACGTAACAGGTACGTACGTAAAGCTTCAGGCCTAACGTACGTAAAGCCATTCTGAATTTATAAAAGAACACCCTCCCTTTCATTTCTTCCAACCCAAAAATCATCCCTTGCTCTTATGTACTATCCTCTACCTTCCCTAAATCGATTTTAGCTTCTCTAATCAAGTTCTATATCCTATTGGAGTGAGTTGATCAAGCTCCGGAGAAGGTTGTGAAGGTGTTACCCTCTCGCTCTTCTTCGTTCTTCATCGTCTCTTCTCAATTAAGGTAAGTTTATCGAATCTTGAACTCATTTCAGTGTTGTTATACGAGTCATACTAAATTTCGAATGCCTTGGGTAGTTTAGAACTTTCAATATTGATTGGACCGGAGAAAAACTATCACAATTGTTAATCGATGCCTATCAAGCTAGTAATTGGAATGGATGATAGTAGTAATCGTAGTTGGATGGAAAAACTCATAATCGAATTTGTTAATCACCAACACCTTAGAATCATCTTGTTGAAGATTGCAATTATAACCCTATTATCATATTGTAAAACCCGTAGACAATTCCTTGATGAACTAACTAAACGATTATCAAGTCGGATAGGTATTCAAACAAGTTAGGATTTCGGGGAATTCGTGCTTAATCGTTCTATTTTAGAAATTCAAATTGAAGTTAGTGATGTAATTACGGTGGCTATTAGCCATAATCACAGCGTAGGAATGTTGTATTAGAACATTGATCAACGAGATGATAATTTGTAAAATGACGGACCGAGGAATTTAGTAATATGAATTGTGGTCAAAAATGGAGAATTTCGATCTCGGCGACATAAACAACCAGGTCTAGAATCCTAACAGGACGGGGGAAATTGTCGTTAATCATCATTACTACCATAAGGTGTTAATCGACGAACATGTAATAGGTTGAGCTTTCGGGTGTGGTCGTTTGCACCGTTGTGTTATCAAGGGAGTAACTCTCATTGGATTTGAGGCAAGTGAATCTTGCTTGGACTTTACGTCTTGAAATTTCAGAATATTGCATGTGTTACTATCTGTGGAATGGTGCTCGTCTTATTTATCTTGTCCGGAGTATTCCTAAGTAGATACTTCCATGACCCTTGGCTGCGGCCTTGGGAGTTTATATGTTGATATATCTTGTGGAACTGTGTTGCGGGATAAAACCTGAATGGTACCCACGTCCGGAGTATTCCTGTGTAGATACTTCCGTGACCCTTGGTTGCGACCTTGGGAGTTTATGTGCTGATAAAAGAAACAACGTTGAATATTCGTTGATAACTTTGTTCTCTAAATTTATCTGATTCTATTGTTGAAATTGGTTCGTTTTGTCTTACCTAGGTTAACTGAGATGATACGCCATGTCAGGCAAATTTGTTGAATAGGTGCAGGACATTCCCGAAGGTTCCGGTCAGGCTTGAGCAGTGTTGGGGAGAAGGCCTGTTAATTCCTTAAACTAAATTTGAATATTCCACGTTGTGTAATAACCGTATGAACGGACACTATTCCATTTTGTATTTCGGTTTGTACGAATGCTTTCATTAGAATATTTCCGCAAACTACTTGTTGAATAAATTGTTTTAAAAATCCTTTTGAAACTTGCCTTGTGGGTCCCACACGGGATTCACGGCACTGTGGCGTCCCGGTTTATTTTGGGGGCGTTACAGAAAATGGTATCATAGCCGAACACTCACGTGGAAAGTTGTATCAAAATATTTTGAAAACGTTTTACCTTCAAAATTCCAACACTCCTGGCGACCGTAACTCCTCGACGAATGTCGAGGTAAGATACACGTAAACTCTTGAGAATCGGGTATAATGTTTGAATTCAGTAAGAACTCAGAGAATGTTTGTACTAAACTAACCTTCTAGATCGAACAATCATCACTAATGGCTCGTCGTGGAGCTAGAAGGAAGATAAACGATGCACATGGTTCTGCTATGATTCAGTAGGAAGACAGGAACACCGGTGAAACTAATCCAGCCGGAAATCAGCCACCGCCCGTTAATCAGAACGAACAGGAGGTGGAAAACCAGAACAAGGGGGGATTGGATCCAGCCTTCGTTCAGACCCTCGCCCAGGCCATTGTTATGGGGATCGCTCAGGTCAACTAGGCAGAACGGGTACCGATCATTAATATAGAAGAGAACACCGGGAAGGACCGTTGGCTGGGAGAGATGCTGAAGGCCAGACCGCCATTATTCGATGGATCAGGGGATAAGGACGTGCACTACAAAAAAAACAGCATTTACCGACGCCAAAATCCGTCAGTAAAATAAGCAGAGGGCATCGGTAAACTGAATACTGACGCCGTTACCGATGATAAAAGGGCGTCGGAAAACTGCTCGACGGTAAAAAAATACTGACACCATTTCTTGGCGTTGTTAAATTGCCGACGGCTTCCCGACGCCGTTGCCGTCGGGCAATCCCCGGGTGGGCTGATATTGGAATGATTTTGCCGACGGATACCGACGCCAATACTGACGCCACTGCCGACGGTTTTTACGACGCCTTTATGCCGTCGTTAGGTTGGTAACAACGACGCCGGGCCTGCCATTGTTAAAATGAAAAATGACGACGCCTTTGCCAATGGAATGTAGACGTCGCTAATTTACCAATGCCGACGGCCTCGCTGCCGTTGGTAAAATTGTAAATCCCGACGCATTTTACCGAAGATAAAATGGCGTCGGTAATTATCCAACAGCAGTTTTGCCATCGGTAATGCTGTCGGTATTTTTTGTTTTTGACAATTATTCTGAATTTTTAATTATTTCCATTACCTGCTTTCAATTTCTGAATAATAAAACAAACTAGTCGTAAATAGCAAAAACGTCACAATGTTACACAATTGTCATAGTTGTATCGTCATACACAATCAAGAGTTGTCATCATTTCATCGTACAGTAAAAAAAGAAATAAGTAGTCTAAATCAAGGTCAAGTAGAAGGGCGACTCGGAGGTGGAAGATTTTATTGTGTCAGCATTTCTTGAATAGCTTGCAACTGTTCCTCAAGGCGCTGTCTCTTCATGCGCTCTTCTTCAATCACCTTTGCCTGCTCTTCTCTCAGTCTGCGCTCCTCTATCAGCTGCTCCTCTAAGGATGTGAATCGAGTGTGGATCTCTTCAGATGCGTGAAACTGTGAGGTCGTTGATCCACCGCCGCTAGAGCTTGTGCTTATGATGCTCGGAGGTAGACTGCCAGTGCCATACATCCTGTTTTTCTTGACATATTCTTTGGCGGCCTCCTTCTCCAGCAGTACAGTCTTATATATCATATTCAAATCTGCTCCCTCTCCTTGCTCTGCAGCAAGCTCCTTAACCCTAGCCTGAGAAGAAAAACATGCCCAATATTCTAATTACATTTGAGCAACAACAATTTAAACAAATACATTTTATGCAAGTTTATAGAATATATTCTATAAGGATATTGGGCATTTCATTTTACGCAATTATGCAAAAACGAATATTTACATTTTGAACTAAAACGTTTTTATTTTGCATAAGAATATATTATATGAAATGAAATATAAAGAGAATATATTTATGAAATATTCCTCAAACATGGGATAAAGGAACATATAAAATTCTAATTACATTCTGAACTAAAATGTATTATAGTTCAAATGAAATGTATATTCTATAAGAATATATTCTAAACATTTATATCATCACTTCCTCCGAAAGCAAAATTATGCAAAATAAAAACGAAATCTGCAGTTTTTGGCTAAACATGAACACATTGCAAGGAGCAACTGAGAAAAGCCAGGTTTTCCTTTTTGTAGCTAGCAGAAATGCATAAGAAAAACTCGCATAACCAAATCAGACTCGCAGTAATATCAATAAAAAATGAAAGAATAATTCCAAATAACACATTATTGGATTAGATTACGGGCCAACATGCCTTCATCAATTTTCTCTAACAAAAGCAATTATTATCTTCTTTTGTCTTGCATTCAAGTTACGAAAACAAAATGACAGCATTCATGAAAATAATGCAAAACATCACAAGATAAGATTAAGAGCTCAAAATGATCCTGGCAGGTACATTATAAGCTGGTGTTTATACATAGAGGTTGATCCTGACAGCCTGTTCAAAATGATCCTGGCAGCTATAGAGCTTATAGTGTAAAATGTCTGTTTATACATAGAGGTTGATCCTGGCAGCCTTCATCAAAATAATGCAAAAAATCACAAAAATGAAGAAACATAATGCATCAATTCCCATCACAAAATGAAGAAACAGAATGCAGAAAATCAAATATTACTGGGCAGAACATCTATTCCCACACAAAATGAAAAACAGAATGCATCACAAAAAAATGGACAGAAGCGCACGTAAAAACTTGTGAGAAAAAGAGTATATATAGGCAAAAAACTCAGGTTTGTACACTGTTTCCATGACAATCAAAACAAGTGTGAATCGAATGTATTCCAAAATACCGTAGATGAATCGAATGCATATATACTTACATCAATATCTGCATCCTTCTGTTTCGTAAAAGTTCCTTTTTTTTTCATGTGGATAGCTCGAAAAGAGGCATAAACACACTGCTCTAATGGAAGATTGTTCTTCGTTGCCTATTTATTAAAAAACTTCGAAATTATTACGATGCACACTTACATATACAAGCAAAAATAATTAGATAATTACTAAACAACTCTCGAGCAAGTACGCTAACAGACTTAGTGTAACACCCCAAACTAGGCGGATATTACAGTGCCGTGGACCCCCGACTGGGACCCACCAGGCGAATGAAAACTGATGAATTAAATAATATAATTGTAGTACCGAACCACATTATATTACCAAATACTCCGATGAGGAGCTTGAGTACAATACACCAGGACAATACAGAATACTAGTATATTTTATATGAAAATAAAATACACCACCCTGAATAAATAAACATCCCAAACGGAATTTTGCAGCGAAAATACAAATGAAGAAAAACAAGAATGACTGAAGAGACTGGGGCCCCCTACTAGTATCACTGGGAATCCTCGCCGTCAACGTGCTCTTCCCTTGCTTTTGCCTTGCCATGACCTGAAAACAATATCCCCCAATGGGGTCAGTTACACAAAACAACAATCCTCAAGGGTTTAATATACACAATCATGATATATCTCAATTATGAAATATCCTTTAGTTATGAATTTAAGCTGAAGAGGAGCATCATAGTACGCCCGTAATGTTCTGTGCAAGTGTACAAGACGAGTGACTGGACACACCCGTCCTTGTACGTAATTAGTCTCACGGAGGTAAGCGTTACCGTGTGCACAATCCAATGTATCGGTGAACCCAACACATGACTATCGTGTGCTTGACTAAAAATTCCACATATCCGCACCCGGCCACACTATAAGAACCCAGAAGCTCATATGAATGATAATGACCAAAATGAATATCAATGAATAATAATCCGACAAAGTCAAGAATGACTAACCGAGATGAAAATAATAGTGAAGTGATTGATAGCTCAATGAAATGATTGGAACCGTCGTTCCTCGTGAATGAAGTGATTATTCGACAATTACAAGTCTCAATACGGTTAATAAACTATGAATGAGTTATGATTATGAATGAACAACAACAAAAGGAATGAATATCCCTTTAACCGAGTAAGAATTAACTTACACAACACCGATGAAGAATGTCCTTCCACGAACAAACGTCCTAAATGAGATGTCGGTCGCCCGAACAACCTTGAATAACACAATTATCAACAATCCATTCAACATACGAATCAAACACGAGTATAACTAACTCAAAACGTCGGTACGACTAAACCAAACTCATTGGGGGCATTATATCAAACACGTTGTGGCCAATCTTCGATTGTTTACAACCAATCTTCAAACCAACAAAACGTCTTCAATACAATCAATAATCTAATATGAATATCCAAATCCATGATTACAACAACAATTAATCGAAAACCCCCAATTCCAACTCAATATTCAAAGTGTTCTTGAATAACCCTTCAATAATCCAATGAATAATCATACACATCCATAATCATGCGTACATCTCTTCATACAACATGATTATAACGTCCAAAACATCATATCTCAACAGAAAATCGAAATCCAAGATGTTTGAAGAATATTACCTTTGAAGATCCAAACACTTTGATCCGAAGAAAACACGTTAGATCGACTATCCAAGCTTTCCAAACGAATGAAGATGATAAAAACCGAACACTCAAGTGATTGATGATGAAAAATCTCTCCCTCAAACCCTCTCTCTCAGATACAAGGTGAAGAAATGAGAAAACAAACTCAAAGTCCCGTCCAAGACCTATATAAACTGCCGAATGTTACGACCATAACTCGGCCTACTTACGGACGTAACATCCCAAGTCAACGGCCTTACGGCCATAACCAACCATCTCATATGGCCGTAACTCGGCTTCGTCCAGAATCTGCCGACTGTCATACGGCCGTACCCGCACCTGTCTTACGGGCGTAACTCGCCCTCGTCCAAAACACCTGCCGACAACCATACGGCCGTACCTGCACGCCTTACGGGCGTAACTCGCCCAATACGGCTGTACCTGGCCAAACTTACGGGCGTAAGAAGCCTTCGTCAAAACAGCCTGGGCACCCGGCCTGCATCGTACGGCCGTAACCGGCCAAGCCTTACGGCCGTACCAGCCTCATCTTACGGTCGTATGCCGCAACCCTTACGGCCGTAAGTCCCATTCGTCCGAACTGGCCTGAAATCAATGAACGCCTGTTACGGCCGTATCCGACAATCCTTACGGTCGTAACTCACCTTCGTCCAAAACCACCATGAGCCAACGACTACAGGTTACGGCCGTCATGCCAAAATAGTTACGGCCGTAACTCGTTGCTGGAAGTGACAAAAATCCGACAACTCCGTCTACTCGTTACAAAAGGTGAATGATCCGACGTACAATACTTGTATGATTGTAAATAAGTCCCATAACACGTGATAGATGATAGTTCCAACACAAGACTATATTCACGATGATTCTGATAATACTCTCGTCTCGACTCTCAATCGGAGATGAATGACGATCGGTAACTGATACACGGTTACAAATTGCCAATGATGAATACAAATGAATGAATCATGAATGATGAGTGATTATTAATGAGTGAAAATTACTGAGTGACCAATACTGATTGATAAATACTGAATGATAATGAATGGATTACAACCGGATATTACATACTCCCCCCTAAAAAGAGTTTCGTCCTCGAAACTAAGGGTCAAACAACTCGGGATAACTCTCCCGCATACTATCCTCAGTTTCCCAAGTAGCCTCCTCGGCTCCGTGTCTAGACCACTGAATCTTGACCAAAGGAATCGTCTTGTTCCTCAACTGTTTGATTCGCCGCTCTAAAACTCATATAGGACGCTCCTCATATGAATGATCATCCGCGATCTCGATTTCGTCGAATTGAAGTATGTGACTCGGTTCGGCAACATACTTCCGCAACTGAGAGACGTGAAACACATTATGAATTCGGCTCAACGCCGGAGGTAAAGCCAATCGATAAGCCAGACTGCCTACTCGATCCAAAATCTCAAATGGTCCGATGAATCTCGGACTCAACTTCCCCCGTTTTCCGAATTGGAAAATACCTCGACTCGGGGATACCTTGACCAACACGTGGTCACCTGTCTCGAACTCTAGTGGTCGACGACGATTATCTGCATATGATTTCTATCGACTCTGAGCGGTCAACAAACGACTCCTGATCAAAGCTACCTTCTCATGGGCGGCTATAAGCATATCGGGCTCGGTGCCGATTGATTCTGATAAGTCATCCCAACACAAAGGAGATCGACAATGACGACCGTACAAGGCCTCGTAAGGTGCCATCTTAGTCGAAGCATGCCAACTATTATTGTACGTGAACTCAATCAACGGTAGTTGGGCTTCCCAATCATCTTTCCAATCGAGAACACATGCCCTCAACATGTCCTCCAAAGTCTGAATAGTCCTCTCTGATTTTCCGTCGGACTGAGGATGAAAAGATGTGCTGAGATTAAGCTGAGTTCCCATAGCACGATGAACTGATTTCCAAAAATGAGACACGAACCGTCCGTCACGATCGGAAATGATACTTTTAGGAGTACTGTGCAGTCTCACTATCTCTTGGATGAACAACTGGGCAAGTCTCTCGGGACCCCACGTATCCTTAATCTCAAGGAAATGAGCTGATTTAGTTAAGAAGTCCATAATCACCCAGATTGTATTCATGCCACGATGACTCATCGGCAAACTCGTGATGAAGTCCATAGAAATATCTTCCCACTTCTACTCTGGAATAGGGAGCGGTTTCAGCATACCTGCCAGTCGCTGATGTTCTATCTTGACTTGCTGACAGGTCAAACATCTCGAAACAAATTCCGCGACTTCTCGCTTCATATTACTCCACTAGTAATTTTGTTTCAAGTCTTTGTACATCTTGCTAGACCCCGGATGAATGGAGTAAGGGGTAGCATGAGCTTCTCTCAAAATCGAGTTTTTCAACTCGTCATTCGCCGATACGCATAACCGATTCTTGAATCGCAATAGTCCATCCTCGTGGACCACAAATCCAAGGGCTTTCCCCTGAGCCACATCCTCACGGATGCGCAACAATGATGGGTCTGAACCTTGATTCGCTCTGATTGCCTCCTCAAGTGGCGATGAAATCTCTAACATGCAAAGTTGCCCTTGCACTCGCTGAAGCCATACCTCAATCTCGGGTCTAAGAAATTCCTACTGAAGCTCCTTCTGAACTGTCAAATGAGCAAGAATTTGCTCCTGAACTGACTTACGACTCGGCAACCACGTTTGCCTTACCCGAGTGGTACAGGATCTCGATATCATAATCTTTGATTAGTTCCAACCACCCCCTCTGTCGCATATTTAACTCCTTATGAGTAAATATATACTTCAAACTCTTATGATTGGTGAATATCTGACAGGTGACGCCATAAAGGTAATGACGCCAAATCTTCAACGCGAAAACCACGGCTGCTAGCTCCAGGTCGTGGGTCGGATAATTAACCTCGTAAGGTCTCAATTGCCGTGAAGCATAGGCAATAACCTTCCCATTCTGCATTAATACACATCCGAGACCGTGTCCGGGCGCGTCAATATAAACCACGAATCCCTCCGTCCCTTGTGGTAAGGAAAGGACAGGTGCTGAAATTAAGCGGCTCTTGAGTTCCTCAAAACTCCGCTGACACGCATCAGACCACGTGTATTTCTTGTCCTTTTGCAAAAGGTTCGTCATTGGTTGAGCGATTTTAGGAAATCCTTCCACAAACCGCCGATAATAACCGGCTAGTCTGAGAAAGCTTCGGATTTCCTTAACATTCTTCGGAGGTAAGCAATCTCAGATAGCCTCCGTCTTCTGAGGATCAACATGCACACCGTCTGTTGAAATTATATGTCCGAGAAACGTCACTTCGGACATCCAGAACTCACACTTGGAAAACTTTCCATAGAGTTGTTCCCATCTCAACACGTCGAGAACCTGATAAAGGTGAACCTCGTGCTCCTCTCGGTCACGAGAATAAATCAAAATGTCATCAATGAAGACAACCACAAACTGATCCAAAAAGTCGATGAAAACCCGATTCATTAACTCCATGAATACCGCAGGTGCATTAGTTAACCCAAACGGCATTATCATGAACTCATAATGACCATAGCGTGTACGAAACGCTGTCCTTGCGATATCCGACTCTCGAATTCACAACTGATGATATCCAGATCTCAAGTCAATCTTGGAAAATACTGAAGCTCCCTGAAGTTGATCTAAGAGATCATCAATACGTGGTAGAGGATACTTATTCTTGATCGTCACCCTGTTCAACTCCCGATAATCAATACACAAGCGAAACGAACCATCCTTCTTCTTGACAAACAACACTGGTGCTCCCCACGGGGATGCACTCGGTCGGATATAACCTTTCTCGAACAACTCCTCAAGTAGATTCTTCAATTCCTGCATTTCGGTCGGGGCCATCCGGTACGGTGCCATTGATAATGGGGACGTACCAGGCTCCAACTCTATAGTGAATTCCACATCCCTCGGTGGAGGTAAACCAGGTAGCTCGTCTGGGAGTACATCGTCAGTCGATAACAATGATACCACGAATGGTTGAACACCCCGATTGCCTTAGAACGGTCAATCGATGACAATGATACAATGAATGATTGAACACCTCGATCGCCTTAGAATGGCCAATCGATGACAATGATACAATGAACGATTGAACACCTCGATTACCTTAGAACGGCCAATCAATGAAAATGATACCATGAATGATTGAACACCTCGATTGAGTAATTTAACTGCTTTCATCATATTAATGATTCTTCTGGAACAATGGGGATTACCTCCCTGAAATACACAATCGGCTCCAACGACTGAAATGATAGTGACCATACGCTTACGAACACTGAGGATGGTATTATGACGATCCATCCATCGAATACCCAATATTACATCGTCCTAAGGTAAATCCACCACGATTAGGTCCACCAATCAATCGCGGTCATTAAGCTTAATTCGGTCAGTTCTTAACCTCATGATTTCCAAGAATTCTTCTACCGACAGGTAGACCAATGATATAAGGTCCACAATTAATAGGACTATCCAAGTGAAGTCTATACAAATATGATTCGGAAATGAATGAATGTGACGTACCAGTATCAAAAAGGGTTCACACAGGTTGAGGTAGAATTACGAGTATACCTCAGATCATTCGGGCCTCAGGATCGCCGGTACTCTTCATCGCGTGAATCCGGGACTTGCCGGCCCCCGAACTGGATGCTCCCGTCTGATAAATATGAGCTCCGCCTTTATTCGCTTCCTTTGTCTTAAACGACGCTCACAAAGCAACCTGATTCTGAATCACTGATTGCTTCGGGGCCTGAGATGCCACCGAAGTCGGCTTGGAGTCCCTTCGGCAAAAACGGGTCTTATGCCCAACAATCCCACAATTATGGCACGTGATAGATGGTTTCAGACATTTAGTGCCGTAATGACCCGGCACTCCACAGTTGAAACAGGTGATGGCTGATCTGGCCACTCGGGACTGAGATCCCGCAGGATTAGGCGCCGTAGGAGATCGCTCAGAAAGTTTAGGACTCGCACGAGGCTTTTTAAAGGTTGACTGACCGTCTTCGGACTGATTATGCTTCGTTGATTTCTTGCTGACAGATGAAGGTTGTTGCTCAGCAATTTCCTTAGCAGCAGGCTCATACGGGAGAGTTCTCTTGATTAATTCGGCCAGAGTGGCCCAATGATGATTAAGCAATTGCATATGGGTCATCTTGACCTGCATAAAAGTGAGTGGATCAACCCGAACATCTTTTGATCGAGCTGAGTCCTGGGTACGATTTCCCAACAGTGAGTGATTATTTCCCGGGTTTCGGCCCGCACCGCGACCTCTCCCCGTGCGTCCCCTGACAGCTCTCTCCATACTGAAGTAGGGAGGTCGCATGATTATCATAGATCTCGTATGAGTACCGCATTATGATTTACGTCATGAAATGATGAAAATGAGCGTACGTGCTCTAACACAGTGATTACATGAATGATTAACTGAGGTGACATGATTATCTGATGATATTCTTGAAATGATTATCTTGAACAAGTTAACAAGATTAATGATATGATCTTCAAGATCAACAACTGAGTAATGAAATGAACTGAGTGATTAATGAGTTAGCATGATCAACATGATCAAAATGAAAATGATGTTTGAGGATTGTTAACTGATTTATGAATGAATGATTATTGCCAGAAATTATACCATGGCGTTAGAAGTCTTACAGTTCTTTCGGTCTGATGGGCTCAGCATTTGCACAGGTCACATGTGACACGAAAGTCCAATGATACTAGTCCGATGACGATGATTTCAAATGAGACATGACTCGGAAGGTAGTATTCAAAACCACTTTCTGATACCAACTCTATAACACCCCAAACTAAGCGGATATTACAGTGCCGTGGACCCCCAACTGGGACCCACCAGGCGAATGAAAACTGATGAATTAAATAATATAATTGTAGTACCGAACCACATTATATTACCAAATACTCCGATGAGGAGCTTGAGTACAATACACCAGGACAATACAGAATACTAGTATATTTTATATGAAGATAAAATACACCACCCTGAATAAATAAACATCCCAAACGGAATTTTGCAGCGGAAATACAAATGAAGAAAAACAAGAATGACTGAAGAGACTGGGGCCCCCTACTAGTATCACTGGGACTCCTCGCCGTCAACGTGATCTTCCCGTGCTTTTGCCTTGCCATGACCTGAAAACAATATCCCCCAACGGGGTCAGTTACACAGAATAACAATCCTCAAGGGTGGAATATACACAATCATGATATATCTCAATTATGAAATATCCTTTAGTTATGAATTTAAGTTGAAGAGGAGCATCATAGTACGCCCGTAATGTTCTGTGCAAGTGTACAAGACGAGTGACCGGACACACCCGTCCTTGTACCTAATTAGTCTCACGGAGGTAAGCGTTACCGTGTGCACAGTCCAATGTATCGGTGAACCCAACACATGACTATCGTGTGCTCGACTAAAAATTCCACACATCCACACCCGGCCACGCAATATGAACCCAGAAGGTCATATGAACGAGAATGAACAAAATGAATATCAATGAATAATAATCCGACAAAGTCAAGAATGACTAACCGAGATGAAAATAATAGTGAAGTGATTGATAGCTCAATGAAATGATTGGAACCGTCGTTCCTCATGAATGAAGTGATTATTCGACAATTACAAGTCTCAATACGGTTAATACATTATGAATGAGTTATGATTATGAATGAACAACAACAAAAGGAATGAATATCCTTTTAACCGAGTAAGAATTAACTTACACAACACCGATGAAGAATGTCCTTCCACGAACAAACATCCTAAATGAGATGTCGGTCGCTCGAACAACCTTGAATAACACAATTATCAACAATTCGTTCAACATACGAATCAAACACGAGTATAACTAACTCAAAACGCCGATACGACTAATCCAAACTCATTGGGGCATTATATCAAAGATGTTGTGGCCAATCTTCGATTGTTTACAACCAATCCTTAACTATACTAATATCAAATCCCCAAAGAGTGATCCAAACCAACAAAACGTCTTCAATACAATCAATAATCCAATATGAATATCCAAATCCGTGATTACAACAACAATTAATCGAAAAACCCCAATTCCAACTCAACATTCAAAGTATTCTTGAATAACCCTTCAATAATCCAATGAATAATCATACACATCCATAATCATGCATACATCTCTTCATACAACATGATTATAACGTCCAAAACATCATATGTCAACACAAAATCGAAATCCAAGATGTTTGAAGAATATTACCTTTGAAGATCCAAACACTTTGATCCGAAGAAAATGCGTTAGATCGACTATCCAAGCTTCCCAAACGAATGAAGATGATGAAAACCGAACACCCAAGTGATGATGAAAAATCTCTCCCTCCAACCCTCTCTCTCGGATACAAGGTGAAGAAATGAGAAAATGAACTCAAAGTGCCGTCCAAGACCTATATAAACTGCCGAATGTTACGGCCGTAACTCGGCCTACTTACGGCCGTAACATCCCAAGTCAACGGCCTTACAGCCGTAACCAACCATCTCGTACGGCCGTAACTCGGCTTCGTCCAGAATCTGTCGACAGTCATATGGCCGTACCCGCACCTGTCTTACGGGCGTAACTCGCCCTCGTCCAAAACACCTGCCGACAGCCATACGGTCATATCCGCACGCCTTACGGGCGTAACTCGCCCAATACGGCCGTACCGGCCAAACTTACGGGCGTAAGAAGCCTTCGTCAAAACTGCCTGGGCATCCTGCCTGCATCGTACGGCCATAACCAACCAAGCCTTACGGCCGTACCAGCCTCATCTTACGGCCGTATGCCGCAACCCTTACGGTCGTAAGTCCCATTCGTCCGAACTGGCCTGAAATCAACGAACGCCTGTTACAGCCGTATCCGACAATCCTTACGGCCGTAACTCACCTTCGTCCAAAACCACCTTGAGCCAATGAGTACAGGTTATGACCGTAATGCCTGAATAGTTACGGCCGTAACTCGCTGCTGGAAGTGACAAAATCCGACAACTCTGTCTACTCGTTACAAACGGTCAATGATCTGACGTACAATACTTGTATGATTGTAAATAAGTCCCATAACACGTGATAGATGATACTTTCAACACAAGACTATATTCACGATGATTATGATAATACTCTCGTCTCGACTCTCAATCGGAGATGAATGACGATCGGTAACTAATACACGGTTACAAATTGCCAACGATGAATACAAATGAATGAATAATAAATGATGAGTGATTATTAATGAGTGAAAATTACTGAGTGACCAATACTGATTGATAAATACTGAATGATAATGAATGAATTACAACCGGGTATTACACTTAGAGCCTCCACTGTGCTTGCTTATCCCGGTACCAAGGCCATCCACTTCAGCCATTCGGTTGCCTCTCGCCCTCGTAGATACATCTTTTACCTCGGGAGTATCCCAGTAAGCACACAAACCTTCCCACCAATCAGTAGGGATGTGTTTCGGCCTCCCTTGATCCCTTTTCTTTTTTGCATCACTTAGGAAATTGCTGAACCTAACCCGTGCACGAGACTCCCAAAGATCATAGACTTCTTGTTCCCACTCAACAGGCCACGTGAAAAATTTCTATGAAATATTGCATATCAAGTTAATAAAACTAACTTAACACAATTGAATATAATTAGTTTACATAATGATTACAAATTACCTTAAAGAAGGTATAGTACTGGACCTTTACGCTATTAGGAGTATCTTTCCAGTTGAAGCCTGTCGGATTGGGAACTCTTTTAAAACTCCTCGTGCACACCCTGGAATTCTGGTGATGAATCACTATCTCTCTGTAACCAAAACCAAATTAATCATTTAGATCATCACAATACTTAGTTATAGCATTTATTCAACATTTGTTTAAGCATTTTGATGATAGTAAATGCAATTGATGATTAAACAGTAAATAACTAACCCGTTTTAGTTTATCTTTCAAGAGCAATCTTTATACAGGAAACAACACTTGAGGCTGCCTCAGAAGCTATCACCTCCCGATCATCATCTTCAGAAATGTGTGCACTAGTCTCCTCGTCTGCCCTGTCTTGGAGTAGAACAATCGGCGGAGTCTCGGGTAGAGCAGACGAAGACCTAACAGGACCTTCTCGTGGGGAGTCCGTAGCGGGTGAAGAGTGTCCAGGATCTGCTCGTGAGGTGCCCGTGCTACTGCGGCGCCCGCCACCACCTCTCCTCATCGAGAACATCTGAGGAAAAAAAGTTGGTTGTAATTAAAATGTGCAACAATTCATAATAGTTAAGACAGGAGCCAATTATAGAAACTAAACCTTAAATAAAGATGAGCACCACAACAAAGTTTCTCTAAGCACTGTGTGCAGTTTTAAATGCTTTATACAATGTCCAAGACCACCATAACAATGTTAACATCATCATAGAGTAAAAGAATATGAACTGTAGTCTAAATGGTTAGTCTAATCAACATTCTTTAGTGTTACAGACTAGGTGAATCTTTGGAACCTTCAGCGTTACAAACAAAGCAAATGAATAGAGTACAAGTTAAGCAAAAATCAACATGTACACAGCACACATTGCGACAATACATCAAATAACAATCTACATAAAATCATCAAGGCAACATCGTATAAATAAAGTTCGAATGAAGAGGAAGAATAAACCAAACTGTCCACAATCTAAATAAAATTTTCAATTGCACTTCATATAACAATCTAAAACAGAATATTCATTAGCTTGAAAATCACAATATTGACATGATCGTAAAGACTATAACATATGATCAGAATCATCATCATCATTACTATCTTCCTCATCTTATGTTATTATATATCCCTCATCTGATGCCTCATCCACATTGTTGGGAAAACAAGAACCCTGTATCGAAACAGCGGGATAATCAATCCCTGTATCGAATTGTGTTGATAAGAGGTTTTGACATATATGCCAATCCTCAATACAGTAAGGAAACTGTATCGATAAAGTTGAAATGTCAACCTGTATCAAAGACCTGTCTCGAATCTAGCATATAGTGGAACCTTTCAGTACAGCAAAGAAGTCTTATAAAAACCAAGTATGGAAACTGTCTCGAATCACTAATACAGTGATCTTTCATACAGCTCTCAACAGGACAAAGAAGGAATCTTCAGAAGTCAAGTACCGTTGATGAAGAAGTATTTAAATACTCAAGGATAAAGTATTTAAATACTGTCAGTCAACAGATCTTCAAAATCCCGCAAATTCCGGATCGTGCTTTTTCATCCCGTTGGAACGGAATCTTGCTCAACGGATTTATCTCAACAGATATATTTTCCAGAAGACTATATATATCTCATCAAGGCGTTGAAGATTAGTGACAACAAGTTATGAAATTATCAAGCTATCAAAGTTATTATCAGAGCAAAACATATCTCCAAGAAGCTTACTGCAATTCAGATCTAAGAGATATACAGTGCTCATCATCTTGAACAACACTTCATCAGCTAGGAGCTCTTAAAGTCAAAGTTGTTGTTCAATCCCTGTTCTATACTTTGAACAAACCCAGATCAGCCCTATGTGGACTGAGTAATCGTTGCTACTCCAGAATTGTGTGTGAAGGATTTGCATCGAAGAAGACGAAGCTTCATAACTATGTGTGAAGAAGCAAGTCAAAGCATTAGCTCAAACCAATCTGTGTGAACGGTTGAAGCTAAGATCTTTATATCAATCTGTGTGAACGATATATTGATTGTGTGTTGTTATAATTACATAGTTGTGTACGTAGTAATTATAATAAACTTTTTACTCCTGTGTGGAGGACCAGTGGACGTAGAGGGGTTTACCTCGAACCACTTTAAATATTATGTTATTTACCTTCTGCCTTACCTATTTTAATTACTGTGATTATTTTAGTATACACTGCACATCGAGTTGCTATATCCACAGCAACTTACTGTATTTAAGACTTCCGCTATGCATTCAGATTTAAAATCAGTACAGCTTGTTGTTTAAACTACTTCCTAAGCTGTATCCAGTATACTTAGTGGCCAACAAGTAGTATCGGAGCGGTTGATTCTAAAAAGAATCAGTCGTATTTTTAACCGAATCAGATCCAAAATCACTTACTCTTTAAAACAGTCTCTTTCATTTCTTTATTTTCACATGGATACATCTATGATCAACAAAGTGCCTTTGTTCTTTATTAACGAATTTGATGATTGGAGAATTAGGATGGAGGCTCATCTTGTAGCAATGCATGAAGAGATGATTTTTGTTATACAGGATGGCCCTATCAAGATCATGAAGGTAAACACGGCCGCAAGGATTGAAGGCCAAGCCCATGCTGAGATGCTCGAGAAGGAACGCGAGCAATGGACCACAGATGAAAGAAAGCGAGCCAACCTCGATAATGTGGCTAAGAACGCGTTATTTGTCACTCTTGACAAAGGCACGTTATCGAAGGTAAAGAGCTGCAAATCAGCCAAGGAAATCTGGGATAAACTCAAGATAATTTGTGAGGGAACTGAGCTCTCAAAAGAAAACAAAATTTCAAAACTGACTCAGCAATTTGAATCTTTTGAAATTGTTGTTACCCAAAATATTATCCGGAGATAGTATCGCTGGAATGATCGAGCAACAAACAAATGCGAGAATACTTCCAAGAGAAAATAAATAACACAAGATTTGCCGGGGTTGTTAATCCCGGGCTTGAATGCTCTCGTGAGATGTTATTAATAAGTATACTGTTGAGTACAAATATTAATGTTAGAATCTATTAAAATGAGTGTAAAGACTTCTAGTTATCTAAGCTGTGGAACGTGTAGATTGCCGGAAGAACCAGATATGAAGCTTTGTGAGTTCTTGCTATTAATGTTCAGTGTATGAGAATGTATCTCTCTTTCTATATATCTTTCACTGTATTCACGATGATGTCATTCTGTCCCAGCTGCCGTGTTATGAGCCTCCTATTTATAGGAGACAAGGTTGCTGGGACCTCTCCGCGATCGCGGGCGACCGCCGTTTTTTATATTATAATAAGATGGCCGATCGTCCCGTCACGTGGGGCTCTTCCCTTAAAGTCCGCGGCTGCTGCTGGCAGCCAGCTGTGCGGTCCAATGGGGAGCCTGCACGCGTCCTGAGTCGCTGTCACGGGCGGTCCCACTTTGTAACTTTCGGCGGCCCTGTCAGTAGGTGAGGTAGGTGACAGGCTGGGGTCAAAGGTCTTATCTGTCAGCGCCTTTTGTGGATCTGCACGTGGGTCACAGTCCAAGATTTGGTCTTCGATGACTTTGACCGATGCTAGATTTATACGTGGCACGAGACGATCGTCTCTGGTTGGACATCATAGATGATCGCCAGATACCAAAAGACGATCTCCGGATACCAAAAGACGATCGCCGTGAGTGCTGACCTCTAGGTGTTTGCCCAGAGCACGTCTTCTATGGTTGGCTCTCAGGTCATTATGCCGATCGCCATCGAGGTGTATTAATCGCCGCACAACAATTGCCCCCCAGCTCGCTTCGATGTTGAAAAACACGGGGTAAGGTGGCACTGTTGGCGATCTCCAGTGTTTTAGACGATCAGGCGATCTAATTTCAAATTTGGACGATCTCCTTTTGTGTTGGGAGCAGCGGGAAATGAAGGCGGGCTCTCGAAACGTTGCAAGGACACACGTCGCGCTACCATTTGGGGAGTCCGACGGTTTGTCAGACTTGTCGCCTGGCGTGCCCTCGAAAAGACGCGCACGCGGGATTCGAGGGGCTGCATTTAATGTGTCCCCCTCCGACGGTTGCACTCCAGCCCTCGAAATTTCACCTATTTGCACAGATACCCCTGCTCCCGCCTATAAAAGGGGCTAGGGCTTCTTCACTTCTACTCTTCACGCACCCTTGTCTTCTTGCTGAGACTGTGCAGAAATTTCCGAAGCTCCTTGCGCCGATCGTCCTTCTTTTTTAGGTAAGAAAACCCATCTTCTCTCCCCTTTTACTTTTTATAACATGTCTAGAGGATCTAAGACCTTCGAGACCGGAAGCACCTCCGCCGCCGTGGCTTCGCCGGACCGAGAGGAAATTCCCGTGGGACTCCATATGGAAACGGCCGTTGAGGCTATTCGTGCGGGGATTGCACCCGTAGAGCTTGAGGAGCTTTTCAATGAGGCCGAAGTGGCGAGATCTGCGGCGACGGCGGAGCGAGGGGGATTGCCGGTGGAAGAAGATGAACTGATGCGGTTGTCTTGGGAAAAGGATAGCGTCTTCGGCCCCGCCTATATGGCTTTCGCTAAGCTTATGGAGGGGATTGCCGGGCCCTGTCCAGAGTTTGATTTCGAAGCTTACTCCGCCGCTCATCCCTACGAACATGTGAAGCGGACGGTGTTTCGGGCCGCCGACCGTCTCAATGGACTCTTGGTCAGATCCAGAGTTTGGTGACCCGGAATGACTTGACCCGCTGGAGGGCCAAATATCATATTCCCTCTGATGTTTTACTGCACGTGCCCTCCGAGAATGAACGTGCCGACCAGCCTCCCGAGGGTATGGTCGCCATTAATGAAATGACCCTAGCAGCCGGACTGCGGTTTCCATTGCCGTTCGCCGTCTCGTATCTGCTAGTCGCCTGGAATCTGGCGCCTCTCCAGTTGACGTCGAACGCCAGGCTGCAGATTATCAGCACATTGATGTTGTTCGGCGGTCACAGGCTGTTTCGCTTGCCTTCTGCGCTGGAGATGAATTATATTTTTAAGCTGACTGTGCAGAAGGGATCGATCGGCGGCTACCATATCCAAGGTCGCCTGGGTAGGGTGGTCCTTGGGGTGCCGAACAAGGCTCGGGGCAACCTGGCAAAGTGGTCCTGGGTCGGCGGTGCATGGAGGTCAGCATCGAGCGATTCGCCGGAGGAAGAGTTGGATATCCCCACCAATTTTTGGGAGAGGAATCCAAGTAAGGGTTTCAACTCTCCCTTTATTTGGATACTCCTTGGAATGATCTAATTTGTTTCCCTTTTTGCAGGATTCCTTGTTCCAGTGATCGGCGATCTCCCCTTCGATTTCTTGATTGTCTGGGAGCAGATTCGCGGATTGCCTGATTCCTACAAAGACGTTCACTCAGTCAGCCACGAACTTCACCGGTTGGTAGCTCGACTGTTTCGCTACCCTCGCCACTTGAAGGCCCCTGATATGACTTTTTATTTACTCTTTCTTGCGTGACGATCGTCTCCAAGAGGTCGCCATGTCTAAGTAGGTGTCTAACTTGTTTGAGTTTCTTCTTTGGCAGAGATTCATTTTCCCCGCTTCGCCGATCCACCGCAGGAGATCGCCATGTCTAACCCTGGTCTCATCGGTCGTCTTCACCTGGGAAAGAAGACGGGTCGTGTTGGTGCGACGTCGTCTCGCCCTGCCCCTGTGGTGAGGCCCGCTATGGTGCCAGTCGCCGAGCCGGAAATTCAAGAGGAGGAACAACTTCAGCGCAACCGCAAGAGGCGGAGGCCGGAGGGGTCCCTACCGACAGCTGAGGCGGCCTTAGCTATCTTGGAGCCGCCGATCGCCGCTTCCCCCGTTTCTTCCGTTCCAATGGCGGAGGGGTCTGGTCTTAGGCCCTCGGCATCCGGCTCCAGGTCATCGACCGGCTTCTTGAAAAAGGTGGCGATCGCCGAAGCTGAAACTTCTCGGGGCAAGCCCTATTTTGGCCGCGACGCCGAATTGGTCAACAGGTAAGACCAGATTGATCTTTCTGAGTTAGGCAGTTTTAGTAAGGTATATTCTAACTCCTTTGTCTCTTTTGTTTGTGTTGCAGGGTCCGTCTTGCTGATCCGGACGTCTCGCCGATGGTGCTGGACTTCCTGGCGAGCAAGTCTCCGCAGAAGTCCCTCGACGTCCCTACTTATGTCCAGAAGGCCATCACCTCTCTGCCCAAGGCTTGGACGACCGATCTCGATGCGATCGCTCGTCGGCGATCTGGAGATGCCATGCAGGCGACCCTTGCCCTAGCTCTCCAGACGGCGACGATGGCCGTCCAAGCTGCAAGGGATTACGAGGGGCGACCCTCTAATGCTCGTCTCCATAGCGACATCGAGGCCGCCCGGAACCAAAACGTTGAATTTGCTAACCGGATCCAGGCTATGGAGAAGGAGTACATAGAGACGGCTAAACGAGCTAAACAGGACAACGATCGGATGAAGCAGGAGCTGAGCCGCTCCAAGGAAGTAGCCGATCGGATCCGCGACCAGGAGAAGGAGACTCGCCGGATGCACGTGGCCTCGCAGGAGGAGGCGGCCGGGCTGAAGGCGATGGTGGATCGGATCAACCGCGAGCTGGAGGTGGCGAAGGGAGAGCTGGAAAAGGCTAAGGGGGAAACGGCCGCTAAGGTGGTTGAACTGGCAGAAGCTGAGAAGACGACCACTGAGCTGAGAGGGAAGCTAAAGGCAATCGAGACCGATCCCTACCTCAATGTGGCACTTGTCGGCGAGTTCGCCTATTATGTGGCCTATGCCGACGCTGCCCGAGCCGCCAAAAAGGTAGGGATCGAGATCGGTCCTTTGATGGAGAGCTTTAAGGCCTATGCACTCGAGCACCCTTTGCATCTGGAGTTTTTCCTGCCGATCCTTGACCTCGTCGACTTGGGGATCGACTTGAGTTGGTATCCTTTTCCGGATAAACTCATTCATCCTGAGGCCGAAGGGGGAGCGCATGCCGATCCGCCTCCTGGGGGCGAAGACCAGCCGGAGGGGCCCTGAGTGACTTCTTTGTTTTCTTTAACTTGTAATTTTTGCTTTCTCTTTGTATTACCTTCGGGCTTTGTATTGTACGATCTCCTTGTCATGAATAAAATACTCCCTTATTGTATCTGTGTCTTTACATGTACGATCACCTTTGAATGATTGCATGCGAATTTTTTCAAGTATGTGTATGATTGCTTCCGATGTCTTGTTCATCTGACCGATTGTTTGAATGTTTGAATATATCGACATGTTTTGGAAATTCTAACTTGTAAATATTGTGGAATAATTCCGATCGTCCTGCGTGTGTTTGAACGAATCCGATTGAGTATGGTTCCTTCTTTCCGATCGCATTTAGGATTAGCTCGCCTCCTTTGCCCCCTTGTTCTTGTTTACTTATTGTAAGTAAGGGAACAAAAATAGTATGTCTGGTGAGCTATCTTCAGTTTTGCCGATTGTGAGGAACCGTGCATGGTCGCGGAGTTCGATGGACCGACCTCCACAACCGTGTCTTTGTGTGCGAGGGATATTCCCGCGACTCACTTTATTGTGAGGGTCCTCCGTTAGGCTGCGCCCGCTTTGTGTTTAAACAAAAGGTGGGCGGTCCTGGTCTGGAGGAGTCCTTGCACGGCACGTCGTCGGTTTATTCGACTCCACGTCCACGGCTTTGTTAGCACTTTTCTACCTCGGGTCGGCATGTTAGATGGCGACCCTCGACGGTATACGTTGTGAAGGGGTAGGGACGCGCCGCCTTGTCCGGGTACATCATGTTAGATGATGTACCTTGAGGGCATGCGAACGTGTCCGCAGATTAGTTTGGAGGGTCCTTCAGCTACGCCGGCCTCGTATTTAAACGAAGGGCGGGCGATCTTAGCCCAAAGGAACCTTGCATGGGCGAAGTTGTCAGTTCCATCGACTTCCAGGACCATGGATGCATTGTTTCTATCTCGGATCGCCACGTTCGAACGACGATCCTTGACGGTATACGATATGCCTGGTGGGGCGATTGCCAGAATAGATGGGATAGGAAGAAATCTCATTATATTCTTTGTACACTGGGTAGTTGAAACTGAATACAAAATTTACACTGGTAGTACTTCTTCAGGTGTACGGCGTTCCAGGGATATTGATCCGGAGTACCGTCAGGGTGTTAAGTTCGTAGGCTCCGTTAATTAGCCATTTAGATATCCTGAAGGGGCCTTCCCAGTTCGGGCCAAAAACACCCGTGTGGGTCTGGATCTTTTTGAGGACGAGATCGCCCACTTGAAACCTTCTCTCCTTGACCTTTGAATTGAAGAACTTCTCGGATCTCCTTTTGTAGATTGTGTTCTTCATTTCTGAGGTCAATCGTCGTTCTTCGAGCATGTCGAGGTCGATCCGTCGGGCCACATCATTGTCGGTCATCATTTCTTGTTCGGTTCGATGGATGAGGACGGTGATCTCTGAGGGGATCACTGCTTCTGTTCCAAAGGCGAGGGCGAATGGGGTTTCGCCGGTTGAATTACGGGTCGTCGTTCGATAAGACCACAAAATGTCTGGGAGTTCGTTCGCCCATCGTCCTTGCCTGGACTCGAGTCGCACTTTAATCGTGTGTTTGAGGATTTTGTTCACGACTTGTACCTGCCCGTTCGTCTGAGGGTGGTAGGGGGATGAGAACAATCTCTTGATTCCCCACTTCTCGCAGAATTGCATGACTTCTAAGCCGTCGAACTGCTTTCCGTTGTCGGAGATGATGGCCTGGGGTAGACCGAATCAGCATATGATGTTTTTCCAGATGAACTTGATTACTTGCTCTTGTCCGATCTTGTTTAGCGGTTCGGCCTCAGCCCATTTGGTGAAATAGTCGACCCATATGATGGCAAACTTACAGCCCCCTGGCGCCGTCGGCAAGGGACCTATAAGGTCGATACCCCATTGGGCGAAAGGCCAAGGGCTGTACATTGAAGTGAGCTGCTCGGGGGAAAGTTTTATGTTTGGGCCCATTACTTGACACCTATGACACGATCTGGCGTAGGCGATCGCATCCTTCTGAAGTGACGGCCAGAAAAAACCTTGCCTGGTTGTTTTATGGATGAGAGCTCGTCCGCCAGCATGGTTTCCACAGATCCCGTCATGGATTTCGGCTAAAACGAGCCGACCTTCCTCCGGTGTAATACACTTGAGGAGGGGAAGGCTGAAAGCTCGCTTGTAAAGCCGGTCGTCCAATAGGGTGTATCTGGTCGCACGGAGCTGGAGTTGGCGAGCTTTGATACGGTCGTCAGGGACCGTTCCATCTTTTAAGTATTTGATGAATGGAGTCATCCAGTTATCCTCGGCAACGACGACTGTGGTAACTAGGTTTCTGTCGATCGCCGGCCTTACTGATTTCGTAATTTGGATATTAGAGAAGTCGGCTGCCCCATCTGACGATGCTAGCTTGGATAGGGTATCGGCCTGGGAGTTGTGCTCTCTCGGGACTTGTTCGATTAGCACTTCCTAAAATTTCTTGCACATTTCGGCGAGCAGATCTTGGTATTTGACCATCTGTTCGCCACGCGCCTCATATTCTCCTTTGACTTGGTTCACGACCAAGAGGGAGTCCATGAAGATATGGAGGCGACGAACATCTAGGGCGAGGGCTAGATCGAGCCCGCCTACCAAGGCTTCGTATTCGGCTTCATTGTTGGTCGCACGAAACCCGAAACGCACGACATTTGTGAAACTTTGGCCGTCGGGGCTAATGAGGACAATCCCTGCCCCTGCTCGCGAGTTGGTCACTGAACCATCCACGTACAGCTTCCAGGCAGAGCGACCGACCTGGGACGGACTGTGAGGGAATGTTAATTCCACCACGAAGTCCACCAGAGCCTGGCCTTTGATCGCCGTGCGGGGAGCGTAGGTGATACCGTATTGGACGATCTCCAGTGACCACTTGAGGAGTCGCCCGTTGGTGTCCGGTCGGTGTAGAACTTGCTTTAGAGGGAGAGTCGTCAGAACCTCCACTTGATGTTCGAAGAAGTAGGCCCTTAGCTTGCGAACACTCATGACTAGAGCGTAGGCGATTCTCCAATGGTGTATAACGTGTCTCTGCGTCGTGGAGCGCTTGACTAACGTAGTAGATCGGAAAGTGGACTTGTCCCTCCGCTCTCACTAAAACGGCACTCAGTGCGACCTCTGAGGCTGCTAGGTAAAGGAATAATTTCTCACTGGGGATCGGCTTTGCCAGGATCTGAGGGTTAGATAGATATTCCTTGATTTTGGCGAACGCTACTTGACTCTCCTTCGTCCATGTGAACTTCTTGTTCTTTATGGTCGCGAAGAAAGGCTTACTTTTATCACCGAGCCGAGATATGAAGCGATTGAGGGTGGCTAAACAACCTGTGAGTCGTTGCACTTGCTTGACATTCCGTGGCTCCTGCATGTCGAGGATCGCCTGAATCTTGGTGGGGTTCGCCTCGATCCCCCTTTGGCTTACGATGTGCCCCAGGAATTTTCCAGAACCCACCCCGAAGTTGCATTTCTTGGGGTTCAATTTCATGTTGAACTTCTCGAGGATGGCCAACATCTCGGCGAGGTCATTGAGGTGGTCTTCTTTCTTGAGGCTTTTGACCACGATGTCGTCAATGTAGACCTTCATGGTTTTGCCGATCTGATTGGCGAACATTCTGTTGACCAGACGCTGGTAAGTTTCCCCCGCATTCTTCAAGCCGAACGGCATTCGGACCCAAAAGTATATATCCTTCTCCTTGTGGAAAGATGTGTGCTTTATGTCTTTCTCCGCCATTGGGATTTGATGATATCCGGCGAAGGCATCCATGAACGACATCATTTCGCAACCTGCTATACTATTGACCAAGTGATCAATATGAAGCATCGGAATGTGATCTTTTGGACATGCCGCGTTGAGGTTGGTGAAGTCGATGCACAACCTCCAGGAGCCAGTTGGCTTTTTGACAAGCACCGTGTTGGCGACCCACTGTGGATCGTCTGTAGCTACTCCGATTAGTTTGTTGTTGAGTAGCTTTTTGACCTCTATGTCGAGTGCTGCGTACTTCTCAAGACCGAATTTCCTACGTTTCTGGTGAACGGGCTTCCTTGCCGGGTCGATCTTTAGATAGTGGCAAGCGTGTTCAGGACTTATGCCGACCATATCTTGATGCGACCAGGCAAAGACTCCGATGTTCTTACGTAGTAAATTGATCAGATCCTCCTTTAATTCGAGGTCGACGCTCGTCCGCCAATCGTTGTGAGATGGTGTCCTCTGAGTCGGGTTGGTACGATGTGCTTGGTTCGTCGATCTCCATGGGTTGATCGTCGATCGTCTCGACGTTACAAATAGCATGGGAAGTATTGAAGGAACTTATGACATAGGAGTAATTCAAACATTTCTTTGCCATAACTGGTCTCCTTTTACAGTACCGACTGTCCCATCGGCAGTGGGGAATTTGATACAGTAAAAGAAAGAAGAGGCGACCGCCTCAAAGGTCTCTAAAAACGGACGACCTAGGAACCCATTATAGATGCTGGGCCTATCCATGATTACAAAGTTTAGGTTCCTAGTAATCCTAATCTTGGGATCGTAAAACCATATTAGCTCGACTGAGAGCTTGATCCTTCCGTAGGCTTGGACTGTGCTGTCGCCGAATCCTTGGAGAACGGTGTCGAATGGCTTGATGAATTTGGTTAAGTTGCCGAGCTGGTCAAGAGCAGATTTGAATATGATATTGCAGAAGCTCCCGTTGTCAACCAGCACGCGGTCGACCATCTTTCCAAGCATACAAGCAGAGATCACCAATGCATCCTCTTTTGGGCATTGTACTCCCTCCCTGTCCTTGTTGTAGAAGGTGATGAGCGCGTCTTTAGAGATGGTCGGCTCTGGAGGTACCACGATATGGACCCCGATGAACGCCCTTAGTTTGGCCTTTCGCTTCCTGTTTGATATGGTGGAAAAGGCCCCCGAGGTTTCCGCCTCCTACTTGAAGCATATTAATCCGACCGCCAGGGTTGATCGGAGGAATCGATTCATCCGAATACTCCGGCTCGTGCTCGATCCTGGTGACCGGATTGGGAGGGGTCCTTTCGTTTTGTCGGCGCTCGCGCCCTCCGGTCCTCTCTGTCCTAGGTTCTGGCTTGGTGACCAAGTTGTCTAATTTGCCTTCCTCAAATAGTCGCCAGAGTTGTCTGAGGAGGTCGCGGCATTGGCTGGTGTTGTGGCCGGGACTCTTGTGGTAGGCACAGAATTTGCTACGGTCTAGATGACCATGGTCCAAAGGAAGTTCTCCAATTCTTTGGCGCTTCTCTCGCCGCCAAATGGTTTTGGATCAGGCATCTTGAACCTGGATGAGGCTGACGAGTTCCCTTGACTCCCACGGCCAATAACCGCCATCCTCAACAACCTGCATTCGTCCTTGACTGCATCCAGCCAGACATCCACTGCCTCGCTTACGGAACTGATCTCCTCTTGAACCGAAACGAGCCTTCCTTCCACGAAATTAGGGATTTCATCCACAGATTTCTGGAGTACTTCCGCCATAGCACGGAGTTTTTCGAAATTGGTCTCCAGCATTGAGATCCGTTCGAAAACTGCTGCTACAACCGGAACTGGTGGAGGTTGCCCCATCAAAGTTTCCAACCTTTAAATCCTCTCGTCCATAGCCGCGATCTCATCTCTGCGATCCACATCTCTTGCATCTCGAGGTGCCATAACACAGCAACCTTTTCCTCAGAACCCACCAACGGGGCTCCGATACCATATTGTCACGGGTCCAAATCGGACTAGAATTTTTCGCCGAAAATTTTGCCCCGTGCCGGCACTGATTGTCCGCACAACAACCAGTCAGCCTTCGATCATCACCAAACACTCGTGTTTGCCTCACAGCACTCGTGTTTAGTATGATTAGAGTTACAGCCCAAGACCACCTTTAGTGTTTGAAGGAGTATGCAGCGGAATACAATCAAAACACGTAAAGGCACACACAATTTACGGGGACAATTCCCTAACCTTGAATATTTATTGCACACTCAATATACAAGGAAAAGGCCTCGCTGTACAACTCTCAAAGATCTCACAATCCCTCTCTATGATCACTCGGATCTTCCTCTTTTCTACAAAATTATACCAAGCACCTATTTATAGCCCAAGCTAAGGACTACATCGGTTGACAACCCCAACCGCTAGGTTCAGCTCGACACTCCACGTGTCAATGCGTGGCAAAAGACCACCATGCATCCCTGCCACTTGTCCCGAGCAGTTTCCGCACAACTTGCTCGCCTCTGCCTTGTACTGCCATGTACAAGGTCTTCTGGAACCGTCCCGCAACCGTCCGTAACCGCTTGCTAGTAACCGTCCCGCAATTGGCCTGATAAATCCCAGCACTCCATCTGGCACATGCAGTCCACCAAGTAACTGCTCACATGCTGACGTGTGCCCCGCACGTCTTATAACTTCTTGGAACCGTTCCCCCACAATCGCTCGAAGTAACCGTTCCGTCATGTCGTTGCCTGAAACTACCTCATAACCGCCCCATGCGACTGCTATGACTTGTAACCGCCTCGAACCGTCATTGCCAATCTTGTGCGCGCCAAATTTGGCGTTCCCTCGCGCCCAAGTCTTGTTCCCACCTAGTCCGAGTCAATTCCCATATATTTATGCACAAGTGCCCAACCACTTGCACATTCCCGAGTCTTGCCCACAATGATCCGACAATGCCCGCATATGTTCGCACATGGTCCGTCCGTTACGCACGGACCCTCTCGGCCGTAGGCACACAACCCAGGCCTTGTCCGCGCCCGAAGTGTCCGCTGATTGGGTTGGTCCGATCCGGTTCGGGTTTCACCTCTAGATCGACCCGTGACCCAATCCCATGGCAAGTCCCAGCACCTTGCCAAGTCCTTGGCCGAGCACCTTGGGTCATCCCTTGGGCATGGCCCTCAGTAACTACCTCCCTCCCTATAATAGGCTTAGCCGGATAAAGCCTGGTGATGGCAGTAACCATTGAAAAGCTGAGGAGTCACTCACCTGCCTCCAACCTTGAACCAGCCCAAAACTTCAAAGTAACACGAGATTGTCTTGATTCCATGTCTTAGATAAGTCTCACACTTGCCAAGAAGCCTCCGAATCACTTTTCATTTCCGTGCCTTAGTGTCGTGCCACGCCCAGTCAGCACAGTCCGCCCAGTGACTCGACCGCCTGCCGAGCCCAGCGAGTCACCCATGTTAAGGGTCTAACAAGCCTCCCCCACTAAAAGAAACCAACGTCCTCATCGGACTAGAAGTGTAGCCCTTAAACATGTCGTAGTTCGATACCTAGAAAAGCTCGCCTTCCGTTTGCAAAGTAGCTTTGGTTCACCCTTCCACTGGATCATTTTAATTGATCACCCATCCGATAAACCTCCGAAGATAAGACAGCTACGTACTTCAAACCATCCCAGCGAACCGACTGAAATCAGCTTCAACATTCAAGTCTCCTACACTGAATCAGCATCTTCCGTCTAACATTTTACATATATACATAATATGCCTAACTTAACGCCACTTCGACAAAATTACATACATACGAAAGCGGACATCCCCCGCTTGCTAGGAAAATAACCAAACACTACTTGACCTAGCCAATATTTACAATGGTCATAAATGAAAAACTGAAGTAAACTGTATACAAGTAAACCAGCCACTAAATCATTGAGACAAACAACCAATGACTTATCTGGAATGAGTAATAGGCTGCAACTCCTTACTCATTTTTGTAAACTCCATTAACGCGTCCCTTTGACAACACCGACGGCACATTAACTGTAAGCATCCTCTCAATGCTCGAATGGTCAGTCCAATTGAAACTCGTGGGACTTCTCAGTCGACTGAAAATAACAAGCTAATCGGGACCTTAGCCACCATCCACACCATCATTTCGTCAAAATTAGACATGACCTCGACATGCTTCACACAGAACACACATCCTACCATCTTTGCACACCAAGTTCAAAAATGGAAAAACATAGTAGGAACCAACAAATATATTCAACATATGAACGTATGAAAAACAAATCCTTACTCAACCACGTATCGATCCAAGTCGTCGAATAGCATCCTTACCAAATGCAACAAGTTGTCTTTGCATGCATGTAAGCAACCTGACTTTCCGACCTCGCACCTTAAATCGACATTTGAGCCGCATCAATCACCCTCTTGACACGAACAGACCACGATCTGCAAGGATCTTCCAACATCCAGGATAAATCAGCCATCAACCCGCACCGACTTGTCCTTCGGCCAACCATTTATCACACCGTTGGCCTGGTGCTCGATGAGCGCCATTAGTTCCACATAGTGGCAGGAGGCTTCACAGTATCTGCCTCGCCATGAGCATTCTTCGGGATTTTTTCCGGCATTTCATGCATTAACTGCATTACCCCAAGCCGACCAGTTTCAGCATCATCCTCGTCGCCATTTTCTTCGCACAAGATGGCATTCAACCTTCCCCGTTTTGGGCAATCCCTCATTCGATGGTCACCACTGCAGATGAAACATCCCTTCTTCGTTCGGTCCGCATTATTAGACTGAGACGATCCCTCGGCCTGCACTGTTATCTCTTTAGTAGCTCTAAAACCATCAAACTTGCCTTTGCCCTTTCCAGCACCCTTCTTTCCCTGTTCCGGGCCTGGGCCACCAACTCGATAATCCATCAATTGATCAGCAGCAGCCATGGCAGATTGCAAATCCTTGACACCTTGCCTTCTCAACTCGGTTTGTGCCCAAGGTTGTAATTCAACCATGAAATTGAACACCTTGTCCTCTTTCGACATATCTTTCAGATCCAACAGCAACGTACTGAACCGTTTCACATATTCCCGAACAGTCCCTTTGTGTCTCAACTCACGAAGGGCTTCACGTGCAACCCATGATACGTTACACGGCAGGAACTGCTCCTTAAGTTCCTGTTTCAACATTTCCCACGAACCAATCTTCTCACGATCGGCATTTGCGCCTTCCGACTGACGCGTACGCCACCACAACTTGGCGTCACCAGTAAGGTACATACTGGCTATGGAGACCTTCTCCTCACTTGAAACATGTTCAGCATGAAAGTAAGTTTTCATGTCCCAAAGGAAGTTCTCCAATTCTTTGGCGCTTCTCTCACCGCCAAATGGTTTTGGATCGGGCATCTTGAACCTGGATGAACATGACGAGTTCCCTTGACTCCCACAGCCAATAACCGCCATCCTCAACAACCTGCATTCGTCCTTGACTGCACCCAGCTGGACATCCACTGCCTCGCTTACAGAACTGATCTCCTCTTGAACCGAAACGAGCCTTCCTTCCACGAAATTAGGGATTTCATCCACAGATTTCTGGAGTACTTCCGCCATAGCACGGAATTTTTCGAAATTGGTCTCCAGCATTGAGATCCGTTCGAAAACTGCTGCTACAAACGGAACTAGTGGAGGTTGCCCCATCAAAGTTTCCAACCTTTGAATCCTCTCGTCCATAGCCGCGATCTCATCTCTGCGATCCGCATCTCTTGCATCTCGAGGTGCCATAACGCAGCAACCTTTTCCTCAGAACCCACCAACGGGGCTCCGATACCAAATTGTCACGGGTCCAAATCAGACTAGAATTTTTCGCCGAAAATTCTGCCCCGTGCTGGCACTGATTGTCCGCACAACAACCAGTCAGCCTTCGATCCTCACCAAACACTCGTGTTTGCCTCACAGCACTCGTGTTTAGTATGATTAGAGTTACAGCCCAAGACCACCTTTCGTGTTTGAAGGAGTATGCAGCGGAATACAATCAAAACACGTAAAGGCACACACAATTTACGGGGACAATTCCCCAACCTTGAATATTTATTGCACACTCAATATACAAGGAAAAGGCCTCACTGTACAACTCTCAAAGATCTCACGATCCCTCTCTATGATAACTCGGATCTTCCTCTTTTCTACAAAATTGTACCAAACACCTATTTATAGCCCAAGCTAAGGCCTACATCGGTTGACAACCCCAACCGCTAGGTTCAGCTCGACACTCCACGTGTCGACGCGTGGAAAAAGACCACCATGCATCCCTGCCACCTGTCCCGAGCAGTTTCCGCACAACTTGCTCGCCTCTGCCTTGTACTGCCACGTACAAGGTCTTCTGGAACTGTCCCGCAACCGTCCGTAACCGCTTGCTAGTAACCGTCCCGCAACTGGCCTGATGGATCCCAGCACTCCACAGCACATGCGATCCACCAATGCTTGCTCACATGCTGACGTGTGCCCCGCACGTCTTATAACTGCTTGGAACCGTTCCCGCACAACCGCTCCAAGTAACTGTTCCGTCATGTCGTTGCCTGAAACTACCTCATAACCGCCCCATGCAACTACTATGACTTGTAACCGCCTCGAACCGTCATTGCCAAGCTTGTGCGCGCCAAATCTGGCGTTCCCTCGCGCCCAAGTCTTGTTCCCACCTTGTCCGAGTCAATTCCCATAGATTTATGGCCCTCAGTAACTACCCCCCCTATAATAGGCTTAGACGGATAAAGCCTGATGATGGCAGTAACCATTGAAAAGCTGAGGAGTCACTCGCCTGCCTCCAACCTTGAACCAGCCCAAAACTTCAAAGTAACACGAGATTGTCTTGATTCCATGTCTTAAGTAAGTCTCACACTTGCTAAGAAGCCTCCGAATCACTTTTCATTCTCGTGCCTTAGTGTCGTGCCATGCCCAGTCGGCACAGTCCGCCCAGTGACTCGACCTCCTGCCGAGCCCAGCGAGTCACCCATGTGAAGGGTCTAACAATTACTAAACTTGAAGACCCGACCAGCGGCTGCGGGGATCCCCTGACCCTCTGCCATCCTCTCAGGGGCGGACCTATATGATGGCATGGTGGTGCACGTGTACCACCAAAATTTTGTAAAAAAAGACCCATTTACCCATATGAATGTCTACTTAATCTCCACTTTTAGCAATTGCGTATAGGTGTGCATAGTTATGTACATGTGCGTCTATCATTTCTGTATTTTTTATCTACCCCGTCATTTTTATTTAAGAGTTAAATTATTTCTACTATTTCTTTTATCAAATTATATAGAATATTTATATTATATTCTATTATTGTCAGTACTTTCATTTTTAATTCTTTGGCAATGCCAACCCGGAGTTACTCGAGGCCGTGTGTGAAATCTAAGATGGGTCCCTATAAAAAAATGTTTGGATAAAATTTGATGTACTTATCAAAATCTTATTACTAAATACATAAATAAATAAAGCATAGATTATAAATATAAGAGCATATAACAATCATAAACAAAAACTGACAAAAAAATTCATAAACAAGGTTAAAACATAAAGTTCGTTATTGAATTAAATAATTCTTATCAAATTAGATAACCTTTTTAAGTTTGTTAGTATTTTGTATTAAATAGAACTTTACGGGATTCAAACTTGGATCTATTAATAAACATAATATTTAAATATATGTTCCGATCCAACCATAATACAAAATTTTAATTTGATATTTTTATATTATATTTATAATAAAAAATTATTTATGGGCTCTAGAAAATTGAAGATCCTATATGGGCACAAGTCACACCTTTTATATATTGTACCCGTCATGTTCGTCCGTTGCACCAGTAGAAAATTGGTGCTGGATCCGCCTATGCATCCTCTCTCCTTTTTTAAAGCCTAGCTTGGTATTGTTCGACTTAAAAAAAAAGTTATTGCAGCTTTGAGATAATCAACTTTGAATTTAAACAGATTTGTATTTTGTAAATATAATTTTTAAAGTGTTAAGATGTAAAATTTAAAATTTTCAATATTTTTATGACAGTAAGTTGTAAAAGCATCCATAATGTTGCATTTAAAATTGCTGCCAGTGACCGTAATTTTAAGAAGAATTATTTTTTTTTCATCTACCAACGCTGTCTAATTTAAAAGATTACCAAAAAGCTGATTATTTTCAAAATTAAGCAATATCAAATTGAGTTTAGTATTCATATTTTTAAATCTAATGTGGAGTTCGATGAGAATGAGATTGGAGTGCGTCGATGACGGGAAAGAATCCGAGATGAAAGTGTGTTGAACTGTTGATTATGAAATACTAAGATATCCAAAATAAAATACGGGAGTATCAAAGGTGTGTGGTCGAATGTGAATTACTACAACTCTAAGGGGAGTGGCAACGGCACCCGGGTAGGGAGCGGCTAGGTGGTACCCGGGCGGTGAACACCGCCGCCACCCACCCGGGTAGAGCGCGGCTAGTTGGTGGCCGGGTTAGTTCACCGCGTGAAGGTAGAGAGGAAGGTGAGAGGGATGTGACCGTTGGGGCATTCCAACGGCTATTTTTTGACCGTTTGAAACTTTATTTTTTTTTTTTCTTTTTCATTTCCTATATATACATACCTTTTATTTTTACATATCTCACTCTTAAACATATATATCTTCTTCATCTTTATATATCTTCTTCATCTTAACACTTTTATTTTACAAATTTTATAATTTTATCATGGATCCTCGTAAATCCAAAGCCGATTCTTCATCATCGAGGGGACGTGCACGCGGCGGTGGACGAATTCGTCCCCGTGTTCAATCACAACCGGCTCCGTACGTTCCGGCAATGACTCAACAACCACAATATTATACACCGGCAATGACTTCTCCGCCATACTATCAACAACCACAATATTATCAACCACCTATGAATCAACCACCTATGAATCCTGCTCATTACGGTCCCGAATTCAACCCGTTCGAGTACCGTGACGCTCCATCGCGGCGTGAATCAAGTGTCGAACGACAAGTACCGCTATATGGCGCGGATGATGAAGATGATGACATTGCTTTTGGAGAAGAATTCTTGAGCATTTCAAGGCAAACATTGTAGACACTCCTCGTACGACTCACGGCTTGAACACAAAGTGGAGAAGTTTGAACGCCGAAATGGGTGTCTTTAATGGGTTGTGGATCCAACAAGTAATTTTTCTAATTATATACTTTTTACATTTTTTTAGTTGATCTTTTGTAGTTTTTACATTGTCAATTTTTATTAGTCACATATTAATTTTTACTTTTATAATTGTAGAATCGTCTTCGCGAGAGTGGTTGTGCCGATATTGACGTTATGAAAAATGCATTGGCCGATTACCAAACCAAGCATCGAACGACGTTTGGTCATATCGACGCATGGCATGTTGTTAAGAACGAAGCAAAATGGTTGGAACAAGCGGATATAACGCAAGGATCTTCGTCTCATTCCGACAAACGAAGAAAGTCGGCGGAATCCGGATACTACGAGACCGCAAGTAATGATGACTTTGTGATTCCGGATCTCAATGACGACACGATGCCTCGCATTCAAAAAAGAAAGGGCAAAAAGGTCGAAACCGATACGTCGTCAAAGGGTAGTGTTCATATGATCTTCGAAGATTATACATCATCGAAAAAAGAAATATTGGTGAAGAGGGCGGAGATTAAAAATAAAAAGGATGAGGTGACCGAAAAGATGATGAAGGCAAAAATCCGTGCCATTGAACAAAAGTCGAGATTGAGGGCGTTGAAAGCATTTCAAGCACCGCACGATCACATAACCGATCCGGATATATTAGAGACGGTTCTTGCCGAAAAACGTGACCTTGCGGAGAAATACGGATGGCGTTGCAATTTTTAAAAATGTTTTTTAGTATGTTGTTTTTAAGTATTATTTCTTTTTTAGGATCTAATTTTTTTTTTAGTATTATGTAATTTTTTTTAAGTGTTTTGTAATTTCCTATTAAGTAAAAATAAAATATTATGTGTTTTTATTAAATTGTTTGATATAATTTTAAATATAAAAAGGTAAAAAAAAAAAAAATTAAAAGTGGTGAGGGTAGATGAGGCACCATTGCCACTAAAAAATGGTGAGTGGGGGTAGAGTGGGGGTAAATTGAGGGTTGAATGAATTGGAAGAATATTATTGGTGGGGAGTGGGGGTAGATGAGGGTAGATGGGTGAGCATTGCCACCACCCTGACAACTCAATCTATATATTCACGGTTTTTCCTTTCTCGTTGATTTCCTACACCTCGTAGATCCTAATTATATTTTTATATGTTATTGTCTAGTTGCTTTTTTTTTTTTAATTTTTTTGTTACCTTCGGCAACTAGGGTTAGTAAGATTTATTTGTTTTAATTGTTTTGGTTTGCCAATATTCATTTTTCTTCCTAATCAGTCTTTTTGTTCAACTTCTTTTTATTATTTTTTTTATATATACTAAGGGTGTCTTTTTTTATATTATCGTGTCTTTTTGTGCAACTATTTTTTTTATACTAACATTAAACGAGCCCTTTTTACTATGATGAGAACAGTCTAGATATCTAATAAATTGTTGTGTACCTAAATCAGAATTGGTGTGGTTAATGCTACTTTCCTTTTTGGATTTTTCTAATGTCGCAAGAAAACTTGGTCTGTCGTTAAATTGGTGTTTGTTTGAGGAGAAAGTAAAAGACAGCAAATCAATTGTATTCATAACACTGATAGAGGGGCCTTTATATAGGCATTACAATGAGAGTCCTTCCATACATAGGATTCCTAGATAAGGTAAGACATCTAATAGGATCCTACTACCTCTAGAAGGATCTAGAACCTTCCATCTATGTATCTACAATCAGTATTAGGTAAGACACATCACGGGAATAATAATTCCCGGAACACTCCCCCTGTGTCGAGCACTAATACAACAATGGTGCAGAAGATGTTGCCTTCGTAAAAACCTATTCCAAGCCAAAACAAAACCCCATGGGAAAAACAAAGGCTTGATGAGGAAAAGATTGCAACGCACCAACATAACATGTCGTGTATACTCCCCCTGATGTATACATAACGACTCCCCCTGATGAGTACCTCAAATCATAGGAGTCAGATGCCAAGTTGCCCTCACAACTATACCAAGGAAAAACCCAGTGGGAAAAATACCTCTTGGTCTAAGTTGAACAGAAGTACAACGCATCATTGTCTGGATGTTCTCATAGGTCGCCTCGTTAAAAACCTTATCAAGTGAAAACCCAATGGGAAAAAACAAACCTTGGTCTAAGGACAAAAAGAGCGCGACACATCCAAAGTGCAGAGTCGCTAAAGACTTATCAAGTTTTCCAAAGTCTTGACCTCCACGCACTAAATCAGTCATAACTTCTTCGATTGATAGGTATCAATGAACGTAAGGACTTATGAAAACTAGACACCCATAGCTTTTCATTCACATACAAGATCGTAACCTAGATCGATCTGAGCGGATCACAAAGCTCTATCGAAGTTGACTCAAGAAATTACCGGACATATCCCGTCATACTTTGCAACAATAGTCATATGTCACTCAACATGATGGATGTGATCAAATGGTTGGTTTCCTTGGAAAGTAGACACAAACCTTTCCAATGGCACCAATTTCACCATTTTCCATCAAGTGAGCTGCCCTGTAGGTTATATGGGAGATAGACCAACACATTCAGGCGATTCGGGTATCGATTTTCAAGTGTCCTTTTATCGAGATAGAGCAAGCTTCAAGCTTCTTGTCGATCCACAGAGACATTGCGTGAGCGCATCCTGAGCCATCATCACGGTGGCTTTACCGGATTATTACGAATGAGTACATCGAGTCAAACATGAGTACATAATACCGTAGTTTTCTCTTAAGACTGCATCATCACTTAAGTGAGCCAAGTCTTATGATGACTTCGACTAGTCATTGGGAATCATATAGGGATTACTTTATCGTCTCTTAGGGAAACCGTCCCTTAGATTGCCTTAAACCGATTGATGAATACGCATCATCAAGTGTCCCAAGATCCTTTCATTCTTAACTTTGGATTTAGCGGAATCTCTTAGTCTCATAAGAGTACATCACTATAAACCCTTAGTTTTACACGCAAAAGCTTCATATCTCTTCCAAATCAAGTATATACTTAGTATGCGTTCCCGACAATCACTTGTCGTCGCACTCCGTGGTCAGGAGCCACTTGATTTGAGTCTGATCCACCACGAGATCCTTTTTATCACTTAACTTAGTTCCTCACTAAGATAAGATTTAACCACAAGCTACACTTCAGTTTTTGGGAAACTATCTAACTGAAAAGATAGTGGATGCTATAACATCCATTACGATAGCACAACTAAGTTTCGTGTCATCGTAGTCGATTCCAGTGCGTTCATGAGAAACCTCGCGCCATGAGGTGAGTTTAACTCCTTCTCTCACTCGCTTTAACAAAGTTTACGGATAGATCTTATCTTTGGAGTGTCGGTACCACTTCAACAAAGGGCTATCACTTTGTTTATACTGGAGTCGCATATGTTTCCATTTTAGGCCAAGGCTACAACGTTGTAGATTTTCAACGAAGTATGGTTCGATTAAACTCACATTCCACGTCCTCATGAACCGGCTTTATTCATAGAGTACTCTTTATGGATTGGCATTCATTGAGGCGTCCCCAATGATGACTATAATCCGTAATCACATGAGACGGATGAGTTCATTTGATCATATGATCAAGTTTTCATGTACCAAACTCGCATACATTCTTAGCGAGAGTATTTATCGAACCAAGTGGCATCCCAATACTCGATGAGATCCACGGCCTAGTAACACCATCTACCACAATTTGTGGTGTTACCATATCACCATTTATAGGTGACGAACGTCCATAACCGGACACAATCCTTGCAGACATGTTTGCAGCATGTATTTAATCTCGTCACTTTTGGGAACTTGGTGAGGCACAGTAGGGACAAACTACGACAATTCCAAGTCGTTCTACTCGAACATGATCGTTCGCATCTCCCCCTAACGACGGGAAGACTGGCTCA
This sequence comes from Orobanche coerulescens, assembly GCA_033398695.1. NCBI lineage: Eukaryota > Viridiplantae > Streptophyta > Magnoliopsida > Lamiales > Orobanchaceae > Orobanche > Orobanche coerulescens. The sequence continues at coordinate 111,909,432 of CM065815.1, read as the reverse complement.
TCAAAGTGACTTACGAGATTGTCTGCCAAGGTACATTTTAAGCGGACTATGAGTGAAAGCGCATGTCATATTCATCATTTATAACCCGTCATAATGCTTTGTGGTGACGCACTTTGGCACATGAACATGTGGACGATAAAGGTTTTCAGTTGTTAACACAATCCAGTTAACAAAATGCATATTGTTACACTCGTAACTAAGCATTTGAATGATGATAGGTATAGGTGAATATGACATGTTGACCTATGCTACATAGCCGTAGCTACTGGTCTTGAGAATCCAACAAAACCGCCACCATGCACCACCGGGATCGAACATAAAGAAACGATTGAACCGATGATAGGCCGTTGGTTTTATCGAACCTCTAGTGCTTTTTTGAAGAGTTCACTCCCTTCACCAGCCCCAAACACCTCAAAATTTTCGTGAGCATGTATAAACGGGTGTTTAGAATTCCAAAACCATCAACCTTGTGGTTAAAAAACCGATCGAAATGACATCGAACTGGTTAATAGGACGGCTGGTGGTATGTGAAAACTTCATTTAAGTGGTTCACCTCCTTCCAAGTTTCCAAATGGCACCAAAATTTGTGAGAAGGTAGCCTGGGATGTTAGGAAGTACTCGTTAAAATTTCACTTTAAGACTTGGTCTAAAAAGTGGGTGAACCGACCTTTACAATGATTGGTCCGCAAGTTGGACAACCATAACTCAGGTTTCATCAACTTATCAATCATTGTCAAAGGAACCACATAACATATAAATGTTATTACTTGAGTACGACCATTTGTGAACACCATCATAGCATCATAAGCCGCCCAGGCTAATACTTATGATCATGTATGTATAAGGACTCGGTGAAAAGGGAGGACTCCGCACCATGCTTATGCGAGTCGCTACATTATTCTCTTTAGCATAGGAGGGTGTCGTCTCCTAATCGTGCCAAAGGATAGGCTTAAATAAATTAACATGGCTAAGAAGGATCATCGGGGGGGTCTTTGGCGTCACACATGCTTATGAAAGCAAGACGCGGATGACATAAATATCATCATCGGTCATGAGCCCTGCTCACGACTCCACCAATGTACTTTGGTGTCTTTGATCCAACTAGTTTCTTTGTTCAATGATATCCATGAAAATACCGTGGTATATGGATCATCAAACTGTCCAAACTCCGGACTATTAAAGCCTAAATGTGTCAATGTCCCAATACATCTTCTGGTTACAAAAACCGATGCAAGCCGGACCATATTGACTCATGAATATTCTTCCTTTTCACATATCCAATACAAGTGATGCATAAGATTTTATTTCTCACAAATCACAATGAGATGCTATGAGTGATACACTTTGGTATATATATATCATCGAGTCATAACATGGTTCAATTGTTACGGAACATATGTGACTAGAAAACGCCATTCGGCATTCAACAACTTGAGCATCATACCGCTCATTGATTGTGATGACCTACTCATCATAGTCACAATGGATTTATAAACCGAAATCTAAAAATATCGCGTTCCTTGAAAATAGCTTAATACGCACTCAATTTCGCTTGCAAAATTTTACAAATATAAGCATAGCGAACACTCTAACAACATAGAGATTTTATACTTGATATGATCAAAATGATCTATCATATTGAGTGCATAACATGGCAAGGTTATATGCCTAAGGGGAAAAATTACGACACAAGCATGGTGTAACACTACCATGCACACGCTCGACCTTCTTATAAGGGTGCGTATTTTGGGCTTCCCTAAGGAAACTGTTTTTCAACATTTGAAAGATGATAGTTTAGCGTACAACACATACCAAAAACTGCATCATCTATGGCAAATTCGGCCAGAAAGAGGTTGAAAAATATGTGTCATAAGATCACTTGCAAATTCAAGATGGGAACCAAGTTGGTTGGGACAAAAGTTAGCATAATCGCTGGAAATAAAATTCCGCGCAGCTTGACCTTTGTTCACTAAAACAGCGATAACTCCCTTGTTAGGAAGGATATGGACGAACGGTCAGATGTTCTGGAAACTAGACTTCCGTATCTTTCTATCCATATATTGTGCACCACACGTATCATTAAACTCAGATCACAGTGCATGTTTTAATTGGCTGTTTAGTTTTTCCCAAGTTTAGTGAGAAAACAAGGTTGAGACCATATCCAATGGCATAAGTGTTGATGCAAAAACATGGCAATGACCATATGTGCGTTTAAACGCAGCAGGTGTTCGATTTCTTATCTCGACTAATGATCCTTTCGTAACTCCAACTTGGTATACTTGCGAGAGAAAGTAGGAATGTCAGTCTGACTAAAAAGGTTTAAAAACCACTGATTCCGTTTGAACTTTCAAAGCATAAACAAATACCAAGAAGGATGCGCCTAGTCATGATCAAAAGTGTAGACAAAATCCACCGAAGTGCATCAATCAACCAAGTATTTTAATTCTCAATTTGCAAGCATACGTCATAATAGCCATGTTATATGGATACAACGCGGTGCATCATAATTAAGTATTTTGAACCATGAGACATAATGAATATACCATAACCAACTCGTCTTGACCATCCAATAAGATCGACTAAACATAGTCAAATGTATAAGGCACATGCCTTTACAAATACTCGGAAAAGTATTCGGACCTATAGTCATACGAACTATAATCGAGGTCAACGAATTCATGTATTTACCGCAATATGTCATTGCCTTACATGTTAAAATTCATGAGAATTACTCGTACATTCTTCCATATATCATATTGCAAGGAGACGATACATGTCTACACCCACATGCAATATTTTATTTTTAATAAGGTGAAAGATGGTGTTTTCCAAGTATGGGATTGGGTCAAGACCAACGTGGTGGTCGCTCAATTCAACGTGACAATTCCGTCACAAATCGATTTTAACCACGACATATCCGTCGCAATCGATGTTTGTCCCATTTGTATGTCACAAATCCGTGACTAATCATGAACAAGTCATAACTTTACCGTTACCGACAATGTTCGTTTTATTTAATTGTTGGTTTAAAATCGACAAAACGGCGACATCAAATCGCACCCAAAACGTGGTGTATGCAACAACCACAACTATCGACTTTCAACAATTATCCGTGACTCCCCCAGGACCGTCACACAGTTTACTTCGACATCCGAGAGTGATACCACCTCTCATTGTCTCATCCACCGCAAAGTAGCGTGGGAGATAAAGAACCCAAATACCCAATTCCCCCCCAAAAAAAAATTTCCCAAAAGAGAGGAATTGAAAAACGAGAACTTTAATAAAGTCTTACGGGTACTTGGTTTCATATATGATTTGATCCTTGAACGGGAGATTCTCTCCATATGAGCAACATATTTCCGTAGGTACTCCGTTCTATATTTATTTTGATCCTTGAACAGGATAAATATGGCTTTTTCTCCATAGCGTGCACATCATCATGAGCGACGTATTTTCCTATATACATGTAAAATATAAACATGTAAGATTCATAAGTGTACAAATTAATAAACAAATGAATCATTAATTAGGAAAAGATGGAGAGTTGAGAAACGCCCGGATAGGGCTACTGGGCTCGATAATTCGGCCGAAAAAGGACTCGAGCGCGATGCAAAGCCTCGGTATTGGATGAGGTCGGATCTCCAAATTTCTTCGTAAAAATCTGCTTCTGTTCGGCGGCAGATTCAGTAGTCAATATTACTCAGAATCCGATCTCCACCGTTTAATATACAGATATTTGTGTTGGGAAGCTGCTGCCAAAATTTCACACCGATCCGACGGTTAACAAATCGGGAAACGTGATTTTTGTACGATCACTGTCTGCGAAAATTCACACGCGGAAATTCTCGTCTCTCGCCTTTTTTTTTTCGATTTTGATAGGTTTTATCTCGATTGCACTAGGTTTTCAAACATTAACTATCACGTGCATAAAACCGTTTCGACGATCCGGCGATGCTTCGATCAGATCGGGTCGCAGCCTTAGGCAACAGTTGGCTTGGATGAAAACGGAATTTGTCGGTCGAGTCGGGTCGACCAAGGTCGGTCAGTCGAAAGCGGGTCGAAGGTGGATGGATCGCGAGTCGGGTTCGGCGCTCGAAAAGTGGGTTTGCGAACGGGCGGAATCTGGAGCAATGAGAAGACCGCCGCGTCTGGTGAGGGTGAATCCGAGAGTCTCGTGACGCATCGCGGATTCTTCATCGGACTTTTGAGCATCGGATTGTTGAATGCTGACTCGGATCCATATTTTTCTTGGCTGACATCCTTCTCGTTTGATTGATTTCCTTGCATATCTACATCACAACCCGGGAATTGCCTTGAATCCGCATGGCATCGGATGGATTTGGACTTCAACTTCGATGAAGCGACATCAAGTCGTCTTCGCCACCAAGTGGAACCAAGTGAAGTCGTCTTCACCGACCTTCCGCCAACCTAAGACAGTCATCAAATCGCGATCTTTATAGATCACGAGCGAGAGAGAAAGAGAATTGAGGAGATGGGTCGGACCGAGAGAAGGTTTTCAATCGGGAAGATGACGCCGGGTGGGTTGCTTCGCGGCGGGTTGGGGTGGCGGCGGCGGTGGAGAAGGTGACCGAAAATTAGGGTTCCTGCCGAAAAATTCAATTTTTCGTTTTTTTTTTTTTTTTTTGTCGGAATTTTTTGAATTTCGGGCATTTTTTTCTACTCAGTTGAGATACTACGTGCTGATAACGTGTTTGAGGAGAAAGTAAAAGACAGCAAATCAATTGTATTCATAACAATGATAGAGGGGCCTTTATATAGGCATTACAATGAGAGTCCTTCCATACATAGGATTCCTAGATAAGGTAAGACATCTAATAGGATCCCACTACCTCTAGAAGGATCTAGAACCTTCCATCTATGTATCTACAATCAGTATTAGGTAAGACACATCACGGGAATAATAATTCCCGGAACAGTGTTATAATTAAATATTTTTTATATTTGTCTATTTCAATCCATACATTTCAATCGTAACAAGAAAAATATACAAACTTGAATCGAATATGAACAAATATTTAGTCAAGGGCGGAACATAACGGGGGGTTGTGGCCCCCCCAAAAGTTTCTGTTATTAACAGTGTATATGTATGAATTTTTAGCAAAACAACAAGATATAAAAACAAAGTACAGTGGTGCCATCTTTACAACTCTTTGAGGTGTAGTATAATACAACAACGAAAGAAATAAAATACAACTACGTGAGAATTATACTTTTATAATACTATTTAATATCTGAACTTTCCAACTTTGAAAATCAAAAAGCAAGTATTTAACTGTTTAACTAAGTGGAATTTCAAAACAGTTAATCACTATGTTTGCTCTAACAGCCAATTGTCAATAATTTTTATTTTCTATAAATTACTATGTTTGCTTTACTGTTTTGTTACCACATTTTATTTTGAGGCATTATAATAGCATCGAATTGAGGAGTTACACTTGAGAAAATTGGGTAATAGTGCTTCTAGCAATTACTTTCATGTTTTAATAGGGAAGTTAAATTTTATGCTCAAATGATTTTGGCCCCCCCAACCAAAACCTTCAAGTTCCGCCACTGTATGTAGTATAATTAAAATGTATTTTCTTATTGTCTGGTCGGGAAAACTTGGTCTTATATTAGGTCGGTACTAAAATTACATATATTTTTCACATTTGTTGATTCCAATCTGCACAGGTCAACTCTAATAAAAAGAATATATAAATTGAAATTGATAAATATGAAAAATATGTAATTTTAGCATCGATTTAATGTCAAATCAATTTTTTTTGACCTTATAGTAGAAAAGCCCCTCCTTTTTTGGTTAACGGATGCCAGCGTGGTTATTTGCTATATTTTCTATCCATAATTGGGTATGAGTATGTACTTGTGAATTCTAATCGTTAATATATTCATTTTTCAATTAGTATTTGATATGATTAGCCTTTTTCCATGTAGATTTCTATTTATAATGTTCAACTTTAATGGTAGCATTATTTGTGCGTCTCTAAGAACAAAAATTATTTACCTTATTTAAGTATTTTCAAGTGGTAAATCCTTATAATTAATTGGTGAAGTAGAAAAAAAAATACATGGTTGTGGTGGCCCTTTCAAAATGGATTTTAAGTAGATATCTGGATACACATGGATTTTAAGTTGATATTTGGACCAAAAGGGCTCTTAGCCTAGCGGTACAACAAAGTCCCTTGGTGAAGGATTTCCCTGCCATCGCAGGTTCGAATCACGGAGAGGGCAGGTTTTTACTTCAATTAAGCGTCGCCTTTATTGAAGGTTTTCCCCCCTTCGGGTCTTCTGGTACTTTCCTGGAGCTCTCTAGCGCGGATCCGATTAAGACAACGTAGTCTAGACCTCCCCTATGAAAGTCACTCTTCAAAAAAAAATGAATAAATATTTGGGCACACTCCTTTACAAAGAAGTGGATACAATCACTTTTTTTAGTAGGAGTACTTCAACTATAATATTAACTACTATCTTGAAAAAAATATTGATGTTGATCCATAGGCGGATTCAGTATCCCAAAATTAGTAAGGCACCGAGTACCACAAAAAAGTAATGGACGAAAAGTATTATGAAATTGTTCATTCAATGTAAATAAAATAATTGAAGTTTGAAAGAAAACCCTAAAATCTAAGTTTTTAATGTTATAAAAACCCCCCTAAAATTAATCATCAAATTAAAATTTCCTACAAACCAAAAGCTGAAGAACTCATTACATACATACCAGAAAAGAAACAAGATAAAGAATAAAAAAAATTATTACCTCGGCCAAGCTCCGAAATTCCACCGAGCTACTCGAAGACTGGACCTTCAGATGCTAGGCGCTGGAGTCTGGACAGCTTGGAGTGGATGCTGGACCACCGAGCTACTCCTCTAAGTGGTGGTTTTATGATTGTGGCCTGTTCTTTGCCCTTTTCGTTGCCCGGGGCCGCTCCTCTCAAACCAGAAACGGAAGGGTTTTGTTCTGCCGTTCTGGCTTGATTTTTTTTAAAGTAGGCCACAACCCAAACGATGCCGTCTGGGTTAAAAACCAAACAATTACGTTTTGGTCACAACGACGTTGTTTTGTTCAAAATCAAAATGCACTGTTTTGACCAAAATGATGTCGTTTTGAAACTGGCTGCAGATTTGATGGTGGACGTGTACCAATGTGTTATGCGTGCATCTGCCACTGTGTTGATAACAAATGTATCCTAATGACTGTAATTTTTTTCCTTTATAGAAGAATATAAGATTGTTGTAAATAAATAATCTATACTATAAAGTTCCAAACTTGTCGCAACTTTTATTCTATAGTATAAACCACAAACTCATATTGTTATTAGAATTTTATTCCATGCATTTCAGCATAAAAATATCGTTAAAGTATAAGAGCGAAAACTTGCTTTGCTCTTTTACATTTGGTATTATTCTTTCTTACCTCAAGTTTAGCAACAATTCTTTTGATACCCAAATTATCGGAATCGACCTTTACTCGAATACATTCGAGTCATATATTGTATTTTCGAGTAACATAATTTCGAGTCAACTTCAAAATATACAATATTGAGGAAGGTTGACAATCGGGTAACACGAATTAGACAAACGAGTATCACGATTTTTCACCGGGTAACTCGAGTCGAGTCACTCGAGAATATACCGAGTAACTCGAACTGTTACTCGGGTCACACGAGTTCTGTCGAGTAACTCGAATTCGGGTAACACGAATTCAAATCGGGTGACTCGAGTTCGAATTCGGGTAACACGAATTCGTATCGGGTAACACGAGTTCAGTCGAGTTACTCGAATTCGAGTAACACGAATTCAAATCAGGTAACTCGAGTTCTGACGAGTTACTCGAATTCAGGTAACACGAATTCAAATCGGGTAACTCGAGTTCAAATTCAGGTAACACGAATTCGTATCGGGTAACTCGAGTTCGTTACGGGTAACTCGAATTCTTCTCGGGTAACTCGATGGTCTAATTTGTGTTACCCGATAGGCAACCTTATTCAATATTATATATCTTTTGAAGTTGACTCGAAATTATGTTACTCAAAAATACAATATATGACTCGAATTTATTCGAGTAAAGGTCAAATCCAGACAATTTGGGTATTAAAAGAGTTGTTGCTAAACTTGAGACACAAAAGAATAACACTATATGCAAAAAGGCAAAACAAGTTATTCCCACTAAAGTATAAACGTGTTTGTCGCACTTTTTGCCGATCAGTTACCAAACACAATCCGAAACAATCGTGGTATGTCCACAGCATGTACCCCGGCAAAAATCTAGAAATCCAAACCCCTATCCTAAGAACTTACCCCAGCCACCAGCCACATATGACGAATCAACCAAATCAGTGTAGGAATAATTCGGTACTTGCACGTGTATTACAAATAAAATTCTGAATTTAACTATAACAAAGAACAGAAAGAAAATATTACACTTGAAACTAACGAACATTTTTTTTTTAATAAAAGGACTAAAGATCGTCCGAAGCTAGAGCTTCTGCCCGCAAGACGAGAATACGCCCCGGTAGTGCTCACGGTGAAGCGGCTCGTCCCCAAAGGTTAAAACAATATGAATGTCTCGGCAGTAGCAGCACCGCAAACTGACCGAGCACCTGCGAACTGGACTGGAACGAAGACTGAACTTTATATGCTATGCTAAAAAATGCACTGTTTTTCGTGTGTTATGCAATGACCAAAATGCTGATATATATAGCACTCATTGATCAGGTGAAGGGACTCGTCGCCATTACTCCTGCCATGATGGCTGGCGGTTTCAGACGCCCAAAAGGCTGGTCGGATGAAGAGTCTTGCCTTTACTAGGCAACTCAAGAGTCAAGGCAACTCAAGAGTCTTGTCCATACCAAAAGGCTAGTGGACTTACGGATATGGTCCAAAAAGATAAGCCCAAACACCAGCCCAAAGTACCAATTGCCAAGATCCAAGTCCTAGGCCTGGACTGAGCCTGAGCCCGAGCCCGAGCCCGTGCCCGACCCAACCCGATGGACGGACGGACGGTCGGTCGGTCGGTCGGCGGCGGCAGCGCGCGCGCGCGCGTGTGTGTGTGTGCGAGGACACCCATACACACCAACCCACTTGTTATTAAGCCCATAAAGGCAAAGACTTTAAATACAAGCCAAAACATCCATCCACAATCAATTTGGGATAACTACCATCATATACCTCATGTTAGTTCCTACTCCAATATCCAACTTTAACATATAATATCTCACTTACCGAAAATCGGTTTAGAAATATTAAATATACCACGTTCATCTACTCACGACGTAGATTAACATTCAATAAATATTTTAATTAAATAATAAATATTTAATTAACAATATTTATTCTTAATAAATGGTTAATTACTAAACCATTTCCAACAATCCCCCACATGAATGAGAATGCCAATGCAAAATGAATGCAAATGCATAGTTCAGTCCTCAAGAGACAATATTGCATTTGGCTAGGTGGCTTGTGACCTTGAACCTATCCATTGTTAACATCATCGAGTATACATAGTGGTCATGAAAACCTTGAACTAGTCCTCCATGGTGTATACTGAGACAATAATATAGACACAATATCATCTCAATTCCGCCCGTTCTAACGTTTTGTGTCCTTTTCGGCCTTGGACACCCTTTTGGATTCATAAGTGTATCAACTGAAGCGGCCCTCACTTCACACTTATGTAGGTGATTCTTATTCCCAAGTATCCTACTATACTTGACCTGTCCGAGGTAATCAAGAATCATTAAAAATCATAAGACTTAACCTCACCACATGTAGGTAAACAATCACTCACTATTCTCAAAGAATAGGTATGTTTGAGTGTTTTAACACACGGATTATTATAACTTCGTTATCCTATTGAACCAAGCTCTTGGGATCCTCTAATCTACAAGGTTGGGTTTCCGCTATAATCATCCTTAAGATGTGGATTTAACACCCATTTCCTCTAACAATTTATGCATTTGATCTCGATTAATTCTCTTCATCAGCGGATCCGCCAGATTATCTATTGACCTTACATAGTCAATTAAGATAATCCCACTCAAGATCAAATGCCTCAAGGCATTATGTCGTCGACGAATATGTCGAGACTTACCGTTATAAAATATATTTTGTGCCCGTCCAATAGCAGCTTGGCTATCACAGTGTATCAACACATACGGCACAGGTCTCGTCCAATATGGAATATCCTCGAGGAAATTTTTAAGCCATTCAGCTTCTTCACCAGCTTTATCCAAAGCTATGAATTCAGATTCCATGGTAGACCTAGCAATACAAGTTTGTTTCTTGGAATTCCAAGATACAGCACCACCTCCAATAGTGAACACATATCCACTCGTAGAAAATGAGTCTTTCGATTCGGATATCCAATTAGCATCACAATATCCTTCAAGTACAGCAGGCTCTCTTGAATAATGAATCGCAAAGTTCTGAGTATATTTTAAATAACTCAGTACTCGTTCTAGAGCCCTCCAATGTTCTTTACGTGGATTAGCTGTGTAGCTACTCAACTTGTGAACCGAGCATGCTATATCAGGACGGGTACAATTTCACAGATACATCAAACTCCCAATGATCTTAGCATATTCATCTTGACCCACAAGTTCACCCTTATGATTATTCAGATGAACATTCGGTTCCCAAGGAGTCTTAGCAATGGGTTTATCAAAAGCGTTGAATTTCCTTAACACTTTCTCAACATAATGAGATTGCGTCAAAGCTATTCTGTTAGGCGTTTTCAGAATCTTAATTCCAAGAATAGTATCAGCCAAACCCATATCTTTCATGCTAAAATTCTTACTTAGCATTCATTTCGTTTCACCAATCACACGAGAGTTGCTACCCATTATCAAAATGTCATCTACATATAGACAAAAAATGACGTAATTGTCACCCGTTTTCTTAACATAGACACATTTGTCACTCTCATTGATATTGAAATCATTTGACAACATCACTTCGTCAAATTTCAAATGCCACCGCAGAGGTGCTTGTTTCAAATCATATAAAGACCGTTGTAGTTTGCATACCATGTGCTCTTACCCAGGTACTACAAACCCTTCCGGTTGTTTCATATAGATTTCATCTTCCAGCTCCCCATACAAGAATGCATTCTTAACATCCATTCGATGAATCTTGAGATTGCGCAAAGCAGCAATAGCGAGTAGCACCCTAATAGAAGTAAGTCTTGTCACGGGCGAGTAGGTATCAAAGAAATCATAACCAGCTTTTTGCCTAAAGCCTTGAACTACAAGTCGGGCCTTATATTTGTCAATAGTACCGTCAGACTTGTACTTTTTCTTTAGGATCCATTTGCATCCTAAAGCCTTACAACCCTGTGGTAGTTCAACTAACACCCAAGTATGATTCAGCATAATAGACTCAATCTCAATGTCTATTGCCTCTTTCAGAAAGCCGCATCTGGACCGGATAACGCTTCTTTTACAGATACCGGTTCACCGTCTAACATCAAAACGACGTAGTCGGTGTAATATCCTGAATTTTAGGAATACATACCGACTAAATACGGGACTTGTAAATTTATTTGAATGTATTGGAGAGACATTTCTGGTCTTGGAACATTTAAAATAAGAAAGGGATACCGGAAATGTTAGTAGAGACAAGATTGGACATTTTCTCGGAGGTGTCGTGGATAAGTATAAACTTTAAAAAATCACCACGAATTTTTGGGATGTTCAAAAATTCTGAAAATTTACAGTATTATGTATATTTGAGTTAGCTTTCGAACGGTTCAAACGACGAGTCAATCGGAGTTCGGACGAAGAAGTTATGATCGAATTAGTGGAAGACTGTCAGCTGTCGGGCACCGTGCGTCACTGCGTGCGTCAGCGCCCGACAGGCGTCCGAGAATCCCGCGCGAGCGAGGCACGGGTCGTCACGCATAATGCCTAGTCATGATGCTGTCTTGACCAGCTAGCAGAATTTGAACCCGAAAGGAGCGGCCTTACCTTTAAGACTGTCCCATACCACTTATCCATACCTGTATAAAATTTACACTACTTAAAGGAAATATGTTTATATCCTACATTGGAGATTTTTATATCCTCCAAAATGCTCAAACACTCAGCGAATCAGAGCAGCCTTGTCCAGGAGAGCTCCAGTAGATGTTTGATGAAATTCCCCAGAGAGTCTGTAAATTCTAGTCTAGGTTGCCTTCTTTGAACTCGATTATCTCTCAATAGGTAAGCTATTTTACGAATACATCACGAGCATATTATAAAGAAAATTCATATAAGTATAAATCTTATTTGGACCAAAGGTATTGAATCAGAATACCTGGTTAATATGAACTATTTATTACTGAGTCAGCCCTGCTATTTTCAGTCACTTCCAGCAACATTTCTTTCGAAGTTGATCGAGTTGTCTAGTTTGAACACGTATATCTTTGAACCTGCAAGTCTATTTTTGATAAAGTTTCATTAAATTTGTACCAGGGATACATGTTATCACAAATCAGTTTTTATTTTGATTTTTATGAACTGTTTACACTCCTGTATTTATCAATACATTATCGAGTCAGCTCTATATTTTTCGTTTGTATCGAACGGGTTGAATACCTTATATTTGTGTTTAAGGATGGAAAATTTGATATCTATGATTATTAATATTTTTCCATATGAAAATCATGAGTTTTCAAAATTGATGACTTTGGAATATTTTTCGTATTTAAATAGTACGAAGTCTTTATTCGATCAAATAATGGTTATATCATAAATACAACCGAAAAATATTGAATATTATTTTTATATTTAAAAATAATATTCTGGAGTTTTAGTAATGAACTTGTTAAAGTTCGGATCATCACTTTTGAGAAAGAGGAAAAAAAACTATAAAATTGGGATAGCCGTTGATCGTGGAAATCGAATGTCGTAATATACTGTTATTGATATCGGGATATAAATATTTTGTCAAGGTGTGGGAATCGAACCTCGGGACTGATTTGCTTTACCGACCCGGCTATTTGAGGCAAGTTGTTACTTGTTCGGTTGTAATATTTCGATAAGTAATTTCAATTGCATTTCATAAGTATTTTATGTTGTATTGCATATTGATGAATGAATAATGAAGTTTCTGTATGGATTGTAGTATTCGGATGGTTTTGAGGATATTTGGATATTCTTGGTCTATGATATGCATTTCGGAAGGAAATCCAAATAGAGATATGTTTTTATGGTAATCGTACATAGAGGATTGTGTACGGGAAAGTATTCGGTATTGAGGTATTATACGGTATTGTTGTGATATTGAGAATTTGACGAGAATCATTGGATTAACCGGAAGTGGTAAGGTTATAGTTGTGGTTATGTTTCTCATGATGCATGGCATGTGAATATTTATGTTTATGTATTTGCGGTTATTTGTCGGGCATTATGGCTGACCCCGTTGTGGGACTTTTTTTTTAGGCAGAGATGATTTTCGATGGACAGCGGTCGTGAAGAGTCGAGGATCCCGGACGATACGGGCTATGGCTTATGTTGGGAATCGTGTATTTTGATGTTCATTTTATTTTAATGTAAATGCATATATTGGACTGTATTTTTAGCCGCCGCATGAGTATTTTGAAATGGCTTTTGATATTTTGCCAACTGAATTTTATTTCGTAAAATCGATTCCCTAAACCGAGTTTTTGGCATTTTGGCCTTGATCGTTTTGACGGTATTTTTATGACGGTATTTGGAAAATGATTTTTTTTAGTATTTGAAAAATATTACCGTCATCTGTCTTTTTGGCATTATTGAAATGACGTGGAAAATTGTGCTTAGCTTGGTAAATCCTTGTGAGAAGGGTTTACGGCGTGTAATATTCCCAGGAGGATCTGGGGGTGTTACAGTTGGGTCCGTATATCTTTACTTTCCGTATTCTAGTACCTCGTATAGGTTCTACATTGACTGGCGTAGACCTAGGTCGCTTTCTGTTCGGTCGTTCAGATAACACCGGATTCGAGCTAGAGGCTTCATCTATGGTTTCATAACACATAGGCTCGTCTACAAGGTTAGAACTTGTAGCTTTATCATCAACTCTTTTGTTAGAGTTAGGAT